>OX451738.1:530270039-535285208 GCA_948472305.1 Vicia faba | reverse complement strand
GAGTTAGTTAAGTGTAACTAACTATGTAACTGAATGTCATATGTTTACAAACATAATGGCCCTTTATATAGGCAAAAGCCCAGGCACAAATACATGCTAAAAACTCAAATAACTACATAACAAGAATTAACCAACTAACACACCCACTAATTCATGTTATCAAGACTTCTCATCCCGGTGACTTTCTTTAACTCTTCGAACCTCACTTTCTTCAGAGGTTTGGTGAATATGTCAGCTAGTTGCACTTTTGTCTTGCAATGTTTTATTTCAAACTTCCCTTTGTTGACTTGATCCCTCAGAAAATTACACCTTCTTTCAATGTGCTTACTTAGACCATGACACATTGGGTGATTCGCAAGGTTTATAGCTGACTTGTTATCAATAAATAACTTCATCTTTGATTCCATTATTCTGAGTTCTTCAAGTAGCATTTTGATCCATACTGCTTGGCATGCAACATATGATGCAGCCACATATTCTACTTCGCATGATCCATACTGCTTGAAGCTCCTTCAATCATGAAAATGTATCCTGCAGTTGTTTACTGTAGAAATTGGTAAACAACCGTTGGTCCTCCCAAAGTCCTGAAACTGAGGGTTACTTGCAAGATCGACCAGTTGATCTTAAGACGCGCGCTAAGATTTCTTGATTATTATACCTATTCTGTCGAAATCCTTATCAAAGGGACGGTTTCCTTATGATTAAGGGAACAAGTACAATAACGACTTTCCAAACAATAGTTAAATCGAATGACTGGTGACTCATGACCGACAGAAGATCTTTTAAGATTCAAAACACTAAATGCCTGGTGACTCGTGACCGATAAGAAGTATTAAATAGTTTAGGGAAAATCAATAATGACGTAGAACCCGTGTTCGATGACGAATATAAAACATACAGAATAATCAAGAAAGACTATTGAAAGATAAAAGATTCGCATTTAAAGTAAAAGTGGTGATTCACGTACATCAAACACTTTCTGAACTCTTCGCTCCTGACGCTCGGAGATGAGGGTTTTGATGAGTGATTTGATAATACAAGTGAACACCCAAAATTGACAATAAAATTACCTATTTATAGTATTTATATCATAACTGCCTAAAATAAAATCTACGGGTCAAATTCGACCCCCAATGGTAACTGCTCCACTGGATGCTGCCACCTGTTTGGCGCCCAAATAATCATGCAATCGTGCTTGGAAGTTGTGTGTTTGACTTCTCCCGCTCATGGCCACTACAGATAACTGCTCCTATTTTTAAGGAAATAACTGCTCCTGGCTTCAAAAGTAGCTGCCTTTGTTCATAGGTTCGACGCTCTCTTTTTGTTTGAGGAGGGCATCTTTTGCTGAATATTTTCCTAAGTCCAGAAACTTTCTTCTTGGTCGATAAAAACTAACTTTGACCACTTTGCTTTCGACCTTAGTGCATCACAAGCAGCTCCTATTACTTCCCTTAAATACCATAATAATCTTCTTAGTCGACCAGACGCATTCGACCATTTTTCCTTGCTCTTCATCATTTGGTCAAATCAACCAAAATTTGCCATGGTTCGTTATGAACTTTTTTTCTTTCCTTTTTCCAACCGACACGGCTTGCTTTTAACTCTTGGTGCAATATACTTCTTTTATAAAGTCTAATTAAATTACACCATACTTGTAATTATCTTGGTCTCTAGCTTCTGACATTCTCACCTTCAGAAGATAACCCCTAACTTATAGGATTATATCCTTTGAAAACTATGCTTAAATACCTTAAGGTTTTTTAAGGTAACAACAATACTCTTCTTTTCGTCTTGATCTCCACTAAAATCTGAGTCAGTGTATCCATGAACTTCGATATCTAAGTTGTTCTTCGATTTCTTTGGTAACAACACACCATGGTCAATAGTTCCCTTTATGCATCTCAACACCCTTTTTACTATGATGAGATGACATTCTTGAGGCTTCTCCATAAATCTGCTCAACAATCTTACACTTTGGCAGATATCTGGTCTAGTTTTGCAAAGATACCTCAAGGATCCAATGATTTGTTTGTAAAGGGTCAAACTTACAAATTCATCATTCGATTCCTTTTTCAGCTTTTCTCTTGTCTCTAATGGAGTAACATCTGCCTTACAGTTTCTCATATTGAACATCTTCAGTATATTTTGAGCATACTTCGTTTGATGCAAGAAAACTCCTTCTTCGATGTCTTTGAATTCCATTCCCTGGAAATAGGAGAGATTCCCTAAATCATACATTTCGAATTCAAGCATTAACTTCGACTTTACCTTCATTATCTCAGCTTCATTTGCTCCTGTAATGAGTAAGTCATCAACATAGAGACATAAAATGATTCGATTGACACTTTCGACATCATTTACATATACTCCATGTTCAAGAGATACACTTTATGAAACCTACTCCTATAGGAAGCTATCTATCCTTTTATTCCAAGCTCTAAGAGCTTGCTTCAAGCCATAGAGTGCCTTCCTTAATCTGTAAAACTTTTGACTCCTATCCTTTGACATCGAACTTGGTGGTTGAGTAACGTAGACTTCTCTTCCAATGGACCATTCAAAAATGTTGACTTTACATCAAGTTGGTGCATTTTCCATCCTCTATATGCAGTTATCGAGATAACAATCCTGATTGTCTCGATCCTTGCAATAGGCGTATATACTTCATCAAAGTCAATACAGGTTTTTATAGAAAACCTCTGGCTACCAATCTTGCCCTTATACTTTTGCAATCTCACCATTTGGCCTTCGTTTCACCTTGTAGATCAATTTCACGTAGATTGGTTTCTTGTTGGTTCTTTCGATAAGCTCCCAAGTCTTGTTTCTTTTCAATGGTTATAAGTTCTTCTTCATGGCTTCACACCAATTCGAATTGCTCAAGCCTTCGCCCAAATCAATTGGTTTTGCTTCAGCCATCATCACGGCTTCTTCAATTAAGTCACCATCTGTATCGACTGATTAATCTAGAAACCTCTCATATCCAATCAGCCTAGTCAACTCAGTTCTTGTTCTTGTGGATCTTCTTTCATTCTGCACAGATGGTTCTTCATTTCGACTTGTCGAAGCTTCATTTTATTCATCTTCTTCGAACATAATTGCGATTGTGTCTGATTCTTATCAAACTGAACTTCGACTCCAATCCCACCCTTTGCTTTCGTCTACAAGAACATCTCTACTGATCACTAGTTTATCTTCGATTGGTGAATACAACTTGTATGCACCAGTCAGATGATAACCTATGAGCACCATGACTTCACTATGATCATCCAGCTTCTTTCTCAATTGTTCATGTACATGCCTGAAACACATTGATCCAAAAACTCTAAGATGACCTACATTTAGCTTCGAACCTGTCCAAGCCTCATGCAGTGTCTTTTAGACCATCTTCTTTGTTGGGCATCTATTTAGAATGTATACTACTGTAGAAGCTGCTTCAGCCCAAAATATCTTAGGCATATTCTTAGCTTTCAACATACATCTCGTCATGTTCAGTACACTTCTATTTTTTCTCTCTGCTATGCTATTATGCTGAGACGTATAAGGTGAAATAACCTCATGCTCATATACCTTCCTCATTGCAGAATCTAGCAAATTCAGTAGAAGTATATTCACCCACCATCATCAGTTCTTAACTTCTTCAATTTGCAGCCACTTTGTTTCTCAACATGCAACTTGAACTTCTTGAATTGTGTGAATACCTCACTTTTCTTTTCAATAAGGTAGATCTACATATGTCTGGTGAATTCATCAATGAAAGTAAGGAAATACCCGTTACCCCCATTCGACTTTACTTCAAAGGGTCCATACACATCTGAATGAACCAACTCCATTTTTTGCCTTGATCTTATCAACAAGTCACGTTTTAACACCTTTCTTTCATGTTTAGCTTTGCAGCATTCCTAACATATATGCTTTGGTTCCTTCACATAAGATAACCCAAGCACCATTCTTTTCTGATTGAGCATACATAAACTCTTGAAGTTTAGATGTCCATACTTGTGATGCCATAGCCAGTTCTTGTCTTCTTCTGTAGTCGAAGCAAGACATTTGTGATCTGATGTGTTTGAGTTCAACCTTGAACGTTTGTTCTCCGCCAATGGTGCTTTCATTATTAGCCTTCCATTAACCCTATATACCTTTATCTGATTATTCTCCAACTTCATATTGAAGCCTTTTGCAAGTAATTGTCCTACACTTATCAAGTTACTTGTTATCTAGGTACATATAGAACTTCAGTGGTAGTAGCCTTTCAAACCATCCTTTCTGATAATCGAAATATCTCCTTTACCACATGATTTGATATGCCTTCCATCTGCAAACTTTATCACCTTTTCGATTGATTCATCTAACTTGGTAAACCAATTTTTATTTGCCAGACATGTGGTTGCTACATCCTGAATCTAGATACCATAGTGTTTTTCTCAATAGTCGACTGAGTGTTCACCAGCAACAACACAACATCAGAATCACTATCTCCAGCTCATGCATATTGAGCTTCATCACTATCTTTTGATCTTTCAGCTTCTTTCTTCGAAAGTCTCTAGCATAGTGGCCAAAACCTTGATAATTGTAACATTGCACCTCTTTTGTTTCAACTTTCTTCCCAGAATACTTGTTGCCCACAGCTTTCGAGTCAGTATTCTTGCTTGACTTCTCATCACCAACAAGATTCTTTCGCTACTTCGACTTCTCTTTCCAGCTTTCTTGCTGAATCTTGATTGCAATGCTTGTTCAGTTGCCTTCTCTCTTTTTGAGTTTCTCTGCTGCAACCTCATTTCGTGAGCCTCAAATGAAGCTTGAAGTTCTTCCAACTTCATCTCAGATAGATTCTTGTCCTCTTCAATTGTCACAACAAAGTAATAGAAGTCTGCAATTAAATATCACAATACCTTTTCTATCTTTTGCAGGTTCGTACACGCTTCAACACATGCCTTCATCTAGTTTGTTAGCGTCACAACTCTTGAGAAATATGCAGAAATAGATTCATCCTCTTTCATCTGAAGCATCTCGTACCGCTTCCTCAATGTTTGTAACTTCACCTTCTTCAGTTTCTCATCTCCACCATACAAGGATTTTAGCTTTTCCCAAACTCCTTTTGTTGTTTCTTCTTCAATTATCTTCTCGAATACGTCACAATCCACACACTGGTGAGTCAAGAACAGCGCCTTGCCATCTTTCTTCCTCTGATCTTTGTGTGCAGCTTTTTGGACTTCCATAACATCTACTTCCAGTTCTGATATTCCATCATTCAAGATTTCTACGACATCTTGAAATCTGAAAATAACTTTCATTTACGCAACCCACCGTTGATAGTTTTCACCTTTGAAATTGTATTGATGCTGTTTATCTGTTTGCCATTTAGATTCTCTCTGAATCGCAAACAAGCTCTGATACTAATTTGTTGGAACAAAGGATTCAAGAAAGATGATTTTGTGAAAACAAGAAGGAGGGAGAGAGAGAGAGAGAGAGAGACAGAGAGAGAGAGAGAGAGAGAGAGAGAGAGAGAGAGAGAGAGAGAGAGAGAGAGAGAGAGAGAGAGAAATATTATGAGTTAGTTAAGTGTAACTAACTATCTAAATTAATGTCATATGTTTACAAACATAATGGCCCTTTATATAGGCAAAAGCCCATGCCCAAATACATGATAAAAGCCCAAATAACTACATAACAAGAATTAACCAACTAACAATAAGTACTTTGGTAAGTACTGTCAACTTAGAAACTATCATTAAAATAGGTAAAATCTAAAAATAATTTAAATCTCATTTTTTAAGCATTTTTTTAGGACAAGGAAAAGTTCAAGTTTGAGAATGTGATGACAATCTATCACATTATGTTTTTAGTACTTAAATAAGTTGTTTTTAAAGTTTTTTTTCTATTAATGTTGAAGGAAACAATGGTCAGAGATGTAGAGAGTCGTAATAAATATGAGACTCAATTTAGATGATAGGTTAAAGGAAAGTTTCAATTAAAGTACGCAATACAAATACAAATTTTCCCTTAAATTGATACTTACGAATGAACATGATAAATTATAGAATGATTACCTATTTTTACGATTAACTATTGATGTAAAATTCAGAGAACAATCACGAGCGCTGAAGGAAAACATCATCTTTACCCAGTCCACACAAACAAATTTCCTTTAATCTCAGTGTTAGATAACATGAATAAAGACTTAGAGAGAGAGAGATAGGGTTTTAAAATCAAATTTGATCAAGTATAAATACTCAAGCATAATAGTTTTATTTATATAACCTCTTTGTGATTTGCAAGTTGAATTAGCCCACTTATGCACATCATGCTTTAGAGTGTATCATATTTAACTTAAGTGAATTGTACATTACATTGTACAACATTTCACTTAAGTGTATTATACCTTATGTTGTTCTATATTCTAGCTAAGTGAAACGTACCTTACGATGTATCAGATTTCACTTAAGTGCAATGTACCTTACTTGTTACGCAAGATGGAGAAATCCCATCTAGGTCACTCATGTCCCTTAATATTATTTATGGAGTACCCATTAACCATCTTCACGGTCATCCTATTATAGACAATATTTGAATAAAAACAAAGTACTAGACTCGACTTATATGGTCCATGGTGGTTTCAGATTGAAGGGTGGTATACACCATTATCACCATAAGAACAACTTATGGAACTTGCATAACATTCTATGTAGTATTCTCATGATGGGTCAATCCAATATAAATATTACTTATAATATTTATATCTATGTGAAAAACATGATAACCCTTTATACAAGACTCATGCTTAAGAGAGTGTCTACATGTCCAATCAATTAGATTGAGTCACTGAGAAAGGACCAGATTATAGCTCAAATCCAATAGAACCTGCCGTGAATTCTAGCCTCTCCAAAAGGACAAGGTCTGGTTGAGACAAGTCATGGGTCAGATTGATCATGTCTTCCCAAAACTAATACATGGGGAATATCTGGATTAAATATATTAGAGATAACACATTTATAGCCGATAGATATATTTATGGCCTAGGATATGGAAATAAAGTTTTATTGTTAATTACCATTAAGATCACACTAATAAGAGACAATCACCTTAAATGTACTCTAATATTTCTTGAGTACAAAATTAGTAAGATCTTCTAAATAAGAAGATGGTCACAAAGGGAAAATATATATCCAATTCAGAGCATGTGATTGCGACTTTACTAGCCATTTGACACCCATCACAAGGGGTAAAGTTATCACTTGTGTACTTTTAGGAGTACATTTGACGCCCATCACGGGGCCTAGTAAAATTGACATTAGCCACATAAATAAATCTCAATAATAGTTTTATCCCATATCAAAATGGTGATAGCTATCACAAGTAACCACAATAGCGACCTAGTTGTCATAGCGAAGATGTTAGCCGCTATGAAAAAATTCCATCGTTACAATAACGCACTATAGAAGAGTGTATGTAACATACAACAACAACATGCAGAGCTATAGTTGATCGATCATAGAGAGGTCATGGATACCCAACCATTCGATATGGACATTTGGGAAGCTACAATCCCGGATAATTCCAAACCACCATCCATAGTATCATTTGATGGCAAGAGTTATCCCTAGAAGTACATAATTGCAATCAACACCAAGATGGCTATTATCAAGGCAGATGACTCAATAAAGTGTATGTTGATGGATGAGATATTGAAGGAAGTCCCACTTTGGTGGCATGTGATCCTTGCGAGGATCTCATTGTTTAGTTACCATGATTTGACAAAAAAAATGTTTCACCATTTTCGGCCAAAAGCATTGGAAGGTTTCCATGACGAGCATGTTCCATGTTGGCCAAAGCTATTCTGATTCCTTGTGTAATTATTTAATTAGTTTTAATGAGGATACCATTAAGGTCACCATCCCAAACCAAGAGATTCTTAGAGCATTCTAGAACAACCTCAAGGTCAACTTCAACGAGTCCTTGGTTCAGAAGCCGACGACCTCGATGGAAGAGAATGAAAATAAAATTTTATATTAAACTAGAAGAAAAAAATTGAGAAAAGATAATATAAGATGCAAGAGAGAGGATGCGGAAAATCAGAAACACCTAACCAATGAAGAAGCCACAATATAACACTAGTTTAAGAGAATGTTGCATTCTAGCTCGACACAAGGCCATTATAGTTGATCCTCCATAACGTATACCACACCAAGATTATTCTCGAGCCCATTTCCCCCTAAAGGAAATGTAATAGAGGACGAGTGAGAGAAGTGGTCCAAGTATCACATGATATGAGGTCACCATACAAATGATTCTCACGAAGTAAGAGATCTATAAGCTAATCTAAGAAGACCGCCAACAAAGATATGTATTGGTTATCTCCTACAAATTCAGATTAAAAAACCACATACAAAATATGAATTAAGATAATATGAATTCTTAAAAATAAAACCAAAATTTTAAAATGTAGATATTAAAATATTATTTAATATAATAAGAAAAATTAAAAGTGCATTTTAAACCTATGAAACACTATATAAGGCATAAGTGAGTCAATAACATTTTGAAAGCATGATTGTCCTTTTATAAAACAACTAGTAATAAACTCGTGCGTTCACATGTATTTTGGTACGGGACGCGCATTTGTTTCAGATGCATATTTTTTAATAGAAAAATGTCTGGTACCTGTGAAAAAATAATAAATGAATGTATAATTAATAAAAAAAATATTTTGATCAGTAACTTCATGTTCCCGTTAATAATCAATATTTTGATTATTAACTTCATGTTACCATGTACAAATATTATTTTTGTTTAGGTATCGTTATAAAAAATATTTGGATCAATAGTAAATTTTTCGTATATCAAAATGTTCTCGTTAATATTCAATATTTTGATCAGTAACTTCATGTTCTTGTTAAGATTAAATATTTTAATCAGTAACTTCATGTTCCCGTTAATATTCAGTATTTTGATCAGTAACTCCAAGTTCCTGTTAAAATTAAATATTTTAATCAGTAACTTCAGGTTCCCGTTAATATTCAATATTTTGATTAGTAACTTCATGTTCCCGTTAAAATTCAATATTTTGACTTGACCCGTAACAATCATTCGACACATATAATTAGTAATTTATATATATAATCATATAATAGTTTTGCTTTTGTGATAAAAAATAATTATAAATTAGTCATATATAATACAATTTTCATCAAAAATTTAAGCTAAAAATAACTATTTACTATATTGTTTAAAATTAATTGAGTAATTTAATGTTTTTGTTAATTGAAGACAATATTAATTCAATTTATATATTTAGAAGATTAAAAATATATTTATTAAATGATAAACTTAAACTATAAAGAATTAGTATGGATATATTCGGTCAAGCTCGGATATCAAAAATTAATCCATCGGAATTCAAATCGACCATAAATCTGCATATTTAATATATAATACTACATATGTTCCTTTATATAAAAGACTAGTCACTTTTTAGGTTCATTGAATACTTCATAATTTTGGTTTGTTTATAGACTAGATACATTGATTATTCAATGAACCTGATCGTACCTGACCATAATGGACTGTCACAGCTTACGTCGAGCAGAACTTGAGAGTGAGGGGGGAGTACCTGCAAGACACTCTGATGCGAAAGTGAGAGAGGGTATTTATAGCCCCATCGTTGGGCCAAGGTCTCCATTGTTGGGTCACGTTGAGGCCCAATAATGGAAACTGCCAGGGCTTATATGTGTATGGAGTCTAGCAAGTGGACTCTCCCCTGGTCAACTGCTCCATGAAAATAAGGGTTGGACCCGTGATTTCCGGAGGGAAATTAAGATGACTATAATATGGGGACGTGGCCCACGTTCCCCAACAAGCGTGTGGGAGTTGCCCAACGGTCCCTAACTTGGGCTGCTTGCTTTTGGGCCTTATACAAGGGTGTTGGATTGAGCCTCCCGACTGGGGGACAAGTGCAGGCCCAGTCCAGATCAGGATCCCCTAAGTTATTGCCCTTAGGTGAAAGGGTGATGACTTAAGTTCAGATTTTATAGCCGGAAAGGATTTGGTCGGGGAGGATGGTCGAAGTCTTTTGAAAGGAAGCGGGTTATTGCCCGTGTAGGGGACACCCTGTTTGAGTGTGTCAGGGATCTTATGGATAAACTAGCAGTGAGACAGATGGCGTCAGTTGTTTTCCCGAGAGGACCGTATAAGTTACGGGGAGCTTCTGCGAACTCTCTTTCAACGTGTCAGTCTTCAAGGGGTTGTCATGATGTCAATCATTATTTCTCCCTCGAGGTAGATCGTGATGAATGTGCCTATATACACGCTTCAACCATGGCGTCGAGCATTCCCTCATATGAAGTGTTTGTCTCGTGCTCGCATGGGGATTACGCGTCGAAGTCGGGGATGTGTTTGTCTATTGAGAATGGACACGTGGTTGATTGTTAGGCCATGTGGCTGTTGTTTTAGGGTGTCATCCCTTCAAGGGGAGTCCAAAAGGCCCAATCTAATGATGACTTTTCGTGATGAACCTTGTGGGGTGTGAGCCACCTATAAAAGGGGACCCCAGGGTCTCATTTGTCATTTTCTCAAGTTTTCTCCTTCTACTTATCTTACTCGCGTGTGAAGCTTTCCTATCAACTTTTCCAGATTTCTTTCAAGAATTCTTCATCCGAGTAAGTTATATCTCCTCAATAATATATTTCCTCAGCGTTTCTAGATTAAACACATAAAATTTGCCTTGACTGGATGAATATTCATGAGTTATATGATGAACACTCATGAATGTTCATTGAAGTTCATGAGTTCTGCGACAAACACTCATGAATGTTCATTGAAATTCATTAGTTTATGATGTTGGGGACAATCTCCCCGAATAATGGCCATGATATAAGGGTCGATCTCCCCGGATAATAGGGGTTAACTCGGGCTTCTTGCCCATTTGAGTGAATATCCCCCACGAAGACGTAGCCCCCCAACGAAAATGTAGTTCGCTTTAGCGTATAGTCGGTGACTTGAGTCGAGTTCATCGCCCTTTCACTTGATCTACGGTGGAAGGGTGAATTTGGTAATGTCGAATTCACTGTTTTCCCCTTCTTTTCAAGTATAATGGTGCACTCGGTCGGGGATGATGTTCTGCCCGCCAACCATGAAGATGAACCACATTGTTGTACCCCAAAATTTGCCCTCTTATATTTCTCAAAACATTGCAAGAAAAATCTCCAAGTGGCTCAAGATTGCTCAAGAGTGGGTCCGACAAGCTATCTCCTAAGGCAGTCAACCCCAAACTAGGGTTTTGTGTTGCATCAAGATATTTGAGTCCAAGTGACCCCAAGTTCTCACAAATGTCCTAATATGTTCTCAAGATCATCCATGTCAAGTTTCAAGCCTTGCAGAAGAAGTTTGCTCAGTCAATTGCTCAAGGGTCCAAAAATCGACTGTGCTAGGGCAAAAGTCAACTGTGACCTATATACAGTCAAACTTCAAGATTTTTTGTCAACATTATAATTTTGAAGGATATTTCATCATTTGATAAAGGTTTGATCATGATTCATCAAGGATTGCTCAAAATTCATCAAGATTCAAAAGTTGCTAAATTAGGGTTTTGTAGGAAAAGTCAACTCAATTTTGACCAAGCATAACTTTCTCATACTTTATAATAAATGATCCATAAAAATCTCATTTTTAATAGTATGAAATTTCCTACAATCCAGATTCATACCCCAAGATCAAAATATGCACTCACAAGAAGTTATAAATTTGGACATTATAGGTCATTTTTGAAAGTCAACAAAAACACCCTTTTTGTAAAAGCTTATAACTTGAGCATGGAATATCAAAATGATATGAAACCAAAAGGGTTGGTTATAGAACATCTCAAGCTTTCTAAAAAGTCCAAGAACACTTCCAAAAGTTCAAAATTGAAGAAGTTATGCATTGTTGAAGTTGGACATTTTTGCAAAATTGCCAAAAGTCAACTATCCCCAAAACATCAAATTTTGTCAAATGGGCCCATTCTTTTCCACTTGATTTGAGCTTGCATAGTTTCCCACGTGTCCTAGATTCAGCCATGAGCCCATATTCCATTTTTATTATTTAATTTTATTTTTTATTGAATTTATTCATTTTAAATCAAATAAAATCATAGAAAATCCAAATAATTGATAACTCTTGATTTATTGATTGTTTTAGGCTTTGTTTACAGCTAGCAACACCATGGAATTCGTATCAAAGCAAAAAATGTACAAAAAGATTGAATCAAATCAAATTTGGAAAGGTTAATAATGGAGATCAAATCAAAATCATGTGCATTGATTTGGAAGGATTCAGTCCATAATTTCTACCCTAATACACCACACAATACATAAGCATGCAAAAGCAATTGAGATCAGGGTTAGCAATTGCAGAGAGAGGAAGAACAAGATTTGAAAAAAGTCACAAAAAGCTTGAGATCGAAATCGTGTTTAGAGGCATTTTCAAAAGCCAAGACACATCTCAATCGCTTCCTGGGCATTCACTCAAGCCAAACCAATCCAAAGCAAGCTCGTTCATACGCCTAAACGCGTTGTAAGTGTCACGAAACCCATCCCTGTTCTTGAAATCGTAACTCTCCATTCTTGCATCATTTGTACAAACTAACTGCATATTTGTAATCCTCATAACATTTCCAAGCTATGTGCATCATTCAATTTTGTTTATCTGACATGTAATGCAAAACACCATAGCTAGGGTTCTTGGAGCCTTTTTAGGCGTTTTCTTTTCAGGAACAATTGACCATCAAGAAGGGTATGGTTAGGATCGGGAGGTTGAGACGAGCATAACCATGCCCATGAAATGCATTTTTGTGGCTCGTAGCAAATTTTGGAGGTGGACTGGCTTATAGCTACAGACTTCTGTCTGTTGGTATAGGTTTGGGATCTTTTAGCCACGGACGAGAGGTTGAAGACAGTACGTGGCGTCCATCCATTGTATCATTCAAATGGCGCATGTTTTTTATAATTTTCTGGCCATTGACTTGTTTTATTTTATTATATACTCTTTGTATTATATTAACAAATAAACCATCATGGCGTAGTGGCAAGCGTGCATTGGTAATCTCCTTCAGGACCTGGGTTCGAATCCCAGGTCCCCCATTTTCTCTATATTTTTCCTCTTCAGGTACTCCTATACGTGCTTGAGCCTGCAGAACACCGTGCACCATCATCCATGCAATAGCCAGATGGCCAAAGACCAGATCTGGTGGTCCAGGAGTGGATGTCCACCAAAGACCAAGTCCAAGCGTGCACATTAGATCACCAAAAGTCAATAAAGGCCAGTGTTTTGGGCTTAAGGAATTGCTTCTCATACTCCTATAATCAGGCCCAAACCCCTCTCTCTTTTATTTTATTTACTTTGTTTTATTAATTTGTTTTTATTATTTTTGTTTAATTTACTAACCAATAAAAAAATTCTTTTCTTTATCAAATAAAAACCACAAAAAAATATTTTTATTCAATCAAATTTTAATTTTTATTAATAAACATTAATTAATTAATTTAGGTTTTAATTAGAATAACTTTAACCTATTTTTTGTAAATAATTTAAATTAAATTAGATTTAATTAGGTTTTAATTACTAACATTAATTATTTTATTTTTCTTTAAAATAACTAAAACCCAAAAATAATTTATTTTTATTAATTCAATTTAGTAATTAATTTAGGATTTATTTCTTTCTTAAAATAAAATTAAAAAAATACTTTCTTTAACCAAAAGGGTCAAAACCCTAAACTCGCGCTCAATTTAATTTCCCGCACGCGTTACTTATTTTTATCCAATAATGTACTTGCTCCCGGATTGTAATAGTAAATAGGACTTTTATTTATTTTTATCGCTTTATTTACTTTCAAAGGGTTTGTCTTTGGCGATGTAAATACCCGACGCCTTGTAATTTAAATTCCGCATTTTATTTTCCGCAAATTATAATTGTTAGATGTTTGATAATAGGGTTTGCATGACAAGACTAAATGTTAATCTTAAAATCAACATAGATCACCCTTAACATGTACAAAGATAAAAAATAACTGGAAATGACACACTCGCACATGCGCACTCTTAGGGTACACCCCACTTGGTTGCCTTCATACACGGTCATTGAGTATAGGTCGCTTTATAGGTCGTCCTCTTGTCTAAAGATCATAGTTGCCTCGAAACAGTTGCCTCAGATATTGTTGCCTCAAACAAATGATTTAAGATATTAGGGTTACCGCTAAGGCGTCCTAACATTGCTTTGGTGACCGTAAGTGCCGCATTCGAATTAACCATCAAACTCCAACGACGGTGCTACCTACTCATTAATAGTGGGATAGCATTGTCTAAAGGAAATTAGAATAGAATGATTCCTCTTTCCAGTAGGTAGATAGCTCTTAGATACTTGCTCAATCAAAAACAAAACTCTTCACACTTACACTTTTCGAACAAAGTTTTCAAAAACACTTCATACGCTCTTGAGGACAGAAGCAAGAGTTAAATCGAAGTTTTCAAACAAAAACTTTTTTTCAAACCCACAAGCACAAAGAAATCAATTTTGAAAACAATGAGCAAGTACCTAAGAGCCCGTAGATAACTACAGATAGAAAGGGTGCTAATACCTTCCCTTTCTATAATCTACCCCCCTGTTGTACCCCAAAATTTGCCCTCTCAATTCTCAAGGCTTTTCTCATAAAGATTCTCAGGATTTTAGCTTGCACAAGTGCATTGGGATTTTCCAGTACCAAAATTAAAAGGAAATTGTCAAAAAGGGAGAAAATAGATAAAAATAACATTTTGACAAATTTAGAGGAAAACAGGTCTCCTTCGATTCTACATCCTTCGATTGACTCTTGGCCTCCTTCAATTTCTCAAAGTGGCTGCTAGCGTGCCTCTTTCGCCTGGGCATGTGACTTCTTGTTGCAGGTTTTGTTTGTGTCTTTTGCTTCCTGCATGCTTGCAATCGAAGGCCATGACCTACTGGTCACATGTACCCCCTGCAAGGCAAGTCTTCGTTTGGGCACTCACCTTCTGTGTGCCTGGATGAAAACTTCAGTTGAGCAAGAGCCTCCTTCGAATGCAACTTGGATTACATCCTTCATTTTGAGCAGGAGCCTCCTTCAAATGCAACTTGGGAATACCCTTCGACTCAGAAGCCAAGAACTTCCCTCATGCTAAAAAAGACACAAGGAAATGACTCCATTTATGTTTGTTTCGATCCACATGCTTCGATTGGGCAATATGCTTCCTTCGAGCATGAGCTTTCGATTTGGGTAATATGCTTCCTTCTGAAAAGGGCCATTCGAAGAACATACAGTTGGCCCATTCGAAGGACACACAGCTGGTGAAAACGAATGTCGTGTTGTCCTAGTCTGGTCGAAAGGTGTAGAAAGATGGAGGATTTGACTCAAAAGATCAAGTTGAACATTTAGACCCATAGGCTAGGCCATGTGTCTTCCCTTTTTAGGCCTGTACCCATTTGTTGTCTAAGACCACTTGCACTTAATAGCACAGTACTACCTTTTAGAAAAGTTTGTCTTGAGCCTTGCGCCTATTTTCCTTCAGAAGGAAGCAACCCCCATCTGAACCATTCATCTTGCTTTTGTGGCACAAGTGGACATTTACTTTCCAGTTGGGCTTTATTTTATTATTTTTGCTCCCCAAGTTTCCCAAAAGCTTTTCTCTATAAATAGAGAGTTCATTTGCACAAAGAAGAGGAGGAGGAAGAGGGAGGAGAACGTATTTTCAAAATTCTCACACACCACAAAATTCTCAAACACCATAAAGCTCTCAAACACTTAAACACTCATCAAACAGATACCCAAAATCCAAACACTTATCCCCTCAGAATCTGAAACATCCCTACACCTTGTTACCCTTTGAATCCAGTAGGAATAACCTCATACTTGTTTCTTCTCTTTCGGATCCAGTATCAAAGACATAACCCCTGGTTCCTCTCTTCGAATCCAGAAGCATTCAAGGAAACCACTTAAAGGCCCATCACACGTTCCAGCCTCAAGCAAGGTAAGTCATTCTTAACCTTGAACCTTTCATTTCATGACATAACATGTAAATAATCTTTTCGTTCGTTTCAAGCATGTATATATCACTGTTCCTTTGGTTTCCCCCCTTTTTAACATGTTTTTTTTAGAGTTAACCCTTTTGTTTTGCTTTCTGTTTACCTGAACTAGTTTTAACTATTAAACTGTTTGCAAGACAAATACTAGCATGGCCTCATGCCATGTTTCCATTTAAGTGCTTTAAATGAAAGAAACAGGAGACAGAAACATGAAACGAAGCCTTTGGTTTCCACACTGACTTCCAGGCCCAGCCAGAGACACGCTCACACTGATTTCACTGGCCCAATTGAAGAAGGCAACAAGGCAGAAAGGCCCATCCAGAGGCACACTTGCACTAAGTCCAGGCTCAGACGAAAGGCACTCCCATGCTGGTGCCAGCCTCCAATCGAAGTACATGACCTAACTGGTGCCAAAGCCCAATCGAAGGCCATGACCTCACTGGTGCGAACTCCCAATCGAAGGAAGCCTAGAAATGAAAATCGAAGGTTGCTCCTGCCCAAATCGAAGGAGCTCATTTTTTCTTCTTTTTTATCTTATTTTTTCCTTTATATTCTTATGCACTTCAATATGGTTGTAATAGTGTAGGATATTTATTTGCTACATTTTTATTGCTTTATATAAATGCTAGTAAATAGGTGTGTATGGAAAGATAAAACCAACAAGTAGGAAACCCCTAATCAAGACAAAATGCATGCAAATCAAACACACTATTCACACATGCACCCTTAGGGTATCTCCACTTGGTTGCCTAAACAAATGGGCCATGTTATGCATGTCAAGTATTTTGGCAAAACAAAAACAATCAAAATGATCATAGTCCCTCGATAACGCTATCTGAGTTGCCTAAACAAAATGATCAAGTCCCTCAAGAAAATTGCCAAAGATACTTGACACTATTGCTATCATGGTCTATACGATGACCCGCGCCTGTCCCGTTAACATCCTAACACAAGGTTGTTCACCAAATACGATGGTGAAACAACACTGTTAAAAGGGTTAAAAACATAAGAAAGATCTTTGAGTAAAATAGGGTAGACAACTCTTAGTTACTTGATCAAAAATCTTGCAAAACATCCTTGCTATTTTTTCAAAACACACTCCACAACACAATTTCAAAACAACTTTCAAAACATTGAAAACCTTTCAAAAAGACATACACCTTTGTATACATTCAAACAAGAATCATTACAAAGGTTGCCTAGACAAGGCATCTTTTTCAAAACATTTTCAAAACCGCACACACAAAGCATCATTTCAAACAATTGAAAATCAAAGCAAGTGATCTAAAACAAGTAACTAAGAGCCCATGGATAACCATGGATGAAAAGGGTGCTAGCACCTTCCCTTTTCATAATCTACCCCCCGAACCCACGAAAACATCTCAAAGGTCTTTCATGTGCTTTTTGACCTTTCCTTAGGATAAAATAAAAAGTCGGTGGCGACTCTTGCTAAACCAAAACATTTGCGAACACAAACGCAAAATCCCAAGTCAGTTCTCCCACCGTATCACAGAACTGTTGACTCTGCTGGGGAATATTTCTAAAAGTGGGGTTACCTTAGGGTTTTAGATCACCTTTACATGCTTGCCTTGATTGCTTTGATTGCTTTACTTTTTGGGTTCCTTGTTTGGGTTCCTTGTTTGGGTTTGTTGTAAATCCTACACCCGAATTTGGGGGCACCTTTTAGGTAAGTAGCAATAAACTGTGAGGGAAATGTGCGGGGTATACCGACATGGTTGAAACAGTAGCTACGTTGATGTGGCACTTTGGTTGGTACCGGTAACCCTTAAGTTGAATCAAGGAGAGTACGGGGCCGTCGCGCGGTGTCATTAAGCATCAATTAACTCTTAGAACCTTACTTGACCATCTTGGCCTTTTTAGGGGTAGTGAGATGACTGACTTTGGTACAGTCCGAAGTTGGTAGATACTCGATACTACACTCATTAAGGATTGTTTTCTTGGAATATTTTGGTCGCCAGTCAAGTGGCTAAACCAAAACAATGAACACAGAAAATAATCCAGTGATATTGAGCTCCTTAGAACCCGGTTTCTATTTTAGGACAGGTTGAGTCAACTAACTTCAAGAGGGTACTTACCTACAAACCCCATGCAAGCCTAAACCTAAGGACTTGTTTGCTTTGTGTGAATATGACTGTCTGTATATACACTTGCTTACTTTTGCATACATGTACATAACATCATAATATCATACCATAACATTTTCAATAACCATTTCAAGGATCTCGAGGGTCTTTTGATACAGGGGCACGTTGAACCAGACGTCCACCAAAGAGCAAGAGGGTTCCTCTCTAAACAAACGTCGTCAAAGATCAAGTGCAACAACTTGAATCAGGGGCTATGACCCACTTGACATGGTGAGCTTGATTCTCGTGGAAAGACATCCACTGATACAAAGTTCTCCAATCAAATATGTTGATCAAAGTTCAACCTCTAACATTCTTGTGTTTATCTCGCGAGATCCTTGAAAACATGCATCCACATATCATGCATCATATCATGACAGGTTTTCCTTTTTCAGGTCTCCTTATCTTCCCACTGTTTATTTCAGGTGAGATGGCTCTAGAGCAGACTATCAAGGGCATCCAGGCTCAAAACGCTCAACTTCAAGAGATGTTCTTGAACCTATCCAAGGGACAAGAAGAGGTTAAGGCGCTCCTCACCAGGGGCATGATCATGGGAAATCCTGATGGAAACAAAGATGACCAGTTGGAAAGGCTACAAACTGAGATAGCCATAATGAAGGCACAGTTGGTGAGCCAGATGGCTCTTATCCAAAATCTGGCACAAGGACAAGAGGAGCTGAGGGTTCACATCAACAAGCTTCGTCAATATGGATGTAACCAAATGGGGCAAACATCTAAGGTTGAAGATCAAGTCATCACTCAACCTCCTTCAAACCAAGAAGACAAGGGAAAAGCTCCTCAACTTGCTTCAGGGTCACAAGCCCAACAACAACCTCACCAGCATCAACATGGGCATCAGCGTAAGGAGGTCACGCCTAAAAGACAATTTACTAAGATCAACATGTCACTGACTCAAGCGCTACAACACATGTTGAAGGCAGAGCTGATTACATTAAAGGCTCCTCTCCGGAACCCAAATACTTCCGCTCCTACCTATCATCCCAATGAAAGGTGTGCATACCACTCTGACAGCCCAGGGCATGACAGAAACAACTGTTGGGCTCTGAAGAACAAGGTCCAAGACATGATTGATGCCAAGGAGATCAAGTTTGACCCTCCGAAGACCTCAAATGTGATCACTGCTCCTACGCCAAATCATTGAGAATGTCTTTGTTTCATTTGAATTTTCAAGTTGTAATCTCTTTGTTATTCAAACAATTATCTATTAATGTCAAACTTTGTTTCATTAATGCATTGCATATGTTTGTCTTGAATTCATCCTTTCATTTTCATTACATTTAAACTATGCTTTTTACTCTCCTTATGACATTCAACTCTTGCTAAAAGTTACAAGCCTTTAGAGGGAGGATGACGAAACAATACCATAATCTCATACAGTATGCTTTTGAACAGACCTTGCTGACGATGTACAGGCGTTTCTTTCAAATCCTAAACACTGGAGTTATAAGGAAGATAATCCCTAGTCAACCCCTTCGAGCCAAAGAAGTAGAAGTTTTCTGTTTTAAACACAAATTGAAACCTTTAATTTAAACCTGGGACAGGGTAGTCTCTCAGTTAATTCAAAAGATGTGCTTTAAGCCGCAAACTCTCAGTTCATAATACAACAAAAGACATCAAAAGCATTCCTCTGGAATCAAAAGACAGTGGTGGTTCCTTATCTCATAGACAGTCAATCTCTCAAAAAAGAAAAGCCCACTAAGCCAAAACCTATAAAGGAGGCTTAAGAAATTTGGGGCATCCCGCTGACTGTAATCTCGAAAACAAGAACAGTCAGACAAAAATTAGGGATAATAAATCAAAAGAGCGAGGTTATTACAAATCCTCGACAACATGAAAAATGTTGCAAAAAAAATAATGATTGCCTTCCAACAAATTCAACTTGTGTGAACCATCACCAAAAACGTCGTTCCAGACTCATTTGGAGTTCAAATGCATAATTAACTGAGTTTAGGATTGAAGAACATCACGAAGAGCGGGTGGGTACAAATATACTTTGAGCCTTTATCCTTTGTTTCTTAAACCGCGAACCAAGCCACGTTACAACCCTTCAAAAGTCCTAATTGAAGCATGGGTTAGTTCGAAAGCATAATGTTATAAAAGGTATCCTGACTCCTGTAAGGCTTAGCCCTAAATCTTGTGTTGAATTTGTCTTATAAAAAGTTTTCTGCTAAAAAATGCATTTTTCAAAACTTCGAGACAAGCATAAACTTTCCATTACTTGAATATCACTGTTTGCATTTGGCTATTTGTTTGACAGCGGAGAAATTCACACAATGAATATCCAGTGAACAAAAGCTCTCTCAGTGAACAAAATCGCTTCAAAAAGGATGACACTTCCATTGACAAATCTCCTATCAACAAGGGGGCATGACATGTCACTATCCAGCACACCTGGGGCAGTCCAGTCAGATTCCAGGAAATCTCTCAAAGAAGTGCAGAGTAACCAGGGGCAAGTCTCCATCTCCGTCACTTGGGACATTGAGCGTCAATCCCAACAAAGGGTTACGTACAATTAAACATTTTCTGGCAATGTCACAAATACTTGCTACTAGGGGGCAATGACAAGTCTCCCCAAAGTCCGTCTCATAGGATGATTCCCCAGCAAGAGTATAATCTCTGACCCCTTTTCCCAGCTAAATCAACCTCAAGAATCCTCGAGGACTTCCCCCAACAAAGATGTCACCTCTCTAGCGGACTGACGACAGGGTTTATTTCCCCAACAACACCAGGATTCCCCAGATTGAGTTTGCCTCTCCGACTACTACAAATCAAAGGACCACAACTCCTCTTCCTCAGTAGACTACTCTACAATCCCCAGCAAGTTACTGCAAAACCTGGACCCGACCAGATATCAGTTCAACTTCGACTCCCCAGTAGAGCAACGGACGACTAAGACTCCTAAACTCTTTTCCCAAGCAGAAATAAACATACTCCCCACAGAGTTTTCAACTTCCCCCAGCGGAGTTCTCCTCAAACAACAAAACAAGAATCCATTGGAAATATTCTAAGCAAAGTTTGAAGACACACATACTCTTCAACAACAGTCCAGGATTTAATGACTCCCCGACATTTGTCAAGGATTTATTTTCCCAGACAAAAATACATTCATTAACATTTCACATTTCATGCATCCTATTTACATACATGACAAGTGCATACAACACAATCTCATTTATTTTGAGAACATCATGACATCGTGCATTTCATAAATCATGACATTGCATACAACTAACGTTTTACCTTTTTCAGAAAAAGGTCAATCAACAGATGGCTACCATCAACCTTTTTAAGTTCCAGATTAATACCTGAAACCAGACAGGACAATTATCTACTTGACCATCATGAAGCAACCTTACACAGGTTCCTTCTCTTTCCAAGATGCAGTTTTACACTGACACATCATCATGAAGCAACCCTACACTAGTTCCTTCTCAAATTCAGGTTCCTTCTCAGGAAATTTCATATGCAGTTTTACACTGACTCATCATCAGGCAACCCTACACCGGTTCCTTCCTTCCAAGATGCAGTTTTACACAGACTCATCATGAGGCAACCCTATACATGTTCCTTCCTTCCAGATGCAGTTTTACACGGACTCATCATCTGACAACCCTACACCGGTTCCTTCTCAATTCCAGATGCAGTTTTACACGGACTCATCATCAGGCAACCCTACACCGGTTCCTTCTCAGATCTAGATGTAGTTTTACACGGACTCATCATGAAGCAACCCTACACCGGTTCCTTCTCAAATTCAGATGCAGTTTCACACGAACTCGTCATCAAGCAATCCTACACCGGTTCCTTCTCAATTCCAGATGCAGTTTTACACGGACTCATCACCAGGAAACCCTACACCGGTTCCTTCTCAGATCCAGATGCAGTTTTACACGGACTCATCATGAAGCAACCCTACACTAGTTCCTTCTTAAATTCAGATGCAGTTTCACACGAACTTGTCATCAAGCAACCCTACACCGGTTCCTTCTCAATTCCAGACGCAATTTTACACGGACTCATCATCAGGCAACCCTACACCGGTTCCTTCTCAGATCCAGATGCAGTTTTACACGGACTCATCATGAAGCAACCCCACACCGGTTCCTTCTCAAATTCAGATGCAGTTTCACACGGACTCATCATCAGGCAACCCTACACAGATCCCTTCCTTCCAAGATGCAGTTTCACACGGACTCATCATCTGGCAATCCTACACAGGTTCCTTCCTTCCAAGATGCAGTTTCACACGGACTCATCATCAAGCAACCCTACACAGGTTCCTTCCTTCCAAGATGCAGTTTCACATGGACTCATCATCAGGCAACCCTACACAGGTTCTTTCCTTCTGAGATGCAGTTTCACACGGACTCATCATCAGGAAACCCTACACAGGTTCCTTCCTTCCAAGATGCAGTTTCACACGGACTCATCATCAGGTAACCCTACACAGGTTCCTTCCTTCCAAGATGCAGTTTCACACGGACTCATCATCAGTCAACCCTACACAGGTTCCTTCCTTCCAAGATGCAGTTTCACACGGACTCATCATCAGTCAACCCTACACAGGTCCCTTCCTTCCAAGATACATTTTTACACGGACTCATTATCAGGCAACCCTACACAGGTTCCTTCTTTCAACTTACAAAATTACAATTCAACAGGAATTCTTGGATGGCATCTACAAGCCTATCTCCAACAAGATTCTATCACCTCTCTAAATGGCATCTTTAAGCCCATTCCCTCTACCATCACATCACCGAGTTCAAATTTCTGGGCACTCTAGTGTTCAATCATCTTCCACCTTCAAGTCACAAATGGCAGATTCGCCAATCTAACTCTTCAGGTGTAAGAAGATTGAACAGGGGCAGCTGTTGTACCCCAAAATTTGCCCTCTCAATTCTCAAGGCTTTTCTCATAAAGATTCTCAGGATTTTAGCTTGCACAAGTGCATTGGGATTTTCCAGTACCAAAATTAAAAGGAAACTGTCAAAAAGGGAGAAAATAGATAAAAATAACATTTTGACAAATTTGGAGGAAAACAGGTCTCCTTCGATTCTACATCCTTCGATTGACTCTTGGCCTCCTTCGATTTCTCAAAGTGACTGCTAGCGTGCCTCTTTCGCCTGGGCATGTGACTTCTTGTTGCAGGTTTCGTTTGTGTCTTTTGCTACCTGCATGCTTGCAATCGAAGGCCATGACCTACTGGCCACATGTACCCCCTGCAAGGCAAGTCTTCGTTTGGGCACTCACCTTTTGTGTGCCTGGATGAAAACTTCAGTTGAGCAAGAGTCTCCTTCGAATGCAACTTGGATTATATCCTTCATTTTGAGCAGGAGCCTCCTTCGAATGCAACTTGGGAATACCCTTCGACTCAGAAGCCAAGAACTTCCCTCATGCTAAAAAAGACACAAGGAAATGACTCCCTTTATGTTTGTTTTGATCCACATGCTTCGATTGGGCAATATGCTTCCTTCGAGCATAAGCTTTCGATTTGGCAGTATGTTTTCTTTGATACAAGTTTCGACTGGGCAATGTGAATTCAAATAGGTCTCCTTCGATTCAGAAGGAAATGATCTCCATACAGGTTTCAATTGAGTTTTTGGTTCCCTTTGAAACAGTGTCCTTCGAATCAGGAATGTCCTTCGACTCAGGAATATCCTTCGAATCAGGAAGTAAAGGCCTCCTTTTGGTTTTCTTCAATTCAAAGAGTCAATAATGTTCTAGAAGCTTCCTTCAATTTTGAGGTTAATAACCTTCTGAAAAGGGCCATTCGAAGAACACACAGTTGGCCCATTCGAAGGACACACAGCTGGTGAAAATGAATGTCGTGTTGTCCTAGTCTGGTCAAAAGGTGTAGATAGATGGAGGATTCGACTCAAAATATCAAGTTGAACATTTAAACCCATAGGCTAGGCCACGTGTCTTCCCTTTTTAGGCCTGTACTCATTTGTTGTCTAAGACCACTTGCACTTAATAGCACAGTACTAACTTTTAGAAAAGTTTGTCTTGAGCCTTGCGCCTATTTTCCTTCAGAAGGAAGCAACCCCCATCTGAACCATTCATCTTGCTTTTGTGGCACAAGTGGACATTTACTTTCCAGCTGGGCTTTATTTTATTATTTTTGCTCCCCAAGCTTCCCAAAAGCTTTTCTCTATAAATAGAGAGTTCATTTGCACAAAGAAGAGGAGGAGGAAGAGGGAGGAGAACGTATCTTCAAAATTCTCACACACCAAAAAATTCTCAAACACCATAAAGCTCTCAAACACTTAAACACTCATCAAACACATACCCAAAATCCAAACACTTATCCCCTCAGAATCTGAAACATCCCTACACCTTGTTACCCTTTGATTCCAGTAGGAAGAACCTCATACTTGTTTCTTCTCTTTCGGATCAAGTATCAAAGACATAACCCCTGGTCCCTCCCTTCGAATCCAGAAGCATTCAAGGAAACCACTTAAAGGCCCAACACACGTTCTATCCTCAAGCAAGGTAAGTCATTCTTAACCTTAAACCTTTCATTTCATGACATAACATGTAAATAATCTTTTCGCTCGTTTCAAGCATGTATATATCATTGTTCCTTTGGTTTCCCCCCTTTTAACATGTTTTTTAGAGTTAACCCTTTTGTTTTGCTTTCTGTTTACCTGAACTAGTTTTAACTATTAAACAGTTTGCAAGACAAATACTAGCATGGCCTCAGGCCATGTTTCCATTTAAGTGCTTTAAATGAAAGAAATAGGAGACAGGAACATGAAACGAAGCCTTTGGTTTCCACACTGACTTCCAGGCCCAGCCAGAGACACGCTCACACTGATTTCACTGGCCCAATCGAAGAAGGCAACAAGGCAGAAAGGCCCAGCCAGAGGCACACTTGCACTAAGTCCAGGCTCAGACGAAAGGCACTCCCATGCTGGTGCCAGCCTCCAATCGAAGTACATGACCTGACTGGTGCCCAAGCCCAATCGAAGGCCATGACCTCACTGGTGCGAACTCCCAATCGAAGGAAGCCTAGAAATGAAAATCGAAGGCTGCTCCTGCCCAAATCGAAGGAGCTCATTTTTTCTTCTTTTATATCTTATTTTTTCCTTTATATTCTTCTGCACTTCAATATGGTTGTAATAGTGTAGGATATTTATTTGCTACATTTTTATTGCTTTATACAAATGCTAGTAAATAGGTGTGTATGGAAAGATAAAACCAACAAGTAGGAAACCCCTAATCAAGACAAAATGCATGCAAATCAAACACACTATTCACACATGCACCCTTAGGGTATCTCCACTTGGTTGCCTAAACAAATGGGCCATGTTATGCATGTCAAGTATTTTGGCAAAATAAAAACAATCAAAATGATCATAGTCCCTCGATGATGCTATCTGAGTTGCCTAAACAAAATGATCAAGTCCCTCAAGAAAATTGCCAAAGATACTTGACACTATTGCTATCATGGTCTATACGATGACCCGCGCCTGTCCCGTTAACATCCTAACACAAGGTTGTTCACCAAATACGATGGTGAAACAACACTGTTAAAAGGGTTAAAAACATAAGAAAGATCTTTGAGTAAAATAGGGTAGACAACTCTTAGTTACTTGATTAAAAATCTTGCAAAACATCCTTGCTATTTTTTCAAAACACACTCCACAACACAATTTCAAAACAACTTTCAAAACATTGAAAACCTTTCAAAAAGACATACACCTTTGTATACATTCAAACAAGAATCATTACAAAGGTTGCCTAGACAAGGCATATTTTTCAAAACATTTTCAAAACCGCACACACAAAGCATCATTTCAAACAATTGAAAATCAAAGCAAGTGATCTAAAACAAGTAACTAAGAGCCCATGGATAACCATGGATGAAAAGGGTGCTAGCACCTTCCCTTTTCATAATCTACCCCCCGAACCCACGAAAACATCTCAAAGGTCTTTCCTGTGCTTTTTGACCTTTCCTTAGGATAAAATAAAAATTCGATGACGACTCTTGCTAAATCGAAACATTTGCGAAACACAAATGCAAAATCCCAAGTCAGTTCTCCCATCGTATCACACCCCTGTACTCAGAAAATCTCGAAAAAGGAATTTTTCTGTGCTTTTTTCCTTTCCTTGTTGGATAAAATAAAAGTCGGTGGCGACTCTTGCTTACCGTGACATTTTGCGAACAAAAAACGCAAAATGCAAACCAGCATTCCAAAAACAGTCAGTTCTTCCCACCGTATCACAGAACTGGCGACTCTGATGGGGAAGCTTAATAAGTGGGGTGTACCTTAGGATTAGTTCATCATACTGTTTTCAATTGCTTGACTTGTATGCTTTATATTTGTGGGTTTGTATCGGAGTTACTATAGATCCTAACCCGGATCTGGGGGATACCCTTTAGGTAAGTAGCAATAAACTGTGAGGAAACTGTACGGCATAGACCGATACGGTTGAAGCAGTAGCTACGTTGGTGTGGCACTTTAGTTTGTACCGATATTCCTTGTGGCGCAACGAGGAGAATATGGGTCTTCTAAGGGGTCATTAAGCACCAACTGACCTTAGAACCTTTAAATTGACCAACTTGTCCATAAAACAGTAGCAGTATGCTACACTCATTGAGACTAAACTCTCGCGATGATTCCGGCTGCAAGAAAAGGTTGCTAAATTGGAATTATGACCGATCGAGGGTGGTCAGTGATATTGAGATCCTCTAGAACCTGGTTACTATTTTTAGGACAGGTTTGAACCAACTGAACTGAAAGAGGGTAGTACCTAGACTTCTTGCCAACCTGAAATCTAAGGGCTCTCTGTATGACTTGTGTGCCTTTACCATGTTTGCTATTTGTGGATACTTGTGGTGTGTTTTCTATCATGACATCATAACATCATGACATTGCATGCATCTTGCATTGGACTAACCTATTTCAAAGACAAGAGGGATTCATCTTTGTTTTGTTTTGTAGGTCATGGCACCCATGCGTAGAAACACCATTCAGATCAACTTTGTCCAGATTCCCACTCAGCTTAAGGAATTGGTTGTAAAGGTTTCAGATACTACCTCCTTCATCAGAAGACATGGGCACCTTCTTGGTTTGGTCACCTCCAAGATGGATGAACAAATGATGCGTGTCTTAGTCCAGTTCTTTGATCCACTATGTCATTGCTTTACTTTTCCGGACTACCAGTTGGTCCCCACTCTGGAGGAGTTCTGTGATCTGCTTGGTATCTCTATTCTGGAGCAGACCCCGTTCACAGGTTGGGAGAAAGTTCTTATACCGGAAGAGATTGCTTCATCCCTCCATCTGACAAAGGCTGAGGTAATGTATAATTGGGAAACTCGTAGTGGAGCAAAGGGCTTTTTGACTAAATTCTTGGTTGGTAAAGCTAATCAGTTCTGGGACAATCTAGACTTCCAGGCATTTGAAGACATTTTGGCTCTTCTCATATATGGTTTGGTGTTGTTCCTTAACTCAGATGCTTTCGTCGAAGTGAATGCCGTGAAGATTTTCATATCCGGTAATCCTGTACCCACTCTCTTGGGTGACATTCTTCATTCTCTTTATGCCCGTACTACTCGGAAGCGGGGAACCCTTATGTGTTGTGCTCCATTGTTGGCGAGGTGGTTTATTTCTCACCTCCCCAAATCAGTTCTGAAGAACAAGGAAGGCATGGGCTGGGCCTACAGGATTATGTCTCTCTCTCATAATGACAACATTTGAACTATCAAGGACATGGAAGATGTGGCTATTATTGATTGCTGTGGGGAATACCCCAATGTTCCACTGATAGGAACCAATGGAGGGATCACTTATAATTCGTGCTTGGCCTTACGTCAGTTTGGGTGAGCTAGGAGGGAAGGACCTCATGAGTTGTTGATGCCGAGCATTGTCTTTGATTTCCAAGGGGATAGTGACGAGCAACGCCGCAGGTTCATACGAGCTTGGGATAGAGTACACAGGTCTGATCCGCACGAGCTAGGTGCGAAGACTTATCTTCCAATGGAGCCATATCTCCGATGGGTTTGAATTCGTGCCCAAAAGCTTGGAATGCCGTACAAAGCCGTCTTGCCTATCATTGTTGAAGTTGCTGATGAAAAAGGGGTTCCTCCTACCATTCTCCACCCGTACATGCCTACTGACATTGGGGCATTAAAGAGATCATGGATACAGCTGAGAGAAGAGCGGGATACTTACCGAGAAAAGTATCACGAACAAGAACAGAAGATTCAGAAGTTGACAAGGCAGCTGGAGAACGAGCGAATCCTCAATGACTATGTCCGCACCGACAAGAAACAACCATTGGAGCACTGGTTGTCTTTTTGATAATTTCTAGTTTTGATTTATTTTTTAGTTTTCCTTTCTTGTAACGCCTTAAAGGCGTCTGTTGAACAATTGAATTTCAAATTTTATCTAATAAAAGTGTGTTTCATTATGGTTTACGAATTTGAATCTCTCGACGTCTTTGAAATCATATCACACGCATTTCATTCCATGCACATCATAACAGGTACCCTTACAGGTTTTCTCATCTTCTTCGCTATTTATTTCAGCATCATGTCTTCTGAACCATCAACTGAACAAGCAATCAAGGCTCTGCAGGCTCAAAACGCCCAGTTCCAGGAATTGTTCATGAACCTCGCTAAGGGTCAGCAAGATCTGAAGGCCCTTATCTTGAAAGAGAAGAAGAAGAAGAAGAAGAAGAAGAAGAAGAAGAAGAAGACAATCCTATTTAATATGGGTAGAAGATTCGGAAACGATTTGCGAGAAGAGGTTGATTTAACCCACTCATCTGGAGGGGGAGATAATCAGGAGGAAAGGAGGGCTCCTAGCCCTGTGGTTTCAGACAATGAGACTGACTTCGACGAAGACCAGTATCCTCCGACTGAGGATAGGTATAAGCAACTAGAAGACCGGTTGAGCGCGATGGAAGTTCAGAAAGTGCCTGGTCTGGACTTTGGAGACTTGGGTCTGTCATCTGGGGTGGTGATTCCCCACAAGTTCAAAGCACCAGCCTTTGCTAAATACGACGGGGTTTCTTGCCCAAAGCTGCACCTTCATTCGTATGTTAGGAAGATTCAGCCATACACCGCTGACAAGAACCTCTGGATCCACTTCTTTCAAGAGAGTCTCTCAGGGACTCAGCTTGAATAGTTTTACCAGCTGGAAGGAGCTAGTATCCGTAATTGGGAAGACTTGGCTGCTGCTTTCTACAAGCAGTACCAATACAATGCCGACCTCGCTCCCACGTGTACCCAAGTCCAGGGTATGTCTATGGGTGCGGGTGAAGGTTTCAAAGATTATGCTCAGAAGTGGAGGGACCTCGCTGGAAGAGTGCAACCACCCTTGGCTGATAGGGAGCTAGTGGATATGTTTTTGGGGACCATGTCTGGTCCGTATTTCAACCATCTGATTGGAAGTTCTTCATCCGGGTTTACGGAGCTGATTATGACTGGGGAAAGGATTAAGGCTGATATTAAATCTGGAAAGATACAGAAGGGTGCTTCATCAGGCACCGAGAAGAAACCTTTTAAGAAGGAATCCATCGTAGTTTACAGTGCGAAAAGTCAGAATAGACCTAAACGCCGTCAAGCTGTCAATTCGGTGGTTATATCAAGACCTGCTGGTGCTCCTTAGCGCAATAATCAGCCAAGGGCCGAGAGACCTCGAAGACAATTCACTCAGCTCAACATGACTTTATCCCAAATTCTGCCACAGTTATTGAAAAATAACTTCGTGATTCTGAAGGAGGCCCCGAAGTGTCCCAACACAACATCACCGATGTACGATCCGAATGCCCGTTGTGCTTTTCACTCTGGTAGCCCGGGGCATGACACAGATAACTGTTGGGTCTTGAAGAACAAAGTACAGGACTTGATTGATGCGAAGGAGATTGAGTTCGAAGCACCTGAAAGACCTAATGTTGTGATTGCTCCTATGCCCAAGCATGGGGTAAATCCTATAGATGAAGACTCGTTTGTGGTTTTTATAAAATACATCGTTACTCCCTTGATGACTGTGAAGAAGAACCTTCTGTTAGCCGGTTTATTTCCGGGCTGTGACGAAGGTTGTCGTATGTGTTCTGTCCTACCTACTGGTTTCCATCTTTTGAAGTCAGGTGTCCAACGCCTGATGGATAATAAAGAAATTTTGTTTGAGAAGATTGTTGTTCCTTTGGTTCCTACTGAAGAAGTTGCTGTAATCACCATTTTTGACAATTCTTCAAAGGCTTCCTCGAGAAAGCCTGTTAGAATTACATTTGTTCTAAGAATTGCACCATTGATCATCACTGTTCCTGGGCCTATCCCCTATACATCTGATAAAGCTGTCCCTTGGCATTACGGGGCTGACGTATACTATCACGGAGTTAAACAAGATTTAGATGCTGATACTGACGTCAGCAATATTGTTGGGCCTACCAAAGTCACCCGCAGCGGAAGACTTTTCTCCCCTGATATCTCTCCACCAACTGTCCGGAAGCCTGTTGTTATTTCACCTGCCAGTGCACCTGCTACTGTTCCTGTTCAAGTTCCAATTCTTACCCCTGTTGCCGAGTCATCTGACACTTGGGGCAAAGGGACCACTGATGGGCCTGCCTAGACGGAGGCACCGAAGAAGATTACTGTTGAAGCCTCTAGACAAGAGATGGAGGAAATTTTGAAAATCATCAAAAAGAGCGACTACAATGTAGTCGAGCAGCTGGGGTAAACCCCATCCAAAATCTCTATGTTGTCACTGTTGCTATGCTCAGAAGCCCATGCCAAGGATTTGATTGCCTTCCTGAAGACTGCACACATACCTCAAGAAACATCAACTGATCAGTTTAAAGATTGCGTGGCTAGTCTGACTGCTGATAATGGGTTAGGTTTCTCTGACGTCGACTTGACTGTTAAGGGGAAGAATCACAATGACGCCTTGCATGTCTCCATTGAATGCAGGGGAACTACACTTGCTCACATATTGGTGGATACTGGGTCTTCGTTGAATGTGTTACCCAAGAAAGCTCTGGACCGGTTAGACTGTGAAGGGTTGGAGTTGAAGCCAAATAACATCGTAGTCAGGGCTTTTGATGGGTCCAAGATGATGGTGCACGAAGAAGTGGATATTCCCATTAAGGTCGGTTCTCAAGTCTTCGCATCTACATTTTATGTGATGGACATTCGGCCATCTTATTCATGCTTGATGGGTCGTCCATGGATCCACAAGGCTGGGGCAGTGACGTCTACGCTCCACCAGAAGCTAAAGTACCCAGTGAAAGGGAAAATTGTGACAATGCAAGGAGAGAAGGAGTACATGGTGAGCCACCTCAACTCTTTCCGATATGTAGAGATGGATGGGGAGTTCATTGAGACCCCGTTTCAACATTTTGAAGAGGTTCCCTAGACATTGGCATCAACTAAGACTATTGTTGAAGATCCTCCAATGAGGATGGCCTTCTTTAAGGATGCCCGGGTTGTTGTTGAGAAAGGTGGGTGTGCAAATTGGGGCCAACTCCCTGATTTTGCACAGAAAACTAACAATTTTGGTTTGGGTTTCACTGCAGAAGCTCAAAGGTCTGTTCGGAGTGCACGGATCGGAAGACCTCCCCTGTTTATCAGCAATTCAGGAGTGAATGCCATTGAAGACGATGTTGAAGAGTCTGAGTTCGACAGTTGGATCTATCCTACTACTGATGGTGGACTAAGCAACTGGACGGCAAAGGACTTCGTCCCAATTTATTTTGTTACCCAGTAATGAGAATTTTTGTTTTGAATTTGTAACAGACAATGTTTTAAACTTTACGGCCCGATGTCTTACCCGGGGCACCGTGGCTTCATTTGTGAGGGCTTTATGTGTGTCATATACATATATCATTAATAAAAGCATTGGACGTTTCTTGCATTTCAAATTTTGCGCTCCTTGTTTTTCTTTTATTATATATTGCAAAACAGCTATTTTACACACACACACTCACATATACAGGTCTACATCCACTCTGGATCTCACTGGTAATGGCTCTGCTACTGCCAGTTATGACTTCGAAAGTCCGATCAACTTAGCCGAAGACGAAGGTGAAGATGATTGCGAAGTGCCTGGTGAACTTGCTAGACTGCTACTTCAGGAAGAGAGGGCCATACAACCGCATGAAGAGCCAGTGGAATCAGTAAATCTGGGTATAGAGATAGACAAGAAAGAGGTCAAGATCGGCACAAATCTAGAAGCTAGTGTTAAACAATGGTTGATTCAGATGCTGCGTGACTACGTTGAGATCTTTGCTGGGTCTTACGAAGATATCCCTGGGTTGGACACCGATATTGTGGTTCACCGATTTCCTACCAAGGAAGACTGTCCTCCAGTGAAACAGAAGGTTCGCCGAATGCGCCTAGAGATGTCTGAGAAAATCAAGGTTGAGGTTATGAAACAGTTTGACGCCGGTTTTCTAGCAGTTACTTCTTACCCACAGTGGGTGGCCAACGTGGTTCCAGTGCCGAAGAAGGACGGTAAGGTTCGAATGTGTGTTGACTATAGGGATCTGAATAGGGCAAGCCCCAAGGATTATTTCCCTCTACCTCATATCGACGTTCTGGTTGACAACACCGCTCAGCATAAAGTTTTCTCCTTTATGGATGGTTTCTCCGGTTATAATCAGATTAAAATGGCTCCTGAAGATATGGAGAAGACAACCTTTGTTACTCAGTGGGGTACCTTTTTCTACAAGGTCATGCCCTTCGGATTGAAGAATGCTGGGGCAACGTATCAGCGCGCCATGGTCGCCTTGTTCCATGACATGATCCATCATGAGATTGAGGTATACATTGACGATATGATTGCAAGATCCCAGACTGAGGAAGAACATCTGGACCACCTTTAGAAGTTATTTGACAGGTTGAAGTTGTACAAGCTGAGACTAAACCCCAACAAGTGCACCTTTGGGGTGAGATCTGGTAAGCTGCTGGGTTTCGTCGTAAGCGATAAAGGTATTCAGGTGGATCCTGCAAAGGTGAAGGCTATACAGGAAATGCTAGCTCCCCAAACAGAAAAAGAAGTCAGAGGCTTTCTGGGACGTCTGAACTACATTGCCCGATTCATCTCACACCTAACTGCTACTTGTGAACCAATCTTCAAGCTACTGAAGAAAGATCAAGTGGTAAGATGGAACGACTAATGTCAGGCCGCTTTCAAAAGGATCAAGGAATATCTCCAAGAACCACCCATTCTGATGCCTCCAGTTGAAGGGAGACCTTTGATCTTATACTTGACAGTACTCGACAACTCAATGGGGTGTGTGTTGGGGCAGCATGACGAGTCTGGCCGAAAAGAGCATGCTATTTATTACCTTAGCAAAAAGTTTACCGACTGCGAGACCCGATACTCGTTGCTTGAGAAAACTTGTTGTGCTTTGGCATGGGCTGCTCGCCGGCTGAGACAGTATATGCTGACTCACACTACTCTATTGATATCAAAGATGGATCCAATCAAGTATATCTTCGAAAAGCCTGCCTTTTCCGGAAGAATAGCAAGATGGCAGATGATCTTGACCGAGTATGACATCCAATATACGACCCAAAAGGCAATTAAGGGAAGTGTGTTGGCAGATCATTTGGCACATCAAGTTGTGGATGATTACCAGTCTATGAACTTTGAATTTCCGGATGAGAATATCATGATAGTGATTGACTGTGAAGAACCTGGACCGGATGAAGCACCTGAGGAAGGATCTCGATGGTCTATGTACTTTGATGGAGCTTCGAACGCTTTGGGTAATGGAATTGGCGCCGTGATCATATCTCCTAAAGGCTCTCATACTCCGTTCACCGCCCAACTATGTTTCAACTGCACCAACAATATGGCGGAGTATGAAGCGTGCATCATGGGTCTTCGAGCAGCTATTGACCTAAAGATTAAGTTTCTAAGTGTTTTCGGAGATTCCGCTCTCGTGATCAGTCAGATCAAAGACAAGTGGGATTCGAAACACCCTAATATTATTCCTTAAAAGGAGTATGTGTTGACATTGCTTCCCCACTTCGAGGAGATAACCTTTGAACACTTCCCTAGAGAGGAGAATCAGTTGGCGGACGCGCTAGCTACAATGTCTTCTATGTTCAAAGTCAATTGGGACAACGAAGCTCCCCAAATTAACATTGAAAGATTGGACGAACCTGCGCATTGCTATGTGTTGTTCCCCAAAATTTGCCCTCCCATATTCTTCAAGATTTGTCAAGATCAATCTCCAAATGGTTCAAAATCTCTCAAGGGTTGCACAGTCCAATTGCCTCCTAACACAGTCAAAATTAGGGTTTTGGTTCTTGCAAAGAAGTTGAGGTTTTCAAGGGTACAATCAAGTCCCATATGCCTATATACATTGTCAAGCATCTATATGTCAAGTTTCAAGACTCACAGCATCAAATTGCACAGTCAAAAGCCCTTAATGCTTCACAGTCAAATGCAGAGGCAAAATGGTCATTTGACAGTCAAAAGTCAAAATTTTTGGTCAACATCTTATTTTGAAGCCACAATCATTGTTTGATCAATTCTTGATCATGATTCCACAAGCATGGCTCAAAAAGTCTCAAGATGTCAAAAGTTTCTATTTTAGGACAGTTGAAAAGTCAACTGCAAATTGACCAAGGCATAACTTTTTCATGGTTTATCAGAAAAATCCCATCCAATGCTCATTTTTAAGGGGATGACATTTCCTACAACTCATCTTCACACTCCAAGTCCAAGAAATGCTCCCAGAAAAAGTTATCAATTTCAACATTATAGGTCATTTTCAAAAGTCAACAAAAAGGCACTTTAAGTCAAAGACCATAACTTGAGATTGGTAAATCAAAATGACATGGGACCAAAGGCATTGGTTAGAGGACTTCAAGACCTTTCCAAAATGTCCAAGAACATGTTCATAGCTTCAAAATTGAGCAAGATATGCATTGGAGAAGTTGGGAAATATTTGGGAACTTTCAAAAGTCAACTTTGCCTAAAACACTTCATTTTTGCTAATGGGCCTCAAATTCTTTCTTGAATCTTTACCCAAAGCCTATGCACGACCCATTGAATTTAATTTGATTTATTTTCTTATTTTTAATTAATTAATTGAATTTTTATTAATATTAATTCATTTAATTGATTTTAATTGTAGAAAAATATCAAAGCATGGTTGTCAAAATCTTTTTATGAAGCAAATACACTCCACATATGCTAAAGATCTCGTGCATCACTCAAGGGGACAAGATCTCTCAATTTGGCAAGGTTTTCATTGAAAAAAGATTGGAAATTATATGATTGAAAATCAAAGATTGAAAACATAATTTCATGGACTTTGGGGCCAAGGTTTTAACCTAATTCTCATCACATACATATGCTGAAGGAAACCCTGAATCCCTAGACGTGCAAGCTGCCATAGAAACCATATAAAAAAATTTGAAAAATTCAAGAAAATTGTGAAACTGAATTCCTATTTGCAGCGCAATTCAAAGCTTCTCTTTGATTCAAACATATTGCCTGAGTCTCCAGGAAGCCATTGCCATCAAAAACCAGTCCTAACACGCGAAGAATCCAAGAACACGAGTCACTCGGTTTGTCTTGTTTCTCAAAATTGCATAACATGATTCATGCGTTTTTAATCCATTTTCTTGTTTGATTTATGTTAATAGGGACCTTCTGAAGCGATTGGTATAATCCAATTGAGTTATAGCCTTCTGAATCGAAATCCACCATGGACGAAATCTAGGGTTTCTGAAGCTTTCAATTAGGGCTTTATGCATAAGGAAAAATTGGACCACATCATGACCATGGTTGAATTCGTCAAGGCCAGACGAATTCAACCAAACCCTCGCGCTCAATTTATGTGATTTGTGCTGCTAATCGCTATTATTGGGACTTTTGGTTTGTGGGGGTTTAAAACCCCCGCTATCTTGTGTTATGTTTGCAGGTGTAACGAGGAAGACAATAGGTGGCAAGGCATGGTTGGTGGGTTTAAAACAGCGCGCGTTATTTTGTTTGATTATCCTAATGTTTATTTATTTTTATATAATAATTATTGTCCATTTATATTACAAACGCGCATGGTAGTCCAGTTGGCAAAGGCACAAAGGCAAGGAGCACTGGGACCTGAGTTCGATTCCCAGGTCCCCCCATATAATTGTTAATTTTTGTTCTAACGTGTTCCAGTGTAGCGTGTGATCCAACGTTCCACCATAAGCCTCGCGCATTAGCTTGCCAAGTGGCCTTGATGAACAATCTGAAGGCCAAGAGATGGAGTCCATGGTGTGCTCCAGTCAAACAGCACGCACGTGATTCCTGAAAGTCAACCAGGCTTGGTCTTCTTGGGCCAGAATTGCTCAAAACAAACCTCCACATGGGCCATCACCCCCCTTTGGTTTGCCTTTTTTTAATTTATTTTCTTTTCTTTCAATTCTTTTAATTGTTTTAATTGTTATCATTAATTCACCACAAATTAATTTTCCTAATAAAAATCAGCAAATCAAAATTGTAAATATTTTTAATTATTTATTAATTTCACCATTAACCTATTTTTGTAAATAAGTACTAATAATTAACTTAGTTTAATTTAGGTTTTAAATTTTAATCCTTTTTCTTAATAAATAAAAATTGCATAGAATTAGGTTTTGACATTTTTAATCATATTTTATTAATCATCATTATTACTATTTATTAATTATTATTTTTATAAATAACATGTAAATTAATTAATTAGCTTAAATTAGGATTAACTTTAACATTTCATTAATAATTAAAATAAACTTAGAACTAGGGTTTTCTTTTAATTTTAATTTCTTTATTTTCATAAATACAAAAAACACAAAAAATATCTTTCTTATAAATAATTAATTAAATAATTAGGTTTAATTTTAATTTAACGCAAAAAGACAAAAACCCATAATTTCTCAAAAGGGTCCAAAACCCTCTGACGTTCTAATTTTAATTCTTTCGCACGTTATTTTTTATTTGATTATTTTGTAACTGTTTCCAGAATGTAATAGTAATTAGGTTTATTGCTTTTTTTACTTTCCGCATCTTTATTAAAAACGGGTCTTTGTTTTTTGGCGATGTATAGACCCGCGCCTTGTAATAGCGTAGCTTTTACCTTTCCGTATTTTATTTTCCGCACTCCTAACTGCTAAATTGCATGAAAGAATGTATGGTAATTAAAAATAACTCGTAGTTCACCAGTGCATGATCCAAGATAAATGTTAACATGAAAACAACACACAATGCACATGCCACTTCTAGGGTACGCCTCACTCGTTGCCTCGAAAGTGGTCGTCAAGTATAGGGTGTTTTAGAGGTCGCCCTCCTGTCCAAAGATCCAATTGCCTCGAAATGGTTGCCTCGGATAAAAAAGGATCTAGGACATTAGGGTTACTTCTAAGGTGTCCTACTATTGCTTCGGTGACCACACATGTCCCTTATAATCGAATTGACCCGAACACCTCTGACGACGGTGCTACCTACTTCTCAATAGTGGGATAGCAATGTTTAAAGGACTCTTACACAGCCTAATTCCTTAGGGTAGGTAGATCTCATGGGTACTTGCTCTTTCAAAACAAACAAAAAAACATCTTTTCGCACTCACACTTTCAAAAAGTTTTCAAACAAATATTTCATACACTCTTGAGGACAGATACAAGAGTTACCTAGAAATTTTTCAAACGAAACTTTTTCAAAACCCACATACACTTGAAAAGCAAACAATTTTTGAAAACATAAGAGCAAGTACCTAAGAGCCCGTGGATAACCACAGATAGAAAGGGTGTTAACACCTTCCCTTTCTATAAATCTACCTCCCGAACCGAGAGACATTCTCATAAGGAATTTTGCTGTGCTTTTGTCCTTTCCATGTTGGAGAAAATAAAAGACGGTGGCGACTCTTGCTTACCGCGACATTTCGTGAACCAGCTTTAAACAGTCAGTTCTATTTCCACCGATCACAGAACTGGCGACTCTGCTGGGGAATCTTAATAAGTGAGGTGTACCTTAGGATTAGATCATACTTATGTTTTCAATTGTATGTCTTGATTGCTTTTATATTTGTGGGCATTGCATCGGAGTTTCATAGATCCTAACCCAGATCTGGGGATACCCTTTTAGGTAGCATAAGCTGTGAGGGACCTGTCCGGCGTAGACCGACACGGGTGAAGCAGTGGCTACGTTGGTGTGGCACCTTGGTCTGTACCGATATCCCTTGTGTTGTAACGAGGAGAATATGGGTCTTCTGAGGAGTCATTAAGCACCAACCGACCTTAGAACCCTAATTTGACCCAACTTGGCCATAGAACAGTAGCAGTATGCTACACCCATTGAGGCTAAATTCTCGCGATGGTTCTGGCCGCAAGAAAAGATTGCGACGCTGGAGTTATGACCGATTGAGGGTAGTCAGTGATATTGGGATCCTCTAGAACTCAGTTACTTTTGATAGGACAGGTCTTAACCAACAAACTGAAAGAGGGTAGTACCTGAACTTCATGCTGGCCTAAACTCTAAGGGCTGTCTTATGTGACTTGTGTGCCTTATCATGTTTGCCTTTGTGAATATTTGTGGTGTGCTTTATCATAACATCATACCATCATACCATTGCATGCATCCTGCATAAGGACTGACCCATTTCAAAGACAAGAGGGTTTCACCTTTGCTCTGTTTTGTAGGACACCATGATGCCTGTGCGAAGGAACACTATCCGGCTTAATTTTGTTCACCCACCTGAGTTGCTTGAAGAATTGGTTAGCAGAATTCCAAACACCACTTCCTTCATCCAGAGGCATGGTTCTCTTCTCGGTTTAGTCACTGCAAAGTGGGACCAACAACTGATGAGTGTATTGACCCAATTTTATGATCCCTTGTATAATTGCTTCACCTTTCAAGACTTCCAGCTGGTCCCTACCCTGGAAGAATTCTCTGATCTGCTTGGCATCCCTATTTTGGATCAGACTCCCTTCACTGGTTAGGAAAAGACTCTTAGGCTTGAGGAGATTGTTGCAGCCCTTCCCTTGACCAACAAGGAGGTAATGGACAACTGGGTGACTAGAAGCAGAGTTAAGGGTTTCTTGGCCAAGTTTCTGATTGGTAAGGCTAACCGTTTCTGGAATGACTTAGACTTCAGGGCGTATGAAGACATTCTGGCTCTCTTAATCTATGGTCTAGTTTTGTTTCCAAATCCTGATAACTTCATTAATGTCAATGCCATAAGGATCTTCATGACTCGGAACCCTGTGCCCACTCTCTTGGGTGATATCCTGCAACAACTCTATGCTCGTACTGCCCGAAGACGAGGAACTCTGTGGTGTTGTACTCCTTTGTTAGTGAGGTGGTTTATTTCTCACCTCCCTAAGTTCATGCTGAAGAACAAAGAAGGAAGAGGTTAGGCTCATAGGTTAATGTATCTCACTGATAATGACATCATTTGGACTCTCAGAGGTTTGGATGAGGTAGCTGTCATTGATCGTTGCGGAGAATATCCTAATGTCCTTTTGATTGGTACCCAAGGAGGAATCTCTTATAATCCATGTCTAGCTCTCCGTCAGTTTGGAAGAGCCAGAAGAGCAGGGCCTCATGAGATGTTGGTGCCTCACATCAGTTTTGAGTTTCAGGTAGATAGTGACGAGCTGCATCGTAGATTCATCAAGGCTTGGGATAGAATTCACAAAGTTGACCCACATGAGTTGGGACCGAAGACTTCTCTACCTATGGAATCCTACTACAGATGGGTCCGCATCCGTGCTCAGAAGTTAGGTATGCCATACGAAGCTGTCAGACCCATCATTCTTGAATATCCTGATAGAGACGGGGTTCCTCCAACTGTTCTCCCTCCTCAGATACCTACTGATGTTGATACACTAAAGAGGTCTTGGGCGCAACTACAAGAAAAGCAGGATTCTTATCGGGAAAAGTTCAACGAGCAGGAACAGAAAATCTAGAAGCTGACAAAGCAGCTGGAGAACGAGCGGACCTTGAATGACTATATCCGTACTGAGAAGAGGAGACCATGGTATCACTGATGAGCTTCGGATGTTCTTTACAGTTTTTATTTCCCTTTTCAGTATTTCCATTTTATGTAATGCCTAAGGGCAATCTGTTGAACAATTTAAATTTCAAAGTTGAATCTAATAAAGTGCGTTTCTTTTGGTTTACAAAGTTGAATCCCGATTGTCTTTGAAAACATAAATCATACGCATTCCATTCATCATGTGCATCACAGGTACTCTTCTTTTCAGGTTGCTTAATGTTCTTCGCTGTTTATTTCAGCAGTCATCATGAATCCTGAATCATCTACTGAGCAATCCATCAAGGCCCTCCAGGATCAGAACGCCCAGTTCCAAGAGTTGATCATGAGTTTAGCCCAAGGTCAAGAGGAATTGAAGGCTCTACTGGTAAAGAAGAAGAAGAAGAGAACTGTACTATTCAACACTGGCCGGAGGTTTAGAAACACACTGCAAAATGAGGTTGATCAAGCTGGTTCTTCTGTAGGTAAAGGCAGTCCCCAAGGGGGAAGGGTTCCTAGTCTTGTGGTCTCTGACAACGAGACGGATTTCAATGAAGAGCAGTACCCTCCCGCTGAAGATAGGTACAAGCAGTTAGAGGATCGTCTGAGTGCCATGGAAATTCAACAAGTGCCTGGGTTGGATTTTGGGGATCTGGGTCTATCTTCTGGTGTGGTGATCCCACACAAGTTCAAGGCACCATCTTTTGCGAAGTATGATGGGGCTTCCTGCCCTAAGCTACATCTCAGATCTTATGTGCGGAAGATCCAACCATATACTGTGGACAAGAACTTATGGATCCATTTCTTCCAGGAGAGTCTTTCAGGGACTCATCTCGAATGGTTCTATCAGCTGGATGGAACCAAGATTCGTAACTGGGAGGACTTGGCTACTGCTTTTTATAAGCAGTATCAGTATAATGCCGACCTCGCTCCTACACGTACCCAACTCCAGGGTATGTCGCTAGGATCGGGAGAAGGTTTTAAAGAGTACGCGCAGAAGTGGAGGGACCTGGCTGGCAGGGTGCAGCCACCGTTAACCGACCGTGAACTCGTGGATATGTTCTTGGGGACCCTATCTGGGCCGTTCTTTAACCACCTGATTGGTAATTCTTCTGCAGGGTTTACAGACCTCATTCTGACTGGTGAAAGGATAGAAGCTGGTATGAAATCGGGGAAGATACAGAAAGGTGCATCCTCAAATTCTGAAAAGAAGCCTCTCAAGAAGGAAGCTAGTGATGTGTATGGTCCCAGAAGACAAAATAAACAGGAACGCTGCCAAACGATCAACACGGTGGTAACTTCAAAGCCTGCTGCCGCTCCTCGGCAACCTAACCAACCAAGGGGTGAGAGACCCAGAAGAGAATACACTCGGCTTAGTATGACATTGTCTCAGATCTTGCCGCAACTGCTGTCAACCAACCTGGTAACTATCAGAGAAGCTCCGAAGGTGGTAAACACAACATCTCCGAAGTACAACCCCAATGTCCGCTGTGCTTATCACTCTGATAGCCCGGGGCATTCTACGGATGATTGCTGGGCTCTAAGGAATAAGGTCCAAGACCTTATTGATGCTAAAGAGGTTCAGTTCGAGGTGCCCGAGAAGCCTAATGTGGTGACAGCTCCCATGCCCAATCATGGGGTGAATGCTATCAGGGATGGTGACGAAGTAGAGGAATCTGAATTCAACAGCTGGATCTACCCAACGACCAACAGTGGACCAAGCAACTGGACTGCAAAAGACTGCGTACCTGTTACTTTTGTTACTCAGTAATGAATTCCTTTGTTTTAAATTTGTAACGAACAATAAACTTTATGGCCCGGTGTCCTACCCGGGGCACCGTTGGTTTCATTTGTGAGGGCTTATTACTTGTCATTTCCATATATCATGAATAAAAACATTGGACGTTTTTCGCATTTCAAATCTTGTGCTCCCTTTCTTTCTTTCTTTATACATTTCAAAACAGCTATATTTACACACACTCACCTATACAGGTTTCAATCCACTCTGGATCTCACTGGTAACGACTCTGCTACTGCCAGTTATGGCTTTGAAAATCCGATCAACTTAGCCGAAGACGAAGGTGAAGATGATTGCGAAGTGCCTGGCAAGCTTGCAAGACTGTTACTTCAGGAAGAGAGGGCCATTCAGCCACATGAAGAGCCAGTGGAAACGGTAAATCTGGGTATTGAGACAGACAGAAAGGAAGTCAAGGTTGGTGCCAATCTAGAGCTCAGCGTGAAACAACGGTTGGTTCAGATGTTGCATGATTATGTGGAAATATTCGCCTGGTCCTACGAAGACATGCCTGGGTTGGATACCGACATTGTGGTTCATCACCTGCCTACCAAGGAAGACTGCCCTCCGGTTAAACAGAAGGTCCGCCGTATGCGTCCAGAGATGTCCGAGAAGATCAAAGCTGAGGTTATGAAACAGTTTGACGCCGTCTTTCTTGCAGTAACTTCTTACCCTCAGTGGGTTGCCAACGTGGTTCCGGTACCGAAGAAAGATGGTAAAGTCCGAATGTGTGTTGACTATAGGGATTTGAACAGGGCGAGCCCCAAGGATGACTTCCCCTTGCCTCACATCGACGTTCTGGTTGACAATACTGCTCAGCACAAGGTGTTCTCCTTCATGGATGGTTTTTCAGGTTATAATCAAATCAAAATGGCTCCTGAAGATATGGAAAAGACTACCTTTGTTACTCAGTGGGGCACTTTTTGTTACAAGGTCATGCCTTTTGGGTTGAAAAATGCTGGGGCAACCTACCAACGTGCCATGGTTGCTTTATTTCATGACATGATCCACCACGAGATAGAAGTATATGTTGACGATATGATTGCAAGGTCTCAAACTGAGGAGGAACACCTGGACCACCTACAGAAGCTGTTTGACCGTCTGAAGTTGTACAAGCTGAGGTTGAACCCGAACAAGTGCACCTTCGGGGTAAGATCTGGAAAACTGCTAGGTTTCGTCGTGAGCGACAAAGGTATTCAAGTGGACCCTGCCAAAGTTAAAGCCATACAAGAGATGCCAGTTCCCAAGACAGAGAAAGAAGTCAGAGGCTTTCTAGGACGTCTGAATTACATTGCTCGATTCATCTCACATCTAACTGCTACCTGTGAACCAATCTTCAAGCTGCTGAAGAAAGATCAAGTAGTACGTTGGAATGATGAATGTCAGGCCGCTTTCGACAGAATCAAAGAGTATCTCCAAGAACCACCTATTCTTATGCCACCGGTTGAAGGGAGACCTCTAATACTATACTTGACAGTACTTGACAGCTCAATGGGGTGTGTGCTGGGGCAGCATGACGAGTCTGGCCGAAAAGAGCACACCATTTATTACCTTAGCAAAAAGTTTACCGACTGTGAGACCCGATACTCACTGCTCGAGAAAACTTGCTGCGCTTTGGTATGGGCTGCTCGCCGGCTGAGACAGTATATGCTGACTCACACTACTCTGTTGATTTCAAAAATGGATCCAATAAAGTACATATTCGAAAAGCCTGCTCTGTCTGGAAGAATAGCGAGATGGAAGATGATCTTGACCGAGTACGACATCCAGTACACGACTCAGAAAGCAATCAAAGGAAGTGTATTGGCAGACCATTTGGCACACCAGGAAGTAGACAACTACCAGTCAATGAACTTTGAATTTCCTGACGAGAACATCATGGTAGTGACTGATTGTGAAGTAACTGGACCGGATGAAGGACCTGAGGAAGGATCCCGATGGTCTATGCACTTTGACGGAGCCTCTAACGCTTTGGGTAACGGTATCGGCGCTGTGATCATATCCCCAAAAGGCACTCATACTCCACTTACTGCCCGGCTATGTTTCAACTGCACCAACAACATGGCAGAGTATGAGGCATGCATCATGGGTCTTCAAGCTGCAATTGACTTAAGGATCAAGTTTCTATGTGTCTTCGGAGATTCCGCTCTCGTGATCAATCAGATCAAAGGCGAGTGGGATACGAAACACCCAAACCTTATTCCTTACAAAGAGTGTGTGTTGACGTTGATCCCCCATTTCACGGAGATAACTTTTGAACACTTCCCAAGAGAGGAGAATCAGTTGGCGGACGCGCTGGCTACGATGTCTTCCATGTTCAAAGTCAAATGGGATAACGAAGCTCCCCGGATCATTATCTGGAAACTGGATGAACCTGCATATTATTGTGATCTTGAGGCTGAGGTGGTAACTGAAAAACCTTAGTATCATGAAGTGAAGAGGTACCTGGAAGCTCAAGAATATCCCGAGGGTGTATCTGTTAATGATAAGAAGTTTCTGAGAAGGTTCGCAGCAAAGTTCTTCCTTAGCAACGGCATTCTGTACAAGCGAAACCATGATTCAACTTTACTGTGTTGTGTGGATAAGACGGAAGCAAAAAAGATCATGGCAGAGCTACATGAAGGTACATTCGGAACGCATTCCAGTGGACATACCATGGCAAAGAAAATCCTTCGGGCAGGATATTTCTGGTCCACAATGGAAGCCGACTGTTACCAACATTCTCGGACATGTCATAAGTGCCAGATTTATGCAGATAAGGTGCACGTTCCCCCGGTACCTCTGAATGTCTTGACTGCACCTTGGCCTTTTGCAATGTGGGGCATTGATATGATCGGCGAGATTAAACCTACGGCATCCAACGGGCATCGCTTCATCCTGGTGGCGATCAATTACTTTACAAAGTGGGTTGAAGCAGCTTCCTACGCTACCGTAACCAAGAACGTCGTGGCACGGTTCATTCGACACAACCTGATCTGTCGATACGGCGTCCCGGAAAGGATCATTACAAACAATGGTACCAATCTTAATAACAAAATGATCACTGAGCTCTGCGAGCAATTCAAGATACAGCACCACAACTCTTCTCCCTACCGGCCGAAGATGAATGGAGCTGTCGAAGCAACAAATAAGAATATCAAAAAGATTGTGCAGAAGATGACAGTGACCTATAAAGATTGGCACGAGATGTTACCGTTTGCTCTTCATGGGTACCGTACCTCAGCAAGGACGTCAACAGGGGCAACTCCCTTTTCCTTAGTCTATGGCATGGAGTCAGTCTTGCCAATTGAAGTCCAGATACCCTCTCTCCGGATAATGAAGGATGCAGGTCTGAGCGAAGATGATTGGATCCATACTCGACGTGATCAACTAAATCTAATTGACGAAAAGAGACTCACTGCTATTTGTTATATGGTCAAACGTATCAAAAACGGATGATCAGGGCATTTAACAAGAAGGTCAGACCACAAGAGTATCAAGTTGGGGACCTGGTAATCAAACGCATCATTCTTCCTCAAAGTGATCCCAGGGGAAAATGGACCCCTACATACGAAGGGCCATTTCTGGTTAAACATGTCTTCTCAGGAGGAGCTATGATTCTAACCACTATGGATGGTGACGACCTTCCTCACCCCGCCAATGCAGACATAGTAAAAAGATACTACGCATAAATTAAAGACCCGCTAGGTTGACACACCTAGGCAAAAATAAGGGCTTCCCGGCGAACCAAAAGGGTTCGGGCAAAAATAAGGGATGAAAAATGAAAAAAATATGTACACCCGGCAAGTCGAAAACCTGAAAAGGCGACTTGGGCAAAAATGGGTATCCCGATGGACTGAAAACCCGAAAGGGCGGTCCAGGCAAAAGTTAGGGATTAAAGCGTAATACTATGTATCATTGAATCACCTTGCATTCGGAATCTGGTATCAACCATCAGGTTCAGACGACATCGATCAGTCAGCTTCATCTTCAACTAAGCAGCCAAGTGATGAGACGCTCGAAGATATAAAGGCGATAGCAGAGTTGGAACCCAGTGGGATTATTCTTTTCACATAGCTGTTTTGTTTTCCTTTTTCACAAAATTGTATAAACCCTGTTTGTTCGGCGGCGTTCTCTTACTAGGACGTCAGCCTCTTGTACATAAACGCCTATTTACAGGCAAATTCAAAAATCAATACAAACTCACGTTTCAGATAAATTGCCAATTATTTTCCTTTTTTCTGTTTTGTTTTGCAAAGAACGTCCAATGTTCATTTTTGATATATGCATTTGACATTAATTGCTAACTCATAAATATTTGCATGCGAAACAAAGGACTAATTACAGGTGACATCAGAAACAGGGGCAATAATGAGTTGTCTAAGCAATCTGGTTGCTCTGTCCACCAAGGTACCAAGGTAAGTTCGGCTGAAGAATGTAACCCAGATACCTTCACTCCCTGCCGAGTAAGATAAGATGCATCAATACTCTCTCCCGAGCAGAGTTGGTCTCCCAATCAGCCCTAAAAAGGCACAGTACCCCTAGCAAGTCAGCAACACTCTCCCCAAACAGAGTTAGTCTACTGTCAGCCTTAAGGAAGTTGGATTATCCCCAGAAAATCTCAATATTCCCCAACGGAGTATACAAACATTCCTAACAAGCGTCCCCGGCAATCTTGATCTAAGATTGTTCCCCGGCGGAATACCGGACATCCAGTGGAACCATTCCCTAATACAGTTCAAAAGATCTCCCCAGGAGAGTTGAATCAAACACCCCAGTAGGAAGCTTATCCCTGGTAGATTCTGGAAGCTTATCCCTACAGAGTACGAAAGCTTCTCCCCGGCTTTGTTCAAAGGTTATTCCCCACCAGAGCTTATAACTGGGTTATCCTCAGCTACTTACCACGAAAAGATCGTCCTCGGCGAAGTTCTTCCCATCCCCCAGCGGAGTTCATCAACAAAGCTTATCAACGGTATCCCCAGCGGAGTTATCATCAACCTCAGCAAAGTATTTCTTCCCACAGAGTAATTCCCCACAGAGTAATCCCTCCAACAAGTTTATTCCCCAACGGAGTCATCTTCTCCTACCGGTTTATTCTTGTCATCATCCTTCCCCAGTGGAAACAAAGAGCTCCACTCTTCAACATCAGCCCAGGATTCAACAAACTCCCAGCATTCGTCAAGGATTTATTTTCCTAGACAAAAATACATTCATCTTCATACATTATAGCATGCATATACGCATCATGAACATACAACCTCATTTATTTTGAGAACATCACGCATTTCACACATCATGACATTGCATGCAGCTAATGTTTTGCCTTTTCAGGAAAAAAGGTCAATACAAAGATGATTACTATCAACTGTCGCAATTCCGGATTCGATACCTGTATCTAGCCAGGGCATATCTGTGAGCGATTACTTGTGGATTCGACACCTGTATCTAGCCAGGGCATATCTGCATGAAGAAATTCCGGACTCGATTCCTGTATCCATCCAGGGCACGTCTGAAGAGTTTGAAGATTCGATTCCTGTATCCATCCAGGGCATATCTGTTGATGACTATTCCGGACTCGATTCCTGTATCCAGCCAGGGCACGTCTGAAGAGTTTGAAGATTCGATTCCTGTATCCAGCCAGGGCATATCTGTTGACGACTATTTTCGGACTCGATTCCTGTATCCAGCCAGAGCACGTCTGAAGAGTTTGAAGATTCGATTCTTGTATCCAGCCAGGGCATATCTGTTGACGACTATTCCGGACTCGATTCTTGTATCCAGCCAGGGCACGTCTGAAGAGTTTGAAGATTCGATTCCTGTATCCAGCCAGGGCATATCTGTTGACGATTATTCCGGACTCGATTCCTGTATCCAGCCAGGGCACGTCTGAAGAGTTTGAAGATTCGATTCCTGTATCCAGCCAGGGCATATCTGTTGACGACTATTCCAGATTCGATTCCTGTATCCAGCCAGGGCACGTCTGAAGAGTTTGAAGATTTGATTCTTGTATCCATCCAGGGCATATCTGTTGACGACTATTTCCAGATTTGATACCTATATCTAGCCAGGGCACATCTGTGAGTAACTGATTGTAGACTCGACACCTGTATCCAGCCAGGGCATATCTACATGAAGAGTTTAGAGATTCGATACCTGTATCCAGCCAGGGCATATCTACATAAAGAGTTTGAAGATCAACCCCTGTAACAGGCCAGGTAATTATCTTTCTTTCTCAGGTACGTAAGTTCTCGCTAAGGAATCTCTTACGCGATCGACACCTAGATGGCGTCTATAAGCCCATTCACATACCAACAGTCTCGAAATGGAATCTGTAAGCCCATTCCCGACAAGGTTCTGTCACACCTCCAGATGGCATCTATAAGCCCATCCTCCTATCCATCATCTCCAAATGGCATCTGTAAGCCCATTCCCGCCATCACACTGCTAACATTCTACTATGTGAGTGCAAATTTCTGGGCACTCTAGTGTTCAATCATCTTCCACCTTCGGATCACGAAAGGCACGCAAGCCAATCTACATCCTCAGGTCTAAGAAGATTGAACAGGGGTAACTGTTGTACCCCAAAATTTTCCCTCCCATATTCTTCAAGATTTGTCAAGATCAATCTCCAAATGGTTCAAAATCTCTCAAGGGTTGCACAGTCCAATTGCCTCCTAACACAGTCAAAATTAGGGTTTTGGTTCTTGCAAAGAAATTGAGGTTTTCAAGGGTCCAATCAAATCCCATATGCCTATATACATTGTCAAGCATCTAAATGTCAAGTTTCAAGACTCACAGCATCAAATTGCACAATCAAAAGCCCTTAATGCATCACAGTCAACTACAGGGGCAAAATGGTCATTTGACAGTCAAAAGTCAAAAATTTTGGTCAACATCTTATTTTGAAGCCACAATCATCATTTGATCAATTCTTGATCATGATTCCACAAGCATGGCTCAAAAAGTCTCAAGATGTCAAAAGTTTCTATTTTAGGAAAGTTGAAAAGTCAACTGCAAATTGACCAAGGCATAACTTTTTCATGGTTTATCAGAAAAATCCCATCCAATGCTCATTTTGAAGGGGATGACATTTCCTATAACTCATCTTCACACTCCAAGTCCAAGAAATGCTCCCACAAAAATTTATCAATTTCAACATTATAGGTCATTTTCAAAAGTAAACAAAAAGGCACTTTAAGTCAAAGACCATAACTTGAGATTGGTAAATCAAAATGACGTGGGACCAAAGGCATTGGTTAGAGGACTTCAAGACCTTTCCAAAATGTCAAAGAACATGTTCATAGCTTCAAAATTGAGCAAGATATGCATTGGAGAAGTTGGGAAATATTTGGGAACTTTCAAAAGTCAACTTTTCCTAAAACACTTCATTTTTGCTAATGGGCCTCAAATTCTTTCTTGAATATTTCCCCAAAGCCTATGCACGACCCATTGAATTTAATTTGATTTATTTTCTTATTTTTAATTAATTAATTAAATTTTTATTAATATTAATTCATTTAATTGATTTTAATTGTAGAAAAATATCAAAGCATGGTTGTCAAATCTTTTTATGAAGCAAATACACTCCACATATGCTAAAGATCTCGTGCATCACTCAAGGGGACAAGATCTCTCAATTTGGCAAGGTTTTCATTGAAAAAAGATTGGAAATTATATGATTGAAAATCAAAGATTGAAAACATAATTTCATGGACTTTTGGGCCAAGGTTTTAACCTAATTCTCATCACATACATATGCTGAAGGAAACCCTGAACCCCTAGACGTGCAAGCTGCCATAGAAACCATATAACAAAATTGCAAAAATTCAAGAAAACTGTGAATCTGAATTCCTATTTGCAGCGCAATTCAAAGCTTCTCTTTGATTCAAACATATTGCCTGAGTCTCCAGGAAGCCATTGCCATCAAAAACCAGTCCTAACACGCGAAGAATCCAAGAACACGAGTCACTCAGTTAGTCTTGTTTCTCAAAATTGCATAACATGATTCATGCATTTTTAATCCATTTTCTTGTTTGATTTATGTTAATAGGGACCTTCTGAAGCGATTGGTATAATCCAATTGAGTTATAGCCTTCTGAATCGAAATCCACCATGGACGAAATCTAGGGTTTCTGAAGCTTTCAATTAGGGATTTATGCATAAGGAAAAATTGGACCACATCATGACCATGGTTGAATTCGTCAAGGCCAGACGAATTCAACCAAACCCTCGCGCTTAATTTATGTGATCTGTGCTGCTAATCGCTATTATTGGGACTTTTGGTTTGTGGGGGTTTAAAACCCCCGCTATCTTGTGTTATGTTTGCAGGTGAAACGAGGAAGACAATAGGTGGCAAGACATGGTTGATGGGTTCAAAACAGCGCGCGTTATTTTGTTTGATTATCCTAATGTTTGTTTTTTTTATATAATAATTGTTGTCCATTTATATTACAAACGCGCATGGTAGTCCAGTTGGCAAAGGCACAAAGGCAAGGAGCACTGGGACCTGGGTTCGATTCCCAGGTCCCCCCATATAATTGTTAATTTTTGTTCTAACGTGTTCCAGTGTAGCGTGTGATCCAACGTTCCACCATAAGCCTCGCGCGTTAGCTTGCCAAGTGGCCTTGATGAACAATCTGAAGGCCAAGAGATGGAGTCCATGGTGTGCTCCAGTCAAACAGCACGCACGTGATTCCTGAAAGTCAACCAGGTTTGGTCTTCTTGGGCCAGAATTGCTCAAAACAAACCTCCACATGGGCCATCACCCCCCTTTGGTTTGCCTTTTTTTAATTTATTTTCTTTTCTTTCAATTCTTTTAATTGTTTTAATTGTTATCATTAATTCACCACAAATTAATTTTCCTAATAAAAATCAGCAAATCAAAATTGTAAATATTTTTAATTATTTATTAATTTCACCATTAACCTATTTTTGTAAATAAGTACTAATAATTAACTTAGTTTAATTTAGGTTTTAAATTTTAATCATTTTTCTTAATAAATAAAAATTGCATAGAATTAGGTTTTGACATTTTTAATCATATTTTATTAATCATCATTATTACTATTTATTAATTATTATTTTTATAAATAACATGTAAATTAATTAATTAGCTTAAATTAGGATTAACTTTAACATTTCATTAATAATTAAAATAAACTTAGAACTAGAGTTTTCTTTTAATTTTAATTTCTTTATTTTCATAAATACAAAAAACACAAAAAATATCTTTCTTGTAAATAATTAATTAAATAATTAGGTTTAATTTTAATTTAACGCAAAAAGACAAAAACCCATAATTTCTCAAAAGGGTCCAAAACCCTCGGACGTTCTAATTTTAATTCTTTCGCACATTATTTTTTATTTGATTATTTTGTAACTGTTTCCGGAATGTAATAGTAATTAGGTTTATTACTTTTTTTACTTTCCGCATCTTTATTAAAAACGGGTCTTTGTTTTTTGGCGATGTATAGACCCGCGCCTTGTAATAGCGTAGCTTTTACCTTTCCGTATTTTATTTTCCGCACTCCTAACTGCTAAATTGCATGAAAGAATGTATGGTAATTAAAAACAACTTGTAGTTCACCAGTGCATGATCCAAGATAAATGTTAACATGAAAACAACACACAATGCACATGCCACTTCTAGGGTACGCCTCACTCGTTGCCTCGAAAGTGGTCGTCAAGTATAGGGTGTTTTAGAGGTTGCCCTCCTGTCCAAAGATCCAGTTGCCTCGAAATGGTTGCCTCGGATAAAAAAGGATCTAGGACATTAGGGTTACTTCTAAGGTGTCCTACTATTGCTTCGGTGACCACACATGTCCCTTATAATCGAATTGACCCGAACACCTCCGACGACGGTGCTACCTACTTCTCAATAGTGGGATAGCAATGTTTAAAGGACTCTTACACAGCCTAATTCCTTAGGGTAGGTAGATCTCATGGGTACTTGCTCTTTCAAAACAAACAAAAAAACATCTTTTCGCACTCACACTTTCAAAAAGTTTTCAAACAAATATTTCATACACTCTTGAGGACAGATACAAGAGTTACCTAGAAATTTTTCAAACGAAACTTTTTCAAAACCCACATACACTTGAAAAGCAAACAATTTTTGAAAACATAAGAGCAAGTACCTAAGAGCCCGTGGATAACCACGGATAGAAAGGGTGCTAACACCTTCCCTTTCTATAAATCTACCTCCCGAACCGAGAGACATTCTCATAAGGAATTTTGCTGTGCTTTTGTCCTTTCCATGTTGGAGAAAATAAAAGACGGTGGCGACTCTTGCTTACCGCGACATTTCGCGAACCAGCTTTAAACAGTCAGTTCTATTTCCACCGATCACACTATGATATTGAGACTGAAGAGGTGGCAGATAAACCCTTGTTTCATGAGGTGAAGAGGTATCTCGAGGCTCAGGAATACCCTGAGGATGCATCTGTTAATGATAAGAAGTTTCTGAGGAGGTTCGCGATGAAGTTCTTCATCAGCAATGGTATCCTTTACAAGCGTAACCATGATTCGACCTTACTGCGTTATGTGGATAAGAACGAAGCAGAAAGGATCATGGCAGAGTTACATTAAGGTACTTTCGGAACCCACTCCAGTGGACACACCATGGCAAAGAAAATCCTTCGGGAAGGATATTTTTGGTCCACAATGGAAGCCGAATGTTATCAACATTCTCGGACCTGTCACAAGTGCCAAGTCTATGCTGATAAGGTGCACATACCTCATATACCTCTGAACGTCTTGACGGCTCCATGGCCTTTTGCAATGTGGGGCATTGATATGATCGGAGAGATCATACCTATGGCATCCAACGGGAATCGTTTCATCCTAGTAGCCATTGATTACTTTACAAAGTGGGTTGAAGCGGCTTCCTTTGCTACTGTAACCAAGAACGTCGTGGCACGGTTCATTTGGCACAATCTGATTTTTCGATACGGTGTACCAGAGAGGATCATTACGGATAATGGTACAAATCTCAACAATAAGATGATCACCGAGCTCTGCAAGCAGGTCAAGATACATCATCACAACTCTTCTCCCTACCGGCCAAAGATGAATGGGGTTGTTGAAGCGGCGAATAAGAACATCAAGAAGATTGTGCAGAAGATGATGGTGACATACAAAGACTAGCACGAGATGTTACTGTTGTACCCCAAAATTTGCCCTCTCATGTTTTCCAAAGTCTTCCCCCTGCATGGTTGACCAGAAACCCTTGCCTAAGGAAAAAGAAAAATTTTGAGTGGTGCTTTAAGTACCTTTCGATTGGCATTCTGAAAGACCCTTCGATTGGTATTCTGAAGGAGCCTTTCGGTTGGCATTATGGACAAGCACTTCGATTGGCATTATGTCAAGGCCTTCGATTCGCATTCTGAAAGACCCTTCGATTGGTATTCTGAAGGAGCCTTTCGATTGGCATTATGGACAAGCACTTCGATTGGCATTATGTCAAGGCTTTCGATTGGAATTCTGAAAGACCCTTCGATTGGTATTCTGAAGGAGCCTTTCGATTGGCATTATGGACAAGCACTTCGATTGGCATTATGTTAAGGCCTTCGATTAGAATTTTGGAAGGCCTTTTCGTTTGGCACCCTGGGCCAAGCCTTTCAATTGGCATGCCAAGGGATCCTTCGATTTAGCATTGTGTCAAGGCAGCTTCGACAGGCATGTTAGCCATGTCCTTCGATTAGCATAAACAACACCTTTCGATTGGCCTGTTAACAAAGCCTTTCGATTGGAATTTTAATTAATACCCTTCGATTGATATTTGGACCAGGGCCATTTGAAGAACTCCTTCCAGGCCATTTGAAAGAGGCCATCAAGAGGGCACTCCAAAAAACATGTCCAGGCCAGATTCTTGCCTTTTCTGTTCCTAAAGAGCTGATTCGACCAGAGTGATTATGTTCAAATCAAGACCAATCAAAGAGCAGGGCCTGGAGGCATTCGAAAATCAAAAGTGTCCAGGTTCATTCAAGAGACATGTATATTTCAAAAAAGGAAATTTTTTAATGTGTCTGATTCTTGTCTCATGGCTTTAAAGGCCTGTTTAATTGGCTGTCTCTTGCCGTTACTAGACCCCCACACTCCTATAAATACAAGGGCCAACATGCATATCCAAAACAAAAAGACAATAGAAAAACAAAAACACAGAGGAAAAAATAGAGAAAAGAAACATGAAACATTGGAGAGGCTCTGCCCATACAATCCATCAAAGGTTGTTAGAATTCTCCAAGCCAGAGCAATCCTTCAGATCGAAGGTGCCCACGCCCAGAAGCCCTCAGATTGAAAGTGCTCCCATCCAGCCAGTACCCAAATCGAAGATTCAATCTGCTGGTAAGAGAGGGTAAATTGTCAAAACTTTTCATTTTGCATAACACCTCCATATTTTCTATCCCATTCGATTTGCCATCCTAGACAGAATTCAAGGGCTTGGGTTTGGCCCCAGGTCATGTTCTTCGTTTGCTAACATTTGCTGCAGATTTAGCCTGAAAAGACTCAGCGCACGCAGGATCGAAGGGCCTGGGGTTCGATACCAGGCCCTGAGTTTTATTATGCTAACATACTTTTGCAGGTATAGCATCCCAGATCGAAGGAGACACCTTCTCTGGATCGAAGCCTCCCATAGTCCTCCTGGATCGAAGGATCCCCCTTGTATTTTATTTTTGTTTTCATTGACATCTTTTTATCTTTTTAATTAACATTAAAATAAAAAAAATCATAAAAACATTAGGCTAGTTTTTTTTCCTATTAAATTAACTTTGTTAATTAACCTTTTAATTATCTTAACATTTTCTCAAAACTAAAATTAAGTAGATTTAGATCATTTTCTCAAAATAAAATAAAACAACAAAAATATTTTATTCTTAGATTTTTAGAGGTTATTTTCAGATTCGCGCGCGTTTATTTTATTGTAATTGCCTACTGGTTTGTAATAACTTAACTAAGACTTTTACACTTTACTGCTTTATTCCCCCAATTTTGGACATGTAAATAATCCCCCTCCCCGAAGCCTTGTAATAGTGTAGGATTTACAATTCCCGCACTTTAAATTATTGTACATATATTAACTGTTTAAATGTATGCTAACTAGGATTGCATGACAAGATTAACTCTTAACTTAAAATCAACAGTAGCTCACCATAACATGTACAAAGATAATATAAATTGAAAATTGACACACTCGCACATGCCACTCTTAGGGTACACCTCATTTGGTTGCCTCGAACATGGTCATTGAGTATAGGAAGTCTTAGAGGTCGCCCTCCTGTCCAAAGATCAAAGTTGCCTTGAAATGGTTGCCTCGATAAAAATGATCTAAGACATTAGGGTTACCGCTAAAGCATCCTAACATTGCTTTAGTGACCACACGTCCCTTAAATCGAATTGACCCGAAAACTCCAACGACGGTGCTACCTACTCCTCAATAGTGGGATGGAACTGTCTAAAGGACAGTTGCACAGTTTAATTCCTTTTTGAGTAGGTAGAGGTTCTTAAGTACTTGCTCCTTTAAAAACAGAACAAAACTTTTCGCACTTACACTCTGTTCAAAAACAAAACTCTTTTCAAAACCCACAAACATAAAGAAAAGCAAACTTTTGAAAACATAGTGAGCAAGTACCTAAGAGCCCGTGGATAACCACAGATAGAAAGGATGCTAACACCTTCCCTTTCTATAATCTACCTCCCGAACCCGAGAAACATCTCGAAAAGGAATTTTTCTGTGCTTTTGTCCTTTCCTTGTTGGATAAAATAAAAGACGGTGGCGACTCTTGCTTACCGCGACATTTTGCGAAAACAAACGCAAAACGCGAACCAGCATTCCAAAAACAGTCAGTTCTCATTCCCACCAATCACAGAACTGGCGACTCTGCTGGGGAATCCTATAAGTGAGGTGTACCTTAGGATTAGATCACTTGTGTTTTCAATTGTATTGCTTTGTATGCTTTTAATTTTGTGGGCTTGTATCGGAGTCCTATAAATCCTAACCCGGATTTGGGAAACATTCATAGATAGCAATACGTTGTGGAAACTGTGCGGGGTATACCGACACGGTTGAAGCAATAGCTATATTAGTGCGACATATTTGTGAGTACCGGTAGCCTTTGAGTCAATCAAAGAGAATACGGGGCCGCTGAGTGATGTCACTAAGCACTAATGAACTAGAACCTTACTTGACCATCTTGGCCTTTTTTAGGGGTAGTGAGATGACCGACTTTGGTGCAGTCCGAAGTTGGTAGATACTCGATACTACACTCATTGAGGATTGTTTTCTTGGAATATTTTGGTCGCTAGTTCAGTGGCTAAACCAAAACGATGAACATAGAAAACAATCCAATGATATTGAGCTCCTTAGAACCCGGTTACTATTTATAGGACAGGTTTTGAGCCAACTACACTCAAGAGGGTACTTACCTATGAAACTCCATGCCAGCCTAAACTTAAGGTTATTTGTGTGACTTGTGTGCCTTCAAACTTGAACTACTTGCACATTCTGGTTATCTGACAACATGAGTTCCTTGCAGGTTTTGTTTACAGTCCTTATCCAATAACTTGGATTTATTGCAGGGTTTACTTACACCACTTCACACTTTTGCTTAAACGCATAGCATACACATCATAACATCATGCCTTAACATTTCCTTAACCATTTCAAGGATCTCAAGGGTCTGTGATACAGGTCATGGTAAATCAGATGTCCAGCAAGGGGCAAAGGGGATTTATTTTCCTCTAGCCAATGCCATTTAGGGATCAAAACATGATAACTTGAGTCAAGGGCTATGACCCACTCGATATGGTGATCTTGACTCTCGAAGAAGGACTCTCAACAACATGAAGCTCCTTCAATCAAGCTACAAGATTCAAATTCTAACAGTTTCTTGTTTACCCCTCGAGATCCTTGAAAACATTGCATACATATATCATACATATCATTGCATAACAGGTCTTCCAGTACAGGTCTCTCATGTTCTCGCTGTTTATTTCAGCAATGGGTCTCCAACAAGACAACCAAGATCTTCATACTCAAGAGACTCAGTTCAGGGAAATCTTCCTAAACCTATCCAAGGGGCAGGAAGAGTTGAGAACACTCCTCATGGGGAATTTGGTCAAGAAAAGTCTTGAAGACAATAAGGACGAACGGCTGGAACAACTGCAAGCTGAGTTCAGTGCCATGAAAACCCAAATGTTGGGGCAGATGGCTCTTATCCAAGGCTTAGCTCAGGAACAAGAAGAGTTGAGAACCATGATCAACCAGCTTCATCAAGACAGATACAACAACATGAAGCAAACAATCAAGGCCGGGGACCAAGTCATTAATCAACTTCCGAGAAGTCAAAGGTTTGGTTTGATGAAGAATAGACCTCTCCAAGTTGTTACTACCTCACAGGTCCAACAAAGACCTTGCCAAGAACAACAGGTTGATCAGAGTAAGCCAAATATGCCCAGGAGGCAATTTACTAAGCTTAACATGTCGCTATCTCAGGCTTTACAATACCTGTATATATTGAATCTGGTGACGTTAAAGGACCCTCCTAAGAATCCCAACATAACCTCCCCAAGGTACAACCCTGATGAAAGGTGTGCATACCACTCTGACATTCCGGGACATGACACAAACAACTGTTGGGCTCTGAAGAACAAGGTCCAAGACATGATTGATGCCAAAGAGATCAAGTTTGACCCTCCGGAGACTCCAAACATAATCACTGCTCCTATGACGAATCATTGAAAGCTTTTGTTCATTTGAATTTTCAAGTTGTAATCTCTTGTTATTCAAACAATTATCTATTAATGCCAAACTTTGTTTCATTAATGCATTGCATATGTTTGTCTTGATTTGATCCAATCATTTTCATTACATTTAAACTATGCTTTTTATTCACTTTATGACATTCAACTCTTGCTAAAAGTTACAAGCCTTTAGAGGGAGGATGACGAAACAATGCCATAATCTCATACAGTATGCTTTTGGACAGACCTTGCTGACAATGTACAGGCGTTTCTTTCAAATCCTAAACACTGGAGTTATAAGGAAGATAATCCCTAGTCAACCCCTTCGAGCCAAAGAAGTAGGAGTTTTCTGTTTTAAACACAAATTGAAACCTTTAATATAAATTTGGGGTAGGGTAGTGTTGTACCCCAAAATTTTCCCTCCCATATTCTTCAAGGTTTGTCAAGAATCATCTTCAAATGGTTCAAGATTGCTCAAGAGATTGCACAGTCAAATACCTCATAAGCCAGCTGAAATTAGGGTTTTGGTTCTTTCAAGGAATTTGAGGTTTTCAATGGTTCAATCAAGTCTCATATGCCTATAAACATTCTCAAGCATCTGCATGGCAAGTTTCAAGGCTCACAGTGCCAAATTGCACAGTCAAAAGCTCCATTTGATCCACAGTCAACTGTAGGGGTAAAATGGTCATTTTGCAGTCAAAAGTCAGAATTTTTGGTCAACATCTTATTTTGAGTTCACAATCATCATTTGATCAAGTCTTGATCATGATTCCTCAAGCATGGCTCAAAAATCATCAAGATGCAAAAAGTTACTATTTTTGGACAGTAGAAAAGTCAACTGTATCTTGACCAAGGCATAACTTTTTCATGGTTTATCAGAAAAATCCCATCCAATGCTCATTTTTAAGGGGATGACATTTCCTACAATCCATCTTCACATTCCAAGTCTAAGAAATGCTCTCATAAAAAGTTATCAATTTCTACATTATAGGTCAAATTCAAAAGTCAACAAAAATGCACTTTAAGTCAAAGACCATAACTTGAGATTGGTAAATCCAAATGACATGGGACCAAAGGCATTGGTTAGAGGACTTCAATACCTTTCCAAAATGTCCAAGAACATGTTCATGTGATCAAAATTGAGCAAGATATGCATTGGAGAAGTTGGGAAATTTTTGTGAATTTGCAAAAGTCAACTTTGCTCAAAACACCTTGTTTTTGCTAATGGGCCTCAAATTTCTTCTTGAAACTTTATCCATGACTTATGCACGACCCATCAAGCTTAATTGAATTATTTTCTTATTTTTTATTAATTAATTGGATTTTTAATCAATATTAATTCATTTAATTAATTTAAATTGTAGGAAATACAAAGATTTGATTTTTCAATCTTTTTGTGAAGCAAGAATGACCTAATCATGCTGGAAATTTCGTGTACCAATCAAGGATATCAAAATCTCCCAAGTTGGCAACTTTCTTCAATCAAAAAGATTCAAAAATATTTGATTTTCAATCAAATATGCAATCATCAATTCCATGGATTTCTTTGCAAGATTTTGACCTAATTCTATTCTATTATATATACACAAGCCAACCCTACTCATGCACACGTGAAAGCACTGCAGTAAAAGCCATAGCAATATTGAAAAAATTCAAGAAAACTTGAAAACTGTTTTCTACATTCCAGACCAATTCAAGGACTTTTGTTGATTCAAACACGTTGCTGGAAGTGTGAGGAACGTGTAGCAATCAAAATCAAGCGTTAAAGCTCAAGAAATCACCACGAACAGTCTCACGGTTTGACATTTTTTCTCATAATCGTAACTCATAATTCATAAGCATTTGATATGATTTCTTGTTTGTTTTGTGTTGTTAGAGACCACAGGAAGCTATTGGCATAGTTTAATTGGATTAAAACTCACAGAATCAAAAGATGCCATTGATGAATTTTAGGGTTCTTATGCTGTGAATTTGGGGCTTTACAGTCCAGGCAAAATTAGAACCCTTAAGACCCATGGTTGGAACCGTTGAATCCAGACGAACACAAAGCCATCCTCGCGAAATATTTATATAGAACACAGGCCTAATCGCGCGTATATTGTGGGGGTTAAAAACCCCCGCTATCTGATTTGTTTTTTTTACAGGCACAGCGAAGACGATGATGAGGTGGTGATACATGGTTGGTTAATTCAAAAACACGCGCGTTTTATTGGCTTGACAACTTAGCGTTTTGTTTCTTAATATTATAATTGATTGTTATTATATTATCAAACGCGTGCAAATGGCTTGGTGGTTGATACGCTGGCTGGTGATCATTGGGACCTGGGTTCGATTCCCAGGTCCCCCAAAACACTTCTATTATTTTTCTTTACAGGTTCATATGCAGCTTTCCAAAAGATGTCCACCATACGCTCTCACATCCCAGGCGCCAGGTGTCTTCAAGCAGCAATCTAATGGCCATGAGATGATGACCATGGTACTCCCTAGTCAAAGCACACATGGATGATCTCAGAAAGTCAAAAGGGCTTGTGTACAAATGGGCCAGAATTGCTTGCTCACCTCCATAATGGCCCATCACCCCCTGGTTTCTTTATTCTTTTTCTTTTATATTTTAATTTCTATTTAATTGTTTTACTAATTATTATTATCATTATTATTTAATTAACCTAATTAATATTTTTCATAATAAAATTCAGAAAACTAAAAGTATAATATTTTTCTTATTATTATTAATTTATTATTTTTGTAAATAAATATAATTAATTAATTTAGTCTTTTAATTAGGTTAAATTTCAACAATTTTTTGCAATAAATAAAATAAATTAGAATTAGGGTTTTACTAACTTGTGACTTTTTCTTTATTTTTATTTTCATTAAAAACATAAAAAAACTAAATATTACTTTTTTTTTTCTTTTCTCTTAATTAATTGATTAGTTTTAGGGTTAATTTAATTTAATGCAAAATAACCAAAAACTCAGTCTTTCTCAAAAAAAGGGTCAAAACCTTAAGGACTTCTCCGATTCGATTTCTATTCGCGCATATTATTTTTTGATTATATTTATGTAATTGCTCCGAGGATGTAATAGCGTTAATTAGGACTTTTTATCGCTTTCATTTATTTTCCGCAATTTACTTTTCAAGGGTTTGTTTTTGGCGATGTAAATACCCGACGCCTTGTAATAGCGTAGATTTATTTTCCGCAATATTTAAACTGCTAGATGTATGTTAACTAGGCTATGCATGACAAGACTTGCCTGAAAATTAAAATCAACTGTAGCTCACAATAACATGTTCAAAGATAAATTAACATGAAATGTGACACACTCGCACATGCCACTCTTAGGGTACGCCTCACTTGGTTGCCTCGACGTGGTCATTGAGTATATGGTGTTTTAGAGGTCGCCCTCCTGTCTAAAGATCCAAGTTGCCTCGAAACGGTTGCCTCGGATAAAAAGGATCTAGGACATTAGGGTTACCGCTAAGGCGTCCTACTATTGCTTTGGTGACCACACATGTCCCTATAATCGAATTGACCCGAATAACTCCAACGACGGTGCTACCTACTTCTCAATAGTGGGATGGTACTGTCTAAAGGACATTTACACAACTTAATTTCTTTTGAGTAGGTAGATGTTCTTAGATACTTGCTCTTTCAAAACAAAAATACTTTTCGCACCTATACTTTTCTGAAAAAAGTTTTCAAACAACACTTCATACACTCTTGAGGACAGATACAAGAGTTAAATCGAAGTTTTCAAACAAACTTTTTTTTCAAAACCCACAAACACAAGAAAAGCAAAACATTTTTGAAAACATAGTGAGCAAGTACCTAAGAGCCCGTGGATAACCACGGATAGAAAGGGTGCTAACACCTTGCCTTTCTATAATCTACCTCCCGAACCGAGAAACATCTCGAAAAGGAATTTTGCTGTGCTTTTGTCCTTTCCTTGTTGGAGAAAATAAAAGACGGTGGCGACTCTTGCTTACCGCGACATTTCGCGAACCAGCATTTCAAAACAGTCAGTTCTATTTCCACCGATCACAGAACTGGCGACTCTGCTGGGGAAATTATCTATAAGTGAGGTGTACCTTAGGATTAGACCATTCTATGTTTTCAATTGTATGCCTTGATTGCTTTAATATTTGTGGGCTTGCATCGGAGTTTCATAGATCCTAACTCGGATCTGGGGAATACCCTTTAGGTAGCAATAAACTGTGAGGGACATGTCCGGCGTAGACCGACACGGGTGAAGCAGTAGCTACGTTGGTGTGACACCTTGGTCTGTATCGATATCCCTTGTGTTGGAACAAGGAGAATATGGGTCTTCTGAGGAGTCATTAAGCACCAACTGACCTAAGAACCTTAAAGTGACCCAACTTGGCCATAGAACAGTAGCAGTATGCTACACTCATTGAGGCTAAACTCTCGCGATGGTTCCAACCGCAATAAAAGGTTACGAAGCTGGAGTTATGACCGATCGAGGGTAGTCAGTGATATTGAGATCCTCTAAAACCCGGTTACTATTTTCTAGGACAGGTCTTAACCAACTGAAACTGAAAGAGGGTAGCACCTAAACTTCATGCTGGCCTAAACTCTAAGGGTTGTCTTGTGTGACTTGTGTGCCTTACCATGTTTGCCTTTTGTGAATACTTGTGGTGTGCCTTTATCATAACATCATACCATCATAACATTGCATGCATCCTGCATAAGGACTAACCCATTTCAAAGACAAGAGGGTTTCATCTTTGCTCTGTTTTATAGGACATCATGATGCCCGTGCGAAGGAATACTATCCGGCTCAACTTTGTTCACCCACCTAATTTGCTTAAAGAATTGGTTGACAGAATTCCAAATACTACTTCCTTCATCAAGAGGCATGGTTCTCTTCTCGGTTTAGTCACTTCAAAGTGGGACCAACAGCTGATGAGTGTCCTGACCCAGTTTTATGATCCCCTATATCATTGCTTCACCTTTCAAGACTTCCAGCTGGTCCCTACCCTGGAAGAATTCTCTGATTTGCTTGGCATCCCTGTTTTGGAACAAACTCCATTCACTAGTTGGGAAAAGACTCTTAGGCTTGAAGAGATTGCTGCAGCCCTTCCTTTGACTAAAGAAGAGGTAATGGCTAACTGGGAGACGAGAAGCGGAGTTAAGGGCTTTTTGGCTAAGTTTCTGGTTGGCAAAGCTAATAGTTTCTGGAATGACTTAGACTTCAGGGCGTACGAAGACATTCTGGATCTCTTAATCTATGGTCTAGTATTGTTTCCAAATCCTGATACCTTTGTTAATGTCAATGCCATAAGGATCTTCATCTCTCGGAACCCTGTACCCACTCTCTTGGGTGATATCCTGCAACAACTCTATGCTCGTACTGCCTGAAGACGGGGAACTCTATGGTGTTGTGCTCCTTTATTAGTGAGGTGGTTTATTTCGCACCTCCCTAAGTTCGTGCTGAAGAACAAAGAAGGAAGAGGTTGGGCTCATAGGATAATATGTCTCACTGATAAAGATATCATTTGGACTCTCAGAGGTTTAGATGAGGTGGCTGTTATTGATCGTTGCAGAGAGTATCCTAATGTTCCTTTGATCGGTACTCAGGGAGGAATCTCTTATAATCCATGTTTAGCTCTCCGTCAGTTTGGAAGAGCCAGAAGAGCAGGGCCTCATGAGATGTTGATACCTCACATCAGTTTTGAGTTTCAGGTAGATAGTGACGAGCTGCGTCGTAGATTCATCCGGGCTTGGGACAGAATTCACAAAGCTGACCCACACGAGTTGGGGCCAAAGACTTCTCTACCAATGGAATCCTACTTCAGATGGGTACGCATCCGTGCTCAGAAGTTAGGTATGCCATACGAAGCTGTCAGGCCTATTACTCTTGAATTTCCTGATAAAGACGGGGTTCCTCCAACTGTTCTTCATCCTCAGATACCCACTGATTTTGATACACTAAAAAGATCTTGGGCGCAACTACAGGCAGAACGGGATTCTTATCGGGAAAGGTTCAATGAACAAGAACAGAAGATCCAGAAGCTGACGAAGCAATTGGAGAACGAGCGGATCCTGAATGACTATATCTGTACTGAGAAGAGGAGGCCATGGGAGCACTGATGTTTCTTTTACAGCTTTTATTTACTTTTCAATATTTTCATTCTTGTAACGCCTAAGGGCAATTTGTTGAACAATTTAAATTCCAAAGTTAAATCTAATAAAGTGTGTTTCCTTTTTGTCTACAAAGTTGAATCCCGATTGTCTTTGAAAACATAAATCATACGCATTCCATTCATCATATGCATAACAGGTACCCTTTTTACAGGTCACTTATCTTCTTTGCTGTTTATTTCAGCAATCATCATGACTTCTGAACCTACTACTGAACAAGCTATCAAGGCCCTCCAGGCCCAGAATGCCCAGTTCCAAGAGATGGTTATGAGCCTAGCCCAAGGTCAACAGGAGTTGAAGACCCTGCTTATGAAGAAGAAGAAGAAGAGGACTGTCTTGTTCAATACTGGACGCAGATATGGGAATGCACTGCAGAATGAGGTTGAGCTGACTACCCAATCTGTAGGGAAAGACAATCCATAAGAGAGAGGGGTTCCTAATCCCGTGGTCTCCGACAACGAGACAAATTATAATGATGAACAGTACCCTCCTGCTGATGACAGGTACAAACAGCTAGAAGACCGCTTAAGTGCTATGGAGATTCAAAATGAGCCTGGGTTGGACTTTGGAGACCTAGGCTTATCCTCTGGGGTGGTGATTCCCCATAAGTTCAAGGCGCCTGCTTTTGCAAAGTATGACGGGGCTTCCTGTCTTAAGCTGCTCCTCCGATCGTATGTAAGGAAGATCCAACCTTATACAGCTGACAAGAATTTGTGGATCCATTTCTTCCAGGATAGTCTTTCAGGGACTCAACTCGAATGGTTTTATCAGCTGGATGGAGCCAGTATTCGTAACTGGGAGGATTTGGCTACTGCATTCTATAAGCAGTACCAGTATAATTCTGACCTCGCTCCTACGCGTACCCAACTCCAGGGTATGTCACTAAGGATGGGTGAAGGATTTAAGGAATATGCCCAAAAATGGAGAGACATGGCTGGAAGGGTGCAGCCACCTCTGACTGACCGTGAGCTCGTTGATATGTTCTTGGGGACCCTGTCTGATCCGTTCTTCAACCACTTGATTGGTAATTCTTCTGTCGGGTTTACATACCTCATCTTGACTGGTGAAAGAATAGAAGCTGGTATCAAGTCTGGAAAGATACAGAAAGGTAGCTCCTCGAGTACTGAGAAGAAACCATTCAAGAAAGAATCTAGTGCTGTTTATGGTTCAAGGAGACAGAATAAACCGGAACGCCGCCAAGCTGTCAACGCGGTGGTAATCTCAAAGCCTGCTGCTGCTCCTCAGCAATATAACTAACAAAGGGGTGAGAGACCCAAAAGGCAGTTTACTCGACTCAGCATGACCTTGTCCCAGATATTTCCACAGTTATTGTCAACCAATCTGGTGACTCTGAGAGAAGCTCCAAAGATTGTGAACACAACCTCCCCAAAGTACAATCCCAACGCCCGCTGCGCTTATCACTCTGACAGCCCGGGACATAACACAGATGATTGTTGGGCTCTGAAGAATAAGGTTCAGTACCTTATTGATGCTAAAGAAATAGAGTTCGAGGCGCCCGAAAGGCCCAATGTTGTGACTGCTCCCATGCCCAAGCATGGAGTGAATGTTGTAGAGGAAGACCTGTATGTAGCCTCTGTGGATGATATTTGTTGCACCCCAAAATTTGCTCTCCCATATTCTTCAAGAAATTGCCAAGCCAAGTCACAAAATTCCCCAAGGGTTGTGCAGTCCAACTGTCTCCTATACAGTCAAAACTAGGGTTTGTGTTCTGATCAAGAAAGGAAGTGTTCAAAGGCCCAATCAAGTCTCATGTGCCTACAAATGTGGTCAAGCATCCTCATATCAAGTTTCAAGGCATTCAGATCAAAATTGCTCAGTCAAAACCCTAAATTGCACTACAGTCAACTGTAGGGGCAAAATGGTCATTTGACAGTCAAAAGTTCAAATTTTTGGTCAACATATCATTTTGAAGCCACAAACATCATTTGATCAATGCTTGATCATGATTCTCAAAATTTGGCTCAGAAAATCATCAAAGATGCAAAAGTTACTATATTTGGACAGCTGAAAAAGTCAACTGAAATTGACCAGGGCATAACTTTCACATGGATTATCAGAAAAATTCCATCCAAAGCTCATTTTGAAGAGAAAGACATTTCCTACAATTCATCTTCATATTCCAAGTCCAAGAAATGCTCTCACAAAAAGTTATCAATTTCAACATTATAGGTCATTTTCAAAAGTCAACAAAAAGGGACTTTAAGTCAAAGGCCATAACTTGAGATTGGTAAATCAAAATTACATGGGACCAAAGACATTGGTTAAAGGACTCAAAGACCTTTCCAAAATGTCCAAGAACATGTGAAAAGCTTAAAAATTGAGCAAGTTATGCCTTGTGGAAGTTGGGAAATTTTTAGGAATTTTGAAAAGTCAACATTGATGCAAATGATCCAAAAATGCTAATGGGCCCATTTTTCTTCCATGATTCATCATTCCAATACTATGCACGACCACTTGGCCCAAAGGGAAGTATTTTCTCATTTTTTAATTATTTATTTGAATTTATATTAATATTAATTCATTTAAATCATTTAAATATGTAGAAAATATAAACTTGACCTAAAAAAATCTTTTTGTACACATTCTATACTCAAGATCTCGTGCACATGCTAATAAGGCAAGATTTGGTTTGATTTGGCATGATTGAACAAAATTGCACATGGAAAAGATTCAAAAAAGATCTTATAAAATCAAATATTGAAACCATTGAATTCATGAGATATTGTTCAATTTTGTTGACCTAAAAGCTTCTATACATAATCAGGAATACAAACCTAATGGGATGACACTGAAAAGCTGCGCAAGAAGCTCTCTACAAAACTTGAAAATTGCCATAAAACTCAAGAACTGAATTCAGTGTTCTAGGTCGATTCAAGCCTTGATTTCCATCCCAAAAGCTTCCTTGTGGTTCACTGATCGTATTCCAACTCATAACCCTCATCAAAAGGCAAGGAATCGGTGTACAGAACTCAAGATATTCCATGAAAATTCCAAAATCGTATTCTATATTCTATACATTTTCATGACATTTCATTGATTGATTCTTATTCCTGATATGATTTCAAAGCTAACTGGTATGTTTAATTGAGTTTTTAGGTTACACACGCGATTTCACCATGCTTAAAAATTAGGGTTTGCAGGACTGGAATTTAGGGTTTCCACAATAGGGAAAAATTAGCCCACGAAATTAATGCCATTAGACTCAGCGCTTGAAGACGAAGATGATGGAACCCTCGCGCTCAATTTATGAGCGTCGAGGGTCTAATCGCTATTTTCTGGAAGCACCCCTAAGGCCACGCCATAGAAACCGTTGCTATTGTGTTTTGTTTACAGGGATGGTGGAGAAGACAACATCGTGGCAAAGCATGATAGGCCCGTTTGAAAAATGGCGCGCTGGATCCACTAACGCGTTCGTTTGTCTTTTCATTATTTATTTGTTATAATATAATAACATGCGCGTAGTGGCTCAGATGGTGAACGTTGATTGCATTAACCCTCGTGACCTGGGTTCAAGTCCCAGGTCTGGCAAATTTCAATATTATTTTTCAATGTAAATTCCCATGCAGCGCTATCATTGATGCACACCATGCTCCACCATCATCCAGACGTCCACGTGCCTATGAGAACTAATCAGAGTGCCACGATCCAAGGTGTACCATGAACGCAAGTCAACGCGTTAGCACACAATCTGGGCAAGTCAAATGGATTTCAAGCTTATTGGGCCAGCTTCTTGGATCACACCTCCATGTTGGGACAGAAAACCCCCCTTGGTTTGCCTTCTCTTTCTTTTTATTTTTTAATTGTTATTTTATTTTCTAATTTAATTAATTAATGTTTTTTTTACAAAATATAAAAATATCATAAAAATCAGAAAAAGGCAAAATATAATAACTTTTATTTTTAATATTATCTTCATAAAAAAAATACATGTAACTATTTAGTTTTAATTTAGGTTTACTAAATATTTTTCATAACTAAAAAATACAAAAAAAAATAGGATTAGGTTTAATTGACATCTCTTGTTCCTTTTAATTTTAATTTTCTTTTTTTTCTCTTTTTACTATAATATATTTATTTATTTTTTATAGTTAAAATTGTACATAAATAAATTAGGGTTTCCAAGTAGGTTAAAAGTTCAATATGTTTTTTCACAATAAACTTAAAAATAATTAGAACTAGTTTTAACATTTCATTTTAATTAATTCTCTTTTTTTTCTATTAAAATCTTAAAAAGACATAAAATACCGAAAACGTTTAATTTTAATTTTTATTCCTTGTTAATTTAATTTCTTTTTGCAAAAGGGTCCAACGCCCGTTATATTCTAATTGTTTAATTTGCATATTTATTTCGTTTATTATAATTATGTATATCTCCCAAAGCGTTGTAATTTTAACTTTTCGCACTTTTATTCGCTTTCTTTATTTTCAGTCAAATCGGGTCCGGTTTAATTTTGGCGATGTGGACCCGCGCCATTTGTAATAGTTGTAGATTTATTTTCCCGCAAATATTTTAACTGTTAACAAATATGCATGCAAGAATGAATGTCTTAATTAAAATAACGCGTAGATCACCCATAACATGACAAGACAAAAATAAATGAACATGACACACGAATCACACACCACCCCTAGGGTACGCCTCACTGTTGCCTTACCTTCGAAAGGTGATCGTCGAGTAGAGGATGTCTTAGTAAGTCCTCATGATCCGGGAACCTGGCATGAGGGTAGCTTCTAAGGTGTCTTCCCATTGCTCTGGTGATCACCATGTCCCGAACTTCGAATTGACCCGAACACCTCCAACGGTGGTGCTACCTACCTCTCAATGGTGGGATGGCACTACTTTTAAGGACATCTACACAGACGAATTCCTTAGGGTAGGTAGGTTCTCAAGGATACTTGCTCTAATCTCAAAACAAACTCAAAAAGACTTTTCACACCAACACTTTTCAAAAGCTTTCAAAGCAAACTTTTCAAACACTCTGACGTACGAGTCGAACTGAAATTTTTCAAAGAAACTTTTTTAAACCCACAGTTGAAAAGCAAACAAACAATTTTGAAAACACATTGAGCAAGTATCTAAGAGCCCATGGATAACCATGGATAGAAAGGGTGCTAACACCTTCCCTTTCTATAACCTACCTCCCGAACCGAGAGCGATCTCTTTAAGGAATTTTTCTGTGCTTTTGTCCTTTCCATTTGGAGAAAATAAAAGACGGTGGCGACTCTTGCTTCCGCGACATTTCGCGAACCAGCGTTAAACAGTCAGTTCCAGATCCACCGATCACAGAACTGGCGACTCTGCTGGGGATACCTTTATAAAGTGAGGTGTACCTTAGGGCTAGGTCATAACTGTGTTTTCAATTGTATTGATTTGCCTGCTTTAAATTTGTGGGTTGCATGGGAGTTACATAGATCCTAACCCGGATCTGGGGATACCCTGTTTAGGTAGCATAAGCTGTGAGGGACCTGTCCGGCGTATACCGACATGGGTGAAGCAGTGGCTACGTTGGTGTGGCGCCTTGGTCTGTACCGATATCCCTCGTGTTGAAACAGGGAGAATATGGGTCTTCCAAGGAGTCATTAAGCACCAACAGACCTTAGGACCTTAAATGACACAACTTGGCCATTAGAACAGTAGCAGTATGCTACGCCCATTGAGGCTAAACTCTCGTGATGGTTCTGGCCGCAAGAAAAGATTGCGATGCTGGAGTTATGACCGATTGAGGGTAGTCAATGATATTGGGATCCTCTAAGAACCCGGTTACTTTTGATTAGGACAGGTATGAACCAACAAACTGAAAGAGGGTAGTACCTAGACCTCATGCTGGCCTAAACTTTAAGGACTTCTATTGTGTGACTTGTGTGCCTTCGTACTTGACTATTTGCATGCTTGTTACCTGACACTTGTTTCTTGCAGGTTATGTTTGTAGTCCTTAATTAGGACTCATAACAGGGTATCCTAAGTTCCTTGCAGGTTTTAGTTTGCAGTCCTTAATAAGGATTCATAACAGGGTTACTCACATTACCCCATGCATATCATGACATCATACCATTGCATACATCCTAACCCATTTCAAGGATCTCAAGGGCTTGTGATGCAGGTCATGATGAACCAACTGTCCAGCAAGGGGCAAAGGGGATTTATTTTCCTCCAGACAAGGTTGTCAGGGGCTATGACCCACTGGATATGGTGAGCCTTTGACCCTTGAAGAAGGGCTCTCTACAACAGGAAGTTCCTTCAATCAAGTTACCGGTTTTCAACTCTAACAAGTTTCTCTGTTTACCCCGCGAGATCCTTGAAATCATTGCATGCATGCCATACATATCATTGCATAACAGGTATCCCTTTGACAGGTTGCTTACCCTTCTTCGCTGTTTATTTCAGCCGATCGACATGAATCCTGAATCATCAGCTGAGCAGTCCATCAAGGCCCTCCAGGCTCAGAACGCCCAATTCCAAGGGCTGATTATGAATTTGACCCAGGGGCAACAAGATCTGAAGGCCCTGCTCTTGAAGAAGGACAAGAAGAAGAGGAGGACTGTTTTGTTCAGCCCTAGACGCAAATCTGGGAATACACCGCAAGTCGAAACTGAGAGGACTACTCCATCTGTGAGGGAAAGCACTCACCATGAGAGGGAGGTGCCTAGTCCAGTGGTCTCCGACAACGAGACGGATTTCAACGACGAACAATACCCTCCGGCTGAGGATAAGTACAAGCAGTTGGAAGACCGGCTCAGTGCTATGGAGATACAAAAGGTGCCTGGCCTGGACTTCGAGGATCTAGGTCTGTCTTCTGGGGTAGTGATCCCGCGCAAATTCAAGGTGCCTGCCTTTGCTAAATACGATGGGGCATCCTGTCCTAAGTTGCATCTCAGGGCTTATACAAGGAGGATCCAGCCCTATACAGCTGACAAAAACTTATGGATCCATTTCTTCCAAGAGAGTCTTTCAGGGACTCAGCTCGAGTGGTTCTATCAACTGAATGGAGCCAACATCCGTACCTGGGAAGACTTAGCCACTGCATTTTACAAGCATTACCAGTACAATGCCGACCTTGCTCCCACACGCACCCAACTCCAGGGCATGTCGATAGGGTCAAATGAAGGTTTCAAGGAATATGCACAGAAATGGAGAGACCTTGCTGGAAGGGTACAGCCTCCATTAACTGACAGGGAACTCGTTGATATGTTCTTGGGGACCCTATCCGGGCCATTCTTCAATCACCTCATTGGTAACTCATCTGCTGGATTTACCGACCTCATCCTGACCGGCGAAAGAATTGAAGCTGGTATCAAGAGTGGGAAAATTCAAGAGGCCACACCTTCTGATATTCATAAAAAGCCTTACACGGGAAAGAAGGAATCTAATGCTGCATACAGTCAAAAGAGTCGCCGTGATCAACATGCAGGGGCAGTCATGATCTCTGGTTCTGCACCACGCCGCCAATCACAAAGGGGAAACCAGCAAAGGCCGGACGGGCCTAAAAGGCAGTTCACCAACATTAACATGCCATGGTCGCAAGCACTGCAACATATGTTGAAGATGAACCTGATTGCAGTGATCAACCCTCCTGCCAATCCTAAGACCTCCTCTCCTAGCTACAATCCAGAAGCCAGATGCGCTTATCATTCCGATAGCCCGGGGCACGATACTGAGGACTGTTGGGCACTAAAGTACAAGATTCAGAACATGATCGACGCCAAAGAGATCGAGTTCGAGCCTGCCGAGACTCCCAATGTGATCACTGCTCCGTTGCCCAAACATGGCTAGGATTGAGAATTTTTTTTGTTCATTTGAATTCAAGTTGTATTTTCCTTTCTTGTTCAGATAAACAATTATCATGTTAAACTCTTTTATTTCATGAATGCATTACACATGTCTGTCTTGATCTAATTATGATTACTATGCTTAAAATTGTTTTCATATTTTTGCGATGGTCAACTCTTAATTAAAAATTCTAAACCTCTTGAGGGAGGATGACGAAAACGATATCACAATCTTTACAGTATGCTTTTGAACAGACCCCGCTGATGAGGTACAGGCATTGTTTCAATCCCTAAAACACTGGAGTTATAAGGAAGATAATCCCTCGTCAACCCCGCTGAGCTAAAGAAGTAGGAGTTTTTCTTTTCGAAATTTAAAACCCTTAATCATAACCTGGGGCAGGGTAGTTCTCTCAGTTGATCCAAGTGCACAATGAATGTCACTAAATGAGTTTTTCAAAAAACAAAAGACAGTGATGGTTCCGAACAATCATAAGGACAGGCAGGCATTATCAAAAAAAAATCATAAATGAAAAGCCCAAAAAGTCAAAACCCATAAAGAAGACTTACAAAACTGGGGCATCCCGCTGACTGTAATTCCAAAAAAGGAAACAGTTCAGGCAAAAAAGAAAGGGATAACGAAATCAAAAAGAAAGAGGTCTCACAAACCCTCAACCAAAGCAAAAAATAACTGCTTGTTCAAAATAAATCATCAATATCTGAACCATCACCGGAAAATCAGAGCAAAAACTCAAACAAGGTCTAACGCACGATCAACTGAGTTTAGGTTTGGAGAATATCACGAAGAGCGGGTGGGTACAAATAAAATTTGAGCCTTTATCCTTTGTTTCTTAAACCGTGAACCAGGCCACGTTATGACCCTCAAAAGTCCTAGCTGAAGCATGGGTTAGTTCGAAAGCATACTGGTACGAAGATATCCTGACTCCTGAAGGTTTGCTGTAAAATATTGAGTTGACATCGCACTGTATTACAAAAAATGCATTTTCAAAATTCAAGACAGACATAGACTTTTGCATTCTTAAAATAACCTTGTTTGCATATGACTATTTGTTTGAACAGCAGGGAAATTCGCACGATGAACACCTTGTGAACAGAAGAACCTCCAATCAAGGGGCACAGTAGGAGCATTGCCCATTATCTGGGGCATGGCAAAATACTTCCAACAGGGGCAACTCCCTACAGTCTGAGAGCGTGGACATAGTCGATAAAATGCTACGCACAATCAAAGACCCGCTAGGCTGACACACCTAGGCAAAAACAAGGGCTTCCCGGCGAACCAAAAGGGTTCGGGCAAAATGAAGGGATGAAACGAAAAACATGTACACCCGGCAAGTCGAAAACCTGAAAAGGCGGCTTGGGCAAAAATGGGTATCCCGGTGGACCGAAAACCCGAAAGGGCGGTTCAGGCAAAAGTTAGGGATCAAAGCGTACGACTATGTTCCGGTATCTCATCACTTGCCTACCCGAAGATTTGTCAATCACCCCACACAGGTATCCTCCTCCCTCATCTCCGAAGCAGGGGCAATAATGAGTTATCCAGGCGATCCAACTGCTCTGTCAACCAAAGTACAAAGGAAAGATCAACATAAGGATGATTACCATCTACCTTTACAAATTCCAGATCGTGGGCTAACGTCCGAGACCAAACAGGACAATCATCCACTTAATCAAAATCATGCAACCCAACACCGGTTTCTTCTCAACCTTCAGACAAAGTCATACACAGACTCCTCCTCCATAAGATGACCTAACCCCGGTTCATCAAAAAAAAAGTTTTTACACAAACTTATCCAAGTAACCTAACCCCGGTTCCTCCTGAAGTCTTACATGGACCTATCTCAAGATGACCTAACCCCGGTTCATCAAGAAGTTTTTACACAAACTTATCCCAAGGTAACCTAACCCCGGTTCCTCCTGAAGTCTTACATGGACCTATCTCAAGATGACCTAACCCCGGTTCATCAAAGTTTTTACACGAACTTATCCAAGTAACCTAACCCCGGTTCCTCCTGAAGTCTTACATGGACCTATCTCAAGATGACCTAACCCCGGTTCATCAAAGTTTTTACACAAACTTATCCAAGTAACCTAACCCCGGTTCCTCCCGAAGTCTTACATGGACCTATCTCAAGATGACCTAACCCCGGTTCATCAAAGTTCTACACAAACTTATCCCGAAGCAACCTTACCCCGGTTCATCAAGAAATCTCACACGGATCTATCTCAAGGAAACCTAACCCCGGTTCCCCCAGAAGTCTCACAGGGACTCGTCTCCAGTAACCTTACCCCGGTTCGTCAAGAAATCTCACATGGATTTACCCCAAGGTAACCTAACCCCGGTTCCTCTAGAAGTCTTACATGGATTTAGTTCAAGATAACCTCACCCCGGTTCATCAAAAAGTTTTACATGAACTTACCTCACCAAGCAACCCTACACCGATTCCCCCTATTCAAGATGCAGTTTTACATGGACTCGTCACCCGGACACCCTACACAGGTTTCTCCCTTTCCAAGAACGCAGTTTTACACGAACTCATCATCAAAGTAACCCTACCCAGGTTCCTTCTCCATTTCAGATACAGTTTAACACGAACTCGTCATCAAAGTGCGGTTTTACACGAGCTCATCAGCAGGCAACCCTACATATGTTCCCTCTTTCAACTTACAAAATTACAGTTCAAAATCTCCCCAGGAGAGTCCAATCCAGTTTCCCCAGGAAAGTTGGGATTCATATCCCCAAACAGTAAGCTTATCCCCAGTAGATTCCGGAAGCTTATTCCCTCGCGGAACACGAACGCGTCGTCCAGCTTGATTTAAAGAGTTATTTCCTTAACAGGATATAACTGGGTTATCCTCAGCCAAAAGCCACGGAAAGGTCGTCGTCAATGTAGTTCCTTCCTATCCCCAGCGAAGTCTATCAACACTTCCAACAATAAAGATATCCTCAGCAAGTTACTCTCAACACTCAGCAAGGCATCCCTCTTCCCACAGAGTATTGCTTCCCAGCATGGTCGCTAGAGTATCTTTTCTCCCTGCAGAATCTTCCATTTGCCAAGTTTATTCCGCAACGGAGTCATCTTCTCCTACCGGTGTTCTTGCAGCCATCATCCCCAGCGGAAGCAAAAGCTATTCTTCAACATCAGCCCAGGATACGACTTCCCGGCACCCGTCAAGGATTCACTTTCCTAGACGAAAGCATTCATGAAATATCACACATATCATTATAGCATGCATAGACGCATCATACAAATCTCATTTATGTTGAGAACATCATTGCTTGATCCATAGCATGCATTGCATATGACTGACCTTTACCTTTCAGGAAAGACGCAGTTAAAATGCTCAAACATAGTTCAAAGCCTTCTCTAGTCCATCTAAATCGACTCCCAACAGATTTTTCTGATAAAGACTCAGTAGAAGTTATGGTTCCCTCTCCGACGGTGTGTGAGGTAGTAATCCCTTTTTTAGATGTTTCCCTCTCCGACGATGAGTGTGAGGTGATAGTCTCTTATGGTCCCCTCTCCGACGATGAGTGTGAGGTGGTAATTCCTTTTTTTAGATGTTTCCCTCTCCGACGATGAGTGTGAGGTGATATTCTCTTATGGTCCCCTCTCCGACGATGAGTGTGAGGTGGTAATTCCTTTTTTTAGATGTTTCCCTCTCCGACGATGAGTGTGAGGTGATATTCTCTTATGGTCCCCTCTCCGACGATGAGTGTGAGGTGGTAATTCCTTTTTTTAGATGTTTCCCTCTCCGACGATGAGTGTGAGGTGATATTCTCTTATGGTCCCCTCTCCGACGATGAGTGTGAGGTGGTAATTCCTTTTTTTAGATGTTTCCCTCTCCGACGATGAGTGTGAGGTGATAGTCTCTTATGGTCCCCTCTCCGACGATGAGTGTGAGGTGGTAATTCCTTTTTTAGATGTTTCCCTCTCCGACGATGAGTGTGAGGTGATAGTCTCCTGTGGTTCCCTCTCCGACGGTGTGTGAGGTAGTAATCCCTTTTTCAGATGTTTCCCTCTCCGACGATGAGTGTGAGGTGATAGTCTCCTATGGTTCCCTCTCCGACGGCGTGTGAGGTAGTAATCCCTTTTTCAGATGTTTCCCTCTCCGACGGTGTGTGAGGTGACAAGTCCTTTTCAGATGTTTCCCTCTCCGACGATGAGTGTGAGGTGATCATTCCTTTCAGATTATAATTGACTATGGTTCTCTTCCCGATATTGCAAAGATGGTAATTCCCGCCAAGATTTTTCTCAACGAGCGTTGTTGAAGTTAAAGTCGCCCAAGGTTCTCTTACCATTCACACTAATACAGTAACCATACCTGGTTCATTCATCAGCGTTTGAAGCTCCAGACTCAGCTCCTGTAACCAGTCAGGACATATCTATACCAAGCATCTAAAATCAGCTCCTGCAACGTGTCAGGTACTCATTTTTCTTTTGCAGGTATGCAGGTTCTCGCTAAGGAATCTCCTACGCGATCAACATTCAGATGGCATCTATAAGCCCATCACCCTATCCAGCAATCTCCAAATGGCATCTATAAGCCCATTCCCCATCACACTGCCAACATGTGAGCGCAAATTTCTGGGCACTCTAGTGTTCAATCATCTTCCACCCTCGGATTACGAAAGGCACGTCAGCCAATCTGCATCCTCAGGACTAAGAAGATTGAACAGGGGCAACTGTTGCACCCCAAAATTTGCTCTCCCATATTCTTCAAGAAATTGCCAAGCCAAGTCACAAAATTCCCCAAGGGTTGTGCAGTCCAACTGTCTCCTATACAGTCAAAACTAGGGTTTGTGTTCTGATCAAGAAAGGAAGTGTTCAAAGGCCCAATCAAGTCTCATGTTCCTACAAATGTGGTCAAGCATCCTCATATCAAGTTTCAAGGCATTCAGATCAAAATTGCTCAGTCAAAACCCTAAATTGCACTACAGTCAACTGTAGGGGCAAAATGGTCATTTGACAGTCAAAAGTTCAAATTTTTGGTCAACATATCATTTTGAAGCCACAAACATCATTTGATCAATGCTTGATCATGATTCTCAAAATTTGGCTCAGAAAATCATCAAAGATGCAAAAGTTACTATATTTGGACAGTTGAAAAAGTCAACTGAAATTGACCAGGGCATAACTTTCACATGGATTATCATAAAAATTCCATCCAAAGCTCATTTTGAAGAGAAAGACATTTCCTACAATTCATCTTCATATTCCAAGTCCAAGAAATGCTCTCACAAAAAGTTATCAATTTCAACATTATAGGTCATTTTCAAAAGTCAACAAAAAGGGACTTTAAGTCAAAGGCCATAACTTGAGATTGGTAAATCAAAATGACATGGGACCAAATACATTGGTTAAAGGACTCAAAGACCTTTCCAAAATGTCCAAGAACATGTGAAAAGCTTAAAAATTGAGCAAGTTATGCCTTGTGGAAGTTGGGAAATTTTTAGGAATTTTGAAAAGTCAACATTGATGCAAATGATCCAAAAATGCTAATGGGCCCATTTTTCTTCCATGATTCATCATTCCAAGACTATGCACGACCACTTGGCCCAAAGGGAAGTATTTTCTCATTTTTTAATTATTTATTTGAATTTATATTAATATTAATTCATTTAAATCATTTAAATATGTAGAAAATATAAACTTGACCTAAAAAAATCTTTTTGTACACATTCTATACTCAAGATCTCGTGCACATGCTAATAAGGCAAGATTTGGTTTGATTTGGCATGATTGAACAAAATTGCACATGGAAAAGATTCAAAAAAGATCTTATAAAATCAAATATTGAAACCATTGAATTCATGAGATATTGTTCAATTTTGTTGACCTAAAAGCTTCTATACATAATCAGGAATACAAACCTAATGGGATGACACTGAAAAGCTGCGCAAGAAGCTCTCTACAAAACTTGAAAATTGCCATAAAACTCAAGAACTGAATTCAGTGTTCTAGGTCGATTCAAGCCTTGATTTCCATCCCAAAAGCTTCCTTGTGGTTCACTGATCGTATTCCAACTCATAACCCTCATCAAAAGGCAAGGAATCGGTGTACAGAACTCAAGATATTCCATGAAAATTCCAAAATTATATTCTATATTCTATACATTTTCATGACATTTCATTGATTGATTCTTATTCCTGATATGATTTCAAAGCTAACTGGTATGTTTAATTGAGTTTTTAGGTTACACACGCGATTTCACCATGCTTAAAAATTAGGGTTTGCAGGACTGGAATTTAGGGTTTCCACAATAGGGAAAAATTAGCCCACGAAATTAATGCCATTAGACTCAGCGCTTGAAGACGAAGATGATGGAACCCTCGCGCTCAATTTATGAGCGTCGAGGGTCTAATCGCTATTTTCTGGAAGCACCCCTAAGGCCACGCCATAGAAACCGTTGCTATTGTGTTTTGTTTACAGGGATGGTGGAGAAGACAACATCGTGGCAAAGCATGATAGGCCCGTTTGAAAAATGGCGCGCTGGATCCACTAACGCGTTCGTTTGTATTTTCATTATTTATTTGTTATAATATAATAACATGCGCGTAGTGGCTCAGATGGTGAACGTTGATTGCATTAACCCTCGTGACCTGGGTTCAAGTCCCAGGTCTGGCAAATTTCAATATTATTTTTCAATGTAAATTCCCATGCAGCGCTATCATTGATGCACACCATGCTCCACCATCATCCAGACGTCCACGTGCCTATGAGAACTAATCAGAGTGCCACGATCCAAGGTGTACCATGAACGCAAGTCAACGCGTTAGCACACAATCTGGGCAAGTCAAATGGATTTCAAGCTTATTGGGCCAGCTTCTTGGATCACACCTCCATGTTGGGACAGAAAACCCCCCTTGGTTTGCCTTCTCTTTCTTTTTATTTTTTAATTGTTATTTTATTTTCTAATTTAATTAATTAATGTTTTTTTTACAAAATATAAAAATATCATAAAAATCAGAAAAAGGCAAAATATAATAACTTTTATTTTTAATATTATCTTCATAAAAAAAATACATGTAACTATTTAGTTTTAATTTAGGTTTACTAAATATTTTTCATAACTAAAAAATACAAAAAAAAATAGGATTAGGTTTAATTGACATCTCTTGTTCCTTTTAATTTTAATTTTCTTTTTTTTCTCTTTTTACTATAATATATTTATTTATTTTTTATAGTTAAAATTGTACATAAATAAATTAGGGTTTCCAAGTAGGTTAAAAGTTCAATATGTTTTTTCACAATAAACTTAAAAATAATTAGAACTAGTTTTAACATTTCATTTTAATTAATTCTCTTTTTTTTCTATTAAAATCTTAAAAAGACATAAAATACCGAAAACGTTTAATTTTAATTTTTATTCCTTGTTAATTTAATTTCTTTTTGCAAAAGGGTCCAACGCCCGTTATATTCTAATTGTTTAATTTGCATATTTATTTCGTTTATTATAATTATGTATATCTCCCAAAGCGTTGTAATTTTAACTTTTCGCACTTTTATTCGCTTTCTTTATTTTCAGTCAAATCGGGTCCGGTTTAATTTTGGCGATGTGGACCCGCGCCATTTGTAATAGTTGTAGATTTATTTTCCCGCAAATATTTTAACTGTTAACAAATATGCATGCAAGAATGAATGTCTTAATTAAAATAACGCGTAGATCACCCATAACATGACAAGACAAAAATAAATGAACATGACACACGAATCACACACCACCCCTAGGGTACGCCTCACTGTTGCCTTACCTTCGAAAGGTGATCGTCGAGTAGAGGATGTCTTAGTAAGTCCTCATGATCCGGGAACCTGGCATGAGGGTAGCTTCTAAGGTGTCTTCCCATTGCTCTGGTGATCACCATGTCCCGAACTTCGAATTGACCCGAACACCTCCAACGGTGGTGCTACCTACCTCTCAATGGTGGGATGGCACTACTTTTAAGGACATCTACACAGACGAATTCCTTAGGGTAGGTAGGTTCTCAAGGATACTTGCTCTAATCTCAAAACAAACTCAAAAAGACTTTTCACACCAACACTTTTCAAAAGCTTTCAAAGCAAACTTTTCAAACACTCTGACGTACGAGTCGAACTGAAATTTTTCAAAGAAACTTTTTTAAACCCACAGTTGAAAAGCAAACAAACAATTTTGAAAACACATTGAGCAAGTATCTAAGAGCCCATGGATAACCATGGATAGAAAGGGTGCTAACACCTTCCCTTTCTATAACCTACCTCCCGAACCGAGAGCGATCTCTTTAAGGAATTTTTCTGTGCTTTTGTCCTTTCCATTTGGAGAAAATAAAAGACGGTGGCGACTCTTGCTTCCGCGACATTTCGCGAACCAGCGTTAAACAGTCAGTTCCAGATCCACCGATCACAGAACTGGCGACTCTGCTGGGGATACCTTTATAAAGTGAGGTGTACCTTAGGGCTAGGTCATAACTGTGTTTTCAATTGTATTGATTTGCCTGCTTTAAATTTGTGGGTTGCATGGGAGTTACATAGATCCTAACCCGGATCTGGGGATACCCTGTTTAGGTAGCATAAGCTGTGAGGGACCTGTCCGGCGTATACCGACATGGGTGAAGCAGTGGCTACGTTGGTGTGGCGCCTTGGTCTGTACCGATATCCCTCGTGTTGAAACGGGGAGAATATGGGTCTTCCAAGGAGTCATTAAGCACCAACAGACCTTAGGACCTTAAATGACACAACTTGGCCATTAGAACAGTAGCAGTATGCTACGCCCATTGAGGCTAAACTCTCGTGATGGTTCTGGCCGCAAGAAAAGATTGCGATGCTGGAGTTATGACCGATTGAGGGTAGTCAATGATATTGGGATCCTCTAAGAACCCGGTTACTTTTGATTAGGACAGGTATGAACCAACAAACTGAAAGAGGGTAGTACCTAGACCTCATGCTGGCCTAAACTTTAAGGACTTCTATTGTGTGACTTGTGTGCCTTCGTACTTGACTATTTGCATGCTTGTTACCTGACACTTGTTTCTTGCAGGTTATGTTTGTAGTCCTTAATTAGGACTCATAACAGGGTATCCTAAGTTCCTTGCAGGTTTTAGTTTGCAGTCCTTAATAAGGATTCATAACAGGGTTACTCACATTACCCCATGCATATCATGACATCATACCATTGCATACATCCTAACCCATTTCAAGGATCTCAAGGGCTTGTGATGCAGGTCATGATGAACCAACTGTCCAGCAAGGGGCAAAGGGGATTTATTTTCCTCCAGACAAGGTTGTCAGGGGCTATGACCCACTGGATATGGTGAGCCTTTGACCCTTGAAGAAGGGCTCTCTACAACAGGAAGTTCCTTCAATCAAGTTACCGGTTTTCAACTCTAACAAGTTTCTCTGTTTACCCCGCGAGATCCTTGAAATCATTGCATGCATGCCATACATATCATTGCATAACAGGTATCCCTTTGACAGGTTGCTTACCCTTCTTCGCTGTTTATTTCAGCCGATCGACATGAATCCTGAATCATCAGCTGAGCAGTCCATCAAGGCCCTCCAGGCTCAGAACGCCCAATTCCAAGGGCTGATTATGAATTTGACCCAGGGGCAACAAGATCTGAAGGCCCTGCTCTTGAAGAAGGACAAGAAGAAGAGGAGGACTGTTTTGTTCAGCCCTAGACGCAAATCTGGGAATACACCGCAAGTCGAAACTGAGAGGACTACTCCATCTGTGAGGGAAAGCACTCACCATGAGAGGGAGGTGCCTAGTCCAGTGGTCTCCGACAACGAGACGGATTTCAACGACGAACAATACCCTCCGGCTGAGGATAAGTACAAGCAGTTGGAAGACCGGCTCAGTGCTATGGAGATACAAAAGGTGCCTGGCCTGGACTTCGAGGATCTAGGTCTGTCTTCTGGGGTAGTGATCCCGCGCAAATTCAAGGTGCCTGCCTTTGCTAAATACGATGGGGCATCCTGTCCTAAGTTGCATCTCAGGGCTTATACAAGGAGGATCCAGCCCTATACAGCTGACAAAAACTTATGGATCCATTTCTTCCAAGAGAGTCTTTCAGGGACTCAGCTCGAGTGGTTCTATCAACTGAATGGAGCCAACATCCGTACCTGGGAAGACTTAGCCACTGCATTTTACAAGCATTACCAGTACAATGCCGACCTTGCTCCCACACGCACCCAACTCCAGGGCATGTCGATAGGGTCAAATGAAGGTTTCAAGGAATATGCACAGAAATGGAGAGACCTTGCTGGAAGGGTACAGCCTCCATTAACTGACAGGGAACTCGTTGATATGTTCTTGGGGACCCTATCCGGGCCATTCTTCAATCACCTCATTGGTAACTCATCTGCTGGATTTACCGACCTCATCCTGACCGGCGAAAGAATTGAAGCTGGTATCAAGAGTGGGAAAATTCAAGAGGCCACACCTTCTGATATTCATAAAAAGCCTTACACGGGAAAGAAGGAATCTAATGCTGCATACAGTCAAAAGAGTCGCCGTGATCAACATGCAGGGGCAGTCATGATCTCTGGTTCTGCACCACGCCGCCAATCACAAAGGGGAAACCAGCAAAGGCCGGACGGGCCTAAAAGGCAGTTCACCAACATTAACATGCCATGGTCGCAAGCACTGCAACATATGTTGAAGATGAACCTGATTGCAGTGATCAACCCTCCTGCCAATCCTAAGACCTCCTCTCCTAGCTACAATCCAGAAGCCAGATGCGCTTATCATTCCGATAGCCCGGGGCACGATACTGAGGACTGTTGGGCACTAAAGTACAAGATTCAGAACATGATCGACGCCAAAGAGATCGAGTTCGAGCCTGCCGAGACTCCCAATGTGATCACTGCTCCGTTGCCCAAACATGGCTAGGATTGAGAATTTTTTTTGAAAAGCAAACAAACAATTTTGAAAACACATTGAGCAAGTATCTAAGAGCCCATGGATAACCATGGATAGAAAGGGTGCTAACACCTTCCCTTTCTATAAACTACCTCCCGAACCGAGAGCGATCTCTTTAAGGAATTTTTCTGTGCTTTTGTCCTTTCCATTTGGAGAAAATAAAAGACGGTGGCGACTCTTGCTTCCGCGACATTTCGCGAACCAGCGTTAAACAGTCAGTTCCAGATCCACCGATCACAATATTGTTACTCCGCTGTTAACTGTCAAAAGGAACCTGTTGCTAGCCGGTTTATTTCCGGGATGTAGTAAAGGTTGCCTTCTTTGTTCCGTTTCACCTGTTGGTTGTCCATCTTTGAAGTCAGGTATCCAAAGCCTGATGGATAATAAAGAGATCTTGTTCGAGAAGATTGCTATTCCTGCTGACCATACTGAAGAGGTGTCCATCGTCACCATTTTCAACAACTCTCCTAAGGCTCCCTCAAAGAGGCCTGTCAAAATCATGTCTGCTCAGAAGATTGCTCCCATAATTATCACTGTTCTGGGGCCCATCCCCTATACATCTGACAAAGCGGTCCCGTGGCACTATGGGGCGGATGTTTATGTGCTTGGAGTTAAACAAGAGTTTGATACCAGTACCGGCGTCAACAACATCACCGGGCCTGCCAAAGTCACTCGCAGTGGCGGGCTCTTCTCACCAGATATTGCACCTCCAGCTATCCAGAGACCTCTTGTCATCACATCTGCAAGTGTGCCTGCTTCCCTCCCTGACCAAGTTCTTATTTCTACCCCTGCTGCCGAGTCATCCGATGCTCGGGGCAAAGGGATCGCTACTGATATGCCTGCCCAGACGGAGGCACCAAAGACAACCACTGTTGAAGCTTCCAAACAAGAGATGGAAGAGATTCTTAAGATTATCAAGAAGAGTGACTTCAATGTAGTTGAGCAGCTGGGGCACACCCCATCAAAAATTTCTATGCTATCATTGTTGTTGTGTTCAGAGGCCCATGCCAAGGCCCTGATTACCTTCCTGAAGACGGCCCACGTGCCACAAGAGACGTCAGCTGACCAGTTTACTGATTGTGTGGCCAATTTAACTGCTGATAATGGTTTGGGTTTCTCTGACACTGATTTGACTGCCAAAGGGAAGAACCATAACGATGCCCTGCATGTCTTCATTGAATGCAGGGGCACTACTCTTGTACATGTGTTGGTTGACACTGGTTCCTCGTTGAACGTATTACCCAAGAAAGCTTTAGACAGGCTGGATTGAAAAGGGTTGGAACTAAAGCCAAGTAACATTGTTGTCCGTTCCTTTGACGGGTCCAAAAGGATGGTGCATGGTGAGGTTGACATTCCAATCAGGGTTGGTTCTCAGGTCTTTGATTCTACTTTCTACGTGATGGACATCCGACCATCCTATTCTTGTTTACTGGTTCGTCCATGGATCCATAAGGCTGGGGCTGTGACCTCCACACTACATCAAAAGCTGAAATACCCGGTCAGAGGGAAGATTGTTACAGTGCAAGGGGAAGAGGAATACATGGTCAGCCACCTCAACTAGTTCCGGTACATAGAGATGGATGGGGAGTTCATTGAAACCCCATTTCAACACTTTTAAGAGGTGCCTCAGACACTGGCAGCAGCTGAGACCGTGGTCGAAGATTCTCCTTTGAAGATGGCTTCCTTAAAGGATGCCCGGGCTGTTGTTGAGAAGGGTGAGTGTGCAAATTGGGGCCGACTTCCTAATTTCACTCCGAAGACTAACAAGTTTGGTTTGGGTTTCACTGCAGAAGCTCAGAGGGTTGTTCATAAGGCAAGGATTGGAATACCTCCTGTATTCATCACCAACCCGGGAGTAAATGCTATTGAAGACGACATGGAGGAATCTGAATTCAACAGCTGGATCTACCCTACGACCAACGATGGACCAAGCAATTGGACGGCGAAAGACTTCATACCTATTACTTTTGTCACTCAGTAATGAACTCCTTTGTTTTGAATTTGTAACAAACAAAAATTTGAAACTTTATGGCCCGGTGTCTTACCCGGGGCACTGTGGCTTCATTTGTGAGGGCTTTTTGTGTGTCATTTTCATATATCATTAATAAAAGCATTGGACGTTTTTTTTTTTGCATTTCAAATCTTGCGCTCCTTGTCTTTCTTTATTATATATATCGCAAAACAGCTATATTTACACACACTCACATATACAGGTCCCAATCCACTATGGATCTCACTGGTAACGACTCTGCTACTGCCAGTTATGACTTCGAAAATCCGATCAACTTAGCCGAAGACGAAGGTGAAGATGATTGCGAAGTGCCTGGTGAGATTGCAAGACTGTTACTCCAGGAAGAGAGGGCCATTCAGCCACATGAAGAGCTAGTGGAAACAGTAAATCTGGGTACTGAGACAGACAGAAAGGAAGTCAAGATTGGTGCAAATCTGGAGTCTAGTGTGAAACAACGATTGATTCAGATGCTACATGACTATGTGGAAATCTTTTCCTGGTCTTACGAAGATATGCCTGGGTTGGATACCGACATTATTGTTCATCACTTGCCTACCAAGGAAGAATGCCCTCCGGTAAAACAGAAGGTCCGTCGTATGCGTCCAGAGATGTCCGAGAAAATCAAAGCTGAGGTTATGAAACAATTCGACGCCGGTTTTTTAGCAGTGACTTCTTACCCTCAGTGGGTTGCCAATGTGGTTCCAGTACCGAAGAAAGATGGAAAGGTCCGAATGTACGTTGACTACAGGGATTTGAACAGGGCGAGCCCTAAGGATGACTTCCCTCTGCCTCACATTGACGTTCTGGTTGATAACACTGCTCAGCATAAGGTATTCTCCTTCATGGACGGTTTCTCCGGTTATAATCAGATCAAGATGGCTCCTGAAGACATGGAGAAGACCAATTTTGTTACTCAGTGGGGCACCTTTTGTTACAAGGTCATGCCTTTTGGGTTGAAAAATGCTGGGGCAACCTACCAACGTGCCATGGTTGCTTTGTTTCATGACATGATCCACCACGAGATCGAAGTATATGTCGATGATATGATTGCAAGGTCCCAAACTGAGGAGGAACACCTTGACCATCTACAGAAGTTGTTTGACCGGTTGAAGTTGTACAAGCTGAGATTAAACCCGAACAAGTGCACCTTTGGGATGAGATCTGGAAAACTACTAGGCTTCGTCGTAAGTGACAAAGGTATTCAAGTGGACCCTGCCAAGGTGAAATCCATACAAGAGATGCCAGTTCCCAAGACAGAGAAAGAGGTCAGAGGCTTTCTAGGACGGTTGAACTACATTTCCCGATTCATCTCACATCTAACTGCTACCTGTGAACCAATCTTCAAGCTACTGAAGAAAGATCAAGTAGTACGTTAGAACGATGAATGTCAGGCCGCTTTCGAAAGAATCAAAGAGTATCTCCAAGAACCACCCATTCTTATGCCACCGGTTGAAGGGAGACCTCTAATATTATACTTGACAGTACTTGACAACTCAATGGGGTGTGTGCTGGGGCAGCATGATGAGTCTGGCCAAAAAGAGTACGCTATTTATTACCTTAGCAAAAAGTTTACCGACTGTGAGACCTGATACTCACTGCTCGAGAAAACTTGTTGCGCTTTGGTATGGGCTGCTCGCCGGCTGAGACAGTATATGCTGACTCACACTACTCTATTGATTTCAAAAATGGATCCAATAAAGTATATCTTCGAAAAGCTTGCCTTGTCCGGAAAAATAGCAAGATGGCATATGATCTTGACTGAATATGACATCCAGTACACGACTCAGAAAGCAATCAAGGGAAGTGTATTGGTAGACCATTTGGCACATCAGGCAGTGGACGACTACCAATCGATGAACTTTGAATTTCCAAACGAGAATATCATGGTAGTAACTGATTGTGAAGTACCTGGACCGGATGAAGGACCTGAGGAAGGATCCCGATGGTCTATGCACTTTGACGGAGCCTCAAAAGCTTTGGGTAATGGTATTGGCGCTGTGATCATATCTCCAAAAGGCTCCCATACTCCACTCACCGCCCGACTATGTTTCAACTGCACCAACAACATGGCGGAGTATGAAGCATGCATCATGGGTCTTCGAGTTGCAATCGACCTAAGGACCAAGCTTCTGAGTGTCTTCGGAGATTCCGCTCTCGTGATCAGCCAGATCAAAGGCGAGTGGGATACGAAACACCCAAATCTTATTCCTTACAAGGAGTATGTATTGACGTTGATTCCCCATTTCAAGGAGATAACCTTTGAACACTTCCCAAGAGAGGAGAATCAGTTGGCGGACGCGCTGGCTACGATGTCTTCTATGTTCAAAGTCAAATGGGACAACGAGGCTCCCCGGATCATTATTTGGAAATTGGACGAACCTGCACATTGCTGCGATCTTGAGACCGAAGAGGTAACAAAAAAGCCTTGGTATCATGAAGTAAAGAGGTATCTTGAAGCTCAAGAATACCCCGAGGGTGCATCCGTTAATGACAAAAAATTCCTGAGAAGGTTCGCGGCAAAGTTCTTCCTCAGCAACGGCATCCTTTACAAACGAAACCATGATTCAACCTTACTGCGTTGTGTGGATAAGACTGAAGCAGAAAGGATCATGGCGGAGCTACATGAAGGTACCTTCGGAACTCATTCCAGTGGGCATTCGATGGCAAAGAAAATACTTCGGGCAGGATATTACTGGTTCACAATGGAAGCCGACTGTTATCAACATTCTCGGACGTGTCACAAATGCCAGATCTATGCTGACAAGGTGCATATTCCTTCGGTTCCTTTGAACGTCTTGACAACACCTTGGCCTTTTGCAATGTGGGGCATTGATATGATCGGCGAGATCAGACCTACGGCATCCAACGGGCATCGCTTCATCCTGGTAGCAATTGATTACTTTACGAAGTGGGTTGAAGCAGCTTCCTTTGCCACCGTAACCAAGAATGTCGTGGCACGGTTCATTCGGAACAACCTGATCCGTCGATACGGTGTACCAGAGAGGATCATTACGGATAATGGTACAAATCTCAACAACAAGATGATCACTGAGCTCTGCGAACAATTCAAGATACAGCATCATAACTCTTCTCCTTACCGGCCGAAGATGAATGGGGTTGTAGAAGCAGCTAATAAGAACATTAAGAAGATTGTGCAGAAGATGACAGTGACCTACAAAGATTGGAACGAGATGTTACCATTTGCTCTTCATGGGTACCGTACCTCAGCACGGACGTCAACAGGGGAAACCCCCTTTTCCTTGGTCTACCGCATGGAGGCAGTCCTACCCATCAAAGTTCAGATACCCTCTCTCCGGATAATGAAGGATGCAGGTTTGAGCGAAGATGACTGGATTCAGACTCGGCTTGATCAATTAAACCTAATCGACGAAAAGAGACTCACTGCTATTTGCCATGGTCAGACGTACCAAAAACGAATGATCAAGGCATTTAACAAGAAAGTCAGAAGACAAGAGTATCAAGTCGGAGACCTGGTAATCAAGCGCATCATTCTACCTCAAGGTGATCCCAGGGGCAAATGGACCCCTACGTACGAAGGGCCATTTGTGGTTAAGAACATCTTCTCAGGAGGAGCGATGATTCTCACCACCATGGATGGTGACGACCTTCCTCACCCCGCCAATGCAGACATAGTAAAAAGATACTACGCATGATTAAAGACCCGCTAGGTCGACTGGCCTAGGCAAAAATAAGGGCTTCCCGGCGAACCAAAAGGGTTCGGGCAAAAATAAGGGATGAAAATGAAAAAAATCTGTACACCCGGCAAGTCAAAAACCTGAAAAGGCGGCTTGGGCAAAAAAAGGGTATCCCGGTGGACTGAAAACCCGAAAGGGCGGTCCAGGAAAAATTTAGGGATAAGCGTAATACTATGTCTCATTGGATCACCCTGCATCCAGACTTCGGTATCAACCATCAGACTCGGACGACACCGATCAATCAGCTTCATCTTCAACTAAGCAGCAAAGTGATGAGACGCTCGAAGACATAAAGGCGATAGCAGAGTTGGAACCCAATGGGATTTTTCACATAGCTGTTTTGTTTCCTTTTGTATAAACTCTATTTTGTTCAGCGGCATTCTCTTACTAGGACGTCCGCCTCTTGTACAAAACGCCTATTTACAGGCCAAACTTCCAAATTAATACAAGCTCATTTTTCAGACAAATTGCCAATTGTTTTTCCTTTATCTGTTTTGTTTTACAAAGAACGTCCAATGTTCATTTTTGATATATGCATTCGACATTAATGGCTGATCATAAATATTTGCATGCGAAATAAAGGACTAATTACAGGTGATATCAGAAATAGGGGCAATAAAAATTGTCTAAGTGATCTAGTTGCTCTGTCCACCGAGGTACCAAGGTAAGTTCGGCTGAAGAATATGACCAAGATACCTTCACTCCCCGCAGAGTAAGACAAGAGTCAGCAATACTCTCCCCAAGCAGAGTTGGTCTCCCATCAGCCCTAAAAAGGCCCAGTATCCTCAGCAAGTCAGCAATACTCTTTCCCCAAGCAGAGTTAGTCTACCATCAGTCCTGGAAGTTGGATACCCCCAGAAGATCTTAATATTCCCAGCGGAGTATACAGATATTCCTCAGCAAGCATCCCCGGCAGTCGTAATATTCTTCGACAGAAATATAAGATTGTTCCCCGGCGGAATACAAGATACCCCCAGTGGAGTCATTTCCTCAAGAGTTTCCCCGGGAGAGTTGAATCATCCTCCCCAGTAGATTCTGGAAGCTTATCCTCTGTAGAGTGCAAATGCGTCTCCCCAGTCTTATTCAGAAGGTTATTCCCCACCAGAGTCTAACTGGGTTATCCTCAGCAAATTGCAACTGAAAGATCATCCCCGACGAAGTTCTTTCTATCCCCCAGCGGAGTTCATCGAAATCCCCAACAAAGCTTATCAGTGGAATCCCCAGCGGAGTTTATCGTTCAAATCTTCAGCGAAGCATCTCTTCCCCACAGAGTATTTTCCCGCAGAGTAATCTCTTCACCAGGTTTATTCCCCAACGGAGTCATCTTCTCCTACCGGTTTATTCACATAATCATCTTCGTTCATCATCTCCAGCGGAAACGAAGAACTCTACTCTTCAACATCAGCCCAGGACTTGACAAACTTCCCGACATTTGTCAAGGATTTATTTTCCAGACGAAAATACATTCATAAACATATCACATCTCATATCTCCTGTTTACATACATGATAAAGTGCATACGACACGATCTCGTTTTGAGAACATCATGACATCATGCACTTCATACATCATGACATTGCATACAACTAATGTTTTGCATTTTCAGGAAAAAGTCAATCAAAGGATGATTGCCATCAACCTTTGAAGATCCAGATTCAATACCTGTATCTAGCCAGGAAGTATCTGTGAGCGACGGATTGTAGATCTATACCTGAAACCATCCAGGAAAGTTATCTACATTGAAGAGATTGAAGATCAATACCTGTAACAGGCCAGGAAATTATCTTTCATTCTCAGGTCAGATATCTACACCTGTATCTAGCCAGGAAAGTTATCTACATGAAGAGATTGAAGATCAATACCTGTAGCAAGCCAGGAAGTCATCTTTATTTCTCAGGCCAGAGATCTACACCTGTATCCAGCCAGGAAAGCTATCTTGACCAACCTTTTTTTAAGTTCCAGATTAATACCTGTATCTAGCCAGGAAATATTTATGGACGATTGATTGTAGATCTATACTTGTAACTAGCCAGGAAAGTTATCTACATGAAGAGATTGAAGATCAATACCTGTAGCAAGCAAGGAAACCATCTTTTTTTCTCAAGTTGGAGATTAATACCTGAAACCAGACAGGAAAGCTATCTCATCGGCCAGCCTTCTTAGACTCCAGATCAACGCCTGTAACTAGCCAGGAAATATCTGTGAACGACGAATTGTAGATTAATACCTGAAACCAGACAGGACAACTATCTACTCGACCAGCTCGAACAATTTAACAAACAATCTCCAGATGGCATCTTTAAGCCCATCTCCACAACTATCCATTACATTTCCAGATGGCATCTATAAGCCCATCCCCGACAAGATTATGTCACATCTCCAGATGGCATCTATAAGCCCATCCTCCTATCCATCATCTCTCCAAATGGCATCTGTAAGCCCATTCCCGACATCACATTGCTGATATTACACTATACGAGTGCAAATTTCTGGGCACTTTAATGTTCAATCATCTTCCACCTTCGGATCACGAAAGGCACGCAAGCCAATCTATATCCTCAGGTTTAAGAAGATTGAACAGGGGCAACTGTTGTACCCCAAAATTTGACCTCCCATATTCTTCAAGGTTTGTCAAGAATCATCTTCAAATGGTTCAAGATTGCTCAAGAGATTGCACAGTCAAATACCTCCTAAGCCAGCTGAAATTAAGGTTTTGGTTCTTTCAAGGAATTTGAGGTTTTCAATGGTTCAATCAAGTCTCATATGCCTATAAACATTCTCAAGCATCTGCATGGCAAGTTTTAAGGCTCACAGTGCCAAATTGCACAGTCAAAAGCTCCATTTGATCCACAGTCAACTGCAGGGGTAAAATGGTCATTTTGCAGTCAAAAGTCAGAATTTTTGGTCAACATCTTATTTTGAGTTCACAATCATAATTTAATCAAGTCTTGATCATGATTCCTCAAGCATGGCTCAAAAATCATCAAGATGCAAAAAGTTACTATTTTTGGATAGTAGAAAAGTCAATTGTATCTTGACCAAGGCATAACTTTTTCATGTTTTATCAGAAAAATCCCATCCAATGCTCATTTTGAAGGGGGTGACATTTCCTACAATCCATCTTCACGTTCCAAGTCCAAGAAATGCTCTCATAAAAAGTTATCAATTTCTACATTATAGGTCAAATTCAAAAGTCAACAAAAATGCACTTTAAGTCAAAGACCATAACTTGAGATTGGTAAATCCAAATGACATGGGACCAAATGCATTGGTTAGAGGACTTCAATACCTTTCCAAAATGTCCAAGAACATGTTCATGTGATCAAAATTGAGCAAGATATGCATTGGAGAAGTTGGGAAATTTTTGTGAATTTGCAAAAGTCAACTTTGCTCAAAACACCTTGTTTTTGCTAATGGGCCTCAAATTTCTTCTTGAAACTTTATCCATGACTTATGCACGACCCATCAAGCTTAATTGAATTATTTTCTTATTTTTTATTAATTAATTGGATTTTTAATCAATATTAATTCATTTAATTAATTTAAATTGTAGGAAATACAAAGATTTGATTTTTCAATCTTTTTGTGAAGCAAGAATGACCTAATCATGCTGGCAATTTCGTGTACCAATCAAGGATATCAAAATCTCCCAAGTTGGCAACTTTCTTCAATCAAAAAGATTCAAAAATATTTGACTTTCAATCAAATATGCAATCATCAATTCCATGGATTTCTTTGCAAGATTTTGACCTAATTCTATTCTATTATATATACACAAGCCAACCCTACTCATGCACACGTGAAAGCACTGCAGTAAAAGCCATGGCAATATTGAGAAAATTCAAGAAAACTTGAAAACTATTTTCTACATTCCAGGCCAATTCAAGGACTTTTGTTGATTCAAACACGTTGCTGGAAGTGTGAGGAACGTGTAGCAATCAAAATCAAGCGTTAAAGCTCAAGAAATCACCAAGAACAGTCTCACGGTTTGACATTTTTCTCATAATTGTAACTCATGATTCATAAGCATTTGATATGATTTCTTGTTTGTTTTGTGTTGTTAGAGACCACAAGAAGCTATTGGCATAGTTTAATTGGATTAAAACTCACAGAATCAAAAGATGCCATTGATGAATTTTAGGGTTCTTATGCTGTGAATTTGGGGCTTTACAGTCCAGGCAAAATTAGAACCCTTAAGACCCATGGTTGGAACCGTTGAATCCAGACGAACACAAAGCCATCCTCGCGAAATATTTATATAGAACACATGCCTAATCGCTATTTTTCCTCATGGTATATTGTGGGGGTTAAAACCCCCCGCTATCTGATTTGTTTTTTTTACAGGCACAACGAAGACGATGATGAGGTGGTGATACGTGGTTGGTTAATTCAAAAACACGCGCGTTTTATTGGCTTGACAGCTTAGCGTTTTGTTTCTTAATATTATAATTGATTGTTATTATATTATCAAACGCGTGCAAATAGCTTGGTGGTTGATGTGCTGGCTGGTGATCATTGGGACCTGGGTTCGATTCCCAGGTCCCCCAAAACACTTCTATTATTTTTCTTTACAGGTTCATATGCAGCTTTCCAACAAGATGTCCACCATACGCTCTCACATCCCAGGCGCCAGGTGTCTTCAAGCAGCAATCTAATGGCCATGAGATGATGACCATGGTACTCCCTAGTCAAAGCACGCATGGATGATCTCAGAAAGTCAAAAGGGCTTGTGTACAAATGGGCCAGAATTGCTTGCTCACCTCCATAATGGCCCATCACCCCCTGGTTTCTTTATTCTTTTTCTTTTATATTTTAATTTCTATTTAATTGTTTTACTAATTATTATTATCATTATTATTTAATTAACCTAATTAATATTTTTCATAATAAAATTCAGAAAACTAAAAGTATAATATTTTTCTTATTATTATTAATTTATTATTTTTGTAAATAAATATAATTAATTAATTTAGTCTTTTAATTAGGTTAAATTTCAACAATTTTTTGCAATAAATAAAATAAATTAGAATTAGGGTTTTACTAACTTGTGACTTTTTCTTTATTTTTATTTTCATTAAAAACATAAAAAACTAAAAAATACTTTTTTTTTCTTTTCTCTTAATTAATTGATTAGTTTTAGGGTTAATTTAATTTAATGCAAAATAACCAAAAACTCAGTCTTTCTCAAAAAAAAGGGTCAAAACCCTAAGGACTTCTCCGATTCGATTTCTATTCGCGCATATTATTTTTTGATCATATTTATGTAATTGCTCCGAGGATGTAATAGCGTTAATTAGGACTTTTTATCGCTTTCATTTATTTTCCACAATTTACTTTTCAATGGTTTGTTTTTGGCGATGTAAATAGCCGACGCCTTGTAATAACGTAGATTTATTTTCCGCAATATTTAAACTGCTAGATGTATGTTAACTAGGTTATGCATGACAAGACTTGCCTGAAAATTAAAATCAATCGTAGCTCACAAGAACATGTTCAAAGATAACTTAACATGAAACCTGACACACTCGCATATGCCACTCTTAGGGTACGCCTCGCTTGGTTGCCTCGACGTGGTCATTGAGTATATGGTGTTTTAGAGGTCGCCCTCCTGTCTAAAGATCCAAGTTGCCTCGAAACGGTTGCCTCAGATAAAAAGGATCTAGGACATTAGGGTTACCGCTAAGGCGTCCTACTATTGCTTTGGTGACCACACATGTCCCTATAATCGAATTGACCCAAATAACTCCAACGACGGTGCTACCTACTTCTCAATAGTGGGATGGTACTGTCTAAAGGACATTTACACAGCTTAATTTCTTTTGAGTAGGTAGAGGTTCTTAGATACTTGCTCTTTCAAAACAAAAATACTTTTCGCACCTATACTTTTCTGACAAAAGTTTTCAAACAACACTTCATACACTCTTGAGGACAGATACAAAAGTTAAATCGAAGTTTTCAAACAAACTTTTTTTTCAAAACCCACAAACACAAGAAAAGCAAAACATTTTTGAAAACATAGTGAGCAAGTACCTAAGAGCCCATGGATAACCACGGATAGAAAGGGTGCTAACACCTTCCCTTTCTATAATCTACCTCCCGAACCGAGAAACATCTCGAAAAGGAATTTTGATGTGCTTTTGTCCTTTCCTTGTTGGAGAAAATAAAAGACGGTGGCGGCTCTTGCTTACCGTGACATTTAGCGAACCAACATTTCAAAACAGTCAGTTCTATTTCCACCGATCACAGGTAGTCTCTCAGTTAATTCAAAAGATGCGCATTGAAGTCGCAAAACTCTCAGTTCATAATACAACGAACGACATCAAAAGCATTCCTCTGGAATCAAAAGACAGTGGTGGTTCCTTATTTCATAGGCAGTCAATCTCTCAAAAAAGAAAAATCCCACTGAGCCAAAACCTATAAAGGAGGCTTAAGAAAGCTGGGGCATCCCACTGACTGTAATCTCGAAAACAGGAACAGTTAGGCAAAAGTTAGGGATAACAAATCAAAAGAACGAGGTCATTACAAATCCTCGACAACATGAAAAAAGTTGCAAAAAAAATGATGACTGCCTTCCAAAATCCAACTTGTGTGAACCATCACCAAAACGTCGTTCCAAATTCGAATAGAGTTTGACGCACAATTAACTGAGTTTAGGATTGAAGAACATCACGAAGAGCGGGTGGGTACAAATATACTTTGAGCCTTTATCCTTTGTTTCTTAAACCGTGAACCAAGACACGTTACAACCCTTCAAAAGTCCTAACTGAAGCATGGGTTAGTTCGAAAGCATACTGTTACAAAAGGTATCCTGACTCCTGTAAGGCTTTGCCCTAAATCTTTTGTTGAATTTGTCTTATAAAAAGTTTTCTGCTAAAAAACGCATTTTTCAAAAACTTCAAGACAAGCATAAACTTTGCATTGTTTGAATATCACTGTTTGCATTTGGCTATTTATTTGACAGCGGATAAATTCACACAACGAATATCCGATGAACGAAAGCCCTCTCAGTGAACAAAATCACTTCAAAAAAAGATGACCCTTCCCTTGACAAATCTCCTATCAACAAGGGGGAATGACATGTCACTATCCAGCACACCTGGGGCAGTCCAGTCAAGATTCCAGGAAATCCCTGGAGAAGTGCAGAGTAACCAGGGGAAAGTCTCCATCTCCGGCACTGGGGGCATTGAACATCAATCTCAGTGAAGGGTTACGTACAATTAAACATTTTCTGGAAATGTCACAAACACTTGCTACTAGGGGCAATGAAAAATCCCCCCAAAATCCTTCTCATAGGATGATTCCCCAGCAAGAGCATAATCTCTGACCCCTTTCTCCAGCTGAATCAACCTCAAGAATCCTCGAGGACTTCCCCCAACAAAGATGTCACCTCTCTAGCGGACTGACGACAGGTTTTATTTCCCCAACCACACCAGGATTCCCCAGCTTGAGTTTGCCTCTCCGACTACTACAGATCAAAGGACCACAACTCCTCTTCCCCATTAGACTCTGGAAGCTTGTCCCCTGCGAAGCACAAATAAGTCTCCTCAGCCAAATTCAGAGGTTATCCTCACAAGAGTCTAACTGGGTTATCCTCAGCAAGTTGAAACTGAAAGATCATCCCCAACGAAGTTCTTTCTATCCCCAGCGGAGTTCATTCCTTTCATAGATAGAAATTCAATCCCCAACAGGGTTCACTGTCACCAGCAACAGTAATTCATCCCCAGCTGAGTTTTATTTCTCCAAATCAGCTGATCTTCTAGTAGAGTATATACTCCCCACAGAGTCATTTCCTCGTCAGTCCATTCCCCAGCGGAGTTATTCTCTCCTGCCGGATTATTCTCCCAATCATCTTCGATCGTTATCTCCAGCGAGTGAAACTCTTTATTCGCCAACAACAGTCAGGGATTTATTTTCCCAAACTCGGACGTACCACAATAGTATTTCATGTTCATACATCATGACATGCGCATACATATTGCATACAACATAATCTCATTTATTTTGAGAACATCATCATACAATGCATGTCATGCATCATATACAATTAATCATGTACCTTTTCAGGAAAGATGGTTATCATCAACAACTTCCAGCGAGTTCAAGATTAACTCCGGAAACTAAACAGACTTCACACGGGTTTATCCTGAAAAATCCTACACGGGTCCTTTCTCATATATTTCTGAATGAAGTTTTACACGAACTCATCCCAAAGTAACCTTACCCAGGCTCCTCCTGAAGTTTTACACGGACTTATCACAAAGTAACCTTACCCAGGCTCCTCCAGAAGTTTCACACGAACTTATCCCGAAGTAACCTTACCCAGGTTCCTCCTGAAGTTTTACACGAACTCATCCCAAAGTAACCTTACCCAGGTTCCTCCTGAAGTTTCACACGAACTTATCACAAAGTAAACTTACCCAGGTTCCTCCTGAAGTTTCACACGAACTTATCACAAAGTAACCTTACCCAGGTTCCTCCAGAAGTTTCACACGAACTTATCCTGAAGTAACCTTACCCAGGTTCCTCCAAAAGTTTCACACGAACTTATCCCGAAGTAACCTTACCCAGGTTCCTCCTGAAGTTTCACACGAACTTATCCCGAAGTAACCTTACCCAGGTTCCTCCAGAAATTTCACACGAACTTATCCCAAAGTAACCTTACCCAGGTTCCTCCAGAAGTTTCACACGAACTTAGCCCGAAGTAACCTTACCCAGGTTCCTCCCGAAGTTTCACACAGACTTATCACAAAGTAACCTTACCCAGGTTCCTCCTGAAGTTTTACCCAGACTCACCCTGAAGCAACCTTACCCAGGTACAAAGGTAGATTTGGCTGCAGAATATGGCTAAGGTGCTTTCACTCCCCGCAGAGTAAGAAAAGACAGTAATGATATCTCTCCCCAGCTGAGACTAGCAATTATGAATGAATCGGTAATAATCTCCCCAAGCAGAGTTTATCTACCATCAACACCAAAAAGGCTTAATATCCCCGACGGTCTTAATATTCCCCAACGGAGTATAAGAATGTTCCCCGGCAGAATACAAAAAATCCCCAGTGGAGTTTGAAATTTTTCCCAGTGCAGTCTGAAAAAGCTTCCCTAGTGGAATTTGGAGAATCATCCCCAGTAGACTTTGGAAGGTTGTCCCCAGCCGAGATCAAAGGATTATCCCCATAAGAGTCTAAAAGGTTATCCCCAATGAAGTCGCAACTGAAAGATCATCCCCAACGGAGTTCTTCCCTTTCATAAACAGAAGTCAATCTCCAACAAGATTCAGTATCACCAGCAACGGTAATTCATCCCCGACGAAACTTATCGGTGGAATCCTCAACAGAGCTTTTCTTCCCCACAGAGTTGATCTCCTCATCAGTTTATTCCCCAATGGAGTTATCCTCTCCTGCAGGTTTATTCTTGCAATCATCTTCATTCGCTATTGTGATACGGTGGGAGAACTGACTTGAGGTTTTTCATTTGTTTTCGCACTTGTTCGGTTTAGCAAGAGTCGCCACCGACTTTTTATTTTATCCTAAGGAAAGGTCAAAAAGCACAGGAAAGACCTTTGAGATGTTTTCTTGGGTTCGGGGGGTAGATTATGAAAAGGTAAGGTGCTAGCACCCTTTTCATCCATGGTTATCCATGGGCTCTTAGTTACTTGTTTTAGATCACTTGCCTTTGCTTTTCAATTGTTTGAAATGGTGCTTTGTGTGTGTGGTTTTGAAAATGTTTTGAAAAAGATGCCTTGTCTAGGCAACCTTTGTAACGATTCTTGTTTGAATATATACAAAGGTGTGTGTCTTTTTGAAAAGATATTTCAATGTTTTGAAAGTTGTTTTGAAATTGTTTTGAAGTTGTGTTGTGAAGTGTGTTTGAAAATGGCAAGGATGTTTGCAAGTTTTTGATCAAGTAACTAAGAGTTGTCTACCCTATTTTACTCAAAGATCTTTCTTATGTTTTTAACCCTTTTTAACAGTGTTGTTTCACCATTGTATTTGGTGAACAACCTTGTGTTAGGATGTTAAACGGGACAGGTGCATGTCATCGTATACAATCATTGAAGGCAACTTGTGAGACGCTCTAGCAATTTTGTAAGGGGCGAGATCGTTTTATCAGAGGCAACATCGAGGGTCATCGAGGGACTACGATCTTTGTTTATCGAAGGGACATTTGCTAGAGTGTCTCATACTCGAGGGACATGATTGCATTTTCCGAGGCAACAAGCGAGGTTACCTTAGAGGTGCAAGTGTGAATTGTGTATTGATTTTCATGCATTTATCTTGTATTAGGTCATCTAGCGATTGATTTTGAATCTTTGCATACAAACCCTAATTACTATACAGTATATCGAAAGCGATAAATTGCGGGAATTTAAAGTCTAAGTTATTACAAATGAGTATCCGAGGATGGGGGTACAAATTATTTACAAATGGGGATGAGTCTCATCAGAATAATAATGTCCAAGTATATATATTACAACAATTGAACTGTCGCATTTTCAATGTAAAATTATAACAAGGTATAAGATAATGAAAATCAAATAAATATGAGATGCGTGTATTTATTCACAAATGAACAAACAAAATTTAACCTAGTGAAGATTAAGTGTTATTATTATTATTATTTTATGTTTTTTTATTAATTATGTAAACAAAGAGTTTTAAAGAAAAGAAAAAATTATTTAAGTTAAAATTCTATTATTTACATATATTTTTTAAAGAAAACTTTTATAAAAAACTCTATTATTATTGTATGACAAATATCAATTAGTAAAGAAAATTAAAATTATGTTAAGAAAATTTAAAGTAATTATTGATCAAAATAAAAAGATTAAAAAGAAAAGTAATAGTTTCTAAAAAAATTAAGAAGAGATGAAAGTGATGGGCCTAGGATTTGTGGCCCAAACAAGAAAAAAAATGGAGAAGAAAAAAATAGCAAGTCAGAACGAGCAAAGGGGGGTGGGGCGCTGGAAAATGGAATGGGCCTAAGGGTTTTGTTTGGGCGAAGGCCCATGTGGTGAATTTTGAATAAAGTTTGTTAGGGTTAATGTTATGTTTTTAGAAATTAGGGTTTGCAAGCTTTGGTTGTACAGCGGCGCCTCCTTCTTCTTCGTTTCTCTCATCTCTCTCAGGCGAAGCATTGATTGCTCCTCATGCCTCCAAGCTGCCAGAGCGTTGCCTCCGCCCTCTCCTCTCCACGACTGTCCAAGGTGATGGTTTGAAAGGTACCGTTTCTTTTTGTTCTAAACGCGATTTTACAGTTTCCGTTTGTGTGATTCTTGTACGTTTTATTGTTTACATGTTTTGATTCTTGTACGTTTCACGCGTGAGATGCAGAAAAATTGAGGAAAAGGAAACTAATACCTTGGTGCTTCGTTTATGGAAAAGATGGAGGGAGGGTTGGACCGGCGGCGCTCTTGGTGGCCGGAGCGGGAGATGGAGATGATAGCACCTTGGCTTCTGGTATCTCTGTTTCCTTGACTTGTTTTTGAATGTTTAATGATGAGATGGTTCTAAAAATTATGTTTGTTTGCTTTTGTTGATTTTCTTCCTCTGAGTGCTTGATGATTTTGCTTCTGGATTTCTATATTTCTTTTGAATGTTTGATGATGAGTGTTCTGAGAACTGTTGTTGCCTCTGGAACCCCTTTGAATAGCTTCTGATTTTCTCTTCCTCTTTCTTCTGGGTTATTTGATATCAATGATGATGATGTTCTGAGATTTGTCTCTTTGTTTGTTGTTTTGATTTGAGTTGATGATGAAAATACATTCTGAAAAACTAGCTATTGTTGTTGTTGCCTTTTGTTGATGATGAAGGTGCTTCTGAAGCTAGCTTATGTTTGAATTGTTATGTTTTTTTGTTGTTGATGAAGCTAGACTATGTTTGCAGTTTATGCAGCCTTTGGCCCAAACAGGTTTGGGAGTTTGGTTTGTGGTTGAATCTGTAGTTTTGTTATTTGTTATGCAGATCTGAGTTTGTTTTTTGAGTGAGTAGGTTGTTGGTGTTGAGATGCAGTTTTGGGTAAGTTTTCTGCAGTTTTTGAAACAGGCTTGTAAGCTTGGAGTTTTGGAGGCAGGCTTACTGTTAGTTTTATGTTTTGGAAACTGCAGATTTGCTTTGGGCTAGCAGGTTTGTAACTTGCAGTTTTGGTAAGTTGCTTGGGCTAGCAGGTTATGCTTGATTCTGAGATGCAGTTTTGGAAGCAGGTTCTTTTGCTTTTCAAAAGTTTGCAGTTTATGCAAGTTTTGTAGTTTTGGTGGTTATGCAGGTCTGCTTTGGGCTTACCTGTGTGTTTAGCAGGTTTGCCATTTGTAAGGCAGGCTTGAGTGTTTTTGACTGTAGGTTTGTTGAGCTTGTTGCCTTGTTGTGCAGGCTGATACAGTTTAAGCAGGTTTGCTTGTGTTTATTGAGCAGGCTGATGAGTTTGGGTTTTTGAAACAGGCCTGTAAGTTTTGTTGTTTACAGGTTTTTGGTTTTGACAGCAGTTTGAGTTTTTTGTACAGGCAGGTTTGGAGTTAAATTTGTTTGTGGGTAAACTTGGCTTGTAGTTTGGAGGTTATGCAATATTTCTCTCCTTTCTCTTCTGCTGGACTGTTAGACTGTTATATCTTTTCTTTTTGCTTTCTTTTACTGTCTTGAAAACAGCCTGCCAAAACTATAAACTCTCACTTCACTAGGTCTTCTCTTTCTCTCTCCCTCCCAAAAGCACTTTTAATTGCTTATTATATTATAATTCTGAAAAGCTTGTTGGGCCAGAAAATGATGATGAAATTGACAAGTCCCTTTGGCTTGTAACTTTGGTTTATCTCTCTGCATTGTGTACTTTCTTTGACAACCTTGCAAATTTCTGCTTTGTGTACTTGCTGTGACAGTTTTGCAACTCAGTTTGACATTTGGTTAATGCATTTGAAACTCAGTTTGCAGTATAGTTTGACATGCTTGCATTTTGCCTATGTTTGCCTTGCTGACTTTTTGACTACTGCAGTTTGGTTTTGTTTGCAATGCAGCCTTATACTTTTGTATTTGAACCATGTGCATGCTTGCAATTTATTTTTTTACTTTTCTCTTTGTGAACCAAGAAGGGAAGTATTCTTGTGATTTGCAAAGAGAAAAAGTAAAACATGATGAAACCAATAGCATTATGATTCCGGCCAACAAGCTTTAATGATGATTTTTCTTTCTTCCTTTTCTGCTTGAAAATTCTTATACTAATTTCTTTTTCTCTGTCTTTTGCAGGTAAGTACCAATTGGATGATAGAGGAAGCAGTAGAAGTCAAATACCTTAGGAGATTAGGCTTAGATTCATTTTTTTATTTATTGTAAACAAATATCATTGTAAATATTATAAGTTGTAATCTTACAATATTCGAATAAAATTTGTAACAACACTTGAAATAAATAAAAGTCTTTATCCAAAAAGAATTTTCTACTGTCAAATATTCCAATATTTCCTTGTATTGTCTATTTAATTATTTAAGACTCTTAAATTAAAATAACTGGAAATGCATCCCAATAACTTTAATCCAGATGAAATAAATAATCAACAAACTTTGTCGTCTCGCAACCTTGCATTAATCACAATACGCCTGGTATTCCAATTAACATATGCGTTGTACAGTTAAACAAACAAGCATTCCATAAACCTTTCACTCCACTGATCAAACCAATGCCTCAAAGTTCCAAACAAAAGTCTCAGCTCCTATCCCAGATATTTAGGTTTTGAGAAACAACCAGTAATCTTGAACAAGCGTAAAAATAATGTAACAGTTAACTGAATTTCTGAGGATTCAGATTCTTCTGAGAAATGCGAGCACAAACCCTAATCCTGGATTACTGCCAAAGAAAAATCTTCTTGATCAATTCCTGAGCCAATCTCAACAAAATAAGCGGAAACCCTAATTCTGGATTAACTGATAAAGGAGAGTCTGTTTGACCGATTCTCAAGCCGATCTTAAAAATCAGAGAAAAACCCTGGGGTTGTGATTTCTTGTGAAAAAGGGAGGGAAAATTTTGGAGTACAACAGTTTCCCCCGTTCAATCTTCTTGAACCTGAAGAGTTAGATTGGCAAGTTTGTCGTTCGCGACTCGAAGGTAAAAGATGATTGGACACTAGAGTGCCCAAAAATTTGCACTCGTCAAAGCATATTTGAGGGGATGGGCTTAAAGATGCCATTTAGATATGTGACAGAATCTTATCGGAGATGGGCTTAAAGATGCCATCCAAGAATGTTTGTTGAATTTGTATGTTGTAGGTGAGTGGGTGAGTATCAGAAAGGTATCCATGTTTGGAACGTCTCTGAGCTGGGGGTCTAAATAAGCAACAGATTAGCATCTGTGTCGGGAGGCATCCGTAAACTGTTTTCAGAAATCCTTGAAGTTTGAAACTTACTAAACTTATCCTGCAAAGGGTAAAGTATTAGCTGAAACACAAAGTCATGTTGTATGATGCAATGTATGTGCTATATGAATGTAATGAATGTGCATATAAGCTGATCAGCCGTCTTGCTGAGGAGGATAAATCCTGGATGGCTGGAGATAATAAAATCTTTGAGCGCTATCGGGAAAAGTAAATCCTTGACTGCCGTTGGGGATTGAAAATCCTTTTGATCATTGAGAATGAGAAGTCCTGGGACCACTGCTGGTGAAATCAGAAGTTTGGGTTGTATGCCAATCTACTGGGGATTCCTGTTTTGAGGAGATCTTCGCCGGGGGATATCTGAAAACTCTGTGAGGAATTGAGAATGAGAGTCTTCATTTTGCTTGGGGAATTGGTGTTGAGGATCCAAGAACGAGAATCTTCGATCTGCAGGGGATTAAAAAATCCGAAAAATTATGTTGAGAGTAAAGAAAGCTCCAGAGAATCAAGGACGAGAGTCTTGATTTTGTTGGGGAGTAAGAAACTATGTGGGGAATAGCCATACTGTTGAAAAGTAGCTATCATGTTGGAGAGTAAAACTCAGGATTATGGAAAAAACTTATTCCTGTTTGGAAGAATTTCAGGTTTAGGTTGTACGCCACTTTGAGAATGAGAATTTTCATTCTGTCGGGAATATCAGGAAGTTGAATTGTATACCACTTTGAGAATGAGAATCTTCATTCTGTCGGGAATATCAGGAGGTTGGATGTATGCCAATCTATCGGGGAAGCAAAAATGAGAATCTTCATTCAGGCGTTTGGGTCAGAAGGTTGGGTGTATGCCAATCTACTGGGGAAGCAGGAATGAGAATCTTCATTCTGTTAACGATATCAGGAGCTTGGGAGTATACCAATCTCTTGAGGTTTCAAGGATGAGAATCTTCATTCTATTAACGGTATCAGGAGCTTGGGAGTATACCAATCTCTTGAGGTTTCAAGGATGAGAATCTTCATTCTGTTAACGGTCAGTAGGTTGGGAGTATACCAATCTTCTGAGGTTTCAAGGATGAGAATCGTCATTCTGTTAAGGGTATCAGAAGCTTGGAAGTATACCAATCTTCTGAGATTTCAAGGATGAGAATATTCATTCTGTTAACGGTATCAGGAGCTTGGGAGTATACCAATCTTCTGAGGTTTTAAGGATGAGAATCTTCATTCTTGAGAGAAACCGATTTTTAGGAGCTTCAGTTGTCCGTTATTCTGTTGGTGGCTGTAACTTCCAACAGGTGATGAAGGAATCTTCGATGGCTGTAACTTCCAACAGGTGATGAAGGAATTTTTGATGACCGTAACTTCCAACAGGTGATGAAGGAATTTTTGACGACCATAACTTCCAACAGGTAATGAAGGAATTTTTTGACGACCGTAACTTCCAACAGGTGATGAAGGAATTTTTTGACGATCGTAACTTCCAACAGGTGATGAAGGAATTTTTTGACGACCGTAACTTCCAACAGGTGATGAAGGAATTTTTTGACGACTGTAACTTCCAACAGGTGATGAAGGAATTTTTGACGACCGTAACTTCCAACAGGTGATGAAGGAATTTTTTGACGATTGTAACTTCCAACAGGGGATGAAGGAATTTTTGACGACCGTAACTTCCAACAGGTGATGAAGGAGTTTTTTGATGACCGTAACTTCCAACAGGTGATGAAGGAATTTTTGACGACCGTAACTTCCAACAGGTGATGAAGGAATTTTTGACGACTGTAACTTCCAACAGGTGATGAAGGAATTTTTTGACGACCGTAACTTCCAACAGGTGATGAAGGAATTTTTGACGACCGTAACTTCCAACAGGTGATGAAGGAATCTTTTGACGACCGTAACTTCCAACAGGTGATGAAGGAATTTTTTGACGACCGTAACTTCCAACAGGTGATGAAGGAAATTCTTGACGACCGTAACTTCCAACAGGTGATGAAGGAATTCTTGACAACTGTAACTTCCAACAGGTGATGAAGGAATCTTGACGACCATAACTTCCAACAGGTGATGAAGGTATCTTTATCTGTCGATCAAACTGTGTATGTTATGAATGCTGTTGAAATGTAATTTGTTTCGGAGAATAAATCCTTGACAAATGTTGGGGAAATAAACCCATGACTGATGGTCTGCTAGAGAGGTGATGAACTTCTCGAGGACGCTTGAATTACTTTTCAGAAAGATTTCTGAGAGATTCGTCACTGCCCCTAGTATTAGATGTTTGTGGTATTGCCAGGAAACTTGGACTGTACGTAACCCTTTGATGAGATTGACGTTTTAATGCCCCAAGTGATGGTGATGGAGACTTGCCCCAGGTTAATCTGCAATTGAGAGATTTCTTGAAATCTTGACTGGATTGCCCCAGGTTTAATGGGCTTTGAAAGATTTGTTGAAATCTTGACTGGACTGCCCCAGATTTACTAGACAATACCAAATCAAGTCCCCTTTTATTGATGGGAGATTTTTGCAACAGGAGTGTCATCCCACTTGAAGTGATTTTATTCACTGAGAGAGTTGTCGTTCATCCGAACATTCACTGTGTGAATTTCTTCGCTGTTAAACAAATAAACATGTGCAAACAACGATATTCAAATAATGCAAAGTTTATGCTTGTGTCGAAGTTTTGAAAAATGCGTTTTTTAGCAGAAAACTTTTTATAAGACAAATTCAACACAAGATTTAGAGCAAAGCCTTACATGAGTCAGGATACCTTTTTTAACAGTATGCTTTCTGTTGCACCCCAAAATTTGCCCTCTCATGTTTTCCAAAGTCTTCCCCCTGCATGGTTGATCACAAACTCTTGCCTAAGGAAAAAGAAAATTTTTGAGTGGTACTTTAAGTACCTTTCAATTTACATCCTGAAAGACACTTCGATTGGTGTTCTGAAGGAGCATTTCGATTGGCATTCTGGACGAGCATTTCGATTGGCATCCTGAAAGACACTTCGATTGGTGTTCTGAAGGAGCATTTCGATTGGCATTCTGGACGAGCATTTCGATTGGCATGGACAAGCATTTCGATTGGCGTTATGTCAAGGTCTTCGACTGGCATGCCAAGGGAACCTTCGATTCAGTGTTGTGTCCAGGCAGCTTCGACAGGGCCATTCGAAGAACTCCTTTCGGGCCGTTCGAAAGAGGCCATTAAGAGGGCACTCAAACATGTCCAGGTACACTGAACATGAGGAAATGGCATGTTCCCCTTGCAAATATAGAAGTAATTAAATGCTGGTTGTGGATTTAATTCCTGAGTTAAAGGCCAGATTCTTGCCTTTTCTGTTCCTAAAGAGCTGATTCGACCAGAGTGATTCAGTGCAACTCAAGACCATTCAAAGAAGCATTCAGAAGGCCCATACGAAGGGTACATAGGAAGTCCATTCTAAGGAGGCAAATCAGGGACAATCGAAGAGCATGGCCTGAAAGAATTCGAAATCCAAAAGCGTCCAGGTTCATTCAAGGGACACGAATGTTTCAAAAAAGGAAATAATTTAATGTGTTTGATTTTTGTCCAGGGCGTTAAAGGCCTGTTTTAATGACTGTCCCTTGCCATTACTGCACCCTTACACCCCTATAAATACAGAGGCCAGCATACATATCCAGGACACGAAAATCATAGAATGAAAATATACAGAGAACTCTGCAGAAACAAAAACATTGGAGAAGGTGTTGTCCATACAATCCATCAAAGGTTGTCAGATTTTCCAAGCCAAAGCAGTCCTTCAGATCAAAAGTGCCTACATCCAGGAAGTGCCCAGATCGAAGGTTCCTACATCCAGGGAGCACCCAAATCAAAAGTCCAATCTGTTGGTAAGAAAGGGTAAACTATCCAACCTCATATTTGCATAATACATACATACTGGTTGTTACCTTCGATTTTCTATCCTAGACATGATCAAGAGGCCTGGGTTCGGCACCCAGGTCATGTTTTTTTCGTTTGCTAACATTTGCTGTAACCATAGCCTGAAGAGACCCAACAAGCGCAGGGTCGAAGGGCCTGGGATTCAATACCCAGGCCCTGCATTTTATTTCGCTCACATACTTTTGCAGGTATAACAGCCCAGATCGAAGGAGACACCTTCTCTGGATCAAATCCATTAGCATGCTGGATCGAAGGAGGCATCTCATTCCTGGATCAAAAGCCATGACCTCCATGATCAAAAGACAGTCCTCTTCCCTGGATCAAAGGCTACTCAGGCCTTGTTGTTTGGCCCAATCGAAAGGACCACGACCCCCTCTGGATCGAAGCTTCTATTTCTCTCCCTGGGTCGAAACTCCCGTTTTCTCCTTGTATCGAAGGATTCCCCTTGTATTTTATTTTTGTTTTCATAGACTTCCTTTTAATTAACATTAAAATCAAAAAACTACAAAAACATTAGGCTAGTTCTTTTTCTATTAAATTAACTTTGTTAATTAACCTTTAATTATCTTAACATTTTTCCAAAACTAAAATCAAATAGATTTAGATTATTTTCCCAAAATAAAATAAAACAACAAAAAAGGAGTTCTTATTCTTAGGATTTTTCAGATTCACGCGCGTTTATTTTATTGTAACTGCTTACTGGGATGTAATAGCTTAAACTAAGACCCTTTTTACTGCTTTATTCCCCCAATTTTGGACATGTAAATAATCCCCCTCCCCGAAAGCCTTGTAATAGCGTAGGATTTACAATTCCCGCACTTTAAATTCTTGTACATATGTTAAACTGCTTAGATGTATGCTAACTAGGATTGCATGACAAGATTAACTCTTAAACTTAAAATCAACAATAGCTCACCATGACATGCAAGAGTAAAATAACTGAAAATTGACACACTTGCACATGCCACTCCTAGGGTATACTTCATTTGGTTGCCTCGAATGTGGTCATTAAGTATAGGATATTTTAGAGGTCGTCCTTTTGTCCCAAGATCATAAGTTGCCTCGAAATGGTTGCCTCGATAAAAATGATCTAAGACATTAGGATTACCACTAAAGCGTCTGTGATCGGTGGATCTGGAACTGACTGTTTAACGCTGGTTCGCGAAATGTCGTGGAAGCAAGAGTCGCCACCGTCTTTTATTTTCTCCAAATGGAAAGGACAAAAGCACAGAAAAATTCCTTAAAGAGATTGCTCTCGGTTCGGGAGGTAGGTTATAGAAAGGGAAGGTGTTAGCACCCTTTCTATCCATGGTTATCCATGGGCTCTTAGATACTTGCTCATTGTGTTTTCAAAAATGGTTTGTTTGCTTTTCAATTGTGAGTTTTAAAAAGTTTCTTTGAAAATTCCAGTTCGACTCTTGTATCAGTCCTCAAGAGTGTTTGAAAAATTGCTTTCGAAAGCTTTTTGAAAAGGTGTCGGTGTGAAAAGTATTTTTGAATTTGTTTTGAATTTAGAGCAAGTATCTAGAGTCGTCTACCTACCCTAAGGAATTCGTCTGTGTAGATGTCCTTTAAAGTAGTGCCATCCCACCATTGAGAGGTAGGTAGCACCACCGTTGGAGGTGTTCGGGTCAATTCGAGGTTCGGGACATGGTGATCACCAGAGCAATGGGAAGACACCTTAGAAGCTACCCTCATGCCAGGTTCCCGGATCATGAGGACTTACTAAGACATCCTCTACTCGACGATCACCTTTCGAGGCAAGGCAACAGTGAGGCGTACCCTAGGGGTGGTGTGTGATTCGTGTGTCGTTTTCATTTATTTTTTGTCTTATTCATGTCATGGGTGATCTACACGTTTGTTTTTATTTATGGCCATTCATTCTTGCATGCATCAATTAACAATTAAAATATTTGCGAGAAAAATAAAGTCCTAAACTATTACAAAAGGCGCGGGTCCACATCGCCAAAGTTTCTTGAACCCGATTTGACAGAAAAATAAAGAATTAAAAGTAAAGGATTAAAAGTGTGAGAAATTAATTTATAAGGCCTTGGGAGAGATACATAAGTATTATACGGAAAGGAAATAAATATGCGAACTAAATAAGAATTAAAACGAGGGCGTTGGACCCTTTTTGCAAAATTAAATTAAATGATGGAATTAATTAATTAAAAAAAAGAGAAGAAATTGTTTTTGGTATTTTTTGGTTTTAATAAGTAAGAATTAATTAAAATAAATGCTAACCCTAATTCTAGTTGTTTTTAATTTATTAAGAAAAGATTAAATTTTGACCTAATATTTAACCTAATTATTTACATGCCATTTAATTATAAAAATAAATATTTAATATTTTAATTATTATGAAAGAAAAATAAAAAGGAATAAAAATTATCATGAACCCTAATTCTATTAATTTTATATTTTTATTATGAAAATATTACAATTAAACCCTAAATTAAAACTAAATGAATTAATGCAATTTATTTATAAAAATACTAAAATAAAAATATTTATTATTTTTTTTCTTTTCTGATTTTTTTTATGTGTTTTTTATATTTTATGAAAATATTTGAATTAATTACAAACAATAATTAAAAGAAAATAAACATAATAAAAAAAATAAAGAAGTAAAAAGGATTTGCAAACCTAAGGGGGTCTGCCCCTAATTTGGAGGTTTCCTTTAACAATTTGGGCCCAAAGTTTTAAAGCCCTTTTGACTTTTCCATCAGCGTGCAGCTTCTTTGACTCAGGTCTATGGTGCACTTCTGATTGTGGCCATGTGATCCATCTCCATAGGCACGTGGACGGCCAGATAATTGTGAGCATAGTGAACCTTCAGCGCTGAACCTGCATAGGAATATTAAATGGAAAATAATATGAAAGGGGGTGAGGACTTGGGGCTCGAACCCAGGTCCTGAACGTTACCACTCAAGCGCTTCACCAACCAGGCTATTTGTTTTCTTTGTATATTAAATAACAAATAATAAATATAAAATAAACCAACGCGTTAGTATCTTTTTAGCGCGAATTTTCAAATGAAGCAATCAACTCCTTACACGTCAGCGTCTTCTTCGTTGGCTTATTTTTCCTGAAATAAAAAAACATAGGCAACGGTTTTTACACCGTTCTAAAAGGCATCATTAGGGAAAATAGCGAATAGCCATTGGAGCCTCATAAATTAGGCGCGATAGTCTCATTCTTTTCGTCCAAGCTCACTGAATTGAATGGCCTAGGTTTCAAGCTCCAATTTTTCCTTAAACGAAAACCCCCAATTCACAATTCTGCAAACCCTAAAATACAACCATGGCATCTTTGCATACAGTGCATAAAAATCCAATCAAAGCATATGGTTAGCTTGCAAACATTATTCTAAACACAAAAACAACAATGAAACATGTTAACAATGCATGAATGATAGAAAACGATTCTGAAATTTTCCTTACCAACTTCAATGGTGATTTCACGTTTTCTTGAGTATGGGGCTTAGGGAATGATTGGAACACGTTCTATGATCCTTAAGGAAGCTAATGGAATAGCTATTTGGCCCTGAATCGTCCTAGAATTAGGTTTTCAGAATTGGAATTTTTTGCAAAAAAGCTTGAGTTTGATAATGGGGTTTTACGCAGCTTTCTTGGTTAATGGAATTAGGTTTTGCTTCTTTGTATATGTATGAATGAATTAGGTCAAAAATCTGATCAAAAGAATCCAAGAATTGATTATGCAATATTTGATTTTCAAGCATTAGTTTTTCCAATCTTTTTCATGCAATTTGATATCAAATCATATCCAATCCTTCCCTAATTGATCATGCACGAATTTGAGTGTCCAATGAGAGTATTTTCTGCACAAAAAGATTTTATTTCATTAGTTTAGCATTTTTCCATATTTTATTTGGTTTAAATGAATTAATTGTAATAAAAAATTCAAATAAATAAATAAAAATAATAAAAAAACTTCCCTTTGGGCCAAATGGTCGTGTGCATGTTTTGGATGATGAATTGTGGAAGAAAAATAGGCCCATTAGCAATTTTAGGTCATTTGAATCAATGTTGACTTTTCAAAATATCCAAAAATTTCCCAACTTCCACAAGGCATAACTTGCTCAATTGTTAAGCTTTGCTCATGTTCTTGGACATTTTGGAAAGGTCTTTGAGTCCTCTAACCAATGCCTTTGGTCCCATGTCATTTTGATTTACCAATCTCAAGTTATGGCCTTTGACTTAAAGTCCTTTTTTGTTGACTTTTGAAAATGACCTATAATGTTGAAATTGATAACTTTTTGTGAGAGCATTTCTTGGACTTGAAGTGTGAAGAGGAGTTGTAGGAAATGTCTTTCTCCTCAAAATGAGCTTTGGATGGAATTTTTCTGATAATCCATGTGAAAGTTATGCCCTGGTCAATTTACAGTTGACTTTTTCAACTGTCCAAATAAGGAAACTTTTGCATCTTGATGATTTTTGAGCCAAGCTTTGAGAATCATGATCAAGCATTGATCAAATGATGTTTGTGGCTTCAAAATGAGATGTTGACCAAAAATTTGAACTTTTGACTGTCAAATGACCATTTTGCCCCTGCAGTTGACTATGGTGCAATTAGGGTTTTGACTGTGCAACTTTGTGCTGAATGTCTTGAAACTTTGTATGAGGATGCTTGACCATGTTTATAGGCATGTGGGACTTGATTGGACCCTTGTAAACTTCATTTTCTTGATCAGAACCAAAACCCTAATTTTGACTGCTTAGGAGGCCCTTGAACTGTGCAAACCTTGGGGAATTTTGAAGCATGACTTGGCAATTTCTGAAGAATATGGGAGGGCAAATTTTGGGGTACAACAGTTGCCCCTGTTCAATCTTCTTAGACCTGAGGATGCAGATTGGCTGACGTGCCTTTCGTAATCCGAGGGTAGAAGATGATTGAACACTAGAGTGCCCAGAAATTTGCGCTCATATAGTAGCAATGTGATGATGGGAATGGGCTTATAGATGCCATTTGGAGATTGATGGATAGGATGATGGGCTTATAGATGCCATCTGGATGTTGATCGCATAAGAGATTCCTTAGCGAGAACTTGCGTACCTGTAAAAGAAAAAATGAGTACCTGACATGTTGCAGGAGCTGGTTTTCAGATGCTTGGTATAGATGTGTCCTGACTGGTTACAGGAGCCGAATCTGGAGCTTCAAAAGGTGATGAATGAACCATGGATGGTTACTACTTCAGCAGGAACGGTAAGAGAACCTTGGATGACCTTAACCTCAACAGCAATTTGAGAAAATCTTGGTGGGAATTACCATCTCCGCAGGATCGGGAAGAGAACCATAGGCAATTATAATATCAAAGGCAAACACTGAAAAAAACCTGGAATGGAATTATCGTCTCCGCAGTATTGGGGAGAGAACCATAGGAAATTATAATCTCAAAAGCGGACGTTTGAGAAAAACCTGGAATGAAATTATCATCTCCGCAGGATCGGGGAGAGAACCATAGGAAATTATAATCTCAAAAGCGGACGTTTGAGAAAAACCTGGAATGGAATTATCATCTCCGCAGGATCGGGGAGAGAACCATAGGAAATTATAATCTCAAAAGCAGACGTTTGAGAAAAACCTGGAATGGAATTATCGTCTCCGCAGCATTGGGGAGAGAACCATAGGAAATTATAATCTCAAAAGCGGACGTTTGAGAAAAACCAGGAATGGAATTATCGTCTTCGCAGGATTGGGGAGAGAACCATAGGAAATTATAATCGCAAAAGCGGACGTTTGAGAAAAACCTGGAATGGAATTATCGTCTCCGCAGCATTGGGGAGAGAACCATAGGAAATTATAATCTCAAAAGCAGACGTTTGAGAAAAACCTGGAATGGAATTATCGTCTCCGCAGCATTAGGGAGAGAACCATAGGAAATTATAATCTCAAAAGCGGACGTTTGAGAAAAACCTGGAATGGAATTATCGTCTCCGCAGCATTGGGGAGAGAACCATAGGAAATTATAATCTCAAAAGCGGACGTTTGAGAAAAACCTTTGATAACTTCTACTGAGTCTTCATCAGAAAAATCTGTTTGGGGTCGATTTAGCTGGACTAGAGAAGGCCTTGGACTGGATAAGAAATCTTTGGAGTCGATTAACTGAACCGGTCTAGGTCTTGGAATGTCTTCAACTGGGTTTTTATCAGAAAAATCTGTTTGGGGTCGATTTAACTGGACCAGAGAAGGCCTTTGACTGGATAAGAAATCTTTGGAGTCGATTTAACTGAACCAGACAAGGTCTTTGGAGTCTTGAAATATGATTGAGAATTTAGCTGAATCTTTCCTGTAAGGTAAAGGTCAGTCATATGCAATGCATGATATGGACCAAGCAATGATGTTCTCAACATAAATGAGATTTGTAAGATATGATGCGTATATGCATGCTATAATGATGTATGTGATGTTTTAGGAATGTATGTTTTCGTTAGGAAAGTAAATCCTTGACGGGTGCCGGGAAGTCATTCCTGGGCTGATGTTGGAGAATAGATTTTGCTTCCGCTGGGGATGATAGCTGCAAGAATACCGATAGGAGAAGATAACTCCGTTGGGGAATAAACTTGGCGAATGGAATAACTCTGCGGGGAGAGAAAGTACTCTAACGATCTTGTTGGGAAGCAATACTTTGTGGGGAGAGAGATACTTTGCTGAGTTGTTGATAATAACTTGCTGGGGATACCCTTGTTGTGTTGGAAGTGTTGGTAGACTTCGCTGGGGATAAGAAGACTGCATTGACGACGACTTTTCCGTGGCTTTTGGCTGAGGATAACCCAGTTATATCCTGTTAAGGAAATAACTCTTTGAATAAAGCCGAACGACGCGTTCGTGCTCTGCGAGGGATAAGCTTCCAGAATCTACTGGGGATAAGTTTACTGCTTGGGGAGATGGATTCCATCCTTCCTGGGGAACTGGATTGGACTCTCCTGGGGAAGTTTTGAACTGCGGGGGAAGTGATTCCTTTGAATGTTGATATGCCGCCGGGGAACAATCTTTAGACCAAGACTGCCGGGGATGCTTGTTAAGAATATATGTATATATGTTGCTGGGGGATGTTGAGATCTGCTGGAGGATACTCAACTTCCTTAAGATCTGATAACTTTGCTCGGAGAAGAGTGCACTGACTTGTTGGCTCACTCTCTGGGGAATTAAGGTGTCTGGTTGTGTTCTTTAGCTGAACCTACCTTGGTACCTTGGAGGACAGAACAATTAGATTGCTTAGACAACTCTTTATTGCCCCTGTTTCTAATGTTACCTGTAATTAGTCCTTTGTTTTGTATGCAAATATTCATGAGTTAGCAAATTATTGTCAATGCATATATCACAAATTGAACCTTGGACGTTCTTCGCAAAACAAAACAGAAAAAGAAAAACAATTGGCACTTTTAACTGAAAAGTATATTTGTATTGATTTTTGAATGGCCTGTAAATAGGCGTTTTGTGTACAAGAGGCTGACGTCCTAGTAAGAGGACGCCGCCGAACAAGGGAGTTTATACAAGTTTTGTACAAGAGAAACTAAAACAGCTGTGTGAAATATGAATGATCCACTGGGTTTCAACTCTGCTATTGCCTTTATATCCCCGAGCGTCTCATCACTTGATGACCTAAACGAAGATGAAGCTGACTGATCGATACCGTCTGAACTTGATGTAGATACCGGATTCTGGATGCAAAATGATCAATGAGACATAGTATTACGCTTTATCCCTAATTTTTGCCTGGACCGCCCTTTCGGGTTTTCAGTCCACCGGGATACCCATTTTTGCCCAAGCCGCCTTTTCAGGTTTTCGACTTGCCGGGTGTACAGATTTTTTTTCATTTCATCCCTTCATTTTGCCCGAACCCTTTTGGTTCGCCGGGAAGCCCTAATTTTTGCCTAGGCATGTCAGCCTAGCGGGTCTTTTTTCATGCGTAGTATCTTTTTACTATGTCTGTATTGGCGGGGTGAGGAAGGTCGTCACCATCCATGTTGGTTAGAATCATGGCTCCTCCTGAGAACACATGTTTAACCACAAATGGCCCTTCGTAAGTAGGGGTCCATTTTCCCCTTGGATCACTCTGAGGAAGGATGATTCGCTTGATTACCAGATCCCCAACTTGATACTCCTGTGGTCTGACCTTTTTGTTAAATGCCCTGATCATCCGTTTTTGGTACGTCTGACCATGACAAATAGCAGCAAGTCTTTTTTCATCAATAAGGTTTAACTGATCAAGTCGTGTCTGGATCCAATCATCCTCGTTCAGATTTGCATCCTTCATTATCCGGAGAGAGGGTATTTGCACTTCGATCGGTAAGACTGCCTCCATACCATAAACCAAAGAGAAAGGAGTTGCCCCGGTTGACGTCCTAGCTGAGGTACGGTACCCATGTAGAGCGAACGGTAACATCTCGTGCCAATCTTTATAAGTCACTGTCATCTTCTGCACGATTTTCTTGATGTTCTTATTTGCTGCTTCGACAGCCCCATTCATCTTCGGTCTGTAAGGAGAAGAATTGTGGTGCTGTATCTTGAACTGCTCGCAGAGCTCAGCGATCATCTTATTATTCAGATTGGTACCATTGTCTGTAATAATTCTCTCTGGGACGCTGTACCGACAGATCAGGTTATGCCGAATGAACCGTGCCACAACAGTCTTGGTTACCGTAGCATAGGATGCTGCCTCGACCCACTTCGTGAAATAATCAATCGCTACCAGGATGAAGCGATGCCCATTAGATGCCGTAGGTTTAATCTCACCGATCATGTCTATGCCCCACATTGCAAACGGCCAAGGCGCAGTCAGAACATTCAGGGGAACTGGTGGAACATGTACCTTGTCTGCATAAATCTGGCACTTATGGCATGTCCTAGAATGTTGATAGCAGTCGGCTTCCATTGTGGACCAGTAATACCCTGCCCGAAGGATCTTTTTAGCCATAGTGTGTCCACTGGAATGTGTACCAAAGGTCCCTTCATGTAGCTCTTCCATGATCCTTTCTGCTTCAGTCTTATCCACACAACGCAGTAAGGTTGAATCATGGTTTCGCTTGTACAAGATGCCGTTGCTAAGGAAGAACTTTGCCACGAATCTTCTCAGGAACTTCTTATCATTGACAGATGCACCTTCAGGGTATTCCTGAGCTTCCAAATATCTCTTCACCTCATGGTACCAAGGCTTCTCAGTCACCAATTCAGTCTCGAGATCGCAACAGTATGCCGGTTCGTCCAGTTTCCAGATGATGATCCGGGGAGCCTCGTTATCCCATTTAACTTTGAACATAGAAGACATTGTAGCTAACGCATCCGCCAGCTGATTCTCTTCTCTTGGAAAGTGCTCAAAGGTTATTTCTGTGAAGTGGGGGATCAAAGTCAGCACACATTCTCTATAAGGAATAAGATTCGGATGTTTCGTATCCCACTCTCCTTTGATCTGATTGATCACAAGAGCGGAATCTCCTAAGACACTCAGAAACTTGATCCTTAGGTCGATCGCAACTTGAAGACTCATGATGCACGCCTCATACTCCGCCATGTTGTTGGTACAATTGAAACACAGCCGGGCAGTGAGTGGAGTATGAGTACCTTGAGGTGATATGATTATGGCGCCGATACCGTTACCCAAAGCATTGGAGGCTCCGTCAAAGTGCATAGACCATCGGGATCCTTCCTCAGGTCCTTCATCCGGTCCAGGTACTTCACAATCTGTTACTATCATGATGCTTTCATCCGGAAACTCGAAATTCATTGACTGATAGTCATCTACGGCCTGATGTGCCAAGTGGTCTGCCAATACACTTCCCTTGATGGCTTTCTGGGTCGTGTACTGAATGTCGTACTCTGTTAAGATCATTTGCCATTTTGCAATTCTCCCCGACAGAGCAGGCTTTTCGAATATGTACTTTATAGGATCCATCTTTGAGATCAACAAGGTAGTGTGAGTCAGCATATACTGTCTCAGCCGGCGAGCAGCCCATACCAAAGCGCAGCAAGTTTTCTCAAGCAGTGAGTATCGGGTCTCACAGTCGGTAAACTTTTTGCTAAGGTAATAAATGGCGTGCTCTTTTCGGCCAGACTCGTCATGCTGCCCCAGCACACACCCCATTGAGTTGTCAAGCACTGTTAGATATAGTATCAGAGGTCTCCCTTCAACCGGTGGCATAAGGATAGGTGGTTCTTGGAGATACTCTTTGATTCTGTCGAAAGCAGCCTGACATTCATCGTTCCAACGTACTACCTGATCTTTCTTCAGCAGCTTGAAGATTGGTTCACAGGTAGCAGTCAGGTGTGAGATGAAGCGAGCAATGTAATTCAGGCGTCCTAAAAAGCCTCTGACCTCCTTCTCTGTCCTAGGAACTGGCATCTCTTGAATAGCTTTGACCTTGGCAGGGTCCACTTGAATTCCCTTGTCACTTACAACGAAGCCTAGCAACTTCCCAGATCTTACCCCGAAGGTGCACTTGTTCGGGTTCAACCTCAGCTTGTATAGTTTCAACCGGTCAAACAATTTCTGCAGATGATCTAGGTGCTCTTCCTCAGTCTGGGACCTTGCGATCATGTCGTCCACATACACTTCTATCTCATGATGGATCATATCATGGAATAAAGCAACCATGGCACGTTGGTAGGTTGCCCCAGCGTTCTTCAACCCTAATGGCATGACCTTGTAACAGAAGGTGCCCCACTGAGTAACAAATGTAGTCTTTTCCATGTCTTCAGGTGCCATCTTGATCTGATTGTAACCTGAAAAGCCATCCATGAAAGAGAACACCTTATGCTGAGCAGTATTATCAACAAGGACATCAATGTGAGGTAAAGGGAAGTCATCCTTGGGGATGGCCCTGTTCAGATCCCTGTAGTCGACACACATTCTGACCTTACCGTCCTTCTTCGGTACCGGCACCACATTAGCAACCCACTGAGGGTAAGAAGTCACTGCAAGGAACCCAGCGTCAAACTGTTTCATAACCTCGGCCTTAATCTTCTCAGACATCTCTGGGCGCATACGACGGACCTTTTGCTTAACTGGAGGGCAGTCTTCCTTAGTAGGTAAGTGATGGACCACAATATCGGTATCCAACCCGGGCATGTCTTCGTAGGACCAGGCAAAGATCTCCATATAATCATGTAGCATCTGAGTCAACCGTTGCTTCACGCTGAGCTCTAGGTTGGCACCAATCTTTACCTCTTTCCTGTCTGCCTCTGTACCCAGGTTTATTGTTTCCACTGGCTCTTCATGGGGTTGAATTGCCCTCTCTTCCTGAAGTAACAGTCTTGCAAGCTTGCCAGGCACTTCACAATCATCTTCACCTTCGTCTTCGGCTAAGTTGATCGGATTTTCGAAGTCATAACTGGCAGTAGCAGGGTCGTTATCAGTGAGATCCAGAGTGGATTGAAACCTGTATGAGTGAGTGTGTGTGTAAATACAGCTGTTTTGAAATATATGTAAAAGAAAGAAAGACAGAAAAGGAGCATAAGATTTGCAATGCGAGAAAACGTCCAAGATTTTCATTCATGATATATGAAATGACAATTTATATGCCCTCACAAATGAAACCACGGTGCCTCGGGTAAGACACCGGGCCATAGAGTTTATTTATTGTTTATTACAAATAGCAAAACAAAGAAATTTATTACTGCGTCACAAAGGTAACAGGAGTATGGTCTTTGGCAATCCAATTGTTCAATCCGCCTTCGGTCGTCAGGTAGATCCAGCTATTGAATTATGCTTCATCCACTTCGTTGTCTTCCCCAACAGCATTCACTCCTGGATTTGTAATGAACACAGGAGGTCTTCCGGTCTTCGCTTTCCGCATAGCTTTCTGACCTTCTGCAGTAAAACCCAGCCCAAATTTGTCAGTCTTCTGTGTAAAGTCTGGAAGCCTGCCCCAGTTAGCACATTCACCTTTCTGAACCACAGCCCGGGCATCCTTCAGGGAAGCCATCTTCAAGGGAACATCCTCTTCGACCGTTGTTTCTGCTGCTGCTGAAATTGGAAGCACCTCCTCGAAATGCTGAAAGGGGGTTTCAATAAACTCCCCATCCATCTCAATGTATCTGAAGGAATTCAGGTGGCTTACCATATACTCCTCCTCTCCTTGCACAGTGACGATCTTCCCTCTGACAGGGTACTTCAGCTTCTGGTGCAAGGTAGAGGTCACTGCCCCAGCTTTATGGATCCAAGGTCGACCCAGTAGACAAGAGTACGATGGACGGATATCCATCACATAAAATGTAGAGTCAAACACCTGAGAGCCCACACGAATCGGAATGTCAACCTCTCCATGAACCATCCTTTTTGAACCGTCAAAGGCCCTGACGATGATATTGCTGGGTTTCAGTTCCAGGCCTTCACAATCTAAACGGTCTAAAGCCTTCTTGGGTAGCACATTCAAGGACGAACCAGTATCCACCAATACATGTGCCAGAGTAGTGCCCCTGCATTCGATAGAGACATGCAGAGCATCATTGTGGTCTCTTCCTTTCGCAGTCAGGTCAGCATCTGAGAAACCCAAGCCATTATCCGCTGTAAGATTTGCTACGCAGTCAGTGAATTGGACAGCAGATGTCTCCTGTGGCACATGGGCCGTCTTGAGGAACGAGATTAAGGCCTTAGCATGGGCCTCAGAGCACAGCAATAAAGAGAGCATAGAGATCTTGGAGGGCGTGTGCCCCAGCTGTTCCACAACATTGAAGTCACTCTTCTTTATTATCTTTAGAATCTCCTCCATTTCTTGTTGGGAGGCTTCAGCAGTTACAGGTATAGGTGCCTCCATCTGGGCAGGCTCGACTTCAATTCCTTTGCCCCGAGCATTGGATGACTCGGCAGTAGGAGAAACAACTTGATCGGCAATAGGAACAGGTAAACTTGTAGGAGTTATAAGAAGTGGTCTTCGAGCAGCAGGCGGTGCAATGTCAGGCGAGAAGAGCCTGCCACTGCGGGTGACTTTGGCTGGGCCAGTGATATCACAGATACTGGCGCCAGTGTTGAACTCTTGTTTAATCCCGTTTACATACACATCGGCCCCATAATGCCAGGGGACAGCTTTATCAGATACATAGGGAAGAGGCCCCGGAACAGTGATAACCACAGGTGCAACAGTCATGATTTGAATAGGCTTCTTCGGGAGAGCCTTGATTGGATTATTGAAGATGGTAACCACATAAACTTCTTCTACCGGAACCAACTGAACAGCAGACTTCTTAAACAGAATCTCCTTGCTATCCATTAGGCTTTGGATGCCTAACTTCAGCAAGGGACAACCAGATAGGGAAACAGCACAGAACAGGCAACCCTCACTGCAACTCGGAAATAAACCGGCCAGCAGCAGGTTTCTCTTGACAGTCTTCAGAGGAGTGGCTAGATCATCCACAGAAACAACGTAAACATCTTCGTCAACAGCATTTACCCCATGCTGAGGCATAGGAGCAGTAACTACATTCGGCCTCTCAGGCGCTTCGAACTGTATATCCTTCGCGTCGATAAGGTCTTGCACCTTACTCCTTAATGCCCAACAGTCATCAGTAGAATGCCCCGGGCTATCTGAATGGTAAGTACAACGAGCATTTGGGTTGTACTTAGGAGATGTAGTATTGGGGAACTTCGGAGCCTCTCTGACAGTCACTAAATTGGTGGATAGCAACTGTGGCAGGATCTGCAATAAGGTCATGCTCAAACGGGTAAACTCTCTCCGGGGTCTTTCAGCCCTTTGAGGATTGGTTGGCCGAGGAGCGGCAGCAGGCTTAGCAATCATTACCGCACTGACAGATTGGCGGCGCTCAGTTTTCTCTGGTCTCTTGGAACCGTATACAGCACTAGCCTCCTTCTTGAAGGGTTTCTTCTTAGAACTAGACGATGCACCCTTCGGAATCTTACCAGACTTTAACCCAGCCTCAATTCTCTCTCCAGTCAGAATCAGATCAGTGAACCCTGCAGACGAATTCCTGATAAGATGGTTGAAAAATGGCCCAGATAGGGTCCCCAAGAACATGTCTACCAACTCCCGATCAGTCAACGGAGGCTGCACCCTGCCAGCCAGGTCTCTCCACTTCTGAGCGTACTCCTTAAAACCTTCACTTGAACCTAACGACATACCCTGGAGTTTGGTACGTGTAGGGGCAAGGTCGGCATTATATTGATACTGCTTATAGAAAGCAGTAGCCAACTCCTCCCAGTTACGAACCTTGGTCCCATCCAGCTGATAGAACCATTCGAGATGAGTCCCTGAAAGACTCTCCTGGAAGAAGTGGATCCACAAATTTTTATCCGCTGAGTACGGTTGAATCTTCCGAACATAGGACCTGAGATGTAGCTTGGGACAAGACGCCCCGTCGTACTTAGCGAAAGATGGTGCTTTGAACTTCCGAGGAATGATCACACCAGTAGACAAACCCAGATCTCCAAAATCCAGCCCAGGTACCTGTTGTATCTCCATAGCATTCAGCCTATCCTCCAGCTGCTTGTAACGGTCTTCTGCAGGAGGATATTGCTCTTCATCAAAATCAGTCTCGTTTTCGGAGACTACCGGACTAGGACCTTTTCTGTTTGAGGAGTACTCTTGCCAATAGAAGAACCAGCCTCTTCATTCTGCAAAGTGTTGCCAAACCTTCGGCCCGAGCTAAACAGAACATTTCTTCTCTTCTTCTTTTTCTCCTTCTTCAGGAGCAGAGCTTTCAACTCTTCTTGGCCTTGAGCCAAACCCTTGATTAATTCCTGAAATTGCGCATTCTGCGCCTGAAGAGCTTTGATGGATGTCTCAGTTGATGACGAGTCAGGATTCATGATACTGAAATAAACAGTGAAGAACTGTAAGCAACCTGAAAAGAGGAAAACCTGCTATGCACATGATGAATGATATGTGTTTATGCAATGCATTCAAGGGTTCGAAAGTTCAAATTTGTTGTAGACAAAAAGGAACACACGTTATTATTAAGGAAATAATTGTTTAGTACATCAAAGCCTCATGGGCAAAATAATACAAAAGCAAATCAATCCCAAAATATGCTACGCATCCTCTTTGGAGCTATGTAAGTGTTGAGATTCCTCTCCTCATGCAACAGGCGGGTAAGCTCCAATACCTTCTTTTCACTAGCATGTAGACTGGTCTCAAGAGAATTCCGTTCTTCTTTAAGCTGGATCCAGCTCTTCTGCATCTCTTCCCAGGATGTGGGCATATCAGGATGCTGAATAGTGTAGGACACTTCTCCTTCCAAGACTGGTTCTTTGATCACATGGAGCATATGGGGATAAGGCATCACTAACTTCTGGGAGCGGGCGCGTACCCACTTGAGATAAGGTTCCAACGGGATGGAGTTCCTGTGCCCCAGTGTCTTGCTGTCTATCCTACTTGGCATCCTCCAGGCTCTGATAAATCTCTGGCGAAGTCCTTGAGTATCGTTGTCGAAGTCAAAAACTATGTCAGGAATTAACATGTCATGAGGACCATCCCTCCGAGCATAACCAAACTGTCTCCAAGCCAGGCATGGGTTGTAAGTAATACCTCCTCTGATTCCAAGTAAAGGAACATTAGGGTACTCTCCGCAACGATCAATAATAGTGACATCTTCTCTGGACCGAGGGCACCAATGTATATCTGCATGTGTAAGAGTCATCAACCGTTGCGACCATCTCAAACCCCGCTCATTCTTCAAGACTGGTTGTGGAAGGTGCGAAATAAACCACCTTCCCAGGAGGGGAGTGCAACACATAAGGACACCTCTTTTTCTCATGGTTCGAGTGTAACATGAGTGAAGGATGTCCCCCAGCAACGTATGTATAGGATTCCTGGACATAAAGATCTGGACAGCACTGATATCTATCAGCTGGTCTGGGTTAGGGAACAACACCAAACCATAGACAAGGAGGGCCACCACTTCTTCAAAAGCTTGCAAATCAAGGGAATTCCAACATTCATAGGCCTTTTCAAACAAAAACCTAGCTAAGAACCCTTTGATACCACTTCTAACTTCCCAATGTCCCTTGAGGTCAGATGACTGTAGGTGCAAGGCTTTAGCAATCTCTTCAAGCTTAGGTTCCTTTTCCGTACCGTTGTAGGGTAGCTGATCAAGGATAGGGATCTTCAGGAGCCGGGAGAACTCCTCCAATGTAGGTACCAGCTGGTAGTCCAAGAAGGTGAAACAGTGATGCAGAGGGTCAAAGAATTGGAACAGGACTTTTATCATGTCTTCCTCAATGTTGGTATTGACCAAGCTGATGAGACTTCCATGTCTTTCACTGAATGAAGAGTTCTCGGGAATCCTGGATATAAGCTCCTTAAGCTGAGGAGGGATCCTTACAAGACTGACTTGAATTGTCTTTCTACGAACAGTTTCCATGTCCTACAAAACAAGAACAAAGATGAAAATTCGAACCCCTGAAATGGTTAGTCAATGCATATGATGCTGGATGATGTCATGATGCTATGATTAAACACACCACAGATATTTAAAAAGACAAACATGTAAGGCACACAAGGCACACAAGACAAGCCCTTAGGGTTTAAGGCCAGCATGGGGTCTGGGTAGTACCCTCTTAAAGTTGGTGGGTTCAACCTGTCCTATCAAAGTAACCGGGTTCTAAGGGTCCCAATATCACGGGATTGCTTTCATTGTTCATCGTTTCGATTTAGCCACTGAATTGGCGACCGAAATATTCCAAGAAAGCAACCCTCAATTGAGTGAAGTATCGAGTATCAACCAACCTCGGACTGCACCAAAGTCAGTTATCTCACTACCCGAAAGAGGCCAAGATAGTTCAATTAAGGTTCCTAAGGTCTGTTGATGCTTCACGACACCACGCGGAGGCCCCGTACTCTCCTTGACTGAACTCAAGGGTTACCGGTACACACCAAAGTGCCACATCAACGTAGCAGACTGTTTTAACCATGTCGGTATACCCCGCACAGTTCCCTCACAGCCTTGTTGCTACTTTCTAAGAAAGGTATCCCCAGATCCTGGTTAGGATCTATAGAACTCCCAAGACAGTCCCACAATTTAAAGCAAACAAGGAAAGCAATTGAAACACAGTTATGAACTAACCCTAAGGTACACCTCACTTTAAGTTAAGTCCCCAGCAGAGTCGCCAGTTCTGCGATCGGTGGATCTGGAACTGACTGTTTAACGCTGGTTCGCGAAATGTCGCGGAAGCAAGAGTCGCCACCGTCTTTTATTTTCTCCAAATGGAAAGGACAAAAGCACAGAAAAATTCCTTAAAGAGATTGCTCTCGGTTCGGGAGGTAGGTTATAGAAATGGAAGGTGTTAGCACCCTTTCTATCCATGGTTATCCATGGGCTCTTAGATACTTGCTCATTGTGTTTTCAAAAATGGTTTGTTTGCTTTTCAATTGTGGGTTTTAAAAAGTTTCTTTGAAAATTCCAGTTCGACTCTTGTATCAGTCCTCAAGAGTGTTTGAAAAATTGCTTTCGAAAGCTTTTTGAAAAGGTGTCGGTGTGAAAAGTATTTTTGAATTTGTTTTGAATTTAGAGCAAGTATCTAGAGTCGTCTACCTACCCTAAGGAATTCGTCTGTGTAGATGTCCTTTAAAGTAGTGCCATCCCACCATTGAGAGATAGGTAGCACCACCGTTGGAGGTGTTCGGGTCAATTCGAGGTTCGGGACATGGTGATCACCAGAGCAATGGGAAGACACCTTAGAAGCTACCCTCATGCCAGGTTCCCGGATCATGAGGACTTACTAAGACATCCTCTACTCGACGATCACCTTTCGAGGCAAGGCAACAGTGAGGCGTACCCTAGGGGTGGTGTGTGATTCGTGTGTCGTTTTCATTTATTTTTTGTCTTATTCATGTCATGGGTGATCTACACGTTTGTTTTTATTTATGGCCATTCATTCTTGCATGCATCAATTAACAATTAAAATATTTGCGAGAAAAATAAAGTCCTAAACTATTACAAAAGGCGCGGGTCCACATCGCCAAAGTTTCTTGAACCCGATTTGACAGAAAAATAAAGAATTAAAAGTGCGAGAAATTAATTTACAAGGCCTTGGGAGAGATACATAAGTATTATACGGAAAGGAAATAAATATGCGAACTAAATAAGAATTAAAACGAGGGCGTTGGACCCTTTTTGCAAAATTAAATTAAATGATGGAATTAATTAATTAAAAAAAAGAGAAGAAATTGTTTTTGGTATTTTTTGGTTTTAATAAGTAAGAATTAATTAAAATAAATGCTAACCCTAATTCTAGTTGTTTTTAATTTATTAAGAAAAGATTAAATTTTGACCTAATATTTAACCTAATTATTTACATGCCATTTAATTATAAAAATAAATATTTAATATTTTAATTATTATGAAAGAAAAATAAAAAGGAATAAAAATTATCATGAACCCTAATTCTATTAATTTTAGATTTTTATTATGAAAATATTACAATTAAACCCTAAATTAAAACTAAATGAATTAATGCAATTTATTTATAAAAATACTAAAATAAAAATATTTATTATTTTTTCTCTTTTCTGATTTTTTTTTATGTGTTTTTTATATTTTATGAAAATATTTGAATTAATTACAAACAACAATTAAAAGAAAATAAACATAATAAAAAAAATAAAGAAGTAAAAAGGATTTGCAAACCTAAGGGGGTCTGCCCCTAATTTGGAGGTTTCCTTTAACAATTTGGGCCCAAAGTTTTAAAGCCCTTTTGACTTTTCCATCAGCGTGCAGCTTCTTTGACTCAGGTCTATGGTGCGCTTCTGATTGTGGCCATGTGATCCATCTCCATAGGCACGTGGACGGCCAGATAATTGTGAGCATAGTGAACCTTCAGCGCTGAACCTGCATAGGAATATTAAATGGAAAATAATATGAAAGGGGGTGAGGACCTGGGGCTCGAACCCAGGTCCTGAACGTTACCACTCAAGCGCTTCACCAACCAGGCTATTTGTTTTCTTTGTATATTAAATAACAAATAATAAATATAAAATAAACCAACGCGTTAGTATCTTTTTAGCGCGAATTTTCAAATGAAGCAATCAACTCCTTACACATCAGCGTCTTCTTCGTTGGCTTATTTTTCCTGAAATAAAAAAACATAGGCAACGGTTTTTACACCGTTCTAAAAGGCATCATTAGGGAAAATAGCGAATAGCCATTGGAGCCTCATAAATTAGGCGCGATAGTCTCATTCTTTTCGTCCAAGCTCACTGAATTGAATGGCCTAGGTTTCAAGCTCCAATTTTTCCTTAAACGAAAACCCCCAATTCACAATTCTGCAAACCCTAAAATACAACCATGGCATCTTTGCATACAGTGCATAAAAATCCAATCAAAGCATATGGTTAGCTTGCAAACATTATTCTAAACACAAAAACAACAATGAAACATGTTAACAATACATGAATGATAGAAAACGATTCTGAAATTTTCCTTACCAACTTCAATGGTGATTTCACGTTTTCTTGAGTATGGGGCTTAGGGAATGATTGGAACACGTTCTATGATCCTTAAGGAAGCTAATGGAATAGCTATTTGGCCCTGAATCGTCCTAGAATTAGGTTTTCAGAATTGGAATTTTTTGCAAAAAAGCTTGAGTTTGATAATGGGGTTTTGCGCAGCTTTCTTGGTTAATGGAATTAGGTTTTGCTTCTTTGTATATGTATGAATGAATTAGGTCAAAAATCTGATCAAAAGAATCCAAGAATTGATTATGCAATATTTGATTTTCAAGCATTAGTTTTTCCAATCTTTTTCAAACAATTTGATATCAAATCATATCCAATCCTTCCCTAATTGATCATGCACGAATTTGAGTGTCCAATGAGAGTATTTTCTGCACAAAAAGATTTTATTTCATTAGTTTAGCATTTTTCCATATTTTATTTGGTTTAAATGAATTAATTGTAATAAAAAATTCAAATAAATAAATAAAAATAATAAAAAAACTTCCCTTTGGGCCAAATGGTCGTGTGCATGTTTTGGATGATGAATTGTGGAAGAAAAATAGGCCCATTAGCAATTTTAGGTCATTTGAATCAATGTTGACTTTTCAAAATATCCAAAAATTTCCCAACTTCCACAAGGCATAACTTGCTCAATTGTTAAGCTTTGCTCATGTTCTTGGACATTTTGGAAAGGTCTTTGAGTCCTCTAACCAATGCCTTTGGTCCCATGTCATTTTGATTTACCAATCTCAAGTTATGGCCTTTGACTTAAAGTCCTTTTTTGTTGACTTTTGAAAATGACCTATAATGTTGAAATTGATAACTTTTTGTGAGAGCATTTCTTGGACTTGAAGTGTGAAGAGGAGTTGTAGCAAATGTCTTTCTCCTCAAAATGAGCTTTGGATGGAATTTTTATGATAATCCATGTGAAAGTTATGCCCTGGTCAATTTACAGTTGACTTTTTCAGCTGTCCAAATAAGGAAACTTTTGCATCTTGATGATTTTTGAGCCAAGCTTTGAGAATCATGATCAAGCATTGATCAAATGATGTTTGTGGCTTCAAAATGAGATGTTGACCAAAAATTTGAACTTTTGACTGTCAAATGACCATTTTGCCCCTGCAGTTGACTGTGGTGCAATTAGGGTTTTGACTGTGCAATTTTGTGTTGAATGTCTTAAAACTTTGTATGAGGATGCTTGACCATGTTTATAGGCATGTGGGACTTGATTGGACCCTTGGAAACTTCATTTTCTTGATCAGAACCAAAACCCTAATTTTGACTGCTTAGGAGGCCCTTGAACTGTGCAAACCTTGGGGAATTTTGAAGCATGACTTGGCAATTTCTGAAGAATATGGGAGGGAAAATTTTGGGGTACAACAGCGTCCTAATGTTGCTTTAGTGACCACAAGTCCCTTAAATCGAATTGACCCGAAAACTCCAACGACGGTGCTACCTACTCCTCAATAGTAGGATAGTACTGTCTAAAGGACATTTGCACAATTAAATTCCTTTTTGAGTAGGTAGAGGTTCTTAAGTACTTGCTCTCTTTTAAAAACAAAACAAAAACTTTTCGCACTTACACTTTCTTCAAAAACAAAATTCTTTTCAAAACCCACAATCACAAAGAAAAGCAAACCTTTTGAAAACACAGTGAGCAAGTACCTAAGAGCCTGTGGATAACCACGGATAGAAAGGGTGCTAACACCTTCCCTTTCTATAATCTACCTCCCGAACCCGAGAAACATCTCGAAAAAGGAATTTTTCTGTGCTTTTGTCCTTTCCTCGTTGGATAAAATAAAAGACGGTGGCGACTCTTGCTTACCGCGAAACTTTGCGAAAACAAACGCAAACGCGAACCAGCATTCCAAAAACAGTCAGTTCTCGTTCCCACCGATCACACTTTCAAACTAACCCATGCTTCAATTAGGACTTTTGAAGGGTTGTAACGTGGCTTGGTTCACGGTTTAAGAAACAAAGGATAAAGGCCCAAAGTATATTTGTACCCACCCGCTCCTCATGATGTTCTTCAATCCTAAACTCAGTTAATTGTGTGTCGAACTCTATTCGAGTTTGGAACGACGTTTTGGCGATGGTTCACACAAGTTGAATTTTATGGGAAGGCAATCATTTTTGCAACATTTTTCATGTTGTTGAGGATTTATAATGACCTCTTTCGTTTGATTTGTTATCCCTAATTTTTGCCTGACTGTTCCTGTTTTCGAGATTACAGTCAGCGGGATGCCCCGGCTTTCTTAAGCCTCCTTTGTAGGTTTTGGCTCAGTGGGCTTTTTTTTGAGAGAGATAATGATTGCCTATGAGATAAGGAACCATCACTATCTTTTGATTTCAAAGGAATGTTTTTTATGTTATTCGTTGTATTACAAACTGAGAGTTCGCAACTTCAATGCGCATATTTTGAATTAACTGAGAGACTACCCTGCCCCAGGTTTAATCAAAGGTTTCAATTTGTGTTTAAAACAGAAAACTCCTACTTCTTTGGCTCGAAGGGGGTTGACTAGGGATTATCTTCCTTATAACTCCAGTGTTTAGGATTTGAAAGAAACGCCTGTACATCGTCATCAAGGTCTGTCCAAAAGCATAATGTAGGAAATTATGGCATTGTTTCGTCATCCTCCCTCTAAAGACTTGTAACTTTCATCAAGATTTAAACATCATAAAGAAAGTAGAAAGCATAATTCAAGAATAGTGAAAACGAATGGATGAATTCAAGACAAACATATGCAATGCATTAATGAAACAGAGTTTGACATCAACAGATAATTGTTTGAATAACAAAAGAAATTACAACTTGAAAATTCAAATGAAATAGAAGTCTCTCAGTTCGAACTTGTCATTTCAGGTGGAGAACCCTCAGTGGAAAATTTTCATCTCGCCATCTGGCATGAATTTCAGCACTCCATTGTCAATCAAGTCTTGGATCTTGTTTTTCAAAGCCCAACAATCGTCGGTGTCATGTCCAGGACTATAGGAGTGTTACACACAAAAGGCGTTAGGGTGATAGCTAGGAGCAGAGGTATTGGGCTTCCGAATAGGATCCTTTAAAGCAATCAGATTGACCTCCAACAAGCGTTCCAGTATTAGAGATGATGGTATGTCGATCTCAGTGAACTGTCTTCCAAACGTATTTTGCTTACATTGATTACCCCATTGACGCTGACGAGGTTGTTGTTGGGCTTGTGACCCTGAAGCAAGTTGAGGAGCTTTTTCCTTGTCTTCTTGTCTCAAAAGAGGTTGAATGATGACTTGATCTTCAACCCTAGTTGTTTGCCTCACTTGGTTATCTTGAAGCAGTTTGTTGACGAGGACCCTGAGCTCCTCTTGTCTTTGAGCCAGGTCTTAAATGAGAGCCATCTGGCCCACCAGCTGTCCCATCATCTGGATCTTCATTGTTGCCAACTCAATTTGTAGCCCTTCCAACTGATCATTCCTGATGCCGCCTGGATTCCCTAGGACCATGCCCCTTGTAAGGAGAGCTTTCACTTCTTCTTACCCCTGGGACAGGTTCAAGAACATTTCCTGAAGTTGAGCATTTTGAGCCTGGATATCTTCGATAGTCCTCTCTAGAGCCATCTCTACTGAAATAAACAGTAGGAGAATAAGGAAACCTGAAAGGGAAAACCTGTCATGATGCAATGCATGACATGTGGATGCACGTTTTCAAGTATCTCGCGAGGTAAACACAAGGAAATGTTAGAGATTGGACTTCTATCAACATCTTTGATTGGAGAACTTTGTATCGGTGGATGTCTTTCCACGAGAATCAAGCTCACCATGTCAAGTGGGTCATAACCCTCGATTCAAGTTGTTGTACTTGATATTTGACGGCGTTTTTTAAGAGGAGAATGAATCCTCTTTCCCCTTTGGTAGACGTCTGGTTCAACGTGACCTTGTATCAAAAGACCCTCGAGATCCTTGAAATGGTTATTGAAAATGATATGGTATGATGTTATGATGTTATGATGTTATGTACAAGTATGAAAAAGTAAGCAAGTGTATATACAGACAATCACATTCACACAAAGCAGATAAGTCCTTAGGTTTAGGCTTGCACGGGGTTTGTAGGTAAGTACCCTCTTGAAGTTAGTTGGCTCAACCTGTCCTAAAATAGAAACCGGGTTCTAAAGAGCTCAATATCACTGTATTATTTTCTGTGTTCATTGTTTTGGTTTAGCCACTTAATTGGAGACCAAAACATTCCAAGAAAACAACCCTTAATGAGTGTAGTATCGAGTATCTACCAACTTCGGACTGCACCAAAGTCGGTCATCTCACTACCCCTAAAAAGGCCAAGATGGTCAAGTAAGGTTCTAAGAGTTCGTTAGTGCTTCATGACATCACTCAGCGACCTCGTATTCTCTTCGATTGACTCAAAGGCTACCGGTACCCATAAATATGTCACACTCACATAGCCACTACTTCAACCATGTCGGTATACCCCGCACAGTTTCCTCACAGTTTATTGCTACTTACCTAAAAGGTGTCCCTAAATACGGGTGTAGGATTTAAAACAAACCCAAACAAGGAACCCAAAAAAGTAAAGCAATCAAAGCAATCAAGGTAAGCATGTAAAGGTGGTCTAAAACCCTAAGGTAACCCCACTTTTAGAAAATAATCCCCAGCAGAGTCGCCAGTTCTGTGATACGGTGGGAGAACTGACTTGAGGTTTTGCGTTTGTTTTTGCACTTGTTCGATTTAGCAAGAGTCACCACCGAATTTTTATTTTATCCTAAGGAAAGGTCAAAAAGCACAGGAAAGGCCTTTGAGATGTTTTCTTGGGTTCGGGGGGTAGATTATGAAAAGGGAAGGTGATATCACCCTTTTCATCCATGGTTATCCATGGGCTCTTAGTTACTTGTTTTAGATCACTTGCCTTTGCTTTCCAATTGTTTGAAATGGTGCTTTGTGTGTGTGGTTTTGAAAATGTTTTGAAAAAGGTGCCTTGTCTAGGCAACCTTTGTAACGATTCTTGTTTGAATATATACAAAGGTGTGTGTCTTTTTGAAAAGATATTTCAATGTTTTGAAAGTTGTTTTGAAATTGTTTTGAAGTTGTGTTGTGAAGTGTGTTTGAAAATGGCAAGGATGTTTGCAAGTTTTTGATCAAGTAACTAAGAGTTTTCTACCCTATTTTACTCAAAGATCTTTCTTATGTTTTTAACCCTTTTTAACAGTGTTGTTTCACCATTGTATTTGGTGAACAACCTTGTGTTAGGATGTTAAACGGGACAGGTGCGGGTCATCGTATACAATCATTGAAGGCAACTTGTGAGACGCTCTAGCAATTTTGTAAGGGGCGAGATCATTTTATCAGAGGCAACATCGAGGGTCATCGAGGGACTACGATCTTTCTTTATCGAAGGGACATTTGCTAGAGTGTCTCATACAAACCCTAATTACTATACATTATATTGAAAGCAATAAATTACGGGAATTTAAAGTCTAAGTTATTACAAATGAGTATCCGGGGATGGGGGTACAAATTATTTACAAATGGGGATGAGTCTCATCAGAATAATAATGTCCAAGTATATATATTACAACCAAATTGAATTGTCGCATTTTCAATGTAAAATTATAACAAGGTATAAGATTATGAAAATCAAATAAATATGAGATGCGTGTATTTATTCACAAATGAACAAACAAAATTTAACCTAGTAAAAATTAAGTGTTATTATTATTATTTTATGTTTTTTATTAATTATGTAAACAAAGAGTTTTAAATAAAATAAAAAATTATTTAAGTTAAAATTCTATTATTTACATATATTTTTTAAAGAAAACTTTTATGAAAAACTCTATTATTATTGTATGACAAATATCAATTAGTAAAGAAAATTAAAATTATGTTAAGAAAATTTAAAGTAATTATTTATCAAAATAAAAAGATCAAAAAGAAAAGTAATAGTTTCTAAAAAAATTAAGAAGAGATGAAAGTGATGGGCCTAGGATTTGTGGCCCAAACAAGAAAAAAAATGGAGAAGAAAAAAATAGCAAGTCAGAACGAGCAAAGGGGGGTGGGGCGCTGGAAAATGGAATGGGCCTAAGGGTTTTGTTTGGGCGAAGGCCGCGAAGGCCCATGTGGTGAATTTTGAACAAAGTTTATTAGGTTTAATGTTATGTTTTCAGAAATTAGGGTTTGCAAGCTTTGGTTGTACAGCGGCGCCTCCTTCTTCTTCGTTTCTCTCATCTCTCTCAGGCGAAACATTGATTCCTCCTCATGCCTCCAAGCTTCCAGAGCGTTTCCTCCGCCCTCTCCTCTCCACGAATATCCAAGGCGATGGTTTGAAAGGTACCGTTTCTTTTTGTTCTAAACGCATTTTTACAGTTTACGTTTGTGTGATTCTTGTACGTTTTATTGTTTACATGTTTTGATTCTTGTAGGTTTCACGCGTGAGATGTAGAAAATTGAGGAAAAGTAAACTAATACCTTGGTGCTTCGTTTATGGAAAAGATGGAGGGAGGGTTGGACCGGCGGCGCTCTTGGTGGACGGAGCAGGAGATGGAGATGATAGCACCTTGGCTTCCAGTATCTCTGTTTCCTTGACTTGTTTTTGAACGTTTAATGATGAGATGGTTCTGAAAACTGTGGTTGTTTGCTTTTGTTGATTTTCTTCCTCTGAGTGCTTGATGATTTTGCTTCTGGATTTCTATATTTCTTTTGAATGTTTGATGATGAGTGTTCTGAGAACTGTTGTTGCCTCTGGAACCCCTTTGAATAGCTTCTGATTTTCTCTTCCTCTTTCTTCTGGGTTATTTGATATCAATGATGATGATGTTCTGAGATTTGTCTCTTTGTTTGTTGTTTTGATTTGAGTTGATAATGAAAATACATTCTGAAAAACTAGCTATTGTTGTTGTTTCCTTTTGTTGATGATGAAGGTGCTTCTGAAACTAGCTTATGTTTGAACTGTTATGTTTTTTTTTGTTGATGAAGCTAGATTGTGTTTGCAGTTTATGCAACCTTTGGCCCAAACAGGTTTGGGAGTTTGGTTTGTGGTTGAATCTGTAGTTTTGTTATTTATTATGCAGATCTGAGTTTTTTTTTTTGAGTGAGCAGGTTGTTGGTGTTGAGATGCAGTTTTGGGTAAGTTTTCTGCAGTTTTTGAAACAGGCTTGTAGGCTTGGAGTTTTGGAGGCAGGCTTACTGTTAGTTTTATGTTTTCGAAACTGCAGATTTGCTTTGGGTTAGCAGGTTTGTAACTTGCAGTTTTGGTAAGTTGCTTGGGCTAGCAGGTTATGCTTGATTCTGAGATGCAGTTTTGGAAGCAGGTTCTTTTACTTTTCAGAAGTTTGCAGTTTATGCAAGTTTTGTAGTTTTGGTGGTTATGCAGGTCTGCTTTGGGCTTGCCTGTGTGTTTAGCAGGTTTTCCATTTGTAAGGCAGGCTTGAGTGTTTTTGACTGTAGGTTTGTTGAGCTTGTTGTCTTGTTGTGCAGGCTGATGCAGTTTAAGCAGGTTTGCTTGTGTTTATTGAGCAGGCTGATGAGTTTGGGTTTTTGAAACAGGCCTGTAAGTTTTGTTGTTTACAGGTTTTTGGTTTTGACAGCAGTTTGAGTTTTTTGTACAGGCGGGTTTGGAGTTGAATTTGTTTGTGGGTAAACTTGGCTTGTAGTTTGGAGGTTATGCAATATTTCTCTCCTTTCTCTTCTGCTGGACTGTTAGACTGTTATATCTTTTCTTTTTGCTTTCTTTTACTGTCTTGTAAACAGCCTGCCAAAACTATAAACTCTCACTTCACTAGGTCTTCTCTTTCTCTCTCCCTCCCAAAAGCACTTTTAATTGCTTATTATATTATAATTCTGAAAAGCTTGTTGGGCCAGAAAATGATGATGAAATTGACAAGTCCCTTTGGCTTGTAACTTTGGTTTATCTCTCTGCATTGTGTACTTTCTTTGACAGCCTTGCAAATTTCTGCTTTGTGTACTTGCTGTGACAGTTTTGCAACTCAGTTTGACATTTGGTTAATGCATTTGAAACTCAGTTTGCAGTATAGTTTGACATGCTTGCATTTTTCCTATGTTTGCCTTGCTGACTTTTTGACTACTGCAGTTTGGTTTTGTTTGCAATGCAGCCTTATACTTTTGTATTTGAACCATGTGCATGCTTGCAATTTATTTTTTTTACTTTTCTCTTTGTGAACCAAGAAGGGAAATATTCTTGTGATTTGCAAAGAGAAAAAGTAAAACATGATGAAACCAATAGCATTTTGATTCCGGCCAACAAGCTTTAATGATGATTTTTCTTTCTTCCTTTTCTGCTTGAAAATTCTTATACTAATTTCTTTTTCTCTGTCTTTTGCAGGTAAGTACCAATTGGATGATAGAGGAAGCAGTAGAAGTCAAATACCTTAGGAGATTAGGCTTAGATTCATTTTTTTATTTATTGTAAACAAATATCATTGTAAATATTATAAGTTGTAATCTTACAATATTCGAATAAAATTTGTAACAACGCTTGAAATAAATAAAAGTCTTTATCCAAAAAGAATTTTCTACTGTCAAATATTCCAATATTTCCTTGTATTGTCTATTTAATTATTTAAGACTCTTAAATTAAAATAACTAGAAATGTATCCCAATAACTTTAATCCAGATGAAATAAATAATCAACAAACTTTGTCGTCTCGCAACCTTGCATTAATCACAATACGTCTGGTATTCCAATTAACATATGCGTTGTATAGTTAAACAAACAAGCATTCCATAAACCTTTCACTCCACTGATCAAACCAATGCCTCAAAGTTACAAACAAAAGTCTCAGCTCCTATCCCAGATATTTAGGTTTTGAGAAACAACCAGTAATCTTGAACAAGCATAAAAATAATGTAACAGTTAACTGAATTTCTGAGGATTCAGTTTCTTTTGAGAAATGCGAGCGCAAACCCTAATCCTGGATTACTGCCAAAGAAAATTCTTCTTGATCAATTCCTGAGCCAATCTCAACAAAATCAGCGGAAACCATAATTCTGGATTAACTGATAAAGGAGAGTTTGTTTGACCGATTCTCAAGCCGATCTTAAAAATCAGAGAAAAACCCTGGGGTTGTGATTTCTTGTGAAAAAGGGAGGGCAAATTTTGGGGTACAACAACTATCCCCAGCGGAAATGAAGAATTCAACTCTTTTCTCCAGCAGCTATCCGAGATTTATTTTCCCCAGCCAAAAACGTTACATTTCCATGCATCATGACACATTCATATACACATCATACAGCACAATCTCATTTATTTTGAGAACATCATTACTTGATATATATCATGCATTGCATACGACTGACCTTTACCTTTCAGGAAGAATGCAGTTAAGTTCTCAGCTATGTCGAACTACTAAGTGGTTCTTAAATCTCAATTGAATTATTCTCGGTTGAATTACAGATAAGGTTCTAAATCTCGATAATTTTCCTCCATCGAAGTGTGGACGAGTTCTTAAATCTCAACAGAATTATCCTCCATTGAAGTACAGACAGTTCCTAGATCTCGACGAAGATGTTTCCCTCAGTCGAAGTACTGACCGGTTCTTAAATCTCAACTGAATTATCCTCGGTTGAATTACAGATAAGGTTCTAAGTCTCGACAATTTTCCTCCGTCGAAGTGTGGACGAGTTCTTAAATCTCAACAGAATTATCCTCTGTTGAAGTACAGACAGTTCCTAGATCTCGATGAAGATGTTTCCCTCAGTCGAAGTACTGACCGGTTCTTAAATCTCAACTGAATTATCCTCGATTGAATTACAGATAAGGTTCTAAAGCTCGACAATTGTCCTCTGTCGAAGTGTGGACGAGTTCTTAAATCTCAACAGAATTATCCTCCGTTGAAGTACAGACAGTTCCTAGATCTCGATGAAGATGTTTCCCTCAGTCGAAGTACTGACCGTTTCTTAAATCTCAACTGAATTATTCTCGGTTGAATTACAAATAAGGTTCTAAATCTCGGAAAAATTCCTCCGTCGAAGTGTGGACGATTTCTTAAATCTCGACAGAATTATCCTCCGTTGAAGTACAGACAGTTCCTAGATCTCGATGAAGATGTTTCCCTCAGTCGAAGTACTGACCGGTTCTTAAATCTCAACTAAATTATTCTCGGTTGAATTACAGATAAGGCTCTAATTGCGGCAAAGTCCCTCCGTCGAAGTATGGACGAGTTCTTAAATCTCAACAGAATTATACTCAGTTGAATTACACACAGTTCCTAAATCTCGATGAAGATGTTTCCCCCCAATTGAATTACGGACAAGTTCTTAAAACTCAACAGAGATGTTCTCTCAGTTGAAGTACAGGCAAGTTCCTAAATCTCAAAAAAGATCAGACTTCCCCAAGCGGAATCTTCTACAACAACAGGTATGCAAGTTCTCACTAAGGAATCTCTTATGCGATCAACACTCCTGCAGATGGCATCTTTAAACCCATCCTCTTGCCAGTCTCCAAATGGCATCTGTAAGCCCATTCCCGACATCACAAGGCTGGTACCACTTCATGCGAGTGCAAATTTTTGGGCACTCTAGTGTTCAATCATCTTCCACCTTCGGATCACGAAAGGCATGAAAGCCAATCTACATACTCAGGTTTAAGAAGATTTAACAGGGGAAACTGTTGTACCCCAAAATTTCCCCTATCATATTTCTCAAAACATTGCAAGAAAAATCTCCAAGTGGCTCAAGATTGCTCAAGAGTGGGTCAGACAAGCTATCTTCTAAGGCAGTCAACCCCAAATTATGGTTTTGTGTTGCATCAAGATCTTTGAGTCCAAGTGACCCAAAGTTCTCAAAAATGTCCTAATATGTTCTCAAGATCATCCATGTCAAGTTTCAAGCCTTGCAGAAGAAGTTTGCTCAGTCAATTGCTCAAGGGTCCAAAAATCGACTGTGTTAGGGCAAAAGTCAACTGTGACCTATATACAGTCAAACTTCAAGATTTTTTTGTCAAAATTCTCATTTTGAAGGATATTTCATCATTTGATCAAGGGTTGATCATGATTCATCAAGGACTGCTCAAAATTCATCAAGATTCAAAAGTTGCTAAATTAGGGTTTTGCAGGAAAAGTCAACTCAACTTTGACCAAGCATAACTTTCTCATAATTTATGAGAAATGATCCATCCAAAGCTCATTTTGAAGAGGATGAAATTTCCTACAATCCAGCTTCATACCCCAAGATCAAAATATGCACTCACAAGAAGTTATAAATTTGGACATTATAGGTCATTTTTGAAAGTCAACAAAAACACACTTTTTCCAAAGCTTATAACTTGAGAATGGAATATCAACATTATATGAGACCAAAAGGGTTGGTTAGACGACATCTCAAGATTTCTAAAAAGTTCAAGAACACTTCCAAAAGTTCAAAATTGAAGAAGTTATGCATTGTTGAAGTTGGACATTTTTGCAAAATTGCCAAAAGTCAACTATCCCCAAAACATCAAATTTTGTCAAATGGGCCCATTCTTTTCCACTTGATTTGAGCTTGCATAGTTTCCCACGTGTCCTAGCTTTAGCCATGAGACCATATTCCATTTTTATTATTTAATTTGATTTTTTATTGAATTTATTCATTTTAAATCAAATAAAATCATAGAAAATCCAAATAATTGATAACTCTTGATTTATTGATTGTTTTAGGCTTTGTTTACAGCTAGCAACACCATGGAATTCGTGTCAAAGCAAAACATGTACAAAAAGATTGAATCAAATCAAATTTGGAAAGGTTAATAATGGAGATCAAATCAAGATCATGTGCATTGATTTGGAAGGATTCAGTCCATAATTTCTACCCTAATACACCACAGAATACATAAGCAAGCAAAAGCAATCGAGATCAGGGTTGGAAATTGTAGAGAGAGGCAGAACAAGATTTGAAAAAAGTCACAAAAAGCTTGAGATCAAAATCGTGTTTAGAGGCATTTTCAGAAGCCAAGACACATCTCAATCGCTTCCCAGGCATTCACTCAAGCCAAACCAATCCAAAGCAAGCTCGTTCATACGCCCAAACACGCTGTAAGTGTCACGAAACCCAGCTCTGTTCTTGTAATCGTAACTCTCCATTCTTGCATCATTTGTACAAACTAACTGCATATTTGTAATCCTCATAACATTTCCAAGCTATGCGCATCATTCAATTTTATTTATCTGACCTGTAATGCAAAACACCATAGCTAGGGTTCTCGAAGCCTTTTTGGGCATTTTCTTTCCAGGAACAATTGGCCATCAAGAAGGGTATGGTTAGGACCGGGAGGTTGAGACGAGCATAACCATACCCTTGAAATGCATTTTTGTGGCTTGTAGCAAATTTTGGAGGTGGACTGGCTTATAGCTACGGACTTCTGTCCGTTGGTATAGGTTTGGGATCTTTTAGCCACAGACGAGAGGTTGAAGACAGTACGTGGCATCCATCCATTGCATCATTCAAATGGCACGCGTTTTTTTATAATTTTTCTGGCCATTGACTTGTTTTATTTTATTATATACTCTTTGTATTATATTAACAAACAAGTCATCATGGCGTAGTGGCAAGCGTGCATTGGTAATCTCCTTCAAGACCTGGGTTCGAATCCCAGGCCCCCACTTTCTCTATATTTTTCCTCTTCAGGTACTCCTATACGTGCTTGAGCCTGCAGAACACCGTGCACCATCATCCATGCAATAGTCAGATGGCCAAAGGCCATATCTGGTGGTCCAGGAGTGGATGTCCACCAAAGACCAAGTCCAAGCGTGCACATTGGATCACCAAAAGTCAACAAAGGCCAGCGTTTTGGGCTTAAGGAATTGCTTCTCATACTCATATAATCAGGCCCAAACCCCTCTCTCTTTTATTTTATTTACTTTGTTTTATTAATTTGTTTTTATTATTTTTGTTTAATTTACTAACCAATCAAAAAATTATTTTCTTTATCAAATAAAAACCACAAAAAAATATTTTTATTCAATCAAATTTTAATTTTAATTAATAAACATTAATTAATTAATTTAGGTTTTAATTAGAATAACTTTAACCTATTTTTTGTAAATAATTAAAATTAAATTAGATTTAATTAGGTTTTAATTACTAACATTATTTATTTTATTTTTCTTTCTTAAAATAACAAAAACCCAAAAATAATTTATTTTTATTAATTAATTTATTAATTCAATTTAGTAATTAATTTAGGATTTATTTCTTTCTTAAAATAAAAACAAAAAAAGATACTTTCTTTAACCAAAAGGGTCAAAACCCTAAACTCGCGCTCGATTTAATTTCCCGCACGCGTTACTTATTTTTATCCAATAATGTACTTGCTCCCGGATTGTAATAGTAAATAGGACTTTTATTTATTTTTATCGCTTTATTTACTTTCAAAGGGTTTGTCTTTGGCAATGTAAATACCCGACGCCTTGTAATTTAAATTCCGCATTTTATTTTCCGCAAATTATAACTCTTAGATGTTTGATAATATGGTTTGCATGACAAGACTAAATGTTAATCTTAAAATCAACTTAGATCACCCTTAACATGTACAAAGATAAAAAATAACTGAAAATGACACACTCGCACATGCGCACTCTTAGGGTACACCCCACTTGGTTGCCTTCGTACACGGTCATTGAGTATAGGTCGCTTTATAGGTCGTCCTCTTGTCTAAAGATCATAGTCGCCTCGAAACGGTTGCCTCAGATATTGTTGCCTCAAACAAATGATCTAAGATATTAGGGTTACCGCTAAGGCGTCCTAACATTGCTTTGGTGACCGTAAGTCTCGCATTCGAATTGACCCTCAAACTCCAACAACGGTGTTACCTACTCATTAATAGTGGGATAGCATTGTTTAAAGGAAATTAGCATAGAACGATTCCTCTTTCGAGTAGGTATATAGCTCTTAGATACTTTCTCAATGAAAAACAAAACTCTTCACACTTGCACTTTTCGAACAAAGTTTTCAAAAACACTTCATACGCTCTTGAGGACAGAAGTAAGAGTTAAATCGAAGTTTTCAAACAAAAACTTTTTTTCAAACCCACAAGCACAAAGAAAGCAATTTTGAAAACAATGAGCAAGTACCTAAGAGCCCGTAGATAACTACGGATAGAAAGGGTGCTAATACCTTCCCTTTCTATAATCTACCCCCCGTACTCAGAAAATCTCGAAAAAGGAATTTTTCTGTGCTTTTTTCCTTTCCTTGTTGGATAAAATAAAAGTCGGTGGTGACTCTTGCTTACCGCGACATTTTGCGAACAAAAAACGCAAAACGCAAACCAGCATTCCAAAAACAGTCAGTTCTTCCCACTGTATCACACCCATTTTGATGAGGACCCTCTGGCCTGGGTCACACCTGAGCCTCGAAATAAGAGGTCGTGATTTTCTCAGGATGCAACGGATGCGTTCAATTGTTTGGAGGTACGAGAGGAAGGGGCCCCTGCCAACTGGATATTTCAAATTCCCCACCGCAATCGGAGAATCTGCTCGACGTATCCGAAAAAATGTTTTGCTATGTATGAATTTGCGTTTAAAGAGGCGGGGAAGCATTTGTCCTTCAACGATTTCCAAGTGGGTTTCTTTCAGTGGCTTCAATTGACTCCCTCTAAACTTCACCCAAATGCACTGGAATTCATGCGTGCGTTCGAACTTGTCTTCGAATATCTGCTGTTGTACCCCAAAATTTGCCCTCCCATATTCTCCAAAAAATTGCCAAGTCAAGCTGGAAAATTCCCCAAGGGTTACACAGTGCAAAGACCTCCTAAGCAGTCAAAATTAGGGTTTGTGTTCTGATCAAGAAAATGAAGTTTCCAAAGGTCCAATCAAGTCTCATGTGCCTACAAATATGGTCAAGCATCCTCATATCAAGTTTCAAGACATTCAGCTCAAAATTGCACAGTCAAAAACCCTAATTGCACTACAGTCAACTGTAGGGGCAAAATGGTCATTTGGCAGTCAAAAGTTCAAATTTTTGGTCAACATATCATTTTGAAGCCACAAACATCATTTGATCAATGCTTGATCATGATTCTCAAAATTTGGCTCAGAAATCATCAAGATGCAAAAGTTTCCTTATTTGGACAGTTGAAAAAGTCAACTGAAATTGACCAAGGCATAACTTTCACATGGATTATCAGAAAAATTCCATCCAAAGCTCATTTTGAAGAGAAAGACATTTCCTACAACTCATCTTCATACTTCAAGTCCAAGAAATGCTCTCACAAAAAGTTATCAATTTCAACATTATAGGTCATTTTCAAAAGTCAACAAAAAGGGACTTTAAGTCAAAGGCCATAACTTGAGATTGGTAAATCAAAATGCCATGGGACCAAGGGCATTGGTTAGAGGACTCAAAGACCTTTCCAAAATGTCCAAGAACATGAGAAAAGCTTAAAAATTGAGCAAGTTATGCCTTGTAGAAGTTGGGAAATATTTGGATATTTTGAAAAGTCAACATTACTCCAAATGACCTAAAATTGCTAATGGGCCCATTTTTCTTCCATAATTCATCATCCATGACATATGCACGACTACTTGGCCCAAAGGGAAGTCCTTATTCATTTTTTATTTATTTATTTGAATTTTTATTTATAATAATTCATTTAAATCAAAATAAATGTATGAAAAATGCTAACCTAAAGTTTTAAATCTTTTTGTGCATGTTTTACTCTCAAGATTTCGTGCTTGTACCAATATGGAAAGATTTGGATTGATTGGCTTGATTGAGAGCAAAAAGCACATGGAAAAAGATTGGAAAAAATCTTAGAAAATCAAATTTCCAAAATCATGAATGCAAGATATTTGGATCCATATTTTTAACCTAATTCACTCTTGCATAAGTATGGAACACAACCCTAATCATAATAGACACTGAGCTGCACCCAAAAGCCATTACAAAACTTGGAAAATTTTGTCTAAAACTCAAATCTGAAAACTCCCTTTCAAGGCGATTCAAGACATAATTTTTGTTCCATTGGCTTGCTGAAGGTCCATTGAACGTGTCTCAATCAAAAACAGACATCCAAACCTCAAGAATCGCTGTACAGAATCCAAAATTTTCTCATAAAATTGCATACTCGTATCCTAATTTTGAGGCATTTCCATGACATTTAGTTTATGTATTCTTATTCAATAATGCATTCTGATGCTTACCATGTGAACTAATTACGTTTTTATGTGTTGTACGCAAAGATGCCATTGTTGATATTTAGGGTTCTTCAACCTTAGAATTAGGGCTTTTGAAATAAGGAAAAATTAGAGGTTGAGACCAAGGCCATTAGATTCAACGCGTTTGGACGAATAGGAATCAGCTATCGCGATCAATTTATGAGGCCTTGTGGCCTATTCGCTATTTTTTCATATGGTACTTTCAGCAACGCGTGAAAACCGTTGCTTATGTTGTTATTGTTTCAGGAAAAATAAAACACGAGGAAGAAGATGGTGTGGTGGCAAGACGTGATAGGGTTGTTTGAAATTCGCGCGCAGACCCACTAACATTGACATTTTTCTTTTATAATATTTATTGTTTGTTATATGTTAACAATGCGTGCAGTAGAACGAATGGCAAGGCGTATGAGTGTTAACGTCCAAGACCTGGGTTCGAACCCCAGGTCTACCTTACGTCCATATTATTTTTCAACAAGAATTCACGTGCGTTTTCAATATCAAGGCACAACATGCACCTCCATAATCCAGTCGTCCACGCGTCCAAGGGACTCAAATCAAAGGCTCAGAATTGAAGAACACGATGCACATGAGTCAACGCCTCTGCACGTGGGTGAAAAAGTCCACAAAGTCAGAAATTCAAATGGGCCAGAGTTGCTTGGATTCAACCTCCACTTTGGGGACTACCACCCCCCTAGGTTTGCATATTTTTCACTTTCTTTATTTTTTTTATTATTATTTATTTAACTCTATTTCTTTTAATCATTATTTGTTTAAATTAATTACTTATTTTCATAAATATAAAAAATGCATAAAAATCAGAAAAGATAAAAAATATAATAAATATTTTTATTTTAATACTTTTGGTAAATAAATTTGCATGTAATTATTTAGTTTTAATTTAGGTTAATTTTAATTCTTTTAATAAAAAAATCTAAAATAGGCATAGAATTAGGTTTAATGAATTTTTCATCCTTTTCATTTTTTTCTTTCAAATAATTAAATATTAATATTTATTTATTTTTATAATCAAATTTGTAAATTAATTAGGGTTTAATTTTAGGTTAAAAAACTTCAATATTTTCTTAACAAGTTAAAATAAAATAGAATTAGGGTTAGCGTTTAATTGCAATTAATTTTTCTATTAAGTCCTAAAAAACATAAAATACCAAAAAAACAATTCCTTTTCTTTTTTAATTAATTAATGTCACCATTTAATTCAATTTTTGCAAAAGGGTCCAACGCCCTCGTTTCGTTCTTAATTTCTTATTAATTCGCGTATTTATTTTATATTCTTTATAATATTATGTATCTCTCCCGAAGCCATGTAAATTTTTTCTTGCACTTTAAATTCTTTTACTTTCTTTATTTTTCTGTCAAATCGGGTTCGAGAAACTTTTGGCGATGTGGACCCGCGCCATTTGTAATAGCTTTAGATCTTTACTTTCCCGCAAATATTTTTAACTGTTAATCAAAAGCATGAAAGAATGTATGGACAAAAAATAAAAACAAGCGTAGAACACCAATAACATGACAAGACAAATGCAAATGAAAACGACACACAAATCGCACACACCACCCCTAGGGTACGCCTCATTGTTGCCTTGCCTTCGAAAGGTGATCGTCGAGTAGAGGATGTCTTAGTAAGTCCTCATGATCCGGGAACCTGGCATGAGGGTAGCTTCTAAGGTGTCTTCCTATTGCTCCGGTGATCACCATGCCCCGAACCTCGAATTGATCCGAACACCTCCAACGGTGGTGCTACCTACCTCTCAATGGTGGGATGGCACTACTTTAAAGGACATTTACACAGACGAATTCCTTAGGGTAGGTAGACGACTCTAAATACTTGCTCTAAATTTCAAAACAAATTCAAAAAATACTTTTCACACCGACACCTTTTCAAAAAGCTTTCGAAAGCAATTTTTCAAACACTCTTGAGGACCGATACAAGAGTCGAACTGGAATTTTCAAAGAAACTTTTTTAAAACCCACAGTTGAAAAGCAAACAAACATTTTGAAAACACAATGAGCAAGTATCTAAGAGCCCATGGATAACCATGGATAGAAAGGGTGCTAACACCTTCCCTTTCTATAATCTACCTCCCGAACCGAGGGCAATCTCTTTAAGGAATTTTTCTGTGCTTTTGTCCTTTTCATTTGGAGAAAATAAAAGACGGTGGCGACTCTTGCTTCCGCGACATTTCGCGAACCAGCGTTAAACAGTCAGTTCCAGATCCACCGATCACAGAACTGGCGACTCTGCTGGGGATATCTTATAAAGTGAGGTGTACCTTAGGGCTAGTTCATAACTGTGTTTTCAATTGTTTTCCTTGTGTGCTTTAAATTGTGGGTTGCTTGGGAGTTCTATAGATCCTAACCCGGATCTGGGGGATACCTTCTTAGAAAGTAGCAACAAGACTGTGAGGGAACTGTGCGGGGTATACCGACATGGTTGAAACAGTCCGCTACGTTGATGTGGCACTTTGGTGTGTACCGGTAACCCTTGAGTTCAGTCAAGGAGAGTACAGGGCCTCCGCATGGTGTCGTGAAGCATCAACAGACCTTAGGAACCTTAACTGAACTATCTTGGCCTCTTTAGGGTAGTGAGATAACTGACTTTGGTGCAGTCCGAGGTTGGTTGATACTCGATACTACACTCAATTAAGGGTTGCTTTCCTGGAATATTTCGGTCGCCAGTTCAGTGGCTAAATCGAAACGATGAACAATGAAAGCAATCCAGTGATATTGGGACCCTTAGAACCCGGTTACTTTCAATAGGACAGGTTGAACCCACCAATTTCAAGAGGGTAATACCCAGACCTCATGCTGGCCTTAAACTCTAAGGGCTTCTCTTGTGTGACTTGTGTGCCTTCGTACTTGACTATTTGCATGCTTGTTATCTAACACAGGAACTACTTGCAGGGTTTGCTTATAGTCCTTAATTGGGACTCATAGCAGGGTTTGCTAAGTTTTTTTTGCAGGTTTTATCCATAGTCCTTAATTAGGACTCATGGCAGGTTTACTGAGTTTGCTTGCAGGTTTTGTTTATAGTCCTTAATAAGGGCTCATAACAGGGTTTATCCATACTACCCCATGCATCATGACATCATACCATTGCATACATCCTAACCCATTTCAGGGATCTCAAGGGCTTGTGATGCAGGTCATGATGAATCAAACATCTAGCAAGGGGCAAAGAGGATTTATTTTCCTCTAGCCAAGGTTGTCAGGGGCTATGACCCACTTGATATGGTGAGCTCTGACTCCTGAAGAAGGTTCCCCTAACCAAGGTTGTTTAGAAATCAAAACCAAACATGATGATTAAAGTCAGGGGCTATGACCCACTGGATATGGTGAGCCTTTGACCCTTTGAAGAAGGAATCTCAACAACATGAAGTTCTTTCAATCAAGCTACCGGATCCAAATGCTAACAATTTTCTTGTTTACCCCGCGAGATCCTTGAAAACATTACATACATGTCATACATATCATTGCATAACAGGTACCCTTTGGACAGGTCACTTACCATCTCCGCTGTTTATTTCAGCAATGGCTCCCCAACGAGATAACCAGGACTTTTTTGCTCAAGAGACCCGGTTCGGGGAAATCCTCCTGAATCTATCCAAGGGGCAGGAGGAGCTAAGGATACTTCTCACGGAGACCTTCGTCAGGGGCAGTGCTGAGGATGAAAAGCTGGAACACCTACAAGCTGAGATGGATTCAATGAAAGCCCAAATGCTGGGGCAGAGGAATGCCATTCAAGGTCTAGCTCAAAGACAAGATGAGCTCCGGTTTCTCGTCAACCAACTGCTTCAGGGTAACCAACTGGGGCAAACGTCTAAGGGTAAAAACCCAGCCATCGTTCGACCATCTTTGAGACAAAGAGGCAAGGAGAAAGCTCCTCATATGGCTTCAGTATCACCAGTTCAGTATCAACCTCACCAGCTTCAGCCAGGCAAGCCCAAAAGGCAATTCACCAAGCTCAACGTGTCGCTGCCTCAAGCCTTACAACAACTGCTGAGGTTGAACTTGGTAACTCGAAAGGATCCTCCTAAGAATCCCAACAGGACACCTTCAAGGTATGACCCCAACGCTCACTACGCTTATCATTCTGACAGCCCGGGGCATGCTACAGAGGATTGTTGGACTTTGAAGAATAAAATCCAGGATCTGATTGAGGAAGGAGCTGTGGAATTCACCCAAGACGGCCAGGCTGAGTGCTTTTACCATCCCTACAGGAGGCACCATTTGAAGTAACAGGCCCTGAGAAAAAAGAAAAAAAAAACTTTTGTTCATTCGAATTTTCAAGTTGTAATTTTCGGTTTGTTCAAACATTTACTCATTGTTATTTCATTAATGCATCGCATATGTCTGTTTTGAAACAATATATTCGTATTCACTATATGCAAATTATTTTCATATTTTTTCTGATGTCAACTCTTGATCTCAAATTCTAAGCCTCTTGAGGGAGGATGACGAAAACGATACCACAATCTACAGTATGCTTTTGAACAAACCCCGCTGATGAGGTACAGGCATTATTTCAATTCCTAAACACTGGAGTTATAAGGATGATAATCCCTCGTCAACCCCGCTGAGCCAAAGAAGTAGGAGTTTTTCTTTTCGAAATTTAAAACCCTTAATCATAACCTGGGGCAGGGTAGTCTCTCAGTTGATCCAAGTGCATAACGAATGGCACCAAAAAGGTCCTTACAAAACAAAGAAAGACAGTGATGGTTCCGAATAATCAATAAAGAAAGGCAGTCATTATCTCAAAATAAAATAAGAACCCATTAAGTCAAAACCTAGGAAGGAGACTTACAAAACTGGGGCATCCCGCTGACTGTAATTCCAAAAAAGGAAACAGTTCAGTCAAAAAAAAGAAAGGGATAACAAAAAAATCAGACAAGAAAGAGGTCTTACAAACCCTCAACAAAAAAGGAATGGCTGCCTGTTCAAAATAAGTTATCAACATCCGAATCATCACCGGTAAATCAGAGCAAAGACTCAAACAAGGCCTAGCGTATGATCAACTGAGTTTAGGTTTGAAGAACATCACGAAGAGCGGGTGGGTACAAATAATTTGAGCCTTTATCCTTTGTTTCTTAAACCGTGAACCAGGCCACATTATAACCCTCAAAAGTCCTAGCTGAAGCATGGGTTAGTTCGAAAGCATACTGTTACGAAAAGTATCCTGACTCCTGAAGGCCCACGGTAAAATAACGAGTTGACATCACGTTTTACAAACATTCATTTGTTTTATGAAAAAGAATGCATTCTCAAAATCTTCAAGACAGACATAGGCTTTGCATTTTTAACATAACTTTGTTTGCATATGACTTTTTGTTTGAACAACATAGAAATTCGCACGACGAATGCCTAATGAACAGAAGTACTTCCAATCAAGGGGCATGATATGATCATGGTCCATTATCTGGGGCAGTCCAATCAAGATTCGGAGAATCTCTCAAAGGCCAAATAGCCTGGGGCAAGTCTCCGCCTGAGTCACTTGGGGAATTCCAACAAATCTGGCCTGATCAAATACCTTCTGGTGGCGTGACAAAACACTGCTAACAGGGGCAACTCCCTACATTCTGAAAGCACGGACATGGTCGAAAAGAATACTACGCACAATCAAAAACCCGCTAGGTTGACATACCTAGGAAAAAATAAGGGCTTCCCGGCGAACCAAAAGGGTTCGGGCAAAAATAAGGGATGAAATGAAAAAATCTGTACACCCGGCAAGTCGAAAACCTGAAAAGGCGGCTTGGGCAAAAATGGGTATCCCGATGGACTGAAAACCCGAAAGGGCGGTCCAGGCAAAAGTTAGGGATCAAAGCGTACGACTATGTCCTGTCATCTTATCACCTGCCTACCAGAAGTAGGTCTGTCCATCAGCAAGCTATCAGCATCTCCCAGGTCTTCTTCTCCACCTCAGAAATAGGGGCAATGATGAGTTGTCCAAACAATCTAATCGCTCTGTCCTCCAAGGTACCAAGGTAGGTTCAGCTAAAGAACATGACCAGTACATCTTAATTCCCCAGAGAGTAAGTCACCAGTCAGTGCATTCCTCTCCAAGCAGAGTTATCCAATCTCAAGGAAGTTGAGTATCCTCCAACAGATCTCAACATTTCCCCCGGCAGTACATATATCCTTAACAAGCATCCCCGGCAGTCTTGGCTTAAAGATTATTCCCCGGAGGTACATCAAACATTCAAAGGAATCACTTCCCCCGCAGTTCAAAACTTCCCCAGGAAAGTCCAATCCAGTTTCCCCAGGAAAGTTGGAACTCATCTCCCCAAGCAGTAAGCTTATCCCCAGTAGATTCTGGAAGCTTATCCTCGCAGAGCACGAACGCGTTTCCCGGCTTTATTCAAAGAGTTATTTCCTTAACAGGATATAACTGGGTTATCCTCAGCCAAAAGACACGGAAAGAGCGTCCTCGACGAAGTCTTCTTACCCCAGCGAAGCCCATCAACACTTCCAACAACAAGGGTATCCCCAGCAAATTATTATCAACACTCAGCAAGGCATCCCTCTTCCCACAGAGTATTGCTTCCCAGCATGGTCGCTAGAGTATCTTTTCTCCCCGCAAAATCTTCCATTTGCCAAGTTTATTCCGCAACGGAGTCATCTTCTCCTACCGGTATTCTTGCAGTTATCATCCCCAGCGGAAGCAAAATCTATTCTTCAACATCAGCCCAGGATATGACTTCCCGGCACCCGTCAAGGATTTACTTTCCTAGACGAAAACATACATTCATAAAACATCACATACATCATTATAGCATGCATAGACGCATTATATCATACAAATCTCATTTATGTTGAGAACATCATTGCTTGATCCATATCATGCATTGCATATGACTGACCTTTACCTTTCAGGAAAGATGCAGTTGAAATTCTCAAATCATATTTCAAGACCTAGACCAGTTTAGTTAATCGACTCCAAAGATTTCTTATCCAGTCCCAGGCCTTCTCTAGTCCAGCTAAATCGACTCCTAACAGATTTTTCTGATAAAGACTCAGTAGAAGTTATCCTTGATTATAATTTCCTATGGTTCCCTCTCCGACGGTGAGTGAGGTGGTAATTCCTTTCCTTATGGTTCCCTCTCCGACGGTGAGTGAGGTGGTAATTCCTTTCCTTATGGTTCCCTCTCCGACGGTGAGTGAGGTGGTAATTCCTTTCCTTATGGTTCCCTCTCCGACGGTGAGTGAGGTGGTAATTCCTTTCCTTATGGTTCCCTCTCCGACGGTGAGTGAGGTGGTAATTCTTTTCCTTATGGTTCCCTCTTCGACGGTGAGTGAGGTGGTAATTCCTTTCCTTATGGCTCCCTCTCCGACGGTGAGTGAGGTGATAATTCCTTTCCTTATGGTTCCCTCTCCGACGGTGAGTGAGGTGGTAATTCCTTTCCTTATGGTTCCCTCTCCGACGGTGAGTGAGGTGGTAATTCCTTTCCTTATGGTTCCCTCTCCGACGGTGAGTGAGGTGGTAATTCCTTTCCTTATGGTTCCCTCTCCGACGGTGAGTGAGGTGGTAATTCCTTTCCTTATGGTTCCCTCTCCGACGGTGAGTGAGGTGGTAATTCCTTTCCTTATGGTTCCCTCTCCGACGGTGAGTGAGGTGGTAATTCCTTTCCTTATGGTTCCCTCTCCGACGGTGAGTGAGGTGGTAATTCCTTTCCTTATGGTTCCCTCTCCGACGGTGAGTGAGGTGGTAATTCCTTTCCTTATGGTTCCCTCTCCGACGGTGAGTGAGGTGGTAATTCCTTTCCTTATGGTTCCCTCTCCGACGGTGAGTAAGGTGGTAATTCCTTTCCTTATGGTTCCCTCTCCGACGGTGAGTGAGGTGGTAATTCCTTTCCTTATGGTTCCCTCTCCGACGGTGAGTGAGGTGTTAATTCCTTTTCAGATGGTTCCCTCTCCGACGGTGAGTGAGGTGATAATTCCTTTTCAGATGGTTCCCTCTCCGACGGTGAGTGAGGTGGTAATTCCTTTTCAGATGGTTCCCTCTCCGACGGTGAGTGAGGTGATAATTCCTTTTCAGATGGTTCCCTCTCCGACGGTGAGTGAGGTGGTAATTCCTTTTCAGATGGTTCCCTCTCCGACGGTGAGTGAGGTGATAATTCCTTTTCAGATGGTTCCCTCTCCGACGGTGAGTGAGGTGATAATTCCTTTTCAGATGATTCCCTCTCCGACGGTGAGTGAGGTGATAATTCCTTTTCAGATAGTTCCCTCTCCGACGGTGAGTGAGGTGATAATTCCTTTTCAGATTATAATTTCCTAGAGTTCCCTCTCCGACGGTGAGTGAGGTAATTTCCTTTCAGATTATAATTTCCTTTGGTTCTCTTCCCGATACTGCGAAGATGGTAATTCCCACCAAGATTTTCTCAACGAGCGTTGTTGAAGTTAAAGTCACCCAGGGTTCTCTTACCGTTCATGCTGAGGTAGTAACCATCCCTGGTTCATTCATCGCTGTTTGAAGCTCCAGATCCAGCTCCTGTAACCAGTCAGGACACATCTACACCAAGCATCTGAAAACCAGCTCCTGCAACATGTCAGGTACTCAGTTTTCTGTTTTGCAGGTATGCAGGTTCTCGCTAAGGAATCTCTTATGCGATCAACATCCAGATGGCATCTATAAGCCCATCATCCTATTCACCAACCCCTAAATGGCATCTATAAGCCCATTCCACCATCACTGCTACTATGTGAGCGCAAATTTCTGGGCACTCTAGTGTTCAATCATCTTCTACCCTCGGATTACGAAAGGCACGTCAGCCAATCTGCATCCTCAGGTCTAAGAAGATTGAACAGGGGCAACTGTTGTACCCCAAAATTTGCCCTCCCATATTCTCCAAAAAATTGCCAAGTCAAGCTGCAAAATTCCCCAAGGGTTACACAGTGCAAAGACCTCCTAAGCAGTCAAAATTAGGGTTTGTGTTCTGATCAAGAAAATGAAGTTTCCAAAGGTCCAATCAAGTCTCATGTGCCTACAAATATGGTCAAGCATCCTCATATCAAGTTTCAAGACATTCAGCTCAAAATTGCACAGTCAAAAACCCTAATTGCACTACAATCAACTGTAGGGGCAAAATGGTCATTTGGCAGTCAAAAGTTCAAATTTTTGGTCAACATATCATTTTGAAGCCACAAACATCATTTGATCAATGCTTGATCATGATTCTCAAAATTTGGCTCAGAAATCATCAAGATGCAAAAGTTTCCTTATTTGGACAATTGAAAAAGTCAACTGAAATTGACCAGGGCATAACTTTCACATGGATTATCAGAAAAATTCCATCCAAAGCTCATTTTGAAGAGAAAGACATTTCCTACAACTCATCTTCATACTTCAAGTCCAAGAAATGCTCTCACAAAAAGTTATCAATTTCAACATTATAGGTCATTTTCAAAAGTCAACAAAAAGGGACTTTAAGTCAAAGGCCATAACTTGAGATTGGTAAATCAAAATGCCATGGTACCAAGGGCATTGGTTAGAGGACTCAAAGACCTTTCCAAAATGTCCAAGAACATGAGAAAAGCTTAAAAATTGAGCAAGTTATGCCTTGTAGAAGTTGGGAAATTTTTGGATATTTTGAAAAGTCAACATTACTCCAAATGACCTAAAATTGCTAATGGGCCCATTTTTCTTCCATAATTCATCATCCATGACATATGCACGACTACTTGGCCCAAAGGGAAGTCCTTATTCATTTTTTATTTATTTATTTGAATTTTTATTTATAATAATTCATTTAAATCAAAATAAATGTATGAAAAATGCTAACCTAAAGTTTTAAATCTTTTTGTGCATGTTTTACTCTCAAGATTTCGTGCTTGTACCAATATGGAAAGATTTGGATTGATTGGCTTGATTGAGAGCAAAAAGCACATGGAAAAAGATTGGAAAAAATCTTAGAAAATCAAATTTCCAAAATCATGAATGCAAGATATTTGGATCCATATTTTTAACCTAATTCACTCTTGCATAAGTATGGAACACAACCCTAATCATAATAGACACTGAGCTGCGCCCAAAAGCCATTACAAAACTTGGAAAATTTTGTCTAAAACTCAAATCTGAAAACTCCCTTTCAAGGCGATTCAAGACATAATTTTTGTTCCATTGGCTTGCTGAAGGTCCATTGAACGTGTCTCAATCAAAAACAGTCATCCAAACCTCAAGAATCGTTGTACAGAATCCAAAATTTTCTCATAAAATTGCATACTCGTATCCTAATTTTGAGGCATTTCCATGACATTTAGTTTATGTATTCTTATTCAATAATGCATTATGATGCTTACCATGTGAACTAATTGCGTTTTTATGTGTTGTACGCAAAGATGCCATTGTTGATATTTAGGGTTCTTCAACCTTAGAATTAGGGCTTTTGAAATAAGGCAAAATTAGAGGCTGAGACCAAGGCCATTGGATTCAACGCGTTTGGACGAATAGGAATCAGCAATCGCGATCAATTTATGAGGCCTTGTGGCCTATTCGCTATTTTTTCATATGGTACTTTCAGCAACGCGTGAAAACCGTTGCTTATGTTGTTATTGTTTCAGGAAAAATAAAACACGAGGAAGAAGATGGTGTGGTGGCAAGACGTGATAGGGCTGTTTGAAATTCGCGCGCAGACCCACTAACATTGACATTTTTCTTTTATAATATTTATTGTTTGTTATATGTTAACAATGCGTGCAGTAGAACGAATGGCAAGGCGTATGAGTGTTAACGTCCAAGACCTGGGTTCGAACCCCAGGTCTACCTTACGTCCATATTATTTTTCAACAAGAATTCACGTGCATTTTCAATATCAAGGCACAGCATGCACCTCCATAATCCAGTCGTCCACGCGTCCAAGGGACTCAAATAAAAGGCTCAGAATTGAAGAACACGATGCACATGAGTCAACGCCTCTGCACGTGGGTGAAAAAGTCCACAAAGTCAGAAATTCAAATGGGCCAGAATTGCTTGGATTCAACCTCCACTTTGGGGACTACCACCCCCCTAGGTTTGCATATTTTTCACTTTCTTTATTTTTTTTATTATTATTTATTTAACTCTATTTCTTTTAATCATTATTTGTTTAAATTAATTACTTATTTTCATAAATATAAAAAATGCATAAAAATCAGAAAAGATAAAAAATATAAAAAATATTTTTATTTTAATACTTTTGGTAAATAAATTTGCATGTAATTATTTAGTTTTAATTTAGGTTAATTTTAATTCTTTTAATAAAAAAATCTAAAATAGGCATAGAATTAGGTTTAATGAATTTTTCATCCTTTTCATTTTTTTCTTTCAAATAATTAAATATTAATATTTATTTATTTTTATAATCAAATTTGTAAATTAATTAGGGTTTAATTTTAGGTTAAAAAACTTCAATATTTTCTTAACAAGTTAAAATAAAATAGAATTAGGGTTAGCGTTTAATTGCAATTAATTTTTCTATTAAGTCCTAAAAAACATAAAATACCAAAAAAACAATTCCTTTTCTTTTTTAATTAATTAATGTCACCATTTAATTCAATTTTTGCAAAAGGGTCCAACGCCCTCGTTTCGTTCTTAATTTCTTATTAATTCGCGTATTTATTTTATATTCTTTATAATATTATGTATCTCTCCCGAAGCCATGTAAATTACTTCTTGCACTTTAAATTCTTTTACTTTCTTTATTTTTCTGTCAAATCGGGTTCGAGAAACTTTTGGCGATGTGGACCCGCGCCATTTGTAATAGCTTTAGATCTTTACTTTCCCGCAAATATTTTTAACTGTTAATCAAAAGCACGAAAGAATGTATGGACAAAAAATAAAAACAAGCGTAGAACACCAATAACATGACAAGACAAATGCAAATGAAAACGACACACAAATCGCACACACCACCCTAGGGTACGCCTCATTGTTGCCTTGCCTTCGAAAGGTGATCGTCGAGTAGAGGATGTCTTAGTAAGTCCTCATGATCCGGGAACCTGGCATGAGGGTAGCTTCTAAGGTGTCTTCCTATTGCTCCGGTGATCACCATGCCCCGAACCTCGAATTGACCCGAACACCTCCAACGGTGGTGCTACCTACCTCTCAATGGTGGGATGGCACTACTTTAAAGGACATTTACACAGACGAATTCCTTAGGGTAGGTAGACGACTCTAAATACTTGCTCTAAATTTCAAAACAAATTCAAAAAATACTTTTCACACCGACACCTTTTCAAAAAGCTTTCGAAAGCAATTTTTCAAACACTCTTGAGGACCGATACAAGAGTCGAACTGGAATTTTCAAAGAAACTTTTTTAAAACCCACAGTTGAAAAGCAAACAAACATTTTGAAAACATAATGAGCAAGTATCTAAGAGCCCATGGATAACCATGGATAGAAAGGGTGCTAACACCTTCCCTTTCTATAATCTACCTCCCGAACCGAGGGCAATCTCTTTAAGGAATTTTTCTGTGCTTTTGTCCTTTCCATTTGGAGAAAATAAAAGACGGTGGCGACTCTTGCTTCCGCGACATTTCGCGAACCAGCGTTAAACAGTCAGTTCCAGATCCACCGATCACATCTGCAAATAGGGGACATGCTGCCCCTCTTCTTCTGTATCTTTCATCTCTAAAGACAATCCGTCAGAGGGGGGAAAACGTGGGTGTCGTTCAAGCAGTTCAGGAAGCTCTTTAGGCCTTATCTTGAGTTTGTATGAAACTTAAGAGAGGTACTTTGTTGTAAAATATTTGAAGGACGTGGCCATAGACTCCATATACACCCGCGTGGAGGAAGTGGAGGATGGGCGACCAGTTACCCGGCTTATGGCCATATTTCCGCTCGAGTGGCAATGGAAACACTTCGAGCAAAGGCTTGAGTATTATGCTATGAAGCCTGGGGACTTTGATGCTCAGGACCAACTCTCTTACGAGAAGCGGACGACCTATGTTAAGAGCTTCTCCCCTGCGAGGTGTGTGGACATGAACAACAACCTCCTCTTCGACAACAATGAGGAGTACCTTTTAGTTAATAGGTTGATCAACACAAAGGCCCTGCTCGAATGTTCCTCAGACGGGGAAGCCATGAGGCTTTTAGGTAGGGGGACACTGTCGCGATGATTAATTTTGCTTGCCTTTCATGCGGGGACGTGCCCGTGTTAGTTTCCTTGTTTTTTAACCCATGACTGATGGTTTCTTTTTTATTATAGGTCGAATGGCGTCCCTCTCTGAGCGCTTATTAAAGTTGAGGCCCAAGAATGCATCCACCTCGAGGCCAAAGAGCAGGGTCATCCAGCTCCAAGAGCAGGCCAAAGTTGTGGGCCGTACCCGCAATTCCCCTTCTTCATCAAAAACTCAGGCTCCCTATGGAGGGCCCACCCATATTCCCGTCAGCAAGCCCGTGACAAAGAGGAAGCACATGGAGGATATCGAAATAGTGCCTAAGGGTGACAAAGTGCCTGCGGGGGTATTCGTGTTGCCTCCTTTCTATCTAAATCGTGATCACTTCAGCGGGGAGAACTCCTTGGGCATGCACGAGGAGGAGAGGGAGGAGATTTTGTTCGAGGATAAAGAAGTTCACAAAAAGAATTTAGTGAAGGATGTGGTTGTTGTCATAAGGATGCTCGAGACAGCCCTGACGCTGAATGATGAGGCCGCAAGCTCTCAGGCCTCTCTCGACGCAGCATATGCTAAGATTCAGAAGCTGAAGGCCAAGAATGCAAAATTAAAGTGCGATATCCTTAATCATGAGTCAAAGTTCGAGGCCCAAGTTAGGCTTCTCAAGGATCTAAACAAGTTGCAATCTCAATTGGAGGCCGTGACCTAAGAGAACGAGTGTTTGGTCACCAAAACGAAGGAGTTGGAAGGGATCACGGCCCCGACTGAAGAAGAAACAGATGTGGAGAATGGCATGGCATCCAGAGCAGAGTTGATCCCTTGCATCCGAGTGCTCAAACAAGACATCATGGACACCCTCGATTATGGTTTCAACATGGCCGTTGAGCAACTGAGGATCCTGAACCCGGGGGAGAGATTGTGGTTGAAGGGGCGGGTCTGTTCAACCAAGTGATTGATGGGAAGATATTTTATCCCTCCGATAACAGTGATAGGGAAGATGAAATTTTATTAGTTTTTAGAGTTTGCGTGTCTGTTCTCATTTTATTTTGGATTCATGGTCCTCGTGCCTAATTTATAATCATTTGAACAGCGTCAACCTTCATGGTCAGCATTTATGAATGTGTTGAACCCCAAAATTTTCCCTCCCATATTTCTCAAGACATTGCAAAAATAATCTCCAAATGGCTCAAGATTGCTCAAGGGTTGGATAGTCAAATCATCTCCTAAGGCAGTCAATCTTAAATTAGGGTTCTGTGTTGCATCAAGGTCCTTACATACAAATGACCTCAAGTTCTCCCCAATGTCCTAATATGTTATCAAGTTCATCCATGTCAAATATAAAGCCTTGTAGAGGAAGTTTGGTCAGTCAATTGCTCAAAGGGTCCCAAAATCGACTATGCTAGGGCAAAAGTCAACTGTGATCCAAATACAGTCAAACCTCAAGATTTTTTGTCAACATTCTCATTTTTAAGGATAATTCATCATTTGATCAAGGGTTGATCATGATTCATCAAGGATTGCTCAAAATTCATCAAGATTCAAAAGTTACTAAATTAGGGTTTTGTAGGAAAAGTCAACTCAACTTTGACCAAGCATAACTTTCTCATACTTTATGATAAATGACCCATCCAAAGCTCATTTTGAATAGGATGCAATTTCCTACAATCCATATTCACACCCCAAGATCAAGAAATGCACTCACAAAAAGTTACAAATTTGGACATTATAGGTCATTTTTGAAAGTCAACAAAAACACCTTTTTTTCCAAAGCTTATAACTTGAGCATGGAATATAAAAATGAGATGAGACCAAAAGGGTTGATTAGCGGACATCTCAAGGTTTCTAAAAAGTCTAAGAACACTTACAAAAGTTCAAAATTGAAGAAGTTATGCATTATTGAAGTTGGGCATTTTTCCAAAATTGCCAAAAGTCAACTATCCCCAAAACTTCAAATTTTGTCAAATGGGCCCACTTTTTTCCACTTGATTTGATCTTGTCACATTACACACGTGCTCTATCTTTAGTCTTGGGTCCATTTATTAATTTTTCCATTTTATTTGATTTTTATTGAATTAATTCATTTTAAATCAATTTAAATCCAAATAAAATCTAAAAATTGATAACTTGGTATCTTTTTGATTGATACAGGTCTTAAATATCATCATGTACACAATCAAACTCGTATCAATCTATATCATGCAAAAAATATTAGATTTGGAATGAAATTGGAAGCTTTTTAATGGAGGATCATATCACATCTTCAATCATCGATGCCTAAGGATTCAAAGCCCAAAACCTGACCTAATTCATCCCATGTTACATATACAACACAAAGCACACGAGTTCAGAACCAGGAGGCTGCACAATCTGGAAAACCAAACTTGGAAATTTGCCAAAAAAGCTTGGAATTGAAATCACCCTTAGAGTCTAATTCAAGGCTAAAACTCAACGTAGTTCTCTTGGTAGACATCCATTGAATATATTGGAATCAAAAGCAAGCTCTCTCCCTCCCTGAATCGCGTTATAAGTCCTTTGAAACATACCCCTGTACACGAAATCGTATTCTCATATTCATGCGTTTTTCTGGCAAAATCTTTACACCATCATGTTTATCGTTCCATTTAGAACATTTCTGCATCATTTAATTTTGTTTTCATGAGCCATAGCCCCATACCCGAACCTAGGGTTTTGGAAGCTTGTTTTTGGGCGTTTGTTTTGCAGGAAAAATTAGAACTAGTAATGGACATGGATGAAATCAGGAGAGGAAGACGAACATGGCTATGGCTTTAGAATTAATTTCCATAGCCTAGAGAAGGTTTTAGGATGAACCTAGGGATTTAGTTGCGGATAAAAATCCGCAGGTAAATAACCAGTGTTCCAATGAAGAAGACGCTGACGCGTCTCCCTCCCATTGGTTGTTTCAAATCTTGTGCGCTTTTTATATTTTTCTGATCTAGAGAGTTGTCTTTATTTTATTATTATTAATCTCTAACATTATAACAATTAGGCGCGTTGGTTGATTTGGTAAACACGTTAGTGCATAGTCCAATGGGACCTGGGTTCGAATCCCAGGTCCCCAACATATTTCTTGTTATTTTCTTTCAGGCGATCCAGTGTGCCTCATGCCTTGCAACGCACCATGCACCTTCAAATCTCCAGGCGCCAGATGGCCTTCAGGCCAAATCTAATGGCCAAGATTGAACGTCCATCATGGTCTCCAGTCAACCCAGGCATAAAGAATCTGGGAAAGTCAATACAGGCCAACGTGAATGGGCCTCAAAAATGCCAATCTCACCTCCTGATCAGGCCCAACACCCCCCCCTTTTGGTTATTTCTTTTCATTTTATTTATTTATTTATTTTGTATTATTATTTTTTTATTACCACTGACCAATTAAAATCTTTTTCTCATAAAATCAAAAATACCAAAATAAATTTTATTTATTAAAATTAAATTCATCACTTTTATTTTTGTAAATAAATATTAATTAATTAACTTAGTTTTAATTAGGTATAATTTTTAATATCTTTTGCAAATAATTAAAATTAATGTAGAATATTAGGTTTTATTAACTTTGACCAAATTTATTTAATTTCATTTTTTAAATATCCAAAAATCCAAAAAAATATCTTTGTTAATTAGTTAATTAATTAATTAATTAATTTAACTTAGATTTAATTCCTTTTAATTCAAAAATAAACCAAAAAATGCTTTCTCTTAAAAAAAAAGGGTCAAAACCCTAAAAAAATTCCGCATCCAATTTAATTTCTTGCACGCGATCCATTTGATTCCAATATTGTAATTGTTTCTCGGTATGTAATAGCTTTTAATTGGGAATTTTATTTTATCGCTTTCTTTTATTTTCCGCAATTTAAATTTCAAGGGTTGTTTTTGGGGATGTAAATACCCGACGCCTTGTAATAGTTTTAGATTTAATTTCCGCAAATTTAAATTCCGCATACACTGTTAGATGTTTGATAATATGGATGCATGATAAGATCAAATGTATGAACTTAAAATCAACATAGCTCACCCATGACATGTACAAAGATAAATTAACCGAAACAATACACTCGCACATGCGCACTCTTAGGGTACACCTAGCTTGGTTGCCTTCGAACATGGTCATTAAGTATAAGAAGTTTTAGAGGTCGCCCTCTTGTCCAAAGATCATAGTTGCCTCGAAATGGTTGCCTCGGAAAAATGATCTAAGACATTAGGGTTACCGCTAAGGCGTCCTAACATTGCTTTAGTGACCACACATCCCTTAATCGAATTGACCCTTAAAACTCCAACGAGGGTGCTACCTACTCCTCAATAGTGGGATGGCATTGTCTAAAGGACATTTGTATAGATTAATTCCTTTTTCAAGTAGGTAGATGGTTCTTAAGTACTTGCTCATTCTAAAACAAAACAAAAACTTTTCGCACTCACACCTTTCAAACAAAAAACTTCTTTCAAACCCACAAACACAAAGAAAAGCACATTTTGAAAACACTTTGAGCAAGTACCTAAGATCTCGTGGATAACCACGGATAGAAAGGGTGCTAACACCTTCCCTTTCTATAATCTACCCCCCGGACCCGAGAAATATCTCGGAGAAAAAAAAGGAATTTTTCTGTGCTTTTTTCCTTTCCTTGTTGGATAAAATAAAAGACGATGGCGAGTCTTGCTTACCACGACATTTTGCGAAAACAAACGCAAAACGCAAACCAGCATATCAAAAATAGTCAGTTCTCTCCCACCGTATCACAGAACTGGCGACTCTGCTGGGGACGCTTAATAAGTGGGGTATACCTTAGGAATAGTTCATAATGTTTTCAATTGCTTGACTTGTATGCTTTATATTTGTGGGCTTGTATCAGAGTTACTATAGATCCTAACTCGGATCTGGGGATACCCTTTAGGTAAGTAGCAATAAACTGTGAGGGAACTGTCCGGCGTAGACCGACACGGTTGAAGTAGTAGCTACGTTGGTGTGGCACTTTAGTATGTACCGATATCCCTTGTGTTGGAACGAGGAGAATATGGGTCTTCTAAGGGGTCATTAAGCACCAACTGACCTTAGAACCTTTAAATTGACCAACTTGGCCATAAAACAGTAGCAGTATGCTACACTCATTGAGGCTAAACTCTCGCGATGATTCCGGACGCAAGAAAAGGTTGCTAAACTGGAATTATGACCGATCGAGGGTAGTCAGTGATATTGAGATCCTCTAGAACCCGGTTACTATTTTTAGGACAGGTTTAAACAAACTGAACTGAAAGAGGGTAGCACCTAAGCTCCTTGCCAGCCTGAAATCTAAGGGCTCTTGGTGTGACTTGTGGGCCTTTACCATGTTTTCTATTTGTGGATACTTGTGATGTGTTTACTATCATGACATCGTGACATCATAACATTGCATACATCTTGCATTGGACTAACCTATTTCAAAGACAGGAGGGATTCATCTTTGTTCTGTTTTGTAGGTCATCATGATGCCCATGCGTAAGAATACCATCCAAATCAACTTTGTCCAGGTTCCCACCTTGCTTAAAGAGATGGTTGCCAAGATGCCTGACACTACTTCCTTCCTCAGAAGACACGGTTATCTTCTCAGTTTGGTCACCTCCAAATTGGACGAGCAGATGATGAGTGTCCTGGTCCAGTTCTATGATTAGTTGTATCATTGTTTTACTTTCCAGGACTATCAGCTGGTTCCCACCCTAGAAGAGTTCTCTGAGCTGCTCGGTATCTTTGTTCTGGAGTAGACCCCGTTTACTGGTTGGGAAAAGATTCTTAGGCCCGAAGAGATTGGTGCAGCCCTTCATTTGACAAAAGAGGAGGTAATGGCTAATTGGGAGACTAGAAGTGGAGCAAAGGGCTTTCTGACTAAGTTTTTGGTTGGTAAGGCTAACTATTTCTGGGATAGTCTAGACTTCAAGGCATTCGAGGATATTCTGGCTCTTCTGATATATGGCTTGGTATTGTTTCCGAATCCTGACACTTTTGTTGATGTGAATGCGATAAAGATCTTCATCTCTCGGAATCCTGTACCCACTCTCTTGGGTGACATCCTTCATCAGCTCTATACTCGTATTGCCCGAAAGCGGGGAACCTTGATGTGCTGTGCTCCATTATTGTCGAGGTGGTTTATTTTGCACCTCCCCAAGTCAGTGCTGAAGAACAAAGAAGGCATGGGTTGGGCTTATAGGGTTATGTCTCTCTCACATAATGACATCATTTGGACTCTCAAGGGTATGGGCGAGGTAACTATCATTGATCATTGTGGGGAGTACCCCAATGTTCCCCTAATAGGAACCTATTGAGGAATTTCTTACAACCCATGCTTAGCTCTCCGTCAGTTTGGGCGAGCTAGAAGAGAAGGACCTCATGAGCTGTTAATGCCTAGCATCATATTTGATTTTCAAGGGGATAGCGATGAGCAGCGTCGCAGATTCATAAGGGCTTGGGATAGAGTTCACCAATCTGATCCACACGAGCTGGGCCCAAAGACTTCACTTCCGATGGAGCCATATCTCAGATGGGTTCGTATCCGTGCCCAAAAGTTGGGTATGCCGTATGAAGCCGTCCGACCTGTCATTCTTGAAGTTGCTAATGAAGAAGGAGTTCTTCCAACCATTCTCCATCCTCATATGCCCACTGACATTAGGGAACTAAAAAGATCTTGGATGCAGCTGAGGGAGGAACGGGATTCTTACCGAGAGAATTTCAACAAGCAAGAGCAAAAGATCCAGAAGTTGACTAGGCAGCTGGAGAACGAGCGGATTCTTAATGACTATGTGCGCACCGACAAGAAGAGACCATGGGAGCATTGATTGGACTTTGATGATTTCCTTTCTAGTTTTTATTTTACTTTTCAGTATTTCCTTTCATGTAACGCCTTAATGGCATCAGTTAAACAATTTGAATATCAAAAGTTTATCTAATAAAGTGTGTTTCATTTCTTGTTTACAAATTTGAATCTCCCGATTGTCTTTGAAATCATGTCATGCACATTTTATCCCATGCACTTCATAAACAGGTATCCGTTACAGGTCTCTTATCTTCTTCGCTATTTATTTCAGCACTCATCATGTCTGCTGAACCTTCAACTGAGCAAGCCATCAAGGCCCTCCAGGCCTAGAATGCCCAATTCCAAGAGATGTTCATGAATCTAGCTAAGGGTCAGCAAGATCTGAAGACCCTAATTCTGAAAGAGAAGAAGAAGAAGAAGAAGAAGAAGAAGAGGACAGTCCTGTTTAACACAGGGCACAGGTTTGGAAACAGGCTACATAATGAAGAGTATTTGACCACCTCATCTGGAGGGAAAGATAGTCAGGAAGAAAGGAGGGCTCCTAGCCCTGTGGTCTCCGACAACGAGATGGATTTCGATGAAGAACAGTATCCTCTGACCAAGGACAGATACAAGCAACTGGAAGACCGATTGAGTGCTATGGAAGTTCAAAAAGTGCCTGGTATGGACTTTGGTGATCTGGGTCTATCATCTGGGGTGGTGATTCCCCACAAATTCAAGGCACCGACCTTTGCTAAGTATGACGGAGTTTCTTGTCTGAAGTTGCACCTCCGGTCATATGTAAGGAAGATTCAGCCTTACACTGCTGATAAGAACCTATGGATCCACTTCTTCCAAGACAGTCTCTCAGGGACTCAGCTTGAGTGGTTTTATCAGTTGGACGGAGCCAGTATCCGTAGTTGGGAAGATTTGGCTACTGCTTTCTACAGGCAGTACCAATACAACTCCGACCTCGCTCCCACGCGTACCCAACTCCAGGGTATGTCAATGGGAACGGGTGAAGGATTCAAAGATTATGCTCAGAAGTGGAGGGACCTCGCCGGTAGAGTACAACCACCCTTGGCTGATCGGGAGCTTGTTGATATGTTTCTAGGGACCCTATCTGGTCCATTTTTCAACCATCTGATTAAAAGCTCTTCATCTGGGTTTATAGAGCTTATTTTGACCAGTGAGAGGATTGAAGCTGGTATTAAGGCTGGGAAAATACAGAAGGGTGCCTCATCAAGCACCAAGAAGAAGCCCTTTAAGAAAGAGTCCAGCGCTGTTGTGATACGGTGGGAGAACTGACTTGGGTTTTGCGTTTGTGTTCGCAAATGTTTCGGTTTAGCAAGAGTCGCCACCGACTTTTTATTTTATCCTAAGGAAAGGCCAAAAAGCACAGGAAAGACCTTTGAGATGTTTTCTTGGGTTCGGGGAGTAGATTATAGAAAGGGAAGGTATTAGCACCCTTTCTATCCATGGTTATCCATGGGCTCTTAGTTACTTGCTTTGATTTTTCAATTGTTTGAAATGGTGCTTTGTGTGTGATTTTGGAAAATGTTTTGAAAAGAGGCCATCGTTGTGGTAACCTTTGTAATGATTCTTGTTTGAATGTATACAAAGGTGTTTTTGTCTTTTGAAAAGTTTTCAATGTTTGAAAGTAGGGTTTTGAAATTGTGTGTTTTGAAAATAGTAAGGATGTTTTTGCAAGCTTGATCAAGTAACTAAGAGTTATCTACCCTATTTTACTCAAAGATATTTCTTATGTTTTTAACCCTTTTAACAGTGTTGTTTCACCATTGTATTTGGTGAACAACCTTGTGTTAGGATGTTAAACGGGACAGGCGCGGGTCATCGTATAGACCATGATAGCAATTTTGCAAAGTATCTTAGCATTTTTTGAGGGACTAAGATCATTTGATTTTGTTTGTTTTACCAAGATACTTTGCATGTGTAACATGGCCATTTTAAATTTAGGCAACCGAGTGGAGATACCTTAAGGGGTGTTCGTGTGCAAGTGTGTTTTATTGCATACAAGAGTTTATCTTTGAATTAGGATTTTCTATTTCATTGATTTTATCTTGCCATACACATCCTAATTACTAGCATTTATATTTGAAAGCAATAAAAAGCGGAAATGTAAAATCCTATGTTATTACAGTAATTAGGGGGCGGGGATACATATTTGTACATGGGGTGGTTCAACGAGAAAAATAGATAAGAAAAGAAAATAACAAAGGCAAGATAGATAGAAAGAGAGAGAGTCAGCGCGCTGCTGAGAGGAAGTCAGAAGTTCTGACTCTGGCACCTGCAAAACAGAAACCTGTTAGTGGGAAAATCAGAAGTTCTGACCCCCATGCGCTGCAAGACAAAAGTTTGTTAGTGGGGATATCAGAAGTTCTGATCCTGCTGGAAATACAATAATTTTCAGAAGTTCTGATATTATTGACAGCAAAACAAGCTTCAGATGTGCTAACGTCAAAGTCATCACTTGGCTTCTCCCTGTGCTAGTCAGAACATCTGTAGTTTTGTTATTTTTCCCCAAAATAGAAAACATGTTTGGGATAACTTCAGCAAATGTCAAAGTGTTTCAGGAGACAGAACCAACAAGGTCACAGGCGGGTTCTACACTGATTCACTTCCTACTTGAACATTCTGAGGTATGAAAATCCTCAGAACGCAAACAGAAGCAACATGATATTTACATTATGTTCATTAAGCATGCAAAGCTGATGTTGCTTAGCAGCGTGATGAAGGTCAGCAGGTGCTTACCTGGCTGTTGGAAAAGTATGTGAGTGAGAGCTAGCTTTTAGCTCTGATGGTGTTCTGGACAGGTTCTTTTTTGAAGGGGTGGATGGAGAGTATATATGGTCAGAAACTGTAGAGGTGTCTTTCTTTAATCAAGAAGAAAACTGGGTACAAATGAGGTTTTGAGGCAGGAGATTCAAAGTTGTGCTTGAGGCTCTTGAAACACTAAGATTTTTGACAGAGTTTCAAAGTATTTTCTTGCTAAAAAATTTTGTTTCTCTTCTAGCAATTTTTTTCTGGTTTTGGACCGCCCCTTTTTAGTGGCCAATGGTGCTCTATTTATAGGCAAAGCTCTTGTGGATTTGTGAACGTTAAAGGCGCCAATATCATGTAGCAGAGGTTAACTTGTTTTTTTTTAAAGAAGTTCATGAAAAGTTGTGATAATGGACAGCTTTTCAGCCTAGGCTGGAACAGCAGGTAAGGATTGAGGAGAAGCGACCTCTATAGGTGAAAGGTGGCGCATAGACCCATGCCTAAACCTGCATAAAGGTGTTTACCAAGCCACACGTGAAGAGACCCTTTGGATGAACGTTCAGGAGTGGTTGGGAGCATTAATGAGCATTAAATGGTGATGAGATTTATCAGCATCAAAAATCTTGTAATAGGAGATTTTGCATCATTACCTAAAACCTGAACCAGCAGTTCTGCTTTTACCAAAAACAACGTAAACCAAGCTCTAACCTTGGCTTCTTGCTGTCTCAGCAAATTCTGAGGATTCTCCTGACTTTCTAGCACGTTCCTTGGATTTGCTTCTGGAAATCCTAGATTTAGAGATTCTGTGTCAGTGTAACACCCATTCTTCGGACCCTTTCATCTTCTGATTCCAGCATGTTCTGAAGGAGCCTTCAGACTTCTTTGCTTTCTTTACATTCCTCTAGCAAACTCTGGCTGAACTTGCGTAACTGCTGAAAGAGCCATGTTCTGTTTGAGGATTACGTGTTGAACCACATTTACAACCTCTAACTGAATTGATGTAGCTGCTGAAGAGCCAACTTCTGACTGCGTTGAGCCAAGCTTGCAACTTCTGACCGTTTCTGTCTGGAGGTTGGTTCAGAAGTTCTAAAGTGTTATTTTCTTCTTAAACACCCATTTTTAGAGAAAAATTCCAAATGTTTAGAATTTAATTTTTCTCAAGGTAAAAGCTTTGCCTTTAGAGCTTGTGTGATCATTTTGCTCTTGTAAATGGTTTTCTTGGGAAGAAATGATAATTCAGGACTTGGATTTGTTTCAGAGAGACTCTGAGAATCCAGGATGATTTCCTGAAGAATGAGAGGGCAAATTTTGGGGTATAACAGTTGCCCTTGTTCAATCTTCTTGAACCTGAGGAGTTAGATTGGCAAGTTTGCCTTTCGCGACTCAAAGGTTCAAGAGGATTGGACACTAGAATGCCCGTAAATTTACACTCGTCCAAAGCATAGTTGAGGGAATGGGCTTAAAGATGCCATTTGGAGATGGTAGAATCTTGCTGGAGATGGGCTTAAAGATGCCATCCAAGAATCTTTGTTAAATTGCAATGTTGTAGGTCAAAAGAATGAGTATCAAAATGGTATCCGCATCTGGAATGCACTCGAACTGTATCTGGAGACTGAATTTGTATGAGCAAAAGAATGGCGTCCGTGTCTGGGGCGTATCTGAGCTGTGACTGTATTTGAATGTTGAATGAATATCAGAATAACTGCCGTGTCTGGAGTGTATTTGTATTGTATCTGGATGACAGAGGAATATCTGTGTATGGAGCAACTGTGTGCTGGGGATAAACTCTGAATGAGTGACAGAATGGCAACCGTGTCAAGAGCGTATCTGGACTGTATCTGAAGTTGAGATCCGTATGAGTAGCAGAATGACTTCCGTGTCTGGAGTGTATCTGAAACTGTAACTGGGATCTGAATGAGTGACAGAATAGCAACCGTGTCTGGAGCGTATCTGGACTGTATCTGAAGTTGAGATTCGTATGAGTAGCAGAATGACTTCCGTGTCTGGAGTGTATCTGAAACTGTAACTGGAGTTAAGATCCGTATGAGTAGCAGAATGACTTTCATGTCTGGAGTGTATTTGAGACTGTAACTGGGATCGAGATCCATATGAGTAGCAGAATGACTTCCGTGTCTGGAGTGTATCTGAGACTGTAACTAGGATCGAGATCCATATGAGTAGCAGAATGACTTCCGTGTCTGGAGTGTATCTGAGACTGTAACTGGAGTTGAGATCCGTATGAGTAGCAGGATGACTTCCGTGTCTGGAGTGTATCTGAGACTGTAACTGGAGTTGAGATCCATATGAGTAGCAGAATGACTTCCGTGTCTGGAGTGTATCTGAGACTGTAACTGGAATTGAGATCCGTATGAGTAGCAGAATGACTTCCGTGGCGACTGCACTGGGGAGAATCAAACTGCTGGTGTAAAGACCAGAATGGCATCCGTGTTTGGAGCGTATCCGAACTTTGAAGTTGATAGTTGAATCTGAATGAGAGATAGAATGGCCGCCGTGTCTGGAGCGTATCTAGTCTGTATCGGATTGTTGAAGTCTGAACGAGTAATAGAATGATCGCCGTGTTTGGGGTGTATATGTATTGTATTTTGACTTGAAGTTCTGAATGAGTAATAGAATGACCGTCGTGTTTGGGGTGTATCCATACTGTATCTGACCTGAAAATGAGTAATAGAATGACCACCGTTTTGGGGTGTATCCATACTGTATTTTGACTTGAAGTTCTGAATGAGTAATAGAATGACCGCCGTGTTTGGGGTGTATCCATACTGTATTTTGACTTGAAGTTCTGAATGAGTAATAGAATGACCGTCGTGTTTGGGGTGTATCCATACTGTATCTGAATAATTGTTAATGATAGTCTTTTGATCTCATCCTGAAAAGGGTAAGATGTTAGCTAAACACAAAGTTATGTTGCATGATATGTATGATGCAATGAATTGTGTTTCATCAATGTTTATGATATATGAATGTAATGGTTATGCATGCAGGCTGAGTAGCCGTCTTGCTGAGGAAAATAAATCCTTGAAAGCTGGAGATAATGAAATCTTAGACTGTTGTCGGGGAAAGTAAATCTTTGACCGAAGCTGAGGATTCCAAAAATCTTTGATTGTTGGAGATGAGAAGTCCCTGCTGACTGCTTGTGGATTAAAGATCTTCGATTGTTGAGGAATCTTAGGGCCGCTGCTGGGGATTTAAAAAAACTTTGGCCACTCTTGAGGACTTGGAGAGGAGAAACCCTTGATGACTCCTTGGGAAATAAGGAAAACTTTGGACATCTTTACTGGGAAATCAAAACCTAGGAGACTCCTGCTAGAGAAAAGAGACTGAGAATTTTCCCATCTGCTGGGGAAGCATCTCTGTAAGGAGAATGTTCACTATTCTGGTTCCGCCGGGGATAGGATTTTCAGGGTTTTTGGGCTCCACAGGGAATCTTGAAACTTGACTCTGAGGGAAATTAAGTTTTGGAATGCACCCTAGTTGGGGAATCCAGCTTTAGAAAGCTTTTGCTCTGCTAAGGATTTTAAAGTTTAACTTTGTTGGGGGAAATATACTCCAAATTTAGCCTTGTTGAGGATCTGAACGACATACTGCAGGGGATTTCTGCTGGAATAGCCTAAAGACGTTTTCCTATACTTTTGACCTACCAGTAATTATCCTTTCTCAATTCGTTTTGTTTGTAAGCAATGATTACGTTCAAACGCATATGCCTATTTAACAAAACATTGGACGTTTTCTGAATAAACATAAGTATAAAAAGAAAAGAACGGTAAGCAAATTTATGCACTTGGAAGTGCATTTGTATTAACTTTTGTGAGTATCTTTGTACAAAGGAGACAGACATCCTAGTAAGAGAACGTTGTCGTAAAAATTGAAAGATATTTATGCAAAAGAAAGATGGCTATGTGTAATAATTCCATGGGATTCCCATTCTGTTATGGCCTTCACAACTCTGAATATCTTGTCCATTCGTTGCTTTGTCCGCCGATGACTAAGTTGATAAGAAGCTCAGAGCTTGTTGGTGAAGAGATTGTTCTTGAAGTGATCCGACGAGACACAGTCATAAGCTTTAATTCTCTAACTTTTGCCTGAATCGCCCTTTCGGGTTTTCGATCCACCGGGAAACCCTTTTTTGCCCAAGTCGCCCTTTCGGGTTTTCAACTTGCCGGGTGTACAGATTTTTTGTTTTATCCCTAATTTTTGCCTGAACCGCCCTTTCGTTTTTTTTCGGTTCACCGGGATGCCCATTTTTGCCCAAGTCGCCCTCTCGGGTTTTCAACTTGCCGGGTCGTTTTATGCGTAGTATCTTTTGACTATGTCTGTGTTCGCAGGGTGTGGAAAATCGTCGTCGTCCATGGTGGTTAGAATCATTGCCCCACCAGAAAATATGCTCTTGATCACGAATGGTCCTTCGTAAGTAGGAGTCCATTTTCCCCTGGGATCACTTTGCGGCAAGATGATCCACTTGATTACAAGATCTCCAACTTGATATATCTAACGCCTGACTTTCTTGTTGAAAGCCTTGATCATCCATTTTTGATACGTCTGACCATGACAAACAGCAGTAAGTCGCTTCTCGTTGATCAAATTGAGTTGATCAAGTCGGGTCTGAATCCAATTTTCTTCACTCAAACCAGCGTCCTTCATAATCCTTAAAGAAGGAATCTGAACCTCCATGGGCAAAACAACCTCCATGCCATATACCAAAGAAAATGGGGTTGCCCCTGTTGAAGTACGTGCCATGGTATGATATCCATGCTGAGCAAATTGTAACATCTCATGCCAGTCCTTGTAGGTAACTGTCATTTTTTGAATGATCTTCTTGATATTTTTGTTTGTGGCTTCAACAACACCGTTCATCTTCGGCCGATATGGAGATGAATTGTGATGATAAATCTTGAGCTGTTCGCATAGAGCGGTGATCATAGTATTATTCAGATTTGTACCGTTATATGTGATGATCTTGTCGGGGACACCATACCGGCATATGAGGTTCTGCTTGATGAAGCGGGCAACCACATTCTTTGTAACAGAGGCAAAGGAAGCTGCTTCGACCCACTTGGTAAAATAATCAATGGTGACCAAGATGAAGCGATGTCCATTGGACGTCGTGGGCTTGATCTCCCCAATCATGTCAATGCCCCACATTGCGAATGGCCAAGGAGCTGTCAGGACGTTGAGAGGAACAAGAGGAATATGTACTTTGTCGGCATAGACTTGGAATTTGTGGCAAGTACGGGAATGTAAATGACAATCAGTTTCCATGGTAGACCAGTAGTAGCCTGCCCTTAGAATCTTCTTAGCCATTGTATGTCCGCTCAAGTGGGTGCCGAATATGCCGCTGTGTATATCGGTCATGATCAACTCTGATTCAACCTTGTCCACACAACGAAGTAGAACACAATCATGACTGCGTTTATAAAGGATGCCATTGCTTAGGAAGAACTTGGCAGCAAATCTCCTTAAGAACTTTTTGTCATTGACGGAAGCTCCTTCGGGATATTCTCTAGTCTGGAGATACCTTTTGATTTCATGAAACCAGGGTTGTTCCACTACTTCTTCGGTATTAATCTCATGACAGTGCGCAGGTTCGTCCATTCGTTCGATGGTAATTTGGGGAGCCTCGTTATCCCAATTGAGTTTAAACATGGAAGACATTGTAGCCAGAGCATCTGCCAGCTGATTCTCTTCTCGCGGGAAATGCTCGAAAGTAATCTGCTCGAAATGAGGCAACAAGGTCAGAATATGTTCTTTGTATAGGATAAGATTAGGATGTTTTGTGTCCCACTCTCCTTTGACTTGACTGATAACCAAAGCCGAGACCCCAAATACGACCAAAGATTTGATTCCCAAGTCTATAGCAGCCTTGAGACCAAAGATGCAAGCTTCATATTCGGCCATGTAGTTTGTACAGCTGAAACAAAGTCGGGCAGTGAAAGGTGTATGGCAACCTTCTGGGGAAATGAGTACCGCGCCAATCCCATTGCCAAGTGCATTTGAAGCACCATCAAAGTACAGGGTCCATCGGGATCCTTGTTCAGGTCTGTCATACGGTCCGTTGCCTTCAATGTTGTCCAAAGTCATGATGTCCTCGTCAGGGAAGTCGAATCTCATAGATTGAAAATCTTCGACGACTTGATGAGCTAGATGGTCAACTAGTACACTTCGTTTTATATCTTTTTTAGTAGTATATTGGATGTCATACTCAATCAGGATCATCTGCCATCTAGCGATTCTTCCAGATAAAGCAGGATTTTCGAAGATATATTTGATCGGGTCCATTTTGGAAATCAGCAAAGTGGTATGAGTCAACATGTACTGCCTTAGTCGGCGAGCAGCCCATACCAAAGTGCAACAAGTTTTCTCGAGCAGTGAGTAGCGAGTCTCACAGTCGGTAAACTTTTTGCTAAGGTAATAAATGGCATGCTCTTTTCGACCAGACTCGTCATGCTGGCCCAGTACGCACCCCATTGAGTTGTCCAAAACAGTTAGATACATGATCAACGGCCTTCCTTCGACGGGTGGCATCAGGATAGGAGGTTCTAGTAGATACTCCTTGATCTTATCAAAAGTAAATTGACAATCGTTGTTCCATTCAACTACCTGATCTTTCTTCAACAATTTGAAAATTGGTTCACAGGTAGACGTCAGGTGACAGATGAACCTGGCGATATAGTTCAAGCGTCCCAAGAATCCTCTAACCTCCTTTTCAGTACGGGGGCGGGCATTTCTTGTATAGCCTTCACTTTAGCTGGATCGACCTCAATGCCCTTGTTGCTGACAATAAATCCCAAAAGTTTACCAGACCTAACTCCAAAAGTGCACTTGCTTGGATTCAGTCTGAGTTTATACTCTTTCAACCTGGAAAACAGCTTCTGTAAATGTTCAAGGTGTTCTTCTTCTGTCTGTGATCGAGCTATCATGTCGTCTACGTAAACTTAGATCTCATGATGTATCATATCATGAAATAAAGCTACCATGGCGCGTTGATAGGTTGCCCCTGCGTTCTTCAGTCCGAACGGCATCACCTTGTAGCAGAAGGTACCCCAATGTGTGACAAAGGTAGTTTTCTCCATGTCCTCGGGGGCCATTTTGATTTGGTTGTAGCCCGAGAATCCGTCCATGAAAGAAAATACTTTGTGCTGAGCTGTGTTGTCAACCAAAATGTCGATATGCGGCAGCGGAAAATCATCTTTAGGGCTAGCCCTGTTCAAATCTCGATAGTCCACACACATTCTGACCTTGCCATCCTTTTTGGGTACGGGCACAATGTTAGCGACCCATTGTGGATAGGTTGTAACAGCCAGAAAGCCGGCGTTGAATTGCTTCATTACTTCATCCTTAATCTTCTCGGACATGTCAGGCCTCATTCAGCGAACCTTTTGCTTGATCGTTGGACAGTCTTCTCTTGTAGGGAGACGGTGAACCATGATATATGTGTCTAACCCTGGCATGTCTTCATAAGACCAGGCAAAGATTTCAATGTATTCATTCAACAATTGCACTAAGCGCTCCTTGACACTCGGTTCCAGGTTGGCACCTACTTTTATTTCCTTCATGTCTTCTTCTGTCCCTAAGTTGATGGTTTCTAACAACTCTTCATGAGGCAGAATAGCCCTCTCTTCTTGTTGTAGAAGTCTGGCTAACTCTCCTGGCACTTCACAATCTTCGTCAGCTTCGTACTCAGCGTGATTGACCAAATCTTCAGAGTTATCAAAGGCTAAAACAGAATAGTCACCCATGGAATCCGGAGTGGATGGGTACCTGCATTTGTGAGTGTGGGTGTGTGTAAGGGATATCCATCCTTAAACGAACAAAAATGCAAAAAGCAAAGAAAATGAACAGTTTATAGATGAAAAACGTCCAATGATTCATTAAAACATGGCATATGATTATGAAGGAAATCAAATCCTTACAAATGGACCTACATGCCCCGGGTAAGGCATGAGGCGAAAATAGTGTGCGAATTGTTTTATTTATTACAGACCATGAAAATGGGAAATTGTTCGAAGATAAAATTACTGGTTGATAAAGGTGATAGGAACGAAATCCCTTGCTTCCCAATTGCTCAAACCCCCTTCGACAGTCGGAAAGATCCAGTCTTCAAAGTGGCTCTCCTCATCTTCATCCTCTACAGCATTGATTCCCTGGTGAGAAATCTTGACAGGTGATCTTCCAATCTTAGAACGACGCATAGCCTTCTGTCCTGCAGGAGTAAACCCTAAAACAAACTTGTCCGTCTTATGGGGAAAGTCAGGCAATTGTCCCCATACTGTGCTCTTCCCCTCCTTAATCACAGCCTCTGCTTCCTTGAGAGATGCCATCTTAGCCACATGCTTAGGAATGATAGGTACCTCAACCGCTGTCTTCGCAACTGCTACCTCGGGATAAACTTCCTCAAAATGTTGAAAAGGTGTTTCGATGAACTCGCCGTCTAACTCCACATATCGAAAGGAATTGAGATGACTAACTGTTGTACCCCAAAATTTGCCCTCCCATATTCTTCAAGATTTGGCTAGGTCATGGTTCAAAATCTCTCAAGAATTGCACAGTCCAATTGCCCCCTAATACAGTCAAAACTAGGGTTTTGGTTCTTGCAAAGAAATTGAGGTTTCCAAGGGTCCAATCAAGTCCCATATGCCTACATACATTTTCAAGCATCCATATGTCAAGTTTCAAGACTCCCATCATCAAATTGCACAGTCAAAACCCTAAATGCTCTACAGTCAACTGCAGGGGCAAAATGGTCATTTGATAGTAAAAAATCCAAATTTTTGGTCAACGTCTTATTTTGAAGCCACTAACATCATTTGATCAATTCTTGATCATGATTCTCAAAGCATGGCTCAAAAAGTCTCAAGATGCAAAAGTTTCTATTTTTGGACAGTTGAAAAGTCAACTGAAATTGACCAGGGCATAACTTCTTCATGGTTTATCATAAAAATTCCATCCAAAGCTCATTTTGAAGAGAATGACATTTCCTACAACTCATCTTCACACTCCAAGTCCAAGAAATGCTCTCACAAAAAGTTATCAATTTCAACATTATAGGTCATTTTCAAAAGTCAACAAAAAGGCACTTTAAGTCAAAGACCATAACTTGAGATTGGTAAATCAAAATGACATGGGACCAAAGACATTGGTTATAGGACTTCAAGACCTTTCCAAAATGTCCAAGAACATGATCATATCTTCAAAATTGAGCAAGATATGCATTGGAGAAGTTGGGAAATTTTGGGAATTTTGAAAAGTCAACTTTGCTTCAAAAGCTTCAAAATTGCTAATGGGTCACAAATTCTTCCATGAATCATTACCCAAAGCATATGCACGACCCATTAAGCTCAAAGGGATTTATTTTATTATTTTTAATTAATTAATTGAATTTTTATTCTTATTAACTCATTTAATTAGTTTTAAATATGAGAAAAATATCAAATCATGCTTTTTAAATCTTTTTTGTGCAGCAAATCAAACTAGGGCAAGGTGGCAAATCATTCATCAATCAACAAGACCAAATCTTCCACAATTGGCATGGTTTTCATGGCAAAAAGATTGAAAAAAGATATGGAAAAATCAAATATTGGAAACATTAATTCAATGGATCTTTGGGCTTGGTTTTGACCTAATTTCATTCATGTACTTATGCACAACTAAACCTAATGCACATAAACACGGAAAGCTGCTGAGAAAGGCATAATCAATTTGCAACTTTTGGCCAAAAATTTGAAAACTGAAATCACAGTTAGAGCACAATTCAAAGCTTCAAAAGCATTCCAATACATTGCCAAAACCTCCAGGAAGCATTTGCAATCGAGAACGAGTCAAAACGTGCAAGGAATTGAAGAACACAGGTTATACGGTTTGCCAAAATTCCTTGAATCCCATATCATGATTCATGCACTAGTCATTTTTCTTGATTGATTTATACTAATATAAACTTTCTGAAGCGATTGGTATAACTGAATTGAATTAATATTGCCTGAATCACGATTCACCATGGACAAAAATTAGGTTTTCAAGAAGCTTCCAATTAGGGCTTTCTTGATATGGAAAAATTAGACCACCAGACTTATATAGTTGAATTCGTGGCAACAGGACGAATCCATTGATGACCTCGCGCCTTTTTTATATTACAGCATGTTCTAATCGCTATTTTTTCAGGCTTCATTTAGTGGGGGTTTAAAACCCCCGCTATTTGTTTTCTATTTACAGGAAAGATGAGGAAGAAGATGGACGTGTCTTCATGTGATAGGGAGGTTCAAATAATTGGCGCGTTTTTTCTTTTGTTTCAGAATAATTGCTTTTTTCACATATAATAATCACGCTTCATTATATTAACAAAGAAACTCAATAGCGCGGTTGGCTGGCAACGTGTCCCTCCAGCGTTGGGACCTGGGTTCGATTCCCAGGTCCCCCATATATTTCATATTTTTTCTCCTAATGCTTTCCAGTGCAGTGTTCAACCAAAGGCCTACCATGCATCCTCACGTGCTAGCTTGCCACATACTCATGAAGATCAATCTGAAGGCTACAAAAGGAGTCCTACCATGTACGTCAGACAATGGACACGCACTCAAGCTGGAAAAGTCAAACAGGCCTTGTCTTGATGGGCCAAACTACTTCAAAAAACCTCCTAAATGGGCCAGACACCCCCAATGTTTGTATTATATTTTTTAACTTCCTTTTCTTTTCTTTTTTTATTTTAATTTGTTTTAATTGTTTTAATTGTTTTATTTAATTCACCAAAAATAATTTTCATAATATAAAAATCAGAAACCAAAAATTGTAACATATTTAATTATATTTAGTTTCTATTAATTTATTTTGTAAATAAACTTTAATAATTAACTTAGTTAATTTAGGTTTTAAAACTTCAATCTTTTTCTTAATAAATTAAAATATGTAGAAATTAGGGTTTTTGACCTTTTCATCTTTTTTTTAATAAATAATTTTCTCTCCTCATTATTATTATTAATTATTACTTTTGTAAATAAATATGTAAATTAATTAATTAGTGTAAATTAGGTTAACTTGAATATTTTCTTAAATAATTAAAAATAATCTAGAATTAGGGTTTCCTTGTAAATTCTTTATTTTCATTAAATACCAAAAACATAAAAAACATTTCTTTCCTTTTATTAAATAATAATTAGCTTTAATTTCAATTTAATTTCAAAAGGGTCCAACGCCCTCGAACGTTCTATTTTTATTCTTTTCGCACGTTATTTTATTTTCTTGTGAATATTATGTAACTGCTCAAGCCATGTAATAGTAACTAGGTTTTACTTTCCGCGTCTTTTATTAAAACGGGTCTTTATAATTTGGCGATGTATAGACCCGCGCCTTGTAATAGCGTAGGATTTATCTTTCCGCATTTAAATTTCCGCACTTTTAAATTCTAATTGCATGAAAGAATGAATGACTAATTAAAAATAACTCGTAGCTCACAAATGCCCTGATCAAAGATAATTGCTAAACATGAAAACAACACACAAATTCACACACCACTCTTAGGGTACGCCTCACCTGTTGCCTTCGAAACGTGGTCGTCGAGTATAGGACGTTTTAGTAAGTCCTTATGTCCATGATCCAGTTGCCTCGGAAAGGTTGCCTCGGATTAAAAAAGGATCAAGGGCATAAGGGTAGCTTCTAAGGTGTCCTACTGTTGCTCTGGTGACCACACTGTCCCTACAAACGAATTGACCCGAACACCTCCAACGGTGGTGCTACCTACCTCTCAATGGTGGGATGGCACTATCTTAAGGACATTTACACAGCCTAAGTCCTTAGGGTAGGTAGATGACTCATAGATACTTGCTCTATTCAAAAACAAACAAAACTCTTTTCACACCGACACTTTTCAAAAAGCTTTCAAAACAATTTTTCAAACACTCTTGAGGACTGATACAAGAGTTATTCCGAAACTTTTAAAGAAACTTTTTTCAAACCCACTCACGATTGAAAAGCAAACACTTTTGAAAACACAATGAGCAAGTATCTAAGAGCCCATGGATAACCATGGATAGAAAGGGTGCTAACACCTTCCCTTTCTATAAATCTACCTCCCGAATCGAGAGATAATCTCATAAGGAATTTTGCTGTGCTTTTGTCCTGTCCATGTTGGAGAAAATAAAAGACGGTGGCGACTCTTGCTTCCGCGACATTTCGTGAACTAGCGTTAAACAGTCAGTTCTAAATCCACCGATCACAGAACTGGCGACTCTGCTGGGGACTATTCATAAAAGTGAGGTGTACCTTAGGACTAAGATCACTTGTGTTTTCAATTGCTTTGAATTGTTTGCTTTAAATTGTGGGTACTGTCTCGGGAGTTCTATAGATCCTAACCCGGATCTGGGGATACCTTCTTAGAAAGTAGCAACAAGGTTGTGAGGGAACTGTGTGGGGTATACCGACATGGTTGAAGCAGTCTGCTACGTTGATGTGGCACTTTGGTGAGTACCGGTAACCCTTGAGTTCAGTCAAGGAGAGTACGGGGCCACTGCGTGGTGTCGTGAAGCATCAACTGACCTTAGGAACCTTAATTGAACCATCTTGGCCTCTTTAGGGTAGTGAGATAACTGACTTTGGTGCAGTCAGAGGTTGGTTGATACTCGATACTACACTCAGTTGAGGGTTGTTTTCTTGGAATATTTCGGTCGCCAGTTCAGTGGCTAAATCGAAACGATGAACAATGAAAGCAATCCAATGATACTGGGACCCTTAGAACCCGGTTACTTCTAATAGGACAGGTTTTGAGCCCACCAACTTCAAGAGGGTAATACCCAGACCCCATGCTGGCCTAAACTCTAAGGGTTGTGGTGTGACTTGTGTGCCTTATCATGTTTGCTTCTTTTGAATATTTGTGGTGTGTTTTATCATAGCATCATAACATCATACCGCATCATATGCATTGACTAACCATTTCAGGGGTTCGAATCTTCATCTTTGTTCTTGTTTTGTAGGACATGGAAACTATCCGCAGAAAGACAATTCAGATCAGCCTTGTAAGGATCCCTCCTCAGCTTAAGGAACTTATATCCAGGATTCCTGAGAGCTCTTCTTTCAGTGAGAGGCATGGAAGACTCATCAGCTTGGTCAACACCAACATTGAGGAAGATATGATAAAGGTCCTCTTCCAGTTCTTTGACCCTCTGCACCACTGCTTTACTTTCCTGGATTACCAACTGGTGCCTACATTGGAAGAGTTCTCCCGGCTTCTGAAGATCCTTATCCTTAGTCAACTACCCTACAACGGTACGGAAAAGGAACCCAAACTTGAAGAGATTGTTAAATCCTTACACCTACAACCATCTGACATCAAGGGACATTGGGAAGTTAGAAGTGGTATCAAAGGTTTCTTGGCCAGGTTTCTGTTTGAGAAGGCCCAAGAATGTTGGAACTCCCTTGACCTACAAGCCTTTGAAGAAGTTGTGGCCCTCCTTGTCTATGGATTGGTTTTGTTCCCGAATCCAGATCAGCTTATAGATATCAGTGTTGTCCAGATCTTCATGTCCAGGAATCCTATACCTACGTTGCTTGGGGACATCCTTCACTCATGTTACACTCGAACCATGAGAAAAAGAGGTGTTCTTATGTGTTGCACTCCCCTCCTGGGAAGGTGGTTTATTTCGCACCTTCCACAATCAGTTCTGAAGAATGAGCGGGGTTTGAGATGGTCACAACGATTAATGACTCTTACACATGCGGATATACATTGGTGTTCTCGGTCCAGAGAGGATGTCACTATCATTGATCGTTGTGGGGAGTTTCCTAATGTTCCTTTACTTGGAATCAGAGGAGGTATTACTTACAACCTGTGTCTGGCTTGGAGATAGTTTGGTTATGCTCGGAGGGACGGCCCTCATGACATGTTAATTCCTGACATAGTTTTTGACTTCGACAACGATGCGCAAGGACTTCGCCAGAGATTTATCAGAGCTTGGAGGATGCCCAACAAGATAGACAACAAGACACTGGGGCATAGGAATTCCATCCCGTTGGAGCCTTATCTCAAGTGGGTACGAGCCCGCTCCCAGAAGTTGGTGATGCCATATCCTCATGTTCTCCCTGTGATCAAGGAGCCAGTATCGGAAGGAGAGGTGTCCTACACCATTCAACATCCTGATATGCCTACATCCTGGGAAGAAATGCAGAAGAGCTGGATCCAGCTTAAGGAAGAACGGAATTCTCTTGATTCCAGTCTACATGCTAGTGAGAAGAAGGTCTTGGAGCTCACCCGCCTGCTGCACGAGGAAAAGACTCTCAACACTTACATTGCTCCAAAGAGGATGCGTAGTGTCTTCTGGGATTGATTTGCTTTTGTAATATTTCGCCCATGAGGCCTTGATGTACTGAAAAATTACTTCCTTAATGATAACGTGTGTTCCTTTTTGTCTACAATAAATTTGAACTTTCAAACCCTTGAATGCATTGCATAAACACATATCATGCATCATGTGCATAGCAGGTACTCTTCTTTTCAGGTTGCTTAATGTTCTTCGCTGTTTATTTCAGCATCATGAACCCTGAATCATCTACTGAGCAGTCCATCAAGGCCCTCCAGGCTCAGAACGCCCAATTTCAAGAGCTGATTATGAGTTTGGCCCAAGGACAAGATGAGTTGAAGGCTCTGTTGGTTAAGAAGAAGAAGAAGAGAAATGTACTGTTCAACACTGGCCGGAGGTTTGGCAACACACTGCAGAATGAGGTTGATCAAACTGGTTCTTCTGTAGGAAAAGGCAGTCCCCAGGGGGGAAGAGTTCCTAGCCCGGTGGTCTCTGACAACGAGACTGATTTTAATGAGGAGCAGTATCCTCCAGCTGAAGACAAGTACAAGCAGTTGGAGGATCGCCTGAATGCCATGGAAATTCAACAAGTGTCTGGGTTGGATTTTGGAGACCCGGGTCTATCTTCTGGTGTGGTAATCCCACACAAGTTCAAAGCACCATCTTTCGCAAAGTATGACGGGGCTTCCTGCCCTAAGCTACATCTCAGATCTTATGTGCGGAAGATCCAGCCGTATACTGTGGACAAGAACTTATGGATCCATTTCTTCCAGGAAAGTCTTTCAGGGACTCATCTCGAATGGTTCTATCAGCTGGATGGAACCAAGGTTCGTAACTGGGAGGACTTGGCTACTGCTTTTTACAAGCAGTATCAGTATAATGCCGACCTCGCTCCTACACGTACCCAACTCCAGGGTATGTCGCTAGGATCGGGAGAAGGTTTTAAAGAGTACGTGCAGAAGTGGAGGGACCTGGATGGCAGGGTGCAACCACCATTAACCGACAGTGAACTAGTGGACATGTTCTTAGGGACCCTATCCGGGCCGTTCTTCAACCATCTCGTCGGTAATTCGTCTGCAGGGTTTACAGATCTCATTCTGACTGGAGAGAGGATAGAGGCTGGTTTGAAATCAGGAAAAATTCAGAAAGGTGCGTCCTCAAGTTCTGAGAAGAAGCCTTTCAAAAAGGAAGCCAGTGCTGTGTATGGGCCTAGAAGGCAAAACAAACCGGAACGCCGCCAAACTATCAACGCGGTGGTAATTGCAAAGCCTGATGCTGCTCCTCGGCAACTTAACCAACCAAGGGCTGAGAGACCTAGAAGAGAGTTCACTCGGCTTAGTATGACCTTGTCGCAGATCTTGCCGCAACTGCTGTCGACCAACTTGGTAACCGTTAGAGAAGCTCCAAAGGTGGTGAACACAACCTCCCCCAAGTATAACCCAAATGCCCGATGTGCTTATCACTCTGATAGCCCGGGGCATTCTACTGATGATTGCTGGGCCCTAAGGAATAAGGTGTAGGACCTTATTGATGCCAAAGAAGTTCAGTTCGAGGCGCCTGAGAAGCCTAATGTGGTAACAGCTCCCCTACCCGACCATGGAGTAAATGCTATCAGGGATGGTGACGAAGTGGAAGAGTCTGAGTTCGACAGCTGGATCTGCCTGACGACTGATGGTGGACTGAACAATTGGACCGCGAAGGACTACATACCTGTTACTTTTGTTACGCAGTAATGAATTCCTTTGTTTTTATTTGTAATAAACAGTAAATTGAAACATTATGGCCCGGTGTCTTACCCGGGGCACCGTGGCTTCATTTGTGAGGGCTTATTAACTGTCATTTCCATATATCATGAATAAAGACATTGGACGTTTTTTGCATTTCAAATCTTGTGCTCCCTTTCTTTCTTTCTTTATATATTGCAAAATAGCTGTATTTACACACACTCACTCATAAAGGTTTCAATCCACTCTGGATCTCACTGGTAACGACTCTGCTACTGCCAGTTATGACTTCGAAAATTCGATCAACTTAGTCGAAGACGAAGGTGAAGATGATTGCGAAGTGCCTAGCGAGCTTGCAAGACTGTTACTCCAGGAAGAGAGGGCCATTCAGCCACATGAAGAGCCAGTGGAAACGGTAAATCTGGGTACTGAGACAGATAGAAAGGAAGTTAAGATTGGTGCTAATCTAGAGCTCAGCGTGAAACAACGGTTGACTCAAATGTTGCATGAGTATGTGGAAATCTTCACCTGGTCCTACGAAGACATGCCTGGGTTGGATACCGACATTGTGGTCCATCACTTGCCTACCAAAGAAGACTGCCCTCCGGTTAAGCAAAAGGTCCGCTGTATGCGTCCAGAGATGTCCGAAAAGATCAAAACAGAGGTTATGAAGCAATTTGATGCCGGTTTTCTAGCAGTGACTTCTTACCCTCAGTGGGTTGCCAATGTGGTTCCGGTGCCGAAGAAAGATGGGAAGGTCAGAATGTGTGTTGATTACAGGGATCTGAACAGGGCAAGCCCCAAGGATGACTTCCCTCTGCCTCACATTGACGTTCTGGTTGACAATACTGCTCAGCACAAGGTGTTCTCCTTCATGGATGGTTTTTCAGGTTACAATCAGATCAAGATGGCTCCTGAAGACATGGAAAAGACTACCTTTGTTACTTAGTGGGGCACCTTCTGCTACAAGGTCATGCCATTCGGGTTGAAAAATGTTGGGGCAACCTACCAACGTGCCATGGTTGCTTTATTTCATGATATGATCCATCATGAGATAGAAGTGTATGTCGATGATATGATCGCAGGGTCCCAAACTGAGGAGGAACACCTTGACCATCTACAGAAGCTGTTTGACCGTCTGAAGTTATACAAGCTGAGGTTGAACCCGAACAAGTGCACATTTGGGGTAAGATCTGGAAAGTTGTTAGGCTTCGTCGTAAGCGACAAGGGTATTCAAGTGGACCCTGCCAAGGTTAAAGCCATACAAGAGATGCCAGTTCCTAAGACAGAGAAAGAAGTCAGAGGCTTTCTAGGACGTCTGAATTATATTGCCCGATTCATCTCGCATCTAACTGCTACCTGTGAGCCAATCTTCAAGCTGCTGAAGAAAGATCAGGTAGTACGTTGGAATGATGAATGTCAGGCCGCTTTCGACAGAATCAAAGAGTATCTCCAAGAACCACCCATCCTTATGCCACCGGTTGAAGGGAGACCTCTAATACTATACCTGACAGTACTTGACAACTCAATGGGGTGTGTGCTGGGGCAGTATGACGAGTCTGGTCGAAAAGAGCATGCCATTTATTACCTTAGCAAAAAGTTTACCGACTGGGAGACCCGATACTCACTGCTCGAGAAAACTTGATGCGCTTTGGTATGGGCTGCTCACCGGCTGAGACAGTATATGCTGACTCACACTACTCTATTGATTTCAAAAATGGATCCAATAAAGTACATATTCGAAAAGCCTGCTCTGTCTGGAAGAATAGCAAGATGGCAAATGATCTTGACGGAATACGACATCTAGTACACGACTCAGAAAGCGATAAAGGGAAGTGTATTGGCAGACCATTTGGCACACCAGGCAGTGGACGACTACCAGTCAATGAACTTTGAGTTTCCAGACGAGAACATCATGGTAGTAACTGATTGTGAAGTACCTGGACCGGATGAAGGACCTGAGGAAGGATCCCGATGGTCTATGCACTTTGATGGAGCCTCCAACGCTTTGGGTAACGGTATCGGCGCCGTGATCATATCCCCTCAAGGCACTCATACTCCACTCACTGCCCGGCTATGTTTCAACTGCACCAACAACATGGCGGAGTATGAGGCATGCATCATGGGTCTTCAAGCTGCGATTGACTTAAGGATCAAGTTTCTGAGTGTCTTCGGAGATTCCGCTCTCGTGATCAATCAGATCAAAGGCGAGTGGGATACGAAACACCCAAACCTTATTCCTTACAAAGAGTGTGTGTTGACATTGATCCCCCATTTCACAGAGATAACTTTTGAACATTTCCCAAGAGAGGAGAATCAGTTGGCGGACGCGTTATCTACGATGTCTTCCATGTTCAAAGTCAAGTGGGACAATGAGGCTCCCCGGATCATTATCTGGAAACGGGACGAACCTGCATACTGTTGTGAGCTTAAGACTGAGATAGTAACTGAAAAACCCTGGTATCATGAGGTGAAGAGGTACTTGGAAGCTCAAGAATACCCTGAAGGTGCATCCATCAATGACAAGAAGTTTCTGAGAAGGTTCGCAGCGAAATTCTTCCTCAGCAACGACATTCTGTACAAGCGAAACCATGATTCGACCTTACTGCGTTGTGTGGATAAGACTGAAGCAGAAAGGATCATGGCAGAACTGCATGAAGGTACCTTCGGAACACATTCCAGTGGACACACCATGGCAAAGAAAATCCTTCGGGCAGGATATTTCTGGTCCACAATGGAAGCTGATTGTTATCAACATTCTCGGACATGTCATAAATGCCAGATTTATGCGGATAAGGTGCACGTTCCTCCAGTCCCTCTGAATGTCTTGACAGCACCTTGGCCTTTTGCAATATGGGGTATTGATATGATCGGCGAGATTAAACCTACAGCATCCAATGGGCATCGCTTCATCCTGGTGGTGATCGATTACTTTACGAAGTGGGTTGAAGCAACTTCCTACGCCACTGTAACCAAGAATGTCATGGCACAGTTCATTCGACACAATCTGATCTGTCGATACGGTGTCCCGGAAAGGATCATTACAGACAACGGTACCAATCTCAATAACAAGATGATCACTGAGCTCTGCGAGCAATTCAAGATACAGCACCACAACTCTTCTCCTTACCGGCCGAAGATGAATGGGGTTGTCAAAGCGGCAAATAAGAATATCAAGAAGATTGTGCAGAAGATGACAGTGACCTATAAAGATTGGCACGAGATGTTACCGTTTGCTCTTCATGGGTATCGTACCTCAGCAAGGACGTCAACCGGGGCAACACCCTTTTCTTTGGTCTACGGTATGGAGGCAGTCTTGCCAATTGAAGTCCAGATACCCTCTCTCCGGATAATGAAGGATGCAGACTTGAGCGAAGATGACTGGATCCAGACTCGACTTGATCAATTAAATCTAATTGATGAAAAGAGACTCACCGCTATTTGTCATAGTCAAACGTACCAAAAACGGATGATCAGGGTATTTAACAAGAAAGTCAGACCGCAAGAGTATCAAGTTGGGGACCTGGTAATCAAGCGCATCATTCTTCCTCAAAGTGATCCCAGGGGCAAATGGACCCCTACGTACGAAGGGCCATTTGTGGTTAAACATGTGTTCTCAGGAGGAGCCATGATTCTAACCACCATGGATGGTGACGACCTTCCTCACCCCGCCAATGCAGACATAGTAAAAAGATACTACGCATGATAAAAGACCCGCTAGGTTGACATACCTAGGCAAAAATTAGGGCTTCCCGGCGAACCAAAAGGGTTCGGGCAAAATGAGGGATGAAATGAAAAAAATCTGTACACCCGGCAAGTCGAAAACCTGAAAAGGCGGCTTGGGCAAGAATGGGTATCCCGGTGGACTGAAAACCCGAAAGGGAGGTCCAGGAAAAAGTTAGGGATTAAAGCGTAATACTATGTCTCATTGGATCACCTTGCATCCAGAATCCGGTATCAACATCAAGTTCAGACGGCATAGATCGATCAGCTTCATCTTCAACCGAGCAGCAAAGTGATGAGACGCTCGAAGATATAAAGGCGATAGCAGAGTTGAAACCCAGTGGGATTATTCTTTTCACACAGCTGTTTTGTTTTCTTTGTACAAATTGTATAAACTCTGTTGTTCGGCGGAGTTCTCTTACTAGGACGTCAGCCTCTTGTACGTAAACGCCTATTTACAGGCAAATTCAAAAAGTCAATACAAATTCACTTTTCAGATTAATTGCCAATTGTTTTTCTTTTTCCGTTTGTTTTGCGAAAAACGTCCAATGTTCAATTTTTGATATATGCATTTGACACTAATTGCTAACTCATAAATATTCGCATGCAAAACAAAGGATTAATTACAGGTGACATTAGAAACAGGGGCAGTAATGAGTTGTCTAAAGCGATCTAATTGTTCCGTCCCCCAAGGTACCAAGGTAAGTTCGGCTAAAGAACGTAACCCAGATACCTTCATTCCCCAGTGAAGTCACTAAGATTCAACAATTCTCCTCAAGCAGTTGGTCTCCCAATCAGCCCTACAAGGCACAGTATCCCCTAGCAAGTCAACAATACTCTCCCCAAGCAGAGTTAATATACTGTCAGCCATAAGGAAGTTGGATTATCCCCCGCAGATCTCAACATTCCTCAACGGAGTACACAAACATTCCTAACAAGCATCCCCGGCAATCTTGATCTAAGATTGTTCCCCGGCGGTATACCAGACATCCAGTGGAGCCATTCCCTAGTCCAATCTGAAAAGTTTCCCCATAAGAGTTCAATCCATCTCCCCAGCAGGAAGCTTATCCCCAGTAGATTCTGGAAGCTTACCCCCGCAGAGCACGAACGCGTCTCCCGGCTTTATTCAAAGGTTATTTCCCTACCAGGATATAACTGGGTTATCCTCAGCCAAAAGCCATGGAAAGATCGTCCTCAGCGAAGTCTTCCTATCCCCAGCAGAGTCTATTAAAACTTTCAACATAACAACGGTATCCCCAGCGGAGTTATCATCAACCTCAGTAAAGTACCTCTCTTTCCCCACAGAGTTCACTCCCCGCAGAGTAATCTATTCGCCAAGTTCATTCCCCAACGGAGTCATCTTCTCCTATCGGTTTATTCTTGCAACCATCACTCCCAGCGGAAACAAAAGCTCTACTCTTCCACAGCAGCCCAGGATTCGACCTCCCGGCATTTGTCAAGGATTTACTTTCCTGGACAAAAAAATACATTCATAAACATCACATCTTCATACATTATAGCATGCGCATACGCATCATGAACATACAATTTCATCTATTTTGAGAACATCACGCATGTCATACATCATGACATCACAAACAACTAACGTTTTGTCTTTTCAGGACAAAAGATCAATACAAATATAATTACTATCAATTGTCGCAATTCCAGATTCGATACCTGTAGCTAGCCAGGGCATGTCTGTGAGCGACTATTCCAGACTCGATTCCTGTAACCATCCAGGGTATGTCTGAAGAGTTTGAGGATCCGATTCCTGTATCCAGCCAGGGTGTATCTGTTGACGACTACATTTCCAGACTCGATTCCTGTAACCAGCCAGGGTACGTCTGAAGAGTTTGAAGATCCGATTCCTGTATCCAGCCAGGGTGTATCTGTTGACGACTATTTCCGGACTTGATTCCTATAACCAGCCAGGGTACGTCTGAAGAGTTTGAAGATCTGATTCCTGTATCTTTCCAGGGTGTATCTGTTGACGACTATTTCCGGACTCGATTCCTGTAACCAGCCAGGGCACGTCTGAAGAGTTTGAGGATCCGATTCCTGTATCTTGCCAGGGTGTATCTGTTGACGACTATTTCCGGACTCGATTCCTGTAACCAGCCAGGGTACGTCTGAAGAGTTTGAAGATCCGATTCCTGTATCCAGCCAGGGTGTATCTGTTGACGACTATATTTCCGGACTTGATTCCTGTAACCAGCCAGGGTACGTCTGAAGAGTTTGAAGATCTGATTCCTGTATCTCGCCAGGGTGTATCTGTTGACGACTATTTCCAGATTTGATTCCTGTATCTAGCCAGGGCATATCTGTGAGTAATCAATTGTAGACTCGACTCATGTATCCGGCCAAGGCACATCTACATAAAAGGTTTAAAGATTCGATACCTGTATCCAGCCAGGGCACATCTACACGAAGAGTTTGAAGATCAACTCCTGTAACAGGCCAGGTAATTATTTTTCTTTCTCAGGTACGCAAGTTCTCGCTAAGGAATCTCTTACGCGATCGACACCTAGATGGCATCTATAAGCCCATCCACATACCAACAGTCTCCAAATGGCATCTATAAGCCCATTCCCGACAAGGTTCTGTCACATCTCCAGATGGCATCTATAAGCCCATCCTCCTATCCATCGTCTCTCCAAATGGCATCTGTAAGCCCATTCCCGCTATCACACTGCTGATACTCTACCATGCGAGTGCAAATTTCTGGGCACTCTAGTGTTCAATCATCTTCCACCTTCGGATTACGAAAGGCGCGCCAGCCAATCTACATCCTCAGGTCTAATAAGATTGAACAGGGGCAACTGTTGTACCCCAAAATTTGCCCTCCCATATTCTTCAAGATTTGGCCAGGTCATGGTTTAAAATTTCTCAAGAATTGCACAGTCCAATTGCCCCCTAACACAATCAAAACTAGGGTTTTGGTTCTTGCAAAGAAATTGAGGTTTCCAAGGGTCCAATCAAGTCCCATATGCCTACATACATTGTCAAGCATCCATATGTCAAGTTTCAAGACTCACAGCATCAAATTGCACAGTCAAAATCCTAAATGCTCTACAGTCAACTGCAGGGGCAAAATGGTCATTTGATAGTCAAAAATCCAAATTTTTGGTCAACATCTTATTTTGAAGCCACTAACATCATTTGATCAATTCTTGATCATGATTCTCAAAGCATGGCTCAAAAAGTCTCAAGATGCAAAAGTTTCTATTTTTGGACAGTTGAAAAGTCAACTGCAAATTGACCAGGGCATAACTTCTTCATGGTTTATTATAAAAACTCCATCCAAATCTCATTTTGAAGATAATGACATTTCCTACAACTCATCTTCACACTCCAAGTCCAAGAAATGCTCTCACAAAAAGTTATCAATTTCAACATTATAGGTCATTTTCAAAAGTCAACAAAAAGGCACTTTAAGTCAAAGACCATAACTTGAGATTGGTAAATCAAAATGACATGGGACCAAATACATTGGTTAGAGGACTTCAAGACCTTTCCAAAATGTCCAAGAACATGATCATAGCTTCAAAATTGAGCAAGATATGCATTGGAGAAGTTGGGAAATTTTTGGGAATTTTGAAAAGTCAACTTTGCTTCAAAAGCTTCAAAATTGCTAATGGGTCACAAATTCTTCCATGAATCATTACCCAAAGCATATGCACGACCCATTAAGCTCAAAGGGATTTATTTTCTTATTTTTAATTAATTAATTGAATTTTTATTCTTATTAATTCATTTAATTAGTTTTAAATATGAGAAAAATATCAAATCATGCTTTTTAAATCTTTTTTGTGCAGCAAATCAAACTAGGGCAAGGTGGCAAATCGTTCATCAATCAACAAGACCAAATCTTCCACAATTGGCATGGTTTTCATGGCAAAAAGACTGAAAAAAGATATGGAAAAATCAAATATTGGAAACATTAATTCAATGGATCTTTGGGCTTGGTTTTGACCTAATTTCATTCATGTACTTATGCACAACTAAACCTAATGCACATAAACATGAAAAGCTGCTGAGAAAGGCATAATCAATTTGCAAATTTTGGCCAAAAATTTGAAAACTGAAATCACAGTTAGAGCACAATTCAAAGCTTCAAAAGCATTCCAATACATTGCCAAAACCTCCAGGAAGCATTTGCAATCGAGAACGAGTCAAAACGTGCAAGGAATTGAAGAACACAGGTTATACGGTTTGCCAAAATTCCTTGAATCCCATATCATGATTGCACTTTTAGTCATTTTTCTTGATTGATTTATACTAATATAAACTTTCTGAAGCGATTGGTATAACTGAATTGAATTAATATTGCTTGAATCACGATTCACCATGGACAAAAATTAGGTTTTCAAGAAGCTTCCAATTAGGGCTTTCTTGATATGGAAAAATTAGACCACCAGACTTATACAGTTGAATTCGTGGCAACAGGACGAATCCATTGATGACCTCGCGCCTTTTTTATATTACAGCATGTTCTAATCGCTATTTTTTCAGGCTTCATTTAGTGGGGGTTTAAAACCCCCGCTATTTGTTTTCTATTTACAGGAAAGATGAGGAAGAAGATGGACGTGTCTTCATGTGATAGGGAGGTTCAAATAATTGGCGCGTTTTTTCTTTTGTTTCAGAATAATTGCTTTTTTCACATATAATAATCACGCTCCATTATATTAACAAAGAAACTCAATAGCGCGGTTGGCTGGCAACGTGTCCCTCCAGCGTTGGGACCTGGGTTCGATTCCCAGGTCCCCCATATATTTCATATTTTTTCTCCTAATGCTTTCCAGTGCAGCGTTCAACCAAAGGCCTACTGTGATCGGTGGATCTGGAACTGACTGTTTAACGCTGGTTCGCGAAATGTCGCGGAAGCAAGAGTCGCCACCGTCTTTTATTTTCTCCAAATGGAAAGGACAAAAGCACAGAAAAATTCCTTAAAGAGATTGCTCTCGGTTCGGGAGGTAGGTTATAGAAAGGGAAGGTGTTAGCACCCTTTCTATCCATGGTTATCCATGGGCTCTTAGATACTTGCTCAATGTGTTTTCAAAATTGTTTGTTTGCTTTTCAATGTGGGTTTTAAAAAGTTTCTTTTGAAAAATTTCAGATCGACTCATACGTCAGAGTGTTTGAAAAGTTTGCTTTGAAAGCTTTTGAAAATGTGTTGGTGAAAAGATTTTTGTTTGTTTTTGAAATTAGAGCAAGTATCTAGAGTCGTCTACCTACCCTAAGGAATTCGTCTGTGTAAATGTCCTTAAAAAGTAGTGCCATCCCACCATTGAGAGGTAGGTAGCACCACCGTTGGAGGTGTTCGGGTCAATTCGAGGTTCGGGACATGGTGATCACCAGAGCAATAGGAAGACACCTTAGAAGCTACCCTCATGCCAGGTTCCCGGATCATGAGGACTTACTAAGACATCCTCTACTCGACGATCACCTTTCGAGGCAAGGCAACAGTGAGGCGTACCCTAGGGGTGGTGTGTGATTTTGTGTGTCAGATTCATTTATTTTTGTCTTGTCAGGTTATGGGTGATCTATGCGTTTGTTTTTATTTTTTTGTCATTCATTCTTGCATGCATTTATTTAACAGTTAAAAAAGATGTGGAAATTGAAATTCCTAAACTATTACAAAGGCGCGGGTCCACATCGCCAAAATTAAAATCCAGGACCCGATTTGACGGAAAGTAAATAAAGAAATAAAATAAAGTGCGAAAAATAAATATTACACGGCTTTGGGAGAATTACATTAATATTTAAAAGAAACGAAATAAAACGCGCGAATTGAAATAAGATTGGAAACGAGGGCGTTGGACCCTTTTGAAGTTAAATTGAAATTAAAAATTAATTAATTATTTATTGAAATAAAAGAAGTGTTTTTTAGGTTTTTTGTATTTATGAAATAAGAAAATTAAAATTAAAATTAAAAGAAACCCTAATTCTAAGTTATTTTTAATTATTTGAGAAAAATGTTAAAGTTTAACTTAATTTACTAAAGAATTTATGTACATGTTTATTTACAAAATAAATTAGTAATTAATAATAATAATAATGATGAGAAAATTATTTATTAAAAAAAATGATGAAAAAGTTAAAAACCTAATTTCTACATATTTAATTTATTAAGAAAAATATTAAAGTTTTGAAACCTAAATTAATCTAATTAATTGTTTAGAGTTTATTTACAAAAATAATAATAGTGAAATTAATATTAATAAAATAAACATTTTGATTTTTATGATTTTTCTGTTTTTTACTATTTTTTATATTTTATGAAAATAAGTTAAATTAAAGGAATTAATTAAAAAAAGAAATAATTGAAATAAATAAAATAAGGAAAAGAAAGAAAATACAATACCTTTGGGGGTTTCTGTCCCCTTTTTGGAGGTGAATTGGAGTGGTTTGGCCATGTACTGGTGTCATGCATAAGTTGTTCTACTTTGGCCATTTGGCTTTTGGCTTTTGGCCATTTGCGTTTTGGCCTCAACGTTCCTTAATGAACCTGCATGGGATCCTGTCTAAATCTGCAACCTCATGAACACATTAAATAAAATCATAAAAATTCAAATAAAACCAACAAATGAAGAAATTTAATGTTTAGGCACAATATGGCATGTATGAATGATTATACCCTTTTGATCATGGAGATCAAATCAATCTTACCCTTACTGGAAAAGTAGTGACATGAATGCTTTTATGCCCTTTGGATCATGGAGATCAAGCCAGCCTTACCCTTACTGAAGAACTAATAAGATGTTGGTTTGTAACTGAGATGGCTTTGTTTGTAGTGAGAGAGGGATTTGTAATAAGGATTTCAAGGTTTTAGGGTTCTTGAAAGAGTTTGATATTCCAACAGTGTTGTGCCAAGGTTTTTTCTCTCTTTTTCTCTTCTCTCTTTTTTCTTTTTTTTCTCCCCTTTGGTTTGTGTGACAAGAAGGTGATTATATAGTGGAAATTAGGGTAAAGAAAATGGGCTTTGAATGTGCAATTGGGCCTCCAATATTCACTTGAATTCGTCACTTTCCAGGCTAAATCGCAGGAACTTAAGTGCATTTTTTGAAGTTGAAATGTGAAAACAAAATGTAGCCGACATCGAGAACTAACTCCTGTCCGAAAATCGACTCAATCGGATAAACGGTGAATTAGTTATGAATTTTTGAAGTTTCAGCTCAGACAAACTTATTTTGGGCTCCAGTGTCGACTCTGACACGTTCTTCAATAAAAAACTGGTATTGATCGGTGCATAATCCGGTCTCGACTTTTGAAGCAAAGTTGTAGATCTACGAGTCAGGAACCTTGTGTAAAAATATGAGCCCAATCCGATAAAAATTGACCGAGTTATGAATTTTCGAAGTTTCGGCCCAGATGAAATAATATTCAGCATTCAGGATTTTCAGCGTGTCACGCACTCTGAGCAAAAAACGAAGGCCTTTTGAATACCGTTTGAACTTAATACCTTCTGTGAAAATGTAGCCAACTCAATTTGTGAAATTTTGGCACCGGAACCAGCTCGATACGATGAAAATCGACCAAGTTATGATTTTTTGAACATGACGCAAATAAACTTCTGTCACAAATTTCTGCACGAAAATACTTGATAAATCCACATTTTTGAAGACCTTCTGATCGAAATTGGCTTCCAGCCGTGAGAGATGAAAACGTAGATAATGTCAAGACGGAATTTTGGCCACCGGAACGGGTTCAAAACGAGTCACGATCTTCAAGTTATGAATTTTTTAGCGCGTAAAAACTGCACTTTCAGCACACTTTTTCACTATATTTCTTCAAGAAAACTCACACATTCGGATACATTCTTTAAAGAATTGACTCTTGAGCCGAACCTGAATTTGAGAATACGTTATCAGAGATATCTTGGCGAAAGAATACCTGAATATGACGCGCCAGGTTGGACTTGTGAATTTTTCTTGAAATGTTTTTTTGAGAAATATGGGAGGGCAAATTTTGGGGTACAACAGTTGCCCCTGTTCAATCTTCTTAAACCTGAGGATGCAGATTGGCTGACGTGCCTTTCGTAATCTGAGGGTGGAAGATGATTGAATACTAGAGTGCCCAGAAATTTGCGCTCACATAGTAGCAGTGCGATGATGGAATGGGCTTATAGATGCCATTTAGAGGTTGATGGGGGATGTTGGATAGGATGATGGGCTTATAGATGCCATCAAGATGTTGATCGCGTAAGAGATTCCTTAGCGAGAATTTGCGTACCTGCAAAATAGAAAATGATTACCTGACATGTTGCAGGAGCTGTTTTCAGATGCTTGATATAGATGTGTCCTGACTGGTTACAGGAGCTGAGTCTGGAGCTTCAAACGGCGATGAATGAACCAGGGATGGTTACTACCTTAGCATGAATGGCAAGAGAACCTTGGGCGACTTTAACTTCAACAACGCTCGTTGAGAAAAATCTTGGGTGTCTTCTACTGGGATAAGAATCAGGGAGATCTTAGTGTCGATCTGACTGAACCAGGGAAAGTCTTGAAATATCTTCAACTGGATAAGCATCAGGGAGATCTTAGGGTCGATCTGAACTGAACCAGAGAAGGCCTTTGACTGGATAAGCATCAGGAAAATCTTAGGGTCGATTTAACTGAACCGGACAAGGTCTTGAAATATCTTCAACTGGATAAGCATCAGGGAGATCTTAGGGTCGATCTGACTGAACCAGAGAAGGCCTTTGACTGGATAAGCATCAGGAAAATCAAATTTTCGATTTAACTGAACCGGACAAGGTCTTGAAATATCTTCAACTGGATAAGCATCAGGGAGATCTTAGGGTCGATCTGACTGAACCAGAGAAGGCCTTTGACTGGATAAGCATCAGGAAAATCTTAGGGTCGATTTAACTGAACCGGACAAGGTCTTGAAATATCTTCAACTGGATAAGCATCAGGGAGATCTTAGGGTCGATCTGACTGAACCAGAGAAGGCCTTTGACTGGATAAGCATCAGGAAAATCTTAGGGTCGATTTAACTGAACCGGACAAGGTCTTGAAATATCTTCAACTGGATAAGCATCAGGGAGATCTTAGGGTCGATCTGACTGAACCAGAGAAGGCCTTTGACTGGATAAGCATCAGGAAAATGTTAGGGTCGATTTAACTGAACCGGACAAGGTCTTGAAATATCTTCAACTGGATAAGCATCAGGGAGATCTTAGGGTCGATCTGACTGAACCAGAGAAGGCCTTTGACTGGATAAGCATCAGGAAAATCTTAGGGTCGATTTAACTGAACCGAACAAGGTCTTGAAATATCTTCAACTGGATAAGCATCAGGGAGATCTTAGGGTCGATCTGACTGAACCAGAGAAGGCCTTTGACTGGATAAGCATCAGGAAAATCTTAGGGTCAATTTAACTGAACCGGACAAGGTCTTGAAATATCTTCAACTGGATAAGCATCAGGGAGATCTTAGGGTCGATCTGACTGAACCAGAGAAGGCCTTTGACTGGATAAGAATCAGGAAAATCCTAGGGTCGATTTAACTGAACCGGACAAGGTCTTGAAATATCTTCAACTGGATAAGCATCAGGGAGATCTTAGGGTCGATCTGACTGAACCAGAGAAGGCCTTTGACTGGATAAGAATCAGGAAAATCCTAGGGTCGATTTAACTGAACCAGGCTAGGTCTTGAAAGATGATTGAGAATTTAGCTGATTCTTTCCTGAAAGGTAAAGGTCAGACATATGCAATGCATGATGTGGATCAAGCAATGATATTCTCAATATAAATGAGACTTGTATGATATGATGTGTCTATGCATGTTATAATGATGTATGTGATGTTTTATGTATGTTTTTGTCTAGGAAAGTGAATCCTTGACGGGTGCCGGGAAGTCATATCCAGGGCTGATGTTGAAGAATAGATTTTGCCTCCGCTGGGGACGATAACTGCAAGAATACCGGTAGGAGAAGATGACCCCGTTGCGGAATAAACTTGGCAAATGGAAGATTCTGCAGGGAGAAAAGATACTCTAGCGATCATGCTTGGGATTGATACTCTGTGGGAAGAGGGATGCCTTGCTGAGTGCTGATAATAGTTTGCTGGGGATACCCTTGTTGTATAGGAAGTGTTGATGGACTTCGCTGGGGTAAGAAGACTTCGTCGAGGACGCTCTTTCCGTGGTTTTTGGCTGAGGATAACCCAGTTATATCCTGTTAAGGAAATAACTCTTTAAATCAAGCCGGACGACGTATTCGTGTTCTGCGAGGAGATGAGCTTCCAGAATTTACTGGGGATAAGCTTACTACTTGGGGATATGAATTCCAACTTTCCTGGGGAAACTGGATTGGACTCTTCTGGGGGGTTTTGATATGCTGGGGAAATGATTCCTTTGAATGTTTGATATACCGCCGGGGGAACCATCTTTAGACCAAGATTGTCGGGGATGCATATTAAGAATGTATACATGCTGCTGGGGAATGTTGGGATCTGCTGGAGAATACCCAACTTCCTTAAGGTTGATAACCGCTTGGAGAAGAATGCACGGTTTTGCTGAATCACTCTCTGGGGAATTAATATGTATTGGTCATGTTCTTTAGCTGAAGCTACCTTGGTACCTTGGAGGATGGAACAATTAGATTGTTTAGACAACTCCTTATTGCCCCTGTTTCTAAGGTGGAGGCACATGTGGGATGCTGATAATGGTTGAGGGTCAAACCTTCTTCTGATAGGCAGGTGACGAGATGACAGGACATAGTCGTACGCTTTGATCCCTAACTTTTGCCTGGACCGCCCTTTCGGGTTTTCAGTCCACCGGGATACCCATTTTTGCCCAAGCCGCCCTTTCAGGTTTTCGACTTGCCGGGTGTACATGTTATTTTTTCATCCCTTCATTTTGCCCGAACCCTTTTGGTTCGCCGGGAAGCCCTTATTTTTGCCTAGGTATGTCAACCTAGCGGGTCTTTGATTGTGCGTAGTATTTTTTCGACTATGTCCGTGCTTTCAGAATGTTAGGGAGTTGCCCCTGTTAACAGTGTTTTGTCATGCCACCAGAAGGTATTTGATCAGGCAAGATTTGTTGTTGGAATGCCCCAAGTGACTTAGGCAGAGATTTGCCCCAGGCTATTTGGCCTTTGAGAGATTCTCTGAATCTTGATTGGACTGCCCCAGATGGTGGGCAATAGTCATGCCATGCCCCTTGATTGGAAGTACTTCTGTTCATTAGGCGTTCGTCGTGCGAATTTCCCTGCTGTTCAAACAAATAGTCATATGCAAACAAAGTGATGTTAAAAATGCAAAGCTTATGTCTGTCTTGAAGATTTTGAAAATGCATTCTTTTCATAAAACAAGCGATTGTTTGTAAAACGTGATGTCAACACCGTATTTACCGTAGGCCTTAAGGAGTCAGGATACCTTTTGTAACAGTATGCTTTCGAACTAACCCATGCTTCAGCTAGGAATTTTGAGGTTTATAACGTGGCCTGGTTCACGGTTTAAGAAACAAAGGATAAAGGCTCAAATTTTATTTGTACCCACCCGCTCTTCGTGATGTTCTCCAAACCTAAACTCAGGTGATCATACGTTAGACCTTGTTTGAGTCTTTGCTCTGATTTTCCGGTGATGATTCAGATGTTGATAACTTATTTTGAATAGGTAGTCATTCCTTTTTTGTTGAGGGTTTGTAAGACCTCTTTCTTTTTTTTTTGTTATCCCTTTCTTTTTTTCCTGAACTGTTTCCTTTTTTGGAATTACAGTCAGCGGGATGCCCCAGTTTTGTAAGTCTCCTTCATGGGTTTTGACTTAATGGGTTTTTAATTTGAGAAGTAATGACTGCCTTTCTTTATTGAATATTCGGAACCATCACTGTCTTCTTTGTTTTGTAAGGACCTCTTTGGTGCCATTCGTTATGCACTTGGATCAACTGAGAGACTACCCTGCCCCAGGTTATGATTAAGGGTTTTAAATTTCGACAAGAAAAACTCCTACTTCTTTGGCTCAGAGGGGTTGACGAGGGATTATCTTCCTTATTACTCCAGTGTTTAGGAATTGAAACAATGCCTGTACCTCATCAGCAGGGTCTGTTCAAAAGCATACTGTAAGGATCGTGGTATCGTTTTCGTCATCCTCCCTCAAGAGGCTTAGAATTATTAATTTGAGATTTGACATCAAAAATATGAAAGCAGTTTGAATATAGCGAATGCGAATATATTGTTTCAGAACAGACATATGCGATGCATTAATGAAATAACAATGTTTAACATGAGTAAATGTTTGAACAAAAGAAAATTGCAACTTGAATATTCGAATGAACAAAAATTTCTCAATCCTAGCCATGATTTGGCAAGGGAGCAGTGATCACGTGGGGAGTCTTGGGTACTTTAAACTGAATCTCTCCAGCGTCGATCATGTCTTGGATCTTATTTTTCAAGCTCCAACAATCATCTGTAGTATGCCCCGGGCTGTCAGAGTGATAAGCGCAGCGGGCGTTGGGGTTATACTTCGGTGACGTTGTATTTTGGCTCTTCGGAGCTTCTTTTAGAGTTACCAGCTTGGTCTCCAGCAACTGTGGCAATATTTGGGATAAGGTCATGCTGAGCCGAGTGAACTGCCTTCTCTCGCTCTTTTGTTGGTTGTGATGTTGAATTTGTGACATGGGAGCCATTTGAGGAGCTCTCCCCTTACCTCCTTGTCTCAAAGGTGGTTGAACGATGACTGGATTTTTACCCTTAGGCTTTTTCCCCAGTGGGTTACCCTGAAGCAGTTGGTTGACGAGAAACCAGAGCTCATCTTGTCTTTGAGCTAACCCTTGAATGGCAGTCACCTGCCCCAGCATCTGGACCTTCAATGCATCCACCTCAGCTTGTAGGTGTTTCAGCCTTTCATCCTCAGCACTGTTCCTGACAAAGGTCTCCATGAGAAGTGTCCTTAGCTCTTCCTGCCCCCTGGATAGATTCAGGAGGATTTCCCTGAACCGAGTCTCTTGAGCAAGAAAGTCCTGGTTGTCTGGTTGGAAAGCCATTGCTGAAATAAACAGCGAGAAAGGTAAATGACCTGCAACAAAGATACATGTTATGTAATGATGTGTATGACATGCATGCAATGTTTTCAAGGATCCCGCGGGGTAAACAAGAAATTTGTTAAAGTTGGAAACTGGTGACTTGATTGAAGATACTTCATGTTGTTGAGAGTCCTTCTTCAAGGGTCAAAAGCTCACCATATCCAGTGGGTCATAGCCCCTGACAACCTTGGCTTGGGAAACTCCTTCAAGTGTCAAAGCTCACCATATCAAGTGGGTCATAGCCCCTGACAACTCTGACTAGAGGAAAATAAATCCTCTTTTCCCCTTGCTGGATGTTTGATTTATCCTGACCTGCATCACAAACCCTTGAGATCCTTGAAATGGGTTAGGATGTATGCAATGGTATGATGTCATGATGCATGGGGTGATATGAATAAACCCTGTTATGAGCCCTTGTTAAGGACTGCAAACCAAAACCTGCAAGAAACTCAAGTAAAACCTGTCATGAGTCCCAATTAAGGACTATAAACAAAACCTGCAAGAAACTTGGTAAACTTTGTTATGAGTCCTAATTAAAGACTATGACAAAAACTGCAAGAAACTTAGTAAGCCCTGTCATGGGTCCCAGCTAAGGACTAAAACAAAACCTGCAAGAAATTCGGTAAACCCTGTTATGAGTCCTGATTAAGGACTATGGACCAAACCTGCAAGTAGTTCATGTGTCAGTTTAACAAGCATGCAAGTAGGCAAGTACGAAGGCACACAAGTCACACAAAAGAGCCCTTAGAGTTTAGGCCAGCATGAAGTTTGGGGTACTACCCTCTTGAAGTTGGTGGGCTCAACCTGTCCTATTAGAAGTAACCGGGTTCTAAGGGTCCCAATATCACGGGATTGCTTTCATTGTTCATCGTTTCGATTTAGCCACTGAACTGGCGACCGAAATATTCCAGGAAAGCGACCCTCAATTGAGTGTAGTATCGAGTATCAACCAACCTCGGACTGCACCAAAGTCAGTTATCTCACTACCCTAAAGAGGCCAAGATAGTTCAATTAAGGTTCCTAAGGTCTGTTGATGCTTCATGACACCACGCGGAGGCCCCGTACTCTCCTTGACTGAACTCAAGGGTTACCGGTACACACCAAAGTGCCACATCAACGTAGCAGACTGTTTTAACCATGTCGGTATACCCCACACAATTCCCTCACAGCCTTGTTGCTACTTTCTAAGAAGGTATCCCCCAGATCCGGGTTAGGATCTATAGAACTCCCGAGACAGTCCCACAATTTAAAGCACACAAGGAAAGCAATTGAAAACACAGTTATGAACTAACCCTAAGGTACACCTCACTTTATAAAGGATCCCCAGCAGAGTCGCCAGTTCTGTGATCGGTGGATCTGGAACTGACTGTTTAACGCTGGTTCACGAAATGTCGCGGAAGCAAGAGTCGCCACCGTCTTTTATTTTCTCCAAATGGAAAGGACAAAAGCACAGAAAAATTCCTTAAAGAGATTGCTCTCGGTTCGGGAGGTAGGTTATAGAAAGGGAAGGTGTTAGCACCCTTTCTATCCATGGTTATCCATGGGCTCTTAGATACTTGCTCAATGTGTTTTCAAAATTGTTTGTTTGCTTTTCAATGTGGGTTTTAAAAAGTTTCTTTTGAAAAATTTCAGATCGACTCATACGTCAGAGTGTTTGAAAAGTTTGCTTTGAAAGCTTTTGAAAATGTGTTGGTGAAAAGATTTTTGTTTGTTTTTGAAATTAGAGCAAGTATCTAGAGTCGTCTACCTACCCTAAGGAATTCGTCTGTGTAAATGTCCTTAAAAAGTAGTGCCATCCCACCATTGAGAGGTAGGTAGCACCACCGTTGGAGGTGTTCGGGTCAATTCGAGGTTCGGGACATGGTGATCACCAGAGCAATAGGAAGACACCTTAGAAGCTACCCTCATGCCAGGTTCCCGGATCATGAGGACTTACTAAGACATCCTCTACTCGACGATCACCTTTCGAGGCAAGGCAACAGTGAGGCGTACCCTAGGGGTGGTGTGTGATTTTGTGTGTCAGATTCATTTATTTTTGTCTTGTCAGGTTATGGGTGATCTATGCGTTTGTTTTTATTTTTTTGTCATTCATTCTTGCATGCATTTATTTAACAGTTAAAAAAGATGTGGAAATTGAAATTCCTAAACTATTACAAAGGCGCGGGTCCACATCGCCAAAATTAAAATCCAGGACCCGATTTGACGGAAAGTAAATAAAGAAATAAAATAAAGTGCGAAAAATAAATATTACACGGCTTTGGGAGAATTACATTAATATTTAAAAGAAACGAAATAAAACGCGCGAATTGAAATAAGATTGGAAACGAGGGCGTTGGACCCTTTTGAAGTTAAATTGAAATTAAAAATTAATTAATTATTTATTGAAATAAAAGAAGTGTTTTTTAGGTTTTTTGTATTTATGAAATAAGAAAATTAAAATTAAAATTAAAAGAAACCCTAATTCTAAGTTATTTTTAATTATTTGAGAAAAATGTTAAAGTTTAACTTAATTTACTAAAGAATTTATGTACATGTTTATTTACAAAATAAATTAGTAATTAATAATAATAATAATGATGAGAAAATTATTTATTAAAAAAAATGATGAAAAAGTTAAAAACCTAATTTCTACATATTTAATTTATTAAGAAAAATATTAAAGTTTTGAAACCTAAATTAATCTAATTAATTGTTTAGAGTTTATTTACAAAAATAATAATAGTGAAATTAATATTAATAAAATAAACATTTTGATTTTTATGATTTTTCTGTTTTTTACTATTTTTTATATTTTATGAAAATAAGTTAAATTAAAGGAATTAATTAAAAAAAGAAATAATTGAAATAAATAAAATAAGGAAAAGAAAGAAAATACAATACCTTTGGGGGTTTCTGTCCCCTTTTTGGAGGTGAATTGGAGTGGTTTGGCCATGTACTGGTGTCATGCATAAGTTGTTCTACTTTGGCCATTTGGCTTTTGGCTTTTGGCCATTTGCGTTTTGGCCTCAACGTTCCTTAATGAACCTGCATGGGATCCTGTCTAAATCTGCAACCTCATGAACACATTAAATAAAATCATAAAAATTCAAATAAAACCAACAAATGAAGAAATTTAATGTTTAGGCACAATATGGCATGTATGAATGATTATACCCTTTTGATCATGGAGATCAAATCAACCTTACCCTTACTGGAAAAGTAGTGACATGAATGCTTTTATGCCCTTTGGATCATGGAGATCAAGCCAGCCTTACCCTTACTGAAGAACTAATAAGATGTTGGTTTGTAACTGAGATGGCTTTGTTTGTAGTGAGAGAGGGATTTGTAATAAGGATTTCAAGGTTTTAGGGTTCTTGAAAGAGTTTGATATTCCAACAGTGTTGTGCCAAGGTTTTTTCTCTCTTTTTCTCTTCTCTCTTTTTTCTTTTTTTTCTCCCCTTTGGTTTGTGTGGCAAGAAGGTGATTATATAGTGGAAATTAGGGTAAAGAAAATGGGCTTTGAATGTGCAATTGGGCCTCCAATATTCACTTGAATTCGTCACTTTCCAGGCTAAATCGCAGGAACTTAAGTGCATTTTTTGAAGTTGAAATGTGAAAACAAAATGTAGCCGACATCGAGAACTAACTCCTGTCCGAAAATCGACTCAATCGGATAAACGGTGAATTAGTTATGAATTTTTGAAGTTTCAGCTCAGACAAACTTATTTTGGGCTCCAGTGTCGACTCTGACACGTTCTTCAATAAAAAACTGGTATTGATCGGTGCATAATCCGGTCTCGACTTTTGAAGCAAAGTTGTAGATCTACGAGTCAGGAACCTTGTGTAAAAATATGAGCCCAATCCGATAAAAATTGACCGAGTTATGAATTTTCGAAGTTTCGGCCCAGATGAAATAATATTCAGCATTCAGGATTTTCAGCGTGTCACGCACTCTGAGCAAAAAACGAAGGCCTTTTGAATACCGTTTGAACTTAATACCTTCTGTGAAAATGTAGCCAACTCAATTTGTGAAATTTTGGCACCGGAACCAGCTCGATACGATGAAAATCGACCAAGTTATGATTTTTTGAACATGACGCAAATAAACTTCTGTCACAAATTTCTGCACGAAAATACTTGATAAATCCACATTTTTGAAGACCTTCTGATCGAAATTGGCTTCCAGCCGTGAGAGATGAAAACGTAGATAATGTCAAGACGGAATTTTGGCCACCGGAACGGGTTCAAAACGAGTCACGATCTTCAAGTTATGAATTTTTTAGCGCGTAAAAACTGCACTTTCAGCACACTTTTTCACTATATTTCTTCAAGAAAACTCACACATTCGGATACATTCTTTAAAGAATTGACTCTTGAGCCGAACCTGAATTTGAGAATACGTTATCAGAGATATCTTGGCGAAAGAATACCTGAATATGACGCGCCAGGTTGGACTTGTGAATTTTTCTTGAAATGTTTTTTTGAGAAATATGGGAGGGCAAATTTTGGGGTACAACAGTTGCCCCTGTTCAATCTTCTTAAACCTGAGGATGCAGATTGGCTGACGTGCCTTTCGTAATCTGAGGGTGGAAGATGATTGAACACTAGAGTGCCCAGAAATTTGCGCTCACATAGTAGCAGTGCGATGATGGAATGGGCTTATAGATGCCATTTAGAGGTTGATGGGGGATGTTGGATAGGATGATGGGCTTATAGATGCCATCAAGATGTTGATCGCGTAAGAGATTCCTTAGCGAGAATTTGCGTACCTGCAAAATAGAAAATGATTACCTGACATGTTGCAGGAGCTGTTTTCAGATGCTTGATATAGATGTGTCCTGACTGGTTACAGGAGCTGAGTCTGGAGCTTCAAACGGCGATGAATGAACCAGGGATGGTTACTACCTTAGCATGAATGGCAAGAGAACCTTGGGCGACTTTAACTTCAACAACGCTCGTTGAGAAAAATCTTGGGTGTCTTCTACTGGGATAAGAATCAGGGAGATCTTAGTGTCGATCTGACTGAACCAGGGAAAGTCTTGAAATATCTTCAACTGGATAAGCATCAGGGAGATCTTAGGGTCGATCTGAACTGAACCAGAGAAGGCCTTTGACTGGATAAGCATCAGGAAAATCTTAGGGTCGATTTAACTGAACCGGACAAGGTCTTGAAATATCTTCAACTGGATAAGCATCAGGGAGATCTTAGGGTCGATCTGACTGAACCAGAGAAGGCCTTTGACTGGATAAGCATCAGGAAAATCTTAGGGTCGATTTAACTGAACCGGACAAGGTCTTGAAATATCTTCAACTGGATAAGCATCAGGGAGATCTTAGGGTCGATCTGACTGAACCAGAGAAGGCCTTTGACTGGATAAGCATCAGGAAAATCTTAGGGTCGATTTAACTGAACCGGACAAGGTCTTGAAATATCTTCAACTGGATAAGCATCAGGGAGATCTTAGGGTCGATCTGACTGAACCAGAGAAGGCCTTTGACTGGATAAGCATCAGGAAAATCTTAGGGTCGATTTAACTGAACCGGACAAGGTCTTGAAATATCTTCAACTGGATAAGCATCAGGGAGATCTTAGGGTCGATCTGACTGAACCAGAGAAGGCCTTTGACTGGATAAGCATCAGGAAAATGTTAGGGTCGATTTAACTGAACCGGACAAGGTCTTGAAATATCTTCAACTGGATAAGCATCAGGGAGATCTTAGGGTCGATCTGACTGAACCAGAGAAGGCCTTTGACTGGATAAGCATCAGGAAAATCTTAGGGTCGATTTAACTGAACCGAACAAGGTCTTGAAATATCTTCAACTGGATAAGCATCAGGGAGATCTTAGGGTCGATCTGACTGAACCAGAGAAGGCCTTTGACTGGATAAGCATCAGGAAAATCTTAGGGTCAATTTAACTGAACCGGACAAGGTCTTGAAATATCTTCAACTGGATAAGCATCAGGGAGATCTTAGGGTCGATCTGACTGAACCAGAGAAGGCCTTTGACTGGATAAGAATCAGGAAAATCCTAGGGTCGATTTAACTGAACCGGACAAGGTCTTGAAATATCTTCAACTGGATAAGCATCAGGGAGATCTTAGGGTCGATCTGACTGAACCAGAGAAGGCCTTTGACTGGATAAGAATCAGGAAAATCCTAGGGTCGATTTAACTGAACCAGGCTAGGTCTTGAAAGATGATTGAGAATTTAGCTGATTCTTTCCTGAAAGGTAAAGGTCAGACATATGCAATGCATGATGTGGATCAAGCAATGATATTCTCAATATAAATGAGACTTGTATGATATGATGTGTCTATGCATGTTATAATGATGTATGTGATGTTTTATGTATGTTTTTGTCTAGGAAAGTGAATCCTTGACGGGTGCCGGGAAGTCATATCCAGGGCTGATGTTGAAGAATAGATTTTGCCTCCGCTGGGGACGATAACTGCAAGAATACCGGTAGGAGAAGATGACCCCGTTGCGGAATAAACTTGGCAAATGGAAGATTCTGCAGGGAGAAAAGATACTCTAGCGATCATGCTTGGGATTGATACTCTGTGGGAAGAGGGATGCCTTGCTGAGTGCTGATAATAGTTTGCTGGGGATACCCTTGTTGTATAGGAAGTGTTGATGGACTTCGCTGGGGTAAGAAGACTTCGTCGAGGACGCTCTTTCCGTGGTTTTTGGCTGAGGATAACCCAGTTATATCCTGTTAAGGAAATAACTCTTTAAATCAAGCCGGACGACGTATTCGTGTTCTGCGAGGAGATGAGCTTCCAGAATTTACTGGGGATAAGCTTACTACTTGGGGATATGAATTCCAACTTTCCTGGGGAAACTGGATTGGACTCTTCTGGGGGGTTTTGATATGCTGGGGAAATGATTCCTTTGAATGTTTGATATACCGCCGGGGAACCATCTTTAGACCAAGATTGTCGGGGATGCATATTAAGAATGTATACATGCTGCTGGGGAATGTTGGGATCTGCTGGAGAATACCCAACTTCCTTAAGGTTGATAACCGCTTGGAGAAGAATGCACGGTTTTGCTGAATCACTCTCTGGGGAATTAATATGTATTGGTCATGTTCTTTAGCTGAAGCTACCTTGGTACCTTGGAGGATGGAACAATTAGATTGTTTAGACAACTCCTTATTGCCCCTGTTTCTAAGGTGGAGGCACATGTGGGATGCTGATAATGGTTGAGGGTCAAACCTTCTTCTGATAGGCAGGTGACGAGATGACAGGACATAGTCGTACGCTTTGATCCCTAACTTTTGCCTGGACCGCCCTTTCGGGTTTTCAGTCCACCGGGATACCCATTTTTGCCCAAGCCGCCCTTTCAGGTTTTCGACTTGCCGGGTGTACATGTTATTTTTTCATCCCTTCATTTTGCCCGAACCCTTTTGGTTCGCCGGGAAGCCCTTATTTTTGCCTAGGTATGTCAACCTAGCGGGTCTTTGATTGTGCGTAGTATTTTTTCGACTATGTCCGTGCTTTCAGAATGTTAGGGAGTTGCCCCTGTTAACAGTGTTTTGTCATGCCACCAGAAGGTATTTGATCAGGCAAGATTTGTTGTTGGAATGCCCCAAGTGACTTAGGCAGAGATTTGCCCCAGGCTATTTGGCCTTTGAGAGATTCTCTGAATCTTGATTGGACTGCCCCAGATGGTGGGCAATAGTCATGCCATGCCCCTTGATTGGAAGTACTTCTGTTCATTAGGCGTTCGTCGTGCGAATTTCCCTGCTGTTCAAACAAATAGTCATATGCAAACAAAGTGATGTTAAAAATGCAAAGCTTATGTCTGTCTTGAAGATTTTGAAAATGCATTCTTTTCATAAAACAAGCGATTGTTTGTAAAACGTGATGTCAACACCGTATTTACCGTAGGCCTTAAGGAGTCAGGATACCTTTTGTAACAGTATGCTTTCGAACTAACCCATGCTTCAGCTAGGACTTTTGAGGTTTATAACGTGGCCTGGTTCACGGTTTAAGAAACAAAGGATAAAGGCTCAAATTTTATTTGTACCCACCCGCTCTTCGTGATGTTCTCCAAACCTAAACTCAGGTGATCATACGTTAGACCTTGTTTGAGTCTTTGCTCTGATTTTCCGGTGATGATTCAGATGTTGATAACTTATTTTGAATAGGTAGTCATTCCTTTTTTGTTGAGGGTTTGTAAGACCTCTTTCTTTTTTTTTTGTTATCCCTTTCTTTTTTTCCTGAACTGTTTCCTTTTTTGGAATTACAGTCAGCGGGATGCCCCAGTTTTGTAAGTCTCCTTCATGGGTTTTGACTTAATGGGTTTTTAATTTGAGAAGTAATGACTGCCTTTCTTTATTGAATATTCGGAACCATCACTGTCTTCTTTGTTTTGTAAGGACCTCTTTGGTGCCATTCGTTATGCACTTGGATCAACTGAGAGACTACCCTGCCCCAGGTTATGATTAAGGGTTTTAAATTTCGACAAGAAAAACTCCTACTTCTTTGGCTCAGAGGGGTTGACGAGGGATTATCTTCCTTATTACTCCAGTGTTTAGGAATTGAAACAATGCCTGTACCTCATCAGCAGGGTCTGTTCAAAAGCATACTGTAAGGATCGTGGTATCGTTTTCGTCATCCTCCCTCAAGAGGCTTAGAATTATTAATTTGAGATTTGACATCAAAAATATGAAAGCAGTTTGAATATAGCGAATGCGAATATATTGTTTCAGAACAGACATATGCGATGCATTAATGAAATAACAATGTTTAACATGAGTAAATGTTTGAACAAAAGAAAATTGCAACTTGAATATTCGAATGAACAAAAATTTCTCAATCCTAGCCATGATTTGGCAAGGGAGCAGTGATCACGTGGGGAGTCTTGGGTACTTTAAACTGAATCTCTCCAGCGTCGATCATGTCTTGGATCTTATTTTTCAAGCTCCAACAATCATCTGTAGTATGCCCCGGGCTGTCAGAGTGATAAGCGCAGCGGGCGTTGGGGTTATACTTCGGTGACGTTGTATTTTGGCTCTTCGGAGCTTCTTTTAGAGTTACCAGCTTGGTCTCCAGCAACTGTGGCAATATCTGGGATAAGGTCATGCTGAGCCGAGTGAACTGCCTTCTCTCGCTCTTTTGTTGGTTGTGATGTTGAATTTGTGACATGGGAGCCATTTGAGGAGCTCTCCCCTTACCTCCTTGTCTCAAAGGTGGTTGAACGATGACTGGATTTTTACCCTTAGGCTTTTTCCCCAGTGGGTTACCCTGAAGCAGTTGGTTGACGAGAAACCAGAGCTCATCTTGTCTTTGAGCTAACCCTTGAATGGCAGTCACCTGCCCCAGCATCTGGACCTTCAATGCATCCACCTCAGCTTGTAGGTGTTTCAGCCTTTCATCCTCAGCACTGTTCCTGACAAAGGTCTCCATGAGAAGTGTCCTTAGCTCTTCCTGCCCCCTGGATAGATTCAGGAGGATTTCCCTGAACCGAGTCTCTTGAGCAAGAAAGTCCTGGTTGTCTGGTTGGAAAGCCATTGCTGAAATAAACAGCGAGAAAGGTAAATGACCTGCAACAAAGATACATGTTATGTAATGATGTGTATGACATGCATGCAATGTTTTCAAGGATCCCGCGGGGTAAACAAGAAATTTGTTAAAGTTGGAAACTGGTGACTTGATTGAAGATACTTCATGTTGTTGAGAGTCCTTCTTCAAGGGTCAAAAGCTCACCATATCCAGTGGGTCATAGCCCCTGACAACCTTGGCTTGGGAAACTCCTTCAAGTGTCAAAGCTCACCATATCAAGTGGGTCATAGCCCCTGACAACTCTGACTAGAGGAAAATAAATCCTCTTTTCCCCTTGCTGGATGTTTGATTTATCCTGACCTGCATCACAAACCCTTGAGATCCTTGAAATGGGTTAGGATGTATGCAATGGTATGATGTCATGATGCATGGGGTGATATGAATAAACCCTGTTATGAGCCCTTGTTAAGGACTGCAAACCAAAACCTGCAAGAAACTCAAGTAAAACCTGTCATGAGTCCCAATTAAGGACTATAAACAAAACCTGCAAGAAACTTGGTAAACTTTGTTATGAGTCCTAATTAAAGACTATGACAAAAACTGCAAGAAACTTAGTAAGCCCTGTCATGGGTCCCAGCTAAGGACTAAAACAAAACCTGCAAGAAATTCGGTAAACCCTGTTATGAGTCCTGATTAAGGACTATGGACCAAACCTGCAAGTAGTTCATGTGTCAGTTTAACAAGCATGCAAGTAGGCAAGTACGAAGGCACACAAGTCACACAAAAGAGCCCTTAGAGTTTAGGCCAGCATGAAGTTTGGGGTACTACCCTCTTGAAGTTGGTGGGCTCAACCTGTCCTATTAGAAGTAACCGGGTTCTAAGGGTCCCAATATCACGGGATTGCTTTCATTGTTCATCGTTTCGATTTAGCCACTGAACTGGCGACCGAAATATTCCAGGAAAGCGACCCTCAATTGAGTGTAGTATCGAGTATCAACCAACCTCGGACTGCACCAAAGTCAGTTATCTCACTACCCTAAAGAGGCCAAGATAGTTCAATTAAGGTTCCTAAGGTCTGTTGATGCTTCATGACACCACGCGGAGGCCCCGTACTCTCCTTGACTGAACTCAAGGGTTACCGGTACACACCAAAGTGCCACATCAACGTAGCAGACTGTTTTAACCATGTCGGTATACCCCACACAATTCCCTCACAGCCTTGTTGCTACTTTCTAAGAAGGTATCCCCCAGATCCGGGTTAGGATCTATAGAACTCCCGAGACAGTCCCACAATTTAAAGCACACAAGGAAAGCAATTGAAAACACAGTTATGAACTAACCCTAAGGTACACCTCACTTTATAAAGGATCCCCAGCAGAGTCGCCAGTTCTGTGATCGGTGGATCTGGAACTGACTGTTTAACGCTGGTTCACGAAATGTCGCGGAAGCAAGAGTCGCCACCGTCTTTTATTTTCTCCAAATGGAAAGGACAAAAGCACAGAAAAATTCCTTAAAGAGATTGCTCTCGGTTCGGGAGGTAGGTTATAGAAAGGGAAGGTGTTAGCACCCTTTCTATCCATGGTTATCCATGGGCTCTTAGATACTTGCTCAATGTGTTTTCAAAATTGTTTGTTTGCTTTTCAATGTGGGTTTTAAAAAGTTTCTTTTGAAAAATTTCAGATCGACTCATACGTCAGAGTGTTTGAAAAGTTTGCTTTGAAAGCTTTTGAAAATGTGTTGGTGAAAAGATTTTTGTTTGTTTTTGAAATTAGAGCAAGTATCTAGAGTCGTCTACCTACCCTAAGGAATTCGTCTGTGTAAATGTCCTTAAAAAGTAGTGCCATCCCACCATTGAGAGGTAGGTAGCACCACCGTTGGAGGTGTTCGGGTCAATTCGAGGTTCGGGACATGGTGATCACCAGAGCAATAGGAAGACACCTTAGAAGCTACCCTCATGCCAGGTTCCCGGATCATGAGGACTTACTAAGACATCCTCTACTCGACGATCACCTTTCGAGGCAAGGCAACAGTGAGGCGTACCCTAGGGGTGGTGTGTGATTTTGTGTGTCAGATTCATTTATTTTTGTCTTGTCAGGTTATGGGTGATCTATGCGTTTGTTTTTATTTTTTTGTCATTCATTCTTGCATGCATTTATTTAACAGTTAAAAAAGATGTGGAAATTGAAATTCCTAAACTATTACAAAGGCGCGGGTCCACATCGCCAAAATTAAAATCCAGGACCCGATTTGACGGAAAGTAAATAAAGAAATAAAATAAAGTGCGAAAAATAAATATTACACGGCTTTGGGAGAATTACATTAATATTTAAAAGAAACGAAATAAAACGCGCGAATTGAAATAAGATTGGAAACGAGGGCGTTGGACCCTTTTGAAGTTAAATTGAAATTAAAAATTAATTAATTATTTATTGAAATAAAAGAAGTGTTTTTTAGGTTTTTTGTATTTATGAAATAAGAAAATTAAAATTAAAATTAAAAGAAACCCTAATTCTAAGTTATTTTTAATTATTTGAGAAAAATGTTAAAGTTTAACTTAATTTACTAAAGAATTTATGTACATGTTTATTTACAAAATAAATTAGTAATTAATAATAATAATAATGATGAGAAAATTATTTATTAAAAAAAATGATGAAAAAGTTAAAAACCTAATTTCTACATATTTAATTTATTAAGAAAAATATTAAAGTTTTGAAACCTAAATTAATCTAATTAATTGTTTAGAGTTTATTTACAAAAATAATAATAGTGAAATTAATATTAATAAAATAAACATTTTGATTTTTATGATTTTTCTGTTTTTTACTATTTTTTATATTTTATGAAAATAAGTTAAATTAAAGGAATTAATTAAAAAAAGAAATAATTGAAATAAATAAAATAAGGAAAAGAAAGAAAATACAATACCTTTGGGGGTTTCTGTCTCCTTTTTGGAGGTGAATTGGAGTGGTTTGGCCATGTACTGGTGTCATGCATAAGTTGTTCTACTTTGGCCATTTGGCTTTTGGCTTTTGGCCATTTGCGTTTTGGCCTCAACGTTCCTTAATGAACCTGCATGGGATCCTGTCTAAATCTGCAACCTCATGAACACATTAAATAAAATCATAAAAATTCAAATAAAACCAACAAATGAAGAAATTTAATGTTTAGGCACAATATGGCATGTATGAATGATTATACCCTTTTGATCATGGAGATCAAATCAACCTTACCCTTACTGGAAAAGTAGTGACATGAATGCTTTTATGCCCTTTGGATCATGGAGATCAAGCCAGCCTTACCCTTACTGAAGAACTAATAAGATGTTGGTTTGTAACTGAGATGGCTTTGTTTGTAGTGAGAGAGGGATTTGTAATAAGGATTTCAAGGTTTTAGGGTTCTTGAAAGAGTTTGATATTCCAACAGTGTTGTGCCAAGGTTTTTTCTCTCTTTTTCTCTTCTCTCTTTTTTCTTTTTTTTCTCCCCTTTGGTTTGTGTGGCAAGAAGGTGATTATATAGTGGAAATTAGGGTAAAGAAAATGGGCTTTGAATGTGCAATTGGGCCTCCAATATTCACTTGAATTCGTCACTTTCCAGGCTAAATCGCAGGAACTTAAGTGCATTTTTTGAAGTTGAAATGTGAAAACAAAATGTAGCCGACATCGAGAACTAACTCCTGTCCGAAAATCGACTCAATCGGATAAACGGTGAATTAGTTATGAATTTTTGAAGTTTCAGCTCAGACAAACTTATTTTGGGCTCCAGTGTCGACTCTGACACGTTCTTCAATAAAAAACTGGTATTGATCGGTGCATAATCCGGTCTCGACTTTTGAAGCAAAGTTGTAGATCTACGAGTCAGGAACCTTGTGTAAAAATATGAGCCCAATCCGATAAAAATTGACCGAGTTATGAATTTTCGAAGTTTCGGCCCAGATGAAATAATATTCAGCATTCAGGATTTTCAGCGTGTCACGCACTCTGAGCAAAAAACGAAGGCCTTTTGAATACCGTTTGAACTCAATACCTTCTGTGAAAATGTAGCCAACTCAATTTGTGAAATTTTGGCACCGGAACCAGCTCGATACGATGAAAATCGACCAAGTTATGATTTTTTGAACATGACGCAAATAAACTTCTGTCACAAATTTCTGCACGAAAATACTTGATAAATCCACATTTTTGAAGACCTTCTGATCGAAATTGGCTTCCAGCCGTGAGAGATGAAAACGTAGATAATGTCAAGACGGAATTTTGGCCACCGGAACGGGTTCAAAACGAGTCACGATCTTCAAGTTATGAATTTTTTAGCGCGTAAAAACTGCACTTTCAGCACACTTTTTCACTATATTTCTTCAAGAAAACTCACACATTCGGATACATTCTTTAAAGAATTGACTCTTGAGCCGAACCTGAATTTGAGAATACGTTATCAGAGATATCTTGGCGAAAGAATACCTGAACTTGACGCGCCAGGTTGGACTTGTGAATTTTTCTTGAAATGTTTTTTTGAGAAATATGGGAGGGCAAATTTTGGGGTACAACAGTTGCCCCTGTTCAATCTTCTTAAACCTGAGGATGCAGATTGGCTGACGTGCCTTTCGTAATCTGAGGGTGGAAGATGATTGAACACTAGAGTGCCCAGAAATTTGCGCTCACATAGTAGCAGTGCGATGATGGAATGGGCTTATAGATGCCATTTAGAGGTTGATGGGGGATGTTGGATAGGATGATGGGCTTATAGATGCCATCAAGATGTTGATCGCGTAAGAGATTCCTTAGCGAGAATTTGCGTACCTGCAAAACAGAAAATGATTACCTGACATGTTGCAGGAGCTGTTTTCAGATGCTTGATATAGATGTGTCCTGACTGGTTACAGGAGCTGAGTCTGGAGCTTCAAACGGCGATGAATGAACCAGGGATGGTTACTACCTTAGCATGAATGGCAAGAGAACCTTGGGTGACTTTAACTTCAACAACGCTCGTTGAGAAAAATCTTGGGTGTCTTCTACTGGGATAAGAATCAGGGAGATCTTAGGGTCGATCTGACTGAACCAGGGAAGGTCTTGAAATATCTTCAACTGGATAAGCATCAGGGAGATCTTAGGGTCGATCTGAACTGAACCAGAGAAGGCCTTTGACTGGATAAGCATCAGGAAAATCTTAGGGTCGATTTAACTGAACCGGACAAGGTCTTGAAATATCTTCAACTGGATAAGCATCAGGGAGATCTTAGGGTCGATCTGACTGAACCAGAGAAGGCCTTTGACTGGATAAGCATCAGGAAAATCTTAGGGTCGATTTAACTGAACCGGACAAGGTCTTGAAATATCTTCAACTGGATAAGCATCAGGGAGATCTTAGGGTCGATCTGACTGAACCAGAGAAGGCCTTTGACTGGATAAGCATCAGGAAAATCTTAGGGTCGATTTAACTGAACCGGACAAGGTCTTGAAATATCTTCAACTGGATAAGCATCAGGGAGATCTTAGGGTCGATCTGACTGAACCAGAGAAGGCCTTTGACTGGATAAGCATCAGGAAAATCTTAGGGTCGATTTGACTGAACCAGGGAAGGTCTTGAAATATCTTCAACTGGATAAGCATCAGGGAGATCTTAGGGTCGATCTGACTGAACCAGAGAAGGCCTTTGACTGGATAAGCATCAGGAAAATCTTAGGGTCGATTTAACTGAACCGGACAAGGTCTTGAAATATCTTCAACTGGATAAGCATCAGGGAGATCTTAGGGTCGATCTGACTGAACCAGAGAAGGCCTTTGACTGGATAAGCATCAGGAAAATCTTAGGGTCGATTTAACTGAACCGAACAAGGTCTTGAAATATCTTCAACTGGATAAGCATCAGGGAGATCTTAGGGTCGATCTGACTGAACCAGAGAAGGCCTTTGACTGGATAAGCATCAGGAAAATCTTAGGGTCAATTTAACTGAATCGGACAAGGTCTTGAAATATCTTCAACTGGATAAGCATCAGGGAGATCTTAGGGTCGATCTGACTGAACCAGAGAAGGCCTTTGACTGGATAAGCATCAGGAAAATCTTAGGGTCGATTTAACTGAACCGGACAAGGTCTTGAAATATCTTCAACTGGATAAGCATCAGGGAGATCTTAGGGTCGATCTGACTGAACCAGAGAAGGCCTTTGACTGGATAAGAATCAGGAAAATCCTAGGGTCGATTTAACTGAACCAGGCTAGGTCTTGAAAGATGATTGAGAATTTAGCTGATTCTTTCCTGAAAGGTAAAGGTCAGACATATGCAATGCATGATGTGGATCAAGCAATGATATTCTCAATATAAATGAGACTTGTATGATATGATGTGTCTATGCATGTTATAATGATGTATGTGATGTTTTATGTATGTTTTTGTCTAGGAAAGTGAATCCTTGACGGGTGCCGGGAAGTCATATCCAGGGCTGATGTTGAAGAATAGATTTTGCCTCCGCTGGGGACGATAACTGCAAGAATACCGGTAGGAGAAGATGACCCCGTTGCGGAATAAACTTGGCAAATGGAAGATTCTGCAGGGAGAAAAGATACTCTAGCGATCATGCTTGGGATTGATACTCTGTGGGAAGAGGGATGCCTTGCTGAGTGCTGATAATAGTTTGCTGGGGATACCCTTGTTGTATAGGAAGTGTTGATGGACTTCGCTGGGGTAAGAAGACTTCGTCGAGGACGCTCTTTCCGTGGTTTTTGGCTGAGGATAACCCAGTTATATCCTGTTAAGGAAATAACTCTTTAAATCAAGCCGGACGACGTATTCGTGTTCTGCGAGGAGATGAGCTTCCAGAATTTACTGGGGATAAGCTTACTACTTGGGGATATGAATTCCAACTTTCCTGGGGAAACTGGATTGGACTCTTCTGGGGGGTTTTGATATGCTGGGGAAATGATTCCTTTGAATGTTTGATATACCGCCGGGGAACCATCTTTAGACCAAGATTGTCGGGGATGCATATTAAGAATGTATACATGCTGCTGGGGAATGTTGGGATCTGCTGGAGAATACCCAACTTCCTTAAGGTTGATAACCGCTTGGAGAAGAATGCACGGTTTTGCTGAATCACTCTCTGGGGAATTAATATGTATTGGTCATGTTCTTTAGCTGAAGCTACCTTGGTACCTTGGAGGATGGAACAATTAGATTGTTTAGACAACTCCTTATTGCCCCTGTTTCTAAGGTGGAGGCACATGTGGGATGCTGATAATGGTTGAGGGTCAAACCTTCTTCTGATAGGCAGGTGACGAGATGACAGGACATAGTCGTACGCTTTGATCCCTAACTTTTGCCTGGACCTCCCTTTCGGGTTTTCAGTCCACCGGGATACCCATTTTTGCCCAAGCCGCCCTTTCAGGTTTTCGACTTGCCGGGTGTACATGTTATTTTTTCATCCCTTCATTTTGCCCGAACCCTTTTGGTTCGCCGGGAAGCCCTTATTTTTGCCTAGGTATGTCAACCTAGCGGGTCTTTGATTGTGCGTAGTATTTTTTCGACTATGTCCGTGCTTTCAGAATGTTAGGGAGTTGCCCCTGTTAACAGTGTTTTGTCATGCCACCAGAAGGTATTTGATCAGGCAAGATTTGTTGTTGGAATGCCCCAAGTGACTTAGGCAGAGATTTGCCCCAGGCTATTTGGCCTTTGAGAGATTCTCTGAATCTTGATTGGACTGCCCCAGATGGTGGGCAATAGTCATGCCATGCCCCTTGATTGGAAGTACTTCTGTTCATTAGGCGTTCGTCGTGCGAATTTCCCTACTGTTCAAACAAATAGTCATATGCAAACAAAGTGATGTTAAAAATGCAAAGCTTATGTCTGTCTTGAAGATTTTGAAAATGCATTCTTTTCATAAAACAAGCGATTGTTTGTAAAACGTGATGTCAACACCGTAGGGTAGGTAGATGACTCATAGATACTTGCTCTATTCAAAAACAAACAAAACTCTTTTCACACCGACACTTTTCAAAAAGCTTTCAAAATAATTTTTCAAACACTCTTGAGGACTGATACAAGAGTTATTCCGAAACTTTTAAAGAAACTTTTTTCAAACCCACTCACGATTGAAAAGCAAACACTTTTGAAAACACAATGAGCAAGTATCTAAGAGCCCATGGATAACCATGGATAGAAAGGGTGATAACACCTTCCCTTTCTATAAATCTACCTCCCGAACCGAGAGATAATCTCATAAGGAATTTTGTTGTGCTTTTGTCATGTCCATGTTGGAGAAAATAAAAGACGGTGGCGACTCTTGCTTCCGCGACATTTCGTGAACTAGCGTTAAACAGTCAGTTCTAAATCCACCGATCACACTAATCATGTATTCTTCCTTGCCATGCACGGTTATGATTTTACCCTTAACAGGATACTTCAGCATCTGGTGCAAAGAGGATGTAACTGCCCCGGCATAATGGATCCACGGTCTTCCTAGCAAACATGAGTATGACGGATGGATGTCCATCATGTAGAAGGTGGAGTTGAACACTTCGGTGCCTACCTTGATGGGAATATCAACCTCTTCATGAACCATTCTCTCGGAACCATCGAAAGCTCTGACGACTATGTTACTAGGTTTGAGGGTCAAACCTTCGCAATCCAAACGGTCTAAGGCCTTCTTTGGCAGCACATTTACGGAAGAACCAGTATCGACCAAGACATGGGCGAGAGTGGTCCCTCGACATTCAACTGAAACATGCAACGCATCATTGTGTTTCCTTCCTTTGGGAGTTAAGTCAGCGTCGGAAAAGCCCAAGCCATTGTCAGCAGTAAGACTGGTCACACAATTTTGAAATGGATCAGCTGAGGTCTCTTGGGGGACATGTGTCGTCTTCAAGAATTTAATCAGGGCCTTAGCATGGGCCTCTGAACAGAGCAGGAGGGCTAACATTGAAATTTTAGAAGGGGTTTGCCCTAATTGTTCCATAACGCTGTAGTCACTTTTTCTGATTATTTTAAGGATTTCATCCATCTCCTTCTGAGTGGTTTCAGGGATAACCACAGCATGAGCCTTCGTCCTGACAGGCATTTCCCGTATCCCCTTACCTTTGTCAGTGTTATCAGCGAATGGTCTTTCTTCAGGAGTGTTCAACTCTTCAATCACTGGGCCTTGCACAGAGGGTCCAACAGGTGTAGAAGCTTTTAAGGGTCCGAAGACTGCTCGGGGTGGAGCAATCTCCGGAGAAAAGATCAGGCCACTGCGGGTGATCTTGCTCGTACCCGCGATGTTCCCTATATCAGGGTCTTCTTGGACTATTTCGATTTGCTTGATGTCGTGGTAGAAGATTTCTCCCCCATAGTTCCACGATATCATTTTGCTTGATTGGTACGGGACGGGTCCCGGCATTGTGATCTTTAAAGGTACACATTCAGAGTTGGGTGTAATCCTGACAGACCTTTTGCAAGCTTTGGGAGGATCGTCGGAAATGGTTATGATGGAAATATTATTGGTTGAGGTATCACAAGTATAAGGAGTAATTGGATTGAAAGTGTTAACAGGGGTTTTCTAGAAAAGTATCTCTTGAGTATCCATCAGGCGTTGGACACCCGACTTCAACATTGGACAATCACCTTGAATGTTCAAACAAAAATAGCAGTCTTCGTCACAACCAGGAAAAATCTCGGCTCTCAACAAATTTCCTTTTATCACTAACAACGGAGTTAACAGATCGACAACATCAGTAACATGGAGATTTTCCAAAACAGCATGCACATTATGGCCGTGCTTAGGCATCGGTGCGGATATAACATTGGGCTTTTTCGGGGCGTCAAATTCAACCTCTTTGACGTCAATTAAGTCCTGAATTTTGTTCTTGAGTGCCCAACAATTATTGGTATCGTTCCCAATACTGTCGGAATGGTAAGCACACTTAGCTTTTGAGTTGTAGTATGGAGAAGTGGTATTTATATTCTTTGGCGCCTCTTTTAAATTAGCAAGATTCAACTTCAGGAGATGTGGAAGGATTTGAGCAGGTGTCATATTTACTGGGGTAAACTGCCGTGGTGGCCTTTGCTGATAAGTTTTGGGCTGATCATTCCTCGGTTGATTGTTTATAAGCTGGTCTGATGCGGATCTCTGTATTAATACGGCCCCCACTGTTGGCCGACGTTCCTCCCTTTCCGGATTTTTCTGAGTGTATACAGCTGATGTTTCCTTCTTGGTTGGGAAAGGTTTTCTAGCAGCTATGGATGCAGAAGCATCCTTTTGAATCTTTCCACTTTTGATACCGGCTTCCACCCTCTCGTCGGTCAAAATCAAATCAGTAAATCCCGTTGAAGAGCTTCCGATTAGATGGTTGAAGAAAGGGCCAGATAGGGTCCCCAAAAACATGTCAACTAATTCCCTATCTGATAGCGGTGGCTGCATCCTTCCAGCAAGGTCACGCCACTTCTGGGCGTACTCCTTAAACCCTTCATTTGAAGCCATCCCCATACTCTGTATCTGAGTACGGGTAGGCGCCAAATCAGCATTGTGCTGATACTGACGATAGAAAGCGGCTGCCAAGTCTTCCCAATTGTGGACCTCTGATCTCTCGACATGATAAAACCAATCTAACTGAGTGCCAGACAAGCTGTCTTGGAAAAGTGCACCCATAGATCTTTGTCGGATGAATGTGGCTGGATCTTTCTAACATACGACCTTAAGTGCATCTTAGGGAAAGACAGACCGTCGTACTTGGCGAATGTTGGCACTTTGAACTTGGGAGGGATAACAATCCCATCTACAAGCCCCAGTTCCTCAAAATCCAATACGGGCACTCTCTGCAACTCCATAGCTTCCAATCTGTTTTCAAGGTTCTTATACTTGTCATCCGCTGGTGGATACTGTTGTTCTGAATAGTCTTCATCTGCTTCCTCTTCCTCCTCTTCTACCTCAGATTCGGAAGGTACAGTAACTCCTTTCCCCTTTCCAATCCCTTCGTCAAATGTTGAAGGAAACTCAAGAGTCCTTCTAGCATCGCCCTCAAATCTTCTTCCGAAAGTAGCTACCCCCGGTCTCTTTTTCTTTTTCTTCTCTTTACTCTTCTCTAGCAAAACTTTGAGATCCTCCTGACCCTTTGCCAAGGTCATGAGGAGTTGCTGAAATTGTGAATTTTGTGCCTGTAGATCCTTCACTGTTTGCTCCAAATCCATCTTGCTGGCATAAACAGCAGAAAGATAAGGAAACCTGGCTTGAAGACCTGTTTATGCATATGATGAATGATATGTTATTCATGTAATGCATTCAAGGGTTCAAAAATTCAAATTTGTTGCAGACAAAAAGAACGCACGTCATATTAAGAAGAAATCGTTAGTACATAAGTGCCCCATGGGCAAAATATCACAAAATTCTTAATGTAAAAAGACGTTGCGCATCCTCTTTGGTGCGATGTAGGTGTTGAGAGTTTCCTCCTCGTGAAGTCGGCGGGTGAGCTCTAAAAACTTCTTCTCACTGGCATAGAAGCTGGATTTAAAAGTATCCCGTTCTTCTTTGATTTGGATCCAACTCTTTTGCATTTCCTCCCATGATGTTGGCATGTCAGGATGTAGGATGGTGTATGGAACCTCTCCTTCCTTAACAGGCTCTTTAATCAAGGGGAGAATGTGAGGATATGGCATCATAAGATTCTGGGAGCGGGTTCGTACCCACTTGAGGTAAGGCTCAAGGGGGATGGAATTCTTGTGCCCCAGTGTCTTACTATCCACCTTGTTAGGCATCCTTCAAGCTCTGATGAACCTTTATCGAAGTCTTTGCGCATCGTTGTCGAAGTCAAAAACTAGGTCAGGAATCAGCATGTCATGAGGGTCATCCCTCCTAGCATATCCAAATTGTCTCAAAGCTAAAAAGGGGTTGTAGGTAATGCCTCCCCTAATGCCAAGTAATGGGACATTAGGTAATTCACCACAACGATCAATGATGATGACATTTTCTCTGGACCGAGAACACCAATGTACATCAGAATGTGTGAGGGTCATCAACCATTGTGACCACCTTAAACCCTGCTCATTCTTCAAAACTGATTGTGGAAGGTGAGAAATAAACCACCTTGCCAGGAGAGGAGTACAGCACATGGGAACACCTCTTTTCCTCATTGTTCGTGTGTAAAATGAGTGTAGGATATCCCCAAGCAATGTAGGTACGGGATTCTTGGACATGAAAATCTTGACAGCATTCACATCTATAAGTTGGTCAGGGTTTGGGAACAAGACCAACCCATAAACAAGGAGGGCCACAATCTCTTCAAAGGCTTGTAGATCCAGGGAATTCCAACACTCTTGTGCCTTCTCGAACAAGAATTTTGCCAAGAATCCCTTGACACCACTTCTGATTTCCCAATGCCCCTTGATGTCAGATGGTTGCAAGTGTAATGCTTGAGCAACATCTTCATGCTTTGGTTCTTTTTCTGTACCGTTGTAGGGTAGTTGATTAAGAATAGGAATTCTCAGGAGTTGAGAAAATTCCTCCAAAGTAGGCACCAATTGATAATCAGGGAATGTGAAACAGTGGTGTATGGGGTCAAAGAACTGGAAAAGTACTTTCACCATGTCTTCTTCAATGCTGGTGTTGACTAAGTTGAGGAGTCTACCATGTCTTTCACTGAAGAGAGAATTCTCCGGAATCCTGGAAGTAAGCTCTTTGAGTTAAGGAGGGATCCTCACAAGGTTGACTTGAATTGTTTTCCTGCGAAGAGATTCCATGACCTACAAAACAAGAACAAAGATGAAGATCTGAACCCTTGAAATGGTTAGTGGATGCATATGATGATTTATGATGTTCATGATGTATGCACAAACACATGTACAAACAAGTCACACAAAACCCTAGTTTCAGGCTTGCATGAGGTTTCATAGGTAAGTATCCTCTTGAGTTTAGTTGGCTCAAAACCTGTCCTATAAATAGTAATTGGGTTCTAAGGAACTCAATATCATTGGATTGTTTTCTATGTTCATTGTTTTGGTTTAGCCACTTAACTAGCGACCAAAATATTCCAAGAAAACAACCCTCAATGAGTGTAGTATCGAGTATCTACCAGCTTCGAACTGTACCAAAGTCGGTCATCTCACTACCCATAATAAAAGGCCAAGATGGTCAAGTAAGGTTCTAGTTCATTAGTGCTTAATGACATCACTCAGCGGCCCCGTATTCACTTTGATTGACTCAAAGGCTACCGGTACTCACAAATATGTCGCACTAATATAGCTATTGCTTCAACCGTGTCGGTATACCCCGCACAGTTTCCACAACGTATTGTTATCTATGAATGTTTCCCAAATCCGGGTGGAGGATTTCAAGCCCAAACAAGAGAACCAAAATGTAAAGCAATCAAAGCAAACAATAATCATGCAAAAAGGGTGATCTAAGCCCTAAGGTTACTCCACTTTTATAATTTTCCCCAGCAGAGTCGCCAGTTCTGTGATACGGTGGGAGAACTGACTTGGGTTTTGCGTTTATGTTTGCAAATGTTTCGGTTTAGCAAAAGTCGCCACCGACTTTTTATTTTATCCTAAGGAAAGGCCAAAAAGCACAGGAAAGACCTTTGAGATGTCTTCTTGGGTTCGGGGAGTAGATTATAGAAAGGGAAGGTATTAGCACCCTTTTTGTCCATGGTTATCCATGGGATCTTAGTTACTTGCTTAGATCACTTGCTTTGATTTTTCAATTGTTTGAAATGGTGCTTTGTGTGTGATTTTGGAAAATATTTTGAAAAGAGGCCATCGTTGTGGCAACCTTTGTAATGATTCTTGTTTGAATGTATACAAAGGTGTTTTTGTCTTTTGAAATTTTTTCAATGTTTGAAAGTAGGGTTTTGAAATTGTGTGATTTTGAAAATAGTAAGGATGTTTTTGCAAGCTTGATCAAGTAACTAAGAGTTATCTACCCTATTTTACTCAAAGATCTTTCTTATGTTTTTAACCCTTTTAACAGTGTTGTTTCACCATTGTATTTGGTGAACAACCTTGTGTTAGGATGTTAAACGGGACAGGCGCGGGTCATCGTATAGACCACGATAGCAATTTTGCAAAGTATCTTAGCATTTTTTGAGGGACTAAGATCATTTTTGTAAGGCAACTTTGAATAGCGTCATCGAGGGACTATGATCTTTTGATTTTGTTTGTTTTACCAAGATACTTTGCATGCGTAACATGGCCATTTTAAATTTAGGCAACCGAGTGGAGATACCTTAAGGGGTGTTCGTGTGCAAGTGTGTTTTATTGCATACAAGAGTTTATCTTTGAATTCGGATTTTCTATTTCATTGATTTTATCTTGCCATACACATCCTAATTACTAGCATTTATATTTGAAAGCAATAAAAAGCGGAAATGTAAAATCCTACGCTATTACAGTAATTATGGGGCGGGGATACATATTTGTACATGGGGTGGTTCAACGAGAAAAATAGATAAGAAAAGAAAATAACAAAGGCAAGATAGATAGAAAGAGAGAGATCCAGCGCGCTGCTGAGAGGAAGTCAGAAGTTCTGACTCAGGCCTGCTGCCAGATTATCAACCTTTTGGTTAAACTGTATGAGTCAGAACTTCTGACTCTGGCACATGCAAAACAGAAACCTGTTAGTTGGAAAATCAAAAGTTCTGACCCCCATGAGCTGCAAGACAAAAGTTTATTAGTGGGGATATCAGAAGTTCTGATCCTGCTGGAAGTACAATAATTTTTAGAAGTTCTGATATTATTAACAGCAAAACAGGCTTCAGATGTGCTAACGTCAAAGTCAGCACTTGGCTTCTCCCTGTGCTAGTCAGAACATCTGTAGTTTTGTTATTTTTCCCCAAAACAGAAAACATGTTTGGGACAACTTCAGCAAATGTCAAAGTGTTTCAGGAGACAGAACCAACAAGGTCACAGGCAGGTTCTACACTGATTCACTTCCTACTTGAACATTCTGAGGTATGAAAATCCTCAGAACGCAAACAGCAGCAACATGATATTTACATTATGTTTATTGAGCATGCAAAGCTGATGATGCTTAGCAACGTGATGAAGGTCAGCAGGTGCTTACCTGGCTGTTGGAAAAGTCTGTGAGTGAGAGCTAGCTTTTAGCTCTGATGGTGTTCTGGACAGGTTCTTTTTTGAAGGGGTGGATGGAGAGTATATATGGTCAGAAACTGTAGGGGTGTCTTTCTTTAATCAAGAAGCAAACTGGGTACAAATGAGGTTTTGAGGCAGGAGATTCAAAGTTGTGCTTGAGGCTCTTGAAACACTAAGATTTTTGACAGAGTTTCAAAGTATTTTCTTGCTAAAAATTTTTGTTTCTCTTCTAGCAATTTTTTTCTCGTTTTGGACCGCCCCTTTTTAGTGGTGAATGGTGCTCTATTTATAGGCAAAGCTCTTGTGGATTTGTGAACATTAAAGGCGCCAATATCATGTAGCAGAGGTTAACTTGTTTTTTTTTAAAGAAGTTCATGATAAGTTATGATAATGGACAGCTTTTCAGCCTAGGCTGGAACAGTAGGCAAGGATTGAGGAGAAGCAGCCTCTATAGGTGAAAGGTGGCGCATAGACCCATGCCTAAACCTGCATAAAGGTGTTTACCAAGCCACACGTGAAGAGACCCTTTGGATGAACATTCAGGAGTGGCTGGGAGCATTAATGAGCATTAAATGGTGATGAGATTTATCAGCATCAAAAATCTTGTAATATGAGATTTTGCATCATTACCTAAAACCTGAACCAGCAGTTCTGCTTTTACCAAAAACAACATAAACCAAGCTCTGACCTTGGCTTCTTGCTGTCTCAGCAAATTCTGAGGATTCTCCTGACTTTCTAGCACGTTCCTTGGATTTGCTTATGGAAATCCTGGATTTAGAGATTCTGTGTCAGTGTAACACCCACTCTTCTGACCCTTTCATCTTCTAATTCCAGCATGTTCTGAATGAGCCTTCAGACTTCTTTGCTTTCTTTACATTCCTCTAGAAAACTCTGGCTGAACTTGCGTAACTGCTGAAAGAGCCATGTTTTGTTTGAGGATTACGTGTTGAACCACGTTTACAACCTCTAACTAAATTGATGTAGCTGCTGAAGAGCCAACTTCTGACTGCGTTGAGCCAAGCTTGCAACTTCTGACCGTTTCTGTCTGGAGGTTGGTTCAGAAGTTCTGAAGTTTTATTTTCTTCTTAAACACCCATTTTTAGAGAAAAATTCCAAATGTTTAGAATTTAATTTTTTTCTCAAGGTAAAAGCTTTGCCTTTAGAGCTTGTGTGATCATTTTGCTCTTGTAAATGGTTTGCTTGGGAAGAAATGATAATTCAGGACTTGGATTTGTTTCAGAGAGACTCTGAGAATCCAGGATGATTTCCTGAAGAATGAGAGGGCAAATTTTGGGGTATAACAGTTGTCTACAGTTCGAAAAGACAGAATAGACCTGAACACCGCCAAGCTGTCAATGCGGTGGTTATTTCAAAACCTGCTGGTGATCCTCAGCACAACCATCAACAAAAGGAATAGAGACATCGAAGGTAATTCACCCGCCTCAGCATGACTTTGTCTCAGATTCTGCCACAGTTGCTGAAAACCAATCTGGTGATTCTAAAGGAAGCCCCGAAGAATCCAAATACTACATCACCAAAGTACAACCCTAATGCCCGTTGTGCTTTTCACTCTGATAGCCCGGGGCATAATACGAATGATTGTTGGGTTTTGAAGAACAAGGTACAAGACTTGATTGATGCAAAAGAGATTGAGTTCGGGGCACCAGAGAAGCCTAAACAAGATGCAGGGGTGAATGCTATCAGGGATGACGATGATGAAGAGTTTGACATTGATGGTTGGATCTACCTGACTGCCCATGGTGGATTAAGCAACTGGACAGCGAAGGATTCTATGCATGTTTCTGTCATCACTCAGTAATGAAACTTTTTGTTTTGAATTTGTAACAGACAATGTTTGAAACTTTACGGCCCGGTGTCTTCCCCGGGGCACCGTGGTTTCATTTGTGAGGGATTTTGTGTGTCATCTACATATATCATTAATAAAAGCATTGGACGTTTCTTGCATTTAAAATTTTGCGCTCCTTGTTTTTCTTTTTATATATTGCAATACAGCTATTTTACACACACTCACATATACAGGTCCACATCCACTCTGGATCCTACTGGTAACGACTCCGCTACTGCCAGTTATGAATTCGAAAATCCGATCAACTTAGCTGAAGACGAAGGTGAAGATGATTGCGAAGTGCCTGGTGAACTTGCAAGACTGTTACTCCAGGAAGAGAGGGTTATTCAGCCACATGAAGAGCCAGTGGAAACAGTGAATCTGGGTACTGAGACAGACAAGAAGGAAGTCAAGATTGGTGCCAATCTGGAGCATAGTGTGAAACAACAGTTGATTTAGATGCTGCGTGACTACATTGAGATCTTTGCCTGGTCTTACAAATATATGCCTGGGTTGGATACCGATATTGTGGTTCACCGACTGCCTACCAAGGAAGACTGTCCTCCAGTGAAACAGAAGGTCCGCCGGATGCGTCCAGAGATGTCTGAGAAAATCAAGGCCGAAGTTATGAAACAGTTTAACGCCAATTTTCTAGCAGTCACTTCTTACCCTCAGTGGGTGGCCAATGTGGTTCCTGTGCCGAAGAAGGATGGTAAGGTCCGAATGTGTGTTGACTATAGGGATTTGAATAGGGCAAGCCCCAAGGATGATTTCCCTCTACCTCATATCGATGTTCTAGTTGACAACACCGCTCAACATAAGGTCTTTTCCTTCATGGATGGTTTCTCCGGTTATAATCAGATTAAAATGGCTCCCGAAGACATGGAGAAGACAACCTTTGTTACTCAGTGGGGTACCTTTTGCTACAAGGTCATGCCTTTTGGACTGAAGAATGCTGGGGCAACGTATCAACGTGCCATGGTTGCTTTGTTTCATGACATGATCCATCATGAGATTGAAGTATACGTCGACGATATGATTGCAAGGTCCCAGACTAAGGAAGAACACCTTGACCATCTGCAGAAGCTATTTGACAGGCTAAAGTTGTACAAGTTGAGGTTAAACCCAAACAAGTGCACCTTCGGGGTGAGATCTGGTAAGCTGCTGGGTTTCATTGTAAGCGACAAAGGTATTCAAGTGGATCCGGCAAAGGTGAAAGCTATACAGGAGATGCCAGCTCCCATAACAGAGAAAGAAGTCAGAGGTTTTCTGGGACGACTGAATTACATTTCCCGATTCATCTCACACCTGACTGCTACTTGTGAGCCAATCTTCAAGCTACTGAAGAAAGATCAAGTGGCACGTTGGAATGATAAATGCCATGCCGCTTTCGAAAGGATCAAAGAGTATCTCCAAGATCCACCCATCCTGATGCCACTAGTTGAAGGGAGACCTCTGATCTTATACTTGACAGTACTCGATAACTCAATGGGGTGTGTGATGGGTCAGCATGACGAGTCTGGCCGAAAAGAGCATGCTATTTATTACCTTAGCAAAAAATTTACCGACTGCAAGACCTGATACTCGTTGCTCGAGAAAACTTGCTGCGCTTTGGCATGGGCTGCTCGCCGGCTGAGACAGTATATGTTGACTCACACTACTCTGTTGATATCAAAGATGGATCTAATCAAGTATATCTTCGAAAAGCCTGCCTTGTCCGGAAGAATAGCAAGATGGCAGATGATCTTGACTGAGTATGACATCCAGTATACGACCCAAAAGGCAATTAAGGGAAGTGTGTTGGCAGACCATTTGGCGCATCAGGCAGTGGATGATTACCAGTCTATGAACTTTGAGTTTCCAGACGAGAATATCATGTTGGTAACTGATTGTGAGACACCTGGACCGGATGAAGGACCTGAGGAAGGATCTCAATGGTCTATGTACTTTGATGGAGCTTCAAACGCTTTGGGTAACGACATTGGCGCTGTGATCATATCTCCTAAAGGCTCTCATACTCCGTTTACGCCCGATTATGTTTCAACTGCACCAACAATATGGCGGAGTATGAAGCCTGCATCATGGGTCTTCGAGCAGCAATTGACCTAAGGATTAAGTTTCTGAGTGTCTTCGGAGATTCTGCTCTCGTGATCAATCAGATCAAAGGCAAGTGGGATACGAAACACCCAAATCTTATTCCTTACAAGGAGTATGTGTTGACATTGCTTCCCCATTTCGAGGAGATAACCTTTGAACACTTCCCGAGAGAGGAGAATCAGTTAGAGGACGCGTTGGCTATGATGTCTTCTATGTTCAAAGTCAATTGGGACAACGAAGCTCCCCGAATCATCATTGAAAGATTAGATGAACCTGCACATTGCTATGACATTGAGACTGAAGAGGTAGCGGATAAACCCTGGTTTCACGAAGTAAATAGGTATCTTGAAACTCAGGAGTACCCCGAGGGGGCATCTGTTAATGACAAAAAGTTTTTGAGGAGGTTCGCGGCGAAGTTCTTCATCAGTAATGGCATTCTTTACAAGTGTAACCATGATTCAACCTTACTGTGATGTATGGATAAGAACGAGGCAGAAAGGATCATGGCAGATTTACATGAAGGTACTTTCGGAACTCATTCCAGTGGACACACCATGGCAAAAAAGATCCTTCGGGCAGGATATTTTTGGTTCACAATGGAAGCCGACTGTTATCAACATTCTCGGACATGTCACAAGTGCCAAGTTTATGCTGATAAGGTGCACATACCTCCAGTTCCTCTGAACGTCTTGACAGCTCCTTGGCCTTTCGCAATGTGAGGCATTGATATGATCGGCGAGATCAGACCTACGACATCCAACAGACATCGTTTCATCCTGGTAGCAATTGATTACTTTACGAAGTGGGTTGAAGCAGCTTCCTTTGCTACAGTAACCAAGAACGTCGTGGCACAGTTTATTCGGCACAATCTGATCTATCGATATGGTGTACCAGAGAGGATCATTATGGACAATAGTACCAATCTTAATAACAAGATGATCACCGAGCTCTGCGAACAATTCAAGATACAGCATCATAACTCTTCTCCCTACCGGCCGAAGATGAATAGGGTTGTCGAAGCGACTAATAAGAACATTAAGAAGATCGTGCAGAAGATGACAGTGACATACAAAGATTGGCACGAGATGTTACTGTTTGCTCTTCATGGGTACCGTACCTCAGCTCGGACGTCAACAAGGGCAACACCCTATTCCTTGGTATATGGCATGGAGGCAATCTTGCCTATTGAAGTTCAGATACCCTCTCTTTGGATCATGAAGGATGCAGGTTTGAGTGAAGATGACTGGATTCAGACCCGACTTGATCAGCTGAACTTAATCGACGAAAAGAGACTTACCACTATTTTTCATGGTCAGACGTACCAAAAACGGTTGATCAAGGCATTTAACAAGAAAGTCAGACGACAAGAGTATCAAGTTGGGGATCTGGTAATCAAGCGCATTATCTTACCTCAGAGTGATCCCAGGGGCAAATGGACCCCTACTTACGAAGGGCCATTTGTGGTTAAGAACATTTTCTCAGGAGGAGCTATGATTCTAACCACCATGGATGGTGACGACCTTCCTCACCCCGTCAATGCAGACATAGTGAAAAGATACTATGTATAATCAAAGACCCGCTAGGTTGACTGGCCTACGCAAAAATAAGGGCTTCCCGGCGAACCAAAAGGGTTCGGGAAAAAATAAGGGATGAAAATATAAAAAAACCTGTACACCCGGCAAGTCGAAAACCTGAAAAGGCGGCTTGGGCAAAAAAAGGGTATCCTGGTGGACTGAAAACCCGAAAGGGCAGTCCAGGAAAAAATTAGGGATCAAAGCGTAACACCATGTCTCATTGGATCACCTTGCATCCAGACTTCGGTATCGACTATCAAGCTCGAACGACACTAATCAATCTGATTCATCTTCAACTAGTAGCAAAGCGATGAGATGCTCGAAGACATAAGGGCAATAGCAGAGTTGGAACCCAGTGGGATTATTCATATAGCTGTTTTGTTTTCTTTTCACAAATTGTATAAATTCTATTTGTTTGGCGGTGTTCTCTTACTAGGACGTCAGCCTCTTGTACAAAAACGCCTATTTACAGGCCAAACTTCAAAATCAATAAAAATTCATTTTCAGACAAATTTCAAATTGTTTTTCCTTTATCTGTTTTGTTTTGCAAAGAACGTCCAATGTTCATTTTTGATATATGCATTTGACATTAATTGCTGCTCATAAATATTTACATGTGAAACAAAAGATGAATTACTGGTAATATCAGAAGCAGGGGCAATAAGAAGTGTCCAAGCTGTATAGTTGCTCTGTCCACCAGGTACCAATGTATGTTCAGCTGAAGAATTTGGCTAAGATACCTTCACTCCCCGTAGAGTAAGACAGTAATGGTAGCTCTCCCAATTGAGACTTGCAACCGTGAATGAATCAGCAATACTCTCCCCAAGCAGAGTTGGTCTACCATCAACACTAAAAAGGCTTGGTATCCCCGGAAGGTCTTAATATTCCCCAGCGGAGTATAAAGATATTCCTCAACAAGTATAAGAGTATCCCCGGCAGTCTTAATATTCCTCAATGGAGTATAAGAATATTCACTGGCAGAATACAAGATACCCCAGTGGAGTCAATATTTCCCAGCACGGTCTGAAAAAAGCATCCCCAACCGAGTCGAAGCATCATCCCCAATAAACTTTGGAAGTTTATCCCCAGCGGAGTACAAAAATAAATCTCCCCAGCCAAGTTCTAAGGATCATTCCCAGCAGAACTCAGAGATTTTTCCCCACAAAAGTCTAACAGGGTTATCCCCAGCAAGTTGCAACTGAAAGATCATCCCCCAGCGAAGTTCTTTCCTTTCCCCAAGCAGGAGTTCAATCCTCAACATATTCAATATCACCAGCAACAGTAATCCATCCCCAACAGAGTTTATCAGCGGAATCCCCAGCGGAGTTTATCGTTAAAATCCTCAACAGAGCATCTCTTCCCCATAAAGTAATCTCTTCATCAAGTTTATGCCCCAACGGAGTTCTCTTCTCCCGCAGGTTTATTATCGCAATCACCTTTGTTCACCATCCCCGGCGGAAACGAAGCATTCAACTCTATTCTCCAGCAACTATCCGAGATTTATTTTCCCCAGCTAAAGCATTACATTTCCATACATCATGATACATGCATATACGCATCATACAAACACAATCTCATTTATGTTGAGAACATCATTGCTTGATCCCCATCATGCATTGCATATGACTGACCTTTACCTTTCAGGAAAGATACAGTTAAGTTCTCAGCTATGTCAAAGGAGACAAGACCAGTTAAATCGATTCCTAAAGATTTTTCTGAGGCCAACCCAGTCAAAGGAGACAAAACCAGTTAAATCGATTCCTAAAGATTTTTCTGAGGCCAATCCAGTCAAAAGAGACAAAACCAGTTAAATCGATTCCTAAAGATTTTTCTGAGGCCAATCCAGTCAAAAGAGACAAAACCAGTTAAATCGATTCCTAAAGATTTTTCTGAGGCCAACCCAGTCAAAAGAGACAAAACCAGTTAAATTGATTCCTAAATATTTTTCTGAGGTCAATCCAGTCAAAGGAGACAAAACCAGTTAAATCAATTCCTAAAGATTTTTCTGAGGCCAATCCAGTCAGAGGAGACAAAACCAGTTAAATCGATTCCTAAAGATTTTTCTGAGGCCAATCCAGTCAAAAGAGACAAAACCAGTTAAATTGATTCCTAAAGATTTTTCTGATGCTAACCCAGTCAAAGGAGACAAAACCAGTTAAATCGATTCCTAAAGATTTTTCTGATGGCAACCCAGTCAAAAGAGACAAAACCTCCTCTGGTCTAGTTAAATCGATTCCTAAAGATTTTCCTGGTGCCAATCCAGTCAAAGAAGACAAGACCTCCTCTAGTTCAGTCAGATCACCGATAAGATCTCCCTGATTCGTATTCCAGTTGAAGTTCAGACCACCTACCAACAATCTCCAAATGGAATCCGTAAGCCCATTCCCGTCATCACCAGGCTGATACCACTTCATGCGAGTGCAAATTTTTGGGCACTCTAGTGTTCAATCATCTTCCACCTTCGGATCACGAAAGGCCCGAAAGCCAATCTATATCCTCAGGTTTAAGAAGATTTAACAGAGGAAGCTGTTGTACCCCAAAATTTGCCCTCCCATATTTCTCAAGACATTGAAAAAATAATCTCCAAATGGCTAAAGATTGCTCAAGGGTTGGACAGTCAAATCATCTCCTAAGGCAGTCAATCTCAAATTAGGGTTTTGTGTTGCATCAAGGTCCTTACATCAAAATGACCTCAAGTTCTCCCCAATTTCCTAATATGTTCTCAAGTTCATCCATGTCAAATTTCAAGCCTTGCAGAGGAAGTTTGGTCAGTCAATTGCTCAAAGGGTCCCAAAATCGACTGTGCTAGGGCAAAAGTCAATTGTGGCCCAAATACAGTCAAACCTCAATATTTTTTTTCAACATTCTCATTTTGAAGGATAATTCATCATTTTAACAAGGGTTGATCATGATTCATCAAGGATTGCTCAAAATTCACCAAGATTCAAAAGTTGCTAAATTAGGGTTTTATATGAAAAGTCAACTCAAATTTGACCAAGCATAACTTTCTCATACTTTATGAGAAATGACCCATCCAAAGATCATTTTTAATAGGATATAATTTACTACAATCCATCTTCACACCCCAAGATCAAGAAATGCACTCACAAAAAGTTACAAATTTGGACATTATAGGTCTTTTTGAAAGTCAACAAAAACACCCTTTTTGCCAAAGCTTATAACTTGAGCATGGAATATCAAAATTATATTAGACCAAAATGGTTGGTTAGAGTACATCTCAAGGTTTCTAAAAAGTCCAAGAACACTTCCAAAAGTTCAAAATTGAAGAAGTTATACATTGTTGAAGTTGGGCATTTTTCTAAAATTGCCAAAAGTCAACTATCCCCAAAACTTCAAATTTTGTCAAATGGGCCCACTTTTTTCCACTTGATTTGATCTTTTCACATTACACACGTCCTCTATCTTTAGTCTTGGGTCCATTTATTAATTTTTACATTTTATTTGATTTTTATTGAATTAATTCATTTTAAATCAATTTAAATCCAAATAAAATCTAAAAATTGATAACTTGGTATCTTTTTGATTGATACAGGTCTTAAATATCATCATGTACACAATCAAACTCGTATCAAGCTATATCATGCACAAAATATTGGATTTGGAATGAAATTGGAAGCTTTTTAATGGAGGATCATATCACATCTTCAATCATCAATGCCTAAAACCTGACCTAATTCATCCCATGTTACATATATAACACAAAGCATACGAGTTCAGAACCAAGAGGCTGCATAATCTGGAAAACCAAACTTGGAAATTTGCCAAAAAAGCTTGGAATTGAAATCACCCTTAGAGTCTAATTCAAGGCCAAAACTCAACGTGGTTCTCTTGCTAGACATCCACTGAATCTATTGGAATCAAAAGAAAGCTCTCTCCCTCCCTGAATCGCGCTGTAAGTCCTTCGAAACATACCCATGTACACGAAATCGTATTCTCATATTCATCGTTTTTCTGGCAAAATCTTTACACCGTCATGTTTCTCGTTCCATTTAGAAGATTTCTGCATCATTTAATTTTGTTTTCATGAGCCATAGCCCCATACCCGAACCTAGGGTTTTGGAAGCTTGTTTTTGGGCGTTTGTTTTGCAGGAAAAATTGGAACTAGTAATGGACATGGATGAAATCAGGAGAGGAAGACGAACATGGCTATGGCTTTAGAATTAATTTACATAGCCTATAGAAGGTTTTAGGATGAACTTAGAGATTTAGCTGCGGATAAAAATCCGCAGGTAAATAACCAGTGTTCCAACGAAGAAGACGCTGACGCGTCTCCCTCCCATTGGTTGTTTCAAATCTTGCGCGCTTTTTATATTTTTATGATCCATTGAGTTGTCTTTATTTTATTATTATTAATCTCTAACATTATAACAATTAGGCGCGTTGGTTGAGTTGGTAAACACGTTAGTGCATAGTCCAATGGGATCTGGGTTCGAATCCCAGGTCCCCAACATATTTCTTGTTATTTTCTTTCAGGCGATCCAGTGTGCCCCATGCCTTGCAACGCACCATGCACCTTCAAATCTCCAGGCGCCAGATGGCCTTCAGGCCAAATCTAATGGCCAAGATTGAATGTCCATCATGGTCTCCAGTCAACCCAGGCATAGAGAATCTGGGAAAGTCAATACAGGCCAACGTGAATGGGCCTCAAAAATGCCAATCTCACCTCCTGATCAGGCCCAACACCCCCCTTTTGGTTATTTCTTTTCATTTTATTTATTTATTTATTTTGTATTTTTTTTTTATTACCACTGACCAATTAAAATCTTTTTCTCATAAAATCAAAAATACCAAAATAAATTTTATTTATTAAAATTAAATTCATCACTTTTATTTTTGTAAATAAATATTAATTAATTAACTTAGTTTTAATTAGGTATAATTTTTAATATCTTTTGCAAATAATTAAAATTAATGTAGAATATTAGGTTTTATTAACTTTGACCAAATTTATTTAATTTCATTTTTTAAATATCCAAAAATCCAAAAAAATATCCTTGTTAATTAATTTATTTATTTATTTAACTTAGATTTAATTCCTTTTAATTCAAAAATAAACCAAAAAATGCATTCTCTTCAAAAAAAAGGGTCAAAACCCTAAAAAAAATTCCGCATCCGATTTAATTTCTTGCACGCGATCCATTTGATTCCAATATTGTAATTGTTTCTCGGTATGTAATAGCTTTTAATTAGGACTTTTATTTTATCGCTTTCTTTTGTTTTCCGCAATTTAAATTTCAAGGGTTGTTTTTGGCGATGTAAATACCTGACGCCTTGTAATAGTTTTAGATTTAATTTCCGCAAATTTAAATTCCGCAACTATACACTGTTAGATGTTTGATAATAGGGATGCATGACAAGATCAAATGTATGAATTTAAAATCAACATAGCTCACCCATGACATGTACAAAGATAAATTAACCGAAACAATACACTCGCACATGCACACTCTTAGGGTACACCTAGCTTGGTTGCCTTCGAACGTGGTCATTAAGTATAAGAAGTTTTAGAGGTCGCCCTCTTGTCCAAAGATCATAGTTGCCTCGAAACGGTTGCCTCGGAAAAATGATCTAATACATTAGGGTTACCGCTAAGGCGTCCTAACATTGCTTTAGTGACCACACGTCCCTTAATCGAATTGACCCTTAAAACTCCAACGACGGTGCTACCTACTCCTCAATAGTGGGATGGCATTGTCTAAAGGACATTTGTACATATTAATTCCTTTTTCAAGTAGGTAGATGGTTCTTAAGTACTTGCTCATTCTAAAACAAAACAAAAACTTTTCGCACTCACACCTTTCAAACCCACAAAAACAAAGAAAAGCAAATTTTGAAAACACTTTGAGCAAGTACCTAAGAGCCCGTGGATAACCACAAATAGAAAGGGTGCTAACACCTTCCCTTTCTATAATCTACCCCCCGGACCCGAGAAACATCTCGGAAAAAAAAGGAATTTTTCTGTGCTTTTTTCCTTTCCTTGTTGGATAAAATAAAAGACGGTGGCGACTCTTGCTTACCGCGACATTTTGCAAAAACAAACACAAAACGCAAACCAGCATATAAAAAACAATCCGTTCTCTCCCACCGTATCACAAAATGCCTTTGTTTTGTTTTCATGTTTATTTATTCATAAATAATTCCTCATCATTGTTTCTCACTCGCTTATTGTATGAATATTCATATATTCCATTTGTGGAGATGTATGTTTGACCTTTGTTGTGGTTGACACAAGTTTCCATGCAAGTTTGTGGTTTCCATGTGCGGAGATATGTGCTCGACCCTCATATTGTTCGACACATGTTGGGATGTGTCGAGGAGGCGGAGTAGGGATCTGTGGAACGAGTGTAAGATCACGGTTGGGATCCTAAACATGTAGTGTGAACTGCCCATTGCGAGTTGAGTCTTCTGCCATGTTAGGTACTTCGACAATAGAGCTCGATTGAGGTGTCCCTGTCGGGCTAAGATCTTGCTCGTGAAATGAACAAAATCTCGCCTTTCGCTGATGTTTGGAGGCTATGTCCATATCTAGACATGCCTACGTGATCGATCTAGTCCCCTCGTCGGTTGGAGAGGATCGGTCGATTGCTAATGCCCATAGCAGGTGAAGGACTTAGCTATAGTATTGTTTTAGCTTCGCAACATTTCAATGTCGAGGTAGTGGTTCTCCATTCAACTGTTCGAGGTAATATGCTTCGGTGTCCGTAGCTCATTGGACGCGGTACAACCCCTATCACTTTGCGACCAGTTTCCCCTTGCATGAATCTTTCTGGTTTCTTTGCAAGACTAGGTTGTCGACCTGAAATTCGTGCTTTATGACTTTGTTGTCATGGCGTAGGGGTACCTGCTATTTTAGCATTGCCTTGTGAAGAGTCGTTCCTGATTGGATTTCTTCGACTAGGTCGAGCTAATCTCCGAGGGCCTCTTCATTCATCTCCTTATCGAGGGGCATTTCAGTTTGCATGGACGGCTTCATCATTTTTACCTGGATGACGACCTTGGTGTCGTAGGTTAGTCGGAATGGTGTAACGTGGCCTGGTTCACGGTTTAAGAAACAAAGGATAAAGGCTCAAAGTATATTTGTACCCACCCGCTCTTCGTGATGTTCTTCAACCTAAGCTCAGTTAATTGCGCGTCGCACTCTGTTTTGAGTTTGGAACGACTTTCGGGCGATGGTTCACCAGTTTGAATTTTTTGGGAGACAGTCATCATCTCCTTTTTCTTTTTCAACACTTTTCATGTTGTTGAGGGTTTTGTAATGACCTCACTATTTTGATTTTGATTTGTTATCCCTAACTTTTGCCTGACTGTTACCGTTTTCGGGATTACTGTCAGCGGGATGCCCTAGCTTTCTTAAGCCTCCTTTATAGGTTTTGGCTTAGTGGGCTTTTCTCTTTTGAGAGATTGACTGTCTATGTGATAGGGAACCACCCTTGTCTTTTGATTCCGAAGGAATGCTTTCTTTTTCGACGTCGTTCGTTGTATTACGAGCTGAGAGTTTGCGACTTCAATGCGCGTTTTCTTTTGAATTAACTGAGATACTACCCTGCCTCGGGTTTATGTCAAAGGTTTTGATCGTTTAGAACAGGAAACTCCTACTTCTTTGGCTCGAAGGGGTTGACTAGGGATTAACTTCCTTATAACTCCAGTGTTTGGGAATTGAAAGAAATGCCTGTACATCATCAGCAAAGTTTGTTCAAAAGCATACTGTATAAGATCACGGTATTGTTTCGTCATCCTCCCTCTAAAGGCTTGCAGCTTTTTATCAAGAGTCAAATATCATAAAGAAAAGCATAAGAGTAGTGAAACGAATGGATGAATTCAAGACAAACATATGCAATGCATTAATGAAAACAGAGTTTAACATCAACAAATAATTGTTTGACAGCAAAAGAAATTACAACTTTGAAAATTCAAAAAGAAGCAAAAGTCTTTCAATTCGAGCTTCGTCACTTCAAGCAGAGAACCCTTTAACGGAAGATCTTCATCTCGCCGTCTGGCATGAATTCCAGCACCCCAATGTCAATTAGATCTTGAATCTTGTTCTTCAAGGCCCAACAGTCGTTGGTACTGTGCCCCGGGCTGCAGGAGTGGTAAACACAAAATTCGTCGGGATTAAAGCGAGGAGAGGAGATATTGAGCTTCTGAGGAGGGTCCTTTACAGTGAGCAAATTGACCTCCAACAGGCGCTTCAGTATGAAGAATGATGGTATTTCAGTCTCCGTAAACTGTCTTCCCGACTTTTCTTGTTTACGCCGATTGCCCCGCTGACGCTGGCGAGGTTGTTGATGGGTTTGTGACCCTGAAGCTAGCAAAGGAGCTTTCCCCTTGTCTTCTTGAGTTGATGGAGACTGAGCGGTGACTCGCTCTTCGACCTCAGATGTTTGCCCCAGTTGGTTGTTTGGAAGCAGTTGGCGGACAAGAACTCTGAGTTCCTCTTGTCTTTGAGATAGGTCTTGGATGAGAGCCATCTGGCCCACCAACTGCCCCATCACTTGAGTCCTCAGTGTTGTCAGATCAAACTGCAGCTCCGCAATCTGATCACTCCTGGCGTTGTTGGAATTCCCCAAGTCCTTGGTGAGGAGAGCTTTCATCTCTTCTTGCCCCAGAGACAAGTTCAGGAACATCTCTTGCAGTTGAGCAGTCTGGTCTTGGATGTCTTTGACAGACCGTTCTAGAGCCATCTCTGGCTGGAATAAACAGCAGGAGAGTAAGGAAACCTGAAAAAGGAAAGATTGTCAAAATGCAATGCATGATATGTGGATGCATGCTTTCAAGGATCTCTTGGGGTAAACACAAGAAAATGTTAGAGGTTGAACTCTGCTCTTGGATTGGAGATCTCTGCATCGGTGGACGTCCTTCCACGAGAATCAAGCTCACCATGTCGAGTGGGTCATAGCCACTGATTCAAGTTGTTGTTCTCGACCTTTGTTTGGAGAGCTTTGTGTTGGTGGATGTCTTTCCACGAGAATCAAGCTCACCATGTCGAGTGGGTCATAGCCACTGATTCAAGTTGTTGCACTTGAACTTTGACTGGATTGGTTAGAGGAGAAACCTCTTTGCCCCTTGATAGATGTCTGGTTCAACGTAACCCTGCATCAACAGAACCCTCGAGATCCTTGAAATGGTTATTGAAAATGCTAAAATGCTATGGTATGATGTTATGATGTTATGTACATGTATGCACAAGCAAGTAAGTGTATATACAGGCAAACAATATTCACACAAAGCACACAAGGCCTTAGGTTTAGGCTTGCATGAGGTCTGGGTATTACCCTCTTTCAGTTTGTTGGTTAAAACCTGTCCTACCAAAAGTAACCGGGTTCTAGAGGTCCCAATATCACTGGATTGCTTTCATTGTTCATCGTTTCGATTTAGCCACTGACTGGCGATCAAAATATCCCAAGAAAACAACCCTCAATTGAGTGTAGTATCGAGTATCAACCGACTTCGGAGTACACCAAAGTAGTCATCTCACTACCCTAAAGAAGCCAAGATGGTCAATTAAGGTTCTAAGGTCAGTTGATGCTTCATGAAACCACGCGGCGGCCCCGTACTCTCCTTGACTGAACTCAAGGGTTACCGGTACACACCAAAGTGCCACATCAACGTAGCAGACTGCTTCAACCATGTCGGTATACCCCGCACAGTTCCCTCACAGCCTTGTTGCTACCTAAAAGGGTTTCCCCAGATCCGGGTTAGGATCTATAAAGCTCCGATACAAAGACCACGAATGTAAAGCAAACAAAGCAATCAATTGAAAGTAAAGGTGATCTAAACCCTAAGGTAACCCCACTTTAAAAATCATATGTCCCCAGCAGAGTCGCCAGTTCTGTGATACGGTGGGAGAACTGACTTGTGTTTTGCGTTCGTATTCGCACTTGTGCGGTTAGCAAGAGTCGCCACCGACTTTTTACTTTATCCTAAAGGAAAGGTTAAAAAAAGCACAGCAAAAACCTTTGAGATATTTCGTGGGTTCGGGGGGTAGATTATGAAAAGGGAAGGTATTAGCACCCTTTTCATCCATGGTTATCCATGGGCTCTTAGTTACTTGGTTTTTAGATCACTTGCCTTGTTTTTTCGATTGCTTTGAAAATGGTGTGTGTGGGTGCTTTTTTGAAAATGTTTTGGAAAAAGATGCCTTGTCTTAGGCAACTAATGTATTTGACTCGTGTTTGAGTGTTTTACAAAAGTGTGAATCTTTTCGAAAAGATGTTTTCAAATGTTTTTTAAGAGTTTGTTTGAGAGTGTTGTGGATTGTGGTTTTTTTGAAAAGAAGGCAAGTGTTTTTGCAAGTTTGATCTCAAGTAACTAAGAGTTTTGTCTACCCTATTGTACTCAAAGGTTTTTGTTATGTTTTAACCCCTTTTAATAATTTTGTTCCACCATTGAATTTGGTGGGCAATCTTGCGTTTAGGAAGTTTATTCGGGACGGGCACGGGTCATCGTATGGACCATGAATGCAATGATGCCAAGTGTCTTTGGCAATTTGTTTTGAAGGGACTATGATCATTCCGATTAGGCAACACTTTGAGACTTATGATCATTTGATTTGTTTTGCCAAAGATACTCGACGTGCAAGCATGGCCCATTTTGGAAGGCAACATGTGGGATTACCCTAGGGGGTGCAAGTGTGATTGTGTATTGATTACATGTATTTGTCTTGTATTAGGTTATCTAGCGTTTGATTTTATGTACATACAAACCCTAGGTCTAACCATGGCATAATTGAAAAGCTATAAATTGCGGAATGTAAATCTACGCTATTACAAAATAGTGTCCGGGAGTGGGGGTATAAATGTACAAGGGGATGAGACTTATAGTATCAAATAAGTTACAACCAAATCGAATGTCGCAATCAAATGTAAATATCGAATGTAAAATAAGATAAACAAATGTGTATAAGGCAATGTGTTGTGTAAGTGTACAAGTGTGAAATGTGAAGTTGAAGCGTATTAGGGTTTGACCTAGATGAATGTTTTAATCTGTATTTTTGATATGTTTAATTATGTACAAAAGAAAAATGAAGTGTTTTGATTAAATGTTCAATTTTTAATTGGAAAGTATTTTAGTCCAAATGTTTGTGAATTTCAATGTTAGAAAAATGTGTATTTAAATTGTTATGTATGAAAGAATGTTAACTAAAAAAAAAAAGTTTAATTTTAATTATGTATAAAAATGAGAAAAGATAATATGTACAAATTAATGTTTTAAAATGTATGTACAAAAAGTATTAAACTATGTCCAAAATTAAATTATGTGTGTTAAGAAAGGTATTTTATTTTTATGTACAAATCTCTATCTAAAAAGATGTTTTAATCATATGATAAAAAAAGTGTTTTAATTGGGTTAGTATTTTTAATTAAATTAAGTATATATAAAATGCTTTACTTAAATTGTAAATAAAGAAGAAAGTATTTGCATTAAAATGATTTTTTTGTAAAGCAAATGAAGGGTTTTTTCATAAAATATTAAAGGGTTAGTATTAATATATAAAAGAAGAATAGGTTAAATGAATATTGTTGATGCAAATGAAAAGAGGTTAATGTTTAATGAGATGATTTTCTTGTTGGGCTTTAGAGGAAATGTGAACGGGTTAAGCCCATGTTTGGATTCTGAACGAAATTAGGGTTAGGCATTTTGTTATTCAGAGAAAAGGGCTAGGGCTTGAGCGGCGCCGTGTTCACTGAGTTCGTCGTCTTCGTTTCTTCTGATCAATGCTTCTCTTTCCGGCCACCAGCATCATCCTCCATACCTTCCTTCCCTCCCTAGCACGGTCTCCACATCTTCTTGAAACAAGGTTGGTTCTAATCGTTTTATGTCTTTATCTCTTCTTTTCTGGATTCGCGTGGTTCGGATTTGTTTTAAACTGAGTTCTTTATTTTTTCGTTTTTTATGAGGTGAAGGGGAAGAAGATTGCTACCTGATTTTGGGAGATGGAGGAGAGGCGGAGGAGTGTGATGCTTAGGAGGCCGGAGCGGCGTTTCTGTGACGAAGCTAGATGCTTGCTTTTGATGCCTTCCTGGTAACTTCGTTCCTTGCTACTTATGATTAAGGTTTTGATGATGATATGTACTGAGAAGCCTAATATGTTCACTTCTTTACCTCTTGTCCCTTTGCTACTGTGATGCCTTTATATGGTTGCCTGAGTATTGTTCCACTTTCGTTTTTCTGATTTGCCTATGTGTGCTTGCCTATGATGAAGCTTGCTTCTGAGGCTCTTTGAACTGCCTTTTGAGATTGCTACTGTTGAAACGATTTTTTTTTGACTAGCTTTCTTCTTCTCTACTGCTTGCGTTGCCTTGGGAATTCTGTATGTTGCCTTGGCCTATGATGAAGCTTGCTTCTGAGGCTCCCTGAGTTGCTGTATGCCTGTTGCTTTGAATGGTTGAATGCTAGCTTTTGAATATGTGTATGCTTTTAGAACATTGGCTGCCTTGATGTTGCCTTGAATGGCCTTCTGAGATACCTAAAGCTTTTGCCCAATGATGTTATACTGAGGGCCTGGAACTTTTGTGTGCTTTGATTATGCTTGAGATTGGGTTGCCTTTGAATTGTATGTTTGATGGTTTATTGACAGGTTCAGTGTGTTTATGTTATGGGTTTGAGCTTTTTGATGTAGGTAGGTGGTTATGGCATTTGTGGTTGATGAAATTTTGATGAAGTTTGATAACTCAGTTTTTGGTTATGTGAGGTTTTTGGGACAGGGTTGTGGCATTTTCAAGTTATGTGCTTGAAGGTTGAGGCAGGGTATTGGTGTTTGATAGGTTGCAAGTTATGGTTTTTTGTTATGACAGTAGTGGTGTTCTTTGATTTAGGCAGGTTGTGGCATTTCTAAGTTATGTGCTTGAAGGTTGAGGCCTTGACAGGTTCTATATCTTTTCTATCTCCTCACTTCTGGACTGTGCTTACTGCCCAACTCAGTTTGTTATTTTCTGATTTTTGTATCTCCTCTTGCTTAGGCTCCACTGAGTGGTATATTTCTTTCTTTTTGCTATCTTCTGAACTGTCTTCTGAACTGCTGTTTTTTTATGCCTAACCCTGCCTATGCTTGCTTTGTCCTGGCTTCTCCTGAACTGAGCTTTGCTTGTGGATTTGCATATCTTTTTTTTCTGTCTTCCTGCCTGCTGTCTATGCCTGCTGAACCTGAACTAGGCTTGCTTTATCTCTCTTTCTTCTCTCTTTTCAGTACAGCAAAGAATTTTTATATAATTTATGTTGTACTTTTCTGAAGGGGCCCTGGATGGGAAGTGATGATTAAGATCTTAGCTTGCATCTTACATTTTGCATCTTTATCTCTTTTGACAGTTTATGTGTGCTGACTTCCTTTTCCTTGATATCTTGGCTAAATCTTTTCATGACAGCTTGGGTACTTGTGATTTTCTTTGAGTGGACTTTGGGCATTTTGACAATAGCCTTTGCTTTTGGATAGAAAGTTTGGATTTGAACTATATGGTTTTGAATTGGAAATTGAGATTCTTATGTAGCTTGAATTTTATAACTTATGCATTTGCATTTCATGAAATGAAAATCTTCCCTCTCTGTGAACCGGGAGAAATCCTGTGATTTGCAGAGAGGGTCAACTGATCCCAGTCAGTGGCCCCTAATGATGAGCAATATTTATCTATCTTTTCCAATTTAATGCTTTCTGACTTTTCTTGTTTCTTTTTGCAGATGAAAAATGGAATACCGGAGCGGAATGAAGAACGAAGAATATTTAGAAAATAGGATAATTTTTCATTCTATGTAATATTTAAATTAAATGTAAATTATTGTCTGTAATAAACAACAATTTGTACAAATAACTCAAATATCAATAAAAGTTTAAATTATCCAATTAATTCTAATTTCTTTATTGTTTATTTATTTATTTAAAATTCTTAGAATTAAAACAATTGAAAAATAAATTCAATCATTTAATTTCAGAATAATAAATAACTTAGATAAAACAACATTGATCGATTAAGTCTGTCTTTTTCAACATCCAGAGCAAAGAAGCAGTCGATCCAAAAAGACTGATCAAACGCATAAGCACTGTGAATCCAACACTACATATATCTTTTGACTGATGAATTCAAACCAATCGCCTCCTCTTACTGATTTGTCATAAACACTGATTCTTGCAAGTACTGTAAATCCAACTGCAACCCTTCTTTGACTGGCCCAAACAAAATGAATTTACGCCACTGTCTCCTTTGCTGATTAAACCAAGATAACGCGAATTTTAATCCGAATCTTGAAATAAACCGCAAAGTGCTGTGGAATTTAGATTCTTCTGAGAATATGCCCATAAAACCCTAATTCCCGATTAAATGCCAAATCACGCTCGCTTGATCAAAATTAAAAAATCAACCAAACCCTAAGCCCACTGTATGAAACAATTCAGAGCTCTGAAAATCAGTAAAAACCCTAATTCTGCTTGACCGTCAAGAAAAGTCCGTTTGTCCGATTCTTGAGCCAGTTTGAAAAGTCAGAAAATGTTTGAAGCTGAGATTTCTTGTGGAAAAGCGCGAGGGCAAATTTTGGGGTACAACAGTTGCCCCTGTCCAATCTTCTTTGACCTGAAGAGTTAGACTGGCAAGTTTGCCTTTCGCGACTCGAAGGTAAAAGGAGATTGGACACTAATGTGCCCAGAAAATTTGCGCTCGTCGATGTGACGGTGGAGGTGAATGGGCTTAAAGATGCCATTTGGTGATGGGCTTAAAGATGCCATCTGGAAATCGCTGGTAGGAGGATGGGCTTAAAGATGCCATCTGGAAATTGCTGGTAGGAGGATGGGCTTATAGATGCCATATAGTGATGTTGAACTGTAGGTCAATGGTGAGTGGACGAGTATCAGAAGGGGATCCCTGTTTTGGGACATCTCTGAATCGGGGTCTGAATAAGCAACAGATTGACGTCCATGTCTGGAGAATCTGTAAACTATTTGAGATTGAATAGAGCAGTATCCGTTGTTGGGACACGTCCGTAACCTATTTTCAAAAATTGAGAAGAGTCTGAATCAGTTGGTAGATTGACATCCGTTGTAGGGAAGAATCCGTAAACTGTTTTCAAAAGCTATGAGGAGTCTGAACAAATCGGTAGATTGACATCCGTTGTAGGGAAGAATCCGTAAACTGTCTTCAAAAGTTTGAGAAGAGTCTGAACAAATTGGTAGATTGACATCCGTTGTAGGGAAGAATCCGTAAACTTGTTTCAGAAGTTGAGAAAAGTCTGAACGAATCGGTAGATTGGCGTCCGTTGTAGGGAAGAATCCGTAAACTTGTTTCAGAAGTTGAGAAAAGTCTGAACAAATTGGTAGATTGGCGTCCGTTGTAGGGAAGAATCCGTAAACTTGTTTCAGAAGTTGAGAAGTTGAAGAGGAACCGGTGTAAGGTTTCTGCTGATGCGTCTGAATGAATCTGGAATAAGTATCAAAATGTTGCCGTGTCCGGGTCACATCTGAACTATTTTTTTTGGATGAATCTCAGTAGATGATCCGTGTCTGTCGACTGATCTTACCTGAAAAGGCAAAGGGTTAGTTGTATGCAATGTTATGATGCATGATGCAATGTATGTGACATCAATATTTATGAATGTGATGGATGCGCATGTAAGCTGATGAGCTAATCTTGCCAAGGATACATGATTTCGAGATGGCTGAAGATAAAAGCATCTTGACTGCTGCCGGGGAGAATAAATCATTGGCTGTCGCTGGGGAAGAGAATTCCTGATGACCTCTACTGGGGAGTCCCAAACTAGCAGACTCATGCCGGGGAGACCAGATTGAGAGTCTTTGGCTTGATGGGAAATAACTCTGGAGACTTCACTGGGGAACTCAAAAATTGCTTCCTTAAAACTCTGTGGGGAGAAGGTTTGAAAGTCTGACTCCGCTGGGGGTTGAAGGAACTCCGCTGGGGATAGGGAGAATTTTGGCGAGCGCGATCTTCCGTGGTTGTTGGCTTTGAGAAGAATCTGAACAAGCGATAGGTTAACCTCTGTTTACTTGGAGAACCCGTGAACTGTTTTCAGAAATCTTGAGAAGAATCTGAACAAGTCGGTAGATTAGCGTCCGTTGTTGGGAAGAATCCGTAAACTTGTTTCAGAAGTCTTGAAGTTGAACCAGCAATAGAACGACATCCGTTGTTGGGAAGCGTCCGTAAACTAAATTCAAAGGTTGGATCTGAACAAGTTGATAGATTAACATCCGTTGTTGGGATGAATCCATGAACTGTTTTCAGAAGTCTTGATAAGAATCTGAACAAGTCGGTAGATTGGCGTCCGTTGTTGGGAAGAATCCGTAAACTGTTTCAGAAGTCTTGATAAGAATCTGAACAAGTCGGTAGATTGGCGTCCGTTGTTGGGAAGAATCCGTGAACTTGTTTCAGAAGTCTTGAAGGGGAACCGGTGTAGGGTTTCCTGATGATGAGCTTGTGTAAAATTGCGTCGGGTTTGAACACTTTTGACATTCGAATGCCCCAAGTGGTGATGTAGATAAATCCTGGTTTATTACAGGTGTTGGTCTACAATCGGTCGTTCACAGATGTTTCCTGGGTTGTTGCAGGTGTTGATCTGGAATTCTTCAGACATGCCCTGGCTGGATACAGGAGTCGAATCTAGAAAGGTGATAGTTGATAGATATGCCCTGGCAGGATACAGGAATCGAATCTTCAAACTCTTCAGACATGCCCTGGCTAGATACAGGAATCGAGTCTGGAAATGTAGTCAACAGATATGCCCTGGCTGGATACAGGAGTCGAATCTGGAAATAGTCGTCAACAGATATGCCCTGGTTGGATACAGGAGTCGGATCCTCGAACTCTTCAGACGTGCCCTGGCTAGATACAAGAATCGGGTCTGGAAATGTGATTAACAGATATGCCCTGACCGGATACAGGAGTCGAATCTGGAAATGTTGTAGTTGATTTGTTGAACACTTTTGACATTCGAATGCCCCAAGTGGTGAAGAAGGAGTCTTGAATCAGATTACCCTGCATATTGAGAGATTTCTTGAAATCTTGACTGGACTGCCCCAGGTTAACTGTACTTTTGAAAGATCTGTTGGACCTTGACTGGACTGCCTCAGGTTAACTGAATTGTGACATGTCATGCCCCTTGTTGATAGGAGATTTGATGGAAGTGTTATCCTCTTGAAGTGATTTAGACTTACTGAGAGAGTTTTCGTTCCTCCGAACATTCGCTGTATGAACTTCTTCGCTGTCAAACAAAAGGGTCAAATGCAGACAGTGATATTTGAATAATGCAAAGTTTATGTTTGTCTTTGAAATTTTGAAAAATGCGTTTTTAGCAGAAAACTTTTCATAAGACAAGTTAACACGAGATTTTAGAGCAAAGCCCTACAGGAGTCAGGATACCTTTTGTAACAGTATGCTTTCGAACTAACCCATGCTTCAATTAGGACTTTTGGAGGGTTGTAACGTGGCCTGGTTCACGGTTTAAGAAACAAAGGATAAAGGCTCAAAGTATATTTGTACCCACCCGCTCTTCGTGATGTTCTTCAACCTAAGCTCAGTTAATTGCGCGTCGCACTCTGTTTTGAGTTTGGAACGACTTTCGGGCGATGGTTCACCAGTTTGAATTTTTTGGGAGACAGTCATCATCTCCTTTTTCTTTTTCAACACTTTTCATGTTGTTGAGGGTTTTGTAATGACCTCACTATTTTGATTTTGATTTGTTATCCCTAACTTTTGCCTGACTGTTACCGTTTTCGGGATTACTGTCAGCGGGATGCCCTAGCTTTCTTAAGCCTCCTTTATAGGTTTTGGCTTAGTGGGCTTTTCTCTTTTGAGAGATTGACTGTCTATGTGATAGGGAACCACCCTTGTCTTTTGATTCCGAAGGAATGCTTTCTTTTTCGACGTCGTTCGTTGTATTACGAGCTGAGAGTTTGCGACTTCAATGCGCGTTTTCTTTTGAATTAACTGAGATACTACCCTGCCCCGGGTTTATGTCAAAGGTTTTGATCGTTTAGAACAGGAAACTCCTACTTCTTTGGCTCGAAGGGGTTGACTAGGGATTAACTTCCTTATAACTCCAGTGTTTGGGAATTGAAAGAAATGCCTGTACATCATCAGCAAAGTTTGTTCAAAAGCATACTGTATAAGATCACGGTATTGTTTCGTCATCCTCCCTCTAAAGGCTTGCAGCTTTTTATCAAGAGTCAAATATCATAAAGAAAAGCATAAGAGTAGTGAAACGAATGGATGAATTCAAGACAAACATATGCAATGCATTAATGAAAACAGAGTTTAACATCAACAAATAATTGTTTGACAGCAAAAGAAATTACAACTTTGAAAATTCAAAAAGAAGCAAAAGTCTTTCAATTCGAGCTTCGTCACTTCAAGCAGAGAACCCTTTAACGGAAGATCTTCATCTCGCCGTCTGGCATGAATTCCAGCACCCCAATGTCAATTAGATCTTGAATCTTGTTCTTCAAGGCCCAACAGTCGTTGGTACTGTGCCCCGGGCTGCAGGAGTGGTAAACACAAAATTCGTCGGGATTAAAGCGAGGAGAGGAGATATTGAGCTTCTGAGGAGGGTCCTTTACAGTGAGCAAATTGACCTCCAACAGGCGCTTCAGTATGAAGAATGATGGTATTTCAGTCTCCGTAAACTGTCTTCCCGACTTTTCTTGTTTACGCCGATTGCCCCGCTGACGCTGGCGAGGTTGTTGATGGGTTTGTGACCCTGAAGCTAGCAAAGGAGCTTTCCCCTTGTCTTCTTGAGTTGATGGAGACTGAGCGGTGACTCGCTCTTCGACCTCAGATGTTTGCCCCAGTTGGTTGTTTGGAAGCAGTTGGCGGACAAGAACTCTGAGTTCCTCTTGTCTTTGAGATAGGTCTTGGATGAGAGCCATCTGGCCCACCAACTGCCCCATCACTTGAGTCCTCAGTGTTGTCAGATCAAACTGCAGCTCCGCAATCTGATCACTCCTGGCGTTGTTGGAATTCCCCAAGTCCTTGGTGAGGAGAGCTTTCATCTCTTCTTGCCCCAGAGACAAGTTCAGGAACATCTCTTGCAGTTGAGCAGTCTGGTCTTGGATGTCTTTGACAGACCGTTCTAGAGCCATCTCTGGCTGGAATAAACAGCAGGAGAGTAAGGAAACCTGAAAAAGGAAAGATTGTCAAAATGCAATGCATGATATGTGGATGCATGCTTTCAAGGATCTCTTGGGGTAAACACAAGAAAATGTTAGAGGTTGAACTCTGCTCTTGGATTGGAGATCTCTGCATCGGTGGACGTCCTTCCACGAGAATCAAGCTCACCATGTCGAGTGGGTCATAGCCACTGATTCAAGTTGTTGTTCTCGACCTTTGTTTGGAGAGCTTTGTGTTGGTGGATGTCTTTCCACGAGAATCAAGCTCACCATGTCGAGTGGGTCATAGCCACTGATTCAAGTTGTTGCACTTGAACTTTGACTGGATTGGTTAGAGGAGAAACCTCTTTGCCCCTTGATAGATGTCTGGTTCAACGTAACCCTGCATCAACAGAACCCTCGAGATCCTTGAAATGGTTATTTAAAATGCTAAAATGCTATGGTATGATGTTATGATGTTATGTACATGTATGCACAAGCAAGTAAGTGTATATACAGGCAAACAATATTCACACAAAGCACACAAGGCCTTAGGTTTAGGCTTGCATGAGGTCTGGGTATTACCCTCTTTCAGTTTGTTGGTTAAAACCTGTCCTACCAAAAGTAACCGGGTTCTAGAGGTCCCAATATCACTGGATTGCTTTCATTGTTCATCGTTTCGATTTAGCCACTGACTGGCGATCAAAATATCCCAAGAAAACAACCCTCAATTGAGTGTAGTATCGAGTATCAACCGACTTCGGAGTACACCAAAGTAGTCATCTCACTACCCTAAAGAGGCCAAGATGGTCAATTAAGGTTCTAAGGTCAGTTGATGCTTCACGACACCACGCGGCGGCCCCGTACTCTCCTTGACTGAACTCAAGGGTTACCGGTACACACCAAAGTGCCACATCAACGTAGCAGACTGCTTCAACCATGTCGGTATACCCCGCACAGTTCCCTCACAGCCTTGTTGCTACCTAAAAGGGTTTCCCCAGATCCGGGTTAGGATCTATAAAGCTCCGATACAAAGCCCACGAATGTAAAGCAAACAAAGCAATCAATTGAAAGTAAAGGTGATCTAAACCCTAAGGTAACCCCACTTTAAAAATCATATGTCCCCAGCAGAGTCGCCAGTTCTGTGATACGGTGGGAGAACTGACTTGTGTTTTGCGTTCGTATTCGCACTTGTGCGGTTAGCAAGAGTCGCCACCGACTTTTTACTTTATCCTAAAGGAAAGGTTAAAAAAAGCACAGCAAAAACCTTTTGAGATATTTCGTGGGTTCGGGGGGTAGATTATGAAAAGGGAAGGTATTAGCACCCTTTTCATCCATGGTTATCCATGGGCTCTTAGTTACTTGGTTTTTAGATCACTTGCCTTGTTTTTTCGATTGCTTTGAAAATGGTGTGTGTGGGTGCTTTTTTGAAAATGTTTTGGAAAAAGATGCCTTGTCTTAGGCAACTAATGTATTTGACTCGTGTTTGAGTGTTTTACAAAAGTGTGAATCTTTTCGAAAAGATGTTTTCAAATGTTTTTTAAGAGTTTGTTTGAGAGTGTTGTGGATTGTGGTTTTTTTGAAAAGAAGGCAAGTGTTTTTTCAAGTTTGATCTCAAGTAACTAAGAGTTTTGTCTACCCTATTGTACTCAAAGGTTTTTGTTATGTTTTAACCCCTTTTAACAATTTTGTTCCACCATTGAATTTGGTGGGCAATCTTGCGTTTAGGAAGTTTATTCGGGACGGGCACGGGTCATCGTATGGACCATGAATGCAATGATGCCAAGTGTCTTTGGCAATTTGTTTTGAAGGGACTATGATCATTCCGATTAGGCAACACTTTGAGACTTATGATCATTTGATTTGTTTTGCCAAAGATACTCGACGTGCAAGCATGGCCCATTTTGGAAGGCAACATGTGGGATTACCCTAGGGGGTGCAAGTGTGATTGTGTATTGATTACATGTATTTGTCTTGTATTAGGTTATCTAGCGTTTGATTTTATGTACATACAAACCCTAGGTCTAACCATGGCATAATTGAAAAGCTGTAAATTGCGGAATGTAAATCTACGCTATTACAAAATAGTGTCCGGGAGTGGGGGTATAAATGTACAAGGGGATGAGACTTATAGTATCAAATAAGTTACAACCAAATCGAATGTCGCAATCAAATATAAATATCGAATGTAAAATAAGATAAACAAATGTGTATAAGGCAATGTGTTGTGTAAGTGTACAAGTGTGAAATGTGAAGTTGAAGCGTATTAGGGTTTGACCTAGATGAATGTTTTAATCTGTATTTTTGATATGTTTAATTATGTACAAAAGAAAAATGAAGTGTTTTGATTAAATGTTCAATTTTTAATTGGAAAGTATTTTAGTCCAAATGTTTGTGAATTTCAATGTTAGAAAAATGTGTATTTAAATTGTTATGTATGAAAGAATGTTAACTAAAAAAAAAAGTTTAATTTTAATTATGTATAAAAATGAGAAAAGATAATATGTACAAATTAATGTTTTAAAATGTATGTACAAAAAGTATTAAACTATGTCCAAAATTAAATTATGTGTGTTAAGAAAGGTATTTTATTTTTATGTACAAATCTCTATCTAAAAAGATGTTTTAATCATATGATAAAAAAAGTGTTTTAATTGGGTTAGTATTTTTAATTAAATTAAGTATATATAAAATGCTTTACTTAAATTGTAAATAAAGAAGAAAGTATTTGCATTAAAATGATTTTTTTGTAAAGCAAATGAAGGGTTTTTTCATAAAATATTAAAGGGTTAGTATTAATATATAAAAGAAGAATAGGTTAAATGAATATTGTTGATGCAAATGAAAAGAGGTTAATGTTTAATGAGATGATTTTCTTGTTGGGCTTTAGAGGAAATGTGAACGGGTTAAGCCCATGTTTGGATTCTGAACGAAATTAGGGTTAGGCATTTTGTTATTCAGAGAAAAGGGCTAGGGCTTGAGCGGCGCCGTGTTCACTGAGTTCGTCGTCTTCGTTTCTTCTGATCAATGCTTCTCTTTCCGGCCACCAGCATCATCCTCCATACCTTCCTTCCCTCCCTAGCACGGTCTCCACATCTTCTTGAAACAAGGTTGGTTCTAATCGTTTTATGTCTTTATCTCTTCTTTTCTGGATTCGCGTGGTTCGGATTTGTTTTAAACTGAGTTCTTTATTTTTTCGTTTTTTATGAGGTGAAGGGGAAGAAGATTGCTACCTGATTTTGGGAGATGGAGGAGAGGCGGAGGAGTGTGATGCTTAGGAGGCCGGAGCGGCGTTTCTGTGACGAAGCTAGATGCTTGCTTTTGATGCCTTCCTGGTAACTTCGTTCCTTGCTACTTATGATTAAGGTTTTGATGATGATATGTACTGAGAAGCCTAATATGTTCACTTCTTTACCTCTTGTCCCTTTGCTACTGTGATGCCTTTATATGGTTGCCTGAGTATTGTTCCACTTTCGTTTTTCTGATTTGCCTATGTGTGCTTGCCTATGATGAAGCTTGCTTCTGAGGCTCTTTGAACTGCCTTTTGAGATTGCTACTGTTGAAACGATTTTTTTTTACTAGCTTTCTTCTTCTCTACTGCTTGCGTTGCCTTGGGAATTCTGTATGTTGCCTTGGCCTATGATGAAGCTTGCTTCTGAGGCTCCCTGAGTTGCTGTATGCCTGTTGCTTTGAATGGTTGAATGCTAGCTTTTGAATATGTGTATGCTTTTAGAACATTGGCTGCCTTGATGTTGCCTTGAATGGCCTTCTGAGATACCTAAAGCTTTTGCCCAATGATGTTATACTGAGGGCCTGGAACTTTTGTGTGCTTTGATTATGCTTGAGATTGGGTTGCCTTTGAATTGTATGTTTGATGGTTTATTGACAGGTTCAGTGTGTTTATGTTATGGGTTTGAGCTTTTTGATGTAGGTAGGTGGTTATGGCATTTGTGGTTGATGAAATTTTGATGAAGTTTGATAACTCAGTTTTTGGTTATGTGAGGTTTTTGGGACAGGGTTGTGGCATTTTCAAGTTATGTGCTTGAAGGTTGAGGCAGGGTATTGGTGTTTGATAGGTTGCAAGTTATGGTTTTTTGTTATGACAGTAGTGGTGTTCTTTGATTTAGGCAGGTTGTGGCATTTCTAAGTTATGTGCTTGAAGGTTGAGGCCTTGACAGGTTCTATATCTTTTCTATCTCCTCACTTCTGGACTGTGCTTACTGCCCAACTCAGTTTGTTATTTTCTGATTTTTGTATCTCCTCTTGCTTAGGCTCCACTGAGTGGTATATTTCTTTCTTTTTGCTATCTTCTGAACTGTCTTCTGAACTGCTGTTTTTTTATGCCTAACCCTGCCTATGCTTGCTTTGTCCTGGCTTCTCCTGAACTGAGCTTTGCTTGTGGATTTGCATATCTTTTTTTTCTGTCTTCCTGCCTGCTGTCTATGCCTGCTGTCTATGCCTGCTGAACCTGAACTAGGCTTGCTTTATCTCTCTTTCTTCTCTCTTTTCAGTACAGCAAAGAATTTTTATATAATTTATGTTGTACTTTTCTGAAGGGGCCCTGGATGGGAAGTGATGATTAAGATCTTAGCTTGCATCTTACATTTTGCATCTTTATCTCTTTTGACAGTTTATGTGTGCTGACTTCCTTTTCCTTGATATCTTGGCTAAATCTTTTCATGACAGCTTGGGTACTTGTGATTTTCTTTGAGTGGACTTTGGGCATTTTGACAGTAGCCTTTGCTTTTGGATAGAAAGTTTGGATTTGAACTATATGGTTTTGAATTGGAAATTGAGATTCTTATGTAGCTTGAATTTTATAACTTATGCATTTGCATTTCATGAAATGAAAATCTTCCCTCTCTGTGAACCGGGAGAAATCCCGTGATTTGCAGAGAGGGTCAACTGATCCCAGTCAGTGGCCCCTAATGATGAGCAATATTTATCTGTCTTTTCCAATTTAATGCTTTCTGACTTTTCTTGTTTCTTTTTGCAGATGAAAAATGGAATACCGGAGCGGAATGAAGAACGAAGAATATTTAGAAAATAGGATAATTTTTCATTCTATGTAATATTTAAATTAAATGTAAATTATTGTCTGTAATAAACAACAATTTGTACAAATAACTCAAATATCAATAAAAGTTTAAATTATCCAATTAATTCTAATTTCTTTATTGTTTATTTATTTATTTAAAATTCTTAGAATTAAAACAATTGAAAAATAAATTCAATCATTTAATTTCAGAATAATAAATAACTTAGATAAAACAACATTGATCGATTAAGTCTGTCTTTTTCAACATCCAGAGCAAAGAAGCAGTCGATCCAAAAAGACTGATCAAACGCATAAGCACTGTGAATCCAACACTGCATATATCTTTTGACTGATGAATTCAAACCAATCGCCTCCTCTTACTGATTTGTCATAAACACTGATTCTTGCAAGTACTGTAAATCCAACTGCAACCCTTCTTTGACTGGCCCAAACAAAATGAATTTACGCCACTGTCTCCTTTGCTGATTAAACCAAGATAACGCGAATTTTAATCTGAATCTTGAAATAAACCGCAAAGTGCTGTGGAATTTAGATTCTTCTGAGAATATGCTCATAAAACCCTAATTCCCGATTAAATGCCAAATCACGCTCGCTTGATCAAAATTAAAAAATCAACCAAACCCTAAGCCCACTGTATGAAACAATTCAGAGCTCTGAAAATCAGTAAAAACCCTAATTCTGCTTGACCGTCAAGAAAAGTCCGTTTGTCCGATTCTTGAGCCAGTTTGAAAAGTCAGGAAATGTTTGAAGCTGAGATTTCTTGTGGAAAAGCGCGAGGGCAAATTTTGGGGTACAACACTCTCTGACCAAGTTTAAATATTTGATGAGGCTGTTGTTCTTGGCCTGGTATCCCCCTTGAACTTGAGATGCGACAAGTTGGGAGTCAGTGAAAATCTGTATCTCTCGGGCACCAAGGTCCTCAACTAGTCTTAATCATGCAAGCAACGCCTCGTATTTAGCCTGATTATTCGAAGTCAGAAAGGAAAGAGTGAGAGAATGCTCGATCACGAAACCTTCCTCATTTTCAAGGAGGATTCCTGCCCTACTTCCTGTGGATCTGGAAGCTCCATCTACAAAGATGGTCCACTTGTGCTCCTTTCCTGCGGGAGGGTTGTGAGCGGTCATCTCTGAGACGAAGTCGGCCAGAGCTTGGGCCTTGAGGGTCTTCCTGCTTTCATATTAGATGTCAAACTACAAGAGCTCCAAAGACCATTTTAACATCTGTCCTTCCATGTCTGGTCGACTTAAGAGTTGTCTTATGGGTTGGTCTATTCGTACGATGATCATGTGTGCCAGGAAGTAATGTTTGAGACTTCTTGCTGCATTGACGAGGGCCAAGGCCACCTTCTTAATTTGTTGGTACCTGAACCCGGGTCCTTGAAGTTCTTTTCTCGTGAAATATACTGGCTTCTACCCGTCAGGAGTCTCACAAATGAGGGTCGCGCTCACAACCTCGATAGATATGATCAGATACAGGAGCAAGGTCTCCCCGTCCGCAGGTCGCGACAATACGAGCGGTTGAGAAAGGCTTTGCTTGAGATGGATGAGGGTTTGCTCGCTTTCCTCATTCCATTCGAAAGCGGCCTCTTTGTGCAGAAGTTTGAAGAATGGAAAGGCGTGTTGTGCATATTTTTCCACGAAACAGGAGAGCGAGGTGAGCATTTTGTTTAACACTTGTATTGATTTCTTTGAATTAGGTATAGGGGGATCAGAGAGTGCTCGGCATTTATCAGGGTTGTCTTCAATTCCCCGTTCTGTTAGGTAAAAACCGAGGAACTTGCCCTCTTTAACCCCGAACGTGCATTTCTTGGGATTGAACCTCATTCTACATTGTCTCGTTTGGGCAAAGACCTTTCTAAGGTGGGCAACATGGTTGGTCTCTGCTCGAGATTTGACGATCATGTCGTCCATATATACCTCGATCATATCTCTGATCTCGTTATGGAAGACTTTATTCATCATCCACTGGTATGTCTCCCCTGCATTTTTTCAAACCGAAGGACATTACATGGTAGCAATAATTGTCCGATCTGGTCATGAAAGCAGTGTAGTGCTTGTCGCTCATCGCCATCAGAATTTGGTTGTAGCCCGGGTAGGCGTCCATGAAAGGTAAAATTTTATAGTCGGTCGGGTTATCGACCAACATGTCAATATTAGGCAAGGGGAATTCATCTTTGGGGCATGCCCGGTTAAGATCGGTATAGTCAACACACATACGCCATTTCCATTATTCTTTTTAACTAGTACAACATTTGACAGCCAGGTTGAATATTTAGCCTCGGGAATTAAATTTTCCTCTAGGAGGTCTTTTACAGCATTTTCAACAGCCTCCGCTTTCTCGGGAGACTGCCTACGTCTACATTGTACTATTTCCCTAGCGGCTGGATCAATGGCCAGTTGGTGGCAGGCAACCTCGGAGTCGAGACCGGGCATCTCTGCAACACTCCATGCGAACAGGTTCGCATTCTCCCTCAAGTAAGCCTTGATCTGTTTCCTTTCCAGGTCGGGGAGTCCAGTGTCCATCTTCACGCCTTTGTAAGGGTCTTCACCAAGGGGACGAGCTCAAAGTCTCCATCCGGGAGTGGTTAGAGGAGTCCCTGCTTTTCGTTGGGCGCTTCATCCTAGTCAAAACAGGTGTCCAGTAAAATGGAGTCGACCTTTGGAGGAGATTTTTGTTCTTCTGTCTTGGCGGGTTATGGCTCCGGTCGTGCTGTAACAGCTCTCTTGGCGAGTCGTGCTCCAGTATCGACCGTGCTCTGTCCCTTTGACGCCGCGTTGAAGCATCTTTGGGAAACTGTTAGGTCACCTTGGATGGTGGAGATGCGTCCTCTCTTTGTGTATAATTTCATCTTTATATGGACGGCGGAGGGAACAACAGTCAGTTCTGCAAGTGTTGGTCTCCCCAGGATATAATTGTAGAGAGACGGGCAGTCGATGACCAGAAACTGCACCTTGACTTGCCTGGTAGCGGTATCCTCGTCGAAGGTGACAAAGAGCTCCACGTACCCCCAAGGTTTAGAGGTCGAGCCATTTAAGCCCTGTAGGTCGGACCCCACGTATGGTGAAAAGTGGATGCCGTCGAGCTATAGGGTTCAGAAGAGTTGGCTATACATTACATCAACGGAACTCCCCTCGTCGACCAAGATGCAATGAACATCAAAATTAGCCATCCTCGCTCTAACCAGAAGGGGAATGCTTGAGTTAAGGGCCCCTCCGAGCAATTCTTCGAGGTAGAATGTGATCGGCTCCAATCTGCCCTTAACCCTCTCGAATGTCACCGTTTGCAGGGGGGCATCAACCAGTTTCCTCTTCGCGGAGTTTATAGTTATATCGTTGAACCCCCCCACCATTTATAACCATGGCGGAGGGGAACCTTTCCCACCTATTGTGCATGGATATAGGCTCTTCAATATCGTCGGGGACATAGAAGTCCTTCGGTCTTGTAACAGAGAATGTTGTCTGGATGGGGACCGTCTCGTCTGATGGTCGAGAATCCTCCTCAATCTCCTTTGTTTCGCGGGCATCTCGAAGAGGGGCGTCGTTGCGCCAATATTGCCCGAGTCTTCCCATTTAATGAAGGTCTCCATGACATCTTTGAGATGGACACAGTCTTCAGTCAGGTGTCCATGACTTCGATGATATTGGAAGTATTTTCTCCAATGAGCCTCGGGCTTAGAGGACGCCTAACGCCGTCGTCCTTGAAATCAGTACTAACACACTCTGCTAAGATGCGCTCGTGGGAAGTTGTCAGTGGAGTATACTCAGTAAATTGCCCCAAGGGCCCTCTTTGCTCGCGAGGATATCGTGGTTTATCATCCCTCCTCTTTTCGCTCGTTCGTCGAGGAGGGCCAGAATCTTGTTGTCGTGGATTGCTGGTCGATCCACGGTTCCTCGGGTCCCGGGCTCTATTGGCCGCTCCCCTCTCCTCATAGTCCATATAGGCCCTAGACTTCTCGAGGAGAGCATCGAATTTCTGTGGTGGTTCAATGCCAACGGCTTTTCTGAACTTCGTGCCTAGGAGGAGTCCCCTCTCGAGCATGTATCTCTTCATATGATCGGTGCATGGGACCTGGATGGCCTCGGGGTTGAATCGATCAATGAACTCTCTAAGGGTCTCATCATTTCTTTGGATGATGGCCTCGAGGGCTGCCTCGGTCTTCAAATGTCGACGTGAGGGAGTGAATGAATTGATGAACTGGTTTTTTAAATTCCTCCAGGAGGTAATTGACCCCGGGGAGAGGCTCTTATACCAGTCTATCGTAGTTTTTCTCAAAGTCGTAGGGAACAACCGACATTTGACCGGTCCCCCGATGTTATGATAATTCAGTATTACCTCGAACCCGTTGATATGGTTGACTGGATCGGCAATATCGTCGTACTCCTTAAAATGAGGATGTTTCTCCATACCCGGGGAATGGGTGCCTCCATAATAACTTGTGATAGGGGACGACGGGGGTCATCTTCGTTGCTTCTGTTCGGAGATCGAGAAGGAAACCTGTTGTAGTGGCGGTCGTGATGATGGACCTGGTCGCGCGGGGATTCCTCAGGCGGTGTGGTCGTTCATCGTTTCCCCTATTCCTGTTTCTATGGGATCTCTGATCTTGATGCGGGGGGACGTGATCTCGTCTCCCTGTATCTATAGGCTGATCCCTCTCCAACGTGAGACGTCAACCGATTGGTCAAGGGGAGGAGCTTCTAGAGGCATCCCGTTTGCGTCTCCATGAGAGAGATTAGGGATGGTCCTCTGTCTGATGAGGAGGAGTAGAATCAGGCCTCCTATATCTTATAGGGGCTCTCCGAGAATCTTCGAGTGCCCTTAATCTATCCCCTTGCGAAAAGATCAAGTAGTTTGTTTGATTTATTGCCGCGAACAGCACCCTGGTCGTGGCATCAGCACCGACAGGAACGGGGACCACCTGGAATGCGGACGGATGATAGTTCTGGAGAGGATGAAGGTTGTCTTTGAGTCGTCGGGACAGTGATGACAAAGAGGCAGTCAACTTGTCTCTGTACTCTGAGGGGTCGGGCATGCCCCAACATGGTCGTTGTTGCCGGTGTTATTATTGTTACCGGTGTTGAGGCCAGCAGGACCAGCATTGTTGACGTTGGTGTCGTGGTCGGCGACATTGTTGTTGACGTCGACGAGATGGGCATTCAAGTTATTTTCTGTCATGTGATCAGCCGTGACAGTCATAAAGGATTTAGATTAGCTTTTGTCTTGGTGAGTGAATACGGGGAAGTAGTGTTTCTCATAGACGGTGTCACTGATCGTACCTGACCATAATGGACCGTCACATTTTACGTCGAGTAGAACTTGAGAGTGAGGGGGGGGGGGGGGGTACCTGTAAGACACTCTGATGCCAAAGTAAGATTCAGAATGAGCTAGCAAGTAAGAGAGTGAGAAATTGTTCAATACCTGACCCTCTCGAAAGAGAGGGTATTTATAGCCTTCAACGCTGGGCCAAGGTCCCCATTGTTGGGCCACGTTGAGGCATAATAATAGAAAATGTCAGAGCTTACGTGTGTATGGAGTCCAGCAAGTGGACTCCCCCTGGTCAACTGCTCCGTGAAAATAGGGGTTGGATCCATGATTTTCAGAGGACAGTTAAGATGACTATGATGCAGGGACGTGACCCACGTTCCCCAACAAACGTATGGGGAGTTTCCCTATGGTCCCTAACTTAGGCTGCTTGCTTTTGGGCCTTATACAAGAGTGTTGGATTAGGCCTCCCAAGTGGAGGACAAGTGCAGGTCCAGTCCATATCAAAACCTAAAAAGTGAGTTGTTTCTTATAAAAAGAAACGGAGATAGTAGTATTGTCAAATCATATTCCATTATATTTAGTACTGATGCATAGAGACCACAAATAAATGTAACATAATGTCATTCTATTAATGCATTTTGTGGTACAAATTCAATTAAAATATTATTTTATAAATATTATTTTATAAATTGATATTGTATACAAAATATTTTTGTTAAATTTTTACTCCAACTGTATGAAGTTGTATGGAGTTTGAAATGTATGGTTGTATAGTCATATTTGAAGAATAAAAAAATATATTTTTTATTAAATTAGAAAAGGTCATTCATACGGTACATTGAAAAAAACTTAATATTATAGATTCATACAAAGTCATATAATATCCTTATTACTAATAAGGAGTATAATTAATATAAAATGAGAAAAATATTAAATAAAATATACTCATTCCAAAAAAATTATATAAAAATGACTTATTTATCAAAAAAATCTTAAAGTAACCAGATTTTTCAAAAAAAATTACTTCTTTTTGAAAAAACCCTAAAACTAAATCATGGCATTCCAAATCATCAGATAAAGTAGATCCAATAATTCTTGATGAAGAAAGACAATTTGAAAAAGGAAAAATGAAATCTTGTAAATGAAAAATAATGAGCTTAAAAATATATTTATTATGCCTCATTGATGAAGAACAATGACCTGAAAAATAAAATAATGAAAAGGGGTTAAGGATAAAACTCAGAAATCTATAAAGCCTAATACTTGAATATGAAGGTTAAAAATAAACACTTTTAAGCTCGGGAGGTTTTGATTGCAGATTCGTTGGTTTTGATTTCATATCTGGTTATTTTGGTGGTTTTAATTTCAGATCTGGTGGTTCAGTCTGAAGCCGTTTCAGATCAGAAAGATGAATGAGAAGAGAAATCTTTGGTGAAGAGTAATGAATAGCAACTGAAAAATAGAAAAACGAAAACCGAGTTAGTTAATAAAACATGCGAAATAAACAAAGGTTTATAAAAGGAACTTTACTCCATTGATGATGAATGAAGATGATGTCTCTAGTTGTGAGGAAGAAGATTGAAAATGAAGAGAGAAGTGAAAAAGAAAAAAAAAGTCAGAAAACAAATAAGAGAGGACAAAATGAGAGAGCGATGATAATATTATAATGAGTGGAATATAAAAAGACATTGATGTGAAAGAAGAAAAAAAAGTAAAATATGTGTGTTCCCAAAGAACGATTTACTGTATTTTATTGAGCATTGGAAATAAATTGGAAAAAAAAACACTATTTTATTAGATTTTGTTTTGTAGAATAATGTTGAAGCCAAACAAATGTAGAATAGTAATTTTATTGGAAACAATTAGAGGAAAACAGGTGTTATCGCATGAGTCTCGTATGGATTTTATATCGCATGAGTCTCGTATGGATTTCATATCGCATGATCTAATATTGATTTGCAAAATTCTATCTTATATCAAAATTAAACTAATAAAAAACAATCAAAATACAATTAATTTTGAACAAAATAGTAAATTAAACAACAAAATTTACATGAGTTGAACTAATAATACTCAAAATTTTCTGCATTATAAGTCCAAATGTAAACTTCTCAATATTATAAATTCCATAGTTGAACTTGTCAATGAATGAACCAACCAACAACAACAACTCGCGCTCATACACCTGCATAGGAAAATATATAAAATTAGATATTAAATGTTAAGAATTTTTTAAAAACTAATGTAAATATGTGGAATTTAAACAGATAAATTAAAAATTGGGAGTTAATTTGTATCACAAAGGATTAGGTGAAAAGGATTACCAACTAACAAAGTGTTTGGAAGACTTCTTTGTATACAACATTCGTAGTGGTCGAACACGGTGCATTCTGCTTGTCGTGTATTAAGATTTTAAGACCACTTTTGGTTGTAACCCTTGAAATTACAACATACAATTGCCCATGACTAAAAACAAGTGTAGGCAAATATAATCCGACATTATCAAGCGATTGACCTTTGAATTTATTAATTGTCATTGCGTATAAGACAATGATTGGAAATTGTCTCCTAATCAACTTGAATGGCCGCGGTGACTCAAAAGGTGACATACATTCGAGGAATGTAAAAAATGTTACCTATGTTCTTTCTGGACATGATTTTTGCCTCAATGACGTGATTTACTAACCCTGTAATAATTTGTTCCATTGCATAATTCATCAGTTTGATCCAAATTTCTCATTAGCATGATGGGGGGTACCCACCTTCAATTTGATCCTATGATTTAGAAGCCCCGATGTTCTTAGTTTACTTAGGAATTCTGGGGTTAGAACATCATAAGCTTCAGTATAAGTTGTATCGGTTCTATCAATTGAATCAAACTTTAGATACTCTTTCTCTTCTCTTAAAAAATAACATGAAGTGTAAATATTAATACATTAATAGAACCAACATGATATACATTTGTTGTTAGAAGTTGTGTATATATATATATATATATAAGTCCAGTACATAGTGGTTGATTTTGTCCACAACTTCAATGGTTGATGCAAGAATAGTTTTTCCTTGTAAGTATCCAACATCCTGAAAACTGTCATGCAAATTGGGATATGTGCTATCAACAATAGCTTTTATAGGATCCTAAAAATTGGATATCAATAATTCTTGATGAATCTTTATCTCAACCAATCCATCATTTGGTTCACATATCTTACCATCCCCAATATTTAAGATCCATTTTGAAAACTCAACTAATTCCTTTGAACTTGTATTATCTCTTCCCTGTTGCAGCCTCATATTTTTTTGTTAGTGTTAGAACTTGACAATAGTCTCATACATATGATGAGCATATTGATGCATGGACAATATCACAACGCCTCGCTCTTAGAACAATTAGAAGTGTCTGTCTGAAATCTCCTCCAAAAACAACAAATTTCCAACCAAAGATTTTATTCGCAATACCGTGTTTGCTCATGACATCTTTGAGTGTCTTATCCAATGCCTCAAAACAGTTCTTATGAGACATAGGTGCTTTGTCCCATATTATAATACCGATTGCTTCAAATAATTATAAATGTTCGTCATTTTTGTCAACATTGTATGTAGAGTTGTTAAGCGCTGCACTAGTATTTTGAACTTTGAATGAACAGTTCTTCCACTTGGCAATAATAAAGAAGCTATGCAACTTGAAGCAACAATAAGAACAATTTTTTGCTGCGAACGAAGTGCACTTGATAATGTTCTCCATATGAAAGTTTTACAAATCCCTCCATAACCATGTAGAAAAAACAACCCTCCTCTTTGTTTGTCTACAACTTCCATAATTATATCAAATATTGAACGTAATAACCCTCCTCTTTGTTTGTCTACAACTTCCATAATTATATCAAATATTGAACGTTGTTCATTTGTGAATTAAAATGGAAAAATTACTATGTATATAACAAAAATAAACCAATTTTAATATCACAGGTTATGAATACAAATTAAAAGAATAACCTGTAAGTACGTGATAAAGAGTTTGGAAATTTTGTTGTTCAGTTTGGGAATTGTAATTACATTCGTCCCAAATCAGTCTATTTCCAACGTGGCGTGTGACATATGAATCTGGATAAGGTATATCTTTAAATTCATGCAAACTTCTTCAGTTTGATTGCAAAATATTCTCAATCTCAATTAGTGTGAAATTCTTCAACTTTGTTATTGGCAACTGCATATCTATAAAAAAAATACACAACCAACTATTCACATTCAAATTTATGACAATAATCACATAAATGGTCAAATTATAGAAATTTACGGCAAAGTAAAATTTACGGTAACATTGAGTATATATTTGACAATGTTGCATTACAATGAAATTACAACAGCGACATAAAATACAAAATGGCAGCAACAAATTAATTGTATCAATAGCAGCAACATGTACATCAATATGAATGTTTACACAATTGCATTAAGATATACATCAGTATCAGCCATATGCAGATTTTTTCAGTAGCAACATTGTTCAATTAAATGGGTAGTCTATTACATTCAGTAATTGTGTGCATGGGTTTTAAATAATACCTATTATAATATTTATAAATAATTTGTATCCAATATCTTGGTGATATATAAATGTAATAGTAACACCGATCAGTCACCTATTAAAATATATATTAATGTACTTAAAATAGTTTTAAAAAAAACTAGAATGTACCTCTTCTATTTGTTGCTTGTCTTTGTTGATAAAGAATACCGTCAGATAACGTCCTCCAAGTTTTTTTCCCAAACATGTTGTGGTCTATTAATTATTCCAGACAGTAGCATAGTAACAAATAACTTTCTCAGAAAATGTCCAGAACCCAAATCTTTCGCCTCATTTATGGCTGCAACATACTCCTTGTCTTCGTTAAGAAAGCCCATTTTGAAGCATGCATCCCGAAAATTATCCCGAATTATTCCATCCACTTTTTTAATATCATCATAACATGTTGGCCCCTTGACAAATGTAAGCATCATTCTAAGGTAATACAACTCACTGGTACTTGGAGGAACCCAAATTAGTCTTCCAATTATATGGCCTCTCTTACGTGGTCTCCATTGTCGATATCTTTTATCATGAATAAACTTGGTCAGAGAATTAGAATGTGTCATATTTATTGCCTCTGCATATTTCTTGTTTGCTTCCATCCAAGGGGTAAACATTGATTCTTTCACACTCGGTTTGTCAAGGACTTCATCTATCAGTTCATAATCAGTATAGTAAACCGGATTGTCGCCCTCAAGATGAAAATACAACCTTTCAATTACAGGAGATCTCCCGTGAATAGGAAATGAAAAGATCCTCTAACATGATTCACTTGGTGAGACATATCTACAATCAAGATATTGCTTGATTTCATCGACATTTCTAATATATGAAGATCTGTCTGTCTCATTACCGACAACAACTGCAGTAATTCTGTCACACCCCTTGTTAATATACTTAAATAAGTATTTAACCGAAGTACCCTGATTACACCACTCCATATTGATGTGTCCCTGAAATCTCTTTAACAGAAATGGGTTATAAGGAACAATGTATATGTTATCAAGAACTACATTCTTCTTCATCACTGTAATTCCAGTTTCCCTTCTTCTGTATATAGGATATCCATCGTGATCAACAACTGTTTGAGGCTTATATTGTTTAAGAAATAATTTAGAGCACTTCCCATTTTTCATGCAAGGTGAAGACCGATTTGCTAAACCACATGGCCTATGAATCACATGTGTCTTGATTAAATGATACAATTGTCTATCATCATTTTCAGATGGTATCTCTGCTGAAATGATATTTTTTATGTTATATGGAGTGGGATACTTGCTTGAGGGGTGCATGAATAGGAGAATATGTGCATGTGGTAATCCCCGCTTTTGGAACTAAATTGTGTATATATGAAAATATTGATATTAGTAACAAAACATGTATATAAAATATATTCCTTTTATATAGATAAAGTCACATAATGAGAACTTGACGATTATTTAGTAAATACAACTTACATGCAACCACTCTTCCTAAGACATGTTTCTTTGTTAGATCACACAACAACTCATCTAACTTAATTTTACACACTCATGATATAATATCTGGACGATCATGAGGTTGCAGATTAACTTTGTTAAGTAACCTTTGAATTTCTGGCCAATTTGGATTGCATGTAAAAGTGATAAAAAGGTCCGGAAAACTAATATGGCTCCATATTGCCATCCCATCAAAATACAGTTGTTCCATGTATCTCTGGCTTCCAACATAGGTTGACGGTAAAACAACTCTTTTACCTTTGTTTGCCTCTTGAGTGTTTTCCCTTTGTTCGGGACCAGACAGATTGGAGTACTTAGATACTCTAAGTTTTTCTGATGCTTGCAGATATAATTCAATCTTTGGGACTCCATCATAGTAAATCTGTAACGCCCGTAATTTAATTAATCATTTAATTAAATTATTTTTGGAATATTTGAGAAGATATGTTATAATTAATTAGATTTATTTATTAAGTGGAGAAATAATATTAGAATTATAATATTATTTGGTGTGGGCTTATTCATAGGAATAGAAGTAATAAGGGGGTGTATTAGTTTTAAGCCCAATAAGGAATAAAGAATAATAGGTTATTTTAATGTTGTTAGAAAGAGTAGAAAAGAAAGAAGCAGTAGAAGAATAAGGATTGAGAAGGAGAATGTGAAGCTGCTGGAAAAAGTGGAAAAACGACAGAACGAGAATTCAACCGAAAAATTATAGAGCGATCTTCAATCCAAGGTAAGGGTGGGGTTATGACTTTATAATTGGGTTCATGATGATTGATATGTGGGGTTAAAGGTGGTTGTTGTCTTGTTCTTGAATTGGATGTATATGATGATGTGCGGTGAAGATTTGATGAATTTTATATGACTAATAATGTCCCGATGTTGTTTGATCGATGTAGTATTATAGGATAATTGTAGGTGATGATTTATCATGATTATATTAAGTTTGTAGGGTTAAAAACATGAATCATGTAGTGAGATGCAGGGAAGAAAATTGCAGAATTATGCAGGAAGGATCAAGATGTGTCGACCTCAAACTTGATGTGTCGATACATGAGGGCCTAGAGACTCAGTATGAGTCGACACAAAGAGGCTTGCATCGATACATGAAGGTTGAAAGACTCAGGATGAGTCGATCTGTGGGATGCATGCGTCGACTCATGTTGTGCAGTTAGAGCAGTACGCATCGATCCAAGGGGTTTTGCATCGACCCATATTGCCTGATTTTTGGCATATTAAATTTTAAAGTGCTGTAACTTGAGTTTTAGAATTTCGTTTGAGGTGTCGTTCGAAGCGTTGAATAGCTAACGCGATGAACTTCATTCTAGAGGATTTAAATGAATAATAGGAAGTTTAATCCTAGTAGCCAATTTAGGATTTAGAATTAATTCCCGTGTTAATCGTTGCATTGGTTTTGAGCAGAATGATGAAGATTAGATGCTTAGAGGCTGCTGTTAGAATTATAATAGTATGATTAGTGACAGTAATGATGTAAGAATTACAGAATAGCAGTATGAATTACTGTGGTATTAATGTACAACTGAGTTGTTAGTGAGAAGTTATTAATGATGTTGTGTTGATGATTTATAATAAATAAATGATGTTTGATAAATTATTATGATGATATGAGATGTTGATGAAGAGACGTTGAAATGCTTTTGAGATGTCGTTAATTTGAGATGTTGTTAATTTGGGTGTTGTTATTACATTCATGATTGTGTCGCATACATTGCATTTTGAGATGGAGCTTGTGCTTGTTGAGATAGCCTGTATTGGCGAATTTTGAGATGAAGGCTATGCCTTGTTGATGCCTCTATTAATTGGCAAATTTTTGAGATGGGAGTTCTGCTCCAATGGTACCACATGCATTTGCATAGTATTGAGTCACATTATATGATTGCATAAAGAAGTGTGTGATGATGCTGTGAATGTATATTATTGTTGTGATTATTGTTGATTACGAGATGGGAATTAATGATGTGTATTGATCTAATTTAATATATTAATTATCATGCACTTTATTATATTGTTAGATATCTCACCCATTCGGTTTGAATGTTACCCTTATGTTGGTAACGTGCAGGTAATCGAGAGTGAAGGTTGTATACCTTCAATAGTTCGAGTCGGTGTCATTGCTCTGATATGTAACACTCGGGGGGGATGAACGCTTGCTGTTTTTTATTGTTGATTATTATTAAATTGTGTTGTTTCGAAGTTGTTGTATTGATGATAAAAAATTTATTGAGAATTCCGCTGCGTAGATGTTGAGTTATTTAATTAAAGATGTTATGATGATGGTTCATCCGATGTTTTGAAAGTGTTATATATCCACGATGAATGCAATGAGTTTTATAGAAGAATTTGTGACGCCCCGGTTCGTTTGCATGATTGAATTTTATAACTCTGATTTATTTTATATAATTTCTTGGGGTAGAAGTGGGGTGTTACAAAATCCATCGACAAAAAATTGCTGAAATAACTGCCTTAACCTCAAAAGAATATGTTCTTAATTTTGACGACTTTGAATCCTAAAAGCTAGCCATTCTCTAATGGTAAGCTTATTTTTCTTACCTTTTTTATTGCATTTAGATCTCTGTGTAGAACACCAAGTCTAAAACCATCTTCCCCAAATGGAAACAAAAGTGGATATTGTAACACAAGATAAATTGGATGAAACTCACTTATTCTTTTCAGCTTTCCGCTCTATTTTTCAATAATGATATCCCTTTTAGAACTTGTATCAACATCACCTACGATAAGTGTTGCTACCTCAGAAACAATCGGTTGGTTGTAGGTTCTTCCATCCTTTGATCTGTCAGCTATTAACTTCAGCTTTAAATCATGCACAAGAGTATCCTTTAATATATATGCAACCATTCTAAATGATTTAGTGTGTGTGTTAAACTCATCCAGCATAGCTTTCAATTTGTTGAGAGTTACTGTAACAATATTGGGATTGTTACTGCAAAATAGAATAATAGTTAGCATTCATAAAAAAAGAAGAAAAAAAATTAATGCCATCGTGCTCGGTAAGAACATAAGCAATACCCTATTCCTTCAATTCTATGTTGAATCTCATTGTCAGTTTCGTAAATATAAAGTTGCTTAAACTTCGATGATTGTCCAGGCAAAGGTATCATGCTCCCAATTATATGGAAAGACTGTCCATGTATTCTTAGGTTAGGTGGTCCTCTACCATTTTGGAATCTATTGTCAAACTTCATTCCAGGAGAAGTAAATGCAAACATAATGTTGTATAATCTGCAATGTTTCTGGTAATTTCGACATTCTACATCATTGTTATCAAACAAAAGATGATTAAGTAATGGTGGCGGTGTTTTCAAAAGTGGTATCACAACTTTCCCATTTATGCAACATAAATGGAACTTGGGAACTGCATTATGTTTTTGTTTGTCTATCTTTTCTTGATACCACATTAGTGCTTCACAATGGGTGAATTCAATTACAGGATCACCAATGTCTGAATAACCTAAATAAATCGAAGATAATGTAACATATCATGTAAAAAAACAAGAAGTGTAAGTATCTTTAATTGGTCTTTTTAAATTTAAGAAGCGTGTAACTACTAATAAAGTATTAAGATATCGACATGTACCAGAGTTGGGACAATAAACTGGTGTAGAAGTGCTATCATAGTATTGATCGTCATCTGAACATGAAGATGTGTCATCGTCAGCCTTTTTATTTATGAACTCGCATGAACTATCGCTGAAATATTCATTTGTTGAACATTCTACATCAGACACATCACTTTCAATGTTAGCACTTGTAGTAGAAATGTTAGAATTTGTAGTAGATGGAAAATGATTTGTGGATGAAAAGGCAACTCCGTGATTAATGTTTGAAAAGGCATTGAAAAGATTGGCAGCAACCGACTGAATGACACCAACATTCAACTGTATTTTAGATGAATATATGTATCCATTTGACTGTGCATGTATATTATTATACTTTTGATTATACAATGAGGATGTTATACCACATGGAGTCGTATCTGAATTTCCAGTTAGTGGAGAATGGTTCAACATACCACCACCATTATTGTTGACAATATTATCGTTGTGACACCCCAAATAATCTGATTATTAAATAATTAGAATTTTTAATTATTAATTTAATTGGAAATTTAATTTTTGGTATTTTTGGATTATTGGAATTAATTTAATTAATTAAAGGAAAGAAGTATTGGTGGTGTGAAGAGTGATTAGAGGGTGTGAGGGGTAAAATACTCTAATCTTACTAATTACTAATTTAATTATTTTATTGGAATAATAAAAGGAGTATTAAAAGGAAAAAGAAGAGAAAGAGAGTTATTTTGGAATATTCATCATACGTGCATTTGAGAAGAGGAAAAAGAAGGAGAAAACCGGAAGCGTCAGAATTCGAAGAACCCACAAGGTAAGGGGTGATTTCGATTAGTTAATTCGTATTATCGGTTTAAATATTCAATAGTATAGATCATAGTATGTTAGGGAATCCCGGTTTGGAATTCTAGGGTTCCGTAGAATTGTCCCTATTGCGTCGAATTGCAGGTTGAAAACCATTAGGGTGTCAGATGATAAAAATGAATGATGAAATAATGTTGTTTGATGTTATAATGGTGCAAAATGGATGTGTTTTGGTGTTTCTCATGTTGCAATTCGTATGTGTGTGTTTGGAATTGGTTTAGAATGAATAAATGCTGTCAAAAGTGCAGAATTTGACTCTGCAGGTCGTGGGAACCGGTTCCCAGTAGGGAGGAACCGGGTTCCACTGTGTGAATTTATAAAAACTGGCAAAAATGCACGTAGGAACCGGTTCCTGTATAGGTAGGAACCGGGTTCCCATACATTTTTCCAGAAGCGTGATTTTTGAACTTCGCAGGAACCGGTTCCTGCATATGTAGGAACCAGGTTCTGCTGTAACTTTTGAAAAATATTAAACTTTGAAAATTCATAACTTTCAAACCGTAAGTCTGTTTTGAGTGCCGTTTTGGACGTTATCTCTTAAATTTAATGCTCTATTTTATAAAATGAAAAGATTTCCTAAAACCTGAAATTATTTTGAAAATGAGTCAAATCCCAGAATAAGTGATTATTGGCTAACGCACATGGGTGTGTATGTAGCAGTGAACCTGTGATGGATGGATGTATTAGTATTGTTTGAATGAAAGGCATGTTTATGTTGCTAATGATGGTGTGCATGATCGTTGAGATATCATGTTTTTGGTTTTGGTTCAGTTATGATAAATTGATGTATTTCTTAGACTGATTTGATGTTGCATGCTAGTGATGTGCGTGCATATGCATTGTTTTGGTGAAGTTAATTCCCATTGTGTGGAATTTGACTTGTATTACCGTTAACCGATACCCGGGTGATGATGGTGGTTAGGCTGGGTTCGTGTCCGGGTGTTTATGGACGAATCGATGGTTTCTGTATCCGATTGATAATGGATCAGTGTTGGGTGACTTGGTCACGTGTTGGTACCACATGCATTGTGTTTGCATGGAATTGTAACATGTTAGGATGTCTTCCAGTGTTACAATTCTTTGGTTGATTATTGATTTGTGCATAATGACTTGTATGATTGGAACTGCGTGTTGAATATGAATTTATTCTAAAATGGGTGAAATAATATGCTTGTGATATAATGTTGATTGAGAAGCTTATAATGCATGTTAATTATGAGAAATCTCACCCTTACTTTAACAATTTCAGATTAAAGTTAGCAGCTCAGGAGTTGGTGAGGATGGCTCTAGAGCTATGTTACTTTAAGTCCGCGTGTCAGTGTCGTGCTCTGATAGGTTGTAACACTGGGGAATGTTTAGTTGAAGAATTAGTTATTATTCAATTGTTTCTTTGAATTTCATTGGGAATAATTATGTTTTGGTTTATTCCGTTTTGGTTATGGTATTTTTCCGCTGTGTAAGACATGGTCTTAAGTTGATTGAATTATTTGAATAATGACCCTCAGTGTAGCATGACTACTGTTTTATTGGAAGTTTTATTTATTTCATAATTGTGACATCCCTTATTTCGTGTTAACTCTGATGGAATATGTCTTTAATCATTGATATAATTAATATTATTCAGGGTATTTTAGAAGGGGTGTTACAGTCGTCATGTATACTTGACACATTAGCCTTCTGTCTAATAATTCTCATCATTCTCTGCCTTGCACACGCAGATGAATGTTGTGGGGATAAATGATTAAAAGTAATGTTAGATTTGGAGCTGTCTAATGCAGATGTTGGTATCTTGATATTAGATATTGATGAAGAGGCAGAATATCGATTCTCATAACCAAAATGCTTATGAAGATTGGACAACGCAAAATGATTCACACCCAGGTTCAATCTATGTGCATTTTCCAGAACAATTGGATTTGAATTGAAATTTTGCTTCCTCGCATTCAAAAATGAAGAAGTGATATTGGATAGAGGTGTTCTGAAAGGATTTTTGGCAGGACTACTGATGTTAATAAAATCTAAGTTGCAGTTCATATTGATTTCATCAACTCGGTTCCTCTTAGATCTTCTATCTTTTATAATTTGCTTCCTTTTGCTTCTTTCCAAGGTTGCTAATTCTTTCCTATCCATAATATATGAATCTATCTTAGTTGAATAACACATACTAACCACAAATTGAGCATGTAAAATCAGGCAATGAAATAGTCAATAACTAATACAGTTTGCAAGCTCATTATGTCTATGTAGTTTTGACTGATATGAACAAAAATGAACCAATCTGTTTATTATTGGTTTGATGTAAATGTAACAACTTCTCTCTCATGATGTTAATTAATAAATTAACGTTTATGTATAGACAAACCATATTATTAAAAAAAAAATCGCACGACTTTGGAAAATGTAAGGACCTTTACATACAAATAAAGTTAAACATTATAACATGATGCATGTTGGAAACTGAACAAAATTTATTGTTCAATGAGCTAAGAGGTAATACATGCATGTGGTACACATTGAGGTACTACCATCATCATTAAAATTAACGCATGCTTAAATATATAATTAATGTTTTGTTTCCATAGTTATAATTATAATATATAATAAACTTTATTAGTTTTAAGAAAACGAAAAAAGCTGGAGTTAATAGTAGTTACCAAAGTGTAATAATGTATATGTTGGAAACTTAAATGAAAATGGAATAATGTTGCACTAAAAAAAATGTTTGTAGGTTGCAATGCATGACACGTTATACCAAGAAATATAATAGGGATGGTCCAAAGATTTTCTGTATTAGTAGGTATTGTGACGTCAAATCAAATAAAGACCTTTAACCATTCTTAGAAGTAACATATGCATGTCTTTAATTCTATTTATAGGATAAATTGTGTATGATATGCTTGCATTGTATTGGATTCATTCACTTGGAGTTGAACAAATCTCTCTCCATATCGTAAGGTTTTCTAAGAGAAACGTGTTGCATGTCTTCTCCAAACTTGAGAGGGTAAGTCTCAATTTCTGATTGTGATACGGCGGGAGAACTGACTTGAGGTTTTGCGTTTGTTTTCGCAAATGTTTCGGTTGAGCAAGAGTCACCACCGACTTTTTATTTTATCCTAAGGAAAGGTTAAAAAAGCACAACAAAAACCTTTGAGATGTTTTCTTGGGTTCGGGGAGTAGATTATAGAAAGGGAAGGTATTAGCACCCTTTCTATCCATGGTTATCCATGGGCTCTTAGTTACTTGCTTAGATCAACTTGCCTTGATTTTCAATTGTTTGAAATGGTGCTTTGTGTGTGGGTTTTGAAAATGTTTTGAAAAGAGGCCAATGTGGTGGCAACCTTTGTAATGATCTATGTTGGGATGTATACAAAGGTGTATGTCTTTTGAAAAGTTTTCAATGTTTTTGAAAGTTGTTTTGAAAGTGTTGTGATGTGTGATTTTGAAAAATAGGCAAGTGTTTTTATTTTGCAAGTTGGCAAGTAACCAAGAGCTATCTACCCTAAATTTCTCAAAGATCTTTGCTATGTTTTAACCCTTTTAACAATTTTGTTCCACCATTGTATTTGGTGGATAATCTTGTGTTAGGATGTGAACGGGACGGGCGCGGGTCATCGTTTAGACCATGATTGCAATGGTGCCAAGTATCTTTGGGCAATTTTTCCTTTAAGGGACTTGATCATTTTTAGGCAACTTTCGAAAGTGTCATCGAGGGACTATGATTATTTGAATTTGTTTTGTTTTGCTTTGCCAAAGACACCTAACATGCAATATGGCCCATTATTGAAGGCAACAAGTGGAGTACCCTAGGGGTGCAAGTGTGATTAGTGTTATCTATTTTCATGCTTGTTTATCTTGAATTTAGGTCAAACTATTTGTTGTTTTTGATTTGCATACAAAACCCTAATTCTAACATGGCATATTTAGAAAGCTTTTAAATGCGGAATTTAAAGGTCCTAAATTATTACAACACAAATTATGGGACGGGGGGTACAAATGTTCAAATGGGGATATTTTAGCAAGAAATTTAAATCTAACTATTACATCCAAATTGAATTATACAAATTAATTAATTGCACAATAATTAAATAAAATGAGATAAATATGCAAGATGCAAAAAATGATTTTTATATGTATGTAAAAGGTATTTTTTATGTGTCAAATAAACAAAAATAAAAAGGATTAATTTTTGGTTTTTTTGATGTTTAGGGTAAAACCCTAATTTTTGCTAAATAAAATGTATTAATTATTTAATGTATGCAACATTTATTAATTATGTGCAAAAAATAAATAAAAAGAAAGCATATTGTCAAAAAGTGATTTTTTAAGTTAAATATTAATAAAAAATAAAATGTATTATTTTATGTTTTTAACCTAAATAGACTAATAAATATATAAGTATTTATATTATTTATTAAATATATAAAATATGTACAAAAATAAAATATTTAATATTTACAAAAAAGTATATTTTTTTTATAAAATGTTTTCAAAAGTAAAATAAAATAAAAATTAGAAAATAAAAGTGTTTGTATTATTTTTTGTATTTTTAAATAAAAGATATTATGTATTTATTTACATATAAACTAAATGAAACAAAATAAATATCAAATAAAATGCAAAAAATGGGAGAAAAATATTTTTAATATTTTTTCATGCTTAAATAAAAATATAGAAACAAAATCAAAAGGAAAAAAAATTAAAAATGACAAATATATCTCCAAATGGGCCAGGGGGTGCATGTGTAAAACAGTGGTGCAAAAAGGAAAAACAACACAGGCCCAGCCCAAAGAGGTTGTCTTCAACCTCCAGCAGCAAACTTGTCAAAAACGCGCGCCTTTCCCACCTTGTTCAAACATCCTGATTCCTGGACTTTTAGCACAAACTTATAACATGAAAAATGTCAAGCATCAAGCCACGATTCCATACATACCAAGAACTTGATCTAACTCTCAGAAATGAGAGAGAGTTTCTTCATCCCTAATTCTTAACCTAAGTTTTTTCTAATGTTCAGGTTCCAAATTCTCTCAGCACATGCAATATAAATGGAAAGTAAATATATGTGTAGCTTCAGGGCCATGAGTAGAGCATTTTTCATTCATAAACCTAAAACTAACTCTTCCTAGATTGAGAGATAGAAGTCCATGAACTTACCTGTTCATCTTGGATCGTGTCTGACAATGGAGGCACTTTCAAGGCAATGTGAGGACTTGTACAGCTTGCTTGAAGGTCAGGGATGCTTCTCCCACCTTTAGCTTGCTTTGAAATCAAATGAATCAAGCTATGGAAGTCAACCAGCAAAACAGAAAAAGTGAAAATGGTGAAGTTGGTTAGAGGTGTTACAGGTCGTGTCCAATGCTTGGGATAGTTTGTATAGGTGGTATGGAGTGTGTATGAACTGGTTTTGGCCAAGGCGCACGAGTGGATTGAGTTGTAGAAGTCCAACTGCAGAAGGGACTCTGTTTTTTGCAGTAGGATGGTGTTTTGATGAATGATGAGGTTTGGAAGGTGGTTAGCTCGTGCCTTAGCTTAGGTTTGATATTTGGGATGTGTTTAACAAGTTTACTTTGGCTTGTCTTGGCAGAAATGTGAGATTGTGTTGGTTATGCAAGGTTTCTTCTAACTTAAGCAAAAATTGTCAACTTGGTTTCTAGACTTATGCAGGCCCCCTAAACATGCTGCCTCAATCCCTCTTGATCAGTGTGTTATGTCCCTGAACTTGTGCTAAAAAGATTTGCATTGTACTTCTTGATTTGCAAACTTGACATAAAGCCATACTTTTCAAAAATGGATAAAGTGCTTTTTCTAATTAAGGCTTAATTCTTCATACAATGACCAAATGCACAAAATAATGCCTTGGCACAATGGATTGACATTTAATTATTGAGTAAGAAAAGGATTAGAGGCCTGTAACTAGCTTGCTCATGCTGATTTGAAAAATTGCACAAGTTATGAACATGGAAATGGCTCATGAACAAAGTGACTTTTGCCCATATTGCCAAATTCGATTCTCCTTAACCACAAGGGTGTTTGATGAGTTCTCTGACATTTTAGAAAGATTGGAATGTGTACTACAATCCATCTTTGTAATGCAAGTTGAAATTCCAAGTGGAAGCATGTGAAAAGTGGCCATGAAGTTAGGCAAAAATCCTGCCTAGAATAGGTCAAAATTTTTCTAAGTTAAGAATGTTTTGCACCCCTATTCCAAAAATCATAACTTGATCTACAAGCTTATTTTGAGGAAAATTTGTGAATAAAAGTTGTAGATTTTGCAATGGAATACAACTTTAATGTTTTGAGTTTTGCTTGAATCCAAATGTATCTTGATGAAAAGATGGGACAAAGTTAGGAAAAAATTAGGAATTTTCATAACTTAGAAAAATTCTAAGTTATGAAAATTCTTCATTTTAAACCCTAATTTGTAATTCTTGATTTCTTGATGAACAAGTTTCATAATTTGACATGTCTTGATGAAAAATGAATCTTGACACTTGATTTTGACCAAAAAGTCAAAGTTTGACTTTTCAGTATACAGTCAAAAATTGATCAATTGACTGGAAAATTCATCTGTCAATCTTGTGCATTTGGGATCTTTTGAACTTGTTGAACATGTCAAGAAAATTCCATGGGGTCCTTGAGTCCATATGTGAGCTTGGTTTGCCATTGGCTAGGTCAAACAGTCAAAAATTGCCTTTGTGCAGTCAAAACCCTAAAAATGACCATTTTGCCCTTTTGGTGATCTGATCAAATTTCTTGTGGAATTGTGATCCAAACTTGACCAAATGGTTCATATGAGTTCATAATGTTGATGTGGGTCAAAAATCACGAGGTTTGACTTTCAATTGACCACAGTTGACTTTTTCCCCAATACAGCTGATTTCTAGGTCAACTGTCCAATTGACTGGGCAAAGATTAGAATCAAGGCTTGAAATTTGGTATGGATAAACTTGTGGGTCCAATATGAAGCATGAAAGTCACTTTGGGCCTTTTGGGTCAAAACATCTTTGTGCAAACTCAAACCCTAATTTGGGTCAACAGTGCAATGGGGAGTCTTAAGCAGAGCAAACCCTAACTTGATCTTGAGCTCCAAAGGTCTTGTGGTGAGAAAATGTTGAGGAAATGGGAGGGCAAATTTTTGGGTACAACAGTTGCCCCTGTTCAATCTTCTTGAACCTGAAGAGTTAGATTGACAAGTTTGCCTTTCGTGACTCGAGGGTAAAAGGAGATTGGACACTAGAGTGCCCGGAAATTTGCACTCGCATGCTGGAGTATCAGCAATGTGATAGCGGGAATGGGCTTATAGATGCCATTTGGATATAGGATGGATAGGAGGATAGGCTTATAGATGCCATCTGGAGGCGTGACAGAACCTTGTCGGGAATGGGCTTATAGATGCCATTTGGAAGTGTTGATCGCATAAGGGATTCCTTAGCGAAAACTTGCGTACTTTGAGAAAGAAAGATGTATTCCTGGCTTGCTACAGGTGTTGATCTTCAGTCTCTTCATGTAGACATGCCCTGGCTAGATACATGTATCAAATCTACAATTGGTTGCTCACAGATGTGCCCTGGCTAGATACATGAATCAAATCTGGAACTGTTGTCTACAGATGTGCCCTGGCTGGATACAGGTATCGAATCTGGAATTGTCGTCTACAGATATGCCCTGGCTAGATACAGGTATCGAATATGGAATTAGTTGCTCACAGATGTGCCCTGGCTAGATACAGGAATCGAATATGGAATTGCAAAAGGTTGGTAGAGATAGCTTCCCTGGCTGGATACAGGTGTAAGCCTCTGACCTGAGAAGGGAAGATAATTTCTTGGCCTGTTACAGGGGTTGATCTTCAAACTCTTCATGCAGATATGCCCTGGCTAGATACAAGTATCGAATCTACAATCAATCATTCACAGATATGCCCTGTCTAGATACAGGTATCGAATCTGGGATTGTGATAGTTGATAGTGATCATCTTTTTGATTGACCTTTTCCTGAAAAGGCAAGACATTAGTTGTATGCAATGTCATGATGTATGAGATGCATGATGTCATGATGCTCAAAATGAGGTAGTGTTGTATGCACTTTGTCATGTATGTAAGCAGGATGTATGAAATATGAAATGTCTATGAATGTATTTTCGTCTAGGAAAATAAATCCTTGACGACTGGTCGGGGAATCAAATCCTGGGCTGATGTTGAAGAGTAGAGTTCTTCGTTTACGCTGGGGATGATGATTGCAAGAATAAACCGGTAGGAGAAGATGACTCCGTTGGGGAACAAACTTGTCGGAGAGATTACTCTGAGGGGAATTACTCTGTGGGAAGAGATACTTCGCTGAGGTTTTGATGAGAACTCCGCTGGGGATTCCAATGGTAAGTTATGTTGGGGAATTTGATGAACTCTGCTGGGGGTAGGAAGAACTTCGCCGAGGACGATCTTTCTGTGGTAATTAGCTGAGGATAACCCGGTTATACCCTGGTGGGGAAATAACCTTTGAATGAAACCGGGGAGGGACGTTCATACTCTACAGGGGATAAGCTTCCAGAATCTACTGGGGATAAGCTCCAAGACCTGCTGAGGATATGGATTCCACTCTCCTGGGGAAACTTTTCAGACTGTACTGGGGAATGGCTCCACTGGGGTGTCCGGTATTCCACCGGGGAACAATCTTATATTAAGACTGTCGGGGATGCTTGTCGAGGAATGTCTATACTCCACTGGGGAATGTTGAGATCTTCTGGGGATACCCAACTTCCTTAAGGCTGACAGTAGACTAACTCTGCTGGAGGAGAGTATCGCTGACTTGCTAGGGGAACTGTGCCTTTTTGGGGTTGATGGGAGACTAACTCTGCTTGAGGAGAGTATTGCTGAAATATGGTCTTACTCTGTGGGGAGTTGAGGTAACTTGGTCACTTTCTTCAGCCGAACCTACCTTGGTACCTCGGTGGACAGAGCAACTAGATCGCTTGGACAAATCTACATTGCCCTTGTTTCTGATGTCACCTGTAATCAGTCCTTTGTTTCGCATGCAAATATTCATGGTTAGCAATTAATGGCAAATGCATATATCAAAAATGAACATTGGATGTTCTTCGCAAAACAAAACAGAAAAAGGAAAAACAATGGATAATTTGTCTGAAAGATTGAACTTGTATTGATTTTGAAATTTGCCCGTAAATAGGCGTTTTTGTACAAGAGGCTGACGTCCTAGTAAGAGAACACCGCCGAGCAACATAGATTTTATACAATTTTGAAAAGGAAACAAAACAGCTATGTGAAAAATAATCCCACGGGGTTCCAACTCTGCTATCGCCTTTATGTCTTCAAGCGTCTCACCACTTTGCAGCTTAGTCGAAGATGAAGCTGATTGATCGATGCCGAAGTCTGAGCCCGATAGTTGATGCCGAATTCTGGATGCAGGGTGATCCAATGAGACATAGTATTACGCTTTAATCCCTAACATTTGCCTGGACCGCCCTTTCGGGTTTTCAGTCCACCGGGATACCCATTTTTGCCCAAGCCGCCTTTTCAGGTTTTCGACTTGCCGGGTGTACAGATTTTTTCATTTCATCCCTTATTTTTGCCCGAACCCTTTTTGTTCGCCGGGAAGCCCTTATTTTTGCCTAGGTGTATCAACCTAGCGGGTCTTTAGTTCATGCGTAGTATCTTTTTACTATGTCTGCATTGGCAGGGTGAGGAAGGTCGTCACCATCCACGGTGGTTAGGATCATAGCTCCTCCTGAGAAGATATGCTTAACCACAAATGGCCCTTAGTACGTAGGGGTCCATTTGCCCCTGGGATCACTTTGAGGAAGAATGATGCGCTTGATTACCAGGTCTCCGACTTGATAGTCTTGTCGTCTGACCTTCTTGTTAAATGCCCTGATCATCCGTTTTTGGTACATCTGACCATGACAAATAGCAGTGAGTCTCTTTTCGTCAATTAGGTTTAATTGATCAAGCCGAGTCTGGATCCAGTCATCTTCGCTTAAGTCTGCATCCTTCATTATCAGGAGAGAGGGTATCTGGACTTCAATAGGCAAGACTGCCTCCATACCATAGACCAAGGAGAAGGGAGTTGCCCCTGTTGACGTTCGTGCTGAGGTGCGGTACCCATGAAGAGCAAACGGTAACATCTTGTGCCAATCCTTATAGGTCACTGTCATATTTTGCACACTCTTCTTGATATTCTTATTCGCTGCTTCTACAGCCCCGTTCATCTTCGGCCGGTAAGGAGAAGAATTGTGGTGTTGTATCTTGAATTGCTCGCAGAGCTCAGTGATCATCTTGTTGTTAAGATTGGTACCATTGTCCGTAATGATCCTCTCAAGTACACCGTATCGACAGATCAGGTTATGCCGAATGAAACGTGCCACGACGCTCTTGGTTACGGTGGCGTAGGAAGCTGCTTCGATCCACTTTGTGAAGTAATCAATCGCTACCAAGATGAAGCGGTGTCCGTTAGATGCCGTAGGTAGGATCTCTCCGATCATATCAATGCCCCACATTGCAAAAGGCCAAGGTGTTGTCAAGACGTTCAGAGGAACCGGAGGGATGTGCACCTTATCAGCATAGATCTGGCATTTATGACAAGTCCGAGAATGTTGGTAACAATCGGCTTCCATTGTGGACCAGAAATATCCTGCCCGAAGGATTTTCTTTGCCATGGTATGTCCACTGGAATGTGTTCCAAATGTACCTTCATGTAGCTCTGCCATGATCTTTTCTGCTTCAATCTTATCCACACAACGCAGTAAGGTCGAATCATGGTTTCGCTTGTAGAGAATGCCATTGCTGAGGAAGAACTTTGCCGCAAACCTTCTTAGGAACTTCTTGTCATTGAACGATGCGCCTTCGGGGTATTCTTGAGCTTCAAGTTACCTCTTCACCTCATGATACCAAGGTTTTTCCGTTACCTCTTCGGTCTCGAGATCGCAGTAATGTGAAGGTTCATCCAATTTCCAGATAATGATCCGGGGAGCTTCGTTGTCCCATTTGACTTTGAACATAGAAGACATCGTAGCCAATGCGTCCGCTAACTGATTCTCCTCTCTTGGGAAGTGTTCAAAAGTTATCTCTTCGAAGTGGGGAAGCAATGTCAGCACATACTCCTTGTAAGGAATAAGATTTGGGTGTTTCGTATCCCACTCTCCTTTGACCTGATTGATCACGAGGGCGGAATCTCCGAAGACACTCAGAAACTTGATCCTTAAGTCGATTGCAGCTTGAAGACCCATGATACATGCCTCATATTCTGCCATGTTGTTGGTGCAGTTGAAACATAGTTGGGCAGTGAGTGGAGTATGAGTGCCTTTAGGGGATATGATCACAGCGCCGATACCATTACCCAAAGCGTTCGAGGCTCCGTCAAAGTGCATAGACCATCGGGATCCTTCCTCAGGTCCTTCATCCGGTCCAGGTACTTCACAATCAGTCACAACCATGATGTCCTCGTCTAGAAATTCAAAGTTCATCGACTGGTAATCGTCCACTGCCTGGTGTGCCAAATGGTCTGCCAATACACTTCCCTTGATTGATTTTTGAGTCGTGTACTGGATGTCATATTCCGTCAAGATCATTTGCCATCTTGCTATTCTTCCGGACAAGGAAGGCTTTTCGAATATGTACTTGATCAGATCCATTTTTGAAATCAACAGGGTAGTGTGAGTCAACATATACTGTCTCAGCCGGCGAGCAGCCCATACCAGAGCGCAGCAAGTTTTCTCGAGCAGTGAGTACCGAGTCTCACAGTCGGTAAACTTTTTGCTCAGGTAATAAATGGCGTGTTCTTTTCGGCCAGACTCGTCATGCTGCCCCAGCACACACCCCATTGAGTTGTCAAGTACTGTCAAGTATAGTATTAGAGGTCTCCCTTCAACCGGCGGCATAAGAATGAGTGGTTCTTGGAGATACTCCTTGATCTTTTCGAAAGCAGCCTGACACTCATCGTTCCAACGTACTACTTGATCCTTCTTTAGCAGCTTGAAGATTGGTTCACAGGTAGCAGTTAGATGTGAGATGAATCAGGCAATGTAGTTCAGCCGTCTTAGAAAGCCTCTGACTTCTTTCTCTGTCTTGGGAGTTGGCATCTCTTGTATGGCTTTCACTTTGGCAGGGTCCACTTGAATACCTTTGTCGCTCACAATGAAGCCTAGCAATTTTCCAGATCTCACCCCAAAGGTGCACTTGTTTGGGTTCAACCTCAGCTTGTACAACTTCAGACGGTCAAACAGCTTCCGTAGATGGTCAAGGTGTTCCTCCTCAGTTTGGGACCTTGCAATCATATCGTCGACGTATACTTCTATCTCGTGATGGATCATATCATGAAATAAAGCAACCATGGCACGTTGGTAGGTTGCCCCAGCATTTTTCAACCCAAAAGGCATGACCTTGTAGCAAAAGGTGCCCCACTGAGTAACAAGAGTGGTCTTCTCCATGTCTTCAGGAGCCATCTTGATCTGATTATAACCGGAGAAACCATCCATGAAGGAGAAAACTTTATGCTGAGCCGTGTTGTCAACCAGAACGTCGATATGAGGCAGAGGGAAATCATCCTTGGGGCTGGCCCTGTTCAAATCTCTGTAATCAACACACATCCGAACCTTACCATCCTTTTTCGGCACTGGAACCACATTGGCAATCCACCGAGGGTAAGAAGTCACTGCTAGAAACCTATCATCAAATTGTTTCATAACCTCAGCTTTGATTTTCTCGGACATCTCTGGACGCATACGGCGGACCTTCTGTTTTACCGGAGGGCAGTCTTCCTTGGTAGGCAGGTGATGAACCACAATGTCGGTATCCAACCCAGGCATGTCTTCGTAAGACCAGGCAAAGATTTACATGTAGTCATGCAGCATCTGAATCAACCGTTGTTTCACACTGAGCTCTAGATTGGCACCGATCTTGACTTCCTTCCTGTCTGTCTCAGTACCCAGATTTACCGTTTCCACCGGCTCTTCATGTGGCTGAATGGCCCTCTCTTCCTGGAGTAGCAGTCTTGCAAGTTCACCAGGCACTTCGCAATCATCTTCACCTTCGTCTTCGGCTAAGTTGATCGGATTTTCGAAGTCATAATTGGCAGTAGCAGAGTCGTTACCAGTGAGATCCAGAGTGGATTGGAACCTGTATAAGTGAGTGTGTGTAAATATAGCTGTTTTGCAATATATAATAAAGAAATAAAAGGAGCGCAAGATTTTGAAATGCAGCAAACGTCCAATGTTTTGATTAATGATATATGAAAATGTCATACAAAAGCCCTCACAAATGGAGCCACGGTGCCCCGGGTAGGACACCGAGCCATAAAAGTTTCAACATATTGTTTGTTACAAATTCAAAACAAAAGAGTTCATTACTGAGTGACAAAAGTAATAGGTGTGAAGTCTTTGGCAGTCCAGTTGCTTGGTCCATTGTCGGTTGTTGGGTAGATCCAGCTGTCGAATTCAAATTCCTCCACTTCGTCTTCAACAGCATTCACTCCCGGGTTGGTGATGAACACAGGAGGTCTTCCAATTCTTGCTTTGCGAACAGCCCTCTAAGCCTCTGTAGTGAAACCCAAGCCAAACTTGTCGGTCTTCGGAGTGAAGTCAGGAAGTCGGCCCCAGTTTGCGCACTCGCCCTTCTCAATCACAGCCCGGGCATCCTTTAAGGAAGCCATCTTCAATCACAGTTTCAGCTGACGCCAGTGTCTGAGGCATCTCTTCAAAGTGCTGGAATGGAGTCTCAATGAATTCCCCATCCATTTCTATGTACCGGAATGAGTTAAGGTGGCTGACCATATACTCTTCTTCCCCTTGAACTGTAACAATCTTCCCCCTAACCGGGTATTTAAGCTTCTGATGTAGTGTGGAGGTCACAGCTCCAGCCTTGTGGATCCATGGATGGCCCAGCAAACAAGAGTAGGACGGACGGATGTCCATCACATAGAAAGTTGAATCAAAAACTTGAGAACCAACCCAGATTGGAATGTCAACTTCCCCATGTACCATCCTTTTCGAACCGTCAAAGGCCCGGACAACAATGTTACTAGGCTTGAGCTCCAAACCCTCACAATCTAACCTGTCTAAGGCTTTCTTAGGCAATACGTTCAGTGAAGAACCGATGTCTACCAACACATGGGCAAGAGCAGTGCCCCTGCATTCAATGGAGACATGCAAGGCGTCGTTATGGTTCTTTCCTTTTGCAGTCAGATCGGCGTCAGAGAAGCCCAGACCATTATCAGCAGTCAAGGTGGCCATACAATCAGTAAATTGATCAGCAGATGTTTCTTGTGGCACATGGGCCATCTTCAGGAAGGAAATCAGAGCCTTGGCATGGGCCTCTGAACACAATAACAGTGATAGCATATAAATTTTTGATGGGGTGTGCCCCAACTGCTCAACTACATTGAAATCACTTTTCTTGATAATCTTGAGGATCTCCTCCATCTCTTGCTGGGAGGCTTCAACAGTGGTTGTCTTCGGTGCCTCCGTCAGGGCAGGCAAATCAGTAGCAATCCCTTTGCCCCGAGCATCAGAGGACTCGGCAGCAGGGGTAGAAACAGGAACTTGATTAGGAAGTGGAACATGCACACTTGCAGGTGTGATGATAAGAGGTTTCTGAATAGCTGGTGGAGAAATATCTGGTGAGAACAGCCTACCACTGGGAGTAATTTTGGCAGGCCCGGTAATGTTACTGACACCGGTACTTGTATCAAACTCTTGCTTTACTCCAAGAACATAAACGTCTGCCCCATAGTGCCACGGGACATCTTTGTCAGATGTATAAAGGAGAGGCCCCAGAACAGTAATGATGATAGGAGCAATCTTCTGAGTGGACATGATTTTGACAGGCTTCTTTGAAGGAGCCTTGGGAGGTTTGTTGAAAATAGTGACAATAGAAACTTCTTCGGCAGGGACAGCAGGAACAACAATCTTCTCGAACAAGATCTCTTTGCTATCCATCAGGCTTTGGATACCTGATTTCAGCAAAGGACAACCAAAAGGCGAAACAACACATAGAAGGCAATCTTCACCACATCCCGGAAATAAACCGGCTAGCAACAGATTCCTTTTGATAGTCGACAACGGGGTAACAATATCTTCCACGGAGGCCACATACCGGTCTTCTTCCACAACATTCACTCCATGCTGGGGCATGGGAGCAGTCACAACATTGGGCTTTTCGGGTGCCTCAAACTGTATTTCTTTAGCATCAATAAGGTCTTGAACCTTATTCCTCAGAGCCCAACAATCGTCCGTAGTATTCCCCGAGCTATCAGAGTGATAAGCGCAACGGGCGTTGGGGTTGTACTTTGGAGAATCTGTGTTCACTACCTTCGGAGCTTCTTTGACAGTTACCAGATTGGTTTAAAGTAGTTGCCGCAAAATCTGAGACAGGGTCATGCTGAGCCGAGTGTACTGCCTTTTGGGTCTCTCACCCCTTGGTTGGTTGAACTGCTGAGGAGCAGCAACAGGCTTTGAAATTACCAATGCATTGACAGCTTGGCGGCATTCCGGTTTAATCTGTCTTCTGGGACCATAAACAACACTGGCTTCCTTCTTGAAGGGCTTCTTTTCAGTACTCGCGGCGGCACCTTTTTGTATCTTTCCTGACTTGATACCAGCTTCTATCCTCTCACCAGTCAAGATCAAATCTGTAAACCCAGCAGAGGAATTACCAATCAGATGATTGAAGAACGGACCAGACAGGGTCCCTAGGAACATGTCAACAAGTTCACAGTCAGTTAGCGGTGGCTGCACCCTGCCAGCCAGGTCTCTTCACTTTTGCGCATACTCCTTGAATCCTTCGCCCGTCCCCAGTGACATACCCTGAAGTTGGGTACGCGTAGGAGCAAAGTCAGAATTGTACTGATATTGTTTATAAAATGCGGTGGCCAAGTCTTCCCAGTTTCGGATACTGGCTCCATCCAGCTGATAGAACCACTCGAGTTGAGCCCCAGAAAGGCTATCCTGAAAGAAATGGATCCAAATGTTCTTGTATGCAGTGTAAGGTTGGATCTTCCTTACATATGATCTGAGATGCATCTTCGGGCAGGATAGCCCGTCATATCTTGCAAAAACTGGCACTTTGAACTTCGGGGGGATCACAATTCCAGCAACTAATCCCAAATCTTCGAAATCTAAGCCGGGAACTCTCTGCAACTCCATAACTGCCAACCTGTCTTCCAAGCCTTTGTACTTATCATTGGCGGGCAGGTATTGTTGATCAGAGTAGTCTTCGTCCTCTTCAGCCTCCTCTTCTTCAACCTCGAATTCGGAAGGTACCGCAGCCGCATTCCCTTTACTGGTTCCCTCTTCAGATGTAGGGGGAAATTCAAGAACTCTTCTGGCTTCACCCTCAAACCTTCTTCCTAGGGTAGCCACCCCGATTCTTTTCTTCTTCTTTTTCACTTGCTCTTTGTTCCCCAGTAGGGATTTCAGATCTTCCTGACCCTTAGCCAAGGTCATCAGGAGTTGTTGAAACTGTGAATTCTGAGACTGCAAATCCTTGACCGTCTGTTCGAGATCCATCTTACTGAAATAAACAGCAGAAAGATAAGTAAACTTGGTGTAGAGACCTGCTTATGCACATGATGAATGGTATGCTTATGTATGCAATGCATTCAAGGATTTAGAAAGTTCAAAATTGTTGCAAACAAAAAGAACACACGTCATATTAATAAGAAGAAATTTGTCAGTACATAAATGCCCCATGGGCCAAATATTACAAAAATTTCTCAAGGTAAAAAGACATTGCGCATCCTCTTTGGTGCGATGTAGGTGTTGAGGGTCTCTTCCTCATGGAGTCGGCGAGTAAGCTCCAAAACCTTCTTCTCGTTGGCGTAGAAGCTGGCTTCAAAAGTGTTTCGTTCCTCCTTGAGTTGGATCCAACTCTTCTGCATCTCCTCCCACGATGTAGGCATGTCAGGATATAGGATGGTGTAGGGAACCTCTCCTTCCTTAACGGGATCTTTAATCACAGGGAGAACATGAGGATAAGGCATCATTAGACTCTGGGCTCGGGTTCGTACCCACTTGAGATAAGGCTCAAGAGGGATGGAGTTCTTGTGTCCCAGCATCTTGCTGTCAACCTTGTTAGGCACCCTCCAAGCTCTGATGAATCTTTGGCGAAGTCCTTGCGCATCATTGTCGAAGTCAAAAACTAGGTCAGGAATCAACATGTCGTGAGGGTCATCCCTCCGTGCGTATCCAAATTGTCTTAAGGCTAGACAAGGGTTGTAGGTGATGCCCCCTCTAATGCCAAGTAATGGAACATTAGGGAACTCTCCACAACGATCGACGATGATGACATTTTCTCTAGACCGAGAACACCAATGTACATCAGAGTGAGTGAGGGTCATCAACCGTTGTGACCACCTTAAGCCTTGGTCATTCTTCAAAACAGATTGTGGAAGGTGCGAAATAAACCACCTTGCAAGGAGAGGAGTACAACACATGAGAACACCCCTATTTCTCATTGTTCGTGTGTAAAATGAGTGAAGAATGTCCCCAAGCAATGTTGGTATTGGATTTCTGGATAAGAAGACCTTGACGGCGTTGACATCCACAAGCTGGTCAGGATTTGGGAACAAGACCAAACCATAGATGAGGAGTGCCACAATTTCTTCAAAGGCTTGTAGATCCAATGAATTCCAACACTCTTGTGCCTTCTCAAACAAGAATTTTGCCAAGAAGCCTTTGACACCGCTTCTAGTTTCCCAATGTCCCTTGATGTCAGATGGCTGTAGGTGTAGTGCTTGAGCAACATCTTCGGGCTTTGGTTCCTTTTTCGTACCGTTGAAAGGTAGTTGATTAAGAATAGGAATTCTCAGGAGTTGAGAAAATTCCTCTAAAGTGGGCACCAATTGGTAGTCGGGGAAAGTGAAACAGTGGTGAAGGGGGTCAAAGAACTGGAACAACACTGTTGTACCCCAAAATTTGCCCTCCCATTTCCTTAACATTTTCTCATCACAAGACCTTTGAAGATCAAGATCCAATTAGGGTTTCCTCTGCTCAAGACTTCTCCTTGCACTGTGGACTCAAATTAGGGTTTGTGTTTGCCCTAGGATGTTTTGACCTAAAATGCCTAAGATGACTTTCATGCTTCATATTGGACTCCCAAGTTTACCCATACCAAGTTTCAAGTCTTGATTCCAAGTTTTGCCCAGTCAATTGGACAGTTGACCTAGAAATCAGCTGTATTAGGGAAAAAGTCAACTGTGGCCAATTGACAGTCAAACCTCATGAAATTTGACCCACATCAACATTATGAACTCACATGAACCATTTGATCAAGTTTGGATCACAATTCCACAAGAAATTTGATCAGATCACCAAAAGGGCAAAATGGTCATTTTTAGGGTTTTGACTGCACAAAGGCAATTTTAGACTGTTTGACCTAGCCAATGGCAAACCAAGTTCACATAGGGACTCAAGGACCCAATGAAATGGTCTTGACACATTCATCAAGCTCAAAAGATCCCAAGTACACAAGGTTGACAGTTGAATTTCCCAGTCAATTGATCAATTTTGACTGTATACTGAAAAGTCAAACTTTGACTTTTTGGTCAAAATCAAGAGTCAAGATTCATTTTTCATAAAAACATGCCAAATCATGAAACTTGTTCACCAAGAAATCACAAAATGCAAATTAGGGTTTGAAAATGGAATTTTTCATAACTTAGAATTTTTCTAAGTTATGAAAAACCCTAATTTTTTCCCAACTTTGCCCCATCTTTTCACCAAGATCCATTTGGATTCAAACAAAAGTCAAAACATGAAAGTTGTAGCTTGTTGCATAATCTACAACTTTGATTCACAAAGTTTTCTCATTTGAAGCTTGTATCTCAAGTTACAATTTTTTGAATAAGGGCACTAAACCATTTTTAACTTAGTGAAATTTTAACCTATTTTGACAAGGTTTTCTACCCCACTTCAAGGCCACTTTTCATACCCTTCCACTTATAATTTCAATTTGCATTTCAAAGATGGATTGTAGTACACATTCCAAGCTTTCCAAAATGTCCAAGAACTCATCAAACAACCTCATAACTTGAGAGATTCGAATTTCACAAGTTGGCAAAAATCCACTTTTGAATGGTTCATGAACATGTTCATAACTTTGCAAATCTGAACTTAGCTTGCTTTATGCTTGATTACAGGTCCTTGAACCATTCCATACTCAATAATTTAATGCATATTCAATGTGTTAAGACCATGTTCTTTGTGTTCTAACATTGCATAGTGGATTAATCCTAAACTAGATAAAGTGAACTTTCTATTTTTGAAAAAGATTAACTTTATGTCAAATTGAAATCCAAGAAGGTACAAGCAAAATCCATTTGGCACAAGATTATGGGCAAATTGCTCTGATCAAGAGAGGCTTATGCAGCAGGATGAGAGGCCCCTACTGACCAAAAAACACAAAGTGACCTTTGCTTGCTTCATTTTCAAGTAACATTGCATAACTTGTGCCATCTCTCATCTCAGCTTACAAACACAAGGAAAAAGTTATCAAACACATTCCACATAACATATCCAAGCTAACACACGAGCCCTTGCCATCAAAAACACTCCCATTTCCCTAATCACCTTGAAACTGCACAAACAGGGGAACCCCTGCAGATTGAGTGCTATCTCTCAATCCCTTCGAGCATTCTTGTCCAAACCTGTTCCTCTACCTTCCTTGCAACATATGCAAGCTAACCATGTCCTGAAACCTGACCTGTAACACCTCCAAGCCACTTCACCATTTTTAATTTTCTGTTTTGCAGTTGGAGTTCACTAGCTCGATTCAGGGAGTTTCAAGACAAAGTAGGACTTGGAAAAGCATCCTTACACTTCAAGGAAGCTATACCAATCATCATTTTACTCTGAAACATCCTCCATTGCAAAGCACGATTCCAACTGAACAGGTACATTCATGGAGTTCTATCTCTCTTGTTAGGCATTGTTAGCTTTAGGTTTGTGAAGAAAATATGTCACAATCATAGCCCTGAACATGCTCATATGTTTAGATTTCATTTATATTTCGTGTACTTAGAGAATTTGATGTCTGAACATGGTTAAAAAATTAGGTCAGGATTTGGGAGAGAAGAAATTCTCTCTCATTTCTGAGAGTTAGCTTGACTTCTTTATATGTCTAGAACCGTGGTTTCAAGCTCTACAGGTTTCATGTTGGAAGATTTGGCAAAAGATCAAGGAATGAGGAGTTAGAAAACGCGTGTTTTTTTTTAACAAGGAAGTGTTCTGAGGTTGAAGATGAAGCTACATGGGCTGGGCCTGTGTGGTTTCTTCTTTTTGCACCATGTTTCCATTTTTTCACCCCCCTGAGCCCATTTGCTCATTTTTTAACATTTTTGACTTTTTCTTTTTTTTGTTTGACTTGTTTATTTTTTCTCATGACATTAAAAAATTAAAAATATTTTTTCCATCATTTTTTGTATTTATTGCATATTTATTTGTTCATTTCTTTTGTTTATAAATATTATATATATATACTATTATTAGAATACTTAGAAAAAAATAGTGTAAAACACATTTTTATTTTTTATTTACCTTCTGAAAATATTTCACATAAAAAATACCTTTTTATTTATTTTATTAAAATATTAAATAAATATTTATAATGCATATTTAAGAAATTAATATATGTATATATATATATATATATATATGTTCATTAATATATTCAAGCTAAAATATAAAAATACTTAAATTTTTTCATTTTTTTATTAATATTTGATACAAAAATACTTTTTTCATAATATACTTTATTTTATTTTATTTTATAAATAATAAATAAATATTTGTCTTAAGTTAGATAATAATACATTTTCTTAATAAAATTAGGGTTTTTGCCCTAAATTCAAAATACTCCAAGAAATAATATATTTTTATTTTCTTTTACATAAATAATATTTTTTTCACATATACAAAACATTTCTTTTTGCATCTTGCATCCTTATTTAATTTTTGTACATTGCAAATATTCAAAATGATGTAATAATTTAGATTTAAATTCTTGTCAATATCCCCATTTGAACATTTGTACCCCCCTTCCCATATTTGGTTTTGTAATAGCTTAGTAAATTTAATTTTGCACTTTATTGCTTTCTAATGATAACATGTTAGAATTAGGGTTTGTATGCGAAAAAACGATAAAAAATAGTTTGACCTAATACAAGATAAGCAAGCATGAAAATAGACACACAAATCACACTTGCACCCCTAGGGTATTCCACTTGTTGCCTTCAAACAAATGGGCCATATTGTATGTTGAACTTCTTTGGGCAAAACAAACAATTTGAATGATCATAGTCCCTCGACAAAACTTTTCAAAACAAACAAAAACAAATGATCAAGTCCCTTAAAGAAAATTGCCCAAAGACATTTAACGCCGTTGCAATTATGGTCTAAACGATGACCCGCGCCTGTCCCTCTCACATCCTAACATAAGGTTGTCCACCAAATTCAATGGTGGAACAAACTTGTTAAAAGGGTTAAAACATGGCAATAATCTTTTGAGAAATTTAGGAGTAGATAACCTCTTAGTTACTTGAATCAAACTTGCAAAACAAAACACTTGCCTAATTTCAAAACCACACCTCACAACACTTTCAAAACAAACTTTCAAAAACAAATGAAAACTTTTTTTTAAAAGACATACATCTTTGTATACATCCCCACATGGATCATTACAAAGGTTGCCTCCACATTGGCTTCTTTTCAAAACATTTTCAAACCCACACACTCAAGCACCATTTCAAACAATTGAAAACAAAAGGCAAGTGATCTAAGCAAGTAACTAAGAGCCCATGGATAACCATGGATAGAGAGGGTGCTAATACCTTCCCTTTCTATAATCTACTCCCCGAACCCAAGAAAACATCTCAAAAGGTTTTTGCTGTGCTTTTTAACCTTTCCTTAGGATAAAATAAAAAGTCGGTGGCGACTCTTGCTCGACCAAAACATTTGCGAATACAAACGCAAAACCTCAAGTCAGTTCTCCCACCGTATCACAGAACTGGCGACTCTGCTGGGGATTACTTTTAAAAGTGGAGTAACCTTAGGGCTTAGATCACCTTTGTTTTCAATTGCTTGCTTTGTTTGCTTCTATATTTGTGGGCTTTGCATCGGAGTTCATAGATCCTAACCCGGATCTGGGATATACCCTTTTTAGGTAGCATAATCTGTGAGGGACCTGTCCGGCGTAGACCGACATGGGTGAAGCAGTGGCTACGTTGGTGTGGCGTCTTAGTCTGTACCTATATCCATTGTGTTGTAACGGGGAGAATATAGGTCTTCTAAGGGGTCATTAAACACCAACCAACCTTAGAACCCTAAATTGACCAACTTGGCTATTAGGACAGTAGCAGTATGCTACACTCATTGAGGCTAAACTCTCGAGATGGTTCTGGCCGCGAGAAAAGATTGCGATGCTGGAGTTATGACCGATTGAGGGTAGCCAATGATTTGAGATCCTCTAGAACCCGGTTACTTTTGATAGGACAGGTTTTAACCAACAAAACCAAAAGAGGGTAATACCTGAAACTCATGCTGGCCTGAAACCTAAGGGTGTCTTGTGTGACTTGTGTGCCTTATTTGCCTATGTGAATACTTGTGGTGTGTTTCATCATAGCATCATGCCATCATACCATTGCATGCATCCTGTACCAAGGACTAACCCATTTCAAAGACAAAAAGGTTTCATCTTTGCTCTGTTTTGTAGGACATCATGATGCCCGTGCGTAGAAATACTGTCCGGCTCAACTTTGTTCAACCACCAGTTTTACTCAAGGATTTGGTTGGAAGGATTCCAAACACTACCTCCTTCATCAACAGACATGGCTCTCTCCTTGGCTTGATCACTGCAAAATGGGACCAACAACTGATAAGTGTTTTGACCCAGTTTTATGACCCTCTGTATCACTGTTTCACCTTTCAAGACTTCCAGCTGGTTCCTACCCTGGAAGAATTTTCTTATTTGCTTGGGATTCCTGTCTTGGAACAAACTCCATTCACTGGTTTGGAAAAGACTCCTAGGCCTGAGGAGATTGCTGCAATTCTCCCCTTGACCAAGGAAGAGGTTTTGTCCAACTGGGAAACTAGAAATGGGATCAAGGGCTTTTTGGTCAAATTTCTGGTTGGCAAGGCTAATGATTTCTGGAATGACTTGGACTTCAAGGCATATGAGGATATTCTAGCTCTTTTGATCTATGGTCTGGTGATATTTCCCAACCCTGACACCTTTATCAGTATCCATGTCATAAGGATCTTCATGTCTCGGAATCCGGTACCCACTCTTTTGGGAGATATTCTACAACAACTCTATGCTCGTACTGCTCGAAAACGGGGAACTCCGTGGTGTTGTGCTCCTTTGCTAGTAAGGTGGTTTATTTCGCACCTTCCTAAGTTCGTGCTGAAGAATGAAGAAGGAAAAGGTTGGGCTCGGAGGTTAATGTCTCTCACTGATAATGACATCACCTGGACTCTCAGAGGTTTGGATGAGGTAGCTGTTATTGACCGTTGCGGAGAATACCCTAATGTTCCATTAATTGGTATCCAAGGAGGAATCTCTTACAATCCATGCTTAGCTCTCCGACAGTTTGGAAGAGCCAGAGGAGATGGGCCTCATGAAATGCTGGTTCCCCACTTCCATTTTGAGTTTCAGGCAGACAGTGACAAACTACGCCAGGGATTCATTAGAGCTTGGGACAGAATCCACAAAGCCAGCCCACATGAGTTGGGACCAAAGACTTCTCTGCCATTGAAGCCCTATTGCAAATGGGTCCGCATCCGTGCTCATAAGTTAGGTATGCCCTACGAAGCTGTTAGACCTCTCATTCTGGAATCTCCTGATGAAGATGGGGTTCCTCCAACTGTCCTCCCTCCTCAGATACCTACTGATTTTGACACCATGAAGAGATCTTGGGCGCAGCTAAAGGAAGAACGGGATTTCTATCGGGAGAAGTTCAACGAGCAGGAACGGAAGGTTCAGAGGCTGACTAAGCAATTGGAAGAAGAACGGGTCCTGAACAACTACATCAGCACTGAAAAGAGGAGGCCATGGTGTGATCGGTGGATCTGGAACTGACTGTTTAACGCTGGTTCGCGAAATGTCGCGGAAGCAAGAGTCGCCACCGTCTTTTATTTTCTCCAAATGGAAAGGACAAAAGCACAGAAAAATTCCTTATAGAGATTGCTCTCGGTTCGGGAGGTAGATTATAGAAAGGGAAGGTGTTAGCACCCTTTCTATCCATGGTTATCCATGGGCTCTTAGATACTTGCTCAATGTGTTTTCAAAATTGTTTGCTTGCTTTTCAATGTGGGTTTAAAAAGTTTCTTTTGAAAAAATTTCAGATCGACTCATACGTCAGAGTGTTTGAAAAGTTTGTTTTGAAAGCTTTTGAAAAGTGTTGGTGAAAAGATTTTTGAGTTTGTTTCGAGATTAGAGCAAGTATCCTTGAGAACCTACCTACCCTAAGGAATTCGTCTGTGTAAGAGTCCTTTAAAGTAGTGCCATCCCACCATTGAGAGGTAGGTAGCACCACCGTTGGAGGTGTTCGGGTCAATTCGAGTTTAGGGACGTGGTGATCACCAGAGCAATGGGAAGACACCTTAGAAGCTACCCTGATGCCAGGTTCCCGGATCATGAGGACTTACTAAGACGTCCTCTACTCGACGATCACCTTTCGAAAGGCAACAGTGAGGCGTACCCTAGGGGTGGTGTGTGCGAATTGTGTGTCATGTTTCAGTTATTTGTCTTGTCATGTTTATTTGTGATCTACGCTTGATTTTAATTAGGGCCATTCATCCTTGCATGCATATTTAACAGTTACAAAGTTTGCGGGAAAATAAATCTAAGGCTATTACAAATGGCGCGGGTCCACATCGCCAAAATTAAACCGGACCCGATTTAGCGGAAAATAAATAAAGCGAATAAATAAAAGTGCGAAAAGTAAAGTTACATGGCCTTGGGAGATTTACATAATTATAATGAACGACATAAAGTAAATGTGCGCAATTAAATTAAAACAATGGGCGTTGGACCCTTTTACAAAAAATATTTAAAGTTAACGAATTAATTAAGGAGGAATTAAAATTAAAGATTTAAAAGGAATGTTTTTGGTATTTTTGTATTTTTGTATTTTTTAGATTAAATAAGAAAAAGGATTAATTATAATTAAAGTAAAATGTCCAAACCCTAATTCTAACATTTTTTAAGTTTATTGAGAAAGAATTAAATTAAAACCTAAATTAAACCCTAAGTTATTTATGTACAATTTTTAATTTATGAAAACAAAATAATAAATAAATAATATTGTAAGAAAAAGGAAAAATTAAAAAGATATAAAAATTATCAATTAACCTAATTCTACATTTTTTGGATTTTATTATGAAAAAGAATTAAAATTAAAACCTAATTAAACTAAATAATTTACATGTTAATTTATTTATGAAAGTAATCAAAATTAATTATATTTTTTGTCTTTTCTGTATTTTTAATGTTTTTATATTTTTGTGAAAATAAATTAATTATGTTAAAACAAAGAAAATAAATGAAATAGCAAAAACAAAATATAAGGAGAAAAATAGAAAAAATGCAAACCAGGGGGGGGTAACCCCAATTTAGGAGGTTCAGGCCTGGAATTTTGGCCCATTAATATTCAGAATTTGTTGACTTTCTGGATCGTGTATGATGCGTTTTGACCTGATGTAGGATGCACCTTGAATCTTGGCCATGGATCTGATGCCCTTTGGACGCGTGGAGGTTGGATGAGGATGGAACATGGTGCACCTGGACGTTAGCAAAGCATAGGATTTTACGTTGAAAAATAACATGGAAATTTGCCAGACCTGGGACTTGAACCCAGGTCTTGAAGGTTGCATGCATTAGTACCTGCCAGCTGAGCCATTACGTTCTAATTAATATATTATAGCAAGTAAATAATAAAAAGCAAAACTGGTTAGTGGCCCCTAGAAGCGCGCGAGATTTTGAATTGGCATGTCCCCTCATGACACGACATCATCGTCTTCGCGTCCCCTGTAACAAAACATATAAGGCAACGGTTTTGCAACCGTGGTGTTAGGCAAGCTATGGAAAAATAGCGACTAGCGCTATAGCATATATAAATTCATCGCGAGGTATGGTTCAGGTTCGTCCAGGCTGGCTGAGTGTAACCGTCATGGTCTGGAGGGCCAATTTTGCTTTATGGTGAAAGCCCTAATTTTTCCTTCTGAAAACCCTAAAGAACAAACATGGTAACTTGGCCAAAAGCGCACGAAACTTCAATTAAAAGTTATGGTCAGCTTGCAAACTTCACATTGAACAAGAATTCATGAATAAAAATGCACAATGATGCGTAAATTATGATATGCGATTTGGAAATTTTTATGACACAGTTTGAGTTATGGATACCAATTCAGGGCGTTTTGGTTGATGTTAAGGATTGAGAAACGTTCAGTGATGCTTCAGGATGCTAATGGAATGAAAGTTGAAGCTTGAATCGACCTTGAAACTGGTTTTCAGTTTTTGTGTTTTATGGAAAAATTTCAATTTGCAAAGGGTTCTTGGGGCGCAGCTTGCAGTCTCCTTGGCTTAGGGTCATGATCTAGGTTATGTAAGGAAGCAATTAGGTTAAGAAAATTGGATCAAATCCAAGGCAATAATTGTTTTGAGTATTTGATTTGTTAAGGATCTTTTCCAATCTTTTTCTCATGTATTTTGTATCAAATCTGATCAATTAGCACTAAATCTTTCCCTATTAACATGTGCACGAATTATAGAAGCCAAATCATGCATAAAAAGATTTTTTTAGGTTAGGTTTATATTTTTCATGTATTAAAATAATTTAAATGAATTAATATTAATATAAATTCAAATAAATAATTAAAAAATATGAAAATACTTCCCTTTGGGCCTAATGGTCGTGCATAGGCTTGGCATGAAGAAACTTGGAAGAAAAATGGGCCCATTTGCATTTTTAGGTCATTTGAACCATTGTTGACTTTTCAAAATTCCCAAAAATTTCCCAACTTCCACAAGGCATAACTTGCTCAATTTTTAAGCTTTTCACATGTTCTTGGACATTTTGGAAAGGTCTTTGAGTCCTTTAACCAATGCCTTTGGTCCCATGTCATTTTGATTTACCAATCTCAAGTTATGGCCTTTGACTTAAAGTCCCTTTTTGTTGACTTTTGAAAATGACCTATAATGTTGAAATTGATAACTTTTTGTGAGAGCATTTCTTGGACTTGAAATATGAAGATGAGTTGTAGGAAATGTCTTTCTCTTCAAAATGAGCTTTGGATGGAATTTTTCTGATAATCCATGTGAAAGTTATGCTCTGGTCAATTTCAGTTGACTTTTTCAGCTGTCCAAATATAGCAACTTTTGCATTTTTGATGATTTCTGAGCCAAATTTTGAGAATCATGATCAAGCATTGATCAAATGATGTTTGTGGCTTCAAAATGATATGTTGACCAAAAATTTGAACTTTTGACTGTCAAATGACCATTTTGCCCCTACAGTTGACTGTAGTGCAATTTAGGATTTTGACTGTGCAATTTTGAGCTGAATGCCTTGAAACTTGACATGAGGGTGCTTGACCACATTTGTAGGCATATGAGACTTAATTAGGCCTTTGAAAACTTCCAATTCTTGATCAGACTCAAAACCCTAGTTTTGACTGTATAGGAGGCTGTTGAGCTGCACAACCCTTGGGGAATTTTGTGACCTTGACTTGACAAATTTTGGAGGATATGGGAGGGCTAATTTTGGGGTACAACAGTTGCCCCTGTTCAATCTTCTTAGACCTGAGGATGCAGATTGGCTGACGTGCCTTTCGTAATCCGAGGGTAGAAGATGATTGAACACTAAAGTGCCCAGAAATTTGCGCTCACATAGTGACAGTGATGGGGGAATGGGCTTATAGATGCCATTTAGAGATTGCTGGATAGAATGATGGGCTTATAGATGCCATCTGGATGTTGATCGCATAGGAGATTCCTTAGCGAGAACCTGCATACCTGCAAAAGAGAAAATGAGTACCTGACACATTGCAGGAGCTGATTTTAGATGCTTGGTATAGATGTGTCCTGACTGGTTACAGGAGCTGAGTCTGGAGCTTCAAACGCTGATGAATGAGCCAGGGATGGTTACTGCCTTAGTATGAATGGTAAGAGAACCTTGGGCGATTTTAACTTCAACAACGCTCGTTGAGAAAAATCTTGGGTGACTTTAACTTCAACAACGCTCGTTGAGAAAAATCTTGGGTGTCTTCTACTGGAATAAGAATCAGGGAGATCTTAGGGTCGATCTGACTGAACCAGAGAGGCCTTTGACTGGGTAAGAATCAGGAAAATCTTAGGGTCGATCTGACTGAACCGGACAAGGTCTTGAACTATCTTCAACTGGATAAGTATCAGGGAGATCTTAGGGTCGATCTGACTGAACCAGAGAAGGCCTTGGACTGGGTAAGAATCAGGAAAATCTTAGGGTTGATTTAACTGAACCGGTCTAGGTCTTGAAATATCTTCAACTGGATAAGCATCAGGGAGATCTTAGGGTCGATCTGACTGAACCAGAGAAGGCCTTTGACTGGATAAGCATCAGGAAAATCTTAAGGTCGATTTAACTGAACCGGACAAGGTCTTGGAATATCTTCAACTGGATAAGCATCAGGGAGATCTTAGGGTCGATCTGACTGAACCAGAGAAGGCCTTTGACTGGATAAGCATCAGGAAAATCTTAGGGTCGATTTAACTGAACCGGATAAGGTCTTGAATTATCTTCAACTGGATAAGCATCAGGGAGATCTTAGGGTCGATCTGACTGAACCAAGAGAAGGCCTTTGACTGGATAAGAATCAGGAAAATCTTAGGGTCGATTTAACTGAACCAGGCTAGGTCTTGAAAGATGATTGAGAATTTAGCTGATTCTTTCCTGAAAGGTAAAGGTCAGACATATGCAATGCATGACATGAATCAAGCAATGATATTCTCAATATAAACGAGACTTGTATGATGCAATACGTTATGCATGCTATAATGATGTATGTGATGTTTTATGAATGTTTTTGTCTAGGAAAGTAAATCCTTGACGGGTGCCGGGAAGTCGTATCCTGGGCTGATGTTGAAGAATAGACTTTGCTTCCGCTGGGGATGATAACTGCAAGAATACCGGTAGGAGAAGATAACTCCGTTGCGGAATAAACTTGGCAAATGAATAGTCTGCGGGGAGAAAAGATACTCTAGTGACCATGCTGGGAAGCAATACTCTGTGGGGATAGAGATGCTTTGCTGAATGTTGACGATAGTTTGCTGAGGATACCCTTGTTGTATAGGAAGTGTTTGGAGGACTTCGCTGGGGTAAGAAGACTTTGTCGACGACGCTCTTTCCATGGCTTTTGGCTGAGGATAACCCAGTTATATCCTGTTAAGGAAATAACTCTTTTAAATAAAGCCGGACGATGCGTTCGTGCTCTGTGAGGAGATAAGCTTCCAGAATTTACTGGGGATAAGCTTATTGCTTGGGGATATGAATTCCATTTCTCCTGGGGAAACTGGATTGGACTCTTCTGGGAAGTTTTGAACTGCGGGGGAAGTGATTCCTTTGAATGTTGATGTACCGCCGGGGAACAATCTTTAGGCCAAGACTGCCGGGGATGCTTGTTAAGAATGCTGCTGGGGAAGTATTGAGATCTACTGGAGGATACTCAATTTCCTTTGATATTTGATGATAGCTTGGAGAAGAATGTATTGTTTTATTGAACCACTCTCTGGGGAATTAGTATGTACTGGTCGTGTTCTTTAGCTGAACCTACCTTGGTACCTTAAAGGATAGAACAATTAGACTGCTCGGACAACTCTTTATTGCCCCTGTTTCTAGTGTCACCTGCAATTAATTCCTTTGTTTCGTATGCAAATATTTATGAGTTAGCAAATTATTGTCAATGCATACATCACAAATTGAACCTTGGACGTTCTTCGCAAAACAAAACAGAAAAAAAGAAAAATACTTGGCACGTTTAACTGAAAATATATTTTTATTGATTTTTGGAATGGCCTGAAAATAGGCGTTTTGTATACAAGAGGCTGACGTCCTAGTAAGAGGTACGTCGCCGATCAAAAGAGTTTATACAAGTTTTGTACAAAAGAAAATAAAACAGCTGTGTGAAAGATGAATGATCCACTGGGTTTCAACTATGCTATTGCCTTTATAACTCCGAGCGTCTCATCACTTGATGACCTTGGTTGAAGGTGAAGCTGACTGATCGATGCCGTTTGAGCTTGATGTAGATACCGGATTCTGGATGCAAAGTGATCAATGAGACATAGTTTTACGCTTTATCCCTAATTTTTGCCTGGACCGCCCTTTCAGGTTTTCAGTCCACCGGGATACCCATTTTTGCCCTAGCCGCCTTTTCAGGTTTTCGACTTGCCAGGTGTACAGATTTTTTTATTTTCATCCCTTCATTTTGCCCGAACCCTTTTGGTTCGACGGGAAGCCCTAATTTTTGCCTAGGCGTGTCTTTTTTTTCATGCGTAGTATTTTTTAACTATGTCTGCATTGGCGGGGTGAGGAAGGTCATCACCATCCATGTTGGTTAATATCATTGCTCCTCCTGAGAACACATGCTTAACCACAAATGGCCCTTCGTACGTAGGGGTCCATTTGCCCCTTGAATCACTCTGAGGAAGGATGATTCTCTTGATAACCAGATCCCCAACTTGATATTCCTGTGGTCTGACCTTCTTGTTAAATGCCCTGATCATCCGTTTCTGATACGTCTGACCATGACAGATAGCAGCAAGTCTCTTTTCATCAATGAGGTTGAGTTGATCAAGTCGTGTCTGGATCCAATCATCTTCATTCAGATTTGCATCCTTCATTATCCGGAGAGAGGGAATTTGTACTTCGATCGGCAAGACTGCCTCCATGCCATAAACCAGAGAGAAGGGAGTTGCCCCGGTTGACGTCCTAGCTGAGGTACGATACCCATGCAGAGCGAACAGTAACATCTCGTGCCAATCTTTATACGTTACTGTCATCTTTTGCACGATCTTCTTGATGTTTTTGTTAGCTGCTTCTACAGCCCCATTCATCTTCGGTCTGTAAGGAGAAGAATTGTGGTGCTGTATCTTGAATTGTTCGCAAAGCTCAGCGATCATCTTGTTGTTCAGATTGGTACCGTTGTCTGTAATAATCCGCTCAGGGACGCCGTATCGACAAATCAGATTGTGCCGAATGAACCGTGCCACAACAGTCTTGGTTACCGTAGCATAGGATGCTGCCTCAACCCACTTTGTGAAGTAATCGATCGCCACTAGGATGAAGCGATGTCCATTGGATGCCGTAGGTTTTATCTCACCAATCATGTCTATGCCCCACATTGCAAACGGCCAAGGCGCAGTCAGAACATTCAGGGGAACCGGAGGAACATGCACCTTGTCTGCATAGATCTGGCACTTGTGGCATGTCCTGGAGTGTTGGTAGCAGTCAGCTTCCATTGTGGACCAGTAATATCCTGCCCGTAGGATTTTCTTAGCCATAGTATGCCCACTGGAATGCGTACCAAAGGTCCCTTCATGTAACTCTTCCATGATTCTTTCCGCTTCAGTCTTATCCACACAACACAGTAAGGTTGAATCATGGTTTCGCTTGTACAAGATGCCGTTGCTTAGGAAGAACTTGGCTGCAAACCTCCTCAGGAATTTCTTATCATTGACAGAGGCCCCTTCAGGGTATTCCTGAGCTTCCAGATATCTCTTCACTTCGTGGTACCAAGGCTTCTCCGTTACCGATTCAGTTTCGAGATCACAACAGTATGCCGGTTCGTCCAGTTTCCAGATGATAATCCGGGGAGCTTCATTATCCCATTTAACCTTGAACATTGAAGACATTGTAGCTAACGCGTCCGCTAACTGATTCTCTTCTCTTGGGAAGTGATCAAAGGTTATCTCTGTGAAGTGGGGAATCAGGGCCAACACACATTCTTTGTAAGGAATCAAGTTTAGATGTTTCGTATCCCACTCTCCTTTGATCTGATTGATCACAAGAGCGGAATCTCCGAAAACACTTAGAAATTTGATCCTTAGGTCAATCGCAGCTTGAAGACCCATGATACACGCCTCATACTCCGCCATGTTGTTGGTACAGTTGAAACATAGCCGGGCAGTGAGTGGAGTATGAGTACCCTGTGGAGATATGATGATGGCGCCGATACCATTTCCCAAAGCATTGGAAGCTCCGTCAAAGTGCATAGACCATCGGGATCCTGGCTCAGGTCCTTCATCCGGTCCAGGTACTTCACAATCAGTTACAATCATGATGCTTTCATCCGGAAACTCGAAGTTCATTGATTGGTAGTCATCTACAGCTTGATGAGCTAAGTGGTCTGCCAATACACTCCCCTTGATGGCTTTCTGGGTTGTGTACTGAATGTCATATTCCGTCAAGATCATTTGCCATCTTGCAATTCTCCCAGACAGAGCAGGCTTTTCGAATATGTATTTTATCGGATCCATCTTTGAGATCAACAAGGTAGTGTGAGTCAGCATATACTGTCTCAGCCGGCGAGCAGCCCATACCAAAGCGCAGCAAGTTTTCTCAAGCAGTGAGTATCGGGTCTCACAGTCGGTAAACTTTTTGCTAAGGTAATAAATGGCATGCTCTTTTCGGCCAGACTCGTCATGCTGCCCCAGCACACACCCCATTGAATTGTCTAGCACTGTCAGATATAGGATCAGAGGTCTCCCTTCAACCGGTGGCATAAGGATGGGTGGTTCTTGGAGATACTCTTTGATTTTGTCGAAGGCAGCCTGACATTCATCATTCCAACATACTACCTGATCTTTCTTCAGTAGCTTGAAGATTGGCTCACAGGTAGCAGTTAGATGAGAGATGAATCGAGCAATGTAATTCAGGCGTCCTAAAAAGCCTCTGACTTCCTTCTCTGTCTTGGGAACTGGCATCTCTTGAATAGCTTTGACCTTAGCAGGCTCCACTTGAATACCTTTATCACTGACCACGAAGCCTAGCAACTTCCCAGATCTTACCCCGAAGGTGCACTTGTTCGGGTTCAATCTCAGCTTGTATAGTTTCAACCGATCGAACAACTTCTGTAGATGATCTAGATGCTCTTCCTCAGTCTGGGACCTAGCGATCATGTCGTCCACATACACTTCGATCTCGTGATGGATCATGTCATGAAATAAGGCCACCATAGCACGTTGGTAGGTTGCCCCAGCATTCTTTAATCCGAACGGCATGACCTTGTAACAGAAGGTGCCCCACTGAGTAACAAATGTAGTCTTTTCCATGTCTTCAGGTGCCATCTTGATCTGATTGTAGCCTGAAAAACCATCCATGAAAGAGAATACCTTGTGCTGAGCTGTATTATCAACAAGGACATCAATGTGAGGTAAGGGGAAGTCATCCTTGGGGCTGGCCCTGTTCAGATCCCTGTAATCGACACACATTCTGACCTTGCCGTCCTTTTTAGGTACCGGCACCACATTAGCAACCCACTGAGGGTAAGAAGTCACTGCAAGGAACCCGACATCAAACTGTTTCATGACCTCGGCTTTAATCTTCTCGGACATCTCTGGACGCATCCGACGAACCTTTTGTTTAACTGGAGGACAGTCTTCCTTAGTCGGCAAATGATGGACGACAATATCGGTATCCAACCCGGGCATGTCTTCGTAGGACCAGGCAAAGATCTCCATATAGTCATGTAACATCTTGGTTAACCGTTGCTTCACGCTGAGCTCTAGGTTGGCACCAATCTTTACCTCTTTTCTGTCTGCCTCAGTACCCAGGTTTATGGTTTCCACTGGCTCTTCATGGGGTTGAATTGCCCTCTCTTCCTGAAGTAACAGTCTTGCAAGCTCGCCAGGCACTTCACAATCATCTTCACCTTCGTCTTCGGCTAAGTTGATCGGATTTTCGAAGTCATAATTGGCATTAGCAGAGCTGTTATCAGTGAGATCCAGAGTGGATTGGAACCTGTATGAGTGAGTGTGTGTGTAAATACAGCTATTTTTGAAATTTATGTAAAGGAAAAGAAAGATAGAAAAGGAACACAATATTTGCAATGCGAAAAACGTCCAAGATTTTCATTCATGATGTATAAAATGACAGTTTGTATGCCCTCACAAATAGAACCACGGTGCCTCGGGTAAGACACCGGGCCATAGAGTTTATCATTGTTTATTACAAAATAACAAAACATAGGAATTCATTACTGTGTAACGAAAGAAACAGGGAGATTGTCCTTTGCACTCCAATTGTTGAGTCCTCCATCAGCAGCCGGGTGGATCCAGCTATCGAACTCAGTTTCATCAACTTCCTCTTCATCACCAATAGCATTAACTCCGTGAGCAGGCAGGGGAGCTGTCACCACATTAGGCTTGTCAGATGCCTCAAATTGTACCTCCTTAGCGTCAATGAGGTCCTGCAGCTTGTTCTTTAGTGCCCAACAGTCATCGGTAGAGTGCCCCGGGCTTTCTGAATGGTAAGCACAACGAGCATTCGGGTTGTACTTGGGGGATGCAGTATTTGGGAACTTCGGCGCCTCCCTGACAGTCACTAAATTAGTTGCGAGCAACTGTGGCAGGATCTGCGACAAGGTCATGTTTAAACGGGAGAATTCTCTCCGGGGTCTTTCCACCTTCTGAGCATTGTTTGGCCGGGGAGCGGCAGCAGGCTTAGCAATCATGACCGCACTGACAGATTGGCGGTGTTCATGTCTTTCTGATCTTCTGGAACCATACACGGCACTAGACTCCTTCTTGAACGGTTTCTTTTCCGAACTAGATGATGATGCACCTTTGGCAATCTTCCCAGACTTCAACCCCGCTTCGATTCTCTCTCCAGTTAAGATCAAATCAGTGAAACCAGCAGAAGAATTCCCAATGAGATGGTTAAAGAATGGCCCAGATAGGGTCCCCAAGAACATGTCAACCAACTCCCGATCAGTCAATGGTGGCTGCACCCTGCCAGCCAGGTCTCTCCACTTCTGAGCGTACTCCTTAAAACCTTCGCTTGCACCTAACGCCATACCCTGGAGTTGGGTACGTGTGGGGGCAAGGTCGGCATTATACTGATACTGCTTGTAGAAAGCAGTAGCCAGCTCCTCCCAGTTACGAACTTTGGTCCCATCCAGCTGATAGAACCATTCGAGATGAGTCCCTGAAAGACTCTCCTGGAAGAAGTGGATCCATAGATTCTTGTCCGCAGAGTACGGCTGAATTTTCCGAACATAGGACCTTAAATGCAGCTTGGGACAAGACGCCCCGTCATATTTGGAGAAAGTTGGTGCTTTGAATTTATGCGGGATAACCACACCAATCGACAAACCCAGATCTCCGAAATCCAGCCCAGGTGCCTGTTGCACCTCCATAGCCTTCAACCTGTCCTCCAGTTGTTTGTACCTGTCATCTGCAGGAGGGTACTGTTCTTCATCAAAATCTGTCTCGTTGTCGGAGACCACTGGAGTAGGAACCTTTACTTCTGCCTGAGAAGGACTCCTGCCAACAGAAGAACCAGCCTCTTCATGCTGCAGAGTATTACCCAACCTTCGGCCCGAGTTGAACAGAACAGTTCTTCTCTTCTTCTTCTTCTCCTTTTTCAGGAGCATAGTCTTCAGTTCTTCTTGGCCTTTAGCTAGACCCATGATTAGCTCTTGAAACTGCGCATTCTGCGCCTGGAGAGCCTTGATTGATGTCTCTGTTGATTCAGATCCGGGATTCATGATGCTGAAATAAACAGCGAAGAACTGTAAGCAACCTGAAAAGGGGAAAAACCTGCTATGCACATGATGTATGAAATGCGTATGCAATGCATTCAAGGGTTCGAAAGTTCAAATTCGTTGTAGACAAGAAAAGAACACACGTTATTATTAAAGAAAATCATGGTTTAATACATCAAGGCCTCATGGGCAAAAGTACAAAAATCAAGTCAATCCCAAAATACACTGCGCATCCTCTTCGGAGCTATATAGGTGTTGAGATTCCTCTCCTCATGCAACAGGCGGGTGAGATCCAAGACCTTCTTTTCACTGGCATGCAGATTAGTCTCGAGAGAATTCCGTTCTTCTTTAAGCTGGACCCAGCTCTTCTGCATCTCTTCCCAGGATGTGGGCATATCAGGGTGCTGAATAACATGAGACACTTCCCCTTCCAAGACAGGTTCTTTGATTACTGGAAGCATGTGAGGGTAAGGCATGACTAACTTCTGAGAGCGGGCGCGTACCCATTTGAGATAAGGCTCCAAAGGGATGGAATTCCTATGCCCCAGTGTCTTGCTGTCTATCCTACTGGGCATCCTCCAGGCTCTGATAAATCTCTGACGAAGTCCTTGAGTATCATTGTCGAAGTCAAAAATTATGTCGGGAATTAACATGTCATGGGGACCGTCCCTTCGAGCATAACCAAACTGTCTCCAAGCCAGGCATGGGCTATAAGTAATACCTCCTCTGATTCCAAGTAAAGGAACATTAGGGTACTCCCCACAACGATCAATGATAGTGACATTTCCTCTGGACCTAGGACACCAATGTATATCTGCATGCGTAAGAGTCATCAACCGTTGTGACCATCTCAAACCCCGCTCATTCTTCAGGACTGATTGTGGAAGGTGCGAAATAAACCACCTTCCCAGGAGAGGAGTGCAACACATAAGGACACCTCTTTTTCTCATGGTTCGAGTGTAACACGAGTGAAGGATGTCCCCCAGCAATGTAGGTATGGGATTCCTGGACATAAAGATCTGAACAGCACTGATATCAATGAGCTGATCTGGGTTAGGGAACAACACCAAACCATAAACTAGGAGGGCCACAACCTCTTCAAAAGCTTGCAAGTCAAGGGAGTTCCAACATTCAAGGGCCTTTTCAAACAGAAACCTGGCTAAGAACCCTTTGATACCACTTCTGACTTCCCAATGTCCCTTGAGGTCAGATGACTGTAGGTGCAAGGCTTTGGCAATCTCTTCAAGCTTAGGTTCCTTTTTTATACTGTTGAAGGGTAGCTGATCAAGGATAGGGATCTTCAGGAGCCGGGAGAACTCCTCCAATGTAGGTACCAACTGATAGTCCAAGAAGGTAAAGCAGTGATGCAGAGGGTCAAAGAACTGGAACAAGACCTTAATCATATCTTCCTCAATGTTGGTGTTGACCAAGCTGATGAGGCTTCCATGCCTTTCACTGAATGAAGAGTTCTCGGGAATCCTGGATATAAGCTCCTTAAGCTGAGGAGGGATCCTTAAAAGATTGACCTGAACTGTCTTTCTACGAGCAGTTTCCATGTCCTACAAAACAAGAACAAAGATGAAAATCCGAACCCCTGAAATGGTTAGTCAATGCATATGATGCTGGATGATGTTATGATGCTATGATTAAACACACCACAGATATTTACAAAGACAAACATGTAGGGCACACAAGGCACACAAGACAAGCCCTTAAGGTTTAAGGCCAGCATGGGGTCTGGGTAGTACCCTCTTGAAGTTGGTGGGTTCATACCTGTCCTAATCAAAGTAACCGGGTTCTAAGGTTCCCAATATCACGGGATTGCTTTCATTGTTCATCGTTTCGATTTAGCCACTGAACTGGCGACCGAAATATTCCAGGAAAGCAACCCTCAATTGAGCGTAGTATCGAGTATCAACCAACCTCGGACTGCACCAAAGTCAGTTATCTCACTACCCTAAAGAGGCCAAGATTGTTCAATTAAGGTTCCTAAGGTCTGTTGATGCTTCACGACACCACGCGGAGGCCCCGTACTCTCCTTGACTGAACTCAAGGGTTACCGGTACACACCAAAGTGCCACATCAACGTAGCAGACTGTTTCAACCATGTCGGTATACCCCGCACAGTTCCCTCACAGCCTTGTTGCTACTTTCTAAGAAAGGTATCCCCCAGATCCGGGTTTAGGATCTATAGAACTCCCAAGCAACCCACAATTTAAAGCACACAAGGAAAACAATTGAAAACATAGTTATAAGCTAGCCCTAAGGTACACCTCACTTTAAGTATCTCCCCAGCAGAGTCGCCAGTTCTGTGATCGGTGGATCTGGAACTGACTGTTTAACGCTGGTTCGCGAAATGTCGCGGAAGCAAGAGTCGCCACCGTCTTTTATTTTCTCCAAATGGAAAGGACAAAAGCACAGAAAAATTCCTTATAGAGATTGCTCTCGGTTCGGGAGGTAGATTATAGAAAGGGAAGGTGTTAGCACCCTTTCTATCCATGGTTATCCATGGGCTCTTAGATACTTGCTCAATGTGTTTTCAAAATTGTTTGCTTGCTTTTCAATGTGGGTTTAAAAAGTTTCTTTTGAAAAAATTTCAGATCGACTCATACGTCAGAGTGTTTGAAAAGTTTGTTTTGAAAGCTTTTGAAAAGTGTTGGTGAAAAGATTTTTGAGTTTGTTTCGAGATTAGAGCAAGTATCCTTGAGAACCTACCTACCCTAAGGAATTCGTCTGTGTAAGAGTCCTTTAAAGTAGTGCCATCCCACCATTGAGAGGTAGGTAGCACCACCGTTGGAGGTGTTCGGGTCAATTCGAGTTTAGGGACGTGGTGATCACCAGAGCAATGGGAAGACACCTTAGAAGCTACCCTCATGCCAGGTTCCCGGATCATGAGGACTTACTAAGACGTCCTCTACTCGACGATCACCTTTCGAAAGGCAACAGTGAGGCGTACCCTAGGGGTGGTGTGTGCGAATTGTGTGTCATGTTTCAGTTATTTGTCTTGTCATGTTTATTTGTGATCTACGCTTGATTTTAATTAGGGCCATTCATCCTTGCATGCATATTTAACAGTTACAAAGTTTGCGGGAAAATAAATCTAAGGCTATTACAAATGGCGCGGGTCCACATCGCCAAAATTAAACCGGACCCGATTTAGCGGAAAATAAATAAAGCGAATAAATAAAAGTGCGAAAAGTAAAGTTACATGGCCTTGGGAGATTTACATAATTATAATGAACGACATAAAGTAAATGTGCGCAATTAAATTAAAACAATGGGCGTTGGACCCTTTTACAAAAAATATTTAAAGTTAACGAATTAATTAAGGAGGAATTAAAATTAAAGATTTAAAAGGAATGTTTTTGGTATTTTTGTATTTTTGTATTTTTTAGATTAAATAAGAAAAAGGATTAATTATAATTAAAGTAAAATGTCCAAACCCTAATTCTAACATTTTTTAAGTTTATTGAGAAAGAATTAAATTAAAACCTAAATTAAACCCTAAGTTATTTATGTACAATTTTTAATTTATGAAAACAAAATAATAAATAAATAATATTGTAAGAAAAAGGAAAAATTAAAAAGATATAAAAATTATCAATTAACCTAATTCTACATTTTTTGGATTTTATTATGAAAAAGAATTAAAATTAAAACCTAATTAAACTAAATAATTTACATGTTAATTTATTTATGAAAGTAATCAAAATTAATTATATTTTTTGTCTTTTCTGTATTTTTAATGTTTTTATATTTTTGTGAAAATAAATTAATTATGTTAAAACAAAGAAAATAAATGAAATAGCAAAAACAAAATATAAGGAGAAAAATAGAAAAAATGCAAACCAGGGGGGGTAACCCCAATTTAGGAGGTTCAGGCCTGGAATTTTGGCCCATTAATATTCAGAATTTGTTGACTTTCTGGATCGTGTATGATGCGTTTTGACCTGATGTAGGATGCACCTTGAATCTTGGCCATGGATCTGATGCCCTTTGGACGCGTGGAGGTTGGATGAGGATGGAACATGGTGCACCTGGACGTTAGCAAAGCATAGGATTTTACGTTGAAAAATAACATGGAAATTTGCCAGACCTGGGACTTGAACCCAGGTCTTGAAGGTTGCATGCATTAGTACCTGCCAGCTGAGCCATTACGTTCTAATTAATATATTATAGCAAGTAAATAATAAAAAGCAAAACTGGTTAGTGGCCCCTAGAAGCGCGCGAGATTTTGAATTGGCATGTCCCCTCATGACACGACATCATCGTCTTCGCGTCCCCTGTAACAAAACATATAAGGCAACGGTTTTGCAACCGTGGTGTTAGGCAAGCTATGGAAAAATAGCGACTAGCGCTATAGCATATATAAATTCATCGCGAGGTATGGTTCAGGTTCGTCCAGGCTGGCTGAGTGTAACCGTCATGGTCTGGAGGGCCAATTTTGCTTTATGGTGAAAGCCCTAATTTTTCCTTCTGAAAACCCTAAAGAACAAACATGGTAACTTGGCCAAAAGCGCACGAAACTTCAATTAAAAGTTATGGTCAGCTTGCAAACTTCACATTGAACAAGAATTCATGAATAAAAATGCACAATGATGCGTAAATTATGATATGCGATTTGGAAATTTTTATGACACAGTTTGAGTTATGGATACCAATTCAGGGCGTTTTGGTTGATGTTAAGGATTGAGAAACGTTCAGTGATGCTTCAGGATGCTAATGGAATGAAAGTTGAAGCTTGAATCGACCTTGAAACTGGTTTTCAGTTTTTGTGTTTTATGGAAAAATTTCAATTTGCAAAGGGTTCTTGGGGCGCAGCTTGCAGTCTCCTTGGCTTAGGGTCATGATCTAGGTTATGTAAGGAAGCAATTAGGTTAAGAAAATTGGATCAAATCCAAGGCAATAATTGTTTTGAGTATTTGATTTGTTAAGGATCTTTTCCAATCTTTTTCTCATGTATTTTGTATCAAATCTGATCAATTAGCACTAAATCTTTCCCTATTAACATGTGCACGAATTATAGAAGCCAAATCATGCATAAAAAGATTTTTTTAGGTTAGGTTTATATTTTTCATGTATTAAAATAATTTAAATGAATTAATATTAATATAAATTCAAATAAATAATTAAAAAATATGAAAATACTTCCCTTTGGGCCTAATGGTCGTGCATAGGCTTGGCATGAAGAAACTTGGAAGAAAAATGGGCCCATTTGCATTTTTAGGTCATTTGAACCATTGTTGACTTTTCAAAATTCCCAAAAATTTCCCAACTTCCACAAGGCATAACTTGCTCAATTTTTAAGCTTTTCACATGTTCTTGGACATTTTGGAAAGGTCTTTGAGTCCTTTAACCAATGCCTTTGGTCCCATGTCATTTTGATTTACCAATCTCAAGTTATGGCCTTTGACTTAAAGTCCCTTTTTGTTGACTTTTGAAAATGACCTATAATGTTGAAATTGATAACTTTTTGTGAGAGCATTTATTGGACTTGAAATATGAAGATGAGTTGTAGGAAATGTCTTTCTCTTCAAAATGAGCTTTGGATGGAATTTTTCTGATAATCCATGTGAAAGTTATGCTCTGGTCAATTTCAGTTGACTTTTTCAGCTGTCCAAATATAGCAACTTTTGCATTTTTGATGATTTCTGAGCCAAATTTTGAGAATCATGATCAAGCATTGATCAAATGATGTTTGTGGCTTCAAAATGATATGTTGACCAAAAATTTGAACTTTTGACTATCAAATGACCATTTTGCCCCTACAGTTGACTGTAGTGCAATTTAGGATTTTGACTGTGCAATTTTGAGCTGAATGCCTTGAAACTTGACATGAGGGTGCTTGACCACATTTGTAGGCATATGAGACTTAATTAGGCCTTTGAAAACTTCCAATTCTTGATCAGACTCAAAACCCTAGTTTTGACTGTATAGGAGGCTGTTGAGCTGCACAACCCTTGGGGAATTTTGTGACCTTGACTTGACAAATTTTGGAGGATATGGGAGGGCTAATTTTGGGGTACAACACATGGGAGCATTGATGAGCTTTAATTATTTCCTTTTGTAGTTTTATTTCCTTTTCCGTATTTTTCATTCCTGTAATGCCTAAGGGCAAATTGTTGAACAATTAAAAATTTTTAATCTAATGAAGTGTGTTTCCCTTTTTTGTCTACAAAGTTGAATCTTGTTTGTCTTTGAAAACATAAAACATACGCATTCCATTGCACCATATGCATAGCAGGTACCCTATTTCACAGGTTGCTTAATCTTCTTCGCTGTTTGTTTGAACAGTCATCATGAATCCAGAATCCTCCAGTGAGCAAGCAATCAAGGCCCTTCAGGCCCAAAGTGCACAGTTCCAAGAGATGGTCCTAAGCCTAGCCCAAGGTCAGCAAGAGTTGAAGACTCTACTCCTGAAGAAGAAGAAGAAAAAGAGGACTGCATTGTTCAACACCGGACGCAGATTTGGGAACACACTCCATAATGAAGTTGATCCAACCACTTCTTATGCTGAGAAAAACAGTCCCCAAGGGGGAGGAGCTCCTAGTCCCGCAGTCTCCGACAACGAGACGGACTATAACGATGAACAATACCCACCTGCTGCTGACAGATACAAGCAATTGGAGGACCGCTTGAGCGCCATGGAAATTCAGAACGTGCCGGGGCTAGATTTCGGAGATTTGGGGTTATCTTCTGGGGTAGTAATTCCACACAAGTTTAAGGCGCCTGCCTTCGCCAAGTATGATGGGGTCTCCTGTCCAAAGCTACATCTAAGGTCGTACGTAAGGAAAATCCAACCTTACACGGCAGATAAGAACCTCTGGATTCACTTCTTCCAAGATAGCCTCTCGGGGTCACAGCTTGAATGGTTTTACCAATTAGATGGAGCTAGCATCCGACACTGGGAAGATTTGGCAACCGCATTTTACAGACAATACCAATACAATTCTGATCTCGCTCCTACGCGTACCCAACTTCAGGGTATGTCTCTAGGAACGGGTGAAGGGTTCAAAGAGTACGCTCAAAAATGGAGAGATTTAGCTGGTAGGGTGCAGCCTCCGTTAACTGATAGAGAGCTGGTTGATATGTTTCTAGGGACGTTGTCTGGTCCATTTTTCAATCATTTGGTTGGTAACTCCTCCGCTGGGTTTACAGATTTGATATTGACGGGAGAAAGAATTGAAGCTGGCATCAGGTCAGGCAAAATACAAAAAGCTGCCTCCACAAGTGCTGAGAAGAGGCCGTTTAAGAAAGAAGCAAGTGCCGTCTATGGTCCTAGAAGACAAGTCAAGCCCGAAAATCGCCAAGCCGTCAATGCTTTGGTCATCTCAAAACCTGTTGCTGCTCCTCAGCAGTACAATCAACAAAGAAGCGAAAGGCCCAAGAGGCAGTATACCCGACTGAGTATGACCTTATCTCAAATTTTACCCCAACTGTTGTCCACCAACCTGGTGACCCTCAAAGAAGCTCCTAAGGTCATCAACACTGCGTCACCTAAGTATAACCCAAATGCCCGGTGTGCTTATCATTCTGATAGTCCCGGGCACACTACTGATGATTGCTGGGCCTTGAGAAACAAAGTGCAAGATCTGATCGACGCAAAGGAAATCCAGTTTGAAGCGCCGGAGAGACCAAATGTCGTAACTGCTCCTATGCCCCAGCATAGAGTAAATGCCGTTGAGGAAGAAATGTACGCTGTTTCGGTAGATGAAGTTGTTACCCCTCTGAAGACCGTTAAGAAGAACCTACTGCGGGCCGGTTTATTTCCGGGTTACGGTGAAGGTTGCCTGTTCTGTGCTGTTTCCCTGTCTGGTTGTCCCTTGCTGAGGTTAGGCATCCAAAGCCTAATGGATAGCAAGGAGATTCTGTTTAAGAAGTCTGCTGTTCAGTTGGTTCCGATAAAAGAAATTTTTGTGGTTACCATCTTCAAAAATCCAATCAAAGCTCCCCCGAAAAAGCCTGTTCAAATCATGACTATTGCACCTGTGATTATTACTGTCCCGGGGCCTCTCCCCTACATGTCTGATAAAGCTGTCCCCTGGCATTATGGCGCGGACGTGTATGTAAATGGAATCAAACAAGAATTCGACACTGGCGCCAGTATCTGCGATATCACTGGTCCAGCCAAGGTCACCCGCAGTGGCAGGCTCTTCTCGCCTGACATTGCATCGCCCGCTATTCGAAAACCCCTCCTTATAAAACCTACAAGTTTACCTGTTCCTGTTGCTGATCAATTTGTTTCCCCTGCTGCTGAGTCATCAAATGCTCGGGGCAAAGGGATTGAAGAAGAGCCTGCCCGGATGGAGGCACCAATACCCATAAATGCTGAGGCCTCCCGACAAGAAATGGAGGAGATTCTGAAAATAATAAAGAAAAGTGATTTCAATGTTGTCAAGCAGCTGGGGCATACGCCCTCCAAGATCTCCCTGCTCTCTTTATTGCTATGCTCCGAGGCCCATGCTAAGGCCTTGATCTCATTTCTCAAGACGGCCCATGTGCCGCAAGAGACGTCTGCAGTCCAGTTCACCGATTGCATAGCAAATCTGACAGCAGACAATGGCTTGGGTTTCTCAGATGCTGACCTGACTGCGAAGGGAAGAGACCACAATGATGCCCTGCATGTCTCTATCGAATGCAGGGGCACTACTCTGGCGCATGTATTGGTGGATACTGGTTCTTCCTTGAATGTCCTACCAAAGAAGGCTTTGGACCGTCTGGATTATGAAGGCTTGGAATTGAAGCCCAGCAATATCATCGTCAGGGCCTTTGACGGTTCTAAAAGGATGGTTCATGGAGAGGTTAATATCCCTATCCGTGTGGGCTCTCAAGTGTTTGACTCTACCTTTTATGTGATGGATATACGTCCATCGTACTCTTGTCTGCTGGGTCGACCTTGGATCCATAAAGCTGGGGCAGTGACCTCTACCTTGCACCAGAAGCTGAAGTATCCCGTCAGGGGAAAGATTGTCACTGTGCAAGGAGAAGAGGAGTATATGGTGAGCCATTTGAATTCCTTCAGATACATTGAGATGGACGGGGAGTTTATTGAAACCCCCTTCCAGCATTTCGAGGAGGTGCATCCAATTTCAGCAGCTGCAGAGACAATAGCCGAAGAGAATGATTCCTTGAGGATGGCTTCCCTAAGGGATGCCCGGGCTGTGGTTCAGAAAGGTAATTGTGCAAACTGGGGTCAGCTTCCGGACTTCACACAGAAGAACGACAAGTTTGGGCTGGGCTTTACTGCAGAGGCTCAGAGGGCTGTACGCAAAGAGAAGATCAGAAAGGCTCCGGTGTTTATCTCCAGCTCAAGGGTGAATGCTATCGAGGAGGATGTAGAGGAAGCAGAGTTTGACAGTTGGATCTACCCGACTGCCAGCGACGGACCAAGCAACTGGACGGCAAAGGATTTTACCCCTATCACATTTGTCACGCAGTAATTGATTTCTTTTGATTTCCAATTTGTAACAAACAATATGTTAAAACTTTGTTGGCTCGGTGTCCTACCCGGGGCATCGTAGCTCCATTTGTGAGGGCTTTTTGTATGACATTTTCATATATCATCAATCAAAACATTGGACGTTTGTTGCATTTCAAATCTTGTGCTCTTTTCCTTTCTGTGTTATATATATTGCAAAACAGCTATATTTACACACACTCACTTATACAGGTTTCAATCCACTCTGGATCTCACTGGTAACAGCTCTGCTACCGCCAGTTATGACTTCGAGAATCCGATCAACTTGGCCGAAGACGACGGTGAAGATGATTGCGAAGTGCCTGGTGAACTCGCAAGACTGCTACTCCAGGAAGAAAGAGCTATTCAACCACATGAAGAGCCGGTGGAGACGATTAACTTGGGTACTGAGACAGATAGGAAAGAGGTCAAGATTGGTGCCAATCTAGAACTCAGCGTGAAGCAACGATTGATCCAAATGCTACAAGATTACATGGAGATTTTTGCTTGGTCCTATGAAGATATGCCTGGTTTGGATGCCGACATTGTAGTTCACCACCTGCCAACCAAGGAAGATTGCCCTCCAGTAAAGCAAAAAGTCCGACGGATGCGTCCAGAGATGTCTGAAAAGATCAAGGCCGAGGTTATGAAGCAGTTTGATGCCGGGTTCCTCGCAGTAACTTCTTACCCTCAGTGGGTTGCCAATGTGGTGCCAGTACCGAAGAAGGACGGTAAAGTCAGAATGTGTGTTGACTACAGGGATCTGAACAGGGCCAGCCCCAAGGATGACTTCCCCTACCTCACATTGATGTCCTTGTTGACAATACAGCTCAACACAAGGTGTTCTCCTTCATGGATGGTTTTTCAGGGTATAATCAGATCAAGATGGCTCCAGAGGATATGGAGAAGACTACATTTGTGACTCAGTGGGGCACCTTCTGTTATAAGGTCATGCCATTCGGATTGAAAAATGCTGGGGCAACCTATCAACGTGCCATGGTTGCTTTATTTCATGATATGATCCATCATGAGATTGAGGTATACGTTGATGACATGATTGCAAGGTCTCAAACTGAGGAGGAGCACCTTGACCATCTGAGGAAGTTGTTTGACCGACTCAAGTTATACAAGCTGAGGTTGAATCCCAACAAATGCACCTTTGGGGTAAGATCCGGAAAATTGCTAGGTTTCATTGTAAGTGATAAGGGTATTCAGGTGGACCCCGCCAAGGTAAAAGCCATACAAGAGATGCCGACTCCAAAAACAGAGAAAGAAGTCAGAGGTTTCCTAGGACGACTGAATTACATTGCCCGATTCATCTCACATCTGACTGCTACTTGTGAGCCAATCTTCAAATTACTGAAGAAAGATCAAGTAGTACGCTGGAATGATGAATGTCAGGCTGCCTTTGAAAAGATAAAGGAATACCTCCAAGAGCCACCCATTCTTATGCCACCGGTGGAAGGAAGACCTCTGATACTTTACTTGACAGTACTTGACAATTCAATGGGGTGTGTGCTGGGGCAGCATGACGAGTCTGGCCGAAAAGAGCACGCTATTTATTACTTGAGCAAAAAGTTTACCGACTGTGAGTCTCGTTACTCACTGCTTGAGAAAACTTGCTGCGCTCTTGTATGGGCTGCTCGCCGGCTGAGACAGTATATGCTGACTCACACTACTTTATTGATTTCAAAGATGGATCCCATCAAGTACATATTTGAAAAGCCCGCTCTGTCTGGAAGAATAGCGAGATGGCAAATGATCTTGACAGAATATGACATCCAGTATACAACTCAGAAAGCAATTAAGGGAAGTGTACTGGCCGATCATTTGGCACACCAACCTGTGGACGATTACCAATCATTGAACTTTGATTTTCCGGATGAAGATATCATGGTGGTAACTGACTGTGAAGTACCTGGACCGGATGAAGGACCTGAGGAAGGATCCCGATGGTCCATGCATTTTGATGGAGCCTCCAATGCTTTGGGTAACGGCGTCGGCGCTGTAATCATATCTCCCAAGGGAACTCATACTCCCCTCACCGCCCGGTTATGTTTCAGCTGCACCAACAATATGGCAGAATATGAGGCATGTATCATGGGTTTACAAGCTGCAATCGACTTAAGGATAAAATTTCTAAGTGTCTTCGGAGATTCCGCTCTCGTGATCAATCAGATCAAAGGCGAGTGGGATACGAAACACCCGAATCTTATTCCTTACAAGGAGTATGTGTCGACCCTGCTTCCCCACTTTGAAGAGATAACTTTTGAGCATTTCCCTAGAGAGGAGAATCAGCTAGCGGACGCACTAGCCACGATGTCTTCAATGTTCAAAGTTAAATGGGACAATGAGGCTCCCCGAATCATAATCTGGAAGTTGGATGAACCGGCATACTGCTGCGACCTCGAGGCCGAGAAGGTAACTGAGAAACCCTGGTATCACGAGGTGAAGAGGTACTTGGAAGCTCAGGAATACCCTGAAGGTGCGTCTATCAATGATAAGAAGTTCATGAGGAGGTTTGCTGCAAAATTCTTCCTCAGCAACGACATTCTCTACAAACGGAATCATGATTCAACTCTGCTACGTTGTGTGGATAAAGCTGAAGCAGAGAAAATTATGATAGAACTGCATGAAGGCACGTTTGGAACACATTCCAGTGGACACACCATGGCTAAGAAAATCCTTCGGGCAGGATATTTCTGGTCCACAATGGAAGCCGATTGTTACCAACACTCCCGAACTTGTCATAAATGCCAGATCTATGCTGACAAGGTGCATATCCCTCCGGTTCCTTTGAATGTTCTGACTGCGCCTTGGCCGTTTGCAATGTGGGGCATCGATATGATCGGTGAGATCCGACCGACGGCATCCAATGGGCATCGCTTCATCTTGGTGGCGATCGACTACTTCACGAAATGGGTTGAGGCAGCTTCCTACGCCACAGTAACCAAGAGCGTCGTGGCACGTTTCATCCGGCATAATCTGATCTGTCAGTACGGCGTCCCAGAAAGAATTATTACGGACAATGGTACCAATCTCAACAACAAAATGATCACTGAACTCTGTGAACAATTCAAGATACAGCACCACAATTCTTCTCCCTACCGGCCGAAGATGAATGGGGCTGTAGAGGCAGCCAATAAAAATATCAAGAAAATTGTGCAGAAGATGACAGTGACATATAAAGATTGGCACGAGATGTTACCGTTCGCTCTTCATGGGTATCGCACCTCAGCAAGGACATCAACCGGGGCAACTCCCTTCTCCTTGGTCTATGGCATGGAGGCAGTCTTGCCAATTGAAGTCCAGATACCCTCTCTCCGGATAATGAAGGATGCAGACTTGAATGAAGATGATTGGATCCAGACTCGACTTGATCAATTAAATCTGATTGACGAAAAAAGGCTCACTGCTATCTGTCATGGTCAAACGTATCAGAAACGGATGATCAGGGCATTTAACAAGAAAGTCAGACCGCAGGAATATCAAGTTGGGGACCTGGTAATCAACGCATCATCCTTCCTCAAAGTGATCCCCGGGGCAAATGGACCCCTACTTACGAAGGGCCATTTGTGGTTAAACGTGTGTTCTCAGGAGGAGCCATGATCCTAACCACCATGGATGGTGACGACCTTCCTCACCCCGCCAATGCAGACATAGTAAAAAAATACTACGCATAAATAGAAGACCCGCTAGGTTGACATACCTAGGCAAAAATAAGGGCTTCCCGGCGAACCAAAAGGGTTCGGGCAAAAGTAAGGGATGAAATGAATAAAAAATATGTACACCCGGCAAGTCGAAAACCTGAAAGGGCGGCTTGGGCAAAAATGGGTATCCCGGTGGACTGAAAACCCGAAAGGGCGGTCCAGGCAAAAGTTAGGGATAAAAGCGTAACACTATGTCTCATTGGATCACTTCGCATCCGGAATTCAGCATCAACTATCTGGCTCAGATTTCGGCATCGACCAATCAGCTTCATCCTCAACTAGGTAGCAAAGCGATGAGACGTTCGAAGACATAAGGGCGATAACAGAATTGGAACCCAGTGGGATTGTTCACATAGATGTTTTGTTTCCTTTTTCAAATTGTAAATTCTATATTATTCGGCAGCATCCTCTTACTAGGATGTCAGCCTCTTGTACAAAAAACGCCTATTCACAGGCAAAGTTTAAATCAATACAAATTCACTTGTCCATACAAATTACCATTGTTTTCCTTTTTTCTGTTTTGTCTTGCGAAGAACGTCCAATGTTCGTTTTTGATATATGCATTTGACATTAAATTGCTGATTCATAAATATTTGCATATGAAACAAGAGATTGATTACAGGTGACATCAGAGACAGGGGCAATTTGAAGTTGTCTAATGCATGTCTGGTTGTTTTGTCCGCCAAGGCACCAAGGTAGGTTCAACTGAAGAATGTGGCCAAATCATCTCAACGCCCCGCAGAGTAAAACAAGGTTCAGTAGTACTTTCCCCAAACAGAGTTGGTTCCCCGTTGATCCTGAAAGGACACAACATTCCCCGGCAGGTCTTAAAGCTCATCCCCAGTAGATTCTAGAAGCTTATCCCCTGCGGAGCACGAACGTCTCTCCCGAGTTTTATTTAGAGTTATTTCCTCATAAGGACTTATAACTGGGTTATCCTCAGCTAAAAACCACGGAAGACCGCCCTCGGCAAAGTTCCTTCAATCCCCGGCGGAGTCTATCTTTGGTATCCCCAAGCAGAGTTTATCTTTGGTGTTCCCCAGCGGAGTTTATCATCATTATCCCCAGCGGAATCCATCATTAGAGTCCTCAACAGGCCTCGCATCAAAACTTCGGCCAAATATCTCTTCCACAGAGCAATTCTCCGGCCGACCGTCAAGGATTTATTTTCCTAAAACGAAATTACATTCATAAACATTTCACATTATCATACATCTTGCTTACATATGATGAAGTGCATACAACACTGTCTCATGATTGAACATCGTAACACCATGCATATCATACATCATGACATTGCATACAACTTACGTTTTTTGCCTTTTCAGGAAAAAGACAATCCCAAAAAAACAATTACCTTCAGCTGTCACAATTCCAGATCCGATACATGTATCTAGCCAGGGCACATCTATCAACTACAACATCTCCAGATTCGATTCCTGTATCCAGCCAGGGCATATCTGTTGACCACGCTTCTAGACTCGATTCCTGTATCTAGCCAGGGCACGTCTGAAGAGTTCGAAGATTCGATTCCTGTATCCAGCCAGGGCACATCTATTAACGACTATTTCCAGATTCGACTCCTGTATCCAGCCAGGGCATATCTGTGAGCAACCAATTGTAGATTCAATACCTGTATCCAGCCAGGGCACATCTGCATAAGGAGACTGAGGATCAAACACCTGTAACAAGCCGGGAAAACATCCGTCTTTCTCAAATACACAAGTTCTCGCTAAGGAATCTCTTATGCGATCGACACCTTCCAAATGGCATCTATAAGCCCATTCCCGACAAAGTTCTGTCACATCTCCAGATGGCATCTATAAGCCCATCTCCCTATCCACTACCTCTCCAAATGGCATCTATAAGTCCATTCCTGACATCACATTGTTGAGACTCCAGCATGCGAGTGCAAATTTCCGGGCACTCTAGTGTCCAATCTTCTTTTACCCTCGAGTCGCGAAAGGCAAACTTGCCAATCTAACTCTTCAGGTTCAAGAAGATTGAACAGGGGCAACTGTTGTACCCCAAAATTTGCCCTCCCATTTCCTCAACATTTTCTCATCACAAGACCTTTGAAGATCAAGATCCAATTAGGGTTTCCTCTGCTCAAGACTTCTCCTTGCACTGTGGACTCAAATTAGGGTTTGTGTTTGCCCTAGGATGTTTTGACCTAAAATGCCTAAGATGACTTTCATGCTTCATATTGGACTCCCAAGTTTACCCATACCAAGTTTCAAGTCTTGATTCCAAGTTTTGCCCAGTCAATTGGACAGTTGACCTAGAAATCAGCTGTATTAGGGAAAAAGTCAACTGTGGCCAATTGACAGTCAAACCTCATGAAATTTGACCCACATCAACATTATGAACTCACATGAACCATTTGATCAAGTTTGGATCACAATTCCACAAGAAATTTGATCAGATCACCAAAAGGGCAAAATGGTCATTTTTAGGGTTTTGACTGCACAAAGGCAATTTTTGACTGTTTGACCTAGCCAATGGCAAACCAAGTTCACATAGGGACTCAAGGACCCAATGAAATGGTCTTGACACATTCATCAAGCTCAAAAGATCCCAAGTACACAAGGTTGACAGTTGAATTTCCCAGTCAATTGATCAATTTTGACTGTATACTGAAAAGTCAAACTTTGACTTTTTGGTCAAAATCAAGAGTCAAGATTCATTTTTCATCAAAACATGCCAAATCATGAAACTTGTTCACCAAGAAATCACAAAATGCAAATTAGGGTTTGAAAATGGAAATTTTCATAACTTATAATTTTTCTAAGTTATGAAAAACCCTAATTTTTTCCCAACTTTGCCCCATCTTTTCACCAAGATCCATTTGGATTCAAACAAAAGTCAAAACATGAAAGTTGTAGCTTGTTGCATAATCTACAACTTTGATTCACAAAGTTTTCTCATTTGAAGCTTGTATCTCAAGTTACAATTTTTTGAATAAGGGCACTAAACCATTTTTAACTTAGTGAAATTTTAACCTATTTTGACAAGGTTTTATACCCCACTTCAAGGCCACTTTTCATACCCTTCCACTTAGAATTTCAATTTGCATTTCAAAGATGGATTGTAGTACACATTCCAAGCTTTCCAAAATGTCCAAGAACTCATCAAACAACCTCATAACTTGAGAGATTCAAATTTCACAAGTTGGCAAAAATCCACTTTTGAATGGTTCATGAACATGTTCATAACTTTGCAAATCTGAACTTAGCTTGCTTTATGCTTGATTACAGGTCCTTGAACCATTCCATACTCAATAATTTAATTCATATTCAATGTGTTAAGACCATGTTCTTTGTGTTCTAACATTGCATAGTGGATTAATCCTAAACTAGATAAAGTGAACTTTCTATTTTTGAAAAAGATTAACTTTATGTCAAATTGAAATCCAAGAAGGTACAAGCAAAATCCCTTTGGCACAAGATTATGGGCAAATTTCTCTGATCAAGAGAGGCTTATGCAGCAGGATGAGAGGCCCCTACTGACCAAAAAACACAAAGTGACCTTTGCTTGCTTCATTTTCAAGTAACATTGCATAACTTGTGCCATCTCTCATCTCAGCTTACAAACACAAGGAAAAAGTTATCAAACACATTCCACATAACATATCCAAGCTAACACACGAGCCCTTGCCATCAAAAACACTCCCATTTCCCTAATCACCTTGAAACTGCACAAATAGGGGAACCCCTGCAGATTGAGTGCTATCTCTCAATCTCTTCGAGCATTCTTGTCCAAACCTGTTCCTCTACCTTCCTTGCAACATATGCAAGCTAACCATGTCCTGAAACCTGACCTGTAACACCTCCAAGCCACTTCACCATTTTTAATTTTCTGTTTTGCAGTTGGAGTTCACTAGCTCGATTCAGGGAGTTTCAAGACAAAGTAGGACTTGGAAAAGCATCCTTACACTTCAAGGAAGCTATACCAATCATCATTTTACTCTGAAACATCCTCCATTGCAAAGCACGATTCCAACTGAACAGGTACATTCATGGAGTTCTATCTCTCTTGTTAGGCATTGAAAATATGTCACAATCATAGCCCTGAACATGCTCATATGTTTAGATTTCATTTATATTTCGTGTACTTAGAGAATTTGATGTCTGAACATGGTTAAAAAATTAGGTCAGGATTTGGGAGAGAAGAAATTCTCTCTCATTTCTGAGAGTTAGCTTGACTTCTTTATATGTCTAGAACCGTGGTTTCAAGCTCTACAGGTTTCATGTTGGAAGATTTGGCAAAAGATCAAGGAATGAGGAGTTAGAAAACGCGTGTTTTTTTTTGAACAAGGAAGTGTTCTGAGGTTGAAGATGAAGCTACATGGGCTGGGCCTGTGTGGTTTCTTCTTTTTGCACCATGTTTCCATTTTTTCACCCCCCTGAGCCCATTTGCTCATTTTTTAACATTTTTGACTTTTTCTTTTTTTTGTTTGACTTGTTTATTTTTTCTCATGATATTAAAAAATTAAAAATATTTTTTCCATCATTTTTTGTATTTATTGCATATTTATTTGTTCATTTCTTTTGTTTATAAATATTATATATATATACTATTATTAGAATAATTAGAAAAAAATAGTGTAAAACACATTTTTATTTTTTATTTACCTTCTGAAAATATTTCACATAAAAAATACCTTTTTATTTATTTTATTAAAATATTAAATAAATATTTATTTTTGTGTATAATGCATATTTAAGAAATTAATATATGTATATATATATATATATATATATATGTTCATTAATATATTCAAGCTAAAATATAAAAATACTTAAATTTTTTCATTTTTTTATTAATATTTGATACAAAAATACTTTTTTCATAATATACTTTATTTTATTTTATTTTATAAATAATAAATAAATATTTGTCTTAAGTTAGATAATAATACATTTTCTTAATAAAATTAGGGTTTTTGCCCTAAATTCAAAATACTCCAAGAAATAATATATTTTTATTTTCTTTTACATAAATAATATTTTTTTCATACATATACAAAACATTTCTTTTTGCATCTTGCATCCTTATTTAATTTTTGTACATTGCAAATATTCAAAATGATGTAATAATTTAGATTTAAATTCTTGTCAATATCCCCATTTGAACATTTGTACCCCCCTTCCCATATTTGGTTTTGTAATAGCTTAGTAAATTTAATTTTGCACTTTATTGCTTTCTAATGATAACATGTTAGAATTAGGGTTTGTATGCGAAAAAACGATAAAAAATAGTTTGACCTAATACAAGATAAGCAAGCATGAAAATAGACACACAAATCACACTTGCACCCCTAGGGTATTCCACTTGTTGCCTTCAAATAAATGGGCCATATTGTATGTTGAACTTCTTTGGGCAAAGCAAACAATTTGAATGATCATAGTCCCTCGACAAAACTTTTCAAAACAAACAAAAACAAATGATCAAGTCCCTTAAAGAAAATTGCCCAAAGACATTTAACGCCGTTGCAATTATGGTCTAAACGATGACCCGCGCCTGTCCCTCTCACATCCTAACATAAGGTTGTCCACCAAATTCAATGGTGGAACAAACTTGTTAAAAGGGTTAAAACATGGCAATAATCTTTTGAGAAATTTAGGAGTAGATAACCTCTTAGTTACTTGAATCAAACTTGCAAAACAAAACACTTGCCTAATTTCAAAACCACACCTCACAACACTTTCAAAACAAACTTTCAAAAACAAATGAAAACTTTTTTTTAAAAGACATACATCTTTGTATACATCCCCACATGGATCATTACAAAGGTTGCCTCCACATTGGCTTCTTTTCAAAACATTTTCAAACCCACACACTCAAGCACCATTTCAAACAATTGAAAACAAAAGGCAAGTGATCTAAGCAAGTAACTAAGAGCCCATGGATAACCATGGATAGAGAGGGTGCTAATACCTTCCCTTTCTATAATCTACTCCCCGAACCCAAGAAAACATCTCAAAAGGTTTTTGCTGTGCTTTTTAACCTTTCCTTAGGATAAAATAAAAAGTCGGTGGCGACTCTTGCTCGACCGAAACATTTGCGAATACAAACGCAAAACCTCAAGTCAGTTCTCCCACCGTATCACAAACACCTTTACCATGTCCTCTTCAATGTTGGTGTTGACTAGGATGAGCAATCTACCATGTCTTTCACTGAAGGGAGAGCTTTCTAGAATTCTTGATGTGAGCTCCTTGAGTTGAGGAAGGATTATCACAAGGTTGACTTGGATGGTTTTTCTTAGAAGAGTTTCCATGACCTACAAAACAAGAACAAAAATGAAGATCCAAACCCTTGAAATGGTTAGTGAATGCATATGATGCTTTATGATGTTCATGATGTATGCACAAACATATGTACAAGAAATTCACACAAAACCCTAGTTTCAGGCTTGCATGGGGTTTCATAGGTAAGTACCCTCTTGAGTGTAGTTGGCTTAAAAACTTGTCCTATAAATAGTAACCGGGTTCTAAGGAGCTCAATATCACTGGATTGTTTTCATTGTTCATTGTTTTGGTTTAGCCACTTAACTAGCGACCAAAATATTCCAAGAAAACAACCCTCAATGAGTGTAGTATCGAGTATCTACCAACTTCGGACTGCACCAAAGCCGGTCATCTCACTACCCCTAATGAAAGGCCAAGATGGTCAAGTAAGGTTCTAGGTCATTAGTGCTTAGTGACATCACTCAGCGGCCCCGTACTCTCCTTGATTGAACTCAAGGGTTACCGGTACTCACAAATATGTCGCACTAATATAGCTATTGCTTCAACCGTGTCGGTATACCCCGCACAGTTTCCACAACGTATTGCTATCTATGAATGTTTCCCCAAATCCGGGTGTAGGATTGCAAACCCAAACAAGAGAGCCAAGATGTAAAGCAATCAAAGCAAACAATTAGTCATGCAAGAGGGTGATCTAAGCCCTAAGGTTACTCCACTTTAAAATCACTCCCCAGCAGAGTCGCCAGTTCTGTGATACGGTGGGAGAACTGACTTGAGGTTTTGCGTTTGTTTTCGCAAATGTTTCGGTTGAGCAAGAGTCGCCACCGATTTTTTATTTTATCCTAAGGAAAGGTTAAAAAAGCACAGCAAAAACCTTTGAGATGTTTTCTTGGGTTCGGGGAGTAGATTATAGAAAGGGAAGGTATTAGCACCCTTTCTATCCATGGTTATCCATGGGCTCTTAGTTACTTGCTTAGATCAACTTGCCTTGATTTTCAATTGTTTGAAATGGTGCTTTGTGTGTGGGTTTTGAAAATGTTTTGAAAAGAGGCCAATGTGGTGGCAACCTTTGTAATGATCCATGTTGGGATGTATACAAAGGTGTATGTCTTTTGAAAAGTTTTCAATGTTTTTGAAAGTTGTTTTGAAAGTGTTGTGATGTGTGGTTTTGAAAAATAGGCAAGTGTTTTTATTTTGCAAGTTGGCAAGTAACCAAGAGCTATCTACCCTAAATTTCTCAAAGATCTTTGCTATGTTTTAATCCTTTTAACAATTTTGTTCCACCATTGTATTTGGTGGACAATCTTGTGTTAGGATGTGAACGGGACGGGCGCGGGTCATCGTTTAGACCATGATTGCAATGGTGCCAAGTATCTTTGGGCAATTTTTCCTTTAAGGGACTTGATCATTTTTAGGCAACTTTCGAAAGCGTCATCGAGGGACTATGATCATTTGAATTTGTTTTGTTTTGCTTTGCCAAAGACACCTAACATGCAATATGGCCCATTATTGAAGGCAACAAGTGGAGTACCCTAGGGGTGCAAGTGTGATTAGTGTTGTCCATTTTCATGCTTGTTTATCTTGAATTTAGGTCAAACTATTTATTGTTTTTGATTTGCATACAAAACCCTAATTCTAACATGGCATATTTAGAAAGCTTTTAAATGCGGAATTTAAAGGTCCTAAATTATTACAACACAAATTATGGGATGGGGGGTACAAATGTTTAAATGGGGATATTTTAGCAAGAAATTTAAATCTAACTATTACATCCAAATTGAATTATACAAATTAATTAATTGCACAATAATTAAATAAAATGAGATAAATATGCAAGATGCAAAAAATGATTTTTATATGTATGTAAAAGGTATTTTTTATGTGTCAAATAAACAAAAATAAAAAGGATTAATTTTTGGTTTTTTTGATGTTTAGGGTAAAACCCTAATTTTTGCTAAATAAAATGTATTAATTATTTAATATATGCAACATTTATTAATTATGTGCAAAAAATAAATAAAAAGAAAGCATATTGTCAAAAAGTGATTTTTTAAGTTAAATATTAATAAAAAATAAAATGTATTATTTTATGTTTTTAACCTAAATAGACTAATAAATATATAAGTATTTATATTATTTATTAAATATATTAAATATGTACAAAAATAAAATATTTAATATTTACAAAAAAGTATATTTTTTTTTATAAAATGTTTTCAAAAGTAAAATAAAATAAAAATCAGAAAATAAAAGTGTTTGTATTATTTTTTGTATTTTTAAATAAAAGATATTATGTATTTATTTACATATAAACTAAATGAAACAAAATAAATATCAAATAAAATGCAAAAAATGGGAGAAAAATATTTTTAATATTTTTTCATGCTTAAATAAAAATATAGAAACAAAATCAAAAGGAAAAAATTAAAAATGACAAATATATCTCCAAATGGGTCAGGGGGGTGCATGTGTAAAACAGTGGTGCAAAAAGGAAAAACAACACAGGCCCAGCCCAAAGAGGTTGTCTTCAACCTCCAGCAACAAACTTGTCAAAAACGCGCGCCTTTCCCACCTTGTTCAAACATCCTGACTCCTGGACTTTTAGCACAAACTTATAACATGAAAAATGTCAAGCATCAAGCCACGATTCCATACATACCAAGAACTTGATCTAACTCTCAGAAATGAGAGAGAATTTCTCCATCCCTAATTCTTAACCTAAGTTTTTTCTAATGTTCAGGTTCCAAATTCTCTCAGCACATGCAATATAAATGGAAAGTAAATATATGTGTAGCTTCAGGGCCATGAGTAGAGCATTTTTCATTCATAAACCTAAAGCTAACTCTTCCTAGATTGAGAGATAGAAGTCCATGAACTTACCTGTTCAGCTTGGATCGTGTCTGACAATGGAGGCACTTTCAAGGCAATGTGAGGACTTGTACAACTTGCTTGAAGTTCAGGGATGCTTCTCCCACCTTTAGCTTGCTTTGAAATCAAATGAATCAAGCTATGGAAGTCAATCTGCAAAACAGAAAAAGTGAAAATGGTGAAGTTGGTTAGAGGTGTTACAGGTCATGTCCAATGCTTGGGATAGTTTGTATAGGTGGTATGGAGTGTGTATGAACTGGTTTTGGCCAAGGCGCACGAGTGGATTGAGTTGTAGAAGTCCAACTGCAGAAGGGACTCTATTTTTTGCAGTAGGATGGTGTTTTGATGAATGATGAGGTTTGGAAGGTGGTTAGCTCATGCCTTAGCTTAGGTTTGATATTTGGAATGTGTTTAACAAGTTTACTTTGGCTTGTCTTGGCAGAAATGTGAGATTGTGTTGGTTATGCAAGGTTTCTTCTAACTTAAGCAAAAATTGTCAACTTGGTTTCTAGACTTATGCAGGCCCCCTAAACATGCTGCCTCAATCCCTCTTGATCAGTGTGTTATGTCCCTGAACTTGTGCCAAAAATATTTGCATTGTACTTCTTGATTTGCAAACTTGACATAAAGCCATACTTTTCAAAAATGGATAAAGTGCTTTTTCTAATTAAGGCTTAATTCTTCATACAATGACCAAATGCACAAAATAATGCCTTGGCACAATGGATTGGAATTTAATTATTGAGTAAGAAAAGGATTAGAGGCCTGTAACTAGCTTGCTCATGCTGATTTGAAAAATTGCACAAGTTATGAACATGGAAATGGCTCATGAACAAAGTGACTTTTGCCCATATTGCCAAATTCGATTCTCCTTAACCACAAGGGTGTTTGATGAGTTCTTGGACATTTTGGAAAGCTTGGAATGTGTACTACAATCCATCTTTGTAATGCAAGTTGAAATTCCAAGTGTAAGCATGTGAAAAGTGGCCATGAAGTTAGGCAAAAATCCTGCCTAGAATAGGTCAAAATTTTTCTAAGTTAAGAATGTTTTGCACCCCTATTCCAAAAATCATAACTTGAGCTACAAGCTTCTTTTGAGGAAACTTTGTGAATCAAAGTTGTAGATTTTTCAACGGACTACAACTTTCATGTTTTGAGTTTTGCTTGAATCCAAATGTATCTTGATGAAAAGATGGGACAAAGTTAGGAAAAAATTAGGAATTTTCATAACTTAGAAAAATTCTAAGTTATGAAAATTCTTCATTTTAAACCCTAATTTGTAATTCTTGATTTCTTGATGAACAAGTTTCATAATTTGACATGTCTTGATGAAAAATGAATCTTGACACTTGATTTTGACCAAAAAGTCAAAGTTTGACTTTTCAGTATACAGTCAAAAATTGATCAATTGACTGGAAAATTCATCTGTCAATCTTGTGCATTTGGGATCTTTTGAACTTGTTGAACATGTCAAGAAAATTCCATGGGGTCCTTGAGTCCATATGTGAGCTTGGTTTGCCATTGGCTAGGTCAAACAGTCAAAAATTGCCTTTGTGCAGTCAAAACCCTAAAAATGACCATTTTGCCCTTTTGGTGATCTGATCAAATTTCTTGTGGAATTGTGATACAAACTTGACCAAATGGTTCATATGAGTTCATAATGTTGATGTGGGTCAAAAATCATGAGGTTTGACTGTCAATTGACCACAGTTGACTTTTTCCCCAATACAACTGATTTCTAGGTCAACTGTCCAATTGACTGGGCAAAGATTGGAATCAAGGCTTGAAATTTGGTATGGATAAACTTGTGGGTCCAATATGAAGCATGAAAGTCACTTTGGGCCTTTTGGGTCAAAACATCTTTGTGCAAACTCAAACCCTAATTTGGGTCAACAGTGCAAGGAGGAGTCTTGAGCAGAGCAAACCCTAACTTGATCTTGAGCTCCAAGGGTCTTGTGGTGAGAAAATGTTGAGGAAATGGGAGGGCAAATTTTGGGGTACAACACTGATCTTACAAACCATCTTTCCCGTGTTATTAATATGGTTGCATGCAATCGTTTGAAGTAGTATTATGGTCATTTATGATCTATGATTATGGACATATTTGTGCCACTAAACATATCTCAACTTTATGATATGCTATCCAACATTAAGGAAGAGCCAGAGACTGAGTTACATGAGAAAGCTCTTGCCGATGTGTTATTTCATGAAATCAATGCTGCAAGGAACAAAGTAAAAAAGGAAACCATCGTTGGAGAACCTTCAAATCCGACTGGAAGTGAGAGAGAGTTGAAGGAAGAGATGACTTGGTTAAAAGAGATAAGCAAAGCTGGAAATAAGGGGAATCAAGTTTTTGTAATTAGTATCATTAACTATATGAGTCAGTCCATTACATTTTGTATAATTTATATTTTTACATACTAACTGCATGTGTTCTGACATGCAACACTTTCCAACATGATAGAAAATTGCCTCCGTCCCGACATTAGCTCGTGCCTTGTTATGGATTTCCACACCGGAGAGTATCATTCATGCAAGATAATGAAATCTAACAGGAAATATGTGGAAATGTACTTGCGAAAAGGGTGGTAGTCATATGCTAACGGAAAAAAACTAAAGGTGGGAGATACGCTTGCGTTCACTTACAATTTAGATAAGGAAAACCTGTTTGTGAGGTTGTACGGAAAAGGTGAAATTCAGATAAAAGAGTGAGGTGAATATTATGTATGTTTGGGCTGGAAAAAATTAGGAGTTTTGTACCAAGTTGGGAATAATGTTATGTTAAATGTTTAGTTCTGGGAATGATATTATGTGTATGTTTATCTTTGTTACATGTTTTTGTTAACACTTTGCTATTAGGCATGCACCGTTCATGTAATGTGTTTCTTTAATTTGCTGTTAGCATCTAAGTGGATTAATCTACTAAGTATAATAGTGTATCACTGCTTTTTGCAAAATGTATTTCACAAGTTTGGTGTTCTTGTAGTTAATAGTATAATAGTGTATGTTTCCAACAATTGCTTGCTTCATATAGTTTCATCATCTTCTTACCATATATCACATAAGACATCTAAATAAATAATAATTACATTAATTGAATAGTGTGGAAGATATAAACACATATTATATTTGGAGGCAAATGATTGTATGTACCTACTTCTTCATTGAATTACATGAAGTTAAATGACTATTCATTTTGAAAGTTTTTGTAGTCAAGTATAAGATTTAAAGGTTTTAGGCCTATAATGAACGACAAAATGAAAGTTTTATGGATCCTGATATATCAAGAGAATACTGAAACCATATAGAGATAACATATATGAAATAAAGAATTATTTAATAAGTTTAAATAATGTAGAAATTAATTGTTTTATGACACCATTAAAAATATAATATAAACAATGAATTCACATCTATACTGAAGTTGATGAAACAACATCAATTATTAACTATATTAAAAATAGGATTTGCATTGGTTCGAGATGCATACTACTAAAATTATGTGACAATAACAGACAAAGATATACGTGGCTCACAATGCAATATAACATTAAAAAAAATTAACCAAAATATAAGATGGAGTTCGACAATCCTCTTTCAAGGATATTAAAGAGATCAAACTGAATTTTTTTGAAACAAATCCAAAATATTCAAGGCAAGAAACTATAAACAATCAAATTGGTTTCTTCAAAGCTAACAATAACTTAACATAACATAAATGTGAATAACTACTTCTCTTTCTTTATATCCTTAATTAACTTGGTTGAGGAAAGTTGGACACTCTCAATATCTTCAACAACATAAGGCAAAGTCCTTTTTGATGGAGTCAGGCTTGAATTTCCAACAGCAGAGTCATAATCGACATATGTGGATAAAGGTTCTCGCTGGCAATATGGATATAATATATCAGCATTAAACAATGTATGGAGATTTCTGTTTTATATATAGAGGACTCAGGTTTGAATTAATAACTTACAATAAAGGATATTGATTCATCTTGGGATGAAGGCTCCGTTTGTAGAAGCTTTGAAGTAGGCTGCCAAAACAAAATAATATCAGTCCAAATAAATCAAGAGTGATCAACCATGATATTTTTGTGTTTACACTGAGATTACCTCTTCTGAGCTGAAACTCTCTCTAACTCTCTTACGAAAATCTTTATCAATTTTGCAACTAATGACAGAAAGCCAGTCTTTGTTAGGCTGAAAAACATCCCTAATAGCCAATTCCTGCTTTAAAATTGCATCAAGTGCATAAGTGAATTCAAGAGGATCATCTTCATTGGCCTACATAAACACAATGAACTATATTACACAGTTTTTAAAAAAGAATCAAACTTAATAAGGTGTCATTATATACCTCTGTCAATTCATTTTTTATTTGAAGAACGGACTTCCCAATCAACTTGACGCAATCTCCATCCCAAAAAATGAATCTGGCCTTGTATTTACCATTAACAGCCAAAACATCGAGTTTGTATCTATAAGAAAATCATAAACCATGAATGTAATGCCACCAAAAATTAAACAACATGAATCCTGAATAGCTATACAGACAATACCTTGGTACATGCTTTGAACTAATGTGTTTGGAATAATAGACCAGCTTACCATCCTGCAGTGACACACTTTTTGTGCAACCAACACATCTATCATAATACTAGCCTAACTGTCCAACCTCAAATTTGTCCAAAGTCTCAACAGTAACACATGTAGTCTCCTGATAAAATGATGAAACCCATAGTTAGTTTGATATGATTCTTAATCATAATGTGATTATACAATGGAATATGTATTACGTGTTGCAGAGTTGTTATTTCAGTAAAACTTAGAATTTTTGCCTTCCACACAAACTTATCGAACTCAGAATAGTATGAGTTTTATGTTGTGTCCACTTAAAGACTTGATGAAGATAATAATGGCAATTTAGACCGCAAACTACATGAAATATAAGACAAATGTTCATAATCAGTTTGACGCGTAATGCATTAACAAAAAGATATGATACAACACGATAAATAAAATGAGTTCAATCAACACCTATCTCTGAGTTTGCTAATTCATCAAGGGTAATATCATTAATCAACAACTTTGTGCCGTTACAAGCGTTGGAGACGTTCAAAGGAAACCCTCCCGCAAGTTTCAGTCATTCTTTAGAACATTCAATTGTATAGAACATAAGGATAATATTTGATGTTACATAATTTTATATTCACATTTGACCAAAAAACAAAAAAATTGCAAGTGTCAAAACTTGAGCCTCCTTAATCCTGACATTAATCAGCAAAACAACTATATTACCATCTTCCTTATGACTTTTATAATAATCATGAAATTTTACATTGTACTTCAGACCAGCTGTTTTGTCAAACATATTACCATTATTAATATGATGATGTTAGTTTACTTAATGCAATAATATTATATAAAAAAGAACATGAAGCATACCTATTATCAGTAATTGAAAACACAACTTTGGTCTTATTGTCATCAACATTGATTTGTGTTTGAGAAATGTCGGTCACTCCTCCAAAAATATCTACAATAATTCATGTGTTATATACTATCTAGATTTATAGACGGTTAAAATCAAATTTTTTATTAATTAAACTAAAATTCACTAATAACATACCAACCAAAACATTAGACTGGAATTTTCCTTCAACAATGGCATCCAAATGAAGAATGTTCAGGTAATTCATAGGAATATCAGGGAGTTCTGCCTTTTTAACAGAAGTTGACCCGCAAAACACCAACTTGAAACTATGAGTAGTCGATTTAAAAGAGAAATCATTGTTTGACACTTTGAAATTCTGCATTATGTATGAACATCCAGCCGCAAGATGTTCCTTGAATTTCGAAACCAAAAAAGATGACACAATGACTTGAATCATATCTAACTACAATAAACGAACATACAAAGTTAGTATTACATACATCAACATCGCAAATACAAATTAAGAACAACCAGACTGCCAATATACCTTAGAATCAACCAAAATCATCTCAATGTGTTCCTTTTTCGATGCACTCGTCACAGTCCACAAATGTTGCACCTAACAACAATCTTTCATAAATCCTTTGACTCGTTGATATCCTTTACTGCTTCAATTGGGCGAGCCATAGATAGTGATATATCCTGTAACAACAACATGACAAAATTAGAATCAGAAAAGTTGAAACGACCACATAAGACTGTAACAACAACATGAAAGCATGCCCTAATCAGAATAACAGAACCGTATCAGCAACTGCAAAACAGAAATTGAAAATTTCAAATGTGAAGCAATCAAATGTTCTTCAATCATCTTCTGAAATTTTCATTAGCTTCAACAGGAATTTAACCTAATCTGTAAAATTGGGGCTGGAACCATAATCTTAACAAAACAAAATCCATGAATTTGGGGTTGAATCCGATAAGATTTATGACACAAACAACAATAGGGAATCGAAAAATGTCAGGATTAGTGTTGACTACCTAAGTATTGTGAACACTTGAAAAATGAAGAAATGATAGATTAAGTTTTGAAGAAATGCAGTGGAGCATATTTATGGTTGGGTCAAGAAGAAGCGAAAGCTGAAAGAGTGAGTTTCTCCATTGTTGAAAGTTTTGGTGTTGATGACTGCTATCAATACACTTGCATTGGAATTGAAATTTGGTTCTGCAATGGAATAACCACTAATTATACACAAACAATACTACCGCGCCTCCTGGTATTTAATAAATGTAATTAGATTTTTGAAAAAATAAATTAATAATAATATAAGATTAGTGATTAAATAATTAATGATTAAAAAAAATAAAAAATGATGGAAAAATCTATTGTGTTGACACATCAAAGACATTAAATACAAAAACAATATGATAATAAAAATAGATAAAAAAAAACTAATATATCTTTAATAATTAATTATAATTAGAGGATATATATTAGATTTCCAATTACTTTAAAGTTTATATATTAATAATAGAACGAAAACAATCTACCATATATAAGAAACCAAAATGAAGAAGGTAGTTGGATGATTTTACGAGTAGAAGAATATTTTGGTATTTTACCTAGCATATAGTTTTCTTATATCGTAGATATTCGTGTCATACATATTTGGCAATTGGGTTTAACTTTTTTAAAGAAACAAATACTAAGAATTTTCATCCAAAATTTGTTCAAAAAATAAAATAAAGTATTCTATTATATTTTTACCTTTCTATCTCAAAGCACACCCACTAACTAAACGGTCCTAATACTGCAGGAGCAAGAATGGTGACGCTTTCACTTACAGCAACCTTCCTTATCACACCCAACTCTGCACATTGGAACACTAAAACGACGTCGCGTACTCAACATAAAAATTTCCCATTGTTTACACCGTAACAAAAACTAACAAATTAGGGTTTCTTTCTCTCACTCTCTATCGTGCTTCGTTCATGGTAACAGCTAGGGTTTAGTTCATTCACTCAATTCGTTAATCGATTATTTTTATTCTCAATTCAATTTCGAGAATCGTGCTCAGAGTGTGAGAAAAGGGAATGGATCACGTTAGATCGAACAACATCGACGAGAATGTAGGAATTCCGGACGATTTGCGTTGCAAGAGGTCCGACGGGAAACAATGGAGGTGCACGGCGATGTCGATGCCGGATAAGACGGTTTGCGAGAAGCATTACATTCAAGCGAAGAAAAGAGCGGCGAATTCCGCTATGAGAGCTAATCTCAAGAAAGCGAAAACGTATCCTGATTCTGATGTTTATTTGGAGAGTAAAAGTGATGATTTTGATGCTCCTCTTTCTAGTGCTTTTAATCAACGTTCTTCTTCTTCCTCTGGGAAGAAGTTGTTTGATAAGGTTTCGAAGAATCAGTTTCGTTATACTCCTGAGGGTGCTGACGCGACTAGGGGGTCTTCTTCGCGTCGTGATTCCAAGCTTGGTGAGGGTGATGATTCCCCTGATCATGCTGATGACGAGGATGCTGTAGAGAATTGGGTCTCCAATGATTCACCACATGCTTCGGGTGATGAATCTGCTGGGAAAATGCCGCACGGGAGCCTTGATGCCGATGCCAATGCCACTACTGTAAGTTTTGTATGATTGGCTAGACAGTTTGTAGTGAATGCAAGGTTTTATAATGTTGCTGAATTGAGAGGTTGCTGTTTGAAAATTTCTTCGCAGGAATATTCTGATGGAACCTCAGATTCTTCTCAACAGACTGGCGGGCAGACTTGTCATCAGTGCAGGAAGAATGTTAGAGATAGAGTTACTTGGTGTCTTAAGTGTGATAGGAGAGGGTATTGTGATACCTGTATATCAACTTGGTGAGTATGGAATGGATTTTAGTGAAGATACCTTCTTTTGGTTGTTCTTTTACACCCGTTGTTTCAGGTGGGGACTGTGTTTTATGGTTTACTTCTTTGCAGGTATTCTAACATTTCGTTGGATGAAATTCAGAGACTATGTCCTGCATGCCGTGGTATATGCAATTGTAAGATTTGCTTACGCAATGATAATTCAATAAAGGTATTTTAAGAGTTACTAGCATACCATTTGATTATGCACACCTTCAAAATTTTGCATACACTATGCCTGTTCCTTTTCCAGTCAGTAAATTTTCTGGTTGTGCTGATGTTAAGGTTCGGATACGTGAGATACCTGTAATGGATAAGTTACAGTATCTTCACTTGTTGCTCTCATCGGTGCTTCCCGTGGTAAAGCAGATTCACCACGAACAATGTTTTGAAGTTGAACTTGAAAAGAAGTTGCGTGGTAAGATGCATTTTAAAGTTTATTTGAGTTTTTGCTTGGAGCCTTGAACTGCTATTGGTATTTGACTGTATTTCGCTTTTGTTTTTGAGTATTCTAGTATTTGACGATGTAAAAATATTGATATCTTTCTCAGGTGCTGAAATAGATCTTCCAAGGACAAAATTGAATGCTGATGAGCAGATGTGCTGGTACATCTATGACACTTACTGAAATTGATGGTTTTTACGGGTGCAGAAGCACCATGGGAAGTTCCTTATTTGTTTGTAGTATATGGCTAATTATTTATGTCTATTTGTTTTCTTGCAGCAATTTATGCAGGATACCTATCACTGATTATCATCGACGCTGTCCAATTTGTTCATATGATCTGTGCCTTATTTGTTGCCGAGATCTTCGGGAAGCTACTGTACATCAGAGTAATGAACCTCAAACAGAGCAAGCAAGAACTACTGATCGAAACATATTAAGCAAGTTTCCTCACTGGAGATCCAATGACAATGGTAGTGTTCCATGCCCCCCTAAGGAGTATGGTGGTTGTGGTTATTCATCCTTAAATTTAAGTCGGATTTTCAAGATGAACTGGGTTGCAAAATTAATAAAAAATGTAGAAGAAATGGTTAGTGGATGTAAAATAAGTGATGCTGATGGTCGACCAAAAACAGGATTGAATAGTCTCAGACTTTGCCAATATTCTCAAAGAGAGGCTAGCAATGATAATTATCTTTATTGTCCAACATCAGAAGATCTCAAAACTGATGGGATTGGCATGTTTAGAATGCACTGGAAAACTGGTGAGCCCATTATTGTTAAGCAAGTATTTGATAGGTCATCAATTTCAAGCTGGGATCCATTGGTCATATGGAGAGGGATTCTAGAGACTACAGATGCGAATATGAAAGATGATAGCAGAATGGTTAAGGCCATAGATTGCTTAGATGGATCTGAGGTACACATCTGTAGATCTTCTCTTTTTGGCAGTTGAAATTGTATTGTTTTCTGTTGCCGTGTTTACTAGTTAATCATTTTTTAAATTACTATACTTTATGGCTGAATTTATTCTTTGTTTTTGGCAGGTTGATATCGAGCTTAGTCAGTTCATGAAAGGATATTCCGAGGGGCGTATTCTTGAAAATGGTTGGCCACAGATATTGAAACTGAAAGATTGGCCTTCACCTAGAGCATCTGAAGAATTTCTTTTGTACCAAAGACCTGAGTTTATCAGCAAGCTGCCTTTACTTCAGTATATTCACTCGAAGTGGGGCCTTCTTAATGTTGCAGCTAAGTTGCCTCATTACTCCTTGCAGAATGACGTAGGACCCAAGATCTATATATCTTATGGGATTAATGGTGAACTTGGCAGAGGCGATTCTGTGACAAAACTGCACTTCAATATGCGTGATATGGTATATTTCTCTATCCTCATTAACCCAAGATATGGAAATGGTCATTTTATGTCTTGCACTTTTGATTTTTCAGGGGACACAATGTTTTACAAGCTGCAACTTCATTATAATTTTGGTTTAAATTTCAAGTGTCTTAATTTGTATTAATTTGATAGTTCATTGTTAATTTATGTTTAGTTATGTATTTATTATTGTCTAAATTTTCTGATTAATGTATGCAGGTTGCTTATATTTGTGATTAAAAATTGCAGTTTTTGATTATAAGTGCTTAGGGGGTGTTTTTTTTTGATAAATAGGGGTATTTGTTTCAAGTCTAAGAATCACATTTTGAGGAATACATGGCTAGAGAGTAGTGATACCCGTGTTTGTTATAAAGTTGAATTTTTTTTTGTAGGTATAAAGCTTCCCTAATTCCCATTGTTTTATTCTCATACGAGAAGCTGGGAATGTGGATTTCCATGAAGTTTTACTTAATTTTCTAAAAAAATACCCAGGAATTAAACTTCCATATTTATATTCCCAAATAACTTTCCCGGTAATTATTTTTGAATCCTTCAATCAAACGCCCCCCTAGTGACAATTTATAACGTGCCGCTCTGTTGTCAATAGCATGCTATAGCGGAATAGCATAGTGGTGGTAGGGTCTTGCACGACGCTTTTGGCCCATGAGCCGCAAACTGCCATCGCAACCACTATTAGGGATTTCAGGGTGAAATTCTTCAAAGCCTTTTTTCACACCCTTGTTTTTTCAAGGGTATAAATGCCCACTCATACTCTTTTAAGAGTAAAATTATGTTCTTCATTCTGTTATGTTCTTGTTCACTAGCAATCATTATGTTCTTCCTACTTTTGGTTAGGTTTTGTTATGTTTTTCTTCTCTATTTAACTTTTATTGCTATGTACTTTAGGGTTATTTAATTATTAAATACAAAGGTCTCTCTAATTTTGTATATTTTTCTATTTTTGAGTATTTATGTTTCCTTTCCACACTATTTTTAGTCTTTGCAATATCGGTTATCTCGCTATATGCTATAGAATTTTAGGGAGTTGGTGTTACGCGACACTATCTTGGATTAATAACATAGTGCCATTTAAATTCAAATACCCAAACATTCTGATTATTTACCCAAACTCTGCGAAGTACTAATTTACATATTTGTCAATCTTGTCTCCTTTTCCTACTATATTTTTTAGAGGGAAATGTTGGGAGTTTTGAGTTTTTTTGAATAAAGAAAAGGAGTCAGAGTAAAGTAACAAATGTACTGTTTTTTGGACATTAAGTTTACTGTAACAAATGTACCGGTTTTCCACAGGTGTACCTTTTGGTCCATACAAGTGAAGTGAAGCTGAAGGACTGGCAGAGAACAAAAATTGAAATGATGCAGAAACCTCATAAGGAGTCTGAGGGGAAAGAATCTCACGGGATTCCACATATATGTTCAAGTGGGAGTTCACCTGATTCAGCCCTTTGTACAAAAATTAATGGACTGGATTTGGAATCAGATCAGAAAGATTCAACCATGGATCAAGTGTATGAAGTTTATTCTAGTCCTGAAGGGAATATGGTCAATTGTGATATTCCATCAAGACAAAATGGAGTCACCTCTGAGATAACACATCCTGGAGTTCTTTGGGATGTCTTTCGTCGGCAGGATGTTCCAAAGGTGACTGAATATTTGAAAATGCATTGGAGGGAATTCGGGAAGTCGGATGATATAGTAAGTCTTACAGAACAATTAAAGTAATATTTCTTCCCAATTCTTTGGTTAATTTACTTATTTTGATATTTTTTTGCTGATGATAATTGTACTCCTCTGGATTCAAGGTTACGTGGCCTCTTTATGGTGGAGCTATTTTTCTTGACAGACTCCATAAAAGAAAGTTGAAGGAAGAATTTGGTAAGATCTTACTATTATAATTATGAATTGTTACGTTGATACAGGTGAACCTGCATAGTGCCGTTATTACACTAGCTAGCTTGTCATAAATACTAACTCAACCTTAGACTATCCCATTCCTGTCCTAAATTTCATTTTCCAAATCTTTAACTTTTCTATTTTAGTCTATACTCTTATTTTAGCCTTTCTATTTTGAATTGAGTGCAATGTGGGGGTTATTACTCAGCTTCAACCTTTTATAAGTCACCCCTCATAAAAAGAAACCTTTTACCTCCCCTGTTAATCATCCAACATGGGTCAGGTAGCGTTTTCCTATTTCATCCTCCCTTTCCATACATCCATACCTCACCATTCATTGCAATTTGCACCCTTTGATAATTTTCTGCACATAACCTTTGATAATTGTACACCTCTTGGTGCATCTTCATTTTTTTTAGGACAGGGACAACGTAGTTTTTTTGAATGCCCTCAAATTTTTTCGGGGGATTTTTTCACTTGAAAGTTCTTTCCCCACCAGTATTACTGGGTTGATGCATCTTGTTGTGCCAGTATCTGTCTTCAGTCTTCAGTCTTCATTGTGCTCTTCAATAATGCTTGTTCAGAAAAATATGGAAAAAATACATTTTCCGGCTTAAAGAAATAAATTGTATGAGGTCTAATGAGGTATCCGAGAGCAATTTGCATTTGTGTTTTTGTTTGTCACGAAAAGCTTGGTACTGATGTGCTAAATTGTGGGTAGACTAAAGTTTCAGAAAGCAATTGTTTTTTTTAAATTTTTTTTATCTTCTTTCTTTCTAACGCAATAACTGTCTTCCTATGTAGGAGTGGAGCCGTGGTCATTTGAACAGAATTTGGGGGAAGCTATATTTGTTCCAGCTGGTTGCCCTTTTCAAGCAAGAAATGTTCAGGTGAGTTCACTTTATATATTTTAACTGGTGACCTTCATAGTTTTTTATATCTGTTACTTGAACCACTTCCAAAGAATGAATTTTGCATCTGATTGGTGTCTATCATTATTAACATTATCTCTTTAGTTGTTACGGAATATATCTCAACACATTATGAATTCTCCCGTGATCATCTCTATTTTGAAAATTTCAGTCGACTGTTCAATTGGGCCTTGATTTCTTATCTCCTGAAAGCTTGGGGGTGGCTGTAAGATTGGCAGAGGAAGTTCGCCGTTTACCTAATGAACATGAAGCAAAACTTCAAGTTTTGGAGGTCAGCAAAGAAAAGAGTTACATATAATTGTCAAGTTCTCTTTTTGTTCGTTACCACTTGTCTACAATTTATGTCTCCTTTAAGTAATGCTTTTCAATTATATTTCGTTGATACTTACTCCTGAACTTATTTTTGTACATTTATGCAGGTTGGGAAGATATCTCTCTATGCTGCAAGTTCAGCAATCAAAGAAGTTCAGAAACTTGTACTTGACCCAAAGTATGTAAATTTCAGATATGACTTGTTTATTTTTTTTTCTCTCTCTCACACACACTTGATTGACTAATGTTCGCCCTTATCCTGCAACTTAAAAGCCTGTTTTCACAAGGGTTTTAAAATTGGTCAGTTGCCCCCTATGGACAGAAATGTTATGTTTGTTTCCATATTCTTTGATTTTGTCCCACATCTCCATGTCTTTATGTTTGTTTACAATATGATGTTTTGCCAGACTTGGTGGAGAGATTGGATATGGAGACCCTAATTTGACTGCAATGGTTTCTGAGAACTACGAGAAGATGTCTAAGCGGAGGCAGATTACTTGTGCATAAAGAGCTGTTATGTACAGTACTTGTATTTTAGCAATATTTTGCAGTTTGGTATGTTTCAGTATAGTAGATCAAATACGTAAATAATTATTGAATGTGTATAATAGTTACCGACAAAAGAGACAGAATCATGCTGTAATGAGAGATGTCAGATCTGTATTTTATTTCAGAAAGTGGAATAGAAACATGTACTAATCTAGTAAATATATATGAAGTCACAAGTTTATTTCTATTTGTGCATGCGTGCCGACCTTTTTGTCAAATTCAGAAATGTTTGGGGTTCAGAATTGGCAACAGCCAGGTATCCCCACATAAGATCAAACATAGCTAAGCAAATCAAAAACCTTAGCTTTGGAAACAACATAAAGGAGTTACAACAACGTATTGGGCATATATATTTAATTTGTACTCCTGGCCCCCGTCCGTTGTTCTATTAAAGCTTTACCTGAATCACCACTAACTTGTGAGGTTGAACGAATCAGCAATTGTATAGAAACCTGACTTCAACCCAGGCCAGACTGATTCCGGTGCCTGGGCATTTAACGTAAAAAGCCTACCACCACGAGCACAGCAGACACAAACATTGTGTCGCCGGAAAGAGGGGCTTTCAACTTTGAATTCTAGCTCATAGTATTTGGCATTTCTAGCAGGATCTTCTCTCAAACTTGATTCTATCAATGTTCCCTTTAAGTCCTGGCGCTGTCCTGATCCTGTTATGGTTCGAATTACAGCTTCCCCAACTTCCTGCGGGCTTCCAAATGCTTCAATCCTTGTAAAAGTTAAAAACAATAAAGTTTCCATAAGCACATAAAAATGATGAAAGTGAAATTGACATTTCAATTAACGAGCAGACACTTACGAGAAGTCTCCCGAAACTGGCGAAACAATAACACTAAGATTGAGTTCACCGTTGGAACCCGGGGGACCAAATGCAACAACAGGTTCCGTGACATTAGAACGTGGCCGTAAATTCAGCGGTGGAGGATCCAATGATAGTTCCATTTCTCTTTTTTTAGCAGCTCGATACAGCAATGTCTGATCTCCAACCCAATTCTTCGGGTATATAAATTCTGTTAATTTAATACATAGCATCCAAATTAACAATTAATTAAACGCACTACTAATCTTTTTAATATACATAACAAAGTGAACAAAATAAATTACCGAACCCCTCCCTGGCGTCAACGTAACGGGTGTAACCGCCTATGGGATAAAGCACGTCTAGCTTCAAGTTACGACCATTCTGTGGCGACAAACCTAACAAAAAACTCGTGATGCCACCAAAATTTGCACCTAAAGCTACAAGTGAAGCTGAACCTATACCCACAAGAAGCCGCCGCTCAAATTTCGTGGCCAATTCCTTCGCAGGTGACCACTCTACTGCCTCTTTCACTTTCACTTTATCTTCGTCGCTTGAACCCCTAACTATTCCTATTGCATTTTTGTTCCATGCCCCAAACCTCGCTTGCACTTGCACCGCCATCTTTCAACACTTTATGTCATAAATAATTAGGTAACATGTATTTCATCCTATTAAAAACAAAAAAATTTTATACAATTATAAGAAAATAAATAATGAAGCGGTGCATTGTGATTGGTTGGCATAGCATAGCACTTATCTAGTTTTTGTGGCTCTCATTCATTCTAGTTCTCAACACTATACATTTTAATTTTCGTGCATTCATTTCCCAATATTATGTAATGAGAATTTAAACGTGTATATTGAACAGAGAATTCTTAATTAATGTTTGCCAATTGTACCATTTGAATACAAATTTATCATACCAAAAGAGTCTACAACATTACACTTACACTGACTAGCTTGTCATAAATGCAAAATCGACCAATTTATATCAATGATTTGATGTGTCATGGTCGAAAGGAAGGGGGTGTGGGGTAGTTAATTACTATAAAAATAAAAATAAAAACAAAAATAAAAGCAACCCACTAACTAAAAAAGTTGAAATTAATTACTATTATTAACTATTTCTTGGTTCCCCAACCAAATCAGGTGGTGGTCTTTTCAAATGTTGCTTGTTGCTGAAAAGGTTTCAAACCCTCCACTCTTGGTTGACCAATTTCTCCAAACCTCATCTGCTTCTACTGCTGCTGCAGCACTTTCTGCTTGTTGCTGTTGTTGTGTACCATGTGCACCCCCTCCATAGAAATTACCATGTGCACCCCCACCTCCTATCCCCAATAAATCCAGTGTCATTACATCTCCCCCACCACTTCCTTTACTTCCACCAATATTCATAATATTACTTGTTGCACCTCCTCCTACAACACTGTTCATGCTTTGAGTTTGATTGTTCTGTTCAATGATTTTGGATAAAGCCTTACTTTGATCCAATATAGCATTAAACATATCAACTCCATTCATTGATCCATTAACACCTCCATTTATCATCACATTTCCATTGAAATTATTATTAATGTACTGAGGTTGCTGTTGCATGTTGTGGTTCATGAAAGAATGTCCTTGTTGTTGCACCATACCAAACAGCGGTGGCGGGGACATCATGTTTGTAGCGACGGTTGTTTTATCTGACATAACCATACCTGCATTACTATTACTCACGGTTGCACCCATTTGAGCAGCTATTTGTAACAATGCAGTGGCTGACATGTGAGGCGAGGTTGCAGCTGCAGATAAATGGACTGATCCGTTTTCTTCCAAGATGTTGTTGAGTGAATTATTTGAACTCAGTTGAAGAGAAGGAGATGAAGTTGACGACGAAAGACTTCTGGTGAATATATTGCTGTTGAAGGGTTTTACAGGAACTGACATGAGGTCGTGAGGTGATGATAATGGATGTTTGTGATCTGAAAGGTTGAACTCTGAAGCTCCAACAATTTGTGACTTGTTTTGGTTCATTGGTAATATTGAAGAAACGAGATTTGGAATTTGTTGGTGTTGTTGCATGTTTGATAATTGTACTGAACCTTCGTTGGCTTTGTTGTTCTCTTCAGCTAATGCATCACAGAAAGCTCTGTGGGTAATGAAGCTGTCTCTTCTGCAGAAAAATAAACCAATATAAATATATTAAGATCAAAACAGTTGAGAAACATGAATGGTGAACTTGACTTGAGTTTTCCATTGCGGAGATTGAGACTGAGGATGAAAGGTTTTACTTTGTCCGGTCTAACAATCAACATGCTATCATATCATCTGTCTTTCACATTCTTGGTTTCATAGCACAGTGAATCTTTTACATAAAGACCAAAATATTATGTCTCATAGATCAATGAATATAGTTTCAGAGATTATTGAGTTTTCCATTAGCGTTAGTTTATTCTATTGTAAAATCTTTATTATATATAATATATATTAAAAATAATAAAGGTAGTTTCTCATGAGATTAGTGCATGTATGTACGTAGGAACCTTTGACTAATTAAGCATGATAAGTTTAATAATATATACGTAGTGATAAGAACAACTAATTGAAACCTAAACTAAAAAAAGTTGTAATAAAAAATGAGTTATGATGAAATGAAAAGAATTTCATAGGATGTGGTCAAAGACAATTAACTCTTTATCTTTTTCTTAGCTGCCAAAACGGCACGGAGACACTTTATTATCAAAAGTACAGTTACTGCATGAAAATTCAACTGGTGCAAGAAGCAATAAAAGAAAAAAAGAAAAACACTATTGAAAAGTCAAATAAATCTACAAGTTTTTCATACCTAGAAAAGATGGTTCCACAGTCACATTTGTATTCCCTTGTACCACAGATTTTAGAATGAGCTTTCCAATCAGATTGAACAGCATATTTCTTAGAACACTTATCACATTTCCACTTTTTCTCACCGTGCTTTCTACAAAAGTGCTTTTTAATACCAGTAAGATCACCAAGTGCTCTTACAGGATTATGGTGAACACATGAAGGTTCAGGACAAACATAAACCTTCTTTATGATTTCACTAGTTGTTCTCTGCTTAAGCTTCCATGGCAAGTTGTGTCCTCTTCGGTGCAATTGAAGATTTTGGTCTCTTTGAAAACCTTTGTTGCATATTTCACATACGAATCTGTTTGTAGCCATTAGTGTTGTTGGTGATAAAGCTATCACTTCAGCACTTGGATCTTCACAAATAATTAAACACATTAATTAAATTAAAAAAATCAATACACATGTGTGAAACAAAGAAAAAAAAGAAAATATAGGAGTCAGGAAAAGTCAACAGTGTACAACAATGATTGTAGCATGACAATAATTGAGTTTTTTTTCCTTCTTCTCCTAGTTACACAGACCAATAATTCATCGTTTTTTTAGCTATATTAATTATATTCTAGCTTAATTAAAACATATCCCAACTACATAGATCTTTGTCTTCTCTATAAAAGAATACTAATTAGGACTTCCTATATTCTATACTAGATCAAGCCTTATCTTTTAATTTCATGAAACCTAGAAATGTTTTAATTAAATACACTCTAATTAATTAATTAATAACTAAGCAACCATGCCATTGTCCAAAAATTTAATAGTATTACTCATTTGTGAGTTTATCATTTTTCAACATGTTTTAGTAGAAAACTTTGCATCACTATTTTAAAAAAAATTAATCAATATGAAGGTTGAAGAAATAATATACTACTACTACTGCTACATACTTTCATTAACATTTAATTACATAAAATCTTGCAAAACTAACACATCTTCAAAAAAACTAAGAATGAATAAGAAAATAAAAGAAAAAGATAATTAAATTAAAATTGTTTTATTACCTGGATTTCCTGGTAGGTTCCTTTTTCTCTTAAGAGGTGGTTGTAAATTAGTGTTGGAACCATTGCTATTATTTGTTGTAGTTGTAGTTGAAGTATGAGAATGTGGACTATGAAATTGACCAAGTATTTCATTTTGTTGTTGATGTTTAACTCCATCTTGATCTCTGGTATTCTCTGTAGAGAAACTTCCACTATCACAACTTGTGATGTTTGACATAGCAAAATTAAGAAAAAGGGAAGAAGAAAAATAATGTTCCCTTTTTTTTTTTCTCTTCTAATTAATTTGAAAACTAACTAGTGAGTGTTTGTTTCACAAGTTTTGGTGTTGTTGGAGGAAGAAAAGATGGAGTTTGTGGTAGTAGAGGAAGACAACAAACCAGGAAACTCTCCTCCTTTTATGGTGTGTGAAGATGAGAGTGTTTGTTGGCATAAGAATACAAGAAACAGGCTTTGGATTTGCATTGTAATTAAATTATATAATGTACATTTTCAGGCACTGTTTTTTTTGTACTAGTAGATATATGCCCTTAACATTGTTTGATATTATGGAAATGCCCTTCACTTACTTTTTTTTATTTTTAATATATATATATATATATATATATATATATATATATATATATATATATATATATATATATATATATATATATATATATATATATATATATATATATATATATATATATATATATATATATATATATATATATATATATATATATATATATATATATATATATATAGGATAATGTTAATACACATCTATCTAGTCAAGTATTACCATCATCACCTTTATGTATATTTTAAAGTGGAGGCCACCATTTTGTGTCTTTTTATTTTTTTTCTAGATTTTTATCAATTAAGAAGAGTTTAAAGAAAAACCACTATTTTATTATTATTATTACTATTAAATATTTTTTAATAATTTAAAAGAGTTATTATAACGGAGATTTTTAATAATTATAATAATAATAATTAAAATATATTAAAGTTTAAAATAGTAATATATATTTGAGGAAAAAATGAAATATTAAATCATGCTTACGCGGAAAGCAACATTACCAAAAATTGCTAATGTTCTTGTAGTAATTTTTTTTTGTAAGAAAAAGGTTATTTTAGAAATAAATATGCTTCTATTAAAAATATCATATAATTTTATAGTTTAAGTAAAAGGAAAATTATACTCTTTAATAGCTTATTTGTTCTAGTAGTCATTTTTAAATGATATTATTTAACTATATATTATTCACTCTATCAACAAAAAAAATATTTAAGTGTTTTAAAAAAATAATAATTATAATTATAATTTTTAATTTTATTTTATTAATGAAATTAATTCCAATATTTCAATTAATATTTTTCATATTTTATATTAAAAATAGATAATGTAATTATCTTTTAATGATTGTCACTTATATTTTTGTTTTTTCAATTTCTTTTTTAAATATAATAATTTATGATTTTTATAAGTCACACATTATTTTAAAAAATATGTTACCAATTTTAATTATGTTACTGATTTTAAATAAAAAATGTGAGAGAGATTAAAATCTTTGAATTTAAAATATTTTTTAAGTTATTACTATTTATTTTAAAAATGGAAATAGTCTCTTTTTCTAAGTAGAATAGTTGAAGGCCTCAAAATATGAATAGAATCTACTGACATTAATTATGTCTAACCAAATAAAATAATATAAGGTTAAAAATATAATTTATGTCTTAATTTAACATTATTATAACACAAATAATATATAATTAAAAATTCCATTTAAAACTTATCCTTTACAAAAATGGATAATACTATCATAAAATGGTCTTCTCAAATGGGGAATTGGTTTCTCCATATGCATCCACAATGAATGAATAAGTACATTGAGTATATGTTATTAAAATCTATTTTAACTAGTTTTTGTAAAGGAGCTATAACCAATAAGAAATATCAATTTTCATTTACTTAAATTATAAAAAAAACATTGATGTAGCTATAACAAAATTTAATCAATTATTTAATGTTTTTTGATCGTATAAATAATTTAAATTCAGTTTTAATTTTTATAAATAATTTTTTCAAATTTTAAAAAATTGCATTCACATTTTTGGTTATTTTAGTTAAAGTTGTCACTAAAATTATTATTAATTCAATCATTAAATAAAAATTATTGTTAAAACTATAATTAATTCAGTTATTATGTTATAAAAGACCGTCATTAAGTTATATGAAAAACTAAAAGTATGATAAAAAAATTTAAGAAAATTATTCTTTAAAATAAATTTTTTTAAAAATTAAAAGTGAAATATAAAATATTTAAAAATAACACAAATATATTTAATCCATAAAAATTATATTGTAAGGGTATTAAGGGTACTTTATTTGTGATAGTCTTTTTAAAAGTTGAATTTATAACTAATTTGACGTTGCTAGCGGACGAGGGATTCAAGTTGGAAAGTTTGTCTGTTTCTGCGGATATTTTAACATGTTTAGCGTTATTCCTAAAATGCCCTTCTTCTTTCATGAAAATAACAAAGCTACCACTACCACTATGAAACGAAGAAGCTGAATCAGCCGCCTAGACCTTATAATTACCAATTTAACCTTACCTTGTCACGGGTGGACTCTGATCGAATCATTCTCGAAAATGACCCCACAATAATACAAATATTCTTCTGTTCACGTGTCTTCGTGGTAATTTCCAATAGGTTATAGATAATTAACGATATTAAAATTAAACATTTGTTTTTGATAAAATAACGGTTGAATTTGAAGTGAGAATTTCAATTAAGAGTTATAATGAAAAACATACTACGTTACTATTTGATCATAGATTTGGGTCATATAAACTTATTTTAATTACTTTTTATATGTTTGTTTTTCTGTTATTCAATTATAATGTATTACTCAATGAGTCAAGATTCCTAAAGCTTGAATATGAATTTCAAAAAATTCAATAAATTATGTAATGCCATTTAGTCAAAAGAATATATTTTAGTTTCATCTTTTCTTTTTGAGTGACACATTTATTCCATTAATTAGTCTATTGCAAAAAATAAAATTTAATCTTAAAAAAAAAATAGAACGATGAATAAATTATGTCTATATGATTCAAATTTTTCAAGTCAATCTTCTTTTTATTTTGTCAGAAATTATTTTTACTATTTAAAATTTTATTTCATCTCACCGTCTCATTCTATCATCATTATTTCTCATGCGGAACAAATATAAAATAAAAAATTATTAAAATTTAAAATATATTTTTCATTTTCTATTGTTTTTTTTTTCAAAATAGTATTATTTGGAGGTTGTTTTTATCTTGTTAATAGTACTGTTTAGGGTAAAAAAATATGTGTCGTATTGATGGGACTTTGGAACCGCAGGTATGCTGCTATATCACGTACTAGTACACATATTTTTGTTCGTAATGATAGCAATATTGAACCACTTATTGGCTCCAGATTTTGTATCTATCTTCGTTTCTCTATGAAAATGACAATTTTGAGGATTTCATGCCAAAAAAAAAGTGACAATTTTGAGGTTATTTGAAAATTGAACTCCAATTTATTCAACAAATTATTACTTTATAATAACGAAAGAAAGAAAGTGACCATTGCATATTAATGTGCTGTCATGGCCACCGTCCTTGACGTTATTTTCTCTTCAGCGTGTCCCTCGAGTACAAATTCTTCATCATTCATATTTGAAAACTTTGTGTTTTAGTTTTCACGAAAGAAAAACAAGGAAATTAAAGATCTCTTTAGTATGAATCATACAAAATTGATTATAATATTTTGGTACTATAGAACTTTTTTAAAAAAATTACCTTTTTATGTGTTTATCATAATATAACCCGCTTTAAAAAATCATTGTAATTCTTTTATAGAAACTATTCAAAACAATTTATTATTTTAAACAACTTTTTATTTGTTTTCTTTCAGACAGAAACAAACTAACAAGTATCATTAATAAAAAAAATTCAATACACGGAGGTATTATATTAAGGATATTCTGCCTAGTCTAACAATTTGTCGTCTTCGCTAACGTATGAGCAATCGAATTTGTTTGACGTTTAGTGGACTTTCCTCAGAATTCGAAAACAAATTCAAAAGATTATTTTTTATGCAAAATTCAAAAATTCTTAATAGACATAATAATGAAATTAAATTCAAAGTAATCTAAACGATTAGAGTAAAGCGCTTGAACAACAGTTTGGCAATCACTTTCAAAAGAAATACGAGAAAGTTGTAAAGAGATAGCATTCTGGATTGCTTCCTTCAAGGGCATGGCTTCAGTTTCCATAGGAGATAAAAACCATAATGCCAGGCCACCCATGCAGTAATAAAACTACCCAGATAGTTTCTTACACACCAACCTCTATTGGTTGTACCCAATGTACTATTAAAACCCGCATCTACATTACATTTCACCCATCCTTCCATAGACGGACTCCAATTTACAGGATGATTAATAACATTGTCAGTACTAACATCTTCTCTTGCTAAGAACCAATCATGCCAGTTGTAATAAGCTTGCAACCCAATCTTCATATCATCCTTGCGAGTCACGTTCCAAACCACTTCGTTTCTACATCTCCAAAGAACATAAATCAAAATAGCAAATCTGCCCGCAACCCTACTGATCGTACCTGACCAGAAGAGATTGTCAAAGCCTTCAAACTTTGAGTCGAGCAACAGTTGAATGTAAAGTGGGGGGAGAGTACCTGCAAGACACTTTGTTGTCAAAGTAAGTTTCAGAACGAGTGCCAACAAGTATGAGAGTAAGTGAGTATGAATATGAATACCTGACCCTCTCAAGTGAGAGGGTATTTATAGCCCCCAACGTTGGGCCAAGGTCTTCAATGATGGGCCACGATGAGGTCCAACAACAAAGATTGTTAGGGTTTACGTGTGTATGGAGTCCAGCACGTGGCCTCCTCCCTGGTCAACTGCCTCAAGAAATCAGGAGCTGAACCCGTTATTCCCGAAGGACAAAATGATGATGATGATATGGACACGTGGGCAACGTCGGCCTAGCGGACACATGGGAAATTCCCAACAGTTCTTAGATTGGGCTGTATGCTTTTGGACCTTTGATAAAGGCACTGGATTGGGCCTTCCCAACAGTGAGACAAGTGTCGACCCAGTCCAGAACAGGAGCCTCCCCAAGTTATTGTCCTTAGGTGAAAGGGTGATGACTTAAGTTCAGCTCCACTATCGGGGAAACGTTTCCCGAAAGGAGAAATTTCCCAACTCCACCGGGGATAACTCGTTGGCTGATGTCGAGGATGCAAAAAACATGCATGCGATATGGTTAACCAGGTCAGTGGGTGGTCCTTTGACTGACTTCAATTTTAATATTGTTGGTTTGGTGCCCGTTAGGTATATATATCCACAGGAAGCGAGGAGTTTCCCCGAGATTCTTTTTTGACATGCCCGTTTATGAGGCGTTGCCTCGATGTCGAGCGTTTACCCCGCCTTTAGGAGAAACAACATAAATGTGTCCGTAGATAAGACTGTGTCATGGGGTAGCGCGTTTTCCCACCACTGAGCCTGAAACGTCATTGATTTGCCTGTACACAATGTTTTGTAATTTAGTCGGGGATAAGTTCGTCTCCAAGACTGGGCACATGGCTGACTGTCAACCCCACCTGGCAGTTGTTTTGGGGTGCCATCTTTTCATAGGAGAGTTAAAAAGCCCAAAGTAATGATGACTTTCGCGTGTTGCCTCGTGGGATGCGAACCATCTATAAAAAGAGGAATCCATAAGCTCATTTGGCATTCTTAAGCTCTCATATTTTCCATTCTCAAACTCTCTTCTCCAGTCTTATTCCTTTGCTCATGGATCTTCTCCGTTCCAGCACCACCGTAGAATACTTCAGAAACCACCTTTCAAGTAAGTCATATCTTCTTGATAACGCTTTTTCTCATAATTTTTAGATCAAATACTTAGTTTTTATCATGAAATGATGGATTCCTGGGTGAATATCCATGGGTTCTGCCGTGAATCTTCATGGGTGTTCATCAGAGTTCATGACTGTGAATGAATATTAATAGGTGATCTTCATAGATATGTGTCGGGGTCATCCTCCCCGAAGAGCGAGGTGGTTTTTGGGTCGACCCAATGTCCCTGCACAGGGCGTGGTTCATTCTGAGGTTGGTTGTCGAGGGCTTAGGTTGAGGTCCATTCCTCGACGCATTCATCGCTTTTTCACTTGATTTGCGGTGGAAGGGTGAATTTGATGAAGTTGAATTCACTCTTTTCCCCTGCATTTCAGGTACGATGACGCACCAAATCGAGGAATACACCATGCCCACCACCCATGAGGACGATAATACTATCGTGTAAAACCCTTTGGCCTGGGTCGCGCCCAAGCCTAGGAACGAGAAGTCAATTTTCTTGCAGGACGCTTTTGATGCGTTCAATTTCCCAGAGGTTCGAGCATAGGGTGCTGCTGCCAATTGGGCCCTTCAGATCCCTTATAGAAACAGAAGGATATGCTCGGCATATCCGAGAAAACACTTTCCCATGTATGAATTTGCCTTTAAGGAAGTGGGGATGCATTTGCCTTTCAACAATTTTCAAGTGGCGGTTTTCCAATGGTTACAATTGGCACCTTCCCAGCTTCACTCGAATGCGCTTGCGTTCATGGCCGCATTCGAGATCGTATGTTAATATCTTCAAATAGGCGCCACGTTGCCCCTTTTCTTCCGTATTTTCCATTTGCAAAGGCAGTCTACCAGAGGGGGACAAGCCTGGGTGTCTTTTACACAGTTTGGGAAACTCTTCCGGCCGTATCTCGAATCTGTCAGCCACTTCAAAGAGAGGTACTTCATCATGAAGCCTCTCACAGATGTGACCGTGGCTACATTGTACGATTGCTCAAAATAGGTCGAGGAAGGCCAGACAGTAGTTTGGATGACGACTAGATTTCCTCTCGAACGGCAGTGGAAGCATTTTGAGCAGAAGCCCGAGTATTATGCAGTATAGCTTGAGGACTTGGATGCCCAGTATAGCGGTAGAAATGTTCAAGACTAAGCCATTGGATTGACTAGACTTTATACAAATCAAAATAAAAATCGCCACCGCGCTTTATTGTTTCCAAAGGAATGGGAAAAGTGAGAATAACCCAGAAGAGGGGGAAAGATTCAAGGTAAGGGGGTTGGTTATGCAAAGGGAAGGTGTTAGCACCCTAAACATCTACGGTACTCCGTAGGAACCTCTTTGAAAAATCTGTATATTTTGGCTATAAAATATGTTGTATAGAAATAGATGGTGGAGGTGAGAAGAGAAGTATTTTTTATGATTTTTGCACCCACCGCGGTTGCAAACCTTTAGTGCCTACGTACCACCTTTCGTGCAATAGGGGATCAGGGTACACGTAGTTCCTCTTTTAAAGATTTGAAACACAAGTGTGTTGGTTAATTTTATGAGATAAGACATCATCGTCATTGTCCGTGTGGAAAACATACTTACTACCCACAATCATGAGAAAGGAGAATTTGCATCATCTCAAAGTGGAGGATATGGCTTGGATTTTAAAATCAACAATGCCTCACTCAACACCCAAATGGAAAATATCTCACTTCACTACATATTGTAGAAGTATAGTTGTTTTCATCACTACAAGGATTGACAAGAGTCTAACCTTTTGATAAAAGTTTAAAGATAAAAGCCAAAGTGGCAAAATGGTTTGAAATGAGATTGATTGACTTTTAGTCTTCTCACAAAAAATGTCAAGGTATTGTTAAGTTTATTGAAGTTTATTGATGAAAATGTTTTGAAAATGCATGGACCTAAGTCCAAGTTTATTATGAAAGTGTTTAAGTTTAGAAATAAGAAGAATTTTCAAAAGGAGGGAGAAGATTTTTGAAATTAAAGAAGATGGGAGGAGAAGAAGAGACTATCCTAAAGCATAAGGTAAAAGCTAAGGATAAGATCCATCTAACCAACAAGAAGCCAAAGCTTAACATTATGAGCCAATATAGAATTTGTTGGTGTAAGCCCTAGAGGCAAATACTTTTGGTACTTGTATCAAATTATTTATTAATAATAAAAGGCACTTCTTTATTATGTTTGCTTTCCAAAATAATAAAGTCCCTAGAATGGTTTATTGGTTTAATGAAATGTTAAGTGTGACTTAATCATGAGATCCCATTAAACATAAGAAACTATTCTTAAAGTATCCGTAGTCAAGCTTTAATGTGAAGTGGGATAACATTAAAGCATTAAGATTATTATGAAGATAGATTGATGATCACATCTCATGGATCATAGATAAGGAGTTATCAAGTCTTGACATAGGTATGAATATTAGGAGTAATATTTATACTGGATTGACCCGTTATGAGAATACTACATAGAATGTTATGCAAAGTGTCATAAGTTATTCTCATGATGATAATGGTGTATACCACCCTTCGACCTGAAACCACTATGGACCCTAGATGTAGAGTCAAGTACTTTATTGCTGATCAAACGTCATCCGTAACTGGATGACTATAAAGATGGTTGATGGGTACTTCACAAAGCATGCTAAGGGACATGAGTGACCTAGATGGAATTTGCTCATCCTGCATAACAGGATAAATGTCTAAGGGCCCAATATTGAACTGGACAAGGGTGACACAGTGTATGCCTTGTGTTCAATATAGACATGAGGGCAAAAGGGTAATTGTACAACACAAATATTATCACGGAAAAGGTTTGGTCAGATCACATGACATTTTCGTGACTTGGGTAACAGTGATGTGTTGCTAGATACCGCTCACTGTTTATTATATTAAATGTGTGATTTAATATAATTGCCAACGTCGCGAAAACCTACAGGGTCACACACATAAGGACAGGTTGATGAGAGATAGAATAAATAAGAAACACCGTAAGGTACGGTGCACTTAAGTGTAATACAGAAAGTGGTAAGGTACCACGTGGATAAGTGATATATGGTACATCATAAGGTATGATGTCCATAAGCTTAATTGGGCTTTTAGCTTATAGCCTTAATTGGGCTTTTAGCTTGTAGCCCACACGAGTGATTCTATAAATAGATCCCTTGTGATGAAGCAATTTCACTTGATGAATTTTTCGTTTTTGACTCTCTCTCTCACTCAAGGTTTCCGTTCGTGATCAGCTAGCACTGTGACCGGAAGCGATCTGTTCGTGTGGACTGAGTAGAGGCGTTGTTCTTCATCAACGCTCGTGATCACAACATCAAAGTTCTGAATTTCCACAAGAGGTAAATATTTCTATCACTGACCATGCTCATTCGTAAGGATCGCTAAAGAAAATTTTATATTCCGCTGCGTTTTTTGATCGCAATTTTCCTTCAGAATTCTCATTCTTTGGATTGAAACCAAGCAAGCAAAGATACTAGACCTCTTCAAGTGTATTAAGTCTTCACAAAAATTGGGCAGAGTAACAACTATATACGGGTGAATTCCAGATTATAAACAAAGGGTGTAATCACAAAAACCTGCACACAAAAACAAACAAGCAACCCAACGTCTTAAGGTAAACCTCAAGAACTCCAGACAAAATAATCAGATAAGATCACAAGGTCTCCAAGATAGGCCAAGGTTTCTAATCCTAAGTCCAAGAAATAGTCCCATGCTCCATCATGCCAAAGATAGTAACCAAATAGTCCAAGTACCATTAAGAGTTTTTATTAGGGTTTATGTTGATTATTAAGTATCTTAAGAAAATAAAAGAAAAGCTCAAGTGAGCAAAGTAAAAATGACAAGAAAATAAATTCTCAAATGAGCAAAGATGAAAATGGCATGAAATGTAAATGCTAAAAAAAAAATAGTACATAAAGCATAAAAAAGAATAAAAGCATAAGATAAAATAAGTCAATAATTAGTGGTTAGTTGGATGACCATCTTGAAACTTGTATTTGGAACTCTTTAGAGGATTGGTAGAACCAAATCCTCCACACAATAAGTTGCATTTGCTTTTTGTCAAGTATATCATCCATTTGTAATTCTTATAAGTACCATTTAATGATCAACGATGTTTAAGTGATCCGCGTTGACCAAAGGTGTTGTAGATCCATTAGAGGATTGGTAGAACCAAAGCCTCCACAAAATAAATCTCAAGGTTATTGGATCAAAGAGATCAAATTAACATACTTGGGCTTGCAATCATAAGTTTGGGCCACGAATGATCATTTATTCGAATCGGGACAAAATTTAGCGCTATGTTAAGCAATTGTAAGTGAACTTATATAGAAGTCGCACCTATTTTGAGGCCGGTCAATAGCAATCTATGCACCATTTGTTTTGAGACATGATATAGAGATCATGCTCCAACAACATTTAGTGCAATGAGAAGGGGATGAGATGAAGAGGGATTAGGGCAAAAAGATGAATAAACCACTTTTGAATTAAAAATTTAATCAAACTATTATTAAAATCATTCATCCATTTTGGTGGAGTTGAACTCAACACCCAAGATTCAATGATGTTAATAAAGTCATGATAAAAAAAATCAACTCAAGAAAGCCAGAAAATAATCACAAAAATAATATTATATTTAATATATACATTAAAAGGTTAAAAATGTTAAAAAATAGAAAATAAAGAGGAAAATATCAATTATATTTAAATTAATCAAGAAATGAAAAATAAGGCCATAGAAAAATCAGAAAGGGATCCAAATATTTTTATAAAATTTTTGGTGATTTTTAAAAGTCACAAACTATTTTTAAACTATTTAAAATTGTTCAAACAAACATAAAATAGGTAAAAAAATGGTAAACCTCAACATAAAATTCCATAAAATTTTCAGAAAGTCAAAAGTATGCAAAATAATATTTATGAATTTTTTCAGAATTAAAAAATATCAGAAAGTATTTTTTAGGTAATTAAAAGAAAGCAAATAATACAAAAAATACAAAAAATACCAAATGTCAAAATAAAAATATGAAAAAATATTCATAAGATCAAAAATAATTCAAAGTATTTTTGTGAATTTTTTCATAATTTTTGGATCAAAAATAAAAGAGTTATGAATTTTTGAAAATTTAATCAAATAAAATATAAAATTAGAAAATAAAATAAAACCAAAAAGATGTGGACCATCAGATCATAGTCAAAACGCGTTAGTAAGCTAATCCAATGGACCAGACGCGCTGTGCTTGATATGGACCTTAGTGAAACACACAAGTGATCAGAAAAAGGGCAACCAAAAAAATTAAAATGTTTGGTATGCTATCATTGGCTGAGACGAGACATATCATCATCTTCAACCTCCAGACACCCTGCAATATGGATTTTGTGAGATCCTTCAAATGGAAAAATTAGGATCCCAGGCTAGCATCATTGAACTCGTCTCTTCAAGACGATTCTAACACAACCATCGCGCCAAATTTATATAAGGTATGGAGAGAGATATGAATCAAAAAACCCAGAGAATAGCGAGCACCTTCAATTTGAGATTTCTCTCTCAATTCTCAATGGATTTAAAAATTGTGAGCAACATTAGAATCAGACAAAGGAGTAGAATATATTAGTGCCTGATTTGGATCCAAATGATGGAGAATTCTACCTTTTCGAAGTTCAAGTAAGAAGCTCTGAAACTGGACTTCTGTAGCTTGAATTATGGGTCGTTTTGATTGGTTTAAGTGCTGGAGAGTTTGTATGAAGTTCAAGGATGATGAATGCACAAAGAATTTTGGAAAATGAAGTTTAAATTTCAAAAACTGAATTCAACAAAAGTGGGTTCGTGTGAGGTTTTGGCAGGGTGTTCTTGGCTCTCTAAGCTTGGGAAAATGGATGAGGGATGACCCTCTATTTATAGGGAAGCAAATGAGATCAAAAGAAAGAGTGAATGATGTGTTTTGGAGGGAATTCGTGTGGGTCTGCATCATGAAGAAAGTGTGACTCAATTTTGATCAAAACTCAGCTAAATCGTGTGTTTCATGATGCTAAACACTTCTGGGAAGTTGCTAATCATGATTAGAAACAAAAACGCATGGAAAACTTGTGATTAGAAGCCAAAACAAAGATTTCAAAATCCTGACTTTGAAAAATCCAGTTTTAAGTTACCAAATTCAAATCCATGGCATTTCCAACTCAAGGGGTCTTAGGGCATAATTCTTGGTGCTTTGGAAAGACGAGGTTACAAGCTTTGCAATGGAAAAAGAATGGAATCAAATGGATGCTTGAGCTGAAAGTTTCATGGAGTCAAAGTTGAAGAAAATGAGTTGACTTTCCATACTTAGAAATATTTCAAATTCTTCTTTAAAAATGACCTATAATCTTTTGTATTCAAACATAGCCTTCCCCTTAGAATTTTCTCTTGACCCAAAAAGATGGAATAAAGTAGATCTCTTGAATGACACTTTGGAATTTTAACCACCCAAAATCTCCAAAAAATGAGCATGTTATGACTTGTTGAAGTTGGCCAAAAATCATGAAATGACCTATAATCTTTTGCATCCTTAAGGCAACTTCCATCCATTTTCTCACTTTGCACATAAAAGAAGGCATACAGTACACATCTTTAAGATCATCATGTAAAAATAATGGACTCAATGTGATAAAAATTGACCAAGTTATGACCATTTGAAGTCACATATGGAAAATTGTGGATTCATCTGGATGGCTTGTAATCTTTCTTCTTCACCAAGTTCCTTCCACATGAAAACTCCTTGGAACTTTTGAAGTGATTTGTTGGTAACTCTTTGAAGAGAAATATGTCTTTGGAATCACTCAAAAATACCAAAAGGTGAGCAAGATATGCTCCTTTGAAGTTCAAAACCCTAGCTTCTAGATCAAGAGAATGCTTTGAGGAACTTTGACAAGTTTGAACAAAATTCTTGTGCCAATATTCTTTATTTGTGAATAGAAGTTGTTGAGGATGATGATGAGGACTCATAGCCACCAAAACCACTTCCATATCTTGAAATTTGAGAGAAATGTGCTCTTGTGACCAATAGGAACAAGACCTTGTCCAATCATGACAACTTCTTCCCTCAACCCCTTGTACTTTTGAATCAATTTTGATAATTTTAAAATGTGATGAGCCAAAGCAACTTTGCCATGCCAATTCTTCCAAAACCACTCCAATAGTGAAGTTTGAAATCCTCAAGCTGTGTTGACTAGGGCATGGAAATAAACTCATGAACCCATGAAGCAACTTGCTAAACCTCATTGCGTTTACCTACATTATTAACAAGTAAGACAAACCAACATTGCATTTTATTAATTAGAAAGAAAATCAAAGCAAAATATTCATGATCACAAAAGAAAACAAGTCAAGGTGCTTGGTAACTCCTCAAAAGAGCAAAGCTAAAGATAGGGAGAAGAACCAAAAGCCTTAATATGATCTTGTTGTGATTGAATCAACATGGTATGATGAAGGGATCTTAGGGGCAAAAATTGGGGTACGACAGCTGCCCTTATTTAAGTTTCTTCTATCCGGAGATACGAAGGTTGAAAATCTTCGTGTCGACGTGATCGAAGATACTTAAATATAAAACAAACCCTATTTTTGGCCTTAAGATGCCATGCAAATTCTTATGCATATGAATGCATATGAACAGTACCAAAGGGACGCAAAGTATCACTGGGGATGCAAAAAAAATAAAGAAACAAAGGAGCAACCCCACCACGAAAATAAATCAATGGTGGACCAAAAGAATTGAATCAGATAGGAAGATAACAAGCATCGACGTTCACTGCCGATGGTCTACCAACTTTTACTGAAGGTAGAAAGAGAATATCATATCACCGTCGTTCATTGACGATGAACTATCAACGTTCACTGAAGATATCAAAAAGATAATAAATACCGATGTTCACTGTCGATGTTCTACCAACGTTCACTGAAGGTAGAAGGAGAAAATATCATATTATCACCATTCACTGACGATGAACTATCAACGTTCACTGAAGATAGAAAAAAGATATTAAACATCGACGTTCACTGCCGATGTCCTACCAACGTTCACTGAAGGTAGAAAGAGAATATCATATCACCGCCGTTCACTGACGATGAACTATCAATGTTCACTGAAGATAACAAAAAGATAATAAACACTGACTTTCACTGCCAATGTCCTACCAACGCTCACTGAAGGTAGAAGGAGAAAATATTATATCATCGCCGTTCACTGACGATGAACTATCAACGTTCACTGAAGATAGCAAAAAGATAATAAACATTGACGTTCACTGCCGATGTCCTACCAACATTCACTGAAGGTAGAAGGAGAAAATATCATATCATCGCCGTTCACTGACGATGAACTATCAACGTTCACTGAAGATAGCAAAAAGATAATAAACATCGAAGTTCACTGCCGATGTCCTACCAACGTTCACTGAAGGTAGAAAGAGAATATATATCATATCATCACCGTTCACTAACGATGAACTATCAACATTCACTGAAGATAAAAAAAAGATAATAAACACCGACGTTCACTGCCGATGTCCTACCAACGTTCACTGAAGGTAGAAAGAGAAAATATATCAAGATTTCCCCAAAATTCTGGTGTCTCACCTAGAATGGGTCTCAACTTCTTCTTTATCCAAGGAAATCTGCCTGGAAAGGATCAAACATAAGCTGTCTCAAATAAAGAGACTTGTTACTTATTGTCATGGAGAATTTCAAAAAGAAATGACTTTCTGGGGATAGAAATATGACTTCCCTGGGAAAATCCATGATATTCCTGCTGAGGAGGCAAAGTCTTCTCGTGCAAAATAAATGCACAAACTAAAACTCAAAGTTTTCAGAAATCCAAAATAAATAATATTGTCATGCAACCACAAATCCAAATCAGAAATAAACTAGAGCAAGACGGCCAACAAAGATACATCCTTTGAGAAATAAACTCAAGAGGGAAAAATGAATCCATCTAAGCAAGGAGCATTGTAGGAAGGTCGGAGAAAAATGTCAATGAATAATGATTTGTCAACCTTATCCATGCATGATGTATGTATGCATGTATGAGTGCTATCGTGTGTATGCTGGTAAAACAGATACACAATCAGTACAAACAAACAAAACCGCCTCAGGTACTAACAACACTTGGCTAAACTTCAATCAGAATGATCATTCCAAGAAAGGTAAAGGCCAACTGCAGAAACCAATCCTATTGCCTGCCTTAACTTCACAGAGGAGAAACATAATTCGGAGGTAGACAAATCAAACAGATATCGGGATAGAACATCCTTCTTCCAGCTTCATCGAAAACACCCGTTTTTTCTTCAAAAACAACATGCCTACTGGAGATTGCAAGACCAAACTCAAATAAAGCAGACTGACGCCGAAACAATCAAACCTCATTGGGGAATTCAAGCCTATCTCTCTGGAGAAAGATGCGGATTGAAACTTTACATCATGAAAACTTAATCCATCAAAAGATGCCCTGGGATAGCCTTTCCAGGGAATCAAGAAGTCAACATTATAGAAAGAGGTCAAACCCATGGGGATTTTAAATCAGACCCAGCACTTGGCGGGTGAAAACCCAATGGGTTGACAACTGTCTCGACACTTCTTAGAAAATATACCGCTCTGGTCTAGTTGCCTGGGAAATAAATACCAACAATAATGCCAATACTTCAGAAAGAGCGACATCTCAGCACACCAAGGGAATAAAACCTTTCATCATATGAGGGAAGACTTTGCTGGGGAATCTGAGACAGAGGTTTCTGACCATGCAAACCCAAAATCAAAAGTGAACCAAGACTTGACTGGGGATAATGGGATCACAAACCCAATATTGCACCTTACTCCAATTGGTATTGTCTTTAACTACCTGAGAAACATATAAAGACCGTGCACATACCAACAAAATGACCTGAGAGAACCTTTATGAAGGAAGTAAATCTTCTCAAAACAACCAGAGTTTGTTCATTCCTGGGATCACCATTTTTTGTTGTCATTGTGTCATCAAAAATCTCAAAGTAAATCGAATTGTAAAAATCTTTCCTCTCTTTTTTTTGAAAAGTCAATTTTGCTTTTTAATCTTTTTGCTTTGAAAGTTATCATCAGTAATAAATGAAGTCTTTGCAAGCTAAATAAAATAAGAACACAAAGAATTAGGTAAAAGCTCGAATTTCATTAACAAAATGGTAGTTTGTGAATGGCGAGACTCCATGGATGATTACAAAGTTTGGGAAATGGTAATACATAATGGAAAAGATACATTGAGATACAATGACAACTATTCCCCCTAACAACTTTTGAAATCCTGAGCAGCAGCTTTTGTTGAAGTATGGTGAGGATCCGAGAAGATTGTTGCTTCGACGATCAAGTCTTGTCTGACGTAGTTACTTGCCAAGAAAAATCCCTAACTTTTGCCTAAGCTGCCCTTGCGGGTTTTCAACTTAGCGGGAAATTTATTCTGTTTATGTCTCTAATTTTTGCCTAGACCGCCCTTTCGGGTTTTTGGCCTACCAAGACGCTCTTTTTTGCCTAAGCCGCCCTTTCGGGTTTTCAACTTAGAGAGTTGTTCTTTTATTAATTTAGGCGAAATATTTCTTGACTGCGTCAGCATTTATGGGACGTGGGAACTCCTCGCCATCCATAGTTTCAAGAATTAATGCACCACCAGAGAAGGCTTTCTTGACAACATACGGGCCTTCAAAATTGGGAGTCCACTTGCCCCTAGAATCAGTGTTGAAAGACATGATCTTCCTGAGCACGAGGTCGCCTTCTCTGGATTCACGAGGTTTGACCTTTTTATCAAATGCTTTCTTCATTCTTCTTTAATATAACTGTCCATGACATAAAGCTGTTATTCTCTTTCCCTCAATCAACTTCAATTGGTCAAACCTGTTTTGGACCCATTCAGCCTCTGTCAATTTGGCTTCCATTATCACACACAACAAGGGAATCTCTACCTCGACAGGGAGTACAACTTCCATCCCATACACCAGGGAGAACGGGTTTGCTCCTGTTGAAGTGCGAACAATTGTTCGATATCCATGCAGAGCAAAAGGGAGCATTTCATGCCAATCCTTATAAGTAACAAACATTTTCTGGATAATTCTCTTGATATTCTTATTAGCAGCTTCAACATCCCCATTCATCTTTGGCTTGTATGGAGATGAATTGTGATGGACGATCTTGAATTCTTCACACAGTTCTGTCATCATCTTGTTGTTCAAATTCGAGCCATTGTCGGTGATGATTCTGCTCGGCACACCATACCGACATATAAGATCATTTTTAATAAGACGCATAACCACCTGTTTGGTAACATTGGCATATGAAGCAGCCTCTACCCATTTGGTGAAGTAGTCAATTGCTACCAAGATGAAACGGTGCCCATTCGAAGCTTTGGGTTCTATCATCCCGATCATGTCAATACCCCACATAGAGAAAGGTCATGGGGAGGAAATCACATTGAGAAGTGTCGGAGGCACATGCACCTTGTCCGTATAGACCTGGCATTTATGGAACTTCTTTGCAAATTTGTAACATTCAGATTCCATTGTCAACCAATAATAACCTGCCCTTAGCATCTTTTTAGCCATCGAATGTCCATTAGCATGAGTGCCAAATGAACCTTCATGAATCTCATGCATCAACATGTCTGCTTCGTGTCTATCCATGCATCTGAGCAAAACCATATCATGATTTCTCTTGTATAACACATTTTCACTGAGGAAGAAACTGCCTACCAATCTCCTCAGTGTCTTTCTATCTTTCCTCGACGCACCAATCGGGTATTCCTGAGTCTGAAGAAAATGCTTGATATCATAATACCAAGGTTTTTCATCTGCTATCTCCTCTGTCTTAAACACATGAGCGGGCCCATCCAGCCGTCGAACTGTAATTCGGGGTATATCATTCCAAGTATTCACTTGGTACATGGAAACCAAATTTGCTAGAGCATCCACCATTTGATTTTCATCTCTAGGGATGTGATGGAATTCAACTTTATTGAAGAAGGGTAATAATCTTCTAGCATAATCTTTGTAAGGGGTCAAGCCAGGGTGACGAGTGTCCCATTCTCCTTTAATCTGATTTATTACCAAAGCTGAATCACCATACACATCTAGAATTTTGATTCTGAGATCAATAGCTTCTTCGAGACCCATGATGCAAGCCTCATATTCTGCCATATTATTAGTGCAATCGAATGTTAACCTTGCAGTAAAAGGAATGTGCGATCCATGAGCAGTGACAATCACAACACCAATTCCTTTACCATAAGCATTCACCGCTCCATCAAAAATCATACTCCAACGAGATTCAGGGTCAGGGCCTTCCTCAGGCAATGGTTCATCACAATCTTTCACCTTCAGGAACATCACATCCTCATCGGGGAATTCATATTCTGCAGACTGATGATCTTCCAATGGCTGGTGAGCAAGGTAATCTGCCAACACACTGCTTTTAATAGCCTTTTGAGTGCCGTACTCGATATCATATTTAGATAACAACATCTGCCAGCGGGAAATTCTCCCAGTAAGAGCAGGCTTTTCAAAAATATACTTGATTGGATCCATTTTAGATATCAACCAAGTGGTATGATTCAACATATACTGCCGCAAACGCTTTGCCGCCTAGGCCAAAGCACAACATGACTTTTCCAGCATGGAATACCGTGACTCATAATCAATGAACTTTTTGCTGAGATAATAAATGGCGAACTCTTCCTTCCCTGTTTCATCCTGTTGTCCAGAATACAACCCATGGATTTATCTAACACTATTAGATACATAATCAACGGTCTTCCTTCTACGGGAGGGAGCACGATAGGAGGTTCAAGCAGATATTCTTTAATACTCTCAAATGCCCTTTGGCAGTCATCCGTCCACACACAACCTTGATCTTTCTTTAACAACTTAAAGATCGGTTCACATGTTGCAGTCATGTGGGAAATAAATCTGGAAATATAATTCAAACGCCCGAGGAAACCTATGACTTGCTTTTCAGTTCTTGGTGCTGGCATTTCTTGAATTGCTTTGACTTTATCAGGGTCAAATTCAATTCCTTTCTGACTAACAATGAAACCCAACAATTTCCCTGATCGGACACCGAAGGTTCATTTATTTGGATTCAAGCGGAGACGATACTTCCTCAAACGCTGAAACAACTTCAACAAATCTTCTATATGCCCTTCTTCAGTCTGGGATTTGGAAATCATATCATCAACATATACTTTGATTTATTTGTGCATCAGATCATGGAATAGGGTTGTCATAGCCCTCTAGTACGTTGCACCAGCATTCTTCAACCCGAAGGGCATCACTCTGTAACAAAATGTTCCCCAGGGTGTGATAAATGTTGTTTTTTCCATGTCCTCTGGAGCCATTCTTATTTGATTATACCCGAAAAATCTGTCCATGAACAAGAATACTTTGAATTTTGCTGTGCTGTCCACTAACATGTGGATGTGAGGCAATGGAAAATCACCTTTTGGACTAGCTTTATTTAGATCTCTGTAATCTACGCACATGCGGACTTTTCTATATTTTTTCGGTACTGGGACAATATTGGCAATCCATTGAGGATACACCGACGTCACAAGAAAACCAGCATTAATCTGCTTTAGGACCTCCTCTTTGATCTTTACTGCCATATCTAGGTGGGTTCTTCTCAATTTTTGTTTAACTTGCAGACACTCTGGCTTCAACGACAAGCGATGCTCGACAATATCTGTATCTAGACCAGGCATATCTTGATAATACCAAGCAAAAATATCCACATACTCTTTCAACAACTCAATCAACCCGCTCTTTACATCAGAATGCAACGATGCTCAAATCTTGACTTCCTTCGGATCTTCTTCTGAACCCAAATTAATCACTTCCAAAGGCTCCTTATATGGCTGAATGGTATTTTCCTCGTGCTCAAGAAACCGTGAGACCTCTTCTGGAATCTCATCATAATCTTCTTCTTCAGCCCCAAACACAGGACATTCAAAGTTGGGAGAGGGTGCAGGGTCATTGTATTCAACAGGTTTTTTAATTAATCTGCACATATGATTTATGATTGTTTTTAGAAACTGACACATATAACAAGTGATCATGCAGATTAATTTTCAGTTATTATTTATTTTGAAAGGTTTTTTTTTCTAGATTACCATTTCCCAAGAAAAAAGCAGAAAATAAAGACATAATTTTGGAAGCAAAGACAACTTTTATTAATGATCTTAAAAGTCACAGCAAACCGATAAGCCCTACAACATTAATACTTCCACCTTGGGAAGAGTGAAAGCTTTTCAAAAGAAAGAAACATATTAACAAAACAAATTACTTTGGAACATGTATGCAAGAAGGAACATCAATGGTGACCCAGTTCTAAACTCGGACTCCATGCGTCACATAATTCGGTACTTCCCGCTCTGCTTCATCCTCTTTGACAACATTAATTCCAGAACCAATTCGATGGAGGTAGCCTCCGCTACGGAAAACATCATGATAACTATTCACAGAAGACTTTGACTTCAAACTTTCGCCTTTGCCATTCTTCAAAGAGAAACCCAGACCAGTTCTATTTTTGTTCACAAGTGGATCCACAAGTCATCCCCAAACTGCATTATGACCATTGCGCACAACCTACTGCGCGTCCTTCAGCGGAACCACATAATTCTCATTTCTCCTTATGTAGTCAATGGATAGGGCTTGGAACTGGATTCCAACAGCAGCCTCATCTGCTTCTACAATACTGAAAGAGGATAGATGGGATATCAACAACGTCTGCTCCCTATTTATGATCACTACCTTCCCTTCACGCACAAACTTTAGCTTCTGATGCAGAGTTGAAGTGACAACCCCTGCTTCATGCATCCATGGCCTTCCTAGCAAACAACTATATGCAGGAATAATGTCCATGACCTGGAAGGTTATCAGGAACAAATATGGTCCTATATGGATGGGTAAGTCCACTTCACTGATGACAGATTTCGTCGACCCATCAAAAGCCTTCATAATGATGCCACTCGGGCGCATAGGTGCTCCTTGATACTTTAACTTCATGAGAGTACTCCTCGGTATAACATTCAGCGCAGATCCATTATCAATTAGCACATTGGACAACAAATCATTCTTGCAGTTTATAGATATGTGGAGGGCCAGGTTGTGATTCCTCCCTTCATCTGGTAATTCATCATCGCAGAAACTCAAGTTGTTACGTGACGTAATGTTTCCAATTACGCTGCTGAATTGATCTAATGGCATGTGACTCTCCACAAAAGCTTGGTCTAGTACTCTCATCAATGATTCTCTATGAGCAGAGGAGTTCATCAATAAAGCTAGGATAGATATCTTTGAAGGAGTCTGCAGTAGCTGATCTACAATTCTGTAGTCGCTCATCTTAATTATCTTCAAAATATCGTCCACTTCTTTCTCTAATGTAGCTCCACTAGTCTCTCCTGTAGCCTTCTTAGGCTCATCATTCTCAACAATTTTCTTTCCAGCAACAATATCTCTTCGTATAATCGGTGCAAACACACGACCACTACGGGTCACCCTGCTATTTTCAACTATATTTCCAACATCAGGCATTGGCTGGATGGGAACTTCCACCCCATCTTCTAAGATTGTAGCGTTGTATTTGTAAGGCACTGCCTTATCTGATTTGTAGGGAATAGGACCTGGCAGACTAATTACCAATGGGGTAACATCTAGTTTGCTATGGTACTCCACTTCAAGATGAGCGGGTGCACCAAAACAAGGAACAATGACGTTTACCCCTTCTTCAACATAATCAGACATCAAAAAGTCATTTCTGGAAAACAAATTTTCGTCTGAAGAGAAATACTCATCCGCGAAAGCATACTCTTCCTCTGACTCTTCTTCCATTAAATAAACTTCAACCATATCAATCTCATGATAATCATCCCTCTGACCCGTGATCTTGATAATTCCATTGTCTAACAGCAACTAAACACCCTCCCTCACAATAGAACATTCTCGTGGGTATCGACAGCAAACTATGCAAGAACCATATTGGTGTTCCACCTGACCAGCAGTACGGCAGAAGGTAGCATGCAACTGCATGAGATCCTCATTCAAATACTCCACATCAAAAATTTTGAATTCACCAGGACATCTAGAAACCATATTCACTTCCTCTTTGTATTCTTCCCTAGGCCTGATTATATGGATTAAGCCCTCATCCATCATCTCCTGTAAATCAGCCTTTATCTTCTCGCAACCCTGTATGTCTGTACTGCAAACAACACAACCGACATGGTCATTCGTATAGTAACTGAATTCACAGAGGTCTACGTGCATCTTCACCAAATCTCCTCTAACCAGATTAATGTCAAAAATCCGAAAGTCACCTGGACAACCGGCCACCATATTTACAGCATTTACTCCCCCATGCTTGGGTAGAGGATTATCTTTCACATTAGGTCCCATGTCTTTGAAAGATAGAATTATAGACTTCACCAACCTTTGCACTTCAGTCCTCAAAGGATAAAAACTCTCAACACTATGCCCGGGTGCTCCCCGATGAAAGGCACACGTTTGGTCTGCTTTTTAATACCAAGGCAATGGTGATGGTACGACGGGATGTGGTCGTGTCTGGACCAACTTCTTCTGAATAAATGCCGGTAGTAGTTCTGTGTAGCTCATGGGAATATGGTCATAGTTCTTCATTCTTTGATTATTCCCTTGGTTCCCCTGCTGGGTCTATCTTTGATAAGCAACGGTAGTCGGAGCGACACTCATCACAGGAGTAACTGTGGCGACTTACTGGTGACACTGATAATTCCTTCTAGGAGTGTTTACTCTTCTCTCTTGTATAACAACATTTGCATCCCCCTCTTTCTTCTTGGTAAACCCATAAGATGGCTTCTTCACACCTCCAGATCCTCCACTCTTTGTCAAACGACCTTCTCTTACAACCTCTTCTAGGCGGACACCCATTCCTACCATCTCTGTAAAATCACTTGGTGCGCTTGCTACCATCCTTTCGTAGTAGAAAGCACCCAGCGTCTTCAGAAAAATCTTAGTCATTTTCTTCTCCTCCATGGGAGGAATCACTTGGGCAGCTACTTCGCTCCATCTTTGCGCATACTCCTTGAACGATTCCATGTCTTTCTAAACCATGGCCCTAATTTGGTCATGGTCGGGCGCCATGTCCACATTGTACTTGTCTTGTTTGATGAACGCTTCTTCCAAATCATTAAAAGTATGGATGTTAGCGCTGTCTAAACTCATATACCATTTCAACGCTGCGCCGGTTAAACTATCCTGAAAAAAGTGAATCAGCAGACGCTGATCATCGGTGTGGGTAGAAATTCTCCTCACGTACATCACCAAGTGAGCCCGAGGGCAAGTGTTTCCCTTATACTTCTCAAATTCTGGGACCTTGAACTTAGCATGTACCTTAACATTCAGGACCAAACATAGCTCATTCACATTCTACCCAAATAGCTCTTTTCCCATAAGAGCCTTCATCTCTCTTTGCATTCTATCAAACTGCTCTTGAAAATCATCCATTCTGTCATAAAGACCCAAGTCTTCACTCGGCGGAGGGAAAGGACGACACACATCTTCATTAACAAATGGAACCAAATTCACCAAAGGAGGTGCAGCAGGAACAACATGCACCACAGGAGGTGCAGGAGTAACAAAAGTCTGAACCACTGGAGCATCTTGAGGACCAAGGTTGAAACCTTCAGGTGGAAAATTCTCTGGTATTCCCCACGAATAACCTTGAGGCATATAGTTTTGAACAACATCTAGAGTAGCGGATACATGAACAGTCGGAACTTCAGTATTTGCCCTTGTTGGTTGAGGTTAAACACTCGGTGGCTGATTCTGAGCAACCACCAGAGCTTCCATCATAGTAGTCAAATTGGCCAAGCCTCCCTTCAAAGCAGAAACTTCTTCGCGCAACTCGCAATTCTCCTGTTCTAAGTTGTCCATCTTCTTTTTGAAATTAGCCCGAGTGTTATAGTGATGAGTCAGCTTGCTGAATGAAGTAAAAAGTTGGGTAAGGCACCTGGATATGCATAATAAATGCAAGAAATATGTGTAATATGATGCATGACATGCAATGCACATGATTATTTTTGCTTTATTATTTAATATTTCAAGGGATTTAAGATTTATAGGCATATTGCAAACATCAAAATAATAAAGCTTTTGAAATACTGTTTTTTTTTTATTATAATAACTTCAAAATGGATTACAAGTTTCAATGATACCAAGTACAAGATGAAAATACAATCTAAAATCTTGAGAAAAAGAACTGATGGAGATCAATCTGTACGCTGGCGCTTCCTTGTGAGCCTGGCAATCTGAGCCCTCAACCTCTGGTTTTCTTCCATATGTCTGATGGCAACCTCCTTCCAAGCATCTGAATCAGAAAGTGAGTAATCAGTACCTGTTTGAGGCTTAGGGGAAAATAAATCCCCTTGCCTCTCCATAGACTCCACCGCTCGACTCTCAAGGATCTCGATCAAATCGTCTTTCTCCTTCAAGTCTGCTTTGTAGGAACTCTCAAAAGTCTGGAACTTGTTCTTCCAAGCATCCCTTTCCTGTTGTATCCTAACCAAAGCAAGTTGCAGCTCTTCTAGATCATCAAATAAGGGAGGGGTGGTTTTCACCAATAGATCAGGCATGGGTGTCTCCCGAGTATACGAAATCTTTAACTGAATGGCTCTTGATCGGACCCACTGAAGATATGGCTCCAAAGAAAAAGCACCCCTAGGTCCCAAATCCTTCCCACTCTTCTTATGAATGTGACGCTAGGCCTTCTCAATCTGCTCCCTAGTTTCCCTGTGGTCTTCTCCTTCCTTTAGAAAGAAACTACTCAAATGAATGCTATTTGGTTTAGCCCTCATAGGATAACCAAGCTGTCACCATGCAAGAACAGGGTTATAGTTAATTCCTCCCTTTGTACCAAGAAGAGGTACATTGGGGAAACTACCACAACTATCAATAATCTCCACATCCTGATAAGCTCGATGATACCAATCAATGTCCGAGTGAGTAAGTGCCATGATCTTAGGAGCCCAATGGGGTTCCTTCTTGACATCCCAAAAAGCATCAGACTGAGGCATATGAGAGATGAACCACTGGTACAACAGAGGCGTGCAACAGATAATCATTCCCCCATGATAAGAACTCCGAAGATGAATAGAGTAATAAGCATCACCCAACAGTGTAGGAACTGGGTTTCCCATCATGAAGATCCTGATAGCATTAATGTCGACAAACTTGTCCACATTAGGAAATAAGAACAGTCCGTAAGCAAGTAGAGCAAAGATGGCCTCAAAAACAACCGTACTCTTCATTCTGGCAAAGTAACGAGCTTTCTCCAATAAGAACTGAGCTGGTAATCCTCTAATCCCTCCTTTAGTAGTCATATGGGCTTCCACCTCAGACTTCCCCAGATGAATCAAAGCAGCAATCTCATGTGGTTTTGGCTCACCCTCCAAACCAGTAAAAGGAACACGATCGGTAACGGGTACATCCAATAGATAAGAATACTCCTCCAGTGTAGGCATCAACTGATAATCGGGAAAAGTAAAGCAGTGATACATCGGATCATAGAACTGGACTAAGGTCGAGAGAATACCCTCTTTCATCTTCAGCTTCATGATAGGAATAATGGATCCATACTTCTTCCGAAAATCTGCAGAACGCTCGATCTCTGGAATTAGACTGACCAACTCATCTATCTTGGGATCCTTGAAACTGTATTTCCCGGTCTTTCTCTTTCAAGAATCCATGGTTAAAAGTACCTGAGATATTCACAAATAGTCAACCTTTAAATCCCTTGAAATATTGTTTTCTTTAAAAGATGCTTATGAGTGCATGGATGCATGATGCACCAATCACACACAAGATCACATATATAGGGTTCATAGGTTCAACGTCACGAGCATGAGGTCGAAGGTACTACCCATAAGGTGTTGGTCTAAAAAGTTATCACCTACCGAACAAGGTTCTAGAGGTTCCCAGAGTCTACATCCTTCCTTCGGATATTACCAACTTCCCGATTAACTCGGTAATTAGTAATATTCTCGAGAAAGACTCGTCCGAGCGTAGTATCGCGTGACAACTATTTCTGGATTACTCCGTCATAGCTTCTGCACTACACCTAAAAGGCCAAGATGGGTTTGGTATTCTACAGTCCTTAGTTTCAGCAGGCTCCCAGTTCGAAAGTAGTACGTCTTCCCGATTACTCGGTAAACGACACTACATTCAAAGGGGCCTCCACTGTGTGGGGGATCTCATGCCTCCTTTTTTGGGATTACGCCCTCAAAGTTAACATGACTATACCGCCCGTCCTATCTTAAAGTTTGCCCAAGTCTGGGTATAGGACTCATAAGTAATCACCAAGCACCCTGAAAACCAGGAAAATCCAGACAAACATATATACAACATATAACACAAAAACAACAATAACACATATACAGATATAAACAGAGATATGCTCAACCCACTTAGAGATGGACCAACAAGAGGTCAATCTATCCCCAGCAGATTCGCCATTTTTCTAGAGCGGTAGAAATGTTCAAGACTAAGCCATTGGATTGACTAGACTTTATACAAATAAAAAAAAATTTGCCACCGCGCTTTATTATTTCCAAAGGAATGGGAAAAGAGCGAATAACCCAAAAGAGGGGGAAAGATTCAAGGTAAGGGGGTTGGTTATGCAAAGGGAAGGTATTATCACCCTAAACATCAACGGTACTCCGCAGGAACCTCTTTGAAAAATCTGTATATTTTGGCTATAAAATATGTTGTATAGAAATAAATGGTGGATGTGAGAAGAGAAGTATTTTTTATGATTTTTGCACCCGCCGCGGTTGCGAACCTGTAGTGCCTACGTACCACCTTTCGTGCAATAGGGGATCAGGGTACACGTAGTTCCTCTTTTAAAGATTTGAAACACAAGTGTGTTGGTTAATTTTATGAGATAAGACATCATCGTCATTGTCCGTGTGGAAAACATACTTACTACCCACAATCATGAGAAAGGAGAATTTGCATCATCTCAAAGTGGAGGATATGGCTTGGATTTTAAAATCAACAATGCCTCACTCAACACCCAAGTTGAAAATATCTCACTTCACTACATATTGTAGAAGTATAGTTGTTTTCATCACTAAAGGATTGACAAGAGTCCAACCTTTTGATAAAAGTTTAAAGATAAAATCCAAAGTGGAAAAATGGTTTGAAATGAGATTGATTGACTTTTAGTCTTCTCACAAAAAATGTCAAGGTATTGTTAAGTTTATTGAAGTTTATTGATGAAAATGTTTTGAAAATGCATGGACCTAAGTCCAAGTTTATTATGAAAGTGTTTAAGTTTAGAAATAAGAAGAATTTTCAAAAGGAGGAAGAAGATTTTTGAAATTAAAGAAGATGTGAGGAGAAGAAGAGACTATCCTAAAGCATAAGGTAAAAGCTAAGGATAAGATCCATCTAACCAACAAGAAGCCAAAGCTTGACATTATGAGCCAAGATAGAATTCTCATTCTTTGGATTGAAACCAAGCAAGCAAAGATACTAGACCTCTTCAAGTGTATTATGTCTTCACAAAAATTGGGCAGAGTAACAGCTGTATACAGGTGAATTCCATATTACAAACAAAGGGTGTAATCACAAAAACCTGCACACAAAAACAAACAAGCAACCCAATGTCTTGAGGTAAACCTCAAGAACTCCAGACAAAATAATCAGATAAGATCACAAGGTCTCCAAGATAGGCCAAGGTTTCTAATCCTAAGTCCAAGAAATAGTCCCATGCTCCATCATGCCAAGGATAGTAACCAAATAGTTCAAGTACCATTAAGAGTTTTATTAGGGTTTATGTTGATTATTAAGTATCTTAAGAAAAGAAAAGAAAAGCTAAAGTGAGCAAAGTAAAAATGACAAGAAAATAAATGCTCAAATGAGCAAAGATGAAAATGGCATGAAATGTAAATGCTAAAAAAATAAATAGTACATAAAGCATAAAAAAGAATAAAAGCATAAGATAAAACAAGTCAATAATTAGTGGTTAGTTGGATGACCATCTTTAAACTTGCATTTAGAACTCTTTAGAGGATTGGTAGAACCAAAGCCTCCACACAATAAGTTGCATTTGCTTTTTGTCAAGTATATCATCCATTTGTAATTCTCATAAGTACCATTTAATGATCAACGATGTTTAAGTGATCTGCGTTGACCAAAGGTGTTGTAGATCCATTAGAGGATTGGTAGAACCAAAGCCTCCACAAAATGAATCTCAAGGTTATTGGATCAAAGAGATCAAATTAACATACTTGGGCTTGCAATCATAAGTTTGGGCCACGATGATCATTTATTCGAATTGGGACAAAATTTAGCGCTATGTTAAGCAATCGTAAGTGGACTTATATAGAAGTCGCACCTATTTTGAGGCCGGTCAATAGCAATCTATGCACCATTTGTTTTGAGACATGATATAGAGATCATGTTCCAACAACATTTAGTGCAATGAGAAGGGGATGAGATGAAGAGGGATTAGGGCAAAAAGATGAATAAACTACTTTTGAATTAAAAATTTAATCAAACTATTATTAAAATCATTCATCCATTTTGGTGGAGTTGAAATCAACACCCAAGATTCAATGATGTTAATAAAGTCATGATCAAAAAAATAAACTCAAGACAGCCAGAAAATAATCACAAAAATAATATTATATTTAATATATACATTAAAAGGTTAAAAATGTTAAAAAATAGAAAATAAAGAGGAAAATATCAATTATATTCAAATTAATCAAGAAATGAAAAATAAGGCCATAGAAAAATCAGAAAGGGATCCAAATATTTTTATAAATTTTTTGGTTATTTTTAAAAGTCAGAAACTATTTTTAAACTATTTAAAATTGTTCAAACAAACATAAAATAGGTAAAAAAAATGGTAAACTTCAACATAAAATTCCATAAAATTTTCAGAAAGTCAAAAGTATGCAAAATATTATTTATGATTTTTTCAGAATTAAAAAATGTCAGAAAGTATTTTTTAGGTAATTAAAAGAAAGCAAATAATATAAAAAATATAAAAAATACCAAATGTCAAAATAAAAATGTGAAAAAATATTCATAAGATCAAAAATAATTCAAAGTATTTTTGTGAATTTTTTCATAATTTTTGGATAAAAAATAAAAGTTATGAATTTTTGAAAATTTAATCAAATAAAATATAAAATCAGAAAATAAAATAAAACCAAAAAGATGTGGACCATCAGATTATAGTCAAAACGCGTTAGTAAGCTAATCCAATGGACCAGACGCACTGTGCTTGATATGGACCTTAGTGAAACACACATGTGATCAGAAAAAGGGCAACCAATAAAATTAAAACGTTTGGCACGCTATCATTGGCTGAGACGAGACATGTCACCGTCTTCAACCTCTAGACACCCTGCAATGGGGATTTTGTGAGATCCTTCAAATAGAAAAATTAGGATCCCAGGCTAGCATCATTGAACTCGTCTCTTCAAGATGATTCTAACACAACCATCGCACCAAATTTATATAAGGTATGGAGAGAGATATGAATCAAAAACCCAGAAAGCAGCGAGCACCTTCAATTTGAGATTTCTCTCTCAATTCTTAATGGATTTAAAAATTGTGAGCAACATTAGAATCAGACAAAGGAGTAGAATAGATTAGTGCTTGATTTGGATCCAAATGGTGGAGAATTCTACCTTTTCGAAGTTCAAGTAAGAAGCTCTGAAACTGGACTTCTGTAGCTTGAATTATGGGTCGTTTTGATTGGTTTAAGTGCTGGAGAGTTTGTATGAAGTTCAAGGATGATGAATGCACAAAGAATTTTGGAAAAGGAAGCTTAAATTTCAAAAATTGAATTCAACAAAAGTGGGTTCGTGTGAGGTTTTGGCAGGGTGTTCTTGGCTCTCTAAGCTTGGGAAAATGGATAGGGGATGACCTTCTATTTATAGGGAAGCAAATGAGATCAAAAGAAATAGTGAATGATGTGTTTTGGAGGGAATTCGTGTGGGTCTGCATCATGAAGAAAGTGTGACTCAATTTTGATCAAAACTCAGCTAAATCGTGCGTTTCATGATGCTAAACACTTTTGGGAAGTTGCTAATCATGATTAGAAACAAAAACGCGTGGAAAACCTGTGATTAGAAGCCAAAACAAAGATTTCAAAATCCTGACTTTGTGAAAAATTCAGTTTGAAGTTACCAAATTCAAATCCATGGCATTTCCAACTCAAGGGGTCTTAGGGCATAATTCTTGGTGCTTTGGAAAGATGAGGTTACAAGCTTTGTAATGGAAAAAGAATGGAATCAAATGGATGCTTGAGCTGAAAGTTACATGGAGTCAAAGTTGAAGAAAAAGAGTTGACTTTCCATACTTAGAAATATTTCAAATCTTCTTTAAAAATGACCTATAATCTTTTGTATTCAAACATGGCCTTCCCCTTAGAATTTGCTATTGACCCAAAAAGATGGAATGAAGTAGATCTCTTGAATGGAATTTTGGAATTTTAACCACCCAAAATCTCCAAAAAATGAGCAAGTTATGACTTGTTGAAGTTGGCCAAAAATCATGAAGTTGGCCATACATTTGTTTTGTAAATTTGACAAGGGCTTTTCCCATTTTGTTTTTGTTTGGGTATGCGTACCCGTATCCTTGTAATTATTTGGACAATGTCGGCCTTCATGGTCAAAATTTATGAATTCTTTACTTTCCCTCAATGATTTTTGTTAAATATTTACTTGTCGTTGTGCTTCATTTATTTATTTTGTGGATGTTGATACCTCTTAGGAGATTTATGCTCGACCTTGGTTGCAATCGAAACTTGTTGGGAATGTGTCGAGGAGGCAGAGTAGGAATCCTCAAAATGAATTCAAGATCGCGGTCAGGATCATGACTTCATGGCGTGAACTGCCCATCGCGAGCTGGGTGTCCTGCCTCTTGGGTACTTTGACAGTGGAGCTAGATTAAGGTGTCCGTGTCAGGCTAAGGTCCTGCTTGATAAATGAACAACAAATCCTCCTTTAATTGATGGTTAGAGGCTATGTCCGTTCCTCGACATACCTCCATGGTCGAGCGTGTCCCATCTCTTTTCAGAGAGAACCTGTCGACTACTAGAGCCCGGTGTTTTAGCAAGGTCCTAGCTATAATATTGTTTCAACTTTATAACATTCCATGGTCGAGGGAGAGGTTCTCCACTTAGGTGTTCGAGGTAGTATGCCCTTGTGCCTGTAACTCCCCGGATGCGGTACAACCCTTCCCAGTTGGCGGCCATCTTTCCCTCACAAGAATCTTTCTGATTTCTTCGTAATACTAGGCTGTCGACCTAGAATTCGCGCTTTATGACTTTAGTGTCGTGGCGAAGGGCTATCTGTTGTTTAAGTGTGGCTCCACGGAGAGCTGCTCCTGACCGGATTTCCTCGACCAGGTCGAGCTCTTCCCTTAGGGCTTCGTTATTCAGTTCCTCATCTAGAGGGACTTCATTTTTCCTGGAGAGATCCATGATTTCCACGAGGATGACTGCTTCAGTACCATAAGTTAACCAAAATGGGGTCTCACCAGTCGTCGAGTGTGGTGTTGTTCGGTATGCCCACAGGACACTGTGAAGTTATTCAACCCACCCTTTTTTGGCTTCGCCCAATCTGCACTTGAGTCCTCACAGGATAAGCCTGTTTGTGGCCTCAACATTCCCGTTGGTTTGAGGGTGTTCGACAGAAGTGAAGTGCTGTTTGGTGCCGAGCTTGGTGACGAAGTCTTGGAAAGTTTAATCAGTGACATACGTCCCATTGTCGGTGATGAGCGCTTATGGTATTCCTAATCAGGAAAGTATGTTTCGCTTATAGAAACGGAGGATATTGTGCAATGTGATTCTGGCCAGGGCTTCGGCTTCTATCCACTTCGTGAAATAGTCAACGACCATGATCAGGAATTTATTTTGATATGAACCTTGCACGAATGGTCCGAGAATATCCATTTCCCACCAGGAGAACACCCACGGGGACGATAGTGTCTTGAGTTCGTGTCTGGGTGCAAGGTGCATGTTCGTGTGTGCCTGACATTTTTCGTATCTTTTGACGCTTTCCCTCCCATCTTGGTGCATGGTGGGCGAATAATAGCTTGCCCGCAACGCCTTTCATTCCAAGGACCTTATACCCAAATGCTGGGTGTTGATCCCCTCGTGGATTTCCTGTAATACCTCGGGGGTTCTAGATTCCTTGATGCATTTCAGGAGCGGGATGAAGAACCCTCAGTGATAAAGTTTGCACTCGAGTACCACGTAACAACATACTCGTTGTTTGGTCGTGGTGGCCTCTTTTTGGTCAGCGGGCAATACTCCCGCCGTGAGAAAGTTAAACACCAGGGTCATCCAACATGAATTGTATCCAATGGCATTCACCTCGGGCGGTGCAATGGATTTCTCAATGCTCAGGTGAGAAATGGATTCTTGGATGATAGATTTGTTCCCACCTTTCTTTTTTGTGCTCGTGAGCTTTGAGGGTATATCTTCCCGTGTGTTTTGTTCGCGTGGTACATGTTTGATTTCTGCCAGGTCAAACCGTTTCATCCGCTCTTTGACCAGGTCCAGATATTCGATGAGGCTCTTGTTCTTAGCCTCATATCCTCCTTGTACTTGAGATGCAACGAGTTGGGAATCCGTGAATATTTGTATCTCTCAGGCACCCAGATCCTCGACCAGCCTTAATCCTGCGAGTAAGGCCTCATATTCAGCTTGATTGTTCGATGTGGGAAATGAGAGGGTGAGGGAATGTTCGATCACAATGCCTTATCCGTTCTCGAGGAGGATTCCCGCTTCGCTCCCCGTCGAGCTGGAAGCTCTGTCTACAAAGATGGCCCACTTATGTTTTTTCCTTATGGGAAGATCGTGGGTGGTCATCTCTGCGACGAAGTCGGAAAACGCTTTAGATTTAAGGGATTTTATGCTCTCGTACTAAACATCAAACTATGAGAGCTCAAGGGACCATTTTTGCATTCGACCGACCATATCTAGTCGACCTAGGAGCTGTCTCACGGGTTGGTCTGTTCACACGATGACTATGTACACGAGGAAGTAATGTCTAAGTCTCCTCGCCATGTTGACGAGAGATAATGCTACTTTTTCAATCCTTTGGTACCTAACCTTGGGGCCTTGTAGCGCTTTTCTCGTAAAATACATTGGTTTCTGCCCGTCTGGTGTCTCGCGAACGAGAGTTGCACTTACGGCCTCGGCGAAGATAGCCAGGTAAAGGAACAACGTCTCTTCATTCTCTGGTCGTGATGATACGTGCGATTATGAAAGGCTTTGCTTGAGGTGGAGGAGTGTTTGCTCGCATTCCTCGGTCCACTCGAAAGTCGCTTCTTTGCGCATGAGTTTGAAAAATGGTAGCGCTTGTTGCACGAACTTTACCATGAAACTGGAAAGTGAGGCGAGCATACCGTTTAGGAATTGTATGGATTTTTTTAATATTGGCATGGAGAGCTCGGAGAGTTCCTGACATTTGTCGAGGTTGGCTTTGATTCCCTGTTCAGTCAGATAGAAACCGAGGATTTGCTCGCCTTAACCCCGAAGGTGCATTTCTCTGGGTTGAATCTCATTTTGCATTGCCTTACTTGGGCAAAGACTCTTCTGAGATGGGTAGCATGGTCGATTTCTGTTCGAGATTTGATGATCATATCGTCCATATATACCTCGAGCATGTCTCCGATCTTGTTGCGGAAGACTTTGTTCATCATCCGCTGGTATGTTGCCCCTTCATTTTCAGGCCGAAAGGAATTACATTATAGTAGTAATTTCCCGAGCCGGTCATGAAGGCAGTTCAATGTTTATCTCTCATCACTATTGGAATTTGGTTATATCCCGAGTAGGCGTCCATAAATGATAAAATTTTGTAGCCGGTCGAGTTGTTGACCCGCATATCAATGTTAGGTAAAGGAAAAGCATCTTTAGGACATTCCCGATTAAGATCAGTATACTCAACACACATTCTCCATTTTCTATTATTCTTTTTGACAAGTATAACATTTGAGAGCCAAGTTGAATACCCAACTTCAGAAATAAAATTTTCCTCTAGGAGGCCTTTTACAACTTTTTTAACAGCCTCTACTTTTTTGGGAGACTGCCTACGCCTATGTTGTACTACTGCCCTAGCGGCTGGATCAACGACGAGTTAGTGACAAGCGACCTCATGGACGAGTCTGGGAATCTCCGTAGCACTCCATGCGAACAAGTCCATGTTCTCCCTTAAGCAAGCCTTGAGCTTCTTCCTTGCTAGGTCGAGGAGTCTGTAATAAGGTGGGAGAACTGACTTGGGTGTTTTGCATTTGATCGCAATTGTTGTGGATAGAAAGAGTCACCACCAACTTTTCTTTTATCTAATAAAGGAAAGGGTGAAAATAACAGGAAATACCTTTTGAAAATTTTCTTGAATTCAGGGGGTAGCTTATGAAAAGGGAAGGTGTTAGCACCCTTTCCATCCGTAGTTATCTACGGGCTCTTAGCTGCTAGCTCACTTTGAAATTCTTTGTTTGAAATGTGTTTGTGATTTGTTTGAAAGTAATTTTGAAAAGTACCTTCGTTTAGGCGAACTTTGTAATGATTCTCGTCTCTATAAGAATGCATACAAAGTGTTGACTTTTGAAAATATTTCATTAGAAAGTGTTGGTGTGTTTGAAAGATGTTTTGAAAATGGTTGTGAGCAAGCAACTATGAGCGTTTTACTTACTCAAAAAGTCTTTGTTCATTTCCTTCTCCTTTAGATATTACTATCTTACCATTGATTGATAAGAAGCCATATCATTGGATGTGAAGGGACAGGCGTGGGTCGTCGTATAGTCATAGAAGGCAACATTATAGGATACTTTAGCAATTTGTTGTAAGGGACTAAGATCATTTATCAAAGGCAACATCGAAGGGTCATTGAGGAACTACAATCTTGTAATTAAGGGGGTCTTTGCTAAAGTAACCCACGTTCGAGAGACATGACTGTTTATTCGTAGGCAACAAGTGTGGGTTACCCTAGAGGTGCGTGTGTGAATTGTGTTTTGATTGTATGCATTTTTGTCATGAGATTAGGGTTCTCTAAGATTAATTTTATCTTGCCATACACACCCTAATTATTAACAATTATATTAAAAGCGATAAATTGAGGAAATTAAAGTCCTACACTATTACATCACTTAGGGAATGGGGATAAAATTATAAATGAGGATGAAAGTAATTAAAACCTAATTACTATTATAACCAAATTGAAAAAAAGGTCTCAAAATCAAGATTTTTGGTGTTTAGGCTGACACGGGCCGTGTCCTGTGACACGGGCACCCTGTCAGAACCCTGTCCTGCCACATTGCCAAGTTTTTAATCCCAGTAAGAGGGACACGGGCCGTGTTCTGTGACACATGCACCGGAATCATAACCCTGCCTTACTATTTTGTCCTATTTTCTTCCTAACACGGCCCGTGTCAGGTGACACGTCCGACCGTGTCATACTTTCAGAAGCTTTTTTTCTGTAGTTTTTAGTGTTTGCAACTCTTCTACTCTGATTTGTCCTATTTTATTCTTTTGAAAATGAAATTAAAATGATGTATGAACAAAAATATCACAGTTTGAGAAAACTTACCTCTTGAAGTGAAAACTCAAAATGTGCATGGATGTTTCCAGTTGCAATGTGATGATTGATTGAACTTCCTAAGACCTCCCTGAAGTTGTTTCAATCCTTACTTTATGTTGAAAGTGTTTGGGTGTCTCCAAGCAAGTCAACTTTCAAGACAATGCTTTTGAGTTTGAAAGGTGGTCATAATGATGTTACAGAAGTTGTTCTTGTGTTTGAAAAACTTCTATATGATGTATGTGAAGTATTTGTATGGTTTGTTTGGGCAAAACTTGCAAGGTGTGAGAGGTTCAAAGATTTGGACTTCAAAGCTCAAGAGTTGTGGTTTTATGGACAGTTATGGTTTTTTGAGAGTATGATGGGTTTAGAGAAACTTGTCTAGACAACAAAACTTCCAGCCCTTTAGCTTTTAAATGGCCTCTCTATTCATAGAAAATGTTTGATAGGATGAGAGAGTTTGTTTTACAAGTTGTCAAATTCTGGTTTGGTTGAGATGAAACAACCAAGTTATGTGAAATTTGATATTCCAATGCATGGTACAAAATGGATATAAAGTGGCTGGGAGTTTTTAGGCATGTTGCTCTTGCTTTGACATTGTGTGTGCAGAAAAAACAGTTGAGAGGCTCAAGGAGAGATGACTTTGTATAAAGCATGCTTTATGTGAATGGTAATGGTGCCTTTGTGCCATAAATGGCATGATGTAATGGATAATACTTGAATCACTTGGATAATGGTTCAATCAATTGTGTAAAAATATGATTATGGATAGATTTAAAATTCAAAAGGCCTGCAAAGTAAGATTATGCAACACATCATGCAAATTGGATTATGTGTTCTTCAACAAAATGACTTGCAATTCAAAAATGGATGCCCAACTTCATGCCCTTGAATCTCCTTGCTCAAGTATGATAACTTCATGCTATTAGACATTTTGGAAAGCTTGAAATATTGTCTACAACTTTCATATTGGCCATTTAGACAAAATCATCTTGGAACTATGTGAAAAAATGCCAAGAAGTTGAGATAAAAACTGACCAAAATCTCTTGAAAATTTCTCTAAGTGTTGGACAACAATGTCATGATTTCATGGGCTCATGTATTCAAATCTAAGAATTTTTCTGACATCAACCCTCTAATACAAAGGTGTATAATTAATCAAGATCTACATCTTTCATGTTGAAAGTTTTCTTTGAATCATCTTGCATCTTGGTGAAAAAATGTCATGAAGTTATGAAATTATCATGTTTAAAACACTTAGAAAAATTTCTAAGTATAGAAAATGTTGACTTTTCCAAAGACTTTTTGACTTTCTTGATTTATTGATGATCAAGTTTCATACTTTTTTAATGTCTTGACGAAGTGTGATCTTTGAAACTCAAATTTGATAAAAAAGTCAAAGTTTGACTTTTCAGTGTACAGTTTTGACTTTTCCATCAGTTGACCAAATTTCATCTATCAATCCAATGATCTTGAGAAATGTTTTGAGCCATAAAATTAGGTCAACATATTGTATTTTAATCCTTGAGATTGTAATTTAAGCCATTAGATCATGTATTAAGTCAAAAGTCTAGGATCAGTCATTCTGAGTCAAAACCCTAATTTTGACAATTTTGCCCTTTTGATGATTTGAACATTTTTCTTGAGGAATTGTGATACAAACTTGATCAATTGACGTATATGACTTCAAAATGTTGATATTGGTAAAAAATATTGAAGTTTGGCTGTAAGTTGACCATAATTGACTTTTTACCCAATACCATTGATTTTAGGTTGTCTGATCAATTGATTGAGCAATTTTACGATACAAGACTTGAAACTTGACATGGGAAATATTGAAGGTCCATAATGATCCATGAAATTCATTTGGAGTATTAGAAGTCCAATTGTATTTGTGCAAACTCAAACCCTAATTTGAGGTATCGGTGTTAAGGAGATGGTTTGACCTAGTTAACACTTGTGCAAGCTCGAGCCACTGAAGATCTTTGTGAGAAATGTGTTGAGAAAAGAGGGGGAAAATTTTGGGGTACAACAACTGCCCCTGTTCAATATTCTTAAACCTTAAGAGTTATATTGGTGTGTCCGTCATTTGTGACTTGAAAGTGGAAGATGATTGAACACTAGAGTGCCCAAAAATTTATACTGCTGATGCATAAAGTAATGTGTTAGTTGATTGCATAAGAAATGGGATTAATAGATGCCATTTGGAGAGGTGATGAAGAGTTGTTAGAGACAGGATTATATATGCCATCCAAGGTGACTGTTGATAGATATTGGAAGAAGCATCAGAATAAATCTTTGGTCGATTTATATTGAAACAGCAGGTGTCTGTATTTGTCTTTGACTAGGTAAGAATCAGAATAAATCTTAAGTTCAGTTTAATTGAACCAGAGAAAGTATCTAACAGAGAAGTATCCGAATAAATCTTTGGTCGATTGAATCAGAATGATATGCTGGAATAGACCCGCGTTAAGTCGTGTCCGAGAATGTATTAGACGGAATTTATGCTGGATTGCTTCAGGATGATCCCGTGTGAAGATGCATTTGGAAATACATTAGAAGGAACCCGTGTAAGATTGCTTCCCGTGTGAAGCTGCATTTGGAAATACATTAGAAGGAACCCGTGTAAGATTACTTCAGGATGAGCCCCTGTGAAGCTGCATTTGGAAGTAAATGAGAAGGAGCCTAAGTAGGGCTGCTTCAGGATGAGTCTGTGTGAAACTGTATTTGGAAATATATGATACGAAGCCTGGTAGGGCTGCTTCGGGATGAGTCTGTGAAACTGCATCTGGAAGTAAATGAGAAGGAGCCTGGGTAGGGCTGCTTCAGGATGAGCCCGTGTGAAACTGCATTTGGAAATATATGAGAATGAGCCTGGATAGGGATGCTTCGGGATGAGTCCGTGTGAAACTACAATTGGAAATTCATGAGAAGGAGACTGTGTAGGGCTGCTTCGGGATGAGTCCATCTGAAATTGCATCTGGAAATATATGAAAAGGAGCCTGGGTAGGGGTGCTTAGGGATGAGTCTGTGTGAAACTGCCTCTGGAAGTATATGAGAAGGAATCCGTATAAGATTGCTTTGTCTGGTCGTGTATAAGGAGGAACCTGTGTAAGATTGCTTCGTCTGATCGTGTATGAGAAGGAGCCCGTGTAAGATTTTTTCGTCTGGTCGTGTATGAGAAGGAACCCATGTAAGATTGCTTCGTCTGGTCGTGTAGATAGTTGCTCTGTATTGTTTCAGGAACTAATCTTGGACCTGTTGAAAATTGCTGATGATAATTATCTGTTGATTGATCTTTCCTGAAAAGGTAAAGAGTTAGCTATATGCAATGTCATGATGTATGAAATGCATTACGTAATGGTGTTCTAAAAAATGAGGTTGTGCTATATGCGCTTCGTATGCATATGCTATGATGTATGAAATGTGAAATATTGTTGAAGTGTATCTTTGTCTGGGAAAATAAATTCCTGATTACTGTCGTGGATGAAGAGTATATGTATCTTCAATTTTGTCTTGAATACTTCCGTTGGGGATTCCTATTTGCTTTAAGGAACCTCTGCAGGGGATGTCGATTTCTGCTTGAGGGATAGAGTTCAGGAACCTTGGTTGTCCATCACTTTACTGAGGAATTTAATTCTTATTCACCCCGACTGGGGATAAAAGAGATGGTTAAACTTTTGTCTTGGAGAGGATAGTTGACTGGTATCTGGTCAGAATCCAGGCTTTGCAGTAACTTTTTGGGGAGGATGAAGTTAACTGTTATCTGTTCGGATTCCAGGCTTCGCAACAACTTTCTGGGGAGGATGAAGTTAAATGTTATTTGGTCGGATTCCAGGCTTCGTAGCAACTTTCTAGGAAGAATGAAGTTAACCGTTATCTGGTCGGATTCGAGGCTTCATAATAACTTATTGAAGTTAACTGTTATCTGGTCAGATTCCAGGCTTCGCAGCAACTTCCTAAAGTTAACTGTTATCTGGTCGGATTCCAGGCTTTGCAGTAACTTCCTAAAGTTAATTGTTATCTTGTCGGATTCCAGGCTTCACATCAACTTACTGAGGATAGTATCGACTCTGTTGGTGACAAGGGGAGTTCTATCAGTGATGTGTAGTAGTCTGAGGAAAAGACTCAAGCTGGGGAGATTGTAATATGTTGGGGAAATAAGCCCTGTTGAGGAAAGTATTCTGACGACTTTACTCAGGAAATGAATTTGTCTGGGGAAGAATTTTTATAAGGTTTCTTTTCCAGTTTTGGAAGACCAAACTCGGCTGGGGAATGTCACAATAAATCCAAGCCTTGATTATATCTGAGGATGTATTGAAGGAGTATCAGAATGACATCTGTTAGAACAATGTTTGAATCTACTACCCTATATTTAAGTTTTGATGATAACAAAGTGAAAAGATATGGTATTTAAATGTTTCATGTTTGAACTATCTGCTGCCTAAAATTATTATGCTCTGACTTGCAGATACTCTGATTGATATAAGCAAGATCACGTTTATTCAGCATCAGAATTTGATTTCATACACCAGCATCAGAAGTTGCTACATCAGAACGTCAAGATCAGATGATCAACTCACGCACATGCTGAAGCTTGATGAACAAGACTGCGCTCAAACACTCTGATACAGAAACACAATAGTTCATCAGCAGCGAAGCAGAATCAGAATGAGCCAAGCCAGAACGTGCATTGAAGAAGCAACGGTACTGTGCATTAAACGCTAATTAATTCCAACGGCCTCATTCCAGACAAGATCTGCTCAATAAGGAAAGCTTGTTATTAGCATTGAATCAAGAATATTGCATTCAACGTTCATCTTCTCAAGTGCTATATAAACAAGGCTTCGAAGATTATAATGACTAATGCTCTCCAAATCTCTACACGCACAAAGCTGAACCATAATCTTCGTTCTACCAGTTTTGCTAAACCACAAACTCTGATACTCCATTACTATTTAGCAATCTAGTTTCTAAGCTTCATTTGTGTATACATCACAGTTGTGATAAAGTTTTGTAGAAAACATCCACACACATTGTTTTATATCTTTGTAAGAAAGTGTTGCCTTGACAAACCGGGTTGTGGTTTGAATCAAGAAGGCTTTAGCAGTTGTTAAAGCAGTCTGTAATATTCAGTTGAATATAGTGAATTAAGACCTCGTTGGAGAGAGGCGAAATCACCTTGACGGGTGGACTGGAGTAGTTTGAGATCAAACGAACCAGGATAAAAATATCTTGTCAATTGCTTTAGATTTCAGTTTTACAATTCAACCCCCCTTCTTGTGTTTTTCACCCCTTCAATTGGCATCAGAGCGCCTGGTTCTGAGCTAAAACACTTAACCGTGTCAGTACAAGATCCAGCGTCAGAAAAACACAATGGCAGGAAACAATTCTCACTTCAGCAATGACAATAATGAGGACAGAGACAGATTCAGTGGCAAACCTCCAGTCTTTGATGGAGAAAACTTTGATTACTGGAAAGACAGAATTGAAAGCTTCTTTCTAGCACATGATGCTGATCTGTGGGATATGGTGACAGATGGATACACGCACCCTGTGAATGCAAGTGGTCAGAAGATTGATAGAAAATCAATGTCTGATCAACAAAAGCGTGATTTCAAGAATCACCATAAGGCCAGAACCATCCTCCTCAGTGCCATCTCCTATACTGAGTATGAAAAGATCTCCAACAGAGACACAGCAAAGAACATCTTTGATTCTCTCAGAATGACGCATGAGGGCAACGTTCAAGTCAAAGAAACAAAAGCTCTGGCGCTCATTCAGAAGTATGAGGCGTTCAAAATGGAAGAATCTGAATCCATTGAAACTATGTTCTCTAGATTCCAGATTCTGGTAGCTGGTCTCAAAGTTCTGGACAAAGGATACTCTACTGCTGACCATGTCAAGAAAATTATCAGAAGTTTACCCAAGCAGTGGAGGCCTATGGTTACTGCTCTGAAGCTAGCTAAAGATCTCAACAAGATCACTCTGGAGGAACTTATAAGCTCCCTCAGAAGTCATGAGATAGAGCTAGAAGCTGACGAGCCTCAGAAGCAAGGTAAGCCTTTAGCTTTAAAATCTAACAGAAAATCTGAGTCTAAAGTCTTGCAGGCAGTTGAAGAAACATCTGATGGATCCTCATCAGAAGAAGACGAACTTTCCCTTCTTTCCAGAAGAGTAAATCAACTGTGGAAGCAAAGACAAAGGAAGTTCAGGAATCCCAGAAGATCTGATCAGAACGAGTCCTCTTCCAGATACAGAAGGACAGATTCTTCCTCTGGATACAGAAGATCTGAAGGCTCCTCCAGTAGCAAGAAGCCAAACACCAAAGACATCATCTGCTACGAGTGCAATGAGCAAGGACACTACAAGAGTGACTGCCCAAAGCTTCAGAGGGAAAAGCCCAAAAAGAAGTTTGGAAGAGAGAAGAAGAAAAGTCTCATGGCCACATGGGATGACTCTGACTCGTCTGAAGCTGACTCAGAATCAGATGATGAAAGGGCAAACATAGCGCTCATGGCTAACATCTCAGAAGATAGTGAAGCTTCTGAATCAGACTCAGAATCAGACACAGAAGAGGTATTTCCTAACTTCGCTGTTAATTTTACAAAGGCTGAACTTGCTGAAAGCCTCAATGAAATTCTGGAACGCTATCAGCAGATTAGAGCTAAATTCAGAGACCTGAAAAGGAATCTTGAATCTGACTCTAATAAGTCTGAGAGTCTCAAATTGGAAAACTCTGAGCTGAGAGATAAAATTTCAAAATTAGAAAACTCTTTACAAAACTCTCAGAAGGAACCAATTTCTGAAACTCCCAGCAACGCTGATGAGATCATCAAGGAGTATGATCACAGTTTCCAGAAGTTCCTAGCTAAAAACATAGATAGAAGCAGAATGGCTTCAATGATCTATGGAGTTAGCAGAAACGGCAGGAAAGGTATAGGATACCAAGGTAAGGTTCCTACACCAAAGAATGTCATGGACTTGACCATTAAACACACTCCTCTAAATTCACACTTTGTGTATGGTCACACACACGACATCAAATATACTAGCAGTAAGCACTCTGTGAAACCAAAATTCAACCAGAGTTTTGGTAAAACTAACAAGTCAGGACCCAAGAAAATCTGGGTACCTAAGGACAAAATAATACGTGTTGCAGATATCTTTAGCAGCAAGTCAGAAACACCAGTCATGGTACCTGGACTCTGGCTGCTCACGACACATGACGGGAAGAAGGCATATGTTCCAAAGCCTGGAACTTAAGCCTGGAGGCCACGTTGGCTTTGGAGGCAATCAGAGGGGAAAGATAATTGGCTCTGGAACTCTAGGTAATGGAAATCTTCCCTCTATTAATAATGTTCTGCTAGTAGATGGATTGATGCATAATCTGTTATCCATAAGTCAATTAAGTGATAACGGTTATGATATAATCTTTAATCAAAAATCATGTAAAGCTGTTAGTCAGAAAGATGGGACTATCCTGTTTAATGGTAAGAGGAAAAACAACATTTACAAAATCAAACTTTCTGAACTAAAGAGTCAGAATGTAAAATGTCTTCTGTCTGTTAACAACGAGCAGTGGATCTGGCACAGAAGATTGGGGCATGTTAGTATGAGAAGAATATCTCAGATTAACAAACTCAATCTGGTCAGAGGACTTCCTAATTTGAAGTTCAATTCAGATGCTCTGTGTGAAGCATGTCAGAAAGGCAAATTTGCAAAACCTTCTTTTAAATCCAAAAATGTTGTTTCCACCTCTAAGCCATTAGAACTTCTGCACATTGACTTATTTGGACCAGTTAAAACTGCTTCAGTTAGTGGTAAGAAGTATGGGTTAGTAATCGTAGATGACTATAGCAGATGGACATGGGTAAAGTTCTTAAGACACAAGGACGAGTCACACTCTGTGTTTGTTACCTTCTGTAACCAAGTTCAGAATGAAAAAGATCTTAGAATCGTTAAAGTCAGAAGTGATCATGGTGGAGAATTTGAAAATAAAGATTTTGAGTCATTCTTTAATGACAAAGGCATTCTGCATGATTTCTCTTGTCCTAGAACTCCCCAACAAAATGGAGTTGTAGAACGAAAGAACAGAACATTGCAAGAAATGGCCAGAACCATGATCAATGAGACAAACGTTGCTAAGACTTTCTGGGCAGAGGCAATAAACACAGCGTGCTACATTCAGAATAGAATCTCAATAAGACCTATTCTGGAAAAGACTCCATATGAATTGTGGAAGAACAGAAAGCCCAACATTTCATATTTTCATCCATTTGGATGTACTTGCTTTATATTGAATACAAAGAATTATTTGAACAAGTTTGACTCTAAGGCACAGAAGTGTATTATGTTAGGATACTCTGAACGCTCAAGAGGGTACAGAGTATACAATACAGAAACACAAATTGTGGAAGAATCAATCAGTGTTCGTTTTGATGACAAGCTTGACTCTGAAAAGTCAAAGCAGAATGAAACTTTTGCAGGTATAGAAATTGAATTTGCAGGTTCTGAAGACAAGTCATCAGAAGCTCTCAACACAGACATTCCTTCAACGTCTGAAAGGAGCACTGCTAGAAATCCTACAACAGCTGCTGATCAACCTCATAAGAGATTGCCCAGAAGCAGTTTGGATCACCCAGAAGAGACTATCCTAGGAAGAAAGGAAGATCCAATCAGAACAAGAGCAAGCTTCAGAAACTCTGAAGAAACTCTTATGGGACTTGTGTCTCTGATTGAACCTTCTTCTATTGATGAAGCACTTCTGGATAATGACTGGATTCTGGCAATGCAAGAAGAGCTGAATCAATTCACCAGAAACGACGTATGGGATCTCGTTCCCAGACCAAAAGGATTCAACGTCATTGGAACAAGATGGGTGTTCAGAAACAAGCTTAATGAGCAAGGTGAAGTCATCAGAAACAAGGCACGACTGGTTGCACAAGGTTATAGTCAGCAAGAGGGGATAGACTATACAGAAACCTTTGCCCCAGTCGCCAGGTTAGAATCTATCAGACTTTTAATTTCATTTGCTGTTAATAGAGGCATCACTCTGTATCAGATGGATGTCAAAAGTGCATTCTTAAATGGTTATATAGAAGAAGAAGTTTATGTTCACCAACCCCCAGGTTTTGAAAATACAAAACATCCAGAACATGTTTTCAAACTAAAGAAGTCACTGTATGGTCTGAAACAAGCTCCCAGAGCTTGGTATGAAAGGCTAAGTAACTTTCTGCTTGAAAATGAATTCACCAGAGGGAAAGTGGACACTACTCTATTCTGTAAAACAGTTAAGAGTGACATCTTAGTCTGTCAAATTTATGTTGATGATATCATTTTTGGTTCTACTAATCCTTCTCTTGGAAGAAAATTTGCTAAGTGTATGCAGGCAGAATTTGAGATGAGCCTCATGGGGGAACTGAAATTCTTTCTAGGAATTCAGATCAATCAAACTCCAGAAGGAACTTACATTCATTAGAGCAAATACATCAGAGATCTTCTGAAGAAATTTGACCTCTCAGAATGTAAGCCATCAAAGATTCCAATGCATCCCACGTGCATTCTGGAAAGAGAAGAGGTAAGCAAAAGTGTAGAACAGAAAGTCTACAGAGGTATGATTGGTTCTCTCCTCTATCTGACTGCTTCAAGACCTGACATATTATTCAGTTTTTGCATCTGTGCTAGATTCCAATCAGATCCTAGAGAATCTCACTTAACAGCTGTTAAGCGAATTTTCAAGTATCTGAAAGGTACTACTAATCTGGGTTTGTTTTATAGAAAATCTAGTGATTACAGCTTAGTAGGCTACTGCGATGCTGATTTTGCTGGAGACAGAGTGGAACGTAAAAGTACTTCTGGAAGCTGCCAGTTTCTGGGAGAAAATCTGATCTCTTTGTCCAGCAAAAGGCAATCAACAATTGCTCTGTCAACAGCAGAAGCTGAGTACATAGCAGCAGCAGGATGTAGCACACAAATGCTCTGGATGAAAAGTCAGCTTGAAGACTTCCAGATTTTTGAGAGTAACATTCCTATACTTTGTGATAATACTTCTGCTATTTGCTTAAGTAAGAATCCTATTTTACATTCTAGAGCTAAGCATATAGAAATAAAGCATCATTTCATTAGGGACTATATTCAGAAAGGTATTTTGAACTTAAAATTTATAGATATAGACCATCAATGGGCTGATATCTTTACTAAACCCCTTTCAGAAGATAGGTTTAATTTCATTCTGAAACATCTCAGCATGAAAGTATGCCCAGAATGAAAATGTTTTAATTCCATATATTTATCTTCAGAATGTAATTATTCTACTGTGAACTTCTGATCAATCTCCTTTCAAAAAGATAGAACATGCAGATTGTATCAGATGCAAGTCTAAAGATCTGAGAGTCTAATCTCAAAGACAGACGTGCTGATCACTACATCAAACAAGTGTCATCCAATCATCAGCATATCTCTGAAGCAGAACGCGTGCACGCTTCTGAGAAGGCAAAGCGCTGATTGGGTGCATTGAGACACATGTCTGGTAACCGTTTTTAAGTATCTTTCTCAAATCCCCCAAAATCAGCAAGCATTTAATGAAAAGTAATCATTCTTTTAAATGGCAATCATGATTTTTTTTCTCTCTCTTAAAAATGTTTAACTTTTCAAAATAACTTTGAAAACTCCATTTAAGCACATTAATCTCTCATTTATTCTTTACGCTTTCTCACAATCACTCAAGCATTTTCTGCATATTTCTGAGTTCATCCCTTGCAAACCTTTTTCTCTCAATTCATTCTCAAAGCTTTTTTAGTGTGAACAATGGCATCCTCCAGCATTTCTGCAGGCAATCAGAAGAAAGCAACTTCTGAGCAATATCAGGTGCCACTCAGAACTCTCCTTACTCCGGTAAAGAACCTTGAAGTGCTCTCTGAGTTAATCATTGACTTTGAAAGCTTGAAGGAAAATGGTTTTGACCTAACTGAAGAAATTAGGGCTCAAAAGTGGGAAAGGTACTTCGATAGGTTGGTTGGACCAACATTCCCAGCGCTAGTCAAGAAATTTTGGATTCACGCCAAGGTTTCAAAACATCTAGTCATTTCTTCTGTTATGGGAAAGAAGATTGTGATTTCTGAAGATCTCATTGCAAGGCTAATCGGTCAAAGTGGTGGTGGAGTCCGTTGTGTGGACATGGCCGAAAGATGCGCTGATGTAGGTGTGGTAGCCAACAGGATTTTCACTCTTGGAATGCCCAGCAGCAAGATTAAGGATCTGAAGGATCACTGCAGAGTATGGGCTAAGATTATTCTGGGATGCTTCAACCACAGGAAACCAACAAGTTCTCCTGATTATATAAATGTGGATCAACAGTTTCTGATCTACTTTATTGATCAGAAGGTTAAGATCAATCTGGCTCACTTCCTGTTCAACCATCTCAAAACCAGTGTGAAAGAGACAAGAGAAGAAGAAAGAACCAAGAGGGACTGGATACCATTTGGAAGGCTTATATCAGATATTCTGACAGAGAATAGGCTGATTGAACATCCGATTGAAGCTCAGGAGCTGAGCACTATTGAACCAACCATTGGGAAACCTCTGAACGCTAAGAATCTGAAAAAGATGAAGCTGATAGAAAATATTCAGAAGGAACCCAGAGCTACTTCAACTGCTGATATCTCCAGCAGAAGAGTGCCTCTGAGTGATTTTCCGGTATTTTCTGAAATGGAATCCAAACCAGAGATGTTTCTCAGGTACCCAGATACGTACAAGGCAGAGGATACATGTTCAAAGCTGAAGATCAAAGATCTGAGTCAACCCCAACCGGAAGTGACTCAGAAGAAGACAAAGAAGAGGAAAGCGCCAACAGAAGGATCATCTCATCAGACTCCAAAGAAAAGAGGTATTTCATCTGCTGCCCCTGTTTTAATTTCATCTACTATTCCAACATCTGCTGCCCCTTCTCAAACCTCCCACAGAATATCCATCCCAATCCCTACTATTGATGAAACCATACCAGAAGACCCTTCTGAGGCCTTACTACTCAGAAGACCCAGAACCAAAATCCCCAAACAACCAACTGTTTCAACAACACCAGCACTTGACCGAGTGCTAGCTGATATTGAGCGTGAACATGCTTCTGCTCAACCACACCCTGAACCACAAAATATTCCTCCTCCACAACCAGAACAACAACAACAACCAGAACCAGAACCACAACAACAACAACCACTCTCAGAAGAACCTCTGATCCCTGAGCAATCAGAGATTCCACCTCCATCTCCCCAACCAGAAATAAATCCACCTTCACCACAAACAGAGTTTCACCACTATGAAACCCCTTCTCCTCATCATTCTGACCCTCACTCACCTCAACCATCACCGTTGGCAATCCAGTTGCCATGTGGAACCACTGTTTTCAGGCCCCAGTTGCCATCCTCATTAGAATCGACACCTCCAAAAACTCCAACCACTCCAATCGAAATATCTGACTCTGATACCCCTCCTCCAAAACAAACAGCCTCTCAGAAATCCGCTGAAAACCCCAGCAGAACTTTCATTGACTTAACCAGTCTTGAACGTCTTGCTGATTTAAGACACAAAATTGCCATCCCAAAACCAAAGCAACCAGATGTTGGCTCTGGTATTTTGAATTTTGAAACAGGTGTGCTGCAATGGATTGCTTCTTTGAAGCAAGTTTGCCCTGGGATGATTGACCCAGCTGCTTCTGATCAGCTCTGGTCACAGTTCAGACTATGGGTACGTGCTGAAGCCCTCAAGTTGCAGGATGTCAACTATGAGCAGGCACAACAGAACTTCAGCAAGCTGCTGAAGGAAGTTGAAAGTCAGCTACCTCAGGAAGTTGTGCTCCCTCTGGACTCTGAACCTTGGTCTGAGAAACAGCAAGCTGCAAAGGTGCAACCATCAGAAGAAGACAAGACCATTCAGGCTGAAGAAAATCCAGCAGAGGATGTCGCTGAAAGTTCTGAGAAGCCTCCTCCTTCTGATGCTTCTCAAGCTGCCTTGGACAGGCAGACTCTGGAAGAATTAAGGCTGAATGACTTGCGTCTACAGCAGCGGATGGAAGAAAATGATCAGAAGATGAAAGCAAGAATGGATGTGCAGGACAGCAAGATTGACTCTGTTGTCAGCATGGTGCAGAAGCAAAATGAGACTTCTGAAAAGATTCAAGCGATGCTGGAAATCCTGTTCACACGCATGCCTCCTCAACCTTAAATCTTTTTCATGCATGACCTTTTTTTCATGTTTTCTTCATTTTCTGATGTACTGTTCTGATTAAGTTTTTGTAATATTTTCTTGCTCTGATTCTGAACTATCTTAATATGATTAGTTTTTCTGATCAAATTGTTTTAGCACATCACCAACACTTTTTGATTGCTGACAAAAAGGGGGAGAACAAGAATGATATTTAAATCAATAACGGGCTAACTAGACAGAAACTCTCAAACATTCTAACTCTATTACTTGAAACGTTTTTCTGTTTTGTTTAAAGTCTACAGGTACAAGGAAGCTCCTGGACACTCTGAAGACTAGAAGCTCTGATCAAGATGTAGAAGCTCTGATCAATGTTGCTCTGATCAATATGAGGTTCTGATCGTCCTAATACTCTGATCCAAAGCAAAGCTCTGACAAGAAAAGCTCTGAAGCTCTGCTCTCTGATAAGTCAAAGACTCTGATAATCTGATGTTCAAAGAAAGAAAAAGATCTGATCCTGAAGAACACGTATATCAAAGGGAAGTAATAAACTCAGGGGGAGTATCTCTTAACTCTGACTTCTCCGTACTTCTTTACCTCTGATACATTTTTCCAGATACCTTTTTCATTTAAAATATCTAGTTTTTGTCATCATCAAAAAGGGGGAGATTGTTAGAACAATGTTTGAATCTACTACCCTATATTTAAGTTTTGATGATAACAAAGTGAAAAGATATGGTATTTAAATGTTTCATGTTTGAACTATCTGCTGCCTAAAATTATTATGCTCTGACTTGCAGATACTCTGATTGATATAAGCAAGATCACGTTTATTCAGCATCAGAATTTGATTTCATACACCAGCATCAGAAGTTGCTACATCAGAACGTCAAGATCAGATGATCAACTCACGCACATGCTGAAGCTTGATGAACAAGACTGCGCTCAAACACTCTGATACAGAAACACAATAGTTCATCAGCAGCGAAGCAGAATCAGAATGAGCCAAGCCAGAACGTGCATTGAAGAAGCAACGGTACTGTGCATTAAACGCTAATTAATTCCAACGGCCTCATTCCAGACAAGATCTGCTCAATAAGGAAAGCTTGTTATTAGCATTGAATCAAGAATATTGCATTCAACGTTCATCTTCTCAAGTGCTATATAAACAAGGCTTCGAAGATTATAATGACTAATGCTCTCCAAATCTCTACACGCACAAAGCTGAACCATAATCTTCGTTCTACCAGTTTTGCTAAACCACAAACTCTGATACTCCATTACTGTTTAGCAATCTAGTTTCTAAGCTTCATTTGTGTATACATCACAGTTGTGATAAAGTTTTGTAGAAAACATCCACACACATTGTTTTATATCTTTGTAAGAAAGTGTTGCCTTGACAAACCGGGTTGTGGTTTGAATCAAGAAGGCTTTAGCAGTTGTTAAAGCAGTCTGTAATATTCAGTTGAATATAGTGAATTAAGACCTCGTTGGAGAGAGGCGAAATCACCTTGACGGGTGGACTGGAGTAGTTTGAGATCAAACGAACCAGGATAAAAATATCTTGTCAATTGCTTTAGATTTCAGTTTTACAATTCAACCCCCCCTTCTTGTGTTTTTCACCCCTTCAACATCCATATTTGGATCGTATCTGAATTGTATCTGCATCAGAGTCTGGAATGAATGTCATAATAAATCTGTATTTAGATTGTATCTGCATCAGAGTCTGGAATGAATGTCAGAATAAATCTGTATTTAGATTGTATCTGCATTGTATCTAGAAGATGACAAATTGCTGGCAATTTCCATCCATTTGGGAACTGGCATAATGTGTGCGTTCGTTGGGAGAAGATCAAACTCCTCTATCCGCTGGTAAGTTTGACTATGTCATTGGTCGGAGGATGCTCCACTTTTGTTTGAAGATGCTTATGCGCTTGTCGGGGATAGCCTTATGGGGGATTGTACCCTTACCCGTGAAGATTATTCTGTGGGGATAACCTTATAGAGGTGGCTATGACAACTTCACTGGGGATCACCTTATAAAAGGGACTTTGTGGGGATTTGTCACTATCCATAGTAATAATTAGTACTGCCAGAAAATGTTTGCTTTGTCGTACGTGACCCTTTACTAGAATTCATGTTCAATACCCTAAGCGATTCTGATGGAAACCTGCCCCTAGCTATTCAGGACTTTATGAGATATTTATTGGAATCTTGACTTGACTTCCACTGATGAGTTGGACAATAACATGTCATGCCCCTTGATTATGGGAGATTTGTCATTGGAAGTGTCTTCCCATTTAAAGTGATTCTGTTTCTTGAGAGAATTTCTGTTCATTGGATATTCAACGCGCGAATTTCTCTACAGTCGACCAATTGGCCATATACAAACAACGGTATTCAAACAATGCAAAGTTTATATTTGTCTTGAAGTTTTTGAAAAATGCATTTTTAGCAAATCAAAGAATTTTGTAAGAATATGAATTCAACTCAGGATTTACAGTAAGCCTTACATGAGTCAGGATACCTTTTGTAACAGTATGCTTTCGAACTAACCCATGCTTCAATTAGGACTTTTAAAGGGTTGTAGCGTGGCCTGGTTCACAGTTTAAGAAACAAAGGATAAGGCTCAAAGTTTATTTGTACCCAACTCGTTCTCCATGATGTTCTTCAATCCTATGCTCAGTTAATTATGCGTTTTGGTTCCAATAGAGTTTGGAATTATAGAACCGATCCTTTGATGATGGTTCAGAGGCCAAAAGTTCATTTGAGAAGGAAGTCATTATGACATTTTTATTTTGTTGAGGATTTGTAGTGACCTCTTTCTGACCTTATTATCCCTAATTTTTGCCTGACTGTTTTTGTTTTGAGACTACAGTCAGCGGGATACCCCAGTTTTTCTTAAGTCTCCTTCATAGGTTTCGACTCAATGGGCTTTTCTTTTGAGAGATAATGACTGCCTATTTTTGGGGAACCATCACCGTCTTTTGATTCAGAAGGATGTTTTTGATGTCATTCATTATGTACGAAGTGAAAGCTTGCGACTGAATACGCCTTCGGATTAACTGAGAAACTACCCTACCTTAGGTTATGATTAAAGGTTTCAATTTGTATGAAAAAGAAAACTCCCACTTATTAGGCTCAAAGGGGTTGACTAGGGATTATCTTCCATATAACTCCACAGTTTGGGGTTTGAAATAACACCTGTACATCGTCTGCAAAGTCTGTCCAAAAGCATGATGTATGAGATTATGGTATTGTTTTCGTCATCCTCCCTCTAAAGGCTTACAACTTTTAACAAGAGTTGAATATCACAAAAAGGGAATAAAAAGCACAATTTAAATATATTGAAAACTAATGGATTAATTCAAGATAAACATATGCAATGCATTAGTGAAACAAAGTTTCACATAATAGATAAGTGTTCAAACAAACAAAATAAATTACAATTGAAAATTCAAAATGAACTGGACGCTCTCAATGATTTGGCATGGGAGCAGTGATCACGTTGGGAGTCTCAGGAGGGCCGAATTAAATCTCCTTGGCATCAATCATATTTTGAATCTTGTATTTCAGCGCCCAATAATAGTTAGTATCATGCCCAGGACTGCCGGAATGATAGGCACATCTTGCATCGGGATTGTAGTTAGGAGAATAAGTTTTGGGATTTGGATGAGGTCCTATCAACGTAATCAGATTCATCCTCGACATGTGTTGCAATGCCTGAGACAGTGGTATATGGATTTTGGTAAACCGTCTCTTGGGCTCGTCTTCCCTTCATTAATTTCCCCGTTGTTGTTGTTGTCACACTGATACAAGATTAGAGATCAGGACTGCCCCCACAGATTGGTTGTGGTTACTCTTATTACGACCCTTCTGGCTGTACACAACATTGGACTCTTTCTTCCCATTGTATGGCTTCTTCTGAGTATCGGAAAATGCAGCCACTTGGATCTTTTCATTTCTAATTCCATTTTCAACTTGTTCCCCAGTTAGAATCAGCTCAGTGAACCCGACCGAAGAGCTTCCGATTAGGTGATTAAAGAAAGGTCCTGTCAAAGTTCCCATAAAGATATCAACCAATTCCCTGTCATTCAATGATGGCTGCACCATTCCCGCCAGGTCTCTCCATTTTTGCGCATATTCTTTGAAGCCTTCATTAGAACCCATGGTCATTCCTTGTAACTGCACTCTAGTTGGCGCCAGATCGACATTGTACTGATATTGACGGTAGAAAGCGGTGTCCAAGTCCTCCCAGGTATAAATGTTGGAACCTTTTAACTGGTAAAACCACTCCAATTGAGTCCTAGACATACTCTCTTGAAATAAGTGCACCCACAACTTCTTATCAGTGGTATGCAATTGAATTTTACGGACATAAGATCTCAAGTGAAGCTTCGGGCACGAAACGCCATCGTACTTGGCGAAAGCTAGAATCTTGAATTTATGGGGGATTGCTACCCCAGGAGCCAAATCCAAATCACCAAAATCTAGGCCAGGCACAACTGAATTTCCATAGCCTTCAATCTGTCCTCCAATTTCTTATACTTGTCTTCAGCCGGCAGATATTGTTCGTAAAAAAGTCCTCATCCCCAGAGATTGGATTATTACCACCCCTAGAACGGGTGCTCCTTGCATCTTCATCCTCATTTTCATCCTCCTCGGAGGAGTCTTCTACCAATTGAACTCGTAGAACAGGGCCCTTGAACCTTTTCCCCATGTTGATCAAAGTTTTCTTCTTGGTTTTCTTCTTTGCAACCAGAAGTGACATTAGTTCTTGCCGCCCTTTGGCCAAGTTGAACAATATTTCTTGAAATTGAGAATTTTGTGTCTGCAAGTCCTTCACATTCTGCTCGAGATCCATCTTACTGATATAAACAGTAGAAAGATGAGGAAACCTGTGTCAAAGAACCTACTTATGTTATGATGCTTGGTATGTGGATGCAATGTTTTCAAGGATCTCACGGGGTAACACAAGAAGATGTTAAAAGTTGAATTTTGACTACAACTTTGATTGAAGAACTTCGTATCATTGAATGTCCTTCCACAAGAATCAAGATCACCATGTCAAGTGGGTCATAACCCTTGATAGACGTCTGGTTCAGTATAACCCTGCATCACAAGCCCTTGAGACCATTGAAATGGTTATTGAAAATGCAATGGCATGATGTCATGATGTTATGTACAAGTAAACATATACAAGCAGAGCAAACAAGTTCTTAGGTTTAGGCTTGCATGAGGTTCATAGGTAAGTACCCTCTTGAATTTTAGTTGGTTCAACCTGTCCTAGAAAAGTAATTGGGTTCTAGGGAATCTCAACATCACTGATCTTTATTCATCAAGCATTGTTTCAGTGCAAGCCTCTTTATTGGCGACCGAAATATCCCGAAAGTCCAATCTCAATGAGCGTAGCATCAAGTATCAACCAACTTCAGACTGCATCAAAGCCGGCCACCTCACTACTTCCTAATGGCCAAGTTGTTCAATTAAAGGTTCTACGATCAGTTAGTGCTTCACGACACCACGCAGTGACCCGTATTCTCCTTGATTGGACTCAAGGGATACCGGTACCAACAAATGTGTCACACTAACGTAGCCATCGTTTAAACCATGTCGGTATACGCCACACAACCCCCATGATCTATTGCTATTTACCTAATGATATTCCCCGATCTGGGTAAAGGATCAATACAAAACCCAAACAAGGACCCAAAATGTAAAGCAAAGAAGTCAAACAATGAAAGCATTTAAAGATCATTTGATCGCAATTGTTGCGGACAACAAGAGTCGCCACCGACTTTTCTATTATCCAATAAAGGAAAGGGTGAAAAGAACAAGAAAGACCTTTTGAGAAGTTTCTTGAGTTCAGGGGGTAGGTTATGAAAAGGGACGGTGTTAGCACCCTTTCCATCAGTAGTTATCTACGGGCTCTTAATTTCTAGCTCACTTTGAAATACTTTATTTGAAATGTTTTTGTGATTTGTTTAAAAGTAATTTTGAAAAGTTCCTTCGTTTAGGCGAACTTTGTAATGATTCTCGTCTCTATAAGAATGCATGCAAAGTTTTGACTTTTGAAAATATTTCATTACAAAGTGTTGGTGTGTTTGAAAGATGTTTTGAAAATAGTTATGAGCAAGCAACTATGAGCGTTCTACCTACTCAAAAATTCTTTGTTCATTTCCTCCTCCTTTAGATATTGCTATCTTACCATTGATTGATAAGAAGCCCTATCATTAGATATGAAGGGACATGCGTGGGTTGTCATATAGTCATAGAAGGAAAAATTGTAGGATACTTTAGCAATTTGTCATAAGGGACTAAGATCGTTTATCGAAGGCAACATAAAAGGGTCATCGAGAGACTACGATCTTGTAATTGATGAGGGCTTTGCTAAAGTACCCCACGTTCGAGGGACATGACTATTTATTCGTAGGCAACAAGTGTAGGTTACCCTAGAGGTGTGTGTGTGAATTGTGTTTTGATTGCATGCATTTTTGTCTTGACATTAGGGTTCTCTAAGATTGATTTTATCTTGCCATACACACCCTAATTACTAATAATTATATTAAAAGCGATAAATTACGGAAATTAAATTCCTACGCTATTACATCACTTAGGGTATGGTGATACAAATTACAAATGAGGATGAAAGCAATTAAAACCTAATTACTATTACAACCAAATTGAAAAAAGGTCTCAAAATCAAGATTTTTGGTGTTTAGGCTGACACAGGCCTTGCCCTGTGACACTGACACCCATGCCAGAACCCTATAATGATCCATACATGTCTTTTTCTGTCTCAGCTGAGCTGACACAGGCCGTGTCCTATAACACGGGCACCCGTGTTACTACTCTGTCCTGCCACTTTGCCAAGTTTTTAATTCTAGTAAGAGGGACACGGGCCGTGTCTTGTGACACGGGAACCTGTGTCAGAACCCTATCTTACTATATTGTCCTATTTTCTTCCTGACTCGGCCCGTGTTAGATGACACGGCCAACCGTGTCAGACTTCCAGAAGCTTTTTTTATGTAGTTTTGAGTGTTTGTAACTCTTCTACTCTGATTTGTCCTATTTTATTCTTTTGAAAACGAATGTAAAATGATGTATGAACAAAGACATCACAGTTTGAGAAAACTTACCTCTTGAAGTGTAAACTCAAAATGTGTATGGATGTTTCTAGTTTCAATGTGATGATTGATTGAGCTTCCTTAGACCTCCCTGAAGTTGTTTCAATCCTTACTTTGTATTGGAAGTGTTTGTGTATCTCCAAGCAAGTCAACTTTCAAGACAATGTTTTTGAGTTTGGAAGGTGGTGATAATGATGTTACATAAGTTGTTCTTATGTTTTAACAACTTCTATATGATGTATGTGAAGTATTTGGATGGTTCGTTTGGGAAAAACTTGCAAGGTGTGAGAGGTTCAAATATTTGGACTTCAAAGCTCAAGAGTGGAGGTTTTATGGACAGTTATGGTTTTTTTAGAGTATAATGGGTTTGGAGAAACTTTTGTCTACACAACAAAAATTCTGGCCCTTTAGCTTGCAAATGGCCTCTCTATTTATAAAGAAGGTTTGAGAGGATGAGAGAGTTTGTTTTACAAGCTGTCAAATTCTGGTTTGGTTGAGATGAAACAAACAAGTTATGTGAAATTTGATGTTCCAATGCATGGTACAAAAGGGATCTAAAGTGGCTAGGAGTTTTTAGGCATGTTGCTTCTTGCTTTGACATTGTGTGTGCAGAAAAAACAGTTGAGAGGCTCAAGGAAAGCTGACTTTGTATAAAGCATGCTTTATGTGAATGACAATGGTGCCTTTGTGCCATAAATGGAATGATGAAATGGACAATACTTGAATCACTTAGATAATGGTTCAATCAATTGTGCAAACATCTGATTATGGATAGATTTGCAAGTCAAAAATCCTGCAAAGTAAGATTATGCAGCACATCATGCAAATTGGATTATGTGTTCTTCGACAAAATGACTTGCAATTCAAGAATGGATGCCCAACTTCATGCCCTTTAATCTCCTAGCTCAAGTATGATAAATTCATGATCTTGGACATTTTGGAAAGCTTAAAACATTGTCTACAACTTTCATGTTGTCCATTTTGACAAAATCATCTTGGAACTATGTGAAAAAATGCCAAGAAGTTGAGATAAAAACAGACCAAAATCTCTTGAAAATTTCTCTAAGTGTTGGACAACAATGTCATGATTTCATGGGCTCATATCTTCAAATCTAAGCATTTTCTGGACATCAACCCTCTAATACAAAGTTGTAGAATTCATCAAGATCTACAACTTTCATGTTGAAAGTTTTCTTTGAATCATCTTGGTGAAAAAATGTCATGATTATGAAATTATCATGTTTAAAACATTTAGAAAAATTTCGAAGTATAGAAAATGTTGACTTTTCCAAAGACTTTTTAAGTTTCTTGATTACTTGATGGTCAAGTTTCATATTTTTTTGAATGTCTTGATGAAGTGTGATCTTTGAAGCTCAAATTTGATAAAAAAAGTCAAAGTTTGACTTTTCAGTGTACAGTTGACTTTTCCGTCAGTTGACCAAATTTCATCTATCAATCTAATGATCTTGAGAAATGTTTTGAGCTATGAAATTAGGTCAACATGTTGTATTTGAATCCTTGAGATTTTACTTTAAGGCATTAGATCATGTATAAAGTCAAAAGTCAAGAATTTGTCATTCTCAGTCAAAACCCTAATTTTGACCATTTTGCCCTTTTGATGATTTGAACATTTTTATTGAGGAACTGTGATCCAAACTTGATAAATTGATGCATATGACTTCAAAATATTGATATTGGTCAAAAATCTTGAAGTTTGGCTGTAAGTTGACTACAATTGACTTTTTACCCAATATAATTGATTTTAGGTTGTCTGATCAATTGATTGAGCAATTTTATGATCCAAGACTTGAAACTTGACATGAGCAATCTTGAAGGTCCATAATGACCCATGAAAGTCATTTGGATTATTATAAGTCCAATTGTCCTTGTGAAAACTCAAACCCTAATTTGAGGTATCAGTGTTGAGGAGATGGTTTGACCTAGTTAACACTTGTGCAAGCTCGAGCCATTGAAGATATTTGTGAGAAATGTCTTGAGAAAAGAGAGGGAAAATTTAGGGGTACAACAGAGTCCACTACCAATCTTCATGCCTTTGTTAGGGTCTTCACCGAGGGGGACAAACTCGAAGTCTCCGTCTGGGATGGGTCGGAGAAGATCACGTTCATCATTGAAGGCTTCGACTTCATCTTTGTTTAAGCAAGTGTCGAGGGAGATAGAGTCGACCTTTGGTGGAGCCTTTTATTCTTCGATCCGAGCAGGCTTCGATCCAGGTCGAGCAGTGGTTGCCTTTTTGGTGGGTCGCGCTCTAGTGTCGAAAATGCTATGTCCTTTGAAGGCTGCACGAAAACATCTCCTGGAAGCTAAGATGTCTACATAGATGGTGGCGACGCGTCCACTCCTGGTGTAGAACTTCATTTTTAGATGGACGGTGGAGGGTACAGAGGTCAACTCGGCCAATGTCGATCTCCCCAAGATGCAGTTGTAAAGAGACGGGCAGTCGATCACCAAAAATCGCACCTTGACTTGTTGGGATGTAGTTTCTTCCCCAAAGGTGACAAAAATCTCCACGTAACCCCACGAATTGGTGGTTAAACCGTTGAATCCTTGTAGGTTGGATCCCACGTATGGTGACAGGTGGGCATCGTTGAGCTGTAGGGTTCTGAATAAATGACTGTACATGACGTCGACGAAACTCCCCTCGTCGACCAAAACACGATAAACTTCAAAGTTGGCCATCCTTGCCCTCACCAACAGAGGAATGCTCGAGTTCGGGGCTCCATCGAACAACTCTTCCAGGTAAAAAATGATTGGTTCAGATTTTCCTTTGAATATTTCGAGCGTTACATCCTAGATCAGGGTTGCATCCACCAACTCGTCGAGCTTCCTCTTTGCTGAGTTCACTGTAATGTCGTTGAATCCCCCGCCAGATATGACCATGAAGGAGGGGAATTTCTCCCATATTCTATGCGCAGACAAGGGTTTGTCCTCATAGCTGTCGGGGATGTGGAAGTCTTCTGGCATTGTCACAAAGAAAGCCACTTGGACGGGGCCCGATTCATCGAATGATCGGGTTTCTCCCTTGACTTATTTTTCCTTGCGGGTGTCTCGGCGAGGGGCTTCGTTGCGTCTGTACTGCCCAAGTCTCCCACACCTTTAATGAGAGTCTTGATGGCATCGTTGAAGTGGACGTAGTCTTCTGGTCAATTGCCCGTGGCTATGATGGTACTGACATTCTTTTGTTCTGTCAGCCTCGGGCTTTGTAGTAGCGGGTCGAGGACGTCTGATGCCGTCGTCCTTAAACTCAGTATTAGAGCACTCTATAAGAATACGTTCGCGAGAAGCGGTCAACGGGGTGTACTCAATGAACCGCCCTGTTGGTCCTCTGTGCTTGCGGGGATCGCAAGGTTTCTCTTCCATTCTCTTCTCCCCAGTCCGTCGAGAAGGGCACACGTCCTGATTCCGTGGGATGTTAGCTGGTCCGTGGTTCCTCGAATCGCAGGTAGGGGTGTTCGTGGTGCGGTTTGGGAAGTTTTGAAGCCAAAAATCACCCAAACCACAAGAGAAAAAAACACGCGGTTCGGTTTGGTTCGTTTGGCTTTTAAAAATAAATCTGAACCAAACCAAACTAATGCGGTTTATATCGGTTCACTTGGTTCAGTTTTTTACTAAATTTTTTTAAGCCATACATACACATATAGAGAAAAATATAATTTTGTGTTTAATGGTTCATACATTACCATAAAACAATTTATAATTGTCAAAATAAGTTTATAATTTGATACATAAAATCGTGTATTATAATTTTTCTAAATCTAAAGAATGATATAGACAAGATTGCATACTTAAATAAATATTATACAAAGAATACGATAAAATATATTTTGTGAAAATAGTATTTATAAATGAATAATTTTTTTTTTATGATTTGTAAATTAAAAAATATCATACAAAGTATGATAAATTATACACATAATACATGTTGTTTTCTATAAAGAATTAAACAAATATATATTGGTTAGTAAGATTTTATAACATAATCCAGTTTTGTTTGGTTTGCAAAATACAAACAACAAACCGAACCACATGGTTTCTTTAGAAAATGGCCCAAACACATCCGACCCAAATGCAGTTTTTTTCGATTTCGGTTTGGTTTGGTTCAGTTTTGAGGTTTTCTATTAGGCCGATTTGGTTTTGAACACGCTTAATCGCATGCTTTGTTGGCCGCCTCCTTCTCCTTATAGTCCATGTATGCCCTGGCCTTTTCGAGGAGAGCGTCGAAAGACCTGTGGGGCTCAATACCGACAGCCTTCCTAAATTCAGTGCCCCGAAAGAAGTCCTCTTTTGAGCAGGTACCTTTTCATGTGATCGGCACACGGGACCTGAATGGCCTCGCGGTTGAACCGATCAATGTATTCCCTGAGGGTATTATCACTTCTCTGGACGATTGCCTCAAGGGCAGCCTCCGTCTTCGAATGTCGATGTGACACAGTGAAGGAACTGATGAACTGGTTCTTGAGGATCCTCCAGGAGGTGATCTTCCAGGGGGAGAGGTTCTTGTACCCGTCCATGGTTGTCTTTATCAAGGTCGTGGGGAACAATTGACATTTAATTGGCCTCTCGATGTTGTGGTAATAGAGCATTGCTTCAAACCCGTCGATATGGTCGACAAGGTCTACAATTGTGTCATACTCCTTTAGTAGGGGAGGCTTCTCCATTCCTTTAGGAATGGGAGCCTCCATGATTGCTTGGGACAATGGACTGAGGGGGTCATCTTCGTCACTTCTGTCTGGAGAGAAGGAATGGGACCGGTTGTAGTGGCGGTCATTGCGATGGCCTTGGCCGCATGGAGGATTCTGTGTATGAGGTTGTCCTTTGTTTCCCCTGTTTTTGTTATTTCTAGGGGATCAACACTCTCTGCGCGGTGGAGTGTAACCGCACTTTCCCGTAGCTTCAGGATGGCCCCTCCCCAATGCAGGACGCCGACCAGCTCATCGCGAAGAAGGGCTGCACGAGATATCTCGCCCGCGTCTCCACGGAGGAGATTGGGGAAAGTCTTTGTTGTGTCATGGATGAGGAGTGTCGGATCTTCTGTGCCTTCTAGGGGGCTGACGAGTTCACTCTAGCACTCTCAGTCGCTCACCCTGTGAGAAGATCAGGTAATTGGTTTGGTTGATGGCCGCGAACAGAGCTCTGGTCGTGGTGTCTGCACCAGCTCGAACGAGGACTTCCTGGAATGAATTTGGTTCGTAGTTGTTGTACCCCAAAATTTTCCCTCCTCTTTTTACAAGAAATCACAGCTTCGGGCTTTTCCTGATTTTTCAGATTGGTTTAAGAATCGGTCAAACAGACTTTTCTTAACAGTCAAACAAAATTAGGGTTTCCATTAACTTTTGAATCAGTTCAAGCAAATTGCTAGGGTTTGGTTGAGTTTGGCTCAGGGTTTGATCAGGTGGACGTTTCTTTGACAATATATCAAGAATTAGGGTTTGCGCACGCATTCTCAGAAGGAATTAATTCTACAGTTCTTTTCAATTGACTCTGGGACATGGTTTGAGGCTTCTGATTGAAAGTTTGAAGTTTAAGTTTGATCAGTGAGATAAAGGACATATGGATGTTTGTTTGTTTAACTATGCAATGCTTTTGGTTATTCGGAACACCGAACGTTTATTGATTATTTATAATTTCTAAGTTAAAATTATTGGATAATTTCCAATTATTATAATTCAAGAAATTTAAGTAATTAAATAAATAAATGCAGAAGAATTAAAGAGATATCTGACAAAGAAAGATTTTTATTCATTTTTAATTGTTTGTTACAAATATTATTTGAACACTGTAAATTTATTTACAGTTGTTTACAATAATATTATTATAATGATTAAAAGTAAATTAAAACTATATCCTAAATCTCTGGAAGTCTTCATCTTCTACTGCTGCTCCCCTCTGCTCAACTGATATTTATCTGCAAAGACAAAAAAGAAAGAAGTCAAAAACAAATGAATTTGGAAAGGACATTTTCAGACAGTTAATCATAAAAACTCATCATTAAAAGTGTTGGCCGGAATCAGTTTGTCCATCCTCTCTGAAAATCGCAAGAAGATTCTCTTCTTGGTTCACAAAGAGGGAAAGAAAATATGTTTGCAAGCATATGAATTAATTCAAGGCAGCATATTAAATAAAATGTACAAGGCTGCATAATTTCAAACCAAATTGCAAACTAAAAAGGCAAACCAAACTGAAATGCCAAAACCAAATTGCATTGTCAAAATGTCAACTAAGCTGTCAAAACTGTCCAAAGAAGCCAATAAAGTTGTCAACAAGTACACAAAAGATATGCAGGAAATCTGGAGGTAAGAAGATAGGCAGAGCAAAGCTAACATTGCAAGCATATATTTCAAATTATCATCATTTTCCAGGCCAAACACTTTTTCAGAAAAATAAGTACAGTTTAAAGCAATAAAAAATGCTTTTTTTCTGTGGAGAGAGAAAGAGAGAGAGAGAAGTAGAGAGGCTTACAGTTTTGCAGGCTTAAGACAAAGAGATATAAAACAAAGAGTATCAGAACAGTTCAAAAGGAGGACAGAGGACCACATAGAAAAAGATATACCACAAACTGTAACATTGAAAAAGATGTCAAAAAACAACCAAAACCTTGAAGCCTGTAACCTCAAGCCTTGCAACCCTCAAAAAACCGGTTACAGATACAAGCCAATGAGCCTGTAACCTCAAGCCCTGAAACCTGAATAAGAACAAGCTTCAAACTGCCTTGAAGCCAAAGCAAAACTGGTAGAAGCAAGCAAACAATAGCCTGTATCCAACCAGCCTGTCAAAAACTATACATCATTCAAGCTTCCCAACAAACCTGTCTCAAGCCTTATTCAAACAAAACTCAAACAAGCAATCAAAAAGCCTGTAAAAAAACATAACAGAAGCAAGCCTAAAAGCTTGTTCATCCAAAAGCCTGCTTCAAGCTAAAACACAAGCCTGTCAAAGCCTAAACCCCAACAAACTGTACAACATTAACACATCCAAATATCCAAACCAAGTCAGAATCAAACAAATCCCAAACACCCTCAGAATCATGTTCATCACAGGGCCAAAATAGCCAAAATTACCAACCAAGTTCAAGAGAGAAAAAGTCAGAATCAAACAAATCCAAGCATTCTCAGATATTTATCATAATTGAAAAGAAACAAAGCCCAAAGAGAGGAAGATTGTGAAAGCATCTCAGAAGCACAAATACTCAGAATCAAATCATCATAGCATTGGAAATAAACGAAGCAATCAGAAGAAAAAAGAAGATGCAGAAGTGAAGCGTCCTAGCATTTTCAGATTATAGCATTATCATTAAATGAAAGCAAGATACAAAGTACCAGGCAAGCTAGCAAGCTCTCAACATCACGTACTCCCTCGCCTTGGCCACCGGAGACGCCGCCTGTCCGCTCCTCCGTCTACTCTCCAAAGATAATAATTCCTTCTCTCTTTTTACACACCTCACATAAACATGTAACGCATAAAGATCAGGACATACAAAAATAAAACATGCAAGATAAAAACTTGAAACTCTAAAGCGCGTCTGAAGAGAATACCTTTTCTCATCACTGCCTTGATCAACCATGGAGAGAGGGAGATGGAGGTAGCGTCTGGCAGCTGAGGCGAGGGGAGGAGCATCATTGGCCTTCGTTTGAGAACGAGAAAGACGAAGACGAAGAAGAGAAGCGGCGCCGTTCGTTCCAAGGACACAAACCTTTTTTTGGAAACAAACTTTTCAAACCCTAAACAAATTGTCACAAGTGTATGGGCCTGACCCCTGGAACTAACGCCTAAGCCCAATGATTCTGGCACCTTACCCCTCCTTCAGCGTATGCACCCCCCCCCCCCCTTTTGTGGATCTGTTTTATTTTGTTCTTTGGACCAAACACCTCCTAAGGCCCATTTAACTCTTTTCTTTTATATTTACCAATCAATCTTTTTTTTATCATATTATTTCCCTTTCTTTTTACATAATTTATTTTGATAAGAAAAACAATATGTTATTTTTTTTTGTATTAAAACTTTTCTTAAATGTTTATTACATTTTACAAAAATCTGAAAATATTAGATTTATTAGGTTAATAGATTTTTTTGTCTTAAAACTTTTTTCGTTTAATAAACCTTTGTATATATAAACTAAAATACATAAACATTAGTTTTATTTAACTTAAACATTTTTCTTTTCTTTTCTTTAAAACCCTTGTTTATATAACAAAAACACAAAAATAATATAAATACTTAATAAATACATTAGGTTAATATTTGCATCACTTGTAAATAATCACATACATTTTACAATCCTTTTGATTCTCTTTTATTCTTATACATTGCTATATTTTACATTGAGAATGCGATTCGATTTGGTTGTAAATATTATTTGGACACTACTATCCTGATAAGACTCATCCCTATTTGTAAATATTTGTACCCCCATCCCCGGATACTTATTTGTAATAGATTAGACTTTAAATTCCCGCAATTTATCGCTTTCTATATACTGTATAGTAATTAGGGTTTGTATGCGAAGATTCAAAATCAACCGCTAGATAACTGTGATCGGTGGATCTGGAACTGACTGTTTAACGCTGGTTCGCGAAATGTCGCGGAAGCAAGAGTCGCCACCGTCTTTTATTTTCTCCAACATGGACATGACAAAAGCACAGCAAAATTCCTTATGAGATAGTTTCTCGGTTCGGGAGGTAGATTTATAGAAAGGGAAGGTGTTAGCACCCTTTCTATCTATGGTTATCCATGGGCTCTTAGATACTTGCTCATTGTGTTTTCAAAATGTTTGTTTGCTTTTCAAAAGTGCGTGGGTTTGAAAAAGTTTCATTGAAAACTTCAATTCGACTCTTGTATCAGTCCTCAAGAGTGTTGTGAAGCGTTTGTTTTGAAATCTTTTGGAAAGTGTCAGTGTGAAAAAGGTTTTTTGTTTGTTTTTAGAAAGAGAGCAAGTACCTATGAGTTGTCTACCTACCCTAAGGAATTAGGCTGTGTAAATGTCCTTAAGGTAGTGCCATCCCACCATAGAGAGGTAGGTAGCACCACCGTTGGAGGTGTTCGGGTCAATTCGAGTGTAGGGACAGTGTGGTCACCGAAGCAACAGTAGGACACCTTAGAAGCTACCCTTATGTCCTTGATCCTTTTTTTTAATCCGAGGCAACCGTTTTGAGGCAACTATTTCGAGGCAACTGTTTCGAGGCAACTTGTTTTAAGGCAATCGGATCATGGACATAAGGACTTACTAAGACGTCCCATACTTGACGACCACGTTTCGAAGGCAAGGCAACAGTGAGGCGTACCCTAAGAGTGGTGTGTGAATTTGTGTGTTGTTTTCATGTTAATATTTGTCTTTGATCATTGTATCGTGAGCTACGAGTTATTTTTAATTAGCCATTCATTCTTTCATGCAATTAGAATTTAAAAGTGCGGAAATTTAAATGCGGAAAGATAAAATCCTACGCTATTACAAGGCGCGGGTCTATACATCGCCAAATTACAAAGACCCGTTTGATAAAAAGATGCGGAAAGTAAAACCTAGTTACTATTACATGGCTTGAGCAGTTACATAATATTCGAAAAGAAAATAAAATAACGTGCGAAAAGAATAAAAATAGAACGTTCGAGGGCGTTGGACCCTTTTGGAATTAAATTGAATTAAAAGTTAATTAATTATTTTATTAAAAGAAAAGAAATTGTTTTTTTAAGTTTTTGGTATTTATGAGATAAAGAAATTAAAATTGAAGAGAAACCCTAATTCTAAGTTGTTTTTAATCATTAATGAAAAAATTTCAAAGTTTAACCTAATTTACTAAATAATTAATGTATATGTTTATTTACAAAATATTTAGTAATTAATAATGATAATAATGATGAGAAAATTATTTATTAAAAAAGATGAAAAGGTTAAAAACCCTAATTCTACCTATTTTAATTTATTAAGAAAAGATTAAAATTTAAAACCTAATTTACTAAATTAATGGTTAGAGTTTATTTACAAAATAAATTAATGGTAAAATTAATATTAATAAACATTTTTTTTGATTTTTCTGTATTTTATATTATTGTGAAAATTATTTTGAGTGAATTAAATAAAATAATTAAAGAAAACAATTAAAAGAATTAAAATTGAAAAGAGAAGAAAATAGAATACAAACATGGGGGGTGTCTGGCCCATTATGGAGGTTTTTTTGAAGTGATTTTTGGCCCATCAGCATAGCCTTTTTTGACTTCCTGGGATCACGTGTGGAGTGGTTGACTAGCGTATACCATGGACTGCACATTCTGGCCTTCCGATTGGTCTTGAAGCCACTTGTCAGGCCAACGCATGAGGGTGTATGGTGAAGCCTTGAAGGAATGCTGCGTAGAAGTATGTTAAGAGAAAAATTATGAAACATGTGGGGGGACCTGGGAATCGAACCCAGGTCCCAGCGTTTACCAAACCTTATTCCCACCATCTGAGCCAACGCACGCGTTTGTATATGTAATGGCAAACAAATAATATAATAAAATAATTAAAGTTAGTGATATAATACAAAAGAGCGCGCCAAACGTTTGAATTGTCCAATAGCACCAAGCCACACATGCTTCTTCTCTGTTTTGTACCTGCAAATATGAACAAATAGAGGGGGTTTTAAACCCCCACTAAACAAGACCTGTAAAAATAGCGAATAACCCATGCTGCAATATAAAAAGGGCGCGAGTAGTCAGTTTGCTTCGTCTGGATGTCACGAATTCAATGGCATAGGTTTGGTGGCCTGATTTTTCCATATGAAGAAACCCCTAATTTGAAGCTTCTGAAACCCTAGAAAACATTAATGGCAAATCTCGTTTCAAGCATTGTTAGGACAATTAACTGGTACCATTCGCTTCAGAACATCAATATTAGCAAGAATCAACATTTAAAACATATGAATAATGCATGAGAATTAAAAAACGATAATGGACAAGTTTGTGAAGAAGACGATTCTGTTCTACCAATTCTTGGGGTATGGAGACCTGGTTTTGATTGTAATCGACTCTTGGATGCTTTGGCAATGTATTGGAATGCTTTTGGAGCTTTGAATTGTGCAGTAACTAGGATTTCAGTTTCCAACTTTTGGTGAAAATTTGGCAATTTGGTTCTCTCTTTTCTCAGCAGCTTTCGTGTCTAATGCATTAGGTTTTAGTTGTGCATAAGTACATGAATGAAATTAGGTTAAAACCAAGCCCATGGATTCATGCATTCATGTTTTGAATATTTGATTTTTCCATATCTTTTTTCAATCTTTTTCCATGCCAATCATGCCAAATATGGATGATTTTGTCCCCTTGAGATGGTGCATGAGATCTCTTGCATATCATGAATATATTTGCTGCACAAAAAAGATTTAAAACCATTGTTTAATATTTTTCTCATAACTAAATTTAATTAAATGAATTAATAAGATTAAAAATTCAATTAATTAATTAAAAATAAGAAAATAACTCCCTTTGAGCTTAATGGGTCGTGCACATGCTTTGGGTAATGATTCATGGAAGAATTTGTGGCCCATTAGCAATTTTGAAGCTTTTGAAGCAAAGTTGACTTTTCAAAATTCCCAAAAATTTCCCAACTTCTCCAAGGCATATCTTGCTCAATTTTGAAGCTATGATCATGTTCTTGGACATTTTGGAAAGGTCTTGAAGTCCTCTAACCAATGTATTTGGTCCCATGTCATTTTGATTTAGCAATCTCAAGTTATTGTCTTTGACTTAAAGTGCCTTTTTGTTGACTTTTGAAAATGACCTATAATGTTGAAATTGATAACTTTTTGTGAGAGCATTTCTTGGACTTGAAGTGTGAAGATGAGTTGTAGGCAATGTCATTCTATTCAAAATGAGCTTTGGATGGGATTTTTCTGATAAACCATGAGGAAGTTATGCCCTGGTCAATTTGCAGTTGACTTTTCACCTGTCCAAAAATAGAAACTTTTGCATCTTGAGACTTTTTGAGCCATGCTTTGAGAATCATGATCAAGAATTGATCAAATGATGTTTGTGGTTTCAAAATAATATGTTGACCAAAATTTTTGACTTTTGACTGTCAAATGACCATTTTGCCCCTGTAGTTGACTGTGAAGCATTTAGGGTTTTTGACTGTGCAATTTGATGCTGTGAGTCTTGAAACTTGGCATATGAATGCTTGACAATGTATATAGGCATGTGGGACTTGATTGGACCCTTGAAAATCTCAATTTCTTTGCCAGACCCAAAACCCTAGTTTTGACTGTGTTAGGAGGCAATTGGACTGTGCAACCCTTGAAGCTTGATCTTGCCAAATCTTGAAGAATATGGGAGGGAAAATTTTGGGGTACAACAATAACCTAATACAAAAAAAATGCATGAAAATCAATACACAATTCACACTTGCACCCCTAGGGTAATCCCGCTTGTTGCCTTAAAAAATGGGCCATGTTTTCATGTCAAGTACTTTGGCAAAACAAGAACAAACAAAATGATCATAGTCCCTCGATGACGCTTTCGAAGTTGCCTAAACAAAATGATCATAGTCCCTCAAGAAAATTGCCAAAGACACTTGACACTATTGCTTTCATGGTCTATACGATGACCCGTGCCCGTCCCGTTAACGTCCTAACATAAGGTTGTTCACCAAATACAATGGTGAAACAACACTGTTAAAAGGGTTAAAACATGAGAAAGATCTTTGAGTAAATTTAGGGGTAGACAACTCTTAGTTACTTGATCAAACTTGCAAAACACACTTGCCTACTTTCAAAACACACCCCACAACATAAAACAACTTTCAAAAACATTGAAGCATCTTTTCAAAAAGACAAACACCTTTGTAAAACATTCGAGTAAAGAATTGTTACAAAGGTTGCCTAGACAAGGCATCTTTTTCAAAACATTTTCAAAACCACACACACAAAGCACCATTTCACACAATTGAAAATCAAGGCAAGTGATCTAAAACAAGTAACTAAGAGCCCATGGATAACCATGGATGAAAAGGGTGCTAGCACCTTCCCTTTTCATAATCTACCCCCCGAACCCACGAAAACATCTCAAAGGTTTTTCCTGTGCTTTTTAATCTTTCCTTTAGGATAAAATAAAAAGTAGGTGGCGACTCTTGTTAAACCGAACAAGTGCGAATACAAACGCAAAACCTCAAGTCAGTTCTCCCACCGTATCACAGAACTGGCGACTCTGTTGGGGATAGATTTAAAAGTGGGGTTACCTTAGGGTTTAGATCACCTTTACATACTTGCTTTGATTGCTTTGATTGCTTTACTTTTTGGGTCCTTGTTTGGGTTTGTTGTAAATCCTACACCCGGATTTGGGGGCACCTTTTTTAGGTAAATAGCAATAAACTATGAGGGAACTGTGCGGGGTATACCGACATGGTTGAAGCAGTAGCTATGTTAGTGTGACATATTTGTGAGTACTGGTAGCCCTTGAGTAGTCAAGGAGAATACGGGGCCGCTGAGTGATGTCATGAAGCACTAACGAACTCTTAGAACCTTAATTGACCATCTTAGCCTTTTTAGGGGTAGTGAGATGACCGACTTTGGTGCAGTCCGAAGTTGGTAGATACTCGATACTACACTCATTGAGGATTGTTTTCTTGGAATATTTTGGTCGCCAGTTAAGTGGCTAAACCAAAACAATGAACACAGAAAATAATCCAGTGATATTGAGCTTCTTAGAACCCGGTTTCTATTTTAGGACATGATAAGCCAACTAACTTCAAGAGGGTACTTACCTACAAACCCCATGCAAGCCTAAACCTAAGGACTTGTTTGCTTTGTGTGAATATGATTGCCTGTATATACACTTGCTTACTTTTGCATACATGTACATAACATCATAACATCATACCATAGCATTTTCAATAACCATTTCAAGGATCTAGAGGGTCTTTTGATGCAGGGTCACGTTGAACCAGACGTCTACCAAGGGGCAATAGGTTTTCTCCTCTAAAAAAATGCCATCAAAGATCAAGTGCAACAACTTGAATCAGGGGCTATGACCCACTTGACATGGTGAGCTTGATTCTCGTGGAAAGACATCCACAGGTGCAAAGTTCTCCAATCAAAGATCGAAGTTCAACCTCTAACATTCTCTTGTGTTTACCCCAAGAGATCCTTGAAAACATTGCATACATATATCATATATATCATTGCATAACATGTTTCTCCCATACAGGTCTCCTTATCTTCCTACTGTTTATTTCAGTAAGATGGATATAGAACAAACGGTGAAAGATCTCCAAGCTCAAAACGCTCAGTTCCAACAAATGCTTCTGGCTATGGGTAAAGGGAAAGAGGATCTGAAAGCTCTCCTTCTCAAAGACAAGAAGAAGAAGTCCAAGAAGGCAACGGGCATCCTGAAGAGAAGACCTAAAACCCCAGATATTTCAACTCCACCCAGCATAGGGGCCAGTCTTGAAGAAGACCACAATTTGGAGATTGATGAAGCTGACTACTCCGAAGAACTATATCCTCCCGCTGATGATAAGTACAAACAGTTGGAGGATCTCCTCAATGCTATGGAGGTTCAACAAATACCTGGCTTGGATTTAGGAGATGGGGGTTTGGTTTCTGGATTGGTCATCCCTCCAAAGTTCAAAGTCCCTACCTTGGCCCTGTATGATGGAGTCTCTTGCCCTAAGATGCACTTAAAGTCTTATGTCCGCAAGATTCAACCATACACAACTGATCCAAAGCTTTGGATCCATTTCTTCCAAGAAAGCCTGGTAGGGGCTCAACTCGAGTGGTTCTATCAATTGGAGAGTTCTCGCATCCACACCTGGGAAGATTTAGCTATGGCTTTTTACAAACAGTATCAATACAATGCTGATCTTGCACCAACTCGTGTGCAATTGCAGAACATGACCATGGGTTCTGACGAGAGCTTCAAAGGATACGCTCAAAAGTGGAGAGATCTGGCTGGTAGGGTGCAACCCCCTTTAACTGACAGAGAGCTGATTTACATCTTCATGGGAACTTTGACAGGGCCTTTCTTCAATCACTTAATTGGAAGCTCCTCAGCCGGGTTCACCGAGCTAATACTGACCGACGAAAGGGTCGAAGCTAGCATCAAAAGTGGAAAGATCCAAGGAGCTACACCCTCTGATGCTCAGAAAATTCCCTACAATGGAACGAAAGAGTTTAATGCTGTGAACAGTCAAAAGAGTCATCATGACCAATACGTAGGAGCAATCTTGATCTCTAATCCTACGCCTGCTCAACAAAGACAGGGGCATCAGCGTAAGGAGGTCGCACCTAAAAGACAATTCACCAAGATCAACATGTCACTGGGTCAAGCGCTACAATGCATGTTGCAGGCAGAGCTGATTACATTGAGGGCTCCCCTCCGGAACCCAAATACTTCTGCTCCTACCTATCATCCCAATGAAAGGTGTGCATACCACTCTGACAGTCCGGGACATGACACAAACAACTGTTGGCCTCTGAAGAACAAGATCTAAGACATGATCGATGCCAAGGAGATCGAGTTCGACCCTCCGAAGACTCTAACATGATCAATGCTCCTATGCCAAATCATTGAGAATGTCTTTGTTTCATTTGAATTTTCAAAGTTGTAATCTCTTTTGTTATTCAAACAATTATCTGTTGATGTCAAACTCTGTTTCATTAATGCATTGCATATGTTTGTCTTGAATTCATCCATGTGTTTTCACTATTCTTATGCTTTCTTTATGATATTTAACTCTTGATAAAAAGCTACAAGCCTTTAGAGGGAGGATGACAAAACAATACCATAATCTCATACAATATGCTTTTGAACAGACCTCGCTGATGATCTACAGGCTTTTCTTTCAAATCCTAAACACTGGAGTTATAAGGAAGATAATCCCTAGTCAACCCCTTCGAGCCAAAGAAGTAGGAGTTTTCTTTTCTAAACAAATTAAAACCTTTGATTTAAACCTGGGGCAGGGTAGTCTCTCAGTTAATTCAAAAAAGGTGCGCATTGAAGTCGCAAACTCTCAGTTCGTAATACAACGAACGACATCAAAAAAAAAGAAAAGCATTCCTCTGGAATCAAAAGACAGTGATGGTTCCTTATCTTATAGGCAGTCATTACCTCTCAAAAGAGAAAATCCCACTAAGCCAAAAAAGGCTTAAGAAAGCTGAGGCATCCCGCTGACTGTAATCTCGAAAACAGGAACAGTCAGGAAAAAGTTAGGGATAACAAATCGAAAGAACAAGATCACTATAAATCCTCAACAACATAAAAAATGTTGCAAAAATGACTGTCTTCCCATAAAATTCAACTGGTGAACCATCACCCAAAAGTCGTTCCAAACTCGAATAGAGTGCGACGCACAATTAACTGAGTCTAGGATTGAAGGACATCACGAAGAGCGGGTGGGTACAAATATACTTTGAGCTTTTATCCTTTGTTTCTTAAACCGTGAACCAAGCCACGTTACAACCTGTGATCGGTGGATCTGGAACTGACTGTTTTAAAGCTGGTTCGCGAAATGTCGCGGTAAGCAAGAGTCGCCACCGTCTTTTATTTTCTCCAAATGGAAAGGACAAAAGCACAGAAAAATTCCTTATAGAGATTGCTCTCGGTTCGGGAGGTAGATTATAGAAAGGGAAGGTGTTAGCACCCTTTCTATCCATGGTTATCCATGGGCTCTTAGATACTTGCTCATTGTGTTTTCAAAAATGGTTTGTTTGCTTTTCAACTGTGGGTTTTAAAAAAGTTTCTTTGAAAATTTCAGTTCGACTCTTGTATCAGTCCTCAAGAGTGTTTGAAAAGTTGCTTTCGAAAGCTTTTTGAAAAGGTGTCGGTGTGAAAAGTATTTTTGATTTGTTTTGTTTTGAATTAGAGCAAGTATCTGCGAGTCGTCTACCTACCCTAAGGAATTCGTCTGTGTAAATGTCCTTAAAGTAGTGCCATCCCACCATTGAGAGGTAGGTAGCACCACCGTTGGAGGTGTTCGGGTCAATTCGAGGGTTTGGGGACATGGTGATCACCGGAGCAATAGGAAGACACCTTAGAAGCTACCCTCATGCCATGTTCATGGACATGAGGACTTACTAAAACGTCCTCTACTCGACGACCACCTTTCGAGGGGCAAGGCAACAGTGAGGCGTACCCTAGGGGTGGTGTGTGACTTGTGTATCGTTTTCAGATATTTTTGTCTTGTCATGTATTGGTGATCTACGCGTTGCTTTTATTATGACATTCATTCTTTCATGCAAAATATTTAACATTTAAAAAAAATGCGGAAATATAAAAGTCCTACGCTATTACAAAGGCGCGGGTCCACATCGCCAAATTAATCCAGGACCTGATTTGAAATAAAATAAAAATGCGGAAGGATAAATGCCCTAATTGATCTATTACACAGCTTTGGGAGAATTACATTATATTCACAAAAAGAAATAAAAATGCGAAGAGAATTAAAGTCGGGAATACGAGGGCGTTGGACCCCTTTTTAGGAAATTAAATTATAATTAACAAATTAATTAAATTAAATAAAAGAAAGAAATTGTTTTTTGGAGTTTTTTGTATTTATGGATTTTTAGTAAGAAAATTAAATTGGAATTAAAAAAGAAAAGTTAATTAACCCTAGTTCTAACTATTTTATTAAGAAAATATTTAAATTAGACCTAATTTACATTAATTATTTACATGGCAAATTTTATTTACAAAATAATAATAAATAATTAAATAGGGTAAAAAAGAAAAAAAGATAAAAGTATAAAACCCTAATTCTACATTTTTTTAGTTTATTAAGAAAAATATTAGAATTAAATCTAGAATTAAAACTAATTAATTGATAAAATTTATTTACAAAGTAACATTAAATAAAATATATTTTTATTTTGTCTTTCTGATTTTTTTATTATTTTTTTATATTAAAGAAAACAAATTAATTTAAAGAATTAAATTAAAACTAAATAACACAAATAAAATAGAAAGAATAAAAGGATGAAAGAAAGCAAACCAGTGGGGGTGTTGACCCCAGTTTGGAGGTTTTGTCCCAGTAATTAAGCCCATTAGAACCTTGGCCCTTTTGACTTTTCATGGGAGCGTGTGGCCTGGTTGACTTATGCACATGGTACTCTGCAAATCTTGACCTTTGGATTGGGATTATTGGGCGCGTGGCATGCCAGATGATGGGGACACATGATGGTCATTGGGAAGCATGCTGCATAGAATCATATTGGAAAGAAAAATATTGAAAGGGTGGGGGACCTAGGGATCGAACCCAGGTCCCAGAGTGTACCAAATCAATGCCTTGCCATTGATCCATTTACACGCTTTGTATATAATATAACAAATAAACAATATAATGCAAAACGATGGTTAATGGTGTTTTTTCGCGCGAAATTCAAACGCGCCTGTAAGCCATGGACACGTCCTCCATCTTCCTCATGCTGCCTGCAAAATAAAAAGAGATAGCGGGGGTTTTAAACCCCCACTAAGTGATAAATATGAAAATAGCGAATAGGCCCTGGTTGCTCATAAATTGAGCGCGACCTATGCAATGGATTAGTATGGAGCTTCTGATTCTAATGGCCCTGGTCTCGTGTCTCAATTTTTCCAGAACAAGGAAGCCCTAATTCGTGACCTCTGAAAACCTAGCAAGCTTCAATGGCAATTTTGCATATAGGCTATGAAAACTCAATTAAAGTATACCATTAGTTTCAGGAAAGGCATATGAGTACAAAACGACCATTAAAATGTATGAACATGGCGTATAAATCAAAGCATGAATATGGAAAAATTTAAGAACATGGCGGCATTGTGTTACCAATTCCTGGTGTTAGAAGCAGTGGTTTTGATCCAGAAACGTTCCTTGATGCCTTGGGAGTGCAATGGAATAGTTATCTTGCTTTGTAACGTACTCTAATGCAGTTTTCAGTTTTCACTTTTTTCACAAAAATTGCAAAGTTTGTTTTGGTTCTTAGGCGCAGCTTGAAGGTTCTTGACATTAGGTTTTCATTCTGACTTATGTATGGGATGGATTAGGGTTGAATTTGAGCCAAAAGATCCATGTTTTGATGAATCCAATATTTGATTTTAATGGCATATTTCTTCAAATCTTTTCCATGTGTTTTGATGCCAATCATGACCAAATCACCTTGATTCTTTCCAAATTAGATAGTGCACAAAATCTTGAAGGTATTCTATGCACAAAAAGATTTGAAAAGCATGGATGAGTATTTTTTTTATATTTTATTTAATTAAATGAATTAATGGTGATTAAAAATTCAAATAAATAATAAAAAATGATGAAATAACTCCCCTTGGGCCAAATGGTCGTGCATAGCCTTTGGATGATGAATCTTGGAAGAAAATGTGGCCCATTAGCAATTTTGAGGCATTTGAAGCAAAGTTGACTTTTCAAAATTCTCAAAAATTTCCCAACTTCCACAAGGCATATCTTGCTCAATGTTTAAGCTTTGATCATGTTCTTAGACATTTTGGAAAGTTCTCGAAGTCCTATAACCAATGCCTTTGGTCCCATGTAATTTTGATTTACCAATCTCAAGTTATGGTCTTTGACTTAAAGTCCCTTTTTGTTGACTTTTGAAAATGACCTATAATGTTGAAATTGATAACTTTTTGTTAGAGAATTTCTTGGACTTGAAGTGTGAAGAGGAGTTGTAGGAAATGTCTTTCTCTTCAAAATGAGCTTTGGATGGAATTTTTCTGATGAACCATGTGGAAGTTATGCCTTGGTCAATTTACAGTTGACTTTTTCAACTGTCCAAATATGGAAACTTTTGCATCTTGAGACTTTTTGAGCCATGCCTTGAAAATCATGATCAAGATTTGATCAAATGATGTTTGTAGCTTCAAAATAAGATGTAGACCAAAAATTTGAACTTTTGACTGTCAAATGACCATTTTGCCCCTACAGTTGACTGTAGGGCAATTAGGGTTTTTGACTGTGCAATTTTGTGCTGTAAGTCTTGAAACTTGGCATGAGGATGCTTGACCATGTTTATAGGCATGTGGGACTTGATTGGACCCTTGGAAACTTCAATTTCTTTGTCAGAACCAAAACCCTAATTTTTGACTGTTAGGAGGCCCTTGAACTGTGCAACCCTTGGGGAGACTTTGAAGCATGCTCTTTGCAAATCTTGAAGAATATGGGAGGGAAAATTTTGGGGTACAACAGTTGCCCCTGTTCAATCTTCTTAGACCTGAGGATGCAGATTGGCTGACGTGCCTTTCGTAATCCGAAGGTGGAAGATGATTGAACACTAGAGTGCCCAGAAATTTGCGCTCACATGTTGGAAGTGTGATGGTAGGAATGGGCTTATAGATGCCATTTGGAGATTGATGGATAGGATGATGGGCTTATAGATGCCATGCTGAGAGGTGATGGATAGGTGGACGGGCTTATATATGCCATCTGGATGTCGATCGCGTAAGAGATTCCTTAGCGAGAACTTGCGTACCTGAAAAAGAAAATGATTACCTGGCCTGTTACAGGAGTTGGTCTTCAGACTCTTTGTATAGATTTGTCCTGACTGGTTACAGGAATTGAATCTGGAGCTTCAAAAAGGTGCTGAATGAACCAAGGATGGTTACTACCTCAACGGGACGGTGAGAGAACCTTGGATGATTACTACCTCAACAGGAACGCTGAGAGAACCTTGAGGCGATTACTACCTCCATAGTAACGGGGAGAGAACCATAGGCGACTTCAACTTCAACAGTAACGTTGAGAGAATCTTGGGCGACTTCAACCTCAACAGTAACGCTGAGATAATCTTGGGCGACTTCAACCCCAACAGTAACGCTGAGTGAATCTTGGGCGACTTCAACCTCAACAGTAACGCTGAGAGAATCTTGGGCGAGTTCAACCTCAACAGTAACGCTGAGAGAATCTTGGGCTACTTCAACCTCAACAGTAACGCTGAGAGAATCTTGGATATCTTCTACTGAGTCTTCATCAGGAAAATCTTTTAGGGATCGATTTAACTGGACTAGAGAAGGCCTTTGACTGGATAAGAAACAGGAAAATCTTAGGGTCGATTTAGCTGAACCGGACAAGGTCTTGAAATCTTCAACTGGATAAGAAACAGGGAGATCTTAGGGTCGATCTGACTGAACCAGAGAAGGCCTTTGACTGGATAAGAAACAGAAAAATCTTAGGGTCGATTTAACTGAACCGGTCTAGGTCTTGAAATCTTCAACTGGATAAGAAACAGGGAGATCTTAGGGTCGGTCTGACTGAACCAGAGAAGGCCTTTGACTGGATAAGAAACAGGAAAATCTTAGGGTCGATTTAACTGAACCAGGCAAGGTCTTTGAATCTTCAACTGGATAAGAAACAGGGAGATCTTAGGGTCGATCTGACTGAACCAGAGAAGGCCTTTGACTGGATAAGAAACAGGAAAATCTTAGGGTCGATTTAACTGAACCAGGAAAGGTCTTTGAATCTTCAACTGGATAAGAAACAGGGAGATCTTAGGGTCGATCTGACTGAACCAGAGAAGGCCTTTGACTGGATAAGAAACAGGAAAATCTTAGGGTCGATTTAACTGAACCAGGCAAGGTCTTGAAATATAGCTGAGAATTTAACTGGATCTTTCCTGAAAGGTAAAGGTTAATCACATGCAATGCATGATATGGATCAAGCAATGATGTTCTCAACATAAATGAGATCTGTAAGATATGATGCATATATGCATGCTATAATGTATGAAAATGTGATGTTTATGAACGTATGTTTTTGTCTAGGAAAGTAAATCCTTGACGGGTGCCGGGAAGTCACATCCTGGGCTGCTGTTGGAGAATAGTGCTTTGTTGTTTCCGCTGGGGATGATAGTTACAAGAATACCGGTAGGAGAGGATAACTCCGTTGGGGAATAAACTTGGCGAATGGATTACTCTGCGGGGAGAAAAGTACTCTAACGATCTTGCTGGCAAACAATACTCTGTGGGGAGAGAAGTATTTTGCTGAGGTTGATGGTAACTTCGCTGGGGATACCGTTGTTATGTTGGAAGTGTTGATAGACTTTGCTGTGGATAAGAAGACTTCGTCGGGGAGGAATCTTTCCGTGGCTTTTGGCTGAGGATAATCCAGTTATATCCTGGTAGGGAAATAACCTTTGAATAAAGCTGGGGGACGCGTTCGTGCTCTGCGGGGATAAGCTTCCAGAATCTACTGGGGATAAGCTTACCGCTTGGGGAGATGGATTCCAACTTTCCTGGGGAAACTGGATTGGACTCTCCTGGGGAAATTTTGAACTATATTGGGGAAGTGACTCCGTTGAATGTTTGATATGCCGCCGGGGAACAAGCTTTAGGTCAAGACTGCCGGGGATGCTTGTTAAGAATGCATGTATATTGCTGGGGAATGTTGAGATCTGCTGGAGGATACCCAACTTCCTTAAGGCTGACAGTATAGCTTTGCTTGGGGTGAGTGTATAGACTTGCTGGCTCACTCTCTGGGGAATTAAGATACACTGGTTATGTTCTTCAGTTGAACCTACCTTGGTACCTTGATGGACTGAGCAACTAGATCGCTTAGACAACTCTTTATTGCCCCTGCAGTTGGGAGAAGGCACCTGTGGGGTGCTGATAGTTGTTGAGGGTCAAACCTTCTTCAGGTAGGCAGATGACAAGATGACAGGACATAGTCGTACGCTTTGATCCCTAACTTTTGCCTGGACCGCCCTTTCGGGTTTTCAGCCCACCGGGATACCCATTTTTTGCCCAAGCCGCCTTTTCAGGTTTTCGACCTGCCGGGCGTACAAATTTTTTCATTTCATCCCTTATTTTTTCCCGAACCCTTTTGGTTCGTCGGGAAACCCTTATTTTTGCCTAGGTGTGTCAACCTAGCGGGTCTTTGATTTTGCGTAGTATTTTTTTTTTCCGACTATGTCCACGTTCTCAGAATGTAGGGAGTTGCCCCTGTTAGAAGTGTTTTGTCATGCCACCAGAAGGTGTTTGATCAGGCCAGATTCGTTGTTGGAATGCCCCAAGTGACTCAGGCGGAGATTTGCCCCAGGCTGTTTGGCTTTTGAGAGATTCTCCGAATCTTGATTTAACTGCCCCAGATGGTAGACCATGATCATGCCGTGCCCCTTGATTGGAGATACTCTTGTTCATTAGACTTTCGTCATGCGAATTTCTCTGCTGTTCAAACAACTAGTCATATGCAAGCAATGTTATATTAGAAATGCAAAGCTTATGTCTATCTTGAAGATTTTGAAAATGCATTCTTTTTCATAAAACAAGTGATTGTTTGTAAAACGTGATGTCAACTCCGTATTTACCGTAGGCCTTAAGGAGTCAGGATACCTTTTGTGACAGTATGCTTTCGAACTAACCCATGCTTCAGCTAGGACTTTTTAAGGGTTATAACGTGGCCTGGTTCATGGTTTAAGAAACAAAGGATAAAGGCTCAAATTATTTGTACCCACCCGTTCTTCGTGATGTTCTTCGATCATAAACTCAGCTAATCGTGCATTAGACCTTGTTTGAGTCTTTTGCTCTGATGTACCAGTGATGGTTTGGATGTTGATAGTTTATTTTGGATAGGCAGTCATTCCCTTTTTTTTTGGTTGAGGGTTTGTAGGACTTCTTTCTTTTTGATTTCGCTATCCCTAAATTTTGCCTGAACTGTTTCTTTTGTGATTACAGTCAGCGGGATGCCCCAGTTTTGTAAGTCTCCTTCATAGGTTTTGACTTATTGGGTTTTTATTTTTGAGATATAATGACTGCCTATCCTTATGATTATTCGGAATCATCACTGTCTTCTTTTTTTTGTAAGGACCTCTTTGGTGCCATTTGTTATGCACTTGGATCAACTGAGAGAACTACCCTGCCCCAGGTTATGATAAAGGGTTTTAATTTTCGAAAAGAAAAACTCCTACTTCTTTGGCTCAGAGGGGTTGACGAGGGATTATCTTCCTTATAACTCCAGTGTTTATGGATTGATACAATGCCTGTACCTCATCAGCGGGGTCTGTTCAAAAGCATACTGTAAGGATCGTGGTATCGTTTTCGTCATCCTCCCTCAAGAGGCTTAGAATTATTAATCGAGCGTTGATCATCAGAAAAAATATGAAAATAATTTGCGTATAGTGAATACGAATATATTGCTTCAAAACAGACATATGTGATGCATTAATGAAATAACAACGTTTAACATGAGTAAATGTTTGAACAAAAGAAAGTTACAACTTGAAAATCCTAATGAACAAAAGTCCTTTCATCTCAGGGCTTGTTACTTCAAATAGTGAGCCTTGGAGGGATGGTAGAAAAACTCTGCCTGACCATCTTGTGTGAACTCCAATGCTCCTTCATCGATCAGGTCCTGGATCTTGTTCTTCAGAGCCCAACACTCATTCGTATCATGTCCTGGACTGGCAGAGTGGTAGGCACACCTTTTATTGGGATCATAGATAGGAGATGCTGTGTTGGGGTTCCGGGGATGAGCCCTTAATGTGATCAGATTCAATCTCAACAGGCGTTGTAAAGCTTGAAACAACGACATGTTGAGCTGGGTGAATTGCCTCCTGGGCTTGTCTGGCTGAAGATGGTGAGTTTGACGCTGAATTTGTGACACTGGAGCCCTTTGAGGAGCTCTCTTATCCTCTTGCCTCAAAGGTGGTTGGATGATGATTGGCCCTTCAACCTTAGATGTTTTCCCCAGTTGGTTATCCCGAAGCAGTTGGTTGACGAGAACTCTGAGCTCTTCTTGTCTTTGAGCTAAACCTTGAATGGCAGTCACCTGCCCCAGCATCTGGGCTTTCATTGTATCCATCTCAGCTTGTAGGTGTTTCAGCCGTTCATCCTCAGCACTGTTCCTGACCAAAGTCCCCATGAGAAGTGCTCTCAACTCCTCCTGCCCCTTGGATAGATTCAGGAGGATTTCCCCGAATCGAGTCTCTTGAGCAAGAAGGTCCTGGTTATCTTGTTGGGAAGCCATTGCTGAAATAAACAGCGGAGAAGGTAAGTGACCTGTAACAAGGGTACCTGTAATGCAATGATATGTATGTATGCATGCAATGTTTTCAAGGACCTCGCAGGATAAACAAGAAAATTTGTTAGAATTTGGGTCCGGTAGCTTGATTGAAGGAACTGCATATTATTGAGAGTCCTTCTTCAAAGGGTCAAAGGCTCACCATATCCAGTGGGTCATAGCCCCAGACAACTTTGTCTAGAGGAAAATAAATCCCGTTTTGCCCCTTGCTGGACAGTTGGTTCATCATGACCTGCATCACAAGCCCTTGAGATCCTTGAAATGGGTTAGTCTTCATGCCAGATGTATGCAATGGTATGATGGCATGCTATGCATGGGGTAACGTAAGTAACCCTGTTATGAGTCCTAATTAAGGACTGTAAATAAAACTTGCAAGAAATTCAGTAAACCCTGTTATGAGTCCTAATTAAGGACTATAAACAAAACCTGCAAGAAACTTAGTACACCCTGTTATGAGTCCCCATTAAGGACTATAAACAAAACCTGCAAGAAACTTGAGTGTCGGTTAACAAGCATGCAAGTAGTCAAGTTGGAAGGCACACAAGTCACACAAGAGAAGCCCTTAAAGTTTAGGCCAGCATGGGGTCTGGGTATTACCCTCTTGAAGTTGGTGGGCTCAACCTGTCCTATTAGAAGTAACCGGGTTCTAAGGGTCCCAATATCACTGGATTGCTTTCATTGTTCATCGTTTCGATTTAGCCACTGAACTGGTGACCGAAATATTCCAGGAAAGCAACCCTCAATTGAGTGTAGTATCGAGTATCAACCAACCTCGGACTGCACCAAAGTCAATTATCTCACTACCCTAAAGAGGCCAAGATAGTTCAATTAAGGTTCCTAAGGTCAGTTGATGCTTCACGACACTACATGGAGGCCCCGTACTCTCCTTGACTGAACTCAAGGGTTACCGATACACACCAAAGTGCCACATTAACGTAGCAGACTGTTTCAACCATGTCGGTATACCCCACACAGTTCCCTCACAGCCTTGTTGCTACTTTCTAAGAAGGTTTCCCCAGATCCGGGTTAGGATCTATAGAACTCCCAAGACAATACCCACAATAATAAAGCAAGCAATTCAGACAATTGAAAACACAAGTGATCTTAGTCCTAAGGTACACCTCACTTTAGAAGAGTCCCCAGCAGAGTCGCCAGTTCTGTGATCGGTGGATCTGGAACTGACTGTTTTAAAGCTGGTTCGCGAAATGTCGCGGTAAGTAAGAGTCGCCACCGTCTTTTATTTTCTCCAAATGGAAAGGACAAAAGCACAGAAAAATTCCTTATAGAGATTTCTCTCGGTTCAGGAGGTAGATTATAGAAAGGGAAGGTGTTAGCACCCTTTCTATCCATGGTTATCCATGGGCTCTTAGATACTTGCTCATTGTGTTTTCAAAAATGGTTTGTTTGCTTTTCAACTGTGGGTTTTAAAAAAGTTTCTTTGAAAATTTCAGTTCGACTCTTGTATCAGTCCTCAAGAGTGTTTGAAAAGTTGCTTTCGAAAGCTTTTTGAAAAGGTGTCGGTGTGAAAAGTATTTTTGATTTGTTTTGTTTTGAATTAGAGCAAGTATCTGCGAGTCGTCTACCTACCCTAAGGAATTCGTCTGTGTAAATGTCCTTAAAGTAGTGCCATCCCACCATTGAGAGGTAGGTAGCACCACCGTTGGAGGTGTTCGGGTCAATTCGAGGGTTTGGGGACATGGTGATCACCGGAGAAATAGGAAGACACCTTAGAAGCTACCCTCATGCCATGTTCATGGACATGAGGACTTACTAAAACGTCCTCTACTCGACGATCACCTTTCGAGGGGCAAGGCAACAGTGAGGCGTACCCTAGGGGTGGTGTGTGATTTGTGTATCGTTTTCAGATATTTTTGTCTTGTCATGTATTGGTGATCTATGCGTTGCTTTTATTATGACATTCATTCTTTCATGCAAAATATTTAACAGTTAAAAAAATGCGGAAATATAAAAGTCCTACGCTATTACAAAGGCGCGGGTCCACATCGCCAAATTAATCCAGGACCCGATTTGAAATAAAATAAAAATGCGGAAGGATAAATGCCCTAATTGATCTATTACACAGCTTTGGGAGAATTATATTATATTCACAAAAAGAAATAAAAATGCGAAGAGAATTAAAGTCGGGAATACGAGGGCGTTGGACCCCTTTTTAGGAAATTAAATTATAATTAACAAATTAATTAAATTAAATAAAAGAAAGAAATTGTTTTTTGGAGTTTTTTGTATTTATGGATTTTTAGTAAGAAAATTAAATTGGAATTAAAAAAGAAAAGTTAATTAACCCTAGTTCTAACTATTTTATTAAGAAAATATTTAAATTAGACCTAATTTACATTAATTATTTACATGGCAAATTTTATTTACAAAATAATAATAAATAATTAAATAGGGTAAAAAAGAAAAAAAGATAAAAGTATAAAACCCTAATTCTACATATTTTTAGTTTATTAAGAAAAATATTAGAATTAAATCTAGAATTAAAACTAATTAATTGATAAAATTTATTTACAAAGTAACATTAAATAAAATATATTTTTATTTTGTCTTTCTGATTTTTTTATTATTTTTTTATATTAAAGAAAACAAATTAATTTAAAGAATTAAATTAAAACTAAATAACACAAATAAAATAGAAAGAATAAAAGGATGAAAGAAAGCAAACCAGTGGGGGTGTTGACCCCAGTTTGGAGGTTTTGTCCCAGTAATTAAGCCCATTAGAACCTTGGACCTTTTGACTTTTCATGGGAGCGTGTGGCCTGGTTGACTTATGCACATGGTACTCTGCAAATCTTGACCTTTGGATTTGGATTATTGGGCGCGTGGCATGCCAGATGATGGGGACACATGATGGTCATTGGGAAGCATGCTGCATAGAATCATATTGGAAAGAAAAATATTGAAAGGGTGGGGGACCTGGGTTGGACCTGGGGATCGAACCCAGGTCCCAGAGTGTACCAAATCAATGCCTTGCCACTGAGCCATTTACACGCTTTGTATATAATATAACAAATAAACAATATAATGCAAAACGATGGTTAATGGTGTTTTTTCGCGCGAAATTCAAACGCGTCTGTAAGCCATGGACACGTCCTCCATCTTCCTCATGCTGCCTGCAAAATAAAAAGAGATAGCGGGGGTTTTAAACCCCCACTAAGTGATAAATATGAAAATAGCGAATAGGCCCTGGTTGCTCATAAATTGAGCGCGACCTATGCAATGGATTCGTATGGAGCTTCTGATTCTAATGGCCCTGGTCTCGTGTCTCAATTTTTCCAGAACAAGGAAGCCCTAATTCGTGACCTCTGAAAACCTAGCAAGCTTCAATGGCAATTTTGCATATAGGCTATGAAAACTCAATTAAAGTATACCATTAGTTTCAGGAAAGGCATATGAGTACAAAACGACCATTAAAATGTATGAACATGGCGTATAAATCAAAGCATGAATATGGAAAAATTTAAGAACAGGGCGGCATCGTGTTACCAATTCCTGGTGTTAGAAGCAGTGGTTTTGATCCAGAAACGTTCCTTGATGCCTTGGGAGTGCAATGGAATAGTTATCTTGCTTTGAAACGTACTCTAAGGCAGTTTTCAGTTTTCACTTTTTTCACAAAAATTGCAAAGTTTGTTTTGGTTCTTAGGCACAGCTTGAAGGTTCTTGACATTAGGTTTTCATTCTGACTTATGTATGGGATGGATTAGGGTTGAATTTGAGCCAAAAGATCCATGTTTTGATGAATCCAATATTTGATTTTAATGGCATATTTCTTCAAATCTTTTCCATGTGTTTTGATGCCAATCATGACCAAATCACCTTGATTCTTTCCAAATTAGATAGTGCACAAAATCTTGAAGGTATTCTATGCACAAAAAGATTTGAAAAGCATGGATGAGTATTTTTTTCATATTTTATTTAATTAAATGAATTAATGGTGATTAAAAATTTAAATAAATAATAAAAAATGATGAAATAACTCCCCTTGGGCCAAATGGTCGTGCATAGCCTTTGGATGATGAATCTTGGAAGAAAATGTGGCCCATTAGCAATTTTGAGGCATTTGAAGCAAAGTTGACTTTTCAAAATTCTCAAAAATTTCCCAACTTCCACAAGGCATATCTTGCTCAATTTTTAAGCTTTGATCATGTTCTTGGACATTTTGGAAAGGTCTTGAAGTCCTATAACCAATGCCTTTGGTCCAATGTCATTTTGATTTACCAATCTCAAGTTATGGTCTTTGACTTAAAGTCCCTTTTTGTTGACTTTTGAAAATGACCTATAATGTTGAAATTGATTACTTTTTGTGAGAGCATTTCTTGGACTTGAAGTGTGAAGAGGAGTTGTAGGAAATGTCTTTCTATTCAAAATGAGATTTGGATGGAATTTTTCTTATGAACCATGTGGAAGTTATGCCTTGGTCAATTTACAGTTGACTTTTTCAACTGTCCAAATATGAAAACTTTTGCATCTTGAGACTTTATGAGCCATGCCTTGAAAATCATGATCAAGAATTGATCAAATGATGTTTGTAGCTTCAAAATAAGATTTTGACCAAAAATTTGAACTTTTGACTGTCAAATGACCATTTTGCCCCTATAGTTGACTGTAGGGCAATTAGGGTTTTTGACTGTGCAATTTTGTGCTGTAAGTCTTGAAACTTGGCATGAGGATGCTTGACCATGTTTATAGGCATGTGGGACTTGATTGGACCCTTGGAAACTTCAATTTCTTTGTCAGAACCAAAACCCTAATTTTTGACTGTTAGGAGGCCCTTGAACTGTGCAACCCTTGGGGAGACTTTGAAGCATGCTCTTTGCAAATCTTGAAGAATATGGGAGGGAAAATTTTAGGGTACAACAGTTGCCCCTGTTCAATCTTCTTAGACCTGAGGATGCAGATTGGCTGACGTGCCTTTCGTAATCCGAAGGTGGAAGATGATTGAACACTAGAGTGCCCAGAAATTTGCGCTCACATGTTGGCAGTGTGATGGTATGAATGGGCTTATAGATGCCATTTGGAGATTGATGGATAGGATGATGGGCTTATAGATGCCATGCTGAGAGGTGATGGATAGGTGGATGGGCTTATATATGCCATCTGGATGTCGATCGCGTAAGAGATTCCTTAGCGAGAACTTGCGTACCTGAAAAAGAAAATGATTACCTGGCCTGTTACAGGAGTTGGTCTTCAGACTCTTTGTATAGATGTGTCCTGACTGGTTACAGGAATTGAATCTGGAGCTTCAAAAAGGTGCTGAATGAACCAGGGATGGTTACTACCTCAACGGGACGGTGAGAGAACCTTGGATGATTACTACCTCAATAGGAACGCTGAGAGAACCTTGGGGCGATTACTACCTCCACAGTAACAGGGAGAGAACCATAGGCGACTTCAACTTCAACAGTAACGTTGAGAGAATCTTGGGCGACTTCAATCTCAACAGTAACGCTGAGAGAATCTTGGGCGACTTCAACCCCAACAATAACGCTGAGTGAATCTTGGGCGACTTCAACCTAAACAGTAACGCTGAGAGAATCTTGGGCGACTTCAACCTCAACAGTAACGCTGAGAGAATCTTGGGCGACTTCAACCTCAACAGTAACGCTGAGAGAATCTTGGATATCTTCTATTGAGTCTTCATCAGGAAAATCTTTTAGGGATCGATTTAACTGGACTAGAGAAGGCCTTTGACTGGATAAGAAACAGGAAAATCTTAGGGTCGATTTAGCTGAACCGGACAAGGTCTTGAAATCTTCAACTGGATAAGAAACAGGGAGATCTTAGGGTCGATCTGACTGAACCAGAGAAGGCCTTTGACTGGATAAGAAACAGAAAAATCTTAGGGTCAATTTAACTGAACCGGTCTAGGTCTTGAAATCTTCAACTGGATAAGAAACAGGGAGATCTTAGGGTCGGTCTGACTGAACCAGAGAAGGCCTTTGACTGGATAAGAAACAGGAAAATCTTAGGGTCGATTTAACTGAACCAGGCAAGGTCTTTGAATCTTCAACTGGATAAGAAACAGGGAGATCTTAGGGTCGATCTGACTGAACCAGAGAAGGCCTTTGACTGGATAAGAAACAGGAAAATCTTAGGGTCGATTTAACTGAACCAGGCAAGGTCTTTGAATCTTCAACTGGATAAGAAACAGGGAGATCTTAGGGTCGATCTGACTGAACCAGAGAAGGCCTTTGACTGGATAAGAAACAGGAAAATCTTAGGGTCGATTTAACTGAACCAGGCAAGGTCTTGAAATATAGCTGAGAATTTAACTGGATCTTTCCTGAAAGGTAAAGGTTAATCACATGCAATGCATGATATGGATCAAGCAATGATGTTCTCAACATAAATGAGATCTGTAAGATATGATGCATATATGCATGCTATAATGTATGAAAATGTGATGTTTATGAACGTATGTTTTTGTCTAGGAAAGTAAATCCTTGATGGGTGCCGGGAAGTCACATCCTGGGCTGCTGTTGGAGAATAGTGCTTTATTGTTTCCGCTGGGGATGATAGTTGCAAGAATACCAGTAGGAGAGGATAACTCCGTTGGGGAATAAACTTGGCGAATGGATTACTCTGCGGGGAGAAAAGTACTCTAACGATCTTGCTGGAAAACAGTACTCTGTGGGGAGAGAAGTATTTTGCTGAGGTTGATGGTAACTTCGCTGGGGATACCGTTGTTATGTTGGAAGTGTTGATAGACTTTGCTGGGGATAAGAAGACTTCGTCGGGGAGCAATCTTTCCGTGGCTTTTGGCTGAGGATAACCCAGTTATATCCTGGTAGGGAAATAACCTTTGAATAAAGCCGGGGGACGCGTTCGTGCTCTGCGGGGATAAGCTTCCAGAATCTACTGGGGATAAGCTTACCGCTTGGGGAGATGGATTCCAACTTTCCTGGGGAAACTGGATTGGACTCTCCTGGGGAAATTTTGAACTATATTGGGAAAGTGACTCCGTTGAATGTTTGATATGCCGCCGGGGAACAAGCTTTAGGTCAAGATTGCCGGGGATGCTTGTTAAGAATGCATGTATATTGCTGGGGAATGTTGAGATCTGCTGGAGGATACCCAACTTCCTTAAGGCTGACAGTATAGCTTTGCTTGGGGTGAGTGTATAGACTTGCTGGCTCACTCTCTAGGGAATTAAGATACACTGGTTATGTTCTTCAGTTGAACCTACCTTGGTACCTTGATGGACTGAGCAACTAGATCGCTTAGACAACTCTTTATTGCCCCTGCAGTTGGGAGAAGGCACCTGTGGGGTGCTGATAGTTGTTGAGGGTCAAACCTTCTTCAGGTAGGCAGATGACAAGATGACAGGACATAGTCGTACGCTTTGATCCCTAACTTTTGCCTGGACCGCCCTTTCGGGTTTTCAGCCCACCGGGATACCCATTTTTTGCCCAAGTCGCCTTTTCAGGTTTTCGACCTGCCGGGCATACAGATTTTTTCATTTCATCCCTTATTTTTGCCCGAACCCTTTTGGTTCGTCGGGAAGCCCTTATTTTTGCCTAGGTGTGTCAACCTAGCGGGTCTTTGATTTTGCGTAGTATTTTTTTTCCCGACTATGTCCACGTTCTCAGAATGTAGGGAGTTGCCCCTGTTAGAAGTGTTTTGTCATGCCACCAGAAGGTGTTTGATCAGGCCAGATTCGTTGTTGGAATGCCCCAAGTGACTCAGGCGGAGATTTGCCCCAGGCTGTTTGGCTTTTGAGAGATTCTCCGAATCTTGATTTAACTGCCCCAGATGGTAGACCATGATCATGCCGTGCCCCTTGATTGGAGATACTCTTGTTCATTAGACTTTCGTCATGCGAATTTCTATGCTGTTCAAACAACTAGTCATATGCAAGCAATGTTATATTAGAAATGCAAAGCTTATGTCTGTCTTGAAGATTTTGAAAATGCATTCTTTTTCATAAAACAAGTGATTGTTTGTAAAACGTGATGTCAACTCCGTATTTACCGTAGGCCTTAAGGAGTCAGGATACCTTTTGTGACAGTATGCTTTCGAACTAACCCATGCTTCAGCTAGGACTTTTTAAGGGTTATAACGTGGCCTGGTTCATGGTTTAAGAAACAAAGGATAAAGGCTCAAATTATTTGTACCCACCCGTTCTTCGTGATGTTCTTCGATCCTAAACTCAGCTAATCGTGCATTAGACCTTGTTTGAGTCTTTTGCTCTGATGTACCAGTGATGGTTTGGATGTTGATAGTTTATTTTGGATAGGCAGTCATTCCTTTTTTTTTTGGTTGAGGGTTTGTAGGACCTCTTTCTTTTTGATTTCGCTATCCCTAAATTTTGCCTGAACTGTTTCTTTTGTGATTACAGTCAGCGGGATGCCCCAGTTTTGTAAGTCTCCTTCATAGGTTTTGACTTATTGGGTTTTTATTTTTGAGATATAATGACTGCCTATCCTTATGATTATTCGGAATCATCACTGTCTTCTTTTTTTTGTAAGGACCTCTTTGGTGCCATTTGTTATGCACTTGGATCAACTGAGAGAACTACCCTGCCCCAGGTTATGATAAAGGGTTTTAATTTTCGAAAAGAAAAACTCCTACTTCTTTGGCTCAGAGGGGTTGACGAGGGATTATCTTCCTTATAACTCCAGTGTTTATGGATTGAAACAATGCCTGTACCTCATCAGCGGGGTCTGTTCAAAAGCATACTGTAAGGATCGTGGTATCGTTTTCGTCATCCTCCCTCAAGAGGCTTAGAATTATTAATCAAGCGTTGATCATCAGAAAAAATATGAAAATAATTTGCGTATAGTGAATACGAATATATTGCTTCAAAACAGACATATGTGATGCATTAATGAAATAACAACGTTTAACATGAGTAAATGTTTGAACAAAAGAAAGTTACAACTCGAAAATCCTAATGAACAAAAGTCCTTTCATCTCAGGGCTTGTTACTTCAAATAGTGAGCCTTGGAGGGATGGTAGAAAAACTCTGCCTGACCATCTTGTGTGAACTCCAATGCTCCTTCATCGATCAGGTCCTGGATCTTGTTCTTCAGAGCCCAACACTCATTCGTATCATGTCCTGGACTGGCAGAGTGGTAGGCACACCTTTTATTGGGATCATAGATAGGAGATGCTGTGTTGGGGTTCTGGGGATGAGCCCTTAATGTGATCAGATTCAATCTCAACAGGCGTTGTAAAGCTTGAAACAGCGACATGTTGAGCTGGGTGAATTGCCTCCTGGGCTTGTCTGGCTAAAGCTGGTGAGGTTGACGCTGAATTTGTGACACTGGAGCCCTTTGAGGAGCTCTCTTATCCTCTTGCCTCAAAGGTGGTTGGATGATGACTGGCCCTTCAACCTTAGATGTTTGCCCCAGTTGGTTATCCCGAAGCAGTTGGTTGACGAGAACTCCGAGCTCTTCTTGTCTTTGAGCTAAACCTTGAATGGCAGTCACCTGCCCCAGCATCTGGGCTTTCATTGTATCCATCGCAACTTGCAGGTGTTTCAGCCGTTCATCCTCAGCACTGTTCCTGACCAATGTCCCCATGAGAAGTGCTCTCAACTCCTCCTGCCCCTTGGATAGATTCAGGAGGATTTCCCCGAACCGAGTCTCTTGAGCAAGAAGGTCCTGGTTATCTTGTTGGGAAGCCATTGCTGAAATAAACAGCGGAGAAGGTAAGTGACCTGTAACAAGGGTACCTGTAATGCAATGATATGTATGTATGCATGCAATGTTTTCAAGGACCTCGCGGGATAAACAAGAAAATTTGTTAGAATTTGGGTCCGGTAGCTTGATTGAAGGAACTGCATATTATTGAGAGTCCTTCTTCAAAGGGTCAAAGGCTCACCATATCCAGTGGGTCATATCCCCTGACAACTTTGTCTAGAGGAAAATAAATCCCCTTTTGCCCCTTGCTGGACAGTTGGTTCATCATGACCTGCATCACAAGCCCTTGAGATCCTTGAAATGGGTTAGTCTTCATGCCGGATGTATGCAATGGTATGATGGCATGCTATGCATGGGGTAACGTAAGTAACTCTGTTATGAGTCCTAATTAAGGACTGTAAATAAAACTTGCAAGAAATTCAGTAAACCCTGTTATGAGTCCTAATTAAGGACTATAAACAAAACCTGCAAGAAACTTAGTACACCCTGTTATGAGTCCCCATTAAGGACTATAAACAAAACCTGCAAGAAACTCGAGTGTCGGTTAACAAGCATGCAAGTAGTCAAGTTGGAAGGCACACAAGTCACACAAGAGAAGCCCTTAGAGTTTAGGCCAGCATGGGGTCTGGGTATTACCCTCTTAAAGTTGGTGGGCTCAACCTGTCCTATTAGAAGTAACCGGGTTCTAAGGGTCCCAATATCACTGGATTGCTTTCATTGTTCATCGTTTCGATTTAGCCACTGAACTGGCGACCGAAATATTCCAGGAAAGCAACCCTCAATTGAGTGTAGTATCGAGTATCAACCAACCTCGGACTGCACCAAAGTCAGTTATCTCACTACCCTAAAGAGGCCAAGATAGTTCAATTAAGGTTCCTAAGGTCAGTTGATGCTTCACGACACTACATGGAGGCCCCGTACTCTCCTTGACTGAACTCAAGGGTTACCGGTACACACCAAAGTGCCACATCAACGTAGCAGACTGTTTCAACCATGTCGGTATACCCCACACAGTTCCCTCACAGCCATGTTGCTACTTCCTAAGAAGGTTTCCCCAGATCCGGGTTAGGATCTATAGAACTCCCAAGACAATACCCACAATAATAAAGCAAGCAATTAAGACAATTGAAAACACAAGTGATCTTAGTCCTAAGGTATACCTCACTTTAGAAGAGTCCCCAGCAGAGTCGCCAGTTCTGTGATCGGTGGATCTGGAACTGACTGTTTTAAAGCTGGTTCGCGAAATGTCGCGGTAAGCAAGAGTCGCCACCGTCTTTTATTTTCTCCAAATGGAAAGGACAAAAGCACAGAAAAATTCCTTATAGAGATTGCTCTCGGTTCGGGAGGTAGATTATAGAAAGGGAAGGTGTTAGCACCATTTCTATCCATGGTTATCCATGGGCTCTTAGATACTTGCTCATTGTGTTTTCAAAAATGGTTTGTTTGCTTTTCAACTGTGGGTTTTAAAAAAGTTTCTTTGAAAATTTCAGTTCGACTCTTGTATCAGTCCTCAAGAGTGTTTGAAAAGTTGCTTTCGAAAGCTTTTTGAAAAGGTGTCGGTGTGAAAAGTATTTTTGATTTGTTTTGTTTTGAATTAGAGCAAGTATCTGCGAGTCGTCTACCTACCCTAAGGAATTCGTCTGTGTAAATGTCCTTAAAGTAGTGCCATCCCACCATTGAGAGGTAGGTAGCACCACCGTTGGAGGTGTTCGGGTCAATTCGAGGGTTTGGGGACATGGTGATCATCGGAGCAATAGGAAGACACCTTAGAAGCTACCCTCATGCCATGTTCATGGACATGAGGACTTACTAAAACGTCCTCTACTCGACGACCACCTTTCGAGGGGCAAGGCAACAGTGAGGCGTACCCTAGGGGTGGTGTGTGATTTGTGTATCGTTTTCAGATATTTTTGTCTTGTCATGTATTGGTGATCTACGCGTTGCTTTTATTATGACATTCATTCTTTCATGCAAAATATTTAACAGTTAAAAAAAATGCAGAAATATAAAAGTCCTACGCTATTACAAAGGCGCGGGTCCACATCGCCAAATTAATCCAGGACCCGATTTGAAATAAAATAAAAATGCGGAAGGATAAATGCCCTAATTGATCTATTACACAACTTTGGGAGAATTACATTATATTCACAAAAAGAAATAAAAATGCGAAGAGAATTAAAGTCGGGAATACGAGGGCGTTGGACCCCTTTTTAGGAAATTAAATTATAATTAACAAATTAATTAAATTAAATAAAAGAAAGAAATTGTTTTTTGGAGTTTTTTGTATTTATGGATTTTTAGTAAGAAAATTAAATTGGAATTAAAAAAGAAAAGTTAATTAACCCTAGTTCTAACTATTTTATTAAGAAAATATTTAAATTAGACCTAATTTACATTAATTATTTACATGTCAAATTTTATTTACAAAATAATAATAAATAATTAAATAGGGTAAAAAAGAAAAAAAGATAAAAGTATAAAACCCTAATTCTACATTTTTTTAGTTTATTAAGAAAAATATTAGAATTAAATCTAGAATTAAAACTAATTAATTGATAAAATTTATTTACAAAGTAACATTAAATAAAATATGTTTTTATTTTGTCTTTCTGATTTTTTTATTATTTTTTTATATTAAAGAAAACAAATTAATTTAAAGAATTAAATTAAAACTAAATAACACAAATAAAATAGAAAGAATAAAAGGATGAAAGAAAGCAAACCAGTGGGGGTGTTGACCCCAGTTTGGAGGTTTTGTCCCAGTAATTAAGCCCATTAGAACCTTGGCCCTTTTGACTTTTCATGGGAGCGTGTGGCCTGGTTGACTTATGCACATGGTACTCTGCAAATCTTGACCTTTGGATTGGGATTATTGGGCGCGTGGCATGCCAGATGATGGGGACACATGATGGTCATTGGGAAGCATGCTGCATAGAATCATATTGGAAAGAAAAATATTGAAAGGGTGGGGGACCTGGGGATCGAACCCAGGTCCCAGAGTGTACCAAATCAATGCATTGCCACTAAGCCATTTACACGCTTTGTATATAATATAACAAATAAACAATATAATGCAAAACGATGGTTAATGGTGTTTTTTCGCGCGAAATTCAAACGCGCCTGTAAGCCATGGACACGTCCTCCATCTTCCTCACGCTGCCTGCAAAATAAAAAGAGACAGCGGGGGTTTTAAACCCCCACTAAGTGATAAATATGAAAATAGCGAATAGGCCCTGGTTGCTCATAAATTGAGCGCGACCTATGCAATGGATTCGTATGGAGCTTCTGATTCTAATGGCCCTGGTCTCGTGTCTCAATTTTTCCAGAACAAGGAAGCCCTAATTCGTGACCTCTGAAAACCTAGCAAGCTTCAATGGCAATTTTGCATATAGGCTATGAAAACTCAATTAAAGTATACCATTAGTTTCAGGAAAGGCATATGAGTACAAAACGACCATTAAAATGTATGAACATGGCGTATAAATCAAAGCATGAATATGGAAAAATTTAAGAACAGGGCGGCATCGTGTTACCAATTCCTGGTGTTAGAAGCAGTGGTTTTGATCCAGAAACGTTCCTTGATGCCTTGGGAGTGCAATGGAATAGTTATCTTGCTTTGAAACGTACTCTAAGGCAGTTTTCAGTTTTCACTTTTTTCACAAAAATTGCAAAGTTTGTTTTGGTTCTTAGGCGCAGCTTGAAGGTTCTTGACATTAGGTTTTCATTCTGACTTATGTATGGGATGGATTAGGGTTGAATTTGAGCCAAAAGATCCATGTTTTGATGAATCCAATATTTGATTTTAATGGCATATTTCTTCAAATCTTTTCCATGTGTTTTGATGCCAATCATGACCAAATCACCTTGATTCTTTCCAAATTAGATAGTGCACGAAATCTTGAAGGTATTCTATGCACAAAAAGATTTGAAAAGCATGGATGAGTATTTTTTTCATATTTTATTTAATTAAATGAATTAATGGTGATTAAAAATTCAAATAAATAATAAAAAATGATGAAATAACTCCCCTTGGGCCAAATGGTCGTGCATAGCCTTTGGATGATGAATCTTGGAAGAAAATGTGGCCCATTAGCAATTTTGAGGCATTTGAAGCAAAGTTGACTTTTCAAAATTCTCAAAAATTTCCCAACTTCCACAAGGCATATCTTGCTCAATTTTTAAGCTTTGATCATGTTCTTGGACATTTTGGAAAGGTCTTGAAGTCCTATAACCAATGCCTTTGGTCCCATGTCATTTTTATTTACCAATCTCAAGTTATGGTCTTTGACTTAAAGTCCCTTTTTGTTGACTTTTGAAAATGACCTATAATGTTGAAATTGATAACTTTTTGTGAGAGCATTTCTTGGACTTGAAGTGTGAAGAGGAGTTGTAGGAAATGTCTTTCTCTTCAAAATGAGATTTGGATGGAATTTTTCTGATGAACCATGTGGAAGTTATGCCTTGGTCAATTTACAGTTGACTTTTTCAATTGTCCAAATATGAAAACTTTTGCATCTTGAGACTTTTTGAGCCATGCCTTGAAAATCATGATCAAGAATTGATCAAATGATGTTTGTAGCTTCAAAATAAGATGTTGACCAAAAATTTGAACTTTTGACTGTCAAATGACCATTTTGCCCCTACAGTTGACTGTAGGGCAATTAGGGTTTTTGACTGTGCAATTTTGTGCTGTAAGTCTTGAAACTTGGCATGAGGATGCTTGACCATGTTTATAGGCACGTGGGACTTGATTGGACCCTTGGAAACTTCAATTTCTTTGTCAGAACCAAAACCCTAATTTTTGACTGTTAGGAGGCCCTTGAACTGTGCAACCCTTGGGGAGACTTTGAAGCATGCTCTTTGCAAATCTTGAAGAATATGGGAGGGCAAATTTTGGGGTACAACACAACCCTTTAAAAGTCCTAATTGAAGCATGGGTTAGTTCGAAAGCATACTGTTTCAAAAGGTATCCTGACTCCTGTAAGGCTTTGCTCTAAATCTTGTGTTGAATTTGTCTTATAAAAAGTTTTCTGCTAAAAAACGCACTTTTTTCAAAACTTCGAGACAAACATAAACTTTGCATTACTTGAATATCACTGTTTGCATTTGGCTATTTGTTTGACAGCAGAGAAATTCACACAATGAATATCCGATGAACGAAAGCTCTCTCAGTGAACAAAATCACTTCAAAAAGGATGACACTTCCAACGACAAATCTCCTATCAACAAGGGGGCATGACACGTCACTATCCAGCACACCTGGGGCAGTCCAGTCAAGATTTCAAGAAATCTCTCAATTTGCAGAGTAACTTGGGGCAAGTCTCCCTCACCATCACTTGGGGCATTTAAACGTCAATCTCATCAAAGGGTTACGTGCGGCCCAAGTGTCCTGACAATATCACAAGCATCTTATTCTAGAGATAGTTCAGATGTGACCCAGATTTAGTGACATTCCAATACTTATTCCAGATTTCCTTCTAGAGATAGTTCAGATGTGACCCAGATTTGGCGACATTTCGATACTTGTTCCAGATTCCCTTCTAGAGATAGTTCAGATGTGACCCAGATTTGGCGACATTCTGATACTTATTCCAGATTTCCTTCTAGAGATAGTTCAGATGTGACCCAGATTTGGCGACATTCCGATACTTATTCCAGATTTCCTTCTAGAGATAGTTCAGATGTGACCCAGATTTGGCGACATTCCGATACTTATTCCAGATTTCCTTCTAGAGATAGTTCAGATGTGACCCAGATTTGGCGACATTCCGATACTTATTCCAGATTTCCTTCTAGAGATAGTTCAGATGTGACCCAGATTTGGCGACATTCCGATACTTATTCCAGATTTCCTTCTAGAGATAGTTCAGATGTGACCCAGATTTGGCGACATTCCGATACTTATTCCAGATTTCCTTCTAGAGATAGTTCAGATGTGACCCAGATTTGGCGACATTCCGATACTTATTCCAGATTTCCTTCTAGAGATAGTTCAGATGTGACCCAGATTTGGCGAAATTTCGATACTTATTCCAGATTTCCTTCTAGAGATAGTTCAGATGTGACCCTGATTTGGCGATATTCCGATACTTATTCTAGATTTCCTTGTAGAGACAGTTCAGATGTGACCCAAATATGGCGACATTCCGATACTTATTCCCCAAGAAGAATGAAGACTCTCATCCTTGAAACCTCAGAAGATTGGTATACTCCCAGTTTCTGACCCTTAACAGAATGAAGACTCTCATCCTTGAAACCTCAGAAGATTGGTATACTCCCGATTTCTGACCCTTAACAGAATGAAGACTCTCATCCTTAAAACCTCAAAAGATTGGTATACTCCCAATTTCTGACCCTTAACAGAATGAAGACTCTCATCCTTGAAACCCCAGAAGATTGGTATACTCCCAATTTCTGACCCCCAACAGAACGAAGATTCTCATTCTCAAAGTGGCATACAACCCAAGCTCCTGATTCCCCAACAGTGGTCCCAGGACTTCTCATTTTCAATGATCAAAAGATTCTTGCAATCCCCAACGGAGCTAAAACTTCCAACTATCAATCCCCAAGCAGAATGAAGACTCTCATTATCAGTTCCTCACAGAGTATTCAGATATTCCCCAGTGAAGATCTCCTCAAGACAGGAGTCCCCAGTAGATTGGCATACAACCCAAGCTCCTGATTCCCCAACAGTGGTCCCGGGACTTCTCATTTTCAACGATCAAAGGATTTTCAATCCCCTGCAGCAGTCAAGGATTTACTTTCCTCGACAGCAGTCAAGATTCTATTATCTCCGGCTATCCAGGATTCATCCATCCTCAGCAAGACAGCTCATCAGCTTACATGCACATTCATTACATTCATATAACATATATTGCATCATACATTTCATGCAACATAACTTTGTGTTTAGCTAACATTTTGTCCTTTTCAGGATAAGAACAAAAGGCTATCATTAACAATTCCAAGGTACAATCCAGATATGCTCCAAACATGGTTGCCATTCTGTCGCTTATTCAGATCCCAATTATAGTTTCAGATATACTCCAAACACGGAAGTCATCCTGCTTCTCATACAGATCTCAATTCAGATGCAGTTTTACACGGGCTCATCATCAGACAACCCTACACCGGTTCCTTTTCAATTCCAAGACCTCTGAAAACAGTTTACGGGTTCTCCAGATACGGATGTTAACCTATCGCTTGTTCATATTCAAGACTTCTGAAAACAGTTTACGGATTCTCCAAACACGGATGTTAATCTATCGCTTGTTCATATTCAACTACTGAAAACAGTTTACAGATTCTCCAGATACGGATGTTAACCTATCGCTTGTTCAGATTCAAGACTTCTGAAAACAGTTTACGGATTCTCCAGACACGGATGTTAATCTATCGCTTGTTCAGATTCAACTTTTGAAGACAGTTTACGGATGCTTCCAGATACGGATGTCAATCTATTGCTTATTCAGACACCCAGTTCAGAGATGTTCTAAAACATGGATACCTTTCTGATACTCACCCACTCACCAACGACATACAGTTCAACAAACATTCTTGGATGGCATCTACAAGCCCATCTCCAATAAGATACAATCACCTTCAGATGGCATCTCTAAGCCCATCCTCCTACCAACAATTTCCAGGTGGCATCTTTAAGCCCATCTCCAAATGGCATCTTTAAGCCCATTCCCTCAATCACATCACTGAGTGCAAATTTTTGGGCACTCTAGTGTCCAATCTCCTTTTACCTTCGAGTCGCAAAAGGAAAACCTGCCAATCTAACTCTTCAGGTTCAAGAAGATTGAACAGGGGCAACTGTTGTAACCCAAAATTTACCCTCCTCTTTTTACAAGAAATCACAGCTTCGGGCTTTTCCTGATTTTTCAGATTGGTTTAAGAATCGGTCAAACAGACTTTTCTTAACAGTCAAACAAAATTAGGGTTTCCATTAACTTTTGAATCAGTTCAAACAGATTGCTAGGGTTTGGTTGAGTTTGGCTCAGGGTTTGATCAGGCGGATGTTTCTTTGACAATAAATCAAGAATTAGGGTTTGCACGCGCATTCTCAGAAGGAATTAATTCTACAGTTCTTTTCAATTGACTCTGGGACATGGTTTGAGGCTTCTGATTGAAAGTTTGAAGTTTAAGTTTGATCAGTAAGATAAAGGACATATGGAAGTTTGTTTGTTTAACTGTGCAATTCTTTTGGTTATTCGGAACGCCGGGCGTTTATTGATTATTTATAATTTCTAAGTTAAAATTATTGGATAATTTCCAATTATTATAATTCAAGAAATTTAAGTAATTAAATAAATAAATGCAGAAGAATTAAAGAGATATCTGACAAAGAAAGATTTTTATTCATTTTTAATTGTTTGTTACAAATATTATTTGAACACTGTAAATTTATTTACAGTTGTTTACAATAATATTATTACAATGATTAAAAGTAAATTAAAACTATATCCTAAATCTCTGGAAGTCTTCATCTTCTACTGCTGCTCCCCTCTGCTCAACTGATATTTATCTGCAAAGACAAAAAAGAAAGAAGTCAAAAATAGATGAATTTGGAAAGGACATTTTCAGACAGTTAATCATAAAAACTCATCATTAAAAGTGTTGGCCGGAATCAGTTTGTCTGTCCTCTCTGCAAATCGCAAGAAGATTCTCTTCTTGGTTCACAAAGAGGGAAAGAAAATATGTTTGCAAGCATATGAATTAATACAAGGCAGCATATTAAATAAAATGTACAAGGCTGCATAATTTCAAACCAAATTGCAAACTGAAAAGGCAAACCAAACTGAAATGCCAAAACCAAATTGAATTGTCAAAATGTCAACTAAGCTGTCAAAACTGTCCAAAGAAGCCAATAAAGCTGTCAACAAGTACACAAAAGATATGCAGGAAATCTGGAGGTAAGAAGATAGGCAGAGCAAAGCTAACATTGCAAGCATATATTTCAAATTATCATCATTTTCCAGGCCAAACACTTTTTCAGAAAAATAAGTACAGTTTAAAGCAATAAAAAATGCTTTTTTTTTCTGTGGAGAGAGAAAGAGAGAGAGAAGTAGAGAGGCTTACAGTTTTACAGGCTTAAGACAAAGAGATATAAAACAAAGAGTATCAGAACAGTTCAAAAGGAGGACAGAGGACCACATAGAAAAAGATATACCACAAACTGTAACATTGAAAAAGATGTCAAAAAACAACCAAAACCTTGAAGCCTGTAACCTCAAGCCTTGCAACCCTCAAAAAACCGGTTACAGATACAAGCCAATGAGCCTGTAACCTTAAGCCCTGAAACCTGAATAAGAACAAGCTTAAAACTGCCTTGAAGCCAAAGCAAAACTGGTAGAAGCAAGCAAACAATAGCCTGTATCCAACCAGCCTGTCAAAAACTATACAGCATTCAAGCTTCCCAACAAACCTGTCTCAAGCCTTATTCAAACAAAACTCAAACAAGCAATCAAAAAGCCTGTCAAAAAACATAACAGAAGCAAGCCTAAAAGCTTGTTCATCCAAAAGCCTGCTTCAAGCTAAAACACAAGCCTGTCAAAGCCTAAACCCCAACAAACTGTACAACATTAACACATCCAAATATCCAAACCAAGTCAGAATCAAACAAATCCCAAACACCCTCAGAATCATGTTCATCACAGGGCCAAAATAGCCAAAAATTACCAACCAAGTTCAAGAGAGAAAAAGTTAGAATCAAACAAATCCAAGCATTCTCAGATATTTATCCTCATTGAAAAGAAACAAAGCCCAAAGAGAGGAAGATTGTGAAAGCATCTCAGAAGCACAAATACTCAGAATCAAATCATCATAGCATTGGAAATAAACGAAGCAATCAGAAGAAAAAAGAAGATGCAGAAGTGAAGCGCCCTAGCATTTTTAGATTATAGCATTATCATTAAACGAAAGCAAGATACAAAGTACCAGGCAAGCTAGCAAGCTCTCAGCATCACGTACTCCCTCGCCTTGGACACCGGAGACGCCGCCTGTCTGCTCCTCCGTCTACTCTCCAAAGGTAGTAATTCCTTCTCTCTTTTTACACACCTCACATAAACATGTAACGCATAAAGATCAGGACATACAAAAATAAAACATGCAAGATAAAAACTTGAAACCCTAAAGCGCGTCTGAAGAGAATACCTTTTCTCATCACTGCCTTGCTCAACCATGGAGAGAGGGAGATGGAGGTAGCGTCTGGAAGCTGAGGCGAGGGGAGGAGCATCATTGGCCTTCGTTTGAGAACGAGAAAGACGAAGACGAAGAAGAGAAGCGGCGCCGTTCGTTCCAAGGACACAAACCCTTTTTCTAAAACAAACTTTTCAAACCCTAAACAAATTGTCACAAGCGTATGGGCCTGACCCCTGGAACTAACGCCTAAGCCCAATGATTCTGGCACCTTACCCCTCCTTCAGCGTGTGCACCCCCCCTTTTGTGGATCTGTTTTATTTTGTTCTTTGCACCAAACACCTCCTAAGGCCCATTTAACTCTTTTCTTTTATATTTACCAATCAATCTTTTTTTTTTTATCATATTATTTCCCTTTCTTTTTACATAATTTATTTTGATAAGAAAAACAATATGTTATTTTTTTTTGTATTAAAACTTTTCTTAAATGTTTATTACATTTTACAAAAATACGAAAATATTAGATTTATTAGGTTAATAGATTTTTTGTCTTAAAACTTTTTTTCGTTTAATAAACCTTTGTATATATAAACTAAAATACATAAACATTAGTTTTCTTTAACTTAAACATTTTTCTTTTATTTTCTTTAAAACCCTTGTTTATATAACAAAAACACAAAAATAATATAAATACTTAATAAATACATTAGGTTAATATTTGCATCACTTGTAAATAATCACATACATTTTACAATCCTTTTGATTCTCTTTTATTCTTATACATTGCTATATTTTACATTGAGAATGCGATTCGATTTGGTTGTAAATATTATTTGGACACTACTATCCTGATAAGACTCATACCCATTTGTAAATATTTGTACCCCCATCCCCAGATACTTATTTGTAATAGCTTAGACTTTAAATTCCCAGAATTTATCGCTTTCTATATACTGTATAGTAATTAGGGTTTGTATGCGAAGATTCAAAATCAACCGCTAGATAACCTAATACAAAACAAATGCATGAAAATCAATATCCAATTCACACTTGCACCCCTAGGGTAATCCCACTTGTTGCCTTCAAAAATGAGCCATGTTTGCATGTCAAGTACTTTGGCAAAACAAGAACAAACAAAATGATCATAGTCCCTCGATGACGCTTTCGAAGTTGCCTAAACAAAATGATCATAGTCCCTCAAGCAAATTGCCAAAGACACTTGACACTATTGCTTTCATGGTCTATACGATGACCCGTGCCCGTCCCGTTAACGTCCTAACACAAGGTTGTTCACCAAATACAATGGTGAAACAACACTGTTAAAAGGGTTAAAACATGAAAAAGATCTTTGAGTAAATTTAGGGGTAGACAACTCTTAGTTACTTGATCAAACTTGCAAAACACACTTGCCTACTTTCAAAACACACCCCATAACACAAAACAACTTTCAAAAACATTGAAACATCTTTTCAAAAAAACAAACACCTTTGTAAAACATTCGAGTAAAGAATTGTTACAAAGGTTGCCTAGACAAGGCATCTTTTTCAAAACATTTTCAAAACCACACACACAAAGCACCATTTCACACAATTGAAAATTAAGGCAAGTGATCTAAAACAAGTAACTAAGAGCCCATGGATAACCATGGATGAAAAGGGTGCTAGCACCTTCCCTTTTCATAATCTACCCCCTGAACCCACGAAAACATCTCAAAGGTTTTTCCTGTGCTTTTTAACCTTTCCTTTAGGATAAAATAAAAAGTCGGTGGCGACTCTTGCTAAACCGAACAAGTGCGAATACAAACACAAAACCTCAAGTCAGTTCTCCCACCGTATCACAGTAGTTATAGGGAGGGTGATAGGCGTCCTCACGCGGTTACGAGAAAGATGATGAAGAGGAAGTCAGTTTGTCTCTGTAGTTTTGCTCGGGATCAGGCATGTTGACGTTGTTTCTGGTGTTGTTATTGCCGATACTGTTGCCACTGATGTTGTTGTTGTTGGGGTCGGCAAGGTGAGTGTTTCAGTTATTGTCGACAGCTTGGTCAGCCATGAAAATCGTATAGTTTGATGAAAGGTTGCTTTGGTCTTGAGAGGAAGATGGGGAAGTTGTTTCCCACAGATGGCGCCACTGATCGTACATGACAAGAAGGGATTGTCAAAGCCTTCAAGCTTTGAGTCGAGCAACAATTGAATGCAAAGTGGGGGGGCGGAGGGGTACTTGCAAAACACTCTGATGCCAAAGTAAGTTTCAGAATGAGTGCCAAAAAGTATGAGAGTAATTGAGTATGAATATGAATACCTGACCCTCTCAAGTGAGAAGGTATTTATAGCCCCCAGCGCTAGGCCAAGGTCTTCAATGATGGGCCACGATGAGGCCCAACAGCAAAGACTGCTAGGGTTTACGTGTGTATGGAGTCCAGCACGTGGCCTTCTCTCTGGTCAACTGCCCCGAGAAAGCAGGAGCTGGACCCGTTATTCCCAGAGGACAGAATAATTATGATGATATGGAAACATGGGAAATGTTGGCCTAGAAGACACATGGGGAAATTCCCAATGGTTCTTAGATTGGGCTGCATGCTTTTGGGCCTTTGATAAAGGTACTGGATTGGGCCTCCACAACAGTGGGGAAAGTTCAGGTCCAGTCCAGAACATCTATGATCTTCTTTACTACAAACATCAAGAATGAGGGACTTAGCATCATGGAAATAGTGCAAACGTGGTTCAATAATAAAAGGCTAACCTGCTTCTCGCTAACTTTGAGTCATAGAAAAACACCTAATAAAGACATGTCACTCGTCTTCGTCCTCCAACTCACACCAAGGACAAATAGAAGGGAATTAAACATGATGATATTGGAGATTAGATCTTGTCGGTAGAAAACCTTTACAAATCTGCCACAGTAAACGTTTAGCTCTAGGAGGTGCAATTATATTCCAAAGATTGCTCTAATTACCCTCAACACTATGATTACAGTTATTATCTTGGATCTTCCTCCATAACTGATACCCTGACTTGACACTATACTCTCCATTGTGATCCTCTTGCCAAATAATTATATCCTCCACTACCTCCGCCACTAACGAAACTTTAAGAATAACTTCAGCCCCTGCAATACCAAACAGATAATTCAATTTACTCACGACCCATTGTTTAACATTAGGCAACAAAAGATCTTTTACATAAAGATCATACACTCCTTCAATCTGAGGACCACTTAACCTCAAATTACCACCTTCTCAAAGCTACGAATCATACATGACCTTAATATTACTACCGTCATTGATACTCCATCTACACCTGACTATTAAAACATCCTTTTCCTTTCATAGACTCTGCCACACAAAGCTCGGATTACTTCCAAGTTTAGAATCAAGGAAAGAAGAATGCGGGAAACACATGGCCTTTATTATTACTTCCACCCCACACCAAAAGGAATTAAGCATTTTTTCAATATTATTTACCACCCCATCTGAAATCAAATAAACACTCATAATGTATGCTGGTATAGCCTGAAGAACAAATTTGATCATTACCTCTTTCCCCGCTTTGGACAAGGAATGACTCCTCCAAGAATTTATTTGTTTCCAAATCCTATCCTTGATAAAAGAGAATATCTCTTTCTTTATTCTACCAATCATCGATGGTAACCCAAAATAATTTCCTGTGCCCAACATATGACGCACACCCGTTATGTTAGCAAGGTCCTCCTGAGCTGGACAACTAAGGTTATTGCTCAAAAACATTTCAAACTTTATCAGATTCATTTTTTGTCCCATCACATCTGTATAAATGTTAAACAACTCCATGAGGGTTGATACTTCAGATATATTAGCCCTGCAAGATAGAAAACAGTCATCAGCAAAAAGCCAGTGTGACACACTAGGTCCCCTTACAGATTTGGGCACTATGAAGGTCTCCGCAGGAAACCACATTTTAAATAAGGGAAGAGAGACCCTCAGGAACAAGAATAAAGATATAGGGAGACAATGGTTTTCCTTGCCTCAATCCTCTTCCTGGTAGAATTGGTCCCACTCTATCAGAACTAACGAGAACAAAATAATATACCGAAGTCACACACATCATAACCCAGCGAGTCCATTTATCTTTAAATCACAAATGAAGGAGAATACCTCTAATAAAACCAAAATCCACTCTATTATAAGCTTTACTGATATCGATTTTAGGAGCAAGGTGAGCGTTATTACCCTAATTCCTTCACTTAAGAGCATGAATAATTTCCGTGGCAATTAGAGCATTATCAAGAATGGAGCGCCCTCCACTAAAGCCGATTGTTCCTCGGAGACACACTTATCCAACACAAACTTCATTCTATTGGCTAGAATCTCAAACACTAACTTGTAGACCACATTAAAAAGCGAAATGGGCCGAAGCTCTTTCATATCTTTCAGTTTTGCACACTTAGGAATAAGGAAAATATTAGTATCATTAAGTTCCGCCGGGAAAAAGCCTCTCTCTAACCAATTAGATGCCGCTCCAAAAATATCATCCCCACACATGTCTCAGAAGTTCTGATAGAAGGCCGGATTGAACCCATCTGGACCAATAGATTTATCTGGGTGCATTTGGAGGAGAGGCTCATACAGTTCCTTTAATTTTTTAGTATCAAGGAAGTTAATTATTTTTTACATATATCAGATCAATAAGTGTCTCTTTAAACAAATTGTTTTTAAGAGACGCGTCGACGGATAATCTCTAACCTATAATCGACTATTTTTAGGATATTCAAGACTTTTTTGGACTATAGGTGAATTTCTTTGAGTAACCTGATCAAAGTCAATATAGTTGTTGACTTTAAAACTATGGTGGAAGAATTCCTGTATTGTAGATACAAATCACTTCTATTCAAGTATCATGGCCTTTTAGCTTATGCAAAGTCCCACATTGAGTCTACATAAAAATCGTTCATCTCGAGCATCTTTAAAAAGATTGCTTCATGGGGTAACAAGTATGTCAATCAAGAGAGATTTTTGTTCTTCTAAAATTTATCCTTAATGTTATTCCTATTTTCTTTCTTTCTCGAAGTTGCCAATAAAGCTTTTTGGTGAGACTCCAAAGGAGATTTCCCCTGGGATGTGCCAATTGCAACTATAATATCTCACGAGTTTCATATTCGAATATTTGCAAACCGAAGAGTGAGAGGAGGATGGGATTTTAGTGTTAGAGATCATCGCCTTGTCAGTTTGAATCTTCTAAAAAATACAGATAGATGTTACTTCACGGTCTTGATCTTTAGCTCGATATACTTTATGATAAATATGACCCCAATTTACTGGGGGCAAGTTACTAGTTTTTAGATTAAATTTTAATTGGTGGAAGGGGATCTCCCTCCTTGGTACCGACCTCCAAGTTAGTTATGATTACCTTGCAAAAAGGCCTTTCAATGGAGGATGGAAATGGTATGCATACCTCCTTTTGGAATGACCCCTGACAAGGTCCCACACCCATTTATGCATGCTATTTCTAATCTTTTTTCGATTTTGTCTTAGTGTTTGGGAAAGGTGGAAGAGTTGGGTCTGTGGGTGAATGAGGCTTAGGTTTGAGATATTAGGCGGAAAAGGGATTTTTTTTTTGTTTGGCAACATGAGCTTATTGATAATCTGATTTTAGCCTTATGTGTATTTTCGCTTTCTCACGAGGAGGATAATTGGAGTTGGTTTCATGGAAATGATGACTTGTACATTGTCAGAGTCCTATATTTTTCTACTAAGATAAATGTTGCATTCGATTAATCTTTCTCTGACGGTGGTTCGAGCTCTGTCTCTCATTTGGAATAATTTCACCCCTATATGTTTTAACAGATAATATGGGTGAGAAAGGTCTACAAGGAGGCTGGGGTTTGAATAAACTTTACCTAAATAATCAATTTTTAAATTTGTTTTCACAAAATCAATTTTATTGAACAAAATCAAAGTTTTTCACAAAATTGAGCAGTATAAATTTAGTTTTATACACGTTGGATTGATATCACAAATTACTTGATATTTAGATGATAAAGTGAAATATGAACAATTAAAATATTAGTCAATCAATAACTTAATTAATATAAATTCAATTTGAAGAATGTGTTTAAATTAGATTTTTTATTAATCAATAAATAAATCTAACATTGCAATTTACGCACATATTTAATCCGAAGAAAGATAACCCAAATGCCTTAATCAATACCAGACCTAATCTTATACAACAAATCAATATAAACAGATGAAAGTCTAACAACATGCAATTTCTAAGAAAGAGGTAAAAACCTAAATATGCAACTATACAACAAATTATAAGGATATAGGGGAATAGAAGAGTGCACGAGAGTTTTAACTGGTTCGACGCATTTGTCCTCACCTTGCACCAAATGCAATCTCCAATGGCAAGCCATTAAAATTTTGTAGTCATCCACTATTTTGAAAATTTTTACAATGCGTGTGTTGTACCCCAAAATTTGCCCTCCCTTTTCTTCAAGACATTTCAAACGCTCAAGGATTCTCAAAGAGTTGATCAGACAAGCTCACCTTCTAAGCACTGGGTCCAAATTAGGGTTTTGGTTTTCACAAGGAAAATTGGATTTCTAATGCCTCAAATGACTTTAATAGTTCATTATAGGTCTCCAAGTACACTCATACCAAATTTCAAGTCTTGCATCACAAATTGATAGTTGAAATTTGGATCAACTAATGAAAAGACAACTGACACACAAAAGTCAAACTTTGACTTTTTAGTGAACATTGAATTTCAAAGATCAAGATTCATCAAGATATTCAAAAATATCAAACTTGATCATCAAGAATCAAGAAATTCAACAAAAGTCAACAAAAGTCAAGGTTTCCAATACTTAGAAAAATTCTAAGTATTTTTTACCTTGATAATTTCACTACTTCATGACTATTTTCACTGTGATGCAAGATGATTCAAGGAAAACTTTCAACAAGAAAGTTGTAGATCATGATGAATTCTACAACTTTATCCTTGAGGGTTTATATCCAAAAAATGCTTGGATTAAGAGATATAGGCCCATGAAGTCATGACATTCTTAACAAAACACTTAGTGAAATTTTCAACAAGTTTGGTCAAATTTTTGTCCCAAATTCTTTGCAATTTTTCACCTAGTTCCAAGTTTGTTTAGCCAAAATGGTCGACATGAAGATTGTAGAAAATGTTTCAAGCTTTCCAAAATGTCCAAGAACTTGAAGAGATCATTTTTTAGCTAAGAGATTCGAAGAGATGAAGTTGAGCATTCATTCTTGAATTACAAGGAAATTTCATAAAGAACACATGATCAAATCTCAAACCTATGTTGCATAATCTTGCTTTGCAGGCTTCTAACTTGAAAATAACTCCATAATTTAATGTTTACACAATTGATTGAGCTATGATCCAAGTGGTTAAGGTATTTTCCAAACCATTTTTCCATTAAGGGAAGAAAGCCAAGACTTCCATTTTGGAAAAGTGACTTTAAACATAAAGCCCACTCTCCTTGAGCCTTGCACTTGTTTCTTCTGAACATACACAATGTCAAAGCCAGAAGCAACATATCTAAAGCCTCTAGCCATTTCAGACCATGCTTGTACTATGCATTGGAACAATGTATTTCAAGTTGCTTCAAAACTAAGTTTCAAAACCACAACTTGTCATCTTACAAATCTGGTTGTTTGAAACTCCAAAACCTCTTTCCTGTAAATAGAGGAAGTATTTGCAAGCTAACACACGAGTTTACAAGCCTCATAACCCTCTCAAACTCCCTGAAATCAGAATTGGCATTCAAATTCTCCATTGTTGCAAGTTCTGACCTTAAACTCCAAACACTTAATCCACTCGTGCGTTTTCACTTTTAATCAATTACAAAGCTTCTATAACTCATATAGAGGCTATCTAAACACTTTCTACACAACTGTAACACCATCTTCATCATCCTCCATTTCTAAAAACAACTGAAGAAGTGAAAAACACAAGAAGGGGGGGTTGAATTGTAAAACTGAAACTTAATGCAATGAACAAGATATTTTTATCCTGGTTCGTTTGATCTCAAACTACTCCAGTCCACCCGTCAAGGTGATTTCGCCTCTCTCCAACGAGGTCTTAATCCACTATATTCAACTGAATATTACAATCTGCTTTAACAACTGCTAAAGCCTTCTTGATGCAAACCACAATCCGGTTTGTCAAGGAAACACTTTCTTACAAAGAAGATAAAACTAGGTGTGTGAATGTTTTCTACAAAACTGTATCACAACTGTGATGTTACACAACTTAAGCTTATGAAACTAGATTGCTAAACAATGATTGAGTAAGGAGATATGTAGCGTTTAGCAAACTGAGAGAAGGAAGATTATGATTAGCTTTTAGGCGTGTAATATGTTGGAGAGCATTAGCCAATTCAATCTTCATAGTCTTGTTTATATAGCACTGAGATTATTGAACGTTGGAGCAATAAACTTGATTCAATGCCAATAAAAAACTTTCCTTATTGAGCAGATCTTGTCTGGAATGATGCCGTTGGCAATAATACGCTTTCAATGCACAGTACCGTTGCTACTTAAAGCATGTTCTGGCTTGGCTTCATTCTGACTCTGCTTAAGTGTTGATGAACTGTTGTCGTCTTTATCAGAGTGTTGAGCGCAGTTCTGTTCATCAAGCTTCAGCATACGTGTGAATTATTCTTCTGATTCTGGTATTCTGATATAGCATCTTCTGATGCTGATGTTAAGAGCCAATATTCTGATGCTGATTGGGTGTGCTCTTGCTGATACCTATCAGAGTTTCTGCAAAACAGAACGTAATATTTTAGGTAGCAAATAGTTCTTATATGAATCACATAATTAATATATCCTTTCATTTTGTTATCATCAAAACTTAAACATAGGGTAGTAGATTCAAACTTTGTTCTAACAATCTCCCCCTTTTTGATGATGACAAAAACTAGATATTTTTAATTGAAATAACGTGAAAAGTATCAGAGATAACTAAATGATGAGATGTATCAGAGTAAGAAGTTATCAAAGATAAGGGATAAAGAGATATAAGAGTTGAGAAATACTCCCCCTGAATTTATTACTTCCCTTTTTAATTCCAAGAGTTCTTCAGGATCAGATTTTTATTGCCTTTCTTTGAACATCAGAATATCAGAGCTTTGACTATCAAAAGCTTTAGATCAAAATATCAGAGCAGAGCTTCATATCAGAATATCAGAGCTTTATCAGATCTTTGCTTTGGATCAGAGTATCAGAGCTTTAGTCTTCAGTGAGTTAGGAAGCATTCTTGTACCTGTAGACTTAAGCAAAAACAGAAAACATTTTCAAGTATATCAGAGTTAGAATGTTTGAGATTTTCTGTCTTAGTAATCCGTTATTATTGAAAATATCATTCTTGTTCTCCCCCTTTTTGTCAGCAATCAAAAAGTGTAAGTGATGTGCTAAAACATTTAGAGCAGAAAAACTTGTCATATTAAAAAGTTCAGAATCAAACAAAACAGTACAACAGATAATCAAAGAAAACATGAAAAAGACATGAATGAAAGCTAAGGTTGGGGAGGAAGGCGTGTGAACAGGTTCTCCAGCATGGCTTTGATCTGATCAGCAGTCTCATTCTGCTTGTGCACCATGCTGACAACTGTGTCTATCTTGCTATCCTGCACATCCATCCTTTCTTTCATCTTCTGGTCATTTTCATCCATCCTTTGCTGCAGACGCATGTCATTCAGCCTCAGCTCTTCCAGAGTCTGCCTGTCCAAGGCAGCTTGAGAAACATCAGAAGCAGGGAGCTTCTAAGAGCTTTCTGCAACATCTTCTGCTTGACTTGCTTCAGCTTGAATAGTCTTGTCTTCTTCTGGTTGCACCTTTGAAGCTGGCTGTTTCTCAGACCATGGCTCACTATCCAGAGGGAGCACGTCTTCTTTCAGCAGCTGACTTCCAACTTCATTCAGAAGCTTGCTGAAATTCTGCCGGGCTTGCTCATAGTTGATGTCCTGCAACTTGAGGGCTTCAGCACGTACCCAAATTCTGAATTGTGACCAGAGCTGATCAGAGGCAGCTGGGTCAATCATTCCAGGACAGACTTGCTTTAGAGAAACAATCCACTGCTGCAAACCTGTTTCAAAATTCATAATACCAGAGCCAACATCTGGTTGTTTTGGTTTTGGAATGGCTATTTTATTTTTCAGATCAGCAAGACGGTCAAGGATTGTTAAATCTATGAAGGTCCTGCTGGGGTTTTCGGTGGTTTGCTTGGGAGCTGTTTGTTTTGGAGATGGAGTGGGAGAATCAGAAATAATGATTGGACTGTTTGGGGTTTTGGGAGTATTTGGTGGTGTAGATTCTGGCGAGGATGGCAGCTGGGCCATGGTGACTGTTGTTCCACATGGCAGCTGGATTGCCAGAGGTTGTGGTTCAGATGATTGAGGTGAATGGGGTTCAGAAGGTGGAGGAGTTTGAGTTTCAGAGTGATGAAACTCAGGTTGAGGTGATGGTGGATGAATTTCTGGTTGAGGAGAGGGAGAAGGAATTGCTGGTTGTGGAGAAGGAGGAGGAATTTCTGGTTGTTCAGGGATAAGAGGTTCTTCTGGAATGGGTGAGAGAGGTTGTTCTGGTTGTGGAGATTGGACAATTTGTGGTTCAGAGTTTGGATTAATGGAGGGGTGATCAGAGGTGTGTTGATCAATGTCAGACAACACTTTGTCAATCGCTGATGTTGTTGAGATTGTTGGTTTGGGATGTTTGGTTCGGGGTCTTCTGAGTTGTAGTGCCTCAGAAGGGTCATCTTCTGGTTCAGTTTCATCTATTGTTGGAATGGGGATTGAGATTCTATGAGAGGTTTGAGATGGGATTGATGTTGGAATAGTAGAAGAATTTAAAACAGAAGCAGCAGATAAATTACCTCTTTTCTTGGGTGTCTGCTGGGATGATCCTTCTGAAGGTGCCTTCCTTTTCTTCGTCTTCTTCAGTGTAACTTCTGGTTGAGGTTTGTGCAGATCTTTGATATTCAGATTAGGATCTGTACCATCAGCTTTGCACGCGTCCAGATATCTGAGAACCACATCTGGTTTGGATTCTATCTCAGAAAATAAAGGAAAGTCACTCAGTGGGACTCTTCTGCTGGTGATATCAGCAATAGGAGTAGCGCTGGGTTCCTTTTTGATATTCTCTATCAACTTCATTTTCTTCAAGTTCTTCGCGTTCAGAGGCTTCCCAACCGTTGGTTCATTGGTGCTTAACTCTTGAGCTTCTATCAGGTGCTCTATCAGCCTATTCTTTGTCAGAATATCTGATATCAACCTTCCAAAGGGTATCCAATCCCTCTTTGTTCTTTCTTCTTCCCTGGTTTCCTTCACGCTTGTTCTGAGGTGATTAAACAGAAGATGAGCCAAGTTGATTTTTACCTTCTGATTGATAAAATAGATCAGAAACTGCTGATCTACATTTATGTAATCAGGGGAACTGGTTGGCTTCCTATGATTAAAACACCCCAGAATTATCTTCGCCCAAACTCTGTGGTGATCCTTCAGATCTCTGATCTTGCTGCTGGGCACCCCACGGGTGAAAATCCTTTCTGCTATGATGCCCACGTCAGCACATCTCTCAGCCATATCAATATAGCGGATGCCACCGCCACTGTAACCAAATAACCTTGCTATGTGATCCTCAGTGATCACAATCTTCTTCCCCATAATGTAGGAGGTGACTTGATGCGTTGAAGCAGTTGCATGAATCCAGAACTCCTTGACTAACATTGGGAATATTGGTCCAACCAATCTGTCAAAATACCTTTCCCATTTCTGTGCCCTAACTTCTTCTTTTAAATCAAAACCGTTTTCCTTCAGACTTCCAAAATCAATGATCAATTCAGATAACACTTCAAGATTCTTCACAGGAGTGAGGAGTGTTATGAATGGCACTTGATACTGTTCAGATGATGCTTTCTTCTGAGAACCTGCAGAAGCACTGCTGGAGGTGGCCATGTTCACACTTAAGGATTTTGAGAAAAACTGAGAAAATGGGTTTGAGAGAGATGAACACAGAAAAATGCAGAGAATACTTGAGAAATAATGAGAAACTGTAAAAGATTAAAGTGAGAGGTTAACGTGTTTAAATAGGCTTCATAATATTTTGAAATTGTAAACGTTTTCAAGAAAGAGAAATAAAATCATGATTACGTTTTAAAAATATGATTACTTTCATTTAATGCTTGCTGATTTTGGGGGATTTGAGAAAGATACTTAAAACGGTTACCAGAGATGTGTCTCAATGCACCCAATCAGCGTTTTGCCTTCTCAGAAGCGTGCACGCGTTCTGCTTCAGAGATATGCTGATGATTGGATGACACTTGTTTGATGTAGTGATCAGCACGTCTGTCTTTAAGCTTAGACTCTCAGATCTTTAGACTAGCATCTGATACAATCTGCATGTTCTATCTTTCTGAAAAGAGATTGATCAGAAGTTCACAGTAAAACAAATACATTCTGAAGATAAATATATGGGATTAAAACATTTTCACTCTGGGCAGATTTTCATGCTGAGATGTTTCAGAATGAAATTGAACCTATCTTCAGAAAGGGGTTTAGTGAAGATATCAGCCCATTGATGGTCTGTATCTATAAATTTTAAGTTCAAAATTCCTTTCTGAATATAGTCCCTAATGAAATGATGTTTTATTTCTATATGCTTAGCTCTAGAATGTAAAATAGGATTCTTACTTAAGCAAATAGCAGAAGTATTATCAGAGTATAGGAATGTTACTCTCAAAAATCTGGAAGTCTTCAAGCTGACTTTTCATCCAGAGCATCTGTGTGCTACATCCTGCTGCTGCTATGTACTCAGCTTCTGCTGTTGATAGCGCAATTGTTGATTGCCTTTTGCTGGACCAAGAGATCAGATTTTCTCCCAGAAACTGGCAGCTTCCAGAAGTACTTTTACGCTCCACTCTGTCTCCAGCAAAGTCAGCATCGCAGTAGCCTACTAAACTGTAATCACTAGATTTTCTATAAAACAAACCCAGATTAGTAGTACCTTTCAGATACTTGAAAATTCGCTTAACAACTGTTAAGTGAGATTCTCTAGGATCTGATTGGAATCTAGCACAAATGCAAATGCTGAATAATATATCAGGTCTTGAAGCTGTCAGATAAAGGAGAGAACCAATCATACCTCTGTAAACTTTCTGTTCTACCTTTTTGCTTACCTCTTCTCTTTCCAGAATGTACGTGGGATGCATTGGAATCTTTGATGGCTTACATTCTGACAGGTCAAATTTCTTCAGAAGATCTCTGATGTATTTGCTCTGATGAATGTAAGTTCCCTCTGGAGTTTGATTGATCTGAATTCCTAGAAAGAATTTCAGTTCCCCCATGAGGCTCATCTCAAATTCTGCCTGCATACACTTAGCAAATTTTCTTCCAAGAGAAGGATTAGTAGAACCAAAAATAATATCATCAACGTAAATTTGACAGACTAAGATGTCATTCTTAACTGATTTACAGAATAAGGTAGTGTCCACCTTCCCTCTGGTGAATTCATTTTCTAACAGAAAGTTACTTAGCCTTTCATACCAAGCTCTGGGAGCTTGTTTCAGACCATATAGTGACTTCTTTAGTTTGAAAACATGTTCTGGATGTTTTGTATTTTCAAAACCAGGGGGTTGGTGCACATAAACCTCTTCTTCTATATAACCGTTTAAGAATGCACTCTTGACATCCATCTGATACAGAGTGATGCCTCTATTAACAGCAAATGAAATTAAAAGTCTGATAGATTCTAACCTGGCGAATGGAGCAAAGGTTTCTGTATAGTCTATCCCCTCTTGCTGACTATAACCTTGTGCTACCAGTCGTGCCTTGTTTCTGATGACTTCACCTTGTTCATTTAGCTTGTTTCTGAAGACCCATCTTGTTCCAATGACGTTGAATCCTTTTGGTCTGGGAACAAGATCCCATACGTCATTTCTGGTGAATTGATTCAGCTCTTCTTGCATTGCCAGAATCCAGTCATTATCCAGAAGTGCTTCATCAATAGAAGAAGGTTCAATCAGAGACACAAGTCCCATGAGGGTTTCTTCAGAGTTTCTGAAGCTTGCTCTTGTTCTGATTGGATCTTCCTTTCTTCCTAAGATAGTCTCTTCTGGGTGATCCAAGCTGCTTCTGGGTAATCTCTTCTGAGGTTGATCAGCAGCTGTTGTAGGATTGCTAGCAGTGCTCCTTTCAGACGTTGAAGGAGTGTCTGAGTTGAGAGCTTCTGATGACTTGTCTTCAGAACCTGTAAATTCGATTTCCATACCTGCAAAAACTTCATTCTGCTTTGACTTTCAGAGTCAAGCTTATCATCAAAACGAACACTGATTGATTCTTCCATAATCTGTGTTTCTGTATTGTATACTCTGTACCCTCTTGAGCGTTCAGAGTATCCTAACATAATACACTTCTGTGCTTTAGAGTCAAACTTGTTCAAATAATTCTTTGTATTTAACATAAAACAGGTACATCCAAATGGATGAAAATATGAAATGTTGGGCTTTCTGTTCTTCCACAATTCATATGGAGTCTTTCCCAGAATAGATCTTATTGAGATTCTATTCTGAATGTAGCACGCTGTGTTTATTTCCTCTGCCCAGAAGATCTTAGCAACGTTTGTCTCATTGATCATGGTTCTGGCCATTTCTTGCAATGTTCTATTCTTTCGTTCTACAACTCCATTTTGTTGGGGAGTTCTAGGACAAGAGAAATCATGCGGAATGCCTCTGTCATTAAAGAATGACTCAAAGTCTTTGTTTTCAAATTCTCCACCATGATCACTTCTGACTTTAACGATTCTAAGATCCTTTTCATTCTGAACTTGGTTACAGAAGGTAACAAACACAGAGTGTGACTCGTCCTTGTGTCTTAAGAACTTTACCCATGTCCATCTGCTATAGTCATCTACGATTACTAACCCATACTTCTTGCCACTGACTGAAGCAGTTTTAACTGGTCCAAATAAGTCAATGTGCAGAAGTTCTAATGGCTTAGAGGTAGAAACAACATTTTTAGATTTAAAAGAAGGTTTTGCAAACTTGCCTTTCTGACATGCTTCACACAGAGCATCTGAATTGAACTTCAAATTAGGAAGTCCTCTGACCAGATTGAGTTTGTTAATCTGAGATATTCTTCTCATACTAACATGTCCCAATCTTCTGTGCTAGATCCACTGCTCGTTGTTAACAGACAGAAGGCACTTTACATTCTGACTCTTTAGTTCAGAAAGTTTGATTTTGTAAATGTTGTTTTTCCTCTTACCATTAAACAGGATAGTCCCATCTTTCTGACTAACAGCTTTACATGATTTTTGATTAAAGATTATATCATAACCGTTATCACTTAATTGACTTATGGATAACATATTATGCATTAATCCATCTACTAGCAGAACATTATTAATAGAGGGAAGATTTCCATTACCTACAGTTCCAGAGCCAATGATCTTTCCCCTCTGATTGCCTCCAAAGCCAACGTGGCCTCCAGGCTTAAATTCCAGGCTTTGGAACATATGCCTTCTTCCCGTCATGTGTCGCGAGCAGCCAGAGTCCAGGTACCATGACTGGTGTTTCTGACTTGCTGCTAAAGATATCTGCAACATGTATTATTTTATCCTTAGGTACCCAGATTTTCTTGGGTCCTGATTTGTTAGATTTACCAAAACTCTGGTTGAATTTTGGTTTCACAGAGTACTTACTGCTAGTGTATTTAATATCATGTGTGTGACCATACACAAAATGTGAATTCAGAGGAGTGTGTTTAATGGTTAGGTCCATGACATTCTTTGGTGTAGGAGCCTTACCTTGGTATCCTATTCCCTTCCTGCCGTTTCTGCTAACTCCATAGATCATTGAAGCCATTTTGCTTCTATCTATGCTTTTAGCAAGGAACTTCTGGAAACTGTGATCATACTCCTTGATGATCTCATCAGCGTTGCTGGGAGTTTCAGAAATTGGTTCCTTCTGAGAGTTTTGTAAAGTATTTTCTAATTTTGAAATTTTGATTCTCAGCTCAGAATTCTCCAATTTGAGACTCTCAGGCTTATTAGAGTCAGATTCAAGATTCCTTTTCAGGTCTCTGAATTTAACTCTAATCTACTGATACCTTTCCAGAATCTCATTAAGGCTTTCAGCAAGTTCAGCCTTGGTAAAATTAACAGCAAAGTTAGGAAATACCTCTTCAGTGTCTGATTCTGAGTCTGATTCAGAAGCTTCACTATCTTCTGAAATGTTAGCCATGAGAGCTATGTTGGCCCTCTTATCATCTGATTCTGAGTCAGCTTCAGACGAGTCAGAGTCATCCCATGTGGCCATGATACTTTTCTTCTTTTCGCTTCCAAACTTCTTTTTGGGCTTTTCCCTCTGAAGCTTTGGGCAGTCACTCTTGTAGTGTCCTTGCTCATTGCACTCATAGCAGATGATGTCCTTGGTGTTTGGCTTTCTGCTTCCTGAGGAGCCTTCAGATCTTCTGTATCCAGAGGAGGAATCTGTCCTTCTATATCTGGAAGAAGACTCGTTCTGATCAGATCTTCTGGGATTTCTGAACTTCTTTTACCTCTGCTTCCACAGTTGATTCACTCTTCTGGAGAGGAGGGAGAGTTCGTCTTCTTCTGATGAGGATCCATCAGATGTTTCTTCAACTGCCTGCAAAACTTTAGACTCAGATTTTTTGTTAGATTTCAATGCTAAAGGCTTACCTTGCTTCTGAGGCTCGTCAGCTTCTAGCTCTATCTCATGACTTCTGAGGGAGCTGATAAGTTCCTCAAGAGTAATTTTGTTGAGATCTTTTGCTAGCTTCAAGGCTGTAACCATTGGTCTCCACTGCTTGGGTAAGCTTCTGATGATTTTCTTGACATGGTCAGCAGTAGAGTATCCTTTGTCCAGAACCTTGAGACCAGCTACCAGAATCTGGAATCTTGAGAACATTGTTTCAATGGATTCAGATTCTTCCATTTTGAACGCCTCATACTTCTGAATGAGCGCCAGAGCTTTAGTTTCTTTGACCTGAACGTTGCCCTCACGCGTCATTCTGAGTGAGTCAAAAATGTTCTTTGCTGTGTCTCTGTTGGAGATATTTTCATATTCAGTATAGGAGATGGCGCTGAGAAGGATGGTTCTGGCCTTGTGGTGATTCTTGAAGTCACGCTTTTGTTGGTCAGTCATTGTTTTTCTATCAATCTTCTGACCGCTTGCATTCACAGGGTGCGTGTATCCATATGTCACCATATCCCACAGATCAGCATCATGTGCCAGAAAGAAGCTTTCAATTCTGTCTTTCCAGTAATCAAAGTTCTCTCCATCAAAGACTGGAGGTTTGCCGCTGAATCTGTCTCTATCCTCATGGTTGTCATTGCTGGTGTAAGAATAGTTTCCTGCCATTGTGTTTTTCTGACGCTGGATCTTGTACTGACACGGTTAAGTGTTTTAGCTCAGAACCAGGTGCTCTGATACCAATTGAAGAAGTGAAAAACACAAGAAGGGGGGGTTGAATTGTAAAACTGAAACTTAATGCAATGAACAAGATATTTTTATCCTGGTTCGTTTGATCTCAAACTACTCCAGTCCACCCGTCAAGGTGATTTCGCCTCTCTCCAACGAGGTCTTAATCCACTATATTCAACTGAATATTACAATCTGCTTTAACAACTGCTAAAGCCTTCTTGATGCAAACCACAATCTGGTTTGTCAAGGAAACACTTTCTTACAAAGAAGATAAAACTAGGTGTGTGAATGTTTTCTACAAAACTGTATCACAACTGTGATGTTACACAACTTAAGCTTATGAAACTAGATTGCTAAACAATGATTGAGTAAGGAGATATGTAGCGTTTAGCAAACTGAGAGAAGGAAGATTATGATTAGCTTTTAGGCGTGTAATATGTTGGAGAGCATTAGCCAATTCAATCTTCATAGTCTTGTTTATATAGCACTGAGATTGTTGAACGTTGGAGCAATAAACTTGATTCAATGCCAATAACAAACTTTCCTTATTGAGCAGATCTTGTCTGGAATGATGCTGTTGGCAATAATACGCTTTCAATGCACAGTACCGTTTCTACTTAAAGCATGTTCTGGCTTGGCTTCATTCTGACTCTGCTTAAGTGTTGATGAACTGTTGTTGTCTTTATCAGAGTGTTGAGCGGAGTTCTGTTCATCAAGCTTCAGCATACGTGTGAATTATTCTTCTGATTCTGGTATTCTGATATAGCATCTTCTGATGCTGATGTTAAGAGCCAATATTCTGATGCTGATTAGGTGTGCTCTTGCTGATACCTATCAGAGTTTCTGCAAAACAGAACGTAATATTTTAGGTAGCAAATAGTTCTTATATGAATCACATAATTAATATATCCTTTCATTTTGTTATCATCAAAACTTAAACATAGGGTAGTAGATTCAAACTTTGTTCTAACAACAACAACCTGCAACTTGACTTCTCCATAAGAATCCAGCCACTCTCAATCCAAAGTAAGCATTGCAATAGCTTCCTAGGAGTTCAGTAAAGTTATCCAGATCATCACAACACCTCCAGAAGTGCTCCAGCTTCAAACACAATTTCCAGTTTTGAAGTAAGTTTCCTCAACTTTGAACTTCTTATACAAGCATCATTAATAATTACTTTGTGAATAAAAAATATAGACATCATTTCCCCGAAGCTAACCATGCCTTTAGTTTTCATTTATATTGCCTGAGTGATGCAAATTTTGAAGTTGAACTTTCTAAAAAAAATTAGGGTTTATTTTGGTACCAATAGAAATTCATGTTTATCTTTGAGAGTTAGCTTAAGTTATTTACATGGTTGGATTCGTGGTGAAAAAACAAGCAAGTTTCATGTTTACACTTTTGAAAATGATTGAGAAATGAGCAAGTTTGGAAATTCAACAATGTTGTTATTGTCTGCTGCAAACACGCGCGAGGAAGAAGATGAAGTAAAATTTGAAAAATGAGTTTACTTTATATTTATTGCAACTTATTTTACCACCGAATGTAACAGTTACCCCAGTGGTAAAGAAGCGTGCGCTAAGTCATTTGTCTATAAGGACCTGGGTTCGAGCCCCTGTGGTACGTTTTTGTTTTTTCATATTATTTCCTTGTAGATTCAATATGAACCACCCAGCCCGCTGTTTACAGTGATTTCTGGTAAACAACCGCTAGTCCTCCAAACTATCAAATAATCTTAATGACTGTTATTTAATCTCTCTGGTAACTTGCAGGATCGACTAGATTGATCCTATGAGGTATTGGTCGTTTGGATAACTCTAATTGTAAAACTGATATTCATAGTTAGGATTTGTATTTGGAATGTTTTATAGGCGTTCAACTCACTTCGATTACCATATTAAAAGGATCTAATGACATAATCAAATAAAGATATACGAAACTGAATTGAATGAATAAAGATTCGATTGCAAAGAAATGTTTACATGTAGAAACAAGTAAGTAACTTTGAAATATGAAGACTTTAATGTAAAAAACATGAATATAAAAGCATGAAATGTAAAAGAGTTTCTGAAATGTAAAGGATTCGAAATAGAAGGAAAGCGTTTAAATGCAAGAAATCAGTAAATGACTTTGAATGCAAAGGTTTTTAATGTAAAAAGCATGAATATAAGAGCATGAAATGTAAAAGAGTTTCTGAAATGTAAAGGATTCAAAATAGAAGGAAAGCGTTTAAATGCAAGAAATCAGTAAATGACTTTGAATGCAAAGGTTTTTGAATGACATTGACATGAAGATAGAAGATAAACTGGAAAGGATAAAGAGTTTTATTGAATCATAAATGTTTGGTGTTATCATACGTACATTGTTCAAGCATTCGTTTCCCTCGCCATGTGGTATTTTGAATGTTTACTGAATTTTGTACAATAGATATGACACACGAAATCCTAGTACTAAGACTTCTATTTATACTACTTCGACCATAACGGTCTTGCCTATAAGATTCTGCCACGTTCAGAACATGCAGAGCACTGCTCCTCTCTAGCTTCCACGCGTCTTCGAACGCTCCAACGCATATATATTTAAATTTCGAACATCCCGCTTGCGTTTGAATTTCAAATGTTTTGGCACTCTTCGCTTCGAACTCATTTCTTAGACACAGTCTTGTTACCACTTCGAGGCTTCTTTTAAATATATCTTCATAACTGTCACTCGAAGCTCCGAGCTTTGACATGTTCGTTCGAAGAACTGCTTCTACCATTCCGAACCGTAACATCTTGCTTTATTCCAACGAAACATCCAACTTGCTTCGCTTCGAACCGTATCATCAAAATCTTCAGCCAACAAAATGCCCCTTTAAAATATGTATTTCGATCCCTTGAGAAACACTTATTTTAAATATATTTGCAAGATTTTGATGTGACCTTTGAGTGATCATAACATTTATTGCGTATGACCCCAATCACGTCAATCACGACGCCTCTTGGATTTCTTAACCGTCTTGAATCAGTATTTCACAGCATGGTGCAGTTATAAAACAATGATTATTATTAACCACGCTTATTACCAATATCAGCCTTTACGCCACCTCCTTCTCAATCCAACCCACGACTCCCACGTATCCTAGTCTCACTTAGTGGATGTTTAAACTTCCACACTATAAAAAACAATCAACTTAGTCTTTTATTCTTTTCCACATTCTGCAACTTTTCTTCCTCTCTTCTCACCGAAACTCTAAAACCTCCAACAATCTTCAACAATGTCTTCTACAACATCATCCCAACTGAAGAAAACTTCCAAAAAGAAAGGCAAGAACACAGGAACAATAATGGAAAGCAAGGTTGGTACTTATCAAGGTCAATCTGTGCTTATCCCCCAAATGATCTCCAAAGAAAAGGAAATGCTCTACGCCTCTCAGGTACTAATTCCAACTAACGCTGCTGGAAAGAGGTTTGCTCTAATGGGTCCTCTTACAGTCTTTGAAATCTTAAAAGATACCAGAAAAATCTTCCCTGTTTGTTATAACTTTAAGCCCTTGTTTAATAAGATGGATATCCCTAAGATAGGCGAGTCTTCTGATTCGACAACCATAGAAACTCCAACCGTTCCCCCAAAAGATCCCTTTGTGTTAGACTACGTGAAGAGCAACTTTAAACCATTCCGATCCTGCCCTACCTCTGACATAGCTTACCAAAACAGGCTTACCAAAGTAGAAGCCAAGAAATCCCAGCAATGGGAGGAATTAGGAATCTATAATTTGATTAAGTTATCGAAACCAGGCTTCACCTATAGTCATCCGTTGTTATTTGTGTCCTTATATTTCTGGGACAACACCTACAACACCTTTCATCTTCCTGGGGGAATGATAACACCCACATTTTTCGATATAGCAGCCATCACTGGTTTGTCACCAGTAGGAGAAACCTATATCCCTGACAATGAAGAACACTCCAGCATTATTGACTTCGAAGTCAAATTAGCCAGCTTTTCCAAATTCATTAGCCATTACCACACTGAAGGAGATAATGTGTCAGATGTGGAACATATTGCCTTCCTCACTTTATGGTTATCGAGATACGTATTCTGCAGCAGGTCCTTACAGGTAGCAAGCAGGTTCATCCCTCTAGCTAGAGACTTACATGAGAATAGGAGGGTGTGTTTGAGCAAACTGTTACTTGTTGATCTTTACAAAAGCTTAAGATCAGCCGTTTCGAGTTTGAAATCCCATACTCCCAAAAACATCCTTCTAGCTGGCCCCTTCTGGTTACTCCAATTATGGCTTAATGCCATGTTTGAACCCTCACTATCAACTGCTGACACCGTTGTTGAATAAGATTCGGAGGTAGCGGATAGAATTATTGAAGGTACCAGGTTACGAAACTTGACCCCGAATGATGACAAAGATGACTTCAAAGTCCTTTTCTCAAAATACATCATGATTTTTTCCAAAAGACACAAATTTGAAGAGACCATGGCACCCTTTGCTTCAAGGACTCATGGACCATCATGCTTCACCATGGCTCTCTCAGAAGAAGTTAAAAGCAAAGAAATTCAAGATATTTGGAGAGCCTTTTTGCTTCCTAGATTAATTTCCTCACGAATCACTCCTTCCAAGAATCAAATCTTCCTCTTTGCCTATCAACCTAACTTTGTTTCTAGACAATTTGGCCTGTGCCAACTAATCCCTGAACCTCTGTTCCAAACAGAGAGTGCCATCACTTCTGGTCGAACCTTTAAAGCAAGAGAAGCCAAACTGCAACAGGAACAATATCAAGGCTTCGCTCACTTTGAACTACTACCCTTTGAACTCACACACTTCACAGCAAAGGGTTTTCTGGAATGGTGGACAAAGTTCTACCAATCTTATATGTTCGATACCCTCTCCATTCAACAGAAACTAACTGATGCGTTCGTTGTGCAGGTACACTCCAAGAAAGGTATGTTCACTCACGCCAAAGAGATTAGGGCTTTTCAAAATTATTTCGAAACCACTTATGATCCCACACACTTGGAAACCACTGTGCATCAAGCGGCTGAGACCTTGAAGGAAAAATTTAAAGAAAAAATTTCTAAGCTCAAACTTCCTTCAGGGTTGTCACCTGAGGATAGGTATAGGTTGGCACTCGAAATGCATCCACCTAAATTCCCTAGATTGCCTACCTCAGAACTGGCTCTGGCTTGGTTTCCTCCATACCCTTGGTGGTTCACTTGCAAAGAAATGTTCAAATACCTTCAAAAGAAACCAAAGCCATCTGAGACTGTGACATGGGCTCGTCATTGGCTCCATGATTTCCCAGGACATCTTCGCTATGACCTTTCTGCCATGTCGATTATATCTAATCAAGGCGCAGGTGCGAATGCTTGGGGAAATCCCAAATGTTTCTTACGTTCTTCATTTTTAACTTTTACCTTAATTGTTTCGATTTTCAGCCATCAGGATAAAGTCCGTTGCCTCGAAGTCTAAAGAAGGAAGCGCCTCCCAACAATCTGTCGAAACCACTGACGATGTGACCTTATCCATACCAACAACAACTACTGCAACAACAACAACACCAGTAATAACAACTTTTCCAACTCCACAGGTAATCAATTAGCCCTGATGTTTCGAATAAACTGAATTTCATGATTTAGATCCAACTTATGTTTTAAATCTTTTCAGACTAACAAACTCCCACCAACCACTCCGAAGAAAAGAAAAACAAGCACTACTGGGAAGAATCCCAATGCTGGAGGGAATTCACCAACTGCTTCGAAGAAGAAGCAGAAGAAAGAAATTTCCAAAGGCGCTGAACCAACTGGCATTTCTGGACTCGATTCCAGAGATGTTGCTCCCTCAACTAAATCCAAAAATCCACCTTCGACCTCCAACGTAATGTTGGAACATATAGATAGCAACCTCTCCTCTGAGAATCCACAGGTAAATTGAACTCGAATTTTTAACAAAAATAGTTATTCATTACCTTGGTGCGTGCTCTTAATATTCTTTGTCTCTGTAGGACATTTCGAACCCGACTCTTACCACTTTGACTTCTCCATCAAAGACTGCTGCTCCCATCAACTCTGCTCCTCATGGGGACTCCAGTAACCTGGTGCAAAACAAAGGATCCTCCAACATGGCGGTTTCGACTGGGGCTTCAGAGCAACAAGATGACCAAAGCACTTCTCCTCCTTTGAAAGAAACGAATGAAGCGACGCTTCATGAATCTGCAGAGATTTTACCAGAAACTTCTCTTCAAAAGTCTCCTCTCGAAACCCTTCAAGAGAACCCAAAGGACATTCAAGCTGAAGAGGAGAAAGCTGATTCTGATCAAGAGAGCGAAGAATTTGCAGAGGAAGGATCCGAGGAAGAAGATGCCAATAGCAGTGAGAACAATGATATCGAAGTGGTGGATCTGGTTGATAATGAAGAAGGCAATGAGTAGGAAACAAGTGAAGGTGATGGTGACCAGACCAATGAGCCTATGGAAGTCGAAATGGACGTGACTCCCTTGCGTATGGAACTTCCTCAATTGTCTCAATCTCAAATGACTGAAGAGGAGCTAGCTCTTCTAAGACGAAATGACCCAATTGGGTATATGAAGGAAAAACTAGCTCAAAGGAACATTCCTCTTGCTAGGGCTGGTACTAGTTCGACTAACAATCCATTGCCCTCAGATGATAGAGTTGTACTCCTTAACAGAATTAGGAGAACAATCCTTGATGTGGACTTGTTCGAAGTGCTCAAACAGGATAGTACAGCTTGCTATACCATGAAGGAGCTACTTACGCAAGTTAACCTCGCCACCTGCTCTTTGCAAGTCAGCACCATATTATTCGATCTTCAATCTCTGTTAGATAACGTGACTGGGTGTCTTCTTCAAGACGAATTTGCTACTAGAAAGGTCCAAGAGAAACGAACTGCCATGGACGCTGCTTATGAGCATGCTTCGAGGCTCTCTAAAGAAGCTGAAGACCAAGCCATGCATATAAAGCAAGCCAAAACTGACTATGAAGCTCGAGCTGAGTCTATTCTTCTCTGGGAAAATCAAATTCAAGAGCTTCAACTAAAGGTTAAGGAGGCTCAACAACAACAATTGGCCTATGAAACCAATACTGCTGGCAATCAGTTCGAAGAGCTCCTCAACAAAGGACTTGCAGAAATGGAAGCAGCAGAGTTAAGGGAGAAGTAGCTACCCTAGAAGGAGCAAGGCGTTTTACTCAACAAAGGCTTGAGTCCTTTCGGAGTACTTTTAATAGATTGAGGAACAATGCCTATTTTTAAATCTCTGTTTATTTAATTAGTTTTGAAACTTGGTTGAATTTTGGTCTGTAATATCCAAACAACGCCATTTTGGAAATCCTATATTACCATTTTGGCATTCCTTTATGATGTTTCGATTACGTTGTTATTATTCGAATCTCCTACAGGCGTGGCTTATATTTCTTTAAATATTTCCCATTAACCTTTAGGATTCGCTTATCATCAGCCAACTCTTTGATTTCATATGCATTGTTTGAAAATATCTTTACTATTCGAAAAGGTCCTTCCCAATGAGGTGACCATTTACCTAATGTTTTATTTTTCTTATCCATGGGCAATATGACTTTCCAGACTAAGTCATTAATAGTGAATGATTTTCCTTTCACCCTTTTGTTATATGCCCTGGCTACCCTTTCCTTTTGTCTCATTAGGATTTCCAATGCATGCAATCTAACTTCATCTAACTCAACTAACTCATTCATCATCATCTCCCAATATAATGCAGATGGGATTTTGTTTTGTCTTTGAATTCGAACTGATTGTAGATGAATTTCTACTGGTAGAACTGCATCATGACCAAATGTTAGTTGAAAAGGCGTGGTGTTAGTAGCTTCTTTAGGAGATGTTCTACAGGCCCATAGTATTTGGTCCAAAGTCTTGTGCCAGTTCCTTGGCTTTTTACCAACATGTTTCTTAATTAACCCTATTATCACTTTATTGGCTGCTTCGACCTGACCGTTTGCTTGAGCATAATATGGTGTTGATGTTAGTAATCTAAACCCCATCTCTTGAGCAAATTCTTGCATCTTCCTACCAGTAAACACAGAACCTTGGTCTGTGGTTATGCTCTATGGCAATCCGAACCTATAGATAATTTGTTTCTGTATGAACTCAATAATAGCCTCTTGATCAACAACTATTAATGGTATTGCTTCTATCCATTTGGTAAAATAATCTATTCCTACCAAGATATATTTCTGTCCTTTAGACGAAGCAGGATTTATTTCTCCTATTAAATCCAATGCCCATCCTCTAAAGGGCCATGGTTTAATGATCGAATGTAACTCACTTGCAGGAGCATGTTGGATCCCTGCATGTTTCTGGCATTCTTCACACCCTTTAGCAAAGTCTATACAATCTTTGAGCATGCTGGGCCAATACATGCCATATCGAAATAACAACCATTTCATTTTATGACCTGCTTGATGTTCCCCACATGCCCCATTGTGGACTTCTGACAATGCTAAGTATGCCTCACTTTCTCCTAGGCATTTCAGTAATACGCCTTCCTGGGTCTTTTTGAACAATTCATTTCCCATGAGGACATATGATAATGCTCTATATTTTATCTTCCTATCAACATTCAAAGTTGGATTTGTTAAATAACTCACAAGTGGACTTTGCCAATCTGCATCTGATAAGGTGTCTATGGCTAGTACTTCGAATCCCTGTTTCTCAGCATAACCTAATTTTATACTCTCTAGATCTGATGGTATGAATCTAGTAGCCATAACTCTACATCTTAATTCGACCAAATCCTTAAAGTTTTTGGCAGAAACTTTATAACCTGAAGCCAACTGTGCTAAGTCATTTGCTTCTTGGTTTTCTATTCTTGGTATATGTTGAATATCCATGTATTCGAATTTTCTAAGTAGCCTATTAACTATGACGAAGTATGTCATCATATTTTCCTTTATGCATTTGTACTCCTTTGTTATTTGCTTGACCACTAACTCTGAGTCTCCTTTAATTTCGACTCTAGTTGCCCCCAATTCCAACAAAGCTTCAAGTCCAACAATAAGCGCTTCGTACTCAGCTTCGTTGTTCGAGCAACGAGGACCATCTAACTTATACTTGAATTTTGTTGGAATTCCTTCAGGAGAAATTATAAGAACTCCAACACCACTACCATCCCTATGGGTCGAACCATCAAAGTATAACTTCCAAGGTTACATTTCAACGTAACCCATGACAGTCTTTTCACCCAGTGAATGGTCCACAATGAAATCAGAAATTACTTGGCCTTTCACAGCTCTTAAAGGCATGAAAGTCAAAGAATATTCTGTTAAGGCTAAAGCCCATTTACCAACTCTGCTATGCATTATTGGTTTCGAAAGCATGTGTTTGATAACATCGAAATGAGATGAAACATAAACATCAACAGGCTTTATATAATACTTAAGTTTCATACAAGAAAAGTACAAACAGAGACATAGCTTTTCTATATTGCTATATCTAGTCTCTGCATCATTCAATACCCTACTTAAATAGTATATGGCTCTTTCGATGCCATTGCTATCTTCTTGTGCTAACATACTACCTATACTAACTTCAGAGGCAGATATGTACAATCTCATGGGCTTTCCCCATGAAGGTGGAGACAAGATGGGAGGCTGAGAAAGATATCTTTTTATCTTGTCAAATGCCTCCTGATGGGCTTCATTCCACTCGAAGGCTTGGCCTTGCTTCAAACGAAGCAACGGAGAGAAAGCTTGGGTTCTTCCACTTAGATTCGAAATGAACCTTCTGAGAAAGTTAATCTTCCCAAGGAAAGATTGCAGCTCCCTTTTTGACGTAGGTGCTTTCGTCTCCATTATGGATTTGGTCTTATTTTGGTTGATCTCGATTCCTTTCTTATGAACCACAAAGCCAAGGAAATCTCCAGCCTGCACAAAAAATGCACATTTAAGGGGGTTCATTTTTAAGCCATGTTTTCTCATTCGTTCGAATGATTGGCTCAAATGAAGAAAATGGGTTTCTGCAGATATAGATTTGATGACTATATCATCAATATACACCTGCATAAAGGTTTCAATGAAGTCATGGAAAATCGAATTCATTGCCCTTTGATAAGTTGCCCCAGCATTCTTTAAACCAAAAGGCATCACTACCCATTCGTAGGTGCCTAAGGCTCCTGGGAAACGAATTGCTGTCTTGGCAACATCTTCTTCAGCAATAAAAATCTGATTGTACCCAGAGTATCCATCTAACATACTCAAATATTCGAATCCTGCAGCAGAGTCTACTAACATTTCTGCCACAGGCATGGAGTACTCATCTTTAGGGGTTGCAGTATTTAAATCCCTAAAATCTATGCAAATTCTCAGAGAGCCATTTTTCTTAATAACAGGCACTATATTTGCTAACCATTCGACATACCTTGTGGTTCTGATGAATCTGCAGCGCAACAACCTTTCAATCTCAGCTTTGATCTTTGTGAGGACCGCTGGTGCGAATCTTCTAGGAGTTTGCTTGATGGGCTTCTTGCCATCCTTGATTGGAAGTCTATGCTCCACTAACTCCCTCTTTAAACCAGGCATTTCATCATAGTCCCACGCGAAGCAATCTTTGTTTCTCTTGAGGACTTCTATCACTTCCTGCTTGAGGCCTGGATTAAGTTTTGCGCTTATGTAGGTTATTCTTTTCGTGTTCTCATCCCCCAGATTCACTTCTTCGAGCGGATCCTGCGCCAACATTTTGGCACCTGCGTCTATGGGGTCCTTCTCGAAGCCTAAGGGTTCTTTATCATAGATGGCATCCAGCCTTTGATCTATTTCGTGCTCTTCAAAGGGTGAGCCTTTTGAGCCATCCCCATTTATTTTGTTCACTTCTACAGCCAATTTATTTATTTCATCCTCTAAGGCCGCTTTCGATTCGTTCTCAGCCATATAGGCTGAAATCCTTTCGAAGAAGGAAGACTCAATCATGAGCAAGATTGTCGAACTCCCAGCCTGCTGGCCGTCTTTGCATAGTGTGATCGGTGGATCTGGAACTGACTGTTTAACGCTGGTTCGCGAAATGTCGCGGAAGCAAGAGTCGCCACCGTCTTTTATTTTCTCCAACATGGACAGGACAAAAGCACAGCAAAATTCCTGATTGAGATAGTTTCTCGGTTCGGGAGGTAGATTTATAGAAAGGGAAGGTGTTAGCACCCTTTCTATCCATGGTTATCCATGGGCTCTTAGATACTTGCTCATTTGTGTTTTCAAAAGTGTTTGCTTTTCAATTGTGAGTGAGTTTGAAAAAGTTTCATTGAAAACTTCAATTCGACTCTTGTATCAGTCCTCAAGAGTGTTGTGAAGCGTTTGTTTTGAAATCTTTTGGAAAGTGTCAGTGTGAAAAGAGTTTTTGATTTGTTTTTGAATAGAGCAAGTATCCATGAGTCATCTACCTACCCTAAGGAATTAGGCTGTGTAAATGTCCTTAAGGTAGTGCCATCCCACCATTGAGAGGTAGGTAGCACCACCGTTGGAGGTGTTCGGGTCAATTCGAGTTCTTAGGGACAGTGTGGTCACCAGAGTAACAGTAGGACACCTTAAAAGCTACCCTTATGCCATTGATCTTTTTATTCCGAGGCAACCGTTTCGAGGCAACTATTCCGAGGCAACTGTTTCGAGGCAACTAGATCAACGGACATAAGGACTCACTAAGATGTCCTATACTCGACGACCACGTTTCGAGGGGCAAGGCAACAGTGAGGCGTACCCTAAGAGTGGTGTGTGAATTTGTGTGTTATTTTCATGTTAATATTTGTCTTTGATCATGCATTGGTGAGCTACGCTTGTTTTTAATTTAGGCCATTCATTCTTTCATGCGAAGTTTAGAATTTAAAAGTGCGGAAATTAAAGTGCGGAAAATAAAGTCCTACGCTATTACAAGGCGCGGGTCTATACATCGCCAAATTAACAAAGACCCGTTTTGAGTAAAAATGCGGAAAGTAAATAAATTCCTAATTACTATTACAAGGCTTGAGCAATTACATAATATTTAAAGCGAAAAATAAGAACAAACGCGCGAAAAGAAATTAGAATCGAATGTTCGAGGGCGTTGGACCCTTTAAAGATTAAATTGAAATTAAAAAGTTAATTAATTATTTAATAAGAAAAGAAATTGTTTTTTATGCTTTTATGTTTTTTTAATGAAGTAAAGAAAATTAAAATTAAAAGAAACCCTAATTCTAAATATTTTTAATTATTAAAGAAAAAGATTAAAGTTTTGACCTAATTTATACTAATTATTTAATTACATGGGTATTTACAAAATAATTAATAATTAATAACAATAAGAAGAAGAAATTATTTATTGAGAAAAAAGAATAAAAATGCTAAAAACCTAATTTCTACATATTTTAGTTATTAAGAAAAGATTAAAATTAAAACCTAATTTTACTAAATTGATTATTAAAAATTTATTTACAAAAATATTAATGAACTAAATATTAAATAAACATATTTTTTAGTTTTGATTTTTGATTTTTGTGTTATGAAAATTATTTTTGTGAATTAAATAAAACAACAAAACAAATAAAAGAATAAAAAGGAAAATTAAAATAAAGAATAAAAATATGCAAACCATGGGGGTGTCTGGCCCCTATAGGAGGTTTATGCAAGGAATTCAGGCCCACTAGAAATCTGGCCACGTTGACTTTTCCAGTTTGAATGCTCATTCATGGACTGAGGTACATGGTGGACGTCTTTTGGTAGCCTTCAGATTGAATCTCATGGATATTTGGCAGGCACCAGCATGAACGTGCATGGTGGACTTTAGATGAGGCGCTATACTGGAACACCTGGAGACCAAAATTATTAAGCGTTTGGGGGACCTGGGAATCGAACTCAGGTCCCAATACCTGCAACCCAGCGCATCAACCATTTGAACCAACGCGTTACTTTGTATATCTATTGGACAATGATTATTATGAGAGAGAAAGCAAGCGTTAGTGGTGTTTAATGAAAACACGCGCCAGTATTTAAACTACCCAATAAGATCAAGCCACGCTAGCATCGTCTTCCTTTGGTTCCTGCAAATAATATCAAATAGCGGGGGTTTTAAACCCCCACTAACTGCAATGTATGAAAATAACGATTAGCACATAAGCAAACATAAAAAGAGCGCGAGGTGTGGACTTGCTTCGTCTGGATGTCCTGATTCCATTGGCATAGGTTTTAAGGCCTAATTTTTCCAGATGTGAAAACCCCTAAATCAAAGCTTCTGAAACCCTAAAATGCGTTCATGGTGAGTCCTTATACAGGCATGGTTAGGTCAATTCAAGAGTACCATTAGCTTCAGAACATTCACATTAGTGTAAATCAACATTTAAAAATCACAAATGATGCATGGAAACCGAAACACGATCATGGATAATTTCAAGAAAAGTAAGACTTTGTTATACCAATTCCTTGAGTATGGAGGGCTGGTTTTGATTGGAATCGTTTCCTGGATGTCTTGGCAAGCTTTTGGAATGCCTTTCAAGCCTTGACTCAGCCTCTATGTATGAAAACAGTTTTCAATATTTTTGTGAAAAAGTGCAATGTTGTTCTTGGTTTTTCAGCGCAGCTCTTGTGTCTCTTGCATTAGGTTTTGGTTGTATATGTATCTGAGCATGATTAGGTTAAGAAAGCAAGCCCAAAGATCCATGCCTTTATGATTTTGATATTTGATTTTTCTACACATAAAATACAATCTTTTTCAATCCTTTTTTATGCCAATCATTGCCAATCATGTAGAATCTTTCCCTTTTGAGTGATGCACGAAATCTCTGCACAAAAAGATTTGAAAAGTATCATTTGCTATTTTTTCATATTTAATTTTAATTAAGTGAATTAATAATAATAAAAATTCAAATAATTAATCAAAAATGAGAAAATAACTCCCTTGGAGGTCAATGGGTCGTGCATGGCCTTTGGGTGATGATTCATGGAAGAAATTGAGGCCCATTAGCATTTTTGAACCCTTTTGTGCAAAGTTGACTTTTCAAAATTCCCAAAATTTTCCCAACTTCTACAAGGCATATCTTGCTCAATTTTTAAGCTTTGGTCATGTTCTTTGATATTTTGGAAAGGTCTTGAAGTCCTCTAACCATTGCCTTTGGTCCCATGTCCTTTTGATATACCAATCTAAAGTTATGGTCTTTGACTTAAAGTGCCTTTTTGTTGACTTTTGAAAATGACCTATAATGTTGAGATTGATAACTTTTTGTGAGAGCATTTCTTGGACTTGAAGTGTGAAGATGAGTTGTAGGAAATGTAATTCTCTTCAAGATGAGCTTTGGATGGAATTTTTCTGATAAACCATGTGAAAGTTATGCCCTGGTCAATTTGCAGTTGACTTTTTCAACTGTCCAAAAATAGAAACTTTTGCATCTTGAGACTTTTTGAGCCATGCCTTGAGAGTCATGATCAAGAGTTGATAAAATGATGTTTGTGGCTTCAAAATAAGATGTTGACCAAATTTTTTGACTTTTGACTGTCAAATGACCATTTTGCCCCTGCAGTCGACTGTGAAGCAATTAGGGTTTTTGACTGTGCAATTTGATGCTGTGAGTCTTGAAACTTGGCATATTGATGCTTGACAATGTATGTAGGCATGTGGGACTTGTTTGGACCCTTGGAAACTTCAATTTCTTTGCCAGCACCAAAACCCTAATTTTTGACTGTTAGGAGGCAATTGGACTGTGCAACCCTTGGGAGATTTTGAAGCATGATCTTAGCAAACCTTGAAGAATATGGGAGGGAAAATTTTGGGGTACAACAGTTGCCCCTGTTCAATCTTCTTTAACCTGAGGATGTAGGTTGGCTTTCGTGCCTTTCGTAATCCGAAGGTGGAAGATGATTGAACACTAGAGTGCCCAGAAATTTGCGCTCACATGTTAGCAGTGTGATGGTGGAAATGGGCTTACAGATGCCATTTGGAGACTGATGGATGGGAGAGATGGGCTTATAGATGCCATCGGGAGGTTGTCGATCGCGTAAGAGATTCCTTAGCGAGAACTTGCGTACCTGAGAAAGAAAGAATAATTACCTGGCCTGTTACAGGAATTGATCTTCAAACCCTTTATGTAGATGCGTCCTGGCTGGTTACAGGAATTGAATCTTTGAAACTCTTCGGACGTGCCCTGGCGAGATACGGGAATCGATTCTGGAGAATATAGTCGTCAACAGATACACCCTGGCAAGATACAGGAATCGGATCTTCGAACTCTTCAGACGTGCCCTGGCAAGATACCGGAATCGAGTCTGGTAATGCTAGTCGTCAACAGATACACCCTGGAAAGATACAGGAATCGGATCCTCAAACTCTTCAGACGCACCCTGGCAAGATACAGGAATCGGGTCTGGTAATGCTAGTCGTCAACAGATACACCCTGGCAAGATACATGAATCAAATCCTCAAACTCTTCAGACGCACCCTGGCAAGATACAGGAATCGGGTCTGGTAAAGTTAGTCGTCAACAGATACACCCTGGCGAGATACAGGAATCGGATCTTCGAACCCTTCAGACGCACCCTGGCGAGATACAGGAATCGGGTCTGGTAATGTTAGTCGTCAACAGATACACCCTGGCAAGATACAGGAATCGAATCCTCAAACTCTTCAGACGCACCCTGGCAAGATACAGGAATCGGGTCTGGTAATGTTAGTCGTCAACAGATACACCCTGGCAAGATACATGAATCGGATCCTCGAACTCTTCAGACGCACCCTGGCAAGATACAGGAATCGGATCTGGTAATGTTGGTCGTCAACAGATACACCCTGGCGAGATACAGGAATCGGATCTTCGAACCCTTCAGACGCACCCTGGCGAGATACAGGAATCGGGTCTGGTAATGTTAGTCGTCAACAGATACACCCTGGCAAGATACAGGAATCGGATCCTCAAACTCTTCAGACGCACCCTGGCAAGATACAGGAATTGGGTCTGGTAATGTTAGTCGTCAACAGATACACCCTGGCAAGATACAGGAATCGGATCCTCGAACTCTTCAGACGCACCCTAGCAAGATACAGGAATCGGATCTGGTAATGTCGGTCGTCAACAGATACACCCTGGCAAGATACAGGAATCAGATCTTTAGTTGCGACAGTTGATAGCAATTATCTTTGTATTAACCTTTGTCCTGAAAAGACAAAACGTTAGTTGTATGCGATGTCATGATGTATGACATGCGTGATGAGATTGTATATTCATGATGCGTATATGCATGCTATAATGTATGGAAATGCGATGTTTATGAATGTATGTTTTCGTCTTAGGGAAATAAATCCTTGACGGATGCCGGGAAGTTAAATCCTGGGCTGATGTGAATAGCATTCTTTGTTTCCACTGGGGAGTGATGGTTGCAAGAATACCGGTAGGAGAAGATGACTCCGTTGGAGAATAAACTTGGAGATTATTCTGTGGGGGGAAATTACTCTAGCGACCTCGCTGGGGAACAATACTCTGTGGGAAGAGAGGTACTTTGTTGAGATGTTGATGATAACTTCGCTAGGGATACCGTTGTTATGTTGGAAGTTTTAATAGACTCCGCTGGGGGTAAGAAGACTTTGCCGAGGACGATCTTTCCGTGGTTATTGGCTGAGGATAACCCAGTTATATCCTGGTGGGAAAATAACCTTCTGAATAAAGCCGAGGGACGCGTTCGTGCTCTGCGGGTGACAAGCTTCCGGAATCTACTGGGGATAAGCTTTCTGCTGGGGAGTTTGATTCTACTTTCCTGGGGAAACTTTTGGACTGGTCTCTCCTGGGGAAAATTTTGAGATGTATTGGAGAAGTGACTCCACTGAATGTCTGGTATACCGCCGGGGAACAATCTTAGATCAAGACTGCCGGGGATGCTTGTTAAGAATGTTTGTATACTGCGCTGAGGAATGTTGAGATCTGCTGGAGGATACCCAATTTCCTTGAGGCTAACAGTATAACTTTGTTTGGGGAGAGTATGTTGACTTGCTGGCTCACTCTCTGGGGAGTTAAGATATCTTGGTTACATTCTTCAGCCGAACTTACCTTGGTGCCTCGGTGGGCAGAGCAACCAGATCCCTTTAGACAACTCATTATTGCCCCTGTTTCTAGTGTTACCTGTAATTAATCCTTTGTTTCGTATGCAAATATTTATGAGTTTAGCAATTAGTGTCAAATGCATATATCACAAATTGAACTTTGGACGTTCTTCGCAAAACAAAACAGAAAAAAAGGAAAAACAATTGGCAATTTGTCTGAAAAGTGTATTTGTATTGATTTTTGAATTTGCCTGTAAATAGGCGTTTATGTACAAGAGGCTGACGTTCTAGTAAGAGAACGCCGCCGAACAAAAGAGTTTATACATTTTGTGAAAAGGGAAAACAAAACAGCTATGTGAAAAGAATAATCCCACTGGGTTCCAACTCTGCTATCGCCTTTATATCTTCGAGCGTCTCATCACTTTGCTGCTCAGTTGACGATGAAGCTGATTGATCGATGCCGTTTGAACTTGATAGTTGATACCGGATTCTGGATGCAAGGTGATCCAATGAGACATAGTATTACGCTTTAATCCCTAACTTTTGCCTGGACCGCCCTTTCGGGTTTTCAGTCCACCGGGATACCCATTTTTGCCCAAGCCGCCTTTTCAGGTTTTCGACTTGCCGGGTGTACAGATTTTTTCATTTCATCCCTCATTTTTCCCGAACCCTTTTGGTTCGCCGGGAAGCCCTAATTTTTGCCTAGGTATGTCAACCTAGCGTGTCTTTTATCATGCGTAGTATCTTTTTACTATGTCTGCATTGGCGGGGTGAGGAAGGTCGTCACCATCCATGGTGGTTAGGATCATGGCTCTTCCTGAGAACACATGTTTAACCATAAATGGCCCTTCGTATGTGGGGGTCCATTTGCCCCTGGGATCACTCTGAGGAAGGATGATGCGTTTGATTACCAGGTCCCCGACTTCATACTCTTGTGGTCTGACCTTCTTGTTAAATGCCCTAATCATCCGTTTTTGATACGTCTGACCATGACATATAGCAGTAAGTCTCTTTTCGTCAATTAGATTTAACTGATCAAGTCGTGTCTGGATCCAATCATCTTCGCTCAGATCTGCATCCTTCATTATCCGGAGAGAGGGTATACGTACTTCGATTGGTAAGACTGCCTCCATGCCATAGACCAAGGAAAAAGGAGTTTCCCCGGTTGACGTCCTTGCTGAGGTACGGTACCCATGAAGAGCGAACGGTAACATCTCGTGCCAATCTTTATAGGTCACTGTCATCTTCTGCACAATCTTTTTGATATTCTTATTCGCTGCTTCGACAGCCCCATTCATCTTCGGCCGGTAAGGAGAAGAGTTATGGTGCTGTATCTTGAACTGCTCGCAGAGCTCAATGATCATTTTGTTGTTAAGATTGGTACCGTTGTCTGTAATGATTCTCTCTGGGACACCGTACCGACAGATCAGATTGTGCCGAATGAACCGTGCCACAACATTCTTGGTTATTGTAGCATAGGAGGCTGCTTCAACCCACTTTGTAAAGTAATCAATCGCTACCAGGATGAAGCGATGCCCATTGCATGCCGTAGGTTTAATCTCACCGATCATATCTATGCCCCATATTGCAAACGGCCAAGGTGCTGTCAAGACATTCAGGGGAACCGGAGGAACATGCACCTTATCTGCATAAATCTGGCACTTACGACATGTCCGAGAGTGTTGGTAACAGTCGGCTTCCATGGTGGACCAGTAATATCCTGCCTGAAGGATCTTCTTTTCCATGGTGTGTCCACTGGAATATGTTCCAAAGGTACCTTCATGTAGCTCTGCCATGATCCTTTCTGCTTCAGCTTTATCCACACAACGTAATAAGGTCGAATCATGGTTTCGCTTGTACAGAATGCCGTTGCTAAGGAAGAACTTTGCTGCGAACCTTCTCAGAAACTTCTTGTCATTGACAGATGCACCTTCAGGGTATTCCTGAGCTTCCAAGTATCTCTTCACCTCGTGGTACCAAGGTTTTTCAGTCACTACCTCAACCTCAAGATCACAACAGTATGCCGGTTCGTCCAGTTTCCAGATAATGACCCGGGGAGCCTCATTGTCCCATTTGACTTTGAACATGGAAGACATCGTAGCTAACGCGTCCGCCAGCTGATTCTCCTCTCTTGGGAAATGTTCAAAAGTTATCTCTGTGAAATGGGGGATCAATGTCAACACACATTCTTTGTAAGGAATAAGATTCAGATGTTTCATATCCCACTCGCCTTTGATCTGATTGATCACGAGAGCGGAATCTCCGAAGACACTCAGAAACTTGATCCTTAAGTCAATCGCAGCTTGAAGACCCATGATGCATGCCTCATACTCCGCCATGTTGTTGGTGCAGTTGAAACATAGCCGGGCAGTAAGTGGAGTATGAGTGCCTTGAGGGGATATGATCACAGCGCCGATACCGTTACCCAAAGCGTTCGAGGCTCCATCAAAGTGCATAGACCATCGGGATCCTTCCTCAGGTCCTTCATCCGGTTCAGGTACTTCACAATCAGTCACTATCATGATGCTTTCGTTTGGAAACTCAAAGTTCATTGACTGATAGTCATCCACTGCCTGGTGTGCCAAGTGATCTGCCAATACACTTCCTTTGATAGCTTTCTGAGTTGTGTACTGGATGTCGTATTCTGTCAAGATCATTTGCCATCTTGCTATTCTTCCAGACAGAGCAGGCTTTTCGAATATGTACTTTATTGGATCCATCTTTGAAATCAACAAAGTAGTGTGAGTCAGCATATATTGTCTCAGCCGGCGAGCAGCCCATACCAAAGCGCAGCAAGTTTTCTCGAGCAGTGAGTATCGGGTCTCACATTCGGTAAACTTTTTGCTAAGGTAATAAATGGCATGCTCTTTTCGGCCAGACTCGTCATGCTGCCCCAGCACACACCCCATTGAGCTGTCAAGTACTGTCAGGTATAATATCAGAGATCTCCCTTCAACCGGTGGCATAAGGATGGGTGGTTCTTGGAGATACTCTTTGATTCTGTCAAAAGCGGCCTGACATTCATCATTCCAACGTACTACCTGATCTTTCTTCAGCAGCTTGAAGATTGGTTCACAAGTAGCAGTTAAGTGTGAGATGAATCGAACAATGTAATTCAGACGTCCCAGAAAGCCTCTGACCTCTTTCTCTGTCTTGGGAACCGGCATCTCTTGAATGGCTTTAACCTTGGCAGGGTCCACTTGAATGCCCTTGTCACTTACAACGAAGCCTAGCAACTTTCCAGATCTTACCCCAAAGGTGCACTTGTTCGGGTTCAACCTCAGCTTGTACAGTTTCAAACGGTCAAACAGTTTCTACAGATGGTCAAGGTGTTCCTCCTCAGTTTGGGACCTTGCAATCATGTCGTCGACATACACTTCAATCTCGTGATGGATCATGTCATGAAATAAAGCAACCATGGCACGTTGGTAGGTTGCCCCAGCATTTTTCAACCCGAACGGCATGACCTTGTAGCAGAAGGTGCCCCACTGAGTAACAAAGGTAGTCTTTTCCATGTCTTCAGGAGCCATCTTGATTTGATTATAACCTGAAAAACCATCCATGAAAGAGAATACCTTGTGCTGAGCGGTATTGTCAACCAGAACGTCAATGTGAGGTAGGGGGAAGTCATCCTTGGGGCTGGCCCTGTTCAGATCCCTGTAATCGACACACATTCTGACCTTACCATCCTTCTTCGGTACCGGCACCACATTAGCAACCCACTGAGGGTAAGAAGTCACTGCAAGGAAACCGGCGTCAAATTGCTTCATAACCTCAGCTTTGATCTTTTCAGACATCTCTGGACGCATACGGCGGACCTTTTGCTTAACCGGAGGGAAGTCTTCCTTGGTAGGCAAGTGATGGACCACAATGTCGGTATCCAACCCAAGCATGTCTTCATAGGACCAGGCAAAGATTTCCACATAATTATGCAGCATCTGAATCAACCGTTGTTTTACACTGAGCTCCAGATTGGCACCAATCTTGACTTCCTTTCTATCTGTCTCAGTACCCAGATTTATCATTTCCACTGGCTCTTCATGTGGTTGAATTGCCCTCTCTTCCTGGAGTAACAGTCTTGCAAGCTCGCCAGGCACTTCGCAATCATCTTCACCTTCGTCTTCGGCTAAGTTGATCGGATTTTCGAAGTCATAACTGGCAGTAGCAGAGTCGTTACCAGTGAGATCCAGAGTGGATTGGAACCTGTATGGGTGAGTGTGTGTAAATATAGCTGTTTTGCAATATATAAAGAAAGACAGAAAGAAAGGGAGCACAAGATTTGAAATGCGAAAAAACGTCCAAGGTCTTTATTCATGATATATGAAGATGACAAGTAATAAGCCCTCACAAATGAAGCCACAGTGCCCCGGGTAAGACACCGGGCCATAAAGTTTCAGTTTATTGTTCATTACAAATAACAAAAACAAAGGAATTCATTACTACGTAACAAAAGTAACAGGTATGTGATCTTTTGCAGTCCAATTGGTCAGTCCACCATCAGTCGTTGGGTAAATCCAGCTATCGAACTCTGATTCTTCTACTTCGTCTTCATCCCCAATAGCATTCACTCCTGGATTGGTAATGAGCACAGGAGGTCTTCCGATCCTAGCTTTGCGCACAACCCTCTGAGCCTCTGCAGTAAAACCAAGTCCAAACTTGTCAATTTTAGGAGTAAAATCAGGGAGCCTGCCCCAGTTAGCACATTCACCTTTCTTGATTACAGCCCGGGCATCCTTCAAGGAGGCCATCTTCAAAGGAAAGCTCTCTTCAGTCACTGCTTCCGCTGCTGCCAATGTTGGTGGTACCTCTTCAAAATGTTGAAAGGGGGTTTCAATAAACTCCCCATCCATCTCAATATACCGGAAGGAATTCAAATGACTAACCATGTATTCTTCCTCCCCCTGCACAGTAACGATCTTCCCTCTGACAGGGTACTTGAGCTTCTGGTGTAGAGTGGAGGTCACTGCCCCAGCTTTGTGAATCCAAGGTCGACCCAGCAAACAGGAATAAGATGGACGAATATCCATCACATAGAAAGTTGAGTCAAATACTTGAGAACCCACACGAATAGGAATGTCTACCTCACCATGCACCATCCTCTTAGAACCGTCGAAGGCTCTAACAATGATGTTACTAGGCTTCAATTCCAGGCCCTCACAGTCCAACCGGTCTAAGGCCTTCTTGGGCAATACATTTAGGGAAGAACCGGTGTCCACCAACACGTGAGCAAGAGTAGTGCCCCTGCATTCAATGGAGACATGCAGGGCATCATTATGATTCTTTCCCTTGGCGGTAAGGTCAGCATCCGAGAAACCCAAACCATTGTCAGCTGTCAAATTGGCCACACAGTCAGTGAATTGATCTGCAGATGTCTCTTGTGGCACGTGGGCCGTCTTCAGAAATGAAATCAGGGCCTTGGCATGGGCCTTTGAGCACAGCAGCAATGATAGCATAGAGATCTTGGAGGGGGTATGCCCCAGCTGTTCAACGACATTGAAGTCACTCTTCTTGATTATCTTAATAATTTCCTCCATCTCTTGCTGGGAGGCTTCAACATTCACAGACTTTGGTGCCTCCATCCGGGCAGGCTCATCATCAATCCCTTTGCCCCGAGCATTAGATGACTCGGCAGCAGGGGAAGCAACTTGATCAGAAGGGGGAACAGGCGTCCTTGCAGGTGTAATTATGAGAGGTCTTCGAATAACTGGTGGTGCAATGTCAGGCGAGAAGAGCCTGCCACTGCGGGTAAATTTAGCTGGACCGGTGATATTGCTGATGCTGGTACCGGTGTTGAACTCTTGCTTTATTCCAAGTACATACACATTTGCCCCATAGTGCCATGGGACAGCCTTATCATACTCATAGGGGAGGGACCCCGGAACAGTAATAACAATGGGTGCGACAGACATGATCTTGACTGGCTTCCTCGGGGGAGCCTTGATTGGGTTGTTGAAAATTGTAACGACAGATACTTCTTCCACAGGAACAAAAGGAACAACGGTCTTCTTGAACATAATTTCTTTGCTATCCATCAGGCTTTGGATGCCTGACTTCAGCAACGGACAACCAGTAGGGGAAACATCACACAAAAGGCAACCCTTGCCACAACCCGGAAATAAACCGACCAGCAGCAAGTTCCTCTTAACAGTCAATAGAGGGGTAGCAACATCATTCACAGAAACGACATACAAGTCTTCATCAACAGCATTTACTCCATGCTGGGGCATAGGAGCGGTCACAATGTTTGGTCTCTCAGGCGCCTCAAATTGTATCTCCTTCACATCAATAAGGTCTTGAACCTTGTTTCTTAGGGCCCAGTAATCATCAGTAGAATGCCCCGGGCTATCGGAGTGATAAGCACAACGGGCGTCTGGATTATACTTAGGAGATGCAGTATTCACCACCTTCGGAGCCTCTCTGACGGTCACCAAGTTGGTTGATAGCAGCTGCGGCAAGATTTGTGACAAGGTCATACTCAGCCGGGTGTATTCCCTTCTGGGTCTCTCAGCCCTTGGTTGGTTGGGTTGCCGAGGAGCGGCAACATGCTTAGCAATAACCACCGTGTTGACAGCTTGGCGGCGTTCTGGTTTGTCTTGCCTCCTAGGCCCATACACAGCACTGGCCTCCTTCTTAAAAGGTTTCTTCTCAGAACTTGAGGACCCACCTTTCTGAATTTTACCTGATTTCATACCAGCCTCGATCCTTTCCCCAGTCAGAATGAGATCTGTGAACCCTGCAGATGAATTGCCAATGAGATGATTAAAGAACGGCCCGGATAGGGTCCCCAAGAACATATCTACTAGCTCACGGTCTGTTAATAGTGGCTGCACCCTGCCGGCCAGGTCCCTCCATTTCTGCGCATACTTTTTAAAACCTTCTCCCAATCCTAGAGACATACCCTGGAGTTGGGTACGTGTAGGAGCGAGGTCGGCATTATATTGATACTGCTTGTAAAAAGCAATAGCCAACTCCTCCCAGTTACGAACCTTGGTTCCATCCAGCTGATGGAACCATTCGAGATGAGTCCCTGAAAGACTCTCCTGGAAGAAGTGGATCCACAAGTTCTTGTCCACTGTATACGGCTGAATCTTCCGCACATAAGATATGAGATGTAGCTTAGGGCAGGACGCCCCGTCATACTTGGCGAAAGATGGTGCTTTAAACTTGTGCGGGATGACCACACCAGAAGATAAACCTAAGTCTCCGAAATCCAACCCAGGCACTTGTTGAATTTCCATGGCATTCAGACGGTCTTCCAGCTGCTTGTATCTGTCTTCAGCTGGAGGATACTGCTCCTCATTAAAATCAGTCTCGTTGTCAGAGACTACCGGACTAGAACCTCTTCCCCCCTGGGGACTGTCTTTGCCTAATGAAGAACCAGCTTCCTCATTCTGCAGTGTGTTACCAAATCTCCGGCCCGTGTTGAATAGAACAGTTCTCTTCTTCTTCTTCTTCTTGACCAGCAGAGCCTTCAGCTCCTCTTGTCCTTGAGCCAAACCCATGATCAGCTCTTGAAATTGTGCGTTCTGAGCCTGAAGGGCCTTGATAGACTGCTCGGTAGATGATTCAGGGTTCATGATGCTGAAATAAACAGCGAAGAACATTAAGCAACCTGAAAAGAAGAGTACCTGCTGTGCACATGATGAATGATATGTGTTTATGCAATGCATTCAAGGGCTCGAAAGTTCAAATTTATTGTAGACAAAAAGGAACACACGTTATCATTAAGAAATAATTGTTCGATACATCAAAGCCTCATGGGCAAACATTACAAAGCAAATCAATCCCAAAAGACACTACGCATCCTCTTCGGAGCAATGTAAGTGTTGAGATTCCTTTCCTCGTGCAGTAGGCGGGTGAGCTCCAAGACCTTCTTTTCACTAGCATGTAGACTAGACTCAAGAGAATTCCGTTCTTCCTTAAGCTGGATCCAGCTCTTCTGCATTTCTTCCCAGGATGTAGGCATGTCAGGATGCTGAATGGTGTAGGACACTTCACCTTCCAAAACTGGCTCTTTGATCACAGGGAGAACATGAGGATAAGGCATCACTAACTTCTGGGAGCGGGCCCGTACCCACTTGAGATAAGGCTCCAACGGGATGGAGTTCCTGTGCCCCAGTGTCTTGCTGTCTATCTTGTTGGGCATCCTCCAAGCTCTGATAAATCTCTGGCGGAGTCCTTGTGCATCATTGTCGAAGTCAAAAACTATGTCAGGAATTAACATGTCATGAGGGCCGTCCCTCCGAGCATAACCAAACTGTCTCCAAGCCAGACACGGGTTGTAAGTAATACCTCCTATGATTCCAAGTAAAGGAACATTAGGGTACTCCCCGCAACGATCAATGATAGTGACATCCTCTCTGGACCGAGAGCACCAATGTATATCTGCATGTGTAAGAGTCATCAATCATTGTGACCATCTCAAACCCCGCTCATTCTTCAAGACTGATTGTGGAAGGTGCGAAATAAACCACCTTCCCAGGAGAGGAGTGCAGCACATAAGAACACCTCTTTTTCTCATGGTTCGAGTGTAACATGAGTGAAGGATGTCCCCAAGCAACGTAGGTATAGGATTCCTGGACATGAAGATCTTGACAGCACTGATATCTATAAGCTGATCGGGATTCGGGAACAAAACCAATCCATAGACAAGGAGGGACACAACTTCTTCAAAGGCTTGTAAGTCAAGTGAGTTCCAACATTCTTGGGCCTTCTCAAACAGAAACCTGGCTAAGAACCCTTTGATACCACTTCTAACTTCCCAATGTCCCTTGAGGTCAGATGGTTGTAGGCGTAGTGCTTTAGCAATCTCTTCAAGTTTGGGTTCCTTTTCCGTACCGTTGTAGGGTAGTTGATCAAGGATAGGGATCTTCAGAAGCCGGGAGAACTTTTCCAATGTAGGCACCAGTTGATAATCCAGGAAAGTAAAACAGTGGTGCAGAGGGTCAAAGAACTAGAACAGGACCTTTACCATATATTCCTCAATGTTGGTGTTGACCAAGCTGATGAGTCTTCCATGCCTTTCACTGAAAGAAGAACTCTCGGGAATCCTGGATATAAGTTCCTTAAGCTGAGGAGGGATCCTTACAAGGCTTATCTGAATTGTCTTTCTGCGAACAGTTTCCATGTCCTACAAAACAAGAACAAAGATGAAGATTCGAACCCCTGAAATGGTTAGTCAATGCACATGATGCTGTATGATGTCATGATGCTATGATTAAACACACCACAAATATTCACAAAGGCCAACATGGTAAGGCACACAAGTCACACCACAGCCCTTAGAGTTTAGGCCAACATGGGGTCTGGGTATTACCCTCTTGAAGTTGGTGGGCTCAACCTGTCCTATCAGAAGTAACCGGGTTCTAAGGGTCCCAATATCACTGGATTGCTTTCATTGTTCATCGTTTCGATTTAGCCACTGAACTGGCGACCGAAATATTCCAAGAAAACAACCCTCAATTGAGTGTAGTATCGAGTATCAACCAACCTCGGACTGCACCAAAGTCAGTTATCTCACTACCCTAAAGAGGCCAAGATGGTTCAATTAAGGTTCCTAAGGTCAGTTGATGCTTCACGACACCACGCGGAGGCCCCGTACTCTCCTTGACTGAACTCAAGGGTTACCGGTACACACCAAAGTGCCATATCAATGTAGCAGACTGCTTCAACCATGTCCGTATACCCCGCACAGTTCCCTCACAGCCTTGTTGCTACTTTCTAAGAAGGTATCCCCCAGATCCGGGTTAGGATCTATAGAACTCCCGAGACATCCCACAATAATAAAGCAAACAATTCAGACAATTGAAAACACAAGTGATCTTAGTCCTAAGGTACACCTCACTTTAAAAAGTCCCCAGCAGAGTCGCCAGTTCTGTGATCGGTGGATCTGGAACTGACTGTTTAACGCTGGTTCGCGAAATATCGCGGAAGCAAGAGTCGCCACCGTCTTTTATTTTCTCCAACATGGACAGGACAAAAGCACAGCAAAATTCCTGATTGAGATAGTTTCTCGGTTCGGGAGGTAGATTTATAGAAAGGGAAGGTGTTAGCACCCTTTCTATCTATGGTTATCCATGGGCTCTTAGATACTTGCTCATTTGTGTTTTCAAAAGTGTTTGCTTTTCAATTGTGAGTGAGTTTGAAAAAGTTTCATTGAAAACTACAATTCGACTCTTGTATCAGTCCTCAAGAGTGTTGTGAAGCGTTTGTTTTGAAATCTTTTGGAAAGTGTCAGTGTGAAAAGAGTTTTTGATTTGTTTTTGAATAAAGCAAGTATCCATGAGTCATCTACCTACCCTAAGGAATTAGGCTGTGTAAATGTCCTTAAGGTAGTGCCATCCCACCATTGAGAGGTAGGTAGCACCACCGTTGGAGGTGTACGGGTCAATTCGAGTTTGTAGGGACAGTGTGGTCACCAGAGTAACAGTAGGACACCTTAGAAGCTACCCTTATGCCATTGATCTTTTTATTCCGAGGCAACCGTTTCGAGGCAACTATTCCGAGGCAACCGTTTCGAGGCAACTAGATCAACGGGCATAAGGACTCACTAAGACGTCCTATACTCGACGACCACGTTTCGAGTGGCAAGGCAACAGTGAGGCGTACCCTAAGAGTGGTGTGTGAATTTGTGTGTTATTTTCATGTTAATATTTGTCTTTGATCATGCATTGGTGAGCTACGCTTGTTTTTAATTTAGGCCATTCATTCTTTCATGCGAAGTTTAGAATTTAAAAGTGCAGAAATTAAAGTGCGGAAAATAAAGTCCTACGCTATTACAAGGCGCGGGTCTATACATCGCCAAATTAACAAAGATCCGTTTTGAGTAAAAATGCGGAAAGTAAATAAATTCCTAATTACTATTACAAGGCTTGAGCAATTACATAATATTTAAAGCGAAAAATAAGAACAAACGCGCGAAAAGAAATTAGAATCGAATGTTCGAGGGCGTTGGACCCTTTAAAGATTAAATTGAAATTAAAAAGTTAATTAATTATTTAATAAGAAAAGAAATTGTTTTTTATGCTTTTATGTTTTCTTAATGAAGTAAAGAAAATTAAAATTAAAAGAAACCCTAATTCTAAATATTTTTAATTATTAAAGAAAAAGATTAAAGTTTTGACCTAATTTATACTAATTATTTAATTATATGGGTATTTACAAAATAATTAATAATTAATAACAATAAGAAGAAGAAATTATTTATTGAGAAAAAAGAATAAAAATGCTAAAAACCTAATTTCTACATATTTTAGTTATTAAGAAAAGATTAAAATTAAAACCTAATTTTACTAAATTGATTATTAAAAATTTATTTACAAAAATATTAATGAACTAAATATTAAATAAACATATTTTTTAGTTTTGATTTTTGATTTTTGTGTTATGAAAATTATTTTTGTGAATTAAATAAAACAACAAAACAAATAAAAGAATAAAAAGGAAAATTAAAATAAAGAATAAAAATATGCAAACCATGGGGGTGTCTGGCCCCTAGAGGAGGTTTATGCAAGGAATTCAGGCCCACTAGAAATCTGGCCACGTTGACTTTTCCAGTTTGAATGCTCATTCATGGACTGAGGTACATGGTGGACGTCTTTTGGTAGCCTCCAGATTGTATCTCATGGACATTTGGCAGGCACCAGCATGAACGTGCATGGTGGACTTTAGATGAGGCGCTATACTGGAACACCTGGAGACCAAAATTATTAAGCGTTTGGGGGACCTGGGAATCGAACCCAGGTCCCAATACCTGCAAGCCAGCGCATCAACCATTTGAACCAACGCGTTACTTTGTATATCTATTGGACAATGATTATTATGAGAGAGAAAGCAAGCGTTAGTGGTGTTTAATGAAAACGCGCGCCAGTATTTAAACTACCCAATAAGATCAAGCCACGCTAGCATCGTCTTCCTTTGGTTCCTGCAAATAATATCAAATAGCGGGGGTTTTAAACCCCCACTAACTGCAATGTATGAAAATAACGATTAGCACATAAGCAAACATAAAAAGAGCGCGAGGTATGGAATTGCTTCGTCTGGATGTCCTGATTCCATTGGCATAGGTTTTAAGGCCTAATTTTTCCAGATGTGAAAACCCTTAAATCAAAGCTTCTGAAACCCTAAAATGCGTTCATGGTGAATCCTTATACAGGCATGGTTAGGTCAATTCAAGAGTACCATTAGCTTCAGAACGTTCACATTAGTGTAAATCAACATTTAAAAATCACAAATGATGCATGGAAACCGAAACACGATCATGGATAATTTCAAGAAAAGTAAGACTTTGTTATACCAATTCCTTGAGTATGGAGGGCTGGTTTTGATTGGAATCGTTTCCTGGATGTCTTGGCAAGCTTTTGGAATGCCTTTCAAGCCTTGACTCGGCCTCTATGTATGAAAACAATTTTCAATATTTTTGTGAAAAAGTGCAATGTTGTTCTTGGTTTTTCAGCGCAGCTCTTGTGTCTCTTGCATTAGGTTTTGGTTGTATATGTATCTGAGCATGATTAGGTTAAGAAAGCAAGCCCAAAGATCCATGCCTTTATGATTTTGATATTTGATTTTTCTACACATAAAATCCAATCTTTTTCAATCCTTTTTTATGCCAATCATTGCCAATCATGTAGAATCTTTCCCTTTTGAGTGATGCACGAAATATTTGATTCATAATGGATGAAATCTCTGCACAAAAAGATTTGAAAAGTATCATTTGCTATTTTTTCATATTTAATTTTAATTAAGTGAATTAATAATATAAAAAATTCAAATAATTAATCAAAAATGAGAAAATAACTCCCTTGGAGGTCAATGGGTCGTGCATGGCCTTTGGGTGATGATTCATGGAAGAAATTGAGGCCCATTAGCATTTTTGAACCCTTTTGTGCAAAGTTGACTTTTCAAAATTCCCAAAACTTTCCCAACTTCCACAAGGCATATCTTGCTCAATGTTTAAGATTTGGTCATGTTCTTTGACATTTTGGAAAGGTCTTGAAGTCCTCTAACCAATTCCTTTGGTCCCATGTCCTTTTGATTTACCAATCTCAAGTTATGGTCTTTGACTTAAAGTGCCTTTTTGTTGACTTTTGAAAATGACCTATAATGTTGAGATTGATAACTTTTTGTGAGAGCATTTCTTGGACTTGAAGTGTGAAGATGAGTTGTAGGAAATGTCATTATCTTCAAGATGAGCTTTGGATGGAATTTTTCTGATAAACCATGTGGAAGTTATGCCCTGGTCAATTTGCAGTTTACTTTTTCAACTATCCAAAAATAGAAACTTTTGCATCTTGAGACTTTTTGAGCCATGCCTTGAGAATCATGATCAAGAGTTGATCAAATGATTATTGTGGCTTCAAAATAAGATGTTGAACAAAAATTTTGACTTTTGACTGTCAAATGACCATTTTGCCCCTGCAGTTGACTGTGAAGCAATTAGGGTTTTTGACTGTGCAATTTGATGCTGTGAGTCTTGAAACTTGGCATATGGATGCTTGACAATGTATGTAGGCATGTGGGACTTGTTTGGACCCTTGGAAACTTCAATTTCTTTGCCAGCACCAAAAACCTAATTTTTTACTGTTAGGAGGCAATTGGACTGTGCAACCCTTGGGAGATTTTGAAGCATGATCTTAGCAAACCTTGAAGAATATGGGAGGGCAAATTTTGGGGTACAACACATAATACCTTCGACTCCTTCATCTTCACTGACTATTCTTCTATCCCAATATATGCCATCATGGCGAAGGGTCATATAATAGTGTGCGTTCCTGGTTTCGTTGATTTCGTCATTAGGGACACAAGGAGCAATCTTGGCCAAATGTTTGTCATAATTCCTCTTGTCAACTAAGTTGACTGCTGTCATGAAGTAACTCTGGTCCGCTTCAATGTTCTCCACGATCCCATCTTCTCTCCATAAAACCAACCTCTGATGCATTGACGAAGGAACTGCTCCTACGCCATGGATCCACTCTCTTCCCAACAACAAGTTGTAGTTGGCTTTGGCTTCGATCACCATGAACATGGTGGGCCTGCAGCTTGATCCTATCGTCAAGTCCAGTTGAACTACCCCCAATGTTTGACCTACTTTCCCTTCATAATTGGATAGAACCATGTTGTGTGGTTTGATGTCACCCTCGCGTATTTCTAACTTTTTCAGCATGAAATGGGGTATTAAGTTAACTGCAGCGCCCCCATCCACTAAAACCTTATTTACGCCATGGGCACCAACCTTTTCCCGAATGAATAATGGCTTCAGATGATTTTTCATAGCTGGCTCTTGGCGCTCGAAGAAAGCATTCTGCTCCTCGACAACTCCGTTATCCATCACGTAGTAACACACAGGCCTATGCTTCATCAGATCTATTATATCATCCTCCTCATACCCTTCGATTTCAGTTTCCTGTCCAAACTCACAAGGTAGTACAGATACCACGTTGCAATTGATATTGAGTGAAGACTCCCCCTCTGATTCGAAGTTGTCCGTTAGCATATCCTCGTCTTCTTCTGGACCTGGTGTGTATTCCTTCGATTCATTTGGTTGCGTTTCAGAGAAGAGTCTCCTACTAACTGGGGGTTTGTCCCCAGGTTGATTATTTGGTGTGGGTTTGTTGGTGCTTGATTCTCCTTGGTTTTTTATCGAAGTTGCTCCTTTATCTGCCATAGCTTCCCTTTCGGCCTTTCGAATTCTCTGTTGCCTTCGCCATTGTGATCTTGACATAGGATTTCTTCCTTTGTAGTTTTCTAGCCTCACTTCTTCCCTCTTCGCCATGTTGAACTGCCTTCTATATTTCATAGCGTGGCGTGCGTTTCGTTCATTGTTTCTCCATTTGTCTTTGCCCTTGTCAGTTCTTACTTGCAGCCATTTGTCTGTTGGTATTTCAGCATGAATTTTGAACGTTACCCTTCGTGCGCCTTTGGGATGAGGACTATCAGGCCTTCGTTGAGTGTATTTGCTATCGAAACGTTGGCCCATCTGACCAGTCTCTTGGTGGTTCCAGCATGGGGCGAAAGGGATTGTTTCGAAGGCTCTGGCCATACTTTGATCGTACACTGCAGAACACCTTGGGCATACTAGGCATTTGGTTGCCCCTTTGTAACAGCGAACCAAAAACTCCAACAAACTTTCTCCAGCTTTAGGGTAACACCTGAATAACTGGTTATCCTGGCGCCAGTTGATGCCAGTTCGTGCCCTTTGTTTCCTCTCGAAGTTTGCAGCAATTCTCTGGTTGCAGATGATGCTGCATCTAGGGCATAGTATCATTCCGGCATCTCCTTTGTGGCACAACATGAGGTAATCTTTAAGACTGGCATCCCCAGCATAATTACCCTCCATTTTGTATTTCTCTTTTTCTAAGTATCTCTCCATCTCCTCCATTTCAGAACGAGGTCTCTCCATATCCACCATGTTGACATCTACATCCTCCCCCTTTATGTCATCATCTCCCCATCCTGTAGGTTTTACATCTTCGATTTGGATTTTTGAACTTTCTGGGGCAGAATACTTCACCAAGTAGTCAAACCTTCCACTGGGCTCTCCTAAAGTATCCCATATTTCTTTCTGAGGGGAGGCTGGCTTTGTGATCTGGACTTTCTCCAAATTTAGCCTCAGGTCTTCAATAACCTGTGTCAACTCTTGCTTTTGGTTCTCCTGGCTTTCAGTAGCCTGGATCTCTTTCGAAACAGCCAGAGGTACTGCTTCGATCGAAGCCTCTAGTTGCTTGTGGACGTCCTCAGTGACCCCCTTGTTGACTTCGACTAACACCCAGTTTTCATTCTCAGTGCCTTTCTCTCCTAATGGAGTGTCATCTTGATCTGCTTCCACCATATTGATTTCTCCAATGCATACATGCTTGGAGTAATTGGTGTCTGCGACATCCAAAAGATCTTCATCTACTTTCATTTTTGGTTTGTCAGCGAATTTCAGTCTGCCATCCTTAATTGCGTTTTGAATTAGATCCCTGAAAAGAAAACACTGTGAGGTTTTGTGGCCTAGGAAACTATGATACTTACAAAATCCTCTTTTCTTCCTTTGATCTAAAGGAGGTATTTTGACGTTCGATGGCACAATGAGTTGGCCATCTTTGACAAGCAAATCAAAAATCTCGTCACACTTTGTTATGTCAAAAGTATAAACCTTCTTTGGGAATTTGTCACTTTTCTCATTTTCAACAATTTCTTTCCCTTTTGTGGGAACTAATAATTTACAAGAGTAAGGTGGAGCCTGTTTCAATTCAGCGAGATCAATTTCGACCTCTTCGAATTCAGGATAATCTTCTGCTTCCTCAACTCCAACATAGGAGACCCTTTCTTTCTTGTTATTTTTAAAAACTCGGGCCTTTTCGGCCTTCAGCCTTTCGACTTGTCGAACCCTATCGGCCAATTGAGCCATGTCCCTCAAGTATTGTGTATCTAATTTCTTTCGAATAGAGTAATCCAGGCCGCCAGCAACCATTTCGACCAACTCATGTTCAGGAACTACTGTGAAACATCTAGATTTCAAGAGTCTGAACCTATTCAGATAATCATCTATGGGTTCAGTAAACTTCCTCTTGACACTGGCTAGTTCCTTCAGACTTATTTTAGATTGTCCCATGTAGAACTGTTCATGGAATAATCTCTCTAACAGAGCCCAAGTATCTATGGAGCCAGGAGGCAAAGTGGTGAACCATGTGAAAGCGCTCTTAGTTAGGGAACTTGGGAAATATTTGATCCTAAGGTCTTCATTATTTGCTATATCTCCTGCTTCGGTTAGATACCTGGCTATGTGTTCGACTGTTGATTCATTGGTATCTCTAGCAAACTTTGTAAACTTAGGGACTTTATATCCCCTTGGTAAATCAGTATGAATTATGTAATCTAATATAGGAGAGGCATAATTTGGCCTTCTAATTCCTGTATTGAGGCCATTTTAGGCCATGATTCTCTCTATCATGGTGGTTAAATTATTTTCTGCCAAGATGTTATCGTTTCGAATTCTGTGAACGACTGCATCAGCATCTTAATTTCGACCCACCATGACAACTCCTCTAGGTTGTTCTTCTCGAAACTCTGGGACTTCTAACCTTTCGATCCTTGCCCCTGGTTCTATAATTTCCCTTTGTGGGCCTTGAATCATTGGGGCTTCTAACCTTTGTGCCCTTGCCCCCAAATTAACCCCCTCTCTGGCTGGTCTATAGGGTGGGTCATCAGCAACTTGTTCTATGATAGGTACGTTTGCTCGAACTCCCACCTGATTCTGCCTACGCCTTTCTGGGGGAGCGAAAAAATATGCTATTCGACTCATGTTATCCGCGTTTTCTCTGTTTGTCACAGTTACATTTTGTACTATTGGGGCAAAGATCTCTTGCATAGTTTGCGCTAACACTCCTATCATATTATGGTTACTGTCATCCATTAATTGCCTAAAGGCCAACTGATTTTCTGTGGTTAAGATAGGCATTGCACTATAACCCACTGACCCTTGGTTATTTGTCATAAATTGATTAGTCCCAGATCCAGACCCTAATTGTGGTGACGTATTCGATGTCGAAGTGTGCAGACCCGCCATAAAAGATGTTGGCATCCCATAAGAGGAATTTATGTGTCTGATACCATCGAAACTGGGTGGTCTAGTTAGTGGGGTGGCAAAATGGGTTTGTGTCCCTGATGGTGGGACGAATCCCCCAGGATAACCAATGGTTCCTGTATTTCCTAGGATCGAACTGTTAGTCGACATGCCACTTGTTCCATTCGTGGCTACACTACTGGTAGAAGATGCAACAGACTGTGCGTTCGAAGGGATCGCATTAGATGTTCCCGTCGAAGCGGACATATTAGTGCCTGTTGCATGTGGGATATTTTGTTCCCCTTGTTGATTGTTTGGATTAGACATCTTGTTATTACGTTTTCTTCTGGGTAAGGGTTGATTGCTATTGGTTATTCTACCACTTCTAAAGTTCATATAACAACGAACTTATCACTCAGAAAGTACTTTTACAATGGTTATGTCCCACTAATCTTTACTTTGTTCTAAATTTCGTAACGACCAATGACGGTCCCACCGGGTGTGCCAATTTGTTTACAGTGATTTCTGGTAAACAACCGCTAGTCCTCCAAACTATCAAATAATCTTAATGACTGTTATTTAATCTCTCTGGTAATTTGCAGGATCGACTAGATTGATCCTATGGGGTATTGGTCATTTGGATAACTCTAATTGTAAAACTGATATTCATAGTTAGGATTTGTATTTGGAATGTTTAATAGGCGTTCAACTCACTTCGATTACCATATTAAAAGGATCTAATGACATAATCAAATAAAGATATACGAAACTGAATTGAATGAATAAAGATTCGATTGCAAAGAAATGTTTACGTGTAGAAACAAGTAAGTAACTTTGAAATATGAAGACTTTAATGTAAAAAGCATGAATATAAAAGCATGAAATGTAAAAGAGTTTCTGAAATGTAAAGGATTCGAAATAGAAGGAAAGCGTTTAAATGCAAGAAATCAGTAAATGACTTTGAATGCAAAGGTTTTTAATGTAAAAAGCATGAATATAAGAGCATGAAATGTAAAAGAGTTTCTGAAATGTAAAGGATTCGAAATAGAAGGAAAGCGTTTAAATGCAAGAAATCAGTAAATGACTTTGAATGCAAAGGTTTTTGAATGACATTGACATGAAGATAGAAGATAAACTGGAAAGGATAAAGAGTTTTATTGAATCATAAATGTTTGGTGTTATCATACGTACATTGTTCGAGCATTCGTTTCCCTCGCCATGTGGTATTTTGAATGTTTACTGAATTTTGTACAATAGATATGACACACGAAATCCTAGTACTATGACTTCTATTTATACTACTTCGACCATAACGGTCTTGCCTATAAGATTCTGCCACGTACAGAACATGCAGAGCACTGCTTCTCTATAGCTTCCACGCGTCTTCGAACGCTCCAGTGCATATATATTTAAATTTCGAACATCCCGCTTGCGTTTGAATTTCAAATGTTTTGGCACTCTTCGCTTCGAACTCATTTCCTAGACACAGTCTTGTTACCACTTCAAGGCTTCTTTTAAATATATCTTCATAACTGTCACTCGAAGCTCCGAGCTTTGACATGTTCGTTCGAAGCTACCATTCCGAACCGTAACATCTTGCTTTATTCCAACGAAACATCCAACTTGCTTCACTTCGAACTGTATCATCAAAATCTTCAGCCAACAAAATGCCCCTTTAAAATATGTATTTCGATCCCTTGAGAAACACTTATTTTAAATATATTTGCAAGATTTTGATGTGACCTTTGAGTGATCATAACATTTATTGCGTATGACCCCAATCACGTCAATCACGACGCCTCTTGGATTTCTTAACCGTCTTGAATCAGTATTTCACAGCATGGTGCAGTTATAAAACAATGATTATTATTAACCACACTTATTACCAATATCAGCCTTTACGCCACCTCCTTCTCAATCCAACCCACGACTCCCACGTATCCTAGTCTCACTTAGCGGATGTTTAAACTTCCACACTATAAAAACCAATCAACTTAGTCTTTTATTCTTTTCCACATTCTGCAACTTTTCTTCCTCTCTTCTCACCGAAACCCTAAAACCTCCAACAATCTTCAACAATGTCTTCTACAACATCATCCCAACTGAAGAAAACTTCCAAAAAGAAAGGCAAGAACACATGAAAAATAATGGAAAGCAAGGTTGGTACTTATCAAGGTCAATCTGTGCTTATCCCCCAAATGATCTCCAAAGAAAAGGAAATGCTCTACGCCTCTCAGGTACTAATTCCAACTAACGCTGCTGGAAAGAGGTTTGCTCTAATGGGTCCTCTTACAGTCTTTGAAATCTTAAAAGATACCAGAAAAATCTTCCCTGTTTGTTATAACTTTAAGCCCTTGTTTAATAAGATGGATATCCCTAAGATAGGCTAGTCTTCTGATTCGACAACCATAGAAACTCCAACCGTTCCCCCAAAAGATCCCTTTGTGTTAGACTACGTGAAGAGCAACTTTAAACCATTCCGATCCTACCCTACCTCTGACATAGCTTACGAAAACTGGATTACCAAAGTAGAAGCCAAGAAATCCCAGCAATGGGAGGAATTACGAATCTATAATTTGATTAAGTTATCGAAACCAGGCTTCACCTATAGTCATCCGTTGTTATTTGTGTCCTTATATTTCTGGGACAACACCTACAACACCTTTCATCTTCCTGGGGGAATGATAACACCCACATTTTTCGATATAGCAGCCATCACTGGTTTGTCACCAGTAGGAGAAACCTATATCCCTGACAATGAAGAACACTCCAGCATTATTGACTTCGAAGTCAAATTAGCCAGCTTTTCCAAATTCATTAGCCATTACCACACTGAAGGAGATAATGTGTCAGATGTGGAACATATTGCCTTCCTCACTTTATGGTTATCGAGATACATATTCTGCAGCAGGTCCTTACAGGTAGCAAGCAGGTTCATCCCTCTAGATAGAGACTTACATGAGAATAGGAGGGTGTGTTTGAGCAAACTGTTACTTGTTGATCTTTACGAAAGCTTAAGATCAGCCGTTTCGAGTTTGAAATCCCATACTCCCAAAAACATCCTTCTAGCTGGCCCCTTCTGGTTACTCCAATTATGGCTTAATGCCATGTTTGAACCCTCACTATCAACTGCTGACACCATTGTTGAACAAGATCTGGAGGTAGCAGATAGAATTATTGAAGGTACCAGGCTGCGAAAACTGACCCCGAATGATGACAAAGATGACTTCAAAGTCCTTTTCTAAAAATACATCATGATTTTTTCCAAAAGACACAAATTTGAAGAGACCATGGCACCCTTTGCTTCAAGGACTCATGGACCATCATGCTTCACCATGGCTCTCTCAGAAGCAGTTAAAAGCAAAGAAATTCAAGATATTTGGAGAGCCTTTTTGCTTCCTAGATTAATTTCCTCACGAATCACTCCTTCCAAGAATCAAATCTTCCTCTTTGCCTATCACCCTAACTTTGTTTCTAGACAATTTGGCCTGTGCCAACTAATCCCTGAACCTCTGTTCCAAACAGAGAGTGCCATCACTTCTGGTCGAACCTTTAAAGCAAGAGAAGCCAAACTGCAACAAGAACAATATCAAGGCTTCGCTCAATTTGAACTACTACCCTTTGAACTCACACACTTCACAGCAAAGGGTTTTCTGGAATGGTGGACAAAGTTCTACCAATCTTATATGTTCGATACCCTCTCCATTCAACAGAAACTAACTGATGCGTTCGTTGTGCAGGTACACTCCAAGAAAGGTATGTTCACTCACGCCAAAGAGATTAGGGCTTTTCAAAATTATTTCGAAACCACTTATGATCCCACACACTTGGAAACCACTGTGCATCAAGCGGCTGAGACCTTGAAGGAAAAATTTAAAGAAAAAATTTCTAAGCTCAAACTTCCTTTAGGGTTGTCACCTGAGGATAGGTATAGGTTGGCACTCGAAATGCATCCACCTAAATTCCCTAGATTGCCTACCTCAGAACTGGCTCTGGCTTGGTTTCCTCCATACCCTTGGTGGTTCACTTGCAAAGAAATGTTCAAATACCTTCAAAAGAAACCAAAGCCATCTGAGACTGTGACATGGGCTCGTCATTGGCTCCATGATTTCCCAGGACATCTTCGCTATGACCTTTCTGCCATGTCGATTATATCTAATCAAGGCGCAGGTGCAAATGCTTGGGGAAATCCCAAATGTTTCTTACGTTCTTCATTTTTAACTTTTACCTTAATTGTTTTGATTTTCAGCCATCAGGATAAAGTCCGTTGCCTCAAAGTCTAAAGAAGGAAGCGCCTCCCAACAATCTGTCGAAACCACTGACAATGTGACCTTATCCATACCAACAACAACTACTGCAACAACAACAACACCAGTAATAACAACTTTTCCAACTCCACAGGTAATCAATTAGCCCTGATGTTTCGAATAAACTGAATTTCGTGATTTAGATCCAACTTATGTTTTAAATCTTTTTAGACTAACAAACTCCCACCAACCACTCCGAAGAAAAGAAAAACAAGCACTACTGGGAAGAATCCCAATGCTGGAGGGAATTCACCAACTGCTTCGAAGAAGAAGCAGAAGAAAGAAATTTCCAAAGGCGCTGAACCAACTGGCATTTCTGGACTCGATTCCAGAGATGCTGCTCCCTCAACTAAATCCAAAAATCCACCTTCGACCTCCAACGTAATGTTGGAACATATAGATAGCAACCTCTCCTCTGAGAATCCACAGGTAAATTGAACTCGAATTTTTAACAAAAATAGTTATTCATTACCTTGGTGCGTGCTCTTAATATTCTTTGTCTCTGTAGGACATTTCGAACCGACTCTTACCACTTCGACTTCTCCATCAAAGACTGCTGCTCCCATCAACTCTTCTCCTCATGGGGACTCAAGTAACCTGGTGCAAAACAAAGGATCCTCCAACATGGCGGTTCCGACTGGGGCTTCAGAGCAACAAGATGACCAAAGCACTTCTCCTCCTTTGAAAGAAACGAATGAAGCGACGCTTCATGAATCTGCAGAGATTTTACCAGAAACTTCTCTTTAAAAGTCTCCTCTCGAAACCCTTCAAGAGAACCCAAAGGACATTCAAGCTGAAGAGGAGAAAGCTGATTCTGATCAAGAGAACGAAGAATCTGTAGAGGAAGGATCCGAGGAAGAAGATGCCAATAGCAGTGAGAACAATGATATCGAAGTGGTGGATCTGGTTGATAATGAAGAAGGCAATGAGTAGGAAACAAGTGAAGGTGATGGTGACCAGACCAATGAGCCTATGGAAGTCGAAATGGACGTGACTCCCTTGCGTATGGAACTTCCTCAATCATCTCAATCTCAAATGACTGAAGAGGAGCTAGCTCTCCTAAGATGAAATGACCCAATTGGGTATATGAAGGCAAAACTAGCTCAAAGGAACATTCCTCTTGCTAGGGCTGGTACTAGTTCGACTAACAATCCATTCCCCTCAGATGATAGAGTTGTACTCCTTAACAGAATTAGGAGAACAATCCTTGATGTGGACTTGTTCGAAGTGCTCAAACAGGATAGTACAACTTGCTATACCATGAAGGAGCTACTTACGCAAGTTAACCTCGCCACCTGCTCTTTGCCAGTCAGCACCATATTATTCGATCTTCAATCTCTGTTAGATAACGTGACTGGGTGTCTTCTTCAAGACGAATTTGCTACTAGAAAGGTCCAAGAGAAACGAACTGCCATGGACGCTGCTTATGAGCATGCTTCGAGGCTCTCTAAAGAAGCTGAAGACCAAGCCATGCATATAAAGCAAGCCAAAACTGACTATGAAGCTCGAGCTGAGTCTATTCTTCTCTGGGAAAAGCAAATTCAAGAGCTTCAACTAAAGGTTAAGGAGGCTCAACAACAACAATTGTCCTATGAAACCAATACTGTTGGCAATCAGTTCAAAGAGCTCCTCAACAAAGGACTTGCAGAAATGGAAGCAGCAGAGCAACTTAAGGGAGAAGTAGCTACCCTAGAAGGAGCAAGGCGTTTTACTCAACAAAGGCTTGAGTCCTTTCGAAGTACTTTTAATAGATTGAGGAACAATGCCTATTTTTAAATCTCTGTTTATTTAATTAGTTTTGAAACTTGGTTGAATTTTGGTCTGTAATATCCAAACAACGCCATTTTGGCAATCCTATATTACCATTTTGGCATTCCTTTATGATGTTTCGATTACGTTGTTATTATTCGAATCTCCTGCAGGCGTGGCTTATATTTCTTTAAATATTTCCCATTAACCTTTAGGATTCGCTTATCATCAGCCAACTCTTCGATTTCATATGCATTGTTTGAAAATATCTTTACTATTCGAAAAGGTCCTTCCCAATGAGGTGACCATTTACCTAATGTTTTATTTTTCTTATCCATGGGCAATATGACTTTCCAGACTAAGTCATTAATAGTGAATGCTTTTTCTTTCACCCTTTTGTTATATGCCCTGGCTACCCTTTCCTTTTGTCTCATTAGGATTTCCAATGCATGCAATCTAACTTCATCTAACTCAACTAACTCATTCATCATCATCTACCAATATAATGCAGATGGGATTTCGTTTTGTCTTTGAATTCGAACTGATTGTAGATGAATTTCTACTGGTAGAACTGCATCATGACCAAATGTTAGTTGAAAAGGCATGGTGTTAGTAGCTTCTTTAGCCAACACCCGCATGCTATACACCCTCATTCCCTCTCTATGTGATCATCATAAAGTCAAATCCAACGCATCCAAGTGCCAGCCTATGGTGCACTTCAAGAAATTATTCACACATGATCATTACAGTGCTGGACTCCCTTGTGTTTGGGCCTGGATTTTTGTTTTCTTACCCCCTCCATTTATTTTTACAAGCGCAGGCCCATTTATTTTCATTTCTGATTCAAACAAAAAAACTGTTTTGGGCCTAACATTTTTGTTTTCAACCCCCATTTTCCTTTTACAACACCCATACCCATTTTATTATTTTTATTTTATTTTAATTAATTCTTCTTTTTAATTATTTTTTTATTTAATCAGAAAACTCATAAAATAATAAGAAAGTTAGATTTAGGTTTTTTATCTATTAATTTACTTTTTGACAAATAGAAATTATTTTTACCATCATGATTTCATTAAATTTAGGTTTTGTATACTTCTTTTATTTTTCTAAAACAAATATAAAATATTTTCTAAAATACTTAGATTACTTTAGGTCTTAATTAATTAATTTAATTTTCATAGATATAAATAAATTAATTTTATTGTAAATAGAATTAGGTCTAAACTTTTACCTCACATTGCAAATATTTTCTAAACAAAGAAATAACAAATTATTTTCTCAAATACTTAGAACTTTTTAGGGTTTCTTAAAAACATCTTTCTATCCCCACGCGTTTGTTTATTTCTCGCATCATTACAGTCATGTAATTGCTTATGGATTGTAATAGATAATTAGGGCTTTATTGCTTTCTTCCCTTCATTCACAAACTTATACCCCACATTCCCAAAGCGTTATAATAACGTAGGACATTTAAATTCCGCAATTTATTTCTTTCCTTATTATTGTTAGTAATTAGGATTTGCATGACAAGATTTAAAAGCAAACATAGCAAAATCCTAATTCAAGACAAATAATTGAATCAAACACACTTTGCACACATATACCTCTAGGGTAACCTCGCTTGTTGCCTCGGATAAAAACAGTCATGTCCCTCGAGCGTGAGATGTTTTAACAAAAGACCCTCGAATAAAAGAGCGTAGTCCCTCGATGACCCTTCAAATGTTGCCTTCGGTGAACGATCTTAGGAATTTTGTTTATTAATAACCATGTATTAAAAAAATATTTCGTAAATAACCGAGTTTCGGAAAAAATTACGCAAATAACCATGTTTGAGATGGCTCCACAAAGGAGGAGCCATCTCAATTGGCGCATGCACCTCCTTTTTTAAGGGAGGCGCCATCTCACTTGGCGTCTAAGTGCTTAGGGCATGCCCTAAGCCAAGTGAGATGGCGCCTATGTATAAATTTAGGGCAAAATTTTTTTTTATTTATTTTTTTTCCTGTGCGTTGCCTATTGGACAGAGATCAACAAAATGGACTTTTTATTAAAAAAATAATAATTACATTCAACTGTATTACATTAAAAGAACAGTAAAAAAAATGGATACAAAAAATACTGGGAAAAAAAAAGATACATCAGTGATCCCCCGGAACCCGGTAATGACCCCCGGTTCCGCATCCCCGTCCTCGCCTTTCTCTTGCTGGGTGCCGTCGCGTTTCCTGCTGCGGCAAGGTCGATGGCCCAGCGAAGTCAATGCGATCCGAATCCATAAAATCAGTAAGATCTCCATATCTCGAAGATCCGCTCTGGTACAGTCGGTTACCCATACCCTCAAAGTTTGGTCGTGTTGGAGGTGGGTGGGGTTCCATGGTTGGTCGGTAGCATTGGTCGTCTGAGTATGGGGGGTAGAAAGGAAATGGATCTTGGGGTGTTTGGTATTGTGGATGTTGGGTTGTTTGGTGATATGGTGGTTGATGGTAGGTTTGGTCGGCTTGGTCATAATCTTCTGACATTCCCATATCAGGGCTAAGGCTGGATGTTGAGGGCGCCATATTGGGATATGTGGAAGACTGAAATTGTGTCTGGGGTATGTGGGTGTGCTGGTATTGGGGTTGGTATTGTGGTTGGGTTTGAGGCATATCCGGGTATTGGTAGTTTGGTGGTGATTGTGGTTGGTAGTACGGCATTTGATTGTAGTTGTGTTGTGGTGGGGAATGTGGTTGTGTGTTTGTTGGTCTGTTTCTTCTTGGGGGTTGGTTGGAGGTTGATGGGTTTTGGGTTTGTTGATGGGGAATCGAGGGTTGTGCCCATTGTGTGCGTGGGTCAACCAAGTACCTCGGATGAGACACGTGCATTTCTGGGTTACTAACCGACCTGTACCACGACATATATTGATCAGTGTGTCGCATGTTACCTTGAGTAAGGAAAACCGGGGATTGCAAGATGTAGCGGTGACGCCTTTGCCACATTTTACACCATTCCGGAGCAAAGTCTTTCCAGTTGGTAAGACCCCACTGGGCGTCGACCCTTTTAAGATGCCAGGGGGACAAATCTGTTGGATCACTTGGTATCTCTTGATGCATTCCGAACTGCATCTTCACACGGTCGCTGTGGTGCATCTCCATAATGTTGAACCGAATGAGTGCAGTCTTTGCAGTCCAAGTTGCTGCATCCTCTGTGTTTGGAGCATGGCCCAAACCCAAATATGGTCTCCAGACGAACTGCGATAAAATTTAAATCAGGTTAGCGCAAAAGTAATGTATAAATAATTAAAATGAACAAAAGTTAAAAGCTACGACGTACGTCATCTGGGCCTAAGTGATCCAACAGATTCCAGTAGAGTGCGACATTGAATCTTGGATTCTTGCCGTAATCCATACCCCTCACGCAGTACCTAAAGGAAATGAGAAACATGTTATTTTTAGCATATATTTTGGAAAGAGCAGAATAGTTATAAATGCTATAACTTAATGACTTACTTTGTTGCGTACGGGAAACCAAAAGTGTTGTTGTTGATGGGGTTTAAGGACTCCATCCTCCACCAACCCTAGGCTTGTAGTAAAAATGCGCACCCATAAAATGTACATTTTTCCTTGACTGTGTTTTTGCACAAGGAACTGTATAGGTGGGCTAATACTGCAGAACCCCAACTATATTTTCTAGTTTTTTCAAAATTTGTTAGTAAATGTAAGTACATAAAATTTACACTATTTCCCGTACTTTCGGGAAATAAAAATGTACCAAAAAGTATCATAAGATACGTTCTGGCTTTTACTACTCGGTCATTCTCTGAGGAATTTTCATTTAATTCCATACTTGCATAATGACGTTTCAGGTCAGTGAGTAGTATTCCCTGCCCTCTTGCTCCACCACCTTCTACCATATCCCTACCCAACACTCACATGGTTACACGGTTTGACCGACACAGCCACAACTTCATTGTGAAAGAGACAATCGACCACAATGAAGGCCTGGCAAGACAAGAATACATGGTCATTTTACCTTCTCAATGGTGCGATTGTGGCAGGTTTCAAGCATTTCGTATGCCTTGCTCTCATGTCATTGCCGCTTGTGCTCATACCCATCAAGACGCGCTTCAACTGCTCTCAAACGTTTATAAATCTGAAACGTTGCTCACTGTTTACAACAACAACTTTCCTTTGGTGGCAAAACCGGACTATTGGCCTGAATACAACGGCGATATAGTTTGGCACAATGACCAAATGCGAAGGAACAAGAAGGGTCATCCCAAAAGTAGGTGCATCACAACAGAAATGGACGATCTTGACAGGTTGGAAAGAAAGTGTGGTTTATGCCGTCAGGTCGGACACAATCGCAAAAACTGTCCGAATCGGGCGTCTGGCTCGACCACATAAATATTGTAATACAATAAATCTTTTCAATATTTGTGTTGTAAACATTAGGGTTTTCCGTTAATAAAACTGTTAACACAATTTAAGAAATTCAATATAGGAAATTACATTAGGGTTTTCACGTACAACAATGATTAACGATATTCAATCTAGGAAATTACAACTGTTAACACAATTTCATCTGACCCATGCATCATCAGCATTACATCACTGTCTGTTTTGACTTCCTCCAACCACACATTAGGTCTTCCTGTCGCATGCGAGGTTGTTGTTCGTTTTCGCTGGATCCTTCGAATTTTTTCCCCCTCCGCGATGTCTCCATCTAGCCACCGCATCAACTCCCGCTTCAGACGCTCCATGGAGTGAATGTGCTAGAATTTCATTTTCATCGCAGGTTTCGTGGCGGAGAATATAACGTAACCATCTCTGCTAAAAATCATAGGAGACGTCATTACGCAAATAACGGAGTACAAAATAAAAATACAGTGCGAGAAAGTGTGAGAAATTTCAAAGAAACGGACGAATTATTTATAAAACAGCATTTTGCCCTAGTTTTGCCCTAGGCGCCAAGTGAGATGGCGCCTCCTCTCATTTTTAAGGAGCATGCTCCATCTCACTTGGCTAAAAGCCAAGGGAGGCGCCAAGTGAGATGGCGCCTAGGGCAAAACCCTAGGTGCATGCGCCAATTGAGATGGCTCCTCCTTTGTGGAGCCATCTGAAACATGGTTATTTGCGTAATTTTTTCCGAAACCCAGTTATTTGCGAAATATTTTTTTAATACATGGTTATTAATAAAAAAAATTCCGATCTTAGTCCCTACAACAATTGCTAAAGCGTCTTACAAGTTGTCTTCTATGACTGTACGATGACCCACGCCTATCCCTCACATCTAATAATATGGCTCCCTATCAACTAATGGTAGGATAGCACTATCTAATGGAGGAGGAAAAGAACAAAGACTTTTTGAGTAGGTAGATTGCTCGTAATTGCTTGTTCACAAACCAAAATAAATCTTTGCACTTCACACTTTCAAAAAACAAACATCTTTTCAAACACTCTCTTTTCAAACAAATATTTTCAAAACAAACACTTTGTATGCGTTCTCAATGATACAAGAATCATTACAAAGTTTACCGTACTAAGACATTTTCAAAATATTTCTAAAATAAATATTTTATATACATTCTCAACGATACGAGAATCATTACAAAATTACCATTTTCAAAACATCTTCAAAATATTTTCCAACCTACACAAAAACACAAATCACATTTATACTAATGTGTATGGACTAAAAAAGAATAGTGCATTGACAAAGGATAAAGTCGCTCTCAGAGTTGAAAATGGAATTAAAGTTATTACTTTAGTTGTAAGAATTTACCAATTGATTTTACCTAGTGATTTTATTATTTAGTTAAATAACTCTTATTTTATACTACAATTATCATGAATTTTGTTTCCATTTTTTATTTGAATAATATTAGTTTTTTTTTTTCATTTATAATTAAGGACAAACATTGATATGCGTATTAAAATGATATTTTACATTATAGTGTATAAATGAGTAATGGACTCTATGTAAGTGATTTTGAATAAAATATTCATTTATTAAAAAAAAACTTCATAAAAGACATATATTTTTATAAATTATAAATTGTATTTGTGTGTAAAAGTTTTGAGCAAATGAGGTATTATTCAAGAGAATTTGAACTAGAGGTGGCCTACCAACCCATCATGTTTTATCATGCCCCATGATATAACTTGTTTAAAAGAGGTATTTGAGTTAGTTTAACATCTCATTCCATTCTACCGTGTTATGAGTTTATAAGTAATGAGAGACGAACACTCGTTTGCTTGTGATTATTTCTCAATATGAATTTCATATGTTTTAGGTATTCTTTAGACTGCAATAAAAGATAATATGCAATATATTTAGTATATCAGAGGCCTAATCCTATGAATAGTGTGATAGCTAATTAATTTTCCATTTATATCAAAATTAACCACTCTAACATCCACTTATAATTGTGTTCATATTAAATAATCAAATATACCATTAATTATCTGATAAAAATCTATCAAGCTTTATTACTTAAATTGATCAATAATAGTTTTAGGCTCACAATAATATTGAAATATAATAATTAAATTAGTTATTTCAACACACATCACTTTAAAATTAGGACTCTGTAGTGTTATATTTGAAAAAGGCCTCGTCTAAGGCGATGCCTCCAGACTGCTCTAGAAGAGACAACGATAGAATGTCGCTCAAAGAGATATATCACCTTACCCCTGTGATTTTTCTATTGACTGGACGTGAGAAATGTGGGATAAGATGCTTCTTGAACAGAGAGAAAGTCAAGGTCATTAATTTACCCGTGACTCTCTTAGAAATATGGATTCAACTGTCCACCATTGATTGAGTGGATGTTAACCCTTTTCAAGAAAACCCTAGGCCCTATAAGCCTATATAAATACATCCCCCTCAAGGGAATAAAGACAAATCTTAAGTCATAAGCATTCTTTAAACTTAAAAGAGCACAACACTCACTAAGATCTTAACACACGACTGACTGTAACCATACGCTTGCTCCCAAGCATCACCGGTCATTAGTAGAGCCTCTCACCTCATGTGAGTAGGACTCCTAAACTACCTGAGAACACCATCGTATAGGGTTTTTCACCGTTGTGGGTAAGCATTAACCATCATATCATGTTATAAGCCTACTAAGGCCTTTGAGTCTCCCCGTCCTTACAGAGGGAACATGCACACATGTACTATTGATCAATATAATTTTTAAGCCATTTTAGTATGTTGAAGTGCTAAGATGATTTCAAAGGATATAAGGAGTTAGTTAGAGAGCAATGAAAATCCTTTAATGTGAAAGGGTTGAAAGAATAATATAATCTAAAGGAGAAACTAAAGTTGCTAAATAGAGTTTGAAGAAGAGGCATATGAAATACAATAGAAATATTAGTGCAAGATTGAGTGATGCAAAGTATCAACTGATGTATCTAGATAAAAAAGATAGAGACAAAATTGTTATCAGATTTAGATTTGGAGGATTTTTGTTTGGCTTCGTCTCAAGTGTTTTTTCTTTCTAGAATTAATTGTAGTATGCATTGGAAAAAAAACTCGATTGTTATGGCTAAAAAATGTGATGCTAACTCTAAATTCTTTCATGAGTTGTTCCATGTAGGAAAAGGAACAATTTCATCGATTATATAGATGTTAATGGTACTAGGGTGGAAGGTGTGATGGGTATCCACAAAGTCATGTTCAATGATTTTAGCAAACATTACAATAGTTAATTTTGAGAAACACATGATGGATACTATTGCTTTAAACTTATGGAGAAAGCTAAGTGGCCCAACTTGTGAACCCGTTTAAAAAGGAAGAGGCAAAGAAGGAAGTTTGAGACTGTGATAATTTCAAAATCTCAGTCTCAGATCGGGTGAAATTTGGTGTTATTAAAGATTCTTGGACGGATCTAAAAATGTACTTCATGAGATTTTTGTTAGAATTCTACTCAAATAACAAGCTAATAAAATGTGTTAATTTCACCTTTATAAACCTGGTCCCTAAAAATAATAATCCCAAAATGTTTGGTGTATATTGACCAATCTTATTAGTTGGGCGTATGCCTAAAATGTTGGCTAAAGTTCTAGCTAATCATCTGAGGCAAGTTTAGGTACTATTATTTCTGAAGTCTAGTCAACTTTTATGAAGGGGCGGAAAATATTGTATGGTATTATTATATCCAATGAAGTGGTGAGCGGTACTATGAAGTGAAAAAAGAGACGATCTTATAGAAGACTTATAACTTATTATAATGAAGGTATCCGGAGGCAGTGGTGTGTAAAATGGACTTCCCTGTGAAGTGGAGAGATTGGATTTTAGAGTGTGTTTTGTCATACGAGATATCAATTATTGTTATTGAAAACGTAATTTAAGAATTCATAATGGAAAAAGGTTTATTACAAGGGGACACTTTTCCCATTTCTACCTATTTTGGAGGCATAAGATTTGAATGTCATGTTGAATGCTTCCATTGGTGTTGATGTTTTCAAAAATTATGATATTGAGATAAATTTAGTTTATGGAATATCCCACATCCAATTTATCGGCGGCACCTTATTTTTGAATTCATCTCATAGTTGAAATTTTTTTAAGAATTCTTTTTTAGTTGTCGACGAATTGTAATATTTTAGTTGCAGATATAAGTAGGTTAGGTTCAGAGTCAAATATTTAGGTTAAAGGTGAAAGATAAGGTTCTTTACTTAGGAAGAGGAGAATGTAATGGATTTTTGTTATTAGTTAAGTAACTTTGTTTTGCATGATAGTGTTACTCACCATTGAGTGTGGATCTCAAACAAAAATACTGACCACTCAATAAAAATAGGTTATTGTATTATAACACACGATGACCAAATTGATTATGAGCCCATCTGAAGCTCATATGGAATAAAGCTTCGCTTCTTAAAGTTTCATTATTCGCGTGGAATATGGTTAACGACATGATTCCGACAAAAAGACAAGTTGGTTAGGCGAGAAATAGTATTAACTACTATGTTGGGGTTGTTGGAACAAGTTTGGTTAGTTAACTAATCCTTAGAGTTTTAATGATAACAAGTACTTTTGTATGGAGAACAATTTTTATTCTAACGAATTGTTTAAATGTGCAAATTTTACTCATAGATTTTGGACTTTGAATATGCAGGTTATGAACTCTAGACAAGTGTGGCTCTTGATTCTGAACAAAGCAACTCCAGATTCTAGGATCTCAAAATGCGCTATGAGCCGTTGAAGAAAAAAGTGTTTACAACAACAAATCTTCTTCTACAATGTATCAAGTCATCTACCAAATGAAGTTTATCCAGATTGACTCTTATAACTCAAGAATCTAAAGACTCGACGTTTCTCAAAGCACAGAAGACCTACTCTGATCAAGCTTCATCTTAATCTATCAAAAGCCTTTGACTCAAGATATTTGAATTGAAGAAAGTTAGTAGCTATGGACTCTGATCAAGCTTTTCCAAATTCTCTCAGAAGCCTCTGTCTGAAATAGATTACTACGAAGGAAGATAGTGCAAAAATATTAAAATAATACAAATCATCATCATTTCCACTACCTTGTAAAAGAGGATAAAATGACTGTTTTTAGTACCAATTTTTGCAAAATGTCACATCCTCACCTTCCACGATGCTACTACTTCCACTCTACTACTGTATTACTCAACGTCTCCATGCAAGTTGTGGATTACGAAATCCCAACTTCACCTCCAACGAATCTATTTTTCATCTATTTAAAGAAGTGTTTGGAGCCTTAGAAAAAAGAGAAGCAAAATGAATCATATTTAATACACAAATTCAAATCTATTCAAAAGAGAGAAACGCAAAAAGTCGAGCATTAACACAAAGAAGAAAACTATCATATTATTTAAAGCTTCATAACTTTAATTCTTTGTAAATCTCATTGTATTGTAACTGTGTGTATCTGCTTGTTAAAAAGAACCTTCTAAACATGACTCTTTGTAATATTTAACCAGGTTGGTTAAGATTCCTTAGGTGAGTAAAGGTTTAGTCAGGATCTTCGAGAAGACTTAGACATGTTATCTTCGTGGTTGTAATTAAATATATTTGATTATAGGATTAAGTCCTTGTTGAGAAGGAAAAATCACATGAGTTGGGTGGACTGGTGGTAGCCTAGTTAATGGTGAACCAAGATAAAATTGTGTGTTCTTTATCCTCTATGCTATCTTTCAGTTTGTGTTTTGGGTGTTCTAAAAAAGAGTTAATTCTTGAAACCCAATCCAAAGCTCCCCTTTCTTGTGCTTCATTGAACCTTTAATTGGCATCAGAGCTCCGATACTGGTATTGATATTTATTAAAACACTTAATTGTGTCAGATAAAGATCCAGTATTTGAAATACAATGGGAGAAGTTCCTCCAACGAACATCATAAATCTTAAAAATCATCTTACTACTAAACCACCAGTCTTTGATGGTGAAATATTTGATTACTGGAAGGATAAAATCGAAAGTTTCTTCCTTCGTTTTGAAGATTATCTATGGGATTTGGTAACAAACGGTTACATAAATCCTGTAAATGTAAATGGTGTCAAACTTAACAGAAGTGCTATGATTGATCAACAAAAAAGGATAACAAAAATCATCACAAATCTAAAACCCCATTATGTTGAATGTCATCTTATATAATGAGTATGAAAATATAACAAATAGAGACTCCATGAAATTTATATTTGATTCTCTCGGAATGACTCATGAAGGAAATGAGCAAGTCAAAGAAACCAAGACTTTATCCTTAGTTCAGAAATATGAATCCTTCAAGATGGAATATGATCAAAATGTTGAGAATATGCTCTCAAGGTTTTCGACTCTGGTAGAAGAACTGAAAGTCCTTGACAAAGGCTACACAACCATAGATCATGTTAAGAAAATCATCAGGAGTCTTCCAAAGAAATAGAGGCCTATGATGACTGCTCTAAAGGCGTCAAAGAATATTAACATCACAACAACAGAAGAACTCATACGTTCTTTAAGGATTCATGAAATATAGCTTGAGGAAGATGAGCCTCTGAAGAAAGAAAATCTATTGTTATGAAATCTAAAAGCAAGTATGAAAAGACTAAATCTTTTCAAGAAGAAGAAGAAGAACTAGAAGAAGATTATGATGATGAAGAAGAAATGTCTCTAATGTCTAAAAGAATCAATCAACTCTGGAAGCAAAGAAATCTAAGGTCCAGAGGCTACAAAAGATATGATGGCCATCAAGAATCAACATTTGGGCAGAAGAAGTATGAAGCCGAAAGAGAGGTTACTTTCTTTAAATGCAAATAATTTGGCCATTTTAGAAATGAATGTCCCAGACTAAACAAAGAAATACCAAAGAAGAAGTTCTTCAAAGATAAAAAAAATGTTTGATGGAAACTGTTGTACCCCAAACTTTTCCCTCTCATTTCTCAAAGGATCATCCTGGACCCTCAGGTTTGCTTCCACCCAATTTCAAGCCTTGAATTACAAATTTTCTAAGAAAGTCATTCCTAGGGGCAAAATGGTCATTTGGACACTGAAAAGTAAAACTTTGACTTTTGGATCAAAATCAAGTTTCAAGAATCATATTTCATCAAGGCATGAAGTTTGTTTCATCAAGAAAATCAGAAGTCAAGATTTATGTTGAAAATGTCAAAATTCTAAATACTTAGAAATTTTTCCAAGTGTTTAAGAAATATGATAAATTCAGAACATCTGGCCAGATTATCACCATGGTGCAAGTTGATTCTGGAAGAATTTATAATACAAGAGTTAAAGATCTCAATGAGATCTAAAACATTGTAGAACATAACTTCTTCTAGAAATGTTGGGATTTCAAGTTGTACGTCTTCAAAGATACGTCCCTGAAACTTAGACACTTAGTAAATTCTGAGCATTTTCAAATCAGAATTTGTTTACAACTTCTAGGCCAGTTTTCACGTAGGTTCAGTCAGAATTTGCAAGAGTAATTCAAAGAGGGCTTACAAAGCATGTTATAATATTTCTGGAAAGTCTGAGAACTCACTCAGAACATGCTGGATCAAAGAGATACAAGGATCAGAAGTTGGATGTTTGTTCTAAGTTGCACTGATGCTGAACTTCTGACCCAAAATTAAGCTATGATGCATAATCTCATATTGCAGGATTTCTGGTTTGATAAATCTCATCATCATTTAATGCTCACAACCACTTTTGAGTTTTTATCCAAAGAATTTCCCCACGTGTGGCATAGAAGTACATTGTTGTCCTTGAAAAAGAAAACTTTTGTACAAGAGTATGCTGAGCCCATGCTTTGCTTTTGCTTCTGAGGTTACTTTTCCTTAATTCATGCTTATAAATCCAGCTTAGGCACGACTAAAACCTGCTAACCGCCATACTTGTTTAACTTGCTTCAAGAACAAGTCAGTACCCTAACATGATGGTGGTACTCTTGACTTCTCCAAGCTACAAAATTCTTTCCTATAAATTGAACTTCATTTGCAACTGTGAGGAGGGAGGATTGAAAAGAAAAAGCTTTGAAACCTTGCTAAAAAATTCCAGGATTCCGAAACTGCAAACACAAATACACAACCAGCTTGTTTTTGATTCTTGCTTTCAAACGCCAATTTCCTTCAAGTGTTTCTTGACCAAATCATCCATATAGCTTCTGATATATATTTAGCAGCTGTCCTAACTTTTGATTTTCAGACTGTAACACATTCTCCATCAAGTCTCCACCATAAAAAGTCAGAACTTTACTTCTTGGTTGTTCCATAATTTTCCAGCCACTCATATCCCAAGTTAAAGATTGTTCCAACTTGCTGAGCACGTGAGGAGGCTGATCAGAACATTACAAGTAGTCAGAACATTTTCCAGCTTCAAGGTAACTTTCTGTTGATTCTCATCATATCAATTAAGCATTGTTAGACTTGCATGTTCAAAATACAATGTAGACATCTTGATTCTGATGTTGTACATATTCACAGATTTCATGTGTGTTCTGCCTAAGTAAGGAGAATATCAGTTCAAAACTTCTTAAGGAAACTAGGACTAGAAGATATATGCCTGTTTCTTATTTACAGTCTTGACATTTTTTATGTTTCTGAAACCATGATGGAAACCTGCCATAATTGCTATATTTGTGTTTTCTGTTCTGTTGAGAATTGACTAAGCTGCAGATATTCTGATTAGCATGAAGAAAGAAATACAGTTCATCATCAGAGTTTACTTTGTGATACATATTTCTGCTTTTTCTTCTAATACCGAATGTATAGCCAACCCAGTGGTAGAAAACGTGTGCATAAGACAGTAGTGCTAAGGGTCATGAGTTCTAGCCCTAGAAACATCTTTTTTTTTAGGTTTATTGAAGTTTATACCCATTTATCTGTCAAACAATATCCCTAGATTAGAGTTTCTAGATATCTTCACCCAACAACATTATCACTTCACTCTCCCAAACAGCCAGAATTTCCAAACTCTCTCAAATAGCCAGAACTTCTAATCTGCCAATGACATTAGAACTTCTAGATTCCCAGTTGTACCAGAGTTCCTAGACTCCCTTAGCAAACAGAACTTATAGATTTTCCTTTGTTCCCAGCAACCTCAGAACTTGGTGTACCCAGACCCAGAACTTCTGACCTTTTACTTTCCTACTAACATTGTCTCTCTTGTAGCGTATCAGATTCAGAACTTCTGTTCCTTCTCGTTTCAGCAACGTGCTGATTCTAACTCCCTTTTCTCTTATTAATCTTATTTTAGCTTTAATATCCAAAAACACCAAAAATGTTTTATATTTACATACTTTATTTTATCCCTTTTAAAACTCAAAGATCAAAAATGTTTTCTTAAGCAAACTTATTTCTTTTCTTAACAAAAACAAAACTATTCCATTTTTCATTTCTTGTACATTATTTCAATATGGTTGTAATAAATAACTAGGACTTTAATTTATCGCAATCCCCATTGTAAATTTGTACACCTCATCCCCTTAATGATTTAATAGCGTAGAACTTTACTTTTCCATGTTTTTTTTTGCTTTCATATATTATTAGTAATCAGGTGTGTATGGCAAGATAAAAATGACAAATAGACAACCCAAGAATCAAAGACTAAATGCATGCAATCAAATACACTTTTCACACTTGCACCATTAAGGTAATCCCATTTTGTTGACTATCGGAAAAATAGTCATGTCCCTCGAACATGGGCGTTTTAGCACGACAAAAGATCGTAGTCCCTCGATGACCCTCGATGTTGCCTTCGGTAAACGATCTAGTCCCTAAACGACATTGCTAAAACGTCCCATAGGTTGCCTTCTATGACTATACAAATGTCCCACGCCCGTCCCTTCACATCCAACGACGGTGCTTCTTACCAAAACAATGGTAAGATAGCAACATCTAAAGGGGGAGGAAAAGAACATCTAAGACCTTTTAAGTAGGTAGATTTTCTCCTAGTTGCTCGCTTGCTCACAACAAAAACATTTCATACACCAGCACACTCATTTGAAACATTTTCAAAAGACAAACACTTTGTACACGTTCTTATAGAAACGAGAACCATTACAAAGAAGACACCTTTTCAAAATCTCTTTCAAAAACACATTCCAACAAACACCTCTTTGAACATTTTCAATAGACAAACACTTTGTACGCGTTCTTATAGAAACGAGAACCATTACAAAGACATTTTCAAAATACTTTCAAAACCCACACCACAAGCACACATTCAAACAAAAGCAAGTGATCTAGCAAGCAACTAAGAGCCCGTAGATAACTGCGGATGAAAAGGGTGCTAATACCTTCCCTTTTCATAATCTACCCCCCGAACTCAAGAAAACATATCTAAAGGTCTTTTCTGTTTTTTTCAGCCTTTCCTTATTGGATAAAAGAAAAGTCAGTGGCGACTCTTACTAACCGCAACATTGCGACCAAACACAAAACACCCAAGTCAGTTCTCCCACCGTGTTACAGAACTGGCGACTCTGCTGGGGAAAAATACCTAAAAGTGGGGTTACCTTAGGGTTAGATCACATTTACTTGCTTCCTTTGTTTGACTTGCATGCTTTACATTATGGTTCCTTATTTGGGTTTGTTTTGATCCTCCACCCGAATCTGGGGAAACCTTTTACGTAAGTAGCAAGAGATCGTGGAAATTGTGCGGGGTATACTGACACGGTTGAAGCGATGGCTATGTTGATGCAACACTTTGGTTGGTATCGACCTTAGAACATTTAAATGAACAACTTGGCCATCAGGATGTAGCGAGATGGCCGTCTTTGGTGTATTCCCAAAGTCGGCAGATACTCGATGCTACACTCATTGAGACTTGACTCCTGAGTTTTGTTTGGTTGCGAGTCAATCGCCCATCGAACGAAGTTTGTGGGAAAGGTCAATGATATTGAGATCCATTAGAATCCGGTTACTATTTATAGGACAGGTTTAACCAATCCAACTTCACGAGGGTACTACCTTAAAACCCATGCAAGCCTTAAACCCAAGGTCTCTTGTGTGATTTACTTGTGTTATCTGTGATTTCTTAGAATAATCATGACATCATAACATGGCATATCATACTAACCATTTCAAGGATTTTCTAGGGACTTATCTTTGTATTGTTTTGTAGGACATGACATCTGCTCGCATGAACACTATCCAAATCAACCTTGTGAAAGTGAATCCTCAACTCAAGGAGTTAGCATCAAGGATTCCTGAAAGCTCCCCCTTCACTGAAAAACATGGTCTACTTCTCAACTTGGTCACTTCAACCCCTGATGAAGAAATGTTAAAGGTGCTATTTCAGTTCTTTGACCATGTGTCCCACTGCTTCACTTTTCCTGATTACCAGCTAGTGCTTACTATAAAAGAGTTTTCTCAGTTATTGGGGGTACCTATCCTTAATCAGCTACCATTCAACGGTAAGAAAAGAGACCCAAAGCCCGAAGAGGTTGCTCAAGCTCTGTCTTTACAACGGTCTGACGTAGTGGAAAACTGGGAAACCAGAAGAAGTGTCCAAGGATTTCCAGCTAAGTTTCTATTTGAGAGAGCCCACTATTTTTGGGATAGCCTGGATTTACAAGCTTTTGAGGAGGTGCTGGCCCTTCTCATTTATGGGATGGTATTATTCCCTAACACGGACCAAATCATAGATGTGAATGCAGTTAAGGTTTTTCTGTCACATAATCCGGTGCCTACCTTAATTGGGGATATTCTACACTCTCTTTATATACACACTCTAAAGAGAAGAGGGACCCTTCTGTGTTGCACTCCTCTGTTGGCTAGGTGGTTTATTTCGCACCTACCTCGGTCTACTCTAAAGAATGAGCAGGGTTTGAAATGGTCTCGTAGGCAGATGTCCCTTATATATTCAGATATTCATTGGTGTTCGCGATCCTCGGAGAATGTTACCATCATTGATCACTGTGGGGAATTCCCTAATGTACCTCTCTTAGGAATTAGGGGGGGAATCACTTATAATCCTTGTTTAGCATTGCGACAGTTTGGTTATTCTAGAAGGGATGGTCCTCATGATGTACTCGTCCAAGGAATCATCTTTGACTATGAGAATGATGTTCAGGGTTATCGCAAAAGGTTCGTTCGAGCTTGGAGCATAATAAACAGAGTTGACAGCAAGACACTGGGGCACAAGAATTCCATCCCTCTTGAGCCTTAACTCAAATGGGTGTGAGCTCGTGCTCAATGTCTTATGATGCCTTAACCCACCATCTTACCTGTGATTATGGAACCAGTTGCTGAGGGAGACACTCCTTATGTTGTTCCTCATCCTGATATGCCAACTGATTTCGAGGAGCTATAGAAATCCTGGATCCAACATAAAGAAGAGCGAGATACTTTCGAAGCCCAATTCTACGCCAGTGAGAAGAAGGTTCTGGAACTCACCAAGCAGCTTCATGAGGAGCCGAATCTGAATGCGTAAATCGCACCAAAGAGGATGCGTTCAACTTTTTTGTCTTAGGAGTTTTGTATTGTAAGCCCAAGGAGGCATGATGTACTCAAACTTGGATTTATTAATATAACGTGTGTTCCTTTTTTGTCTAAAGCAAATTTAAATCCCTAATTTCCTTGAAATCATTTGCATATGCATCTTCATTCATCATAACACAAACAGGTTTCTTACAACAGGTCTCCTTATCTTTCTACTGTTTATTTCAGTAAGATGGATATTGAACAGACAGTAAAAGATCTTCAGGCGCAGAATGCTCAATTTCAAAAAATGTTCTTGACTCTGGAAAAAGGAAAAGAGGATTTGAAAACTCTGCTGATCAAAGAAAAGAAGAAGAAAGAGAAGAAATCCGTCGGTGTTTTGAATCTGGGAAGAAGGTTCGAAGGACCAGCCAGACGAACCCTAGACTTTGCAACATCATCAGGTGAAGGGGACAATCAAGAAGGGAAAAAAGGAAGTGAATGACCATCCAGAATCTGAAGAGAAGAAGAGGTTGATTACTCTGAAGAGCAGTATCCTCCAGCTGACGACAAATACAAACAGTTGGAAGATCACCTAAATGCTATGGAGATCCAGAGGGTACCCAGATTGGATTTTTAAGAGTTAGGACTTGTCTCAGGGGTTGTCATACTGCAGAAATTCAAGGTCCCCACTTTCGCTAAATATGACGGTGTCTCTTGTCCAAAGTTACATTTAAGGTCATACGTCATGAAAATTCAACCCCATACTACTGATAGGGACCTATGGATACATTTCTACCAAGAAAGCTTGTCAGGGAAACAATTGGATTGGTTATATTAGTTGGAAGGAACCAATGTTCGCAATTGGGAAGACTTGGCTGCCGCCTTTTACAAACAATACCAATATAATGCTGACTTAGCTCCAACTCGAACACAGTTGCAAGGCATGCCCATGGGTACAGATGAAGGTTTCAAAACCTATGCTCAAAAATGGAGGGATCTCGCGGGAAGAGTCCAACCCCCACTATCTGATAAGGAATTGGTGGATATGTTCTTAGGTACGCTATCTAGCCCTTTCTTCAAACACCTGATCGAAAGCTCCTCGGCTGGATTTACCGAATTAATCATGACTGGCGAACGAGTAGAAGCGGGTATAAGAAGTGGAAAAATTCAAAGAGATACATCCTCGAGCACGATGAAGAAACCATTTGCTGGGAAGAAAGAGGTTGGTGCGGTGTACCATCAAAGGAATCAGGATATAACTGAACGCTGTCCAGCGGTAGGGGCTGTCATGATCTCTAAGCCTGCATCTACTTAATAAAGGAATAGTCAGCCGAGAACAAAAAGGTCGGTAAGACAGTTTACCTGGATAAATATGACGATATCTCAAGTCTTGCCATATTTGTTGAGATCTAATCTGGTAACCTTGCGGGAAGCTCCGAAGAATCCCAACACCGCCTCTCCCCGTTACAACCCAAATGCTCGTTGTGCTTACCATTCAGAAAGTCTAGGTCATGATACAAACAACTAATGGGCTTTGAAAAATAAGGTGCAAGACCTTCTCTAGGAAAAGGATATTGAATTTGACGCCCCTGAGATCCCAAATGTTATCACTGCTCATATGCCCAAGCACGGCCGTGGTGTTAACACCATTGAAGATGATGTGTTTGTTACTGTTGTTGATGAACTTGTTACTCCCCTCCTGACCGTCAAGAGGAACCTGTTAAAGGTCGGTTTATTTCCAAGATGTGGTGAAGCTTGCCACCTCTGTTTATCTCTACCAACTGGTTGTCATTTATTGAAGGCAGGTGTCCAACGCCTGATGGATTACAAAGAGATTTTGTTTGAAAGGACTCCCGTTCCAACCATTTATTACAAGGATGTTTCAATAATAACCATTTCCGCCAATCCTCCCAAGGTCTCCACCAAAAGACCCGTCAGGATTACATCCGTTCCGAAGGTGACTCCACTGATAATTACTATGCCAGGGCCAATCCCTTACTCCTCGGATAAAACTGTTCCCTGGAACTATGGGGGTGACGTCTACTACCACAGTGTCAAGCAAGATTGACTGGTTGATGAAGACCCAGTTTTTGAGAAGGCTGGCCCCGACATTGGCAACATTGTGGGAACCAACAAAATAACCATAAGTGGAAGAGTGTTCTCCCCTGAGATTTCTCCTCCGAAAGTTGTTACTGGTCTTGTGATCATTCCTGCTTTTGTTTATGCTGATCCTACTACTACAGTTCCTGTGATTATCCCTGCTGACACCCCTATCACCGAGTTGACCGAGACTCGGGGTAAAGACATTTTGATTGAGCCTGTCCAGACGAAGGCGCAGCCAGTATCTATCACAGAGGCTTCTAAGAAGGAGATGGAAGAAATTTTGAAAATTATAAAGAAAAGCGACTACAATATAGTTGAACAACTAGGGCAGACCCGTTCAAAGATTTCTATGCTAGCTTTTCCGTTGTGCTCTAAAGCTCATGCGAGGGGTTTGGGCAAATTTTTTAAAACTGCCCATGTGCCACAAGAAACCTCTGCGGACCAATTTGAGGATTGTGTGGCCAGTCTGACGACGAATAACAGTTTGGGTTTTTCTGATGCTGATTTAACACCCAGAGGGAGAAAACACAACGATGCGCTACATGTTTCCGTTGAATGCCAGGGCACTACTTTGGCCCATGTCCTGGTAGATACTGGTTCATCATTAAATGTGCTGCCCAAGAAGGCTCTAGATAGGCTAGATTGTGAAGGTTTGACCTTGAAGCCCAGAAACATAGTGGTGATGGCTTTCGATGGTTCGAAGAGAATGTTGCACGGGGAGGTGGACATCCCCATCAAAATTGGTTCTCAAACCTTTTATTCAACTTTCTACGTAATGGATATCCGCCCTTTCTATTTCTGTTTGTTAGGCCGACCTTGGATCCATGGCGCTGGTGCCGTCACCTCTACGTTACATCAGATGTTGAAATACCCAATCAGGGGAAGGATCATAATTGTTCACGTGGAGAAGGAATATATGGTGAGTCACCTGAACTCTTTCAGGTATGTGGAAATGGATGGTGAGTTCATCGAAACTCCGTGTCAACATTTCGAGAAGGTCCCACAAATAGTTGTGACAGCCAAGACTGCTACCAAGACTCCAAAATCTACCATACCACTATTAAAAATGGCCTCGTTGAAGGATGCTAGAGCAGTGAATGAAGAAAGTGGATGCACTATCTGGGGTCAACTTCCAGATATTCCTTATAAATCCAACAAATTTGGTTTGGGCTTCACCTTAGAGGCACAAAAGGCTGTTTGACGAACTCGCACCGGGAGGCCACCTTTACGTATCAGCAGTCAGGGAGTCAACATGGTGGAAGACAGTGATGGTAGCTGTGACCTGGATGAGTAGATCTCTCCAACCATCGGCGGAGGACTCAACAACTGGGAAGCCAAAGAATTTTTCCCTATTACTTTTCTTCAAGAGTAATTGTCTTTCAATTTTTGTCAGATTTGTAATGATTAAACAATTTAGACTTTTGAAACCTTGTGTCTTACCCGAGGCACAATGGTCCATTTGTGAGGGTTGTTACTTCATCTTCATATGTCATCAATAAATCATGGACGTTTTGCATGCAGATTTTTACGCTCATTGTTTTTCTCTTTTTAACCTTTATCATTTTTCTAAGATAGCTATGCTCTTACACACACTCATATATCAAAATGAAGATCCACATCCACTCAGGATCCCATGGGTAACGATTCTGCTATGGCCTATCATGGCTTTGAAAATCCAATCTACCAATCCAAAGACGAAGGTGAGGAAGATTGTGAGGTACCAGGGGAACTAGCCAGGTTATTGCAACAGGAAGAAAGGACCATACAGCCCCACGAAGAGCCAGTGGAGACTGTTAACTTAGGTACTGTAGAGGACAAGAAAGAAGTCAAGGTAGGTGCCAACCTGGAGCCTAGTGTCAAGAAGCGCTTAACTCAGTTACTACATGACTATGTTGAGGTCTTTGCTTGGTCATATGAAGACATGCCAGGGCTCGACACTGACATCGTGGTCCATCGTCTACCGACAAAAAATAACTTCCCTCCGGTAAAATAGAAAGTCCGTCGCATGAGACCAGAAATGTCAGAGAAAATCAAGACTGAAGTCGTGAAGCAGTTCAACGCCAGATTCTTAGTTGTCACCTCCTATCTATAATGGGTCGCCAATGTTGTACTAGTACCTAAAAAGGATGGTAAGATACGTATGTGCGTGGACTACAGAGACCTAAATAGGGCAATCCCCAAGGATGACTTCTCGCTTCCCCACATTGATATTCTGGTTGACAACACCGCACAGTATACAATATTTTCTTTCATGGACGATTTCTCCGAATACAACCAGATAAAAATGGCACCTGAGGACATGGAAAAAACGACCTTCATCACACAGTAGGGTACATTCTGTTACAAGGTTATGCCATTCGGGTTGAAGAACGCTGGGGCAACCTATCAGCGTGCCATCGTAGCTCTATTTCACGACATGATCCATCATGAAATAGAGGTCTATATGGATGACATGATAGCCATATCTCAAACTGAAGAGGAGCACCTTGACCATCTGCAGAAAATGTTTGAAAGACTGAAGAAATACAAACTAACACTGAATCCAAATAAATGCACTTTTGGAGTGAGGTCCGGTAAACTCTTAGGATTCATTGTCAGTGGCAAAGGTATCAAAGTGGACCCCGCAAAGGTAAAAGAAATACAAGAAATGCCTGCTCCTCGCACTGAGAAGGAAGTTAGGGGATTCTTAGGACGGCTGAACTATATCGCCCGGTTCATTTCCCATCTAACCGCTACTTGTGAACCAATCTTCAAATTACTGAAGAAAGATCAAGTGGTGGAATGGAACGGCGACTGCCAGGCTGCCTTCGACAGGATCAAAGAATATCTTCAAGAGCTTCCCATTTTGATGCCGCCAATCGAGGGAAGACCTTTCATCATGTATCTAAGTGTCTTGGAAAATTCAATGGGGTGTGTGCTGGGGCAGCATGACGAGTCTGACCGAAAAGAGCATGCAATATACTACCTGAGCAAAAAGTTTACCGACTGTGAAACCAGATATTCACAGCTCGAGAAAACTTGATGCGTTATGGCATGGGCTTCTCGCCGGCTAAGACAGTATATGTTGACCCATATTACCTTATTAATATCCAAGATAGATCCAATTAAATATATATTCGAGAAGCCCGCCCTCTCTGGAAGAATAGCAAGATGGTAGATGGTCCTTACTGAATACGACATTCAATACACTACCCAGAAATCCATAAAGGTAAGTGTATTAGCCGATCACGTTGCTCATCAAGCTATGGATGACTATCAGTCCATGAAGTTCGAGTTCCCAGATGAAGACATCATGTTGGTAGACAATTGTGAAGAACTCAGACCATAGTACGGACCTGAACAAGGATCCCGGTGGACCTTGGTTTTTGACGGAGGTTCTAATGCACTCGGCAATAGCATAGGCGTTGTGATCATATCCCCTGAAGGATGTCATACTCCCTTCACTGCTAGATTGTGTTTTAACTGTACCAATAATATGGCAGAATATGAAGCGTATATTTTGGGTCTCAAAGCTGCCATAGAATTGGGAATCAAGTCTGTGATCGGTGGATCTGGAACTGACTGTTTAACGCTGGTTCGCGAAATGTCGCGGAGGCAAGAGTCGCCACCGTCTTTATATTTTCTCCAAATGGAAAGGACAAAAGCACAGAAAAATTCCTTAAAGAGATTGCTCTCGGTTCGGGAGGTAGATTATAGAAAGGGAAGGTGTTAGCACCCTTTCTATCCATGGTTATCCATGGGCTCTTAGATACTTGCTCATTTGTGTTTTCAAAAATGGTTTGTTTGCTTTTCAACTGTGGTTTTTAAAAAGTTTCTTTGAAAATTCCAGTTCGACTCTTGTATCGGTCCTCAAGAGTGTTTGAAAAAATGCTTTCGAAAGCTTTTTGGAAATGTGTTGGTGTGAAAAGTATTTTCTTTGATTTGTTTTTGAAATTAGAGCAAGTATCTAGAGTCGTCTACCTACCCTAAGGAATTCGTCTGTGTAAATGTCCTTTAAAGTAGTGCCATCCCACCATTGAGAGGTAGGTAGCACCACCGTTGGAGGTGTTCGGGTCAATTCGAAGGTTCGGGACATGGTGATCACCGGAGCAATAGGAAGACACCTTAGAAGCTACCCTCATGCCAGGTTCCCGGATCATGAGGACTTACTAAGACATCCTCTACTCGACGATCACCTTTCGAGGCAAGGCAACAGTGAGGCGTACCCTAGGGGTGGTGTGTGATTTGTGTGTCAGATTCATTTATTTTTGTCTTGTCATGTTATGGGTGAGCTACGCGTTTATTTTTATTTAAGTCATTCAGTCTTGCATGCATTTATTTACAGTTAAAATATTGCGAGAAATAAAAGTTCTAAAGCTATTACAAGAGGCGCGGGTCGACATCGCCAAAATTTCCTGAACCCGATTTGACAGAAAAATAAAGAATTAAAGAAAAGTAAAGTGCGAGAAATTAATTACACGGCTTTGGGAGAGATACATAAATAATTAAAAGAAAAAGAAATAAATATGCGAATTGAAATTTAAATTAGAAACGAGGGCGTTGGACCCTTTTTACGAGATTAAATTAAATAATTAAATTAACTGAAATTAAAAAAAGGAAATTGTTTTTGGTATTTTTGTATTTTATGATTTTTATGAAAAATAATTAAATGAAATTAAAAGATTAACCCTAATTCTAATTGTTTTAGTTTATTAAAAAAGAATTAAATTTTAACCTAATATTAACCTAATTATTTACATGCAATTTTAATTTATAAAAATAAATAATATTTTAATAATTAATTTTTATGAAAGAAAAGAAAAAAAGGATAAAAATTATTACGAACCCTAGTTCTACCAATTTTAAATTAATCAAGAAAATGTTAAGATTTACTCCTAAATTAAAACTAATTAATTAATAAAGGCTTTATTTACAAAAATATATTAATTAAATAGAATATTTATTTTTTGTCTTTTTCTGATTTTTTATTGTTTTTTATATTATTGTGAAAATAATTAAATTAAAGAAATTAATTAAAATAAAGACAATAATTGAAAATAATGAAAAGAAATAATGCAAACCTAGGGGGTTCTGCCCCTAATTTGGAGGCGAGACTTAGCATTTTAGGCCCATCAAGACCTTGGCCTGTTTGACTTTTGCGCTGGCATGTGAGATGGTTGACTAGTACCCATCATGATCTCTGGATCCTGGCCCTTGGATTGGTGAATTTGGCCAAGTGGCGTGTTGGATGGAAGAGTATATGGTAGAGCCTTATGTTGAATCTGCATGGGATAACAGTTAAAGGCAAAATAATATGAAAGGGATGAGGACCTGGGGCTCGAACCTAGGTCCTGTGGTTTACCAAGCGTCTTCCCTACCACTCAAGCCAGCGCGTTTATTCTTTAATCTGATGGACACTAAATAATATAATAAGAAAACAATGGATTAGTGGACAAAATAAAAAAACGCGCTAATTATTTGAATCACCCAATGGTATTCTTCCACGCATCATCTTCTTCTTCTTCGTTTATTTTTCCTGAAACACAAAACCATAAGCAACGGTTTTTGGAACGTTCCAGAATATGCCATTCCAGAAAATAGCGAACAGGCCATGTGGCCTCATAAATTAGGCGCGAGGGTCCTATCTTTTTCGTCCAAGCGCGCTGAACATGGTCATGGCATTGAGGTTCTCTAATTTTACAGCGTTAAAAAATGCCCAATTCAAAGCTTGCAAAACCCTAGAATATAACAATGGCAGATTCTCCAATAGTGCATAAAAACGCAATTAAAATATAGGGTTAGCTTCAGAACACATCACTTAGTATGAATACATAAACAAAATGCTATGAGAATGTCTCAAAATTAAAACACGAATATGCATTTTTATGAGAAAAAATTGACTTCTGTATACCGATTCAAAGGGTTAGGGACGTGGAAACCTATTCAGGCACGTTGCTTAAAGTCTCAGGAAGGTGATGAGATGATTATCTCAGCTTGAATCGCCCTGGAAAACAGTTTTCAGATTTGAGTTTTCAAGCAAAAATTCAAGTTTTGTCTCTTCTCTATGGCGCAGCTTTTTTGTAATGGGCACGAGGGTTTGCTTGTGTATGTATAGGTGAATGATTTAGGTTAAGAACTTGATCAAAAATCCATGCATTGATGTGAAAAAATATTTGATTTTTAAGCCATGATTTTCCAATCTTTTTCAAGCATCTTTGATACAAATCATGTCCAATTCCATTGATTCTTTCTATATTTGGTTAGGCACGAAATCTTGGAGATATTATATGCATAAAAAGATTGAAAAATCTAGGTTTAGTATTTTTCATGTATTTTAATTAATTAAATGAATTATTAATAATAAAAATCCAAATAAATAAATAAAAAATGAAGAAAAACTTCCCTTTGGGCCAAATGGTCGTGCACATGCCTTGGATAATGAATTGTGGAAGAAAAAGAGGCCCATTAGCAATTTTAGGTCATTTGAAGCAATGTTGACTTTTCAAAATATCCAAAAATTTCCCAACTTCCACAAGGCATAACTAGCTCAATTTTTAAGCTTTGCTCATGTTCTTTGACATTTTGGAAAGGTCTTTGAGTCCTCTAACCAATGCCTTTGGTCCCATGTCATTTTGATTTACCAATATCAAGGTATGGCCTTTGACTTAAAGTCCCTTTTTGTTGACTTTTGAAAATGACCTATAATGTTGAAATTGATAACTTTTTGTGAGAGCATTTCTTAGACTTGAAGTATGAAGATGAGTTGTAGGAAATGTCTTTCTCTTCAAAATGAGCTTTGGATGGAATTTTTCTGATAATTCATGTGAAAGTTATGCCCTGGTCAATTTACAGTTGACTTTTTCAATTGTCCAAATAAGGAAACTTTTGCATCTTGATGATTTTTGAGCCAAGCTTTGAGAATCATGATCAAGCATTGATCAAATGATGTTTGTGGCTTCAAAATGAGATGTTGACCAAAAATTTGAACTTTTGACTGCCAAATGACCATTTTGCCCCTACAGTTGACTGTAGTGCAATTAGGGTTTTTGACTGTGCAATTTTGTGGTGAAAGTCTTGAAACTTGGTATGAGGATGCTTGACCATATTTATAGGCATGTGGGACTTGATTGGACCCTTGGAAACTTCATTTTCTTGGTCAGAACCAAAACCCTAATTTTGATTGTTTAGGAGGCCCTTGCACTGTGCAACCCTTGGGGAATTTTGAAGCATGACTTGGCAATTTTCTTGAAGAATATGGGAGGACAAATTTTGGGGTACAACAGTTGCCCCTGTTCAATCTTCTTAGACCTGAGGATGCAGATTGGCTGACGTGCCTTTCGTAATCCGATGGTGGAAGATGATTGAACACTAGAGTGCCCAGAAATTTGCGCTTACATAGTAGCAGTGTGATGGTGGAATGGGCTTATAGATGCCATTTAGAGATTGATGGATAGGATGATGGGCTTATAGATGCCATGCTAAGAGATGATGGAAGGTGGATGGGCTCATAGATGCCATCTGGATGTTGATCGCGTAAGAGCTTCCTTAGCGAGAACTTGCATACCTGCAAAAGAAAAAATGATTACCTGACCTGTTACAGGAGCTGGTCTTCAGATGCTTGGTGTAGATGTGTCCTGACTGGTTACAGGAGCTGGGCCTGGAGCTTCAAACGGTGATGAATGAACCAGGGATGGTTACTACCTCAATAGGAACGGTGAGAGAACCTTGGGTGACTTTAACCTCAACAGCAATCGTTGAAAAAATCTTGGGATTACCATCTCCGCAGGATCGGGGAGAGAACCATAGGCGACTACAACCTCAACAACAAACATTAAGAGAATCTTGGTGGGAATTATCATCTCCGCAGTATCGGGGAGAGAACCATAGGCGATTACAACCTCAATAGCAATTATTGGGAAAACCTTGGATGGAATTATCATCTCCGCAGGATCGGGGAGAGAACCATAGGCGATTACAATCTCAATAGCAATCATTGAGAAAACCTTGGATAACTTCTACTGAGTCTTCATCAGAAAAATCTGTTTGGGGTTGATTTAGCTGGACTAGAGAAGGCCTTGGACTGGATAAGAAACAGAGAATCTTAGGGTCGATTAACTGAACCGGCCTAGGTCTTGGAATGTCTTCAACTGGGTCTTTATCAGAAAAATCTGTTTGGGGTCGATTTAACTGGACCAGAGAAGGCCTTTGACTGGATAATAAATCTTTGGAGTCGATTTACGTGAACCGGTCTAGGTCTTGAAATATGATTGAGAATTTAACTGAATCTTTCCTGAAAGGTAAAGGCCAATCATACGCAATGCATAATATGGATCAAGCGATGATGTTCTCAACATAAATGAGATTTGTAAGATATGACGCGTCTATGCATGCTATAATGATGTATGAAGATGTTTATGAATATTATGTTTTCGTCTTAGGAAAATAAATCCTTGACGGGTGCCGGGAAGTCATATCCTGGGATGATGTTGGAGAACAGATTTTGCTTCCGCTGGATGATAGTTGCAAGTATACCGGTAGGAGAAGATGACTCCGTTGGGGGGTAAACTTGGCGAATGGAATAACTCTGCGGGGAGGAAAGTACTCTAACTATCTTGCTGGGAAGCAACACTCTGTGGGGAGAGAGATACTTTGCTGAGTTGTTGATAATAACTTGCTGGGGATACCCTTGTTGTGTTGGAAGTGTTTAACAGACTTCGCTGGGGATAAGAAGACTGTGTTGACGACGATCTTTCCGTGGCTTTTGGCTGAGGATAACCCAGTTATATCCTAGTACGGAAATAACTCTTTGAACAAAGCCGGGAGACGCGTTCGGGCTCTGCGAGAATAAACTTCCAGAATCTACTAGGGATAAGCTTATTACTTGGGGAGATGGATTCCAACTTTCCTGGGGAAACTGGATTGGACTCTCTTGGGGAAGTTTGAACTGCATCGGGGAAGTGACTCCTTTGAATGCTGGTATACTGCCGGGGAACAATCTTTAGGCCAAGACTGTCGGGGATGCTTGTTAAGGATAGATATGCTGCCGGGGAATGTTGAGATCTGCCGGAGGATACCCAACTTCCTTAAGTTTGATACTATAGCTTCGCTTGGGGAGAGTGTATTGATTTGCTGACGTACTCTCTGGGGAATTAGGATATGCCGGTTATGTTCTTTAGCTAAACCTACCTTGGTACCTTGGAGGATAGAACAATTAGATCGCTTAGACAACTCTTTATTGCCCCTGTTTCTAATGTTACCTGTAATTAATTCTTTGTTTCGCATGCAAATATTCATGAGTTAGCAAATTATTGTCAATGCATATATCACAAATTGAACCTTGGACGTTCTTCGCAAAACAAAACAGAAAAGAAAAACAATTGGCAATTTTAACTGAAAAGTGATATATTTGTATTGATTTTTGAATTGCCTGAAAATAGGCGTTTTGTGTACAAGAGGCTGACGTCCTAGTAAGAGAACGCCGCCGAACAAAGGAGTTTATACAAATTTTGTACAAAAGAAAATAAAACAGCTGCGTGAAATGAATGATCCCACTGGGTTTCAACTCTGCTATCGCATTTATATCCCCGAGCGTCTCATCACTTGATGACCTAAACGAAGATGAAGCTGACTGATCGATGCCGTCTGAACTTGATGTATATACCGGATTCTGGATGTAAAGTGATCCAATGAGACATAGTATTACGCTTTATCCCTAACTTTTGCCTGGACCGCCCTTTCGGGTTTTCAGTCCACCGGGATACCCATTTTTGCCCAAGCCGCCTTTTCAGGTTTTCGACTTGCCGGGTGTACAGATTTTTTCCATTTCATCCCTTCATTTTGCCCGAACCCTTTTGGTTCGCCGGGAAGCCCTAATTTTTGCCTAGGCATGTCAGCCTAGCGGGTCTTTTTTCATGCGTAGTATCTTTTTACTATGTCTGCATTGGCGGGGTGAGGAAGGTCGTCACCATCCATATTGGTTAGAATCATGGCTCCTCCTGAAAACACATGTTTAACCACAAATGGCCCTTCGTACGTAGGGGTCCATTTGCCCCTTGGATCACTCTGAGGAAGGATGATTCGCTTGATTACCAGATCCCCAACTTGATATTCCTGTGGTCTGACCTTTTTGTTAAATGCCCTGATCATCCGTTTCTGATACGTCTGACCATGGCAGATAACAGCAAGTCTCTTCTCATCAATAAGGTTTAACTGATCAAGTTGTGTCTGGATCCAATCATCTTCGTTCAGATTTGCATCCTTCATTATCCGGAGAGAGGGTATTTGTACTTCGATCGGCAAGACTGCCTCCATACCATAAACCAAAGAGAAAAGAGTTGCCCCGGTTGACGTCCTGGCTGAGGTACGATACCCATGTAGAGCAAACGGTAACATCTCGTGCCAATCTTTATAAGTCACTGTCATCTTCTGCACGATTTTCTTGATATTTTTATTTGCTGCCTCTACAGCCCCATTCATCTTCGGTCTGTAAGGAGAAGAATTGTGGTGCTGTATCTTGAACTGTTCGCAGAGCTCAGTGATCATCTTGTTATTCAGATTGGTACCGTTGTCTGTAATGATCCTCTCTGGGACGCCGTACCGACAGATCAGATTATGCCGAATGAATCGTGCCACAACAGTCTTGGTTACCGTAGCATAGGATGCTGCTTCGACCCACTTCGTGAAGTAATCAATCGCTACCAGGATGAAGCGATGTCCATTAGATGCTGTAGGCTTAATCTCGCCGATCATGTATATGCCCCACATTGCAAACGGCCAAGGCGCAGTCAGAACATTCAGAGGAACTGGAGGAACATGCACCTTGTCTGCATAAATCTGGCACTTATGGCATGTCCTGGAATGTTGGTAGCAGTCAGCTTCCATTGTGGACCAGTAATACCCTGCCCGAAGGATTTTCTTTGCCATTGTATGTCCACTGGAATGTGTACCAAAGGTCCCTTCATGTAGCTCTTCCATGATCCTTTCTGCTTCAGTCTTATCCACACAACGCAGTAAGGTTGAATCATGGTTTCGCTTGTACAAGATGCCGTTGCTAAGGAAGAACTTTGCCGCGAACCTTCTTAGGAACTTCTTATCATTGATAGAGGCACCTTCAGGGTATTCCCGAGTTTCCAAGTATCTCTTCACCTCATGGTACCAAGGCTTCTCAGTCACCAACTCAGTCTCGAGGTCACAACAGTATGCCGGTTCGTCCAGTTTCCAGATGATGATCCGGGGAGCCTCATTATCCCATTTGACCTTGAACATAGAAGACATTGTAGCTAACGCGTCCGCCAACTGATTCTCTTCTCTTGGAAAGTGTTCAAAGGTTATCTTCGTGAAGTGGGGGATCAAGGTCAACACACATTCTCTGTAAGGAATAAGATTCAGATGTTTCGTATCCCACTCTCCTTTGATCTGATTGATCACGAGAGCGAAATCCCCGAAGACACTCAGAAACTTGATCCTTAGGTCGATCGCAGCTTGAAGACCCATGATGCACGCCTCATACTCCGCCATGTTGTTGGTACAGTTGAAACATAGTCGGGCAGTGAGCGGAGTATGAGTGCCTTGCGGTGATATGATTATAGCGCCGATACCATTTCCCAAAGCGTTGGAGGCTCCGTCAAAGTGCATAGACCATCGGGATCCTTCCTCAGGTCCTTCATTCGGTCCAGGTACTTCACAATCAGTTACTATCATGATGCTTTCATCTGGAAACTCAAAGTTCATTGACTGATAGTCATCTACGGCCTGATGTGCCAAGTGGTCTACCAATACACTTCCCTTGATGGCTTTCTGGGTCGTGTACTGAATGTCGTATTCCGTCAAGATCATTTGCCATCTTGCTATTCTCCCAGACAAAGCAGGCTTTTCGAATATATACTTTATAGGATCCATCTTTGAGATTAACAAGGTAGTGTGAGTCAGCATATACTGTCTCAGCCGGCGAGCAGCCCATACCAAAGCGCAACAAGTTTTCTCAAGCAGTGAGTATCGGGTCTCACAGTCGGTAAACTTTTTGCTAAGGTAATAAATGGCATGCTCTTTTCGGCCAGACTCGTCATGCTGCCCCATCACACACCCCATTGAGTTGTCAAGCACTGTTAGATATAGTATCAGAGGTCTCCCTTCAACCGGTGGCATAAGGATGGGTGGTTCTTGGAGATACTCTTTGATTCTGTCGAAAGCAGCCTGACATTCATCATTCCAACGTACTACCTGATCTTTCTTCAGCAGCTTGAAGATTGGCTCACAGGTAGCAGTCAGGTGTGAGATGAATCGAGCAATGTAATTCAGACGTCCCAAAAAGCCTCTGACTTCCTTCTCTGTCTTAGGAATTGGCATCTCTTGAATAGCTTTAACCTTGGCAGGGTCCACTTGAATGCCCTTATCGCTTACCACGAAGCCTAGCAACTTTCCAGATCTTACCCCAAAGGTGCACTTGTTCAGGTTCAACCTCAGCTTGTATAGTTTCAGACGGTCAAACAACTTCTGCAGATGATCTAGGTGCTCTTCCTCAGTCTGGGACCTTGCGATCATGTCGTCAACATACACTTCTATCTCATGATGGATCATGTCATGAAATAAAGCGACCATGGCACGTTGGTAGGTTGCCCCAACGTTCTTCAGCCCAAACGGCACGACCTTGTAGCAGAAGGTGCCCCACTGAGTAACAAATGTAGTCTTTTCCATGTCTTCAGGTGCCATCTTGATTTGATTGTAACCAGAAAAACCATCCATGAAAGAGAACACCTTATGCTGAGCTGTATTATCAACAAGGACGTCAATGTGAGGTAGAGGGAAGTCATCCTTGGGGCTGGCCCTGTTCAGATCCCTGTAATCGACACACATTCTGACCTTTCCATCTTTCTTTGGTACCGGCACCACATTAGCAACCCACTGAGGGTAGGAAGTCACTGCAAGGAATCCAGCATCAAATTGTTTCATAACCTCAGCCTTGATCTTCTCAGACATCTCTGGACGCATACGGCGGACCTTTTGCTTAACTGGAGGGCAGTCTTCCTTAGTAGGCAAGTGATGGACCACGATATCAGTGTCCAACCCGGGCATGTCTTCGTAGGACCAGGCGAATATCTCCATATAATCATGTAGCATCTTAGTCAACCGTTGCTTCACGCTGAGCTCTAGGTTGGCACCAATCTTTACCTCTTTCCTGTCTGCCTCAGTACCCAAGTTTATTGTTTCCACTGGCTCTTCATGTGGTTGAATTGCCCTCTCTTCCTGAAGCAACAGTCTTGCAAGCTCGCCAGGCACTTCGCAATCATCTTCACCTTCGTCTTCGGCTAAGTTGATCGGATTTTCGAAGTCATAATTGGCAGTAGCAGAGTCGTTATCAGTGAGATCCAGAGTGGATTGAAACCTGTATGAGTGAGTGTGTGTAAATACAGCTGTTTTGAAAAATATGTAAAGGAGGGAAAGACAGAAAAGGAGCATAAGATTTGAAATGCGAGAAAACGTCCAAGATTTTCATTTATGATATATGAAATGACAATTTATATGCCCTCACAAATGAAACCACGGTGCCTCGGGTAAGACATCGGGCCATAGAGTTTATTTATTGTTTATTACAAATAATAAAACAAAGAAGTTTATTACTGCGTAACAAAAGTAACAGGAGTATGGTCTTTGACAATCCAATTATTCAATCCGCCTTCGGTTGTCGGGTAGATCCAGCTATTGAACTCTGCTTCATCCACATCATTGTCCTCCCCAACAGCATTCACTCCTGGATTTGTGATGAGCACATGAGGTCTTCTGGTCTTCACCTTCCGCATAGCTTTCTGACCCTCTGCAGTAAAACCCAGTCCAAATTTGTCAGTTTTCTGTGTAAAGTCGGGAAGCCTGCCCCAGTTAGCGCACTCACCTTTCTGAACCACAGCCCGGGCATCCTTTAGGGAAGCCATCTTCAAAGGAACATCTTCTTCGACTGCTGCTTCTGCTGCTGCTGAAATTGGAAGCACCTCCTCGAAATGCTGAAAGGGGGTTTCAATAAACTCCCCGTCCATCTCAATGTATCTGAAGGAATTCAAGTGGCTCACCATATACTCCTCCTCTCCTTGCACAGTGACGATCTTCCCTCTGACAGGGTACTTCAGCTTCTGGTGCAAGGTAGAGGTCACTGCCCCAGCCTTATGGATCCAAGGTCGACCCAGTAGACAAGAGTACGATGGACGGATATCCATCACATAAAAAGTAGAGTCAAACACCTGAGAGCCCACACGAATAGGAATGTCAACCTCTCCATGAACCATCCTTTTTGAACCGTCAAAGGCCCTGACGATGATATTGCTGGGTTTTAATTCCAGGCCTTCACAATCCAAACGGTCTAAAGCCTTCTTTGGTAGGACATTCAAGGAAGAACCAGTATCCACCAATACATGTGCCAGAGTAGTGCCCCTGCATTCAATAGAGACATGCAGGGCGTCATTGTGGTCTCTTCCCTTCGCAGTCAGGTCAGCATCTGAGAAACCCAAGACATTGTCCACTGTCAGATTTGCTACGCAATCAGTGAACTGGACTGCAGATGTCTCATGTGGCACATGGACCGTCTTGAGAAATGAGATTAAGGCCTTAGCATGGGCCTCGGAGCACAGTAATAAGGAGAGCATGGAGATTTTGGAGGGCGTGTGCCCCAGCTGTTCCACAACATTGAAGTCACTCTTCTTTATTATTTTCAGGATTTCCTCCATCTCTTGTTGGGAGGCCTCAGCATTTATAGGTATCGGTGCCTCCATCCGGGCGGGCTCATCTTCAATTCCTTTGCCCCGAGCATTGGATGACTCGGCAGCAGGGGAAACAACTCGGTCAGCAACAGGAACATGTACACTTGTAGGTGTCATAAGGAGGGGTCTTCGCGCAGCGGGCGGTGCAATGTCAGGCGAGAAGAGCCTGCCACTGCGGGTAACCTTGGTTGGGCCAGTGATATCGCAGATACTGACGCCAGTGTTGAACTCTTGTTTAATTCCATTCACATATACGTCTGCCCCATAATGCCAGGGGACAGCTTTATCGGATACATAGGGAAGAGGCCCCGGGACAGTGATAACAACCGGTGCGACTGTCATGATTTGAACAGGCTTCTTCGGGAGAGCCTTGATTGGATTATTGAAGATGGTAACCACAGAAACTTCTTCTACCGGAACCAACTGAACAGCAGACTTCTTAAACAGAATCTCCTTGCTATCCATTAGGCTTTGGATGCCTAACTTCAGCAAGGGAAAACCAGATAGGGAAACAGCACAGAACAGGCAACCCTCACTGCAACCCGGAAATAAACCGGCCAGCAGCAGGTTCCTCTTGACAGTCTTCAGAGGAGTAGCCAGATCATCCACAGAAACAGTGTACACTTCTTCATTAACAGCATTTATCCCATGCTGAGGCATAGGAGCAGTCACCACATTCGGCCTCTCAGGCGCTTCGAACTGTATCTCCTTCGCGTCGATAAGGTCTTGCACCTTATTACTTAATGCCCAACAGTCATCAGTGGAATGCCCCGGGCTATCAGAATGGTACGCACAACGGGCATTTGGGTTGTATTTCGGAGAGGCAGTGTTTACACCTTTGGGGGCCTCTCTGACGGTCACTAGGTTGGTGGATAGTAACTGCGGCAAGATCACCGATAAGGTCATGCTCAAACGGGTAAACTCTCTACGGGGTCTTTCAGCCCTTTGAGGATTGGTTGGCCGAGGAGCGACAGCAGGCTTAGCAATCATCACCGCACTGACAGATTGGCGGCGCTCAGATTTCTCTTGTCTTCTAGAGCCATATACAGCACTAGCCTCCTTCTTGAAGGGTTTCTTCTCAGAACTAGACGATGCACCCTTTGGAATCTTTCCAGACTTCAACCCAGCCTCAATTCTCTCTCCAGTCAGAATCAGATCAGTGAACCCTGTAGACGAATTCCTGATAAGATGGTTGAAAAATGGCCCAGATAGGGTCCCCAAGAACATGTCTACCAACTCCCGACCAGTCAACGGAGGTTGTACTCTGCCAGCCAGATCCCTCCACTTCTGAGCGTACTCTTTAAAACCTTCACTTGAACCTAACGACATACCCTGGAGTTGGGTACGTGTAGGGGCAAGGTCGGCATTATATTGATACTGCTTATAGAAAGCAGTAGCCAACTCCTCCCAGTTACGAACCTTGGTCCCATCCAGCTGATAGAACCATTCGAGATGAGTCCCTGAAAGACTCTCCTGGAAGAAGTGGATCCACAAATTCTTATCCGCTGAGTACGGTTGAATCTTCCGAACATAGGACCTGAGATGTAGCTTGGGACAAGACGCCCCGTCGTACTTAGTGAAAGATGGTGCTTTGAATTTACGAGGAATAATCACACCAGTAGACAAACCCAAATCTCCAAAATCCAGCCCAGGTACCTGTTGTATCTCCATAGCATTCAGCCTGTCTTCCAACTGCTTGTATCTGTCTTTTGCAGGAGGATACTGCTCTTCATCAAAATCAGTCTCGTTGTCAGAGACTACCGGACTAGGACCCTTTTCCGCTTGAGGAGTACTCTTGCCAATAGAAGAACCAGCCTCTTCATTCTGCAGAGTATTACCAAACCTTCGGCCCGAGCTGAACAGAACAGTTCTTCTCTTCTTCTTCTTTTCCTTCTTCAGGAGCAGAGCCTTCAGCTCTTCTTGGCCCTGAGCCAAACCCATGATTAGTTCCTGGAATTGCGCATTCTGCGCCTAAAGAGCCTTGATGGACATCTCAGTTGATGATGAGTCGGGATTCATGATGCTGAAATAAACAGCGAAGAACTGTAAGCAACCTGAAAAGAAGAAAACCTGCTATGCACATGATGAATGATATGTGTTTATGCAATGCATTCAAGGGTTCGAAAGTTCAAATTTGTTGTAGACAAAAAGGAACACACGTTATCATTAAGGAAATAATTATTCAGTACATCAAAGCCTCATGGGAAAAATAATACAAAAGCAAATCAATCCCAAAATATACTACGCATCCTCTTTGGAGCTATATAGGTGTTGAGATTCCTCTCCTCATGCAACAGGCGGGTGAGCTCCAAGACCTTCTTTTCACTAGCATGTAGACTGGTCTCAAGAGAATTCCGTTCTTCCTTAAGCTGGATCCAACTCTTCTGCATCTCTTCTCAGGATGTGGGCATATCAGGGTGCTGAATAGTGTAGGACACTTCTCCTTCCAAGACTGGTTCTTTGATCACAGGGAGCATATGGGGATAAGGCATCACTAACTTCTGGGAGCGGGCTCGTACCCACTTGAGATAAGGTTCCAACGGGATGGAATTCCTGTGCCCCAGTGTCTTGCTGTCTATCCTACTGGGCATCCTCCATGCTCTGATAAATCTCTGGCGAAGTCCTTGAGTATCGTTGTCGAAGTCAAAAACTATGTCAGGAATTAACATGTCATGAGGACCATCCCTCCGAGCATAACCAAACTGTCTCCAAGCCAGGCATGGGTTGTAAGTAATACCTCCTCTGATTCCAAGTAAAGGAACATTAGGGTACTCTCCGCAACGATCAATGATAGTGACATCTTCTCTGGACCGAGGGCACCAATGTATATCCGCATGTGTAAGAGTCATCAACCGTTGTGACCATCTTAAACCCTGCTCGTTCTTCAAAACTGATTGTGGAAGGTGCGAAATAAACCACCTTCCCAGGAGAGGAGTGCAGCACATAAGGACACCTCTTTTTCTCATGGTTCGAGTGTAACATGAGTGAAGGATGTCCCCCAGCAACGTAGGTATAGGATTCTTGGACATAAAGATCTGGACAACACTGATATCAATAAGCTGATCTGGATTAGGGAACAACACCAAACCATAGACAAGGAGGGCCACAACTTCTTCAAAAGCTTGTAAGTCAAGGGAGTTCCAACATTCATGGGCCTTTTCAAACAGAAACCTGGCTAAGAACCCTTTGATACCAATTCTAACTTCCCAATGTCCCTTGAGGTCAGATGACTGTAGGTGCAAGGCTTTAGCAATCTCTTCAAGCTTAGGTTCCTTTTCTGTACCGTTGTAGGGTAGTTGATCAAGGATAGGGATCTTCAGGAGCCGGTAGAACTCCTCCAATGTAGGTACCAGCTGATAATCCAAGAAGGTGAAACAGTGATGCAGAGGGTCAAAGAACTGGAACAAGACCTTTATCATGTCTTCCTCAATGTTGGTGTTGACCAAGCTGATGAGGCTTCCATGTCTTTCACTGAATGAAGAGTTCTCGGGAATCCTGGATATAAGCTCCTTAAGCTGAGAGGGGACCCTTACAAGACTGATTTGAATTGTCTTTCTACGAACCGTTTCCATGTCCTACAAAACAAAGAACAAAAATGAAGATTCGAACCCCTGAAATGGTTAGTCAATGCATATGATGCTGGATGATGTCATGATGCTATGATTAAACACACCACATATATTTACAAAGACAAACATGTAACGCACACAAGGCACACAAGACAAGCCCTTAGGGTTTAAGGCCAGCATGGGGTCTGGGTAGTACCCTCTTGAAGTTGGTGGGTTCAACCTGTCCTATTAGAAGTAACCAGGTTCTAAGGGTCCCAATATCACGGGATTGCTTTCATTGTTCATCGTTTCGATTTAGCCACTGAACTGGCGACCGAAATATTCCAGGAAAGCAACCCTCAATTGAGTGTAGTATCGAGTATCAACCAACCTCGGACTGCACCAAAGTCAGTTATCTCACTACCCTAAAGAGGCCAAGATAGTTCAATTAAGGTTCCTAAGGTCTGTTGATGCTTCACGACACCACGCGGAGGCCCCGTACTCTCCTTGACTGAACTCAAGGGTTACCGGTACACACCAAAGTGGCACATCAACGTAGCAGACTGTTTCAACCATGTCGGTATACCCCGCACAGTTCCCTCACAGCCTTGTTGCTACTTTCTAAGAAGCTATCCCCAGATCCGGGTTAGGATCTATAGAACTCCCAAGACAGTCCCACAATTTAAAGCAAGCAAAGAAAGCAATTGAAAACACAGTGATCTTAGTCCTAAGGTACACCTCACTTTAAGTTTAAGTCCCCAGCAGAGTCGCCAGTTCTGTGATCGGTGGATCTGGAACTGACTGTTTAATGCTGGTTCGCGAAATGTCGCGGAAGCAAGAGTCGCCACCGTCTTTATATTTTCTCCAAATGGAAAGGACAAAAGCACAGAAAAATTCCTTAAAGAGATTGCTCTCGGTTCGGGAGGTAGATTATAGAAAGGGAAGGTGTTAGCACCCTTTCTATCCATGGTTATCCATGGGCTCTTAGATACTTGCTCATTTGTGTTTTCAAAAATGGTTTGTTTGCTTTTCAACTGTGGTTTTTAAAAAGTTTCTTTGAAAATTCCAGTTCGACTCTTGTATCGGTCCTCAAGAGTGTTTGAAAAAATGCTTTCGAAAGCTTTTTGGAAATGTGTTGGTGTGAAAAGTATTTTCTTTGATTTGTTTTTGAAATTAGAGCAAGTATCTAGAGTCGTCTACCTACCCTAAGGAATTCGTCTGTGTAAATGTCCTTTAAAGTAGTGCCATCCCACCATTGAGAGGTAGGTAGCACCACCGTTGGAGGTGTTCGGGTCAATTCGAAGGTTCGGGACATGGTGATCACCGGAGCAATAGGAAGACACCTTAGAAGCTACCCTCATGCCAGGTTCCCGGATCATGAGGACTTACTAAGACATCCTCTACTCGACGATCACCTTTCGAGGCAAGGCAACAGTGAGGCGTACCCTAGGGGTGGTGTGTGATTTGTGTGTCAGATTCATTTATTTTTGTCTTGTCATGTTATGGGTGAGCTACGCGTTTATTTTTATTTAAGTCATTCAGTCTTGCATGCATTTATTTACAGTTAAAATATTGCGAGAAATAAAAGTTCTAAAGCTATTACAAGAGGCGCGGGTCGACATCGCCAAAATTTCCTGAACCCGATTTGACAGAAAAATAAAGAATTAAAGAAAAGTAAAGTGCGAGAAATTAATTACACGGCTTTGGGAGAGATACATAAATAATTAAAAGAAAAAGAAATAAATATGCGAATTGAAATTTAAATTAGAAACGAGGGCGTTGGACCCTTTTTACGAGATTAAATTAAATAATTAAATTAACTGAAATTAAAAAAAGGAAATTGTTTTTGGTATTTTTGTATTTTATGATTTTTATGAAAAATAATTAAATGAAATTAAAAGATTAACCCTAATTCTAATTGTTTTAGTTTATTAAAAAAGAATTAAATTTTAACCTAATATTAACCTAATTATTTACATGCAATTTTAATTTATAAAAATAAATAATATTTTAATAATTAATTTTTATGAAAGAAAAGAAAAAAAGGATAAAAATTATTACGAACCCTAGTTCTACCAATTTTAAATTAATCAAGAAAATGTTAAGATTTACTCCTAAATTAAAACTAATTAATTAATAAAGGCTTTATTTACAAAAATATATTAATTAAATAGAATATTTATTTTTTGTCTTTTTCTGATTTTTTATTGTTTTTTATATTATTGTGAAAATAATTAAATTAAAGAAATTAATTAAAATAAAGACAATAATTGAAAATAATGAAAAGAAATAATGCAAACCTAGGGGGTTCTGCCCCTAATTTGGAGGCGAGACTTAGCATTTTAGGCCCATCAAGACCTTGGCCTGTTTGACTTTTGCGCTGGCATGTGAGATGGTTGACTAGTACCCATCATGATCTCTGGATCCTGGCCCTTGGATTGGTGAATTTGGCCAAGTGGCGTGTTGGATGGAAGAGTATATGGTAGAGCCTTATGTTGAATCTGCATGGGATAACAGTTAAAGGCAAAATAATATGAAAGGGATGAGGACCTGGGGCTCGAACCCAGGTCCTGTGGTTTACCAAGCGTCTTCCCTACCACTCAAGCCAGCGCGTTTATTCTTTAATCTGATGGACACTAAATAATATAATAAGAAAACAATGGATTAGTGGACAAAATAAAAAAACGCGCTAATTATTTGAATCACCCAATGGTATTCTTCCACGCATCATCTTCTTCTTCTTCGTTTATTTTTCCTGAAACACAAAACCATAAGCAACGGTTTTTGGAACGTTCCAGAATATGCCATTCCAGAAAATAGCGAACAGGCCATGTGGCCTCATAAATTAGGCGCGAGGGTCCTATCTTTTTCGTCCAAGCGCGCTGAACATGGTCATGGCATTGAGGTCCTCTAATTTTACAGCGTTAAAAAACGCCCAATTCAAAGCTTGCAAAACCCTAGAATATAACAATGGCAGATTCTCCAATAGTGCATAAAAACGCAATTAAAATATAGGGTTAGCTTCAGAACACATCACTTATTATGAATACATAAACAAAATGCTATGAGAATGTCTCAAAATTAAAACACGAATATGCATTTTTATGAGAAAAAATTGACTTCTGTATACCGATTCAAAGGGTTAGGGACGTGGAAACCTATTCAGGCACGTTGCTTAAAGTCTCAGGAAGGTGATGAGATGATTATCTCAGCTTGAATCGCCCTGGAAAACAGTTTTCAGATTTGAGTTTTCAAGCAAAAATTCAAGTTTTGTCTCTTCTCTATGGCGCAGCTTTTTTGTAATGGGCACGAGGGTTTGCTTGTGTATGTATAGGTGAATGATTTAGGTTAAGAACTTGATCAAAAATCCATGCATTGATGTGAAAAAATATTTGATTTTTAAGCCATGATTTTCCAATCTTTTTCAAGCATCTTTGATACAAATCATGTCCAATTCCATTGATTCTTTCTATATTTGGTTAGGCACGAAATCTTGGAGATATTATATGCATAAAAAGATTGAAAAATCTAGGTTTAGTATTTTTCATGTATTTTAATTAATTAAATGAATTATTAATAATAAAAATCCAAATAAATAAATAAAAAATGAAGAAAAACTTCCCTTTGGGCCAAATGGTCGTGCACATGCCTTGGATAATGAATTGTGGAAGAAAAAGAGGCCCATTAGCAATTTTAGGTCATTTGAAGCAATGTTGACTTTTCAAAATATCCAAAAATTTCCCAACTTCCACAAGGCATAACTTGCTCAATTTTTAAGCTTTGCTCATGTTCTTTGACATTTTGGAAAGGTCTTTGAGTCCTCTAACCAATGCCTTTGGTCCCATGTCATTTTGATTTACAAATCTCAAGTTATGGCCTTTGACTTAAAGTCCCTTTTTGTTGACTTTTGAAAATGACCTATAATGTTGAAATTGATAACTTTTTGTGAGAGTATTTCTTGGACTTGAAGTATGAAGATGAGTTGTAGGAAATGTCTTTCTATTCAAAATGAGCTTTGGATGGAATTTTTCTGATAATCCATGTGAAAGTTATGCCCTGGTCAATTTACAGTTGACTTTTTCAATTGTCCAAATAAGGAAACTTTTGCATCTTGATGATTTTTGAGCCAAGCTTTGAGAATCATGATCAAGCATTGATCAAATGATGTTTGTGGCTTCAAAATGAGATGTTGACCAAAAATATGAACTTTTGACTGCCAAATGACCATTTTGCCCCTACAGTTGACTGTAGTGCAATTAGGGTTTTTGACTGTGCAATTTTGTGCTGAAAGTCTTGAAACTTGGTATGAGGATGCTTGACCATATTTATAGGCATGTGGGACTTGATTGGACCCTTGGAAACTTCATTTTCTTGGTCAGAACCAAAACCCTAATTTTGACTGTTTAGGAGGCCCTTGCACTGTGCAACCCTTGGGGAATATTGAAGCATGACTTGGCAATTTTCTTGAAGAATATGGGAGGGCAAATTTTGGGGTACAACAAAGTCCTTAAGTGTATTTGGAGATTCAACTTTAGTCATCAGTCATATCAAAGGAGAATGGGACACGAAGCACCCTAATCTCATCCCTTACAAATAACATGTGTTGACATTGATCCCACATTGTGAAGAAATTACCTTTGAGAATTTTCCACGAGAGGAAAATCAACTAGCAGACGCGCTAGCAACTATGCCATCCATGTCCAAAGTCAGTTGGGATAATGAGGCTCCTCAGATCACCATCGAGAGAATGGACGAACCAGCTTAATGTCACGAGATCGATGCTGATAAAGTAATGGAAAAGTCTTGGTTCCATGAAATTAAGAGATATCTTGAGGCCCAAGAGTATCCGGAGGGAGCTTCAGTCAATGACAAGAAATTCCTGAGAAGATTCTCTGCTATGTTTTTCCTCTGTAATGGCATTCTCTACAAGCGCAACCACGACTCTACTTTGCTTCGATGCATAGACAAGAGTGAGGCAGACAAGATTATGACTGATTTACACGAAGGCACTTTTGGCACCAATTCTAGTAGGCACACGTTGGCTAAAAAAATCCTACGGGAAGGGTACTACTGGTCTACCATGGAAACAGATTGTCATCAGCATTCATGAACTTGTCACAAGTGTCAGATCTATGCTAACAAAGTACACGTGCCTCCAGTTCCTCTAAACTTCATAACTGCTCCTTGGCCGTTCGCGATGTGGGGCATCGACATGATTGGAGAAATCAAACATACAATTTCTAATGGACACCTCTTCATCTTGGTTTCCATTGACTACTTCATGAAGTGGGTTGAGGCGACATCCTTCGCTTCTGTCACCAAGAATGTTGTGGCCCGATTCATCAAGCAGAATTTTATTTGTCGATACGGTATTCCGAAGAGAATCATCACAGATAATGGTACAAATCTCAACAATACTATGATCACTGCACTATGCACGCAATTCAAGATCTAGTATCATAACTCTTCTCCTTACTGACCGAAGATGAATGGCGCTGTAGAAGCCGCTAATAAAAACATCAAGAAGATCTTACAAAAATGACAGTAACCTACAAGGACTGGCATGAGATGTTACCATTTTCTCTCCACGGTTATCGTACCACGACACGCACATCAACAGGGGCAACTCTCTTCTCCTTGGTATACAACATGGAAGTTGTTCTACCAATTGAAGTCCAAATACCTTCTTTGAGAATCATAAAGGGATGCGGGGTTGAGTGAAGATGAATGGATTCAAACTCGATCTGACCAGTTGAACTTGATTGATGAGAAGAGGCTTACAGCTGTCTGCCATGGTCAGATGTACCAAAAATGTATGATCAAAGCTTTCAACAAGAAGGTCAGATGTCAGGCATATCAAGCTGGTGACCTGGTAATCAAGCGTATCCTACTACCATAGGGTGATCCCAGGGGCAAATGGACTCCTACATACGAAGGACCATTTGTGATCAAGAGCATATTTACCGGTCGGGCAATGATCTTAATCACTATGGACAATAAGGATTTTCCACACCCTGTAAACGCGGACATAGTTAAAAGATACTACGCATAAAAAAAGACCCTCTAGGTCGACTGGCTTAGGCAAAAATCAGGGCATCCCAATGAACCAAAAGGGTTTGGCAAAAATTAGGGATAAAATACAAAAAAATATGTACACCCGGCAAGCTGAAAACCTGAAAGGGCGGCTTGGGAAAAAAAGGGTATCCCGGTGGACTGAAAACCCGATAGGGCGGTCCAGGAAAAAGTTAGGGATTCAAATCATATGACTATGTCCCGTTATATTACCTTACAACCAATCTTCAGCATCAATCGTCAAACTCAAACAGTACTAATCAATCCAATCAGCTTCGTACAAAGCAGCAAGTGGATGAGACGCTCAGAGAAGTGAAGGCTATAGAAGAATGGGAACCCCATGGGATTATTTCACATAGTTGCTACTTTCTTTGTATCAATTATCATTTTTTACGATGACATTCTCTTACTAGGATGTTCGTCTCTTTATACAAACACTTGTTCAAGTTAATACAAAGACACTCCTTTGAAAGTGAAAAAATATCTGGTTCTTGTTTTAATGTTCCTGTTTTGTTTATGAAAATGTCCAGTATTTATTTTTGAGCATATGCATTTAAATGTAATTACTGTTTATAAATGAACTCGTAAAAAAGAAAACTAAACAAAAGACAATTACTAATGGCTTTAAGAAACAGGACAACATCTGTGAGCCATTCTACAAACCCCCCCACAGGTATTTTCTCCAGCAGGGGAAAAAGAAGGAACATCTCGCTACAGGATCTTCGTCATATCCCTAGCATGTAGCCTATTGGTGCCTTTTGCCTTCATATCCCCGATAGAGCGAAACTTCCAGTTGCCACCTCAAAGATTCCCCAGCAAAAGTCATTCAGCTTCTCAGGATTTCTCAGCAGGATTTAATAAGGCCTACAAGTAATACACAATGTTTCTCTTCCCCAGCAGAGTTTATTTTTCTGGTTATGGAAACCCATCCATCAATACTTCAACTTCAACAAAATATGAAGACTTACACTGCTCATTCCAAGCGGTAGTCAGCGATTTATTTTCCCAATCCGACAACACTACAACAGAACAGCTTGCATGCGCATACATCACATCTAGGCATCATGAGAATCAAAGGAACAAATGCATATATCACAATCTAATCGCACTATGCATTTCATACATCATAGCATTATATACAATTAACTCTTCGCCTTTTTCAAGAAGGATCAAACCACAGAAAGTTATTGTCAACAAGACAAGGCAAATATCTATGAATAAATCAATTTTAGATTCCCGAATTAAGACGAGGTGACTATCGATATGAAAGTTACTTCCTCCAAACCACAGCTGGTTCAATTTAAATCTCTCAACGGTTTATTCTAGTTCTTTCCAGCAGACATCTTCTCTGGTTCAGATAAGTCGCTTCAAGATTTATTCTGATTCTTCTCCAGACCTCTTCTGGTTCAGTTTAAATCTCTCAACGGTTTATTCCGATTCTTTCCCGCAGACATCTTCTCTGGTTTAGATAAGTCGCTTCAAGATTTATTCTGATTCTTCTCCAGACCACCGCTGGTTTGGTTTAAATCTCTCAGCGGTTCATCCTGATTATTTCTCGTAGACATTTTCTCTGGTTCATATAAGTCACTTCAAGATTGTTGTAACCCAAAATTTGCCCTCTCATTTTACTCAATACATGCCTATTGAGGTCCTTAACTTGCTCAAGGATGCCCAAGAGTTGACCATACAAACTCTCTCCTAAGACAATGTACCTTAACCTAGGCTTTCCATTTTTATCAAGATGTGTGAACTCCAAAGGTCCCAAAGGCCTTCCATGGTCCCAATATGTTCTCAAGATCATCCATGTCAAGTTTCATGCCTTGCACAGAAAGTTGGCTCAGTCAATTACTCAGATGCTTGAGAATCGACTGTATTAGGTCAAAAGTCAAATGAGGCCCACATACAGTCAAACTTCAAGATTTTTGGTCAACATAAACATTTTAAAGTTATATTCATCATTTTATCAAGGGTTGATCATGATTCCTCAAGGAATGCTCCCAATTCATCAAAACTCAAAAGTTGCTAAATTAGGGTTTCTTAGGAAAAATCAACCAAACTTTGACCAAGCATAACTTCTTCATACTATATCATAAATTTTCCATCCAAGGCTCATATTGAAGAGGATGAAATTCCCTACAACTCATCTTCAGCCCTCAAGTTCAAAATATATACTCATCAAAAGATATGAATTTCTACATTATAGGTCCTTTTGAAAAGTCAACAAAAACACCTTTTGGGTCAAAGCTTCTTACATGAACATGGAAGACCCAATTGAGATGAGACCAAAAGGGTTGTTTAGGCGAAATACTAAGCTTTCTAAAAAGTCCAAGAAGACCTCTCTAGGATTAAAATTGGAGGAGATATGTATTGTTAAAGTTGATCATTTTTGCAAAATTGCTAAAAGTCAAAAGTGCTCACAAATGCATTTTTTGCCAAATGGGCCTAACTTTTTAAGCTTGCATTATGCTTCCAACATGATCCAAGACCCAAAAACTCTACCGTATATTATTGACTTTATTTATTTAGTTTATTTTGATTTTTTATCATTTAAAAGCCAAATTAAATCAAATAAATGATATAAAATATGGAAGATTTGTTTTTGATCTGATTTTGAATGGAATCATAATGCAAATATGCTGTCAAACCAAATCAAATCGTTCCAAGGATGATTGGGATGAAAATGGTATGATTTGGCTTGATATAGAAACATATCATACAAGATAAAAACCAAATCAAATATCCATGAATGAAAAAGATACCAACTATTTTTGTTGACCTAATTCATTCTATTACATATATAGAACACAACTAGTGCGCAAAAAAGAGGATTGGAGGTCGAAAAAGCTGCAAACAAAAATTGAAAAATTATCCAAAAAGTGGTAGATTGATTTCCAGTTTAGAGGCCGATTCAAGGAAGTTCAAAGCCATCAATCGATTCCTGGGCATCTCCAGAACAAGTTCCAATCATTTACCAGTCCTCCCAAGCCTAGAAACAAGACATACGATCATCACGATTTTCTTCTTTCTCAAAATCCGATTGCTATGATTCTTGCATCATGAACATGTTTTAATGGTATATTTGTGTTTGTTGTCATGTTTGCAACGTTTCTAGACCATTTAATTGAAGTTTTAACGCTTGTATGAATACTTGCCATATGTAGGGTTTGCCTTGTTTTTTTTTGGGCTTTCAAATGCAGGAACAATTGGCCCTAATGAAGGATACCATTGTGATCAGAGGGTCAAACCCAATCGATCCATGGTCTTGAATCTTATTTATATTGCTTGTACGTAATTTTTGAAAGTCACAGGGTTATAGCCATGGGAGCTTGGCCGTAGGTAAAGGTTACAGGCCTAAAATGACGGACATGGGAAGAAGAAGATACGTGGCTAATCATCATTGGGCCATTCAAATAGCTGGCGCGCGTTTTTTTATTTTCCAGTGATCCACTTTGTTTTCATATATTATATACTGTTAATATCCTATTAACAATTGAACATATGTGATCCAATGGCAAAGGCGTATGTTTGGAAGCGAAAGGACCTGGGTTCGACCCCAGGTCCCAACATTTTGTTGTTTTCTTACCCTTTAATTGCAGATCACATACACCATGCTTCCAGGAGCCTATCTCGCACTCCAACAATCCAGCCAATGAATCATTTCTCTCACCAATCCAACACATATACAAGAGGGGACCATGGTAAGCCATCAGAAAGAGGGTACACTGAATCACGCGCAGGGATTGGGTTTGAGCATTATTGGGCCTAGTAAATTCAAACTTACACCTCCCTTTCCAGCTGCACAAACAGGCCCATTCTTTCTTTTCTATTTTAATGTTTCTTGTTTTTATTAGTTCATTAATAATTTTCTTTTTTACAAAATAACCTAAAAAATCATTTTTTATTATTAACTCAAAATCACAAAAATCATAAAAAATATTTTTTTCATAAAATATTTTTATTTTCTTTAATTAATTAGTTTAATTATTTAGGGAAATTTAATTGTTTTTCTATATAATTTAAATTAATTAGAAATTAGGTTTTTAATTTGTACATAACTTAATTAATTTTCTCAAAAAAAATAAAATAATAACCTAATTATTTTTTCAATTAGATTGTTAGGGTCCTTTAATTCTCGCATTTAAATTTGCCGCGTGCATTTTATTTCTTTTTATTATTATTGTAACTGTTTCGAGGTTGTAATAGTAATTAGGGTTTATATTCCGCATTTTTATTTTCAGTCCAAGATAATCATATATCTGCAAAAGCCCTATAATAGCGTAGGACCTTTACCTTCTCGCTTTTGTATTCTGCATGCTTGTATATAACTGTTAGTAACTTAGGCGTGTATGACTAATGAATCAATCCTAGATCACTAAATTACAAGATAAATAACTTAAATCAAACACTTTTGCACACTCGCACTCCTAGGGTTTGCCTCACTTGGTTGCCTCGGAAATAATGGTTGTGTCCCTCGAACATAGGGATACCTTAGCAATGACCCGCGATTCAAAGTTTTCATAAAGATCACAGTCCCTACTTGTCCCTCGAAGTTGCCTACGAATTGATCTTATGATGATAGTCCCTTCGAAACGCTAAGGTATCCTTACTTGTTACCTTCAGTGACCATTTCATCTCTTTGAACGTCCCTTTAAAACTTCAACGACGATGCTACCTATTTCTCAATAATGGGATAGCATTGTCTAAAGGAAAACGAACAGTCTTTTTCGAGTAGGTAGATTAGTTTCTAGGTACTTTCTCAAACAAACAAACTTTTTTCACACCGAACACTTTTTCAAGCAAAGTTTTCAAAAAACAACTTTGTAACACTCTTGAGGACAGAAACAAGGGTTAAAACGAAGTAAAGTAAAACTTTTCAAAACAAGCACACACAAGCAATTTAAAAATGAGCAAGTACCTAAGAGCCCGTGGAAAACCACGGATAGCAAGGATGCTAACACCTTCCCTTTCTATAATCTACCCCCCGTACTCAGAAACATTCTCGAAAAAGGTTTTTTCTATTCTTTTTCCTTTTCCTTTGTTGGATGAAATAAAAGTTGGTGGCGACTCTTGCGTACTGCAACATTTGCGAATACAAATTGCAAACCAGTATAACAGTCGGTTCTACCACCATATCACAGAACTTGCGACTCTGCCGGAGATTAAAATAAAGTGGGGTTTACCTTAGGATCTAGGTCATTTTAAAATTGCTTTCTTGTTTGTTTGCTTTATTCTTAAAGGGTTTTGCTTGGGTTACTATAAATTCTACACCCGGATCTGGGGGCACTTTTTAGGTAAACAACAATAGATCGTGGAGACTGTACAACATAGACTGATACGGTTTAAGCGATGGATGTGTTGGTGTGGCACTTTGGTTGGTACCGGTATCCTTCATGGGGAAACGAGGAGAATACGGGGCTGCTGCGTGGTGTCGTGAAGCACTAACGGACCTTAGAACCTTAGTTGAACAAACCTGGCCATTAGAAAGTAGTGAGATAGCCGACCTCGGTATAGAGCTGAGGATTGGTTGATACTCAATGCTACACTCATTGAGATCATACTTTCGGGATATTTCGGCCGCAAGAAAAGATTGCTTGAGCTGAAACAACGCTCGATAAAGGATGATCAGTGATATTGAGAATCTTTAGAACCCGATTACTTTTCCAAGACAGGTTTGAAACCAACTAAACTTCAAGAGGATACTTATCTTTAACCTCATGCAATCCTCTAAACGTAGGGACTTGGTGTGATTTGTCTGTGTTTTCTATACATGTGATTTATCATGACATCATGCATCATAACATAGAATCCATTCTTATTGCACTAACCATTTCAAGGACCCAGGGAATTTATCTTTGTTCTGTTTTTCAGACCATGGTCTCCATTCGTAGAAACACTATCCGAATCAGCTTTGTGAAGATACCTTCCCAACTCAAGGAGCTAGTATCAAAGGTTTCCGAAACTTCTGCGTTCACTAAGAGACATGGTTGACTTCTCAACCTGGTTACTTCAAACTTTGATGAAAATATGATGAGTGTAATCTTTCAGTTCTTCGATCCCAAGCACCACTGCTTCACCTTTCCAGACTATCAGTTGGTGCCTACCATGGAAGAATTCTCTCAGCTGTTGGATAGACCCATTCTTGAACAGTTGCCTTTCACAGGTATGGAAGAGGTTCTTAAGCCAGAAGTCATTGCCTCAACTTTGCATCTGAAATGGGCTGACGTGGTATCCAATTTGGAAACAAGAAGCGGAGTCAAGGATTTTCTAGCCAAGTTCCTGATAGACAAGGCCCAGCTGTTTTGGGATGATATGAATTTTCAGGCTTTTGAGGAGGTCTTGGCCCTTCTAATCTATGGTTTAGTACTATTCCCTAATCCAGACTCATTCATAGATGTGAATGCCATCAAGATCTTCCTCTCCCGCAACCCCGTGCCTACCTTGCTCGAAGATATTTTGCACGCTCTCCATACTCGTACCATGAAGAGAAGAGGGGTTCTTATGTGCTGCATGTCATTGATGTCGAGGTGGGTTATTTCTCACCTCCCTAAGTTCGTAATGAAGAATGAAGAAGGTTTGGGTTGGTCGCAAAAGATAATGTCACTCGCTCACATGGATATTCTCTGGTGTTCCCGAGCTATAGAAAACACTGCTATTATTGACCACTGTGGGGAGTACCCTAATGTCCCATTACTTGGCATTAGAGGGGGCATAACCTACAATCCTTGTTTAGCTCTGCGACAATTTGGTTACGCTCGAAGGGATGGTCCCCATGAGTTACTTATCAAGGGTATTGTATTCAACTATGAGGATGATGTTCAAGAGTATCGCCAGAGGTTCATACGAGCTTGGGGCATGGTAAACAGGTATGGCGCCAAGGCTTTGGGGCCAAAGGCTTCCATTCCTATGGAACCCTATCTCCAATGGGTACGAGCTCGTGCCCAGAAACTTATATTTGTTTTTAATTGTAACGCCTAAAGGTATTTGAACCTTGAATTCAACTAATAAAATCTTTGTTTCATTTTGTTTCGCAAATTTAAATTTCCCCAAGGTATTTGAAATCATTGCATACGCATTCCATTCATAGCATTGCATGTACAAGTACCATTACAGGTTTCTCATCTTCTTCGCTGTTTATTTCAGTAGAAATGTCTTCCGAGCAAAGCTTCAAGGACCTTCAGGCACAAAACGCCCAGTTCCAGCAAATGTTCATAAATCTGGAAAAAGGGAAGGAGGATCTGAAAGCCCTTATCCTGAAAGAGAAAAAGAAAAAGAAGAAGGATACTGGTATTCTGAATATGGGCATAAGGTTTAGAGGGTCATTGAAGCAACAAGTTGATCTGACCTCTTCATCCAAGGAAGGGGAGAATCAAGAAGAAGAGACAAGGGAGAAAGATCCCAGTCCTGAAGTTTCTGACAATGATACCGACTACAATGATGAGCAGTATCCTCCCACTGAGGATAGATACAAGCAGTTGGAAGATCGCTTGAGTGCTATGGATGTCCAGAGGATACTTGGGCTGGATTTTAAAGAATTGGGATTGGTGTCGGGAGAGGTCATCCTGCAGAAGTTGAAAGCTCTAATTTTTGCAAAGTATGATGGGGTGTCCTGCCCAAAACTCCATCTCTGCTCTTATGTCAGAAAGATCTAGCCCCACACCGCTGATAGAAATTTGTGGGTTCATTTCTTTCAAGATAGTATGTCAAGGACTCAGCTTGAATGGTTCTACCAACTGGAGAGAGCCAATGTCCGAAATTGGGAAGATCCGACTGCTGCTTTCTATAAGCAGTATCAATACAACATCGACCTTGCTCCTACTCGTACTCAACTCCAGAGTATGTCCATGGGGGCGAGTGAAGGCTTTAAGGACTATGCACAGAAGTGGAGAGACTTGGCTGGAAGAGTCCAACCCCCGTTGTCTGATAGGGAGTTAGTTGATATGTTTTTGGAGACGCTATCTGGTCCATTCTATAATCATTTGATCGGCAACTCGTCAGCTGGTTTCACTAAGATGATTTTGACTGGAGAGAGAGTAGAAGTTGGGATTCGGAGCAGCAAGATACAGAAGGATGCCTCTTCGAGTTCGGTAAAGAAGCCTTTTGCTGGTAAGAAGGAAGCCAGTGCCATCTATAGCCCGAGGGGCCAAAGCAGAGCTGAACATCGTCAGACAGTAAGTGCCATAATGATACCTAGGCATACGGCTGCTCCACAATGCAATAATCAACAAAGGGTGGAAATACCACAATGGCAGTTTACCCGGATCAACATGATGTTGGCTGAAGTTCTACCTCATTTGCTGAGATCCAACTTGGCGACCTTGAAAGAGGCTCCCAAGAATCCGAATACCACATCTCCACGATATAATCCAAACGCTCGGTGTGCCTATCATTCTGAGAGTCCTGGCCACGATACCAATGACTATTGGGCTCTAAGAAATTAGGTACAAGATCTGATCAAAGCTAAGGAAATTGAGTTCGATGCTCCTGAAATTAATGTTGTTGATACTGACTTGTTTGTGACCTTGGTGGATGAAGTTTCTACTCCTCTCATGACTGTTAAAAATAATTTTCTATTGGACAGTTTATTTTCGGGTTGTGGTGAAGGTTGCCACATGTGTTCATTTCTGCCTTCTGGTTGCCATTTGCTGAAGTCAGGTGTTTAACGCCTGATGGACAGCAAAGAAATTTTGTTCAAGAAAACTTTGGTTCATGTTGTTCCATCTGAAGACATTGCCATTATAACCATTTCCACCAATCCTTCCAAGGTCTCCTCGAGAAGAGCTGTTAGGATTACATCTGCTCCAAGAATCGCTCCGCTAATAATCACTGTTCCTGGTCCTGTCCTGTATTCCTCGGACAAAGCTGTTCCCTGGCATTATGGTGCCGATGTGTACTATCATGGCATCAAACAAGATCTGAAAAATGAAGAGGCTGATCCTGATATTGGTAACATTGTCGGGACCAGCAAGGTTACCCGAAGTGGAAGGGTCTTATCTCCCGAGATTTCCCCTAAGACTGTCAACATGCCTATTGTCATTCCATCTGCTGTTCCTGCTAGTACATCAACTACTGCTTCTGTTCTTACTCCAATTATTACCCCCGCCGATGAATCGTCTCGTATCCGCGGCAAAGAAGTTATAGGTGAGCCTGCCCGGATGGAGGCTCCTAGAAAAATTGTCGTGGAAGCCTCGAAGCAAGAGATAGAGGAAATATTGAAAATAATCAAAAAGAGAAACTACAACATGGTCGAGCAGCTGGGGTAGACCCCCTCAAAGATATCCATGTTGTCTCTGTTGTTGTGTTCCGAAGCCCATGCGAAGGCTTTGATTGCATTCCTCAAGACTTCACATGTTCCGCAGGAGACCTCAACCGATCAATTCAAAGATTGTGTGGCTAGCCTGACTGCTGACAATAGGCTGGGTTTTTTAGACGCAGACCTGACACCAAAAGGGAGGAAGCATAATGATGCTCTGCATGTCTCGATTGAGTGCAGGGGCACCACTATGGCTCATGTGCTGGTAGATATTGGGTCTTCGCTTAATGTCCTGCCTAAGAAGATGTTGGATCAGTTGGACTGTGAGGGCTTGACCTTAAAGCCTAGTAACATTGTGGTGAGGGCTTTTGATGGGTCGAAGAGAACGGTGCATGGGGAGGTGGACATCCCTGTCAAAGTAGGCTCTCAAACCTTTGAGTCCACCTTCTATGTAATGGACATCCGGCCGTTATATTCTTGTTTGTTGGGTCATCCTTGGATCCATGAAGCTGGGGCAGTCACTTCTACACTGCACCAGATGCTAAAATATCTAGTAAGAGGAAAGATTGTCACTGTGCAAGGTGAGGAGGAGTATATGGTGAGCCACCTCAATTCTTTTAAGTACGTAGAGATGGATGGGGAATTCATAGAGACTCCTTTCTAGAATTTTGAAGAGGTTCTCCAAATCTTGGCATCAGATGAAGCTACTATAAAAAACAAACCTCCTCTGAAGATGGCTTCTCTCAAAGACGTGATTGAAGAAGGTGGGTGTACCAATTGGAGACAACTATTTGATTTTACTCACAAAACTGATAAGTTTGGTTTGGGCTTTACTTCAGGAGCTCAAAACGCTGTTCGACGAGCTCGGGCTGGAGGACCTCCCCTATGCATCAGCAATCGAGAAATTAATGCCATTAAAGACGGCGAGGAAGACTCAGACATGGACAACTGGATCTACCCAAATGCCAACAGTGGACCGAGTAACTGGACGGCTAGGGACTTTATACCAGTTTCTTTTATTCTGCAGTAATTATCTTACTTGTTTTTAAGATTTGTAATGAACAATTTGAAAATTTATGGCCTTGTGCTTTTCCCGAGGCACATTGGCTTTGCTTGTGAGGGATATTATTTGTCATTTCATATATCATTAATAAAGCATTGGACGTTTCTTGCATACAAATCTTAGGCTCTCTGTTTTTCCTTGCTGTTTTCACTTTATCAAAACAACCATTCTCTTACACACACTCACATATCATACTGCAGATTCATATACACTCTGGATCCCATTGATAACAGCTCTGCTATTGCCATTTATGACTTCGAAAATCCGATCAACCAAGCCGAGGACGAAGGCGAGGATGATTATGAGGTGCCTGGAGAACTTGCTAGACTATTACAATAGGAAGAAAGGGCTATATAACCTCATGAAAAGCCGATTGAGACAATAAACCTGTGCACAGAGATAGACATAAAGGAGGTCAAGATTGGTCCAAATTTAGAAGTTAAGGTCAAACAATAGTTGATACAAATGTTGCACGACTACGTTGAGATCTTTGCCTGGTCATATGAAGAGATGCCAGGTTTAGACACTGATATTATGGTTCATCGTCTACTGACCAAAGAAGACTGTCCTCTGGGTAAACAGAAGGTCTGTTGTATGCGCCCTGAAATGTCAGAGAAGATCATGGCAGAGGTCATAAAGCAGTTCGACGCAGGATTCTTAGCTGTCACTTGTTATCCACAGTGGGTTGCTAACGTCGTTCCGGTACCCGAGAAGGACGTTGAGGAGCGAATGTGTGTGGATTATAGAGATCTGAACAGGGTAAGCCCCAAGGATGACTTCCCTCTTCCTCACATTGATGTTCTGGTTGACAACACCGTGCAACACAAAATCTTCTCCTTCATGGATGGTTTCTCTGGCTACAACCAGATCAAGATGGCTCCTGAAGACATGGAGAAGACAACCTTCATCACACAGTGGGGCACCTTCTGCTACAAGGTAATGCCTTTTGGGTTGAATAATGCTGGGGCAAATTATCAGCGCGCCATGGTCGTTTTGTTCCACGATATGATTCACCATGAGATCAAAGTTTATGTTGATGACATGATAGCCAGGTCTCAGACTGAGGAAGAGCACCTTGATCATCTCCAAAAGTTGTTCGACAGGTTGAAGGTATACAAACTGAGGTTAAATCCGAACAAGTGCACCTTCGGGGTAAGATCCGGTAAACTTTTGGGTTTCATCGTCAGCGACAAAGGCATCCAAGTAGATCCTGCAAAGGTAAAGGCTATACAAGAAATGTCGGCTCCCCGTATAGAGAAGGAAGTTAGAGGTTTCTTGGGACGCTTGAATTATATCGCCATGTTGATTTCGCATCTGACTGCTACCTGTGAGCCCATCTTCAAGCTTTTGAAGAAATATCAGGTGGTAAAGTGGAATGATGAATGCCATACCGCTTTCGAAAGAATCAAAGAATACCTTTAAAAACCACCAATTCTGAATCCTCCGGTTGAAGGAAGACCTTTGATATTATACTTGACAGTGCTAGACAATTCAATGGGGGGGTGTGCTGGGGCAGCATGACGAGTCTGGTCGAAAAGAGTACGCAATATACTACCTTAGCAAAAAGTTTACCGACTGTGAGACACGATACTCACTGCTCGAAAAAACTTGCTGTGCTTTGGCATGGGCTGCTCTCCGACTAAGACAGTACATGATGACCCACACTACTTTATTGATATCTAAGATGGATCCAATCAAATACATCTTCGAGAAACCCGCTCTCTCCGGAAGAATAGAAAGATGGCAGATGATCTTAACTGAATACGATATACAATATACAACTGAGAAAGCAATCAAGGGGAGTGTTTTGGATGATCATTTGGCTCATCAGGCTGTGGATGACTACCAATCCATGAATTTTGAGTTCCCGGATGAGAATATTATGCTGGTAACTGACTATGAAGAACCTGGACCGAATGAAGGACCCGAAGAGGGATCCCGATGGACTATGTTTTTTGACGGAGCTTCGAACGCATTGGGTAATGGCATCGGTGTTGTAATCATATCTCATGAGGACTGTCATACTCCTTTCACTGCCTGGCTATGTTTCAACTGCACTAACAACATGGCGGAGTATGAAGCTTGTATCATGGGACTCAAGGCCGCTATTGACCTCAGGATCAAATTCTTGGACATTTTCAGGGATTTAACCTTGGTAATAAGTCAAATCAAAGGCGAATGGGATACGAAGCACCTAAATCTCATCCCATATAAAGAGTACGTATTGACATTGCTCCCACACTTTGAGGAGGTATGTTTTGAACATTTCCCACGAGAGGAGAACCAGTTATTGAACACGCTAGCTACCATGTCTTCTATTTTCAAAGTTAGGTGGGACACTGAAGCTCCCTAAATCACCACTGAGAGGTTGGGCGAACCAGCACACTGCTGTGAAATCGATACCGAAGAAGTGGCAGACAAACCCTGGTTTCATGAAGTCAAAAGGTATCTCGAGGCTCAAGAGTATCCCGAAGGGGCATCTGTCAATGATAAGAAGTTTTTGAGAAGGTTCGCTGCAAAGTTCTTCCTCAGTAATGGAATCCTCTATAAACGCAACCATAACTCCACACTACTATGGTGTGTAGACAAGAGCGTAGCAGAGAGGATCATGACAGATCTACATGAAGGAACCTTCGGAACCCATTCTAGTGGACACACCATGGCTAAGAAGATCCTACGGGCAGGATATTACTGGTCCACTATGGAAGCCGATTGTTATCAGCACTCTTGAACTTGTCATCAGTGCCAAATCTATGCTGATAAGGTGCATGTACCTTCGGTCCCCTTAAACGTCTTAACAGCTCCGTGGCCCTTTGCAATGTGGGGCATCGACATGATCGGAAAAATCAGGCCCACCGCTTCTAATGGACATCGCTTCATCCTAGTAGCCATTGATTACTTCACAAAGTGAGTTGAGGCAGCTTCCTTTGCCACAATAACCAAGAACGCCGTGGCGCGGTTCATCCGACATAATATGATCTGTCGATATGGTGTGCCAGAGAGAATTATTACTGATAATGGTACGAAGCTCAACAACACAATGATCACCGAGCTCTGTAAACAATTCAAGATACAACATCATAGTTCTTCTCCCTACCGGCCAAAGATGAATGGCGCTGTTGAAGCAGCTAACAAGAACATCAAGAAGATTGTACAGAAGATAATAGTGACATACAAAGACTGGTATGAGATGTTACCATTTTCTCTTCATGGGTACCGTACCTCAGCACGGACGTCGACAGGGGTAACATCCTACTCTCTGGTATATGGCATGGAGGCAGTCCTACCCATCAAAGTCCAGATATCTTCTCTCAGGATTATGAAGGATGCAGGTTTGAACAAAGATGACTGGATCTGAACCCGACTTGATCTGTTAAATCTAATTGATGAAAAGAGACTTACTGCTATCTGCCATGGTCAGACGTATCAAAAGCGAATGATCAAGGATTTTAACAAAAAAGTCATGCGTCAAGAATATCAAGTCGGGGATCTAGTGATCAAGCGCATCATACTTCCGCAAGGTGATCCCAGGGGAAAATGGACCCCCACGTACGAAGGGTCATTTCTGGTTAAGAACATTTTTTCGGGTGGAGCTATGATTCTAACCACCATAGACGGTGACGGCCTTCCTCACCCTGTCAATGCAGACATAGTGAAAAGATACTACGCTTAATCAAAAGACCCGCTAGGTTGACTAGCCTAGGCAAAAATAAGGGCTTCCCGGCGAACCAAAAGGGTTCGGGCAAAAGTAAGGGATGAAAAGAAAAAATTTGTACACTCGGCAAGTCGAAAACCTGAAAGGGCGACTTGGGAAAAAAGGGTATCCCAGTGGACTGAAAACCTGAAAGGACAGTCCAGGCAAAAGTTAGGGATATAAAGCGTATCACTATGTCTCGTTGGATCATCTTGTGACCAGATTTACGTATCGTCTATCAAGCTTAGACGACACTAATCAATTTGATCAACTTTCGGCCAAGTAGCAAAGTGATGAGACGCTTGAGGATATAAGGGCAATAGCTGAGTTGGAACCCAATGGGGTTGTTTCATATAGCTTTTTTCTTCTTCTTTTACACAAATTGTATAGTTTCTATTTTTCGGCGGCGCTCTCTTACTAGAGCGTCAGCCTTCTTGTACAAAAATGCTTATTACAGGCCAACTTCAGAAATCAATGCAAAATTCTTTTCACAAGAAACTTTGAGTTTGTTTTTCTTTTTCTGTTTTGTTTCACAAGAACGTCCAAGATTTATTTTTGATATATGCATTTGAAAATGATTGCTGCTCATAAATATTTACATAAGAAACAAAAGACAATTACTCGTAATTCCAGAAATAGGGGCAAAAACAAGAAGTGCCAAACCCGATAGTTACTCCGCCCAGCAGGTACCAGGACAGAGATAGCTTTGGAACATAATAAGCATTACATACACTCCCCACAGAGCAAAAGTATTCAAAAGCATTGATGTCAGCTTTCCCGAAACATGACGTAACCTCCCCATCCAGGGTCATTCAGAAACTTGACAGCTATATCCCCCAACCGAATTTCATAATCGCGGGCGGGTCAGTAAATTTCATCCCCCAACAAAGTTTATTTCTCTAGATGCAGAGGCTCAATCCCCGACAGAGCTCGTTACTTCAGCTATAAAGATTCACTTTCTAAGTTTGTTCCCCGCAGAGTTTATTCTCAAGTAGAATCTCTTCCTGACAGAATATTCATAAATCTCCAGCAGCAGTCAGGGATTTATTTTTCCAAACTCGGACATACTCTGATAGCATTTCATGTACATACATCATGACAAGCGCATACATACCATATACATCATTATCTCATTTATTTTGAGAACATCATTCCACCATGCATTTCATGCATCACACATAACTAACCATGTTATCTTTTCAGGAAATACGATTAGCTTCAACAAATCCAGCAGTTATGCAGGTCACGTCTGCAAACGACTAATGGAAACTCAGTTCCCGAAACCAAACGGGTTAACTAATATACGTTATCGCTTTGAAGTAACCCTACTATCCAGGTTTCTTCCCATAAGCCCTATCATCCAGGCTTTTACTTTGAAGTGACCTTACTATCCAGGTTTCTTTCCATAATCCCTACTATCCAGGCTTTCATCTTGAAGTAACCCTACGACCCAGGTTCCTTCCCATAAGCCCTATTATCCATGCTTTCATTTTGAAGTAACCATACGACCCAAGTTCCTTCCCATAAGCCCTACTATCCAGGCTTTCATCTTGAAGTAACCATACTATCTAGGTTTCTTCCCATAAGTCCTACTATCCAGGATCTCATCTTGAAGTAACCCTACTATCCAGGTTCCTTCCTATAAGCCATACTATCCAGGCTTTCATCTCGAAGTAACCCTACTATCCATGTTCCTTATTATAGCCCTACTATACAGGCTTTCATTACAAAGTAATCCTACTATCCAGGTTCCTTCCCATAAGCCTTACTATCCGGGCTTTCATCTTGAAGTAACCCTACTATCCAGGTTCCTTCCCATAAGCCCTACTATCCAGGCTCTCATCTCGAAGTAACCCTACTATCCAGTTTCCTCCCCTTAAGCCCTACTATCCAGGCTTTCATCTTGAAGTAACCCTACTATCCAGGTTCCTTTCCATAAGCCCTATTATCCAGGCTCTCATCTCGATGTAACCCTACTATCCAGGTTCCTTCCCATAAGCTCTACTATCCAGGCTCTCATCTCGAAGTAACCATACTATCCAGGTTCCTTCCTATAAGCCCTACTATCCAAGCTTTCATCTCGAAGTAACCCTACTATCCAGGTTCCTTCTTATAGCCCTACTATCCAGGCTTTCATTTCGAAGTAACCCTACTATCCAGGTTCCTTCCCATAAGCCCTACTATCCAGGCTTTCATCTTGAAGTAACCCTACTATTCAGGTTCCTTCTCATAAGCCCTACTGTTGTACCCCAAAATTTAACCTCTTTCCATACACACATATTATTGGTTTTATAGTTAAGGAATAAAGGTATATTTATCAAGCTTCTTCAGGTTACAAGTGACATTTATTTCGCCAATGGATGTTCTCAGAGTATTTTCCGTGCTGAAGATCGGTTCGCTGTTTTGCAATGATTCGGGGTTTAAAGATTCACAAGTCCAACCCGGCGCGTCATATTTAGGTGTTCTTTCGCCAATATATCTCTGATAACATATTATCAAATTCAGGTTCGGCTCAAGAGTCAATTCTTTAAAGAAGGTCTCCGAATGTGTGAGTTTTCTCGAAGAAATATGATGAAAAAGTGTGCTGAAAGTGCAGTTTTTACGCACTAAAAAATTCATAACTTGAAGATCGTGGCTTGTTTTGAACCTGTTCTGGTGGCAAAAATTTCGTCTTGACATATCTACATTTTCATCTCTCACGGCTAGAAGCCAATTTCGATCAGAAGGTCTTCAATAATGTGGATTTATCAAGTATTTTCGTACAGAAAATTTGTGACAGAAGTTTCTTTGCGTCATGTTCAGAAAATCATAGCTTGGTCAATTTTCATCGTATCGAGCTGGTTCCGGCGCCAAAATTTCACAAATTGAGTTAGCTAAGTTTTCATAGGAGGTATTGAGTTTGAAAGGTAAACAAAAGGCCTTCTAATTTTGCTCAGAGTGCGCGTGACGCGCTGAAAATCCTGAATGCTGAATATTATTTCATCTAGGTTGAAACTTCGAAAATTCATAACTCAGTCAATTTTTATCGGATTAGGCCCATCTTTATACACAAGGTCAGTGACTCAGGGATCTACAACTTTGCTTCCAAAGTAGAGACCGGGTTATGCTCCGACCAATACCAGGTTTTTATTGAAGAACATGTCAGAGTTGACACCGGAGCCCAAAATAAGTTTGTCTGAGCCAAAACTTCAAAAATTCATAACTAATTCACTGTTTATCTGATTGATCCTATTTTCAAACAGGAGTTATTTCTCGATGTCGGCTACATTTTGTGTTCATATTTCATCTTAAAAAATTGCACTTAAGCCCCTGCGATTTAGCCTGGAACATGACAGACTCAAGTTAATAAAAATCTGCACTATTGCTTGTGGTTATTGGAGGCCCAATTGCACATTCAAAGCCCATTTTTTTCTTTAATTTCCATTATATAATCTCACTCTTTTCACACAAACAACACGAGAAAAAAAAGCTTTGTCACAACCCTGTCAAAATATCAAATTCTTTCAAGAAACCCTAAAACCTTGAAATCCTTATTACAAACCCTCATCCTACTACAAACAAGCCATCCTCGTTACAAACCCACATCTCACTAATTCCACTACTTTTCCAGTAAGGGTAAGGCTGGTTTGATCTCCATGATCCAAAGGGTGTAGAAGCATTCATACATGCCATATCGGTTTTAACATTATAAAATTTTATATACTTATTTTCTTTGTATTTCATGGTATACTAATTTGTTTAATGTGTCTATGAGATTCAACACTACAGGTTTGACTATTATGGTCCCATGCAGGTTTATTACAAAACACTGAGGTCAAGTTATAACAACCACCAATATATGGCAAGACAGATATCCTGAGGAGATTAAGGCAACCATCTGTTTAAAACTTTTTTCATAAAACCTAATATTTTTCACAAACCTTTGATTTTTTATAATAAACTTGAATAATTAATTTTAGGTTTTTTAATTTAATTTTAGGTTTTAAATTAATTTTTGATTCAACAACAACCCATTACATTTGCATTATTTTTATTTTCTAACCCTATTTTTCATTGATGTTTCTTCCCCTATCTATTTTTAGCAAACTTAATTCTTTCTTATTAATCATTACACATAAACCTTTTTTTTAAAATTAAATTTTTTTAATTAAAATTAATTAGGTTTTAAGTTTTTTAATTAACCTTTACTTTTTTTCAAAATTAACCTTTTTTTTAATTCGAACTGATTAGTATTTAGGTATTTTAATTAACATTTTCAAAATTAACATTTTTTATTAATTAAAATTAATTAGGTTTTAGGTTTTTTTATTAACCCTTTTTTTCTTTCAAAATTTACATTTTTTTTATTAATTAAAATTAATTAGGTTTTTAGGTTTATTTAATTAATTATCATAAATAATTTTTTTTTTCATAAAAAATCATCAAAATATTTTTCTTTGCTATTTTCATCTTATTTTTATTTTCCTAGATAAAGTGTATAGGGCGCGTTCAACTGTAATAGCGTAGCTTTATTTTTCCTCTTTTTTCCATCATTATCATGTAATTGCTTCCGGGATGTAATAGTTTTAGGATTTCTTTTCCGCACTCTTCACTATTATGTTACTGCCCCAAAGCTCTGTAATAGCTTAGGTTTATATTTCCGTCTTTATCTCCTGCTACTATATTTTATGCAATGCTTAGATTAATAGGATTGTATGGAAAGATAAAAATGAACGATAGAAAACCCTAATTGCAAGATAAATATAACTGAAAAAACACATTGTTACACACTTGCACCCCTAGGGTACTCCCCACTTGGTTGCCTCAGAAAACAATAGTCATGTCCCTCGAACGTTGGGATATCTTAGCAAAAGACCCTCAATCTAAAAGTCATCATAAATATTATAGTCCCTTAACGTCCCTCGAGTTGCCTACGAGAAATGATCTTGTCCCTCGATGTTGCCTATGAATATATGATGACAGTCCCTTCGAAATTCTAAGGTATCCTTACATGTTGCGTTCAATGACCATTACGTCCCTTTCGATAGTCCCTCAAATATTCAACAATTAGGGTTACCTACTCACTAATAGTAGGATAACACGGTCTAAAGGATAGGAGGAAAAGAATGCCTTTTTTCGAGTAGGTAGATAACTATTAGGTACTTGCTCAAAACAAACAAACTTTTTCACACCAACACTTTTCAAACAGTTTTCAAAAACAACTTCGTAACACTCTTGAGGACAGAAACAAGGGTTAAAACGAAGTAAAACAAAAAAATTCGAAACAAACACACACAAGCAATTTCAAAATGAGCAAGTACCTAAGAGCCCATGGAAAACCATGGATAGAAAGGGTGCTAACACCTTCCCTTTCTATAATCTACCCCTCGTATCACATAACTGGCGACTCTGCTGGGGACTAAATAAGTGGGGTATACCTTAGGATCTAGGTCTTTTTTTTAATTGCTTTCTTGTTTGTTCTGTATGCTTTATTCTTAAAGGGTTTTGCTTGGGCATTGTTAAAGATCCTACACTCGAATCTGGGGACACTTTTTAGGTAAACAACAATAGATCATGGAGACTGTATGGTGTAGACCAATATGGTTTAAGCGATGGATGTGTTGGTGTGACACTTTGGTTGGTACCGGTATCCTTCGTGTGGAAACGAGGAGAATACGGGGCTGGCCCGTGGTGTCGTGAAGCACTAATGGACCTTAGAACCTTAGTTGAACAAACTTGGCCATTAGAAAGTAGTGGGATAGCCGGCCTCAGTATAAAGCTGAGGATTGGTTGATACTCGATGCTACACTCATTGAGATCAGACTTTCGGGATATTTCGGCCGCAAGAAAAGATTGCTTGAGCTGAAACAATGTCCGATAAAGGATGATCAGTGATATTGAGAATCTTTAGACCCCGATTACTTTTCTAAGACAGGTTTAAAACCAACTAAACTTCAAGAGGGTACTTACCTTTAACCTCATGCAAGACTTTGAACCTAAGGTCTATTATGTGTTTTGCTTAAATGTGATTTATCCTGTTTGAACATGACATCATGCATCATAAACATCATACCATATCATATCATGACTAACCATTTCAAGGATCTCGAGGGCCTGTGATGTAGGTTATGATAAATCAGATGTCTAGCAAGGAGCAAGGGGATTTATTTTCCTCTAGCCAATGTCGTCAGAAGATCAAAACTCAATAACTTGAGTCAGGGGGTATGACCCACTTGATATTGTGAGCTTGACTCTCTTAGAAGGACTCTCAATGATACAAAGTTCTTCAATCAAAGATGCAAAATTCAACTTTTCACATTTTCTTGTTTACCCCGCGAGATCCTTGAAAACATTGCATACATATATAATACATATGATTGCATAAGCAGGTTTCAAAGCAGGTCTCTCATGTTCTCGCTGTTTATTTCAGCATTGGCTCTCCAACAAGACAACAGAGATCTCTAAGCTCAAGATGCCCAGTTCAAGGAATTTCTCCTGAATCTATCCAAGGGGCAAGAAGACCTGAAAACACTCTTCGTCGGGAATCTGACCAAGGAACGTCCTGACAACAACAAGGATAACAATTGGAACAACTGCAAGATGAGGTAGAAGCAATGAGAATCCAGATACTGGGAAAAATGGCTCTTATCCAAAACTTAGCTCGAGGACAAGTAGGGCTAACAGCCTTCCTCAACAAGCTTCACCAAGATGGATGCAGATCCATGAAACAAACAGTTAAAATTGTGGATCAAGGCATTAATCAGCCCCCACTGAGAGAAGAGGTTAGTTTGGTCAGGAACAGACCTTTCCAGATTGCTACTACATCATAAGCCCAACCACAACCTCTCCAATGACAATGGGGCAATCAGCATAAGAAGAATACATCTGAAAGACGCTTCACTGAAATCAACATGTCATTGGCTCAAGCATTGCAACGCCTGTTGAAGGCCAAGTTGGTAATATTAAGGGACCCTCCTCAGAATCCCAACATAGCCTCCTCAAGGTACAATCCAAATGCAAGATGTGCGTACCACTCCAACAGTCCTGGACATGACACCAACAACTGTTGGGTGTTGAGAAATAAAATTCAAGACTTGATTAATAAAGGAGCGCTAGAATTCGCACAAGACAGTCAGGCTGAGTTCTTCTGCCATCCCTCCAAGGCATACCATCTGAAGTGACAAGTTCTCACAAGAAGACTTTTCGTTCATTAGAATTTTCAATGTCTAATTTTCTTTTGATTTGTTTGAACATTTATTCATATCAAACCTCGTTATTTCATCAATGCATTGCACATGTTTGTCTTGAATCAGTTCATTCGTATTCACTATTTCAAAAATGCATTCTTATTTCCTTTTGTGATATTCAACTCTCGATTAAAAAAACTCTAAGCCTTAGAGGGAGGATGACAAAAATGATATCACAATCTCTACAGTATGCTTTTGAACAGACCCCACTGACGATGTACAAGCGTTGTTTCAAATCCTAAACAGTGGAGTTATAAGGAAGATAATCCCTAGTCAATCCCTTCGAGCCAAAGAAGTAGGAGTTTTTCTTTTCACACAAATTAAAACCCTTAATCATAACCTGGGGCAGGGTAGTTTTCTCAGTTAATCCAAAGGCACATTCAGTTACAATATGCCGCTTCGTACACAATGAATGGCATCGAAGACGTCCTTCCAAAACAAAAGACTGTGATGGTTCCGTATAATCGTCAAGACAGGCAGTCATTATCTCTCGAAATAAAAGCCCATTAAGTCAAAACCTATGAAGGATACTTAAGAGAAAAATTGGGGCATCCCGCTGACTGTAATCACAAAAGAAACAGTTCAGGCAAAAGAAGGGATAAGGAAAACCAAAAAAACAAAGAAGTTACTACAAATCCTCGACAAAAAGAAGATTACAAAAATGACTGCTATTTCGAAACAAATGTTCAATTTCTGAATCATCACCAAGTATCCGAGCAAAGATTCCAGACTCAATCGGGATCTAAACGCGCAATTAACTGAGCATAGGACTGAAGAACATCACGAAGAGCGGGTTGGATACAAATAAAATTTGAGCCTTTATCCTTTGTTTCTTGAACCGTGAACCAGGCCACGTTATAACCCTTAAAAGTCCTAGTTAAAGCATGGGTTAGTTTGATAGCATACTGTTACAAAGGTATCCTGACTCATGTAGGCTTTGTTGCGAATCCTGAGTTGATATCACATTCTTGCAAATTTTGTTTTACTATGCAAAACACATTTTCAAAAAAATTTCAAGACAAACATGAGTTTTGCATTCTTTAAATGCCATTCTTTGCATATGACTAATTGTTTGACAGCAGAGAAATCTGTACAATGGATATTCAATGAACAAACATCCTCTCAATGGACAAAATCACCTCAGTGGGAAAGACACTTCCAATAACAGGTCTTCCATAAGCAAGGGTAATGACATGATGTCTAAATACACCTGGGGCAGTCTCTCCAAAAGTGCCAAATAACCAGGGGCAGATCTCCATCTGAATCACTTGGGGCATTACACACGCATTCCAACAACGAATCATGTGCCATAAAGAAAACATTTTTGACAGTACTACAACACAACACTATGGACAGTGATAACTCTCTACATCCTGAAAGCGTGGACATAGTCGGAAAATACTACGCATGAAAAAAAGGTCCCGCTAGGTGGACACACCTAGGCAAAAATAAGGGAATCCCGGTGAACCAAAAGGGTTCGGGCAAAAGTTAGGGATATACAAAAAAAAACTGTACACCCGACAAGTCGAAAACCTGGAAAGACGGCTTGGGCAAAAAGGTATCCTGGTGGACTGAAAACCCGAAAGGGCGGTCCAGGCAAAAGTTAGGGATTTAAAACGTACGACTATGTCCCGCCACCTGTCTAGCAGTGGAAGACTTATACCTTGATCAACATTCATCAAGAGCACTAGAATCGAGAAATGATTCAGATACGATCCAGATACGGATGTTATTCTGCTACTTATTCAAGATTTTCATACATTAAGAAACAGTTCAGGTACGATTCAAAGACGAATGTTATCTGGTACTTATTCCAGATTTCTCTTTCAGATACAGTTCAGATACGCTCCAGATATGGATGCCATTCTGATACTCATTCAGATTTAGCTTTCAGATACAGTTCAGATACGATCCAGATACGGATGCCATTCTGATACTCATTCAGATTCAGCTTTTAGATACAGTTAAGATATGCTCCAGATACGGATGCCATTCTGATATTCATTCAGACTCAGCTTTCAGATACGCTCCAGATACAGATACCATTCTGATACTCATTCAGATTCGGCTTTCATATACAGTTCAGATATGCTCCAGATACGGATGCCATTCTGATACTCATTCAGACTCAGCTTTCAGATACAGTTCAGATTTGCTCCAGATATGGATGCCATTCTGACACTCATTCGACACATGTTTCAAAGTACAGTTCAGATATGATCCAGAGACGGATGTCATTCTGACACTCATTCAACACATGTTTCAAGTACAGTTCAGATACGATCCAGAGACGGATGTCATCCTGAAACTCATTAAATACATGTTCAAGTACAATCACGACATAAATCCATCCATAAAATCTTCGCATGTACTTTTTCCAGCATGGTACAAGGGGAAGAGACAGTTGGAAGCAAAGTCATTATCACATACAAGCCAGTGGTACCTACATTCCCCACAGAGCCGAGAAAACCAAGGCCCGACCTCCATATCCCCAAGGAAGAATTCCTTCCCCAGCAGGTTCCTTCAAAAAGCTGATATCTGCATTCCCCAGCCGATTTTTATAACCATGAGCAGGTTGTAAAGCCATCTCCCGAGCAGAGTTTATTTCTCTGACAGCGGAAGCTCAATCTCCAACAGAGCTCTTCTCTCCAGCACTGGAAGTTCATCCCCAACTGAGTTTATTTCTCCAAATCAGCAGATCTTCCAACAGAGTGTCTCTCTTCCCCATAGAGTCATTCCCCCGCAGATTGTTCTCAGACAGAGTCTCTCCTAGCAAAATATTATAAAGCAGAATGGATGTAAATCTCCATCTAATCATCTTCGGTCATTATCCCCAGCGGAAACAAAGAACTCAACTCCTTATACTCTCCAGCGGCAGTTCAGGATTTATTTTCCCCAGCCAGAGAATATCACAATAGCATTGCATATCTATACATCATGGCATGCGCATACATATTATACAACACAAGCTCATTTATTTTGAGAACATCATTACTCAATAAATTTCATACATCATGACATTACATATGATTAACTCTTTACCTTTCAGGGAAAGATGCAATCAAATTATTACAAGTTCTCTCTGGATCAGTTAAACCGACACCAAGGTTTCTATTCCAGTTGAAGATATTCCAGTATTTTCTCTGGTTCTGTCAAACCGACACTAAGGTTTCTCTTCTAGTTGAAGATGTTTTAAGACTTTCGTCTGCGTCAGCCGAATCGTCGCTAAGATTCCCATGATTTCTATGCCAGTCAAAGTTAATCCGAGACCTCTCCCGGGATCATTCAAATTGATACTAAGATTTCTGTCCCAGTTGAAGTTCTCATAAATTTTCTCTGGTTCAGTCAAACCGACACTAAGGTTTCTATTCTAGTTGAAGATGTTTTAAGACTTTCGTCTGGGTCAGCCAAATCGCTGCCAAGATTCCCCTGATTTCTATGCCAGTCAAAGTTAATCCGAGACCTCTCCCAGAATCTGTCAAATCGATACTAAGATTTCTCTCCCAGTTGAAGTTCTCACAAATTTTCTCTGGTTCAGTCAAACCAACACTAAGGTTTCTATTCTAGTTGAAGATGTTTTAAGAATTTCGTCTGGGTCAGCCGAATCACCGCCAAGATTCCCCTGATTTCTATACTAGTCAAAGTTAATCCGAGACCTCTCCCGGGATCAATCAAATTGATACTAAGATTTCTCTCCCACGTTGAAGTTCTCACAAATTTTCTCTGGTTCAGTCAAACCGACACTAAGGTTTCTATTCTAGTTAAAGATTTTTTAAGACTTTCGTTTGGGTCAGCCGAATCACCGCCAAGATTCCCCTAATTTCTATGCCAGTCAAAGTTAATCTGAGACCTCTCCCGGGATCAGTCAAATCGATACTAAGATTTATCTCCCAGTTGAAGTTCTCACAAGTTTTCCCTGGTTCAATCAAATCGATACTAAGATTTCTATTCCAGCTCAAGCTATGAAGCCCTGAAATCGACCGGATAATATCTTGATTTCTCCAAAATACTATGAAGCCTGGAATCGACCAGATAGTGGTATATCTCAAATTCAAGCTATGACTCCCGGAAATCGACCGGATAATATCTTAAATACTAAAGCCTGGGACACGACCGAATAATAGTACAAGATACTATGAAGCCTGGAATCAACCAGATAGTGGTATATCTTAAATTCAAGCTATGAAGCCTGGAAATCGACCGGATAATATCTTGATTTCGCCAAATACTATGAAACCTGGAATCGACCAGATAATGGTATATCTCAGATTCAAGCTATGAAGCCCAGAAATCGACCAGATATTAGTATGCCTCAAAATTCAAGTTGAAACCCGGATGCGACTGGATAACCACTTAATTCCTTCTGAAGCCTGGAGCACGACCAGATAACAGTTTTTGAGATTGTAAAGCCTTGAGCACGACCAGATAGAAAGTTTAATCTCATCTCCCCAGTAAGTCACTGTAAAACCTAGAGCACGCCCAGATAGCAGTCAGTCTTATTATCCTCAGCAAATCACTGTAAGTCCTGGAGCACGACCATATAGCAGTTCATTTTCATCTCATCAACTAAGAGATAATTCCCCAGTAGAGTAACGGACAACTGAAGTTCCTAAAATTCCATTTCTCCCAAGATAGAGACCAACATTCCTCAGCAGATTCCTCCTCAACGACAGGAACATGAATTCTCATCAAAGGACTATCTCGGGAAATCAACATCCTCTAGATGGCATCTTTAAGCCCATCTCTGACGATTCTCCGTCATATCTTCTAGATGGCATCTTTAAGCCCATCTCTGGTGACCTTCCGTCATCTGCTCCAAATGACATCTGTAAGCCCATTCCCGATACTACCTACATAGTTAAGCATCATTACAGACGAGTGCAAATTTTTGGGCACTCTAGTGTTCAATCATCTTCCACCTTCAGATCACGAAAGGCAGACAAACCAATCTAAATATTCAGGTTTAAGAAGATTGAACAGGGGCAACTGTTGTACCCCGAAATTTACCCTCTTTTCATACACGCATATTATTGGTTTTATGGTTATGGAATAAAGGTATACTTATCAAGCTTCTTCAGGTTACAAGTGACGTTTATTTCTCCAATGGATGTTCTCAGAGTATTTTCCATGCTGAAGATCGGTTCGCCGTTTTACAATGATTCGGGGTTCAAAGATTCACAAGTCCAACCCGACACGTCATATTCAAGTGTTCTTTCGCCAAGATATCTCTGATAACGTATTCTCTAATTCAGGTTCAGCTCAAGAGTCAATTCTTTAAAGAAGGTCTCTGAATGTGTGAGTTTTCTCGAAGAAATATGGTGAAAAAGTGTGCTGAAAGTGCAGATTTTACGCACTAAAAAATTCATAACTTGAAGATCGTGGCTTGTTTTGAACCTGTTCCGGTGGCCAAAATTCCGTCTTGACGTCATCTACGTTTTCATATCTCACGACTGGAAGCCAATTTCGATCAGAAGGTCTTCAAAAATGCGGATTTATCAAGTATTTTTGTACAGAAAATTTGTGACAGAAGTTTATTTGCGTCATGTTCAGAAAATCATAACTTGGTCGATTTTCATCGTATCGAGCTGGTTCCGGCGCCAAAATTTCATAAATTGAGTCGACTAAGTTTTCACATGAGGTATTGAGTTCGAACGGTATCTAAAATGCCTTCATTTTTTGCTTAGAGTGCGCGTGACGCACTGAAAATCCTGAATGCTGAATATTATTTCATCTGGGTCGAAACTTCGAAAATTCATAACTCAGTCAATTTTTATCGGATGTGGGTTTGTAACGAGGATGACTTGTTTGTACCGACTCAGAGATCTACAACTTTTCTTCCAAAGTCGAGACCGGGTTATGCTCCGATCAATACCAGTTTTTTATTGAAGGACGTGTCAGAGTTGACACTAGAGCCCAAAATAAGTTTGTCTGAGCCAAAACTTCAAAAATCCATAAATAATTCACTATTTATCCGGTTGAGCTTATTTTCGGACAGGAGTTAGTTACCGATGTCGTCTATATTTTGTTTTCACATTTAAACTTCAAAAATTGCACTTAAGCCCCTGCGATTTAGCCTGGAACGTGATAGACTCAAGTGAATAAAAATTTGCAGGCTTGTGGTTATTGGAGGCCCAATTGCACATTTAAAGCCCATTTTTTTCTCTAATTTCCATTATATAATCTCATTCTTTTCACAAAAACAACACGAGAAAAAAAAAGTTTACCACAACCCTATCAAAATATCAAATTCTTTCAAGAAAACCTAAAACCTTGAAATCCTTATTACAAACCCCCATCTTACTACAAACAAGTCATCCTCGTTACAAACCCACATCTCACTACTTTTGCTACTTTTCCAGTAGGGGTAAGGCTGGTTTGATCTCCATGATCCAAAGGGTGTAGAAGTATTCATACATGCCATATCGGTTTTAACATTATAAAATTTCATATATTTATTTTCTTTGTATTTCATGGTATACTAATTTGTTTAATGTGTCTATGAGATTCAACACTACAGGTTTGACTATTATGATCCCATACAGGTTTATTACAAAACACTGAGGTCGAATCATAACAACCACCAATTTATGGCAAGACAAACATCCTGAGGAGGTTAAGGCAACCATCTGTTTAAAACTTTTTTCATAAAACCTAATATTTTTCACAAACCTTTGATTTTTTATAATAAACTTGAATAATTAATTTTAGGTTTTTTAATTTAGTTTTAGGTTTTAAATTAATTTTTGGTTCAACAACCACCCATGACATTTGCATTATTTTTATTTTCTAACTCTATTTTTCATTGATGTTTCTTCCCCTATCTATTTTTTTGACAAACTTAATTCTTTCTTATTAATCATTACACATAAACCTTTTTTTCAAACTTAAATTTTTTTAATTAAAATTAATTAGGTTTTAGGTTTTTTAATTAACCTTTAATTTTTTCAAAATTAACCTTTCTTTTAATTCGAACTAATTAGTATTTAGGTATTTTAATTAACATTTACAAAATTAACATTTTTTATTAATTAAAATTAATTAGGTTTTAGGTTTTTTTATTAACCTTTTTTTTCTTTCAAAATTGACATTTTTTATTAATTAAAATTAATTAGGTTTTTAGGTTTATTTAATTAATTATCATAAATAAATTTTTTTTCATAAAAAATCACCAAAATATTTTTCTTTGCTATTTTCATCTTATTTTTATTTTCCTAGATAAAGTGTATAGGGCGCGTTCAACTGTAATAACGTAGCTTTATTTTTCCACTTTTTTTTTCATCATTATCATGTAATTGCTTCCGAGATATAATAGTTTTAGGATTTCTTTTCCGCACTCTTCACTATTATGTAACTACCCAAAAGCTCTGTAATAGCTTAGATTTACATTTCCGCTTTTATTTCCTGCTACTATATTTTATGCAATGCTTAGATTAATAGGATTGTATGGAAAGATAAAAATGAACGATAGAAAACCCTAATTGCAAGATAAATATAACTGAAAAAACACATTGTTGCATACGTGCACCCCTAGGGTACTCCCCACTTGGTTGCCTCGGAAAATAATGGTCATGTCCCTCGAACGTAGGGATATCTTAGCAAAAGACCCTCAATCTAAAAGTCATCATAAAGATCATAGTCCCTTAACGTCTCTGGAGTTGCCTACGAGAAATGATCTTGTCCCTCGATGTTGCCTATGAATATATGATGACAGTCCCTTCGAAATGCTAAGGTATCCTTACATGTTGCCTTCAATGACCATTACGTCCCTTTCGATAGTCCCTCAAACATCCAACGACTAGGGTTACCTACTCACTAATAGTAGGATAACACGATCTAAAGGATAGGAGGAAAAGAACACCTTTTTTTGAGTAGGTAGATAACTGTTAGGTACTTGCTCAAAATAAACAAACTTTCTCACACCAATAATTATCAAACAGTTTTCAAAAACAACTTCGTAACACTCTTGAGGACAGAAACAAGGGTTAAAACGAAGTAAAACAAAACTTTTCGAAACAAGCACATACAAGCAATTTTAAAATGAGAAAGTACCTAAGAGCCCATGGAAAACCATGGATAGAAAGGGTGCAAACACCTTCCCTTTCTATAATCTACCCCCCGTATCACACCTACTATCTAGGCTCTCATCTCGAAGTAACCCTACTATCCAGGTTCCTTCCCATAAGCCCTACTATTCAGGCTTTCATCTCAAAGTAATCCTACTATCCAGGTTCCTTCTCATAGCCCTACTATCCAGGATTTAATTTCGAAGTAACCCTACTATCCAGGTTCCTTCTTATAGTCCTACTATCCAGACTTTCATTTCGAGGTAACCCTATGACCCAGGTTCCTTATTGTAGCCCTACTATCCAGGCTTTCATCTCAAATTAACCCTACGACCCAGGTTCCTTCTCATAGCCCTACTATCCAGGATTTCATCTCAAAGTAACCCTACTATCCAGGTTCCTACTCATAGCCCTACTATCCAGGCTTTCATTTCGAGGTAACCCTACTATCCAGGTTCCTTCTTATAGCCCTACTATCCAGACTTTCATCTCGAAGTAACCCTACGACCCAGATTCCTTCTCATAGCCCTATTATCCAGGATTTCATTTCGAAGTAACTCTATGACTCAGGTTCCTTCTCATAACCTTACCATCCGGGTTTCTTCTCTCTTATCTCCAGACAACAGTTTACAACATTAAAAGAACTGGACCCGACCAAATACGGTCGATTTCACATTCCCCCAGTAAGTCGCTGTGCAGCCTGGACCCTGACCAGATATGCAGTTTACTTCCACTTCCTCAATCAGGAGTTAATTCCCCAGTAGAGTAATGGACAACTGAAGCTCCTATACTCTATTTCCCAGGACATAAATCAACATTCCTCGGCGAAGTCCTCCTCAACGGCAGGTACAGGAATTCTCGCAAAGGAATCTCTTATGAAACCGATATCTTTTCTGGATGGCATCTTTAAGCCCATCTCCGAAAATTCTCTGTTGACTTCTAAATGGCATCTGTAAGCCCATTCCCGATATCACTAAATCAAGTATCACTTCATGCGAGTGCAAATTTCTGGGCACTCTAGTGTTCAATCATTTTCCACCTTCAGATTATGAAAGGCAGACAGCCAACCTACATCCTCGGGATTAAGAAGATTGAACAGGGGCAGATATTGTACCCCAAAATTTGTCCTCTCATTTTACTCAATACATGCCCATTGAGGTCCTTAACTTGCTCAAGGATGCCCAAGAGTTGACCAGACAAACTCTCTCCTAAGACAATGTACCTCAAATTAGGGTTTCCATTTTTATCAAGATGTGTGAACTCAAAAGGTCCCAAAGGCCTTCCATGGTCCCAATATGTTCTCCAGATAATCCATGTCAAGTTTCATGCCTTACACAAGAAGTTGGCTCAGTCAATTGCTCAGATGCTTGAGAATCGACTGTATTAGGTCAAAAGTCAACTGAGGCCCACATACAGTCAAACTTCAATATTTTTGGTCAACATAAACATTTTAAAGTTATATTCATCATTTGATCAAGGTTTGATCATGATTCCTAAAGGAATTCTCCTAATTCATCAAAACTCAAAAGTTGCTAAATTAGGGTTTCTTAGGAAAAGTCAACCAAACTTTGACCAAGCATAACTTCTTCATACTTAATCAAATATTTTCCATACAAGGCTCATTATTAAGAGGATGCAATTACCTACAACTCATCTTCATCCCTCAAGTTCAAAATATATACTCATCAAAAGATATGAATTTCTACATTATAGGTCCTTTTGAAAAGTCAACAAAAACACCTTTTGGATCAAAGCTTCTTAAATGAACATGGAAGACCCAATTGAGATGATACCAAAAGGGTTGTTTAGGGGACATCTTAAGCTTTCTAAAAAGTCCAAGAACACCTCTCTAGGGTTAAAATTGGAGGATATGTGCATTGTCAAAGTTGACAATTTTTGCAAAATTGCTAAAAGTTAAAAGTGCTCCCAAATGCATTTTTTTTGCCAAATGGGCCTAACTTTTTAAGCTTGCATTATGCTTCCAACATGATCCACGACCCAAACACTCTACCATATATTATTGACTTTATTTATTTAATTTATTTTGAGTTTTTATCATTTAAAAACCAAATTAAATCAAATAAATGATATAAAATATGGAAGATTTGTTTTTGATCTGATTTTGAATGGAATCATAATGCAAATATGATGTCAAACCAAATCAAATCGTTCCAAGGATGATTGGGATGAAAATGGTATGATTTGGCTTGATATAGAAACATATCATACAAGATAAAAACTAAATCAAATCTCCATGAATGAAAAAGATACCAATTGTTTTTGTTGACCTAATTCGTTCTATTAAATATATAGAACACAACCAGTGCACAAAAAGAGGATTGGAGATCGAAAAAGCTGCAAACAAAAACTGAAAAATTTCCAAAAAAGTGGTAGATCGATTTCCAGTTTAGAGGCCGATTCAAGGACTTTCAAAGCTATCAATCGATTCCTAGGCATCTCCAGAACACGTTCCAATCATTTACCAGTCCTCCCAAGCCCAGAAATAGGACATACGATCATCACGGTTTGCTTCTTTCTCAAAATACGATTGATATGATTCTTGCATCATGAACATGTTTCAATGGTATATTTATGTTTGTTGTCATGTTTGCAACGTTTCTAGACCATTTAATTCAAGTTTTAATGCCTGTATGAATACTTTCCATAGCTAGGGTTTGCCTTGTTGTTTTGGGGCTTTCAAATACAGGAACAATTGGCCCTAATGAAGGATATCATTGTGATCAGAGGGTCAAACCCAATCAATCCATGGTATTGAATCTTATTTATATTACTTGTACGTAATTTTTGAAAGTCACAGGGTTATAGCCATGGAAGCATGGCCGTAAGTAAAGGTTACAGGCCTAAAATGACGGACAAGGGAAGAAGAAGATACGTGGCTAATTGTGATCGGTGGAAATGAGAACTGACTTTTTAAAGCTGGTTTCGCGAAATTTCGCGGTAAGCAAGAGTCGCCACCGTCTTTTATGTTCTCCAACATGGAAAGGACAAAAGCACAGCAAAATTCCTTATTCGAGAATATTTCTCGGTTCGGGAGGTAGATTTATAGAAAGGGAAGGTGTTAGCACCCTTTCTATCCATTGTTATCCATGGGCTCTTAGATACTTGCTCTTATGTTTTCAAGATGATGTTTGCTTTTCAAAATGTGAGTGGGTTTGAAAAAGTTTCTTTGAAAGATTTCTGAATAACTCTTGTATCTGTCCTCAAGAGTGTTTGAAAAATTTGTTTTGAAAGCTTTTTGAAAGTGTCGGTGTGAAAAGATTTTTGTTTGTTTTTTAGAGAGCAAGTATCCATGAGTCATCTACCTACCCTAAGGAATTAGGCTGTGTAAAAGTCCTTAAGGTAGTGCCATCCCACCATTGAGAGGTAGGTAGCACCACCGTTGGAGGTGTTCGGGTAAATTCGATTGTAGGGACAGTGTGGTCACCGAAGCAACAGTAGGACACCTTAGAAGCTACCCTTACATCCTAGATTCGTTTTTTTAATCCGAGGCAACCGTTTCGAGGCAACTGTTTCGAGGCAATTGGATCATGGACATAAGAGCGACCGCTAAAACGTCCTATACTTGACGACCACGTTTCGAAGGCAACGAGTGAGGCGTACCCTAGAAGTGGTGTGTGTATTGTGTGTTGTTTTCATGTTAACAGTTATCTTTGATCATGGCATTGTGAGCTACGCGTTGCTTTTAATTAACATACATTCTTTCATGCGAGTTTAGCAGTTAGTAGCGCGGAAAATTAAAATACGGAAATATAAAAGCTACGCTATTACAAGGCGCGGGTCTATACATCGCCAAAATACAAAGACCCGTTTTTGATAAAAGATGCGGAAAGTAAAAGAAAAGCGATAAACCTAATTACTATTACATCCTTGAACAGTTACATAATGATCAATAAGAAAATAATGCGCGAAGAGAATTAAAATTAGGACGTCCGAGGGTTTTGACCCTTTGCTTGAAATTAAATGAAATTAAAACCTAATTAATTATTTAAAGGAAAGAAAGTGTTTTTATGTTTTTGTATTTATTATGGAAATAAAGAAAAAAGGAATTAAAATTAAAGTTAGTGAAACCCTAGTTCTAAATTATTTTAATTATTAATAAAACGTCAAAGTTGGCCTAATTTAGACTAATTAATTAATTTACATGTTTATGTACAAAAATAATAATAATTAATAATGATAATAATAATGATGAAAATAATTAATTAGGAAAAAGATAAAAATGTCAAAAAACCTAATTCTATGTATTTTTTATTTAAGAAAAAGATTGAATTTTAACCTAAATTAAACTAAAGTTAATTGTTAGAGTTTATTTACAAAATAAATTAGTGACGAAATTAAATATTAATTAAAAAATAAAACATTTTTTAGTTTCTGATTTTTATTGGGAAAAAAAACTATTTTATGGTGAATTAATAATAATTATAAAACAAAAACAATTGAAAGAAATTAAAAAGAAAAGAAAAGAAAACAAATATGCAAACCAAGGGGGGTGTCAGGCCCAAAGTGGAGGTTTATGTGGAATTCAGGCCCATTAGACAAAGTCACGTTGACTTTCCTGATTGTGTACGTGCTGATTAACTGGACCATATGATAGACCTCCTCCTGCAGCCCTTGGATTGATAGTCATAGCCACTTGGCACATGGAGCATTGAAGGCTCATGATAGATCTTTGACAAGCAATGCACTGGAACACGTTGGAAAAAAGATTATGAATTATATGGGGGACCTGGGAATCGAACCCAGGTCCCAACGCTTGCAGGACACGTTTCCAGCCATCTGAGCCATGATGCACATTTGTTAATATAATAACTGATGAAAATAATATACGTAAAGCAATAATTATGTTAGGACTACAAAAGCGCGCGCCACATATTTGAATTCACCACTCACGTCCATCCACGCGTCATCTTCTTCATCTGTTCTGAAACAAAAAAGAGTAAATAGCGGGGATTTTAAACCCCCACAAACTGGAAACATCAAAATAGCGATTAGGCATACACTCAATATAAAAAAGGCGCGATGATGCCAATGGTTTCGTCTTGTTGCAACGAGTTTGTCTATGTTAGTCTTGAGGTCTAATTTCACAGTATATGCAAAGCCCTAATTTTCAAGGTTTGAAAACCCTAGATGTCGTTCATGGTAACTGGCGTTTCAAGGCATATTAATGGAATTAAATCATACCAAAAGCTTCGCCTGAATGCTGTGAACACAAAACAATCAACAAATGTATTAAAAATGTATGAATCGTGATGTGCAAATCTGGAAAATAAAGCAAACCGTGTCACTTGTATTCTCTGATTCCTTGCGTGTTAGGATTGGTTTTTGATGCCAAACGCTTCCTGGAAGGTCCAGCAATGTATTGGAAACGATTTTTGGCCTTGAATTGTCCTGCAAGTAGGAAATCAGTTTCACAATTTTTCTCTATTTTTTGCAAATTGGTTCTATGGTTTCAGCATCTTTCACGTGTTTTCTTGAGTAGGGTTAGCTCTTGCATATGTATGTGATTAGAATTAGGTCAAAACCTTGGCCCAAAAGTCCATGAATTATGACTTGAATATTTGATTTTCAATTATGTGATTTTCAATCTTTTTCCATGAAAACCTTGCCAATTATGGAAGATCTTGTCCCCTTGAGTGATGCATGAAATCTTTAGCATGTGTGGAGTGTATTTGCTTCATAAAAAGATTTGCCAACCATGCTTTGATATTTTTCTACAATTAAAACCAATTAAATGAATTAATAATAATAAAAATTCAATTAATTAATTAAAAATAAGAAAATAAATCATTTTAAGTTCAATGGGTCGTGCATAGGCTTTGGGTAATGATTCAAGAAAGAATTTGAGGCCCATTAGCAAAATTGAAGTGTTTTAGGCAAAGTTGACTTTTGAAAATTCCCAAAAATTTCCCAACTTCTCCAATGCATATCTTGCTCAATTTTCAAGATATGAACATGTTCTTGGACATTTTGGAAAGGTCTTGAAGTCCTCTAACCAATGTCTTTGGTCCCATGTCATTTGGATTCACCAATCTCAAGTTATGGTCTTTGACTTAAAGTGCCTTTTTGTTGACTTTTGAAAATGACCTATAATGTTGAAATTGATAACTTTTTGGGAGAGCATTTCTTGGACTTGGAGTGTTAAGATGGGTTGTAGGAAATTTCATACCCTTCAAAATGAGCTTTGGATGGGATTTTTCTGATAAACCATGAAGAAGTTATGCCTTGGTCAATTTGCAGTTGACTTTTCAGCTGTCCAGAAATAGAAACTTTTGACATCTTGAGACTTTTTGAGCCATGCTTGTGGAATCATGATCAAGAATTAATAAAATGATGATTATGGCTTCAAAAAAAGATGTTGACCAAAAATTTTGACTTTTGACTGTCAAATGACCATTTTGCCCCTGCAGTTGACTGTGGAGCAATTAGGGTTTTTGACTGTGCAACTTGACCTTGTGAGCCTTGAAACTTGACATGTAGGTGCTTGACAATGTGTATGAGCATATGGGACTTGATTGAGCCCTTGAAAACCTCAACTTCCTTGCAGGAACCAAAACCCTAGTTTGACTGTGTAAGGAGGCAATTGGACTGTGCAATCCTTGAGAGATTTTGAAGCTTGACTTTGACGCATCTTGAAGAATATGGGAGGGCAAATTTTGGGGTACAACAGTTGCCCCTGTTCAATCTTCTTAGACCTGAGGATGTAGATTGGCTGGCGTGCCTTTCGTAATCCGAGGGTAGAAGATGATTGAACACTAGAGTGCCCAGAAATTTGCACTCACAAAGTAGAGTATCAACAGCGTGATGTAGGGAATGGGCTTACAGATGCCATTTGGAAAGATGATGGATAGGAGGATGGGCTTATAGATGCCATCGGGAGATGTGACAGAACCTTGTCGGGAATGGGCTTATGGATGCCATTTGGAAATTGTCGGTATGTGGATGGGCTTATAGATGCCATCTAGGTGTCAATCGTGTAAGAGATTCCTTAGCGAGAACTTGCATACTTGAGAAAGAAAAAATCATTACCTGGCCTGTTACAGGGGTTGATCTTCCAACTCTTCATGTAGATATGCCCTGGCTGGAGACAGGTATCGAATCTTCAAACTCTTCAGACGTGCCCTGGCAGGATACAAGAATCGAGTCTGGAAAATAGTCGTCAACAGATACACCCTGGCAGGATACAGGAATCGGATCTTCAAACTCTTCAGACGTGCCCTGGCAGGATACAGGAATCGAGTCCGGAAAATAGTCGTCAACAGATACACCCTGGCAGGATACAAGAATCGGATCTTCAAACTCTTCAGACGTGTCCTGGCAGGATACAGGAATCGAGTCCGGAAAATAGTCGTCAACAGATACACCCTGGCAAGATACAGGAATCGGATCTTCAAACTCTTCAGACGTGCCCTGGCAGGATACAGGAATCGAGTCCGGAAAATAGTCGTCAACAAATACACCCTGGCAGGATACAGGAATCGAATCTTCAAACTCTTCAGACGTGCCTTGGCAGGATACAGGAATCGAATCTGGAAAATAGTCGTCAACAGATACACCCTGGTAGGATACAGGAATCAGATCTTCAAACTCTTCAGACGTGCCCTGGCTGGATACAGGAATCGAATCTGGGAAATAGTCGTCAACAGATACACCTTGGCAGGATATAGGAATTGGATCTTCAAACTCTTCAGACGTGCCCTGGCAGGATACAGGAATCGAGTCCGGAAAATAGTCGTCAACAGATACACCCTGGCAAGATACAGGAATCGGATCTTCAAACTCTTCAGACGTGCCCTGACAGGATACAGGAATCGAGGTCGGAAATAGTCGTCAACAGATACACCCTGGCAGGATACAGGAATCGGATCTTCAAACTCTTCAGACGTGCCCTGGCAGGATACAGGAATCGAGTCCGGAAAATAGTCGTCAACAGATACACCCTGGCAAGATACAGGAATCGGATCTTCAAACTCTTCAAACGTGCCCTGGCAGGATACAGGAATCGAGTCCAGAAAATAGTCGTCAACAGATACACCCTGGCAAGATACAGGAATCGGATCTTCAAACTCTTCAGACGTGCCCTGGCAGGATACAGGAATCGAGTCCGGAAAATAGTCGTCACAGATATGCCCTGGCTAGATACAGGTATCGAATCTGGAATTGCGACAGTTGATAGTAATCATCTTTGTATTGATCTTGGTCCTGAAAAGACAAAACGTTAGTTGTATGCAATGTCATGATGTATGACATGCGTGATGTTCTCAAAATGAATGAGATTGTATGATGCGTATGTGCATGCTATAATGTATGAAGATGTGATGTTTATGACTGTATTTTCGTTTAGGAAAAGAAATCCTTGACGGATGCCGGGAAATCAAATCCTGGGCTGATGTTAAAAAGTAGCGTTCTTTGTTTCTGCTGGGGATGATGGTTGCAAGAATACCGGTAGGAGAAGATGACTCCGTTGGGGAATAAACTTTGTTGAAGAGATTATTCTGCGGGGAAATACTCTGTGGGGAGAGAGGCACTTCGCTGAGGTTCGATGATAACTCCGCTGGGGATACCATTGTTGACCTATGTTGTAAGATGAACTCCGCTGGGGGATAGGAAGAACTTCGCCGAGGACGATCCTTCCGTGGCAACTAGCTGAGGATAACCCAGTTATAAGCTCTGGTGAGGAATAACTTTTGAATGGAACCGGGGAGGCGCGTTCGTACTCTTCAGGTGATAAGCTTCCAGAATCTACTGGGGATAAGCTTCCTGAATCTACTGGGGAGATTGATTCAACTCTCCTGGGGAGACTTTTGAGATTGCACTGGGGAAGTGGCTCCACCGGATGTCTGGTATTTCACCGGGGAACAATCTTATATTAAGACTGTCGGGGATGCTTGTTAGGAATGTTTGTATGTTCCGTTGGGGAATGTTGAGATCTACTGGGGATACCCAACTTCCTTAAGGCTGACTGAGGATAACTCTGCTCGGGGGGAGTGTTGCTGACTTGCTGGAGATACTGTGCCTTTACGGGCTGACGGGAGACCAACTGCTTGGGAAGAATTGTTGAATCTTGTCTTACTCGGCGGGGAGTGAAGGTATCTGGGTTACATTCTTCAGCCGAACTTACCTTGGTACCTTGGTGGACAGAGCAACTGGATCGCTTGGACAACTCATTATTGCGCCTGTTTCTGATGTGAGAGAAGAAGATACCTTGTGAGGTGCTTGATGACTGCCGATTAACAAATCTTCTTCTGGTAGGCAAGTGACGAGATGACAGGACATAGTTGTGCGCTTTGATCCCTAATTTTTTCCTGGACCGCCCTTTCGGGTTTTCAGTCCATCGGGATACCCTTTTTTGCCCAAGCCGCCTTTTCAGGTTTTCGACTTGCCGGGTGTACAGATTTTTTCATTTTCATCCCTTATTTTTGCCCGAACCCTTTTGGTTCGCCGGGAAGCCCTTATTTTTGCCTAGGTGTGTCAACCTAGCGGGTCTTTGATGATGCGTAGTATCTTTTCGACTATGTCCACGCTCTCAGGATGTAGGGAGGTGCCCCTGTTGTTGTGTTGCCATGTGACCAGAAGATCTTCGTTTGATCAGGCAAGATTCGTAGCTGGAATTCATGTCCAAGGCCTCAAGTGACTCAAGCGGAGATTTGCCCCAGGCTACTTGACCTTTTGAGAGATTCTCTGAATCTTGACTGGATTGCCCCAGATGACGGACAATGATCACGTCTGCCCCTTGATTGGAAGTACTTTTCCATTTGAGATGACTCTTTTATTGAGAAGACTTTTGTTTACTGGACATTCTTCGTGCGAATTCCTCTGCTGTTCGAACAAATAATCATATGCAAACAATGTTATTTTAAAAATGCAAAGCTCATGTCTGTCTTGAAGTTTTTGAAAATGCATTTTTTTCAGTAAAACCAGTGAATTTTGTAAAATGCGATGTCAACTCGTTATTTTATCGCAAGCCTTAAGGAGTCAGGATACCTTTCGTAACAGTATGCTTTCGAATTAACCCATGCTTCAGCTAGGACTTTTAAGGGTTGTAGCGTGGCCTGGTTCACGGTTTAAGAAACAAAGGATAAAGGCTCAAATTTTATTTGTACCCACCCGCTCTTCGTGATGTTCTTAGATCCTAAACTCAGTTAATCGTGCGTTAGACCTTGTTTGAGTCTTTGTCCTGATGTACCAGTGATGGTTCGGATATTGACAATTTATTTGGAATAGGCAGTCATTCCCTTTTTTTCTGGTTGAGGGTTTGTGGGACCTCTTTCTTTTTTTGATTTTTGTTATCCCTGTTCTTTTCCTGAACTGTTTCCTTTTTGGGAATTACAGTCAGCGGGATGCCCTAGCTTTGTAAGTCTCCTTCATAGGTTTTGACTTATTGGGCTTTAGTTTTTTTGGTAATGACTGCCTGTCTTTATGATTATTCAGGACCATCACTGTGTTTTGTTTTGTTTTGTAAGGACCTCTTTGGTGCCATTTGTTGTGCACCTGGATCAACTGAGAAAACTACCCTGCCCCCAGGTAATGATTAAGGGTTTTAATTTTCGAAAAGAAAAACTCCTACTTCTTTGGCTCGAATTGGTTGACGAGGGATTATCTTCCTTATAACTCTAGTGTTTAGGAATTGAAACAATGCTTGTACCTCATCAGCGGGGTCTGTTCAAAAGCATTCTGTAGATTATGGTATCGTTTTCGTCATCCTCCCCCAAGAGGCTTAGAATTATTAGTCGAGCGTTGAACATCACAAAAAATGAAAGCAATTTTGAATATAGCGAATGCGAATATATTGATTCAAAACAGACATATGCGATGCATTGATAAAGTAATAAAGTTTTCTATGACAATAATTGTTTGAACAATCAAAAGAAAATTACAACTTGAAAATTCTAATGGACAAAAAGTCTTCTCATCTCAGGACTTATTACTTCAAATGGTGAATCCTATAGGGATGGTAGAAGCACTCAGCCTGACCCTCTTGGGTGAAATCCACTGCTCCTTCATTAATCAGGTCTTGGACCTTGTTCTTCAGAGCCCAGCAGTCGTCAGTGTCATGCCCAGGACTATCAGAGTGGTATGCACATCTTTTGTTGGGATGATAGTTAGGAGCAGAGATGTTGGGATTCCAGGGAGGAGCTCTTAGTGTAATCAGATTCAATCTCAACAGGTGTTGTAAAGCTTGAAACAACGACACATTGAGCTGGGTGAACTGCCTCCTGGGCTTGTTTGGCCTACTTTGATCAACCTGTTGCTATGGGCGAGGTTGCGGTTGGACCCGTGAAGTGGTAGCAATTTGGAGAGTTCTATTCTTCACCATACCAGACTCTTGTCCTCTTGGAAGCGGATCAATGACCTGGTCCCTAACTTGGACTGGTTGCTTCATGTTGTATCTCTCTTGGTGGAGTTAACTAATCATCGTCCTCAACTCTTCTTGCTCCCGAGCTAAACCTTGGATGAGAGCCATTTTCCCTAGCATCTGGGTTCTCATTGTATCTACCTCAGCTTGCAGACGTTTCAGTCGTTCATCCTTGTCATCTTCGGGACTTTTCTTGGCCAAATTCCCCATGAGGAGTGTCCTTAACTCTTCTTGCCCCTTGGATAGGCTTAAGAAGATCTCCCTGAACTGAGTCTCTTGAGCATGAAGACCCTGGTTATCTTGTTGGGAAGCCATTGCTGAAATAAACAGCGAAAAGGTAAGTGACCTGCAACAAAGGTACCCGTAATGCAATGATATGTATGATATGCATGCAATGTTTTCAAGGATCTCGTGGGGTAAACAAGAAATTTGTTAGAGTTTGCATTTTGTAGCTTGATGGAAGGCACTGCATATTGTTGAGAGGCCTTCTTCAAGAGTCAAGGCTCACCATATCGAGTGGGTCATAGCCCCTGACTCACGTTATCCACCTTGGCTAGAGGAAAATAAATCCCCTCTTGCCCCTTTGCAAGACATTTGGTTCATCATGACCTGCATCACAGACCCTTGAGATCCTTGAAACGGGTTAGTCCTTATGCAGGATGTATGCAATGGTATGATGGTATGATGTTATGCTATGCATGGGGTAATGTAGGTAAACCCTGTTATGAGTCCAGGTTAAGGACTGTAAACAAACCCTGCAAGAAACTCATGTGTTAGATAACAAGTGTGCAAGTAGTTCAAGTATGAAGGCACACAAATCACACAAGAGAGCCCTTAGAGTTTAGGCCAGCATGGGGTCTAGGTATTACCCTCTTGAAGTTGGTGGGCTCAAAACCTGTCCTATCAAAAGTAACCGGGTTCTAAGGATCTCAATATCATTGGATTGTTTTCTGTGTTCATTGTTTCGATTTAGCCACTGAACTGGCGATCAAAATATTCCAAGAAAACAACCCTCAATGAGTGTAGTATCGAGTATCAACCAACTTCGGACTGCACCAAAGTCAGTTATCTCACTACCCTAAAGAGGCAAGGAGGGTCAAGTAAGGTTCCTAAGGTCAGTTGATTCTTCACGACACCACGCGGCGGCCCCGTACTCTCCTTGACTTGACTCAAGGGTTACCGGTACTCACCAAAGTGCCACATCAACGTAGCAGACTGCTTCAACCGTGTCGGTATACCCCGCACAGTTCCCTCACAGTCTTGTTGCTACTTTCTAAGAGGTATCCCCCAGATCTGAGTTAGGATCTATAAAACTCCCAAGACAGGCCCACAATATTTAAAGCACACAAATCAGGCAATTGAAAACATAAGTATGATCTATCCTAAGGTACACCTCACTTTTAATTCTCCCCAGCAAAGTCGCCAGTTCTGTGATCGGTGGAAATGAGAACTGATTGTTTAAAGCTAGTTTCGCGAAATGTTGTGGTAAGCAAGATTCGCCACCGTCTTTTATGTTCTCCAACATGGAAAGGACAAAAGCACAGCAAAATTCCTTATTCGAGAATGTTTCTCGGTTCGGGAGGTAGATTTATAGAAAGGGAAGGTGTTAGCACCCTTTCTATCCATGGTTATCCATGGGCTCTTAGATACTTGCTCTTATGTTTTCAAGATGATGTTTGCTTTTCAAAATTTGAGTGGGTTTGAAAAAGTTTCTTTGAAAGATTTCTGAATGACTCTTGTATCTGTCCTCAAGAGTGTTTGAAAAATTTGTTTTGAAAGCTTTTTGAAAGTGTCGGTGTGAAAAGATTTTTGTTTGTTTTTTAGAGAGCAAGTATCCATGAGTCATCTACCTACCCTAAGGAATTAGGCTGTGTAAAAGTCCTTAAGGTAGTGCCATCCCACCATTGAGAGGTAGGTAGCACCACCGTTGGAGGTGTTCGGGTCAATTCGATTGTAGGGACAGTGTGGTCACCGAAGCAACAATAGGACACCTTAGAAGCTACCCTTACATCCTAGATCCTTTTTTTAATCCGAGGCAACCGTTTCGAGGCAACTATTTCAAGGCAATTGGATCATGGACATAAGAGCGACCGCTAAAACGTCCTATACTTGACGACCACGTTTCGAAGGCAACGAGTGAGGCGTACCCTAGAAGTGGTGTGTGTATTGTGTGTTGTTTTCATGTTAACAGTTATCTTTGATCATGGTAATGTGAGATACGCGTTGTTTTTAATTAACATACATTCTTTCATGCGAGTTTAGCAGTTAGGAGCGCGGAAAATTAAAATACGGAAATATAAAAGCTACGCTATTACAAGGCGCGGGTCTATACATCGCCAAAATACAAAGACCCGTTTTTGATAAAAGATGCGGAAAGTAAAAGAAAAGCGATAAACCTAATTACTATTACATCCTTGAACAATTACATAATGATCAATAAGAAAATAATGCGCGAAGAGAATTAAAATCAGGACGTCTGAGGGTTTTGACCCTTTGCTTGAAATTAAATGAAATTAAAACCTAATTAATTATTTAAAGGAAAGAAAGTGTTTTTATGTTTTTGTATTTATTATGGAAATAAAGAAAAAAGGAATTAAAATTAAAGTTAGTGAAACCCTAGTTCTAAATTATTTTAATTATTAATAAAACGTCAAAGTTGGCCTAATTTAGACTAATTAATTAATTTACATGTTTATGTACAAAAATAATAATAATAATTAATAATGATAATAATAATGATGAAAATAATTAATTAGGAAAAAGATAAAAATGTCAAAAATCCTAATTCTATGTATTTTTTATTTAAGAAAAAGATTGAATTTTAACCTAAATTAAACTAAAGTTAATTGTTAGAGTTTATTTACAAAATAAATTAGTGATGAAATTAAATATTAATTAAAAAATAAAACATTTTTTAGTTTCTGATTTTTATTGGGAAAAAAACTATTTTATGGTGAATTAATAATAATTATAAAACAAAAACAATTGAAAGAAATTAAAAAGAAAAGAAAAGAAAACAAATATGCAAACCAAGGGGGGTGTCAGGCCCAAAGTGGAGGTTTATGTGGAATTCAGGCCCATTAGACAAAGTCACGTTGACTTTCCTGATTGTGTACGTGCTGGTTGACTGGACCATATGATAGACCTCCTCCTGCAGCCCTTCGATTGATAGTCACAGCCACTTGGCACATGGAGCATTGAAGGCTCATGATAGATCTTTGACAAGCAATGCACTGGAACACGTTGGAAAAAAGATTATGAATTATATGGGGGACCTGGGAATCGAACCCAGGTCCCAACGCTTGCAGGACACGTTTCCAGCCATCTGAGCCATGATGCACATTTGTTAATATAATAACTGATGAAAATAATATACGTAAAGCAATAATTATGTTGGGACTACAAAAGCGCGCGCCACATATTTGAATTCACCACTCACGTCCATCCACGCATCATCTTCTTCATCTATTCTGAAACAAAAAAGAGTAAATAGCGGGGGTTTTAAACCCCCACAAACTGGAAACATCAAAATAGCGATTAGGCATACACTCAATATAAAAAAGGCGCGATGATGCCAATGGTTTCGTCTTGTTGCAATGAGTTTGTCTATGTTGGTCTTGAGGTCTAATTTCACAGTATATGCAAAGCCCTAATTTTCAAGCTTTGAAAACCCTAGATGTCGTTCATGGTAACTGGCGTTTCAAGGCATATTAATGGAATTAAATCATACCAAAAGCTTCGCCTGAATGCTGTGAACACAAAACAATCAACCAAATGTATTAAAAATGTATGAATCGTGATGTGCAAATCTGGAAAATAAAGCAAACCGTGTCACTTGTATTCTTTGATTCCTTGCGTGTTAGGATTGGTTTTTGATGGCAAACGCTTCCTGGAAGGTCCATCAATGTATTGGAAACGATTTTTGGCCTTGAATTGTCCTGCAAGTAGGAAATTAGTTTCACAACTTTTCTCTATTTTTTGCAAATTGGTTCTATGGTTTCAGCAGCTTTCACGTGTGTTCTTGAGTAGGGTTAGCTCTTGCATATGTATGTGATCAGAATTAGGTCAAAACCTTGGCCCAAAAGTCCATGAATTATGACTTGAATATTTGATTTTCAATTATGTGATTTTCAATCTTTTTCCATGAAAACCTTTCCAATTATGGAAGATCTTGTCCCCTTGAGTGATGCACGAAATCTTTAGCATGTGTGGAGTGTATTTGCTTCATAAAAAGATTTGCCAACCATGCTTTGATATTTTTCTACAATTAAAACCAATTAAATGAATTAATAATAATAAAAATTCAATTAATTAATTAAAAATAAGAAAATAAATCATTTTAAGTTCAATGGGTCGTGCATAGGCTTTGGGTAATGATTCAAGAAAGAATTTGAGGCCCATTAGCAAAATTGAAGTGTTTTAGGCAAAGTTGACTTTTGAAAATTCCCAAAACTTTCCCAACTTCTCCAATGCATATCTTGCTCAATTTTCAAGCTATGAACATGTTCGTGGACATTTTGGAAAGGTCTTGAAGTCCTCTAACCAATGTCTTTGGTCCCATGTCATTTTGATTCACCAATCTCAAGTTATGGTATTTGACTTAAAGTGCCTTTTTGTTGACTTTTGAAAATGACCTATAATGTTGAAATTGATAACTTTTTGGGAGAGCATTTCTTGGACTTGGAGTGTGAAGATGAGTTGTAGGAAATGTCATCCCCTTCAAAATGAGCTTTGGATGGGATTTTTCTGATAAACCATGAAGAAGTTATGCCTTGGTCAATTTGCAGTTGACTTTTCAGCTGTCCAGAAATAGAAACTTTTGACATCTTGAGACTTTTTGAGCCATGCTTGTGGAATCATGATCAAGAATTAATCAAATGATGATTGTGGCTTCAAAATAAGATGTTGACCAAAAATTTTGACTTTTGACTGTCAAATGACCATTTTGCCCCTGCAGTTGACTGTGGAGCAATTAGGGTTTTTGACTGTGCAACTTGACCTTGTGAGCCTTGAAACTTGACATGTAGGTGCTTGACAATGTGTATGAGCATATGGGACTTGATTGAGCCCTTGAAAACCTCAACTTCCTTGCATGAACCAAAACCCTAGTTTGACTGTGTAAGGAGGCAATTGGACTGTGCAACCCTTGAGAGATTTTGAAGCTTGACTTTGACACATCTTGAAGAATATGGGAGGGCAAATTTTGGGGTACAACACTAATCATCATTGGGCCATTCAAATAGCTGGCGAGCGCTTTTTTATTTTCCAGTGATCCACTTTGTTTTCATATATTATATATTGTTGGTATCCTAATAACAATTGAACACATGTGATCCAGTGGCAAAGGCGTATGTTTAGAAGCGAAAGGACCTGGGTTCGACCCCAGGTCCCAACGTTTTGTTGTTTTCTTACCCTTTAATTGCAAATCACATACACCATGCTTCCATGAGCCTATCTTGCACTCCAGAAATCCAACCAATGGATCATTTCCCTCACCAATCCAACGTCCCTTACAAGAGGGGACCATGGTACGCCATCAGAAAGAGGGTACACTGAATCATGCGCAGGGATTGGGCTTGAGCATTATTGGGCCTAGTAAATTCAGACTTACACCTCCCTTTCCAGCTTCACAAACAGGCCCGTTCTTTCTTTTCTATTTTAATTTTTCTTGTTTTTATTAGTTCATTAATAATTTTCTTTTTTACAAAATAACATAAAAAATCATTTTTTATTATTAACTCAAAATCACAAAAATCATAAAAATATTTTTTTCATAAAATATTTTTATTTTCTTTAATTAATTAGTTTAATTATTTAGGGCAATTTAATTGTTTTTCTACATAATTTAAATTAATTAGAAATTAGGTTTTTAATTTGTACATAACTTAATTAATTTTCTCAAAAAAAAATAATAATAACCTAATTATTTTTTCAATTAGATTGTTAGGGTCCTTTAATTCTTGCATTTAAATTTTCCTCGCGCATTTTATTTCTTTTTATTATTATTGTAACTGTTTCGAGGTTGTAATAGTAATTAGGGTTTATATTCCACATTTTTATTTTTAGTCCAAGATAATCATGTATCTGCAAAAGCCCTGTAATAGCGTAGGACCTTTACCTTCTCGCTTTTGTATTCTGCATGCTTGTATATAACTGTTAGCAACTTAGGCGTGTATGACTAATGAATCAATCCTAGATCACTAAATTACAAGATAAATAACTGAAATCAAACACTTTTGCACACTCGCACTCCTAGGGTTTTCCTCACTTGGTTGCCTCGGAAATAATGCTCGTGTCCCTCGAACGTAGGGATACCTTAGAAATGACCCGCGATTCAAAGTCTTCATAAAGATCACAGTCCCTACTTGTCCCTCGAAGTTGCATATGAATTGATCTTATGACTATAGTCCCTTCGAAACGCTAAGGTATCCTTACTTGTTGCCTTCAGTGACCATTTCGTCCCTTCGAACGTCCCTTTAAAACTCCAAGGACGATGCTACCTATTTCTCAATAATGGGATAACATTGTCTAAAGGAAAACGAACAGTATTTTTCGAGTAGGTAGATTAGTTCCTAGGTACTTGCTCAAACAAACAAACTTTTTTCACACCGAACACTTTTTCAAGCAAAGTTTTCAAAAAATAACTTTGTAACACTCTTGAGGATAGAAACAAGGGTTAAAACGAAGTAAAGTAAAACTTTTCAAAACAAGCACACACAAGCAATTTAAAAATGAGCAAGTACCTAAGAGCCCGTGGAAAACCATGGATATAAAGGATGTTGTGATACGGTGGGAGAGAACTGTCTGTTTTTGGAATGCTGGTTCGCGTTTTACGTTTGTTTTTGCAAAAATGTCGCGGTAAGCAAGAGTCGCCACCGTCTTTTATTTTATCCAACAAGGAAAGGAAAAAAGCACAGAAAAATTCCTTTTTCGAGATGTTTCTCGGGTCCGGGGGTAGATTATAGAAAGGGAAGGTGTTAGCACCCTTTCTATCTGTGGTTATCCACGGGCTCTTAGGTACTTGCTCAAAGTGTTTTTAAAATTTGCTTTTCTTTGTGTTTGTGGGTTTGAAAGAAGTTCTTGTTTGAAAGGTGTAAGTGCGAAAAGTTTTTGTTTTGAGAGAGCAAATACTTAAGAACCATCTACCTACTTGAAAAAGGAATCAATCTATGCTAATGTCCTTTAGGCAATGCTAACCCACTATTGATGAGTAGGTAGCACCGTCGTTGGAGTTTTAAGGGTCAATTTGATTAAAGGACGTGTGGTCACTAAAGCAATGTTAGGACGCCTTAGCGGTAACCCTAATGTCTTAGATCATTTTTCCGAGGCAACCGTTTCGAGGAAACTATGATCTTTGGACAAGAGGGTGACCTCTAAAACTTCCTATACTCAATGACCACATTCGAAGGCAACCGAGTGAGGTGTACCCTAAGAGTGTGCATGTGCGAGTGTGTTGTTTCGGTTAATTTTATCTTTGTACATGTCAATGGTTATCTACGTTGATTTTAAGTTCATACATTCTATCTTGTCATGCATTCCCTATTATCAAACATCTAACAGTTTATAGTTTGCGGAAATTAAATTGCAGAAATTAAATCTAACTATTACAAGGCGTCGGGTATTTACATCGCCAAAAATAACCCTTGAAATTAAATTGCGGAAAATAAAAGAAAGCGATAAAATAATTAAAGTCCTATTTAAAGCTATTACATTCCGAGAAACAATTACATCAATATGGTAAAATAGATCGCGTGCGAAAAATTAAATCGAATGCGAGTTTTTTAGGGTTTTGACCCTTTTTTTGAAGGAAAGTGATTTTTTTGGTTATTTTTGAATTAAAAGAAATTAAATTAAGTTAATTATTAAATAAATAAATTAATTTAATTAAAAAAAAGTATTTTTGGATTTTTGGATATAAAAGAAAATAAACTAAGCTAATTAAATAAATAAATAAATTTTAAAAAAGGATATTTGGATATTTGGATATTTAAAGAAATAAAATAAATTTGGTCAAAGTTAGTAAAACCTAATATTCTACATTAATTTTAATTATTGCAAAAATATTAAAAGTTATACCTAATTAAAAAACTAAATTAATTAATTTAATATTTATTTACAAAAATAAAGTGATGAATTTAATTTTAATAAATAAAATATATTTTGTTTATTTTTTATTTTATGAGGAAAAGCTTTTAATTGGTTAGTTTAAATAATAAAAAAATTAATCAAACAATTTAATAAAATAAATAAAAGAAATAGAAAGAAAAAAAAGAAATAACCCAGGGGGGTTCAGGCCCAAATTGGAGGGTGAGATTTGCAATTTTTTGGCCCATTTGCTGCAAGCCTGGTTGACTTTCCATGATTCCACGTGCATTGGTTGACTAGGGCGTATGATGGACTTTCATTCTGGGCCACCAGATCTGGCCTGGGGCCATCTGCAGATATCTGGGTGATGGTGTATGATGGATCATACTTGCTGAAGCGCGTTGGATTTCCTGAAGAAAAATAATAACATGCAAATATGGGGACCTGGGATTCAAACCCAGGTCCTATGAATCATTAAACTAGCGCCCTTACCAACTCAACCAGCGTGTTTAATTGTTAGTGGAATAAGTAGCAATTATTATATTGGAAACAAGTTATTATGCTAGAATAAAAAATAAAAAGCGTGAAAGTTTGAATGGTGCAATGGGATGGGGACACGTTGTCGTCCCTGTCCTCAGATTTTCACAGGGATTACCTGCGGATTTAAATCCGCAGCAAAAGGCGCAGGTTGATTCAATAATCCTCCTCAGGCCATATAAATGAAAGATGATGCCATGGATGAACTCGTCTCTTCATCCCGGTCTCAACCATGTCCATGAATAAGCCTAATTTCACCTGCATCAAAAACCCCTAAAAACAACCCTAGGAAACCCTACAATGGCATTTATGATTATAGCACAGATAAATGCAATCAAGTAATATGGAAAAGCATGGAAATTGTTTGGTGATTGCAAATATGCCATTAGTTTCTTGTAATGATGCGTAAATCTTGAAACACGAAAGCAAGTTCAGAGGGAGGTCGTATGTAACTTACAACGCGTTTCAGGAGGTGAATGGCCTTGCTTTTGATTGCTACAAACTCAGTGGATGTCCAACAAGAGGATAGTGTTGAGATTTTATGTTGAAAGCACCTCTAAAACAGATTTTAGTTTCAAGTTTTTTCAAGTTTTTCTCAAGTTTGGTGTTGATGTTTATGCAGCCTCTAGGTCTCCAATTCGTGCCTCCTGCCTTGTATATGTATAATGCATTGTATTAGGTCAAGTTTTAGACTTTGAATCTTTGTAAATCAATGCTTGAAGATATGGCTTGATCCTCCATTAAAATCTTTCCAATTTTGTCCAAAAATCCAATATTTGTTCATGATATGGTGAGATACGAGTTTGATCATGTCCATGATGACAATTAAGGCCTGTATCAATCAAAAAGATCCTAAGTTATCAATATTTAGATTTTATTTGAATTTAAATTGATTTAAAATGAATTAATTCAATAAAAATCAAATAAAATAGAAAAATCAATAAATGGACACAAGACTGAATATAGGACACATGTGTAGTGTGACAAGATCAAATCAAGTGGGAAAAAGTGGGCCCATTTGACAAAATTTGAGGTTTTGGGGATAGTTGACTTTTGGCAATTTTGGAAAAATGCCCAACTTCAACAATGCATAACTTCTTCAATTTTGAACTTTTGGAAGTGTTCTTGGACTTTTTAGAAATCTTGAGATGTCCTCTAACCAACCCTTTTGGGATCATCTCATTTTGATATTCCATGCTCAAGTTATAAGCTTTGGAAAAAAAAGGTGTTTTTGTTGACTTTCAAAAATGACCTATAATGTCCAAATTTGTAACTTCTTGTGAGTGCATTTATTGATCTTGGGATGTGAAGATGGATTATACGAAATTGCATCCTCTTCAAAATGAGATTTGGATGGGTTATTTATCATAAAGTATGAGGAAGTTATGCTTGGTCAAAGATGAGTTAACTTTTCCTACAAAACCCTAATTTAGCAACTTTTGAATCTTGATGAATCTTGAGCAATCCTTGATGAATCATGATCAAACCTTGATAAAATGCTGAAATATCCTTCAAAATGAGAATGTTGACAAAAAAGTTTGAGGTTTGACTGTATTTGGGTCACAATTGACTTTTGCCCTAGCACAGTCGATTTTTGGACCTCTTGAGCAATTGACTAACCAAACTTCCTCTGCAAGGCTTGAGGTTTGACATGGATGAGCTTGAGAACATATTAGGACATTGGGAAGCCCTTGAGGTCATTTGGATGCAAGGACCTTGATTCAACACAAAACCCTAATTTGAGGTTGACTGCCTTAGGAGATGATTTGACTGTCCAACTCTTGAGCAATCTTGAGCCATCTAGAGATTCTTCTTGCAATGTCATGAGAAATATGGGAGGGAAAATTTTGGGGTACAACAGGTTCTAACACCTTCCCTTTCTATAATCTACCCCCCGTACTCAGAAACATTCTCGAAAAAGGTTTTTTATGTTCTTTTTCCTTTTCCTTTTTTGGATGAAATAAAAGTCGGTGGCGACTCTTGCTTACCGCGACATTTACAAATACAAAATGCAAACCAGTATAACAGTCGGTTCTGCCACCGTATCACAAATATTTATTCTAATTCTTCTCCAGACCTCTGCTGGTTCAGTTTAAATCTCTCAACGGTTTATTCTGATTCTTTCCCGCAGACATCTTCTCTGGTTCAGATAAGTCTCTTCAATATTTATTCTGATTCTTCTCCAGACCTCCGTTGGTTCGGTTTAAATCTCTCAATGATTTATCCTAATTCTTTTCCGTAGACATTTTCTTTGGTTCAGATAAGTCGCTCCAATATTTATTTTGATTCTTTCCATTTAAAGAAAATTCAAGACCTCTACTGGTTCAGTTTAAATCTCTCAACGGTTTATTCTGATTCTTTCTCGCAGACATCTTCTCTGGTTTAGATAAGTCGCTCTAAGATTTATTCTGATTTTTCTCCAGACCACTGTTGGTCCGGTTTAAATCTCTCAACGGTTTATCCTGATTCTTTCCCGTAGACATTTTCTCTGGTTCAGATAAGTCACTCCAAGATTTATTTTGATTATTTTCATTTAAATAAAATTCAAGACCTCTACTGGTTCAGTTTAAATATCTCAACGGTTTATCCTGATTCTTTCTGGTAGACATTTATCCTGGTTCAGATAAATCGCTCCAAGATTTATTCTGATTCTTTTCCAGTTGAAGTCAAGTTTAGACTTAGTCTAATTTCCGTCAACAATCACCTTGGAATGCCATCTATAAGCCCATCTCCAACAACTATCCATCATTTCTGTAAATGGCATATTTTAAGCCCATTCCATACCCAATCAACCATGACATCATCAAGTGCAAATTCCTGGGCACTCTAGTGTTCAATCATCTTCCACCTTCAAGTCACGAATGGCAGATTCGCCAATCTAACTCTTCAAGCGTAAGAAGATTGAACAGGGGAAGTTGTTGTACCCCAAAATTTACCCTCTCATTTCTCAAAGGATCATCCTAGACCCCCAGGTTTGCTTCCACCCAATTTCAAGCCTTGAATTACAAATTTTCCAAGAAAGTCATTCACAAGGGAAAAATGGTCATTTGCACACTGAAAAGTCAAACTTTGACTTGTGGATCAAAATCAAGTTTCAAGAATCATATTTCATCAAGGAATGAAGTTTGTTTCATCAAGAAAATCAGAAGTCAAGATTTATGTTGAAAAATTCAAAATTCTAAATACTTAGAAATTTTTCCAAGTGTTTAAGAAATATGATAAATTCAGAATTTCTGGCCAGATTATCACCATGATGCAAGTTGATTCTGGAAGAAATTATAACACAAGAGTTATAGATATCAATGATATCTAAAACATTGTAGAACATAACTTCTTCTAGAAATGTTGGGATTTCAAGTTGTACGTCTTTAAAGACACGTCCCTGAAACTTAGACACATAGTAAATTCTGAGCATTTTCTAATCAGAATTTGTTTACAACTTCTGGGCCAGTTTTCACGTAGGTTCAGTCAGAATTTGCAAGAGTAATTCAAATAGGGCTTACAAAGCATGTTATAAGCTTTCTGGAAAGTCTGAGAACTCACTCAGAACATGCTATAACAAAGAGATTCAAGGATCAGAAGTTGGACGTTTGTTCTAAGTTGCATTGATGCTAAACTTCTAACCCAGAATTAAGCTATGATGCATAATCTTATATGGCAGAATTTCTGGTTTTATAAATCTCATCATCATTTAATGCTCACAACCACTTTTGAGTTTTTATCCAAAGGATTTCCCCACGTGTGGCATAGAAGTACATTATTGTCCTTGAAAAAGCAAACTTTTGCACAAGAGTATGATGGGCCCATGCTTTGCTTTTGCTTCTGAGGTTACTTTTCCTTAATTCACGCTTACAAATCCAGCTTAGGCATGTCTAAAAGTTGTTAACCACCATACTTGTTTAACTTGCTTCAAGAACAAGTCAGCACCCTAGCATGATGGTGGTACTCTTGACTTCTCCAAGCTATAAAATTCTTGCCTATAAATTGAACTTCATTTGCAATTTTGAGGAGGTAGGATTGAAAAGAAAAATCTTTGAAACCGTGCTAAAAAATTCCAGGAATCTGAAACTGCAAACACAAATACATAACCTGCTAGTTTTTTATTCTTTCTTTCAAATGCCAATTTCCTTCAAGTGTTTCTTGACCAAATCATACATATAGCTTCTGATATATATTTAGCAGTTGTCCTAACTTATGTTTTCAGACTGTAACACATTCTCCATCAAGTATCCACCATAAAAGTCAGAACTTTACTTCTTGGTTGTTCCAGAATTTACCAGCCACTCATAGCCCAAGTTAAAGATTGTTCCAACTTACTGAGCACGTGAAGAGGCTGATTAGAACATTACAAGCATTCAAAACATTTTCCAGCTGCAAGGTAAGTTTCTGTTGACTCTCATCATATTACTTAAGCATTATTAGACTTGCATGTTTAAAATACAATGTAGACATCTTAATTCTGATGATGTACATATTCACAGATTTCATGTATTTTCTGCCTAAGTAGGGAGAATATCAGTTCAAAACTTCTTAAGGAAACTAGGACTAGCAGATACATGCTTGTTTCTGATTTACAGTCTTGACATTTTTTATGTTTCTAAAACCATGATGGAAACCTGCCATAATTTCTATATTTGTGTTTTCTGTTCTGTTGAGAATTGACTAAGCTGCAGATATTCTGATTAGCATGAAGAAAGAAATAGAGTTCATCATCGGAGTTTACTTTGTGATACATATTTCTGCCTTTACTTCTAATACCGGATGTATAGTCACCCCAGTGGTAGAAAACGTGTGCATAAGACAGTAGTGCTAAGGGTCCTGAGTTCTAGCCCCAGAAACATCCTTTTTTTAGGTTTATAGACGTTTCTACCCATTTATCTGTCAAACAATATCCCTAGATTAAAGTTTCTATATATCTTCACCCAACAGCATTATCACTTCACTCTCCCAAACAGCCAGAATTTCTAAACTCTCTCAAATAGCCAGAACTTCTGATCTGCGAGTGACATTAGAACTTCTAGATTCCCAGTTGTACCAGAGTTCCTAGACTCCCTCAGCAATCATAACTTCTAAATTTTCCTCTGTTCTCAGCAACCTCAAAACTTGGTGTACCCAGACTCAGAACTTCTGACCTTTTACTTTCCTACTAACATTGTCTCTCTTGCAGCGTATCAGATTCAGAACTTATGTTCCTTCTCGTTTCAGCAACGTGCTGATTCTGACTCCCTTTTCTCTTATTTATCTTATTTTAGCTTTAATAACCAAAAACACCAAAAATATTTTATATTTACATACTTTATTTTATCCCTTTTAAAACTCAAAGATAAAAAATGTTTTCTTAAGCAAACTTATTTTTTTTTAACAAAAACAAAACTATTCCATTTTTCATTTCTTGTACATTATTTTAATATGGTTGTAATAGATAACTAGGACTTTAATTTCTCGATATCCCCATTGTGAATTTGTACACCCCATCCCCTTAATTATGTAATAGTATAGGACTTTACTTTTCCGCGTTTTTTCTGCTTTCATATATTGTTTGTAATTAGGTGTGCATGGCAAGATAAAAACGACAAATAGACAACCCAAAAATAAAAGACTAAATGCATGCAATCAAAACACTTTGCACACTTGCACCCTTAGGGTAATCCCATTTTGTTGCCTATCGGAAAAATAGTCATGTCCCTCGAACATGGGTGTTTTAGCAAAGACCCTCGATAAAAGATCGTAGTCCCTCGATGACCCTCGATGTTGCCTTCGGTAAACGATCTAGTCCCTAAACGACATTGCTAAAATGTCCCATAGGTTGCTTTCTATGACTATACAAATGTCCCACGCCCGTCCCTTCACATCCAACGATGGGGCTTCTTACCAAAACAATGGTAAGATAGAAACATCTAAAGGAGGAGGAAAAGAACATCTAAGACCTTTTGAGTAGGTAGATTTGCTCCTAGTTGTTCGCTTGCTCATAATAAAAACATTTCATACACCAACACACTCATTTGAAACATTTTCAAAATACAAACACTTTGTACGTGTTCTTATAGAAACGAGAACCATTAAAAAGAAGACACCTTTTCAAAATCTCTTTCAAAAACACATTCCAACAAACACCTCTTTGAACATTTTCAAAAGACAAACACTTTGTACGCGTTCTTATAGAAACGAGAACCATTACAAAGACATTTTCAAAATAATTTCAAAACCCACACCACAAGCATACATTCAAACAAAAGTAAGTGATCTAGCAAGCAACTAAGAGCCCGTAGATAACTACGGATGAAAAGGGTGCTAATACCTTCCCTTTTCATAATCTACCCCCCGAACTCAAGAAAATATCTCTAAAGGTCTTTCCTGTTCTTTTCAGCCTTTCCTTATTAGATAAAAGAAAATTCGGTGGCGACTCTTACTAACTGCAACATTGCGACCAATCGTAAAACACCCAAGTCAGTTCTCCCACCGTGTTTTAGCAACATGGGATGGCTCTGATTGCCCATAAGATGAATCTGAAGACGAGCAAACAAACACGACATTAATGGCAAAGACATAAGCTAATAACCCTGAGCCAGAATCAGACTCCGAAGAAGTATTTTCTTTTTTAACTCGTTCTAAACTTGAAACTTCCCTAGCTGAAACTCTTAAAAAGAATCAAAATCTTCAAAGAAAATGCAAGTCTTTGAAAAAGATATTTGTAACTCACTCTGAAACACATGGTGAGCTAATGAAAGAAAATATTATTTTAAAAGAAAAAATTAATTGTCTTGAAAATGAAATTTCCTCTCTCAAAAGAAAAAGTTGTCTTTTAGAAAAAGAAGCTCTCTTAAATTCTCATATGAACTCAGAATGTGTTTCCAAGAGGTATGAAGTTTCTCTTCAAATGCTTTTGGCCAAACACATAGATAGAAGCAAGATGGCTTCAATGATCTATGGTGTTAGTAGAAATGGAAGAAGAGGTGTGGGATACATTAAACCCAGAGATGAGAAGTTATACGCTAAAGACGTAGATGATCACACACATGACACAAATTATGCTAAAAAACCCTTGGTCGATAAAACATTTGGGAAAACTAACATTAAAGGACCCAAAAAGATATGGGCACCAAAAGAAAAGATAATCTTTATTGTAGATATCTTAGCAGCCAAGTAAAGACACCATTCATAGTACCTGAACTCTGGATGCTCACGACATATGAAGGGAAGAAGGTGTATGTTCTGACACCTGAAACTTAAGCCTGAAGGTTGTGTATGTTTTAGAGGAGATCAAAAAGGAAAACTCATTGGCTCTAGAACTATTGGTAATGACTCTCAGTCTTCTATTTCTAATGTTTTATTATTTGAAGGATTAATGCATAACCTCCCGTCCATAAGTCAATTAAGTGATAATGATTATGATATTATCTTCAATCAAGAGTCATGTAAAGCCGTCAGTCAGAAGGATGGCTATGTACTATTCTGAGGCTAGAGAAAAAATAACATTTAAAAAGTCAATCTTTCTAATTTAAAAAGCCAAAAAGTTAAAAGTCTTATGTCTATAAATGAGGAGCAATGGACCTGGCACGGAAGACTAGGCCATGTTATCATAGAAGAATCTCTAAGCTAAATAAGCTAAATCTTGTTAGAGGTCTTCCAAATCTAAAGTTTGCTTCAGGTGATATTTGTGAAGTATGTCAAAAAGGAAAGTAAAAAAAAATTCTTTCAAAGCTAAAATTGTTGTTTCTACCTCTAGGCCTCTAGAGCGCTTACATATTGAACTTTTTGAGCATGTGAAAACAACCTCTGTCATTGGTAAGAAGTATAGATTAGTCATTGTTGATGACTATAATAGATGGGCATGGGTAAAATTCTTGATACACAAGGATGAATTACATTCTGTGTTTGCTACCTTCTGCTCCCAAGTGCAAAACAAAAAAGAATTTAAAATTATCAAAGTCAGAAGTGATCATGGTGGTGAATTTGAAAACAAAGATTTTGAATTTTTTTTATGAACATGGAATTTCTATTGATTTCTCTTGTCATAGAACTCCTCAACAAAATGGATTTATAGAAAGGAAAAACGAAACTTTACAAGAAATGGCCAGAACCATGATCAATGAGACTAATGTGGCTAAGCAATTCTGGGCAAAGGAAGTTAATACAACATGTTATATTCATAACATAATATCTATTAGACCAATTGTGAATAAGACTCCTTATGAACCGTGAAACAATAGAAAGCCCAACATTTCTTATTTTCATCCTTTTGGGCGTGTTTGTTTTATACTCAACACTAAAGACTCCCTTAATAAGTTTGATTCTAAGGCACATAAGTATATCATGTCAGGATACTCTGAAGGTTCTAATGGCTATAAAGTGTATAAGACAAAAACACGAATTGTTGAAGAATCTATGCATCTTAGTTTTATGATAAGCTTGACTCTGAAATGTCAAATCTAGTTGAAAAATTAGCAAGTCTTGAAATAACTTATTCATAATTTGAAGCTAGAGACATCGAAGATAAAGACTCTGAAGTAAAAAATTCTAGCTCTCTCAACCATAAGCATCTAATACTCCAACACCTCTGAAGAAGCATAGGAAATAAATTCCACATCTTGGATAATTGATTCTAGGGAGTAAATCTGAGCTTGTCAGAACTAGATATTCATTGAGACAAGATGAAGAAACTCTTCTGGGTCTAGTGTCTGTCATAGAACCAATATCTATAAATGAAGATTTTCTCGACTTTGAGTGGATTCTGGAAATGCATGAAGAATTGAATCAATTCTCCAAAAATGATGTATGGGATCAAGTACCTAGACCAAAGGGAAATCACGTGATTGGAACTAAATGGGTATTCATAAAATAGTTGAACAAGCAAGGAGATGTGGTAAGAAACAAAGCCAAACTGGCTGTACAAGGCTATAATCAACAAGAAGGAATTGACTATACTGAAATCTTTGCACTAGTGGCCAGGTTATAATCTATCCGTCTTCTTATTTCATTTGTTGTTAATCATAATATCATTTTATATCAGATGGACGTCAAGAGTGCATTCTTGAATGGGTACATAACATAAGAAGTGTATTGATGGGAAAAATATCAAGTGTACTATTTTTTCCTCTTGTAATAATAGGGGAAATTCCCCGAATGTCGATCTCAAGGAATGCGTATAAATATGGAGTTTGAATTATTGTTCAATTAAACAAAAACTAGATTTTGTGTTTGATTTTCTAAAATAAAATAATTATGAATAAAATAAATAGATATGAAGGACTGTTTTGACAGATATGAGAAACATGCTAGGGAAGATGTATGATTTTCCCTATAACTATCTTGAATCCTTATTTTTTCAACAAGTTCAGAATATTCAACTACCAGCCCTTTAGATTATATTCCCCTAAGTCCTTAGTGAGAAAATATTTAACCATCCATCCTAAATCCGAAGTCCTTAGAGATATCTGATGGAGTCAAACCTTTATTTTATCAAGGGTTAAATCTGGTGACTATAAGATATCCCTAGTCTTAGGTGATATCTACTATAGCCTAATTATACAAAAACCTTAACAACCGCGGTCCAACTGGTTGTTAACCGTAAATCAATCCTAATTTGTCCGATCAGAATGCCATAAAAATATTGTACAATTAAATAAAATAGAGAAGACTATTGTATAAAAGAAATTCAGGAATCAAAATCGTTTACAGAGTCAAATCAGGGACACCCCCTAACATTGAGAGTTTAGCTGCTCATATTGTTCAAAATAATCACAAGACAAAATAGAGACATTACAAGGATTGGGATAAACTTTGATCTTCAATTGCTTCCGCACATGAAAATCTTGTGCTCTTCGAAAACCTTGACTTCTCCAATCTTCAATCGTGACAAATATTCTTCCCCATCCAAAAGGTCAAAAAGTCTTATAAACCAAATAAGGATTTTCACTACTAACTCAAATTGGGTCAGAAACATAAGCCAGACCCGTAAAACGACCTGAGATAACTAAATTTCTAAAGTCTGCAACTTTAAATAATTTTCGAGGCTTCTACAGTCTGAAGCAACTTCTAACTTCAAAATGAAAGTTGTAGCTATTTCTCCCAGCTTTCCAATGAATACTAGAACGTGTCAATTTGTTTCCCGTAGCTCAATTTATGATTTTTTAAATGAAAACTGATCAATCAGCACATTGTCTGACACGACCCGTGTTAGGTGACATGGGTGGCCGTGCCAGGCCTCCTGAAGCGTGCCAGAAACTTTTCCGAAACTCTAAGTTTTGCACTTTTTTCGCACTGATTTGTCCCGATTTATTCATGTGAACCTAAAAATAGTAAAACACACAATTAACGCATAAAAAGTGGTAAAATGAAATAAAACACTCGATAATAAAAATAAAAGATAACTAAAATTAAAGGTAAATAAATGTGTAAAAACCACTGATCATGTATGTTCATCAACCTCCCGGTTTTGAATACCATAGACATCTTTATTTTTTTATAAACTTAATATTATATGGTCTAAAACAGGCTTCGAGAATGTCGTATGAAAGGCCAAGCAACTTTCTTCTGAAAAATGATTTTACTAGAGGGATGGTTGACACAACTCTATTATGCAAAACATTTAAAAATGATATCCTTGTTGTTCAAATCTACGTGGATGATATTATTTTCGGCTCTGCTAATGCCTCCCACTGTGAGGAATTTTCTAAGTTTATGTAGGAAGAGTTTGAGATGAGTCTGATGGGTGAGCTTAAGTTATTTCTAGGAATACATATCAACTAAAGTTCAGAAGGAACCTACATTAATCAAAGGAAATACATGAAAAATATTTGGAAGAAGTTTGATCTATTAGAATGTAAGACAACTAAGACTTCTATGCATCCAACGTGTATTCTTGAGAAGGATGAAATAAGTAAGAAGGTCTAATAGAAGTTATACAGAGGTATGATTGGTTCCCTTATATATTTGTCTACTTTTAGATGTGACATTCTATACAATGTATGTTTTTGTTCTATATTCTAATCGATCTTAAAGAGTCTCACTTAACATCTATTAAGAGAATCTTCAGATATATGAAAGGAACTACTAAACTTGGTTTGATATATAGAAAATAAAAAGAATACAAGTTAGTAGGTTATTATGATGCTGACTATGTTGGAGATCATATTGAAAGAAAAAGCACCAGTGGAAGCTGTCATTTTATGGGTGAAAATGTTATCTCGTGGTCCATTAAAAGATAATTAAAAATAGTTCTATCCACTACAGAAGCTGAGTATATTGTAGCAGCTGAATGTAGCACGCAAGTACTCTGAATTAAAAGTTATCTGTAAGATTATCAGATTAAAAAAAGGTAACATACATATTCTGTGTGATAACACTTAAGCTATTTGTTCATCCAAGAATCCTATATTACACTCAAGGGAAAAAAATATTGAAATTAAACATCATTTTATAAGAGATTGTGTTCAAAAAGGTATTTTTAAATCTAAAATTCATTGACACAGACCCATTAATGGGCTGATGTTTTTACAAAACCCCTTTGAGGACATATTCGTTTTTATCTTGAAAAATATAAACATGGAATTATGTCCAAAATAAAATAATTTTTGCCTCTAATAATGTAATATAAGACTCTAGGAAATGGAACCTAAAGTGATGTCCTTCTGGAGGATGAAGCTTTTATTTACTCAAAAGCGATCTTAATCAGATTCTAATTGATAAAAAATATGATGACTAATATCTGAGAAAAAGAAAAATCCATGATTAAATGATTAAGACTCTGATGTATGACAGATGTCACACATGCATATATCAAAATCCATTTGATTAGACTTTCGGGATTGTCTATGTCTTGGGAACAGAAGAATATCATGACCCTATATCTCTCATAAGTCATTAATTGATGGCGTGTTACTGTTCTTTAAGACAAACATTATTTTATTAGTTGATTTTCCAAATCAAATATTTTTTAACATCTTTTATTCTTCCTTCCCTACCTATTTAAACTCCTCTATTTTTGTTTAATTTTTGTCATCCTCTTCTATCTATCTCCTCTTCACTCATATCTTTCCAAAATGTCTATCAAAACTTTTTCTGGGTGATGAGGAACTACTCTTTGTGATCAACAAAAAGGATATTGAATTCTCTGAGTTGAATGAGCAAGTATTTAATATGATAAAGAAAGTTCTTACACAATGTTGTACCCCAAAATTTGCTCTCTCTTTTCTCAAGATATTTCTCACAACGATCTTCAATGATTCAAGCTTTCACAAGTATTGACTAGGTCAAGCCATCTCCTCAACACCGATGCTTCAAATTAGGGTTTGAGTTTGCACAAAGACAGTTAGACTTATAATATTTCAAATGACTTTCATAGATCATTATGGACCCTCAATATGGCTCCTGTCAAGTTTCAAGTCCTGGGTCATAAAATTGCTCAGTCAATTGATCAGGTGGTTCAAAAGTACTTGTATTGGTTAAAAAGTTAACAGTGGTCAACCTACAGTCAAATTTCAAGAATTTGGACCAATATCAAAATTTTTAAGTCATATGTATCATTTGATCAAGATTGGACCATAATTCTCCAAGAAAATTGTTCAAATCATCAAAAGGGAAAAATGGTCAAAATTAGGGTTTTGATTGAGAATGACCAATCTTTGACTTTTGACCCAATATACGACTTATTGGTTCGAAACATGATCTCAAGGGTACATCATTTTCACTTAATTGTATATTTCGATTCATCTCCCGAGATCAGTGGATTAATATATGAAATTTGGTCAACTGATAAAAACGGTAAACTGTACACTGAAAAGCTAAACTTTAACTTTTTGATCAAATTTGAGTTTCCAAAATCACATTTCATCGGAAATTCAAAAATGTGAAATTTGATCATCAAGAAAATCAAAAATCAAACTTTGTAAGACTTGGAATTTTTTCTAAGTGTTTTCTATACATGTTAATTTCATTACTTCATGACATTTTTTCACCACAATTCAAGACAATTCAAGTTGTTACAAGATTTCAAGTAAACAACAAGGCTGCATTTTTAAGTTTAAAATTGCAAGTTACAAATCCTAAGCTTTGTCTTGTTTGAAATTTTCCCTTTGACCCAATCTTCAAACTTTGCCACTATGTTGTCCACAAATATGCTTTGTCTTTGTTACAAGCTGCATAAATCTGTCCATAAAACCAGACTTGTATCATGCTACAAATGTTGTTGTCCAGAAAAGTCCCAAAACAGATATGCTTCCAAGTCCAAGCCTGCTTCTACTAGCCTAAAACCATGTTAAAAAATAGTCCACTGTCCTATACAAAGCCAACCCTGCACCAAGCTGCCACTCCACTCCAAAACTGCTACAAAATAGTCCTGTTATGCTGCCTCTAACACTGTTCAAACCTGCACTATATCAGTCACATATTTGCATAAAACTAGAACATAAGAGATGCATCTAAAAAGCAAGGAAACATTGTGCCCAAACAGTTCAAAAATTTATCTATTTCCCTCCTAAATTTCAGCCAAGTTTCATCTATAAATAATTTATTTCACAACATACAAAAGGGGGGATTTTGGAGAGAAAAGGGGGAAGAGAAAAACAGAATTCTTTGTAAACTCTGCTCATTCAAAAAAAACTCTGCTCTATTTCCATTCACAAAATAGAAAAACCCTCAACCCACTATACAACCTTGCAAGCTTTCCCATAAACCAACTATCCAAATACTTCACATCACATAGATATTGTTCAAACACAAGAATATTTTATGTAGTGCCATTACCATCACCTTCCAAACACAAACAAAAAACAGTATTGTACCATTTGACTGGGTTGGAGTGTTTCAGCAGATTTCAATACAAAGTAAGGGATGGAGGAACTTCCTGAAGGTTCACTGAAGTTGTTCTGATCACCACAACATCTTGACAACAACTCAAACTCAAAACACAAATTTCAGTTTCAAGGTAAGTCTTCGTGACTTTGAGCTCTTCATTTCAAACATCAGTAATGATTTATTTTTGAAGATAAATGTAGATATTATACCCTTGATGCTAACCATTTGCTTGCTTTTCATTTTTGTCAATCATATGTTGAGAACTGACATGTACACACAATAAAACAATGCTAAAGGCAAAAAAAATGCAGTATGAGTCGATGCATACTCACATGAGTCGACTCATTTTAGTTACAAAACAGGTTATGAGTCGATAAAAGGCCTTATACATTGATGCATACTATTATCCAGGCATAATACAGAGGGAAAAATGGTGTATGAGTCGACACAAAACACGAATTTGTCGACACAAACAAGAAATGAGTCGACACATACCATTATGTATCGACTAATATTGAGTTGATTTTGTTTTTTCAGAAACAAGAAGTGGCATGTGTTGATGCATAAGGCTATGTGTCAATAAATAAAATTTGTTTTTTTTTCTTTGTATACTATTTTCATTTTTATATTTTCATTGCTATTCAATATGGTTGTAATAATTTAATTAGGCTTGCACTTCATCCCTATTTGTAAAGTTTACCCCCATCCCCCAAGTGATGTAATAGCGTAGAATTTTAATTTACGCCATTTATCGCTTTAGTATAATTTCTAGTAATTAAGGTGTGTATGGAAAGATAAAAACAACGTTAGAAAACCCTAATCGCAAAGACAAAAATGCATGCAATCAAACACTTTTCACACGAGCACCTCTAAGGTAATCTCGCTTGTTGCCTACGAATAAATAGTCATGTCCCTCGAATATGGGACGCTTTAGCAAAGACCCTCGATAAAAAAGATCATAGTCTCTCGATGACCCTTCCACGCTGCCTTTGGTAAAACGATCTTAGTCTCTTGCGACAATTGCTAAAGCGCCTCATAAGTTGCCTTTTATGACTATACGACGACCCATGCCCATCCCTTTACATCCAATGATAGGGCTTCTTATCAATCAATAGTAAGATGTCAACATCTAAAGGAGGAGGAAAAGAACTAAGACCCTTTTGAGTAGGTAAAACGTTCTTAGTCGCTTGCTCACAACATTTTCAAAACAACATCTTTCAAAACACACCAACACTTTTAAAACGAAATATTTTCAAAAGTCAACACTTTGTATACATTCTTATAGAGACGAGAATCATTACAAAGTTCTACCAAACGAAGGCACCTTTCAAAAATACTTTCAACCAAACACAAACACATTTCAAACAAAGCATTTTCAAAGTGAGCTAGCAACTAAGATCCCGTAGATAACTACAGATGAAAAGGGTGCTAACACCTTTCCTTTTCATAACCTACCCCCCAAACTCAAGAAAAATATCTCAAAAGGAATTTCCTGTTCTTTTCACCCTTTCCTTTATTGGATAAAAGAAAAGTCGATGGGACTCTTGTTATCCGCAACAATTGCGATAAAATGCAAAACACCCAAGTCAGTTCTATCACCGTATTATAGAACTGGCGACTCTACTAGGGAGTGTCTTAAAAGTGGGGTTACCTTAAAGCTAGATCACCTTTAAATTATATCATTGTTTGATTTGTTTGCTTAAATTTATGGATCCTTGTTTGGGTTTTTATTGATCCTCCACCCGGATCGGGGAACATTATTAGGTAAGCAGCAAAAGATTATGGAAATTGTACGGCATAAACCAATATGGTTGAAGTAATGGCTATGTTAATGTGACGCTTTTGTTGGTACCGATATCCCTTGTGTTGAATCGAGGAGAATATGGGGCCGTTGAGTGGTGTCATGATGCACTAACTGACCGTAGAACCTTTAATTGAACAACTTGGCCATTAGGAAGTAGTGATATAGACGAATTTAGTGCAAATCCAAATATTGGTTGATACTCGATACAACGCTCATTGAGATCAAACTTTTCGGATATTTCACCCGCAATAAAAGATTGATTATGCTGAGAAAATGCCCAATGAAGAAAGATCAATGATATTGAGATTCCCTAGAACCCGATTACTTTGTAGGACATGTTGAACCCACTAAACTTCAAGAGGGTACTTACCTATGAAACCCATGCAATCCTAAACCTAAGGTCTCTGTGTGCTTTGTTTGTGATTATTATTAATGACATCATAAACATCATAACATCATAAGCATTCTCACTAACCATTTCAAGGATTTTGGGATTTATCTTTGTTCTATTTTATAGGTCATGACTTCCACTCGTAGGAATACCATCCGAGTCAAATTCATGAAAGTCCATCCTCAACTTCAAGAGTTAGCATCAAGAGTGCCCGGAGATTCTCCCTTCACCAAGAAATATGGTCGACTTCTCAACTTGGCCACCTCAAACTTCCAAGAATAAATGGTGTGTGTGCTTTTCCAATTCTTTGATCCAATGCATCATTGCTCACCTTTCTCGACTACCAATTGGTGCCTATGTTAGAATAATTCTCTCAATTGTTAGGAGTGAATGTTCTTGATCAAATACCATTCACCGGTTTAGAGGAGACTCCAAATCCTGAAGTTATTTCCAAAGCCTTGCATTTGAAGAGATCTGACATTGTGACGAATTGGGAGACAAGAAGTGGAGTTAAGGGTTTCTTAGCCAAATTTCTGTTGGAGAAGGCTCGTTTATTCTGGGAAGATATGGATTTTCAAGCTTTTGAGGATGTCTTGGCCCTTCTAATCTATGGTTTGGTTCTATTTCCCAATATGGACCAACTCATAGATGTGAATGCCGTCAAGGTTTTTCTCTCTTGTAATCCCGTAGCTACCTTGCTTGGAGACATTCTACATTGTTTCCACACTCGCACCATGAAGAAAAGGGGTACTCTTTTGTGTTGCATTCCATTACTATATAGGTGGTTTATTTCATACCTATGTCGATCAACATTGAAAAATGAGCAAGGCTTGACATGGTCTCAAAGGATAATGCCACTATTACACTCGGTATCCATTGGTGTTCTCGATCTTTGGAGAATATTACCATCATTGACCATTATGGGGAATTCCCTAATGTCCCACTCTTAGGAATTAGGGGAGGTATCACCTATAACCCTTCTCTTGCATTACGGCGGTTTGGGTATGCATGAAGAGATGGTCCCTATGATGCACTCATCCGAGGTTTGGTATTCGACTACGAGGGCGACGACCAAGGCTATCGTCAAAGGTTCATACGAGCTTGAAGAATGGTAAACAAAGTGGATAGTGAGACATTGGGGCATAAAAATTCCATCCCCCTGAGCCTTACCTTAAGTGGGTACGAACTCGTGCTCAAAGTCTTGTGATGCCTTACCCCACCATCCTACCTGTGATTATGGAGCCCGTTTCTAAGGGAGACACCCCTTACACTCTTCTTCATCCTAACATGCCAACTAATCTCGAGGAATTGCAAAGATCATGGATTTAACTCAAAGGAGAGCAAGACACCTTTGAAACCCATTTCTATACAAGCGAGAAGAAGGTTTTGGAACTCACGAGACAACTTCATGAAGAGTGGAATTTGAATGCCTATATAACACCGAAGAGGATGCGCTCATGGGAAGCTTGAGTCCTTTTTGTTTTAAGATTTTATTTTGTATTATCTTTGTTTATTCCATTGTAAGCCCAAGAGGCATTTTTGTAACCGTTTGAACTTATTAATACAATTAATGGTTGGTCCCTCTTTGTCTAAACAAATTTAAATATTAAAAGTCCTTGAAATCATTTGCATACGTATTTCATGCATCATAACATAAGCAGGTTTTTAAGCCCAGGTTTCCTCATCTTTCTAGTGTTTATTTCAGTAAGATAGATATCGAGCAGACCGTAAAAGACTTGTAGAAACAAAATTCTCAATTTCAAGAAACTTTGCTCACCTTAGCCAAAGGAAAATAAGAGCTGATGTTACTTCTGGTGGCCAAAAAATAAGACAAAGAATATAATCGTAATCAACATGGGAAAAAGATTCAAGGGCCCTATCCGATAGGTTCAAGTGGAAGAATACTCCTCCGAGGGGGATGAGAATCAGAATGAAGATGCAAGGAGCATCCATGCTGGGATTGCTAACAATCAAGCTTCTGAAGATGAAGATTACTTTGATGAACAATATATGTCTGCTGAGGATAAGTACAAGCAACTGGAAGATAGGTTGAAAGCTGTGTAAATCCAAGCTCTACCTAGCTTGGATTTTGGTGATTTGGGCTTAGTACCTGGGGTTGTTATGCCCCACAAATTCAAAATTCTAATCTTTGCTAAGTACGATAGTGTTTCATGCCCAAATCTTCATTTGAGGTCCTATGTCCATGAAATACAACCACATACCACTAACAAGAAGCTCTGGGTACACTTCTTTCAAGAAAGTCTGTCTTGGACTCAGTTAGAATGGTTTTACCAGTTGGAGGGTTCCAACATTCATACTTGGGAAGATCTGGCCACCGCCTTCTACCGTCAATATCAGTACAACACTGATTTAGCACCGACTAGAGTTCAGTTACAAGGAATGACCATGGATTCCAATGAAGGTTTTAAAGAATATGCGCAAAAATGGAGAGACCTTCTGGTAGAGTGCAACCACCACTAACAGATATAGAGCTGGTGGATATGTTCATGGGAACATTAACTGGCCCATTTTTCAACTTGTTAATTGGGAGCTCATCGTCCAGTTTCATTGAGTTAATTATGACTGGTGAAAGGGTCGAGAGTGGTATCAAGAGTGGAAAAATTCCCATGGCATCTACTTCTACATCAAACACTGTAAAGAAGCCCTTTAGTGGAAAGAAAGAAGCCAATGATGTATATGGGTCAAGGTCCCATACCAAGAAGGATCACCATCCATCTGTTAATTCTGTTTCAATCTCCAATCCTCCATCTGCTCAAACACAACCACAATAAGCCAACCGTCAAAGGTATGAGGTTCCAAGAAGACAATTCATGAGGATTAACATGTCACTGTCCCAAGCTTTGCAACACCTGTTGAAGGCCAACTTGGTAACATTGTGTGATCCACCATCAAATCCCAATGTTTCATCACCGAAATACAATCCTAACGCCAAATGCGCCTATCACTCTAATAGCTCTGGGCATAATACTGATCAATGTTGGGCTCTAAAAACAAGGCTCAAGATCTTATCAACGACAAGACTATTGAGTTCGTTCCACCTATAACTCCGAATGTTATAACTGCACCAATGCTAAATCATGGAAAAGGTGTTAATGCAATTGAAGACATTATTTTTGTTTCCTCCGTTGAAGATTTGACTACGCCATTGGCCGTTGTTAAAAAGAATTTGCTGAGAGCTGGGGTTTTCCCTGGCTGTTTGAAAGACTGTAATTGTTGTGCCGAACAAGTGAATGGATGCAAATGGCTGAAAGAAGGTGTTCAACACCTGATAGATAGTCATGAGATCCTGTTTGAAAGAACTCCGACCATTGAAAGTATGACCAATAAAACTGAAGATGTTTCTATCATAACAATTTCCAACAAGCCTCTTAGGATCTCTTCAAAGGGTCCTATTAGGATTTCCAATGAATCAACGATTTCTCCCTTGATAATCACTTCTCCTGGGCCGATTCCTTACTCCTCCGACAAAGCAGTCCCTTGGAATTTCAATGCTAAAGTTTACTATCATGGAATTAAGCAAGACTCTTGGATCAATGAAGACAAAGTTGATGGCGTTACCAATACTGATGGTTCTAGAAGGGTCACAAGAACGGGGAGGATTTTTTCTCTTAACATTTCACCTTCAACTACTACAATGACACCTGTTCGCATTACCATCGATAAGCCTAGTACTGACACTAGGGGTAAAGAGAAAGTAATTGAGCCTGCATGGATAGAGGCACCTGCCAAAGATATTGTTGTTGAGGATACTTCCACCCAAGAAATGGAGGATTCTTGAAGATTATAAAAAAGAGTGATTTCAAGATATTAGAGCAACTGGGGCAAACCCCCTCCAAAATCTCTATGTTGTCTTTGTTGCTTTGTTTTGATGCTCATGCCCAAGCTTTAATCAAATTTTTTAAGAAAGCGCATGTTCCACAAGAGACCATAAACGATCAATTTGAAAATTGTGTGGCAAGTCTGACTATCGACAATGGATTGGGGTTCTCTAATGCTGACTTGACACTGGTTGGAAGGAATCATAACAAGGCTTTGCATGTCTCTATTGAATACAAAGGAACTACTCTATCCCATGTCTTGGTGGATACAGGGTCCTCTCTAAATGTTCTACCCAAAGGTGCCTTGGACCGGTTAGATTGCGAAGGTCTGGTGTTAAAACCAAGTGACATAGTTGTGAGGGCTTTTGATGGATCCAAGAGGATGGTACTTGGAGAAGTTGATCTCCCCATTAAATTTGGTTCACAAGTTTTTAATTTTACTTTCTATGTGATGGAAATTCGTCCTGCTTACTCTTGTTTACTTTGACACCCTTGGATACATGGGGTAGGAGCAATGACGTCCGCCCTTCACCAAAAGTTGAAATATCCAATCAAGGGAAAGATTGCTACTGTTTGTGGTTAAGAAGAATTTATGGTTAGTCACTTGAATTCGTCCAAATATGTGGAAATGGATGGTGAGTTTATAGAGACTCCTTGCCAAGACTTCAAAGTGGTCCCTCCTATGGTTGCCACCACCAAAATCTCTTATGACATTCCAAAAGCTGATAAAGATGTGACAAGGATGGCTTCACTTAAAGATTCTCACGTTGTGATTGAAGACGAAAGCATTGCAAAGTGAGGACAACTCCCTGACATTCCTTTTAAAGCAGACAAGTTTGGGTTGGGTTTCACTGCCAAAGCTCAAAAGGAGGTCAGACGTGCTCGCATAGGAAAACCACATCTTTGCATTGGTAATAATGAAGTGAATTCTATTAAAGACTCTGAGGGCGAATGTGACTTTGATGACTGGGTCTACCCGACTGCCGAGGAAGGGCTCAACAAATGGCATGCAAAGGATTTCATTCCCATCTCCTTAAATGAGGAGTAATTACCATTTTCTATTTTGTCAATTCAAGAACTTTTGTCTATAATTTAATTCAAACAATGACTTTAAGCCATGTTCCTTGCCCGGGGCACCATGGTCCATTTGTTAAGGGTTTGTTCATTTTCATATGCCATATGATCATTTAATGAAAAACATTGGACTCCTTGCATTGAAATTTTGCGCTTATTGTCTTTCTTTCATCTTATTTTCATTTTCAAAATAGCCATGTATCTTACATGCACACATACACACACACACACACACACACTTGCAGATCCTCATCCACTCAAGACCTCATTGACAATGACTCTGCTATTTCCAGCTATGGCTTTGAACATCCAATCAACCAAGCCGAAGACGAAGGCGAAGAAGATTATGAAATACCAGGGGAACTAGCCATACTTCTGATGCAAGAGGAAAAATCCATTCAACCTCGTGAGGAGCCAATTGAAGTAATCAACCTAGGTACCGAGACAGACAAGAAAGAGGTCAAGATCGACACCAACCTGGAAGACGATGTCAAAGGCAGATTGGTCCAGATGTTACATGACTACGTGGAAGTGTTTTCTTGGTCATATGAAGATATATCGGGGCTGGATATTGACATTGTGGTTCATCGTCTACCAACAAAGGAAGATTGTCCTCCAGTCAAGAAGAAAGTTTGTCGTATACGGCTTGACATTTATGAAAAGATAAAAGCTGAGGTAATGAAGCAATTCAACGTAGGTTTCCTGGTTGTGACATCATATCCACAATGGGTGGCGAATGTTGTCCCTGTACCAAATAAGGATGGAAAGGTTCGTATGTGCGTAGACTATAGAGATTTGAATTGGGCAAGCCCCAATGATGATTTCCCACTACCGTATATTGACGTATTGATCGACAACACAACTCAACACAAAGTCTTCTCTTTCATGGATGGCCTCTCCGACTCCAATCAAATCAAGATGGCTCCCGAGGATATGGAGAATACCACCTTTGTCACACAATGGGGAACTTTCTGCTACAAAGTCATGCCTTTCAGTTTGAAGAATGCAGGGGCATCCTATCAACGAGTTATGGTAGCCATGTTCCATGACATGATCCATCATGAGATAAAAGTCTACATTGATGATATGATTGCAAGGTTGCAAATTGAGGAATAACACCTGGATCATTTACGCAAGCTATTCGAAAGGTTGAAAAAGTATAAGCTATGGCTGAATCCCAACAAGTGTACCTTCGGGGTGAGATCTAGAAAACTCCTGGGCTTTGTCGTTAGTGGCAAAATATTTTAAGGTGGATCCCGCGGAAGTCAAAGCTATCCAAGAAATGCCATCTCCTCATACTGAGAAGGAGGTCAGAGGTTTCTTAGGTCGACTCAATTACATCGCTCGATTCATATCTCATTTAACTGCTACTTGTGAGCCACTCTTCAAGCTGCTGAAGAAGGATCAGGTAATCAGATGGAATGATGACTGCCAAGTAGCTTTTGACAATATTAAGGAGTACTTACAAGAACCTTCGATCATGATGCCTCCAGTTGAAGGAAGACCTCTGATTATGTACTTGACTGTATTAGAGAATTCAATGGGGTGTGTGCTGGGCCAACATGACGAGTCTGGCCGAAAAGAGCATGTAATATACTACCTTAGTAAAAATTTTACCGACTGTGAAACCATATATTCACTGCTCAAGAAAAATTGTTGTGCTTTGGCATGGGCTGCTCGCCGACTAAGACAGTATATGCTGACTCATACCACTTTGCTGATTTCTAAGGTGGACCCTATCAAGTATATCTTTGAGAAGCCAACTCTCTCAGGTTGAATAGCTAGATGACAAATGATTTTGACTGAATATGATATCCATTAAACAACACAAAAGGCAATCAAAGGAAGTGTATTGGAGGATCATTTGTCACATCAACTTGTTGACGACTACCAATCCATGAACTTTGAAATCCCGAATGAGAATATTATGCTAGTAATTGACTACGAAAAGTCGGACCGTATGAGAGACCTGAACAAGGATCCCAATGGACTATGGTTTTTAATGGGCCTTCCAATGCCTTGGATAATGGAATTGGCATTGTAATTGTTTCTCCTGAAGGTTGACATACACCTTTCATTGCTAGAGTTTGCTTTGACTATACAAACAACATGGCTGAGTACGAGGCGTGCATCTTGGGTCTAAAAGCTGCAATCGACTTAAGAATCAAGTTCTTGGACATATATGGAGATTCTGCTCTAGTAATCAGTCAAGTAAAAGGAGAATGGGATACCAAACATCCTAACCTAATTCCCTACTGTGATACGGTGGCAGAACCGACTGTTTAATGCTGGTTTGCGTTTTGCATTTTGTGTTCACAAAATGTCGCGGTAAGCAAGAGTCACCACCGGCTTTTATTTCATCCATCAGAAAGGAAAAAATTACATAAAAAATCCTTTTTCGAGATATTCTGAGTACGGGGGGTAGATTATAGAAAGGGAAGGTGTTAGCACCCTTTCTACTCATGGTTTCCCATGGGCTCTTAGGTACTTGCTCATCTTTTTAAAATTGCTTGTGTATGTGCTTTGTTTTTTGAAAAGTTTGACTTCGTGATAACCCTTGTATCAGTCCTCAAATGTGTGACAAAGTTGTTTTTGAAAATTGTTTTGAAATGTGTAAGTGTGAAAAACTTTGATTTGAGCAAGTACCTACTAACATCTACTTACTCGAAAAAAGAACGTTTCTATTCTCGTTTCCTTTAGACAGCGCTATCCTACTATTGAGAAATAGGTAGCACCGTCGTTGGAGTTGTAAGGGTCAATTCGAAAGGGACGTACGATCACTAAAGCAATGTTAGGACATCTTAGTAACAACCCTAGAGTCTTAAGATCATATTCGAGGCAACATTTCTGAGGCAACATTCGAACGGGACATTTAATCTTTTTAGACAGGAGGGAAACCACTAAGACACCCTATACTTAATGATCGTTTACCGAAGGCAACCGAAGTGAGAGTATACCCGAAGAGTGCTATGTGCGAGTGATTTGTTTCAATTATTTATCTTTGCACATTAGGGTTTTCTAACTGTGTTAATTTGTCATGCATTCTTGCCATACAATCCTATTAGCATACATCCAATCAGTTTAAATATTTGCAGAAATTAAGATGCGAGAAAGTAAATCTACGCTATTACAAGGCTTCGGGGTGGGGGATTAATTACATATCCAAAAACTCGGGGATTTAAATAGTAAATAAAACCCTAAATTAAACTATTACAAACTAGTGAGCAGTTACAACAATATTGGCAAAAATAAATAATAAGCGCACGGGGAATCAAATACGAAACGACTAGGGTTTTGACTCTTGACTAAACCTATTTGCAATTGATTAAAAAAAGATGTTTTTGTCATCTTTTGTTATTTAAGAAAATAAAGAACAATTAAATTAAATAGAAAATCCTAAGTTCTAATTAATTTTAAATCAAGAAAAATAAATTAATTCATTCTAAAAACCTATTTTTGTATTTTTTGTTTATTTGAGAAAACTAAAAGAATTAAATCAAGAGTTTAACCTAATTTCTATTTGATTTTATTTGTGAAAATAAATTACAATTTCCCTAAGTTAACACTAAATTAAATTAATTTTGATAATATATAAAAAATAACTAATTCTAATTTTTTAATGAATTTTTGATTTTATGATTTTTATGAAAAAAAGATTAATTTGTTAATTGAAATGATTAAAGAAATATTAAAAGAATTAAATAAAATAAAGAAAAGAAATAAGAAAAGAAATAAATGGGCCTGGTTGCAATGCTGAAAGAGGGGGTGGAAATTGAATTTATGGGCCCAACAAGGCTAAGGCCTGTTTGACTTTGCCAGATCTGATGCGTATGTTGACTTGGGGTACATGGTGGACCTTCAATGGAAAGGCATTGGATCTGTCCGAAGATGCGTTTGATGGTTGGATCTTGATGGAATATGGTGGACATACGCTAATGCAACGCGCCTGATCACCTGTTGAAAAATAATATGAAACAAATATGGGACCTGGGGATCGAACACAGGTCCTTATGCACGTTTCCAATACCGGCTTGCCAACTGAGTTGCCTTGCTTGTTTATACATATAATAAGAATAAAAAATATAATAAAATCATGTGGTGCATTCAAAAAAATGCGCTAAAATTCAAACCATCCAACCAGGGAGTGCCACGCATCGTCTTCTTCCCCAAACCGTCGTTTTAGCCTAACATACTTTTACCTACAGACACCTTGCTGTAGGTACAGACCTGTGCATCTCAAAAATCGCATATGCTCAAGATAAATGACCATGGATGGTACCAATCAACCCGTCTCATCCTCACGAGCATCATGGTACTAGAATTAACGCCCAATTTTGCCTGCATTGAAAATCCCTAAACAAGAACACAAAACCCTAACCATGGCAATTTCACGTACAGTCTTAAAAAATGCAATTAAATGGAACTATTAGCTTGCAAACACGATGATAAAAATGAGTATGGCAATCAAAGCGCTAAAGATACGTGAATTAGTGAAATCAGAATCAAATTTTTAGACAAACCGTGGGAGGCGTGGAGCACGATTCTGGGCGTTTCAAGACCCGGGAGTGATTGGAATCGCTTCCTGGGATGTCTGGGAAGGGATTGGTGCTCTTAAAATGCTCTGAAACTCCTTGTAGGTTGAAAACCGATTCCCACTTTTTCTTGAAATTTTCAGTTTTCCTTAGATGTTTTCACGACTGCTTAACCCCCTTTCTTGCCTTGGCTATGTTCTGTATATTTAATGCAACACATTATGTCAACAAAAACGAGCTGAATCTTGGTCCATTATGAAGATTTGATTTGGTCTTTATCTTTCTATGATATCTTTCTATATCAAGCCAAATCATGCCAATTTTGGTTCAATTTGTTTTTTGCACGTTTTAGATATGATTTTCCAGCATAATTGGATTTGATTCCACCCAAAATCTGATCACAAAACAAATCTTTGATATTTTTTTCTATTTATTTGATTTAATTTGACTTTTAAATGATAAAAATCAAAATCAAAATAAATAAATAAAGCAAAAGGTGTATGGGTGCTGATTTGGATCGTGGACCATGTCATAAGCAAGATTAAATCATGAAAAACTAGGCCCATTTGACAACAAATGCAAATTTGAGCACATTTGTCTTTTGGCAATTTTGCAAAAAAGGTCAACTTGGCCAATGCATAACTTTCTCAATTTTGACCCTAGAGAGGTTTTCTTGGACTTTTTAGAAAGCTTGGGATGTCCTCTAAGCAAAACTTTAGGTCTCATCTCAATTGAGTCTTCCATGTTCATGTATGATGCTTTGACCCAAAAGGTGTTTTTGTTCACTTTTTAAAATGACCTATAATGTCAAAATTCATATCTTTTGGTGAGTGAATATTTTTAAATTGGGAGCTGAAGATGAATTGTAGGTAATTGCATCCTCTTAAAAATGAGCTTTGGATGGATCATTTATGATAAAGTATGAGAAAGTTATGTTTGGTCAAAGTTGAGTTGTCTTTTCCTGCAAAACCCTAATTTAGCAACTTTTGGGTTTTGATGAATTATGAGCAATCCTTGAGGAATCATGATCAACCCTTGATCAAATGATGGATAATACTTCAAAATTAGGATGTTGACCAAAAATCTTGAAGTTTGATTGTATGTGGGCCACAATTGACTTTTGACCTAACACAGTTGATTTTCAAGCATTTGGGCAATTAACTTAGCAAACTTCTTATGCAAGGCTTGAAACATGACATGCATGATCTTGAGAACCTATTAGGACAATGGTGAGCATTTGATTCCTTTGTGGTTCACATATCTGGGTGAAAATAGAAACCCTAATTTGAGGTATGCTGCTGTGATCGGTGGATCTGGAACTGACTGTTTAACTAGGTTCGCGAAATGTCGCGGAAGCAAGAGTCGCCACCGTCTTTTATTTTCTCCAAATGGAAAGGACAAAAGCACAGAAAAATTCCTTAAAGAGATTGCTCTCGGTTCGGGAGGTAGGTTATAGAAAGGGAAGGTGTTAGCACCATTTCTATCCATGGTTATCCATGGGCTCTTAGATACTTGCTCACTTGTGTTTTCAAAAATGGTTTGTTTGCTTTCAACTGTGGGTTTTAAAAAGTTTCTTTGAAATTCCAGTTCGACTCTTGTATCGGTCCTCAAGAGTGTTTGAAAAATTGCTTTCGAAAGCTTTTTGAAAAGGTGTCGGTGTGAAAAGTATTTTTGATTTGTTTTGAAAGTTAGAGCAAGTATCTAGAGTCGTCTACCTACCCTAAGGAATTCATCTGTGTAAATGTCCTTAAAGTAGTGCCATCCCACCATTGAGAGGTAGGTAGCACCACCGTTGGAGGTGTTCGGGTCAATTCGAGGTTCGGGACATGGTGATCACCAGAGCAATGGGAAGACACCTTAGAAGCTACCCTCATGCCAGGTTCCCGGATCATGAGGACTTACTAAGACATCCTCTACTCGACGATCACCTTTCGAGGCAAGGCAACAGTGAGGCGTACCCTAGGGGTGGTGTGTGATTCGTGTGTCAGATTCAGATATTTTATCTTGTCATGTTAAAGGTGATCTATGCGTTTGTTTTTATTTTTTTCATTCATTCTTGCATGCATTTATTAACAGTTAAAAAAGATGCGGAAATTGAAAGTTCTAAACTATTACAAAAGGCGCGGGTCCACATCGCCAAATTAAAATCCAGGACCCGATTTGACAAAAAATAAAGAAAGTAAAGTGCGAAAGATTAAAATGTCCGAGTTTACAAAGCTTTGGGAGAGGTACATAAATATTAAAAGGAAAAGAAATAAATACGCGAATTGAAATTTAAATTAGAAACGAGGTCGTTGGACCCTTTTTAATGAAATTAAATTAAATTATTAAATTAATGAAATTAAGAAAAGAAAAAGAAATTATTTTTGGTTTTTGGTATTTATGAGAATTTAATGAAATTAAAACCTAATTCTACAATTTTTTTAATTTATTAAAAAAATATGACAATTATCTAAAATTAAACCTAATTAATTAATTGCAAATTGATTTATAAAAATAACTAATTAAGAATTAATAATTAATATAGTAAAAATAAAAGGAGGATGAAAAATGCTTGAAACCCTAATTCTACCAATTTTAGATTTTTATTGAAAAATGTTAAGATTAAACCCTAAATTAAAAACTAAGTTAATTAATGGATTTTATTTACAAAAAATACTAATTAAATAAATATATTTAATTTTTGTCTTTTCTGATTTTTTGGTGTTTTTTATATATTATGAAAATAATAATTTAAAAGAAATTAATTAAAATAAAGAAAAGAAAAATATAAAAAAGGTAAAAGAAACAAACTAGAGGGGGGTGTTGTCCCCAAGTGGAGGGTTTGTTGTAGTGATTCAGGCCCATTTATCCTTGGCCTTGTGGACTTTTTCAGGACGCGTGTGGGTGCTTTGACTGGAGTCTATGGTGTTCTTCCAATCAGCGCCTTTGGATTGATCATGGTAGGCACGTGGATGCTTGATAACGTGGATGCATGGTAGACGCTAGCATTGAAATTGTACACAAGTGTTAACTGAAAAATAATATGGAAAGAGTGAGGACTTGGGGCTCGAACCCAGGTCCTGGAAATTACCAACGTACACGCTTGCCAACCATGCTGCTTTGTTTATCTGTAGATAATATAATCAATAAACATAATAAAATAAACAAACGTTAATGCTCTTTTTTCCGCGCGAAATTTTGAATGGACCAACCAATGCTCTACACATCATCGTCTTCCTCCTTAGTGCGCTTTTCCCTGAAACATACAAAAGGTTAGCGGGGGTTTTTAACCCCCCCAAAACATGCTTGATTTGATAATAGCGATTAGGCCGTCCGGCCACATAAATTAGGCGCGAGGGTCTTGTTCTCTTCGTCCAAGCACGCTGATTATGGTCATGGCATTGGCATGTTCCAATTTTTCCATATTCAAAAACCCCTAATTCGAAAACTGAAAAAACCTAATATCCAACAATGGTGAAATCGCGTATGGATGATAAAAATGCAATCAAATTACACAGTTAGCATCAGAATCCATCAATTAATCAGAATCCATAAGAAAAATGCAATGAATGTGCTTGAAAATCAAAATACGATTATGCATATTATGTGAAAAAATTTGATTTCTGTATACCAATTCAAAGGGCTATGCGTATGGAAAGCTATCCAGTTAGACTCAGTGATGTCCTAGGAAGGTAATGGGATGAATTTCTTGGCTTGAATCGACCTAGAAGATGGTTTTCAGATTTGAGTTTTTCTTCAAAAATTCCAAGTTTGTTTTTTGGTATATGGCGCAACTTTCAGTCCATGATCACTAGGGTTGCGTTTTGTATTTGTATGTGAGTGATTAGGGTTGGAAAAGAGGTCCAAAAACCTTTGCAATTATGGAATGGATCTTTGATTTTCATGGCCATAATTTCCAATCTTTTCATGCATGTTTGCTACCAAATCATGTCCAATTATCTTCAATTCTTTCCTAATCTGACTTGCACGAAATCTTGGAGATATTATATGCATAAAAAGATTGAAAAACCTAGGTTTAGTATTTTTTATATATTTTAATTAATTAAATGAATTTCTAGCATTTAAAAATTCAAATAAATAAAATAAAAATGATAAAAACTTCCCTTTGGGCCAAATGGTCGTGCACATGCCTTGGATAATGAATTGTGGAAGAAAAAGAGGCCCATTAGCAATTTTAGGTCATTTGAAGCAATGTTGACTTTTCAAAATATCCAAAAATTTCCCAACTTCCACAAGGCACATCTTGCTCAATTTTTAAGCTTTGCTCATGTTCTTGGACATTTTGGAAAGGTCTTTGAGTCCTCTAACCAATGACTTTGGTCCCATGTCATTTTGATTTACCAATCTCAAGTTATGGCCTTTGACTTAAAGTCCCTTTTTGTTGACTTTTGAAAATGACCTATAATGTTGAAATTGATAAATTTTTGTGAGGGCATTTCTTGGACTTGAAGTATGAAGAGGAGTTGTAGGAAATGTCTTTCTCTTCAAAATGAGCTTTGGATGGAATTTTTCTGATAATCCATGTGGAAGTTATACCCTGGTCAATTTACAGTTGACTTTTTCAACTGTCCAAATATGGAAACTTTTGCATCTTGATGATTTTTGAGCCAAGCTTTGAGAATCATGATCAAGCATTGATCAAATGATGTTTGTGGCTTCAAAATGAGATGTTGACCAAAAATTTGAACTTTTGACTGTCAAATGACCATTTTGCCCCTACAGATGACTGTAGTGCAATTAGGGTTTTTGACTGTGCAATTTTGTGCTGAAAGTCTTGAAACTTGGTATGAGGATGCTTGACCATATTTATAGGCATGTGGGACTTGATTGGACCCTTGGAAACTTCATTTACTTTGTCAGAACCAAAACCCTAATTTTGACTGTCAGGAGGCCCTTGGACTGTGCAACCCTTGGGGAGATTTTGAAGCTTGACTTGGCAATTTCTTGAAGAATATGGGAGGGCAAATTTTGGGGTACAACAGTTGCCCCTGTTCAATCTTCTTAGACCTGAGGATGCAGATTGGCTGACGTGCCTTTCGTAATCCGAAGGTGGAAGATGATTGAACACTAGAGTGCCCAGAAATTTACGCTCACATAGTAGTATGATGTGGGGAATGGGCTTATAGATGCCATTTGGAGATTGATGGATAGGATGATGGGCTTATAGATGCCATGCTAAGGGATGATGGAAGGTGGATGGGCTTATAGATGCCATCTGGATGTTGATCGCGTGGGAGATTCCTTAGCGAGAACTTGCGTACCTGCAAAAGAAAAAAGATTACCTGACCTGTTACGGGAGCTGGTCTTCAAATTCTTTGTGTAGATGTGTCCTGACTGGTTACAGGAGCTGGGTCTGGAGCTTCAAACGGTGATGAATGAACCAGGGATGGTTACTACCTCAACAGGAACGGTGAGAGAACCTTATATGACTTTAACTTCAACAGCAATCGTTGAGAAATCTTGGGATGATTACTACCTCCGCAGGATCGGGGAGAGAACCAATAGGTGACTACAACCTCAACAACAATCATTGAGAGAGTCTTGGATAACTTCAACTTCAACAGCAATCGTTGAGCGAAGCCTGGGATTACCACCTCCGCAGGATCGGGGAGAGAACCATAGGCGACTACAACCTCAATAGCAATCATTGAGAGAATCCTTGTGGGAATTACCATCTCCGCAGTATCGGGGAGAGAACCATAGGCGATTACAACCTCAATAGCAATCATTGAGAAAACCTTGGATGGAATTATCATCTCCGCAGTATCGGGGAGAGAACCATAGGCGATTACAACCTCAATAGCAATCATTGAGAAAACCTTGGATGGAATTATCATCTCCGAAGTATCGGGGAGAGAACCATAGGCGATTACAACCTCAATAGCAATCATTGAGAAAACCTTGGATGGAATTATCATCTCCGCAGTATCGGGGAGAGAACCATAGGCGATTACAACCTCAATAGCAATCATTGAGAAAACCTTGGATGGAATTATCATCTCCGCAGTATCGGGGAGAGAACCATAGGCGATTACAACCTCAATATCAATCATTGAGAAAACCTTGGATGGAATTATCATCTCCGCAGTATCGGGGAGAGAACCATAGGCGATTACAACCTCAATAGCAATCATTGGGAAAACCTTGGATAACTTCTACTGAGTCTTTATCAGGAAAATCTGTTTGGGGTCGATTTAACTGGACCAGAGAAGGCCTTTGACTGGATAAGAAACAGAGAATCTTAGGGTCGATTAACTGAACCGGTCTAGGTCTTGAAATATGATTGAGAATTTAACTGAATCTTTCCTGAAAGGTAAAGGTCAGTCATATGCAATGCATGATATGGACCAAGCAATGATGTTCTCAACATAAATGAGATTTGTAAGATATGATGCGTCTATGCATGCTATAATGATGTATGGAAGTGCAATGTTTATGAATGTATTTTTCGTCTAGGAAAGTAAATCCTTGACGGGTGCCGAGAAGTCACTCCTGGGCTGATGTTGGAGAATAGATTTTGCTTCCGCTGGGGATGGTAATTGCAAGAATACCGGTAGGAGAAGACAACTCCGTTAGGGAATAAACTTGGCGAATGGATTACTCTGCAGGGAGAAAAGTACTCTAACGATCTTGTTGGGGAGCAATACTCTATGGGGAGAGAGGTACTTTGTTGAATTGTTGATAATAACTTGCTGGGGATACCCTGGTTATATTGGAAGTGTTAATGGACTTCGCTGGGGATAAGAAGACTTCGTCGAGGACGATCTTTCTGTGGCTTTTGGCTGAGGATAACCCAGTTATATCCTGGTAGGGAAATAACCTTTGAATAAAGCCGGGCGACGCGTTCGTGCTCTGCGAGGGATAAGCTTCCAGAATCTACTGGGGATAAGCTTACTGCTTGGGGAGATGGATTCCACTTTCCTGGGGGAGCTGGATTGGACTCCTCTTGGGGAAGTTTTGAATTGTGTCGGGAAGTGACTCCACTGAATGTTTGATATACCGCCGGGGAACCATCATTAGACCAAGACTGCCGGTAATGCTTGTTAAGAATATATATGCTGCTGGGGAATGATGACATCTGCTGGAGGATACCCAACTTCCTTAAGATTTGATAACTTTGCTTGAGGAGAGTGTACTGACTTGCTGGCTCACTCTCTGGGGAATTAGGATATCTGACTATGTTCTTCGGCTGATCTTACCTTGATACCTTGGAGGACAGAACAATTAGATTACCTAGACAACTCTTTATTGCCCCTGTTTCTAATGTTACCTGTAATTAATCCTTTGTTTCGTATGCAAATATTTATGAGTTAGCAAATTATTGTCAATGCATATATCACAAATTGAACCTTGGACGTTCTTCGCAAAACAAAACAGAAAAGGGAAAAACAATTGGCACTTTTTTAACGGAAAAGTATATTTGTATTGATTTTGAATGGCCTGTAAATAGGCGTTTGTGTACAAGAGGCTGACGTCCTAGTAAGAGAACGTCACCGAGCAAAAGAGTTTATACATATTTTGTACAAGAGAAAATAAAACAGCTGTGTGAAATGAATGATCCACTGGGTTTCAACTCTGCTATTGCCTTTATAACTCCGAGCGTCTCATCACTTGATGACCTTGGTTGAAGATGAAGCTGACTGATCGATGTCGTCTGAACTTGATGTAGATACCGGATTCTGGATGCAAAGTGATCCAATGAGACATAGTATTACGCTTTATCCCTAACTTTTGCCTGGACCGCCCTTTCGGGTTTTCAGTCCACCGGGATACCCTTTTTTGCCCAAGCCGCCTTTTCAGGTTTTCGACTTGCCGGGTGTACAGATTTTTTTCATTTCATCCCTTCATTTTGCCCGAACCCTTTTGGTTCGACGGGAAGCCCTAATTTTTGCCTAGGCATGTCAGCCTAGCGGGTCTTTTTTTTCATGCGTAGTATCTTTTTACTATGTCTGCATTGGCGGGGTGAGGAAGGTCGTCACCATCCATGTTGGTTAGAATCATGGCTCCTCCTGAGAACACATGCTTAACCACAAATGGCCCTTCGTACGTAGGGGTCCATTTTCCCCTTGGATCACTCTGAGGAAGGATGATTCTCTTGATTACCAGATCCCCAACTTGATACTCTTGTGGTCTGACTTTTTTGTTAAATGCCCTGATCATTCGTTTCTGGTACGTCTGACCATGGCAGATAGCAGCAAGTCTCTTTTCATCAATAAGGTTGAGCTGATCAAGTCGTGTCTGGATCCAATCATCTTCGTTCAGATTTGCATCCTTCATTATCCGGAGAGAGGGTATTTGCACTTCGATCGGTAAGACTGCCTCCATACCATAAACCAAAGAGAAAGGAGTTGCCCCGGTTGACGTCCTGGCTGAGGTACGGTACCCATGTAGAGCGAACGGTAACATCTCGTGCCAATATTTATAAGTCATTGTCATCTTCTGCACGATTTTCTTGATATTTTTATTTGCTGCTTCTACAGCCCCATTCATCTTCAGTCTGTAAGGAGAAGAATTGTGGTGCTGTATTTTGAACTGCTCGCAGAGCTCAGTGATCATCTTGTTATTCAGATTGGTACCGTTATCTGTAATAATTCTTTCTGAGACGCCGTACCGACAGATCAGGTTATGCCGAATGAACCGTGCCACAACAGTCTTGGTTACCGTAGCATAGGATGCTGCTTCGACCCACTTTGTAAAATAATCAATTGCCACTAGGATGAAGCGATGCCCATTAGATGCCGTAGGTTTAATCTCACCGATCATGTCTATGCCCCACATTGCAAATGGCCAATGCGCGGTCAGAACATTCAGGGGAACTGGAGGAACATGCACCTTGTCTGCATATATCTGGCACTTATGGCATGTCCTAGAATGTTGGTAGCAGTCAGCTTCCATTGTGGACCAGTAATATCCTACCCGAAGGATCTTCTTTGCCATTGTATGTCCACTGGAATGTGTACCAAAGGTCCCTTCATGTAGCTCTTCCATGATCCTTTCTGCTTCAGTTTTATCCACACAACGCAGTAGGGTTGAATCATGGTCTCGCTTGTACAAGATGCCGTTGCTAAGGAAGAACTTTGCCGCGAACCTTCTCAGGAACTTCTTATCATTGAAAGAGGCACCTTCAGGGTATTCCTGAGCTTCCAGATATCTCTTCACCTCATGGTACCAAGGCTTCTCAGTCACCAATTCAGTCTCGAGATCGCAACAGTATGCCGGTTCGTCCAATTTCCAGATGATGATCCGGGGAGCCTCGTTATCCCATTTGACCTTGAACATAGAAGACATTGTAGCTAACGCGTCCGCCAACTGATTCTCTTCTCTCGGAAAGTGTTCAAAGGTTATCTTCGTGAAGTGGGGGATCAGGGTCAACACACATTCTCTGTAAGGAATAAGATTCGGATGTTTCGTATCCCACTCTCCTTTGATCTGATTGATCACAAGAGCGGAATCTCCGAAGACACTCAGAAACTTGATCCTTAAGTCGATCGCAGCTTGAAGACCCATGATGCATGCCTCATACTCTGCCATGTTGTTGGTACAGTTGAAACATAGTCGGGCAGTGAGCGGAGTATGAGTACCTTGAGGTGATATGATTACGGCGCCGATACCGTTTCCCAAAGCATTGGAGGCTCCGTCAAAGTGCATAGACCATTGGGATCCTTCCTCAGGTCCTTCATCCGGTCCAGGTACTTCACAATCAGTTACTATCATGATGCTTTCATCCGGAAACTCGAAGTTCATTGACTGATAGTCGTCTACGGCCTGATGTGCCAAGTGGTCTGCCAATACACTTCCCTTGATGGATTTCTGGGTCGTGTACTGAATGTCGTATTCCGTCAAGATCATTTGCCATCTTGCAATTCTCCCAGACAGAGCAGGCTTTTCGAATATGTACTTTATAGGATCCATCTTTGAGATCAACAAGGTAGTGTGAGTCAGCATATACTGTCTCAGCCGGCGAGCAGCCCATACCAAAGCGCAGCAAGTTTTCTCAAGCAGTGAGTATCGGGTCTCACAGTCGGTAAACTTTTTGCTAAGGTAATAAATGGCATGCTCTTTTCGGCCAGACTCGTCATGCTGCCCCAGCACGCACTCCATTGAGTTGTCAAGTACTGTCAGGTATAATATCAGAGGTCTCCCTTCAACCGGTGGCATAAGGATGGGTGGTTCTTGGAGATACTCCTTGATTCTGTCAAAAGCGGCCTGACATTCATCGTTCCAACGTACTACCTGATCTTTCTTCAGCAGCTTGAAGATTGGCTCACAGGTAGCAGTTAGGTGTGAGATGAAGCGAGCAATGTAATTCAGGCGTCCTAAAAAGCCTCTGACTTCCTTCTCTGTCTTAGGAACTGGCATCTCTTGAATAGCTTTGACCTTAGCAGGGTCCACTTGAATACCTTTATCGCTGACCACGAAGCCTAGCAACTTTCCAGATCTTACCCCGAAGGTGCACTTGTTCGGGTTCAACCTTAGCTTGTACAGTTTCAACCGGTCAAACAACTTCTGCAGATGATCTAGGTGCTCTTCCTCAGTCTGGGACCTTGCGATCATGTCGTCAACATACACTTCTATCTCATGATGGATCATATCATGAAATAAAGCGATCATGGCGCGTTGGTAAGTTGCCCCAGCGTTCTTTAGTCCAAAAGGCATGACCTTGTAGCAGAAGGTGCCCCACTGAGTAACAAAAGTAGTCTTTTCCATGTCTTCAGGTGCCATCTTGATTTGATTGTAACCTGAAAAGCCATCCATGAAAGAGAACACCTTATGCTGAGCTGTATTGTCGACAAGGACATCAATGTGAGGTAGAGGGAAGTCATCCTTGGGGCTGACCCTGTTCAAATCCCTGTAATCGGCACATATTCTGACCTTACCGTCCTTCTTAGGTACCGGCACCACATTAGCAACCCACTGAGGGTAAGAAGTCACTGCAAGAAACCCGGCATCAAACTGCTTCATAACCTCGGCTTTGATCTTCTCAGACATTTCTGGACGCATATGGCGGACCTTTTGCTTAACCGGAGGGCAGTCTTCCTTAGTTGGCAAGTGATGGACCACAATATTGGTATCCAACCCGGGCATGTCTTCGTAGGACCAGGCAAATATCTCCACATAATCATGTAGCATCTTAGTCAACCGTTGCTTCACGCTGAGCTCTAGGTTGGCACCAATCTTTACCTCTTTCCTGTCTGCCTCAGTACCCAGGTTTATTGTCTCCACTGGCTCTTCGTGTGGTTGAATTGCCCTCTCTTCCTGAAGTAACAGTCTTGCAAGCTCGCCAGGCACTTCGCAATCATCTTCACCTTCGTCTTCGGCTAAGTTGATCGGATTTTCGAAGTCATAACTGGCAGTAGCAGAGTCGTTACCAGTGAGATCCAGAGTGGATTGGAACCTGTATGAGTGAGTGTGTGTGTAAATACAACTGTTTTGAAATATGTATAAAGGAAGGAAAGACAGAAAAGGAGCATAAGATTTGAAATGCGAGAAAACGTCCAAGATTTTCATTTATGATATATGAAATGACAATTTATATGCCCTCACAAATGAAGCCACGGTGCCTCGGGTAAGACGCCGGGCCATAGAGTTTATTTATTGTTTATTACAAATAACAAAACAAAGAAGTTTATTACTCAGTAACAAGAGAAACAGGTAGATTGTCTTTTGCACTCCAATTGTTAGGTCTACTGTCGGTTGCCGGGTAAATCCAGCTATCAAACTCAGCTTCATCCACTTCGTCCTCGTCCCCAATAGCATTCACTCCATGAGCAGGCATGGGAGCTGTCACTACATTAGGCTTCTCAGATGCCTCAAACTGTACCTCCTTGGCGTCAATAAGGTCCTGCAGCTTGCTCCTTAATGCCCAACAGTCATCAGTGGAATGCCCCGGGCTATCAGAATGGTACGCACAACGGGCATTTGGGTTGTATTTCGGAGAGGCAGTGTTTACACCTTTGGGGGCCTCTCTGACAGTCACTAGGTTGGTGGATAGTAACTGCGGAAAGATTTGGGACATGGTCATGCTCAAACGGGTAAACTCTCTCCGGGGTCTTTCAGCCCTTTGAGGATTGGTTGGCCGAGCAGCGGCAGCAGGCTTGGCAATCATCACCGCACTGACAGATTGGCGGCGCTCAGATTTCTCTTGTCTCCGGGAGCCATATACAGCACTAGCCTCCTTCTTGAAGGGTTTCTTCTCAGAACTAGATGATGCACCCTTCGGAATCTTTCCAGACTTCAACCCAACCTCAATTGTCTCTCCAGTCAGAATCAGATCAGTGAACCCTGCAGACGAATTCCCGATAAGATGGTTGAAAAATGGCCCAGATAGGGTCCCCAAGAACATGTCTACCAACTCCCGATCAGTCAACGGAGGCTGCACCCTGCCAGCCAGATCCCTCCACTTATGAGCGTACTCCTTAAAACCTTCACTTGAACCTAACGACATACCCTGGAGTTGGGTACGTGTAGGGGAAAGGTCGGCATTATACTGATACTGCTTATAGAAAGCAGTAGCCAACTCCTCCCAGTTACGAACCTTGGTCCCATCCAGCTGATAGAACCATTCGAGATGAGTCCCTGAAAGACTCTCCTGGAAGAAGTGGATCCACAAATTCTTATCCACTGAGTACGGTTGAATCTTCCGAACATAGGACCTGAGATGTAGTTTGGGACAAGACACCCCGTCGTACTTAGTGAAAGATGGTGCTTTGAATTTCCGAGGAATAATCACACCGGTAGACAAACCCAGATCTCCGAAATCCAGCCCAGGTACCTGTTGTATCTCCATAGCATTCAGACGGTCTTCCAACTATTTGTATCTGTCTTCTGCAGGAGGATACTTCTCTTCATCAAAATCAGTCTCGTTGTCGGAGACTACCGGACTAGGACCTTTTTTCGCTTGAGGAGTACCCTTGCCAATGGAAGAACTAGCCTCTTCATTTTGCAGAGTATTGCCAAACCTTCGGCCCGAGCTAAACAGAACAGTCCTTCTCTTCTTCTTCTTTTCCTTCTTCAGGAGCAGAGCCTTCAGCTCTTCTTGGCCCTGAGCCAAACCCATGATTAGTTCCTGAAATTGCGCATTCTGCGCCTGAAGAGCTTTGATGGACATCTCAGTTGATGACGAGTCAGGATTCATGATGCTGAAATAAACAGCGAAGAACTGTAAGCAACCTGAAAAGAGGAAAACCTGTTATGCACATGATGAATGATATGTGTTTATGCAATGCATTCAAGGGTTCGAAAGTTCAAATTTGTTGTAGACAAAAAGGAACACACGTTATCATTAAGGAAATAATTGTTCAGTGCATCAAAGCCTCATGGGCAAAATAATACAAAAGCAAATCAATCCCAAAATATACTACGCATCCTCTTTGGAGCTATGTAAGTGTTGAGATTCCTCTCCTCATGCAACAGGCGGGTGAGCTCCAAGACCTTCTTTTCACTGGCATGTAGACTGGTCTCAAGAGAATTCCGTTCTTCCTTAAGCTGGATCCAGCTCTTCTGCATCTCTTCCCAGGATGTGGGCATATCAGGGTGCTGAATAGTGCAGGACACTTCTCCTTCCAAGACTGGCTCTTTGATCACAGGGAGCATATGGGGATAAGGCATCACTAACTTCTGGGAGCGGGCTCGTATCCACTTGAGATAAGGTTCCAACGGGATGGAGTTCCTGTGCCCCAGTGTCTTACTGTCTATCCTACTTGGCATCCTCCAAGCTCTGATAAATCTCTGGCGAAGTCCTTGTGCATCGTTGTCAAAGTCAAAAACTATGTCAGGAATTAACATGTCATGAGGACCATCCCTCCGAGCATAACCAAACTGTCTCCAAGCCAGGCATGGGTTGTAAGTAATACCTCCTCTGATTCCAAGTAAAGGAACATTAGGGTACTCTCCGCAACGATCAATGATAGTGACATCCTCTCTGGACCTAGGGCACCAATGTATATCTGCATGTGTAAGAGTCATCAACCGTTGTGACCATCTCAAACCCCGCTCGTTCTTCAAAACTGATTGTGGAAGGTGCGAAATAAACCACCTTCCCAGGAGAGGAGTGCAACACATAAGGACACCTCTTTTTCTCATGGTTCGAGTGTAACATGAGTGGAGGATGTCCCCCAGCAACGTAGGTATAGGATTCCTGGACATGAAGACCTGGACAGCACTGATATCTATAAGCTGATATGGGTTAGGGAACAACACCAAACCATAGACAAGGAGGGCCACAACTTCTTCAAAAGCTTGTAAGTCAAGGGAGTTCCAACATTCATGGGCCTTTTCAAACAGAAACCTGGCTAAGAACCCTTTGATACCACTTCTAACTTCCCAATGTCCCTTGAGGTCAGATGACTGTAGGTGCAAGGCTTTAGCAATCTCTTCAAGCTTGGGTTCCTTTTCCATACCTTTGTAGGGTAGTTGATCAAGGATAGGGATCTTCAGGAGCCGGGAGAACTCCTCCAATGTAGGTACCAGCTGATAATCCAAGAAGGTGAAACAGTGATGCAGAGGGTCAATGAACTGGAACAGGACCTTTATCATATCTTCCTCAATGTTGGTATTTACCAAGTTGATGAGACTTCCATGTCTTTCACTGAATGAAGAGCTCTCGGGAATCCTGGATATAAGCTCCTTAAGCTGAGGAGGGATCCTTACAAGACTGATTTGAATTGTCTTTCTACGAACAGTTTCCATGTCCTACAAAACAAGAACAAAGATGAAGATTCGAACCCCTGAAATGGTTAGTCAATGCATATGATGCTGGATGATGTCATGATGCTATGATTAAACACACCACAGATATTTACAAAGACAAACATGTAAGGCACACAAGGCACACAAGACAAGTCCTTAGGGTTTAAGGCCAGCATGGGGTCTGGGTAGTACCCTCTTGAAGTTGGTGGGCTCAACCTGTCCTATTAGAAGTAACCGGGTTCTAAGGGTCCCAATATCACGGGATTGCTTTCATTGTTCATCGTTTCGATTTAGCCACTGAACTGGCGACCGAAATATTCCAGGAAAGCAACCCTCAATTGAGTGTAGTATCGAGTATCAACCAACCTCGGACTACACCAAAGTCAGTTATCTCACTACCCTAAAAAGGCCAAGATAGTTCAATTAAGGTTCCTAAGGTCTGTTGATGCTTCACAACACCACGCGGAGGCCCCGTACTCTCCTTGACGGAACTCAATGGTTACCTGTACACACCAAAGTGCCACATCAACGTAGCAGACTGTTTCAACCATGTCGGTATACCCCGCACAGTTCCCTCACAGTCTTGTTGCTACTTTCTAAGAAAGGTATCCCCCAGATCCGGGTTAGGATCTATAGAACTCCCAAGCAACCCACAATTTAAAGCACACAAGGAAAGAAATTGAAAACACAGTGATCTTAGTCCTAAGGTACACCTCACTTTATAATAAATCCCCAACAGAGTCGCCAGTTCTGTGATCGGTGGATCTGGAACTGACTGTTTAATGCTGGTTCGCGAAATGTCACGGAAGCAAGAGTCGCCACCGTCTTTTATTTTCTCCAAATGGAAAGGACAAAAGCACAGAAAAATTCCTTAAAGAGATTGCTCTCGGTTCGGGAGGTAGGTTATAGAAAGGGAAGGTGTTAGCACCCTTTCTATCCATGGTTATCCATGGGCTCTTAGATACTTGCTCACTTGTGTTTTCAAAAATGGTTTGTTTGCTTTTCAACTGTGGGTTTTAAAAAGTTTCTTTGAAAATTCCAGTTCGACTCTTGTATCGGTCCTCAAGAGTGTTTGAAAAATTGCTTTCGAAAGCTTTTTGAAAAGGTGTCGGTGTGAAAAGTATTTTTGATTTGTTTTGAAAGTTAGAGCAAGTATCTAGAGTCGTCTACCTACCCTAAGGAATTCGTCTGTGTAAATGTCCTTAAAGTAGTGCCATCCCACCATTGAGAGGTAGGTAGCACCACCGTTGGAGGTGTTCGGGTCAATTCGAGGTTCGGGACATGGTGATCACCAGAGCAATGGGAAGACACCTTAGAAGCTACCCTCATGCCAGGTTCCCGGATCATGAGGACTTACTAAGACATCCTCTACTCGACGATCACCTTTCGAGGCAAGGCAACAGTGAGGCGTACCCTAGGGGTGGTGTGTGATTCGTGTGTCAGATTCAGATATTTTATCTTGTCATGTTAAAGGTGATCTATGCGTTTGTTTTTATTTTTTTCATTCATTCTTGCATGCATTTATTAACAGTTAAAAAAGATGCGGAAATTGAAAGTTCTAAACTATTACAAAAGGCGCGGGTCCAAATCGCCAAATTAAAATCCAGGACCCGATTTGACAAAAAATAAAGAAAGTAAAGTGCGAAAGATTAAAATGTCCGAGTTTACAAAGCTTTGGGAGAGGTACATAAATATTAAAAGGAAAATAAATAAATACGCGAATTGAAATTTAAATTAGAAACGAGGGCGTTGGACCCTTTTTAATGAAATTAAATTAAATTATTAAATTAATGAAATTAAGAAAAGAAAAAGAAATTATTTTTGGTTTTTGGTATTTATGAGAATTTAATGAAATTAAAACCTAATTCTATAATTTTTTTAATTTATTAAGAAAATATGACAATTATCTAAAATTAAACCTAATTAATTAATTGCAAATTGATTTATAAAAATAACTAATTAAGAATTAATAATTAATATAGTAAGGAGGATGAAAAATGCTTGAAACCCTAATTCTACCAATTTTAGATTTTTATTGAAAAATGTTAAGATTAAACCCTAAATTAAAAACTAAGTTAATTAATGGATTTTATTTACAAAAAATACTAATTAAATAAATATATTTAATTTTTGTCTTTTCTGATTTTTTGGTGTTTTTTATATATTATGAAAATAATAATTTAAAAGAAATTAATTAAAATAAAGAAAAGAAAAATATAAAAAAGGTAAAAGAAACAAACTAGAGGGGGGTGCTGTCCCCAAGTGGAGGGCTTGTTGTAGTGATTCAGGCCCATTTATCCTTGGCCTTGTGGACTTTTTCAGGACGCGTGTGGGTGCTTTGACTGGAGTCTATGGTGTTCTTCCAATCAGCGCCTTTGGATCCTGGTAGGCACGTGGATGCTTGATAACGTGGATGCATGGTAGACGCTAGCATTGAAATTGTACACAAGTGTTAACTGAAAAATAATATGGAAAGAGTGAGGACCTGGGGCTCGAACCCAGGTCCTGGAAATTACCAACGTACACGCTTGCCAACCATGCTGCTTTGTTTATCTGTAGATAATATAATCAATAAACATAATAAAATAAACAAACGTTAATGCTCTTTTTTCCGCGCGAAATTTTGAACGGACCAACCAATGCTCTACACATCAGCGTCTTCCTCCTTAGTGCGCTTTTCCCTGAAACATACAAAAGGTTAGCGGGGGTTTTTAACCCCCCCAAAACATGCTTGATTTGATAATAGCGATTAGGCCGTCCGGCCACATAAATTAGGCGCGAGGGTCCTGTTCTCTTCGTCCAAGCACGCTGATTATGGTCATGGCATTGGCATGTTCCAATTTTTCCATATTCAAAAACCCCTAATTCGAAAACTGAAAAAACCTAATATCCAACAATGGTGAAATCGCGTATGGATGATAAAAATGCAATCAAATTACACAGTTAGCATCAGAATCCATCAATTAATCAGAATCCATAAGAAAATGCAATGAATGTGCTTGAAAATCAAAATACGTATGGAAAGCTATCCAGTTAGACTCAGTGATGTCCTAGGAAGGTAATGGGATGAATTTCTTGGCTTGAATCGACCTAGAAGATGGTTTTCAGATTTGAGTTTTTCTTCAAAAATTCCAAGTTTGTTTTTTGGTATATGGCGCAACTTTCAGTCCATGATCACTAGGGTTGCGTTTTGTATTTGTATGTGAGTGATTAGGGTTGGAAAAGAGGTCCAAAAACCTTTGCAATTATGGAATGGATCTTTGATTTTCATGGCCATAATTTCCAATCTTTTCATGCATGTTTGCTACCAAATCATGTCCAATTATCTTCAATTCTTTCCTAATCTGACTTGCACGAAATCTTGGAGATATTATATGCATAAAAAGATTGAAAAACCTAGGTTTAGTATTTTTTTATATATTTTAATTAATTAAATGAATTTCTAGCATTTAAAAATTCAAATAAATAAAATAAAAATGATAAAAACTTCCCTTTGGGCCAAATGGTCGTGCACATGCCTTGGATAATGAATTGTGGAAGAAAAAGAGGCCCATTAGCAATTTTAGGTCATTTGAAGCAATGTTGACTTTTCAAAATATCCAAAAATTTCCCAACTTCCACAAGGCACATCTTGCTCAATTTTTAAGCTTTGCTCATGTTCTTGGACATTTTGGAAAGGTCTTTGAGTCCTCTAACCAATGCATTTGGTCCCATGTCATTTTTATTTACCAATCTCAAGTTATGTCCTTTGACTTAAAGTCCCTTTTTGTTGACTTTTGAAAATGACCTATAATGTTGAAATTGATAACTTTTTGTGAGGGCATTTCTTGGACTTGAAGTATGAAGAGGAGTTGTAGGAAATGTCTTTATATTCAAAATGAGCTTTGGATGGAATTTTTCTGATAATCCATGTGGAAGTTATGCCCTGGTCAATTTACAGTTGACTTTTTCAACTGTCAAAATATGGAAACTTTTACATCTTGATGATTTTTGAGCCAAGCTTTGAGAATCATGATCAAGCATTGATCAAATGATGTTTGTGGCTTCAAAATGAGATGTTGACCAAAAATTTGAACTTTTGACTGTCAAATGACCATTTTGCCCCTACAGTTGACTGTAGTGCAATTAGGGTTTTTGACTGTGCAATTTTGTGCTGAAAGTCTTGAAACTATGTATCAGGATGCTTGACCATATTTATAGGCATGTGGGACTTGATTGGACCCTTGGAAACTTCATTTACTTTGTCAGAACCAAAACCCTAATTTTGATTGTCAGGAGGCCCTTGGACTGTGCAACCCTTGGGGAGATTTTGAAGCTTGACTTGGCAATTTCTTGAAGAATATGGGAGGGCAAATTTTGGGGTACAACAGCTGCCTTAGGAGATAGTTTGTCTGGTCAACTCTTGGACTTCCTTGAGCAATTTGGGAACCACACTTGACATTTGTTGAGAAATATGGGAGGAAATATTTTGGGGTACAACAGTTTCCCCTGTTCAATCTTCTTAAACCTGAGGATGTAGATTGGCTCGTCTGCCTTTCGTGATCTGAAGGTGGAAGATGATTGAACACTAGAGTGCCCAAAAATTTGCACTCGCATGAAGTGGAACTTGATTTATGATATCGGGAATGGGCTTATAGATGCCATTTAGTAGTTGCTAGAGAATTGTCGGAGATGGGCTTAAAGATGCCATCTGAAGAAGTGTCGATCATATAAGAGATTCCTTTGCGAGAACCTGCATGCCTGTTGTTGAGGAATACTTCACTAGGGAATGCTGGTCCTTTACTTGAGAGAAATAGAGTTTTAGGAGCTTTCGTTGTTCGTTACTCTACTGGGGAATAATTCCGGTTTGGGAAGCAGAAGTGAACTGCGTGTTTGGTCGGGGTATATGTTGTACCGTAACTTTCTGGGGAAATGTGAAATCAATTGTGTTTGATCGGGTCCTAGTCTTACAGTGTTGTGGACTGCTGTCTGGGGATAAGAGAGGAAGAACCCGAATAGTAAGGTTATGAGAACGAACCTGGATGGTAGGGTTACTTCGAGATGAAATCCTGGATAGTAGGGTTGTGATAAGGAACCTGGATAGTAGGGTTACTTCGATATGAAAGCCTGGGTAGTGGGGCTGTGAGAAGGAACCTAGATAGTAGGGTTACTTCGATATGAAAGCCTGGATGGTAGGGTTGTGAGAAGGAACCAGGATAGTAGGGTTACTTTGAGATGAAAGCCTGGATAGTAGGGCTGTGAGAAGGAACCTGGATAGTAGGGTTACTTCGATATGAAAGCCTGGATAGTAAGGCTGTAAGAAGGAACCTGGATAGTAGGGTTACTTCAATATGAAAGCCTGGATAGTAAGGCTGTGAGAAGGAACCTGGATAGTAGGGTTACTTCGAGATGAAAGCCTGGATAGTAGGGTTGTGAGAAGGAACCTGGATAATAGGGTTACTTCGATATGAAAGCCTGGATAGTAAGGCTGTGAGAAGGAACCTGGATAGTAGGGTTACTTCGATATGAAAGCCTGGATAGTAAGGCTGTGAGAAGGAACCCGGATAGTAGGGTTACTTCGATATGAAAGCCTGGATGGTAGGGTTGTGAGAAGGAACCTGGATAGTAGGGTTACTTCGAGATGAAAGCCTGGATAGTAGGGTTGTGAGAAGGAACCTGGATAGTAAGGTTACTTCGAGATGAAAGCCTAGATAGTAGGGCTGCTTTGGAATGAGTTTGGGTAAAACTGTAGAGGGAACCTGGGTAAGGTTGTTCTTGTCGCGCCGATGATTACTCTGTTTAGCTTCGAGTGTTGACCATGGACCTGCTGGAAATTACTGATAATAACTGTCTTTCCTGAAAGAAATACATGATTAGTTATGTGTGATGCATGAGATGCATTATGATGAGGTTCTCCAAATAAATGAGACCATGCTATATGTAATGCATGAACATGTCATGATGTATGAACATGAAATGCTGATGTAATAATTTGAGTCCGGGAAAATAAATCCCTGACTGTTATTTGGAGAGTGTGAGAAATGGTATTCTTGACTGCTGTAACAAACCATAGTTCCTCTGCTTCTGTTAGGGATGGTGAACAACAATGACTATGCTGGGGATTTTCCCCTTGGCTGGTAAATATTCTGTCGGACGAGACTCTGTTTGAGGATAACTCTGCGGGGAATAACTCTGTTGGAGAGGAGATACTTTGTTGATAGATCTGCTAACTTGGAGAAATAACTCAGCTGGGGATGAATTTCTGTTGCTAGTGACAATGAATTCCGCTGGAGGTTGAATTTCTGCTTGTGAGAGAAATAAACTCTGCTTGGGAAAAATTTACTGACTCACTCGTGATTGTGAACCTTAGCTAGGGGGAGTTATGTCCTGCTCGGGGAAGCTGACATCACCGTTTTTTTACTCTGTATGGAGTGTATGTACCACCACTCATGTTCTCAAGCTGGCTCTACCCTGGTACCTGATGGACAGAGTAACTGTAAGGTTTGGGCACTTCTTGTTTTCCCTGTTCCTGGAATTACGAGTAATTGTCTTTGTTTCTCATATAAATATTTATGAGCAGTAATTATTTTCAAATGCACATATCAAAAATGAATCATTGGACGCTCTTGCGAAACCAAACAGAAAAAGAAAAACAACTTGAAATTTCTTGTGAAAATGAATTGTATTAATTTTTAATGTTGGCCTGTAATAGGAGTTTTGTACAAAGAGGCTGACGTCCTAGTAAGAGAACGCCTCCGAAAGATAGAAATTGCATTTTGTATAAAAGAAAGAGAAAAAACTGCTATGTGAAATGACCCCATTGGGTTCCAACCCTGCTATTGCCTTTATATCTTCAAGCGTCTCATCACTTTGCTGCTTGGTCGAAGGTGGATCAGATTGATTAGCGCCGTCTGAGCTTGATAGTCGATACCGAAATCTGGTTGCGAGATGATCCAATGAGACATAGTGTTACGCTTCGATCCCTAATTTTTGCCTGGACCTCCCTTTCGGTTTTTCAGTCCACCGGGATACCCTTTTTTGCCCAAGTCTCCCTTTCAGGTTTTTGACTTGCCAGGTGTACAGTTTTTTTTTCATTTTCATCCCTTACTTTTGCCCGAACCCTTTTGGTTCGCCAGGAAGCCCTTATTTTTTCCTAGGCTAGTCAACCTAGCGGGTCTTTGATTATGCGTAGTATCTTTTCACTATGTCTGGATTGACGGGGTGAGGAAGGTCGTCACCATCCATGGTGGTTAGAATCATAGCTCCTCCCGAGAAAATGTTCTTAACTACAAATGGCCCTTCGTATGTGGGGGTCCATTTTCCGCTGGGATCACCTTGCGGTAGTATGATGCATTTGATCACTAGATCGCCGAATTGATATTCTTGACGTCTGACTTTCTTGTTAAAAGCTTTGATCATTCGTTTTTGATACGTCTGACCATGACAGATAGCAGTAAGTCTCTTTTCATCGATAAGATTCAGCTAATCAAGTCGGGTTTGGATCCAGTCGTCTTCGTTCAAAGCCGCATCTTTCATAATCCTGAGAGAGGGTATTTGGACCTCGATGGGTAGGACTGCCTCCATGCCATACACCAAAGAGTAGGGTGTTTCCCCTATCGACGTCCGTGCTGAGGTACGGTACCCATGAAGAGCGAATGGTAACATCTCGTGCCAGTCTTTATATGTCACCGTCATCTTCTGCACAATCTTCTTGATGTTTTTGTTAGCCGCTTCGACAACTCCATTCATCTTCGGACGGTAGAGAGAAGAGTTATGATGCTGAATCTTGAACTTTTTGCAGAGCTCGGTGATTATTATGTTATTGAGATTTGTACCATTGTCAGTAATAATCCTCTCTGGTACACTATATCGACAGATCAGATTGTATCGGATAAACCACGCCACAATGTTCTTGGTTACTGTAGCAAAGGAAGTTGCCTCAACCCACTTTGTAAAGTAATCAATGGCTACCAGAATGAAGCGATGCCCGTTAGACGCAATAGGTATGATCTTTCCAATCATGTCGATGCCCCACATTGCAAATGGCCAAGGAGCTATCAAAACATTCAAGGGAACCGGAGGTACATGCACCTTATCAGCATAAACTTGGCACTTATGACAGGTTCTGTTAGAACAATGTTTGAATCTAGTACCCTATAATTAAGTTTTGATGATAACAAAGTGAAAAGATATAGTAGTTAAATATTTCATGATTGAATTATATGCTACTTAAAATTACTATGCTCTGACTTGCAGATATGCTGATTAAAATAAGCAAGATCACGTTCTCAGCATCAGAATATGAGTTTGCACACCAGCATCAGAAGTTGCTGAATCAGAACGTCAAGATCAGAAGATCAACGCTTGCACATGCTGAAGCTTGATGAACAGAACTGCGCGTGAAATACTCTGATACAGAATCAAATTAGTTCATCAGCAGCGAAGCAGAATCAGAATGAGCCAAGCCAGAACGTGCATTGAAGAAGCAACGGTACTGTGCATTGAAAGCTAATCAATACCAACGGCATCATTCTAGACAAGATCTGCTCAGAAAGGAAAGCTTGTTAATAGCATTGAATCAAGAATATTTGCTTCAACGTTCATCTTCTCAAGTGCTATATAAACCAAGCTTTGAAGATTATCACGGCTAATGCTTCCAAACTCTCTACACGCAAAAAGCTGAACAGTAATCTTAACTCTACAAGTTTTGCTAAACCACCAAACTCTGATACTCTATTAGCGTTTAGCATCTTAGTATTCTAAGCTTCATTTGTGTAAACATCACAGTTGTGATATAGTTTTTGTAGAAAACATTCATACACACTTGTTCATTCCTTTGTAAGAAAGTGTTGCCTTGACAAACCGGATTGTGGTTTGAATCAAGAAGGTTTTAGCAGTTGCTAAAGCAGATTTGTATTCAGTTGAATATAGTGAATTAAGACCTCGTTGGAGAGAGGCGAAATCACCTTGAACGGGTGGACTGGAGTAGTTTGAGATCAAACGAACCAGGATAAAAATACCTTGTCATTTGCTTTAAAGTTTCCAGTTTTACAATTCAACCCCCCCTTCTTGTGTTTTTCACCCCTTCAATTGGCATCAGAGCGCCTGGTTCTGAGCTAAAACACTTAACCGTGTCAGTAAAAGATCCAGCGTCAGAAAAACACTATGGCAGGAAACAACTCTCATTTCAGCAATGACAACAATGAGGATAGAGACAGATTCAGCGGCAAACCTCCAGTCTTTGATGGAGAAAACTTTGACTACTGGAAAGACAGAATTGAAAGCTTCTTTCTAGCACATGATGCTGATCTGTGGGATATGGTGACAGATGGATACACGCACCCTGTTAATGCAACTGGTCAGAAGATTGATAGAAAATCAATGACTGATCAACAAAAGCGTGATTTCAAGAATCACCATAAGGCCAGAACCATCCTCCTCAGTGCTATCTCCTATACTGAGTATGAGAAGATCTCCAACAGAGACACAGCTAAGAACATCTTTGATTCTCTCAGAATGACGCATGAGGGCAACGTCCAAGTCAAGGAAACAAAGGCTCTGGCGCTCATTCAGAAGTATGAGGCGTTTAAAATGGAAGAATCTGAATCCATTGAAACTATGTTCTCCAGATTCCAGATTCTGGTAGCTGGTCTCAAAGTTCTGGACAAGGGGTACTCTACTGCTGACCATGTCAAGAAGATAATCAGAAGTTTACCCAAGCAGTGGAGGCCTATGGTTACTGCTCTGAAGCTGGCGAAAGATCTCAACAAAATCACTCTGGAGGAACTTATAAGCTCCCTCAGAAGTCATGAGATAGAGCTGGAAGCTGACGAGCCTCAGAAGCAAGGTAAGCCTATAGCTTTAAAATCTAACAGAAAATCTGAATCTAAAGTTTTGCAGGCAGTTGAAGAAACATCTGATGGATCCTCATCAGAAGAAGACGAGCTTTCTCTTCTCTCCAGAAGAGTAAATCAACTGTGGAAGCAAAGACAAAAGAAATTCAGGAATCCCAGAAGATCTGATCAGAACGAGTCTTCCTCCAGATACAGAAGAACAGATTCTTCCTCTGGATACAGAAGATCTGAAGGCTCCTCAGGTAGCAAGAAGCCAAATACAAAAGACATCATCTGCTACGAGTGCAATGAGCAAGGTCACTACAAGAGCGACTGCCCAAAGCTTCAGAGGGAAAAGCCAAAAAGGAAGTTTGGAAGAGAGAAGAAGAAAAGTCTCATGGCCACATGGGATGACTCTGACTCGTCTGAAGCTGACTCAGAATCAGATGATGAAAGGGCGAACATAGCGCTTATGGCTAACATTCCAGATGACAGTGAAGCTTCTGACTCAGACTCAGAATCAGACACAGAAGAGGTATTCCCTAACTTCGCTGTTAATTTTACAAAGGCTGAACTTGCTGAAAGCCTAAATGAAATTCTGGAACGTTATCAGCAGATTAGAGCTAAATTCAGAGACCTGAAAAGGACTCTTGAATCTGACTCTAATAAGTCTGAGAGTCTCAAATTGGAAAACTCTGAGCTGAGAGATAAAATTTTAAAATTAGAAAACTCTTTACAAAACTCTCAGAAGGTACCAATTTCTGAAACTCCCAGCAACGCTGATGAGATCATCAAGGAGTATGATCATAGTTTCCAGAAGTTCCTTGCTAAAAGCATAGATAGAAGCAGAATGGCTTCAATGATCTATGGAGTTAGCGGAAACGGCAGGAAAGGAATAGGATACCTAGGTAAGGTTCCTACACCCAAAAATGTCATGGATTTAACAATTAAATACACTCCTCTAAATTCACACTTTGTGTATGGTCACACACATGACATCAAATATACTAGTAGTAATCACTTTGTGAAACCAAAATTCAACCAGAGTTTTGGTAAAACTAACAAATCAGGACCCAAGAAGATCTGGGTACCTAAGGATAAAATAATACATGTTGCAGATATCTTTAGCAGCAAGTCAGAAACACCAATCATGGTACCTGGACTCTGGCTGCTCACGTCACATGACGGGAAGAAGGCATATGTTCCAAAGCCTGGAACTTAAGTCTGGAGGCCACGTTGGCTTTGGAGGCAATCAGAGGGGAAAGATAATTGGCTCTGGAACTGTAGGTAACGGAAATCTTCCCTCTATTAATAATGTTCTGCTTGTTGATGGATTGATGCATAACCTGTTATCCATAAGTCAATTAAGTGATAACGGTTATGATATAATCTTTAATCAAAAATCATGTAAAGCTGTTAGTCAGAAAGATGGGACTATCCTATTTAATGGTAAGAGGAAAAACAACATTTACAAAATCAAACTTTCTGAACTTAAGAGTCAGAACGTAAAATGTCTTCTGTCTGTTAACAACGAGCAATGGATCTGGCACAGAAGATTGGGACATGTTAGTATGAGAAGAATATCTCAGATTAACAAACTCAATCTGGTCAGAGGACTTCCAAATTTGAAGTTCAATTCAGATGCTCTGTGTGAAGCATGTCAGAAAGGCAAATTTGCAAAACCCTCTTTTAAATCCAAAAATGTTGTTTCTACCTCTAAGCCATTAGAACTTCTGCACATTGACTTATTTGGACCAGTTAAAACTGCTTCTGTCAGTGGCAAGAAGTATGGGTTAGTAATCGTAGATGACTATAGCAGATGGACATGGGTAAAGTTCTTAAGACACAAGGACGAGTCACACTCTGTGTTTGTTACCTTCTGTAACCAAGTTCAGAATGAAAAAGATCTTAGAATCGTTAAAGTCAGAAGTGATCATGGTGGAGAATTTGAAAATAAAGATTTTGAGTCATTCTTCAATGACAAAGGCATTCTGCATGATTTCTCTTGTCCTAGAACTCCTCAACAAAATGGAGTTGTAGAACGAAAGAACAGAACATTGCAAGAAATGGCCAGAACCATGATCAACGAGACAAACGTTGCTAAGACTTTCTGGGCAGAGGCAATAAACACAGCGTGCTACATTCAGAATAGAATCTCAATAAGACCTATTCTGGAAAAGACTCCATATGAATTGTGGAAGAACAGAAAGCCCAACATTTCGTACTTTCATCCATTTGGATGTACTTGCTATATGTTAAATACTAAGAATTATTTGAACAAGTTTGATTCTAAGGCACAGAAGTGTATTATGTTAGGATACTCTGAACGCTCAAGAGGGTACAGAGTATACAATACAGAAACACAGATTGTGGAAGAATCAATCAGTGTTCGTTTTGATGACAAGCTTGACTCTGAAAAGTCAAAGCAGAATGAAAATCTTGCAGGTATAGAAATTGAATTTGCAGGTTCTGAAGACAGGTCATCAGAAGCTCTCAACACAGACATTCCTTCAACGTCTGAAAGAAGCAATGCTAGAAATCCTACAACTGCTGCTGATCAACCTCAGAAGAGATTACCCAGAAGCAGTTTGGATCACCCAGAAGAGACTATCCTAGGAAGAAAGGAAGATCCAATCAGAACAAGAGCAAGCTTCAGAAACTCTGAAGAAACTCTGATGGGACTTGTGTCTCTGATTGAACCTTCTTCTATTGATGAAGCACTTCTGGACAATGACTGGATTCTGGCAATGCAAGAAGAGCTGAATCAATTCACCAGAAACGACGTTTGGGATCTCGTTCCAAGACCAAAAGGATTCAACGTCATTGGAACAAGATGGGTGTTCAGAAACAAGCTCAATGAACAAGGTGAAGTCGTCAGAAACAAGGCACGACTGGTTGCACAAGGTTATAGTCAGCAAGAGGGGATAGACTATACAGAAACCTTTGCCCCAGTCGCCAGGTTAGAATCTATCAGACTCTTAATCTCATTTGCTGTTAATAGAGGCATCACTCTGTATCAGATGGATGTCAAAAGTGCATTCTTAAATGGTTATATAGAAGAAGAAGTGTATGTTCACCAACCCCCAGGTTTTGAAAATACTAAACATCCAGAACATGTTTTCAAACTGAAAAAGTCACTGTATGGTCTGAAACAAGCTCCCAGAGCTTGGTATGAAAGGCTAAGTAACTTTCTGCTTGAAAATGAGTTCACCAGAGGGAAAGTGGACACCACTCTATTCTGTAAAACAGTTAAGAGTGACATTTTAGTCTGTCAAATTTATGTTGATGATATAATCTTTGGTTCTACTAATCCTTCTCTTGGAAGAAAATTTGCTAAGTGTATGCAGGCAGAATTTGAGATGAGCCTCATGGGGGAACTGAAGTTCTTTTTAGGAATTCAGATCAATCAAACTCCAGAGGGAACTTACATTCATCAGAGCAAATACATCAGAGATCTTCTGAAGAAATTTGACCTCTCAGAATGTAAGCCATCAAAGATTCCAATGCATCCCACGTGCATTCTGGAAAGAGAAGAGGTAAGCAAAAGCGTAGAACAGAAGGTCTACAGAGGTATGATTGGTTCTCTCCTTTATCTGACTGCTTCAAGACCTGATATTCTATTCAGTGTATGTATTTGTGCTAGATTCCAATCAGATCCTAGAGAATCTCACTTAACAGCTGTTAAGCGAATTTTCAAGTATCTGAAAGGTACTACTAATCTGGGTTTGTTTTATAGAAAATCTAGTGATTACAGTTTAGTAGGCTACTGCGACGCTGATTTTGCTGGAGACAGAGTGGAACGCAAAAGTACTTCTGGAAGCTGCCAGTTTCTGGGAGAAAATCTGATCTCGTGGTCCAGCAAAAGGCAATCAACTATTGCTCTGTCAACAGCAGAAGCTGAGTACATAGCAGCAGCTGGATGTAGCACACAGATGCTCTGGATGAAAAGTCAGCTTGAAGACTTCCAGATTTTTGAGAGTAACATTCCTATTCTTTGTGATAATACTTCTGCTATTTGCTTGAGTAAGAATCCTATTTTACATTCTAGAGCTAAGCATATAGAAATAAAACATCATTTCATTAGGGACTATATTCAGAAAGGCATTTTAAACTTGAAATTTATAGATACAGACCATCAATGGGCTGATATCTTTACAAAACCCCTTTCAGAAGATAGGTTTAATTTCATTCTGAAACATCTCAGCATGAAAGTATGCCCAGAATGAAAATGATTTAATTCCATATTTTTATCTTTCAGAATGTAATTATATTACTGTGAACTTCTGATCAATCTTTGTCTCAGAAAGTTAGAACATGCAGATTGTATCAGAGGCAAGTCTAAAGATCTGAGAGTCTAATCTCAAATACAGACGTGCTGATCACTACATCAAACAAGTGTCATCCAATCATCAGCAAATCCCTGAAGCAGAACGCGTGCACGCTTCTGAGAAAGGAAAGCGCTGATTGGGTGCATTGAGACACATGTCTGGTAACCGTTTTTAAGTATCTTTCTCAAATCCCCCAAAATCAGCAAGCATTAAATGCAAAAGTAATCACGCTTGTTAATTGCAATCATTATTTTTTTCTCTCTCTTAAAAACGTTTTATTTTTCAAAATAATTTTTGAAAATCCTATTTAAGCACATTACTCTTCATGTTTATTCTTTACGCTTATTCATAATCTCTTAAGAATTTTTCTGCATATCTCCTTCAAAACCCTAGCTTTTCTCAAATCACTCTCAAGCTTTTTGTGTGAGAACAATGGCATCCTCCAGCATTTCTGCAGGAAATCAGAAGAAAGAAACCTCTGAGCAATATCAAGCGCCTACCAGAACTCTTCTCACACCGGTTAAGAATCTTGAGGTTCTCTCTGAATTAATCATCGATTTCGAAAGTTTGAAGGATAATGGATTTGACCTATCTGCTGAAGTCAAAGCTCAGAAGTGGGAGAGGTACTTTGATAGATTGGTTGGACCAACCTTCCCAGAGCTTGTCAAAGAATTTTGGATTCATGCCAAGATTGATAAGCATCTAGTTATCTCTTCTGTCATGGGGAAGAAGATAATAATTTCTGAAGACCTCATTGCCAGGTTAATAGGTCAGAGTGGTGGTGGAGTCCGTTGTGTGGACATGGCTGATAGGTGCCCTGATATTGGTGTGGTAGCAAACTGCATCTTCACTCTTGGTTTTCCCAGCAGCAAAATCAAGGATCTGAAGGATCACTGCAGAGTGTGGGCCAAGATTGTCCTAGGTTGTTTCAATCACAGGAAGCCAACAAGCTCTCCTGACTATATAAACGTGGATCAGCAATTTCTGATCTACTTTATTAATCAGAGGGTGAAGATCAATTTGGCACACTTCCTGTTCAATCATCTGAAGACTAGTGTGAAAGAGACTAGAGAAGAAGAAAGGACGAAAAGAGACTGGATACCTTTTGGGAGGCTCATATCAGATATTCTGACAGAGAATAAGCTGATAGATTATCTGAGCGAAGCTAAAGTACTGGGCAATTTTGAACCAACTGTTGGAAAACCGCTGAATGCCAAGAATCTGAAAAAGATGAAGCTGATAGACAATATCAGGAAGGAACCCAGAGCTTCTTCAACTGCTGACATCTCCAGAAGAAGAGTGCCTCTGAGTGATTTTCCAAGATTTTCTGAGATGGAATCTCACCCTGATATGGTTGCCAAGTATCCAGATTCTCCCAAGGCAGACGTTGCAGGTTCTAGGCTGAAGATCAAAGACCTGAGTCAAGTTCAACCTGAAGTGACTCAGAAGAAGTCAAAGAAGAGGAAAGCAGAAGGATCATCTCACCAGACTCCAAAGAAACGAGGTAATCCATCTGCTGCTCCTATTTCAATTTCAACTACTATTCCATCATCTGTTGCTCCACCCCAAACCTCTCACAGAATTTCCATTCCAATCCCCACTATTGATGAAAACATACCAGAAGACCCTTCTGAGGCCTTACAACTCAGAAGAACCAGAATTAAAATTCCTCTCAAAATTACCAAACAACAACCAACTGTTTCAACAACATCAGCACTTGATAGCGTGCTAGCTGACATTGAGCGTGAACATGCTTCTGTTCAACCTCACTCTGAACCACCAAATATCCCTCCTCCACAACCTGAACCAGAAATTCAACCAGAACCACAACCAGAACCAGAACAACAACAACCTATCACAGAAGAACCTCTGATCCCTGAACAATCAGAAGTTCCACCTCCTCAACCAGAAAATAATCCTCCCTCACCTCAAACAGAGTTTCATCGCTATGAAACCCCATCTCCTCATCATTCTGATCCCCACTCACCTCAACCTTCACCGCTGGCAATCCAGTTGCCATGTGGAACCACCATTATCACACCCCAGTTACCATCATCAGAGGAATCAACACCTCCAAAAACTCCAACCACTCCAATAGACATATCCTCTGACTCTGATAACCATCCACCAAAACAAACAGCACCTCAGCACACCTCTGAAAACCAATCATCTGAAAACCCCAGCAGAACATTCATTGACTTAACAAGTCTTGAACGTCTTGCTGATTTAAGACACAAATTGGCCATTCCCAAACCAAAGCAATTAGATGTTGGCTCTGGTATTTTGGACTTTGAAACAGGTATGCTGCAGTGGATTACTTCGCTGAAGCAAGTTTGTCCGGGGATGATCGACCCAGCTGCTTCTGATCAGCTCTGGTCACAGTTCAGAGTATGGGTTCGTGCTGAAGCACTCAAGCTGCAGGACGTCAACTATGAGCAGGCTCAACAGAACTTTAGCAAGCTGCTGAAGGAAGTTGAGAGTCAGCTGCCTCAAGAAGTTGTGCTCCCTCTGGACTCTGAATCGTGGTCTGAGAAAGAACAAGCTGCACAGGTGGAACCAGCAGAAGAAGACAAGACTCTTCAAGAAGAAAATCCAGCAGAAGATGTAGCTGAAAGTTCTGAGAAGCTTCCTCCTACTGAAAATTCTCAAGCTGCCTTGGACAGGCAGGCTCTGGAAGAATTAAGGCTGAATGACTTGCGTCTACAGCAGCGGATGGATGAGAATAATCAGAAGATGGAAGCAAGAATGAATGTCCAGGACAGCAAGATTGATACTGTTGTCACCATGGTTCAGAAGCAGAATGCAACTTCTGAAAAGATTCAGGCAATGCTGGAAAGCCTGTTCTCACGCATGCCCCCACAACCTTAAAATTTTTTTTTCATGCATGACATTCTCTATATTTTCTTCATTTTCTGATGTACTTTTGACTATGTTTTGACTATGGTTTGTAATGCTATTTTGCTCTAATTCTGAACTATCTTTAATATTATTAGTTTTTCTGATCTAAATCATTTTAGCACATCACCAGCACTTTTTGATTGCTGACAAAAAGGGGGAGAACAAGAATGATATTTAAAATCAATAACGGCTAACTAGACAGAAATTCTCAAACATTCTAACTCTATTACTTGAAATGTTTTTCTGTTTTGTCTTTAAGTCTACAGGCACAATGAAGACTAGAAGCTCTGATCAAAAATGTAGAAGCTCATGTTGCTCTGATCAAATATGAAGTTCTGATATATGAAGATCTGAACGACCTAACACTCTGATCCGAAGCAAAGCTCTGACAGGAAAAGCTCTGAAGCTCTGCTCTCTGATAAGTCAAAGACTTATAATCTGATGCTCAAAGATAGAAAAAGATCTGACTCTGAAGAACACACATATCAAAAGGAAGTAACAAACTCAGGGGGAGTATCTCTTAACTCTGACTTCTCCGTACTTCTTATTCTGATACATAGATCTGATAACTTTTCACGTTATTTTTTATTTAAAATATCTAGTTTTTGTCATCATCAAAAAGGGGGAGATTGTTAGAACAATGTTTGAATCTAGTACCCTATAATTAAGTTTTGATGATAACAAAGTGAAAAGATATAGTAGTTAAATATTTCATGATTGAATTATATGCTACTTAAAATTACTATGCTCTGACTTGCAGATATGCTGATTAAAATAAGCAAGATCACGTTCTCAGCATCAGAATATGAGTTTGCACACCAGCATCAGAAGTTGCTGAATCAGAACGTCAAGATCAGAAGATCAACGCTTGCACATGCTGAAGCTTGATGAACAGAACTGCGCGTGAAATACTCTGATACAGAATCAAATTAGTTCATCAGCAGCGAAGCAGAATCAGAATGAGCCAAGCCAGAACGTGCATTGAAGAAGCAACGGTACTGTGCATTGAAAGCTAATCAATACCAACGGCATCATTCTAGACAAGATCTGCTCAGAAAGGAAAGCTTGTTAATAGCATTGAATCAAGAATATTTGCTTCAACGTTCATCTTCTCAAGTGCTATATAAACCAAGCTTTGAAGATTATCACGGCTAATGCTTCCAAACTCTCTACACGCAAAAAGCTGAACAGTAATCTTAACTCTACAAGTTTTGCTAAACCACCAAACTCTGATACTCTATTAGCGTTTAGCATCTTAGTATTCTAAGCTTCATTTGTGTAAACATCACAGTTGTGATATAGTTTTTGTAGAAAACATTCATACACACTTGTTCATTCCTTTGTAAGAAAGTGTTGCCTTGACAAACCGGATTGTGGTTTGAATCAAGAAGGTTTTAGCAGTTGCTAAAGCAGATTTGTATTCAGTTGAATATAGTGAATTAAGACCTCGTTGGAGAGAGGCGAAATCACCTTGAACGGGTGGACTGGAGTAGTTTGAGATCAAACGAACCAGGATAAAAATACCTTGTCATTTGCTTTAAAGTTTCCAGTTTTACAATTCAACCCCCCCCTTCTTGTGTTTTTCACCCCTTCAGGTTCGAGAGTGCTGATAGCAATCGGCTTCCCTAGTGGACCAGTAATATCCTACCCGTAGTATTTTCTTCGCCATGGTATGTCCACTGGAATGAGTTCCGAAGGTACCTTCATGCAACTCTGCCATGATCCTTTCTGCCTCGCTCCTGTCTACACACCGCAATAAGGTTGAATCATGGTTACGCTTATAGAGGATTCCGTTACTGATGAAGAACTTCGCAGCGAACCTTCTCAGAAACTTCTTATCATTAACAGATGCCCCCTCGGGGTATTCTTGAGCCTTAAGATACCTCTTTACCTCTTGAAACCAGGGTTTATCTGCTACCTCTTCAGTCTCAATGTCACAGCAATGTGCAGGTTCGTCCAACCTCTCAATGGTAATCTGGGGAGCTTCATTGTCCCGTCTAACTTTGAACATAGAAGACATGGTAGCTAACGCGTCCGCCAACTGGTTCTCTTCTCGTGGGAAGTGTTCAAAGGTTATCTCCTCAAAGTGTGGGAGCAATGTCAATACATATTCTTTGTAAGGAATAAGATTCGGGTGCTTCGTATCCCACTCGCCTTTGATCTGACTTATCACCAGAGCAGAATCTCCGAATACACTTAATAACTTAATCCTCAGGTCAATAGCAGCTCAAAGACCCATGATACATGCTTCATACTCTGCCATGTTGTTGGTGCAGTTAAAACATAATCGGGCGGTGAACGGAGTATGACAGCCCTTAGGAGATATGATTACAGCGCCAATGCCATTACCCAATGCGTTCTAGGCTCCATCAAAATACATAGACCATCGGGATCCCTCCCCGAGTCCTTCATCTGGTCCAGGTTCTTCGCAATCGGTTACCTATATGATATTCTCATCTTGGAACTCGAAATTCATGGACTGGTAGTCATCCATGGCATGATGCGCCAAATGATCCGTCAATACACTCCCCTTGATTGCTTTTTGGGTTGTGTATTGGATGTCGTACTCGGTTAAGATTATCTTCCATCTTTCTATTCTTCCAGATAAGGCAGGCTTCTCGAAAATATACTTGATCGGATCCATCTTTGATATCAACAAGGTAGTGTGAGTCAGCATATACTGTCTCAGTCGGCGAGCAGCCCATGCCAAAGCGCATCAAGTTTTCTCGAGCAATGAGTATCGGGTCTCACAGTCGGTAAACTTTTTGCTAAGGTAGTAAATTGCATGCTCTTTTAGACCAGACTCGTCATGCTGCCCCAGCACACACCCCATTGAATTTTCCAACACTGTCAAGTATAATATCAAAGGTCTTCCTTCAATTGGGGGAATAAAGATTGGCGGTTCTTGAAGGTATTCCTTGATTCTTTTGAAAGTAGTCTGGCATTCATCATTCCACTTTACCACTTGATCTTTCTTCAGAAGCTTGAAGATTGGCAAACAAGTAGCAGTCAGATGTGAAATGAACCTAGCGATGTAATTCAGACGTCCCAAGAAACCTCTAACTTATTTTTCTGTGCGGGGAGCCGGCATCTCTTGTATGGCTTTTACCTTTGCAGGATCCACCTGAATACCTTTGTCACGGACAACAAAACCCAAAAGTTTACCAGACCTTACCCCGAAGGCGCACTTGTTTGGATTCAACCTCAACTTGTACGTCTTCAACCTTTCAAACAGTTTCTGGAGATGATTAAGGGGCTCTTCCTCAGTCTGGGACCTGGCGATCATGTCATTAACATAAACCTCGATCTCATGGTGAATCATATCGTGGAACAAAGCGACCATGGCGTGCTGATACGTTGCCCCAACATTCTTCAACCCAAAAGACATTACCTTGTAACAGAAGGTGCCCCACTGCGTAACGAAGGTTGTCTTCTCCATGTCCTCAGGAGCGATCTCGATCTGTTTGTAGCCAGAAAAACCATCCTTGAAAGAGAAGATCTTATGTTGCGCGGTATTGTCGACCAGAACATCAATGTGAGGAAGTGGAAAGTCATCCTTGGGGCTTGCCCTGTTCAGATCTCTATAGACCACACATATCCGTACCTTACCGTCCTTCTTAGGTACTGGAACAACGTTGGTAACCCACTGCAGATAAGAAGTGACAGCTAAGAATCCTGCGTCAAACTATTTCATGACCTCTGCCTTGATTTTCTCTGACATTTTAGGGCGCATACGGCTGACCTTCTGCTTTACTGGAGGGCTGTCTTCTTTAGTCGGTAGGCGATGTACCACAATATCAGTGTCTAAACCAGGCATGTCTTCATAGGACCAGGCGAAGATCTCAACATAGTTGTGTAGCATCTGTATTAACCGTTATTTGATACTAGGCTCCAGATTCGCACCTATCTTAACCTCTTTCCTGTATTCCTCTGTACCCAAATTCACTGACTCAACCGACTCTTCATAAGGCTGTATGGCCCTTTCTTCCTGCTGTACTAGTCTAGCAAGTTCTCCAGGCACCTCACAATCATCCTCACCTTCGTCCTCGACTTGGTTGATCGGATTTTTGAAGTCATAACTGGAAGTAGCAGAGTTGTTATCAATGGGATCCAGAGTGGATGTGGATCTGCAGTATGATACGTGAGTGTGTGTAAGAGAATAGCTATTTTGATAAAGTGAGAGATAAAAAAGAAAAACAAGGAGCGCAAATTTGTATGCAAGAAACGTCCAATGCTTTATTAATGATATATGAAATGACAAATAATAAGCCCTCACAAGCAAAGCCAAGGCGCCCCAGGCAAGGCACCAGGCCGTAAAGTTTCAATTGTTTATTACAAGTCTTAAAACAAAAGTCAATTACTGGGGAATAAAAGAAACAGGTATGAAGTCCTTCTCCGTCCAGTTATTCAGTCCACCGTTGGTTGTTGGGTAGATCCAGCTGTTGATGTCTGAATCTTCTTCACTGTGCTCAATTGCATTAACTCCCCGATTGCTGATGTGTAGAGGAAGTCTTCCGATCCGTGCGCGCCTAACAGCCCTTTGAGCCCCTGTAGTAAATCCCAAACCAAATTTGTCAGTTTTGTGAGTGAAATCAGGGAGCTGACCCCAATTGGTACACTCACCTTCTTCAACTACAGCCCTGACATCCTTGAGAGAAGCCATCTTTAGCGGAGGCTTGTTGGTATTAACTTCAGTTGACGCCAAATTCTGAGAGACCTCTTCGAAGTTCTGACAAGGAGTTTCTATGAACTCCCCGTCCATCTCTACGTAGCGGAAGGAATTGAGGTGACTCACCATATATTCTTCTTCACCTCACACTGTGACAATCTTTCCCTTCACCGGATACTTTAGCATTTGATGGAGTGTGGAGATAACTGCCCCAGCCTCATGGATCCAAGGACGACCCAACAAGCAAGAATATGATGGCCTGATATCCATTATGTAGAAGGTGGACCCAAAAGTCTGAGAATCCACTTTGACAGGGATGTCCACCTCCCCGTGCACCATTCTCTTTGATCCGTCAAAAGCCCTTACCACAATGTTACTAGGCCTTAGAGTCAAACCCTCACAATCCAAACAGTCCAACGCTTTCTTCGGCATAACATTCAGTGAAGACCTGGTATCTACCAGCATATGAGCCATAGTGGTGCCCCTGCACTCGATCGAGACATGCAGCGCATAATTATGCTTCCTTCCTTTCGGTGTCAGATCCGCATCCGAAAAACCCAGCCCATTGTCAGCAGTCAGGCTGGCCACACAATCTTTGAACTAATCTGCTGAAGTTTCCTATGGCACATGCACAGTCTTGAGAAATGCAATCAAAGCCTTCACATGGGCTTCAGAACATAATAGCAGAGACAACATGGAGATCTTTGACGGGGTCTGCCCCAGCTATTCGACCATATTGTGGTCGATTTTCTTGATAATTTTCAGTATTTCCTCTATTTCTTGTTTAGAGGCTTCCACAACGATTTTCTTAGGTGCCTCCATCCGGACAGGCTCATCTATAATTTCTTTGTCCCGAGTCCCAGATGGCTCGGCGACAGGGGTGATAACTGGAGTAAGGATAGGAATAGTAGCAGGTGTAATAACTGGAGTAGGAACAGGAGAAATGTCAGGAGTGCTGGTTAGAGCAACAGTTGGAATCACAATAGGCTTGATGATAGTCTTCGAGGAAATCTCGGGAGAGAAGACCCTTCCACTTCAGGTAACCTTACTAGTTCTGAAAATATTACTGACATCAGTATCAGCTTCTTCATTCTTCGGATCTTGCTTAATACCATGATAGTACACATCGGCACCGTAATGCCATGGGACGGCCTTATCTGAGGTGTACGGGATGGGACCAGGAACAATGATTATTAACGGAGCAATTCTTTGAACAGGTGTAATCCTAACAGGTTTTCTCGAGGAAACCTTGGAATTATTGGCGGAAATGGTTATAATGGCGACGTATTCAATGGGAACAACAGGGATCATAGTCTTCTCGAACAAAATTTCTTTATTATCCATCAGGCGCTGAACACCTGATTTCAACAAACGGCAACCAGAAGGTATAATCGAACACATGTGGCAACCTTCACCATAACCCGAAAATAAATCGGCCAACAACAAATTCTTCTTAACAGTCATCAGAGGAGTAGAAATTTCTTCAACAGAGGTCACAAACAAGTCAGTGTCAACAACATTAACTCCGCGACCATGTTTGGGCATGGGAGCAGTTATAACATTCGGATTTTCTGAAGCATCAAACTCTATCTCCTTGGCTTCAAGCAGATCTTGTACTTTGTTTCTCAGAGCCAAACAATCATTTATATCGTGGTCTGGACTCTCAGAATGGTAGGTGCCCCGCGCGTTGGGATTGTATCTGGGAGAAGTAGTGTTTGGATTCTTGGGTGCCTCTCTCAAGGTTACCAAGTTGGATTTTAATAGATGAGGTAGAACTTCAGCCAAAGTCATGTTGATGCGGGTAAACTGCCGTTGTGGTCTTTCCACCCGTTATTGATTGTTGCATTGCGGAGCAACTGCGGGTCTTGGTATCACTACAGCATTTACCGTTTGACGGTGTTCAGATCTGCTTTGGCCCCTCGGGCTATAGACTGCACTAGCTTCCTTCTTACCAGTGAAAGGCTTCTTAGTTGAACTCGAGGAGGCATCCTTCTATATTTTACCACTTCTAATTCCAGCTTCTACTATTTCTCCAGTTAAAATCAGCTCGGTGAAACCAGATGACGAGCTGTCGATCAAGTGATTGAAAAACGTACCAGATAGCGTCCCCAGAAAGATATCAACCAACTCCCTATCAGACAAAGGTGGTTGGACTCTTCCAGCCAAGTCTCTCCACTTTTGAGCATAGTCCTTAAAACCTTCACCTGCACCCATGGACATACCCTAGAGCTGAGTACGAGTGGGAGCAAGGTCGGCATTGTACTGATATTGCTTGTACAAAGCAGCATCAAGATCTTCCCAGTTTCGGACACTAACTCCCTCCAACTGATAGAACCATTCAAGTTGAGTCCCTGACAGACTATGTTGAAAGAAGTGCATCCACATATTTTTATCAGCTGTGTGGGGCTGAATCTTCCTGACGTACGAGCGGAGATGGAGTTTTGGGCAAGACACCCCATCATACTTGGCAAAAACCGGAGCTTTGAACTTATGAGGGATGAACACTCCCGATACCAGTACCAATTATCCGAAATCCAAACCAGGTATTTTTTGAATTTCTATAGCGCTCAGACGGTCTTCTAGCTGCTTGTACCTATCCTCAGCAGGAGGATATTTCTCATCGTCGTAATCAGTATCATTGTCAGAAACTGCAGGACTAGGGTCCTTTTCCCTTTCTTGGTTTTCCCCATCCTTGGATGAAGAGGTCAGATCAGTTTGATGCTTCAACCTTTCTCCAAAACTTCTACCCATGTTCAGAATACCAATCTTCTTCTTCTTCTTCTTCTTCTCTTTCAGAATAAGGGTCTTCAGATCCTCTTGCCCCTTAGCCAGACTTATGAACACCTGTTGGAACTGGGCGTTCTGTTCCTGAAGATCTTTGATGGCTTTTGATCGAAAGACATTTCTGCTAAAATAAACAACGAAGAAGATGAGAAACCTGTAGTGGTACATGTAATGACGTGCATGATAATGGGATGCGCATGTAATGATTTCAAAGACTTTGGGAAATTTAAATTTGCAAAACAAAAATAAACAAAACTTTATTAGCTTAAATTTGAAAGGTTCAACAATGCCCTTAAGGAGTTACAAAGAAGTAAATAAAACAAATCTAAAACTAGAAAAGCAAAATCAAAAGTCCCATGGACGCTTCCTCTTTGTGCTGATATAGTCATTGATCACTCTTTCTTCCTCGAGCTGCCTGGTGAGCTTCAAAATCTTCCTTTCTTGCGCATGGAACTGCTCCCGGTAAGTATCCCGCTCATTCTTCAGCTGAATCCAAGACCTTTGTAACTCCCCAGGATCATTGGGCATGTAAGGATAGAGAATCATGTAAGGAATGCCTTCTTCATTAATGGGCTCCACAATCACTGGTAATACAGCCGCATAAGGCATCACAAGCTTCTGAGCACAAGCTCGGACCCATTGGAGGTAAGGCTGCATAATAAGGGAAGTCTTCGGTCCCAATTCTTCGGGGTCAGATCTATTTACCATGCCCCAAGCTCGTATGAACCTCCGACGATGCTCCTTAACGTCATCCTTATAGTCGAATACAATGTCCTCGAGAAGTAACTCATGGGGACCGTCTCTTCGGGCACGACCAAAATGTCGTAAAGCTAGACAAGGATTTTAAGTTATACCCCCTATGATACCAAGTAATAGGACATTGGGGTATCCCCCACAGTGGTCAATAATAACAGTGTCTTCCATAGCCTGGGAACACCAAAGAATATCTGTATGAGCGAGTGACATTATTCTGTACGACCAACCCAAACCTTCTTCGTTCTTCAGCACAGACTTAGGGAGGTGAGAAATAAACCACCTTGACAGCAACAGCATGCAGCACATAAGAGTCCCTCTTCTCTTCATAGTACGAGCATGGAGGGCATGCAAGATATCTCCAAGCAAGGTAGGCACAGGGTTGCGAGCAAGGAAAATCTTGACAGCATTCACAGCTACAAAGGAGTCCGGATTAGGGAAGAGAACTAAACCATAGATAAGAGCCAAGACATCTTCAAAAGCCTGAAAATCCAAATCATCCCAAAACAACTGAGCCTGGTCTATCAGAAATTTGGCTAAAAAACCTTCGACCCTGCTTCGAGTTTCCCAATTGGATACCACATCAGCCCGTTTTAAATGCAAAGCTGAGGCAATATCTTCTGTCTTAGGAATCTCTTCCATACTTGTGAAGGGTACCTGCTCAAGAATGGATATGCCCAATAGATGAGAGAATTCTTCCAAGGTGGGTACCAGCTAGTAATCTGGAAAAGTGAAGCAGTGATGTTTGGGATCGAAGAACTGAAATAGTACACTCATCATCTATTCATCAAGGTTTGAAGTAACCAAGATGAGAAGTTGACCGTGTCTCTTAATGAAAGTAGACGTTTCAGAAACTCTTGATGCTAACTCTTTAAGTTGGGCAGGTATTTGCACAAAGTTGACTCAGATGGTATTTCTACGCACGGAAGCCATGATCTACAAAACAGAACAAAGATAATTCCCTTGGTCTTTGAAATGGTTAGTGTAATGAAGCATGAATTCCATGTTATGATGCATGATGTCATGATAAACCACAGGTATAGCAAACACAAATATTGCAAACACAGTCAAATCACACAAAGCCCAGTTAAGTTGGTTTCAACCTGTCCTAGAAAAGTAACCGGGTTATAGAGGATCTCAATATCATTGAAAATCCTCCATCGGTCATGGTTTCAGCTCACGCAATCTTTTCTTGCGGCCGAAATTATTCCGAGAGTATGGTCTCAATGAGTGTAGCATCGAGTATCAACTAGTTCTCAGCTCTACACCGAGGCCGGCTATCTCACTACTTTCTAATGGCCAAGTTGGGCAATTAAAGGTTCTAAGGTCAGTTGATGCTTAACGACACCATGCAGCGGCCCCATATTCTCCTTGTTTCTCCACAAGGGATACCGGTACCAACCAAAGTTCCACACCAACGTAGCTACTGCTTCAACCGTATCGGTCTACGCCGTACAATTCCCTCACAGTCTATTTCTACTTACCTAAAAGGTATTCCCCAGATCCGGGTGTAGGATCTATAGTAACCCCAAACAAAACCCTTAAAAGTAAAGCAAACAAAGCAATCAAGAGAATCAATTATGATGACCTAGATCCTAAGGTATACCCCACTTATTACGTCCCCGGCAGAGTCACCAGTTCTGTGATACGGTGGCAGAACCGACTATTTGATGCTGGTTTACGTTTTGTGTTTTGTGTTTGCTAAATGTCGCGGTAAGCAAGAGTCGCCACCGACTTTTATTTCATCCAATCGGAAAGGAAAAAAGTACAGAAAAAAAAAATCCTTTTTCGAGATGTTCTGAGTACGAGGGGTAGATTATAGAAAGGGAAGGTGTTAGCACCCTTTCTATCCATGGTTTTCCATGGGCTCTTAGGTACTTGCTCATCTTTTTAAAATTGCTTGTGTATGTGCTTTGTTTTTTGAAAAGTTTTACTTCGTGATAACCCTTGTATCAGTCCTCAAAGGTGTTAGAAGTTGTTTTTGAAAATTGTTTTGAAATGTGTAAGTGTGAGAAACTTTGATTTAAGCAAGTACCTACTAGCATCTACTTACTCGAAAAAAGATCGTTTCTATTCTCGTTTCCTTTAGACAACGCTATCCTACTATTGAGAAATAGGTAGCACCATCGTTGGAGTTGTAAGGGTCAATTAGAAAGGGACGTACGATCACTAAAGCAATGTTAGGACATCTTAGTAACAACCCTAGAGTCTTAAGATCATATTCGAGGCAACATTTTCAAGGCAACATTTTCGAGGCAACATTCGAACGGGACATTTGATCTTTTTAGACAGGAGGGCAACCACTAAGACACCCTATACTTAATGATCGTTTACCGAAGGCAACCGAAGTGAGAGTATACCCTACGAGTGATATGTGTGAGTGATTTGTTTCAATTATTTATCTTTGCACATTAGGGTTTTCTAACTGTGTTAATTTGTCATGCATTCTTGCCATACAATCCTATTAGCATACATCTAATCAGTTTAAATATTTGCAGAAATTAAGATGCGAGAAAGTAAATCTACGCTATTACAATGCTTCAGGGTGGGGGATTAATTATATAGCCAAAAACCCGGGGATTTAAACAGTAAATAAAACCCTAAATTAAACAATTACAAACCAGTGAGCAGTTACAACAATATTGGCAAAAATAAATAATAAGCGCATGGGGAATCAAATACGAAACGACTAGGGTTTTGACCCTTGACTAAACCTATTTGCGATTGATTAAAAAAAAGATGTTTTTGTCATGTTTTGTTATTTAAGAAAATAAAGAACAATTAAATTAAATAGAAAATCCTAAGTTCTAATTAATTTTAAATCAAGAAAAATAAATTAATTCGTTCTAAAAACCTATTTTTGTATTTTTTTTGTTTATTTGAGAAAACTAAAAGAATTAAATCAAGAATTTAACCTAATTTCTATTTGATTTTATTTGTGAAAATAAATTACAATTTCCCTAAGTTAACACTAAATTAAATTAATTTTGATAATATACAAAAAAGAACTAATTCTAATTTTTTTATGAATTTTTGTTTTTATGATTTTTATGAAAAAAATATTAATTTGTTAATTGAAATGATTAAATAAATATTAAAAGAATTAAATAAAATAGATAAAAGAAATAAGAAAAGAAATAAATGGGCCTGGTTGCAATGCTAAAAGAGGGGGTGGAAATTGAATTTCTGGGCCCAACAAGGCTAAGGCCTGTTTGACTTTGCCAGATCTGATGTGTATGTTCACTTGGGGTACATGGTGGACCTTCAATGGAAAGGCATTGGATCTGTCCGGAGATGCGTTTGATGGTTGGATCTTGATGGCATATAGTGGACGTACGCTAATGCAACGCGCCTGATCACCTGTTGAAAAATAATATGAAACAAATATGGGACCTGGGGATCGAACCCAGGTCCTTATGCACGTTTCCAATACCTGCTTGCCAACTGAGCTACCTTGCTTGTTTGTACATATAATAAGAATAAACAATATAATCAAATCACATGGTCCATTCAAAAAACGTGCTAAAATTCAAACCACCCAACCAGGGAGTGCCACGCATCGTCTTCTTCCCCAAACCGTCGTTTTAGCCTAAAATACTTTTACCTACAGACACCTTGCTGTAGGTACAGACTTGTGCATCTCAAAAATCGCATATGCTTAAGATAAATGACCATGGCTGGTACCAATCAACTCGTCTCATTCTCACGAGCATCATGGTACCAGAATTAATGCCCAATTTTACCTGCATTGAAAAACCCTAAACAAGAACACAAAACCCTAACCATGGCAATTTCACGTACAGTCATCAAAAATGCAATTAAATTGAACGATTAGATTGCAAACACGATGATAAACATGAGTATGGCAATCAAAAGCGCTAAAGATACGTGAATTAGTGAAATTAGAATCAAATTTTTGGACAAACCGTGGGAGGCGTGGAGCACGATTCAGGGCGTTTCAAGCCCTGGGAGTGATTAGAATCGCTTCCTGGGATGTCTGGGAAGGGATTGGTGCTCTTGAAATGCTATGAAACTCCTTGTAGGTTGAAAACAGATTCCCACTTTTTCTTGAAATTTTCAGTTTTCCTTAGATGTTTTCACAACTGCTTAACCCCTTTTCTTGCCTTGTCTATGTTCTGTATATGTAATGCAACACATTAGGTCAACAAAAACGAGTTGAATCTTGGTCCATTATGAAGATTTGATTTGGTCTTTATCTTTGTATGATATCTTTCTATATCAAGCCAAATCATGCCAATTTTGGTTCAATTTGTTTTTTGCACGTTTTGGATATGATTTTCCAGCATAATTGGATTTGGTTCCACCCAAAATCTGATCACAAAACAAATCTTTGATATTTTTTGCTATTTATTTGATTTAATTTGACTTTTAAATGATAAAAATCAAAATAAAATAAATAAATAAAGCAAAAGGTGTATGGGTGCTGATTTGGATCGTGGACCATGTCAATAGCAAGATTGAATCATGAAAAACTAGGCCCATTTGACAACAAATGCAAAATTGAACACATTTGTCTTTTGGCAATTTTGCAAAAAAGGTCAACTTGGCCAATGCATAACTTTCTCAATTTTGACCCTAAAGAGGTTTTCTTTGCCTTTTTAGAAATCTTAGGATGTCCTCTAATCAACCCTTTTGGTCTCATCTCAATTGAGTCTTCCATGTTCATGTATGATGCTTTGACCCAAAAGGTGTTTTTGTTGACTTTTCAAAATGACCTATAATGTCAAAATTCATATATTTTGGTTAGTGCATATTTTTGACTTGGGAGCTGAAGATGAATTGTAGGGAATTGCATCCTCTTCAAAATGAGTTTTGGATGGGTCATTTCTGATAAAGTATGAGAAAGTTATGCTTGGTCAAAGTTGAGTTGACTTTTCCTACAAACCCTAATTTAGCAACTTTTGGGTTTTGATGAATTGTGAGAAATCCTTGAGGAATCATGATCAACCCTTGATAAAATGAAGTATAATACTTCAAAATGAGGATGTTGACCAAAAATCTTGAAGTTTGATTGTATGTGGTCCACAATTGACTTTTGACCTAACACAATTGATTTTCAAGCATTTGGGCAATTGATTGAGCAAACTTCTTCTACAAGGCTTGAAACTTGACATGGACGATCTTGAGAACCTATTAGGACAATGGTGAGAATTTGAGTCCTTTGTGGTTCACACATCTGCGTGAAAATAGAAACCCTAATTTGAGGTATGCTGCCTTAGGAGAGAGTTTGTCTGGTCAACTCTTGGACTTCCTTGAGCAATTTGGGGACCTCACTTGACATTTGTTGAGAAATATGGGAGGGAAAATTTTGGGGTACAACACCTACAAGGAGATTGTGCTGACTTTGATCCCATACTTTGAGGAGGTTACCTTTGAACACTTCCCAAGAGAAGAAAATTAGTTAGCTGATGCCATAATGACAATGTTATCCATGTTCAAGGTCAATTGGGACAATGAAGCTCCCAGAATTACAATTGAAATATTTGAAGAACCAGCGCACTGTTGCGAGCTTGACACTGACAAAGAGAAGCCTTGGTACCATGAGGTGAAGAGATATCTTGAAACACAAAAGTATCCTGAAGGAGCTTCCATCAATGAAAAGAAATTCTTGTGAAGGTTTTCGGCCAAATTCTTCCTAAGCAGTTGAATCCTATACAAGCGCAACCATGATTCTACTCTACTACGGTATATGGACAAGAAGGAGGCAAAAATGGTCATGGAAGACCTGTATGATGGTATCTTTAGGACTCACTCTAGTGGACACAATATGGCTAAGAAGATTCTAAGGGCTGGTTACTATTGGTCGACAATGGAAACTGATTGTCACCATCACTCGAGGACTTGCCATAAGTTTCAAATCTATGCCGACTATTATGCCCCAAAATTTTCCCTCTCATTTTATTCAAGACATACTCATAGAGGTCCCTAAATGCTCAAGGATGACTAAGAATTGACCAGACAAATTCTCCTCCTAAGCAATAGATCTCCAAATAGGGTTTCATTTTTCACAAAGAAGTTTGGGTTTCAAAGGCCTAAAGTGATTTCCATGGTCCCTAATATGTCCCCAAGAATGATCATGCCAATTTTCATGCCTTGCATTACAAGTTTGCTCAGTCAATTACTCAGATGACTGGAAATCAACTATATTAGGTCAAAAGTCAACTATGGCCAATATACAGTCAAACTTCAAGATTTTTGGTCAACATCAACATTTTGAAGTGATATTCATCATTTTATAAAGGGTTGATAATGATTCCTCAAGGAATGCTCTTAAATCATCAAGAATAAAAAATTGTTAAATTAGGGTTTCTATAGGAGAAGTCAACTGAACTTTGACCAGGCATAACTTTCACATGCTTCATCAACTTTTCCCCAATAAAATCCCATTTTGAAGAAAATTCAATTCTCTACAACTTTTCTTTAATTCTCAAGTCCAAAATATGCATCATTTGAAAGATATGATCTAATACATTACAGGTCATTTTCAGAAAGTCAACAAACGACACTTTTTGTCAAGGCAACTTACATCAAGATAATGTCTCCAAATGCAAAAATGATTAAAAGGGAAAGTGTAGAGGACATCTTGGGATTTCCAAAAATTCAAAGATCATCTTCAAAAGATGAAATTTTAGCAAGTTATGAATTGCACAAGTTGGGCAATTTTCAAGAAAATGCATGAAATCTCAATTGAGCAAATTTGTGATTTTAAGTTATTGGGCCTAACTTTTTGGATTTCAAACATACTCATGATATTTACAAGGACCTCTAAATCTATCCATGCATTATTTTGATTTTGATTTTTATTTATTTGAATTTTTATTCATTTAAATATGAATTAAATCAAATAAAATATGAAAACTAATGGGCTAGTGCATATGGGCTTGGCTTGATCCATCATAAAGCCTAATAATTCATGAAATATACATATAAAGTGTCTAGGTTCATGCAAAATTCGAAAAGGGCAAGAATCAAACAAAAATGGCAAGGGATCGTGAACTTTATAAATTTTTCAAATTTTGATTTTTTGTTTTAAGGCCATGGTTAATGGCTTGATTCTTTCAATGCTGGTTTACACTCCTCCCTTCCCTCTATAAATACATGGCATTGTAAGCAAGAAAGGGAACACACCAAACTGCCTAGAGAATCTCTCAAAATTTTCACAAAATTCGAAACTCAAACTTCCCGCCCATATTCATCAAAACCAAGCCTTGCATCGTGTTTCTGAAGCTCCAAGGATCTCATTCCTATCCTTCTTGTAGATTGACGCACGCTAGAATACGCCTACGAGATTGCTCCGATTGGGTAAATTTCTCAATCTCAAAATTTTTAATTCTCACGTTATAAAATTTTTTAAACACTCATACATGTTCACACTGACGCTTGGATTGTTTTAGAACCATTGCCTTTGAGTTTTGACGCAGGAATCCAGTTCTTCCATTGTTAGGGCTCATGATCTTTTGAGTTTCAGATCTAACACTATGAGCCATTTCAGACCAAACCAGGACCATGGTTGGATTCGTAGCATATGTCCCATTTATTACTATTTTTTGCTTTATTTCATTTTCATTTGTCTCTTTTATTTCAATAATTTCTTTTCCTATTAAAAAATTATAAAAGATATCATAAAATCAAACAAACCAAAAATAATTAGACTTAGATTTTAATTAATTAAATTAATTTTAATTAGTTATTTTAATCATCTTTTATTTAAATTAATTAATCAATTAGAATTAGGATTAATTTAATTTCAAATCTTTTTCGTAATAATAATAAAAAAACAAAATAATATTAGATTTTCTTCTATAGTTAATTTTTAATCAGTGTTCATTTTCTTCTATTAATTTAAATTAGATTTAGCTTTTTAACTTTCAACTTAAATATTTTCTTAAAAAAATTAACAAAACAAAAACAACAAAAATTGTCTTAATTTGCTTAGAACTTTTTTTTTGGTTTTTAGACGTTTCTTCTTAATCTTTGCGCGTTCTTTATTTTCCACATTATTACTTTTGAAATTTGTATCTGTCCATTGTTTGTAATAGTTTAAAAGTAAGATTTATTTACTGTTTTTACCCCTAATTTTGGACTTGTAATTTCCCCCTCCCCAAAGCCATGTAATAGTTAGTTTAAATTCTGCACTTTAAATTCTCTGCACTTGTATATATATTAAACTCTTAGATGTATGCCTAATATGATTGCATGATAAGAATTAAAAGTAAACGTTAGCAAACTTAAGCATCAAACACAAATAACTGAAACACAACACACCCACACATGTGCACCTCTAGGGTACTCCTACTTTGGTTGTCTTCGGAATAAAATATTCACAATTCTCGAATGTGAGAGATTTTAGTGGCTACCCTCTGGTTTAAAGATAATAAAATGATCCTTTCGATGTTGCCTCGGTACATGATCTTAAAACCTTAGGGTAGTTACTAAAGTATCTTGCTAAGTTGTCTTTGTGACTGTATAATGACCCTCGGTTTTCCCTAAAAACATCAAACGATTGGGCTACCTACTCACTAATAGTAGGATAACACCGTCTAAAGGAAAAGAGGAAAATAACAAACCTTATTTAGTAGGTAGATAATTCTTAGATGCTTGCTCAAATAAAACATTTTCCACACATACACTTACTTCCAAAAATATTTTCAAAAACACTTTGTATACATTCTCAACAATACGAGAAACATTACAAAGTTCGCTGCACTAAGGGGTCTTTTCAAAATAAATTTTTTAAACACACAAACACAAGGTATTTTCAAACGAGCTAGCATCTAAGAGCTCGTAGATAACTATGGATGGAAAGGGTGCTAACACCTTCCCATTCCATAATCTACCCTCTTACTTATAAATAATATCGAAAGGTCTTTTCTATTCTTTTCATCCTTTACTTTGTTGGATAAAAGAAAAGTCGGTGGCGACTCTTGCTTACCGTAACATTTGCGAAAACAAACGAAAAACTAGTATAATAGTCAGTTCTCCCACCGCATTATAGAACTGGCGACTCTGCTGGGGAGTACTAAAAAAGTGGGGTTACCTTAGAGTTTAAATCATTTTAACTGTTTTCCTTGTGTGATTTGTATGCTTTATTTATTAAAGGGGTTGCTTGGGTTACTGTTAAAGATCTTATATTCAGATCTGGGGCACCTTTTTAGGTAAGTAGCAATAAATCATGGTGGTTGTACAGTGTAGACCGATACGAACGAAGTGATGGCTACATTAGCATGATACTTTGCCTTGTACTAATGTTTCTTGATTCAGTCAAGGATAACATTAGGCTTCCTCATAGTGTCATTAAACACTAACTGACCTTTAGAACCTTTAATTGACTCATCCTAGCCACTAGAAAGTAGTGAGATAGTTTGATTTGGTTCCGACCAAAGATTGATTGATACTCGATGTTACACTCATTGAGATTGGACTTTCGGGATATTTCAACCACAATACTTTGGTGCTTGAGCTGAAACAATGCCTGACGGAAAGGTCAATGATATGAGACTCCTTAGAACCCGATTAGTGTTACTAGGACAGGTTGAGCCAACTGAAACTTCAAGAGGGTACTTACCTTTAAAACCTCGTGCAAGCCTTTAAACCTAAGGTCTTTGTGTGACTTGTTTGTTTTTGCTATCTTTGTTTTTAAGCATAATCATAACATCATGAACATCATAACATATCATTTGCACTAACCGTTTCAAGGACATGTGGATTTATTTCTTCTATATTTTGTAGGTTATGGATTCAGCTCGCAGAAAAACCATTCGGATCAACTTTGTAGAAATTCCTCCCAAGCTTAAGGAGTTGGTCTTAAAAGTTCCTGAAAGCTCATCATTCAACAAAAGATATTGTCACTTGCTCAGTTTGGTTACTACAAGTTTTGAAGAAGGTTTAATGAGCGTTCTATTCCATTTCTTTGATCCCAAGCACCATTGCTTCACATTTCCAGATTATCAGTTGGTTCCCACGCTGGAAGAATTCTCTAAGCTACTCGGGTTGCCTATATTGGAGCAGATACCTTTCACCAGTTTAGAACAAGATCCAACTTCTGAAAATGTTGCCATAGCCTTGCATTTGAAGCCATCTGACATCGAATCCAATTGGGAAAGAAGAATTGGGGTTAAAGGTCTTCTTGGAAAGTTTCTGATAGAGAAAGCTCAGGTATTCTTAGACGCCATGAGTTACCATGCTTTTGAAGATATCTTGGCTCTCTTGATCCATGGGTTGGCTTTGTTCCCTAATTCAGACCAACTTATAGACGTCAATGCCATCAACATTTTACTTACTCACAATCCAGTGCCTACGTTGCTCGGGGATATTCTACATTCACTCTATACTCGTACTATGAAGAAGCGAGGAACTCTTATATTTTGTATGCATTTGCTCTATAATCGGTTTATCTCGAACCTTCCCCGATCAGTAATGAAGAATGAGTTAGGCTTAAGGTGGAATCAAAGGTTAATGTCTCTCTCTCTCTCTCACTTTGATATTTATTGGTGTCCTCACTCTCAAGAAGACATCTCTTTTATTGATCGTTGCAGAGAGTTTCCTAATGTACCACTCCTTGGCATTAGAGGAGGCATCATCTATAACCCTTCTTTAGCCCTACATCAGTTTGGTTACACACAGAGAGATGGTCCTCCTGATATGCTCATCCAGGGTATTGTGTTTAACTACTCAAATGATCTGCAAGGTTATCGTTAGAGGTTCATCCGCGCTTGGGGCATGGTTAAGAAGACTAATAGTAAGACTTTAGGCTGCAGGAACTCCATCCCTTTGGAACCTTACCTCAAATGGGTGTGAGCTCATGCTTAAAGTCTTATATTGCCATATACTGCCATCTTACCGGTGATCTTAGAGCCTCTTATTCAAGGGGACGAGTCTCTCATCATTCTTCATCCTGATATGCCAACAAACTTTGAGGAATTGCAAAGGTATTGGATCCAACTCAAGGAAGAACTGACACCTTTGAGACCTAATTCTATGCCAGTGAGAAGAAAGTGTTGGAACTGACGAAGCAGCTTCACGAGGAGCAGAGTCTTAATGCCTATATCATCACGAAAAGGAAGAATCCATGGGAAACCTAGAAGTTTTTGGAAGTTTTAATTGTTATTTATTTGTATACTTTGATTTCATTTGAACTTACTAATAAAAAGTCTTTGTTTCTATTTTGATTAAAAGAGTTTAAATCCTACGAGGTACTTGAAAACATTGCATAAGCATATCATGCATATCATCACATAAGAAGGTATTTCAAGACATGTTTCTTATCTTTTCGCTGCTTATTTTAGCAAAAAGAAATGGCTCTTGAACAAACATTTAAGGATCTTCAAGCACAGAATGCTCAATTCCAACAGATGTTCCTAGCTCTGGCTAAAGGACAAGAAGATCTGAAAGCTCTCATTGTCAAAGAGAAGACAAAGAAGACAAATAAACCAGTTGGCAACCTGAATATGGGAAGAAGATTTAGAGGACCAGCCAAGCGAGCTCAAGAAATCGCAACTCCATCAAATGAGGGGGATAATCAGGAAGAGGATGACAAGAAGACAAAAGAATAAGATAACAGCCCAGAGACTGATGAAGAGGAAGCAGACTATGCTGAAGAACAATATCCTCCTGCTGATGACAAATATAAACAACTGGAGGATTTTCTCAATGCTATGGAGATTCAGAGAGTACCTGGTTTGGACTTTTAAGGGCTAGAGTTGGTCTCGGGAGTGGTTATCCCACAAAAATTTAAAGTTCCCACTTTTGCAAAATATGACGGTGTTTCATGTCCCAAACTTTATTTGAGGTCTTACGTCAGGAAGATCCAACCCCGTACAGCTGATAGGATATTATGGGTTCACTTCTTTCAGGAGAGTTTGTCGGGGACGCAGTTAGAATGGTTCTATCAATTGGAAAGAACTAACATCCGCAATTGGGAATATTTGGCTGCTGCTTTTTACAAGCAGTACCAATATAATACTGACCTAGCGCTGACTCATGTACAGTTGCAAAACATGTCCATGAGCTCAAATGAAGGTTTCAAAGAATATGCTCAGAAATGGAAAGATCTAGCTAGAAGAGTGAAACCTCCTTTGACTGGCCGGGAAATGGTGGACATGTTCTTGAGTACTCTGACAGACCCGTTCTTTAACTTGTTGATTGGAAGTTCTTTGTCTGTTTTACATAAATGGTTCTGACTGGGGAAAGGATCGAAAGCGGTATCAAGAGTGGGAAGATTCTAATGGCTGCACCTTCTAATGCTGAGAATAAGCCATTTGGTGGTAAGAAGAAAGTCAATGTTGTGTATGGACAGAAGGGTCGTAATAAGATAGACTACAACCAATCTGTAGGGGCAGTACTGGTCTCTAATCCGGCACCAGTGCAAAGACAACAACAGAGCAATCAGCATAAACAAGACACGCCCAAAAGAAAATTTACCAAAATCAACATGTATTTTTCTCAAGCATTGCAACACATGTTGAATATGGAGTTGATTATGTTGAGGGGTCCTCTTCATAATCCCAATACCTCCGCTCTTAGCTATCATCCTGATGCAATATGTGCATACCATTCCAATAGTCATGGACATGATACGAATGACTGTTGGGCGTTGAAGAACAAGATTCAATATTTGATTGATGCTAAGGAGATTGAGTTTGGCCCTCTTAAGACTCCTAATGTGATTATTTCTCCCATGCCAAATCATGTTTAAGATGGAGAGTGTCCAGTTCATTTGGATTTTTTCAATTGTAATTTCTTTTGTTTGTTTGAACACTTATCTTTATATCAAACTATGTGTTTTTCCATTAATGCATTGCATATGTTGGTCTTTAATTAATCCATTAGTTTTCACTATACTTAAACTGTTCTTTTACTTCCTTTTTGTGATATTCAACTCTCTATTAAAAGCTATAAGCCTTTAGAGGGAGGATGACAAAAATAATACCATAATCTCTACAATATGCTTTGGAACAGACCTTGCTGACGATGTACAGGCGTTGTTTCAAATCCTAAACAATGGAGTTATAAGAAATATAATCCCTAGTCAACCCCTTTGAGCCTAAGAAGTAGGAGTTTTCTTTTTCACACAAATTGAAACCTTTAGTCATAACCTGAGGCAGGGTAGTTTCTCAGTTAACTTAATGGTGCATTCGATCGCAAGCTTTCCCTTCGTACATGACGAGTAGTGTTAGAGGTATCCTTCCAAAATAAAAGATGGTGATGTTTCCACATAATCATTAAAACAGACAATCATTATCTCTCAAAAGAAAAGCCCACTAAGTCAAAACCTATGAAGGAGACTTAAGAAAAAAGCAGGGACATCCCGCTGACTATAATTACAAAAGAAACAGTTCAGGAAAAAGGTAGGGATAATAAGATAAAAAAAGAGATCGCTATGAATCCTCAACAAAAAATATTACAAATAAAATCATGACTGCCTTCTCAAATAAACTTTCAGTATCCAAACCATCACCGAAATATCAGGGAAAAGATTCCAGACTCAATTGGGATCTAAACGCACAATTAACTGAGTATATGACTGAAGAACATCATGAAGAATGGGTTGGATACAAATAAAGTTTGAGCCTTTATCCTTTGTTTCTTAAACCGTGAACCAGGCCACGCTAAAACCCTTAAAAGTCCTAGCTGAAACGTGTGTTAGTTCGAAAGCATATTGTTACAAAAGGTATCCTGACTCCTGTAAGGTTTACTATAAATCCTGAGTTGAATTCATATTATTTCAAAATTTTGTTTGTTTACAGAAAGTGCTTTTTTAAAACTTCAAGATAGACATAAGCTTTGCATTATTTAAATTCCATTGTTTGCATATAACTAATCGTTCGACGGCAGAGAAATTCGTACGACGAAAATTCAATGAACGGAAATCCTCTCAATGGAGAGAATCACCTCAATTGGAAAGACATTTCTAGTAACAGGCCTTTCATAATCAATGGGCATAACATGGTATCTAACTGATCTGGCGGCAGTCGAGTTAAGATTTGAAGAATCTCTCAAAAGGGCCGAATAGCCAGGGGCAGACCTCCATCTGAATCACAAGGGGCATGACATGGTGTCTTACTAATCTGGGGGAAGTCAAGATTAAAAGAATCTCTCAAAAGTGTTGAATAGCCAGGGGCAGATCTCCATCTGAATCACTTGAGGAATTGAACATGAATTCTAGCAAAGGATCACATATAATCAAGCAAACATTTTTCTGGAAATGCTACAACACTTACTACTATGGATATTGACAATTCTCCGCACCCTGTGAACACGGACATAGTCGAAAAATACTACTCGTGAAAAAAGACCAGCTAGGTTGACTGGCCTAGGCAAAAATAAGGGCATCCCGGTGAACCAAAAGAGTTCGGGAAAAAATTAGGGATACATAAATAAAATTGTACACCCGGAAAGTCAAAAACCTGAAAAGGCGGCTTGGGCAAAAATGGTATCCCGGTGGACTGAAAATCTGAAAGAACAGTCCAGGCAAAAGTTAAGGATTAAAGCATACGACTATGTCTTATCATCTCGTCACTTGTCTATCAGTAGAAGAATTATCGCCCCAATCAGCATTCACCAAGGGCTCTAGATGTTGAGGTATGTTCAAAGTCTCCACGGACCCCCACAGAGCCAATTCCATGAGATTATCTCTATAAAGTAATCTTCACAAAGTCATACATTTCCTGAAATTTCCCCGACAGATTGCTCTGACGGATAAAGGAGTATGATCTTCTTCCTGGAAATATCACCAACCTACGGAGTTTCAATTAGTACAGTTCATGGAGTTTCTCTTCCCTAGCTGAGCTTGTTCCTCCAAGGTTGTAAAACTCCCTTCAGACTTCTGCTCTCCAACAGAGTTCATTTCCTTAACAAGGGTGTTTCCTCAGAAAGAGTACTTCTCCCTCAATAGGGTTTATTTCCCTAAACTGTTTATCATCTTCTAGATACAGTGCAGATACAATCAAAACAAAGATTCATTCTAGCACTCATTCCATATTTCTCTTCTAGATACAGTTCATATACGATCCAGATATGAATGTCATTTTGATACTTATTCAGTACATATTTCAGATATGGTTCGGATACAGTCCAGATATGGATATTATTCTGATACCCATTCAATACATCTTCATATACAATCAAGGCATGGATTTATTCTGACACTCCCCAGCTTGAGTGTGCTTCTACCATAAATCATTGGCAAATCCCTCTCTCCAGTGAAGTCGTCACTATCCCCAGAGAGTTGCTATAGAACCTGGAAACTGGACCAGATGTCAGTCAACTTTATCCTCCCTAGGAGAGTAAGAAGGTTATCCATATCTTTTATTCCCAGTCAAGGTATAAACTCCCCAGTAGAACAATGAACATCCAATGTTCTTAAACTCTTCTCCCTAAGCAAGAATTAACACGATCCAACAGAGTTTCCTCAAGCAAAGAGAAAAAATCAATGTTCCCCAGCGGAGTTTCCTCGGACAATAAAGCAGGGATCCCTAGTGGAAACAATTCCTAGAAGATCGAATATACACATACTCTTCATCCCCAGCAACAGTCAGAGATTTATTTTCCCCAGACAAAGATGCTCGAGTTTACAAATGCACCTCAATAATATTTCACATTCATACATCATTTACAAGCGACATAGTATATGCATACAAAATACATATAGCACAATCTCGTTTATTTTGAGAGCATCATTACGCAATACAATACCTACATCATACCATTGCATAAAACTAACTTTGTCTTTTTAGGTTAGTTCCCGAACAGATAGAGATTGTAAACAGTTTATCATCTTCCCGATATGGTTCAGACATGCTCCAGATACGGATGTCATTCTGATTCTCATTCCAGATCATTTTCAGATATAGTTCAGATACGCTCCAAATACAGATGTCATTCAGATACTCATTCAGTACATCTTTCAGATACGGTTCAGATATGCTCGAGATAAAGATGCCATTCTGATACTCATTCAGTACATATTTCAGATATAGTTCATATACTCTCCAAATACGGATGTCATTCTGATACTCATTAAGTACATATTTTAGACACGGTTCAGATACGCTTCAGATATGGATGCCATTTTGATACTCATTCAATACATCTTTTAGATACAGTTCAGATGCGCTCCAAATACGGATGTCATTCTGATACTCATTCAGTACATCTTTCAGATACAGATACGCTCCAAATATGGATGTCATTATGATACTCATTCAGTACATCTTTCAGATACAATTTACATACATTCCAAATATGGATGTCATTCTGATAATCATTCAGTATATCTTTCAGATACAGTTCAGACACACTCCAAATACAGATGTCATTCTGATACTCATTCAATACATCTTTCAATTCAAATATGATCAAGATATAGATTCATTCTAATACTCATACTCAATACATCTCCAGATACAATCACGACATAGATTCATTCTGATACTCCCCAACACGTATGCTAGATACAATCGGACACAAACTCATTCTAGTATACTTCTCATACGAAGTCAGATACAAAGACCTCTTCTGGCTCAGATAAAATCAACTGTAGATTTATTCTGATACTTTTTCCAATTTGGAGTCAAAATTTACTTTGGATGGAATCTATAAGCCCATCTATGACGACTCTCAGTCATCTTCTCCAAATGGCATCTATAATCCCATTCCCGATATCATCAACCAACAACATTACTTCATGCACAGGCGAGTGCAAATTTCTGGGCACTCTAGTGTTCAATCATCTTCCACCTTCAGATTACGAATGACAGACAGGCCAATCTAACTCTCCAGGTTTAAGAAGATTGAACAGATCCAGTTGTTGTACCCAAAAATTGTCCCTCTCATTTTATTCAAGACATACTCATAGAGGTCCCTAAATGCTCAAGGTTATCTAAGAATTGACTAGAGAAATTCTCCTCCTAAGCAATAAATCTCAATCTAGGGTTTCATTTTTCACAAAGAAGTTTTGGTTTCAAAGGCCTAAAGTGATTTCCATGGTCCCTAATATGTCCCCAATAATGCTCATGCCAATTTTCATGCCTTGCGTTACAAGTTTGCCCAATCAATTGTTCAGATGACTGGAAATTAACTATATTAGGTCAAAAGTCAACTATAGCCAGTATACAGTCAAACTTCAAGATTTTTGGTCAACATCAACATTTTGAAGTGAGATTCATCATTTTATCAAGGGTTGATCATGATTCCTCAAGGAATGCTCTTAAATCATCAAGAATAAAAATTGCTAAATTAGGGTTTCTATAGGAGAAGTCGACTGAACTTTGACTAGGCATAACTTTTATATGTTTCATCAACTTTTCCCCAAACAAAGCCCATTTTGAAGAAAATTAAATTGCTTACAACTTTTCTTTTATTATCAAGTCCAAAAGATGCATCATTTGAAAGATATAATCTCATACATTACAGGTCATTTTCAGAAAGTCAACAAAAGACACTTTTTGTCAAGGCAACTTACATCAAGATAATGTCTCCAAATGCAAAAATGATTAAAAGAGAAAGTGTAGAGGACTTCTTGGGCTTTACAAAAAGTCCAAGATCATCTTCAAAAGATGAAATTTGAGCAAGTTATAAAGTGCACACGTTGGGAAATTTTCAAGAAAATGCATGAAATCTCAATTGAGCAAGATTGTGATTTTAAGTTATTGGGCCTACCTTTTTGGAGTTCAAACATACTCATGATATGTCCAAGGACCTCTAAATTTATCCATGCATTATTTTGACTTTGATTTTTATTTATTTGAATTTTTATTCATTTAAATATGAATTAAATCAAATAAAATATGAAAACTAATGGGCTAGTGCATATGGGCTTGGCTTGATCCATCATAAAGCCTAATAATCCATGGAAGATACATAGAAAGTGTATAGGTTCATGTAAAATTCGAAAAGGACAAGAATCAAACAAAAATTGCAACGGATCATGAAGTTTGGAAACTTTTTAAATTTTGATTTTTTGTTTTAAGGCCATGGCTAATGACTTGATTATTTCCATGATAGTTTACACTCCTCTCTTCCCTCTATAAATACATGGAATTGAAAGTAAGAAAGGACACACACCAAACTTCCTAGAGAAGCTCTCAAAACTTTCACAAAATTCTCAAGAATTGGAAAATTTGAAACTCAAACTTCCCGCCCATATTGATAAAAACCAAGCCTTGCATCGTGTTTCTGAAGCTCCAAGGATCTCATTCCTATCCTTCTTGTAGATTGAAGCACACTAGAATACGCCTACGAGGTTGCTCCGGATAGGTAAATTTCTCAATCTCAAAAATTTTAATTCTCACGTTATAAATTATTTTTAAACACTCATACATGTTCACACTGACGCTTGGATTGTTTTAGAACCATTGACTTTGAGTTTTGACGCAGGAATCCAGTTCTGCCATTGTTAGGGCTCATGAAGTTTTGAGTTTCAAATCCAACACTATAAGCCATTTCAGACCAAACCAGTACCATGGTTAGATTCGTAGCATATGTCTCATTTATTATTATTTTTTGCTTTCTTTCATTTTCATTTGTCTCTTTTATTGCAATAATTTATTTTTCTATTAAAAAATCATAAAAGACATCATAAAATCAAACAAACCAAAAATAATTAGACTTAGATTTTCATTAATTAAATTAATTTTAATTAGTTATTTTAATCACTTTTTTAATTAATTAATCAATTAGAATTAGGATTAATTTAATTTCAAATATTTTTCGTAATAATAATAAAAAAACAAAAATAATATTAGATTTTCTTCTATAGTTTATTTTTACAATGTTCATTTTCTTCTATTAATTTAAATTAGATTTAGCTTTTTAATTTTCAATTTAAATATTTCCTTAAAAAAATAAACAAAACAAAAACAACAAAAATTGTCTTAATTTGCTTAGAATTTTTTTTGGGTTTTTAGACGTTCCTTCTTAATCTTTGCGCGTTCTTTATTTTCCGCATTATTACTTTTGAAATATTGCATATGCCCATGGTTTGTAATAGTCTAAAATTAGGATTTCTTTACTGTTTTTACCCCCAGATTTGGACTTGTAATTCCCCCCTCCCCGAAGCCATGTAATAGTTAGTTTAAATTCCGCACTTTAAATTCTCTGCACTTATATATATATATATATATATATATATATATATATATATATATATATATATATATATATATATATATATATATATATATATATATATATATATATATATATATATATATATATATATATATATATATATATATATATTGAACTCTTAGATGTATGCCTAATAGGATTGCATGATAAGAATTAAAAGTAAACGTTAGCAAACTTAAGCATCAAAGACAAATAACTGAAACACAACACACCCGCACATATGCACCTCTAGGTTACTCCCACTTCAGTTGCCTTTGGAATAAAACATTCATAACTCTCGAATGTGAGATATTTTAGTGGCTACCCTCTGGTTTAAAGATCATAAAATGACCCTTTCGATGTTACCTCGGTACATGATCTTAAAATCTTAGGATAGTTACTAAAGTATCTTGCTAAATTGTCTTTGTGACTGTACGATGACCCTCGATTGTCCCTCAAAATATCCAACGATAGGGCTACCTACTCACTAATAGTAGGATAGCACTATCTAAAGGAAAAGAGGAAAAGAACAAACCTTTTCGAGTAGGTAGATAGTTCTTAGGTGCTTGCTCAAATAAAAAATTGTCCGCACATACACTCCTTTCCAAAATTATTTTCAAAAACACTTTGTATATGTTCTCAACAATACGAGAAACATTACAAAGTTCGCCGCACTAAGGCCTCTTTTCGAAATAATTTTTTCAAACACACAAACACAAGGTATTTTCAAACGAGCTAGCATCTAAGAGCCCGTAGATAACTACGGATAGAAAGGGTGCTAACCCTTTCCCTTTCCATAATCTACCCCCTTACTCAGAAATAATCTCGAAAAGTCTTTTTCTATTCTTTTCACCCTTTCATTTATTGGATAAAAGAAAAGTCGGTGTCGACTCTTGCTTACCGTAACATTTACGAATACAAATACAAAACCAGTATGACAGTTATTTATCCCACCGCATTACACCGACAAAGTTCACATGCCTCCAATTCCTTTGAACGTCATGAATGCTCCGTGGTCGTTCGCAATGTGGGGCATTGACATGATTGGAGAGATAAAGCCTACTGCTTCTAATGGACATCGTTTCATCCTTGTTGCCATCGACGACTTCATCAAATAGGTCGAAGCTGCTTCATTTGCCTCGGTCACTAAAAATGTTCTAGCCCGGTTTATCAAGCATAACCTTATCTACCGATATGGTGTCACTTAGAGGATCATCACTTACAACGAAACCAATCTCAACAATGCTATGATTACAGAACTCTGCACTCAGTTCAAAATCAAGCATCACAATTCTTCTCCGTACAGACCTAAGATGAATGGCACAGTGGAAGCTGCCAATAAAAACATAAAGAAGATTGTGCAAAAGATGGTGGTAACTTACAAAGACTGGCATGAGATGCTACCATTCTCTCTCCATGGCTACCGTACTTCGGCATGAACATCAACTGAAGCAACCCCGTTCTCCTTGGTCTATGGCATGGAAGTTGTCATGCCTGTCGAAATTCAAATTCCTTCTCTAAGGATTTTGAAAGAATCAGACTTAGGCGAAGACGGATGGATTCAGACTAGATTGGATCAATTGAACTTGATCAACGAGAAAAGACTGGCTGCTGTTTGTCATGGTCAAATGTATCAAAAAATTATGATCAAGGCTTTCAAATAAAAGATCAAGCCTCGAGTGTATCAGATTGGTGACTTGGTAATAAAGCGCATCATTCTTCCACAAGGCGATCCCAGGGGAAAATGGACTCCCACTTACGAAGGGCCATTTATTGTCAAGAAAGTTTTCTCTGGTGGTGCCATGATGCTGACTCTTATGGACGACAAATATTTCCCACATCCTGTGAACGCGGACATAGTAAAAAAATACTACGCATAAAGAATGACCCCCTAGGTTGACATACCTAGGCAAAAATAAGGGCATTCCAGCGAACCAAGAGGGTTTAGGTAAAAGTTAGGGATATATACAAAAGTTTGTACACCCGGCAAGTCAAAAACTCGAAAGGGTGGCTTGGGAAAAAATGGGTATCCTGGTGGACTGAAAACCCGAAAGGGCGGCCCAGGAAAAAGTTAGGGATTAAAAGTGTACGACTATGTCCCGTGGAACCGTTACAGCCAACTTTATTACCAAGGTTCAAGTTCAATAGTCCAAGATCAATTCAATCGACTTGTTTCAACGGAAAGAGATGATGTTCGAAGACATAGGGGAAATAGCGGATTTGGAACCCAATGAGATCATTTTCACATGGCTATTATTTCTGTTTTCACTTTGTATTCCTCTCATTCTTTCGACGATTTCCTCTTACTAGGATCTCTGTCTCCTTGTACAAAAATGCTTGTTTATAGGCAAACATCAATACAAATATACTTTGAAGTGCAAACCTTTTGTTTTTCTGTTTTGAGTGCAAAAGTGTCCAATGACTAAAATTGAATAAACATATGCATATGAACATGATTAAACTGTTAACAAATGTATACATAAAAACAGTAACAAGCATCTCCTTAAGGATTTGGGATATCCTCACAAAGATACTTTAATAAGATTATCCCCACAGAGACGGATCCATGCAGTCCCCAACCAGAGTTCCAATCTCTCGAAAACCCTCTCCCCAGTTGAGTTGGTCTTAAAAAAAGAAGCCTTGTGGAGTTCTCCTTAAAGAATTCACTTCATAAGTAGGTCGTCAAAATACTCTTTTTAACATGATGTATTTCCCCAACAAACTAAAAATTCCCCAGTTTGAGTTGGTCCCTCATACTATCACAAATCAACAGATAAAACCCTTAATCCCCAGTAGAGTCATTGTAATCCCTAACGGAGTCAGTACTATCCCAGAAAGTTACTGCAAAGCCTGGAACCCGATGAGATAACAGTTCAACTTCATCCTTTCTGGCAAGTTACTGTGAAGCCTAGACCCGACCAGATAACAATTCAACTTCATCCTTTCTAGCAAGTTAATGAGAAGCCTGGACCCGGCCAGATAACAATTCAACTTTATCCTCTCAAGAAAATTACTGTGAAGACTGGAATACGACTAGATAATAGTTAACTTTAGTAAGTGGTTGCAAAGCCTGGAATCCGACCAGATAGCAATTAACTTCATCCATCTCAGCAAGTTACTGCAAAGCGTGGAATCCAACCAGATAACAGTTTAACTTCATCTAAGTTGCTGCAAGCCTGGAATCTGACCAGATAACAATTAACTTTATCCTTTCATCAGTTACTGTAAAGCCTGGATCCGACCAGATAACAGTAAACTTCATCCTTCCAAGTAATTTTTTGTGAAGCCTGAAACCCGACCAGATAATAGTTAATTTCATCTAAGTTGTTGCGAAGCCTGGAATCCGAACAGATAACAATTAACTTCATCCTTTCATCAGTTGCTGCGAAGCCTAGAATCCGACCAGATAATAATAAACTTCATTCTTCCAAGTAATTTACTGCGAAGCCTGGAACCCGGCCAGATAATAATTAATTTCATAAGTTGTTGCGAAGCCTGGAATCCGACCAGATAACAGTTTAACTTCAATTTATTGCGAAGCCTAGAACCCGACCAGATAACAGTTAATTTCATAAGTTGTTGCGAAGCCTGGAATCTGACCAAATAACATTTTAACTTCAAATTACTGCGAAGCCTAGAACCCGACCAAATAACATTTAATTTCATCTAAGTTATTGTGAAGCCTAGAACCCGACCAGATAGCAGTTAATCTCATCTTCCCCAGTAAGTTGCTGCAAAACCTGGAATACAACCAGATAATAGTTAACTTTATTACCCCCAGCAAGTTAAAAGTTGCTATGAAGCCTGGAATCCGACCAGATAACAACTAACTTTCACTCTCCCCAGTTAAGTTATGATTCCCCAGTAGAGTAATGGACAATCGAAGTTCCTGAACTCTATTCCCCAAGTAGAAATCAACACTCCTCGTAGAGTTTCCTCAAGCAAAGAGCCAAAATCAATGTTCCCCAGCGGAGTTCTCGTTAAACAAAAAAACAGGAATCCTCAGCGGAAACATTCTAAACAAGGTATGAAGATGTGCATACTCTTCATCCCCAACAACAATCCGGGATTTAATTTCCCAAATATCTCTAACATTTGTCGAGGATTTATTTTCCAAGACAAAGATACACTTCAACAATATTACACATTCATACATCATATTACATACATGACAAATGCATACGACACAATCTCATTTATTTTGAGAGCATCATTATACCGTGCATACATCTGCATACAACTAACCCTCTTCCTTGCAGGAAACACCAACCAATCAAACAAAGACCTCTTTTGGTTAGATTTACTTCTTCCAGTTAAAGACTGGCGAACAAAAGACCACTTCTGGAAATCAACAGAGGTTTTCTGGTTAATATTACTTCCCTAATGAAGTCGCCGAACAATAGACCTCTTATGTCACTCTGTATGGCATCTGTAAACCCATCTCCGACGAATTCTTCATCACCACTCCAAATGGCATCTTTAAGCCTATTCTCGACACAATCAACCAACACATCATCAAGTGCAAATTTCTGGGCACTCTAGTGTTTAATCATCTTCCACCTTCAAGTCACGAATGACGGACCCGCCAATCTAACTCTTCAGGTTTAAGAAGATTGAACAGAGGAAGCTGTTGTACCCTAAAATTTCCCCTCTCTTTTCTCAAGATATTTCTCACAAAGATCTTCAATGATTCAAGCTTGCACAAGTATTGACTGAGTTAAGCCATCTCCTCAACACGGATGCCTCAAATTAGGGTTTGAGTATGCACAAAGATAGTTGTACTTCTAATATTTCAAATGATTTTCATGGATCATTATGGACCCTCAAGATGGATCCTGTCAAGTTTCAAGTCTTGGATCACAAAATTGCTTAGTCAATTGATCAGGTGGTTCAAAACCAAATGTATTGGTTAAAAAGTCAACAGCGGTCAACCTACAGTCAAATTTCAAGATTTTGGACCAATATCAACATTTTGAAGTCATATGTATCATTTGATCAATATTGGACCACAATTCTCCAAGAAAATTGTTCAAATCATCAAAAGGGCAAAATGGTAAAAATTAGGGTTTTGATTGAGAATGACCAATCTTTGGCTTTTGACACAGTATATGACTTGTTGGTTCGAAACATGATCTCAAGGGTTCAAGTACATCATTTTTACTTAATCGCATATTTCGATTCATCTCCTGAGATCAGTGGATTAATAGATGAAATTTGGTCAACCCATAAAAAAGGTCAACTGTACACTGAAAAGTCAAACTTTGAGTTTTTGATCAAATTTGAGTTTCAAAAATCACATTTCATCAAGACATTCAAAAATATGAAATTTTATCATCAAGAAATCAAGAAAATCAAAAATCAAACTTTGCAAGACTTGGAAATTTTTCTAAGTGTTTTCTATACATGTTAATTTCATTACTTCATGACATATTTTCACCACAATTCAAGACAATTCAAGTTGTTACAAGTTTTCAAGTAAACAACAAGGCTGCATTTTTAAGTTTAAAATTTCAAGTTACAAATCCTAAGCCTTGTCTTTTTGAACTTTTCCCTTTGACTCAATCTTTAAACTTTGCCACTATGTTGTCCACAAATATGTCTTTTCTCTGTTACAAGCTGCATAAATCTGTCCACAAAACCAGACTTTTATCATGCTACAAATGTTGTTGTCCAGAAAAGTCCTAAAATATATATGCTGCCAAGTCCAAGCCTGCTGCTACTAGCCCAAAACCATGTTAAAAAACAGTCTGCTGTCCTATACAAAGCCAGCCCTGAACCAAGCTACCACTCCACTCCAAAACGGCTACAAAACAGTCATGTTATGCTACCTCTAGCCTTGCACAAAATTAGCACATATGAGCTACATCTAAAAAGCAATGAAACAGTGTGCCCAAACAGTTCAAAAATTTATCTATTTCCCTCCCAAATTTCAGCCAAATTATATCTATAAATAAGCTATTTCACAACACACAAAAAGGGGGGATTTTGGAGAGAAAAGAGGGAAGAGAAAAACTGAATTCTTTGTAAACTCTTCTCATTCAAAAAAAACTCTGCTCTATTTCCATTCACAAAACAGAAAAACCCTCAGCCCACTGTACAACCTTGCAAGCTTTCCCATAAACCAACTATCCAAACACTTCACATCACATAGAGATTGCTCAAACAAAAGAATAATTTATGTAGTGCCATTACCATCACCTTCCAAACACAAACAAAAAACATTATTGTACCATTTGACTGGGTTGGAGTGTTTCAGCAGCTTTCAATACAAAGTAAGGATTGGAGCTACTTTCTGGAGGTTCACTGAAGTCGTTTTGATCATCACAGCATCTTGATAGCAACTCAAACTCAAAACACAAATTTCAGTTTCAAGGTAAGTCTTCTTGACTTTGAGATCTTCATTTAAAACATCATTAATGATTCATTTTTGAAGATAAATATAGATATTATACCCTTGAAGCTAACCATTTTCTTTCTTTTCATTTTTGTCAATCATATGTTGAGAACTGACCTGTACACACAATAAAACAATGCTAAAGGCAAAAAAAATGCAGCATGAGTCGATGCATACTCACATGAGTCGACTCGTTTTAGTTACAGAACAGGTTATGAGTCGATACAAGGCCTTATGCATCGATTCATACTATTATCCAAGCATAATACAGAGGCACAAAAGGTGTATGAGTCGACATAAAACACGAATGTATCGACACAAACAAGAAATGAGTCGACATATACCATTATTTATCGACTCATACTGAGTTGATTTTGTTTTTTCAGAAACAATAAGTGACATGTGTCGATGCATAAGTCTATGTGTCAATACATAAAGTTTGTTTTTTTCTTTGTATACTATTTTCATTTTTATATTTTTATTGATATTCAATATGGTTGTAATAATTTAATTAGGCTTGCACTTCATCCCCATTTGTAAAGTGTACCCCCATCGCCCAAGTGATGTAATAGCGTAGGATTTTAATTTCCGTAATTTATCGCTTTAATATAATTGCTAGTAATTAGGGTGTGTATGGCAAGATAAAATCAACCATTAGAAAACCTTAATCGCAAAGACAAAAATGCATGCAATCAAACACTTTTCACACGAGCACCTCTAGGGTAATCTCGCTTGTTGCCTACGAATAAATATTCATGTCCCTTGAATATGGGACGCTTTAGCAAAGACCCTCGATAGAAAAGATCGTAGTCCCTCAATGACCCTTCTATGTTGCCTTTGGTAAAACGATCTTAGTCCTTTACGACAATTGCTAAAGTGCCTCATAAGTTGCCTTCTATGACTATACGACGACCCATGCCCGTCCTTTCACATCCAATGATAGGGCTTCTTATCAATCAATGGTAAGATGGTAACATCTAAAGGAGGAGGATAAGAACTAAGACCCTTTTGAGTAGGTAGAATGTTCTTAGTCGCCTGCTCACAACATTTTCAAAACATCATCTTTCAAAACACACCAACACTCTGTATACATTCTTATAGAGACGAGAATCATTACAAAGTTTTCCCAAACGAAGGCACCTTTCAAAAATACTTTCAAACAAACACAAACATATTTCAAACAAAGCATTTTCAAAGTGAGCTAGCAACTAAGAGCCCATAGATAACTATGGATGAAAAGGGTGCTAAAACCTTCCCTTTTCATAACCTACCACTCGAACTCACGAAAAATATCTTAAAAGTTCTTTCCTATTCTTTTCACCCTTTCCTTTATTGGATAAAATAAAAGTCGGTGGCGACTCTTCCTATCCGCAACAATTGCGATAAAAAGTAAAACACCCAAGTCAGTTCTCCCACCATATTACACACATAAAGGGGCAAACTATTTTACTATGATGAATGGTCCCATTTACCTGAATCTTGTAAAAGAAATCTAGGTTTATGCATCGAATGGGAATAATGGAATGTAAATACATTCTTTTGTTTATGGATTTCCTTTAACGATCACTCCTACAACCATTGCTGCTGCAATTGGTTGCAAGGAAATAGGGTCTACTATCGAACATTACAAGTTCAACAACACCTTCTCCAAATCTCTGATCTTTGACATCTACAACAATTTCGACAAGCTCAACTATCCAGCAACTCTCTATCCTGAGGCTAGAGTTTGGCATGAAGTCCTAGTGGCTAACCTACATCCTAGAGAGAAAGAAGTGGAACTTCTGACCTACGAGGATAAGCATTTTCTATACTTTCTTCTATTCAATGTTGACATTGATATTCCCTCTACTATTTTTAACTATTTAAGGAGACAATTGTTTCCTCCAGAAGAAAGATGTTCTTCCTCATACCATATGGAAAAGTTTCTTTGAGACTTTCATAAGGGCTATGATAGCCAATCAAGTACATACGGATAGGGATGTTATTTCCCTAGCAAAGAAAGAATGTGAAAAGTTTGGTTTTATTGGATAAGTTATTTGTTGTAAAATTGTTGGTTGTTGTTGCCCTTTCAGCTTTTCATGATTATACATCTGGAATTATCTTGTATTCATCTCTCTACCAAATTATCAATGAAGTGTTTTTTTCTTCCTAGTACTTTGTTTATCTTTTTCACTCAATCTCTATGCTTATTAACCTTCTTTTCAATTAGGTGAATGATTTTGATGTATCTATTTCCCTAATAGAACCCCGACATATAATACATCTTGTGTGAACTCTAATATTTGAGCTAAATCTAAATGTTAAATCCATATTTTCTTTGAAGAATTTCGGTGTGTAGGAAACTCTAATATATTCTTAACTTGGCACAAACTCTGATTGTTGGCACGATTTAACTCTGATTAAAATTTTCTTGTTCTCAGAGAAAGCTTGCAAATCTCCCTTAAATGAGACTGGAAATTTTAATATGTTTAAACTCAGAGGTAGCTTAAAATCATAACTTTGTTGTTTTTAACTACTGTTCATATTTTAGATTGGTTAAACCAGACATATTCTTATTGATTAATATTTTTCTAAACTATCGAATTTTTTCTAAATGATACTCTCAGGGGGGGGGGGGGGGGGGCTGAAAACCTAACTCTGATGTAGTTATTAAATTTTTTTGATATTATTCACAGGGGGAGCTTGCAAACCTCACTCTGCTGAAGTTGAAAATTTTAATAAGTTTTAAACTCAGGGGGAGCTTGCAAACCTAACTCTGATGTTTTTAACTATTGTGCGTTTATCAAAGGAAAAATTGTTCATCAAAATACATAGTATTGTCATCATCAAAAGGGGGAGATTGTTGGAATAATTTTTTTTGTCAAATAATCCTTGAAGTTTTGATGATGCCAAGTACTTTTGTATGAAGAATAATTTTTTATTCTAACAGTTTCTTTAAGTGTGCAGATTTTACTCATAGATTTTGACCCTGAGTATGCAAGTTGTTAACTTTGGACAACAATGGCTCTGGATTATAAATAAAGCAACTCTGGATTCTAGGATATCAAAATGCACTTTAAACCGTTGAAGAAAGAAGTGTTTACAATGACAAATCTGCTTCTACAAAGTATCAAGTCATCTATTGAATCAAGTTTATCTAGATCGACTCTAATAACTCAAGAATCTGAAGACTCAACGTTTCTCAAAGCATATAAAACCCACTATGATCAAGTTTCATCTCAATATATCATAAGCCTCTAACTCAAGCGGTTTGACGTGAAGAAAGTTACTAACTCTGGACTCTGATCAAGCTTCACCAAATTCTATTAGAAGCCTCTGTCTAAAAGAGATTACTACAAAGGAAGATAGTGCAAAAATATTAAAATAATACAAATCATCATCATTTTCACTACCTTGTAAAGGATAAAAGGATTGTTTTCGTACCAACTTTTGCAAAATGTCACATCCTCACCTTCCATGATGCTGCTACCGTCACTTTACTATTGTACTACTCAAATTCTCCATGCAAACTGTGGATTACGAAATTCCAAATTCACCCTCCAACAAATCTATTTTTCATCTATTTAAAGGAGTGCTTGAAGCCTTGGAAAAAAGAGAAGCACAATGAGTCATCTTGAACAAACAAAGTCAAATCTATTCAAAAGAGAGAAACACAAAAAAATTGAGCATCAATACAAACAAGAAAGTTGTTATTTTATTGAAAGCTTCATAACTTTTATTCTTTGTAAATTGCATTGTATTGTAACTTTGTGTATCTGCTTGTTAAGAAGCACCTTGTAAACACAATTCTTTGTAATATTTAACCAGGTTGGTTAAGATTCCTTAGGGGACTAAAGGTTAGTCAGGACCCTCAAGAAGACTTAGACATATTGTCTTTGTGGTTGTAATCAAAGGGTATTTTATTAGTGGATTAAGTTATTGTAATAAGAAAAAATCACTTGGGTAGGGTGGACTGGAGGTAGGCTAGTTAACGATGAACCAGGATAAAATATTGTGTTTTTTATCCTTTCAGCTATCTTTAAGTTAATGTTTTGGGTGTTCTAAAAAAGCATTAATTCTTGAAACTAAATTCAAACCCTATTTCTCGTGTTTCGTTGAACCTTATGGGGTGCTCAGGTAGATGTGAGAAAAATGATAGTATACATAATTTATTGTTTTAGTGTGAGTTTGTTGGTAAGATACGGTGTAGCATTCTTAAATGGTTGGGGGATCTTTAGCATTCTTACGAATGAAATATACACTCATAATTTTCAATTTTACGGTCCTCACTCCTTCAGTAAGGAGACTCATTAATGCTTTCAAGTTATTTGATTGACATACATACGAGTTATCTAAAAAGAGAGAAATTTGTGGATTTTTGGCACTAAAGAATCAAACTTTTCGTAATTTCTATATAAAATCAAGATTTTTTTTTGGTGGGTGAAAGCTAAAATGCCAATGTGTTTTAGGACATAAGTTCTTGGTGGTCTAACCCTTATGTTTTTAGTAATTATTCCATTAGGTAATTCTATGATTATTATTGTGTTACATCTTTTATATTTTGACTTCTAAGACTTTTTCTTTTATTTCCACTTTAAGACATACTTTGTGTTCGAGAATGCACGGGAGGAGCTACCTTATCACAACCATCCTAAAATTTTTATAATTTAAAAAAAAGGTATATTGTTGATTTTTCGATAATTTATATTGACATACATGCTATATGAAGAATAATACTAAAGAAATATACTGTAAGTTTATTGGTATAATTTATATTTTCATACATGTTATATGCAAAATAATACTAAAGAATTCTTGTTTGTCAAGTTTAACTTTCATTTTCCAATCTCAACGATCATGGTATCACATTCCATCTTTTCAAGAAAAAAATGTTTTATTCTAAGAATGAAACCACAATCTTAACTTAAATATACAATTTATAGTTAGCTTCTCAAGAATTTCAACCTAGATCCACCATGCTTATGAATAAATTAAATTTTATTAATTTAATATTAATATATCTTTTTTCTTAAAAAACACTTTAAACAGATTGATCTCTAATGTTTTACTCATTTTTTCAACCATAGTGAACCATGCTTTCGTAACCCATCTTTATAAGGGGGATAAGTTCTTCAAGCTCTTTTGGAATTTTTGACTATTTAGCCTTTTTTTTTCAATTTTATTTCCCAGATTGATTTGATTTATCATCCTATTTTAGGTAGAATTCACTTGGTTCCATCCTAATACAGAAGTTGCCAGGCTTGACATGATCCTTGTTTCTAATGGACGGTGAGATCATTGGGGGTGATGTCTCAGTGGGTTCTTCTCAAGGATGTGTATGATCATTTCCTTATCATTCTCTAATACTATAAAATCTTTTTTGATTTAATAACAATTGGTTATCTCATGGTAGTTTTTCTGAATTGGTCACTTCTTGCTGGGCGGATTATCTGATCTAAGGGTTAAAGGCAGATGTTTTGTTGGAGAAGTTCAAATCTCTTAAATATGTCTTAAAAGTTTGGAACAAATAGGTGCTTAGAAAATTAGATTTCCATATTCAATATTTAAGAGAGACAATTAGGAATTTACGCTCTTTGATAGATTAAAGAGCGTTATCTAAGGAAGAAATTAAGGGTATATCAAGTACCATTGTAGAGTTATGGTCTTTGTTAAGGATAAAAGACTTTTAAATGTTCTAGAGATTCCATTCTAAATTTCTTAAGGAATTAGATTCTAATTCTTGTTTCTTCTATGCTTCTGTAAAGAGTAGGAGTAAGAGAAATGACATTTTAGCCTTGAAGGTTGGAAATGATTGGTTAGAAGGGGTATCTAAGTTTCGGCAAGAAGTTTTCAGCTATTTTTATGAGATCTTTAAAGAGTCAAATGATGACAAATCTCGTCTTGATGGAGTTCTCTTTCACACTCTTTTTTTATGAGGATAATATTGCCTTTATAACTCCTTTTATCTTTCAAGAGTTAGACATTGTTGTGGAACAATGTGATGATAACAAGAGTCTTGGATCTGGCGATTTTTCTTTCTCCTTTCTGAAAAGATTTTGGAGCTTATTTAGGGAATATTTAAGGATTATGTTTGAGAAATTTCATCATTTTGCTTCATTATCTCATAACTTTGCATCTTATTTTGTGACATTGATTTCTAAGGTGAAATCCTCTATGCATTTAAGAGATTTTAGACATATTTCTTTGGTTGATTCTTTAAATAAGTTGGTGGTTAAAGTGTTGTTTATTAGAGTTAGGGTGGTGATGGATTAAGTTGTTTCTCACAATCATTCAACTTTTCTAAAAGGCAGATTGTTGATGGATGATGTTGTAGGTGTGAATGAGGTGATAAATTTGGCTAAGAGATCTAAAAAGTCATGCCTCATTGTTGTACCCCAAAATTTTTCCTCCCATTTTTCATAGAAGACACAACCCTAGGGTTTCTCGGATATTCAAGTTGGTTCAGAAATCGACCAGACAGATTCTCTTCTGTGGAAGTAAACCAGCAATTAGGGTTTTTCTTGCAATCCTCAGAAGAAAATGAATTCTCAAAAAGATTCAATTGGTTTTCACAGATCTTCATGCTTTCTCAAGTTTACTGAAAAGACAGTGTTTATTCTCAGAGCATGGTTTGTTTGGGACAAGAGATTAAGATTGTCATGTAGGACACTTATGATTGTTTGATCCAGGTTAACCAGATGATTTGCGTCTTTTAAAACATTTGCTTGGTTAGAAAATGGAATATACAGTGCGTGTTTGTTTGAGATGCAGTTACAGAATTATTGGGATTACTTGGAATTTAAGTTACCAGACTGGAACATTTTACTTCAAATATCATGATTGGGAATTTCAAAAATCAATTAGGATGCGAGAAGAAATTACAAGTTATTGTTGTTAAAGAATTTCAATTGACACTAGAATATTTCATAAGACTTTCTCCAATTTTTCAAACATTATTACAAAACAGTTTGTTCTTTTAAATACTCTATGTTTTACAACTTATTGTATTTAAAAGATGAATTAGTACAATTGTTGGATACAGTACAAGAATTATTTCTATAAATTACAAAGAAAATCTAAATGTTTGATTGGCCTAGGAGAATTAATCTATGCCTAAACTTGTCTGAAGATTGCAGTCGCATCCAATTCTTTTGTTTATCTCCAAAGACTTCCATGCTTGCCATAGAGTTCCTGCCTCCTTTGCTTTTTCACATCCAATTGTGCTCACATGAAAACAAAAGAAAGAAAAATAGTTAGTACAAATTATTTGGGAATGAGCAAGAATTTTCCAAAAAAAAGAGAGGTAATCATCATTAAGGTTTGCAAGAATGGAATCAGAATGTCATTATTCATCACAATTTTATTTTTCTATTTTGCAAATCACAAGAAGGTTATCCTTCTTGGTTCACAAAAAGAAGGAAAAGAAATTCTATAAACTGTCCAAGAAATGCTACAAAGTTGTCCAAACAAACAAAATGCAAGCAAGCTGTCCAAACAAACAAAATGCAAACAAGTTGTCCAAACAAACACAGGCAAGCAAACTGTCCAAACAAACAGCAAAAATGAATCAAACAGAATGCCCAAATAGCAGCGTAAATTGGACAAATAACAACAAACAACATCAACAAAAAATGAGGCAGAAGTAAGTCAACAAAAGCTAAAGCAGGCAGCAAAGCAGAAGTATGGCAACATAAGATGCTAAGTCAAACAAAAAGCTTGTTCAAGAGGCATAAATCATCATTTTCCATTGCAAACCTTTCAGAATTGGAAAAAAAGGCAAAAGAGCAATTTGCTTTCTTATTGTCATTGAGAGAGAAGAGAGGAAAGAAGTCACCTAGGTTATTGGAATGCACAGCCCTGCTGCCCTGCCTGTCACAAGTTACATAGAAGTTGCTAGAAAACAAAACTGCCACAAAAAAGCCATAAGGACAATATGTTAAAATATTCAAAATTGTTGGTTTCCCACCATTTTGAATAGAGATAACAAAAGTAGGGTGAATATAATAAGAGGAGAGCAATAGAAAAGGGACAACTAAAAAGCCAAAAACATAAGTCTAAAAACTCATAAAAACACAAGTCTCCAACAATAAAACATAAACCAACAACAAAACCTGTAACAAAGCCAAACCTGATCCAAAATCGAAATACAGTACCAAAAGCCACAAACTCAAAAAAACACATAAGTTCTCATACTGATAAGCCAAGCATCCAACTCACAAAACTAGAGCCAAAATCCAAAACCAAAAATATCATCAAACCAAAAACATGTTAACTCAAAACTGTTAACCATAATACAGTAGCAAGATCCCAAACCAAAATCCCAAAAAAACTGCTAAGCCCAGCATCAAAACAAAACCAGAAAAAACCTGTCAAACATACACAAATCCAAAATAACAAGGATCTCAAACTGTCAAAATCCCAAACCTGATCTAAAACCAAAAATAGAGCCAAACCTGTAACAAAGCCAAACATACCAAAACCTGTCAAAGTCTCAAATAGAAAAACCACCATCAAACCAAAATCTGTCAACTGTCCAAGAAAAAATCATCAAACACAAAACCAGAAAAAGCAAAAACAACCATCAGCTTCCAATTACCAAAACTGTTAACAAATTTCAAACAGAAGCCTCAAACTGAGAAACCAAACAATCATCATCAAACTCAAAAAAAAAACTTATAACAAGTTTCAAAGGCAAAAACAGTAACAAATCACAAAGCCTCAAGATCACAATAACCAGCATCATCATCATTCAACGAAAGAATATAAGAAGTTACCAAAGCGTCAGAAACACCAACACCTTCATCCTCATCTCCTCTCCTTGCATAACTCCAGCCACCAAGGAACGTCGTCCTCAGTCTCGCCGTCCCCTTTCCATTTCACAGAAAGATCTTCAACATGTATGGTTTCCCTCTCTTTCCAAATCTTCCGCAATCATGTATTTTCATGCATTTAAAAGAGCAAGTTAATTAGCAGAAAACATAATAAGATAAAAATCAATAAATCGTTAAGCTTTAAGGATAACAAAAACCTTACCCTTTTTTCAAAGAAAATCACTAGAGCTTGATTAGGAGGACGTGATTGGTGGCTGTTGTACCCCAAAATTTGCCCTCCCATATTCATCAAGAATTGTCAAAGTCAAGGTCACAAAATGCCCCAAGGGTTGTGCAGCTCAACTGTCTTCTATACAGTCAATACTAGGGTTTGAGTTCTGGTCAAGCAAATGAACTTTTCAAAGGCCCAATCAAGTCTCATATGCCTACAAAGATGGTCAAGTAGCCTCATATCAAGTTTCAAGGCATTCAGCTCAAAATTGCACAGTCAAAACCCTAGATTGCACTACAGTCAACTGTAGGGGCAAAATGGTCATTTGGCAGTCAAAAGTTCAAATTTTTGGTCAACACATCATTTTGAAGCCACAAACATCATTTGATCAATGCTTGATCATGATTCTCAAAATTTGGCTCAGAAATCATCAAAGATGCAAAAGTTGCTATATTTGGACAGCTGGAAAAGTCAACTGAAATTGACCAGGGCATAACTTTCACATGGATTATCAGAAAATTTCCATCCAAAGCTCATTTTGAAGAGAAAGACATTTCCTACAATTCATCTTCATGTTCCAAGTCCAAGAAATACTCTCACAAAAAGTTATCAATTTCAACATTATAGGTCATTTTCAAAAGTCAACAAAAAGTGACTTTAAGTCAAAGGCCATAACTTGAGATTGGTAAATCAAAATGACATGGGACCAAAGGCATTGGTTAAAGGACTCAAAGACCTTTCCAAAATGTCCAAGAACATGTGAAAAGCTTAAAAATTGACCAAGTTATGCCTTGTGGAAGTTGGGAAATTTTTGGAAATTTTTGAAAGTCAACATTGAGGCAAAAGGCCTAAAAATGCAAATGGGCCTATTTTTCTTCCAAGATTCTTCATGCCAAGCCTATGCACGACCATTAGGCCCAAAGGGAAGTATTCTCATATTTTTTAATTATTTATTTGAATTAATATTAATTTATATTCATTTAAATGATTTTAATTCATGAAAAATATAAACCTTAACCAAAAAAATCTTTTTATGCACATTATAATGTCAATATTTCGTGCTTAATGGATTATGGCAAGTTTTGATAAGATTTGATCAGATTTGAACCAAGTTGCACATGAAAAGATATGAAAAAGATTTTCAAGAATCAAATATGTGAAATCATTATGGACATGGATTTTGTGCAAAGTTTTTAACCTAAACCATTCCATACAAGTACTACATCACAACCCTAATGCAAGAAGACGAAAAACTGCGCAGCAAACCAATACTCAAACTTGAGAAATTGCTTGAAAAATTCAATTCTGAAATCCACCCTAGAGGCTGATTCAAAGCTCCATTCGTGTCTCAATAGTTTCTTTGTGCATTCCTGAACACATCCCAACTAATACCAACCACAAACGCGTAAGGAATTGGTGCCCAGAGCCGAAACTGCATCCAAGAAATTTCATAATCGTGCATCCCATTCTAGGCATTATTTGTAAAAATTAATGGCTGATTCGTGTTCATCATAAAGTTTTGAAGCTAACTGTTACTTTTAATTGCATTTTTTCGTGATCTATGTGATTATACCATGTGCAGTTTCTAGGGTTTTGCAGGCCTGTAAATTAGGGGTTCTCACTAGAGGAAAAATTGGACGTCCTCAGTGCCACCATTGCAACCAGCTCATCAAGACGAAGAGGACTATACCATCGCGCCTAATTTATGGTTGGATAGGAGCTAATCGCTATTTCTTCTAAACCTGCCTCAAACCACGGTTGCAAAACCGTTGCCTCTGTGTTCTAGTTTACAGAGTAGGGAAGACGATGATGTCGTGTCCTTCAACGATAGGCTGGTTTTAAAATTTCGCGCGTCAATCATTAATGCGTTTGGTTTTGCTTTTTGTCATTTGTTTGTTAACATATATTAAATATAAGTTACATGGTTCAGTGGCAGGTGATAATGCTTGCAATGCTCATGACCTGGGTTCGAACCCCAGGTCTGGAAATATTCCATATTATTTTTCATGAATAATTCCTATGCAGCGCCCTTGACATGGTCCACTATGCATCCTCCATATCCCATGGCCACGCGTCCCTCAGCAATCAATCAAAGGTTCCAGGTTGATGAACACACTGAGCCCTAGTCAAATATATCACACGTGATACCAAAAGTCAAAGGGACTCAAGCGTATTGGGCCACAATTCCCAGGCCTACACCTCTCAATCTGGGGCAACACCCCACTCTGGTTCACTTTTCTTTTCTTTTATTATTTAAATTATTGTATTATTTATTTGTATTGCTTTCATTAATTAATTATTTTTTACAAAAAATATAAAAACATTATAAAAATCAGAAAATACAGAAAAAAAATAATATTTATTTTATTATAATTATTTTCATAAATAAATTAATATGTCAATATTTAGTTAATTAGGTTTTAATTTTAATCTCTTTTTAATAAAAATCCAAAAAACATAGAATTAGGTTAATTGATAATGTTTATATCTTTTTAGTTTTTTCCTTTTCTCACAATAATAATTATTATTTATTTATTTATTTTCCTATTTAAATTGTACATAATGAATTAGGTTAATTTAGATCTTATTTTAATTCTTTCTTAATAAATAAAAAATATTAGAATTAGGGTTTGCTTCTTAATTTAATTTTAATTAATTCTCTTTTTTTTTCATTAAATCTAAAAAATGCAAAATACCAAAAAAAACATTTAATCATTTAATTTTTAATTCTCATTAACCTTTAATTATTTGCAAAAGGGTCCAACGCCCTAGTTTCGTTTTAATTCTTTAATTTGCGCATTTATCTTATGTCGTTTAATTATAATTTTGTATCTCCCCCAAAGCGTTGTAATTTACTTTTCGCACTTTATTTCTTCGCATTATTTATTTTTTCCGCTAAATCGGGTCCGGTTTAATTTTGGCGATGTGGACCCGCGCCTTTGTAATAATCTTAGATTTATTTCCTCGCAAAATATTAACTGTTAATCAAGCATGAAAGAATGTATGGCAATAATTAAAATCAAGCGTAGAACACGACAAACATGACAAGACAAATATCAATGAACATGACACACAATTCGCACACACCACCCCTAGGGTACGCCTCACTGTTGCCTTTCGAAAGGTGGTCGTCGAGTAGAGGACGTCTTAGTAAGTCCTCATGATCCGGGAACCTGGCATGAGGGTAGCTTCTAAGGTGTCTTCCTATTGCTCTGGTGATCACCATGTCCCTACAAACTCGAATTGACCCGAACACCTCCAACGGTGGTGCTACCTACCTCTCAATGGTGGGATGGCACTACTTTAAAGGACATTTACACAGACTAATTCCTTAGGGTAGGTAGGTTCTCAAGGATACTTGCTCTAATCTCAAAACAAACTCAAAAAACACTTTTCACACCAACACATTTTCAAAAGCTTTCAAAACAAACTTTTCAAACACTCTGACGTACGAGTCGAACTGAAATTTTTCAAAGAAACTTTTTAAACCCACATTGAAAAGCAAGCAAACAATTTTGAAAACACATTGAGCAAGTATCTAAGAGCCCATGGATAACCATGGATAGAAAGGGTGCTAATACCTTCCCTTTCTATAACCTACCTCCCGAACCGAGAGCAATCTCTTTAGGAATTTTTCTGTGCTTTTGTCCTTTCCATTTGGAGAAAATAAAAGACGGTGGCGACTCTTGCTTCCGCGACATTTCGCGAACCAGCGTTAAACAGTCAGTTCCAGATCCACCGATCACAGAACTGGCGACTCTGCTGGGGACCTTTATAAAGTGAGGTGTACCTTAGGGCTAGCTTATAACTATGTTTTCAATTGCTTTCCTTGTTTGCTTTAAATTGTGGGACTGTCTTGGGAGTTCTATAGATCCTACACCCGGATCTGGGGGATACCTTTCTTAGAAAGTAGCAACAAGGCTGTGAGGGAACTGTGCGGGGTATACCGACACGGTTGAAACAGTCTGCTACGTTGATGTGGCACTTTGGTGTGTACCGGTAACCCTTGAGTTCAGTCAAGGAGAGTACGGGGCCTCCGCGTGGTGTCGTGAAGCATCAACAGACCTTAGGAATCTTAATTGAACTATCTTGGCCTCTTTAGGGTAGTGAGATAACTGACTTTGGTGCAGTCCGAGGTTGGTTGATACTCGATACTACGCTCAATTGAGGGTTGCTTTCCTGGAATATTTCGGTCGCCAGTTCAGTGGCTAAATCGAAACGATGAACAATGAAAGCAATCCCGTGATATTGGGAACCTTAGAACCCGGTTACTTTGATTAGGACAGGTATGAACCCACCAACTTCAAGAGGGTACTACCCAGACCCCATGCTGGCCTTAAACCTTAAGGGCTTGTCTTGTGTGCCTTGTTTGCCCTACATGTTTGTCTTTGTAAATATCTGTGGTGTGTTTAATCATAGCATCATGACATCATCCAGCATCACATGCATTGACTAACCATTTCAGGGGTTCGAATTTTCATCTTTGTTCTTGTTTTGTAGGACATGGAAACTGCTCGTAGAAAGACAATTCAGGTCAATCTTGTAAGGATCCCTCCTCAGCTTAAGGAGCTTATATCCAGGATTCCCGAGAACTCTTCATTCAGTGACAGGCATGGAAGCCTCATCAGCTTGGTCAACACCAACATTGAGGAAGATATGATAAAGGTCTTGTTCCAGTTCTTTGACCCTCTGCATCACTGTTTTACCTTCTTGGACTATCAGTTGGTACCTACATTGGAGGAGTTCTCCCGGCTCCTGAAGATCCCTATCCTTGATCAGCTACCCTTCAACGGTACAGAAGGGGAACCTAAGCTTGAAGAGATTGCTAAAGCCTTGCACCTACAGTCATCTGATCTCAAGGGACATTGGGAAGTTAGAAGTGGTGTCAAAGGGTTCTTAGCCAGGTTTCTGTTTGAGAAAGCCCTTGAATGTTGGAACTCTCTTGACTTGCAAGCTTTTGAAGAAGTGGTAGCCCTCCTTGTTTATGGTTTGGTGTTGTTCCCTAATCCAGATCAGCTCATTGATGTCAGTGCCGTTCAGATCTTTATGTCCAGGAATCCTATACCTACGTTGCTGGGGGACATCCTTCACTCATGTTACACTCGAACCATGAGAAAAAGAGGTGTCCTTATGTGTTGCACTCCTCTCCTGGGAAGGTGGTTTATTTCGCACCTTCCCCAATCAGTCCTGAAGAATGAGCGGGGTTTGAGATGGTCACAACGGTTGATGACTCTTACACATGCAGATATACATTGGTGCCCTAGATCCAGAGGAGATGTCACTATCATTGATCGTTGTGGGGAGTACCCTAATGTTCCTTTACTTGGAATCAGAGGAGGTATTACTTATAGCCCATGCCTGGCTTGGAGACAGTTTGGTTATGCTCGGAGGGATGGTCCTCATGACATGTTAATTCCCGACATAGTTTTTGACTTCGACAGTGATACTCAAGGACTTCGTCAGAGATTTATCAGAGCCTGGAGGATGCCCAGTAGGATAGACAGCAAGACACTGGGGCACAGGAACTCCATCCCTTTGGAGCCCTATCTCAAATGGGTACGCGCCCGTTCTCAGAAGTTAGTGATGCCTTATCCTCACATGCTTCCAGTAATCAAAGAGCCTGTCTTGGAAGGGGAAGTGTCTCATGTTATTCAGCACCCTGATATGCCCACATCCTGGGAAGAGATGCAGAAGAGCTGGATCCAGCTTAAGGAAGAAAGGAATTCTCTTGAGACTAGTCTGCACGCCAGTGAAAAGAAAGTCTTGGAGCTCACCCGTCTGCTGCACGAGGAGAGGAACCTCAACACCTACATAGCTCCGAAGAGGATGCGCAGTGTATTTTGGGATTGACTTGACTTTTGTATTTCCTTTTTGCCCATGAGGCCTTGATGTATCAAAACAATGAGTTCATTAATGATAACGTGTGTTCTTTTCTTGTCTACAACGAATTTGAACTTTCGAACCCTTGAATGCATTGCATACGCATTTCATACATCATGTGCATAGCAGGTTTCTCCCTTTTCAGGTTGCTTACAGTTCTTCGCTGTTTATTTCAGCATCATGAATTCCGGATCTGAATCAACTGAGGCTTCAATCAAGGCTCTCCAGGCGCAGAATGCGCAGTTTCAAGAATTAATCCTGGGTCTAGCTAAAGGCCAAGATGAACTGAAGACCATGCTCCTGAAGAAGGAGAAGAAGAAGAAAAGGAGAACTATTCTATTCAACACGGGCCGAAGGTTGGGTAATACTCTACACAATGAAGAGGTTGCTTCTTCTGTTGGCAAGAGTCCTTCTCAGGCAGAAGCAAGGGTTCCTAGTCCGGTGGTCTCCGACAACGAGACGGATTTTGATGAAGAGCAGTACCCTCCTGAAGACAACAGGTACAAACAACTGGAAGACAGGTTGAAGGCTATGGAAGTTCAACAGGTACCTGGACTGGATTTTGGGGATCTGGGTTTGTCCACCGGTGTAATTATCCCGCACAAGTTCAAAGCTCCCACCTTCTCCAAGTATGACGGGGCATCCTGTCCCAAGCTGCATTTGAGGTCCTATGTGCGAAAGATTCAGCCGTACTCTGCGGACAAAAATCTATGGATCCACTTCTTCCAGGAGAGTCTTTCAGGGACTCATCTCGAATGGTTCTATCAGCTGGATGGGACCAAAATTCGTAACTGGGAGGAGCTGGCTACTGCTTTCTACAAGCAGTATCAGTATAATGCCGACCTTGCCCCCACACGTACCCAACTCCAGGGTATGTCGTTGGGCGTAAGCGAAGGTTTTAAAGAGTACGCGCAGAAGTGGAGAGATCTGGCTGGCAGGGTGCAGCCACCGTTGACTGATCGAGAGTTAGTGGACATGTTCTTGGGGACCCTATCTGGGCCGTTCTTTAATCATCTCATTGGGAATTCTTCTGCTGGTTTCACCGATTTGATCTTAACTGGAGAGAGAATTGAAGCTGGGTTGAAGTCTGGGAAGATCGCAAAGGCTGCATCATCATCCGGGTCGGACAAGAAACCGTTTAAAAAGGAGTCTAGTGCTGTGTATGGCTCCAGAAAATCAGAAAGACCCGATCACCGCCAATCTGTCAGTGCGGTAATGATCGCTAAGCCTGCTGCCGCTCCCCGGCCAAACAATCCTCAAAGGGTTGATAGACCCCGGAGAGAGTTCACCCGGTTAAGCATGACCCTATCGCAAATCCTGCCACAGTTGCTAGCCACCAATTTGGTGACTGTCAAGGAGGCGCCAAAGTTCTCAAACACTACCTCTCCTAAGTACAACCCGAATGCCCGTTGTGCTTACCATTCAGATAGCCCGGGGCATGCCACTGACGACTGTTGGGCGCTAAGGAATAAGCTGCAGGACCTCATTGATGCTAAGGAGGTACAGTTTGAAGCATCTGACAAGCCTAATGGGGTGACAGCTCCCCTGCCTGCTCATGGAGTTAATGCTATCGGGGACGAAGAGGAAGTTGATGAAGCTGAGTTCGATAGCTGGATCTACCCAGCTGCTGATGGTGGACTTAACAATTGGAGCGCCAAGGACAACCTCTCTGTTTCTTTTGACACTAAGTAATAAATTTCTTTGTTTCATTTTGTAATAGACAATGATAAAACTCTATGGCCCGGTGTCTTACCCGAGGCACCGTGGTTCTATTTATGAGGGCATATGAACTGTCATTTTAAACATCATGAATGAAAATCTTGGACTATTTTCGCATTGCAAATATTGTGTTCCTTTTTTATCTTTCATTTCCTTTACATAATTTTCAAAAACAGCTGTATTTACACACACACTCACTCATACAGGTTCCAATCCACTCTGGATCTCGCTGATAACAGCTCTGCTAATGCCAATTATGACTTCGAAAATCCGATCAACTTAGCCGAAGACGAGGGTGAAGATGATTGCGAAGTGCCTGGCGAGCTTGCAAGACTGTTACTTCAGGAAGAGAGGGCAATTCAACCCCATGAAGAGCCAGTGGAAACCATAAACCTAGGTACTGAGGCAGACAGAAAAGAGGTAAAGATTGGTGCCAACCTAGAGCTCAGCGTGAAGCAACGGTTAACCAAGATGTTACATGACTATATGGAGATCTTTGCCTGGTCCTACGAAGACATGCCAGGGTTGGATACCGATATTGTTGTCCATCATTTGCCGACTAGAGAAGACTGCCCTCCAGTTAAACAAAAGGTTCGTCGGATGCGTCCAGAGATGTCAGAAAAGATTAAAGCCGAGGTCATGAAACAGTTTGATGCCGGGTTCCTTGCAGTAACTTCTTACCCTCAGTGGGTTGCTAATGTGGTGCCAGTACCTAAAAAGGACGGCAAGGTCAGAATGTGTGTTGATTACAGGGATCTAAACAGGGCCAGCCCCAAAGATGACTTCCCCTTACCTCACATTGATGTCCTTGTGGATAATACAGCTCAGCACAAAGTATTCTCTTTCATGGATGGCTTTTCAGGTTACAATCAGATCAAGATGGCACCTGAAGACATGGAAAAGACTACATTTGTTACTCAGTGGGGCACTTTCTGTTACAAGGTCATGCCGTTCGGATTAAAGAATGCTGGGGCAACCTACCAACGCGCCATGGTTGCCTTATTTCATGATATGATCCATCATGAGATCGAAGTGTATGTGGACGACATGATCGCAAGGTCCCAGACTGAGGAAGAGCACCTAAATCATCTGCAGAAGTTGTTTGACCGGTTGAAACTGTACAAGCTGAGATTGAACCCGAACAAGTGCACCTTCGGGGTAAGATCTGGGAAATTGCTAGGCTTCGTGGTCAGTGATAAAGGTATTCAAGTGGACCCTGCTAAGGTCAAGGCTATTCAAGAGATGCCAGTTCCTAAGACAGAGAAGGAAGTCAGAGGCTTTTTAGGGCGCCTGAACTACATCGCTCGATTCATATCTCATTTGACTGCTACCTGTGAGCCAATCTTCAAGCTGCTGAAGAAAGATCAGGTAGTACGTTGGAACGATGAATGTCAGGCCGCCTTCGACAAAATTAAAGAGTATCTCCAAGAACCACCCATCCTTATGCCGCCGGTTGAAGGGAGACCTCTGATCCTATATCTGACAGTGCTAGACAACTCAATGGGGTGTGTGCTGGGGCAGCATGACGAGTCTGGCCGAAAAGAGCATGCCATTTATTACCTTAGCAAAAAGTTTACCGACTGTGAGACCCGATACTCACTGCTTGAGAAAACTTGCTGCGCTTTGGTATGGGCTGCTCGCCGGCTGAGACAGTATATGCTGACTCACACTACCTTGTTGATCTCAAAGATGGATCCGATAAAGTATATATTTGAAAAGCCTGCTCTGTCTGGGAGAATTGCAAGATGGCAGATGATCTTGACGGAATACGACATTCAGTACACCACCCAGAAAGCCATCAAAGGGAGTGTATTGGCAGACCACTTAGCTCATCAAGCTGTAGATGACTACCAATCAATGAACTTCGAGTTTCCGGACGAAAGCATCATGATTGTGACTGACTGTGAAGTACCTGGACCGGATGAAGGACCTGAACCAGGATCCCGTTGGTCTATGCACTTCGACGGAGCCTCCAATGCTTTGGGAAATGGTATCGGCGCCATAATCATATCTCCACAGGGTACTCATACTCCACTCACTGCCCGGCTATGTTTCAACTGTACCAACAACATGGCGGAGTATGAGGCGTGTATCATGGGTCTTCAAGCTGCGATCGACTTACGGATCAAGTTCCTCAGTGTCTTCGGAGATTCCGCTCTAGTGATCAATCAGATCAATGGAGAGTGGGATACGAAACATCCAAACTTGATTCCTTACAGAGAATGTGTGTTGACCCTGATTCCCCACTTTACAGAGATAACCTTTGAGCACTTTCCGAGAGAAGAGAATCAGTTAGCGGACGCGTTAGCTACAATGTCTTCAATGTTCAAGGTTAAATGGGATAATGAAGCTCCCCAGATTACCATTTGGAAACTGGACGAACCGGCATACTGTTGTGATCTCGAAGCTGAATTGGTAACTGAGAAGCCTTGGTACCATGAAGTGAAGAGATATCTGGAAGCTCAGGAATACCCGGAAGGTGCCTCTATCAATGATAAAAAATTCCTAAGACGGTTCGCAGCCAAGTTCTTCCTAAGCAACGGCATCTTGTACAAGAGGAATCATGATTCAACCTTACTGCGTTGTGTGGACAAGATTGAAGCAGAAAGAATCATGGAAGAACTACATGACGGGACCTTCGGCACACATTCCAGTGGACATACTATGGCTAAAAAGATCCTACGGGCAGGATATTACTGGTCCACCATGGAAGCTGATTGCTACCAACATTCTAGGACATGCCACAAGTGCCAAATCTATGCAGATAAGGTGCATGTTCCTCCGGTTCCCTTGAATGTTCTGACTGCGCCTTGGCCGTTTGCAATGTGGGGCATAGACATGATCGGCGAGATCAGACCTACAGCATCCAATGGACATCGCTTCATCCTAGTAGCGATTGATTATTTTACGAAGTGGGTTGAGGCAGCATCCTACGCTACAGTAACCAAGACTGTTGTGGCACGGTTTATTCGACACAACCTGATCTGTCGATACGGCGTCCCTGAGCGGATAATTACAGACAACGGTACCAATCTGAACAATAAGATGATTGCTGAGCTTTGCGAACAGTTCAAGATACAGCACCACAATTCTTCTCCTTACAGACCGAAGATGAATGGGGCTGTAGAAGCAGCTAACAAGAACATCAAGAAGATCGTGCAAAAAATGACAGTAACTTACAAAGATTGGCACGAGATGTTACCGTTCGCTCTGCATGGGTACCGTACCTCAGCAAGGACGTCAACCGGGGCAACTCCCTTCTCTCTGGTTTATGGTATGGAGGCAGTCTTGCCGATCGAAGTGCAAATTCCCTCTCTCCGGATAATGAAGGATGCAAACCTGAACGAAGATGATTGGATCCAGACACGACTTGATCAACTCAATCTCATTGACGAAAAGAGACTTGCTGCTATCTGCCATGGTCAGACGTATCAGAAACGGATGATCAGGGCATTTAACAAAAAGGTCAGACCACAGGAATATCAAGTTGGGGATCTGGTTATCAAGAGAATCATCCTTCCTCAGAGTGATCCAAGGGGCAAATGGACCCCTACGTACGAAGGGCCATTTGTGGTTAAGCATGTGTTCTCAGGAGGAGCAATGATCTTAACTAACATGGATGGTGACGACCTTCCTCACCCCGCCAATGCAGACATAGTTAAAAAATACTACGCATGAAAAAGACCCGCTAGGCTGACATGCCTAGGCAAAAGTTAGGGCTTCCCGTCGAACCAAAAGGGTTCGGGCAAAATGTAGGGATGAAAATGAAAAAATCTGTACACCCGGCAAGTCGAAAACCTGAAAGGGCGGCTTGGGCAAAAATGGGTATCCCGGTGGACTGAAAACCCGAAAGGGCGGTCCAGGCAAAAATTAGGGATAAAGCGTAAAACTATGTCTCATTGATCACTTTGCATCCAGAATCCGGTATCTGCATCAAGTTCAAAACGGCATCAAGCAGTCAGCTTCACCTTCAACCAAGGTCATCAAGTGATGAGACGCTCGGAGTTATAAAGGCAATAGCAGAGTTGAAACCCAGTGGATCATTCATCTTTCACACAGCTGTTTCATTTTTCTTTTGTACAAAACTTGTATAAACTCTTTTGATCGGCGACGTACCTCTTACTAGGACGTCAGCCTCTTGTACACAAAATGCCTATTTTCAGGCCATTCAAAAATCAATAAAAATATATTTTCAGTTAAACGTGCCAAGTATTTTTCCTTTTTTCTGTTTTGTTTTGCGAAGAACGTCCAAGGTTCAATTTGTGATGTATGCATTGACAATAATTTGCTAACTCATAAATATTTGCATACGAAACAAAGGAATTCATTGCAGGTGACACTGGAAACAGGGGCAATAAAGAGTTGTCTGAGCAGTCTAATTGTTCTATCCTCTAAGGTACTAAGGAAGGTTCAGCTAAAGAACACGGCCAAGTGTATCTTAATTCCCCAGAGAGTAGTTCGGTAAAACAATACATTCTTCTCCGAGCAAATCATCCTCCTGTAGATCTCAATACTTCCCCAGCAGCACGCATTCTTAACAAGCATCCCCGGCAGTCTTGGTCTAAAGATTGTTCCCCGGCGGTATACCACTATTCAAAGGAATCACTTCCCTACAATTCAGACTTCCCCCAGGAGAATCCAATCCAGTTCCCCAGGAAAAGTTGGGATCCATCTCCTCAAGCAGTAAGCTTATCCCCAGTAGATTCTGAAAGCTTATCCCTCGCAAAGCACGAACGCGTCGTCCCGGCTTGATTTAAAGAGTTATTTCCGTAACAGGATATAACTGGGTTATCCTCAGCCAAAAGTCACGGAAAGAGCGTCCTCGGCAAAGTATCTTCCTACCCCCAGCGAAGTCTATCAGTACTTCCAGCACAACAAGGATATCCCCAGCATAACTCATCAACGGTATCCCCAGCGGAGTTATCTTCATCAACGCAGCAAAGCACCGCTGTCCCCACAGAGTAGCACTCCCCAGCATGATCGCTAGAGTATCTTTTCTCCCGCAGAATTATTTCATTTGCCAAGTTTATCCCCAACGGAGTTATCTTCTCCTACCGGTATTCTTGCAACAAATCATCCACAGCGGAAGCAAAATCTCTTCCTCAACATCAGCCCAGGATATGACTTCCCGGCACCCGTCAAGGATTTATTTTCCTAGACGAAAACATACATAAAACTTTACATACATCATCATAGCATGCACGTACACATCATATCATACAAATCGTATCCATGTTTGCTTGATCCATATCATGCATCGCATATAACTGACCTCTACCTTTCAGGAAGGGTGCAGTTGAAATTCTCAAACATATTTCAAGGATTTCTCCAGTCCAGTTAAATCGACTCCAAACAGATTTTTCTGATAAAGACTCAGCAGATATTCTTTTATGGTCCCCTCTCCAACGGCGTGTGAGGTGGTAATTCCTTTTTCAGATGTTCTCCTCTCCGGCATGAGCGTGAGGTGATAGTCTTTTATGGTCCCCTCTCCGAAGGTGAGCGTGAGGTGGTAATTCCTTTTTCAAGATGTTTTCCTCTCCGACGATGAGCGTGAGGTGATATTCTCTTATGGTCCCCTCTCCAACGGCGCGTGAGGTGGTAATTCCTTTTTCAAGATGTTTTCCTCTCCGACGATGAGCGTGAGGTGATAGTCTTTTATGGTCCCCTCTCCAACGGCGTGTGAGGTGGTAATTCCTTTTTCAGATGTTCTCCTCTCCGGCATGAGCGTGAGGTGATAGTCTTTTATGGTCCCCTCTCCGACGGCGTGTGAGGTGGTAATTCCTTCTTCAGATGTTTTCCTCTCCGGCATGAGCGTGAGGTGATATTCTCTTATGGTCCCCTCTCCAACGGCGCGTGAGGCGGTAATTCCTTCTTCAGATGTTTCCCTCTCCTGCATGAGCGTGAGGTGATATCTCCTTTCAGATTATAATTTCCTATGGTTCCCTCTCCAACGTGAGTGAGGTAACTCCCTTTGAGATTGTAATGTCCTTTGGTTCTCTTCCTGACACTACGAAGATGGTAATCCTCACCAAGATTTTCTCAACAAGCGTTGTTGAAGTTAAAATCGTCCAAAGTTCACTTATCATTCATGTTAAGGCAGTAACCATCCCTGGTTCATTTATCAGCGTTTGAAGCTCCAGACCCAGCTCCTGTAATCAGTCAGGACACATCTATATCAAGCATCTAAAATCAGCTCCTGCGACGTGTCAGGTACTCATTTTTCTGTTTTGCAGGTATGCAGGTTCTCGCTAAGGACTCTCCTACGCAATCAACGTCCAAATGGCATCTATAAGCCCATCATCCTATCCAGCAACATCCAAATGGCATCTATAAGCCCATTCCCTCACCATCACTGCTACTATGTGAGCACAAATTTCTGGGCACTCTAGTGTCCAATCATCTTCTACCCTCGGATTACGAAAGGCACGTCAGCCAATCTGCATCCTCAGGTCTAAGAAGATTGAACAGGGGCAACTGTTGTACCCCAAAATTTGCCCTCCCATATTCATCAAGAATTGTCAAAGTCAAGGTCACAAAATGCCCCAAGGGTTGTGCAGCTCAACTGTCTTCTATACAGTCAATACTAGGGTTTGAGTTCTGGTCAAGCAAATGAACTTTTCAAAGGCCCAATCAAGTCTCATATGCCTACAAAGATGGTCAAGTAGCCTCATATCAAGTTTCAAGGCATTCAGCTCAAAATTGCACAGTCAAAACCCTAGATTGCACTACAGTCAACTGTAGGGGCAAAATGGTCATTTGGCAGTCAAAAGTTCAAATTTTTGGTCAACACATCATTTTGAAGCCACAAACATCATTTGATCAATGCTTGATCATGATTCTCAAAATTTGGCTCAGAAATCATCAAAGATGCAAAAGTTGCTATATTTGGACAGCTGGAAAAGTCAACTGAAATTGACCAGGGCATAACTTTCACATGGATTATCAGAAAATTTCCATCCAAAGCTCATTTTGAAGAGAAAGACATTTCCTACAATTCATCTTCATGTTCCAAGTCCAAGAAATACTCTCACAAAAAGTTATCAATTTCAACATTATAGGTCATTTTCAAAAGTCAACAAAAAGTGACTTTAAGTCAAAGGCCATAACTTGAGATTGGTAAATCAAAATGACATGGGACCAAAGGCATTGGTTAAAGGACTCAAAGACCTTTCCAAAATGTCCAAGAACATGTGAAAAGCTTAAAAATTGACCAAGTTATGCCTTGTGGAAGTTGGGAAATTTTGGAAATTTTTGAAAGTCAACATTGAGGCAAAAGGCCTAAAAATGCAAATGGGCCTATTTTTCTTCCAAGATTCTTCATGCCAAGCCTATGCACGACCATTAGGCCCAAAGGGAAGTATTCTCATATTTTTTAATTATTTATTTGAATTAATATTAATTTATATTCATTTAAATGATTTTAATTCATGAAAAATATAAACCTTAACCAAAAAAATCTTTTTATGCACATTATAATGTCAATATTTCGTGCTTAATGGATTATGGCAAGTTTTGATAAGATTTGATCAGATTTGAACCAAGTTGCACATGAAAAGATATGAAAAAGATTTTCAAGAATCAAATATGTGAAATCATTATGGACATGGATTTTGTGCAAAGTTTTTAACCTAAACCATTCCATACAAGTACTACATCACAACCCTAATGCAAGAAGACGAAAAACTGCGCAGCAAACCAATACTCAAACTTGAGAAATTGCTTGAAAAATTCAATTCTGAAATCCACCCTAGAGGCTGATTCAAAGCTCCATTCGTGTCTCAATAGTTTCTTTGTGCATTCCTGAACACATCCCAACTAATACCAACCACAAACGCGTAAGGAATTGGTGCCCAGAGCCGAAACTGCATCCAAGAAATTTCATAATCGTGCATCCCATTCTAGGCATTATTTGTAAAAATTAATGGCTGATTCGTGTTCATCATAAAGTTTTGAAGCTAACTGTTACTTTTAATTGCATTTTTTCGTGATCTATGTGATTATACCATGTGCAGTTTCTAGGGTTTTGCAGGCCTGTAAATTAGGGGTTCTCACTAGAGGAAAAATTGGACGTCCTCAGTGCCACCATTGCAACCAGCTCATCAAGACGAAGAGGACTATACCATCGCGCCTAATTTATGGTTGGATAGGAGCTAATCGCTATTTCTTCTAAACCTGCCTCAAACCACGGTTGCAAAACCGTTGCCTCTGTGTTCTAGTTTACAGAGTAGGGAAGACGATGATGTCGTGTCCTTCAACGATAGGCTGGTTTTAAAATTTCGCGCGTCAATCATTAATGCGTTTGGTTTTGCTTTTTGTCATTTGTTTGTTAACATATATTAAATATAAGTTACATGGTTCAGTGGCAGGTGATAATGCTTGCAATGCTCATGACCTGGGTTCGAACCCCAGGTCTGGAAATATTCCATATTATTTTTCATGAATAATTCCTATGCAGCGCCCTTGACATGGTCCACTATGCATCCTCCATATCCCATGGCCACGCGTCCCTCAGCAATCAATCAAAGGTTCCAGGTTGATGAACACACTGAGCCCTAGTCAAATATATCACACGTGATACCAAAAGTCAAAGGGACTCAAGCGTATTGGGCCACAATTCCCAGGCCTACACCTCTCAATCTGGGGCAACACCCCACTCTGGTTCACTTTTCTTTTCTTTTATTATTTAAATTATTGTATTATTTATTTGTATTGCTTTCATTAATTAATTATTTTTTACAAAAAATATAAAAACATTATAAAAATCAGAAAATACAGAAAAAAAATAATATTTATTTTATTATAATTATTTTCATAAATAAATTAATATGTCAATATTTAGTTAATTAGGTTTTAATTTTAATCTCTTTTTAATAAAAATCCAAAAAACATAGAATTAGGTTAATTGATAATGTTTATATCTTTTTAGTTTTTTCCTTTTCTCACAATAATAATTATTATTTATTTATTTATTTTCCTATTTAAATTGTACATAATGAATTAGGTTAATTTAGATCTTATTTTAATTCTTTCTTAATAAATAAAAAATATTAGAATTAGGGTTTGCTTCTTAATTTAATTTTAATTAATTCTCTTTTTTTTTCATTAAATCTAAAAAATGCAAAATACCAAAAAAAACATTTAATCATTTAATTTTTAATTCTCATTAACCTTTAATTATTTGCAAAAGGGTCCAACGCCCTAGTTTCGTTTTAATTCTTTAATTTGCGCATTTATCTTATGTCGTTTAATTATAATTTTGTATCTCCCCCAAAGCGTTGTAATTTACTTTTCGCACTTTATTTCTTCGCATTATTTATTTTTTCCGCTAAATCGGGTCCGGTTTAATTTTGGCGATGTGGACCCGCGCCTTTGTAATAATCTTAGATTTATTTCCTCGCAAAATATTAACTGTTAATCAAGCATGAAAGAATGTATGGCAATAATTAAAATCAAGCGTAGAACACGACAAACATGACAAGACAAATATCAATGAACATGACACACAATTCGCACACACCACCCCTAGGGTACGCCTCACTGTTGCCTTTCGAAAGGTGGTCGTCGAGTAGAGGACGTCTTAGTAAGTCCTCATGATCCGGGAACCTGGCATGAGGGTAGCTTCTAAGGTGTCTTCCTATTGCTCTGGTGATCACCATGTCCCTACAAACTCGAATTGACCCGAACACCTCCAACGGTGGTGCTACCTACCTCTCAATGGTGGGATGGCACTACTTTAAAGGACATTTACACAGACTAATTCCTTAGGGTAGGTAGGTTCTCAAGGATACTTGCTCTAATCTCAAAACAAACTCAAAAAACACTTTTCACACCAACACATTTTCAAAAGCTTTCAAAACAAACTTTTCAAACACTCTGACGTACGAGTCGAACTGAAATTTTTCAAAGAAACTTTTTAAACCCACATTGAAAAGCAAGCAAACAATTTTGAAAACACATTGAGCAAGTATCTAAGAGCCCATGGATAACCATGGATAGAAAGGGTGCTAATACCTTCCCTTTCTATAACCTACCTCCCGAACCGAGAGCAATCTCTTTAGGAATTTTTCTGTGCTTTTGTCCTTTCCATTTGGAGAAAATAAAAGACGGTGGCGACTCTTGCTTCCGCGACATTTCGCGAACCAGCGTTAAACAGTCAGTTCCAGATCCACCGATCACAGTGGCGTTCCGGCAACAGAGAGTGAGGGAGGAGGTCAAGGACGATTCAGTTTTGACTCTCTTAGTTTTAGGACCGAATTCAACATTTAGGGTTTCAAGGATGCGAATCATAGTGAGATAAAGAGGTAAAGAGCGGTTTTGCTCGCGAAACAGGGATGGTTAGTGAGAAATTCAGAGATGAACAAGGATGATACAGAGATGGGCGAAGGGGAGGAGAGCGGTTCCGTGTGAGTGAGAGGGTTCCAAGAACCCTAATTTCATTTTCCTTCCTTAATCAAACAACTAAGTTGAGTTAGAGATTTGGGTTTGTTTTGTTTGAATCTGCCTCTTAAGCCCATTCGTTTTACTAGATCCACCCCCCCCCCCCCCTTTGCTTGTTTTTGTGTTACAGTAAAACATCATTTTGTTTGGGCCTCATCTAAATCATCTTAAGCCCATGTTACTTTTTTTTATTTGAATTTCTTTTCATTTTCTTTTTGTTATACAAATGCATAAAACTTAAAATATTTTTATTAAATTGATTTAGGTTTTTGTAATATTTTTTTATCATTTCCTTTTTTTTATAAACTTGTTTTTTTTTATTAATTTTTACATTTTATAAAACATCAAAAAAATTAATTTAGTTTGTTTTCTTTCTTTAAATTTATTTATATAATTAATAAAAATACAAAATAATAAAGAATATAATTTAATCAATTATTTTTATTTTAGAATTGGTTTTACTTTTCTCTTTTCAAGTAAATACTTAACATTTCATATTTTGTTGATTTTATCTCATGGATTATCATAGCTTTAATTAAATCGCACAAAATTCGATTTGGTTGTATTGTTTGATATTCAGACATTTCTATCTCATTTGATTCATCCCCATTTGTAAAAATTGTACCCCCATTTCCGAATATTTTGTAATAGCGTAGAATTTCAATTCCTGCAATTTACTGTTTTCCATATACTGTATAGTAACTAGGCGTGTATGGCAAGATTCAAAAATCAATCGCTAGATGACCTAAATCAAAGAATAAAACAACTTGAAACCAACACACTTTTTCACACGCGCACCTCTAGGGTAACCCCGCTCGTTGCCTCGGAAATATAATCATGTCCCTCGAATATGAGACACTTTAGCAATGACCCTTCGATAAAAAAGATCGTAGTCCCTCGATGACCCGCGATGTTGCCTTCGATAAAACGATCTCGTCCCTTACAAAAATTGCTAAAGCGTCTCCTAAGTTGCTTTCGATGATTGTGAAATTGACCCGCGCCTGTACCTTAACATCCACCGATGGGGCTTCTTACCAAATCAATGGTAAGATAGCACCACTAAAAGGAAGGAAGAAAAGAAAAATTTAAGACCTTTCAAGTAGATAGATTCGCTCTTAGTTACTCGCTTGCTCACGATAAAAACTCTTTGCACCGACACTTTCATTTCAAAACATTTTCAAAAAAGACAAAACATTTTGTATACGTTCTTATAGAGACGAGAACCATTGTAAAACATCTTTTCAAAACACTTTCCGAAACACGATTCACAAACACATCTTTAAACCACTTTTCGAAACAAAACTTTGTATATGTTCTTATAGAGACGAGAACCATTACAAAGAGATTTTTTTCAAAATACTTTCAAATCCCACAAACACACTATCAAATGAAAGCAAGTGATCTAAACGAGTAACTAAGAGCCCATGGAAAACCATGGATGAAAAGGGTGCTAATACCTTCCCTTTTCATAATCTACCCCCCCAACCCGAGAAAATCTTGAAAGGTCTTTCCTGTGCTTTTTTACCTTTCCTTTTGGATAAAAGAAAAGTCGGTGGCGACTCTTGCTAACCGCACAAGTGCGATCGAAACGCGAAACATCAAGTCAGTTCTCCCACCGTACACCAGAACTGGCGACTCTGTTGGGGACGAATTAAAAGTGGGGTTACCTTAGGGTTAGATCACTTTTACTCGCTTTCATTATTTGATTTGTGTGCTTTATATTCAGTTCTTTGTATTGGGCTTGCTTTAATCCTCCACCCGGATTTGGGGCAACTTTTTAGGTAAATAGCAATAGATTGTGGAGACTGTACGACATAAACCGATATGGTTGAGACAATGGCTATGTTAGTGTGACGCAATTGTGGGTACCGGTATCCCTCGTGGTGAATCGAGGAGAATAAGGGGCCGCTGAGTGGCGTCGCGAAGCACTAATTAACCTTAGAACCCAAATTGAACAAACTTGGCCATTAGGACGTAGTGAGGTAACCGGTTTCGGTGTAAAGCTGAAAATTGGTTGACACTCAATACTACACTCGTTGAGGCTAGACTTTTGGGATATCTTGGCTGCAAGAAAAGTTTGATTGAGCCGAGACAATGCCTAAAAGAAAGGTCGGTGATATTGAGATCCTTTAGAACCCGATCATTATTTCTAGGACAGGTTGATCCAACTAAAACTTCAAGAGGGTACTTACCTACGAACTCATGCAAGCCTGAAACATAGGGATCTGTTTGTTGTGTGTATATATGTTTTCTTGTACATAAACATCATAAACATCATCAACATCATATTCATGCTCACTAACCATTTCAAGGATTTGGAAATTTATTTTTTGTTTTTGTTTTGTAGGACATGAATTCTCTCCGAAGAAACACCATCTGAATCAGCTTTGTAAAAGCACATCCTCAACTTCAAGAGCTAGCCTCAAGAGTTCCCGGGGATTCTCCTTTTACCAAGAAGTATGGTCGACTCCTCAGTTTAGCTACATCCAACTTCCAAGAAGAAATGATGTGTGTACTATTCCAATTCTTTGATCTCATACATCATTGTTTCACTTTTCCAGACTATCAGTTGGTACCTACATTGGAAGAGTTATCTCTAATCTTAGGGGTGCCCGTGCTTAATCAGATACCGTTCACCGGTCTAGAAGGGATTCCAAAACCTGAAGTCATCGCCGAAGCTTTACATGTGAAGAGGGACGACATCACAGCCAATTGGGAGACAAGAAGTGGGGTTAAAGGATTTTTAGCTAAGTTTCTGTTGGAAAAAGCTCGTTCATTCTGGGATGACATGGATTTCCAAGCTTTCGAAGACGTGCTAGCTCTCCTCATTTATGGTTTGGTTCTGTTTCCTAATTCGGACCAATTTATAGACGTTAATGCCATCAAAGCCTTTCTCTCTCGCAATCCTATACCCACCTTGATAGGAGACATCTTGCATTGCGTTCATACCCGTACCATGAAGAAAAGAGGTACCCTTTTGTGTTGTATACCCCTAAGTGGTTCACTTCACACCTGCCTCAGTCAACATTGAAGAACGAGCAATGATTGACTTGGTCTCAGAGGATGATGTCTTTCACTCACTCTGATATCTGTTGGTGCTCAAGATCTTTGGAAGATATCTCTATCATTGACGGCTGTGGTGAGTTCCCTAATGTACCTCTGCTAGGTATTAGGGGAGGTATCACCTACAACCCGTGTTTAGCTCTTCGGCAATTTGGGTATGCCCGAAGAGACGACCCTCATGAGATGCTCGTCCAAGGTCTGGTTTTCGACTACGACAAAGAAGACCAAGGTTACCGCCAGAGGTTTACACGTGCTTGGGGAATGGTGAACAAGGTGGACAATAGGACTTTGGGACATAAAAAATCTATCCCTCTCGAGCCTTACCTTAAGTGGGTACGGGCTCGTGCCCAGAGTCTCTTAATTCCTTACCCTTCCATCCTTCCTGTCATCATTGAGCTTGTTATTGAAGGAGACGTCCCATACACCGTTCTTCATCCTGACATGCCTACCTCTCTCGAAGACCTGCAGAAAGCCTGGATTCAGTTGAAGGAAGAGCGAGACACCTTTGAAACCCAGTACTACGCCAGCGAGAAGAAAGTTCTAGAGCTCACCAAACTGCTTCATGAAGATAAGAATCTGAATACCTACATTGCTCCAAAAAGGATGTGTTCGGTCTTTTTGTCTTGAGAATTTTTGCTGTATTTTGTTTCTTTCTGTGTAAGCCCAAAGAGGCATGATGTATTCAAACTTGGTTTTATTTAGTATGACGTGTGTTATTTTTAGTTTGAACAAATTTAAATCTTCTAAATTTCCTTGAAATCATTTGCATATTGCATCTTCATTCATCATGACATCATACCGGTTTCTCATAACAGGTCACCTTATCCTTCTATTGTTTATTTCAGTGAGATGGATGTTGAACGGACTTTGAAAGATCTTCAGGCGCAGAATGCCCAGTTTCAACAAATGCTCATGGCTCTGACAAAAGGGCAAGAGGAGTTGAAGACTTTGTTAGCCAAAGAGAAGAAGAAGAAGACGAAGAAACCAACCGGGGTTATGATTATGGGAAGAAGGTTTAAAGGACACACTAGGAGAACCTTGGATTTTGCAACATCGTCGGGTGAAGGAGGTAATTGAGGGGCCGAGACCCAGGAAGTGAATGACGACCCAGCATCTGAAGGAGAGGAAGAGCTTGATTACTCTGAAGAGCAATATCCTCCTGCTGATGATAAATACAAACAGCTAGAGGATCGTTTGAACGCCATGGAGATTCAGAGAGTGCCCGGTTTGGACTTTGAAGAATTAGGACTCATCTCAGGGGTTTTCATCCCACAATAATTCAAGGTCCCAACCTTCACCAAGTATGATGGTATCTCTTGCCCAAAACTACATCTGAGGTCATATGTCAGAAAGATTCAGCCCCACACGGCTGAAAAAAATCTGTGGGTGCATTTCTTCCAGGAAAGCTTATCGGGGACTCAGTTGGATTAGTTCTACCAATTAGAAGGGTCCAATGTTCGTAATTGGGAAGAGTTGGCTGCCGCTTTCTACAAACAGTATCAGTACAATATGGATTTGTCCCCGACTAGGACACAGTTACAGAGTATGTCTATGGGAACAGATGAGGGTTTCAAAACCTATACTCAGAAATGGAGGGATCTCGCAGGAAGAGTTCAGCCCCCTCTATCCGACAGAGAATTAATGGATATGTTCCTTGGCACTTTTTCAGGACCATTTTTTAATCACCTGATTGGTAGTTCTTCATCTGGGTTTACCGAATTAATCATGACCGGTGAGCGGGTCAAAGCCGGTATAAAAAGCGGCAAAATTCAAAAAGATGCATCCTCAAGTTTGGTAAAGAAACCTTTTGTTGGGAAGAAGGAAGTGTTTGCTGCCTATTCAAAGAGAAATCAGGGAAGAACTGAACGACGACCAACAGTGGGGGCCGTTATGATTCAAAAGCCTGCATCAGACCAACCGAGAAATAATCAGCCGAGAAATAATCAGCAAAGGGTGGAAAGGTCAGTGCGATAATTCACCAAGATTAACATGACTCCCACTCAAGTCTTACCGCATCTTCTGAAGTTGAATCTGGCCATGCTAAAAGAGGCCCCTAAAAATCCCAATACTACGTCTCCACACTACCATCCGAATGCCAGGTGCGCATACCATTCTGAAAGTCCAGGGCACGACATCGACAACTGTTGGGCTCTGAAGAACAAGATTCAAGATCTGATAGACGCTAAGGAAGTTGAATTTGAAGCTCCTGAGAAACCGAATGTTATCTCCGCTCCGATGCCTAGGCGTGGACACAATGCCAATGTTGTTGAGGAAGACTTATTTGTTGACACCATGGATGAATTGATAACTCCGCTCTCGACCATCAAGTTGAATTTGTTAAAGGCTGGGGTGTTCCCAGGTTGTGACAAAGATTGCCGTATTTGCCTATCCTCGTCATTTGACTTCCCTCTATTGAAGAAAGGTATCCAACAACTGATTGATAACCAGGAAATCTTGTTTGATAAAGCTCCTGTTTCACCCATTCCAGTTCCAGAAGTTTCAATAATAACCATATACGCCAATCCTTCCAGGGTTCCTAAAAAACCCGTTAGGATTACATCTGCTCCAGTGACTGCTCCGCTTAAGATGACAATGCCCGGGCCAACCCCATACAAATCAGATAAGATGGTACCATGGAACTATGGTGAAGAAATATACTACCATGGTATTAAACAGATTGAATCGACTGCTGAAGAGGAGAGCTCCGAAGAGGACAATTCTGACATCAGTAACATTGCCGGAACAAGCAAGGTTACCCGTAGTGGAAGAATCTTTTCTCCAGAGATTGCTCCTCCAACAGCAGTCTTTGGACCCGTGGCCATTCCAAAGATTACCTCTACACCAGCAATTGTACCTGCAAGAGTACCCACCGACAAAGACAATACAATTCCTATCCCTTCTTCCGCTGCTGAGAATAAAGGAAAGAACATTCAAGAGGAGCCTGTCCTGACGAAGGCTCAATCACTAGTCATTCTTGAGACATCCAAGAAGGAATTGGAAGAAATCCTGAGGATCATTAAAAAGAGTGATTATGATGTGGTAGAATAACTAGGGCAGACCCCCTCCAAAATCTCTATGTTAGCATTGCTGCTGTGCTCTGAGGCGCATGCTAAATCTTTGGTAAAATTTCTGAAGACGGCTCATGTACCGCAAAAGACGTCCACGGACCAATTCCAAGAGTGTGTGGCCAGTCTGACAGCTGACAATGGCCTGGGTTTCTCTGATGCTGACTTAACCTCCAAAGGGAGAAAACACAACGATGCACTACATGTCTCGGTGGAGTGTAGGGGGACGACCTTAGCCCATGTCTTGGTTGATACTGGATCGTCTTTAAATGTCTTGCCGAAGAAAGCCCTGTATAGTTTGGATTGTGAGAGGCTGATTTTAAAACCCAGCAACATAATTGTGAGAGCATTCGACGGCTCTAAAAGGATGGTCCATGGGGAGATGGACATATCGATCAAGGTGGGAACTCAGACATTCAATTCAACATTCTATGTGATGGACATCCGTCCTTCCTACTCTTGTCTGTTGGGATGCCCCTGGATTCACAACGTTGGAGTTGTCACCTCCACTTTGCATCAGATGCTCAAGTACCCCGTCCAAGGGAAGATTATAATTATCCATGGGGAGGAGGAATACGTGATTAGTCATCTGAATTCATTCCGATATGTGGAATTGGATAGCGAATTCATTGAAACCCCTTTCCAACATTTTGAAGAAGTCTCCCCAGAAATAGCGGCGACCAAGGCGGTATCCTCAACTCCTGTGATCACAAGACCTCCATCTCGGATGTCCTCTCTCAAGGATGCAAAGGCAGCAGTTGAAGAAGGCGGATCCACCATCTGGGGATAGCTACCAGACATTCCTTACAAATCAGACAAGTTCGGCTTGGGGTTCACCTCAACTGCTTAGAAGGCCGTGCGCCACGCCCGTGCCGGAGGGCCACCTGTGAAGATCAGTCACCAAGGGGTTAATGCACTAGAGGACAGTGAAGAAGAGGGAAGCTTGGAAGACTGGATATTTCCTACTGTCGGTGGAGGACTGTGCAACTAGGAAGCCAAAGACTTCATCCCGATAACTTTCATTGATCAGTAATTTACATTTTACATTTCTGTTGGACTGTAATAATTCACAAACAATTCGTACTTTTTCAACCTTGTGTCTTACCAGAGGCACAATGGTCCATTTGTAAGGGTTTTTATTTCATTTTCATATGTCATGGACGCTTTTTCATATATAAACCTTTTGTGCTCATTGTCTTTCTTTTACATTTTGTTGTTTTAAGATGGCTATACCCTTACACACACCAACACTCACAAATGAAGGTACCCTTCCATTCCGGATCCCATGGGTAACGATACTGCTATAGCCTTCAGTGACTCTAAAGATCTGATCTACCAAGCCGAATACGAAGGTGAGGAAGATTGTGAGGTGCCAGGGGAATTGGCCAGATTACTACAACAAGAGGAAAGGGCTATTCTGCCTCATGAGGAGCTATTGGATACAATCAACTTGGGTACTGAGGAAGACAGAAAGGAAATCATAGTGGGTGCCAATCTAGAGCCTAGTATCAAAGAACGCCTAATTCATCTGTTGCATGATTATGTTGAGATCTTTGCCTGGTCATACGAAGACATGCCGGGACTCGATATAGAAATTGTGGTACACCGTCTACCCACTAGAGAAGACTGTCCACCAGTGAAGAAAAAAGTCTACCGCATGAGACCTGACATGTTAGAGAAGATCAAAGCAGAAGTTATGAAGCAGTTCAATGCTGAATTTCTGGATGTTACTTCCTCTCCACAATGGGTTGCTAACATAGTTCCCGTGCCTAAAAAGGATGGCAAAGTGAGAATGTGCATGGATTATAGAGACTTAAACAGGGCCAGCCCTAAAGATGATTTTCCACTTCCACACATCAACATCCTGGTTGACAATACAACCCAGCACAAAGTATTTTCTTTCATGGACGGATTCTCAGGCTATAACCAGATCAAAATGGCACCTGAGGACATGGAGAAGACTACTTTTGTCACACAATGGGGTACGTTCTGCTACAAAGTGATGCCATTCGGACTGAAGAATGTCGGGGAAACCTATCAACGCGCCATGGTAGCTTTGTTTCATGATATGATACATCATGAGATAGAGGTCTACGTAGATGACATGATATCCCGATCACAAACTGAAGAAGAACACCTTGACCACTTGCAAAAGCTGTTTGTCAGATTGAAGGAATACAAGCTCAAGTTGAATCCAAAAAAGTGCATATTCAGAGTCTGGTCTGGTAAGCTCTTAGGTTTCATTGTCAGCAACAAAGGCGTCAAGGTTGACCCTGCCAAAGTCAAAGCTATACAAGAAATGCCCGCTCCTCGCACTAAGAAGGAGGTCAGAGGTTTCTTGGGACGCCTAAACTACATTGCTAGGTTCATTTCTCACCTAAGATCTACTTGTGAACCAATCTTCAAGCTGTTGAAGAAAGATCAGGTAGTTAGATGGAATGATGATTGTCAAATTGCTTTCGATAAAATAAAGGAGTATTTACTAGAGCCTCCTATCCTGATGCCACCAGTCGAGGGAAGACCGCTAATCATGTATCTGACCGTCCTAGAGAATTCAATGGGGTGCGTACTGGGGAAGCATGACGAGTTTGGCCGAAAAGAGCATGCCATTTATTACCTTAGCAAAAAGTTTACCCATTGTGAAACAAGATATTCACTGCTCGAGAAAACTTGATGCGCTTTGGTATGGGCTGCTTGCCGGCTAAGGCAGTACATGTTGACTCATACCACTTTGCTGATATCTAAGATGGATCCGATCAAATACATCTTTGAAAAGCCTGCTTTATCTGGAAGGATAGCTAGATGGCAGATGATCCTAACGAAATATGACATACAGTACACTACCCAAAAAGCTATAAAGGGCAGTGTGCTAGCTGACCATCTAGCTCATCAAGTTGTAGAAGATTACCAGTCCATGAAGTTTGACTTCCCTGGCAAAGACATCATGACATTGGAGAATGTTGAAGAATTCAGACCATATGACGGACCTGAATAAGGATCCTGATGGACCCTGTACTTTGATGGGGCATCCAATGCGCTTGGTAACAGTATCAATGTTGTGCTTATATCTCCGGAAGGATACTATACTCCTTTCACCGTCGGACTTTGCTTCAACTGTACGACATGGAAGAGTATGAAGCGTGCATCTTTGGACTCAAGGCTGCCATAAACTTGGGAATCAAATCTTTAGTTGTGTTTGGGGATTCAGCTTTGGTCATCAGTCAGATCAAAGGATAATGGGATACTAAGCATCCAAACCTCATCCCTTACAAAGAACATGTCTTGACTTTGTTACCACATTTCGAGCAGATTACCTTCGAGCACTTCCCACGAGAAGAAAATTAGCTAGCAGATGCTCTAGCTACAATGCCATCCATGTTTAAACTTAATTGGGATAACGAGGCTCCCCATATCACCATTGAACGGATGGAAGAACCAGTGCACTATCACGAGATTAATACCGAAGAAGTAATGGACCAGCCTTGGTTTCATGAAGTCAAAAGGTATCTCGAGGCTCAAGAATACCCAGAAGGAGCTTCAGTCAATGACAAAAAGTTCTTAAGGAGATTCTCCGCTAAGTTCTTCCTAAGTAATGGCATCCTGTACAAGCGCAATCATGATTCTATTATGCTCCGTTGTGTGGATAAGATTGAAGCTGAAAAGATCATGGATGAATTGCATGAAGGTACCTTTGGCACTCACTCTAGCGGGCATACGATGGAAAAGAAGATTCTACGGGAAGGCTATTATTGGTCTACCATGGAAGCAGACTACTATCAACACTCCCGAACCTGCCATAAATGTCAAATTTATGCAGACAAGGTGCACGTGCCTCCGGTTCCTCTAAATGTCTTAACAGCTCCTTGGCCCTTCGCTATGTGGGGAATCAACATGATTGGAGAGATCAAGCCTACAACATCCAATGGACGCCGCTTCATTCTAGTGGCCATTGATTACTTCACAAAGTGGGTCGAAGCAGCTTCCTTCGCATCCGTTACTAAGAATGTTGTTGCTCGCTTCATCAAGCAGAACCTTATCTGTCGGTACGGAATCCCCGAAAAGATCATCACTGATAACGGTACAAACCATAACAATACTATGATCACCGCCTTGTGCGAATAGTTCAAAATTCAACATCACAATTCATCTCCCTATCGGCCAAAGATGAATGGTGTTGTCGAAGCTGCGAACAAAAATATCAAAAAGATCATACAAAAAATGACAGTCACCTACAAGGACTGGCATGAGATGCTACCGTTTGCTCTCCACGGGTACCGTACCACGGCTCGCACTTCAACTGGGGCAACACCCTATTCTTTAGTTTATGGCATGGAGGTTGTTCTACCTATCGAGGTTCAAATTCCCTCTTTGAGAATCATGAAGGATGCAGGTTTGAGTGAAGACAATTGGATCCAGACCCGGCTTGATCAACTGAACTTAATCGACGAAAAGAGACTTACTGCTGTTTTCCACGGTCAGATGTATCAAAATAGGATGATCAAAGCTTTCAACAAGAAAGTCAGATGCCAGGTATATCAAGTTGGAGATCTAGTGATCAAGCGCATCATCTTGCAACAAAGTGATCCCAAGGGCAAATGGACTCTTACCTATGAAGGACCATTTGTAATCAAGAACATCTTTTCTGGTGGGGCGATGATCTTAACCACCATGGACGGCGACGACCTGCCGCACCCTGCGAACGCAGACATATTCAAAAGATACTACGCATAAGAGACCCACTAGGTTGACACACTGTTGTACCCCAAAATTTGCCCTCCCATATTCTTCAAGAAATTGCCAAGTCAAGTCACAAAATTCCCCAAGGGTTGCACAGTGCAAAAGTCTCCTACACAGTCAAAACTAGGGTTTGGGTTCTGATCAAGAAAATGAAGTTTTCAAAGGCCCAATCAAGTCTCACATGCCTACAAATATGGTCAAGCATCTTCATATCAAGTTTCAAGGCATTCAGCTCAAAATTGCACAGTCAAAACCCTAGATTGCACTACAGTCAACTGTAGGGGCAAAATGGTCATTTGACAGTCAAAAGTTCAAATTTTTGGTCAACATATCATTTTGAAGCCACAAACATCATTTGATCAATGCTTGATCATGATTCTCAAAATTTGGCTCAGAAAATCATCAAGATGCAAAAGTTACTATATTTGGACAACTGAAAAAGTCAACTGAAATTGACCAGGGCATAACTTTCACATGGATTATCAGAAAAATTCCATCCAAAGCTCATTTTGAAGAGAAAGACATTTCCTACAACTCATCTTCATACTTCAAGTCCAAGAAATGCTCTCACAAAAAGTTATCAATTTCAACATTATAGGTCATTTTCAAAAGTCAACAAAAAGGGACTTTAAGTCAAAGGCCATAACTTGAGATTGGTAAATCAAAATGACATGGGACCAGAGGCATTGGTTAGAGGACTCAAAGACCTTTCCATAATGTCCAAGAACATGAGAAAAGCTTAAAAATTGAGCAAGTTATGCCTTGTGGAAGTTGGGAAACTTTTGGATATTTTGAAAAGTCAACATTGATTCAAATGACCTAAAATTGCTAATGGGCCTATTTTTCTTCCATGATTCATCATTCCAAGCATATGCACGACCACTTGGCCCAAAGGGAAGTATTTTCTCATTTTTTATTTATTTATTTGAATTATTATTTATATTAATTCATTTAAATTATTTAAATACATGAAAAATATCTAATTTGCCTTAACAAATCTTTTCATGCATGTTTCAGCCTCAATATGTCGTGCACATCCCAACATGGAAAGATTTGGTCTGATTTGAGCTAATTGATACAAAGAACACTTGAAAAAAGATTGAAAAAGATCCTTAACAAATCAAATCTTCAATCAAAGATTACAAGGGATTTTTATCAATTTTCTTAACCTAATAGCCTCATTACATAAGCACAAAGAGAACCCTAATGCATATATACTGAAAGCTGCGCTAAAAGTCCATGAACAAACTTGAAAAAATTCTCTAAAAAGTCAAAACTGTAAACCACTCTAGAGGTCGATTCAAAGTGCAAAATTTGTTTCAATAGCTTGCCAAGGTTGCCCTGAACACATTCCAATCCCAAACATCCATCAACACGCCAAGAACTGGTAGATTGAACTCAAACTGCATCAAGAAAATTCCATTATCGTGCATCATGATTCAAGCATTTTTACAGCATTTTTTTTATTGATTCTTATTCCTCATGAGATTCTAAAGCTAACCATCATGTTTAATTGCATTATTACGCTGTATATAAGATTTCACCATGCGTGGCTTTTAGGGTTTTCAGCATTTTGAATTAGGGTTTTTGAGATAAGGAAAAATTGAGGTTCCAGGCCACCACCATTAGACTCAGCGCTTGAAGACGAAGATGATGGAACCCTCGCGCTCAATTTATGAGCGTTGAGGGGCTAGTCGCTATTTTCTGGAAACATGCCTAAAACCACGCGTCTAAAACCGTTGCCATACAGTCTTGTTTCAGAAAAAAAAAAAGAAAACACGTGAAGAAGATGATCACGTGGAAAGCGTTGATTCACTGTTTTGAATTTCGCGCGTTTTCAATCCATTAACGCGTTGCTTCTTTTATATTATTTATTTGTTTGTATATTAACTGAATGCGCGTGTAGCTCAGCTGGCAAGGTGTGATGTTGGTAACCCCCATGACCTGGGTTCAAGTCCCAGGTCTGCATAATATTTCATGTTATTTTTCAATTCAAACTCCTATGCAGCGTCAGTATTGAGGATGCATCATATGCCTCAAAATCCAAAGGTCCACGCGTCCAAGGGATGCAGATCAAGGGCTCAGAATTGAAGAACACCATGAGGACTAGTCAACACGCGCATACGTGGCCTGGAAAAGTCAAACAATCTCAAGTTTAATGGGCCAGCATTCTAAGGCCTATACCTCACAATTGGGACTGAACCCCCCCTGGTTTGCTTTCTCTATATTTTTCTTGTTTTATTTTTAATTGTTATTTTATTTTCTTTATTTGTTTAAATTAATTATTATTTTTACAAAATATGAAAAAAACATCATAAAAAAATCAGAAAAAGAGAAGAGTATAATATTTATTTATTTTAATTATTTTCTTGTAAACAAATGTATGTAAATAAACTTAGTATAAATTAGGGTTTTTGCAATATTAATTCTTTTCATAAAATATCTAAAAAATATAGAATTAGGTTTAATAAATTTTATTCCTTTCAATTTTTTTTCTTTTTCATAATAATAATATTACTTATTTTATTTTCATAATTAAATTGCACATAAAAGAATTTAGGTTTAATTTAGGTTTTAATTTAATATGTTCACAATAAACTTAAAAGCCATTAGAATTAGGGTTTGTATCCAATTTTCATTTTAATTAATCTTTTTTTATTAAATCTTAAAAAAACATAAAAACACCAAAAACATTTTCCTTTAATTTTAATTTTAATTCCATTATTTATTTAATTTTTGCAAAAGGGTCCAACGCCCGCGTTCGTAATTTATTTAATTCGCGTATTTATTTTATTTTGCTTAAATGATTATGTATCTCTCCCAAAGCGTTGTAACTTAAACTTCTCGCCCTTTTAATTCTTTTACTTGGCTTTATTTATTTTTCTGTCAAATCGGGTCCGGTTTAATTTTGGCGATGTGGACCCGCGCCTTTGTAATAGTTTAGGAATTTTATCTTTCCGCACTTTTTAACTGTTAAATAAATGCATGCAAGAATGAATGACAAAAATAAAAACAAAACGTTAGATCACCAATAACCTGACAAGACAAAAATAAATGAATCTGACACACAAATCACACACCACCCCTAGGGTACGCCTCACTGTTGCCTTACCTCGAAAGGTGATCGTCGAGTAGAGGATGTTTTAGTAAGTCCTCATGATCCGGGAACCTGGCATGAGGGTAGCTTCTAAGGTGTCTTCCTATTGCTCTGGTGATCACCATGTCCCGAACCTCGAATTGACCCGAACACCTCCAACGGTGGTGCTACCTACCTCTCAATGGTGGGATGGCACTACTTTAAAGGACATTTACACAGACGAATTCCTAAGGGTAGGTAGGTTCTCGTAGATACTTGCTCTCTTCAAAAACAAACAAAAAAAAACCTTTTCACCCCGACACTTTTCAAAAGCTTTCAAAACAATTTTTCAAACACTCTGACGCACGAGTCGAACTGAAATTTTTCAAAGAAACTTTTTTAAAACCCACATTGAAAAGCAAACAAACCATTTTTGAAAACACAATGAGCAAGTATCTAAGAGCCCATGGATAACCATGGATAGAAAGGGTGCTAACACCTTCCCTTTCTATAATCTACCTCCCGAACCGAGAGCAATCTCTTTAAGGAATTTTTCTGTGCTTTTGTCCTTTCCATTTGGAGAAAATAAAAGACGGTGGCGACTCTTGCTTCCGCGACATTTCGCGAACCAGCGTTAAACAATCAGTTCCAGATCCACCGATCACAGAACTGGCGACTCTGCTGGGGACTTAAACTTAAAGTGAGGTGTACCTTAGGGCTAAGATCACTGTGTTTTCAATTGTCTTCTTTGCTTGTTTTATTATTGTGGGTTGCTTGGGAGTTCAATAGATCCTAACCCGGATCTGGGGGATACCTTTCTTAGAAAGTAGCAACAAGGCTGTGAGGGAACTGTGCGGGGTATACCGACATGGTTGAAACAGTCTGCTACGTTGATGTGGCACTTTGGTGTGTACCGGTAACCCTTGAGTTCAGTCAAGGAGAGTACGGGGCCTCCGCGTGGTGTCGTGAAGCATCAACAGACCTTAGGAACCTTAATTGAACTATCTTGGCCTCTTTAGGGTAGTGAGATAACTGACTTTGGTGCAGTCCGAGGTTGGTTGATACTCGATACTACACTCAATTGAGGGTTGCTTTCCTGGAATATTTCGGTCGCCAGTTCAGTGGCTAAATAGAAACGATGAACAATGAAAGCAATCCCGTGATATTGGGAACCTTAGAACCCGGTTACTTTGATTAGGACAGGTTGAACCCACCAACTTCAAGAGGGTACTACCCAGACCCCATGCTGGCCTTAAACCCTAAGGGCTTGTCTTGTGTGCCTTGTATGCCTTACATGTTTGTCTCTATAAATATCTGTGGTGTGTTTAATCATAGCATCATGACATCATCCAGCATCATATGCATTGACTAACCATTTCAGGGGTTCGGATTTTCATCTTTGTTCTTGTTTTGTAGGACATGGAAACTGTTCGTAGAAAGACAATTCAAATCAATCTTGTAAGGATACCTCCTCAGCTTAAGGAGCTTATATCCAGGATTCCTGAGAACTCTTCATTCAGTGAAAGGCATGGAAGCCTCATCAGCTTGGTCAACACCAACATCGAGGAAGATATGATAAAGGTCTTGTTCCAGTTCTTTGACCCTCTGCATCACTGTTTTACCTTCTTGGACTATCAGTTGGTACCTACATTGGAGGAGTTCTCCCGACTCCTGAAGATCCCTATCCTTGATCAGCTACCCTTCAACGGTACAGAAAAGGAACCTAAGCTTGAAGAGATTGCTAAAGCCTTGCACCTACAGTCATCTGACCTCAAGGGACATTGGGAAGTTAGAAGTGGTATCAAAGGGTTCTTAGCCAGGTTTCTGTTTGAAAAGGCCCATGAATGTTGGAACTCCCTTGACTTGCAAGCTTTTGAAGAGGTTGTGGCTCTCCTTGTCTATGGTTTGGTGTTGTTCCCTAACCCAGATCAGCTTATTGATATCAGCACTGTTCAGATCTTTATGTCCAGGAATCCCATACCTACATTGCTGGGGGACATCCTTCACTCATGTTACACTCGAACCATGAGAAAAAGAGGTGTCCTTATGTGTTGCACTCCTCTTCTGGGAAGGTGGTTTATTTCGCACCTTCCCCAATCAGTCCTGAAGAATGAACGGGGTTTGAGATGGTCACAACGGTTGATGACTCTTACGCATGCAGATATACATTGGTGTCCTAGATCCAGAGGAGATGTCACTATCATTGATCGTTGCGGGGAGTACCCTAATGTTCCTTTACTTGGAATCAGAGGAGGTATTACTTGCAGCCCATGCCTGGCTTGGAGACAATTTGGTTATGCTCGGAGGGATGGTCCTCATGACATGTTAATTCCTGACATAGTTTTTGACTTCGACAACGATACTCAAGGACTTCGTCAGAGATTTATCAGAGCCTGGAGGACGCCCAGTAGGATAGACAGCAAGACACTGGGGCACAGGAACTCCATCCCATTGGAACCCTACCTCAAGTGGGTACGCGCCCGCTCTCAAAAGTTAGTGATGCCTTATCCTCACATGTTCCCGGTAATCAAAGAACCAGTCTTGGAAGGGGAAGTGTCCTACACTATTCAGCACCCTGATATGCCCACATCCTGGGAGGAGATGCAGAAGAGCTGGATCCAGCTTAAGGAGGAAAGGAATTCTCTTGAGACTAATCTGCATGCCAGTGAAAAGAAGGTCTTGGAGCTCACTCACCTGTTGCATGAGGAGAGAAATCTCAACACCTACATAGCTCCGAAGAGGATGCGCAGTGTATTTTGGGATTGATTTGATCTTTGTACCTTTTGCCCATGAGGCCTTGATGTATTAAACAATGATTTCTTTAATGATAACGTGTGTTCCTTTTTGTCTACAACAAATTTGAACTTTCGAACCCTTGAATGCATTGCATACGCATTTCATACATCATGTGCATAGCAGGTTTTTTCCCCTTTTCAGGTTGCTTACAGTTCTTCGCTGTTTATTTCAGCATCATGAATCCCGAATCTGCATCAACTGAGACATCAATCAAGGCTCTTCAGGCGCAGAATGCGCAGTTTCAAGAACTAATCAAGGGTCTGGCTAAAGGCCAAGAAGAACTGAAGGCTATGCTCCTGAAGAAGGAGAAGAAGAAGAAGAGAAGAATTGTTCTGTTCAACTCGGGCCGAAGGTTTGGCAATACTCTGCAACATGAAGAGGCTGGTTCTTCTGTTGGCAAGAGTCCCTCTCAGGCAGAAGTAAAGGTTCCTAGTCCGGTCGTCTCCGACAACGAGACAGATTTTGATGAAGAGCAGTACCCTCCTGCAGACGACAGATATAAGCAACTGGAGGACAGGCTGAAGGCTATGGAGGTTCAGCAGGCACCTGGGCTGGATTTCGGAGATCTGGGTTTGTCAACTGGTGTGATCATCCCTCACAAATTCAAGGCACCATCCTTCTCCAAATATGACGGGGCGTCTTGTCCCAAGCTGCACTTAAGGTCCTATGTTCGGAAGATTCAGCCGTACTCTGCGGATAAGAATTTATGGATCCACTTCTTCCAGGAGAGTCTTTCAGAGACTCATCTCGAATGGTTCTATCAGCTGGATGGGACCAAGGTTCGTAACTGGGAGGAGTTGGCTACTGCTTTCTACAAGCAGTATCAGTATAATGCCGACCTTGCCCCCACACGTACCCAACTCCAGGGTATGGCGTTAGGTGCAAGCGAAGGTTTTAAGGAGTACGCTCAGAAGTGGAGAGACCTGGCTGGTAGGGTGCAGCCACCATTGACTGATCGGGAGCTGGTAGACATGTTCTTGGGGACCCTATCTGGGCCGTTTTTCAACCATCTGATCGGGAATTCTTCTGCTGGGTTCACTGATTTGATTCTGACTGGAGAGAGAATTGAAGCTGGGCTGAAGTCTGGGAAGATTGCGAAGGGTGCATCATCTAGTTCGGAAAAGAAACCGTTTAAGAAGGAGTCCAGTGCCGTGTATGGTTCTAGGAAATCAGAGAGACCTGAGCACCGCCAATCTGTCAGTGCGGTGATGATTGCTAAGCCTGCTGCCGCTCCTCGGCCAAACAATCCTCAAAGGGCTGAAAGACCCCGGAGGGAGTTTACCCGGTTAAACATGACCCTATCGCAGATCCTGCCACAGTTGCTCTCAACCAATTTGGTGACTGTCAGGGAGGCTCCAAAGTTCCCAAATACTACATCTCCCAAGTACAACCCGAATGCTCGTTGTGCTTACCATTCAGATAGCCCGGGGCACTCTACCGATGACTGTTGGGCACTAAAGAACAAGCTGCAGGACCTCATTGACGCTAAGGAGGTACAGTTTGAGGCATCTGACAAGCCTAATGTGGTGACAGCTCCCCTGCCTGCTCATGGAGTGAATGTTATCGGGGATGAAGAGGAAGTTGATGAAGCTGAGTTTGATAGCTGGATCTACCCGGCAACTGACGGTGGACTTAATAATTGGAGTGCAAAGGACCATACCCCTGTTACCTTTGTGACGCAGTAATAAATTTCTTTGTTTCGTTATTTTGTAATAAACAATGATAAACTCTATGGCCCGGTGTCTTACCCGAGGCACCGTGGTTCTATTTGTGAGGGCATACAAATTGTCATTTCATATACCATGAATGAAAATCTTGGACGTATTTTTTGCATTGCAAATATTGTGTTCCTTTTCTGTCTTTCTTTTCCTTTACATAATTTTCAAAACAGCTGTATTTACACACACACTCACTCATACAGGTTTCAATCCACTCTGGATCTTACTGATAACAACTCTGCTACTGCCAATTATGACTTCGAAAATCCGATCAACTTAGCCGAAGACGAAGGTGAAGATGATTGCGAAGTGCCTGGCGAGATTGCTAGACTGTTGCTTCAGGAAGAGAGGGCAATTCAACCCCACGAAGAGCCAGTGGAAACAATAAACTTGGGTACTGAAGCAGACAGAAAAGAGGTAAAGATTGGTGCCAACCTAGAGCTCAGCGTGAAGCAACGGTTAACCAAGATGCTGCATGATTATATGGAGATCTTTGCCTGGTCCTACGAAGACATGCCCGGGTTGGATACCGACATTGTGGTCCATCACTTGCCGACTAAGGAAGACTGCCCTCCAGTTAAGCAAAAGGTCCGTCGGATGCGTCCAGAGATGTCAGAGAAGATTAAGGCCGAGGTTATGAAGCAGTTTGATGTCGGGTTCCTTGCAGTGACTTCTTACCCTCAGTGGGTTGCTAATGTGGTGCCGGTACCTAAGAAAGACGGAAAGGTCAGAATGTGTGTCGACTACAGGGATCTGAACAGGGCCAGCCCCAAGGATGACTTCCCTTTACCTCACATTGATGTCCTTGTTGATAATACAGCTCAGCACAAGGTATTCTCTTTCATGGATGGCTTTTCAGGTTACAATCAGATTAAGATGGCACCTGAAGACATGGAAAAGACTACGTTTGTCACTCAGTGGGGCACCTTCTGTTACAAGGTCATGCCATTTGGATTAAAGAACGCTGGGGCAACCTACCAACGTGCCATGGTTGCTTTATTTCATGACATGATCCATCACGAGATAGAAGTATATGTGGACGACATGATCGCTAGGTCCCAGACAGAGGAAGAGCATCTAGATCATCTGCAGAAGTTGTTTGACCGGTTGAAACTATACAAGTTGAGATTGAACCCGAACAAGTGCACCTTCGGGGTAAGATCTGGGAAGTTGCTAGGCTTCGTGGTCAGTGATAAAGGTATTCAAGTGGACCCTGCTAAGGTCAAAGCTATTCAAGAGATGCCAGTCCCCAAGACAGAGAAGGAGGTCAGAGGCTTTTTAGGACGCCTGAATTACATTGCTCGCTTTATCTCACATCTGACTGCTACCTGTGAGCCAATCTTCAAGCTGCTGAAGAAAGATCAGGTAGTACGTTGGAACGATGAATGTCAGGCTGCCTTTGACAAAATCAAAGAATATCTCCAAGAACCACCTATCCTTATGCCACCGGTTGAAGGGAGACCTCTGATACTATATCTAACAGTGCTTGACAACTCAATGGGGTGTGTGCTGGGGCAGCATGACGAGTCTGGCCGAAAAGAGCATGCCATTTATTATCTTAGCAAAAAGTTTACCGACTGTGAGACCCGATACTCACTGCTTGAGAAAACTTGCTGCGCTTTGGTATGGGCTGCTCGCCGGCTGAGACAGTATATGCTGACTCACACTACCTTGTTGATCTCAAAAATGGATCCGATAAAGTACATATTCGAAAAGCCTGCTCTGTCTGGGAGAATTGCAAGATGGCAAATGATCTTGACGGAATACGACATTCAGTACACAACCCAGAAAGCCATCAAGGGAAGTGTATTGGCAGACCACTTAGCTCATCAAGCTGTAGATGACTACCAATCAATGAACTTCGAGTTTCCGGATGAAAGCATCATGATTGTGACTGATTGTGAAGTACCTGGACCGGATGAAGGACCTGAACCAGGATCCCGATGGTCTATGCACTTTGACGGAGCCTCCAATGCTTTGGGAAATGGTATCGGCGCCATCATCATATCTCCACAAGGTACTCATACTCCACTCACTGCCCGGCTATGTTTCAACTGTACCAACAACATGGCGGAGTATGAGGCGTGTATCATGGGTCTTCAAGCTGCGATCGACCTAAGGATCAAATTTCTAAGTGTCTTCGGAGATTCCGCTCTTGTGATCAATCAGATCAAAGGAGAGTGGGATACGAAACATCCAAACCTGATTCCTTACAGAGAATGTGTGTTGACCCTGATTCCCCACTTCACAGAGATAACCTTTGAACACTTCCCGAGAGAAGAAAATCAGCTGGCGGACGCGTTAGCTACAATGTCTTCAATGTTCAAGGTCAAATGGGATAACGAGGCTCCCCGAATCATCATCTGGAAATTGGACGAACCGGCATACTGTTGCGATCTCGAGACTGAATTGGTAACTGAGAAGCCTTGGTACCATGAAGTGAAAAGATACCTGGAAGCTCAGGAATACCCTGAAGGTGCCTCTGTCAATGATAAGAAGTTCCTGAGAAGGTTCGCAGCCAAGTTCTTCCTTAGCAACGGCATCTTGTACAAGCGAAACCATGATTCAACCCTACTGCGTTGTGTGGATAAAACTGAAGCAGAAAGGATCATGGAAGAGCTACATGAAGGGACCTTTGGTACACATTCCAGTGGACACACTATGGCTAAGAAAATCCTACGGGCGGGATACTATTGGTCCACAATGGAAGCTGATTGTTACCAACATTCCAGGACATGCCACAAGTGCCAGATCTATGCAGACAAGGTGCATGTTCCTCCGGTTCCCCTGAATGTTCTGACTGCGCCTTGGCCGTTTGCAATGTGGGGCATAGACATGATCGGCGAGATTAAACCTACGGCATCCAATGGACATCGATTCATCCTAGTGGCGATTGATTATTTCACAAAGTGGGTCGAGGCAGCCTCCTATGCTACGGTAACCAAGACTGTTGTGGCACGGTTCATTCGGCACAACCTGATCTGTCGGTACGGCGTCCCAAAAAGGATTATTACAGACAACGGTACCAATCTAAACAATAAGATGATTGCTGAGCTCTGCGAACAGTTCAAGATACAGCACCATAATTCTTCTCCTTACAGACCGAAGATGAATGGGGCTGTAGAAGCAGCTAACAAGAACATCAAGAAAATCGTGCAGAAGATGACAGTGACCTATAAAGATTGGCACGAGATGTTACCGTTCGCTCTACATGGGTACCGTACCTCAGCTAGGACGTCAACCGGGGCAACTCCTTTCTCTCTGGTTTATGGCATGGAGGCAGTCTTGCCGATCGAAGTGCAAATACCCTCTCTTCGGATAATGAAGGATGCAAATCTGAACGAAGGTGATTGGATCCAGACACGACTTGATCATCTCAACCTCATTGACGAAAAGAGACTTGCTGCTATCTGTCATGGTCAGACGTATCAGAAACGGATGATCAGGGCATTTAACAAAAAGGTCAGACCACAGGAATATCAAGTTGGGGATCTGGTAATCAAGAGAATCATCCTTCCTCAGAGTGATCCAAGGGGCAAATGGACCCCTACGTACGAAGGGCCATTTGTGGTTAAGCATGTGTTCTCAGGAGGAGCCATGATATTAACCAACATGGATGGTGACGACCTTCCTCACCCCGCCAATGCAGACATAGTTAAAAAATACTACGCATGAAAAAAGACCCGCTAGGCTGACATGCCTAGGCAAAAATTAGGGCTTCCCGTCGAACCAAAAGGGTTCGGGCAAAATGAAGGGATGAAAATGAAAAAAAATCTGTACACCCGGCAAGTCGAAAACCTGAAAAGGCGGCTTGGGCAAAAAAGGGTATCCCGGTGGACTGAAAACCCGAAAAGGGCGGTCCAGGCAAAAATTAGGGATAAAAGCGTAATACTACGTCTCGTTGGATCACTTTGCATCCAGAATCCGGTATCTACAGCAAGTTCAAACGGCATCGATCAGTCAGCTTCATCTTCAACCAAGGTCATCAAGTGATGAGACGCTCAGAGTTATAAAGACAATAGCAGAGTTGAAACCCAGTGGGATCATTCATATTTCACACAGCTGTTTTATTTTCTTTTGTACAAAATTTGTATAAACTCTCTTATTCGGCGGCGTTCCTTTTACTAGGACGTCAGCCTCTTGTACACAAAACGCCTATTTTCAGGCCATTCAAAATCAATACAAATATATTTTCAGTTAAACGTGCCAAGTGTTTTTCTTTTTTTCTGTTTTGTTTTGCGAAGAACGTCCAAGGTTCAATTTGTGATGTATGCATTGACAATAAATTGCTAACTCATAAATATTTGCATACGGAACAAAGGAATTAATTGCAGGTGACATTGGAAACAGGGGCAATAAAAGAGTAGTCTAAACAATCCAATTGCTCTATCCTCCAAGGTACCAAGGTAGGTTCAGCTAAAGAACATAACCAGCACATCTTAATTCCCCAGAGAGTAGTTCAGTAAAACAATACACTCTTCTCCAAGCAAATCTCAAGGAAATTGAGTATCCTCCCGTAGAGCTCAATACTTCCCCAGCAGCATATGTATTCTTAACAAGCATCCCCGGCAGTCTTGGCCTAAAGATTGTTCCCCGGCGGTATATCAACATTCAAAGGAATCACTTCCCCCGCAGTTCAAAACTTCCCAGAAGAGTCCAATCCAGTTTCCCCAGGAAAGTTGGAATTCATATCCCCAAGCAGTAAGCTTATCCCCAGTAAATTCTGGAAGCTTATCCTTCGCAAAGCACGAACACGTCGTCTGGCTTGATTTAAAGAGGTATTTCCTTAACAGGATATAACTGGGTTATCCTCAGCCAAAAGCCACGGAAAGAGCGTCGTCGACAAAGTCTTCTTACCCCAGCGAAGTCCATCAACACTTCCAACAACAAGGGTATCCTCAGCAAGTTATCAACAATTCAGCAAAGCATCTCTATCCCCACAGAGTATTGCTTCCCAGCATGGTCGCTAGAATATCTTGTCTCCCCGCAGAATCTATTCGCCAAGTTTATTCCGCAACGGAGTCATCTTCTCCTACCGGTATTCTTGCAGTTATCATCCCCAGCGGAAGCAAAATCTATTCTTCAGCATTAGCCCAGGATATGAATTCCCGGCACCCATCAAGGATCTACTTTCCTAGACGAAAACATTCATAAAACATCACATACATCATTATAGCATGCATAACGCATCACATCATACAAATCTCATTTATGTTGAGAACATCATCGCTTGATCCATATCATGTATTGCATATGACTGACCTTTACCTTTCAGGAAAGACGCAGTTAAAATGCTCAAACATATTTCAAAGCCTTTTCTAGTCCAGCTAAATCGACTCCCAACAGATTTTCCTGATAAAGACTCAGCAGAAGTTATGGTTCCCTCTCCAACGGCGAGTGAGGTGGTAAGCCCTTTTTCAAGATGTTTCCCTCTCCGACGGTGAGTGTGAGGTGATAGTCTCTTGTGGTTCCCTCTCCAACGGCGAGTGAGGTGGTAATTCCTTTTTCAGATGTTTCCCTCTCCGACGGTGAGTGTGAGGTGATAGTCTCCTATGGTCCCCTCTCCGACAAGTGCGTGAGGTGGTAATTCCTTCTTCAAATGTTTCCCTCTCCGACGGTGAGTGTGAGGTGATAGTCTCTTGTGGTTCCCTCTCCAACGGCGAGTGAGGTGGTAATTCCTTTTTCAGATGTTTCCCTCTCCGACGGTGAGTGTGAGGTGATAGTCTCCTATGGTCCCCTCTCCGACAAGTGCGTGAGGTGGTAATTCCTTCTTCAGATGTTTCCCTCTCTGACGGTGAGTGTGAGGTGATAGTCTCTTGTGGTTCCCTCTCCAACGGCGATTGAGGTGGTAATTCCTTTTTCAGATGTTTCCCTCTCTGACGGTGAGTGTGAGGTGATAGTCTCCTATGGTCCCCTCTCCGACAAGTGCGTGAGGTGGTAAATTCCTTCTTCAGATGTTTCCCTCTCCGACGGTGAGTGTGAGGTGATAGTCTCTTATGGTCCCCTCTCCGACGGTGTGTGAGGTGGTAAGTCCTTTTCAGATGTTTCCCTCTCCGACGGTGTGTGAGGTGGTAAGTCCTTTTCAGATGATTCCCTCTCCGACGGCGAGTGAGGTGATTCCCTTTCAAATTATAATGGCCTATGGTTCTCGTTCTGATCCTGCGAAGATGGTGATTCCCGCTAAGATTTTTCTCAACGAGCGTTGTTGAGGTTAAAGTCACCCAAGGTTCTCTTATCATTCATGCTAAGGCAGCAACCATCCCTGGTTCAATCATCAGCGTTTGAAGCTCCAGACTCAGCTCCTGTAACCAGTCAGGACATATCTATGCCAAGCATCTAAAATCAGCTCCTGCAACGTGTCAGGTATTCATTTTTCTTTTGCAGGTATGCAGGTTCTCGCTAAGGAATCTCCTACGCGACCAATATCGAGATGGCATCTATAAGCCCATCATCCTATCCACCAATCTCCAAATGGCATCTATAAGCCCATTCCCATCACACTGCTAACATGTGAGCGCAAATTTCTGGGCACTCTAGTGTCCAATCATCTTCTACCCTCGGATTACGAAAGGCACGTCAGCCAATCTGCATCCTCAGGTCTAAGAAGATTGAACAGCGGCAATTGTTGTACCCCAAAATTTTCCCTCCCATATTCTTCAAGAAATTGCCAAGTCAAGTCACAAAATTCCCCAAGGGTTGCACAGTGCAAAAGTCTCCTACACAGTCAAAACTAGGGTTTGGGTTCTGATCAAGAAAATGAAGTTTTCAAAGGCCCAATCAAGTCTCACATGCCTACAAATGTGGTCAAGCATCTTCATATCAAGTTTCAAGGCATTCAGCTCAAAATTGCACAGTTAAAACCCTAGATTGCACTACAGTCAACTGTAGGGGCAAAATGGTCATTTGATAGTCAAAAGTTCAAATTTTTGGTCAACATATCATTTTGAAGCCACAAACATCATTTGATCAATGCTTGATCATGATTCTCAAAATTTGGCTCAGAAAATCATCAAGATGCAAAAGTTACTATATTTGGACAGCTGAAAAAGTCAACTGAAATTGACCAGGGCATAACTTTCACATGGATTATCAGAAAAATTCCATCCAAAGCTCATTTTGAAGAGAAAGACATTTCCTACAACTCATCTTCATACTTCAAGTCCAAGAAATGCTCTCACAAAAAGTTATCAATTTCAACATTATAGGTCATTTTCAAAAGTCAACAAAAAGGGACTTTAAGTCAAAGGCCATAGCTTGAGATTGGTAAATCAAAATGACATGGGACCAAAGGCATTGGTTAGAGGACTCAAAGACCTTTCCAAAATGTCCAAGAACATGAGAAAAGCTTAAGAATTTAGCAAGTTATGCCTTGTGGAAGTTGGGAAATTTTTGGATATTTTGAAAAGTCAACATTGATTCAAATGACCTAAAATTGGTAATGGGCCTATTTTTCTTCCATGATTCATCATTCCAAGCATATGGACGACCACTTGGCCTAAAGGGAAGTATTTTCTCATTTTTTATTTATTTATTTGAATTATTATTTATATTAATTCATTTAAATTATTTAAATACATGAAAAATATCTAATTTGCCTTAACAAATCTTTTCATGCATGTTTCAGCCTCAATATGTCGTGCACATCCCAACATGGAAAGATTTGGTCTGATTTGAGCTAATTGATACAAAGAACACTTGAAAAAAGATTGAAAAAGATCCTTAACAAATCAAATCTTCAATCAAAGATTACAAGGGATTTTTATCAATTTTCTTAACCTAATAGCCTCATTACATAAGCACAAAGAGAACCCTAATGCATATATACTGAAAGCTGCGCTAAAAGTCCATGAAAAAACTTGAAAAAATTCTCTAAAAAGTCAAAACTGTAAACCACTCTAGAGGTCGATTCAAAGTGCAAAATTTGTTTCAATAGCTTGCCAAGGTTGCCCTGAACACATTCCAATCCCAAACATCCATCAACACGCCAAGAACTGGTAGATTGAACTCAAACTGCATCAAGAAAATTCCATTATCGTGCATCATGATTCAAACATTTTTACAGCATTTTTTTTATTGATTCTTATTCCTCATGAGATTCTAAAGCTAACTATCATGTTTAATTGCATTATTACGCTGTATATAAGATTTCACCATGCGTGGCTTTTAGGGTTTTCAGCATTTTGAATTAGGGTTTTTGAGATAAGGAAAAATTGAGGTTCCAGGCCACCACCATTAGACTCAGCGCTTGAAGACGAAGATGATGGAACCCTCGCGCTCAATTTATGAGCGTTGAGGGGCTAGTTGCTATTTTTTGGAAACATGCCTAAAACCACGCGTCTAAAACCGTTGCCATACAGTCTTGTTTCAGAAAAAAAAAAGAAAACACGTGAAGAAGATGATCACGTGGAAAGCGTTGATTCGCTGTTTTGAATTTCGCGCGTTTTCAATCCATTAACGCGTTGCTTCTTTTATATTATTTATTTGTTTGTATATTAACTGAATGCGCGTGTAGCTCAGCTGGCAAGGTGTGATGTTGGTAACCCCCATGACCTGGGCTCAAGTCCCAGGTCTGCATAATATTTCATGTTATTTTTCAATTCAAACTCCTATGCAGCGTCAGTATTGAGGATGCATCATATGCCTCAAAATCCAAAGGTCCACGCGTCCAAGGGATGCAGATCAAGGGTTCAGAATTGAAGAACACCATGAGGACTAGTCAACATGCGCATACGTGGCCTGGAAAAGTCAAACAATCTCAAGTTTAATGGGCCAGCATTCTAAGGCCTATACCTCACAATTGGGACTGAACCCCCCCTGGTTTGCTTTCTCTATATTTTTCTTGTTTTATTTTTAATTGTTATTTTATTTTCTTTATTTGTTTAAATTAATTATTATTTTTACAAAATATGAAAAAAACATCATAAAAAAATCAGAAAAAGAGAAGAGTATAATATTTATTTATTTTAATTATTTTCTTGTAAACAAATGTATGTAAATAAACTTAGTATAAATTAGGGTTTTTGCAATATTAATTCTTTTCATAAAATATCTAAAAAATATAGAATTAGGTTTAATAAATTTTATTCCTTTTAATTTTTTTTCTTTTTCATAATAATAATATTACTTATTTTATTTTCATAATTAAATTGCACATAAAAGAATTTAGGTTTAATTTAGGTTTTAATTTAATATGTTCACAATAAACTTAAAAGCCATTAGAATTAGGGTTTGTATCCAATTTTCATTTTAATTAATCTTTTTTTATTAAATCTTAAAAAAACATAAAAACACCAAAAACATTTTCCTTTAATTTTAATTTTAATTCCATTATTTATTTAATTTTTGCAAAAGGGTCCAACGCCCGCGTTCGTAATTTATTTAATTCGCGTATTTATTTTATTTTGCTTAAATGATTATGTATCTCTCCCAAAGCGTTATAACTTAAACTTCTCGCCCTTTTAATTCTTTTACTTGGCTTTATTTATTTTTCTGTCAAATCGGGTCCGGTTTAATTTTGGCGATGTGGACCCGCGCCTTTGTAATAGTTTAGGAATTTTATCTTTCCGCACTTTTTAACTTTTAAATAAATGCATGCAAGAATGAATGACAAAAATAAAAACAAAACGTTAGATCACCAATAACCTGACAAGACAAAAATAAATGAATCTGACACACAAATCACACACCACCCCTAGGGTACGCCTCACTGTTGCCTTACCTCGAAAGGTGATCGTCGAGTAGAGGATGTTTTAGTAAGTCCTCATGATCCGGGAACCTGGCATGAGGGTAGCTTCTAAGGTGTCTTCCTATTGCTCTGGTGATCACCATGTCCCGAACCTCGAATTGACCCGAACACCTCCAACGGTGGTGCTACCTACCTCTCAATGGTGGGATGGCACTACTTTAAAGGACATTTACACAGACGAATTCCTAAGGGTAGGTAGGTTCTCGTAGATACTTGCTCTCTTCAAAAACAAACAAAAAAAAACCTTTTCACCCCGACACTTTTGAAAAGCTTTCAAAACAATTTTTCAAACACTCTGACGCACGAGTCGAACTGAAATTTTTCAAAGAAACTTTTTTAAAACCCACATTGAAAAGCAAACAAACCATTTTTGAAAACACAATGAGCAAGTATCTAAGAGCCCATGGATAACCATGGATAGAAAGGGTGCTAACACCTTCCCTTTCTATAATCTACCTCCCGAACCGAGAGCAATCTCTTTAAGGAATTTTTCTGTGCTTTTGTCCTTTCCATTTGGAGAAAATAAAAGACGGTGGCAACTCTTGCTTCCGCGACATTTCGCGAACCAGCGTTAAACAGTCAGTTCTAGATCCACCGATCACACACACCTAGGCAAAACAAGGGCATCCCGGCGAACCAAAAGGTTCGGGAAAAAATTAGGGATAAAACAAAAAGAATTTGTACACCCGACAAGTTGAAAACCTGAAAGGGAGACTTGGGCAAAAAAGGGTTTCCCGGTGGACTGAAAACCCGAAAGGGCGGTCCAGGAAAAAAGTTAGGGAATTAAAGCTTATGACTATGTCTCGTCGGATCACTTTAAGGACAATCTCTTTACAGAGAAACTCGGAGCTTCTGATCAATTCAATCATCTTCGGACGAAGTAACAGACAGACAATATATTCAGAGATATGGAGGCTATAGCAGAATGGGAACCCCATGGGATTATTACACATAGCTATCTTTCTTTGAAATTTTTTCTTATTTATGACACCATCCTCTTACTAGGATGTTTGTCTCCTTTGTACAAAATACTTATTCAAAGTAAATACAAAGATATCTCTTTCAAAGTACATAAAACTATTTGCCTTTTTCTTTACACTTGTGTTTTATTTGCAAAAACGTCCAATGATTCATTAATGAACATATGCATTTGAACATAATTACTGTTTACAAATAAACAAAGTGGAAAAGAACAATTACTGAGAGGTTGAAAGATTAGGAAAACGTCTTTAGGATATTCCATGAGCGATCCCTACAACACGTCATTAAGATCCCCAGTGGAGCCAAAACTTTGAACTACAGATCCCCAGCGGAACCAAAACTTTGAACTACAGATCCCCAACGGAGCTGAGACTACCAACTACCAATCCCCAGTGGAGTTGAAACATTCAATCCCCAACGGAGATCATCCAGTTTCTCCAGGTTCCCCCAGTAAGTTTTCTTGAAGACTGAAAATCAACCAGATAACGGTTAACTTTTGTTTCTCCCCAACCTAGGATAACTCCCCAGTAGAGTGGCAGACGACCGAAATTCCCGAACTTTTTCCAAACAGGAATAAGTTTTTTCCCCACAGGGTTTTTAGTGCTCCTCGACAGAACAAAGACTCCTGTCAATAATCCCCAGTAGAAGTCATTAAAATTCTCTGGATTCCCTAAGCAGATTCCTCAAGAAGTATATGGCATTACTCTCATGACAAAATCCTCAACAACAGTCAAGGATTTATTTTCCTCAGCAATACAGCAAATCAGCTTACATGCGCATACATTACATCCATATATTATAAACATTGATAAAGTACATATATTGCATCATACATTTCATGCAACATAACTTTGTGCTTCAGCTAACATTTTACCCTTTTCAGGATAAGATTAACAGCTACCATTAACAAATGTTCAACAGATACAATACAGATACACTCCAGACACGGAAGTTATTATGTTGCTCATTCAGATTTCAATTTCAAGATACAGTACAGATACGCTCCAAACACGGTTGCCATTCTGTTGCTCATTCAGATCTCAACATTAAGATACAGTACAGATACACTCCAGACAAGGAAGTCATTCTGTCACTCATTCAGATTTCAATTTCAAGATACAGTCCAGATACGCTCCAGACACGGAAGCCATTTTGTCGCTTATTCAGGTTCATCCTTCAGATACAGTTTAGATACGCTCCAGACACGGAAGTCATTCTGTCACTCATTCAGATTTCAATTTCAAGATACAGTCCAGATACGCTCCAGACACGGAAGCCATTTTGTCGCTTATTCAGGTTCATCCTTCAGATACAGTTCAGATACGCTCCATACATGGAAGTCATTATGTCACTCATTCAGATTTCAATTTCAAGATACAGTCCAGATACGCTCCAGACACAGAAGCCATTCTGTCGCTTATTCAAGTTTATCCTTCAGATACAGTTCAGATACGCTCCAGACACAGAATCCGTTCTGTTACTTATTCAGATTCAAGTACAGATACAGTTCAGATACGTTCCAAATACGGACACCATTCTGATGCTTATTCTTTTGATTTACAACAAACATGCTTGGATGGCATCTACAAGCCCATCTCCAACAAGATTCTAACATACTCTCCAAATGGCATCTTTAAGCCCATTTCCTCAGCTACACTTTTGTCGAGTGCAAATTTATGGGCACTTAGTGTCCAATCATCTTTTACCTTCGAGTCACGAACGACAAAAATCACCAATCTAACTCTTCAGGTTCAAGAAGATTGAACGGGGCAGCTGTTGTACCCCAAAATTTGCCCTCCCATTTTTCATAGAAGACACAACCCTAGGGTTTCTCGGATATTCAAGTTGGTTCAGAAATCGACCCGACAGATTCTCTTCTGTGGCAGTAAACCAGCAATTAGGATTTTTCTTGCAATCCTCAGAAGAAAATGAATTCTCAAAAAGATTCAATTGGTTTTCACAGATATTCATGCTTTCTCAAGTTTACTGAAAAGACAGTGTTTGTTCTCAGAGCATTGTTTGTTTGGGACAAGAGATTAAGATTGTCATGTAGGACACTCATGATTGTTTGATCCAGGTTAACCAGATGATTTGCGTCTTTAAAAACATTTGATTGGTTAGAAAATGGAATATACATTGCGTGTTTGTTTGAGATGCAGTTACAGAATTATTGGGATTACTTGGAATTTAAGTTACCAGACTGGAACATTTTACTTCAAATATCATGATTGGGAATTTCAAAAATCAATTAGGATTCGAGAAGAAATTACAAGTTATTGTTGTTAAATAATTTCAATTGACACCAAAATATTTCACAAGACTTTCTCCAATTTTTCAAACATTGTTACAAAACAATTTGTTCTTTTAAATACTCTATGTTTTATAACTTATTGTATTTAAAAGATGAATTATTACAATTGTTGGATACAGTACAAGAATGATTTCTCTAAATTACAAAGAAAATCTAAATGTTTGATTGGCCTAGGAGAATTAATCTATGCCTAAACTTGTCTAAAGATTGAAGTCGCATCCAATTCTTTTGTTTATCTCCAAAGACTTCCATGCTTGCCATAGAGTTCTTGCCTCCTTTGCTTTGTCACATCCAATTATGCTCACATGAAAACAAAAGAAAGAAAAATAGTTAGTACAAATTATTTGGGCATGAGCAAGAATTTTCCAAAAAAAAAAAAGAGAGGTAATCATCATTAAGGTTTGCAAGAATGGAATCAGAATGCCATTATTCATCACAATTTTATTTTTTTATTTTGCAAATCACAAGAAGGTTATCCTTCTTGGTTCACAAAAAGAAGGAAAAGAAATGCTATAAACTGTCCAAGAAATGCTACAAAGTTGTCCAAACAAACAAAATGCAAGCAAGTTGTCCAAACAAACAAAATGCAAGCAAGCTGTGCAAACAAACAAAGGCAAGCAAACTGTCCAAACAAACACCAAAACTGAATCAAACAGAATGCCCAAACAGCAGCGCAAATTGGACAAATAACAACAAACAACATCAACAAAAAACGAGGCAGAAGTAAGTCAACAAAAGCTAAAGCAGGCAGCAAAGCAGAAGTATGGCAACATAAGATGCTAAGTCAAACAAAAAGCTTGTTCAAGAGGCATAAATCATCATTTTCCATTGCAAACCTTTCAGAATTGGAAAAAAAGGCAAAAGAGAAATTTGCTTTCTTATTGTCATTGAGAGAGAAGAGAGGAAATAAGTCACCTAGGTTATTGGAATGCACAGCCCTGCTGCCCTGCCTGTCACAAGTTACATAGAAGTTGCTAGAAAACAAAACTGCCACCAAAAAGCCATAAGGACAATATGTTAAAATATTCAAAATTGTTGGTTTCCCACCATTTTGAATAGAGATAACAAAAGTAGGGTGAATATAATAAGAGGAGAGAAATAGAAAAGGGACAACTAAAAAGCCAAAAACATAAGTCTAAAAACTTAGAAAAACACAAGTCTCCAACAGCAAAATATAAACCAACAACAAAACATGTAACAAAGCCAAACCTGATCCAAAATCAAAATACAGTACCAAAAGCCACAAACTCAAAAAAACACATAAGTTATCATACTTATAAGCCAAGCATCCAACTCACAAAACCAGAGCCAAAATCCAAAACCAAAAATATCATCAAACCAAAAACATGTTAACTCAAAACTGTTAACCATAATACAGTAGCAAGATCCCAAACCAAAATCCCAAAAAAACTGCTAAGCCCATCATCAAAACAAAACCAGAAAAAACCTGTCAAACATCCACAAATCCAAAACAACAAGGATCTCAATCTGTCAAAATCTCAAACCTGATCTAAAACCAAAAACAGAGTCAACTATCAACAAACTCATCAAACCTGTAACAAAGCGAAACATCCCAAAACCGGTCAAAGTCTCAAATAGAAAAACAACCATCAAACCAAAATCTGTCAACTGTCCAAGAAAAAATCATCAAACACAAAACCAGAAAAAGCCAAAACAACTATTAGCTTCTAATAACCAAAAATGTTAAAAAATTTCAAACAGAAACTTCAAACTGAGAAACCAAACAATCATCACCAAACTCAAAAAAAAAACTTGTAACAAGTTTCAAAGGCAAAAACAGTAACAAATCACAAAGCCTCGAGATCACAATAACCAGCATCATCATCATTCAAAGAAAGAATAGAAGAAGTTACCAAAGCGTCAGAAACACCAACACATTCATCCTCATCTCCTCTCCTTGCATAACTCTGGCCACCAAGGAACGCTATCCTCAATCTCGTTGTCCCCTTTCCATTTCAAAGAAAGATCTTTAACATGTATGGTTTCCCTCTCTTTCCAAATCTTCCGCAATCATGTCTTTTCATGCATTTAAAAGAGCAAGTTGTTGTACCCCAAAATTTTCCCTCTTATTTTATCAAGATTTCCCCTCACAAGGCTCCTTGAACTCCAGACAAGATTAGGGTTTTGCACTTCTCAAGACATCTCCTTGCACTGATGACCTAAATTAGGGTTTGAGTTTGCACAAGGATTTTTGGACTTCCAATGCTCAAAGTGACTTTCATACTTCTTGTTGGACTCGTAAGTTTATCCATACGAAGTTTCAAGCCTTGAATCAAATTTTTGCCCAGTCAATTGGACAGTTGACCTAGAAATCAGCTGTATTGGGGAAAAAGTCAACTATGGCCAATTTACAGTCAAACCTCATGATTTTTGACCCACATCAACATTATAGACTCATATGAACCATTTGATCAAGTTTGGACCATAACTCCTCAAGAAATTTGATCAGATCATCAAAAGGGCAAAATGGTCATTTTTAGGGTTTTGACTGCACAATGGAAATTTCTGACTTTTTACCTAGACAATGGAAAATTGGACTCAAGCATGGATTCAAGGACTCAATGGCATCATCTTGACCTATTCACAAGGTTCAAAAGATCTCAATTGCATTGGATTGACAGATGAATTTTTTAGTCAACTGATCAAAATTTGACTGTACACTAAAAGTCAAACTTTGACTTTTTGGTCAAAATCAAGTGCCAAGGGTCATTTTTCATTAAGATATCTCAAAACATGAAACTTATTCATCAAGAAACCCATTTTTGCAAATTAGGGTTTAAAGTTGAAAATTTTCATAACTTAGAATTTTTCTAAGTTATGAAATTTTCTTAATTTTTCCTAAACTTTGCCCAACATTTTCACCATGATGCAATTGGATTCAAACAAAACTTACAACATGAAAGTTGTAGTCCTCCACAAAGTCTACAACTTTTAATCACAAAGTTTTCCCAAAAGAATCTTGGATCTCAAGTTATGATTTTTGGAACAAGGGTCCCTAAAACTTTTAACTTAGTGAAATTTTGCCCTAGTTTAGGCAGGATTTTGGCCTATCTTCATGGCCATTTTTCACATAGTTCCACTTGTAATATCAAATTTCATTTCAAAGATGGATTTTAGAGCATGTTGCAAGCTTTCCAAAATGTCCAAGAACTCTCCAAACAAATTTGTGGTTAGGGAGAATCGAAGGCTTGAAGTTGGCAAAAACTCACTTTTCATCCATGGCATGTTCATATTGATACAAGTTGCAAATTCAAATCAGCTTGCTTTTCACTACATTACAGGCCTCAAAACCATTCCACACTCAATAATTAAATGCAAATCCATTGGTCTAAGGCATTGTTTTGGTCATTAGGGCATTGCATACAAGATTAATCCCTAAATGGTAAAAGGTACATTACCATTTTTGCCAAAGTTTGCTTTATGTCAAAACCACAATCCTTGAGCATAGAGCCAAATCTTGTGCAGCAAATCAGATCCACAAACTTGAGGGGCCAAGGGCAAAGTGTGCAAGCTGATGGATAGCCTGTACATGCCTGCTTCACATCACTTCTCATACTTTGCTTCATAACCAAGAAATTGGTCCAATACACTAGAACTGGAACATCAGCTAAAACTAACTTGTGCAAGCTTTTGAAACAACTTTCTCACATCCCCTTGAACCAGAAACACGACCCTTTGAGCCCTCAAACCTCCCATAGTGCAAAATCACCTTCCATTGGCAAAACAGGGCACTCCTTGCAGTTTGATTCCCACAACTCAAATCCCTCGTGCGTTTTGTCTCAAATTGGTTGAAACACATTCCACACAACATATCCAAGCTATCCCAACCCTTAAACACCAACTGTAACTCCATTTACAGGGTTTTCCATTTTTTATTTCAGCTTGTGTAGGTTGAGTTCTGTAGGCTTGTTCAAGCACATTCAAGGCAAGTTAGACATTGGAGAAGGTCAGGGGAAGTTCAAGCAAGCTCCCAAACATCTCAGGCCTTGTTGAAAAGCTTCACATTGCCATACACGAAGTCAGCTGAAAGAGGTTTTTAGCAACTTCCTATCTCTCTATTTAGGAACATTTAGACTTAGGTTTGTGAATAAGAAATGTAGTATTCATAGCCATGAAGCTGTACATATGCTCAGTTTTCATTTTAATTAAGCATGCTAAGAGAATTTGGTCCATGAACATCCTGAATAAAATAGGTTAAGATTTAGGGCCAGAGAAATTCTCTCTGGTTTTTGAGAGTTAGGACAAGTTTTTTATATGGTTGAATTCGTCTTGGAAAACCCTACAACTTTGATGTTATGTATTTTTGCATTAGAGCTCGTATGCAGGTTGTACATGTTGGATACAGGGCACGTGAAATTTTGAACAGAGGTTGAAGATGAAGTGTGGTGGGCTGGGCTTGGTCCTGGCTCACTATTGACAACCCCATTTTGCTGAATGCACCCACTGGCCCAATTTCTTTATACTTTGATATTTTTTTTATTTATTTTCATTTTCTGAGTTCTATTTTATATTTTCTAAATACAAAAATATCCAAAAATATTTTTTGTAAATTTTTACATTTATTTTGTATTTTATTTTTATTTTTTAGTATGAAAACAATTTAATTAGTATATATGTTATTTATTGAAAACTTAAAAATGATATATAAATTATATTTTTTTATTATTTTCTATTCTTTATTTTATTTACACTAAAAAATATTGTTCTAAATATATTTTTAGTCTTGTATATATTTTATTTTTATTGTACATATTTAATGTAATTAATATATATACATACTTTTATAGATAGTTTAGAATAAAAACATAAAAATACCATACTTTTATTTTTATTATTATTTACACTTAAAAAAATACTTTTTTCTAAATATATTTTATTTTTTGTATATACACCATTTTATTTTATTGTATGTAAATAATATAGTCAATATATTTATATTCTTAAAAATTAGGGTTTACTCTTAATAAATAATAATAATCATTTTTTTATTATTCTTTTCTTTTTATATTAAATATTTTTACATACATAAAAATAAACAAAAACCTTTTTTTGCATATTCATATTATTTTATATATTTATTAAATTTGTTTATTTGAATATTATTCATTTGTTATTTATACCATTTGATTCAATTTGGATGTAATAGTAAAAATTAGGGTTTTTATTTTCTTGTCAAATAATCCCTATTCAAAATTGTATCCCCCTTCCCATAATCAAATGTTGTAATAGTATAGATTATTTTACGCATTTACGCTTTCAATTATGCCATGATTAGAGATTAGGGTTTGTATGCAAAAAATCCAAAATCAACAAGTAGTTTGACCTAATACAAAGACAAAAATGCATGAAAATCAATACACAATGCACACTTGCACCCCTAGGGTTATATCCACTTGTTGCCTTAAAAATAGGCCATGTTATGCATGTTGAGTATTTTGGTAAAACAAAAACAAAACAAAAGATCATAGTCCCTCGATGACGCTATATTTGTTGCCTAAACAAAATGATCAAGTCCCTCGGAAAATTTGCTCAAAATACATGACACAATTGCTATCATGGTATATATGATGACCCGCGCCTGTCCCGTTTAACATCCTAATACAAGGTTGTTTACCAAATACAATGGTAAAACAACACTGTCAAAAGGGTCAAAACATATAGGAAAGATCTTTGAGTAAAATAGGGTAGATAGCTCTTAGTTATTTGATCAAAACTTGCAAAACATCCTTGCTATTTTCAAACACACCTCACAACACAATTTCAAAATATTTCCCAAATCAAACTTTCAAACATTGAAACATCTTTTCAAAAAAGACAATACATCTTTGTATACATTCAAATAAGAATCATTACAAAGGTTGCCACAACGATGGCCTCTTTTCAAAAACATCTTTTAAAACCATACAGAAAGCACCATTTCAAACAATTGAAAAGCAAAAGCAAGTGATCTAAACAAGTAACTAAGAGCCCATGGATAACCATGGATGAAAAGGGTGCTTGCACCTTCCCTTTTCATAATCTACTCCCTGAACCCAATAAAACATCTCAAAGGTCTTTCCTGTGCTTTTTGACCTTTCCTTAGGATAAAATAAAAATTTGGTGGCGACTCTTGCTAAACCTAAACATTTACGAACACCAACGCAAAACCTCAAGTAAGTTCTCCCACCGTATCACAGAACTGGCGACTCTGCTGGGGATAACCTTTCAAAGTGGAGTAACCTTAGGGTTTAGATCACCTTTTACATGCTTATCTTGTTTGCTTTGATTGCTTTACATTTGATTCTATTGTTTGGGTTTGAAATCCTCCACCCGGATTTGGGAAACATTCATAGGTAAATAGCAATACATTGTGGAAACTATGTGGGGTATACCGACATGGTTGAAGCAATAGCTATATTAGTGCGACATATTTGTGGGTACCGGTAGCCTTTGAGTCAATCAAAGAGAATACGGGGCCGCTGAGTGATGTCATAAAGCACTAATGAACTCTTAGAACCTTTACTTGACCATCTTGGCATTTTTAAGGGTATTGAGATGACCGGCTTTGGTGCAGTCCGAAGTTGGTAGATACTCGATACTAAGCTCATTAAGGATTGTTTTCTTAGAATATTTCGGTCGGCAGTTAAGTGGCTAAACTGAAACAATGAACACATAAAATAATCCAGTGATATTGAGCTCCTTAGAACCCAGTTACTATTTATAGGACAGGTTGAGCCAACTAGCTTCAAGAGGGTACTTACCTATGAAACCCCATGCAAGCCTGAAACTAGGAACTTGTGTGACTTGCTTGTACATATGCTTGTGCATACATCATGAACATCATAAAGCATCATATGCATCCACTAACCATTTCAAGGGTTTGGATCTTCATCTTTGTTCTTGTTTTGTAGGTAATGGAATCTCTTCGCAGGAAAACAATCCAAGTCAACCTTGTAAGGATCCCTCCTCAACTCAAGGAGCTTACTTCCAAGATTCCATAGAATTCTCTCTTCAGTGAAAGACATGGTAGACTCCTCAACTTAGTCAACTCCAACATTGAAGAAGACATGGTGAAAGTCCTCTTCCAGTTCTTTGACCCCCCACACCATTGCTTTACATTCCTTGATTACCAACTAGTGCCTACTTTGGAGGAATTTTCTCAACTCCTGAGGATTACTATTCTTCATCAACTACCCTACAACGGTACGGAAAGAGAACCAAAGTCTGAAGATGTTGCTCAAGCCTTACACTTGCAACCATCTGACATCAAAGGTCATTGGGAAACCAGAAGTGGTGTCAAGGGTTTCTTGGCAAAGTTTCTGTTTGAGAAGGCACAAGACTGCTGGAATTCTCTAGATCTGCAAGCTTTTGAGGAGATTGTAGCACTTCTCATCTATGGGTTGGTCTTGTTCCCAAACCCTTATCAGCTTATAGATGTGAATAATGTCAAGATTTTCATATCTCGGAATCCTGTGCCTACATTGCTCGGGGATATCTTACACTCATTTCACACAAGAACAATGAGGAAAAGAGGTGTTCTCATGTGTTGTACTCCTCTTCTGGCAAGGTGGTTTATTTCTCACCTTCCCCAAACAGTTTTGAAGAATGAGCAGGGTTTAAGGTGGTCACAACGGTTGATGACCCTCACACATTCTGATGTTCATTGGTGTTCTCGGTCCAGAGAAAATGTCATCATCATTGATCGTTGTGGGGAATTCCCTAATGTTCCACTACTTGGCATTAGGGGAGGAATTACCTACAACCCCTGTTTAGCTCTGAGGCAATTTGGGTATGCTCGAAGGGATGGCCCTCATGATATGCTGATGCCTGACTTGGTTTTTGACTTCGACAATGACGCTCAGGGACTTCGACAAAGGTTTATCCGAGCTTGGAGGATGCCCAACAAAGCGGATAGTAAGACACTGGGGCATAAGAATTCCATCCCCCTTAAGCCTTATCTCAAGTGGGTACGAACCCGCGCCCAGAGTCTTATGATGCCTTACCCCCACATTCTCCCCGTGATCAAAGAGCTTGTTATGGAAGGAGAGGTTCCATACACCCTCCTACATCCAGACATGCCAACATCATTGGAAGAATTGCAAAAGAGTTGGATACAGCTCAAGGAAGAGCGAAACACTTTTGAAGCCAGCTTCTATGCCAGTGAGAAGAAGGTTTTGGAACTTACCCGCCGACTTCACGAAGAGGAGACTCTTAACACTTGCATCGCGCCAAAAAGGATGCGCAACGTCTTTTTATATTAAGAAGCTTTGTAATATTTTGCCCATAGGGCTTTTATGTACTAACAAATTTCTTCTTATTAATATGACGTGTGTTCGTTTTGTTTGAAACAAATTTGAATTTCTGAATCCTTGAATGCATTACATGAATAACATATCATTCATCATATGCATAAACAGGTCTTCACACCAGGTTTCCTTATCTTTCTACTGTTTATTTCAGCAAGATGGATATAGAGCAGACGGTCAAAGATCTGCAAGCACAGAATTCGCAATTCCAACAACTCCTTATAACTTTGGCAAAGGGTCAAGAGGATCTTAAAGCATTGTTAGAGAAAGAGAAGTAAAAAGAAAAGAAGAAAAATAAAAGAATTGGTGTGGCCACTATGGGAAGAAGATTTGAGAATCAGGCTAGGAGAGTCCTGGATTTCCCCTCGACGTCTGACGAAGGGGTTGGTAAAGGAAAGGGAGTTGCAATGCCCTCCGAGTCTGAAGCTAAAGAAGAAGAAGAGGAAGAGGATGAAGATTACACCGAACAGCAGTACCCTTTGGCGGACGATAAGTATAAGAATCTTGAGGATCGGTTGGCAGCCATGGAGGTACAAAGGGTACCTGGGTTGGATTTCAAAGAACTAGGGTTGGTCGCTGGGATCGTCATTCCTCCCAAGTTCAAAGTGCCTATATTCGCTAAATACGACGATTTTTCCTGTCCAAAGATGCATCTGCGGTCCTACGTCAGAAAGATCCAACCTCACTCTTCTGATAAGGATCTATGGGTCCATTTTTTTCAAGATAGTTTGTCAGGTACGCAATTGGACTGGTTGTATCAACTTGAGAGATCTGATGTTCATAACTGGGAAGATTTGGCTGTTGCTTTCTACCGACAATACCAATATAACGCAGATTTAGCGCCTACTCGTACTCAACTACAGAGTATGGGTATGGCCTCTAATGAGGGATTTAAGGAGTATGCCCAGAAGTGGCAGGATTTGGCTGGAAGGGTGCAGCCACCATTGTCAGATAGAGAGCTGGTTGACATGTTTTTGGGGAACCTGTCAGGTCCATTCTTCAATCACTTGATCGGGAGCTCATCTGCAGGGTTCACCAAATTAATTCTGACCGGTGAAAGGGTCGAAGCTGGCATTAAGAGTGGTAAAATTCAGAAGGATGCCTCCTCTTCCACTGCTATCAAGAAGACCTTCCCAGCCAAGAAGGAAGTTTCTGCTGTTCACACCCAGAGAAATCAAGGGAGAATGGAGCGCCGACCAGCGGTGGGGGCTGTGATGATCCAGAACTTCTCAGCCGATCAACCTCAAAGCAGTCAACCCAGAGCTAACCAGCAAAGGGTAGAAAGGCCACAACGGTAATTCACCCGGATCAATATGACACCGAATTAGGTCCTCCCTCATCTGTTAAAGTTAAACCTTACCAACTTGAAAGAAGCGCCGAAAAACCCAAATACCTCTTCTCCTTATTATCATTCTAATGCGAAATGTGCATATCATTCGGACAGTGTGGGGCACGACACCAACAACTGTTGGGCCCTTAAAAACAAGATCCAATATTTAATAGATGCCAAGGAGGTAGAGTTTGATGCCCCCGAAAAACCTAATGTGATATCCGCTCCTATGCCAAAACATGGTCATAATGTCCATGCTATTGTAGAAGATCTTCATGTAACCGCTGTTGATGACTTAATGACTCCGTAGCCAATGATCAAGATGAATCTGTTGAAAGCCGAGATTTTCCCGGGATGTGAAAAAGATTGTTACTTCTGTTCAACCTTGCAATCTGATTGTCCGCTTTTGAAGTCAGGCATTCAACGCTTGATGGATACTCAAGAGATCCTCTCTCAGAAAACTCATGTTGCTACTATCACTCATGTTACTCCTGTTACTCCAATCAATGATGTTGCTATAATCACCATTTCCGACAATCTTTCCAAGACCTGCAAAAGGCCCGTTAAGATTACACCAGATCCAAAGTTTGTACCGCTAAATATTACCATGCCGGGGCCTATCCCATATAAGTCCAATAAGAGAATACCGTGGAATCATGGAGGAGAGATCTTCTATCACGGTGTGAAACAAATCGAATCAGTTGAAGAAAATTCCGATGAAGAGACTCCTGATGTGGGGAATATTGTAGGAACAAGTAAGATCACTCGTAGCAGAAGAATCTTCTCTCCGGAGATTGCTCCTCCACGGGCAGTCTTCGGACCCTCAAATTCTCCAGTGCCTGTCAAGATATTTGTGCAAAGTCCAGTGATTGAAGAAATTGTTACTCCTGAGGTTGTACCCTCTGCTGTTACTGCTGATAAAGGTAAGGGGATCCAAGAACCGCCCGTCAGGACGAGGGCTAAGACTTTGGTTATCCCCGAGACCACCCAAAAGGAGATGGAGGAGATTTTAAAGATAATTAAGAAGAGCGACTATGATGTCGTAGAGCAGCTGGGGCAAACCCCTTCAAAAATCTATATGCTGGCTCTATTGCTCTGCTCCGAGGCTCATGCCAAAGCCTTGATCAAATTTCTGAAGACGGCATACGTGCCTCAAGAAACTTCTGCAGACCAGTTTCAAGAGTGCGTGGCTAGCCTTACAGCCGACAATGGTCTTGGTTTCTCTGATGCTGATTTGACGTCTAAGGGAAGAAAGCATAATGATGCGCTGCATGTCTTAGTAGAGTGCAGAGGGACCACACTTGCTCATGTTCTGGTTGATACTGGTTCATCTTTAAATGTTCTACCAAAGAAAGCATTGGACAGATTAGACTGTGAGGGTTTGACCCTAAAGCCCAGTAATATCATTGTTAGAGCCTTTGATGGTTCTAAGCGGATGGTTCACGGAGAAGTGGACATTCCAATTAAGGTGGGAACGGAAATTTTCAACTCTATTTTTTATGTGATGGACATCCGTCCTTCATATTCATGCTTGTTGGGAAGGCCATGGATCCACAACGTCGGGGAAGTCACTTCTTCTCTACACCAGATGCTCAAATACCCAGTTCAGGGTAAAATCATAACAGTTCATGGTGAGGAGGAGTATATGATAAGCCACCTTAACTCTTTCTGCTACGTGGAGTTAGATGGTGACTTTATAGAAACACCTTTCCAACACTTTGAAGAGGTTTCTCCTGAAGTTGCGGTTGCCAAGACAATGATTGATGCGCCCATCATTACCAAGCTTGTGTCCCGGATGTCATCCCTTAAAGATGCGGAGGCTGTAATCAAGGAAGGAGGAAGTACAGTGTAGGGTCAACTGCCAGATTTTCCTTACAAGACAGATAAGTTCGGATTGGGTTTCACTGCTGCTAGCCAGAAAGTTGTGCGTCGCTCCCGGGCTGGAGGACCGCCACTGAAAATCACTCATCACAGAGTTCATGCTTTAGAGGACGATGAAGAAGGAAGCAATTTTGAAGACTGGATCTTTCCAACCATCGAAGGAGGACTAAACAACTGGGAGGCGAAAGACTTCGTTCCCATTACTTTCATCAATCAGTAATTTATCTTTTGAACATTTCCTGTTTGGTCTGTAATAATTATTAAACAATTTGTACACTCTTTTCGCCTTATGCCTTACCCGGGGCATATAGGTCCATTTGTAAGGGTTTTGATTCTTCATTTTCATATGCCATTTTTAATGAATCATGGATGTTTTCATCTATAAACTTTTGTGTTCATTTTCTTTCTTTTTACATTTTATTTTGTTTAAAGATGGCTATCCCTTACACATACCCACACTCATAAAATGCAGGTACCCATCCACTCCGGATTCCATGGGTAACAATTCTGCTATGGCCTTCAGTGACTCTGAAGATCTGGTCAATCATGCCGAGTACGAAGGTGATGAAAACTGTGAAGTGCCTGGAGAGCTGGCTAGACTTTTGCAACAAGAAGAAAGGGCTATTCTGCCCCATGAAGAGTTGTTAGAGAATATCAATTTGGGTACTGCCGAAGACAGAAAAGAGGTTAAAGTGGGTGCCAACCTAAATCCAAATGTCAAAGAGCTCTTAGTTCAGCTGTTGAATGAATATGTTGAGATCTTTGTCTGGTCCTATGAAGACATGCCGGGACTGGATACAAATATTGTGGTTCACCGTCTCCCTACAAGAGAAGATTGTCCACCAATCAAACAGAAAGTTCGCTGAATGAGGCCCGACATGTCCGAAAAGATCAAAGCTGAAGTGATGAAGCAGTTCAATGCTGGATTTCTGGTTGTTACTTCCTATCCATAATGGGTTGCTAATATTGTGCCCATGCCTAAGAAGGACGACAAAGTCAGAATGTGTGTGGACTACAGAGATTTAAACAGGGTTAACCCTAAAGATGATTTTCCACTACCACACATTGACATCTTGGTTGACAACACAGCTCAACATAAGGTATTCTCTTTCATGGACGGATTTTTAGGGTACAACCAGATCAAGATGGCCCCCGAAGACATGGAGAAGACTACTTTTGTTACGCAGTGGGGTACCTTCTGCTATAAAGTGATGCCATTTGGACTGAAGAATGTCGGGGCAACCTATCAGCGAGCCATGGTAGCTTTGTTTCATGACATGATACATCATGAAATTGAAGTCTACGTAGACGACATGATAGCCCGTTCACAAACAGAAGAAGAACACCTCGACCATCTGCAAAAGCTGTTTGTCAGGTTAAAGGAATATAAGCTCGGACTGAACCCTAGCAAGTGCACTTTCGGAGTCAGGTCCGGTAAACTTTTGGGATTTATCTTCAGTAATAAAGGCATCGAGGTTGATCCTGCCAAAGTTAAAGCTATACAAGAAATGCCTGCCCCCGCACTGAGAAGGAGGTTAGAGGTTTCTTTGGGCGCCTAAACTATATTGCAAGGTTCATCTCTCACCTAACATCTACCTGTGAGCCAATCTTCAAGCTGTTGAAGAAAGATCAGGTGGTTGAATAGAACAATGATTGTCAAGTTTCTTTTGATAAAATTAAGGAGTATTTGCTGGAACCTCCTATCTTGATGCCACCCGTCGAAGGAAGGCCTTTAATCATGTATCTGACTGTTTTAGATAACTCAATAGGGTGCGTACTGGGCCAACATGACGAGTCTGGCCGAAAAGAGCATGCCATTTATTACCTTAGCAAAAATTTTACCGACTGTGAGATTCACTACTCACTTCTCGAGAAAACTTGTTGCGCTTTGGTATGGGCTGCTCGCCGGCTAAGGCAGTATATGTTGAGACATACCACTCTGCTGATTTCTAAAATGGATCCGATCAAGTACATCTTCGAGAAGCCTGCTTTATCCGGAAGGATCGCTAGATGGCAGATGATCTTGACTGAGTATGATATCCAGTACACAACCTAAAAATCTATAAAGGGGAGTGTATTAGCTGACCATCTAGCTCATCAAGCCGTCTAAGATTACTAATCTATGAGGTTCGACTTCCCTGACGAGGATATTATGACATTGGACAACATTAAAGGTAACAGACCATATGACGGACCTGAACAAGGATCCCGATGGACCCTGTACTTTGATGGTGCTTCAAATGCACTTGGCAACGGTATCGGCGCGGTACTTATCTCTCCAGAAGGTTGCCATACACCTTTCACTGCTAGACTCTGCTTCAGCTGCACTAACAACATGGCCGAGTATGAAGCTTGTATCTTTGGTCTCAAGGTTGCTATTGACTTAGGAATCAAATCTTTAATCGTATTTGGGGACTCAGCTTTGGTTATCAGTCAAATCAAAGGAGAGTGGGATACTAAACACCCTAACCTCATCCCTTACAAAGAACATGTCCTGACATTGTTACCACATTTCGAGCAGATTACCTTCGAGCACTTCCCACGAGAAGTGAATCAACTAGCAGATGCGCTAGCTACAATGTCATTCATGTTTAAACTTAACTGGGATAATGAGGCACCTCAAATCACCATCGAACGAATGGACGAACCTGCACATTGTCACGAGATTAATACCGAAGAAGTGGTGGACCGACCTTGGTTTCATGACGTCAAAAGGTATCTCGAAGCACAAGAGTACCTTGAAGGAGCTTCAGTCAACGACAAAAAGTTCTTAAGGAGGTTCGCTGCCAAGTTCTTTCTAAGCAATGGTATCCTATACAAGCGCAATCTTGATTGTGTCCTACTCCGTTGTATGGACAAGGTTGAAGCTGAGAAGATCATGGCTGAACTGCATAATGGCACCTTTGGCACCCACTCGAGTGGTCATACGATGGCTAAGAAGATTCTAAGGGCAGACTACTACTGGTCTACCATGGAAGTTGATTGTCATCAACATTCTCGTACTTGTCACAAATGCCAAATCTATGCTGACAAGGTACATATTCCTCTGGTTCCTCTCAATGTCTTAACAGCTCCTTGGCCATTCTCGATGTGGGGAATCGACATGATTGGAGAGATCAAGCCTACAACATCCAATGGACACTGTTTCATCCTGGTGGCCATTGATTACTTTACCAAGTGGGTCGAAGCAGTTTCTTTCGCCTCTGTTACAAAGAATGTGGTTGCCCGCTTCATCAATCAGAACCTCATATGCCGGTATGGTATCCCCGACAGGATCATCACTGACAATGGTACGAATTTGAACAATACTATGATCACCGCTCTGTGCGAGCAGTTCAAGATTCAACATCACAATTCATCTCCCTATCGGCCAAAGATGAACGGTGTTGTTGAAGCTGCAAACAAAAATATCAAGAAAATCATTCAAAAGATGACAGTTACCTACAAGGACTGGCATGAGATGTTACTATTTGCTCTGCACGGGTACTGTACCACGGCACGCACTTCAAATGAGGAAACACCCTTTTCTTTGGTATACGGCATGGAGGTTGTTTTACCTGTGGAGGTTCAGATTCCTTCCCTGAGAATCATGAAGGACGCTGGTTTGAGTGAAGACGATTGGATTCAGACCCGGCTTGATCAACTTAACTTGATTGACGAGAAGCGACTTACTGTTGTTTTCCATGGTCAGACGTATCAGAAACGTATGATCAAGGCCTTCAACAAGAAAGTCAAGAGACAAGTATATCAAGTCGGGGACCTTGTAATCAAGCGAATCATTTTGCCGTAAAGTGATCCCATGGGCAAATGGACTCCTACTTACGAAGGACCGTTTGTGATCAAAAACATCTTTTCTGGTGGGACAATGATTCTGACCACCATGGACGATGATGACCTGTCGCACCCTGCAAACGCAGACATAGTCAAAAGAAACTACACATGAAACGACCCGACAAGTTGAAAACCGAAAGGGCGACTTGGGCAAAAATGGGCATCCCGGTGAATCGAAAACCCGAAAGGGCGGTTCAGGTAAAAATTAGGGATAAATAAAAAAATCTGTACACCCGGCAAGTTGAAAACCCGAAAGGGCGACTTGGGCAAAAAAGGGTTTCCCGGTGGATCGAAAACCCGAAAGGGCGGTCCAGGCAAAAGCTAGGGAATTAAAGCGTATGACTATGTCTCGTCGGATCACTTTAAGGATAATCTCTTCACAGACAAGCTCCAAGTTTCTGATCAATCCAATCATCTGCGGACGAAGCAACGAATGGATAAGATATTCAGAGTTGTGAAGACTATAGCAGAATGGGAACCCCATGGAATTGTTACACATAGCCATCTTTCTTTGTGTAAATTTTTCTCATTTTTTATGACAACATTCTCTTACTAGGATGTCTGTCTCCTTTGTACAAAATACTTACACAAAGTTAATACAAAGATATTTCAAAGTGCAGAAATTTGTTTGTTCTTTCTTTTTTACACTTGTGTTTTATTTGAAAACGTCCAATGATTTATTAAATGAGCATATGCATTTGAATATAATCACTTCTTATAAATAAAACGGAATGAGAAAGGATAATTACTGATAGGTTGAAAGTATAGGAAGACGTCTTTATTCTACTCCGGAGGAAATCCCCTGCAGTATGTCATCCAGATCCTCAACAGAGCTAAAACCTTGAAATACATATCCCCGGCGGAGTTAAGTTTCAAAATTCATTACATCAGAATTAAGTTTCTAAACTCCCAACTCCGAGCGGAGCTGGAAAACTTTAAACTATAAACCCTCAGCGAAGATAAAACTTTCTTCCCGAACAGAGTCCAAAACTTCAAATCTTAAACCCCGGTGGAATACTATCCAACTTCCTCCGATTCCCCAGTAGATTGGCATACAACCCAAGCTTTTGAAAACTCTCCAACATGATAAGCATTCTCCCCACAGAGTTATTCCCCAACAGAACGAAGATTCTTGTTCTCATTTCTCCAGTTGAAGCCTCCCAGGTTTTAATTCCCCAGTAGGGATCGTCAGAGTTTTCCTTATTCCCCATGAAAGTCATGAAGGATCCTCAATTCCTCGCAGAAGTTGTCAAGGCTCTTGTTAATCCCCACAAGTCACCAAGGATTTTCAATCCCCAGCAGTATTCCAAAGGATTTCTCAGTCTCAATAATCAAAGGTTTTAGATCTCCAGCAGCAGTCAAGGATTTATTTTCCCCGGCAGCAGTCAAAGATTTCATTATCTCCAGCTATCAAGGATTTATTCTCCTCAACAAGACATTCAATCAACTTACATGCACATACATTACATTCATATATCATAAACATTGATAAAACATATCTTGTTGTATCATACATTTCATGCAGCATAGCTTTGTGTTTTAGCTAACATTTTATCATTTTTCAGGATAAGATTAAAAGCTACCTTTAATGAGCGTTCAAAGATTTCAGATACAGTATGGATACACCCCAGACACGACGGTCATTCTATTACTCATTCAGAATTTCAAGTCAAAATACAGTATGGATACACCTCAGACACGGCGGTCATTCTACTACTCACACAGACTTCAGCAATCAGATACAGACTAGATATGCTCCAAACACAGAAGTCATTCTATTTCTCATTCAGATTCAACTATCAACTTCAAGTTCAGATACACTCCAGACACGGAAGTCATTCTGTCACTTGTCCAGATCCCAGTTATAGTACGGATACACTCTAGACACAGAAGTCATTCTGCTGCTCATACAGATCTCAACTTCAGATATAGTCCAGATACGCGCCAGACACGGTTTCCATTCTGTCACTCATTCGGAATTTATCCCCAGCCCGGAGATGCTCCATACACAGATGTTTCTCTGTCGCCCATTCAGAATTCAGATACAATACAGATACACTCTAGAAACGGCAGTCATTCTGATATTCATTCAAGAATCAAATACGGTTACAACTCGGATATGCTCTAGACACGGACGCCATTCATTTTCTCATACGAATCCAATCTCCAGATACAACTCAGATACGTTCCAAATATGGATACCATTCTGGTGTTCATTCTCCTGATTTTCAACAAACAGTCTTGGATGGCATCTCTAAGCCCATCTCCAGCAAGATTCTACCATCTCCAAATGGCATCTTTAAGCCCATTGCCTCAGCTACATTTTGACGAGTGCAAATTTACGGGCACTCTAGTGTCCAATCCTTTTTTACCTTCGAGTCACGAAAGGCAAACTCGCCAATCTAACTCTTCAGGTTCAATAATATTGAACAGGGGCAGCTGTTGTACCCCAAAATTTTCCCTCTTATTTTATCAAGATTTCTCCTCACAAGGCTCCTTGAACTCCAGACAGGGTTAGGGTTTTGCACTGCTCAAGACATCTCCTTGCACTGATGACCTAAATTAGGGTTTGAGTTTGCACAGGGATTTTTGGACTTCCAATGCTCAAAGTGACTTTCATACTTCATGTTGGACTCATAAGTTTGTCCATACCAAGTTTCAAGCCTTGAATTAAATTTTTGCCCAGTCAATTGGACAGTTGACCTAGAAATCAGCTGTATTGGGGAAAAAGTCAACTATGACCAATTTACAGTCAAACCTCATAATTTTTGACCCACATCAATATTATAGACTCATATGAACCATTTGATCAAGTTTGGACCACAACTCAAGAAATTTAATCAGATCATCAAAAGGGCAAAATGGTCATTTTTAGGGTTTTGACTGCACAAGGGCAATTTCTGACTTTTGACCTAGCCAATGGCAAATTGGACTCAAGCATGGATTCAAGGACTCAATGGAATCATCTTGACCTATTCACAAGGTTCAAAAGATCTCAATTGCATTGGATTGACAGATGAATTTTTCAGTCAACTGATCAAAATTTGACTGTACACTGAAAAGTCAAACTTTGACTTTTTGGTCAAAATCAAGTGCCAAGGGTCATTTTTAATCAAGATATGTCAAAACATGAAACTTATTCATCAAGAAACCCATTTTTGCAAATTACGGTTTAAAGTTGAAAAATTTCATAACTTTGAATTTTTTTCTAAGTTATGAAATTTTCTTAATTTTTCCTAAACTTTGCCCAACATTTTCACCATGATGCAATTGGATTCAAACAAAACTTCCAACATGAAAGTTGTAGTACTCCACAAAGTCTACAACTTTGATTCACAAAGTTTTCCCAAAAAAAGCTTGGATCTCAAGTTATGATTTTTGGAACAAGGGTCCCTAAAACTTTTAACTTAGTGAAATTTTGCCCTAGTTTACGCAGGATTTTGGCCTATCTTCATGGCCATATTTCACATAGTTACACTTGTAATCTCAAATTGAATTTCAAAATATGGATTGTAGAGAATGTTGCAAGCTTTCCAAAATATCCAAGTACTCTCCAAACACATTTGTGGTTAGGGAGAATCGAAGGCTTGAAGTTGGCAAAAACTCACTTTTCATCCATGGCATGTTCATATTGATACAAGTTGCAAATTCAAATCAGCTTGCTTTGCACTAGATTACAGGCCTCAAAACCATTCCACACTCAATAATTAAATGCAAATCCATTGGTCTAAGGCATTATTTTGGTCATTAGGGCATTGCATACAAGATTAATCCCTAAATGGTAAAAGGTACATTACCATTTTTGCCAAAGTTTGCTTTATGTCAAAACCATAATCCTTGAGCATAGAGCCAAATCTTGTGCAGCAAATCAGATCCACAAACTTGAGGGGCCAAGGGCAAAGTGTGCAAGCTGATGGATAGCTTGTACATGCATGCTTCACATCACTTCTCATACTTTGCTTCATAACCAAGAAATTGGTCCAATACACTAGAACTGGAACATCAGCTAAAACTAACTTGTGCAAGCTTTTGAAACAACTTTCTCACATCCCCTTGAACCAGAAACACGACCCTTTGAGCCCTCAAACCTCCCATAGTGCAAAATCAACTTCCATTGGCAAAATAGGGCACTCCCTGCAGTTTGATTCTCACAACTCAAATCCCTCGTGCGTTTTGTCTCAAATTGGTTCAAACACATTCCACACAACATATCCAAGCTATCCCAACCCTTAAACACCAACTGTAACTCCATTTACAAGGTTTGCCATTTTTGATTTCAGCTTGTGCAGGTTGAGTTATGTATGCTTGTTCAAGCATATTCAAGGCAAGTTAGACATTGGAGAAGGTCAGGGGAAGTTCAAGCAAGCTCCCAAACATCTCAGGCCTTGTTGAAAAGCTTCACATTGCCATACACGAAGTCAGCTGAAACAGGTTTTTAGAAACTTCCTATCTCTCTATTTAGGAACATTTAGACTTAGGTTTGTGAATAAGAAATGTAGTATTCATAGCCATGAAGTTGTACATATGCTCAGTTTTCATTTTAATTAAGCATGCTAAGAGAATTTGGTCCATGAACATCCTGAAAAAAATAGGTTAAGATTTAGGGTCAGAGAAATTCTCTCTGGTCTTTGAGAGTTAGGACAAGTTTTTTATATGGTTGAGTTCATCTTGGAAAAGCCTACAACTTTGATGTTATATGTTTTTGCATTAGAGCTCGTATGCAGGTTGTACATGTTGGATACAGGGCGCGCGAAATTTTGAGCAGAGGTTGAAGATGAAGTGTGGTGGGCTGGGCTTGGTTCTGGCTCACTATTGACACTCCCCTTTTGCTGAATGCACCCCCTGGCCCAATTTCTTTATACTTTGATATTTTTTTATTTATTTTCATTTTCTAAATACAAAAATATCCAAAAATATTTTTTATAAATTTTTACATTTATTTTGTATTTTATTTTTATTTTTTAGTATGAAAACAATTTAATTAGTATATATGTTATTTATTGAAAACTTAAAAATGATATATAAATTATACTTTTTTTTATTTTCTATTCTTTATTTTATTTACACTAAAAAATATTGTTCTAAATATATTTTTAGTCTTGTATATATTTTATTTTTATTGTACATATTTAATGTAATTAATATATATACATACTTTTATAGATAGTTTAGAATAAAAACATAAAAATACCATACTTTTATTTTTATTATTATTTACACTTAAAAAAATACTTTTTCTAAATATATTTTATTTTTTGTATATACACCATTTTATTTTATTGTATGTAAATAATATAGTCAATATATTTATATTCTTAAAAATTAGGGTTTACTCTTAATAAATAATAATAATCCTTTTTTTTATTATTCTTTTCTTTTTACATTAAATATTTTTACATACATGAAAATAAACAAAAACCTTTTTTTTCATATTTATATTATTTTATATATTTATTAAATTTGTTTATTTGAATATTATTCATTTGTTATTTATGTCATTTGATTCAATTTTGATGTAATAGTAAAAATTAGGGTTTTTATTTTCTTGTCAAATAATCCCTATTCAAAATTGTATCCCCCTTCCCATAATCAAATGTTGTAATAGTATAGATTATTTTACGCATTTACGCTTTCAATTATGCCATGATTAGAGATTAGGGTTTGTATGCAAAAAATCCAAAATCAACAAGTAGTTTGACCTAATACAAAGACAAAAATGCATGAAAATCAATACACAATGCACACTTGCACCCCTAGGGTTATATCCACTTGTTGCCTTAAAAATGGGCCATGTTATGCATGTTGAGTATTTTGGCAAAACAAAAACAAAACAAAAGATCATATTCCCTCGATGACGCTATCTTGGTTGCCTAAACAAAATGATCAAGTCCCTCGGAAAATTTGCTCAAAATACTTGACACAATTGCTATCATGGTCTATATGATGACTCGCGCCTGTCCCGTTTAACATCCTAATACAAGTTTGTTTATCAAATACAATGGTAAAACAACACTGTCAAAAGGGTTAAAAACATATAGGAAAGATCTTTGAGTAAAATAGGGTAGATAGCTCTTAGTTACTTGATCAAAACTTGCAAAACATCCTTGCTATTTTCAAACACACCTCACAACACAATTTCAAAATATTTCCCAAATCAAACTTTCAAATATTGAAACATATTTTCAAAAAAGACAATACATCTTTGTATACATTCAAATACGAATCATTACAAAGGTTGCCACAACGATGACCTCTTTTCAAAAACATCTTTTAATACCACACACAAAGCACCATTTTAAACAATTGAAAAGAAAAAGCAAGTGATCTAAACAAGTAACTAAGAGCCCATGGATAACCATGGATGAAAAGGGTGCTTGCACCTTCCCTTTTCATAATCTACTCCCCGAACCCAAGAAAACATCTCAAAGGTCTTTCCTGTGCTTTTTGACCTTTCCTTAGGATAAAATAAAAATTCGGTGGCAACTCTTGCTAAACCGAAACATTTGCGAACACCAACGCAAAACCTCAAGTCAGTTCTCCTACTGTATCACACAAGTTAATTAGCAGAAAACATAACAAGATGAAAATCAATAAATCGTTAAGCTTTAAGGATAACAAAAACCTTACCCTTTTTTCAAAGAAAACCACTAGAGCTTGATTAGGAGGACGTGATTGGTGGAGTTCCGGCAACAGAGAGTGAGGGAGGAGGTCAAGGACGATTCAGTTTCGAGTCTCTTAGTTTTAGGACCGAATTCAACATTTAGGGTTTCAAGGATGCGAATCATAGTGAGACAAAGAGGTAAAGAGCGATTTTGCTCGCGAAACAGGGATGGTTAGTGAGAAATTCAGAGATGAACAAGGATGATACAGAGATGGGCGAAGGGGAAGAGAGCGGCTCCATGTGAGTGAGAGGGTTCCAAGAACCCTAATTTCATTTTCCTTCCTTAATCAAACAACTAAGCTGAGTTAGAGATTTGGGTTTGTTTTGTTTGAATCTGCCTCTTAAGCCCATTTGTTTTACTGGATCCAACGCCCCCCCCCCCCCCCCCCCCCCCCTTGCTTGTTTTTGTGTTACAGTAAAACAACATTTTGTTTGGGCCTCATCTAAATCATCTTAAGCCCATGTTACTTTTTTTTATTTGACTTTCTTCTCATTTTCTTTTTGTTATACAAATGCATAAAACTTAAAATATTTTTATTAATTTGATTTAGGTTTTTGTAATATTTTTTTTATCATTTTCTTTTTTTTATAAACTTGTTTTTTTAATTAATTTTTACATTTTATAAAACATCAAAAAAATTAATTTAGTTTGTTTTCTTTCTTTAAATTTATTTATATAATTAATAAAAATACAAAATAATAAAGAATATAATTTAATCAATTATTTTCATTTTAGAATAGGTTTTACTTTTCTCTTTTCAAGTAAATACTTAACATTTCATATTTTGTTGATTTTATCTCATGGATTATCATAGCTTTAATTAAATCGCACAAAATTCGATTTGGTTGTATTATTTGATATTCAGACATTTCTATCTCATTTGATTCATCCCCATTTGTAAAAATTATACCCCCATTCCCGAATATTTTGTAATAGCGTAGAATTTCAATTCCCGCAATTTACTGTTTTCCATATACTGTATAGTAACTAGGCGTGTATGGCAAGATTCAAAAATCAATCGCTAAATGACCTAAATCAAAGAATAAAACAACTTGAAACCAACACACTTTTTCACACGCGCACCTCTAGGGTAACCTTGCTCGTTGCCTCGGAAATACAATCATGTCCCTCGAATATGAGACACTTTAGCAATGACCCTTCGATAAAAAAGATCGTAGTCCCTCGATGACCCGCGATGTTGCCTTCGACAAAACGATCTCGTCCCTTACGAAAATTGCTAAAGCGTCTCCTAAGTTGCTTTCTATGATTATGAAATTGACCCGCGCCTGTCCCTTCACATCCAACGATGGGGCTTCTTACCAAATCAATGGTAAGATAGCACTATTAAAAGGAAGGAAGAAAAGAACAATTTAAGACCTTTCGAGTAGATAGATTCGCTCTTAGTTACTCGCTTTCTCACGATAAAAACTCTTTGCACCTATACTCTCATTTCAAAACATTTTCAAAAAAGACAAAACGTTTTGTATACGTTCTTATAGAGACGAGAACCATTGCAAAACATCTTTCAAAACACTTTACAAAACACGATTCACAAACACATCTTTAACCCACTTTTCGAAACAAAACTTTGTATACGTTCTTATAGAGACGAGAACCATTACAAAGAGATTTTTTTCAAAATACTTTCAAATCCCACAAGCACACTATCAAATGAAAGAAAGTGATCTAAACGAGTAACTAAGAGCCCATGGAAAACCATGGATGAAAAGGGTGCTAATACCTTCCCTTTTCATAATCTACCCCCCGAACCCGAGAAAATCTCGAAAGGTCTTTCCTGTGCTTTTTTACCTTTCCTTTTGGATAAAAGAAAAGTCGGTGGCGACTCTTACTAATCGCACAAGTGCGATCGAAACGCGAAACATCAAGTCAGTTCTCCCACCTTATCACACTCATTTTCAATGTAAGTTTTGAGAAAGTATATGATTAAGTTAATTGGGAGTTTTATGATTACATGCTTTTCAGATTTGAGTTTAATGATAAATGGAGGTTTTATGTGAAAGCTTGTGTGTTTCATGAGAATCTTGCAATGTTGGTGAAAGGATTCCTAACCTAAGAAATAAGTATTCAAAAGAGTTTGAAATAAGGAAAACCCATAACTACATTTCTCTTATTTCTTGTGGATGAAGGTATAAGTGGTTTTATTAATAGGAGTAGAGTTTGATCAGGATATGAGCCTCCAATTTGGTGGTCTCACATATTCAATGTGCGGATTATACTCTTATCTTAATTGATCAGTCAATTGAGAATCTTTGGAGCATAAAAACTATTCTTAGGGATTTTGAGCTACCATCGGGCCTTCAGGTGAGTTTTTATAAGAGTAGCCTAATTAGGGTTAATTTCAACCCTCTTTTTTATTCCACTAGTGACTTTCTTCATTGTAAGCTTGATTCCCCTCGTTTAAATACCTAGGGATTTTTGTAGGGACTATTCTAATTATAGCGGTAACTTGGGATCCTTTTATTAATATGTTATCTAAAAGACATCATTCTTAGAAGCACAAGTGTGTTAGCTTAGGGGGAGGTTGTTCTTCTCAATTCTTTGCTAATTCACCCATATATTTTTCATGTGTTTTCTAAAATTACCTATTAAGGCATGAAGGAACATTTAACAGATCCAAAGAAGGTTCCTCGGGGAGGTGTGAATGGAGATTCCAAAATCCCTTAGGTTAATTGGACAAATGATTTTTTGTAAACCTAAGAATAAAGGCGACTTGGGGTTATGGATATTTGTCTGGTTTGCCGAGATCTTTTGGATAAACAGAGGTGGAGAATTATACCGGGTTCCTCTAGTCTTAGTCGGGATATCTTGATTGCTAGATACAGTGATTTTGTCACCTTTTCTTTTAGAGGGGAAATGGGGAGGGGGGGTAGGGGTAGACTTTCGGGCTTCCAAAATACTTATTCTTGGTGGAAATAAGTTTCCTTCCTTGTTTCAAAATAAGAAGAACCTCTTGATTGATTTATGGATGGTATCTCTAAGAAAGTGGAATCGATGCTTCAAAATTATTTTTGGGCAGGGTCTTAGCTTGGGAATATCCATCTTAAGATTAGGTTTGCTAGGTTGGTTACAATCTCTGACTATTATGATTGGGGTATGAGCAAGATAGGTCGGTTGGTAGATGAGATCCTTACTTGGGATTTCAAGTGGATAAGACCTTTCTTCGTTCACGAGGAATCTGTAGTTTCTAATTTCCTTGCTCTCCTTCAAAGTCATATTTTTTCTTTAGATAAAGATAATTGGATTTGAAAGTTTGCTTTGGATGGACTTTTCTTAGTGTCCACTTCTTATCATGCTCTATTGGATATTTCTAACTCGTCCAACCTCTCTTATTCTTCTAGTAATTTGACTCCCCCTTATTTGGGGTAGCTAGGCTCCATATAAGGTGATTGTTTTTTCTTAGAAAATTTTACTTGATATGTTCCCTTATAGAGATAATCTATTTAAAAAAAGGTGATTGTTGACCAAACTGATATCTCTTGTCCTTTTAGTGGTGGTTTGGTCGACTTAGCTGTCCATTTGTTCGCCACCGGGTGTCATAATTAGTTGGGTTCACTACAAGATTTTAAGTGAATGAGAGGGGGAGGGTGGAAGATAACTCTTACGAATTTTAGTATTCTTTTTTAGGTTTTCTCTCTTTAGGTGGTATGACGAAGTCTAGGAGTAATTTTTCCATGATTTGACATGTTGGGATTTGGACCGTTTAGAGGGCTTGAAACGATGTTATATTTTTTAGTTCTTCGACAAACATGAAAGAATGAGAGGAAAAAATATATTTTAACATGTAAATGGTTTTTGTGTAGATCAAAGAGGAACTTAAACACTTTCTCATAATGATTTTAGAATCCTATTATTTGGATTAACCAATAATAAATTAAAATGTGTTTGTTTGATCTAGAGTGTTTGTGGATTTGATTCTTCTCTCTGGTTTTTGATTTGGTGATATTGCTACTTTGAGATCAAGTTTGATTCCTTTTTTGAATTGGAGCTTTCTAGAAACTAGGTTTATTTTATGTCATTGGCTTAATGTTGATGATTTGTTTTGTTATTGATTTTTCTTTTGTTTTCTCTTTTTCTTTTCTTGTTTTCTCTTCGATATATGTTGTAGTATCTTATCACTTTTTTTTTTGGAATCTTTTTTTTAATCTTACATACAATATATTATTTTTGCCTTAAAAATGAGATGTATAAACTTGATTGATATCTTCTAATTATTAATTAAACATTGCGAAAAAAAACACTTTCTATTAAACATGGTCTCAACAACCATAATTACACCTTTTTGCTCGTACTACTATAAAATAATTTATGCATGTTGCATATAGCACTAAACCAATGCTCATTATCCTACTTCCCACAACTCCATATACAATCCATTGGCTCCTATCTACTTTATCAAATTATATTTCATTAAGTTTCTTGGGTAATTAGCTAGTTGTCAAATTATCATTTTTTATACACAATGTTTAATACTACTTCATTTCTCAAACTATATATCATCTTATAGTGTTAGTAAAATTAAACTTGAGAATTTATATTCCATTTTATTTCCACATATGGATGATTTGCTGTAAGTCTTGAACCATGGAATGACTCATATAGGTCCCACTACCTTTTGAAAAAACTAAGAGCATTAGGTCCCATTGATTAAGATATTCAAAACTTTAATGTCGTCCACTACCAACAATAATATAAGACACTACCTTACTTATAATATACCCATGTAGCCTATGTTATTGTCGTTTGCATGAACCACACTTCATACTTCATACTACAATTATATATATATATATTGAGTGAGAAATTATTAATTATTATTAATATTAAATGATTTCAAATTTGGTAAGATGGGGTCAGGCATTTTTGTAGTTTCGTTGCATGCATAGTTTGTCATCATTTCCAAATCATGGACTTTGTTATCAACGATGATTATTGAAACAGACATAGAATAATACACATGATATATACGAATACAAACAATAATACAAATTCTAAGAATAACCTAACGAAACTTCCGATTCATGTAATGATACAAACAAAAGACATTCTACTTTGTGTAAACAATAAACCATCGAATTTGTTTTCTTTCTCTTTTCTTGTTGCCTGTGAGGAGATTTCAGTGTTTTATTCGTTTGTATTTACTGGCTAGTATCCTCTTTTTTGTTACTTGTTTTAAACTTATTTTATTTGCTTGGAACAACATTTTGTCCACAATACACTCATGCATTTATAGTATAATATATATAGAAAGATCTATAAAACAATTATTTTTAATTGTAAATTGATCAGATTAGTAAAAAGCTGACTCAAATTGTAAGGGGAAAATTCAATTGCACTTGTTAACGGAGAATTTAACTTACCACTGTGTTGATCTTGGCACCTTCCCAACTTGAAGAAAAAACTACAATAACCTTAATTAAAGTTTTTATCATTTTTAAAATTCACTTACATGAAGTACAAATTTCAAATTTCTCTCGACAAAACCGGTAATTTTTAATGCATATTAGAAATTCTACAAATTTCAAATTTCTCTTGACGACACCGACACCGGCAATTTTTAATGCATATTAGAAATTTTATTAGACGATATCGAGAATTTCAAATTTATATTAGAAATTTTTCACAAAAAGTAAGTTAGATACCGGAAAAATGGAAATTGCCGAAAATGTTTTCTGAAAATTTCAGAATTTTCAAGATGATTTATCGGAAATTGTGAAAAATTCAATATTTTTAACTAGAAATTTGAAAAAATTAAAATTTATTAAGGTTACATATTTTTGGTAATTTAATTTTTTTTTAAATTCTAAAAACTTTGAAATTTTTGATAGTCTACTTACTATAATTTTTAACTTTTTTTTTAATTTTAATTTTTCAAAGAGGACTAGGGGTAGAGATGACAATGGATAGACACGGATATTAGTTTTTCACTATCTGTCTCATTTAATAAATATGATACTTGTATCTGCCTCATATTCGTACGGGTATCCGTTAGACGAGTATCCATAGATTTTGAAATACCCACATATATATAGATATTCATGGATACTACCTTTTCTTTAAAATATATAATAAATTAAATTTTTTATTCTTTTTAAAGACAATAAAATAGTTTTAAATTTAACACATAATAATAATAATAATAATAATAATAATAATAATAATAATAATAATAATAATAATAATAATAATAATAACAAAAAAAAATCTCATTCATTTTATTTCTTCTTTTTACAAATAATTATATTATACTCAACCAAATAATAATTATTTCATATTCAACAAAATAATAATAATAATAATAATAATAATAATAATAATAATAATAATAATAATAATAATAATAATTTTAAATTAAATACATTAATATTTAAGTATTTTTATTAATTTTTAACGGATATTTAAATATTTAAATGGATAATTAAATATTTGTTTATTTTATCGGTGGATATTCATTAAGACATCTTATCCGTGTGAGTGCCAGATTTTACCCGTGGGTACCCATGGATACGTTTTTTTTTGTCATCTCTAGGAAGGACGAGTCCATTGAAGACAGATTGACTGATAGAACGGCGACTCAAGTCAGGGCTGCTTAGGCAAAGTCTTCTCAGCTATGGTCTGGACGAGTTTCTCTGACCGGTTCGCATTGGAAATAAATGGTTGTGCTGGTGCAAGGTCAGTTTTGTGCACTCTGACATCGAGCAGGTAGAGTTTCTGATAAGGTACCTGCTATTGTGGAGGTTTCGATTGCTGATTAGGTACCTCTTATTGAAGAGGTTCCTGTTGCTGAGGTTGTTGATGAGGTACAATCAAAGTCCTTCAAAACTGTCTGCAAAATCCTGATCGTTAACAAATCCTTAGTAAATGCACTATCCAAAATTTTAACTTGTGGGAAATTTCCGATATGAAATTGCACATTTTAAAATTTCTGGATCAAATTGTATCTTATCAGAAATTTTAATATAACTATTAGAAATTTTATGCGTACTGAAAATTTTATACTTTCTATTAGAATTTCGTTCGGTCATTTTATTTTATTTTTATTAAATATATTTTTGACATTATGAAAATAATAGGGGATGGTAGATTCAAATTTAAGGATGACATGTTAATTCTCTTATTAAGAGTTTAATGCTAGCTGAATTTCTAGAATTCAACTCATCCAAAAAAATTTAAATAAAAATTAATAAATTTGTCAAAAAAATTAAAATTAATTAATTAAATCAATTTAAAAATTATTATTTTATCATTTTTTAATGAATAATTAATAATTAATTACTATCTACTGTTAATATAAAAAAATTTATACTGTCAGTTCTTCACCATCATTCTATTGAATTATTTTATAGGTTATTAAAATAAAAGCCAATTCAAGGTTTTAAAAATCAGACCGAAGATCGAACCAGCAAAACTTTCGATTCAAAGTTCATTTGGTTTAACCGGTTAAATCTACAATTGAACCGTTTATTAAATAAATTAAGAATATTGAGTTAAATTTTATGGATAAATCATATAATCATATGCTCACGCATTTATTTTAAATATTTTAAAAATCTATTACAAATTTAAAAATTACACAATATAATGGTACGTTTAAAGAAAAACAATTATAATATAGTTTTATAACTTAAAAAATTGTGTTGCTATTTTGTGTTAAAGAAGAGTTCCTTTTTTTTGAAGTAAAAATATTTCAAGTATTGATGCTAACATAATAATTCTTTTCAATTTTTTTATAAAATAATACTAAAATTTGTCAATGACAAGCATTTCTTTGAATCAGATGGTTTTACAAAATTGACTTGAGTTTTTTGATTCAAACGGTTTTGAGCGGTTTAATTTGATTTTTCAATACGACTCTGATTTTGATCAGACTTCAATTTTACAAGGCAAATCGGACTAGAATCACCTCCAATTCTCGACCCAACCGATTGAATCGGACGATTCAATCCAATTCTTAAAACATTAAATCAAACTTCTTCTAATATTTAACTTGACAATGTAAAATTCATTTATATTATTGATGTATTTCAATTAAATTTTTAAATATATAAGACAAGTTGAAGGGTTTTACGGCATAGTATTAATTAATTCAATAATTGATTTGTAAAAATGGTAAATAACTAAATTGTGAAAATTACGGTGGTCCAAGGTTTAATGCAAGTTTTAATATGAATATTTTTCTAGTCCAGTAGTGAAAGATTGAAATTTCAAATCTTAAATAGGTAAAAGCATTTTAGAGTCTATAATTGATTTTTATATTAAATAGGTAAAAGCATTTTAGAGTCTATAATTGATTTTAAAATTGATTCTACTCGAAACTAAAATGTGTAGTTTTCTGTTCTCATAATTAATTTTGAGTGATTTTTATATTAAAATTTATTGTTCAACTCATTGTTATATAAATATATTCAAACATAAATTAATTTTGTTGAACTCAATTATATTAAAATCAATTTGACTAAACTCAATTCTGTTATAATCAATTTTGTTCACCGACAATTCAAACACATATCAAGTGAAATGTTATAGATTCAAACTTCAATCCATGCAATCAAGTGTCCTACACAACTAACTGAACTAACCTAACGAGACAAAATCAAATTTTTTTATATTTCATAAAAATATTATTTTTTTAGATGTTTTAGAATATTAAATTATTTCTTAAATTGTTCTAATTGATTTTTTTTAGAGTTAAATATGTTTTTGGTCCTTATAAATATCTCAAATTTTATTTTTAATCCCTTTTAAAAAATGACAAATTTTAATTCCTAAAATTTTTTATTCATGCAGTTTTAGTCATTGTTATTTTCTAAAATTTTAAAAACGGTTTAATAAGCATTAAACTTTTAAATTCTTGAATAATTTTTTTCATTCATATTTAGAATACTATAAAATGTTTCTTTACCAAATTTTAGAATTTTTTAAAATAAAAGAATTAAATATAACTTTTTTAAACTTCGAAATTAAATTGTGTTTTTTTAAAAACTTTTTATAATATTCTAAATATGTCTGTAAAATAATCATTCAAAAAATATATCGATTTAATAACAGAATTAAAACTACGTCATAATAATTTTGTAGGGATTAAAATATGTCATGTTTTTTATAGGGATCAAAAACAAAATTTTATAATTTACATAAACCAAAAACATATTTAAATTTTTATTATTATTATACTTTTGATAATAAAGTCAACTAATTCTTTTATTGATATAATATTAATTTGGAACATGATTTTTCTAATTTTAATTTTAAATTTTTTATGTCAAATAAATATTAAAACTGGTTAAAAATAAGTCTTTTCTCAAATATTTTTCTTCTATTTAATTAGAGGCCAGTGGTATCATCTTTGGCAGCTCCATAGGAATTAATATGAAAATTTTGGTTTGAAAACATATTCAATAGTTGTAGTGTATAATTTATTAATAAAACAGATAATAAAATTATTAATTAATTTTATACTTTAAAATTATATTTTAAAAAGGATTTATTTGTTTTCAAAATCATTTTATATTATTAACTAATTTAATTAATTTAATTGAAATGAATTGTCAATATACCGTCAATTAATTATAAATCTCGAATGTTGGAAAAAATTTAATTTTAACTTTAATTACTTATAAAATAATATAAATAAATGATAGTAATGAATTAACAATATGAGACTTTTTATAATGTCAGTAATGTCTCTTTTTAAAAATAATTTATAATTAGTATTATTTAATGATATGAATTAATTTGTTGACCTAAATTTACATAATCTTTTCGGCGTTATTACAATGTAATAAATTAATGAGATTAATTGACATGTATTATCATTGTAAATTTTTTATATATACAGTGCATTACAATCACTCATATATAATATTTTGAAATCAATTAAAATAAAAATGAAATAATTATAAAAATCAGACGATTACGATTAATTGATGGTGTAAAACTATTTTACATTGTGAGTTGTATCAATTAAATTCTAAACTAATAATTTACATCTGCAAAACTAATGGGGAGAAAAAAAATCATAATAATTGTTAAATATGAAAATCAAAATATTTTAAGTTTTAAAATTAGGAGAGTGAATCTTTTAAAATGTTATATATAAAAAAAAGAACAAAGTAATATTTAAACTAAAAATAAACATTTTTAATATAAATTAATTGACAACAAATTTAAAAATAATTATTGTTATTATATTTTAATGACTAAAAAATATATAAAATGACAAATAGTTGTTAAGCTGGATTAATTTGAATATGATATTACTAATTTTATTTATAAAGTTGTTCTAACAAATAAAATTGAAACATGTTGAATAAGCCTTCTTATCCAGTAACATTTTTTATTTTTATTTTTAGAGAATGGTGGTGGTATTTGTTAGATTGGGACATAATCTTATAATTTCATTAATATAGAAATAGAGAACAGAACTCTAAAATATTTCAATGAGTCAAATTTGTGATCGGTTCATATTTCTTATATACTTGAATATAATTATGACAATGAAAACGTAAGCTTACCTGAGTTTGTTATTGAATATAATTGAAGGTTATCGGGTATGTGATCTTCCAATTATAGAGTTCTTTATGATTCATTGAATCTTCTCTGAATGAGATGAAGAGGGAATTTTCCTGATGAGTCGTTATCGCGTTGTCTATAATTGGGGACAATAACCCCTATAATAACCTTATAATTATTTCTTAGTTTTTAATATTTTAATTTGGTCTCTCATCAAATTAGATATTGACTTATGGTATATATCTACACAGTAATCTTACCTTTCATGATATTTATACTTTTAACCACAAACTTATTATTAATTAGACCACTACATCTTTGGCTAATTATGTAATAGCCCTAACACATGTAATATTATAATTGTGACCCAAAAATTCTAACAATCTCCCACTGGTCACATATGTAATCATACACATAGACTTTATCAGCTCAAAATTCACCATTATATTTCTTAAGTATATTCAAATTATCCTGTCCATTAGTCATACCAATATACATAATCAAGAGGATTTTCGTTATCTCAATCATAACCAAATCCATCAATTATCAACAATAGTGACACAACTAAATAACACATATCCATCATGAAATGTACAACATGAAAATCACATGAAGTTGGTCTGTACATATCAATTTTCAACTGGTCCTACTTTACTTTAGTGAGATCACTCAATAACTTTATTGTACAAACTGTTGAATGTCAAACTTTATTAATTTGAAAAATATCTCAAATCATAGTATGCATACATAATACCAAAAAAAAATATATAATTCATAATTGACTAACTTCCACTATATCAAAGACTTCTCTAACGGTAAAACACTCATACGAGCAATGCTCATGAAAGACCTTGGGTGGAAAACCTTTTGTAAGAGGATTTGCTATCATGGAGTTTGTCCTCAAGGGTTTTATGGAAATTTGTCCACTTTGTACCCCTTGCTTAACAACTAGAAACTTAATGTCAATATGTTTTGACTTGGTTGAGCTCCTATTATTGTTGGAATGCAGGATGACTGGTTTGTTGTCACAATATAAATTAAGTGGCCTTTCGACTCCTTCCATAATTCGGAGCCCAGTGACAAGATTCCTCAGCCAAATCCATGGTTGGATGCCTCATAACATGCTATTAACTCCACTTCCATGATGGATGAATCGATAAGAGTTTACTTGGTACTATGTTTGAGAAATTGCACCACAAACCAACATGTAGATATAGCCTGAAGTGTATTTTTTACTGTCTTGGCATCCCCCAAAATCTGGTTAGAGTATCCAGTAATCTCTAACTGGTCTAACCTCTTATATGTGAGTATATAGTCTTTTGTTCTCTTAAAATACCTTATAACCTTTTTTGCTACTTTCTAATGATCCATTCATGGATTGCTCAAATATATGCCTAACATCCTAACTATGAACGTAATATCTGGGTGTGTACATACTTAGCATACATCAGCCTCCCTACTACTGACGCATAAGGAATCTTTTGCATTTAATGAATTTCTAGGTTTTCTTATGGGCACTGATTAAAACTAAATTTGTCTCCCTTTGTGATTGGAGTATCCCCTTGTTTACATTTCTGCATATCAAACCTTTTAAGCACTTTTTCGATATTGCTCCTTGGTGATAATCCTAGAATACCATGAGATCGGCCTTGATGTTTCTGAATTCCTAATACAAAGAAGGAATCACCAAGATTTTTCATTTCAAAACGTCTTGATAGAAATTTTTTGGTTTCGTGCATCAAGCCTACATCATTTGTAGCAAGCAATATGTCATCAACATACAAGACCGGGAAAATGTACTTGTTCAACTAAATTTGTGATACATACAATCTTTAACAACATTCACCTCAAAACCAAATGAGATAATTACTTCATGAAACTTATGGTACCATTGACGAGACGCTTGCTTTAATCCATAAATGGATTTTGTCAATTTGCAAACCATATTCTTCGAGTCTCATGACACAAATTTTTTAGCTACACCATATAGATCGTTTCATCAACGTTGCCATTGAGGTATTTCGTCTTGACATACATTTGATGGAGTTCCAAATCATAATGTGCAACAAGAGTCATGATTGTCCTAAAAGAGTCTTTCTATGAAACCGTAGATAAATGTCTATAAAGTTAATCCCTTCCTTTTGGGTATAGCCCTTAGCCGCAAGACGAGTCTTATAGATCTCCACATTACCGTTAGAATCTCGTTTGGTCTTAAAAATCCATTTGCAACCAATGGGTTTCACACCTTCTGGCAATGGGAAAAGTTACCAAACTTTATTGTCTTGCATGGACTTATACTCCTCATTCATTGCTTAAATCTACTTTTCTGAATTAGAAACTCGCATGACTTAGCGGAAGTTGATTGGATAATATTTCATCATACCATTATTTTCTTCATGTTCTTAGAGAAAGACTATGTAATCATTCGAAATAGCATTTCTCCTTTCTCTAGTGGATCTCCGTAAAGGTATTGGTTCTTGTAACACTTGTTCTTGAGATTTTGAGTTTGTTCTTCATGAATTTCCAAATCATCTTGAGTACGAGGAAAATTAACAATGTCTTACGGAGGTTCTATACTTTCTTGATCAAAAGTAATTGTATGAATCAGTTCTGGAATTGTTACCGATTATTCCTCTAAAATAAATCCTTTAACCTTATTCTTCCCCCTAAACTCAATATCCTTAAAGAATGTAGTTGTTCTCGTCTAAAAAATTGAATCTAATTTGAGATCATAAATTGGTAGCCCCTAGATATTTCAGAATATCCAATAAAGTAGCTGCTCACTAATTGAGAGTATAATTTCCTTTCACTTGGCCTATAAGGCCTTGCCTCAGCTGGACATCCCTACAAATGAAATTTTTTAGACTAGGCTTTCGCCCAATCCAAAGCTTGTAACATGTTTTAGAAGCTACCTTTGTTGATACTCTATTTAGGATATAAGCTACAGTCTTTAGTGTCTCTGTGAAACTGGTAAGGTGAATGATACATCGTACTCCTTTTCATATCCTTAAGAGTTCGGTTTCATATTTCAACAACATCATTCATGCTAGGATATCCTTGCATGGTGTACTGTGGGAAGATTCCACATCCTTCCAGGTATTTGGCAAAAGACCCTGAATGTTATTCACCTGAATTGTCATGTATGTTGTAATATTCACCTCCACAATTAGATTTGACTTTCTTAATTCTATTGTTGATTTGATTCTCAACTTCATCCTTATACAATTTGAACACATCCAATGATTTAAACTTTTCATGTATAAGAAAAATGTATGTATATCTAGAATAGTCGTCTATGAATGATATAAAATATTGTTGGTCATTTCAAAAAGGTGTAGGAAATGGTCCACAAATGTCCGTAAGTATCAATTCTAATACATTTGTATCTCTAACACATTCAACACAAACAATCAAAGTTCGTTAGGTCAATGGAATTTAAAATTATATCAGACAATAGTCGCCCAAATCTATTTTTATATATATGACCTAGATGCTTGGGATATAATGCCCTTGAATTATTATTATCAATTTTACGCTTAGTACCACGCGATTCTACATTTAAGGATTCACCATAGGTAGCTATTGTGTCAAGCAAATATAAATTATCCTTACTCATAGTTGAATCAATTCCAACAATATTTGAATTAAAAGACAACTTAAACAAATTATTTCCACATGAACACAAATAACATGATTTGTCCAAATAAGAAACTGAAATTAAATTTAGTCTAAATGACGGTACAATAAAAGTTTCTTTTAAATCCAAATAAAATCCAGTATATAATAATAATCTTAAATGCCCTACATCTTCCACCTCCACTGACTTGTTATCTCCAACATAGATGTATCTTTCAACATCATTTGGCTTTCGGTAGTTCAAGCAACCCTGTATTGAAACACTAATGTTAGTAGTTACAAATGAGTCTAACCACAAAGTGTTTCTAGGTATTGAAGCTAAACTGACCTCAGAACATAGCAAAATAAGAAACACACCTTTCTTTGCATGTCAAGTTTGATATTTAGGACATTTCTTCTTCACATGCCCAAAATTTTTGCAAAAGAAACAATTATCGTCCTTTTTTGTTTCTCTTGTGCTGTAACACTTGCAGCTTCATTCTTGGACTCATAAATTTTCTTTCTTTTTCCCTTGTATTTAGAGGTGCTTACAAAATGATCACTTTTTGTCTTATGATGTTTCATTCATTCCTTTTCTTGCACACAAAATGAAACGAGCTTATTAAGAGACCATTTATCCTTCTGACAGTTATAAGATATCTTAAACTGACCAAGACTGTGAAGGAAGAGAAAATAATAATAAATGAATGAGCAAGTCTTCCGACAACTCAAGCTTTAGTGTCTTAAGTTTTGAAATAATGTTTGACATGCTCATAATGTATTCCCTTTCATTTCACTTGCCTTGATACTTAATGGAAATCAAGTGTTAGAATATAGTTTGGTTCTACATCCCTGTAAGAGTTTTGATGATAACAAACACATGATATATATAAAGAACAAATATGATCTCTAATAATGTTTTTTTATATGCATGGAAATTTTGATGTAAGATGCATAGAAGATGAGCAAGTTTCGTTTTTGAAGCTCTGTTGTGACACATCATACTTAGAAGCAAATATGTGTAACACACTTAAAATGAATAAGTTCTAAAGCTACAACTTCTGATCGCACCAAACGCTGCGAGCCAAACTCTGATACTCTGATATAGTAAAGTTCTGGAAGAACAAAAATAAATCTCAACGGTAACATTCATCTTCTGATATGATTCAAAGAAAGGAATGTTCTAAAGAATTACAGTCATTCATTACAAATCAAAAGTAACAGCTGAATCAAGACAAGATCTCTACTTTTCAGAAGAACATTAAATACACTTTATCAACCTTCCAAAAGCATCTTCTCATGTCTCTCATGCATCGCCTATATAAAGAAGACTTGAAGGAGAAACCACATACAACATTACTGCGCACTGAAAAAGAGAAATATCATTACCTTTCTATATTGTGCTTTTCAATTGTATAATACATCACTGTAGTGATATTGTTTTATCTAAAAAACATCTTTGTACACACTTTCAATTATATTATTGTGTAATACCTTGAGAAAGTCGAGTTGTGGTTTAATCTCAAAAAGACTTTGACAATTGTCAATGTATCCGTGTAATCAAGTTTGATTAGTGGATTAAAACCTTATTTGAGAGAGGTGAAATCACCTTGGTGGGTGGATTGGAGTACTTTGAATTCAAATGAACCAGGATAACCAACATTTCTATTGCTTTATTTTATAAAAATCCCAATTTAAACCCCCCTTTCTTGTGTTTTTTCATTCTTCAATTTGAATCAGAGTGCCTGGTTCTGGGTGCAAACACTTAACCATGTCAGAAAAAGATCCAAGCAAGAAAACCACTATGGCGGGACCAAGTCAGATCATCAGCAATGATAATCATGATGATAAAGACAGAATCATCGGTAAACCTCTAATCTTTGATGGTGAGAACTTCGATTACTGGAGAGACAGAATCAAAAGTTTCTTTCTAGCTCATGATGCTGATCTCTGGGATATGGTGAGTGATGGATACATACATCCAGTTGACGAAAGAGGTCAGAAGATTGATAGAAAGAGAATGATAGACCAACAAAAGAAAGAATTCATAAATCATCACACAGCCAGAACAATCCTCTTGAGTGCTATCTCGTACACTGAGTATGAGAAGATCAGAAATAGAGAATCAGCCAAAAACATGTTTGACTCCTTGAGAATGACACATGAAGGCAACACACAATTCATAGAAACCAAAGCCCTTCCTCTCATTCATAAGTATGAGGATCTTAAAATGGAAGAAGATGAAACAATGGAAACAATGTTCTCAAGGTTTCAATTTCTGGTTGCTGGGCTAAAAGTTCTGGACAAAGGATACTCAACAGCAGATCATGTAAAGAAAATCATCAGAATCTTACCGAAGAAATACAGACCCATGGTCACAGCCTTAAAACTAGCCAAACATCTAAACAAAATATCTCTTGAAGAACTGATCAACTCCTTGAGAAGTCATGAGATAGAACTAGAAGAAGATGAGCCCCAGAAGCAAGGTTAGTCTCTCGCTCTCAACTCTAATAAAAAATATGAACCTAAAGTTTTTCAGGCAAAAGAAGAAAACTCTGGTGGATCCTCGTCGAAAGAAGACGAACTATCCCTTCTCTCTAAAAGAGTCAATCAACTATGGAAACAAAGGCAGAGGAAGTTTAGAACTCCCAGAAGAACAGGGAATCATTCTAAATCATCTTCTGGATACAAAAAATCTAGTAACAGAGATATTGTTTGCTACGAATGCAATGAACAAAGTCATTCCAAAAGCGACTATCTAAATCTTCAAAAAGAAAAACCTAAAAAGAGATTCTTCAAAGAAAAGAAGAAAAGTATTATGGCAACATGGGATGACTCAGAATCTTCTGAAGCTAAAATAGAATCAGAAGATGAACGAGCCAACATAGCCTTTATGGCCAACGTATATGAAACTGGATCATTTAAATCAGAGTCAGACTCAGAGGCAGAAGAGGTATTCTCTAACTTTTCTAGATCTCAATTAGAAGAAAGACTATCATAAATTCTTGAAAGATATCAGCAACTTCGAGTCAAAAACAAGAACCTGAAAAAGGATCTAGTATCTGACTCTGAAGAAACTAAGAAACTAAAAAATGAAAACTCTGAGCTAAAAGAAACCATTTCTAAACTCAAAAATGAAAATTTTGTTATTAAAAATGAATTACAAAAAGCTCAGAAAGAAACTGTTTCAGAAGTTTCTAATATTTTTGATAGAATCATAAAAGAATATGATCATAATTTTAAAAAATTTCTAGCTAAAAACATAGATAGGAGAAAGATGGCTTCAATGATTTATGGAGTTAGCATAAATGGCAGAAAAGGTATATGATATAAGGGAAAAGAATCTAAACCAAAGAAAGTTAATGATATAGTCATAAAACACACACCTCTTTATTCACACTTCACATATGGACATACGCATGACATAAAGTATACTAGTAATGCTTTTTCTGCTAAACCAAAATTCAAATAGAATTTTGGTAACTCTAACAAAGAAGGACCCAAAAAGATATGGATACCTAAGGACAAAATTGTCTATGTTGCAGGTTTCTTTAACAACAAAGTTGAAACACCAATCTTGGTACCTGGACTCTGGATGCTCTCGACACATAACGGGAAGAAAGCACATGTTCCAAAGTTTGGAGCTTAAATCTGGAGGCTCTGTAGGTTTCAGAGGCAATCAGAAAGGAAAGATTATTGACTCTGGAACTATTGGTAACGACACACTTCCTTCTATAACTAATGTTTTGTTAGTAGATGGATTAATGCATAACCTTTTATCTATAAGTCAATTAAGTGATAACGATTATGATATAACATTTAATCAAAAGTCCTGTAAAGCAGTCAGTCAGAAAGATGGATCTATCCTTTTTAATGGAAAGAGAAAGAACAACATTTACAAAATAAAACTTTTTGAACTAAAAAGTCAGAATGTAAAATGCCTAATGTCTGTTAACGATGAGCAATGGGTCTGGCACAGAAGAGTTGGGGCATGTTAGTATGAGAAGAATATCTCAGATTAACAAACTCAATCTGGTCAGAGGACTTCATAACCTGAAGTTCAGCTCAGATGCTCTATATGAAGCATGTCAAAAAGGCAAGTTCACAAAACCGTCGTTCAAATAAAAAATGTTGTTTCTATCTCTAGACCATTAGAACTTATGCATATAGATCTGTTTGGACTAGTGAAAATTGCATCCATCAGTGGCAAGAAGTACGGATTAGTAATCGTAGATGACTATAGTAGATGAACATGGGTAAAGTTCTTAAGACACAAGGACGAGTCACACTCTGTGTTCATTACCTTCTGTAACCAAGTTCAAAACGAAAAATATTTTAGAATTGTTAAAGTCAGAAGTGATCATGGTGGGGAATTTGAAAACAAAAAATTTGAAAACTTTTTTAATGAGAATGGCATCTCTCATGATTTCTCTTGTCTTAGAACTCTTCAACAAAATGGAGTTGTAAAACTAAAGAATAGAACTTTACAAGAAATATCCAGAATCATGATCAACGAGACTAACATTGCTAAGAACTTTTGGGAAGAAGAAATTAACATAGTGTGTTATATTCATAATAGATTCTCCATAAGACCTATTCTGGATAAGACTCTATATGAACCGTGGAAGAACAGAAAGCCCAACATCTCTTATTTCCATCCATTTGGATGTACTTGTTTTATTCTAAACACTAAAGAACATCTGAACAAGTTTGATTCTGTTGTACCCCAAAATTTGCCCTCGTATTTTTCCACAAGAAATCACAGCTTCGGACTTTTCCTAATTTTTCAGACTGGCTCAAGAATCAGTCGAACAGACTTTTCTTATCAGTCAGACAAAATTAGGGTTTTCATTGATTTTAAAGCAGTTCAGGAAGATTACTGAGGTTGGGTTGAGTTGGCTCAGGTTTTGATCAAGCGGACGCTTCTCTGACAATTAAAACAAAAAATAGGGTTTTGTGCGCGTATTTCTCAGAAAGAATTAATTCTTAGTTCTTTTCAGTTTACTCTGAAATTTAGACTGAAGCATTTGATTTGAGTCTGCAGTGTTGGATGTAATCAAATAAAAAGAGACATGTGGATGTGTGTTGTTTAGCTGTGCAGTGCTCTGATTATTCAAGATTCTGGACGTTTATTGATTATTTATTATTCTGATTTAAAATGATTGGGATTTATTTCCAGTTATTATAATGTTAAGAATTATAAATAATTAAATGAACATTGAATTGAAAAAAGGAATTAACTGATCAAAAAGGATTTTTCTTTTATTCATCTTTAATTGTTTCGTTACAAATTATTATTCGAACAATTGTAAATTTATTTACATTTTTGTTTACAATAATAATTTTACAAATGATTAAATTTGAAATAAAACTATCCTAAATATTCCTAAGTCTTCAAATCTTCAGCTTCTACTGCTACTCATCTCCATTTGAGTTTTATCTGCAAAACAAAGAAACAAAAGAAAAGTCAAAGCAGATAAAATAATTAAAGGTAGACAGTTAAAAAGATTCATCATTAAAAGCAATTGGCCGGAATTAGTTCGCCCTCTCTGCAAATCACGAGATTTCTCCCGGTTCACAAAGAGGGATGAAAGATGCTTGCAAAAGAAAAAGACATGAAATGCACAAAAGTTGTAATTGCACAAATTCAAATTTGTCAAACATATTGCATTGTCAACAATTTGCCCATCTCAAAATTCCTAACAGCATGTACAAGTCTAAATGCAAACTGAACTGAATTGCCTAACTACAAAGTTCCAATTTCAAACTTTCCACAAGCTGCCAAAGAGCTATCAAAAGGCTATTCAAAACAAGTACAAAATGCTGTCAATATGCAGAAAATCAGGATAAGAAGTATGCAGGAAAGCAGGGACTATTGCAAGCAACATGTCAAGTCATCATGTTCAGGCCAGCTACCTTTTCAGAACATAGGACAAACATAAACAATATAAAATTGATGTTCAGTCTGTCAATGGAGAGAGAGAAGAGGAAAAGAAGATAGGCTTACAGGCTTTAGGCTTGAAGAAGGAAAGACATAAGACAAACTGTAATAACACGTTACAAAGGAGGCAGAAATACAAAAGAACACAAAGGGTATCAAAAAAATATACATAGAGCTGCCTCCAAAACCTCAAGAGGCCTTTCAAACAAAAGCTTTTAACCTGCTTCAGCAGCAAGCAAAAGCCCAGATCTGTCCAGCCTCAACCTGTTGCAAGCCTAAACCTGCACCAAACTGAAGCCAAGCTTCAAAACCAGAAGAAGCACCTTACCTTCAAACCCTTTTTTTTAAAAACCTTCACTTGTCCAAAACCTGCTGAAGCCTAAAACCAGTTCACAAAAAACATAAACAGCATATCCAAACCTCACCAAAGCCTTACTTGATTCAAAAAGCCATCAACCTATAGAAACCTCACAACAAAACCTTAAACCTGCATATGCCTTAAAGCCTGAACTGCCTCCAAACAGTATCAAAAAACATCCTACCTAAACCTGTGTTTCTAAACCAAAAGCTCCAAACTGATAAAGCCTGTACCAAAATATCAAGCATTCAAGGCAATACAGAGTAAGGAAACACAAGCCCTCAGAACTTTGTTCATCACTGGGCAAAGAAATCATCCAAGGCAACTCAGTATCTCAGAGATATTCAAAGCATACGAAGCATACAAGGCAACTGAGGCAAAAGGTAGAAGAGGAAAAGGCAACTGAGGCAACCAAACATATCATCATCAAATAATCTCAGCAAGCATACAAGCAACTGAAGCGAAGTTCACAAAGAGGAAAAGAAGTGTCAAAGCCAGGCAACTCAGAAGCCAACATAAGAAGAAGAAAAGAAGTGACATGAACAAGGTTTTCAAGCTTATCATCATTAAACCCTAGAAGGCAAAAAAATACAGAATACCAGGGTTTCCAAGCAAAGCACGCATCATCACCACTACCTCCTCCACCCTTGGCCGCCTGCAAGCACCTCCGAATCCAGCTCTCTCCTCCTCTCCAGGCCACGATATCTACAAAGGTAGTATTTTTCTACTCCTTCTTCTCACACCTCATGCAAAACATAATAATAATCATGGAATCAGTATATGAAAGGTTAAAATCGTGCAATCCCTAAAGACCTAAGACATAAAGAGGGCGAAATCGTTACCTTTTCGCGTTTTGGCTTGGTCCAACCATGGAGAGGGAAGGAGCCAGAGGTGGCGCTGGGTGGCCTGGAAACAGGGACGGAAAATCGCGCTCAGAAATGTTGACTCAGCGAGAACGAGGAGGAACAAGGACAAACGGCGCCTCTATCTCACAAACCCTAGCGCGTTCCTAAATGAATAAAACAATTAAAACCCTTGTATTTTTTTTGTCAAACGCTATGGGCCTTGCCCTTTCAGAAGCCTTAAGCCCATCAGATTTAGGCGCGTACCCCCTTGTCTGATTACCACCTCTAACTATGCTTTGGGCCAAACAAGTCTCTAAGGCCCATTCATCTTTTTTTCATTTTTTTTAAACTAATATCATATCATATCTCTCTTTTAATAAATTAACATACTTTTTTTTTTACATTCAAATTTCATTAACTCTTTGATTTTCTTTTTTTATATATCATAATTTAATTTTGTTTATAAATTAAATAATGCATTGATTTCCTTTTATATAAAAAAACTGTTTAATTGCTTTTTTTTAGTTAATTAAAAGTACATAAAACATTAATTTTTTAAAACCATTTTATTTTCTTTGATTAAATCCTTAGTTTTGTACATAACTAATTAAAATACATTAATACATAAAAACTTAAAACATTTTTTTCTTTTCATTTAAACTTTGTTTGTACATAATTACATCAATACATAATTTTTCTTTAAGTTAAATACTTTTCTTTTCTTGAAATATTTTGTTTTGTACATATTAACAAAATACGAGAATACAAAATTAAATAAATAAAACACTTAATTTTTCATTAAGTTCACATCTCAACTTGTAAATAAACCTCATACATTTACACATACACTTACACATTTACAATACACAAATACATTTACATTGACACGTTTACATTTGTTATTCTTATACATTACTATACATTGTATTTTACATTTGCGCAATTCGATTTGGTTGTAAATTATTTGGACACTACTCTCCCATTTAAGTCTCATCCCCATTTGTAAATTTGTACCCCCACTCCCGGATACTTATTTGTAATAGCGTAGACTTTAAATTCTCGCAATTTATCGCTTTCAAATATACCATGGTTAGACCTAGGGTTTGTATGTACATAAAATCAAACGCTAGATAACTTAATACAAGAAAAATACATGAAATCAATACACAATCACACTTGCACCCCTAGGGTAATCCCGCTTGTTGCCTTCCAAAATGGGCCATGCTTGCACGTCGAGTTTCTTTGGCAAAACAATTCAAATGATCATAAGTCCCTCGATGACGCTTTCGAAAGTTGCCTATCAAAATGATCATAGTCCCTTCAAGCAAAATTGCCAAAGACACTTGGCACCATTGCATTCATGGTCCATACGATGACCCGCGCCTGTCCCGTTAAACATCCTAACGCAAGATTGCCCACCAAATACAATGGTGGAACAAAATTGTTAAAAGGGTTAAAACATGAGAAAAGCCTTTGAGTACAATAGGGGTAGACAAACTCTTAGTTACTTGATCAACTTGCAAAAACACTTGCCTACTTTTCAAACTACACTCCACAAACACTTTCAAAACAAACTCTCAAAAACATTTGAAACATCTTTTCGAAAAGATACACACCTTTGTGAAACACTCTAACACGAGTCATTACAACGGTTGCCGAAACAAAGGCGTCTATTTCAAAACATTTTCAAAACACACACACACACCATTTCAAGCAATCCAAAATCAAAGGCAAGTGATCTAAAAACCAAGTAACTAAGAGCCCATGGATAACCATGGATGAAAAGGGTGCTAATACCTTCCCTTTTCATAATCTACCCCCCGAACCCACGAAACATCTCAAAAGGTTTTTCCTGTGCTTTTTAACCTTTCCCTTAGGATAAAATAAAAAGTCGGTGGCGACTCTTGCTAAACCGAACAAGTGCGAATACAAACGCAAAACTCAAGTCAGTTCTCCCACCGTATCACAGATTCCAAAGCACAAAAGTGTCTCATGTTAGGATACTCTGAACACTCAAAAGAATCTATCAGTGTCAGATTTGATGATAAGCTTGGCTCTCAAAAGTCAAAGCAGGGTGAATTTTTGCAGATATAGAAGTTCAATTTGCAGGTACTGAAGACAGATCATCAGAAGGTTTTAATAAAGAATCACATCCAAATATTGAAGAAGATGTCTCAAATATTACAACAACCTGTCAAGACCCCATCCAGAAAAGACAATCCAGAAGTGAAGATGTGAAAAACACAAGAAGGGGGTTGAATTGTAAAAGTTAAAATCAAATGCAGACAACACGTTATTTTTATCCTGGTTCATTTGATCTCAAACTACTCCAGTCCACCCGTCAAGGTGATTTCGCCTCTCTCCAATGAGGTCTTAATCCACTATATTCAACTGAATACAACAACTACTTTAACAACTGTTAAAGCCTTCTTGAGTCTAACCACATACCAGTTTATCTCAAGGAATTTCTCTTACAGATAATTGAACAAAAGTGTGTTTGATGTTTTCTAATAAACTATATATCACAACTGTGATAATACACAATATTAAGCTTAGATTGAAAACTGAATTGATAATGCCTTTGCAGTAGGCGTGGTATGAAGGCTTTAGCAAATTGTATGAATGAGAACATTTTTGTATGCGTGCATGCGTGTAGAGTATTAGCCATTTCTTTTCTCACAGACTTGTTTAAATAGCCTAGGAAGAGATACGTTGTTGTCCATAAATCCAATTCAATGCAAATAACGTTCTTTCCTTTTTGAGAAGATCTTTGTCTTGGAATAAAGTCGTTGGTAATAAATCTGTCTTGAATGCTTAGTAACGTTGACACTTCAGAGTCTTCTCTACTTATGGTAATCAGAGTGTTCTTTCCTTTATGCTGACGCTTCTGAGTGCTGATGACTTGGTTAGGATCTTGATCAGAGTCAGAGTATTTTATGCGCATATTTTGTTCATCAGGCTTCAGCGTATAGCACATGTTATTTGATCTTCTGATGCTGACATATCTTCTGATGCTGATGTTGATACTGATATTCTGATGTTGATTCCATCAGAGTTTCTGTAAATACACAACATAATTTTAAGTAACATATATGTCTTATATAAATCTCATAATTCATTTAATCTTGTATTTTGTTATCATCAAAACTCTAACTGAGGGTTGTAGAATCAAACTATGTTCTAACAAGAAGCAGCTTAGCACATCCAGAAAACTCGATTTTGGGAAAGAAGGATGATCCAACCAGAACAAGATATACATTCCGAAATTCTAAAGAATCGCTCATGGGATTAGTGTCTCTAATTGAAACAACTTCCATCAATGAAGCTCTTATGGACAATGATTGGATCCTTGCAATGTAGGAAGAAATAAATCAATTTACCAGAAACGATGTGTGGGATCTAGTTCCTAAACTGAAAGGCTTTAACATCATTGGAACCAAATGGGTCTTCAGAAACAAGCTAAATGAACAAGGAGAAGTCATCAGAAACAAAGCACAACTGGTGGCACAAGGTTATAGTGAGCAAAAAGGGATAGACTATACAGAAACCTTTGCTCCAGTCGCCAGGTTATAATCTATCATACTTTTAATTTCTTTTGTTGTAAATAATGGCATCACTCTTTATCATATGGATGTTAAAAGTGCTTTTTTAAATGGTTACATTGATGACGGAGTTTATGTGCACCAACCCCTGGCTTTGAAAATACAAAACATCCAGAATATGTTTATAAACTTAAGAAATCATTATATGGTCTGAAACAAGCTCCCAGAGCTTGGTATGAAAGACTACGTAATTTTTTGCTAGAAAATAATTTTACCAGAGGGAAGGTGGACACAACCTTATTCTATAAACTGTTTAAAAATGACATTCTAGTTTGTCAAATTTACATAGATAATATAATTTTTAGATCTACTAAAGCCTCTTTGGGAAGAGAATTTGCTAGTCTATGCAGGCAGAGTTTGAAATGAGCTTGACGGGCAAACTCAAGTTCTTTCTGGGTATCTAAATCAACCAAACTCCAGAAGAAACCTACATTCATCAAAGCAAGTATGTCAAAGAACTTTTGAAGAAATTTGACTTGTCAGAATGTAAGCCATCCAAAAATACAATGCATCCCACATGCATTCTTGAAAAGGAAGAGGTAAGTAAGAAAGTAGAACAAAAGCTCTACAGAGGTATGGTTGGCTCTCTCTTATATCTAATGATAATGTGAAAATACATAGCTTATTCGACCCGATTTTCATAGATAAAGTTACTGTTTTATCTCAATAATGTTGCATTATGTTGGATTTTCAAGTGTGTTTCAGGTAATTATTCCATCCAAGGCCTACATGAGAAAAGGAGAAGAAATGGAAAAGAAACGAGCTAAAAATTAGAAAAACAACAAAAAACAAAAGATTTCATATCAGAAGGTTGTGCCCCTCAGCACACCTTCCGTTTCGCCCGACACAAGTTTAATTTGTGTACCCCTCGGCACACAAGCCATTCCAATCAACACAGAGTAAAAATATATGTTCCCCATGGCACACATGGCATGCCACTCGGCACAGGTACAACCTGTATTCTATTTTGTTTAACGCGCGAAGATTTCTCCATGATTACATACCAATGACCTGCATGATTTCCTCCTGGTCTTTCTCTATAAACAGATTTTTTGGAAGCACAGAGTCACGTCCCTATATTTTCTCAAAAGCAGATTTTGTTACGAGGAGGATATCAAAAAAAGAAGAACAATTATAAAATGCTCTTGCTGTCTCACATACTTTGGAACTCTCTCATCTCCGCCATTCAAGTTTTGTTTCATTATTTTTGTATTCTCGTTTTTTTCTTTCACGCCATTATTCAGTTTAACAGTTAAGAGCTTTGTTTAGACCTTATGCATATAAAACCTTCACCTAAACAACAATAGTTTTCTACACTAGAAAACTATTGCAACATTAGATTTTCTTCATAGCCTCCTGAACTTTGTTTTAGTTTAATATTTTGTTCTGCATTGAAGTTAGTTTTCCGCAAGCAAATCCTGCCGACATATTATGGAGGATTGCTACAAGTACTTAAAAAATTGCATAATTTTGTTCTCCTTATTTAATTCCAGGTTTCTTTTAGTTTAATTATTGTTCTTTATTTATCATTCATGTCTGAATTATTTAATGTTTGTTATTATTTTGTGTTCGTAACGGATAATATGTTCGGCTAATTTCCCTGATATCGATATGTAAGGTCACAAACTGAAGTAGTTCGGTAGTAAATTGGCATAAACATTTTATAAAAATACTTTTCTGGTTTCATTTCCAAATTTCAATATAAAACTGTTTTGTTACGAGAGTAAGAAAGAAACAAAGGCTAAAATCAATAATAACGAGAGTGTGAGTTTTTAACCGGATAGTGGTCATCAAACATTGGTTTTAAATACAACGAGAGCGGTTTTTAATAGAATCTATTTGTTTTCACCAAGTATTTTTTAAATTTTGAATGAAACAACGAGAGTGATCATTTAAGTTTAATAATATAGTCCGAGTCAACAATCACGAGAGTATGAGATAAAGATTTTTAAACTAATAGTTTCTACTGAAAAATATTTTGAATACTCAAAGCTATCCCAATGATTTACTGAATTCCCGAAATCAGACGTATTACATACCAGCATCCCGTTATTAAATATTTCAATTAAGTCTAACATTATTTTTTTAGTCTACCCTAAAACCTAAGATTCATTAGCCTTAGCTTTACACAGTAGCTATAGATAGCAGTAATTAGATTACCAGTCCCTATGAATTCGATATCTTTTAAAACTACGTGATCAAACTACGCACTTGTAGTTAATACACCCGATAGACTCTTACAGTCACTCGATCAAGTTTCTGGCGTTGTTATCGGGGACTGATTTAGTCGATATTCTGAATCCTTTGTTACGCAATATAGACTAAGGCAACCAATTTTATTTCTTTTTATCCGTTGATTATATGCCAAGCACTCGCTCTCAAGGCGAAGAATTAGAGCAACCAATCAACGAAGTAGATCATTTTGTTAGTATAAGACGCCGAATTAGAGAATACCAAATTAAGTACAATCTTCCCGAATTCAATCTTCCCGATATATTTCTTCTTGAACCAAGAATGGACGGAGGACCCCAAAGTCATCCTCTGAAGGATTATGGTTCCCCATTGCAAGAGGAATTTCACAACAACATTGCTGCTATCGCTATCGCTCGGAACAATTTCAAGTTAAAACCTTCATTATTACAAGCTGTCCAACAAAATCAGTTTTCAGGATGTCCTACGGACGATCCAAATTCACATTTATCTGTGTTTATGCAGTATGAAGACACTATGAAAGAAAATGGTTGCAGTCCCGAAGCTATAAGACTTCGTCTTTTTCCTTTTCCATTATGAGATAAATTTAGAGCCTGGCTCTAGTCTCTACCATCCAACTCTGTTACCACATGGAACGAATTGAAGAAAATTTTCCTAGTGCGATATTTTCCGCCGAGAAAAACAACTATGCTAAGAGCCAATATCAATGGTTTTAAACAAAAGGAAAGTGAATCTCTCTTCGAAGCATGGGAAAGATACAAAGACATGATGAGACTCTATCCACATCATGGTCTAGAAGAATGGCCGATCATCCACACCTTTTACAATGGTCTCTTGTACAACACAAGACTAACAATTGACGCTGCAGCTGGCGGCACACTGATGGACAAACCTTATCATGATACTTATCAACTTATCGAAAGTATGGCTCAAAAACATTATCAGTGGGGAAGTGATAGAACCATTATAGAGAAACCTCAGACGAAAGGAGGTATGTACGAAGTTAGAAGTTTAGACCAAGTTAAAACTAAGGTAGAAGCTCTTACCCAAAAGATATAAAATTTGACCATAACTCCCGCAGCCACCGTGGCTGCAGTAGCTCCAACATGCAATTTATGCGAACTTCACGCACATGTTGCGCCTGAATGTCCACTTTTAATAGGAGTACTAGTTGATCAAGTGAATTATGCTCAAGGAAACCCATACGGGAATACCTATAATCCTACCTATAAAAATTATCCTAATTTTCGTACAAGAATAACAACGCCTTATATCCACCTGGACAAGCTCCTACTACACCCCCAGGATACCAGAAAGCCGCCCAAATTACTCCAAATGTTCCTAGGAAATCCAATATAGAGATCATGATAGAAAACTTCGTAGCTACTCAAGCTCAACAAAACAAAGATTTTCTAAATCAAAACATACACACTAGCGAACAAATAAAGCAGCTATCAAACAAAGTTGATGCCCATGCCACTCATAACAAAATGCTTAAAACTCAAATCTCTCAAGTGGCTCAACAATAAGCTGCTCCAGCTGCTCCAGCTGGCACTTTTCTTGGCCAACCATAACAAAATCCAAACGGTCATGCTAATGCAATAACACTTCAAAGTGGAACGAAAGTAGAAGGACCAACTGACCCAAGAATCAAAAGTCCAGCCATGTACCAGAGCACTAGTAAACCAACTAAGAAGGAAGACGAACCAAAAGAAGATGAGAAGAGAGATGAAAGCGCAGAGGTAGAAGAGAAAGAAAAACCCTACGTACCTCCTCCACCGTACAAACCACCGATATTATACCCTTAACGGTTAGCTAAATCTAAAAATATAGGGCAATTTAAGAAATTCATTGAACTTCTTAAACATCTAAATATCACTATACCTTTTACAGAAGCCATCATGAAAATGCCCTCCTATGCTAAGTTCCTTAAAGAAATCTTATCCAATAAGAAAAAGCTCGAGGACAATGAAATCGTTATGCTTACTGCAAAGTGTAGCACTATAATCCAAAATAACATACCCCCTAAGTTCAAAGACCCTGGTAGCTTTTCCATACCATGTGTAATCAGAAAATTTATCATAGAAAAAACTCTATGCAACTTAGGAGCCAGTATAAGTCTAATGCCCTTATTGATTTTCAAAAGACTAAATATAGGAGAATTGCGACCAACAAGAATTTATGTACAACTAGCTGATCGCTCAGTGAAGTTTCCTTTAGGAATGCTCGAAAACGTGCATGTACGTATTGGACAATTTTATTTCTCCACTGACTTCATTACTATGGATATCAAGGAAGATTCCAACATCCTTATTATATTAGGAAGAACATTCCTCGCCACCGCTGGAGCCATCATAAATGTAAAAAAATGGTAAACTCACATTTGAGGTTGGCGAAGAAAAAGTTGAATTCATCCTTTCACGATTCTTTAAAGCACCAGCTATAGATGATTCATGCTATTTCTTGGACGTCATTGATGAATGCATTAAAGAAATGGAGAAACAACATAACAAATATTCAAAAGCTATGAAAATTCCAATACCTCAAATCCTTGAAGATGATAATTGGTGTGATGAATACAGAGATGACAATCTAAGTGAATCTCTCACGCTAACTCCTGACCCTATGCCTTGCTTAAGGAAACCAACTGTTAAACTTAAAACATCACCAGAAGATCTAAGATATGAATTCTTAGACACAGAACTCGAATAACCCATCATAGTCAACATAGATCTAGGACAAATAGAAACAGAAAAATTACTACATGTCTTAAGGAAATACCCAACTGGTTTAGGCTAAAATATCTTATCTAAAAGGAATAAGCCCTTCAATTTGCATGCATCGCATTATGCTCGAAGATGACTGAAAAACCTCTAGAGAACATTAGAGAAAAATAAACCCAATTCTGAGTGATGTAGTTAAGAAATAAGTACAAAAGTTATTAGAAGCATGAATCATATATCTGATATCCGACACTAAATGGGTTAGCCCAGTTGTAACACGGTGGGAGAACTGACTAGGGTTGTTTGTGTTTGATCACAATTGTTGCGGATAGCCAGAGTTTCCACCGAATTTTATTTTATCCAAAAGGAAAGGTTGAAAAGAACAGGAAAGACCTTTCGAGATTATTTCTTGAGTTTGGGGGGTAGGTTATGAAAAGGGAAGGTGTTAGCATCCTTTTCATCCATAGTTATCTACGGAATCTTAGTTGCTTGCTAGATCACTTGTTTTTTGTTTGAAAATGTGTTTGTGATGTGGGTTTTGAAAGTATTTTGAAAAGGAATGTCTTTGTAATAATTTTCGTCTCTATAAGAACGCGTACAAAGTGTTTTGTCTTTTGGAAAATGTTTCAAAGTGAAATTGTGGGAGTATAAATTTTTGTTATTGTGAGCAATACATTAACTAGGAGCATCCTACCTACTCAAAAGGTCTTAAACGTTCTTTTCCTTCTCCTTTAGATGTTGCTATTTGTGATACGGTGAGAGAACTGACTTGAAGGTTTTGCGTTTGATCGCAAATGTTGCTGTTAGCAAGAGTCGCCACCGACTTTTCTTTTATCCAAAAGGAAAGGTGAAAAAGCACATGAAAGACCTTTAAGATTATTTCTTGAGTTTGGGGGGTAGATTATGAGAAGGGGAGGTATTAACACCCTTTTCATCCATGGTTTTCCATGGGCTCTTAGTTACTTGCTAGATCACTTGCTTTTGTTTGAAACTGCTTTGTGTGATTTTTGAAAGTATTTTGTAAAAAGCCATTGTTTAGGCAAACTTTGTAATGATTCTCGTTCGTAAGAATGTATACAAAGTGTTTGATCTTTTGAAAATGTTTTTAAGTTTGAAAGATGTTTTTGAAAGTGTCGGTGTTTGTTCTGAAAATAGCAAGGATATTTTTGTTTTGAAATTGAGCAAGTAACTAGGAACATTCTACCTACTCAAAAGACTTTCATATTCATTTCCTCTTTCTTTTGACATTGTTATCTTACCATTGATTTGGTAAGTAACCCTATCTTTGGATGTAAAAGGGATGGGCGTGGGTCATCTTATAACCATGATTAGCAATGTTGTAAGATATCTTAGCATTTTATTTAGAGACTAAGATCATTTTGAAAGGCAACATGGATAACGTCATAGAGGGACTATGATCTTGTATTTTTTATTGCTTTTTGCTAAGACATCTCACATGCATAACGTGGCCTTTTTAAGGAAACAAAGTGGAATTACCCTAAGGGTGCAAGTGTGAAAGTGTATTGACTGACATACATCATTTTGTATTGAATTAGGGTTTTCTAACTTGTTGATTTTAGTCTTGCCATACGAACCCTAATTTACTAGCATTTATATAAAGCGATAAATTGCGGAAGGTAAAATTACTACGCTATTACATCATTAGGGGATGGGGGTATACAAATTTGCAAATGGGGATGACAAGTAAAGTAAACCCTAATTACTATTACAAGGCTTTGACAATTACATGATTTATAATGCAAAAATAGTAAAATATGCAAGAAGATGTAAAGTGAGAGAAATTGTTTTTTTAGGGTTTTTTATAGAAAAGGTTATGTAATCAATTTCATTGAAGAAAAACTTAAGTCTAAGTTAACAAAAATTAATTGTTTAGAAAAATGTTTTTGAGGTTTCATTTGAAAACAAAGGTTTTATAATGTTAGGTCATTTACAAGCAATGCAATATGTCCAAAATAAGCTAAAAAATCTCCAAAATCAAGAAATTTGGTGCCCGAGCTGAACGGGCCGTGTCAGTGGACACAAGAACCCATGTCAGGACCTGTCCATGACTTTTCTGCATTTTTTTGGTTCCATCCAACCTGACACGGCCGTGTCACGTGACACGGGCGCTCGTGTCAGCCCATGTCCATCTTTTTTCTGCTCGTGTACGCACCAGTAACATTGACACGGGTCGTGTCGTGTGACACGGGCACCCGTGTCAGCTTCTGTTCCTACATTTTACTATGTTTTTCAACCCAATTAAGCTGACACGGACCGTGTCGTGTGACACGGGCACCCGTGTCAGCCTCTGGTCTGGCATTTTTTTAGTTTTTTCTCTTTGATCTGTCTTGTTATATCTTTTGAGCGTAAAATCAAATGATGTATGAATAATGATATCACAGTTTGAGAAAGTTTACCTCTCGAAGCGGAAGCTTTAGAACACGTACGAATGTTTTCTAGTGCAAAGTGGTGATTGATCGAGCTCCTTTGAACCTTCTTGAAGTAACTCCAACCTTCCTTTTATACTGAAAATGGTTGAAGCACTCCAACCAAGTCAAGTTGCAATATATGTTTTTGAATTTGGAAGATGGTGATAGTGATGTTACAGAAGTTATTCTTATGTTTGAACAACTTCTATATGGTGTATGTGAAGTGTTTGGATGGTTTGTTTGGAGAAAACTTGCAAGGTATGAGATTCAAAGATTCGAACTTCAAAGCTCAAAAATGGAGGTTTTATGGATAAATATGTTTTTTTGACAACAAAAATGAGTTTGAGTGTTTGTTTCTCCTTCTATTTTTTCTCGCCTTTCACTCATTTTTTTCTAACCTCTTTCTCTTGCAAATGCTTCTTCTATTTATAGGCAAGGGGTTTGTGCATATGAGCTGATTAGGTTTGTAAAATAGCATGTTATGGTTTTGTTGGATTACAAAGATCAAACTAAGTCAAGTACTCCATAGTCCTAAGATGAAGTACCAAAGTTGCTGGTATAGAGGAGCTACTTACCATGATTTATGGTGGAGTATAATCAACAACAAGCAAGGTATGTGCTTAAGATAAACTTTATACCAAAAGGCTTGCTTTTCAAGAGTAGCAATGGTGCCTTTTATGCCATAAATGGAAAGATCTTTTGGACAATGGATCAAACACTTGGGTAATAGCTCAAGCTCTTGTGTAAATATTAAATTATGTAGAGATTTGCAAGCAAGAAGGTCTGCAACATAATATTATGCAGCAAATCAAGAGAGTTTTGTTATGTGTTCTTTAACAAAAAAGGCTTGCAATTTAAGGATGGATGCCCAACTTCAAGCCCTTGAATCTCCTAGCTCAAGTATGATAAATTCATGCTCTTGGATGTTTTGTAAAGCTTGAAACATCCTCTATAACTTTCATGTTGGCCATTTTGACAAAATCATCTTGTAACTATGTGAAAAAATGCCGAGGAGTTGGGATAAAATCCTGAACAAAATCTGTTGAAAATTTCTCTAAGTGTTAAATGAAAATGTCATGACTTTATGAATTTATAACTCAAAATCCAAGCACTTCTAGGATTTGATCAGTAAAGAAAAGTTGTAGATTTTATTGGGATCTACAACTTTCATGTTGAAATTTTTCCTTGAACCGTCTTGCATCTTGGTGAAAGAATGGCATGAAGTGATGAAATTATCATGTATAAAAACACTTAGAAAATTTCTAAGTCTTGGAAATCTTGACTTTTCAAGTTGACTTTTGACTTTCTTGACTTCTTGATGATCGAGCTTGATATTTTTGAATGTCTTGATGAAATTTTATCTTTGGAATGTAATGTTGACCAAAAGTCAAAGTTTGACTTTTCAGTATACAGCTGACTTTTGATCAGTTGACTAAAAATTCATCTGTCAATCCATTGAACTTGAGCAATGTTTTGAGCCATGTTATTAGGTCAAAATGATGCAATTGGACTCTTGAGATAATTCCTTAAACCAATTGATCATTTTCTAGGTCAAAAATCAGAAATTGCCCTTTCCTAGTCAAAACCCTAATTTTGACCATTTTGCCCTTTTGAAGATTTTATCAAATTTCTTGAGGAATTATGGTCCAAACTTGATAAAATGATACATATGAGTTTACAATGTTGATGTGGATAAAAAATTATGAAGTTTGACTGTAAATTGGCCATAGTTGACTTTTTCCCCAATACAGCTGATTTTTAGGTCAACTGCTCAATTGACTGAGCAAAAGTGTGATCCAAAGCTTGAAACTTGACATGAGTAATCTTAAGGGTCCATAATGATCCATGAAAGTCATATGGGGCATTGGAAGTTCAAATATACTTGTGCAAACTCAAACCCTAATTTTAGTCATCAGTGCTTAAGGAGGTGTCTTGAGCTGATCAAACACTAGTGCAGTCTTGAGCCTAAAGGAGATCTTATGAGAAAATTCTTGATAAGTGAGAGGGAAAATTTTGGGGTACAACAGCTGCCCCTGTTCAATCTTCTTAAGCCTGGAGAGTTAGATTGGCGAGTTTTTCCATTCGTGACTCAAAGGTGGAAGATGATTGGACATTAGAGTGCCCAGAAATTTGCACCTGGTGATATGATGATTTATGGTATAGGGAATGGGCTTAAAGATGAAATTTGGAGGGATGATGGAAATTTGTTGGAGATGGGCTTGTAGATGCCATCCAGAAATGATTCTTGAACCGCATCTGTAAGTTGAAACTGAATGAGTATCAGAATAACGTCTGTGTCTGGAGTGTATCTGAACTGTATCTGAAGATTGAATATGAATGAGCATCAGAATGGCATCCGTATCTGGAGCGTATTTGAACTGTATCTGAGAATTAAATCTAAATGAGTATCAGAATAACATCCGTGTCTGGAGCGTATCTGAACTGTATCTGAACTGTATCTGAAAGTTGAATCTGAATGAGTATCAGAATGGCATCTGTGTATGGAGCGTATCTGAACTGTATCTGAAAGTTGAATCTGAATGAGTATCAGAATAGCATTCGTATCTGGAGCATATCTGAATTGTCTCTGAGAGTTGAATCTGAATGAGTATCAGGATGGCATTCGTATCTGGAGCGTATCTGAACTGTATCTGAAGATTGAATCTAAATGAGTATCAGAATGGAATCCGTGTATGGAGCGTATCTGAACTATATCTGAGATTGAATCTAAATGAGTATCAAAATGGCGTTTGTATCTAGAGCATATCTGAACTCTATCTGAGAGTTGAATCTGAATGAGTATCAGGATGGCATCCGTATCTGGAGCGTATCTGAACTGTATTTGAAGATTGAATCTGAATGAGTATCAGAATGGCATCCGTGTATGGAGCGTATCTAAATTGTATCTGAGAATTGAATCTGAATGAGTATCAGAATGGAGTCCGTATCTGGAGCGTATATGAACTGTATATAAGAGTTGATCTAAATGAGTATAAGGATGGCATCCGTATCTGGAGCGTATATGAACTGTATCTAGAATTGAATCTGAATGAGTATCAGACTGGCGTCCGTGTCTGGAGTGTATTTGATTTGTATTAAGACTTTGAACATTGTTAATGGTAGTTGTTGATTAACCTTATCTTGAAAAGGGTAAAATGTTAGCTAGTATGCAATGTCATGTGGTATGATATGCATGGTATAATGAGATTGTGATCCATGCATTCGTATTATCAATGTTTATGATATATGGATGCGATGTATGCGTGTGTGAGCTAATCTGCTGCACTGCTTGTTGGATTTGGAAAATAAATCCCCGACTGCTGCTGAGGATACGAAGTGTAAATCTTCATGTTTTGAAGTGTGTGTTGATGAAATCCCATTTGGAGAAATAAAATCTGTTGTAAGGGAAACGCCATGTACTGCTTGTAAAATCCTGTTGGGGAATCCCGAGAAATTAGACGACTTCTACTGGGGAGTGATAACTGGAAGTTTTGTTCCGCTGGAGATTAAACTGCACACTGCGGGGGATTTCATGGAAATAGCTTCGAGAGGTTTCCCTATTTCTTAATTCCATTTAGTGATTGTCTTTCTATTTTTTTCATTTGTAAATGGTAATTATTTTCAAATGCATATGTTCAAAAATAAATCATTGGACATTTTCATAAACAAACACAAGAGTAAAGAAAAACAAATAGTTTTTCACTTTCAAAGGGATATCCTTGTATTGACTTTGAGTAAGTATTTTTGTACAATGAGACAAACGTTCTAGTAAGAGAATGTCGTCGTAAAAAAAATGAAAATTTGATACAAAGAAAAGATAGCTATGTGAAATAATCCCATGGGGTTCCCATTCTGCTATAGTCTTCATATCTCTGAGCATCTTATCCATTTGTTGCCTTGTTCGAAGCTAATTGAATTGATCAGAATTGTCGAGTTCGCAGGTTGTCCGTAAGGTGATCCAACATGACATAGTCATACGCTTTAATTCCCTAACTTTTGCATGGACCGCCCTTTCGGGTTTTCAGTCCACCGAGAAACCCTTTTTTTCCCAAGTCTCCCTTTCGGGTTTTCAACTTGTCGGGTGTACAAATTTTTTTGTTTTATCCCTTATTTTTTCCCAAACCTTTTGGTTCGCCGGGATGCCCTTGTTTTACCTAGGTGTGTCAACCTAGCGGGTCTCTTATGCGTAGTATCTTTTGACTATGTCTGCATTCGCAGGGTGCGGCAGGTCGTCACCATCCATGGTGGTCAAGATCATTGCTCCACCAGAGAAAATGTTTTTGATTACAAATGGTCCTTCGTATGTAGGAGTCCATTTTCCCCTGGGATCACCTTACGGCAGTATGATGCGCTTGATCACCAGATCTCCAACTTGATATACTTGTCGTCTGACCTTTTTGTTGAAAGCTTTGATCATCCGTTTTTGATACATTTGACCATGATAGACAGCAGTAAGTCTTTTCTCATCAATTAAGTTCAGCTGATCAAGTCGAATCTGGATCCAATCGTCTTCATTCAGCCCTGCATCCTTCATAATTCTTAGAGAGGGGATCTGGACCTCAATAGGCAAGACAACTTCCATGCCGTAAACCAGAGAATATGGTGTTGCCCTGGTTGATGTGTGAGCTGTGGTACGATATCCGTGGAGAAAACGGTAGCATCTCATGCCAGTCTTTGTATGTGAATGTCATTTTCTGTATGATCTTTTTAATGTTCTTATTTGCGGCTTCGACAACACCATTCATCTTCGGCCGATAAGGGGAAGAATTGTGATCCTGGATCTTGAATTGCTCGCACAAGGCGGTGATTATAGTATTGTTCAAGTTCATACCATTGTCTGTAATGATCCTCTCCGAGATACCGTACCGACAGATGAGATTTTACTTAATGAACGGGGCTACAACATTCTTGGTAACGGAAGCGAAAGAAGCTGCCTCTACCCACTTGGTAAAATAGTCAATGGCCACTAGGATGAAACAGTGTCCATTGGAGGTTGTTGGCTTGATTTCCCCAATGATATCAATTCCCCACATAGCAAAGGGCCAAGGATCCGTCAAGACATTCAGAGGAACCAGAGGTACGTGCACCTTGTCAGCATAAATCTGACACTTATGGTAGGTTCGAGAGTGATGATAGCAATTGGCTTCCATGGTAGACCAATAATAGCTTGCCCGTAGGATTTTCTTTGCCATCGTATGTCCACTGGAATGGGTGCCAAAAGTTCCTTCATGTAACTAAGCCATGATTCTTTCAGCTTCAACCTTGTCTATGCACCAAAGTAACACAGAGTCATGGTTGCGTTTGTAAATAATGCCATTACTAAGGAAGAATTTAGCAGAGAATCTCCTTAAGAACTTCTTATCATTGACTGAAGCTCCTCCCGGATATTCTTGGGTTTCGAGATTTCTCTTGACTTCGTGAAACCAAGGCTGGTCCACTACTTCTTCAGTATTAATCGCGTGACAGTGTTCTGGTTCATCCCTTTGTTCAATGGTGATCTGGGGAGCCTCGTTATCCCATTTAAGTTTAAACATAGATGACATTGTGGCTAGTGCGTCTGCTAGCTGATTTTCTTCTTGCAGTAAATGTTCGAAGGTAATCTCCTCAAAATGTGGGAGCAATGTCAAAACACGTTCTTTGTAAGGGATAAGGTTAGGGTGTTTGGTGTCCCATTCCCCTTTGATCTGGCTGATAACCAAAGCTAAATCTCTGAATACATTCAACGATTTTATCCCCAAGTCTATGGAAGCTTTGATACCAAAGATGCATGCTTCGTATTCCGCCATGTTATTTGTACAATTAAAGAAGAGTCTTGCATTAAATGGAGTATGACACCCTTCAGGAGATATGAGTACTGCACCAATACCATTGCCGAGTGTGTTAGATGCCCCATCAAAAACCAGGGTCCATCGAGATCCTTGTTCAGGTCCGTCATATGGCATGAATTCTTCACAGTTGTTTACCATCATGATGTCTTCATCCGGGATTTCGAACTTCATGGACTGGTAGTCTTCCACAGCTTGGTGAGCAAGGTGATCGGCTAGTACACTTACCTTTATAGCTTTCTGGGTAGTATACTGTATGTCATATTCTATTAGGATCATCTGCCATCTCGCTATTCTTCCAGAGAGAGCAAGTTTCTCAAAGATGTATTTTATTGGATCCATTTTAGATATCAACAAGGTAGTATGAGTCAGCATATACTGTCTTAGCCGACGAGCAGCCCATGCCAGAGCGCAACAAGTTTTCTCGAGCAGTGAATATATTGTTTCACAGTCGGTAAACTTTTTGCTCAAGTAATAAATAGCGTGCTCTTTTCGACCAGACTCGTCATGTTGCCCCAACACACACCCCATTGAATTTTCCAAAACAGTCAGATACATGATCAATGGTCTTCCCTCGACTGGTGGCATTAAAACAGGAGGCTCTTGCAAATACTCTTTGATTTTGTCAAAAGCAATTTGGCACTCATCATTCCATTTGACTACCTGATCTTTCTTCAGTAGTTTGAAGATTGGTTCACAGGTAGTTGTTAGGTGAGAAATGAATCTGGTAATGTAGTTCAAGCGTCCCAAGAATCCTCTGACTTCCTTCTCAGTACGAGGAGCAGGCATCTCTTGTATAGCTTTCACCTTGGCAGGATCTACTTTAATACCCTTATTGCTGACGACAAAGCCTAAGAGCTTACCAGGCCTTACTCCAAACGTGCATTTATTTGGGTTCAACCTCAGCTTGTACTTCTTTAGTCTTTTAAACAGTTTCTGTAAATGATCAAGATACTCTTCTTCTGTTTGAGATCTAGCTATCATGTCATCCACATAGACCTCTATTTTGTGATGTATCATGTCGTCCATATAGACCTCTATTTTGTAATGTATCATGTCGTGAAATTGAGATACCATGGCACGCTGATAGGTTGCCCCAGCATTCTTCAGTCTGAACGGCATCACTTTGTAGCAAAATGTGCCCCATTGTGTGACAAAAGTTGTCTTCTCCATGTCCCCAGGCGCCATTTTGATTTCATTGTAACCTGAGAAACTGTCCATGAAAGGAAACACTTTGTGTTGTGAAGTATTGACAACTAGGATGTCAATGTGGGGAAGTGGGAAATCATCTTTAGGGCTTGCCCTATTCAAATCTCTGTAGTCCATGCACATTCGTACCTTGCCATCTTTTTTGGGCACGGGAATGACATTGGCAACCCATTGTAGATAGGAGGTGACGACCAAGAATCCAGCATTGAATTGTTTCATGACTTCTGCTTTAATCTTTTCTGACATATCTGGTCACATTCGACGAACCTTTTGTTTTATCGGTGGGCAATCCTCTTTTGTAGGCAGACGATGTAACCTAGGGGACGATTTAAGGCCATTCAAAGCTTCTAATCGCTTCCTGGACATCTCCTGAAGCTAATACGATAATTTGCAAGCCTTCCCAAGCCTATAATCGCTCCTGGTAAACCCACGGTTTGCACATACAAGCTTGATTTTGATCTTACAATTTAAGCATGATTAACCACTTTTAAGCATAGCATTGTGTTTGTATCATCATTTGGAATGTTTTGGTTCAATTAATTTTGTATTTTGATGATTGTTTCGCTAATTGCCATTGCTAGGGTTTAGGGGGCCGTTTTAGGGTTTCTCTGTACAGGTTAAATTGGACCAAGAAAATAGTGCCATGGTACGCGTGAGATCAAGACGAGTTGATTGGTATAGCTAGAATTAATTTATCATGCATTTTGTGAATTTTTGAAGCTTGCAGGTTTATAGCTATGGAAAATGTCCGTAGGCATAAGTCTGGTACCTAAGACGACAGACAGGAGAAGAAGATGATGATTTGGCACAACACCATTGGCTTGTTTGAATCACGCGCGTTTTTATTTTATTTTATTCAGTTTATCCACTTTGTTTTGTATATTATAATTTGGTCTTATTATATTGACAACTGAACAATATATCCCAATGGTGAAGCGCGCGTTGGATGGTGGAGAGGACCTGGGTTCGATCCCAGGTCCCTGCATTTTCTTTATTTTCTTAACATTCATTTGCAGATTCTATGTGTACACGTTCCAAGCGCCTACCATGCAGTCTCAACATCCAGCCAATGGATCATTACCAACCTAGATATAATGCTCAGTTAAGGGAAGACCATGGTACATTCTCCAGGTGTGGCAATACTGAATCAGGCATTAGGAATGGGCTCAGCTATAATGGGCCTTGACAAATTCAGCATCATACCCCCCTGGATTGCTTAAACAGGCCCAATTCTTTTCTTTTTCTATTTTAATTCCTTTTTATTATTTCCTTAATTATTTTCTTTTTTAAAAAAAACATCAAAAATTATTTTTTTCCATTAAATCAAAAAATCACAAAAACATCAAAAAATCAAATATTTTCATAAAAATATTTTATTTCCTTAATTAATTAGGTTAATTTAATTTAGGGTAATTTAATTCTTTTTTTCTTTTCATAATTTGAAATAATTAGAATTAGGTTTAAATTTGTACATAGCCTAATTTCTTCTCAAAAAATAACCTAAATATTTTTTCAATTAGATTGTTAGGTTTTCCAATTATTTCTCGCATTTAATTCGCCACGCGCGTCTTTGATTTTCCTTTTTCTATTATTGTAATTTCTCCGAGTTTGTAATAGTAATTAGGGTTTTAAATTTCCGCATATTTATTTACAGTCAAAATAATTATGTATCTGTGAAAGCCTTGTAATAGCTAGGACTTTAATTTCTCACATTTTAATTTCCGCAAACTATAAGATGTTAGATGTATGTTAATAGGATTGTATGTAAAGACAAATTGCAATTAATACAGTAGAAAATCCTAAATATGCAAAGATAAATAAACTGGAAAAAAACACACTTGCACATGCTCACTCTTAGGGTTTACTCCACTCTGGTTGCCTTTGGTAAACGGTCATGAAGTATAGGAAATGTTAGTGGTCGTCCTCTAGTCCCAAAAGATCTAAAATGACCCATTTGGATGTTGCCTCGGAAAAAGATCTTTAAGGCATTAGGATGATTACTAAAATTTCCTAACATTGCTTTTGTGATTGTACTTGTTCCTTCGAACGTCCCTTAAAACTCCAACGACGGTGTTACCTATTACTTAATAATAGGATAGCGCTGTCTAAAGGAAAACGAACAGACTTTTTTCGAGTAGGTAAGTTAGTTCCTAGGTACTTGCTCAAGCAAACAAATTTTACAAACACTTTTCAAAACAGTTTTCAAAATAACTTCGTCACACTCTTGAGGACCGATACAAGGGTTATCACGAAGTAAAACTTTTCAAAACAAGCACACACAAGCAATTTGAAAAATGAGCAAGTACCTTAGAGCCCATGGAAAACCATGGATAGAAAGGGTGCTAACACCTTCCCTTTCTATAATCTACCCCACGTACTTAGAAACATCTCGAAAAAGGTTTTTTCTGTTCTTCTTCCTTTTCCTTTGTTAGATGAAATAAAAGTCGGTGGCGACTCTTGCTTACCATGACATTTGCGAATACAAAACACAAACTAGTATTAACAGTCGATTCTGCCACCGTATCATAATATGCTTTCGGACTAACCCATGCTTCAATTAGGACTTTTGAAAGGTTGTAGTGTGGTTTGGTTCATGGTTTAGGAAACAAAGGATGAGGCTCAAAGTGTATTTGTACCCTCCCATTCTTCGTGATGTTCTTCAGTCCCTAAACTCAGTTAATTGTACGTTTGAAAAACAATTGAGTCTGAAATGACGTTTTGGTGATGGTTCGGATAAGTTAAGTTTATCAGAAGGCAATCATTTTTGCAATGTTTTTTATGTTGTCGAGGATTTATAGTGTCCTCTTTTTGATTTACTATCCCTGGTTTTTTTCCCTGACTGTTCTTGTTTTGAGATTATGGTCAGCGGGATGCCCTAGTTTTCTTAAGTCTCCTTCGTAGGTTTTGAATTAGTGGTCTTTTCTCTTGAGAGATAATAACTGCCTATTTGATAGGGAACCATCGCCGTCTTTGATTCAGAAGGATGTTTTTTGATATCACTCGTTGTATACGAGGTGAAAGTTTATGATCGAATGCACATTTGAATTAATTGAGAGACTACCATGCCCCAGGTTTTGATTAAAGGTTTCAATTTATTTGAAAAAGAAAACTCTTACTTCTTTGGCTCAAAGGGGTTGAGTAGGGATTATCTTCCTTATAACTCCAATGTTTCAGAATTGAAACAAACGCATGTACATCGTCAGCAAGGTCTGTCCAAAAGCATACTGTATGAGATTATGGCAATGTTTTCGTCATCCTCCATCTAAAGGCTTGCAACTTTTTTTAAACAAGAGTTGAATATCATAAAGGGAGTAAAAATCATAGCTTAAGTAGAGTGAAAATGAATGGATTAATTCAAGACAAACATATTTAATGCATTAATGAGAGTAACCAAAGTCTGACATAAAGATAAGTGTTTAAGCAAACAAAGAAATTACAACTGAAAATTCGAATAAACATAAAATTTTCTCGCCGAGACCATCACTTCATATGGATGCCCTTGAGGGGTGGTAGAAAAGCTCCAGCTGACCATCTTATGTGAACTCCAACTCTCCTTCGTCGATCAGGTCTTGAATCTTGTTTTTCAACGTCTAACAGCTATTAGTATCGTTCCCCGGACTGTTGGAGTAATATGCACACCTTTCTCCATGATTGTAACGGGGAGAAGCAGTATTAGGATTCTGAGGAGGATCCCTTAATGTGACCAAATTCATTTCCAGCATGTGTTGCAAGACTTGTGATATCAATATGTCTAGTTTGGTATACTGCCTATCGGATGGAATTCGTTTACGCCGATTACCCTGTTGTTGTTGGGCTCATGATGTATCATCAATTTGGAAAGGTATGCTCTCCCTCAAACCGGCTTCTTGTTTTATGGGAGGCTAAATAATGACTTGATCCACAATCTCAACTGTTTGTTTCATATGGTTGCAACTGTCTTGATGAAGTTTGTTGACGAGGGTCCTTAGCTCCTCTTGTCCCTGAGCTAAATTTTGGATAAGAGCCATCTTGCCCACCAGTTGTCCCATCATCTGGAATTTCATTATGGCTAACTCAGTTTTTAGCCGCTCCAACTGGTCATCCCTGTCGTCCTCAGGATTCTCCATGGTCATGCCCCTAATGATGAGTGCTTTCACTTCTTCTTGCCCCTTTGATAGGTTCAAGAACATTTCTTGAAGTTGAGCATTTTGAGTCTGAATGTCCTTAATAGTCTGTTCTAAAGCCATCTTTACTGAAATAAACAGTAAGCAGATGAGAGACATGTGTGGGAAAAGCCTGCCGTGATATGATGCATGGTATGTTGATGCAATGTTTTCAAGGACTTAGAAAATTTAAATTTGTTTTAGAAAAAAAAAGCAAACATAAATTGTATTAATAAGTTTAAATTGATTACAACCATGCCCCTTGGGCTTACAATGGAGGAAATAAAGCAAAAGAAACTCCTAAGACAAAAAGGTCGAACGCATCCTCTTTGGCTCAATGTAAGCATTCAGATTTCACTCCTCATGAAGTTGTCTTGTAAGCTCCATAACCTTCTTTTCACTCGTGTAGAACTGGGCTTCGAAGGTGTCTCATTCTTCCTTCAGCTAGATCCAAGCTCTTTGTAAGTCTTCAAGAGAAGTAGGCATGGTAGGATGAAGGATAGAATACAGAACATCTCCTTCAACTAATGGCTCCATGATGATAGGAAAAATGGTAGGGTATGGCATATTGAGTGTTTGAGCACGAGTTCGTACCCACTTAAGATAATTATCTAAAGGAATGGAGTTCTTACGCCCCAATGTCTTGCAATCCACTTTGTTTACCATTCTCCAAGCTCGTATGAGCCTTTGACGGCAGCCTTGGTTGTCGCCCTCATAGTCGAATATCAAACTAGATGAGTGCATCGTGAGGACAATCTCTTCATGCATACCCAAATTTTCATAATGTAAGAGAAGGGTTATAGGTGATACGTCCCCTAATGCCTAAGAGTGGGACATCATGGAATTCCCCACAACGTTCAACGATAGTAGAGTCCTCCAAGGATTCAGAACATCAATAAATGTCAAAGTGTGTGAGGGACATCATCCTTTGAGACCATGTCAATCCTTGATCATTCTATAATGTTGATCGAGGTAGGTGCTAAGTAAACCACTTAGCGTGTAGGGGAATGAAACACAAGAGAGTACCTCTTTTCTTCATGGTGCGAGTGTGGAAATAATGTAAAATGTCTCCAAGCAAAGTAGGTATAGGATTACGGGAGAGGAAAACTTTGATGGCATTCACATCTATGAATTGCTCCGGATTGGGAAATAGAACCAAACCTTAGATTAGAAGGTCCAAGACATCTTTAAAGGCTTGAAATCCATATCTTCCCAGAATCAACGATCCTTCTCCAACAGAAACTTGGCTAGGAAACCCTTAACTTCGCTTCCTGTCTCCCAATTTGTTACAATGTCGGATCTCTTCAGATGCAGGGCTTCGGAAATGACTTCAGGATTTAGAATCTCTTCTAAACCGGTGAATGGTATTTGATCAGGCACGCGCACTCTTAACAGTTGAGAAAACTCTTCTAATATAGGCACCAACTGATAGTCAGGAAAGGTGAAGCAATGATACATGGGATCAAAGAATTGGAAAAGCATACACATAATTTCTTCTTGGAAATTGGAGGTAGACAAGTTGAGAAGTCAACCATATTTATTGGTGAAAGGAGAATCTCCAGGCACCCTTGATGCTAATTCTTGGAGTTGAGGGTGTTCTTTCACGAAGCTGATTCAGATGGTATTCCTTCGGATGGGAGTCATGGCCTACAAAACAAAACAAAGATAAACTCCTAAATCCTTAAAATGGTTAGTGAGAATGCTTATGATGTTATGTATAAGTATGCAAATCAAGCAAGTTGTTATGTACAAATAATCATATACACACAAAGCAGACAAGTCCTTAGGTTTAAGCTTGCATGGAGTTTGTAGGTAAGTACCCTCTTGAAGTTTAGTTTGCTCAACCTGTCCTAGAGAGTAACCGGGTTCTAGGGTATCTCAATATCACTGACCTTTCTTTTAGGCATTGTCTCAGCATAATCAATCTTTTCTTGCGGCCGAGATATCCTAAAAGTTCGATCTCAATGAGTGTAGTATCGAGTATCAACCAATTTTCATCTTTTCGCAAAAACCGGCTATCTCACTACTTTCTAATGGACAGGGTGTTTCAATTAAGGTTCTAAGGCCAGTTAGTACTTCATGATGTCTCTCAGCGGCCCCGTATTCTCCTGGATTAAACATAAGGGATAGTGGTACCAACAAATGTGTCACACTAACGTAGAAATTGCTTCAACCATATCGGTCTATACCGTACAATTTCCACAATTTATTTCTACTTACCTAAAAGGTGCCTCAGATCTGGGTAGAGGATCAAAACAAACCCAAACAAGGAACTATAATGTAAAGCAAGCAAGTCAAACAAGGAAAGCAAGTAAAGGTGATCTAGCCCTAAGGTAACCCTACTTTTAAGTTCCCTAGCAAAGTCTCCAATTCTGTAACACAGTGGGAGAAGTGACTTGTGTGTTTTGTGTTTGATCACAATTGTTGCGGATAGCAAGAGTCGCCACCGACTTTTCTTTTATCCAATAAGGAAAGGGTGAAAAGAACAGGAAATGCTTTTGAGATTATTTCTTGAGTTCAGGGGGTAGGTTATGAAAAGGGAAGGTATTAACACCCTTTTCATCCGTAGTTATCTACTGGCTCTTAGTTGCTTGCTAGATCACTTGCTTTTGTTTGAAAATGTGCTTGTGGTGTGGGTTTTAAAAGTATTTTGAAAACTTCTTTGCAATGATTCTCGTTTCTATAAGAACACGTACAAAGTGTTGGTTTTGAAAATAGTTCAAACGGAATGTGTTTTTTGAACGTGATTTTGAAAAGTTTCCTTGTAATGATTCTCGTCTCTATAAGAATGCGTACAAAGAGCTTTGTTTTTTGAAAATGTTTCAATTGAAAGTGTTGGTGTGTAAAATGTTTTTGTTGTGAGCAAGCAAGCAACTATGAGCGTCCTACCTACTCAAAAGGTCTAATGTTCTTTTCCTCCTCCTTTAGATGTTGATATCTTACCATTGATTTGGTAAGAAGCCCCATCATTGGATGTGAAGGGACGGGGGTGGGGTGTTTGTATAGTCATAGAAGGAAACCTATGGGACGTTTTAGCAATGTCGTTTAGGGACCATATCATTTACCGAAGGCAACATTAAGGGTCATCGAGGGACTTCGATTTTTTATCAAGGGTCTTTGCTAAAACGCTCATATTCGAGGGACATGACTATTCTTTCGAGGCAACAAGTGAGATTACCCTAGGGGTGCACGTGTGAATAATGTGTTTTATTTGCATGCATTTAGTCTTTGATTTTTAGGTTGTCTACTTGTTGGTTTTTATCTTGCCATACATCCTAATTACTAACATTTGTACAAAAAGCCATAAAAATACTGAAAATAAATCCTACACTATTACAACCATATTGAATAGCAAGAAAATGTAAAGACAAAACAAAATAAAAGGAGGAAAGAATGAGCTTTCGATCTAGGCAGAAACACCCTTTAATTATGCCCTTCCTGGCTTCCTTCGATTTGGCCTAGAAGTAGTGAGGATGCGCCTTTCGATTTGGGCTTAGCCTGAAGTATGAGGTGTAGCCTTCAATTCTGCCTTTCTGCTTCCTTTGACTGGGGCCTGGAATCAGCATGAAGTTCATTCTTCACCCCAAGCTCCTTGTTGCCTTCTTCGATTGGGCTTGACAGTCAGTGTGGACGACTTTCATTTCTCCCTTTTGGCTGCTGTTTTCGATTGGGCCAGAGAATCAGTGTGAACATCTTTCATTTCTCCCTTATGTCTCCTTCATTTGGAATGTGAAGCAGTAAGGGGGTGAAGCATGAGGCTTAATTTCATACTTACTTCCTCCTGTTTTCCTTTGTTTGGGATTTAAATAACAACATGGCCTAAGGCCATGCTAGCATTGTCTTATGGCCATATTAGTTCTTAAAGCATAATTAATAAACCAAGAAACAAAACCATAAGGGTTAGAAATGAAAACAAACTAAAAGGGTGGAAACTAAAAGGAAACAAATGTTATGTACATGCTTCAAACGAAGAGTTTAAGGTCAGAATGACTTACCTTGCTTAAAGCTGGAACATGTGTTTGACCTTGAGTGGCTGCTTTGGATGCTCCTGGATTCGAAGGTAAGAAACGAAGGTGACGTTTCTAAAGCTGGATTCGAAGGCCCAGAAGAGTGGGGGTGATGCTTGTTATTCCTATATTCTAAGGATAAGAACAAATGTGGTGTTCTTTCTACTGGATTCGAAAGAAAACAAAAATATGGGGATTGCTTCAGATTCGAAAGAGAAAAAAAAGAAACAAGTGTTTGTTTCTTTAGATTATGGGTTTGTGTTTAGTGTTTGGAAATCTTAAGAGTTTTTGAGAGTTTGATGATTTCTTGAAGATTCGTTCCACCACCCAAAAAAAATTCCTCTTCAGCTTGCAAATGTTTCTCTATTTATAGAGAGGGTTTGAAGTGCTGAAGTAACCAGGTTTGTTGGATAAAAAACCATGGTTTGGTTGAAAATGAAACAAGTTTAGTCCCTTTTCGTTGTTCCCACGTTTCAAGTACAAGTGAGGGCCTGCTGTCTGTTGGGGGCAGGAGATTGGACGTATGCCTTTGGCACTGCTTTCGTTCAGACACAAATCAGATTGGGAGCTGATTTTGTGATTAAAGTACTCTTTATGAAAAAAGGGTACGTAGCCTTTTGCTATTTTATCCAAGAATGGTATTATCCAGTAGACAAAGCTTCAAACCTTTGTGTAAGCCTATGATTATGTAAATATTTGGAAGTAACATAGCCTGACAAGTAGGATTTGGAGGATAAGGCTATGAGATTTTCTCAAAGTTCTTCAAACAAACTTGCTTCGAAAGGTCCAGAGTTGGGTTTGAAATATGATGATTCGAAGGGAATCAAAACTCCAATCGAAGCTTTGTGTGAAGGTGGCTCTTGTCCAATTGAAGGCTTGCCTTCCAGAGGTCACATGGCCAAACGAAAGGGAGCATGCAGGAGGTCCCTGCCTTGTGCCTGTTGGCATGAAGGAAATCCTGGCTTTGTGGTGTCAAAGGAAAACATGGAAAAGCAATGGCTTCTAATTTGAAGGAGATATGCAGGAGGCCATTGCTTTGTGACTTCAAGCAAACATGCAGGAGGTCTTTTCTCAAATGAAAGCTTGCATGAAGGGAGCCACATGTCTAAACGAAGGGTGTAACCAAAACTTGCATTGAAGGGGGCCACATGCCCAAACGAAAGAGGCATACAGGAGGAAAATTATGCAATCGAAGGATGCCAAAAGGAGGTAAAAGGTGCAATCGAAGCTTGCAACAAAGGGGGCCACATGCCCAAACGAAAGAGACATGCAGGAGGTAAAAATGCTCAAATGAGGCTTGCATCAACGGAGGGCCACATGCCCAAACGAAAGAGGCATGCAAGAGGAAAATTATGCAATCGAAGGATGCCAAAAAAGAGCCCTTTGCCTCCTGAATTGAAGGACATCAGCAGGAGGCTTTTTGCCTTCTGAATTGAAGCTAGTGGAAGATAAGTGTTGCCCTGTCGAAGCTTGCAGCAAGTTGTTTCAAAGGGAGACTTTGCCCAGTCAGAGCTTGCATGCATGTAACCATTGCACTATGGGAGCTAATGTGAATCCAGTGAATGCTAGTCATAGGGAGACTTTTGCCTTGTGTACACTAGCATGGTGGGAAATTCTGCCTTGTGAGTTTGGTAAATCCTGCATATATGAACTATGCCATAACCGAAAAAGAACTTTTGGCTGTCGTCTTCGCTCTAGATAAATTTTGTTCTTACCTAGTAAGAGCAAAGATAATTATCTATACTGATCATGCTGCGATTAGATGCCTATTAAGCAAAAAAGATGCAAAACCAAGATTACTCAGATGGATCTTACTCCTACAAGAGTTCAATTTAGAAATCAAGGACAAAAAGGCATTGAAAATTTAATAGCCGATCACTTATCTAGAATGAAAGGCATTAAGCCTGAACAATTGCCTATCAATGATAACTTCCCTTATGAACAACTCATATCCTAGTTAGAAAACAACACCATTAAACACCCCACAACCATTAACTGTAAGAACACACTGCCATGGTACGCCGACTTTGTTAACTATTTGGCCGTTGGAGTGCTTCCACTGAATCTAACCTATCAAAAAAATAAGAAGTTCTTCCACTATATTAAATAATATTATTGGGATAAGCCTTTGCTATTCAAAAGAGGTGCCAATGGTATTTTCCATCGATGTGTCCCCGAAGATGAAATAGATGACATAATTTCCTAATGTCATGCTACTCCCTATGGTAGACATGCGAGCACTTCAAAGACTTGCGCTAAGATTTTATAATATGGCCTCTATTGTACTAACTTATGGAAAGATGTTCACATTACAGTTATAAAATACGAATGATGCCAACGCACTGGTAACATCTCCAAACGCGACGAAATGCCCCAAAAGGGTATTTTAGAAGTAGAAGTCTTTGCTGTATGGGGAATTGATTTCATGGGACCCTTCCCACCCTCTTTTGAAAATAAATACATACTCGTTGTTGTAGATTACGTATTAAAATGGATCAAAGCCGTAGCTTCTCCAACAAATGATGCACGAGTAATAAATAAGTTCTTTAAAAATATCATTTTTCCCAGATTCGGTGTGTCAAGACTTATCATCAATGATGGTGGTTCTCATTTTATTTCAAAAATATTTGAAAAACTATTAGTGAAATATGTAGTCCGCCATCGTGTAGCAACACCGTATCATCCCCAAACAAGTGGACAAGTAGAAGTCTCTAACAAAGAGATTAAGTAAATCTTAGAAAAAACAGTTGCCACTTCTAGGAAAGATTGGTCGTCCAGATTACACGAAGCACTGTGGGCATATAACACACCTTATAAGGCACCCATAGGAACCACACCTTTTAAACTAGTTTATGGTAAATCGTGTCATTTGCCGGTAGAACTAGAGCATAAATCATATTGGGCAATCAGAACCCTCAACTTAAGTTACACTGTCGTAGGCAAAAAATGAATTTAGGATATCCATGAGCTAGAAGAACTTAGACTAGATGCGTATGAAAATGCTACGACCTATAAAGAAAGAACAAAGAATTAGCACGACAAGCACATTTCTGGAAAAAGGTTTAATGAGGGCGATATAGTACCCCTATTTAACTCTAGACTTAAACTATTCCCAAGGAAACTTCATTCCATATGGTCCGGTCCGTTTGAAATAATTAAGGTTCTTCCAAGTGGAGCTATTGAAATTAAGGGAAAATATAGCGAACCGTTTATCATAAACGGACGGCGCTTAAAGCACTATCATTACATAGAAAAAAAAGCCTATTTCGCTAGTTTCCATCTTGCAGGGTTACCCGCTCACTCCCAGATCTAATCATCCATTAAAATTATGTTGAGCTTGCGACATAAAACAAAGTGCTTGGTGGGAAACAACCCGCTTTCTAGTTTTTTATTTTGATTTACTTTTTTGTTTTGTTTGCATTTCCATACTTTTCTTTCTTTTTTCTTTTCATTATAGTTTTGCACTATTGATCTCTAACGTTATCCACTACTGACTTAATTCTAATTGTCAACTTACTTACAAGCTAACTTAATTTTAGCTAACAATACTAACTTAAGATGCAAGAAGTTGACTCCATGGACATATTTTTTAGAGGAAGAGCTCAGACGTGGCGCTTTGAGATTGGCCACAAGGTAAATGACACTGACCTTTTATCCTGATGGCCCTGCCATGACAACTTTAGGCATTATAGACAATGTAATGTTTTTTCTAAACCAAGTAGATTAGGATGCTAACCCTTTGAGGATAAGATTTAGTTCTTATAGAAAGCTGACCTTAGAATTCCTAAGTGTGATACGGTGGGAGAACTGACTTGGGATTTTGCGTTTGTGTTCGCAAATGTTGCAGTTTAGCAAGAGTCGCCACCGACTTTTTATTTATCCTAAGGAAAGGTCTAAAAGCACAGGAAATACCTTTGAGATGTTTTCGTGGGTTCGGGGGGTAGATTATGAAAAGGGAAGGTGCTAGCACCCTTTTCATCCATGGTTATCCATGGGCTCTTAGTTACTTATTTTAGATCACTTGCCTTTGCTTTTAAATTGTTTGAAATGGTGCTTTGTGTGTGGTTTTAAAAATGTTTTGAAAAAGATGCCTTGTCTAGGCAACCTTTGTAACAATTCTTGTTTGAATGTTTTACAAAGGTGTTTGTCTTTTTGAAAAGATGTTTCAATGTTTTTGAAAGTTTGTTTTGAAATTGTGTTGAGATGTGTGTTTGAAAAATGGCAAGGATGTTTTGCAAGTTTGATCAAGTAACTAAGAGCTATCTACCCTAATTTTACTCAAAGATTTTTCTTGTGTTTTAACCCTTTTAACAGTGTTGTTTCACCATTGTGTTTGATGAACAACCTTGCGTTAGGATGTTGAACGGGACGGGCATGGGACATTTGTATAGTCATAGAAGGCAACATATGGGACGTTTTAGCAATGTCGTTTTTAGGGATTAGATCGTTTACCGAAGGCAACATCGAGGGTCATCGAGGGACTACGATCTTTTATCGAGGGTCTTTGCTAAAACACCCATGCTCGAGGGACATGACTATTTTCCGAGGCAACAAGTGAGATTACCCTAAGGGTGCATATGTCCAAATTATGTTTTATTGCATGCATTTGTATTTGATTTTTAGGTTGTCTACTTGTTGATTTTATCTTGCCATTCACGCCTAATTACTAGCATTTGTACAAAGTAAATAAAATGCAGAAAGATAAAATCCTACGCTATTACAACCACATCGAAAGGCATAAAAAATATGAAAAAAATAAGATAAAAGTAAGAAAAATGAGTGTCTTTCGACCCAGGCAGTAGCAGCCTTCGATTTGCATTTTGTTGGCTTCCTTCGATTGGGGCCAGCAACAGCAAAGTCATGTCTTTCGATTAGGCTTTGGCACCAGTCAGGTCATGTGCTTCGATTGGAGGTTGGCACGAGCATGGGAGTGCCTTTCATCTGAGCCTGGACTTAGTGCAAGTGTGCCTCTGGCTGGGCCTTTCTACCTTGTTGCCTTCTTCGATTGGGCCTGGAGTCAGTGAGGAAGCCTGAGGCTTCATTTCATATTCCTGTTTCCTGTTTATTTTGTTTCAAGCCTGGAGAAAGAGGGTAGAAGCCAGAAGCTTCGTTTCCTATTTCCTGTTTCCTGTTTCTTTCATTTCAAGCATGAAATGGCAACGTGGCCTGAGGCCATGCTAGTATTTATCTGGTAAATAGTTTAACAGTTAAAGCAAGTTTAGGTAAACAGAAAGCAAAAACGAAAGGGTTTAGTTCTGAAAACGTATTAAATGGGTGGAAACGAAAAGAAACAAAGTGTTATGTACATGTTTTTAAATGAAAGGGAAGATTATTCACATACTATGCCATGAAACGAAAGGTTCAAGGGTAAGAGTGACTTACCTTGCTTCAGGCCTTGAACGTGTGTTGGGCCTTTAAGTGGTTTCCTTGAATACTTCTGGATTCGAAGGGAGGAACCAGGGGTTATGTCTTTGATACTGGATTCGAAAGAGAAGAACAAGTGTGAGGTTCTTCCTACTGGATTCGAAGGGTAACAAGGTATAGGGATGTTTCAGATTCTAAGGGGATAAGTGTTTGGATTCTGGGTATGTGTTTGACGAGTGTTTAAGTGTTTAAGAAAATTTGGTGTTTTTGTGAATTTCTGAAGATTCGTTCGCCTGGCCAAAAGATCCTCTCTTAGCTTTGCATAAATTCCTCTATTTATAGAGAAAAAGAATGGACATGTCTTTAACAGCCAGCCTTGCAAAAATAATAAAATAATAGGTAACGTGACAGCACATGTGGGGGGCCTGTTGGCAGCAGCAGCAGTGGGGTGCAGGAGATGTGACTTATGCCTCTGACGTTGCTTGTGCTTAGACCAAATTCTGGTTGAAAGCTTCTTTTGTGACTAAAGTACTCTCTGTGAAAGGAAATAGCATGTAGCCTTTAACCCAGAATAGTAGTATCTAAAAGACAAAGTCTAAAACCTTTGTACAAGCTTTTGACTATGTAAAGATTTGGACGCAACACAGCCTGGCAAACGAGATTGGGTCTTGTGTCGAATGCAAGAGTGAGATCGAAGCACACCTGTTTGAAGGAAGTCTTTGCCTCAGTCGAAGCTTGTGGTCGAAACAAGCTAACTCGAAGGAAGCTATTTCCCAATCGAAAGCTCATGCTCGAAGGAAGCATATTTCCCAATCGAAATCTCATGCTCGAAGGAAGCATATTATCCAATCGAAAGCTCATGCTCGAAGGAAGCATATTGTCCAATCAAAGCCTGGATCGAAGCAAACATAAAGGGAGTCATTGCCTTTTAGCGTGAGGGAGGCTCTTGGCTTCTGAGTCGAAGGGTATTCCCAAGTTGCATTCGAAAGAGGCTCCTGCTCAAAATGAAGGATGTACCTAAACTGCATTTGAAGGAGGCCCTTGCTCAGCTGAAGTTTTCATCCAGGCACACAGAAGGTGAGTGCCCAAACGAAGACTTTCCTTACAGGGGGTACATGTGACCAGTAGGTCATGGCCTTCGATTGCAAGCATGCAGGCAGCAACAGACATAAACGAAACCTGCAACAAGAAGTCACATGCCCAGGCGAAAGAGGCCAAAAGGCCAATCGAAGGATGCAAGCCAAGCTTGTGTCGAAAGAGGCCAAAAAGTCAATTGAAATATGCAAGCCAAGCTTGTGTCAAAAGAGGCCAAAATGCCAATCGAAAGATGTAAGCCAAGCTTGTGTCGAAAGAGGCCAAAAGGCCAATCGAAGGATGCAAGCCAAGCTCGTGTCGAAAGAGGCCAAAAGGCCAATCGAAAGAGCTGAAACGAAGTACACTTGTATTTCTCCAAATTTTGTCAAAATCATATTTTTATCTGTTTTCTTCCTTTTTGACAGTTTTCCTTTTAATTTTGGTATTGGAAAATCCAAATGCACTTGTTCAAGCTTGTACCTTGAGAATCCTTGTGAGAAAGGCCTTGATAATTGAGAGGGCAAATTTTGGGGTACAACACAAAGCTCACTGATCTTTTTACCTGACCATGGTTTAGGATTCAATAGAGGCCTAACTACTTTTAGAATGTTCGGTATAAAATACTGTTATAATAATCGTGAACTTGCTAACTTATTAGGATTTCCTAGTGGCCCGCATGTTTTTACCTGTACCCAAGAGGGCCTTCTTATGGACCGTGAACTAGGATAATTGTGGGATAGTATAACTGGAGACAACAACCCTGAGCCTGTTAATATGTTTTCTGAAAGTATTCATAACCATGCTATCTGCTACTTCATAAGTTCCTAGCCCACACCCTTTTCAGAAAACCGCAAAACATTACTTATGTGTCTAGAGATGAGATTTTCGTTATGTATTATGCCTCTAGAAACCGCCTTGTTATTGCCGCTACCTATATGATAGCCAATTTTGACCGTATTGCTCAAACCGATCGTGCACCTATCTTGGTGGGAGGTGAAGAAGTGAAAAACACAAGAAGGGGGGTTGAATTGAAACCTTAAAATCAAATGTGCAATGACGCAGTGTTTTTATCCTGGTTCGTTTGATCTCAAACTACTCCAGTCCACCCGTCAAGGTGATTTCGCCTCTCTCCAACGAGGACTTAATCCACTAATCAAAAACTGATTACAATCACTACTTTGACAACTGTCAAAGTCCTCTTGAGTACAACCACAATCTGGTTAATCTCAAGGAAAAACTGTCTTAATCAAGATACAAGAATTTTGTGTATAATTGTTTTTTGTTACAAACACAGTTACTAAAACTGTGATATTTTACACAATTTAGAGCGTCGAAAATAAGTATGTAAGCTTGTAGCCTTTTGAGATGAATTGAAGTAGCGTCGAAAGAAATCGTGAACGATTTTATCTCTTAGCTTGTTTATATAGGCAAAGGAATCATGTCCAACATTAAGCGTGATAATGGACATTTAAGCAGTTTCCATATTGAGAAGATCTTGTCTGAATGAAGTCGTTACAAGTGATGATGTCTTGATTGAATAGTAACACTTCAGAATCTTATAATCTTGTATGTTGCAATTGCTTCAGAACATTGATGACTTAGAGTTGTGAGAATCTGATTGTATCTGAACCTTCTGTTCAGAATCAGAGTATTCTTCACTTCAGCGCATGTTCTGATCATCATTCTTAAGTGCAAATTCTGATTACCTCAGCATGAAAGCTTCTATAGCTTTAACTTCTGATGCTGCTTTGGTCAGAAATTCTGCATACACAGTAACACAATTTTAGAGTGCATATTTGTTCTTTGTGTTTGTTATCATCAAAACTCTAATTAATGCGTGTTTGTTCTTTGATGATGACAAAAACTAGGATTTTCAATGAAAAATATAGAACAAAAATCTCTAAGAGAGACTCTCCCTAAGTTTATTACTTCCCTGAAGTTCCTTGTCGTCAGAGCTTTTGATGCATCTCATTCTGTTCTTATCAAAAAGTGTTCCTGTTCAAGCTTTTCAGAAAGTAGAGTTTAAAATATTCAGAATGTTTGAGACTTTGTCCCGGTATACTGTTATTGAAAATATCTTACTTTCTCCCCCTTTTTGTCAGGTATCAAAAAGCAATATAATCAGAGTAAAAAAAGATGAATTATATAGAAAACAGAATGCAATGACAAGTTTCAGAAACAAGGAGGTAAAGATAAAAAGTTACAGATAAACAGTTTTAAAGAAAATCTAAGAAGGAGGGGGAAGACGTGTGAACAACGCTTCCAACAAGCTCTTGATATGAGTGCTTGATTCTTCCTACTTTCCCAGAATGTCTTTGATTTCTTTTATAGTATCTTCTTGTTTATCCATAATACCCTTGATCTCTTTGTTTGTATCCTCTTGCTTATCCAGTCTGGCATGGATTAATGCATTCTATTTCTTCAACTCTTCCAGAGTTTGCATGACTAGAGACAAAGCAGGTGTATCTTAAAGAGTTGTGTTGTACCCCAAAATTTGCCCTCCCATATTCTTTAAGAAATTGCCAAGTCAAGCTTCAAAATCCCCCAGGGGTTGCACAGTGCAAAGGTCTCCTATACAGTCAAGATTAGGGTTTGTGTTCTGATCAAGAAAATGAAGTTTTCAAAGGTCCAATCAAGTCTCACATGCCTACAAATATGGTCAAGTATCCTCATATCAAGTTTCAAAACATTCAGCACAAAATTGCATAGTCAAAACCCTAAATTGCACTACAGTCAACTGTAGGGGCAAAATGGTCATTTGACAGTCAGAAGTTCAAATTTTTGGTCAACATATCATTTTGAAGCCACAAACATCATTTGATCAATGCTTGATCATGATTCTCAAAATTTGGCTCAGAAATCATCAAGATGCAAAAGTTTCCTTATTTGGACAGTTGAAAAAGTCAACTGAAATTGACCAGGGCATAACTTTCACATGGATTATCAGATAAATTCCATCTAAAGCTCATTTTGAAGAGAAAGACATTTCCTACAACTCATCTTCATACTTCAAGTCCAAGAAATGCTCTCACAAAAAGTTATCAATTTCAACATTATAGGTCATTTTCAAAAGTCAACAAAAAGGGACTTTAAGTCAAAGGCCATAACTTGAGATTGGTAAATCAAAATGACATGGGACCAAAGGAATTGGTTAGAGGACTCCAAGACCTTTCCAAAATGTCCAAGAACATGAGAAAAGCTTGAACATTGAGCAAGTTATGCCTTGTCGAAGTTGGGAAATTTTTTGGGTATTTTGAAAAGTCAACATTGATTCAAATGACCTAAAATTGCTAATGGGCCCATTTTTCTTCCATAATTCATCATCCATGACATGTGCACGACCACTTGGCCCAAAGGGAAGTTTTATTCATTTTTTATTTATTTATTTGAATTTTTATTTATATTAATTCATTTAAATCAAATTAAATATATGAAAAATACTTAACCTAAAGTTTTAAATCTTTTTGTGCATGTTTTACCCTCAAGATTTCGTGCATATGCAAATAAGGAAAGATTTGGAGAGATTGGAGATGATTTGAACCAAAAACACATGGAAAAAGATATGGAAATCATGGTAAAAAATCAAATCTTCAAAACCATGATTGCAAGAGATTTTGAGCAAGTTTCTTGACCTAATGCATTCAGTACAAAAGCCTAAACACAACCCTAATGTTCATACACACTGAGCTGCGCCCAGAAGCCATTCACAAACTTGAAAAAATTGTCAAAAAACTCAAATCTGAAAATCACTTTTTAAGGCGATTCAAGGCAGAATTCTTGTTTCAATAGCTTCCTCAAGCATCACTTGACATATTCCAATCACTAACATCCATCAAGACTCAAGGAATTGGTAACACGAATGCAAACTGTACCAAGAAAAATTCATAATCGTGCATCATGATTTACGCATCCTTTGTAATTTTTAATACTTGATTCATGTTCATTATGAAGTTCTGAAGCTAACCAATACATTTAATTGTATTTTTATGTGCTACACGCGATTATGCCATGTTTGATTTTTAGGGTTTACAGAGCTTCAGATTAGGGATTTTGAAACGGGGAAAAATTGGCCCTCAAGGCCACCACCATTCAACTCAGCACACTCAGGCAACCTTAAGACCACCCTCGCGCTCAATTTATGAGTGACTGAGGGCTAATCGCTATTTTCTGGAAAGTTGCCTAGGAGAACGCTTGAAAACCGTGGCCAATGTGTTCTTGTTTCAGAAAAAAAATAAAACATGCGAGGAAGATGAATTCGTGGCAAGATCTGGTTGGTCTGTTTGAAATTCGCGCGCAGACCCACTAACATTGACATTTTTCTTTTATAATATTTATTGTTTGTTATATGTTAACAATGCGTGCAGTAGAACGAATGGCAAGGCGTATGAGTGTTAACGTCCAAGACCTGGGTTCGAGTCCCAGGTCTACCTCACTTCAATGTTATTTTTCAATTTACAATCCCATGCAGTGCCAACATCCAGACGCACCATACATCCTCCAGATCAAATCGCCCACGTGCCTATTGGAATCAAACCAAAGGCTGAGAATTGATGAACACCCTAAGCTTGAGTCAACATGCCAGCACGTGAGTAAAAAAGTCCAATAAGGCCACAGTCAAATGGGCCTGAATTGCTAACAAGAGACCTCCATATTGGGGACTGACACCCCCCTAGGTTTGCTTTTTTTTAATATTTCTTCTTTGCATTATTCCTATTCTTATTAATAATTGTTTTGTCTAATTAAATTAATTATTTTCACAAAATATAAAATATCACAAAAAATCAGAAAAAAAGGAATTAAAATGATAAATATTTTTGTTTTAATATTTTTGTAATTAAATTGTATGTAATTGAATTTAGTTTTAAATTAGGTTTGCAATTTTAATCCTTTTAATAAAAAAATATATAAAAAAAAACATAGAATTAGGTTTAATTAACAGTTTTTCATCCTTTTTATTTTTCTTTTATAATAATTAAAATAATTAAATATTTATTTTAATGAATTAAATTGCATATAAAAATTAGGTTTAAATTAGGTTAAAATTCAACATATTTCTTAATAAATTAAAAAATAACTAGAATTAGGGTTTGCATCTTATTTTGATTTTAATTAATTCTCCCTTTTCATATTAAATCTTAAAAAACATAAAATACCAAAAAAATCAAATTCTTTCTTTTAATTCATTAATTCCTCATTAAACCAATTTTTTGCAAAAGGGTCCAACGCCCTCGTTTCGTTCTTAATTTCTCATTAATTCGCATTTATTTTATTTCTCGTAAATATTAATGTATCTCTCCCGAAGCCTTGTAAATAATTGCTCGTACATTTTTAAGTCCTTATTTTCTTTTTAATTTCTTTATTTTTCTGTCAAATCGGGTTCGAGAAACTTTTGGCGATGTGGACCCGCACCTTTTGTAATAGCTTAGAATTTACTTTCCCGCAAATATTTTAACTGTTAAATCAAAGCATGAAAGAATGTATGGACAAAATAAAATCAAGCGTAGAACACCAATAATATGACAAGATAAATACAAATGAAAACGACACACAAATCGTACACACCACCCCTAGGGTACGCCTCACTGTTGCCTTGCCTCGAAAGGTGATTGTCGAGTAGAGGATGTCTTAGTAAGTCCTCATGATCCTGGAACCTGGCATGAGGGTAGCTTCTAAGGTGTCTTCCCATTGCTCTGGTGATCACCACGTCCCGAACCTCGAATTGACCCGAACACCTCCAACGGTGGTGCTACCTACCTCTCAATGGTGGGATGGCACTACTTTAAAGGACATTTACACAGCCGAATTCCTTAGGGTAGGTAGACGACTCGTGGATACTTGCTCTAATTCAAAACAAAACAAATCAAAAATACTTTTCACACCGACACATTTTCAAAAAGCTTTCGAAAGCAATTTTTCAAACACTCTTGAGGACCGATACAAGAGTCGAACTGGAATTTTCAAAGAAACTTTTTAAAACCCATAGTTGAAAAGCAAACAAACCATTTTTGAAAACACAAGTGAGCAAGTATCTAAGAGCCCATGGATAACCATGGATAGAAAGGGTGCTAACACCTTCCCTTTCTATAACCTACCTCCCGAACCGAGAGCAATCTCTTTAAGGAATTTTTCTGTGCTTTTGTCCTTTCCATTTGGAGAAAATAAAAGACGGTGGCGACTCTTGCTTCCGCGACATTTCGCGAACCAGCGTTAAACAGTCAGTTCCAGATCCACCGATCACAGAACTGGCGACTCTGCTGGGGATTATAAATTAAAGTGAGGTGTACCTTAGGACTAAGATCACTGTGTTTTCAATTGCTTTCCTTGCTTGCTTTATTATTGTGGGTTGCTTGGGAGTTCTATAGATCCTAACCCGGATCTGGGGGATACCTTCTTAGAAAGTAGCAACAAGGCTGTGAGGGAACTGTGCGGGGTATACCGACATGGTTGAAACAGTCTGCTACGTTGATGTGGCACTTTGGTGTGTACCGGTAACCCTTGAGTTCAGTCAAGGAGAGTACGGGGCCTCCGCGTGGTGTCGTGAAGCATCAATAGACCTTAGGAACCTTAATTGAACTATCTTGGCCTCTTTAGGGTAGTGAGATAACTGACTTTGGTGCAGTCCGAGGTTGGTTGATACTCGATACTACGCTCAATTGAGGGTTGCTTTCCTGGAATATTTCGGTCGCCAGTTCAGTGGCTAAATCGAAACGATGAACAATGAAAGCAATCCCGTGATATTGGGACCCTTAGAACCCGGTTACTTTGAGTAGGACAGGTTGAACCCACCAACTTCAAGAGGGTAATACCCAGACCCCATGCTGGCCTAAACCCTAAGGGCTTCTCTTGTGTGACTTGTGTGCCTTCATACTTGACTACTTGCATGTTTTATCTGACACATGAACTACTTGCAGGTTATGTTTTAAGTCCTTAACTGGGACTCATGACAGGTTTACTTGAGTTTCTTGCAGGTTTTGGTTTGCAGTCCTTAATCGGGACTCATAACAGGGTTACTCACATTACCCCATGCATACCATAACATCATACCATTGCATACATCCTAACCCATTTCAAGGATGTCAAGGGCTTGTGATGCAGGTCATGATGAACCAACTGTCCAGCAAGGGGCAAAGGGGATTTGTTTTCCTCTAGACAAGGTTGTCAGGGGCCATGACCCACTGGATATGGTGAACCTTTGACCCTTGAAGAAGGCCTCTCAACAACCTGAAGTTCCTTCAATCAAGCTACGAATTCAAATTCTAACAATTTCTCTGTTTACCCCGCGAGGTCCTTGAAATCATTGCATGCATATCATACATATCATTGCATAACAGGTACCCTTTCTCTGCAGGCTACTTACCTTCTTCGCTGTTTATTTCAGCAGTCTCGTCATGAATCCTGAATCCTCAACCGAGCACACTATCAAGGCCCTCCAGGCTCAGAACGCCCAGTTCCAAGGGCTGATCATGAATTTGACCCAGGGGCAACAAGATCTGAGGGCTCTGCTCTTGAAGAAGGAAAAGAAGAAGAAGAGGACTGTTTTGTTCAGCCCTAGACGCAGATCTGGGAACACCCTGCAGGATCAAACTGAGAGGACAACTCCGTCTGTGGGGAAAGGCAGTCATCAAGAGGAAAGGGTTCCCAGTCCAGTGGTCTCCGACGAGGAGACGGATTTCAACGACGAGCAGTACCCTCCGGCTGAGGATAGGTACAAACAGTTGGAAGACCGGTTAAGTTCTATGGAGATACAAAAAGTGCCCGGCCTGGACTTCGAGGATCTAGGTCTGTCTTCTGGGGTAGTGATCCCGCACAAGTTTAAGGCACCTGCCTTTGCTAAATACGACGGGGCATCCTGTCCTAAATTGCATCTCAGGGCTTACACAAGGAGGATCCAGCCCTATACAACTGACAAAAACTTATGGATCCATTTCTTCCAAGAGAGTCTTTCAGGGACTCAGCTTGACTGGTTCTATCAACTGAATGGAGCCAACATCCGTACTTGGGAAGACTTAGCCACTGCATTCTACAAGCAGTACCAGTACAATGCCGACCTTGCTCCCACACGTACCCAACTCCAGGGTATGTCGTTGGGGTCAAGTGAAGGTTTCAAGGAATACACACAGAGATGGAGAGACCTTGCTGGAAGGGTGCAGCCTCCATTAACTGACCGGGAACTCGTTGATATGTTCTTGGGGACCCTATCCGGGCCATTCTTCAACCACCTGATTGGTAATTCATCTGCTGGATTTATCGACCTCATCCTGACCGGCGAAAGAATTGAAGCTGGTATCAAGAGTGGGAAAATTCAAGAGACCACACCTTCTGATACTCACAAGAAGCCTTACACGGGAAAGAAAGAATCTAATGCGGCATACAGCCAAAAGAGTCGTCGTGACCAACATGCAGGGGCAGTCATGATCTCTGGTTCTGCACCACGCCGTCAACCAGAAAAGGGAAACCAGCGAAGGCCGGACGAGCCTAAAAGACAATTCACCAACATTAACATGCCATGGTCACAAGCATTGCAGCACATGTTGAAAATGAACCTGATTGCGGTGATCAACCCTCCTGCAAATCCCAAGACCTCCTCTCCAAGCTACAACCCAGAAGCGAGGTGTGCTTATCATTCTGATAGCCCGGGGCACGATACTGAGGACTGTTGGGCACTGAAGTACAAGATTCAGAACATGATCGATGCCAAAGAGATCGAGTTCGAGCCTGCCGAGACCCCCAATGTGATCACTGCTCCCTTGCCAAAACATGGCTAGGCTTGAGAGATTTTTGTTCATTTGAATTCAAGTTGTATCTTTCCTTTCTTATTCAAACAAACAATTATTATGTTAAACTCTTTTATTTCATGAATGCATTACACATGTCTGTCTTGAATTAATTATCTTTACTGTACTTAAAACTGCTTTCATATTTTGTGATGATCAACTCTCGACTGAAAATTCTAAACCTCTTGAGGGAGGATGACGAAAACGATACCATAATCTATAGTATGCTTTTGAACAGACCCCGCTGATGAGGTACAGGCATTGTTTCAATCCCTAAACACTGGAGTTATAAGGATGATAATCCCTCGTCAACCCCTCTGAGCCAAAGAAGTAGGAGTTTTTTCTTTTCGAAAATTAAAACCCTTTATCATAACCTGGGGCAGGGTAGTTCTCTCAGTTGATCCAAGTGCATAACAAATGGCACCGAAGAGGTCCTTACAAAAAAAAAAAAAAGAAGACAGTGATGATTCCGAATAATCATAAAGAAAGGCAGCCATTATCTTTCAAAATAAAAGCCCAAAAAGTCAAAACCTATAAAGGGGACTTACGAAACTGGGGCATCCCGCTGACTGTAAATACAAAAAGAAACAGTTCAGGCAAAAAATAGGGATAACGAAATCAAAAAAGAAAGAGGTCTTACAAACCCTCGGAAAAAATGACTGCCTATTCAAAATAAGTTATCAACATCCGAATCATCACCGGAAAATCAGAGCAAAGACTCAAACAAGGTCTAACGTATGATCAACTGAGTTTAGGTTTGGAGAACATCACGAAGAGCGGGCGGGTACAAATAATTTGAGCCTTTATCCTTTGTTTCTTAAACCGTGAACCAGACCACGATATAACCCTTAAAAAGTCCTAGCTGAAGCATGGGTTAGTTCGAAAGCATACTGTTACGAAGGTATCCTGACTCCTGAAGGTTTGCTGTAAAATCTTGAGTTGACACCGCACTGTATTACAAAAAATGCATTTTCAAAATTCAAGACAGACATAGGCTTTTGCATTCTTAAAATAACCTTGTTTGCATATGACTATTTGTTTGAACAGCAGGGAAATTCGCATGATGAACACCTTGTGAACAGAAGTACCTCCAATCAAGGGGCACAGTAGGAGCATTGCCCATTATCTGGGGCATGGCAAAATACTTCCAACAGGGGCAACTCCCTACGTTCTGAGAGCGTGGACATAGTCGAAAAAATACTGCGCATAATCAAAGACCCGCTAGGTTGACACGCCTAGGCAAAAATAAGGGCTTCCCGGCGAACCAAAAGGGTTCGGGCAAAATGAAGGGATGAAATGAAAAAAAACATGTACACCCGGCAAGTCGAAAACCTGAAAGGGCGGCTTGGGCAAAAATGGGTATCCCGGTGGACTGAAAACCCGAAAGGGCGGTCCAGGCAAAAGTTAGGGATCAAAGCGTACGACTATGTTCCGGTATCTCATCACTTGTCTACCCGAAGATTTGTCAAATTACCCCCACAGGTATCCTCTTCCCTCACCTCCGAAGCAGGGGCAATAATGAGTCATCCAGGCAATCCAATTGCTCTGTCAACCAAAGTAGATGATTACCATCTACCTTTATAAATTCCAGATCGTGGGTTAACATCCGAAACCAAACAGGACAATCATCCACTTAATCAAAATCATGCAACCCTACACCGGTTCCTTCTCAATTTTCAGAAGAAGTTTTTACACAAACTTATCCAAGTAACCTAACCCCGGTTCCTCCAGAAGTCTTACATGGACCTATCCAAGTAACCTAACCCCGGTTCATCAAGAAGTTTTACACAAACTTATCCTGCCGTAACCTAACCCCGGTTCCTCCAGAAGTCTTACATGGACCTATCTCAAGATAACCTAACCCCGGTTCCTCCAGAAGTCTTACATGGACCTATCTCAAGATGACCTAACCCCGGTTCATCAAGAAGTTTTACACAAACTTATCCTGCCGTAACCTAACCTCGGTTCCTCCAGAAGTCTTACATGGACCTATCTCAAGATGACCTAACCCCGGTTCATCAAGAAGTTTTACACGAACTTATCCTGCGGCAACCTAACCCCGGTTCCTCCAGAAGTCTTACATGGACCTATCTCAAGATGACCTAACCCCGGTTCATCAAGAAGTTTTACACGAACTTATCCTGCGGCAACCTAACCCCGGTTCCTCCAGAAGTCTTACATGGACCTATCTCAAGATGACCTTACCTCGGTTCGTCAAGAAGTTTTACACGAACTTATCCTGTGGCAACCTAACCCCGGTTCCTCCAGAAGTCTTACATGGACCTATCTCAAGATAACCTCACCCCGGTTCATCAAGAAGTTTTATACGAACTAACCCCAAAGAAACCGTACACAGGTTCTCCTCCTCCAGACGTAGTTTTACACAAACTCGACATCAAGTAACCCTACACCGGTTCCCTCTCTTCAAGATGCGGTTTTACATGGACTCGTCGCCCAGCAAACCTACACAGGTTCTCCCTTTCCAAAAACGAAGTTTTACACGAACTCGACATCAAGTAACCCTACACAGGTTCCTTCTCCATTTCAGATGCAGTTTTACACGGGCTCATCAGCAGACAACCCTACATAGGTTCTCTCTTTCAACTTACAAAACTACAGTTCAAAACCTCCCCAGGAGAGTCCAATCCAGTTCCACAGGAAGGTTGGAGTCCAACTCCCCAAGCAGTAAGCTTATCCCCAGTAGATTCTGGAAGCTTATCCCTCGCAGAGCACGAACCCGTCGTCCGGCTTTATTTAAAGAGTTATTTCCTTAACAGGATATAAATGGGTTATCCTCAGCCAAAAGCCATGGAAAGAGCGTCCCCGACGAAATTTTCTCATCCCCAGTGAAGTCTATCAGCACTTCCAATACAACAAAGATATCCACAGCAAGTTACTACTGACAATTCAACAAAGTATCTCTTTCCCACAGAGTATCACTCCCCAGCATGGTCGCTAGAGTATTTTTCTCCCCCCGCAGAATCTTCCATTTGCCAAGTTTATTCCTCAACGGAGTTATCTTCTCCTACCGGTATTCTTGCAGCTATCATCCCCAGCGGAAGCGAAAGCTTATTCTCCAACATCAACCCAGGATGTGACTTCCCGGCACTCGTCAAGGATTTACTTTCCTAGACGAAAAAAAAACACATTCATAAAACATCACATACATCATTATAGCATGCATAGACGCATTATATCATACAAATCTCATTTATGTTGAGAACATCATTGCTTGATCCATATCATGCATTGCATATGACTGACCTTTACCTTTCAGGAAAGATGCAGTTGAAATTCTCAATCATATTTCAAGACCTAGACCGGTTCAGTTAATCGACTTCGAAAATTTCTTATCCAGTCCCAGGCCTTCTCTAGTCCAGCTAAATCGACTCCCAACAGATTTTTCTGATAAAGACTCAGTAGAAGTTATCCCAGATTATAATTTCCTATTGGTTCCCTCTCCGAAGGTGAGTGAGGTGGTAATTCCTTTTCAGATGGTTCCCTCTCCGACGGTGAGTGAGGTGATAATTCCTTTTCAGATGGTTCCCTCTCCGACGGTGAGTGAGGTGGTAATTCCTTTTCAGATGGTTCCCTCTCCGACGGTGAGTGAGGTGATAATTCCTTTTCAGATGGTTCCCTCTCCGACGGTGAGTGAGGTGGTAATTCCTTTCCTTATGGTTCCCTCTCCGACGGTGAGTGAGGTGGTAATTCCTTTCCTTATGGTTCCCTCTCCGACGGTGAGTGAGGTGATAATTCCTTTTCAGATGGTTCCCTCTCCGACGGTGAGTGAGGTGATAATTCCTTTCAGATTATAATTTCCTAGGGTTCCCTCTCCGACGGTGAGTGAGGTGATAATTCCTTTCAGATTATAATTGCCTATGGTTCTCTTCCCGATACTGCGAAGACGGTAATTCCCACCAAGATTTTCTCAACGAGCGTTGTTGAAGTTAAAGTCACCCGAGGTTATCTTACCATTCATACTAAGGTAGTAACCATCCCTGGTTCATTCATCGCCGTTTGAAGCTCCAGACTCAACTCCTGTAACCAGTCAGGACATATCTATGCCAAGCATCGGAAATTAACTCCTGCAACGTGCCAGGTACTCATGTTTCTTTTGCAGGTATGCAGGTTCTCGCTAAGGAATCTCCTACGCGATCAACATCCAGATGGCATCTATAAGCCCATCATCCTATTCATCGACATCCAGATGGCATCTATAAGCCCATCATCCTATTCATCAAACTCTAAATGGCATCTATAAGCCCATTTCCACCATCACTGCTACTATGTGAGCACAAATTTCTGGGCACTCTAGTGTTCAATCATCTTCCACCCTCAGATTACGAAAGGCACGTCAGCCAATCTGCATCTTCCGGTCTAAGAAGATTGAACAGGGGCAACTGTTGTACCCCAAAATTTTCCCTCCCATATTCTTTAAGAAATTGCCAAGTCAAGCTTCAAAATCCCCCAGGGGTTGCACAGTGCAAAGGTCTCCTATACAGTCAAGATTAGGGTTTGTGTTCTGATCAAGAAAATGAAGTTTTCAAAGGTCCAATCAAGTCTCACATGCCTACAAATATGGTCAAGTATCCTCATATCAAGTTTCAAAACATTCAGCACAAAATTGCATAGTCAAAACCCTAAATTGCACTACAGTCAACTGTAGGGGCAAAATGGTCATTTGACAGTCAGAAGTTCAAATTTTTGGTCAACATATCATTTTGAAGCCACAAACATCATTTGATCAATGCTTGATCATGATTCTCAAAATTTGGCTCAGAAATCATCAAGATGCAAAAGTTTCCTTATTTGGACAGCTGAAAAAGTCAACTGAAATTGACCAGGGCATAACTTTCACATGGATTATCAGAAAAATTCCATCTAAAGCTCATTTTGAAGAGAAAGACATTTCCTACAACTCATCTTCATACTTCAAGTCCAAGAAATGCTCTCACAAAAAGTTATCAATTTCAACATTATAGGTCATTTTCAAAAGTCAACAAAAAGGGACTTTAAGTCAAAGGCCATAACTTGAGATTGGTAAATCAAAATGACATGGGACCAAAGGAATTGGTTAGAGGACTCAAAGACCTTTCCAAAATGTCCAAGAACATGAGAAAAGCTTAAACATTGAGCAAGTTATGCCTTGTGGAAGTTGGGAAATTTTTTGGGTATTTTGAAAAGTCAACATTGATTCAAATGACCTAAAATTGCTAATGGGCCCATTTTTCTTCCATAATTCATCATCCATGACATGTGCACGACCACTTGGCCCAAAGGGAAGTTTTATTCATTTTTTATTTATTTATTTGAATTTTTATTTATATTAATTCATTTAAATCAAATTAAATATATGAAAAATACTTAACCTAAAGTTTTAAATCTTTTTGTGCATGTTTTACCCTCAAGATTTCGTGCATATGCAAATAAGGAAAGATTTGGAGAGATTGGAGATGATTTGAACCAAAAACACATGGAAAAAGATATGGAAATCATGGTAAAAAATCAAATCTTCAAAACCATGATTGCAAGAGATTTTGAGCAAGTTTCTTGACCTAATGCATTCAGTACAAAAGCCTAAACACAACCCTAATGTTCATACACACTGAGCTGCGCCCAGAAGCCATTCACAAACTTGAAAAAATTGTCAAAAAACTCAAATCTGAAAATCACTTTTTAAGGCGATTCAAGGCAGAATTCTTGTTTCAATAGCTTCCTCAAGCATCACTTGACATATTCCAATCACTAACATCCATCAAGACTCAAGGAATTGGTAACACGAATGCAAACTGTACCAAGAAAAATTCATAATCGTGCATCATGATTTACGCATCCTTTGTAATTTTTAATACTTGATTCATGTTCATTATGAAGTTCTGAAGCTAACCAATACATTTAATTGTATTTTTATGTGCTACACGCGATTATGCCATGTTTGATTTTTAGGGTTTACAGAGCTTCAGATTAGGGATTTTGAAACGGGGAAAAATTGGCCCTCAAGGCCACCACCATTCAACTCAGCACACTCAGGCAACCTTAAGACCACCCTCGCGCTCAATTTATGAGTGACTGAGGGCTAATCGCTATTTTCTGGAAAGTTGCCTAGGAGAACGCTTGAAAACCGTGGCCAATGTGTTCTTGTTTCAGAAAAAAAATAAAACATGCGAGGAAGATGAATTCGTGGCAAGATCTGGTTGGTCTGTTTGAAATTCGCGCGCAGACCCACTAACATTGACATTTTTCTTTTATAATATTTATTGTTTGTTATATGTTAACAATGCGTGCAGTAGAACGAATGGCAAGGCGTATGAGTGTTAACGTCCAAGACCTGGGTTCGAGTCCCAGGTCTACCTCACTTCAATATTATTTTTCAATTTACAATCCCATGCAGTGCCAACATCCAGACGCACCATACATCCTCCAGATCAAATTGCCCACGTGCCTATTGGAATCAAACCAAAGGCTGAGAATTGATGAACACCCTAAGCTTGAGTCAACATGCCAGCACGTGAGTAAAAAAGTCCAATAAGGCCACAGTCAAATGGGCCTGAATTGCTAACAAGAGACCTCCATATTGGGGACTGACACCCCCCTAGGTTTGCTTTTTTTTTAATATTTCTTCTTTGCATTATTTCTATTCTTATTAATAATTGTTTTGTCTAATTAAATTAATTATTTTCACAAAATATAAAATATCACAAAAAATCAGAAAAAAAGGAATTAAAATGATAAATATTTTTGTTTTAATATTTTTGTAATTAAATTGTATGTAATTGAATTTAGTTTTAAATTAGGTTTGCAATTTTAATCCTTTTAATAAAAAAATATTAAAAAAAACATAGAATTAGGTTTAATTAACAGTTTTTCATCCTTTTTATTTTTCTTTTATAATAATTAAAATAATTAAATATTTATTTTCATGAATTAAATTGCATATAAAAATTAGGTTTAAATTAGGTTAAAATTCAACATATTTCTTAATAAATTAAAAAATAACTAGAATTAGGGTTTGCATCTTATTTTGATTTTAATTAATTCTCCCTTTTCATATTAAATCTTAAAAAACATAAAATACCAAAAAAATCAAATTCTTTCTTTTAATTCATTAATTCCTCATTAAACCAATTTTTTGCAAAAGGGTCCAACGCCCTCGTTTCGTTCTTAATTTCTCATTAATTCGCATTTATTTTATTTCTCGTAAATATTAATGTATCTCTCCCGAAGCCTTGTAAATAATTGCTCGTATATTTTTAAGTCCTTATTTTCTTTTTAATTTCTTTATTTTTCTGTCAAATCGGGTTCGAGAAACTTTTGGCGATGTGGACCCGCGCCTTTTGTAATAGCTTAGAATTTACTTTCCCGCAAATATTTTAACTGTTAAATCAAAGCATGAAAGAATGTATGGACAAAATAAAATCAAGCGTAGAACACCAATAATATGACAAGATAAATACAAATGAAAACGACACACAAATCGTACACACCACCCCTAGGGTACGCCTCACTGTTGCCTTGCCTCGAAAGGTGATCGTCGAGTAGAGGATGTCTTCGTAAGTCCTCATGATCCGGGAACCTGGCATGAGGGTAGCTTCTAAGGTGTCTTCCCATTGCTCTGGTGATCACCACGTCCCGAACCTCGAATTGACCCGAACACCTCCAACGGTGGTGCTACCTACCTCTCAATGGTGGGATGGCACTACTTTAAAGGACATTTACACAGCCGAATTCCTTAGGGTAGGTAGACGACTCGTGGATACTTGCTCTAATTCAAAACAAAACAAATCAAAAATACTTTTCACACCGACACATTTTCAAAAAGCTTTCGAAAGCAATTTTTCAAACACTCTTGAGGACCGATACAAGAGTCGAACTGGAATTTTCAAAGAAACTTTTTAAAACCCATAGTTGAAAAGCAAACAAACCATTTTTGAAAACACAAGTGAGCAAGTATCTAAGAGCCCATGGATAACCATGGATAGAAAGGGTGCTAACACCTTCCCTTTCTATAACCTACCTCCCGAACCGAGAGCAATCTCTTTAAGGAATTTTTCTGTGCTTTTGTCCTTTCCATTTGGAGAAAATAAAAGACGGTGGCGACTCTTGCTTCCGCGACATTTCGCGAACCAGCGTTAAACAGTCAGTTCCAGATCCACCGATCACAAGTTGCATGTTGTTCAAAACATTCTACAGCTTCTTCTGATTGAACCACTTCTTCTGATGCAATCATGTTTTCTGGAGCAGTAGTCAGAGAGAGACTATCAGAATCTGGTTCAATAACTTCTGAAGGATTGTGCTCTTTCCAGGGAGCATTATCCAGTGGAAGAATTTCTTTGTTGCACCATTGGCTCAGAACTTGATCTTGGAAGGCTTTTAGCTGATCACTGAAGTTCTACTGAGCCCTTTCATAGCCTAATTCTTTCAGCTTCAGCGTTGAGCCATTTTATGAATCTTTCCCATAGAGAATCAGAAGCAGTAGGATTAGAAATCTCTAGGCCTGCTTGCTTTAAAGAATTGATCCATTCCTGCATTTCTGTTTCAAAAATCAACAGACTCTTACCAACATCTGATTTGGTTGCGGTTGGTTTAGGTCTGGGAATGGCAATTTTGTTTGAGGTGGAAGCTAGACGGTCCAACACTAGTGGATCAATGACAATTCTGAGGTTGTCAGCTGGATGGTTGGTGGGTAAAGGAGTGGAAGAGTCAGAAATTAGAATTGGTGTGTTAGGGGTGTTTGGTGGTGTAGATTCATATGGTGAAGGGATTTCTGGAATATCATGAATAGTGAGAGGTAAGTGAACCGTAAGAGGTTCTGTTATTCCAGGGATTGGGATTGTGGTATCAGAATCTGAAGGAGAGTCTTCAGATTGGTTTGCAGAGGTGTGTTGAGTTTCTGGTTCAGGAATTTCAGAAGATGGGTTTTCAGAAGGTGGAGAGAGAGAGTGTGTCTATTTTCTGGTTGTGGTGAGTTGGGGTTCAGATGTTCTGGTTAAGGAAAGTGTGGTTGTGGATTTTCTGGTTGTTGTTGAGAGTTTCGATTTTCTGGTATTGGAGAGGAAAAGTCTGAATCAAACAGTTCAATGTCAGATAGAACTTTGGCAAGTTCTGGTTGATGATGTTCTGGATTTGGATTTTGATTGAGGAGTGAGGTTCATTCAAAAAGTTTCCAAGAGTTACATATGGGTCAAACTCTATGTCAAAATCCTCAAATGTTTGGGGTGAAGGATTTTCTGTTGGTTGAGGGGGAATGGTTTCAGATGTTGTAACAACTATTGATTCTATAACAGAAACAGAAGATGGGTTACCTTTCTTTTTCGCAGCTTTAGGTGCCTTCTGAGAGGATCCTTCTCCTGCTACTTTCCTCTTTTTGGATTTCTTTAGCACAACCTCTGGAGCTGGCCTGTGCAGATCTTCGATTTTGATTTCTAGAACAGTCCCATCAGCCTTGCAAGCTTCAAGGTATCTGACTATGATTTTTGGGGAGGCATCTATTTCAGAAAATAGTGGAAAATCCTTCAGAGGGATTCTGCTAGAAGTGATGGCCTCATGAGAATCAATAGTTGGTTCCCTCTTAATGTTCTCAATAATCTTCATTTTATTCAGATTTTTGGCGTTCAGAGGTTTCTCAGCGGTTGCTTCCAGAGTGCTTAATTCTTGAACCTCAGTCAGATGTTCTATCAGCCTGTTTTCTGTTAGAATATCTGAAATCAATCAACCTAGAGGAATCCAATCCCTCTTAGTTCTTTCTTCTTCTCTTGTCTCTTTCACACTTGTTTTGAGACGGTTGAAGAGCAAGTGTGGAAGGTTTATCTTGGTCTTCTTTGCAATGAAGTAAATCAGAAACTGCTGATCAATATTGATGTAATCAGGAAAGCTTGTAGGCTTCCTATGATTGATATATCCCAGAATTATTCTAGCCTAGATTCTGTAATGATCCTTCAAGTCTCTGATCTTGCTAGATGGCTGTCCAAAGGTGAAGATTTCCTTGGCAATAGATTTTAGGTCAGAACATATATCAGCCATATCAATGCATCTGACTCCACCACCATTATATCCAATGAGTTTCCCAATAAGATCTTCTGTTATCACTATTTTCTTTCCCATAACATACGAAGTAACCTGGTGGTTGGATGAGGTAGCATGAATTCAGAACTCTTTGACGAGAATGGGAAACGTTGGACCCAATAGATGGTCAAAATATTTGTTCCATCCCTGAGCAGTTACTTCTTCATAGAGATTAAACCCATTTTCTTGTAAACTCTCAAAATAAATGATCAGTTCAGAGAGAACTTCCAGGTTGTCAATAGGAGTGTGAAGCATTCTAATGGGTTCTTCATATTGTTCTGTTGATGAAGATTCAGGAGCACTGAGATTCTTGAGGCTTGATGATGATGCCATTGTTCACACAGGTTCGTTGAAGAAAATGGAAAGGATTTTTGAAAACGAAACTTGAAACAAGAGAGAATATAGAAGAGAGTAAAAGTGAATGAATGAAATAGTAAATTGCTTTTAAATAGGTTTTTGAAAATGTAAACAGTAAGAAAGAAAATAAGTAATGATTATATGCATTAATTAAACCTGAAATTAGGGGATTTAGAAAGATATTTGAACGGTTACCACTGACAAGTGTCTCAATGCATCCAATCAGAGCCTTGGACCCTTCAGAATTTGAAGCATGTTCAGCCTCAGAAGGTGGCTTGTGAGAGGATGACAGATGATTGATGATGTGAACTTCACGCCTCTATCCTTAAAATGAAATGTTCAGATCTTCGTAGATAGACTCTAAGGCAACTGTACTTCTAACTTCTGAAGACTGGTTGATCAGATGTTCACAGAAAACAATAATGTTCTGAGGGTTAAGATATGCAAATAAGACATTTTATTCTAGGCATAACTTCATGTTGAGATGTTTCAGAATGAAATTGAATCTATCTTCAGAAAGGGGTTTTGTAAATACATCAGCCCATTGATGGTCTGTGTCAATAGATTTTAAGGTAAAAATTCCTTTCTGAATACAGTCCCTAATAAAGTGATGTTTTATTTCTATATGCTTAGCCCTAGAATGCAAAATAGGATTCTTACTGAGACATATAGCTGAAGTGTTATCACAGAAGATATGAATGTTACTCTCAAATATGTTGAAGTCTTCAAGTTGACTTTTCATCCAGAGAATTTGAGTGCTACATCCAGCAACTGCTATGTATTCATCTTCTATTGTTGACAATGCTATTATGGATTGTCTCTTGCTGGTCCATGAGATCAGATTATCTCCCAGAAACTGGCAGCTTCTAGAAGTGCTTTTACGCTCTACTCTGTCTCCAGCAAAATCAGCGTCATAATATCCAATTAAGTTGTATTCATTGGATTTTCTATAAAACAAACCCAAATTAGTAGTACCTTTCAGATACTTGAAAATTCGCTTAACTGCTGTTAAGTGAGATTCTCTAGGATCTGGTTGGAATCTAGCACATAAGCAAACACTGAATAAAATATCAGGCCTTGAAGCCTTCAGATAAAGGAGAGAGCCAATCATACCTCTGTAGATTTTCTGTTCTACCTTTTTACTTACCTCTTCCTTTTCCAGGATGCACGTGGGGTGCATTGGAGTCTTTGAGGGCTTACATTCTGAGAGATCAAATTTCTTCAGAAGTTCTCTGACATATTTGCTCTGATGAATGTAAGTTCCTTATGAGGTTTGGTTTATCTGAATACCCAGAAAGAATTTGAGTTCCCCCATTAAACTCATTTTAAACTCTGCCTGCATGCACTTAGCAAACTCTCTTCCCAGAGAAGGTTTAGTGGATCCAAAGATGATGTCATCCACATAAATCTGACACACTAAAATTTCATTCTTAAATGTCTTACAAAACAAGTTTGTGTCCACTTTCCCTCTGGTGAATTCCTTTTCTAACAGGAAGTTACTTAGTCTTTCATACCAAGCTTTGGGAGCTTCTTTCAGACCATAGAGTGACTTCTTTAGTTTGAAAACATATTTTGTGTGTTTGGAATCCTCAAACCTAGGGGGTTGGTGCACATATACCTCTTCATCTATGTAGCCATTTAGGAATGCACTTTTGACATCCATCTGATACAGAGTGATGCCATTGTTTACAGCAAATGAGATTAAGAGTCTGATAGATTCTAACCTGGCGACTGGAGCAAAGGTTTCTGTATAGTCTATCCCCTCTTGCTGATTATAACCTTGTTCCATAAGTCGTGCTTTGTTTCTGATGACTTCTCCTTGCTCGTTCAGTTTGTTTCTGAAGACCCACTTTGTTCCAATGACGTTGAATCCTTTTGGTTTAGGAACCAGATCCCATACGTCATTTATGGTGAACTGATTTAATTCCTCCTACATTGCTAGAATCCATTTATTGTCCAGAAGAGCTCCATCAATTGTTGTTGGTTCAATCAGAGAGACCAGTCCCATGAGGGATTCTTCAGAGTTTCTGAATATTGATCTTGTTCTGATTGGATCATCCTTCTTTCCCAGGATCTTATCTTCTGGGTGAGCTATGCTGCTTCTAGAAAACCTTTTTCGGAGTTGATCAACAGAAGGTGCTGGATTGCTTGTAACATTTCTTTCTGAAGTTGTTGGAGCGTCTTTGTTGAAAACTTTTGATGAGTTGTCTTCAATACCCGTGAATTCAACTTCTATGTCTGCAAAGAATTCATTATGCTTTGACTTTTGAGGGTCAAGTTTATCATCAAATCTAACACTGATTGACTCTTCAACAATTTGTATTTTTGTATTTGTATACTTTGTAACCTCTTGAGCGTTCAGAGTATCCTAACATAATACACTTTTGTGCTTTAGAGTCAAACTTGTTCAGATAATTTTTAGTATTTAGAATGAAACAAGTGCATCGAAACGGATGGAAATAAGAAATGTTGGGCTTTATGTTCTTCCACAGTTCATATGGAGTCTTTTCCAGAATAGGTCTTATAGAGATTCTATTATGAATGTAACACGCTGTGTTAATTTCTTCTGCCCAGAAGATCTCATTGATCATGGTTCTGGCCATTTCTTGCAATGTTCTGTTCTTTCGTTCTACAACTCCATTTTGTTGGGGAGTTCTAGGACAAGAGAAGTCATGCAAGATGCCTTTTTCATTAAAAAATTATTCAAAATATTTATTTTCAAATTCTCCACCATGATCACTTCTGACTTTGACAATTCTAAGATACTTTTCATTCTGAACTTGGTTACAGAATGCAACAAACACAGAGTGTGACTCGTCCTTGTGTCTTAAGAACTTTACCCATGTCCATCTGCTATAGTCATCTACGATCACTAACCCATACTTCTTTCCACTGACAGACGCAGTTTTTACTGGTCCAAATAAGTCTATGTGCAGAAGTTCTAATGGCTTAGAGGTAGAAACAACATTTTTAGATTTAAAAGCAGGTTTTGCAAATTTGCCATTCTGACATGCTTCACACAGAGCATCTGAGCTAAACTTCAAATTAGGAAGTCCTCTGACTAGATTGAGTTTGTTAATCTGAGATATTCTTCTCATACTAACATGCCCCAATCTTCTGTGCCAGACCCATTGTTGTTAACAGAGAGAAGACATTTTACATTCTGACTCTTTAGTTCAGAAAGTTTTATCTTATAAATGTTGTTTTTCCTCTTTCCATTAAAAAGGATATTTCCATCTTTCTGACTAACAGCTTTGCATGAATTTTGATTAAAGATTATATCATAACCGTTATCACTCAATTGGCTTATGGATAACAGGTTATGCATTAATACATCAACTAAGAACACATTATTTATAGAGGGAAGATTTCCATTACCTACTGTTCCAGAGCCAATGATCTTTCCTTTTTGGTTGCCTCCAAAGCCCATGTAGCCTCCAAGTTTAAGTTCCAGGCTTTGGAACATATGCTTTCTTCCTGTCATGTGTCGAGAGAATCCAGAGTCCAGGTACCATGACTGGTGTTTTAGCCTTGCTGCTAAAGATATCTACTACATATATAATTTTGTCCTTAGGTACCCATATCTTCTTGGGTCCTGGTTTATTAGTTTAACCAAAATTCTGGTTGAATTTTGGTTTGACAGAGTAATCATTACTAGTGTATTTTAGGTCATGTGTGTGCCCATATATGAAGTGTGATTTAAGTGGTGTTCATTTTATGACTAAGTCCATGACTTTCTTAGGTGTAGATACCTTACCTTGATATCATATCCCTTTTCTGCCATTTCTGCTAACTCCATAGATCATTGAAGCCATCTTGCTTCTATCTATGTTTTTACCTAGAAACTTCTGAAAGTTGTGATCATACTCTTTGATGATCTCATCAGTATTACTGGGAGTCTCTGAGATTATTTCCTTCTGAGAGTTTTGCAAATCGTTTTCTAATTTTGAAAAATTTTCTTTTAACTCAGAATTTTATAATCTGAGACTCTCAGTCTTTTCATAGTCAGAGACAAGATCCCTTTTCAGGTTCTTGAATTTGACTCTGATTTGCTGATACCTTTCCAGAATTTCATTTAGACTTTCTGCAAGTTTATCCTTAGTGAAATTAATAGTGAAGTCAGGGAATACCTCTTCAGTGTTTGATTATGAGTCTGAACCAGAAGCTTCACTGTCTTCTGACACGTTTGCCATGAGAGCTATGTTTTCTCTTTCATCATCTGACTATGAGTCAGCATCAGAAGTGTTTGAATCGTCCCATGTTGCCATGAGGCTTTTCTTCTTCTCCTTGAAGAACTTCTTTTTGGGCTTCTCCTTTTGAAGCTTTGGACAGTCACTTTTGTAGTGTCGTTGCTCATTACACTCATAGCAGATGATGTCCTTGTTATTTGACTTTCTGTGTCCTAAAGAGCCTTCAGATCTTCTATGTCCAGAGGAAGACTCAGACTTTCTGTATCTGGAGGAGGATTCATTTTGATTCTCTGATCTTCTAGGATTTCTGAATTTTCTTTGTCTCTGCTTCCACAGTTGATTCACCCTTCTGGAGAGGAGAGATAATTCATCTTCTTCTGATGAGGATCCATCAGAGGTTTCTTCCATAGCCTGCAAAACCTTAGAGTCAGATTTTCTATTAGATTTTAATGCTAGTGGCTTACCTTGCTTTTGAGGCTCATCTTCTTCTAGCTCTATCTCGTGACTTCTAAGGGAGCTGACAAGTTCCTCCAGAGATATTTTGTTGAGATCTTTGGCTAGCTTAAGTGCTGTGACCATTGACCTCCATTGCTTGGGTAGACTTCTGATGATCTTCTTTACGTGATCAGTAGTAGAACATCCTTTGTCAAGAACCTTCAGCCCAACAACAAGGATCTGGAATCTTGAGAACATTGCTTCTATGGATTCACTATCTTCCATCTTGAATGCCTCATACTTCTGAGTAAGCACAAGGGCCTTGGTTTCTTTGACTTGTATGTTGCCTTCATGCGTCATTCTCAGAGAGTCAAACATGTTTTTGGCTGTCTCTCTGTTTGAGATTTTATTATATTCTGAGTATGAGATAGCACTGAGGAGTATTGTTCTGGCTTTATGATGGTTTCTGAATACATGTTTTTGCTGGTCAGACATCATTTTTCTATCTATCTTCTGACAACTTCCATCCACTAGATGTGTGTATCCATCAGTTACCATGTCCCATAGATCAACATCATGGGCCAGAAAGAAGCTCTCAATTTTTTCTTTCCACTAGTCAAAATTTTCTCCATCAAAGACTAGAGGTTTGCCACTAATTTTATCCTTGTCTTCATGATAGCCATTGCTGATGTTTTGGCTTGGTCCCACCATAGTGTTTTTCTGAAGCTTGGATCTTGTACTGACACGGTTAAGTGTATGAACTCAAAACCAGACGCTCTGATGCCAATTGAAGAAGGGAAAAACACAAGAAGGGGGGGTGAATTTAAACCTTAAAATAAAATGCGCAATGACACAGTATTTTTATCCTGGTTCGTTTGATCTTAAACTACTCCAGTCCACCTGTCAAGGTGATTTCGCCTCTCTCCAACGAGGGCTTAATCCACTAATCAAAAACTGATTACAATCACTACTTTGACAACTGTCAAAGTCCTCTTGAGTACAACCACAATCCGGTTAATCTCAAGGAAAAACTGTCTTAATCAAGATACAAGAATTCTGTGTATAATTGTTTTTCGTTACAAAAACAGTTACCACAATTGTGATATTTTACACAATTTAGAGCGTAGAAAATAAGTATGTAAGCTTGCAGCCTTTTGAGATGAATTGCAGTAGCGTCGAAAGAAATCGTGAATGATTTGATCTCTTAGCTTGTTTATATAGGCAAAGGAATCATGTCCAACATTAAGCGTGATAATGGACATTTAAGCAGTTTCCATATTGAGAAGATCTTGTCTGAATAAAGCCGTTACAAGTGATGATGTCTTGATTAAATAGTAACGCTTCAGAATCTTACAATCTTGTATGCTGCAATTGCTTCAGAACATTGATGACTTAGAGTTGTGAGAATCTTATTGTATCTGAACCTTCTGTTCAGAATCATAGTATTCTTCACTTCAGCGCATGTTCTGATCATCATTCTTCAGTGCAGATTCTGATTACCTCGGCGTGAAAGCTTCTATAGCTTTAACTTCTGATGCTGCTTTGGTCAGAACTTCTGCATACACAGTAACACAATTTTAGAGTGCATATTAGTTCTTTGTATTTGTTATTATCAAAACTCTAATTAAGGGTTGTAGAATCAAACTATGTTCTAACAGGAGGTCTAGTAACCATGATAGTAAATTCTTTCGGAATGCGTCAACCTTTTAGGACTCCACCCTCTAGGTAAATTCCGACCCATGGATATACGATTCTGTTTCAACACCGATATAATCAGAAATCTTGTCCCTAGTGAAGTTGAGCTTCTAATCAACAACCAGGTTATGCAACTTTTCGCCTTACCTAATCCAAGAACATGTATTCATAACCGAAACAATTGTCTTTTTGATCTGGAACACAACTAACTTCACCTCCCATTTCTCCCAAAACACCTCAAATTTACGACCACATTGATACTTTCCTTTCTGATGCTGATACTGGTCTCGAAACGCCACCTTTCTATCACCATTTTGCACCCATTGAGAAACCTACACCTTCGTGTTCTTCCTTTTCTCCAGTTGGCTCAGCACCTCCCTCTTGTGATCATGTTACTGCCTTACTTGCTGTGCAAACTAAGTTAAACTGCTTAAGGGGAGAATTCACCAAACCGTGCATCGATTTTCATGGCTTTATGGACTTAGTAACTGAGCAAGTGGACTATATTTTCCAGTATATCTACTCCTCAACTCTCAATACTAACAATAGTGGCTGACATAGCTTGACATTATGCAAATTTTTAGATTTTATTATTTTTCTGTCTTACTTTATGTTTACTTTCTGTTTTTGTTTCATGCTTCTTACATTATTGTTTGAAAGAATTTGAAATTTCTGGATTATATTAAAAGGCTTGGCATGATATATGATATTTACATTTATAATATGCTTTATTGTTATACTATTAATCTGCTTCATACTGTTATAAAATATCTCTGTGTGCCTGAACGTATGAATCTGTAAGGTTTAATTTTTTTCTTTTCTGAAATTATAATTTTTATGGTGTGACGTCCGTCACACATTCTGTGACGACCCCCATACATTTTCAAAGTGTACCGCTTGACACACAGTTTGTGCCCCTCGGGACAGACTTAAAACTAGCATCGTGTATCTGTTTAAAATAGATACCAGATTCATTCCTTTCTTTTCATCTTCTTCCAAATATTAAACCCCATTTAAATCCTTTTCCATATTCCTCACCCCTACCATTCCACATTCTCTATTTCCACAATTATCATTAAACACCATTAAATTTCCAATCCATGCACTCTTTACTGTTTTGTTATTTAAGCACTTGAGGAACAATTATCAAAACCCACAACTTTATGCCATCTTCCCGAAACCGGACCATTCCACCTCCCTTGCATCTAATCATGTCTCTAAGAGTTCAACACATAAGAGGAGAGCCCGACCTTTTTGGAATCGTGTTCTGAAACGGTGAAGTTGGGGTACATCAATATGCTCAGTACCAAAAGTTTTATCAATGTTTGGTTACCTCTACACGGTATGTGGACGTTAACTTTCTATGTGAGTTTGGGATTGTTGGAGAGTGTGCAATGGCTGCTTCATAATTCTGACCTATCTTATGTCTGCACCCTGAACCATCCAACTTATGAATCTTTGACCTTGGAATTTTTAAGCTCTTTCTCGTCTAACACCCCAACAGATGATAACATGTACCTCACGGGCACTACTAACTTTAGATTGTTTAACGAAGAATACTCTTTGAATCAAGAGGCTCTGAGGGATTTGTTATGTTTTCCTCATGGAGAAGAAGCACACTACCGAATACCTCTAGAAGCCAATTGGGCATCGATAACATTCGTTCTATGGAAAGTTTTAATCGGTGAGTGACCTTCAAGTTGGGAGGGTCTTTTTGCTTCATCTATCCATAATCCTTCCATCCGCTACTTTCATCTAATCTATTCCAACACCATTTTTGGGAGGGCAAACAACAACAAAGTTAATTCAAAAGAATTTTTCTTCCTGCGCTGCACCTTCACACCTGGTTGGAAGATTAATGCAAGTGCATTCCTCTTGGCACACATCCATTCTCTCTTTTCACGAGGTACTACCCCTTTTTGTATTGGCAGTTTAGTTACTTCTATATAACTTACTTTGAACTTAGGGGACAAACTAGCGAATCTTCCTTCACTGCCAACTTTATTTATTCATATCGACAATTGTCGTGTTGGACACCTTATTAAAGCTAGAGAATATGGAAAATACAATCTCATGGTGCGGCACAAAGTCGTTCCAAGTATTATTTTTCCAAATCCCCAACTTACCAATGTTATGGATATGGATAAGTGGTGTTATGATCTTAATGCTCCTGCTCCTGGTGAGAATGTTCAAAATGATCAAGCTGGTCCAAGCAATGTTGAGCCAGATGAAATGGAGCAAGTGCTAGAGCAAGATGCTCCCCATCCTGACACATACCAACGTGTTGCATAACCTCCTACCAAGAATCTTGCAGGTTCATCATCCGGGCACCAGCCTTGAAGAAGAAGAAATCGGAGGCAGCCAGCTACTCTTGATGACATTTATGCTGAAATGTTGCGCCATAACGAGGCTGAAGCTTAACACTATCAGAGGATGGGAGCACAACAAAATGAGATGATGCAATAAGTCCGACAACTTCAGAGAGACCAGCACGACTACGCCTAATGGCATGACCATAGTATATCGGAGCTTACCGAAGAGATGCAAGCATTGACTTATCGGGTTGACGGACTGCATGATTTTGGTACTCGTGTTGGACTACAGGGATATGGTGTAAAGTCTTTCCAAGGCAGAGATGATGCACATGGACACGTACGAGCATGGGTAGATTACGGAGCGCATGGATGAGGAAAAGAATAATTATTCATCTGATTTCCTTCCTTTCTCACCTTAATTCATTGCATTAGAGACAATGCTCAATTTAAGTTTAGGGGAGGAAGCTTTACCACTTTAGTTTTCATTTACCGTTTTCTAAGTAGATTTTCATTACTGCAAATTACCCTTCAATAAAATAATTTATGTAATATCAAGTCGTTATATGCAGATTTTTCGTTCATTATTTGACTCTCTCACTTTCTTGAGCCATAACAAAAACCTTTACTTGACACATTGGAAGAGTATATAGGTTGCTCACTCTTAAATATATGTTAGAATTTTTGAGTGAGATTTGAACAAAATCGATACCACCTCAACACTTTAAAACCCCCCGCTTACGCGAGACCGGTTTAAGTACCTATTATACCGAAACCTCAAACTTTAAAGTATCCCTGAGTAGTTTATATAAGCAGTCAACACCGTCTTAAAAACAAACTACGTAGAGGGTCGATAAATATAAGTGAATCATCTTAAATCATTTTCCTAAACATGTAATTATGAATTGAAAACAAGGAATACACTAATAAAGTTAGGTGACCCTCACCTAGTTACTTAATCCAACAATGCAGAATCTACATATTATGTTATAAAAACCCGATGTAAGTTGGTTCATAGGTTTCTGGTGTTGAACTTGATAGGGAGGAATACGGTTCAATCCACCACATCTTACAATCGGATTAATTAAGGGGGTTACCAAATTTATGAGCCAGAACCCCATGCTTAATAAGACCATCACTAACCGGCTACTCTACTGTGTGCATGAAATAAGATAAAGGGCTTAATGTGATTGCGCTCGAACAAAATGGGTGAAACAAAGCAAAAACGATAGGGTTGAGCTATAATAGCATGACTGGAACTGGTGTGCATAAGGAGGGGTTGTCTAGTGTTATTACTGTATCTTTGTTGTTGATATTTAGCTTACATCATTCTAACGGAAACATCGCACAACCACATACGAATTGATTTGTGTCATGTAAATGCATTTTATCTGTGCTTAAAAGATTACCTTACTAATTATTTGCTTGAGGAAAAGCAAAGGTTCAAGTATAGGGGAGTTTGATAACACGAAAATACATAGCTTATTCTACCAGATTTGCATAGATAAAGTTACCATTTTATCTAATTATGTTGCACTATGTTGGCTTTTCAAATGTGTTTCCGGTAATTATTTCATCCAAGACCTACATGAGAAAAGGAGAAGAAATGGAAAAGAAACGAGCTAAATATTAGAAAAACAATAGAAACAGAAGATTTCATATCAGAAGGTTGTGCCCCTCGAAACACCTTATGTTCCGCCCGACACAATTTCAATTTATGTACCCCTCGACACACAAGCCATTTCGATTGGCACAAAGTAAAAATATTTGTTCCCCACGGCACACATGGCATGCCACTCGGCACAGGCACAACCTATATTATGTTTTATTTGACGCGCAAAGATTTCCCCACGATTCCATACCAGCGACTTGCATGATTTCCTCCTGGCCTTTCTCCACAAATGAAGTTTTTGGAAGCACGAAGTCACGTCCCTATATTTTCTCAAAATTAATTTTTTTTTACGAGGAGGATATAAAAAAAGAAGAATAGTTATAAAATGCTTTGGCTGGCTCGCATACTTTGGAACTCTCTCATCTCCGCCATTCAAGTTTTGTTTCATTATTTTTGTATTCTCATTTTTTCCTTTCATGCCATTATTCAATTTAACAGTTCAGAGCTTTGTTTAGACCTTAGGCAGATAAAACCTTCACCTAAACAACAATAGTTTTCTACACTGGGAAAATATTGCAACATTAGATTTTCTTCACAGCCTCCTGAAATTTGTTTTAGTTTAAGATTTTATTATGGATTCAAGTTAGTTTTCCGCAAGCAAATCCTGTCGGTATATTGTGGAGGATTGCTACAAGTACTTATTGAATTTCATAATTTTGTTCTCATTATTTAATTACAGGTTTCTTTTAGTTTAATTATTGTTCTTTATTTATGATTCATGTCTGTATTATTATATGTTTGTTATTAATATGTGTTCGTAACGAAAAATATGTTCGGCTAATTTCCATGATACCGGTATGTAAGGTTACAAACCAAAGGAGTTCGGAAATAAATTGGCATAAACATTTTATAAAAATACTTTTCTGGTTTGATTTCCAAATTTCAATATAAAACGGTTTTGTTACGAGAGTAAGAAACAAACAAAGGCTAAAATCAATAATCACGAGAGTGTGAGTTTTTAACCAGATAATGGTCATCAAACATTAGTTTTAAATACAACGAGAGAGGTTTATGATTAATTAGAATCTATTTGTTTTCAAAAAGTATTTTTAATTGTTGATTGAAACACCAGGAGTGATCATTTACGTTTAATAATATAGTCTGAATCAACAATCACGAGAGTGTGAGATAAAGATTTTTAAACTAATAGTTTCTACTGAACAGTGTTTTAAATAATCAAAGCTATGCCAATGATTTACTGAATTCCCGAAGTCAGACGTATTACATACCAGCATCCCGTTATCAAATATTTCAATTAAGTCTAACGTTATTTTTTTATTCTACCCCAAAACCTAATATTTATTAGCCTTAGCTTTACAAAATAACTTTAGATAAGAGTAATTCGATTACCAGTCCATGTGGGTTCGATATCTTTTAAAACTACGCAATCAAATCGTGCACTTGCAGTTAATACACCCGATAGACTCTTACAGTCACGCGATCATCTAACAGCTTCAAGACCTGATATTTTGTACAACATTTGTCTGTGTGCTAGATACCAATCAGATCTTGGAGAATCTCACTTAACAGCCGTTAAGCAAAATTTCAAGTATCTGAAAGGTACTACTAATCTTGTTCTTTACTATAGAAAATCCAGAGAATACAAATTAGTAGGGTATTGTGACAGTGACTTTACAGAGACAGAATAGAAAGAAAAAGTGCTTTTGGAAGCTGCCAATTTCTGGGAGACAACCTAATCTCGTGGTCCAGCAAAAGACAATCCACCATTACACTGTCAATTGCTGAAGCTAAATATATAGCAGCAGCGGGATGCAGCACACAAGTGCTCTGGATGAAGATTCAGCTTGAAGACTTTAACATATATGAGAGTAAAATTCCTATCCTTTGTGATAACACTTCTGCAATTTTTCTTTCAAAAAATACTATTTTATATTCTAGGACTAAACATATAGAAATCAAATCATTTTATTAGGGAATATATTCAGAAAGGAATTCTCTCTTTAAAATTTATAAACACAGACCATCAATAGGCTGATGTCTTCACTAAACCCCTTTCTGAAGATAGATTTAATTTCATTCTAAATCAACCTAGTATGAAATTATGCACAAAATGATAATATTGTTTCTATATATTTAAACCCTCAGAACTTTATGGTTTAATTTTTTTGTGTGAACATATGATCAATAGCGCTTCAGAAGTGAGAAGGAAAGTTGTATCAGAATTAATCCAGAAGATCTGAGCGTTCTCCAAAAATGGTTCATTTCTAAGATAGAAGCAAGCGGTTCACAACATCAACATCTGTCAACTCTAAATGCAAGGTCACCCTCTAAGGCTGAACACGTGTTCAAATTCTGAAGGGACTAAAACGGTTGAGTTGATGCATTGAGGCTCGAGTCAAATTGATAATTATTTCATATCTTCATGCTATCCCTCTTTTCAGGAATCATTAAATGCTCGTAATTGTTATAACCCAAAATTTTCCCTCTCATTTCTCAAGGCATTTCCTCACAAGGATTTTCAAAAGTTTAAATTTGCACAAGTACAATTGGATTTTTAGTGCCCTTGTAATTTTCAAGGATTATGTTGGATTTCCAAGCATCAGGTCAAAAAGGAAACCATTGAAAGAGCAAAGCAGATAAATTTGATTTTTTTGATAAAATTGAAGAAAAAACAAGTTTGCTTTGATTTATGCTTAACTTTGACTGGACTCTCCCCTGCATGCAAGCTTCGACTGAGATTTTGTTTCCCTTTGAAATAACAACCTTCGATTCAGAAAGTTGATTACCTCCTTATAGCTTCCTTCAATTCAGGAGGCAAAGGCCTTTCTTTTGGTATGCTTCGATTGCACATTTTACTTCCTGCATGCCTTCTTCGTTTGGGCATGTGGCCTTCGCTTGATGCCTCTTTCGTTTGGGCATTTAGACTTCCCGCATGCCTCCTTCGTTTGGGCATGTGGCCCTCCTTTGATACCTCTTTCGTTTGGGCATTTAGACTTCTTGCCTACCTCTTTTGTTTGGGCATGTGGCCTTTCTTTGATGCCTCTTTCGTTTGGGCATTTAGACTTCCTGTATGCCTCTTTCATTTGGGCATGTGGACTTCCTTTGACGACTCTTTCTTTTGGGCATGTGGCCTTCCTTTGATGCCTTTTTCATTTGGGCATTTAGACTTTCCTTCATGCCTCCTTCATTTGGGAATGTGACCTTCCTTTGATGCCTCTTTCGTTTGGGCATTTAGACTTTCCTGCATGCCTCCTTCGTTTGGGCATGTGGCCTTCTTTGATGCCTGTTTCGTTTGCGTATTTAGACTTCTTGCATGCCTCCTTCGTTTGAGCATGTGGCCCTCCTTTGATGCCTCTTACGTCTGGGCATTTAAACTTCTTGCATGCCTCTTTCGTTTGGGCATGTGGCCTTCCTTTTTATGCCTCTTTCGTTTGTGAATTTAGACTTTTTGCATGCCTCTTTCATTTGGGTATGTCGCCTTCCTTTGACGCCTCTTTCTTTTGGGCATTAGACTTCCTACATGCATCTTTCATTTGGGCTTATAGCCTCCTTCAAATGAAAGTTTGGGTTACGTCCTCTGTTTGGGCATGAAGTTTCCTTCGATGCAAGTTTAATCCATAAGCTTTGTTTGGGCATTTTGCTCCCTTTGAAGCAGTCTTCTTTGATACATTTCTAAAACTCTTCGACACACAAGTGGAAAATAGAATTTTGAAGGAACACTGATCAAATCCATAGGCCATGCTACATGATCTTACTTTACAGGCCTCAATGCTTGTATTTCACTCCATAATTTATTGCTTACATTATGGATTAAGTTATTATCCATGTAATTAAGCCTTTGTCCAAAAGATTTTTTCATGAAAGTAAACTTGCTAGTACAAATTTTATCTTAAGCCCATGCTTTGCTTAAATCCTGATTGTACTTCACCATAAGTCACGGAAGTCATCCCCTTTTAACCAACAACTTTAGTATTTCACCTTGGCATCATGGAAAATCTGACATAGCTTAATATTCATGTTTCAACCAAGCCATATCTTTGTTCAAACTCTCAAACCTTTTCTCTATAAATAGAGAAACCATTGACAAAGAAAGGGGCCAGATTTTTGCTGAAGAGAAAAAATCATAAAATCTTCAAACACTCTAAAAACTCTCAAACCCTCAAACTCTTCGACATTCTCAAACCTTCAAAACTATAAAACCATTCACACAAAAATCTCAGTAGTGTAGCTTTCGATTCATTCCCCTAAACTGTAGTATAACACAACCTTTGATTCACTCCCCCAAACTGCAGTATAACAAAACCTTCGACTTCCTCATAAATACCGACCTTTCAATTCAAGTAGAGAAGTGGTCCCAGTAGCTCAAGGAAGGTTCCAGCAAAGTTTGATCCACCACCAAGGAAGTCATATACATCTCCTTCGATTGACACTTCAATTGGTAAGTTCCTCTAAACATGGAACTTTCCATTTAAATATAATTTGTACATATAAATAAAAGAAAAAATGTAGATATCATATCTAGGAAATTGACCATGCTTTAGCTTTCGATTATCACTGCCATGTATATTTAGTCTTCGGATTATGGTGCCAAATAAATTTGTGTTAACCACTGGGCCTGTAGCTTTCGAAAGTTACCTTTGTTAGGTTTATATCCAAACTTTAGGTAGGTTGTGTGTATCCTTCGATTGGCCGAACTTGGAAGCCTTTCGAATCTCAACTGGGGAAGATTTCCATTCTTGCAATCGAAGGGGGGAGTTGGGAACTTTAAACATTCAGAAACAAGTTTACCTTGTACCCAATTGAAGCTACCTCGTGAACGGATGAAACGGGCCACCCCAGTGGTATAAATAGCGCGTGCGAAAAGTATTTCTGTGTAGGGACCTGAGTTCAAACCTTGGCAGGACCAAAAAAAGTTTTTGCCTTTTTGTTTGTGTTCTTTGTATTTTTTTAACAAACTTCAAATATTTTTCAACCAATCAAAATAACTCATTTTGAGTTAATTTTTTTTACATACTATTTATTTACAAGTTTTATTTCATGAATATTTAAAAATATCACAAAAAATATTTTGTTTTCATAGTTACTTTAATTAATCAAAACCTTTCATATAAATAAAAGCCAAAACAAAGTTCATCTTCTTTTCATTCCAATTTTGTACATTTATTCACATTCGATATGGTTGTAATAGATAATTAGAATTTTATTTCTTGAAACCCCCATTTGTACATTTGTATCCCCATCCCCAAGTGACTTAATAGCATAGTAAATTTACTTTCCGCAATTTATCGCTTTCATATAAATGCTACTAATTAGGGTGTGTATGGCAAGATTAAAACCAATGCTTAGAAAGCCCTAAATTCAAGACAAAAATGCATGCAACCAAACACACTTGTACACATGCACCTCCAGTTTAAATCCACTTGTTGCCTTGAGAAAATGGTCATAATATGCATGTGATACGTTCTACCAAAAACAATTAAAAGATCATAGTACCTCGATGACACTTCAAATGTTGCCTTACAAATGATCTTAGTCCCTCAAGCGAAATGCTAAGATATCTCACAACATTGTTATTCATGACTATACGAACGTCCCACGCCTGTCCCTTCACATCCAATGATGGGGCTTCTTACCAAACCAATGGTAAGATAGCAACATCTAAATGAGGGGGAAAGGAACATTAGACCTTTTGAGTAGGTAGGATACTCCTAGTTGCTCACTTGCTCACAAAAAAAAACATTTTATACACCAACACTTTCATTTGAAACATTTTCAAAAGATAAAGCTTTTTGTACGCGTTCTTATAGAAACTAGAACCATTACAAAGACATTTTTCAAAATCACTTTCAAAAACACATTCCACAAACACCTCTTTGAATTATTTTCAAAACTAACACTTTGTATGCATTCTTATAGAAACGAGAATCATTATAATGACGCTTTTTTTAAATACTTTCAAACCCACTTCACAAGCACATTTTCAAACAAATGCAAGTGATCTAGCAAGCAACTAAGAGCCCGTAGATAACTACGAATGAAAAGGGTTCTAATACCTTCCCTTTTCATAACCTACCCCCCGAACTCAAGAAATAATCTCAAAGGTCTTTCCTGTTATTTTCACCCTTTCAATATTAGATAAAAGAAAAGTCGATGACGACTCTTGCTATCTGTAAAAATTATGATCAAACGCAAAACAACCAAGTCAGTTCTCCCACCGTATTATAGAATTGACGACTCTGCTGGGGATAACTTAAAAGTGGGGTTACCTTAGGGCTAGATCACCTTTACTTGCTTTCCTTGTTTGACTTTCTTTCTTTACATTATGGTTCCTTGTTTGGGCTTGTTTTGATCCTCCACCCGGATTTGGGACACCTTTTAGGTAAGTAGCAATAGATTGTGGAAATTGTACGGTATAGACCAATATGGTTGAAACAATGGCTACGTTAGTGTGACGCATTTGTTGGTACCGGTATCCCTTATGTTGAATCGAGGAGAATACGGGGTCGCTGAGCAGCGTTATGAAGCACTAACTGACCTTAGAACCTTAATTGAACAACTTGGCCATTAGGAAGTAGTGAGAAAGCCGACTTTGGTGTAAAGCTGAAGATTGGTTGATACTCGATACTACATTCATTGAGATTGGACTTTTGGGATATCTCGTCCGCAAGAAAAGATTGATTGTGCTGAGACAATGCCTAAAAGAAAGGTCAGTGATATTGAGGTCCCCTAGAACCCCGTTACTTTCTAGGACAGGTTGAGCCAACTAAACTTCAAGAGGGTACTTACCTACAAACTCTATGCAAGCTTATACCTAAGGACTTGTCTGCTTTGTGTATATATATGATTATTTGTACATAACAACTTGCTTGCTTTGCATACTTGTACATAACATCATAAACATCATAACATCATAAGAATTATCACTAACCATTTCAAGGATTTAGGAATTTATCTTTGCTTTGTTTTGTAGGCTATGAATCCCATTCGAAGGAATACCATTTGAGTCAGCTTCGTGAAATCACATCCTCAACTCCAAGAGTTAGCATCAACGGTTCCTGGAGATTCTCCCTTCACCAAGAAATATGGTCGACTTCTCAACTTGGCTACCTCCAACTTCCTAGAAGAAATGATGTGTGTGCTCTTCCAATTCTTTGATCCCATACATCATTGCTTCACCTTTCCTGACTATCAGTTGGTGCCTACATTAGAAGAATTCCCTCATCTTTTAGAAGTGCCCGTGCTTGATCAAATACCATTCACTGGTTTAGAAGAGACTCCAAAGCTTGAAGTCATTGCCGAAGCCCTGCATCTGAAGAGAGCCGACATTGTAACAAATTGGGAGACAAGAAGAGGAGTTAAGGGTTTCCTAGCCAAGTTTCTATTGGAAAAGGCTCGTTCATTCTGGGAAGATATGGATTTTCAAGCATTTGAAGATGTCTTGGCCCTCCTAATCTATGGTTTGGTTCTATTTCCCAATCCGGACCAATTCATAGATGTGAATGCCATCAAGGTTTTCCTCTCCCGTAATCCTATACCTACTTTGCTTGGAGACATTTTACATTGTTTCCACACTCACACCATGAAGAAAAGAGGTACTCTTTTGTGTTGCATTCTCCTACTCGCTAAGTGGTTTACTTCGCACCTACCTCGATCAACATTGAAGAACGAGCAAAGTTTGACATGGTCTCAAAGGATGATGTCCCTCACACACTCTGACATTAATTGGTATTCTCGATCCTTGGAGGACACTACTATCATTGATCGTTATGGGTAATTCCCTAATGTCCCACTCTTGGGAATTAGGGGGGGTATCACCTATAACCCTTCTCTCGCATTACGATAATTTGGGTATGCACAAAGAGATGGTCCTCATGATGCACTCATCCAAGGTTTGGTATTCGACTATGAGGGTGACAACCAAGGCTACCATCAAAGGTTCATACGAGCTTGGAGAATGATAAACAAAGTGGATAGAAAGACATTGGGGTATAAGAACTCAATTCCTTTGGAGCCTTATCTTAAGTGGGTACAAACTTGTGCTCAAAGATTCGGTATGCCATACCCTACCACTTTGCCAATCATCATGGAGCCATTAGTTGAAGGAGATGTTCCTTATGCTATCCTTCATCCTACCATGCCTGCTTCTCTTGAATATTTACAAAGAGCTTGGATCCAGTTGAAGGAAGAACGATACACCTTCGAAGCCCAGTTCTACGCGAGTGAAAAGAAGGTTTTGGAACTTACAAGACAGCTTCATGAAGAGCGGAGTTTGAACGCCTACATTGAGCCAAAAAGGATGCACTTGACCTTATTTTCTTAGGAGTTTATTTTATGTTTATTTCCTTCTTTGTAAGCCCCAAGAGGCATGATGTAATCAAACCTGGATTTATTAATACAATGTGTGTTTCCTGTTGCCTAAACAAATTTAAATCTCTTAGTTTCCTTGAAATCATTTGCATATGCATTTTCATTCATCATAACACAAACAAGTTTTTTACAATAGGTCTTCTTATCTTTCTGTTGTTTATTTCAGTGATATGGATATTGAACAGACAGTAAAAGATCTTCAATCATAGAACACTTAATTCCAACAGATGTTCCTAGCTCTGGCTAAGGGACAAGAGGATATGAAGGCTATCATGATCAAAGATAAGAAGAAGAAGGCGAAGAAACCCGTCAGCATTTTGAATTTGGGAAGAAGATTCAGAGGACCAGCCAACTGAGCTCTAGATTTCGCAACCTCGTTGAGTGAAGGAGATGATAAAGAAGGAAAGAACAAGGAAGGAAATGACAACCCAGAGTCTGAGGAAGAAGAAGCTGACTACTCTGAAGAATAATATCCTCCTGCTGATGATAAATATAAACAACTGGAGGATTGCCTCAATGCTATGGAGATCCAGAGAGTACCTGGGCTGGAGTTTGAAGAGTTGGTACTGGTCTCAGGGGTGGTCATCCCGTAGAAATACAAGGTCCCCACATTTGCTAAATATGACAGTGTCTCTTGTCCTAAACTGCATTTAAGGTCATACGTCAGAAAGATTCAACCCCATACCGCTGATAGGAACCTATGGGTACATTTTTCCAAGAAAGTTTGTCAGGGACACTGTTAGATTGGTTCTATCAGTTAGAGGGAACCAATATTCACAATTGGGAAGATTTGGCTGCTGCCTTTTATAAGCAATACCAGTATAATGCTGACCTAGCTCCAACTCGAACACATGTCTATGGATTTTGGTGAGGGTTTCAAAAATTATGCCCATAAATGGAAGGACCTCGCAGAAAGAGTCCAACCCCATTTATCTGATAGAGAGTTGGTGGATATGTTCTTGGGCACGTTGTCTGGTCCATTCTTCAACCATCTGAACATAAGCTCTTCAACTGGATTTACTGAGCTGGTCATGACTGGTGAGCGGGTAAAAGCTGGTACTAAGAGTGGCAAGATTCAAAGGGATGCATCCTCAAGAACGATGAAGAAACCCTTCACTGGAAAGAAGGAAGACAGTGTTGCTTATGGCGACAGGACGTCGTCCGGCGGTAGGGGCTGTTATGATCTCCAATCCTGTATCAAATCAACAGCAAAACCATCAACGTAGGCTAGAGGCGCCCATGAGACGATTCACCCGGATCAAGATGACCTTGTTCCAGGTTTTGCCACATCTATTGAAGTCCAATCTGGTGACTCTAAAGGAAGCCCCCAAGAACCCCAATACTGCTTCTCCCTGCTACAACCCGAATGCTCTATGTGCCTATCATTCTGAAATTCCGGGGCATGATACAAACAGTTGTTGGGCTTTGAAAAATAAGGTACAAGACCTTATCAAGGCAAAAGAGATTGAGTTTGACCCTCCAGAAACACCTAATTTAATAACAACGCCAATGCCCAAACATGGCCAAGGTGTCAATGTTGTTGATGGTGACTGCTTTGTTTCCTCTGTGGATGAATTAACTACTCCTGTGATACGGTGGCAGAACCGACTGTTAATAATAGTTTGTGTTTTTATTCGCAAATGTCGCGGTAAGCAAGAGTCGCCACCAACTTTTATTTCATCCAACAAAGGAAAAGGAAAAAGAACAGAAAAAACCTTTTTTCGAAATATTTCTGAGTACGGGGGGTAGATTATAGAAAGGGAAGGTGTTAGCACCCTTTCTATCAGTGGTTTTCCACTGTCTCTTAGGTACTTGCTCATTTTTAAATTGCTTGTGTGTGTTTTGAAAAGTTTTTTTTTGTTTAACTTCGTGATAACCCTTGTATCGGTCCTCAAGAGTGTGACGAAGTTGTTTTTGAAAACTGTTTTGAAGGTGTTTGTGTGAAAAGTTTTGTTTGAGCCAGTACATAGGAATTAACCTACCTACTCAAAAAAAGTCTGTTCGTTTTCCTTTAGACAACGCTATCCTATTATTAAGGAATAGGTAACACCATCGTTGGATTTGTAAAGGGACGTTCGAAGGGACGAAATGGTCTCTGAAGGCAACAAGTTGAGATACCTTAGCATTTCGAAGGGATTATCGTCATAAGATCTATTCGTAGGCAACTCGAGGGACAATTATGGACTGTGATCTTTATGACAACTTTGAATCGCGGGTCATTGCTAAGGTATCCCTACATTCGAGGGACACAATCATTATTTCCGAGGCAACCGAGTGGAGTAAACCCTAGGAGTGAACATGTGCAAGTGTATTTTTTCAGTTAATTATCTTTGCACAATTAGGTTTTTCTACTGTTTTAATTTCATTTATCTTTTGCATGCAAGCCTATTTTCCATACATCTACAATTAAATAGTTGCGGAAATTAAAAGCGAGAAATTAAAATCCTAACTATTACATGGCTTTGGGCAGATACATAATTATTTTGACTGAAATTAAAATGAAAAATTGAAATCCTATTTACATCTATTACAAACTCGGAGCAGTTGCAAATAATAAAAAAGGAAAATCAAAAGCGTGTGGGAAATTAAATGCGAGAAATAATTAGACGACCTAAAAATCTAAATTGAGAAAATATTTATGTTATTTTTTAAGGAAAAATTAGGTTAAATATAAAATTAAACTCTAAATCTAATTATTTTGAATTATAATAAAAAGACCTTAAATTACCCTAATTTAATTAAACTAATTAATTAATAAAATAATTTTTATGAAAAAAAGATTTTTTTGATGTTTTTTGGTGATTTTTGATTAAATGAAAAAAATAATTTTTTTGGTGTTATTAAAGAAAAATATAATTAATAAATAAAAGAAAAAGAATTAAAAATAAAAAAGAGTAAGAAATTGGGCCTGTCTAAGCACCCAGGGGGGGTGTTTTGGAATTTTGTCCAGGCCCATTATGCTGAGCCCATGTCTGCATGAGATCTAGTGTGGAACAAGCTAGGAGGTCCATCATGTGGCTTCTCCCTCAAGGCGTTTAGATCTGGCGTTGTTTGATCTGATGGTAATGAACTTGAGGCGTATGGTGATCTCCTGGAGGTGAAGCGCACTGGATCTGTAATAGAATGTCAAGAAAATAACAAAATCATACGCATGGGATCGAACCCAGGACGTTTGCTTCATAGGCGCGCCCTCCCACCATCTATGCTAGCTGTTCTATTTGTAAGTATAATGAAACAAATAAAATATAATTGAAATAAAATGCATTACCTAGAAATACGCGCCAATTTCAAATCGGCCAGTAGGACACTGCCACGCCTTCATCTTCTTCCCAAAAGTGTCATTTTTGCCAACAGACTTTTACCTACGGGCATGTCTGTTTCTAAAAACCTTCATATTTCCAATATTCACCACATGCAATATAAATTTGATGTAAATACACGGATCAACCGGGTTTGATCTCGTGAATATAATAGTATCCTTCTTTTGGCCTAATATACTGAAAAACCCCAAAATGGACCTTGAAACCCTAACAATGGCAAGTGGTCAAACATGCATCAAAACAAACAATTAATCATTCAAACATGCTCTAGATGATCATATAAACATGAATGCATACTCAAAATTCATTTATAACGCATATATGGGCAAAATCGATTTCAAGAACAAGAAGCAAACCGTGATGTTGTAAATGCTTGTTCTGGACGTCTTGATGCATGCAAATGATCCAGTTAGCTTCCAAATGTGCCCAGGAATTGATTGCAAGTGTCAAAACTTCTTGAATCCTTCTGCAAAGGTCAAACCGATTGCCACTTTTTGTGAAAAAATTTGAAGTTCTTATGTCAATTCTGTGCGGCCAACCCCTGTCCTCTTGCCTTGTTTTTGTACATTATATGTAGTATAAAGGATTAGGGTAACAAAAAGGAACATAATCCTTTGGAATTATGGAGATTGAATGAGATTCTCTTGCCATATGATATCTTTCTATAACCATGCAAATCATGCTAGTTTTGCCTCAAATTGCCTTGGTTCGTTTTGATTTGATTTGGCCAACATAATTAGATTTGATTTCCATCAAAATCAGATCTTCACAACAATTTTTTGTTATTTATTTCTTTTAATGTGATTTTTAATAAATAAAAATCATAATAAAATAAATAAATGGAGAAAATGAGATGTGGTTGCTGACTTGGGTCGTGGACCATATCCTTAACAAGATACAATCCTAAAATGCTAGGCCCTTATGGCAAAAAAAATGCATTTTTGAGCACATTTGACTTTTGGCAATTTTCCAAAAATGGTCAACTTTGATAATGCATAACTCTTCCAATTTTAACCCTAGAGAGGTGTTCTTGGACTTTTTAGAAAGCTTAGGATGTCCACTAAACAACACTTTTGGTATCATTTCAATTGGGTCCTCCATGTTCATGTAAGAAGCTTTGACCCAAAAAGTGTGTTTGTTGACTTTTCAAAAGGACCTATAATGTAGAAATTCGTATCTTTTTATGGGTGCATTTATTGAACTTGAGGGCTGAAGATGAGTTATAGGAAATTGAGTTCCCTTTAAAATGAGTCTTGGATGAGAAATTTGTGATGAAGTATGAGAAAGTTATGCTTGGTCAAAGTTTGGTTGACTTTTCCTGAGAAACCCTAATTTAGCAACTTTTGAGTTTTGATGAATTAGGAGCATTCCTTGAGGAATCATGATCAAACATTGATTAAATGATTAATATCACTTCAAAATGTTGATGTTGACCAAAAATCTTGAAGTTTGACTGTATGTGGGCCACAGTTGACTTTTGACCTAATACAATCGATTCTCAAGCATCTGAGCAGTTGACTGAGCAAACTTCTTGTGCAAAGCTTTAAATTTGACATGGAGGGTCTTGAGTACATGTTGGGACCATGGATATCATTTGAGGCCTTTGGAGCTCACCCTTCTTGATGAAAATGGAAACCCTAGTTAGGGATTCATTGCTTTAGGAGAGAGTTTGTCTGGTCAACTTTTGAGCATCCTTGAGCAAGTTGAGGGTCTCAATGAGCACATATTGAGTATCATGGGAGGGAAAATTTTGGGGTACAACAGCTGCCCCTGTTCAATCTTCTTAAACCTGAGGATGTAGATTGGTCGGTCTTCTTTTTGTGATCTGAAGGTAGAAGAGGATTGAACACTAAAGTGCCCAGAAATTTGCACTCGCATGAACTAATACATGATTGGTGATATCGGGAATGGGCTTACAGATGCCATTTAGAAGTCAATAGAGAATCGTCGGAGATAGGCTTAACGATGCCATCTAGAAAATATATCGGTGGCATGAAAGATTCCTTTTCGAGAATTCCTGTACCTGCCATTGAGGAGGACTTTGCTGGAGAATATTGATTCACGTCTTGGGAAATAGAGGCTAGGAGTTTCAGTTGTCCATTACTCTACTGGGGAATTAACTCCTGATTGAGGAAGTGGAAGTGAACTGCATATCTGGTCAGGGTCCAGGATGCACAACGACTTACTGGGGAAATTTGAAATCGATCGTATATGGTCGGGTCCAGGATTTACAGTGTTGTAAACTGTTGTCTGGAGATAAGAGAGAAGAAACCCTGATGGTAAGGTTATGAGAAGGAACCTGGGTCATAGGGTTACTTCGAGATGAAAGCCCGGATAGCTGGGCTATGAGAAGGAACCTGGATAGTATGGTTACTTCGGGGTGAAAGCCTGGATGGTAGGGCTTATGGGAAGGAACTAGGTCGTAGGGTTACCTCGGGATGAGAGCCTGGATAGTAGGGTTGTGAGAAGGAACCTGGATAGTAGGGTTACTTCGGGATGAGAGCCTGGATAGTAGGGCTTATGGGAAGGAACCTGGGTCGTAGGGTTGCTTCGGGATGAGAGCCTGGATAGCAGGGCTATGAGAAGGAATCTGGATAGTAGGGTTACCTCAAGGTGAAATCCTGGATGGTAGTGCTTATGGGAAGGAACCTGGGTCATAGGGTTACCTCGGGATAAGAGCCTGGATAGTAGGGCTATGAGAAGGAACCTGGATAGTAGGGTTACTTCGGGATGAGAGCCTGGATAGTAGAGCTTATGGGAAGGAACCTGGGTCGTAGGGTTGCTTCGGGATGAGAGCCTGGATAGCAGGGCTATGAGAAGGAACCTGGATAGCAGGGTTACCTCAAGGTGAAAGCCTAGATGGTAGGGCTTATGGGAAGGAACCTGGGTCATAGGGTTACCTCAGGATGAGAGCCTAGATAGTAGGTCCACTTTGTTTGATCATATAGATTAGCTGACCTGTTTGATTTCGGGAACCGGCTTTCCATAAGTTGTTTGCAGATGTGATATGTATAACTGCTGGAATTGCCAAAGATAAGTGTCTTTCCTGAAAAGGTAACAGGGTTAATTATATGCGATGTATGAAATGCATGATGAGATGATGTTCTCAAAATAAATGAGATTATGATGTATATGATATGCATGCGCATGTCATGATGTATGTATATGAAATGCTATCGAAGTATGTCCGGGTCTGGGAGAATAAATCCCTGACTGCTGTTGGAGATTTATGAATATTCTGTCAGAAAGAGATTCTGCTTGAGAATAAACTCTGCGAGGAACAAACTTAGAAAGTGGATTTTTGTAGCTGAAGTAAAGATCTATGTCGGGGGTTGAGCTTATGTATCCAGAGAAATAAACTCTGCTTGGGGGATGAAATTTACTGACCAGCTCGCGATTATGAAATTCGGTTGGGGGATATAGCTGTCAGGTTTCTGAATGACCCTGGCTGGGAAGGTTACTTTCCGTTTCGAGAAAGAAGACATCAATGCTTTTGAATACTCTTACTCTGTAGGGAGTGTATGTACTGACGATTGTGCTCCAAAGGTGACTCTATCCTGGTACCTGCTGGGCAGAGTAACTGTCAGTTTGACACTTCTTGTTCTTTGCCCCTGTTTCTGGAATTACGAGTAATTGTCTTTTCGTTTCTTATGTAAACACTTATGAGAAGCAATCATATTCAAATGCATATGTCAAGAATAAATCATTGGACGTTTTTTGTAAAACAAAACAGGAAAAGGAAAAACTCAAAATTTCTTGGGAAAATGATTTTGTATTGATTTTTCGAAGTTGGCCTATAATAGGAGTTTTTATACAAGGAGGTTGACGCTCTAGTAAGAGAACGCCACCGTAAAAATAGAAGCTATAAAATTTGTGTAAAAAGAAAAACAGCTATGTGCAACAATCCCATTGGGTTCCAACTCTGTTATTGCCCTCATGTCTTTAAGCGTCTCATCACTTTGCTACTTGGCCGGAAGTTGATCAGATTGATTGGTGCCATTCGAGTTTGATAGTCGATACCAAATTCTGGTTGCAAGATGATCCAATGAGAAATAGTGATAAGATTTACATCCCTAACTTTTGCCTGGACTGCCCTTTCGGGTTTTCATCCCACCGGGATACCCTTTTTTGCCCAAGCCGCCCTTTCAGGTTTTCGACTTGCCGAGTGTACAGATTTTTCATTTTCATCCCTTATTTTTGCCCGAACCCTTTTGGTTCGTCGGGAAGCCCTTATTTTTGCCTAGGCCAATCAACCTAGCGGGTCTTTTGATTAGGCATAGTATCTTTTCACTATGTCTGCATTGACAGGGTGAGGAAGGTCGTCACCGTCCATGGTGGTTAGAATCTTAGCTCTACCCGAGCAAATGTTCTTAACCATAAATGGACCTTCATATGTGGGAGTCCATTTGCCCCTGGGATCACCTTGCGGCAGTATGATGTGCTTGATCACTAGATCCCTGACTTAATATTCTTGACGTCTGACTTTCTTGTTAAAAGCCTTGATCATTTGCTTTTGATACGTCTGACCATGACAGATAGCAGTAAGTCTCTTTTCATTGATTAGATTTAAATGATCAAGTCGAGTTTGGATTTAGTCGTCTTTGTTCAAATCCATATCCTTCAAAATCCTGAGAGAAGGTATCTGGACTTCGATGGGTAGGACTGCCTCTATGCCATATACCAGAGAATAGGGTGTTTCCCCTGTCGACGTCCGTGCTGAGGTACGGTATCCATGAAGAGCAAATGGTAACATCTCATGCCAGCCTTATATGTCACTGTCATCTTCTGTACAATTTTCTTGATGTTCTTGTTAGCCGCTTCGACAGTGCCATTCATCTTCGGCCGGTAAGGAGAAGAGTTATGATGTTGTATCTTGAATTATTTATAGAGCTCGGTGATCATCATGTTGTTGAGATTTGTACCATTGTCAGTAATAATTCTCTATGGTACACCATACCGACAAATCAGATTATGTCGGATAAATCGCGCCACAACGTTCTTGGTCACAGTAGCAAAGGAGGCCGCCTCAACCCACTTCGTGAAGTAATCAATGGCTACTAGGATGAAGCGATGTCCATTAGAAGCAGTGGGCCCGATTTCTCCGATCATGTCGATGCCCCACATTGCAAAGGGCCATGGAGCTGTCAAGACGTTTAAGGGTACCGGAGGCACATGCACCTTATCAGCGTAGATTTGGCACTTATGACAAGTTTGAGAGTGCTGATAACAATCAGCTTCCATAGTGGACCAGTAATATCCTGCCCGTAGAATCTTCTTAGCCATGGTGTGTCCACTAGAATGGGTTCTGAAGGTGCCTTCATGTAGATCTGTCATGATCCTCTCTGCTTCGCTCTTGTCTACACACCGTAGTAATGTGGAGTCATGATTGCGCTTGTAGAAGATTCCATTACTGAGGAAGAATTTCGCAGCGAACCTCCTCAGAAACTTCTTATCATTGACAGATGCCCCTTCGGGATACTCTTGAGCCTCGAGATACCTTTTGACTTCGTGAAACCAGGGTTTTTCTGGAACCTCATCGGTATCAATATCAAAACAGTGTGCTGGTTCATCCAACCTCTCAATGGTGATTTGGGGAGCTTCATTGTCCCACCTAACCTTGAACATAGAAGACATGGTAGCTAGCGCGTCCACTAACTGGTTCTCCTCTCGTGGGAAATGTTCAAAAGTTACCTCCTCAAAGTGTGGGAGAAATGTCAACACGTACTCTTTATATGGGATGAGATTCAGATGCTTCGTATCCCATTCACCTTTGATATGACTTATTACCAAGGCTGAATCCCCGAAAACGTCCAATAACTTGATCCTGAGGTCAATAGCAGCCTTGAGACCCATGATACAAGCTTCATACTCCGCCATATTGTTAGTGCAGTTGAAACATAGCCAGGCAGTGAAAGGAGTATGACAACCCTCAGGAGATATGATTACTGCACCAATGTTGTTACCGAGTGCGTTCGAAGCTCTGCCAAAAACCATGGTCCATCGGGATCCCTCTTTAAGTCCTTCATCCGGTCCAGGTTCTTCGAAGTTAGTCACCAGCATAATATTCTCATCCGGGAACTCAAAATTCATGGACTGGTAGTCATCCATGGCCTGATGAGCCAAATGATCAGCCAATACACTCCCTTGATTGCTTTATGGGTTATACATTGTATATCGTACTTGGTTAAGATCATCTGCCATCTTGTTATTCTTCCAGAGAGAGCGGGTTTCTCGAAGATGTATTTGATCGGATCCATCTTGGATATCAATAAAGTAGTGTGGGTCAGCATATACTGTCTTAGTTGGCGAGCAGCCCATGCCAAAGCACAACAAGTTTTCTCGAGAAGTGAGTATCTTGTCTCACAGTCGGTAAACTTTTTGCTAAGGTAGTATATCGTGTGCTCTTTTCGACCAGACTCATCATGCTGCCCTAGCACATACCCCATTGAATTGTCTAGCACTGTTAAGTACAATATCAAAGGTCTTCCTTCAACCGGAGGCATCAGAATCGGCAGTTCTTGTAGGTATTCTTTGATTCTTTTGAAAACTGTCCGGCATTCGTCATTCCACTTTACCACTTGATCTTTCTTCAAAATCTTGAAGATGGGCTCACAAGTAGCAGTCAGATGTGAAATGGACCTGGCGATATAATTCAAGCGTCCCAAGAAACCTCTAACTTCCTTCTCTATACGGGGAGCTGGCATTTCTTGTATGGCCTTTACCTTTGCAGGATCTACTTGGATGCCTTTGTCGCTGACAATGACACCCAGAAGTTTACCAGACCTTACCCCGAAGGTACACTTGTTCAGATTCAACCTCAGCTTGTATGTCTTTAACCTGTCGAACAACTTTTGTAGATGATCAAGGTGCTCTTCCTCATCTTGAGACCTGGCTATCATGTCATCAACATAAACTTCGATCTCATGGTGAATCATATCATGGACCAAAGCTACCATGGCGCGCTGATAAGTTGCCCCAACATTCTTTAACCCAAAAGGCATCACCTTGTAACAGAAGGTGCCCCACTGTGTGATGAAGGTTGTCTTCTCCATGTCTTCAGGAGCCATCTTGATCTGGTTGTAGCAGAGAAACTGTCCATGAAGGAGACGATTTTGTGTTGCATGGTGTTGTCAACCAGAACATCAACGTGAGGAAGTGGGAAGTCATCTTTGGGGCTTTCCCTGTTCAGATCTCTGTAATCCACACACATTCGTACCTTACCGTCCTTCTTAGGTACCGAAACGACGTTAGCAACCCACTGTGGATAAGAAGTGACAGCTAAGAATCCTGCGTCGAACTGCTTCATGACCTCTGCCTTGATCTTCTCTGACATTTCAGGGCACATACGACGAGCCTTCTGTTTAACCGGAGGACAGTCTTCTTTAGTCGGAAGACGATGAACCACAATATTAGTGTCTAAGCCCGACATGTCTTCATATGACCAGGCAAAGATCTCAATGTAGTCGTGCAACATTTGTATCAACCGTTGTGTGACCTTAACTTCCACATTTACACCAATCTTGACTTCTTTTCTGTCTGTTTCCGTGCCCAGGTTTATCGTCTCAATCGGCTCTTCATGAGGCTGTATAGCCCTTTCTTCCTGCTGTAATAGTCTAGAAAGTTCTCCAGGCACCTCACAATCATCCTCACCTTCGTCTTCGGCTTGGTTGATCGAATTTCGAAGTCATAACTGGCAGTGGCAGAGCTGTTATCAATGGGATCCATAGCGGATATGGATTTACAGTATGATACGTGAGTGTGTGTAAGAGCATAGTTGTTTTGATAAAGTGAAAATAGAAAAGAAAAATAGAGAGCGTAAAATTTGTATGCAAGGAACGTCCAATGCTTTATTAATGATATATGAAATGACAAATAAGAGCCCTCACAAGCAAAGCCAATGTGCCTCGGGCAAGGCACAAGGCCGTAGAGTTTCAATTGTTTATTACAAATCTTAAAATAAGTAAGACAATTACTGCGAAATAAAAGAAACTGGTATAAAGTCCTTAGCCGTCCAGTTACTTGATCCACCGTTGGTAGTTGGGTAGATCCAGCTGTCAATGTCTGAGTCTTCCTCAATGTCTTCAATGGCATTAATTCCCCGATTGCTGATGTGTAGGGGAGGTCCTCCAGCCCGAGTGCGTCGAACAACCCTTTGAGCTCCTGAAGTAAAGCCCAAACCAAACTTGTCAGTTTTGTGAGTAAAATCATGGAGTTGTCCCCAATTGGTACACCCATCTTCTTTAATAACGGATCTAGCGTCTTTGAGAGAAGCCATCTTCAGAGGAGGTTTGTTGTTGGTAGTAGCTTCAGCCGATGCTAAAATCTGGGGAACTTCTTCAAAATTCTGACAAGGAGTCTCTATGAATTCTCCCTCCATCTCTACATACCTGAAGGAATTGAGGTGGCTCACCATATACTCCTCCTCACCATGCGCAGTTACAATCTTCCCTTTTACTGGATACTTCAGCATTTGGTGCAACATAGAAGTAACTGCCCCAGCCTCATGGATCCAGAGACGACTCAACAAACAAGAGTATGACGGCCGAATGTCCATTACATAGAAGGTGAACTCAAAGGTTTGAGAGCCTAATTTGACAGGGATATCCACCTCCCTGTGCATCGTTCTTTTTGACCCATCAAAAGCCCTTACCACGATGTTACTAGGCTTTAAGGTCAAGCCCTCATAGTCCAACCAATCCAATGCCTTCTTAGGCAGAACATTCAGCAAAGATCCAGTATCTACCAGCACATGAGCCATATTGGTGCCCCTACACTCAATTGAGACATGCAGAGCATCATTATGCTTCCTGTTGTACCCCAAAATTTTCCCTCTCATTTTATCAAGATTTTCCTCACGAGACTCTTTGGACTCAAGACAAGATTAGGGTTTGCTCAGCTCAAGACCTCACCTTGCACTGATAGCCTGAAATTAGGGTTTGAGTTTGCACAAGTATTTTTGGACCATCAATGCTTCATGTGACTTTCATATACCATCTTGGACCCCTAAGATTGCTCATACCAAGTTTCAAGCCTTGAATCATATTTTTGCCCAGTCAATTGGACAGTTGACTTAAAAATTAGTTGTATTGGGGAAAAAGTCAATTGTGGCCAATTTACAGTCAAACCTCATAATTCTTGACCCACAACAACATTTTAGGCTCATATGAACCATTTGATCAAGTTTGGACCACAACTCCTCAAGAAATTTGATCAGATCATCAAAAGGGCAAAATGGTCAAAATTAGGGTTTTGATTGAGAAGGGGAAATTTATGATTTTTAACCTAGCCAATGACCAATTGGGTTCGAGAATGATTTCAAGGACTCAATAGCATCATCTTTACCTAATCACAAGGTCCAAAATATCTCAAATGCATAGGATTGACAGATGAATTTTCCAATCAACTGATCAAAAATCAACTGTACACTGAAAAGTCAAACTTTGACTTTTTGGTCAAAATCGAGTGCCAAGGGTCATAATTCATAAAGATATGTCAAAATGTGAAACTTGTTGACCAAGAAACCTAAAATTTCAAATTAGGGTTTTAATTTGAAATTTTTCATAACTTAGAATTTTTCTAAGTTATGGAAATTTCTTATTTTTTTCCAACTTTCCACAACTTTTTCACCATGATGCAATTGGATTCAAAGAAAACTTCCAACATGAAAGTTGTATTCCTCCATGAAATATACAACTTTGATTCACAAAGTTTTCCCAAACGATGCTTGGATCTCAAGTTATGATTTTGTGAATAGGGGTCCATAAACTTTTTAACTTAGTGAAATTTTGCCCAAGTTTAGGCAGGTTTTTGACCTAACTTCATGGCAACTTTTCACCTATTTCCAAGAGGAATCTCAAAATGCATTTCAAATATGGATTGTAGAGCATGTTACAAGCTTTCCAAAATGTCTAAGAACTATCCAAGATCATTTATGTTTAGAGAGAATCGAAGAAAGGAAAATGGCAATTTATCACTTTTGTTCAAGGCATTTCACAATGGTTCAAGTTGCAAATCTGTCCTAGCATGCTTGTACCTTGCATTAAAGGTCTTAATCCTTTCTACAATCCATAATTAAATTCAAATTCATTGGATATTGGCTTTATTCTGACCTATGGAGCTTTGTACAAGAGTTTAATCCAAAAACGGCATAAAGGTCACAATACTACGTTGATAAAGCATGCTTTTTGCAACTTTGCAAATCTTGAGCCATGGACCTGATCTTTTGTTGCAAACATGATCCACAAACATCAGGCAAAGTACACCAACTCTATGCAGTCCATAAGCTAGCCTGTACAGGCCTTTGGCATTGTCACCTCAAACTTTCTTCAAAAGCAAGCAAACTTGCAAAAGTCAAGACAACTTGGGCATCTGTTAAAGAGCAGACTTGGTATCATTTAAAACAACTTCAGAACCTCGTAACAAGCCAATACACGAATCCATAACATCCCAAACACTCTCAAACACCAAAATCACATTTTTCTGCCCAAATAGGGCATCATCTGCAGAACCCTTGCCAAATCAATATTGGCTCGTGGGTTTCTCATCTTAAGACTTCAAACACATTACATACATCCTACCTAAGTTGTCCAGGCCTTTGTCTTGCAACTGTAACCCCTGTTTTAAGGATCACCATTTTCATTTTGGAGGTTTACAGTTTGACTTCTACAGGGAGATTCAAGCATCTACAAGGCAAGCTGAGCACTGGAGAAGCTTGAGGGAACTTCAAGAAAGCTCACATGATCTTCAGGCCTCACTCAAAGTTCCCACATTGCCATATCCAAACTCAACTGAACAAGGTATTTTTCAAAGTTCTATCTCCTTATTTAGGCATCCTTAAGCTTTGATTTGTGAAGCAAAAATGTAGTCCTTAACTTGCTTAAGCTGTACATATGCATATTTGTCATTTATATTAACTGAGCTAAGAGTATTTGATTGTTGAAGTTCATGAAAAAATTAGGTTAGGAATTAGGGCCACTGAAGTTCTCCCTGGTTTCTTAGAGTTAGGTTTCAAATCTTATATCATTGGAATCGTGATAAAAAATGCTACAAGTTTTATGTTGCAAGATTTTGTTTTTGTGCACGTACGTAAGAGTTACAGGTTGAAGCACAGAAAAACGCGTTTGGACGTTGGCTGAAGGTCAGGGATGAAGGCTGGTTGGGCCTGGCGCCTTGGGCCTGCTACTTTTCACACCCTCATGTTTCCTATTTGCACCCCCTTGGCCTATTTTCTTATTTTTTTTCATATTTTCTTGTCATTTTTATATTTATTGCTTTTATTTATTTTTCTGAACATGAAAAAATCTTGAAAAATATTTTCTTTATTTTTTTCATTTTATTTTATTATTTTTTTGGCATAAAAAATAGTTTATTAGTAATAATATACTTTATTCTCTTAAATAAACTTGTAAATAATAAAAAATACTTAAATATTTCATTTTATTATTTTATACATATTAAATATTTATTTTCCATATATATTTAATTTTTACTATTGGTATATAATATTATTATTATTTTTCTTAAACAAAAAATGAATAAAATAATATTAGAAAACAATATTTTCTTTTAAATCAAAAACTAGGGTTTCCCCTTTCGAAAATAATAATATTTTTTATTTTTATTTTTAGGAATTAAATAATTTTATTTTTTTCATACATAAAACAATTACAAAACATTTTTTGCATATTTACATTTTTTATTGCATATTTAAATAATTGTTTATTTATTTATTGTACAATAAATTCAATTGGGTTGTAATAGTGAGTTAGGGTTTTATTTTGTGCAAATATCCCCATTCAAAACTTATATCCCCCCTCCCATAATATTTTTGTAATAGTTTAGATTTACTTTACGCAATTTATCGCATTATATACATGTTTAGTAAAAACTAGGGTTTGTATGATAAGACAAAAATAAAAACAAATAGCAAGACCTAATCCAAGACAAAAATGCATGAAAAATGACAACACATTGCACACAAGCACCCTTAGGGTTTCACCCACTTGGTTGCCTAATAAAATGGCCATGGTATGCATGCAAGGTATCTTGGCAAAATCAAACAAAACAAAAGATCATAGTCCCTCGATGACGCTAGACTTGGTTGCCTAAAAAACAAATGATCTTGGTCCCTAAAACTTGCTAAGATACTTGGCACTATTGCTATCATGATCATACGATGACCCACATCCGTACCGCTTAACATCCAAAGATAGGGTTGTCTACTAAAACAATAGTAGGTCAACAATGTCAAAGGAATAAAAATGTACAAGAAAGACTTTTGAGTAGGTAGATAAGCTTCTAGTTACTTGATCAATTTGCAAACCATCCTTGCTATTTTCAAACAAACACACACATTTCAAAAACATTTCTAAAAACAACTTTCAAAACATTGAAACATTTTTCAAAAGACAAACATCTTTGTATACATTCTTACGAACGAGAATCATTACAAAGATTGCCAAAACAATGGCCTCTTTTCAAAATACTTTCAAAACCATACAAAGCACCATTTCAAACAATTGGAAAAGCAAAACAAGTAATCTAAACAAGTAACTAAGAGCCCATGGAAAACCATGGATGAAAAGGGTGCTAGCACCTTCCCTTTTCATAATCTACCCCCCGAACTCAAGAAAACATCTCAAAGGTCTTTCCTGTGCTTTTTTAACTTTCCTTTTGGATAAAATAAAAGTCAGTGGCGAATCTTGCTAAACCGAAACATTTGTGAAGAAACGCAAAACCTCAAGTCAGTTCTCCCACCGTATCACAGAACTGGTGACTCTGCTGGGGAAGATTATAAAAGTGGGGTTACCTTAGGGTTTAGATCACCTTTACATGCTTATCTTGCTTGACTTGATTGCTTTACACTTTGGTTCTATTGTTTGGGTTTGAATCCTCTACCCGGATTTGGGAAACATTCATAGGTAAATAGCAATATGTTGTGGAAATTGTGCGGGGTATACCGACATGGTCTAAGCAATAGCTATGTTAGTGCGACATATTTTTGGGTACCGGTAGCCTTTGAGTCAATCAAAGAGAATACGGGGCCGCTGAGTGATGTCATGAAGCACTAACGAACTTTTAGAACCTTTACTTGACCAACTTGGCCTTTTAGGATGTAGTGAGATGACCAGCTTTGGTGTAGTCTGAAGTTGGTAGATACTCGATACTACACTCATTGAGGTTTGGTTCCTTGGAATATTTCAGTTGTCGGTAAGAGGCTGAATTGAAACAATGAATAGGAAACAATCCAGTGATATTGAGCTCCTTAGAACCCGGTTACTATTTTTAGGACAGATTGAGCCAACTAAACTTCAAGAGGGTACTTACCTATGAAACCCCATGCAAGCCTAAACTAGGAATTTATGTGATTTTCTTGTACATATATACTTGTGTATAACATCATGGACATCATGAAGCATCATATGCATCCACTAACCATTTCAAGGATTTTGGAAGTTCATCTTTGTTCCTGTTTTATAGGTTATGGAATCACTTCGCAGGAAAACCATCCAAGTCAACATTGTAAGAATTCCTCCACAACTCAAGGATCTAGCTTCAAGGATTCCTGAGAATTCTCCGTTCACCGAGAGGCATGGTCTTCTTCTCAACTTAGTCACCTCCAACACAGAGGAAGACATGGTGAAAGTTCTTTTCCAGTTCTTTGACCCTTTGCATCACTGCTTCACATTTCCTGACTACCAACTTGTGCCCACTTTGGAGGAATTATCTCAACTCTTGAGGATTACTATTCTCAATCAACTACCCTTCAACGGTACAGAAAGAGATCCAAAGACAGAAGAGATTGCTCAAGCACTACACTTGCAATTATCTGATGTCACAACACATTGGGAAACTAGAAGTGGTGTCAAAGGTTTCTTGGCAAAGTTCTTGTTTGAGAAGGCCCAAAGCTACTGGAATTCCTTGGACTTACAAGCTTTTGAGGAGATTGTAGCTCTTCTCATCTATGGGATGGTCTTGTTCCCTAATCCTAACCAACTCATAGACGTGAGTGCTGTCAAAATCTTCATGGCTCGCAACCCGGTACCTACATTGCTTGGAGATATCTTGCACTCTTTTCACACTCGAACAATAAGGAAAAGAGGTGTTCTCATGTGTTGCCCTCCTCTACTGGCAAGATGGTTTATTTCTTATCTTCCCCAATCAGTCTTGAAGAATGAGCAAGGTTTGAGGTGGTCACAACGATTGATGACTCTTACACATTCAGAAGTTCATTGGTGTTCTCTATCCAGAGAAAATGTCATCATCATCGACCGTTATGGGGAATTCCCTAATGTACCTCTACTTGGCATTAGGGGAGGCATCACCTACAACCCCTGCTTGGTTCTGAGACAGTTTGGTTATGCCCGAAGAGATGGCCCACATGACATACTGATTCCAGACTTGGTTTTTGACTTCGACAACGACGATCAAGGACTTCGACAAAGGTTCATCCGAACTTGGAGGATGCCAAACAAGGTAGACAGTAAGACCTTGGGACACAAGAATTCCATCCCTCTTGAGCCTTACCTCAAGTGGGTACGAACCCGCGCCCAAAGTCTTATGATGCCTTACCCCTCTGTTCTACCAGTGATTATAGAGCCTGTTATGGAAGGAGAGGTTCCATACACCCTCCTACATCCTGACATGCCAACATCACTCGAAGATCTGCAAAGGAGTTGGATACAACTCAAGGGAGAATGCGATACTTTTGAAGCCCAATTCTACGCCAGTGAGAAGAAGGTTTTAGAACTTACTTGGTTACTTCATGAAGAGCAGACTCTCAACACCTACATTGCACCAAAGAGGATGCGCAGCGTCTTTTTATCTTAGAATTTTGTATTATTTTGCCTTAGGGGCATTGATGTAAACAAATTCTATTTTATTAATATAACGTTTATTCCTTTTTGTTTAACGCAAATTTGAATTTTCTGAATCCTTGAAAGCATTACATGAATACATATCATTCATCATATGCATAAACAAGTCTTCACACCAAGTTTCCTCATCTCTCTGCTGTTTATTTCAGCAAGATGGATATTGAACAAACGGTCAAAGATTTGCAAGCTCAGAATTCACAATTTCAACAGCTACTCTTGACCTTGGATAAGGGGCGGGAGGAGCTCAAAACTCTGTTAGAGAAGGAAAAGGAGAAAAAGAAAAAGAAGCGAGCCGGTGTGGTTCTTATGGGCAAAAGGTTTGAAGGACAAGCCATACGAACTTTGGAATTTCCATCAACCTCTGAGGAAGGAGAGAGAAAAGGTAAAGAGACTGCAGTACCATCTGAATCTGAAGCTGAGGAAGAGGAGGATGAGGACTACTCAGAACAAAAGTACCCTCCGACCGATGACAAATACAAAAACTTGGAAGAGCGTCTAGCTGCTATGGAGATACAGAGAGTGTCTGGACTGGACTTTGAAGAGTTAGGGTTGGTATCTGGAATTGTAATCCCTCCCAAGTTTAAGGTGCCACTATTTTCCAAATATGATGGGTTGTCTTGTCCCAAGATGCACCTACGATCTTATGTCAGGAAAATTCAACCACATTCTTCTGACAAAGACCTGTGGGTCCACTTTTTCCAGGACAGTTTGTCAGGGACGCAGCTAGATTGGTTTTACCAGTTGGAGAGGTCTGATGTGCATAATTGGGAAGACTTAGCGGCCGCATTCTATAAACAGTATTGTTGTACCCCAAAATTTGCCCTCTCATTCCATCAACATTTTCTCAATCACAAGACTCTTGGAACTCAAGATCAAGCTAGGGTTTGCTCTACTCAAGACACCTCATTGCACTGTTGACCTAAATTAGGGTTTGAGTTTGCACAGGGATGTTTTGACCTGAAATGCCCAAAGTGACTTTCATACTTCATTTTGGACTCACAACTTTGTCCATACCAAGATTCAAGCCTTGATTCAAATTTTTGCCCAGTCAATTGGACAGTTGACCTAGAAATCAGTTGTATTGGGGAAAAGTCAACCGTGGCCAATTGACAGTCAAAACTCATGAAATTTGACCCACATCAACATTATGAACTCATATGAACCATTGATCAAGTTTGGATCACAATTCCACAAGAAATTTGATCAGATCACCAAAAGGGCAAAATGGTCATTTTTAGGGTTTTGACTGCACAAAGACAATTTTTGACTGTTTGACCTAGCCAATGGAAAATCAAGCTCACACATGGACTCAAGGACTCAATGACATTGTATTTACCCATTCAACAAGTTCAAAAGATCTCAAATGCATAGGATTGACAGATGAATTTTTCAGTCAACTGATCAAAATTTGATTGTACACTGAAAAGTCAAACTTTGACTTTTTGGTCAAAATCAACTGCCAAGGGTCATTTTTCATCAAGACATTTCAAATTATGAAACTTGTTCATCAATAAACCCAAAAATGCAAATTAGGGTTTAAAATGGAAAAAATTTCATAACTTAGAAATTTTCTAAGTTATGAAATTTTCTTATTTTTTCCTAACTTTGTCCCATTTTTTCACCAAGATGCAAATGGATTCAAACAAAACTTGCAACATGAAAGTTGTAGTCCATCACAAAGTCTACAACTTTGATTCACAAAGTTTTCTCAAAAGAGGTTGTATCCCAAGTTATGAATTTTGGAACAAGGGTACCTAAAACTTTTAACGTAGAGAAATTTTGCCCTAAGTTAGGCAGGATTTTGACCCATCTTCTTGGCCGTTTTTCACATAGTTCCACTTGGAATTTCAAGTTGCATTTCAAAGATGGATTATAGTACATGTTCCAAGCTTTCCAAATTGTGTAAGAACTCCTCAAACACCCTTGTGGTTAGAGAGAATCAAATGCTTGAAGTTGGCAAAAACTCACTTTGATCCATGGCCAATACATGTTCATACCAAATTGCAAATCTGATCTAGCTAGCTTGATTCACAATTACAGGCCTCAAAACTAGTTTTTACTCCATAATTTAATGCATATCCATTGAGATAAGGTATTGTCTTGGTCATTAGGGCATTATACACTAGATTAAGCCTTAAATGGAAAAAGTAACAATGCCATTTTTGCTTAAACTTCACTTTATGTCAAAACAAGATCCTTGAGGCATGGGGCCAGATTTCTGAGGTAAGATCAAATCTACCAATTCCAGTAACCAAGAGCAAGATATGCAGCATGATATAGGACTTGTACAGGCCTGCATTGGACAAATAGACACTCTTGCTTCAAGAAGAAGAAAAGTTGCAAACCATAAGCCATCTCTCACATCTGTTAAAACCAACTTACACAAACATTGCAAACAAGTTTGAGACCTCCTAACAAGCCAGAAACACGACCCCTTTGCCTCTCAAAACCCCTAGTGCACAAAACCCTCATTTTCTGGCAAAACAGAGTCAGTTCTGCAAACTTCAAGTCATAATCAAATTCCATCGTGCGTTTTGTCCAAAGATACTTCAAACACCTTTCAACCAACATACCTAAGCTATCCAGATCATCCATTGCTAGCTGTAACACCCTTAACACACATTGCCATTTTTGTTTCAAAGCTTTGCAGGTTGAGTTCTGTAGCATGATTCAGGCTACTTCAAAACAAGCCAGGCATTGGGAAAGCTTCATTGGACATCAGGCAAGCTCAAAAGAACCTCACACACTCTTGGAAGTTGCTGCATTAGCCAGCTCGAAGTCAACTGAAACAGGTATTTCATGAACTTATATCTCTCTATTTAGGAATAGTTAGGCTTAGGTTTATGAATGAAATATGTTGTACTCATAGCCCTGAAGCCATACATATGCTTAGTTTTCATTTACATTAATCGTGCTAGGATAATTTCACCCATGAACTTTCTGAAAAAACTAGGTTAGAAATTAGGGCCAGAGAAATTCTCTCTGGTCTTTGAGAGTTAGCTCAAGTTTTTTATATGGTTGGATTCGTTGTTTGATGCTCTACAAATTTCATGTTATGAGTTTTGTCAAAAAATCAAAGAATCAGGAGATAGCATTTGTGTACAGAAGCGCGCGTATTTTTGTTCAAAGGAAGAAGATGAAGTTTGGTTTGGGCTGGCCCTGTACAGGCTTGCTTTTGGCACCCCCTCTTTTCTTTTTACACCCCCTGGCCCATTTCTTGTACATTTATCATTTTTGTATTTTTGTTTTATTTCTGATTTTGATATTTTATTTTTAAACATAAAAATACTTAAAATTTATTTTTATATTTTTTCATATTTATTTGATATTTATTTTCATTATTACTAGTATAAATATGTAAATAATTTATTTTCCTTTTATTAAAACTCAAAGAATAATGTAAAAAAATATGTTTATTTTTATTTATTATTTTTTATACACACTTAAAAACTTTTTCTTGAATATACACATTTTTTGTAAATAATTAATTTTTAATTTTTATATATTTAATATGTTTAATATATATATATATATATATATATATATATATATATATATATATATATATATATATATATATATATATATATATATATATATATATATATATATATATATATATATATATATATATATATATATGTACTTATATACTTTATTTTATTAAATAATTAGGTCAAAAATACAAAAATAATACACTTTCATTTTTATTAATATTTTACACTAAAAATATCTTTTTTTACAATATACTTTTATTTTTGTATAAATTAATATATTATTGTATGTAATTAATAAATAATACTATTTATTTAAAAATTAGGGTTTTTGCCCTAAATTACAAAATAATTAAAATTGACCTTTTTTTTTTATTATTATTTACATTTCATATTAAAAAATACTTTTTACATACATAAAAACTTTTTTTGCATAATACATTTTATTTAAACATTTATTTATTGTATTTTATTTAATTATTGTACATTTAAATATTGTCTATACATTCGATTTGATTGTAATAATTTAGAATTTAATTTCTTGTCAAATTCCCCCAATTCAAATTTGTACCCCCCTCCCTATATCATGTTGTAATAGTGTAGAATTTAAATTCTCGCACCTTTTTATGCTTTCAATTATGCCATGATTAGACTTAGGGTTTGTATGCCAAATAAAATCAACAACTAGCTTGACCTAATCCAAGATAAACATGCATGAAAAACAAACACAATGCACACTTGCACCCCCTAGGGTTTCAATCCACTTGTTGCCTTCAAAAATGGGCCATGGTTGCATGTCAAGTACTTTGGCAAAACAAAAACAAAACAAAAGATCATAGTCCCTCGATGACGTTATCTGAGTTGGCTAAAAAAAATGATCAAGTCCCTCAAGAAAACTGCCAAAAATACTTGACACAATTTCTATCATGGTCTATACGATGACTCGCGCCTGTCCCGTTTAACATCCTAACACAAGGTTGTTCACCAAATACAATGGTGAAACAACACTGTTAAAAGGGTTAAAAACATAAAAAAATCTTTGAGTAAAATAGGGTAGATATCTCTTAGTTACTTGATCAAGCTTGCAAAAACATCCTTGCTATTTTTCAAAACACACTTCACAACAAAATTTCAAAACCCTACTTTAAAACTTGGAAAACTTTTCAAAAGACAAAAAATACCTTTGTATACATTCAAACAAGAATTATTACAAATGTTGCCACAACGATGGCCTCTTTTCAAAACATCTTTCAAAATCACACAACAAAGCACCATTTCAAACAATTGAAAAGCAAAAGCAAGTAATCTAAGCAAGTAACTAAGAGCCCATGGATAACCATGGATAGAAAGGGTGCTAATACCTTCCCTTTCTATAATCTACTCCACGAACCCAAGAAAACATCTCAAAGGTCTTTCATGTGCTTTTTGACCTTTCCTTAGGATAAAATAAAAAGTCGGTGGTGACTCTTGCTAAACCGAAACATTTGCGAACACAAACACAAAATCCCAAGTTTGTTCTCCCACCGTATCACAGAACTGGCGACTCTGCTGGGGAATACTTTAAAAGTGGAGTAACCTTTGGGTTTAGATCACATTTGCATGTTTATCTTGTTTGCTTTGATTGCTTTACATTTGGTTCTCTTGTTTGAGCTTGAAAATCCTCTACCCATATTTGGGAAAACATTTATAGGTAAATAGCAATACGTTGTGGAAACTATGCGGGGTATACCGACATGGTTGAAGCAATAGCTATATTTGTGGGTACCGGTAGCCTTTGAGTTAATCAAAGAGAATATGGGGCCGCTGAGTGATGTCATGAAGCACTAATGAACTCTTAGAACCTTACTTGACCTTCTTGGCCTTATTAGGGGTAGTGAGATGACCGGCTTTGGTGTAGTCCAAAGTTGGTAGATACTCGATACTACACTCATTGAGGGTTGTTTTCTTGGAATATTTCAGTCGCCAGTTAAGTGGCTAAACTGAAACAATGAACACAGAAAAATAATCCAGTGATATTGAGCTCCTTAGAACCCAGTTACTATTTATAGGACAGGTTGAGCCAACTAACTTCAAGAGGGTACTTACCTATGAAACCTCATGCAAGCATGAAACTAGGACCTTGTGTGACTTGTTTGTACATGTGTTTGTGCATACATCATGAACATCATAAAACATCATATGCATCCACTAACCATTTCAAGGGTTTGGATCTTCATCTTTGTTCTTGTTTTGTAGGTCATGGAATCTCTTCGCAGGAAAACAATCCAGGTCAACCTTGTGAGAATCCCTCCTCAACTCAAGGAGCTTACTTCCAGGATTCCAGAGAATTCTCTCTTCAGTGAAAGACATGGTAGACTCCTCAACTTGGTCAACACCAACATTGAAGAAGACATGGTGAAAGTTCTCTTCCAGTTCTTTGACCCCCTACACCACTGTTTCACATTCCCTGATTACCAGTTGGTGCCTACTTTGGAGGAATTTTCTCAACTCCTGAGAATTCCTATTCTTAATCAACTACCCTACAACGGTACAGAAAAAGAACCAAAGCCTGAAGATGTTGCTCAAGCATTACACTTGCAACCATCTGACATCAAGGGGCATTGGGAAACCAGAAGTGGTGCCAAGGGCTTCTTGGCAAAGTTTCTGTTTGAGAAGGCACAAGACTGCTGGAATTCTCTTGATCTACAAGCCTTTGAAGAGATTGTGGCACTCCTTATCTATGGGTTGGTCTTGTTCCCAAACCCTGACCAACTTATAGATGTGAATGCTGTCAAGATTTTCATATCCAGGAATCCTATACCTACATTGCTTGGGGACATCCTACACTCATTTTACATACAAAAAATGAGGAAAAGAGGTGTTCTCATGTGTTGTACTCATCTCCTAGCAAGGTGGTTTATTTCTCACCTTCCACAATCAGTTCTAAATAATGAGCAGGGTTTAAGGTGGTCACAACGATTGATGACCCTCACACATTCTGATGTACATTGGTGTTCTCGGTCCATAGAAAATGTCATCATCATTGATCGTTGCGGGGAATTTCCTAATGTCCCACTACTTGGCATTAGGGGAGGCATCACCTACAACCCATGTCTAGCTTTGAGACAATTTGGATATGCTCGGAGGGATGGCCCTCATGACATGCTGATTCCGAACCTAGTTTTTGACTTCGACAACGATGCGCAAGGACTTCGACAAAGGTTCATCAGAGCTTGGAGGATGCCTAACAAATTGGATAGTAAGACACTGGGGCACAAGAATTCCATCCCCCTTAAGCCTTACCTCAAGTGGGTACGAATCCGCTCCCAGAATATTATGATGCCATACCCTCACATTCTCCCCCTGATCAAAGAGCCTGTTACGGAAGGAGAGGTTCCATACACCATCCTGCATCCTGACATGCCAACATCATGGGAAGAAATGCAAAAGAGGATGATCCAACTCAAGGAAGAACGGGATACTTTTGAAGCCAGCTTCTATTCCAGTGAGAAGAAGGTTTTGGAGCTTACCCGCCGACTTCACGAGGAGGAAACTCTCAACACTTACATTGCACCAAAGAGGATGCGCAATGTCTTTTTACATTAAGAATTTTGTAATATTTCGCCCATGGGGCACTTATGTACTAACAAATTTCTTATTAATATGATGTGCGTTCTTTTTGTTTGCAACAAATTTGAATTTTTGAACCCTTGAATGTATTACATGAATAACATATCATTCATCATATGCATAAACAGGTCTTCACGCCAGGTTTCCTTATCTTTCTGCTGTTTATTTCAGCAAGATGGATTTGGAGCAAACGGTAAAGGATCTGCAGGCACAAAATTCACAGTTCCAGCAACTCCTCATGACCTTGGCAAAGGGTCAAGAGGACCTCAAAGTTTTGTTGGAGAAGAATAAAGAGAAAAAGAAAAAGAGACCTGGGGTGGCCACTTTTGGAAGAAGGTTTGAGAGCAATGCTAGGAAGGTTCTTGAGTTCCCCTCAACGTCTGACGAAGGGGCCGGTAAAGGGAAAGGGACTGATGTGCCTTCTGAATCCGAGGATGAAGAGGAGGAAGAGGAAGAATACGAAGACTACTCCGAACAACAGTACCCACCAGTGGATGATAAATATAAGAACCTTGAAGATAGACTGGCAGCTATGGAGTTGCAGAGGGTGCCCGGATTGGATTTTGAAGAACTAGGGCTGGTAGCTGGGATTGTTATCCCTCCCAAGTTCAAGGTGCCAACATTTGCCAAGTATGACGGTCTGTCATGCCCAAAGATGTATCTGAGGTCGTATGTCAGAAAAATCCAACCCCACTCATCCGATAAATACCTCTGGGTACACTTTTTCCAAGACAGCTTGTCTGGCACGCAGTTAGATTGGTTTTATCAACTCGAGAGATCAGATGTTCACAATTGGGAAGACTTGGCAGCTGCTTTTTATCGTCAGTATTAATACAATGCTGATTTGGCGCCCACTCGTACTCAGTTACAAAGTATGGGGATGGCTTCCAATGAAGGGTTTAAATAGTACGCTTAGAAGTGGCGTGATCTGGTGGGAAGGGTGCAACCACCGCTATCAGATAGGGAGTTAGTTGACATGTTTCTGGGGACCCTGTCTGGCCCCTTCTTCAATCATCTGATCAGAAGTTCTTCCGCAGGATTTACTAAACTGATTTTGACCGGCGAAAGCGTTGAGGCCGGTATTAAGAGTGGAAAGATTCAAAAGGATGCTTCCGTATCCACGGATGTTAAGAAACCCTTCCCAGCCAAGAAGGAAGCATCTGCTGTGTATTCTCAGAAGGGACAGGGAAGAACTGAGCGCCGACCGACTGTAGGGGTTGTGATGATTCAAAAGGCCTGTCAGGATATTGCAATTATAACCATTTCCGACAATCCTCCCAAGGCTTGCAAAAGGCCTGTTAGGATTACACCCAACTATGAATGTGTACCATTAAAGATCACCATGCCAGGACCTGTCCCGTACCAATCCAGCAAAACGATACCATGGAACTATGGAGGAGAAATCTTCTACCATGGTATCAAACAAATCGAAACAGTCCAAGAGATTTCTGAAGAAGAAAGCCCTGATATAGGGAACATTTCGAGTACAAGCAAGATAACCCACAGCGGACGAATCTTTTCTCCGGAGATTGCTCCCCCTCGAGCTGTTTTCGGACCCTTGAAAGCTTCTGTACCTGTTGGACCATCTGTGCAAGGCCCAGTGATTGAAGAATTGGATACTCCTGAAGTAAGACCATCTGCTGATACTACCGACAAGGGTAAGGGGATACTGGAAGTGCCTGTCAGGATGAAGGCTCATGCTGTGGTTATCCCTGAAACCACTCAGAAAGAAATGGATGAAATCTTGAAAATAATTAGAAAAAGTGATTACGACGTTGTGGAACAGTTAGGGCAGACCCCTTCTAAATTTTCAATGTTAGCTCTTCTGCTCTGTTCTGAGGCCTATGCTAAGGCCCTAATCAAATTCTTGAAGGCGGCACATGTACCCCAAGAGACTTCGGCTGACCAGTTCCAAGAATGTGTGGCCAGTCTAACTGCTGATAACGACCTTGGCTTTTCCGATGCTGACTTAACTCCCAAAGGAAGAAATCACAATGATGCGTTACATGTTTCAGTTGAATGTCGGGGAACCACTCTCGCCCATGTCTTAGTTGATATTGGTTCTTCCCTAAATGTGTTGCCAAAGAAAGCCTTAGACCGTTTGGACTGCGAAGGGCTGACTCTCAAACCTAGTAACATCGTTGTTAGGGCTATTGATGGTTCCAAAAGAATGGTTCGTGGAGAGGTTGATATTCCTATCAAAGTAGGCACAGAAGTTTTCAACTCCACCTTCTACGTGATGGACATTCATCCGTCATATTCGTGTTTGCTAGGGAGACCGTGGATCTATTATGCCGGGGCAGTTACCTCCTCTTTGCACCAAATGCTGAAATATCCTGTTAAGGGTAAGATTATAACAGTGCACGGCGAGGAAGAATACATGATAAGTCATCTCAATTCCTTCCGCTATGTGGAGTTGGATGGCGAGTTCATCGAAACGCCTTTCCAGCATTTCGAGGAAGTGTCTCCTGAGGTAGCAGTTGCGAAGACAATGGTTAAGGTGCCTATCATTCCCAAACATGTATCTAGGATGGCATCTCTCAAGGACGCATAGGCGGTGATCAAAGAAGGGAAGAGTACAGTATGGGGACAATTGCCTGACTTTCCCCATAAGACAGACAAGTTTGGGTTAGGGTTTACGGCTGCATGACAAAAGGCTATGCGTCGCTCCAAGGTCGGAGGACCACCCGTCAAGATCTCACACCATGGAATCAATGCTGTAGAAGATGAAGATTAAGAGAGCCACTTTGAAGATTGGATCTTTCCGACCGTCGAAGGGGGTTTGAGCAACTGGGAAGCAAAGGATTTTGTTCCCATCACCTTTATCAACCAGTAATTTTATCTTTGAACAATTTCCCATTTTTATGGTTTGTAATAACTAAAACAATTCGCACACTATTTTCACCTCATGCCTTGCCCGGGGCATGTAGGTCCATTTGTAAGGGCTTGATTTTCTTCATAATCATATGACATGTTTTAATGAATCATTGGACGTTTTTCATCTATAAACTGTTCATTTTCTTTCCTTTTGCATTTTTGTTTGTTTAAGGATGGCTATCCCTTACACACACCCACACTCACAAATGCAGGTACCCATCCACTCTGGATTCCATGGGTGACTATTCTGCTTTAGCCTTCGATAACTCTGAAGATTTGGTCAATCATGCTGAGTACGAAGTTGACGAAGACTGTGAAGTTCCGGGAGAGTTAGCCAGACTTCTACAACAAGAAGAAAGGGTTGTTCTGCCTCATGAAGAGTTGCTAGAAACCATCAACTTAGGGACAAAGGAAGACAGGAAGGAAGTAAAAGTGGGTGCCAACCTGGAACCAAATGTCAAGGAGCGCTTAGTGCAATTGTTGAATGATTATGTAGAAATCTTCGCATGGTCTTATGAAGACATTCCAGGGTTAGACACAGATATCATGGTTCACCGTCTCCCGACAAGAGAAGACTGTCCACCGATCAAGCAAAAGGTTTGCCGAATGAGGCCTGACATGTCTGAGAAGATTAAGGCTGAGGTAATGAAGCAATTCAACACTGGCTTTCTGGCTGTTACTTCCTATCCATAATGGGTTGCTAACATTGTGCCCGTGCCTAAGAAGGACGGCAAAGTCAGAATGTGCGTGGACTATCGGGATTTGAACAGGGCTAGCCCCAAAGATGATTTTCCGCTACCGCATATCGACATCTTGGTTGACAACACAGCTCAGCACAAGGTGTTTTCCTTCATGGATGGATTCTCGGGATATAACCAGATCAAAATGGCCCCCGAAGACATGGAGAAAACTACTTTTGTCACGCAATGGGGTACCTTCTGCTACAAAGTGATGCCATTCGGACTGAAGAATGCAGGGGAAACTTATCAACGCGCCATGGTAGCTTTTTTTCATGATATGATACATTATGAGATCGAATTTTACGTAGACGACATGATAGCTCGATCACAGACAGAAGAAGAACACCTTGGTCATTTGCAAAAACTGTTTTCCAGGTTGAAGGAGTATAAGCTCAGACTAAACCCAAGCAAGTGCACTTTTGGATTTAGGTCTGGTAAACTTTTGGGATTTATTGTCAGCAACAAAGGCATTGAGGTTGATCCAGCTAAAGTGAAGGCTATACAAGAAATGCCTGGCCCCCGTACTGAAAAGGAGGTTAGAGGATTCTTGGGACGCTTGAACTATATTGCGAGGTTCATCTCTCACCTGACATCTACTTGTGAGCCAATTTTCAAACTGTTGAAGAAAGATCAGGTAGTTGAATGGAACAATGATTGTCAAGTTGCTTTTGATAAAATAAAGGAGTATTTACTAGAACCTCCTATTCTAATGCCACCCGTCGAAGGAAGGCCATTAATCATGTATCTGACTGTTTTGGATAATTCAATGGGGTGCGTGCTGGGCCAACATGACGAGTCTGGCCGAAAAGAGCATGCCATCTATTACCTTAGCAAAAAGTTTACCGACTGTGAGACTCGCTACTCACTGCTCGAGAAAACTTGTTGCGCTTTGGTATGGGCTGCTCGCCGGCTAAGGCAATACATGTTTACTCACACCACTTTGCTGATTTCCAAAATGGATCCAATCAAGTATATCTTCGAGAAGCCTGCTTTATCTAGAAGAATTGCTAGATGGCAAATGATCCTGACTGAGTATGATATCCAGTATACTACCCAAAAAGCTATAAAGGGGAGTGTACTAGCCGACCATCTAGCTCATCAAGCCGTCGAAGATTACCAATCTATGAGATTCGACTTCCCTGACGAGGACATCATGACTTTGGACAACGTCGAAGGTAACAGACCGTATGACGGACCTGAATAAGGATCCCGATGGACCCTGTACTTTGATGGTGCTTCAAATGCGCTTGGCAACGGCATCGGTGCGGTACTCATTTCTCCGGAAGGTTGCCATACACCCTTCACTGCCCGACTTTGTTTCAGCTGTACCAACAACATGGCCGAATATGAAGCTTGCATCTTTGGTCTCAAGGCTGCTATAGACTTGGGAATCAAATCTTTGGTCGTATTTGGGGACTCGGCTTTGGTTATCAGTTAAGTCAAAGGAGAGTGGTACACTAAACATCCTAATCTTATCCCATACAAAGAACATGTCCTGACATTGTTGCCTCATTTCGAGCAGATTACTTTCGAGCACTTCCCGCGAGAAGAAAATCAGCTAGCAGATGCTCTGGCTACAATGTCTTCCATGTTTAAACTCAACTGGGATAACGAGACTCCCCAAATTACCATCGAGCGAATGGACGAACCAGCGCACTATCATAAGATTAATACCGAAGAAGTAGTGGAACAACCCTGGTTTCATGAAATCAAAAGGTATCTCCAGACTAGAGAATATCCTGAAGGAGCTTCCGTCAATGACAAAAAGTTCTTAAGGAGATTTGCTGCCAAGTTCTTCCTAAGCAATGGCATCCTTTATAAGCGCAGCCATGATTGTGTTCTACTTCGTTGTATGGACAAAGCTGAAGCAGAGTTGATCATGACTGAGATGCACAGTGGCACATTTGGCACCCACTTGAGCGGACATACGATGGCAAAAAAGATTCTAAGGGCAGGCTACTACTGGTCTACCATGGAAGCTGATTGTCACCAACATTCCCGTACTTGCCACAAGTACCAAGTCTACACCGACAAGGTACATATTCCTCATGTTCCTCTCAACGTTCTGACAGCTCCTTGGCCATTCGCAATGTGGGGCATTGACATGATTGGGGAGATCATGCCCACGGCATCCAATGGACATCGCTTCATCTTGGTCGCTATTGACTATTTTACCAAGTGGGTCGAAGCAGCTTCCTTTGCCTCAGTTACAAAGAATGTGGTTGCCCACTTTATCAAGAAGAACCTCATATGCCGGTACGGTGTCCCCGACAGGATCATCACAGACAATGGTACAAATTTGAACAACACTATGATCACCGCTCTATGCGAACAGTTCAAGATTTATCATCACAATTCATCTCCCTATCGGCCAAAGATGAACGGTGTTGTTGAAGCCGCGAACAAAAGTATCAAGAAGATCATTCAAAAGATAACAATCACCTACAAGGACTGGCATGAGATGTTACCGTTTGCTCTACATGAATATCGTACCACGGCACGTACTTCAACAGGGGCTACTCCATTTTCTTTGGTGTATGGTATGGAAGCTGTGTTACCTATGGAGGTTCAGATTCCTTCCTTAAGGATTATGAAGGACGCTGGTCTGAGTGAAGACGATTGGATTCAGACTCGGCTTGACCAACTCAATTTGATTGATGAGAAGCGACTTACCGCTGTTTATCATGGTCAGACGTATCAAAAATGGATGATCAAGGTTTTCAACAAGAAATTTAGACGTCAAGTATATCAAGTCGGAGATCTTGTAATCAAGCAGATCATCTTGCCGCAAAGTGATCCCAGGGGAAAATGGACTCCTACCTACGAAGGACCATTTGTGATCAAGAGCATCTTCTCTGGTGGGGCCATGATTCTGACCACCATGGACGGCGACGACTTGCCGCATCCTGCAAACGCAGACATAGTTAAAAGATACTACACATAAAACGACCCGACAAGTTGAAAACCCGAAAGGGCGACTTGGGCAAAAATGGGCATCCCGGTGAATCGAAAACTGGAGGAAAATTGCGATCAAAAGCGCAGTGGAATTTAAAATTTTCCTTTAGCGATCCTTACGAATGAACATGGTCAGTGATAGAAATATTTAACTCTTGTGGCGATTCAGACCTTTGATGTTGTGATCACGAGCGTTGATGAAGAACAACGCCTCTACTCAGTCCACACGAATAGATCGCTTCCGGTCACAGTGCTAGCTGATCACGAACGGAAACCTTGAGTGAGAGAGAGAATCAAAAACGAAATTGCATCAAGTGAAATTGCTCCATCACAAGGGATCTATTTATAGAATCACTCGTGTGGGCTACAAGCTAAAAGCCCAATTAAGGCTATAAGCTAAAAGCCCAATTAAGCTTATGGACATCATACCTTATGATGTACCATATATCACTTATCCACGTGGTACCTTACCACTTTCCGTATTACACTTAAGTGCATCGTATCTTACGGTGTTCCTTATTTATTCTATCTCTCATCAACCTGTCCTTATGTGTGTGACCCTGTAGGTTTTCGCGACGTTGGCAATTATATTAAATCACACATTTAATATAATAAACAGTGAGCGGTATCTAGCAACACATCACTGTTACCCAAGTCACAAAAATGTCATGTGATCTGACCAAACCTTTTCCGTGATAATATTTGTGTTGTACAATTACCCTTTTGCCCTCATGTCTATATTGAACACAAGGCATACACTGTGTCACCCTTGTCCAGTTCAATATTGGGCCCTTAGACATTTATCCTGTTATGCAGGATGAGCAAATTCCATCTAGGTCACTCATGTCCCTTAGCATGCTTTGTGAAGTACCCATCAACCGTCTTTATAGTCATCCAGTTACGGATGACGTTTGATCAGCAATAAAGTACTTGACTCTACATCTAGGGTCCATAGTGGTTTCAGGTCGAAGGGTGGTATACACCATTATCATCATGAGAATAACTTATGACACTTTGCATAACATTCTATGTAGTATTCTCATAGCGGGTCAATCCAGTATAAATATTACTCCTAATATTCATACCTATGTCAAGACTTGATAACTCCTTATCTATGATCCATGAGATATGATCATCAATCTATCTTCATAATAATCTTAATGCTTTAATGTTATCCCACTTCACATTAAAGCTTGACTACAGATACTTTAAGAATAGTGTCTTATGTTTAATGGGATCTCATGATTAAGTCACACTTAACATTTCATTAAACAAATAAACCATTCTAGGGACTTTATTATTTTGGAAAGCAAACATAATAAAGAAATGCCTTTTATTATTAATAAATAATTCGATACAAGTACCAAAAGTATTGGCCTCTAGGGCCTACACCAACAATCTCCCACTAGCACTAGAGCCAATCAGGCATACCCCTAATACCCATAGATCTAGTATGTCCATCATGCTTCAGCTGCGCAAGAGGTTTTGTTAATGGGTCAGCAACATTGTCAAGTGTAGGTACTCTGCATATTTTCACATCTCCCCGATCGATTATCTCTCGAATGAGATGATAACGCCTAAGTATGTGTTTGGATCGTTGGTGAGATCTAGGCTCCTTAGCTTATGCGATAGCACCATTGTTATCACAATAGAGATCAATGGGATCCACAATGCTATGGACTATGCCAAGTTCACTAATGAACTTCTTGATCCAAACAGCTTCCTTTGCTGCAGTTGAGGCAGCAATATACTCAGCCTCGGTTGTAGAATCAGCAACTGTATCTTGCTTTGAACTTTTCCAGCTCACAGCGCCACCATTTAAACAAAACACATAACCAGATTGCGATCTAAAGTCATCCTTATCTGTCTGGAAGCTAGCATCGGTGTATCCAATTACAGCAAGCTCTTCCTGACCTCCATATATCAAGAATGAGTCCTTAGTCCTTCTCAAGTACTTAAGGATATTCTTGACAGCTACCCAATGAGCATCACTGGGATTAGACTGGTACCTACTCGTTGCACTTAAAGAATACGAGACATTTGGTCGAGTACATAGCACGACATACATGATAGATCCTATTGCAGATGCATATGGAATCTTATCCATGCGATCCCTTTCTTCCTTACTTGAAGGGGATTGTGTTTTTGACAGACACATGCCATGTTTCATAGGTATGAATCCTTTCTTGGAATCATGCATATTAAAGCGTCTCAACACTTTTTCTATGTATGTACTCTGACTTAGGCCAAGCAGTTTTTGTGACCTATCTCTATAGATCCTGATTCCTAATATATAGGCTGCTTCACCTAGGTCCTTCATTGAAAAGCATTTCCCTAACCAAGTCTTCACTTGTTGCAAGGTAGGGACATTGTTTCCAATGAGTAATATGTCATCTACATATAATACCAGGAATACGATCATGCTCCCACTAACCTTCTTGTAGACACAAGGCTCATCTTCATTCTTGATGAATCCATATTGTTTTACTGTTTCATCAAAACGAAGATTCCAGCTTCTGGAAGCTTGCTTCAATCCATAAATTGATCGTTGTAACTTACATATCTTTTGGGCTTCTTCTGGTATGTCAAATCCTTCAGGTTGTGTCATGTACACATCCTCAAGAAGATTCCCATTAAGGAAAGCAGTTTTGACATCCATCTGCCATATTTCATAATCATGATATGCAGCGATAGCAAGTAAAATCCAAACAGATTTAAGCATTGCAACTGGTGAAAAGGTTTCATCATAGTCAACCCCATGAATTTGTTTATAGCCTTTTGCAACCAGTCTTGCCTTATAGGTATGTACCTTACCATCCATGTCAGTCTTCTTTTTGAATACCCACTTGCATCCTATAGGGTTAACTCCTATAGGAGGCTCTACCAAGGTCCAAACCTGGTTTGTGTACATGGAATCCATTTCAGATTTCATGGCTTCTAGCCACTTCTCGGACTCAGGACCAGTTATGGCCTCTTGGTAGGTCACGGGCTCATCTTGATCCATGAGTAATACATCACCCTGATCACTTATGAGATATCCATATCTCTCAGGTTGTTGACGTATCCTGCTTGACCTACGCTGGTCTTGTTCTACTTGAGCAGGTTGCTCTTCCACAACTACTTGTGTTTCCTGCTCTAATTCCTCCATAGGTGTATCAATGCTTTGTGGTTCTTGAATTTCTTCAAGATCTATTTTCCTCCCACTGATTCTTTTGGAAATAAAATCCTTTTCCAGAAAAACTCCAGTTCGAGCGACAAACACTTTGCCCTCAGAAGGATTGTAGAAGTAATACCCTCTTGTTTCTTTAGGATACCCCACAAATAAGCATTTGTCAGATTTGGGCTCAAGCTTAGTTGAAATTTGTCGTTTCACATAAACTTCGCAACCCCAAATCTTCATGTAAGACATATGTGGTTTCTTACCACTCCATATCTCATATGGTGTCTTCTCAACCCTTTTGGATGGAACCCGGTTAAGTGTGTAAGCTTCAGTCAATAGTGCATGTCCCCAAAAGGAGTTCGGAAGATCGGCGTGACTCATCATGGATCGGACCATGTCTAACAAGGTTCGATTTCTTCTCTCAGATACACCATTCCATTGTGGTGTTCCGGGAGGAGTAAGTTGGGATAAAATCCCACATTCCTTTAGATGGTCATCAAACTCTAGGCTTAAATATTCACCGCCTCGATTTGATCGAAGAACTTTAATATTCTTACCTAGTTGGTTTTGTACTTCATTCTTGAATTCCTTGAATTTTTCAAAGGTTTCAGATTTGTGTTTCATTAAATACACATAACCATATCTACTGAAATCATCAGTAAATGTGATGAAGTATTGAAAACCTCCTCTGGCTGGTATGTTCAGTGGTCCACATACATCAGTATGTATGAGGGCCAAAAGATCATTAGCCCTTTCACCTTTTCCTGTGAATGGGGACTTTGTCATCTTTCCAATTAAACAAGATTTGCATGTCTCATATGATTCATAATCAAAAGAGTCCAAGAGTCCATCTTTATGGAGTTTGGAAATGCGTTTCTCATTTATGTGGCCTAAGCGACAGTGACAAAGGTAGCTTGGATTTAACTCACTAGGTTTAATCCGTTTAGTATTAATGTATAAATTGGCATTTCAAGATCAAGGACATATAGTCCATTGTTCATTTGTGCAGAAGCATAGAATATATCATTCAAATAAATAGAGCAACAATTGTTCTTTATTATAAATGAAAAACCAAACTTGTCCAAACAAGAAACGGAAATAATATTCCTACTAATTGCAGGTACATAATAACAGTTCTCTAACTGAATTATTAAACCACTAGGTAAAGTCAAAACATAAGTTCCTACGGATAAAGCAGCAACCTTTGCTTCATTTCCAACTCGTAGGTCAACTTCACCTTTTGCCAAATCTCTACTCCTTTTTAGCCCCTGCACATTAGTACAAATGTGAGAACCGCATCCAGTATCTAATACCCATGATGCAGAAGTAGATAAATTAATTTCAATAACAAAAATACCTGAATTTGAAGTCCCTACTCCATTGTTCATATCTTCCAGGTACTTTGGGCAGTTTCTCTTCCAATGTCCGGTCTTACCGCAATGGAAGCAAGTGCCCTCCTTTGCTATGCCTCCACTAGGCTTCAAAGCAGGAACAATAGGTTTAGGCTTGGCAACTTCCTTGCCTTTCCCTTTACCAACCTGCTTGGTAGGCCTCTTGTTCAGCTTCTTTCCATTACTGACCATCAGAATGGACTTCCCTTTTGTCTTCATATTCTGCTCAGCAGTTTTCAACATGCTTAGCAATTCTGGAAGACTCTTATCCATGTCATTCATGTTGGAATTCATGACAAACTGATTAAACCTATCTGGCAACGATTGCAAGATAAAATCAGTTGCAAGTTCCTTTCCAAGCGGAAACCCTAACCTTTCAAGGTTCTCCACATACCCAATCATTTTGAGTACATGGGGACCTACAGGGTTTCCCTCAGATAACTTGCTGTTAAAAAGGGCCTTTGAAACCTGAAACCTCTCGTTTCTTGCCTGCTCTTGATAGAGCATTTTCAGATGTCCGATCATATCGAACGCTGACATGTTCTCGTGTTGCTTTTGCAACTCCGAGTTCATAGTAGCTAGCATGAGACAAGAGGCTTCGTTAGCATCATCAAAATGCTTCTTATAAGCATCTCTTTCTGCCTTAGGTGCCGAACTAGGCGGTTCCTCTTTAGGAATAGGTGTCTCCAAGACATACAGCTTCTTATCGTGCTTGAGGACAATCCTCAGATTTCAGTGCCAATCCAGGAAATTTGTCCCAGACAATTTTTCCTTATCTAGAATTGATCGCAAAATATGGTTGTTTGTTGTCATGGTAATCTACAAAAAATTGAAAATATAAGTATCATTAAAACAACATATTTAATTAGGCCTTTAATTAAATATGCTCCCACTATTTTACTCAAACCAAATGACCCTCATCATTTGATTCGGAAAATCCCGTTGGAAGACTTTCTAGTGGGTCGAGATCCACATTTCACTTCGTTCTAAGTCAACGTTAGGCTGATTACACAAAACTAGGTTATTTAGGTAGGAACTCCTTCCAATTGTATCTCATACAACTCTCGAATATTTTCAGTTGGGTGAATAACTCCTTATTCTAATTCATCATATGAATCATTCCCAACTCTTGCTTCTAAACATGTATAATCTTATTATAATGTGTTTAGTTAAGTTTGACCCATTGTTTTAGCAGTTGGATATTACAATTATCCCATCGCACCTTACTAATATAGAACATGCACCTCGCGTAGGCGAAATCTACATTGTTCGATACTAGTCTTGATGAGTGCTAAAACTTGGAAAGCATGAACTTAATATTTAACTTGAGGGATTTTGTTATTAGTTTGATCTCACCGGCTTAACATGCAATTTGTCTCTCTCATGCATCAACATACACACACATGCATCAATATACATAAAAGGATACAGTTATGGCCCCTAGCGCAATTGTTCTCCCAAACCAATGAGAGAACCTAAGCTAACCTAATAACGATCTAAACTTCTCCAAGCAAGATCCCCAAGGTTATCCTCCTTTGATATTGTATTCTTCTCTTTCTTCATAAAATTACATTACATAAAAGAAACTCGTTTTACATACGAGGGAGTGAGATGAGAAAAGAAGTTACATCAAGAATTTTAGAGAGAGGCACGACACGCAGGCCGTATTTTACAATACCAAAACAAAATAAAGGAAAAAACTAAGGCCATAACTGATCACCATAAGACAATAATAATAAACACACTTTTATTATTAGTTTAAATTTTTTTAATTAAAAAAAAGGCAAATTAAATTTCGACGATTGATCACACTACACAGAGTTAGCCCCGACGCAAAATTTTAATGAACAATTCATTTGAAATCGGCGTCATTTTCGCACAACTCTTGTGCATTCACAACCCTAATCGCATAACTCTGCAACAACACAACCCTTGTGCCGTCATGAACCCTAATGCAACAGTTTCATGCTGTCAAACACATTTCGATTGATAATTCAGTATGATTAATCACATGCCATTGCTTCACCATACTAATGTTGGATTCCGAAGCATATGAACAGTGATCGGTCAAAGGAATAACAATCATCAAGTGTTTGAATGAACGAAACAGAAATAGTATATCCCATATACCATCGTTGCATCAGATTTACTTATATCATATATAAAAGTGATCGATCTTATTTGTGTAACCTATGGACGATCGATGTATCGCTGCTTCACCATACTAATGTCGGATTCCGAAGCATAGTCAACATCAATCATCCAAATCATACACAACAGATGCCAAATTTAATTACTCGTTTATTATTCAATTCATTCTGGTTTTAATCGAATAAAAACAGAAAATATAGAACATAAACAACTATCAGATCCATGGTTTCGTAAGTGGCTCTGATACCACTGAAGGAAAATTGCGATCAAAAGCGCAGCAGAATTTAAAATTTTCCTTTAGCGATCCTTACAAATGAACATGGTCAGTGATAGAAATATTTACCTCTTGTGGCGATTCAGACCTTTGATGTTGTGATCACGAGCGTTGATGAAGAACAAAGCCTCTACTCAGTCCACACGAACAGATCGCTTCCGGTCACAGTGCTAGCTGATCACGAACAGAAACCTTGAGTGAGAGAGAGAATCAAAAACGAAATTGCATCAAGTGAAATTGCTTCATCACAAGGGATCTATTTATAGAATCACTCGTGTGGGCTACAAGTTAAAAGCCCAATTAAGGCTATAAGCTAAAAGCCGAATTAAGCTTATGGACATCATACCTTATGATGTACCATATATCACTTATCCACGTGGTACCTTACCACTTTCCGTATTACACTTAAGTGCACCGTATCTTACAGTGTTCCTTATTTATTCTATCTCTCATCAACCTGTCCTTATGTGTGTGACCCTGTAGGTTTTCGCGACGTTGGCAATTATATTAAATCATACATTTAATATAATAAACAGTGAGCGGTATCTAGCAACACATCACTGTTACCCAAGTCACGAAAATGTCATGTGATCTGACCAAACTTTTTCCGTGATAATATTTGTGTTGTACAATTACCCTTTTGCCCTCATGTCTATATTGAACACAAGGCATACACTGTGTCACCCTTGTCCAGTTCAATATTGGGCCCTTAGACATTTATCCTGTTATGCAGGATGAGCAAATTCCATCTAGGTCACTCATGTCCCTTAGCATGCTTTGTGAAGTACCCATCAACCGTCTTTATAGTCATCCAGTTACGGATGACGTTTGATCAGCAATAAAGTACTTGACTCTACATCTAGGGTCCATAGTGGTTTCAGGTCGAAGGGTGGTATACACCATTATCATCATGAGAATAACTTATGACACTTTGCATAACATTCTATGTAGTATTCTCATAGCGGGTCAATCCAGTATAAATATTACTCCTAATATTCATACCTATGCCAAGACTTGATAACTCCTTATCTATGATCCATGAGATGTGATCATCAATCTATCTTCATAATAATCTTAATGCTTTAATGTTATCCCACTTCACATTAAATCTTGACTACGGATACTTTAAGAATAGTGTATTATGTTTAATGGGATCTCATGATTAAGTCACACTTAACATTTCATTAAACAAATAAACCATTCTAGGGACTTTATTATTTTGGAAAGCAAATATAATAAAGAAATGCCTTTTATTATTAATAAATAATTCGATACAAGTACCAAAAGTATTGGCCTCTAGGGCCTACACCAACAAAAACCTGAAAGGGCGGTTCAGGCAAAAATTAGGGATAAAACAAAAAAACCTGTACACCTGACAAGTTAAAAACCCGAAAGGGCGACTTGGGCAAAAAAGGGCTTCCCGGTGGATCGAAAACCCAAAAGGGAGGTCCAGGAAAAAGTTAGGGAATTAAAGCGTATGACTATGTCTCGTCGGATCACTTTAAGAACAACCTCTTCACCAACAAGCTCCATGCTTCTGATCAGTCTAGTCATCGGCAGACGAAGCAGCGAATGGACAAGATATTCAGAGTTGTGAAGGCTATAGCAGAATGGGAATCCCATGGAATTGTTACGCATAGCCATCTTTCTTTTATATAAAATTTTTCAATTTTTACGACAACATTCTCCTACTAGGATGTCTGTCTCCTTTGTACAAAAATACTCACAAAAGTTAATACAAAAATACTTCAAAGTGCAGAAATTCGCTTGCCTTTATTTTTACACTTATGTTTTATTTGAAAACGTCCAATGTTTTATTAAATATGCATATGCATTTGAATATAATCACTGCTTACAAATAAAACGAAATTGAAAAAGGATAATTACTGATAGGTTGAAGGAGTAGGAAGAAATCTTTATGCCATTCCAGAAGAAATCCCCTACGATACATCATTCAGATCCTCAACAAGGCTAAATTTGGAGTATATTTCCCCAGTGAAGTTAAGCTTCAAGATCCGCAGCAAAGCCAGTACAGTCTAAAACTTGATTCCCCAGCTGAGTTAAGTTTCAAAATTCCCATCAGATTTAAAGCTTCAAGATCCCTAGTGGAGCCTGAAAACCCTGAAAAATCCTATCCCCAGCGGAACCAGAATAGTCTAAACATTCTCCCCACAGAGTTATTTCCTAGCAGATTGAAGATTCTCAGTCTCATTTCTCCAGCAGAAGTCTCCCAGGTTTTAACTCCCCAGTAGAGATTTTCAGAGTTTTACTTATTCCCCAAGCAGTCAGCAAGGATTTCTCATCTTCAACAATCAAAGATTTTTGAATCCTCAGCATCGGTCAAGGATTTATTTTCCCCGGCAGCAGTCAAAGATTTCATTATCTCCAGCTATCCAGAATTTATCTTCCTCTACAAGACAGCTACTCGGTTTACATGCATAACCATTACATTCATATATCATAAACATGGATTACAGTTCATTGCATCATACATATCATGCAATATAACGGCATGTTTAGCTAACGTTTTACCCTTTTCAGGATAAGATTAAAAGGCTACCATTAACAATTATTCAGATACAGTATGAATACACCCCAGACACGGCGGTTATTCTACTACTCATTCATACTTCAGCAATCAGATACAGACTAGATACGCTCCAGAAATGGCGGCCATTCTATCTCTTATTCAGATTCAACTATCAACTACAAGTTCAGATACACTCCAAACACGGATGCCGTTCTGGCCTTTACACCAGCAGTTTGATCCCCCCAGTGTAGTCGCCACGGAAGTCATTATGTCACTTATTCAGATCCCAGTTACCATACGGATACACTCCAGACACGGAAGTCATTCTACTACTCATACAGATCTCAACTTCAGATACAGTCCAGATACGCTCCAAACACGGTTGCCATTCTGTCACTCATTCAGAGTTTATCCCCAGCACACAGTTGCTCCGAACACAGATGTTTCTCTGTTACCCAGATACAATACAGATACACTCCAGACACGGCAGTCATTATGGTATTCATTCAACGTTCAAATACAGTTACAGCTCAGATACGCGCCAGACACGGACGCCATTCTTTTGCTCATACAGACTCAATCTCCAGATACAGTTCAAATGCATTCCAAACACAGATACCATTCCGATGCTCATTCTTCTAACCTACCATATTGCAGTTCAATAAACACTCTTGGATGGAATCTTTAAGCCCATCTCCAGCAAGGTTCTACCATCTCCAAATGGCATCTTTAAGCCCATTCCCTCAACAATATTTTGACGAGTGCAAATTTACGGGCACTCTAGTGTCCAATCCTCTTTTACCTTCGAGTCGCGAAAGGCAAACTTGCCAATCTAACTCTTCAGGTTCAAGAAGATTGAACAGGGGCAACTGTTGTACCCCAAAATTTTCCCTATCATTCCATCAACATTTTCTCAATCACAAGACTCTTGGAACTCAAGATCAAGCTAGGGTTTGCTCTGCTCAAGACACCTCCTTGCATTGTTGACCTAAATTAGGGTTTGAGTTTGCACAGGGATGTTTTGACCTACAATTCCCAAAGTGACTTTCATACTTCATGTTGGACTCACAAATTTGTCCATACCAAGTTTCAAGCCTTGATTCAAATTTTTGCCCAGTCAATTGGACAGTTGACCTAGAAATCAGTTGTATTGGGGAAAAAGTCAAATGTGGCCAATTGACAGTCAAACCTCATGAAATTTGACCCACATCAACATTATGAACTCATATGAACCATTTGATCAAGTTTGGATCACAATTCCACAAGAAATTTGATCAGATCACCAAAAGGGCAAAATGGTTATTTTTAGGGTTTTGACTGCACAAAGGCAATTTTTGACTGTTTGACCTAGCCAATGGCAAATCAAGCTCACACATGGAATCAAGGACTCAATGAAATTGTCTTGACCCATTCAAAATGTTCAAAAGATTTCAAATGCATAGGATTGATAAATGAATTTTTCAGTCAACTGATCAAAATTTGACTATACACTGAAAAGTCAAACTTTAACTTTTTGGTCAAAACCAAGTGCCAAGGGTCATTTTTCATCAAGACATGTCCAATTATGAAACTTGTTCATCAATAAACCCAAAAATTCAAATTAGGGTTTAAAATGGAAAAAATTTCATAACTTAGAAATTTTCTAAGTTATGAAATTTTCTTATTTTTTCCTAACTTTGTCCCATTTTTTCACCAAGATGCAAATGGATTCAAACAAAACTTGCAAAATGAAAGTTGTATTCCATCATAAAGTCTACAAATTTGATTCACAAAGTTTTCTCAAAAGAGGCTTTTATCCCAAGTTATGATTTTTGGAACAAGGGTACCTAAAACTTTTAACTTAGAGAAATTTTGCCCTAAGTTAGGCAGGATTTTGACCCATCTTCTTGGCCATTTTTCACATAGTTCCACTTGTAATTTAAAGTTGCATTTCAAAGATTTATTATAGTACATGTTCCAAGATTTCCAAATTGTCCAAGAACTCCTCAAACACCCTTGTGGTTAGAGAGAATCGAATGCTTGAAGTTGGCAAAAACTCACTTTGATCCATGGCCAATACATGTTCATACCAAATTGCAAATATGATCTAGCTAGCTTGATTCACAATTACAGGCCTCAAAACCAGTTTGTACTCCATAATTTAATGCATATCCATTGAGCTAAGGTATTGTCTTGGTCATTAGGGCATTATACACTAGATTAAGCCTTAAATGGAAAAAGTAACAATGCCATTTTTGCTTAAACTTCACTTTATGTCAAAACAAGATCCTTGAGGCATGGTGTTGTACCCCAAAATTTGCCCTCCCATATTCTTCAAAGTTTTGCCAAGCATCACCTCAAATGGTTCAAAGTCTACTCAAGGGCCACACAGTCAACCACCCTCCTAAGCCAGTCAAATTAGGGTTTTGGTTCTTGCAAGGGATTTGAGGTTTTCAAGGGCTCAATCAAGTCCCATATGCTCATGTACATTGTCAAGCACCTACATGTCAAGTTTCAAGGCTCACAAGGTCAAGTTGCACAGTCAAAAACCCTAATTGCTTCACAGTCAACTACAGGGGCAAAATGGTCATTTGGCAGTCAAAAGTCAAAAAATTTGGTCAACATCTTATTTTGAAGCCACAATCATCATTTTATCAAGTCTTGATCATGATTCCACAAGAATGGCTCAAAAATCATCAAGATGCAAAAGTTTCTATTTTTGGACAGTTGAAAAGTCAACTGTAACTTGACCAAGGCATAACTTTTTCATGGTTCATCATAAAAATCCCATCCAATGCTCATTTTTAAGGGATGACATTTCCTACAACTCATCTTCACAATCCAAGTCCAAGAAATGCTCTCACAAAAAGTTATCAATTTCAACATTATAGGTCATTTTCAAAAGTCAACCAAAAGGCACTTTAAGTCAAAGACCATAACTTGGGATTGGTAAATCAAAATGACATGGGACCAAAGGCATTGGTTAGAGGACTTTAATACCTTTCCAAAATGTCCAAGAACATATTCATATGATCAAAATTGAGCAAGATATGTATTGGAGAAGTTGGGAAATTTTTGTGAAATGGCCAAAGTCAACTATCCTTGAAACTTCATTTTTGACAAAAAGGGCCCACTTTTTCCACTTGGTTCAGCTTTGCCATGCCTACCACGTGTCCCATGATTTATTTCAAGATTAAAAATTAATTTTTCTATTTTTATTTAATTTTATTTGATTTAATTCATTTTAAATCTTTAAAATTCAAATAAAAATCAAGAAAATTAATTAAGGGATATCTTTTGGTTTGAATAACTTTGATACACCATAATTCACATACCAATTTCGTGTAAGACCTATTCCAAGCATGAAATTCAAATTTGAAGCAAAAAAGGCAAGTTGTTCAATGATGATTATGGAGAAAATCAAAACTTCATTACAAGGCTTTAAGGCTCATGATATTGATTGATTATCATTCAGAAACATATATGCAATTGGTCCATACATGATACATGACCTAGAACTCTCACATACAGCATAACCAATTTCCATTTTTCAAGAGAAAAGTCACAAACTGAAAACCATTTTCCAGAATAATTCAAGCTTTCCTTTTGATCCAAACACGTTCCTTACATCCCCAGGAACGATTGGCAATCATTAACAAGTCAAAAACCTCAAAGAATCGCTCATCATGCCCCCACGGTTTGTCCATTATTTTGAGAATCGAAACTCCATTTTTACGCATCATTAATTCGTTTTGATCATTGTTATGCATTACTGACATCGTTACGAAGCTTTCCATATGACTTAATTTGATTATGGTGCCTTAAAACGCAAAATGCGATTGTTGAGTTCTAGGTTTTTCAGAGTTTATAATTTGGGGTTTTTCACATAGTGTAAAATTAAGCCTCAAGACTTACATGGCCAAACTCAGCAGGATGAGACGAAGCTAAAGCACACCTCGCGCCCAATTTATATTTCACGAGCGTCTAATCGCTATTTTTTATATGCTTGCATTTTGTGGGGGTTTAAAACCCCCGCTATGTGTTTTATGTTTACAGGAAAGGTTGAAGACGAAGGCCGTGGCAGCATGGGATTGGCCAGTTCAAATAAACGCGCAGATTTTTTTGATTTCCAGAATAACGTTGTTTTTCACATTTAATTTTCTTTGTTTATTATGTGTACAAACTAACGCGCTTGGTGTAGTGGTTGGCCAGGTGCCTTGCAAGCGTTGGGACCTGGGTTCGATTCCCAGGTCCCCCATAATTCCAATGTTATTTTTTCCAATATGTTCTTGTGCAGATTCCCAAGCGTTGAACACCATAAACCTCACAGATCCAAGCGCCAGGTGGCCATGATCATAGATCCAAAGGATGAAAGGTGATGAATACCATGTGCTCAGTCAAAGCATGCTGCATGCAATCCAAGAAAGTCAACGTGGCTGAAGATTCAAATGGGCCAGAATTCAACAATACACCTCCATCTGGCCCAGTACCCCCATGGTTCTTGCATTTTTTTCTTTTCTTTTCTTTTTTTTATTTACTAATTATATTTATTAACTGTTATTATTTAATTAACTCATAACTAATTTTTCACAATAAAATTCAATAAAAAAACCAAAAAAAATACTTTATTAATTTAAGTAATTATTTTGTAAATAAATATTAAATAATTGAATTAGCTTTAATTAGGCAATTTTAACTTTTTTAAATAACTAAAATAATTTAGAATTAGGTTAACTTAGAATTTTAATTCTTTTATTTTATTTCATAAAAACAGAAAAACACAAAAATATTTTCTTTTAATAAATTAATTAATTAGTTTAATTATTAGTTATTCATTTCATTTAATCACAAAAAAAGACAAAAAAAATTCAATTTCTTTTCTTAAAAGGGTCAAAACCCTTAGAACGTTCCCGAGTATTTTTCATTCGCGCGCATTTTATTTTGATTATTATGTAATTGCTTCTAAGAATGTAATAGTAATTAGGTTTACCGCTTTATTTTAATTTCTCGTACTTATTTACCAAAACGGGTCTTTGTATTTTTGGCGATGTATAGACCCGCGCCTTGTAATAGCGTAGAATTTATATTTCCGCAATTTACTTTCCGCACCCCCTAACTATTAAATGCATGAAAGAATGTATGTAAATAAAATTAACCTGTAGCTCACAAAATAACATGTACAAAAACATTAACTGAAAAACAACACACTAAGCACATGCCACTCCTAGGGTACGCTTCACTCGTTGCCTCGAAACGTGGTCATCAAGTATAGGGTGTCTTAGAGGTCGCCCTTCTGTCCAAAAGATCCAGTTGCCTCGAAACGGTTACCTCGGATACAAAGGATCTAGGACAGTAGGGTTACTTCTAAGGTGTCCTACCGTTGCTTCGGTGACCACATTGTCCCCAATAATCGAATTGACCCGAACACCTCCAACGATGGTGCTACCTACCTCTCAATGGTGGGATAGTACTATCTAAAGGACTCGTACACAGCTTAATTCCTTAGGGTAGGTAGATGACTCATGGGTACTTGCTCTTTTCAAAACAAACAAAATACTTTTCACACCTTACACTTTCAAAAAGTTTTCAAACAATAATTCATACACTCTTGAGGACTGATACAAGAGTTACTTAGAAGTTTTCCAAACGAACTTTTTTTCAAAACCCACACACTTGAAAAGCAAACAAATTTTGAAAACATAAGAGCAAGTACCTAAGAGCCCGTGGATAACCACAGATAGAAAGGGTGCTAACACCTTCCCTTTCTATAAATCTACCTCCCGAACCGAGAAACATTCTCAAATAAGGAATTTTGCTGTGCTTTTGTCCTTTCCATGTTGGAGAACATAAAAGACGGTGGCGACTCTTGCTTACCGCGACATTTCGCGAAACCAGCTAAAAACAGTCAGTTCTATTTCCACCGATCACAGAACTGGCGACTCTGCTGGGGAGTATAAAAGTGAGGTGTACCTTAAGATTAGATCATACTTATGTTTTCAATTGCTTTGCTTTGATTGCTTTATATTTGTGGGCTTTGCATCGGAGTTTCATAGATCCTAACCCGGATCTGGGGATACCCTTTTAGGTAGCATAAGCTGTGAGGGACCTGTCCGGCGTAGACCGACACGGGTGAAGCAGTGGCTATGTTGGTGTGGCACTTTGGTCTGTACCGATATCCCTTGTGTTGCAACGAGGAGAATATGGGTCTTCTGAGGAGTCATTAAGCACCAACCGACCTTAGAACCCTAAATAGACCCAACTTGGCCATAGAACAGTAGCAGTATGCTACACCCATTGAGGCTAAACTCTCGCGATGGTTCTGGTCGCAAGAAAAGATTGCGACGCTGGAGTTATGACCGATTGAGGGTAGTCAGTGATATTGGGATCCTCTAGAACCCGGTTACTTTTGATAGGATAGGTCTTAACCACCAACTTCAAGAGGGTAGTACCTAGAATTCATGCTGGCCTAAACTCAAAGGGCTGTCTTGTGTGACTTGTGTGCCTTCAAACTTGACTACTTGCATGTTCTTATTATCTGACACATGGGTTTCTTGCAGGTGTTGTTTACAGTCCTTAATCTGGACTCATAACAGGGTTCACTTACATCACTCCACGCATAGCATAACATCATACCATTGCATACATCCTGCATAAAGACTAATCCATTTCAAGGATCTCAAGGGCTTGTGATGCAGGTCATGATGGACCAACTGGCTAGCAAGGGGAAAAGAGGATTTACTTTCCTCTAGCCAAGGTTGTCAGGGGCTATGACCCACTCGATATGGTGAGCCTTGACTCTTGAAGAAGGACTCTCAGCAACATGAAGTTCCTTCAATCAAGCTACCCAAGTTCAAATTCTAACAAGTTTCTCTGTTTACCCTGCGAGATCCTTGAAAACATCGCATGCATACATACATATCATTGCATTACAGGTACTCTATTCTACAGGTTGCTTAATCTTCTTCGCTGTTTATTTCAGCAGTCGTCATGAATCCTGAATCATCCAATGGACAAGCTATCAAGGCCCTCCAGGCCCAGAACGCCCAGTTCCAGGAGCTGGTCATGAGCTTAGCACAAGGACAACAGGAATTGAAGACTCTGCTTTTGAAGAAAAAGAAGAAGAGGACTGTTTTGTTCAACCCTAGACGCGAATCTGGGAATACACTGCAGAATGAAGCTGAGCGGACTACTCCATCTGTTGGGGAAGGCAGTCACCAAGAGGGAAGGGTTCCTAGTCCCGTAGTCTCTGACACCGAGACAGATTTCAATGATGAACAATACCCTCCTGCTGAGGACAGGTACAAACAGCTGGAGGGCCGGTTGAATGCTATGGAGATTCAACGTGTGCCTGGGTTGGACTTTGGGGACCTAGGTTTATCTTCTAGGGTGGTGATCCCTCACAAGTTCAAGGCACCTGCCTTTGTGAAATACGACGGGGCTTCCTGCCCTAAGCTACACCTCCGTTCATACGCGAGGAAGATCCAACCCTACACGGCAGACAAGAATCTATGTGTCCATTTCTTCCCGGAGAGTCTTTTAGGGACTCAGCTCGATTGGTTCTATCAGTTGGATGGAACCAGTATTCGTAACTAGGAGGACTTGGCAACTGCTTTTTATAAGCAGTATCAATATAATGCCGACCTCGCTCATACGCGTACCCAACTCCAGGGTATGTCACTGGGGACGGGTGAAGGTTTTAAGGAGTACGCGCTGTGATCGGTGGATCTGGAACTGACTGTTTAACGCTGGTTCGCGAAATGTCGCGGAAGCAAGAGTCGCCACCGTCTTTTATTTTCTCCAAATGGAAAGGACAAAAGCACAGAAAAATTCCTTATAGAGATTGCTCTCGGTTCGGGAGGTAGATTATAGAAAGGGAAGGTGTTAGCACCCTTTCTATCCATGGTTATCCATGGGCTTTTATATACTTGCTCACTTGTGTTTTCAAAAATGGTTTGTTTGCTTTTCAACTGTGGGTTTTAAAAAGTTTCTTTGAAAATTCCAGTTCGACTCTTGTATCGGTCCTCAAGAGTGTTTGAAAAATTGCTTTTGAAAGCTTTTTGAAAAAGTGTCGGTGTGAAAAGTATTTTATTGATTTGTTTTGAAATTAGAGCAAGTATCTAGAGTCGTCTACCTACCCTAAGGAATTCGTCTGTGTAGATGTCCTTTAAAGTAGTGCCATCCCACCATTGAGAGGTAGGTAGCACCACCGTTGGAGGTGTTCGGGTCAATTCGAGTTTGTAGGGACATAGTGATCACCAGAGCAATGGGAAGACACCTTAGAAGCTACCCTCATGCCAGGTTCCCGGATCATGAGGACTTACTAAGACATCCTCTACTCGACGATCACCTTTCGAGGCAAGGCAACAGTGAGGCGTACCCTAGGGGTGGTGTGTGCGATTCGTGTGTCGTTTTCATTTGTATTTATCTTGTCATGTTATTGGTTTTCTACGCTTGATTTTATTATGGCCATTCATTCTTGCATGCTTTGTTTAACAGTTAAAGTATTTGCGGAAAAATAAATTCTAAGCTATTACAAATGGCGCGGGTCCACATCGCCAAAATTAAACCGGACCCGATTTGACAGAAAAGTAAATAAAGCAAAGTAATAAAAGTGTGAGAAGTAATTACAAGGCTTTGGGAGAGGTACATAATTATTTAAACAAAATAAAATAAATATGCGAAATAAAAATTAACAATGTGGGCGTTGGACCCTTTTGCAAAATATTAACATTAATGAGGAATTAAAAATTAAAATTAAAAGAAAGCAAGAATTTGTTTTTGGTGTTTTTTAGTATTTGATGAAAAAGAGAATTAATTAAAATTAAAATGAAATGCAAACCCTAATTCTAATTATTTTTAAGTTATTAAGAAAAATGTTGAAAATTTTAACCTAATTTAAACCTAAATTATTTATGTACAATTTAATTATAAAAATAAATAAATAAATAAGTATTATGATGAAAAAGAAAAATTAAAAGGAATGAAAACCTTAATTAAACCTAATTCTACTTTTTTGTATTTTGTTTATTAAAAGAAATTAAAATTACAACCTAATTAAAACTAAATAATTACATGTGAATTTATTTATAAAAATATTAAAATAAAAATATTTATTATGTTTTTTTTTCATCTTTTCTGATTTTTATGAGGTTTTTATATTCTTTGTCAAAATAATTAATTAAAGCAAAACAATAAAGCAAACAAAATAATAGTTGAAAATAAAATATAAGGAAAATTGAGAAAATTGCAAACCAGGGGGGGTTCAGTCCCAAACCAGGAGGTATGGGCTCAGCAATCTGGCCCATTTAGCTTTGGCCTCGTTGGACTTTTTAGAATCACGTGTAGTGCGTTGACTCACGCTCATGGTGTGCTTCAGATCTAGGCCTTTGGTTTGATCTCCAGGGGGACGTGTCACACTTGATTTGGGAGTGCATGGTATGTCTTAACGTAAGCGCTGCATAGGAATTGTTAATGAAAAATAATATGGAAATTATACAGACCTGGGACTCGAACCCAGGTCTTGGATGTTGAAGCAATGAGCGTTTGCCAGCTGAGCCACTGAACCTTTTTGATATATTAGTAACAAGTAAATAATATAAAAGAAAAGCGAAACATTAGTGGATTAAAGCGCGCGAGATTTAAATTAACCAATCATTGGCAGCCACGCAGTCGTCTTCCTCGCGTGCCTGAAACACAAAATATAAGGCAACGGTTTTACGTGCGTTGTCTAAGGTCAGTTTCAAGAAAATAGCGACTAGCGCTATGGTGTCCATAAATTGGGCGCGATTGGTGTTTCCTCTTCGTCTGAACGTGCTGAAGCTAATGGTGGTGGTTTGGAGTCTCAATTTTGCCTTATTTGAGAAACCCCAATTTCAAGCTCTGTAAACCCTAGAAAACAGTTATGGCATAATCGCGTATGGCTTGCAAAAATTCAATCAAACATATGGGTTAGCTTTAGAATCACACCAGGAACAAGAATCAATAATTGAAATGTCATGAAAATGCATAGATTATAGAATACGATTATGAAATTTTCATGGAATATGTTGAGTTCTGTACACCGATTCCTTGCCTTTTGATGAATGTTCTGAATTAGAATATGATCAGTGAAGCTTCAGGAAGCCAATGGAATGAATATTAGGGCTTGAATCGTCCTGAAAAGTGCTTTTCAGTTTTGAGTTTTTAAGGAATTTTTCCAAGTTTGCAATGGTGTATTCTGAGCTGCTGCGTGTCTCTGGACATTAGGGTTATGTTTGTGCTTATGTAGTGAATGTATTAGGTCAAAAATATTGATCAAATCTCTTGTAATTCATTGTTTTGAATATTTGATTTCTTAAGATCTTTATCATATCCTTTTCACATGTTTTTGTATCAATTAGCATCCAATCAAGCCAAATCTTTCCATAATTGTACAAGCACGAAATATTGAGTCCAAAACATGTATAAAAAGATTGGTTAGGGTGGATTAAATATTTTTCATGTATTTTAAATGATTTAAATGAATTAATATAAATAATAATTCAAATAAATAAATAAAAAATGAGAAAATACTTCCCTTTGGGCCAAGTGGTCGTGCACATGTTTGGAATGATGAACCATGGAAGAAAAATGGGCCCATTAGCAATTTTAGGTCATTTGGATCAAAGTTGACTTTTCAAAATATCCAAATATTTCCCAACTTCCACAAGGCATAACTTGCTCAATTTTTAAGCTTTTCTCATGTTCTTGGACATTTTGGAAAGGTCTTTGAGTCCTCTAACCAATGCTTTTGGTCCCATGTCAATTTTATTTACCAATCTCAAGTTATGGCCTTTGACTTAAAGTCCCTTTTTGTTGACTTTTGAAAATGACCTATAATGTTGAAATTGATAACTTTTTGTGAGAGCATTTCTTGGACTTTAAGTATGAAGATGAGTTGTAGGAAATGTCTTTCTCTTCAAAATGAGCTTTGGATGGGATTTTTCTGATAATCCATGTGAAAGTTATGCCCTGGTCAATTTCAGTTGACTTTTTCAGCTGTCCAAATAAGGAAACTTTTGCATCTTTGATGATTTCTGAGCCAAATTTTGAGAATCATGATCAAGCATTGATCAAATGATGTTTGTGGCTTCAAAATGATATGTTGACCAAAAATTTGAACTTTTGACTGTCAAATGACCATTTGCCCCTACAGTTGACTGTAGTGCAATTTAGGGTTTTGACTGTGCAATTTTGAGCTGAATGCCTTGAAACTTGATATGAGGATACTTGACCATATTTGTAGGCATCTGAGACTTGATTGGGCCTTTGAAAACTTCTTTTCCTTGATCAGACTCAAAACCCTAATCTGGACTGTGTAGGAGACCTTTGACTGTGCAACCCTTGGGGAATTTTGTGACTTGGCTTGGCAATTTCTTGAAGAATATGGGAGGGCAAATTTTGGGGTACAACACGCGCAAAAGTGGAGAGACCTTGCTGGAATGGTGCAACCACCTCTGACTGACCAGGAACTCGTTGACATGTTCTTGGGGACCCTGTCTGGTCCTTTCTTCAACCATCTGATTGGGAATTCTTCTGCTAGGTTCACAGATCTGATCTTGACCAGGGAGAGAATTAAAGCCGGTATCAAGTCAGGGAAGATACAAACTGGTGACTCCTCGAACACTGAGAAGAGACCATCCAAGAAGGAATCTAGTGTTGTCAACGCGGTGGTTATTTCAAAACCGTCCGGTGCTCCTCAACATTGCCACCAACAAAGGGAAGAGAGACCTAAAAGGCAATTCACTCCCCTCGGCATGACCTTGTCCCAGATATTGCCACAGCTGCTGGAGACCAAGTTGGTAACTCTAAGGGACCCTCCTAAGAATCCCAACAGGACACCTTCAACGTATAACCCCAACGTTCGCTGCGCTTATCATTCTGACAGCCCGGGGCATGCTACAGATGATTGTTGGACTTTGAGAAACAAGGTTCAGGATTTAATCGACGCAAAGGAAGTCCAGTTCGACTCTCCAGAGACTCCCGATATGATCACTGCTCCCTTTCCAAAATATGGCTAGGATTGGAAATTTTTTGTTCATTCGAATGTTCAAGTTGTATTTTTCTTTGATTGTTCAAAACATTGTATTCATGTCAAACGTGGTTATTTCATTAATGCATTACACATGTCTGTTTTGAAGTAATTATTTCGTATTTACTATATGCAAACTGCTTTCATATTTTTGTGATGATCAACTCTCAATTAATAATTCTAAGCCTCTTGAGGGAGGATGACGAAAATGATACCACAATCTACAGTATGCTTTTGAACGGACCCCGCTGATGAGGTACAGGCGTTGTTTCAATTCCTAAACACTGAAGTTATAAGGAAGATAATCCCTAGTCAACCCCTTCGAGCCAAAGAAGTAGGAGTTTTTTCTCTTTGAAAATTAAAACCCTTAATCATAACCTGGGGCAGGGTAGTTCTCTTAGTTGATCCAAGTGCGCAACGAATGACACCAAAGAGGTCCTTACAAAACGAAAGACAGCGATGGTTCCGAATAATCATAAAGACAGGCAGTCATTATCCCTCAAAATAAACGCCCATTAAGTCAAAACCTATGAAGGAGACTTACAAAACTGGGGCATCCCGCTGACTGTAACCACAAAAGAAACAGTTCAGGCAAAAAACAGGGATAATAAAAAAATTAAAAAAAGAGGTCCTACAAACCCTCAACAAAAGGAAATGACTGCCTATTCAAAATAAATCATCAATATCCGAACCATCACCGGAATATCAGAGCAAGGATTCAAACAAGGTCTAATGCACGATCAGCTGAGTTTAGGTTTGAAGGATATCACGAAGAACGGGTGGGTACGAATAATTTGAGCATTTATCCTTTGTTTCTTAAACCGTTGAACCAGGCCACGTTATAACCCTTAAAAGTCCTAGCTGAGGCATGGGTTAGTTCAAAAGCATACTGTTACAAAGGTATCCTGACTCCTTAAGGCTCGCTGTAACATCTTGAGTTGACATCACATGTTATATTAATTTGCTTGTTTTACTGAAAAAAATGCATTTTCAAAAACTTCAAGACAGACATAAGCTTTGCCTTTTTAATATAACATTGCCTGCATATGACTATTTGTTTGAACAGCATAGAAGTTCGCACGAAGAATATCTGATGAACAAAAGCACCTCCAATCAAGGGGCATGGCATGATCATTGTCCAACATCTGGGGCAGTTAGGTCAAGATTCGGAGAATCTCTCAAAAGGCCAACCAGCTTGGGGCAAATCTCCATCTGGATCACTTGGGGCATTGGACGATCAAACGAAGATCTTCTGGTGGCATGGTAACACTGCACTACTGACAGTGACAACTCCCTGCATCCTGAGAGCACGGACATAGCCGAACAAATACTACGCATAATCAAAGACCCGCTAGGTTGACACACCTAGGCAAAAATAAGGGCTTCCCGGCGAACCAAAAGGGTTCGGGCAAAAATAAGGGATGAAATAGAAAAATCTGTACACCCGGCAAGTCGAAAACCTAAAAAGGCGGCTTGGGCAAAAAAGGGTATCCCGATGGACTAAAAACCCGAAAAGGCGGTCCAGGCAAAAGTTAGGGATCAAAGCGTACGACTATGTCCCGGTATCTCGTCACTTGCCTACCAGAAGAAGGTTCATCAATCGGCAGTTATCAAGCACCTCCACAAGGTATCTTCTTCTCCCACATCAGAAACAGGGGCAATAATGAGTTGTCTAAGCGATCTGGTTGCTCTGTCCACCAAGGTACCAAGGTAGGTTCGGCTGAAGAACGTAACCAGGATACCTTCACTCCCCGTCGAGTAAAACAAGATCCAACAATTCTCCTCAAGCAGAGTTGGTCTCCAATCAGCCCCGAGAATGCACAATATCTCCAGCAAGTCAGCAACACTCTCTCCAAGCAGAGTTAATCTACTGTCAGCCTTAAGGAAGTTGGGTATCCCCAGAAAATCTCAATATTCCCCAGCGGGGTATACAGATGTTCCTGAGCAAGCATCCCCGGCAGTCTTGATCTAAGATTGTTCCCCGGCGGAATACTGACATCCTAGTGGAGCCATTTCCCAATGCAGTCTCAAGTCTCCCCAGAAGAGTTGAATCAATCTCCCCGGTAGATTTTTGAAGCTTATCCCCAACAGATTCTGGAAGCTTACCCCCTGCAAAGTACGAACGCATCTCCCCGGCTTTATTCAAAGGTTATTCTCCACCAGAGCTTATACCTGGGTTATCCTCAGCCAATTACCACAGAAAGATCATCCTCAGCGAAGCTCTTCCTATCCCCCAGCGGAGTTCATCAAATCTTCCAACATAACATATCAAAGGTATCCCCGGCGGAGTTATCATCAATTTCAAAACCTCAGCGAAATATCTCTTCCCACAGAGTATTCCCTGCAGAGTAATCTCTCCAACAAGTTTATTACCCCAACGGAGTCATCTTCTCCTACCGGTTTATTCTTGCGACCATCATCCCCAGCGGAAACGAAGAACTCCACTCTTCAAACATCAAGCCCAGGATTCAATAAACTCCCGGCATCCGTCAAGGATTTATTTTCCTAGACGAGAATACATTCATAAACATCGCATCGTCATGATACATGCATATACACATCATACAATCTCATTTTATGTTGAGAACATCATCGCTTGATCCATGTCATGCATTGCATGTGACTAACCTTACCTTTCAGGGAGGATACAGTTAAATGATCAGCTATGTCAAAGAAGACAGATACAGTCGAAAGAGACCAATCCAGTCAAGGAAGACAGATTCAGTCAAAGAAGACAAATCCAGTCAAAGAAGACAGATACAGTCGAAAGAGACCAATCCAGTCAAAGAAGACAGATTCAGTCAAAAAAGACAAATCCAGTCAAAGAAGACAAGTCCAGTTAAATCCCAATGGTTTTTCTGATGCTCATCCAGTCAAAGAAGACAAGTCCAGTTAAATCCCAAAGGTTTTTCTGATGCTCATCCAGTCAAAGAAGACAGGTCCAGTTAAATTACTTCCTAAAGTCAAAGAAGACAATTCCGTCGTTATAGAAACCCGTCATTATAGACAACTCGTCATTGAAGACATCCCGTCATTGAAGACAACCCGTCAGTATAGACACTCGTCATTGAAGACAACCCGTCAGTATAGACACCCGTCAGTATAGACATCCGTCATTGAAGACAACCCGTCATTAAAGACAACCCGTCATTAAAGACAACCCGTCAGTATAGACACCCGTCATTGAAGACAACCCGTCATTAAAGACAACCCGTCAGTATAGACACCCGGCATTAATGACAACCCGTCATTGAAGACAACCCGTTAGTATAGACACCCGTCATTGAAGACATCTCGTCATTTAAGACAACTCGTCATTGAAGACAACTCGTCAGTATAGACACTCGTCATTGAAGACAACTCGTCAGTATAGACACCCGTCATTGAAGACATCTCGTCATTTAAGACAACTCGTCATTGAAGATAACTCGTTATTGAAGACAACTCGTCATTGAAGATCACTCGTCGTTGAAGACAACCCGTCCATGAAGATAACCCGTCCAAAGAGACAACTCGTCAAGAAAGACAAAACCTCCTCTGGTTCAGTTAAATCCTAAAGATTTTTCTGAGATAACCTGTCAGTAGAGACAACCCATCAGCCTTTTGAAGTTCCTGATTCGATACTTGTATCTAGCCAGGGCATGTCTGTGAGAGACTGAATGAAGATCAACCCCTGTAACAGGCCAGGTAATTATCTTTCTTTCTCAGGTACGCAAGTTCTTGCTAAGGAATCTCTTACGCGATCGACACCTAGATGGCATCTATAAGCCCATCTCCACAACTATCCATCACAGTTCCAAATGGCATCTATAAGCCCATTCCCGACAAGGTTCTGTCACACATCCAGGTGGCATCTATAAGCCCATCCTCCTATCCATCATCTTTCCAAATGGCATCTGTAAGCCCATTCCCGACATCACACTGCTGATACTCAACTATGTGAGTGCAAATTTCTGGGCACTCTAGTGTTCAATCATCTTCCACCCTCGGATCACGAAAGGCACACAAGCCAATCTACATCATCAGGTCTAAGAAGATTTAACAGGGGCAACTGTTGTACCCCAAAATTTTCCCTCCCATATTATTCAAAGTTTTGCCAAGCATCACCTCAAATGGTTCAAAGTCTACTCAAGGGTTACACAGTCAACCACCCTCCTAAGCCAGTCAAATTAGGGTTTTGGTTCTTGCAAGGGAGTTGATGTTTTCAAGGGCTCAATCAAGTCCCATATGCTCATGTACATTGTCAAGCACCTACATGTCAAGTTTCAAGGCTCACAAGGTCAAGTTGCACAGTCAAAAACCCTAATTGCTTCACAGTCAACTGCAGGGGCAAAATGGTTATTTGGCAGTCAAAAGTCAAAAATTTTGGTCAACATCTTATTTTGAAGCCACAATCATCATTTGATCAAGTCTTGATCATGATTCCACAAGAATGGCTCAAAAATCATCAAGATGCAAAAGTTTCTATTTTTGGACAGCTGAAAAGTCAACTGTAACTTGACCAAGGCATAACTTTTTCATGGTTCATCAGAAAAATCCCATCCAATTCTCATTTTGAAGGGGATGAAATTTCCTACAACTCATCTTCACATTCCAAGTCCAAGAAATGCTCTCACAAAAAGTTATCAATTTCAACATTATAGGTCATTTTCAAAAGTCAACCAAAAGGCACTTTAAGTCAAAGACCATAACTTGAGATTGGTAAATCAAAATGACATGGGACCAAAGGCATTGGTTAGAGGACTTCAAGACATTTCCAAAATGTCCAAGAACATGTTCATATGATCAAAATTGAGCAAGATATGCATTGGAGAAGTTGGGAAATTTTTGTGAAATGGCCAAAGTCAACTATCCTTGAAACTTCATTTTTGACAAAAAGGGCCCACTTTTTCCACTTGGTTCAGCTTTTCCATGCCTACCACGTGTCCCATGATTTATTTCAAGATTAAAAATTAATTTTTCTATTTTTATTTAATTTTATTTGATTTAATTCATTTTAAATCTTTAAAATTCAAATAAAAATCAAGAAAATTAATTAAGGGATATCTTTTGGTTTGAATAACTTTGATACACCATAATTCACATACCAATTTCGTGTAAGACCTATTCCAAGCATGAAATTCAAATTTGAAGCAAAAAAGGCAAGTTGTTCAATGGTGATTATGGAGAAAATCAAAACTTCATTACAAGGCTTTAAGGCTCATGATATTGATTGATTATCATTCAGAAACATATATGCAATTGGTCCATACATGATACACGAACTAGAACTCTCACATACAGCATAACCAATTTCCATTTTTCAAGAGAAAAGTCACAAACTGAAAACCATTTTCCAGAACAATTCAAGCTTTCCTTTTGATCCAAACACGTTCCTTACATCCCCAGGAACGATTGGCAATCATTAACAAGTCAAAAACCTCAAAGAATCGCTCATCACGCCCCCACGATTTGTCCATTATTTTGAGAATCGAAACTCCATTTTTACGCATCATTAATTCGTTTTGATCATTGTTATGCATTACTGACATCGTTACGAAGCTTTCCATATGACTTAATTTGATTATGGTGCCTTAAAACGCCAAATGCCATTGTTGAGTTCTAGGTTTTTCAGAGTTTATAATTTGGGGTTTTTCACATAGTGTAAAATTAAGCCTCAAGACTTACATGGCCAAACCCAGCAGGATGAGACGAAGCTAAAGTACACCTCGCGCCCAATTTATATTTCACGAGCGTCTAATCGCTATTTTTTACATGCTTGCATTTTGTGGGGGTTTAAAACCCCCGCTATGTGTTTTATGTTTACAGGAAAGGTTGAAGACGAAGGCCGTGGCAGCATGGGATTGGCCAGTTCAAATAAACACGCAGATTTTTTTGATTTCCAGAATAACGTTGTTTTTCACATTTAATTTTCTTTGTTTATTATGTGTACAAACTAACGCGCTTGGTGTAGTGGTTGGCTAGGTGCCTTGCAAGCGTTGGGACCTGGGTTCGATTCCCAGGTCCCCCATAATTCCAATGTTATTTTTTCCAATATGTTCTTGTGCAGATTCCCAAGCGTTGAACACCATAAACCTCACAGATCCAAGCGCCAGGTGGCCATGATCATAGATCCAAAGGATGAAAGGTGATGAATACCATGTGCTCAGTCAAAGCATGCTGCATGCAATCCAAGAAAGTCAACGTGGCTGAAGATTCAAATGGGCCAGAATTCAACAATACACCTCCATCTGGCCCAGTACCCCCATGGTTCTTGCATTTTTTTTCTTTTCTTTTCTTTTTTTTATTTACTAATTATATTTATTAACTGTTATTATTTAATTAACTCATAACTAATTTTTCACAATAAAATTCAATAAAAAAACCAAAAAAAATACTTTATTAATTTAAGTAATTATTTTGTAAATAAATATTAAATAATTGAATTAGCTTTAATTAGGCAATTTTAACTTTTTTAAATAACTAAAATAATTTAGAATTAGGTTAACTTAGAATTTTAATTCTTTTATTTTATTTCATAAAAACATAAAAACACAAAAATATTTTCTTTTAATAAATTAATTAATTAGTTTAATTATTAGTTATTAATTTCATTTAATCACAAAAAAGACAAAAAAAATTCAATTTCTTTTCTTAAAAGGGTCAAAACCCTTAGAACGTTCCCGAGTATTTTTCATTCGCGTGCATTTTATTTTGATTATTATGTAATTGCTTCCAAGAATGTAATAGCAATTAGGTTTACCGCTTTATTTTAATTTCTCGTACTTATTTACCAAAACGGGTCTTTGTATTTTTGGCGATGTATAGACCCGCGCCTTGTAATAGCGTAGAATTTATATTTCCGCAATTTACTTTCCACACCCCCTAACTGTTAAATGCATGAAAGAATGTATATAAATAAAATTAACTCGTAGCTCACAAAATAACATGTACAAAAACATTAACTGAAAAACAACACACCAAGCACATGCCACTCCTAGGGTACGCTTCACTCGTTGCCTCGAAACGTGGTCATCAAGTATATGGTGTCTTAGAGGTCGCCCTTCTGTCCAAAAGATCCAGTTGCCTCGAAACGGTTGCCTCGGATACAAAGGATCTAGGACATTAGGGTTACTTCTAAGGTGTCCTACCGTTGCTTCGGTGACCACACTGTCCCTAATAATCGAATTGACCCGAACACCTCTAACGATGGTGCTACCTACCTCTCAATGGTGGGATAGCACTATCTAAAGGACTCGTACACAGCTTAATTCCTTAGGGTAGGTAGATGACTCATGGGTACTTGCTCTTTTCAAAACAAACAAAATACTTTTCACACCTTACACTTTCAAAAAGTTTTCAAACAATACTTCATACACTCTTGAGGACTGATACAAGAGTTACTTAGAAGTTTTCCAAACGAACTTTTTTTCAAAACCCACACACTTGAAAAGCAAACAAATTTTGAAAACATAAGAGCAAGTACCTAAGAGCCCGTGGATAACCAAGGATAGAAAGGGTGCTAACACCTTCCCTTTCTATAAATCTACCTCCCGAACCGAGAAACATTCTCAAATAAGGAATTTTGCTGTGCTTTTGTCCTTTCCATGTTGGAGAACATAAAAGACGGTGGCGACTCTTGCTTACCGCGACATTTCGCGAAACCAGCTAAAAAACAGTCAGTTCTATTTCCACCGATCACACATGGGGCCAGATATCTGAGGCAAGATCAAATCTACCAATTCCAGTAACCAAGAGCAAGATATGAAGCATGATATAGGACTTGTACAGGCCTGCATTGGACAGATAGACACTCTTGCTTCAAGAAGAAGAAAAGTTGCAAACCACAAGCCATCTCTCACATCTGTTAAAACCAACTTACACAAACATTGCAAACAAGTTTGAGACCTCCTAACAAGCCACAAACACGACCCCTTTGCCTCTCAAAACCCCTAGTGCACAAAACCCCCATTTTATGGCAAAACAGAGTCCGTTCTGCAAACTTCAAGTCATAATCAAATTCTGTTGTGCGTTTTATCCAAAGATACTTCAAACACCTTCCAACCAACATACCTAAGCTATCCAGATCATCCATTGCTAGCTGTAACACCCTTAACACACATTGCCATTTTTGTTTCAAATCTTTGCAGGTTGAGTTCTGTAGCACGATTCAGACTACTTCAAAACAAGCCAGGCATTGGGAAAGCTTCATTGGACATCAGGCAAGCTCAAAAGAACCTCACACACTCTTGGAAGTTGCTGCATTGGCCAGCTCGAAGTCAACTGAAACAGGTATTTCATGAACTTCTATCTCTCTATTTAGGAATAGTTAGGCTTAGGTTTGTGAATGAAATGTGTTGTACTCATAGCCCTGAAGCCATACATATGCTTAGTTTTCATTTACATTAATCGTGCTAGGAGAATTTCACCCATGAACTTTCTGAAAAAACTAGGTTAGAAATTAGGGCCAGAGAAATTCTCTCTGGTCTTTGAGAGTTAGCTCAAGTTTTTTATATGGTTGGATTCGTTGTTTGATGCTCTACAAATTTCATGTTATGAGTTTTGTCAAAAAATCAAAGAATCGGGAGATAGCATTTGTGTACAGAAGCGCGCGTATTTTTGTTCAAAGGAAGAAGATGAAGTTTGGTTTGGGTTGGGCCTGTACAAGCTTGCTTTTGGCACCCCCCCCCCTCTTTTCTTTTTACACCCCCTGGCCCATTTCTTGTACATTTGTCATTTTTGTATTTTTGTTTCATTTCTGATTTTGATATTTTATTTTCTAACATAAAAAATACTTAAAATTTATTTTTATATTTTTCATATTTATTTGATATTTATTTTCATTATTACTAGTATAAATATGTAAATAATTTATTTTCCTTTTATTAAAACTCAAAGAATAATGTAAAAAAATATGTTTATTTTTATTTATTATTTTTTATACACACTTAAAAACATTTTCTTGAATATACACATTTTTTGTAAATAATTAATTTTTTATTTTTATATATTTAATATGTTTAATATATATATATATATATATATATATATATATATATATATATATATATATATATATATATATATATATATATATATATATATATATATATATATATATATATATATATATATATATATATATATATATATATATATATATATATACTTTATTTTATTAAATAATTAGGTCAAAAATACAAAAATAATACACTTTCATTTTTATTAATATTTTACACTAAAAATATCTTTTTTTACAATATACTTTTATTTTTGTATAAATTAATATATTATTGTATGTAATTAATAAATAATACTATTTATTTAAAAATTAGGGTTTTTGCCCTAAATAACAAAATAATTAAATTGACCTTTTTTATATTATTATTTACATTTCATATTAAAAAATACTTTTTACATACATAAAAACTTTTTTTGCATAATACATTTAATTTAAACATTTATTTATTGTATTTTATTCAATTATTGTACATTTAAATATTGCCTATACATTCGATTTGGTGGTAATAATTTAGAATTTAATTTGTTGTCAAATCCCCCCAATTCAAATTTGTACCCCCCTCCCTATATCATGTTGTAATAGTGTAGAATTTAAATTCTCGCACCTTTTTATGCTTTCAATTATGCCATGATTAGACTTAGGGTTTGTATGCCAAATAAAATCAACAACTAGCTTGACCTAATCCAAGATAAACATGCATGAAAAACAAACACAATGCACACTTGCACCCCCTAGGGTTTCAATCCACTTGTTGCCTTCAAAAATGGGCCATGGTTGCATGTTAAGTACTTTAGCAAAACAAAAACAAAACAAAAGATCATAGTCCCTCGATGACGCTATCTGAGTTGCCTAAACAAAATAATCAAGTCCCTCAAGAAAACTGCCAAAAATACTTGACACAATTGCTATCATGGTCTATACGATGACCCGCGCATGTCCCGTTTAACATCCTAACACAAGGTTGTTCACCAAATACAATGGTGAAACAACACTGTTAAAAGGGTTAAAAACATAACAAAAATCTTTGAGTAAAATAGGGTAGATAGCTCTTAGTTACTTGATCAAGCTTTCAAAAACATCCTTGCTATTTTTCAAAACACACTTCACAACACAATTTCAAAACCCTACTTTCAAACTTGGAAAACTTTTCAAAAGACAAAAAACACCTTTGTATACATTCAAACAAGAATTATTACAAAGGTTGCCACAACGATGGCCTCTTTTCAAAACATCTTTCAAAATCACACAACAAAGCACCATTTCAAACAATTTAAAAGCAAAAGCAAGTGATCTAAGCAAGTAACTAAGAGCCCATGGATAACCATGGATAGAAAGGGTGCTAATACCTTCCCTTTCTATAATCTACTCCCCGAACCCAAGAAAACATCTCAAAGGTCTTTCCTGTGCTTTTTGACCTTTCCTTAGGATAAAATAAAAAGTCGGTGGAGACTCTTGCTAAACCGAAACATTTGCGAACACAAACGCAAAATCCCAAGTCAATTCTCCCACCGTATCACAAGTATCAATACAACGCCGACTTGGCGCCAACCCGTACTCAGCTACAGAGTATGGCTATGGCTACCAATGAGGGCTTCAAAGACTATGCCCAGAAATGGAGGGATTTAGCCGGAAGGGTGCAACCACCTTTATCTGAAAGAGAGCTAGTGGAAATTTTCTTGGGGACTCTATCAGGTCCTTTCGTTAATCACCTGATTGGAAGCTCCTCTACAGGTTTCACTGAGTTGATTCTAACTGGCGAGAGGGTTGAAGTCGGTATTAGAAGCAGGAAAATTCAGAAAGATGTGTCTACCTCTGCTGCTGCCAAAAAGCCCTTCACTGGTAAAAAGGAAGTGTCTGTTGTCTATGCTCAAAGGAATCAGGGAAAAACCGAACGGCGACCAATAGTGGGGGATGTCATGATTCAAAAGTCCGCATCAGACCAGTCAAGAAACAATCAGCCGAGAAATGATCAGCCGGGGAATAACCAGCAAAGGGTGGAAAGGCCTGTAAGGTAATTCACCAAGATAAACATGACTCCTGCTCAAGTCCTACCACATCTCTTGAAGTTGAATTTGGCCATGATAAAAGAGGCCCTTAAAAATCCTAATACTTCATCTCCACACTACCATCTGAATGCCAGGTGTGCTTACCATTCAAAAAGTCCAGGGCACGACACCAACAACTGTTGGGCTTTGAAGAACAAGATTCAATATCTGATTGACGCAAAGGAAGTTGAATTTGAAGCTCCTGAAAATTCGAATGTTATCTCTGCTCCAATGCCTATGCATGGACACAATGTCAGTGTTGTGGAAGAAGATCTGTTTGTTTCTACTGTGGATGAACTGTTAACTCCTCTCCTAACCATCAAGTTGAATTTGTTGAAAGCTGGGGTGTTCCCAGGTTGCGACCAAGATTGCCATGCTTGCCTATTCTCCCCATTTGAATATCCTCTATTGAAGAAAGGAATCCAACAATTGATTGATAACAAGGAAATCTTGTTTGACAAAGCTCTTATCTCACCCATTCCAATTGCAGAAGTTTCAATAATAACCATATACGCCAATCCTTCCAGGGTTCCTAAAAAACCCGTTAGGATTACATCCGCTCCCATGACTACTCCATTGAAGATAACAATGCCCGGGCCTGCCCCATACAAATCAGATAAAATGGTACCATGGAACTATGGTGGAGAAATTGACTACCATGGTGTCAAACAGATTGAGCAGACTGCCGAAGACGAGAGTTCTGAAGAAGACAATTCCGACATCAGTAACATTGCTGGAACAAGCAAAATTACTCGTAGTGGAAGAATTTTCTCTCCAGAGATTGTGCCTCCAAAGGCAGTCTCTGGACCCGTGGCCACTCCGAAGATTACCCCTGTGATTGTACCCGCCAACAATAACAATACAATTCCCATCCCTATTTCTGTTGTTGAGAAAAAAGGAAATAATGTTCAAGAGGAGCCTATCTTGACGAAGGCTCAGTCACTAATCATTCCTGAAACATCCTAGAAAGAGATGGAAGAACTTCTGAGGATCATTAAGAAAAGTGATTATGATGTTGTTGAACAATTGGGGCAGACCCCCTCCAAAATCTCTATGTTAGTCCTGATGTTGTGCTCTGAGGCACATGCTAAAGCTTTGGTCAAGTTTCTGAAGACAGCGCACGTGCCGCAAGAGACTTCGGTTGATCAATTCCAGGAGTGTGTAGCCAATCTGACAGTCGACAATGACCTGGGTTTCTCCGATGCCGACTTGACCTCCAAAGGAAGAAAATATAACGATGCACTACATGTCTCAGTGGAGTGTAGGGGAACCACCTTAGCCCGTGTTTTGGTTGATACTGGATCATATCTAAATGTCTTGCCAAAGAAAGCCTTGGATAGATTGGATTGTGAAGGCCTAACCCTGAAACCCAGCAATATCATTGTGAGAGCATTTGACGACTCTAAAAGGATAGTCCATGGTGAGGTGGACATCCCGATCAAGTTGGGTACCCAGACGTTCAATTCAACATTCTACGTGATGGACATCCGTCCTTCCTACTCTTGCTTGTTGGGACGCCCCTGGATTCACAATGCCGGAGATGTCACCTCCACCTTGCATCAAATGCTCAAGTACCCCGTCCAAGGGAAAATTATAATTGTCCATGGGGAAGAGGAATATAAGATTAGTCATCTGAATTCCTTCTGTTATGTGGAGTTAGATGGCGAATTCATAGAGACCCCTTTCCAACACTTTGAAGAATTTTCTGAAGAAATAACGGCGACTAAAGCAGTGTCCTCAGCTCCTGTGATCATAAGACCTCCACCTCGGATGTCATCTCTCAAGGATTCTAGGGCAGTAGTGGAAGAAGGCGGATCCACTATCTGGGGGAAGCATCCCGACTTCCCTTTCAAATCAGACAAATTCGGCTTGGGATTTACTTTGATTGGTCAGAAGGTTGTGTGCCGCTTCCGTGCCGGAGGGCCACCTGTGAAGATCAGTCACCGAGGGGTTAATGCACTAGAGGACAGTGAAGAAGAGGGCAGCTTGGAAGAATGGATTTTTCCTACTGCTGGCAGAGGACTGTGCAACTGGGAAGCAAAAGACTTTGTTCCGATTACTTTCATACCGCAATACCCTTCAACTACGGAACCCATGGGTAACGATACTGCTATAGCCTTCAGTGACACTGAAGATCTGATCAACCAAGCCGAATACGAAGGTGAGGAAGATTGTGAGTTTCCAGGGGAATTGGCCAGACTTTTACAACAAGAGGAAAGAGAAATCCTGCCTCATGAGGAGTTGTTGGACACAATCAACTTGGGCACTGATGAAGACAAGAAGGAAATTAGAGTGGGTGCCAATCTAGAGCCAAGTGTCAAGGAGCGCTTAATTCAGCTGTTGCATGAATATGTTGAGATCTTTTCCCGGTCATACGAAGACATGTCGGGACTTGATACAGACATTGTGTTACACTGTCTACCCACAAGAGAAGATTGTCCACCAGTTAAACAGAAAGTCCGCCGCATGAGGCCCGACATGTCAGAAAAGATCAAAGCAGAAGTTATGAAGCAGTTCAATGCTGGATTTCTTGCTGTTACTTCCTATCCATAATGGGTTGCTAACATTGTTCCCGTGCCTAAGAAGGACGACAAAGTGGGAATGTGCGTGGACTATAGAGACTTAAACAGGGCTAGCCCTAAAGATGAATTTCCACTTCTGCACATCGATATCTTGGTTGACAATACAGCTCAGCACAAAGTATTTTCTTTCATGGATGGATTCTCAGGCTATAACCAGATCAAAATGGCACCTGAAGACATGGAGAAAACTACTTTTGTTACACAGTGGGGTACATTCTGCTACAAAGTGATGCCATTCGGACTGAAGAATGTCGGGGCAACCTATCAACGCGCCATGGTAGCTTTGTTTCATGATATGATACATCATGAGATAGAGGTCTACGTAGATGACATGATAGCCCGATCACAAACGGAAGAAGAACACCTTGATCACTTGAAAAAGTTGTTTTTCAGGTTGAAGGAGTACAAGCTAAGGTTAAACCCTAACAAGTGCACATTCGGAGTCCGGTCCGGTAAACTCTTGGGTTTCATTGTCAGCAACAAAGGCATCGAGGTTGATCCTGCCAAAGTCAAAGCTATACAAGAAATGCCTGCTCCTCGCACTGAGAAGGAGGTCAGAGGTTTCTTGGGACGCCTAAACTACATTGCTAGGTTCATTTCTCACCTAACATCTACTTGTGAACCAATCTTCAAGATGTTGAAGAAAGATCAGGTAGTTAAATGGAACGACGAATGTCAAGTTTATTTCGATAAAATCAAGGAGTATTTGCTAGAACCTCCTATCTTGATGCCACCCGTCGAAGGAAGACCTCTAATCATGTATCTGACCGTCCTAGAGAATTCAATGGGGTGCATACTGGGGCAGCATGACGAGTCTGGCCGAAAAGAGCATGACATTTATTACCTTAGAAAAAAGTTTACCAACTGTGAGACCCGATACTCACTGCTCGAGAAAAATTGTTGCGCTTTGGTATGGACTGCTCGCCAGCTAAGGCAGTATATGTTGACTCATACCACTCTGCTGATATCTAAGATGGATCTGATCAAGTACATCTTTGAGAAGCCTTCTCTATCTGGAAGAATAGCTAGATGGCAGATGATCCTAACGGAATACGATATACATTACACAACCCAAAAAGCTATAAAGGGGAGTATACTAGCTGACCATCTGGATCATCAAGTTGTCGAAGATTACCAATCCATGAGGTTTGACTTCCCTAACGAGGATATTATGACATTGGACAACATTGAAGAGAACAGACCACATGACGGACTTGAACAAGGATCCCGATGGACCCTGTACTTTGATGGGGCCTCCAATGCACTGGGCAACGGTATCGGCGCGGTACTCATTTCCCCAGAAGGTTTCCATACTCCTTTCACCGCCAGACTTTGCTTCAACTGTACGAATAACATGGCAGAGTATGAAGCTTGCATCTTTGGACTCAAGGCTGCCATAGACTTGGGAATCAAATCTTTAATTGTGTTTGGGGACTCAGCTTTGGTCATCAGTCAGATCAAAGGAGAGTGGGACACTAAGCATCCAAACCTCATCCCTTACAAAGAACATGTCTTGACATTGTTACCACATTTCGAGCAGATTACCTTCGAGCACTTCCCGCGAGAAGAAAATCAGCTAGCAGATGCTCTAGCTACAATGCCGTCCATGTTTAAACTTAATTGGGATAATGAGGCTCCCCAAATCACAATTGAACGGATGGGAGAACCTGCACATTGTCACGAGATTAATACCGAAGAAGTAGTGGACCAACCATGGTTTCATGAAGTCAAAAGGTATCTCGAGGCGCAAGAATACCCTGAAGGAGCTATAGTCAATGACAAAAAGTTCTTAAGGAGGTTTGCAGCTAAGTTCTTCCTAAGTAATGGCATCCTGTAGAAGCGGAATCATGATTCTATTCTGCTCCTTTATGTGGACAAGATTGAAGCTGAAAGGATTATGGCTGAATTTCATGAAGGTACATTTGGCACTCACTCTAGCGGGCATACGATGGCTAAGAAGATTCTAAGGGCAAGCTATTACTGGTCTACCATGGAAGCTGACTGCTATCAACACTCCCGTACCTGCCACAAATGTCAGATCTATGCGGACAAGGTACACGTGCCTCTAGTTCCTCTAAATGTCTTAACAGCTCCTTGGCCATTCGCTATGTAGGGAATCGACATGATTGGAGAGATCAAGCCTACAACCTCCAATGGACACCGCTTCATTCTGGTGGCCATTGATTACTTCACCAAATGGGTCGAAGCAGCGTCCTTTGCATCCGTTACTAAGAATGTGGTTGCCCTCTTCATCAAGCAGAACCTTATTTTCCGGTATGGTATCCCCAAAAGGATCATCACTGACAACGGTACAAACCTTAACAATACTATGATCACCGCTTTGTGCGAGCAGTTCAAGATTCAACATCACAATTCATCCCCCTATCGACCGAAGATGAATGGTGCAGTCGAAGCTGCAAACAAAAATATTAAGAAGATCATACAAAAGATGACAGTCACCTACAAGGACTGGCATGAGATGCTACCGTTTTCTCTCCACGGGTACCGGACCACGGCACGCACATCAACTGGGGCAACATCGTATTCTTTAGTTTATGGCATGGAGGCTGTTTTACCTATCAAGGTTCAGATTCCCTCCTTGAGAATCATGAAGGATGTTGGTTTGAGTGAAGACGATTGGATTCATACCCGGCTTGATCAACTTAACTTGATTGACGAAAAAAGGCTTACTGCTATTTGCCATGGTCAGACGTATCAAAAACGGATGATCAAGGCTTTCAACAAGAAAGTCAGACACCAGGTATATCAAGTTGGAGATCTGGTAATCAAGTAGATCATCTTGCCGCAAAGTGATCCCAGGGGAAAATGGACTCCTACCTACGAAGGACCATTTGTAATCAAAAACATCTTTTCTGGTGGGGCAATGATCTTAACCACCATAGACGGTGACGACCTGCCGCACCCTGCGAATGCAGACATAGTCAAAAGATACTACGCATAAAAGACCTGCTAGGTTGACACACCTAGGCAAAACAAGGGCATCCCGGCAAACCAAAAGGTTCGGGCAAAAGTTAGGGATAAATAAAAAAAATCTGTACACCCGGCAAGTTGAAAACCCGAAAGGGCGACTTGGGCAAAAAAGGGTTTCCCGGTGGATCAAAAAACCGAGAGGGCGGTCCAGGAAAAAGTTAGGGAATTAAAGCGTATGACTATGTCTCGTCAAATCACTTTAAGGACAATCTCTTCACTGACAAACCTGGAGCTTCTGATCAATCCAATCATCTTCGGACGAAGCAACAAATGGACAAGATATTCGGAGTTACGAAGGCTATAGCAGAATGGGGACCCCATGAATTTTTTTACACATAGATATTTTCTTTGTATAAATTTTTCTCATTTTTTATGACACCATCCTCTTACTAGTATGTTTGTCTTCTTTGTACAAAATACTTATTCAAAGTAAATACAAAGATATCTCTTTAAAGTGCAGAAAACTATTTTCCTTTTTCTTTTTACACTTGTGTTTTATTTGCAAAAACGCCCAATGATTCATTAATGAACATATGCATTTGAACATAATTACTGTTTACAAATAGACAGAAGTGAAAAATAATAATTGCTGACAGGTTGAGAGGATAGGAAAACGTCTTTTGGCTATTCCATGAGCAATCCCTACTGTACATCATATAGATCCCCAACGGAGCTAAATTTAAAAATCCCCATCAGAGTTAAAACTCCAAACTCCCAATCCCCGGTGGAGCCAAAACTTTGAACCACAGATCCCCAGTGGAGCTGAAACCTTCATTCCCCAGCGGAGTAAAATTTCAAACTACCAATCCACAGCGAAAACCATCCAGTTTCTCCAAATTCCCCAGCAAGTTGTCTTGAATTCTGAAAATCAACCGGATAACAGTTAACTTATGTCTCTCCCCAACCTAGGTTGATTCCCCAGTAGAGTGGCAGATGACCCAAACTCCTGAACTTACTCCCCAGCAGTAAGCCTTCTTCCCCGCAGAGTTTTATTATTGCCCAGTGAAGTCACCAGAAGGAAGATTCTCATTCTTAACTCCCTGCAGAAGTCATCAGAATTTTCTCTATTCCTCAGCAAAATAAGGATTCCCTTTGTGTAATCCCCAGTAGACGTCATTAAAGTTCTCTGGATTCCCCAAGCAGATTATTCAAGCAGTTTGGCATACTCTCACAACAGAATTTTTGTCAAATGCTCCAACTTCAAGACATGAAGGATCCTCATATCCCCAGAAAAGTTATCAAGGATTTTAATCCCCCAGCAGTTGCCAAGGATTTCTCATCCTCAGCAATCAAAGATTTTGAATCTCCAGCAACGGTCAAGGATTTATTTTCCCCGGCAGCAGTCAGGGAGTTATTATCCCCAACCGCCAAAGATTTTCTTATCCCCGTATTTCAAGGATTTATTTTCCTCAGCAATACAGCTAATCAGCTTACATGCGCATACATTACATTCATATATCATAAACATTGATAAAGCACACTTATTGCATCATGCATTTCATGCAACATAACGTTGTGTTTCAGCTAACATTTTACCCTTTTCAGGATAAGATTAATAGCTATCTGTAACAATGTTCAAAGATTTCAGATACAGTACGGATACGCTCCAGATACGGAAGCCATTCTGTTACTCATTCAAGATTTCAACTATCAGATTGTAGTACAGATACGCTCCAAACGAGAATGCCATTCTGATATTCATTCAGATCTCAAATGCAGATACTATACAGATACACTCCAGACACGGAAGTCATTCTGTCACTCATTCAGATTTTCAAGTTCAGATACGCCCCAGACACGGTTGCCATTCTGTCACTTATTATGATTCTCCCCAGCTCAGACACGCTCCAGACGCGGATGCCATTTTGTCGCTTATTCAGATTTCAGATTCAGATACAATACAGATACACTCCAGACACGGAAGTCATTCTGTTATTCATTCAAGATTCAAGTATAGTTACATCTCGAATACGCTCCAGACACGGACGCTATTCCATTGCTCATACAGACTCAGTCTCCAGATACAGTTCAGATACGTTCCGAATACGGACACCATTTTGATACTCATTCTTTTGACTTACAACTTATAGTTCAACAAAAATTCTTGGATGGAATATTTAAGCCCATCTCCAACAAGGTTCTATCACCTCTCCAAATGGCATCTTTAAGCCCATTTCCTCAATTACACTTTGACGAGTGCAAATTTACGGGCACTCTAGTGTCCAATCATCTTTTACCTTCGAGTCACGAACAGCAAACTCGCCAATCTAACTTTTCAGGTTCAAGAAGATTGAACAGGGGAAGTTGTTGTACCCCAAAATTTCCCCTCTCATTTTATCAAGATTTTCCTCACAAGACTCTTTGGACTCAAGACAAGATTAGGGTTTGCTCAGCTCAAGACCTCACCTTGCATTGATAGCCTGAAATTAGTGTTTGAGTTTGCACAAGGATTTTTGGACCATAAATGCTTCATGTGACTTTCATATACCATCTTGGACCCCTAAGATTGCTCATACCAAGTTTCAAGCCTTGAATCACATTTTTGCCCAGTCAATTGGACAGTTGACCTAAAAATCAACTGTATTGGGGAAAAAGTCAATTGTGGCCAATTTATAGTCAAACCTCATAATTCTTGATCCACAACAACATTTTAGGCTCATATGAACCATTTGATCAAGTTTGGACCATAACTCCACAAGAAATTTGATCAGATCATCAAAAGGGCAAAATGGTCAAAATTAGGGTTTTGACTGAGAAGGGGCAATTTCTGATTTTTAACCTAGCCAATGAACAATTGGGTTCAAGCATGATTTCAAGGAATAAATAGCATCATCTTGACCTAATCACAAGGTCCAAAAAATCTCAAATGCATAGGATTGACAGATGAATTTTCCAATCAACTGATCAAAAATCAATTGTACACTGAAAAGTCAAACTTTGACTTTTTGGTCAAAATCAAGTGCCGAGGGTCATAATTCATCAAGATATGTAAAAATGTGAAACTTGTTGACCAAGAAACCTAAAATTTCAAATTAGGGTTTTAATTTGAAATTTTTCATAACTTAGAATTTTTCTAAGTTATGGAAATTTCTTATTTTTCTCCAACTTTCCATAACTTTTTCACCATGATGCAATTGGATTCAAAGAAAACTTCCAACATGAAAGTTGTATTCCTCCATGAAATCTACAACTTTGATTCACAAAGTTTTCCCAAATGATTCTTGGATCTCAAGTTATGATTTTGTGAATAGGGGTCCATAAACTTTTTAACTTAGTGAAATTTTGCCCTAGTTTAGGCAGGTTTTTGACCTAACTTAATGGCAACGTTTCACCTAGTTCCAAGAGGAATCTCAAAATGAATTTCAAATATGGATTGTAGATAATGTTACAAGTTTTCCAAAATGTCCAAGAACTCTCCAAGATCATTTATGGTTAGGGAGAATCGAAGAAAGGAAAATGGCAATTTATCACTTTTGTTCAAGGCATTTTCACAATGGTTCAAGTTGCAAATCTGTCCTAGCATGCTTGTACCTTGCATTACAGGTCCTAATCCTTTCTACACTCCATAATTAAATACAAATTCATTGGATATTTTGGCTTTATTCTGACCTATGGAGCATTGTACAAGAGTTTAATCCAAAAATGGCATAAAGGTCACAATACTACTTTGATAAAGCATGCTTTTTGCAACTTTGCAAATCTTGAGCCATGGACCCGATCTTTTGTTGCAAACAAGATCCACAAATAGCAGGCAAAGTACACCAACTCTATGCAGTCCATAAGCTAGCCTGTACAGGCCTTTGGCATTGTCACCTCAAACTTTCTTCAAAAGCAAGCAAACTTGCAAAAGTAAAGACAACTTGTGCATCTGTTAAAGAGAAGACTTGGTATCATTTCAAACAACTTCAGAACCTTGTAAAAATCCAATACACGAATCCATAACATCCCAAACACTCTCAAAAACCAAAATCACATTATTCTGCCCAAACAGGGCATCATCTGCAGAACCCTTGCCAAATCAATATTGGCTCATGCGTTTCTCATTTTAAGACTTCAAACACATTACATACATCCTACCTAAGTTGTTCAGGCCTTTGTCTTGCAACTGTAAACCCTATTTCAAGGATCATCATTTTCATTTTGGAGGTTTGCAGGTTGACTTCTACAGGGAGATTCAAGCATCTACAAGGCAAGCTGAGCATTGGAGAAGCTTGAGGGAACATCAAGGAAGCTCACACGATCTTCAGGCCTCACTCAAAGTTCCCACATTTCCATATCCAAACTCAACTGAACAAGGTATTTTTCAAAGTTCTATCTCCTTATTTAGGCATCCTTAAGCTTTGATTTGTGAAGAAAAAATGTAGTCCTTAACTTGCTTAAGCTATACATATGCATATTTGCCATTTATATTAACTGAGCTAAGAGTATTTGATTGTTGAAGTTCATGAAAAAATTAGGTCAGGAATTAGGGCGACTGAAATTCTCCTTGGTTTCTTAGAGTTAGGTTTCAAATCTTATATCATTGGAATCGTGATAAAAAATGCTACAAGTTTTATGTTGCAAGATTTTGTTTTTGTGCACGTATGTAAGAGTTACAGGTTGAAGCACAGAAACACGCATTTGGACATTGGCTGAAGGTCGGGGACGAAGGCTGGTTGGGCTTGGCGCCTTGGGCCTGCTACTTTTCACACCCCCATGTTTCCTATTTGCACCCCCTTGGCCTATTTTCTTTTTTTTTTCATATTTTCTTGTCATTTTTATATTTATTGCTTTTATTTATTTTTCTGAACATGAAAAAATCTTGAAAAATATTTTCTTTATTTTTTGTATTTTATTTTATTATTTTTATTATTTTTTTGGCATAAAAAAATAGTTTATTAGTAATAATATACTTTATTCTCTTAAATAAACTTGTAAATAATAAAAAAATACTTAAATATTTCATTTTATTATTCTATACATATTAAATATTTATTTTCCATATATATTTAATTTTTGCTATTGGTATATAATATTATTATTATTTTTCTTAAACAAAAAATGAATAAAATAATATTAGAAAACAATATTTTCTTTTAAATCAAAAACTAGGGTTTCCCCTTTCAAAAATAATAATATTATTTTTTCTTATTTTTAGGACTTAGATAATTTTATTTTTTTCATACATAAAACAATTACAAAACATTTTTTTGCATATTTACATTTTTTATTGCATATTTAAATAATTGTTTATTTATTTATTATACAATAAATTCAATTAGGTTGTAATAGTGAGTTAGGGTTTTATTTTGTGCAAATATCCCCATTCAAAACTTATATCCCCCCTCCCATAATATTTTTGTAATAGTTTAGATTTACTTTACGCAATTTATCGCATTATATACATGTTTAGTAAAAACTAGGGTTTGTATGATAAGACAAAAATCAAAACAAATAGCAAGACCTAATCCAAGACAAAAATGCATGAAAAATGACAACACATTGCACACAAGCACCCTTAGGGTTTCACCCACTTGGTTGCCTAATAAAATGGCCATGGTATGCATGCAAGGTATCTTGGCAAAATCAAACAAAACAAAAGATCATAGTCCCTCGATGACGCTAGACTTGGTTGCCTAAAAAACAAATGATCTTGGTCCCTAAAACTTGCTAAGATACTTGGCACTATTGATATCATGGTCATACGATGACCCACGCCCGTCCCGCTTAACATCCAAAGATAGGGTTGTCTACTAAAACAATAGTAGGTCAACAATGTCAAAGGAATAAAAATGTACAAGAAAGACTTTTGAGTAGGTAGATAAGTTTCTAGTTACTTGATCAATTTGCAAACCATCTTTGCTATTTTCAAACAAACACACACATTTCAAAAATATTTCCAAAAACAACTTTCAAAACATTGAAACATTTTTCAAAAGACAAACATCTTTGTATACATTCTTACGAACGAGAATCATTACAAAGATTGCCAAAACAATGGCCTCTTTTCAAAATACTTTCAAAACCACACAAAGCACCATTTCAAATAATTGGAAAAGCAAAGCAAGTGATCTAAACAAGTAACTAAGAGCCCATGGAAAGCCATGGATGAAAAGGGTTCTAGCACCTTCCCTTTTCATAATCTACCCCCCGAACTCAAGAAAACATCTCAAAGGTCTTTCCTGTGCTTTTTTACCTTTCCTTTTGGATAAAATAAAAGTCGGCGGTGACTCTTGCTAAACCGAAACATTTGCGACGAAACGCAAAACCTCAAGTCATTTCTCCCACCGTATCACACTTCCTCCCTTTCGGTGTCAGGTCTGCATCTGAAAAACCCAGCCCATTGTCAGCAGTCAGGCTAGCCACATAATATTTGAATTGATCAGCTGAGGTCTCCTATGGCACATGTGCAGTCTTGAGGAATGCAATCAAATCCTTCGCATGGGCTTCGGAACACAACAGCAGAGACAACATGGATATCTTTGAGGGGGTCTTCCCCAGCTGCTCGACCATGTTATATTCGCTCTTTTTGATGATTTTCAGTATTTCCTCTATCTCTTGCTTAAAGGCTTCCACGACAATTTTTCTAGGTGCCTCCGTCCGGGCAGGCTCACCTATAACTTCTTTGCCGCGGGTACCAGATGATTCGCCGACAGGGGTAATAATTGGAGTAAGAACAGGAGCAGTAGTTGATGTACCAGCAAGAACAGCAGACGGGATGACAATAGGCCTGTTGGCAGTCTTCGGGGAAATCTCGGGAGAGAAAACCCTTCCACTTCGGGTGACCTTGCTGGTCCCGACAATATTACTAATATCAGGATCAGCCTCTTCATTTTTCAGATCTTGTTTGATGCCATGATAGTACACATCGGCACCATAATTCCAGGGGACAGCTTTGTCCGAGGCATACGGGATAGGACCAGGAACAGTGATTATTAGCGGAGCGACTCTTGGAACAGATGTAATCCTAACAGGTCTTCTAGAGGAGACCTTGGAAGTATTGGCAGAAATGGTTATAATAGCAACGTCGTTAGATGGAACAACAGGAATCAAAGTTTTCTCGAACAAAATTTCTTTGTTGTCCATTAGGCGCTGAACACCTGACTTCAGCAAGTGGCAACCAGAAGGAAGAAATGAACACATGTGGCAACCTTCACCATAACCCGGAAATAAACCGGCTGACAAAAAATTCTTCTTAACTGTCATAAGAGGAGTAGAAACTTCATCCACCAAGGTCACAAACAAGTCGGTATCAACAACATTAACTCCACGGTCGTGTTTGGGCATGGGAGCAGTTATGACATTGGGCTTTTCCGGAGCATCAAACTCAATTTCCTTGGCTTCGATCAGATCCTGTACCTTATTTCTTAGAGCCCAGCAGTCATTGGTATTGTGGCCAGGACTCTCAGAATGATAGGAACACCGAGCATTTGGATTATATCGGGGAGATGTGGTGTTCGGATTCTTGGGGGCCTCTTTCAAGGTCGCCAAGTTGGATCTCAGCACATAATGTAGAACTTCAGCCAACGTCATATTGATTCGGGTAAACTGTCGTTGTGGTCTTTCCACCCTTTGTTGATTGTTGCGTTGTGGAGCAGTCGCAGGCCTAGGTATCATTACGGCACTTACTGTCTGACGATGTTCAGCTCTGTTTTGGCCTCTCGGGCTATAGATGGCATTGGCTTCTTTCTTACAAGCAAAAGGCTTCTTTACCGAAATCGAAGAGGCATCCTTCTATATTTTACCGCTCTGAATTCCAGCTTCTACTCTCTCTCCAGTTAGGATCAACTCGGCGAAACCAGCTGACGAGCTACCAATCAAATGATTAAAGAACGGACCAGATAGCATCCCCAAAAGCATATCGACCAACTCCCTATCAGACAATGGGGGTTGAACTCTTCCAGCCAAGTCTCTCCATTTCTAGGCATAGTCCTTAAAGCCTTCACTTGCACCCATGGACATACTCTAAAGTTGAGTACGAGTAGGAGCAAGGTCGGAGTTATACTGATATTGCTTGTAAAAAGCAGTATCCAGGTCTTCCCAATTTCAGACATTGGCTCTCTCCAGCTGGTAGAACCATTCAAGCTGAGTCCCTGACAGACTATCTTGAAAGAAGTGAACCCACAAATTTCTATCGGCGGTGTGGGGTTGGATATTTCTAATGTAAGAGCGGAGATGGAGTTTTGGGAAAGACACCCCATCATACTTTGCAAAAATTGGAGCCTTGAACTTCTGTGGGATGATCACTCCCGACACCAATCCCAATTCTTTGAAATCCAACCCGGATATCCTCTGGATTTCCATAGCACTCAGACGATCCTCCAACTACTTATATCTATCCTCAGTAGGAGGATACTGCTCATCATTGTAGTCGGTATCATTGTCAGAAACTTCAGGACTGCGGTCCTTCTCCCTTGTCTCTTCTTCTTGATTCTCCCCTTCTTTGGATGAAGAGGTCATATCGAATTGCTGCTTCAACGGCCCCCTAAACCTTCTGCCCATATTCAGAATACCGCCAGCCTTCTTCTTTTTCTTTTTCTCCTTCAGGATGAGGGCTTTCAGATCCTCCTGCCCTTTTGCCAGATTTATGAACATCTGCTGGAACTGGGCGTTTTGTGCCTGAAGATCCTTGATGCTTTATTCGAAAGACACTTCTGCTGAAATAAACAGTGAAGAAGATGAGAAACCTGTAATGGTACCTGTTCATGCAATGCTATGAATGGTATGCATATGCCATGATTTCAAAGACTTTGGGAAATTTAAATTTGCGAGCCAAAATAAAACAAAGATTTTATTAGTAGAATTCAAAGTTCAATTGCCTTTTAGGCGTTACAATTAAAAACAATTTTAAAAACTAGAAAAAATCAAAATTCCCATGGATGCTTCCTCTTCGTGCCGATATAGACATTAAGTCCTCTTTCCCCATGGAGCTGCTTTGTGAGCTCTAAAACCTTCCCCTCTTGGGCATAGAACTGATCCTTGTAAGTATCCCGCTCCTTCTTCAACTGAATCCAAGATCTCCGTAATTCTCCAAGATCAGTGGGCATATCAGGATGGACAATCGTGTAAGGAATACCCCCTCTAGTAGTGGGTTCCACAATCACTGGCTGAATGTCCATATAGGGCATCATAAGTTTCTGGGTGCGAGCTCGTACCCATTGGAGATAAGGTTCCATAGGAATGGAACCCTTTGGCCTCAAAGCCTTGGCGCCAGATCTATTTACCATGCCCCGAGATCGTATGAACCTCTGGCGATACCCTTGAACATCATCCTCATAGTTAAATGCAATGCCCTCGATAAGTAACTCATGGGGACCATCTCTTCGAGCGTAACCAAATTGTCGCAGGGCTAAACAAGGATTGTAGGTTATGCCCCCTCTGATGCCAAGTAATGGGACATTAGGGTACTCCCCACAGCGGTCAATAATAGCAGTGTTTTCCATAGCTCAGGAACAACAAAGAATATCCGTGTGAGCGAATGACATTATCCTTTGCGACCAACCCAAACCTTCTTCATTCTTCAGTACGGACATAGGGAGGTGAGAAATAAACCACCTCGACAGCAATGGCATGCAGCACATAAGAACCCCTCTTCTCTTCATGGTACGAGTATGGAAAGCGTGCAAGATATCTCTGAGCAAGGTAGGAATAGGGTTGCGATAAAGGAAGATCTTGATAGCATTCACATCTATGAATAAGTCTGGATTAGGGAATAGTACTAACCCATGGATTATAAGGGCCAAGACCTCCTCAAAAGCCTGAAAATTCGTATCATCCCAAAACAGCTGGGCCTTGTCTATCAGGAACTTGGCTAGAAAACCCTTGACTCCACTTCTTGTTTCCCAATTGGATACCACGTCGGCCCATTTCAGATGCAAGGCTGAGGCAATGACTTCTGGCTTAGAAACTTCTTCCAGACCTGTGAAAGGCAACTATTCAAGAATGGGTATATCCAATAACTAAGAGAAATCTTCCATGGTAGGAACCAACTGATAGTCTGGAAAGCTGAATCAGTGGTGTTTGGGATCAAACAACTGAAAGAGTACACTCATCATCTTTTCATCAAAGTTTGAAGTAACCAGGTTGAGAAGTCGACCATGTCTCTTAATGAACGCAGAAGTTTCAGGGACCTTTGATACTAGCTCCTTGAGTTGGGAAGGTATTTTCACAAAGCTGATTCGGATAGTGTTTCTACGAGCGGAAGCCATGATCTACAAAACAGAACAAAGATAAATTCCCTTGGTCCTTGAAATGGTTAGTGTAATAAGAATGGATGTTATGTTATGATGCATGATGTCATGTTCAAACAGAATAAATCACATATAAGCAAAACACACAATAGACCTTAGGTTCAAAGGCTTGCATGAGGTTAAAGGTAAGTGCCCTCTTGAAGTTTAGTTGGTTTCAAACATGTCTTAGAAAAGTAATCGGGTTCTAAAGATTCTCAATATCACTGATCATCCTTTATCGGGCATTATTTCAGATATCCCAAAAGTCTGATCTCAATGAGTGTAGCATCGAGTATCAACCAATCCTCAGCTTTATACCGAGGCCGGCTTTCTCACTACTTTCTAATGGCCAAGTATGTTCAACTAAGGTTCTAAGGTCCGTTAGTGCTTCATGACACCACGTGGCGACCCCGTATTCTCCTCGTTTCCACACGAAGGATACCGGTACCAACCAAAGTGTCACACCAACACAGCCATCGCTTAAACCATATCGGTCTATGCTGTAGATATTGATGTTTACCTAAAAAGTGTCCCCAGATCCGGGCGTAGGGTCTTTAATAATACCCAAACAAGACCCTTGAATATAGAGCAGGCAAGGCAAAACAAGAAAGCAATTTTAAAATGACCTAGATCCTAAGGTGTACTCCACTTATTTTAATTTTCCCCAGCAGAGTCGTCAGTTCTGTGATACGGTCGCAGAACTGACTTATAATACTGGTTTGCGTTTTTATTCACAAATGTCGCAGTAAGCAAGAGTCGCCACCGAATTTTATTTCATCCAACAAAGGAAAAGGAAAAAGTACAGAAAAAACCTTTTTTCAAGATATTTTTGAGTACGAGGCGTAGATTATAGAAAGGGAAGGTGTTAGCACCCTTTCTATCTGTGGTTTTCCATGGGCTCTTAGGTACTTGCTCATTTTTAAATTGCTTGTGTGTGTTTTGAAAAGTTTTTTTTTGTTTAACTTCGTGATAACCCTTGTATCGGTCCTCAAGAGTGTGACGAAGTTGTTTTTTAAAACTGTTTTGAAAGTGTTTGTGTGAAAAGGTTTGTTTGAGCAAGTACCTAGGAATTAATCTACCTACTCGAAAAAAGTCTGTTTGTTTTCCTTTAGACAGCGCTATCCTATTATTAAAGAATAGGTAGCACCATTGTTGGATTTGTAAAGGGACATTCGAAGGGACGAAATGGTCTCTGAAGGCAACAAGTAGAGATACCTTAGCATTTCGAAGGGACTATCGTCATAAGATCAATTCGTAGGCAACTCGAGGGATAATTAGAGATTGTGATCTTTATGACAACTTTTAATCGCGGGTCATTGCTAAGGTATCCCTACATTCGAGGCACACAACCATTATTTCCGAGGCAACCAAGTGGAGTAAACCCTAGGATTGAACATGTGCAAGTGTATTTTTTCAGTTAATTATCTTTGCACAATTAGGATTTTCTACTGTTTTAATTTCATTTATCTTTTGCATGCAAGCCTATTTTCCATACATCTAACAATTAAATAGTTGCAGAAATTAAAAGCGAGAAATTAAAATCCTAACTATTACATGGCTTTGGGCAGATACATAATTATTTTGACTGAAAATAAAATGCGAAATTGAAATCCTGTTTATATCTATTACAAACTCGGAGCAGTTACAAATAATAAAAAAAGGAAAATTAAAACGTGTGGCAAATTAAATGCGAGAAATAATTAGACGACCTAAAAATCTAAATTGAGAAAATATTAATGTTATTTTTTAAGGAAAAATTAGGTTAAATATAAAATTAAACCCTAAACCTAATTATTTTGAATTATAATAAAAAGACCTTAAATTACCCTAATTTAATTAAACTAATTAATTAATAAAATATTTTTTATGAAAAAAAGATTTTTTTTGATGTTTTTTGGTGATTCTTGATTAAATGAAAAAAATAATTTTTTTGGTGTTATTAAAGAAAAATATAATTAATAAATAAAAGAAAAAGAATTAAAAATAAAAAAGAGTAAGAAATTAGGCCTGTCTAAGCACCCAGGGGGTGTGTTTTAGAATTTTGTCCAGGCCCATTGTGCTGAGCCCATGTTTGCGTGAGATCCAGTGTGGAACAAGCTAGGAGGTCCATCATGTGGCTTCTCCCCCAAGGCGTTTAGATCTGGCGTTGTTTGATCTGATGGTAATGAATTTGAGACGTATGGTGATCTTCTGGAGGTGAAGCGCACTGGATCGGTAACAGAATGTCAAGAAAATAACAAAAGCATACGCCTGGGATCGAACCTAAGACGTTTGCTTCATAGGCGCGCCCTCCCACCATCCGTGCTAGCTGTTCTATTTGTAAGTATAATGAAACAAATAAAATATAACTGAAATAAAATGCATTACCCAGAAATACGTGCCAATTTCAAATGGGCCAGTGGGATGCTGCCACGCCTTCATCTTCTTCCCAGAAGTGTCGTTTTTGCCAACAGACTTTTACCTACGGGCATGTCTGTTGCTAAAAACCTGCATATTTCCAAAATTCACCACATGCAATATAAATTTGATGTAAATACACAGATAAATCGGGTTTGATCTCGTGAATACAATAGTATCCTTCTTTTGGCCTAATTTTGCCTATACTGAAAAACCCCAAAACGGACCTTGAAACCCTAATAATGGCAAGTGGTCAAACACGCATCAAAACAAACAAGTAATCGTTCAAACATGCTCTAAATGATCATATAAACATGAATACATACTCAAAATTCATTTATAACGCATATATTGGCAAAATCAATTTCAAGAACGAGAAGCATGTGATGTTGTAGATGCTTGTTCTGGACGTCTTGATGCATGCAAATGATCCACTTAGCTTCCAAATGTGCCCAGGAATTGATTGCAAGTGTCAAAACTTCTTGAATCCCTCTGTAAAGGTCAAACCAATTGCCACTTTTTGTGAAAATTTTTGAAGTTCTTATGTCAATTTCGTGCGGCCAACCCCTGTCCTCTTGCTTTGTTTTTGTACATTATATGTAGTATAAAGAATTAGGGTAACAAAAAGGAACATAATCCTTTGGAATTATGGAGATTGAATGAGATTCTCTTGCCATATGATATTTTTCCATAACCATGCAAATCATGCTCTTTTTGCCTCAAATTGCCTTGATTCGTTTTGATTTGATTTGGCCAACATAATTAGATTTGATTTCCATCAAAATCAGATCTTCACAACAATTTTTGGTATTTTTTGTTATTTATTTCTTTTAATGTGATTTTTAATAATTAAAAATCATAATAAAATAAATAAATGGAGAAAATGAGATGTGGTTGCTGACTTGGGTCGTGGACCATGTCCTTAACAAGATACAATCCTAAAATGCTAGGCCCTTTTGGCAAAAAATGCATTTTTGAGCACATTTGACTTTTGGCAATTTTCCAAAAATGGTCAACTTTGACAATGCATAACACTTCCAATTTTAACCCTAGAGAGGTATTCTTGGACTTTTTAGAAAGCTTAGGATGTCCCCTAAACAACCCTTTTGGTATCATTTCAATTGGGTCCTCCATGTTCATGTAAGAAGTTTGACCCAAAAAATGTTTTTGTTGACTTTTCAAAAGGACCTATAATGTAGAAATTCATATCTTTTTATGGGTGCATTTCTAGAACTTGAGGGCTGAAGATGAGTTGTAGGAAATTGAATTACCTTCAAAATGAGCCTTGGATGATAAATTTTTGATGAAGTATGAGAAATTTATGCTTGGTCAAAATTTGGTTGACTTTTCTTGAGAAACCCTAATTTAGCAACTTTTGAGTTTTGATGAATTAGGAGCATTCCTTAAGGAATCATGACCAAACCTTGATCAAATGATGAATATCACTTCAAAATGTTTATGTTGACCAAAAATCTTGAAGTTTGACTGTATGTGGGCCACAATTGACTTTTGACCTAATACAGTCGATTCTCAAGCATCTGAGCAGTTGACTGAGAAAACTTCTTGTGCAAAGCTTGAAATTTAACATGGAGGGTCTTGAGGAAATATTGGGACCATGGAGAGCATATGAGGCATTTGGAGCTCACCCTTCTTGATGAAAATGGAAACCCTAGTTGGGGATTCATTGCTTTAGGAGAGAGTTTGTCTGGTCAACTTTTGAGCATCCTTGAGCAAGTTAATGGTCTTAATGAGCATATATTGAGTAACATGGGAGGGAAAATTTTGGGGTACAACAACTCCCCTTTTGACTGTTAAACAAAATCTATTGCAAGCCGGTTTATTTTCGGGCTATGATGAAAGTTGTCACTTATGTTTGTCTCTACCAGATGGCTGTTTGTTACTAAAGATGGGCGTCTATCGCCTGATGGTTAACAAAGAAATCTTGTTCGAGAAAGTTCCTCTTGCCAGAAATTCATGTGAAGATGTTTCAATAATCACCATTTTCGACAATCCTCTCAGGGTCTCCACCAAAAGACCCGTCAGGATAACATATGTTCCCAAGTTTGCTCCCCTAATCATCACCATGCCGGGGCCAATACCATATTCCTCGGATAAAGCTATTCCCTAGAATTACGGGGATGACGTATATTACCATGGCGTCAAGCAAGACCTATTGGCTATCAAAGACAAAGTTGCTGAAGGTACTGATCCTGACATCGACAATGTCGTTGGGACCAGTAAGATAACAAGAAGCGGAGGAGTTTACTCCCCCGAGATCTCTCCAAAGACCATTGCAACTCCTGTGATCATTCCTGCTGCTGCTCTGATTAGTATTCCCACTGCTAGCCCTACTGTTATCCCTGCTACCAAGTCGGTCAAGACACGGGGCAAAAAGGTATTGTGTGAGCCCGTCTAAACGAAGGCACATCCATAAGTCATTCCTGAGGCTTCTAAGAAGGAGGTGGAAGAGATATTAAAGATAATCAAGAAAAGTGATTATAACGTCATGGAGCAGTTGGGGCAGACCCCCTCAAAAATATCAATGTTGGCCTTACTTTTGTGCTCTGAGGCCCACACTAAGGCTTTAGTAAATTTTTTGAAGACCGCCCACCTTCCCCAAGAGACCTCTGTTGATCAATTCGAGAATTGTCTGGCCAGTCTAACTGTTGATAATGGACTGGGTTTTTCTGACGGTGATTTAACTCCCAAGGGAAGGAAACACAATGATGCCCTGCATGTCTCCATTGAGTGCATGGGCACTACATTAGCCCATGTTCTGGTGTATACAAGTTCGTCGCTGAATGTCTTGCCCAAGAATGCTCTTGACTGGTTAGATTGCGAAGGACTCACATTGAAGCCCAGCAACATTGTGGTGAGGGCCTTCGATGGTTCTAAAAGAACAGTGCACGAGGAAGTGGACACCCCTATCAAAGTTGGAACTCAGATTTTTGATTCAACCTTCTATGTGATGGATATCCGCCCATCTTATTCTTGTTTATTGAGTCGACCTTGGATCCATGGGGCTGGTGCTGTCACTTCTACCCTACATGAGATGTTGAAGTACCCAGTCAAGGGAAAGATTATCACAATCCATGGGGAGGAGGAATACATGGTTAGCCACCTGAACTCTTTCAAGTATGTTGAAATGGACGGTGAGTTCATTGAGACCCCCTGTCAGAATTTTGAGGAGGTTCCACAGACGGTTTTTGTGACCAAGACTGCTACCAAGACTCCGAAGATTACCAGACCTCCTTTGAAAATGGCTTCTCTGAAGGATGCTAAAGCAGTAGTTAAGGAACGTGGCAGTACCATTTGGGGTCAACTTCCAGATATTCCCTACAAATCTGACAAATTTGGTTTGGGTTTTACTTCGGAGGCCCAAAGAGATGTTCTACGTACTCGCACTGGGGGACCACCATTACACATCAGCAATCATAGAGTCAATGCATTGGAAGACAGTGATAACAACTGTGACATGGACGAGTGGATTCTCCCAACAATATGCGGTGGACTCAATAATTGGGAGGCCAAATATTTTGTTCCTATTACTTTTATTCAAGAGTAATTGTCTTTTAAATTTTTGGACTTGTAATATTTAAACAATTTAAACTTTAAAACCTTGTGTCTTACCCGAGGCACAATGGTCCATCTGTGAGGGTTGTTACTTCATCTTCATATGTCATTAATAAATCATGACACATTTTTGCATACAAATTTTTACGCTCTTTGTTTTCTTCTTCTACTTTTTACTTTATCAAAAATAGCTATACTCTTACACACACTCACATATCAAAATGCAGATCCACGTCCACTCGGGATCCCATTGGTAACAGTCCTGCTATTGCTCATTATGACTTTGAAAATCCGATCTACCAAGCCGAGGAAGAAGGTGAGGAAGATTGTGAGGTCCAGGAGATCTTGTCAGACTGTTACAACAGGAAGAAAGGGCAATACAGCCTCATGAGGAGCCAATTGAGACAATGAACTTGGGTACTGAAGAGGACAGAAAAGAAGTCAAGGTAGGTGCTAACTTGGAGCCCAGTGTTAAACAGCGGTTAATACAGATGCTACATGACTATGTTGAGGTTTTTTCCTGGTCATATGAAGACATTCCAGGACTTAACACTGATATTGTGGTTCATCGCCTACCTACAAAAGAGGACTGCCCTCCAGTGAAACAAAAGGTTCGGCGTATGCGGCCGGATATGTCAGAAAAGATCAAGCTGAAGTCATGAAACAATTCAATACCGGTTTCTTAGCTGTCACCTCTTATCCATAATGGGTTACAAATTTTGTTCCAGTACCTAAGAAGGACTGTAAGATACGTATGTGTGTGGATTACATATACCTAAACAGGGCAAGCCCCAAGGATGACTTCCCGCTTCCCCATATCGATTTTCTGGTTGATAACACCGCACAACATAAAGTATTCTCCTTCATGGATGGTTTCTCTGGATACAATCAAATCAAGATGGCACCTGAGGACATGGAGAAGATGACCTTTGTCACATAGTGGGGCACTTTTTTCTATAAAGTTATGCCATTTGGACTAAAGAACACCGGGGCAACCTATCAGCGTGACATGGTAACTTTGTTTCACGATATGATCCATCGCGAGATAGAGGTCTACGTGGATGATATGATAGCCAGATCTCAAACTAAAGAGGAACACCTTGACCACCTGCAGAAACTATTTGAAAGACTGAAGAAATACAAACTAAGGTTGAACCCGAATAAATGCACTTTTGGAGTAAGGTCCGGTAAGCTCTTAGGCTTCGTTGTCAGCGGCAAAGGTATTGAAGTAGACCCTGCAAAAGTAAAAGCAATACAAGAAATGCCTGCTCCTCACACTGAGGAGGAAGTTATGGGATTCTTGGGACGTCTAAATTACATTGCCATGTTCGTTTCCCATCTGACCGCTACTTGTGAGCCAATCTTCAAGTTACTAAAGAAAGATCAAGCAGTGAGGTGGAATGAAGATTTCCAAAACGCCTTTGACAAAATCAAGGAGTAACTTCAATAGCCTCCCACTTTGATGCCTCCAATTGAGGGAAGACCTCTGATCATGTACCTAACAGTTTTGGAAAATTCAATGGGGTGTGTGCTGGGGCAGCATGACGAGTCTGGCCGAAAAAAGCATACAGTATACTACCTGAGCAAAAAGTTTATCAACTGTGAAACCAAATATTCACTGCTCGAGAAAACTTGATGCGCTCTGGCATGGGATGCTCGCCGGCTAAGGCAGTATATGCTGACTCACACTACCTTATTGATATCCAAGACGGATCCTATTAAATACATATTCGAGAAGCCCGCCCTCTATGGAAGAATAGCAAGATGGAAAATAGTCCTGACCAAATACGACATTCAGTACACTACCCAAAAAGCAATAAAATGAAGTGTACTAGCTGATCATTTGGCTCATCAGGATGTGGATGACTATCAATCCATGAACTTCGAATTCTCGGACGAGGACATCATGTTGGTGAATGATTATGAAGAACTCAGACCGTATGACGGACCTAAACAAGGATCCCGTTGGACCATGGTTTTTGACGGAGCTTCCAACGCACTCGGCAATGGCATCGGCGCTGTGATCATATCTCCTGAAGGTTTTTGTACTCCTTTCACTGCCAGGCTATGCTTTAATTGTACTAATAATATGGTTTAATACGAAGCATGCATTATGGGTCTCAAAGCTACCATAGATTTGGGGATCAAAACTTTAAGTGTATTCGGAGACTCGGCCTTAGTAATCAGTTAGATCAAAGGAGAATGGGACACGAAACATCCTAATCTCATCCCTTACAAAGAGCATGTGTTGACATTAATCCCATGTTTTGAGGAAATTACCTTTGAGCATTTTCCACGAGAGGAAAATCAACTAGCAGACGCGCTAGCTACTATGTCATCCATGTTCAAAATCAAGTGGGATAATGAGGCTCCTCAAATCACTATTGAAAGGATGGATGAACCAGCATACTGTCATGAGCTTGATACTGAAGAAATATTGGACAAGCCTTGGTTCCATGAAGTCAAAAGATATCTCGAAGCCCAAGAGTATCCTGAGGGAGCTTCAGTCAATGATAAGAAGTTCCTAAGAAGGTTCTCTACCAAATTCTTTCTCAGTAACGAGATCCTTTACAAGCGCAATCATGATTCTAACTTGCTTAGGTGTATGGACAAGAGTGAGACAGAAAAGATTATGGCTAATTTACATGAAGGTACCTTCGGCACCCATTCTAGTGGGCACTCAATGGCTAAAAAGATCCTACGAGTAGGATACTACTAGTCCACCATGGCGTAAGACTGTTATCAGCATTCGCGAACTTGCCATAAATGCCATATCAATGTTGATAAGGTGCATGTACCTCCAGTTCCTTTAAACGTCTTGACTGCTCCTTGGTCATTCGTAATGTGGGGCATCGACATGATTGGAGAGATTAAAGCGACAACTTCTAATGGGCACCGCTTTATCCTGGTTTCCATTGATTACTTCACGAAGTGGGTCGAGGCAGCTTCATTCGCTTCTGTTACCAAGAACGTTGAGGCCCGATTCATCAAACACAACCTTATATGTCGGTATAGTATTCCAGAAAGGATCATTACATATAATGGTACCAATCTCAACAACCCTCTGATCACTGAGCTTTGCATGCAATTCAAGATTCAACATCATAACTCTTCTCCCTACTGACCAAAGATGAATGGCTCTGTAGAAGCTGATAACAAAAACATCAAGAGAATCACACAGAATATAACAGTGACGTATAAAGATTGGCATGATATGTTACCATTTACTCTTCATGGTTACCATACCATAGTACGCACATCAACAGGGGAAACTCCTTTCTCTTTGGTATATGGTATGGAAGTTGTCCTACGAATAGAAGTCCAGATCCCTTCCTTGAGAATCCCGAAAGATGCAGGTTTGAATGAAGATGATTGGGTTCAGACTCGACTTGACCAATTAAACTTGATTGACGAGAAGAGGCTTGTGGCGGTCTGCAATGGTCAGGTGTACGAAAATGTATGATTAAAGCTTTTAACAAGAAGGTCAGACGTCAGATATATCAGGTTGGTGACCTGGTAATCAAGCGCATTATCCTGGGGCAAGGTGATCCCAGGGGAAAATGGACTCCCACATACGAAGGGCCATTTGTGATCAAGAACATATTTTCTGGTGGAGCCATGATCTTAACCACTATGGACGATGACGACCTTCCGCACCTGTAAATGCAGACATAGTCAAAAGATACTACGCATGAAGAAGACCCGCTAGGTTGACTGGCCTAGGCAAAAATTAGGGACATACACAAAACATTTGTACACCCGGAAAGTCGAAACCTGAAAAGGCGACTTGGGCAAAAAAAGGGTATCCCGGTGGACTGGAAACCCGAAAGGGCGGTCCAGGAAAAATTTAGGGATGTTAAGCGTATGACTATGTCCCGTTGGATCACCTTACAGTAAATCTTCAGTATCAAATGTCAAGCTCAAGCGGTACTAATCAATCCATCCAGCTTCGGACAAATATTGAAGAGATGAGACACTCAAAGACATAAAGGAAATAGCTGAATAAGAACCCGATGAGATTGTTTCACATAGATGTTTTTCTTTGTACACTATTTTGTATAAGTTTCATTCTTACGACAGTATTCCCTTACTAGGATGATCGTCTCCTTGTACAAAAACGCCTATTACAGGCACAAATTCTTTAAATCAATACAAAAATGATCTCTTTGAAAGTTCAAAACTATTTATTTTTTATTTTTCTATTTTATTTGCAAAAATGTCCAGTGATTATTTTTGAACATATGCATTCGAATGTGATTACCGTTTACAAATACTCGCATAAAAGACAAAAAAAGACAAATAATAATGGCTTTAAGAAACGGGACAATGTCTAAGGGCCATCCACAAAATCCCCGCAGATATTTCCTCCAGCATATACCTTCTCCAGCAGGTACAGAGGCAGAGATATCCTGCTACAAAGTCACTGGCATATTCTCAGTATGCAGCTTAATGGTGTCAAGTATTTCTCATGTCCCCGGCAGATTAAAATTCCCAATTACTGCTCCAAAAATTCCCTAGTGAAAATTGTTGAGCTTCTCGGATTCCCCAGCAGGATTTCACAAAATCCCCAAACAATGCATGGAGTTTCCCTTCCCCAACAGAGTTTATTTCTCTAAAAGTAGAAAACCATCTATCGACACTTCAACTTCAACAAAATATGAAGACTTACACTCCTCATTCCCAGCAGCAGTCATGGATTTATTTTTCCCAATCCATCAACACTGCAGCAGAACAACTGATATGTTCATACATTGCATTCATACATCATAGCATCGACAACACAAGTACATATATTGCAATCTCATTTAATTTGAGAAACATCATTACGCCATGCATTTCATACATCATGACATTGTATACAACTAACTTTTTACCTTTTCAGAAAAGATCAATCAACAGAAAATTATCATCAAACAATTTTCGACAAGACAGGACAACTATATATGAATAATTTACTTGTAGATCAATTCCCAAAACAGGATGGGGTGACTATCTGCATGACAAACACTTCCTTCATACCTCTGATGGTTCAGTTTAAATCAATCATTGGTTTATCCTGATTCCTTTCCGGTAGACACTTCCTTTGGTTCAGATAAATCATTCCAAAGATTTATCTTGATTCTTTCCAGTCAAAGAATATTCAAGACCTCTGTTGGTTCAGTTTAAATCTATCAATGTTTTATCCTGATTCCTTTCAGGTAGACACTTTCTCTGGTTCAGATAAATCGATCCAAAGATTTATCCTGATTCTCTCCAATCAAAGAATATTCAAGACCTCTGCTGGTTCAGTTTAAATTTATCAATGGTTTATCCTGATTCCTTTCTGGTAGAAACTTTCTCTGGTTCAAATAAATCTTTCCAAAGATTTATCCTGATTCTTTCCAGTCAAAGAATATTCAAGACCTCTACTGGTTCAGTTTAAATCGACCAATGGTTTGTCCTGATTCCTTTTCGGTAGACACTTTCTCTGGTTCAGATAAATTGCTCCAAAGACTTATCCTGATTCTTTCCAGCTAAAGATAATTCAAGACTTCTGATGGTTTAGTTTAAATCGATCAATGGTTTATCCTGATTCCTTTCCAGTAGACACTTTCTCTTGTTCAGATAAATCACTCCAAAGATTTATCCTGATTCTTTCCAGTTAAAGATTTATTCAAGACTTCTGCTGGTTTGGTTTAAATCGATCATTGGTTTATCCTAATTCAGTTCTGGTAGACACTTATTCTGGTTCAGCTTAAATCAACCAAAGGTTTATTCTGATTCTTTTCTAGTTGAAGTCAAGCTTAGACTTAGTCTAATTTCTGTCAACAATTTCCTTTGGATGGCATCTATAAGCCCATCTCTGACAACTCTCCATCAGACATCTTTAAGCCCATTCCCTACATAATCAACCACCACATCATCGAGTAAAAATTTCTAGGCACTCTAGTGTTCAATCATCTTCCACATTCAAGTCACAAATGGCATACTCGTCAATCTAACTCTTCAGGTTTAAGAAGATTGAACAGGGGCAACTGTTATACCCCAAAATTTTCCCTCTCATTTCTCAAGGCATTTCCTCACAAGGATTTTCAAAATTTCAAATTTGCACAAGTACAATTTGATTTTTAGTGCCCCTGTGATTTTCAAGGATTATGTTGGATTTTCAAGCATCAGGTTAAAAAGGAAACCATTGAAAGAGCAAAGCAGATAAATTTTATTTTTTTGACAAAATTGAAGAAAAAACAAGTTTGCTTCGATTCATGCTTAACTTCGACTGAACTCTCCCCTGCATGCAAGCTTCGACTGAGATTTTGTTTCCCTTTGAAATAACAACCTTCGATTCAGAAAGTTGACGACCTCCTGGTAGCTTCCTTCGATTCAGGGGGCAACGGACTTTCTTTTGGTATCCTTCGATTGAACATTTTACTTCCTGCATGCCTCCTTTTTTTGGGCATGTGGCCTTCCTTTGATTCCTCTTTCATTTGGGCATTTAGACTTCCTGCATGCCTCCTTCATTTGGGCATGTGGCCCTCCTTTGATGCCTCTTTCGTTTGGGCATTTAGACTTCTTGCATGCCTCTTTCTTTTGGGCATGTGGCCTTCCTTTGATGCCTCTTTCGTTTGGGTATTTAGACTTCCTGTATGCCTCTTTCATTTGGGCATGTGGCCTTTCTATGATGTCGCTTTCATTTGGGCATGTGGCCTTCCTTTGACGCCTCTTTCATTTGGGCATTTAGACTTTCCTGCACGCCTCCTTCTTTTGGGCATGTGGCCTTCCTTTGATGCCTCTTTCGTTTGGGCATTTAGACTTTCCTGCATGCCTCCTTCATTTGGGCATGTGGCCCTCCTTTGATGAATCTTTCATCTGGGCATTTAAACTTCTTGCATGCCTCCTTCGTTTAAGCATGTGGCCCTCCTTTGATGCCTCTTTCGTTTGGGCATTTAAACTTCTTGCATGCCTCTTTCATTTAGGCATGTGGCCTTCCTTTTGATGCCTCTTTTGTTTGGGCATTTAGATTTCCTGCATGCCTCTTTCGTTCGGGCATGTGGCCTTCCTTTGATGCCTCTTTCGTTTGGGCATTTAGACTTCCTACATGCATCTCTTATTTGGGCTTGTGGCCTCCTTCGAATGAAAGTTTGGGTTACATCCTCCGTTTGGGCATGAAGTTTCCTTCGATGCAAGTTTAATCCATAAGCTTTTTTTGGGCATTTTTCTCCCTTTGAAGCAGTCTTCTTTGATACATTTCTACTCTTCGACACATAAGTGGAAAATAGAATTTTAAAGGAACACTGATCAAATCTATAAGCCATGCTACATGATCTTACTTTACAGGCCTCAATGCTTGTATTTCACTCCATAATTAATTGCTTACATTATGGATTAAGTTATTATCCAGGTAATTAAGCCTATGTCCAAAAGATTTTTTCATGAAAGTAAACTTGCTAGTACAAATTTTATCCCGATTGTACTTCACCATAAGTCAGCCCCTTTTAACCAACAACTTTAGTACTTCACCTTGGGATCATGGAAAATCTGACATAGCTTAATATTCACGTTTCAACCAAGCCATATCTTTGTTCAAACTCCCAAACCTTTTTTCTATAAATAGAGAAACCATTGACAAAGAAAGGGGCCAGATTTTTGCTGAAAAGAAAAAATCATAAAATCCTCAAACACTCTAAAAACTCTCAAACCCTCAAACTCTCCAACATTCTCAAACCTTCAAAACTCTAAAACTTTTCACACAAAAATCTCATTAGTGTACCTTTCGAATCATTCCCCTAAACTGTAGTATAACACAACCTTCGATTCACTCCCCCAAACTGCAGTATAACAAAACCTTCGATTTCCTCATAAATACCAACCTTTCGATTGAAGCGGAGAAGTGGTCCCAATAGCTCAAGGAAGGATCCAACAAAGTTTGATCCACCACCAAGGAAGTCATATACAGATCCTTCGATTGACACTTCAATAGGTAAGTTCCTCTAAAGTTGGAACTTTCCATTTAAATATCATTTGTACATATAAATAAAAGCAAAAATGTAGATATCACATCTAGGAAATTGACCATGTTTTAGCTTTCGATTATCACTGCCATGTATATTTAGTCTTTTGGTTTTGGTGCCAAATAAATTTGTGTTAACCACTAGGCTTGTAGCTTTCAAAAGTTACCTTTGTTAGGTTCATATCCAAACTTTAGGAAGGTTGTGTGTATCCTTCGATTGGATGAACATCGAAGCCTTTCGAATCTCAACTGGGGAAGATTTGCATTCCTGTAATCGAAGGGGAGAGCTGGGCACTTTAAACATTCAGAAACAAGTTTACCTTGTATCCAATTGAAGTTGCCTCATGAACGGGTGAAATAGGCCACCCCAATGGTATAAACAGTGCGCGCGAAAAGTATTTCTGTGTAGGGACCTGAGTTCAAACCTTGGCAGGACCAAAAATAGTTTATGCCTTTTTGTTTGTGTTCTTTGTATTTTTTTTAACAAACTTCAAATATTTTTTAACCAATCAAAACAACTCCTTTTGAGTTGATTTTTTTTACATACTACTTATTTACAAGTTTTATTTCATGAATATATAAAAATATCACAAAAAAATATTTTATTTTCATAATTACTTTAATTAATCAAAACCTTTCATATAAATAAAAGCCAAAACAAAGTTCATCTTCTTTTCATTCCAATTTTGTACATTTATTCACATTCGATATGGTTGTAATAGATGATTAAAATTTTATTTCTTGTAACCCCCATTTGTACATTTGTATCCCCATCCCCAAGTTATGTAATAGCATAGTAAATTTACTTTCCGTAATTTATCACTTTCATATAAATGCTAGTAATTAAGGTGTGTATGGGAAGATTAAAACCAATTCTTAGAAAGCCCTAAATTCAAGATAAAAATGCATGCAACCAAACACACTTGTACACATGCACCTCTAGGATTAACTTCACTTGTTGTCTTGAGAAAATGGTCATAATATACATGTGAGATATTTTAGCAAAAACAATTAAAAGATCATAGTCCCTCGATGACGCTTCCAATGTTGCCTTATAAATGATCTTAGTCCCTCAAGAGAAATGCTAAGATATCGCACAACATTGCTATTCATGATTATACAAACGTCCCACACTCATCCCTTCACATCCAATGATGGGGCTTCTTACCAAATCAATGGTAAGATAGCAATATCTAAAGGAGGAGGAAAGGAACATTAGACCTTTTGAGTAGGTAGGATGCTCCTAGTTTCTCACTTTCTCACAGCAAAAAACATTTTATACACCAACACTTTCATTTGAAACATTTTCAAAAGACAAAGATTTTTGTACGCGTTCTTAAAGAAACGAGAACCATTACAAAGACATTTTTCAAAATCACTTTGAAAAACAAATTCTACAAACACCTCTTTGAATTATTTTCAAAACCAACACTTTGTATGCATTCTTATAGAAACGAGAATCATTACAAAGACGTTTTTCTTAAATACTTTCAAACCCACTTCACAAGCACATTTTCAAACAAAAGCAAGTGATCTAGCAAGCAACTAAGAGCCCGTAGATAACTACAGATGAAAAGGGTGCTAATACCTTCCCTTTTCATAACCTACCCCCCGAGCTCAAAGTTATTTCATGTTCTTTTCACCCTTTTCTTATTGGATAAAATAAAAGTCGGTGGCTACTCTTGCTATTCGCAACAATTACGATCAAACACAAAACAACCAAGTCATTTCTCCCACCGTATTACAGTAATCATTTTCTTTTAATTCCTTTTCTTTTTAATTAAAACTACTATTTTCTTTCTGTTGGCTATATATACTTCACTCTTTCACAAACACTATCACATTTCCACCCTCACTCCTTTTTTCTCTCTTTAAAATGTTCATCTTTCAAAAACTCTAAAAGAGTCTGTGTGAACAAATGGCTTCCTCTCATCAAATTCCTCAAGTTTCTCAAAACATTACTGGTTCTTCCTCCTCAAATGAAGAAAGGTACATCGAACCCTCAAGAACTCTTCTCACACCCATTGAGTCTCTGGAAGTTCTATGTGAGCTTATTGTTGATTTCGTAAGCATGAAGGAAAATGGGTATGATTTAATCCCTGATGTTGAGTTCCAAGGATGGATGTAGTATTTTGATCACCTCATAGGTCCAATTTTTCCAAAACTTGTGAAAGAATTTTGGATCCATGCCACAACTTCAAATCATTAAGTAACATTATTCGTTATGGGAAAGAAGATCATCATCATTGAAGATCTCATTGGGAAACTCATAGGTCACGACGACGGCGATATTAGTTGCAGTGATATGGAAGACAAAAGTTCTGACCTAACCATGGATCTGAAGGATTATCTCAGAATTTGGTCCAAAATAATTATGGGATGCATCAATCACAGGAAGCCTATCAGCTCTCCAGACTACATCAACATAGATCAACAGTACCTTATGTACTTCATCGCCACCAAAGCAAAAGTTCATCTCCCACATCTTATGTTCAACCATCTGAAGACTAGTATAAAAGAAACAAGAGAATAAGAAAGAACAAAGAGAGATTGTATCCCTCTGGGAAGACTCATTTCAGATATTCTGACTGAAAACAGACTGATAGAACATCTGACTAAGGCTCAACAAACTAGTGTTTTGGAAACTTGTGCTGGTAAACCTCTCAAGGCCAAGAATCTGAAGAAGATGAATATTATTGAAACTATTAAGAAGTACCCAACAATCACCACCAAGGAAGTTATCACCACCCGAGAGTGCCTCGGAAGGATTTTCCTCTCTAAACTCAAGCAGATTGTTCTCCAGAAATTGTTCTCAGGTATCTGGAAGCCTGCAAGAGTGACGGTACAATTCTAGATGTGAACATTCTTGATCTAAGGCAACAACCTTTGGAAGTTGCTCCCAGAAAATCAAGAAAAACGAAAGCAGTTGGAGAAGGAACTTCTCAAAAGTCCCTCAAAGCTTCCAAAAAGAAAGGTAACTTGTCTTTTGTTTCTGTTATTGAATCATTATTTTTATTAACATCTGAAACCCCCTCATCTCCAAATCCCACAAAAGATCCATCTCCTCAAACCTTTGATGATTTGACCTTGATATTGACACTTCAATACCTACAAATAATCCTCTGACTAATCCGCCTTCTACCCACTTTGATCAGACTCAGCCAGAACTTGCTCAAGTTCTCTCTGATATTGATCCATTTGATTCCCTGTTTGAAGCTCCCCAAACCAAAAATCCAAAATTTGATTCTGATACCACGACATCCATCCCTGGCATCACTTGCCCTCTCATGGTTTCTCAACCACCAACAATCCCCACAACTTCATCACAAACCTTCTCCATTCAAGATCTTCCATCTCCTTATCTTTCAACACCACCAAATTCACCTATAATCCTTTCTGACTCTCCAGCTCCAAATAACTATCCAGAAGATCCACTTAGAACAATCATTGATTTAGAAGCTTGGGACAATCTCCTCACAAGCTCTCAGAAAATTTCTGTTCCCAAATCAAAACCAAAAATCTCCAAAGCAGATGTTGGTAAATCTTTGCTGATTTTTGAAACAGAAATACAAGAATGGGTTAACTCTCTAAAACTAGCTTGAATGGAGAATCTCAATCCAGGTGCCTCTGATTCTCACTGGAATCAGTTCAGAAAATGGTTTAACTCTGAATCTATGAAGCTAAAGGAGCTTATCTATCAAACCGCTCAACAGAACTTTTGTGATCACCTAAAAATCTTCAAGGATCAAGTTCTGCAACACTGGGTAAAGAAACCCCTCCTTCTGCTGGACAACCCCCTTGGGAAGCTCATCAGACATCAAAGTATAATGAATCGTCTCCTGATCCTCTTTCTCTTGTCATGTTTCAAGATAAAGGCAAGGAAGTCGAAGAATCTCTTGCGCCATAATTAGCTGCAGTAAGTTCTGAAAAAGTGGTCTCTTCTGTTGAAACAACCTCATCTTCTCTTGTGCTGAAAAATCTGGAGGAGTTGAAGAAAGAAAATGTTGTGTTTAAGGAAAGGTTAGACAAGTAGGATGAAACTAGCAAGGAAATTAAGGGGATGCTTTGGAAACAAGAGGAATCGAACAATCAGATCAAGAGATTTATTGGAAGCCTTGTTCACACGACTTCGACCTCCTCAACCTTAGTTATAAAAAATTGTTTCTATTTTGTTTCTTATTTCAATCTTTTAGTTATCCATCTCCTTCTGTTTATCTTAATCCTTTTTAATACAAAATACATTTTATTATTTACGTGTTTTTATTGCTTTTTGATTCTTGACAAAAAAGGGGAGAACATAAGATTCTTTGAATATAAAAGTATCGAGACTCAGTCTCAAACATTTTGAATATCATAACTTCTATTTTTATCCTATGAAAGCAAACATGAATAATCTATTGAAAAACAACCTCTGAAAGTAACTTCTGTTGTGGACGCAGCAAAAACCTCCTTCTTAAAGCTATGATCAGAACATCTTCAAGGAAGTATTTTTTTTCTTTATCTGAGTATCCAACTCAGGGGAGACTTTAATTCTTTATGCTCTTAAATTATTCTATCAAAATATACAAGTTTTTGTCATCATCAAAAGGGGGGAGATTGTTAGAACATAGTTTGGTTCTACATCCCTGTAAAAGTTTTGATGATAACAAATACATGATATATATAAAGAACAAATATGCTCTCTAATAATGTTTTTTTATATGCAGGGAAATTAGGATATAAGATGCATAGAAGATGAGAAAGCTTCGTTTTTGAAGCTCTATTGTGACACATCATACTTAGAAGCAAATCTATATAACACGCTTAAAATGAAGAAGTTCTAAAGCTACAACTTCTGATTGCATCAAATGCTGTAAGCCAAACTCTGATACTCTGATATAGTAAAGTTCTGGAAGAAGAAAAAGAAATCTCAACGATAACATTCATCTTCTGATATGACTCAAAGAAAGGAATATTCTAAAGCGTTACAATCATTCATTACAAATCAAAAGTAACGGCTTAATCAAGACATGATCTCTACTTTTGGAAAGAACATTAATTACACTTTATCGACCTTCCAAAAGCATCTTCCCATGTCTCTCATGCATAGCCTATATAAAAGAAGACTTGAAGCAGAAATCGCATACAACATTACTGCGCACTGGAAAAGAGAAATCTCATTACCTTTCTATCTTGTGCTTTTCAATTGTGTAATACATCACTGTAGTGATATTATTTTATCTAGAAAACATCTTTGTACACACTTTCAATTATATTATTGTGTAATACCTTGAGAAAGTCGAGTTGTGGTTTAATCTCAAGAAGACTTTGACAATTGTCATTGTATATGTGTAGTCAAGTTTGATTAGTGGATTAAGACCTCATTTGAGAGAGGCGAAATCACATTGGCGGGTGGACTGGAGTATTTTGAGTTCAAACGAACCAGGATAACCAAAGTGTATATTGCTTTATTTTTAAAAAACCCCAATTCAAACCCATCTTTTTTGTGTTTTTCCATTCTTCGTCAAGTTCTGAAGAAGAGTACTTTTTCCGCCTGCTTTTCAATCTCAGCAAGGAAATCCTTGGCATTAGTTATATCTTCCGATATAGTACCTCCTAAAGAACTCAAGAATTCCACACTTAACGATTATGAGACACATCCGATTGGAGCGATCTCACTTCTCATAATCTTTCCTCTGTTCAGAGGTAGTAGATTTCGTAGGAGAAGCAGGATGTGCCTTTCTTAATGCAAGGTCAAGATCCATGTAGCCAAGAACAATTTATATGTTCTCTTTTCAGTCCTTAAAATTTTTCCCATTAAAAACTGGAACCGAATTTAGATTAGCAGATATTAAAGCAATTGTAGCTGAAAAAGAACAATAAAATTAAAATTTTCAACATACTCGCATAAAAGAAAACTGAATTATCAATTTGTTCAAATAAAGACATAACCCAACTCAAAATTCCTAGTGCACCATTAATATTGAGCCTTTGGACACTAATATTAACTGTTAGTGGTACTCTTATTGTAAAGGTCAAACATTGATCATAGAAAATATCGAATAATAAAACTCTCTTTGGATTTAGTTACTATTTACATGTGGAACCTTATAATTATCATATGTTTACCATCACATGGGTGTATGAAAATCGGCTAACCACCCGTCTTTTGGATCAAATGATAATCGCATGGATAAATATACATACAATTCAAAAAAAAAAATTCATAAACAATTTCCATAAAAGAGAGATCACTTTAACGACTTTTTTATTTCAACTGCACATTTAAAAAAAAATTAATTTACTGTATAAAAAATACAATCCATAACTAAATTTGAAAAAAAAAATTAAAATTAAATCCTAAACCAGAAACATTAGTGCAATTTAGTGCACCTAATGCACTGTTACCAGAAAATTGAAATTAAATTAAAATCCGAAAATTTAATATCAAATCCAAATCAAAAGATACTAATATACTTTACTGTATCGTTACGACATGATATATCCAAAAATTGATGTGGATGTTAATGAAATCATTAATGAAATGTTGATACACACCGTTACAAGATGATATATATATATATATATATATATATATATATATATATATATATATATATATATATATATATATATATATATATATATATATATATATATATATATATATATATATATATATATATATATATATATATATATAACATAGTGCATACTTTATCGTACATGCCATGGATAATACAAAACTTAAACCAAACAAACTCCATACATAAATATCATGATTACGAGAATAAAAAACCAACCAAATAGTTTAGAATTTGCCAAATAAAATAAAAGATTTAGATCATGCTACTACCGACAACCGAAATTCAAAATTACTTAGCTGAACTTATAACTCTTTTATAAATTGAAAGATCAAAAGAGATTCTAATTTTAAAGCTTTAAATTCAAAAATTTCAAAATTCAAATTGAATTAGATATCACATATTTTAATACCACTTATTAGATCTGATCTGTTCATAACCTTATAATTTTTATTAATATATAAATAAATAATAGAACTCAATCACAATGAGTCAAACATGCGGTCGACTCATATCTTTTATATCATACCTGAATATAATTATGAGAATGAAAGCGAAACCGTATATGAGTTTGTCATTGGAAATAGTTGAAGGTTATCAAGTATGTGATCTTTAGTTGTAGAGTTTCTTTTGCCTCCTTAAATCTCCTTTGATGGGGATGGAGAGATAATTTTCTTTATGAGTCATTTTCATGTTGTATACAATTGGAGACCATAATCCCTATAAATAACCTTAGGGTTATTTCTTAATTTTCAATATTTTAATTTACTCACTCATCAAATTAGATATTGACTTACGGTATCTACACATTAATCTTACCTTTCATAATATTTATGCTTTAGCCATAGACTTATTATTAATTAGGCAACTACAGCTTTGACTAATTACATAATGATTCTAACACATGTAACATTTCAATTGTGACCCAAAAATTATAAGAATCTCCCACTTGTCACATATGTAATCATACACATGTGTTAGACCTTATCAGCTCAAACTTCACCATTATAATTCTTAAGCATGTCCAATTATCTCGTCTATTAGTCATGTCAATATACATAATCAATATGATTTTCATTATATCAATCATAACTAAACCTATCAATGATCACCATTAGTGACACAACTAAATGACATTGGCCCGTCATGAAATATGCATCATAAAAATCACATGAAGTTAGTCTGTACATATCGATTTTCAACTGGTACTACTTTACTTTAATGAGTTTATTCAATAACTTTATTGTACAAAATATAAACTGCTGAATGTCAAACTTTATTAATTTGGAAAATATCTCAAATCATACTATGCATGCATAATACCAAAAACATAACATAAAATTCATAATTGACTAACTCTCACTATACCAAAGACTCCTCTAACAGTAAAACATCCATACGATCAGTATGCTCATGAAAGACCTGTGGTGGAAGACCTTTTGTAAGAGGATATTCTATCATGGAATTTGTCCATAAGTGTTCTATGGAAAAAAATTCACTTTGTACCCCTTACTTAACAACTAGAAACTTAATGTCAATATGTTTTGACTTAGTCGAGCTCCAATTATTATTGGAATACATGATGATTGATTTATTGCCACACTATAAATTAAGTTGCCTTTCAATTCCTTCCATAATTCACAGCCAAGTGACAAGATTCCTCATCCAAATCCCATGGTTGGATGCCTCATAATATGCTATAAACTCCACTGTCATGGTGGATGAATATGTAAGAGTTTGCTTGATATTGCACAAAGAAATTGTACCACCAGACAACATGTAGATATAGCCTGAAGTGGATCTTTTACTGTCTTGGCATCCAACAAAATTTGAGTCAGAGTATCTAGTGATCTCTAACTGGTTTGACCTTCAATATGTGAACATATAATCTTTTGTTCTTTTTATATACCTCAAAGCCTTTTTGACTGATTTCCAATGATCCATTCCTTGATTGCTCAAATATCTGCCTAACATCTTAACTATGAATGTGATATCCGAGCGCGTACATACTTGGGCATACACCAGACTCCCTATTGCTGACACATAATAAATCTTTTGTATTTCGTGAATTTCTAAGTTTCCTTTTGGGAACTGATTAAGAATAAACTTGTCTCCCTTTGTGATTGGAGTATCCCCTGATTTACATTTCTGCATGCCAAACCTTTAAAGCACCTTTTCGATATAGCTCCTTTATGATAATCCTAGAATACCACGAGATTAGTCTCAATGTATATGGATTTCTAATACATAAGAGGCATCACCAAGATATTTCATTTAAAAATTTATTGATAGAAATTTCTTAGTTTCGCACATCATGCATATATCATTTGTGGCAAGCAGTATGTCATCAACATACAAGACTAGGAAAATGTACTTGCTCTCACTGAATTTATGATACACACAATCTTCAACAACATTCACCTTAAAACCAAATGAGATAATTACTACATGAAATTTTTGCTACCATTAACGAGACACCTGCTTTAGTCTATAAATGGATTATGTCAATTTGCAAACCATATTCTTCGAGTCTCGTGACACAAAGTTTTATGGTTGCATCATATAAATCATTTCATCACTGTTGCCATTGAGGAATGTCATATTGACTTCCATTTGATAGAATTCAAAATCATATTGTGCAACAAGATCCATTATTATCCTAAAAGAGTCTTTTGAAGAAACCAGAGATAAAGTCTCTTTAAAGTCAATCCCTTCTTTTTGGGTATAACCCTTAGCCACGAGACGAGTCGTATACCTTTCCCTATTATCATTAGAATCTCCTTTGGTCTTGGTCTTAAAAAATTATTTGTAATCAATGGGTTTCACACCTTTTGATAATGGGACAAGTTCCCAAACTTTATTGTCTTGCATGGACTTATACTCCTCCTTCATTACTTCAATCCATTTTTCTGAGTAGGGATCCTGTATGACCTGACGAAAGTGGATTGAATCATCTTCTATCTACCATTGTTTTCCTCATGTTCTTAGAGAAAAACTATGTAATCATTCGAAATAGCATTTCTCCTTTCTCTAGTGGATCTCCGCAAAGGTATTGGTTCTTGTAACACTTGTTCTTGAGATTTTGATTTTGTTCTTCTTTAATTACCAAATCATCTTGAGTACGAGGAAACAAAAATGTCTTACGGAGGTTCCATACTTGCTTGATCAAAAGCAACTGTATGAATCAATTCTAGAATTATTACTGATTCTTCCTCTAAAACAAAGTCTCTAACATTATTCTCCCCCCTAAACTTAATATCCTCAAAAAATGTAGTTGTTCCCGTCTCAAAAATTAAATTTAATTTAGGATCGCAAAATTTGTATCCCTTAGATCTTTCATTATAGCCAATAAAGTAGCTTCTCACTGTTTGAAAGTCCAATTTACTTTCATTTGGCCTACGAAGCCTTGCCTCAGCTGGACATCCCTACACATGAAAATATTTTAGATTGAGCTTTTGCCCAGTCCATAGCTCATAAGGTGTTTTGGCAGTTGTCTTTGATGGTACTCTATTTAGAATGTAAGTTGTTATCTTTAGTGTCTCTCCCCAAAGTAACTTTGGTAAGGTAGAATGATGAATCATACTCCTTACCATATCCTTAAAGGCATGATTTCATCTTCAACAACATCGTTCATGCTAGTAAATCTTGGCATGGTGTGCTGTGGGACGATTCCATATTCCTCTAGGTATTTGGCAAAAGCCCGTGAATGTTTTTCACCTGAATCGTCATATCTTCCATAATATTTATCGCCACTTATATTTGACTTTCTTAATTCTTTTGTTGAGTTGATTCTCAACTTCAGCCATAAACGATTGGAACATATCCAATGATTGAGACTTTTAATGTATAACAAATATACATGCATATCTAGAATAATCGTGTATGAACGATATAAAATATTGTTGACCATTCCAAGAAGGTGTCAAAATTGGTCCACAAATGTCTGTATGTATCAATATTAAGACACATGTAGCTCTATATGCACCAAATTTCTTTGTTTTGGTCTATTTTCCTTTAACACATTCAACACAAACATCAAAGTTAGTTAGGTTAATGGAATCTAAAATTCCATGAAACACTAGTCGCTCAACTTAGAGATGTGACCTAGACGCTTGAGCCATAATGCCCCTGAATTATTATTATTATTATCAATTTTACACTTAGTACCACGTGATTCCGCATTTAAGGATTCACCATAGGTAGCTATTATGTCAAGCAAATAATGATTATCTTGACTCATAAGTGAACCGGTTCCAACAATATTTGAATTAAAAGACAACTTAAATATATCATTGTCAAATGAACACAAATAACCCAATTTTTTCAAATAAGAATCTGAATTTAAATTTTATCTAAATGACAGTACAACAAAAGTTTATTTCAATCTAAGTAAAATCTAGTATACAATAATAAACTAAAATGCCTTACTGGTTCTACCTCCACTGACTTTTCATCTTCTACATAGATGTATCTATCGACATGGCTTTTGTTAGTTCAGGTAATCCTGCATTGAAATATTAATGTTAGTAGTTGCACCTGCGTATAACCACCAAGTGTTTCTAGGTACTGGAGTTAAATTGACCTCAGAACAGACCAAAGTAAGAAATGTACCTTTCTATGCATGTCAAGCGTGATATTTAGGACATTTCTTCTTCACATGTCCAAACACTTTTCAAAAGAAACAATTATCATCCTGTTTTTGTTTCTTTTATGGTGGAACACTTGCACCTTTATTCATGGGCTCGTAAGTTTTCTTTCTTTTGCCCTTGTCTTTAGAGGTGCTAAATAAATGAGCATTTGCTGTCTTATGCTATTTCATTCTTTCCTCATGTTGCACACAAAATAAAATGATCTCATTATCGCGACGCAAAATATACTCAATGTATCGCATGTTCGAAATACAATAAAGTCGTCACCAAACTTTATTTATTCCAAAAGGAAAGGGAAAATATTGATAAAATCCATGAAAGAAAAAAAAATGGTCGTCACAATCAAGAGCGGGTTTGAGAGTCGGTAATTCAAGAGGAAGGAATTAGTACCCCTCACACTCGTTGTAATCGACATGATACATTTAGTTAGTCTTGCGAATGAGTGTTAGCGTGATGCTAATTTACGATATTCTAATTATTGCAAGAAAAAAGAAAGAAAAGAGGAATGACAATTATTTTAGCGAAATTAATCGATTAAAATTGATTAAATCAATTAATTAAGCTAATTGGAATTAATTATAAAAAATAATCAATTAAAAACTAATTCAATTGATTATCAAATTAATTAATTTTAATTAATAAAATTAATTAACTAAACAAAATTAACTAATTAATTTTACTATTTAAAAGATTTAATTTGTATAAATGAAAAGAAATGGAAAATAGAAATAAAAAAGAAAGGGAGGTGTTGATATAAAACATGGGTTGCAAATAGAAATGGTTTGAGCCCATTAACTAGAATGGCCCAAGTGACATAAAGGAGGGTGTGTATAACACGCATGTATGGCCAGATATAAAAGCCAGAAAAATAAAATAAAACAGAGTAATTAAGATCAGATTGGATAATAAACCGGTATAATTAAGGGCTTAAGGTTTAAAAGTTTGACCGGAGTTTGAATCAGAATAACTTAATGTACATAAAATTACATAGTATTATTAATATTTTTTTAAAAAATGATTTTATTAATAATTTTTCATAATTATTATAATTACAGTTTTATTAAAAAATAATTTTATCAATAATTTCTCATATTTTAATATATTTAATTTCATATAGTTCTTTTAAATTTTAACTTTGCTACATCATTATATCATTATATAAAATTTATAAACAAATACAAAAAAAACCTTTAAAAGTATAAATACAATACGTTTCTTCAATCACTGCGTTCTACCATTTTTTTCTCTTCCTCTTTAACCGAAATCCATTTCAACAATAGTAGAACAGAGGAAAAATGAAGATATTGAAAAGTTTATATTTTTTCAACAATTGTTTGGCAATCTTATTAGAAAAAGAAATAGAGAAATCAAGGGATTTGACTAAAGCAAAACTATACATTTTCAGAATACATTTATAAATAAAAATGATTCAATTTTTAGTCACTATTGTAAACAAAAGTTAATTATTACTAAATGATGTAATTTTTAATATATTCTTCTATTTCATTTTCCAACATTCCATTAAGTTTAATAAAGAGGACATTATAATAAATTTAAGTACATTCTCCAGACACATTTATAAACAATAAAAATGGTTTTTTACGATTATTAAGAAATTCAATAGAGTGTAGTTAACTTTTTAGATTTTGATAAAAACATTAATTAAATTTACTGTAATGTCCTCTTTATTAAATTTAATGGAATGTTGGAAAATGAAATAGAGAAGTATATTAAGAATTACATCATTAAACGACTTAGTAATGATTGACTTTTGCTTATAACAATGACCAAGAATTAAAATATTTTTGTTGCTTATAAACATGTCCAGAGAGTGTAATGTTTTCACTAAAATTTAAAAAGTTAACTACACTCGATTGAATTTCTTAATAACTGTGAAAATCATTTTTGTTGCTTATAAATGTGTCCAGAGGGTGTACTTATTTTATTATTTTTTCGAAGCAAAAATGAATCAATGTCTAAAATACAAAACCGGTCAAACCACTGGTTTTACTCATTTTCCTGATTTTTCACCCGGTTTCTTATCTTTTGTCCGGTTTTTCTGTAGTGGTTTTAAGGGTCATTTGGATCGGACACTGGTCTGGTTCACGGTTTGACCAGTTGAACCAGCCGGTCTGATCTGGTTTTCAGTACTTTGAAATAAAGAGAAATAAAAAATGTGATCAGATCCATTACACACACACACACTCTCTCTCTCGTATTCGTCAGTCTCATTCTCTCTACCATTCTACCATTAACGTTCACATTGTCCATCTCAAAACTCAAACCAAAAATGGAGGTTATCATCCAGTTCATCTCTCTCTCTCTCTCTCTCTCTCATCTCTCTCTCTCTCTCTCTCTCTCTCTCTCTCTCTCTCTCTCTCTCTCTCTCTCTCTCTCTCTCTCTCTCTCTCCTCTCTCTCTCTCTCTCTCTCTCTCTCTCCTCAATACGAAACTAAGCTTCAAAATCTCAGAGAACTCAAACCATCAACATTTAATTTCTCTTTGAAGATTAAAACCCGAAACATTCAAAACCAAATTAAATACTCCCCGGGTCTCAAATATAAGCAATTTTATAATAAAAAAACTCACCCTTTAAAAAAATGTTTGAATGCATTTAAATCTTACTCTCTTACTTATTTTACCCTTACTTTTTATTTTGGAAATCGTTAAAAACATGAAAATGTGGAAAAAAAAGGGACGAGTGCATCAAAAAATGATTCTTCATCCACTCGCTCATTCATTGGACGAGGCCTTGAAGGAGAAATTTTTTATCTATGCACTCGTCCATCCACTGGACGAAAGAGAGATAAAAGTGTGGCTCATTGGTAAATTGAATTCAGAGTGTGGCAAAATGGTACATAGTTTTTCAAAAGGTGACAATATGGTAAAAAAAAGTCACATTTTTCTTCTCGTCTTCCCTCTTCTAGCTGAAACTGAGTTGTATGTTTACAGGTGATGAACGGTTTAACTCAAGCTTTAATTAGAGCTTCAATATGAATCTCTAATTATCTTGTGACAAATCTTTAATGGAATGGTTTGTTGGAGGAAGATGTCTGAATTTTTTCCACAATTTTTGTAGTTTTTTTCCTCCTCAAGCATCTCATTTTAGAGGCCTTTATATAGGGCATGATAGTGGTGAATTAGAGGGTAGAAAAGAGGGGGAATTGGTGAATAAATAGAGGGAAATTCTGTTAGAAAAATTTGTTGAGTTTGGAGGGAAATATGAGGATTCGAGTGACATTGTTACAATCCAAGTGAAGAGTTCATCTTAGCCATTGATTAGAATTGTGAGGGTGGAATTAAGATGAAATTAATTGTAAATGTGGTTTTGTTGTAAATAAAATTGAAATGTAAATGAATGTATTTGAAATGTTTAAATTCAATTTGGCTTGAGTTTTGTTTTATTGTGAAGTAAAACTCGTGACTTGTTATTTGGAAACTGAAGGTTAATTGAAATTTTGAGTTTGTTTGCTGCAAATGTAGAAAACATGAACTGAAGGTGGTTGTTGTCAATTGTACCAAGTTCAATTTGGCACAAAAAGTGGCTTGGTTTCACAAATGAATCTTGGCTCAAATCACTTGAATTGCAACTTTCAAATGGCTTACAAATGGTTTTGAAAAAGGCTTGATATGGACTTAAAATTGGCTTGGTATGCTTAAAGATTGACTTGAAATGATTTTGAAAATATGGCTTAAAAATAGCTCTTGTATTGAAATTAAATAGACTTTAAAAGAAATTTATCAAATTAACTTGAATTTTAATATCAACTTTAAATTAAATTTTAAATCAAATGTGATATTCAAATGAAATTAAGCAAAAAACAAAAGGTCTAAATTGAAATTGCACTTTAAGTATTTTGAATTGGACTTTTGAAACTTTGACCTTTGACTTTTGAAATCATTCTTAAATTGAACCATAAAATGTCAAGTCTAACTTTATTCAAAATATTCAAAATTGATATTGCCAACAGAAATTGAAATGAAGCTTCTTTGACTTTTGACCTTGCATTGAATTTTCTCTTTTGACTTTGTGAAATGAATTGATAAAATGGAAGGATGCGTGATAAATTGACTAAAAAATATAATGAGGACAAAAACATGGCATAGTTGACTTTTGCTTTGACTTATCTTAAACCATGCATCTGATGAATGTGTGAATAAGTTGTTGAGAACATAACAAGTGTGAAAAATAGTCTCGTGGGAGAACTCACTCACTTATCACTTTAAGGTTTTAAGTGGACAAATGGTTTGTCTCTCACAAAGGTGCCTAGTTCTACAATATATATCAATGCTCTTTAGTGAACTCTCCCAATAAATTGTATCACGAGCCTTTAGTTTCGAGAAAGGGACCGACTTACTTGTGCCGAAATGTCCAGGAAGTGGTGTCCCATTTCAAGGTGTCATTGACGGTACAAGTGTATGTGGATGAAAGAGATTTTGCTTAAGGGGGAGCATAGTGGATGGAATCACACTCGAGGGAGAGAATATTGGGAAACAAGTGTGAGTTATATTGAGAAACTAGTGTGAGTTCTAAGTCCCACATTGCTTAGAAAAATGAAGGTTGAGAATTTTATAAATGGATGGACCTATATACTTATCACCTTAAGATTTCGGGTGAATATATAGTGTCTCTCTCATTTGTTTATGTGATTCTTTGATCTTTAGGTGAGTGTTTTCCCCAATGTGAATGCTTCCCCCTAAATGATGACCCATCACGGGTATTAGAGCCTGATTCGAGTAAGTGACCAGCTCCTTATATTGAAAGTCTTCCTGACATAGTGGTCAGGCGCGCGTGTCCTGTTGAAGTGCCCATAACGACGAGATAAGGGTGTCTCTCAATGAAGGTACAAGTGTATGTGGATAAAAGTGTCTTGAAAAGGAGCATCAAAATGCCCAAGAAGAGGTGTCTCTTTGCAAGGTGTCAACGACAGTACAAGTCTCTTGAGGGGGAGCCTTATGCTTCTCGCTTGACCCTCCCCCGATTGTTGTGCTAACATAAGCAAGGGGAAAACTGGAGTATGACAGTTGCTCCTACTTAAATGTCTTCGACTAGAGTTATGAAGATGACCATTCATCATATAGTTGCGGTGAAAGATAATTAAATTTTAAGTAGCCAATTTTTGTCCCTTGGTGCAGTGAGGTGACATGTTATGCTATGAATGAGTTTATGAACTCTTTTTATTTTTTTACTGGGGATATGATATGAGAAACGGACTCTATGAGAATTATGGAAATGACTATGTGAGGAAATTTTAATGGAAATTGAATGAGGCAAAAAGACTTGTTAGGGAAAAACAAGATATTTCCTGGAGATTTATCAGAATGACAAAAAATATCCAACAATTCTTGAGATAAAAGGGACAAACCCTGGAAAGATATTAGGGTCATCCAGAAAAACATTAGATGCAAAAGGGAACCACACTTTAGAAAATACATCAGAAACATCTAGAAAAGGATTGGACGTGGAATGAGACTAAATCTGAAGATATGTCAGAGAAATCCAGGAAAGCATAAAATGTAATAACTCTGGAAAATACATCAGAAACATCCATAAAAGCATTGAATGGAAAATAAACAAATCTCAAGATACATCTGAGACATTCAAGAAAGCATTGAATGTAACAAATCTTGAAAATATATCAGAAACATCCAGAAAATAATTGGATCAACAAGAAACCAATATGAAGATGCATCAGAGACATTCAGGAAAACATTGAATGCAATAACTCTGGGAAATATATCAGAAACATCAAGAAACATATTAGATGAATAAGAAACCCATCTGAAGATACATAAGACATATTCAAGAAAGCATTGAATGTAACAAACTCTGGGAACTACATGAGCAACATCTAGAAAAGTATTAGATGAACGAGAAACCATTATGAAGATACATCAGAGACATTCAGGAAACTATTGAATGTAACAACTCTGGAAAATACACCAGAAACATCTAGAAAATCATTGGATGAATAAGAAATCAATCTAAAGATACGTCAGAGACATTCAGGAAAACATTGACTGTAACAACTCTAGAAAATATATCAAAAACATCCATAAAAGCATTGGATGGAAAAGGAATTCAAACTCTCGGGAAACGTCAGAGACATCCAGAAAAGTATTGGATGGAAAGAAAAACTATTCTGAAAAGATATTAGAGACGTTCACGAAAGCATTGAACGTAAAAGGAGACTTAAAACCTGGAAATGCATTAGAGACATCCAAAAAAGAATTGGATGAAGAGGAAAACAAACTCGGGGACATCCAGGAAAGCATTGGATGCGAGGGATGTTATCCAAACTCCGAAATATATTGAAGAAATCCAAAAAAGAATAAGATGAAATAGAAACAAACTCGAAGGTATCCAGAAAAACATTAGATAGAGCTGTTAATCAAACTCATAGATATGTTGAAGACACCCAGAAAAGCATTGGATGAAGGGGAAATAAACTCGAAGGCATCCGAAAAAGCATTGGATAGAGCTGTTAACCAAACTCAGAGATATATTGAAGATATATAGAAAAGAATTGGATGCGAAGGAAATGATTCTGAAGAAACATCTGAAATATTCAGAAAATTATTGAATGTACAGGAACGAGTTCTGGAAAAGCATCATAGCAAACAAGAAATATCTGTAAAAAGATCGGATGAATTATGGAAATACATCAGAAGAAAGGACACGTCTAAAAATACATTAGATAAACACAAAAAGGTTCTAGAAAAAAGCCAAAATGACATACACATTCGAAAAAACATCGAATAAAAGAGAAACAAAAGAGTTATGGGAAAACATCAGAACAACATACATTTCAGAGAAACATCATATAAAAGAGAAGTTATGGGAAAACATCATAAATGCATACATATCTGAAAAAACACTAGATAGACAAAACAAGGTTCTAAAATAACATCAGAACAACAAAGACACATCCAGAAATAATCAGATGGACAAAGAAAAATTGAGCATGAACACACAAATATCTATTTTGGTAGATGTCAATGAAGTTGTAATTTTACGACAGGGTAAGATGTTGATAACAAAACAACCTCGGAAAATGAAAGTAAGCACGAAACACACTTTAAGTTATGCATGATATTGAGTCTTGCTTATGTGCATGATATATGAATGATCTATGCATGTAATGCAAATGCTTATGACAATTGAGTTAGACTCTTTTGTGAGGTATGATTAGAACCTTGGTTCCTTAACACAGGGAAATCTGCCAACTCTGCTTTTGGAAAATGATTTGAACACACTTCTATCACACTTGTCGATTGTATCAGGCTGATGATTCTTTTGGGAAGGACTTATGAGCTTTACTTGGGGATTTCTTGAAGTTGACTACTCCAGATTGACTGATTCTTAAAATGATTGCTTTAGATTGACTAATTATTGAAATGACTGCTTTACCGTGCGCTTAAAATACTTGCCCTTGCATGAGTCTTGTGTAAAATCAAGCTTCTCTAATGAGATTTTGTTTTGATAAAGACAAACCATGATTGACAAAGAAGGCAAAGATTTATGATCAAGCTCAAAGGCATCTATGGACAATATCTTCAGTTCAAAGCTCTCAACAAATTTCAACGTATAATAATATTACTTACTTTGATCTTAAGATGTAGATGCTCAATTTTGAAAAAGGAATGTTTAAAAATCATTACTCAAGTTTTTCAAAGTTAAAATTTCATTTTTCACTTGAGTGCAATCGATTTGCATTTTAGTGCAATCGATTGCATGCTTCAATTTTTCAGATCTTTTACTTCTGTTTCTCTGTGCAATCGATTTACATTGCTTGTGCAATCGATTGCATACTTAAAATTTTCAAAACGTTTGCATCTGTTTCTCAGTGCAATCGATTTACATTGCTAGTGCGATTGCATTCACTTACTTTTTGCTACTGACTTTACATGCAATCGATTTACATAGCTAGTGCAATCGATTTGCACACTTAAATTTTTGAAAATATAGCTGTTGAAACCTTGTGCAATTGATTTACACAAAGGGTGCAATCGATTGCATGCTGTGCGATTTTGAAAAACAGTAGCTTTTCACATGCCTGTTCATCATGCCTTTTCATTGAAACCTTTTATTCAAACTTGGCATTTGTTCATGACACATTTTCAGAACTTCATGATGTTTCAAAAGGGTGTTATGAACATATAAATATTCATTTTCAAAATCTGTTTCAACACCGCTTCCATAAATATTTTCTGAATTTTCAAAATACAAACTCAAGCATTCCTTCACTTTCATGCATAAGTTTTCTGCATATTTTTATACATTGTTAAACAGAAAACTTTGAGCAATTATATCTTGAGTCATTGTACAATAATATTATTGGAAGAGAAGATCATACATTGTTAAATCACTCTAAGTGATCAATACCACTCAACTCACTCAAACTCAAATATTGATAGTTACTTACTTATTTTTCTAGGATTGTTGGAAATAAGTTTAAGTGTTTTTGAAATCTTGTCTTTCCAAAGTTGTTGGATACAAGTGTAGTCACTTTGAGTGGATTGTTCTCATAGTTGACATAGTGAAAATCCAAGAGGATTGTTCTTGGTCCAAGAGGATTGTTCTTGGTAGTTTGGTAGTTCTTGTTTAAGTTTACCACAATAAGGAAATCTCTTTCATGTTGAAAGAGGATTGTAGTACTCTCGGACTGTAAGGGGAACCAGGATATATCGCCCGTGTCTCTTTATTTTTATGCATTTTTAAGTTTCCTAAACTCACTCTTAACCAGAAAAATAAGAACCATCATCACTAAAAACCAGAATTTTTAAAGTACCTAATTCACCCCCCCTCTTAGGCGCACTTCGTACTTACAATTGGTATCAAAGCACGTTATAGGTAACCTACTCCTAAAAGATCCAGAATGGCTTCCGCAAATCAAAATCCCGTTTTCGGAGATGGTGGTAGTAACAACAAGCCTCCTCTATTTTGTGGTGAATATTTTGACTTCTGGAAAATTCGCATGAAGGAACATCTAGAAGCACAAGGAGAAGAAATATGGGATGCCGTTGAAAATGGTCCATTCATCCCTATAACGGTAATCAATGGTGTTGGCTCATCAAAGCCTAAAACTGCATGGGATGATGATGATAAGAATAAAGTTCTCTATGATAAAAAGGCAATAAACCTTCTTCAATGTGCACTTAGCATGGATGAATTCTTCTGTGTCTCGGCATTCAAGACAGCAAAATAAATATGGGATACCTTGGTACAAACTCATGAAGGAACGGTTGAAGTAAAAAGATCAAGACTAAATACCCTAAGTCAAGAATATGAATTATTTCGAATGCAGCCCGGAGAAACCATTCTTGACTTATAGATGAGATTTGTGCACTTGAAAAATTATCTAAGTGCTCTTGGTAAAACTTTGACGAATGATGAACTAAATCTGAAAGTACTTAGGTCCTTAACTAGGGAATGGCAACCAAAGGTAACGACAATTTCAGAAAAGAAAAGTATCTCCAACATGACATCCGCAACATTATTTGGAAAACTTCAAGAATATGAAACGGAACTCGGAAGACTTGAAAAGCATGAAAATCAAGAGAAGAAATCCAAGAAAATTGCTTTGAAGATAGATTCCAAGGAAGTTGAAAAGGAAGACAATCCGTAAGAAGATGAAAACTTCATGCTTCTTGTTAAAAGGCTTGGTAAGTTCTTCGGTAGAAATGACAAACCTTTTTATCATTCAAAAGGAAAGAAACAATTTAAGAAAAAGGAAGCTTCCACATCAACACAAGAAATCACATGTTATGAATGTGGTAAGCAAGGTCATATCAAGCAGGATTGTCGAAAGCTCTCCAAGAAAGGTGGCTTCAAAAGCAAGAAGGGATTCAAGAACAAAAAGGCTTATGTCGCATGGGAGGACAACGAACTAAGTTCCTCATCCGATTCCGATAGTGATGAAAGTGTAAATCTAGCATTGATGGACTCACACCATTCCGATGATGAAGACAATGAGGTATGCTTGAAGACCACATGAAATCTTTGGTATCTTGATAGTGGTTGTTCAAAGCATATGACAGGAGATATAAACCAATTTTCAAATCTAGCGCTAAAGGCCAGGGGTTTTGTCACTTATGGAGATAATAATAAGGGAAGAATCTTAGGCAAAGGCAAAGTTGGTGCTCCACCTTTCACATCCATTGAAGATGTTCTTTATGTTGAAGGACTAAAGCATAATCTTCTTAGTATTAGCCAACTTTGTGACAAAGGATTCAAAATCAAGTTCACCAAGGATGATTGTTTGATAGAAGACGAAGTCACTCATGAGGTTATACTTAAAGGTAAAAGAATCAATAGTATATTCATGATTTCCCTTGATGATCCATCTTTGAAGGTTAAATGTCTCATGGCGAACAACGATGATTCATGGACGTGGCACAAAAGAATTGCTCATATTCACATGGAACACCTGAATAAATTAATCAAGCATGATCTTGTCATTAGATTGCCTAATAGAAATTTTGTCAAAGATAGACTTTGCGATGCTTGTCAAAAAGGGAAACAAACTAGATCAACTTTCAAATCTAAGAATGTGGTGTCCACTACAAGGCCACTACAATTGTTTCATATGGACTTATTCGGTCCATCGAGAACAAGGAGTTTTGGAGGTAATGTGTATGCTTTGGTTATTGTTGACGATTTCTCTAGATATACTTGGATATTCTTTTTAGTGCAGAAAAGTGATGCATTCAAGGCGTTCAAAAAGTATGCTAGACAAATTCAGAATGAGAAGTCTCTAACAATTGCCTCAATAAGGAGTGACCATGGCGGAGAATTCCAAAATGCTCTATTTGAAGAATTTTGTGGAGAACATGGAATATCTCACAACTTCTCGGCACCAAGGACTCCTCAACAAAATGGAGTGGTAGAAAGAAAGAATAGGTCTCTTGTGGAACTTGCTATAACAATGCTTAACAATTCAAATCTTCCAAAATACTTTTGGGTGGATGTGGTGAGCACGACATGTTTTGTTAGAAATAGAGTTAACATTAGACCAATATTAAAGAAAACTCCATATGAACTCTTCAAAGGGAGAAAACCAAACATTGCTTTCTTTCACATCTTCGGATGCAAATGCTTTGTCTTAAACAATGACAAAGATAACCTTAGTAAGTTTGATGAGAAATCCGATGAAGGTATTTTTCTTGGTTACTCTCTCTCTAGTAAAGCATATAGAATATACAACAAAAGAACTTTGACAATTGAAGAATCTATGCATGTTTCTTTTGATGAAACTAACCCCTCCAAGGAGGATAATATTGTTTGTGATAATGATGATGAAATACTAGAAGGTCCTCAAGAAAATTCTTCCAAAGATCAACCCATTCAACACGAAGAATCACCTCAACAAGAATCAAATCTCAATGATCTACCAAAAGAATAGAGAACTCATAGAGATCATCCTATTGATAAAGTAATTGGTGATATAAGTCAAGGTGTGTCTACAAGATTAAATCTCAAGGATGCTTGCTTAAACATGGCGTTTGTCTCTCATATTGAACCTTCCAAAGTTGATGAAGCCTTAGGAGATGACCAATGGATTATCGCTATGCAAGAAGAATTGAATTAATTTGAAAGGAATCAAGTTTGGGAACTCGTCCCTAGGCCAAGCAACAAACACATTATTGGAACAAGATGGGTGTTCAAAAACAAACTTGACGAAACTGGAATAATTGTTCGCAACAAAGCAAGATTGGTAGCACAAGGCTACAATCAAGAATAAGGAATAGACTTTGAATAAACTTTCGCTCCAGTTGCAAGGTTAGAAGCTACCAGTGTCTTACTTGCCTATGCTTGTTCATTAAATTTTCAGCTTTTCCAAATGGATGTCAAAAGCGCATTCTTGAATGGATATATCACTGAAGAAGTCTACGTTAAGCAACCCCCGGGGTTCGAAGATTTCAAGAATCCATCTCATGTATTTAAATTGATAAAAGTTCTCTATGGACTGAAATAAGCACCAAGGGCATGGTATGATCGTTTAAGCAACTTCTTATGCGAAAAAGGTTTCGAAAAGGGCAAAGTTGACAAGACACTATTTATCAAGAAAATCAAAGACGACACTTTGCTAGCACAAGTCTATGTTGATGACATCATTTTCGGTTCTTCAAATCAAGAAATGTGTGAAGAATTCTCATCAATGATGCAAGGAGAATTTGAAATGTCCATGATGGGTAAAATGAACTATTTTCTTGGACTTCAAATCAAACAACTAAAAGATGGCATCTTCATCAACCAATCCAAATATTGCAAGGAACTCTTGAAAAGGTTTGACATGGATAACTGTAAGGCAGTGTCAACACCAATGGGTTCTGGTTCATATGTTGATCAAGATGAATTAGGTGTTTCCATCGACATCACTAAGTATCGAGGTATGATTAGCTCCTTATTGTATTTGACGGAAAGCCGTCCTGAAATAATGTTTAGTGTTTGTCTTTGTGCCCACTTTCAAGCTAAACCAAAGGGATCTCATCTCACAGCGGTAAAGAGGATCATGAAGTATCTCAAAGGGACAACAAATGTAAGATTTTGGTATCCTAAAGGTAGTGTCTGCAACTCAATTGGTTATTCTGACGTGGATTATGCAGGTTGTAAAACGGATAGAAAAAGCACAAGGGGTACTTGTGACATTATTGGTAATGCATTATTATCATGGCCCTACAAGAAACAAGCATGTGTTTCCCTTAGCACGGCCGAAGCTGAATATATTGCAGCGGGTAGTAGTTGCGCTCAAATTTTGTGGCTAAAACAACAACTTCGTGACTACGAACTCGATCTAGGGTGCATTCCTCTAAGATGCGACAACACCAGTGCAATTAACATTACAAATAATCTTGTCATGCATTCAAGAACTAAACACATAGACATTCGACATCATTTCCTCTGTGATCATGTTCTTCAAGGAGATGTCGAGGTAATCTTTGTAGATACTCATAATCAGCTTGCCGATATCTTCACCAAACCTTTGGCAAGAGAACCATTCTACAAAATTCGATGAGAGCTTGGCATACTTGACGAACACGACTTATAAGGTGCATTCTACCCTTGATATAATTTTATATATGTTTTATACATGCTATATGTGAATCTATGTTATGTGGTATTTAAATTTTTAAGAAAAATTTGGTTTTGGACATTTTTTGTTGATGCAAATCGATTGCACAAAGAGTGTCAATCGATTGCTCACTGAGTATTTTCAATTCTGCCCATTCTATTTCAAGTATAAATCAGTTGCACCTTCAATGCAAATCGATTGCACTCTGTGCGTTTCTATTTTATTTTGATTCTGTTTGTGTGCAAATCGATTGCATATTCTGCAACTTGCTTTTATGACAGAAAAGTTATGTTGGTCAGAATTCCTCTCTCTCATATTTCCAAGCCAAATACACTTTAATACAAAACACTCATTCCCTATCTACCCAAATCATTTCCAAATCTCAGCTCACAAACACCCTTCTCTCTCACAAAACCTAAAAACCCCAAAACTCAAAAAACTCCATACTCATGGCTTCAAGACAAAAGAGAAAGGCTCCAGCTTCAGAAAAAGGGAAGAAAAAGGTTGATTCAACATCCAACCCATTGCTTTCAACCCTCACCGAAGAGCAAGAAGCCAGATTTATCAAAGACTTTCAAAGGAAAATAGTATCCAACCCCAAATATGGTATGCTATCCTCCTTTCCTCAAGAATGCTTTTTCCTTTCAAAATGATCTAGTTGCTTATGGTCTCGAACCATTAATTTCTTTGTTCGGTCCATATTACCCAGATTTGGTAAGAATGTTTTTCAGCAATCTAACACCCCAAAAAGGCAAATTGGTCACATATGTACTGGGCACTCGTATCTCTCTAACTCCTCAGGTTGTTGGTGAGATCCTTCATATTCCTTTCACTGGAAATTCCCTATATGATCCTGAAAGCGAGATATGGGATGACTACCGGAAAAAGGAGTTCTTTTACAATATTGGGCGGTTAAGTGAAGCTGAATTTTGCGCTAAACGGATTCGTGGTCTTGGAGGAGTAATTCTATCCAAAGACTCCTGGAGTGCAGGTAACCTCCATATAGACGATCGCTTATATCATTATTTTCTGGTCTATATTATGTTTCCAAGAGCTGGAAACCACTGCATTGTTACCGACTTGGAAATGCAGCTAATTTATGCAAGAAAGTAAGGAATAAGTGTAAACTGGGCAAGGCTTATCATGGTGCATATGATGAGAGTTGATGAAAAATCTAAATTTATTCCATATGCTTATTTTGTTACTTTAATTATGGAGGAATTTGGTGTGGATTTTTCTGGGTTTGAAAAGGTGAATATGGATCATAATCTAAACAAGATTTCCATTAAGAATGTTGACTCCAGAATGGGCGTGCATTACAATCCGAAAACAAAAACCATCACTTACATTGGTGAAGATGTTATTGGCGATGAAGGAAATGACCAAGAAGTCGAAGGCGGTGAAGTTATGCCTCCTTCTTCTACTGCTCCCTCTGGTCCAAGCAATCAAGAGCTTATGGATTACATGTCTCAACAATTGGTATCATGAACACCAACATCAACAGTCAATGGAGTGCGATCAATGATTCCACTACAACCCGGATAAATGACTTCCGCACGGATGTGAACCAACAATTTTCATACCTTTACTCTCATCTTCATATTCCACCATATGATCCAAATAATCCAGCTGCACCTTCTCAACACTACACAGAAACCCCACTTCAACAACAATTCCTGAATCAAGGCTCTTGGTCTTATAACCATCCGGACATGCATCACCCTTAAAGTTCTGGCTAACTTTTTTTTCTGTTATGTTCTTGTCTTGTTATTCAATGTTTTATTTGTTCAAATTTTATGTGTAATCCTTAAACATTTTGTGTTACTTGTTTAAAATTAAGATTTTTCAATATACTACTATATTATTTTGTTTTGTGCATCTTTCCCTTCTTTTTGATAATGTCAAAGGGGGAGAAAGATGTAGTACTTTATCCTTGTCTTAATTTTTAAGGTACTCTCCAACCAAGATGAAGAAATGAAAAGGATTCCAACCCTCTCCTACATAGGGGGAGTTTTGCATCTTAGGGGGAGAAGCTCTTCCGGAAAGTACATCGCATAAAGCAAGATTATTTGTCATCATCAAAAAGGGGGAGAATGTAAAATCAAGCTTCTCTAATGAGCTTTTATTTTGATGAAGACAAACCATGATTGACAAAGAAAGCAAAGATTTATGATCAAGCTCAAAGGCATCTATGGGCAATATCTTCAGTTTAAAGCTCTCAACAACTTTCAAGGTATAATAATATTACTTACTTTGATCTTAAGAAATAGATGCTCAATTTTGAAAAAGGAATGTTTAAAAATCATTACTCAAGTTTTTCAAAGTTAAAATTTCATTTTTCACTTGAGTGCAATCGATTTTCATTTTAGTGCAATCGATTACATGCTTCAATTTTTCATATCTTTTGCTTCTGTTTCTCTGTGCAATCGATTTACATTGCTTGTGCAATTGATTGCATACTTAAAATTTTCAAAACATTTGATTCTGTGATGCGGTGGGAGAACTAACTTGAGATTTTGCGTTTGTGTTTGCAAATGTCACGGTTAGCAAGAGTCGCCACTGACTTTTCTTTTATCCAAAAGGAAAGGTAAAAAAGCACAGGAAAGACCTTTGAGATGTTTTCTTGAGTTCGGGGGGTAGATTATGAAAAGGGAAGGTGCTAACACCCTTTTCATCCATGGTTTTCCATGGGCTCTTAGTTACTTTGTTTAGATCACTTGCTTTGCTTTGTTTTGTTTGCAATGGTGCTTGGTGTGGTTTTGAAAGTATTTTGAAAAGAGGCCATTCGTTTAGGCAATCTTTGTAATGATTCTCGTTCGTAAGAATGTATACAAAGATGTTTGTCTTTTGAAAATGTTTTCAATGTTTTGTAAAATGTTTTGAAATGCGTGTGTGTTTGTTTTTGAAAATAGCAAGGATTGTTTTGAAATGTAACAAGTAACTAGAAGTTATCTACCTACTCAAATGTCTTTCTTGTGCATTTTTATTCCTTTGACATTGTTGATTTACCATTGATTTGGTAAACAACCCTATCTTTCGATGTAAACGGGACGGGCGTGGGTCATCGTATGACCATGATAGCAATATTGCCAAGTATCTTAGCATTTTTTGAGGGACCAAGATCATATTTGTTTTAGGCAACCTTTTGATAGCGTCATCGAGGGACTATGATCTTATGTTTGTTTTATTTTGCCAAGATACTTCGCGTGTATAACATGGCCATTTTTATTTAGGCAACCAAGTGGGAGAAACCCTAAGGGTGCTTGTGTGCAATGTGTGTCATTTTTATGCTTTTGTCTTGTATTTAGGGTTTTCTATTTGCTTTGTTTTTGTTATTGTCATGCAAACCCTAGTTTTACTAAACATGGTCTATGAAAGCAATAAATTGCGTAAAATAAACTAAGCTATTACAACAATTATTATGGGAGGGGGGATACAAGTTTTGAATGGGGATTTTACACAAATATAAACCTAAATATATTATTACAACCCAATCGAATATTGCGCGAATTAAATAAATGTGCAAATATTAAAAATGCAATGCAATGTATTTATGCAAAAGATGTTTTGGTATTTGTTTTTTGTATGAGAAAATGATTTAAGTTAACCCTAAAAAAATAAGGAAAAAGTAGTATTATTTTTGGAGGGGTGAAACTCTAATTTTTAATTAAGAGAAAATAATGTTTTATATTAATATTTTGTCCATTTTTTGTATAAGAAAATAATAAATAATATTATGTGCAAATATTAAAAATTAAATATGTATAGAAAATAAATATTTTATGAGTATAAATAATATAATAAAAATATTAAGTATTTTTAATTGTATTTACAAATTAATTAAGAAAATAAAATCTATTTATCCTAATAAACTATTTTTTATGTAAAAATAAAAATAAAAATAAAATAAAATTGCAAAAAATAAAGAAATTATTTTTTATGATTTTTATTATTCAGAAAAATAAATGAAAGGAAATAAATATAAAAAATATGAAGAAATATGAAAAATATACAAAATAAAGCCAGGGGGTGCAAATAGTGGGTCAGGAGGTGTGAAAAGCAAAACCAAAAAGGCCAAGCGCCAAAAAAGCCCAAGACACTCATCCCTGTCCTCCAACCAGTCTCCTTCTTCGCGCGCTTAGTTCAAACCTGCAACTCTCAGATGCTTGCACAAAAACAAAAACTTATAACATGAAACTTGTGGCATTTAATCTCACGATTCCAACCATATAAAATTTGTAACCTAACTCTCAAAGATCAGAGAGAATTTTGGCAGCCCTAATTCCTGACCTAACTTTTTCATGAACTTCAAGCTTCAAACTCTCTCAGCATAGTTAATATAAATGAAAAGTATGCATATGTACAACTTCACCATGTTATGGACTACATTTTTTCTTCACAAATCGTGGCTTGAGGATGCCTATTCAGAGAGATAGAGTTCAAGAAAATACCTCCTTCAATTGGATTTGGATAGAGCAATGTAGGGACTTTAATGGAGGCTTGAGGATTGATTAAGCTTCCTTGAACTTCCTCCAAGCTATTCCAATGCTTATCTTGCTTTGAGGATGGCTAGAACCTTCTACATAAGTCAAGCTGCAAGCTTCAAGTTTGAAGATGGAAATGGCTGAAACAGGGGTTACAGAATCAGGGTAAGGGCTTGGCTTGCTTTGGTATGATATGTAGAAGGTGTTTGAAGTGTTAAAATACAAAACGCACGAGTCAAAAATGAGCTGGCTATGGTTTTGCAGCAACTGTGAGTTTTGGCAAAAAAAATGGAGTTTTTGAGTTTGAGTGAGTTCTGGATGCATGCCAATTGTGTTTTTGCATTGTGACAAGTTTGTATACTTGTATAGAATGGATACAAAGTCATATTCTTAACAGATGTGCAAGCTTTGACCTTTTCACCAACTTTCTTGCTTTTAAAGTAAAGTGAAGTGACTTATGCTACATGCTTGTCCTTGCTTGCTTGAAGCCTGAAATCAACTTGTACCAATTGCCCTAGAGTTGTGTAAAATGCTTGCATCAAAGAGACAAGTCCAAGGCTCAAGATTGATCAAGTTACAAAAGCTTCTCTTTATGAAAATGGCATTGTGCACTTTTGGCCAAAAATGGAAATGTAACTTGTACAAAGCCTCAAAAGCAAAGATAAAGCCTTTATCTTATGAGTTTGAATTTAATTATAGAGTGTAGAATGAGTTTAGGACCTGTAAAGCAAGATTCAAACATCAAAGATCTGATTTGCAACTTGATGGTTTGTAAAAATGGCTTGATCAAAAGTGATAAAATGCCAACTTCCCTTCTTCGATTCTCCCTAACCAAAAATGATCTTGGAGAGTTCTTGGACATTTTGGAAAACTTGCAATGTGATCTATAATACATATTTGAAATGAAATTTGTTATACCTCTTGGAACTATGTGAAAAATGTCCATGAAGTTGGGTCAAAAACCTGCCTAAATTAGGGCAAAATTTCACTAAGTTATTTAGTTCATGGACCTATATTCACAAATTCATAACTTGAGATCCAAGCATCTTTTGGGAAAAGTTTGTGAAGAAAAGTTGTAGATTTCATGGAGGACTACAACTTTCATGTTGGAAGGTTTCTTTGAATCAAAATTCATCATGGTGAAAAGTGGTGAAAAGTTAGGAAAAAATAAGAAAATGTCCATACTTAGAAAAATTCTAAGTTATGGAAATTTTCAAATTCAAAACCCTAATTTTCAAAATTGGTTTTCTTGGTGAACAAGTTTCATATTTTTACATATCTTGATGAATTATGACCCTTGGCACTTGATTTTTACCAAAAAGTCAAAGTTTGACTTTTTAGTGTACGGTTGACTTTTGATCAGTTGACTGCAAAATTCATCTGTCAATCCAATGAACTTGAGATCTTTTGAACCATGTAATTAGGTCAAGATTATGCCATTAAACCCTTGAAATCATGTTTAAACCCAATTTGTCATTGGCTAGGTTAAAAAATTAGAACTTGACCTTTCTCAGTCAAAACCCTAATTTTGACCATTTTGCCCTTTTGATGATTTGATCAAATTTCTTGAGGAGTTGTGATCCAAACTTGATCAAATGGTACATATGAGTCTAAAATGTTTATGTGGATAAAAATTATGAAGTTTGACTGTAAATTGGCCATGGTTGACTTTTCCCCCAATACAGTTAATTTTTAGGTCAACTGTCCAATTGACTGATAAAAAATGTGGTTCAAGGCTTGAAACTTAGCATGAGCAATCTTAGGGGTCCAAAATGATATATGAAAGTCACATGAAGCATTAGTGGTCCAGAAATCCTTGTGCAAACTCAAACCCTAATTTTGGGGTATCAGTGCAAGATGAGATGTCTTGAGCTGACTAAACCCTAATCTTGTCTTGAGTCAAAGAAGTCTTGTGAGAAAAATCTTGATAAATGAGAGGGCAAATTTTGGGGTACAACAACTTCTGTTTCTCAGTGCAATCGATTTACATTGCTAGTGCAATCGATTACACTCACTTACTTTTTGCTACTGACATTACATGCAATCGATTTACATAGCTAGTGCAATCGATTTGCACACTTAAATTTTTGAAAATATAGCTGTTGAAACCTTGTGCAATCGATTTACAAAAAAGGTGCAATCGATTGCATGCTGCACGATTTTGAAAAACAACAGCTTTTCACATGCCTGTTCATCATGCCTTTTCATTGAAACCTTTCATTCAAACTTGGCATTTGTTCATGATACATTTTCAGAACTTCATGATGTTTCAAAAGGGTGTTATGAACATATAAATATTCATTTTCAAAATCTGTTTCAACACCGCTTCCATAAATATTTTCTGAATTTTCAAAATACAAACTCAAGCATTCCTTCACTTTCATGCATAAGTTTTCTGCATATTTTTATACATTGTTAAACAGAAAACTTTGAGAAATTATATCTTGAGTCATTGTACAATAATATTATTGGAAGAGAAGATCATAAATTGTTAAATCACTCTAAGTGATCAATACCACTCAACTCACTCAAACTCAAATATTGATAGTTACTTACTTATTTGTCCAGGATTGTTGGAAATAAGTTTAAGTGTTTTTGAAATCTTGTGTTTCCAAAGTTTTTGGATACTGTTGTACCCCAAAATTTTCCCTCCCATTTCCTCAATATTTTCTCACCACAAGACCCTTGGAGCTCAAGATCAAGTTAGGGTTTGCTCTGCTTAAGACTCCTCCTTGCACTGTTGACCCAAATTAGGGTTTGTGTTTGCACAAAGATGTTTTGAACTAAAATGCCCAAGATGACTTTCATGCTTCATGTTGGACTCATAAGTTTATCTATACCAAGTTTCAAGTCTTGATTCCAATCTTTGCCCAGTCAATTGGACAGTTGACCTAGAAATCAGCTGTATTGGGGAAAAAGTCAACTGTGGCCAATGGACAGTCAAACCTCATGATTTTTGACCCACATCAACATTATGAACTCATATGGACCATTTGATCAAGTTTGGATCACAATTCCACAAGAAATTTGATCAGATCACCAAAAGGGCAAAATGGTCATTTTTAGGGTTTTGACTGCACAAAGGCAATTTTTGACTGTTTGACCTAGCCAATGGCAAAACAAGCTCACATATGGACTCAAGGACTCAATGAAATGGTCTTGACACATTCAACAAGTTCAAAAGATCCCAAATGCACAAGATTGACAGATGAATTTTCCAGTCAACTGAGCCAAATTTGACTGTATACTGAAAAGTCAAACTTTGACTTTTTGGTCAAAATCAAGTATCAAGATTCATTTTTCATCAAAACATGTCAAATTATGAAATTTGTTCATCAAGAAATTAAAAATCACAAATTAGGGTTTGAAATGAAGAAATTTCATAACTTAGAATTTTTCTAAGTTATGAAAATTCCTAATTTTTTCCTAACTTTGTCCCTTTTTTTCATCAAGATACATTTGGATTCAAACAAAACTCAAAACATGAAAGTTATAGTACATTGCAAAATCTACAACTTTTATTCACAAAGTTTCCTCAAAAGAAGCTTGTAGCTCAAGTTATGATTTTTGGAACAAGGGTGCAAAACATTCTTAACTTAGAAATATTTTGACCTATTTTAGGCAGGATTTTTGCCTAACTTCATGACCACTTTTCACATGCTTCCACTTGAAATTTCAAGTGGCATTACAAAGATGGATTGTAGTACACATTCCAAGCTTTCCAAAATATCCAAGAACTTCTCAAACACCCTTGTGGTTAGGGAGAATCGAATTTGTCAATATGGGCAAAAGTCACTTTGATTCATGGCCAAAGGCATGTTCATAACTTGTGCACTTTTGAAATCAGCATGTGCAAGCTAGTTACAGGCCTCTAATCTCATTTACACTCAATAATTAAATGCCAATCCATTGTGTTCTAGCATTATTTTGTGCATTTGGACATTACATGAAGAATTAAGCCATATTTGGAAAAAGTGACTTATCTATTCTTGTAAAGTATGGCTTTATGTCAAAACATGAATCAAAGAAGTACAATGCATATCTTCTAGGCACAAGTTATTGAACTAATCCCACCGATCAAGACTAACATTGGCAGCATGTTTAGGGGGCCTGCATAAGCTTGTAAACCAACTTGACAACTTTTGCTTACATTAGAAGAAACTTGCATTTTGAAACACCATTTACATTTCTGTCAACACAAGCCTAAGCAAACAGTGTGAACATTTTCCAAACATAAAACCAGACCTAAAACACGAACCAACCAAGTTTCAAACCTTCTCATTCATCAAAACACAGTTTTGTGGCAAAACAGGGCACCTGCTGCAGATTGAGGTCCACAACTCAATCCTTTTGTGCGCCTTGGCCAAAACCAGTTCAAACACACTCCCTACCACCTATACAAACTATCCCAAGCATTGGACACAAACTGTAACATCCCTAACATCATTTTCCATTTTCACTTTTCTCTCTTGCAGGTTGACTTCTGTAGCTTGATATAGCAAGATTCAAAGCACACCAAGCATTGGAGAAGTATCCCTGAACTTCTAGCAAGCTGTACAAGTCCTCACATTGCATTGAAAGTACCTCCATTGTCATACACGATTCAAGCTGAATAGGTAAATTTTTGAACTTCTATCTCTCTATCCAGACATAGTTAGGCTTAAGTTTGTGAAGAAAACATGTTCTAATCATATCCCTGAAGCCATCCATATAGTTACTTTTCATTTATATTGCATGTGCTGAGAGAATTTAAGACATGAACATTGAAAAAAACTTAGGTCAGGAATTGGGGGAGAAGAAATTCTCTCTCATTTCTGAGAGTTAGAATTACTTTTTTATATATTTGGAATCGTGACAAGATGCTCTATAACATTGATGTTTTAAGTTTTTGCTGAATGTCAAAGAATCATGAGATAGCAGGAAGCGCGCGGTTTGCTCTGTTTGAATGTTCAGAGGTTGAAGACAAAGTTCTTCTGGGCCGGGCCTGACCTTTTTTCTATTTGCACCACTTTTCCACACTTGCACCCCCTTGGCCCATTGTGTTTATTTTTATCATTTTTTGACTTTTTCTTTTTGTTTCTGACTTATTATTTTTTGCCAAAATATAAAAAATATAAAAAATATTTTTCAACCATTTTTGCATTTTATTTGGATTTTTGTTTGTTTTATTTGAATTTATACATGTAAATAAACATATTGCCTTTTATTCAAAAATACAAAAATAACACAAACACATTTTGTTTTCTAATTTTATTTTATTTTATCTTTTGAAAACATTATCTAAAAATATACTTTTTTTTTGTAAATAATAAATATTTTATTTTTGTACATATTTAATATATTTAGTAAATAATATAAATACTTATATATTTATTAGAATATTTAGGAAAAAATACAAAAATAATACATTTTTATTTTTATTAATATTTAACCTCAAAAATACTTTTTTACAATATACTTCCTTTTTATTTATTTTTTGTATATAATTAATAAGCATTGTATATAATATATAATAAATACCTTTTTATTTATAAAATTAGGGTTTTGCCATAAACATGAAAAATACCCAAAAAATAACCTTTTTATTTTTGTTTTATTTGTCACATGAAAAACCCTTTTACATACATATAAAAATCATTTTTTTCATCTTGCATATTTATTTTATTTTATTTAATTATTGTACAATTAAATACCTTGTAAATTCCATTTGGATTGTAATAGTTTAGATTTAAATTTCTTGCTAAAATATCCCCATTTGAACATTTGTACCCCCCATCCCATATTTGTGTTGCAATAATTTAGGACCTTTAAATTCCGCATTTTAAAAGCTTTCTAAATATGCCATGATAGACTTAGGGTTTTGTATGCAAAAATCAACCAAACAAATAGCTTGACCTAATTCCAAGATAAAAGCATGAAAATGAACAAACACCAATCACACTTGCACCCCTAGGGTTACTCCACTTGTTGCCTTCAATAATGGGCCATGTTGCATGTTAGGAGTCTTTGGCAAAACAAAACAATTCAAATGATCATAGTCCCTCGATGACGCTTTCGAAAGTTGCCTAAAAAATGATCAAGTCCCTTAAAGGAAAAATTGCCCAAAGACACTTGGCACCATTGCAATCATGGACTAAACGATGACCCGCGCCCGCCCCGTTCACATCCTAACACAAGATTGTCCACCAAATACAATGGTGGAACAAAATTGTTAAAAGGGTTAAAACATAGGAAAAGCCTTTGAGTAAAATTAGGGGTAGACAACTCTTGGTTACTTGAATCAAACTTGCAAAAACACTTGCCTATTTTTCAAAACCACACTCCACAACACTTTCAAAAACAACTTTCAAAACAAAAAAATTGAAAACTTTTTAAAAGATAAGTACACCTTTGTATACATTCAAACATGGATCATTACAAAGGTTGCCACAACAAATGGCCTCTTTTCAAAACATTTTCAAACCCACACACAAAGCACCATTTTAAACAATTGAAAGCACCATTTCCAACAATTGAAAATCAAGACAAGTTGATCTAAGCAAGTAACTAAGAGCCCATGGATAACCATGGATAGAAAGGGTGCTAATACCTTCCCTTTCTTTAATCTACTCCCCGAACCCAAGAAAACATCTCAAAGGTTTTTGATGTGCTTTTTAACCTTTCCTTAGGATAAAATAAAAATTCGGTGGCGACTCTTGCTCAACCGAAACATTTGCGAAAACAAACGCAAAACCCAAGTCAGTTCTCCCACCGTATCACAGAACTGGCGACTCTGCTGGGGAAAATTTTAAAGTGGAGTAACCTTAGGGCTTAGATCACCCTCTTGCATGACTAATTATTTTCTTTGATTGCTTTATATCTTGGCTCTCTTGTTTGGGTTTGAAATCCTACACCCGGATTTGGGGAAACATTCATAGATAGCAATACGTTGTGGAAACTGTGCGGGGTATACCGACACGGTTGAAGCAATAGCTATATTAGTGCGACATATTTGTGAGTACCGGTAACCCTTGAGTTCAATCAAGGAGAGTACGGGGCCGCTGAGTGATGTCACTAAGCACTAATGACCTAGAACCTTACTTGACCATCTTGGCCTTTTATTAGGGGTAGTGAGATGACCGGCTTTGGTGCAGTCCGAAGTTGGTAGATACTCGATACTACACTCATTGAGGGTTGTTTTCTTGGAATATTTTGGTCGCTAGTTAAGTGGCTAAACCAAAACAATGAACATGGAAAACAATCCAATGATATTGAGCTCCTTAGAACCCGGTTACTATTTATAGGACAGGTTTTTAAGCCAACTTCACTCAAGAGGGTACTTACCTATGAAACCCCAAGCAAGCCTGAAACTAGGGTTTTGTGTGAATTGCTTGTACATATGTTTGTGCATACATCATAAACATCATAAAGCATCATACGCATTCACTAACCATTTCAAGGGTTTAGATCTTCATCTTTGTTCTTGTTTTGTAGGTCATGGAAATTCTTCGCAGGAAAACTATCCAAGTCAACCTTGTGAGAATCCCTCCTCAACTCAAGGAGCTCACATCAAGAATTCTGGAAAGCTCTCCCTTCAGTGAAAGACATGGTAGACTGCTCAGCTTAGTCAACACCAACATTGAAGAAGACATGGTAAAGGTGTTGTTCCAGTTCTTTGACCCCCTTCACCACTGTTTCACTTTCCCCGACTACCAATTGGTGCCCACTTTGGAGGAATTTTCTCAACTCCTGAGAATTCCTATTCTTAATCAACTACCCTACAACGGTACGGAAAAAGAACCAAAGCCTGAAGATGTTGCTCAAGCCCTACACTTGCAACCATCTGACATCAAGGGGCATTGGGAAACTAGAAGCGGTGTCAAAGGCTTCTTGGCAAAATTCTTATTTGAGAAGGCACAAGAGTGTTGGAATTCATTGGATCTACAAGCCTTTGAAGAAATTGTGGCACTCCTCATTTATGGGTTGGTCCTGTTCCCAAATCCTGACCAGCTTATAGATGTCAACACCGTCAAGATCTTCTTATCCAGGAATCCCATACCAACATTGCTTGGGGACATTCTTCACTCATTTTACACACGAACAATGAGAAAGAGGGGTGTTCTCATGTGCTGTACTCCTCTCCTTGCAAGGTGGTTTATTTCGCACCTTCCACAATCTGTCTTGAAGAATGACCAAGGCTTAAGGTGGTCACAACGGTTGATGACCCTCACTCACTCTGATGTACATTGGTGTTCTCGGTCCAGAGAAAATGTCATCATCGTCGATCGTTGTGGAGAGTTCCCTAATGTTCCATTACTTGGCATTAGGGGAGGCATTACCTACAACCCTTGTCTAGCTATGAGGCAATTTGGATATGCACGGAGGGATGGCCCTCACGACATGTTGATTCCTGACCTAGTTTTTGACTTCGACAACGATGCGCAAGGACTTCGCCAAAGATTCATCAGAGCTTGGAGGATGCCTAACAAGGTAGACAACAAGACACTGGGGCACAAGAACTCCATCCCTCTTGAGCCTTATCTCAAGTGGGAACGAACCCGAGCCCAGAGTCTAATGATGCCTTACCCTCATGTTCTCCCTGTGATTAAAGAGCCCGTTAAGGAAGGAGAGGTTCCCTACACCATCCTATATCCTGACATGCCTACATCGTGGAAGGAGATGCAGAAGAGTTGGATCCAACTCAAGGAGGAACAGAACACTTTTGAAGCCAGCTTCTACGCCAGTGAGAAGAAGGTTTTGGAGCTTACCCGCCGACTCCATGAGGAAGAGACCCTCAACACCTACATCGCACCAAAGAGGATGCACAACGTCTTTTTACCTTGAGAAGTTTTTTGTAATATTTGGCCCACGGGGCATTTATGTACTGACAAATTTCTTCTTATTAATATGACATGCGTTCTTTTTGTTTGCAACAATTTTGAATTTGCTAAATCCTTGAATGCATTGCATACATAAGCATATCATTCATCATGCGCATAAGCAGGTCTCCACACCAGGTTTCCTTATCTTTCTGCTGTTTATTTCAGTAAGATGGATCTCGAACAGACGGTCAAGGACTTGCAGTCTCAAAACTCACAGTTTCAACATCTCCTGATGACCTTGGCTAAAGGTCAGGAGGATCTAAAGGCCCTGCTTGGGAACAAAGAGCAAGTAAAAAAGAAGAAGAAGAGAATCGGGGTGGCTACCTTAGGAAGAAGGTTTGAGGGTGAAGCCAGAAGAGTGCTTGAATTTCCCCCTACATCTGAAGAGGGAACCAGTAAAGGGAATGCGGCTGCGGTACCTTCCGAATCCGAAGCTGAAGAAGGAGAGGCTGAAGAAGACGAAGACTACTCTGAGCAATAATACCCACCCGCCGATGATAAGTACAAAGGCTTGGAAGACAGGTTGGCAGCTATGGAGCTGCAGAGAGTTCCCGACTTAGATTTTGAAGACTTGGGATTAGTTGCTGGAATTGTGATCCCCCCGAAGTTCAAAGTGCCAGTTTTTGCAAGAAAAGACGGCATGTCCTGCCCGAAAATGCATCTCAGATCATATGTAAGGAAGATCCAACCTTACACTGCAGACAAGAACCTTTGGATCCATTTCTTTCAGGATAGCCTTTCAGGGGCTCAACTCGAATGGTTCTATCAGCTGGATGGAGCCAGTATTCGAAACTGGGAGGACTTGGCTACTGCATTATATAAACAGTATCAATATAATTCTGACCTCGCTCCTACACGTACCCAACTCCAGGGTATGTCACTGGGGACGGGCGAAGGATTCAAGGAGTATGCACAAAAGTGGAGAGATCTGGCTGGCAGGGTGCAGCCACCGCTGACTGACCGTGAACTTGTTGACATGTTCTTAGGGACCCTGTTTGGTCCGTTCTTCAACCATCTAATTGGTAATTCTTCTGCTGGATTTACAGATTTGATCTTGACTGGTGAGAGAATAGAAGCCGGTATCAAGTCGGGGAAGATACAGAAAGGTGCCTCCGCGAGTACTGAAAAGAAGCCCTTCAAGAAGGAAGCCAGTGCTGTTTATGGTCCCAGAAGACAAATTAAGCCGGAATGCCGCCAAGCTGTCAATGCATTGGTAATTTCAAAGCCTGCTGCTGCTCCTCAGCAGTACAACCAACAAAGGGGTGAGAGACCCAAAAGGCAGTACACTCGGCTCAGCATGACCCTGTCTCAGATTTTTCCGCAACTACTGTCAACCAATCTGGTAACTGTCAAAGAAGCTCCGAAGGTAGTGAACACAACTTCTCCAAAGTACAACCCCAACGCCCGTTGCGCTTATCACTCTGATAGCCCGGGGCATACTACGGATGATTGCTGGGCTCTGAGGAATAAGGTTCAGGACCTTATTGATGCTAAGGAAATACAGTTTGAGGCGCCCGAAAGGCCCAATGTTGTGACTGCTCCCATGCCCCAGCATGGAGTGAATGCTGTGGAAGAAGACCGGTATGTAGCCTCCGTGGAAGAGATTGTTACTCCTTTATTGACTGTCAAAAGGAACCTGTTGCTAGCTGGTTTATTTCCGGGATGTAGCAAAGGTTGCCTTCTTTGTGCTGTTTCACCTGCTGGTTGTCCCTTGCTGAAGTCAGGCATCCAAAGCCTGATGGATAACAAAGAGATCTTGTTCGAGAAGATTGTTGTTCCTGCTGTCCCCGCTGAAGAAGTTTCTATTGTCACTATTTTCAACAAACCTCCTAAGGCTCTCTCAAAGAAGCCTGTCAAAATCATGTCCATTCAGAAGATTTCTCCTATCATCATCACTGTTCCGGGGCCCCTCCCCTATACATCCGACAAAGCTATACCATGGCACTATGGGGCAAATGTTTATGTTCTTGGAGTAAAACAAGAGTTTGATACCAGTACCGGCGTCAGTAACATCACCGGGCCTGCCAAAATTACTCGTAGTGGTAGGCTGTTCTCACCAGATATCGCGCCACCAACCATTCATAAACCTCTTATCATCACACCTGCAAGTGTGCCTACTTCCCTTCAAGTTCCAGTTTCTACCCCTGCTGCCGAGTCATCTAACGCTCGGGGCAAAGGGATTGCTACTGATTTGCCTGCCCTGACGGAGGCACCAAAGACAACCACTGTTGAGGCTTCCCAACAAGAGATGGAAGAGATCCTCAAGATTATCAAGAAAAGTGATTTCAATGTAGTTGAGCAGTTGGGGCACACCCCATCAAAGATTTCTATGCTATCACTATTGTTGTGTTCAGAGGCCCATGCCAAGGCTCTGATCTCCTTCCTGAAGACGGCCCATGTGCCACAAGAAACGTCTGCTGATCAATTTACCGATTGTGTGGCCAACTTGACTGCTGATAATAGGTTGGGCTTCTCTGACGCTGATCTGACTGCAAAAGGAAAGAACCATAACGATGCCCTGCATGTCTCCATTGAATGCAAGGGCATTACTCTTGCTCATGTGTTGGTAGACACCGGTTCTTCATTGAACGTATTGCCCAAGAAGGCCCTAGACAGGTTGGATTGTGAGGGTTTAGAGCTCAAGCCTAGTAACATTGTTGTCCGGGCCTTTGACGGTTCGAAAAGGATGGTACATGGGGAGGTTGACATTCCAATTAGGGTTGGTTCTCAAGTTTTTGATTTTACTTTCTATGTGATGGATATCCGACCATCCTATTCTTGTTTGCTGGGTCGTCCATGGATCCACAAAGCTGGAGCTGTGACCTCCACACTACATCAGAAGCTCAAGTACCCGGTCAGAGGGAAAATTGTGACAGTTCAGGGGGAGGAAGAATATATGGTCAGCCACCTCAACTCGTTCCGGTACATAGAAATGGATGGGGAGTTCATTGAGACCCCCTTTCAACACTTTGAAGAGGTGCCTCAGACACTGGCATCAGCTGAAACTGTGATTGAAGACACTCCTTTGAAGATGGCTTCCTTAAAGGATGCCCGGGCTGTTATTGAGAAGGGTGAGTGCGCAAACTGGGGCCGACTTCCTGACTTCACTCCAAAGACCGACAAGTTTGGTTTGGGCTTCACTGCAGAGACTCAGAGGGCTGTTCGTAAAGCAAGGATTGGAAGACCTCCTGTGTTCATCACCAACCCGAGAGTAAATGCTATTGAAGACGATGTGGAGGAATCTGAATTCGACAGATGGATCTACCCAACAACCGACGGTGGACCAAGCAACTGGACTGCCAAAGACTTCACACCTATTACTTTTGTCACTCAGTAATGAACTCTTTTGTTTTCAATTTGTAACAAACAATATGTTGAAACTTTTATGGCTCGGTGTCCTACCCGGGGCACCGTGGCTTCATTTGTGAGGGCTTTTGTGTGTCATTTTCATATATCATCAATAAAAACGTTGGACGTTTGTTGCATTTCAAAATCTTGCGCTCTTTTTTCTTTCTTTATTATATATTGCAAAACAGCTATATTTACACACACACACTCACTTATACAGGTTCCAATCCACTCTGGATCTCACTGGTAACGACTCTGCTACTGCCAGTTATGACTTCGAAAATCCGATCAACTTAGCCGAAGACGAAGGTGAAGATGATTGCGAAGTGCCTGGTGAACTTGCAAGACTGCTACTCCAGGAAGAGAGGGCCATTCAGCCACATGAAGAGCAGGTGGAAACGGTAAATCTGGGTACTGAGACAGACAGAAAGGAAGTCAAGATAGGTGCCAATCTAGAGCTCAGTGTGAAACAACGGTTGATTCAGATGCTACATGACTATGTGGAAATCTTTGCCTGGTCTTACGAAGACATGCCTGGGTTAGATACCAACATTGTGGTTCATCACCTGCCTACCAAGGAGGATTGCCCTCCGGTAAAACAGAAGGTCCGCCGTATGCGTCCAGAAATGTCTGAGAAAATCAAAGCTGAGGTTATGAAACAATTTGATGCCGGGTTTCTAGCAGTGACTTCTTATCCTCAGTGGGTTGCCAACGTGGTTCCAGTGCCGAAGAAGGATGGTAAGGTCCGAATGTGTGTTGATTACAGGGATTTGAACAGGGCAAGCCCTAAGGATGATTTCCCTCTGCCTCATATCGACGTTCTGGTTGACAATTCTGCTCAGCATAAAGTATTCTCCTTCATGGACGGCTTCTCCGGTTATAATCAGATCAAGATGGATCCTGAAGACATGGAGAAGACCACCTTTGTTACTCAGTGGGGCACCTTTTGCTACAAGGTCATGCCGTTTGGGTTGAAGAATGCTGGGGCAACCTACCAACGTGCCATGGTTGCTTTATTTCATGACATGATCCATCACGAGATAGAAGTATACGTCGACGATATGATTGCAAGGTCCCAAACTAAGGAGGAACACCTTGACCATCTACGAAAGCTGTTTGACCGTCTGAAGTTGTACAAGCTGAGGTTGAACCCAAACAAGTGTACCTTTGGGGTGAGATCTGGAAAATTGCTAGGCTTCGTCGTAAGCGACAAAGGTATTCAAGTGGACCCTGCCAAAGTGAAAGCCATACAAGAGATGCCAACTCCCAAGACAGAGAAAGAAGTCAGAGGCTTTCTAGGACGATTGAACTACATTGCCCGATTCATCTCGCATCTAACTGCTACCTGTGAACCAATCTTCAAGCTGCTGAAGAAAGATCAAGTAGTATGTTGGAATGATGAATGTCAGGCCGCTTTCGAAAGAATCAAAGAGTATCTCCAAGAACCAACCATTCTTATGCCACCGGTTGAAGGGAGACCTCTGATACTATACTTGACAGTACTTGACAACTCAATGGGGTGTGTGCTGGGGCAGCATGACGAGTCTGGCCGAAAAGAACACGCCATTTATTACCTTAGCAAAAAGTTTACCGACTGTGAGACCCGATACTCACTGCTCAAGAAAACTTGCTGCGCTTTGGTATGGGCTGCTCGCCGGCTGAGACAGTACATGTTGACTCACACTACTCTGTTGATTTCAAAAATGGATCCAATCAAGTACATATTCGAAAAGCCCGCCTTGTCCGGAAGAATAGCAAGATGGCAGATGATCTTGATGGAATATGACATCCAGTACACGACTCAAAAAGCAATCAAGGGAAGTGTATTGGCAGACCATTTGGCACACCAGGCAGTGGACGATTACCAGTCGATGAACTTTGAATTTCCAGACGAGGATATCATGGTAGTGACTGATTGTGAAGTACCTGGACCGGATGAAGGACCTAAGGAAGGATCCCGATGGTCTATGCACTTTGACGGAGCCTCGAATGCTTTGGGTAATGGTATCGGCGCTGTAATCATATCCCCTAAAGGCACTCATACTCCACTCACTGCCCGGCTATGTTTCAACTGCACCAACAACATGGCGGAGTATGAGGCATGCATCATGGGTCTTCAAGCTGCAATTGACTTAAGGATCAAGTTTCTGAGTATCTTCGGAGATTCCGCTCTCGTGATCAATCAGGTTAAAGGAGAGTGGGATACGAAACACCCAAATCTTATTCCTTACAAGGAGTATGTACTGACACTGCTTCCCCACTTCGAAGAGATAACTTTTGAACACTTCCCAAGAGAGGAGAATCAGTTGGCAGACGCGTTAGCTACGATGTCTTCTATGTTCAAAGTCAAATGGGACAACGAGGCGCCCCAGATCATTATTTAGAAGTTGGATGAACCTGCACATTGCTGAGATCTCGAGACCGAGGAGGTAACGGAAAAACCCTGGTATCATGAAGTGAAGAGGTACCTTGAAGCTCAAGAATATCCCGAAGGTGCATCTGTTAATGACAAGAAGTTCCTGAGAAGGTTTGCGGCAAAGTTCTTCCTCAGTAACGGCATTCTCTACAAACGAAACCATGATTCAACCTTACTGCGTTGTATGGATAAGACTGAAGCAGAAAAGATCATGGCGGAGCTACATGAAGGTACATTCGGAACACATTCCAGTGGATATACCATGGCAAAGAAAATCCTTCGGGCAGGATATTTCTGGTCCACAATGGAAGCCGATTGTTATCAGCATTTTCGAACTTGTCATAAATGCCAGATCTATGTTGATAAGGTGCACATCCCTCCGGTTCCTCTGAACGTCTTGACAGCACCTTGGCCTTTTGCAATGCGGGGCATTGATATGATCGGCGAGATCAAACCTACGGCATCTAACGGGCATCGCTTCATCTTAGTAGCGATTGATTACTTCACAAAGTGGGTCGAGGCAGCTTCCTATGCTACCGTAACCAAGAATGTCGTGGCACGGTTCATTCGGCATAACCTGATCTGTCGATACGGTGTACCTGAGAGGATCATTACGGACAATGGTACCAATCTTAACAACAAGATGATCACTGAGCTTTGCGAGCAATTCAAGATACAGCACCACAACTCTTCTCCCTACCGGCCGAAGATGAATGGGGCTGTAGAAGCAGCGAATAAGAACATCAAGAAGATTGTGCAGAAGATGACAGTGACTTACAAAGATTGGCACGAAATGTTACCGTTTGCTCTTCATGGGTACCGTACCTCAGCACGGACGTCAACAGGGGCAACTCCCTTTTTCTTGGTCTATGGCATGGAGGCAGTCTTGCCTATTGAAGTCCAGATACCCTTTCTCCGGATAATGAAGGATGCAGATTTGAGCGAAGATGACTGGATCCAGACTCGACTTGATCAATTAAACCTAATTGACGAAAAGAGACTCACTGCTATTTGTCATGGTCAGACGTACCAAAAACGGATGATCAGGGCATTTAACAAGATGGTCAGACGACAAGAGTATCAAGTCGGAGACCTGGTAATCAAGCGCATCATCCTTCCTCAAAGTGATCCCCGGGGCAAATGGACCCCTACGTACGAAGGGCCATTTGTGGTTAAACATATCTTCTCAAGAGGAGCTATGATTCTAACCACCATGGATGGTGACGACCTTCCTCACCCCGCCAACGCAGACATAGTAAAAAGATACTACACATGAACTAAAGACCCGCTAGGTTGACACACCTAGGCAAAAATAAGGGCTTCCCGACGAACCAAAAGGGTTCGGGCAAAAATAAGGGATGAAATGAAAAAAATCTGTACACCCGGCAAGTCGAAAACCTGAAAAGGCGGCTTGGGCAAAAAAGGGTATCCCGGTGGACTGAAAACCAGAAAGGGCGGTCCAGGCAAAAGTTAGGGATAAAGCGTAATACTATGTCTCATTGGATCACCTCGTATCCAGAATTCGGTGTTAACTATCGGGCTCAGATGACTCCAATCAATCAGCTTCATCTTTAACTAAGCAGCAGAGTGATGAGACGCTTGAAGACATAAAGACGATAACAGAGTTGGAACCCAGTGGGATTATTTTTCACATAGCTGTTTCGTTTCCTTTTCAAAATTGTATAAACTCTATGTTGATCGGCGGCGTTCTCTTACTAGGACGTCAGCCTCCTGTACATAAAACGCCTATTTACAGGCAAATTTCAAAATCAATACAAGTTCAATTTTTCAGATAAATTACCCATTGTTTTTTCTTTTTCTGTTTTGTGTTGCAAAGAACGTCCAATGTTCATTCTTGATATATGCATTTGACACTAATTGCTAATCATAAATATTTGCATGCGAAACAAAGGACTAATTACAGATGACATCAGAAACAGGGGCAATTTAGAATTGTCCAAACAATCTAGTTGCTCTGTCCACCTAGGTACCAAGGTAAGTTCGGCTGAAGAATGTAACCAAGTTACCTCAACTCCCCACAGGGTAAGACAAGATTCAGCAATACTCTCCCCAGGAAGAGTTGGTCTCCCGTCAGCCCTGAAAAGGCACAATATTCCCCTAGCAAGTCAGCGATACTCTCCCCGAGCAGAGTTAGTCTACGGTCAGCCTTAAGGAAGTTGGGTATCCCCAGAAGATCTCAACATTCCCCAGCGGAGTATAGACATTCCTCAGCAAGCATCCCCGACAGTCTTAATCTAAGATTGTTCCCCGGCGGAATACAGACATCCAGTGGAACCATTCCCCAGTACAGTCTGAAAAGTTTCCCCAGGAAAGTGGAATTTATGTCCCCAGTAGATTCTAAAGCTTATCCCCAGTAGATTCTGGAAGCTTATCCCCTGCAGAGTACGAACGTCTCTCCCCGACTTTATTCAAAGGTTATTTCCCCACCAGAGCTTATAACCGGGTTATCCTCAGCTAATTACCACAGAAAGATCGTCCTCGGCGAAGTTCTTCCTATTCCCTAGCGGAGTTCATCAAAATCCCCAACATAACTTATCAACGGTATCCCCAGCGGAGTTATCATCAAAATCTCAGTGAAGTATCTCTTCCCACAGAGTTATTCCCCGCAGAGTAATCTCTCCAACAAGTTTATTACCCAACAGAGTCATCTTCTCCTACCGGTTTATTCTTGCAACCATCATCCCCAGCGGAAACGAAGAACTCTACTCTTCAAAACATCAGCCCAGGATTCAACAAGTTCCCGGCACTCGTCAAGGATTTATTTTCTTAAGACGAAAACACCTTCATAGACATTTCACATTTCATACATCCTGCTTACATACATGATAAAGTGCATACAACACTATCTCATTTTAAAACATCATGACATCATGCATCTCATACATCATGACATTGCATACAACTGATGTTTTGCCTTTTCAGGAAAAAGGTCAATCCAAAGATGATTACTATCAACTATCGCAATTCCAGATTCGATACCTGTATCTAGCCAGGGCATATCTGTGAGCGATTAATTGTAGATTCGATACCTGTATCTAGCCAGAGCATATCTGCATGAAGAGTTTGAAGATCAACCCCTGTAACAGGCCAGTAAATTATCTTTCATTCTCAGGGCAAAGATTTACACCTGTATCCAGCCAGAAAATCTATCTCTACCAACCTTTTGCAAATTCCAGATTCGGTACCTGTATCCAGCCAGGGCATATCTGTACACGACTAATTTCAGATTCGATACCTGTATCCAGCCAGGGCATATCTGTAGACGACTAATTTCAGATTCGATTCCTGTATCCAGCCAGGGCATATCTGTAGATGACCAATTCCAGATTCGATTCCTGTATCTAGCCAGGGCATATCTGTGAGCGTTTGATTGTAGATTCGATTCCTGTATCTAGCCAGGGCACATCTGCATGAAGAGTTTGAAGATCAACACCTGTAACAGGCCAGGAAACCATCTTTCTTTCTCAAATACGCAAGTTCTCGCTAAGGAATCTCTTACGCGATCAACACTTCCAAATGGCATCTATAAGCCCATTCCCGACATCACATTGCTGATACTCTACCATGCGAGTGCAAATTTCAGGGCACTCTAGTGTCCAATCTCCTTTTACCCTCGAGTCGCGAAAGGCAAACTTGCCAATCTAACTCTTCAGGTTCAAGAAGATTGAACAGGGGCAACTCTTGTACCCCAAAATTTTCCCTCCCATTTCCTTAATATTTTCTCACCACAAGACCCTTGGAGCTCAAGATCAAGTTAGGGTTTGCTCTGCTTAAGACTCATCCTTGCACTGTTGACCCAAATTAGGGTTTGTGTTTGCACAAATATGTTTTGACCTAAAATGCCCAAGATTACTTTCATGCTTCATGTTGGACTCATAAGTTTATCTATACCAAGTTTCAAGTCTTGATTCCAATCTTTGCCCAGTCAATTGGACAGTTGACCTAGAAATCAGCTGTATTGGGGAAAAAGTCAACTGTGGCCAATGGATAGTCAAACCTCATGATTTTTGACCCACATCAACATTATGAACTCATATGGACAATTTGATCAAGTTTGGATCACAATTCCACAAGAAATTTGATCAGATCACCAAAAGGGCAAAATGGTCATTTTTAAGGTTTTGACTGCACAAAGGCAATTTTTGACTGTTTGACCTAGCCAATGGCAAACCAAGCTCACATATGGACTCAAGGACTCAATGACATGGTCTTGACACATTCAACAAGTTCAAAAGATCCCAAATGCACAATATTGACAAATGAATTTTCCAGTCAACTGAGCCAAATTTGATTGTATACTGAAAAGTCAAACTTTGACTTTTTGGTCAAAATCAAGTGTCAAGATTCATTTTTCATCAAAACATGTCAAATTATGAAATTTGTTCATCAAGAAATCAAAAATCACAAATTAGGGTTTGAAATGAAGAAATTTCATAACTTAGAATTTTTCTAAGTTATGAAAATTCCTAATTTTTTCCTAACTTTGTCTCTTTTTTTCATCAAGATACATTTGGATTCAAACAAAACTCAAAACATGAAAGTTATAGTACATTGCAAAATATACAACTTTGATTCACAAAGTTTCCTCAAAAGAAGCTTGTAGCTCAAGTTATGATTTTTGGAACAAGGGTGCAAAACATTCTTAACTTAGAAATATTTTGACCTATTTTAGGCAGGATTTTTGCCTAACTTCATGACCACTTTTCACATGCTTCCACTTGGAATTTCAAGTTGCATTACAAAGATGGATTGTAGTACACATTCCAAGCTTTCCAAAATATCCAAGAACTTCTCAAACACCCTTGTGGTTAGGGAGAATCGAATTTGTCAATATGGGCAAAAGTCACTTTGATTCATGGCCAAAGGCATGTTCATAACTTGTGCACTTTTGAAATCAGCATGTGCAAGCTAGTTACATGCCTCTAATCTCATTTACACTCAATAATTAAATGCCAATCCATTGTGTTCTAGCATTATTTTGTGCATTTGGACATTACATGAAGAATTAAGCCATATTTGGAAAAAGTGACTTATCTATTCTTGTAAAGTATGGCTTTATGTCAAAACATGAATCAAAGAAGTACAATGCATATCTTCTAGGCACAAGTTATTGAACTAATCCCACTGATCAAGACTAACATTGGCAGCATGTTTAGGGGGCCTGCATAAGCTTGTAAACCAACTTGACAACTTTTGCTTACATTAGAAGAAACTTGTATTTTGAAACACCATCTCACATTTCTGTCAACGCAAGCCTAAGCAAACAGTGTGAATATTTTCCAAACATAAAACCAGACCTAAAACACGAACCAACCAAGTTTCAAACCTTCTCATTCATCAAAACACAGTTTTGTGGCAAAACAGGGCACCTGCTGCAGATTGAGGTCCACAACTCAATCCTTTCGTGCGCCTTGGCCAAAACCAGTTCAAACACACTCCCTACCACCTATACAAACTATCCCAAGCATTGGACACGAACTGTAACATCCCTAACATCATTTGCCATTTTCACTTTTCTCTTTTGCAGGTTGACTTCTGTAGCTTGATATAGCAAGATTCAAAGCACACCAAGCATTGGAGAAGCATCCCTGAACTTCAAGCAAGCTGTACAAGTCCTCACATTGCATTGAAAGTACCTCCATTGTCATACACGATTCAAGCTGAATAGGTAAGTTTTTGAACTTCTATCTCTCTATCCAGGAATAGTTAGGCTTAAGTTTGTGAAGAAAACATGTTCTAATCATAGCCCTGAAGCCATCCATATAGTTACTTTTCATTTATATTGCATGTGTTGAGAGAATTTAAGACATGAACATTGAAAAAAACTTAGGTCAGGAATTGGGGGAGAAGAAATTCTCTCTCATTTCTGAGAGTTAGAATGACTTTTTTATATATTTGGAATCGTGACAAGATGCTTTATAACATTGCTGTTTTAAGTTTTTGCTGAATGCCAAAGAATCATGAGATAGCAGGAAGCGTGCGGTTTGCTCTGTTTGAATATTCAGAGGTTGAAGACAAAGTTCTTCTGGGCCGGGCCTGACCTTTTTTCTATTTGCACCATTTTTCCACACTTGCACCCCTTGGTCCATTGTGTTTATTTTTATCATTTTTTGACTTTTTCTTTTTGTTTCTGACTTATTATTTTTTGCCAAAATATAAAAAATATAAAAAATATTTTTCCACCATTTTTGCATTTTATTTGGATTTTTGTTTGTTTTATTTGAATTTATACATGTAAATAAACATATTGCCTTTTATTCAAAAATACAAAAATAACACAAACACATTTGTTTTTCTAATTTTATTTTATTTTATCTTTTGAAAACATTTTCTAAAAATATACTTTTTTTTTGTAAATAATAAATATTTTATTTTTGTACATATTTAATATATTTAGTAAATAATATAAATACTTATATATTTATTAGAATATTTAGGAAAAAATACAAAAATAATACATTTTTATTTTTATTAATATTTAACCTCAAAAACACTTTTTTTACAATATACTTCCTTTTTATTTATTTTTTGTATATAATTAATAAGCATTGTATATAATATATAATAAATACCTTTTTATTTATAAAATTAGGGTTTTGCCATAAACATGAAAAATACCCAAAAAATAACCTTTTTATTTTTGTTTTATTTGTCACATGAAAAACCCTTTTACATACATATAAAAATCATTTTTTTCATCTTGCATATTTATTTTATTTTATTTAATTATTGTACAATTAAATACCTTGTAAATTCCATTTGGATTGTAATAGTTTAGATTTAAATTTCTTGCTAAAATATCCCCATTTGAACATTTGTACCCCCCATCCCATATTTATGTTGTAATAATTTAGGACCTTTAAATTCCACATTTTAAAAGCTTTCTAAATATGCCATGATAGACTTAGGGTTTTGTATGCAAAAATCAACCAAACAAATAGCTTGACCTAATTCCAAGATAAAAGCATGAAAATGAACAAACACCAATCACACTTGCACCCCTAGGGTTGCTCCACTTGTTGCCTTCAATAATGGGCCATGTTGCATGTTAGGAGTCTTTGGCAAAACAAAACAATTCAAATGATCATAGTCCCTCGATGACGCTTTCGAAAGTTGCCTAAAAATGATCAAGTCCCTTAAAGGAAAAATTGCCCAAAGACACTTGGCACCATTGCAATCATGGTCTAAACGATGACCCGCGCCCGTCCTGTTCACATCCTAACACAAGATTATCCACCAAATACAATGGTGGAACAAAATTGTTAAAAGGGTTAAAACATAGGAAAAGCCTTTGAGTAAAATTAGGGGTAGACAACTCTTGGTTACTTGAATCAAACTTGCAAAAACACTTGCCTATTTTTCAAAACCACACTCCACAACACTTTCAAAAACAACTTTCAAAACAAAAACATTGAAAACTTTTCAAAAGATAAGTACACCTTTGTATACATTCAAACATGGATCATTACAAAGGTTGCCACAACAAATGGCCTCTTTTCAAAACATTTTCAAACCCACACACAAAGCACCATTTCAAACAATTGAAAGCACCATTTCAAACAATTGAAAATCAAGGCAAGTTGATCTAAGCAAGTAACTAAGAGCCCATGGATAACCATGGATAGAAAGGGTGCTAATACCTTCCATTTCTATAATCTACTCCCCGAACCCAAGAAAACATCTCAAAGGTTTTTGCTGTGCTTTTTAACCTTTCCTTAGGATAAAATAAAAAGTCGGTGGCGACTCTTGCTCAACCGAAACATTTGCGAAAACAAACGCAAAACCCAAGTCAGTTCTCCCACCGTATCACAGATACAATTGTAGTCACTTTGAGAGGATTGTTCTCATAGTTGACATAGTGAAAATCCAAGAGGATTGTTCTTGGTAGTTTGGTAGTTCTTGTTTAAGTTTGCCACAATAAGGAAATCTCTTTCATGTTGAAAGAGGACTGGAGTACTCTCGGACTGTGAGGGACACCAGGATATATCGCCCGTGTATCTTTATTTTTCTGCATTTTTAAGCTTTCCTAAACTCACTCTTAACCAGAAAAATAAGAACCATCATCACTAAAAACCAGAATTTTTAAAGTACCTAATTCACCCCCCCCCCTCTTAGGCGCACTTCGTACTTACATCTTGAAGGAATTTTCTCTTGGTTAACCAATTCTCATAATGGTTTCTCCAAGTGAAGAACTGGTCTTAGCCATTGATTAAGATTGTGTAGATGGAATTAAGATGAAATTCATTGTAAATGTGGTTTTGTTGTAAATGAAATTGAAATGTAAATGAATGTATTTGAAATGTTTAAATTGAATTTGTCTGGAGTCTAGTTTTATTGTGATGTGAAACTCATGACTTGTTATTTGGAAATTGAAGGTTAATCGAAATTTTGAGTTTGTTTGGTGCAAATGTAGAACACGTGAACTGAAGGTGGTTGTGGTCAAGTGGTCCAAAGTGCAATTTGGCTCAAAAAGTGGCTTGGATTCACAAATGAATCATGGCTCAAATCACTTGAATTGCGACTTTCAAATGGCTTATGTTGTACCCCAAAATTTTCCCTCCCATATTCTTCAAGAAATTGCCAAGTCAAGCTTCAAAAGTTCCCCAAGGGTTGCACAGTTCAAGAGCCTCCTAAACAGTCAAAATTAGGGTTTTGGTTCTGATCAAGAAAATGAAGTTTCCAAGGGACCAATCAAGTCTCACATGCCTATAAACATGGTCAAGCATCCTCATACAAAGTTTCAAGGCTTTCAACACAAAATTGCACAGTCAAAACCCTAATTGCACTACAGTCAACTGTAGGGGCAAAATGGTCATTTGACAGTCAAAAGTTCAAATTTTTGGTCAACATCTCATTTTGAAGCCACAAACATCATTTGATCAATGCTTGATCATGATTTTCAAAGCTTGGCTCAAAAATCATCAAGATGCAAAAGTTTCCTTATTTGGACAGCTGAAAAAGTCAACTGTAAATTGACCAGGGCATAACTTTCACATGGATTATCAGAAAAGTTCCATCTAAAGCTCATTTTGAAGAGAAAGACATTTCCTACAACTCATCTTCATACTTCAAGTCCAAGAAATGCTCTCACAAAAAGTTATTAATTTCAACATTATAGGTCATTTTCAAAAGTCAACAAAAAGGGACTTTAAGTCAAAGACCATAACTTGAGATTGGTAAATCAAAATAACATGGGACCAAAGACATTGGTTAGAGGACTTCAAGACCTTTCCAAAATGTCCAAGAACATGATCAAAGCTTAAAAATTGAGCAAGATATGCATTGGAGAAGTTGGGAAATTTTTGTGAAATGGCCAAAATCATTTATCCTTGAAATTTCATTTTTTGACAAAAGGGGCCCACTTTTTCCACTTGAATTAACTTGGCCATGCTTCCCACGTGTCCCACCTTTTATTTCAAAATTTTAATTTAATTTTTTCATTTTTAATTGATTTTATTGGATTTAATTAACTTTAAATCTTTTAAAATTAAAGGAAAATCAAAAAGTTTAATTAAAAGGAATATTTGGTCTTAACTAACTTTGACTCATCATTATGCAACTTCCCAATTTCGTTTCAAGGCCAAATGGAGCAACATTTCAAAAATTGGTTCAAAAAGGAAAGTTTGTTAAGGGAGTTTATGTTAAAATCTCAAGCTTGAATGCATGGTATGATGAGCCTTAATGTTGATCAGAATCACCTACATAACCTAGAGAAAACTATCACAAGGCATAAGAAAAAAACGTGAGAGAGAGGCAGCCAAGAGAAATTTCTTTTCAAAAATTCTAAAGAATTGCACTAAGATCGAACTCAAGGATTCAGCCATCCACAAGACCTCCCACCCATCCTATCGTGATCTACAGGCAAAATAAGGTATAAACACACTCTTTTCATATAACCATGCATGCTGAAACTGTAGCTCTATGAACATCCATTTTGTAGAATTTCCATGGATCGTATTTTTGATTATAGCTTGATTTAATCCCTACTAACCATACCTTTGAGTTCCAGTGGATGTTTAGAGCAGGTCTGGGCTATCGCTTGGGATTTTTCGTGGCCAAAACGTGAACCTCCATGGCTAGGGTTCAGATTATGTGGAGTTGCGTTTTGATGAAAACAGGCCCATTTCCCATTTCCCTTGAATTTATTTTCTTTTCTATTTTATTTTGATTTATTTAATTTGCTTTTTTATTAACAAAATTAATTTTTCTTTTTATTTCAAAAAATCACAAAAATATTCTTACCCAAATAAATTTTAGATTTTTCTTTTTTTTCTAAATTTAATTAATTAATTAGGTTTTTTTTATTCTAGGAAACTCTAAATTATTTTGCAATATTAAAATTGATTAGACTTAATTAGATTCTAAATACTAATTTAATTAGTTTTATTTCTTAATATAAAAACCAAAAAAATCAGGAAATCATAAAAGAGGTATAAAAATATTTTATTTAATCAATTAATAGTTCCATTTTTGTAAATAAAATTCAATAATTAATTTAGTTTTGATTTTAGGTTATTAACTTTAATGCTTTTTTTAATAACTAAAAAATATTTAAAAATAAGTCTTTAGCACATTTTCATCTTTTTAAATAAATATTTTATTTTCTTATTATAATTATTTTTAACCATTAATTAATTTCATAAATACTTGTAATTAATCAATTATGTTTAAATTAGTTTTAACTTAGGTAATTTTTCTTTAATAAATTAAAAAACAATTAGAACTAGAATTATTTGACTTTTAATTAATTTAATTTTCTTTAAATCCACAAATCCAAAAAACATAAAAAATAAGTCATTTCCTTTATTTAACTTAATTAATTAATAAATTCATTTTAACTTTTTTAAAGGGTCCAACGCCCTCACGTTCGATTATATTTTCTTTTCGCGCATTTCATTTTATTTCTTTTTTGTGAATGTAATGTATTTTCCCCAAAGCCCTGTAATAGTTAATTAGGCATTTATTTTCTGCATTTTATTTTAAATCGGGTTTTGTATTAATTTGGCGATGTAGACCCGCGCCTTTGTAATAGCGTAGGACCTTTATCTTTTCCGCACTTTAAATTCCCGCACCTTTAACTGTCAAACAATAACATGAAAGAATGAATGCCCAAAAATAAAATCAAAGCGTAGATCACCAATACATGACAAGACAAAAATATCTGAAAACGACACACAATTCACACACCACCCCTAGGGTACGCCTCACTGTTGCCTTGCCTCGAAAGGTGATCGTCGAGTAGAGGATGTCTTAGTAAGTCCTCATGATCCGGGAACCTGGCATGAGGGTAGCTTCTAAGGTGTCTTCCTATTGCTCCGGTGATCACCATGTCCCGAACCTCGGATTGACCCGAACACCTCCAACGGTGGTGCTACCTACCTCTCAATGGTGGGATGGCACTACTTTAAAGGACATCTACACAGACGAATTCCTTAGGGTAGGTAGACGACTCTAGATACTTGCTCTAATTTCAAAAACAAATCAAAAAATACTTTTCACACCAACACATTTTCAAAAAGCTTTCGAAAGCAATTTTTCAAACACTCTTGAGGACCGATACAAGAGTCGAACTGAAATTTTCAAAGAAACTTTTTAAAACCCACATTGAAAAGCAAACAAACCATTTTTGAAAACATAAATGAGCAAGTATCTAAGAGCCCATGGATAACCATGGATAGAAAGGGTGCTAACACCTTCCCTTTCTATAACCTACCTCCCGAACTGAGAGCAATCTCTATAAGGAATTTTTCTGTGCTTTTGTCCTTTCCATTTGGAGAAAATAAAAGACGGTGGCGACTCTTGCTTCCGCGACATTTCGCGAACCAGCGTTAAACAGTCAGTTCCAGATCCACCGATCACAGAACTGGCGACTCTGCTGGGGAAATATTTATAAAGTGAGGTGTACCTTAGGGTTAGTTCATAACTGTGTTTTCAATTGTATTGACTTGTCTGCTTTAAATTTGTGGGTTGCATGGGAGTTACATATATCCTAACCCGGATCTGGGGATACCCTGTTTAGGTAGCATAAGCTGTGAGGGACCTGTCCGGCGTATACCGACATGGGTGAAGCAGTGGCTACGTTGGTGTGGCGCCTTGGTCTGTACCGATATCCCTCGTGTTGAAACAGGGAGAATATGGGTCTTCCAAGGAGTCATTAAGCACCAACAGACCTTAGAACCTTAAATGACCCAACTTGGCCATTAGAACAGTAGCAGTATGCTACGCCCATTGAGGCTAAACTCTCGTGATGGTTCTGGCCGCAAGAAAAGATTGCAATGCTGGAGTTATGACCGATTGAGGGTAGTCAATGATATTGGGATCCTCTAAGAACCCGGTTACTTTGATAGGACAGGTATGAACCAACCAACTGAAAGAGGGTAACACCTAGACCTCATGCTGGCCTAAACTCTAAGGGCTTCTCTTGTGTGACTTGTGTGCCTTCGTACTTGACTACTTGCATGCTTGTTACCTGACACTTGAGTTTCTTGCAGGTTTTGTTTATAGTCCTTGATTGGGACTCATAACATGGTTCACTAGGTTCCTTGCAGGTTTTGGTTTGCAGTCCTTAATTAGGACTCATAACAGAGTTTACCAAATTTCTTGCAGGTTTTGGTTTGCAGTCCTTAACTAGGACTCATAACAAGGTTTACCGAGTTTCTTGCAGGGTTTGTGTTAGTCCTTAATTGGGACTCATGACAGGTTTTACCGAGTTTCTTGCAGGTTTTGGTTTGCAGTCCTTAATAAGGGCTCATAACAGGGTTTACTCACATTACCCCATGCATACCATAACATCATACCATTGCATACATCCTAACCCATTTCAAGGATCTCAAGGGCTTGTGATGCAGGTCATGGTGAATCAACTATTCTAGCAAGGAGCAAAGAGGATTTATTTTCCTCTAGCCAAGGTTGTCAGGGGCTATGACCCACTTGATATGGTGAGCTTTGACACTGGAAGAAGGTTGCCCTAGCCAAGGCTGTCAGGGGCTATGACCCACTTGATATGGTGAGCTTTGACACTGGAAGAAGGTTGCCCTAGCCAAGGCTGTCAGGGGCTATGACCCACTGGATATGGTGAGCCTTTGACCCTTGGAAGAAAGACTCTCAACAAATATGAAGTTCCTTCACTCAAACTACCGGACTCAAATGCTAACAAATTTTCTTGTTTACCCCGCGAGGTCCTTGAAAACATTACATGCATGTCATACTCATCATTGCATAACAGGTATCCTTGTTGCGGGTCACTTACCCCTATTCGCTGTTTATTTCAGCAATGGCTCCCCAACAAGATAACCAGGACCTTCACACTCAAGAGACCCAGTTCAAAGAAATTTTCCTAAGCCTATCCAAAGGGCAGGAAGAGTTAAAGACACTCCTCATGGGGAATCTGGCCAAGAAAGGTTCCGAGGATGACAAGGACGAACGACTGAAACGTCTACAAGCTGAGGTAGATACATTGAAGACCCAGATGCTGGGGCAAAGGGCACTCATTCAAGGTTTAGCTCAGGAGCAAGGAGAGCTGAGGGCCATGATCAGTCAACTCCGCCAAGACAGATCCAACATGAAGCAACCAGCCCAAGCCAGGGGCCAAGTCTTTGATCAGTCTCCAAGAGGACAAGAGTCTGGTATGGGGAAAAATAGACCTCTTCAAATTGCTACCACTTCACAGGTCCAACTACAACCTCGCCTGGAGCAAAGGGTTGATCAGAGTGAGCCAAACAAGCCCAGGAGGCAATTTACCCAGCTCAACACGTCGCTGTCTCGAGCCCTACAACACTTGTTGAGACTAAATCTGACTACATTAAGGGACCCTCCTAAGAATCAGAATACAGCGTCACCCAAGTATAATCCCAACGCCCGTTGCGCTTATCATTCCGACAGCCTGGGGCATAATACCAACGACTGTTGGTCTCTGAAGAACAAGATTCAGGACCTGATTGACGAAGGAGCAGTGAAATTCACCCAAGATGGTCAGGCCGAGTTCTTCTACTACCCCTGCAAGACTCACCATTTGAAGTGATAAATCCTGAGACTGGAAAACTTTTGTTCATTCGAATGTTCAAGTTGCAAATTTCTTTTGTTCAAACATTTACTCATGTTAAACATTGTTATTTCATTAATGCATCGCATATGTCTGTTCTGAAACAATATATTCGTATTCACTAAATGCAAATTATCTTCATATTTTTTCTGATGTCAACTCTCAATTAATAATTCTAAGCCTCTTGAGGGAGGATGACGAAAACGATACCATTATCTACAGTATGCTTTTGAACAGACCCCGCTGATGAGGTACATGCATTGTTTCAATCCCTAAACACTGGAGTTATAAGGAAGATAATCCCTCGTCAACCCCTCTGAGCCAAAGAAGTAGGAGTTTTTCTTTTCGAAATTTAAAACCCTTAATCATAACCTGGGGCAGGGTAGTCTTCTCAGTTGATCCAAGTGCATAACGAACGACACCGAAGGAGGTCCTTACAAAATAAAGAAAGACAATGATGGTTCCGAACAATCATAAAGACAGGCAGTCATTGTCCCTCAAAAATAAAAGCCCATTAAGTCAAAACCCATGAAGGAGACTTACAAAACTGGGGCATCCCGCTGACTGTAATTCCAAAAAAAGGAAACAGTTCAGGCAAAAAAAGAAAGGGATAACAAAAAATCAGACAAGAAAGAGGTCTTACAAACCCTCAACAAAAAAGGGAATGACTGCCTATTCAAAATAAATTATCAATATCTGAACCATCATTGAAACATCAGAGCAAAGACTCAAACAAGGTCTAACGTATGATCAACTGAGTTTAGGTTTGGAGAACATCACGAAGAGCGGATGGGTACAAATAATTTGAGCCTCTATCCTTTGTTTCTTAAACCGTGAACCAGGCCACGTTATAACCCTTAAAAGTCCTAGCTGAAGCATGGGTTAGTCGAAAGCATACTGTGACGAAAGGTATCCTGACTCCTTAAGGCTTGCTATAAAGAAGGAGTTGACATCACGTTTTACAAACATTCATTTGTTTTATGAAAAAGAATGCATTTTTAAAATCTTCAAGACAGACATGAGCTTTGCATTTTTAACATAACTTTGTTTGCATATGACTTTTTGTTTGAACAACATAGAAATTCGCACGACGAATGCCTAATGAACAGAAGTACCTCCAATCAAGGGGCACGGCATGATCATTGTCCATAATCTGGGGCAGTCCAATCAAGATTCGGAGAATCTCTCAGGGCCAAACAGCCTGGGGCAAATCTCCGCCTGAGTCACTTGGGGGAATTCCAGCAACGAATCTTGCCTAATCAAACATCTTCTGGTGGCGTGGCAAAACACTTCTAACAGGGGCAACTCCCTACATTCTAAGAGCATGGACATAGTCGAGAAAATACTACGCAAAATCAAAGACCCGCTAGGTTGACAAACCTAGGCAAAAATAAGGGCTTCCCGGCGAACCAAAAGGGTTCGGGCAAAATGAAGGGATGAAATGAAAAAATCTGTACACCCGGCAAGTCGAAAACCTGAAAAGGCGGCTTGGGCAAAAAGGGGTATCCCGGTGGACTGAAAACCCGAAAGGGCGGTCCAGGCAAAAGTTAGGGATCAAAGCATACGACTATGTCCTGTCATCTTGTCACCTGCCTATCAGAAGAAGGTTTGTCCATCAACAACTATCAGCACCTCACAGGTCTTCCTTTCATACCTCAGAAACAGGGGCAATAAAGAGTTGTCCAAGCGATCTAATTATTCTGTCCTCCAAGGTATCAAGGTAGGTTCAGCTGAAGAACACAACCAGGTATCTTAATTCCCCAGAGAGTGAGCCAGCAAGCAGTATACTCTCCTCAAGCAAAGCAGTTATCAACCTTAAGGAAGTTGGGTATCCTCCCGCAGATCTCAACCTTCCCCAGCAGCATACAGTCTTAACAAACATCCCCGGCAGTCTTGATTTAAGATTGTTCCCCGGCGGCATACCAAACATTCAATGGAGTCACTTCCCCGGGGCAATTCAAAACTTCCCCAGAGAATCCAACCCAGCTCCCCCCAGAAAAGTTGGAATCCATCTCCCCAAGCAGTAAGCTTATCCCCAGTAGATTCTGGAAGCTTATCCCCACAAAAGCACGAACGCGTCGTCCGGCTTTATTCAAAGAGTTATTTCCTTAACAGGATATAACTGGGTTATCCTCAGCCAAAAGCTACAGAAAGATCGTCGTCGACACATTCTTCTTATCCCCAGCGAAGTCTATTAACACTTCCAACACAACAATGATATCTCCAGCAAGTTACCATCAACAACTTAGCAAAGTATCCCTCTTCCCACAGAGTATCGCTCCCCAGCAAGATCGTCAGGGTACTTCCCCCCCCCCCGCAGAGTTATTCCATTCGCCAAGTTTATTCCCCAACGGAGTCATCTTCTCCTACCGGTATTCTTGCAGCTATCATCCCCAGCGGAAGCGAAATCTATTCTTCAAACATCAGCCCAGGATATGACTTCCCGGCACCCGTCAAGGATTTACTTTCCTAGACGAAAACATACATTCCTAAACATCACATACATCATTAAAGCATGCATAGACGCATCATACAAATCTCATTTATGTTGAGAACATCATTGCTTGGTCCATATCATGCATTGCCTATGACTGACCTTTATCTTTCAGGAAGGATTCAGCTAAATTCTCAATCATATTTCAAGACCTAGACCGTTTCAGTTAATCGACTCCAAAGATTTCTTATCCAGTCCAAGGCCTTCTCTAGTCCAGCTGAATCGACCCTAAACAGATTTTTCTGATGAAGACTCAGTAGAAGTTATCAAAGGTTTTTCTCAATGAATGTTTTTGAGATTATAATTTCCTATGGTTCTCTCCCCGATCCTGCGGAGACGATAATTCCAATCCAGGTTTTTCTCAATGTTTGATATTGAGATTATAATTGCCTATGGTTCTCTCCCCGATCCTGCGGAGACGATAATTCCAATCCAGGTTTTTCTCAATGTTTGCTATTGAGATTATAATTGCCTATGGTTCTCTCCCTAATGTTGTGGAGATGATAATTCCAACCCAGGTTTTTCTCAAACGTCCGCTGTTGAGATTATAATTTCCTATGGTTCTCTCCCTAAAGTTGTGGAGATGATAATTCCAACCCAGGTTTTTCTCAAACGTCCGCTGTTGAGATTATAATTTCCTATGGTTCTCTCCCCGATGCTGCGGAGATGATAATTCCAACCCAGGTTTTTCTCAAACGTCCGCTGTTGAGATTATAATTTCCTATGGTTCTCTCCCTAATGTTGTGGAGATGATAATTCCAACCCAGGTTTTTCTCAAACGTCCGCTGTTGAGATTATAATTTCCTATGGTTCTCTCCCTAATGCTGCGGAGATGATAATTCCAACCCAGGTTTTTCTCAAACGTCCGCTGTTGAGATTATAATTTCCTATGGTTCTCTCCCTAATGTTGTGGAGATGATAATTCCAACCCAGGTTTTTCTCAAACGTCCGCTGTTGAGATTATAATTTCCTATGGTTCTCTCCCTAATGTTGTGGAGATGATAATTCCAACCCAGGTTTTTCTCAAACGTCCGCTGTTGAGATTATAATTTCCTATGGTTCTCTCCCCGATGCTGCGAAGATGATAATTCTAACCCAGGTTTTTCTCAAACGTCCGTTGTTGAGATTATAATTTGGTTCTCTCCCCATTGCTGCGGAGACGATAATTCCAACCCAGGTTTTTCTCAAACGTCCGCTGTTGAGATTATAATTTCCTATGGTTCTCTCCCCAATCCTGCGGAGACGATAATTCCCACCAAGATTTTCTCAACGATTGCTGCTGAGGTTAAAGTCACCCAAGGTTCTCTCACCGTTCATGCTGAGGTAGTAACCACCCCTGGTTTATTCATCATCTTTTGAAGCTCCAGACTCAGCTCCTGTAACCAGTCAGGACACATCTATACAAAGCATCTGAAAACCAGCTCCTGCAACATGTCAGGTACTCATTTGTTCTTTTGCAGGTACACAAGTTCTCGCTAAGGAATCTCTTACGCGATCAACATCCAGATGGCATCTATAAGCCCATCATCTTATTCATCAATCTCCAAATGGCATCTATAAGCCCATTTCCATCACACTGCTACTATGTGAGCGCAAATTTCTGGGCACTCTGGTGTTCAATCATCTTCTACCCTCGGATTACGAAAGGCACGTCAGCCAATCTGCATCCTCAGGTCTAAGAAGATTGAACAGGGGAAACTGTTGTACCCCAAAATTTGCCCTCCCATATTCTTCAAGAAATTGCCAAGTCAAGCTTCAAAAGTTCCCCAAGGGTTGCACAGTTCAAGAGCCTCCTAAACAGTCAAAATTAGGGTTTTGGTTCTGATCAAGAAAATGAAGTTTCCAAGGGACCAATCAAGTCTCACATGCCTATAAACATGGTCAAGAATCCTCATACAAAGTTTCAAGGCTTTCAACACAAAATTACACAGTCAAAACCCTAATTGCACTACAGTCAACTATAGGGGCAAAATGGTCATTTGACAGTCAAAAGTTCAAATTTTTGGTCAACATCTCATTTTGAAGCCACAAACATCATTTGATCAATGCTTGATCATGATTTTCAAAGCTTGGCTCAAAAATCATCAAGATGCAAAAGTTTCCTTATTTGGACAGTTGAAAAAGTCAACTGTAAATTGACCAGGGCATAACTTTCACATGGATTATCAGAAAAGTTCCATCCAAAGCTCATTTTGAAGAGAAAGACATTTCCTACAACTCATCTTCATACTTCAAGTCCAAGAAATGATCTCACAAAAAGTTATCAATTTCAACATTATAGGTCATTTTCAAAAGTCAACAAAAAGGGACTTTAAGTCAAAGACCATAACTTGAGATTGGTAAATAAAAATGACATGGGACCAAAGACATTGGTTAGAGGACTTCAAGACCTTTCCAAAATGTCCAAGAACATGATCAAAGCTTAAAAATTGAGCAAGATATGCATTGGAGAAGTTGGGAAATTTTTGTGAAATGGCCAAAATCATTTATCCTTGAAATTTCATTTTTTGACAAAAGGGGCCCACTTTTTCCACTTGAATTAACTTGGCCATGCTTCCCACGTGTCCCACCTTTTATTTCAAAATTTTAATTTAATTTTTTCATTTTTAATTGATTTTATTGGATTTAATTAACTTTAAATCTTTTAAAATTAAAGGAAAATCAAAAAGTTTAATTAAAAGGAATATTTGGTCTTAACTAACTTTGACTCATCATTATGCAACTTCCCAATTTCATTTCAAGGCCAAATGGAGCAACATTTCAAAAATTGGTTCAAAAAGGAAAGTTTGTTAAGGGAGTTTATGTTAAAATCTCAAGCTTGAATGCATGGTATGATGAGCCTTAATGTTGATCAGAATCACCTACATAACCTAGAGAAAACTATCACAAGGCATAAGAAAAAAACGTGAGAGAGAGGCAGCCAAGAGAAATTTCTTTTCAAAAATTCCAAAGAATTGCACTAAGATCGAACTCAAGGATTCAGTCATCCACAAGACCTCCCACCCATCCTATCGTGATCTACAGGCAAAATAAGGTATAAACACACTCTTTTCATATAACCATGCATGCTGAAACTGTAGCTACATGAACATCCATTTTGCAGAATTTCCATGGATCGTATTTTTGATTATAGCTTGATTTAATCCCTACTAACCATACCTTTGAGTTCCAGTGGATGTTTAGAGCAGGTCTGGGCTATCGCTTGGGATTTTTCGTGGCCAAAACGTGAACCTCCATGGCTAGGGTTCAGATTATGTGGAGTTGCGTTTTGATGAAAACAAGCCCATTTCCTTTTTCCCTTGAATTTATTTTCTTTTCTATTTTATTTTGATTTATTTAATTTGCTTTTTTATTAACAAAATTAATTTTTCTTTTTATTTCATAAAAATCACAAAAATATTCTTACCCAAATAAATTTTAGATTTTTCTTTTTTTTCTAAATTTAATTAATTAATTAGGTTTTTTTTATTCTAGGAAACTCTAAATTATTTTGCAATATTAAAATTGATTAGACTTAATTAGATTCTAAATACTAATTTAATTAGTTTTATTTCTTAATATAAAAACCAAAAAAATCAGGAAATCATAAAAGAGGTATAAAAATATTTTATTTAATCAATTAATAGTTCCATTTTTGTAAATAAAATTCAATAATTAATTTAGTTTTGATTTTAGGTTATTAACTTTAATGCTATTTTTAATAACTAAAAAATATAAAAAAATAAGTCTTTAGCACATTTTCATCTTTTTAAATAAATATTTTATTTTCTTATTATAATTATTTTTAACCATTAATTAATTTCATAAATACTTGTAATTAATCAATTATGTTTAAATTAGTTTTAACTTAGGTAATTTTTCTTTAATAAATTAAAAAACAATTAGAACTAGAATTATTTGACTTTTAATTAATTTAATTTTCTTTAAATCCACAAATCCAAAAAACATAAAAAAATAAGTCATTTCCTTTATTTAACTTAATTAATTAATAAATTCATTTTAACTTCTTTAAAGGGTCCAACGCCCTCACGTTCGATTATATTTTCTTTTCGCGCATTTCATTTTATTTCTTTTTTGTGAATGTAATGTATTTTCCCCAAAGCCCTGTAATAGTTAATTAGGCATTTATTTTCTGCATTTTATTTTAAATCGGGTTTTGTATTAATTTGGCGATGTAGACCCGCGCCTTTGTAATAGCGTAAGACCTTTATCTTTTCCGCACTTTAAATTCCCGCACCTTTAACTGTCAAACAATAACATGAAAGAATGAATGCCCAAAAATAAAATCAAAGCGTAGATCACCAATACATGACAAGACAAAAATATCTGAAAACGACACACAATTCACACACCACCCCTAGGGTACGCCTCACTGTTGCCTTGCCTCGAAAAGTGATCGTCGAGTAGAGGATGTCTTAGTAAGTCCTCATGATCCGGGAACCTGGCATGAGGGTAGCTTCTAAGGTGTCTTCCTATTGCTCCGGTGATCACCATGTCCCGAACCTCGGATTGACCCGAACACCTCCAACGGTGGTGCTACCTACCTCTCAATGGTGGGATGGCACTACTTTAAAGGACATCTACACAGACGAATTCCTTAGGGTAGGTAGACGACTCTAGATACTTGCTCTAATTTCAAAAACAAATCAAAAAATACTTTTCACACCAACACATTTTCAAAAAGCTTTCGAAAGCAATTTTTCAAACACTCTTGAGGACCGATACAAGAGTCGAACTGAAATTTTCAAAGAAACTTTTTAAAACCCACATTGAAAAGCAAACAAACCATTTTTGAAAACACAAATGAGCAAGTATCTAAGAGCCCATGGATAACCATGGATAGAAAGGGTGCTAACACCTTCCCTTTCTATAACCTACCTCCCGAACCGAGAGCAATCTCTATAAGGAATTTTTCTGTGCTTTTGTCCTTTCCATTTGGAGAAAATAAAAGACGGTGGCGACTCTTGCTTCCGCGACATTTCGCGAACCAGCGTTAAACAGTCAGTTCCAGATCCACCGATCACAGCTTACAAATGGTTTTTTTTTATAAAATGGCTTGATATGGACTTGAAATTGGCTTGGTATGCTTAAAGATTGGCTTGAAAATGATTTTGAAAATATGGCTTAAAAATGGCTCTTGTATTGAAATAAAATAAACTTTAAAAGAAATTTATTAAATTTACTTAAATTTGAATATCAACTTAGAATTAAAACTTAAATAAAATGTGATCTTCAAATGAAATGAAACTGTTAGAATTCGAATCAAACTCTAGTTGGTCGAAGGTAGATTCTTGGTTTTGAAAGTTCGACAGAGTTGTAGCATGCAGTCGAAGGTTGCTCACATGTTGGTGTCGAAGTATTGTATGTTGTAGTCGAAGAAGGGTCAAGCATGCAGTGGTTGAAGAATGCTAGAATTGTTAGCATCAAATTGGGCCTGTGTGTTATGTCCAATTGTTTAAGTTAGCTTGTAATGGGTATTTGTGAAAAAAGCCCATTAATTTAGTATGTTAGGTTTATTATAAATAGCATACTAGTCTCTCATCATTGCATACAGTAAATCCTAATTTACAGTGAGAGAGTTATTTGTTATTCTTGTGTACTTGTAATCTTGTTTGAAGAGAAAGTAAATAATAACAGTTAATAACCAAATCCTTGTGCTCTTCTTGTTTTTCCATCTTTTCTATCCTTTATTAGTTCTTGATCATAGAGAAACCGTTTATGCTTTGTTTCCAAGGCATCATTTTTCACAACAAATTGGTGCTGTGAGCATGGAGAAGATGCCTTCAACAAAGTATGAGATTGAAAAGTTCACCGGAGTGAATGATTTCGGTCTGTGGCGCTTAAAGATGAAAGCCCTACTGGTACAACAAGTTTATTTGCAAGCGTTGAAGGGAGAGGCAACCATGAACGATGTGTTAACAATACCTGAGAAGACTATGATGATAGAGAAAGCCCACAGTGCAATCTTGTTGAGACTTGGTGATAAGGTTCTTCGACATGGATCAAAGGAGACGATGACAACAAGGTTATGGGTGAAACTTGAAAGTTTGTACATGACCAAATCGCTGGTAAATCGACTCTACCTGAAGCAAGCTTTATATTCATTCAAGATGATTGGAGACAAAGTGTCGGATGAGCAGTTGGATGTGTTTAACAAGCTGATTCTTGATCTTGAAAATATTGATGTGAAGATCGATGATGAAGATCAAGCATTATTGTTATTGTGTGCTTTTCCCAGATCACATGCTCACTTTAAAGAAACCCTCTTGTATGGAAGAGAGTCCCTGACCTTTGAATAATTTCAATAAGCCTTGTATTCTAAGGACTTGAACGAACGAAAAGAGCCTAAACCTTCTATGGTTGGTGAAGGTTTGGTTGTTATAGAAAAATTCTTGCGAAAGGATGGTAAGTTTGACAAGAAGAAAGGTAAAAGTTAGCAGAAGTATTATAGTGGCGAAGTATCTGGTATTCAAAGCTACCATTGTAAGAAGAAGGGCCACATAACAAAGGTGTTCCCTGAACTCCTGAAAGATCATAGAGGTAAGGATAATGACAATGCAAATATTGTTTAAGATGATTTCGACTCATCTGATGTTCTTGTGTTTTCAAGAAGGGACTCAAGAAAAGAATGGATTATGGATTCGGGTTGCACTTGGAACATGACTCCAAACAAAGACTTGTTCAATGAACTATGTTATTAAGATAATGGATCTATATTACTGAGAAACAACAAAGCTTGCAAGATTGCAGGTGTTGGATCTTTGAGATTCAAGCTCCATGATGAGTCAATAAGGTTATTGATTGAAATCAGGTATGTACCTGATTTGAAGAAAAATTTGATTTCTCTTGGTGAATTCGACAAGAAAGGGTGTGTTTTCCAAGGAGAGAAAAGTATCCTACGAGTCATGAAGGGGTTGAAGGAAGTCTTGAGAGGCATGAAGAAGCAAGGATTGTATACCCTTGAGGCTGAAGTTGTAAGTGGTTCGACAAGTTTTGCATGCACGAAATCTTTGTCGAAAACAGAAATTTGGAACATGAGATTGGGCCATGTCAATGTAATAGGTCTAGACAAATTATGGAAACAAAATTTTCTTGGTGGAGACAAAGTCGAAAAACTAAAATTTTGTGAACCCTGTGTACTTGGAAAATCTTGTAGAGTGAAGTTCAACAAAGTCAAACAAAGAACACGTGGATCCCTTGATTACATCGTTTATTATCTTTAGAGGCCTGCAAGGTGTCCATCACATTCAGGATTAAGGTATTTTCTATTCATAGTAGATGATTATTCCAAAAAGTTATGGGTATTCATCCAGAAGACAAAGGATGAAACTTTTGAGAATTTTAAAAGTTGGAAGACTGGTTGAAAATCAAAATGGAAGAAAGGTCAAGAGGATGAGAACCGAAAATGGCCTTGAATTTTGCAATGAGGCTTTCGACAACTTTTGTGCTGCCTCGGGTATTGCAAGGCATAGAACTACTGCAGTTACACCACATCAAAATGGTTTTCCTGAAAGGTTTAATCGAACTATTTTGGAGAGAGTTAGATGTATGTTGACTAGTGCTGGGTTAAAGAAGGTGTTTTAGGCTGAGGCTGTTTCGACAACAACATATATGATAAACAAATGTCATTCGACTGCATTAGATGTGAAAACACCTGAAGAAGTTTGTTTGGAACATGCACTAGATCTCGACAAACTGAGAGTATTTGGTTGCATATTCTATGCTCACATTAGGCAAGACAAGTTCGAGCCTAGAGCTCTAAAAATCATTTTCATGGGATACCCTGAAGGAGTCAAATCTTATAAGCTATGGCTCTTAGATCCAGGTCATATGAGGTGTATCACCAGTCGAGATTTAGTTTTCAATGAAGCTGAAATGGCTTTCGAGAAAACTGATGATGTTGGTAGAAGTGCAGAAATATATGACGAAGGACTGGAATAGGTAGAGATTCCTATTGAGGTGGATCATGTCGATGTTGAATTTCATATCCTAGATGAAGTCGAAGAAGAAGTAGAAGATGCTGAGGAAGTTGAGGAAAATGTCGATGACTACCTATTGGCAAGAGATAGGACAAGAAGAGTCATCAAGCCACCTTAGAGACTTGGGTATGCAGATCTTATAGATTATGCCTTAATCTCTGCAAGTAAGGTTCTAGAAGAAGAACCTAGAGACCATAAGGAAGTTATGAGGAGTCGAAATAAGACTGAATCGCTGAAGCCCATGGATGATGAGATGAAATATCTTCATGATAACAACACTTAGGAACTGATCAAGAAACCTGCTGGAGCTAAGTTAGTCAGTTGTAAATGGATTTTCAAAGTTAAGAAAGGAATCAAAGGAGTGGCTTCGAAAATATACAAGGCAAGGTTGGTTGCAAGGGGGTTCACTCAGAAAGAAGGTGTTGACTTCAATGATGTGTTTTCTCGTGTTGTGAAGCACATGTCCAGTCGAATGTTGCTTGCCATGGTGGCACAATTAGACCTTGAACTAGAACAAATGGATGTGAAGATTGGTTGTTGTATGGTGATTATTTTACCCCAAAAATTTCCCTCCCATTTATCAAATAATCTCTCACAAGATCTCCTTTGATTCAAGACTGCACAAGGGTTGAGCGACTCAAGACACCTCCTCAAGCACTGATGACTGAATATTAGGGTTTGGGTTTGCACAAGGACAAATGGACTTTTAATTCCTCATATGACTTTTGTGGATCATTTTGGACCCTCAATTTTGCCCATGTCAAGTTTCAAGTCTTGGATCACATCTTTGCTCAGCCAATTGATCAGTTGACCTAAAAATCAACTGTATTGGAGAAAAGTCAATTATGGTCAATTTACAGTCAAAATTCATAATTTTTGGTCCATATCAACATTATGAACTCATATATGTCATTTGATCAAGTTTGTACCACAATTCCTCAAGAAATTTGATCAGATCATCAAAAGGGCAAAATGGTCAAAATTAGGGTTTTGATTGAGAAGGTGCAATTTCTGATTTTTGACCTAGCAAATGATTGATTGGTTTGAGACTTGATCTCAAGGACTAAAATGCTCAATTTTTACCTAATGGCATGGCTCAAAACATCTCTCAAGATCAATTGATTGATAATTGATTTTCAGTCAACTGATCAAAAGTCAATTGTATACTGAAAAGTCAAACTTTGACTTTTTGGTCCAAATCAAGTATCAAAGATCACAATTCATCAAAAAATGTCAAAATATGAAACTTGTTCATCAAGAAATCAAAAAGTCAAGATTTCATTTTGAAAAGTCAAAATTTCTAAACTTAGAAATTTTTTCAAGTGTTGAAAACTTCATATTTTTTCACAACTTTGAGCCAATTTTCCACCATGATGCAAGATGATTCAAAGGAAACTCCCAACATGAAAGTTTTAGATCTCAATGAGATCTAAAAATTTGTATAACACAAATTCTCCTAGAAATGCATGGATTTCAAGTTATGATTTTGTGAATACATGTTCATGAAACTTGGAAACTTAGTGAAGTTTTTCCCTAGTTTAGGCAGGATTTTGACCTAACTTCATGGCAATTTTTCACATAGTTCCAAGAGGAAATTTCAAAAATGTCCAACATAAAGGTTGTATAGGATGTTACAAGCTTTCCAAAATATCTAAGAACTCATTTAGGTCATGTTTGAGCTAAGATAATTGAAGGCAAGAAGTTAGGGTTTCAAACTTGTTTTTCAAGTCATTTTCATGATGAACATTTGATCCAATCCACACCCATGCTGCATAAATCTTACTTTGCAGGCTTCTAACCTCTAAATATATCCATAATCAGAAGATTACACAACTATTTGAGCTATGATCCAAGTGTTTGAGTCATTGTCCAAGTGATTATTCCATTTATGGAACAAAGTTCACACTTCCATTTTGGAAAAGTGACTTTAATCACAAAGTCAATGCATAGAGCTCCTAACTTGTTTCATCTGAACACAAGCAATGTAAAAGGAAAAAGCAACATGTCTAGAGCCTCCCATTAACTCAGGCCATGCTTGTACTATGCCTTGAAACCATGTTTTCCACTTTTCTTAAAAATCAAGTAACATAGCCATAACTCTATATCTTGTACTTCTGACCAACTCAAGTGCTCTAACCTTTTTCATATAACCATACAAGTTATTTGCAAGCTAACATACGAGCTTGAATACCCTTAAGCACTCCCAAATTCCCTCAAGCCAGAAATGGCACAAAACCTCTATTTTTGTGTCATTTATGACTTTGAACTTCAATCTTCAAAATCCCTCGTGCATTTCTTGGCCTTTTAGTCTCAAAAGCTTCCTCACATCAAATACAAACTATCCCTGTCCCTGTTACACAACTGTAACTCCATTTCCATCATCCTCCATAACCAAAAACAAAGTATTGCAGTTGGACTTCTCCAGGCCATTTCAGCCACTCTCAACTCAAGCTAAGCATTGCATTAGCTTCCTAGAGACTCAAGAAAGCTAATTTGATCATCACTATCACTTGAAACAAGCTCAAAATCATTTCACGATTTCCAGTTTTGAGGTATTTTTCTTGAACTTCCATCTTCATATTTATGCATTGTTATGCTTGCATTTGTGAAGATAAAATGTAGACAGCATTGCCCTGAAACTATACATGTCCAAAGATTTCATTTATGTTGCTTGAGTAGGGAGAATTTTGAGTTTGAACCTTTGAAAATATTTAGGTCAGAATTTGGTACTGCTAGAAATTCATGCTCATCTTTGAGAATTAGCTTAAGTTATTTACATATTCAGAATCGTGAGAAAATTTCTAACAAGTTTGATGTTGGAAGTTTTGTGAATGGATGAGAAATAAATAAGTTACGGGTCCTTTGGCTGGAGGTTGAAGATGAAGTTCATTCAGGACTTGATTTGTATTATATATTTATTGTTTTCTTTAAGTTAACAAATGTATCACCACCCCAGTGGTTAAAGCGCGCGCCTGTTACTTTAGGGACCTGGGTTCGAGCCCCAGTGGTACCCTTTTGTGCATTTTTTACATTTTTCTTCCCCTTTTTTGTTTAAAATAGGCGCCTGGGCCCCAAACATCGGGCTTTTGTTTTTTTGCCAGATTCTAACCCCCTGACTATGTTTACACCCTTGGGTCATTATTTTATTTTCCATTTTATTTATTTTCTTTTTTTCTTTTTATTTCATATTTTCTTCATTATTTTTATTATTATTCTTATTATTACTATTATTATTATTATTTTACTAAAAAATATAAAAATATTTTCATTTTATTATTTACACTTATTTAGTTTATTTTCTCTATAAATACAAAAAAAAAAAAAAACCAAAAACATTTTCTTTTAACAAATTAATTTCTTTTTAATAATTAATATTTTAGACTTAGGATTAATTATTATATTATTTTATTTTCTTAATTAGAGTTAATCTAGAACTTAGGTTTATTTTAATTAATTAATTTCTATATTATTTTCCTTAATTTTAAACTGTTTCATAAAAAACCCTAAAAAACATTCTTAACTTAATTTCTTTTCTTAATTAGTTTAAGTTTGATTTTGTTAATTTTTATTTCATTATTTTCTTAATTAGATTTAGATTAAAACCCCTTTTCATAAAAAATCCAAACAAAAATCATTTCTTTATCCATTTGCATTTTTGCATTTTTATTTATTTAATTCTTGTACATTTATTCGATATGGTTGTAATAGTTAATTAGATTTAATTTTCTTGCAAAATTCCCATTTGTAAATTTGTACACCCCCTCCCCTCATGTGCAATAGCTTAGTATTTTTACTTTCCGCAATTTATCGCTTTATATAAATACTAGTAAATTAGGGTTTGTATGGAAAGATTAAAATCAACAAGTTAGTAAACCCTAATTCAAGATAAACAAGCATGTAAATCAACACACTTGCACACTTGCATCCTTATGGTAAATCCACTTTTGTTGCCTTACAAAAATGGTCATATTATGCATGTGGGATATCTTAGCAAAAAGCAATAAAAAATACAAGATCATAGTCCCTCGATGAAGCTAATGTTGCCTTTTCAAAATGATCTTAGTCCCTCAAAGAGAATTGCTAAGATATCTCACAACATTTCTATCATGGCTATACGATGATCCATACCCGTCCCTTTACATCCAAAGATGGAGCTTCTTACCAAATCAATGGTAAGATAGCAATATCAAAGGAAAGGAATAAATGAACTAAGACTTTTGAGTAGGTAGATTGTTCCTAGTTGCTTGCTCAATTTCAAATCAAACATCCTTGCTATCTTTCAAAACAAACACCAACACTTTCAAAAATACTTTCAAAAACTTTTCCAAACTTGAAACATTTTCAAAAGTTCAACACTTTGTATACGTTCTTACGAAGGATAACTATTACAAAGTTTTCCTAAACGAATGCGCCTTTTCAAAATACTTTCAAAAAACCACACAAAGCACATTTTCAAACAAAAGCAAGTGATCTAGCAAGCAACTAAGAGCCCATAGATAACTATGGATGAAAAGGGTGCTAACACCTTCCCTTTTCATAATCTACCCCCCGAACCCAAAAATAATCTCAAAGGTCTTTCCTGTTCTTTTCAGCCTTTCATTTTGGATAAAAGAAAAGTCGGTGGCAACTCTTGCTAACCGCAACATTTGCGATAAAATGCAAAACATCCAAGTTAGTTCTCCCACCGTATCACAGAACTGGCGACTCAGCTGGGGAAAAACTTAAAAGTGGGTTTACCTTAGGGCTAGATCACCTTTATTTGCTTTCATTATTTGATTTGTTTTCTTTACATTTTGGTTCCTTGTTTGGGCTTGTTCTAATCCTCTACCCAGATTTGGGATACCTTATAGGTAAGTAGAAATACGTTGTGGAAACTGTGCAGGGTATACCGACATGGTCTAAGCAATAGCTATGTTAGTGTGACATATTTGTGGGTACCGGTAGCCCTTGAGTAGTGAAGGAGAATATGGGGCCACTGAGTGATGTCATGAAACACTAACTGACTTTAGAACATTTACTTGACCAACTTGGCCATTAGGACGTAGTGAGATGACTGGATTTGGTGCAGTCTGAAGTTGGTAGATACTCGACACTACACTCATTGAGGTTTGGTTTTTTGGGATATTTTGGTTGCCGTGAAAGAGTCTTGCGCTGAAACAATGCCCGAGAAGACAAATCAATGATATTGAGATCCCTTAGAACCCGGTTACTATTTATAAGACAGGTTTAAGCCAACTAAACTTCAAGAGGGTGCTTACCTATGAGACTCCATGCAAGCCTAAACCTAAAGACTTATTTTCCTTATTTGTATATATTTACTTGTACATAACATCATAAACATCATAACATCATACTCATTTTAACCATTTCAAGGATTATTGGGATTTATCTTTGTTCTGTTTTGTAGGACCTGGCTTCTACCCACATGAATACTATCCAAGTCAATCTCGTAAGGATTCCTCCTCAACTCAAAGAGTTAGCATCAAGGGTCCCTGAGAATTCTTCATTCACCGAAAGGCATGGTCGCCTCCTAAACTTGGTTACCTCCAACACTGATGAAGATATGATGAAGGTGCTTTTCCAATTCTTTGATCCTTTACACCATTGCTTCACTTTTCCTGATTATCAATGTGTGCCTAATCTAGAAGAATTATACCAACTCTTGAGGATTCCCATTCTCAATACACTACCCTTCAACAGTACAGAAAGAGATCTAAAACCTGAGGAGATTGCCCAAGCACTACACTTGCAACAATCTGATATCACAACTAATTGGGAAACAAGGAGTGGTGTCAAAGGTTTCTTAGCCAAGTTCTTGTTTGAGAAAGCTCAAGATTGTTGGAATTCCTTGGACTTGCAAGCTTTTGAATAAATTGTGGCCCTTCTCATCCATGGGATGGTTTTGTTTCCAAATCTTGACCAACTCATAGATGTAAACATTGTCAAAATCTTCATATCTCGCAACCCAGTACCTACTTTATTAGGAGATATCCTTCATTCTTTTCATTCTCGTACTATGAGAAAGAGAGGGATCCTCATGTGTTGCACTCCTCTCTTGGCAAGATGGTTTATTTCTCACCTTCCTCGATCTGTGTTGAAGAACAAGCAAGGTTCAAGATGGTCCCATAGGTTGATGACGCTCAGACATTCAAATGTTTGTTGGTGTTCCCGATCCTTGGAGAATGTTATTATCATCGACCGTTGTGGTGAATTCCCTAATGTCCCTTTACTTGGAATTAGGGGAGGTATCATTTAAAACCCTACTTAGCCTTACGACAATTTGGTTACGCCCGAAGGGATGATCCACATGAGATTTTCATTCAAGGAGTGGTATTCGACTACGAGAGTGATGATCATAGTTATCGCCAGAAGTTTATCCGAGCTTGGAGGATGGTAAGCAAAATGGGCAGTAAGACGCTGGGACACAAGAATTCCATTCCCCTTAAGCCTTACCTTAAGTGGGTACGAGCTCGTGCTCAGAAATGTTTGATGCCTTATCCCTCTATCTTACCAGTCATCATGGAACCTGTAGTTGAAGGAGATGTTCCCTACAATGTCCTCCACCCCGACATGCCAACTTCTCTCGAAGACTTGCAAAAAGGTTGGATTCAGCTAAAGGAAGAATGAGATACTTTCAAAGCTCAATTCTATTATAGCTAGAAGAGGGTCTTGGAGCTTACCAAGAAGCTACAAGAAGAGAAAAGTGTGAACGCCTACCTAGCTCCGATAAGGATGCGTTCAGTCTTTTTATCCTAGAAAGTTATTTTGTAAGCCCAAGAGGCATGTTGTAATCTTTTCAAACTAATTAATAAAAATTGACGTTTGTTCACTCTTTTGTTTATACAAATTTAAATTTCAACAAATCCTTGAACTCATTTGCATATACATATTCCATGCATCATAACATGACAGATTTTCGCATAACAGGTTTCCTTATCTTTCTGTTGTTTATTTCAGCAAGATGAATCTAGAGAAAACTGTGAAAGATCTTTAGGCATAAAACTATCAATTCTAAGAGACTTTATTGTCCCTAGCCAAGGGGCAGCAAGACATGATGGCATTGCTGGCAGTTAAGAAGAAGCCCAAGAAGAAATCTCTACTCAACATAGATAGAAGGTTCAAGGAGACAGTCCATCAGATCCCAGTAGGAGAAGACTCATCAGAAGAAGACGAGAACCAGATTGGTGAGGTCAAGAGTACTCAGGCTAATTGTGTTAATGATCAAGAATCTGATGATGATTATTTCAACGAGCAGTATCCACCCGCTGATGTCAAGTATAAGCAGTTAGAAGACGGATTGAAAGCTGTTGAAATCCAAGTCGTCCCCGATTTAGATTTTGATGATTTGGGTTTGATCCATGGGGTTGTCATTCCCCATAAATTCAAAATACCAGTATTTGCAAAGTACGATGGGGTTTCTTGTCCAAAACTCCACCCAAAGTCTTATATGCGCAAGATACAGCCGCACACTGCTGATAAGAAACTATGGGTTCACTTTTTCCAAGAGAGATTGGCCAGAATGCGGCTAGAATGGTTTTATCAGTTAGATGGGTCCCGTATTAATACTTGGGAGGATTTAGCTACCGCATTCTACCATCAGTACCAGTATAACACCGACTTGGCGCCAACAAGAATTCAGTTGCAAGATATGACCATGGGAAAGAATGAAGGATTTAAAGAATATGCACAAAAGTGGAGAGACCTCGCCAGTAGGGTTCAACCACCCTTGACTGATAGGGAGCACATTGACATGTTCATGGGCACTTTATCTGGTCCTTTATTTAATCTGTTGGTTGGCTGCTCTTCTTCTGGTTTCACCGAATTAATCTTAACCGGTGAAAGAGTTTAAAGCGGCATAAAAGTGGGAAGATCTATGTGGCATATGCCTCCACTTCCAATCCTGTCAATAAACCTTTTGCTGCAAAGAAGGAAATAAATGTTGTGTACGGGGTAAGGGCCCGTACCAAGAAGAATGATCATCCGTCTGTTAATGTTGTCCGAATCTCCAATCCAACTCCTACTCCAAGACCATATGCAAATCATCAACGTTTTGAAACTCCGAGAAGACAATTTACGAGGTTAGGCATGTCACTATCTCAAGCCTTACAACATTTTCTCAAGGCTAATTTGGTGACATTGCGTGATCCACCTGCCAACCCAGATACCTCTTCACCAAAGTATAATCTGAACGCCAAATGTGCTTACCACTCAAATAGCCTCGGGCATGAGACTGACCAATGTTGGGCCTTGAAGAATAAAATTTAGGATTTGATCGATAACAAGACTATTGAGTTTGATCCTCCTCCTAATCTGAATGTAATCACCGTGCCTATGCCGAAGCATGACAAGGGTGTTAATGTTGTTGAAGATACTTGCCTATGTTAAAGAATTGACTACTCCGCTGAATATCATTAAAAAAACCCTGTTGAAAGCTGGGATTTTCCCTGGCTGTGTAAAAGACTGTGTTTATTGTATCCAAAAACTCAATGGATGTAAAGGGCTGAAGAAAGGCATACAACGCCTGGTGGATAGCCACGATTTTTTATTTGAGAAAACTCTACTTACCAAAAGTTTGACTAACAAATGTGAAGACCTCTCCATTATTACCATCTCAAACAAGCCTCTTAGGATCACCTCCAAAGGTCCTATTAGGATTTCAAATGAATCCACTGTTGCTCCCTTAATAATTACCAATCCCGGACCAACTCCCTATTCTTCAAACAAGGCAGTGCCATGGAACTGTGGCGCTAAGGTATTTTACCATGGGATTAAACAAGACGCTTGGATCGAAGAAGAAAAAGCTGATGATGTTGGTAACATAACCGGCTCAAGAAAAGTAACCAAAACTGGGAGGATATTTTCACCCAATATCTCACCACCAGTTGTTACAAAGGCACCCATCCGTATTACTACTGCCAAGCCAAGTACTGATACGAGAGAGAAGGAGAAGGTTGTTGAGCCGGTCATGACAGAAATACCCATAAAGTACGTTACTGATGGAGAACCCTCCGCTCGTGAGATGGAAGAGATCTTGAAGATAATAAAAAGAAGTGACTTCAAGATTGTGGAACAGTTGGGGTAACCCCTTCTAAGATTCCAATGTTGTCATTGCTGCTTTATTCCGATGCCCATGCTCGAATATTAATCAAATTCCTGAAAAAGGCTCATGTCCCCCATGAGACCACAACGGACCAATTTGAGAATTATGTGGCAAGTTTGACAACTGATAATGGCTTGGGATTTTCAGATGCTGACCTAACACCATTAGGGAAGAACCACAATAAAGCTCTACATGTTTCAGTCGAGTGCAAGGGGACCACCCTAGCACATGTTTTAGTCGACACTAGTTCTTCTCTGAATGTATTACCTAAGGGGGTGTTAGACTGCCGAGACTGTGAAGGTTTAGTCTTGAAGCCAAGTGATATCATTGTTAAGGTGTTCGATGGATCAACAAGGACAATTCATGGGGAAGTAGATCTTCCAATCAAGGTGGACTCACAAATCTTCAACTCCACCTTCTACATTATGGATATCCGTCCTGCCTATTCTTGTCTGTTGGGTCGCCCATAGATCCATAAAGCTGGGGCAGTGACCTCAAGTCTTCATCAGAAACTCAAATATCCAGTCAAGGGAAGAATTGTCACCGTATGTGGAGAAGAAGAGTTTATAGTAAGTCACCTTAAATCTTTAAAGTACGTAGAGATGGATGCATAATTCATTAAGACCCTGTGTCAAGCCTTTGAGGTCGTGCCACCAATGATTGCTACTGCCAAATGTTCCTCTGATGAGTCCAAAGCTGTTAAAGTCGTGCCGAAGATGGTTTTAGTCAAAGATGCTCGTGCGACAATTGAAGAAGGAAACTGTGATACTTGGGGGAAACTCCTCGATATCCCATTTAAAACGGACAAGTTTGATTTAGGCTTCACCGTCAAAGCTCAGAAGGAAGTGAGGCGTGCTCGTGCTAGAAAGCCACCTCTCCGCATTGGAAGCCATGAGGTCAACGCTGTGGGTGATTCGGATGAAGAAGCTGCATTTGAAGATTGGGTGTATCCAACTACAACAGAGCTGAAGAATTGGCATGCAAAGGACTTTATGCCCATCTCATTCATTGAGGAGTAATCTACTTGTTATTTCTTTTCTTTCAATTCAAGAACATTTTGTCTGTAATATTTAACAATGACTTTTAAGCCATGTGCCTGGCCCGGGGCACCTTGGTCCATTTGTCAAGGGTTTTATTTATGTTCATCTAATCATAGGATCATTAAGTACATTGGAATCTTTTGCATTCAAATATTTGTGTTCATTGTCTTTCTTCTCTTTCAAATACATTTTTCAAAATAGCCATGTATCTTACATGCACACACCCACACACACACACACTCTTGCAGGTCTTCATCCACTCGGGATCTTATTGCTAATGACTCTACTATTGTTGACTATGACTTTAAATGTCCAATCAACCAAGCCGAAGACGAAGGCGAGGAAGATTGTGAAATACCGAAAGAACTAGCCAGACTTCTACTGCAAGAGGAAAAAGCTATTCAACCGCACAAAGAGTCAGTTGAAGTCATCAATCTGGGTACTGAGTCAGATAAGAAGGAAATCAAGATCGGCGCTAATCTGGAAAGCAGTGTCAAGAGCAGGTTGGTTCAGATGTTGCATGATTATGTGGAAGTATTTTCTTGGTCTTATGAAGATATGCCTGGGTTGGATACTGACATCGTAGTTTATCGTCTTCCGACAAAGGAAGACTGTCCTCCTGTCAAACAAAAGGTTCGTTGCATGAGGCCTGCCATGTCTGAAAATATTAAAGCTAAAGTGATGAAACAATTTGATGCAGGGCTCCTAGCTGTGACATCCTACCCCCAATGGGTTTCCAATGTGGTGCCAGTGCCGAAGAAAGATGGAAAGGTTCGCATGTGCATAGACTACAGGGATATGAATAGGGAAAGTCCCAAGGATGATTTCCCTCTACCACACATTGATGTCTTGGTCGATAATACTGCTCAGCATAAAGTTTTATCATTCATGGATGGCTTCTCAAGTTATAATCAAATAAGGATGGCTCCTGAAGACATGGAGAAAACCACTTTCATCACGCAATGGGGAACCTTTTGCTACAAGGTCATGTCGTTCGGATTGAAGAATGCAGGGGAAACATATCAAAGGGCTATGGTAGCTTTGTTTCATGACATGATCCATCATAAAATAGAGGCATATGTGGATGATATGATTGCCAGATATCAAACTAAAGAGGAACATATCGATCACCTGTACAAACTATTCGAAAGGTTGAAAAAGTACAAGTCGAGGTTAAACCCTAACAAGTGCACCTTTGGAGTACGCTCTGGAAAGCTTCTAGGTTTTGTTGTCAGCAATAAAGGCATTGAAGTTGATCCTGCCAAGGTAAAGGCCATCCAAGAAATGCCAGTTCCTCATTCTAAAAAGGAGGTTAGAGGATTCTTGGGTCGTCTCAATTACATCGTCCGCTTCATATCACACTTGACTGCTACTTGTGAGCCAATCTTCAAACTCTAGAAGAAAGATCAGGTAGTCAGACGGAATGATGAATGTCAAGCTTCCTTCGACAAAATCAAAGAATATTTACAAAATCAAGGAACACTGTCCAGCCACGTCAATATAGGGAGGGTCAAACCACCCCTCATGGTGGTTGACCACCATCGTCTTCGACGACCTCAAATCTCCAACCTGCGAAATAGCATGATTCCAGACCCAAAATTAAACCAACCCCTCCTAAATCATAGGCTGCGAATCTAGTGGTGGTGTCAGTTTGGTCTAAAAGTCCTTGTATAGGGAGATACGAAGCTCGTCTGAAACTTTTCCCTAACAATGGAAAAGCTTCATCCCTGCGTCAAACTAACCATGCGATGACTCTAAACATTCACAATCATCAGTGCAAACATGGATATGAACATAGAAATCATTTATATCATAGTATATAATATTTTTGAATTCAAGAAATATACCCAATCCGGTGATGTGTGATCTGGGTGTCGTTTGGGAGTGCTACGTGCTTGAAAAGGGTTTAGATTGTTTGATACGAGTTTCACTTTCTCTTTGAATTTTTGGAAAATATTTTAGGGTTTGTGGAGGCAGCTGCATGTATGTGTTAGGTCTAGAATTGTTGTGCATATATAATGTATCTCATTAGGTCAACAAAAAGAGCAAGGATCCATGGCATTGAATGCAATATTTGTTTCAAATATTCACTTGAAAATCTTTCTTATTTTGGACATCCTTTCCCATCTTGGCTTGCACGTTTTTACCTTGATATGCCAGCATATTTTGTCCATTATTTGATAAGAAAAAGATTCCAAATCAAATCCTACATTACTTCTATTATTTATTTTATTTAATTTTGAATTTTAATGAATAAAATATCAATATAAATAGTATAAATAATAAAATAATATATGAGTGAGCTCAGAGGTCATGGGCCATGTTAGAAACATATTTCAAGCATGAAAAGATGGGCCCATTTGGAAAAAATTCAAGTTTGGTCAATATTGACTTCATGCACTTTTCCAAAAATTGATCAACTTTAGCCATGCACATCTCTCTCAATTTTAATCCTATGAGGGTGTTTTGGTACTTTTTATAGAGCTTAGGATGTCCTCTAAACAACCCTTTTGGTTTCATTTCAGTTGGATCTTCCATGTTCATGTAAGGAGCTTTGACCCAAAAGGTGTTTTTGTTGACTTTTTGAAAGGACCTATAATGTCTGAGCTTGTATCTTTTAACTGGGGCATTTCTTGAACTTGGAGGATGAAGAGAAGTTATAGGGAATTTGATTCTATTCAAAATGAGCCTTGGTGGAAAAATTTCTGATCAAGTATGAGAAAGTTATGCCTGGTCAAAGTTTGGTTGACTTTTCTTATAGAAACCCTAATTTACCATTTTTGACTTTTGATGAGTTAGGAGCATTTCTTGAAGAATCATGATCAACCCTTGATCAAATGATGGATATTAATTCAAAATGTTGATGTTGACCAAAAATCTCGAGGTTTGACTGTATATAGGCCGTAGTTGACTTTTGACCTAGTATAGTTGATTTTTAAGCATTTGAGCAGTTAACTGAGCAAACTTGTTGTGCAAGGCATGACATTTGGCATGGATAACCTTGAGGTAATATCAGGGCCACGGAAAACATTTGAGACCATTGGAGCTCAACCATCTTGTTTAAAATTGAAACCCTAGTTTGAGGTTTATTGCCTTAGGAGGAGAATTTGCCTGGTCAATTTTTAGTTATCCTAGGGCAAGTTGGGGACCTCAATGGGCACGTGTTGAGTAAAATAAGAGGGCAAATTTTGGGGTACAACAGATGCACCTGTTCAATCTTCTTAAACCTGGGGATGTAGATTGGTTGGTCTGTCTTTCGTGATCTGAAGGTGGAAGATGATTGAACACTAGAGTGCCTAGAAATTTGCACTCATCTGAAATGATACTTGACTGTGTAGATAATATCAGGAATGGGCTTATAGATTCCATTTGGAGAAGATGACGGAATATCGTCGGAGATGGGCTTAAAGATTCCATCCAGAGAATATGACGGAGAGTCGTCCGAGATGGACTTAAAGATGCCATCTAGAGGACAATGTTGATTTCATGAGATATTCCTTTGTGGGGATTCCTATTCTTGTTGTTGAGGAGGACTCCGCTGAGGAATGTTGGTCTCTGTTTTAGGAAATAGAGTTTACGAGCTTCAGTTTTCCATTACTCTACTGAGGAGTCATCTCTTGATTAGAGAGACGGAAGTGAACTGCTATCTAGTCAGGATCCAGGCTTCACAATGACTTGTTAAGGATAATAAGGTTGACTTCTATCTGGTCGTATTCCAGGATTCACAACAATCTACTGGGGGAACATGAAATTAACTGCTATCTGGTCAGACTCCAGGCTTTACAATTTCTTTAACTGGGTAAAAATTAGAAAAATCTTAGTACCGATTTAATTGAACCAGAGGAATGTCTTGAGTTGTCTTCAACTGGAATAGAAATCAGGAAAATCTTAGTGTCGATTTAATTGAACCAGAGAAGGTTCTAGAGTTAACTTTGACTAGAATAGAAATCAGAAAAATCTTAGTATCGATTTAACTGAACCATAAAAAGGTCTTAGGTTATCTTCAACTTCAACTGGAATAGAAATCAGAAAAATCTTAGTGTCGATTTAACTGAACCAGAGGAAAGTCTTGAATTATCTTCAACTGGAATAGAAATCAGAAAAATCTTAGTGTCGATTTAACTAAACCAGAGGAAGGTCTTGAACTAACTTTAATTGGAATAGAAATCATAAAAATATTAGTGTCGATTTAATTGAACCAGTGGAAAGTCTTGAATTGTCTTTGACTAGAATAGAAATCAGGAAAATCTTAGTGTCAATTTTACTGAACCAAAGAAGGTCTTGAATTAACTTTAACTGGAATAGAAATCAGAAAAATCTTAGTATCGATTTAACTGAACCATAAAAAGGTCTTTTGAGAATATCTTTCTGAGGAAAATGCTGAAATTGCCCTTCGTCAGACGTAGCGTTTGAGAATACCACCAGGTCATGTAAGTAGTCAACAGTGTTTGTTGATTTGATCTTTCCTGAAAAGGTAAAGAGTTAGTCGTATGAAATGTCATGATGTATGAAATGCATTGTATAATGATGTTCTCAAAATAAATGAGATTGTAATATATATATGCACATGCCATGATGTATGAATATGGGATGCTGTTGTGATATTTCCTAGTCTGGGAAAATAAATCCCTAACTGCTGCTGGAGAGTACTGGGAAGATGAATCTCAGAATGCTGCTTGGTAGATGAGGAAAGTGATTCTTTCATCTTCGCTAGGGATGATGAATGGAGATTATTTTCCAGGGATTTCCTCTTTCCGTTTGAGATATTCTTCCGGGGATCTTTGACTCCTGCTTGAGAATGACTTTGTGGGAAAAAGGTTCTCTGTTGATAGATTTTACCAATTTAGGGAGATAAACGTTGTTGGGGGATCAACTTCCGCAGCTAAAGAAATAAACTTGACTGGGTATAAGGCTTTATAAACTGTTTGAGATTATAAAAATCTTGGCTGGGGAACATGGATTTCAGTTCTCTGAGGGAACTTGGCTGGAGGAGGTCATTCCTGCTTGGGGAGGCAGAGGTAAGGATTTTGGTTATTTTTACTCTGCGGGGGCATAAGCATCACTAGGACGTATGCTGAGGATGTGACAGGAGGATGCCCCTGTGCCTGCTGGGAAGAGTAACTGTCAGGACTACAAATGGCCTTTTTAGACTTTGCCCCGTTTCTTAAAGTCATTAGCAACTGTCTTCCTGTTTCATATGCAAATATTTGTAAACAGTAATCATATTCAAATGCATATGTCAAAAATAATCACCAGACATTTTTGCAAAACAAAACAGAAAAATAGAAAACAAATAGTTTTGTACTTTCAAAGAAATGATTTGTATTGATTTATGAAGTTCGCATATAACATGCATTTTTGTACAGAGGGACTGACGTTCTAGTAGGAGAACACCGCCATGAAAGTGAAAACTATACAAAATAGTGTACAAAGAGAAAACAAATATGTGTAATAATCCCATCGAGTTTCAATTATGCTATTTCCCTTATGTCCTTGAGCGTCTCATCACTTTGCTACTTGTCCAAAGCTGACTGGATTGATTGGTACCGTTTGAGCTTGATAGTTGATACTGAAGTCTGGTCGCAAGGTGATCAATGGGACATAGTTATACGCTTAAGATCCCTAAATTATTCCTGGACCGCCCTTTCGGGTTTTCAGTCCACCGAGATACCCTTTCTTGCCCAAGCCGCCTTCTCAAGTTTTCGACTTGTCGGGTGTACAGATATTTTTGTATTCATCCCTAATTTTTGCCCGAACCCTTTTGGTTCTCCGGGATGCCCTTATTTTTTCCTAGGCCAGTCAACCTAGCAGGCCTTTATTCATGCATAGTATCTTTTCACTATGTCTGCATTCACAGGGTGAGAAAGGTCGTCACCATCCATGGTGGTTAGAATCATGGCTCCATTATAAAATATGCTTTTGATTACAAATGGCCCTTCGTACATGGGAGTCCATTTGCCCCTGGGATCACCTTGTGGCAGTATGATGGCCCTTGATTACTAGATCACCCACTTAACATACCTGGCGTCTGACCTTTTTGTTGAAAGCCTTGATCATTCGTTTTTGGTACATCTGACCATGACAGACATTAGTAAGCCTTTTCTCATCAATCAGATTTAGTTGGTCAAGTCGAGTCTGGATCCAATCATCTTCATTCAAACCCGCATCCTTCATGATCCTCAAAGAAGGGATCTGGACCTCAATAGGTAGGACAACCTCCATACCATATACCAGAGAATAAGGTGTTGCCCCTGTTGATGTACGTGCTGAGGTGCGGTACACATGAAGAGCAAATGGTAACATCTCATGTCAGTCTTTGTATGTCACTGTCATTTTCTGTATGATTTTCTTAATGTTCTTATTAGAAGCCTCAACAACGCCATTCATCTTCGGCTGATAAGGGGAATAATTGTGATACTGGATCTTGAATTATTTACAGAGTTCGGTGATCATCGTATTGTTGAGATTTGTACCATTATCTTGATGATTCTTTCTGGAACACCATACTGACATATAAGGTTATGCTTGATAAACCGCGCCACAACATTCTTGGTAACAGTAGCAAAAGAGGACCCCTCAAACCACTTCGTAAAGTAATTAATGGCCACTATGATGAAGCGATGCCCATTGGAAGTGGTAGGTCTAATCTCTCCGATCATGTCGATGCTTTACATTGCGAAGGGCCAGGGAGCCGTCAAGACATTCAACGGAACCGGAGGTACATGTACTTTATCAGCATATGTTGTACCCCAAAACTTGCCCTCCCATATTTCTCAAAACATTTCAAGAAAAATTCACAAGTCCAACCCGGCGCGTCATATTCAAGTGTTATTTCGCCAAGATATCTCTGATAACGTATTCTCAAATTCAGGTTCGGCTCAAGAGTCAATTCTTTAAAGAAGGTATCCGAATGTGTGAGTTTTCTCGAAGAAATATGGTGAAAAAAGTATGCTGAAAGTGTAGTTTTTACGTGCTAAAAAATTCATAACTTGAAGATCGTGGCTCGTTTTGAACCCGTTCCGGTGGCCAAAATTCCATCTTGACATTATCTACGTTTTCATCTCTCACGGCTGGAAGCCAATTTCGATCAGAAGGTCTTCAAAAATGTAGATTTATCAAGTATTTTCGTACAGAAAATTTGTGACAGAAGTTTATTTGCGTCATGTTCAGAAAATTATAACTTGGTCGATTTTCATCGTATCGAGCTGGTTCCGGCACCAAAATTTCAAAAATTGAGTTGGCTACATTTTCACAGAAGGTATTGAGTTCAAACGGTATTCAAAAGGCCTTCGTTTTTTGCTCAGAGTGCGTGACACGCTGAAAATCCTGAATGCTGAATATTATTTCATCTGGGCCGAAACTTCGAAAATTCATAACTCGGTCAATTTTTATCGGATTGGGCTCATATTTTTACACAAGGTCACTGACTCAGATATCTACAACTTTTCTTCAAAAGTCGAGACCGGATTATGCTCCGATCAATACCAGTTTTTTATTGAAGAACATGTCAGAGTTGACACTGGAGCCCAAAATAAGTTTGTCTGAGCTGAAACTTCAAAAATTCATAATTAATTCACCGTTTATCCGATTGAGCCGATTTTCGGAAAGGAGTTATTTCTCGATGTCGGCTACATTTTGTTTTCACATTTCAACTTCAAAAATTGCACTTAAGTCCCTGCGATTTAGCCTGGAAAGTGACGAACTCAAGTGAACATTGGAGGCCCAATTGCACATTCAAAGCCCATTTTCTTTACCCTAATTTCCATTATATAATCACATTCTTTTCACACAAACCAGGAGAGAAAAAAACCTGGCCACAACACTGTCAGAATATCAAATTCTTTCAAGAATCCTAAAACCTTGAAATCCTTATTACAGATCCCTCTCTCACTACAAACAAGCCATCCCAGTTACAAACCAACATCTCACTACAAACAAGCCATCTCAGTTACAAACCAACATCTTACTACTTCTTCAGTAAGGGTAAGGCTGACTTGATCTCCATGATCAAAAGGGCATAAAAGCATTCATGTCACTACTTTTCCAGTAAGGGTAAGATTGATTTGATCTCCATGATCAAAAGGGTATAATCATTCATACATGCCATATTGTGCCTAAACATTAAATTTCTTCATATATTGGCTTTATTTGCATTTTATGATTTTATTTAATGTGTTCATGAGATTCAACACTGCAGATTTTAGACAGGATCCCATGCAGGTTCATTAAGGAACGTTGAGGCCAAAACACAAATGGCCAAAAGCCAAAAGCCAAATGGCCAAAACGGAACAGCTTACATATGACACTAATACATGGCGAGACAGACATCCTGAGAAGGTTAAGGAACGTTGAGGCCAGAACACAAATGGCCAAAAGCCAGAACACAAATGGCCAAAAGCCAAAACATAAATGGCCAAAACAAAACAGTTTACACATGACGCCAATAGCTGTTTCACCCCTCCAATCAGGCTCGTATACTCCTAAACTTTCTCTCTATTTGTATTATGTTCCTTTAATTAATTAATCATTATTCTTTTTATTAATCACTAACCAATTAATATTTTTCCTAATAAAATAAAAAACACAAAAAAATATTTTATTTATTAAAATTAACTTCATCACTTTTATTTTTGTAAATAAATTAATTTAATCAATTTAGCTTTAATTAGATTTAACTTTTGATATTTTTTGCAATATTTAAAATCAATTTAGAATATTAGGTTTTTATTAGCATTAATTCAATTTATTTTATTTCTTTAAAAACTCAAGAATCCAAAAATATTTTCATTATTTAATTTAATTTAATTTTTCATTTAATTTAATTCCATTTAATTCAAAAATAACCAAAAAAATCACTTTCTTTCAAAAAAGGGTCAAAACCCCAAAAAACTCGCATCCGATTTAATTTCCCGCACGCGATACATTTTTCCATATTATTGTATTTGCTTCCGGAATGTAATAACTTTAATTAGGACTTTATTTATTTATCGCTTTCTTTACTTCCCGCATTTATTTTCCAAAACGGGTTTTTGTTTTTGGCGATGTATAGACCCGCGCCTTGTAATAGCGTAGATTTACCTTTCCGCACTTTATTTTCCGCACTCTTAACTCTTAATATGCATGCAAGACTTGGATGAAAATTAAAAACAACTCGTAGATCACCACAGATACATGTACAAGATAATATAACATGAAAACAACACACATGCACATGCCACTCTTAGGGTACGCCTCACTCGGTTGCCTTCGGTACGTGGTCGTCAAGTATAGGGTGTTTTAGAGGTCGCCCTCCTGTCTAAGATCCAGTTGCCTCGAAACGGTTGCCTCGGATAAAAAGGATCTAGGACATTAGGGTTACTTCTAAGGTGTCCTACTATTGCTTCGGTAACCACACATGTCCCTTATAATCGAATTGACCCGAATACCTCCAACAACGGTGCTACCTACTTCTCAATAGTGGGATAGCACTGTTTAAAGGACTCTTACACAACCTAATTCCTTAGAGTAGGTAGATTTCTCATAGGTACTTGCTCTCTAAAAAAAAACAAAAACAATCTTTTTGCACTGACACTTTCAAAAGGTTTTCAAACAGATTTTTCATACACTCTTGAGGACAGATACAAGAGTTACTTAGAAATTTTTCAAACTAAACTTTTTCAAAACCCACAAACACTTGAAAAGCAAACATCTTTTAAAAACATAGAGCAAGTACCTAAGAGCCCGTGGATAACCATGGATAAAAAGGGTGCTAACACCTTCCCTTTCTATAATCTACCTCCCGAACCGAGAAACATCTCGAAAAGGAATTTTGTTGTGCTTTTGTCCTTTCCTTGTTGGAGAACATAAAAGACGGTGGCGACTCTTGCTTACCGCGACATTTCGCGAACCAGTTTTAAACAGTCAGTTCTATTTCCACTGATCACAGAACTGGCGACTCTGCTGGGGAAAATTAATAAGTGAGGTGTACCTTAGGATTAGACCACTCTTGTTTTCAATTGCTTGCTTTGTTTGCTTTAATATTGTGGGTTTGTCTTGGAGTTTCATAGATCCTAACCCGGATCTGGGGGATACCTTTTAGAAGTAGCAACAAACTGTGAGGGAACTGTGCGGGGTATACCGACACGGTTGAAGCAGTTGCTACGTTGATGTGGCACTTTGGTGAGTACCGGTAACCCTTGAGTCAAGTCAAGGAGAGTACGGGGCCGCCGCGTGGTGTCGTGAAGCATCAACTGACCTTAGGAACCTTACTTGACCATCCTGGCCTCTTTAGGGGTAGTGAGATGACCGACTTTGATGCAGTCCGAAGTTGGTAGATACTCGATACTACACTCATTGAGGGTTGTTTTCTTGGAATATTTTGATCGCCAGTTCAGTGGCTAAATCAAAACAATGAACACAGAAAACAACCCTATGATATTGAGCTCCTTAGAACCCGGTTACTTTGATAGGACAGGTTTTTGAGCCCACCAACTTCAAGAGGGTAGTACCCCAAACTTCATGCTGGCCTAAACTCTAAGGGCTCTCTTGTGTGACTTGTGTGCCTTCAAACTTGACTACTTGCATACTTGTTATCTGACACACAAGTTTCTTGAAGGTTTTGTTTACAGTCCTTAATCTGGGCTCATAACAGGGTCTACTTATATCACTCCATGCATAGCATAACATCATATCATTGCATGCATCCTGCATAAGGACTAATCTATTTCAAGGATCTCAAGGGCTTGTGATGCAGGTCATGATGAATCAACTGTCTAGCAAGGGGCAAAGGGGATTTATTTTCCTCTAGCCAAGGTTGATGACTTGAGTCAGGGGCTATGACCCACTCGATATGGTGAGCCTTGACTCTTGAAGAAGGACTCTCAACAACATGAAGTTCCTTCAATCAAGCAACCAGATGCGAATTCTAACAATTTTCTTGGTTACCCCACCCGCGAGATCCTTGAAAACATTGCATGCATACATACATATCATTGCATTACAGGTACACTTTTGACAGGTCACTTATTTTCTTCGCTGTTTATTTCAGCAATCATCATGAATCCTGAATCATCCAATGAACAAGCTATCAAGGCCCTCCAGGCCCAGAATGCCCAGTTCCCAGAGATGGTTATGAGCCTTGCCCAGGGTCAACAGGATTTGAAGACTCTGCTTCTGAAAGAGAAGAAGAAGAAGAAGAGGACTGTTTTGTTCAACCCTAGACGTAGATCTGGGAATGGATCACAAAATGAGGTTGAGCCGACTACCTCATCTGTGGGCAAAGACAATCCCCAAGAGAGAAGGGTTCCTAGTCCCGTGGTCTCCGACAACGAGACGAATTTCAATGATGAACAGTACCCTCCAGCTGAGGACAGGTACAAACAACTAGAAGACCGTCTAAGTGCTATGTAGATACAGAAAGTGCCCGACCTGGATTTCGAAGATCTAGGTTTATCCTCTGGGGTGGTGATCCCTCACAAGTTCAAGGCACCTGCCTTTGCAAAGTACGAAGGAGCCTCCTGTCCTAAGTTGCACCTCCGTTAATACATAAGGAAGATCCAGCCCTACACGGCCGACAAGAAATTATGGATTCACTTCTTTCAGGATAGTCTGGCATGGACTCAACTCGAGTGGTTCTATCAGCTGGATGGAGCCAGTATCCGTACCTGGGAAGAATTGGCTACTGCGTTCTATAAGCAGTATCAATATAATTCCGACCTCGCTCCTACGCGTACCCAACTCCAGGGTATGTCACTAGGGACGGGTGAAGGATTCAAGGAATATGCGCAAAAGTGGAGAGACCTGGCTGGAAGGGTGCAGCCACCTTTGACTGACCGTGAGCTCGTGGACATATTTCTGGGGACCCTGTCTGGTCCATTCTTCAACCACCTGATTGGGAATTCTTCTGCTGGATTTACAGATCTGATCTTGACTGGGGAGAGAATTGAAGCTGGCATTAAAAGCGGGAAGATTCAGGAAGCTACGCCTTCTGATGCTTATAAAAAGCCTTACCACGGGAAGAAAGAGTCCAACGCTGTGCATGGTAAAAAAGGCCGTCATGATCAACATGTGGGGGCAACCCAGATCTCTAATCCTATGCCTGCTCAGCAAAGACAGGGGCAGCAACGTAAGGAGGTCGCACCCAAACGACAGTTCACTAAGATCAACATGTCACTGGATCAAGCGCTATAGCAAATGTTAAAGGCAGGGCTGATTACCTTAAGGGCTCCTCTCCGGAATCCAAACACTTCTGCTCCTAACTATGATCCCAACGATAGGTGCGCATACCATTCTGATAGCCCGGGGCATACTACGGACAACTGTTGGGCTCTGAAGAACAAGGTCCAAGACATGATTGACGCCAAGGAAATCTAGTTTGAAGCACCAGAGACTCCAAGCATAATCACTGCTCCTTTGCCAAATCACTGAAGGCTTTTGTTTTATTTGAATTTCCGAGTTGTATTTTTCTTTGCTTACACAAACAATTAATGTCATAGCAAACTCTTTTATTCCATTAATGCATCGCATATGTCTGTTTTGAATTAATCCAATTATATTCACTATATTCAAATTGCTTTCATATTTTTTGTGATGATCAACGCTCGGTTAATAATTCTAAGTCTCTTGAGGGAGGATGACGAAGACGATACCACAATCTACAGTATGCTTTTGAACGGACCCCGCTGATGAGGTACAGGCATTGTTTCAATTCCTAAACACTGGAGTTATAAGGAAGATAATCCCTCGTCAACCCCTTTGAGCCAAAGAAGTAGGAGTTTTTCTTTTCAAAAATTAAAACCCTTAATCATAACCTGGGGCAGGGTAGTTCTCTCAGTTGATCCAGGTGCACAGCGAATAACATCAAAGGATTCCTTCCAAGACAAAAGACAGTGATGGTTCCGAATAATCATAAAGACAGACAGTCATCATTTCTCAAAATAAAAGCCCAACAAGTCAAAACCTATGAAGGAGACTTACAAAAACTGGGGCATCCCGCTGACTGTAATCACAAAAAGGAACAGTTCAGGCAAAAGACAGGGATAACAAAATCAAAAAAAGAAAGAGGTCCTACAAACCCTCAAACAAAAAAAAAGAAAGAAATGTCTGCCTGTTCAAAATGAACTGTCAATATCTGAACCATCACCATAATATCAGGACAAAGACTCAAACAAGGTCCAACGCACGATCAGCTGAGTTTAGGTTTGAAGAACATCACGAAGAGCGGGTGGGTACAAATAAAATTTGAGCCTTTATCCTTTGTTTCTTAAACCGTGAACCAGGCCACGCTACAACCCTTAAAAGTCCTAGCTGAAGCATGGGTTAGTTCGAAAGCATACTGTTACAAAAGGTATCCTGACTCCTTAAGGCTTGCGGTAAAATAACGAGTTGACATCACAGTTTACAAACAATTCACTTGTTTTTATAAAAAAAATGCATTTTCAAAAACTTCAAGACAAACATAAGCTTTGCATTTTTAACATAACTTTGTTTGCATATGACTTTTTGTTCGAACAACAAAGAAATTCGCACGAAGAATGTCTAATGAACAAAAGCACTTCCAACCAAGGGGCATGGCATGATCATTGTCCATCATCTGGGGCAGTTAAGTCAAGATTCGGAGAATCTCTCAAAAGGCCAACCAGCTTGGGGCAAATCTCCATCTGGATCACTTGGGGCATTAGACATGAATTCCAACGACAAATCTTGCATGATCAGACATCTTCTGGTAGTACGGCGACGCAACACTACTGACAGTGACAACTCCCTGCACTCTGAGAGCATGGACATAGTCAAAAAAATACTACATATAATCAAAGACCCGCTAGGTCGACTGGCCTAGGCAAAAGTAAGGGCTTCCCGACGAACCAAAAGGGTTCGGGCAAAAATAAGGGATGAAAATAAAAAAATTTGTACACCCGGCAAGTCGAAAACCTGAAAAGGCGGCTTGGGCAAAAATGGGTATCCCGGTGGACTGAAAACCCGAGAGGGCGGTCCAGGCAAAAGTTAGGGATTAAAGCGTATGACTATGTCCTGTCATCTCGTCACTTTCCTACCAGAAGAAGAATTGTCAGCCAACAGTTATCAAGGTCTCCACAGGTACCTTCTCCCACAGAAGCTAGGGCAATAGAATTGTCCAAACGGTACAAGCTGCTCTGTCCACTAGGTGCCAAGGTAGGTTCGATTGAAGAACATAACCAAGATACCTTCACTCCCTGCAGAGTAAGACAAGGCTCAATATTACTCTCCCCCGAGCAGAGTTGGTCTCCCAATCAGCCCTGAAAAGGCACGGTATCTCCAGCAAGTCAACGATACTCTCCCCAAGCAGAGTCAGTCTACTGTCAGCCTTAAGGAAGTTGGGTATCCCCAAAAGATCTCAATATTCCCCAGCGGAGTATACAAATGTTCCTAAACAAGTATCCCCGGCAGTCTTGGTATAAGATTGTTCCCCGGCAGAATACAGACACCCCAGTGGAGCCACTTCCCCAGTACAGTCCAAAAAGTTTCCCCAGGAAAGTTGAATCAATCTCCCCAATAGATTCTGGAAGCTTATCCCCAGTAGATTCTGGAAGCTTATCCCCAGTAGATTCTAGAAGCTTATCACCTGCAGAGTACGAAAGTGTCTCTCCCCGACCATATTCAAAGGTTATTCCCCACCAGAGTTTATAACTGGGTTATCCTCAGCTAATTACCACGGAAAGATCGTCCTCGGCGAAGTTCTTCCTATCCCCCAACGGAGTTCATCAAATTCCTCAACAAAACATATCAACGGTATCCCCAGCGGAGTTATCATCAAAACCTCAGCAAGGTATCTCTTCCCACAGAGTAATTCTCCGCAGAGTAATCTCTCCAACAAGTTTATTCCTCAACGGAGTCATCTTCTCCTACCGGTTTATTCTTACAACCGTCATCCCCAGCGGAAATGAAGAACTCTACTCTTCAAACATCAGCCCAGGATTTAACTTCCCGGCATTCGTCAAGGATTTATTTTCCTAGACGAAAATACATTCATGAACATTTCACATTTTATACATCCTGCTTACATACATGATAAAGTGCATACGGCACTATCTCATTTATTTCTGAGAACATCATGACATCATGCATTTCATACATCATGACATTGCATACGACTGATGTTTTGCCTTTTCAGGAAAAGGTCAATCCAAAGATGATTACTATCAACTGTCGCATTTCCAGATTCGATACTTGTATCTAGCCAGGGCATATCTGTGAGTAATTGATTGTAGATTCGATACCTGTATCTAGCCAGGGCATATCTGCATGAAGAGTTCCAAGATTCGATACCTGTATCCAGCCAGGGCATATCTGTAGACGACCAGTTCCAGATTCGATACCTGTATCTAGCCAGGGCATATTTGTGAGCGATTGATTGTGGATTCGATACCCGTATCTAGCCAGGGCATATCTACATTAAAGAGATTAAAGAGATAGTCGGGAAATGCTCCAGATATGGATGCTGTTCTTTTGCTTATTCAGATTTTCTCTTCAGAGATAGCTTAGAAATGCTCTAGATATGGATGCTATTCTTTTGCTTATTCAAAAGTTCTTTTTAGAGATAGCTTAGAAATGCTCCGGACCCGGATGCTATTCTATCGCTTATTCAGAGTTTCTTCCCAGAAATGGCTTGGAAATGCTCCAAATATGGATGCTATTCTTTTTCTTATTCAAAGTTTCTTCTCAGAGATAGCTTGGAAATGCTCCAGATATGGATGCTATTCTTTTGCTTATTCAGGGTTTCGTTTTAGAGATAACTTAGAGATGCTCCAACCACGGATGTTATTCTATTGTTTATTCAGAGATTCCTTCTAGATATAGTTCAGATGCGATCCAGACATGGCTACATTCTGATACTTATTCCAGATTCCCTTCTAGAGATGGTTCAGATGCGACCCAGATATGGCTACATTCTGATACTTATTCCAGATTCCCTTTCAGAGATAGCTTAGAGATGCTCCCGACGCGGATGATATTCTATTGCTTATTCAGATTCCCTTTCAGAGATAGCTTAGAGATGCTCCCGACGCGGATGATATTCTATTGCTTATTCAGAGTTTCCTTTCAGACATAACTTAAAGATGCTTCAGATATGGACGCTATTCTTTTGCTTATTCAGAGTTCTTTTCAGAGATGGCTTAGAGATGCTCCTGACCCGGACGCTATTCTATTGCTTATTCAGATTCAAACTCCTAAAGATAACTTAGAGATGCTCCAACCACAGATGCTATTCTATTGTTTATTCCAGATTTCTCTCCAGAGATGGCTTAGAGATGTTCCAGATATGGATGCTATTCTATTGCTTATTCAGATTCCCTCTCAGATAGCTTAGAGATGCTCCGGACCCGAATGCTATTCTATCGCTTATTCGAAGTTTCTTCCCAGAAATGGCTCGGAAATGCTCCAGATCCGGACGCTATTCTATTGCTTATTCAGATTCCCTTTCAGAGATAGCTTAGAGATGCTCCCGACGCGGATGATATTCTATTGCTTATTCAGATTCCCTTTCAGAGATAGCTTAGAGATGCTCCCGACGCGGATGATATTCTACTGCTTATTCAAATTTCTCTCCGGAGATGGCCTAGAGATGCTCCTGACCCAGATGTTATTCTACTGCTTATTCAGATTCAAACTTCTAAAGACAACTTAGAGACGCTCCAGACCCGAAGGCTATTCTATTGTTTAGTCCAGATTCCTTCAAGAGACAGTCCAGATACGATCCAAATTCGGATGACATTCTGTCACTCACTCAGATACAATATGGATATACCCCAGACGCGGCGGTCATTCTACTATTTTTTCAGACGTCAACAATCAGATATAGACTAGATATGCTCCAGACACAGAAGCTATTCTATTTCTTATTCAGATTCAACTATCCATTACACTTCCAAATGGCATCTATAAGCCCATTCCTGACAAGATTCTGTCACATTTCCAAATGGCGTCTATAAGCCCATTCCCGACAAGGTTCTGTCACATCTCCAGATGGCATCTTTAAGCCTATCCTCCTATCCATCATCTCTCCAAATGGCATCTGTAAGCCTATTCCCGACATCACACTGCTGATACTCTACTATGCGAGTGCAAATTTCTAGGCACTCTAGTGTTCAATCATCTTCCACCTTCGGATCACGAAAGGCACGCAAGCCAATCTACATCCTCAGGTTTAAGAAGATTGAACAGGGGCAACTGTTGTACTCCAAAATTTGCCCTCCCATATTTCTCAAAACATTTCAAGAAAAATTCACAAGTCCAACCCGGCGCGTCATATTCAGGTGTTATTTCGCCACAATATCTCTGATAACGTATTCTCAAATTCAGGTTCGGCTCAAGAGTCAATTCTTTAAAGAAGGTATCCGAATGTGTGAGTTTTCTCGAAGAAATATGGTGAAAAAAGTGTGCTGAAAGTGCAGTTTTTACGCGCTAAAAAATTCATAACTTGAAGATCGTGGCTCGTTTTGAACCCGTTCCGGTGGCCAAAATTCCGTCTTGACATTATCTACATTTTCATCTCTCACGGCTGGAAGCCAATTTCGATCAGAAGGTTTTCAAAAATGTAGATTTATCAAGTATTTTCGTACAGAAAATTTGTGACAGAAGTTTATTTGCGTCATGTTCATAAAATTATAACTTGGTCGATTTTCATCGTATCGAGCTGGTTCCGGAGCCAAAATTTCACAAATTGAGTTGGCTACATTTTCACAGAAGGTATTGAGTTCAAACGGTATTCAAAAGGCCTTCGTTTTTTGCTCAGAGTGCGTGACACGCTGAAAATCCTGAATGCTGAATATTATTTCATCTGGGCCGAAACTTCGAAAATTCATAACTCGGTCAATTTTTATCGGATTGGGCTCATATTTTTACACAAGGTCACTGACTCAGATATCTACAACTTTGCTTCAAAAGTCGAGACCGGATTATGCTCCGATCAATACCAGTTTTTTATTGAAGAACGTGTAAGAGTCGACACTGGAGCCCAAAATAAGTTTGTCTGAGCTGAAACTTCAAAAATTCATAACTAATTCACTGTTTATCCGATTGAGCCAATTTTCGAACAGGAGTTAGTTCTCGATGTCGGCTACATTTTGTTTTCACATTTCAACTTCAAAAATTGCACTTAAGTCCCTGCGATTTAGCCTGGAAAGTGACGAACTCAAGTGAACATTGGAGGCCCAATTGCACATTCAAAGCCCATTTTCTTTACCCTAATTTCCATTATATAATCACATTCTTTTCACACAAACCAGGAGAGAAAAAAACCTGGCCACAACACTGTCAGAATATCAAATTCTTTCAAGAATCCTAAAACCTTGAAATCCTTATTACAGATCCCTCTCTCACTACAAACAAGCCATCCCAGTTACAAACCAACATCTCACTACAAACAAACCATCTCAGTTACAAACCAACATCTTACTACTTCTTCAGTAAGGGTAAGGCTGGCTTGATCTCCATGATCAAAAGGGCATAAAAGCATTCATGTCATTACTTTTCCAGTAAGGGTAAGATTGATTTGATCTCCATGATCAAAAGGGTATAATCATTCATACATGCCATATTGTGCCTAAACATTAAATTTCTTCATATATTGAATTTATTTGCATTTTATGATTTTATTTAATGTGTTCATGAGATTCAACACTGCAGATTTTAGACAGGATCCCATGCAGGTTCATTAAGGAACATTGAGCCCAAAACACAAATGACCAAAAGCCAAAAACCAAATGGCCAAAACGGAACAGCTTACACATGACACCAATACATGGTGAGACAGACATCCTGAGAAGGTTAAGGAACGTTGAGGCCAGAACACAAATGGCCAAAAGCCAGAACACAAATGGCCAAAAGCCAAAACATAAATGGCCAAAACAAAACAGTTTACACATGACGCCAATAGCTGTTTCACCCCTCCAATCAGGCTCGTATACTCCCAAACTTTCTCTCTATTTGTATTATGTTCCTTTAATTAATTAATCGTTATTCTTTTTATTAATCACTAACCAATTAACATTTTTCCTAATAAAATAAAAAACACAAAAAAATATTTTATTTATTAAAATTAACTTCATCACTTTTATTTTTGTAAATAAATTAATTTAATCAATTTAGCTTTAATTAGATTTAACTTTTGATATTTTTTGCAATATTTAAAATCAATTTAGAATATTAGGTTTTTATTAGCATTAATTCAATTTATTTTATTTCTTTAAAAACTCAAGAATCCAAAAATATTTTCATTATTTAATTTAATTTAATTGTTCATTTAATTTAATTACATTTAATTCAAAAATAACCAAAAAAATCACTTTCTTTCAAAAAAGGGTCAAAACCCCAAAAAACTCGCATCCGATTTAATTTCCTGCACGCGATCCATTTTTCCATATTATTGTACTTGCTTCCGGAATGTAATAACTTTAATTAGGACTTTATTTATTTATCGCTTTCTTTACTTCCCGCATTTATTTTCCAAAACGGGTTTTTATTTTTGGCGATGTATAGACCTGCGCCTTGTAATAGCGTAGATTTACCTTTCCGCACTTTATTTTCCGCACTCTTAACTCTTAATATGCATGCAAGACTTGGATGAAAATTAAAAACAACTCGTAGATCACCACATATACATGTACAAGATAATATAACATGAAAACAACACACATGCACATGCCACTCTTAGGGTACGCCTCACTCAGTTGCCTTCGGTACGTGGTCGTCAAGTATAGGGTGTTTTAGAGGTCGCCCTCCTGTCTAAGATCCAGTTGCCTCGAAACGGTTGCCTCGGATAAAAAGGATCTAGGAAATTAGGGTTACTTCTAAGGTGTCCTACTATTGCTTCGGTGACCACACATGTCCCTTATAATCAAATTGACCCGAATACCTCCAACGACGGTGCTCCTACTTCTCAATAGTGGGATAGCACTGTTTAAAGGACTCTTACACAGCCTAATTCCTTAGAGTAGGTAGATTTCTCATAGGTACTTTCTCTCTCAAAAAAAACAAAAACAATCTTTTCGCACTGACACTTTCAAAAGGTTTTCAAACAGATTTTTCATACACTCTTGAGGACAGATACAAGAGTTACTTAGAAATTTTTCAAACGAAACTTTTTCAAAACCCACAAACACTTGAAAAGCAAACATCTTTTAAAAACATAGAGCAAGTACCTAAGAGCCCGTGGATAACCACGGATAAAAAGGGTGCTAACACCTTCCCTTTCTATAATCTACCTCCCGAATCGAGAAACATCTCGAAAAGGAATTTTGATGTGCTTTTGTCCTTTCCTTGTTGGAGAACATAAAAGACGGTGGCGACTCTTGCTTACCGCGACATTTCGCGAACCAGCTTTAAACAGTTAGTTCTATTTCCACTGATCACAGCATAGATCTGGCATTTGTGAAAGGTTCAGGAATGCTGATAACAGTCTTCTTCCATAGTGGACCAATAGTATCTTTCCCGTTGGATCATTTTAGCCATGGTGTGTCCACTAGAATGGGTACCAAAGGTACTTTCGTGTAAATCTGCCATGCTGTTGTGATATTTCAGTTCATTGGATATTCACCGTGTGAATTTCTCCGCTGTCAAACAATTAGCCATATGCAAACAACAATATTCAAATAATGCAAAGTTTATGCTTGTCTTGAAGTTTTGAAAATGCATTTTAGCAAGTAGAAGAATTTTGTAAAAAACATGAATTCGACTAAGGATTTACAGTAAGCCTTACATGAGTCATGATACCTTTTGTAACAGTATGCTTTCGAAATAACCCGTGCTTCAATTAGGACTTTTGAGAGGGTTGTAATGTGGCTTGGTTCATGGTTTAAGAAATAAAGGATAAGGCTCTAAGTGTATTTGTACCCTCCCGCTCTTCGTGATGTTCTTCAGTCCCTAAACTCAGTCAATTGTGCATTTGAACTCCTACTGAATCTGGAATGATGGTTCAAATATTTGGAAGTTTATTTGAGAAGGCAGTCATTTTGCAACATTTTTCATGTTGTCGAAGATTTGTAGTGACCTCTTTTTTTTATTATACCTGATTTTTGCCTGACTGTTTTGAGATTATAGTCAGTGGGATGCCCCAGTTTAAGTCTCCTTCATAGGTTTTGACTTAGCGGGATTTTCTTTTGAGATATAATGACTGCCTATTTGATAGGGAACCATCGCCGCGTTTTGATTCAGAAGGAAATTTTCTTTGTCATTCATTGTGTATGAAGTGAAAGCTTGTGACTGGACGCGCATTTGAATTAACTGAGAGACTATCCTGCCCCAGGTTTTGATTAAAGGTTTAAATTTGTGTGAAAAAGAAAACTCCTACTTCTTAGGATCAAAGGGGTTGACTAGGGATTATATTCCTTATAACTCCAGTGTTTAGGAATTGAAAGAATGCTTGTACATTGTTAGCAAGGTTTGTTCAAAAGAATGTTGTATGAAATTATACAATTGTTTTCGTCATCCTCCGTCTAAAGGCTTGCAACTTTTTGAAACAAGAGTTGAATGTCATAAAGGGAGTAAAAAGCATAGTTTAAATATAATGAACGAATGGCTTAATTCAAGACAAACATATGCAATGCATTAATGAAACAAAGTTTGACATTAATAGATAAGTGTTTGAATAATAAAAAAGATTACAATTGAAAATTCAAAATGAAAAGGACGCTCTCAATGACTTAGCATAGGAGTAGTGATCACATTGGGAGCCTCTGGAGGGTCGAACTCAATCTCCTTAGTGTGAATCATGTTTTGAATCTTGTATTTCAGCACCCAACAATCGTTAGTATCATGCCTAAGACTGTCGGAATGATAAGCACATATTGCATCAGGATTGTAGTTAGGAGAAGAAGTTTTAGGGTTTGGATGAGGTCCTATCAACATAATCAGATTCATCCTCAACATGTGTTGCAATGCTTGAGACAGTGGCATGTTGATGTTGGTAAACAGTCTTTTGGGCTCGTCTTGCCTTCGCTGATTTCCCCATTGTTGTTGTCACCGCGATGCAGGACCAGAGATTAGGACTTCCCCCACATCTTGATCGTAGTTTCTCTTGTTACGACCCTTTTGGCCGTACACAACATTGGACTCTTTCTTCCCACTGTATGGCTTTTTCTGAGTCTTAGAGGATGTAGCTCCTTGGATATTTCCGCTTTTGATTCCGTTTTCAACTCGTTCCCCAGTTAGAATCAGCTCGCTGAACCCAGTTGAGGAGCTTCCGATTAGGTGATTGAAGAAAGGTCCTGTCAAATTTCCCATGAAGATATTAATCAGCTCCCTGTCAGTTAATGGGGGCTGCACCCTACCAGCCAGGTCTCCCCATTTTTGGGCGTATTCTTTGAAGCCCTCGTTGGAACCCATGGTCATATTCTGCAACTGCATGCGAGTTGGTGCAAGATCAGCGTTGTATTGGTACTGCTTGTAGAAAGAAGCAGCTAGATCCTCCCGGGTATGGATGCGAGAACCTTCAAATTGATAGAACCAATCAAGTTGGGTTCCAGCTAGACTCTCTTGGAAGAAATGGACCCAGAGTTTCTGATCAGTAGTGTATGGTTGAATCTTGCAGACATAAGATCTCAGATGTATCTTAGGACAAGAGACCTCATCATACTTGGCAAAAGTAGGAATATTGAATTTCGGTGGGATGACCACTCCAGAAACCAAAACCAAATCTTCAAAATCCAGACCAGGTATCCTCTGAATTTCCATGGTTGTGAGACGATCCTCCAGTTGTTTGTATTTGTCGTTCGCAAGAGGATACCGTTCTTCAGCATAGTCAGCCTCTTCTTTGTTAGACCTCAGACTGTGATCCTCTTCTTTTATCTGATTGTCTCCCTCAGTTGACGGAGTTGCGAATTCTAGAGCTCGCTCTATTGGTCCTTTGAACCTTCTTCCCAAATTCATGACGCCCACTGACTTCTTTGTCTTTTTATCCTTGTCTTTGAGAATGAGAGTCTTCAGGTCCTCTTGCCCCTTAGCCATAGCCAGAAACATTTGTTGGAATTGGGCATTTGGTGCTTGAAGGTCTTTCATTGTTTTTTCCATATCCAACTTACTGAAATAAACAATAGAGAGATAAGGAAATCTGTGTGGGGAAAACCTGTCATGATATGATGCATGGTGTGCTACGGTGAGAGAACTGACTTGAGGTTTTGCGTTTGTTTTCGCAAATGTTTCGGTTGAGCAAGAGTCGCCACTGACTTTTTATTTTATCCTAAGGAAAGGTTAAAAGCACAGCAAAAACCTTTTGAGATGTTTTCTTGGGTTCGGGGAGTAGATTATAGAAAGGGAAGGTGTTAGCACCCTTTCTATCCATGGTTATCCATGGGCTCTTAGTTACTTGCTTAGATCAACTTGCCTTTATTTTCAATTGTTTGAAATGGTGCTTTGTGTGTGGATTTTGAAAATGTTTTGAAAAGAGGCCAATGTTTTTGGAAACCTTTGTAATGATCCATGTTGAGATGTATACAAAGGTGTATGTCTTTTGAAAAGTTTTCAATGTTTTTGAAAGTTTGTTTCGAAAGTGTGTTGTGAAAAATAGGCAAGTGTTTTTGTTTTTGCAAGTTGGCAAGTAACCAAGAGTTATCTACCCTAAATTCCTCAAAGATCTTTGCTATGTTTTTAACCCTTTTAACAATTTTGTTCCACCATTGTATTTGGTGGACAATCTTGTGTTAGGATGTGAATGGGACGAGCGCGGGTCATCGTTTTAGACCATGATTGCAATGGTGCCAAGTATCTTTGGGCAATTTTTCCTTTAAGGGACTTTGATCATTTTTAGGCAACTTTCGAAGGCGTCATCGAGGGACTATGATCATTTGAATTTGTTTTGTTTTTGCCAAAGATACTCAACATACAATATGGCCCATTATTGAAGGCAACAAGTGGAATACCCTAGGGGTGCAAGTGTGTTTAGTGTTGTCCATTTTCATGCTTGTTCATCTTGGTTTTAGGTCAAACTACTTGTTGTTTTTTATTTGCATACAAAACCCTAATTCTAACATGGCATATTTAGAAAGCATTTAAAGTGCGAAATTTAAAAGTCCTAAGTTATTACACAATGATCATGGGAATGGGGGTACAAATGTTCGAATGGGGATGAGACTTCATAGGAGGATAGTACCCAATATTTACAACCAAATTGAATTGCGCAAATATAAATGTAAAGATGTATAAGAATGGAGCAATGTATATGTGAAGGTATTCTTGTGTAAGTATATATTTTTTTATTCACAAATAAAATAATAAAAGAAATAAATAAAAGAAAAGTTAATTTTTAAATATTTTTTGTGTTTAGGGCAAAAAACCCTAATTTGCTAAATAAAATGTATGAATTATTTAATATGTGCAATATTTAATAATTATGTATAAAAATAAATGAAAGAAGGTATATTGTAAAAAAAAGTATTTTTGAGGTCAAAATTTTAATAAAAATAAAATGTATTAATTCTTTATATTTTCCCTAAATATATTAATAAATATACATGTATTTACCTTATTTATTAAATATATATTATATGTACAAAAAATAAAATCTTAAATATTATTTTTTAAGAAAAATATATTTTATGTAAAATGTTTTCAAGAGATAATATAAAATAAAAATCAGAAATAAAACATATTTGTATTATTTTTGTATTTTAAAATAATAGTATATAAGTGTTTATTTATGTACATAACTAAATAAAACCTAACAAATATCAAAATAAATGCAAAAAATGTGGGAAAAATATTTTTAATATTTTTTTATACTTAAATAAAAATATGGAAATGAAATCAAAAGGAAAAAATGGAAAATAACAAGTAAAAATCAAAATGGGCCAAGCGGGTGCATGTGTGAAAACATAGTGCAAAGAGTAAAAAATCACTGGCCCAGCCCATAGAGGTTGTCTTCAACCTCCAGACAACAAAAACGTTCAAAAACGCGCGCCCTTTTGCCCATCTCTCTAACTCCTGATTCTTTGATCCTTTGCCAAATCTTGAAACATGAAACCTGTAGAGCTTGAAGTCACGATTCTAAACATATAAAGAAGTCAATCTAACTCTCAGAAATGATAGAGAATTTCTTCTCCCCCAATTCCTGACCTAGTTTTTGTTCAATGTTCAGACTCAAAATTCTCTAAGTACACATAACATAAATGAAAAGTAATGATATAGGCAGATTCAGGGCCATGAATATGACATAATTTCTTCACAAATCTAAGCCTAACTATGCCTGGATAGAGAGATAGGAGTTCATGAACTTACCTGTTCAGCTTGAATCGTATCTGGAAATGGAGGTACTTTTAGTGCAAGGTGAGGATTGGTACAGCTTGCTTGAGGTCCAGGGATGCTATTCCAACCTTTAGTTTGCTTTGAATCTTGCTAAATCGAGCTACAGAAGTCAACCTGCAAGAGAGAAAAATGAAAATGGAAAATGATACTATGGCTGTTACAGTCTCAGTTCAATGTTTGGAATAGTCTATATGGATGTTATGGAAGGTGTATGAAGTGGTTTTGATGAAAGTGCACGATGGAAATGAGCTGGCCAAGTCCAAATGCAGAATGCCCTGTTTTGTGCAGTTTGGTGGTGATTTTCTGTATGAGGAGGGATCAAGGGTTAAAGGCTCGTGTTTTAGGTCTGTTAGGGAGTATGGAAAGTGTGGAGAAAGTTTGTCTTGGTTGGTTCTTGCAGCAATGTGTGTTGGTCTGTGTTATGCCAAGTTCCTTTACCCTTAAGCAACAAAATGTCAACCTCTTTCCTAGACTGATGGAGGCCACTCTAATGTGCTGCTAAGCTTGCCCTTTATCAGTGGGATTAGCTCAATAACTTGTGCCAAAGAGATTTTTCTTTGTACCTCTTGATTTGCAAATTGACATAAAGTTTCACTTTTCAAAAATGGATATAATGCTTTTTCTAATTATGGCTTAAACTTCCATGTAATGACCAAATGAGCAAAATAATGTCTTGGAACAATGTATTAGCATTGAATTTATGAGTGTAAATGAGATTTGAGGCCTGTAATCTAGGAATGCAAGCTGAGTTCAAAAATGCCTAAGTGTATGAACATGAAAATTGGCCATGAGCAAAGTGAGTTTTTCCTATATTGCCAAATTCGATTCTCCCTAACCACAAGGTTGTTTGATGAGTTCTTGGACATTTTGGAAATCTTGGAATGTGTACTACAATCCATCTTTGTAATGCAAGTTGAAATTCCAAGTGGAAGCATGTGAAAAGTTGCCATGAAGTTAGGCAAAAATCCTGCCTAGAATAGGTCAAAATTTTTCTAAGTTAAGAATGTTTTGCACCCTTGTTCCAAAAATAATAACTAGAGCTACAAGCTTCTTTTGAGGAAACTTTGTGAATAAAAGTTGTAGATTTTGCAATGGAATACAACTTTCATGTTTTGACTTTTGTTTGAATCCAAATGCATCTTGGTGAAAAAATGGGACAAAGTTAGGAAAAAATTAGGGATTTTCATAACTTAGAAAAATTCTAAGTTATGAAAATTCTTCATTTCAAACACTAATTTGTGATTTTTGATTTCTTGATGAACAAGTCTCATGTTTTTGTGAAAAATGAATCTTGACCCTTGATTTTGACCAAAAAGTCAAAGTTTGACTTTTCAGTATACAGTCAAAAATTGATCAATTGACTGGAAAATTCATCTGTCAGTCTCATGCATTTGGGATCTTTTGAACTTGTTGAACATGTCAAGACAATTACAAGGGAGCCTTGAGTCCATATATGAGTTTGGTTTGTCATTGGCTAGGTCAATCAGTCAAAAATTGCCTTTGTGCAGTCAAAACCCTAAAAATGACCATTTTGCCCTTTTGGTGATCTGATCAAATTTCTTGTGGAATTGTGATCCAAACTTAACCAAATGGTTCATATGAGTTCATAATGTTGAGGTGGGTCAATAATCATGAGGTTTGACTGCCAATTGACCACAGTTGACTTTTCCCCCAATACAGCTGATTTCTAGGTCAACTGTCCAATTGACTGGGCAAGGATTGGAATCAAGGCTTGAAACTTGGAATGGATAAACTTGTGAGTCCAATGTGAAGCATGAAAGTCACTTTGGGCATTTTAGGTCAAAACATCTTTGTGTAAACACAAACCCTAATTTGGGTCAACAGTGCAAGGAAAAGTCTTGAGCAGAGGAAACCCTAGCTGGATCTTGAACTCCAAGGGTCTTGTGGTGAGAAAATGTTGAGGAAATGGGAGGGAAAATTTTAGGGTACAACAGTTGCCCCTGTTCAATCTTCTTAGACCTGAAGAGTTAGATTGGCAAGTTTGCCTTTTGTGACTCGAGGGTAAAAGGAGATTGGACACTAGAGTGCCCGGAAATTTGCACTCGCATGTTGGAGTGTCAGCAATGTGATGGCGGGAATGGGCTTATAGATGCCATCTGGAAGTGTGACAGAACCTTGTCGGGAATGGGCTTATAGATGCCATTTGGAAGTGTTGATTGCGTAAGAGACTCCTTAGCGAGAACTTGCGTACTTTGAGAAAGACAGATGTTTTCCTGGCTTGTTACAGGTGTTGATCTTCAAACTCTCATGCAGATATGCCCTGGCTAGATACAGGTATCGAATCTACCATTGGTTACTCACAGATGTGCCCTGGCTAGATACATGAATCGAATCTGGAAATGTTGTCGACAGATATGCCCTGGCTGGATACAAGTATCGAATCTGGGAATGGTTGTCTACAGATATGCCCTGGATGGATACAGGTATCGAATATGGAAATGGTTGTCTACAGATATGCCCTGGCTGGATACAAATATCGAATCTGGAATTGCAAAAGGTTGGTAGAGAAGCTTTCCTGGCTGGATACAGGTGTCGTCCTCTGACCTGAGAATGAAAGATAACTTCCTGGCTTGTTACAGGGGTTGACCTTCAAACCGTTCACGTAGATATGCCCTGGCTAGATACAGGTATCGAATCTACAATCAATCACTCACAGATGTGCCCTGGCTAGATACAAGAATCGAATCTGGAATTGTGATAGTTGATAGCAATTATCTTTGGATTGACCTTTTCTGAAAAGGCAAAGCATTAGTTGTATGCAATGTCATGATGTATGAGATGTATGATGTCATGATACTCAAAATGAGATAGTGTTGCATGCACTTTGTTATGTATGTAAACAGGATGTATGAAGTATGAAATGTCTATGAATGTATTTTCGACTAGGAAAATAAATCCTTGACGACTGGCCGGGGAATCAAATCCTGGGCTGGTGTTTGAAGAGAAGAGTTCTTCGTTTCCGCTGGGGATGATGGTTGCAAGAATAAACCGGTAGGAGAAGACAACTCCGTTGGGGAATAAACTTGTTGGAGAGATTACTCTGAGGGGAAATACTCTGTGGGGAAATACTCTGTGGGAAGAGGTACTTCACTGAGGTTTTGACGAGAGCTTCGCTGGGGATTCTGCTGATAAGTTGTGTTGGGGAACTTCGATGAACTCCGCTGGGGATAGAAAGAACTTCGCCGAGGACGGACTTTCCGTGGTAATTAGCTGAGGATAACCCAGTTATAAGCTCTTGTGAGAAATAACTTTGAATAAAGTCCGGGAGAGACGTCCGTAATCTGCAGGGGATAAGCTTCCAGAATCTACTGGGGATAAGCTTCAAGACCTGCTGGGGATATGGATTCAACTTTCCTGGGGGAAACTTTCAGACTGCACCAGGGTGTTGATATTCCGCCGGGGAATGCTGAGATATTTTGGGGATACTTAACTTCCTTAAGGCTGACAATGGATTATCTCTTCTTGGGGAGTTGAGGTAACTTGGTTACGGTCTTCAGTCGAACCTGCCTCGGTACCTAGGCGGACAAGGCAACTAGACTGCTTGGTCACTTCAAAATTGCCCCTTGTTTCTGATGTCACCTGTCATTAATCCTTTGTTTCGTATGTAAATATTTATGATCTAGCAATTTAATGTCAAATGCATATATAAAAAATGAGCATTGGACGTTCTTTGCAAAACAAAACAGAAAAAAAGGAAAACAATGGATAATTTGTCTGAAAAAATTGAATTTGTATTGATTTTGAATTTTGCCTGTAAAATAGGCGTTTATGTACAGGAGGCCGACGTCCTAGTAAGAGAACGCCGCCGAATAGCATAGAGTTTTATACAATTTTGAAAAGGAAAACAAAACAGCTATGTGGAAAGTCCCACTGGGTTCCAACTCTGCTATCGCCTTTATGTCTTCAAGCGTCTCATCACTTTGCTGTTTAGTTGAAGGTGAAGCTGATTGATCGATTGCCGAAGTCTGAGCCCTGATAGCTGATGCTGAATTCTGGATGCAAGGTGATCCAATGAGACATAGTATTACGCTTTATCCCTAACTTTTTCCTGGACCGCCCTTTCGGGTTTTCAGTCCACCGGGATACCCATTTTTGCCCAAGCCGCCTTTTCAGGTTTTCGACTTGCCGGGTGTACAGATTTTTTTTAATATTTTCATCCCTTATTTTTGCCCGAACCCTTTTGGTTCGCCAGGAAGCCCTTATTTTTGCCTAGGTGTGTCAACCTAGCGGGTTTTTAACTCATGCGTAGTATCTTTTTACTATGTCTGCATTGGCAGGGTAAGGAAGGTCGTCACCATCCATGGTGGTTAGAATCATAGCTCCTCCTGAGAAGATATGTTTAACCACAAATGGCCCTTCGTACGTAGGGGTCCATTTGCCCCTGGGATCACTTTGAGGAAGAATGATGCGCTTGATTACCAAGTCTCCGACTTGATACTCTTGTCGTCTGACTTTCTTGTTAAATGCCCTGATCATCCGTTTCTGGTACGTCTGACCATGACAAATAGCAGTGAGCCTCTTTTCGTCAATTAGATTTAATTGATCAAGTCGAGTCTGGATCCAGTCATCTTCGCTCAAGTCTGCATCCTTCATTATCCGGAGAGAGGGTATTTGTACTTCAATCGGCAAGACTGCCTCCATGCCATAGACCAAGGAAAAGGGGGTTGCCCCGGTTGACGTTCTTGCTGAGGTACGGTACCCATGAAGAGAAAACGGTAACATCTCGTGCCAATCCTTATATGTCACTATCATCTTCTGCACAATCTTCTTAATATTCTTATTTGCCGCTTCTACAGCCCCATTCATCTTCGGCCGGTAAGGAGAAGAGTTGTGGTGCTGTATCTTGAATTGCTCGCAGAGCTCAGTGATCATCTCGTTGTTAAGATTGGTACCATTATCCGTAATGATCCTCTCAGGTACACCGTATCGACAGATCAGGTTGTGCCGAATGAACCGTGCCACGACGCTCTTGGTTACGGTGGCGTAGGAAGCCGCTTCAACCCACTTTGTGAAGTAATCAATCGCTACCAAGATGAAGCGGTGCCCATTGGATGCCGTAGGTCGGATCTCGCCGATCATATCGATGCCCCACATTGAAAAAGGCCAAGGTGCTGTCAAGACGTTCAGAGGTACCGGAGGAATGTGCACCTTATCAGCATAGATCTGGCATTTATGACAAGTTCGAGAATGTTGATAACAGTCGGCTTCCATTGTGGACCAGAAATTTCCTGCCCGAAGGATTTTCTTTGCCATGGTATGTCCACTGGAATGTGTTCCGAATGTACCTTCATGTAGCTCCGCCATGATCTTTCCTGCTTCAGTCTTATCCATACAACGCAGTAGGGTTGAGTCATGGTTTCGCTTGTACAGAATGCCCTTGCTGAGGAAGAACTTTTCCGCGAACCTTCTCAGGAACTTCTTGTCGTTAACAGATGCACCTTCGGGGTATTCTTGGGCTTCCAAGAACCTCTTCACTTCATGATACCAGGGTTTCTCTGTTACTTCTTCGGCCTCAAGATCACAGCAATATGCAGGTTCGTCCAATTTCCAGATAATGATCCGGGGCGCTTCGTTGTCCCATTTGATTTTGAACATTGAAGACATCGTAGCTAACGCGTCTGCCAACTGATTTTCCTCTCTTGGGAAGTGTTCAAAAGTTATCTCTTCGAAGTGGGGAAGCAATGTCAATACGTACTCCTTGTAAGGAATAATATTTGGATGTTTCGTATTCCACTCACCTTTGACCTGATTGATCACAAGAGCGGAATCTCCGAAGACACTCAGAAACTTGATCCTTAGGTCAATTGCAGCTTGGATACCCATGATACACGCCTCATACTCCGCCAGGTTATTAGTGCAGTTGAAACATAACCGAGCGGTGAGTGGAGTATGAGTGCCTTTGGGGGATATGATCACAGCGCCGATGCCGTTACCCAAAGCGTTCGAGGCTCCGTCAAAATGCATAGACCATCAAGATCCTTCCTCAGGTCCTTCATCTGGTCCAGGTACTTCACAATCAGTTACTACCATGATATCTTCGTTTGGAAATTCAAAGTTCAACGACTGGTAATCGTCCACAGGTTGGTGTGCCAAATGGTCTGCCAATACACTTCCTTTGATTGCTTTTTGAGTTGTGTATTGGATGTCATATTCCGTCAAAATCATTTGCCATCTTGCTATTCTTCCGGACAGGGCAGGCTTTTCGAATATGTACTTGATTGGATCCATTTTTGAAATCAACAGAGTAGTGTGAGTCAACATATACTGTCTCAGCCGGCGAGCAGCCCATACCAGAGCGCAGCAAGTTTTCTCGAGCAGTGAGTACCGAGTCTCATAGTCGGTAAACTTTTTGCTCAGGTGTGGTACGGTAGGAGAACTGACTATGGTTTTGCGTTTGTTTTCGCAAATGTTTCGGTTGAGCAAGAGTCGCCACCGACTTTTTATTTTATCCTAAGGAAAGGTTTAAAAAGCACAGCAAAAACCTTTGAGATATTTTCTTGGGTTCGGGGAGTAGATTATAGAAAGGGAAGGTATTAACACCCTTTCTATCCATGGTTATCCATGGGCTCTTAGGTACTTGCTTAGATCAACTTGCCTTGGTTTTCAATTGTTTGAAATGGTGCTTTGCGTGTGGTTTTGAAAATGTTTTGAAAAAGATGCCTTGTCTAGGCTACCCTTGTAACAATTCTTTACTCGAATGTTTTACAAAAGGGTGTTTGTCTTTTTGAAAAGATGTTTCAAGGTTTTTTGAAAGTTTGTTTTGAAAGTGTGGTTTGAAAAATAGGCAAGTGTTTTTTTGTTTTGCAAGTTGACAAGTACTTAAGAGCTATCTACCCTAAAGTTCTCAAAGATTTTTTTTGCTATGTTTTAACCCTTTTAACAATTTTGTTCCACCATTGCATTTGGTGGACAATCTTGTGTTAGGATGTGAAAGGGACGGGCGCGGGTCATCGTTTAGACCATAATTGCAATGGTGCCAAGTATCTTTGGGCAATTTTCCTTTAAGGAACTTGATCATTTTTTTTAGGCAACTTATGAAAGCGTCATCGAGGGACTATGATCATTTGGTTGTTTTGTTTTGCCCAAAGAGACCTAACATGCAATATGGCCCATTATTGAAGGCAACAAGTGGAATACCCGAGGGGTGCAAGTGTGATTAGTGTTGTCCATTTTCATGCTTGATTATCTTGAAATTAGGTCAAACTATTTTTGTTGTTTTTGATTCGCATACAAACCCTAATTCTAACATGGCATAATTAGAAAGCATTAAAATGCGAAAAATAAAGTTCTAAACTATTACAACACAATATATGGGAAGGGGGTACAAATGTTCAAATGGGGGGTATTTTGACAAGGAATTTAAACCTAGACTATTACATCAATTTTGAATTATTTACAAGGTATTTAATTGCACAAATTAAATGGAAATAAAATAAATATGCAAGATGCAAAAAAAGTGTTTTTATGTGTATGAAAAAGAGTATTTTTATATGTCAAGTAAAAATAAAAAGTATTAATTTTTGGGTATTTTTATGTTTCGGATAAAACCCTAATTTTATTAGGTAAAAGGTATTATTTATTTAATATGTACAATGTTTATTTATTATATACAAAAATAAAATAAAAATGAAGTATATTTGTAAAAAAAAAGGTATTTTTAATGTCAAATATTAATAAAAATAAAATGTATATATTTCATATTTTTTACCTAAATATTCTAATAAATATAGATGTATTATTATTATTTACTAAATATATATTATATGTACAAAAATAATAATATTTAATATTTTATAAAAAAAGTATTTTTGATATAAAATGTTTTCAAGGGAGAAATAAAATAAAAATCAGAAATAAAATAAGTTTGCATTATTTTTGGTATTTTTAAATAAAAGTGTTTATTTATTTATTTATGTAAAAAAAACTATTCTAAACAAATAAATGCCTATAAATTCAAAAATGGTGTGAAAAATATTTTTTATATTTTAAATATTATTAGCAAAAATAAATAAGTCAGAATAAAAAAAGAAAAGTCAAAAAATCATGAAAATAAGCACAATGGGCCACAGAGGTGTAAAAGCAAAAATGGGGTGTGAAAAGAAATAGCAAAACAGGCCCAGCCCAAAGGCTGTTGTCTTCAACCTTCAGCCATTCAAAACAGAAAAACGCACGTTTTCCATGCTTCCATCAAACTTCTGATTCCTTGATTTTCAGCCAAAACTCATAACATAAACAATGTAGAGCATTAAATCACGAATTCATACATATAAAGAACATGATTTAACTCTCAGAAATGAGAGAGAATTTCTCCATTCCCAAATCCTGACCTAGATTTTGTTCCATGTTCAGACATCAAATTCTCACAGCACACATAACATAAATGAAAACTAATTACATGGGCATGTTCAGGGCTATGAATGTGACATATTTTCTTCACAAACCTAAAGCTAACAATGCCTGGATAGAGAGATACGAGTTCATGAACTTACCTGTTCAGTTGAAGTTGTATATGATGATGGAGGTACTTTCAGAGCAAGGTGATGATTGGTACAGCTTCCTTGATGTCCAGGGATGCTATTCCAAGTTTTACTTTGCTTTGAGACTAGCTGAATCGTGTTATAGCACTCCACCTGCAAAACAAGAAAATGAAAATGGCCAAACTGATTAGAGGAGTTACAGTCCACTTCTAATTCTTTGGATAGTTTGCATTGATGGTAGGGAAGGTGTTTGAAGTGGTTTTAGCAAGAATGCACGATGGAAATGAGTTGTGGGATTCAATCTGCAGCCGGTGCTCTGTTTGGACAGTTTGAGGGTGATTCTGTGTTGGAGAGGGCAATGGAGGTGGATAGCTCGTGTTTCAGCTTGGGTTTGATGATTAGAAAGTGTTTGACCAGTTTGCTTAAGCTTGGTTTACAGGAAATGAGAGTTGTTATGTGTTATGGCAAGTTTCTTACACTTTAAGCAACAAAAGGCCACTTGGTGTTTCTAGCCTGTACAGGCCCCCATTCTATGCTGAACCACTTAGTCTTGATCAGTGTAATTAGCCCATAAACTTGTGCCAAAGAGATCTTAACTGTACCTGCTTGGATTTGCATTTTGACATAAAGTTCACTTTTGCAAAAATGGTTAAAATGCTTTATCTATTTTGGGACTAAACCATTATGCAATGCTTGAACACAAAAAATATGGTCTTGGCACAATGAGTTTGCATTAAATTTATGAGTGTAAAAGAGACTTAGGGCCTGTAATCAAGAAATGCATGCTGATTTGAAAATTGCCTAAGTGTATGAACATGGAAATTTGCCATAACAAAAGTGAGTTTTTTCCATATTGCCAAATTCGATTCTCTCTAACCATGAGGTTGTTTGATGAGTTCTTTGACATTTTGGAAAGCTTGGAATGTGTACTACAATCCATCTTTGAAATGCAAATTGAAATTCCAAGTGGAAGTATATGAAAAATGGTCTTGAAGTTAGGTAAAAACCTTGCCTAAAATAGGTCAAATTTTCTCTAAGTTAAGAATGGTTTGGTACCCTTGTTCCAAAATTTGTAACTTGAGATACAAGATTCTTTTGGGAAAACTTTGTGAATCAAAGTTGTAGATTATGTAATAGGCTACAACTTTCATGTTTTGACTTTTGCTTGAATCCAAATGAATCTTGGTGAGAAAGTGGGGCAAAGTTAGGAAAAAATTAGGGTTTTTCATAACTTAGAAAAATTCTAAGTTATGAAAAATCTTCATTTCAAACCCTAATTTACAATTCTTGATTTCTCGATGAACAAGTTTCATGATTTGGCATGTTTTGATGAAAAATGAATCTTGACACTTGATTTTGACCAAAAAGTCAAAGTTTGACTTTTCAGTATACAGTCAAAATTGATCAATTGACTGGGAAATTCCACTGTCAATCTTGTGTATTTGGGATCTTTTGAACTTGTTGAGCATGTCAAGACAATTCCATGGGGTCCTTGAGTCCATATGTGAGCTTGATTTGCCATTGGTTAGGTCAAACAGTCAAAAATTGCCTTTGTGCAGTCAAAACCCTAAAAATGACCATTTTGCCCTTTTGGTGATCTGATCAAATTTCTTGTGGAATTGTGATCCAAACTTGATCAAATGGTCCATGTGAGTTCATAATGTTGATGTGGGTCAATTTTCATGAGATTTGACTGTCAATTGGCCACAGTTGACTTTTTCCCCAATACAGTTGATTTCTAGGTCAACTGTCCAATTGACTGGGCAAAATTTGGAATCAAGACTTGAAACTTGGTGTGGATAAACTTGGGAGTCCAATATGAAGCATGAAAGTCATCTTAGGCATTTTAGGTCAAAACATCTTTGTGCAAACACAAACCCTAATTTGGGTCAACAGTGCAAGGAGAAGTCTTGAGCAGATGAAACCCTAATTGGATCTTGAGCTTCAAGGGCTTTGTGATGAGAAATCATTGAGAAAAGGGAGGGAAAATTTTTGGGTACAACAGTTGCCCCTGTTCAATCTTCTTGAACCTGAAGAGTTAGATTGGCAAGTTTGCCTTTCGTGACTCGAGGGTAAAAGGAGATTGGACACTAGAGTGCCCGGAAATTTGCACTCGTCAAAGCAATGGATGGGGGAATGGGCTTAAAGATGCCATTTGGTGATGAGCTTAAAGATGCCATCTAGAAGGGTGACGGAATCTTGTCGGAGATGGGCTTAAATATGCCATCTGGAATGAGTATCAGGAAGGTGTCCATGCTTTGGACTATCTCCGAACTGGGGGTATGAATAAGCAATAGATTGACATCCGTATCTGGAGGCATCCGTAAACTGTTTTCAAAAGTTGAGAAGAGTCTGAACAAGCGATAGATTAACATCCGTTGTGGGGAAGAATCCATAAACTGTTTTCAGAAGTCTTGAGAAGAATCTGAACAAGCGATAGGTTAACATCCGTTACTGGAGAACCCGTGAACTGTTTTCAGAAATCTTGAAGTTGAATAAGCAATAGAGCAGCATCCGTTGTTGGGAAGCGTCCGTAAACTGTTTTCAAAAGTTGCATCTGAACAAGTTATAGATTGACATCCGTTGTTGGGAAGAATCTATAAACTGTTTTCAGAAGTCTTGAGAAGAAACTGAACAAGCGATAGGTTAGCATCCGTTACTTGGAGAACCCGTGAACTGTTTTCAGAAATCTTGAAGTTGAATAAGCAATAGAGCAGCATCCGTTGTTGGGAAGCGTCCGTAAACTGTTTTCGAAAGTTGCATCTGAACAAGCGATAGATTAACATCCGTTGTTGGGAAGAATCCATAAACTGTTTTCAGAATTCTTGAGAAGAAACTGAACAAGCGATAGGTTAGCATCCGTTACTTGGAGAACCCGTGAACTGTTTTCAGAAATCTTGAAGTTTGAGGAGGAACCGGTGTAGGGTTTCCTGATGATGAGTTCGTGTAAAACTGCATCTGGATGAATCTGGAATAAGCATCAGGATGTTGCCATGTCTGGGTCACATCTGAACTATTCCTGGAAAGAATCTCGGAAGATAATGATTTTTGTCTGTCGACTGATCTTACCTGAAAAGGTAAAGAGTTAGTTATATGCAATGTCATGATGCATGATACAATGTATGTTATATGATATGAATGTAAATGAATGTGCATGTAAGCTGGAGAGCCGTCTTGCAGAGGATAGATGAACCCGAGATGGCTGAAGATAAAAGCCTCTTGACTGCTGCCGGGAAGAATAATTCCTGGTTGTTGCTGGGGAACAAGGAGCTTGGGTTGCATACCAACCTTCTGGGTAATTCCTGTCTTGAGGAGATCTTCACTGGAGAAACTTCGAATATATAATGAGGAACTGAAAATTGAAAATCTTCAAATTTTCTTGGGGAATACCAGACCTTCAGTCGTCGAGGGGCCTTAGAACCACTTGCGGGGACTTGGAATTTCCTTGGTGACTTGCAGGGTAAAAGAATTTCTGATGATTTCTACTGGGGATTTTAGAGCCTGGTAGACTTAAGCTGGGGAGATAAGACTGAGAATCTCTAGTCTAGTGAGAAGCATTTCTGTGGGGAAAAGGTTCACTAGTCTGGCTCCATTGGGGATTGACAGTTTGAAGTTTTAGCTCTGCTAGGGATACTGAAACTTAAACTCTGAGGGGAATTGAATTCTGGAGGATTCTCCGGCTGGGGATAACAAAGATAAACTCCTATGGGGATTGTATTGATAAGTTATGCTGGGGAACTTTGATGAACTCCACTGGGGATAGGGGGAATTCTGTCGAGTGCGATCTTCCGTGGCAATTAGCTGAGGATAACCCAGTTATAAGCCCTTGTGAGGAATAACTTTGAATAAAGCTCGGGAGAGACGTCCGTACTCTGCAGGGGATAAGCTTCCAGAATCTACTGGGGATAAGCTTCAAGACTTGTTGGGGATATGGATTCCAAATCTCCTGGGGGTTTCCTTTGAAAAGGTATCAAGATATCCAACTGCACCTTCAACCTATCAGTAATCCTCTTTCTTGATTCATAAGGAAATGATTATGTTCAAATGCATATGCCTATTTAACAAAACATTGGACGTTTCTCAAAATAAAACAATTAGTGCAAGAGAAAAAGAAAAAGAAAATGACACAAATTTCTGGGAAGAGTATTTGTATTAACTTTCTCTGAGTATATTTGTACAAAGGAGACAATCATCCTAGTAAGAGGATTTCGTCGCAAATATTGAAAAATTTATACAAAAGAAAGATGGCTATGTGAAATAATTCCATGGGATTCCATTCCGCTATAGCCTTCACAACTCTGAATATCTGTCCATTCAATGCTTCGTCTGCCGATGACTGGATTGATCAGAAGCCTGGAACTGGTTGATGAAGAGATTGTCTTTGAAGTGATCTGACGAGACATATTCATACGCTTTAATTCCCTAACTTTTGCCTGAATCGCCCTTTCGGGTTTTTGATCCACCGGGAAACCCTTTTTGCCCAAGCCGCCTTTTCGGGTTTTCAGCTTTCCGGGTGTACAACTTTCTTTTTGTTTTTATCCCTAATTTTTGCCTGAACCGCCCTTTCGGGTTTTCGGTTCACCGGGATGCCCATTTTTGCCCAAGCCGCCCTTTCGGGTTTTTGACTTGTCGGGTTATTTTATGCGTAGTATCTTTTGACTATGTCTGCGTTCGCAGGGTGCGACAAATCGTCGCCGTCCATGGTGGTCAGAATCATTGCACCACCAGAAAATATGCTCTTGATCACAAATGGTCCTTCATATGTAGGAGTCCATTTGCCCCTGGGATCACTTTGCGGCAAGATAATCCGCTTGATTACGAGATCCCCGACTTGATACACTTGACGTATGACTTTCTTATTGAAGGCCTTGATCATCCGTTTTTGATACGTCTGACCATGGCATATAGCAGCGAGTCGCTTTTCGTCGATCAGATTGAGTTGATCAAGTCGGGTCTGAATCCAATCATCTTCATTCAAACCTGTGTCCTTCATAATCCTTAGAGAAGGAATCTGAACTTCCATAGGCAGAACATCTTCCATTCCATATACCAAGGAAAATGGTGTTGCCCCGGTTGAAGTACGTGCCGTCGTACGGTATCCATGTAGAGCAAACGGTAACATCTCATGCCAGTCTTTGTAAGTGACTGTCATTTTCTGAATGATCTTCTTAATGTTTTTGTTCGCAGCTTCAACAGCACCGTTCATCTTCGGCCGATAGGGAGATGAATTGTGATGATAAATCTTGAACTGTTCGCACAATGCGGTGATCATTGTGTTATTCAGATTTGTACCGTTGTCTGTGATGATCCTGTCTGGAACACCATACTGGCATATGAGATTTTGCTTGATGAAGCGGGCAACCACATTTTTAGTAACAGAGGCGAAGGAAGCTGCTTCGACCCATTTGGTGAAATAGTCAGTGGCAACCAGGATGAAGCGATGTCCGTTGGAAGCCGTGGGCTTGATCTCTCCAATCATGTCAATGCCCCACATTGCAAATGGCCAAGGAGCAGTCAGAACGTTGAGAGGAACCGGAGGGATATGAACTTTGTCAGCGTAGACTTGACATTTGTGGCAAGTACGGGAATGTTGATGGCAGTCAGCTTCCATGGTAGACCAGTAATAGCCTGCCCTTAGGATCTTCTTAGCCATTGTATGCCCGCTCAAGTGAGTGCCAAATGTGCCGCTGTGTATCTCAGTCATGATCAACTCTGCTTCAGCTTTGTCTACGCATCGGAGTAATACACAATCATGGCTTCGTTTGTAAAGGATGCCGTTGCTCAGGAAGAATTTGGCAGCAAATTTCCTTAAGAACTTCTTGTCATTTACGGAAGCTCCTTCGGGATAATCTCTAGTCTGGAGATACCTTTTGATCTCATGGAACCAGGGTTGTTCCACTACTTCCTCGGTATTAATCTCGTGACAATTTGCCGGTTCATCCATTCGCTCGATGGTGATTTGGGGGGCCTCGTTATCCCAGTTGAGTTTAAACATGGAGGACATTGTAGCTAGAGCATCTGCTAGCTGATTCTCTTCTCGCGGGAAATGCTCGAAGGTAATTTTCTCGAAATGAGGCAACAATGTCAAGACATGTTCTTTGTATGGGATAAGATTAGGATGCTTGGTATCCCACTCTCCTCTGATTTGACTGATAACCAAAGCCGAGTCCCCAAATACGATCAAAGATTTGATCCCCAAGTCTATAGCAGCCTTGAGACCAAAGATGCAAGCTTCATATTCAGCCATGTTGTTTGTGCAGCTGAAGCAAAGTCAGGCCGTGAAAGGTGTGTGACAACCTTCCGGGGAAATGAGTACCGCACCGATGCCGTTTCCAAGTGCATTTGAAGCACCATCAAAGTACAGGGTCCATCGGGATCCCTTTTCGGGTCCGTCATACAGTCCGTTACCTTCAATGTTATCCAAATTCATGATGTCCTCGTCTGGGAAGTCAAATCTCATGGGTTGATAATCTTCGATAGCTTGATGAGCCAGATGGTCAGCTAGTACACTCCCTTTTATAACATTTTGGGTGGTGTACTGGATGTCATACTCAGTTAGGATCATTTGCCATCTAGCTATCCTTCCAGATAAGGCGGGCTTTTCGAAGATATACTTGATAGGATCCATTTTGGAAATCAACAAGGTAGTATGAGTCAACATATACTGTCTTAGTCGGCGAGCAGCCCATACCAAAGCGCAGCAAGTTTTCTCGAGCAGTGAGTAGAGAGTCTCATAGTCGGTAAACTTTTTGCTAAGGTAATAAATAGCATGCTCTTTTCGACCAGACTCGTCATGCTGGCCCAAAACACACCCCATTGAGTTATCCAAGACGGTCAGATACATGATCAATGGTCTTCCTTCGACGGGTGGCATCAGAATAGGAGGTTCTAGCAAATACTCCTTGATTTTATCAAAAGCAGCTTGGTAATCGTCGTTCCATTCGACTACCTGATCTTTCTTCAAGAGTTTGAAAATTGGCTCACAGGTAGAAGTCAAATGAGAGATGAATCTGGCAATATAGTTCAAGCGCCCCAAGAACCCTCTAACCTCCTTTTCAGTACGGGGAGCAGGCATCTCTTGTATTGCTTTCACTTTTGCGGGATCGACTTCAATGCCTTTGTTGCTTACAATGAATCCTAGAAGTTTACCAGACCTAACTCCAAAAGTGCACTTACTTGGATTCAGCCTGAGTTTATATTCTTTCAACCTGGCAAACAGCTTTTCTAGATGTTCAAGGTGCTCCTCCTCTGTTTGCGACCGAGCTATCATATCGTCTACGTAAACTTCAATCTCATGATGTATCATATCATGAAACAAAGCTACCATGGCGCGTTGATAAGTTTCCCCTGTGTTCTTCAACCCGAATGGCATCACCTTGTAATAGAAAGTCCCCCATTGCGTGACAAAAGTTGTTTTCTCCATATCCTCGGGGGCCATTTTGATTTGATTGTAGCCCGAGAATCCATCCATGAAGGAAAACACTTTGTGCTGAGCTGTATTGTCGATCAAAATGTCAATGTGTGGAAGTGGAAAATCATCTTTGGGGCTGGCTCTATTCAAATCCCGGTAGTCCACACACATTCTGACTTTGCCATCTTTCTTAGGTACTGGAAGGATGTTAGCGACCCATTGAGGATAAGACGTAACATCCAGAAAGCCAGCGTCTAATTGCTTCATCACTTCCGCTTTGATCTTTTCAGACATGTCAGGCCTCATTCGGCGGACCTTTTGCTTGATCGGTGGACAATCCTCTCTCGTGGGGAGACGGTGAACCACGATGTCTGTGTCTAAACCCGGCATGTCTTCATAAGACAAAGCGAAGATTTCAACATACTCATTCAACAACTGTATCAGGCGTTCCTTGACACTTGGCTCCAGATTGGCACCCACTTGCACCTCCTTCCGGTCTTCCTCGGTCCCTAAGTTGACAGTTTCCAATGGCTCTTCGTGCGGTAAGATGGCCCTTTCCTCTTGCTGTAGAAGTCTGGCTAGTTCCCCTGGTACTTCACAGCCTTCGTCATCTTTATACTCGGCTTGATTGACCAGATCTTCAGAGTTATTGAAGGATATAGCAGAATAGTCACCCATGGAATCCGGAGTGGATGGGTACCTGCATTTGTGAGTGTGGGTGTGTGTAAGGGATAGTCATCCTTAAACAAAAAATGCAAAAGGAAAGAAAATGAACACAAGTAGTTTATCAAATGAAAAACGTCCAATGAATCATTAAACATGGCATATGGATATGAAAATAATCAAAACCCTTACAAATGGACCTACATGCCCCGGGTAAGGCATGAGGTAAAAAGATAGTGTACGGATTGTTCGAAAATAAATATTACAGACCAAATAGGAAATGTTTGACAGATAAATTACTGATGAATAAAAGTGATGGGGACAAAGTCTTTTGCCTCCCAGTTGCACAATCCTCCTTTGACAGTTGGGTAAATCCACTCTTCGATGTTGCTCTCTTTGTCTTCATCCTCCAAAGCGTTGATTCCGTAGGGAGAAATTTTGACTGGCGCTCTTTCAATCTTCGAACGGTGCATAGCTTTCTGGCCCGCGATAGTGAACCCTAATCCAAATTTGTCTGTTTTATGCGGAATATCAGGCAACTGCCCCCATGCTGAATTCTTCCCCTCTTTTATTGCGCCCTTTGCGTCCTCCAGAGATGCCATCCTGGCCATCTGCCTCGGTGTCTCAGCTGCCAACTTTGCTACTGTTATTTCAGGAAGGACTTCTTCGAAATGCTGGAAAGGTGTCTCAATGAACTCACCTTCTACCTCCACGTACCGGAAGGAGTTCAAGTGGCTGATCATGTACTCCTCTTCACCATGGACGGTAATGATCTTTCCCTTGACAGGATATTTCAACATCTGATGTAAGGAGGAGGTGACTGCCCCGGCATGGTGTATCCAAGGCCTACCCAACAAGCAAGAGTATGACGGACGGATGTCCATCACATAGAAAGTAGATTTAAACACCTCGGTGCCCACCTTGATGGGAATATCAACCTCCCCATGGACCATTCTCTTCGAACCATCGAAAGCTCTGACAACAATATCACTCGATTTCAACTCCAACCCTTCACAATCTAGTCGGTCCAAGGCCTTCTTAGGTAGTACATTCAGTGACGAACCAGTGTCGACCAAGACATGTGCGAGAGTAGTTCCTCGGCACTCGACTGAAATGTGCAACGCATCATTGTGGTTTCTACCTTTAGGAGTTAGGTCGGCATCAGAGAAACCTAATCCATTGTCCGCAGTAAGGCTAGCCACACAATTTTGGAATTGATCTGCAGAGGTTTCCTGGGGCACATGGGCTGCCTTCAGGAATTTTATCAAAGCTTTAGCGTGTGCTTCCGAGCAAAGTAGTAGTGCCAGCATGGAGATCTTTGAGGGGGTTTGCCCCAGTTGTTCTACCACATCGTAATCACTCCTTTTGATTATCTTCAAGATCTCTTCCATTTCTTTCTTGGAGGTCTCTGGGATGACCAAGGGTTGAGCCCTCGTCCTAACGAGCTCATCTTGGATTCCCTTACCTTTATCAGCAGCGGTAGGAGGGACAATACTAGGAACAACAACATCTTCAATCAAAGGGGTTCTAGCGGAGAGTTTTATTGGTGCAGGGATAACCTTGTCAGCAGATGAGGGTCCAAAGATTGCTCTTGGAGGGGAAATCTCTGGAGAAAATATTCTCCCGCTCCGGGTGATTTTGCTCGTGCCTGCAATGTTTCCAATGCTGGGTTCTTCATCATCTGAACTTTCTTCAGTTATTTCGATTTGTTTAATACCATGGTAGTAGACGTCACCGCCATAGTTCCATGGTATTGACTTCTCAGAAACATAGGGGACAGACCCTGGCATTGTTATCTTCAAAGGAACAGATTTCGTAGCTGGTGTAATCTTAACAGGCTTTCTGACGGCCTTGGAAAGATTGGCGTGAATGGTTATGATTGAGACATCTTCAGTATGGGTTGGAACAGCAGAAACTTTTTCAAACAAAATTTGTCGACTATCCATTAGGCCTTGGATGCCTTTCTTCAGTAACGGACAATCAAACGGCAGAGAGTAACAGCAATAAAAATCTTCCTTACATCCCGGGAAAATCCCGGCCTTTAACAGGTTCAACTTGATGGTTAGCAACGGAGTTATCAGATCATTGACATCAGCAACATACAAATCTTCTTCAATGGCATTGACATTTCGGCCGTGCTTCGGCATTGGAGCAGATATCACGTTCGGCTTCTCTGGAGTGTCGAACTCCACTTCCTTCGCCTCTATCAGGTCTTGGATTTTATGCTTGAGTGCCCAACAATCGTTGGTGTCGTGCCCGATACTGTCAGAATGGTAGGCGCATTTAGAATTAGGATGGTAATGCGGAGATGACGTATTCACATTTTTTGGTGCCTCTTTGATAGAGGCGAGATTCAATTTCAACAGATGGGGAAGTACTTGCGCTGGTGTCATATTAATGCGGGTGAACTGCCGTTGTGGCCGTTCCACCCGTTGTTGATTTGGTCTGGACTGGTTATAGCGAGGCTGCTCACTTAAAGGGTTTTGAATCATTACGGCCCCCACAGTTGGCCGGCATTCAGTCTTCCCTTCTCTTCTCTGAGAATATACCACAGCCGTTTCCTTCTTAAAAGGCTTCTTCTCAACACTTGCAGCGGCACCCTTCTGAATCTTTCCTGACTTGATGCCAACTTCTATTCTTTCGCCGGTTAAGATCAAATCGGTAAACCCCGCGGAAGAGTTACCAATCAGATGATTGAAAAATGGCCCAGATAGGGTCCCTAGAAACATATCAACAAGTTCACGGTCGGTTAAAGGAGGTTTCACCCTGCCAGCCAAATCCCTCCATTTTTGTGCATATTCTTTGAATCCTTCGCCGGTTCCCAGTGACATACCCTGAAGTTGGGTACGTGTGGGAGCAAGGTCAGAATTATACTGATATTGTTTGTAGAAGGCGGTGGCTAAGTCTTCCCAGTTTCGGACGCTGGTTCCCTCTAGCTGATAGAACCACTCCAGTTGAGCCCCAGAAAGGCTGTCTTGAAAGAAATGGATCCAAAGGTTCTTATCTGCCGTATAAGGTTGGATCTTTCTTATGTAGGACCTGAGATGCATTTTTGGACAGGACAACCCATCATACCTCACAAAAACTGGCACTTTGAATTTTGGGGGAATCACAATCCCGGCAACTAAACCCAAGTCTTCAAAATCCAAACTCGGTACTCTCTGTAGCTCCATGGCGGCCAACCTGTCTTCTAAACCTTTGTATTTATCATCAGCCGGAGGGTATTGTTGATCAGAGTAGTCTTCGTCCTCTTCGACCTCCTCTTCTTCCACATCGGACTCGGAAGGTACCGTAGCCCCACCTCCTTTACTGGTTCCTTCATCAGAAGTAGGAGGAAATTCAAGCACTCTACGGGCTTCTCCTTCAAATCTTCTCCCTAAAGTAGCCACCCCGAGTCTCTTTTTCTTCTTTTTCACTGGGTCTTTGTTCCCCAGCAAGGTCTTTAGGTCCTCCTGACCCTTAGCCAAGGTCATCAGGAGTTGCTGAAACTGTGCATTTTGAGCTTGTAGGTCTTTGACTGTTTGCTCGAGATCCATCCTACTGAAATAAACAGCAGACAGATAAGGAAACCTGGAGTGAGACCTGCTTATGCACATGATGAATGATATGCTTATGTATGCAATGCATTCAAGGATTTAGAACATTCAAAATTGTTGCAGACAAAGAAGAACGCACATCATATTAATAAGAAGAAATTTGTTAGTACATAAATGCCCCATGGGCCAAATATTACAAAAACAACTTCTCAAGGTAAAAAGACATTGCGCATCCTTTTTGGTGCGATGTAGGTGTTGAGGGCCTCTTGCTCATGGAGTCGACGGGTAAGCTCTAGAACCTTCTTCTCGCTGGCGTAGAAGCTAGCTTCAAAAGTGTTCCGTTCCTCCTTGAGCTGAATCCAACTTTTCTGCATTTCCTCCCACGATGTAGGCATGTCAGGATGTAGGATGGTGTAGGGAACCTCTCCTTCCTTGACGGGCTCTTTAATCACAGGGAGAACATGAGGATAAGGCATCATTAGACTCTGGGCTCGGGCTCGTACCCACTTGAGGTAAGGTTTAAGAGGGATGGAATTCTTGTGTCCCAGTGTCTTGCTATCAACCTTGTTGGGCATCCTCCAAGCTCTGATGAATCTTTGGCGAAGTCCTTGCGCATCGTTGTCGAAGTCAAAAACTAAGTCAGGAATCAACATGTCGTGAGGACCATCCCTCCGTGCATATCCAAATTGCCTCAAAGCTAGGCAAGGGTTGTAGGTGATACCTCCTCTGATTCCAAGTAAAGGAACATTAGGAAACTCTCTGCAACGATCGACGATGATGACATTTTCTCTGGACCGAGAACACCAATGTACATCAGAGTGAGTAAGAGTCATCAACCGTTGGGACCACCTTGAGCCTCGATCATTCTTTAAGACAGATTGTGGAAGGTGCGAAATAAACCACCTTGCAAGGAGAGGAGTACAGCACATGAGAACACCCCTCTTTCTCATTGTTCGTGTGTAAAATGAGTGAAGGATGTCCCCAAGCAATGTTGGTATTGGATTTCTGGACAAGAAGATTTTGACGGCGTTGACATCTACCAATTGGTCAGAATTTAGGAACAAGACCAACCCATAGATAAGGAGTGCCACAATTTCTTCAAAGGCTTGTAGGTCCAATGAATTCCAACATTCTTGTGCCTTCTCAAACAAGAATTTTGCTAAGAATCCTTTGACGCCGCTTCTGGTTTCCCAATGCCCCTTGATGTCGGATGGTTGTAGATGTAATGCTCGAGTAACATCTTCCGGCTTTGGTTCCTTTTCCGTACCGTTGAAAGGTAGTTGATTAAGGATAGGGATTCTTAGGAGTTGAGAAAACTCCTCCAAAGTGGGCACCAACTGATAGTCAAGGAAAGTGAAACAGTGGTGAAAAGGGTCAAAGAACTGGAATAGCACTTTCATCATGTCTTCTTCAATGTTGGTGTTGACTAAGCTGAGCAGTCTACCATGTCTTTCACTGAAGGATGAGCTTTCCGGAATTCTTGAGGTGAGCTCCTTGAGTTGAGGAGAGATTCTCACAAGATTGACTTGGATGGTTTTTCTGCGAGGAATTTCCATGACCTACAAAACAAGAACAAAGATGAAGATCTAAACCCTTGAAATGGTTAGTGAATGCATATGATGCTTTATGATGTTTATGATGTATGCACAAACATATGTACAAGCAAATCACACCAAACCCTAGTTTCAGGCTTGCATGGGGTTTCATAGGTAAGTACCCTCTTGAGTGTAGTTGGCTTAAAAACCCGTCCTATAAATAGTAACCGGGTTCTAAGGAGCTCAATATCACTGGATTGTTTTCATTGTTCATTGTTTTGGTTTAGCCACTTAACTAGCGACCAAAATATTCCAAGAAAACAACCCTCAATGAGTGTAGTATCGAGTATCTACCAACTTCGAACTGCACCAAAGCCGGTCATCTCACTACCCCTAATAAAAGGCCAAGATGGTCAAGTAAGGTTCTAGGTCATTAGTGCTTAGTGACATCACTCAGCGGCCCCGTACTCTCCTTGATTGAACTCAAGGGTTACCGGTACTCACAAATATGTCGCACTAATATAGTTATTGCTTCGACCGTGTCGGTATACCCCGCATAGTTTCCACAACGTATTGCATTCTATGAATGTTTCCCCAAATCCGGGTGTAGGATTGCAAACCCAAACAAGAGAGCCAAGATATAAAGCAATCAAATCAAACAATTAGTCATGCAAGAGGGTGATCTAAGCCCTAAGGTTACTCCACTTTTAAAATTCTCCCCAGCAGAGTCGCCAGTTCTGTGGTACGGTGGGAGAACTGACTATGGTTTTGCGTTTGTTTTTGCAAATGTTTCGGTTGAGCAAGAGTCGCCACCGACTTTTTATTTTATCCTAAGGAAAGGTTTAAAAAGCACAGCAAAAACCTTTGAGATATTTTCTTGGGTTCGGGGAGTAGATTATAGAAAGGGAAGGTATTAGCACCCTTTCTATCCATGGTTATCCATGGGCTCTTAGGTACTTGCTTAGATCAACTTGCCTTGGTTTTCAATTGTTTGAAATGGTGCTTTGTGTGTGGTTTTGAAAATGTTTTGAAAAAGATGCCTTGTCTAGGCTACCCTTGTAACAATTCTTTACTCGAATGTTTTACAAAAGGGTGTTTGTCTTTTTGAAAAGATGTTTCAAGGTTTTTTGAAAGTTTGTTTTGAAAGTGTGGTTTTAAAAATAGGCAAGTGTTTTTTTGTTTTGCAAGTTGACAAGTACTTAAGAGCTATCTACCCTAAAGTTCTCAAAGATTTTTTTTGCTATGTTTTAACCCTTTTAACAATTTTGTTCCACCATTGCATTTGGTGGACAATCTTGTGTTAGGATGTGAAAGGGACGGGCGCGGGTCATCGTTTAGACCATAATTGCAATGGTGCCAAGTATCTTTGGGCAATTTTCCTTTAGGGACTTGATCATTTTTTTTAGGCAACTTATGAAAGCGTCATCGAGGGACTATGATCATTTGGTTGTTTTGTTTTGCCCAAAGAGACCTAACATGCAATATGGCCCATTATTGAAGGCAACAAGTGGAATACCCTAGGGGTGCAAGTGTGATTAGTGTTGTCCATTTTCATGCTTGATTATCTTGAAATTAGGTCAAACTATTTTTGTTGTTTTTGATTCGCATACAAACCCTAATTCTAACATGGCATAATTAGAAAACATTAAAATGCGAAAAATAAAGTTCTAAACTATTACAACACAATATATGGGAAGGGGGTACAAATGTTCAAATGGGGGGTATTTTGACAAGGAATTTAAACCTAGACTATTACATCAATTTTGAATTATTTACAAGGTATTTAATTGCACAAATTAAATGGAAATAAAATAAATATGCAAGATGCAAAAAAAGTGTTTTTATGTGTATGAAAAAGAGTATTTTTATATGTCAAGTAAAAATAAAAAGTATTAATTTTTGGGTATTTTTATGTTTAGGATAAAACCCTAATTTTATTAGGTAAAAGGTATTATTTATTTAATATGTACAATGTTTATTTATTATATCCAAAAATAAAATAAAAATGAAGTATATTTGTAAAAAAAAAGGTATTTTTAATGTCAAATATTAATAAAAATAAAATGTATATATTTCATATTTTTTACCTAAATATTCTAATAAATATAGATGTATTATTATTATTTACTAAATATATATTATATGTACAAAAATAATAATATTTTATATTTTATAAAAAAAGTATTTTTGATATAAAATGTTTTCAAGGGAGAAATAAAATAAAAATCAGAAATAAAATAAGTTTGCATTATTTTTGGTATTTTTAAATAAAAGTGTTTATTTATTTATTTATGTACAAAAAACTATTCTAAACAAATAAATGCCTATAAATTCAAAAATGGTGTGAAAAATATTTTTTATATCTTTAATATTATTAGCAAAAATAAATAAGTCAGAATAAAAAAAGAAAAGTCAAAAAATCATGAAAATAAGCACAATGGGCCACAGAGGTGTAAAAGCAAAAATAGGGTGTGAAAAGAAATAGCAAAACAGGCCCAGCCCAAAGGCTGTTGTCTTCAACCTTCAGCCATTCAAAACAGAAAAACGCGCATTTTCCATGCTTCCATCAAACTCCTGATTCCTTGATTTTCAGCCAAAACTCATAACATAAACAATGTAGAGCATTAAATCACGAATTCATACATATAAAGAACATGATTTAACTCTCAGAAATGAGAGAGAATTTCTCCATTCCCAAATCCTGACCTAGATTTTGTTCCATGTTCAGACATCAAATTCTCACAGCACACATAACATAAATGAAAACTAATTACATGGGCATGTTCAGGGCTATGAATGTGACATATTTTCTTCACAAACCTAAAGCTAACAATGCCTGGATAGAGAGATACGAGTTCATGAACTTACCTGTTCAGTTGAAGTTGTATCTGATGATGGAGGTACTTTTAGAGCAAGGTGATGATTGGTACAGCTTCCTTGATGTCCAGGGATGCTATTCCAAGTTTTACTTTGCTTTGAGACTAGCTGAATCGTGTTATAGCACTCCACCTGCAAAACAAGAAAATGAAAATGGCCAAACTGATTAGAGGAGTTACAGTCCACTTCTAATGCTTTGGATAGTTTGCATTGATGGTAGGGAAGGTGTTTGAAGTGGTTTTAGCAAGAATGCACGATGGAAATGAGTTGTGGGATTCAATCTGCAGCTGGTGCTCTGTTTGGACAGTTTGAGGGTGATTCTGTGTTGGAGAGGGCAATGGAGGTGGATAGCTCGTGTTTCAGCTTGGGTTTGATGATTAGAAAGTGTTTGACCAGTTTTCTTAAGCTTGGTTTATAGGAAATGAGAGTTGTTATGTGTTATGGCAAGTTTCTTACACTTTAAGCAACAAAAGGCCACTTGGTGTTTCTAGCCTGTACAGGCCCCCATTCTATGCTGAACCACTTAGTCTTGATCAGTGTAATTAGCCCATAAACTTGTGCCAAAGAGATCTTAACTGTACCTGCTTGGATTTGCATTTTGACATAAAGTTCACTTTTGCAAAAATGGTTAAAATGCTTTATCTATTTTGGGACTAAACCATTATGCAATGCTTGAACACAAAAAATATGGTCTTGGCACAATGAGTTTGCATTAAATTTATGAGTGTAAAAGAGACTTAGGGCCTGTAATCAAGAAATGCACGCTGATTTGAAAATTGCCTAAGTGTATGAACATGGAAATTGGCCATAACAAAAGTGAGTTTTTCCCATATTGCCAAATTCGATTCTCTCTAACCATGAGGTTGTTTGATTAGTTCTTGGACATTTTGGAAAGCTTGGAATGTGTACTACAATCCATCTTTGAAATGCAAATTGAAATTCCAAGTGGAAGTATATGAAAAATGGTCTTGAAGTTAGGTAAAAACCTTGCCTAAAATAGGTCAAATTTTCTCTAAGTTAAGAATGGTTTGGTACCCTTGTTCCAAAAATTGTAACTTGAGATACAAGATTCCTTTGGGAAAACTTTGTGAATCAAAGTTGTAGATTATGTAATAGGCTACAACTTTCATGTTTTGACTTTTGCTTGAATCTAAATGAATCTTGGTGAGAAAGTGGGGCAAAGTTAGGAAAAAATTAGGGTTTTTTCATAACTTAGAAAAATTCTAAGTTATGAAAAATCTTCATTTCAAACCCTAATTTGCAATTCTTGATTTCTTGATGAACAAGTTTCATGATTTGGAATGTTTTTATGAAAAATGAATCTTGACACTTGATTTTGACCAAAAAGTCAAAGTTTGACTTTTCAGTATACAGTCAAAATTGATCAATTGACTGGGAAATTCAACTGTCAATCTTGTGTATTTGGGATCTTTTGAACTTGTTGAGCATGTAAAGACAATTCCATGGGGTCCTTGAGTCCATATGTGAGCTTGATTTGCCATTGGTTAGGTCAAACAGTCAAAAATTGTCTTTGTGCAGTCAAAACCCTAAAAATGACCATTTTGCCCTTTTGGTGATCTGATCAAATTTCTTGTGGAATTGTGATCCAAACTTGATCAAATGGTCCATGTGAGTTCATAATGTTGATGTGGGTCAATTTTCATGAGATTTGACTGTCAATTGGCCACAGTTGACTTTTTCCCCAATACAGCTGATTTCTAGGTCAACTGTCCAATTGACTGGGCAAAATTTGGAATCAAGACTTGAAACTTGGTGTGGATAAACTTGGGAGTCCAATATGAAGCATGAAAGTCATCTTAGGCATTTTAGGTCAAAACATCTTTGTGCAAACACAAACCCTAATTTGGGTCAACAGTGCAAGGAGAAGTCTTGAGCAGATGAAACCCTAACTGGATCTTGAGCTTCAAGGGCTTTGTGATGAGAAATCATTGAGAAAAGGGAGGGAAAATTTTGGGGTACAACATCAGGTAATAAATAGCGTGCTCTTTTCGGCCAGACTCGTCATGCTGCCCCAACACACACCCCATTGAATTGTCAAGTACTGTCAAGTATAGTATTAGAGGCCTCCCTTCCACTGGTGGCATAAGAATGGATGGTTCTTAGAGATACTCTTTTATCTTTTCGAAAGCGGCCTGACATTCATCGTTCCAACGTGCTACTTGATCTTTCTTCAGCAGCTTGAAGATTGGCTCACAGGTAGCAGTTAGATGCGAGATGAATCGAGCAATGTAATTCAGTCGTCCTAGAAAGCCTCTGACTTCTTTCTCTGTCTTGGGAGTCGACATATCTTGTATGGCTTTCACCTTGGCTGGGTCCACTTGAATACCTTTGTCGCTTACAATGAAGCCCAGTAATTTTCCAGACCTCACCCCAAAGGTGCATTTGTTTGGGTTTAACCTCAGCTTGTACAACTTCAGACGGTCAAACAGCTTTCGCAGATGGTCAAGGTGTTCCTCCTCGGTTTGAGACCTTGCAATCATATCGTCGACATACACTTCTATCTCGTGATGGATCATATCATGAAATAAAGCAACCATGGCATGTTGGTAGGTTGCCCCAGCATTTTTCAACCCAAATGGCATGACCTTGTAGCGAAAGGTGCCCCACTGAGTAACGAAAGTGGTCTTCTCCATGTCTTCAGGAGCCATCTTGATCTGATTATAACCGGAGAAGCCGTCCCTGAAAGAGAAAACTTTATGCTGAGCAGTATTATCAACCAGAACGTCGATATAAGGCAGAGGGAAATCATCCTTAGGGCTGGCCCTGTTCAAATCCCTGTAATCAACACACATTCGGACTTTACCATCTTTCTTTGGCACTGGAACCACGTTGGCCACCCACTGAGGATAAGAAGTCACTGCTAGAAACCCAGCATCAAATTGTTTCATAACCTCAGCTTTGATTTTCTCGGACATCTCTGGGCGCATGCGGCGGACCTTCTGTTTTACCGGAGGGCAGTCTTCCTTGGTAGGCAGGTGATGAACCACAATGTCGGCATCCAAACCAGGCATGTCTTCATAAGACCAAGCAAAGATTTCCATGTAGTCATGCAGCATCTGAATCAATCGTTGTTTCACGCTGAGCTCTAGATCGGCACCAATCTTGACTTCTTTTCTATCTGTCTCAGTACCCAGATTTACCGTTTCCACTGGCTCTTCATGCGGCTGAATGGCCCTCTCTTCCTGGAGTAGCAGTCTTGCGAGTTCACCAGGCACTTCGCAATCATCTTCACCCTCGTCTTCGGCTAAGTTGATCGGATTTTCGAAGTCATAAGGGGCAGTAGCAGAGTCGTTACCAGTGAGATCCAGAGTGGATTGGAACCTGTATAAGTGAGTGTGTGTAAATATAGCTGTTTTGCAATACATAACAAAGAAAGAAAAAGAGCACAAGATTTGAAATGCAACAAACGTCCAATGTTTTGATTAATGATATATGAAAATGTCATACAAAAAGCCCTCACAAATGGAGCCACGGTGCCCCGGGTAGGACACCGAGCCATAAAAGTTTCAACATATTGTTTGTTACAAATTGAAAACAAAAGAGTTCATTACTGAGTGACAAAAGTAATAGGTGTAAAATCTTTTGCCGTCCAGTTGCTTGGTCCATTGTTGGTTGTTGGGTAGATCCAGCTGTTAAATTCCGCTTCCTCTACGTCATCCTCAATAGCATTCACTCCTGGGTTGGTGATGAACACCAGAGGTTTTCCGATCCTTTCTTTGCGAACAGCCCTCTGAGCCTCTGCAGTGAAGCCCAGCCCAAACTTGTCAGTCTTTGGAGTGAAGTCAGGAAGCCGACCCCAGTTTGCGCACTCGCCCTTCTCAATCACAGCCCGGGCATCCTTCAAGGAAGCCATCTTCAAAGGAGGGTCTTCAATCACAGTTTCAGCCGACGCCAACGTCTGAGGCACCTCTTCAAAGTGTTGGAAGGGGGTTTCAATGAATTCCCCATCCATTTCTATGTATCGGAACGAGTTCAAGTGGATGACCATATACTCCTCTTCCCCTTGGACTGTAACAATCTTTCCTCTAACTGGATACTTAAGCTTTTGATGTAGTGTGGAGGTCACCGCTCCAGCCTTATGGATCCATGGTCGACCCAACAAACAGGAATAGGATGGACGGATGTCCATCACGTAGAAAGTTGAATCAAAAATCTGAGAACCAACCCTGATTGGGATGTCAACTTCACCATGCACCATCCTTTTCGAACCGTCAAAGGCTCGAACAACAATGTTGCTAGGCTTGAGCTCCAAACCCTCACAATCTAACCTGTCTAAGGCTTTCTTGGGCAATACATTTAATGAGGAACCGGTGTCCACCAACACATGGGCTAGAGTAGTGCCCCTGCATTCAATAGAGACATGCAGGGAATCATTATGATTCTTTCCCTTTGCGGTCAGATCAGCGTCAGAAAAGCCCAAACCATTATCAGCAGTCAAGTTAGCCACACAATCAGTAAATTGATCAGCGGATGTCTCCTGTGGCACATGAGCCGTCTTCAGAAATGAAATCAGGGCCTTGGCGTGGGCCTCTGAGCACATCAACAATGATAGCATGGAGATCTTGAAGGGGGTATGCCCTAGCTGCTCAACGACGTTGAAGTCGCTCTTCTTGATGATTTTAAGGATCTCCTCCATCTCTTGCTGGGAGGCTTCAATAGCAGTTGTCTTTGGCGCCTCCGTCAGGGCAGGCAAATCAGCAGCAATCCCTTTGCCCCGAGCATCAGAGGACTCGGCGGCAGGGGTGGTAGCAGGAACTTGATTGGGAAGTGAAACATGCACACTTGCGGGTGTGATGATAAGGGGTTTCTGAATAACTGGTGGTGCGATATCTGGCGAAAACAACCTACCACTGCGGGTAATCTTGGCAGGCCCAGTGATGTTGCTAACACTGGTACTTGTATCAAACTCTTGTTTCACCCCCAGCACATAAACATCTGCCCCATAGTGCCATGGGACAGCCTTGTCGGACGTATAAGGGAGAGGTCCCGGAACAGTAATTATGATAGGAGCAATCTTCGGAGTGGTCACGATTTTGACGGGCTTCTTTGAAGGAGCCTTGGGAGATTTGTTGAAAATAGTGACGATAGAAACTTCTTCGGTGGGGACCGCAGGAACGGCAATCTTCTCGAATAAGATCTCCTTGCTATCCATCAGGCTTTGGATACCTGATTTCAGCAAAGGACAACCAAAAGGCGAAACAGCATATAGAAGGCAATCCTCATTACATCCCAGAAATAAACCGGCCAGCAATAGATTCCTTTTAACAGTTGATAACGGAGTAACAATCTCTTCCACAGAGGCCACATATCGGTCTTCCTCCACAGCATTCACTCCATGCTGGGGCATGGGAGCGGTCACAACATTGGGCCTCTCGGGCGCCTCAAACTGTATCTCCTTGGCATCAATAAGGTCTTGAACCTTATTCCTCAGAGCCCAGCAATCGTCCGTAGTATGCCCGGGGCTATCAGAGTGATAAGCGCAACGGACGTTGGGGTTGTATTTCGGAGAAGCTGTATTCACCACCTTCGGAGCTTCCTTGACAGTTACCAGATTGGTTGACAGTAGTTGCGGCAAAATCTGAGACAGGGTCATGTTAAGCCGAGTGTACCGCCTTTTGGGCCTCTCACCCCTTTGTTGATTGTACTGCTGAGGAGCAACAACAGGCTTTGAAATTACCAATGCATTGACGGCTTGGCGGAGTTCTGGCTTAACTTGTCTTCTAGGACCATAAACAACACTAGCTTCCTTCTTGAAAGGATTCTTCTCAGAACTCGCGGAGGCACCTTTCTGTATCTTTCCTGACTTGATACCAGCTTCTATCCTTTCACCAGTCAAGATCAAATCTGTAAACCCAGCGGAAGAATTACCAATCAGATGATTGAAGAATGGACCAGACAAGTTCCCTAGAAACATGTCAACAAGTTCATGGTCAGTCAAAGGAGGCTGCACCCTGCCAGCCAAGTCTCTCCACTTTTGCGCATATTCCTTAAATCCTTCACCCATCCCGAGTGACATACCCTGGAGTTGGGTACGCGTAGGAGCGAGGTCAGAATTGTACTGATACTGTCTATAAAATGCGGTAGCCAAATCTTCCCAGTTTCGAATACTGGTTCCGTCTAGCTGATAAAACCATTCGAGTTGAGACCCCGAAAGGCTATCCTGAAAGAAATGGATCCAAAGGTTCTTGTCTGCAGTGTAAGGTTGGATCTTCCTTACATATGATCTGAGATGCAGCTTAGGACAGGAAGCCCCGTCATACTTCGCAAAGGCAGGCGCCTTGAACTTGTGTGGGATCACCACCCCAGAAGATAAACCTAAATCTCCGAAATCCAACCCCGACACATTTTGAATCTCCATGGCACTTAAGCGGTCCTCTAGTTGCTTGTATCTGTCAGCAGCAGAAGGGTACTATTCGTCATTGTAATCCGTCTCGTTGTCGGAGACTGCAGGACTAGGAGCCCTTCCCCCTTGGGGACTGTCTTTCTCTGCAGAGGAAGTAGCTTGATCAGCCTCATTATGGAGTGTATTCCCAAACCTGCGACCAATGTTGAATAACGCAATCCTCTTTTTCTTCTTCTTCTTCAGGAGCAGAGCCTTCAACTCTTGTTGACCTTGGGCTAAGCTCATGACCATCTCTTGAAACTGGGCGTTCTGGGCCTGGAGGGCCTTGATAGCTTGTTTGTTGGATGATTCAGGATTCATGGTGACTGTTCAAATAAACAGCGAAGAAGATTAAGCAACCTGTGGAAAAAAGGTACCTGTTATGCATATGATGCAATGAGATGCGTATGTTTTATGTTTTCAAAGACAAACGAGATTCAACTTTGTAGACAAAAGGGAAACACACTTCATTAGATTCAAACTTTAAATTGTTCAACAACTTGCCCTTAGGCGTTACATGAATGAAAATATTGAAAAGGAAATAAAAGCTGTGAAAAGGAAACATTCAAAGCCCATCAGTGCTCCCATGGCCTCCTCTTCTCAGTATGGATATAGTCATTCAGGATCCGCTATTCCTCCAATTGCTTAGTCAGCTTCTGGATCTTCCGTTCCTGTTCGTTGAACTTTTCTCGATAAAAATCCCGTTCTTCCTTTAGCTGCGCCCAAGATCTCTTCAATGTATCAAAATCAGTGGGTATCTGAGGAGGGAGGACAGTTGGAGGAACCCCATCTTCATCAGGAGATTCAAGAATGATAGGTCTGACAGCTTCGTATGGCATACCTAACTTCTGAGCACGGATGCGGACCCATCTGCAATAGGGTTCCATTGGTAGAGAAGTCTTTGGTCCCAACTCATGTGGGTTAGCTTTGTGAATTTTGTCCCAAGCCTTAATGAATCCATGGCGTAGTTTGTCACTGTCTACCTGAAATTCAAAATGGAAGTGAGAAACCAACATCTCATGAGCCCCTACTCTTCTGGCTCTTCCAAACTGACGGAGAGCTAAACATGGATTATAAGAGATTCCTCCATGGGTACCGATCAATGGAACATTAGGGTATTCTCTGCAACGATCAATAACAGCTACCTCATCCAAACCTCTGAGAGTCCAAGTGATGTCATTATCAGTGAGAGACATTAACCTATGAGCCCAACCCTTTCCTTCTTCATTCTTCAGCACGAACTTAGGAAGGTGCGAAATAAACCACCTCACTAGCAAAGGAGCACAACACTATGGAGTTCCCCGTCTTCGGGTAGTACGAGCATAAAGTTGTTGCAGGATATCACCCAAAAGAGTGGGTACAGGATTCCGAGACATGAAGATCCTTATGGCATAGATACTGATAAAGGTGTCAGGATTTGGAAACAATACCAGACCATATATTAAAAGAGCCAGAATGTCTTCGTACGCCTTGAAGTCTAAGTCATTCCAGAAACCATTAGCTTTGCCAACCAGAAACTTAACCAAAAAGCCCTTAACTCCACTTCTAGTTTCCCAGTTAGCCAATACCTCTTCTTTGGTCAAGGGAAGGACTGCAGCAATCTCTTCAGGCCTAAGAGTCTTCTCCCAACCAGTGAATGGAGTCTTCTCCAAAACAGGGATACCAAGCAAATAAGAGAATTCTTCCAGGGTAGGGACTAGCTGGAAATCTTGAAAGGTGAAGCAATGATACAGGGGATCATAAAACTGGGTCAGGACACTTATCAGTTATTGGTCCCACTTTGAAGTGATCAAACCAAGGAGAGAACCATGCCTCTTGATGAAGAAAGTGGTATTTGGAATCCTATCAACCAAATCCTTGAGCAAAGTTGGTGGTTGAACAAAATTGAGCTGGATAGTATTCCTGCGTACGGGCATCATGATGTCCTACAAAACAGAGCAAAGATGAAACTTTTTTGTCTTTGAAATGGGTCAGTCCTTATACAGGATGCATGCAATGGTATGATGGTGTGATGCTAGGATGAAGCACACCACAAGTATTCACAAAGGCAAGCATGATAAGGCACACAAGTCACACAAGGCAACCCTTAGGTTTTAGGCCAGCATGAAGTTTAGGTATTACCCTCTTTTAGTTTTGTTGGTTAAAGCCTGTCCTATCAAAAGTAACCGGGTTCTAGAGGTTCCCAAATCATTGACTACCCTCAATCGGTCATAACTCCAGCATCGCAATCTTTTCTTGCGGCCAGAACCATCGCGAGAGTTTAGCCTCAATGAGTGTAGCATGCTGCTACTGTTCTATGGCCAAGTTTGGGTCAATTTAGGGTTCTAAGGTCGGTTGGTGTTTAATGACTCCTTAGAAGACCCATATTCTCCTCGTTGCAACACAAGGGATATCGGTATAGACCAAGGTGCCACACCAATGTAGCCACTGCTTCACCCATGTCGGTCTACGCCGGACAGGTCCCTCACAGATTATGCTATCTAAAAGGGTATTCCCCAGATTCGGGTTAGGATCTATGAAACTTCGATGCCAAGCCCACAAATATAAAAGCACACAAAGCAAACAATTGAAAACAAAGGTGACCTAAGCCCTAAGGTTACTTCACTTTTAAATTCCCCAGCAGAGTCGCCAGTTCTGTGATACGGTGGGAGAACTGACTTGAGGTTTTGCATTTGTTTTCGCAAATGTTTCGGTTGAGCAAGAGTCGCCACCGACTTTTTATTTTATCCTAAGGAAAGGTTAAAAGCACAGCAAAAACCTTTTGAGATGTTTTCTTGGGTTCGGGGAGTAGATTATAGAAAGGGAAGGTGTTAGCACCCTTTCTATCCATGGTTATCCATGGGCTCTTAGTTACTTGCTTAGATCAACTTGCGTTTATTTTCAATTGTTTGAAATGGTGCTTTGTGTGTGGATTTTGAAAATGTTTGAAAAGAGGCCAATGTTTTTGGCAACCTTTGTAATGATCCATGTTGAGATGTATACAAAGGTGTATGTCTTTTGAAAAGTTTTCAATGTTTTTGAAAGTTTGTTTCGAAAGTGTGTTGTGAAAAATAGGAAAGTGTTTTTGTTTTTGCAAGTTGGCAAGTAACCAAGAGTTATCTACCCTAAATTCCTCAAAGATCTTTGCTATGTTTTTAACCCTTTTAACAATTTTGTTCCACCATTGTATTTGGTGGACAATCTTGTGTTAGGATGTGAACGGGACGAGCGCGGGTCATCGTTTTAGACCATGATTGCAATGGTGCCAAGTATCTTTGGGCAATTTTTCCTTTAAGGGACTTTGATCATTTTTAGGCAACTTTCGAAGGCGTCATCGAGGGACTATGATCATTTGAATTTGTTTTGTTTTTGCCAAAGATACTCAACATACAATATGGCCCATTATTGAAGGCAACAAGTGGAATACCCTAGGGGTGCAAGTGTGTTTAGTGTTGTCCATTTTCATGCTTGTTTATCTTGGTTTTAGGTCAAACTACTTGTTGTTTTTGATTTGCATACAAAACCCTAATTCTAACATGGCATATTTAGAAAGCATTTAAAGTGCGAAATTTAAAAGTCCTAAGTTATTACACAATGATCATGAGAATGGGGGTATAAATGTTCGAATGTGGATGAAACTTCATAGGAGGATAGTACCCAATATTTACAACCAAATTGAATTGCGCAAATATAAATGTAAAGATGTATAAGAATGGAACAATGTATATGTGAAGGTATTCTTGTGTAAGTATATCTTTTTTTATTCACAAATAAAATAATAAAAGAAATAAATAAAAGAAAAGTTAATTTTTAAATATTTTTTGTGTTTAGGGAAAAAAACCCTAATTTGCTAAATAAAATGTATGAATTATTTAATATGTGCAATATTTAATAATTATGTATAAAAATAAATGAAAGAAGGTATATTGTAAAAAAAATTATTTTTGAGGTCAAAATTTTAATAAAAATAAAAAGTATTAATTCTTTATATTTTCCCTAAATATATTAATAAATATACATGTATTTACCTTATTTATTAAATATATATTATATGTACAAAAAAGAAAATATTAAATATTATTTTTTAAGAAAAGTATATTTTATGTAAAATGTTTTCAAGAGATAATATAAAATAAAAATCAGAAATAAAACATATTTGTATTATTTTTGTATTTTAAAATAATAGTATATAAGTGTTTATTTATGTACATAACTAAATAAAACCTAACAAATATCAAAATAAATGCAAAAAATGTGGGAAAAATATTTTTAATATTTCTTTATACTTAAATAAAAATATGGAAATGAAATCAAAAGGAAAAAAATGGAAAATAACAAGTAAAAATCAAAATGGGCCAAGGGGGTGCATGTGTGAAAACATAGTGCAAAGAGTAAAAAATCACTGGCCCAGCCCATAGAGGTTGTCTTCAACCTCCAGACAACAAAAAACGTTCAAAAACGCGCGCCCTTTTGCCCATCTCTCTAACTCCTGATTCTTTGATCCTTTGCCAAATCTTGAAACATGAAACCTGTAGAGCTTGAAGTCACGATTCTAAACATATAAAGAAGTCAATCTAACTCTCAGAAATGAGAGAGAATTTCTTCTCCCCCAATTCCTGACCTAGTTTTTGTTCAATGTTCAGACTCAAAATTCTCTAAGTACACATAACATAAATGAAAAGTAATGATATGGGCAGATTCAGGGCCATGAATATGACATAATTTCTTCACAAATCTAAGCCTAACTATGCCTGGATAGAGAGATAGGAGTTCATGAACTTACCTGTTCAGCTTGAATCGTATCTGGCAACGGAGGTACTTTCAGTGCAAGGTGAGGATTGGTACAGCTTGCTTGAGGTCCAGGGATGCTATTTCAACCTTTAGTTTGCTTTGAGTCTTGCTAAATCGAGCTACAGAAGTCAACCTGCAAGAGAGAAAAATGAAAATGGCAAATGATGCTATGGCTGTTACAGTCTCAGTTCAATGTTTGGAATAGTCTATATGGATGTTATGGAAGGTGTATGAAGTGGTTTTGATGAAAGTGCACGATGGAAATGAGCTGGCCAAGTCCAAATGCAGAATGCCCTGTTTTGTGCAATTTTGTGGTGATTTTCTGTATGAGGAGGGATCAAGGGTTAAAGGCTCATGTTTTAGGTCTGTTAGGGAGTATGGAAAGTGTGGAGAAAGTTTGTCTTGGTTGGTTCTTGCAGCAATGTGTGTTGGTCTGTGTTATGCTAAGTTCCTTTACCCTTAAGCAACAAAATGTCAACCTCTTTCCTAGACTGATGGAGGCCCCTCTAATGTGCTGCTAAGCTTGCCCTTGATCAGTGGGATTAGCTCAATAACTTGTGCCAAAGAGATTTTGCTTTGTACCTCTTGATTTGCAAATTGACATAAAGTTTCACTTTTCAAAAATGGATATAATGCTTTTTCTAATTATGGCTTAAACTTCCATGTAATGACCAAATGAGCAAAATAATGTCTTGGCACAATGGATTAGCATTGAATTTATGAGTGTAAATGAGATTTGAGGCCTGTAATCTAGGAATGCAAGCTGAGTTCAAAAATGCCTAAGTGTATGAACATGAAAATTGGCCATGAGCAAAGTGAGTTTTTCCTATATTGCCAAATTCGATTCTCCCTAACCACAAGGTTGTTTGATGAGTTCTTGGATATTTTGGAAAGCTTGGAATGTGTACTATAATCCATCTTTGTAATGCAAGTTGAAATTCCAAGTGGAAGCATGTGAAAAGTTGCCATGAAGTTAGGCAAAAATCCTGCCTAGAATAGGTCAAAATTTTTCTAAGTTAAGAATGTTTTGCACCCTTGTTCCAAAAATCATAACTAGAGCTACAAGCTTCTTTTGAGGAAACTTTGTGATTCAAAGTTGTAGATTTTGAAATGGACTACAACTTTCATGTTTTGACTTTTGTTTGAATCCAAATGCATCTTGGTGAAAAAATGGGACAAAGTTAGGAAAAAATTAGGGATTTTCATAACTTAGAAAAATTCTAAGTTATGAAAATTCTTCATTTCAAACCCTAATTTGTGATTTTTGATTTCTTGATGAACAAGTCTCATGTTTTGACATGTTTTGGTGAAAAATGAATCTTGACCCTTGATTTTGACCAAAAAGTCAAAGTTTGACTTTTCAGTATACAATCAAAAATTGATCAATTGACTGGAAAATTCATCTGTCAGTCTCATGCATTTGGGATCTTTTGAACTTGTTGAACATGTCAAGACAATTCCAAGGGATCCTTGAGTCCATATATGAGTTTGGTTTGTCATTGGCTAGGTCAATCAGTCAAAAATTGCCTTTGTGCAGTCAAAACCCTAAAAATGACCATTTTGCCCTTTTGGTGATCTGATCAAATTTCTTGTGGAATTGTGATCCAAACTTAACCAAATGGTTCATATGAGTTCATAATGTTGAGGTGGGTCAATAATCATGAGGTTTGACTGCCAATTGACCACAGTTGACATTTCCCCCAATACAGTTGATTTCTAGGTCAATTGTCCAATTGACTGGGCAAGGATTGGAATCAAGGCTTGAAACTTGGCATGGATAAACTTGTGAGTCCAATGTGAAGCATGAAAGTCACTTTGGGAATTTTAGGTCAAAACATCTTTGTGTAAACACAAACCCTAATTTGGGTCAACAGTGCAAGGAAAAGTCTTGAGCAGAGGAAACCCTAGCTGGATCTTGAACTCCAAGGGTCTTGTGGTGAGAAAATGTTGAGGAAATGGGAGGGCAAATTTTGGGGTACAACACATGGTATGTGGATGCATGTTTTCAAGGATCTCATGGGGTAAACTCAAGAAGATGTTAGAAGTTGAATCTTTGATCACAACTTTGATTGAAGAACTTCGTATTGGTGGATGTCCTTCCACGATAATTAAGCTCACCATGTCAAGTGGGTCATAGCCCTTGACTTTGGACTTTGACGGCGTTTGATTAGAGGAGAATGAATCCTTTTGCCCTTAGACATCTGGTTCAACATGACCCTGCACCATAGGCCCTTGAGATCCTTGAAATGGTTATTGAAAAATGCTATGGTATGATGTCATGATGTTATGTACAAGTATGCAAAGCAAGCAAGTCGTTATGTACAAATAATCATATACACACAAAGAAAACAAGTCCTTAGGTTTAGGCTTGCATGGAATTTGTAGGTAAGTACCCTCTTGAAGTTTAGTTGGATCAACCTGTCCTAGTAATAGTAATCGGATTCTAGGGGATCTCAATATCACTGATCTTTCTTCATCAGACATTGTTTTCGGCACAAGCCTCTTTATTGGCGACCGAAATATCCTAAAAGTCCAATCTCAATGAGCGTAGCATCGAGTATGAACCAGTCTTCGGTCGGAACCAAATACGGCTATATCACTACTTCCTAATGGTCATGTTGTTCAATTAAGGTTCTAAGGTCAGTTAGTGCTTCATGACACCAAACAACGGTCCCGTATTCTCCTTGACTGACTCAAGGGCTACCCGTACCAACAAATGTGTCACACTAACATAGATATCGCTTCAACCATGTCGGTATACACCGTACAACCCCCACGATTTATTGCTACTTGCCTAAAAGGTGCCCCAGATCCGAGTGTATGATCTTTAACAATAACCCAAACAAAGACCCAAAAATGTAAAGCAAGCAAGTCAAACAAAGGAAGCAAGTAAAGGTGATCTAACCCTAAGGTAACCCCACTTTTAAGTTTTATTACCCAGCATAGTCTCCAGTTCTATAATAGGGTTGGAGAACTGACTTGGTTGTTTTGCGTTTGATTGCAATTATTATGGATAGTAAGAGTCGCCACCTACTTTTCTTTTATCCAACAAAGGAAAGGTTAAAAAGAACAGGAAAGACCTTTAGAGATGTTTTTTTGAGTTCGGGGGGTAGGTTATAAAAAAGGAAGGTATTATCACCTTTTTCATTTGTAGTTATCTACGGGATCTTAGTTTCTTGCTAGATCAATTGCTTTGTTTGAAAATGAGCTTGTGGTGTGGGTTTGAAAATATTTTGAAAAACGTCTTCGTAATGATTCTCGTCTCTATAAGAATGCGTACAAAGTGTTGGCTTTGAAAATAGTTTATAGAGGTGTTTGTTGTGGAAGATTTTTTTGAAAGGGATTTGGAAAAGCACCTTTGTAATGATTCTCATCTCTATAAGAATGCATACAAAGAGTTTTAACTTTTGAAAATGTTCCAATTGAAAGTGTTGGTGTGAAAATGTTTTTTAGTTGTGAGAAAGCAAGCAACTACGGGCGTCCTACCTAATCAAAAGGTCTAATGTTCTTCTCCTCCTCCTTTAGATGTTTCTATCTTACCATTGATTTGGTAAGAAGCTCCATCGTTGGATGTGAAGGGACGGGAATGGGTCATTTGTATAGTCATAGAGGACAACCTATGAGATGTTTTAGCAATTTCGTTAGGGACTAGATCACTTACCGAAGGCAACATCGAGGGACATCGAAGGACTACGATCTTTTATCGAGGGTCTTTGCTAAAATGCCCATATTCAAGGGACATGACTATTTTCTGAAGAAACAAGTGAGATTACCCTAGAGGTGCATATGTGCAATTTTGTTTGATTGCATGCATTTTTGTCTTGATTTAGGGTTGTCTACTTGTTGATTTTATCTTGCCATACACAACCTAATTACTAACATTTATATGAAAGCAGTAAATTGTGGAAAGTAAATTTACTATGATATTACATCACGTGGGGATGGGCATACAAATGTACAAATGGGGATTGCAAGAAATAAAATTCTAATTATTTATTACAACCATATTGGATGTGAATAAATGTACAAGAATTGGAATGAAAATAAAAATGAACTTTGTTTTGATTTTTGTTAAGGAGAAGATTTTAGTTAATTGAAATAATTATGAAAATAAAATATTTGTTGTGATATTTTTATATATTCATAAAATAAAACTTGTAAATAAATAGTATGTAAACAATCAACTCAAAAGGAGTTGTTTTGATTAGTTGGAAAAATGTTTGAAGTTTGTTAAAAAAAAGGAGAAAGGAAACAAACAAAAGGTAAAAACTGTTTTGGTCTTGCCAAGGTTTGAACTCAGGACCCTACACAGAAATGTCTTTCACGCATGCTGTTTGTACAACTCGGGTGGTTTGTTTCATTCGTTCATAAGGTAGCTTCGATTGGGTACAAGTTGAACTTGTTTCTGAATATTTGACATGCCCAGTTTCTTCCTTCGATTGCAGGAGTGTAAGACATCTATGTTGAGGTTAGAAAGGCTTCAATCTTCAGCCAATCGAAGGATACAGAAGACCTGTCTAAAATTTGAAAATGAACCTAACAAGCATAACTTTCGAAAGCTACAGGCCAGGGGTTAGCACAAGTTTGGTTGGCACCAAAATCAAAAGGCTAACCAGTCAGAGTTGAGATTCTCAACATATAGGCATTGAGAATCGAAAGTTAAGGCATGGTCAACTTCCTATATATGATATCTATATTTTTCTTTTATTTATATATACAAATGATGTTTGAAATGAAAGTTTCAAGTTTTAAGAAACTTACCTCTTGAAGTGCCAATCAAAGGAGTTGTATGTGACTTCCTTGGTGGTGGATGGAGCTTCGCTGGAACCTTCCTAAAGCTAGTTTAGTTGCTGCTTTGTTTGGGCAGTCACTGAATCGAAGGTGGTGATAACACGAAAACGTATCTCTCTTTAGGCCTAATTTACACGAGTTATTTGTACGTTTTTATCGAATAATATGCATCACGAAGATATTTTTATTTGTTTTCAGGTAAATTATATTTTCCAAGGCATAAGATGGCAAATAAGCTAAAAGGAGCAAAACAAGCTAAGAAATGGCAAGAAGAAAGAAGAAAAATGACCTTTTGCCAAGAAACTCACACCATATGATGTTACGAGCGCAACGCTTAGTGTTACGAACGTAATGCCTAGCACACACTGTTTCGAACGTAACGTAACGCGTTACGAACGTAACAAAGGGCCTAGCTGTTACGAATGTAATGAATTCCATTACGAACGTAACGCTTAAAAACTCAGTTTATGGAGTCAGCCACGAAGCATCCCACACAAAGTCCACACGACCTCATTCCATCAGTTGAGAATTTAACGCACGTACTGAAATAATGGAACATGACAGTTACAAGAGAGAGCCTATATATATGCTTAAGACTTCACTTTGAAAGGGTCGAAGAATTTGTTTCAGAACCGTAATTTCTTTCTGCATTGCTTTACTTTGTTTTCTTGCTTTTGAACCATCATTTTCCTTTCAAGCCTCTGTAATTTTCCAGTTCCCTAAAGTGTTAATTCTTCACATCGGAGGATTAACCCACACTTAGTTCTACATTTCAATTAATTGTATCACAAAAGCTACTGTACGAATTCAAGATTACCACGGCAATATAAATTACAGGTTTTTTATGCAATTCGATCTTTGTTGTTTATATGCTATGTTGAATATTTTCATGAACTGTATTTTACGTTGCATGTTTGCTAAATACATTATGTCTGGCTAATTTTGTTTGTACCGGTATGTGACTCTTAAGCACCGAAGGAATTCGGTGATAACTTGGCTAAAATCTTTTATAAATAATTTCTTGTTTCCAATTTCCATATTTAATTTAACTACCCTTGTCACGAGAGTGAAAGGATATTTAACACGATTTTGCCACGAGAGTGGGAAATTAATTAAGGCAAGAACCTGCATGCGAGAGCTGGGGTTCGACCCAGATAGTGGTAATGAAACATTAATTTTTAAATACACGAGAGTGTTTTAACAAATTAATTAAACTCGAGTTGTTTTCAAAAAGTGTTATTAAATTTAAAGTGCATCCACTAGGTTTAGTAGCATAACTTATTTCATGAACACGAGAGTGAATGTCTCAGGTTTTTAAACAATTTGTTTTTACCGAAATACTTTATACGCCAAGTGATTCACCGAGTTCCCGAAGTCCGACTATCACATATCGGTATAACTATTACTATTGCTTTTAATTAAAACCTTTTTCCCCTAAAACCAAATATTCATCGCTTAGTTAAACATTTGTAACATTAGATCGTATGCGATTGATCCTCATTCTCTGTGGGTTCGATAATCATTTAAAACTAGAACGACTAAAATGTATACTTGCAGTTAGTATCCCGATAGACTCATAAAGTCCCGATCAAGTTTTTGGCAACGTTGTCGGGGACTGATTAGTCAATTAAGTACGATTCTTCTGTTGCACGTTTAGACTAGGCAACAGAAACCCTTTTTCGATTGTATGCCAAGGACTCGCTCACAAGGCAAACCTCTTGACAAATCGACGGACGAACCTGAACGCATCCTTTTCGTAAGACGTGTAGTCAGGGATTACTGTTTAAATCACGCTATTCCTTTACCGAAACCCGAAATCAAGATTGATTCCAAAACAAATTCTAATTCTTCCTCTAAAACCGAAACCAATCCAGAAATAGACATGGCAGAAGAACGAAGGACCCGTCCACTGAAGAAGTACGCAGCTCCATCACAACAAGAACCCCACAATAGCATTGTTGCTCTAGCAATTAATCGAAATGATTTTGAGTTGAAACCGTCGTTGATATCAGCTATCCAACAATGCCAATTCTCTGGAAATCCAACTGAGGATCCAAATGAAAATCTTACGAAATTCGTTCAATTTGCCGACACAGTCATAGAAAATGGTGTTAGTAAAGATGCAATAAGATTACATTTTTCCTTTTTCGCTAAGAGGTAGAGCTTGGGCTTGGTTGCAATCCTTGCCATCAAATTCCGTCACTACGTGGGAAGGACTTAAGACTGTATTCTTAGCACGATACTTTCCCCCAAGCAAGACTGCTGCATTAAGAGCTCAAATCAACGGATTTAGGCAGAAGGATACTGAATCGCTATTCGATGCATGGGAACGCTACAAAGATATGATGCAAATGTGCCCACATCACGGATTAGAAGACTGGCTGATTATCCATACATTTTACAATGGACTCTTGTACAACACAAGACTCTCTATAGATGCCGCCGCAGGTGGTACACTAATGGACAAGCCTTACGACGAAGCTAACCAACTCATTGAAAATATGGCTCAAAATCACTATCAGTGGGGAGGAGAAAGAACACCTGTGGAGAAAACTCCAGCCAAAAGTGGGACGTACGAGATTAGTAGCCTAGATAAAGTTAATCCTAAGGTAGATGCTTTTACCCAAAAGATAGAAAGCTTGACCTTACCTCCTGCAGCCACCGTGGCTTCCGTAACCCCAAACTGCGAAGTTTGTGGAGTTCCTGGTCATGTCGGAACCGAATGTCAAATCCTAGCAGGAATATCAGTTGATCAGGTGAATTACGCTCAAGCTAATCCTTATGCTAATACCTATAATCCTGGTTGGAAAAACCATCCTAACTTCTCATACAAGAATAATAACACTTTATATGCACCTGGCCAAGCACCCGCTGCTAATGTTCCTAACATTCCTAGGAAGTCTAACCTTGAAATCCTAATGGAAAACTTTATTGCTACTCAAGCTCAACAAAAAAAAGAATTCCTCAATCAAAACATTCACACCAGTGAACAATTGAAGCAATTAGAAAATAAGGTAGATGCCCTAGCAACTCACAATAAAATGTTAGAAACCCAAATCTCCCAAGTAGCACAACACCAAGCTAGTTCTGCCGCACCTGCTGGTACATTTCCTGGACAACCACAACCTAATCCTAAAGGACATGTTAATGCTATCACATTACGAAGTGGGATAGCACTTTATGGACCGGTAGATCCTAGACTCCAAAATACGATCATGTATCAAAAACCTGAAAAGGAAGCAGAGAAATCGAAGGAACAATCTGAGAATGTAGAGGAAGACGCAAACGAGAGCGGAGAGGTTTCAGAAAAAGATAAACCTTACGTACCTCCACCGCCATATAAACCACCAATTCCATACCCTCAAAGACTTACAAAATCCAAAAACGAGGGACAATTCAAGAAATTCGTAGAGCTTTTGAAACAACTAAACGTCACTATTACGTTTACAGAAGCTATAACTCAAATGCCGTCATATGCTAAATTCCTAAAGGAAATACTGTCTAATAAGAAAAAAAATGTTGTAAATGAAACCGTTATGCTAACTGCCGAATGTAGCGCCATAATTCAAAATAACATGCCTCCAAAGCTAAAGGATCCTGATAGTTTCTCCATACCATGTGTAATTGGAAAATCTGTCATAGACAAAGCTCTATGCGATTTAGGAGAAAGTGTTAGTCTAATGCCCTTATCTATTTGCGCGAAGCTCAAACTAGGTGACATGAGACCTACCAAGATATCCTTACAACTAGCCGACAGATCAGTCAAATTCCCTGTTGGTATGCTAGAAAACATTCCAGTCCGAATAGGACAATTTTACATACCTACTGACTTTATTATAATGGACATAAAGGAAGATTCAAATATTCCCATCATATTAGGAAGGCCATTTTTAGCCACTGCAGGAGCCATTATCGACGTTAAGAAAGGAAAGCTTACCTTCGAGGTAGGAGAAGAAAAAGTAGAATTTATTCTTCCTAATTCTTCAAAGCCCCTGCTATAGACGACTCATGCTGTTTCCTAGATATTATCGATGAATGTGTCAAAGAACTAGAAAGTCAAGAAGACACCTATTCTGGAATATTGAAAATTCTGACACCATTTATTTTCGAGGATGATGACTAGAGACAGGAATATCACGATGCCAACCTAAGCGAATGTTTCTCCTTAACATCCGATCCTACCCCAACTGCTAAGAAAACTGGTATAGAACTTAAAACGTTACCTAAAGATCTAAGGTATGAATTTTTAGATAAAGAACTCGAACAGCCAGTTATAGTCAATGCCAACTTAGGGAAGATCGAAACCGAAAAACTTCTTAATGTGTTAAGGAAGTATCCAACCGCGTTGGGATATAAAATATCGGATCTAAAAGGAATAAGGCATTCTGTCTGTATGCACCGCATTATGCTAGAAGAGGACTGTAAGACTTCTAGAGAACATCAAAGACTAATAAATCCTATTTTAAGTGAAGTCGTAAAGAAAGAAGTGCAGAAACTACTAGAAGCAGGCATCATATACCCGATATCCGATAGCAACTGGGTCAGTCCAGTTCACGTAGTACCTAAGAAAGGAGGTGTTACAGTTATAACAAACACAAAAGGCGAATCGGTAGCACAACATACCCAAATAGGATGGAGAATGTGTATCGATTACAGAAAACTAAACAAAGCTACGCGCACAAACCATTTCCTATTACCATTCATAGATCAAATGCTCGAGCGCTTAGCTAAACATTCCCACTTCTGCTATCTTGACGGATACTCAGGATTCTTTCAAATTCCTATTCATCCTGATGATCAAGAGAAAACTACGTTCACATGCCCCTATGGTACCTTTGCATACCGAAGAATGCCATTTGGACTACGTAATGCACCTGCAAATTTTCAACGATGCATGATGGCGATTTTCACAGACTTTTTGGACGGAATTATGGAAGTATTCATGGACGATTTTTCTGTCTGCGGAGAAAGTTTTGACGGATGTTTATCAAATCTTGAGTTGGTACTAAAACCCTGTGTCAATGTCAACCTAGTGCTCAACTGAGAAAAATGTCATTTCATGGTGAGACAAGGAATTGTGTTGGGTCACATTGTATCAAACAGAGGGATTGAAGTCGATAAAGCAAAAATCAAAATTATCGAAAACCTTCAACCACCCAAAAAAGTTAGAGAAATAAGAAGTTTTCTAAGACACGCTGGTTTTTACCGACGTTTTATAAAAGATTTCTCTAAAATCACTAAGCCACTAACTGAACTATTAATGAAAGACGCTGAGTTTATTTTCGACAATAAATGCTTAAACGCATTTGAGACGCTTAAAGAAGCATTAATTTCAGCACCTATAATGCAACATCCTTATTGGAACCAACCATTTGAAATATTGTGCAACGCGAGCGATTATGTTGTAGGCGCAGTCCTAGGACAATGCAAGGATAAAAAGCTTCACGCTATTTACTACGCAAGCAGAACACTTGATCTCCCACAAATGAATTACGCCACTAAGGAAAAGGAACTCTTAGATGTTGTATTCGCGTTGGACAAATTTCGTTCCTACTTAGTAGGCACCAATATTGTTATTTACACGGATCATGCTGCGATCCGATACTTGCTAAGTAAGAAAGACGCCAAACCAAGACTACTCAGATGGATCTTACTCCTACAAGAGTTTGACTTGGAAATAAAAGACAAAAGGGGAACTGAAAACGTAGTAGCAGACCATTTATCAAGATTGGATGGAATCCAAACCGAGAGTGTTCCCATAAACGATGGTTTCCCATATGAACGCCTTATTGCTCAACTAGAGACAGCTCCTACCGACAGTTTATAACAATGCGATGGACATTTAACAACTGCGGTAGTGGAAGCTATATGTACAAACACCATATTACCATGGTACACTGATTTTGTTAACTACTTAGCCGTTAGTGTTCTACCACCCGATTTAACGTACCAACAACGAAAGAAATTCTTCCATGATCTTAGATAATACTTTTGGGATGAACCACTACTCTTTAAAAGAGGCGCCGATGGTATCTACCGTCGCTGTGTTCCTAACGATGAAGTGGACGACGTCATTGCTCATTTCCATTCCGCCCCGTATGGTGGACATGCTAGCACTTCGAAAACTTGTGCAAAAATACTACAAGCTGGTCTTTTTTGGCCCACTTTATGGAAAGACGTCCACGTAGCAATTATGAACTGCGATAGATGTCAGCGCACAGGAAATATATCTAGACGTGACGAAATGCTGCAAAAAGGGTTCTCGAAGTTGAAATTTTCGATGTATGGGGAATTGATTTCATGGGACCGTTTCCCGCATCCTTTGGAAATAAGTATATACTGGTAGGTGTTGATTATGTATCAAAATGGATTGAAGCCGTCGCTGCACCCACAAACGATACACGAGTGGTACTTAAATTATTCAAGAATGTTATCTTCCCACGATTCGGTATACCAAGATTAGTAATTAGTGATGGTGGTTCCCATTTTATCTCCAGAATTTTCGAAAAACTACTTTCAAAATATAGCGTTAAACATCGCAAAGCCACACCATACCATCTTCAAACAAGTGGAAGTGTCAAATAGGGAAATTAAACAAATCCTTGAGAAAACCGTAGCCACATCTAGAAAGGATGGGTCCTCCAAGCTAAATGATTCTCTTTGGGCATATAGGACAACTTTTAAAACCCCTATAGGAACAACGCTATTTAAATTAGTTTATGGAAAATATTGTCATTTGCCAGTAGAACTAGAACATAAAGCTTATTGGGCTATTAAAACTCTTAACTTAAATTACACGACTGCTGGCGAGAGACGAATATTAGATATTCATGAATTAGAAGAATTGCGTTTAGACGCTTATGAAAATGCTAGAAAGGAGAGAACAAAAAAATGGCATGATAAGCGTAGCTCGAGGAAAGAATTTAGGAAAGGAGACATTGTACTCCTATTCAACTCTAGACTGAAACTCTTTCCGGGTAAATTACGTTCCAGGTGGTCAGAACCATTCGAAATTAATAATGTTTTCTCTAGTGGTGTGATAGAAATTAAAGGAAATTCCATAGAACCATTTATAGTCAATGGCCAGCGTTTAAAGCATTATTTTAACGTCGAAAATCTAAACTATTTGGCTTATCTGAAATTAAGTGAGCCACCTACCCTGATATCTAACTGAATAGGTACTGTCTGTCGAGCCATCGACATGAAACAAAAGCGCTTCATGGGAGGCAACCCATGTTTACTTTTAATTGTTTTTGTTGTTTTGATATGCTTTTTATTTTTTAACTTTGTTTTAATCTTTCAATTTTTATGTTGCATCCTTTATTTCTTTTTATTTGAACTTCTTTTTCTTTTGATTAACTTCGGCATTTTAACCTGAAAATACTAACTTAGTTTTTCATACATTTATTAAATATTTTCAGGGTAATTCATTAGCTTTATTTTTTTAGCTCCATGCCATGTATGAACTACATGAACATAACCCTGAGAGGTAGGCATCAGAGAAGGCGCTTTAAGGATCTAGTTGAGCGAGAGATGCATCCAACCATTTATGTTGACGACCATGCGATGAATGCCTTAAGCATTCGTGAGAGCATTATGTATCTGCTTAACCAAATAGGTTGGGATGTTGCTCCAATTCGGAGACGCTATTGTACCTACCTGTTGTACCCCAAAATTTTCCCTCCCATATTCTTCAAGATTTGCCAAGTCAAAGCTTCAAAATCTCCCCAAGGGTTGCACAGTTCAAGGGCCTCCTAACAGTCAAAGACTAGGGTTTTGGTTCTGACAAAGAAAATGAAGTTTCCAAGGGTCCAATCAAGTCCCACATGCCTACAAACATGGTCAAGCATCCTCATACCAAGTTTCAAGACTTACAGCACAAAATTGCACAGTCAAAAACCCTAATTGCACTGCAGTCAACTGTAGGGGCAAAATGGTCATTTGACAGTCAAAAGTCCAAATTTTTGGTCAACATCTCATTTTGAAGACATAAACATCATTTGATCAATGATTGATCATGATTCTCAAAGCTTGGCTCAAAAAGTCTCAAGATGCAAAAGTTTCCATATTTGGACAGTTGAAAAAGTCAACTGTAACTTGACCAAAGCATAACTTCCACATGGATTATCAGAAAAATTCCATCCAAAGCTCATTTTGAATAGAAAGACATTTCCTACAACTCCTCTTCACACTTAAAGTCCAAGAAATGCTCTCAAAAAAAGTTATCAATTTCAACATTATAGGTCATTTTCAAAAGTCAACAAAAAGGGACTTTAAGTCAAAGGCCATAACTTGAGATTGGTAAATCAAAATGACATGGGACCAAAGACATTGGTTAGAGGACTCAAAGAACTTTCCAAAATGTCCAATAACATGAGCAAAGCTTAAAAATTGAGCAAGTTATGCCTTGTGGAAGTTGGGAAATATTTGGATATTTTGAAAAGTCAACTTTGCTTCAAATGTCCTAAAATTGCTAATGGGCCTCTTTTTCTTCCACAATTCATCATCCAAGGCATGCGCACGACCATTTGGCCCAAAGGGAAGTTTTTCATCATTTTTATTTATTTATTTATTTGAATTTTTAAATGCTAATAATTCATTTAATTAAAATAAATATGTGGAAAATACTAAACTTAAGTTTTTAAATCTTTTTGTGCATGAAATAGTCTCAAGATTTCGTGCATGATCTGATTTAGAAAGAATCCATGTGATTGGACATGATTTGAAGCAAAATAGCATGAAAAAGATTTGAAACTTATGGCATGAAAATCAAAATATTTTCTCATCAATTCAAGGATTCTTTGGATCAATTTCTCAACCCTAATCCTTCACACATATATATTGATGCAAACCCTACTCCTAATGAAAAAAAAGCTGCGCAAGAACATCATCACCACTTTTGCATTTTTTTGTGAAAAACTCAAATACTGAAAACTGCCTTCCAGTGAGATTCAAGCCGAAATAATTATCTCATCACCTTCCTGAGACATCAAGAAACGTGTCTGAATAGCTTTCCACATCCCTAACGCCCAGAATTGGTGAATGGAACTCAAACTTTTTTCATTTTTTTGCATAAATCGTATTTTATCATACCTGTCATAATTTTGAATTCTAATACTTGTTTTGTGTTACTCTCATCATTCTGAAGCTAACTGTGTTGTTCAATTAAGTTTTTCACACCCATACGCGATTTCACCATTAAAGGACGCTAGGGTTACAGGACTTTCAAATTAGGCGTTTCTAACTACTATAAAATTGAGACACCATAATACCATGGTTGAATTCAGCATGCTTGGACGATTCTAAAGCAACCCTCGCGCCTAATTTATGTGATACCATGGCCTGTTCACTATTATTAGAAAACGCATATTTTGGGGGGGTTTAAAACCCCCGCTAACCTTTTTATATTTCAGGGTTCAACGAAGAAGAAGACCCTGTGGCAAGCTGTGATTGGTTGGTTTGAAATTCGCGCGCGGAAATTCCACTAACCCTTATTTTCTCTTATATTATTTGTGTGTTATTTTATGTACAAACGCGCATCACTAGCTCCACTGGTCAGACTTGGCATTGGTAATCTCTAGGACCTGGGTTCGAACCCCAGGTCCCCCTCCCTTTCAATAACATTTTTCTATTAATGCTTCTATGCAGTTTCTATGCAAGCGACCACCATACATCCATCCTCCAGGTTTGCCACGCGTATAGCAAGATCAATCCAAAGGCACTGATTGAGAGAACACCCTGGGCGTTAGTCAATGGAGCTACATGCTAGCCAAAAAGTCAGCCAAGGCCTTGCAAAGATGGGCCTAAAATGCTAAGAATACACCTCCAATTTGGGGACAGAACCCCCTAGGGTTTGCTTCTTTTATTCTTTTTTTATATATTATTCTTTTCTTTGTTTTATTAATTTCCTTTAATTCTTTGATTTAATATTTTCATAAAAAACATAAAAACAATATAAAAATCAGAAAAAAGACAAAAATAAGTATTTTTATTTAATGTTATTTTTTTGTAAATAAATATCATTAATTAATTTTAGCTTTTTAAATTAGGTTTAATTCAAATACTTTTCTTAATAAATTAAAAAACTTGTAGAATTAGGTTTAATTAGTTTAATTACTTTTATTCTTTTTCACCATTATTAATAATTAAATATTATTTATTTTTATAAATCAAATTGCATGTAAATAATTAGATTAATTTTAGGTTTAATTTTAATATGTTTTTTCTTAATAAATAAAAAATTAGAATTAGGGTTAATTTCTCAATTTCATTTAATTCTCTTATTAAAGATTCACAACTCCAAAAAACTCAAAAATATAATTTCTTTTTCTTCTTTAATTTCATTAATTTAATAATTTAATTTAATTTCATTAAAAAGGGTCCAACGCCCTCGCTTGCGATTTTTAATTCATATTCGCGCATTTCATTTTATTTCTTGTAAATATTAATGTAATTCTCCCAAAGCCTTGTAAACTCGGACATTTTATTTCTCGCACTTTATTTACTTTCTGTCAAATCGGGTCCTGGATTAAATTTGGCGATGTGGACCCGCACCTTTGTAATAGTTTAGAACTTTTAATTTCCGCAACTTTTTAACTGTTAATAAATGCGTGCAAGAATGAATGACAAAAATAAAAACAAACGCGTAGATCACTTTGACATGAACAAGACAAAATAACTGAACGTGATACACAAAATCACACACCACCCCTAGGGTACGCCTCACTGTTGCCTTGCCTCGAAAGGTGATCGTCGAGTAGAGGATGTCTTAGTAAGTCCTCATGATCCGGGAACCTGGCATGAGGGTAGCTTCTAAGGTGTCTTCCCATTGCTCTGGTGATCACCATGTCCCGAACCTCGAATTGACCCGAACACCTCCAACGGTGGTGCTACCTACCTCTCAATGGTGGGATGGCACTACTTTAAAGGACATTTACACAGACGAATTCCTTAGGGTAGGTAGACGACTCTAGATACTTGCTCTAATTTCTTAACAAATCAAAAAATACTTTTCACACCGACACCTTTTCAAAAAGCTTTCGAAAGCAATTTTTCAAACACTCTTGAGGACCGATACAAGAGTCGAACTAAAATTTTCAAAGAAACTTTTTAAAACCCACAGTTGAAAAGCAAACAAACCATTTTTGAAAACACAATGAGCAAGTATCTAAGAGCCCATGGATAACCATGGATAGAAAGGGTGCTAACACCTTCCCTTTCTATAATCTACCTCCCGAACCGAGAGCAATCTCTATAAGGAATTTTTCTGTGCTTTTGTCCTTTCCATTTGGAGAAAATAAAAGACGATGGCGACTCTTGCTTCCGCGACATTTCGCGAACCAGCGTTAAACAGTCAGTTCCAGATCCACCGATCACAGAACTGGCGACTCTGCTGAGGACTTAAACTTAAAGTGAGGTGTACCTTAGGGTTAGTTCATAACTGTGTTTTCAATTGTATTGATTTGCTTGCTTTAAAATTGTGGGTTGCATGGGAGTTACATAGATCCTAACCCGGATCTGGGGATACCCTGTTTAGGTAGCATAAGCTGTGAGGGACCTGTCTGGCGTATACCAACATGGGTGAAGCAGTGGCTACGTTGGTGTGGCGCCTTGGTCTGTACCGATATCCCTCGTGTTGAAACGGGAAGAATATGGGTCTTCCAAGGAGTCATTAAGCACCAACAACCTTAGAACCTTAAATGACACAACTTGGCCATTAGAACAGTAGCAGTATGCTACGCCCATTGAGGCTAAACTCTCGTGATGGTTCTGGCCGTAAGATAAGATTGCGATGCTGGAGTTATGACCGATTGAGGGTAGTCAATGATATTGGGATCCTCTAAGAACCCGGTTACTTTGATAGGACAGGTATGAACCAACCAACTGAAAGAGGGTAACACCTAGACCTCATGCTGGCCTAAACTCTAAGGGCTTCTCTTGTGTAACTTGTGTGCCTTCGTACTTGACTAATTGCATGCGTGTTATCTGACACATAAGCTACTTGCAGGTTTTGTTTTTTAGTCCTTAACTAGGACTCATAACAGGGTTTACTGAGTTTGCTTGCAGGTTTTGTTTATAGTCCTTAATAGGGACTTATAACAAAGTTTACCCATACTACCCCATGCATCATGACATCATACCATTGCATACATCCTAACCCATTTCAAGGATCACAAGGGTCTGTGGTGCAGGTCAGGATGAATCAACTGTCCAGCAAGGGGCAAAAGGGGATTTATTTTCCTCTAGCCAAGGTTGTCAGGGGCTATGACCCACTGGATATGGTGAGCCTTTGACCCTTTGAAGAAGGACTCTCAATAATAGGCAGTTCCCTCAATCAAGCTACTGGACCCAAATTCTAACAAATTTTCTTGTTTATCCCGCGAGGTCCTTGAAAACATTACATGCATGTCATACTCATCATTGCATAACAGGTATCCTTGTTGCAGGTCACTTACCTTTCTCGCTGTTTATTTCAGCAATGGCTTCACAACAAGATAACCAGGACCTTCACACTCAAGAGACTCAGTTCATGGAAATCTTCCTAAGCCTATCCAAGGGGCAGGAAGAGTTGAGGACACTCCTCATGGGGAATCTGATCAGAAAGAGTCCTGAAGATGACAAGGACGAACAGCTGAAACGTCTACAAGCTGAGGTAGACACATTGAAAACCCAGATGCTGGGGCAAAGGGCCCTCATTCAAGGTTTAGCTCAGGAGCAAGGAGAGCTGAGGGCCATGATCAGCCAGCTTCCGCAAGGCATGAAGCAACCAGCCCAAATCAGAGACCAGGTCATGGAACAGCTTCCAAGAAGACAAAGGTCGGGTCCAATGAATAGACCTCTCCGAGTTGCTACTACTTCTCAGGTCCAACAACGACCTCGCCAAGAACAGCGGGTTGATCAGAACAGGTCGGACGAGCCTAAGAGACAATTCACCTACATCAACATGCCATGGTCACGAGCTTTGCAGCACATGTTAAGGATGAACCTGATTGCGGTGATCAACCCTCCTGCAAATCCAAAGACTTCCTCTCCAAACTACAACCCAGAAGCAAGGTGCGCTTACCATTCTGGTAGCCCGGGGCACGATACTGAGGACTCTTGGGCACTGAAGTACAAGATTCAGAATATGATCGATGCTAAAGAGATCGAGTTCGAGCCCGCCGAGACTCCCAATGTGATCATTGCTCCCTTGCCAAAACATGGCTAGGATTGAGAAATTTTTGTTCATTAGAATCTTTCAAGTTGTAATTTTCTTTTGATTGTTCAAACATTCCATTCATATCAAACGTTGTTATTTCATTAATGCATCGCATATGTCTGTTCTGAAACAATATATTCGTACTCACCAAATGCAAATTATTTTCATATTTTTTCTGATGATCAACTCTTAATTAATAATTCTAAGCCTCTTGAAGGAGGATGACGAAAACGGTACCATGATCTTTACAGTATGCTTTTGAACAGACCCCGCTGATGAGGTACAGGCATTGTTTCAAATCCCTAAACATTGGAGTTATAAGGATGATAATCCCTCATCAACCCCTCTGAGCCAAAGAAGTAGGAGTTTTTCTTTTCGAAATTTAAAACCCTTAATCATAACCTGGGGCAGGGTAGTCTCAGTTGATCCAAGTGCATAACGAATGGCACCAAAGAGGTCCTTAAATAAACAAAAGACAGTGATGGTTCCGAATAATCATAAAGACAGGCAGTCATTACCAAAATCAAAAACCCATAAAGTCAAAACCAATGAAGGAGACTTACAAAACTGGGGCATCCCGCTGACTGTAATCACAAAAGAACAGTTCAGGCAAAAAAATAGGGATAATAAAATCAAGGAAAAAAGAGGTTCTACAAACCCTCAACAAAAAGGAATGACTGCCTATTCAAAATAAATCATCAACATCCGAATCATCACCGGAAAATCAGAGAAAAGACTCAAACAAGGTCTAACGTATGATCAACTGAGTTTAGGTTTGGAGAACATCACGAAGAACGGGTGGGTACAAATAATTTGAGCCTTTATCCTTTGTTTCTTAAGCCATGAACAAGACCACGTTATAACCCTCAAAAGTCCTAGCTGAAGCATGGGTTAGTTCGAAAGCATACTGTTACGAAAGGTATCCTGACTACTTAAGGCCTACGGTAAAATACGGAGTTGACATCACGTTTTACAAACATTCATTTGTTTTATGAAAAAGAATGCATTTTCAAAATCTTCAAGACAGACATAAGCTTTGCATTTTTAACATAACTTTGTTTGCATATGACTTTTTGTTTGAACAGCATAGAAGTTCGCACGATGAAAGCCTAATGAACAGAAGCACTTCCAATCAAGGGGCATGGCATGACTATTGTCCATCGTCTGGGGCAGTTAAGTCAAGATTCGGAGAATCTCTCAAAGGCCAAACAGCCTGGGGCAAATCTCCGCCTAAGTCACTTGGGGCATTCCAACAACGAATCTTGCCTGATCAAATACCTTGTGGTGGCATGACAAAATACCTCTAACAGGGGCAACTCCCTACATTCTGAGAGCGTGGACCTAGTCGAAAAAAAAATACTACGCAAAATCAAAGACCCGCTAGGTTGACACACCTAGGCAAAAATAAGGGCTTCCCGGAGAACCAAAAGGGTTCGGGAAAAAATAAGGGATGAAATGGAAAAAATCTGTACACCCGGCAAGTCGAAAACCCAAAAAGGCGGCTTGGGCAAAAATGGGTATCCCGGTGGACTAAAAACCCGAAAGGGCGGTCCAGGCAAAAGCTAGGGATTAAAGCGTACGACTATGTCCTGTCATCTTGTCATCTGCCTACCTGAAGAAGGTTTGACCCTCAACAACTATCAGCACCTCACAGGTCTTCCTCTCTCACCTCAGAAACAGGGGCAATAAAGAGTTGCCTAGGCAACCTAATTGTTCTGTCCTCCAAGGTACCAAGGTAGGTTCAGCTAAAGAACATAACCAGATATCTTAATTCCCCAGAGAGTGAGCCAACAAATCAGTTCACTCTCCCCAAGCAAAGCTATTATCAAACTTAAGGAAGTTGGGTATCCTCCCGCAGGTCTCAACATTCCCCAGCAGCATATATACATTCTTAACAAGCATCCCCGGTAATCCTGACCTAAAGATTGTTCCCCGGAGGTATATCAAACATTCAATGGAGTCACTTCCCCGATACAGCTCAAAACTTCCCCAAGAGAGTCCAATCTAGTTCCCCAGGAAAGTTGGAATTCATCTCCCCAAGCAGTAAGCTTATCCCCAGTAGATTCTAGAAGCTTATCCTCGCAGAGCACGAACGCGTCCTCCGGCTTTATTCAAGAATTATTTCCCTACCAGGATATAACTGGGTTATCCTCAGCCAAAAGCCACGGAAAGAGCGTCCTCGACGAAGTCTTCTTATCCCCAGCGAAGTCTATTAACACTTCCAACAAAACAAGGGTATCCCCAGCAAGTTATTATTAAACAACTCCAGCAAAGTACCTCTCTCCCCACAGAGTTATGGTTCCTCAGCAAGACCGCTAGAGTACTTTTCTCCCCGCAGAGTAATCCATTCGCCAAGTCCATTCCCCAACGGAGTCATCTTCTCCTACCGGTATTCTTACAACTATCATCCCCAGCGGAAGCAAAGAGCTATTCTTCAACATCAGCCCAGGAGAGACTTCCCGGCACCCGTCAAGGATTTATTTTCCCGAGACGAAAAGATACATTCATAAACATCGCACTTCCATACATTATAGCATGCATATACGCATCATATCTTACAAATCTCATTTATATTGAGAACATCATTGCTTGATCCATATCATGCATCGCATATGAATGACCTTTACCTTTCAGGAAAGATTCGGTCAAGTTCTCAGCTACATTTCAAGACCTAGACCGGTTCAGTTAAATCGACCCTAAGATTTTACTGTTTCTTATCCAGTCAAAGGCCTTCTCTGGTTCAGTCAGATCGACCCTAAGATCTCCCTGTTTCTTATCCAGTTGAAGACATCAAGACCTAGACCGGTTCAGTCAGATCGACCCTAAGATCTCCCTGTTTCTTATCCAGTCAAAGGCCTTCTCTGGTTCAGTCAGATCGACCCTAAGATCTCCCTGTTTCTTATCCAGTTGAAGATTCCAAGACCTAGACCGGTTCAGTTAAATTGACCCTAAGGTTTTTTCTGTTTCTTATCCAGTCCAAGGCCTTCTCTAGTCCAGCTAAATCGACCCCAAACAGATTTTCCTGATAAAGACTCAGTAGAAGATATCCAAGATTCTCTCAATGATTGCTGTTGAGGTTGAAGTCGCCCAAGATTCTCTCAATGATACTGTTGAGGTTGTAGTCGCCTGTGGTTCTCTCCCCGTTACTGCGGAGGTAGTAATCGCCCCAAGATTCTCTCAATGATTGCTGTTGAGGTTGAAGTCGCCCAAGATTCTCTCAATGATTGCTGTTGAGGTTGAAGTCGCCCAAGATTCTCTCAATGATTGCTGTTGAGGTTGAAGTCGCCCAAGATTCTCTCAATGATATTGTTGAGGTTGTAGTCGCCTGTGGTTCTCTCCCTGTTACTGCGGAGGTAGTAATCGCCCCAAGATTCTCTCAATGATTGATGTTGAGGTAGTAATCGCCCCAAGATTCTCTCAATGATTGCTGTTGAGGTTGAAGTCGCCCAAGATTCTCTCAATGATTGCTGTTGAGGTTGAAGTCGCCCAAGATTCTCTCAATGATTGCTGTTGAGGTTGAAGTCGCCCAAGATTCTCTCAATGATACTGTTGAGGTTGTAGTCGCCTGTGGTTCTCTCCCCGTTACTGCGGAGGTAGTAATCGCCCCAAGATTCTCTCAATGATTGCTGTTGAGGTTGAAGTCGCCCAAGATTCTCTCAATGATTGCTGTTGAGGTTGAAGTCGCCCAAGATTCTCTCAATGATTGTTGTTGAGGTTGAAGTCGCCCAAGATTCTCTCAATGATTGCTGTTGAGGTTGAAGTCGCCCAAGATTCTCTCAATGATTGCTGTTGAGGTTGAAGTCGCCCAAGATTCTCTCAATGATTGCTGTTGAGGTTGAAGTCGCCCAAGGTTTTCTCAATGATTAATGTTGAGGTTGAAGTCGCCCAAGATTCTCTCAATGATTGCTGTTGAGGTTGAAGTCGCCTATGGTTCCCTCCCCGATACTGCGGAGGTAGTAATCGTCCCCAGATTCTCTCAGCGTTCTTGTTGAGGTAGTAATCGTCCAAGGTTCTCTCACCGTTCCTGTTGAGGTAGTAACCATCCCTGGTTCATTCATCACCTTTTGAAGCTCCAGATTCAGCTCCTGTAACCAGTCAAGACACATCTGATGGGGATCTGTAACGTATAGCCTAAATATAGTACTGCAAGTGCACAGCCTATCAAAGTAATATATAAGATTATCGAACCACAAAGACCAATTGTCAATCTATCAACTCTATTGCTAAGGTGCTTATCTAAGGTGAACAAGAATATTGATGTGAGTGCAGTGCAACAAAGTAAATGAGCGAGGTAAATAGCAGTTTAAAAGACAGGTTGGAATGTAAATCATGTAATCAGATATTGGTCCGGTCATGCGTAGATGAAACTACTTATGGGGCAGTATTTTCTATTGATAGCAAAGAATCAATTTAACGGGAACTTGTAGCTTTTGACTACTAAGAACCGAATTTACTCTTTAAATTAAATTCCTTTATTGTCACATATAAAGGGTGCCTTCCGCGTTAAAGAGGTAAACCTATTTTTAAGAAATTGATAGTTTTGACTTAACAGAAAAGTAATTTTACTTGGAAAGATTAACTTAAAGAGACTTTTGGCTTTTGACCAAGAGTCAGATTTCAAACCTACAAACGCGTCCGAAAATAGTTTCAAAATCGTTTTTTAAAAAGGTCAATGATTCCTATTTAACCAATCAACGGCTTTCGCTCTTTTTGTTTGGTTAAATAATAATCAAGTTGTATCATTAGTTTGGACGGCTTTCGATCTTACCCAATAAACATTTAAACATAATTGACTTAAGTTAAAAGCAAAACATCCCCAGAGTATTTTCACTAGCATGATAATTGGAACACGACCATGATGACAATCATTACATCCAAACCATTATAGTTTAGCCAGACATAATAAGTGCGAGTCTATAAAACGTGTAGACTATGATAAGAGCGAGTAAGTAAAAGAGTGCGAGTCTCTAAAACGTGTAGACTATGGTAAGAGCATTTAGAGTCTATAAAACGTGTAGACTATGGTAAGAGCATTTAGAGTCTATAAAACGTGTAGACTATGGTAAGAGCAATTATAAGTAAAGAAATGCAATAAAATAGAACCTTGCTCCAGTCGGAGACTTGAATCTGATACAAATCTGCGGAATGGTAAGGCTGGTATGATGAACTTCAACCAAAGTGCTCCAAGACTCGATTACAACTCAATCTACACCGCAATAACTCCCCGATGTGAAGAGATTATTACTTTACAGAAACTGATAGTATATGGCTTAAGATTGTACTAAGCTTGGATGAAACTAAAAAATGAAAATCGAAAACTATTTATAGAGGATCCTTGAGATGCGTAAAGACCAGCATGCCCCTCAACTTCTTCTGAGCGGGAAACTTTTGTGAAGGCCGCGGGCGCGGTGGCAGTGGCCGCGGGCGCGGTGGCTGGAACTGCCAGATCGTGGGAACGTGGCAGTTGGTCTCTGGGTGAAAGTGGGCCACGTCATCGCGTTCCCTGTAGCCGGCGCGGCGCTGAATGCCATAAGTGCAGAATATCTTGAAAAACCCTAATTTCTTGGCGTTTTGGCTTGTTTCTTCACAGAAGGCTCTGAAATGACAAGAATCCTGAAAACAAAGGAAAAAGGAACATAATACGAGAAAATGATAATAAAAACTAAGGAAAACATGTGATAGTTGAGTCAGAAACATAGTGCGATTTAGTGCGATCAAATCCTCCCACGCTTAGACCTTTGCTTGTCCTCAAGCAATAACTCTTAGAAGTAGATGAAAGAAAATTATGGTGTATACAGGTTTTGGGCAAAGAGGGCTTCTAAGTTCGAGTAAGGGTGTGTTGTCAGGCACTAACTATCTGAACTAAGGGTATCGTAATTACACTACTCGCAGAAATGTGGACATAAACCTCATAAGTATACAGATCGATCCTAATATCCTTACTATGCTAAGACTTCTTTTTGTACGAGGTCCTTTTTCATTCAGGCGCAATCACATTAAGCCCGTTATCTGTACATACTCATGGTGTAGTGACCGGTTAGTGACTCTGATCTCAAGTGATGGGATTCTGGTACAAGAGTTGATTTAACCCCTTTTTATTTTACCCATTTGCAGTTGCGGGGGATCGGACCGTAGTCCGTCCTACCAAGTCCAGCACCAGATACCTCTGGACCAACTACAACGGATGTGCCTTATATATTTTTTTATCTTTGTTTTTATTAGTGCTTACAACTTTCTTGAGTTGAGTAATCTTTGTGAGGATCACCCAACTCGTAGTCGTATTCACACTTTATTTTATAAACTTTTAAGGCAAAATAGAGATCATCCACGTATATTCATCGATCCTACACTTAGAGCATGCTTAGGCCGGAGCTGACTGCTTAGATAAACTACTTGAAGACCTATTTGTACAGTTTTATTCAAAATCATAGCATATTGGGAAGAAAGGATCTAATCTAAATGTTCAAAAAGGCTTACGGTGTTAAAACGATAACGAATTTTTCAAAAAGTGAGTGCCCAAGAAATAGACCCTATCTAGGACCTGTCTCATAGCCTAAATCCTTAAAAACAACCACAATTCTTTGAAAAAGATTTTGTAAAATTTTTGTAAGGCTAAAAAGTGGGGGAAATGAAAGGGTACACTACGCAGAAAGACTCGCCTATCACATGCATTTTATTAACTACGAATATAACATACCTAAAAGGAAAAATGCGGAAGGGAAATAAAAGCAGGAAAAACGGGAAATAAAAGCGATAAATGCTCCTCCCACACTTAAATCGAACATTGTCCTCAATGTTCCAAAATAAGGTAGGAGGAGGTACCTGAAAATGCTAGTGGGGGCCACTAGGACCTTCACCATCCTGGTTGGTACGATCGGAACGGCGGCTACGGCTGCGACGGCGGCTCTCTCGGTCCAAAACTAGCTGCTCCATTCTCTCTATCAAGGCGGCATTTGCCGCTTGTAGCTCTTGGGTCCTACCAATGAGGGTGCCTTGGGTTGCCTCCATCAATTGGAAGTGACGAGCGTATGTGGTCTGGTTAAGGTGCTGTTCTCGCTGGAAAGCCAGCTGACTTTCCATAATAGTGCGCAGAGAGCTAGCATTTTGCTGTTGGGATGCTTGCATGAAGGCCATGTTATCGGTCGCCTGTTGCTGCAAAGTAGCAAGGAGGGTGTCCCTCTGGGCCTCTCGGGCCATATGCTCACGCCACATGTCCTCAGTGACATGGAAACTAGGAGCTGTACCTGCATGTGGGTTAGACGTAGATGGTGTCGTGTGTGGTGGTGAAAAGTGGGGTGGTTCTTCCGTACGGAAATCGTACTCATCATCAGTGTTGTTACCCTCATTTAAAGGTAGATTTGGGGGCAAAGGACCAACAAAAGCAGGAGCGTTGAGATCGTAGGTCCAGTTACACTCAAATCTGATATCAGTACGACGGGTGCAAGGAATAACAACACTGGGTACAGCGGCACCTCCAACCATGAGGAAGTAACCACCTTCCCTCCTCGTCTTGCATAAACGCATATCCCTTAAAAATTTAAGATTTGCAATACGAGGAGGAAGTGGCTCAAGGGTGGCAAGTTCTGTATCCAATCCTATGGCACGGGCAATAGTAGTAATCAGTCCACCAAAGGAAATCGGCCCACCTTTTCTTAAAACATGGTGCATGTGGGCAATCATAAATGGGACTGGATTAACTTTGGTGTCTGTGAGGCAGCTCTGCATGATAATTAATTCTTTAGCATTCACCTTGTTTGGGTTTTCCCGAGCAAAGATGGTGGATGCTAAAAGAAATCTAAAAACACGAAGGGCAGGATTGTGGATATGAGAAGCAAGTAGGCCATCAAAAGATGTTGCATTTTGTTTAGTAATCCTGGCCCAAAATGCTTCAAATGCCCAATCCGTGTCTAAAGGTGCTTCACAAACGGCACCATCCCCATAAGGCCATCCTAACATGGCAGCTAGACCGTCAGTGGAGTAGTCATATTCAACATTAAACATTCTAAATTTTACTCCACCTACGGCGCTAGCAGTGTTAGGAGAGACGTTATAAATTAAAGAACTCAAAAATTCGAACGTTAGCCTAGGGTAGGTTGGTGCTTGAGTAGCAAAAATATCATGCATGCCTAGTTTGTCGAGAAGGAAAAATACACTATGGTATATACCTAATGAATATAGACAGTTTTCATCGATATACCTGGTATAGTGTATTGGTGTTGTCAGCAATTTCTCAAGCCGCTTTTGTTGTCTTTCTCCGGGTTGGCCATCTCGCAAAATGTAGCCGTGATACTCCATAGGATTTTCTTGTGGATGAATATAAAGAGAAAGAATGGGATGTAGAAGTAGTGAAGGTGTGAGGAAGAAAATGAAATAGTGGGGGTATTTATAGGTAGTGAAGAAAAATGGTGGTTGATGAATATTTATGATGGGAATAAATGTAGTGGGGTAGGTATGGATAATAAAGGAAGTTATGGGGGGTTAAGAATGGAAGAAAATGGGATTGGAAGTGGAAAAAGAGGCAAAATGGGGGGAAAACCGAGCCACTAGCCGTTAGGTGACCGTTACGTCACCGCGGGCGCGGCAGGGATCACCGCGGGTGCGGTCAGGGCGAGCCAAGTTGGGCCGGTCTTGCTTCCTTTCCATTGGGCTTTTCCTTCCTTGCCATTAGCTTCAATTTTTGGAGGTGTACCTAGTTTTCTTACGAACGTGCATATATGTATGTGAATACATATATACATGTATATTTATTTATTTTTATATCAAAATTTTCATTATGGTGACCAGAAAAACAAAAACATTAGTAAATGAAAGGTATATATAGAGAAAAAAAAACACATATGCATATATATATATATATAGGTACAGACATCGGGTCACCAAAATAGTTATTAATAATGCAGGAAACAGATAATGCAAATAAAAATGAGTCTGAAAAGGAAATCAACATAATACTAATAATAGTAGAACTAGAGATCTTGTGAATAACACAGATCTATCGCCAACCGGGAGGATGCTCTGCAGGAGTGTCTGGGCCACGCAGCTCAGTCAGCTGGCGTCGAATCTCTGCCACCTCGTGAGCTAATTCATCTAACTCACCAGCAAAGGTAACATCATTCAGTTCCAACTGTAAATGAAGGTCAGCCACCTCATTGCAGAGAGTGGCTATCTCAGTGCGCATAGCAGTCAACAGAGTGCGAATATCAGGTTCCTGCAAGCTGAGGTTATTAGTAAGAACAGTAGTGCGTGTAACCTCGGGTCGGGATGTGTGATCTGGAGTAGAGTCCTCGGGAGCAGGAGTGTATTCAGGAGTAGGATCTTCGGAAGCAGGAGTGTATTCTGGAGTGGGATCTTTGGAAGCAGGAGTGTATTCTGGAGTGGGATCTTCGGAAGCAGGAGTGTATTCTGGAGTATACTCTGATATCTCACCCCAACCTTCTACAGAATAGTTCCAATTAGCAGGGTTGGAAACACAAGTCATCTGAGGGTCTGGCAGTGTGAAGGTGTAAACTGTCTGGTCATTGATGAGCAATCTGTACTGATATGGGTGGAAAGAGGCCCTCCTCATGAGCCCACGATCCATGCAAAAGTCTAAATCCAGGAAAGTATATCCACAGTATGGGGTCAGCTGTGCTATCATACTGTCCAAACCCAAAGCAGAAGCTATCTGTGTCACATTCCCTCCGGAATGAATGAGTCCTACAGCGGATCGAGCAGTCTGCTCGAGGCTCTCTATCAGAAAACCTCCACTAGCTATAGGTCTGGACTGACTGGCACAGTATAGGAAAAGGATCTCCTCAGCGGTGACTAAGTGGTCACAGTAACTCCTCCCAAAGAAAGTGTGGCACAGAATCATCTCGAAGTATCGGAAAGCCGGGTTATGGATCTTCCTGGACAGCTGGGTAGAGGGGTCAAGGCTGGCTCCATCAGTAATATCCTGCCAAAATTTATCAATATCTCTGTCCATATAGTAACTCAATGGTAACTCAGTGATAGCGGTCGGTCCAGTTTGGAAACCAAGCAAATCCCCAAATTCTTTGATGGTCAGGGTATACTCGGTACCAAACAATCTGAAACTTAGGCATCCTCGCTCATCTCCTTCACCCACCCATGGGTTATAATCCACAGAGCTAAGAAACTCCAGAGTAAGGTTCCTGTAGGTTTTATGGACATCATCAGCATAATAATCCCAGCCAAGTTGGTTGCACAAATACCTAATACTTGGCTCAATCCCGAGTGCCTCCATACAGCTCTGATCGGGGTACCTAGTGGGTACCATAGGTCTAGCAGATAAGGTAGCAAATCGGGATTTTTGTGCTTCATCCCTGAAAATCACAACCATACCATCAGGGTAATGCATCCTGAAAATATAAACACAAGAAATTAGTCCAGATAAAACATATATAAATTAATAAAATAAAATAAAATTAAGAATAAACCATGGGTTGCCTCCCATGCAGCGCTTGTTTAACGTCTTTAGCTTGACGATTAGATCTTACTTTATGTGGGTATTGGTGGGTCTATAAGAATATGACTAGAGTAGTCAACAGACAAATCGCCTCCTTTGTATAGCTTCAGTCTTTGTCCATTTACCACAAATGGAGCGCATGAATTGTTTTTGATTTCTACTGCTCCAGACTTTAGAACTTTTGACACTTCAAATGGACCTGTCCATCTTGAACGAAGCTTACCAGGAAAAAGTCGTAACCTTGAGTTAAATAGGAGAACAGGGTCACCAATGTTGAAATCTTTCTTGATGATTTTTTTATCATGCCACATCTTGGTTCTTTCCTTATATATGATGGCATTCTCATAGGCATTCAAGCGAAGCTCTTCCAGCTTGTGAATGTCCAGGATACGTTTTTCTCCGGCTTTTAGGTAATCTAGATTCAAGGATTTAATGGCCCAATAGGCTTTATGTTCTAGTTCGAAGGGTAAATGACAGGACTTTCCATAAACCAATTGATAAGGAGTTGTTCCAATAGGGGTTTTATAAGCCGTTCTATAAGCCCATAAGGCGTCTTTAAGTTTTCCAGACCAGTCTTTTCTGGATAATGATACGGTTTTCTCTAGGATCTGCTTAATCTCCCTATTCGATACTTCTACTTGGCCACTGGTTTGCGGGTGATATGGTGTTGCTACTCTATGTTTTACTCCGTATTTGCTTAGAAGCTTGTCAAATATCTTAGATATAAAATGCGATCCTCCATCACTTATGACTAACCTCGGGGTTCCAAACCTAGGAAAAATAATATTCTTAAACAGTTTGATAACTACCTTGGTATCGTTTGTGGGTGATGCAACAGCTTCTATCCACTTTGAGACATAATTGACAGCTACTAGGATATACTTGTTACCCATTGAGGAAGGAAAAGGTCCCATGAAATCTATACCTCAGACATCAAATATTTCCACTTCTTGGATGTTACTTAAAGGCATTTCATCACGTCTTGAGATGTTCCCAGTGCGTTGGCATCGGTCACATTTTGTAATGTAAGTGTGGACATCGCGCCATACAGTAGGCCAATAAAAACCTGCTTGAAATATTTTGGCGCATGTTTTAGATGTGCTTGCATGTCCACCATAAGGTGCAACATGACAATGTTTAATGACGTTGCCTACTTCTTCTTCCGGCACACATCGTCTGAATATATTATCTATTCCTCTTTTGAATAGGAGGGGTTCATCCCAAAAGAAGTGTTTAACATCACTAAAAAACTTCTTCTTCTGTTGGTAGCTTAAGTCAGGGGGTATGATATCAGCGGCCAGATAATTCACAATATCTGCGTACCATGGTATGTTGTTCAAGGTTGAGATTTCCTCATAGGTCTCTTCTTCAGTTGAGTTTATCCCAGCTATTAATCTTTCATAAGTAGAGTGATCGTCTATAGGTATAAGTTCAGGTTTAAGGTGTTCTAACCTAGAGAGATGATCAGCTACCAAGTTTTCAGCTCCTTTTTTATCCTTAATATCCAAGTCAAATTCTTGGAGTAAAAGAACCCATCTGAGCAATCTAGGCTTAGCATCTTTCTTACTTAACAAGTACCGAATTGCTGCATGATCTGTGTATACTATTATTTTTGCTCCCACCAAATAAGATCGAAATTTATCAATAGCAAAAACTACGGCTAGCAATTCCTTTTGTGTGGTTGTATAATTTAGCTGGGCAGCGTCTAGTGTTCTACTAGCGTAGTAAATAGCATGCAGTTTCTTGTCTTTTCTTTGCCCTAGTACAGCTCCTACAGCGAAATCACTAGCATCGCACATGATTTCAAAGGGTTGTGTCCAATCAGGTGGTCTTATGATAGGTGCTGAAATAAGAGCTTGCTTTAAAACTTCAAAGGCCTCAAGACATTCTTGGTCGAATTCAAACTCGACATCCTTCATCAATAAGTTAGTTAAAGGTTTTGTTATTCCGGAAAAATTCTTGATGAAACGTCGGTAGAACCCGGCATGTCCTAGAAAACTTCTTACTTCCCTAACGGTCTTAGGTGGGTTTAGGTTTTCTATAACTTCTATCTTGGCCTTATCGACTTCTATACCTCTTTCAGAAATAATGTGTCCCAAGACTATCCCTTCATTTACCATAAAGTGGCACTTTTCCCAATTCAACACAAGGTTTACTTCCACACATCTTTTTAAGATTTTCTCTAAGTTTGAGAGGCAGTTTTTGAAATCAAACCCACACACTGAAAAATCGTCCATAAATACTTCCATGATTCCATCTAGGTAGTCTGCGAAAATTGACATCATACAACGTTGGAAAGTGGCAGGTGCATTACAGAGTCCAAAGGGCATTCGTCTATAAGCGAATGTTCCATAAGGGCAAGTAAATGTGGTTTTTTCTTGGTCCTCTGGGTGAATAGGGATTTGGAAAAACCCCGAATACCCATCAAGATAGCAGAAATATGAGTGTCTTGCTAGACGTTCAAGCATCTGATCTATAAATGGGAGAGGGAAATGGTCTTTTCTCGTTGCCTTATTCAACTTTCTGTAATCTATACACATACGCCATCCTCCTTCTGTTCGTTTTGCCACATGCTCACCTTTCTCATTTTCCATAACAGTGATACCTCCTTTCTTGGGTACCACATGGACTGGGCTTACCCATTTACTATCCGAAATTTGGTATATGATACCAGCTTCTAATAACTTAAGAACTTCTTTCTTGACTACATCACTCATGATAGGGTTTATTCTTCTTTGATATTCTCTTGAGGGTTTTGAATCTTCTTCTAGCATAATCCGATGCATGCATACGGATGGGCTTATACCTTTTAAATCTGAAACTTTATACCCTAAAGCTGAGGGATATTTTCACAAAGTATCTAAGAGTTGATTTGTTTCTATTTGGTTTAGAGCGGCGCTAATTATAACAGGTCTATTCATCTCCTCATCCAAAAACTCATATCTTAGATTCTTGGGTAGTTCCTTAAGTTCTATAGTGGGTTTCTCAGTACGCGGCATAAGGTCAGGGGTAAGAGCTAAGCATTCGAAAAGGTTGTCGTCAATGTACGGTTCGATACTCTTAAATCCCTCATCCTCTAAAATAGGGGTTGATGGTAATTTGATTAAAGATTCGTTTTGTTCGAGCTCATTTACACATTCGGCAATGACGTCGATGGCATAACACGCATCTCCTATCACTGGTGCCATTAGAAACTTTGATAAAATGAACTCAATCTTTTCATCTCCTACCTCGAAAGTCAGTTTCCCTTTCTTAACATCTATTATAGCTCCGGCGGTCGATAGGAATGGTCTTCCTAAGAGGATTGGGATGTCTTCATCTTCTTTAATATCCATTACGACAAAGTCGATCGGAATGTACAACTGACCAATCTTGACAGGTATGTCTTCTAAAATACCCATGGGATATTTGACAGATCTATCAGCTAGTTGTAAGGACATCTTAGTAGGTTGAAGTTCTCCTAATTTTAACCTCTTACAGACGGCCAGAGGCATCAGACTTACGCTTGCTCCTAAGTCTAAAAATGCTTTGTCTATCATATGGTTACCTAGGATGCAAGGGATAGAAAAACTTCCAGGGTCTTTATCTTTCTTGGCGAGTTTATTTTCGGATATAGAATGACATTCTAAAGGCTTGGGATCATTGAGTCGCCGTTTATTGGTCAAAATATCTTTCAAGAACTTAGCATATGATGGTATCTGGGTTATAGCTTCAGTAAAAGGAATCTCTACATGGAGTTTCTCTATTACCTTAATAAACTTTTGGTACTGGTTTTCTACTTTGGTGTTTTTCAGCCTCTGTGGGAACGGAATAGGTGGTTTATAAGGTTGTTGAGTGTTATTCCCTACTTCTGGTTTTGATTGCTTTTCTGGTTTCTCTGGTTCCTCTACCTGGTCTTTAGGTGTAGCATCTTCCATAGGTTTTTCTGATGTGCTTAAGTTAGGATTTCTAGGCCCTTCATAAGCAGTTCCACTTCTTAAGGTGATAGAATTTGCTTGGCCTTTTGGATTTGGTTGAGTTTGTCCAGGAAATTGTCCTCCAGGTGCAACTTGTACAGAGGTGTTTTGTGCTACTTGGGAAATCTGAGTCTCAAGCATTTTGGTGTGGGTTATCATCTGGTCAAACTTGGTTGCCAGTTGAGTAACTAGTTCGTTCGTGTGAATGTGTTGGTTCATAAACTCCTTATTTTGCTGAGTTTGAGTCTGAATAAAGGTGTCTATGGTTTCTTTAAGGTTTGGTCTTGGGGGCACTATTTGCATAGGTTGGTTTTGTTTTTGCGTTTGGAATCCTTGAGGTCTCGAAGGTCCGGGATTTTGGATAGGGTTATTGTTTTTGTAAGAGAAATTCGGGTGGTTCCTCCATCGAGGATTGAAGGTATTCGAGAAAGGGTTCCCTTGGGTATAGTTAACTTGGTCTGAGCTAGATTCGTTCAAAAGGTTACAGTCAACGGTTTGATGTCCTTGAGTTCCACAGAGTTCGCATTCCGATTGGATTGCTGCTACTGTGGTTGGGTTTTGAGACATGTTCTCGACTCTCAAAGCTAGGGCGTCCATCTTGGCATTAATCATGTCCATGCAACTTACCTCATGCTTTCCTCCATGGCTCTCCTTTTTCTCTACTGTCGCTCGTTCTAATCCCCACTGGGCGTGGTTTTGGGCCATGTCCTCTATTAGGGCACAAGCGTCAGGGTAAGGTTTGTTCATCAACGCTCCGCCAGCGGCAGCGTCTATGGACATCTTTGTGTTGTAATGGAGTCCATTATAGAAGGTATGTATGATTAACCATTGCTCCAGGCCATGGTGCGGACAAGCTCTTAAAAGTTCTTTATATCTCTCCCAGGCATCAAAAAGTGATTCGCCTTGGTTTTGGGTGAAACAAGTGATCAGGTTCCTAAGAATAGCGGTCTTGCTTGGTGGAAAATATCTCGCAAGAAAAGCTCTCTTAAGGTCTTCCCAAGTTGTTATTGAGTTAGCTGGAAGGGCGTCTAACCAGTCGTGAGCTTTACCTCTAAGGGAAAAAGGAAACAGTCTTAAACGGATGGCTTCGGGTGTGGCTCCATTTGCCTTAAGGGTGTCAGCTAACTGGATAAATACCTTTAAATGTTGATTCGGGTTCTCGGTAGCGAGACCAGCGAATTGGTTTTGTTGTACTAATTGTAATAATGAGGGCTTTAGTTCAAAGTTGTTGGTAGTTATAGTAGGGTTTACTATACTAGAACTAGGTTCCTCGTTAGATGGTTGGGCAAATTCCTTGAGTGGTCTTTGGTTACGATCTTCTGCCATAACTCTTCTTATCTTGCGTATAAAAAGACGGGCACGAGCGTAACGTTCAGGTTCTACTAAAGGATCTATTAGGTTATCGGTGCTACGATTTCTACGCATCTACCGGCTAGAATAGCCTTAGTCTAAACGGGATAACAATAGGGTACGAAATTTGACGAAGTTGGTCCCCGGCAACGGCGCCAAAAACTTGATGGGGATCTGTAACGTATAGCCTAAATATAGTACTGCAAGTGCACAACCTATCGAAGTAATATATAAGATTATCGAACCACAGAGACCAATTGTCAATCTATCAACTCTATTGCTAAGGTGCTTATCTAAGGTGAACAAGAATATTGATGTGAGTGCAGTGCAACAAAGTAAATGAGCGAGGTAAATAGCAGTTTAAAAGACAGGTTGGAATGTAAATCATGTAATCAGATATTGGTCCGGTCATGCGTAGATGAAACTACTTATGGGGCAGTATTTTCTATTGATAGCAAAGAATCAATTTAACGGGAACTTGTAGCTTTTGACTACTAAGAACCGAATTTACTCTTTAAATTAAATTCCTTTATTGTCACATATAAAGGGTGCCTTCCGCATTAAAGAGGTAAACCTATTTTTAAGAAATTGATAGTTTTGACTTAACAGAAAAGTAATTTTACTTGGAAAGATTAACTTAAAGAGACTTTTGGCTTTTGACCAAGAGTCAGATTTCAAACCTACAAACGCGTCCGAAAATAGTTTCAAAATCGTTTTCTAAAAAGGTCAATGATTCCTATTTAACCAATCAACGGCTTTCGCTCTTTTCGTTTGGTTAAATAATAATCAAGTCGTATCATTAGTTTGGACGGCTTTCGATCTTACCCAATAAACATTTAAACATAATTGACTTAAGTTAAAAGCAAAACATCCCCAGAGTATTTTCACTAGCATGATAATTGGAACACGACCATGATGACAATCATTACATCCAAACCTTTATAGTTTAGCCAGACATAATAAGTGCGAGTCTATAAAACGTGTAGACTATGATAAGAGCGAGTAAGTAAAAGAGTGCGAGTCTATAAAACGTGTAGACTATGGTAAGAGCATTTAGAGTCTATAAAACGTGTAGACTATGGTAAGAGCATTTAGAGTCTATAAAACGTGTAGACTATGGTAAGAGCAATTATAAGTAAAGAAATGCAATAAAATAGAACCTTGCTCCAGTCGGAGACTTGAATCTGATACAAATCCGCGGAATGGTAAGGCTGGTATGATGAACTTCAACCAAAGTGCTCCAAGACTCGATTACAACTCAATCTACACCGCAATAACTCCCCGATGTGAAGAGATTATTACTTTACAGAAACTGATAGTATATGGCTTAAGATTGTACTAAGCTTGGATGAAACTAAAAAATGAAAATCGAAAACTATTTATAGAGGATCCTTGAGATGCGTAAAGGCCATCATGCCCCTCAACTTCTTCTGAGCGGGAAACTTTTGTGAAGGCCGCGGGCGCGGTGATAGTGGCCGCGAGCGCGGTGGCTGGAACTGCCAGATCGTAGGATCGTGGCATTTGGTCTCTGGGTGAAAGTGGGCCACGTCATCGCGTTCCCTGTAGCCGGCGCGACGCTGAACGCCATAAGTGCAGAATATCTTGAAAAACCCTAATTTCTTGGCGTTTTGGCTCGTTTCTTCACAGAAGGCTCTGAAATGACAAGAATCCTGAAAACAAAGGAAAAAGGAACATAATACGAGAAAATGAGAATAAAAACTAAGGAAAACATGTGATAGTTGAGTCAGAAACATAGTGCGATTTAGTGCAATCAACATCCTACAAAGATCTTGAAGACCAACTCCTGTAACGGGTCAGGTAATCCTTTTCTTTTGCAGGTACGCAAATTCTCGCTAAGGAATCTCTCACGCGATTGACACCCAGATGGCATCTATAAGCCCATCCACCTTCCATCATCTCTTAGCATGGCATCTATAAGCCCATCATCATATCCATCAATCTCCAAATGGCATCTATAAGCCCATTCCCACCATCACACTACTATGTGAGCGCAAATTTCTGGGCACTCTAGTGTTCAATCATCTTCCACCTTCGGATTACGAAAGGCACGTCAGCCAATCTGCATCCTCAGGTCTAAGAAGATTGAACAGGGGCAACTGTTGTACCCCAAAATTTGCCCTCCCATATTCTTCAAGATTTGCCAAGTCAAAGCTTCAAAATCTCCCCAAGGGTTGCATAGTTTAAGGGCCTCCTAACAGTCAAAGACTAGGGTTTTGGTTCTGACAAAGAAAATGAAGTTTCCAAGGGTCCAATCAAGTCCCACATGCCTACAAACATGGTCAAGCATCCTCATACCAAGTTTCAAGACTTACAGCACAAAATTGCACAGTCAAAAACCCTAATTGCACTGCAGTCAACTGTAGGGGCAAAATGGTCATTTGACAGTCAAAAGTCCAAATTTTTGGTCAACATCTCATTTTGAAGCCATAAACATCATTTGATCAATGATTGATCATGATTCTCAAAGCTTGGCTCAAAAAGTCTCAAGATGCAAAAGTTTCCATATTTGGACAGTTGAAAAAGTCAACTGTAACTTGACCAAAGCATAACTTCCACATGGATTATCAGAAAAATTCCATACAAAGCTCATTTTGAAGAGAAAGACATTTCCTACAACTCCTCTTCACACTTCAAGTCCAAGAAATGCTCTCAAAAAAAGTTATCAATTTCAACATTATAGGTCATTTTCAAAAGTCAACAAAAAGGGACTTTAAGTCAAAGGCCATAACTTGAGATTGGTAAATCAAAATGACATGGGACCAAAGACATTGGTTAGAGGACTCAAAGAAATTTCCAAAATGTCCAAGAACATGAGCAAAGCTTAAAAATTGAGCAAGTTATGCCTTGTGGAAGTTGGGAAATATTTGGATATTTTGAAAAGTCAACTTTGCTTCAAATGTCCTAAAATTGCTAATGGGCCTCTTTTTCTTCCACAATTCATCATCCAAGGCATGTGCACGACCATTTGGCCCAAAGGGAAGTTTTTCATCATTTTTATTTATTTATTTGAATTTTTAAATGCTAATAATTCATTTAATTAAAATAAATATGTGGAAAATACTAAACTTAAGTTTTTAAATCTTTTTGTGCATGAAATAGTCTCAAGATTTCGTGCATGATCTGATTTAGAAAGAATCCATGTGATTGGACATGATTTGAAGCAAAATAGCATGAAAAAGATTTGAAACTTATGGCATGAAAATCAAAATATTTTCTCATCAATTCAAGGATTCTTTGGATCAATTTCTCAACCCTAATCCTTCACACATATATATTGATGCAAACCCTACTCCTAATGAAAAAAAAGCTGCGCAAGAACATCATCACCACTTTTGCATTTTTTTGTGAAAAACTCAAATACTGAAAACTGCCTTCCAGTGAGATTCAAGCCGAAATAATTATCTCATCACCTTCCTGAGACATCAAGAAACGTGTCTGAATAGCTTTCCACATCCCTAACGCCCAGAATTGGTGAATGGAACTCAAACTTTTTTCATTTTTTTGCATAAATCGTATTTTATCATACCTGTCATAATTTTGAATTCTAATACTTGTTTTGTGTTACTCTCATCATTCTGAAGCTAACTGTGTTGTTCAATTAAGTTTTCCACACCCATACGTGATTTCACCATTAAAGGACGCTAGGGTTACAGGACTTTCAAATTAGGCGTTTCTAACTACTGTAAAATTGAGACACCATAATACCATGGTTGAATTCAGCATGCTTGGACGATTCTAAAGCAACCCTCGCGCCTAATTTATGTGATACCATGGCCTGTTCACTATTATTAGAAAACGCATATTTTGGGGGGGTTTAAAACCCCCACTAACCTTTTTATATTTCAGGGTTCAACGAAGAAGAAGACCCTGTGGCAAGCTGTGATTGGTTGGTTTGAAATTTGCGCGCGGAAATTCCACTAACCCTTATTTTCTCTTATATTATTTGTGTGTTATTTTATGTACAAACGCGCATCACTAGCTCCACTGGTCAGGCTTGGCATTGGTAATCTCTAGGACCTGGGTTCGAACCCCAGGTCCCCCTCCCTTTCAATAACATTTTTCTATTAATGCTTTTATGCAGTTTCTATGCAAGCGACCACCATACATCCATCCTCCAGGTTTGCCACGCGTATAGCAAGATCAATCCAAAGGCACTGATTGGGAGAACACCCTGGGCGTTAGTCAATGGAGCTACATGCCAGCCAAAAAGTCAGACAAGGCCTTGCAAAGATGGGCCTAAAATGCTAAGAATACACCTCCAATTTGGGGACAGAACCCCCTAGGGTTTGCTTCTTTTATTCTTTTTTTATATATTATTCTTTTCTTTGTTTTATTAATTTCCTTTAATTCTTTGATTTAATATTTTCATAAAAAACATAAAAACAATATAAAAATCAGAAAAAAGACAAAAATAAGTATTTTTATTTAATGTTATTTTTTTGTAAATAAATATCATTAATTAATTTTAGCTTTTTAAATTAGGTTTAATTCAAATACTTTTCTTAATAAATTAAAAAACTTGTAGAATTAGGTTTAATTAGTTTAATTACTTTTATTCTTTTTCACCATTATTAATAATTAAATATTATTTATTTTTATAAATCAAATTGCATGTAAATAATTAGATTAATTTTAGGTTTAATTTTAATATGTTTTTTCTTAATAAATACAAAATTAGAATTAGGGTTAATTTCTCAATTTCATTTAATTCTCTTATTAAAGATTCACAACTCCAAAAAACTCAAAAAAATAATTTCTTTTTCTTCTTTAATTTCATTAATTTAATAATTTAATTTAATTTCATTAAAAAGGGTCCAACGCCCTAGCTTGCGATTTTTAATTCATATTCGCGCATTTCATTTTATTTCTTGTAAATATTAATGTAATTCTCCCAAAGCCTTGTAAACTCGGACATTTTATTTCTCGCACTTTATTTACTTTCTGTCAAATCGGGTCCTGGATTAAATTTGGCGATGTGGACCCGCGCCTTTGTAATAGTTTAGAACTTTTAATTTCCGCAACTTTTTAACTGTTAATAAATGCGTGCAAGAATGAATGACAAAAATAAAAACAAACGCGTAGATCACTTTGACATGAACAAGACAAAATAACTGAACGTGACACACAAAATCACACACCACCCCTAGGGTACGCCTCACTGTTGCCTTGCCTCGAAAGGTGATCGTCGAGTAGAGGATGTCTTAGTAAGTCCTCATGATCTGGGAACCTGGCATGAGGGTAGCTTCTAAGGTGTCTTCCCATTGCTCTGGTGATCACCATATCCCGAACCTCGAATTGACCCGAACACCTCCAACGGTGGTGCTACCTACCTCTCAATGGTGGGATGGCACTACTTTAAAGGACATTTACACAGACGAATTCCTTAGGGTAGGTAGACGACTCTAGATACTTGCTCTAATTTCTTAACAAATCAAAAAATACTTTTCACACCGACACCTTTTCAAAAAGCTTTCGAAAGCAATTTTTCAAACACTCTTGAGGACCGATACAAGAGTCGAACTGAAATTTTCAAAGAAACTTTTTAAAACCCACAGTTGAAAAGCAAACAAACCATTTTTGAAAACACAATGAGCAAGTATCTAAGAGCCCATGGATAACCATGGATAGAAAGGGTGCTAACACCTTCCCTTTCTATAATCTACCTCTCGAACCGAGAGCAATCTCTATAAGGAATTTTTATGTGCTTTTGTCCTTTCCATTTAGAGAAAATAAAAGACGGTGGCGACTCTTGCTTCCGCGACATTTCGTGAACCAGCGTTAAACAGTCAGTTCCAGATCCACCGATCACACTACCGTAAGCTGACCCTTGAGTTTTTGAGCACACTAAGCTATCTGCCAAACCATGGGATAGGTTTCAACCGCGGGCTGATCACCTTCAGAATGTTTAATATGGACTACCGCTACAATCATATGGAGTTTGCCGATCTGTTAGGATTCCCTAATGGCCCTGATGTTTTCACCATGACCCAAGAAGACCGAATTCTAGATCATGACCTTGATTACTTCTGGGGTAGTATTGCTGGAAACAACCATCCTGAGCCAAATGATCTTTACTCGCAGTCCATCCATAACCCTGCTATTAGGTACTTCCACAAAATCATTGCCCACACCCTCTTCAAAAAAGAGCAGAATGTTACAGCTGTGTCACGTGATGAGCTTTTCATCATGTATTGTGCTTCGCAGAACCGTCCAGTTAATGGTGCCACCTACATGATTGCTAATATGGAGCGCATTATCCAAACAGAGAATGCACCAATCCTCATAGGTGGGTTAGTTACTATGATCTCCAATGCTATTGGACTTCGAAGACCTATGTTAGGAACAAATCCGCACTGTGGGATTAGGCCAATGAATATTGAGTTTTGCTTTAACACTAGCTTCATAGGAAACCTTGGGCCGAATGAATTTGAGCTGCTGATTAACCATGAAACTGTTCACCAGTTTGTACTCCCAAATCCTATTACTAGTGTCCATAATAGAGAAAATTGGCTTTTTAATCTCCACCATCCTCCTACACCGCCTTCGACTCCATCCACTATTCAAATTTATGAAGTCCCAAATACCCCTCCAGCTGCTGAAGAATCCAATCCTGAAACACCACCTGGATACCACTAATTTCCTGACCCATGGGACCAGCCTGTAGTGTCCACTGAGTCTACCTTCCCAGTTCCTGAGACACCACCACCACCTCCACCTGCTGTCACACTCGACTCTTTGAATACTGAAATAACTGGCATGCGGGGTGAGCTTTCCTCTTTACATGAGGATTTCCATGGTTTTATGGATTTGGTAACTGAACAATTGGATTTCATTCACCAACATCTGTTCTCTACTCATCGTGGCTAGGAGTTGCCGTAGTTATGTTAATGTGTTATGTTTCTTGCATTTATGTACACAGTGAGGTCACTGTTTCGTCTAAGTGTGGGGGAGGAACCTTAGTTTTAGTTTTTTTTATTCCATGCATTTAGTTATTGTTTGTTCCAAATTGTTACTGTTTTTGTTTGTTTCAAATTCTAAACAATTCTATTAGTTAATGATATTTCATTTATTTATCATCAGTTTCAATTTTACTGTCATTATTTTTTCTGCTATTACGAGCTATTACTGTTACTGTTTAGTGCTAATATTGCTGCTTTATACTACTGTTACTATATTCAACTATGTTGTTATGTGTTTTATCTTCCCTAATAATAACAAGTGCATCTAATGATGCTAAGGAGAATGGCACGATAATGAATATGAAAAATTGAGTCTGTTTGATTCTAAGCTATTTTCCCATAAACAGAGGTGTTACGAACGCAACACCACTGTTACGAACGTAACAGTCCCTTTTGCGTTACGAACGTAACGCCCCTGTGTTGCGAACGTAACGGGGATCCTCTCTGTTATGAAACAGAAACAGAGGCGCATCGCTTCATTTTTCTTTCCCCTCTCATTCTTCCAAACACACGCTGTAAACCCTAGCACTTACTCATGTTCAAAATTCTACACCATTCCCATTTTTTCAAACTTCCTGCATTAAGAGCATTCATTCCCATTTAAGAGCAACCCACATTTACATCCTATAAAGAGCTTCACATAGTTTCATCCCATTCCATTCGAACATTCTCTGCAAAATCTCTCCCTTACCACTTTAACAGTAGAACCTTACTTCAGTCAACAAATTATCAATGGAGAACAGAGAGGCTGACATGGCTGGAATTGTTTTTAGGAATCAAGACGGTGGACACCAAAGGGAGCAATATTTGAAGTTTCACTGTAGGGGAGTCTTGGCCACGAGATATCCCGATGACGATTGTCTCAACAAATTGGGAATATTTGATGGAGTGCATTGGCTGCTCCGTCTCTCTGGCATCTCATTCGCATGCACGCAACATCACCCGACGTACCCTAAGCTGACGCTCGAGTTCCTTATTTCGTCTCGTATTCAACACCAAGTGATGACGCCATGTTCCTCACGAGCACCGCATCTTTCCGAATGTTCAACACCGAATATACATTAGACCAAGAAAGAATCACGAAGCTACTCAAAGTTTCAATTAAGGAAGACGAATCCGAGACGGTGCACCACAAGGTCCCTGCTACCGAATATTGGGTCGTTGTTTTGTTCGAATTATGGAAGAAAATCACCATTGACTCAACAGGAAATTGGGATGAGTGTCTGGCATCTCACATTCACAACCCCACCACTAGGTACTACTTCAAGATTCTCTCCAACACCATTTTTGGACGAGCTAATAGCAACAAAGTTAACTCAAAGGAGGTATTTTTCCTTTATTGCTGCTTAGCTGAGAAAGCCAAGGTAAATGCTACTCTGTTCCTTCTACGTCATATTGAGTCCCTTTGTGCAAGGGGACAACAACCATTTTTTATCTGAGGAATGATAACCACATTAGCTCATGGGCTTAATTTGCAAAGCCAACTGGAGAATCTTGATGCTCTACCACCTCTTCTCATGGATTTGGATAACTGCAAATACATGCGTTTGATTAGGAACCAAGATGATGGCAGGTATAATTTGATGGTGAAGAACACGATTGTTCCAAGTGTGATTATGCCGGATAGGTTGCTCACAAATGTGTCGAATATGGATAAGTGGATTTATGATTTAAATGCCCCTGAACCCGATCTAGCTTCTCAGATGAATCAAAATCCTCAACTTATTGATGAGGTAGAAGAAGAAATGGATGCACAGCAGCAGACAACACCTCAACAGGATATACCAAGCACTTCTACTAGGCGCAGAAGAAGGCCTCGTTGCCCGACTACTGAAGACCTTTATGAGGCAATGATGGATCAAAACCAAAGGATGATAGATATGCATGCTCAGCTTACCCGCCAATCCCAACATACCACTGATATCCAAGCTCAGCAAACTGCAATGATGCAAATCATGCAACAGATGCAGCAACAACAAATTTAACAAGGAGCTAGGTATGAGGCCTGTATGGATACTTCCGACATAACTGGGTGGTTTGAGTGTACGCATGGACGATTTTCAAGAGATCCTGCGCCATTTTGGATTGCCTGGCTTTGATGGGCAGAGAAGAGGTCGTGGAAGAGCCAGAGGGAGATGGCCTGAATGAAGATATCTCCTCCCATCCTTAACTCCTTTACCTTATTTCGAAACATTGAGGACAATGTTAGATTTAAGTGTGGGGGAGGAAACTCTATCATTTTATTTCGCTTTCTAGATTAGATTTAATTTTTTGCATCGTTTTTCCTTTCTTGTACTTTCCCTTCAATAAAACAACTTCATGTACAATTAAGTCCTTAATTGCTAAGTTCTTTTTCGTGCATTATTGGATTTCCCCAAACTTTACAATTCTTGAGCCATGACGAAAAATTTACGATTATCACACAACACGATGTGTCAAAACGGCTAGCTAAAACCAAATATTCAATTAAGTTTAGGCCACTTGAGGAAGTTTGACAAAATCGTTACGGTTTTGACATTTTAGAACTCCACCTTATGCGACGCCATTTCGGGTACTTATTATACCGCCAACCGCAAATTTTACTTTAAATTAGCCCCTAGTAGTTTATCTAGCAGTCGGCACCGTCAAAACATAAACTACGCAAAGAACCGATGAATATAAGTGAATGATACGAAAGAGATGATGATAAAATAGAAATCTTTGTCGTGAAATGCCTAAAGTAAGTTAGGTGATCCTCACTCGGTCATTTAGTCGAAAGGATGTAATTCTCACAAGATAAAATAAAACTTATTGTAAATTGGTTCAGAAGTATCTGGTACTGAACTTGGTAGGGCGGACTACGGACCGATCCCCCGCAATTTACAATTAAGTTATAAAAAGAAGGGGTTACCACTTATAAGTGCCAGAACCCCAAGAATCAACGGATCATAGTCGCTAACCGGTTACTTTGCTATGTGCGTGTGGAGATAAAGGGCTTAATGTGATTGCGCTTGAATGAACACAGGTGGAATTTAGTTTAAAGGGTTGATTGGTTTTATAACAACATGACTCAGAACGGTTTGCACAATTGGAGTACTCAAATGTCGTCACTGTACCTCTTTTGCGTCTAAATCTCTTGGCCTAATCAAAATTTACAAACTAGATAGTTTGCAAACATCATCGCGTGTGTTTAATTCGTCGTTTTTATAAACCACCTTATCTTTTTTCTTGAGGACAAGCAAAGGATCAAGTGTAGGGGAGTTTGATAACATGAAAACGTATCGCTTTTTAGGCCTAATTTACACGAGTTATTTGTACGTTTTTATCGAATAATATGCATCACGAAGGTATTTTTATTTGTTTTTAGGTAAATTATATTTTCCAAGGCATAAGATGGCAAATAAGCTAAAAGGAGAAAAACAAGCTAAGAAATGGCAAGAAGAAAGAAGAAAAATGACATTTTGCCAAGAAACTCACACCAGATGACGTTACGAGCGCAACGCTTAGTGTTACGAATGTAACCCCTAGTGCACACTGTTACGAACGTAACGTAACGCGTTACAAACATAACAAAGGGCCTAGTTATTACGAACGTAATGAATTCCATTACGAACGTAACGCTTAAAAACTCAGTTTATGGAGTCAGCCACGAAGCAGCCCACACGAAGTCCACACGAGCTCATTCCATCAGTTGAGAATTTAACGCACGTACTGAAATAATGGAACATGACAGTTACAAGAGAGAGCCTATATATATGTTCAAGACTTCACTTTGAAAGGGTCGGAGAATTTGTTTCAGAACCGTAATTTATTTCTGCATTGCTTTACTTTGTTTTCTTGCTTTTGAACCATCATTTTCCTTTCAAGCCTCTGTAATTTTCCAGTTCCCTAAAGTGTTAATTCTTCACATCGAAGGATTAACACACGCTTAGTTCTATATTTCAATTAATTGTATCGCAAAAGCTACTGTACGAATTCAAGATTACCACGGCAATATAAATTACAGGTTTTTTATGCAATTCGATCTTTGTTGTTTATATGCTATGTTGATTATTTTCATGAACTGTATTTTACGTTGCATGTTTGCTAAATACATTATGTCTGACTAATTTTGTTTGTACTGGTATGTGACTCTTAAGCACCGAAGGAATTTGGTGATAAATTGGCTAAAATCTTTTATAAATAATTGATGGTTTCCAATTTCCATATTTAATTTAACTACCCTTGTCACGAGAGTGAAAGGATATTTAACACGATTTTTCCACGAGAGTGGGAAATTAATTAAGGCAAGAACCTGCATGCAAGAGCTGGGGTTCGACCCAGATAGTGGTAACGAAACATTAATTTTTAAATACACGAGAGTGTTTTAACAAATTAATTAAACTCGAGTTGTTTTCAAAAAGTGTTATTAAATTTAAAGTGCATCCACTAGGTTTAGTAGCATAACTTATTTCATGAACACGAGAGTGAATGTCTCAGGTTTTTAAACAATTCGTTTTTACCGAAATACTTTATATGCCAAGTGATTCACCGAGTTCCCGAAGTCCGACTATCACATATTGGTATAACTATTACTATTGCTTTTAATTAAAACCTTTTCCCCCTAAAACTAAATATTCATCGCTTAGTTAAACATTTGTAACATTAGATCGTATGCGATTGATCCTCAGTCTATGTAGGTTCGATAATCATTTAAAACTAGAACGACTAAACTGTATACTTGCAGTTAGTATCCCGATAGACTCATAAAGCCTCGATCAGGTGGGTGTGTGATAGTGGTGAGTGAATCGAAGGTTATTATATAACAGTCTAGGGAGTGAATCAAAATACTATTATGTTGCAGTTAGGGAATGAATCGAAGGTTGGTTATCTGGCAATTGGGGAGTGATTCAAAGGGTTCACTAATGCATGAAGGGATCTGAGATTTTTTATGAGAGTTTTAGAGTTTGAATGTTTGATAATGTTTGAGAAATGTTTGAGAGTGTTTGAGAGTTTGATGATTTTTCCCACGCCACCAAAATCTGTTTCAGCTTGCAAATGGTTTCTCTATTTATAGAGAAAAGGTTATAGGTGTTGGAGTAACCAGGTTTGTAGGATAACAAACCATGGTTTGGTTGAAAAGAAAAACAAGTTTGATTCCTTTTCGTTGTTCTGAAATTTTAAGTACAAGTACGGGCCTGATGTCTGTTGGGGGAAAGAGATTTGACTCGTGCTTTTGACATTTCTTGTGTTCAGACAAAAAATCAGATTAGGAGTTGTGATACGGTGGGAAGAACTGACTTTTTTGGAATGCTGGTTTGCGTTTTGCGTTTGTTTTCGCAAAATGTCGCGGTAAGCAAGAGTCGCCACCGACTTTTATTTTATCCAACAAGGAAAGGAAAAAAGCACAAAAAAATTCCTTTTTCGAGATATTTCTCGGGTTCGGTGGGTAGATTATAGAAAGGGAAGGTGTTAACACCCTTTCTATCCGTGGTTATCCATGGGCTCTTAGGTACTTGCTCAAATTGTTTTCAAAAATTGCTTTCTTTGTGCTCGTGGGTTTGAAAAAGTTTTTGTTTTGAAAACTTCTTTTTAACTTCTTGCTTCTGTCCTCAAGAGTGTATGAAGTGTTTTTTGATAACTTTGTTTGAAAAGTGTAAGTGTGAAAAGTTTTTGTTTTTGAAAGAGCAAATACCTAAGAACCATCTACCTACTCGAAAAAAGAATCGTTCTATGCTAATTTCCTTTGGACAATGCTATCCTACTATTAATGAGTAGGTAGCACCGTAGTTGGAGTTTTAAGGGTCAATTCAAATTAGGGACTTACGGTCACAAAAGCAATGTTAGGACGCCCTAGCGGTAACCCTAATGTCTTAGATCATTTGTTTTGAGGCAACAATATCCGAGACAACCGTTTCGAGGCGACTATGATCTTTGGACAAGAGGGCGACCTCTAAAGTATCCTATACTTGATGACCGTGTACGAAGGCAACCAAGTGGGGTGTACCATAAGAGTGCACATGTGCGAGTGTGTCATTTTCAGTTAATTTTATCTTTATACATGTTAATGGTTATCTAAGTTGATTTTAGATTAAAAAATGCAGTCTTATCATGCATCCCTATTATCAAACATCTAACAGTTATATTTTGCAGAAAATAAATTGCGGAAATTTAACTAACTATTACAAGGCGTCGGGTATTTACATCGCCAAAAGCAACCCTTTGAAATTTAAATGCGGAAAAATAAATAAAGCGATAAAAATAATCAAATGGTTCTAAGTATCTATTACATTCCAGGAACAAGTACAATATTGAATAAATAGATCGCGTGCGAGAAATTAAACCGAGTGCAAGTTGAGGGTTTTGACCCTTTGTTATTTAAAGAAAAGATTTTTGGTTTGTTTTTGAATTAAGAAAGAAACTATCCTAAATTAATTACTAAATTAATAAGTAAATAAAAATAAATATTTTTGGATTTTTGGTGTTTTAAGAAAGAAAATAAAATTAATTATTGTTAGTAAAATCCTAATTAAGTCTAATTGATTTTAATTATTTACAAAAATATATTAAAGTTATTTCTAATTAATAGCCTAAATTAATTAATAAATTTGTTAATAAAAATTAAAATTTGATTTTACGAAGAAAATATTTTTTGTGGTTTTTAATTTTATAGAAGAAAAAATTTGATTGGTTAGAAAATAATAAAAATAATTAAATCAAATAAACAAATAAACAAATAAAAAATAGAAAGAGAGAAAGGGTATGGGCCTGAAAAGGGTGGTTTGAGAAGCAATCTGAGGCCCATTTGCATTAGCCCCATTTGACTTTTTTGATTCCTTGTGCACATTTGGACTTGGCTTCATGGTGGACTCTGAATCTGGATCACCAGATCTGGCCTTGGGCCATCTGGCACTTTGATATGTGAAGGCATATGGTGAGCTGCACTCTTGGACTACGCACGGGATTACCTGGAAAAAAATATATTGAAATTTGGAGGACCTGGGATTCAAACCTAGGTCCTGAATGTGATAGCCAGCTCGCCTTGACCACTAGGCCATTTGCTTCAGTTGTTAACAATATACAAACAAAATATAATATAGTAAAATACATTAATGTGCCAGAAAAATAAAAAAAATACGCGAAAATTTGAAAAGGCCAATCAGAGTAGGACACGATCTCGTCCCTGTCCTCAGGCCTGAAACAAAGTTACTTGCGGATTTGAATCCGCAACTAAAAGCATAGGCCATTCCTAAAATTCATCTCAGGCCATATAAATTCCTCCCAAGACCATGGTTGCATTCGTCTTCCTCTCCCGGTCACGTCCATAGCCATCATTAAGGCTAATTTTACCTGTAACAAAAAACCCTAATCCAAGAGGCAAAACCCTAACAATGGCGTTTTGCACCACAGAGCAGATATTTGAAATCAAATAATACAGAAAGCTTGGAAATAATCTGGTGTTTACAAATATGCCATTGATTCTTTGTAATAATGCATGATTTTTGAAATACGAAATCAAATATAGAAGGGGATCGTGTGATACTTACAGCGCTCTAGGAGGTTAAAAAATGCGTGCTTTTAATCCCAGAAGGTTGAGTGAACACCTAGCAATCGATTGGGATAGCTCTTTGCTTCTAAAAATCTCTCTTGCTATGATTTCGAATTCCCACTTTTTCACCACTTTTTCAAGTTTTGTTTTGCTTGTTCTTGCAGCTTCCAACCCTTGTCTCGTGTCCTTTGGCTTCTTTATGTATGATACAAGGTGTTAGGGCAACAAATATGGATGGAATCCCTCTAAATCAATGCCTTTTGATTTGATTCGATTCATCCTTTAAAGCTTGCCAAATTTATCAAATCTCCATCTTTTTGTACATGATATGGTGAGATACGAATTTGATGCTGATCATGATGATGATTAAGACCTAAAACAACCAAAAAGATCTCAAGTAATCAATATTTGGATTTTACATGATTTAATTTGATTTAAAATGAAAGAATTCAATAAAAAATCAAATAAAATAATAAAAAAGAAATATGATCTCAAGGCTGAAGCTAGGACACGTGTGCAATAGGGAAAGATCAAATCAAGTGGAAAAGAATGGGCCCATTTGACAAAATTTGAAGTTTTGGGGATAGTTGACTTTTGGCAATTTTGCAAAAATGCCCAACTTCAACAATGCATAACTTCTTCAATTTTGAACTTTTGGAAATGTTCTTGGACTTTTTAGAAAGCTTGAGATTCCTCTAACCAAAACTTTTGGTATCATATCATTTTGATATTCCATGTTCAAGTTATAAGCTTTGGAAACAAATGTGTTTTTGTTGACTTTCAAAAATGACCTATAATGTCCAAATTTATAACTTCTTGTGAGTGCATTTTTCTGATCTTGGGGTATGAAGATGGATTGTAGGAAATTGTATCCTCTTCAAAATGAGCTTTGGATGGGTCATTTATCATAAAGTATGAGAAAGTTATGCTTGGTCAAAGTTGAGTTGACTTTTCCTATAAAACCCTAATTTAGCAACTTTTGAGTCTTGATGAATTTTGAGCAATCCTTGATGAATAATGATCAAACCTTGATAAAATGATTAGATATACTTCAAAATGAGAAAGTTGACAAAAAAATCTTTAAATTTGACTGTTTGTAGGTCACAGTTGACTTTTGCCCTAACACAGTCGATTTTTGGACCCTTTGAGCAATTGACTGACAAACTTCCTCTGCAAGGCTTGAAATTTGATATGGATGACCTTGTGAACATATTAGGACATTTAGGAACACTTGAGGTCATTTAGAATCAAGGATCTTGATGCAGCACAAAACCCTAATTTGGGGTTAACTGCCTTAAGAGATAGCTTGACTGTCCAACTCTTGAGCAATCTTGAGCCACTTGGAGATTTTTCTTGCAATGTTTTGAGAAATATGAGAGGGAAAAATTTGGGGTACAACAGCTGCCCCTGTTCAATCTTCTTAAACCTGAGGATGTAGATTAGCTTTCGTGCCTTTCGTGATCTGAAGGTGGAAGATGATTGAACACTAGAGTGCCCAGAAATTTGCACTCACGTGAAGTGGTATCAGCCTTGTGATGTCGGGAATGGACTTACAGATGCCATTTGAAGATTGTTGGTAGGAGGATGGGCTTACAGATGCCATCTGCATGAGCGTTATCGCATAAGAGATTCCTTAGCGAGAACTTACATACCTGTTGTTGTGGAAGACTCCGCTGGGGAAGCCTGGTTTTTTTGTTGAGATTTGGGAACTTGCATGTGCTTCAACTGAGAGAATGCCTCCGTTGAGTTTTAAGAACTTGTCCGTAATTCACCCGGGGGAAACATCTTCATTAAAATCTAGGAACTGTCTGGTCTTCAACAGAGTATAATCCTGTTGAGATTGTAGAACTCGTCCACACTTTGACGGAGGAAAATTGTCGAGATTGAGAACCTTATCTGAAATTCAACCGAGGATAATTCAATTGAGATTTAAGAACTGGTCAGGTCTTCGACTGAGGGAAACATCTTCATCAAGATCTAGGAACTGTCTGGTCTTCAACAGAGTATAGTTCTGTTGAGATTGTAGAACTCGTCCACACTTTGATGGAGGAAAATTGTCAAGATTGAGAACCTTATCTGAAATTCAACCGAGGATAATTCAGTTGAGATTTAAGAAACAGTTAGGTCTTCGACTGAGGGAAACATCTTCATCAAGATCTAGGAATTGTCTGGTCTTCAACAGAGTGTAATTCTGTTGAGATTGTAGAACTCATCCACACTATGACGGAGGAAAATTGTCGAGATTGAGAACCTTATCTGAAATTCAACCGAGGATAATTCAGTTGAGATTTAAGAACCGGTCAGGTCTTCGACATAGCTGAGAACTTAACTGCATCTTTCCTGAAAGGTAAAGGTCAGTCATATTCAATGCATGATATGGATCAAGCAATGATGTTCTCAAAATAAATGAGATTGTGTTGTATGATGCGTATATTCATGTATCATGATGTATGGAAATATAATGTTTTTAGCTGGGGAAAATAAATCTCGGATAGCTGCTGGAGAAAAGAGCTGAATTCTTCGCTTCCACTGGGGATGACGAACTAAGATGATTGTGGGAATAGACCTGCAGGAGAGGATAACTCCGTTGCGGAATATATTGATGAGGAGATTACTCTGTGGGGAAGAGATATTCTGCTGAGGATTCTACCGATAATTTCCGCTGGGGATGAATTACCGTTGCTGGTGATACTGAATCTTGTTGGGGATTGAATTCCTGTTTGTGAAAGGATAGAACTCCACTGGGGATGATCTTTCAGTTGCGACTTCACTGTGGATAACCTGTTAGACTCTTATGGGGATAATCCTTTGAGCTTTGCTGGGGACAATCTTCCTTTGAACTCGGCTGGGGATATTTATTTTTATACTCTGCCGGGGACGAACTTCCGGAGTCTACTGGGGATGATTCTTCAACTCCATAGGGGAAGATTTTTCAGACTGCGCTGGGAAAATTTTAACTCCACTGGGGATATCTTGTATTCTGCCGGGGAATATTCTTATACTCCGCTGGGGAATATTAAGACTGTCGGGGATATTAAGCCCTTTCAGTGTTGATGGTAGATAAACTCTGCTTGGGGAGGAAATATTATTGATTCATTCATTCACAGTTGCAAGTCTCAGCTGGGGAGAGCTATCATTATTGTCTTACTCTGTGGGGAGTGAAAGTATCTTGGTCATATTCTTCAGCTGAATCTATCTTGTACCTGGTGGACAGAGCAACTGTACAGTTTGGACAATTTTATTGCCCCTGTTTCTGATATTACCAGTAATCGTCTTTTGTTTCGCATGTAAATATTTATGAGCAGCAATTAATGTCAAGTGCATATATCAAAAATGAACATTGGACTTTCTTTGCAAAACAAAACAAATAAAGGAAAAACAGTTTGAAATTTCTTTGAAAATGAATTGTATTGATTTTGAAGTTTGGCCTGTGAATAGGCGTTTTTGTACAAGAGGCTAACGTCCTAGTAGGAGAATGCCACCGAATAATAGAGTTTACACAATTTGTGAAAAACTAATCAAAACAGCTATGTGAATAACCCCATTGGATTCCAACTCTGCTATTTCCCTTATGTCCTCGAGCATCTCATCACTTTGCTACTTGGTTGAAGATGAATCAGATTGATTAGTGTCGTACGTGCTTAATAGTCGATACCAAAGTCTGGTTGCAAGGTGATCCAAAGAGACATAGTGTTACGCTTTGATCCCTAATTTTTTCCTGGACCGCCCTTTCGGGTTTTTAGTCCACCGGGATACCCTTTTTTGCCCAAACCGCCCTTTCAGGTTTTCGACTTTCCGGGTGTACATATTTTTTCATTTTCATCCCTTTTTTTTGCCCGAACCCTTTTGGTTCGCCAGGAAGCCCTTATTTTTTCCTAGGCCAGTCAACCTAGCGGGTCTTTGATTATGCGTAGTATCTATTCACTATGTCTGCATTGACGGGGTGAGGAAGGTCGTCACCATCCATGGTGGTTAGAATCATAGCTCCTCTTGAGAAAATGTTCTTAACCACAAATGGCCCTTTGTAAGTAGGGGTCTATTTTCCCCTGGGATCACCTTGAGGTAGTATGATGCGTTTGATAACCAGATCCCCAACTTGATACTCTTGTCGTCTAACTTTAATGTTAAATGCCTTGATCATCCGTTTTTGATACGTCTGACCATGAAAAATAGCAGTAAGTCTCTTTTTGTCGATTAAGTTCAGCTGATCAAGCCGGGTCTGAATCCAGTCATCTTCGCTCAAATCTGCATCCTTCATAATCTGAAGAGAGGGTATCTGAACTTCAATGGGCAAGACTGCTTCCATGCCATATACCAAGGAATAAGGTGTTGCCCCTGTTGACGTTCGTGCTGAAGTACGGTACCCATGAAGAGCGAATGGTAACATTTCGTGCCAGTCTTTGTATGTCACTGTCATCTTCTGCACAATCTTCTTAATGTTCTTATTAGCCGCTTCAACAGCCCCATTCATCTTCGGCCGATAAGGAGAAGAGTTGTGATGTTGTATCTTGAATTGCTTGCAGAGCTTAGTGATCATCTTATTATTGAGATTCGTACCATTGTCTGTAATGATCCTCTCTGGTACGCCGTATCGACATATCAGATTGTGCCAAATGAAACGTGCCACGACGTTCTTGGTCACAGTAGCAAAGGAAGCTGCTTCAACCCACTTCGTAAAGTAATTAATAGCTACCAGGATGAAATGATGCCTGTTGGATGACGTAGGTCTGATCTCGCCGATCATATCAATGCCCCACATTGCAAAAGGCCACAGAGCTGTCAAGACGTTCAGAGGTACTGGAGGTATATGCACTTTATCAGCATAGACTTGGCACTTGTGACAGGTCCAAGAATGCTGATAACAGTCGGCTTCCATGGTGGACCAATAATATCCTGCCCGAAGGATTTTCTTTGCCATAGTGTGTCCACTGGAATGAGTTCTGAAGGTACCTTCATGTAACTCTGTCATGATCCTTTCTGCTTCTTTCTTATCCACACATCACAGTAGGGTTGAATCATGGTTACGCTTGTAAAGGATGCCATTGCTGATGAAGAACTTCGCCGCAAACCTCCTCAGAAACTTCTTATCATTAACAGATGCACCCTCGGGGTATTCCTGAGCCTCCAGATACCTCTTCACCTCATGAAACCAGGGTTTATCTGCTACCTCTTCAGTCTCAATGTCACAGCAATGTGCAGGTTCGTCCAATCTTTCAATGATAATCTGGGGAGCTTCGTTGTCCCAATTGACTTTGAACATAGAAGACATCGTAGCCAGCACGTCCGCCAACTGATTCTCCTCTCTAGGGAAGTGTTCAAAAGTTATTTCTTCGAAATGGGGAAGCAATGTCAATACATACTCCTTGTAAGGAATAAGATTCGGGTGTTTCGTATCCCACTCGCCTTTGATCTGACTGATCACGAGAGCGGAATCTCCGAAAACACTCAAGAACTTAATCCTTAGGTCAATTGTTGCTCGAAGACCCATGATGCACGCTTCATACTCCTCCATATTGTTGGTGCAGTTGAAACATAGTCGGGTGGTAAATGGAGTATGAGAGCCTTTAGGAGATATGATCATGGCGCCAATGCCATTACCCAAAGCATTCTAAGCTCAATCAAAGTACATAGACCATCGGGATCCCTCCTCAGGTCCTTCATTCGGTCCAGGTTCTTCGCAGTCGGTCACTATCATGATATTCTCATCCGGGAACTCGAAGTTCATAGACTGGTAATCATCCACTGCCTGATGTGCCAAATGATCTGCCAATACACTTCCTTTGATTGCCTTTTGGGTCGTGTACTGGATGTCATACTCAGTCAAGATCATCTGCCATCTTACTATTCTTCCGGACAAGGCAGGCTTCTCGAAGATATACTTGATTGGATCCATCTTTGATATCAATAGAGTATTGTGAGTCAGCATATATTGTCTCATCCGGCGAGCAGCCTATGCCAAAGCGCAACAAGTTTTCTCAAGCAACGAGTATAGGGTCTCGCAGTCGGTAAACTTTTTGCTAAGGTAATAAATAGCATGCTCTTTTCGGCCAGACTCGTCATGCTGCCCCAACACGCACCCCATTGAGTTGTCGAGTACTGTCAAGTATAAGATCAAAGATCTCCCTTCAACTGGAGGCATCAAAATGGGTGGCTCTTGGAGATACTCTTTGATCCTTTTGAAAGCGGCCTGACATTCATAATTCCATCGTACCACTTGATCTTTCTTTAGTAACTTGAAGATTGGTTCGCAAGTAGCAGTCAGGTGCGATATGAATCAGGCAATACAGTTCAGACGTCCCAGAAAGCCTTTGACTTCTTTCTCTGTTTGGGGAATTGGCATTTCTTGTATGGCTTTTACCTTTGCAGGATCCACCTGAATACCTTTATCGCTTACAATGAAACCCATCAGTTTACCGGATCTCACTCCGAAGGTGCACTTGTTCGGGTTTAACCTTAACTTGTACAACTTCAACCTGTCAAATAACTTCTGAAGGTGGTCAAGATGCTCTTCTTCAGTCTGAGATCTTGCAATCATGTCGTCGACGTATACCTCAATCTCGTGATGGATCATGCCATGAAACAAAGCAACCATGGCGCGCTGATACGTTGCCCCAACATTCTTCAATCCAAAAGGCATGACCTTGTAGCAAAAGGTACCCCATTGAGTAAAAAAGGTTGTCTTCTCCATGTCTTCGGGAGCCATTTTAATCTGATTATAACCGGAGAAACCATCCATAAAGGAGAAGACCTTATGCTGAGCGGTTTTGTCAACCAGAATGTCGATATGAGGCAGAGGGAAATCATCCTTGGGACTCGCCCTGTTCAGATCCCTATAATCAACACACATTTGAACTTTACCATCCTTCTTCGGCACAGGAACCACATTGGCCTCCCACTGAGGGTAAGAAGTAACTGCTAGAAAACCGGCGTTAAACTGTTTCATAACTTCAGCCTTGATTTTCTCAGACATATTCGGGCGCATTCGGCGGACTTTCTGTTTTACTGGAGGACAGTCTTCCTTGGTAGGCAATCGGTGAACCACAATATCGGTATCCAACCCAGGCATATCTTCATAAGACTAGGCAAAGATATAAACGTAGTAACGTAGCATCTGAATCAACCGTTGCTTCACACTAAGCTCCAAATTTGCACCGATCTTAACTTCCTTCTTGTCTATCTCTGTACCCAGATTCACTGTTTCCACAAACTCTTCATGTGGCTGTATAGCCCTCTCTTCTTGGAGTAGCAGTCTTGCAAGTTCACCAGGCACTTCGCAATCATCTTCACCTTCGTCTTCGGCTAAGTTGATCGGACTTTCAAAGTCATAACTGGCAGTAGCAGAGTCGTTACCAGTGAGATCCAGAGTGGATGCAGACCTGTATATGTGAGTGTGTGTAAAATAGCTGTTTTGCAATATGTAATAAAAGAAAAACAAGGAGCGCAAAATTTGAAATGCAAGAAAATGTCCAATGCTTTTATTAATGATATATGAAAATGACACACATAAAACCCTCACAAATGAAGCCACAGTTCCCCGGGTAAGACACCGGGCCATAAAGTCTAAAACATTGTCTGTTACAAATTCAAAACAAAAAGTCTCATTACTGGGTAACAAAAGAAATTGGGATAAAGTCCTTTGCTGTCCAGTTGCTTAGTCCATCGTCGGTCGTTGGGTAAATCCAACTGTCAAACTCAGACTCTTCAACATCGTCTTCGATGGCATTCACTCCTGAATTGCTGATGAACAGGGGAGGTCTTCCGATCCGTGCATTCCGAACAACCTTTTGAGCTTCTGCAGTGAAACCCAAACCAAACTTGTTAGTCTTCTGTGAAAAATCATGGAGTTGGCCCCAATTTGCACACCCACCTTTCTCGACAACAGCCAGGGCATCCTTGAAGGAAGCCATCTTCATGGGAGGATCTTCAACAACAATCTCAGTTGATGCCAGTGTCTGGGGAACCTCTTCAAAATGCTGAAATGGTGTCTTAATGAACTCCCCATCCATTTCTACATATCGGAAGGAGTTGAGGTGGCTCACCATGTACTCCTCTTCTCCTTGCACTGTCACAATTTTCCCTTTCACCGGGTACTTTAGCTTCTGGTGGAGTGTAGACGTCACTGCCCCAGCCTTATGGATCCATGGACGACCCAGCAAACAAGAATAAGATGGCTGAATGTCCATCACATAGAATGTAGATGCAAAAACCTGAGAACCAACCTTAATCGGAATATCCACTTCTCCGTGCACCATCCTCTTAGACCCATCAAAGGCCCTGACGACAATGTTGCTTGGTTTCAGCTCCAACCCTTCACAGTCCAACCGGTCTAGAGCTTTCTTAGGAAAAACGTTCAATGAGGAACCAGTATCCACCAATACATGAGCAAGAGTAGTGCCCCTGCATTCAATGGTGACATGCAAGGCATCGTTGTGATTCTTCCCCTTAGCAGTCAAATCAGCGTCAGAGAAACCCAACCCATTATCAGCAGTCAAACTAGCCACGCAATCTTTAAACTGATCAACTGATGTTTCTTGAGGTATGTGTGCAATCTTCAGAAATGCAATCAGAGCCTTGGCATGGGCCTCTGAGCATAGTAACAGTGACAACATAGAGATTTTGGATGGGGTTTGCCCCAACTGCTCGACTACATTGTAGTCGCTCTTTTTGATGATCTTCAAAATTTCCTCCATATCTAGTCTAGAGGCTTCAACAGTAATTTTATTTGGTGCCTCCGTCTGGGCAGGCTCATCAGTGGTCCCTTTGCCCCGAGTGTCAGACGACTCGGCAACAGGGGTAAGAATGGGAACTTGAACAGGAATAGTAGCAGGTACACTGGCAGGTGTAATAACAACAGGTTTCCGGGTAGTTGGTGGAGAGATATCAAGGGAGAAAAGTCTTTCGCTGCGGGTGAATTTAGTAGGTCCAACAATATTACTGACGTCAGTATCAGCATCCAAATCTTGTTTAACTCCGTGATAATAGACATCAGCCCCGTAGTGCCAAGGGACAGCCTTATCAGATGTATAGGGGATAGGCCCTGGAACAGTGATGATCAACGGCGTGATTCTTGGAACAAATGTAATTCTAACAGGCTTTCTCGAGGAAGCCTTGGAAGAATTGTTGAAAATGGTGATAATAGCAACTTCTTCAGTATGAATCAAAGGAAAGACAGTCTTCTCAAACATAATTTCTTTATTATCCATCAGGCGTTGGACACCTGACTTCAAAAGATGGCAACCGGTAGGTAGGACAGAACAAATACGGAAACCTTCGTCACAGCCCGGAAATAAACCGGCTAACAAAAGGTTCTTCTTCACAGTCATCAAAGGGGTAACAATTTCGTTCACAGAAACCGTAAATAAGTCTTCATCTATAGCATTCACTCCATGCTTGGGAATAGGAGCAGTCACAACATTAGGTCTTTCAGGTGCTTCAAACTCAATCTCCTTAGCATCAATCAAGTCCTATATTTTGTTCTTCAAAACCCAACAATCATCTGTATCATGTCCCAGGCTATCAGAGTGAAAAGCACAGCGGGCATTAGGGTTGTACTTTGGTGATGTAGTGTTGGGATTCTGCGGGGCCTCCCTTGGAATCACTAGATTGGTTTTCAATAACTATGGCAGAATCTGAGATAAAGTCATGTTGAGCTGAGTGAATTGTCTTCGAGGTTTCTCGGCCCTTGGCTGATTGTTGCGCTGAGGAGCACCATCAGGTCTTGAAATAACAACCGTATTAACTGCTTGGCGGCGTTCAGGTCTATTCTGGCTTTTTGAACTGTAAACAACACTGGACTCCTTCTTAAAAGGCTTCTTCTTGGTGCTTGACGAAGCACCCTTCTGTATTTTACCAGACTTAATACCAGCCTCAATCCTTTCCCCAGTCATGATCAGCTCCGTAAACCCGGACGAAGAACTTCCAATCAGATGGTTGAAATACGGACCAGACAAGGTCCCCAGAAACATATCCACTAGCTCCCTATCAGCCAAGGGTGGTTGCACTCTTCCAGCGAGGTCCCTCCACTTCTGAGCATAATCTTTGAAACCTTCGCCCGCACCCATTGACATACCCTAGAGTTGGGTACGCGTGGGAGCGAGGTCGGCATTGTATTTGTACTGCTTGTAGAAAGCAGTGGCCAAATCTTCCCAATTACGGATGCTAATTCCTTCCAACTGGTAAAACCATTCAAGCTGAGTCCCTGAGAGACTATCTTGAAAGAAGTGGACCCATAGGTTCTTGTCAGCGGTGTACGACTGAATCTTCCTAACATACGACCGGAGGTGCAGTTTCGGGCAAGAAACTCCGTCGTATTTAGCAAAGGCTGGTGCTTTGAACTTGTGGGAAATCACCACCCCAGATGATAGACCTAAATCACCAAAGTCCAGACCAGACACTTTTTGAATTTCCATCGCACTCAACCGGTCTTCCAGTTGCTTGTATCTATCCTCAGCCGGAGGATACTGGTCTTCGTCAAAGTCCGTCTCGTTGTCTGAAACCACAGGGCTAGGAGCCCTCCTTTCTTCCGGACTATCTTTCCCTCCATATGAGGTGGTCAAATCAACTTCATCTCGTAGCCTGTTTCCAAACCTGTGGCCCATGTTAAACAGGATTGTCTTCTTCTTCTTCTTCTTCTTCTTCTTCTTCTTCTCTTTCAAGATAAGGGCCTTCAGGTCTTGTTGACCCTTAGCCAAATTCATGAACAACTCCTGGAACTGGGAGTTTTGAGCTTGTAGAGCCTTGATTGCTTGTTCAGTTGATGGTTCAGAAGACATGATGCTGAAATAAACAGTGAAGAAGATGAGAAAACCCTGTAAGGGTACCTGTTATGAGGTGCATGGAATGAAATGCGTATGCTATGATCTCAAAGACATCGAGAGCTTCAAATTCGTAAACCAAACATGAAACACAATTTTATTAGATAAACTTGAAATTCAATTGTTCAACAAATGCCCTTAAGGCGTTACAAGAAAGGAAATATTGAAAAGTAAATAAAAACTAGAAATAATCAAAGGACATCAGCGCTCCCATGGTCGTTTGCCTTTAGTGCTGACATAGTCGTTGATGATCTGCTCATTCTCCAACTGCCTTGTCAACTTCTGGATCTTTTGCTCTTGCTCGTGATACTTTTCTCTATAAGTATCCCATTCTTCCCTTAGCTGCATCCAGGACCTCTTCAATGCCCCAATGTAAGTAGGCATGTAAGGGTGTAAGATAGTAGGAGGAACCCCCTCCTCATCAACAACTTCAACAATAATAGGCAAGACGGCTTCACAGGGCATTCCCAGCTTTTGGGCACGTATGCGAACCCATCGGAGATATGGTTCCATTGGTAGAGAAGTCTTCACACCCAGCTCGTGTGGATCAGATCTGTGTACTCTATCCCAAGCCCTTATGAATTTGCGACGTTGCTCGTCACAATCCCCTTGAAAATCAAAGACTATACTAGGCATTAGCAGCTCATGAGGTCCATCCCTTCTGGCTCGCCCAAACTGACGTAAGGCCAAGCATGGATTGTAAGTAATTCCTCCATTGGTTCCTATCAGTGGAACATTGGAATATTCCCCATAGCGATCAATAACGGTCACCTCATCCATACCCTTAATAGTCCAAATGATGTCATTGTGAGAGAGAGACATAACCCTATAAGCTCAGCCCATGCCTTCTTTGTTCTTCAGAACTGATTTGGGGAGGTGAGAAATAAACCACCTCGCCAACAATGGAGCACAACACATCAAGGTTCCCCGCTTCCGAGCAGTACAGGCATAAAGCTGATGAAGAATGTCACCCAAGAGAGTGGGTACAGGATTACCAGAGATGAAGATTTTTACCGCATTCACATCAACAAAGGAGTCAGAGTTAGGAAACAATACCAAGCCATATATCAGAAGAGCCAGAATATCTTCGAATGCCTAGAAGTCTAGACTATCCCAGAAACGATTAGCCTTACCAACCAAGAACTTAGTCAAAAAGCCCTTTGCTCCACTACGAGTTTCCCAATTAGCCATTACCTTAGCCTTTGTCAGATGGAGGGCTGAAGCAATCTCTTCTGGCCTAAGGATCTTCTCCCAACCTGTGAACGGGTTATACTCCAGAATAGAGATACCAAGCAGATCAGAGAACTCTTCCAAGGTGGGGACCAACTGGTAGTCCTGAAAAGTAAAGCAATGGTACAGTGGATCAAAGAACTGGACTAGGACACTCATCATCTGCTCGTCCAATTTGGAAGTGACCAAACTAAGAAGATGCCCATGTCTTCTGATGAAGGAGGTAGTATCTGACATCTTTGCAACCAATTCTTTAAGCATAGTTGGAACCTGGACAAAGTTGATCTGGATGGTGTTCCTACGCATAGGTGCCATGACCTACAAAACAGAACAAAGATGAATCCCTCTTGTCTTTGAAATAGGTTAGTCCAATGCAAGATGTATGCAATGTTATAATGTCATGATGTCATGATAGAAAGCACACCACAAGTATCCACAAATAGAAAACATGGTAAAGGCACACAAGTCACACAGAGAGCCCTTAGATTTTAGGTTGGCAAGGAGTCTAGGTACTACCCTCTTTCAGTTCAGTTGGTTCAAACCTGTCCTAAAAATAGTAACCGGGTTCTAGAGGATCTCAATATCACTGACTACCCTCAATCGGTCATAATTCCAATTTAGCAACCTTTTCTTGCGGTCAGAATCATCGCGAGAGTTCAGTCTCAATGAGTGTAGCATACTGCTACTGTTCTATGGCCAAGTTGGTCAATTTAAAGGTTCTAAGGTCAGTTAATGCTTAATGACCCCTTAGCAGACCCATATTTTCCTCGTTGCGCCACAAGGGATATCGGTACATACTAAAGTGCCACACCAACATAGCTACTGCTTCAACCGTATCGGTCTACGCCTTAGCAGTAACCCTAATGTCTTAGATCATTTGTTTTGAGGCAACAATATCCGAGGCAACCATTTCGAGGCGACTATGATCTTTGGACAAGAGGGCGACCTCTAATGTATCCTATACTTAATGACCGTGTACGAAGGCAACCAAGTGGGGTGTACCCTAAGAGTGCACATGTGCGAGTGTGTCGTTTTCAGTTAATTTTATCTTTGTACATGTTAATGGTTATCTAAGTTGATTTTAGGTTAAAACATGCAGTCTTATCATGCATCCCTATTATCAAACATCTAACAGTTATATTTTGCAGAAAATAAATTGCAGAAATTTAACTAACTATTACAAGGCGTCGGGTATTTACATCACCAAAAGCAACCCTTTGAAATTTAAATGCGGAAAAATAAATAAAGCGATAAAAATAATCAAATGGTCCTAAGTATCTATTACATTCCGGGAACAAGTACAATATTGAATAAATAGATCGCGTGCGGGAAATTAAACCGGGTGCAAGTTGAGGGTTTTGACCCTTTGTTATTTAAAGAAAAGATTTTTGGTTTGTTTTTGAATTAAGAAAGAAACTATCCTAAATTAATAAATAAATAAAAATAAATATTTTTGGATTTTTGGTGTTTTAAGAAAGAAAATAAAATTAATTAATGTTAGTAAAATCCTAATTAAGTCTAATTGATTTTAATTATTTACAAAAATATATTAAAGTTATTTCTAATTAATAGCCTAAATTAATTAATTAATTTATTAATAAAAATTAAAATTTGATTTTATGAAGAAAATATTTTTTGTGGTTTTTAATTTTATAAAAGAAAAAATTTGATTGGTTAGAAAATAATAAAAAATAATTAAATCAAATAAACAAATAAACAAATAAAAAATAGAAAGAGAGAAAGGGTATGGGCCTAAAAAGGGTGGTTTGAGAAGCAATCTGAGGCCCATTTGCATTGGCCCCGTTTGACTTTTTTGATTCCCTGTGCGCATTTGGACTTGGCTTTATGGTGGACTCTCAATCTGGATCACCAGATCTGGCCTTGGGCCATCTGGCACTTTGATATGTGAAGGCATATGGTGAACTGCACTCCTGGACTACGCACAGGATTACCTGAAGAAAAAATATATTGAAATTTGGAGGACCTGGGATTCGAACCCAGGTCCTGAACGTGATAGCCAGCTCGCCTTGACCACTAGGCCATTTGCTTCAGTTGTTAACAATATACAAACAAAATATAATATAGTAAAATACGTTAATGTTCCAGAAAAATAAAAATAAAATGCGCGAAAATTTGAAAGGGCCAATCAGAGAAGGACACGATCTCGTCCCTGTCCTCAGGCCTGAAACAAAGTTACCTGGGGATTTGAATCCATAGATAAAAGCATAAGCCATTCCTAAAATTCATCTCAGGCCATATAAATTCCTCCCAAGACCATGGTTGCATTCGTCTTCCTCTCTCGGTCACATCCATAGCCATCATTAAGGCTAATTTTACCTGTAACAAAAAACCCTAATCCAAGAGGCAAAACCCTAACAATGGCGTTTTGCACCACATAGCAGATAAATGAAACCAAATAATACAGAAAGCTTGGAAATGATCTGGTGATTATAAATATGCCATTGATTCTTTGTAATAATGCATGATTTTTGATATATGAAATCAAATACAGAAGGGGATCGTGTGATACTTACAGCGCTCTAGGAGGTTGAAAAATGTGTGCTTTTGATCCCAAAAGGTTGAGTGAACACCTAACAATCGATTGGGATAACTCTTTGCTTCTGAAAATCTCTCTTGCTATGATTTCGAATTCCCACTTTTTCACCACTTTTTCAAGTTTTGTTTTGCTTGTTCTTGCAGCTTCCAACCCTTGTCTCGTGTCCTTTGGCTTCTTTATGTATGATACAAGGTGTTAGGGTAACAAATATGGATGGAATCCCTCTAAATCAATGCCTTATGATTTGATTTGATTCATCCTTTAAAGCTTGCCAAATTTATCAAATCTCCATCTTTTTGTACATTATATGGTGAGATGCGAATTTGATGCTGATCATGATGATGATTAAGACCTAAAACAACCAAAAAGATCTCAAGTAATCAATATTTAGATTTTACATGATTTAATTTGATTTAAAATGAAACAATTCAATAAAAATCAAATAAAATAATAAAAAAGAAATATGATATCAAGGCTGAAGCTAGGACACGTGTGCAATGGGGAAAGATCAAATCAAGTGGAAAATAATGGACCCATTTGACAAAATTTGAAGTTTTGGGGATAGTTGACTTTTGGCAATTTTGCAAAAATGCCCAACTTCAACAATGCATAACTTCTTCAATATTGAACTTTTGGAAGTGTTATTGGACTTTTTAGAAATATTGAGATGTCCTCTAAAAAACCCTTTTGGTCTCATCTAATTTTGATATTCCATGCTCAAGTTATAAGCTTTGGCAAAAAAGGTGTTTTTGTTGACTTTCAAAAATGACCTATAATGTCCAAATTTATAACTTCTTGTGAGTGCACTTTTCTGATCTTGGGGTATGAATATGGATTGTAGGAAATTGCATACTCTTCAAAATGAGCTTTGGATGGGTCATTTCTCATAAAGTATGAGAAAGTTATGCTTGGTCAAAGTTGAGTTGACTATTCCTGCAAAACCCTAATTTAGCAACTTTTGAGTCTTGATGAATTTTGAGCAATCCTTGATGAATCATGATCAACCCTTGATAAAATGATGAAATATCCTTCAAAATGAGAAGGTTGACAAAAAAATCTTGAAGTTTGACTGTTTGTAGGTCACAGTTGACTTTTGCCCTAGCATAGTCGATTTTTGGACCCTTTGAGCAATTGACTGACCAAACTTCCTCTGCAAGGCTTGAAATTTGACATGGATGACATTGTGAACATATTAGGACATTGAGGAAAACTTGAGGTCATTTGGAATCAAGGATCTTGATGCAGCACAAAACCCTAATTTGGGGTTGACTGCCTTAGGAGATAACTTGATTGTCCAACTCTTGAGCAATCTTGAGCCACTTGGAGATTTTTCTTGCAATGTTTTGAGAAATATGAGAGGGCAAATTTTGGGGTACAACAGTAGCTAACTTTGTGATTAAAGTAATCTTTATCAAAAAAGAGTACGTAGCTTTTTTCCATTTCATCCAAGAATGGTATTATCAAGTGGATAAAGCTTCGAATCTTTGTGTAATGTATCACAAATTTGTGTAAGCCTCTGATCATGTAAAGATTTTGAAGAAACATATCCTGACGAGTGAGATTTGGAGGATAAGTCTATGAGATTTGACTAATGTTCTTCAACCAAGCTTTCTCGAATGGTTCAGATTAGATTTGAAGTATGTTGCTTCGAAGGGAACCAATACTCCAATCGAAGCTTGCATGCAGGTAGTCATCAAGACAAACCTGCAGGAGTCCCTTGCTCAATTGAAGCTTTCATGCAGGTAACCATTGCATTGTGAATCAAGCAAATATGTAAGGCCAATGGTGCAATCGAATCTTGCATGCAAGAGGTAAATGGTGAAATCGAAGGATGTATGCAAGAAGTAAATGATGAAATAGAAGGATGTATGCAGTGAACCTAAACTCCCAAATGAGGCTTACATGCAGGAGGTCCCTACTTGGTGAATCGAAGGAAACCTTCAGAAGTTCATTGCCTTCTGAATTGAAGGAAGCTTTCACAAGGTCATTTCCTTCTGAATCTAAGGAAGCTAGTATGAAGCCACTACCTTCTGAATCGAAGGAAACTAGTATGAAGCCACTACCTTCTGAATCGAAGGAAGCTTTCAAAAGGTCATTTCCTTCTGAATTGAATGAAACTGTTTCAAAGGGAAACCAAACCCAGTCGAAGCTAGCATGCAGGAGAGAGTTCAGTCGAAGCTAAGCATGAATCGAAGCAAGCTTATTTTTCTTCAATTTTGTCAGAAAAATCAAATTTCTATGCTTTTCTCTTTCAATAGTTTCCTCTTTGACCTGATGCTTGGAAATCCAATATGATCCATGGAAATTATAGGGGGCATTAAAAACTCAATTGTACTTGTGTAAATTCAAAACTATAGTTTTGGGTCATCAGTGTTGAGGAAGTATCTTGAGCTGATCAAACCTTGTGCAATCATATCCTAATAGAAATCTTGTGAGAAAATTCTTGAGAGATGAGAGGGAAAATTTTGGGATACAACAGTAATAATTACTATGCGTCGAGCATGCTTAGCAGTACTTATACTTTCAATTTCATTATGGCTACCCCCTTTTTTAGATGCTCTCATTTTCCTCGTTTTTTCAGATTTAGCTTTAAATCCAGGTGAATCCAAATAGATAAGAAGTTCATCAAAAAATTCTTTTCTTATCCAATTGGGACATATATTTTCATGTTCCAAATGTTTCCTAGCACATCGTAGCATGTTAGAAAGTCGGCTTGATGTTCTGACATAATGATTTCTTTTTACTTCTCTCTCGTTCATTTGTTCTCACGTACACTTTTCCTGCAATGTTGTATGACATTCAAATAAATAGTTAGATAATTATAATAAAAAAGTAATTTAAATAACAATAACTTAAAAAATATAATAATTATACTTTAAATAATCAAAACCAATCATCTTTATCTAGAACATCTTTAAAACTCTTCCAAGCTTGTTTATACATTTGTTGAATTACATAACTTATACACTTTGCAGCAATCTGACTCGGCGTGAAACTAAACAACAATAATTTGAATTAGAATTAAATATAAATTTATATTAAAAATGGAAATGTATACTTAAATAAAAATTTATAAATTAGAAACTTACAAACATTCGGCAGGCCAAATACAATATCTTCCATCAATGATATAAATCTCACTCGGATCATCCTCATCATCGTCGTCCCCTATCCAACTCATGATCATCCACACCGGCTCCTCATGACCATCCTCACACTCAAGTATATGTATGGTAGGTGAGGTACAGGATCCACCAGTCTGCTGGAAGGACGAGGGCACCTGTGTGGGATGTGGGGTGTGGGATCCCCCGATCTACTGGAAGGATCAGGGTATCAATGCAGGAGGTGGAAAAATAGATCCCAAGTCTACTGGAAGGATAAGGGTACCTGTGCGGGAGGTGGAAAACTAGATCCCCCAGTCTGCTGGTATGGATAGTTGGATCCTTTGATCTGCTAGAATGGATAACTAGCTCTCTTAGATAGGCTAATAAAAGATGCACTTCCAGATGAGAACATAAGATAATCATGAGGGGATAATAATGACATAAGAGGTTGAGTACTAGACATGGACATAGGATCTACCTGACTCTACGGGGGAGGACACATGGTCGACTGAGGTACCTGACATACTTTTACTCTCGGGCGCTGTTGGGTCTTCTTACCAATACCATTACCCTTATCAGATCGGGGTGTCATTTTACCTATTTATATAGAATACACATCTAATATATATTTATCAACACAAATAATAAATTTAAAAAATACATTCTCATCAATATATATTCACTAACATATTCAATACATGGTTCATTAAGTAAAATTTCAAAAATACATTCTCATTAATATATATTCATTTTTCAAAATCTTCATGTTCATCATCATTTGATGTGACATTCTCCTTGGATCCAAACTCTTAATTCTCTTCGTCCATATTTTTTAACCAATAATATAGAGGCATCAGCTTGATGCCACTCAACCACTATATCAGACAAACTTGTAATTTATTCAATGATAATCACATCATTAATTTGTTCAACTTCATCAACTTAGTAAGCAACATATTCCACTAGATCACCCGTTTCAATATGACCCAATGGTTATTTTTTATTACAACATAACACCCTTGTTTAAGTGGCATAAATGAAGGATAAATAACATAATAAACTTGCCTAAAAATATGTGACATTATGAAAGGGTCATACTTTTTGTATCTTCGGTTCCTTTGAATCTCAACAATACCATATGTCTTATCTCTTTTTGTGCCTTTGGAATATGGATCGTATCACTCATAATAAAATAAGACAACTTTATTTTCCGAGTCCAAGTAATTGTATACCAACTCGTAGATATGTTTAACAAAGCCATATAAGTCATCTTCACCACCACATGTAACTCCTTTTACAAATACACCACTCTTTATGGTTTTTCCCTTTATCCCAGGTCTCAGTGTGAAATTTATATTCGTTCAAGAAGTATGTGTTACATTCGTTTGCGCTTTGAATATGGTCTTCAAACAAGTTTCTCAAATGGAGTATTTATTGAGCCGGTGCAATAATGCATGACAATTTTCCTTGAACCATATAGGAAAATGAGCATGTATGTCACCAAAGGTTGCTTGTACACTGGTGCTATGAAAATAGGAGGTGTTAAATTCCCTAAAAAGAAACACACTATAAGTTTCAAGGTAATAATTTTTATATTCAAATTGAAAAGAAAATTAAACAGTTGGGGTATACTTACTCAAGATATGGTTTAACTTCAATGTAGTTAATCAAGACATGAAAATGTGCAAATTACATTTCTTTTTGGGTCAACCAATGCACACACTTATTTCCAGGGGGATGCCCTGGAATCCGGAAGACTGATAGGTAAATTGACTTCTTTCGATAATGTTAGTTCCATGGCTTTATGACTGACTAAATTTTGGTAAAACATGATTCTATACTGATATTGAGCAAGATGTTGTAACATCTTCATCAACTGCCATAACAGTTTTTTTGTTATCTGTTTCCAGCAAGATGTCGAAGACAAATGTTATGACATCCTGGACTGTGTATAGTAGGTGCTACTGTTATGTATCTCTTGACATATTAGATTTTATGCGCAGGTCAAGAAGATGATTTAGGATCAAAGTGAATATTTAATTAGATTTAAAAATATGTATTCCTGACATTGTGTTTCTGTGCTAAGACATCAGTCTTGACCTTTGTATTGCACGTGCCAGAATTTAAATTGGCATTAGAGCAGGAACCTTGTTTTGTATATTGGGTGAGCTCCAGGGAGACTATTTTCTGGTACTATGGATAACAAAGAAGGATACAACAATATACCACCTCTTTAGATGGTTCTAATTATGATTGGTGGAATGTTAGAATGATTGCTTTTTTTAAGTCAATAAACAATAAGGCTTGGAAGGTTGTTTTGAAAGGATGGGAACATCATGTTAATGTAAACAAAGATGGGAAGGTGTCATTAAAGCCAGAAGAAGATTGGAATGATAAGGATGATAAACTAGCTCTTGGAAATTCAAAGGCATTGAATGCTTTATTCAATGGAGTAGACAATAATGTTTTCAGGCTGATTAATACCTGCACTATAGCAAATGATGGTTGGGAAGTTCTCAAGATAACTCATGCAGGTACATCTAAAGTAAATATGTCAAGACTCCATCTTCTAACTTCTAAATTTGAGAATCTAAAGATGAAGATTCTTGAAATAGCTAATGCATCCACTGCCATGGGAGAAAAGATGTCAGAAAAAAAAAGCTTGTTAGAAAGATTCTTAGGTCTCTACCTAATAAATTTGACATGAAGGTAACAACCATTGAATAGGCTCATGACATCAGTAACATCAGGGTTGATGAACTTGTTGGTTCACTTCAAACCTTTGAGTTGGCCATTAGTGACAAGTCTGAGAAAAAGAACAAGAGCGTAACTTTTGTTTCTAATGGCGAAGATGAAGAAGGCCAAGTTGATTTAGATATTGATAAAGGTCTGTATAATACTATTGTGTTACTTGGAAAGCAATTCAACCGAATTTTAAAAAGGATGGACAGAAGAGGAAAAACAAATGTCGGGAACATCTCATCTAACTTTAGGAGTGATGGTGATTTTCAGAAGAATACCAGACCTGAAGAAAAGACCAATCAATGCAAAGGAATTCAATGCTATGAGTTTGAAGGTTTTGGTTACATCAAACCAGAATGTCGCACTTTTCTCAAGAGGCAGAAAAAGGGCTTTACTGTGTCTTGGTCTGATGATGATGAGTCAGAAGATGAGGCAAACAATGAATCTGCAAAACTTGTGGTGGCTCTTTCTAGATGATGGGCAGATGAAGTGGAAGCTTATGATGAAAGTGCCCTCTATGAAGGCCTTGATGTATCCTATAAAGACACATGTGATAGGAGTGAAGAAAACCTTAAGATAGTAGAAGCACAGAGAAAGATCATAGCTTAATTGGAGAATGAGAAGAAGAAGCTCCTATGTTCTATTCCACATCTTCAAAGTGAGGTAACTATCTTAAATTCATAGATCAATAACATGCCAGATTCCTTGAAGAAGATGGAAATTAAAGCTGATATGGTGAGAGAGGAAGGAGATACTGTTGTACCCCAAAATTTTCCCTCCCATATTCTTCAAGATTTGACAAGCATCACCTCAAAGGGTTCAAAGTCTACTCAATGGCTACACAGTCAACCACTCTCCTAAAGCCAGTCAAACTAGGGTTTTGGTTCTTGCAAGGAAGTTGAGGTTTTCAAAGGCCCAATCAAGTCCCATATGCTCATATACATTGTCAAGCACCTACATGTCAAGTTTCAAGGCTCACAAGGTCAAGTTGCACAGTCAAAAACCCTAATTGCTCCACAGTCAACTGCAGGGGCAAAATGGTCATTTGGCAGTCAAAAGTCAAATTTTTTGGTCAACATCTTATTTTGAAGCCACAATCATCATTTGGTCAAATCTTGACCATGATTTCCCAAGATTGGCTCACAAATCATCAAGATGCAAAAGTTTCTATTTTTGGAAAGCTGAAAATCAACTGTAACTTGACCAAGGCATAACTTTTTCATGGTTCATCAGAAAAATCCCATCCAATGCTCATCTTGAAGGAGAGGACATTTCCTACAACTCATATTCACATTCCAAGTCCAAGAAATTCTCTCACAAAAAGTTACCAATTTCAACATTATAGGTCATTTTCAAAAGTCAACAAAAAGGAACTTTAAGTCAAAGACCATAACTTGAGATTGGTAAATCAAAATGACATGGGACCAAAGACATTGGTTAGAGGACTTCAAGACCTTTCCAAAATATCCAAGAACATGTTTATATCTTCAAAATTGAGCAAGATATGCATTGGAGAAGTTGGGAAATTTTTGTGAAATGGCCAAAGTCAACTATCCTTGAAATTTCATTTTTGACAAAGGGGCCCCACTTTTTCCACTTGTTTCAGCTTGGCCATGCCTCCCACGTGTCCCACAATTTATTTCAAGATTTAAAATTAATTTTCCCATTTTTATTTAATTTTATTTGATTTAATTCATTTTAAATCTTTAAAATTCAAATAAAAATCAAAGAAATTAATGGAGGGATATATTTTGTGTTGAATAGCTTTGATACACCATCATTCACCTTCCAAATTCGTGCAAGGCCTATTATGAGCACAAAATTCAAATTTGACACAAAAATGGCAAGTTGTTTAAATGGTGTTCATGGCAAAATCAAAAGCATAATTGCAAGGCTTCAATGACCATAATTCTGATTTGATACTCATTACAAAACATATATGCAAGCTTCCCAATACAAGGACACGACCTAGAAACACTCCAAAGGGCCAAACAACTTTCAAATTTTCAAGAGAAAATTCACAAACTGAAAACGACTTTGCAGCATCATTCAAACCTCTCCTTCGATCCAAACACATTCCTGACCCTTCCAGGAACCTTTGGCAATCAGAATTAAGCCAAATCACTCAAGGAATCACGCTACACAAGTCACACGGTTTGTCCAAATTTTGAGAAACTGAATTCCATTTTTATGCCTCCTTAATTCATTTTGAACATTGCTATGCATTGCTGACACCATTACGAAACTTTCTGCATGTTTTAATTTGTTTATAAGGCTATAAAACGCAAAGTGCCATGGTTGGTTTCTAGGTTTTTCAGAGCTTCGAATTTGGGGTTTCCCTCATACTGTAAAATTGAACCTCAAAACAGGCATGGTCAAACTCAGAAGCTTAAGACGGATTGAATGGACATGTCGCGCTCTTTTTATTTGATCCATAGCGCTAATCGCTATTATTGACAATTTGTTTCGTGGGGGTTTAAAACCCCCGCTATGTGATTGCTTTTTTGTTTCAGGACGGATGAAGAAGATGATGCGTGGATGAACTGGATTGGTGCATTCAAATATGTGGCGCGCTTTTTTAAAATTCCCAGCATAATTCTGTTTTTGCATATTATTATTATTATTATCTATTTTGTTTACAAACAATTGCAGTTGGCTGAGTGGTGGTGAACGTGTCATGCAAGTGTTGGGACCTGGGTTCGATTCCCAGGTCCCCCTATAATTTCAATATTATTTTTCCAAGTGCTTTCCTGTGCAGATTCCAAACTGAGGCGCACCATAAGCCTCATATCTCTGCCTGCCATGTGTCATCAGTGCAGATCCAAAGGGCCAAGCATAAGGGACACCATGTTCTGGAGTCAACATGGACGCAGGCAACCAGAAAAAGTCAACAGGCCTTGTCCAAATGGGCCTCAAATTTCAATCCAACACCCTCCATTTCAGCCCACACCCCCCTTGGGTTTTACTCTTCTTTTTATCTTGTTTTGACATTTTCCTTTTTTATTTACTTGCCTTATTTTATTTTTTTTATTATTAACACAATTAACATAATTAACATATTTTCATTAAAAAAAAAAGAATTAACATCATCATTATTATTATTATTTTATTTTGTAAATAAACAATAATTGAATTAGTTTAATTAGGCAATTTCAATTTCTTTTCTTAATAATTAAAATAGATTTAGAATTAGGAAAAATTAACTTTTAGTTTTATTTCTTTTTATTTTATTTCATAAAAAACATAAAAAACAAAAAAATATTTTCTTTTAATTAAATTAATTAATTAGTCATTAGTTAGTTTTAATTTCATTTTAATTACAAAAAGACAAAAAAATCAATTTCTTTTCTTAAAAGGGTCAACACCCTTAGGACATTCCCGATTCTTTCTTTCGCGCGCGTTTCAGTTTTAATTCCTTATTTCTGATTATTATGTAACTGCATCCGGATGTAATAGTAATTAGGATTTTTTTTACTTTTCGCACTTATTTACCAAAAAAACGGGTCTTTGTAATTTTTGGCGATGTATAGACCCGCGCCTTGTAATAGCGTAGGATTTATGTTTCCGCAATTTACTTTCTGCACCCCTTAACTGTTAAATGCATGCAAGAATGTATGGTAAATAAAAACAACTCATAGCTCACTAATAACAAAGACAAACATTAACTGAATACAACACACAAAGCACATGCCACTCCTAGGGTACGCCTCACTCGTTGCCTTCGAAACGTGGTCGTCAAGTATAGGACGTTTTAGTGGTCGCTCTGATGTCTAAGATCCAGTCGCCTCGAAACGGTTTCCTCGGATAAAAGGATCTAGAACATTAGGGTTACCTCTAAGGTATCCTACTATTGCTTCGGTGACCACACTGTCCCTACAAACGAATTGACCCGAACACCTCCAACGATGGTGCTACCTACCTCTCAATGGTGGGATAGCACTATCTAAAGGACTCTTACACAACTTAATTCCTTAGGGTAGGTAGATGACTCATGGGTACTTGCTCTTTTAAAAAAAAACAAACAAAATACTTTTCACACCTTACACTTTCAAAAAGCTTTCAAAACAAATTTTTCAAACACTCTTGAGGACTGATACAAGAGTCATTCAGAAATCTTTCAAAGAAACTCTTTCAAACCCACTCACACTTGAAAAGCAAACATATTTTGAAAACATAAGAGCAAGTACCTAAGAGCCTGTGGATAACCACGGATCGAAAGGGTGCTAACACCTTCCCTTTCTATAAATCTACCTCCCGAACCGAGAAACATTCTCATATGGAATTTTGCTGTGCTTTTGTCCTTTCCATGTTGGAGAAAATAAAAGACGGTGGCGACTCTTGCTTCCGCGACATTTCGCGAAACCAGCTTAAAAACAGTCAGTTCTCATTCCCACCGATCACAGAACTGGCGACTCTGCTGGGGATAAAACTAAAGTGAGGTGTACCTTAGGATAGATCATACTTATGTTTTCAATTGCTTTGCTTTGATTGCTTTATATTTATGGGCTTTGCATCGGAGTTTCATAGATCCTAACTCGGATCTGGGGATACCCTTTTAGGTAGCATAAGCTGCGAGGGACCTGTCCGACGTAGACCGACACGGGTGAAGCAGTGGCTACGTTGGTGTGGCACCTTAGTCTGTACCGATATCTCTTGTGTTGCAACGAGGAGAATATGGGTCTTCTGAGGAGTCATTAAGCACCAGCCGACCTTAGAACCCTAATGTGACCCAACTTGGCCATAGAACAGTAGCAGTATGCTACACCCATTGAGGCTAAACTCTCGCGATGGTTCTGGCCGCAAGAAAAGATTGCAACGCTGGAGTTATGACCGATTGAGGGTAGTCAGTGATATTGGGATCCTCTAGAACCCGGTTACTTTTGATAGGACAGGTCTTAACCAACGAAACTAAAAGAGGGTAGTACCTGAACTTCATGCTGACCTAAACTCTAAGGGTTGTCTGGTGTGACTTGTGTGCCTTATCATGTTTGCCTTTGTGAATATTTGTGGTGTGCTTTATCATAACATCATACCATTGCATGCATCCTGCATAAGGACTGACCTATTTCAAAGACAAGAGGTATTCACCTTTGCTCTGTTTTGTAGGACACATGATGCCTGTGCAAAGGAACACTATCCGGCTCAACTTTGTTCACTCACCTGATTTGCTTAAAGAGTTGGTTGACAGAATTCCAAACACTGCTTCCTTCATCCAGAGGCATGGTTCTCTTCTCGGTTTAGTCACTTCAAAGTGGGACCAACAACGGATGAGTGTCTTGACCCAGTTTTATGATCCCTTGTACAGTTGCTTCACCTTTCAAGACTTCTAGCTGGTCCCTACCCTGGAAGAATTCTCTGATTTGCTTGGCATCCCTATTTTGGATCAGACTCCCTTCACTGGCTGGGAGAAGGCTCTTAGACCTGAGGAGATTGCAGCAGCCCTTCCTTTGACCAACAAGGAGGTAATGGACAACTGGGTGACTAGAAGCGGAGTTAAGGGCTTTTTGGCTAAGTTTCTGATTGGTAAAGCTAACAGTTTCTGGAATGACTTAGACTTCAGGGCGTACGAGGACATTCTGGCTCTCTTAATCTATGGGCTAGTATTGTTTCCAAATCCTGATAACTTTGTCAATATCAATGCCATAAGGATCTTCATGTCTCAGAATCCCGTACCCACTCTCTTGGGTGATATCCTGTAACAACTCTATGCTCGTACTGCCCGAAGACGAGGAACTCTGTGGTGTTGTGCTCCTTTGTTAGTGAGGTGGTTTATTTCGCACCTCCCCAAGTTCGTGCTGAAGAACCAAGAAGGAAAAGGCTGGGCTCATAGGTTAATGTCTCTCACTGATAATGACATCATTTGGACTCTCAGAGGTTTAGATGAGGTGGCTGTTATTGATCGTTGCGGAGAATATCCTAATGTTCCGTTGATTGGTACTCAGGGCGGAATCTCTTATAATCCATGTTTAGCTCTCCGTCAGTTTGGAAGAGCCAGAAGAGCAGGGCCTCATGAGATATTGGTGCCTCACATCAGTTTTGAGTTTCAGGTAGATAGTGACGAACTGCGCCGTAGATTCATCAAAGCTTGGGACGGAGTTCACAAAGCTGACCCACATGAGTTGGGACTGAAGATTTCTCTACCAATGGAACCCTATTACAGATGGGTCCGTATACGTGCTCAGAAGTTAGGTATGCCATATGAAGCTGTCAGGCCTATCATTCTTGAAAGTCCTGATGGAGACGGGGTCCCTCCAACCATACTCCCTCCTCAGATACCCACTGATGTTGATACACTAAAGAGATCTTGAGCGCAACTACAGGAAGAGCGGGATTATTATCGGGAAAAGTTCAACGAACAGGAATAGAAGATCCAGAAGCTGACCAAGCAATTGGAGAACGAGCGGGCCCTGAATGACTATATCCGTACTGAGAAGAGGAGGCCATGGGAGCACTGATGGGCTTTGGATGCTTCTTTTACAGCTTTATTTCCTTTTCAGTATTTTCATTCTTGTAACGCCTAAGGGCAAATTGTTGAACAATTTAAAGTTTGAATCTAATAAAGTGTGTTTCCCTTTTGTCTACAAAGTTGATTCCCGATTGTCTTTGAAAACATAATTGATACGCATTTCATTCATCATATGCATCACATGTACCCTTTTTCTACAGGTTGCTTAATCTTCTTCGCTGTTTATTTCAGCACTCAAGCATCATGAATCCTGAACTCACTACCGAGCAAACTATCAAGGCCCTCCAGGCCCAGAATGCCAAATTTCAGGAGATGGTCATGAAATTGGCCCAGGGACAACAAGAGCTGAAGGCTTTGCTCCTGAAGAAGAAGAAGAAGAAGAAGAGGACTGTGCTATTCAACACTGGGCGCAGACTCGGGAATACATTGCAGAATGAAGCTGAGAGGACTACTCCATCTGTAGGGGAAGGCAGTCACCAAGGGAGAGAGGTTTCTAGCCTTGTGGTCTCTGACATCGAGACAGACTTCAACGATGAACAGTACCCTCCTACTGAGGACCGATACAAACAGCTGGAGGACAGGTTAAATGCTATGGAGATTCAATGTGTGCCTGGGTTGGATTTCGGAGACTTGGGGTTATCTTCTGGGGTGGTGATCCCACACAAGTTCAAGGCGCCGACCTTTGTGAAGTATGACGGGGCTTCCTGCCCTAAGATGCAACTCCGCTCTTCTGTAAGGAAGATCCAGCCTTACACTGCAGACAAGAACTTATGGATCCATTTCTTCCAGGAGAGTCTTTCAGGGACTCACCTCGAATGGTTCTATCAGCTGGACGGGACCAACATTCATAACTGGGAGGATTTGGCCACTGCTTTTTACAAGCAGTATCAATACAATTCCGACCTCTCTCCCACGCATACCCAACTCCAGGGTATGTCACTGGGAACGGGCGAAGGTTTTAAGGAGTACACACAGAAATGGAGAGATCTGGATGGCAGGGTGCAGCCACCGTTGACGGATTGCGAGCTAGTGGACATGTTCTTGGGGACCCTATCTGGTCCATTCTTCAATCATCTCATTGGTAATTCCTCTGTTGGGTTTACTGACCTGATCCTGACTGGTGAGAGGATCGAAGCTGGTATAAAATCAGGGAAGATACAGAAGGGTTCCTCCTCAAATACTGAAAAGAAGCCCTTCAAGAAGGAGGCCAGTGCTGTGTATGGTCTCAGGAGACAGAATAAATCGGAACGCCGCCAAGCTGTCAACGCGGTGGTTATTTCTAAGCCTGCTGCTGCTCCTCAGCAATACAACCAGCCCAGAGCTGAGAGGCCCAAAAGGCAGTATACTCGGCTCAGCATGACTCTCTCTCAAATATTACCGCAACTACTGTCAACTAGCATGGTAACTGTCAAGGAGGCTCCGAAGGTTGTAAATACAGCATCTCCGAAGTACAACCCCAACGCCCATTGCGCTTATCACTCTGATAGCCCGGGACATTCTACTGATGACTGTTGGGCCCTAAGGAATAAGGTTCAGGACCTTATTGATGCCAAGGAAATACAGTTCGAGGCACCCGAAAGGCCAAATGTTGTGACCGCTCCCATGCCCCAACATGGAGTAAACGCTGTTGAGGAGGATCTGTATGTAGCTTCTGTGGATGATGTTGCTACTCCGCTGCTGACCATCAAGAGGAACCTGTTGCTAGCCGGTTTATTTCCGGGATGTAGTAAAGGTTGCCATTTATGTGCTGATTCACCTGCTGGTTGTCCTTTGCTGAAGTCAGGCGTCCAAAACCTGATGGATAGTAAAGAGATCTTGTTCTAGAAGACTGCCGTTCCTGCTGCCCCTGTTGAAGAAGTTTCAATTGTTACCATTTTCAACAACCCTTCCACGGCTCCTTCAAAGAAGCCTGTCCAAATTTTGCCTGTTCACAAGATTGCTCCTATAACCATTACTGTTCCGGGGCCCATCCCCTACAAGTCTGATAAAGCTGTCCCGTGGCACTATGGGGCAGATGTTTATGTTCTGGGAGTGAAACAAGAGTTCAATACTGCTACCGGTGTCACCAACATCACCGGTCCTGCTAAGGTCACTCGTAGTGGAAGACTGTTCTCACCAGACATTGCACCTCCAGTAATTCAGAGGCCTCTTGTCATCACACCTGCCAGTGTGCCTGTTTCCCCCCCTGATCAAGTTTCTACCCCTGCTGCCGAGTCATCTGACGCTCGGGATAAGGGGAGTGCTACTGATGTGCCTGCCCGGACGGAGGCACCGAAGACCACTGTTGAGGCTTCCAAGCAAGAGATGGAAGAGATCCTCAAAATTATAAAGAAAAGTGATTTCAATGTCGTTGAACAGCTGGGGCACACCCCCTCTAAAATCTCCATGCTATCACTGTTGCTGTGTTCAGAGGCCCATGCCAAGGCCCTGATTGCGTTCCTGAAGACGGCCCACGTGCCCCAAGAAACGTCTGCTGATCAATTCACCGACTGTGTGGCCAACTTAACCGCTGATAACGGTCTGGGTTTCTCTGATGCTGATCTGACGGCCAAGGGGAAGAACCATAATGATGCCCTGCATGTCTCCATTGAATGCATGGGCACAACTCTTGCTCACGTGCTAGTTGACACGGGTTCTTCACTGAACGTACTACCCAAGAAAGCTCTAGACAGGCTGGACTGTGAGGGTTTAGAGCTCAAACCAAGTAACATTGTTGTTCGGGCCTTTGACGGGTCCAAAATAATGGTACATGGTAAGGTTGACATCCCAATCAGGGTTGGGTCACAGGTCTTTGATTCAAAGTTCTATGTGATGGATATTCGTCCGTCCTATTCTTGTTTGCTGGGTCGTCCGTGGATCCACAAGGCAGGGGCTGTGACTTCAACTTTACATCAAAAGCTCAAATACCCGGTCAGGGGGAAGATCGTAACAGTGCAAGGGGAAGAGGAATACATCGTCAGCCACCTCAACTCCTTCAGGTACGTAGAAATGGATGGGGAGTTCATCGAGACCCCCTTTCAACATTTTGAAGAGGTGCCACAAACATTGGCAGTAGCAGAGACAGTGACTGAAGAGGGTTCTCCTTTGAAGATGGCCTCCTTAAAGGACGCCCGGGCTGTGATCGAGAAGGGTGAGTGCGCAAACTGGGGCAGGCTTCCTGATTTTACTCCAAAGACTGACAAATTTGGCTTGGGTTTCACTGTAGAAGCTCAGAAGGCTGTGCGCAAGGCAAGGATTGGAAGACCTCCTGTGCTCATCACCAATCCAGGAGTGAATGCTATTGAGGACGAAGCGGACGAATCTGAATTCGACAGCTGGATCTACCCAACGACCAACGGTGGACCTAGCAACTGGACTGCAAAAGACTTTACACCTATTACTTTTGTCACCCAGTAATGAACTTCTTTGTTTTGGATTTGTAATAAACTAATTCTAAACTTTATGGCCCGGTGTCTTACCCGGGGCACCGTGGTTTTATTTGTGAGGGCTTTTGTTTGTCACTTTCATATATCATGAATAAAAGCATTGGACGTTTTTTACATTTCAAATCTTGCGCTCCCTTTCTTTCTTTATTATATATTGCAAAACAGCTATATTTACACACACTCACTCATACAGGTTTCAATCCACTCTGGATCTCACTGGTAACGACTCTGCTACTGCCAGTTATGACTTCGAAAATCTGATCAACTTAGCCGAAGACGAAGGTGAAGATGATTGCGAAGTGCCTGGTGAACTTGCAAGACTGTTACTCCAGGAAGAGAGGGCCATTCAGCCACATGAAGAGCCAGTGGAAACGATAAATCTGGGTACTGAGACAGACAGAAAGGAAGTCAAGATTGGTGCTAATCTAGAGCTCAGTGTGAAACAACGGTTGATCCAGATGCTGCATGATTACATGGAAATCTTTGCCTAGTCCTACGAAGATATGCCTGGGTTGGATATCGACATTGTGGTTCATCACCTACCTACCAAGGAAGACTGCCCTCCGGTTAAACAAAAGGTTCGCCGTATGCGTCTAGAGATGTCCGATAAAATCAAGGCCGAGGTTATGAAACAATTTGACGCCGGTTTTCTTGCAGTAACTTCTTACCCTCAGTGGGTTGCCAACGTGTTTCCAGTGCCAAAGAAAGATGGTAAGGTCTGAATGTGTGTTGACTACAGGGATTTGAACAGGGCAAGCCCTAAAGATGACTTCCCCCTGCCTCACATCGACGTTCTGGTTGACAATACTGCTCAGCACAAGATGTTCTCCTTCATGGATGGTTTTTCAGGTTATAATCAGATCAAAATGGCTCCTGAAGACATGGAAAAGACTACCTTTGTTACTCAATGGGGCACCTTCTGCTACAAGGTCATGCCATTCGGGTTGAAAAATGCTGGGGCAACCTACCAACGTGCCATGGTTGCTTTATTTCATGACATGATCCACCATGAGATTGAAGTGTATGTCGATGATATGATTGTAAGGTCTCAAACTGAGGAGGAACACCTTGACCATCTACAGAAGCTATTTGACCGGTTGAAGTTGTACAAGCTGAGGTTGAACCCAAACAAGTGCACATTTGGGGTAAGATCTGGAAAGTTGCTAGGCTTCGTCGTGAGCGACAAAGGTATTCAAGTGGACCCTGCCAAGGTTAAAGCCATACAAGAGATGCCAGTTCCCAGGACAGAGAAAGAAGTCAGAGGCTTTCTAGGACGTCTGAATTACATTGCCCGATTCATCTCGCACCTAACTGCTACTTGTGAACCAATCTTCAAGCTGTTGAAGAAAGATCAGGTAGTGCGTTGGAATGATGAATGTCAGGCCGCTTTCGACAGAATCAAAGAGTATCTCCAAGAACCACCCATTCTTATGCCACCGGTTGAAGGGAGACCTCTAATACTATACTTGACGGTACTTGACAGCTCAATGGGGTGTGTGCTGGGGCAGCATGACGAGTCTGGCCGAAAAGAGCACGCCATTTATTACCTTAGCAAAAAGTTTACCGACTGTGAGACCCGATACTCACTGCTCGAGAAAACTTGTTGCGCTTTGGTATGGGCTGCTCGCCGGCTGAGACAGTATATGCTGACTCACACTACTCTGTTGATTTCAAAAATGGATCCGATAAAGTACATATTCGAAAAGCCTGCTCTGTCCAGAAGAATAGCAAGATGGAAGATGATCTTGACAGAATACGACATCCAGTACACGACTCAGAAAGCAATCAAGGGAAGTGTATTGGCAGACCATTTGGCACACCAGGCAGTAGACGACTACCAGTTAATGAACTTTGAGTTTCCAGACGAGAACATCATGGTAGTGACTGATTGCGAAGTACCTGGACTGGATGAAGGACCTGAAGAAGGATCCCGATGGTCTATGCACTTTGACGGAGCTTCCAACGCTTTGGGTAATGGTATCGGCTGTGATCATATCCCCCAAAGGCACTCATACTTCACTTACCGCCCGGCTATGTTTCAACTGCACCAACAACATGGCGGAGTATAAGGCGTGCATCATGGGTCTTCAAGCTGCGATTGACTTAAGGATCAAGTTTCTGAGTGTCTTCGGAGATTCCACTCTCGTGATCAATCAGATCAAAGGCGAGTGGGATACGAAACACCCAAACCTCATTCCTTACAAAGAGTGTGTGTTGACATTGATCCCCCATTTTATAGAGATAACTTTTGAACACTTCCCAAGGGAGGACAATCAGTTGGCGGACGCGTTGGCTACGATGTCTTCCATGTTCAAAGTCAAGTGGGACAATGAGGCTCCCCGGATCATTATCTGGAAACTGGACGAACCGGCATATTGTTGTGATCTTGAGGCTGAGATGGTAATTGAAAAACCCTGGTATCATGAAGTGAAGAGGTACTTGGAAGCTCAAGAATACCCCGAGGGTGCATCTGTCAACGACAAGAAGTTCCTGAGAAGGTTCGCTGCAAAGTTCTTCCTCAGCAACGGCATTCTATACAAGAGAAACCATGATTCAACCTTACTGCGTTGTGTGGATAAGACTGAAGCAGAAAGAATCATGGCAGAACTGCATGAAGGTACCTTCGGAACACACTCCAGTGGACATACTATGGCAAAGAAAATCCTTCGGGCAGGATATTTCTGGTCCACAATGGAAGCCGACTGTTACCAACATTCTCGGACATGTCACAAGTGCCAAATCTATGCTGATAAGGTGCACGTTCCTCCAGTCCCTCTGAATGTCTTGACTGCACCTTGGCCCTTTGCAATGTGGGGCATCGATATGATCGGCGAGATCAAACCTACGGCATCCAACGGGCATCGCTTCATCCTGGTAGCAATTGATTACTTTACAAAGTGGGTTGAAGCAGCTTCCTACGCTACCGTAACCAAGAACGTCGTGGCACGGTTCATTCGGCATAACCTGATCTGTCGATACGGCGTCCCGGAAAGGATCATTACGGACAATGGTACCAATCTTAATAACAAGATGATCACTGAGCTCTGCGAGCAATTCAAGATACAGCACCACAACTCTTCTCCTTATCGGCCGAAGATGAATGGGGCTGTCGAAGCAGCTAATAAGAATATCAAGAAAATTGTGCAGAAGATGACAGTGACCTACAAAGATTGGCAAGAGATGTTATCGTTTGCTCTTCATGGGTACCGTACCTCAGCAAGGACGTCAACAGGGGCAACTCCCTTTTCCTTGGTCTACGGAATGGAGGCAGTCTTGCCTATTGAAGTCCAGATACCCTCTCTCCGGATAATGAAGGATGCAGGTCTGAGCGAAGATGATTGGATCCAGACTCGACTTGATCAGTTAAACCTAATTGACGAAAAGAGACTCACTGCTATTTGTCATGGTCAAACGTACCAAAAATGGATGATCAGGGCATTTAACAAGAAGGTCAGACGCCAAGAGTATCAAGTTGGAGACCTGGTAATCAAACGCATCATCCTTCCTCAAAGTGATCCCAGGGGCAAATGGACCGCCACATACTAAGGGCCATTTGTGGTTAAACATGTCTTCTCAGGAGGAGCTATGATTCTAACCACCATGGACAGTGACGACCTTCCTCACCCCGCCAATGCAGACATAGTAAAAAGATACTACACATGATAAAAGACCCGCTAGGTTGACATACCTAGGCAAAAATAAGGGCTTCCCGGCGAACCAAAAGGGTTCGGGCAAAAATAAGGGATGAAATGAAAAAAAATCTGTACACCCGGCAAGTCGAAAACCTGAAAAGGCGGCTTGGGCAAAAATGGGTATCCCGGTGGACTGAAAACCCGAAAGGGCGGTCCAGGAAAAAGTTAGGGATAAGCGTAATACTATGTCTCATTGGATCACCTTGCGTCCAGAATCCGGTATCAACTTTCAAGTTCAAACGGCATCGATCAATCAGCTTCATCTTCAACTAAGCAGCCAAGTGATGAGACGCTCGAAGATATAAAGGCAATAGCAGAGTTGGAACCCAGTGGGATTATTCTTTTCACATAGCTGTTTTGTTTTCCTTGTATAAACTCTGTTGTTCGGCGGTGCTTTCTTACTAGGACGTCAGCCTCTTGTACATAAACGCCTATTTACAGGAAAATTCAAAAATCAATACAAATTCACTTTTCAGACAAATTGCCAATTGTTTTTCCTTTTTCTGCTTTGTTTTGTAAAGAACGTCCAATGTTCATTTTTGATATATGCATTTGACACTAATTGCTAACTCATAAATATTTGCATACGAAACAAAGGATTAATTACAGGTAACATCAGAAACAGGGGCAATAATGAGTTGTCTAAGCAATCTAATTGCTCTATCCACCAAGGTACCAAGGTAAGTTCAGCTGAAGAATGTAACCCAGACACCTTCACTCCCCGCCGAGTAAGTCAGGACTCAACAATACTCCCTGAGCAGAGTTGGTCTCCCACAAGCCCTACAAGGCACAGTATCTCCGGCAAGTCAGCAATACTCTCCCCAAGCAGAGTTAGTCTACTGTCAGCCTTAAGGAAGTTGGATATCCCCAGAAATCTCAATATTCCCCAGTAGAGTATACAAATGTCCCTAAACAAGCATCCCCGGAAGTCTTAATATAAGATTGTTCCCCGGCGGAATATAGACACCCTTCAGTGGAGTCACTCCCCAGTACAGTCTCAAAAGTCTCCCCAGGAGAATTGAATCAATCTCCCCAGTAGGAAGCTTCTCCCCAGTAGACTCTGGAAGCTTATCACCTGCAGAGCACGAACGCGTCTCCCCGGCTTTATTCAAAGGTTATTCCCTACAAGGGTATAACTGAGTTATCCTCAGCCAATAACCACGGAAAGATCGTCCTCGGCGAAGTTCTTCCTATCCCCCAGCGGAGTTCATCAAATCTTCCAACATAACATATCAACGGTATCCCCAGCGGAGTTATCATCAATTTCAAAACCTCAGCGAAGTATCTCTTCCCACAGAGTATTCCCCGCAGAGTAATCTCTCCAACAAGTTTATTCCCCAACGGAGTCATCTTCTCCTACCGGTTTATTCTTGCAACCATCATCCCCAGGGGAAAGGAAGAACTTCACTCTTCAACATCAGCCCAGAATTTAACTTCCCGGCATTCGTCAAGGATTTATTTTCCTAGACGAAAATACATTCCTAAACATATCACATTTCATACATCCTGCTTACATACACAATGCATGCACATACGCATCATATAACACAAACTTGTCTGTTTTGAGAACATCATGACATCATGCAATTCATACATCACGACATTGCATACAACTGATGTTTTACCTTTTCAGGAAAAAGGTCCATCCAAGGATAATTACTATCAACTGTCGCAATTCCAGATTCGATACCTGTATCTAGCCAGGGCATGTCTATGAGCGATCATTTCCAGATTCGATTCCTGTATCCTGCCAGGGCACGTCTGAAGAGTTTGAAGATCCGATTCATGTATCCAGCCAGGGCGTATCTGTCGAAGACTATTTTCGGACTCGATTCCTGTATCCTGCCAGGGCACGTCTGAAGAGTTTGAAGATCCAATTCCTGTATCCAGCCAGGGCGTATCTGTCGAAGACTATTTCCGGACTCGATTCCTGTATCCTGCCAGGGCACGTCTGAAGAGTTTGAAGATCCGATTCCTGTATCCAGCCAGGGCGTATCTGTTGAAGACTATTTCTGGACTCGATTCTTGTATCCTACCAGGGCATGTCTGAAGAGTTTGAAGATCCGATTCCTGTATCCAGCCAGGGCGTATCTGTTGACGACTATTTCCAGATTCGATTCCTGTATCCAGCCAGGGCACGTCTGAAGAGTTTGAAGATCTGATTCCTGTATCCAGCCAGGGTGTATCTGTTGACGACTATTTTCCAGATTCGATTCCTGTATCCAGCCAGGGCACGTCTGAAGAGTTTGAAGATCCGATTCCTGTATCCAGCCAGGGCGTATCTGTTGACGACTATTTCCGGACTCGATTCCTGTATCCTGCCAGGGCACATCTGAAGAGTTTGAAGATCCGATTCCTGTATCCAGCCAGGGCGTATCTGTTGACGATTATTTCCGGACTCGATTCCTGTATCCTGCCAGGGCACGTCTGAAGAGTTTGAAGATCTGATTCCTGTATCCAGCCAGGGCGTATCTATTGACGACTATTTCCGGATTCGATTCTTGTATCCAGCCAGGGCACGTCTGAAGAGTTTGAAGATCCGATTCCTGTATCCAGCCAGAGCGTATTTGTTGACGACTATTTCCAGATTCGATTCCTGTATCCAGCCAGGGCACGTCTGAAGAGTTTGAAGATCAACACCGGTAACAGGCCAGGTAATTATATTTCTTTCTCAGGTACGCAAGTTTCTCGCTAAGGAATCTCTTACGCGATCGACACCTAGGTGGCATCTATAAGCCCATCCTCCCATCACAGTTCCAAATGGCATCTATAAGCCCATTCCCCACAAGGTTCTGTCACACCTCCAGATGGCATCTATAAGCCCATCCTCCTATCCACCATCTCTCCAAATGGCATCTGTAAGCCCATTCCCGCTATCACACTGCTGATACTCAACTATGTGAGTGCAAATTTCTGGGCACTCTAGTGTTCAATCATCTTCCACCTTCGGATCACGAAAGGCACACAAGCCAATCTACATCCTCAGGTCTAAGAAGATTGAACAGGGGCAACTGTTGTACCCCAAAATTTGCCCTCCCATATTCTTCAAGATTTGACAAGCATCACCTCAAAGGGTTCAAAGTCTACTCAAGGGCTACACAGTCAACCACTCTCCTAAAGCCAGTCAAACTAGGGTTTTGGTTCTTGCAAGGAAGTTGAGGTTTTCAAAGGCCCAATCAAGTCCCATATGCTCATATACATTGTCAAGCACCTACATGTCAAGTTTCAAGGCTCACAAGGTCAAGTTGCACAGTCAAAAACCCTAATTGCTCCACAGTCAACTGCAGGGGCAAAATGGTCATTTGGCAGTCAAAAGTCAAATTTTTTGGTCAACATCTTATTTTGAAGCCACAATCATCATTTGGTCAAATCTTGACCATGATTTTCCAAGATTGGCTCACAAATCATCAAGATGCAAAAGTTTCTATTTTTGGACAGCTGAAAAGTCAACTGTAACTTGACCAAGGCATAACTGTTTCATGGTTCATCAGAAAAATCCCATCCAATGCTCATCTTGAAGGGGAGGACATTTCCTACAACTCATCTTCACATTCCAAGTCCAATAAATGCTCTCACAAAAAGTTACCAATTTCAACATTATAGGTCATTTTCAAAAGTCAACAAAAAGGCACTTTAAGTAAAAGACCATAACTTGATATTGTTAAATCAAAATTACATGGGACCAAATACATTGGTTAGAGGACTTCAAGACCTTTCCGAAATGTCCAAGAACATGTTAATAGCTTCAAAATTGAGCAAGATATGCATTGGAGAAGTTGGGAAATTTTTGTGAAATGGCCAAAGTCAACTATCCTTGAAATTTCATTTTTGACAAAGGGGGCCCACTTTTTCCACTTGTTTCAGCTTGTCCATGCCTCCCACGTGTCCCACAATTTATTTCAAGATTTAAAATTAATTTTTCCATTTTTATTTAATTTTATTTGATTTAATTCATTTTAAATCTTTAAAATTCAAATAAAAATCAAAGAAATTAATGGAGGGATATATTTTGTGTTGAATAGCTTTGATACACCATCATTCACCTTCCAAATTCGTGCAAGGCCTATTATGAGCACAAAATTCAAATTTGACACAAAAATGGCAAGTTGTTTAAATGGTGTTCATGGCAAAATCAAAAGCATAATTGCAAGGCTTCAATCACCATAATTCTGATTTGATACTCATTACAAAACATATATGCAAGCTTCCCAATACAAGGACACGACCTAGAAACACTCCAAAGGGCCAAACAACTTTCAAATTTTCAAGAGAAAATTCACAAACTGAAAACGACTTTGCAGCATCATTCAAACCTCTCCTTCGATCCAAACACATTCCTGACCCTTCCAGGAACCTTTGGCAATCAGAATTAAGCCAAATCACTCAAGGAATCACGCTACACAAGTCACACGGTTTGTCCAAATTTTGAGAAACTGAATTCCATTTTTATGCCTCCTTAATTCATTTTGAACATTGCTATGCATTGCTGACACCATTACGAAACTTTCTGCATGTTTTAATTTGTTTATAAGGCTATAAAACGCAAAGTGCCATGGTTGGTTTCTAGGTTTTTCAGAGCTTCGAATTTGGGGTTTCCCTCATACTGTAAAATTGAACCTCAAAACAGGCATGGTCAAACTCAGAAGCTTAAGACGGATTGAATGGACATGTCGCGCTCTTTTTATTTGATCCATAGCGCTAATCGCTATTATTGACAATTTGTTTCATGGGGGTTTAAAACCCCCGCTATGTGATTGCTTTTTTGTTTCAGGACGGATGAAGAAGATGATGCGTGGATGAACTGGATTGGTGCATTCAAATATGTGGCGCGCTTTTTTAAAATTCCCAGCATAATTGTGTTTTTGCATATTATTATTATTATTATCTATTTTGTTTACAAACAATTGCAGTTGGCTGAGTGGTGGTGAACGTGTCATGCAAGTGCTGGGACCTGGGTTCGATTCCCAGGTCCCCCTATAATTTCAATATTATTTTTCCAAGTGCTTTCCTGTACAGATTCCAAACTGAGGCGCACCATAAGCCTCATATCTCTGCCTGCCATGTGTCATCAGTGCAGATCCAAAGGGCCAAGCATAAGGGACACCATGTTCTGGAGTCAACATGGACGCAGGCAACCAGAAAAAGTCAACAGGCCTTGTCCAAATGGGCCTCAAATTTCAATCCAACACCCTCCATTTCAGCCCACACCCCCCTTGGGTTTTACTCTTCTTTTTATCTTGTTTTGACATTTTCCTTTTTTATTTACTTGCCTTATCTTTTTTTTTATTATTAACACAATTAACATAATTAACATATTTTCATTAAAAAAAAAAGAATTAACATCATCATTATTATTATTATTTTATTTTGTAAATAAACAATAATTGAATTAGTTTAATTAGGCAATTTCAATTTCTTTTCTTAATAATTAAAATAGATTTAGAATTAGGAAAAATTAACTTTTAGTTTTATTTCTTTTTATTTTATTTCATAAAAAACATAAAAAACAAAAAAATATTTTCTTTTAATTAAATTAATTAATTAGTCATTAGTTAGTTTTAATTTCATTTTAATTACAAAAAGACAAAAAAATCATTCTTTTCTTAAAAGGGTCAACACCCTTAGGACATTCCCGATTCTTTCTTTCGCGCGCGTTTCAGTTTTAATTCCTTATTTCTGATTATTATGTAACTGCATCCGGATGTAATAGTAATTAGGATTTTTTTACTTTTCGCACTTATTTACCAAAAAAAAACGGGTCTTTGTAATTTTTGGCGATGTATAGACCCGCGCCTTGTAATAGCGTAGGATTTATGTTTCCGCAATTTACTTTCTGCACCCCTTAACTGTTAAATGCATGCAAGAATGTATGGTAAATAAAAACAACTCGTAGCTCACTAATAACAAAGACAAACATTAACTGAATACAACACACAAAGCACATGCCACTCCTAGGGTACGCCTCACTCGTTGCCTTCGAAACGTGGTCGTCAAGTATAGGACGTTTTAGTGGTCGCTCTGATGTCTAAGATCCAGTCGCCTCGAAACGATTGCCTCGGATAAAAGGATCTAGGACATTAGGGTTACCTCTAAGGTATCCTACTATTGCTTCGGTGACCACACTGTCCCTACAAACGAATTGACCTGAACACCTCCAACGATGGTGCTACCTACCTCTCAATGGTGGGATAGCACTATCTAAAGGACTCTTACACAGCTTAATTCCTTAGGGTAGGTAGATGACTCATGGGTACTTGCTCTTTTAAAAAAAAACAAACAAAATACTTTTCACACCTTACACTTTCAAAAAGTTTTCAAAACAAATTTTTCAAACACTCTTGAGGACTGATACAAGAGTCATTCAGAAATCTTACAAAGAAACTCTTTCAAACCCACTCACACTTGAAAAGCAAACATATTTTGAAAACATAAGAGAAAGTACCTAAGAGCCCGTGGATAACCACGGATAGAAAGGGTGCTAACACCTTCCCTTTCTATAAATCTACCTCCCGAACCGAGAAACATTCTCATAAGGAATTTTGTTGTGCTTTTGTCCTTTCCATGTTGGAGAAAATAAAAGACGGTGGCGACTCTTACTTCCGCGACATTTCGCGAAACCAGCTTAAAAACAGTCAGTTCTCATTCCCACCGATCACAGATACTAAAGTTGATTATCAATCTGATAACAAACAAAGAAGAGTATCTAAAGAGGAGTTTGTTTCTTTGAAAAGGAAGAGAATGATCAACTTGTCCAACCAAATGTTACAATATCCTGGCAGACATGATAAAACATTATCCAGATTTCAATCATCAACTTGGATATGCCATTATTATGGTGAGCATGGTCATATAAAGCCTTTCTTTTATAAACTGTATGGAGATCAAAAATCGTCAGTTCATTCTAAGGCTGATGAAGTGAACAAAAAGAGAAGTGTTGAAAATAGGGATATGAACTTTATTTCTCATACTTCCTTAAGAGACTCAAATGGAGAAGACTTGTATTTTGACAGTGGGTACTCTAGGAACATGACATGAGTTCAGAAGTTATTGGGGAATATTAGGCATCAACCTACAGGATCTGTAAGATTTGGTGATGAGTTTAATGGTGAAATCAAAGGTGTTGGTAAGTTGATGTGTGATGGTTATCCATGTTTAGAAGATGTTCTTTTTGTGAAAGGATTAACTGCTAATCTCCTTAGCATTAGTCAATTGGGTGAACAAGGTTTTCTAGTCTACTTCTCAAAGTCAGAATGTCTGGTCAAAGATAAAAGGGATGCTATCCTAATGAAGAGAATTAGATCTAAAGGCAATTGTTATCTATGGGAATCTTAGATACTTGCTTATTCTTCCACATGCCTAATAACTCATAAAGAAGAAGTAAAGATATGGCACCGGAAACTTGGATATCTTAATATAAAAGGAACGATGTAGATTTTATCTAAAGGATCTATCAAGTTCTAGATCTCAAGATTGGAGAAAGAAAAGTCAGTGGTGAGTGTGAAATTATAAAGCAAACCATGATGTCACATCTGATGTTGCAATATCAGACTACTTCCAAAGTGTTGGAACTTCTTTATATGGATATAATGGGACCTATGCAGATAGATAACCTGGGAGGGAAAAGGTATGTCTATGTGGTAATATATGACTTTTCTAGATATACTTGGATGAATTTTCTTAGAGAAAAAACAGATGCTTTTGAAGTATTCAAAAATCTATGTCTAAGTAATCAAGAAGAAAAGAAGAGTGTGATTATGAAAGTCGTAAGTGAACATGAAATGGAGTTTGAGAATAAAAAATTCTCTGAATTTTGTGATTTTAAGGTTATTAGTCATGAGTTTTCTCATTCCATCACTTCTTTGTAAGATGGAATTATTGAGCAAAAGGCAAGGGCTATACAAGAATCAACTAGAGCCATACTCTCTACCAAGCAATTATCATTGGAGTTTTGGGCTGAAGCTATGAGTACTGCTTGCTACATTCATAATAGGGTTACTTTGAGAGGAGTTACTTCAACTAATCTCTATGAGATGTGGACTGGAAGAAAGCCTAGAGTCAAGCATTTGTATACCTTTGGAATTAAATGATATGTCTTAGTAAACAGAGATAAAAAAAGGTAAGGAAAATATCATAAGAGATGGAGGAATATTTCTGGGTTACTCTTCAAACATAAGATCTCATAGAGTGTTTAAATCGATAACTAAATATGTTATGGAATCCATAAGTATGATAATTGATGATTCTTTCCCTGAAAAGGAAAAAGACGTTGAAGACAGTGTTAGAGCATCTTTTGTGCAAAATGAGGAGACATAAAGAGAAGTTATTTGTGAGTCCACAAGTGTTGATCCAGATAACTCTTAAGTTAGAGTTCGGATAGATCATCTCAAAGAGATCAATGCAACAAACTCAAATGAAGCATACATGGCTAATTCATGTCTTGTTTCTAAACTTGAACCAAGGAACTGTTCTACTATTCAAGAAAGAAGGATCTTGAATTGCACCAGTGGGTCACAGTGGGTTAGTAGGTATTTGTATATGAGAAATAGTCTAATTTGTGCCTCTAGAAATACTATTGTATCTAAGTATGGTGGAACAAGGAGAGATTGTTCTAAACTGGTATATATAGACCAGATGTTGAAGGATAATAATGTCAACCATGATGTCATGACATTATTTGGTGACGACCTGTATGATCTCAGATATTTAATTCAACATGGTTGGAACTAGAGTCTTGATAGTTATAAGCAACTTATCAAGAATATTGCTGAAGGAAAGGTTATTACTCTGGAGCATATGAACAACAAGGAACAACTTATTATTGTAAGTAGTGGGATTAGAACTTGTACTATTGAAGAGTTATTGCAATTATAATTATGGAGGAGTGAAACTGATATTGCATCTTTTCTCTATGATCGGATGCTTAGGAAGCCTAAGCAAGTTGTTATTGGATGGGACAAAGGCTCTCTGCAAAAGGCTGGTGACAACACCAAGGAACGCATGAGGATCTTTGACAGGGGCAAGAGGTGGATGACCACCTGAAGTTGTTGAAGTTTGTGTGTTACCATCAGCTATGGTGTGCTTTCATCTGTGTTTATTACTTGTGTGAAATATGTGTGCTTCCATATTTTTGTTTACATTTACTTTATTTTTGTCAAATTTTGGCTAAAAAAGAGGAGTAAAGTATTAGTGTGTTATGTGTGTCCTAATGTTATTAAACATGTCTTGACATGTTAAGTAGCATATTGATAGGATTGTGCTACTTCTAAGGAGAGAGTAGTGATTATGGTTGCTTGTTGAATGCAACTATTTAAAGGGAGCATGATAGTCTTTCTGGTGCTGCTGACTACTGGTGAAGATTGTGTGCATGATGTCTTGTCTAATGTTCTAACGTCTTGCCTGATGTGAGCAAATTTTGAGGTAAGGTTGTTTTTGTCTTCTACTGTTATTGCCTCTGATATGTGAACTTGGGTAGTTCATATTTGGTGATTTGGGTTCTTCCTATTGAGGGGGGAGAAATGATTTTTTAAAACAGGGGGAGTAATGGTCCTATTTTTGTAACTGCATATTATCCTGACATATCTTTATGATTGAAATTTATATCTCCAGGTTTATCATGTTTTGGTTGTTTTAGCCAAAATTTTCCAAAGAGGGAGATTGTTAGTTCCACAGTTTTATGTTTGGCTAATTTTGGTAAAACATGGTTCTATACTGATGTTGAGCAAGATGTTGTAACATCTTCATCAACCGTCATAACAGTTTTTTTGTTATATGTTTTCAGCAAGATGTCGAAGACAAATTTCATGACATCCTAGATTGTATACAGCAGGCGATGCTGTTATGTATTTCTTGACAGATTGGATTTGATTTAGTGAGATCATTTTGGATATACCTCATCATTATGTGCAGGTCAAGGAGATGATTTAGGAACAAAGTGCATATTTAATTGTATATCTTAAAAAGGATCTTGGAGATTTTTTAGGAAGATTTAAAAATATTTGTTCCTATTTTTATGAAAAGACCTTACAAGTGTTTTTAAACATGAAGATTAGATCTTTTGAAGAGTCCAAGCCCATACTGCAAGAGTCTATAAATAAGGTCTTGCTAGACCTAAAATAACAAACCCTCACAACAATAAATTGTGGGTGAAATATAAGGGTTTAGGGTTTTGGGAATCTTTCAAGTTCTTTGTGTTTATGTTTGTTGTATATCACTCATGTATATTTGATGCATTGAGTTGACTAATTGTTTCTTGTTTATCAAGTTATTGTTCTCACCCATGAGATTTTAAGAAAATGGTTGAGTATTGTTCTTAGTTAAGAGTTTTAACTAAGTATTATGGATTAGAAGTGTAATCTTCTATTTTGATACTAGTTGTTGGGATTGTAACTGGTTTGTTTATCAGTGTGGTGATTGGAAGTGAGAGGTTCTCATATCTAGGAGGTTCCTAGGTTGCACGGGGTAGTGATTAGGAGAAAAGTTTTAAATTGGGATTGTTTAGGATTTTAACTAATATTATATAGTGGATTTCCTTCTTGGCTTAGTATCCCCAAAGTAGGTGACATTGCACCAAAGTGGGTTAACAATTAATTGTGTTATTTAAATCTCTACAATTTATCTTTATGCACAATCAATAGCTGGTTTTCTATCAACAAATATCATAACATTTAACCTGACATCGTCTTTCTGTGCTAAGACATCAGTCTTAACCTTTGCATTGCAAGTTCCAGAATTTCAGTTAACATTTATGAGATTCCTTATGATTCTTGGAGTTAACATCAAGTGATTAAAATAGTGACTACAAAAATGTAATGTTTCCCGATGCAAGTAATATGCACAAATTGATCCTTCAACTCTAGCTTTATTTTTCACTGATCACTTTGAATCACCCATTAACCTTACAACTGAATACATCCACCTATATTGAACAGGGCTGCCAAGATAAGCTTCATATGCAAGATGCACAGGTAGATGTTCCATGGAGTAAAAAAACCAGGCGGAAATACTTGTTCCAACTTATAGAGAATGATTGGAATATTATGGTCCAACTTAATGATATAATCCACTCTTAAAGCTGATGCACAAATATCTATTAATTATTGAATAATTTCATTTAGTGGATTAAGCACATGTTTAGGTACTGAATTGAACACAATTGGTAGCAATTATTCCATAAAAACATGGAAATCATGACTTTTTATACCATGAAACTTCCCAGTGTTAGCATCGGTGCACCTTGCTAAATTTGAAGAATAACCATCAGACATTCTAAATTATTTTAACCATCGACAAACCGCTTTAGCTTCTTGATAAGTTAGACTATAATTAGCCTTGATTTTTAATAATTTTCCATCCGGTTGAGGCTTCAACTCAGACTCTTTTCAATTACACAAAGTTTCCATGTCTTGTATAGCCTTTTCATTATCTTTTGTTTTGTCTTTAACATCCATCACTGTGATAAATACATTATCAAAAAAAATCTTCTCAATATGCATAACATCGAGATTTTGGCATAACAAATTATCTTTCCAATATGGAAGGTCCCAAAATATACTTCTTTTTGTCCAATTGTGGGTGACCTCCTCTCCTTGAATTCTACATACTTTACCATTATCTATAAATTTTGGTAGTTCACAAACATGGTTCCATACTGCAGCTGGTGACAATCGAGGCAGAGGGGTAAATCTGTTACTCGTTAGTCTTTTTTGAAATCAGTCTTGTTTCTTCTATATGGATGATTTCTTGGTAGGAATCTGCGGTGACAGTCAAACCACGAGCTTTTTGTTAAGTGTCAAATTTTGTATAAAATTCATATCATTTATTGACACTTTCAAACCCTTTATTTTACTTTTGATTAGGTTAAATACTTATTTTAAGTCATTTTGCATGAGTACAAAGAATTGTGAATGTTTTAATTTGTTTGTTAGTGTTTCAACAAATTTTGTGCAGATAAGATGGCCAAAGGGAGACTTTATGCTTTCTAAGAAAAAGAAACAAAGTTTTTGATTCTACAAAGGATTGTCCGACGACATGATGCATCTCCCGGCGAAATTTATGAAGAAAAGATGAGTCTTTTTTAGGTTCTCTTTTGTAATGCTGCACTTCTGGGTCGCCTGGCGAAAGAAGGATCGCTCAGTGAAGCATCCTTGTCGCCCGGTGATGAAATATGCTCTCCTGAGGTCATATTACGTCCATTTTTCACGTGTGGCATCAAGCCAGCATCGCCCGACAATGCTTTATTATCACCCGACGATGGTGCGCAGATAGTCATACTTTTTGGATACTTTTGCCACCTTTTAGGGAAACTTTTCACCAACTTTTTATACTTGGAGGGAAGAAAATATGATTTTAGGGGTAGAAACCTTTTGTTCTACATATTATAACATCATAACATAGAAACCCTTGGTTCTTATCTTTGTGGAGAAAAAAATAACACTTTTTCATCTTGAATCAAGGAGACTTGAAGATTGATGTTCATCAACACTCATTGTTTATATATTTCTCAAGGTATCATGACCATGAGTAGCTAAGCACTTTTTATGTCAAGGTTAGAAGTAGTCAACCTAGATTTTATGTATTTCTTTTAATCAATGTGTATATGAACTTGGTTGAAGATTAATACATGTTAAATATCTTTGTACCATTGTTCTTTTTATGGTTTGGTTCATTATTGAGAAGTTCCAAGCTTGACCTAAGATATTCATCTACTAATAAACAACCTCTAGACATATATTTGTGAGTTAGTATTCACTTGTATCAAGCTTTAAAGATTATCATGTTAATAGTTAGGTTGAGAGATCATTTAATGATTAACATGATAACACTCACAATATTGCTTAGACATGAGAAATATTGAGAGGATACATGAATGTACAAATCATTAATTATTTCATATGCATGGTTAATCGAATACATTTGGAATAGGTTGATGAAAGCTAATATTGACATGCCTTTTTGTCAAAACAATCCTTTTCAAACAACAACCTCTCTTTTATCCAAATCACCATCTAGTGCATGAAACTTAATCTTTTGTTACTAAAAGAAAATCCCAAAACTTTTTTTATGATTCAAACACTTAAAGTAACTAAAACAATATAACGACATTAATATCACACCAATCCCTGAGGAAAACGATAATATAAATACTTGTGTTGAAAATACTAACAACAAAACAACGTCGTTGCCAGGGATTGGCGTTTGACTATTGAAAGCATTGCAATAGTTTAAGTGTTTTAATTTATTTTATATTAATAATATCTTTTTTTTCTCACTTATTTTGTTAGTTTTTTAGACTTTAGTTTATGCGAGGAAGTATTTCTGAAGATCAACTCCTATTTGACCCTGAAATCGAAAGGACTTGCAGAAAACATAATAGCAAGACTAGACGAAGGAGGAAGCTAGAGAAAGAAAGAAGAGAAAGAGGAGAGGTGTCCAATTCTACTATACTTTTTAATCAAGATATAGAAGAATTTATGGAAGCAAATCCACCAAGAGGTCCCTATGCAAATAGTCCAAGGTTGAATGCTTAGTTTTCTAGGAATGTAGACCAAAGGCATTCAGAAATGAAAACTAGAATTTTACAACTCTTGTATCATAACCCTTTCACTGGGTTAGATCATGAAGATCCTTACACTCATCTCACAAAATTATATGAGATAGAGGGTGCTATAAGACCTCTCGAGGAGGATGAAGAACAAATTTTTAAAAGATTATTTCCATATTCGTTGATCGGTAAAGCTAAGGATTGGTATCTTGACCATCCTAATCACCTCATGACGAATTGGAATAGACTTGAAGAAAAATTTCTTGAAAGGTTTTTCCCACAATCACGTTTCTTGGAAGCCAAAACGGCTATATCGGTGTTCTCTCAAGGTGGAGTCGAGTCATTGATTGAAGCTTGGGAAAGGTACAAATCTATGTTGAGAAAATGTCCAAGTCATGGTTTTGATGCTATTACCCAAAACTTTTGTTGGAGCTACGACAGGAGGATCACTTATGGCAAAGACAACGGAAGAAGCGGTTGAAATTATTGCAATAATGGCAAGGAACAAACATCAAGTCCAACATGATCGAAGTATGGTTCAAAAGAGAGAGGAGGCAAGTGGTTCAAGATCAAATGAAGCTCTTTTAGCCCAAAACAAATTGTTCGCTCAACAAGTGGAAGAATTAACAAAGAAAATGGAAAAGATCCCTCAACAACTAAGATAAATGAAATAAAGACCTAGCAATCAAATACAACAAATTACTTGTTGTGAGTTATGTAAGGGTGATCATCAAAACGGATTTTGTCCTCCGGTTGAAGAAGAAGCTAATTACATGGGAAATCAAGATCAAGGATACCAACAAGGGAAACCATATCAAAATAACAAAGGTTATCATCAAAGAAATAACCAAGGTTATCAACAAGGGTGGAGACAAGATGCCAACAATAAAAATAGACAAAGTCCTTACCAAAACAAAAATCGAAATTCACAACCTCAAGCTAGAAGCTCAAACTTACAAGACACTCTTGCTCAATTCATGCAAGCATCTATGGAAAATCAAAAGAGTAATGAAGCGGCTATCAAAAATTTGGAGACTCAAGTGGGGTAACTAGCCAAGCAATTGGGCGATCAAAATTTCAGATCATCATTTTCGGAAAACACTCAATCTAATCCTAAGGAGAATTGCAAGGCAATATTAACTAGGACAGGTAGAGTAGTCAGAAATGGACGTGGTAAAGAAGTTGAAATTGAGGAAGTTGTTGAAGAAAAAGAGCTTGAAGAAGATGTTGTAGTAGAAAATAATCATGAGGAGGAGTTAGTTGAAAAGGAGAAGTTGAAAAGAAACAAGAAGGATAAAGTTGCTACTTTACCGGTTCAAAATTTACCATATCCTCATGCTCCTTCCAAGAAGGATAATGCTAGGCACTATGCTAGGTTCATGGATATCTTTAAGCAATTGCAAATAAACATTCCTTTTCCATAGCTATGGAACAAATGCCAAAGTATGCAAAGTTCATAAAACATATCCTTACAAAAAAGAGAAGATCAACAGATCAAGAAGTTATCTAGGTTGATGTAAGTTGTAGTGCTATCATTCAACAAACTCTACCGAAGAAGGAAAGTGATCCGGGAAGGGTTACTTTTCCGGTTACCATTGGTGATATTTATGTTGGTAAAGGATTGATCGATTTGGGTTCTAGAATTAATTTGATTCCTTTGTCTATTGTGAAAATATTGGGGAACATTGAGATGAAGTCAACAAAAATGACACTTCAACTAGCCGACAAATCCATCACTCGTCCTTATGGTGTAGCTCAAGATTTGCTAGTAAAAGTGGATAAATTTTTCTTCCCGGTTGATTTTTTTGTGACTGATATAGAGGAAGACCATGATGCACCTTTGATTCTTGGTCGGCCATTCATGAAGATCGCAAGAATGATGATCGACATTGCTGACAGTTTGATGAAGGTTTGAGTTCAAGATGAAGAAGTAAGTTTTAATCTCTTTGAAGCTATGAAACATTCTAATGATAAGGGAGCTTGTTTTAAAGTCTATGATATTGAAGAAGCTATTTGGGATGTTTCTAGTGAAGTTCATCTTTTAGCACCTCTTAAGAGAACATTGAATAATATTATTCAAGTTCTTGATGTTCATGAAGAAAAGGAGTTGGAAGAATGTGTGAAGGAACTTGAAGCTTTATAAGAAGTTAAACCTTGGGAGGAAGAAGTTGAAATTTTGAAGAAAAAAGCTAAATAAGAAGAGTATAAAATTGAATTGAAGATGTTGTCGTCTCACTTAAAGTATGTGTTTCTTGATGAGGGTGGCAACAAACCGGTAATCATTAGTAATGATTTATTGAAAAAGAAGGAGCATTGTTTAGTTCAAGTTTTAAAAGAAAATCAAAGTGCAATAGGTTAGGTTTTAGCAGATTTAAAAGGCATAATCCCGGATTATTGTATGCACAAGATTTTTATGGAAGAGAATTTCAAACCCATCGCTCAACCCCAACGACGTTAGAATCCGACAATGAAAGAGGTTGTGAGAAAGGAAGTTGTAAAACTATTGGATGCCAGGATAATTTATCCTATTTCTGATAGTACTTGGGTGAGTCTGGTGCATATGGTTCCAAAAACGGGTGGAATGACCATGATAAGAAATGAAGAGAGTGAATTGATTCCGACAAGAACCATAACGGGATGGAAAATGTGTATCGATTACCGAAGGCTTAATCAATCAACTAGGAAAGATCATTTTCCTCTTCCTTTTATGGATCAAATGATAGAAAGGTTATTGGGCCAAGAGTTCTATTGTTTTTTGGATGGTTATTCTGGGTATAACCAAATTTCAGTAAATCCGGAAGATCATGAGAAAATGGCTTTCACTTGTCCGTTTGGAGTTTTTGCATATAGGAGGATGCCATTTGGTTTGAGCAATGCACCGACAACTTTTCAACAGTGTATGCAACCCATATTTCTTGATCTTATTGAGAAGACTGTGGAGGTTTTCATGGACGACTTTCCATTTTCAGAGCATCTTTTGATCTTTGTTTAAAAAATTTGGATACCGTGTTGAAGAGATGTGTGGAGTCCATCTTAGTACTTAATTGGGAGAAATGTAACTTCATGGTGACCAAGGGCATTGTTCTTGGTCACAAAGTGTCATCCAAGGGGCTCGAAGTTGACAAGGCAAAAGTGGAGGTTATCGAGAAATTGCCACCACCTTCGAACGTGAAGGAAATCTGAAGCTTTTTAGGTCATGCGGGATTTTATCGAAGATTTGTCAAATACTTCTACAAAATTGCAAGACCATTGAGCAACTTGATCAACAAAGATAAGTCTTTTATTTTCGATGATGCTTGTTTGATAGCTTTTAACAATTTGAAACAAACTTTGACAAACCGCACCCATAATCGTTGCACCAAATTGGAAAATGGATTTTGAATTAATGTGTGATGCTAGAGATTATGCCATTGGTGTGGTTCTTGGTCAAAGAATAGGAAATTTTTTCATGCCATACACTATGCTAACAAAGTTCTTAATGAAGCACAAATTAACTATGCAACAACTGAAAAATAATTGTTAGCCATAGTGTATGCATTGGAAAAATGTAGATCTTACCTCATTGGGTCAAAGGTTGTAGTCTACACCAACCATGCGGCGATACGATATTTGCTTACTGTAATACAGTGGGAGAACTGACTTTACTGGTTTTGTGTTTTATTTCAAATGTTGTGTTTAGCAAGACTCACAATCGAATTTTATTTTATCCAACAAAGGAAAGGGTGAAAAGAACAGAAAAGACCTTTTTTAAGTATTTTTGAGTTCGGGGGGTAGGTTATGGAAAGGGAAGTTATTAGCACCCGTTCTATCCGTAGTTATTTATGGCCTCTTACTTGCTAGCTCACTTTTGAAAATGCTTTGTGTTTGTGTGTTTTGAAAATATTTTTTAAAATACGCCTTAGTGCGGCGAACTTTGTAATGTTTCTCCTATCGTTGAGAACGTATACAAAGTGTTTTGTCTTTGAAAATATTTTAGAGAAAAGTTTGTGCTTGTGTGAAAAATTGTTTTATTTGATTGTTTTCATGAGCAAGCAACTAGGAGCTATCTACCTACTCGAAAGGTTTGTTCTTTTCCTCTTTTCCTTTAAACAGTGCTATCCTACTATAAGTGAGTAGGTAGCCCTACCGTTGGATTTTTTGAGGGACAAGTGAGGATCATCGTACAATCACGAAAGAAACTTAGTAAGATACTTTAGTAACTACCCTAAGATTTTAAGATCGTATACCGAGGAAACATTGAAAGGGACATCGAGGGACTTATGATATTTAAACCAAAGGGTCGTCACTAAAACCTCTTACATTCGAGAGTCGCGACTATTTATTCTGAAGGCAACAAGTGGAGATACCCTAGAGGTGTGCGTGTGTGAGTGTGTTGTGTTTCAGTTATTTATATTAGGATGTTAGGTTTTACTAGATTTTGCTTTTAGTCTTTCCATACAAGCCTATTAGCATTCATCTAAGAGTTAATTGAATAAGTACAAAAAATAAAGTGCGGGAATTTTGAATCTATGTTATTACAAGGCTTCGGGATGGGGGAATTACAAACCAAAACGGGGAAAAGAAATGTAAAGGGTCCTAAGTTAAACTATTACAATCCATATGCAATTACATAATATTGGTGAAAAATAATGTGGATAAATAAATGAACGCATGGAGGAGAAAGAAATAAAAATGAAAGGATGAAGAAAAACCCTAAGAAAAATTTCTAAGTGATAAAAGATTTTTTTTTTGTTTTTAATTTTTGTTTAGAAAAATAATTAAATTATGAGAACCTAATTATAATTAGTTAATTAATTAAAAAAGGTTATTAAATGATTGATCAAAATTATTTTAATTAATAAAAAATTAAATCTACTATTTTTTGTGATTTTCTGATTTTTTATGTTCGTAAAAAGAAAAAAAAGGTTTAAAGAAAATTAAATAAATAAACAACAAAAAAATAAAAAAAATAAATGAGCTAGGCCTTGCAAAAAGTAGTTAGAGGGTGTGAAATAGCAAAAAATTCTCAGGCTCATTAGCAATAGGGCCCAGGAGCCTGGAGATCTAATGTGGGACGCTTCTTGGGGTTCATCATGGAGACGCGCCTTTGAGGCTTTGGATCTAGCCTGATGAAATATGGTGGTTAGGAACTGGAGGTGCATGATGCACACATTTGGTCACATTCATACCTGATTTATAGATTCATATAAACTCAAATAAATGTTAGCATGCCATGAAATATGATTAAAATCAGAGATTCGAAATTTTAAACTTTACCAAACCAGTGTTATCAAATGGGCGCGTTCTAAGCTTTTGATGGACTGATCTTGGGCCTTGTAAAAAACTCCTGGGGACTTCAAGAGGATGGCTCGAGGCTTGGTTTCAATCGAGAGAGGCTGGAACTTTGAGATATGACTTGCACCAATTCTTTGATTTTTTTGGAGAGTTTTTGGAGAGCTTTTGGAAAGCTTTTTTGGAGAGCTTTTCCATGTAATTTTGTGCCATTTCTTGCTTGCAATTTTATTTATTTATATAGTTAGGAGAAAAGCAAGTATGGCAAGAAACAAAGCTTTCAAGGCCATGAGACAAAAATCCAACATATTGAAAGTTTGCCATATTTGGATGATTCTTGCCATTCTTGATGCTGCATGAACCTGGACAGTTTTTTGTTGGTTTTTGCACAAAATATTGGTCTTCATGATGGGTCAAGTCAAGCCCAAATGCGCTAGCCCATTATTTCTTGTATTTTCATCTAATTTATTTGATTTAATTTATATTTAAATGAATAAAAATTCAAATAAATAAAAATAAAAAATCACAATAATGCATGGTAAGGTTTATAGGTCCTTGGGTATGTCATAAACATGTTTGAACCCTAAAAGTTAGGTTCATTAACCTAAAAATGCAATTTTGCTCAAAGTTGACTTCATGCATTTCTTGAAACTTTCCCAACTTGTTAACCTCATAACTTGCTCAATTTTCATGTTTTGAAGTTGATCTTTGACTTTTTGGAAAGCCCAAGAGGTCCCCTTCAATCTCTATGTTTATCATATTTGCATTTGAAGATATAATCTTGATGTAAGTTTCCTTGACAAAAAGTGTCTTTTGTTGACTTTTGAAAATGACCTATAATGTATGAGATCATATCATCCAAATGAAGCATTTTTTGGACTTGAGAACAATAGCAAAGCTATAGAGAATTGAATTTTCTTAAAAATGGTATTTGGTTGGGGAAATGTTGATGAAGCATGTGAAAGTTATGCCTGGTCAAAGTTTAGTTGACTTCTCTTAAGGAAACCCTAATTTAACAAATCTTGACTTTTGATGATTTGAGGACTTTCCTTGGGGAATCATGATCAACCCTTGATCAAATGATGAATATAACTTTAAAATGTTGATATTGACCAAAAATATTGAAGTTTGATGGTATGTTGACCATAGTTGACTTTTTTATCAATATAGTTGATTTTCAAGCATCTGAGCCATTAACTGAGCAAACTTGTGATGTAGGGCTTGAAACTTGACATGAGCCTTGTTGAGGATCTATGAAGAAACATGGGAGCCACTTGAGACTTTTGCAGACCAAATTTCCTTGAGAAACTCCAAACCCTAGTTATAGGCTTTTGGTCTAGGAGGTGCATCTTGAGTAGTTAACCCTTGGGTGCCTTGACCATTTGAAGAGCCTTTAAAGAATGCTTTAAAGAAAAAAGGGAGGGAAAATTTTAGGGTACAACAATTGTCCCTATTTAATCTTCTTAAACCTGATGAGTTAGATTGGCATGTCCGCCATTCATGATTTGAAGGTAGAAGATGATTGAACACTTAAGTGCCCAGAAATTTAGACTCGCCTGTACAAGATGGTAACGTTGTTGGCTGATTATATCGGGAATGGGCTTATAAGATGCCATTCAGAGAGATGACTGAGATTCGTCGGAGATGGGCTTATAGATGTCATCCAAAGTAAATGTTGACTTTAAACTAGAAGAAGTATCAAAATAAACCTACGATTGGTTTAATCTGAGCCAGAAAATGTTCCTTTTGTCTTTAACTGGAAGAAGCATCAGAATAAATCGATGGTCGAGAAGAATGTCTACTGGAAGAAGTACCGGAATGAACCTTTGGTTGATTTATTCCGAGCCAGCGACTATCTACGACCCTCTTCAACTAGAAGAAGTATCAGAATAAATATTTGGTCGATTTAATATGAGCCAGAAAATGTCTTCAACTAGACGAAGTATCAGAATAGATCTACACCTGATCTAAGCCGAGCCAGAAGAATGTCCACTGGAAGAAGTATTAGAATAAATCATTGGTCGATTTAATCCGAGCCAGCGGTTATCTACGACCGTCTTCAACTGGAAGAAGTATTAGAATAAATCTTTGGTTAATTTAATCTGATCCAAAAGAGGTCTCTATGTCTTTAACTGGAAGAAGTATCAGAATAAATCATTGGTCAATTTAATTTAAGCCAGAAAAAGGTCTACTGGAAGAAGTATCAGAGTAAATCTTGGTCAATTTAATCTGAGCCAGCAGATATTTATGCTTGTTTTTATCTAGAAGAAGTATCAGAATAAATCTTTGGTTAATTTAATCTGAGCCAGGAAATGTCTTCAATTGGAAGAAGTATCAGAATAGATCTACACCTGATCTAAGTTGAGTCAGAAGAATGTCCACCGGAAGGAGTATCAGAATAAATCATTGGGCGATTTAATCCGAGCCAGCGACTATCTATGATCATTTTCAACTGGAAAAGTATCAGAATAAATCTTCAATTAATTTAATATGAGCCAGAAGAGGTCGTTGTGTCTTTAACTAGAATAAGTATCAGAATAAATCATTGGTCAATTTAATCTGAGCCAGAAAAAGGTCCACTGGAAGAATTATTAGAATAAATCTTTGGTCAATTTAATCTTATCCAAAAGATGTTGTCTTTGAGAAGATGGTCTGGTCATACCAGTAGTTGATGATGTTGGTGTCATACAGCGGGAGAACTGACTCGGGTGTTTCGTGTTTTATCACAAATGTCACGGATAGCAAGAGTCGCCACCGACTTTTCTTTTATCCAATAAAGGAAAGGGTGAAAAGAACAAGAAAGACCTTTGAGATATTTTCTTGAGTTAGGGGGGTAGGTTATGAAAAGGAAAGGTGTTATCACCCTTTTCATCCATAGTTATTTATGGGATCTTAGTTGCTTGCTAGATCACTTTGAAAAATTCTGTTTGAAATTTGTTTGCGGTGGGTTTTGAAAGTATTTTGAAAACGCCTTTATTTCGGAAAACTTTGTAATGATTCTCGTCTCTATAAGAATGTATACAAAGTGTTGGTTTTGAAAATAGTTCAAAGAGATGTTTATTTTCGAAGATGTTTTGAAAGTGTGAGTGTGAAAATGGTTTTGATTTGTGAGCAAGCAACTATGAGCGTCCTACATACTCAAAAGGTATTTGTTATTTTCCTCCTCCTTTAGATGTTACTATCTTACCATTGATTGGTAAGAAGCCTCGTCATTGGATGTGAAGGTACAAGCGCAGATCAATCGTATAGTCATAGAAGGCAACTTATGAGACGCTTTAGAAATTTTTGTAAGGGACTAGATCGTTTATCGAAGGCAACATCGAGGGACATCGAGGGGCTATGATTTTTTTAGGGTCTTTGCTAAAAGCCCATGTTCGAGGGACATGACTATTTTCTGAGGCAACAAGCGAGATTACCCTAGAGGTGCACGTATGAATAGTGTTTTTTAATTGCATGCATTGTCTTTGAGATTAGGGTTTTCTAACAGTTGATTTTATCTTGTCGTACACAACCTAATTACTAACAATTATATTAAAGCGATAAATTTGTGGAAATAAAAATCCTACGCTATCACATCACTTTTGGGGATGGGGGTATAAGTTTTCAAATGGGGAGATAAAAGCAAATAAATACTAATTTTACTATTACAACCAAATCGAATGAAAATAAAAGAAAAAAAGTAAAAAAAAATTAAGATTTATGTTGTCTGGTCTGACACGGGCCATGTACTGTGACACCCACACCCGTTTAAGCACCCTATGATGATCCATGCACGTTTTTTCTTTCTGCACCAGCTAAGCTGACATGGCCGTGTCCTGTGACACGGGCACCCATGTCAGCACTCTGACTTGCCACTTTGCACGTTTCTAGTTCCAGTAGACCTGACACAGGCCGTATCCTGTGACACGAGTACCCTTGTCAGCACCCCATCCTGCATATTTATTATCTTATAATTCCAGTAGACTTGACACGGGTTGTATCCTGTGACACGGGCACCCGTGTTAGCACCCTGTCCTGCACTTTTGTTAGATTTTTTAAACAGATGAGTTGACACGGGCTGTGTCGTGTGACACGGGCCGTGTCGTGTGACATAGGCACCCGTGTCAGCCCTCTGTCTTGGCCTTTTTTACTGAGTTTTCTCTTTTGAACTATCTTTTTTACATATCTTTTGAACACAGACAACAAATGATGTATGGATAAAGATATTACAATTTGTGAAAAAGTATACCTCTTGAAGTGAAACTTTGGAACACGTATAGATGTCTCTAGATGTGAAGTGATGATTGACCGAGCTCCTCCTTGAAACTGCTCCAATCCTTGCTCTGTGCTGCAAAGTTCCAGAGTCGCTCCAACCCAGTCAAAGTTGCAAAATACTGTTTTTGTTCGTTTTTGGAAGGCGATGATAAGGGTGTTATAGATACTATTCTTATTGTTAGAATAATCTCTATGTGATGTGAATTGTTTGGTTGGTTGGTTTATTGGATAGTTTGTGAGATGGAATAATGGGTTAAGGTTCTGTTTTGGTGAATGAAAATAGAGATGAGTTTGAGTAGAGTTTTATGAATGAGTAGAGTTTAACAAGAATTCTGTTTTTTCTCTCCAAAATCCAGCCTCTTGGATGTGTTGTGAAACAGTTTATTTGTAGATCCTCCTTTGTTGTCCTTTTGGGAGGGAAACAAATGATAATTTGAACTCTTTTTTCCTACTGTTCTTGCAAAAGTTGGATTTTTGACTTTCTTGATTTTTGATGATCAAATTTCATTTTTTGGATGTCTTGATGAAATATGATTTTTGGGACTCAATTTTAGTCAAAAAGTCAAAGTTTGACTTTTTAGTGTACAATTGACTTTTTCCACCAGTTGACTAAATTTTGTCTATCAATCCCTTGATCTCAAGAGATGAATTGAAATATGCAATTAGGTCAAAATGATGCACTCGGATCCTTGGGGTCATGCTTCCAACCAATAAGCCAGGTATTAGGTCAAAAATCAAAGTTCGGTCATTTTCAGTCAAAACCCTAATTTTGCCCATTTTGCCCTTTTGATAATTTGAATGACTTTCTTGGAAAATTCTGATCCAAGACTTGAAACTTGACAGAAATAATCCCGAGGGTCCATAATGATCCATGAAAGTCATTTGAAACATTAGAAATCCAACTGCCTTTGTACAAATTCAAACCCTGGTTTGAGGCATCAGTGCCGAGGAGATTATTTGACCTAGTCGATGCTTGCGTAAACTTGAGTAATTGAATATCTTTGTAGGAAATATCTTGAGAAATGAGAGGGTGAATTTTGGGGTACAACAGCTGCCCCTGTTCGATCTTCTTAAACCTGAAGAGTTAGATTGGCGAGTCCTCCATTCGTGACTTGAAGGTGGAAGATGATTGAACACTAGAGTGCCCAGAAATTTGCACTCGATAGTAGGTGGGTTGATTGCATCGAGAATGGGCTTATAGATGCCATTTGGAGAGTGACATGGAGTCTTCGAGGATGGGCTTAAAGATGCCATCCAGAGTGACTGTTGGTAGAAATTAGAAGAAGTATCAGAATAAATCTTTGGTTGATTTATACTGAAACAATAGATGTCTTGATGGAAGTGTTTGTCATGTAGATAGTTGCCCAGTCTTGTTTCTGGAATTGGTCTACAATCAATTTGTTGGTAAACCCGTATTGTTTCGAGAGTTCATGCCATTGGTGATAAAGATAGCCGCCCCGTCCTATTTTGGGAATTGATCTTTATCTAACCAAAGAGAAAGAAAGATAGTTTCCCCGTCCTGTTTCGGGAGTTAATATTCAATCTTCTCATGTAGATAGTTTTCCTTTCTTGTTTCAGGTATTGATCTATAATCAGTTGTTCACAGATAGTTGTCATGTCTTGTTTCATGTATTAATCTAGAACCTTCTTTTTGTTGGTCGTAGAGATAGTTGCCCTGGCTTATTTCAGGAATTAGTCTCTGACCTTAGAGAAAGGAAGATAGTTTCCCCGTCTTGTTTCAGGAGTTAATCTTCAATCTTCTCATGTAGATAGTTGTCCTGTCTTGTTTCATGTATTAATCTACAATGAGTAATTCACGGATAGTTGTCCCGTCTTGTTTCAAGAATTAATCTACATGACATACCTTGTTTAATGATGTTCTCAAAATAAATGAGATTGTCCTATATTTATTTTGTATGCATATGCTATGATGTTTGTAAAGTAATGTATGAATGCAATATGTGAACTGATCAGTTGTTCGTTGTAGCATCGTTGAAATGAGGGAGAATAAATCCCTGACTGTTGTTGGGGATACAGAATGTGATTCTTCATTATTTGTTTAGAATGTTTCCACTGGGGATTCCTGTTTTGTTGTTTGAGGAGAAATCCGCTGGGGAGGTTGATTTTTCTTGAGGGAAGCTCTGTGGAGAGTGTTGATTTCTGCTTGGGGAAAAGATTTCAGAAGTTTTAGTTATCCTTTTCTCTACTGGGGAGTTATCTCTTGATTGGAGAGAATTAAAGTTAACAAACTGTTAGGGATTAACTGTTATTTGGTCGGATTTCAGGCTTTGCAGCAATTCACTGGGGATAGTGGCAAACTCTATTAGGGAGGAGGAGTTTTGTTTGTGATTTGAAGAAGTTAAACTATTATCTGGTCGGGTCCAGTCTTCGTAGTAACTTGCTTTGAAAGAGATGAAGTTGAACTAGTATTTGGTCGGGTTCAGGCTTCGTAGTAACCTATGGTGATAGTAACAACTCCGTTGTAGATTGCAATGACTCTATTGGGGGTTAAGGGGTTTCGTCTGTTGACTTTTAATCATCTAAGAAGAAAACTCAAGCTGGGGAATTTACAGTTTGTTGGGGAAATAAACCATGTCGAAGAGAATGTTTTGACGACCTGTTGGGGAGGTGTTTTCTTTAGGGAGAAATCCACACGGCTCTTTTTTAAGACCAACTAAGCTGGGGATGAAGAATTTGATCTTTATTATTTGTTGAAATTAAATTGCTGGGAGATGGACTTCCGTGGCTAGAGAAATAAACTCCACTGGGGAAAGAAAACTTCGTAAACTGCTTGGGTATTTTTATGAAGCCCTATTGGGGAACCCAAGAAGTTTATGAACCATGTTATGGAATTCTTCAAGATGTTGGAGAGATGATTGGAGACTCTTTCTTTGTGGGGGATATCGGCATCTCTAACATCAATTGGTTATATGCTAAAGATATGGTAGTGACTTCACGGGAGGACGTCTCTGTCTCTATATCTATTATGGGTTGTATCTGCGTGGATTTGCATATGGCTTTTTAGATATTGTCATGTTTCTTAAAGCCATTAGTAATCGTCTTTCTGTTTTTTTATGCGCGTATTTGTAAACAGTGATTATATTCAAATGCATATGTTAAAAATAATCATTGGACATTTTTGCAAAACAAAACAGAAAAATAAAAACAAATAGTTTATGTACTTTTAAAGAGATAGCTTTTGTATTAATCTGAAGAAGTCTGCCTATAACAGGTGTTTTTTGTACAAGGAGACAGACATCCTAATAAGAGAATTTCATCGTATGAATGAAAACTATACAAAGCAGTATACAAAGAAAAATAGCTATGTGAAATGATCCCATTGGGTTCCTATTTTGCTATTGCCTTTATATCTTTGAGCGTCTCATCACCTTGCTGCTTGAGCGAAGCTGACTGGATTGATTATTACTATTTGAATTTGAGACTTGATACTGAAGTCTGTCTGTGAGGTGATCCACTGGGACATAGTTGTACGCTTTTAATCCCTAACTTTTTCCTGGACCTCCCTTTCGGGTTTTCAATCCACCGGGATACCCTTTTTTTTCCAAGCCGCCTTTTTAGGTTTCTGACTTTCCGGGTGTACAGATTTTCCATATATATATCCCTAACTTTTGCTCGAACCCTTTTGGTTCGCTAAGATGCCCTTATTTTTTCCTATTTCAGTCAACCTAGCGGGTCTCTGTTTATGCCTAGTATCTTTTAACTATGTTTGCATTTACCGGATGCAGAAGGTCGTCACCGTCCATAGTGGTTAATATCATGGCTCCATTAGAAAATATGTTCTTGATCACAAATAGTCCTTCGTATGTGGGAGTCCATTTTCCCCTGGGATCACCTTGTGGCAGGATAATGCGCTTGATTACTAGGTCGCCAACTTTATATTCTTGACGTATGACCTTCTTGTTAAAAGCTTTGGTCATACATTTCCGGTACATCTGAGCATGACAAACAGGCACGGGCCTTTTCTCGCCGATCAAGTTCAATTGGTCAAGTCGAGTCTGAACCTGTTCGTCTTCATTCAAACCTGCATCCTTCATGATTCTCAAGGAAGGGATTTGAACTTCTATGCGTAAGACAACTTCCATACCGTATACCAGAGAGAAAGGAGTTTCCCCTATTGATGTGCATACTGAGGTACGGTAACCATGAAGAGAGAATGGTAACATCTCGTGCCAGTCTTTGTATGTCACTGTCATCTTCTGTATGATTTTCTTGATGTTTTTATTTGCGGCCTTTACAACGCCATTCATCTTCGGCCGGTAAGGATAAGAGTTATGATGATGAATCTTGAATTGGGTGCAGAGCTCAGTGATCATAATATTATTGAGATTGGTACCATTATTTGTGATAACTCTTTCTGGAATACCATACCGAAAAATAAGGTTATGTCTGATGAACCGGGCCACGACATTCTTGGTAACAGAAGCAAATGAGGCTGCCTCGACCCACTTTGTGAAGTAATCAATGGCAACCAGGATGAAGCGGTTCCCATTAGAAGCTGTAGGTTTAATCTCTCTGATCATATCAATGCCCTAGATTGTGAAAGGCCAAGGAGCAGTTAAGACGTTCAAGGGAACCGGAAGTACATGTACTTTATCTACATAGATCTGGCACTTGTGACAAGTTCGTGAATGCTGATAACAGTTTGCTAACATAGTGGACCAGTAGTACCCTGCCCTCATAATCTTCTTAGCCATTGTGTGCCCACTAGAATGGGTTCCAAAGGTACCTTTATGTGTATCTGCCATAATCTTCTCTGCTTCACTCTCGTCTACACACCGAAGCAAAGTAGAATTGTGGTTGCGCTTGTAGAGGATTCCGTTACTGAGGAAAAACTTGGCATAAAACCTTCTTAGGAACTTCTTATCATTAACGGAAGCTCCCTCAGGATACTCTTGGGCTTTGAGGTATCTTTTCACTTTGTGGAACCCGAGTTTGTCCACTACTTCTTCAGTATCAGCCTCATAACAGTATGTTGGTTCGTCCAACCTCTCAATAGTGATCTGAGGAGCTTTATTATCCCATATGACTTTAAACATGGATTACATAGTAGCTAGCGCGTCTGCTAACTGATTTTCCTCTCGTGGAAAATGTTCAAAGGTGACTTCTTCAAAGTGTGGAATTAGTGTCAACACATGCTCTCGGTAAGGGATGAGATTAGGATTCTTCATGTCTCATTCTCCTTTAATTTGAATGATCACCAGGGCCGAGTCTCCAAATACACTCAAGAATTTGATTCTCAAGTCGATAGCAGCTTTGAAACCCATAATGCATGCTTCATATTCAACCATGTTGTTGGTACAGTTGAAACATAGCCTGGCAGTGAAAGGAGTGTCATAGCCTTCGGGAGATATTACCACAACACTAATTCCATTACCCAGAGCGTTGGAAGCTCCATCAAAAACATAGTCCATTGGGAACCTTTTTTAGGTCCGTCCAGGTTTCTCACAGTCAGTCGTTATCATGATATTCTCATCCGGGAAGTCAAAGTTCATAGATTGATAATCATCAACAGCTTGATGGGTCAAATGATCTGCCAATACACTTCCTTTGATGGCTTTCTATGTTGTATATTGAATATCGTATTCAGTTAATATTATTTTCCATCTAGTTATTCGTTCGGAGAGAGCGGGCTTCTCGAAGATGTACTTGATCGGGTCCATCTTAGAAATCAATAAAGTGGTGTGAGTCAAAATATATATCTTAGCCAGCGAGCAGCCCATGCCAGAGCGCAGCAAGTTTTCTCGAGTAGTGAATATCTGGTTTCACAGTCGGTAAAATTTTTGCTCAGGTAGTATATTGCATGCTCTTTTCGGCCAGACTCGTCATGCTGCCCCAGTACACACCCCATTGAATTTTCTAATACTATTAAGTACATGATCAGAGGTCTTCCTTCAACCGGCGGCATCAAAATTGGAGGTTCTTAAAGATACTCCTTTATTTTCTCAAAGGTCGTCTGGCAGTCGTCATTCCATTTCACTACTTGATCTTTCTTTAGTAATTTGAAGATCGGCTCACAAGTAGTGGTTAGGTGTGAAATGAATTTAGCAATGTAGTTTAGACGTCCTAAGAATCCCCTAACCTCCTTCTCGGTGCGGGGAGCTGACATCTCTTGAATAGATCTAACATTCATAGGATCTATTTCGATACCTTTGCCGCTGATAACGAAACCTAATAGCTTACCAGATCTTACTCTAAAGGTGCACTTGTTCGGATTCAATCTTAACTTGTACTTCTTCAGTATTTCAAACAATTTCTGCAAGTGATCCAAGTGCTCTTCTTCAGTCTGAGACCTGGCTATCATATCATCGACGTAGACCTCTATCTCTTGATGGATCATATTGTGAAACAAGGCTACCATAGCTCGCTGATAGGTTGCCCCAGCATTTTTCAACCCAAATGGCATAACTTTGTAGCAGAAGGTTCCCTAATGCGTGACGAAAGTCGTTTTCTCCATATCTTCAGGTGCCTTTTTAATCTGATTATACCCGAAGAAACCGTCCATGAAGGAGAATATCTTATGTTGTGCAGTGTTGTCAACCAGAACATTAATATGGGGAAGCGGAAAGTCATCCTTTGGGCTCGCCCTATTCAAAACTCTGTAATCCACACACATACGCACAAATCCATCCTTTTTAGGTACTGGTACCATATTTGCAACCCATTGTGGATAAGAAGTAACAGCTAAGAACCCGCTGTTAAATTGTTTCATAACTTTAGCCTTGATCTTTTCTGACATCTCAGGACGCATACGATGAACCTTTTGCTTCACTGGAGGACATTCTTCTTTCGTTGGTAGACGGTGAACCACAATATCAGTGTCCAGCCCCAGCATGTCTTTGTATGACCAGGCAAAGATCTCAATGTAGTCATGTAACATCTGGATTAACTGCTCTTTGACACTCTGCTCCAAATTGGCACCTATCTTGACTTCCTTTTTATCCTCTTGAGTACCCAAGTTTACCGTCTCGACTAGCGTTTCATGAGGCTGTATTTCTCTTTCCTCCTATTGTAATAATCTAGCAAGTTCTCCTCGCCTTCGTCCTTAGCTTGGTAGATCGGATTTTCAAAGTCATAACTGGAAATAGCATAATCATTATCAATGGGGTCCAGAGTGGATGCGGATCTGCAGTTTGATATGTGGGTGTGTGTAAGAGAGCATAGCTATTTTGATAAATTAAAAGAAGAAAAGAAAGACAAAGAGCGCAAAATTTGTATGAAAAACATCCAATGATTTATTTATGAAATATGAAAGTGAAATGATAACCATCACAAATAAACCATTGTCCCTCGGGTAAGACACAAGGCTTTAGAGTTTAAATTGTTCAAATATTACATATCCTAAAAAACAAAAGACAATTACTCCTGGATGAAGGTAATGGGAACAAAGTCCATAGTCGTCCAATTGTTAAGTCCACCGTCGCTAGCAGGGATGATCCAATTGTTCAGGTCACTGTCACTGTCAGTGTCTTCTACAGCATTGACTCCATGGTTGCTGATGCATAGTGATGGTCCTCCAGCGCGAGCACGATGAACGGATTTTTGAGCTCCTGAAGTGAAACCCAAACCAAATTTGTCAGACTTATAGGGGGTGTCAGGTAGTTGGCCCCAAATAGTGTACCCATCTTCTTCGATTACAGCCCTAGCATCTTTTAGGGAAGCCATCTTCAGTGGAGGTATGTTAATCTCTGGAACGGTGGTGGTAGCTTTGGTAACAACAATTTTCTGGGGAACTTCTTCAAAATTCTGGCAGGGGATCTTGATGAACTCGCCTTCCATCTCGACATATCGGAAAGAGTTTAGATGGCTCACCATATAATCTTCTTCGCCATGGAGTGTAACAATCTTTCCCTTAACCGGATATTTTAACATCTGACAAAAGGTGGAAGTGACAACACCGGCCCCATGAATCCAAGGGCATCCCAAAAAACAAGAGTAAGATGGGCAAATGTCCATCACATAGAAAGTGGAGCCAAAAGTTTAGGAACCAACTTTAATAGGAATTTCCACCTCCCTGTGTACCATTCTCTTGGAACCATCAAAAGCTCTCACCACAATATTAATGGGCTTCATAGTCAGTCCTTCACAGTCTAACCTGTCTAGAGCACCCTTGGGTAGAACATTTAGCGACAAACCAGTATCAACTAGAACATGAGCCAGGGTAGTTCCCCTGCACTCAATAGAGACATGCATGGCATTATTATGCTTTCTTCCTTTAGACGTCAAATCAGCATCAGAGAAACCAAATCCATTGTCAGCAGTTAGACTAGCAACACAATTCTCGAATTGGTCGGTAGAAGTCTCTTGTGGCAGATGAGCCGACTTCAGGAACTTCACCAAAGCCTTAGCATGGGCTTCAGAGCATAATAACAAGGCAAACATTGAAATTTTTTAGGGTGTCTGCCCCAATTGTTCAACAACATTATAGTCACTCTTTCGTATGATTTTCAAAATTTCCTCCATTTCTCGTTTGGAGGCTTCAGGAATGGCTTCTTTGGGTGCCTCCATTCGGGCAGGCTCAACCAATACTTCTTTACCCCGAGTCCCAGCTGACTCAGTAGCAAGAATAATAACAGGAGAAACAGGTGTTTTAGCATGAATAACCAAAGGAGTGGCATCAGTCTTTGGGGAGATTTCAGGAGAGAAAACCCTTCCGCTTCTGGTAATTTTACTGGTCCCAACAATGTTGTCGATGTTAGGATCAATATCTTTAGTAACTTCATTCTTAATGGCCATAAGGTCTTGTTTGACGCCATGGTATCAGCTCCATAATTCCAAGGAACATCCTTGTCAGAGGAATATGGTATTGGCCCTGGAAAGGTGATAATTAAAGGATCAACCTTAGGAGTGGATGTAATCCTGATAGGTCTTTTGGAGGAGACCCTGGGAGGACTGTCAGAAATGGTAATAATTGATATATCTTCACACAGACTTCTCGTAGAGGGATTCTTCTCAAACAGAATTTCCTTGTTATCCATCAGGCGTTGGACACCTATCTTCAATTACAAGAAACCATTGGGTAGAGACATACACAGGTGGATACCTTCACCACAGCCCGAAAATAAATCGGCTCGCAAGAGATTCTTCTTAACAATCGGAAGAGGAGTAGCTAGTTCATCAACATAAGAAACAAACAAGTCATCATCAACGACATTAACACCCTGACCATGCTTGGGAATTGGTGCATTTATCACATTAGGGGTCTCGGGAGGGTCAAATTCAATCTCCTTTGCCTCAATAAGATCCTGAACTTTATTCTTCAGAGCCCAACAATCATTTGTATCATGCCCTAGACTGTTGGAGTGGTAGGCACACCGAGCATTTGGATTATAACAGGGGGATGTAGTGTTTGGATTTTGAGGAGGCTCCTTCAGAGTGACCAGATTAGACTTCAACAAGTGTGGAAAAACTTAAGATAAGGACATGTTAATCCGGGTGAACTGTCTTCTAGGAGCATCCTTCTTGCGCTAATTGTTTTGTCGTTGAGTTGTTACAGGGTTGGAGATCATTACAGCTCCTACCGTTAGACGACGTTCAACTTTGCTTTGATTCCACTAACCGTAGGCAACACTTACTTCTTTCTTACCAGAGAAAGGTTTCTTTACTGTGCTTGAAGACGCATCTCTCTGAATCTTACCACTCTTGATAACAGTTGTTGTACCCCAAAATTTTCCCTCCCATATTTCTCAAAATATTTCAAGAAAGATCCTCAAGTTGCTCAAGGAAGTCCAAGGGATGACCAGACAAACTCTCTCCTAAGGCAATCTACCTCAAATTAGGGTTTCATCTTGCATCAAGATACTTGAGTCAAAGGGACCCAAAATTCTCACCAATGTCTTAATATGTTCTCAAGATCATCCATGTCAAGTTTCAAGCCCTACAGAGAATGTTTGCTCAGTCAATTGTTCAAAGGCCTGAAAATCGATTGTGCTAGGGCAAAAGTCAATTGTGGTCCACATACAGTCAAACTTCAAGATTTTTGGTCAACATCCTCATTTTTAAATATATTTCATCATTTGATCAAGGGTTGATCATGATTCATCAAGGATTGCCCATAATTCATCAAGAACCACAAGTTGCTAAATTAGGGTTTTGCAGGAAAAGTCAACTCAACTTTGACCAAGCATAACTTTCTCATACTTTATGAGAAATGACCCATAAAAAGCTCATTTTGAAGAGGATGCAATTCCCTACAATCCATATTCATATCCAAAGTTCAAAATATGCACTCACAAGAAGTTATGAATTTGGACATTATAGGTCGTTTTGAAAAGTCAACAAAAACACCTCTTTGTCAAAGCTTCATACATGAACATGGAATACCAAATTGAGATGAGACAAAAGGGGTTGCTTAGGGGACATCTCAAGCTTTCTAAAAAGTCAAATAACACCTTCAAAGAGTCAAAATTGAGGAAGTTATGCATTGGTGAAGTTGACCTTTTTTGCAAAATTGCCAAAAGTCAAATATGCCTCAAATTGCAATTTTTGCTAAATGGGCCTAACTTTTTGCACTTGTCTTGAGTTGGTAGCATGGTCCACGAGCCCTAGCTCTTTCGACTTGTCATTATCTTATTTTTATTATTTAATTTTATTTTTATTTGAATTAAATCAATTTTAATCAAAACAAATCATAGAAAATCCAAATCATTGAAATCTCAAGATCTTGTACATGTTTCAGGTCTTATATCCATTTGGCAAGTAATTGAAATCGTGCAAAGCCTTGGTGTGCACAAAAAGATTGAATTTGGCCTATTTTCGGAAGTATCTTCAAGTGAATCAAATCCAAATCAAAATCAATAATGGAGAAAGATTGAGATCATGTTTGCAACCCTAATCCATTCCTCAATACATAAGAACATTTGCAGAACTAAAGCAAGAGGTTGGAGAGGCGTGAGAACAAGAACAAAACTTGGAAAAAACACAAAAAAGTGTTGATTCGAATTCATAGTTACAGGCATTTTCAAGACCCTCTAGCCATCCCAATCGCTTCCTGGGATCACAAGGAACCTATACCAATCAAGAACAAGCAATTTCAGACGCTAAAAAGCACTGTAAGTCAGTCACGACCTTGAACTTTTCTTGAATTCTAATTGCATCATTATGACACTTATAGCATGAAGTAATTATAGATTCTTGCTCCTTAAAACATTTGCAAACTATCTGTAACGTTTAATTGCATTTTTATGGACTGTATGAAGACTTGCCATTGTTAGGTTTTTTAGTTTCGTTTTAGGGTTTTTATGTGCAGGCAAATTAGCCCCCATGAAGGGTATCATGATGTTCAGAATGCCAAGACAGTTCGATTCATGGCATTAGAAGTCATTTATCTTTCCCATGGAAGATTTTGGAACGAGCCAAGGTTGTAGCTACGGACATATGTCCGTAGGTAAAAGTGTTTCACTTTTACCAACGGAGAAAGGAAGAAGGTGACTGGCGTGGCGTTACCGTATTGGCCCATTTGAATTCTGGCGCCTTTTTCACGTTATTATATATTATGATTATTTTTTATTCTATATAAAAATTGAACACGCAGCGCAGGTTGCATTGGTGCATGTGGAAAAAGCTTCAGGACCTGGGTTCGAATCCCAGGTCCCCCCATTTGTTTCATATTATTTTCTTTTCAATAATCAGGCGTGTGCTTGTGTGTGAAGACCACCATACATCCTCATCATCCAACCATTGGATCTCCTAGAAGCCAGATCTGAAGGCTAGCATATGAAGGACCATCATAGGCCTTGGTCAATGCAAAGCATGGGAGCATGAAGGTCAATGTAGACCTTATTTTCTTGGGCCAGATTTGATATTCACACCCTCCAAAATTACTTTCAGGCCCAGTTTTCTTCTTTCCTTTCTTTTTTATATTTTGTTTTATTTAATTTATTTATTTGTTTTGCTAACACAATAATTTTCTTTTTTTTATCAAAAAAATCACAAAAATATTTTCATCCAATTAGATTTAGGATATTTATTTTGTATACAAAAATTAATTGAATTAGGTTATTTAATTTTAGGTAACTTTAATAATTTTGTAAATAAATTAAAATTAATTAGAACAATTAGGGTTTTTGTTTCTAACTTAATTCTATTTCTTTTTTTCTTAAAATAACCAAAAGCATAAAAATAGGTTAAATTTAATTATTTTCTTTAATTAATTTAATTAACTAATTAATTTTGTATTTAATTTCAAAAAACCTAATTCTTTTTCTTAAAAACAATTAAAAACAACAAAAAACATTTTTTCTTTTAATTAGGTTAGAAAGGGTCAAAACCCTAATTTCTTATCGTTCTTAATTTCCTTGCGTGCGCCTTATCATTTATTTTTACCCTATTAATGTAATTGCTCACAAGTTGTAATAGATTAATTGGGACATTTTACTTTCATTTATCGTTTCCTTTAAGGGTTTGTTTTTGGCTATGTAAATACCCGAAGCCTTGTAATAGCGTAGTTTATTTTCCGCACTTTAAATTCCACAAATATTGACTGTTAGATGTATGAATAATTAGGGTTGCATGACAAGAATGTATGTAAACTTTAAAACAGTTAGCAAACCCTAAATGTGCAAAGATAATAACTTGAAATTGAATCACTCGCACATGCGCACTCCTAGGGTACACTCTCACTTTGGTTGCCTTCGGTAAACGGTCATTAAGTATAGGGTATTTTAGTGGTCACTCTCTTATCTAAACAAAGATCAAAGTTCCATTCGGAAAAGTTGCCTCGGAATGGTTGCCTCGGAATTGTTGCCTCGAATAATTGATCTAAGACATTAGGGTTACTACTAAGACGTCCTAACATTGCTTTAGTGATCGTATGTCCCTTTTGAATTGACCCTCGAAACTCCAACGACGATGCTACCTACTCACTAATAGTGGCATAGCATTGTCTAAAGGAAACAAAAATAGAACAATTCTTTTTTCGAGTAGGTAGATTAGTTCTTAAGTACTTGCTCAATCCAAACTTTTTCACACTTACACTCTTTTCAAACAAAGCTTTCAAAAACACTTCGTAACACTCTTGAAGACAGAAGCAAGAGTTAAATCAAAGTCAAAAAACTTTTTTCAAATCAAACACACACAAGCAATTTTGAAAATTATGAGAAAGTACCTAAGAGCCCGTGGAAAACCACGGATAGAAAGGGTGCTAACACTTTCCCTTTCTATAATCTACCCCCCATACTCAAAATCTCGAAAAAGGGAATTTTTCTGTGCTTTTTTCCTTTCCAGTTGGATAAAATAAAAGTCGGTGGCGAATCTTGCTTACCGTGACATTTTGCAAACACAAATGCAAAACGTAAACCAGTAATTCCTAAAACAGTCCCGGTTCTGGCCACCGTATCACAGAACTAGCGACTCTGCTGGGGAAATAATAAGTGGGGTATACCTTAGGATTAGTTCATCATATTGCTTCTATTATTTGATTTGATTGTTTTATCTTTGTGGGCTTTGTATCGGAGTTACTATAGATCCTAACCCGGATCTGAGGGACACCTTTTAGGTAAGTAGAAATAAACTATGAGGGAACTGTACGGTGTAGACCGATACAGTTGAAGCAGTAGCTACGTTGATGTGGCACATTAGTTGGTACCGATATCCCTTGTGGAGAAACAAGGAGAATATGGGGATGCTATATGGGTCGTTAAGCATCAACTAACCTTAGAACCTATAATTGACCAACTTGGCCATAGGAAGTAGTGAGATATCCGGCCTCGGCATAGAGCTGGGAACTGGTTGATACTCGATATTACACTCATTGAGACCATACTCTCGAGATAGTTCCGGCCACAAGAAAAGATTGCGTGAGCTGAAACCATGACTGATGGAGGATGGTCAGTGATATTGAGAACCTCTAGAACCCTGTTACTATTATTAGGACATGTTGAACCAACTGAACTTCAAGAGGGTAGTACCTAGACTCCATGCAAGCCTGCAATTTAAGGGCTATTGTGTGACTTGTTTGCCTTTACCATGTCTGCTATTTGTGATACCTATTGTGTGTTTTATCATGGCATCATGCATCATGACATAACATGCATATTTCATTAGACTAACCATTTCAAAGACCGAGGGGATTTATCTTTGTTCTGTTTTGCAGATCATGGCTTCCATACGCAGAAACACCATCTGAGTTAACTTTGTGCAAATCTCTGCTCAGCTCAGAGATCTAGTTTCAAAAGTTATTGATAGTTCTTCATTTGTTAGAAGACATGGTCATCTCCTTAGCTTGGTCATTTCAAAGTTGAATGAGAAGATGATGAGTGTCCTTTTCCAGTTCTTTGATCTGTTGCATCATTGTTTCACCTCCCCGGATTATCAACTAGTTCCCACTTTGGAGGAGTTTCCTGATTTATTAGGCATACCTATCCTCGAGCAGACACCCTTCACAGGTTTGGAGGAGGTTCCTAGGCCAGAGGACATTGCTTCGGCTTTACACTTGAAAAAGGCTGATGTAGTGTCTAACTGGGAGACAAGTAGCGGGGTTAAAGGTTTCTTGGCTAAGTTTCTGATCGATCAAGCTCAACGGTTCTGGGATAACTTGGACTTTCAAGCTTTTGAAGACATCTTGGCTCTCCTCATCTACGACTTGGTTCTTTTCCCGAATCCATATTCCTTCATAGATGTGAACGTAATTAAGATCTTCTTGTCTCGTAATCCAGTACCTACTCTTCTAGGTGATATTCTACATGCTCTCTATACCCGTACTGCACGAAGAAGGGGGACGCTCATATGTTGCACGCCGCTGCTGGCGAGGTGGTTTATTTCGCACCTCCCAAGTCTGTTTTGAAGAATGAGGAAGGTGTAGGTTGGGCTTACAGAATCATGTCCCTTGCTCATACCGACATTCTTTGGAGTTCTAAGGATATGGAAAGAGTAGCTACCATTGATCGATGTGGGGAATACCCTAATGTTCCGTTGCTTGGAATTAGAGGGGGAATAACCTATAGTCCTTGTTCGACTTTGAGACAGTTTGGTCGCGCTCGAAGAGACGATCCTCATGAGCTACTTCTTACAGATATTGTCTTTGACTATAAAGAGGATGTTAAAGAGCATCGCCGCAGGTTTATACAAGCTTGGGGTAGGGTGAACAGGTATGACCCTCAAGAGCTAGGACTAAAGACTTCTCTCCCTATGCAACCTTATCTCCAGTGGGTCCGAGCCCGTGCTCAAAAGCTGGGGATGCCTTATGAAGCTATTTTGCCGGTGATTGTAGAGCATACTGATGAAGAAGGTGTTCCTTATACGGTCCTCCATCCCTATATGCCTACTGATCTTGGGGCATTGAAGAGATCTTGGATCCAGCTAAAGGAGGAAAGGGATACCTATCAGGAGAAGTATCATGAGAAAGAGAGGAAGATCTTGAGGCTCACAAGGCAACTTGAGAATGAAAGGACGATCAACGACTATGTCAGCACGAATGGAAAGCGACCATGGGATTTCTGATTTCTGCTTGTTTCTGGTTCAGATTTTATTTTCATTCTATTTCTTTTGTAACGCCTTAAGGGCATTGTTAAACATTTTTACAAGTTTGAATCTAATAAAGTTTGTTTATTTCTTGGTTTGCAAATTTAAATCTCCCAAAATCTTTGAAATCATTTCATACGCATTCCATTATCATGCACCTCATTACAGGTATCATTATAGGTATTGTTATAGGTTTCTCATCTTCTTCGCTGTTTATTTCAGCATAGAATGTCTTCTGAAATACCTACTGATTAAGCCATCAAGGCTCTTCAAGCACAGAATGCTCAGTTCCAAGAGATGTTCCTGAACTTGGCTAAGGACAACAGGATTTGAAGACTCTCATCCTGAAAGAGAAGAAAAAGAAGAAGAAGAAGGTGGTCCTCCTGAATATGGGTCACAGATTCGGGAATAGGTTGAGACAAGAAGCTGATCTGTCTCATTCATCTGGAGGAGGAGAGAATCAAGAGGAAAGAAAGGGTCCTAGCCCCATGGTCTCTGATAATGACACTGATTTTGATGAAGAACAATATCCTCTTGCTGAGGATAGGTATAAATAACTTGAAGACCGGATGAGTGCAATGGAGATCCAGAAGATACCTGGGTTGGACTTCGGAGATCTGGGACTGGCATCTGGGGTGGTGATCCCGCACAAGTTTAAAGCTCGTGTCTTTGCTAAGTACGATGGGATATCCTGCCCGAAGCTCAATCTTCGCTCATACGTCAGAAAGATCCAACCCTATACTGCTGATAGAAACCTGTGGGTTCATTTCTTTCAAGATAGTCTGTCAGGGACTCAGCTTGAATGGTTCTATCAATTGGAAGGAGCTAACATACACAATTGGGAGGACCTTGTCGCTGCTTTTTACAAGCAATACCAGTATAACACCGACCTTGCTCCCACGCGTACTCAGCTTCAGGGTATGTCTATGGGTGTAGGCGAAGGCTTTAAGGACTATGCTCAGAAGTGGAGAGATCTGGTTGGAAGAGTCCAACCCCCTCTATCTAATAGGGAGTTGGTGGATATGTTTCTTGGGACTTTGTCTAGTCCATTCTTCAATCATCTGATCGGCAGTTCATCATCCGGTTTTACTGAATTGATTTTGACGGGGGAGAGGGTAGAAGCTGGTATCAAGAGTGGCAAGATACAGAAAGGTGCTTCGTCCAGTACAGAAAGGAAGCCTTTCAAGAAAGAAGCTAGTGCAGTTTATAGCTCGAGGAGCCAAAACCGACCTGAACGACGCCAAGCAGTTAATGCGGTAGTAATATCAAGACCCACAGTTGCCCCACAATGCAACAATCAGCAAAGAGTAGAAAGGCCGCAAAGACAGTACACTCGGCTCAGTATGACCTTATCTCAAATTCTGCCGCAACTGTTGAAGGCTAACCTGATAACTCTGAGTGAAGCCCCGAAGAATCCCAGTACTACATCACTGCTATATAATCCGAACGCCCGCTGCGCCTATCACTCCGATAGCCCAGGGCATGATACGAACAATTGTTGGGCCTTGAGGAATAAGGTGCAATATTTGATTGAAGCTAAGGAAATTAAGTTTGACGCACCGGAAAAGCCTAATGTCATGACTGCTCCTATGCCTAAGCATGGAGTAAATGTTGTGGACGATGATTCATTTGTAACCTTTGTGGAAGACATTTCTACTCCGTTGATGACAGTAAAGAAGAATCTATTATCGGCTGGTTTATTTCCGGGCTGTGGCGAAGGTTGCCACCTATATTCCATCCTGCCTGCTGGTTGTCATTTATTGAAATCAGGTGTTCAACGCCTGATGGATAACAAAGAAATCATGTTCGAGAAAACTTTGACTCTGTTGATTCCTGTTGAAGATGTGTCCATCATAACCATTTCCGCCAATCCTTCCAAGGCTTCCTCAAGAAAGCCTTTTAGGATTACATCTGTTCTGAGAATTGCTCCATTGGTCATTACTATTCTTGGTCCTATCCCTTACACTTCAGATAAAGCTGTCCCGTGGCACTATGGGGCCGATGTGTATTATCATGGGATTAAACAAGACTTGAAGGTTGAAGAGATTGATAATGATGTCAGCAATATTTTCAAGTCTAGCAAGGTCACCCGAAGCGGAAGACTCTTCTCTCCTGATATTTCCCCTCCAACTGTTCGAAAGCCTGTTGCTATTTCGCCTGCCAGTACATTTGCTACTGTCCCAGTACATATTCCATTTATCACCCCTGTCATCGAGTCATCTGACGCTCGAGGCAAAGAGATCACAGGAGAGCCAGCCCGGACGGAGGCGCCTAAGAAGATTATTGTGGAAACCTCTAAGTAGGAGATAGAGGAAATTCTGAAGATTATCAAGAAGAGCGACTACAACGTAGTCGAGCAGTTGGGGCAGACCCCGTCGAAGATCTCCATGTTATCTTTATTGTTGTGCTCAGAAGCCCATGCAAAGGCTTTAATTTCTTTCCTTAAAACTGCACATGTGCCGCAGGAAACATCTGCTGATCAGTTCAAAGACTGTGTAGCTAGTTTGAATGCTGACAACGGGTTGGGTTTCTCCGACGTAGATCTGACTGCTAAAGGAAGGAATCACAATGACGCTCTGCATGTTTCGATCGAGTGCAGGGGCACTACTCTGGCCCATGTACTGGTGGATACTGGGTCCTCATTAAATGTTTTACCCAAGAAAGCGTTAGACCGGTTGGACTGTGAAGGGTTGGTTCTGAAGCCAAGCAATATTGTGGTTAGGGCCTTTGACGGGTCCAAAAGGATGGTGCACGGGGAGGTGGATGTCCCTGTTAAAGTTGGCTCTCAGACTTTCGCATCTACGTTCTATGTGATGGACATCCGACCATCTTATTATTGTTTGTTGGGTCGCTCGTGGATTCATAAAGTTGGGGCAGTGACTTCTACGCTCCATCAGATGTTAAAATATCCAGTAAAGGGGAAGATTGTTATGGTACGAGGAGAAGAGGAGTACATGGTGAATCACCTTAACTCTTTTCGGTATGTGGAGATGGATGGGGAGTTCATTGAGACCATGTGTCAGAACTTTGAAGAGGTCCCCCAGACTCTGGCGTCGACTGAAGTTGTTGTTGAAGAACCTCCAATGAAGATGGCTTCCCTCAAGGATGTCAGGGCTGTGATTGAAAAAGGTGGGTGTGCAAATTGGGGTCAACTCCTTGACTTCACAAGACTGGCAAGTTTGGTTTGGGTTTTACTGCAGAAGCTCAAAGGGTTGTTCGGCGTGCGCGGATTGGAAGACCCCCCCTACGCATCAGTAATCAAGGAGTGAATGCAATTGAAGACAATGACGAAGAGTCAGAGTTCGACAGCTGGATTTACTCAACTACCGATGGTGGATTGAACAATTGGACGGTGAAGGACTTCGTGCCCGTTTCTTTTATTACACAGTAATAGACTTTTATTTTGAGTTTTGTAACAGACAGTTTAAAACTTTACGGCCCGGTGCCTTGCCCGAGACACCGTGGCTTTGTTTGTGAGGGCTTACTATTTGTCATTTCCATATATCATCAATAAAGCATTGGACATTTTCTTGCATTAAAAATTTTGCGCTCCTTGTTTTTCTTTTTTATCTTACACTTTATCAAAACAGCTATTGTCTTACACACACTTACATATCATAATGCAGATCCATATCCACTCTGGATCCCATTGGTAACGACCCTGCTACTGCCAGTTATGACTTCGAAAGTCCGATCAACCAAGCCGAGGACGAAGGTGAGAATGATTGTGAAGTGCCTGGGGAACTTGCTAGATTGTTATTACAGGAAGAGAGGGCCATACAACCCCATGAAGAGCCAGTGGCTTCAGTGAATCTGGGTACAGAAGAGGACAAGAAATAGGTCAAGATCGGTGCAAATTTGGAGTCTAGTTTCAAGCAACGGTTAATACAAATGTTGCGTGACTATGTTGAGATCTTTGCTTGGTCTTATGAAGATATGCCTGGGTTGGATACGGATATTGTGGTTCACCGCCTACCAACTAAAGAAGATTGTCCTCCAGTGAAGCAGAAAGTTCGCCGAATGCGCCCCGAGATGTCTGAGAAAATCAAAGTCGAGGTCATGAAACAGTTTGATGCCGGTTTTCTAGCTGTCACTTCTTACCCGCAGTGGGTTGCCAACATGGTTTCGGTGCCGAAGAAAGATGGTAAGGTTCGAATGTGTGTGGACTATAGGGATCTGAATAGGGCAAGCCCTAAGGATGATTTCCCACTCCCTCACATTGATGTTCTGGTCGACAACATCGTGCAGTATAAGATCTTCTCCTTTATGGATGGTTTTTCTGGTTACAATCAGATTAAGATTGCTCCCGAAGACATGGAGAAGACAACGTTCGTTACGCAGTGGGGTACCTTTTGCTATAAAGTCATGTCGTTCGGATTGAAGAATGCTAGGGAAACGTATCAACGCGCCATGGTTGCTTTGTTCCACGATATGATTCACCATGAGATTGAGGTATACGTTGACGACATGATTGCAAGGTCTCAGACTGAAGGAGAACATTTTGACCATCTCCAGAAACTATTTGAAGGGTTGAAGATGTACAAGCTGAGGTTAAACCCGAACAAGTGCACCTTTGGGGTAAGATCTGGTAAGCTGCTGGGTTTCGTCGTTAGTGACAAAGGTGTTTAAGTGGATCCTGCAAAGGTGAAGGCTATACAGTAAATGCCAGCTCCCCGAACAGAAAAAGCAGTCAGAGGCTTTTTGGGACGTCTGAACTACATTGCCCGGTTCATTTCACACCTGACTGCGACTTGTGAGCCAATCTTTAAGCTGCTGAAGAAAGATCAAGTGGTAAGATGGAATGATGAATGTCAGGCCGCTTTCGAAAGGATCAAGGAATATCTCCAAGAGCCACCTATTTTGTTACCTCCAGTTGAAGGGAGACCTTTGATCTTATACTTGACAGTGCTCGACAATTCAATGGGGTGTGTGCTGGGGCAGCATGACGAGTCTTGCAGAAAAGAGCATGCTATTTACTACCTTAGCAAAAAGTTTACCGACTGTGAGACCCGATACTCACTGCTTGAGAAAACTTGTTGTGCTTTGGCATGGGCTGCTCGCCGGCTAAGACAGTATATGCTGACTCACACTACTCTATTGATATCAAAGATGGACCCAATCAAGTATATCTTCAAAAAGCCTGCCTTGTCCGGAAGAATAGCAAGATGGCAGATGATCTTAACTGAGTATGACATCCAATACACAACCCAAAAGGCAATTAAGGGAAGTGTGTTGGCAGATCATTTGGCACATCAGGCAGTGGATGATTACCAGTCTATGAATTTCGAGTTTCCGGATGAGAGCATCATGTTGGTGACTGTGAAAAACCTAGACCGGAGGAAGGACCTGAGGAAGGATCCTGATGTTCTATGTACTTTGATGGAGCTTCAAACGCTTTGGGTAATGGCATTGGCACCGTGATCATATCTCCTGAAGGCTGTCATACTCTGTTCACCGCCCGATTATGTTTTAATTGCACCAACAACATGGCAGAGTATGAAGCATGCATTATGGGCCTTCGAGCCGCTATTGACCTAAGGATTAAGTTCTTGAGTGTATTCGGAGATTCCACTCTCGTGATCAGTCAGATCAAAGGCGAGTGGGATACTAAACACCTAAATCTTATTCCTTACAAGGAGTATGTTTTGACTTTGCTTCCGCACTTCGAGGAGATAACTTTTGAACATTTCCCCAGGGAGGAGAATCAGTTAGAGGACGCGCTAGCTACTATGTCTTCTATGTTCAAGGTCAGGTGGGATAGTGAAGCTCCCTAGATTACCATCGAGAGGTTGGACGAACCCGCACATTGCTGTGACATTGAGACTGAAGAGGTAGCAGATAAACCCTGGTTTTACGAGGTAAAGAGGTATCTTGAGGCTCCAGAATACCCCGAGGGTGCATCTGTTAATGACAAGAAGTTTCTGATGAGATTCGCTGCGAAGTTCTTCATCAGCAATGGCATCCTTTACAAGCGTAATCATGATTCAACCTTACTGCGATGTATGGACAAGAATGAGGCAGAAAGAATCATGGCCGAATTACATAAAGGTACTTTCGGAACTCATTCCAGTGGGCATACCATGGCAAAGAAAATCCTACGGGCGGGATATTATTGGTCTACTATGGAGGCTGATTGTTATCAGCATTCTTGGACCTGTCACAAGTGCCAAGTCTATGCTGATAAGGTGCATATACCTCCAGTTCCTCTGAATGTTTTGATGGCTCCTTGGCATTTCGCAATGTGGGGCATCGATATGATTGGCGAGATCAGACCTACTGCATCCAACGGGCATCGTTTCATCCTGGTAGCGATTGATTACTTTAAGAAGTGGGTTAAGGAAACTTCCTTTGCTACAGTGACCAAGAATGTTGTGGCACGGTTTATTCGGCATAATTTTATCTGTCGATATGGTGTACCGGAGAGGATCATTACGGACAATGGTACAAATCTCAACAATACGATGATCACCGAGCTCTGCAAGCAGTTCAAGATACAGCATCAGAACTCTTCTCCTTACCGGCTGAAGATAAATGAGGCCATTGAAGCAGCTAATAAAAACATTAAGAAGATTGTGCAGAAGATGACGGTGACATACAAAGATTGGCACGATATGTTACCATTTTCTCTTCATGGGTACCGAACCTCAACGCGGACTTCAACAGGGACAACACCCTACTCTTTGGTGTATGGTATGGAAGCAGTCTTACCCATTGAGGTCCAGATACCCTCTCTTCGGATTATGAAGGATGCAGGTTTGAGCGAGGACGATGGGATCCAGACCCGGCTTTATAAGCTGAACTTAATCGACGAAAAGAGACTTACTGCTATTTGTCATGGTCAGACGTATCAAAAGCGGATGATCAAGGCATTTAACAAGAAAGTTAGACGACAAGAGTATCAAGTTGGGGATCTGGTGATCAAGCGCATCATACTGCCACAAGGTGATCCCAATGGAAAATGGACCCCTACATACGAAGGGCCATTTGTGGTTAAGAACATTTTATCAGGAGGAGCTATGATTCTAACCACCATGGATGGTGACGACCTTCCTCATCCCGTCAATGCAGACATAGTGAAAAAATACTACGCCTAATCAAAGACCCGCTAGGTTGACTGGCCTACGCAAAAGTAAGGGCTTACCGATGAACCAAAATGGTTCGGGCAAAAGTAAGGGATGAAAATGAAAAAACTGTACACCCGGCAAGTCGAAAACCTGAAAAGGCGGCTTGGGCAAAAAAATGGGTATCCCGGTGGACTGAAAACCTGAAAGGGCGGTCCAGGAAAAAATTAGGGATCAAAGCGTAACACTATGTCTCATTGGATCATCTTGCAACCAGACTTCAGTATCAACTATCAAGCTCGAACGGCGCTAATCAATCTGATCTACCTTTAACCAAGTAGCAAAGTGATGAGATGCTCGAGGATATAAAGGCAATAGCAGAGTTGGAACCCAGTGGGATTATTCATATAGCTGTTTTTCTTTCTTTTACACAAAATGTATAAATTCTGTTTGTTCGGCGACATTCCCTTACTAGGACGTCAGCCTCTTGTACAAAACGCCTATTTTACAGGCCAACTTCAAAATCAATACAATTAATTTTCACAAAGAAATTTCAAATTGTTTTTTCTTTTTCTGTTTTGTTTTGCAAGAACGTCCAATGGTTCATTTTTTATATATGCATTTAACAATGATTGCTGCTCATAAATATTTACATGCGAAACAAAAGACGATTACTCGTAATATCAGGAACAGGGGCAAACAAGAAATGTCCAAACCTTACAGTTACTCTGCCCACCAGGTATAGGGATAGGCCTAGCTGGAGAACACGATTAAAGGTACATTCACTCCCCACAGAGTAAGAAAAGACAGTGACGTTAGCGGTCCCGAACGGGACACCACTCTCCCCAACTGAGGCTCGCAACCGCGGATGAGTCGGTAAGATTCTCCCAAAGCAGAGTTTATCTATCACCAGCACTAGAAGATTATCCCCAGCGGAGTTCATTTCTTTCACAAACAGAAAGTTTATCCCCGACAGAGTTTATCATCACCAGCATCGGTAATTCATCCCCAGTCGAGGTTATCCCTCCAAATCAACAGATCCTCTAGCAGAGTATCTCTTCCCCACAGAATCATTTTCTCGTCAGTGTATTCTCTAGCAGGATTATCCTCACAATCACCTTCAGTCGTTATCCCCAGCGAGCGAAATTCTTTTTCTCCAACAGCAATCCGGGATTTATTTTCCCCAGCTAGAGATTATCATAAAAAAATTACATATCCATACATCATGACATATGCATACGCATCATACAACACTGTCTCATTTATTTTGAGAACATCATCGCTCGATACATGTCATGGATTACATACGACTAACCTCTACCTTTCAGGAAAGATACAACCAAATCCTCACAAATTCAAGCTATGAAGCCCGGATTCGACCAGATAGTACCTTGATTTCCACAGCATATTGTGAAGCCCAGATTCGACCGGATAGCAGTATCAAACACCGAGAAGCCTGGATTCGACCAGATAGTGGTTTATCTTTAAGCTATGAAGCCCGGATTCGACCAGAAAATAGTTTAATCCCCAGTAAGTCGTGAAGCCCGGATTACGACTGGATAACAACACAGCAAGTTACTATGATGCCTGGATTACAACCAGATAGCAGTCCGAGACACCATGAAGCCTGGATTTGACCAGATAGTGGTTTATCTATAAGCTATGGAGCCCGGATAACAGCTCAGCAAGTTATTGTGAAGCCTAGATTACGACCATATAGCAACACAAGTTTCTGGAAGCCTGGATTACAACCAGATAGCAGCCAAAGACACCGCGAAGCCTGGATTACGACCAGATAGTGGTATATCTTTAATACAAGTTATGAATCCTGGATTACGACTGGATAGTATCTTGATTTTCTCTGAACACCATGAATCCTGGATTCGACCAGATAATGGTGTGAGACATCGCGAAGCCTGGATTACGACCAAATAGCGGTAAAAAGCACTGAAGCCTGGATTACAACCAGATAATAGTGAGAGACAATGTGAAGCTTAAATTACGACCAAATAGCAGTTTATCTGGCCAATTACTATGAATCCCGGATTCGACCGGATATTAGTAGGCCCAACAGTCAATGGAAAGCCCGGATGCGACCGGATAACCACTTGATTTTCTTCTGAAGCCTGGATTTCGACCAGATAAGAAGTAAGGTATTGTGAAGCCTGGATTACGACTAGATAACGGTACAAGACACTACGAAGCTTGGATTTCGACCAAATAGTAGTTTACCTGGACAAATACTAAGAAGCCCGGAGTCGACCAGATATTAGTGTGCCCTAAATTCAAGTTGAAGCCCGGATGCGACCAGATAACAACTTAATTCCTTCTGAAGCCTGGATTACGACCAGATAAGAATCGAGAAATTGTGAAGCCTGGATTACGACCGAATAGCAAGTTTAATCTCATCTCCCCAGTAAGTCACTGTAAAGCCTGGATTACGACCAGATAGCAGTCGGTCTTATCACTATGAAGCCCGGATCACGACCAGATAGTAGTTCATTTTCACCTCTTCGACGAAGAGACGATTCCTTAATAGAATAACGGACGACCGAAGTTCCTAAAATTCAACTTTTCTCAAAACAGAGATGATTCCCCAGTAGAATAACGGACGACCGAAGCTCCTAAAATTCTATTTCTCTCATGACAGAGATCAGCATTCCCCAGCAGAATCTTCCTCAACAACAGGTATACAGACTCTCGCTAAGGAATCTCTTATGAGATCGACACTCCTTCGGATGGCATCTTTAAGCCCATCTTTCGTCATCTATTTCCAAATGACATCTGTAAGCCCATTCCCGAAATTGCAAGACGGATACCACTCCATGCGAGTGCAAATTTCTGGGCACTCTAGTGTTCAATCATCTTCCACCCTCAGATCACGAAAGGCAGAAAAGCCAATCTACATCCTCAGGTTTAAGAAGATTGAACAGGGGCAGCTGTTGTACCCCAAAATTTTCCCTCCCATATTTCTCAAAATATTTCAAGAAAGATCCTCAAGTTGCTCAAGAAAGTCCAAGGGATGACCAGACAAACTCTCTCCTAAGGCAATCTACCTCAAATTAGGGTTTCATGTTGCATCAAGATACTTGAGTCCAAGGGATCCCAAATGCTCATCAATGTCCTAATATGTTCTCAAGATCATCCATGTCAAGTTTCAAGCCCTACAGAGAAAGTTTGCTCAGTCAATTGCTCAAAGGCCTGAAAATCGACTATGCTAGGGCAAAAGTCAATTGTGGCCCACATACAGTCAAACTTCAGGATTTTTGGTCAACATCCTCATTTTGAAGTATATTTAATCATTTTATCAAGGGTTGATCATGATTCATCAAGGATTGCCCATAATTCATCAAGAACCACAAGTTGCTAAATTACGGTTTTGTAGGAAAAGTCAACTCAACTTTGACCAAGCATAACTTTCTCATACTTTATGAGAAATGACCCATCCAAAGATAATTTTGAATAGGATGCAATTCCCTACAATCCATATTCATCTCCTAAGTTCAAAATATGAACTCACAAGAAGTTATGAATTTGGACATTATAGGTCATTTTGAAAAGTCAACAAAAACACCTCTTTGTCAAAGCTTCATACATGAACATGGAATACAAAATTGAGATGAGACCAAAGGGGTTGCTTAGAATACATATCAAGCTTTCTAAAAAATCCAAGAACACCTTCAAATAGTCAAAATTGAGGAAGTTATGCATTGGTGAACTTGACCTTTTTTGCAAAATTGCCAAAAGTCAACTATGCCTCAAATTGCAATTTTTGCTAAATGGGCCTAACTTTTTGTACTTGTCTTGAGTTGGTAGCATGGTCCACGAGCCCTATCTCTTTCCACTTGTCATTATCTTATTTTTATTATTTATTTTGATTTTTATTTGAATTAAATCAATTTTAATCAAAAGAAATCATAGAAAATCCAAATCATTGAAATCTCAAGATCTTGTACATGTTTCAGGTCTTATATCCAGTTGGCAAGTAATTGAAATCGTGCAAAGCCTTGGTGTGCACAAAAAGATTGAATTTGGCCTATTTTTGGAAGTATCTTCAAGTGAATCAAATCCAAATCAAAATCAATAATGGAGAAAGATTGAGATCATGTTTGCAACCCTAATCCATTCCTCAATACATAAGGAACATTTGCTGACCTAAAGCAAGAGGTTGGAGAGGCGTGAGAAAAATAACAAAACTTGGAAAAAACACAAAAAAGTGTTGAGTCGAATTCATAGTTACAGGCATTTTCAAGACCCTCTAGCCATCCCAATCACTTCCTGGGATCACAAGGAACCTATACCAATCAAGAACAAGCAATTTCAGACGCTAAAAACCACTGTAAGTCAGTCACGACCTTGAACTTTTCTTGAATTTGAATTGCATCATTCTCACACTTATAGCATGAAGTAAATATAGATTATTTCTCCTTGAAACATTCGCAAACTATCTGTAACGTTTAATTGCATTTTTATGGACTGTATGAAGACTTGCCATTGTTAGGTTTTTTGGTTTCGTTTTAGGGTTTTTATGTGCAGGAAAAATTAGCCCCCATGAAGGGTATCATGATGTTCAGAATGCTAAGACGGTTAGATTCATGGCATTAGAATTCATTTATCTTGCCCATGGAAGATTTTGGAACGAGCCAAGGTTGTAGTTACAGACATATGTCTGTAGGTAAAAGTGTTTCACTTTTACCAACGGAGAAAGGAAGAAGATGACTGGCGTGGCATTACCGTATTGGCCCATTTGAATTCTGGCGCCTTTTTTCACATTATTATATATTATGATTACTTTTTATTCTATATACAAATAGAACACGCAGCGCAGCTGGCATTGGTGCATGTGGAAAAAGCTTCAGGACCTGGGTTCGAATCCCAGGTCCTCCCATTTGTTTCATATTATTTTCTTTTCAGTAATCAGGCGCATGCTTGTGTGTGAATACCACCATACATCCTCATCATCCAACCATTGATCTCCTGGAAGCCAAATCTGAAGGCTAGCATATGAAGGACCATCATAGGCCTTGGTCAATGCAAAGCATGGGAGCATGAAGGTCAACGTAGACCTTATTTTCTTTGGCCAAATTTGATATTCACACCCTCCAAAATTACTTTCAGGCCCAATTTTCTTCTTTCCTTTCTTTTTTATATTTTTTTTTATTTAATTTATTTATTTGTTTTGCTAACACAAATTAATTTTCTTTTTTTATCAAAAAAATCACAAAAATATTTTCATCCAATTAGATTTAGGATATTTATTTTTTATACAAAAATTAATTGAATTAGGTTATTTAATTTTAGGTAACTTTAATAATTTTGTAAATAAATTAAAATTAATTAGAACAATTAGGGTTTTTGTTTCTAACTTAATTCTATTTCTATTTTTCTTAAAATTACCAAAAACATAAAAATAGGTTAAATTTAATTATTTTCATTAATTAATTTAGTTAACTAATTAATTTTGTATTTAATTTCAAAAAACCTAATTCTTTTTCTTAAAAACAATTAAAAACAACAAAAAACATTTTTTTCTTTTAATTAGGTTAGAAAGGGTCAAAACCCTAATTTCTCATCGTTCTTAATTTCCTCGCGCGCGCCTTATCATTTATTTTTACCCTATTAATTTAATTGCTCACAAGTTGTAATAGATTAATTAGGACCTTTTACTTTCATTTATCATTTCCTTTAAGGGTTTGTTTTTGGCTATGTAAATACCCGAAGCCTTGTAATAGCGTAGTTTATTTTCCGCACTTTAAATTCCGCAAATATTGACTGTTAGATGTATGAATAATTAGGGTTGCATGACAGGAATGTATGTAAACTTTAAAACAGTTAGCAAACCCTAAATGTGCAAAGATAATAACTTGAAATTGAATCACTCGCACATGCGCACTCCTAAGGTACACTCCCACTTCGGTTTCCTTCGGTAAACGGTCATTAAGTATAGGGTATTTTAGTGGTCACTCTCTTGTCTAAACAAAGATCAAAGTCCTGTTCGGAAAAGTTGCCTTGGAATGGTTGCCTCGGAATTGTTGCCTCGAATAATTGATCTAAGACATTAGGGTTACTACTAAGACGTCCTAACATTGCTTTAGTGATCGTACGTCCCTTTCGAATTGACCCTCAAAACTCCAACGACGATGCTACCTACTCACTAATAATGGGATAGCACTGTCTAAAGGAAATAAACATAGAACAATTCTTTTTTCGAGTAGGTAGATTAGTTCTTAAGTACTTTCTCAATCCAAACTTTTTCACACTTACACTCTTTTCAAACAAAGCTTTCAAAAACACTTTGTAACACTCTTGAAGACAGAAGCAAGAGTTAAATCGAAATCAAAAAACTTTTTTCAAATCAAACACACACAAGCAATTTTGAAAATGATGAGCAAGTACCTAAGAGCCCGTGGAAAACCACGGATAGAAAGGGTGCGAACACCTTCCCTTTCTATAATCTACCCCCCGTACTCAAAATCTCGAAAAAGGGAATTTTTCTGTGCTTTTTTCCTTTCCAGTTGGATAAAATAAAAGTCGGTGGCGACTCTTGCTTACCACGACATTTTGCAAACGCAAACCAGCAATTCCAAAAACAGTCCCGGTTCTGGCCACCGTATCACACCAGCTTCTACTCTTTCACCTGTCAATATCAGCTCAGTGAACCCAGTTGAAGAGCTCCCGATCAGATGTTTGAAGAATGGGCCTGACAAAGTAACCAAGAACATATCTACCAGCTCTCTATCAGATAGAGGAGGCTGGACTCTTCTTGCAAGATCTCTCCATTTCTAGGCATAATCTTTGAAGCCCTCACTAGAACCCATAGACATGCTTTGAAGTTGTGTACGAGTTGTAGTGAGGTCAGCATTGTATTGGTACTGGCTGTAGAAAGCAGCAGCCAGATCCTCCCAGTTGCAGATGTTGATTCCCTCTAGCTGGTAGAACCATTCCAATTCAGTTCCCGATAAACTTTCCTGGAAGAAATGCACCCATAAATTCCTATTAGCGCTGTGAGGTTGGATCTTCCTGACATAAGACCTCAGATGCAACTTAGGACATGAAACTCTGTCATACTTATCAAATGCGGGAACCTTGAACTTCAGTGGAATGACCACTCCAGAAATCAACCCTAATTCTTCAAAATCCAGACCAGGTACTCTCTGAATTTCCATGGTGTTGAGATGATCCTCCAATTGTTTATATTTGTCATCAACAGGAGGATATTATTCTTCAGCATAGTCAGCCTCTTCTTCATCAGACCCTAGACTGTGGTCCCCTTCTTTTGTCTTCTCTTCCTAATTGTCCCCCTCATTTGACGGAGTTGCGAATTCTAGAGCTCACTTTTCTAGTTCTCTGAATCTCCTTCCCATATTCAGGACACCCACTGGTTTCTTTGTCTTTTTCTTATTTTCTTTAATTATGAGAGCCTTCAGGTCCTCTTGTCCTTTAGCCAGAGCCATGAACATATGTTGGAATTGAGAATTCTAAGCTTGAAGATCCTTCATTGTTTGTTCGATATCCATCTTACTGAAATAAATAGTAAAGATAAGGAAATTTGTTGTGGAAAACCGGTTTATATTATGATGCATGAACATGCATATGCAAATGATTTCAAGGACTTAGAAGATTTAAATTTGTTTAGACAAAAGGGAACAAACATTAATTGTATTAATAAGTTTAAATTGCTTACAACATGCCTCTTGGACTTACATTGAAACAAAAGAAACAAAATGAACTACAATATAATATCAATGGCTCAAGTTTCCTATGGATGCTTCCTCTTTGGAGCGATATAGGCATTCAGGATCCTCTCCTCATGAAGTTGTCTCGTGAGCTCCAATTTATTCTTCTCGCTTGCATAAAACTGGGCTTCAAAGGTGTCTCGCTCCCCCTTTAGCTGAATCCAAGCTCTTTGCAAATCTTCAAGAGAAGTAGGCATATTAGGATAAAGGACAGTATATGGAACATCTCCTTCGGCAACAGACTCCATGATGATTGGTAAGATGGAGGGGTAAGGTATCATGAGACTTTGAGCACGAGTTCTTACCCACTTAAGGTAAGGCTCAAGGGGGATGGAATTCTTATGTCCCAATGTCTTACTATCCACTTTGTTTATCATTCTCCAAGCTCGTATGAACCTTTGACGATAGCCTTGATTGTCTCCCTCGTAATCAAATACCAAACCTTGGATGAGTGCATCATGGGGACCATCTCTTCATGCATACCCAAACTGTCGTAAAGCCAAACAAGGGTTGTAGGTAATACCTCCCCTAATTCCAAGTAGAGGGACATTAGGGAATTCCCCATAACGGTCGATGATAGTAATGTCCTCCAAGGATCGAGAACACCAATGAATATCAGAATGTGTGAGTTATATCATCTTTTGAAACCATGTCAAGCCTTGCTCGTTCTTTAACGTTGATCGAGGTAGGTGTAAAATAAACCACCTAGAGAGTAAGGGAATTCAACCCAAAAGAGTAACTCTTTTCTTCATGGTGCGAATGTGGAAGCAATGTAGAATGTCTCCAAACATGGTAGGTACGGGATTACGAGAGAGAGAAAAACCTTGATGGAATTCACATCTATGAGTTGGTACGGATTGGGAAATAGAACCAAACCATAGATTAGAGGGGCCAAGATGTCTTCAAAATCATGAAAATCCATATCCTCCCAGAATGAACGAGCCTTCTCCAATAGAAACTTGGCTAAGAAACCCTTAACTCCACTTCTTGTATCCCAATTTGTCATAATGTCAGATCTCTTCAAATGCAAGGCTTCGGCAATAACTTCAGGCTTTTGAGTCTCCTCTAAACCGGTGAATGGTATTTGATCAAGCACGGGTACTCCTAACAATTGAGAGAATTCTTCTAATGTGGGCACCAATTGGTAGTCATGAAAGGTGAAATAATGATGTATAGGATCAAGGAATTGGAAAAGCACACACATCATTTCTTCTTGGAAGTTTGAGGTGGCCAAGTTGAGAAGTCGACCATATTTCTTGGTGAAGGGAGAATCTCCAGGCACTCTTGATGCTAACTCTCGAAGTTGAGGATACACTTTTGCGAAGTTGATTCAGATGGTATTCCTATGAGTGAAAGCCATGACCTACAAAATGGAACAAAAATAAATCCCTAAATCCTTGAAATGGTTAGTGAGAATACTTATGATGTTATGATGTTATGATGCTTATGATGACATGAATAATAATCACAAACAAAGCACACAAAAAACCTTAAGTTTAGGCTTGCATGGGTTTTATAGGTAAGTACCCTCTTAAAGTTTAGTTGGCTCAACCTGTCCTAGAAAGTAGTCAGGTTCTAGGAGATCTCAATATTATTGATCTTTCTTTATTAGGCATTGTCTCAGCATAATCAATCTTTTCTTGCGGCCGAAATATCCCAAAATTCTGATCTCAATGAGTGTAGTATCGAGTATCAACCAATATTCAGCTTTACACCAAAGTCGGCTATCGCACTACTTCCTAATGGCCAAGTTGTTCAATTAAAGGTTCTAAGGTCAGTTAGTACTTCATGACACCGCTCAACGGCCCCGTATTCTCCTCGATTCAACACAAGGGATACCAGTACCAACAAATGCTTCACACTAATGTAGCCACTACTTCAACCATATCGGTCTACACCATACAATTTCCACAATCTATTGCTACTTACTAATGGTGTTCCCTGATCCGGGTAGAGGATCAATACAAACCCAAACAAGGTCCCATAAAGGTAAAGCAAACAAATCAAACAATGAAAGTAATTAAATTTCATCTAACTCTAAGGAAACCCCACTTTTAACATTCTTTATAATCCCCAGCAGAGTCGTCAGTTCTATCATACGGCGGGAGAACTGACTTGGGTGTTTCACATTTTATCGCAAATGTCGCGGATAGCAAGAGGCGCCACCGACTTTTCTTTTATCCAATAAAGGAAATGATGGAAAGAACAGGAAAGACCTTTGAGATATTTTCTTGAGTTTGGGGGGTAGGTTATGAAAAGGGAAGGTGTTAGCATCCTTTTCATCCATATTTATCTATGGGCTCTTAGTTTCTTTCTAGATCACTTTAAAAAATTCTTTGTTTGAAATGTGTTTGCGGTAGGTTTTGAAAGTATTTTAAAACTCCTTTATTTTGGAAAACTTTGTAATGATTCTCGTCTCTATAAGAATGTATACAAAGTGTTGGTTTTGTAAATAGTTTAAAAAGATGTTTGTTTTTGAAGATGTTTTGAAAGTGTGAGTGTGAAAATGGTTTTGATTTGTGAGCAAGAAACTATGAGCGTCCTACCTACTCAAAAGGTATTTGTTCTTTTCCTCCTCATTTAGATGTTGTTGTCTTACCATTGATTGGTAAGAAGCCTCATCATTGGATGTGAAGGGACAAGCGCGGGTCAATGTATATTCATAAAAGGTAACTTATGATACGCTTTAGCAACTTTCGTAAGGGACTAGATCGTTTATCGAAGGCAACATCGAGGGACTACGATCTTTTTTTTAGGGTCTTTGCTAAAACGCCCATGTTCGAGGGACATGACTATTTTCCGAGGCAACAAGCGAGATTACCCTATAGGTGCACATGTGAATAATGTTTTTTGATTGCATGCATTGTCTTTGAGATTAGGGTTTTCTAATGGTTGATTTTATCTTTCCATACACACCCTAATTACTAACAATTATATTAAAGCGATAAATTTCAGAAATTAAAATCCTACGCTATTACATCACTTTAGGGGATGGGGGTATAAGTTTTCAAATGGGGAGATAAAAGAAAGCAAAACCTAAGTTTACTATTACAACCAAATCGAATCAAAATAAAAGCAAAAAAGTAAAAAAAAATTAAGATTTATGATGTCTGGTCTAACACGAGTCGTGTCTTGTGACACGGGCACCCGTTGTCATACCTCAAATTTTCCCTATCCCGACGATTATATTTTCAAGATTTAAAATAGAATAAATGTTTGATTAAAAGATGGTACAACAGTATCTGATGGCCCATCTTTATCCAAGACAATGGAGGGTACATTTCAATTCAGGAGAATGGGGCTTTCTAAATCAGAAAGACCCGTGTATCCATAAACCCATTCGCGAAGCATGTTGGCCTATGGCCCATGAGATTCAAAAATGGAAAATTATTTCAAAATTAAGTATTAAAATCCTTAATTATTATTAAGTGGTTAGGATTTTGTTGCTGTTAATAAAATAGGAGGTGAGATTGCAATATACTAGTCTATTTTTGTTGGCCCATTTCATTTTTATAGCAAATATTAAACAACAGGCCCCTTAAGGTTTTTTAAGTAGTTTATTTTATATCTTGTTGTTGTTTTAGAAAAAATACATTATTATTAAAACTGTTGTTATTTATTTATTTATTTATTTTTATTAAAGAATATACATATAATAAGTAACATATTTTTCATTATTAATAGGAAACGTAATATTTTGTTATTATTACTGACAAACTTTTATTATGATAATGTTTTGTTGAATATTATGTTTATATTCTATTTATTAATTTTTTGCTTCAGAAAAGAGGCCAATTGGGCATGGGTATATTAAAAACCCTTTTTGCTGTAATAAAAAACAATGTATTGGGATGAACAAAAAAAATATAGTAAACGCACTAGCCCAAATGATGACAAACCGTTACTGTATCAATTATCCCAGAATCACGCACATCTTTGAACACATATTGTTTAAATTAAAACAAACCCAGATTGCCTTTTACAGTATAAAACATAAAAACAATTAAATTAAATCTTTATTTCAATCAAATCTCCATAAATAACTATAAAGAAAATAAAATCTATTAATCTAATCCCAAATTAACAGTAAAATCAAGTTCAAATATACAAAATCAAATATTTTTACAAATCGTATCAAAGAAAAATGTGCAGAACTGAAATTTCTACAAATCAAATTCGATCCAGAATCAATTACAATGAATTTCAAATCCATAAATCTCTAATAATCCCAAATCTAAGCTCTAAAATATAACAGCTAATTGATAAAACCCTAAATACTAAATAGTATAAATAAAAAGAAATCAGAATGCAAAAAGGGGGATTTTTTACGGTGAAAAAGTTAACAGAAGAAGAAGGGAAAAATCTGGACACAGAGACGAACTCATATTAGCAGTAGAAGAACATATTTGCTGGAAGGAGAGGAAGAACCACCTTGTTGTTGAAGATCGAAGTTAGATGCGAATAGGGTTTCAATGTATGAAACCCTAATTGCGTGACATAATCTCTGCCGCGTCACCATCTTCAAAGCGTCAGCAGAAACCTGCAAAATCAAAGAAGAAGAGTAGATTAGCACCGATCGAGAGCAAAAGTCAAAGGAAGCGAAATCGCATGAAAGGGGTAAAGCTTAGCTCTTTTTATTTTTGTCTATTTATGGGTTTGGGATCTGTTAGGTCACGTCTGGGTTTTGGTTGAGACTTGGTGCGCCGCCGTGGAACTCGTTTTAGGGCTAGGTTAGAGAAAGGGTTTGGGTATCCCGAGAGGAAGAGAGATGGAACTTCGCTGTAACAAGAAAACAATAAAATGGAAATGAACTGTAAAAAAATTGTAAAGAAAAACTTGTTGTAATCTGTAACAATCCAATACTAGCACGTACACCATATTATCATGCACTTGCAATCATGCCTGTTAGATCCTCATCAGACGGCCAAGAGGCCAAGTATCATCGTAAGATCAGTACTCCCTCGCGTATACAATCTAACCAGCCTCTCTCTAATTTGTAGTTGGGCCTAGCCCATTACTTTTCACACCACCCTTCCCCTGAATTTCTATACATCATAACAACATACACCCCCTTGATCTGAGTTGTCAATGGGCCTAGCCTAGATCTCCTTTTAACACCCCCCCTGTTTTACTTGTTAATTAGAATTTACACCCCCCCTGAATTTAATTTATTTATTTTCTTTTATAATTCAATTATCATTTCTAATTTTTATAAATATACATATATATTATTTATTTACAATAATTATTATTATTATCAAATAGTGATTTTTTTATTATTATTATATTTTGATATTATTATTATATATTGTTATAACTACTTAACTTTTTATTATTATTTATAATTATAATTTATTATTTATAATCCCTTTTTAGGTAAATATTATTATTAATATATTTTATTTACTATTTAAATATTACTATATTATCAAATAAATTTATTTTATATCAAGATTGCATATATTATTTTATATATTATTTGCATTAAATCTTTTTTCTAATCATGCATTAGTCAAGATCTTTGCAATTAATACGATAAAAAACACAAACAAAGCATCAAACTATATTTCACAATAAACTAAGCTAATCAACTGTTTTTTTGAAAAAGGGTTTCAAACTAGTTTTGACTTACTGCACATTCAGTCAAAATCTCCACAATCACTATTCTCGGCCAAGTGCGAGGTGATTCAAAATATGTTTGCAAACCCCTAAAAAACACCAACCTCATACGAACTACGAATTAGGACTCTGATTCCTCATATGAGGATAAGTAGGCATACGATCAAAAATCGTAGCGAGTTCCCCTATTAAAAAATTAAGATACTTTTCCCCTATTAAAAAATTAAGACATTTTTCCCCTATTAAAAAATTAAGACACTTTTCCCATATAAAAAATTTAAACCCTTCCCCTAATAAAATATAAATCTTGTCTCCCCAACTCAAACCTAAAACCTAATATCCTTGTGAACAAGGTAGATGAAAGGTGTCTAACACCTTCCTTTCGTCTAATTGAGTCCGAAACCTAGAATCTCTGTCTGCGAACTAGGGTTTTCTGTTAGATTCCCTTCCCTAGGATAAAAACTAATAGTGGCGACTCTTGATTAAGAAAACCAGTTGCAACACCCGTGTCAACACCCTGTGATGATCCATACACGTTTTTTCTTTATGCACCAGCTAAGTTGACACGGGTCGTGTCCTGTGACACAGACAACTGTATCACGACTCTGACTTGCCACTTTACACGTTTCTAGTTCCAGTAGACCTGACACGGGCCATTTCCTATAACACGGGCACCCATGTCAGCACCCTGTCCTGCATATTTGTTAGCTTATAATTTCAGTAGACCTGACACGGGTCATGTCCTGTGACACGGGCACCCGTGTCAGTACCCTGTCCAGCACTTTTGTTAGATTTTTTAAACAGATGAGCTAACACGGACTGTATCGAGTGACAAGGGAACCCGTGTCAGCCCCCTGTCTTGGCCTTTTTTACTGAGTTTTCTCTTTTGAACTATCTTTTTTACATATCTTTTGAACACAGACAACAAATGATGTATGGATAAAGATATTACACTTTGTGAAAAATTATACCTCTTGAAGCGGAAATTTGGAACACATATGGATGTCTCCGGATGCGAAGTGATGATTGACCAAGCTCCTTCTTGAAACTTCTCCAATCCTTGCTCTGTGCTGCAAAGTTCCAGAATCGCTCCAACCCAGTCAAAGTTGCAAAATACTGTTTTTGTTCGTGTTTGGAAGGTGATGATAAGGGTGTTACAGAAACTGTTCTTATGTTAAAACAAACTTTATGTGATGTGAAGTGTTAGTTTGGTTGGTTTATAGGAGAGTTTGTGAGATGGAATAATGGAGATGAGTTTGAGCAGAGTTTTATGAATGAGCAGAGTTTAACAAGAATTCTGTTTTTTCTCTTCTCCCTTTTTTCTCTCCAAAATCCAGCCTCTTGGATGTGTTATGAAACAGTTTATTTGTAGATCCTCCTTTGCTGTCCTTTTGGGAGGGAAACAAATGAAAATTTGAACTATTTTTGCCTACTGCTTTGATACTTTTTCTACACCATTTTCTTTAGCCATTTTGGTGCAACTTATTGGACAGATTTTGGACTGTACAGGACAGCATATGTAGGTTTTGTGACAGGTTTGTGGTGCAGCATAACACAAGTTTTTTTGTAGGACATCAATGGAGAAGGGTTTTGGAGTGTTGTGGTAATGTATATAAGTAGCATATCATACTTTGTTTAGCATTAACTTGGACAACATAGTTTGCAGCATGAAACAAGTTTGGTTTGTGGAGCAATTTATGCAAATTGTATCAAAGACAAAGCATTGTGGCAAGGTTTTGAGTCAAAGGAAACAGTTCAAACAAGACAAAGTTTAGGATTTGTAAACTTGAAAAAATTCAACTTTGTAATAACTTGAATTATTTGTAACATCTTGAACTATTTTGAATTGTAGTGAAAAGATGTCATGAAGCAATGAACTTAACTTAGAAAAATTTCCAAGTCTTGCAAAAGTTGGATTTTTTTATTTTTGATGATCAAATTTCATATTTTGGATGTCTTGATGAAATATGATTTTTGGGACTCAATTTTGGTCAAAAAGTCAAAGTTTGACTTTTTAGTGTACATTTGACTTTTCCACCAGTTGATCGAATTTTATCTATCAATCCACTGATCTCAGGAGATGAATTGAAATATGCAATTAGGTCAAAATGACGCGCTCGGATCCTTGGGATCATGCTTCCAACCAATAAGCCAGGTATTAGGTCAAAAATCAAAGTTCGATCATTTTCAGTCAAAACCCTAATTTTGCCCATTTTGCCCTTGTGATAATTTGAATGACTTTCTTGGAAAATTGTGATCCAAGACTTGAAACTTGACAGAAATAATCCAGAGGGTCCATAATGATCCATGAAAGTCATTTGAAACATTAGAAGTCCAACCGCCTTTATACAAATTCAAACCCTAATTTGAGGCATCAGTGTCGAGGAGATTATTTGACCTAGTCGATGCTTGCGTAAACTTGAGTCATTGAAGATCTTTGTAGGAAATATCTTGAGAAATGAGAGGGAAAATTTTTGGGTACAACAGTTGGTCTGTTGATTGATCTTTTCCTGAAATGGTAAAGAGTTAGTTGTATGCAATGCCATGATGTATGAAATGCACAGTGGAACAATGTTCTCAAAATAAATGAGATTGTGTTCCATGTGCTTTGGATGCATATGCTATAACGTTTGTAAATGATGTATGAATGTAATATGTGAGTGCATCAGTTGCTTTTTTAGTGTCATTGAATTGGGGAAAATAAATCCTTGATTGCCTGTTGGAGATGAAGAATGTAATTCCTCACTATTTGTTGAAGTTAAATTCGCTGGGAATTCCCGTTTTCTGTCTATGGTATTTCACTGGAGATTTTGATTTTTGCTTGAGGATAGAAGCTTTTAGGAGAGTTGATAACCTGTCATGGTTTCTGAAATGGATTGATTACATGTACTATGACTGGGGATGAGGCTTTATAAACTGCTTGAGATTTTATGAAACTCTATTGGGGAACATCGATTTCTGCTCTCTAAGGGAACTTTGATGGAGAGCGTTTACTCCTTCTTGGGGAAGAAGAGGTCAAAACTTTGGTTGTTTTTTGCTCTACTAGGGAGTTATAATTCCTTGTATACCCTAATTGGGGATAACATCGATGGATAACTTTCTGGCTCATATGAGGAGGATAGAGTTGACGAATATTTGATCCAATTTTAGATTCAAATAACAATTCTCTGAGGATAGTGATGACTTCACTAGGGAAGGGAAGTTTTGCTGGTGGCTCATTGTCATCTGAGTAATAGACTCAAGTTAGGGAGATTGGTCCTTACTGGGGAGATAAATCCTATTGGGGAAATAAACCCTATTGATGGAGGTATATCCTGCTGAGGGAAGCTCTTTGTCGAGGAGAAATCACTTTGCTGGAGAGAAGTAATCTGCAGGGGCTTTTATAGTTTTGAAAACTCAGATAGGGAGAAGAATTCCTATAGATTGTAATGTTTGGGATCCTGTAGATAGGAAAAATTATTGGGAGGAAGCTTGCACTGTTTGTGTAAGCCCTAGAGGCCAATACTTTTGGTACTTGTATCGAATTATTTATTAATAATAAAAGGCATTTCTTTATTATGTTTGCTTTCCAAAATAATAAAGTCCCTAGAATGGTTTATTTGTTTAATGAAATGTTAAGTGTGACTTAATCATGAGATCCCATTAAACATAAGACACTATTCTTAAAGTATCCGTAGTCAAGCTTTAATGTGAAGTGGGATAACATTAAAGCATTAAGATTATTATGAAGATAGATTGATGATCACATCTCATGGATCATAGATAAGGAGTTATCAAGTCTTGACATAGGTATGAATATTAGGAGTAATATTTATACTGGATTGACCCGCTATGAGAATACTACATAGAATGTTATGCAAAGTGTCATAAGTTATTCTCATGATGATAATGGTGTATACCACCCTTCGACCTGAAACCACTATGGACCCTAGATGTAGAGTCAAGTACTTTATTGTTGATCAAACGTCATCCATAACTGGATGACTATAAAGACGGTTGATGGGTACTTCACAAAGCATGCTAAGGGACATGAGTGACCTAGATGGAATTTGCTCATCCTGCATAACAGGATAAATGTCTAAGGGCCCAATATTGAACTGGACAAGGGTGACACAGTGTATGCCTTGTGTTCAATATAGACATGAGGGAAAAAAGGTTAATTATACAACACAAATATTATCACGGAAAAGGTTTGGTCAGATCACATGACATTTTCGTGACTTGGGTAACAGTGATGTGTTGCTAGATACCGCTCACTGTTTATTATATTAAATACGTGATTTAATATAATTGCCAACGTCACGAAAACCTACAGGGTCACACACATAAGGACAGGTTGATGAGAGATAGAATAAATAAGGAACACCGTAAGGTACGGTGCACTTAAGTGTAATACGGAAAGTGGTAAGGTACCACGTGGATAAGTGATATATGGTACATCTTAAGGTATGACGTCCATAAGCTTAATTGGGCTTTTAGCTTATAGCCTTAATTGGGCTTTTAGCTTGTAGCCCACACGAGTGATTCTATAAATAGATCCCTTGTGATGAAGCAATTTCACTTGATGCAATTTCGTTTTTGATTCTCTCTCTCACTCAAGGTTTCCGTTCGTGATCAGCTAGCACTGTGACCGGAAGCGATCTGTTCGTGTGGACTGAGTAGAGGCGTTGTTCTTCATCAACGCTCGTGATCACAACATCAAAGGTCTGAATCGCCACAAGAGGTAAATATTTTTATCACTGACCATGCTCATTCGTAAGGATCGCTAAAGGAAAATTTAAATTTCGTTGCGCTTTTGATCGCAATTTTCCTTCATGCACTACTTTATCTGCCAGAGTAATCTGTTGGGAAGATTGCGGGGAACGTATGAATTTGCAAAGATTACCATGTAGGGATAATCTCATGGAAGTTTCTATGTGGGGATTCATGGAGACTTGAACACACCTCAACTTCTAGAGCCTTTGGTGAATGTTAATCATGGCGATAAATCTTCTACTGATAAACAAGTGACGAGATGACGGGACATAATCGTACGCTTTAATCCCTAACTTTTGCATGGACTGTCCTTTTAGGTTTTAAGTCCACCGGGATACCCTTTTTTGCTTAAGCCGCCCTTTCAAGTTTTCGACTTGTCGGGTGTACATTTTTATTTATATATCCTTAATTTTTTCTCGAACTCTTTTGGTTGGCCGGGATGCCCTTATTTTTGCCTATGCCAGTCAACCTAGAGGGTCTTTTTTTCATGCATAGTATTTTTTGACTATGTTCGTGTTCACAGGGAGCAGAGAATTATCACTGTCTATAATAGTAAGTATTGTAGCACTACCAAAAAATGTTTGCTCGATTATACGTGATCCTTTGCTGGAATTCATGTCCAATGCCCCAAGCGATTCAGGCGGAGGTCTGCCCCTGGGTATTCGGCACTTTTGAGAGATTCCTTAAATCTTGACTTAACTGCCCCAGATCAGTTAGACACCATGTCATGCCCATTGATTATGAAAGGTCCGTTACTGGAAATGTCTTTCCATCTGAGGTGATTTTGTTCATTGAAAGGACTTTCGTTCATTGAATGCCCATCGTGTGAATTTCTTTACTATCAAACAATTAGTCATATGCAAACAATGACATTTAAAAAATGCAAAGCTTATGTCTGTCTGGAAGTTTTAAAAGTGCATTTTTAGTACAAAAAAATCTGTAAAAATGTGATGTCAACCCAGGATTTATAGTAAGCCTTATAGGAGTCAGGATACCTTTTTGTAACAGTATGATTTCGAACTAATCCATGCTTCAGCTAGGACTTTTAAGGGTTGTAGCGTGGTCTGGTTCACGGTTTAAGAAACAAGGGATAAAGGCTCAAACTTTATTTGTACCCAACTCATTCTTCATGATGTTCTTCAGTCCTATACTCAGTTAATTATGCGCTTAGATCCCAATTGAGTCTGGAATCTTTGCCCTGATATTTTGGTGATGGTTCAGATACTGAAAGTTTATTTGAGAAGCCAGTCATCACTTTTTTGGTAATATTTTTTGTTGAGGATTCGTAGCGACCTATTTTTTTATTTTATTATCCCTACCTTTTTCCTGAACTATTTCTTTTGTGATTACAGTCAGCGGGATGCCCTAGTTTTTCCTTAAGTCTCCTTCATAGGTTTTGACTTAGCAGGCTTTTCTTTTGAAAAATAATGAATGTCTGTTTTAGTGATTACGAGGAACCATCAATGTATTTAGAAGAGCATCTTCGACACTATTCTTCATGTATGAAGGTAAAGCTTGCGACTGAATACACATTTGAATTAACTGAGAAACTACTGAAGGTCGAGAAAACACTTAGAAGGGGGGGTGAATAAGTTTCTCTTTTTCTTTTTCTTAAAGGCTCAACAATAATGGAAAGACAAGGTTATATTTATCCTGGTTCGTTTGAACTCAAACTACTCCAGTCCACCCACCAAGGTGATTTCGCCTTTCTCAACAAGGACTTAATCCATTATAATCAATTGATTACAATCACACAACAATTGTTGTGACTAACAATGCATAAGTAATCTTACAAGTGACTCACACCACTAAGACTTAAACTAGTCCTAGTCTACTTGAGAAATCTGACCAAACTTGGTCTCTCAAGGAACAATTACAAGAGATAAATCTTTATAGATAGTGAAACAAAGTTTGCTTCTAAGAAAGATATATCACAACTGTGATTTTTCACTAAGAATAGTATAGCACAAAGTGTATGAAATTTGTTTGTGAGCCCAGAATATTTTTCACGTTGTTCTTGCTTCTTTTGAAATTGATAAGTTCTCTTCAGAACTTCAGTTGTTCAGCCTTTCAGTGTTTCTGGTTTAGTTCAGTAGTTGGCTTGCAATTAATGTTCTTTTATATATAGCATGAAGAAACATGATTGTTGCTGCATTCAAATGGAGATCATTAAATGTTTGTGTGTTTCCTTGCACTATTCCATTTTCCAATGCACTAGCGTAGACACTTGAGTGCATGTAGTCGTCTTTGCATTAAATGAGCAAACGACACTTGTAAGAGCATGTCTCCTGATGCTTGACAAGACTTGTTAGCTTCTATATTAATTCAGAACTTGGCTTCACATCTTGATTCAGAACATGCTTGCATATCTTCTAAATAATGCTTGCTTGCTAAGTACTTCTGATCAGCACTTGCTTTCAAATAACTTCTGAATAGCACTTTCTTTCAAGTAACTTCTGAATAGCACTTGCTTTCAAGTAACTTCTGAATAGCACTTGCTTTCAAGGTACTTCTAATAAAGGAATCCTGCTAAGCGTTAGAAGATGCATTTAAATAATTATCTTACCAGAGTCAGCATCAGCATCAGCATCAGTACTTGCGCTAAAACAAATAGTTCTTTCATCAAAGAACATCTTCATTTATTTTCAGCTCAGCATATCAAGATGCTTCTGTCAGAACATTATCAGAGACAACATCATTATTTGCGCTAAAACAAATAGTTCTTTCATCAATGAACTTCTTCATTTATTTTCAGCTCAGCACATTAAGATGCTTCTGTCAGAACATTATCTGAAACAATTAAATATGTTCATCAGAGTATCAAATATATAAAATATAATTTATTGTTATCATCAAAACTCTGAGATCTGATCAGAACCAATCTTGTTCTAACAATCTCCCCCTTTTTGATGATGACAAAAATATATTCAGATATAGAAATAAATTTGAATAAGAGATAGGAATCTCCCCCTGAAATAAATATTTCTATAAGAAAAACTTTCTGAGATTTTCATCAGAGCTTTGGAATTTTTCTTCTAAGATTTCTTCATCAGGTTCTTTTGAAGATAATGTTCATTTGAAATTAAACTTCCAGAGTTTAAATGATACCTGCAAAGTTCTTTAAAGCATAGAAAGAAATCTTGTATTTTGTTAGAATGTTTGACTTAGTCCCATAACTGTTAATCAGAGATTAGATCAAAATACTCATTTTCTCCCCCTTTTTGGCATAATCAAAAAGTAAATAAAAAAAGTTGAAGAGCGTAAAAATTTTATAATAAAAGATTTAGAGGTTCACCAAAACAACAAATGAGAAGGGTTTTTACAAAGATATTTATATGAAGACTTTTCAGAAATAGGTTAAAAAATAAAACTATAAAAAAGAGTATTTAGTAAAAGTTTAAATAAAATGAATCTAATCATGACTTAGTCATTTAATGAAATTGAAAAGAGAGGGGAAAGCGTGAGATTTTAATCGAATCATAACAGTTACCTAGAACGGCGTCAATAGCTTAGCACGCGTGACCTTTCAGAAACACACCAAGTGTTCATCTCCTGAAGGTTGCATGGGACAGCTGTTTGATCTAATGAACTACTGAGCTATACTTGAATTGAAACGTTAGAACATTTCAGAACATTACATATAGCTACTGATGTAACTTCTTCTTCTAACTTCTGAAGAGTTGTTAATCAGAACATTCATTTCAGAACATTTTGAAGTTAAGCACAGAAGATAAATATTATTTTATTCAGGACATAATTCCATACAAATATTTTTCAAAATGAATTTAAATCTATCTTCTGAAAGGGGTTTGGTAAAAATATCAGCCCATTGATGGTCTATTTTTACAAAGTTTAAATTTAAAATTCCCTTCGGAATATAGTCCCTTATAAAATGATATTTAATTTCAATGTGTTTAGCTTTAGAATGTAAAATAGGATTTTTAGAAAGACAAATTGCAGAAGTATTGTCACGGAAGATAGGAATCTTACTTTCATAAAGATTAAAATCTTCTAGGTGACTTTTGATCCAAATCATCTGAGAACTACATCCAGCAGCAGATATATACTCCGCTTTTGTTGTTGAGAGTGCAATTGTTGCTTGCTTCTTGCTGTACCACGAGATAAGATTGTCACCCAAAAACTGGCAGCTTCCAGAGGTGCTCTTTCTTTCAATTCTATCTCCAGCAAAGTCAGCATCACAATAACCTACTAGTCTGAAAACTTTTGATCTTCTGTAACATAGACCCAGATTAGTAGTACCTTTCAGATACCTCAGAATTCTCTTAACAACAGTTAAGTGAGATTCTCTAGGATCTGATTGGAATCTAGCACATAAACATATGCTGAATAATATATCTGGTCTAGATGCAGTCAGATAGAGAAGGGATCCAATCATATCTCTGTAGAGCTTCTAATCTATCTTCATACTTACCTCATCTTTTCCCAGAATGCATGTTGGATGCATTGGTGTCTTAGCATCTTTGCTTTTTGACATCTGAAATTTCTTCAGAAGTTCTTTGACATACTTCATCTGATGTATGTAAGTACCTTCTGGAGTCTGGTTGATTTGAATTTCCAGAAAGAACTTCAATTATCCCATCATGCTCATCTCAAATTCTGCTTGCATGGTCTCAGCAAATTCTTTTCCAAGGGAGATATTAGAGGTTCCAAAAATAATATCATCAACATAAATTTGACAAATTAAGATATCATTTTTAAATGTCTTTCTGAATAGAGTTGTGTCCACTTTCCCTCTGGTAAAATCTTTTTCTAAAAGAAAATTGCTCAGACGATCATACCAAGCTCTGGGAGCTTGTTTTAAACCGTACAAAGACTTTTTTAATTTAAAAACATATTCTGAATGTTTTGAATCATTAAAGCCATGAGGTTGATGGACATAAACTTCTTCTTCTATATATCCATTTAAAAATGCACTTTTAACATCCATTTGATATAATGAAATGTTATTTTGAACAGAAAAAGAAATTAATAATCTAATAGAATCTAACCTGGTGACTGGGGAAAAGGTTTCATTATAATCAATTCCTTCTTGTTGACTATAACCCTGTGCAACCAGTCGTGCTTTGTTTCTGACACCTCTCCTTGCTCGTTCAGTTTGTTTCTGAAAACCCATTTGGTTCCTATAATGTTGAATCCTTTGGGTCTTGGAACTAGATCCCATACATCGTTTTTGGAAAATTGTTTGAGTTTCTCTTGCATTGCTAAGATCCAATCATTGTCTTCCAGAGCTTCATCAATATAAGTTGGCTCAATCAGAGATACCAATCCAAACAATGATTCTTCATTGATTCTGAGAGAGGATCTTGTTCTGATGGGATCTTCTTTTCTCCCAATAATCACGTCTTTTTTGTGAGCTAAAGAGATTCTAGGAAACCTTTTCTGAGTGGGTTGTTCAGAGATTCTGAGATTGTCCGGAGCATTGTCAAGAGGATGATCTTCTGAGTCTTCCTTTGCTTCTGAGTCTTTCTTTACTTCTGAGTCATCCTTTGCTTCCGAAGTTTTAGAGTTTGAGGGATGATCTTTTGTACCTACAGAAATATCAATTTTCTTTGGCTATTGCTGGCCAAGCTTATCATCAAACCTGACTTTGATTGATTCTTCAACAATCAAAGTTTCTGTGTTGTATACTCTATAGCCTTTTGAGCGTTAAGAATATCCAAGCAGAAAACACTTTTGTGCTTTAGAATCAAACTTGTTCAGATTTTCTTTAGTGTTCAGAATAAAACAAGTACATCCAAAAGGATGGAAATAAGAAATGTTGGGTTTTCTGTTTTTCCATAATTCATAGGGAGTCTTTTCAAGAATAAGTCTTATAGAGATTATATTCTGAATATAACATGTTGTTTTCACAGCTTCTGCCCAAAACTGCTTTGCTATATTAGTTTCATTGATCATGGTTCTGGCCATTTCTTGTAATGTTCTATTCTTTCGTACTACAACTCCATTTTGTTGGGGAGTTCTAGGACAAGAGAAATTATGAACAATGACATTTTCTTTAAAATATTTTTCAAAATAATGGTTTTCAAATTCACCACCATGATCACTTCTGACTTTTATAATTCTAAGATCTTTTTCGTTTTGCACTTGGTTACAGAAGTCAACGAACACAGAATGTGAATCATCCTTGTGTTTTAAAAACTTGACCCATGTCCATCTGCTGAAGTCATCAACAATGACCAATCCATACTTCTTGCCTCTGATGGATGCAGTTTTAACTGGTCTAAACAGATCAATATGAAGTAGTTCTAATGGCCTAGAGGAAGAAACAACATTTTTAGATTTAAAGGAAGGTTTTGAAAATTTTCCTTTTTGACATGCTTCGCACAGAGCTTCTGAGTTGTACTTCAGATTGGGAAGTCCTCTGACTAAATTTAATTTATTTAGTTGAGAGATCTTTCTTAAACTGACATGTCCCAATCTTTTGTGCCATACCCCTTGCTCATCGCTAACAGACAAAAGGCATTTAACATTCTGAGATTTAAGATCTGACAAATCAATTTTATATATGTTGTTCTTTCTCTTTCCAGAAAAGAGGATTGATCCATATTTTTGACTGACAGCTTTACAGGAATTTTGATTGAAGATAATGTCATAACCGTTATCACTTAATTGACTTATGGACAACAGGTTATGCGCTAATCCTTCTACTAATAAAACATTAGAGATAGAAGGAAGGTTACCATTTCCAATGGTTCCAGAACCAATAATATTCCCTTTCTGATTACCTTCAAGCTTGACGTCTCCTCCAGCTTTAAATTCCAGGTTTTGGAACATAGACTTTTTTCCTGTCATGTGTCGTGAGCACCCAGAGTCCAAGTACCATGACTGGTGTCTCAATTGAGTTATTAAGGACATCTGCAACAAATATTATTTTATCCTTAGGTACCCATATCTTTTTGGATCCTCTTGGGTTAGAGTGTTTAAAGTTTTGTTTGAACTTTGGGTTAGCATAAGAGTTTCCAGAATGTGATGTATATTTTATATCATGTGTGTGTCCAAACTTGAATTGTTTGTTCAGAGGTTTGTAAGTGAAAGTCATCTTAGCAACAGGTTTTGGTATATATGTATCCTTCCCTTTGGGAGGTTCATATCCAATTCCTCTTCTGTTTTCCCACTAACTCCATAGATCATTGAAGTCATTTTGCTTCTATCTATGCTTTTAGCCAGAAAAGTTTGAAAGCTATAGTCATATTCTTTCAGAATATCTTTTGAACTTGACACGGACTCTGAACTAGAATTTTTTTGAACATTTTGAATTTCTTCTTTAAGTTTAAAATTATTTTCTATGAGTTCAGATTTTTCTGTTTCATGTTTCTCAAGATCAGATGCAATACTCTTCTTGAGTTTCTTGTATTTGATTTTGAGCTGACTGTAGTTTTCCAGAAGTTCTGATAAACTATCAGCAAGTTCATCTCTAGTAAATTCAGAAAATACCTCTCTTGGTTCTGACTCACAATCTGAGTCATCTGCTGTGGTAGCCATCAGAGCTAGGTTGGCGTTCTCATCTTCAGAATCATATTCATCTTCAGAGGACTATGAATCATCCCAGGTTTCCATCATCCCTTTCTTTTTACCAAACTTTTTCTTTGGTTTTTCTCTCTGAAGTTTTGGACAATCACTCTTGTAGTGTCCAGGTTCTTTTCATTCATAACAAATTATTTCTCTTCTGTTTGACTTTTTGTGTCCAGAAGATTTTGGTTTATCTTCTGACTTCTTGAAGTTCCTGAACTTCTTCTGTTTTTGCTTCCATAGATGATTGATCCTTCTGGAGAGAAAGGATAGTTCGTCTTCTTATGACGCAGATTCTTCAGAGTTTTCCTCTTCAGCCTGAAAAGCGTTAGTATCATATTTCTTAATTGATTTAAGGGCAAGAGACTTACCTTTCTTCTGAGTCTCATGCTCATCAAGTTCTATATCATGGCTTCTGAGAGCGTTAATGAGTTCTTCAAGAGACACGTTGTTCAGATCTTTTGATACTTTGAAAGCAGTGACCATAGGTGCCCATCTTCTGGGTAAGCTTCTGATGATATTTTTAACGTGGTCTGCTTTAGTGTATCTGTTGTACCCCAAAATTTTCCCTCCCATATTTCTCAATACATGTCAAGTGAGGTCCTCAAATTGCTCAAGGAAGTCCAAGGATTGACCAGACAAACTCTCTCCTAAGGCAATCTACCTCAAATTAGGGTTTCTATTTTCATCAAGATGTGTGAACCACAAAGGACTCAAATTCTCATAATTGTCCTAATATGTCCTCAAGATCATCCATGTCAAGTTTCAAGCCTTGCAGTAGAAGTTTGCTCAGTCAATTGCTCAAATGCCTGAAAATCGACTGTGCTAGGTCAAAAGTCAACTGTGGCTCACATATAGTCAAACTTCAAGATTTTTGGTCAACATCCTCATTTTGAAGTATAATTCATCATTTGATAAAGGGTTGATCATGATTCATCAAGGATTTCTCACAATTCATCAAAACCCAAAAGTTGCTAAATTAGGGTTTTGCAAGAAAAGTCAACTCAACTTTGACCAAGCATAAGTTTCTCATACCTTATCAGAAATGGCCCATCCAAAGCTCATATTGAATAGGATGCCATTCCCTATAACTCATCTTCAGCTCTCAAGTTCAAAATATGCACTCACAAGAAGATATGAATTTTGACATTATAGTTCATTTTGAAAAGACAACAAAAACACCTTTTGGATCAAAGCTTCATACATGAATAGGAAAGACCCAATTGAGATGAGACCAAAAGGGATGCTTAGAAGACATCCTAAGATTTCTAAAACGTCCTAGAACACCTCTTTAGGGTCAAATCGAGATAATTATGCATTGGCAAAATTGACCATTTTTGCAAAATTGCCAAAAGTCAAATGTGCTCAAATTTGCATTTTTTGCTAAATGGGCCCAACTTTTTATGCTTGCACCTCAATGATAATGTGGTCCACGACCCAAATGCTCACTCACATGTTATTTGCGTCATTATTTATTTTATTTTGATTTTTTATTCATTAAAAATTGAATTAAATCAAATAATTGGTAAATAAAAGCAAAGATTTATTTTGATTGGATTTTTTTTTTGACAGAATCACGAGCTCATTATGTTGGAAGATCAAAATCAAATCATATCAATGGCAATTGGAACAAAAAGAGCATGATTAGACCAAAATTGGAAGGATATCATATACATTGAAAATCAAATCAAATCTTGGATAAATGAAAAGATTTAATCCAAGTTTGTCAACCTAATTCGCTGTAGGTTATATAAGAAAGCTGGGCAGATCAAAAGAGGGAGGCTGGAGGCGTGAGACTGTAAGAAGAACACTCAAAAATCTTGGCAAAAAGTGAAGTTCTGATTTCAGAATAAAGGATATTTGAGAATAATTCAAGGCCAGCAACTTATTCCAGGATGTCTCAGGAAACGTTCCCAGTCGTTCGTAAGCATCAGAACAGCCAAAATCACTGCCTATCACTCTCACAGTTTGCAAAATTATCCACCTTCAATTGTTGTGATTCTTGCATATTCAGCACGTTTAAATTTCATATTTGTATTCATCATCATATTCGCAATGTTTCTGGATAGTTTGATTTGAGTTATAGTGCAGGAATAAGATTTTGCCATTGCTAGGGTTTCGTGCTCCAATTTGGGGTTTTGGTTTTCAAGTGAAATTAGACAAGATAATGGGTACCATGATGATCAGAATTTCAAACCCAACTGATCCATGGTCCCCAACTGAATTTATATTGCATATGCTTGATTCTTGAATGACACAGGTTACAACAACAGGCCTGCGTCTATAGGTACAGGTTCAGAACCTAAAATGACAGTTCCAGGGAAAAAGACAACAGTGTGGCACAACCTGATTGGCTGATTCAAATTCTGGTGCGTTATTCTGGCCAGAAACTTGTTGTTCTGATATATTATTTGTTTTTATTATATTAACAAGTTAGCATCCAACACAGTTGGTCAGGACAAGGAAGTCAAAAGATCATTGTTCTGGGTTTGATCCTAGGCGTGAGCTTTTGGCATTTTCTCCATTGTTTTCATCAGATCCAGCGCACGTGCACCTTCTGAGGACCATCACCTTCTAGATCCATTAGCCAAGACCAGATCTAGTACATCATCCTCTGGATCCCTCAGACAGAATCAGATCCAGCGCACGTGCACCTTCTGAGGACCATCACCTTCTGGATCCATTAGCCAAGACCAGATCCAGTACATCATCCTCTGGATCCCTCAGCCAGAAACTGATCCAGCGCATGTGCACCTTCTAAGGACCACCACCTTCTGGATCTATTAGCCAGGACCAGATCCAGTGCATCATCCTCTGGATCCATCAGCTAGGATCAAATCTAGTGCACATAATCTTCTGAAGAGAAGCATCTTCTGATCCACCAGTCAGGATCAGATCCACCCCCCCCCCCCACATCTTCTGAAGGTCACCATCTTCTGGGCCCATCATCCAGAACCAGATCTGCTGACAGCAGGCCCACTCGGTTATTTCCATTATTTTTCTCTAATATATTTTCTTTAATTATTCTGTTTTTTTTATCAACACCAAAATTATTTTCTAAAATTAACCAACCAAAAATCACAACAAAAAAAAGACTTATTTTCTTAGTAAATGTTTTTTTCTAATTAATTAGTTTAATTAATTTAGGGCAACTTTAATTTCATTCATAATTAAAATTCAATTAGAAAATTAGGTTAATTCTTGATTTAATTTTTCTTCCTTTCTCAATTAAAATAAAAATACAAAAATAGGTTTTAGATTGAATTAATTTATTTTTCTTAATTTAAAATTAATTAGAATTAGGATTCTCTTTTTTTAATATAATAATTTCTCTATTTTCTTAAATAACAAAACAAACAAAACATTTTTTAACTAATCGCAATTAGGTTTAAGCAAGGGTCAAAATCCTAGTTGTCTCGTATTCGATTCCTCGCGCGCGTATTATTATTTTTACCAATATTTCTGTAAATGCTCATGGTTTGTAATAGTTTGATCTAGGGTTTTTATTTATCGCTTTTTCCCCGATTTTTGGCTATGTAATTAATCCCCCTTCCTGAAGCCTTGTAATAGTGTAGATTTACTTTCTCTTATTTTAATTCTCGCAAATATTTGATTGTTTAGATGTATGCTAGTAGGATTGTATGACAAGAATGCATGACGAATTAATCCAGTTAGAAAACCCTAATGTGCAAAGATTAAATAATTGAAAATACTCGCACATATCACTCTTAGGGTATATTCTCACTTCGGTTGCCTTCGGTAAATGATCATTAAGCATAGGGTGTCTTAGTGGTTGCCCTCCTGTCTAAAAAAGATCAAATGTCCCATTCAAATGTTGCCTCGGAAATGTTGCCTCGGAAATGTTGCCTCGGAAATGTTTCCTCAAATATGATCTTAAGACTCTAGGGTTATTACTAAGGTGTCCTAATATTTCTTTAGTGATCGTATGTCCCTTTTGAATTGACCCTTACAAAATCCAATGACGGTGCTACCTATTTCTCAATAGTAGGATAAGCACTGTCTAAAGGAAACAAGAATAGAAAAAATCTTTTTTCGAGTAGGTAGATGTTAGTATGTACTTGCTCAAATCAAAGCTTTTTCACACTTACACATTTCAAAACAAACTTCAAAACAACTTCGTCACACCTTTGAGGATTGATACAAGGGTTATCACGAAGTCAAACTTTTCAAAAATAAAGCACAAACACAAGCAATTTTAAAATATGAGCAAGTACCTAAGAGCCCATGGAAAACCATGGACATAAAGGGTGCTAACACCTTCCCTTTCTACAATCTACCCCCCGTACTCAGAATATCTCGAAAAATGATTTTTTTTCTGTACTTTTTTCCTTTCCGGTTGGATGAAATAAAAGTCGGTGGCGCTCTTGCTTACCGCGACATTTTGCAAGCACAAACGCAAAACGCAAACCAGCATTTCAAACAGTCGCTTCTGCCACCATATCACAGAACTGGCGACTCTGCTGGGGAATTATAAGTGGGGTATACCTTAGGAGCTAGGTCATCATAATTGCTTCTCTTGATTGCTTTTATTGCTTTACTTTTAAGGGTTTTGTTTGGGAGTTACTATAGATCCTAACCCGGATCTGGGGACACCTTTTAGGTAAGTAGCAATAGACTGTGAGGGAACTGTACAACGTAGATCGATACGGTTGAAGTAGTAGCTACGTTGATGTGGCACATTGGTTGGTACTAGTATCCCTTGTGGAGAAACGAGGAGAATACGGGGCCGCTGCATGGTATCGTTAAGCATCAACTTACCTTAGAACCTTTAATCGACCAACTTTGCCATTAGAAAGTAGTGAGATATCTGGCCTCGGTGTAAAGCTGGGAACTGGTTGATACTCGATGCTACACTCATTGAGACCATACTATCGAGATAGTTCCGGCCGCAAGAAAAGATTGTGTGAGCTGAAACCATGACCGATGGAGGATGGTCAGTGATATTGAGATCCTCTAGAACCCAGTTACTTTTTTCTAGGACAGGTTGAAACAAACTTAACTTCAAGAGGGTATCACCTTTGACCTCATGCAAGCCTTAAATCTAAGGGCTTCATTTGATTTTACAATGTTTGCAATATTTATGTTTGCTATACTTGTGGTTTACCATGACATCATGCATCATAACATGGCATTCATACTTCATTACACTAATCATTTCAAAGACCAAGGGAATTTATCTTTGTTCTGCTTTGCAGAGTATGGCTTCCGTGCGCAGAAATACCATCCAAGTCAACTTTGTGCAAATACCTTCCCAACTCAAGGAGCTAGCCTCAAGAGTTTCCGAGACTTCTATGTTCATTAAGAGACACGGTCAACTTCTCAGTCTGGTCACTTCAAATCTTGATGAGCAAATGATGAGTGTACTTTTCCAGTTCTTTGATCTTGTGCATCATTGCTTCACATTTCCAGATTACCAGCTGGTTCCCACCTTGGAAGAGTTCTCTCACCTATTGGGCATATCCATTCTTGAACAGGTATCCTTCACAGGTATGGAAGAAGTTCCTAGACCAGAAGACATTGCCTCAACTCTGCATTTGAAACGGGCTGATATAGCATCCAATTGGGAAACACGAAGCGGGGTCGAAGGTTTTCTAGCCAAATTTCTGATAGTCCAGGCTCAGCTATTCTGGGATAATTTGGATTTTCAGGCTTTTGAAGATGTCTTGGCTCTCCTTATCTATGGTTTGGTCCTCTTCTCGAATCCGAATTCCTTTGTTGATGTGAATGCTGACAAGATTTTCCTTTCTCGTAACCCTGTGCCTACCTTGCTGGGAGATATCTTGCATGCCATCTATACTCGTACCGTGAGGAGAAGAGGGATTCTTATGTGTTGCATACCATTGATGTCGAGGTGGTTTATTTCTCACCTCCCTAAGTCTATGCTGAAGAATGAAGAAGGTTTGGGTTGGTCCTACAGAATAATGTCACTTGCTCATACAGATATTCTTTGGTGTTCCCGAACTATGGAAGACAATGCTGTTATTGACCGTTGTGGGGGATACCCTAATATCCCGTTGCTTGGAATCAAAGGGGGTATAACTTACAATCCTTGTCTAGATTTACGACAATTTGATCGTGCTCGGAGAGATTGTCCCCATGAGCTACTTCTTGAGGACATTATATTTGACTACAAGGAGGATGTTAGGGAGCACCGCCGGAGGTTTATACGAGCTTGGGGCATGGTGAACAGATCTGACCCCCAAGAGTTGGGACCAAAGACTTCCCTTCATATGCAGCCTTATCACCAATGGGTCCGAGCTCGTTCCCAGACGCTTGGGATGCCCTATGAGGCCGTGTTACCAGTGATTGTGGAGCCAATTAATGAAGAAGGCATTCCTTACATGGTTCTCTATCCTTACATGCCCACTGATCCTGGGGAGTTATAGAGGTCTTGGATTCAGCTGAAGAATGAGCGGGATACTTATCGGGAAAAGTACCATGAACAAGAAAGGAAGATTTTGAAGCTCACCGGGTAGCTCGAGGAGGAAAGAGTGATCAATGACTACACCAACACAAAGAGGAAGCGTCCATGGGACTTTTGATTTTTCTTTTCTAGTTTTAGATTTTCTTTTATTTACTTCTTTGTAACACCTTAAGGGCATTGTTGAACATCTCAAGTTAATCTAATAAAGTTTGTTTATTTTTGGTTTGTAAATTTAAATCTCCCAAAGTCTTTGAAATCATTACATGTGCATCCCATTATCATGCACGTCATTACAGGTACCCTTACAGGTTTCTCATCTTCTTTGTTGTTTATTTCAGCATAAATGTCTTCCGATCAAGCCATCGAAGATCTTCAGGCACAGAATGCCCAATTCCAACAGATGTTCATAAGTCTGTCCTAAAAGAGAAGAAGAAGAAGAAGAAGAAGGTCGAGATTCTGAACATGGGTAGAAGATTCGGAGGAAGGTTGAGACAACCAGTTGATCTGACCTCCTCATCTAAGGACAGGGAGAATCAAGAGAGGGTAAAGAAACCTAGTCCAGTAGTTTCTGATAGCGATACAGATTACGAAGATGAGTAATATCCTCCTGCCGAGGATAGGTACAAGCAGCTAGAAGACCGTCTAAGTGCTATGGAAATTCATAAAATCCCTGGTTTGGACTTCGGAGAATTGGGACTGGTATCGAGAGTGGTCATCCCTCATAAGTTCAAAGCTCCGGTTTTCGCCAAGTACGATGGAGTATCCTGTCCAAAACTCCATCTCCGCTCGTACGTCCGAAAGATTCAACCCCACACTGCTGATAGAAATTTGTGGGTGCACTTCTTTCAAGATAGTCTGTCAGGGACTCAGCTTGAATGGTTTTATCAGTTGGAAGGAGCCAGTGTCTGAAACTAGGAAGATATCGTTGTTGCTTTCTATAAGCAGTATCAGTACAACACCGACCTTGCTCCCACTCGTACTCAACTCCAGGGTATGTCCATGGGTGCAGGTGAAGGTTTTAAGGATTATGCTCAAAAGTGGAGAGACTTAGCTGGAAGAGTCCAACCCCCTTTGTCTGATAGGGAGTTAGTTGACATGTTTCTAGGGACGCTATCTGGTCCATTTTTCAATCACTTGATCAGCAGCTCGTCATCTGGTTTCACTGAGTTGATTTTGACTGGAGAGAGAGTAGAACCTGGCGTTCGAAGTGGTAAAATACAGAAGGATGTTTCGTCAAGTTCGACAAAGAATCCTTTCACCGGTAAGAAGGAAGTTAGTGTAGTCTATGGCCCGAGGTGCCAAAACAGATATGAACACCGTCAAGCGGTAAATGCTGTAGTGATACCAAGACCCGTGGTTTCTCTACAATGCAACAGTCAACAAAGGGTGGAAAGACCACAACGGAAGTTTACCCGCATCAACATGACTTTGGATGAAGTTCTGCCTCATATGTTAAAATCAAACTTGGAAACCTTGAAAGAGGCTCCCAAGAATCCAAACACTGCTTCTCCCAGATACAATCCAAATGCGTGGTGCGCCTACCATTCGGAGAGCCCAGGCCATGATACAAACGATTGTTGGGCTCTGAGGAATAAATTGCAAGATTTGTTGGAAGCTAAAGAGATTGAGTTTGATGCTCTGGAAAAGCCAAATGTTATAACTGCTCTTATGCCCAAACATGGTCGTGGAGTCAATGCTGTGGACACCAATTCGTTTGTGACTTCTGTAGAAGAAATTTATACACCTTTGATGACGGTTAAGAAGAATTTGTTGTTGGTCGGTTTATTTTCGGGATGTGGTGAAGGTTGCCACATGTGTTCAATTCTGCCTTCCGGTTGTTGTTTATTGAAGTCAGGTGTTCAGCGCTTGATGGATAATAAAGAAATTTTGTTTGAGAAGACTATGATTCTGTTTGTTCCAAATGAAGACGTTGCCATCATAACCATTTCCGCCAATCCTTCCAAGGTTTCCTCGAGAAAACCTGTTAGGGTTACACTTGTTCCAAGAGTTGCTCCATTAATAATCACCGCTCCGGGTCCCATCCCATATACCTCAGATAAGGCTATCCCATGCATTACGGTGCTGATGTATATTACCATGGGGTTAAGCAAGATCTGAGGACTAAAGAAGCTGATACTGATATCATTAATATTGTTGGGACTAGTAAGGTCACCAGAAGTGGAAGACTCTTTTCGCCCGAGATTTCCCCTCCGATTGTCCATAAACCTGTTGTCATTCCGTTTGCTAGTGCATCAACTACTGTCCTAGTTCCTACTCTGGTTATCACCCCTGTCGCCGAGCCATCTGGGACTCGGGGAAAAGAAATCATAGGTGAGTCTGCCCGGACGGAGGCACCTAAGAAAACCATTATAGAAACCTCTAAGCAAGAAATAGAGGAAATTTTTAAAATTATCAAGAAGAGCGACTACAACGTGGTCGAGCAGTTGGGGCAGACCCCGTCAAAGATCTCCATGTTGTCCTTGTTGTTATGTTCTGAAGCCCATGCGAAGGCTTTGATTGTGTTTCTCAAGACTGCGCATGTGCCGCAGGAAACTTCTGCAGATCAGTTCAAAGATTTTATGGCTAGCCTGACTGCTGACAATGGGTTAGGGTTTTCAGATGCGGATCTGACTGCTAAGGGGAGAAATCATAATGATGCTCTGCATGTCTCGATCGAGTGCAAGGGCACCACTATGGCCCATGTGCTAGTAGATATCGGGTCCTCACTGAATGTTCTACCGAAGAAAGCGTTAGACCATCTGGATTGTGAAGGTTTGATTCTAAAGCCGAGTAACATTGTGGTAAGGGCTTTTGATGGGTCAAAAAGAATGGTGCAGGGGGAGGTGGACATCCATGTCAAGGTGGGTTCTCAGACCTTTGAGTCCACCTTCTACATAATATCAGACCATCATATTCTTGCTTGTTGGGTCGTCCTTGGATCCATAGGGCTGGGGCAGTGACTTCCACACTCCATCAAATGTTGATGTATCCGGTGAAGGGGATGATTGTCACGGTGCGAGGTGAAGAGGAATATATGGTGAGTCATCTCAATTCCTTCCGCTACATGGAGATGGACGGTGAATTCATAGAAACTCCTTGTCAGAACTTCGAAGAGGTCCCTCAGACTTTGGCGTAAACTGTAATTACTACCGGCAAACCTCCATTGAAGATGGCTTCTCTCAAAGACGTCAGGGCTGTAATTGAGGAAGATGGGTGTACCAATTGGGGCCAGCTCCCTGATTTCACTCACAAAGCTGACAAATTTGGTTTGGGCTTTACTACAGGGGCTCAAAGGACTGTTAGGCACGCATGGATTGGAAGACCTCCTCTACACATCAGCAACTGGGGAGTTAATGCAACTGAGGACAGTGAAGAAGATTCAGACATCGACAGCTGGATCTACCCAACAACTAATGGTGGACTGAACAACTGGAGGGCAAAGGACTTCATACCTGTTTCTTTTATTCTGCAGTAATTGACTTTTGTTTTAAGATTTGTAATAAACAGTTTGAAACTTTATGGCCCGGTGCCTTACCCGAGGCACCTTGGTTTTTCTTGTGAGGGCTTATTACTTGTCATTTTCATATATCATTAATAAAACATTGGACGTTTCTTGCATTACAAATTTCGCGCTCCTTGTTTTGCTTTTCTATTTTCACTATATCAAAACAGCTATTCTCTTACACACACTCACGTATCATAATGCATATCCATATCCACTCTGGATCCCATTGATAACAACTTTGTTACTTCCAGTTATGACTTCAAAAATCTGATCAACCAAGCCGAGGACGAAGGTGAGGATGATTATGAGGTGCCTGGAGAACTTGCTAGACTATTACGGCAGGAAGAAAGGGCCATACAGCCTCATGAAGAGCCAGTTGAGTCAGTGAATTTGGGTACAGAGGAAGACGGGAAAGAGGTTAAGATAGGTGCGAATCTGGAGCCTAGTGTCAAACAACAGTTAATACAAATGCTACGCGACTATGTTGAGATCTTCGCCTGGTCCTATGAAGACATGCCTGGTTTGGACACTGATATTGTAGTACATCGAATGCCAACTAAAGAAGACTTCCCTCCGGTAAAGCAGAAGGTATGCTGTATGCACCCTAAGATGTTAGAGAAAATCAAGGCAAAGGTCATGAAACAGTTCGACGTCGGGTTCTTAGCTGTCACTTTTTATCCACAGTGGGTTGCCAACGTTGTTCCGGTACCTAAGAAGGACGGTAAGGTGCGGATGTGTGTGGACTACAGAGACTGAACAGGGAAATCCCCAAGGATGATTTCCCGCTCCCTCACATTGATGTTCTAGTCGACAACATCGCGTAGCATAAGATCTTCTCTTTCATGGACGGTTTTTCTGGCTACAACCAGATCAAGATGGCTCCCGAGGACATGGAGAAGACAACTTTTGTTACACAGTGGTGCAGCTTCTGTTACAAGGTAATGCCTTTTGGGTTGAAGAATGCTGGGGAAACTTATCAGCGTGCCATGGTCGCTTTGTTCCACGATATGATTCACCACGAGATCGAGGTTTATGTTGATGACATGATAGCCAGGTCCCAGACTGAGGAAGAGCACCTTGATCATATCCAGAAACTGTTTGACAGCTTGAAGACGTACAAGCTGAGGTTGAATCCGAACAAGTGTACCTTCGGGGTAAGGTCTGGTAAGCTTCTAGGTTTTGTTGTCAGTGACAAAGGTATTCAGGTGGACCCTGCAAAGGTAAAATCCATACAAGATATGTCGGTTCCCCGCGCAGAAAAGGAAGTTAGAGGTTTCTTGGGACGTTTGAATTACATCGCCAGGTTCATTTCACATCTAACTGCTACTTGTGAGCCAATCTTCAAGCTGCTGAAGAAAGATCAAGTGGTAAAGTGGAATGATGAATGTCAGACCGCTTTCGAAAGAATCAAGGAATACCTTCAAGAACCACCAATTTTGATGCCTCCAGTTGAAGGAAGACCTTTGATTTTATACTTGAAAGTGCTAGACAGTTCAATGGGGTATGTGTTGGGGCAGCATGACGAGTCTGGCCGAAAAGAGCATGCCATTTATTACCTTAGCAAAAAGTTTACCGACTGTGAGACCCGATACTCATTTCTCGAGAAAACTTGCTGCACTTTGGCATGGGCTGCTCCCCGGCTGAGACAGTATATGCTGACTCACACCACTTTGTTGATATCAAAGATGGATCTGATCAAGTGTATTTTCGAGAAGCCCTCTCTCTCCGGAAGGATAGCAAGATGGCAGATGATCTTAACCGAGTACGACATCCAATACACAACCCAAAAAGTAATCAAGGGGAGTGTATTGGCGGATCATTTGGTGCATCGGGCCGTGGATGACTACCAGTCCATGAATTTCGAGTTCCCGGATGAGAATATCATATTGGTAACCGACTGCAAAGAACCTGGACCGAATGAAGGACCCGAGGATGGATCCCGATGGTCTATGTATTTTGATGTAGCCTCTAACGCATTGCGAAATGGCATTGGCACTGTAGTCATATCTCCTGAGGGCTGTCATACTTCGTTCACCGCCCGATTATGTTTTAACTGCACCAACAATATGGAGGAGTGTGAAGCGTGCATCATGGGTCTTCGAGCTGCTATGGACCTGAGGATAAAGTTCTTGAGTGTATTCGGAGATTCCGCTCTGGTGATAAGTCAGATCAAAGGCGAGTGGGATACGAAGCACCCAAATCTTATTCCTTACAAAGAGTATGTACTGACATTGCTCCCACACTTCAAAGAGATAACCTTTGAACATTTCCCACGAGAGGAGAACCAGTTAGCGGACGCGCTAGCTACCATGTCTTCTATGTTCAAAGTCAGGTGGGACAATGAAGCTCCCCAGATTACCATTGAGAGGTTGGACGAACCCGCGCATTGTTGTGACATTGAGACTGAAGAGGTAGTAGATAAACCCTGGTTTCACGAGGTACACGTGTATCTTGACGCTCAAGAATACCCCGAGGAGGCATCTGTTAATGATAAGAAGTTTCTGAGAAGATTCGCTGCAAAGTTCTTCATCAGTAATGGTATCCTCTATAAGCGTAACCATGATTCAACCTTACTGCGGTGCATAGATAAGAGCGAGGCAGAAAGGATCATGGCAGAATTACATGAAGGTACCTTCGGAGCTCATTCTAGTGGACATACCATGGCGAAGAAAATCCTATGAGCAGGGTATTACTGGTCCACTATGGAAGCCGATTGTTATCAGCACTCTCAGACCTGTCATAAGTGCCAAGTCTATGCCGATAAGGTGCATGTACCTCCAGTTCCTCTGAATGTTCTGACAGCTCCTTGGCCCTTTGCAATGTGGGGCATCGACATGATCGGCGAAATCAGACCTACTGCATCTAACGGGCATCGCTTCATTCTGGTAGCAATTGATTACTTTACGAAGTGGGTTGAGGCAGCTTCCTTTGCTACAGTAACCAAGAACGTCGTGGCGCGATTTATCCGACACAATTTGATCTGTCGATATGGTGTACCATAGAGGATCATTACGGACAATGGTACAAATCTCAACAATACAATGATCACCGAGCTCTGCAAACAATTTAAGATACAACATCATAACTCTTCTCCCTATCGACCAAAGATGAATGGGGTTGTTGAAGCGGCTAACAAGAACATTAAGAAGATTGTGCAGAAGATGACGGTGACATACAAAGACTGGCACGAGATGTTACCATTCTCTCTTCATGGGTACCGTACCTCGGCAAGGACATCGATAGGGGAAACACCCTACTCTCAGGTATATGGTATGGAGGCAGTCCTACCCATCGAAGTCCAGATACCCTCTCTTAGGTTTATGAAGGATGCAGGTTTGAACGAAGACGACTGGATCCAAACCTGACTTGATCAGCTGAACCTAATCGACGAAAAGAGACTTACTGCTATCTGTCATGGTGAGATGTATCAAAAGCGAATGATCAAGGCTTTTAACAAGAAAGTCAGACGCCAAAAGTATCAAGTCGGAGACCTAGTGATCAAACGCATCATTCTACCGCAAGGTGATCCCATGGGCAAATGGACCCCTACATACGAAGGGCCATTTATGGTTAAGAACATTTTCTCGGGAGGAGCTATGATTCTAACCACCATGGATGGTGACGACCTTCCTCACCTCGTCAATGTAGACATAGTGAAAAGATACTACGCATAATCAAAGACCCGCTAGGTTGACTGGCCTAGGCAAAAGTAAGGGATGAAAATGAAAAAATCTGTACACCCGGCAAGTCGAAAACCTGAAAGGGCGACTTGGGAAAAAAAGGGTATCCTGGTGGGCCGAAAACCCGAAAGGGCGGCCCAGGCAAAAATGAGGGATCAAAGCGTAACACTATGTCTCATTGGATCACCTTGCAGCCAGACTTCGGTATCAACTATCAAGCTCGGACGACACCAATCAATCTGATTAACCTTCGACCAAGTAGCAAAGTGATAATACGTTTGAAGATATAAGGGCAATAGCAGAGTTGAAACCCAATGGGATTGTTTCACATAGATATTTTTCTTTTTGTTACACGAATTGTAATTTTTATCTTTCGACGGCGTTCTCTTACTAGGACGTCAGCCTCTTTGTACAAAAACGCCTATTACAGGCCAATTTCAAAATCAATACAATTCATTTTCACAAGCAATTTCAAATTGTTTTTCTATTTCTGTTTTGTTTCACTAGAACGTCCAATGGTTCATTTTTTATATATGCATGTGAAAATAATTGTTGTTCATAAACATTTACATAAAAAAAAAACAAAAAGACAAATACTCGTAATTCCAGGAACAGGTATAAACAAGAAGTGTCCAAGCCTTACAGTTACTCTGCCCATCAGGAACAGGGATAAAGCCAGCTGGAGAGTATGAGAAGTGGTACATACACTCCCCACAGAGTAAGAAGTATCCAAAGACAGTGGTGTTAGCTTTTCCGAACAGGACACAACTCTCCCCAGCCTAGGTTCATAAATCGCGAGTGAGTCGGCAAAGTTTTCCCCAAGCAGAGTTTGTTTATCACCAACAACAGAAGTTCATCCCCAGCTGATTTATTCCTCCAAGTCGGCAGATTTATCAACAGAGTATCTCCTCTCCAACAGAGTTATTCCTTGCAGAGTTATCCTCATACAGAGTCTCGTCCGATAGAATATTTACCAACCAAGGGGCACATCCCCAGCACGGTCATCTTTGTTCGCCATCCCCAACAGAGGTGGAGGAACTATGATTTTCATAGCAATTAGGGTTTTATTTTCCCAGATTCAGATTATCACGCTAGCATTTCATGTTCATACATCATGACATGAGTATACATCGCATATAACATAAGTCTCATTTATTTTGAGAACGTCATTATACAATGCATCTCATGCATAGCATATAACTAACCCTGTATTTCTTTCAGGAAAGACATTATTATCAACAATTTCCAGCAAGTCCATGATCAACACTCAAAGCTAAACAGAGTAATCATCGGCAACAAATGCAACCTCATCCAGGTTCCTTCCTACAACCCTACTATCCAGACTTTCATCTCGAAGTAACCCTACTATCCAGGTTCCTTCTCACATCCCTACTATCCAGGCTTTCATCTCGAAGTAACCCTACTATCCAGGTTCCTTCTCATAGCCCTACTATTCATGCTTTCATCTCGAAGTAACCCTACTATCCAGGTTCCTTCTCACAACCCTACTATCCAGGCTTTCATCTCGAAGTAACCCTACTATCCAGGTTCCTTCTCACAGCCCTACTATCTAGGCTTTCATCTCGAAGTAACCCTACTATCCAGGTTCCTTCTCACAACCCTACTATCCAGGCTTTCATCTCGAAGTAACCCTACTATCCAGGTTCCTTCTCACAGCCCTACTATCTATGATTTCATCTCGAAGTAACCCTACTATCCAGGTTCCTTCTCACAGCCCTACTATCCAGGTTTTCATCTCGAAGTAACCCTACTATCCAGGTTCCTTCTCACAGCCCTACTATTCAGGCTTTCATCTCGAAGTAACCCTACTATCCAGGTTCCTTCTCACAGTCCTACTATCCAGGATTTCATCTCGAAGTAACCCTACTATCCAGGTTCCTTCTCACAGCCCTACTATCCATGCTTTCATCTCGAAGTAACCCTACTACCCAGGTTTATTCTCATAACGTTACTATCCGGGTTCCTCCTTTCATATCCCCAGACAACAATCCATAACACTGTAAGACTAGGACCCGATCAAACACCACTGATTTCATATTTCCCCAGTAAGTCGCGATGCAACATATACCCCGACCAAACACGCAGTTCGTTTCCGCTTCCCAAACAAGAGTTATTCCACAGTAGAGTAACAGACAACTGAAGCTCCTAAAACTCTATTCCTCTCAAGACAGAGACCAATGTTCCCCAGCAAAGTCTACCTCAACAACAGGTATACGAGTTCTCGCAAAGGAATCCCTTATGCAATCAACATCTCTCAGGATGGCATCTTCAAGCCCATCTCCGACAATTCTCCATCATGGACCTCCGAACGGAATTTATAAGCCCATTCCCGATATCATAAGTCAAGTATCACTTCATGCGAGTGCAAATTTCTGGGCACTCTAGTGTTCAATCATCTTCCACCTTCAGATCACGAAAGGCAGACACGCAAATCTACATCCTCAGGTTTAAGAAGATTGAACAGGGGAAGCTGTTGTACCTCAAAATTTTCCCTCCCATATTTCTCAATACATGTCAAGTGAGGTCCTCAAATTGCTCAAGGAAGTCCAAGGGTTGACCAGACAAACTCTCTCCTAAGGCAGTCTACCACAAATTAGGGTTTCTATTTTCATCAAGATGTGTGAACCACAAAGGACTAAAATTCTCATCATTTTCCTAATATGTCCTCAAGATCATCCATGTCAATTTTCAAGCCTTGCAGAAGAAGTTTGCTTAGTCAATTGCTCAAATGCCTAAAAATCGACTGTGCTAGGTCAAAAGTCAATTGTGGCTCACATACAGTCAAACTTCAAGATTTTTGGTCAACATCCTCATTTTGAAGTATCATTTATAATTTTATCAAGGGTTGATCATGATTCATCAAGGATTGCTCACAATTCATCAAAACCCAAAAGTTGCTAAATTAGGGTTTTGTAGGAAAAGTCAACTCAACTTTGACCAAGCATAACTTTCTCATACTTTATCAGAAATGGCCCATCCAAAGCTCATCTTGAAGAGGATGCCATTACCTATAACTCATCTTAAGCTCCAAATTTCAAAATATGCACTCACAAGAAGATATGAATTTTGACATTATAGTTCATTTTGAAAAGACAATAAAAACATCGTTTGGGTCAAAGCTTCATATATGAACAGGAAAGACCCAATTGAGATGAGACCAAAAGGTATGCTTAGAAGACATCCTAAGCTTTCTAAAAAGTCCAATAACACCTCTCTAGGATCAAAATCGAGAGAGTTATGCATTGTCCAAGTTGACCATTTTTGCAAAATTGCCAAAAGTCAAATGTGCTCAAATTTGCATTTTTTGCTAAATGGGCCCACCTTTTTATCCTTGCACCTCAATGATAATGTGGTCCACGACCCAAATGCTCACTCACATGTTATTTGCTTCATTATTTTTTTTATTCATTAAAAATTGAATTAAATCAAATAATTGGTAAATAAAAGCAAAGATTTGTTTTGATTGGATTTTTTTGACAGAATCACAAGCTCATTATGTTGGAAGATCATAATCAAATCATATCAATGCCAATTGGAACAAAAAGAGCATGATTAGACCAAAATTGGAAGGATATCATATACATTGAAAATCAAATCAAATCTTGGATAAATGCAAAGATTTAATCCAAGTTTGTCAACCTAATTCACTGTAGGTTATATAAGAAAGCTGGGCAGATCAAAAGAGGGAGGCTGGAGGCATGAGACTGTAAGAAGAACACTCAAAAATCTTAGCAAAAAGTGAAGTTCTGATTTCAGAATAAAGGATCTTTGAGAACAATTCAAGGCCAGCAACCTGTTCCAGGACGTCTCAGGAAACATTCCCAGTCGTTCGTAAGCATTAGAACAGCCATAATCATTGCCTATCACTCTCACGGTTTGCAAAATTATCCACCTTCAATTGTTGTGATTCTTGCCTATTCAGCACGTTTAAATTATATATTTGTATTCATCATCATATTTGCAATGTTTCTGGATAGTTTGATTTGAGTTACAGTGCAGGAATAAGCTTTTTCCATTGCTAGGGTTTCGTGCTCCAATTTGGGATTTTTGGTTTTCAAGCGAAATTAGACAAGATAATGGGTACCATGATGATCAGAATTTCAAGCCCAGTTGATCCATGGTCCCCAACTGAATTTATATTGCATATGCTTGATTCTTGAATGACACAGGTTACAACAACATGCCTGCGTCTGTAGGTACAGGTTCAAAACCTAAAATGACGGTTCCAGGGAAAAAGACAACAGCGTGGCACAACCTGATTGGCTGATTCAAATTCTGGTGCATTATTCTGGCCAGAAACTTGTTGTTCTGATATATTATTTGTTTTTATTATATTAACAAGTTAACATCCAACACAGTTGGTCAGGACAAGGAAGTCAAAAGATCATTGTTCTGGGTTCGATCCTAGGCGTGAGCTTTTGGCATTTTCTCCATTGTTTTCATCAGATCCACTGCACGTGCACCTTCTGAGGACCATCACCTTCTGGATCCATTAGCCAAGACCAGATCCAGTACATCATCCTCTGGATCCCTCAGCCAGAATCAGATTCAGTGCACGTGCACCTTCTGAGGACCATCACCTTCTGGATCCATTAGCCAAGACCAGATCCAGTACATCATCCTCTGGATCCCTCAGCCAGAATCAGATCCAGCGCATGTGCACCTTCTGAGGACCACCACCTTCTGGATCCATTAGCCAGGACCAGATCCAGTGCATCATCCTCTGGATCCATCAGCCAGGATCAAATCCAGTGCACCTCATCTTCTGATCCACCAGTCAGGATCAGATCCATCCCCCCCCCATCTTCTGAGCCCATCAGCCAGAACCAGATCTGCTGACAGCAGGCCCACTCGGTTATTTCCATTATTTTTCTTTAATTTCTTTTCTTTAATTACTCTGTTTTTTTTATCAACACCAAAATTATTTTCTAAAATTAACCAACCAAAAATCACAAAAAAAAGAATTATTTTCTTAGTAAATGTTTTTTTTCTAATTAATTAGGTTAATTAATTTAGGGCAACTTTAATTTCATTCATAATTAAAATTCAATTAGAAAATTAGGTTAATTCTTGATTTAATTTTTCTTCCTTTCTCAAATAAAATAAAAATACAAAATAGGTTTTAGATTGAATTAATTTATTTTTCTTAATTTAAAATTAGTTAGAATTAGGATTCTCTTTTTTTAATATAATAATTTCTCTATTTTCTTAAATAACAAAACAAACAAAACTTTTTTTAACTAATCACAATTAGGTTTAGGCAAGGGCCAAAACCCTAGTTGTCTCGTATTCGATTCCTCGCGCGCGTATTATTATTTTTACCAATATTTATGTAAATGCTCATGGTTTGTAATAGTTTGATCTAGGGTTTTTATTTATCGCTTTTTCCCGATTTTTGGCCATGTAATTAATCCCCCTCCCCGAAGCTTTGTAATAGCGTAGATTTACTTTCTCTCATTTTAATTCTCGCAAATATTTGATTGTTTAGATGTATGCTAATAGGATTGTATGACAAGAACGCATGACGAATCAATCCAGTTAGAAAACCCTAATGTGCAAAGATTAAATAATTGAAAATAGATCACTCGCACATATCACTCTTAGGGTATACCCTCACTTCGGTTGCCTTCGGTAAACGATCATTAAGTATAGGGTGTCTTAGTGGTTGCCCTCCTGTCTAAAAAAGATCAAACGTCCCATTCGAATGTTGCCTCAGAAATGTTGCCTCAGAAATGTTGCCTCGGAAATGTTGCCTCAAATATGATCTTAAGACTCTAGGGTTATTACTAAGGTGTCCTAATATTGCTTTAGTGATCGTATGTCCCTTTCGAGTTGACCCTTACAAAATCCAACGACGGTGCTACCTATTTCTCAATAGTAGGATAAGCGTTGTCTAAAGGAAACGAGAATAGAAACAATCTTTTTTCGAGTAGGTAGATGCTAGTAGGTACTTTCTCAAATCAAAGCTTTTTCACACTTACACATTTCAAAACAAACTTTCAAAACAACTTCGTCACACCTTTGAAGACTGATACAAGGGTTATCATGAAGTCAAACTTTTTAAAAACAAAGCACAAACACAAGCAATTTTAAAAGATGAGCAAGTACCTAAGAGCCCATGGAAAACCATGGATAGAAAGGGTGCTAACACCTTCCCTTTCTATAATCTACCCCCTGTACTCAGAATATCTCGAAAAAGGATTTTTTTCTGTACTTTTTTCCTTTCCGGTTGGATGAAATAAAAGTTGGTGGCGACTCTTGCTTACCGCGACATTTTGCAAGCACAAACGCAAAACGCAAACCAGCATTTCAAACAGTCGGTTCTGCCACTGTATCACAGTATCCCTTGTTCAAAACTCTCAGACTAACGATCAGAGTTTGAAACCTTAAGAACATTGCTTCTATAGATTCACTTTCTTCTACTTTGAAGGCTTCATACTTCTGGACGAGAGCCAGAGCTTTAGACTCCTTCACTTGAGCGTTTCCTTCATGAGTCATTTTAAGAGACTCAAACATAGCATGTGTTGTATCTCTATTAATGATTTTTTCATATTCCATTTTAGAGATAGCATTTAGAAAAATATTTCTAGCTCTATGATGATTTTTGAAATCAGCTTTTTATTGTTTATCCATATTTTTCCTATCAATCTTGTTTCCTTCTGAGTCTGTAGGATGTGTGTAACCATCCAAGACTATATCTCATAAATCACTATCATGAACTAGAAAGAAACTTTCTAGTCTATCTTTCTAATAATCAAAATCTTCTCCATCAAATACAGGAGGTTTGTTGTAACTATTGTTGTTTTGTTCAGTAGCCATTTGTGTTTTCTTCTGGATCTTTTCCTGACACAGTTAAGTGTTGAACTCAGAGTCATGTTCTGATACCAATTGAAGGTGGAGAAAACACTTATAAGGGGGGGGGGGGTTGAATAAGTTTCTCTTTTTATTTTTCTTAAAGGCTCAACAATAATGGAAAGACAAGGTTGTTTTTATCCAGGTTCGTTTGAACTCAAACTACTCCAGTCCACCCGCCAAGGTAATTTCGCCTTTCTCAACAAGGACTTAATCCACTATAATCAACTGATTACAATCACACAACAACTGTTGTGACTAACAATGCACAAGTAATCTTACAAATGACTCACACCACTAAGACTTAAACTAGTCCTAGTCTACTTGAGAAATCTGACCAAACTTGGTCTCTCAAGGAACAATTACAAGAGATAAATCTTTACAGATAGTGAAACAAAGTTTGCTTCTAAGAAAGCTATATCACAACTGTGATTTTTCACTAAGAATAGTATAGCACAAAGTGTATGAAATTTGTTTGTGAGCCCATAATATTTTTCATGTAGTTCTTGCTTCTTTTGAAATTGATAAGTTCTATTCAGAACTCCAGTTGTTCAGCCTTTCAGTGTTTCCAGTTTAGTTCAGTAGTTGGCTTGCAATTAATGTTCTTCTATATATAGCATGAAGAAACATGACCGTTTCTGCCTTCAAATGGAGAGCATCAAATGTTTGCGTGTTTCCTTGCACTATTCCATTTTCCAATGCACTAGCGTAGACACTTGAATGCATGTAGCCGTCTTTGCATTAAATGAGAAAACGACACTTGTAAGAGCATGTCTCCTGATCCTTGACAAGACTTGTTAGCTTATATATTAATTCAGAACTTGGCTTCACATCTTGATTCAGAACATGCTTGCATATCTTCTAAACAACGCTTGCTTGCTAAGTACTTCTGATCATCACTTGCTTTCAAATAACTTATGAACAACACTTGCTTTCAAGTAACTTCTGAACAACACTTGCTTTCAAGTAACTTCTGAACAACACTTGCTTTTAAGGTACTTCTGATCAAGGAATCCTGCTAAGCGTTAGAAGATGCATTTAAATAAGTATCTTACCAGAGTCAGCATCAGCATCAGTACTTGCGCTAAAACAAATAGTTCTTTCATCAAAGAACATCTTCATTTATTTTCAGCTCAGCACATCAAGATGCTTCTGTAAGAACATTATCAGAGAAAACATCAGTACTTGCACTAAAACAAATAGTTCTTTCATCAAAGAACTTCTTCATTTATTTTCAGCTCAGCATATTAAGATGCTTTTGTCAGAACATTATCTGAAACAATTAAATACGTTCATCAGAGTATCAAATATATAAAATATAATTTATTGTTATCATCAAAACTCTGAGATATGATCAGAACTAATCTTGTTCTAACAACTACCCTGCCCTAGGTCATGATTAAAGGTCTCAATTTGTGTGAAAAAGGAAACTCCTACTTCTTAGGCTCAAAGGGGTTTACTAAGGATTATCTTCCTTATAACTCCAATGTTTAGGATTTGAAACAATGCACGTACATTGTCAGCCAGGTCTACTCAAAAGCATACTGTAGAGATTGTGGTATCTTTTTTGTCATCCTCCCTCTAACAGCTTATAGCTTTTAATTGAGAGTTGAATATCACAAAAAGGAAGTAAAAGCATAGTTTCAGTATAGTGAAAACGAATGGATTAGTTCAAGACAAACGTATGCAATGCATTAATGGAATAATAAAGTTTGACATAAAATAAGTGTTCGAACAATCAAAATAAACTACAATTTGAAAATTCTAATGAACAAAAAGCCTTTTTGTATGAACTTGTCACTTCAGATGGTGTGCCTTTGAGGGATGGCAGAAGAATTCAGTCTGACCATCTTGTGTGAACTCCAGCACCCCTTCGTCGATCAAGTATTGAATCTTATTTTTCAATGACTAACAACTATTAGTGTCATGCCCCAGACTATTGGAATGATAAGTGCATCTCACATTAGGGTTGTACCGAGGAGAGGCGGTGTTGGGATTCTGAGGAGGATCCTTTAATGTTATCAACTCCATCTTCAACATGTGTTGCAATACCTAATCTGAGGACATGTTGATTTTGGTGAATTTCCTTTTGGGCGTGTCCTGCTTACGTTGTTTGCCTTGTCGTTATTCTTGCACCAGTGCTGGATTAGAGATCTGCATTGCCCCCACAGATTGGTTGAGATCACTCTTATTACGACCCTTCTGGTCGTACACGGTATTGGACTCCTTCATTTCATTGTATGATCTCTTTTGAGTACTTGAAGATGCATTCCCCTGAATTTCACCGCTCCTGAGTTTATTTTCAACATGTTCCTGCATGAACATGTCATCCAATTCCCTATCTGCCAAGAGAGATTGATCATTGATTAGGCCCCAAGCTCTAGCGGTTTGCCCCAGACAGTCGTATCTGTCTTGATGAAGCTTGCTAATGAGAATCCTCAACTCTTCTTGTTCACGAGCTAAACTTTGGATAAGAACCATCTGACTACTCATCTGGATTCTTATCATTTCCATCTCAGCTTGCAGTTGTTCTAACTGGTCATCCTTGTTGTCTTCGGGATTTTTCTTGGTCATGTTCCCAGCGATGAGTGTTTTCAATTCTTCTTGCCCCTTGGATAGATTCAGGAACATTTCCTTGAATTGAGCCTCTTGAGTTTGGAGATCTTTGTCGTTCTGTTCGAGAGTCATCTTCCTTGATGAAATAAACAATGAGAAAATGAGAAACCTGTCTTGAGAATACCTGTTATGTAATGACATGCATGAAATGTTTTCAAGGATCTCACGGGGTAAACACAAGAAGATGTTAGCAACTCAATCTGATTGTAGCTTCGATTGAAGAACTTCGTATCGTTGAATGTCCTTCTACGAGAATCAAGCTCACCATGTCGAGTGGGTCATAGCCTATGACTCAACTTATCGTGCTTTGGCGGTGTTGGCTAAAGGAAAATAAATCCCCTTGCCCCTTGTTAGACGTCTGGTTCATCATAACCTACATCACAGACCCTTGAGATCCTTGAAATGGTTAAGGAAATGCTATGGCATGATGTTATGATGTGTATGCTATGCACCAAACAAAAGTTTAAGGGGACGAAGACAAGTAAGTCTTGCAAGAAATTCAAGTTATTGGATAATGACTACAAACAAGTCCTGCAAGGAGTTTAAGTTGTTAGATAATTAAAGTAAACAAGTCACACAAGTAGCCTTAGGTTCAGGCTTGCATGGAGTTTGTAGGTAAGTACCCTCTTGAAGTTTTAGTTGGTTCAACCTGTCCTAGAAAGTAGCCGGATTCTAAGGAGTCCCAATATCACTGGTCTTTTTTCACCAGGCATTGTTTTCAGCTCAAGCGATCTTTTCTCGCGGCCGAAATATCCCGAAAGTCCGATCTCAATGAGTGTAGTATTGAGTATCAACCAATCCTCAACTTTATACCAAATCCGACTATCTCAATACTTTTTTAATGGCCAAGTTTGTTCAACTAAGGTTCTAAGTTCAGTTAGTGCTTTATGACACCACACAACGGCCTTGTATTCTCCTCGATTTAACACCAGGGATAGCGGTACCAACAAATATGTCACACTAACGCAACCATCACTTCAACCATATCGGTCTACACCGTACAGTCTCCACGATCTATTGCTGCTTACCTAAAAGTGCCCCAGATCCAGGTGTAGGATCTTTTAAAAATAACCCAAACATAAACCTGAAAGGTAAAGTATACAAGTCAAACAAGAAAAGCATTTTTAAATATGATATATCTCTAAGGTTACCCCATTTTAGTTTAGTCTCCCCAGAGAGTCGTCAGTTCTATAATATAGTGGGAGAACTGACTTTACTGGTTTTACGTTTTCTCTCAAATGTTGCGGTTAGCAAGAGTCGCCACCGACTTTTCTTTTATCCAACAAAAAGGGTGAAAAGAACAGGAATGACCTTTTTTAAAGATTTTGAGTTCGGGGGGTAGGTTATGGAAAGGGAAGTTATTAGCACCCTTTCCATCCGTAGTTATCTACGGGCTCTTAGTTGCTAGCTCACTTTTGAAAATGCTTTGTGTTCGTGTGTTTTGAAAATACTTTTGAAAAGACGTCTTAGTGCGGCGAACTTTGTAATGTTTCTCCTATCGTTGAGAACGTATACAAAGTGCTTTGTCTTTGAAAATATTTTAGAGAAAAGTTTATGCATGTGTGAAAAATTGTTTTATTTGATTGTTTTTATGAGCAAGCAACTAGGAGCTATCTACCTACTCGAAAGGTTTGTTCTTTTCCTCTTTTCCTTTAAACAGTGATATCCTACTATAAGTAAGTAGGTAGCCGTATCATTGGATTTTTTGAGGGACAAGCGAGGGTCATCATACAGTCACGAAAGCAACTTAGTAAGATAACTTAGTAACTACTCTAAGATTTTAAGATCATATACCGAGGCAACGTCGAAAGGGTCATCGAGGGACTTATGATCTTTAAACCAAAGGGTCGTCACTAAAACCTCTTACATTCAAGAGTCGCGACTATTTATTCTGAAGGCAACAAGTGGAGATACCCTAGAGGTGCGGGTGTGCGAATGTGTTGTGTTTCAGCTATTTATCTTAGGATGTTAGGTTTTTCTAGCATTTGCTTTTAGTCTTTCCATACAAGCCTATTAGAATTCATCTAACCGTTAATTGAATAAGTACAGAAAATAAAGTGCGGGAATTTTGAATCTACGCTATTACAAGACTTCGGGATGGGGGAATTACAAAACCAAAACAGGGAAAAATAAATGTAAAGGGTCCTAAGTTAAACTATTACAATCCATATGCAATTACATAATATTGGTGAAAAATAATGCGGATAAATAAATGAGCGCGCGGAGGAGAAAGAAATAAAAATGAAAGGATGAAGAAAAACCCTAAGAAAAATTTCTAAGTGATAAAAGAAATATTTGTTTTTGTTTTTAATTTTTGTTTAGAAAAACAATTAAATTATGAGAACCTAATTCTAATTAGTTAATTAATTTAAAAAAATGGTGATTAAATAATTGATCAAAATTAATTTAATTAATAAAAACTTAAATCTACTAATTTTTTGTGATTTTTTGATTTTTTATGTTCGTAAAAAGAAAAAAAAGGTTTAAAGAAAATTAAATAAATAAACAACAAAGAAATAAAAAAGAAATGGGTCGGGCACTGCAAAAAGTAGTTAGAGGGTGTGAAATAGCAAAAAATTCCCAGGCCCATTAGCAATAGGGCCCAGGCGCCTGGAGATCCAGTGAGGGACGCTTCTTGGGGTTCATCATGGAGACGCACCTTTGAGGCTTTGGATCTAGCCTGATGAAATATGGTGGTCAGGAACTGGAGGTGCATGATGCGCACATTTGGTCCCACAAATACCTGATCTATAGATTCATATAAACTCAAACAAATATTGGCATGCCATGAAATATGATTAAAATCAGAGATTCGAAATTTTAAACTTTACCAAATCAGTGTTATCAAATGAGGGCGTTCTAAGCTTGTGATGGATTGATCTTGGGCCTTGTAAAAAAATCTTGGGGACTTCAAGAGGATGGATCGAGGCTTGATTTCAATCGAGAGAGGTTGGAACTTTGAGATATGACTTGCACCAATTCTTTGATTTTTTTTTAGAGTTTTTAGAGAGCTTTTGGAGAGCTTTTCCATGTAGAATTTTGTGCCCTTTCTTGCTTGCAATATTATGTATTTATAGAGTTAGGAGAAAAGCAAGTATGGCAAGAAACAAAGCTTTCAAGGCCATGAGACAAAAATCCAACATATTGAAAGTTTGCCATATTTGGATGATTCTTGTCATTCTTGATGTTGCATGAACCTGGACAGTTTTTTATTGGTCTTTGCACGAAATATTGGGCTCCATGATGGCTCAAGTCAAGCCCAAATGCTCTAGCCCATTCTTTCTTGTATTTTTTATCTAATTTATTTGATTTAATTCATATTTAAATCCTCGGCCAGTCTTAGACCTGCGAGTAGGGCCTCATATTCCTCCTGGTTGTTCGAGGTTGGAAAGGAGAGGATGAGAGAATGCTCGATCACCATGCCTTCCTTGTTCTCGAGGAGGATCCCTGCACCTCTCCCAGTCGAGCTGGAGGCTCTGTCGACAAAGATGATCCACTTGTGCTCTTTCCCTGCGGGGGGTTATGAGCGGTCATCTCTGTGACGAAATCGGCCAGAGCCTGTGCCTTTAGGGCCTTCCTGCTCTCATATTGGACGTCGAATTCTGAAAGTTCCAAGGACCACTTCAACATTCGACCTGCCAAGTCTGGTCGACCTAGGAGCTATTTCATGGGATGGTCTATTTGCACCGTGATCGTGTGCGTGAGGAAATAGTGTCTGAGCCTTCTCGCTGCATTGACGAGGGCCAGAGCCACCTTTTCTATCTGTTGGTACCTAACCTCAAGCCCTTGAAGCTCCTTGCTCGTGAAGTAAACAGGTTTTTGTCCGTCATGCGTCTCATGAATGAGGGCTGCGCTGAAGGCTTTGACCGAGACGACTAGGTATGGAAACAAGGTTTCCCCGTCGACTGGTCGCGATAACACGGGCGGCTGCAAGAGGCTTTGTTTGAGATGGAGCAGGGCCTTCTCGCATTCCTCGGTCCATTCGAAAGCCGCTTCCTTGCGAAGGAGCTTGAAGAAAGGGAGGGTGTGTTGAGCAGATTTTACAACGAAACGGGATAGTGAGGTGAGCATGCAATTCAAGACTTGTATGGATTTTTTCGATGTAGGTGTGGGGAGGTCATAGAAAGCTCGACACCTGTCGGGGTTGGCTTTGATTCCTTGTTCTGTTAAGTAGAAGCCAAGGAACTTTCCCTCCTTGACCCCGAACGTGCACTTCTCGGGGTTAAACCTCATTTTGCATTGCCTTGCTTGGGCGAAGACTTCCCTGAGATGAGCAGCATGGTTGGTGTCTACTCATGACTTGACGATCATGTCGTCCATGTATACCTCGAGCATATCCCCGATTTGGTTGCGGAAGACTTTGTTCATCATCCGCTGATACGTTGCTCCTGTGTTTTTCAGACCGAATGGCATTACGTTGTAGTAATAGTTGCCCGAGCTAGTCATGAAAGCGATGCAGTGTTTATTGCCTATTGCCATCGGGATTTGGTTGTAGCCCGAATAGGCATTCATAAACGATAGAATTTTATAGTCGGCCGAGTTGTCGACCAACATATCAATATTAGGTAAAGGGAACGCATCTTTGGGGCATGCCCGGTTAAGATTGGTGTAGTCAATGCACATTCGCCATTTTCCATTATTTTTCTTAACAAGTACAACATTTGACAGCCAGGTTGAATACCGGGCTTCATAAATAATATTTTCCTCTAGGAGGTTTTTTACATCTTTTTCAGCAGCCTCCGCTTTCTCCGCAGACTGCCTACGTCTACATTGTACTACTGCCCTAGCGGCTGGATCAATGGCGAGTTAATGACAGGCGACCTCAGGGTCGAGACCAGGCATCTCCGCAGCACTCCATGTGAACAGATCCGCATTTTCCCTCAAGCAAGCCTTGATCTGCTTTCTCACCAAGTATGGGAGTCCGATGCCAATCTTCACTCCTCTTCTTGGATCTTCACTGAGGGGGACGAGCTCGAAGTCCCCATCCGGAATTGGTCGGAGGGGAACCTGCTCGCCGCTGGAGGGCTCGTCCTGGTCAAAGCGAGTTTCTAGAGAGATTGAGTCGTCCTTTAGAGGGGCCCTCTGTTCTTCTACTTTGATGGGCTCTGACCGCTGAGGCTCTGATCACGCAGTTGCACCTTTCTTGGCGGACCGTGTGCTGGTGTCGACTATGTTGTGTCCCTTGGACGCCGCGTTGAGGCACCTTTGGGAAGCTTCTAGATCTCCTTGAATAGCGGCGACCCGGGCCCTCTTGGTGTAGAACTTCATCTTTAAGTGGACGGTGGAGGGCACCGCAGTCAGCTATACCAGTGTCGGCCTTCCAAAAATGCAGTTGTAGAGGGACGGGCAGTCGATGATGAGGAAGTGCACCTTGACCTGCCTGGTAACGATATCCTCTCCGAATGTGAACATAAGCTCGACGTACCCCCATGGCTTGGACGTCGAGCCGTTAAATCCCTGCAGGTCTGACCCCACGTATGGTGAAAGGTGAGAGTTATCGAGCTGCATGGTTCTGAACAGTTGGATGTACATCACGTCGACGAAACTTGCCTCGTCGATGAGGACGCGATGTACGTTGAAGTTGGCCATTCTCGCCCTTATCAGCAGAGGGATGGCCGAATTGGGGGCCCCTCCGGGGAGCTCCTCGAGGTAAAAGGTGATCGACTCTGGTCTGCCTTTCATCCTTTTGAAGGTCACCATTTGCGGGGAAGCCGCGTCGACCAGCTCATCCAGCTTTCTCTTAGCTGAGTGTATGGTCAAATCATTCAACCGTCCACCATTGATGACCAAGGCGGGGGGAAGTTTTCCCACCTGCTGTGCATAGACAGAGGCTCTTGTAGGTGTTTGGGGACGTAGGAGTCCTCGGGTCTTGTGACGAAGAATGTGGTTTGAATGGGAACCTACTCGTCAGATGGTCGGGCATCCTCTTCTACTTCCCTCGTCTCACGGGCATCCCTACGAGGAACATCGTTTCTATGATATTGTGCAAGTCTTCCCCCTTTTATGAGGGTCTCAATGGCGTCCTTGATGTGGATGCAGTCTTCGGTAAAGTGCCCGTGGCTCCAATGATACTGGCAATATTTGCTTTGGTCTACCCCGGGTTTGGCAGGAGCGGGACGGGGACGCTTGATGCTGCCGTCCTTGAAGTCTGTACTTGCGCACTCTGCTAAGATTCGCTCGCGGGAAGCCGTTAGAGGAGCGTATTAAGTGAACCTCCCCGAGGGCCCCCTTTGTTCTCGGGCGTCTCGGGGTTTATCGCCCCTTCTATTCTCTCTAGTTCGTCGAGGAGGGGTGATGTCTTGTCGCGGATTACTGCTGGATCCGCAGTTCCTGGGATCTCGGGTTCTGTTGGCCGCTTCTCTCTCCTCGTAGTCCATATAGGCCATGGCCTTCTCGAGGGGGGCATCGAACGTCCGGGGTGCTTCGATGCCTACGGCTTTTCTGAATTCGGTGCTCGGGAAGAGCCCCCTCTCGAGCAGGTACCTCTTCATATGGTTCGTGCAGGGGACCTACTTGATTAGTCCCCCGACGTTTTGGTAGTGTAGCATGGCTTCAAACCCGTCTATATGGTCGACTGGGTCGGTGATGCCGTCGTACTTCTTTAAGTGGGGAGGCTTCTCCATGCCCGGGGGAATGGGCACCTCCATGATAGCTTGTGACAAGGGACCGCGGGGGTCGTCCTCGCCACTCTGTTCGGGAGAGCGAGACAGAGATCCGATGTAGTGGCGGTCACGGTGGCCCTGGTCGCCGGAGCGTTCCTTGGGCAGTATGACCGTTGATGGTTTCCCCCGTGCCTGTCTCTGAGAGGTCTTCGTTCTTGCCGCGAGGGGCCATGGTCGCGCCTTTCTGCTTCAATGAGCTGTTCCCTCTCCAAAGGGGGTCGTCACCCGAGTGGTCGGGGCGACGGGCTTCGAGAGATGTCCTGATTCTGTTTCGACGGGGGAGATCGGGGATGTTCATCCGCTTGTCGAGGGGGAGGAGATTGAGGTCTCTTGTGTATTCTCGGGGGCCTTCGATCTTCCTCGAGCGCCCTTAGTCTTTCCCCCTGGGCGAAGATTAGATAGTTGGTTTGATTGAGTGTCGCGAATAGTGTCCTGGTCGTGGCGTCTGCCCCGGCGGGGACAGGGACCTCATGAAATTGGACGGGTGGATAGTTCAGGGGAGGTGGTCGATCTTCTTCAAGTCGAGGAGACATAGATGAAGATGAAGCGGTGGCTCCGTCCCTATAGTTAGAAAGTCCGGGCATGTTGACGCCAGAGACTGTGTTATGACCGACGGTACCAGCGTTGTCGAGGCCGACATTGTTGTCGGTGATGTTGTTGTTAACGTCGATGACACGGACGTTCTGGTTGTCTGGAGTCTGGTCAGACATGACAGTCGAGGATTGTTTAGCTTTGGTCTCAAGTGAATAGAAGACGGGGAAGCTTAGATTCCCACAGACGGCGCCACTGATCTTACCGGATCAGAGTTGGACCGTCACAGCTGGCTTCGGGCTGAACTTCAATGAGATGGGGGGTACCTGCAAGACACTCTGATGGTAAAGTGAGAAGCGGAATGAGCAAGCAAGTATGAGTTTGAGATGTGTGAATGAATATCTGACCCTCTTGTGAGAGAGGGTATTTATAGCCTCCAGCGTTGGGCCAAGGTCCCCACTATTGGGTCACGCAGAGGCCCAATAACGAGAACTGCCAGGATTTACGTGTGTATAGAGTCCAGCAAGTAAACTCCCCCTGATCAACTGCTCCGCGAGAATAGGACTGGACCTGAGATTCCCAAAGAGCAGTTTGGGATGTCTATCAAGAGGTCGTGGACCACGTCCCCCAACGGTTGGATGGAGAGTTTCCCCACAGTCCCTAACTTGGGTTGTCTTTGGACTTCTCGCTCATAGGGCAAATGTAAGCCCAATCCATATATATATATATATATATATATATATATATATATATATATATATATATATATATATATATATATATATATATATATATATATATATATATATATATATATATATATATATATATATATATATATATATATATATATATATATATATATATATATATATATATATATATATATATATATATATATATATATATATATATATATATATATATATATATATATATATATATATATATATATATATATATATATATATATAAGACGTTTTGATTACGAGAATAATCACAATTGATAAACTATTTAAATCTATATTTTTCATGTATTTTATACTAATAATTGATTTCAACATTTATGTTTATTTGAATGTATTGGTATCATGTATTGTGTTATTTTTTAAAATATATTTTAAATATACTTTGATTTGTTTTATATATATGTTATTTTATTTTTAGATTTTTATATAATAAATTTATGTTATTTCAGTTACATAATTTTAAATATTAATGTAAAATATAAATAGTGTCTAATGAGATTCATTTTAGGGTGTTCGATGATTTGTATAAATAGTTGAACATACATAACTTAAATTATATTTTAAATATTAAATATAATATAATTTAATTTAAATTAATATTTCAAGGTGTAAATGATATGAACTTGGCTTTGCTCTTTGTCATGTGCAACTGCTTATATGTCTTTGTTTGAACTGCTAAAAAGTAACATTTTCTATCAAAGCTTTTCCTTTTCCTTTATACATATTTGATAATCATTCTCTTTCCTTGTCTTTTGGTATATGGAGGTGGGGGAAGAGATGATGTTGAAAATATAATAAAGCTTAAAATGGTATATATATGGTGAGATCTCCATAGAGATTGCATGTTCTTTTTGTTGGTGATTCGTAAATAATGATGAAAGAAACCCCATTGAGATCGCTTGAGCTGGATGTGCAATCATTGTAATAGCTTTCAACTTTTTACACTCTTTCTTTTTTCTTTTTATCTTTGTAATTATTTCAAAATTTGAAGAGAAAATAAAATCTTTACTGTCCTCCATTGATACTTCAATGATAAAAGTAGTGATAAAAATGAATGATTAAGGAAAGGAGATATACTTTTGAACAGAACCCTGGATTATGTTGTCTCCTCCATATATGATTTGGGATACTCGAGTGCCTTTAAAAGGTTTGCAATTTTTAACCACTAATTAACTACACTTATGATGTTGTTAAATACTTCCATCACAAAATTTATGATTTTTTTTTATTAAACTACAAGAATTTTAAAAAAAGTTGATTATCATATATAACTTATTAATTGATTTTTTTTTACAAATTTATCTTTTAAGTATTCATCATAAAAAGTACCTAAAATAAGTATTTAAACAAAAGTAGTTTATTTTTTAAAATCAATCTATAAAATGAATTTAATGGTTACTGTATAAAATAATTTTACAATGTTATCTGATAAGAATCCATCAATAAGTCATATTATATTATTAGTTTAAAAATTATAATACAATTTAACATAATGATGATTTATTGTATAAAATTAATTTAAGAAAATATTCTATTTTCTCATATAAAATCAACAATGAAACTTCTTAACAGTAATTCAGATTTAGGGACGGATATTGTAGCAGTCAAAATATATATATATATATATATTTCTTGGATGAAAATTTCATAAAGATTATATTTTTAATAAAGCATTAATCTTTTTATTATCTTGTAGAACGGAAGGTATGCTCTAATTAGGTATGATCCATTTAAGTCCGTTTAAAAGTGAAATAGATTAATTTAGATGTTTGAGTTTAAAAATTAAGTTTGTCTCGTTTACTAATAAATCGGGTCGGTCCGTCGATATCTTATTATTTTTATTTTACAATTTAATTTATTATATAATTTAATATTTTTTTATTATTACCAATGAAGTCAATAATTTTTTTAACAATGCATAATAGAACTTTATAATGTCTTAAGTCTAAATAATTCAAAAAATAAAATAAATAAAAATCAATTACAATAAAAAAAAATAACGAAATAAATTCAATCACAATAAAAAATTTCAAAATAAATAATACATATCATCGTAATCCTATTTAAGAATTAACTACTAACAAACACAATTAAAATTTTACACAAGACAAACAATAATAACAATTATACAATATAAAACATCGCAATACATGAAATAGTAATGCATAAAATATCAACACTTCTCACTGGTTATATCATATATACTATTATATTAATTGATTTCTTAATAATTAAATCTTAAATTTATCACACGTATTTACTAATTAAATCTTTCATTTTTATAAAATCAACATCTATTTCTAAAGAAAACCCGTGAACTAATTTATACACAACTTAATAGTTTTTCATGTCATACAATTATTCTTTTATTTCAATCATCACATGTATTAGAAAATTATAAAAAGAACGTTGAACTTATAATTCAACTTGTCTATATAATAATTTAAAGTACAATTCAATTATAATAATCTTAAGAGAATTATTTTTATAGTTAAAATTATTTTAATTCTATATAAAAAATAAAAAATTTAATAAAAAGTCCAAAATTCGCCTCAATCGTTTTTTTAAATGGATTAAGTGGGACAGAATAATTTATAATATTGAGACAAATATAGTAGAAGATGAGGAGTAAATTTTATATTTATTTACAGCCTCCATTGCAAAGTAGTTTGGCAAATTCATTAACAAGAGTAATTTGGTTATATTTAAGAGGATGGTGACAATGTTGGTTTAAAGCCCATTGATTTAGGAAGATTTGGGCTCCTCAAATGTAGCTCCAAAATAGACTTCATCAATTTTGCACAACATTTTTTCTTTACATCTCACCACTTTGACCTCACACCCCTGTATGAGGAGTGCTTTTACAATAATATCCTTGCTGGTATTTTAAGTTTTTAAAATATTTGTGAGTTTCTACTGGTATTAATTAGTTTCAAAAACAGTTTTTTAAAGTAATAATACATGTGGCCAAACGAAATTGCAAGACGAAGCCATAAACCCCATTTTAAACATGATCCATTATTAATTAAATTTTTTGGAGTACTTATCTAACCCTAACCGTTATTCATGTGCTGTTATGAAAAACTAAAAATGTTTTTGAAATTCAAAAATGTATTTTTTTTTTATGCATTTCAACCCACATATCTCATTTATAACTTAGACATACTCTCATTTTTAACAAAAAATAATATGAAATTGTATCATCGTATAATCTACAAAAGTGTTAGATTTAATTTAGATTTTATAATTAATTGGATATTAATTTATATTTAGGAATATCTTTTAGATTGTTTATATCTTTGTTAGAAGATATATATCTTAGATCTTCTAATATCTTTGTTAGAAGATATATTTTAGATTTAATTTTGTGTATAAATAGTCTAGTGAAATAAGTTATTATAAGTCATTGTAAATCCTTATTTTTGAAGCTATCAGTAAATATTTCTTTTGTCTTTTATCTTCCTTGCGCACCAACAATTGGTAGCTAGAGCTTCTGGTTAGAAATTATGGGATTTGAGAAACATTGTTTTTCATTGAGTTTCTGCGTAAATTGCACAAGGTAGAAGATAAACGAAAATGACGACGATATCCATTCCAAGCTTCCAGTATTTGATTGCAAAAATTGGAATAGTTGGAAGATCCAGATGCGTGTGTTATTTGGTTCTCAAGATGTGTTAGATCTTGTCACCGATGGCTATAATCTGTTAGAAGCAGACGCAACAGAGGCACAAAAGGTAGCACAGAAGGCGCTGAGGAAGAAAGACCAGAAGGCGTTGTTCTACATCCATCAATGTGTGGATGCGAATGTGTTTGAGAAGATTACTGATTTTGAAACAACGAAGGCTGCATGGGACACACTAGTCAAATGTTACGGTGGTGACGCATCAGTGAAGAAGGTGAAGCTTCAGTCTCTCAGAAAGCAATATGAGAATCTCAACATGAAGGACAACGAGAAGGTTTCTGAATACATCTCTAGAGTGATTCTGATCACTAATGAGATGAAAGCTTGTGGAGAAACTGTCTGAACAAGTAATTATTGAGAAGATCTTAAGATCTTTAACTTCTCAATTTGATTACATTGTGGTAGCAATTGAACATTCCAAAGATCTGAGCACCATGGAGGTTGAAGAGCTGCAAAGTAGTCTAGAGGCGCATGAGTTGTGTATGACTACAAGAATTTCTGAGAGGGAAGTAGAGCAACAGGCTATGAAGGTAACTTCTGGTAAGAAGCATCAGAAGCAGACTTGGTCAGAATCCAGAAAGAAAAATAATGGTGGTCAAAGGTCAGAAGCTTCAAACTCTGATAGGCAGAAGAATGTCCAGAAGGGAAAGGAGAAGTCTGACAAGAAGAATGTTCAGTGTTACTATTGTAAGAACTTTGGTCACTATGCCAGAGATTACTGGTCTAACAAAGAAAAGAAGTCGGGAGAAGCAAATATAGCAAGAGGAGAGTATGATGATGAACATGTGCTATTGTTGGCTTATGAACCTGATGATCTGAATTCATCATAATGGTGGTATATGGACACAGGGTGTTCAAACCATCTTACTGGAAACAAGAAGTGGTTGGTTGATTTTGACTCTGAGAAGACTACAAAGATCAGATGTACTGATGATAAATACCTCAATGCAGAAGGTATGAGAAATGTCAGAATCATTCTAAACAATGGGAAAGCAGCAGTGATCCATAATATATGGTATGTACCTGCCATGAAAAGCAATCTGATGAGTGTGGGACAACTGGTTGAGAAAGGTTTTTCAGTTACCATGAAGGACAATCTTTTGAAGTTGTATGACTGTAATCAGAAGCTGATTATAGAGTCAGAACAGGGAAGGAACAAAACATTCAAGGTGAATGTTAGAAATGCGGACTCTGAATGTCTTAGTTCAACAAGTGTTGTCAAGGAGAATGAGCTGTGGCACAGAAGATTTGGTCATCTGAATTTCAGAAGTTTAGGGCATCTGAAATCAAAGAATCTTGTACATGGAATTCCTACAATCAAGAAGCCTGAAAATTCATGCAAGGTGTGAATGGAAGGGAAGCAACCAAGATTACCATTTTCATCAGAAGTAGCTCCAAGAGCAAAACATGCCTTGGGAGTAGTGCATTTTGATGTGTGCGGTCCTTTTCGAGTAGCTTCAACTGGAGGGAATAAATATTTTGTGTCATTTGTTGATGAGTTCACCAGAATTTCATGGGTATCTCTCATAAAGTTCAAACACGAGGTGTTTGCCGAATTCAAGAAGTTCAGACTGAAGGCTGAGAATCAGAGTGGCCAGACTCTGAAGATTCTTACAACTGATGATGGTGGTGAGTATAACTCCATAGAATTCAGAAGTTTCTGTGAGGAGAATGAAATTGAGCATGAGGTTACTGCTCCCTATACTCCTCAATACAATGGTATTGCTGAAAGAAGAAATCGTACTTTGCTTGATATAGTGAGAAGCATGCTGAAAGAGAAGTAGCTTCCTCATACTCTGTGGGGAGAAGCTATTTCAACTGCAAGTTATGTGCTTAACAGATGTCTAACGAAGAAATTGAAGGAAATAGTTCCTATTCATAAGTGGACTGGAGATAAGCAAAGTGTTAGTCATCTGAAGGTGTTTGGTTCTGTATGTTATAAACATGTCCCAGAAGACAGAAGTTGGATGATAGAAGTAAAGTGATGTTGCTAGTGGGGTACCACAGTACAGGTTCGTACAAACTTTATTGTCCAGAAACTAACAAAGTTGAGTTCAACAGAGACGTCATTATAGAGGAATCAGAAGTTTGGAATTGGGAAAAGTCTCGTCCTGACTCTAATGAGAGAACTTCTGAAGAACAGTCAGAAATACATGTTTCTGAAGCTGGTAAAGACTCTGACTCTGAAGAAGATACAGAAGGAGAAGATGATTTTGACTCTGACTCCGATGGTGATCCAGACTCTGAAGACAGTCAAGGTTCTAGAGAAAGTCCAATTTTTGAAGCAAGTGCTTCTGAAGGGGAAAGTTCTGGTGTCCACGGTTCTGAAGGTCCAGTTCAGAGGCAACAAAGAGTCAGAAGCATCCCAAGAAGATCTATAGAGTTCGACATGTTGCAAGACACTGAAGTAGACTTTGAAGGAGAAGTTATTCAGTGTGCAATGTTAGTAAACTTTGAACCCGTGAGTACGGAAGAGGCTCTTAAGCAGAAAGTTTGGTTACATGCCATGAAAGAAGAACTTGATGCTATAGAGATAAACAAGACTTGGAAGCTAACAGAACTTCCAAAAGGCAAGAAAGCCATCGGCGTTAGATGGGTTTTCAAGCAGAAGCTAAAGCCATATGGATCAATTGGCAAACACAAAGCAAGATTAGTAGCAAGAGGCTTTCTACAGAAGCCTGGGCTGGATTACTTTGAAGTGTTTGCACCTGTAGCGAGACATGAAACAATCAGACTAGTGATTGCAATAGCTGCTAATAGGAATTGGCCTCTGATGCATTTAGATGTAAAATATGCATTTCTGAATGGTCCATTACAAGAAGAGGTGTACGTTTCACAACCTCCTGGATTTGAGAAAAAGAATCGGGAAGGAATGGTGTTCAAATTACACAAAGCATTGTATGGATTGAAGCAACCACACATAGCTTGGAATTTGAAGATTAATTCATTTTTCAAGGAACAAGGGTTTCAAAAGTTTAATATGGAGTATGGTGTTTATGTTCAGCATACTTCAGAAGGTAATATAATTTTGGTCTGTTTGTATGTTGATGACATACTACTCACAGGAAGTTCTGAACAAGAGATAGCTGAGTTCAAGAAAGTTCTGATGAATTCGTTTGAGATGACAGATCTTGGAAAAATGAGTTTCTTTCTAGGGATGGAATTTATGTACTCCGAGAAAGGAATCATTTTGCATCAGATGAAGTATGAACTAGAGCTTCTGAAGATATTTGAGCTAGAAAATTGCAAGGTTTTTATCACACCTGCTGATACGAATCAAAAGTTGGACTCTAATTCTGATGGAGAGGATGTGGATGCTACAACCTTCAAACAGATGGTTGGTTCTCTAAGGTATTTGTGTAATACCATACCTGATATTTGCTATGCAGTTGGAATAATTAGCAGATTTATGAGTAAACCAAAATGGTCTCATTACCAAGCTGCTGTCAGGATTCTGAGGTATGTGAAGGGAACTCTAAAATATGGAGTGTTATTTTCGTCTGGAAGAAAGATCGAATCAGAACTTCTGAGTTATCTGATTTTGATTGGTGCGGAGATAGATTTGACAGAAGAAGTACTTCTGGGTACTTATTCAAATTTCTGGGAGGTCCTATTTCTTGGTGTTCCAAGAAACAACCTGTTGTTGCTATGTCAACTTTTGAAGCTGAATATATTGCAGGCGCTCTGACTGCGTGTCTAGTTGTGTGGATTCTGAACTTGTTGAAAGATCTGAAGATTGAGGTAAATAAACCTCTGAAGCTGATGATTGATAACAAGTCTGCAATCAATCTTGCCAAGAATCCAGTGTTGCATGGGAGAAGCAAGCATATTGAGACTAAGTATCATTTTCCGAGGAATCAAGTTCAGAATGGAATTTTAGAAGTTGTGCATTGTAGCACCCAGAAGCAGCTGGCAGTTGTTCTGACAAAGGCTATCAAAACTGATCAATTTCTTGGTTTAAGGGATTGAATTGGTGTTATCAGTTTTGGGTAAATATAAATTAAGGGATAGTGTTAGAACTAATTTAGATTTTATAATTAATTAGATATTAATTTATATTTATGAATATCTTTTAGATTATTTATATATTTGTTAGAAGATATATATCTTAGATCTTCTGATATCTTTGTTAGAAGATATATTTTAGATTTAATTTTATGTATAAATAGCCTAGTGAAGTAGGTTATTGTAATTCATTGTAAATCCTTATTTTTGAAGTTGTCAGTAAATATTCCTTTTGCCTTTTATCTTCCTTGCGCACCAACAAAAAGTTCACCTCCAGTTGAGTTTTTGATCAAAAACTCATCAAATTGTTCCCTTCTCTGTTTTCGACAAACTCTCTCAAGTCACTTACAAATTTCTACTTAACATCCAATCAATAGAAGTGCTTAATATCAACTATACAATTTGATATGTTTTTGTATTCAATTTTTTTTCACATTTGATTTTCTATATATGCACTAAAAAATAAGAACAACAGGTTGTGTAATATACATCAATATATAGGTAGTTATAGTCATTCTTAGGTAGTGTAACTGAGCAATGTGTTTTGTGCATTTTTGGTACCCTACGTTTGTGCCATTTTCCTTTTTCTGAGTTGCAAGTTAATATAGAAGTGCACTTTCGTATTTATTCAGAAACTGATTTTCAAAGAATAAATAAGTGTACTTCCGTATGTGTTGAGAAATTTATTTTCAAAGAATATGGAAGTGCATTTTTGTATTTTGTCTGTATGCATTGTTTGGTTTGATTTTCATTGTCAGTCATTTAGGTTTTTTTCCTTCTGTTTTGTATTGCTTACCTGGTTTAATTATAGGTAACATGACTGATAACCAAGATATATTGAGGCTCAGAAGAGAGTCGCAACATGCATTGGTTTGCAAGGAAATAGTCAGACATTTTCGACCAACAATCAATGCTAGTTCATTTAATGAGGACGCATAAACTTTTGGGGTTCAAGCATCTCCGACTTTGTCTTCCTAGAGGCAGGTGTTATGTGCTGCTTTCCTGGAAGCCCCGCTTGTCCAGGTCGATGCACATGTTACGACCATTCCTGGGGAGTTTGGATGAGGCTTATATGACTTATCACTACTACTTAGGTATACAGACCATGATGTGAGGCATGTGTGGGACATAAAGGTAAAATTTATCTGTATTTATTCTTTGAAACACATGTGCTATAATATTCAAATTTTTGACAATGATTTTTTTTTGCAGTATCGTGATGCGTTAAAATACATTAATTATGGTAGGAAGATTACGAGGTTGCACCAGCCGGAGATATGAACTTTACATGTACTCCAAGTTAGATAAAAATTGTCTTTGGAAAACCAGACATATAATATCTAGTTGAACGCTACTGAAGGTAATATATTTGTATCCTTTACTAATATTGTACCATTTTCATGAAACTTGTGCTACACCATTACTAAAAATTCATTTGTACCATTTTCTGGCATGTACCCTCCAACATTTTCCTCGTATCACCAATCGTTCATTTGTTGATGACTACACTGAGGACATGCCACATGCTTGTGCATTCTTCCTACTCAGAGAGAATTAATTGACCAAACACTTTAGAGTGTATCTTGACCGTACAATAATAGATGATATACGCTTCTGGTTGTACGACCTTCACCGTCAAACATAACCCTTGGATGACATATCTTTATACACGGATGGTTGGTTTGTGGGTCACGTATAATGTATCCATATATGCCTGATCAAGTCGTACGCCAATTCGGTAAAATGGATAGTAAGTCAATTGAAAATATTCGCCATGATTCGATGAAACCGTTAGTAAGATTGTTGAACCACAATCTAGTCGGCCCAACTAGCGTTAATGCTAATAGCTTGCACTTGGAAGTTTTGTCAGTGCAGTAGTAGTTGACTTGGTCGTTGATAAGTAGGATGTGATGATCGACATATCTTTTTCCATTGTACTATCCTAGTTTGAGAGAATTTTACATTGACTTAGGGATCTTGCTTTCTAAGATTCAGGCACATAAAGGATGCTTAGGTTGCACCAGGTCTCCACCCAGACTCTGGGGAGGAGAATTATGATTTTCGTGTTTAGAGTAGTCTTTCAACTTTTGGACTTTGCCTCCCTTCACCGCTAACGGTTCCGACTGGATGGAATGGTCTCTCCTGGATACAGCCTTCTGAGCTGAGTTTTCATGGGGTTAAGTTTGGTGTAGGTTTTCTTCCAAGCGAATGAATCTTTCCTCCATTGCCTTGGAGTGTTGTTGTTGAACGATGTTGTAGATACCATTAAGTAACTCGTTCACACCTTAAGCGCCTAGGTTCGTTTTGAGGATGTCAAAATCATGTGATATCTCTGGTCGCTCAATAGGTAGAGAAGCTGGAACTCCAAGTGGTAGAGCTTGGACAATCATTGTTCTTGGAGTATAAAGGATTAAATATGGCTGTGGAGGAACATTGATGTTGAAATTCACTTCGCCAAGAGGAGGAGTGGCGTTTGGAAGATTGATAATTGTTGATGCTACGACGCTAGAAACCAGGGAGGCTTTACGCAAGTGGCGACATGAGTAGCTCTAGATCCATCCATTCTAATAGATTAAAGAAGTCAGAGATACGGAGGATTGAAGCTTTAAGCAAGAGGTGTAGAGTTTAAATCAATTGATCACAATTGAGTTTATGCTCGATTTTTGGATCTTCGTTTAAGCATCAAAGAGAAATCCATACTTGAAAACTAAATTCAGAGGTATATAGTCATAAAAATGCGGGATTCAAAAATTGTTTCCAACAGACGGTGCAATTGTTCCGTTCTAGAACCAAAAATAGAGTGAAATGTAGAAGCTGTAATGGAGTGAAGCTCCTGATGCGACAAAGTGGGGGTGTACCTCTCAGGTTAGAACTTCGATGCTCTAGTCAGTTTTTGAAAGAGTAGAGAATATTTAAATTGTATTTGAAACTTGTTACTGGAAATTGTGTCATTCTCTTTATATAGGGGGAAGAATAACAACCTCGTTGTCTTTCAAACGTGGAATATAGATGATCGATGGATGTGTTTAGGGCGTAAGTCCTCTGTGGCGAGGTATGTAACACCCCAATTATACCCCAAGCAAAATTATGCAAATTAAACCAGAGTTATAAAATTCAATCATACAAACGAATCGGGACGTCACAAATTCTTCTATCAAAATTCATTGCATTCAACGTGGATATATAACACTTTCTAAAACATCGGGTGAATCATCCACATAACATCTTTAATCAAATAATTTAACATCTACGCAACGGAATTCTTAATAACATCTCTAAAAAAAAATAGCAACTTCGAAACATCACATATATAACAATACTTAATTCCAAGTTCAACAATTGAAAATCATCAATAAAAAACAACAAGCGTTCATCCCCCCGAGTGTTACATATCAGAGCAATGACACCGACTCAAACTATTGAAGAAATACAACCTTCACTCTCGATTACCTGCACGTTACCAACATAAGGGGAACATTCAAACAGAAGGGGTGAGATATCTAACAATATAATAAAGCACATGATAATTAATATATTAAATTAGATCAATAACATCACCACTTCTCATCTCACAATCAACAATAGTTACAACGCATATACACGTTCATCAACATCAGAATACACTTCTCTAAACAATCATATAATGCGACTCAATACTATGCAAATGCATGTGGTACCATTGGAGCAGAACTCCCATCTCAAAAATTTGCCAATTAATAGAGGCATCAACAAGGCATAGCCTTCATCTCAAAATTCGCCAATACAGGCCATCTCAACGAGCATAAGCTCCATCCCAAAAATGTAATGTATGTGACACAACCATGAATGTAATAACAACACCCAAGTTAACAACATCTCAAATAATCTCAGAACATCTCAATTAACATCTCAAAAACATCTCAAAATAACAACATCTCAAATAATCTCAGAACATCTCAATTAACATCTCAAAATAACAACATCTCAAATCATCTCAAAACATCTCAATTAACATCTCAAAAACATCTCAAAATAACAACATCTCAAATCATCTCAAAACATCTCAATTAACATCTCAAAATAACAACATCTCAAATCATCTCAAAACATCTCAAAAACATCTCAAAATAAAAACATCTCAAAATAAAAACATCTCAATGCATCTCAATGTCTCGTCATCAACATCTCATATCATCAAAATAATTTATTAAACATCGTTTATTTATTATAAATCATCAACAGAACATCATGAAAAACTTCTCACTAACAACTCAGTTGTATTTTAATTTCCACAATAAACCAACACTGTCATTCTGTGCTCTAACGTCAAGACTGACACTATCTTACTGTTATAGCTCAAACAACAACTTCTAAACATCTAACGTTCATCGTTTTGTTCGAAAACAATGTAAAGGCCATCCCAGCTTCTGACTAATGCAACCTCTATCCATCACCATTTCTAATAACACAGCTTCTAACGACACAACCTCTGACAAGATACAACTTCTGATCATCACAGCTTCTGACTAACCCAACCTCTAACCAGATACAACTTCTGATCATCACAACTTCTGACTAACCCAACCTCTGACCAGATACAACTTCTGATCATCACAGCTTCTAACTAATACAAATTCTGGCTAATGCAACTTCTGATGACACAGTCCTCTGACAGCAAAGCTTCTAACCCATGCAACTTCTAACATCAGAACTGTTACTTCCTAATGATTCAACGCAACTTCTAACAACCTACGTCTAATCATCAGAATTGTTATTTTCTATTCATCCTATTGTTCTAATTCTTTGCCTGATATCGACCTAACTAGGAACAGTATTGACAAATTCTATTTCTCTAAATTAATTCATCATTCTAATACAGCAACTTCTTATATTCTTCCCACAAAGTTCTGCGTTTTCTCTTCCCTGCATAATTCTGCGTTTTTCATCACTGTAACTCACTACGGAATTCATACCTAAAGCCCTAAAACTTAACATAATCATGATAATTCATTACCTATAATTACCTTATAATTCTACATCACTTAGACAACATCAAGACATCATTATTCATCTAAAATTCATCAATTCTCATCACACAACAATCATATATTTTCAATTCAAGAACAAGACATCAATCACCTCTAACCCCACATACAAATTATCATAAACCCAATTATAGAGTTAGAACCCCACCCTTACCTTAGATTGAAGGTCGCTATACAATTTCCGATTGAATTCTCGTGCTTGTCGTTCTCCACTTTCTCTAGCAGCTTGCACGTTCTTTCTCAATCCTTATTCTTTCTACTGCTTCTTTTTTTCCAATCCTTCTAACAAATAATAAAATAACCCTATTATTCTATTATTCCTTATTGGGATTAAAACCAATACACCCCCTTATTACTTCTATTCCTTCAAAATAAGCCCACATTAAATAATATTACACATCTAATATTATTTCACCACATAATAATATATCTCTAATATTATTTCTCCACTTAATAAAATAAATCCAATTAATTATAATACAACTTCTTAAGTATTCCAAAAATAATTTAATTAAATAATTAATTAAATTACGAGCGTTACAACTCTCCCCCACTTAGAATATTTTCGTCCTCGAAAATTTACCTCAATCAAACAATTCAGGATAAGAGTCTCGCATCTTGCTCTCCAACTCCCAAGTCATACTTTCACCGACAGCTCCTAGCCAAACCACTTTAACCAAGGCAATCTGTTTGCCTATCAGAGTCTTCATTTCACGATCCGCGATCCGTACAGGCATCGTCTCCACCGTAATATTATTCCGTACTTGCACATCGTTCATATAAATCACATGAGATGGATCTGAAATATACTTTCAAAGTTGCGACACATGAAACACATCATGCAAATTTGAAAGATTAGGCGGTAAAGCCACTCTATAAGCAACATTCCCCACTCTCTCTGAAATCTGATACGGTCCAATAAAACAAGAAGTGAGCTTCTTAGACTTCAATGCTCGCCCAACACCAGTCACAGGTGTAACTCTCAAAAACACATGATCATCAGCTTGGAATTCTAAATCTTTCCTTCGCTTGTCATGATAACTCTTATGTCTACTTTGGGAAGCTTTCATCTTCTCTCGAATCAACTTCACCTTCTCAGTAGTCTCACGAACAAGTTCAGGTCCAAGTACTACACTTTCTCCAGATTCATGCCAACATAACGGAGTTCTACATCTTCGACCATACAATTCTTCAAAAGGTGCCATCCCAATACTGGAATGATAACTGTTATTATACGTGAACTCTATCAACGGAAGATAAGTATCCCACGAACCTCCCTGCTCGAGAACACATGCCCTCAACAAATCTTCCAACAATTGAATCATCCGTTCAGTCTGACCATCTGTCTGAGGATGATACGTTGAACTCAATCTCAAGTTAGAACCCAACGCTTCTTGCAAACTCTTCCAAAAATCAGAAGTAAATCTTGGATCTCTATCTGACACAATGCACAAAGGAACACCATGAAACTTCACAATCATACTAATATAAATCTCAGCCAACTTCAGCACTGGAAAACTGATGTTAATAGGAATAAAATGAGCAGACTTCATAAGCCTATCAATAATCACCTAAATCGAATCATGTCCTCTTAAAGTATTAGGAAACCCCATCACAAAGTCCATTGAAATGCTATCCCATTTCCATTCTCGAACTTCCAACGGTTGCATCAATCCCGCAGGCTTCTGATGTTTAACTTTCGACTTCTGACAAGTCAAACATGCATACACAAACCGAGCCATGTCACTCTTCATCCCAGGCCACCAAAACAAACCTTTCAAATCTTGGTACATCTTCGTAGCTCCTGGATGAATACTCAGCTTACTTCTATGACTCTCTTCAAGTATCACTTTCTTCATCTCAGCATCATCAGGAATGTAAATCCGGTTACGAAATCTCAACACACCTTGCGCATCCAGCTTAAAATCACTATTCTCAGACTGATCAATCCCAACCATCAAATCTACCTGTTTCACGTCCAACTTCTGAGCTTCTCTGATACTGTCTAGAAATTCATTATTCATCTTCAACATACCCAACAGAACACTCTGCGGAGTAACCTCGCAAACTAAGCTCATATCTCTGAACTACTCAATCAATTCTAACTCTTTAATCATCATTGCTGACATATGTAAAGTCTTTCGACTCAACGCATCAGCTACCACATTTGCTTTTCCTGGATGGTAATTCAAACCGAAATCATAGTCCTTTAAAAATTCCAATCATCTTCGTTGCCTCATATTCAGCTTTTTCTGATCAAATAAATACTTTAAGCTCTTATGGTCACTAAACACTTCAAATCTAGAACCATAAAGATAATGCCTCCAAATCTTCAACACAAAGACAACAACAGCAAGTTCTAAATCATGCGTAGGATAGTTCTTCTCATGAGTCCTCAACTTCCTGGACGCATAAGCAACTACCTTACCATTCTGCATAAGCACACCTCCTAAACCCATCTTAGAAGCATCACAATACACCACAAAAGGCTCTCCTAGATTAGGCAACGTCAAAATCGGAGCCAACGTCAACCTCTTCTTCAATTCTGTAAAACTTTCCTCGCACTGAACATCCCATACAAATGCTCTACCTTTACAAGTCAACTTAGTCAACGGAAGTGACAACTTAGAAAACCCTTCGATAAAACTTCTATAATAACCAGCTAATCCCAAGAAGCTTCTAATCTCAGTAGCTGACTTTGGAGTTTCCCATTGCAACACAGTATCAACCTTCAATGGATCTACAACAATTCCACTACCAGAAATCACGTGACCAAGAAAACTAACCTCTTTTAACCAAAATTCACACTTGGACAGCTTTGCATACAACTTCTTATCTTTCAAAATCTTCAATACTACTCTTAAATGTTCAACATGCTCTTCTTCTGATTTAGAGTAAATCAAAATATCATCAATGAACACCACTACGAATCGATCCAAATAAGTGTGAAAGATACGATTCATATATTCCATGAATACTCCCGACACATTAGTAACACCGAAAGGCATCACCAAATACTCGTAATGTCCATAACGCATTCTGAAAGCCGTCTTCTGAATATCTTCATCCTTCAGTTTAATCTGATGGTAACCTGACCTCAAATCAATTTTACTAAACACACGAGCATCCACCAATTGGTCCATCAAGTCATCTATTCTTGGAAGCGGATACTTGTTCTTAATCGTCACCTTGTTCAGCTGTCTATAATCAACACAAGGCCTCATACTTCCATCTTTCTTCTTTACTAACAACACTGGAGCACCCCACGACGATACACTTGGTCTTACAAACTTCTTCTCAAGTAACTCTTCCAATTGCTTCTTTAACTCTGACAACTCAGATGCAGACATCCTGTATGGTGCCATAGACACAGGTCTAGTACCAGGTACAAGGTCAATTGCAAATTCAACTTCCCTCTCTGGCGGTACATCTGGAATCTCATCAGGGAAAACTTCAGGAAATTCCCACACCACCTGCAATTCCTCAATTATAGCTTGAGTCTCTACAGATAGCGACGCCATCAACGAGAACATTTATGCTTCCTCTTGCATCAACTTTCTCAACTGTCTAGCAGACAACAAACCATTTTCCTCTTCTTCAGGAGTAGAAAACTTCACCGACTTGTCATAACAGTTAATATGAACACAGTTATGCTCTAACCAGTTCATGTCCAGAATTACATCCAAACCTCTTAATGGTAAACAAACCAAATTAACAACAAAGTCTCTGTTGAAGATCGACAAGGGACACTCAGCACACACAAAATAAGTAGTCACCGACCCCTTGGCTGGAGTATTGACGACCATTTCTCCATTCAAAGAAGACAACGTAAGACCCAATCTTTCAACACAATCAGCAACAATAAAACAATGCGTAGCACCAGTATCAATAATAGTGATTAAAGGAGTACTATAAATGAAACATGTACCTCTAATAAGTCCGTCCTCAGCAACTGTCTGATCCTTAACCAAAGCAAACACTTTTCCACTTGAATGAGCCCTCTTCGGTTTCGGACACTGACTACCAATGTGCCCTTCTTCTCTACAGTTGAAACAAATCACATTCTTGTGTTCACACTCAGATACAACATGTCCGTTCTTACCACAACGGTAACATCTCTTCACTTCAGCAGTGCACACATTACTCTTGTGCCCAAGTTTCCCACACTTAAAGCAAATTACACCAGCAAGAGCATCTCCCCCACTAGTCCTCTGTCCATGAGAAACTTTCTATTTACCTTTACCAGATGGGGCATCATAAGGCTTACCACGATTTTTTTGGTGCTTACCCCTCTTCTAACTGATAATCTTGTAATGAGCATTATTATCCTCTTCATAAATCTTGCAGTTATCAACCAAATCAGCAAAGACACGGATTTTCTGGTATCCAACTGCTTTCTTAATCTCCGAGTGCAACCTGTTCTCAAACTTAATACACTTTGAAAACTCAGCATTTTCCTCAGTGTAATGCAAATAAAACTTGGCCAACTCAGCAAACTTGGCAGCATACTCAACAACTGACAGATTTCCTTGCTTCAGCTCAAGGAATTCAATTTCCTTCTTACCACGAACATCTTCAGAAAAATACTTTCTCAAAAACTCCCTACGGAACACAGCCCAAGTGACATTCTCACCTGCATCTTCTAACTTCTGACAAGTCTCTAGCCACCAGTCATCAGCCTCGACTGCTAGCATATGAGTCCCATAACGAACCTTCTGCGTTTGAATGCAATCTATCATGCGAAAGATTCTCTCAATCTCTCTCAACCACTCCAATGCTCCGCCAGGGTCATACTTTCCCTTGAACATAGGTGGATTCTCTCTCTGGAAGGTCACCAAGCTACGAGATCCAACATTCCCGTCAACATTCGGCTGATTTTCCATCGCATGAGCCATTTCTTCTATAGCAGCAGCAAGTGCATCATCATTCCTTCCATCCATCTCAACTTCTCACTACAACATAAACAACGATTAGTACTCAAATAACAATACTCGACTGTTAGACAACTACGACTCGACGACAAGGTCGGACCAACCTTTTGCTCTGATACCAACTTTGTAACACCCCAATTCTACCCCAAGCAAAATTATGCAAATTAAATCAGAGTTATAAAATTCAATCATACAAACGAATCGGGACGTCACAAATTCTTCTATCAAAATTCATTGCATTCAACGTGGATATATAACACTTTTTAAAACATCGGGTGAACCATCCACATAACATCTTTAATCAAATAATTCAACATCTACGCAGCGGAATTCTTAATAACATCTCTAACAACAAAACAACAACTTCGAAACATCACATATATAATAATAGTCAATTTCAAGTTCAACAACTGAAAATCATCAATCAAAAACAGCAAGCATTCATCCCCCCGAGTGTTACATATCAGAGCAATGACACCGACTCGAACTATTGAAGGAATACAACCTTCACTCTCGGTTACCTGCACGTTACCAACATAAGGGCAACATTAAAACAGAAGGGGTGAGATATCTAACAATATAATAAAGCACATGATAATTAATATATTAATTAGATCAATAACATCACCACTTCTCATCTCATAATCAACAATAATTACAACGCATATACACGTTCATCAACATCAGAATACACTTCTCTAAACAATCATATAATGCGACTCAATACTATGCAAATGCATGTGGTACCATTGGAGCAGAACTCCCATATCAAAATTTTTCCAATTAATAGAGGCATCAATAAGGCATAGCCTTCATCTCAAAATTCGCCAATACAGGCCATCTCAACGAGCATAAGCTCCATCTCAAAAATGCAATGTATGCAACACAACCATGAATATAATAACAACACCCAAGTTAACAACATCTCAAATCATCTCAGAACATCTCAATTAACATCTCAAAAACATCTCAAAATAACAACATCTCAAATCATCTCAAAACATCTCAATTAACATCTCAAAAACATCTCAAAATAACAACATCTCAAATCATCTCAAAACATATCAATTAACATCTCAAAAACATCTCAAAATAACAACATCTCAAATCATCTCAAAATATCTCAATTAACATCTCAAAAACATCTCAAAATAACAACATCTCAATGCATCTCAACGTCTCATCATCAACATCTCATATCATCAAAATAATTTATTAAACATCATTTATTTATTATAAATCATCAACAGAACATCATGAAAAACTTCTCACTAACAACTCAGTTGTATTTTAATTTCCACGGTAAATCAACACTGTCATTTTGTACTCTAACGTCAAGACCGACACTATCCTACTGTTATAGCTCAAACAACAGCTTCTAAACGTCTAACGTTCATCATTCTGTTCAAAAACAACGTAAAGGCCATCCCAGCTTCTGACTAATGCAACCTCTATCCATCACCATTTCTAATAACATAGCTTCTAACGACACAACCTCTGACCAGATACAACTTCTGATCATCACAACTTCTAACTAACCCAACCTCTGACCAGATACAACTTCTGATCATCACAACTTCTGACTAACCCAACCTCTGACCAGATACAACTTCTGATCATCACAACTTCTGACTAAACCAACCTCTGACCAGATACAACTTTTGATCATCACAGCTTCTAACTAACCCAACCTCTGACCAGATACAACTTCTGATCATCACAACTTCTGACTAATACAAATTCTGGCTAATGCAACTTCTGATGACACAGTCCTCTGATAGCATAGCTTCTAACCCCTGCAACTTCTAACATCAGAACTGTTACTTCCTAATGATTCAACGCAACTTCTAACAACCTACGTCTAATCATCAGAACTGTTATTTTCTATTCATCCTATTGTTCTAATTCTTTGCCTAATATCAACCTAACTAAGAACAATATTGACAAATTCTATTTCTCCAAATTAATTCATCATTCTAATACAGCAACTTCTTATATTCTTCCCACAAAGTTCTGCATTTTCTCTTCCCTGCATAATTCTGTGTTTTTCATCACTGCAACTCACTACGGAATTCATACCTAAAGCCCTAAAACTTACATAATCATGATAATTCATTACCTATAATTACCTTATAATTCTACATCAATTAGACAACATCAAGACATCATTATTCATCCAAAATTCATCAATTCTCATCACACAACAATCGTGTATTTTCAATTCAAGAACAAGACATCAATCACCTCTAACCCCACATACCAATTATCATAAACCCAATTGTAGAGTTACAAACTCACCCTTACCTTGGATTGAAGGTCACTCTACAATTTCCCGTTGAATTCTCGTGCTTGCCGTTCTCCACTTTCTCTAGCAACTTGCACGTTCTTTCTCAATCCTTATTCTTTATACTGCTTCTTTTTTTCTAATCCTTCTAACAAATAATAAAATAACCCTATTATTATATTATTCCTTATTGGGCTTAAAACCAATACACCCCCTTATTACTTCTATTCCTTCAAAATAATCCCACATTAAATAATATTACACTTCTAATATTATTTCACCACATAATAATATATCTCTAATATTATTTCTCCATTTAATAAAATAAATCCAATTAATTATAATACAACTTCTTAAATATTCCAAAAATAATTTAATTAAATAATTAATTAAATTACAGGCGTTACAAGGTACGGAGTAGTCCTGTGGTAAGGAGAAGATTCTAGGAATATGACTGTGTAGTCAGTTGATACTTGATAGGCTGTATCCCGTCAGTAGTCTATCTCGGGGTGATCGGTCCGAGGAGGATACGGCTGACCCAAAACAAATAGTAAACCTATCAATTTTTCATACCATTTTCTGTTAACCTATTTGAGGCCATACATACTCTTTAGAAAATTGAAAAAATTGTTAAGTTTGGTACATTGAACATCCTCTAAAACTTACATATAGACAGATTCCTGAAGATCCCCATGCAAGAACACATTACTTTCAACTATCTGGTAAAAATTTCAACTGTGTATAAGTAATACTAGTAACGTTCTGACTATAGTAAGCTTGGACACTAGTGAAAAGTATAAAAAAATATAAACCTTATACTTGGTTATAATTTTAGTAACTAGTCTAATTTTGTATCATTCTATGGATCTATTGGCTCTTTGCTTCATTTTATATATCCATTTTTTTATCTTTTGGTTTGACATTGGGTGGGAAATCAACAATAATTCAACTACCATTTTTATGAAATGCCTCTAACTCATCCTTCATATTAGTCAACCATTATTCAGATTTACTAGCTGTATTATAGGTTTGTAGCTTAGTGTGTGATTGACATAGTAAATGTAAGTGAGTGGATGAAAAGAAGATAAATGATAATGTGTACTTGAGATAATGGAATTTGGTGAATAAGATTACAAATTATCACACACGCGCGCGCGCGCGCACACACACACACACACACACACATATATATATATATATATATATATATATATATATATATATATATATATATATATATATATATATTCATCCATATGAAGTGAAACTTTTCTTTTTCTCACATATTTATCACTTTAGGATGTTTATGGAGTATCTACATTTTGTGTTGTGTCTGTTACACTTTTAATTATGGTTGTGGAAAAAAGGAAAGGTGAGTGATGTGGGTAATTTTCAAAATGTCTATGTTCATTGTTTTTATTTTGTCACTTTGGTTGAGAGGTATAGTTTTTAGTGGTAATATTTTGTCACTTAATGGTTATAGACCTCCTATGTGGTATAAATTCTAGGTACATGAAGTGAAGTAAAATCCAGATTCCTTCAACATACCCCCTTTGTAGGGATGGACAAACGGTCAGGTAGGGTTGGATTCAGACCAAAAGCTCAATCCATCTCAAACCTCAGGTATAATACGATAGCCTAATTCCGACCATCTGGAAATCGGTTTGATCGATTTACGGGTTATCGGATTAACGGTTTGTACAGTTCGGTTAGGCCGGGTTTCATGACTATCAAATAATTGAATTCTTTGACAAAAATAAAAACAAATTCATATATAAAAAATGATACAACAGGAAAATTCATAACTTATAATAAGCATTTTGATCATAATTATATCAAAATAAGACATCCAGTTTTGGACATAAAGTCTACAACTCAAGGTAGTTTTTGTTGAAGCTTAAAATATTGTGTGAATACTTATATTACAGTCATCCTTCATATAAAAATTAACATGAAAATCCAACATGATAACACAACCAACACTAATTATAATTTTGTCCATCATCATACTTCCAACACTTAAACACCATTTGTAAGCTTTATGCAGTCTCACTCAATCTGCAAGAGAAGTGTTTTTTTCCAGAAATAATATACTACAAAGTTTTTGATTCTAAACACAATTATGCAAGACCTGTCAAGTAATTTTTTGCATACCAAAATGTGAGCTATTGTTCCAAGACCTTTCAAGTATACCACAATTATGCAAGACCATCCAAGATTTTACAAATCACAACTAGTGCCTGCATGCAAAATGAAAAGAAAAACCATTCGACTAAACCTTACTAAGAATAATTCATACTTTTATTTCTCTATTAAACTCATTGCTACAAACAAATAACCCTTTGGCTTTGAATATAATGATGACGACTCGTGTTGTACTCATGGGACCAAAGCTCATGAACCAACAATAGTGATTTTTTTTATATTGTTTTTTTCTTTTTTTACCCTTAAAAAAAAATACTTCAATTTGCAGCAAACTTATAATTTTCTCACCTAAAAATGGATAACAAAAGTTGCATGTGGCATATTCTCATGGCCCAATTATGCATAAACCAGACATCACTGTCAGCCAATAAGAACCAGCCCAAAATCCACCGTAATTAAAACAAACAGATTTAATAAAACAACCAGAACAAAATAAAGAGGAATTAAAACAACATGCAATTGCTTTTATCTTAGAAACACATGCCAAAACAAACAAGGGTAACAAATGTGACACATCTGCAATTACTTCTCCTCCTTCTTGCTTGCTGCTGACTGAGTCGAACAACTTACTGTAGGAATTAAGAATTTTTCTACAAAATTATAGTATACATTTCCGAATTTTTCTACAGACTTTCAGAAGGCATTTTAACCTGCAAACTCATAACACATATATGCATTTTATTCTCACAAATAACATAAGATGTAACAATATGATAGGAATATTATTTATCATATCATCTTTCAAGCACTTGATGGCATCAATGAGTTTTATGCAGCATGTGAATGCATAAAATCATAAACAATGTAAGTAAATCTCAAATAAGAAAGACAAACAAGGATGATTGTTCTTAATTGTTATACCTAAACAATGTACAATATTGTTTTAACTTGTGAAACTCCCAAATGGATCCAGTGATATGCAGGAAGTGATGTGCAAGAATGAGTTGGTTGGTTGGTTGTGTCATTTAGACTTCAAAAAGTCGAGTCATTCATGACTCTAAAAAAGTGGCTAAAAATAACAATATATAAAATTTTTAGTATATGGTTTACAAATTAGTAAGCATATACATGGAAACTTTTTTTTCATACTTGAAAGTTAGTTAAACAAGGCCAACATGCCCAAGAGCAGCTGCTCCAACAGTACAAGCAACTTGAAATTCTACAGCAATATGAGAAAATTGCAATGAGACTAGGCTTAATTTTATCAAATAATTTTTAAAAAGGAAAAACGATTAAATAAGTACCTGAAACTATTGAATAAGTTATGTCATATTCTTCAAGTAGATCAATGACTTTTGGGTCGTTCTTGTCATAAGGCATCAACCAATTTTGAGAAAAAAATAAGCGCCTCGGTTATAGCCGGACTCAAAGAGCTCATATACACGTCTAAAATCCTTCCCCCGATGCTAAAAGCACTTTCAGATGCTACACTTGAAACAAGTGTTGCCAAAACATGCCTAACCAAAGAATCTAATATATGATAACAAGTGTAGTCCAACAATCAATGGTTAGTGCAACCCTAGCACAATCATATTTAAAAAAAGTTTTAAGTTTTAACTTTTCGACTAGGTAAAGTTGAAAACAATCCCTAGCAACAGTCCTCCTTGAAGGGATGGTCATATGTGGTTGTAATTGTTTGCATAGTCTCTTAAAACCCTCACCCTCTACCACTCTAAAGGAATGCTCATCAATAAGTAAAAAGGAAGTAATAGCCTTTCTACATGCTTGAGCATTGAACCTTTGGCTTGTTGAACCTAAAAAACCACCCCCACCACTTACAAGGTTTCTTTGAATGGGATCTTTTAGTAAAAGGTTAGGGTTTTTGTGACACACTTTTGAGTGACCTAACATGTTGGATATTCCATGTGATTTAGGATCACATCTGTATATTTTGTGACAATGTTTACACGCTGCTATTGGTTCAGGTTCATCCGATAAAATGTTAAAGTCTAACCAAATAGATGAAGTTTTCCTAGTTCCACTAACATTAACTAGTCTTTTTTCCTAGGAGGGGGAAGAGGAGGAAGTACGAATTCTGCTAGTGTAGGGTCAGCATGGGAAACATGATGTTCTGGCACTGTAAATATATTGGTAAACTAAAATAATCAGTCCTGTAAGTTGACACAATAAACATCAACAATAACACTAACAACCAACACTTTAAAACACACAAACAAACAATAACAACACTTGTAATGAACTCACCAAAGAAATCATAGTAAAAATATACACCTGTTGCACATCAGTGAACAAATATTTTTCAAGAGAAGTTGCAATCTTAGTAAAATCCATTTTATTTCATATAATATAGTTAGTACAAATTCTTTGGTTCCATAATATTTTAAAATAATCAACATTGGAGGTATCATTATTTGATTTATTAAATTAAAATATTTGATTAAAGTGGAAGTGGCATGAAGACTTCACATCAGTGAACATTCATTGAGTCTTTAAGAAATATAAAATCACATGTAATGAACACACCAAAGCGATCATAGTAAAAATATACACTTGTTGCACATCAGTGAACAAATATTTTTCAAGAGAAGCTCCAATCTTAGTAATATCCATTTTATTTCATATAATATAGTTAGTATAAATTTCGTTAGTTCCATAATATTTTAGAATAATCAACTTTGGAGGTATCGTTATTTGATTTTTTAAAGTAAACTATTTGATTTTATTATAGTATAAATTATGTTAGTACTATTCTGGTGATTAAAGACATAATTTACAATTGGGATAAGAAAAATAAAAGAGAGATTCACATGTTCACATTATTATTGATGACAGAAAATAAACAAGAGAAAAGTAATTCTTGAGTTATTCCAACACAAAAAACATTGTATCATTGGATACCATTATAGGTTCCATGATTGATCAAAAACAACAAAAGCATGTTATTGTACCCCAAAATTTGTCCTCTCATTTCTCAAGGCATTTCTCACAAGGATTCTCAAAATTCAAGCTTGGACAAGTACAATTGGATTTTCCAGCATCAAGTTAAAGAGAAAACTGTTAAAAAGGGCAAAATAGATAAAAAATAATCTTTTTTTGACAAAATTGGAGAAAAAAAAAGTTTTCTTTGATTCCCCTTGCTTCGATTGGGCTATGATCCCTTTCATGCCTCCTTTGATCCATCCTTTGTGCCTCCTTCGATCCACAAAGCAATGACCTCATGCATGCAAGCTTCGACTGCACTATTGGCCTCACATGGTTCACAATGCAATGGTGGCCTGCATGCCTGCTTCGATTGGATATTTGATGCCTGCATTGATTGGAAAAATAATTCTGTCCATGCTTGCTTTGATTCAAAAAGTAATGGATGGCTGCATACAACCTTTGATTGAGAAGTAGTTTCCTTCTTGCATGCTTCAAAGCAAAAGACTCCCACCAGGCCAGCAGGCACAAGGCAAAGAAACCCCTTATGGCCTCTTTTATTTAAAAGAGGAAAATCCTCCTGTTGATGTCCTTCGATTCAGAAGACAAGTGCCTTATTTAAGCTTGCTCCCAATTCACAAGGCAAGGACCTTCTTCAGGCCAACAGGCACAAGGCAATGGCCTCCTACAATTTCCTTTCAATTCAGAAGCCATTTGCCCCTTTGCATGCTTTCTTCGATTCACAAAAGCCAGGATTCCCTTCAGGCCAATATGCACCAGGAAAAGGCTTCCCCATGGTTAGCATTCACAAGGAAATGGTGCCCACAAAGCATGGGCCATTTTTCACGCTAGCTTTGAATGGACAATATTTCCTTTAGAAACAGCCTGTTTTGATCACACATAATTCCTACACTATGGCATACAATGGGTGTCCCATTCAAAAGACATGTGTGGGTGTCCCATTCAAAAGACATGTATGGGTGTCCCATTCAAAAGACGTGTTCTAGTGGCCCATTCTAAGAAATGCAAATGGTGCACACAAATGACACATATGGTCCAATCGAAGGAAGCATATTTGGCCCTTTCAAAGATACACATATGTCCCATTCAAAAGACACATAATTGGGTGAAAATCAAATAATGTTGTTTGAAGGAGAATCTGGTCGATGGATGGACCTACGAAGTCAAAACGAAAAATGAAATATTTAAAAGATGCTTGCTTTCAAGTTCAGACCTGATACACTGTCCATAAAGCTCCAAAACTGCTGCACAGCAGTCCTGAAATACTGCCCCTATTCTTGCACCAATTTGGCATATGAACACTGCCCCTCAAAAGCTACAAAAAAATCAGTTTATTCAATTTGTTCAAATTGTTTTGTTTTCCCTCCTAAACCCCAGCCAGCTTCGCCTATAAAAAAGAGGCTCCATAACATCTAAAGGGGGCTGGACAACACATCTAGAGAGTTTTGGGTGGTGTGGAAAGAATCTTCAAAATCATCAAACTCTCAAAACTCTTAAAATCTTAAGATTCTCAAACACTAAACACAAACCCAGAATCCAGAAGAAACACAACATCTGTTACGTTAGCCCTTCGAATCCAGAAGAAACACAACACTTGTTTCCTTGGCCCTTTGAATCTAAAGAAACACAACACTTGTTTATTTTTCTCTTTCGAATCTGAAGCAATCCAACGCTTGGTTCCTTCTTTTGAATCCAGTACTAGTAACATAACCCCTATTTCTTTCCTTCGAATCCAAGAGCACTCAGGGAAGCTACTCAAGGTCCAGCACACATTCCAGCTTCAAGCAAGGTAAGTCACTCTGACCTTAAACTTTTCGTTTTAAGCATATACATAACATTTGGTTCCTTTTCGTTTCCACCTTTTTCAGTTTGTTTTCATTTCTAACCTTTTGGTTTTGTTTCTTGGTTTATCAAACGTTTTTAAGAACTAATCTGGCCATGAGACAAATACTAGCATGGCCTCAGGTCATGTTGCTATTTTAATCCCAAACAAAAGAAAACAAGAGGAAGGAGGTGAGAATTGAAGCTTTAGGCTTCACCCCTGGTTACTTCATAGTTGCAAGCAGAATAAAGAGTGGGGCTTTAGGCTTCGCCACACACTGAATTCCAGGCTTTTCGATGGAGAAAAAAGGGAGAAACGAAAGTTGTCCACACTGACTGCCAGGCCTCAATCGAAAGAAACAGCCAGAAGGATGTCCATATTGACTCCCAGGCCTCAATAAAAAGAAGGACAAAGGGTATGATCAAAGCTTACTTGCTCACCCTAACATTCCTACAATTGAAGGAAGCAAAAAGGTATAATCGAAGGCTGCATCTCATGCTTCACACTAAGCCCAAATCGAAGAGAGCCAGAGAAGCAGAATCGAAGGGTTCTGCTGCCCAAATCGAAGAACTCATTTTTCCCTCTTTTATTTTGTTTTGATTTTACATTTTCTTGCTATTCAATATGGTTGTAATAGTGTAGGATCTTTATTTTCTGCATTTTTATTGCTTTTGTACAAATGTTAGTAATTAGGATGTATGGAAAGATAAAACCAACAAGTAGACAACCTAAAATTCAAAGACAAAATGCATGCAATCAAACATACTTCACACACATGCACCTCTAGGGTAATCCCACTTGTTGCCTCAGAAAATAATCATGTCCCTCGAATATGGGCGTTTTAGCAAAGACCCTTGAGAAAAGATCGTAGTCCCTCGATGACCCTCGATGTTGCCTTCGGTAAACGATCTAGTCCCTAAACAACATTGCTAAAAAGTCTCATAGGTTGCCTTCTATGACTATACAAATGTACCACGCCCATCCCTTCACATCCAATGATGGGGGTTCTTACCAAATCAATGGTAAGATAACAACATCTAAAGGAGGAGGAAAAGAACATTAGACCTTTTGAGTAGGTAGGACGCTCATAGTTGCTTGCTTGCTCACAACAAAAACATTTTATACACCAACACTTTCATTTGAAACATTTTCAAAAGACAAAGCTCTTTGTACGCGTTCTTATAGAGATGAGAACCATTACAAAGACACTTTTCAAAATCACTTTCGAAAACACATTCCACAAACACCTCTTTGAACTATTTTCAAAACCAACACTTTGTACACATTATTATAGAAACTAGAATCATTACAAAGACGTTTTCAAAATACTTTCAAACCCATACTACAAGCATATTCAAACAAAAGCAAGTGATCTAGGAAGCGACTGAGAGCCCGTTGATAACTAGGGATGGAAAGGGTGCTAATACCTTCCATTTTCATAACCTACCCCCCGAACTCAAGAAAAAATGTCGAAAGGTCTTTCCTGTTCTTTTCACCATTTCCTTATTGGATAAAATAAAAGTCGATGGTGACTCTTGCTATCCGCAAAAATTGCAATCAAATGCAAAACAACCAAGTCAGTTCTCCCACCATGTTACAGAACTGGCGACTCTACTGGGGACTTTTACTTAAAAGTGGGGTTACCTTAGGGCTAGATCACCTTTACTTGCTTTTCATTATTTGACTTGCTTGCTTTACATTTTGGTTCCTTGTTTGGGCTTGTTTTGATCCTCTACCAAGATCTGGGGGCACCTTTTAGGTAAGTAGTATTAGATTGTAGAAACTGTGCGGGGTATACCGACATGGTTGAAGCAATGGCTACATTAGTGTGACACATTTGTTGGTACCGGTAGCCCTTGAGTAGTCAAGGAGAATACGGGGCCACTGTGTGGTGTCATGAAGCCCTAACTGACCTTAGAACCTTAATTGAACAACTTGGCCATTAGGAAGTAGTGAGATAGTCGGCCTTGGTGCAGTCCGAAGTTGGTTGATACTCGATGCTACACTCATTGAGATCAGACTTTCGGGATATTTAGGTCGCCATTAAAGAGGCTTGCACTAAAACAATGCCCAATGAAGAAATATCAATGATATTGAGATCCCCTAGAACCCAATTACTATTACTAGGACAATTTGAGCCAACTAAACTTCAAGAGGGTGCTTACCTACAAACTCCATGCAAGCCTAAACCTAAGGACTTGTCTGCTTTGTGTGTATATGACTATTTGTACATAACAACTTGCTTGCTTTGCATACTTGTACATAACATCATGACATCATACCATAGCATTTTCAATAACCATTTCAAGGATCTCAAGGGCCTATGATACAGGGTCATGTTGAACCAAACGCTAATCAAGGGGCAAGACGATTCATTCTCTAATCAAAAACACCATCAAAGACCAAAGCACGATAACAAGAGTCAAGGGCTATGACCCACTTTACATGGTGAGCTTGATTCTTGTGGAAGTACATCCACCGATACGAAGTTCTCCAATCAAAGTTGTTGATCAAAATTCAACTTCTAACATCTTCTTGTGTTTACCCCACAAGATCCTTGAAAACATGCATCCACATACCATGCATCATATCATGACAGGTTTCTCCTACATAGGTTTCCTTATCTTCCTACTGTTTATTTCAGTAAGACGGATATAGAACAGACGGTGAAGGATCTTCAAGCACAAAATGCCAAATTCCAACAAATATTCTTGACTTTGGCTAAAGGGCAAGAGGACCTGAAGACTCTTCTTCTCAAATACAAGAAGAAAAAGTCAAAGAAGTCAGTGGGCATCCTGAATTTGGGAAGGAGGTTCAAAAGACCAACAGAGCAAGCTCTAGGATTCGCAACTCCGTCAACTGAGGGGGATAATCAAACAAAAGAAGGGGATCACAGTTTGGGGTCTAACAAAGAAGAGGCAGACTATGCTGAAGAACAGTATCCTCCCGCGGACGACAAATACAAACAGCTGGAGGATCGCCTCAACACCATGGGAATCCAGAGAGTACCTGGTCTGGACTTTGAAGAAATGAGATTGGTTTCTGGAGTGGTCATCCCACTAAAGTTCAAAATCCCTACCTTTGCCACGTATGATGGGGTCTCTTGTCCTAAGATGCATCTGAGATCTTATGTCTGCAAGATTCAACCATACACAACTGATCATAAGCTCTGGGTCTATTTCTTCCAAGAGAGCTTAGCTGGGACGCAACTTGAGTGGTTCTATCAATTGGAGAGTTCCCACATTCACACTTGGGAAGATCTACCTGCTGCTTTCTACAAGAAGTACCAATATAACATTGACCTTGTACCAACTCGTGTGCAATTGCAGAATATGACCATGCGTTCCAACGAGGGCTTCAAAGAATACGCTCAAAAATGGATAGACCTGGCAGGCAGAGTGCAACCACACTTAACTGACAGGGAGTTGATTGATATATTTATGGGAACTTTGACAGGACCATTATTCAACCATCTGATCAGAAGCTCTTTGGCCGGGTTTACCGAGCTAATACTGACTGGAGAAAGAGTCAAAGCTGGCATCAAAAGTGGTAAATCCAAAGGGGGTGCATCTTCAAGTACAAGGAAACAACCTTTCAATGGGAAGAAGGAGTATGATGCTACGTGTAAGTGTTTGCTTGTAGGCATTAATTTTTGGTAAAACCAGATTTGCGAATGTCATGACTGATGTCATAACATTCTGGGATAAAGACAAATTCTACAGAAGGAATGTTCTACAGGAACAACTCAGTATGAGTGAATATCATGATGATTAAGCTATGATCATATGTACTGAATTCTACCAAAATCAGTGAGCAGGATACATGATGTCATAACCAATGTTAAGACATCTTGTACTGATCAAGTTGTTGTGCAGATTTATTGTTCCTAAGATTTTTCAGGAATCTGGTGTGCTATTCTGAGTTGAAGTATATTGACTAGATCAGATGCTCACGTGGATATTGGGTTAACCTTGCTTAACCCTAATCTGTTATGATGAAAGCCCAAGACCAAGTCTTTAGGTTAACTTTGGTTAACCCTAGCTATTTTTATGGAAGTCCAAAATGAAGAATAGACTGCATATATATTGCTCACGAATCCTAATGGTGTGCAACGCTTTTTAGAGAAGATCAATAAGGCATTTTGTAGTTATAGTTTTAGTAATTACTGTGAGCCAAGCAATTATCACTTGATAAGTGACTTGGAGTAGGATTTGGTTGTAAGGGTTCTTTATCACTCAAAGCTTTGAAGCACGAGTGTTGTGTCTCTTGATTAAAGCTTTGAAGCAAAATCAATCGTGTGTATTGAAGAATGTCTTCATAATCTTATTAATCAGTAGATTAGTATCACTGCTGTGATTGAGGGGGAGTGAGTAGGAACTCAGGTTTAAGTAGGACTTAGATTGAAGTTGCATTGGGTAGGTCTTAAGTGAAGGAGATAAACTGGTTGGTTTATTCCTAAATTAATACCTCTTATAGTGAATTTCCTCCCTGGCTTGGTAGCCCCCAGATGTAGGTGTTGTTATACACTGAACTGGGTTAACAATTGATTGTGTTCTTTACTGTCTTTTAAATTACTGTTTGATTTGTGTACAATTTGTCAGATACCGTGTCATAACATTCACTGTGACATTAAGTATTTGTTGCCAGAATTTCACTACGTACGGTCAAAAAGGTTGTAACCAGAGTAGCCACGACCAACATGTGGGGGCAGTCCTGATCTCCGGTCCTGTATCACGGTGACAACAACAAAGGAGAAATCAGCAAAGGAGAGACGAGCCCAAAAGACAGTTTACTAACATCAACATGCCACTATCTCAAGCACTGCAACACTTATTGATGATGAATATGATTACGTTGATAGGACCTCATCCAAACCCCAAAACTTCTTCTCCTAACTACAATCCTGATGCAATATGTGCATATTATTCCAAAAGTCCTGGGCATGATACTAACAATTGTTGGGCATTGAAATACAAGTTTCAAAACATGATTGACGCCAAGGAGACCGTGTTCGATCCTCTAGAGACTCCCAATGTGATCACCACTCCCATGCCAAATTATTGAGCGTTCCAGTTCATTTTGAATTTTCAATTGTAATTTCTTTTGTTATTCAAACACTTATCTATTAATGTTAAACTTTGTTTCATTAATGCATCACATATGTTTGTCTTGAATTCATCCATTTGTTTTCACTTAAGCTATGCTTTTTACTCTCTTTAAGAAATTTAACTCTTGCTAAAAGTTACAAGCCTTTAGAGGGAGGATGACGAAAACAATGCCATAATCTCATACAATATGCTTTTGGACAAATCTTGCTGATGATGTACATGTGTTCCTTCAATCCCTAAACACTGGAGTTATAAGGAAGATAATCCCTAGTCAACCCCTTTGAGACAAAGAAGTAGGAGTTTTCTTTTTCACATAAATTAAAACCTCTAATCAAAACCAGGGGCAGGGTAGTCTCCCAGTTAATTCAAGTGCGCGTCAGTCGCAAGCTTTCACTTCGTACACAATGAATGACACCAAAAAAATCCTTCTGAATTAGAAAGACAACGATGGTTCCCTATCAAAAAGCCAGTCAGTATCTCTCAAAATAAAAACCCACTAAGTCAAAACCCACTAAGGAGACTTAAGAAAAACTGGGGCATCCCGCTGACTGCAATCTTAAAACAAGAACAGTCAGGCAAAAATTAGGGACAATAAAAAAAAGAGGACACTACAAATCCTCGACAACATGAAAAGCATTGCAAAGATGACTGCCTTTCGACAAACTTAACTTGTCTGAACCATCACCAAAACGTCATTTTAGACTCAATAGGAGTTTAAACGCACAATTGACTGAGCTTAGAACTGGAGATCATCACGAAGAACGGGCGGGTACAAATACACTTTGAGCCTTATCCTTTGTTTCTTAAACCGTGAACCAAGCCACGATACAACCTTTCAAAAGTCCTAATTGAAGCATGGGTTAGTTTAAAAGCATAATGTTACAAAAGGTATCCTGACTCCTGTAAGGCTTACTCTAAATCCCGAGTCTGAATTCACATTCTTACAAAATTCTTTTATCTACTAAAAACGTTTTTAAAACTTCAAGACAAGCATTAACTTTGCATTATTTGAATATCGTTGTTTGCATATGGCTAATTGTTTGACAACGGAGAAATTCACACGGCGAATATCCAGCGAACGAAAGCTCTCTCAGTGAACAAAATCACTTCAAATGGGATGAAACTCCCAATGACAAATATCCTATTAAGCAAGGGGGTATGACATGTCACTGTCCAATTCGTCTGGGGGCAGTCAAGTCAAGATTCCAAGAAATCTCCCAAGAAATGTTGAATAACCAAGGGCAGGTCTGTATCTGAATCACTTGGGCATTGAACATGAACCCCAATAAAGGGACACATACAGCCAAGCAAACATTTTCTGGCAATACTATAACGCTTACTACTCAGGGAAGTGATAAATCTTCACAAAGTCCTTTTCATAAAGTGATCCCCAGTCATCTCTATAAGGTTATCCCCACAAAGTCATAATCTTCACGGACGAGGGTACAACCCCTCAAGGACAAATTCATTGATATCCCCACAAAGTTGGATCCAGGTAATCCCTAGCCAGAGTTTCAATCTCTGAAAAATTCTCCCCAACTGAGTTGATCTCAAGAATCCTCGAGGATTTCTGTCAAAAGAAAACACCTCTCCAACAGATTGGTGACATGGTTTATTTCCCCAACAAATGGCAAGATTCCCCAACTTGAGTTTTTCTCTCCGATTACTACAAATCAAGGGACCACAACCCCTCTTCCCCAGTAGACTTTCCTACAATCCCCAGTAAATTGCTGCAAAACCTGGGAGACAACCAGATAACAGTTAACTTCTTTATCTCCAACAAGTTGTTAACTTCCTTTCTCTTCCATCAAGAGATAGTTCCCCGGTAGAGTAACAAATAGCTAAAACTCCTGAACTCTTTTCCCCAAGCCGGAATCAACAATCCCCAGTGGAGTTCTCCTTAAAAAACAAAACAGGAACCCCCAACGAAAACATTCTAAAAACAAGGTCTGGAAAGGTGTGCATATTCTTCATCCCCAACGGCCATCCGGGATTCATCTTCCCAAAACTCCTCAGAACTTGTCAAGGATTTATTTTCCAAGACAAAATTACATTCCAACAAAATTTCATGCATCATATTTAAATACATGATAAATGCATACAACATAATCTCATTTATTTTGAGAACATCATTACGTCATGCATTTCATACATCATGACATTGCATACAGCTAACTCTTTACCTTTTCAGGAAAGATCAAACAACAGATAACTGTCGTCAACAATTTTCAACAGTTCCAGATTAATACCTGTAACAAGACAAGACAACTATCTATGGATGACTGATTGTAGATTAATACTTGTAACAAGCCAGTAAAGCTATCTACATGAGCATATTGAACATTAATACCTCTAACAGGACATTAAAGCTATCCACATAAGCAGATTGAAGATTAATACCTATAACAAGCCAGGAAAACTATCTTTCTTTCTAAGGTCAAAGATCAATACTTGAAACAAACCAGGGCAACTATCTACACGACCAGTTGAAGCAACCCTACCCAGATTCCTTCTCATACATTTCCAGATGCAGTTTTACATGGACTCATCACGAAGCAATCCTACCCAGGTTCCTTCTCTTAAATTCCAGATGCAGTTTCACACGGACTCATTATGAAGCGACCCTACCCAGGTTCCTTATCATGTCCAGTTGAAGTTTTACACGGACTCATCCTGAAGTAACCCTACCCAGATTCCTTCTCAGAAATTTCCAGGTGAAGTTTTACACGGAATTATCCTGAAGTAACCCTACCCAGGTTCCTTCTCAGACATTTCCAGGTGCAGTTTTACACAGACTCACAATGAAGCGACCCAACCCAGGTTCCTTCTCATGTCTAGATGAAGTTTTACACTGACTCATCCTGAAGCAACCCTACCCAGGTTCCTTCTCATTTCCATATGCAGTTTCACATGGACTCATCATGAAGCGACCCTACCCGACCCTACCCAGGTTCCTTATCATGTCCAGATGAAGTTTTACACAGACTCATCTTGAAGCAACCCTACCCAGGTTCCTTCTCATACATTTCCAGATGCAGTTTTACATAGACTCATCACGAAGCAATCCTACCCAAGTTCCTTCTCTTAAATTCCAGATGCAGTTTCACACGGACTCATCATGAAGCGACCCTACCCAAGTTCCTTATCATGTCCAGATGAAGTTTTACATGGACTCATCCTGAAGTAATCCTACCCAGATTCTTTCTCAGACATTTCCAGGTGAAGTTTTACACAGACTCATCCTGAAGTAACTCTACCCAGGTTCCTTCTCAGACATTTCCAAGTGCATTTTTACACTGGCTCATCATGAAGCGACCCTACTTCTCATGTCCAGATGAAATTTTACACGGACTCATCCTGAAGCAAACCTACCCAGGTTCCTTCTCATTTCCAGATGCAATTTTACACTGACTCATCATGAAGTGGCCCTACCCAAGTTCCTTCTCATGTTCAGATGATGTTTTACACGGATTCATCCTGAAGCAACCCTACCCAGGTTCCTTCTCATACATTTCCAGATGCAGTTTTACACGGACTCATCACGAAGCAATCCTACCCAGGTTCCTTCTCTTAAATTCCAGATGCAATTTCACACGGACTCATCATGAAGCGACCCTACCCAGGTTCCTTATCATATCCAGATGAAGTATTACACAGACTCATCCTAAAGTAACCCTACCCAGGTTCCTTCTCAGACATTTCCAGGTACAGTTTTACACTGACTCGTCATGAAGCGACCCTACCCAGGTTCCTTCTCATGTCCAGATGAAGTTTTACACGGACTCATCCTGAAGAAACCCTACCCATGTTCCTTCTCATTTCCAGATGAATTTTCACATGGATTCATCCTGAAGCAGCCCTATGCAGGCTCATCATAAAGTGATCTTACACATATTCCTTCTAATACATTTCCAGAATATTGTTCAGATAAATCGCTCCAAAGATTTATTCTGATTCTTTTCCAATTAAAGAATATTCAAGACCTCTGCTGGTTCAGTTTAAATCGATCAATGGTTTATCCTGATTATTTTCCGATAGACACTTTCTCTGGTTCAGATAAATCGTTCCAAAGATTTATTCTGATTCTTTTCCAGTTAAAGATTATTCAAGACCTCTGCTGGTTCAGTTTAAATCGATCAATGGTTTATCCCGATTCCTTTCCGGTAGACACTTTCTCTGGTTCAAATAAATCGCTCCAAAGATTTATTTTGATTCTTTTTTAGACCTCTACTGGTTCAGTCTAAATTGATCAATGGTTTATCCTGATTTCGTCCCGGTAGATACTTCTTCTGGTTCAGTCTAAGATGTATTATGATTCCTTTTCCAGTTGAAGTCAAGCTTAGACTTAGTCTAATTTCTATCAACAATCACCTTTGGATGACATCTATAAGCCCATCTCCGACAACTCTCCATCATCTCTCCAAATGACATATTTAAGCCCATTCTCTACACAATTAACAACCACATCAATCGAGTGCAAATTTTTGGTCACACTAGTGTTCAAGCATTTCTACCTTCAAGCAACGAACGACAACATGCCATACTTGCTTTTCATGTTTAAGAAGATTGAACATGGGCAACTGTTGTACCCCAAAATTCGCCCTCTCATTTCTCAAGGTATTTCTCACAAGGATTCTCAAAATTCAAGCTTGCACAAGTACAATTGGATTTTCCAGCATCAAGTTAAAGAGGAAACTGTTAAAAAAGGGCAAAACAGATAAAAATAATCTTCTTGACAAAATTGGAGAAAAAACAAGTTTTCTTCGATTCCCCTTGCTTTGATTGGGCTATGGTCCCTTTCATGCCTCCTTCAATCCATCTTTTATGCCTCCTTCAATCCATAAAGCAATGACCTCCTGCATGCAAGCTTCGACTGCACCATTGTCCTCACATGGTTCATAATGCAATGGTGGCCTGCATGCTTGCTTCGATTGGACATTTGATTCCTGCATTGATTGGACAAATAATTCTCTCCATGCTAGCTTTGATTCACAAAGTAATAGCTGGATGCATACAACCTTTGATTGAGCAGTATTTCCCTTCTTGCATGCTTCAAAGCAAGAGGCTCCCACCAGGCCAGCAGGCACAAGGCAAAGAAACCCCTTGTGGCCTCTTTTGATTCAAAGAGGAAAAGCCTCATGTTAATGTCCTTAGATTTAGAAGACAAGTGCCTTCTTTACACTTGCTCCCAATTCACAAGGCAGAGACCTTCTTCAGGCCAGCAGGCACAAGGCAATGGCCTCCTGCAGCTTCCTTTTGATTCAGAAGCCATTTTCCCCTTTGCATGCTTCCTTCGATTCACAAAATCCAGTATTCCCTTCAGGCCAGTATGCACAAGGCAAAGGCTTCCCCATGGCTAGCATTCACAAGGCAATGGCGCCCACAAAGCATGGGCCATTTTCACGCTATCTTAGAATGGGCAATATTTCCTTTGGAAACAGTCTGTTTCGATCACACATAATTCCTACACTATGGCATACAATGGGTGTCTCATTCAAAAGACATGTCTGGGTGTCCCATTCGAAAGACGTGTCCTGGTGGCCCATTCGAAGAAATGCAAATGGTGCATACAAATGACACATATGGTCCAATCGAAGGAAGCATATTTGGTCCTTTCAAAGATACACAAATGACCCATTCAAAAGACACATAATTGGGTGAAAATAAAATAATGTTGTTTGAAAGAGAATCAGGTCGAAGGATGGACCTACAAAGTCAAAACGAAAGATGAAATATTCAAAAGATACTTGCTGCCAAGTTCATGCCTGATACACTGTCCATAACGCTCCAAAACTGTTGCACAATAGTCCTGAAATACTGCCCCTATTCTTGCACCAATTTTGCATACGAACACTTCCCCTCGAAACCTACAAACAAACAGTTTACTCAATTTGTTCAAATTGTTTTGTTTTCCCTCCTAAACCTCAACTTGATTTTCCTATAAAAAAGAGGCTCCATAACATTTAAAGGGGGCTGGATAACACATCCAGAGACTTTTGGATGGTGTGGAAAGAATCTTCAAAATCATCAAACTCTCAAAACTCTTAAACTCTTAAGATTCTCAAACACTAAACACAAACCCAAAATCCAAAAGAAACACAACATCTGTTTCCTTGGCCCTTCGAATCCAGAAGAAACACAACACCTGTTTCCTTGGCCCTTCGAATCTAAAGAAACACAATACTTGTTTCTTTTTCTCTTTCAAATCTGAAGCAATCTAACGCTTGGTTCCTACTTTCAAATCCAGTACTAGAAATATAACCCCTGTTTCTTTCCTTCGAATCCAGGAGCACTCAGGGCATCCACTCAAGGTCCAGCACACGTTCCAGCTTCGAGAAAGGTAAGTCACTCTGACCTTAAACTTTTCTATTTAAGCATATAAATAACATTTGTTTCCTTTTCGTTTCCACCTTTTTCAGTTTTTTTTCATTGCTAACCTTTTGGTTTTGTTTCTTGGTTTATCAAGGGTTTTTAAGAACTAACCTGGCCATGAGACAAATACTAGCATGACCTCAGGTCATGTTGCTATTTTAATCCCAAACGAAAGAAAACAAGAGGAAGGAGGTGCGAATCGAAGCTTTAGGCTTCACCTATGGCTGCTTCACAGTTGCAAGCAGAACAAAGAGTATGGCTTTAGGATTCGCCACAAACTGACTTCCAGGCTTTTCGAAGGAACAAAAAGGGAGAAACGAAAGTTGTCCATACTGACTGCCAGGCCTCAATCAAAAGAAACATCTAGAAGGATGTCCACATTGACTCCCAGGCCTCAATCAAAAGAAGGACAAAGGGTATGATCGAAGCTTACTTGCTCACCCTAATATTCCTGTAATCGGAGGAAGCAGAAAGGCAGAATCGAAGGCTGCATCTCATGCTTCATGCTAAGCCCAAATCGAAGGGAGCCAGAGAAGCAGAATTGAAGGGTTCTGCTGCCCAAATCGAAGCACTCATTTTTCCCTCTTTTATTTTGTTTTGTTTTTACATTTTCTTGCTATTCAATATGGTTGTAATAGTGTAGTATTTTTATTTTATGCATTTTTATTGCTTTTGTACAAATGTTATTAATTAGGATGTATGGCAAGATAAAACCGACAAGTAGACAACCTAAAATTCAAAGACAAAATGCATGCAAACAAACATACTTCACACACATGCACCTCTAGGGTAATCCCACTTGTTGCCTCGGAAAATAGTCATGTCCCTCGAATATAGGCGTTTTAGCAAAGACCCTCGATAAAAGATCATAGTCCCTCGATGACCCTTGATGTTGCCTTCGGTAAACGATCTAGTCCCTAAACAATATTGCTTAAACGTATCATAGGTTGCCTTCTATGGCTATACAAACGTCCCACGCCCGTCCCTTCACATCTAACGATGGGGCTTCTTACCAAGTCAATGGTAAGATAGCAACATCTAAAGGAGGAGGAAAAGAACATTAGACCTTTTGAGTAGGTAGGACGCTCATAGTTGCTCGCTTGCTCACAACAAAAACATTTTATACACCAACACTTTCATTCGAAACATTTTCAAAAGACAAAGCTCTTTGTACGCGTTCTTATAGAGACGAGAACCATTACAAAGACACTTTTCAAAATCACTTTCAAAAACACATTCCACAAACACCTCTTTGAACTATTTTCAAAACCAACACTTTGTACGCATTCTTATAGAAACGAGAATCATTACAAAGACGTTTTCAAAATACTTTTAAACCTATACCACAAGAAAATTTTCAAACAAAAGCAAGTGATCTAGCAAGCGACTAAGAGCCTGTAGATAACTACGGATGGAAAGGGTGCTAATACCTTCCATTTTCATAACCTACCCCTCGAACTCAAGAAATAATCTCGAAAGATATTTCCTGTTCTTTTCACCATTTCCTTATTGGATAAAAGAAAAGTCAGTGGCGACTCTTACTATCCGTAATAGTTTTTTAATCAAACGCAAAACAACCAAGTCAATTCTCCCACCGTGTTACACATGTATTCAAACAGGTAAAGCACAAGGAGAAGCATGTATCCACTTAGCTTACAAATCACAGGAAAAATCATTCTATAACTTCTAACATGTCATTCACAAATGTTACACCAACAAACAAAGACTAACAACTAGAATTACATACAAAAATACCTTGAATCACTCCTTGCAAGCTAGCACATACACTTCCAACTCCTTGCAAGTTCACTTCTTCAACTCCTTGCAAGATCTCTTCTCCATGTTCCATCTTCCAATAAAACAAAGAATAATGGATTAGAATAGCTAGAGAGAAAGAAAGAAAGAGACATATAGAAAGAGAGAAAGGAGAAACTTATAGTTATAGCGATGATGGTTTGTGGAGGCTTGGTGGTGCTCATATATTCTCAAATGGTGGTGGCGATTGAAGATTGGAAACGAAACCCTAGTGGAGAGTGAGCGCCCTAGATTTGTTATGAGTCACTGAGTTGTGTACACTTAAGTTTTGATATTGAAACGAAACTCTAAGAGTTACTAAGTGAAAATCGGAAAATATCTTTCGACTTCTGCAATGTTACTATTGTTACTTATTAACTTGGGCCAAGCAAAAATATCTAAAATAACTAGCAGGCAGCAGCTCATTAAGCTTCTCCCTCATGGGCCGGTCGTTTTGAATTTCGCTGGCCTCAATGGCAGCATCTTAAACCGACCTGGCTAAACCACTTGAACCCATTTGTGCCACAATCGGTTATCCGACTACCCACTAATCCGACCCGCGAGCTTTCGGGCCCCTTGGGTAGGTCGGTTTGGGCCAAATTATGAAATTTTGTCCATCCCTACCCCTTTGTCTATGAAACTGTGGTTCTAATTATTTAGAGAACATTATTAGATGAAATCAAATTAGATCAACTAACTAGTCACAACTAATAGAAGGTACAATATTTCACCATTGCATCATTTATCCATTACCTTTGAGAAATACATACCTTTTCCAATTGGGAGCCTTCTATGAAGAATTATTTATTCAACAATATAGATATTGGCATATTCTCTATTTTATTTTTTGATTTTATGTGGCTCAAATATAAAGGAATCGACTAAAAAAGAAAAGACTATAAATATAGTTTACCCTTCTTCCACCAAAATGACTGCAAAAAATAAGGCACCATTGTCTACTATCTAACAATAATAAATCAATTCCATGTTATACCTAATCTACTATCTAACAATTACAATTCAATGGCATGTTATGCCTAATTTAACCTTTCTATTAAAAAATTACACTTCAACTTGGGCTTATTAGTAAATAACTAATGTGCCAATTAAAAACCCTCCTCCATGTCAAAGATACCTACATTTGTCACTTCATCATTTGACCTTCTCCATTTTAAATTTCTCTCACATCTCTTTTTCCTACACTTTTTACTTTCATTTTAATTTTTTTCTGTCTTTATCTTACCTATTTATATATAACTATTATATACAAATAGAATAAGAAGCATTGTAATTTTTTTATTCATATTAAAAAATTATTAATATTTTTATTTCTTCTCTAATATATATATATATATATATATATATATATATATATATATATATATATATATATATATATATATATATATATATATATATATATATATATATATATATATATATATATATATATATATATATATATATATATATATATATATATATATATATATATATATATATATATATATATATATATATATATATATATATAATTTTTAAGTGATCTATGTAGTATTTTTGATGTTAAATAAGAAAATATTTTTTATATGGATATTTTTTTCTAGCTAAGATTTTATAAGGATATTTTATATTTTTTTAAGAGATAAGTGAGAATTAAAGTACGTTATTTTTAAGATCTAATAATGTAAAAACATTACATATTAAATATTGAAGAGTCACATATTAAATTATTGAGTCATAATGGTGGAAAATAAAAAAATATTGTAACTATTTTTTTTCTAAATATTATATACAAATATAATAAGAAGATATGCAAATTTTTATTCATATTAAAATTGAATTTATTTATTCTGTATTATACAGTATTTATAATGTAAATAAGAAAAATAATTTTGTATAGGAACACTTTTTAGAGAAAAATAGTGATGTACTAACCGTGTAAATTATTTTTACACTATCAACTAATCACAATAATATATCAGGACAAATCACATTGTTATTTTAAAATTCTTTTAATGATAAGGTATATTGTTAACTTTCTCTTGAATGATAGTGTAAAACAATTTTATACTGTCAGTACATATCAATTAAACTCCACTTTTTATGGCTAAGGTGATATAAAGATTTTTTTTCACCTTAGCTAAATATTATATTATTATTATTAATACTGGTGGCTAAATATTATATTATTATTATTATTTATTCTTAATGTAGGGTAAAGTTAGTAAAAAATAAAATTAGGATTTATGTCTAGAGTTGTTATCAAGATGACATGTAATTAAGATGACATCATGATCAACAATTCTTCTAACTAGATGACACCTAAGGTTAACAAGAAGTATTCATCTGATGAAGAAATGAGACCGACTAAGATAAAAAAGAGAATATATTTACAAATTTTTTCTCTATTTGACTTGAAGATTTTGCTAATCTTTTATGCTCTTTGTTAAGACTATCTGCTGCAGAGATCTAAATATTCTCAACCAACAAAAATAGAAGGTTGTCACTCATGGTCTTTAATCAACTATGGTTACATATGGATCAACCACCAAGATAAGTTGTTAATCTAATTGACATCATTAAATTATTCTCTTACTCAACCAAAAACTTCTAACAATTTTCTTTTTTGATTCGTTTAGGTTGGTGGATATTTAGTTCCACTAAGGGCTCCATTACCTTAACATCAAAGACAAGGTTTACCTTTGCATACACAAACTCTTAAAAAGAAACCTACACTAACTCTAGCTAAATTGTCTCTTCATTATCCATAAATGACTAAAGATGAGGGGATTCATTACTTCTTTTAAGTATACCATTCTATTGTGGTCTCATATTCCACCAAAGAAGATATAGACAAAGTCGACATAACACTTTGAGGAGTAATCTAATAGATAAGTATCAAGTGGAAACTCCAATGACAATATTGTTTCATTTAAGTAAAATTGAGAGAATGTTTTTTCTCCAAAAAAATACAACAAGATATGTATTCAATTAAATGAAACATCTAAGTGATGCTAAAATAAGTATAAAAAACATCGGTAAGGTTCTATGTCATTTAAATTAAAATATGGTGACCTAACTTATATATTATTTTATGTAATTAAAGGGTCTCAAATGGGCTTTAGGTATAGAATGTGTTAGAACTATTATATAAGGAGATGACCACAAAGGGAAAAATATATACGATTCACAAGAGCATTCAACTACGACTTTATCGCTCTCTCTGATAGAGTTATCATTGGTGTACTTTTGCAAGTACATTTGGATCCCATCGTGGGCCCTAATAAAACTGAACAAGGACACACATACCAACCCCCATAATAGTATGATCCTCTCTTATAATGGTGAGGGCTTCCACCAGTAGTAACAACAACGACCGAGCTTTCATAGCAAAATAGCTAGATGATGTGGAAGAATTTGTGTCACCAGAATGAAACACTACACACGAGCGATTGTGACCTACAAAATCAATACACAAAGCCAAAATTGTTCGAGAAAGAAGGATCCACAGATTCCCAACCACTCACAACAAAGATGTGGGACACTCCAGTCCCCGAGTATCTCAAACTGCCATCTTTGGTATCATTTGATGACAAAAGCGATCACTAGGAGCAGATAACCACAATCAACACCCAGATGGATATTATAGGGGTGGATGAATCACTGAAGTATAAGTTGATGGTCTGTACATTGAAAAGGCTTCCCTCATGTGGTACATGAGCCTCATGAGGTTCGTAGTATCGAGTTAACATGATCTGGAAATAAAAATGATGCACCATTTATCAAACAATAGGCATAGAAAGCTTTCCATGATAAGCATATTCAATGTTTTCTAGGGCTATTTTGAATCCTTATAGGAGTATTTGGCTAGATTTAGTGAGGAGAACATCAATGTCACTAACCCAAATAAAGAGATGTTCTTTATAGCTTTCCGAAATAGCCTTAAGGCAAGGCACTTCAACAAGGCCTTAGTTCAGAAGTATGTAGCCTCGATGGAAGAGATTGTGGCGAGAGAGGAATCTTATATCAAAGAAGAAGAAATCAATATTGAAAAGAGAATCTGAGATGAAAGAGAATAAGGTGGTGGAAAATATGAAGCACTCTTGAAGTCTTGTATTTCACCTTTTTGTTCACCATTCATTTTCCATCATATGTATTTGTAGGTGATTTCTATTGGTGTGAAAATTAAAGTGTAGTATAATTTGTGTCAACAAAAATTCAGAAGTGGTATGTGAAGTTATTGATCCACAATGATTGTTTTAACTTTTATAAACCTAAGGTGATCATACTTGTGGTTAGGTAAACGAGCTACATCGAGTAAAAGGTGGGGGGTACATGAAGTGTAATTTGTTTTCTTATTAAATTATTGTAAAAATTAAATAAACTAATTACGGTTTAGAATTTTAATAAGATAAAAAATAAAGTCCCCATTATAATCATTTTCCCTTTTATGTGGTTACTCCTTGCCTTAACCTATATTTGTTATTCTTATATCACAACTATTTTACAAAATAATTGTGTATGATGTTTCTTCTTGTAACACGCCTCGTCTGATTACAATCCCTTAATGTCTTGGCCAAAGTTGTTATTGACGAAGGTTTGATCAAACGTAAAAAACCCATGCTTAAACTGCATATAACATATGTCTAATGATTATTAATATCTTCCCAATAATATTTTGTTTCAATAGTGTTATCTATTCTCCCAAATTTGTAAATCGAAAAAAAAACATAAACACAAAATATAACTTAATAATTGTAAGAAATAGATCATTAAAAAGAGAATATCTAAATGGATAATATGGTTCACATTAATATGGGAAAATTCATCAAAGAGGGCTTAATTTAAGGGAACTAGACATTCATACTTAAGGGATTCAAGGCAAATTCAATGTAAAGAAAGCGGTCACACCTTACAGAGAACGAGGGATGAAATCCTTATGATTTCTTGCATTCCCCCCGATCTAATGATTCATAATACTTATCTTTTATCATATGATTCGGGACCATAACAGTCGGAGGCGTTTGCCAACTTATAGAAAAAATCCATTTTTTTATACAAAATTGTTCTAAATTGCCATAATGGTGTGTCACGCTTTTGCGATGTTGGTCACATGCCATATTTTTGAACGTAGAAATTTCTATCCACCTTTTTTCTTATGTGTTGCAATATTTCCTGTATTGAATTGATTTTTGAAAGCTTTAGATCACGTTGCAGTGCTTGTATGGAGCGATACATATTTACTCAAACTTGTAATTTCTCTTCTTTTCTTCTATTTATTGTGTGTGAGTCCTCTCATTCCTTTGTCATCATACTTTCCATGGTAAAATAACACCAAATTTGTTTGGTTAGAATGATTTGTTTATACATATTGGTCTTTTCAACAATTCTTTAGAATCTTTATTAAACCTACAAAAACATAAACGAATTAAACGTAAAAGTACGTAAAACCAATGTAAATTTCACTAAAAAATCATGCAATAAAATATTGTCACCAATTTCACCATTTCATATATTATTTTCTTACTATTACCTTTGAAAGTTATTTTTTGAGATAGCATGCCATCTTCCACGATAATCTTATCCATTTTCTTCTTATATTTGGGGATAATATATGGTATAATTAGTTTCTCATTTAAAAAGTATGGATGTTTGATCTTGCCCCTCATCTTTAGAGTTAGATTCTCCTAAATGTATTGAATATTTAATTGTAATATAGTTCCTTACTATATCCTATGTGAGTTGTCTTATCTTAAGTTGTTCATGTGGTTTGATTTTCCACAAAGTATTGCCGGTGGAGCCTCTCATCTATCAAACACTGAATTTATTTAATTTTTCTTGATCACTTGATTATCTTCAGCTAACTTAGTTTTAGGCCTCCATACATGTTGTGTTATTTGCTTTTCCCTTCACATTTGTTTTAAGACCCGGTGACTCATGAAAAGAAACCCCATCTATATTCATATTTGAAAAAATATATGAGTTGATCACTTGATTAGCAGTTCATTTGTCAACAAATTTGACAATTCCTTATTTACTAGTCTTTTGGATAACGTTTCTGAAGACTATCTAGTTAGTCGTTGAGTAATTTTAAGAGTTATGACATTTTGAAATATATTTTACCTTTGATTTCTCCTAAAGGATGAATCATGTAACCATATGATCAATGAATTTTTGCACACTTTTATAGTATTATACATGATATTTTTAAGTATTCATAATGTATATAATACTTGCCTTTTTTTCTTTCTTATAATCTTTGGACCTTAACTGAACTTTAGTGATTTTATTAAATAATTTTTTATTTAATTCTAACTTTACTTTGTTTCGCTCTGCATACAATATCTCGTGATGTGATTGTCCAAATGAAACTTGTGACCATGCATTGGAAATTTAATAAGTATACATACATCTATAATACAAGACTAAAGTCTCATTTCAAAATTTCTAATGGTAAGATATGAAGATTTATGTAACAAAATAACTAATTATGGGTTTTGATAGTTTAATCTTATAATGGGTCGATTAGCACCCAACAAACCTAACTCTTATTCATAATTTGGAATCCTAATTAGGTTTATATTTAAGCATTATAAATAGGAATCCTACTGAAAATTTGAATTATATTTTTGCTTGGTCGTTTTTATAATATGGCATTGCTTCAACATTTATTATGGGAGCTTAAAATTCATAGATCAATCCATCGGTTAGAAAATTCATGCTAAGAGTTCATGAGGTTTGAACTCTATTTCTACTTTGCTTTTATGAATTAATATCTTTTCCCTTTAAATTATTAACCTGTTGATTATGGTTTATGATCTTGCTACTTGTTTGAATGCATATTTCATTCAATTTCAGTTTCATTCATTTTTAATTGCAATTTCACCTAACGTTATTCAGATTAATTTAAGCACCTAATTTTATTTATTAATAGTAGAGATTCTAGGTTTTTTTAATGCTTTGTTATATGTTTGGTTGAATTTTGTGGTTAGAATGATTGTGAGTTCGCGTCGTTTGTTCCTTAACCACAATCAATCAAATTCTAGGTTATGCATTGCTTGTTCCATAATTTAGTATAATTTCTAATAAAATTAATTGATACTTAATTATTTAGTTATATAAACCAAACAAAGTTAATTTATGATAAGTGGTGGATTTCTTTTTTAGCCATTATTTAAATTCCTTTTAATTTTACGAACCGTTTCTACAATAAAATCACCCTATTTCTCATTCTAACAATTTTCAATTATCAAATTGTAAGTATATTTTCTTAATCATACATTATTTTGACAACTTATGACAATGATAAAATTGAACCATTCAATAGTTGAATTTTCTTAAACTTAAGAACATATTTAAATAATTGATCAGATTTAGTGATAACTCTTAAAAATATGATTTATTTTACCTTTAATTTAACCCAATTATATAGATCATTACGTTTATGCAATGTATTATTCTCTTAGATTTGGAGGAATTCACTTAAGTAAGTTTAATATTTCCGTTTTAGTATAGTAAGATGTTTTAAGTTAGAATTATTCTGGATTTTATTGTTTTGGGTACAAGTAGCATTTTGTATTAGGAATATGGTTAAATGTTGTTAGATGTTGTGATATCAAAGTGCAACATCCAACAAACTTAAATAACATACCTCCATTTAGCTCCTAGAAAATAATCATTCTTTCTATTCACACTTAGTCACTACCAACCTTCTCCCACATCATTATGGAATCTTTGGATTTCATTTTTGAAAGTTTGGAGTAAGAAAGAGAGGTGACTGCCCATAGTTGATGCAAAACAGCTTAATGGTGCTAACTCACTTTTCATTGCATCTCTTGTAACTTTTGAAACCTTATTTAATATTAATGTAATGAAGTTCTCAATGATTATTACGTTTTCATTTTATTGGTTAAGCTTAACTTAACCTAAAACTTTATTTAGTCAAGGGTTTATTAGGTTATAATTGTAGTTTTCATTTTTAGTATTGTTTTCGGCCGAGCATTTTGATCCTGACTGACCACTCTGAAGGAGCTTCAATCTTTCAAGAATCTTCTCAGCACTCGAGAACTATCCTACTGATGAATACAAAGGATCTAAGTTTTAGGTGCATCCAACGACTCTCTGCGATCCACGTCTAATAAATAACAAGTTTTTGATTTCATCTCTACTATATATAGAGAGAGCGCCAATTTGCGTACTTAGTTTCAAATTTAATTTCAATTCACTCTTCTTCCTCATATACAGACCTTGGGATCAGAGTGCTAACCTTGCATGTAATCCCTTTCTCATCGACATCAAAAGCCCAGATCCCTCATTATCTATGATACTCACTCCATTTCTAGTTACTGTTCTTTGATTCTCACTCCATTTCTAGTTACTGTACATAACAAGTATGTTATTGAATTTTTAGATCCTTTTAAAAAAAATACTTAAAATCTAATTTATAAGCTTAAGTTGACCACTTAGGTTTTTATTGTCAATCTTTTGATTTTGGAAAAGGATAAAATGTTTGATTCATTATGGATTAAGTCATTATACTTGAAAAATATAATGATATTCATCGTCTAGAAATAAATTTTAAATTCATAGAAAATCTTTATGCTAGTAATGCTACATGAGTGTCTTTGAAATATGAACTTAAGGATAATAGTAATAATAACTATGATAAATGTGTAGGAAAAATCGCATGATCAAATGGTTTTGTGATGCCACACCTTGACACAACATATACATTTAGGTTGTGACATTTGACTTCACGATGTAGCATCTAATTTCATGTTAATAAAATTTATAACCAATCTAATTTCATGTTAACAAAATTTATAACCAAGTAATATCTTTACCCACTCTTTATCATATAATTTTAAAATCAACTTTATTTCCTTTTAACTTACAATGTTTACTTATAAAACTTTCTTTTAAATGTTGGAAACCAAAATTTTCTTTTTCTTTTCTTTTTATATAAAGAGGCTATTGATGTGTCTGCGATCGACCTAATGTCTAACGGTATCTTAACTGCAAGTGCACAGTCTATCGCAGACACATCAAGTTTTTGGCGCCGTTGCCGGGGACTTTAATTTAGTCACTAGTGTAATCTGAAAACAACGCTGTCTAGACTAAGGCAACTTTTTATATTTCCCTCTGTTGTATGCCAAACACTCGTTCTCAAAACGAGCCTTTGCATCTACAAATTAACGATATCGAGCGTTACTTAAGATTAAGACGCCAAATTCAAGAATACCGATCTCTCAACAATCTTCCTCCGACTAAAATTCCTGATATCCCGTTATCAGAATCTATCGAAGAATCGACAATGGCTGACGTACCAAATCCGCCTCGCGCTCTTAAGGACTACGCAGTTCCTTCGCAAGCGGAGCCTCACAACAGTATTGCCGCCCCTGCTATCGCTCGAAACGATTTCGAGCTGAAACCTTCGCTTCTATCCGCCGTTCAGCAGAACCAATTTTATGGATCTCCTACTGACGACCCTAACCTACATCTGTCAGTGTTTGTGCAGTACGCAGACACTATAAAAGCGAATGGTGTAAACCCCGAGGCGATACGATTGCGCCTATTTCCTTTTTCTTTAAGAGACAGAGCCCGAGCCTGGCTCCAATCCCTTCCTTCAAATTCAATCACCACATGGGATGAATTGAAAAAAGTCTTCTTGGCTAGATATTTCCCACCAAGCAAAACTGCTATGCTTAGAGCTAACATCAACGGTTTTAGACAAAAAGATAACGAATCACTTTTCGAAGCATGGGAACGTTACAAGGATATGATTAGACTCTGTCCTCATCATGGTTTAGAAGAATGGATAATCATTCATACGTTTTATAACGGTCTGTTGTATAACACAAGAATGACTATAGACGCCGCTGCTGGTGGCGCACTGATGGATAAACCATATGCCGAAGCAAATCAACTTATCGAAAGTATGGCCCAGAACCACTATCAATGGGGAAGCGAAAGAGCTAATGTGGAGAAATCCCAAACCAAAGGTGGAATGTCTGAAGTGAATATCCTGGACCAAGTCAATGCTAAAGTGGAAGCTCTTACCCAAAAGCTAGAAAACCTTACCACTGCTCCTGCAGCTACCGTGGCTGCAGTTGTCCAAACTTGCGATCTATGTGGTCTTCAATCACATCTTGCTCCAGAATGCCCACTTCTAACATGAGTTCCAGCTGAACAAGCAAACTATGTACAAGGGAACCCTTATAGCAATACCTATAACCCAGGCTGGAAAAATCATCCGAACTTTTCATACAAAAGTAACAACGCGTTATACGCGCCTGTACAAGCTCCTGCCACACCACCCGGTTATCCAAAAGCTATCCCAAATCATCCTGGTAATGGACCTAATGCTCCTAGGAAATCTAACCTAGAAATCATGATAGAACACTTCGTTGCTTCCCAAGCTCAGACTAATAAAGACGTTATGAATCAAAATTTACATACTAATGAGCAGATAAAACAATTAGCTAGCAAGGTTGATGCTTTAGCCACCCATAACAAGATGCTCGAGACGTAAATTTCACAGGTAGCTCAAAAACAAGCACCTATCGCGGAACCGGCTGGAATTTTTCCTGGTCAACCACAACCCAACCCAAAAGGACATGCTAATGCTGTGATACTGAGAAGTGGAAAAGAACTCGACGGACCTGTTGACCCGAGACTAGAAAATCCAGCCATGTACCAAAAACAGAGCGAGCCGCCTGAACAAGCCAATGAACCTAGAGAAAAAGAAAAGGAAAGCGAAACGCAAGAGGCAGTGGAGCAAGAGAAGCCTTATGTACCTCCACCACCTTATAAACCGCCAATCCCGTATCCTCAGAGACTTACAAATTCCAAAACGATGGGCCAGTTCAAGAAATTCGTTGAACTTCTAAAACTACTCAATATAACAATACCTTTTACAGAAGCCATCACTCAGATGCCCTCGTACGCTAAATTTCTTAAGGAAATCCTATCCAACAAGAAGAAGATAGAGGATAACGAAACAGTTACACTCACTGCCGAGTGTAGCGCGATCATTCAAAACAATATGCCTCCTAAGCTAAAAGACCCAGGTAGTTTCTCTATACCTTGTAATATTGGAAAATTTGTCATAGACAAAGCTCTATGTGACTTAGGAGCAAGCATTAGTGTCATGCCCTTATCTATCTGCAAAAAGCTAGAGATGGGAGAACTCAGACCCACGAAAATGTCCGTCCAATTAGCCGACCGATCGGTTAAATACCCTGTAGGTATACTGGAAAACGTTCCAGTTAGAATAGGTCAATTCTATATCCCTACCGATTTCATCATCATGGACATAACCGAGGACTCAGTTACCCCTATCATACTAGGAAGACCCTTCCTAGCCACCGCCGGAGCTATAATTGATGTAAAGAAGGGCAGACTAACGTTCGAAGTTGGGGAAGAAAAAGTGGAATTCATCCTTACTCAATTCTTACAAGCACCAGCCATGAACGACACATTTCATCTTATAGATGTCATTGACGAGTGCGTAAGGGAAATGGAAGCAGAACAGACAAAATATTCTGAGATAATAGAAATCCAAACCCCTCCAATATTCGGAAACGATGACAGTCTAAACGAAAGCTTAGCGCTCACGCCCGATCATATGCCATGCACGAAGAACCCTAGTGTAGAATTAAAAATTTTACCTAAGAATCTAAGATACGAATTCCTCGATAACGAACACACGCGACCAATAATAGTAAACTCCAACTTAGGGAAGCTCGAAACTGAAAAACTTTTAGGCGTCCTAAGAAGGTATCCAACCGCACTAGGGTATAACATATCTAATTTGAAAGGAATATGTCCTTCAATTTGTATGCACCGTAATTTGCTAGAAGAGGATTGTAAAAACTCTAGAGAACCTCAAAGAAGAATCAATCCGATTCTAAGCACTGTAGTCAGAGATGAAATCAAAAAGCTAATGGAAGCTGGAATTATATACCCGATCTCCGACAGTAAATGGGTTAGCCCAGTGCATGTCGTACCTAAGAAAGGAGGTGTCACTGTCGTGAAAAACGCACAAGGCGAATCGATAACACAAAGAGTAGTTAGTGGACACAGAGTGTGCATTGATTATCGAAAACTGAACAAAGCCACTCGGAAAGACCATTTTCCTTTACCCTTTATTGATCAAATGTTAGAACGATTAGCCAAACACTCCTATTTCTGCTATTTAGACGGTTATTCCGGATTTTTCCAAATTCCGATTCACCCTGATGATCAAGAGAAGACTACATTCACGTGTCCCTATGGAACGTCGCGTACAGACGAATGCCATTTGGATTACGTAATGCTCCCGCAACTTTCCAACGATGTATGATGGCCATCTTCGCAAATTTCATTGACAACATCATGGAAGTGTTTATGGACGACTTCTCTGTGTGTGGACAAAGCTTTGAAGGATGTCTATCTAATTTAGAAAGTGTTTTAGAACGATGTGTGAAAGTAAACCTTGTGCTCAACTGGGAAAAATGTCATTTCATGGTCAGAGAAGGAATCGTACTTGGACATGTTATTTCTAATAAAGGAATTGAAGTTGATAAAGCTAAGATAGAAGTGATTAAAGAACTCCAATCACCAAAGACCGTTCGAGAGATACGAAGTTTTCTAGGACACGCCGGTTTTTACCGACGCTTTATTAAAGATTTCTCGAAAATTACAAAACCACTTACCGGTCTATTAATAAAGGATGCTGAGTTCATATTCGATGACGATTGTCTTAAAGCTTTTGAAACCCTTAAAGCCGCACTTATTTCTGCACCAATCATGCAACCGCCCGATTGGAGGTTACCTTTCAAAATCATGTGCGATGCAAGTGATTACGCTGTAGGCGCAGTTCTTGGACAAAGGAAAGATAAGAAACTTCATGCAATTTACTACGCCAGCAGAACGCTAGACTCAGCTCAGATGAACTACGCCACCACTGAAAAAGAACTCTTAGCCGTGGTCTTCGCGCTTGACAAATTCCATTCCTATCTAGTAGGAGCGAAAATCATCATCTACACGGACCACGCTGCTATAAGATATCTATTAAATAAGAAAGATGCAAAACCAAGGCTCCTCAGATGGATCCTTCTTTTGCAAGAATTTGACTTAGAAATTAAGGATAAAAAGAGGACCAGACGGAATTTTCCGCCGGTGTATACCCGACGAAGAAATAGAAGACGTCATTTCCCATTGTCATTCATCTCCTTATGGCGGACATACTAGCACCTCTAAAACGTGTGCCAAAATTCTCCAAGCCGGCCTTTTCTGGCCTAACCTGTGGAAGGATGTCCACGTCGCTGTTAAAAACTGTGATCGATGCCAACGCACCGGTAATATCTCAAGATGCGATGAAATGCCTCAGAAAGGAATACTTGAAGATGAAGTCTTTGATGTTTGGGGAATAGATTTTATGGGACCTTTCCCATCTTCTTTTGGAAACAAGTTTATACTCGTCGCTGTCGATTACGTTTCAAAATGGATTGAGGCAATAGCTTCTCCTACAAATGACACACGAGTAGTGATAAAGCTTTTCAAGAATATAATTTTCCCGCGTTTTGGTGTTCCCCGACTTGTTATCAGTGACGGTGGATCTCATTTTATTTCGAAGATATTTGATAAATTACTATCTAAATATGGAGTGAAACACCGCGTAGCAACACCTTATCATCCGCAAACTAGCGGACAAGTCGAAGTTTCGAACAGAGAGATTAAACAAATATTAGAAAAAACTATCGCGATATCTCGAAAAGATTGGTCATCCAAGCTTAACGAAGCTTTATGGGCTTATAGGACGGCTTACAAGACTCCTATCGGAACTACACCTTTCAAACTTGTTTACGGAAAATCATGTCATCTCCCGGTAGAATTAGAGCATAAAGCTTATTGGGCGATAAAGACACTCAATATTAATTACACTGCTGCTGGCGATAAACGAATCCTCGATTTACATGAACTAGAAGAATTAAGACTAGATGCTTACAAGAATGCTAAAATATACAAAGAAAGAACTAAAAAATGGCATGATAAGCATTTAGTTAGGAAAGAATTTAGTGTGGGAGATGTCGTGCTATTATTTAACTCAAGACTTAGGCTTTTCCCTGGTAAATTAAAATCGAGATGGTCAGGCCCATATGAAGTTACGAGAGTGTCTCCTAGCGGAGCGATAGAAATTAAGGGTAGAAACACTGACCCGTTTATAGTAAACGGGCAGCGGTTAAAAATATACAACAACATTGAAAATAGAGACTATACGAATAGTCTAAGACTTTTAAAATTACCCGATATTTCACCCGAATAAATCTGCTAGGCACTATGTCAGGCTTTTGACATTAAAAACAACGCTGAGTGGGAGGCAACCCACCTATTTGTTATTTATTATTCTTTTCATTTTTGCATTTATTTCTATTTAAAGTTTCATTTTCATTTTCTTTCTTATGTTATAATTTTCACGAAAACTACTGCTAATTTCAAAAATAATTTTACTTGCCACAGGATTTCTGAAAAGTTTTTGTTTCTTTTGCACCTTCTCTTCTGACTAGTTTCCCTAACAATACCCATGGAACCAAAGCAACATAATTTCTTAGAAACCACCTTTAGGGGTATAAACCAGAAAAGAAAATTCGAGGACTTGTCTAAAAGAAACATCGGCATAACACTTTATCATGATGAACCCACTATGAATGTCCTAGGTATATTAGATAGTGTTATGTACTTGTTTAACCAGTTGGGGTGGGAAAAAGCCCTTATTAAGACTAGGTTTGCTACCTACCGTGAACTCACTTTCGAAATCCTAAACTCCCTAGTCCATTTACCAGAACACGGGAAAGGAACCCGTAAAGGATTCATAAGTTTCTGTCTTTTCGGCATTAATTTTGTTTACAATCATAAGGACTTAGCTGACTTGTTAGGATTTCCTAGCGGCCCTTTTGCCTTTTCCACTACCCAGGTTGAGCTAATGGACATTGAGCTAGACTACTTTCGGGGCACCTTGACTGGTAATTATCACCCCGACCCGGATAATATGGATAATGATGAAATTCATAACCCTGCTATCCGCTATTTCCATAAGATGCTAGCCCATACTGTATTTGGGAAAGAGGAGAACCAGATTGCCGTGTCCAAAGACGAGATATTTTTACTGTATTGTATGCACCAAGGCCACCCTGTTAATGTTATACCCTTCCTGATGCAAACTTTTTACCTCATTATAGATAACCCTGATGAACCAATCATCATAGGTGGCCTAGTCACAATGATTGCACATGCCCTCGGCCTAAGACACCAGCTGAATAGGTGCTCGCATTTTGGTACGATTTGTCCCATGAATCTTGCTTTTTTATTTAACCGCCGAATGATAGCAAACCATGCTTACCCACCTTATGATTATCTGATAAGAGATGAAGTTGTAAACTTATTTACCCTTCCGAACCATGACAAAGTGAGCGTCCACAACCGTGATAACTGGCTCTATGAGCTAAACCCGCCCGACCAACCTCCTACACCTGAGACACCGCAAGATTACCAAATCTTTGATGATATTATGTCCGATATGGGTGACCCCGAGACTCCTCCCGGTTATTATGAGAATGTCAACATGGCGGAAGCCCATGCAGCCCCTGAAACAACAACTAAGGATTATACTGATAAGCTTAACAAAATTGCCACCACGCTTAATACTTACCAGACTAACATTAATGACTTAAAAGATGAGATAAAAAACATGCGTCTGGAAATAATGGGATTAACCGACATAACAGTGGAGCAGTTTTATCATATTCATAATTCACTCAAAGAAATTAAAGCGAAGCTTGGATGAAGTCACGAATGGCAGCTGCAGTTTTTATATTTCATTTTGTTTTGTTTTTAGGAAGTTTCAAATTCCCGCACACTTTCAGTTTCGTTTAAATTCAGAACAATTTTATCTTTATGTAATTTTTGAGTTTATGTTGTTGAACATGCAGTTTTACGAAATCATTCGTTTTAGTTGTTTAAATACTGGTTTGCTAGATTCCTCTACACAAATTATACTGCTTTACATATATTGCGGGTGTTTACTCTAATTGCTGATGGTGTGATGTTTTGGAACATATATGCTTGCATTTTCTTGGTATATCATTGAATTTATATTGCTGTTAAAATGCCTTTGTGTAGAGATAGAATGTTGCAGACTTGATACAGCACAGTCTGTTAAGAAATTGCACATTTTGCAATCATTACGATCGTCACATCCCTCTTACGTTCGTCACACGCCTTTTAGCGTGTTACGCTCGTCATCCCTATGTTACGACCGTAACACGGGTTACATCAGTGACCCTTGTAGCAGACAGTAGCGCCTCCTCTGCAACCTTCCCTCTTCTCCACTATTTCAAAACCTTCCCATTAAGTTTCATCCATAAAGTCACCTTCATTCTCCATTAAATTTCATCCTTCCCAATATTTTTACCTCATCATTATATACATCTCACAATCGATACCTCACAAACTCCATCCCACAACCAAAAACCCATTATCTCTAAGGCTTTAGCATTCTAAAATGGCAAACATCGACCAACAAATCCCAAGCATCTACCTACGTGATGGCGAAGTAGGTGAAACTCAGCACACACGGTTCCTGAAGTTCCAACGCCGAGGCATCCATCCCACGAGGTTCGTCGACATTGACTGCCTCCGAGACCTCGGGTTACTTGAAAGTGTCCAACACCTCCTACAGAATGTCAACCTTTGGACCCTATGTAGCCGACCCCAACCAACATACGAGAATCTCACCCTTGAGTTCCTCAGTTCATTTTGCTACATCACTCCGAATTGCCCAAGAAATCAACTTACCGGTGTGGTAAGGTTCCGCATTTTCGGCACCGAATACGATTTCTCTCAGAATGCATTCAGTTGCCTACTAGACTTCTGTACTGATGAAGGCGCTCACCTACGTGTGCCCGACACCTTTCATGAGGAATCCTTCAACCTTTGGCATAGCTTGACCAATAATCGGGCTAACTCCTACGATCACCTCAATGCTACCCAAATCCATAACCCCGCCATTCGCTACTTCCACCGCATCTTATCCAACACCATCTTTGAAAGGGATAGTAACCACAAGCTTAACTCCAAAGAGCTGTTCTTCATGCAATGTGCGTTTACTAATCAGAAAATCAATGTCGCACCATTCCTCTTAGCCCATATTCACTCTATTTGCACTCGCGGAGGCAAACCCTTCTATTTCAGAGGGCTTGTCACTTCTATTGCATTGGCCCTGAATCATGGTGACACCCTTACCCATCTGCCCTCCAGAGCACCTGTCTTGCTTACCTTAGACCATTACAAATCGGCTCATCTCATTTACCAACGGGACGACGGTCGGTTCCATCCAGTGATCCGTAACGTCGTTTATTCTAACATTGTTTTGCCTTGCAGGGACCGTATCGATCCGAATAACTGAGCCAATTGGCTATTTGATGCCCCTGACGGCCATGCTCCCGTGCATGATGCCCAGCCAGCTGCTCCAACTGACGAGATCCAGGAGGAATTGGACCGCGAAACACCTGCTCCCGACATTCCTGAGTCCTCTTCTGCACCACCTCCTTTTACTATGGAGGACGTCCTCAGAGTCCTCCATCAGCAAAATCAGATGGCTGTAGCTCTTGAAAGAAAGCATCAGGAGCAGTATGACACTCTGCATGCGCAAAACGTCCAAATCCTGAGCGGGCAGCGTAATGTCAACGAGAAGCTAGACGAGGTTTTCTCCGAGCTGAACGCCTTACGCATGGACGTCACCGCTCTTGGATCGCATGATACCGACCTCGAGGCCACACCTACCCGACGATCCCGCACACGTAGCAGAGGCAGAGGCCACCAGTAGTTTTCTTTTGTTTTTGTATTTCATTTATTTCCCTTTCCGTCAGTTTTCTATTTGTATTCCTTCCTTACTTATATCAAGCCATTGAGACAATGTCTGATATAGTGTGGGAGAGACGTTATACTTTCTTCATGTTGCAGTAAATTTATGGTTATTCTATGATATTTTCAAGTTTTTCAAGTTTTCCCCGTATTTTAAGCCATACCAAAAATTTCTCCGCTCGCATAGCTCGACATACCTACCTTAAAGCGGAAACCTAGTTAGGAAGACGAGAACGAGTAAACAAAATCAATACGACTATGACACCGTGAACATCCTACTTATGCAACCCGTCTAAACGAGACGTTATATATACACCTCGACTTTTAAGTTCTGAAGTAACCCCTAGTAGTTTATACTAGCAGTCAGCACCGTCTGGACACAAACCACGTGGGGAGCCGATGAATATAAGTGTTTGATGCCTAATCTTCTCATCTCGATGCTAAACAAAGAAAATCTTGTGCCAAAAGACAAAGATCGCATACGAGACATAAGTATAAGAGAAGTCCATTGAAGGTTGGTTCAGAGGTATCTGGTTCTGAACTTGGTAGGGCGTGCTACGGCTCGATCCCCCGCAACCTCCAATTTGGAAAAATCCAGGGTAACCACATCCGTGTACCAGACCCCGCGACAGAAATAGGATCAAAGTCACTAACCGGCTACTCCACTACGCGCGTGAAAAGATAAAGGGCTTAATGTGATTGCGCCAGAACGAAACCGAGCGAAAAAGCACGCGAGGATCGAGGTTTAAATATGAAGGAATGACTAAGCGTTTTGTTAAGGAGGAAATACGCGACTCAATTGTGTCATTGGCATATCACTGACGTTTTACTCAAGTACCGACCGACTGACGATTGGTTTCCTGTGTTTTATCTTGAAAACAAAAGGTATGTCGTGCACGTGCGCCCAGCGAACACTTGTCCGATTTTTTACGACTATTTGCTTGAGGACAAGCAAAGGTTTAAGTATGGGAGGATTTGATAACGCGAAATCATATCATATATTTACCATAAAATTTATCCGTTTTATGTCATATTTACCCGATTAATTCTCGAATATTCCGAGTTCTGTATGGTTTTATGCAGGTACAACATATCTCAGCTCAAACCAAGAAGAAACGTGAAATGCGCGAGATTGCGGCCAAAGACCAAAGAGAAAAGATAAATCTGTCAAGAAATCCATTTTCTGCTGATGTTACGGTCGTCACACAGCTGCCACGACCGTAAGGCGCTTCAGAAGGGTGTGACGGTCGTCACACCCCTGCCACGACCGTAACGCGCTAGCTTATGAAAAATGGGCGTAACGCCCCAACCACGCCCGTAACAAGCTTATATGTATTAAATTTGAACGTGGTCAAGCAACAGAACGTGGTAAAGCTGAACGAAGTGGTCAAGCAAAGCTCTGCTACGTGCCTAAATTCTCTCCAACTTCCAAAGGCCTCTTTCTCCTCAATTTTCTCAATAAGACCAAGAATCTAGGAACTGAAATATTTTTTCAACCGTACCTTCACTCTCTATATATAGCTTAGACTTAGAAAGAAATGGGAGAGAGTTTTTAGTTCACAAAAACCTTGCGGAAGCTCTGCCAAATTTTATTCTCGATTTTATTTCCGAATTTCGTCCATTTGAATTCTTATTCCGACGTTCCAATCTTGCCGACTTGTGGAAGAAGGATCTCGGATTTTATTGCTTTTCAGGTTTTTTATTGTATTTGATTTTTTATTGTCTTTGATATTATTGCAATTTTATTTATGTTATATTTATATTCTTTATTTATGATGCATGCACTATTGTTTTCTGAATTTATTTCCTGCTTTTTTTATTCCGAATATTATGAGTAGCTAAATACCCGTAGTCGGGGTGTGATGAAATAACCGAATAAATTAATGTTTTTTTAAGCTAAAACCTTAATCAACTTAATTTCTGGCCGTGACTTTTTATAATTAAAAATTAAGCTTTTTATTACGAGAGTAAAGAAAGTGAAATAGGGAGAAATCAAGACCACGAGAGTGTGAGGTTTTAACCGGATAGCTAAAGTTAGGCATTCGATTTAAATACAGCGAGAGCGCTTTAAAACGAATTAGACTTATTTAGTTTTCAAAAAGATGCTTTCTAAACACTTATGGACTAGCGAGAGCAGACATTTGGCTTTAGGAGTATGATCCGAGGTAAGACCACGAGAGTGTGAATCGAGGGTTTTTAAATTGATAAGTACTACAGAACAATTAAGTTAAATATTTTTATATGCTTAGGAACAACTTAATTCGCATAGGTTCAAATCATTACGCTCCGACCGCTTTAATATTAATTCCCTTAATTGAATTTAGTTTCCCTTTAGTTTTAAATTTCTAAAAAAAAACCAACGTAACGGCGCCAAAAACTTGATGTGTCTGCGATCGACCTAATGTCTAACGGTATCTTAACTGCAAGTGCACAGTCTATCGCGGTAGTAATAAAAGAATGTCGAACCCACAGGGACTTCGTAATCACTCTAGTGTTGTAAAACAGGTTAGTTTAGCTAAGGCGGAAATTGTCACGTTGGTTTTTTTTTAGAAATTTAAAACTAAAGGGAAACTAAATTCGATTAAGGGAATTAATATTAAAGCGGTCGGAGCGTAATGATTTGAACCTATGCGAATTAAGTTGTTCCTAAGCATATAAAAATATTTAACTTAATTTTTCTATAGTACTTATCAGTTTAAAAACCCTCGATTCACACTCTCGTGGTCTTACCTCGGATCATACTCCTAAAGCCAAATGTCTGCTCTCACTAGTCCATAAGTGTTTAGAAAGCATCTTTTTGAAAACTAAATAAGTCTAATTCGTTTTAAAGCGCTCTCGCTGTATTTAAATCGAATGCCTAACTTTAGCTATCCGGTTAAAACCTCACACTCCGTGGTCTTGATTTCTCCCTATTTCACTTTCTTTACTCTCGTAATAAAAAGCTTAATTTTTAATTATAAAAAGTCACGGACAGAAATTAAGTTGATTAAGGTTTTAGCTTAGAAAAAAAACATTAATTTATTCGGTTATTTCATCACACCCCGACTACGGGTATTTAGCTACTCATAATATTCGGAATAAAAAAAGCAGGAAATAAATTCAGAAAACAATAGTGCATGCATCATAAATAAAGAATATAAATATAACATAAATAAAATTGCAATAATATCAAAGACAATAAAAAATCAAATACAATAAAAAACCTGAAAAGCAATAAAATCCGAGATCCTTCTTCCACAAGTCAGCAAAATTGGAACGTCGGAATAAGAATTCAAATGGACGAAATTCGGAAATAAAATCGAGAATAAAATTTGGCAGAGCTTCCGCAAGGTTTTTGTGAACTAAAAACTCTCTCCCATTTCTTTCTAAGTCTAAGATATATATATATATAGAGTGAAGGTACGGTTGAAAAAATATTTCACTTCCTAGATTCTTGGTCTTACTGAGAAAATTGAGGAGAAAGTGGCCTTTGGAAGTTGGAGAGAATTTAGGCACGTAGGAGAGCTTTGCTTGACCACTTCGTTCAGCTTTACCACGTTCTGTTGTTTGACCACATTCAAATTTAATACATATAAGCTTGTTACGGGCGTGGCTGGGGCATTACGCCCATTTTTCATAAGCTAGCGCGTTACGGTCGTGGCAGGGGTGTGACGACCGTCACACCCTTCTGAAGCGCCTTACGGTCGTGGCAGCTGTGTGACGACCGTAACATCAGCAGAAAATGGATTTCTTGACAGATTTATCTTTTCTCTTTGGTCTTTGGCCGCAATCTCGTGCATTTCACGTTTCTTCTTGGTTTGAGCTGAGATATGTTGTACCTGCATAAAACCATACAGAACTCGGAATATTCGAGAATTAATCGGGTAAATATGACATAAAACGGATAAATTTTATGGTAAATATATGATATGATTTCGCGTTATCAGCTATTTATTTAAAAAAGTATTGAAGATAATAACATAATCAATCTCTATGAAAATGATCTTTCTACACTACTTATTAATAAAGTGTACACTTGAACTATATTTTAACGAAGAAATACTAGGTAATATTGAAATGATATTAAAACTTAAGTTCCTACGTACTAGTATCCTTCCGCTTGGCATAACCTAAGACACAAAATAAATATATTTCCCTTTGAGACTGTTAGTTATGAATATATCTTCCATATAATTGGTTTACATATCATCATCATCATCATATTTAACCATATCAATGATGGAGACAAGATTTTGGGAGGGTATATCCCTCAACTAGCACATTTATTTTCTTTTTCTTGAATTAATGATTCCATTTATACTTCACTAGATACCAATTCATTTAAATACGTGCTAACTTGCCCTATCATATTCTCTTTCTACTGAGGGTGCATACCACTTATATCTATGGAATCATATTTAGTTTCAGACTATTGAACATAACATTTCCTTGCGTTAGTTCTAAACCTATCAATAAAATATGATTTCGATTCATTAACTTGTTGCTTTAAATTCATGAGATCTCCTTTTTAAACATCATGTTGAGGCCACTGGGACCTATGATGGAATCATTTTTCTACATGTTTCCAAGTTTGAATGTTGTTAGGTGGTGGAGAGGAATACCATGTAAATGATTTTCATGTCAAAGATAAATATAACAAATGTAACTTGAGAAACTCATCATGATTTCCATTTCCATATTGTTGAATATTCCAATGTGTTTCTTTGTTGACTTTCCATCTTCTCTAGAAAAGGTGAAAAAATCTAGAGTTTTATATCCACGGATATATATATATATATATATATATATATATATATATATATATATCATTCTTTCCACCAATTATGGATAAAACTTCCTATATAATCCTATATGTGGATTTTATTGTATATTAAAATACATCTTAAAGGTATAAACTATGAAGTTGAAAACCTAAGAGATGTTGTCAAAGAGGTCTAGCATCAGATGTAGGTGATTAGTGCGTCTATGTGTTGTGCATGTTAATATCATCTAAAGATTCTGATTATGATAACTGAATATAGAAAAGATAAGTCAAGTATTATCGGTAAAAAAAACAAGCTCAAATCAATGTATTCAAGTTCCTCTTTAAAGGGGTAAAAAGAATCAAATCAATCAATCAAAAGGAGCTGAAGTTGTGAAAGCTCGTCTGATCATGCACTTAATGTTTTCATCTTGTATTTGATTATTTGTATGTAAATGAAGAAAAATTAAGTCTTGCAGTATTAAGGCGATGCACACACACTAAAATTATTCACCTTTTTCTCAAAATTTACTTAAAACCAATATTGAAAAGTACTTAAATTATTATGAAGCAATTCTAATTAATTAGGAAAGCTAAACTCATCGTCTAATTGATTAGAACCTTCATCTAATCGATTAAGGTGTAAAGTTTACCTTCTAATCAAATTATAATCAGGTTCTAATTGTAGTGAAAATATTGTGCGTGGCAAGGGGACTGGACAAATCTCATTATAGAGGAACCATGATATGTTTTGTGTGTGATTTACTTATTGCTTCTTCACTTTAAATATTTTGCTGCTGCATACTCAAGATTAGAGTCTGGACTTGGTTAGATTAAGAAGCTGCTGAATGAAAAAGAATAAGTTATCAATTACACAATTAACCCCCACTCCCTTCTTGTGTATTTTCTCACCTTCATAAACCACGACAACTACTTCTGCAACTTCATGCCTTTCAACCTCAAAAATGCTGGCACCACACACCAGCGAATCATGGACGTTGTCTTCATCCATCAGACCAGGAAGAACCTTGAGGAATAAATCAATGACATGATTATCAAGAATGAAAAATGACACAATACCTTTGACAAACTAGAGAACACCCTGTATTAGGTAAGGAAAAATCGTATGTGCTTAAATCTCGCCAAATGCTCCTTTTGAGTAGATGCTGGGAAGTTTCTGGAATTCATGTTGATGAAGAGGGGGATTAAAGACAATCCAAACAAATGTTAGGCGTCCATCAATATGAGGAGCCCCACTAACATGAAAGAAGCATAACAACACATTGGATGTCTTGCCACCCTCTCTCGCTTCCTCTCTTGTGTGGATGATAATGCTTTCATTTTCTTTGCCACCCTGAGGAAGAAGGAGAAGTTCGAGTGGACACCCGAATGTGAGGAATCCTTCACCAAGATTAAAGAGTTCCTCGCATCGCCCCCGATACTCACTTTCCCAAAGACGAAATTTCCCCTGCTCCTCTACCTCTATGTCACTGAGCGAGCAATGAGCTCAATCCTTGTCCAAGAAATAGACAAAGTTGAAAGGCATGTGTATTTCGTGAGAAAAGTGTTCAAGGGCGTTGAGACACACTACTAGAATATTGAAAATCTCGCATTAGTAGTTGTCACTGTAGCGTAAAAACTTTGACCTTACTTCCAAGGGCACGTCATCCTATTGAAAACCAACCATTTCGTCCGCCAGGTGCTGAAAAAAACTCAACCTAGTGGGATGGATGGTATCTTGGTCAGTAGAGCTCTTGGAATATGACATCTAATACATTCTGAGGGGAATCATCAAGTCTTAAGCCCGGGATGATTTCGTATCCGAGTGTAGTTTTCCTGTGGAAGAGGAGCCGCCTCCAGAATGGTTGCTATCTATGATAGGCACCTCCAACCTAAAAGGAAGTGGTGCATGAGTAGTGCTCGAGGGACCGAACAACATAGTTATTGAGCAGGTGCTAAAGTTAGAGTTCACCACCAACAATAACCAAGAAGAATATTAAGCATTCATCGCTGGTATGATTCTCACCCTAGAAATTGGAGCTACTAGGTTAAAAGCCAAAAACAACTCTCAATTGGTAGCTAACTTGGTCTCGGGACAATATCACTCGAAATAGCCTATATTGATAAAATATATATAAAAGGTACGAAATATGTCCTCATGCTTCCTTTCCTTTAAAGTAGAGCACTTCCATGATGAACAAAACTTCAGGCCATACATCTTATCAAAACTAGCTACCTCGAAGATCGCAGGATTAAGTAGGACAATCATATAAGAGACTTTTTCCACCTACAACATCACAACAAATGAAGTATACTTAGAGGAACTTGTCCCTGAGTCCAGATAGATGTCGCCCATACTGCGCTACCTGCAGTCTAGTGAGCTCTCACTGGATGAGGTAAAATCAGGGAGTATCAGAATGAAAAATGCCAAATATACACTACTCTCAGGAAATATTTACAGAGTTAGGAGGGATACATTTTGATGTGCCTGGATGTGAGCGACATCTCCTTAGTCCTTGCTGAAGTCCATACAAGATCCTGCAGCAGCCACATCAACGGGAAGGCTCACGACCCCAAACCGTTAGGTGAGAATATGGTGTTAGAAAACAATCTAGATATGGGGTGAATATACTTTTAAAACCAAAATCAACCGATTCTTCAAATGAGAATAACTTGAGGTTTTTCACAGTTTACGCGCAGAAGTTTATAGAGCGAAAATATGAAATTATACTCACTTGACAATTATTTATGTAACAACTCAAATCACTTTACAAATATTTCAATATCTAGATGAAGAAACATAATGTATGCAATTTAATTAATTAGAAAAGTCACGAGGTCTAGTTGAGCAATTAATCAATAAAACAAATTCTAAAAGCAGGATCTTTCTTAGATTTTAATCACCACTAAAGCTCTTGTTAAGTCTCAAATTCCAATAAATCTTAAGCTTATTAAATAAATCTCTATGACCAAATTTAAAAATAAGCATGCATGTCTTACGAAATTTAAATTCAAGAGTAAGGGATTGAGAGACGACACTAGGATTTATAGTGGTTCGACTTGGTTGTCCTCGCGGGAGTCTATGTCCACTTCTTCCAATAGTTTCCTTTTAATTTGACAAATATCTCAAGAGTATATACAATCACCGATCCATAATAATGTTAAAGAAAATTAACAAATAAAATATTCAATCTAGATATTGACTTGTATATGGCTTAATGCCACTCTCTTTTGTACAATCTTTACTCGATCAACACTTTGAATCTTTGAATATCACCAATCTTCTCCAAGCCTTTGTATGTAGCAATAAATCCTTTGATCATACCGATTCCTTGAGCGATTAATTGTCTGAATATGTACAAAGAAATATTCCTTATATGTAGCCTTCCACATAGTCACTAGCAAGACAATTATGGAGAGAAGACCTTTCTTCTTTTCACTGGAATTTGTCAACACCAATGACAACAACCCTAATATTGCAAGAACTTGAAAATATTTTAATCAATCTCCAAAAATGAGTAGTTTCAAAATAGTGTCTCCTTCTACCAATTACAAATCTATCGTTATCAAGATATGAAATTGAAACTAAGGTTGAAGATGAAAAAATTTCTAATGAAAGGGTTTCAAAAGAGGAAGTTGATTTTTCACAGAATTACAAAAGTTCATGAGATTCACACAAACAATTATTAAGTTCTTACTTTAAAAAGTGTTAACAAAAAAGTTTTTATATGTGCTTGAGATTAAGCCCAAAAAATACTGAAAATGGTGGTTAGATTCGAATCAAGGAAAATTTAGTTTTTAGTCAAATGAGCAAGTGAAATGGAATAAATGAAAATTAGATTTTTGACCCATCTTTCAGTTGATTTGAATCAATCCCAAATTTTGATTCGAATCATGGACCCAGTGATTCGAATCATGTTCAAAAATTAATTTGAATCAAATCAAATAGAGCCAACTGGAAGATGCAGAAAAGGTGTGTGATTCGAATTATGTATAAAGTTTGATTCAAATCAAACAGAGCAGAAGGTGGCCATAAGAGTATGATTTGAATCATGTGTAGAAATTATTCGAATCAAATGGTTAGCATATTTATGATATGTTTTGCCCAATTTGATTTGAATTAGAAATGGTGTTTGGTTCTCATAATTCGTATCAAACATGTAAAATCCCAAATTTTCATGTTTTGAAAAGTACTTTGAGATTTTAGGTTTCATTTACTTCAAATAAAAAACATTTAATGCTCTTATTTCACCAACTCATGAAAATGATTAAAAACCTTATGCTCAAGTTCGAATATAACCAATGATTTATGCATGCTGAAATATTTATGAATCAAATTCAAACTTGATTCAAGGTGTACAATTTATGAGGGAGACTCAATAATTGAAAGCGGGGTAATTGGAACTAGATCAGACAATAAACTGGTATTGATAGGGGTTTAAGGTTTAAAGGTTTAATCGGGGTTAGACCGAGGTTCAACCGCTAAAAATTAAATATGAAAATTTAATTTAATATATCATGTAATAGTAACAAACTTTTTTAAATATTGTGACATATTATATATATATATATATATATATATATATATATATATATATATATATATATATATATATATATATATATATATTTTTTCTATATTTTATGCTAATCATATAATATTAACATATATTTTGAATTATATATTGTTCTGGACTGACCCAATGACTAGAATTGGCCCAATCTGCTTCTACCCTTGGAACGACCCAATAACAATGGCCCAACATCTTGGTCGACCATGCCTCAAGAAGCACGACCAGCGATGCCCGATATGCACGCCTGACCTAGCTAACATGTATCTCCTCGTCAGCCCATCACGAGTCGAGCAGACAACCAGGAAACATCCAGAACACCTCTCTTCCCGTAATTCGCCTCCTCCTCAGAACTAAAAATAGGGACCAATGGCCAAGCGTATGGGGCATTATATAAACCCTCACACATGTGAGGGCCAGGTATCCATTATTCAAAGCTTAAACCCTAATATTATGCTTGTGTCTCCTTGCACCCATTCTTACTTGATCATCAAAGTGCCTTGCAGTTACAACCCCCTCTTTTTCTCCTCAACTTTCCAGCTAGCCATATATCATCTTTCAGCCCACTAGTAGGTTCTAATCAACCGGAAAGATCAATGGCGTCATCTGTGAGAATCCGTTTTCCCCGTTTTATTTCCCCGAAATCTGAAGACCAAAGATACCTTATAGAGAGGTAAAAATATTAAGACTAATCCATTGGATGGGATTAACTTGTACAAATCAAATACAAATTGCCACCATGCTATATTGTTTCCAAAGGAAATGGGAAAAAATGAATAAACCCAAAAAAGAGGGGGAGAAAATCTAGATACGGGGGTTGGTTATGTAAAGGGAATGTATTATCACCCTAAATATCTATGGTACTCCATATAAACCTCTTTGAAAATCTGTGTATTTTGGCTATAAAAGGTGTATACAAAATAGATGGTGGAGATGAAAAAAGAAGTATTTTTTATAATTCTTGTACCCACCGTAGTTGCGAACCTTTAGTACCTACGTATCACCTTTCGTGCAATAGGGGACCATGGTACTCGTAGTTCACCTCATAAATTTTAAAACACATGTGTGTTGGTTAATTTTAACAGAAGAGACATCATCGTCATATCCAAGTGGAAAACGTACTTACTACCCACAATTATGAGAAAGGAGAATTTACATCATATCAAAGTGGAGGATATAGCATGGATTTTGAAATCAACAAAGCCTCACTCAACACCCAAGTGGAAAATATCTCACTTCACTATATATCATAGAAATATAGTAGCTCGCATCATTACAAGAATCGACAAGAGTCTAGTCTTTTGAGAAAAGTTTAAAGGTAAAAAGCCAAAGTGGAAAAATGGTTTGAATGAAGTTAATGACTTTTAGTATTGATAAAGATGTCATGGTATAATACAGTGGGAGAACTAACTTGGTATGTTTTTCCTTTTATCACAAATGTTGCGGTTAGCAAGAGTCTCCACTGACTTTTCTTTTATCCAAAAGGAAAGGTGAAAAAGAACAGGAAAGACCTTTGAGATTATTTCTTGAGTTCGGGGGGTAGATTATGAAAAGGGAAGGTGTTAGCACCCTTTTCATCCATAGTTATCTATGAGCTCTTAGTTGCTTGCTAGATCCTTGCTTTTGTTTAAAAATGTGCTTTGTGGTGGTTTTTGAAAGTATTTTGAAAAGGCGCCTTCGTTTAGCCAAACTTTGTAATAGTTCTCGTTCGTAAGAACGTATACAAAGTGTTGGACTCTTTGAAAATATTTCATGTTTTGAAAGTTTGTTTTTGAAAGTGTTTGGTGTTTGTTTTTGAAAATGAGCAAGGATGTTTATTTTTGAAAATGAGCAAGCAACTAGGAATAATCTACCTACTCAAAAGTCTTTGTTCATTTCTTCCTTCCTTTGATATTTCTATCTTACCATTGATTTGGTAAAAAGCCTTATCTTTGGATGTAAAGGGACGAGCGTGGGTCATCGTATAATCATGATAGCAATGTTGTGAGATATCTTAGCATTTCTCTTTGAGGGACTAAGATCATTTGAAAGGCAACATTCATAGCATCATCGAGGGACTATGATCTTGTATTTTGATTGTTTTTGCTAAGACATCCCACATGCATAACCTGACCATTTTTGTAAGGTAACAAGTGGAATTACCCTAAGGGTGCAAGTGTGCAAGTGTGTTTGATTTACATGCATTATTTATCTTGAATTAGGATTTACTAATTGTTGATTTTATCTTTCCATACAAACCCTAATTACTAAAATTTATATGAAAGCGATAAATTGCGGAAAGTAAAATTACTACACTATTACATCATTAGGGAATGGGGTTATACAAATTTACAAATGAGGATTGCAAGAAAATTAAACCTAATTATCTATTACAACCATATTGAATAATATACAAGAATTGAAAATATAATGTACAAGAAGATAAATGGAAAAGAAACGAATTTTGTTTGGTTTTAATGAAAGGTTTTAATTTTGACCTAATTAAGAAAAATGATTAATTAAAATTAAACCAAATTAAACTTAAACTAATTAAGAAAAGAAATTAAGTTTTGAAACATTTTTTAGGGTTTTTTATGAAAAGGTTTTAAATTTAATAAAAATAGTATGGAAATTAATTAGTTAAAAGAAACCTAAATTCTAAGTTAATTTTAAATAAAAAGGAAATAATTAAACCTAAATCTAATTATTAATTTATTTAAGAAAAATAAATTAAGTTTGTTAGGCAAATGTTTTTTGGTCTTTTTATCTATAAAGAAAATAAACATATAAGTATGTAAATAATAAATAAAAATATTTTTGGATTTTTTTAATAAAAAATAATAATATTAATAATAATAAAAATAATAACAAAGATAATAAAGAAAAATAAAATAAAAATAAAATATAAATGTCTGAGGGGTTTGAAAATGGTTAGTAAGAAAAAAATAGTTTTGTTAGGCCCACTAATGAGATTTTTGTAATCGGAAAAATAGTAAAATAAAAAAACTTGGGCCTGTGTGTGATAAGCAGACATGGGGGTGGTGCATAAAAATGGAAAAGGCCCAATGATTAAGCCCAGGCGCTGGTCATGTCAAAAGAGAGAAAAAATATGGAAAAATATGAAAAGTGACAGCGCTGGGGCTTGAACCCACGCCCTGTACATGAAAGGCGCGCTTCCTTACCACTGGGGTGGCTATACATTGGTTAACATAAGTAAAACAATAAATACATAACATAAGTCAAGTCCTGAAAAGACTTCATCTTCAACCTCCAGCCATGGTTCCTGTAACTTGCTCATTTCTCAACAAAAATGAAAGATGCAAACATGAAAGTTGCTCCACTTTTCCATACGAATCCAACCATATAAATATCATAAGCTATAAATCAAAGATGAATGAGAATTTCTAAAAGTACCAAATTCTGACCTAACTTTTTTCAGAGATTCAAACCTAAAATTCTCTAAGCTCAATCAATATATATGAAATCTATGAACATGTACAATTTCAGGACAATGATATCTACATTTTATCTTCACAAATGCAAGCTTAACAATGGCTAAATGAAAAGATAGAAGTTCAGAAAAGATACCTCAAAACTGGAAATCGTGAAATGCAAATGAGCTTGATTCAAGGTGCTGCAATGATCAGGTTAGCTTCCTCAAGTTTCTAGGAAGCTAATGCAATGATTAGCTTGAGCAATGGATGGCTGGAATGGCCTAGAGAAGTCCAGTTGCAGAGCTCTGTTTTTGAGTTTGGAAGATGATGAAGATGGAGTTACAATTATGAAACAGGGATGGAGATGGACTATATTTTATGTATAGAAGCTTTGTGATTGATTTGGAATGAAAACGCACGAGGGAAATGTGAGTTTAGGTTTCAAAGTCAGAATGTGCACATAAATGGAGTTTTGATGCAAATTCTGATTTGAGGGAGTTTGGGAGAGTTTCATGGTGCTTAAGCTCGTGTCTTAGCTCACAAATAGTATCTCTACTTATAAGCAAATGGTTTTGTGGCTTGTAGTTGATCAGTATTCAAATTCACATGTTTAAGCTCAACATGTGATTTTCTTGACAAAACAAGTTTCTATGCCTTTTGTACTTGCTATTGTAGAGTGTTTATACTCTAAACAAACTTGCTTCCGACTTTGTAGATGGAGTGTGATCAGAGGGAACAAGTGAGAGGCTCAAGAATTGACTTTGTGCATAAAGCATGCTTTTCAAGAATGTCAATGTTAACTTTCTTCCCAAAATGGCAAATTGACTTGGACAATTCTAAAATCACTTGAATCATAGCCTAAAAGTTTGTGTAATCCATTAATTATGGATAGATACACAATTTAGAAGGCCTGAAAAGCAATATTATACAACATAACATTGCGATTGGATTATGTGTTAATCAAGGAAATGGCTTGTAATTCAATTTGGACACTGTAACTTCTTGCTTTCGATTATCCTAGCTCAAGTATGATCTCAATGAGTTCTTGGACATTTTAGAAAGCTTGTAACACCCTCTACAAACTTCATGTTGGAAATGTTTGAAAATTAAAATTGGAACTAGGTGAAAAATTTCCATGAAGTTAGGTCAAAATCTTGCCTAAACTAGGGCAAAATTTCACTAAGTCTTCAAGTTTTATGAGCATATCTTCATAAAATCATAACTTGAAATCCAAGCATTTCTAGGAAAAGTTCTTCCATAAAATGTTTTAGATCTCATTGAGATCTACAACTTTCATGTCGGAAGTTTCCTTTTAATCATCTTGCATCATGGTGGAAATTTGGCATAAAGTTATGAAAAAAACATGAATTTTCAACACTTAGAAAAATTCTAAGTCTTGGAAATTTTGACTTTTCAAGGATGAATTTAACTTTTTGATTTCTTGATGAACAAGTTTCATATTTTGACATGTCTTACTGAATTATAATCTTTGAAACTTGATTTTGATCAAAAAGTCAAAGTTTGACTTTTCAGTGTATAATTGACTGAAATTCAACTATCAATCAATTAAACTTGAGAAATGTTTTGGGCCATGCCATTAGGTAAAAATGAAGCATTTGAATCCTTGAGATCCTGCCTTGAACCAATAAGTCATTTGTTAGGTCAAAAATCAGAAATTGAACCTTCGTAGTTAAAACCCTAATTTTAACCATTTTGCCCTTTTGATGACCTGATCAAATTTCTTGAGGAATTGTGATCCGAACTTGATAAATTGACATATATGAGTTCATAATGTTGATATGGACCAAAAAGTATGAAGTTTGACTGTAAATTGACCACAATTGACTTTTTCCCCAATACAACTGATTTTAGGTCAACTGATCAATTGACTGAGCAAAAATGTTATCCAAGACTTGAAACTTGACATGAGCAATCTTGAGGGTTAAAAATGATACATGAAAGTCATACGGGGCATTAAAAGTCCATTTGTCTTTGTACAAACTCAAACCCTAATTTGAGTCATCAATGCTTAAGGAGGTGTCTTGAGCTGATCAAACCTTGTGCAGTCTTGAATCAATGGAGATCTTGTGAGAGATTTCTTATGAAATAAGAGGGGAAATTTTGGGTACAACAGCCTCCCCTGTTCAATCTTCTTAAACCTGAAGAGTTAGATTGGCAGATCCGCCATTCGTGACTTGAAGGTGGAAGATGATTGAGCACTAGAGTGCCTAGAAATTTGCACTCGAAGATGTATTGGGAATGGGCTTATAGATGCCATTTGGAGGATTGATGGTAAATACTGGAAGAAGTATCAACATAAATATTTGGTCGATTTATACTAAAACTTGATGTTTTACGTGTGGGAAAAAGGGTTAGTTAAATGCAGATGTATGCATGATGTTCACAAGATGAATGGAATTATGCTAAATGTATTTTGTATGTATATGCTATAATGTATGAATGTAGGATACATGTTTGTTTGGGAAAATAAATCCTTGACTACTACTGAGGAGTTCTGAATCCCTGATTGCTGTTGAGGATTATCCCTTGAATGTTAGCTGTTATCTGGTCGGATCCAGGCTTCACAACTTGCTGAGGATGAGGAAGTCAACTGCTATCTGGTCGGGTTCCAGGTTTCACGACAACTTACTGGGTAAGAATAAATTAATTGTTATCTGGTCGGATCCAAGCTTCACAGATTTCTTGAAATGGTAACTACTATCTGGTCGGGTCCAGGCATCATAGTTTTTTTTTTTGAAAAGTTATACTATTATCTGGTTGGGTCCAGGTTTCATAGTGTCTTGCTAGGGATTGTAGCTAGTTGTTATCTGGTCAAACTCCAGGCTTAACAAAAACTTTCTTGAATAGACGAAGTTGAACTGATATTTGGTCAGATCCAGGATTCACATATTTTGAGGTGGATGAAGTTAATTGCTATCTGGTCGAGTCCAGGATTCACAATAAACTTGTCTAAAGAGATATAGTTGAACTGATATTTGGTCGGGTCCAGGTTTTATGGTAACTTGCTTGAAACTTAGTCGTTATCTGGTCGAATTCCAAGTTTCACAACAAAATTCTGAGGGGAATTGCTATCTGGTCGGATCCAGGCTTCACAATAACTTGCTTGGAAAGATGAAGTCGAAAACTGATATCTGGTCGGATCTAGGCTTCACAGTAACTTGCTGGGATAGAGGCAAACTCTACCAGGGAAAAGAAGTTAAACCCTAGTCTGGTTGAGTCTAGGTTTTCATAGTATTTGAAAGTTTACTAATATCTGGTCGGGTCCAGGCTTCATAGTAGCTGAAAGGTTACACTATTATCTGGTCGGGTCCAGGCTCTATAGCGACTCGAGAAGTTGACTATTATCTGGTTGGGTCAAGGCTTCATAGTAGCTTAAAAATTATACTATCATCTGGTCAGGTCAAGGCTTCATATTATCTTTTGGAGATAGAGAAGGATTTGTTGATGACTTCACTGGGGATTAGGGGTTGTGGCCCTCTGATTTGTAATAGTCTAAAAGGCAAACTCAAACTGGAGAGGATAGACTCAGCCGGGGAAAACAGACTCAGATGGGGAAGATAAACTATGCTGGGGGAATTTTGTTGTTCGTTGATTGTTGTATGTCGTATGTTGTTTGTTGGGGAAATAAACCCTGTTGGTGAATACTTGATGAACTGCTGATGAGGTAAGCTCTTTTTAGAAAGAGATCCACAAGGCTTCTTCTTGTAGGATCAACTTAGCCGGGGAGAGAGCTGTCAAGAGATTGAGACTCTGGTTGGAGATCAACCTATGCAACGAGACTTTGTGGGTAACTTTTTTGAGGATTGGTTTATTGTAGCCGTCCTTGTGGGGATAATTCTAATGAAATAACTCTGTGGGGATATCCCATATACATTAAAGAGATGCTTGCTGCTGCTTGGCAGGACACATGTGCCAAATAATTTTAATTATGTTCACATGCATATGTTCGTTCAATTTTAGTCATTGGACAACTTTGCACTCAAAACTAAAACAGAAAGTTTGTACTTCAAAGTATATTTGTATTGATATTTTGCCCGTGAATAGGCGTTTTTGTACAAAGAGGCGGAGATCCTAGTAAGAGGAAATCTTCGAAAGGAAAACAAAATTGAAAACAAAAATAATAGCCATGTGGAAATGATCTCATTATATTCCAACTCTACTATTGCCCCAATGTCTTCGAATTCCCCTTGCCGTTGACAAAAGTTGATTGGATTGATCTTGGACCGTTTGAACTCGGACCTTGGTAATAAAGTTGATTGTGGTGATTCCATGGGACATAGTCATACGCTTTCAATCCTTAACTTTTGCCTGGACCGCCCTTTCGGGTTTTCAGCCCACCAGGATACCCATTTTTTCCCAAGTCTCCCTTTTAGGTTTTCAACTTGTCAGGTGTACAATCTTTTGCATATATCCCTAATTTTTTCCCAAACCTTTGGTTTGTCGGGATTCCCTTATTTTGCCTAGGTGTGTCAACCTAGCGGGTCTCTTATGCGTAGTATTTTTAAACTATGCCCGTGTTCACTGGATGCGGGAAGTCTTCACCGTCCATGGTAGTCAGCATAATGGCACCGCCAGAGAACACTCTCTTGACAACATATGGCCCTTCGTAGGTGGGAGTCCATTTGCCTCTGAGGTCTCCTTGTGGCAGAATGATGCGCTTTATCACCAAGTCACCAACTTGATATACTCGAGGCTTGATCTTTTTGTTGAAAGCCTTGATCATACGTTTTTGGTACGTCTGACCATGACAAACAGAAGCCAATCATTTTTTATCGATCAAGTTCAACTGATCCAATCTTGTTTGAATCCACTCGTCTTCGCCTAAGCCTGCCTCATTCATAATCCTTAGTGAGGGAATCTAAACTTCCACTGGAAAAACAGCTTCCATGTCATAGGCTAAGGAAAAGGGAGTTTCCCCAGTTGATGTTCTAGATGAAGTACGGTAGCCGTGAAGAGAAAACGGTAACATCTCATGCCAATCCTTGTATGTTACTACCATCTTCTGTACAATCTTCTTAATGTTTTTGTTGGCTGCTTCGACTGCGCCATTCATTTTAGGTATATAAGGAGAAGAATTGTGATGCTTGATTTTGAAATGAGTGCAAAGTTTGGTAATCATAGCATTGTTGAGGTTAGTCCCATTATCGGTGATAATCCTTTCGGGGATACCATAGCGGAAGATGAGGTTATGTTTGATGAATCTGGCTATCACGTTCTTGGTGACTGAGGCAAATGAGGCAGCTTCGACCCATTTGCTAAAATAATTGATAGTCACAAGAATGAAGCGATGTCCATTGGAAGCGGTGGGTTTGATCTCTCCAATCATGTCAATGCACCACATTGAAAATGGCCATGGAGCGGTCATGACGTTTAGAGAGATATGAGGCACATGGACCTTGTCAGCATAGATTTGGCATTTATGGCAAGTTCTTGAATATTGATGGCAATCAGTCTCCATCGTTGACCAATAGTAACTAGCTCTCAGGATCTTCTTGGCCATCGTATGTCTGCTTGAGTGAGTCCCAAAGAGACCATCATGCATGTCTTTTATAATTTCCTCTGCCTCATTCTTGTCCACACATCGAATTAGAGTAGAATCATGGTTGTGCTTATACAATATTCCGTTACTTAGGAAGAATTTGGCTGAAAATCTTCGTAATAACTTTCTATCATTGATGGATGCTCATTCGGGATACTCTTGTGCTTCAAGGTATCTCTTCACCTCATGGTACCAAGGCTTTTCTATATCAGTGTCAAGCTCACAGCAGTGTGCATGTTTGTCGAATCTCTCAATTGTAATCCTAGGAGCTTCATTGTCCCATCTGACCTTGAACATAGAAGACATGGTGGCCAAAGCATCGTCTAACTGATTTTATTCCCTAGGGAAGTGTTCAAAGGTGATCTCTTCGAAGTAGGGAATCAGGGATAGCATAAGTTCCTTGTAAGGGATGAGATTAGGGTGCTTAGTGTTCCAATCTCCTTTTACTTGGCTAATCACTAGAGCGGAATCCCCAAACACATTCAAATGCTTGATCCTCAAATCAATGGCAGCTTTCAGACCCAAAATGCACGCTTCGTACTCAACCATATTGTTCGTGTAATCGAAGCATAATCTGGCAGTGAAAGGAGTATGGAAACCTTCAAGGGAGATGATCACAACACCAATTCCGTTACCCAAGGCGTTGGAAGCCTCGTTGAATACCATAGTCCATTGGGATCCTTGTTCAGGTCCGTCATACGGTCCAGGTTTCGTGCAGTCGTTCACTAGCATGATGTTCTCATCAGGGAAGTTGAAGTTCATAGACTGATAATCATCAACAACTTGATGGGCCAAATGATCTGCTAGTACATTTCCTTTGATGGCCTTTTGCATTGTGTATTGAATTTCGTACTCCGCAAGATCATTTTCCATCTAGCTATCCGTCCGGAAAGAGCAGGTTTCTCGAAGATGTACTTGATTGGGTCCATCTTAGAAATCAACAGAGTGGTATGAGTCAACATATACTGTCTTAGCCGGTGAGCAGCCCATGCTAGAGTGCAACAAGTTTTCTCGAGCAGTGAATATCTGGTTTCACAGTCGGTAAACTTTTTTCTCAGGTAGTAAATAACATGCTTTTTTCGGCCAGACTCGCCATATTGGCCAAAAACACACCCCATAGAGTTCTCTAGCACTGTCAAGTACATGATCAAGGGTCTTACTTCAACTGGAGGCATGATAATAGGAGGTTCTTGCAGATATTCTTTGATTTTTTCGAAGGCATCTTGGCATTCATCATTCCATCTGACTACTTGATCTTTCTTCAGGAGTTTGAAGATTGGCTCACAAGTAGCAGTCAAGTGAGATATGAAGCAGGCGATGTAATTGAGACGACCCAAGAATCCTCTAACTTCCTTTTTAGAGTGGGGGACTGGCATTTCTTGGATGGCCTTCACCTTGGTAGGATCAACTCCAATGCCTTTACTACTGATAACAAAACCTAGAAGCTTTCCAGATTGTACTCCGAATGTGCACTTGTTAGGGTTCAACCTCAACTTGTACTTTTTCAACCTCTCGAATAGCTTGTACAGGCGATCGAGATGGTCCTCTTCAGTTTGAGATCTTGCAATCATATCATCCACATATACCTCTATTTCATGATGGATCATGTCATGAAACAAATCTACCATAGCTCTTTGATATGTTGCCCCTGCATTTTTCAATCCAATTGGCATGACCTTGTAACAAAAGGTTCCCCATTGCGTAACGAAAGTGGTATTCTCCATGTCTTCGGGAGCCATCCAAATTTGATTATAGCCGGAGAAACCATCCATGAAAGAGAAGACTTTATGATGAGCAGTGTTATCGATTAAGACATCAATATGAGGTAGAGGGAAGTCATCCTTGGGGCTTGCCCTACTCAGATCCCTATAATCTACACACATATGAACTTTTCCATCTTTCTACGGTACTGGACCACATTTGCAACCCATTGGGGATAAGATGTCACATCTAGGAATCCTTCATCAAATTGTATCATCACTTCAACTTTTATCTTTTCCGACATATCAGGCCTCATGCGATGAACCTTTTGTTTGACAGCAGGACAATCCTCCTTTGTCGGCAGATGATGAACTACAATGTCGATATCCAACCCAGGCATATCTTCATATGACCAAGCAAAAACTTCAACATAGTCGTGTAACATTTGAACCAACCTGCTCTTGACACTGCTTTCCAGGTTAGCTCCGATCTTAACCTCTCTCTTGTTTGTCTCGGTACCCAGATTGATAACTTCAATTGACTCTTCGTGTGGCTGAATACCTTTTTCCTCTTGTAACAGAAGTCTGGCTAGTTCTCCCGGTATTTCACAATCTTCCTCGCCTTCGTCTTTGGCTTGGTTAATTGGACATCCAAAGTCATAGTCGGCAATAGTAGAGTCATTGACAATAAGATCCAGAGTGGATAGGGACCTGCAAGAGTGTGTGTGTGTGCATGTAAGACACATGGCTATTTTGAAAAATGTATTTGAAGAAAAGGAAAGACAATGAGCATAAATATTTGAATGCAAAAGAGTCCAATGGTTTGTATTGAATGATCATATGATAAGACGAACATAAATAAAACCCTTGACAAATGGACCAAAGTTCCCCGGGCCAGGCACATGGCATAAAAGTTATTGTTTAATATTACAGACAAAATGTTCTTGAATTAATAAGAAAATAATAAACAAGTGATTACTCCTCAATGAAGGAGATGGGGACGAAGTCCTTTGCTTGCTAATTGTTGAGCTTTATTGTAGTAGGATACACGTAATCTTCAAATGCACATTCATCATCAGAATCACCTACAGTGTTGACTTCCTTGCCATGCTTTGGCATAAGCGCAGTGATTACATTCGGAGTTGGAGGAGGATCAAATTAAATGGTCTTGTTATCAATCAAGTCTTGAATTTTATTTTTCAGTGCCCATCATTGGTCAGTCTCATGCCCGGGACTACTTGAGTGATATGCACATTTGGCGTTCGAATTATACTTTGGTGAAGAGGTATCTGGATTAGCCGAAGGATCGTGCAATGTCACCAAATTAGCCTTTAGTAAGTGTTGTAAGGCTTAGGATAGTGACATTCCTATCCTCATGAATTGTCTTCTCAGAGTTTCTAATCGTTGATGATTAGAAGATGGTCTATGAGCAGGAGTTGGATTGGAGATTCAGACAACATTAACAGACAAACGATCATCCTTCTTGGTATGGGCCCTTGCCCCATACACAAAATTGATTTCTTTCTTCGCGGTAAAAGGTTTCTTTACATGATTGGAAGTGGAGGCATATGCCATGGGAATCTTCCCGCTTTTGATACCGCTTTTAACTCTTTCACCGGTTAAGATCAGCTCGGGGAAACCAAATGAAGAGAAGCCAACCAATAAGTTAAAGAATGGACCAGATAAAGTGCCCATAAACATGTCAATGTGCTCCCTATCAGTCAAAGGTGGTTGAACCCTACTGGAAAGGTCTCTCCACTTTTGTTTATATTCTTTGAATTCTTCATTCTTCCCATTGTCATGTCTTGTAACTGAACTCTTGTCGGTGCCAAGTCGGCATTATACTGGTATTGGTGGTAGAAAGCGGTGGCTAAGTCTTCCCATGTATTGATACGGGAACCATCCAACTGGTAAAATCACTCTATTTGTGTTCCCACCAAGCTTTCTTGAAAAAAGTGAACCCATAGTTTCTTATCAGCGGTGTGCGGCTGTATCTTGCGCATGTAAGATTTTAGGTGAAGTTTTGGATAGGAAACCCCATCGTACTTTGCAAAGATTGGTATCTTGAATTTTTGGGGAATAACAACCCCGGATATCAAACCTAAAGCATCAAAATCTAAACTGGGGACGACTTGAATCTCAACGGCCTTTAATTTGTCTTCTAACTGCTTATATTTGACATCGGCAGGAGGATACTGCTCGTCAAAATAATCATCATCATCAGACACTTGATCATTAATACACCCATCCTAGGTACTCCTAGCTTCTCCAATCTGATTCTTGTCTTCCTCAGATGAGTCTTCCACTATCGGATCTGACGGACCGACTCTTTGAACCTTCTACCCATGTTGACTAGAGCTTTCCTCTTGGGCTTCTTTTTGGCTGCCAACAACACCATCAGATATTGTTTCCCCTTGGCTAGGGCCAGTAGAGTCTCTTGGAACTGAGAGTTTTGTGCTTGAAGGTCCTTCACTGTTTTCTCTAGATCCATCTTGCTGAAATAAACAGCAGAAAGATAAGGAAACCTGTCATGGAAAACCTGTTATGTTATGATGCATGGAAGATGTGTATGCAAATGATTTCAAGGATTTATGAAATTTAAATTTGTATAGACAAAGCATGAACAAACTTCAGATTTTATTAATTAGTTCAAAATGACTACAACATGCCTCTTGGGCTTACAAAATAAATCTCTAAGATAAAAAGACCGAACGCATCCTCTTTGGCGCAATGTAGGCGTTCACACTTTGCCCTTCATGCAGTTGCTTTGTAAGCTCCAAGACCATTTTCTCACTAGCATAGAGTTGAGCTTCGAAGGTATCTCATTCTTCCTTTAGCTGAATCCGACTTTTTTGCAAGTCTTCAAGAGAAGTAGGCATGCCGGGATGGAGGATAGTGTATGGGACATCTCCTTCAACCACATGTTCCATGATAATTGGTAAGATGGAGGGATAAGGCATCACAAGTTTCGGAGCACGAGCTTGTACCCACCTAAGGTAAGGCTCAAGGGGAATGGAATTCTTGTGTCCCAGTGTCTTACTATCCACTTTGCTCACCATCCTCCAAGCTCGTATGAATCTCTGACGGTAGCTTTGATCGTCGCTCTCGTAGTCAAATACCACTCCTTGGATGAGCATATCATATGGTCCTGTCATACCCCAATTTTTGACCTAAGATCCCATTTTTATTTTTGCATTTTTATACAGAAGTCAAGGTCACGAAATACGGTCGGTTTTAACCTCTCACCTTCAAGCATTACCTATGCAGAGATTGTCAAGTGTTTTGAACATTTTTAGCCTATGTATCACTAATTTCTAATCGCATACAAAGGTGTATGTTCATGTTTTATTTTGTTTCATGTGCAGAGACAGGTCTGAATCAAGAGCATCGGGTGTCGCGCCTCAATTAATGTTTTGAGTCTCCCAAGCCAGAAGTACAGTTGATTGTGGATTCTCGAAGACTGATTCATCAAGGCACAACTGTTGCACCCTAAATTTCGCCCCTAATATGTTTTAGTCACACTTTCATATCATATTTTGTTATTTGGTCACAATCATTAGTAAATATCTTCATTCATCACATTTTGCATCATTAGTCGTATTTAAGTTGACTAGAAAAAGTCAGTTTAAATCAAAGTTTGCATCGTCTTTTAGTTAAAAAATACATGACATTTCACTTCATGCATTTTTATCTCTTTACTTGTTTCTTGCATTGCTCCAAGTTGTTTATATGTCAATAATATTAATATTTTGGTTTTACATACAGAATGTTAAAAGCGATTGGGTATTGTGCGAAAATTAGCGAGAAAAATATTTCAAGTTTTCACCTTTTACTGATTATTTTATGAATCTGAATTTCGCGTAGATAATGACGATATGCTGGCTTCATTTTTTCGGTACAATTTGAAGTCTCGTTTTTAATCGTAAATGTTTATTCAGCCTGATATTTTTATTCTCACTTTATTTCGATTTTGGTCATTTGAATATTTTTTTTATTAATCTGTGAGACATGTAGTTTATTTTAATCTGTTCACTTCATTTTTTCGGTTAGATTTTTGTCCATTTTTCTTCGTTTTTAGTCATTTTCAGGTCTCTATTTTTTAGTCAGAAAAATTCAAAAATATTATTTTAAATTGCATTACTTTTTGCTCTTTCAGTTTTTACGTTATTTTTATCATTAAAGAGCTTTTTGGTCATTAAAATTAATTTTTTGAACGAAGCTTTATTTTGATTGGTTGATAGAAGTTGTGCAGGATTAATGAAAATTGGTGAATGGATCAGATTGCAAACTTAAATAATTTCCTCTTCTTTTTTCTTCTTCTATTTAATAGCTTATCTCTTTCCTTTGTTGACAGGAAAAAAACAACACAAACAGTAACTCACCTTCTTACTTCAATTTCTCCCCTTTCTCTTCATCTCAACCTTCAACGAACCCAACCCCCACACCACCACACCCATTGATGCCCAATCTTCAGCCGTAACTATCCTTCAAGCCTCCAACTGGAACCCATACTACTGGTTATTTTTCACTCCACTCATTTTCAACTTCATATTTATTGTTTAAATTTTGATTTTTATGCTTTGAATTGAGATAATAAGTGAGAGTCTCTTTATGTAGTTTTGTTTTTCTTATTGACATGTTCTTTCTATTCAACTGTATATATATACATACATTTATATTAGTTAGTTTCAATAATGGTGTCATATAGTTAAGGGATAGAGTTTTTGTTTCTTTTGAAAACAAATAAATGGTACCATTTATGTTTTAATATTAACTAAGTTAGTATGTAATGTTATGTAATTCCTCAAATAAAACTTCTACATAATGCTGGTATTATGAAGTCATCTGGATCATTTTAGAATTTATTTAAGTGACTAATAGAAAGAAAAATACAAAAAATTGAATGAGAAAAAGATGGAAAACGCACTCAGTATATGATCTTTTTCTTTCAATGTTGATGCTACTTTTGTTTTCAATTTAATACTTGTTAAGTATATTGATGTATACAATATTTTAGATTAATACTTTTCTTTTTTATTTAGTTATTATTTAATCAATTAATAAAGTAGAATATAGGTTTTTGGTATTGGACTTATTTTTAAAAACTATTCATTTTGACACTCTCTATCTAATACTTGCACTTCTTTTATTTTGGTTTTGTGATACTTGTAAATAAATTCAAGTTGTGTTAATATTCTTGTCATTGTGTTGTGATTTTAAATTTTAATTCAAGTTAACCTTTTGAAAATCGTATGGACGCATATAAGTTTTCCCGTGTTGTTGGATTTGTCTGTATATTTCATGTGATCCAGGGATTCTTATCCGATACCGTGAGCTTTATCCATTGCCTTTGCGCTTTATCTGATTTCTCTCATGATCCAAGCTTCCTTTGTCTGTGATTTATTTTCACGTGATGCGCTATCTTTATTCGCTGCTTGGAGTATTATCTTACATCTGGTTTTTTGATGTCGTCGGCTTGTGATTTATTTTCACCTAAGGTTTGGTATACTCTTAGCTTATTTATCTGTCCGTGGCTTTAAATCCAAGGGAAAGAATTAATTTGTTGACTTCATGTCATCGAGTATCTAATACGATTATGTGAAATCCCTTCATACTTTTTTTAGTTTTATTAATCTTAAGACAAATATCCTACAAATCAATTTTTAAACTCACACCCCTTTTAAGTCAAAACTTCAACACTAGGTCGTCGTATCTTCAAAATCTCATCCATACCCATTTAACTAAACAAATAATTTTAACCAAAAACAGATATTTCAAAAGGTTTCCGTGGAGTACCGCAGATGCATTGGGTGCTAGTACCTTCCCTTTGTATAACCAACCCCCGAACCTTCGATCTCTTTCAAAAAATGCATTGTATTTTCATTACTTTTAAGTATTGTTTTACATTGCATATTTAAGGGTTTTATTTCGCTCTTTTCCCTTGGAAATAATAAAGCGCAGTGGCGACTCTTGCTTATTTGAGAGTCAAGTTAATTAATAACTTGATCTCCTATTTTCACCGCTACAGGACCATCCCTTCGAGCGTAACCAAACTGTCGTAAGGCTAAGAAAGGGTTGTAAGTGATACCTCGCCTAATGCCAAGCAAAGGGACATTAGGGAATTCTCCACAACGGTCAATGATAGTAACATTCTCTAAGGATCGAGAACACCAATGAATATCCGAATGTCTGAGCGTCATCAACCTATGAGACCACCTCAAACCTTGCTCTCTCTTCAACACATACAGGGGAAGATGTGAAATAAACCATCTATCCAAGATAGGAGTGCAACACATGAGGATCCCTCTCTTCCTCATAGTGCAAGAGTGAAAAGAATGTAGGATATCTCCCAACAAAGAAGGCACCGGATTCCGAGACATGAAGATTTTGATAGCATTTACATCTATAAGTTGGCCAGGGTTTGGAAATAAAACCATCCCATAGATGAGAAGGGCCAAGATTTCTTCAAAAGCTTGTAGATCCAAAGAGTTCCAACAATCTTGAGTTTTTCCAACAAGAACTTGGCTAGGAACCCTTTGACACCACTCCTTGTTTCCCAATTAGTGGTGATATCAGATTGTTGCAAGTGTAGTGCTCGGGCAATCTCTTCAGGTCTTGGATCTCTTTCCGTACCGTTGAAACGTAGTTGATTGAGAATAGGAATCCTCAAGAGTTGAGAGAATTCTTCCATAGTAGGTACAAGCTGGTAATCGGGAAAGGTAAAGCAATGGTGCAAAGGGTCAAAGAACTGGAAAAGCACTTTCATCATATCTTCATCAGTGCTCGAGGTAACCAAGTTTAGGAGGCGACCATGTCTTTCAGTGAATAAAGAATTCTAAGGGACCATTGATGCTAACTCTTTGAGTTGAGAAGGAATTCTTACGAGATTGACTTGGATGGTATTCCTGCGGATGGAAGCCATGTCCTCAAAACAGAACAAAGATAAATCCCAAAAATCCTTGAAATGGTTAGTGAGAATGAGTATGGTGTTATGATGTTTATGATGTTATGTACAAGTAAATATATACAAACAAGACAAACAAGTCCTTAGGTTTAGGCATGCATAGAATCTTATAGGTAAGTACCCTCTTGAAGTTTAGTTGGCTCAAACCTGTCCTAGAAATAGTAACCGGGTTCTAAGGGATCTCAATATCACTGATCTTTCTTGTCGGGTATTGTTTCAACGCAAGCCTCTTTCGCAGCGATCGAAATATCCCAAGAAATCTGATCTTAATGAGTGTAGTATCGAGTATCAACCAACTTCGGACTGCACCAAAACCGGATATCTCACTACTTCCTAATGGCCAAGTTGGTCAAGTAAAGGTTCTAAAGTCAGTTAGTTCTTCATGACACCACACAGCGGCCCCGTATTCTCCTTGACTATTCAAGGGCTACCGGTACCCACAAATGTGTCACACTAACGTAGCTATTGCTTAGACCATGTCGGTATACCCCGCACAGTTTCCAAAATGTATTGCTACTTACCTATAAGGTATCCCAAATCTGGGTAGAGGATTAAAACAAGTCCAAACAAGGAACCAAAATGTAAAGCAAGCAAATCAAACAATGAAAGTAAGTAAAGGTGATCTAGCCCTAAGATAACCCCACTTTTAAGTTTCTCCTAAGCAGAGTCGCCAGTTCTGTAATACGGTGGGAGAACTGACTTGGGATGTTTTGCGTTTTATCGCAAATGTTGCGATTAGCAAGAGTCGCCACCGACTTTTCTTTTATCCAAAAGGAAAGGTGGAAAAGAACAGGAAAGACCTTTGAGATTATTTCTTGAGTTCGGGGGGTAGATTATGAAAAGGGAAGGTGTTAGTACCCTTTTCATCCATAATTATCTATGGGCTCTTAGTTGCTTTCTAGATCACTTGCTTTTGTTTGAAAATATGCTTTGTGGTGGTTTTTGAAAGTATTTTGAAAAGGCGCCTTCGTTTAGTCAAACTTTGTAATAGTTCTCGTTCGTAAGAACGTATACAAAGTGTTGGACTCTTTGAAAATATTTCATGTTTTAAAAGTTTATTTTTGAAAGTGTTTGGTGTTTGTTTTTGAAAATGAGCAAGGATGTTTGTTTTTGAAAATGAGCAAGCAACTAGGAACAATCTACCTACTCAAAAGTCTTTGTTCATTTCTTCCTTCCTTTGATATTTCTATCTTACCATTGATTTGATAAGAAGCCTTATCTTTGGATGTAAAGGGAGGGGCGTGGGTCATCGTATAGTCATGATAGTAATGTTGTGAGATATCTTAGCATTTCTCTTTGAGGGACTAAGATCATTTGAAAGGCAACATTCGTAGCGTCATCGAGGGACTATGAGCTTGTATTTTGATTGTTTTTACTAAGACATTCCACATGCATAACATGACCATTTTTGTAAGGCAACAAGTGGAATTACCCTAAGGGTGCAAGTGTGCAAGTGTGTTTGATTTACATGTATTGTTTATCTTGAATTAGGGTTTACTAATTGTTGATTTTATCTTTTCATACAAACCCTAATTACTAGCATTTATATGAAAGCGATAAATTGCAGAAAGTAAAATTACTATGCTATTACATCCTTAGGGGAGAGGGTATACAAATTTATCAATGGAGATTGCAAGAAAATTAAACCTAATTATCTATTACAACCATATTGAATAATGTACAAGAATTGAAAATATAATGTACAAGAAGATAAATGGAAAAGAAATGACATTTTTTTGGTTTTAATGAAAGGTTTTAGTTTTAACCTAATTAAGGAAAATGATTAACTAAAATTAAACCAAATTAAACTTAAACTAATTAAGAAAAGAAATTAACTTTGAAACATTTTTTAGGATTTTTTATGAAAATGTTTTAAATTTAATAAAAATAGTATGTAAATTAATTAATTAAAAGAAACCTAAATTCTAAGTTAATTTTAAATAAAAAGGAAATAATTAAACCTAAATCTAATTATTAATTTATTTAAAAAAAAGAAATTAAGTTTGTTAGGCAAATGTTTTTTTGGTCTTTTTATCTATAAAGAAAATAAACATATAAGTATGTAAATAATAAATAAAAATATTTTTGGATTTTTTTAATAAAAAATAATAATAAAATTAATAATAAAGATAATAAAGAAAAATAAAATAAAAATAAAATATAAAAGTCAGGGGGATTTGAAAATGGTTAAAGGGGTTAGTAAAAAAAAAAACAGTTTTGTTAGGCCCACTAATGAGATTTTTGTAATCAGAAAAATAATAAAATAAAAAAACTTGGGCCTATGTGTGATAAGTAGACAGGGGGGATGGTGCAGTAAAATGGCAATGGCCCAATGATTAAGCACATGCACTGGTTGTGTCAAAAGAGAGAAAAAATATGGAAAAATATGAAAAGTGGCAGCGCTGGGGCTTGAACCCACGCCCTATACATGAAACGCGCACTGCCTTACCACTGGGGTGGCTATACATCCGTTAACATAAGTGAAACAATAAATACATAACACAAGTCAAGTCCTGAAAATGACTTCATCTTCAACCTCCAGTCATGGTTTCCGTAACTTGCTCATTTCTCAACAAAAATGAAAGATGCAAACATGAAAGTTGCTCCATTTTTCCATACGAATCTAACCATATAAATATCATAAGCTATAAATCAAAGATGAATGAGAATTTCTAAAAGTACCAAATTCTGACCTAACTTTTTTCAGAGATTCAAACCTAAAATTCTCTAAGCTCAATCAGTATAAATGAAATCTATGGACATGTACAATTTCAGGGCAATGATATCTACATTTTATCTTCACAAATGCAAGCTTAAAAATGCCTAAATGAAAAGATAGAAGTTCAGAAAAGATACCTCAAAACTGGAAATCGTGAAATGCAAATGAGCTTGATTTAAGGTGATGCAATGATCAGGTTAGCTTCCTCAAGTTCCTAGGACGCTAATGCAATGATTAGCTTGAGCAATGGATGGATGGAATGGCCTGGAGAAGTCCAGTTCCAGAGCTCCATTTTTGAGTTTAGAAGATGATGAATATGGAGTTATAATTATAAAACAGGGATAAAGATGGACTATATTTGATGTATAGAAGCTTTGTGATTAATTTGGAATGAAAATGCGCGAGGGAAATGTGAGTTTAGGTTTCAAAGTCAGAATGTGCACATAAATGGAGTTTTGATGCAAGTTCTGATTTGAGGGAGTTTGGGAGAGTTTCAGGGTTCTTAAGCTCGTGTCTTAGCTCACAAATAGTATCTCTACTTATAAGCAAATGCTTTTGTGGCTTGTAGTTGATCAGAATTCAAATTCACATGTTTAAGCTCAACATGTGATTTTCTTGACAAAACAAGTTTCCATGCCTTTTGTACTTGCTATTGTAGAGTTTTTATACTTTAAACAAACTTGCTTCCGACTTTGTAGATGGAGTGTGATCAGAGGGAACAAGTGAGAGGCTCAAGAATTAACTTTGTGCATAAAGCTTGCTTTTCAAGAATGGCAATGTTAACTTTCTTCCCAAAATGGCAAATTGACTTGGACAATGCTTAAACCACTTGGATCATAGCTCAAAAGTTTGTGTAATCCATTAATTATGGATAGATACACAAGTTAGAAGGCCTGAAAAGCAATATTATGTAGCATAATATTGAGATTGGATTATGTGTTCATCAAGGAAATGGCTTGAAATTCAAGTTGGAAACCATAACTTCTTGCTTTCGATTCTCCTAGCTCAAGTATGATATCAATGAGTTCATGGAAATTTTAGAAATCTTGTAACATCATATACAAACTTCATGTTGTACATTTTTGAAAATTATAATTGGAACTAGGTGAAAAATTGCCATGAAGTTAGGTCAAAACCTGCCTAAACTAGGGCAAAATTTCATTGTCTTTAAGTTTCATGAGCATGTCTTCACAAAATCATAACTTGAAATCCAAGCATTTCTAGGAAAAGTTATTCCCTAAAATGTTGTAGATCTCATTGAGATATACAACTTTCATTTTGGAAGTTTCCTTTGAATCATCTTTCATCATGGTGGAAATTTGGCATAAAGTTATGAAAAAAACATGAATTTTCAACACTTAGAAAAATTCTAAGTCTTGGAAATTTTGACTTTTCAAGGATGAATTTGAATTTTTTATTTCTTGATGAACAAGTTTTATATTTTGACATGTCTTGATGAATTGTAATCTTTGAAACTTGATTTTGATCAAAAAGTCAAGGTTTGACTTTTCAGTGTACAGTTGACTTTTCATCAATTGACTGAAATTCAACTATCAATCAATTGAACTTGAGAAATGTTTTGGGCCATGCCATTAGGTCAAAATGAATCATTTGAATCCTTGAGATAATTCCTTGAACCAATAAGTCATTTGTTAGGTCAAAAATCAGAAATTGAACCTTCCCAATCAAAACCCTAATTTTGACCATTTTGCCCTTTTGATGATCTGATCAAATTTCTTGAGGAATTATGATCCAAACTTGATAAATTGACATATATGAGTTAATAATGTTGATATGGACAAAAAATTATGAATTTTGACTGTAAATTGACCATAATTGACTTTTCCCCAATACAGTTGATTTTAGGTCAACTGATCAATTGATTGAGCAAAAATGTGACCAAGACTTGAAACTTGACATGAGCAATATTAAGGGTTCAAAATGATCCATAAAGTTCATATGGGGAATTAGAAGTCCATTTGAGTTTGTGCAAACTCAAACCCTAATTTGAGTCATCAATGCTTAAGGAGGTGTCTTGAGCTGATCAAACCTTGTGCAGTCTTGAATCAATGGAGATCTTGTGAGAGATTTCTTGAGAAATGAGAGGGAAGATTTTGGGGTACAACACATAGTGTGGTTAAGTTGATTAAGGTTTAATTAAGAAAATCTTTTGAGAATGCATGGACCTAAGTCCAAGTTTATTATGAAAGCGGTTCAAGTTAGAAAAACAAGAAGAGTTTTGAAAACGAGGGAGAAGATTTTTGAAATTAAAGAAGATAGTAGGAGTTGAAGGGACTATCCTAAAGCATAAGGTAAAAGCCACGGAAAATAATGTTCTACCCAACAAGAATCCAAAACTTGACATAAGAAGTCAATGTAGAATTCCCATTATTTGGATTGAAACCAGGCAAGCAAAAATACTAAACCTCTGAAGAATACCAAGTTTCAGATGAATTAAGAATTTGAAAAAATTGGGAATAGTAACGATTATATACAGAAGAATTATTAATCACAGACAGAGCATATAATCATAATAACCTGCACACAAAGAAAATTAACCCAATGTCTTGGATTAAACCCCAAGAACTTCAGACAAAATAATAGCAGAGCAACAAGGTCCCAAAGTATCAAGGCTTCTAATCCTAAGTCTAAGAGGTCCACAACTCCATAAAACCAAGGATAGTAACTAATAGTCTAAGTAACCTTAAAGCTTTTAATGTTCAAGTTGATTATTAAGTTTCTTTAAAAGAAAAGGAAGCTCAAGTGAGCAAAGATAAAACGACAGAAAGATAAATGCTCAAATGAGCAAAAGAAAAAAATAGAATGGAATGTAAATGCTAAAGTAAATGGTGCATACAAATAAAGGTACAAAATAAAGGCATAAAGTAAAGTTAATTGTTAGTGAATTAGAAGTTAGAGAGTTAGTTGAATGACCATCTTGAAGTTTGCTTTTGAAAGCTCATTAGAAGATTGATAAAATCAAAACTTCTCAACAACAAGTTTCATTTACTTTTTGTCAAGTATATCATTCATTTCAAGTGCTCAAAGCAAATACATATGATCAACGATGTTCAAATGATTCACTTAGACCAAAATTCATGAAGTTAATTAGAGGATTGATAGAATCAAAACCTCCTAACAATGAAAGTCAAAGTTACTGGATCCAAGGTTTCAAATTAAACATACTCGGGCTTGCAAACATAGGTTTGGACCATGAATGATTATTTTTTGAATCGGGACAAACTTAGCATTATGTTAAGCAATCGTAAGTGGAATTATATAGAAGTTGCACCTATTTTGAGGTCGGTCAATAACAATCTATGTACCAACATGTTAGAGAAATTATATGTAGATCATTTTCCAAAAACATATAGCAGAAGTAAAAACAAGAAAGGGATAAGATGAAGAGGGAGGGGAATGATAAGCTAATTTGGATCACAACCTCAAAATTCTTTCATCTTTAAATTCAATTATTCATCTTGGTGGATTAAAGTACTAATTATATCACTAATTCAAAGCACCAAAAATGAATTAAATAATTCACTCTTAGGTAGATTTGAATTAATGAACATTTATCCAACTTCATCTACACCCAAAGTCCATTGAATTTAAAGAGAAATTGGACATTTAAAATTGCAAAAAGCAACAATCAAAAGAAGTGAGTAGAAAAAGAGAAAGGAATCAAAACATCCCTAAAACAAGGCAAAAAAACACATTTTGACCCAATGCAAACCGATTTGCATGTATGTGCTAATAGATTTGCACAATAAAATTTTCAAAAATCTTCACAAAATAACACTATGCAAATCGCTTGCACACTGGGAGCGATCAATTGCTCACTGCGAAAAATAGAAAATCAACATTTTAAAAGGCAAAATTCTTGCTCAAACTTTTCATCAAACACCTTATGATCTTGAATTTAATTAAACACGAAAATTCCATCAAATTGTGAGAAATTAGGACCAATGGAATCAAAAAAGTAGCTCAAAGAATTAAATCACAAAGATCAACAAGAGATCATATTGTGAAAGATGAAGATCCAACTTAACAAAGGTAGATCTAGAAAATTATCAAAGCAACTTCAAGAACATGCTTCAATTCAGCCCCAAGAATCAATCTCCCAAGTTTGGATATAGAGAATTGATGAAGAAAAAATGTTTGGATGAAGGTTTAGCTCAAAGATTAGTAAGCTTCAATGAAAAGCTTACTAACTTTATGAAAATTGAGTTTTGAGTGAATTTGGTAGATGGAGAGAATTGAGAGAATTTTTTCGCAAGGGGGATTTGGCTATCAAAAGCTTGAGAATTGAATGAAATGAGGACTCTATTTATATAGTTTAGGCTTGGGATTAGTGGTGGTTTGGAACAAAAATTAGGCTTGGTAATTGACTTTGGAGCCAAAAATTGAATCAAGTTGTGCACGTGTGATCAAATGAAGGTGTATGATGGAATTTAATTTTTATTAAATGAGGAATTATTTTTTGATAATCAAGGATATTTTTAAAATAAAATAAAATTAGAGCCAAAAATTAACAAACTTGAAGATTTTTTTTTCAAATTTGCGCCTATGTAAATCGATTTTCATGTCTGTGCAAATCGATTTGCATTTCAAAAAAAAAGAAATTTTAGTGCAAAAAAAAAGAAAAAGAAATTATGGAAATCGATATTCTCAGAGAAAATCACTAGAAAACTTTGCTTGTTAGATGCTTTGACTTGATACGTACAAAACACAAATATACAAAAACAAAGCAAATATTTTTGGTATTTTGATTAGAGGTTAGTCAACAACTCATATACAAAATACATAACTAAGGTGCTTGGTGATTCCTTGAGAGAAAATTTAAAGATAGGGGAGCGAACCCAAAGAAATAACCAACCTAAAAGTGTGATCTTGATGTATTGATGTTATGAGATGATGAGAGGATCTTAGGGAAAAAATTGGGTATAACAACTTCCCTTATTTAAATGTCTTCTATTCGGAGATACAAAGGTTAAAATCTTCATCTCGACGCGATTGAAGATACTTAAATACAAAATAAACCCTATTTTTGGCCCTAAGATGCCATGCAATGCTTATGATATGAATGCAAACAACCAACTCCAAAGGTGACACAGAACACCACTTGGGAAGCAGAAAATAAAATTGAATGACCAAAAAGAGAGTTCGACCAGGAAAATAAATCACTGGGGAACAACATGACTCTAGGGATGACTATAAACAGGTAAATCCAAAAACATGATTAAAGAAACAAAATGTATAGTAATATTTCAACGACGAAAACTCTTAAAAATGCAAGCAACAAATTATAAAGGAGGTAATCATTAAGAAAGGATTACCGACTTGGCTGGAGGAAAGGAACTCAACTCCATTGGAGGAAACAACAACTTTGCTGAGGGAAAAGGAGACTCAACTCTACTGGGGTAAAGTCCAACGAGAAGACAAAATATCATCAACTCAACAAATGAGGAAAAAGAAATGGATAATAATGGTCAATAGATAACTGTGAACTATCCATTCATAGAGGAGATAGCAAAAAGAGAGTAACATCGACTCACAAGGGATCGGAAACTACTAACTCAGGGATGAAGGTAGAAAAAAAAGAGAACAAAAACAAGTTTCCCAAAATTCTAGCATTCCACCTAGAACTGATCTCAACTTCTTTAACTGAGGCATTCCACTTGGAAAGGGTAACAAACTTTACCAACTTCTGGATTTCACCGAGAACGGTGAGAGTTTCTTTTTTAACCAAGATATCACTTGGAAAGGGTGATGAACTGCTGTAAAAATATTTCAACGAACAATCTTTGTCATATTGAAAAGACCAACCATCCATTGGAGTACAACCTCAACAATGAACTATCTCCCATAATGAACCATCCATTGGAGTACAGATCAAGCCTCAACAATGAACTATCTCCCATAACGAAGAGACTACCATCCATCAGATTAAAACTTCAACAACAAACTATCTCCCATAACTAAGAGACTACCATCCATCAGAGTAAAACCTCAACAACTAACTATCTCACATAACAAAGAGACTACCATCCATCAGAGTAAAACCTCAATAATGAACTATCTCCCATAACAAAGAGACTACCATCCATCAGAGTAAAACCTCAACAAAATACTATCTCCCATAACAAAGAGACTACCATCCATGGAGTACAAATCAAACCTCAACAATGAACTATCTCCCATAAAAAAGAGACTACCATCCATCAGATTAAAACCTCAACAATGAACTATCTCCCATAACAAAGAAACTACTATCCATAGGAGTAAAACCTCAACAATGAACTATCTCCTGTAACAAAGAGACTGCCATCCATCAGAGTACAGATAAAACCTCAACAATGAAATATCTACCATGACGAAGAGACTACCATCCATTGGGGTAAGACCTCAACAAAGAACTATATCTCACAACAAAGAGACTACCATCCATCAGAGTACAGATCAAACCTCAACAACAAACTATCTCCTATAACAAAGAGACTACCATCCATCAGAGTAAAACCTGAACAATGAAATATCACCCATAACAAAGAGACTACCATCCATAGGAGTAAATACATATTCTCTAGAATTAACAAACTTACTAGGGAAGTGCATGTTGCTCAAATAAAGATTCTGCCACTTGTTGTTATAAAAAGGATTGCGATAATGCTGATGGGACATGAATTTTGATTTTATGGGTATGATACGGTGGGAGAACTGACTTGAGTTTTGCGTTTGTATTCACACTTGTTCGACTGAGCAAGAGTCGCCACCGACTTTTTATTTTATCCTAAAGGAAAGGTTAAAAAGCACAGCAAAAACCTTTTGAGATATTTCGTGGGTTCGAGGGGTAGATTATGAAAAGGGAAGGTATTATCACCCTTTTCATCCATGGTTATCCATGGGCTCTTAGTTACTTGGTTTTTTAGATCACTTACCTTGATTTTCGATTGCTTTGAAATTGTGGTGTGTGTGTGTGTTTTGAAAATGTTTTTGAAGAGATGCCTTGTCTTAGGCAACCAATGTAATTGACTCGTGTTTGAGTATTTTACAAAAGTGTGTATCTTTTCGAAAAGATGTTTCAAACGTTTTTGAGAGTTTGTTTTGAAAGTGTGTATGAAGTGTGGTTTTTGAAAAGAAGGCAAGTGTTTTTGCAAATTGATCTCAAGTAACTAAGAGTTTTGTCTACCCCTATTGTACTCAAAGGTTTTCTCTATGTTTTCAACCCTTTTAACAATTTTGATCCACCATTGAATTTGGTGGACAATCTTGCGTTTAGGATGTTTAACGGGACGGGCGCGGGTCATCGTACGGACCATGAATGCAATGGTGCCAAGTGTCTTTGGCAATTTTGCTTGAAGGGACTTGATCATTTTGATAGGAAACTTTCGAAAGCGTCATCGAGGGACTTATGATCAGTTGAATTTGTTTTGCCAAAGAAACTCGACGTGCAAGCATGGCCCATTTTGGAAGGCAACATGTGGGATTACCCTAAGGGGTGCAAGTGTGATTGTGTATTGATTTCATGTATTTGTCTTGTATTAGGTTATCTAGCGTTTGATTTTATGTACATGCAAACCCTAGGTCTAACCATGGTATAATTTGAAAGCGGTAAATTGCAAGAATTTAAAGTCTACGCTATTACAAATAGTATCCGGGAGTGGGGGTACAAATTTACAAATGGGGATGAGACTTTAGGAATGTAGTGTCCAATTATTTACAACCAAATCGAATTGCGATAAAATGTAATCAATGTAATGTAAAGTATAAGATAAGCAAATGTGCATAAGAGCAATGTAAATGTATTTGTGTAGGTGTACGTGTACGTATATGAGAATTATTTACAAGTTAAGAAAATGTGAATTTTAATGTGAAGATTAAGTATTGTTAACTTAAATGAAAAGAATTAGATGTTTGTTTATTTAATCTTTGTAATCTTGTATTTTTCTTTAATATGTACAAAAAGAATATTTTAATTAAATGTTTTAAATTTTAATTAAATTATATATATTAAAAAAATGTATTTTAATTGATTATGTACAAACTATTTCTAAGAAAAGAAAATGTACTAACTTAAAAAGAATTTATGTACAAATCAAAATAAGTTAAATAAAATAAAAATAAAATAAAAAAAAGTGTTTTAAACAATGTATTTTTATGTATTTTATGTATTAATGTATTAATGTTTTAATGTACAAAAGTTTTTTTTTTAATTGAAAGAAAGTGTTTTAAGTTTGAGGAAAAATATATTGTGTTCAAAAATTAGAATTATGTTGTAAAAAAAGTTATATTAATTTGTATGTAGAAAAAGAATATGATAATTAAAAAAAAAGTTTGAAAACAATCAGAAATGGGCTTTAAGGTTTGAGGCCCAAATGCAGTTTATAGAGAAAATGAATAGAAAAGGGTGGTATGTATTGGAAATTCGTTTGGGTTTTTGGCTCAGGAAACGGGTCAGGCCCAGCATCTAAACAAATTCTTAGGGTTGTGGGTTTTGTTTCATTTGGACATGGCTTAGGGTTTGTTGAGACAGAAGCGCGCCGTTTGTTCATCTTCGTCTTTGTTCGCCTCCTACCTTCGCCTGAGCTTCCTTCTTTGCCCATGGCCACCGGGCTTCATCCTTCATCCTCTTCTCTTTATGGTCGCTCAGTGATGTTCAAGGTGACGTTTTTTTAGGTTTTTTAACTCTTGCATGTTTGCTTTTTTGTTATTGATTCTGATTAAACGTTCTTTTGTTTGTGGTGCTCTAGGCGAGAAAAGAAAAGATACTACCTTGGGACAGAGGTGGACGGAGTCTGGAGGTGCTCTAGGCAGCTGAGGGTGGAGGAGGCGATGCTGAGCTAGCCACGGTACTCTGTATTCTTCCTTTTCTAGGTTTTATGATGATGATATATCTGAAAGCCTTTTTTGTCTTCTTCTTCTTGTCACCCTGCTTACATGCTCCGTATGCTTTTTTATCTCCTTCTTCTGTTGCCTGGACGCCTGCCCTGTGATGAGGCTTCCTCTGAGGGCCCCTTCGTGTTGCCTTGATGCTTTGCTTCTGTTTACTTCTTGCCTTTGAGTTGAGTTGCCTTTTGAATAACTTTGCTTCTTTATCTTGTCTGCTAACCCAGTGATGAGCTCCCTGAGTTCTGAGGGTTCTTCGTTGCCTTGAACGTTTGCCTTGTGTTCTGATATGCCTATGAAGAGATTTTCCTGAGGTTTCGTGTTTCCTTCGAATGCTTATCTGTTGACATCCCTTTCTCTTCTTCTTGTTGGTTTGTATGTATGCTTCAGTATGCTTTAAGTTGTTGGTTGGTATGAGGCACAGGTTTACTGAGTTTGAACTTGTTTGAAAGCTTCAAGCAGGTTTGGTGTTTGTTTTGACCTTGTTTGTCTGCAGTAGGTTAGGCTTATGCCGTTTACAGGTATACTGGCTTGGTTATGGTTTGATGAACTAGTTATTTGACAGGTTCAAAGTTTGGGCTCAAGGTTGTTAGCTTTGGCCTTTTGATAGGTTTACTGGTTAGGCTTTAGCTTGGACAATTTTGTTGTTGAAAGGCTTAAGGCTTTGAGGCTCACACTTCTGTTTGTATTTTTTTTTTTGGCTTTTTTTGTTTGAGTTAAATGGTAAGGCTTTTTGTGCTTGCAAGGTTTACAGGTTTTTGGGTGAACTGGTTTTGGTTATGATGTTTGCTTAAGTTTTGGCATAGGTTTGAGCTGGAGGCTGTATGCAGGTTATGTTGTGGTTTATGGCCTTACTGATGGTTTAGGCTTGGAGACTGGAAGGTTTATGCAGGTTCTGGCTCTTAGCTTTGGCCTTGGCAAGTTTTGTTTTGTTAACTGTTTTACCGGGTCCCCCTTTCAGCTTGCACAGTTTTTGTGTTTTATATCTTTTTTCAGTTTTGCTTTTTTCTCTCTGTTTGATATCTTTTGCTTTTTGACTGTGTTAGCAGTCTTTTATCTTTTATGCCTCTAGCCTAAACCTGTAAGCCCAGAACTCTTTTCTCTCTTTCTTCTCTCTCCAGTACAACTTTCGTATTAAAAAAAATGTTTATGCTTTGTACTTTGCTCTGAAAAGGCACCACTGGGAAATGATGAAAATGAACTATGCTTGCTTGCATATGTGGTTTAACTCTGCATATTTTGTACTTCTTCCAGCTTTTATGCTTCTTGTTATCTTTCCATATCTTCTTTTGACAGCTTTGAGTAGCCTTGTACTTGTTTGATATCTTTGACAGTTTGTGGATAGTTTGGAATTTGTGATTCAGTTTGGACTTTGTGGTTAGGCCTAGTTCAGTTTGCCTTTCTGATTATGCAGTATGTTGACAAACTTGAATTTGTGCAATTAAAACTTTTGTGCATTTCATACCTCTTGCAAGCATTTTTCATCCCTCTCTGTGAACTGGGAGAAATCTCGTGATTTGCAGAGAGGGCAAACTGATTCCAGTCAGTTGCCTTTAATGATGACCCCTTTTTATCTGTCTGTCTTCTATTTATTTAACTGTTTCTGACTTTTCTTCTTTTCTTTTGCAGATAAAAATTGAATGGAGAGGATTTAGCAACAGATGAAGAATGAAGAATTGAAGATTTAGAAACAATTAGGATAGTCTTATTTTAAATTTAATTATTGTAAAATTATTATTGTAAACAATTTGTAAACAAAACAATTGTACAAATAAATTAAAGATAAATAAAAACTCTTTTTTTATCCAATTAATTCTTTTCTTCTTTTTTTTTTACTTGTTTACTTTATTATCTATAATTCTTTAAATTAAAATAATTGAAAATAAATTCCAACTATTTAATCTTAGAATAATAAATAATTAAATAAACATTTCTTCAACACTGATCAATTAAACTTGGCGCTTCCAACGTCCAAAGCAAAACAACAATCAATCACAACAACTGTCCCGACGTATTTTCTTTTTATTGACTTTAATCAAACACTGCAAATTCAAACCCAATGCATCCTTTCACTGATTTAGTCACACAATGCGAATTCCATCCAAGTGCATTTTTTACTGATTAAGTCAAACAATGCGAATTCAGTCTAAATCTCGGAATATCTTGCAAAGCACCGTAGAATTAAATCTTTCTGAGGAACCGCGCATGAAAACCCTAATTCCTGGCCAAATGTCAAAGAAACGTTCGCCTGATCAAAGTTGAGTCAAAATCAACCAAAACCCTAAGCAAACTGCGTGAACTGTTCTAAACCCCTCAAAACTAGAGAAAACCCTAATTTTGTCTGACTAACGAGAAAAGTCTGTTTGACCGATTCTTGAGCCAGTTTGAAAAATCAGGAAACGCCTGAAGCTGTGATTTCTTGAGGAAAAATGTGAGGGCAAATTTTGGGGTATAACAGTTGCCCCTGTTCAATCTTCTTGAACCTGAAGAGTTAGATTGGCAAGTTTGCCTTTCGCGACTCGAAGGTAAAAGAAGATTGGACACTAGAGTGCCCTAAAATTTGCACTCGGTGATGTGATGGTAGAGGGAATGGGCTTACAGATGCCATTTGGTGATGGGCTTAAAGATGCCATCTGAGAATGGGCTTAAAGATGCCATTTGGAAATGTTGAACTGTATTTCACTGGTGAGTGGACGAGTATCAGAAAGGCCTCCATGTTTCGGAACATCTATGAACTGGGGGTCTGAATAAGCAATTGACATCCATGTTTGGGAGAATCCGTAAACTGTTTTCAAAAGTTGAAAGGAGTCTAAACAAGTGATAGGTTAACATCCGTTGTTGGGAAGAATCCATAAACCATTTTCGAAGGTCTTGAAGTTGAATAAGCAATAGCAGCATTCGTTGTTGGGAAGCGTCCGTAAACTGTTTTCAAAAGTTGCATCTGAACAAGCGATAGATTAACATCCGTTGTTGGGAAGAATCCGTAAACTGTTTTCAGAAGTCTTGAAGTTGAATAAGCAATAGAGCAGCATCCGTTGTTGGGAAGCGTCCGTAAACTGTTTTCAAAAGTTGCATCTGAACAAGCGATAGATTAACATCCGTTGTTGGGAAGAATCTATAAACTGTTTTCAGAAGTCTTGAAGAAGGAACTGGTGTAGGGTTTCCTGATGATGAGTCCGTGTAAAACTGCATCCGGATGAATCTGGAACAAGTATCAGAATGTCGCCGTGTCTGGGTCACATCTGAACTACTTCTGAGTGAATCTGGAATAAGTATCAGAATGTCGCCATGTCTGGGTCACATCTGAACTACTTCTAGAAAGAATCTTGGAAGGTGATGGTCTTTGTCTGTTGACTGCTCTTTCCTGAAAAGGTAAAGAGTTAGTTGTTATGCAATGTCATGATGCGTGATGCAATGTATGTGACATAAATGTTTATGACATGAATGTGATGAATGCGCATGTAAGCTGATGAGCTATCTTGCTGAGGATAAATGAATCCTGGGTGGCTGAAGATAACAGAATCTTGACTGCTGCCGGGGAGGGCAAGAATCTTCTGATTGTTGAAAATGAGAAGTCTTGGGACCACTGTTGGGGAAATCAGAAGCTTGGGTTGTATGTCAAACTACTGGGGACTTCCTGTTTTGAGGAGATCTGTGTAGGATTTCCTGATGATGATGAGTCCGTGTAAAACTGCATCGGGTTTTCGAACACTTTTGACATTCGAATGCCCCAAGTGGTGATGTAGATAAATTTCCTGGCTTGTTACAGGTGTTAATCCATAATCGGTCGTTCACAGATATTTTCCTGGCTTGTTACAGGTGTTGATCTGGAACTTAAGAAAAGTTGGTCAAGGAGATATTGTCATGGCTTGTTACAGGTGTTGATCTATGACCTGAGAAAGAAAGATGGTTCCCTGGCTTGTTACAGGTGTTGAATCTTCAAACTCTTCAGACGTGCCCTGGCTAGATACAGGAATCGAGTATGGAAATAGTCGTCAACAGATATGCCCTGGCTGGATACAAGAATCGAATCTTCAAACTCTTCAGACGTGCCCTGGCTAGATACAGGAATCGAGTCTGGAAATAGTCGTCAACAGATATGCCCTGGCTGGATACAGGAATCGAATCTTCAAACTCTTCAGACGTGCCCTGGCTAGATACAGGAATCGAGTCTGGAAATAGTCGTCAACAGATATGCCCTGGCTGGATACAGGAATCGAATCTTCAAACTCTTCAGACGTGCCCTGGCTAGATACAGGAATCGAGTCTGGAAATAGTCGTCAATAGATATGCCCTGGCTGGATACAGGAATCGAATCTTCAAACTCTTCAGACGTGCCCTGGCTAGATACAGGAATCGAGTCTGGAAATAGTCGTCAACAGATATGCCCTGGCTGGATACAGGAATCGAATCTTCAAACTCTTCAGACGTGCCCTGGCTAGATATAGGAATCGAGTCTGGAAATAGTCGTCAACAGATATGCCCTGGCTGGATACAGGAATCGAATCTTCAAACTCTTCAGACGTGCCCTGGCTAGATACAGGAATCGAGTTTGGAAATAGTCGTCAACAGATATGCCCTGGCTGGATACAGGAATCAAATCTTCAAACTCTTCAGACGTGCCCTGGCTAGATACAGGAATCGAGTCTGGAAATAGTCGTCAACAGATATGCCCTGGCTGGATACAGGAATCGAATCTTCAAACTCTTCAGACGTGCCCTGGCTAGATACAGGAATCGAGTCTAGAAATAGTCGTCAACAGATATGCCCTGGCTGGATACAGGAATCGAATCTTCAAACTCTTCAGACGTGCCCTGGCTAGATACAGGAATCGAGTCTGGAAATAGTCGTCAACAGATATGCCCTGGCTGGATACAGGAATCGAATCTGGAATTGTGATAGTTGATTTGTTGGTGGTTGTAATTTCCAGCAGGTGGTGGAGGAATGATTGAACACTTTTGACATTCGAATGCCCCAAGTGATGATGAAGGAGTCTTGAATCAGACTACTCTGCGGATTGAGAGATTTCTTGAAATCTTGACTGGACTGCTCCAGGTTAACTGAATTTTGAAAGATCTGTTGAAACCTTGACTGGACTGCCCCAGGTTAACTGGATGGTGCTATGTCATGCCCCTTGTTGATAGGAGAGTTGTCGTTGGAAGTGTTATCCTTTTGAAGTGATTTTGTTCACTGAGAGAGTTTTCGTTCCTCCGAACATTCGCTGTATGAATTTCTTCGCTGTCAAACAAAAAGCCAAATGCAGACAGTGATATTCAAGCAATGCAAAGTTTATGTTTGTCTCAAAGTTTTGAAAAATGCGTTTTTTTAGCAGAAAACTTTTTATAAGACAAGTCAACACAAGATTTAGAGCAAAGCCTTACAGGAGTCAGGATACCTTTTGTAATAGTATGCTTTCGAACTATCCCATGCTTCAATTAGGACTTTTGAGGGGTTGTAACGTGGCTTGGTTCACGGTTTAAGAAACAAAGGATAAAGGCTCAAAGCATATTTTTACCCACCCGCTCTTCGTGATGTTCTTCAACCCTAAGCTCAGTTAATTGTGCGTCGTACTCTGTCTTGAGTTCGGAACGACCTTTGGGTGATGGTTCACCCAATGAATTTGGGAGACAGTCATCATCTCCTTTTGCAACATTTTTCATGTTGTTGAGGATTTTGTAATGACCTCACTATTTTGATTTTGATTTGTTATCCCTAACTTTTGCCTGACTGTTCCCGTTTTTCGAGATTACAGTCAGTGGGATGCCCCATCTTTCTTAAGCCTCCTTTACAGGTTTTGGCTCAGTGGGCTTTTCTCTTTTGAGAGATTGACTGCCTATGTGATAGGGAACCACCCTTGTCTTTTGATTCCAAAGGAATGCTTTTCTTTTTCTTTGACGTCGTTCGTTGTATTACGAACTGAGAGTTTGCGACTTCAATGCGCGTTTTTCTTTTGAATTAACTGAGATACTACCCTGCCCCAGGTTTATATCAAAGGTTTTGATTGTTTAGAAACAGAAAACTCCTACTTCTTTGGCTCGAAGGGGTTGACTAGGGATTATCTTCCTTATAACTCCAGTGTTTGGGAATTGAAAGAAATGCCTGTACATCATCAGCAAGGTCCGTTCAAAAGCATACTGTATGAGATTATGGTATTGTTTCGTCATCCTCCCTCTAAAGGCTTGTAGCCTCTTATCAAGAGTCAGATATCATAAAGAAAAGCATAAGAGTAGTGAAACGAATGGATGAATTCAAGACAAACATATGCAATGCATTAATAAAAACAGAGTTTAACATCAACAGATAATTGTTTGACAGCAAAAGAAATTACAACTTTGAAAATTCAAAATGAAGCAAAAGTCTTTCAGCTTGAGCTTTGTCACTTCAGGTGGAGAACCCCTTAACGGAATATTTTCATCTCGTCGTCTGGCATGAATTCCAGCACCCCAATGTCTATCAGATCTTGAATCTTGTTCTTCAAGGCCCAACAGTCGTTGGTGTCGTGTCCCAGGTTGTAGGAGTGGTAAACACAAAATGCGTTGGGACGATAGTTAGGAGAGGAGGTATTGAGCTTCTGAGGAGGATCCCTTAAGGTAAGCAGGTTGACCTCCAACAGGCGCTTCAGTATGAAGAAGGGTGGTATCTCAGTCTCCGTAAACTGTCTTTCCGACATTTCTTGCTTACACCGATTACCCCGTTGACGCTGGCGAGGTTGTTGATGGGCTCGTGACCCTGAAGCAAGCGAAGGAGCCTTCCCCTTGTCTTCTTGAGTGGATGGAGGCTGAGCAGTGACTTGCCCTTCAACCTCAGATGTTTGCCCCAATTGGTTGTTTGGAAGCAGTTGGCGGACGAGAACTCTGAGTTCCTCTTGTCTTTGAGATAGGTCTTGGATGAGAGCCATCTGGCCCACTAACTGCCCCATCACTTGGTTCCTCAATGTTGCTAGATTAAACTGCAGCTCCGCAAGCTGATCACTCCTGGTATTGTTTGAATTCTCCAAGCCCTTTGTGAGGAGAGCTTTCATTTCTTCTTGCCCCAGAGACAAGTTCAGGAACATTTCCTGCAGCTGAGTAGTTTGGTCCTGGATATCCTTGACAGTTCTTTCTAGAGCCATCTCTTACTGAAATAAACAGCAGGAGAGTAAGGAAACCTGAAAAAGGAAAGATCGTCAAGATGCAATGCATGATATGTCGATGCATGCTTTCAAGGATCTCTTGGGGTAAACACAAGAAAACGTTAGAGGTTGAACTTTGCTCTTGGATTGGAGAACTTTGCACCGGTGGATGTCTTTCCACTAGAATCAAGATCACCATGTCGAGTGGGTCATAGCCCTTGATTCAAGTTGTTGTACTTGATCTTTGATTGGAGAACTTTGCACCGGTGGATGTCTTTCCACGAGAATCAAGCTCACCATGTCGAGTGGGTCATAGCCCCTGATTCAAGTTGTTGTACTTGATCTTTGATGGCATTTGTTTAGAGGAGAAACCTCTTTCCCCTTGGTAGATGTCTAGTTCAACGTAACCCTGCATCAAAAGAACCTTCGAGATCCTTGAAATGATTATTGAAAATGCTATGGTATGATGTTATGATGTTATGTACATGTATGCAAAAACAAGTGAGTGTATATACAGGTAATCATATTCACACAGAGCAAACAAGTCCTTAGGTTTAGGCTTGCATGGGGTTGTAGGTAAGTACCCTCTTGAAGTTAGTTGGCTCATCCTGTCCTAAAATAGAAATCGGGTTCTAAAGAGCTCAATATCATTGGATTGTTTTATGTGTTCATCGTTTCGGTTTAGCCACTTACTGGCGACCAAAATATTCCAAGAAAACAACCCTCAAATGAGTGTAGTATCGAGTATCTACCAACTTCAAACTGCACAAAAGTCGGTCATCTCACTACCCCTAAAAAAGGCTAAGATGGTCAATTAAGGTTCTAAGAGTTCATTAGTGCTTCACAACATCACTCAGTGGCCCCGTACTCTCCTTGATTGAACTCAAGGGTTACCGGTACTCACAAATATGTCACACTAGCATAGCTTACTGCTTCAACCATGTCGGTATACCCCGCACAGTTCCCTCGCAGTTTTTTGCTATTTACCTAAAAAGGTGCCCCAAATCCGGGTGTAGGATTTACAACAAACCCAAACAAGGACCCAAAAGAGTAAAGCAAACAAGGCAATCAAAGCAAGAATGTAAAGGTGATCTAAACCCTAAGGTAACCTAACTTTTGAAGAAATCCCCAGCAGAGTCGCCAGTTCTGTGATACGGTGGGAGAACTGACTTGAGTTTTGCGTTTGTATTCGCACTTGTTCGGCTGAGCAAGAGTCGCCACCGACTTTTTATTTTATCCTAAAGGAAAGGTTAAAAAGCACAGCAAAAACCTTTTGAGATATTTCGTGGGTTCGGGGGGTAGATTATGAAAAGGGAAGGTATTAGCATCCTTTTCATCCATGGTTATCCATGGGCTCTTAGTTACTTGGTTTTTTAGATCACTTACCTTGATTTTCGATTGCTTTGAAATTGTGGTGTGTGTGTGTGTTTTGAAAATGTTTTTGAAGAGATGCCTTGTCTTAGGCAACCAATGTAATTGACTCGTGTTTGAGTATTTTACAAAAGTGTGTATCTTTTCGAAAAGATGTTTCAAACGTTTTTGAGAGTTTGTTTTGAAAGTGTGTATGAAGTGTGGTTTTTGAAAAGAAGGCAAGTGTTTTTGCAAATTGATCTCAAGTAACTAAGAGTTTTGTCTACCCATATTGTACTCAAAGGTTTTCTCTATGTTTTCAACCCTTTTAACAATTTTGTTCCACCATTGAATTTGGTGGACAATCTTGCATTTAGGATGTTTAACGGGACGGGCGCGGGTCATCGTACGGACCATGAATGCAATGGTGCCAAGTGTCTTTGGCAATTTTGCTTGAAGGGACTTGATCATTTTGATAGGCAACTTTCGAAAGCGTCATCGAGGGACTTATGATCAGTTGAATTTGTTTTGCCAAAGAAACTCGACGTGCAAGCATGGCCCATTTTGGAAGGCAACATGTGGGATTACCCTAAGGGGTGCAAGTGTGATTGTGTATTGATTTCATGTATTTGTCTTGTATTAGGTTATCTAGCGTTTGATTTTATGTACATGCAAACCCTAGGTCTAACCATGGTATAATTTGAAAGCGGTAAATTGCAAGAATTTAAAGTCTACGCTATTACAAATAGTATCCGGGAGTGGGGGTACAAATTTACAAATGGGGATGAGACTTTAGGAATGTAGTGTCCAATTATTTACAACCAAATCGAATTGCGATAAAATGTAATCAATGTAATGTAAAGTATAAGATAAACAAATGTGCATAAGAGCAATGTAAATGTATTTGTGTAGGTGTACGTGTACGTATATGAGAATTATTTACAAGTTAAGAAAATGTGAATTTTAATGTGAAGATTAAGTATTGTTAACTTAAATGAAAAGAATTATATGTTTGTTTATTTAATCTTTGTAATCTTGTATTTTTCTTTAATATGTACAAAAAGAATATTTTAATTAAATGTTTTAAATTTTAATTAAATTATGTATATTAAAAAAATATATTTTAATTGATTATGTACAAACTATTTCTAAGAAAAGAAAATGTACTAACTTAAAAAGAATTTATGTACAAATCAAAATAAGTTAAATAAAATAAAAATAAAATAAAAAAAAAGTGTTTTAAACAATGTATTTTTATGTATTTTATGTATTAATGTATTAATGTTTTAATGTACAAAAGTTTTTTTTTAATTGAAAGAAAGTGTTTTAAGTTTGAGGAAAAATATATTGTGTTCAAAAATTAGAATTATGTTGTAAAAAAAGTTATATTAATTTGTATGTAGAAAAAGAATATGATAATTAAAAAAAAAGTTTGAAAACAATCAGAAATGGGCTTTAAGGTTTGAGGCCCAAATGCAGTTTATAGAGAAAATGAATAGAACAGGGGGGGTATGTATTGGAAATTCGTTTGGGTTTTTGGCTCAGGAAACGGGTCAGGCCCAGCATCTAAACAAATTCTTAGGGTTGTGGGTTTTGTTTCATTTGGACATGGCTTAGGGTTTGTTGAGACAGAAGCGTGCCGTTTGTTCATCTTCGTCTTCGTTCGCCTCCTACCTTCGCCTGAGCTTCCTTCTTCGCCCATGGCCACCGGGCTTCATCCTTCGTCCTCTTCTCTTTATGGTCGCTCAGTGATGTTCAAGGTGACGTTTTTTTAGGTTTTTTAACTCTTGCATGTTTGCTTTTTTGTTATTGATTCTGATTAAATGTTCTTTTGTTTGTGGTGCTCTAGGCGAGAAAAGAAAAGATACTACCTTGGGACAGAGGTGGACGGAGTCTGGAGGTGCTCTAGGCGGCTGAGGGTGGAGGAGGCGATGCTGAGCTAGCCACGGTACTCTGTATTCTTCCTTTGCTAGGTTTTATGATGATGATATATCTGAAAGCCTTTTTTGTCTTCTTCTTCTTGTCGCCCTGCTTACATGCTTTGTATGCTTTTTTATCTCCTTCTTCTGTTGCCTGGACGCCTGCCCTGTGATGAGGCTTCCTTTGAGGGCCCCTTCGTGTTGCCTTGATGCTTTGCTTCTGTTTACTTCTTGCCTTTGAGTTGAGTTGCCTTTTGAATAACTTTTCTTCTTTATCTTGTCTGCTAACCCAGTGATGAGCTCCCTGAGTTCTGAGGGTTCTTCGTTGCCTTGAACGTTTGCCTTGTGTTCTGATATGCCTATGAAGAGATTTTCCCGAGGTTTCGTGTTGCCTTCGAATGCTTATCTGTTGACATCCCTTTCTCTTCTTCTTGTTGGTTTGTATGTATGCTTCAGTATGCTTTGAGTTGTTGGTTGGTATGAGGCACAGGTTTACTGAGTTTGAACTTGTTTGAAAGCTTCAAGCAGGTTTGGTGTTTGTTTTGACCTTGTTTGTCTACAGTAGGTTAGGCTTATGTCGTTTACAGGTATACTGGCTTGGTTATGGTTTGATGAACTGGTTATTTGACAGGTTCAAAGTTTGGGCTCAAGGTTGTTAGCTTTGGCCTTTTGACAGGTTTACTGGTTAGGCTTTAGCTTTGACAATTTTGTGGTTGAAAGGCTTAAGGCTTTGAGGCTCACACTTCTGTTTGTATTTTTTTTTTTTGGCTTTTTTTTGATTGAGTTAAATGGTAAGGCTTTTTGTGCTTGCAAGGTTTACAGGTTTTTGGGTGAACTGGTTTTGGTTATGATGTTTGCTTAAGTTTTGGCATAGGTTTGAGCTGGAGGCTGTATGCAGGTTATGTTGTGGTTTATGGCCTTACTGATGGTTTAGGCTTGGAGACTGGAAGGTTTATGCAGGTTCTGGCTCTTAGCTTTGGCCTTGGCAAGTTTTGTTTTGTTAACTGTTTTACCGGGTCCCCCTTTCAGCTTGCACAGTTTTTGTGTTTTATATCTTTTTTCAGTTTTGCTTTTTTCTCTCTGTTTGATATCTTTTACTTTTTGACTGTGTTAGCAGTCTTTTATCTTCTATGCCTCTAGCCTAAACCTGTAAGCCCAGAACTCTTTTCTCTCTTTCTTCTCTCTCCAGTACAGCTTTCGTATTAAAAAAAATGTTTATGCTTTGTACTTTGCTCTGAAAAGGCACCACTGGGAAATGATGAAAATGAACTATGCTTGCTTGCATATGTGGTTTAACTCTGCATATTTTGTACTTCTTCCAGCTTTTATGCTTCTTGTTATCTTTCCATATCTTCTTTTGACAGCTTTGAGTAGCCTTGTACTTGTTTGATATCTTTGACAGTTTGTGGACAGTTTGGAATTTGTGATTCAGTTTGGACTTTGTGGTTAGGCCTAGTTCAATTTGCCTTTCTGATTATGCAGTATGTTGACAAACTTGAATTTGTGCAATTAAAACTTTTGTGCATTTCATACCTCTTGCAAGCATTTTTCATCCCTCTCTGTGAACTGGGAGAAATCTCGTGATTTGCAGAGAGGGAAAACTGATTCCAGTCAGTTGCCTTTAATGATGACCCCTTTTTTATCTGTCTGTCTTCTATTTATTTAACTGTTTCTGACTTTTCTTCTTTTCTTTTGCAGATAAAAATTGAATGGAGAGGATTTAGCAACAGATGAAGAATGAAGAATTGAAGATTTAGAAACAATTAGGATAGTCTTATTTTAAATTTAATTATTGTAAAATTATTATTGTAAACAATTTGTAAACAAAACAATTGTACAAATAAATTAAAGATAAATAAAAACTCTTTTTTTATCCAATTAATTCTTTTCTTCTTTTTTTTTACTTGTTTACTTTATTATCTATAATTCTTTAAATTAAAATAATTGAAAATAAATTCCAACTATTTAATCTTAGAATAATAAATAATTAAATAAACATTTCTTAAGCACTGATCAATTAAACTTGGCGCTTCCAACGTCCAAAGCAAAACAACAATCAATCACAACAATTGTCCCGACGTATTTTCTTTTTATTGACTTTAATCAAACACTGCAAATTCAAACCCAATGCATCCTTTCACTGATTTAGTCACACAATGCGAATTCCATCCAAGTGCATTTTTTACTGATTAAGTCAAACAATGCGAATTCAGTCTAAATCTCGGAATATCTTGCAAAGCACCGTAGAATTAAATCTTTCTGAGGAACCGCGCATGAAAACCCTAATTCCTGGCCAAATGTCAAAGAAACGTTCGCCTGATCAAAGTTGAGTCAAAATCAACCAAAACCCTAAGCAAATTGCGTGAACTGTTCTAAACCCCTCAAAACTAGAGAAAACCCTAATTTTGTCTGACTGACGAGAAAAGTCTGTTTGACCGATTCTTAAGCCAGTTTGAAAAATCAGGAAACGCCTGAAGCTGTGATTTCTTGAGGAAAAATGCGAGGGCAAATTTTGGGGTACAACAGTGGGGAAATACCAATACATCCCTGCTGAGGGGATAAGGTCTTCACATGCAAAATAAATTCACATTCTCAATCCAGGGCTCACAACCTAGAGAGGTCAAAATAACATTGCTGTCGAGGACTACAAATTCAAAACAGGAACTAACCGAAGTGAAACAGTTAATCAAGACACCATCCAATAAGGAATAAACTCAAATGGGGATCAAATTCTATCCAGATAATGAGTCGGGTAGGAAGGCTAAAGAAAAATTCTTCCACGAGGGATAACTCGATGGGGAAATTGAAAGGATATACACTTTCTGCTTAAGGGTGACACTCTATTGGAGAGAGGATAACATAACTCTACAAAGAGAATAATATGGCAACAAAAACATTAATGAATGCAAATGAGAAATGAATTTTAAATCAGCTATGCATGACATATGTATGAATGTATGAATGTTATCATGTATATGTTGACAAAATAGACATACTACATTGGGAATAACCAGAAAAAACCAACTTAGGTAAAGACAACACTCAGCTAAATCACATCTAGGATGAAGATTCTACAAGAGAGTAAGCACCAACCGAGGAAACAAAGTCGTACTTAAAGGACTAACTTCATTGTGAAGAAACATGGCTTGAAAATAATTAAAGTAAGATCTGATAGCAATAAACCAATACAATTACAAGGATATAATAAGCTCCTCCAGGCTTCACCGGGGAATATAATACAGACTTCGCTAGGGAAGACAATGCAACATCGTCTAAACTTTATCTGAGGATGCCGTACTGACTTCACTAGGGAAGATAACGCCACATCGTCAAGGGGAGCCCAAATACATTCTTATCTTAAGAGTAGTGGTTGTGCAAACTTCTCTAGGGACAAATTATGAAACTTCACGGGGATAAAAAATTTAGAGGGAAGCATCATCTTCACTTCTTCTGGGGAACTAAGAAGTTAACGTCACAATAAGAAGTCAAAATTATGGGGATTTTAAATCAATCTCAACACTTGGCGAGAGAAAACACAAAAAGTTGACAGTTGTTTCAAAACTTCTTAGAAAAGATACAATCCTTGTCTGGCTACTCGGGGAGCACACAACATCAACAATGTCATAATTGGAGAGAGCAGTGCTCTGCAAGAGATTCTACATCAATCCTCAACACACAAAGGGGAGAAAGAATCCAACAAATGAGCAAAGGCTTCATAACTTTACAATCTCTGCTTGATCACAACCCAACTGAGGAAAGAATCACACTCAGCTAGAGAAATTCGCATCAAGACCTAATTGGAGAGCATGGGATAGAGGTATTAAACCACCAAAATCAACACCATATAACAACTTGGAGAAAATATAAACCAAGACTTAACTGGGGAAAAGTGGGATCACAAGCCCAACACCACACCACATCTCAACTGGCATGAAATCTAACAAACACAAGTGGACTATGCGCATGTCAGCAAGAGTAAACCAGGATACCTCTTGGGGAATCTTTTCAAAAATTCGAAGTTCGTCCATCCTTGGAACCACTACTTTTGTCCAACTTGAATCACATAATTGAGGTAAAAAGTAATTTGCAAATTCTTTTCAAAAACATATTTTTATTATTAATTCTTTTTGTTTTGAAAAGTACTATCAATAATAAATGAAATTTTTGTAAACAAAATAAAATATGAACTACAAAGAATTGGATAAAAGTTCAAACTTTATTAATAGAATGGTAGTCTGTAAGTGGCGACACTCTATAGATGATTACAAAGTTTTGGAAAACAATAAATACATGGAAAAGATGCATTGAAACATAATGACCATTATTATCCCTAACAAGTTTGAACTCCCGAGCATATGCTTAAGTTGAAGTGTGATGAGAATTCGAGAAGATTTTTGCTTTAATGATCAAGTCCTGTCTGACGCAGTTACTTTCCAGGAAATACCTAACTTTTTCCTATATTGCCCTTGCCGGTTTTCAGCCTACTGGGAAAATTTATTCTGTTTATTCTCTAACTTTTCCTAGGCCTCCCTTTCGAGTTTTTAGCCTACCGAGACACTCTTTTTTTCCTAAGCCACCCTTTCGGGTTTTCAACTTAGCAAGTTGTTATTTTATTTCTTTAGGCAAAGTATTTATTAACTGCATCAACATTCATTGGACGTGGGAACTCCTCACCATTAATTCACTGCCAGAGAAGCTTTCTTGACAACATATAGGAATTCATATTTGGGAGTCCACTTTCCCCTAGAATCAGCGTTAAAAGACACGATATTTCTGAGCACGAGGCCGCCTTCTCTGAATTCACGAGGCTTGACCTTCTTATCAAAAGCTTTCTTCATTCTTTTCTGATATAACTGACCATGAAACAAGGCCGTCGTTCTCTTTTCTTTAATTAAATTCAACTGGTCAAACCTGTTCTAGACCCATTCATCCTCTGATAACTTAGTTTCTATTATTACACGCAAAGAGGGAATCTCAACCTTAATAGGGAGCACTACTTCCATACCATACACAAGAGAGAACAAGGTTGTCCCAGTTGAAGTGTAGACAGACGTACGATACATATGCAAAGCAAAAGGGAGCATCTCATGCCAATCCTTATAGGTAACAACCATCTTCTGGATAATCTTCTTAATGTTTTTATTAGCAGCTTTAACAACCCCATTCATCTTAGGCCTGTAAGGAGACGAATTGTGATGGACAATCATGAATTTTTCACAAAGTTTTGTCATCATCTTGTTATTCAATTCGATCCGTTTTCAGTGATAATCCTACTTGGCACACCATACCGACATATAAGATTGTTCTTAATAAAGCGTACTACCACCTACTTGGTGATATTAGCATAAGAAGCTGCTTCCACCCACTTGGTGAAGTAATCAATTGCCATTAAGATGAAACGATGTCCATTTGACGCCTTGGGTTCAATCATTCCAATCATATAAATAGCCAACATATAAAAAGGCCATGGGAAAGAAATAACATAGAGAAGCGTTGGAGGCACATGAATCTTGGTAGCATAAATCCGATACTTATGACACTTCTTCACAAATTTGTAACAAACAGATTCCATTGTCAGCCAATAATAACCTGCCATAAGCATCTTCTTTGCCATCGAATGTACATTGGCATGGGTACCAAAAGAACCTTCATGGATCTCATGCATTAATATGTCTACTTCGTGTCTATCCACGCATCTGAGCAAGACCATGTCATAATTTCTCTTGTATAACACATCTTCATTAAGGAAAATCTACTTGCAAACCTTCTCAACGTCTTTCTATCTTTGTTGGATGCACCAAGCGGATATTCTTGAGTTTGAAGGAAGTGCTTGATATCATAATACCAAGGTTTTTCATCTAATGTTACCTTTGTAGCAAACACATGAGTTGGTCTATCAAGACGCCAAACTATAATCTGAGGTACATCGTTCCAAGCATTCACTTGATACATGGAAGCTAAAGTGGCTAAAGCGTTTGCCATTTGATTCTCATCTCTGGAAATATGATGGAATTCAAATTTATTGAAGAAAACTAATGATCTCCTTGCATAATCTTTATAGGGAATCAAGCCAATGTGAAGAGTCTCCCATTCTCCTTTGATCAGATTTATTACCAAAGTTGAATCATCATATACATCAGGAATTTTGATTATAAGATCTATAACCTCTTTGAGACCCATGATACAAGCTTCATACTCCTCCATGTTATTGGTAAAATAAAATGTCAACCTTGTAGTAAAAGAGATATGTGACCCATGGGGAATGGTAATCACTACACCAATTCCTTTTCCATAAGTATTTACAGCTCCCTCAAACACCATAGCCCATCGGGATTCAAGATCAGGACCTTCTCAGGCAAAGGTTCATCACAATCTTTTACTTTTAAATACATCACATCCTCATCAGGGAAATCATATTTAACAGACTGATAATCATTAAGTGGTTGGTGATCAAGGTACTCTGCCAACACACTTCCTTTAATAGCCTTATGAGTACGGTATTCAATATCATGTTCAGACAACAACATCTGCCAACGGGTAATTCTTCCAGTAAGAGCACGCTTTTCAAAAATATACTTAATTGGATCCATTTTGGAAATTAACCAAGTAGTGTGATTCAACATATATTTCCTCAATCACTTCGTTGCCCATGCCAAAGCACATCTTTTTTCTAGCATAGAATATTGTGACTCGCAACCAGTGAACTTCTTACTGAGATAATAAATGGAATATTCTTTTCTTCCTGTTTTATCTTGTTGTCCCAAAATACAGCCCATGGATTTATCCAACATAGTCAGATACATAATCAATGGTCTTCCTTCAACAGGAGGGAGCAAGATAGGAGGCTCAAGCAAATACTCATTAATGCTTTTCAATGCCCTTTGGCAATCATTTGTCCATACACAACCTTGATCTTTCTTTAACTGCTTGAATATTGGTTCACATGTTGCAGTCATATGGGAAATAAATATGGAAATGTAATTCAAATGTCCAAGGAAGCCTCTAACTTGCTTTTCAGTTCTTGGTGCAGACGTTTCTTGAATTGCCTTAACTTTATCAGGATCAACTTCAATTCCTTTTTGGCTTACAATGAAACTTAGCAACTTTCCTGAATGAACACCAAAAGTACACTTATTTGGATTCAAGCGGAGATGATACTTCCTCAAACACTGAAACAATTTCAACAAGTATTCTATGTTCCCTTCCTCAGTCTGAGATTTGGAGATCATATTATCAACATATACTTCAATTTCCTTATGCATCAAATCATGGAATAGGATTGTCATAGTCCTCTGGTATGTTGCACTAACGTTCTTTAACCCGAAAGGCATCACTCTGTAACAGAATGTTCCCAGGGTGTGATAAATGTTGTTTTTTCCATGTCCTCAAGAGCCATTCTAATTTGATTGTATCCGGAAAATTTATCCATGAATGAGAACACTTTTAATTTTTATGTGCTATCAACCAACATATCAATATGCGGCAATGGGAAATCATCTTTCAAACTTTCTTTACTTAAATCTCTATAATCAATGCACATGCAGACTTTTCTGTCTTTCTTTGGTAGTGGAACAATATTGGCAATCCATTGAGGGTACATTGATGTCACAAGAAAACCAACATCAATTTACTTAACCTTTTCTTTAATCTTCACTACCATGTTAGGATGAGTTCTTTGCAACTTCTGCTTGATTGGTGGACATTCCGACTTTAACGGTAAATAATGTTCCATAATATCAGTGTCCAAACCAGGCATGTCTTGGTAGGACCAAGCAAATATATCCACATACTCTTTCAGCAACTCAATCAACCTTCTCTTCACATCGGGATGAAGCAGTGCCCCAATCTTGACTTCTTTCGGATCTTCCTCTGAACCCAAGTTAATCGTCTCCAATGGCTCTTTATACGGTTGAATGGTATTTTCCTCGCGCTCAAGAAATCGTGAATCCTCTTCTGAGATTTCATCATATTCTTCTTCTTCAACCACATACACAAGATATTCAAAGTTGGGAGAGGGTGCAGGGTCATTGCACTCAACAGGTTTTTTAATTAGTATGCACATACGATTTATGATTGATTTTAGAAACTGACACATGTAACAAGTGATTATGTAGATTTATTTATAGTTATTATTTATTTTGAAAGCTTTTTTATGATTACCACTTTTCAAGAAAAAACAGAAAATAAATACACAATTTAGAAATCAAGAACAACATTTATTAATGACCTTAAAAATCAAAACAACAGACACGCCCATACATCATTACTTTCATCTTAGGCAGAGTGAAAGACTTTTGAAAAGACAAACAAAAAACAAATTAATTTGAAATGTGAATGCAAGAAGGAACATCAATAGTGATCCAATTCTGGACTCTGACTCCATGTGTTACAAAGTTTGGGATCTCTTGCTCTATATCATCTTCGAGAATAGCGTTGACCTTTAGAGTAGTCGGATGGAGATATCATGCACTATGAAAGATGTCTTAATATTTACTCAAAGAAGACTTCGGATTCACGAATTCCTTCTTCATGGAGAAACCCAAACCAATCCCATTCCTATTCACAAGTGGATTAATAACCTTCCCCCACACCTTGTTAGGGCCCTTCTGCACTACCTATCGCGCATCCTTAAATGAGGTGATAGAATTTTCATTCTTCCTTATATTATAAATAGACAAAGCTTGGAACTAAGTTCCAACAGCAGCTACATCAGCTTCTACAATGCTAAAGTAAGACAAATCAAATATCAACAGAGCTTGCTCACCGTTTATAATAACTACCTTTCCTTCACGAAAAAATTTCAGTTTCTGATGCAAGGTTGAAGTAACAGCTCCCACTTCATGGATCCATGGTCGTCCCAATAATTACCTATAGGCTGAGACAATATCCATAACCTGAAAGGTGATTTGGAATAAGTGGGGACCTATGTAAAATGGTAAATCCACCTTTCTAGTGATAGATTTTCTCAAACCATCAAAAGCTTTTACTATAATGCCACTTGGGCGTAGAGGAGTTCCCTGATACTTAAGCTTCATGAGAGTGCTTCTTGGTCTGACAATCAAAGCAGATCAATTTTCTATCAGCGCATTGGACAAAGAGTCATTCTTACATTTCATAGATATATGCAGAGCCAGGTTATGGTTTCTCCCTTCATCAGGCAATTCCTCATCACAAAAGCTCAGATTGTTACAAGATGTATTATTCCCCACAACACTATTGAACTAATCCAGAGACACATCCCTTTCAACAAAAGCCTGATCTAACTGATCCATAATCTTAGATGGAGTCTGCAACAACTGATACACAATCTTGTAATCATCCATCTTGATGATTTATAACAAATCATCAACATCCTTTTCCAAGGCAGCGCCACTAAATTCTCCTTCCACTTTCTTAGGTTTAGCATTCTCAACAACCTTCTTACCAGAATTAACATCTCCTTGAGAGGTAGGGGTGAAGACACGACCGCTACGAGTTACCTGACTAGCTTCAGCAATATTCTCAACATGGGACAATGGTTGGATATGAATTTCCACACCATCTTCAAGGATAGTTGCATTGTACTTATAAGGCACAAATTTATCTGATTCATATGGGACAAGACCAAAAAGACAAATTACTATAGGAGTGTTGTACCCCAAAATTTTCCCTCTCATTTTTCTTCAAGACATTCTCATGAGGTCCTCATTTGCTCAAGTTAGTTCAAGAATTGATCAGACAAATTCTCCTTCTAAGCAATGGGTCCACAACCAGGGTTTGGTATTTCTCAAGGAAGAATAGGTTTTCAAGGTCTCAATTGGTTTTCATGGTTCTCCATAGGTCTTCAAGATTGCTCATGTCAAGTTTCAAGTCTTGCATCACAATTTTACTCAGTCAATGACTCAGATGACTAAAAATCAACTATATTGAACAAAAAGTCAACTATGGTCAACATACAACCAAATTTCAAGATTTTTGGTCAACAACAACATTTTAAAGTCATATTCATCATTTGATCAAATTTTGATCTTGATTTCTCAAGAAAAACCATCAAATCATTAAAAGTCAAAAGTTGCCAAATTAGAGTTTCCTTAGGAGAAGTCAATTGAACTTTGACCAAGCATAACTTTCACATGCTTCATCAGCTCTTCCCCAACCAAAGCCCATTTTGAATAAAATTCAATTCTATACAACTTTGTATATCTATGCTCAAGTCCAAAAAATGCATCATTTGAGAGATATATGCCAATACATTATAGGATGTTGTACCCCAAAATTTACCCTCCCGTTTTTCATTCAATATACTATCCTAGGTTTTCTCGAATACTCAATTTGGCATAGAAGTTGATCAGACAGATTCTCCTCCTAAGCATTGAGTCAGCAACTAGGTTTGTCATTTCTCAAAGAAAATTGAGTCTTCAAGGTTTCAAATGATCTTCACAGATCTTCATGTCTCCTCAAGGATGTTCGTGCCAAGTTTCAAACATCGCATTGCAAGTTTGCTCAGTCAGTGGTTCAGATGACTGAAAATGACTCCATTGACCCAAAAGTCGATCTTTGTGAGATCAAGTTCAAACGATTGTAACTTCTTCATTAATCAATATTTTTGAGCGGTTCTGTTTTCATATGACTCTCCTTGACGTCATCTCCAATTTCTCTTCACAAGTCAAGAACTAATTACGTGCAGAAGATCATCAAAATTCGAATACTTTAGAGGTCACTTCATGGACTTTGACCTAATATTAAGTAACTGTCGCCTGACTTTTAAGAATTGTGATTTCCTTAAATTCCAAGGTCTTGAGACGATTATTCCTGCATATTGTCATAAGTGATGTCGTTTACGAGTTTATCTTCAAAAATCAAAGGAAAATTGTGTTTGGAAGACTTTGAAAGTTATCGAATCATCACAGGTCATTTGCTTGATTTTGAATGTTCTTAACTCTTAATTTCAATTCATACCACAATTTTTTTCTTAGGACTATGATTCTCATGTTGAAGTTGTTAATTTTACAAGATTTATGAATACTCTTAAAGCATATGTTTTGTCATCAAGAGATTGAATTCAGGTTTGGCAATGAAGTTCCTTTTGAATCGAGCATGGCATGTGAATTTAATTTTGAGTGTACTTTTCATGGAATCAAGAGGGTATACAATGTTCAAAACATATCCAATATTATCAAACAAACTTCACTCAATACATGTTCGAAGTCGCATTGATTCACTTATGTGTCAATCTACTTCAAGCTTTTGAGACCAATGAGTTTACACGAGGAAATTTCGAGTTTCTATCTTGAAAATCGTTCAAAGTTGTTACATCACTACAAGTTCCATCAATTTATGTTACACAGGAATAATTTCAAGATACATTTCAAAGTGGTTTACAATTTAAAATACAAACTACAATTGTTTTGTTTACAAAGAAATAAATAATGTTTGTTTCTTCAAGTCTTCTTTGCTTCATCTTCAAGCAACACAACCACTCCTTGCTAGCCATGGTATTCTCTTTGTCTTTTAACCTTTCCTCGCTCGCCATCCACTCCTCGTGTTCATGAAACAAGAAAAGGAAAAAAATTAGCAAACAATCAACATGTAAAAAAATTCAAGCAAGGATTATTTGTTAAACAAGAAAGCTCATCATTTGGATTTGCATTTGGAATCAGAACTAAAATGGTTATTGTTTTAAATCATAGGCTGTTGTTGTACCCAAAAATTTTCCCTCCCATATTTCTCAATACATGTCAAGTGAGGTCCTCAAATTGCTCAAGGAAGTCCAAGAGTTGACTAGACAAACTCTCTCCTAAGCCAGTCTACCTCAAATTAGGGTTTCATTTTGCATCAAGATGTTTGAGTCCAAAGGATTCCAAATTCTCACCATTGTCGTAATATGCTCTCAAGATCATTCATTTCAAGTTTCAAGCCTTGCAGAAGAAGTTTGCTCAGTACATTGCTCAAAGGCCTGAAAATCGACTATGCTAGGTCAAAGGTCAACTGTGGCCCACATACAGTCAAAATTCAATATTTTTGGCCAACATCCTCATTTTGAAGTAACATTCATCATTTTATCAAGGGTTGATCATGATTCCTCAAGGATTGCTCACAATTCATAAAAACCCAAAAGTTGCAAAATTAGGGTTTTGCAGGAAAAGTCAACTCAACTTTGACCAAGCATAACTTTCTCATAATTTATAAAAAATGACCCATCCAAAAGCTCATTTTTAAGAGGATGAAATTATCTACAATTCATCTTCATCTCCCAAGTTCAAAATATGCACTCACAAGAAGATATGAATTTGGACATTATAGGTCATTTTGAAAAGTCAACAAAAACATCTTTTGGGTCAAAGATTCATACATGAACATGTAAGACTCAATTGAGATGAGACCAAAAGGGTTGCTTAGAGGACATCCTAAGCTTTCTAAAAAGTTCAAGAACACCTCTCTAGGGTCAAAACTGAGAAAATTATGCATTGGCCAAGTTGACCTTTTTTGCAAAATTGCCAAAAGTAAAAAATGCTCAAATTTGCATTTTTTGCTAAATGGGCACAACTTTTTATGTTTGCACTTCACTTATAACCTGGTCCAAGACCCAAATGTGCACTCACATGTTATTTTCATCATTATTTATTTTATTTTGATTTTTTATTGATTAAAAATTGAATTAAATCAACTAATTGGTAAATAACAGCAACGATTTTTTTGATTGGATTTTTAGACAGAATCACAAGCTCATAATGCTGGCATATCAGAATCAAATCACATCAATGGCAATTGGTACAAGAAAGGCATGATTGGCATGAAAATAGAAAGATATCTTATGCATTGAAAATCAAATCAAATCTTGGATAAATGCAAAGATTTAATCCAAGTTTGTTAACCTAGTTCATTCTAGGTTATATAAGAAAGGTTTGCAGATCAAAGAAAGGGGCTAGAGGCGTGAAACGGTAAGAACAAAACTCAAGAATCTTGACAGAAAGTGAAGTTCTGATTTCAAGATAGGGGACCTTTGAGAACAATTCAAGGCCAGCAACTCGTTCCAGGACATCTCAGGAAGCATTCCCAGTCATTCGCAAGCATCAGAACATCCAGAATCACCCCTACCATGCTTACGGTTTGCACAAATATCCAAATTTGATTATTGTAATTATCCAAAATCACATATTTGTATTCATCATCACATTTGCAATGTTTCTGGATGGTTTGATTTGAGTTACAGTGCAGGAATAAGCTTTTGCCATTGTTAGGATTTCGTGCTCCAATTTGGGGGTTCGGTTTTCAAGCAAAATTAGATCGAATAATAGGTACCATGATGATCAGATTTTCAAACCCAGTTGATCCATGGTCCCCAATTGAATTTATATTGCATATGCTTGATTCTTGTATGACACAAGTTTCATCAACAGACCTTTGTCTGTAGGTTAAGGTTCAGAGTCTAAAACGACGGTTCCAGGGAAGAAGACAACAACATGTCACAACCTGATTGGCTGATTCAAATTCTGGCCAAAAACCTGTTGTTCTGATATATTGTTTGTTTTTATTGTATTAACAAATTAACATCCAACGCAGTTGGTCAGAAGAAGGAAGTCAGAAGCTCATTGTTCTGGGTTCGACCCCAGGCGTGAGCTTTTGGTATTTTCTTCTTTGTTTTCACCAGATCCAGCATGTGCACCTTCTGAGGACCATCACCTTCTGGATCCATCAGCCAGAACCAGATCCAACGCATCATCCTTTTGGAACCATCATCCAGAACCAGATCCAGTGCATCATCCTCTGGATCCATCAGCCAGAACCAGATCCAGCGCATCATCCTTCTGGAACCATCAGCCAAAACCAGATCCTGTGCATCATCCTCCGGATCCATCAGCCAAAATCAAATGTGCACCTCATCTTTTGAAGAGCAGCATCTTCTGATCCACCTGTCAGGATCAGATCCAGCGCCCCCCATCTTCTGAGGGTCACCATCTTCTGGACCCATCAGCCAGAACCAGATCTGCTGACAACAGGCCCACTCGGTTATTTCCATTATCTTTTTCTTTAATTTCTTTTCTTTAATTATTCTGTTTTTTTATCAACACCAAAATTATTTTATTTTAAATTAACCAATCAAAAATCATAAAAAAGATTTATTTTCTTAATGAATGTTTTGTTATTAATTAGTTTAATTAATTTAGGGCAACTTTAATCTCTTTCACAATTTAAATTTAATTAGAAAATTAGGTTAATTCTTGATTTAATTTTTCCTTTCTCAAATAAAATAAAAATACAAAAAATAGGTTTTAGAATAAATTAATTTATTTCTCTTAATTTAAAATTAATTAGACTTAGGATTTTCCTTTAATTTAGCTATTTCATTATTTTCTAAAAAATAGCAAAAACATTTTTTAATTAATCGCAATTAGGTTTAGGCAAGGGTCAAAACCCTAGTTGTCTCGTATTCGATTCATCGCGCGCGTATTATTTGTTTTTGTCAATATTGTTGTAATTGTGCATGGTTTGTAATAGTTTAAGCTAGGTTTTTTTATTTATCGCTTCTTCCCGGGTTTTTGGCTATGTAATTAATTCCCTTCCCCGAAGCCTTGTAATAGCGTAGATTTACTTTCTCGCATTTTAATTCTCACAAATATTTGATTGTTTAGATGTATGTTAGTAGGATTTCATGACAAGAATGCATGATAAATTAATCCAATTAGAAAACCCAAATGTGCAAAGATTAAATAACTAAAAACAAATCACTCGCACATATCACTCTTAGGGTATACCCTCGCTTCGGTTGCCTTCGGTAAACGATCATTAAGCATAAGGTGTCTTAGTGGTTACCCTCATGTCTAAAAAGGATCAGACGTCCCATTCGAATGTTACCTCAGAAATGTTGCCTCGAATATGATCTTAAGACTCTAGAGTTATTACTAAGGTGTCCTAATATTGCTTTAGTGATCGTATGTCCCTTTCGAATTGACCCTTACAAATTCCAACGATGGTGCTACCTATTTATCAATAGTAGGATAGCGCTGTCTAAAGGAAACGAGAATAGAAACAATCTTTTTTCGAGTAGGTAGATGCTAGTAGGTACTTGCTCAAATCAAAACTTTTCACACTTACACTTTTCAAACAAATTTTCAAAACAACTTCGTCACACCTTTGAGGACCGATACAAGGGTTATCACGAAGTCAAACTGTTTCAAAATAAAGCACATACACAAGCAATTTTTAAAAGATGAGAAAGTACCTAAGAGCCCATGGAAAACCATGGATAGAAAGGGTGCTAATACCTTCCCTTTCTATAACCTACCCCGTACTCAGAAACATCTCGAAAAAGGATTTTTTTCTATACTTTTTTCCTTTCCGATTGGATGAAATAAAAGTCAGTGGCGACTCTTGCTTACCGCGACATTTTGCGAACATAAAAATGCAAAACACAAACCAACATTTCAAAACAGTCGGTTCTGCCACCGTATCACAGAACTGGCGACTATGCTGGGGAATTATAAGTGGGGTATACCTTAGGATCTAGGTCATTTAAATTGCTTCTCTTGATTGATTTGTTTGCTTTATGTTTGAGGGTTCTGTTTGGGGTTACTATAGATCACACCCCCGGATCTGGGGAATACCTTTTAGGTAAGTAACAATAGACTGTGAGGGAACTGTACAGCGTAGACCAATACTGTTGAAGTAATAGTTACGTTGGTGTGGCACTTTGGTTAGCACCGGTATCCCTCGTGGAGAAATGAGGAGAATACGGGGCCGCCGCGTTGTGTCGTTAAGCATCAATTGACCTTAGAACCTTTAATCGCCTAACTTGGCCATTAGAAAGTAGTGAGATAGCTGGCCTCGGTGTAGAGCTGAGAACTGGTTGATACTCGATGCTACACTCAGATCATACTCTCGGAATAATTTCGGCCGCAAGAAAAGATTGCGTGAGGTGAAACCATGACCGATGGAGGATGGTCAGTGATATTGAGATCCTCTAGAACCCGGTTACTATTTATAGGACAGGCTGAACCAATTCAACTTCAAGAGGGTACTACCTTAAAACCCATGCAAGCCTAAACCTAAGGCTGTTTGTGTGACTTGTGTGCTTTTAACTTGAACTACTTGCACCGTTTTATTATCTGACAACATGAATTCCTTTCAGGTTTTGTTTACAGTCCTTATCCAATAACTTGGATTTCTTGCTGGGTTTACTTGCTTACATCACCTTGCACTTTTGCTTAAACGCATAGCATACACATCATAACATCATTCCTTAACATTTCCTTAACCATTTCAAGGATCTCAAGGGTTTGAGATGCAGGTTATGGTAAATCAGACGTCTAGCAAGGGGCAAGGGGATTTATTTTCCTCTAGCCAATGTTGCATAGAGATCCAAACACGATAACTTGAGTCAGTGGCTATGACCCACTCGATATGGTGAGCTTGACTCTTGAAGAAGGACTCTTAACGACACGAAGTTTCTTGAATTAAGTTGCAACCAAATTCTAACAGTTTCTTGTTTACCCCGCGAGATCCTTGAAAACATTGCATACATATATCATACATATCATTGCATAACAGGTCTTCCAGTATAGGTCTCTCATGTTCTCGCTGTTTATTTCAGCAATGGCTCTCAAACAAGACAATATAGATCTTCAAACTCAAGAAGCTTAATTCAGGGAAATATTCCTAAACCTATACAAGGGGAAAGAAGAGTTAAAAACACTCCTCGTTGGGAACTTGGTCAGAAAAAGTCCTGAAGACAATAAGGACGAACGGCTGGAACAACTGCAAGCTGAGGTAGGTGCAATGAGAACCCAAATGCTGGGGCAGATGGCTCTTATCCAAGGATTAGCCCGAAGACAAGAAGAGCTGAAAGCTATCGTCAACCAACTTCATCAAGACGGATACAACAATATGAAGCAAACAGTCGAGGTCGGGGACCAAGTCATTGATCAACCTCCAAGAAGACAAAAGGTTGGTTTGGTGAAGATTGGACCTTTCCAAATTGCTACTACATCACGGGTCCAATAATAACCTCGCAAAAAACAACGGGTTAATCAGAGTAAGCCGGATATGCCTAAAAGGCCGTTTACCAAACTCAACATGTTGTTGTCTCAAGCTTTGCAACACCTGTTAAGGATGAATCTGATTACGTTGATAGGACCTCATCCGAATCCCAAGACTTCTTCGCCTAAGTACAATCCTGATGCCAGGAGTGCATACCATTCCAACAGCCCGGGGCATGATACTGATGACTGTTGGGCATTGAAAAATAAAATTCAGGACTTGATTGATGAAGGAGTGTTGGAGTTTACACAAGATGGTCAGGATGAGTTCTTCTACCATCCCTCCAAGGCACGTCCTCTGAAGTGACAAGACCATACGAAGAGGCTTTTGTTCATTAGAACTTTCAATATGTCATTTTCTTTTGATTTGTTTGAACATTTATTCATATCAAACCTCGTTATGTCATCAATGCATTACACATGTTTGTCTTGAATCAATTCATTCGTATTCACTATTTCAAAAATGCGTTCTTATTTCCTTTTGTGATATTCAACTCTCGATTAAAAACTCTAAGCCTTAGAGGGAGGATGACGAAAATGATACCATAATATCTACAATATGCTTTTGAACAGACCCTGCTGACGATGTACATGTGTTGTTTCAAATCCTAAACAATAGACTTATAAGGAAGATAATCCCTAGTCAACCCCTTCGAGCCAAAGAAGTAGGAGTTTTCTTTTCACACAAATTAAAACCCTTAATTATAACCTGGGGCAGGGTAGTTTCTCAGTTAATTTAGATGTGCATTCAGTCGCAATATTCTACTTCATACATAATGAATGGCATCAAAGACGTCCTTCCAAAACAAAATACCGTGATAGTTCCGTATAATCGTCAAGACATGCAGTCATTATCTCTCGAAATAAAAGCCCATTAAGTCAAAACCTATGAAGGAGACTTAAGAGAAAAATTGGGGCATCCCGCTGACTGTAATCACAAAAAGAAACAGTTCAGGCAAAAGACAGGGATAATAAAATAAAAAAGAAAGAGGTCCTACAAACCCTCAACAAAAAAGAAATGACTGCCTATTCAAAATAAATTGTCAGTATCCGAACCATCACTGGAATATCATAGCAAAGACTCAAACGGGATCTAAATGCATAATTAACTGAGTTTAGGATCGAAGAACATCACGAAGAACAAGTGGGTACAAATAAAATTTGAGCCTTTATCCTTTGTTTCTTAAACCGTGAACTAGGCCACGTTATAACCCTTAAAAGTCCTAGCTGAAGCATGGGTTAGTTCGAAAGCATACTGTTACAAAAGGTATCCTGACTCCTGAAGGTCCATTACAAATCCTGAGTTGATATCACATCTTTGCAAAATTCTATTTTGCTAAAAAAAAACTGCATTTTCAAAACCTCAAGACAGACATAAGCTTTTCATTCTTAAAATAACATTGTTTACATATGACTATTTGTTCAACAACAAATAAATTCTCATGACGAATATCTAGTGAATAAAAACCTTCTCAATAAAAAGGATCACCTCAAGTGGAAAAACACTTCCAACCAAGGGGCACGGCATGATCATCGTCCATCATCTGCTAAAAAATCATAACATACCTGCCATTCTCATCAACATAGTCATGATCAACCTATTTTTTTCCATCACAGACACCATAAAAACGCCAGTCCCCACCACTCTACAACCTCCTTACTCTAAACAACAAAAAGTCTGACCATCACCACTGAGTTGCCCATATTTCATACATCATTCAGCCTACAAAAGAATTTGTAGCTTCAGCACTCACACAGTAACAGTCACACGCATTCACAACGTGTAACACAACAAAAGCATAGCAGATCAAGAGAATAAGAAGAAGTCAGAAGGAGAAGAATTTAAAAATAAAGTAGAAGATTATTGCTCAGAGGATCAAAGATTCTCTTACCTAGACATTACAACCTCATTCTTCTGGTTTTCTCTTCATTTCCGCTCCATCATCAAAACCGGGATAAACCTCCGTCTTGTAGGTAAAATTTTCTCTTTGATTTTGATTGATTCTTCATACCACATGAATTCTAAAGCATACTTGAGTAATTCCCCCATTCTTTAGGCTCAATATCGGGTTTCATCATATCGATTTCATTAGTTGGGTTTTTTTCCTTCCAGATTTGTTTAAGTAATTGGTGATTACGTGCGGTTGCGGCAGTGATGTTAGAGATAGTAGAGACAAATCGTGAGAAAAAGAAGAGAGATAGGAGGCCCTAGATGTTGTTTTTCAACTGAGAACTTTAAGCTAGATAGAATAATAGCGAGTGTTCAGAGGGAGTAATATTTTTCGTGAAAGAGATAACTAAGGGTTTTAGCGGCGCCTCTTCTGTACCTAGGGTTTTCAAAACCCTTCTTTTTCCTTTTCCCAGTCGGGTCAGCCCATTGGGCTTGTTGGCCGACTTTCCTCAACCGCTTTCACCTTATATTTTAATTAAGTCATAGATATAATAGATAGAAAACACAGCCAGTTGGCAAATCATCATGGTTCATAATCAGGAGAACCCAAGTTCAATCCCTGTTGGGTTACTTTTTTTTGTTTTTTTAGTTCATTTAGTTTACTTCTCAATTTCCTTAATTTGACAATAAATATTATTTTAGGTCTAGCTTTTAAATGAAAATATATAACTTCAAATATTTTGTTAGTTTAGACTTAGTGAATAATTTTACTAATTAACTTTTTCTTTAGTCTTAATTTGTCTGTTTTCATAAAAAATACCAAAAGACAAAATATATATACATTTGATTTATTTCTTTAGTTAATTATTTTCTTTAATAGAATAGAATTTTATTTTTCTTTCCAAACTTTTCAAACAAATACCAAAAATTTTATTTCCATACTTTGTTAATTAATTTTTACTTCATAGATTGTTGTAGTTTTAATTAATTGTTCGATTTGATTTGGTTGTATTGATTGCCTATTTTTAATTTTAATCGCATTGATCTATCCCCATTAGTAAATTTGAACCCCCATTCCTGAAAGCTCTGTAGTAGCATAGAATTTTAATTTCTTCAATTTACTGTTTTCCTTATACTGTATAGTAATTAGGGGTGCATGGCAAGATTTAAAATCAATCGCTAGATAACCCTAATCAAAGAATAACTTAACTTGAATCAAACAAACTTACACACACGCACCTCTAGGGCAACCTCACTTGTTGCCTCAAAAACACAGTCATGTCCCTCGAATATGGGACGCTTTATCAAAGACCCTTCGATAAAAAAAGATCGTAGTCCCTCGATGTTGCCTTCGGTAAAATGATCTAGTCCCTTACGAAAAATTGCTAAAGCGTCTCACAAGTTGCCTTCTATGACTGTGTGATTGACCCACGCCTGTCCCTTCACACCCAACGATGGGGATTCTTACCAAATCAATGGTAAGATAGCCACATCTAAAGGAGGAAGAAAATAACATTTAAGACCTTTTGAGTAGGTAGGATGCTCCAAGTTGCTCACTTGCTCACAACAAAACATTTTATACACCAACACTCTCATTTTGAAACATTTCCAAAAGACAAAGCTTTTTTTGTACGCGTTCTTATAGAAACGAGAACCATTACAAAGACACCTTTTCAAAATTACTTTCAAAAAACACATTCCACAAACACTTCTTTGAACTATTTTCCAAACAAACACTTTGTACGCGTTCTTATAGAAACGAGAACCATTAGAAAGATGTTTTTAAAATAATTTCAAAACCCACACCACAAGAACATTTTCAAACAAAAGCAAGTGATCTAGCAAGCAACTAAGTTCCCGTAGATAACTACGGATGAAAAGGGTGCTAATACCTTTCCTTTTCATAACCTACTCCCCGAACTCAAGAAATAATCTTGAAAGGTCTTTCCTGTTCTTTTCAGTCTTTCCTTATTGGATAAAATAAAAGTCGGTGATGACTCTTGCTATCCTCAACAATTGCGATCAAACGCAAACAACCAAGTCAGTTCTCCCACCGCGTTACATAGGTCATTTCAAAAGTCAACAAAAAGACACTTTTTGTCAAGGCAACATACATCAAGATAAATTCTTCAAATGAAAAAATGATCAACATAGAGGTTGTAAAGGACATCTTGAGATTTCCAAAAAGTCCAATATCACCTTCAAAAAACAAAAATTGAGTGAGTTATGACCATTGCAAGTTGGGAAATTTTGAGCAAATGCATGAAGACCAAATTGAACAAGTTTGATATTTTCGACTTTTATGCCATAATCCTGGGATCCAAACGTGTGTTATACCCTTCATACACCTCCGAATTCATTCACACCCCCTTTGGCCTTGTTTCATTTAAACTATTTTAATTATTTTTGATTTAATTCACTAATAATACAAAATAATATAAGATAAAATTATATCTTATTACACAAGAGTCCAAGCCCATTTGTTTTTGCCCTAAAAATCCTTTATATATTCATACACCAAAACAAGAACAAAGGACACGAATCCTTGCACCACAAAATTGTCAAAAAAACATCAAAATTTTCTAAGAACCCTAAGTTTTGAAAACCCTATGTTGAGCCTCCTCACCATCAAACTTCCATTCCATTCACTTCTAGGGACATTGAAGGGTGAGATTGGATTGATTACCCTGATCCAAAGGGCCTGAAACAGCATACATGCATCATCGTCTTCCATTATTTCATGATTTTTGTATTTCTGTTTTCATTATATTTTAACGCACACTAATGCCACTAACGTGCTCCTAAGATGCAAATGTGAAGGTTTGAATCACCACATGAGTTCCATGCTATCTGAACCTTGAATGGCCATGATCAAACCGATTCATGTTATTTTTACCATACCTCCTAAACCAGGACGAATTAGCCCTAAAAAATGTTCCCATTGGATTCACATCCTCTGTTTTAGGGGGGTAGGACATTATTGGATCATTAACATTATTTTTTGCAGGTTTTGAAAAAATGGGTCGCTGAAAAAGAAGACCGGAGCTAGGGCTCCGAAACTTCTCTGACTAGTATATTTGATTATATAATATATATTTATTATTTCAGTGAATGGATGTATCACCACCCCAGAGGTTAAAACATGCACGCTAAATCATTCCTCCCTCTAGTCACGGGTTCGATCCCCGACTTTGATATTTTTTTTCATATTTCTCATATTTTTGCAGGTTGATTATAAAACATGTTGGATACGTATCTTAGCACAGGCGCGCACTTGGCCTGGTTGTATGCATACTTCCTGAAGGCCTTGGGGGGCATGAGTTCAACACTCATCTCCAGCATTCTTTTTCTCTATTTTTTTACTAACATTATTTTCTTTTTCTTAACCCTAATTTTTTAATAAACCTTAATTATTTTTTATTCAACATTAAAACAAATTAGGTTTAGTGTCTTTCTCATGAATTAATTTTGATTTTTTTATTAGATTAAATAGGATAATTATTTCGATTAATTTAATTACTTAACCTTTTCAATTAATTAAAATCAACCTAGATTTAGGGTTTGTTTAACTTAATTACTTAATCAGTTTTTTTTCCAATTAAAATCAATTAGGTTTAGGTTAAATCATCAATCATTTTTCATCAAGAAACTTCTCCGTTTCTTTTCCTTTTTACTGGTTTGTGCGCTTTATTATTTTTGCATTAGTTTTCCTATTATGTAATTGCTACAAAATGTAATAGTTTAACTAGGGTTTTATTTGCTTTCTATTTCCCCCCAATTTTTATGGTTTGTACCCCCTTCCCCGAAGCTTTGTAATAGCGTAGGACTTTTAATTTCTGCAATTTACTGCTTTCCTAATGACTTCTAGTAATTAAGGTATGTATGGCAGGACATAAAAATAATCGTAGAAAACCCTAATCTAGATAAAATAACTGAATTGAACCACTATTCACACTTGCACCTCTAGGGTAACTTCACTCGTTCCCTCAGAAAACAGTCATGTCCCTCAAACATAGGGGCGCTTTAGAAAAGTCCCTCCGATTAAAAATATCGTAGTCCCTCGATGACCCTTCGATGTTGCCTTCAGTAAACGATTGTAGTCCCTTACGATAAATTTCTAAAGCATACTCACAAGTTGCCTTTATGATTGTACAATGACCCTCGCATGTCCCTTCACATCCAATGATAGGGTTTCCTACTAACTAATGGTAGGGTAGCACTATCTAAGGAGGAGGAAAGTAACACGAAATACTTTTGAGTAGGTAGATAACTCATAATCGCTTGCTCACAAAAAAACATCTTTTCACACAAACACTTTTTTCTCTGAAATATTTTCAAAACAAACACTTTGTATGCGTTCTCAAATGATATGAGAATTATTACAAAGTCTTTCCGAACTTAGGCATTTTCATAATATTTTCAAACACACGAACACAAAGCATTTTCAAACAAAGTGAGCTAGCGATTAAGAGCCTGTAGATAACTACGGATGAAAAGGGTGCTAACACCTTCCCTTTTCATAACTTACCCCCCAAACTCAAAATCTATCAAAGGTCTTTCCTGTTCTTTTCACCTTTCCTAATTGCTGGATAAAAGAAAATTCGGTGGCGACTCTTGCTAACCGCAACATTTGCGATAAAATGCAAACCAAGTTAGTTCTCCCACCGTATTACAGAACTGGCGACTCTGCTGGGGAGAAATAAAAAGTGGGGTTACCTTTAGAGTTAGATCACTTTTAATGCTTTACTTGTTTGATTTGATTGCTTTTATAATTCAAGGTTTGCTCGAGTTGATTTCTTACAAAGATCTTATACCAAGATCTGGGGGCATTTTAGGTAAGTATCAATAGATCATGGAAAATATACGGCGTATACCGATATGGTTGAGATAATGTCTATGTTAGTGCAACACATTGGTTTGTACTGGTATCCCTCGAGTCAGTTGGGGAGCATACTAGGCTTCCGTGTGGTTTCATAAGCACTAACTGACATTAGAACCTTAATTGACCCAACTTAGCCATTAAAAGGTAGTGAGTTAGCCGACTTTGGTGCAATCCGAAGTTGGTTGATACTCGATACTAAACTCATTGGATTTGACTCCCGGGTTTTTTTGGTGGCAAGTCAGTTGTCGGGCTAGACGAAACTTGTGGGAAAGATCAGTGATAATGAGATCCCTAGAACCCAGTTACTTCTTTAGGACAAGTTGAGCCAACTAAACTTCAAGAGGGTACTTACCTACAAACCCCATGCAAGCCTAAACCTATGGCCTTGTGTTCTTTTTTTTGTCTTTGATTTATCTATTTAAACGTGTTATCATGACATCATAACATCATAACATCATCATATTATGACTAACCATTTCAAGTATCTAGGGGATTTATCTTTGTTTTGTGTTACAGGGTCATGGCTTCCAATCGTAGGAATACCATCCGAATCAACTTCATGGGGATACCTTCTCATCTTAAGGAGTTAGTCTCAGAAGTTTCCGACAATTCTCAATTCACCAAGAAACATGGTCATCTACTCAGTCTGGTTACCACTGATTTTCAGAAAGACATGACGAGCATTCTTTTCTAGTTCTTTGATCTGAAGCATCACAATTTTACCTTCCTAGATTATCATTTGGTACCTACAATGGAAGAATTCTCTAAGTTGCTCGAAGTGCCTATTCTTGATCAGATACCTTTCATCAGTTTAGAGCAAGTTCTGAAACCCGAAAACATTGTAGTAGCTTTACATCTGAAAAGACCGGACATTATATCTAATTGGGAAACAAGGAACAGATCAAGGGTTTCCCTCCTAAATTTTGGATAGAGAAGTCTCATGGATTTCTAGATGCCATGAATTTTCGCGCTTTCGAGGATTTGCTGGCTTTGTGATCTATGGGTTGGTACTATCCCCTAATCCGAACTAATTCATAGATATGAGTGCCATCAAGATATTTCTCACTCATAATCCAGTACCTACTTTGCGCGAAGATATTTTGCATTCCCTCCATACTCGTACTATAAAGAAATGAGGAATTATTATGTGTTTCATACCTCTACTCTCCAGGTGGTTTATTCCGCACCTACCCTGATCAGTGATAAAGAACGAAAAAGGTCTGAGGTGGTCTCAAAGATTGATATCTCTCACTCATGCAGATATTTATTGGTGTTCTCGATCTCAGATATATGTCACTATTATTGAACAATGTGGGGAATTCCCTAATGTACCACTCCTTAGTATAATAGGGGGCATTACTTATAACCCTTCTCTAGCTCTGCGCCAGTTTGGTTATGCTCGAAGGGATGGTCCTCATGATATGCTCATCCAGGGTATTATGTTCGACTATGGGAACGATCCTTAAAATTACCATAAAAGGTTTATACATGCTTGGGGTGCAGTCAACAAGATTGATAACAAGACCTTGGGACACAATAAATCCCTTCCTCTGGAGCCTTACCTCAGATGGGTGTGGTCTCATGCTTAAAATCTTAGAATGACATATCCTGCTATCTTACCATTGATTGTAGAGCCTATTGTTGAAGGAGATATTTCCTATACCGTTCTTCATCCCGATATGCCTACCGACTTCGAAGAGCTACAAAAATCCTGGATTCAGCTTAAGGAAGAAATAGATACCTTCGAAGCTCAGTTCTATGCTAGTGAGAATAAAGTATTGGAGTTGAAAAAATGACTCCACAAAGAACAAAGCCTTAACGCCTATGTCAACACAAAGAGGAAGCATCCATGGGAGATTTGAATTTACATTCTGCTATTTTGTAACTCTTTTATTAAAAGAAATTGTAATTTGAGTTTATTACTAAAATTTCTTTTGTTTCCTTTTTGTTTAAACAAATTTAAATCCCACAACGGTCCTTGAAAACATTGCATGTACATATCATGCATCATTACATCACAGGTTTTCCCATACATTTTTTCTCATCTTCTTGCTGTTTATTTCAGTAAAAGATGGCTCTTGAACAAACTGTTAAGGAACTCCAAGCTCAGAATGCTCAATTCCAGGAGACCCTCCTGAATCTTGCTCAAGGACATAAAGATATGATGGAACTCATCGCCAAAAAGAAGAAGACTCAGAAGCCAATTGTTATTCTTAACATGGGAACAAGGTTCAGAGGTCCTCCCAAGCAAGCTTAAGACTGTGATATTCCATCAAATGAAGATGACAACCGAGAGGAAGATGGTAAAAGTGTCAGGCTTAAAGGTGGAAGTAACCTTGGTTTTGGTAAGGTTTCTGAGGAAGGAGACTATTCTGATGAATAGTATCTTCCCGCTGATGACAGATACAAGCAGCTGGAAGATCGTCTTAAGGCTATGGAAATCTAGAAAGTTCCTGGATTGGATTTCATAGAACTGGGTCTTATTCCGGGGGTGGTTATCCCTCACAAATTCAAAGTCCATGCTTTTGTTAAATATGATGGTGTGTCTTGTCCGAAACTTTATCTGCGATCTTATGTTTGGAAGATCCAACTCCATACTGCTGACATAAAGTTATGGGCGCACTTCTTTCAGGAAATTCTGTCTAGTACACAACTCAAGTGGTTCTATCAGCTGAAAGGAACTAACATTCGTACTTGGGAAGACTTGGTTGTTGCTTTCTACAAGCAGTATCAATATAATGCTAACCTCGCACCGACTCGGGTGCAATTACAAAACATGACTATAGGCTCGAATGCAGGTTTCAAAGAATACACCCTGAAATGGAGAGACTTAGTTGGAATAGTGCAAACTCCCTTGTCTGACTGGGAGCTAGTTGATATGTTCGTGGGAACTCTAACAGGTCCATTCTTTAATCATTTGATTGGGATTTCTTCAGCTGGTTTTACTGAGCTGTTCCTAACTGGGGAACGAGTTGAAAGTGGTATTAAGAACGGAAAAATTCAAGTGGTTACGTCTTCGAGTGCTGTAAAGAAGACGTTCAATAATAAAAAGGAAACCAATGTTATTTTTGGCCAGAAAGGCTGTGGGAAACATGACTGTAATCAGCCTGTGGGAGCGATACTAATTTCTAATCCTGCACCTGTTCAACAACAATAACAACATGCCAATAGGTGTAGGTCAGATGCTCCGGGAAGGCTGCTTACCAAGATTAATATGCCATTGTCTCAGGCGTTACAACATTTACTCAAAGAGGATCTGATTACACTACGGGATCCTCCTCAGAATCCTAACACCTCCTCTCCTAAGTACAATCCGAACATGAGATGTTCCTACCATTCTAACAGTCTTGGGAACGACACCAATAACTGCTGAAGCCTGGAAAAAAATCCAGGACATTATTGATAACAAATATATTGAGTTTAATCCTCCAGAGACCTCGAGTGTGATTACTGCACCTATGCTGAAGCACGAAAAATGCATAAATGCTATTGATGATGTTTCTGTTATAGAAGACATTGACGGTGATTATGACCTTGACAACTGGATCTTTCCTACAATTGGCAACAGGCTCATCAACTGGAAGGCGGAAGACATTATCTCTATCACCTTAAGTCAGGAGTAATAGATACACTTTTGTTCTTATTGCTTTCAAAGTTTTGGCTTTGTAACTTTCAAAATAATGACTTTAAACCTTGTGCCTTACCCGAGGCACAACCGTTCATTTGTTTAGGGTTGTCATTTCATAAACATGTTTTCATTTAATAAAAGCATTGGACGTTTTTCATTCAAATTTTTTGCTCTCTTTCTTTCTTTTCAATTTTATCACTTTCAAATAGCTATGTGTTCTTATGCACACCCACACAATACATTACAGATCTACATCCACTCTGGATCCCATTGTTAACAATTCTGCTATTGCCAATTATGACTTTGAAAATATGATCTACCAAGCCGAGGACGAAGGTGAGGAGGATTGTGAAATACCAAGAGAACTTGCCAGACTGTTAGTGCAAGAAGAGAAAGCTATTCAACCGCATGAAGAGCCAGTTGAAGTGGTAAACTTGGGTTCTGAAACAGACATAAAAGAGGTCAAGATAGGTGCCAATTTAGAGGACAATATCAAGAACAGGTTGATACAGATGTTGCATGAATATGTTGAGATCTTTTCTTGGTCATAAGAAGACATGCCATGGCTTAATACCGATAAAATAGAAGGTTCATCGTATGTGACCCAAGATGTCAGAGAAGATCAAGGCTGAGGTTATGAAACAATTCAATGCAGGGTTCTTAGCGGTGACATTATATCCTCAATGGTTTGAAAATGTTGTTCCGGTACCCAAGAAAGACGACAAGTTATGTATGTGTGTAGACTATAGAGATCTAAACAGAGCGAGCTCCAAGGATGATTTCCCGCTTCCACATATTGATTTTTTGGTCAACAACACCACTCAGCACAAGGTATTCTTCTTCATGGGTGGTTTCTCGGGATATAATCAGATAAAGATTGAAGAATGGAAAAACACAAGAAAGGGGGTTTTGATATGGTGTTTTTAAAACTTAAATACAAAAGACACGTTGGTTATCCTGGTTTGTTTGAACTCAAACTACTCCAGTCCACCCGCCAAGGTGATTTCGCCTCTCTCAACGAGGTCTTAATCCACTAATCAAACTTGATTACACAAATACGATGACAACCGTCAAAGTCTTCTTGAGTTTAAACCACAAACTTGTTTTCTCAAAGTATTACATAATACAATATTTGAAACCGTGTACAAGATGTTTTTTCTAACAAAACATTATCACATAGGTGATGTATTACACAAATGAAATTCAATAGATTGAAGGTGGTGAAATTTATCGTTTTTAGTGCATAGCAAAATTATAAACGATTTCTCCTTCAAGTCTTGTTTATATAGGAAATACATGTGAGGAGCTTTTAGAATCTTGATAAATAGTAATTTAAAGAACTTTCCAAACATAGAAATTCTTGTCCTCTTTCAGCCGTTACTTTTGAATAGTCATGAATGAAATGTAAAGCTTCAGAACATGCTTGCTAATGATTACATCAGAAGATGTATGTTACCGTTGGGACTCCTTTACTTCTTTCCAGAACTGTACGAAACAGAATAATGGAGTTCTTATTCACAATGTTTAGTGCACTCAGAAGTTGTAGCTTTATAACTTCTTTATATAAGCGTGTTATGCAGATTTTGCTTTATATATAAGATGTGTTGAATCAGAGTTTAAACAATGATCTAAATCATCTTTTGTGCTTCTTTCATCAGAACTTCCCTGCAAAACAAAATACTTATTTAGGGAGCATAATTGTTCATTGAGTGTTTGTTATCATCAAAACTCTTACAAGGGTTGTAGAATCAAACTATGTTCTAACAATCTCCCCCTTTTTGATGATGACAAAAACTTGGATATTTTGATCAAATACGTAAAGAACATAAAGCATTAAAGTCTCCCCCTGAGTTGAATACTCAGATAGAGAAGAAATACTTCCCTGAAGATTGTTCTGATCAGAGTTTTTTAGAAAAAGGTTTATCATGCGTCCACAACTTTCCTGAAAAGAGTTTGTTCCGATTTTTCTTTTAGAAAAAAACAATAGAAGTTATGATATTCAAAAAGCTTGAGACTGAGTCTCAATACTGTTATATTCGAAATATCTTATGTTCTCCCCCTTTTTTGTCAAGAATCAAAAAGCAATAAAAACAGTTTAGACAATAAAAGGCATTTTGTATTAAAAAACATTCAAGGAAACCAATAAAAAACACAATGAAGAAAACAAATTTCAGAACTAATTTTGAGGTGGTGGAAGTCGTGCAAACAGGGCTTCCAATAAACTCTTGATATGATTGTTTGATTCCTCTTATTTTCCAAGCATCCCCTTAATTTCATTGCAAGTTTCATCCTGCTTGTTTAGCCTTTCCTTAAACACAACATTTTCTTTTTTCAGCTCCTCTGGAGATGAAGGGTTATCTTTCTTTTTGGCAGCTTTAGGAGTATTCTGTGGGATTTGGAGATGAAGGGTTTTTAGATGTTGATATCAGTACTGATTCAATAACAAAAACAAAAGAAGGGTTACCTTTCTTTTTGGCAGCTTTGGGAGTCTTCTGAGAAGTTCCTTCTGCAACTACTTTCCTTTTCCTTGATTTTCTTGGAGCAACTTCTAGAGGTTGTTGTCTTAGATCACGGATGTTCACATCTAGATTTGTCCCGTCCCTCTTGCAAACATCCAAATACATGAGAACAATATCTGGAGAAGCATCTGTTTGAGTGAAGATATGGAAATCCTTCAGAGGTACTCTTTTAGTGGTAATGACTTCCTTGGTGGTGATTGTTGGATCCTTCTTGATAGTTTCAATAATCTTCATCATTTTCAGATTCTCGGTGTTGATAGGTTTACTAGCACAAGCTCCCAGAGTGCTAGCTTGTTAAGCCTCAATCATATGTTCTATTAGTTTGTTTTCTGTCAGAATATCTGAAATGAGTCTTCCCAAAGGGATCCAATATCTCTTTGTTATTTCTTCTTCTCTTGTCTCTTTGATGCTGGTCTTCAGATGATTGAACAAAAGATGTGAAAGATTAACCTTTGCTTTGGTGGCTATGAAGTACAGAAGATACTGCTGATCAATATTGATGTAATCTGGAGAACATGTAGGTTTCCTGTGATTGATGCAACCCAAAATGATCTTAGACAAAATTCTGAGGTAATCCTTCAGATCTTTGATTTTGTTGAATGGTTGGCCAAATGTAAAGATTTCCTTTGAGATCTTGGTTAGGTCAGCGCCTTTGTCAGCTATATCACTGTAACGAATACCGCCTCCGACGTGACCTATTAGTTGCCTAATGAGATCTTCAGAGATGGCGATTTTCTTTCGCATAACGAAAGAAGTAACCGGATGATTTGAAGTTGTAGCGTGAATCCAAAATTATTTAACAAGTATATGAAAAACTGGACCCAGTAGGCGATCAAAGTACTTAGTCCACCCTTGAAACACAACATCAGGGGTTAAATCATATACGTTTTCCTTCATGCTGACGAAATCTACAATGAGTTCACACAGAACTTCCAGTGAATAAATGGTGTGAGGAGAGTTCTTGAGGGTTCTTCATACCTTTCTGTTGTTGAGGAAGAAGAGCCAGGAATGCTTTGAGAAACTTGAGCAAGTTTTTGAGAGTAACCCATTTTTTCACACAGACTCTTTTAGGGTATTTGAAATATTTAACAAATTTAAGAGAGAAAAAGAAATTGAGACTGGAAATATGATAATGAGTGTGAATGAAGTAAATATACATAAGAAAATAGAAGACTTAATTAACAAGAAAAAGGTTTAAAAAAATGATTACGTGCATTGATGATTCCGGAAAAGAGGGATAGCGAAAAGATATGAAATAATTACCGATATGACACGAGCCTCAATGCATCAACTCAACGTTTCAGTCTCTTCAAAATTTGAACACGTGTTTAACCTTAGAGGAAAACCTTACGTAAAGTTGACAAATGTTGATATTGTGAACTTCATGTTTCTCTCTTTGAAATGAACTATTTGGAGAATGTTCAGATCTTCTTAGATAGATCCTGATATAACTTTCCTTCTTACTTCTGAAGAACTATTGATCATATGTTCACACAAAATGATAAAGGCATAAAATTCTAAGGTTTAAAGTATACATAATCAAAACTATCATTATGGGCATAATTTCATGCTGAGATGTTTCAGAATGAAGTTAAACCTATCTTCAGAAAGAGGTTTAGTGAAAACATCAGCCCATTGATGGTCTGTGTCTATAAATTTTAATGAAAGAATTCCTTTCTGAATATAGTCCCTAATAAAATGATGTTTAATTTCTATATGCTTAGCCCTAGAATGTAAAATGGAATTTGTTGAAAGACTTATAGTAGAAGTATTGTCACAGAATAGGAATGTTACTATCATATATGTTGAAGTCTTCAAGTTGGCTTTTCATCCAGAGCATTTGTGTGCTGCATCCAGCTGCTTCTATATATTCAGCTTCAACAGTTGTCAATGCAATAGTGGATTGCCTATTGCTGGACCATGATATTAGATTGTCTCCCATAAATTGGCAGCTTCTAGAAGTTATTTTACTTTCTATTCTGTCTCCAGCGAATTCAATGTTACTGTGCCCTACTAATTTGTATTCTTTGGTTTTTTTATAATAAAGACCAAGATTAGTAGTATCTTTCATATACTTGAAAATTCGCTTAACAACTGTTAAGTGAGATTCTCTATGATCTCATTGGAATCTAGCACACAGACAGACACTGTACAGAATATCAAATCTTGAAGCTGTTAAGTATAAGAGAGAACCAATCATACCTCTATAGAGCTTATGTTCTACCTTCTTACTTACCTCTTCCATTTCCAAAATTCATGTGGGATGCATAGGAGTTTTGGTTGGCTTACATTCTGAAAAGTCAAATTTCTTCAAAATTTCTTTAACATACTTGCTTTGATGTATGTAGGTTTCTTCTGGAGTTTGGTTGATTTAGATACCCAGAAAGAACTCGAGTTCCCAAAGAGGCTTTAGTATATCCAAAAATAATATCATCTACGTAAACTTGAAAAACCAGAATGTCATTTTTAATTAGTTTATAGAATAAATTAGTGTCCACCTTCCCTCTGGTAAAATCATTTTCTAATAGAAAATTACTTAGTCTTTCATACCAAGCTCTGGGAGCTTGTTTCAGACCATATAGTGATTTCTTAAGTTTATAGACATAATCTGGATGTTTTGAATTTTCAAAAACATGGGGTTGGTGCACATAAGCTTCTTCATCAATGTAACCATTTAAAAACACACTTTTAACATCCATCTGATAAAGAGTGAAGCCATTATTTACTGCAAAAGAAATTAAAAGTCTGATAGATTCTAACTTGGCGACTAGAGTAAAGGTTTCTGCATAGTCTATCCCTTCTTGCTGACTATAACCTTGTTCCACCATTCGTGCTTTGTTTCTAACGACTTCTCCTTGTTCATTTAGCTTGTTTCTGAAGACCCATTTGGTTCCAATGATGTTAAATCCTTTTGGTTTAGGAACAAGATCCAACACATCATTTCTGGTGAACTAATTTAATTCTTCCTGCATTGCGAGTATCCAGTCATTGTCCAAAAGGGCTTCGTCAATGGAAGTTGGCTCAATCAGAGACATTAATCCCATGAGAGTTTCTTCAGAATTTATGAATGTAGATCTTGTTTTGATTGAGTCTTCTTTCTTTCCCAGAATTTTGTTTTCTGGATGATCTAAACTACTTCTGGACTGTCTTTTCTGGATGGGCTCTTCAGATGTTGCTATAATGTTTGTGACATCTTCTGGATTTCACTATGATTCTTTGTGAGGAACTTTTGATGCAGTGTCTTCAGTACCTACAAATTGAACTTCTATATCTATTTTTTTACCTTGCTTTGACTTTTGAGATCCAAGCTTATCACCGAATCTGACATTGATGGACTCTTCCACAATCAGTGTTCCTGTGTTATATACTCTATAACCTTTTGAGAATTCATAGTATCCTAACATGAGACACTTTTGTGCTTTAGAGTCAAACTTGTTAAGGTGTTCTTTAGTGTTTAGAACAAAACAAGTACATCCGAATGGATATAAATAAGAAATGTTGGGCTTTTTGTTCTTCCGTGGTTCATATGGAGTCTTATCAAGAATAGGTCTTATGGAGATTCTATTCTGAATATAACAGGTTGTGTTAATTGCTTCTGCCCAGAAGTTCTTAGCAATGTTAGTCTCGTTGATCATGGTTCTATCCATTTCTTGTAAAGTTCTATTCTTTCGTTCTACAACTCTGTTTTTTTAGGAGTTCTAGGACAAGAGAAATCATGAGAGATTCCATTCTCATTAAAAAATAATTCAAATTTTTTGTTTTCAAATTCCCCACCATGATCACTTCTGACTTTAACAATTCAAATATCTTTTTCATTTTGGAGTTGGTTACAGAAAGCAAAGAACACAGAATGTGACTCGTCCTTGTGTCTTAAGAACTTTACCTATGTCCATCTGCTATAGTCATCTACGATCACTAATCCATACTTCTTGCCACTAATGGATTCAGTTTTCACTGGTCCAAATAGATCTATATGCATAAGTCCTAATGGTCTAGAAGTAGAAAGAACATTTTTTATTTTGAAAGAAGGTTTTGCAAACTTTCCTTTTTGACATGCTTCACACAGAGCGTCTGAGCTGAACTTCAGGTTAGGAAGTCCTCTGACCAGATTGAGTTTGTTAATCTAAGATATTATTCTCATACTAACATTCCCCAATCTTCTGTGCCAGACCCATTGCTCATCGTTAACAAACAATAGGCATTTTACGTTCTTACTTTTTAGTTCAGAAAGTTTTATTTTGTAGATGTTATTCTTTCTCTTTCCATTAAATAGGATAGATCCATCTTTCTGACTAACTACTTTAAAAGACTTTTGATTGAAGGTTATATCATAACGGTTATCACTTAATTGATTTATGAATAACAGGTTATGCATTAGTCCATATACTAACAGAACATTAGTTATATAAGGAAGTGTATTGTTACCAATAGTTCCAGAGCTAATGATCTTTCCTTTCTGATTGTCTCCGAAACCTACGTAGCCTCCAGATTTAAGCTCCAGGATTTGGAACATATGCTTTCTTCTCGTCATGTGTCAAGAGCTTCCAGAGTCCAGGTACCAAGATTTGTGTTTCAATTTTTTTGTTAAAGACATCTTTAACATAGAAAATTTTGTCCTTAGGTACCCATATCTTTTTGGGTCCTTGTTTGTTAGAGTTATTAAAATTCTGTTTGAATTTTGGTTTCGCAGAAAAAGAATTACTAGTATACTTTATGTCATGTGTGTGCCCATAAGTGAAGTAAGAATAAAGGGGTGTGTGTTTTATGACCATATCCTTAACCTTCTTAGCTTGAGATGCTTCACCCTTGTAGCCTATTCCTTTTCTTCCATTTCTTCTAACTCCATAGATCATTGAAGCCATGTTGCTTATATCTATGTTTTTAGCAAGAAATTTTTGAAAGCTATGATCATATTCTTTTATGATCTTATCAGAGTTACTAGGAATTTCTGAGACAGTTTCTTTTTGAGCCATTTGTAATTTATTTTCGAGTTTAGAAATTTTTTCTTTAAGCTCAGAGTTTTTTGTTCTCAGTTGCTAAGTTTCTTCAGAGTCAGAAAGTAGATCCTTTTTCAGGTTCTTGTTTATGACTAGAAGTTGCTGATATCTTTCAAGAATTTCTGACAGGATTTCATCTAATTGAGATCTAGAAAAGTTAGAGAATACCTCTTCTGCCTCTGAGTCTGATTATGATTCAGATGATCCAGATTCATCTGATACGTTGGCCATTAGGGCTATGTTGGCTCTTTCATCTTCTGATTCTGTTTTAGCTTCAGAAGATTCTGAGTCATCCCATGTTGCCATGAGGCTTTTCTTCTTTTATTTAAAGAACTTATTTTTAGGTTTCTCTTTTTGAATATTTGGACAGTCGCTCTTTTAATGACCTTGTTCATTGCGTTCGTAGCAAACAATATCTCTGTTACTTGATTTTCTGTATCTAGAAGATGGTTCAGAATGATTTCATGTTCTTCTGGAAGTTAAGGACTTCCTCTTCCTATGCTTCCACAATTGATTGACTCTTCTGGAGAGAAGAGACAATTAGTCTTCTTCTGATGAGGATCCACCAGAGTTTTATTCTTTTTCCTACAAAACTTTCAGTTCATATTTTTTGTTAGATTTAAGAGCTAAAGACTTGCCTTTCTTCTGGGGCTCATCTTCTTCTAATTCTATCTCATGACTTCTTAGGGAGCTGACAAGTTCTTCGAGAGAGATTTTGTTCAGATCTTTGCCCAACTTTAGAGCTGTGATCATAGGTCTCCATTTCTTGGGTAAACTTCTGATGATTTTCTTTACATGATCTGTAGTTGAGTACCATTTATCCAAAACTTTTAGCCCAGCTACCAGCATTTGAAATCTTGAGAACATTGTTTCAATGGTTTCATCTTCTTCCATTTTGAAAGCTTCATACTTCTGAATGAGAGCAAGATATTTGGTTTCTTTGACTTTCGTGTTACCCTCATGCGTCATTTTCAAGGAATCAAACATGTGTTTTTATGATTCTCTGTTTGTGATCTTCTCATACTCTGTGAGCCGATCTTTAAGTTGCTGAAGAAAGATCAAGTAGTGAAATAGAACGATGACTTCCAGTTAGCCTTTGACAAAATCAAGGAATACCTACAAGAACCTCCAATTTTGATGCCACCAGTTGAAGGAAGACCTCTGATCATGTACCTAACAGTGTTAGAGAACTCAATGGGGTGTGTACTGGGCTAGCATGACGAGTCTGGTCGAAAAGAGATTGCAATATACTACCTTAGAAAAAAGTTTGCCGACTGTGAAACAAGATATTCACTGCTTGAGAAAACTTGTTGCGCTTTGGCTTGGGCTGCTCGCCGACTAAGACAGTATATGTTAACTCATACCACTTTGTTGATCTCTAAAATGGATCCCATAAAGTACATATTCGAGAAACCCGCTCTCTACGGAAGAATAGCCCGACATAAAATGGTCTTAATAGAGTACAACATTCAGCATAGCACTCATAAAGCAATTAAAGGAAGTGTATTGGCAGATTATTTGGCTCATCAAGCACTAGACGACTACCAATCTATGAACTTTGAGTTCCCATATGAGAACATTATGCTAGTTACAGATTGTGAAGAAATTGGATTGTATGAAGGACCTGAGCCAGGATCCCGATGGACTATGGTTTTCGATGGAGCTTCTAACGCATTTGGAAACAGAATTGGTGCTATAATTATCTCTCCTCAGGGTTTCCATACACCCTTCACTGCCAGATTATGCTTTGACTGTACTAACAATATGGCTGAATATGAAATGTGCATCATGGGCATCAGAGCTGCTATTAACCTAAGAATCAAGTTCTTGAGCGTATACGGAGACTCAGCTCTGGTAATCAGTCAAATAAAGGGAGAATATGACACTAAGCATCTGAATCTCATTCCGTACCGAGAGCATGTGTTGAACTTAATCATGTACTTCAAGAAGATCACTTTTTAGCATATCCCACGAGAAGAGAATCAGTTGGCAGACGCATTGGCTACCATGTTGTCTATGTTCAAAGTCAGATTGGATAATGAGGCTCCCAGAATTACCATTGAAAGGCTAGACGAGCCTGCACACTTCTACAAAGTTATCACTGACAGAGTAGAAGAGAAGTCTTGGTTTCATGAAGTGAAAAGATATCTTGAGGCTCAAGAGTACCCTGAGGGAGTATCTATCAATGACAAGAAATTCTTACGATGGTTCTCAACTAAGTTCTTCCTGAGCAACATAATTATGTACAGGAGGAATCATGATTCGACTCTGCTTCGTTTTATGGACAAGGAAGAGGCAAAGAAGATTATCGAAGATATGCACGAAGGTATCTTTGGTACTCATTCCAGTGGACATACTATGGCTAAGAAAATTCTGAGAGCGGGTTACTATTGGTCGACTGTGGAAACTGACTGCCATCACCACTCAAAAACTTGTCACAAGTGCTAGATCTATGCTGACAAAGTACATGTGCCTCTAGTACCTCTGAATGTTTTGAATGCTCCTTGCCCATTTGCAATGTGGGGTATTAATATGATTGGAGAGATTAAACCCACTGCTTTCAATGGACATTGCTTCATCCTTGTCGCCATTGATTACTTCACAAAATGGGTGGAAGTAGCCTCGTTTTCCTCCGTTACTAAGAATGTGGTTTCCAGGTTCGTTAATCATAACCTTATCTATCGGTACAACATCCCCGAAAGGATTATCACAGACAATGGTACTAATCTGAATAACACTATGATCACGGAACTTTGCATGCATTTCAAGATCAAGCACCACAATTCTTCTCCATATCGACCAAAGATGAATGGTGCATTAGAATCCGCCAATAAGAATATTAAGAAGATTATACAGAAGATGACGGTGACATATAAAGATTGGCACTAGATGTTACCATTTTCTCTCCATGACTATCGTACCTCAGCTCAGACATCAACTGGGGAAACCCCATTCTCTCTGGTCTATGGTATGGAGGTTGTATTACCTGTTGAAGTTCATATTCCTTCCTTAAGAATTATGAAAGATGAAGACTTAGACGAAGACGAGTGGATTCAGGTTAGGATGGATCAGTTGAATTTAATTGACGAGAAGAGGCTTGCGGTTGTTTGTCACGACCAGATGTATTAGAAATGTATGATAAAGCATTCAATAAGAAAATCAAGCATCAAGCATATCAGGCTGGTGACTTGGTAATAAAGAGCATCATCCTACTGCAAGGTGATCCAGGGGAAAATTGGCTCCCACCTACGAAGGGCCATTTGTAATGAAGAAGGTATTTTCGGGCGGTGCAATGATACTTACCACCATGGATGGTGAAGAACTTCCACACCCTGTGAACACGAACATAGTTAAAAGATACTACACATGAAAACGGCCTGCTAGGTTGACTGGCTTAGGAAGAAATAAGGGAATCCCAGCGAACCAAAAGGGTTCGGGAAAAAATTAGGGATATATATAAAAGACTGTACACTCGGAAATTCGAAAACTTGAAAAGGCGGCTTAGGAAAAAAAAGGGTATCCCGATGGACTGAAAACCCGAAAGGGCGGTCCAGACAAAAGTTAGGGATTAAAGCGTACAAATATGTCCCATTGGATCACTTACAGTCAACTTTATCACCAACGTCATGTTCGAATAGTGCAAATCAATCCAATCAACTTCTTTCGACAAGCGTGGGATAGGATGCTCGAAGACATATGGGAAATAGCAGAGTTGGAACCCGATGAGATCATTTACACATAGCTATATATATTTTGTTATCACTTTGTACTTTCTTCATTTTTCACGACGATTTCCTCTTACTAGGATGTCTATCTCCTTGTATAATAATTTCCTGTTTATGGGCAAACCATCAATATAAACACAATTTCAAAGTTTAAATTTTGTTTTACTTTTTCTGTTTTGTTTGCCAAAAACATCCAATGTCTAAATTGAATGAACATATGCATATGAACATGATTACTGTTAACAAAATATGCATAAAAAACAGGAATAAGTATTTACTCAAGACTGTAGGAGGTGGGATAACGTTCAAGCCGTCCATAAATCCCCACAGAGTAATCTCCAGTAAAGTTTCCCCACATAGCAGTTTCCATAAGATTATCCCCCGCAGAATCAACATCTCTTCAACAAAGACATATTCCCTGCAAGCCTGAAATACTCTAATCATACTCACCAGCAGATCCCCTAGCGGATAAAGGAGTATAATCTTTAGTAGATTATGATAGAAATGCAGTTCACAGGAATTCTCTTCCTGAGCTGAGTTTATTTCTCTAACACTATAAAATCCCTCTAGAATCCTCTTCTCCAGCCAAATTCAAATCCCTCAGCAGAGCATATTCCTTAATAGAGTATTTCTCCAATAGAGTTTATTTCCCCAACAGGGTTTATTTCCTCAACAGGGTTTATTTCCCCAGTGGAATTCAGTCTCCCCGGCTTAAGTCTATCCCTCTGACTACTGTAAATCACCAGAAAAACTTCTCTCTCCAGCAAAGGATAGTCCAAACCACTATCCCCAAAGAGTTTCTACGGAATCAGAAACCGGACCAAATATTAGTTAATCTTATCCTCCTCAGGCGAGTCAGCATCCATATCAAAAACTTGGTCAGACAGCACCTCAGAAGGTTATCCATCTCTTTTATCCCCAATCAGGATATATAAGAATTAAACTCCCCAGTAGAGCGATAAATGGCTAATTTTTTTGAGCTCTTCTCCTCAAATAATAATCAACATTCCCCGACAAAGTTTCCTCAAACAGCATGCATGAATCCCCAGCAAATCTAAGATTCATATCCTTCATCCCCAGCAAATCGAAGATTCATATCCTTTATCCCCAACAACAATCAAGGATTTATTTTCCCGATCAAGAAATCAGGCATAAATTTCTTTCTGATACTCTTTTTGGAAAAAGTTATGCGTAGACTATTTCCGGTACCTCTTCTAGTTGAAGTCAGATGTAAACATCTTTTAGTTTGGATAAAATCAAGCATAGATTTCCATCTGATACTCTTTTTGGAAAAAGTCAGGCGTAGACTCTTTCTGGTACCTCTTCTAGTTGAAGTCGGGCGTAGCATCTTCTAGTTCAGATGAGATCAAGCGTAGATTCCTTCTGAAACTCTTTTGGACAAACTCGAGAATAGACTCATTCCAAACGTACCTTCTAAACAAAGTCAAGCATAGACTCATTCTAGTATATCATTCGGATAAAATGAAGCATAGATTTATTATGGTATTCTTTTGGACAAATTCAGGCGTAGACTCATTCCAACATATCTTTTAGACGAACTCAGGCGTAGACTTATTCTGGTATTCCTATCAATAGTTACTCTGGATGGCATATGTAATCCCATTTTTGAAGATTCTCCGTCACCTTTCCAAATGGAATCTTTAAGCCCATTCCCGGTATAATCAACCAACAGTGTTACTTTGTGCACAAGCGAGTGCGAATTTCTGGGCACTTAAATGTTCAATCATCTTCTACCTTCAAGTCATGAATGGCGAACGTGCCAATCTAATTTTCAGGTTTAAGAAGATTGAACAGGGGAAGCTGTTGTACCCCAAAATTTTCCCTCTCATATTTCTTCAATACACTCTCACGAGGTCCTCATTTGCTCAAGTTGGTTCAAGAATTGATCAAACAAATTCTCCTTCTAAGAAATGAGTCCACAACTAGGGTTTAGTATTTCTCAAGGAAGATTGGGTTTTAAAGTCTCAAGTGGTTTTCATATTTCTCCATAGGTCTTCAAGATTTCTCATGTAAAGTTTCAAGTCTTACATCACAAGTTTACTCAGTCAATGGCTCAGATGACTGGAAATCAACTATATTAAACAAAAAGTCAACTATGGTCAACATACAGCCAAATTTTAAGATTTTTGGTCAACATCAACATTTCGAAGTCATATTCATAATTTGATCAAGGGTTGATCATATTCCTCAATAAAAACCCTCAAATCATCAAAATTTAAAAGTTGCCAAATTAGGGTTTCCTTAAGAGAAGTCAATTGAACTTTGACCAAGGATAAATTTCACATGCTTCATCAGATTTTCCCCAACCAAATCCCATTTTTATGGATATTAAATTCTCTACAACTTTTTATTTCTATGATCAAGTCCAAAAAATGCATCATTTGAGAGATATAAGCCAATACATTATAGGTCATTTCAAAAGTAAACAAAAAGACACTTTTTGTCAAGGCAACTCACATAAAGATAAATTCTTCAAATGCAAATATGATCAACTTAGATGTTGTAAAGGACATCTTGAGCTTTCCAAAAAGTCCAAGATCACCTTCAAAAGATAAAAATTGAGTGAGTTATGACAATTGCAAGTTGGGGAATTTTGAGCAATTGCATGAAGACCAAATTGAGCAAGCTTGATATTTTGGACTTTTGGGCCATTGTCTTGGGATCCAAACGTGTGTTATACCCTTCATACACGTCAGAATTCATTAACACACCCTTTGACCTTGTTTTATTTTAATTATTTTAATTATTTTTGATTTAATTCAATTAATAATACAAAATAATATAAGGTAAAATTATATCTTATTACACAAGAGTCCAAGCCCATTTGTTTTTGCCCTAAAAATCCTCTATATATATATATCCAAACATCAAGACAAAAACAAAGAACATGAATCCTCGCACCACAAAATTGTCAAAAAACATCAAAATTTTCCAAGAACCCAAAGTTTTGAAAACCCAATTCTCGAGGCTCCTCACCACCAAACTTCCATTCCATTCACTTCCAGGGACATTGAAGGTTAAGATTGGATCGATTACCATGATCCAAAGGGTCTGAACTAGCATACATGCTTCATCGTCTTCCATTATTTCATGATTTTTGTATTTCTGTTTTCATTATGTTTTAACGCACACTAATGCCACTAATGTGCTCCTGAGATGCTAATGTGCAGGTTTTAATCATCGCATGAGTCCCATGCTATCTGAACCATGAATGACCCTGATCAAATCAATTCATGTTATTTTTTACCATAACTCGTAAACTAGGACGAATTAGCCCTAAAAAATGTTCCCCTTGGATTCACAAATTATTTTTTAAGGGGGTAGGACATTGTTGGATCATTAACGTTGTGTTTTTTTGCAGGTTTTAAAAAAACAGGTCGCCAGAGAAGACGACCGGAGCTAGGGCTCTGACGCTTCTCCAGCCATTATATTTGATTACATAATATATATTTATTGTTTCAGTGATATTAATGAAAGTATCACCACCCCAGTGGTTAAAATGTGCGCGCTAAGTCTTTCCTCCCTCTGGTCATGGGTTCGAGCCCTGACTTTGCTACTTTTTTCATATTTCTCATATTTTTGTAGGTTGGTTATAAAACATGCCATATGCGTATCCTAGCACAGGCGCGCGCCTGGCCTGGTAGTATGCATGCTTCCTGAAGGCCTTGGGGGGCATGAGTTCAACATTCATCTCTAACATTCTTTTTCTCTATTTTTTTACTAACATTATTTTCTTTTTCTTAACCCTAATTTTTAATAAACCCTAATTATTTTTTAATCAACATTAAAACAAATTAGTTTTAGTCTCTTTCTCATGAATTAATTTTGATTTTTATTTATTTATTAGATTAATTAGGATAATTAGTCTCGATTAATTTAATTACTTAACTTTTTCGATTAATTAAAATCAACCTAGACTTTAGGGTTTGTTTAATTTAATCACTTAATCAGTTTTTTTCCAATTAAAATCAATTAGGTTTAGGTTAAATCATCAATCATTTTTCATCAAAAAACTTCTCCGTTTCTTTTCCTTTTTACTGATTCGCGCGCTTTATTATTTTCACATTAATTTTTCCTATTATGTAATTGCTACAGAATGTAATAGTTTAACTAGGGTTTTATTTTCTTTCAATTCCCCCCCCCCCCCCCCCCCCCCCCCCAATTTTTGTGGTTTGTACACCCTTCCCCGAAGCTTTGTAATAGCGTAGGACTTTTAATTTCTTCAATTTACTGCTTTCCTTATGACTGCTAGTAATTAGGATTTGTATGGAAAGACATAAAAAATAATCGTAGAAAACCCTAATCCAGATAAAATAACTGAATTGAACCACTATTCACACTTGCACCTCTAGGGTAACCTCACTCGTTCCCTCGGAAAACAGTAATGTCCCTCAAACGTGGGGACGCTTTAGCAAAGTCCCTCCGATTAAAAAGATTGTAGTCCCACGATGACCCTTCGATGGTGCCTTTGATAAATGATCTTAGTCCCTTACGATAAATTGCTAAAGCATCCTTACAAGTTGCCTTTATGACTGTACGATGACCCTCGTCTGTCCCTTCACATCCAATGATAGGGTTTCCTACTAACTAATGATAGGGTAGCACTATCTAAGGAGGAGGAAAATAACACGAAAGAATTTTGAGTAGGTAGATAGCTCGTAATCGCTTGATCACAAAAAAAAATCTTTTCACACAAACACTTTTTTCTCTGAAATATTTTAAAAACAAACACTTTGTATGCGTTCTCAACTGATACGAGATTCATTACAAAGTCTTGCCGAAATTAGGCATTTTCAAAATATTTTCTAACACACGAACACAAAGCATTTTCAAACAAAGTGAGCTAGCGATTAAGAGCCCGTAGATAACTACAGATGAAAAGGGTGCTAACACCTTCCCTTTTCATAACCTACCCCCGAACTCCAAATATCTCTAAGGTCTTTCCTATTCTTTTCACCATTTCCTTATTGGATAAAATAAAAGTCGATGGTGACTCTTGCTACTGCGACATTTGTGATAAAACACAAACCAAGTCAGTTCTCCCACCATATTACAGGGAGCAATAACAGGCTTATTGTGGTATGCAATTTCTACAGGAGCGGGAACACCAAAATATGGCACAATGACATTCACCCCCACTTCTTCAGAATACACAAGAACCGCAGAATAATTATCAAAAAACATACCTTCATCAAAAGAAAAGAACTCATCAACATAAATATACTTATCATCAGACATGGCCTCAACAGAGTGGTCTTCAATCATATGTACTCCATTATAATCATCTCTGTTTCCTGTGACTCTGATAGTACCGTTATCTAACAACAATTGAACACCTCTTATTACAATAGAACAACCAAAGGAATCCATGCAGCATGTCTGACAGGACTCATAATGATGTACCTCCTTGCCATTCATGTGACAAATATGGTGTGGAGCTGTACCAGATCATCATCCATATAATTTACATCAAAAATCGAGAAATTTACCAGGACAACCGTAAAACATATTCACCTCTTCTTCATATTCACCCCTTGGTTTGATTATGTGGATAATACCTTCATCCATCAGTTTTTGAAGATCAACTCTCACTTTATCACATCCATGGATATCTAAAATGCAAATACTACAACTCGCATGATCGTGTGTATAATAATTGAATTCATAAAGATCAGTATGAATCTTCACTAAATCACCTCTAACCAGATTGATATAAAAAATGCTAAAATCTCCAGGATAACCAGCAACCATATTTACAGTACTTCCACCTCCATGTTTGGGTAGGGGATTATCCTTTCATTGGGACCAACATCGTTAAAAGATATGACACAAAATATTACCATCTTCTGCACTTCTGAATTTAATGGATAACATTTTTCAATGTTGTGCCTAGGGGCTCCATGGTTAAAAGCACAAGTTTGATCCGCCTTATAATACCATATCAAATTTGAAGGTATAACAGGGGGAGGACTAGTCTGCACCAATTTCTTTTGAACCAAAGTAAAAAATAATTCTGCATAACTCATCAGAATAGGATAAAGAAACTTCTATCTTCTGACCTTGCCCTTGATTACTTTTTTGTGGTGCTCTTTGGTAGGCAACAGCAGTCAGAGCCATATTGATGACTAGAGTTACTGAAGCAACATGTTATTGACGATGATGACGTCTTCTTGTAGGTCTAACCCTTCTTTATTCAGTAACAACATTGGTTTCACTTTATTTCTTCTTAGAAAATGCATATGATAAGTTTATTTGTTCCACTAGAATCTTCATCTTTTGACAGTCGTCCTTCCTTGACAGCTTCTTCTAGTCCAACACCCATACTTACCATCTCTGTGAAATCACTCGGTGCACTTGCAACCATTCTTTCATAGTAAAACGATCGAAGGGTTTTTAAGGAAAACCTTAGTAATTTCTTGTTCTCCCATTAGGGGTACCATTTGGGCATCAATCTCGCGCCAATGTTGCGCATACTCTTTAAATGATTCTTTATCTTTTTGAGCCACTTCTCTCTGTTGGTCACGGTCAGACGCCATAAGCATGTTGTACTTATATTAATTCACGAAAGCTTATCCTAAGTCATTGAATGTACGAATGTTACTACTGTCTAATCCCATATATCATTTCAAGGCAACGCCAATTAAACTATACTGGAAGAAATGGATAAGCAAACATTGTTCATCAGTGTGACTGAACATCCTTCTGATATACATCACCAGGTGGTCACAGGGACAAGAATTTCCCTTATACTTCTCAAATTCTTAAACCTTAAACATTGCTGGCACTTACACATTAGGTACTAAGTAAAGGTCACTGACATTTTCTTTATTTCATTGAATTGATCCTAAAAGCCATCCATTCGGTTATAAAATCCCAAACTTTCACTTAGTGGAGGAGCAGGATGATAAACTTCATCGTTAACAACATACATAACATTTACTGTAGGAGGTGCAACATGGTGAATGTCATTTTTAGAAACATGAGTAGCATGCACCACAAGAGGTGCAAAAACAACAATAGTTTGAACAAATGGAGCAGCTTGAGCAGTAGGATTGTAACCTTCTGTCTTGAAATTCTCAGGAATTCCCCATGGGTAACCGTGAGGCATACGATATTGAGTAGTAGTAACTGGAGTAACAAAGATGGGAACTGATATAAACTATGAAATAACAGTTGGCTGCTGTGATTGAGTAGCATGAGGAGACAAAGGAGGAGGAGGTGGTGGTTGATTCTTAGCAGCCACCAATGATTCTACCAAACCAGTCAGGTTAGCCATATCAGCTCTTAAAGCAGTAAATTCTTCGTGCAACTCATAATTCTCTTGTTCAAGTTTTTCCATCTTCTTTCTAGAATTATCCTGAGTGTTATAGTGATGAGACAACTTGCCGACTGAACGAAGCAGAGAAACAAGTAAGACACCTGTGAAAGATAGGAATGCAAAAATATGTGCAAAATGATGCATGATATGCAATACATATGATTTATTTTTGTTTATTCAAGGAACTATACACAATTGCAAATATTGAAGAACTAATACATTTGGAAATACTGAAAAATATCATTTTAAAAAATAACTTTGGAATGGATTACAACTTTTAGTACAAGTTTCAATAATAATAAGTACGAGAGAATAAAGATAGAATTTTAAAACATTATAAGGAGCTAAAGCTGAAGAAGATCTCTCCATGCACTGACGCTTTCCCTTGAGTCCTGCAATTTGAGCCTTCAACTGCTTATTCTCTTCTGCATACTTGTCAGTGACTTCTTTCCAATCACCAAAATTAGAGAATGGGTGATTGAGACCTAGTTGAGCCCTAGAAGAAAATAAATGCTCTTTCTTCTCCATTATCTCTATAGCATGACTCTCAAGAATCTCAATAAAGTCATCATTCTCTTTCAATTTTGTTGAGTAGGACACCTCCAAAGTCTGGTACTTGTTCTTCTATGCTTCCTTCTCTTGCTGCATCCTAACTAAAGCAAGCTTAAGTTCTTTCATATCATCTAAAATAGGAGGAGTAATCCTCATAAACATATCAGATATATGTTCCTCGCAAGAATAAGGCATCTTCAACTTAATTGCCCTTGCTTGTACCCATCGAAGATGAGGCTCTAAGCAAATAGCTTCTCTTGGTCCCAAATATTTTCTATTCTTTTTATGAATATGGCGCCAAGCCTTTTCAATCTCTTCCTTATCTGCCTTGTGATCTTGTCCATCTTTGAGAAAGAAACCACTCAGACGAATGTTGTTTGGCTTGTCTCTCATTGGATATCCAAGTTGGCAGCGTACAAGAACATGATTGTAGTTAATTCCTCCCTTTGTACCAAGAAGAGGCACATTGGGGAAACTACCACAACTATCAATAATCTCCATATCATAATAAGCTTGATGATACCAATCAATATCAAAATGAGTGAGAGCCATAATCTTTGGTGCCCACCGTGGTTCCTTCTTGATATCCCAAAAAGCAGTAAATCAGGGTAAGTGAGAAATAAACCACTCATATAACAAAGGTGTGCAATAAATGATCATTCCCTCCTCATAAAAATTCTGAAGATGGATGGAATAATAAGTATCTCCTAGAAGCGTAGGGACTGGAATCACAATCAGAAAGATCCTAATAGCATTGTGTTGTACCCCAAAATTTTCTCTCTTATTTCTCAAGGATTTTCTCACAAGATCTTCCATGACATCAAGTTTGCAGCACTGATACATCAATTTAGGCTTGGAATTAGCACAAGGGCAAAATGGTAAATTGCATGCTGAAAAGTCAAACTTTGATTTTTGGATCAAAAATCAAGTTTCAAGAATCATATTTCATCAAAACCTGTTGGAATATGAAGTTTGTTTCATCAAGAAAATCAAAAGTCAAAATTACTTTGGAAAAGTCAAAATTCCAAATACTTAGAAATTTTTCTAAGTGTTTAGGAAAAATGATAAACTCGGAACTTTTGACCAGATTTTCACCATGATGCAAGCCGATTCTGGAAGAACTTCTGACACAAGAATTGTAGATCCCAACGAGATCTAAAACATTGTAGAACAAAACATCTCCTAGAAATGTTGGGATTTCAAGTTATGAATCTTTGAAGGCACGTCCATAAAAATGAAACACTAAGCAAATTCTGGACACTTCCAAGACAAAGTTTGGTTAGAACTTCTCGGTCAGTTTTCATGAAGGTTTAACCAGAGTTTGCTAGAGTAATTCAAAGAAAGTCTACAAAGCGCGTTACAAGCTTTCTGAAAAGTCTGTGAACTCCTTCAGAACATGTTGGAGGTAGGAGATTCAAAGATCAGAAGTTGGATGTTTGTTCTAAGTTACAATGATGCTGAAATTTTGATCTAGATTAAGCTATGACACATAATCTCATATTGCAGGATTCTATTTTGACAAATCTCATCATCATTTAATGCTCATACCCACTTTTGAGTCTTTGTCCAAAGGATTTCCCCACGTGTGGCATAGAAGTACCATTGCTGTCCTTGAAAAGAAAACTTTTATACAAGTTTATGTTGGGCCCATGCTTTGCTTTTGCCTCTGAGGTTACTTTTTCTTAATTCATGCTTACAAATCCAGCTTAGGCACGACTAAAAGCTGCTAACCACCATACTTGTTTAACTTGCTTCAAGAACAAGTCATCGCCCTAGCATGATGGTTATACTCTTGACTTCTCCAAGCTACAAATCCTTGCCTATAAATTGAACTTTATTGGCAACTGTAAACAGGTCGAAAAATTGAAAAGAAAAAGCCTTGAAACCTTGCTAAAAATTCCAGAAATTCGAAACTGCAAACACAAATACAAAACCTGCTAGTTTTTTATTCTTGCATTCAAACTCCAATTTTTCCACAAGTGTGTCTTGACCAAATCATCCATACAGTTTCGGATATACATTTAGAAGCCGTACTAACTTCTATTTTCAGACTATAACACGTTCTCCATAAATCTCCACCTCAAAAAGTCAGAAATTTACTTCTTGGCTGTTCCAGAATCTTCCAGCCATTCATAGCCCAAGTTAAAGATTGTTACAGCCTGTTGAGCACGTGAGGAAGCTGACCAGAACATTACAAGCAGTCAGAACCAGGCTCCAGCTTACAGAACATTTTCCAGCTGCAAGGTAAGTTTCTGCTGACTCTCATAATATTACTTAGGCATTATTAGATTTTCATGTTCAAAAATACAATGTAGACATCCTGATTCTGATTATGTACATATTCAAAAATTTCATATATTTTTGCCTAAGTAGAGAGAACTTCAGTTCAGAACTTCTTGAGGAAATTAGGATTCCGAATTAGGATTCGAAAAATTCATGCTTGCTTCTGATTTATCGTTATGATATCTTATATTTTTGAAACATGATGAAACCTGTCATAATTGCTACGTGCGTATTCTCTATTTTGTTGAGAAATGTCTAATTTGCACATGCTCTGACTATCATGAAGAAGGAGATGAAGTTTATCATCAAAGTTTATTTTGTGATACATGTTTTTGCTTTTGCTTCTAATACCAGATGTATAGCCACTCCAGTGGTAGAAAGCGTGCGCATAAGACATTAGTGCTAAGAGTCCTGGGTTCTAGCCCCATAAGCAACTTTTTTAGGTTCAGTTATTGACATTTCTACCCATTTATCCGTCAGAAAATATTCCTAGATCAGAACTTCTAGACATCCTCACCCAACAACATTATCACCTCACTCTCTCAAATAACCAGAACTTCTGACTTTCCAGTGATATCAGAACTTCTAGGTTCTCAGCTACACTAGAGCTTCTAGACTCCTCCAGTAATCAAAACATCTAGGCTTTCCTTTGTTCCCAGCAACCTCATAACTCCGATGTACCCAGACCCAGAACTTATGGCCTTTCCCATTTCTGCTAACATGATATTTCTGATTTTGCAGCGCATCAGAGTTAGAGTTTCTACCTCTTATTTCTGTCCCTTTTAGCCATGCACTAATTCTGACCCCTTTTTCCTCTTATCATTTTTATCATTATTCTATTTTCATTAATCAAAAACACCAAAAATATTTTATATTCACATATTTTACTTTATTTCTTTTAGAACCAAAAGATCAAAAATATTTTCTTAAGCAAACTTATTTTATTTTCTTAACAAAAACAAAACAAGTCCATTTTACATTTCTTGTACATTATTTCAATATGGTTGTAATAGATAATTAGGACTTTAATTTCTTGCAATCCCCATTTGTAAATTTGTATACCCCATCCCCTTATGATTGTAATAGCGTAGAATATTTACTTTCCGCAATTTATCGCTTTCATATAAATGCTAGTAATTAGGATTTGTATGGGACGATAAAAATCAAAAAGTAGACAACCCTAATCAAAGACTAAATTCATGAAAATCAAAAACACTATTCACACATGCACTCCTAGGGTTAACTCCACTTGTTTCCTAAAAAATGGTCATGTTATGCATTTGAGATATCTTAGCACAAACTATCGAAATACAAGATCATAGACCCTCGATGACGCTACGAGTGTTGCCTTTCAAATGATCTTAGTCCCTCAAGAGAAATGCTAAGATATCTCACAACATTGCTATCATGAATATACGATGACCCACGCCCATCCCTTTTACATCCAAAGATAAGGCTTCTTACCAATCAATGGTAAGATAGCAATATCAAAGGTAATGAGAGAAATGAATAAAATACTTTTGAGTAGGTAGAAACGTTCTTAGTTGCTTGCTCACTTTTAAAACAAACACACACCAAACACTATTAAAACAAATACCAAACACTTTCAAAACATGAAATATTTTCAAAATCCAACCCTTTGTACACATTCTTGCTGAAACGAGAACCATTACAAAGTTTGCCTAAACGAATGCGCCCTTTTCAAAAATACTTTCAAAAACTACCACAAAGCATATTTTCAAACAAAGCAAGTGATCTAGCAAGAAACTGAGAGCCCATAGATAACTATGGATGAAAAGGGTGCTAACACTTTCCCTTTTCATAATCTACCCCCCGGACTCAAGAAATAATCTGAAAGGTCATTCCTGTTATTTTTAGCCTTTCCTTTCGGATAAAACAAAAGTCGGTGGAGACTCTTGCTAACTGCAACAATTGCAATCAAATGCAATACATCCCAAGTCAATTCTCCCACCGTATCACAGAACTCGTGACTCTGTTGGGGAAAACTTAAAAGTGGGGTTACCTTAGGGCTAGATCATCTTTATTTGCTTTCATTGTTTGACTTGTTTGCTTTACATTTGGGTTCCTTGTTTGGGCTTGTTCTAATCCTCTACCCGGATTTGGGATACCTTATAGGTAAGTAGCAATACATTGTGGAAAGTGTGTGGGGGTATACCAACATGGTCTAAGCAATAGCTACGTTAGTGTGACGTATTTGTGGGTACCGGTAGCCCTTGAGTAGTCAATGAGAATACAAGGCCGCTGAGTGATGTCATGAAGCACTAATTGACTTTTAGAACCTTTACTTGACCAACTTGGCCATTAGGACGTATTGAGATGACCAGCTTTGGTGCAGTCTGAAGTTGGTAGATACTCGATAATACACTCATTGAGATTTTATTTTTGGGATATTTCGGTCGTGTGAAAGAGGCTTGCGCTGAAACAATGCCCGAGAAGACAAATCAGTGATATTGAGATCCCTTAGAACCCTATTACTATTTATAGGACATGTTTGAGCCAACTAAACTTCAAGAGGAAACTTACCTATGAGACTCCATGCAAGCATAAACCTAAGGACTTGTTTTGTTTGTATATATTTACTTGTACATGACATTATAAACATCATAACATCATACTCATTCTCACTAACCATTTCAAGGATTATTGGGATTTATCTTTGTTCTATTTTGTAGGACATGGCTTCCATTCGCAGGAATACTATCCAAGTCAATCTCGTAAGAATTCCTTCTCAACTCAAATAATTAGCATCAAGGGTTCCTGAGAATTCTTCATTCATCGAAAGACATGGTCGCCTCCTAAACTTGGTTACCTCAAGCATTGAAGAAGACATGATGAAGGTTCTTTTTCAATTCTTCGATCCTCTACACCATTTCTTTATGTTTCCCAATTATCATCTAGTACCTACTTTAGAAGAATTCTCTTAACTCTTGAGGATTCCAATTCTCAATCAACTACCCTTCAACGGTACAGAAATAGATCCAAGACTTGAAGAGATTGCCCGAGCACTACACTTGCAACAATCTGATGTCACAACTAATTGGGAAACAAGGAGTGGTGTCAAAGGGTTCTTGGCCAAGTTCTTATTTGAGAAAGCTCAAGATTGTTGGAATTCTTTGGATTTACAAGCTTTTGAAGAAATCTTGGCCCTTCTCATCTATGGGATGGTTTTTTTTCCAAACCCTGACCAACTTATAGATGTAAATACTGAAAAAATCTTCATGTCTCGCAATCCGGTGCCTACTTTGTTGGGAGACATCCTACATTCTCTCCACTCTCACAGTATGAGAAAGAGGGGGGTCCTCATGTGTTGCACTCCTATCTTGGCTAGATGGTTTATTTCGCATCTTCCCCGGTCTGTGTTGAAGAACGAGCAAGTTTTGAGGTGGTCCCATCGGTTGATGACTCTTAGACATTCAAATATTCATTGGTGCTCTCGATCCTTGGAGAATGTTACTATCATCAACCGTTGTGGGGAATTCCCTAATGTCCCTTTGCTTTGCATTAGGGGAGGTATCACTTACAACCCTTGCTTAGCCTTACGACAGTTTGGGTACGCCTGAAGAGATGGTCCGCATGATATGCTCATCCAAGGAGTGGTATTCGACTATGAGAGCGACGATCAAGGTTACCGTCAAAAGTTTATACGAGCTTGGAGGATGGTAAACAAAGTGGATAGCAAGACGATGGGACACAATAATTCTATTCCACTTGAGCCTTAGATTAGGTGGGTACGAGCTCGTGCTTAGAAGCTCGTGATGCCTTATCGCTCCATCTTACCAGTTATCATGGAGCCTGTGGTTGAAGGAGATGTCCCGTATACTGTCCTCCATCCCAACATTCCAACTTCTCTTGAAGACTTGCAAAAAGGTTGGATTCATCTAAAAGATGAATGAGACACTTTTGAAGCTCAGTGCTATGCAAGTGAGAAAAGGGTCTTGGAGCTTACAAAGCAACTACATGAAGAGCAAAGCTTGAATGCCTACCTTGCGCCGAAGAGGATGCGTTCGACCTTTTTATCTTAGAGATTTACTTTGTAAACCCAAAGGGCACATTGTAACCATGTTGAACTAATTAATGCAATTTAACATTTGTTCATTCTTTGTCTAGACAAATTTAAATTTCATAAATCCTTGAATACATAACATGCATCATATCATGACAGGTTTCTCCCATGCAGGTATCTTTATCTTCTTGCTATTTATTTCAGCAAGAGATGGCCTTAGAACAAACTATCAAGGACATTCAAATTCAAAACGCTCAACTTCAAGAGATGTTCTTGAACCTATCTAAGGGACAAGAAGAGGTAAAAACGATCCTCACTAGGGGCATGATCATGGGAAATTATGAGGACGACAAGGATAACCAGCTGGAGCGGCTACAAACTGAGGTAGCCATAATGAAGGTCCAAATGATGGGACAACTGGTGGGCCAGATGCCTCTTATCTAAATCCTGGCTCAAGGACAATAAGAGATGAGAGCCCTTGTCAACCAACTTCATCAAGACGGTTGCAATCGTATGAAACAAATAGTCAAGATTGGGGATCAAGTCACTACTCAGCCACCCATGAGACAAGAAGCTGGTTTAGGGGAGAACAGACCTTTCCAAATTGCTGCCATGTCACAGACCCAACAACCACCCTGCCAAAAAGAATAGAGTAATCGAAGTAAATGGGTCCCATCCGGTAGACAATTTACCAAACTCGACATGCCAATATCGCAAGTCTTACAACACTTGTTGAAGCTGAGTTTGGTCACGTTAAAGGATCCTCCTCGGAATCCCAATACCGCCGCTCCAAGCTATCATCCTAATGCAATATGTGCATACCATTCCAATAATATTGGGCATGATACAGATGACTGTTGGGCTTTGAAAAGTAAGATCCAAGACTTGATCGACGAAGGAGTGCTCGAGTTCACACAAGGTGGTCAGACTGAATTCTTCTGCCATCCCACAAAGGCTCACCACCAAAAATGACAAGTTCAGACCACGAGGCTTTTGTTCATTTAAATTTTCAATTGTAATTTCTTTTGTTATTCAAACAATTATCTATTAATATTAATTTATGTTTCATTAATGCATTGCATATGTGTGTCTTGAATACATCTATTCGTTTTCACTATATTTAAACTATGCTTTTTACTCTCAACTCTTGCTAAAAGTTACAAGTCTTTAGAGGGAGGATGACGAAAACAATTCCTTAATCCCATACAGTATGCTTTTGGACAGACCTTGCTAACGATGTACAAGCGTTCTTTCAAATCCTAAACACTGGAGTCATAAGGTAGATAATCCCTAGTCAACCCCTTTGAGCCAAAGAAGTAGAAGTTTTCTTTTTTACATAAATTAATCAAAACTCGGGGCAGGGTAGTCTCCCAGTTAATTCAAATGTGCATTTAGTCGCAAACTTTCACTTCATAATACAACGAATGACGTCAAAAACATTCCTGTGGAATCAAAAGATGGTGATGGTTCCCTATCACATAGGCAGTCGTTATCTCTCAAAAGAAAAGCCCACTAAGTCAAAACCAACAAAGGAGACTTAAGAAAAATTGGGGCATCCCGCTGAATGTAATCTCAAAACAAGAACGGTCAGGTAAAATCAAGGATAATAAACCAAAAAAGAGGTCACTGCAAATCCTCAACAACATGAAAAATGTTGGGAAAAAATGATGATTGCCTTTCGACAAAACTTAACTTGTCCGAACCATCACCAAAACATTATCCCAAATTCGATTGGATTTCAAAAAGGCATAATTAACTGAATTTAGGACTGGATAATATCATGAAGAACAGGTTGGGTACAAATAAAATTTGAGCCTTTATCCTTTGTTTCTTAAACCATGAACCAAGCCACGCTACAACCCTTCAAAAGTCCTAATTGAAGCATGGGTTAATTCGAAAGCATACTCTTACAAAAGGTATCCCGACTCCCGTAAGGCTTTACTCTAAATCCTGAGTTGAATTTTTTTGCAAAAATTCTTTTATCTACTAAAATGCATTTTCAAAACTTCAAGACAAGCATAAAATTTGCATTATTTGAATATCGTTGTGTGCATAGGGATAATTGTTTGACAGTAGAGAAATTCGCACTACGAATATCTAATGGACAAAAACCCTCTCAAAGAGAAAAATCATTTCAAGTGGGAAGCCATTTCCAATAACAGATTTCCTATAAGCAGGGGGCATCAGCAGGATCACTATCCAACACACCTGGGGAAGTCCAGTCAAGATTCCAAGAAATATCTCAAGAAGTGTTGAGTAACCAGGGGAAAGCCTCCATCTGAACCACTTAGGGAATTGAATGTGAATTCCAACAAAGGGTTATGTATAGTCAGACATTTCCCAGCAGTGCCACAAACACTTGCTACTAGGGGCAATGAAAAATCCCCCAGAAAGTCCTTTTCGTAGGGTGACCCTAGCCAGGGTTTCAATCTCTAAAAACTTCTCCCCAACTAAGTCAACCTCAAGAATCCTCGAGGATTTCTGCCAAAAGAAGAAACCTCTCTGCCAGACTGGCGACATGGTTTATTTCCCCAATAAACTATAGATTCTCCAACTTGAGTTTTGCCTCTCCGACTGCTACAAATCAAGGGACCACAACTCTTCTTCCTCGGTAGACTGATCTACAATCCCCAACAACTTACTGCGAAACTTGGAAACCGACCAGATAACAGTTAACTTCAGTAAGTTGTTGAGAAGCCTGGACCCAATCAGATATCAGTTCAACTTCATCCTTTCTAGCAAGTTACTGCAAAGCCTGGAGTCTGACCAGATAACAGTTTAACTTCATTCTCCCAAGAAATTTTTTGAGAAGTCTGGAATCCAACCAGATAAAAGTTGATTTCCCCAGTAAGTCGCTGCAAAGCCTGGGATATGACCGGGTAACAGTTAACTTCTTTATCCCCATTAATTATTGTGAAGCTTGGAATTCGACCAGATACTAGCTAAACGTTCTTCCTCTCCATTCAACATATAACTCCCCAGTAGAGAAATAGACAACTGAGACTCCTGAACTCTTTTCCCCAAGCAGAGATCAGCGCTCCCCACAGAGTCTTCTTAAGCAAAGCCAGTATTCCCCAGCGGAATTCTCCTCATACAATAAAACAGGATTCCCCAGTGAAAAAAAATCCTAAAACAAGGTCGGAAGAGGAGCATACTCTTCATCCACAACAGTGGTCCGGGATTTCATTTCCCAAAACTCCTCAACATTTGTCAAGGATTTATTTTCCAGACAAAGATACATTTAAATAACATTTCACATTTCATATGTTTTATTTACATACATGATAAATGCATACGGCATAATATTTGAGGACACCATACATTTCATGCATCATGACATTTGCATACAACTAATGTTTTACCTTTTCGGAAAAAGGTCGATCAACAGATGGCTATCATTAACAATTTTCAACAAGTCAAAGTTTAGTTTCTGAAGCAAAACAGAGCAACTACCTATGTGACTAAATGCAGCTTTACACGGGCTCATCATAAAACAATCTTACATGGATTCCTATTCATCATTGAAGCAAACCTTTTCAAGTTATAGATTAATACATGTAACAAGCCAGAAAAACTATCTACATGAAGAGATTAAATATTAATACCTGTAACAAGCCAGGAAAACTATCTTTCTTTCTCAGGTCAGATATTAATACCTGAAACCAGACAGAACAACTATCTACTCGACCAGCGGAAGTAACCCTACCCATGTTCCTTCTCATAAATTTTCGGATGAAGTTTCACATGAACTCATCATTGAAGTTACCCTACACAGGTTCCTTCTCATACATTTCCGGATGAAGTTTCACACAGACTCATCATGAAGTTACCATACAAAGGTTCCTTCTCATACATTTCCAGATGAAGTTTCACACGGACTCATCATGAAGTTACCCTACACAGGTTCCTTCTCATACATTTCCAGATGAAGTTTCACACGGAATGATCATGAAGTTACCCTACACAGGTTCCTTCTCTTACATTTCCAGATGAAGTTTTACACTGATTCATCATGAAGCAGCCCAACACAGGCAACCAAATACCTCCTCTAGTTAGATTCATTTCTTCCAATTAATGACAGGCAACCAAAAACCTCATCTGGTTAGATTCATTTCTTCCAGTTAATGACAGGCAACCAAATACCTCCTCTGGTTAGATTTATTTCTTCCAGTTAATGACAGGCGACCAAAGACCTCCTCTGGTTAGATTTATTTCTTCCAGTTAATGACAGGCAACCAAATACCTCCTCTGGTTAGATTCATTTCTTCCAGTGAATGACAGGCAACCAAAGTCCTCCTCTAGTTAGATTCATTTCTTCTAGTTAATGACAGGCGACCAAAGACCTCCTCTGGTTAGATTTATTTCTTCTAGTTAATGATAGGAAACCGAAGACCTCCTCTAATTAGATTCATTTCTTCCAATTAATGACAGGAAACCAAAGACCTCCTCTGGTTAGATTCATTTCTTCCAGTTAATGACAGGCGACCAAAGACCTCCACTGGTTAGATTTATTTCTTCCAGTTAATGACAGGCGACCAAAGACCTCCTCTGGTTAGATTCATTTCTTCCAGTTAATGACAGGTGACCAAAGACCTCCTCTGGTTAGATTTATTTCTTCCAGTTAATGATAGGAAACCAAAGACCTCCTCTGGTTAGATTCATTTCTTCCAGTTAATGACAAGCAACAAAATACCTCCTCTGGTTAGATTCATTTCTTCCAGTTAAAACAGGCAAAAGACATCTACTATTTCAGTATAAGTCAACCAAAAGATTTATCCTGATACTTTCCCCAGTCACGCTGGATGACATATATAATCCATCTCTAACAACTTCCCATCATTTCTCCAAATGGAATATTTATGCACATTCCCTATACAGTCAACTACCACATCATCGAGTGCAAATTTCAGGGCACTTTAGTGTTCAATCATCTTCCACCTTCAAGTCACGAATTGCGGACTCGCCAATCTAACTCTTTAGGTTTAAGAAGATTGAATATGGGCAGCTGTTGTACCCAAAAATTTGCCCTCTCATTTCTCAAGGATTTTCTCACAAGATCTTCCATGACATCAAGTTTGCAGCACTGATACATCAATTTAGGCTTGGAATTGGCACAAGGGAAAATGGTCAATTGCATGCTGAAAAGTCAAACTTTGACTTTTGGATCAAAAATCAAGTTTCAAGAATCATATTTAATCAAAACCTGTTGGAATATGAATTTTGTTTCATCAAGAAAACCAAAAGTCAAAATTACTTTGGAAAAGTCAAAATTCCAAATACTTAGAAATTTTTCTAAGTGTTTAGGAAAAATGATAAACTCAGAACTTCTTACCAGATTTTCACCATGATGCAAGCTGATTCTGGAAGAACTTCTAACACAAGAATTGTAGATCTCAACAAGATCTAAAACATTGCAGAACGGAACTTCTCCTATAAATACATGGATTTCAAGTTATGAATCTATGAAGACTTTTCCATGAAACTGAAACACTCAGCAAATTCTGGACAATTCCAAGACAGAGTTTGGTTAGAACTTCTGGGCCAGTTCTCACAAAGGTTCAACCAGAGTTTGCTAGAGTAATTCAAAGAAAGTCTACAAAGCGTGTTACAAGCTTTCTGAAAATTCTGAGAACTCCCTCAGAACATGCTGGAGTTAGGAGATTCAAAAATCAGAAGTTGGATGTTTGTTCTAAGTTACGCTGATGCTGCACTTCTGATCCAGATTAAGCTATGACACATAATCTCATATTGCAGGATTCTGTTTTGACAAATCTCATCATCATTTAATGCTCACACCCACTGTTGAGTCTTTGTCCAAAGGATTTCCCCACGTGTGGCTTAGAAGTACCATTGCTGTCCTTGAAAAGCAAACTTTTGTACAAGTTTATGTTGGGCCCATGCTTTGCTTTTTCCTCTGAGGTTACTTTTCCTTAATTCATGCTTACAAATCCAGCTTAGGCACGGCTAAAAGCTGCTAACCACCATACTTGTTTAACTTGCTTCAAGAACAAGTCAGCGTCCTAGCATGATGGTTGTACTCTTGACTTATCCAAGCTACAAAATCCTTGCCTATAAATTAAACTTCATTGGAAACTGTAAACAAGTCGAAAAATTGAAAAGAAAAGGCCTTGCAACCTTTCTAAAAATTCCAGAAATTCGAAACTGCAAACACAAATTCAAAACCTGCTAGTTTTTTATTCTTGCACTCAAACTCTAATTTTTTTATCAAGTGTTTCTTGACCAAATCATCCATACAGTTTCTGATGTACATTTACAAGCCGTCCTAACTTCTATTTTCAGACTATAACACGTTCTCCATCAATCTCCACCTCAAAAAGTCAGAACTTTACTTCTTGGCTGTTCCAGAATTTTCCAGCCATTCATAGCCCAAGTTAAAGATTGTTACAGCCTATTGAGTACGTGAGGAAGCTGATCAGAACATTACAAGCAGTCAGAACCAGACTCTAACACGCAGAACATTTTCAAGCTACAAGGTAAGTTTCTATTGACTCTCATCATATTACTTAGGCATTGTTAGATTTGCATGTTCAAAAATACAATGTAGACATCCTAATTCTGATTTTGTACATATTCATAAATTTCATGTATTTTTTCCTAAGTAGAGAGAACTTCAATTCAGAACTTCTTGAGGAAATTAGGATTCAGAATTAGGATTGGCAAAATTCATGCTTGCTTCTTATTTATAGTTATGATATCTTATATTTCTAAAACATGATGAAACCTGGCATAATTGCTACGTGCACATTCTCTGTTTTGTTGAGAAATGACTAAGTTGCAGATGCTATGACTAGCATGGAGCAGGAGATGAAGTTTATTTTGTGATACATGTTTTTGCTTTTTCTTCTAATACGTAATGTACAGCCACCCAATGGTAGAAAGCATGCGCATAAGACATTAGTGCTAAGGGTCCTGGGTTCTAGCCCCAGAAACATCTTTTTTAGGTTCATTTATTGACATTTTTACCCATTTATCTGTCAGACAATATTCCTAGATCAAAACTTCTAGACATCCTCACCCAACAACATTATCACCTCGTTCTCTCAAATAACTAGAACTTCTGACTTGCCAGTGATATCAGAACTTCTAGGTTCCCAGCTACACTAGAGCTTCTAGACTCCTTCAGTAATCAGAACTTCTAGGCTTTCCTTTGTTCCCAGCAACCTCAGAACTTCGGTGTACCCAGACCCAGAACTTCTAGGCTTTCCTTTGTTCCCAGCAACCTCAGAACTTCGGTGTACCCAGACCCAGAACTTCTGACCTTCCCCATTTCTGCTAACATGATATTTTTGATTTTGCAACGCATCAGAGTCAGAGTTTCTACCTCTTATTATTGTCCCTTTCAACCATGCACTGATTCTGACCCCTTTTTCCTCTGATCATTTTTAGCATTATTCTATTTTCATTAATCAAAAACACCAAAAATATTTTATATTCACATATTTTACTTTATTTCTTTTAGAACCAAAAGATCAAAAATATTTTCTTAAGCAAACTTATTTTATTTTCTTAAAAAAAAACAAAACAAGTCCATTTTACATTTCTTGTACATTATTTCAATATGGTTGTAATAGATAATTAGGACTTTAATTTCTTGCAATCCCCATTTGTAAATTGGTATACCCCATCCCCTAATGATTGTATTATCGTAGAATATTTACTTTTCACAATTTATCGCTTTCATATAAATACTAGTAATTAGGATTTGTATGGGAAGATAAAAATCAACAAGTAGACAACCCTAATCAAAGACTAAATGCATGCAAATCAAACATACTATTCACACATGCACTCCTAGGGTTAACTCCACATGTTGCCTAAAAAATGGTCATGTTATGCATATGAGATGTCTTAGCTTAAACAATCGAAATACAAGATTGTAGTCCCTTGATGACGCTACGAATGTTGCCTTTCAAATGATCTTAGTCCCTCAAGAGAAATTCTAAAATATCTCACAACATTTCTATCATTACTATACGATGACCACGCCCATCCCTTTTACATCCAAAGATAAGGCTTCTTACCAATCAATGGTAAGATAGAAATATCAAAGGAAAGGATAGAAATGAATAAAATACTTTTGAGTAGGTAGAAATGTTCTTAGTTGCTTTCTCACTTTAAAAACAAACACGCACCAAACACTTTAAAAACAAATACCAAACACTTTCAAAACATGAAATATTTTCAAAAGTCCAACACTTTGTACGCATTCTTACAACACGAGTGTTGTACCCCAATTTTTGCCCCTAAGGTCCCTTCATCATACCATATTGATTCAATCAGAACAAGATCACATCAGGGTTCTTGATTCTCCTCCCTACCTTTAGCTTTTATCTTTGAGGAATCACCAAGCACCTTGACTTGTTTCCTTTTGTGGTCATGAATAATTTGTCTAGATTTTTCCTTTTTAATTAATAAAATACAATGTTGGTTTGTCTTGCTTGTTACTAATGTAGGTAAAGGCAATGAGATTTAGCAAGTTGCTCCATGGGTTTAGGAGTTTATTTCCATGCCCTAGTCAATAAATCTGGTGAAGTTCAAACCTCACCATTGGATTTGTTTTGGAAGAAATGGAATGGCAAGGTTATTTTGGTTCAACACATTTCAAGGTTATCAAATTTGATTCAAAAGTACAAGGGGTTCATTAAAGAATTTGTCATGCTTGGACAAGACTTTGTTCCCATTGGTCACAATTGCATATTTCTCTCAATTATCAAGATATGGAAGTGGTTTTGGTGGCTATGAGTTCTCATTTTCATCCTCAACAACTTCTATTTACAAAGCATTTATGTTGGTACACGAAGTTTGTTCAAAATTGTCAAAGTTCCTCAAAGCATTTTCTTGATTTAGGAGTTAGGGTTTTGAACTTCAAATAAGCATATCTTGCTCATCTTTTGGTATTTTTGAGTGATTACAAAGACATCCTTATCTTCAAAGGGTTATAAACAAATCACTTCAAAAGTTTCAAGGAGTTTTCATGTGGAAGAATCTTGATAATGAAGAAAGATTACAAGTCCTCCAGATGAACCCCCAATTTCTCATGTGTGACTTCAAATGATCATAACTTGGTCATTTTTTATCACCTTGAGCCCATTAGTTTTCCATAATTATCTTGAGGATGTGAACTTTATACCTTGATTTATGTGCAAAGTGAGAAAATGGATGTAAGATGCCCTAATGATACAAACAGTTATAGGTCATTTCATGATTTTTTTTGCCAACTTCAACAATTAATAACTCTCTCAATTTTTGGATATTTTGAATGATTCAAGTATTAAAATTTCATTCAAGAAGTCTATTTCATGCCATATTTTTTTGGTAAAGAGAAAATTTCAAGTGGAAGGCCATGTTTGGATGCAAAACATTATAGGTCACTTTTGAAGAAAAACTTGAAATATTTCTATGTATGGAAAGTCAACTTCTTTTTCCCAACTTTGACTCGATGCAACTTTCAGCTCAATCATCCATTTGATTCCATTCTTTTTCCATTGCAAATTTTGTGACCTCATCATTCTAAAGCATCAAGAATCATTCCCTAAGACCCTTTGAGCTGAGAATGCCATTGATTTGAACTTGGTAACTTGGAGTTGAAGTTTCTTCAAAAGTTAGAATTTGAAATCATTGGTTTAGCTTCTAAACACTTTGTTTCTACGATTTTTTTCCTCTAAACATGTTAAGTGAACTTCCATAAGTGTTTAACACAACAAAACGCGCGTTTTGGATGAGTTTTGATCAAATTAGAAGTCACACTTTTCTTGTATGCAACTTCACACGATTTCCCTCCAAACTTCATCATTTCACACGCTTAGACATTCCATTTGATTCCCTATAAATAGAAGGTCATCCCCCATTCATTTCCTCAAGCTTGGATAGCCAAAATCACCCTGCCAAACTTGTTCCATAACTCAAAATTTTGCAACTTCGAAATCAGTTTTCAAGCCATTTTCAATCCAATTTTTCTATCAATTTACCTTCCTTGATCTTCCCTGAAGCTAACCATATAATTACATTCAAGAATCGTGCCCTATATTGCTCCATAGAAGTCCAGTTTCATAGCTCTACAACTCAACTTCAATAGGTAGATTTCTTCATCAATTATTCAAAACTTTGATATCATTGTGATGCTATCATTTCCCTGGTTCTAGTCGAAACACTTACTTTCATCTGGAAACTTATTTTGACCATGAAATTTCAAATCCTTTTTCAAAAATTTCTTCCCAAATTGCTTGCGCTATAATTTATATAAATTTACCGCGAAGGTGTGGTTGTCTTCGTCTTGAAGAGACGAAGCGAATGGCATAGGTCTTGTGCTCTAATTTTACAGATTAAGCAACCTAGTTTTGGGACTGGCTGGAGGTTGAAGATGACCAACGTTTCATCCTTCAACCAATGAAATAACGCCATTTGGATTTTTTGAATTTCTGATTACATTTGATTCAATGCTTTATTCACTAATGACCATGATATGCACAACGTGCCAGATCCCTTAGATTTGATTACTAACGCGTTTTAACTCTCATCCAATGGTACACATATTTTTTACTTTATTTTTCTTTTCTGATTTTTATATTTAATTGTTTTAAATTTCAAAAAATCATAGAAAATTCATTTTTAGTCAAAAAAACCTGAAACAATTATGAAAAATGTTTTTGATTTTTCTCTTTCTGATTTTTATTTTTTTTACAATTTTATTTTTTGTTTTGATATTTTTTATAAATTTCCACTTTATTTGAATTGTTTTAAATGTTTAAAACTACTTTTATGCATTTTTAAATTTTGGAAAAGTTATGGAATGACCCAATGATGTTGTGACAAATATTGGTGACCTCATTTATTTTTTATTTCTGACTTTGTTTTTTTTAATCATTTTTGGTTATTTTACTCATTTCTTTTAATTTTAAAAATAGTTTCTGACTTTAAAAAATTACCAAAAATTTTATAAAATCATTTTAGTTTATTTCTGATTTTTCAATGGTCTTAATTTTTATTTCTTGATTAATTTGAATATAGTTGATATTTTTCTCTTTTATTTCTATTTTAAAACCTTTTTTAAAACCTTTCTTAATGTATATATTAAATGCAATATTATTTTGTGATTATTTTCTGGTTGATCTTGGATTGAATTTTTGGTCATGAACTTTGTTAACATCATTGGATCCATGGTGTTGAGTCTAACTCCACAAAAATGGATGAATGATTTTAATAATAGTTTGATTTAAATTTAATTCAAATATAGTTTATATATTCTCTCTCACCCCTCTTCATCTTGTCTCTTTCTCATTGCACTAAGTGTTATAGGAGCATGATCTCTATATCATATCTCAAAACAAATGGTGCATAGATTGCTATTGACCGGCCTCAAAATAGGTGCGACTTCTATATAAGTCCACTTACGATTGCTTAACATAGCGCTAAATTTTGTCCCGATTCGAATAAATGATCATTCGTGGCCCAAGCCTATGTTTGCAATCCCAAGTATGTTAATTTGATCTCTTTGATCCAATAACCTTGAGATTCATTGTGTGGAGGCTTTGGTTCTACCAATCCTCTAATGGATCTACAACACTTTTGGTCAACGCGGATCAGTTAAACATCGTTGATCATTAAATGGTACTTTTGAGGATTCCAAATGGATGATATACTTGACAAAAATAAAATGCAATATGTTGTGTGGAGGCTTTGGTTCTACCAATCCTCTAATAAGTTCCAAATGCAAGTTTCAAGATAGTTACCCTACTAACCACTAATTATTAAAAAAAATTTTACTTTATGCCCTTTTATTTTTTATGCTTTATGTACCATTTACTTTAAGCATTACATTTCATGTCATTTTTATTTTGCTCACTTGAGCCTTTTCTTTTCTCTTCTAAGACACCTAATAATCAACATGAACCATAAAAAACTTGAATGATACATAGACTACTTGGTTACTATCCTTGGCATTATGGAGCATTGGACTTCTTTGACTTAAGATTAGAAACCTTGGCCTATGTTGGATACCTTGTGACCTTGATATATATTTTGTCTGGAAGTTCTTGAGGTTTACCTTAAGATATTGGGTTGTTTGTTTGTTTTGTGTGCAGGTTATTGTGATTACATCCTTTGTTTGTAATCTGAAATTCACCCGTATACATCCGTTATTCTGCCCAATTTTTGTGAAGACTTAATACACTTAAAGTCTGGTTCTCACATGAGGTCTAATATCTTTGATTACTTGGTTTCAATCCATAGAATGAGAATTCTATCTTGGCTCATAATGTCAAGTATTGGCTCCTTATTGGTTAGATGGTTCTTATCCCTTACTTTTACCTTATGCTTTAGGATAGCCTCTTCTTCTCCTCCCATCTTCTTAAATTTCAAAAAAATCTTCTCCCTCCTTTTAAAAACTCTTCTTATTTTTAAAATTGAACTACTTTCATAATAAACTTGGACTTAGGTCCATGATTTTTCAAAACATATTTCACAAATAAACTTCAATCAACATTAATAAAACCTTGACATTTTTTTTATGAGAAGACTAAAAATCAATCAATCTTATTCAAACCATTTTTCCATCTTGGCTTTCATCCTGATATTTTCTCAAAAGATTCGACTCTTGTCAATCCTTGTAGTGATGCAAACAACTATACTTCTATGATATGTAATGAAGTGAGATATTTTCCACTTGGGTGTTGAGTGAGGCATTGTTGATTTTAAAATCTAAGTCATATCCTCCAATTTGAGATGATGCAAATTCTCCTTTCTCATGATTGTGGGTGGTAAGTATGTTTTCCACATGGACAATGACGATGATGTCTTATCTCATAAAATTAACCAACACACTTGTGTTTTAAAAAATTTAAAAGGTGAACTACGTGTACCCTGATCCCCTATTGCATGAAAGGTGGTACGTAGGCACTAAAGTTTCGCAACCGCGACCGGTGCAAAAATCATAAAAAAATATATTTCTTCTCTCATCTCCACCATCTATTTTACATACAACATTTTATAGCCAAAATATACAGATTTTACAAAGAGGTTCCTGCGGAGTACCGTAGATGTTTAGGGTGCTAATACCTTCCCTTTGCATAACCAACCCCCTTACCTTGAATCTTTCCCCCTCTTTTTAGGTTACTAGCTCTTTTCCCATTCCTTTGGAAACAATAAAGCACGGTGGCAATTTTTATTTTTGATTTGTATAAGTCTAGTCAATCCAATGGCTTAGTCTTAAACATTTCTACTGCTACAGAAAAATGGCGACTTCACTGGGGAAATATTGACCTTTTGCTGGTCTATCCCTAAGTGGGTTGAACCTATCTTTGTTTATATCTGTATATGTGTTATCATTGTTTATGTGGTATATGTTGTATATATGTTTGTCTGAATTTTCCTGGTTTTCAGAGCGTTTGGTGATTACTTATAAGTCCTATACTTAGAATTGGGTAAACTTTAAGATAGGACGGGCGGTATAGTCATGTTAACTTTGAGGGAGTAATCCCAAAAAGGAGGCATGAGATTCCCCACTCAGTGGAGGCCCCTTTGACTATAGTGTCATTTACCGAGTAATTGGGAAAATGTACTGCTTTTGACCTGGGAGCTTGCTGAAGCTGAGAACTATATAATACCAAACCCATCTTGGCCTTTTAGGTGTAGTGCGAAAGATATGACAGAAATAGTTGTCACGCGATACTATGCTCAGACGAGTTTTTCTCGAGAATATTACTAATTACCGAGTTAATCGGGAAGTTGGTAATATCTGAAGGAAGGATGTAGACTCTGGGAACCTCTAGAACCTTGTTTGGTAGGTTATAACCTTTATACCAACACCTTATGCGTAGTACCTTTGACCTCATGCTCGTGAAGTTGAACCTATGAACCCTATATGTGTGATCTTGTGTATGATTGTTGCATCATGCATCCATGCACTCATAAGCATCTTTTGAAGAAATATTATTTCAAGGGACTTAAAAGTTGACCATTTGTGAATATCTCAGGTACGTTTTAACCATGGATTCTGGAAAAAGAAAGACCGAGAAGTACAATTTCAAGGATCCCAAGATAAATGAGTTTATCAGTCTAATTCCCGAGATCTAGTGTTATGCAGATTTTTGGAAGAAGTATGGATCCATCATTCCTCTTATGAAGCTTAGGATGAAGGAGGGTATTCTCTCGACCTTGGTCCAGTTCTATGATCCGATGTATCATTTATTTACTTTTCCCGACTATCAGTTGATTCCTACACTGAGGGAGTATTCTTATCTGTTGGATTTACCTTTTACCGATCATGTTCCTTTTTACTGGTTTGAAGGGTGAGCCAAAACCACATGAGATTATTGCTTTGATTCATTTGGGGAAGTCTGAGGTGGAAGCCCATATGACTACTAAAGGAGGGATTAGAGGATTACCGGCCTAGTTCTTATTGGAGGAAGCTCGTTACTTTTCCAGGATGGAGAGTACGATCACTTTTGAGGCCATCTTTGCTGTACTTGCTTACGGGTTATTCTTATTTCCTAATGTGGACAAGTTTGTTAACATTAATGCTATCAGGATCTTCATGATTGAAAACCCAGTTCCTACGTTATTGGGTGATGCTTATTACTCTATTCATCTTCGAAATTCTTATCATGGAGTGATGATTATCTGTTGCACGCCTTTGTTGTACCAGTGGTTTATCTCTCATATGCCTCAGTTTGATGCTTTTTGGGATGTTAGGAAGGAACCCTGTTGGGTTCCTAATATTATGGAACTTACTCACTCGGATATTGATTGGTATCATCGAGCTTACTAGGATATAGAGATTGTTGATAGTTGTGGTAGTTTCCCTAATGTACCTCTTCTTGATACAAAGAAAGGAATTAACTATAACCTTGTTCTTGCATGACGACAACTTGGTTATCCGATGAGGGATAAACCAAATAATATTCATTTGAGTAGTTTCTTTATGAAGGAGGGAGGAGACCATAAGGAAGCTAGGGAGCAGATTGCAAAGGCCTGGCATCACATCCACAAGAAGAGTAGGAAAGACTTGAGACCCAGGGGGATGTTTCTTTGGATCCATATCTTCAGTGGATACAAGCGAGGGGTATTCACTTAAAAATGTTGTATTCCCAGGAAACACCTATGCCTGATTTTTTTGTGAAAACCACTCCTCCCTTATTGGATGATCTAGAAGAGCTACAACTTGCTTTGGTCAGTATGCAGTAGGAAAAGGATGCTTGGAAGAACAAGTGTCAAACTTTAGAGATTTCCTTTATAGCAGACTTGAAGGAGAAAGATGACTTGATTGAGATCCTTGAGAGTCGGACGGTAGAGACTATGGACAGGCAAGGGGATTTATTTTCTCCTAAGCAATGATGATTACTCACCAGGTATACAGAAGAAAATCAGAGGTTAAAGGCTCAGATTGCCAGGCTTACAGGGAAGCGACAGCGTATAGAGTGATCTCCGACAACTTTACTTCTCAAGGTTTTAGACTTTATTTTCATCTTGTACTTGGGATTGTTGAGACTTGTAACCTATTTTTAAGTTATTATAATAAAAAATTTCAGTATTTCAAATGCGTTATTACTTTGATATTTTCAATGTGTTTATAAAACTTTAAATCCCTTGAAATATAAAATAACAAAATAAAATCATGTTCATTGCATATCATGCATCATATTGCACATATTTCTTGAATTTGTTATGCATATCCAGGTGTCTTACCAAGCTTCTTTACCTCGTTCAGCAAGCTAACTCACCACTACAACACTCGGGCTAATTTCAGGAGGAAGATGTACAACTTAGAACAAGAGAATCGCGAGCTGCGCGAGGAAGTTTCTACTTTGATGTCCGGCATGGCCAATCTTACTGCTCTGATGGAAACTCTGGTGGCTGCTCAGAATCAGCCATCGAGTGTTCAACCTCAACCAATAAGGGCTACTGCTGAAGCTCCGACTATTCCTGTATCTGCTACCCCCGATGTTGTTCAGAATCGCATGCCTCAAGGTTATCCATGGGGAATTCCAGAGTACTTCCGCCTGAAGGTTTCAATCTTGGTCCTCAAGATACTCCAATTGTTCAGAATATTGTTACTCCTGCACCTCTTGTGGTGCATGTTGCCCATGATGCACCTCCTTCGATGAATATGGTTCCGTTTGTTAACAATGATGTGTGTCTTCCTTTTCCTCCACCAAGTGAAGACTTGGGTATCTATGACAGAATGGATGATTTTCAAGAGCAGTTTGACAAGATGCAGAGGGAGATGAAGGCCCTCAGGGGAAAAGAGTTATTCGAGAAAAATGTGAATGAATTATGCTTGGTCCCGAATGTTAAGATACCTGCAAAGTTTAAGGTCCCGGAGTTTGAGAAGTACAAGGGCAACATTTGCCCTTGTGCTCATATACTAATGTATGTAAGGAGAATGTCTACCCATACTTATGATCAGCGTCTGCTGATTCACTTTTTCCAGGATAGTTTGACCGATGCTGCGCTGAAGTGGTATATGAGTTTGGACAACGTCAATATCCATACTTTCAATGACTTGGGAGAAGCATTTATCTGACAATACAAATACAACATGGATATGGAACCTGGTCGTGATAAACTCAGGGCCATGGTTTAGGAAGATAGGGAATCATTCAAAGAATATGCAAAAAGATGGCGTGAGGTAGCCACCCAAGTGATTCCTCCCATGGAAGAGAAGGAGACGACTAAGATTTTCTTGAAGACTCTGGGTGCTTTCGACTATGAAAGGATGGTAGAAAGTGCACCAAGTGACTTTACTGAAATGGTAGGCATGGGTATCCGTTTAGAAGAGGATGTAAGAGAGGGTCGTTTAATAAAGAGTGAAGGATCTGGAGGTGTGAAGAAGCCATCTTATGGGTTTACCAAGAAGAATAAAGGGGATTCAAATGTTGTTATTCAAGAGAGAATGGTTAATCCTCCTAGAATAAATTATCAGCGTCATCAGCAAGTCGCCTCAGTTACTCCAGTTGTCGGTGTAGCTCCAACCATCGTTGCTTATCAGAGACCATCCCAACAGGGGAATCAAGAGTATAATAAGAGAAGGGAAAGTTATGATCCTATTCCTATGAGTTATATGGAGTTACTACCGGCATTGATTCAGAAGAAGTTGGTTCAGACCCAACCACCTCCCGTTGTACCATCACCTTTGCCTTGGTATTACAAGGCAGACCAAACATGTGCTTTTCATCAGGGAGCACCATGGTGTAATGTTGAGAATTGTTGCCCTTTGAAGACTGAGGTGTATAAATTGGTGAAGTCTGGTATTCTATCTTTTAAGGATGTGGTTCCTAATGTGAAGGACATTCCTCTACCCAAGCATGGAGGAGAAAATGCTGTGAATATGATGGTCGATTGTCCAGGCGACTTCCAGATTTTTGATATTCATCTAGTTAGAGGAGATTTGGTGAAAATGCATGTAGACCTCTGTGAATTTAGCTACTATACGCATGACCATTCCGGTTGTGCTATTTACAGTACATACATACAAGGTTGCGACAAGATAAAGGCTGATTTGTAGGAGATAATGGATGAGGGCCTCATCCATATAATCAGGCCTAGGATAGAGTATGAAGAAGAGATGAATATGGTTTCTGGATGTCCTGGAGAGTTCATAATTTTTTATGTGGAGTATATGAATGAAGACCTTGTGCAACTGCATGCTACTTTTTGCCACTTGGCTGGTCATGTGGAACATCAGTATGGATATTTCCGAATTTGATGTCGAGACTCCTGAGGATGTTCAATCGTGAAGAAAGGTCTTTAGTTGTTGTGGGACAATGGAACTATCAAAGTTATTGGTCAAAGGGATGATTACCATGAAGTTGATATGATCGAGGTTTGTTTGAATGAAGAAGAGTCGGATGATGAGTATGCCTCTGCATATGAGTATTTCTCCTCAGATGAGGATTTATTTTCCAGAGATGACTCAATAATGACTGATTGTGTTGAAGAAGGGGTAAACGTTATTGTGCATTGTTTTGGTGCACCCGCCCATTTTGAAGTTGATTATTATAGCAAGCTAGTTGTTACCCTATTAGTGATTAGTTTGCTGGGTCCTGTTCCCTACAAGTCAGATAAGGATGTACCCTAGAAATATAACACTACAATCTTTGAGGATGGTGTGGAAGTTCCCATCCAGCCAAAGCCTGATGTTGGAAATATTGTTGAGACTAGAAGAGTGACCCATAGAGGTCGTGTATTTGCACCAGTTGTTCGAGGAGATGTTAGTGCTGGAAAGAAAATTGCTGAGAATGTTGAACCCAAGAAGGCTACGGGTGAATCTAGTGGAGCTACGTTAGAGAAATAAGTGGATGATATTTTGAAGATAATCAAGATGAGCGACTACAGAATTGTAGATCAGCTACTGCAGACTCCTTCAAAAATATCTATCTTGGCTTTATTAATGAACTCCTCTGCTCATAGATAATCTCTGATGAGGGTACTGGATCAAGATTTTATGGAAAGTGACATGCCTATTGTTGTACCCCAAAATTTGCCCTCCCATATTCTCCAAGAAATTCACAAGTCCAACCTGGCGCATCATATTCAGGTATTCTTTCGCCAAGATATCTCTGATAATGTATTCTCAAATTCAGGTTCGGCTCAAGAGTCAATTCTTTAAAGAAGGTATCCGAATGTGTGAGTTTTCTCGAAGAAATATGGTGAAAAAGTGTGCTGAAAGTGCAGTTTTTACGCGCTAAAAAAATCATAACTTGAAGATCGTGACTCGTTTTGAACCCGTTCCGGTGGCCAAAATTCCGTCTTGACATTATCTACGTTTTCATCTCTCACGGCTGGAAGCCAATTTCGATCAGAAGGTCTTCAAAAATGTGGATTTATCAAGTATTTTCGTGCAGAAATTTGTGACAGAAGTTTATTTGCGTCATGTTCAAAAAATCATAACTTGGTCGATTTTCATCGTATCGAGCTGGTTCCGGTGCCAAAATTTCACAAATTGAGTTGGCTACATTTTCACAGAAGGTATTGAGTTCAAACGGTATTCAAAAGGCCTTCGTTTTTTGCTCAGAGTGCGTGACACGCTGAAAATCCTGAATGCTGAATATTATTTCATCTGGGCCGAAACTTCGAAAATTCATAACTCGGTCAATTTTTATCGGATTGGACTCATATTTTTACACAAGGTCCCTGACTCATAGATCTACAACTTTGCTTCAAAAGTCGAGACCAAATTATGCACCGATCAATACCAGTTTTTTATTGAAGAACGTGTCAGAGTCGACACTGAAGCCCAAAATAAGTTTGTCTGAGCTGAAACTTCAAAAATTCATAACTAATTCACCGTTTATCCGATTGAGTCGATTTTCGGACAGGAGTTAGTTCTCTATGTCGGCTACATTTTGTTTTCACATTTCAACTTCAAAAAATGCACTTAAGTCCCTGCGATTTAGCCTGGAAAGTGACGAATTCAAGTGAATATTGGAGGCCCAATTGCACATTCAAAGCCCATTTGCTTTACCCTAATTTTCATTATATAATCACCTTCTTGTCACACAAACCAGAGGAGAAAAAAGGAGAAGAGAAAAAAGAGAAAAAGAGAGAAAAAACCTTACCACAACACTGTTGGAATATCAAACTCTTTCAAGAACCCTAAAACCTTGAAATCCTTATTACAAATCCATCTCTCACCACAAACAGGTCATCACAGTTATAAACCAATATCTCACTCCTTCTTCAGTAAGGATAAGGCTGGCTTGATTTCCATGATCCTAATTTTCCAGTAAGGCATAAAAGCATTCAGGTCACTAATCTTCCAGTAAGGGTAAGATTGATTTGATCTCCATGATCAAAAGGGTATAATCATTCATACATACCATATTGTGCCTAAACATTAAATTTCTTCATATGTTGGTTTTATTTGAATTTTTATGATTTTATTTAATGTGTTCTTGAGGTTCAACACTGCAGATTTAGACAGGATCCCACGTTCATTAAGGAACGTTGAGGCCAAAAGGCCAAAAGCCAAATGGCCAAAAGCCAAAAGCTAAATGGCCACAGTAGAAAAACATATGCATGACCCCAATACATGGCGAGAAAGACAGATTAAGGAACGTTGAGGCCAAAACGCAAATGGCCAAAAGCCAAAAGCCAAATGGCCAAAGTAGAACAACTTATGCATGATATGATGAGGCCATAACACAAATGGCCAAACCACTCCAATTCACCTCCAAAAAGGGGACAGAAACCCCCCAAGGTATTGTATTTTCTTTCTTTTCCTTATTTTATTTATTTCAATTATTTCTTTTTTTTTAATTAATTCCTTTAATTTAACTTATTTTCATAAAATATAAAAAATAGTAAAAAACAGAAAAGTCATAAAAATCAAAATATATTTATTTAATTAATATTTTTTTGTAAATAAATTTCACTAATAATTAATTATTTATTTTTATAAATCAAAATTGCATGTAAATAATTAGATTAATTTTAGGTTTAATTTTAACATGTTTTTCTTAATAAATAAAAAAAATTAGAATTAGGATTAATATTTTAATTTCATTTAATCTTTTTCATAAAAATACATAAAAAACATAAATATCAAAAACTCAAAAAATAATAATTTCTTTTTTCTCTTTAATTTCATTAGTTTAATCATTTAATTTAATTTCATTAAAAAGGGTCCAACGCCCTCGCTTCCAATTTTAATTCCAATTCGCGCATTTTATTTTATTTCTTATAATATTAATGTAATTCTCCCAAAGCCTTGTAAACTCGGACATTTTATTTCTCGCACTTTACTTCTTTATTTTCTGTCAAATCGGGTCCTGGGTTAAATTTGGCGATGTGGACCCGCGCCTTTGTAATAGTTTAGAACTTTTAATTTCCGCATCTTTTTAACTGTTAATAAATGCATGCAAGAATGAATGATAAAATAAAAACAAACGCATAGATCACCTTGACATGAATAAGACAAAATAACTGAACATGACACACAAATCACACACCACCCCTAGGGTACGCCTCACTGTTGCCTTGCCTCGAAAAGTGATCATCGAGTAGAGGATGTCTTAGTAAGTCCTCATGATCCGGGAACCTGGCATGAGGGTAGCTTCTAAGGTATCTTCCTATTGCTCCGGTGATCACCATGTCCCGAACCTTCGAATTGACCCGAACACCTCCAACGGTGGTGCTACCTACCTCTCAATGGTGGGATGGCACTACTTTAAAGGACATTTACACAGACGAATTCCTTAGGGTAGGTAGACGACTCATGGATACTTGCTCTCTTCAAAAACAAACAAAAATCTTTTCACCAACACATTTTCAAAAGCTTTCAAAGCAAATTTTTCAAACACTCTGACGTACGATTCGAACTGAAATTTTTCAAAGAAACTTTTTAAAACCCACATTGAAAAGCAAACAAACCATTTTTGAAAACACAAATGAGCGAGTATCTAAGAGCCCATGGATAACCATGGATAGAAAGGGTGCTAACACCTTCCCTTTCTATAATCTACCTCCCGAACCGAGAGCAATCTCTTTAAGGAATTTTTCTGTGCTTTTGTCCTTTCCATTTGGAGAAAATAAAAGACGGTGGCGACTCTTGCTTCCGCGACATTTCGCGAACCAGCGTTAAACAGTCAGTTCCAGATCCACCGATCACAGAACTGGCGACTCTGCTGGGGAATTAATCTTAAAGTGAGGTGTACCTTAGGATTAAGATCACTGTGTTTTCAATTGCTTTCCTTGTGTGCTTTAAATTGTGGGACTGTCTCGGGAGTTCTATAGATCCTAACCCGGATCTGGGGATACCTTCTTAGAAAGTAGCAACAAGGCTGTGAGGGAACTGTGCGGGGTATACCGACATGGTTGAAACAGTCTGCTACGTTGATGTGGCACTTTGGTGTGTACCGGTAACCCTTGAGTTCAGTCAAGGAGAGTACGGGGCCTCCGCGTGGTGTCATGAAGCATCAACAGACCTTAGGAACCTTAATTGAACTATCTTGGCCTCTTTAGGGTAGTGAGATAACTGACTTTGGTGCAGTCCGAGGTTGGTTGATACTCGATACTACACCCAATTGAGGGTTGCTTTCCTGGAATATTTCGGTCGCCAGTTCAGTGGCTAAATCGAAACGATGAACAATGAAAGCAATCCCGTGATATTGGGACCCTTAGAACCCGGTTACTTCTAATAGGACAGGTTGAGCCCACCAACTTCAAGAGGGTAATACCCAGACCCCATGCTGGCCTAAACTCTAAGGGCTCTTTTGTGTGACTTGTGTGCCTTCGTACTTGACTATTTGCCTGCTTTATCTGACACATGAACTACTTGCAGGTTTTGTTTTAGTCCTTAATTGGGACCCATGACAGGGCTTATTAAGTTTCTTGCAGGTTTTGTGTATAGTCCTTAATTGGGACTCATAACAGGGTGTACTAAATTTCTTGCAGGTTTTGTTTATAGTCCTTAATTGGGACTCATAACAGGGTATCTTAAGTTTCTTGCAGGTTTTGGTTTGCAGTCCTTAATTGGGACTCATAACAGGGTTTACTCACATTACCCCATGCATCATGACATCATACCATTTCATACATCCTAACCCATTTCAAGGATCTCAAGGGCTCGTAATGCAGGTCGTGATGAATCAAACATCTAGCCAGGGGCAAAGAGGATTTATTTTCCTCTAGCCAAAGTTGTCAGGGGCTATGACCCACTTGATATGGTGAGCTCTGACCCTTGAAGAAGGTTCCCCTAACCGAGGTTGTTTGGAAATCAAAACCAGACATGATGATTAAAGTCAGGGGCTATGACCCACTGGATATGGTGAGCCTTTGACCCTTGGAAGAAAGACTCTCAACAAATATGAAGTTTCTTCCAATCAAGCTACCGGATCCAAATGCTAACAAATTTCCTTGTTTACCCCGCGAGGTCCTTGAAAACATTGCATGCATATCATACACATCATTGCATTACAGGTATCCCTTTTGCAGGTCACTTACCTTTCCCGCTGTTTATTTCAGCCATGGCCTTCCAACCAGATAACCAGGACTATCTTGCTCAAGAGACTCGGTTCGGGGAGATGCTCCTGAATCTATCCAAGGGGCAGGAGGAGCTAAGGACACTTCTCATGGAGACCTTTGTTAGAAACAGTGCTGAGGGTGAAAGGCTGAAACACCTACAAGCTGAGATGGATGCAATGAAAGCCCAAATGTTGGGGCAGAGGAATGCCATTCAAGGTCTAGCTCAAAGACAAGATGAGCTCCGGTTTCTCGTCAACCAACTGCTTCAGGGTAACCAACTGGGGCAAACGTCTAAAGGTGAAAAGCCAACCACCGTTCGACCATCTTTGAGACAAAGAGGTAAGGAGAAAGCTCCTCATATGGATTCAGTATCACCAATTCAGTATCAACCTCACCAGCTTCAACCAGACAAGCCCCAAAGGCAATTCACCGAGCTCAACATGTCACTGCCTCAAGCCTTACAACAACTGCTAAGGTTGAACTTGGTAACTCGAAAGGATCCTCCTAAGAATCCCAACAAGACACCTTCAAGGTATAACCCCAATGCCCACTGCGCTTACCATTCTGACAGCCCGGGGCATGCTACAGAGGATTGTTGGAATTTGAAGAATAAAATCCAGGATCTGATTGAGGAAGGAGCTGTGGAATTCACCCAAGACGGCCAGGCTAAGTGCTTCTACCATCCCTACAGGAGGCACCATTTGAAGTGACAAGCCCTGAGATTAGGAAATTTTTGTTCATTCGAGTGTTCAAGTTGCAATTTTCTTTTGTTCAAACCTTTATTCATGTTAAACATTGTTATCACATTAATGCATCGCTTATGTCTATTTTGAAACAATATATTCGTATTCACTATATGCAAATTATTCTCATATTTTTTCTTATGTTAACTCTCGATTAAAAATTCTAAGCCTCTTGAGGGAGGATGACGAAAACGATACCACGATCTTTATAGTATGCTTTTGAACAGACCCCGCTGATGAGGTACAGGCATTGTTTCAATTCCTAAACACCGGAGTTATAAGGATGATAATCCCTCGTCAACCCCGCTGAGCCAAAGAAGTAGGAGTTTTCTTTTCGAAATTCAAAACCCTTAATCATAACCTGGGGCAGGGTAGTCTCTCAGTTGATTCAAGTGCATAACGAATGGCACCAAAGAGGTCCTTACAAAACAAAGAAGACAGTGATGGTTCCGAATATTCAATAAAGAAAGGCAGTCATTACTTCTCAAATTAAAAACCCATTAAGTCAAAACCCATGAAGGAGACTTACAAAACTGAGGCATCCCGCTGACTGTAATTCCAAAAAAGGAAACAGTTCAGGCAAAAAAAAGAAAGGGATAACAAAAATCAAGAAAGAGGTCTCACAAACCCTCAACCAAAGCAAAAAAATGACTGCCTATTCAAAAGAAATCATCAACATCTGAACCATTATTGGAACATCAAAGCAAAGACTCAAGCAAGGTCTAACGCACGATCAACTGAGTTTAGGTTTGGAGAACATCACGAAGAGCGGGTGGGTACAAATAATTTGAGCCTTTATCCTTTGTTTCTTAAACCGTGAACCAGGCCACGTTATAACCCTCAAAAGTCCTAGCTGAAGCATGGGTTAGTTCGAAAGCATATTGTCACGAAAGGTATCCTGACTCCTTAAGGCCTACGGTAAATACGGAGTTGACATCACGTTTTTACAAACATTCACTTGTTTTATGAAAAAAGAATGCATTTTCAAAATCGTCGAGACAGACATAAGCTTTGCATTTTTAACATAACTTTGTTTGCATATGACTTTTTGTTTGAACAACATAGAAATTCGCATGACGAAAGTCTAATGAACAAGAATATCTCCAATCAAGGGGCACGGCATGATCATGGTCTACCATCTGGGGCAGTTAAGTCAAGATCCAGAGAATCTCTCAAAAGGCCAAAAAGCCTGGGGCAAATCTCTGCCTGAGTCTCTTGGGGCACTCCAGCAACGAATCTTGCACGATCAGACATCTTCTGGTAATATGGCAACACAAGCAGCCAGGGGCACCTACCTGCATTCTAAGAGCGTGGACATAGTCGAAAAATACTACGCATAATCAAAGACCCGCTAGGTTGACACGCCTAGGCAAAAATAAGGGCTTCCTGGCGAACCAAAAGGGTTCGGGCAAAATGAAGGGATGAAATAAAAAAAAATCTGTACACCCGGCAAGTTGAAAACCTGAAAAGGCGGCTTGAGCAAAAATGGGTATCCCGGTGGACTGAAAACCTGAAAGGGCGGTCCAGGCAAAAGTTAGGGATTAAAGCGTACGACTATGTCCTGCCATCTGTCTACCATAAGAAGGTTTATCCATCAACAACTATCAGCACCCCACAAGTGCCTCCCCCATAGAAACAGGGGCAATAAAGAGTGGTCTAAGCAATCTGATTACTCTATCCTCCAAGGTATCAGGGTAGGTTCCGTTGAAGAACATAACCAATACAGTTCAATACTTCCCCAGGAGAGTCCAATCCAGCTTCCCTGGGAAAGTCGGAATCCATCTCCCAAGCAGTAAGCTCATCCCCAGTAGATTCTGGAAGCTTACCCTCGCAGAACACGAACGCGTCGTTCGGCTTGATTTAAAGAGTTATTTCCTTAACAGGATATAACTGGGTTATCCTCAGCCAAAAGCCACGGAAAAAGCGTCGTCTACAAAGTCTTCTGATCCCCAGCAAACTATTATCAACACTCAGCAAGGTATCCCTCTTCCCACAGAGTATTGCTTCCCAGCATGGTCACTAGAGTATCTTTGCTCCCCGCAGAATCTTCCATTTGCCAGGTTTATTCCGCAACGGGGTCATCTTCTCCTACCGGTATTCTTGCAGTTATCATCCCCAGCGGAAGCAAAATCTATTCTTCAACATCAGCCCAGGATACGACTTCCCGGCACCCGTCAAGGATTTACTTTCCTAGACGAAAAACACATTCATAAAACGTCACATACATCATTATAGCATGCATAGACGCGTCATATCACCCCAATCTCATTTATTTTTGAGAACATCTTAAAATCATGCAATTCATGCATTATGACATTGCATACAACTAATTCGTTACTTTTTCAGGAAAGAACGATCAACAGATAAAAGTCTTTACCCGTTGAGGTAGTAATCGTCCCAGATTCCTTCATCATCCTGCTGAGGTAGTAATCGTCCCAGATTCCTTCATCACCCGTTGAGGTAGTAATCGTCCCAGATTCCTTCATCATCCTGCTGAGGTAGTAATCGTCCCAGATTCCTTCATCATCCTGCTGAGGTAGTAATCGTCCCAGATTCCTTCATCATCCTGCTGAGGTAGTAATCGTCCCAGATTCCTTCATCACCCGTTGAGGTAGTAATCGTCCCAGATTCCTTCATCATCCTGCTGAGGTAGTAATCGTCCCAGATTCCTTCATCACCCGTTGAGGTAGTAATCGTCCCAGATTCCTTCATCATCCTGCAGAGGTAGTAATCGTCCCAGATTCCTTCATCATCCTGCTGAGGTAGTAATCGTCCCAGATTCCTTCATCACCCGTTGAGGTAGTAATCGTCCCAGATTCCTTCATCATCCTGCTGAGGTAGTAATCGTCCCAGATTCCTTCATCATCCTGCTGAGGTAGTAATCGTCCCAGATTCCTTCATCACCCGTTGAGGTAGTAATCGTCCCAGATTCCTTCATCATCCTGCTGAGGTAGTAATCGTCCCAGATTCCTTCATCATCCTGCTGAGGTAGTAATCGTCCCAGATTCCTTCATCACCCGTTGAGGTAGTAATCGTCCCAGATTCCTTCATCATCCTGCTGAGGTAGTAATCGTCCCAGATTCCTTCATCATCCTGCTGAGGTAGTAATCGTCCCAGATTCCTTCATCATCCTGCTGAGGTAGTAATCGTCCCAGATTCCTTCATCACCCGTTGAGGTAGTAATCGTCCCAGATTCCTTCATCATCCTGCTGAGGTAGTAATCGTCCCAGATTCCTTCATCATTCTGCTGAGGTAGTAATCGTCCCAGATTCCTTCATCATAGATTTGGAGTAGCAATCGTCTCAGATTCCTTCATCACATCCTTATCAAAAAACCTCCTCTGGTTCAGTCAGATCGACCCTAGGATCTCCCTGATTCTTGTCCAGTTGAAGATTTCAAGACCCAGACCGGTTCAGTTAATCGACTTCAGAGATTTCTTATCCAGTCCCAAGCCTTCTCTAGTCCATCTAAATCGACTCCCAACAGATTTTTCTGATGAAGACTCAGCAGAAGTTATGGTTCCCTCTCCGACGATGAGTGTGAGGTGATAGTCTCCTATGGTCCCCTCTCCGACAAGTGCGTGAGGTGGTAATTCCTTTTTCAAGATGTTTCCCTCTCCGACGGTGAGTGTGAGGTGATAATCTCTTATGGTTCCCTCTCCAACGGCGTGTGAGGTGGTAAGTCCTTTTTCAGATGTTTCCCTCTCCGACGATGAGTGAGGTGATTCCCTTTCAGATTATAATTTTCTATGGTTCTCTTCCCGATATTGCAAAGATGGTAATTCCCGCCAAGATTTTTCTCAACGAACGTTGTTGAAGTTAAAATCAACCAAGGTTCTCTTATCATTCATGCTAAAGCAGTAACCATCCCTGGTTCATTCATCGCTGTTTGAAGCTCCAGACTCAGCTCCTGTAACCAGTCAGGACACATCTATACCAAGCATCTAAAGATCAGCTCCTGCAACGTGTCAGGTACTCATTTTTTTCTTTTGCAGGTATGCAGGTTCTCGCCAAGGAATCTCCCACGCGATCGACATCCAGATGGCATCTATAAGCCCATCATCCTATCCAGCAATCTCAAAATGGCATCTATAAGCCCATTCCCCTCACACTGCTACTATGTGAGCGCAAATTTCTGGGCACTCTAGTGTCCAATCATCTTCTACCCTCGGATTACGAAAGGCACGTCCACCAATCTGCATCCTCAGGTCTAAGAAGATTGAACAGAGGCAGCTGTTGTACCCCAAAATTTGCCCTCCCATATTCTCCAAGAAATTCACAAGTCCAACCTGGCGCATCATATTCAGGTATTCTTTCGCCAAGATATCTCTGATAATGTATTCTCAAATTCAGGTTCGGCTCAAGAGTCAATTCTTTAAAGAAGGTATCCGAATGTGTGAGTTTTCTCGAAGAAATATGGTGAAAAAGTGTGCTGAAAGTGCAGTTTTTACGCGCTAAAAAAATCATAACTTGAAGATCGTGACTCGTTTTGAACCCGTTCCGGTGGCCAAAATTCCGTCTTGACATTATCTACGTTTTCATCTCTCACGGCTGGAAGCCAATTTCGATCAGAAGGTCTTCAAAAATGTGGATTTATCAAGTATTTTCGTGCAGAAATTTGTGACAGAAGTTTATTTGCGTCATGTTCAAAAAATCATAACTTGGTCGATTTTCATCGTATCGAGCTGGTTCCGGTGCCAAAATTTCACAAATTGAGTTGGCTACATTTTCACAGAAGGTATTGAGTTCAAACGGTATTCAAAAGGCCTTCGTTTTTTGCTCAGAGTGCGTGACACGCTGAAAATCCTGAATGCTGAATATTATTTCATCTGGGCCGAAACTTCGAAAATTCATAACTCGGTCAATTTTTATCGGATTGGACTCATATTTTTACACAAGGTCCCTGACTCATAGATCTACAACTTTGCTTCAAAAGTCGAGACCAAATTATGCACCGATCAATACCAGTTTTTTATTGAAGAACGTGTCAGAGTCGACACTGAAGCCCAAAATAAGTTTGTCTGAGCTGAAACTTCAAAAATTTATAACTAATTCACCTTTTATCCGATTGAGTCGATTTTCGGACAGGAGTTAGTTCTCTATGTCGGCTACATTTTGTTTTCACATTTCAACTTCAAAAAATGCACTTAAGTCCCTGCGATTTAGCCTGGAAAGTGACGAATTCAAGTGAATATTGGAGGCCCAATTGCACATTCAAAGCCCATTTGCTTTACCCTAATTTTCATTATATAATCACCTTCTTGTCACACAAACCAGAGGAGAAAAAAGGAGAAGAGAAAAAAGAGAAAAAGAGAGAAAAAACCTTACCACAACACTGTTGGAATATCAAACTCTTTCAAGAACCCTAAAACCTTGAAATCCTTATTACAAATCCATCTCTCACCACAAACAGGTCATCACAGTTATAAACCAATATCTCACTCCTTCTTCAGTAAGGATAAGGCTGGCTTGATTTCCATGATCCTAATTTTCCAGTAAGGCATAAAAGCATTCAGGTCACTAATCTTCCAGTAAGGGTAAGATTGATTTGATCTCCATGATCAAAAGGGTATAATCATTCATACATACCATATTGTGCCTAAACATTAAATTTCTTCATATGTTGGTTTTATTTGAATTTTTATGATTTTATTTAATGTGTTCTTGAGGTTCAACACTGCAGATTTAGACAGGATCCCACGTTCATTAAGGAACGTTGAGGCCAAAAGGCCAAAAGCCAAATGGCCAAAAGCCAAAAGCTAAATGGCCACAGTAGAAAAACATATGCATGACCCCAATACATGGCGAGACAGACAGATTAAGGAACGTTGAGGCCAAAACGCAAATGGCCAAAAGCCAAAAGCCAAATGGCCAAAGTAGAACAACTTATGCATGATATGATGAGGCCATAACACAAATGGCCAAACCACTCCAATTCACCTCCAAAAAGGGGACAGAAACCCCCCAAGGTATTGTATTTTCTTTCTTTTCCTTATTTTATTTATTTCAATTATTTCTTTTTTTTTAATTAATTCCTTTAATTTAACTTATTTTCATAAAATATAAAAAATAGTAAAAAACAGAAAAGTCATAAAAATCAAAATATATTTATTTAATTAATATTTTTTTGTAAATAAATTTCACTAATAATTAATTATTTATTTTTATAAATCAAAATTGCATGTAAATAATTAGATTAATTTTAGGTTTAATTTTAACATGTTTTTCTTAATAAATAAAAAAAATTAGAATTAGGATTAATATTTTAATTTCATTTAATCTTTTTCATAAAAATACATAAAAAACATAAATATCAAAAACTCAAAAAATAATAATTTCTTTTTTCTCTTTAATTTCATTAGTTTAATCATTTAATTTAATTTCATTAAAAAGGGTCCAACGCCCTCGCTTCCAATTTTAATTCCAATTCGCGCATTTTATTTTATTTCTTATAATATTAATGTAATTCTCCCAAAGCCTTGTAAACTCGGACATTTTATTTCTCGCACTTTACTTCTTTATTTTCTGTCAAATCGGGTCCTGGGTTAAATTTGGCGATGTGGACCCGCGCCTTTGTAATAGTTTAGAACTTTTAATTTCCGCATCTTTTTAACTGTTAATAAATGCATGCAAGAATGAATGATAAAATAAAAACAAACGCATAGATCACCTTGACATGAATAAGACAAAATAACTGAACATGACACACAAATCACACACCACCCCTAGGGTACGCCTCACTGTTGCCTTGCCTCGAAAAGTGATCGTCGAGTAGAGGATGTCTTAGTAAGTCCTCATGATCTGGGAACCTGGCATGAGGGTAGCTTCTAAGGTATCTTCCTATTGCTCCGGTGATCACCATGTCCCGAACCTTCGAATTGACCCAAACACCTCCAACGGTGGTGCTACCTACCTCTCAATGGTGGGATGGCACTACTTTAAAGGACATTTACACAGACGAATTCCTTAGGGTAGGTAGACGACTCATGGATACTTGCTCTCTTCAAAAACAAACAAAAATCTTTTCACCAACACATTTTCAAAAGCTTTCAAAGCAAATTTTTCAAACACTCTGACGTACGAGTCGAACTGAAATTTTTCAAAGAAACTTTTTAAAACCCACATTGAAAAGCAAACAAACCATTTTTGAAAACACAAATGAGCGAGTATCTAAGAGCCCATGGATAACCATGGATAGAAAGGGTGCTAACACCTTCCCTTTCTATAATCTACCTCCCGAACCGAGAGCAATCTCTTTAAGGAATTTTTCTGTGCTTTTGTCCTTTCCATTTGGAGAAAATAAAAGACGGTGGCGACTCTTGCTTCCGCGACATTTCGCGAACCAGCGTTAAACAGTCAGTTCCAGATCCACCGATCACACCTATAGACCAATTCAGCAGTGTAGTAGGGAACATTACGTCATGTAATAACCTGAGTTTCTGCGACGATGAATTACCAGATGAAGGAAGGAATCACAACCTGGCCCTCCACATCTTTATGAATTACACGAATGATTCACTATCCAATGTGTTGATTGATAATGGATCTCCATTGAACGTTATACCGAGGAGCACGCTTATGAAGTTGAAATATTAAGGAATGCCCATGCGACCAAGTGGCATTATTGTAAAAGCGTTTGATGGATCAAGGAAATCTGTTATCGATAAAGTGGACTTGCCTATTCATATAGACCCACATTTGTTTCAGATTACTTTCCAGGTCATGGATATTGTACCTGCTTATAGTTGTTTGCTATGAAGGCCGTGGATACATGAGGCAGGGGCTGTCACTTTAACTTTACACCAGAAACTGAAGTTTGTACGTGAAGGAAAAGTGGTAATCATAAATAGAGAACAAGCATTATTGATATCTCATTTGTCCTCTTTCAACATTGTGGAGGCGAATGAGGCTGCTGTTGGAACCCAGTTCCAGGCCTTATCCATTGATAATATAAGAGGAAATGAGAATTCCATGGTTTTGCTTAAGGATGCGTAGCAAGTTGTGCGTAAGGGTCATAGTGAATTATGGGGACAGATTGTTGATCCACCTGTAAACAAGAACAAAGCCGGCTTGGGGTTCCCTTTGAAGAATGACAAAGGTAAGAGCATGAAGCCGAAGTATGCTACATGCAAGCATCAAGACATCTTCCTTAGCGGGGGTTATCTTCATCCAACTGTTTCCGAGATTAATGCCATTGTGGAAGATGAAGCATAGCAGGAAATGCCAAATTACGTGACACACAGAGTTAGGGTTCAGAACTGGATCACCATTGATGTTCCCTCTTGCATACATGTTTCAAAGTAATTTAATTTGTTAATCTTTTTGAAAATCTTTCACTCTGCCAAAGGAGGAAGTATTAATATTGTATGGGCTTATCTGTTTGCTGTGACTTTTAAAATCAATAATAAAAGTTGTCTTTGTTTCCCAAATTGTGTCTTTATTTTCTGCTTTTTCTTGGAAAATGGTAATCAGAAAAAAAAAACCTTTCAAAATAAATAATAACTGAAATACAATCTGCATGATCACTTGTTATATGTGTCATTTTCTAAATACAATCATAAATCATATGTGCAGATTAATTAAAAAACCCGTTGAATACAATGACCTTGCACCCTCTCCCACTTTTGAATGTCCTGTGTACGGGGCCGAAGAAGAAGACTATGATGAGATTCCAGAAGAGGTATCACGGTTGCTTGAGCGTGAGGAAAATGTCATTCAGCCATATAAAGAGTCATTGGAAGTAATCAATTTGGATTCAGAAGAATATCCGAAAGAAGTCAAGATTGGAGCATTGCTGCATCCTGATGTGAAGAGCAGGTTGATTGAGTTGTTGAAAGAGTATGTGGATATTTTTGCTTGGTCTTATCAAGATATGCCTGGTCTAGATATAGATATTGTAGAGCACCGTTTGCCGTTGAAGCTAGAGTGTCCACCAATCAAACAGAAGTTGAGAAGAACTCACCCAGATATGGCAGTGAAGATCAAAGAGGAGGTTCTAAAGCAGATTAATGTTGGTTTTCTTGTGACGTCAGTGTATCCTCAATGGATTTCCAATATTGTCCCAGTACCAAAAAAAGAAGGAAAAGTTCGCATGTGCGTAGATTACAGAGATCTAAATAAACCTAGTCCAAAAGATGATTTTCCATTACCACAAATTGACATGTTAGAGGATAACACATCAAAATTCAAAGTATTCTCGTTAATGGATGGATTTTATGGGTATAATCAAATAATAATGGCTCTAGAGGACATGGAAAAAACAACATTTATCACACCCTGGGGAACACTCTGTTACAGAGTGATGCTCTTCGGGTTGAAGAACGTTGGTGCAACGTACCAGAGGGCTATGACAACCCTATTCCATGATCTGATGCACAAGTAAATTGAGGTATATGTTGATGATATGATTGCTAAATCCAAGACTGGAGAAGGGCATGTAGAAGATTTGTTGAAGTTGTTTCAGCGTTTGAGGAAGTATCGTCTCCGCTTGAATCCAAATAAATGTACCTTCGGTGTTCGATCGGGGAAATTATTAGGTTTCATTGTTAGCCAGAAAGGAATTGAAGTTGACCCAGATAAAGTCAAAGCAATTCAGGAGATGCCAGCGCCAAGAACTGAAAAGCAAGTCAGAGGGTTCCTCGGGCGTTTGAATTATATTTCCAGGTTCATTTCCCACATGACTGCAACGTGTGAACTGATCTTTAAGTTGTTAAAGAAAGATCAAATTTGTGTGTGGACGGATGACTGCCAAAGGGAATTTGAAAGTATTAAAGAATATCTGCTTGAACCTCCTATGTTGCTCCCTCCTGTTAAAGGAAGATCGTTGATTATGTATCTGACAGTGTTAGATAAATCCATGGGTTGTATTCTGGGACAACAAGATGAAATAGGGAAGAAAGAGTACAACATTTATCATCTCAGCAAAAAGTTTACTGATTGTGAGTCACGGTATTCCATGTTGGAAAAGACATGTTGTGCTCTGGCCTGGGCGGAAAAACGTTTGCGGCAGTATATGTTAAATCACACCACTTGGTTGATCTCCAAAATGGATCCAATCAAGTACATTTTTGAAAAGCCTGCTCTTACTGGGAGAATTGCCCGTTGGCAGAAGCTGTTATCTGAATATGATATCGAATACCACACTCAAAAGTCTATTAAAATCAGCATGTTGGAAGATTATATTGCTCACCAACCAGTTGAGGATCATCAATCTATGAAGTATGAATTTCCCGATGAGGATGGGATGTTTCTGAAAGTGAAAGATTGTGATGAACCATTTCCTGAGGAAGGTCCTGATCCTGAATCTCGTTGGAGTATGATATTTGGTGGAGCTGTGAATGCTTATGGTAAAGGAATTGGGGTTGTGATTGTCACTCCACATGGATCGCACATTCCTTTTATTACAAGGGTTGACATTTAATTGTACTAATAATATGGCAGAATATGAGGCTTGCATCATGGGTCTCGAGGAAGCTATTGATCCCAAAATTAAAATTCTAGATGTGTATGGTAATTCAGCTTTGGTAATAAACCAGATTAAAGGAGAATGGGATATTCGTCACGCAGGCTTGATCCCTTACAAAGATTATGCTAGAAGGTTTTTACCCTTATTTAATAAAGTTGAATTCCATCACATTCCTAGAGATGAAAATCAAATGGCGGACGCTCTGGCAACTCTGGCTTCTATGTATCAAGTTAATACTTGGAATGATATACCTTAAATTATGGTTCAACGATTAGATAGGCCAGCTCATGTGTTTATAACAGAAGAGGTAGCAGATGAGAAACCTTGGTATTATGATATCAAGCATTTTCTCTAAACTCAGGAATACCCGGTTGGTGTATCGAATAAAGATAGAAAGACATTGAGAAGATTGGCTGGAAGTTTCTTCCTTAGTGAAAATGTGTTGTACAAGAGAAATTACAACATGGTCTTTCTCAGATGCGTGGATAGACATGAAGCAGACATGTTGATGCATGAGGTTCATGAAGGTTCATTTGGCACTCATGCCAATGGACATTCGATGGCTAAAAGGATGCGAAGAGAAGGTTACTATTGGCTGATAATGGAATATGATTGTTACAAATTTGCAAAGAAGTGTCATAAATGCCATATTTATGAAGACAAGGTTCATGTGCCTCCGACACTTCTCAATGTGATCTCTTCCCCATGGTCTTTCTCTATGTGGGGTATTGACATGATTGGAATGATAGAACCTAGGGCTTCGAATGGACACCATTTTATCTTAGTAGCAATTGATTACTTCACCAAGTGGGTGGAGGCTGCTTCATATGCTAATGTTACTAAGTCGGTGGTTGTGCGCTTCATTAAGAATAATCTTATGTGTCAGTATGGTGTACCGAACAGAATTATCACTGACAATGGCTCGAATCTGAACAACAAAATTATGACAGAACTGTGTGAAGAATTCAAGATTGTCCATCACAACTCATCTCTGTACAGGCCAAAGATGAATGGGGATGTTGAAGCTTCTAATAAGAATATCAAGAAGATTATCTAGGAAATGGTTGTTACTTATAAGGATTGGCATGAAATGCTCCATTTTGTTTTGCATTGATATCGAACATCTGTCTGCACTTCAACAGGAGCAACCCCGTTCTCCCTTGTGTATGGAATGGAAGCTGTGCTCCCAATCGAGGTTGGGATTCCCTCTTTGCGTGTGATAATGGAAACCAAGTTGTCAGAGGCTGAATGGGTTCAGAACTGGTTTGACCAATTGAATTTGATCGAAGAGAAGAGAATGAAAGATTTGTGTCATGGACAATTATATCAGAAAAGGATGAAGAAAGATTTTGATAAGAAGGTCAAACCTCGTGAATTTAGAGAAGGCGACCTCGTGCTCAAGAAGCTCATGACTTTTAACACCAATTCTAGGGGCAAGTGGGCTCCCAATTTTGAAGGCCCATATGTTGTCAAGAAAGCCTTCTCTGGCGGTGCATTAATTCTTGAAACTATGGATGGAGAGGAGTTCTCACGTCCCATGAATGTTGATGCAGTCAAGAAATACTTTGCCTAAAGAAATAAAAGAACAGCTCGCTAAGTTGAAAACCCGAAATGGCGGCTTAGGCAAAAAAGGGCATCTCGGTAGGCCGAAAACGTGAAAAGGGCGGTCTAGGCAAAAATTAGAGACATAAATAGAATAAATTTCTCGCTAAGTTGAAAACCCGCAAGGGCAGCTTAGGAAAAAGTTAGGGACTTTCTTGGCAAGTAACTACATCAGACAAGACTTGATCATTGGAGCAACAATCTTCTCAGATCCTCATCATACTTCAACAAAAGCTGCTGCTCAGGATTTCAAAAGTTGTTAGAGGGGATAGTGGTCATTGTATCTCAATGTATCTTTTTCCATTATATATTACCATTTTCCGAACTTTGTAATTATCCATGGAGTCTCGCCATTCGCAGACTACCATTCGATTAATGAAATTTGAGCTTTTATCCAATTCTTTGTATTTCTTATTTTATTTAGCTTGCAAATACTCCATTTATTATTGATAATAACTTTCAAAGCGAAAATATTAAATAACAAAATTGATTTTCAATAAGAATTTACAATTTACCTTTACTTTATAATTTTTGATGCAAGAGAGAAAAAACAACAAAAGTGGTGATCCCAGGAATGGACGGACTCCAATTATTTTAAGAGGTTTTATTTCCCGGAGAAGTTTTTCTCAAGATGTTTTCGCTGTATTGGGTTTTTGACTCCAGTGTCCCCGGTCAAATTTTGGTTCATTTCTCCTCTTTTATGAGTTTGCATGATATGAAGATTCAATCCAAGATTTCTCCAGTGAAGGTTTCATTTGTTTAATAGAAGTTCTTTCTTCCCAGAGAAGTTGGTACAATGATTATTCTCGAAGAAGACGGGCCTCTGGTTTCCCCAGTGAAGAACGTATATTGGTTTTCCCTTTGTGAATGTGGTGTTGATTTCCCCAATAAAGTCAGCACGAATCCCCCAATAAAGGTTTTGATGATTTGATTTCTGTCTTCTCTACTTGAAATTGATTTTTCAAATCCCCAATAAAGGCATTACTTTTGAAAATATTTGATTCCCCTTTAAAGTCTGAGTGTTATTCCCTGTTAAAGCATGGGAGAGGATATTGTATCTATATATCTGTACTGTTTGGTCGCTATGTTTTGTTTACTTCCGAATTACGTTTCTCCCCAATAAAGTTAAACCAGGCAGTAGGTTTTGTTTCCTCAGTTGGCGCTTACTTTTTCTTGGATTGTTCATCTTGGATGTAATTCAATCGAGTGTTGATTGTGCCTGAGTTGGTTTTTCCTGTTTACTCCCAGTGTTATATATCTATTTTGTCAGCATGTGTGCGATAACACTCATACATTCATACATACATCATGCATAGCTAAAATTGGCAAATCATCGCTCATTCACATTCGTTAATATTTTGTTGACATATTACCCGATTTTGCAGAGTTATGTTGTCCTCTCTCCAATAGAGTGTTGGCCTTAAGTAGAAAGTGTATACTCTTTCAATTTCCCCACTGAGTTATCCCTGTAAAAGTCGACGTAACTTTTTTTTGCTATCTTCTCTATGAGTGGATAGTTTGCAGTCTATTTCCAAATTACTCCAGTGGATGGCAATACTTTCAATATCGAAGACACAGTTCATTGTGAAATCTTTACAAGTCGTAGTATATTTATTTGAGACAGCTAATATATTAGCCTTTCCAGGCGGAGTGTCTTGGTTAAAGAAGAAGTTGAGTCCCGTTCTAGGTGAAATGCCAGAATTTTGGGGAAACTTGTTATCTTTTTGCTACCCTCAGTGAATGTTGGTAGTTCATCGTCAGTGAATGGCGGTGCTATGATATATTTTCTCTCTACCTTCAGTGAAAGTTGGTAGGTCACCTTCAATGAAAGTTGGTGATTGTTATATTTTTGCTACCCTCAGTGAACGTTGGTAGTTCATTGTCAGTGAACGGAGATGTTATGATATCTTCTCTTTCTACCTTCAGTGAAAGTTGGTAGGTCACCTTCAGTTAAAGTTGGTGATTGTTATCTTTTTTCTACCCTCAGTGAATGTTGGTAGTTCATCGTCAGTGAACGTCGGTGCTATGATATCTTCTCTTTCTACCTTCAGTGAAAGTTGGTAGGACACCTTTAGTGAAAGTTGGTGATTGTTATCTTTTTGCTACACTCAGTGAAAGTTGGTAGTTCATCATCAGTGAATGACAATGTTATTATATTTTCTCTCTACCTTCAGTGAAAGTTGGTAGGTCACCTTCAGTGAAAGTTGGTGATTGTTATCTTTTTACTACCCTCAGTGAATGTTGGTAGTTCATCGTCAGTGAACAGTGATGCTATGATATTTCTTTTCCTTCTATCTTCAGTGAACATTGGTAGCTCACCATCAGTGAACTTCGGTGTTGTTATTTCTTTCCTCTTTCTACCTTCAGTGAACGTTGGTAGTTTCGCCTTCAGTAAGAGTTGGTGTATCCTTTGACCATTTTACCATCCTCTCTAAGTCGGGTCTTTTGATCCACCAGTGATTTATTTTCCTGGTCGGGTTGCTCTCTTGTTTCTTTATTTTGTTACATCCCTAGTGGTGTTTTGAGTCCCTTAGTAGTTGTCCATGTGCACTCATATTCATAAGCATTGCATGGCATATTAGGGACAAAAATAGGGTTTGTTTTATATTTAAGTATCTTCGATCGCGTCGACACGAAGATTTTTAACCTTCATATCTGTGAATATAAGAAACTTAAATAAGGGTAGCTGTTGTACCCCAATTTTCCCCCTTAAGATCCCTTCATCATACCATATTGATTCAATCACAACAAGATCACATTGGGGTTCTTGATTCTCCTCCCTACCTTTAGCTTTGCTCTTTGAGGAATCACCAAGCACCTTGACTTGTTTTCTTTTGTGGTCATGAATATTTTGTCTAGATTTTTCCTTTTTAATTAATAAAATGAAATATTGGTTTGTCTTGCTTGTTACTAATGTAAGTAAAGGAAATGAGATTTAGCAAGTTGCTTCAGGGGTTCATGAGTTTATTTCCATGCCCTAGTCAATAAAGCTGGAGAATTTCAAACCTCACCATTGTATTTTTTTTGGAAGAAATGGTATGGAAAGGTTATTTTGGTTCACCAAATTTCAAGGTTATCAAATTTGATTCAAAAGTACAAGGGGTTGATTGAAGAAGTTGTCATGCTTGGACAAGACTTTGTTCCCATTGGTCATAAGTGCATATTTCTATCAATTCTCAAGATATGGAAGTGGTTTTGGCAGCTATGAGTTCTCATTTTCATCCTTAACAACTTCTATTTACAAAGCATTTGTGTTGGTACAAGAAGTTTGTTCAAAATTGTAAAAGTTCCTCAAATCATTTTCTTGATTTAGGAGCTAGGTTTTTTAACTTCAAAGAAGCATATCTTTCTCATCTTTTTGTATTTTTGAGTGATTACAAAGATATCCTTCTCTTTAAAGGGTTATCAACAAATCACTTCAAAAGTTTCAAGGAGTTTTCACGTGGAAGAAACTTGATGATGAAGAAAGATTACAAGTCCTCTAGATGAACCCCCAATTTCTCATGTGTGACTTCAAATGATAATAACTTGGTAATTTTTTATCACCTTGAGCCCATTCTTTTTCAACAATGATCTTAAGTATGTGAACTTTATGCCTTCTTTTATGTGCAAAGTGAGAAAATGTATGGAAGATGTCCTAAGGATACAAAAGATTATAGGTCATTTCATGATTTTTTGCCAACTTCAACAATTCGTAACTCTCTCAATTTTTGGAGATTTTGAATGGTTCAAGTTTCAAAATATCATTCAAGAGGTCTATTTCATGCCATATTTTTTGGTCAAGAGCAAATTTCAAGTGGGAGGCCATGTTTGGATGCAAAACATTATAGGTCACTTTTGAAGAAAAACTTGAAGTATTTCTAAGTATGGAAAGTCAACTTCTTTTTCCCAACTTTAACTCGATGCAACTTTCAGCTCAAGCATCCATTTGATTACATTCTTTGCAAAGCTTGTAACCTCATCTTTCTAAAGCATCAAGAATCACGCCCTAAGACCCTTTGAGTTGAGAATGCCATTGATTTGAACTTGGTAACTTGGAATTGAAGTTTCTTCAAAAGTCAGAATTTAAAATCATTGGTTTAGCTTCTAAACACTTTATTTCTGCATGTTTTTGCCTCTAAACATGTTTAGTTAATTCCAGAAGTGATTAGCATAATAAAACACGCGTTTTGGATGAGTTTTGATCAAATTAGAAGTCACACTTTTCTTGTTTGCAACTTCACACGATTTCCCTCCAAACTTCATCATTTCACACGCTTGGACATTCCATTTGATTCCCTATAAATAGAGGGTCATCTCCCATTCATTTCCTCAAGCTTGGATAGCCAGAGTCACCCTGCCAAACTTGTTCCATAACTCAAAATTCTGCAACTTCAAAATATGTTTTCAAGCCATTTTCAATCCAATTTTTCTATCAATTTATCTTCCTTGATCTTCCCTGAAGCTAACCATATAGTTACATTCAAGAATCGTGCCCTATATTGCTCCATATAAGTCAAGTTTTAGAGCTCTGCAACTCAACTTCAATAGGTAGATTTCTTCATCAAGTCTTCAAAACTTTGATATCATTGTGATGCTCTCATTGCCCTGGTTCTAGTCACAACACTTACTTTCATCTGGAAACTTGTTTTGACCATGAAATTTCAAATCCCTTTTCAAAACTTTCTTCCCAAATTGCTTGAGCTACAGTTTATATAAATTTATCGCGAAGGTGTGGTTGTCTTCGTCTTAAAGAGACGAAGAAAATGACATAGGTCTCTTGCTCTAATTTTACAGATTGAGCAACCTGGTTTTGGGACTGGCTGGAGGTTGAAGATGACCAACATGTCATCCTTCAACCAATGAAACAGCGCCATTTGAACTTTTTGAATTTCTGATTTACATTTGATTCAGTGCTTTATTCACTAATGACCATGATATGCACAACGCGCTAGATCCCTTGGATTTGATTACTAACGTTTTTTGACTCTCATCCAATGGTCCATATATTTTTTACTTTATTTTTATTTTCTGATTTTTATATTTAATTGTTTTAAATTTCAAAAAATCATAAAAAAATCATTTTTAGTCAAACAAATCTGAAAAAAATTATGAAAAATATTTTTGATTTTTCTCTTTCTGATTTTTATTTTTTCACAATTTTATTTTGTGTTTTGATATTTTTTATAAATTTCCACTTTATTTGAATTGTTTTAAATGTTTAAAAATACTTTTGTGCATTTTTAAATTTTGGAAAATTATGGAATGATCCAATGATGTTGTGAAAAATATTGGTGACCTCATTTATTTTTTATTTCTGACTTTGTTATTTTTTTATCATTTTTGGTTTATTTTACTCATTTATTTTAATTTTAAAAATAGTTTCTAACTTTAAAAATTACCAAAAATTTTATAAAATCATTTTAGTTCATTTCTGATTTTTCTATGGTCTTACTTTTTATTTCTTGATTAATTTGAATATAGTTGATATTTTTCTATTTTATTTCTATTTTAAAACCTTTTTTAAAACCTTTTTTAATGTATATATTAAATGCAATATTATTTTGTGATTATTTTCTGGTTGATCTTGGATTGAATTTTTGGTCATGAACTTTGTTAACATCATTGGATCCATGGTGTTGAGTCTAACTCCATAAAAATGGATGAATGATTTTAATAATAGTTTGATTTAAATTTAATTCAAATGTGGTTTTTATATTCTCTCCCACCCCTCATCATCTTGTCCTTTTCTCATTGGACTAAGTTTTATTGGAGCATGATCTCTATATCATGTCTCAAAACAAATGGTGCATAGATTGCTATTGACCGACCTCAAAATAGGCGCGACTTCTATATAAGTCCACTTACGATTGCTTAACATAGTGCTAAATTTTGTCCCGATTCGAATAATTGATCATTAGTGGCCCAAACCTATGTTTGCAAGCCCAAGTATGTTAATTTGATCTCTTTGATCCAATAACCTTGAGATTCATTATGTGGAGGCTTTAGTTCTACCAATCCTCTAATGGATCTACAACACTTTTGGTCAACACGGATAACTTAAACATCGTTGATCATTAAATGGTACTTTTGAGGATTCCAAATGGATGATATACTTGACAAAAAGCAAATGCAACTTGTTGTGTGGAGGCTTTGGTTATACCAATCCTCTAATAAGTTCCAAATGCAAGTTTCAAGATGGTCACCCAACTAACCACTAATTATTAAATTGTTATTTACTTTATGCCCTTTTATTTTTTATGCTTTATGTACCATTTACTTTAAGCATTACATTTCATGTCATTTTTATTTTGCTCACTTGAGCCTTTTCTTTTCTCTTCTAAGACACCTAATAATCAAAAGGAATCATAAAAAACTTTAATGATACTTGGACTACTTGGTTACTATCCTTGGCATTATGGAGCATTGTACTTCTTGGACTTAGGATTAGAAACCTTAGTCTATGTTAGAGACCTTGTGACCTTGATAGATATTTTATCTGGAAATTCTTGATGTTTACCTCAAGACATTGGGTTGTTTGTTTGTTTTGTGTGTAGGTTATTGTGATTACATCATTTGTTTGTAATATGGAATTCACCCGTATACAGCTGTACTCTGCCCAATTTTTGTGAAGACTTAATACACTTGAAGTTTGGTTCTCACAAGAGGTCTAGTATCTTTGCTTGCTTGATTTTAATCCAAAGAATGAGAATTCTATCTTGACTCATAATGTCAAGTATTGACTTCTTGTTGGTTAGATGGTTCTTATCCCTAGCTTTTACCTTATGCTTTAGGATAGCCTCTTCTTCTCCTCCCATCTTCTTAAATTTAAAAAAAAATCTTCTCCCTCCTTTTGAAAACTCTTCTTATTTTTAAAATTGAACTACTTTCATGATAAACTTGGACTTAGGTCCATGCATTTTCAAAACATATTTCACAAATAAACTTCAATCAACATTAATAAAACCTTGACATTTTTTAGTGAGAAGACTAAAAATCAATCAATCTCATTCAAACCATTTTGCCATCTTGGCTTTCATCCTAAACTTTTATCAAAAGATTCGACTCTTATCAATCCTTGTAGTGATGCAAACAACTATACTTCTATGATATGTAGTGAAGTGAGATATTTTCCACTTGGGTGTTGAGTGAGGCATTGTCGATTTTAAAATCCAAACCATATCCTTCACTTTGAGATGATGCAAATTCTCTTTTCTCATGATGAAAATTCTCCACGGACAATGACAATAATGTCTTGTCTCATAAAATTAACAAACACACTTGTGTTTTAAAAATTTTCAAAGGTGAACTACGTGTACCCTGATCCTCTATTTCAAGAAAGGTGGTACGTAGGCACTAAAGGTTCACAACCGCGTCGGGTGCAAAAATCATAAAAAATATATTTCTTCTCTCAACTCCACCATCTATTTTACATACAACATTTTATAGCCAAAATATACATATTTTACAAAGAGGTTCCTACGGAGTACCGTAGATGTTTAGGGTGCTAATACATTCCCTTTGCATAACCAATCCCCTTACCTTGAATCTTTCCCCCTCTTTTTGGGTTACTCGCTCTTTTCCCATTCCTTTGGAAATAATAAAGCGTTGTGGCGATTTTTATTTTTTATATGTATTAGTCTAGTCAATCCAATGGCTTAGTCTTAAACATTTCTACCGCTACAACGAGAACCATTACAAAGTTTGCCTAAACAAAGGCGCCCTTTTAAAAAATACTTTCAAAAAATACCACAAAGCACATTTTCAAACAAAGCAAGTGATCTAGCAAGCAACTAAGAGCCCATAGATAACTATGGATGAAAAGGGTGCTAACACCTTCCCTTTTCATAATCTATCCCCCAAACTCAAGAAATAATCTTAAAGGTCTTTCCTGTTCTTTTCAGCCTTTCCTTTCAGATAAAAGAAAAGTTGGTGGCGACTCTTGCTAACTGCAACAATTGCGATCAAACGCAAAACATCCCAAGTGAATTCTCCCACCATATCACACATTGACATCCACAAACTTGTCGACATTTAGAAGCAAAAACAACTCATAGGCAAGCAAAGTGAAGATAGCCTCAAAAGGAGTTGTACTCTTCATATTTGCAAAGTAACGAGCTTTCTCCAATAGAACCGAGCAGGTAAACCCTTGATTCCTCCTTTGGTAGTAATGTTAGCCTAAATCTCAAACTTCTTCAAGTGAGTTATGGTAGCAATCTCATGAGACTTGGGCTCTCCCTCTAATCTGGTGAAAGGAACATGATCGGTAATAGATAAACCAAGTAAGTACGAATATTCCTCTAATGTGGGCATCAACTAATAATCAAGAAAAGTAAAACACCAGTGTAGTGGATCATAGAACTGGACCAATGTAGAAAGAATACTCTCCTTCATCTTGAGCTTTATAAGAGGTACAATGGCTTCATACTTCTTCCGAAAATTTGTAGGACTCATAATATTAGGAATTAAATTCATCAATTCCTCTATCTTAGGATCCTTGAAATTTTACTTCCGAGTCTTTCTCCTTCCAAAATCCATGGTCAAAAAAGTACCTGAGATATTTGCAAAGGTCAACCTTAAGTTCCTTGAAAAAATGTATAAAGAATGCCCATGGGTGTTGCACCCTAAAATTTACCCTCTTGATTTAGTCTTATGTTTCATTATAAAAATCATATTGCATTGCATTCATACATGGTGTAGGGATCAAGGTATTTTGTTTATCAAGCCTCCCTCAAGCTTTGGAAGATTGATTGTATTGACAAGTTGATCAAGGAGGGCCCTATTATCTAAACCTCTGGATCTTTCAAACCCAAAGGTGTCACATATCTCAAGATATCTTATCCACCTCATTGGATCATCAAAAGATTGAGTATTGTGTTGTTTATAAGGAGAATCACTTCCTTTTTTATTCATCAATCAAAACTAGGGTTGGAGTTTTAATCAGGGATTCTTTAGAATTTTGAGTGGAAACTATTTACATAGTCTCTATGTGTTTGGAATGTCATATTTTTGAAGTTTTGGTTCACCAATTTTGAAGAAAAGTGGTTCAATTGAATCAAAGGGGCAAAACAATCATTTTACTCAAAGTCAACAAAGTCAAAGTTGACCTAGTGGACTTTTGGTCAACATGAAGCATTAGGCATGTATTTTCATGTGGGATGATCATTGATGATTTATTTTGATGAGAATTGCAAGTTTAAGAGGTTACTTGGATTTGAAGTTATCTTGGTGATTGAAAAATTCACTAAGTGTCCTTGGTTTTTGGCCTGACTCTGCAAGAGCATAAATTTCTCATTTTTCAGGGGATTTTGGTGGTTCTTTTTTCCAATTGAATAGGGGAAAGAGATCTACAAGACTCCAGAGAAGACAAAAACACATTTCTTACTCAAAATCAAAAGTTATGAGCCTTTGAAGTTTAGGGCAAGTTGGGCATTTGTTGAGGCACCTTGGGCGTCTGGCCAGGCAAGGCAAGGCATTTGGCCTAGGAAATTCATCAAAAAGTTGGTAACATGCCTATATCTTTTGGTTCAAGGAATAATTCAAAAATGTGCCTCGTGCATTTTGAAGAGGACTATGAAAGCTTCTCATTGAGCTTGGAATCAATCAGTTTGACTTAAATTTGAAAGAGTTGTGGTTTGAAGAAGTTGGGTGCTGAAACTGGATTCGAGTAGCTCTCTCTGATTGCCTTCAGCTTGGACCATTCGAGTTGGCTTTGTGGGCTGGTCGAAGCCTCCTTGTGCTCCCTTTGATTTTCTTCAGCTTGGACCATTCGAGTTGGCTTTGTGGGCTGGTCGAAGCCTCCTTGTGCTCCCTTTGATTTTCTTCAGCTTGGACCATTCAAGTTGGTTAAGTGAGCTGGTAGAAGCTTCCTTTTTCTCTCTTCGTTTTCCCTCAATTTGGACATTCGAATTGATCTTGAAGGCTGGTCGAAGCCTCATTTTCTCTCTCTTCAATTTCAACTAATTGAAGTGTCATCCTTGTGAGCTGGTCGAAGCTTCATTCTTCTTGCTTCAGTTTGGACCATTCGAAATGGCTTTGAGGGTTGGTCGAAGCCTCTTTATTCTTACTTCGATCTCTCTTCGTTTGGACATTCAAAGTGCTACCTTGAGGGCTGGTCGAAGCCTCATTCTTTTTTCTTTGTTTCGACATTCAAAGTACTACCTTGAGGGCTGGTTGAAGCCTCATTCTTTTTTCTTTGTTTGGACATTCAAAGTTTAACCTTATGGGATGGTCGAAGCTTCCTTTTTCCCTCTTCGTTTTCCCTCAATTTGGACATTCGAATTGATCTTGAAGGCTGGTCGAAGCCTCATTTTCTCTCTCTTCGATTTGAACTAATTAAAGTATCATCTTTGTGAGCTGGTCGAAGCTTCATTCTTCTTGCTTTAATTTGGACCATTCAAAGTGACCTTGGGCTAGTTGAAGTCTCATTTCTGCTTCCTTCTTCTCTCTCATTTTGGACCAATCGAAGTGTTTTATTGAGCAGGCCTGCGCGCGTGCAGTCTTGGGCAATTTGGTTTGAGTTGCCCAGGAATCCTAAGCCTCTTATCTTTCTCATCCCTCCATCATTTCTTTTCAAACTCATCTTGTTTCGAAGCTTAGAATATGTTCTTTAATTGGCTCAAGGAAAATTTGAGAACGCACGAGCTAATTTTCTATGGCCCCATTTAGAAATCAATTGACTCTTGCTGCACGCGTGGGTCATGCAAGTTGCAGGTTTTTTACATTATCCTTCGATTCTGACTTTTGGTGCACGCGTGGGTCATACAAGTTGCAGATTTTATACATCCTTTGATTCTGTTTGATTTCAGAGTGATATTTCACATGCTTGGCACGAACCGCATGTTTCGTTTCTTACCCCTTTTGGCCAAACAATCACACTTTCCTTGTCTCCCCACGCTTTCTGCATTTTTGCTAAAATTGGTAACTTTCATCATAAGCAAATTAGTCACATGTGAAACCCTTGCCACCTCACCCTCTCACTCTTTGCTTGCCTCACTCATACAGCTCATAGCTCATCAAAATGCAGTATAAAAATCCAAGTAAACAAACAAAACGCAAGCACATGGTCTCACATTTCCATTTGTCGGTTTTGGCCAAATTTCCCCCCAACGGTTTTTCTATGAGTTATGACCCTATTTCCCTCACTCTAAGACTCTATATAAACACTACATTGCTCGTTTAAAAAAAGGAGAAGGGAGGGAGATTTAGAATCAAAGAAAGCCCCATTTAAACTTCTCATTTCTTTTTCTCTGCAAGTTCAATCGAACAACTGATTTCACTTGCTCCAGTCTTCATTTCTTCACTCAAACACCTTCATTGGAACACAAGAAGCTGTCCAGAAGGATTTCTTGTTAGACGTCAGAGACACCAAGTGAATTTACTTTTCACTTTTGTAGGTATGCTCACTAAATCCTAATCTTGATTTGAGCATGAATGGAAGTGTTTTAAGTTGTGCATTACGTTTATAGCTTGCCAATCATTAGGATTGATGTACATTTGAGTTTTGATTCAAGCATATCTGGTGAAATCGTGTTTCTGGTTTTGATGTTTGAGGTGTGTTTTTCTAGTTTTTGAGATTTGATTTCTCGATCTCTGCTTGATCTCTGAGTTTAATTCAAATTGCATGTTATAGTATGATATGTTAGGTTTAATTTGAGCTTAATTTCATGGATTTTGTTTTAGAATCGTGTTTGTTTGATGGATCTGAAATGAGCATGTTGGAACTGATGGAAACGAGTTTTTTTTTGCTTGGGCTGGAGGTTGAAGATAAAGCGTGGCACCTCCTGATTGGTCTATTTGAATTGTCTGTTGAATGTGCGAGGTACTCTGAGGAAAAGTTTTCCATTTAGACTTGGTACTATAGTGTTCCACTTTATTTGTGGAACACAATTAGTTATGTTTGCACTATTCCCGTGTTTGGCATATTTGTCATTCTTTTGCAAGATATATATATATATATATATATATATATATATATATATATATATATATATATATATATATATATATATATATATATATATATATATATATATATATATATATATATATATATATATATATATATATATATATATATATATATATATATATATATATATATTTGTGTGTGTGTGTGTGTGTGCGTGTGTGTGTGTGATTGTGACTGCTATAGTCATGCTCTTGAGGCTTCAGCGCATATATTTGATGGCATGATTTCTGACTTGATTTATTTGCTAATGCTAGCTTGCCTGAAGTTCTCTGGGTTTCTGTTTTTCTTGCTCAGTTGCTACGGATGGTTATCCGTTTGGTATTACGCTGTTTCCTTTTTACTGTTTCTTCTCTTTATTGATTTATATTGAATGATGGGACCTCCGTTGCTGATATATGTCAGGAGTCCCTCTAGTTTATTTAAAGACCTATTTAAGGCAATTTCTGTCGGTGTGCTAATTATGATTGTTTAAAATCCTACCTTCAGAGTAGGTATTATGCACGCGTGTTTATATTTGTGCCCGCATTGTATTACAGGTGATAAGTCTTCAAAAGAGGCGAGCGGAAAGGGTTCGTAATCGATCCCCGCACATTCCAATCCATGTCGTTCTTATGCTCACTTTCTACAAGTAGATGCTCTGAACATGTGCCCAAGATCCGAATGAATTTAAGTCCTTTAAAGGAAAGTGAAAAGGGTTCCCGCAATTGGATCCCCACGCTTTCTTTAGCTCATGTTGACCAACACTGATGCTTAGTGTACGCATGCACTATGTCCTTTCCCCCAGATCTTTCTTGCCCTGGTAATTGATACCACAATTAAGGACCTTTTATATTCCTATAATTCTAGAGCTTGTTGACCTAGGTGATACGCTCCCCTTGGTCGTGGCTTGACCCCTGGTCTGATGCTCGGTCGCTTGTCTATAGTTGGACCTCCCTTTCTACTAATAGGCATGCGCCTTGTAGGTGTTTGATATTAGAGTGGTACTCAAGCTGTTATTTGTCCATATGTTTCGCCATCTGCTTTCTTGTTTTTGTCGCAAAGATCTATGACATTTTTACCATGTTCCTTTAGGATTGCTCGTGTAAGTTTAGTCCTCGAGTTATACCTTAGGATAGAAATTCATGCATGCTAACATAGGGTAGAGCTTCCCTTTTGCATCCTCAACCTTAGGGCCAATCATTATATGATAACATTAGGGTTAGAGATTAGGATAGTCTCCCTTAGTTGTTTTCTTTTTTTTTTTTGCATATTGCATCTTAATATTAAAACTTCTTCTTAGCAAATCATAAAATATCTCTAATAAACTTAAACCCTTCTTCAAGGTAAAAAACACAAACCAATCTTATTTGTTTGTGCGCCTCTTAGCCTTGTCTTCTAGTTTATGGATGTTTCTCCATCTTTGCCATGTTATTTTGTTATGTTTGTAGCCGATGTTTCTCCATTGCACATGTTTGTTATCCTACTTTGATTCTCAATATCATTGTTAGGCGTGATGTTTTATCATCTGGTTTACTGATGTTTGCCATCCTTGCCATGACCTTTTGTTATCTTTTATATGATGTTTCACCATTGCATATTTTTTTAGCCGATGTTTCGCCATCGCACATTCTTTTAGCTGATGCTTTGCCATCGCACATGTTTGTTATCCTACTTTGATTTTCAATATCATTGTTAGGTGTGATGTTTTGTCTTCTGGTTTATTGATGTTTCGCCATCTTTTCCATGTTATCTTCCTACCTCTTAGCCGGTGTTTCGCCATCGCACATTCTTTTAGCCGATGTTTCATCATCGCACATGTTTGTTATCCTACTTTGATTTTCAATATCATTATTAGGTGTAATGTTTCATCGTCTTGTCTGACGTTTTGCTATCATGCTGGCGTTTTACCGCCTTATCTGAGTTTGTGTTACCATGCGATGTCTTGTCATCTCTTTTTGCTATTTTATCATCATTGTTGACATTTTTGTTGTTCTATCTGATGTTTTTCCATCTTGATTGTTACTTTTATCTTAACTAAAAAACACAAACCAACCAAAATATATGAGTCGAACTATGGCTGCTCTGAATCCTTAAAAGGGATACGTAGGAATTGGGGTAGGGCCCAAGCGAGCATAACCTTTATTTTCCCTACATTCATTTCTCCTTTATTTTGCATGCATTCCCTGTACAACTTAGATATAGATTTTTACACACCCATTAACAAGAGTGGATACCATAGAGTACTACAGGCGTGTGGGGTGCTAATCCCTTCCCCTCGCGTCACAGACCCCCTTACCCGATCTCTCAGTCGCAAGACCGTGATTTCACCCTCTTCAGGTTTTCTCGATGTTTAGTTTCCCCTCTCGACGGGATAAAAGACGTTCGGTGGCGACTTCATTGATATTCCATATTATCATATGGCAGTTCGGTCGGTTGTTTCAATGGGTGCATGAAATCATGATGATGCAACAATCACACACAAGATCATAAACATGAGGGTTTATAGGTTCAACGTCACGAGTATGAAGTCAAAGGTACTACATACAAGGTAAGGACTAATGGTTTATCACCTTCCAAACAAGGTTCTAAAGAGGTCTCAAAGTCTACATTCTTCCTTCGAATATTACCAACGTCCTAATTAGCTCGATAATTAGAAATATTCTCAGGAAAAACTTGTCTGAGTGTAGCATCATGTGACAACCACTTTCATATTGCTCAGTCATAGTCTCCTTACTACACCTAAAAGGCCAAGATGGGTTAAGGGTTCTACGGTCCTCGGCTTCTCAGGCTTCCAGGTCGAAAGTAGCATTCCTTCCCTCTTATGGTCAACACAGTTAACAGGAATATTAACAATAAACTCCTTAACAAGAGTTTCATAGCAATTTACAAACCTGTTAATTGTTTTCATCAGTCCAGCATAGGAGATCAACTCCATGATTTCCTTTCATTACAAAGCACCAACTCCTAGATATCTCTCCAGGGAAATCCTTCTTTAATACACATACTTCCACTTTTCGGCATTCCCAACAGAGTGAAAGGAGATCTTGTCAAGTGGGGAATCAGGAACCCTAACAGACAATTTCTTATTTGCAGACTTTTTGATAGGAGAGATGTCCTGGACATATTGCTCTACATCATACTCTGAGTCAATCTCTTCAATTAGAACAACTTTCTTCTTACTCTTGGATCTTTTTACAACATCCTCATCATCATCAATAGAGCTAACAGGTCTAGCTTTTCTCTTACTAGAAGGAGGGTCCACTTTACTTCCTGCTTTTGGGGGTCCATACATGGTTTTATTTTTTATTGTCTTGAGAGGGGGTGTGATACTTGCATCTTTCACTCTCCTGGACTTTATCCTTCTAGCAATACCAGGTACAATATTATTGATGAGCTCATTGTCAGACAGCTCTTCCACATTGACTATATTGTCATCCTTTTGACCTTCTCCATCCTTGAAGGAAACAACATCTTCTTTAGAACGAGAGTTTTCTTCAACGTTGTGTTTAACATTTTCATCAACATCTTGATCAACATTCTCTTCTTCCACTTCTTTTAGGTCAGAGGTAGCAAGCTTCTTAAGTTTTCTATCAGCAACATCATTCTTGGATGATTCAGCAACATCATTTTTAGCATTAATTCCGTTGTCATCAGGAGGAGGTGTGATACGGTGGGAGAACTGACTTGAGGTTTTGCGTTTGTTTTCGCAAATGTTTCGGTTGAGCAAGAGTCGCCACTGACTTTTTATTTTATCCTAAGGAAAGGTTAAAAAGCACAGCAAAAACCTTTGAGATGTTTTCTTGGGTTCGGGGAGTAGATTATAGAAAGGGAAGGTATTAGCACCCTTTCTATCCATGGTTATCCATGGGCTCTTAGTTACTTGCTTAGATCAACTTGCCTTGATTTTCAATTGTTTGAAATGGTGCTTTGTGTGTGTGGATTTTGAAAAATGTTTTGAAAAGAGGCCAATGTGGTGGCAACCTTTGTAATGATCCATGTTGGGATGTATACAAAGGTGTATGTCTTTTGAAAAGGTTTTCAATGTTTTTGAAAGTTGTTTTGAAAGTGTATTGATGTGTGGTTTGAAAAATAGGCAAGTGTTTTTTTTTGCAAGTTGGCAAGTAATCAAGAGCTATCTACCCTAAATTTCTCAAAGATCTTTGCTACGTTTTAACCCTTTTAACAATTTTGTTCCACCATTGTATTTGGTGGACAACCTTGTGTTAGGATTTGAACGGGACGGGCGCGGGTCATCGTTTAGACCATGATTGCAATGGTGCCAAGTATCTTTGGGCAATTTCTCTTTAAGGGACTTGATCATTTTTAGGCAACTTTTGAAAGCGTCATCGAGGGACTATGATCATTTGAATTGGTTTTGTTTTGCCAAAGATACCTAACATGCAACATGGCCCATTATTGAAGGCAACAAGTGGAGTAACCCTAGGGGTGCAAGTGTGATTAGTGTTGTCCATTTTCATGCTTGTTTATCTTGAAGTTAGGTCAAACTATTTGTTGTTTTTGATTTGCATACAAAACCCTAATTCTATCATGGCATATTTAGAAAGCTTTTAAAGTGCGGAATTTAAAGGTCCTAAGTTATTACAACACAATATATGGGATGGGGGTACAAATATTCAAATGGGGGGATATTTTAGCAAGAAATTAAACCTAAACTATTACATCCAAATTGAATTTTTACAAGATATTTACTTGCACAATAATTAAATAAAATAAAATAAATATGCAAGATGAAAAAAAATGATTTTTTATATGTATGTAAAAAGTATTTTTTATGTGTCAAATAAACAAAAATAAAATGAATTAATTTTTGGTATTCTTATGTATTTAGGGCAAAAACCCTAATTTGCTAAATAAAAGTATTAATTATTCAATGTATGCAATATTTATTAATTATGTATAAAAATAAATAAAAATAAAGTATATTGTCAAAAAGTGATTTTTTAAGTTAAATATTAATAAAAGTAAAAATGTATTATTTTTGTGTTTTTAACCTAAATATATTAATAAATATATAAGTATTTATATTATCAAATAAATATATCAAATATGTACAAAAATAAAATATTTAATATTTAAAAAAAAAGTATTTTTTTTTATAGAATGTTTTCAAAGGTAAAATAAAATAAAAATCAGAAATAAAATGTTTGTGTTATTTTAGTATTTTAAACAAAAGAGTATTTATGTATTATATGTACAAATATTAATTTAAACCAATAAATGCTTAATAAATACAAAAATAGTTTGAAAAATATTTTTCATATTTTTAATATTATGAGAAAAAATAAATAAGTCAGAAATAACAAGAAAAAGTCAAAAAATGTTTCAAATAAGCACAATGGGCCAAGGGGGTTCAAAAGTAAAAATGGGGTGCAAATAAGAAGTCAACTCATGCCCAGCCCAAGAAGACTTTGTCTTCAACCTCTGAACCTGTTTGAACAACCACCAACGTGCGTTTTCCTATCTCCTGATTCTTTGATCATTTGCCAAATCTTGCAACATGAAACCTGTAGAGCTTGAAGCCACGATTCTAGACATATAAAGAAGTCAATCTAACTCTCAGAAATGAGAGAGAATTTCTTCTCCCCCAATTCCTGACCTAGTTTTTGTTCAATGTTCAGACCTCAAATTCTCATAGCACATGCAAAATAAATGGAAAGTAAAGATATGTATAGCTTCAGGGACATGAGCATGACATTTTTCATTCACAAACTTTGAGCTAATTCTTCCTACATTGAGAGATAGAAGTCCAAATATTTACCTGTTCAGTTGGAATCGTGTGCAACAATGGAGATGCTTACAAGGCAAGGTAATGATTTGTATAGCTTGCTTGATGTCCAGGGATGCTATTCCAATGCTTGGTGTGCTTTGAACCCTACTATATCAAGCTGCAGAAGTCAACCTGCAAGAGGAAAAAATGAAAATGGCAAAACTGTTTAGAGGTGTTACAGTCTGCTTCCAATGCTTTGGACAGTTTGTATGGATGGTAGGGAAAATGTTTGAACTAGTTTGGATGAAAGTGCACGATAGAAATGAGCTATGGGATTCAAACTGCAACCTATGCCCTGTTTTTGCAGTTTTATGGTGTTTTGAGGTTTGATGATGTTTGGAACTTGGTTGGCTCGTGTTTCAGCTTAGGTTTGATGTTTAGAATGTGTACAATAACTTTGCTTAAGTTTGCTCTTGCTGGAATGAGAGTTGGTAGTTGTTATGTCAAGTTTCTTCACCTTTAAGCAACAAAATGCCAAGTTGTTTTCTAGACTGATGGAGGCCCCTCTAATGTGCTGCTAAGCTTGCCCTTGATCAGTGGGATTAGCTCAATAACTTGTGCCAAAGAGATTTGTTGTGTACCTCTTGATTTGCAAATTGACATAAAGTTTCACTTTTTCAAAAATGGACATAATGCTTTTTCTATTTTAGGGCTAAACCTTCATGTAATGCTTAAACACATAATGCAAGGCTTGAACACAAGGGGTTTGCATTAAATTATTGAGTGCAAATGGGATAAAGGACCTGTAATCAAGTTGTGCAAGCTGATTTGAAAAATTGCACAAGTTATGAATATGTACATGGCCATGAATCGAAGTGACTTTTTCCCAACTTGCCAAATTCGATTCTCCCTAACTATGAGGTTGTTTGATGAGTTCTTGGACATTTTGGAAAGCTTAGAATGTGTAATACAATCCATATTTGTAATGCAAATTGAAATTCAAAGTGGAAGCATGTGAAAAGTGGTCTTGAAGTTAGGCAAAAATCCTGCCTAAAATGAGTCAAAATTTCTCTAAGTTAAGAATGGTTTGGTACCCTTGTTCCAAAAATTATAACTTGAGCTACAAGCTTCTTTTGAGGAAACTTTGTGAATCAAAGTTGTAGATTTTGCAAAGGAATACAACTTTCATGTTTTGACTTTTCCTTGAATCCAAATGCATCTTGATGAGAAAGTGGGACAAAGTTAGGAAAAAATTAGGGTTTTTCATAACTCAGAAAAATTCTAAGTTATGAAAAATCTACATTTCAAACCCTAATTTGTGATTTTTGATTTCCTGATGAACAAGTTTCATGATTTTGCATGTTTTGATGAAAAATGAATCTTGACACTTGATTTTGACCAAAAAGTCAAAGTTTGACTTTTCAGTATACAGTCAAAAATTGATTAATTGACTGGAAAATTCAACTGTCCATCTTGTGCATTTGGGATCTTTTGAACTTGTTGGGGTATGTCAAGACAATTCCATGGGGTCCTTGAGTCCATATGTGAGCTTGGTTTGCCATTGACTAGGTCAAACAGTCAAAAATTACCTTTGTGCAGTCAAAACCCTAAAAATGACCATTTTGCCCTTTTGGTGATCTGATCAAATTTCTTGTGGAATTGTGATCCAAACTTGACCAAATGGTTCATATGAGTTCAATATGTTGATGTGGGTCAAAAATCATGAGGTTTGACTGTCAATTGACCACAGTTGACTTTTTCCCTAATACAGCTGATTTCTAGGTCAACTGTCCAATTGACTGGGCAAAGATTGGAATCAAGGCTTGAAACTTGATATGGATAAAATTGTGAGTACAAAATGAAGCATGAAAGTCACTTTGTGCCTTTTAGGTCAAAATATCTTTGTGCAAACACAAACCCTAATTTGGGTCAACAGTGCTAGGAGAAGTCTTGCAGAGGAAACCCTAACTGGATCTTGAGCTCCAAGGGCCTTGTGATGAGAAAATGTTGAGAAAATGGGAGGGCAAATTTTGGGGTACAACAGGAGGCATGCGAGAAAGGGGAGTAGAAATACCAGGAACAACAAAGCCTTCATTTAATACTCTATCCACAAGCCTTTTGATGCTTCTATCAACATTGAAAAATTCTTTTTCAGTTCTATTGTCAGTAGCAGTAGAGGAGTTACCTTTCTCATCTTTAGATTTATTAGCTGGTGATGATCTAGGTTTCTTGACCTTTTTCTCAAGCGGAGGGATCGTTAATAGAGGAGTAACATTTAGAACTCTGTCAAGAGAAATATTTTCATTTGCAGATTTTGAGGAAGATGATGTGTGATGTAGAGACATGTTTGAGAATTTTTGAGCAAGGTGATGAAGAATGGCAAGGGTCCTTTTTCTGTGGAGGAGAATGAAGAGTTTGTGAAATTATAGAGAAGAAATTTTGTAGCGTGTGGGAAACAAATTGAGGAAGTCTTGTAATGATTTCTTTCTAACTTTTATTTGTTGGAAACACAAATAATACAATATCACTTTAATGATATTCCTACACACTTTTAATTTCTACAAACCCTCATATGAACATATCCCTAATTTTCCTCTTAAATTCTCAAATTGATTAGCATCCAAAGCTTTTGTGAAGATGTCAGCCAGTTGCAACTCAGTGGCTACATATTCTAAAGAAACAATCTTTTCTTTAACAAGCTCTCTTATGAAGTGATGACGAATGTCAATATGCTTGGTCCTGCTATGTTCAATGGAATTATTTTAAATGTTTATGGTGCTTAAATTGTAACAGAATAATGTCATGACATCTTGTTTGACATTGTATTCTGATAAAATTTGTTTCATCCAATCCAATTGAGAATAACTGCTTCCTACAACAATGTACTCAGCCTCAACAGAGGATAGAGACACACAATTTTTCTTCTTACTGAACCAAGATATAAGGTTATTTCCCAGAAAGAAGCATCCTCCTGATGTACTCTTTCTATCATCAGCACTCTCCACCCAATCAGCATCACAAAAGCCAGTTAAGACAGAATTTGATCCATGAGAGTACAACATACAATAGTTACTTGTCCCATTCACATATTTGAGAATTATATTTACATCGTTGGCATGGCTAACTTTGGGATTATCTTGGTATCTTGCACACGCTCCTACAACAAAGGCAATGACTGGTCTGCTAGCTGTGAGATATAGAAGACTTCCTATCATGCTTCTGTAGAGACTTTGATCTACACTTACTCCCTTTTCATCTTTATTCAACTTCAGATGTGTGGGAGTAGGGGTTATTTTGTGACTTGCATTATCCATCCCAAACTTCTTCACTATATTCTTGGTATACTTGCTCTGAGATAAAAATATGGATTCTTCCATTTGTTTACCTTGCAGACCAAGAAAATAGGTTAATTCACCAACAAGCCTCATCTCAAATTCAGACTGCATCTGCTTGACAAAATGTTGAACCATCTCGTTTGACATCACACCAAATAAAATATCATCAACATAAATTTGAGAAATCATAATCTTCCCTTCTTCTTCCTTGACAAAGAGAGTCTTGTCTATGCCACCTTTTCTATATCCATTTTCCCCAAGGAATTCTATTAGTCTCTCATACCAAGCTCTTGGAGCTTGCTTCAATCCATACAGAGCTTTCTTTAGTTTATAAACATGTTTAGGAAAATTTGGATCAACAAATCCTTTTGGTTGTTCAACAAAAACGTATTCATTCAGGTACCCATTCAAGAAGGTACTTTTTACATCCATGTGAAACAATTTAAATTTCAAAGTGCATGCAACTCCCAACAGTAGTCTGATTGATTCAAGTCTAGCCACAAGAGCAAAGGTTTCATCAAAGTTCACTCCTTCAATTTGAGTGTATCCTTGAGCAACTAACCTTTCCTTATTTCTAGTGACCACCCCTTTTTCATCAGATTTATTCTTGTATACCCATTTAGTGCCAATCACATTTGTCCCTTCAGGTCTTAGAACCAGATCCCAAACTTCATTTCTACTGAATTGTTCCAGCTCCTCTTGCATAGCATTAATCCAGAACTCATCAGTTAGGGCCTCTTTGACATTCTTAGGCTTAATTTTTGATACAAAGCAAGAGTTAGAAATCCCTTCTCTTGATCTGGTAGTAACTCCCTTGTTTGGATCTCCTATGATGAGCTCCTTGGGATGATCTTTCTGAGTTCTAATTGAAGGTCCTTTATTGAGCTGACTAGGTTGGGGATCTTCTTGAGGAGGATTAAAATCAATACTTGTGTCATTTTATTCAGTTGGACTATCAGGAAAAGATGTTCCAACATCTTCTGATACATATTCAACAACATTCCATCCTCTATCATCAATAGTAACATTTATTGACTCCATCATAACTTTGGTTTTAGAGTTAAACACTATGTATGCTTGCTGTTTGTAGAGTAACCCAGGAATATTCCTTCATCACTCTTGGGATCCATCTTCCTTCTTTGTTCGCGATCAGCTAAGATGTAACATTTACTTCCAAAAACATGAAAGTATTTTACAGTGGGTTTTCTTCCCCTCCATATTTCATGAAAAGTAGTTGAAGTGTCTTTCCTTAGAGTGACTCTGTTATGAATATAGCATGCAGTGTTCATAGCTTCAGCCCAAAAATGGTAAGGTAGCTTCTTAGCATGAATCATGGCTCTGGAAGATTCTCGGAGAGTCCTATTCTTGCGTTCTAGAATCCCATTCTATTAAGGAGTAATAGGAGAAGAGAATTCATGTCTGATTCCTTTAGAGGAACAAAACTCAGCAAATTTGTTGTTCTCAAATTCCTTTCCATGATCAATCCTGATTCTTATGACATGACTTTCCTTTTACCTTTGAAGTTTTTGACAAAGATCTTTGAACACTTCAAAAGTTTCTGATTTTTCTCTAATAAAGCTTATCCATGTGTATCTAGAAAAGTCATCTACAACAACATAGACATACGTCTTGCCACCAAGACTTTCAACCTACATAGGTCCCATCAAGTCCATGTGAAGAAGTTCCAAAACTTTTGATGTAGTAAGATGTTGAATCTTCTGATGTGACATCTTAGTCTGCTTTCCAATTTTACAGTCACCACATACCCTTACTTATTCTATCTTGAGCTTAGGAGTCCCTATCACTGCTTCTTCAGATATAATTCTCTTCATGCCTTTCGGATGCAAGTGCCCCAATTTTTGATGCCATGGTTTAACTTCATTATCTTTGGCTAAACACATGTTGAGGAGAGGTTTAACTCTTGAGGAACCCATAGATAACAGTTTTCTTTAGATCTGATTCCTTTTATGACAACTTCATTCTTTTCATTGCACATAATACATTCTTCCTTGGAGAAGTTAACTTTGAATCCTTGATCACATAGTTGGCTTATACTTATCAGGTTAGCTGTTAACCCTTTTACAAGTAACACATTATCAAGCTTAGGAATTTCTGAACAATCAAGCTTGCCAACACCTTTGATTTCTCCTTTTGCTCCATCAGCAAAAGTCACATAACTGGTGGAATGAGATTTGATATCTACCAATAGATTCTTAACACCTGTCATGTGTCTAGAACAGCCACTGTCAAAGTACCAGTCATCTTTGGTTGATACTCTGAGTGAGGTATGAGCAATGAGACTTCTAACATTGGACTTGGGAACCCATTGTTTCTTCTTTTTTCTATTTTGGGGAATCTTATCAGTTTTGGGAAGAGGAGTATTTTTTGGATACCCATACAGCTTGAAACAGAAGGGCCTCATATGTCCAAGCCTTCCACAGTGATGACATTTCCAGGGCTGGGGATTTTCTCTGGTGTGATTAAGCTTTTTCTTCCCATGAGGTTTCCTAAGATGTCCTTTCTTATCATAATGTTTTCCCACATGTTGAGACATCTGATTCGACATATTTGGTTTAGCCTTGGCATGTGTGGAAACAGATGCAGGTTGTTTTCAATGATGTTCTTTCTTCACATGATGTTTTCCAAGATATCCTTTCTTACCATGATGTTGAAAAATTTGATTCGACATCTTTGGTTTAGGCTTGGCATGAGTGGAAACAGATGAAGGCTCTTCTGAGTTAGGTTCCTTTTTCTCATTGAAACCTAAACCACTGTTATCTCCTGTCACTCTTCCTGCTTGGAGAATTTCATCTAATGTGTCAGACCCATTATTCAGCATCTTGAGAGATTTGACCATTCTATCAAGATTTGAATTTAGAGAGGACACTTCACTTTCCAGATCATAAATAGTTTTAAGATGTTCTTCCCTTTCCTCCTTCAGTTGAGTTATAAGGGCTTTCTACTTCTCACCCTCAAGACATACTTCTGCACTTCTGAGACATAATTTTTTATATGAAGCAGTTGAAACAACCGGCTGAAAATCATCAAACAATGAAGTCGCCATCGAACGTATTTTATCCCACATGGAGGGAAAGGTAAACATAGAGAAAACCTGAGAAGGAAGAAGTCACGGTCTTGCGACCGAGAGATTGGGTAAGGGAGTGTGTTACGCGAGGGGAAGGTATTAGCATCCCACACGCGTGTAGTACACTATGGTATCCACTCTTGTTGTCTATCTTATGGGTGTGTCTAAACTATGATTACTGGTTACTACTGCTAAAGAATGAATGTAAAAGAAAGGAGAAAAGAATGTAGGAAAAATAAAGTTGTACTCGCTTGGGCCCTACCCCAATGCCTACGTATCCTTTTTTGAGGAATCAGGGCTACTGTAGTTCGACTCACATATTTTTGTTTGTTTTGCATTTTTTATGGACAATGTTAATTCCGCCTTCTACCGTAGTTTGATCTCTGGACACTTATGTGTTGGCCCAAAAGTAAATTAATCATGTTCTTACCTGAAAAGGGTTTTTTAGGGAAAAGGTGCTTGGGCGCATAAAAAGGTTTGAGTTAGTTTGTATTTTGTTACCTTGATAAATGGTTTAAGTGAGATTAGCGTGGTTTTGATTTGCTAAAAAGAAAGTCTTAGTTTTAAATGCACACGCAAAAGGGGAAGAACAAATTCTAAAGGGAGACTAGCCTATTTCTAACCTAATGTTATCATACAATATTAGTCCTAAGGTTTGGATTAAGAAAAGGGAAACGACTACCTAATGCTAGTAGGCATGGTTTGAATCCTAAGGTATAACTTGCATCCGAAAGGAGCAAGCACATCCTAAGGGAACATGTTATGTACAAGAATAAAGCAAGAAAGCTTGAAAGAGCACACACATAAAAGAATAAGGAAAAGAAGATAAATGCTTTAGCCAAGGGGAGCGTATCACCCAAGACAAACAAGCGGGAGTGAGATGTAAAACAAAAAGGTGATGTCCAAAGAGACTAAACACCTAACCAATATATAGGAGATCGAGGTAAGCGATAGAAGGAAATATGAATGATCACGAAGTATCAGCATCAGCATCAGCCAATGCGACTACTAACAAAGTGTGGGGGTTTAATTGGTGAACCCTTCCCCACTTGACAACTCGATAAAAAGAGTAGGCACAACTCCGAAGCTTCGTGGTGCGTCACAAGCTAAGGATGACACAGACGAAGTTGCGGGGTTTGATTGCTAACCCTCACCGCTCACCTCCTTTTGAGGACTTCAATAATGGATGGGGAATTATGCGGGCACAAATATAAACACACCTGCAGAATACCTACTCAAAGGCAGGGCTTTAAACAAACCACACATAAGTAGCAAACATAATGCACACAATGAGGAATTTCCCTAAATGAGTATTTAAATAAACCAGAGGGGTTCCTGACATGATCAGCAACAGAGACCCTCGTCATACATCTCCATTCCTACTTCTCATGACATCAGAAAGCAGTAAAGCCCTACTTCTCACGATTTCTAGAAAAGAAAAAAAGAAATGCGATAAAATGCGGAAATGAGACATTAAATAAAGTTGCGATGATACCAAACGGAGAAAGTCGGTTGCCTCTTCCAAACCACGCAAGCGATAAGAAAGCTCTACATAAAGTTTCTTTGAATTTCCTTGATGAAGATTATGCTCTTTACTAGATTTAGAGCTTCGTGAAATCTTCATTTAAATCTCTTTTTATTTACCAATTTCACCAAAATTCAATCACCATAATTAACCAAAATTATAATTAATCAAAATTGCAATTGAAACTAGCATAGAAAAAGAAATTTTAAAATGGTGTAAAGTTGTAATCTTGGTGGTGTATTGCAAGAAAATGAGTTAGTGCTGAGCCCAATGAGAATGAATCCAATAAGCCTTTTTGTGCAATCCACGTGCTCTAAAAAAAACTTCCTTTGGACCAAGAAAATGGTGGATTGGTCCACAACAATGTCCAACATCCCCAAATTAGATCCATGTCCAGATTTTTCCATTCTTTATATACCAAATTTTGATTACCTGAAAGAAAAAAAATAAAATAATAAGAATAACTGAGAGAGAGATATGGCGTCGTTCCAGGAAGTTGGATAGGGCTTAAAAATGGAACAATGATCCATCTTCATTCTGAATGAAATCTTCTCTGATCCTCCACTGTCTCGTTTCGATTTAACTGTTCTTGGCCGTTGAGACGCAGTCCTCGGCTTTAGACCTTCTCTCTGATTCATTCGGCCTTTGTGATCTGTTCGATCGTGACTCAAACTTTTTCTCGGTTCCGAACAAAAACGTCATTGTGAGATCAACACCTTCTTTGCTCAACTTCTTCTGCAAATTAGCTACTTTCATCTCCGTCATGGCTTCAGTGTGGTTATATCATCTTCAATTTTCACCGGCAATTTCCTCATAACCCTTTCACCGCTGTTTTTATGATCTTCCCCCATAGCAATGTCACATCACCATAAAGAACCATCTCACACTCTCTATGTATCATCTTATTCACACGGCTTGAGAAAATTCGTCGTCGTGGATTCAAGCTCCAAAGGAGGGATTATGATTCAGAGAAGACGAAGCACACGTGATTGAACCAAGAACATACTCGAATCATACTTTATTGAGGACCTAAAAGTGCCGATGAAACATCGAATTCCAGTTTGATGGATTGACTTCAGGTATGCGCTCTCCCCTATTTTTCCTCACTATTTCCTCTCATATCTTTCTCTTCTTCTGATTCCGTGTGTTTTCACTTTTATTGTTGTTATTATGTTGAAGTTATTCGTGTGTTATTGCAGAAATTGCGATGATGCAGTGAAGTAGAGAATTTGGAGTTGAAGGTGAACAATATGTTCTTCTTGTGTTCTTCGTGATGCAAATGAGAAAGAGGAGATTTAGAAGTTAAAGATTGTTGATGGTGATGCGGTTGAAGACTCAAGAATGAATATAGATGATGGTGGTGAAGAATAGCGTTAGAGAGAGGATTGGGATAAGGTTCAGAAGTAGAAGGCCATTGAAGGTGAAGTGAAGAAGAGATACTGAAGGTTCTTCAAAAAAATTGTTTGGTGAGTTTTCTGTTTTTCTTCCCTTCTCAATAGAGAATCTCTCCCTCTCTTTTTCTGTTATTCTGTTTGGAAAAACTGTTGGAGGTTAGTTAGAAATTCTAAAAATTAGTTAGGGAAGAGGTTGGAGAGTTTTGATTCGGTTTTGACAGTTAGAAATTGGTTCTGTTATGGAAATTTTATAGAGGGGTTATGGAAGTTCTATTTTGAATTTGTAGGCAGTTAGGAAATGTTTTGGAATTTATTTAGAATTATGTTAGGACAGTTAGGAAGGTTGGTTGTTAATTTTGTTGTGACAGTTAGGATGTTAGAGTTGGTTAGGAAATTAGCTTTCTATTCTGGATTCATTTTGCAGGGGCTGGGAAATTCTTTCCTCTTCATATGTATTTCTGTTTTCTGATTTTATATTCTTCAGGCAGCAGCTGGTTTGGTACTTCGATACAGGGCTGCAATTGTTAATTGGCTTGCATCTTTAAGATCTTCAAATTCAGCATCAATGTTTTTCGTACCTCTAACTTTCTTCAACACTTTTCTTGCTTCATCCAACCTTCCTTGTTCCAAAAGACTATTAGGCGTCTCGGCACAAAAAAACCTCCCAGAAGCATCAAAACTGTTGGAATACCTGCCAAACCAAGTGGTATTCTCCAACCATAAGGATGGAATTTGGATTTGTTGAACTGATTTTGATGTAAAGTGGTATGGACCTGTTCTTAACAATACAAGATCATGGCTTATGTTTTCTCTGTTATTTGTCGGCTGCAAATTTCCTGTTATATATATGATTCAGTTTGGTGTGCTGAAACATTAGAGCAGATTTTTTGTATACGAACTGTTTTGGTTTATTGGTTACAGATTGATTTCATGGTTTTTCTGTGATTAATATGCAGGGCTTGTTTATGGCAAAGAGAGGTGCAGACAAGTTTTGGTTCATGAAGAAAGCTGTTGTACCCCAAAATTTGCCCTCGCGCTTTTCCACAAGAAATCTCAGCTTCAAACATTTCCTGACTTCCCAAACTGGCTCAAGAATCGGACCAACGGACTTTTTTTTGACAGTCAAGCAAAATTAGGATTTTTTACTGATTTTCAGAGCTTTGAATTGTTGCATACAGTGGGCTTAGGGCTTGATTGATTTGTGGTTCAATTTTGATCAAGCGAGCGTGATTTGGCATTTAATCGGGAATTAGGGTTTTATGGGCATATTCTCAGAAGAATTTGAATTCCACAGCACTTTGCGGTTTATTTCAAGATTCGGATTAAAATTCGCGTTATCTTGGTTTAATCAGTAAAAGAGACGGTGGTTTGAGTTCAGTACGTTTTGATTGGGCCAGTCAGATACAAGATGCAGTTTTGAATTCACAGTGTTTATGTGTTTGATCAGTCTATCTGGGTTAATTGCTGCGTCGCTTTGGATGTTGGATAAGACAGGTTTATTGGATCAATGTTGTTTTATTTTAGTTATTTATTATTCTGAAATTAAATGATTGAATTTATTTTTCAATTGTTAATTCTAAGAATTTTAAATAAATAAATAAACAATAAGGAAATTAGAATTAATTGGATAATTTGAATTTTTATTGATATTTAAATTATTTACAAATTGTTGTTACAAACAATAATTTACATTTAATTTAAATATTACAATAGAATGAAAAACTATCCTATTTTCTAAGTACTCTTCATTCTTCACTCCGCTCCGGCATTCCATCTCTCATCTGCAAAAAGAAATAAGAAAGTCAGAAAGAATTAAAATTAGCAGAGACGGATAAAAATGCTCATCATTAGGGGCCACTGACTGGGATCAGTTGCCCTCTCTGCAAATCACGGGATTTCTCCCGGTTCACAGAGAGGGAAGATTATTTTATTTTCATGAAATGCAAATGCCAAATGCATAGTTTCTAAAAAATTTGCAAGCTGCATAGATTCAAAATCCAATCCAAACTGAAAAAGTTCAATCCAAACTCTCCATCCAAAACAAAGCCCACTCAAAGAAAATCAGGAAAGTACTCAAAGCTGTCATGGAAAGACTTTTGCCAAGTTATCAAAAAGCAAGAAATCTACACAAACTGTCAAAAGGGGATGCAAGATGTATTATGCAAGCAAACAATCTTAAACTCATCATTTCCCATAGGGCCCCTTCAGAACAGTACAGATAAAAAACATATAAAATTCTTGAACTGTACTTTAAGAGAGAGAAGGAAAGGAGATAAAGCAGCATAGCAGAGATATAGCAGTTCAGCAGCAAGACAGTTCAATAGCAGAAGACAGTAGAGTCACAGAAAAGAGATATACAAAGTCAAAAGGCCAAGACAGTTCAGCAGTATAGCAGGTCAGAATAAGACAGTTCACAGCAAGACAAAGAGGGGGATACAAAATCAAAGAAGCAAACGTAGACAGTAAAAAGGGGAGCAAAATATCAGTTCAGAAGAGAGCAACATAGCAGGTGAGATAGAAGAAAAAATATACAAACCAAACAACAACTCTGCATAAGAAAAAGGAGCAAATATACAACACAGTTGAGGGATATCAGTTCAGAAGAGGGCAGCATAGCAGGATAGGAAGGAAGAGGGGAGATACCAAACTGAGTTCAAATCATAACCTCACCATACCAACATCCTCAAACCCAAAACTCAAAGGCTACTGAACTGGCAAAAGCTAAAAGCTCAAAACAACAATAATCCTCACATACCCAAACCTGCACCAGTATAACCATAACCATAAAAACTCAAAAACACCCCAAACCTGTCTCAACCTTTATACAAACAAAAAACCTGATATCCAAACTCAGAACTGAACCTTCAGGCTAAACATACAAACCTGATATCCAAACCCTGCCTCAACCTTCATACAAAACATACAAACCTCATGTCAAAACTTATCTAACCATAACCAAAACCAACCCAAGCCACAAAGCCAAGTTCCAACACTGAACATTCAAACACCAAGCCTCAGAAAGGGGACTTCATCATAGGCATCTCAGAAGGCAACATCAAGGCAATATTTGTTCAAAATCACTCAAGGCATCATGGGGCAAACTCAAAGGCAAAACATTTGAGACCACAGTTCTAAGCGGAACCAAATCAAGCACACATAGGCAAGCACACAAGCAAATACTCAGACATATCATACTCAGGCAACAAGAACCCTCAGAAGCTCATCATAGGTAAAGTTCAGAAGCGCATTTATCTCAAGGCAAAAAGGAAAACTATCAACCTCAACAATTTTCAAAGAGGCAAAATCATAAGCAACAAGAGAAGAAGAGGGCAAATCATAGGCAAAGGGACATAAAGAAGAAGAGGTAAAGAAGTGCACATTAGGGTTTCTCAGTGAATCTCATCATCAAAAACCTAAGCAAAAGATAAAAGAACGAAAGTACCAGAAAGCATCAAAAGCAAGCTCTCTTCGCCGCTCCGGCCTCCTGAGCGCTACTTCTCCGCCTTCCCTCCACCTCCAAATATCAGGTAGTATAATCCTTGCCCCCTATCTCTTCTCCTTCGCCTCATAATGAAAACGAAAAATAAAGAACTCTAATTAACAGATGCGTATTGTTCACAAAGAAAACATAAAACGTTGTCATCATACCTTAAATCAAAGACACTAGGCTCATGCCTTGGAGGGAGGAAAGGCGTTGAAACGCGCTGGTGGCCGGAGGAAGCTCAGGGAAAACTAGAACGAAGAAGACGAAATGCAAGTGAACACGGCGCCGCTGCAAACCCTAATTTTCGTTCTGGAACCATGCCTAACCCTAAATCTCATTTTTGGATCAGCTTGGGCTTAACCCGTTTTTAATTCCTCTAAGCCCAATAAGAAAATCACTTCATCAAACATTAAACCTTTCTTTTCTGTATTTTATATTTACTCTTTTACAACACTAACCATTTTTTTTTTCTATTTTTCTTAACAAAATTAAACTCTAATCTCATTTTCTATACATAAACAATACATACCTTTTTATATATAAAACACTAGCCATTCTTTTATTTTATAAAAGCAATATTTTATTCCTTGAAAAAATACTAACTTAATAAAAATGTTTTTTTTTATTATCAAAAGGTTAAGACATTTTTTAGACAATATATCTTGTGCATACATTTTAAAACAGTGATTTGTACATATTATACATTTTTATACATAAATTTTTTTTAATTAACATTCTTTTTTCATACATAACCATTTAAATACATTTTTCTATAATATTTAAATTCACAAACATTTTGACTAAAATACTCTTGTAATTAAAACTTAAACACTTAATCAAAACCCTTCTTTTCATTTGTACATAAACATACAAAAAATCAAGAATCAAAAATTCGGATTAAAACGTATATCTAGGTGAAAACCCTAATACGGCTCAATTTCACATTTCGCACCTGTACATATTTACACTTACACATACATATACATTTGCACTTACACAATATATTGCCCTATACACACTTTATCTTATATTTGTATATTTGATATTCATTTTGATCGCACATTCGATTTGGTTGTAAATTATTGGGTACTATAAGTCTCATCCCCTTGTACATTTATACCCTCACTCCCGGACACTATTTTGTAATAGCGTAGATTTACATTCCGCAATTTACAGCTTTTCAATTATACCATGGTTAGACCTAGGGTTTGTATGTACATAAAATCAAACGCTAGATAACCTAATACAAGACAAATACATGCAATCAATACACAATCACACTTGCACCCCCCTAGGGTAATTCCACATGTTGCCTTCCAAAATGGGCCATGCTTGCACGTCGAGTTTCTTTGGCAAAACAAATCAAGTGATCATAAGTCTCAAAGTGTTGCCTAAACGAAATGATCATAGTCCCTTCAAAACAAATTGCCAAAGACACTTGGCACCATTGCATTCATGGTCCATACGATGACCCGCGCCCGTCCCGAATAAACTTCCTAAACGCAAGATTGTCCATCAATTTCAATGGTGGAACAAAATTGTTAAAAGGGGTTAAAACATGACAAAAACCTTTGAGTACAATAGGGTAGACAAAACTCTTAGTTACTTGAGATCAAACTTGCAAAAACACTTGCCTTCTTTTCAAAAACCACAATCCACAACACTTTCAAACAAACTCTTAAAAACATTTGAAAACATCTTTTCGAAAAGATTCACACTTTTGTAAAACACTCAAACACGAGTCAAATACATTGGTTGCCTAAAACAAGGCATCTTTTTCTAAAACATTTTCAAAAAAGCACCCACACACACACCATTTTCAAAGCAATCGAAAAACAAGGCAAGTGATCTAAAAAACCAAGTAACTAAGAGCCCATGGATAACCATGGATGAAAAGGGTGCTAACACCTTCCCTTTTCATAATCTACCCCCCGAACCCACGAAATATCTCAAAAGGTTTTTGCTGTGCTTTTTTAACCTTTCCTTTAGGATAAAGTAAAAAGTCGGTGGCGACTCTTGCTAACCGCACAAGTGCGAATACGAACGCAAAACACTAGTCAGTTCTCCCACCGTATCACAGAACTGGCGACTCTGCTGGGGATATTTTAAAGTGGGGTTACCTTAGGGTTTAGATCACCTTTGTTTTCAATTGCTTGCTTTGTTTGCTTTTACATACTGTGGGCTTTGTATCGGAGTTTTATAGATCCTAACCCGGATCTGGGGAAACCCTTTTAGGTAGCAACAAGGCTGTGAGGGAACTGTGCGGGGTATACCGACATGGTTGAAGCAGTCTGCTACGTTGATGTGGCACTTTGGTGTGTACCGGTAACCCTTGAGTTCAGTCAAGGAGAGTACGGGGCCGCCGCGTGGTGTCGTGAAGCATCGACTGACCTTAGAACCTTAATTGACCATCTTAGCCTCTTTAGGGTAGTGAGATGACTACTTTGGTGTACTCCGAAGTCGGTTGATACTCGATACTACACTCAATTGAGGATTGCTTTCCTGGAATATTTTGATCGCCAGTCAGTGGCTAAATCGAAACGATGAACAATGAAAGCAATCCAGTGATATTGGGACCTCTAGAACCCGGATACTTTTGATAGGACAGGTGTTAACCAACAAACTGAAAGAGGGTAATACCCAGACCTCATGCAAGCCTAAACCTAAGGCCTTGTGTGCTTTGTGTGAATATTGTCCGCCTGTATATACACTTACTTGCCTGTGCATACATGCACATAACATCATGACATCATACCATAGCATTTTAGCATTTTCAATAACCATTTCAAGGATCTCGAGGGTTCTTTTGATGCAGGGTTACGTTGAACCAGACATCTACCAAGGTGCAAGAGGTTTCTCCTCTAACCAATCCAATCAAAGTCCAAGTGCAACAACTTGAATCAGTGGCTATGACCCACTCGACATGGTGAGCTTGATTCTCGTGGAAAGACGTCCACCGGTACAGAGATCTCCAATCCAAGAGCAGGGCTCAACCTCTAACATTTCTCTTGTGTTTACCCCAAGAAATCCTTGAAAACATGCATCCGCATATCATGCATTGCATTTTGACGACCTTTCCTTTTTCAGGTTTCCTTACTCTCCTGCTGTTTATTTCAGCAAGAGATGGCTCTAGAACGGTCTGTCAAAGACATCCAAGACCAGACTGCTCAGCTACAAGAGATGTTCATGAACTTGTCTCTGGGGCAAGAAGAGATGAAAGCTCTCCTCACCAACGGCTTGGGGAATTCCAACAATGCCAGGAATGATCAGATTGCGGAGCTGCAGTTTGATTTGACAACACTGAGGACCCAAATGATGGGATATTTGGTGGGCCAGATGGCTCTCATCCAGGACCTATCTCAAAGACAAGAGGAACTCGGAGTTCTGGTCCGCCAACTGCTTCCAAACAACCAACTGGGGCAAACATCTGAGGTCGAAGAGCAGGTCATCGCTCAGCCTCCATCAACTCAAGAAGACAAGGGGAAAGCTCCTCTGCTAGCTTCAGGGTCACAAACCCATCAACAACCTCGCCGGCGTCAGCAGGGCAATCGGCGTAGACAAGAAACGTCGGGAAGGCAGTTCACAGAGACTGACATACCGTCATCTCTAATTCTGGAGCGCTTGTTGGAGGTTAATCTGACTGCCTTGAGGGATCCTATCCGGAACCCTAATACCTCCGCTCCTGACTATCATCCCGATGCATTTTGTGTTTACCATTCCTATAGCCCAGGACATGACACCGATAGCTGTTGGGCCTTGAAGAACAAGATTCAAGATCTGATTGACATTGGAGTGCTGAGGTTCATGCCAGACGGCGAGATGAAGATCTTCCGTTAAAGGGGTTCTCCGCTTGAAGTGACGAAGCTCGAAACTGAAAGACTTTTGCTTCTTTTTGAATTTTCAAAGTTGTAATTTCTTTTGCTGTCAAACAATTATCTGTTGATGTTAAACTCTGTTTTCATTAATGCATTGCATATGTTTGTCTTGAATTCATCCATTCGTTTCACTATTCTTATGCTTTTCATGATATTTGACTCTTGATAAAAAGCTGCAAGCCTTTAGAGGGAGGATGACGAAACAATACCGTGATCTTATACAGTATGCTTTTGAACAGACCTTGCTGATGATGTACAAGCATTTCTTTCAATTCCCAAACACTGGAGTTATAAGGAAGTTAATCCCTAGTCAACCCCTTCGAGCCAAAGAAGTAGGAGTTTCCTGTTCTAAACCGTCGAAACCTTTGATATAAACCTGGGGCGGGGTAGTATCTCAATTAATTCAAAAAAAATGCGCATTGAAGTCGCAAACTCTCGGTTCGTAACACAACGAACGACATCAAAAGAGAAAGCATTCCTTTGGAATCAAAAGACCAGGGTGGTTCCCTATCACATAGACAGTCAATCTCTCAAAAGAGAAAGAGCCCACCAAGCCAAAACCTATGAAGGAGGCTTAAGAAAGCTGGGGCATCCCGCTGACAGTAATCCCGAAAACGGTAACAGTCAGGCAAAAGTTAGGGATAACAAATCAAAATCAAAATAGTGAGGTCATTACAAAACCCTCAACAACATGAAAAATGTTGAAAAAGAAAAAGGAGATGATGACTGTCTCCCAAATTCAAAACCGGTGAACCATCGCCCAAAAGTCGTTCCAAACTCAAAACAGAGTGCGACGCACAATTAACTGAGTTTAGGTTGAAGAACATCACGAAGAGCGGGTGGGTACAAATATACTTTGAGCCTTTATCCTTTGTTTCTTAAACCGTGAACCAGGCCACGTTACAACCCTCCAAAAGTCCTAATTGAAGCATGGGTTAGTTCGAAAGCATACTGTTACAAAAGGTATCCTGACTCCTGTAGGGCTTTGCTCTAAATCTCGTGTTAACTTGTCTTACGAAAAGTTTTCTGCTAAAAAATGCCTTTTTCAAAACTTCGAGACAAACATAAACTTTGCATTATTCGAATATCACTGTCTGCATTTACCCCCTTTTTTGTTTGACAGCGAAGAAATTCATGCAGCGAATGTTCGGAGGAACGAAAACTCTCTCAGTAAGTCAAAATCACTTCAAGAGGATAACACTTCCATCAAATCTCCTATCAACAAGGGGCATGATCTTTCAAAATTCATTTAACCTGGGGCAGTCCAGTCAAGGTCCAACAGATCTTTCAAAGTACAGTTAACCTGGGGCAGTCCAGTCAAGATTTCAAGAAATCTCTCAATATGCAGAGTAATCTAATTCAAGATTCCAAACAACCACTTGGGGCATTCGAATGTCAAAAGTGTTCAACAAATCAACTACAACATTTCCAGATTCGATTCCTGTATCCTGCCAGGGCATATCTATCAACTATCACCTTTCCAGATTCGACTCCTGTATCCAGCCAGGGCATATCTGTTGACTACGTTTCCAGACTCGATTCCTGTATCCGGCCAGGGCATGTCTGAAGAGTTTGAAGATTCGATTCCTGTATCCTGCCAGGGCATATCTATCAACTATCACCTTTCCAGATTCGACTCTTGTATCCAGCCAGGGCATGTCTGAAGAATTCCAGATCAACACCTGCAACAACCCAGGAAACATCTGTGAACGACCAATTGTAGACCAACACCTGTAATAAACCAGGATTTTATCTACATCACCACTTGGGGCATTCGAATGTCAAAAGTGTTCAAAACCCGATGCAGTTTTACACAAGCTCATCATCAGGAAACCCTACACCGGTTCCTCCCCTGCAAGACTTCTGAAACAGGTTTACGGATTCTTCCCAACAACGGACGCCAATCTACCGACTTGTTCAGATTCTTATCCAGACTTCTGAAAACAGTTCATGGATTCATCCCAACAACGGATGTTAATCTATCAACTTGTTCAGATACAACCTTTGAATTCAGTTTACGGACGCTTCCCAACAACGGATGTTGTTCTATTGCTGATTCTTATCAAGACTTCTGAAAACAGTTCATGGACTCATCCCAACAACGGATGTTAATCTATCAACTTGTTCAGATGCAACCTTTGAATTTAGTTTACGGACGCTTCCCAACAACGGATGTTGTTCTATTGCTGATTCTTATCAAGACTTCTGAAAACAGTTCATGGACTCATCCCAACAACGGATGTTAATCTATCAACTTGTTCAGATGCAACCTTTGAATTCAGTTTACGGACGCTTCCCAACAACGGATGTTGTTCTATTGCTGATTCTTATCAAGACTTCTGAAAACAGTTCATGGACTCATCCCAACAACAAATGTTAATCTATCAACTTGTTCAGATGTAACCTTTGAATTTAGTTTACGGACGCTTCCCAACAACGGATGTTGTTCTATTGCTGATTCCACTATCAAGACTTCTGAAAACAGTTCATGGACTCATCCCAACAACGGATGTTAATCTATCAACTTGTTCAGATGCAACCTTTGAATTTAGTTTACGGACGCTTCCCAACAACGGATGTTGTTCTATTGCTGATTCCACTATCAAGACTTCTGAAAACAGTTCATGGATTCATCCCAACAACGGATGTTAATCTATCAACTTGTTCAGATGCGACCTTTGAATTTAGTTTACGGACGCTTCCCAACAACGGATGTTGTTCTATTGCTGGTTCAACTTCAAGATTTCTGAAAATAGTTTACGGATTCTTCCCAACAACGGACGCCAATCTACCGACTTGTTCAGATTCTTATCAAGACTTCTGAAAACAGTTCATGGACTCATCCCAACAACGGATGTTAATCTATCAACTTGTTCAGATGCAACCTTTGAATTTGGTTTACGGACGCTTCCCAACAACGGATGTTGTTCTATTGCTGATTCAACCTCAAGATTTCTGAAAACAGTTCACGGTTTCTCCAAGTAAACGGAGGTTAACCTATCGCTTGTTCAGATTCTTTTCAAAGCTAACAACCACGGAAGATCGCATTCGCCAGAATTCTCCCTATCCCCAGCGGAGTTCCTTCAATCCCCAGCGAAGTCAGACTTTCAAACCTTCTCCCCACAGAGTTTTGAGGAGGCATATCTTGAGTTCCCCAGTGAAGTCTCCAGGTTTACCTCCCATCAAGTCAAAGATTCTCAATCTGGTCTCCCCGGCATGAGTCTACTAGTTGGAGCTCCCCAGTAGAGGTCATCAGGAATTCTCTTCCCCAGTGACTGCCAAGGATTTATTTTCCCCGACAGCGGTCAAGACGTTTTTATCTTCAGCCATCTCGGAATCATGTATCCTTGGCAGGATTAGCTCATCAGTTTACATGCGCATCCATCACATTCATAAATATTGATGTCACATACATTGCATCATGCATCATAACATTGCATACAACTAACCCTTTGCCTTTTCAGGAAAGATCAGTCGACAGACACAGATCATCTCCCGGGATTCACCCAGAAATAATTCAGATGTGACCCGGACACGGCAACGTTCTGATACTTATTCCAGATTCATTCAGACGCATCAGCAGAAACCTTACACCGTTTCCTCTTCAATTTCTCAACTTCTGAAACAAGTTCACGGATTCTTCCCTACAACGGACGCCAATCTACCGATTTGTTCAGGCACTTCTCAACTTCTGAAACAAGTTTGCGGATTCTTCCTTACAACGGATGTCAATCTACCGATTTGTTCAGACTCTTCTCAAACTTTTGAAGACAGTTTACGGGTTCTTCCCTACAACGGATGTCAACCCACCAACTGATTCAGACTCTTCTCAATTTTTGAAAATAGGTTACGGACGCTTCCCAACAACGGATGCTACTCCATTGCTTGTTCAGTCCCAACTCCTGAAAATAGTTTACAAATTCTCCAGACACGGACATCAATCTGTTACTTGTTCAGACCCCAATTCAGAGATATTCCAAAACAGGGATGCCCTTCTGATACTCGTCCACTCACCATTGACGTACAGTTCAACATCACCATATGGCATCTATAAGCCCATCCTCCTACCAGCAGTCGCCGAATGGCATCTGTAAGCCCATTCTCAGATGGCATCTCTAAGCCCATCCCCCGACAAAATTCTCTCGCACCAGATGGCATCTTTAAGCCCATCACCAATTGGCATCTTTAAGCCCATTCACCTCCACCGTCACATCGACGAGCGCAAATTTTCTGGGCACATTAGTGTCCAATCTCCTTTTACCTTCAAGTCGCGAAAGGCAAACTTGCCAATCTAACTCTTCAGGTCAAAGAAGATTGAACAGGGGCAACTGTTGTACCCCAAAATTTGCCCTCGCGCTTTTCCACAAGAAATCTCAGCTTCAAACATTTCCTGACTTCCCAAACTGGCTCAAGAATCGGACCAACGGACTTTTTTTTGACAGTCAAGCAAAATTAGGATTTTTTACTGATTTTCAGAGCTTTGAATTGTTGCATACAGTGGGCTTAGGGCTTGATTGATTTGTGGTTCAATTTTGATCAAGCGAGCGTGATTTGGCATTTAATCGGGAATTAGGGTTTTATGGGCATATTCTCAGAAGAATTTGAATTCCACAGCACTTTGCGGTTTATTTCAAGATTCGGATTAAAATTCGCGTTATCTTGGTTTAATCAGTAAAAGAGACGGTGGTTTGAGTTCAGTACGTTTTGATTGGGCCAGTCAGATACAAGATGCAATTTTGAATTCACAGTGTTTATGTGTTTGATCAGTCTATCTGGGTTAATTGCTGCGTCGCTTTGGATGTTGGATAAGACAGGTTTATTGGATCAATGTTGTTTTATTTTAGTTATTTATTATTCTGAAATTAAATGATTGAATTTATTTTTCAATTGTTAATTCTAAGAATTTTAAATAAATAAATAAACAATAAGGAAATTAGAATTAATTGGATAATTTGAATTTTTATTGATATTTAAATTATTTACAAATTGTTGTTACAAACAATAATTTACATTTAATTTAAATATTACAATAGAATGAAAAACTATCCTATTTTCTAAGTACTCTTCATTCTTCACTCCGCTCCGGCATTCCATCTCTCATCTGCAAAAAGAAATAAGAAAGTCAGAAAGAATTAAAATTAGCAGAGACGGATAAAAATGCTCATCATTAGGGGCCACTGACTGGGATCAGTTGCCCTCTCTGCAAATCACGGGATTTCTCCCGGTTCACAGAGAGGGAAGATTATTTTATTTTCATGAAATGCAAATGCCAAATGCATAGTTTCTAAAAAATTTGCAAGCTGCATAGATTCAAAATCCAATCCAAACTGAAAAAGTTCAATCCAAACTCTCCATCCAAAACAAAGCCCACTCAAAGAAAATCAGGAAAGTACTCAAAGCTGTCATGGAAAGACTTTTGCCAAGTTATCAAAAAGCAAGAAATCTACACAAACTGTCAAAAGGGGATGCAAGATGTATTATGCAAGCAAACAATCTTAAACTCATCATTTCCCATAGGGCCCCTTCAGAACAGTACAGATAAAAAACATATAAAATTCTTGAACTGTACTTTAAGAGAGAGAAGGAAAGGAGATAAAGCAGCATAGCAGAGATATAGCAGTTCAGCAGCAAGACAGTTCAATAGCAGAAGACAGTAGAGTCACAGAAAAGAGATATACAAAGTCAAAAGGCCAAGACAGTTCAGCAGTATAGCAGGTCAGAATAAGACAGTTCACAGCAAGACAAAGAGGGGGATACAAAATCAAAGAAGCAAACGTAGACAGTAAAAAGGGGAGCAAAATATCAGTTCAGAAGAGAGCAACATAGCAGGTGAGATAGAAGAAAAAATATACAAACCAAACAACAACTCTGCATAAGAAAAAGGAGCAAATATACAACACAGTTGAGGGATATCAGTTCAGAAGAGGGCAGCATAGCAGGATAGGAAGGAAGAGGGGAGATACCAAACTGAGTTCAAATCATAACCTCACCATACCAACATCCTCAAACCCAAAACTCAAAGGCTACTGAACTGGCAAAAGCTAAAAGCTCAAAACAACAATAATCCTCACATACCCAAACCTGCACCAGTATAACCATAACCATAAAAACTCAAAAACACCCCAAACCTGTCTCAACCTTTATACAAACAAAAAACCTGATATCCAAACTCAGAACTGAACCTTCAGGCTAAACATACAAACCTGATATCCAAACCCTGCCTCAACCTTCATACAAAACATACAAACCTCATGTCAAAACTTATCTAACCATAACCAAAACCAACCCAAGCCACAAAGCCAAGTTCCAACACTGAACATTCAAACACCAAGCCTCAGAAAGGGGACTTCATCATAGGCATCTCAGAAGGCAACATCAAGGCAATATTTGTTCAAAATCACTCAAGGCATCATGGGGCAAACTCAAAGGCAAAACATTTGAGACCACAGTTCTAAGCGGAACCAAATCAAGCACACATAGGCAAGCACACAAGCAAATACTCAGACATATCATACTCAGGCAACAAGAACCCTCAGAAGCTCATCATAGGTAAAGTTCAGAAGCGCATTTATCTCAAGGCAAAAAGGAAAACTATCAACCTCAACAATTTTCAAAGAGGCAAAATCATAAGCAACAAGAGAAGAAGAGGGCAAATCATAGGCAAAGGGACATAAAGAAGAAGAGGTAAAGAAGTGCACATTAGGGTTTCTCAGTGAATCTCATCATCAAAAACCTAAGCAAAAGATAAAAGAACGAAAGTACCAGAAAGCATCAAAAGCAAGCTCTCTTCGCCGCTCCGGCCTCCTGAGCGCTACTTCTCCGCCTTCCCTCCACCTCCAAATATCAGGTAGTATAATCCTTGCCCCCTATCTCTTCTCCTTCGCCTCATAATGAAAACGAAAAATAAAGAACTCTAATTAACAGATGCGTATTGTTCACAAAGAAAACATAAAACGTTGTCATCATACCTTAAATCAAAGACACTAGGCTCATGCCTTGGAGGGAGGAAAGGCGTTGAAACGCGCTGGTGGCCGGAGGAAGCTCAGGGAAAACTAGAACGAAGAAGACGAAATGCAAGTGAACACGGCGCCGCTGCAAACCCTAATTTTCGTTCTGGAACCATGCCTAACCCTAAATCTCATTTTTGGATCAGCTTGGGCTTAACCCGTTTTTAATTCCTCTAAGCCCAATAAGAAAATCACTTCATCAAACATTAAACCTTTCTTTTCTGTATTTTATATTTACTCTTTTACAACACTAACCATTTTTTTTTTCTATTTTTCTTAACAAAATTAAACTCTAATCTCATTTTCTATACATAAACAATACATACCTTTTTATATATAAAACACTAGCCATTCTTTTATTTTATAAAAGCAATATTTTATTCCTTGAAAAAATACTAACTTAATAAAAATGTTTTTTTTTATTATCAAAAGGTTAAGACATTTTTTAGACAATATATCTTGTGCATACATTTTAAAACAGTGATTTGTACATATTATACATTTTTATACATAAATTTTTTTTAATTAACATTCTTTTTTCATACATAACCATTTAAATACATTTTTCTCTAATATTTAAATTCACAAACATTTTGACTAAAATACTCTTGTAATTAAAACTTAAACACTTAATCAAAACCCTTCTTTTCATTTGTACATAAACATACAAAAAATCAAGAATCAAAAATTCGGATTAAAACGTATATCTAGGTGAAAACCCTAATACGGCTCAATTTCACATTTCGCACCTGTACATATTTACACTTACACATACATATACATTTGCACTTACACAATATATTGCCCTATACACACTTTATCTTATATTTGTATATTTGATATTCATTTTGATCGCACATTCGATTTGGTTGTAAATTATTGGGTACTATAAGTCTCATCCCCTTGTACATTTATACCCTCACTCCCGGACACTATTTTGTAATAGCGTAGATTTACATTCCGCAATTTACAGCTTTTCAATTATACCATGGTTAGACCTAGGGTTTGTATGTACATAAAATCAAACGCTAGATAACCTAATACAAGACAAATACATGCAATCAATACACAATCACACTTGCACCCCCCTAGGGTAATTCCACATGTTGCCTTCCAAAATGGGCCATGCTTGCACGTCGAGTTTCTTTGGCAAAACAAATCAAGTGATCATAAGTCTCAAAGTGTTGCCTAAACGAAATGATCATAGTCCCTTCAAAACAAATTGCCAAAGACACTTGGCACCATTGCATTCATGGTCCATACGATGACCCGCGCCCGTCCCGAATAAACTTCCTAAACGCAAGATTGTCCATCAATTTCAATGGTGGAACAAAATTGTTAAAAGGGGTTAAAACATGACAAAAACCTTTGAGTACAATAGGGTAGACAAAACTCTTAGTTACTTGAGATCAAACTTGCAAAAACACTTGCCTTCTTTTCAAAAACCACAATCCACAACACTTTCAAACAAACTCTTAAAAACATTTGAAAACATCTTTTCGAAAAGATTCACACTTTTGTAAAACACTCAAACACGAGTCAAATACATTGGTTGCCTAAAACAAGGCATCTTTTTCTAAAACATTTTCAAAAAGCACCCACACACACACCATTTTCAAAGCAATCGAAAAACAAGGCAAGTGATCTAAAAAACCAAGTAACTAAGAGCCCATGGATAACCATGGATGAAAAGGGTGCTAACACCTTCCCTTTTCATAATCTACCCCCCGAACCCACGAAATATCTCAAAAGGTTTTTGCTGTGCTTTTTTAACCTTTCCTTTAGGATAAAGTAAAAAGTCGGTGGCGACTCTTGCTAACCGCACAAGTGCGAATACGAACGCAAAACACTAGTCAGTTCTCCCACCGTATCACAAAAGCCTAAAGCTTGGAGGGTGATGAAGCTCAGATTGGAATGCAAAGATCATTAGGAATAAGTTTAACATTTTTTGATTTTTGATATAAAGTATTTGTATTATGTTGGACTTTATGCATTCAATCTCCTTATAGTGACTATGGAAATCAATAAGAAAACTTCACATATTCAGCTCAAACTTTTTCTCCAATTGCATATTCTTTCTCTTGACTTTGTATTCTTTTTATAACATTTGATGGAAGTTTGAATGAACCTCGAATGTTCTTGAATGATCATGACCCTTGGAAACTTGAAGGAAACTGTTTTAAAAGACCTTTGATGGATATTTGAACAAATGTATTTGATTTTACAAGCTTGCCTTGATAATTGTGGATGACTATTGAATAAAACTTGTTTGACTACAACCATCTTGAATTCAATATTGAATGTAGCTTAATATTATGACCATACTTCATTAATGTTTTTAAAACTTCACTTGTTCTTCAAGAAATCCAAATGCACTTCTTACTTTGCAAACTTCAAACAAATTTAATCCATGACATTAGGTAGAATCTTAAATGATTCTAAATAACGAATCCATAAGAACCAAACCAAATCAATCTCGTCTCCTTACTAAAACTCTTAATTTCCCTCTTAAATACACCTCTCGTAATTAAAGCACAAATAATAACAATTACTTGATCATATTACACATCCACAACGTCACGTTTATACCATGATTTAAATCTTGAAATTCACTTCGCAAAGGCACCTCATTTCGATGACTAAAGATCTTGAAGCAAATGTCTTGAGGAAAACCTTATAGATAGGAGCAATTAGAAGCATATGAATGATGGTGATCACAAAACCCTAAGCTCTTTGAGATGAATCTTGATGATTTAAAATCCCATGATGAAGATGTCCTTGTAGCTTGGTGATAAAAGGGTTCATGAAATAAAATCGTAGCTTCAAACAGATGATTGATGGAGAAATCAGTTGAAACAAGATTGTGCGAAGATGAGAGCCTCTAAGCCATACAAAAGCCCTAATTTTTCAAGATCTCTGATCCCATACTGAATTTATTGGTTAATGATGCATGAGATGTTAAATGACCTAATAAAGAGTATATAAATGAAATAAGAACAGAATGCATAAGCCAGATGATCCTTATAAAAGGGATAGGACAAATTTGGGGTATTACAACAGCTAACTCATTAAAGGTTAGTTCCCCGTCACTAGACTCTTCATCAGATACATATTTTCCTGTCAATGCTTTCATATATTTGGCAGATTCTTCAAGGTCACTCTCTGAGTCCTCTTCAGATCAAGTAACATATAGATTCTTCTTTTGTTTCTTTAGATATGTAGGACATTCAACTCTAATGTGACCAAATCCTTCACATTCATGACATTGTATTCCCTTGCCTTGAGAAGATTTTTCTTCAGCCCTTTTTCTTCCCACCTCATTTGACTTATAGATGTCAGATGGGATGTTCTTGACATTTGACCTTTGGTTCATGTCCATTATTTTTATCACTTTATTAAATTTTATTCCAAGCATAGCTATGGCATTTGATATTCCCCCATCTGTATCCAGATCACACTCATGTTCTTTATCTTCAGTATTAGATACAAAGGCCATGCTTTTGTTTTTCTTCTCAGATCTTTCATTTATGCTTAATTCAAATGTTTGAAGGGATCCAACAAGTTCATCCACTTTCATTTTGTAAATGTATTAGGCTTCTTCTGTAGCAGTTACCTTCATATTAAATCTCTTGGGAAGAGACCTGAGCATCTTTCTCACAAATTTGTCTTCAGGTATTTTCTCTCCTAAAGCACTGGAGGCAGTAGAAATTTCAAGGATGTTCATATGGAAGTAATTTATACCTTCATCATCTTTCATCCTCAAATTCTAAAATTTTATGGTGAGCAGCTGAAGTCTTGACATCTTAACATTTGATGTGCCTTCATGAGTAGATTGTAGAATTCCACATGCATCTTTAGCAACTTCACATGTATTCACCAATCTGAAAATATTCTTGTCAATTCCATTAAATATAGCATTCAAGGGTTTAGAATTTCCAAGAGGAATTTCATCTTCTTCCTTAGACCAATCTTCTTCAGGTTTTAATTCAGAAGTAGGTTCTCAATTCTCTCCCAATTTGACAGGGTGTTTCCATCCTCTTAAAATAGCTTTACAGGCCCTACTATCTAAGGACTTTAAAAAGGAAACCGTACGTGGTTTCCAGTAGTCATAATTGCTTCCATTCAGAATGGGTGGTCTATTCATAAATCCTCCTTCCTTGTCCATAGTACCAGAAAGTATCTTCCCTGGATCTCACCCAGATAAAGAGCAGGATGCCTGCTCTGATACCAATTGAAATTCTAGTATCAGATATATGATGTCGAATGAGATGTCACAATACAAATATTTGTTTGCAAGTAAGGTGCAGTAAAACCAAAAACAGTAAAAACACAAGAGATTGTTCACCCAGTTCAATGTACAACAACACCTACTCTGGGGCTACCAAGCCAGGGACAAGTTCACTAAATAATATCAATTCATAGACCCTCAGTAAATAACCGGTTTACGATCTAATCACTTAATCACTACCCAAGCTAAAATTCTACCTAAGACTCACCTAGGTATGAGGCCATCCTCAAATCCCTTCAATCACTTAAAGAATTAATAAGTTTGAAACACTTCAATCATTCAATTCTTAAAAGCTTATGAATGATACACAATTAACAACCCAAATAACAACTCAAATATTTAAACTAATACTTATAGTGTATTACAAATAAAAAGCCTGAACTTCTAATCAGAAAGAAAGTATTCTTCTTCAAAAGTTGCTTGTTTTTGAATAAGGAAGCAAGTCCTTATATATGTGAAGCTTTGGGCTTGGGCTTAAAAAAAATTCAAATCTTTTGAATATTTCCATAAAAACAGGCCAAGATAAAATTATGCAATTTGAAAAATATTCCTCCATATTTTTTCGTAGCCTGTAGATCATAAATCCTGAATTATGCCACGCATGAAAACAGGAAACAAAAGACTTAACTGATTTTGGGCTGAGATCAGTTCAATAGGCAGATGTCAAGACATCTTCTTTGACATCATTCAAAATAGTTTTGCTCCAAATGTTAAGACATTTAGCAAAACATTAACAAGTCATTGTTTTACCAAAATTGATGCCAACAAACACTTAAAAAAACATCCCCAAAACAAGGCAAAAAACATATTATGTCCCAGTGCAAATTGATTTCCACAGCAAAATTTTCAAAAATTTGCACAAAATAACACTTTGCAAATCGATTGCACACTGGGAGCAATCGGTTGCTCACTACAAAAAACAGAAAATCAGCATTTAAAAGGCAAAATTCTTGCTCAAACTTTTCATCAAATACCTTATGATCTTGAATTTAATTGAGCATGAAAATTCCATCAAATTATGAGAAATTAGGACCAATGGAATAAAAAAGTAGATCTTGAAAATTATCAAAAAAACTTCAAGAATTTGCTTCAATATAGCCCCAAGAATCAATCTCCCAAACTTGGATATGGAGAATTGATGAAGAAAAAAATTTGATGAAGATTTAGCTCAAAGATTAGTAAGTTTCAATGAAAAACTTACTAACTTTATGAAAATGGAGCTTTGAGTGAATTTGGTAGATGGAGAAAATTGAGAGATTTTTTTGCAAGGTGAATTTGGCTATCAAAAGCTTGAGAATTGAATGAAATGATTGCTCTATTTATAGATTTTATACTTGGGATTAGTGGTGGTTAGAAGTTTGATTTGGAACCAAAACTAGGCTTGATAATTGATTTTTGAAGACAAAAATTGAATCAAGTGGTGCACATGTCATCAAATAAAGATGTATGATAGAATTTAATTTTTATGAAGTGGGGAATTATTTTTTGATAATCAAGGATATTTTTAAAATAAAAGACAATTGGATCCAAAAATTAACAAACTTGAAGATTGTTTTTTTTCAAAATTTTGCGTATGTAAATCGATTTGCACAGCAAAAAAAAGATTTAGTGCAAAAAAAAAAGAAATTAGGAAAATCGATTTTCTCAGAGAAAAATCACTAGAAAACTTTGCTTGTTTGATTCTTTGGCTTGATACCTACAAACCACAAATATACAAAAACAAAGCAAATATTTTTAATATTCTGATTAGAGGTTAGTCAACAACACATATACAAAATACACAACTAGGGGAATGGATCCAAAGAGATAACCTGAAAGTGTGATCTTGATGTATTGATGTTATGAGATGATGAGAGGATCTTAGGGGCAAAAATTGGGATATAACACCTTCAATCCTTCAATCCTGGTACAAAAGCCTCCCGGACAAATCCATTACCTTCTGGAAGCAGCTGGGAAAGATGTTCTCAAGGAATTTAACTGCCTCTCGCTGTCATCCTAAGTCGGAAGCATCACTAGAATAATCATCCAAGGAAGAGATGAGTCTCTTCAGGCTTACATCGAGCGCTCCAACAAGGAAGCTGTGCAGGTATCAATGACCGACGACATCAAAAATATCTCCTCGAGCGCGAGCTTTGTCCCCGTAGCGACTTCACCAAAGATGTTGACATATAAACTCCGACCACACTCGACTCCCTCCTACTTAAAGCCCAAGCATACATTCAGTACAAAGAGAAGGAGGCAACCAATAATGCAAGGGACTCACGACATAGGGAGAACGCCAAGTCCTTAAAAAGCAAGGAGCCCTCGACATCCCGTCGGGGGGTGGGGGGCGAGAAGAAGCGGGAAGACAAATCCCGAGACTTCAATAATTACAAGGGGCCAGCTGGTTGTTTTCACGAGTACACCCCCTCAATACCTCTCGAGAGTTTATTTTGATAAAATGCGCTAATTCAGAATTCAAGCAAGTCAGGGTGCATTTTCCTCGCCAGACGCCCTCTAAGCCCGGGACAAATAAGAGCAAATATAATAGGTTTCACAAGATCAACCGACACAACACTGATAACTCCTTCCACCTCAAAGATGCAATTGAGATACTCATCCAGGAAGGGCATCTTAAGCAATATAAGAAGAAGGACGGTGCCCAGAAAAAGACTCAAGAAACCAAGAATATCGAAGAAGGGAAGGAGTCCTTGGACGCCGATGTAGCGATATAAATGTTTAAGACTAAGCCAATGGATTGACTAGACTTATACAAATCAAAAAATAAAAATCTCCACCGTGCTTTATTGTTTCCAAAGGAGTGGGAAAAGAGCGGATAACCCAAAGAAAAGGGGGAAACATTCTAGGTAAGGGGGTTGGTTATGCAAAGGGAAGGTATTAACACCCTAAACATCTACGGTACTCCGCAAGAACCTCTTTGTGAGATCTGTATATTTTGGATATAAAGTGTTGTATAAAAAATAAATGGTGGAGGTGAGAAAAGAAATATTTTTTTTTAATGATTTTTGCCCCCGCCGCGGTTGCGAACCTTTAGTGCCTACTTACCACATTCCGTGCAATAGGGGATCAAGGTACACATAGTTCCTCTTTTAAAATTTTTGAAACACAAGTATGTTGGATGATTTTATGAGATAAGACATCATCGTCATTGTCCGTGTGGAAAACATACTTACTATCCACAATCATGAGAAAGGAGAATTTGCATCATCTCAAAGTGGAAGACATGGCTTGGATTTTTAAAATCAACAATGCCTCACTCAACACCCAAGTGGAAAATATCTCCCTTCACTACATGTTGTAGAAGTATATTTGTTTGCATCACTACAAGGATTGACAAGAGTCTAATATTTTGAGAATATAAAAAGCCAAAGAGGCAAAATGGTTTGAAATGAGAATGATTGACTTTTAGTCTTCTCACAAAAAATGTCAAGATATTATTAAGTTTATTGAATTTTATTTATGAATTTTTTTTGAAAATGCATGGACATAAGTCCAAGTTTATTATGAAAGTGGTTCAAGTTTAAAAACAAGAAGAGTTTTCAAAAGGAGGGAGAATATTTTTGAAATTAAAGAAGATGGGAGGAGAAGAAGAGACTATCCTAAAGCATAAGGTAAAAGCTATGGATAAGAACCATATAACCAAAAAGAAGCCAACTCTTGACATTATGAGTCAAGATAGAATTCCCATTCTTTGGATTAAAACCAACAAGCAAAGATACTAGACCTCTTGAGAGAACCAAACTACAAATATATTAACGGTTGTATACGGGTGAATTCCAGATTACAAACAAAGAATGTAATCACAATAACCTTCACAAAAAATAAATAAATAACCCAATGTCTTGAGGTAAATCTCAAGAACTCCAGAAAAAATATCAATTAAGGTCACAAGGTCTCCAACATAGGCCAAGGTTTCTAATCCTAAGTCCTAGAAGCCCAATACTCCATAATGCCAAGGATAGTAACCAAATAGTCTAAGTATTATTAAAGGTTTTTTATGGTTCATGTTGATTATTAGGTGTCTTAAAAAGAAAATAAAATATCAAGTAAGCAAAATAAAAATGACAAAAATATAAAGGGGCTCAAGTGAGCAAAGATGAAAAAATAGGATGAAATAAAATGCTTAAAGTAAATGGTGTATAAAATAAAAGAGCATAAAATAAAAATACAAGATAAAGTCAATTATTAGTAATTAGTGGTTAGTTGGATGACCATCTTGAAACTTGCATTTGGAACTCATTAGAGGATTGGTAGAACCAAAGCCTCCATACAACAAGTTGAATTTGCTTTTTGTCAAGTATATTATCCATTTGGAATCCTCAAAAGTATCATTTAATGATCAACGATGTTTAAGTGATTTGCATTGACCAAAAGTGATGTAGATCCATTAGAGGATTGGTAGAATCAAAGCCTCCACACAATGAACCTCAAGGTTATTGGATCAAAGAGCTCAAATTAACATACTTGGGCTTGCAAACATAGGTTTAGACCACGAATGATCATTTATTCAAATTGGGACAAAATTTAGCGCTATGTTAAGCAATCGTAAGTGGACTTATATATAAGTCGCACCTATTTTGAGATCGGTCAATGGAAATCTATGCACCATTTGTTTTGAGACATGATATAGAGATCATGCTCCAATAACACTTAGTGCAATAAGAAGGGAGTGAGATGAAGAAGGGTGGGAAAGAGTATACAAACCACATTGGGATTAAATTTTAATCAAACTATTATTAAAATTATTCATCCATTTCTATGGAGTTAGACTCAACACCATGGATCCAATGATGTTAACAAAGTTCATGATAAAAAATTCAACCCAAGATCAGCCAGAAAATAATCACAAAATAATATTACATTTAATATATGCATTAAAAAGGGTTTTTAAAATGTTTTAAAATAGAAATAAAAGAGAAAAATATAAACTATGTTCAAATTGATCAAGAAAAATTTAATAAGACCATAAAAAAATCAGAAGTGAACTCAAATATTTTTATAAAAATTTTGGTAATTTTTTAAAGTCAGAAACTATTTTTAAAATTAAAAGAAATGAGTAAAATAATAAAAAAATAATAAAAATAACAAAATCAGAAATAAAAAATAAATGAGGTCACTAATATTTGTCACAAAATCATTGGATCATTCCATATTTTTTTTCAGAATTTAAAAATGCATAAAAGTATTTTTAAACATTTAAAATAATTCAAATAAAGTGAAAATTTATAAAAAAAAATATCAAAACACGAAATAAAATTATGACAAAATAAAAATCAGAAAGAGAAAAATCAAAAATATTTTTCATAATATTTTCAGATTTTTTGGACTTAAAATGAATTTTCTATGACTTTTTGAAGTTTAAAACAATTAAAATGAAAATCAGAAAATAAAATATCAAACCAAAAAAATATGGGCCATCTGATCATTATCAAAACGCGTTAGTAAACAGATCAAGTGGACCTGGCGCACTGTGCATGTTATGGACTTTAGTGAATAAAGCACTGAATCAAATGTAAAATCAGATTTTCCAAAAAAAAATGGCACGCCATCATTGGTTGAAAGATGACACGTTGGTCATCTTCAACCTCCAGCCAGTCCCAAAACCAGGTCACTCAAACTGTAAAATTAGAGCATGAGGCCTATGCCATTTGATTCGTCTCATCAAGACGAAGACAACCACACCTTTGCGAAAAAATTTATATAAACTGTAGCTCAAGCAATTTGGAAGAGAAGCTTTGAAAATAGATTTGAAAGTTCATGGCCAAAACGTGTTTCCAGTTAAAAGCAAGCGTTGCGAATAGAACTAGGGTAATGAGAGCTTCACAATGATATCAAAGTTTGAGAGAATTGGTGAAGGAATCTACCTATTGAAGTTAAGTTGCAGAGCTCTAAAACTGGACTTCTATGGATCAATATAGGTCACGATTCTTGAAGGTAATTGTATGGTTAGCTTCAGGGAAGATCATGGAAGGTGAATTGATAGAAAAATGGATTGAAAAAGGCTTGAAAACGGATTTCGAAGTTACAGAAAAGTGAGTTATGGAATGAGTTTGGCAGGGTGATTTTGGCTATTCAAGCTTGAGGAAATAAATGAGGGATGATCCTCTATTTATAGGGAATCAAATGGAATGTTCAAGCGTGTGAAAGGATGAAGTTTGGAGGGAAATCGTGTGAAGTTGCAAACAAGAAAAGTGTGACTTCTATTTTGATCAAAACTCATCAAAAACGCGTGTTTTCCTATGTTAATCACTTCTGGAAGTTCACTAAACATGTTTAGAAGCAAAAGCGCCCAGAATAAATGTGTTTAGAAGCTAAATCAATGATTTCAAATTCTGACTTTTGAAGTAACTTCAGTTTCAAGTTACCAAGTTCAAATCAATGGCATTTTCAACTCAAGGGGTATTAGGGCATGATTCTTGATGCTTTAGAAAGATGATATTACAAGATTTGCAATGGGAAAAGAATGAAATAAAATGGATGTTTGCGCTGAAAGTTGCATTGAGTCAAAGTTGGGAAAAAGAGGTTGACTTTCCATACTTAGAAATATTTCAAATTTTTCTATAAAAGTGACCTATAATGTTTTTCATCCAAACATGGATTTCCTCTTGGAATTTGCTCTTGACCAAAAAAGATGGCATGGAATAGACCTCTTGAATGACATTTTGAGACTTGAACCATTCAAAATATCCAAAAATTGAGAGAGTTATGAATTTTTGAAGTTAGCAAAATATCATGAAATGACTTATAATCTTTTGTATCCTTAGGTCATCTTCCATCCATTTTCTCACTTTGCACATAAAAGAGGGAATGCATTTTACATACTCAAGATCATTGTGGAAAAAGAGTGGGCTCAAGGTGATAAAAATTGACCAAGTTATGATCATTTGAAGTCACACATGGGAAATTGGGGATTCCTCTGGGGGACTTGTAATCTTTCTTCATCATCAACTTTCTTCCACATGAAAACTCCTTGAAAATTTTGGAGTGATTTGTTAATAACCCTTTGAAGAGAATTATGTTTTTGGAATCACTCAAAAATACCAAAAGATGAGCAAGATATACTTCTTTGAAGTTCAAAACCCTAGCTCCTAGATCAAAAAAATGCTTTGAGGAACTTTGACAATTTTAAACAACCTTCTTGTACCAACACTTTTGCTTTGAAAATAGAAATTGTTAAGGATGATAATTAGAACTCATAGCAACCAAAATCACTTCCATATATTGAGAATTGAGAGAAATATTCACTTGTGAACAATGGGAACAAGGCCTTGTCCAACCATGACAACTTCTTCAATCAACCCCTTGTACTTTTGAATCAATCTTGATAACTTTGAAATGTGGTGAATCAAAATAAACCTTGCCATGCCATTTCTTCCAAAACAACTTCAATGGTGAGGTTTGAATTTCTCAAACTTTATTGACTAGGGCATGGAAATAAACTCATGAACCCATGGATCAACTTGCTAAACCACATTGCCTTTACCTACATTATTAACAAGTAAGACAAACCAACATTGCATTTTATTAATTAAAAGGAAAGTCAAAACAAAACATGCATGATCACAAAAGAAAAACAAGTCAAGGTGCTTGATGACTCCTCAAAGAGCAAAGCTAAAGATAGGGAGGAGAACCAAAAGCCCTAATATGATCTTGTTATGATTGAATCAATATGGTATGATAAAGGGATATTAGGGGTAAGAATTGGAGTACAACAGCAGACACCATTCCGGTGGCTATGAGCATCATAAGACCAGAATATTTTTATTTTCCCGACATGGAGGAGGTCCTACTGTACTTCTCCTCGCACAGTCCTTGGGAATCCTTCTCAGCAGCAATGGTTATCTCCGACAAGGGATTCAACAAGTGCACGGTGGGTTTTGTAAAGAGAAGGTTCGACCAGTTGATAGAGGCCATCTCCGACATGGACGCAACCCTCGACAAATTTAGAGGATGCTCCCATCCCCTCACATTCTACCAAGAAGAATTATCGGGTGGGCCTCCCAACACGAGCATCCTACTCCTCGTGCAGACACGTATGGAAAACTTTGACGTGAGACGCATCTTGATGGAACAGGGGAGCTCAGTGGACATCATGTACATCCAGCTATTCAGCACTCTGCAGCTGAATGAAACTCATCTGGCCCTGTACGTAGCTCAGATCTATAGGGATTTAATGGATCTGTCATTAAACCCTGGGGATACGTCGAGCTGATTGTTACCTTCGACACAGGGGTAATGGCCAGGGCCATTAAGACCCATCTTTTAGTGGTGGGCTTCCCGTCACTATACCAATTCATCTTCAGAAGACTCATTCTAGCTGAGCTGATTGAAGTTCCCTCCATCGTGTATCTCAAGATGAATTACTACATTGCTGGAGGTTTGGTCTCCACCCTCCACGAGAATATCCCGGACGCGGGAAGGTGTTTCAAATCATCGGCTAAGGGCTTGAGTTCCGTCAATTCTCAGCCCCTAACAACTAGCAGGTTCGCTCTGCCCTCCAGCTCCGAGGAACCCAGATCATCACCATGGGTCGACGCTATTAATATGGGCAACTGCTTCTCTAAAGAAAACCTCATAGAGTGGAAAAGAAAGTCGAAAGAGCCCATGGTTGACGAAAAGAGCTCCTTCCCAGTAGCAGATAGCGAGGAGCCTTCGCATCCTATAGGACCAATCCTAGACAAGTATTTCGAGATCGTCCCCTGGGAGAAACCCCTCCAGAGGAGTGAAGATTGGCACTGACCTCCCTGACTTGGCAAAGAGACAACTGAAAGCATGACTGGAAGAGAATGTTAACATGTTCCCTTAGAGTGCAACTGAAATTCCTGGCTGGATCCAAAAATAGCTTGTCATCATTAGACAGTAGACCCTTCCCTTAAGGCGATTGCTCAGCATAGACGAAAGCAGTCTTTAGAAAAAACGAAGGCTGCCGAACAGGGTATAAAAGATCACTTATTTCTGAAGCCCAATACACAACCTGGCTCTTAAATGTAGTCCTCGTGAAAAAATATAATGGAATGTGGGGTATGTATATTGATCATACCGATCTCGACTGGGCTTGCCCGAATGATGCTTATCCCCTTCCCAACATCGGCAAACAGGTCGATAATTTGGTAGGTTTCGAATTATTGCCTTTTATTTTGGATACAACGAGATAAAGCATACAAAAAAATACAACTTTCATGACCGAATCAGGCAACTATTACCACAACGTAATGCCCTTCAGTCTAAAAAACGCGGGAGCTACCTACCAGCGTATGATGAACAAAGTTTTCCGCAAGGAGATAGGCGACATGCTCCAAGTCTACAAGGACAAAATGATTGTCAAGTATAAAGAATAAATCTACCATGCCATCCACCTGAAGAAAGTCTTCAAGCGGGCGAGGAAGTTCAAAATGCGTTTCAATCCATAAAAATGCACCTTTGGCCTGCGGGCAAGTAAATTCCTTGGCTTCTACCTAACAGAGCGAGGAATCAAAGTCAAGGAAAGCATATGACTGTTAAGGAAATAATATTTAATATCTAATCTTATCCGTTGATCAGAACCTGAAGAGCGGCTGGAGGATGATCTGCAGTCGGGCTGTAAGCTGAGGAGAAAAGGGGATTCTGACCAGATAATGGTAGAAGACATTGTGAAGCCTGGATTACGACCAGATAGCAGCCAAAGACACCGTGAATCCTGGATTATGACCAAATAGTGGTATATCTTTAATGATAGTTATGAAGCCCGGATTACGACCGGATAGTATCTTGATTTCCTTTGAACACCATGAAGCCTGGATTTCGACCAGATAGTGGTATGAGACGTCGTGAAGCCTGGATTCGACCAGATAGCGATAAAGACACTGTGAAGCCTAGATTACGACCAGATAACAGTAAGGGACACTGCGAAGCTTGGATATCGAACAAATAGCAGTTTACCTGGACAGTTACTAAGAAGCCCGAAGTCGACCAAATATTAGTGTGCCCTAAGTTCAAGTTGAAGCCCGGATGTGACCAGATAACAACTCATTTCCTTCTGAAGCCTGGATTACGACCAGATAAGAATTTAGAAATTGCGAAGCCTAGATTACGACCGGATAGCGAGTTTAATCTCATCTCCCCAGTAAGTCACTGTAAATCCTGGAGCACGACCAGATAGCAGTCGGTCTTATCACTATGAAGCCTGGACCACGACCAAATAATAGTTCATTATCACCTGCTTGACTAAGAGACGATTCCTCACAGGAATAACGGACGATCAAAATTCCTAAAATTCAACAGAGATGATTCCCCAGTAGAATAACCGACGACTGAAGCTCCTAAAATCCTACTTCTCTCAAGACAGAGATCAGCATTCCCCAGCAGAATCTTCCTCAACAACAGGTATACAGCTCTCGCTAAGGAATCTCTTATGCGATCGACACTCCTTCGGATGGAATCTTTAAGCCCATCCCCCTTCAGAAATTTCCAAATGGCATCTGTAAGCCCATTCCGGACATCACAAGAAAAATACCACTTCATGCGAGTGCAAATTTCTGGGCACTCTAGTGTTCAATCATCTTCCACCTTCGGATCACGAAAGGCATGAAAGCCAATCTACATCCTTAGGTTTAAGAAGATTGAACAGGAGCAGTTGTTGTACCCCAAAATTAGTCCTCCCATATTTCTCAAAACATTTCAAGAAAGATCCTCAAGATGCTCAAGGAAATCCAAGGGTTGACCAGACAAGCTCTCTCCTAAGGCAGTCTACCTCAAATTAGGGTTTCATGTTGCATCAAGATACTTGAGTCCAAGGTATCCCAAACGATCACCAATGTCCTAATATGTTCTCAATATCATCCATGTCAAGTTTCAAGCCCTACAGAGAAAATTTGCTCAGTCAAATGCTCAAAGGCCTGAAAATCGACTATGCTAGGGCAAAAGTCAACTGTGGCCCCCATACAGTCAAACTTCAAGATTTTTGGTTAAAATCCCTATTTTGAAGTATATTTCATAATTTTATCAAGGTTTGATCATGATTCATCAAGGATTTCTCATAATTCATCAAGAATCAAAAGTTGCTAAATTAGGGTTTTGCAGGAAAAGTCAACTCAACTTTGACCAAGCATAACTTTCTCATACTTTATGAGAAATGACCCATCCAAAGCTCATTTTGAAGAGGATGCAATTATATACAATACATATTCATCTCCCAAGTTCAAAATATGCACTCACAAGATGTTATGAATTTGGACATTATAGGTCATTTTGAAAAGTCAACAAAAACACCTTTTTTGTCAAAGCTTCATACATGAGCATGGAATAGAAAATTGATATGGGACCAAAAGGGTTGCTTATAGGACATCTAAAGATTTCTAAAAAGTCCAATAACACCTTCGAAGAGTAAACATTGAGGAAGTTATGCATTGGTGAAGTTGACCCTTTTTGTAAAATTGCCAAAAGTCAACTATGCCTCAAATTGCAAATTTTGCTTAATGGGCCTAACTTTTTGCATTGGTTTTGAGTTGGCAACATGGTCCACGAGCCCTAGCCCTTGCCACTTGTCATTATCTTGTTTTTTATTATTTATTTTGATTTTATTTTAATTTAATCAATTTAAATTAAAACAAATCATGAAAAAATCTAAAGCATTGAAAACTCAAGATTTTGTACTTGTTTCAGGTCTCCAATCCAGTTGGCAAGCATTTGAAATCGTGCAAAGCATTGGTGTGGACAAAAAGATTGAATTTTCCTAATTTTAGAAAGATATTCAAAGTGAATCAAATCTAAATCAAAGACATTGATGGAGGAAGATTGAGATCAGTTTTGGAACCCTAATTCAGTCCTTAATACATAAAGAACGTGTGCAGACCTAAAGCAAGGCTAGAAGGAGGCGCAGCAAGGAGAACCAAACTTGAAAAATCACAACAAAAGTGTTAGGTCGAATTCATTGTTCCAGGCATCCTCAAGGCATTCTAGCTATCCCAATCACTTCCTGGGAGTGTAGGCAAGCGAAATCAATCAAGAACAAGACTTTTCCAGTACCAAAACACGTTGTAAGTCATCCACGACCTTGGTTATTTCTTGAAATCGAATTGTGTAATTCTGGCCCTTATAGCATGAAATAATTATGCATTTTTACTCCTTAACACATTTGCAAGCTTTCTATAATATTTGATTGCATTTTCATGGCCTGTATTGGAGTATGCCATTGTTAGGGTTTTATGGCTCGATTTGGGATTTCATCATATAGGTAAAATTGGGCCATGAAAGGGCCACCACTGTACTCAACAGGTCTAGACGAAGCTATCCATGGCTTTGGTTTTTATTTATCACGTTTGTATTAGACTTTGAAAATTGCAGGACTTATAGCAACGGACATGGCACCGTAGGTAAAAGTCTGTAACTTTTACCAACGGTGCAAGGAGGGAGACGACCTACGTGCCTCCATCCCATTCGCTGGTTTGAATTTACGAGCATGTTTACATCTAGCATTATTTTACTCCTTTTGTTATTTTTATTTCATTTGATAATCAACTGAATCAATTGGACCAGTGGTGGCCAGGCAAGCGTTAAGGCGTTGGGGAGCTTGAGGTCAGGGGTTCAACCCCTGCCTCCAGCGTTTGCATTTTTCTTGAATTCTTTCTACAGATCCCATGTTCCACAAAGACCAAGGACTACCATACGTCTTCATAATCCAACTGACCAAGTGTCTTGAGATCCAGATCTGATGGCTATCATCTGAAGGAGCACCAAAGGCCGTAGTCAATGCATAGTGGAGAATCTGGCCAATCAACGTGGATCTTTGCTTCTTGGGCCCAGAAAAATGCTATCTGCACCCCCGAAACTGCTTTTCTCAGGCCCAACAACTCTTTCTCTATTCTTCTTTATATTTGTTTTAATTAATTTATTTATCTAATTTACTAACACAAAATTAAATAATTCTTTTTATAAAAAAATCACAAAATAATATTTTTCACCAAATTAGGTTTAAATTTTATTTTTTATCAAAAATTAAATTAATTTAATTAGGTTGTTAATTATAGATAACTTTAAATTATTTTGTAAATAACTTAAAAATAATTAGAAAATTAGGGTTTTGTCTAAACTTAATTATATTTTCTTTTTCTTAAAATAACAAAAACACAAGATTAGGTTAAATATTTATTTTCATTAATTAATTTAATTAGCTAGTTAATTTAGTATTTAATTTAAAACCTAATTCTTTTCTTAAAAAAATATTAAAAACAACAAAAACATTTTTCTGTTAATTAGGTTAGTAAGGGTCAAAACCCTAGTTCTCTCCCGATCTAATTTTCCTCGCGCGCGTTTTTATTATTTATTTTTATCCTATTAATGTAATTGTCACAAGTTGTAATAGTTAATTAGGTCTTTTACTTCTCATTTATCTCTTTATTTTTTAAGGGTTTGTTTTTGGCTATGTAAATACCTGAAGCCTTGTAATAGCGTAGTTTAATTTTCGCACTTTAAATTCCACAAAATATTTAACTGTTAGATGTATGAATATTAGGGATGCATGACAAGAATGTATGTAAAACTTTAAAACAATTAGCAAACCCTAAATGTGCAAAGATAAATAATCAGAAATTGAATCACTCGCACATGCGCACTCCTAGGGTACACTCCCACTTGGTTTCCTTTGGTAAACGGTCATTAGGTATAGGATATTTTAGTGGTCGTTCTCTTGTCTAAACAAAGATCAATGTCCCGTTCGGAATGGTTGCCTCAGAAATGTTGCCTCGAAATGGTTGCCTCAGATATTGTTGCCTCGAATAATTGATCTAAGACATTAGGGTTACTACTAAGACGTCCTAACATTGCTTTAGTGACCGTACGTCCCTTTTCGAATTGACCCTCAAAACTCCAACGACGATGCTACCTACTCACTAATAGTGGGATAGCACGGTCTAAAGGAAACAAACATAGAACAATTCTCCTTTTCGAGTAGGTAGATTAGTTCTTAAGTACTTGCTCAATCCAAATAAACTTTTTCACACTTACACTCTTTAAAACAAAGCTTTCAAAAAAAAAACTTCGTAACACTCTTGAAGACAGAAGCAAGAGTTAAATCGAAGTCAAAAACCTTTTTTTTCAAATCACACAAACACACAAAGAAGAAAATTTTGAAAATGATGAGCAAGTACCTAAGAGCCCGTAGATAACTACGGATAGAAAGGGTGCTAATACCTTCCCTTTCTATAATCTACCCCCGTACTCAGAAAATCTCGAAAAAGGAATTTTGCGAATAAAAAACGCAAAACGCAAACCACTATTAAACAGTCAGTTCTGGCCACCGTATCACACTAGGTTTTAGTTATTTTCTTTTACACAATTTACATATATTATTTTAAAATGTGAAAAGACCAAAAATATTTTATAATACTATAAATTATTTTCAAGACAAAAATACCAAAAATGTTTTTCTTATAAACTTAATTCCTTTTTTTAATCAATTAATAGATTAGGGTTTTATTTGAATTCTTTTCCTAATAAATTTAGGTTTTACTTTTTACTAATTTAATTAATTATTTTTCTTTTAGTTAATTAGGTTAAAACAAAACCCCTTTTTCCTAAAAAATCCAAATAAAGGTGCATTTTCTTTCCATTTTACATTCTTGTATATTTATTCATTTTTGTACATTATTTATCGAAATTCAATATGGTTGTAATAGATAATTAGGATTTATTTTCTTGCAATCCTCATTTGTAATTTGTACACCCCCCTCCCACAAGTATTGTAATAGCGTAGTAATTTTAAATTCCGCAATTTATCGCTTTATATACAAATGCTAGTAATTAGGGTTTGTATGGAAAGACTAAAACCAATCAATTAGCAAACCTTAATCAAAGACAAATCAAGCATGAAAATAAATACACTTTCACACAAACACCCTTAGGGTAAAATCCACTTGGTTGCCTTACAAAATGGCCATATTATGCATGTGAGATATCTTAGCAAAAACAAGTAAAATATAAGATCATAGTACCTCGATGACGCTATCTATGTTGCCATTCAAATGATCTTAGTCCATAAAGAGAATGCTAAGATACCTTGCAACATTGCTAATCATGGTTATACGATGACCCACGCTCGTCCCGTTTACATCCAAAGATAGGGTTACTTACCAAATCAATGGTAAGATAACAATGTCAAAGGAATGAGGAAATGAACATGAAAGACTTTTGAGTAGGTAGAATGTTCCTAGTTACTTGCTCCATTTAAAAAAAAAACATCCTTTCTATTTTCAAAAACAAGCACCTACACTTTCAAAGCATCTTACAAACTTGAAAACATATTCAAAAGATCAAACATCTCTGTATACATTCTTACAAGCAAGAATCATTACAAAAATGGCACCTCTTTAAAAAATACTTTCAAAAACCACACAAAGCATAATTACAAACAAAAGCAAGTGATCTAGCAAGTAACTAAGAGCCCATGAAAAACCATGGATGAAAAGGGTGCTAATACCTTCCCTTTTTATAATCTACCCCCCGAACTCAAGAAACAATCTCAAAGGTCTTTCCTGTGCTTTTTCACCTTTCCTTTTAGATAAAAGAAAAGTCGTTGGCGACTCTTGCTAACCGCAACATTTGCAATCAAACGCAAAACACCCAAGTCATTTCTCCCACCGTATCACAGAATTGGCGACTCTACTGAGGACTATTATAAAAAGTTATTACCTTAGGGCTAGGTTACATTTATTTGCTTTCTTTGTTTGACTTGTATGCTTTACATTATGGTTCTTTGTTTGGGTTTGAATCCTCTACCCAGATTTGGAATACCTTATAGGTAAGTAGAAATACGTTGTGGAAACTATGCAGGGTATACCGACATGGTCTAAGCAATAGCTACGTTAGTGCGACATATTTGTGGGTACCGGTAGCCCTTGAGTTAATCAAGGAGAATATGGGGCTGCTGAGTGATGTCATAAAGCACTAGTGAACTTTTAGAACCTTTACTTGACCAACTTGGCCATTAGAACATAGTGAGATGACCGGCTTTGGTGCAGTACGAAGTTGGTAGATACTCGATAATACACTCATTAAGGTTTGGTTTTTTGGGATATTTCGGTCGCCATTAAAGAGGCTTGTGCTTAAACAATGACCAAGGAAACAAATCAGTGATATTGATCTCCTTAGAACCCGGTTACTGTTGCTAGGATAGGTTTTAAGCCAGCTAAACTTCAAGAGGGTACTTACCTATAAAACTCCATGCAAGACTAAACCTAAGGACTTGTTTTATTTGTTTGTATATATTTACTTGTACATAACATCATAACATCATATTCATACTCACTAACCATTTCAAGGATCTTGGGATTTATCTTTGTTCTGTTTCGTAGGACATGGATTCTATCCGCAGGAAAACTATTCAAGTCAATCTTGTAAGGATCCCTCCTCAACTTAAAGAGCTAGCATCAAGGATTCCAGAAAATCCTCCATTTACCGAAAGACATGGTCGCCTACTAAACTTGGTCACCTCCAACACTGATGAAGACATGATGAAGGTGCTCTTTCAGTTCTTTGATCCTTTACACCATTGCTTCACATTTCATGATTATCAACGTGTGCCAACTTTGGAAGAATTCTCCAAACTCTTGAGGATTCCTATTCTCAATTAACTACCTTTCAACGGTACGGAAAGAGATCCAAATCCAGAAGAGATTTCTCAAGCTCTACACTTGCAACCATCTGATGTCACAACTAATTGGGAAATAAGGAGTGGTGTCAAGGGTTTCCTAGCAAAGTTCTTGTTTGAGAAAGCCCAAAATTGTTGGAACTCTTTGGATTTGCAAGCTTTTGAAGAAATTTTAGCTCTCCTCATCTATGGGACGATTTTGTTTCCAAATTCTGACCAACTCATAGATGTGAACACCGTTAAAATCTTCATGTCCCGCAACCCGGTGCCTACTCTGTTAGGGGACATCCTACATTCCTTTCACACTCGCACTATGAGGAAAAGAGGTATCCTTATATGTTGTACTCCTCTTTTGGCAAGATGGTTTATTTCGCATCTTCCCAAATCTTTATTGAAGAACAAGCAAGGTTGAAGGTGGTCACAAAGGTTGATGACACTCAAACATTCAGACATTCATTGGTGTTCCCGATCCATAGAGAATGTTACTATTATCGATCGTTGTGGAGAATTTCCTAATGTCCCTTTACTTGGAATTAGGGGATGTATCACCTATAACCACTGCTTAGCCTTAAGATAGTTTGGTTACGCCCAAAGGGATGGCCCACATGAGATGCTCATCCAAGGTTTGGTATTTGACTACGAGAACGACAATCAAGGTCATTGCCAGAGATTTATCTGAGTCTGGAGGATGTTGAACAAGGTAGATAGCAAGACATTGGGGCATAAGAACTCTATCCCTCTTGAGCCTTACCTCAAATGGGTACGAGCTTGCGCTCAAATTCTTATGATGCCTTATCCCTCCATTCTCCCGGTAATCATTGAGCCTGTTATGGAAGGAGATGTTCCATACACTATCCTGCATCCTGACATGCCCACCTCTCTTGAAGACTTACAAAGAGATTGGATACAACTCAAGGGGGAGCGAGACACTTTCTAAACCCAATTCTGCGCTATCAAGAATAAGGTTTTAGAACTCACTAAGCAACTTCATGAGGAGCAGAGCCTGAACGCCCATATCGCACCAAAAAGGATGCGTACAACCTTTTTATCTTAGATTTTTTGTATTTCTTTGTAAGCCCAAAAGAGGCATGATTTACTCAAGCTTTGATTTATTAATATAACGTGTGTTTCCTTTTTTGTCTAAAACAAATTTGAATCTTTAAAATCCTTGAAATCATTGCATATTCATCTACCATTCATCATAGCATAAGCAGGTTTCTTACAACAAGTCTCCTCATCTTTCTACTGTTTATTTCAGTAAGATGGATCTCGAGCAGACGGTGAAGGACCTCCAAGCACAAAATTCTCAGTTCCAACAGATGTTCTTAACTCTAGTCAAAGGACAAGAAGAGTTGAAGACCTTGCTGGTTGAAGAGAAAAATAAGAAGACAGAAAATAACCAGTTCTAAATATGGGAAGAAGATTCCAAGGACAAGCAAGAAGGACCCTAGACTTTGCAATGTCATCTGGTGAGAAAGACAATCAAGATGGGAAAGGCAAGGAAACAGTGGCCCAACAATATTCAGAAGAGGAAGAGGAAGAAGAAGATTATTCTGAAGAATAATATCCTTCGGTCGACGACAAGTATAAGCATATGGAAGAACGGTTAAGTGCGATGAAAATTCAAAAAGTTTCTGGACTGGACTTTGAGGAGTTGAGGTTAGTATATGGGATTGTCATTCCTCCAAAATTCAAGGCACCGGTGTTTTCCAAATACGACGGAGTTTCGTGTCCCAAAATGCATCTCTGGTCCTATGTGAGGAAAATACAGTCTCTCACTGCTGACAAGGATTTATGTGTACACTTCTTTCAAGACAGCCTGTCCGGAACTCAACTTGATTGGTTTTATCAACTGGAAAGAGCCAATGTTCATAATTGAGAAGATCTTGCGGCTGCCTTTTACAAACAATACCAATACAACGCAGACCTTGCTCCCACCCGTACTCAACTCCAGAGTATGGCTATGGTTTCAAGTGAAGGCTTCAAAGACTACGCTAAAAAATGGAGTGACTTAGAAAGAAGAGTCCAGCCTCCCCTATCTGAAAAAGAGTTAGTAGACATGTTTTTGTGCACCCTGTATGGTCCTTTCTTTAATCACTTGATTGGGAGTTCCTCGGCGGGTTTTACCGAATTGATATTGACCGGAGAAAGAGTGAAAGTCGGGATAGAGAATGGGAAGATTCAAAAAGACGCATCCTTTGCTGCTGTAAGAAAACCATTTATTGGAAAAAAGAAGTTGTTGCTGTATATCCTCAGAGAAATCAAGATAGGACTGAACACCGTTCAATGGTGGGGGCTGTCATGATTCCTAAACCTGCACCTGCTCAGCAAAGAAGCAACCAGCCGAGAACAGAAAGACCAGTCCGACAGTTCACCCAAATTAATATGACACTATCTCAAGTATTGGCACATTTGTTAAGATCCAATATAGTGACTTTGAAAGAATCTCCAAAGAATCCTAACACAACCTCTCCTCATTACCATCTTAATGCTCGTTGTGCATACCATTTTGAGAGTCCCGACCGTGACACTAACAACTCTTGGGCTCTGAAAAACAAAGTACACGACCTTCTCGAAGCCAAAGAGATTGAATTCGACGCACCAGAAATTCCCAATGTTATCACTGCCCCTATGCCCAAGCACGACAGTGATGTCAACGCCGTCGAGGAAGATATTTTTGTTACTTTGGTTGATGAACTTGTGACCCCACTCCTGACTATCAAAAAGAACTTGTTGAATGCCGGTGTATTCCCAGGCTGTGATGAAAGCTATCATTTCTATTTATCCTCACCAACCAGCTGTCATTTGTTAAAAGCAGGCGTTCAATGCCTAATAGATGACAAGGAGATTTTGTTCGAGAAGACTTCTATTCCAACTGTTTCTTATAATGATGTTTCCATAGTGACCATTTTCGCCAATTATTCCAGGGTCTCCACCAAAAGACCCGTTAGAATTACATCAGTTCCTAAAGTAGCTCTGTTGATAATTACAATGCCTGGACCAATCTCGTATTTGTCAGACAAAATTTTCCCATGGAATTATGGAGGTGATGTCTACTATCACGGTATCAAGCAAGATTGGCCAACTGCTAAAAATTCAAGTTCTGAGAAAGTTGACTCTGATATCAGTAACATCACAGGGACTAGCAAGATAGCCCGAAGTGGAAGTGTATTCTCTCCAGAAATTGCTCCTCCAAAAGTTATTTCTGGACCTGTAATCATTCCTGTTATTTTTGCTCCTCCAAAGGCTATTCCTAGTCCTGCAATCATCTCTGCTAATACTCCTGTTGGAAAAACTGTTGTAGTCCTTGTTATCATCCCTACTGATATTCCTACTGTCGAGTCAACCGAGACTTGAGGAAAAGGTATTATGGTTGATCCTGTCCGAACGAAGGCACAATCAGTAGCTATCCCTGAGACCACCCAAAAAGATATGGAAGAAATTATAAAGACTATAAAAAGAAGCGACTACAACGTAGTCGAACAACTGGGGAAAACTCCATCAAAAATTTCCATGCTGGCTTTATTGTTATATTTCGAGGCTCATGCAAAGGCCTTGGTAAAATTCCTTAAAACTGCCCATGTACCCCAAGAAACATTTGTCAATCAGTTCAAAGACTGCGTAGCTAGCTTGACCGCAGATAATGGTTTAGGTTTTTCGGATACTAATTTAATGCCAAGAGGGAGGAAGCATAATGAGGCATTACATGCCTCAGTCGAATGCAGGGGCACGGCTTTGGCTCATGTCTTGGTTGACACTAGTTCGTCTCTGAATGTGTTGCCTAAGAAGGCTCTTGATAGGCTTGACTGTGAAGGATTGACCTTGAAACCCAACAACATAGTAGTGAGGGCCTTCAACGACTCAAAAAGGATGGTGCATGGGGAAGTGAACATCCCCATAAAAGTTGGAACCTAAACATTTGATTCAACTTTTTATGTAATGGATATTTGCCCTTCATATTCCTGCTTATTAGGCCGATCATGGATTCACAATGCTGGTGTCGTTACCTCTATGTTGCATCAAATGCTGAAATATCTAATTCATGGGAAAATCATCACCGTTCATGGAGAAGAAGAGTATATGGTCAGTCATCTAAATTCCTTCAGATATGTGGAATTAGATGTTGAATTTATTGAAACTCCATTCCAGCACTTTGACGAAGTCCCATAAACTGTGGCAGTAACCAAGGCTGTTTCCCAAGTCCCAATGATTACAAGGCCTTCACTCAAGATGTCATCTTTGAAAGATGCCAAGGCAGTGATCGAAGAAGGTGGGTGCACTATTTGGGGCGAAATCCTAGATATCCCATACAAATCTGACAAATTTGGTTTGGGTTTCACTTTAGGATCCCAGAATGCTATACACCATGCTCGTGCTGGAGAACCACCCTTGAAGATCAGCAACCACAAAGTCAACGCAGTGGAGGATGATGAAGACAGCTATAACCTGGAGGATTGGATTTTCCCAATTGTCAATGGAGGGCTCAACAACTGGGAAGCTAGAGATTTTTTCCCAATCACTTTTATCCAACAATAATTTGTCTTTAAATTTTGTCGAATTTGTAATATTAAACAATTCAGAATCTTAAAACCTTGTGTCTTACTCGAGGCACAAAGGTCCATTTGTAAGGGTTATTATCTCATTTCCATATGACATCAATGAATCATGGACATTTTTGCATACAAAACTTTGTGCTAATTTTTTTTTTAATATTCATTTCTTTCAAAGATAGTTATACTCTTACACACACTCACATTCAAAATGCAGATCTACATCCATTCTGGATCCCATGGATAACAATTCTGCTATGCCCTTTTGTGACTCTGAAAATCTAATCTATCAAGCCGAAGATGAAGGTGAGGAAGATTGTGAAGTACCACGGGAACTCGCCAGATTACTACAACAAGAAGAGAGGACCATACAGCCCCACGAAGAACCAGTGGACACAATTAACCTAGGTATCGAAGAAGACAAAAGAGAAGTCAAGGTGGGTGCCAATCTAGAACCTAGTGTCAAAGAGCCTCTAATTCAGTTGCTACACGATTATGTTGAGGTCTTTGCCTGATCGTACGAAGACATTCTAGGACTTGATGTAGATATCGTGGTACATTGTCTACCAATAAAAGAAGACTGCCCACCGGTAAAACAAAAGGTTTGTCGCATGCGACCAGACATGTCAGAGAAGATTAAAACTGAAGTCATGAAAAAATTCAACGTCGGATTCCTGGCTGTCACCTCCTATCCGCAATGGGTCGACAATGTTATTCTCGTACCTAAAAAGGCCGAAAAAGTATGAATATGCATGGACTAGAGAGATTTGAATAGTGAATGCCCTAAGGATGATTTCCCACTTCCCCACATTGATATTCTAGTTGACAATACGGCACAACATAAGGTGTTTTCCTTCATGGATGGTCTCTCAGGCTACAACCAAATCAAAATGGCGCCTGAGGACATGGAGAAAACAACCTTTGTCACACAATGGGGTACATTCTGCTACAAGGTTATGCCATTCGAGTTGAAGAACATTGGGGCAACCTATCAGCGTGCCATGGTAGCCTTATTTCACGACATGATACATCACGAAATAGAGGTCTATGTGGATGACACGATAGCTAGATCTCAAACAGAAGAAGAGCATGTTAATCATTTACATAAACTGTTTGATAGGTTAAAAAAGTACAAGATGAGGTTAAACCCAAATAAATGCACATTTGGGGTGAGGTCTGGTAAACTCCTAGGCTTTCTCGTCAGTGGTAAAGGTATTGAAGTAGATCCTGCCAAGGTGAAAGAAATACAAGAAATGCCTGCTCCTCATACCGAGAAAGAAGTTAGAGGATTCTTGGGACGGTTAAACTACATTGCCAGATTCATTTCTCACCTAACAGCTACTTGTGAACCAATCTTCAAATTACTGAAGAAAGATCAAGTAGTCAGGTGGAATGATAAGTGTCAGACTGCCTTCGACAAGATCAAAGAATACCTGCAAGAGCATCCGGTTTTGATGCTACCAGTCGAGGGAAGACCCTTGATCATGTATCTAAATGTTTTAGAAAATTCAATGGGGTGTGTGTTGTGGCAGCATGACGAGTCTGGCCAAAAAGAGCATGTTATTTATTACCTGAGCAGAAAGTTTACCGACTGTGAAACAAGATATTCACTACTCGAGAAAACTTGTTGCGCTCTGGCATGGGCTGCTCGCCGGCTAAGACAGTATATGCTGACCCATACTACCTTATTGATATCTAAAATGGATCCAATAAAATACATCTTCGAGAAACCTGCCCTCTCTGGAAGAATAGCAAGGTGGCGGATGATCTTAATAGAGTATGACATCCAGTATACTACCCAAAAAGCAATAAATGGCAGAGTACTAGCCGATCACCTTGCTCACCAAGCTGTGGAGGACTACCAATCCATGAAGTTCGAATTCCCAGATGAAGACATCATGATGGTAAACAACTGTGAAGAATTCAGACCATATGATGGACCTGAACAAGGATCCTGATGGACCCTTGTTTTTGATGGGGCGTCCAACGCACTCGGCAATGGTATAGGTGTTGTACTCATATCCCCTGAAGGATGTCATACTCCTTTTACGGCAAGACTCTACTTCAATTGTACAAATAACATGGTAGAATATGAAGCGTGCATTTTTGGTCTCAAAGTTGCCATAGATTTGGGGATCAAATCCTTAAATGTATTCAGAGACTCAGCTTTGGTCATCAGCCAGATCAAAGGGGAGTGGGACACCAAACACCTTAACCTTATCCCCTACAAAGAATGTGTGTTAACATTGATCCCACATTTTGAGAAGATTACCTTCGAGCATTTCCCGCGATAATAAAATTATCTAGCAGACGCACTAGCCACAATGTCATCCATGTTTAAACTTAAATGGGATAACGAGGCTCCCCAGATCACCATTGAGTGAATGGATGAACCAGCTCACTATCACAAGATTAATACTGAAGAAGTAGTGGACCAGCCTTGGTTTCACAAATTCAAGAGGTATCTCGAGGCTCAAGAATATCCGGAAGGAGCTTCAGTCAATGATAAGAATTTCTTAAGGAGATTATCTACTAAGTTCTTCCTTAGTAATGGAACTCTCTACAAATTCAATCGTGAATCTGTTTTGCTCTATTGCATAGACAAGGTTGAGGCAGAAAAGATCATGGCTGAGTTACATGAAGGCACATTTGGCACCCATTCCAGTGGTCATACGATGGCAAAGAAAATCCTACGGGAAGGTTATTAATGGTCTACCATAGAAGCAGATTGCTATCAACATTCTCGAACCTGCCACAAGTGTTTGATCTATGCTGACAAGGTTCACGTACCTCCGGTTCCTCTGAATGTCTTGACGGCTCCTTGGCCTTTTGCTATGTGGGGCATCGATATGATTGGGAAAATCAAACCAATAGCCTCTAATGCACACCGTTTCATCTTAGTGTCCATTGACTATTTTACAAAGTGGGTTGAGGCGGCTTCCTTCGCTTCCGTTACAAAGAATGTTGTAGCCCGGTTCATCAAACAGAATCTCATATGTCAGTACGGTATCCCAGAGAGGATCATCACAGACAATGGTATGAATCTAAACAATACTATGATCACCGCCCTGTGCGAGCAATTCAAGATCCAACATCATAATTCTTACCCTTATCGGCCAAAGATGAATGGTGTTGTTGAAGCTGCAAATAAGAACATCAAAAAGATCATATAGAAAAGGACAGTCACATACAAAGACTGGCATGAGATGCTACCATTCGCTCTCCACGGTTATCGTACCATGACACACACATCAACCGGGGAAACACCCTACTCTTTGGTATATGGCATGGAAGTTGTCTTGCCTATTGAAGTCCAAATCCCCTCTCTGAGAATTATGAAGGATGCAGGGCTGAACGAAGCTGATTGGATCCATACTCGACTTGATCAACTAAACTTGATTGATGAGAAAAGGCTTACTGATGTCTGTCATGGTCAAATGTATCAAAAACGGATGGTCAAGGCTTTCAATAAAAAGGTCAGACACCAAGTATATCAAGTCGAGGATCTGGTGATCAAACGCATCATACTGTTGCAAGGTGATCCCAGGGGCAAATGGACTTCTACATATGAAGGACCGTTTGTAATTAATAGGATATTCTCTGGTGGAGCGATGATCTTGACCACCATAGATGGCGACGACCTGCCGCACCCTGTAAACACGGACATAGTCAAAAGATACTACACATAAGAGACCCGCTAGGTTGACACACCTAGGCAAAACAAGGGCATCCTGGTGAACCAAAAAGGTGTAGGCAAAAATTAGGGATAAAACCAAAAAAAAAAAGTACACCCGGCAAGCTGAAAACCCGAAAGGGCGGCTTGGGCAAAAAAGGGTATCTCGGTGGACTGAAAATCCAAAAGGGTAGTCCAGGAAAAAGTTAGGTAATTAAAGCGTATGACTATGTCCTGTTGGATCAACTTACGGAAAACCTTTAGCTTCAACTGACAAACTCAGCGGTTATGATCAATTCAATCAGCTTCGGACAAGGTAACAAATAGATAAGATGCTCAGAGACACGAAGGCTATAGCAGAATGGGAACCCCATGGGATTATTTCACATAGCTATTTTTTCTTTGTATCAAATTTTCATTTTTTACGACGGAATTCTCTTACTAGAATGTTTGTCTCATTGTACAAAAATACTTGCTCAAAGTTAATACAAATATATCCCTTTGAAAGTGCAAAACTATCTATTTTTCTTTACTCTTGTGTTTTGTTTACGAAAATGTCCAATGATTTATTTTTGAACATATGCAGTTGAATGTAACTACGGTTCACAAATGAACAAAATAGAAAGACAATCACTAATGACTTTAAGAAATAGGGAAATATCTCTAAGCTATTTCCATAAAACTCCTCGCAGTATGCAGTTTAATCCCCAGCGGAACAAAACATCCAGTTATCACTCCCCGGTAGAAGTCGCCAAAATTCTCGGGATATCTCAACAGGATTTTACAAGCAGCACACGGCATTTCCCTTACAACAAAGTTTATTTCTCTAATTGGAAATTCATCAGCACTTCAAAACATGAAGACTTGCACTCCGTATCCTCAGCAGCAGTCGGGGATTTATTTTCCCCAATCCAACAAACAATACTGCAGATTAGCTCACATATGCATACATCGCATCCATATATCATAAACATCGATAACACAAATGCAAAGACCTTGGTAAAATTCCTTAAAGCTGCCCATGTACCCCAAGAAACATTTGCCGATCAGTTCGAAGACTGCGTAGCCAGCTTGACCGCAGATAATGGTTTAGGTTTTTCGGATGCTAATTTAATGCCAAGAGGGAGGAAGCATAACGAGGCATTACATGCCTCAGTCGAATGCAGGTGCACGACTTTGGCTCATGTCTTGGTTGACACTGGTTCATCTCTGAATGTGTTGCCTAAGAAGGCTCTTGATAGGCTTGATTGTGAAGGATTGACCTTGAAGCCTAATAACATAGTAGTGAGGGCCTTCAACGGCTCAAAAAGGATGGTGCATGGGGAAGTTGACATCCCCAGAAAAGTTGGAATCCAAACATTTGATTCAACTTTTTATGTAATGGATATTCGCCCTTCATATTCCTTCTTATTAGACCAACCTTGGATTCACAATGCTGGTGCTGTTACCTCTACATTGCACCAAATGCTGAAATGTCCATTTCAGGGGAAAATCATCACCGTTCATGGAGAAGAAGAGTATATGGTCAGTCATCTAAATTCCTTCAGATATGTGAAATTAGATTGTGAATTTATTGAAACTCCATTCCAGCACTTTGAAGAAGTCCCGCAAACTGTGGCAGTAACCAAGGTTGTTTCCCAAGTCCCAAAGATTACAAGGCCTTCGCTCAAGATGTCATCTTTGAAAGATGCCAAGGCAATGATCGAAGAAGGTGGATGCACTATTTGGGGCCAACTCCCAGATATCCCAAACAAATATGACAAATTTGGTTTGGGTGTCACTTCAGGAGCCTAGAAAGTTGTACGTCGTGCTCGTGCTGGAGAACCACCCTTGAAGATCAGCAACCACAAAGTCAACGTAGTTCAGGATGATGAAGACAGCTATAACCTGGAGGATTGGATTTTCCCAACTGTCAATGGAGGGCTCAACAAATGGGAAGCTAGAGATTTTGTCCCAATCACTTTTATCCAACAGTAATTTGTCTTTAAATTTTGTCGGATTTGTAATATTAAACAATTCTGAATCTTAAAACCTTGTGCCTTACCTGAGGCACAATGGTCCATTTATAATGGTTATTATCTCATTTCCATATGACATCAATAAATCATGGACGTTTTTGCATACAAAACTATGTGCTAATTTTTTTTTACATATTCATTTCTTTCAAAGATAGCTATACTCTTACACACACTCACATTCAAAATGCAAATCTACATCCATTTGGGATCCCATGGGTAACAATTCTGCTATGGCCTTTTATGACTCTGAAAATCTAATCTATCAAGCTAAAGACGAAGGTGGGGAAGATTGTGAAGTACCAGGGGAACTCGCCAGGTTACTACAACAAGAAGAGAGGACCATACAGCCCCACGAAGAACCAGTGGACACAATTAACCTAGGTACCGAAGAAGACAAAAGAGAAGTCAAGGTGGGTGCCAATCTGGAACCTAGTGTCAAAGAGTGTCTGATTCTGTTGCTACACGATTATGTTGAGGTCTTTGCCTGGTCGTACAAAGACATGCTAGGACTTGATGTAGATATCGTGGTATATCGTCTACCAACAAAAGAAGACTGCCCACCGGTAAAACAAATGGTTCATCGCATGCGACCAGACATGTCAGAGAAGATTAAAACTGAAGTCATGAAACAATTCAACACTGGATTCTTGGCCGTCACCTCCTATCCGCAATGGGTTGCCAATGTTGTTCCTGTGCCTAAAAAGGCTGGAAAAGTATGAATGTGCATGGACTACAGAGATTTGAATATGGCAAGCCCTAAGGATGATTTCCCACTTTCCCACATTGATATTCTAGTTGATAATACGGAACAGCATAAGGTGTTTTCCTTCATGGATGGTTTCTCAGGCTACAACCAAATCAAAATGGCACCTGAGGACATGGAGAAAACAACCTTTGTCACACAATAGGGTACATTCTGCTATAAGGTTATGACATTCGGGTTGAAGAACGTTGGGGAAACCTATCAGCGTGCCATGGTAGCCTTATTTCACGACATGATACATCACGAAATAGAGGTCTATATGGATGACATGATAGCTAGATCTCAGACAGAAGAAGAGCATGTTGATCATTTACAGAAACTGTTTGAGAGGTTAAAAAGTACAAGTTGAGGTTAAACCCAAATAAATGCACATTTGGGGTGAGGTCTGGTAAACTCCTAGGCTTTGTCGTTAGCGGTAAAGGTATTGAAGTAGATCCTGCCAAGATGAAAGAAATACAAGAAATGCCTGCTCCTCGTACTGAGAAGGAAGTTAGAGGATTCTTGGGACGGTTAAACTACATTTCCAGATTCATTTCTCACCTAACAGCTACTTGTGAACCAATCTTCAAATTACTGAAGAAAGATCAAGTAGTCAGGTGGAATGATAAGTTCCAGACTGCCTTCGACAAGATCAAAGAATACCTGCAAGAGCCTCCGATTTTTATGCCACCAGTCGAGGGAAGACCCTTGATCATGTATCTAAATGTTTTGGAAAATTCAATGGGGTGTGTGCTGGGGAAGCATGACGAGTCTGGCCGAAAAGAGCATGCTATTTATTACCTGAGCAAAAAGTTTACCGAGTGTGAAACAAGATATTCACTTCTCGAGAAAACTCGTTGCGCTCTGGCATGGGCTGCTCGCCGGCTAAGACAGTATATGCTGACCCATACTACCTTATTAATATCTAAAATGGATCCAATAAAATACATCTTCGAGAAACCTGCCCTCTCTGGAAGAATAGCAAGGTGGCGGATGATCTTAATAGAGTATGACATCCAGTATACTACCCAAAAAGCAATAAATGGCAGAGTACTAGCCGATCACCTTGCTCACCAAGCTGTGGAGGACTACCAATCCATGAAGTTCGAATTCCCAGATGAAGACATCATGATGGTAAACAACTGTGAAGAATTCAGACCATATGATGGACCTGAACAAGGATCTCGATGGACCCTTGTTTTTTATGGGGTGTCCAACGCACTCGGTAATGGTATAGGTGTTGTACTCATATCCCCTTAAGGATGTCATACTCCTTTTATGGTAAAACTCTGCTTCAATTGTACAAATAACATGGCAGAATATGAAGCGTGCATTTTTGGTCTCAAAGCTGCCATAGATTTGGGGATCAAATCCTTAAATGTATTAAGAGATTCAGCTTTGGTCATCAGCCAAATCAAAGGGGAGTGGGACACCAAACACCTTAACCTTATCACCTACAAAGAACATGTGCTGACATTGATCCCACATTTTGAGAAGATTACCTTTGAGCATTTCCCGCGAGAAGAAAATCATCTAGCAGACGCACTAGCCACAATGTCATCCATGTTTAAAATTAAATGGGATAACGAGGCTCCCCAGATCACCATTGAATGAATGGATGAACCAACTCACTGTCGTGAGATTAATACTAAAGAAGTAGTGGACCAGCCTTGGTTTCACGAATTCAAGAGGTATCTCCAAACACCTGTCACGTATGCATACATCGCATCCATATATCATAAACATCGATAACACAAATGCATGTATCACAATCTCATTATACCATGCCTTTTATACAACATGACATTGCATATTAGCTAACATTTTACCCTTTTCAGGATAAGGTTAATCAACAACTACCATTAATAATGTTCAAAGTTTTAAGATATAGTTCAGATACGCTCCAGACACGGATGCTATCCTGATACTCATTCAGATTCAATTCTCAGATACAGTTCAGATACGCTCCAGACATGGATGCGATCCTGATACTCATTCAGATTTAATTCTCAGATACAGTTCAGATACACTGCAGACACGGATGCCATCCTGATATTCCTTCAGATTCAACTTTCAGATACAATTCAGATACGCTCTAGACATGGATGCCATCCTGATACTCATTCAGATTCAACTCTCAGATACAGTTCATATACGCTCCAGACACGGATGCCATCCTGATATTCATTCAAATTCAACTCTCAGATACAGTTCAGATACGCTCCAGACACGGATGCCATCCTGATACTCATTCAGATTCAACTCTCGTATACAGTTCAAATATGCTCCCGACACAGATGCCATCCTGATACTCATTCAGATTCAACTCTCAGATACAGTTCAGATACGCTCCAGACACGGATGCCATCCTAATACTCATTCAGATTCAACTCTCAAATACAATTCAGATACGCTCCAGAAATGAATTGCATCCTGATAACCATTCAGATTCGGCTCTCAGAAATCATTTTTGAATGGCTTCTTTAAGCCCATTCCCTATACCATCAACCATCACATCACTGAGTGCAAATTTCTGGGCACTCTAATGTCCAATCATCTTCCACCTTCGAGTCACGAATGGAAAAACTCGTCAATCTAACTCTTTAGGCTTAAGAAGATTGAACAGGGGAAGCTGTTGTACCCCAAAATTCCCCCTCTCATTTGTAAAGAATTTGCTCACAAGATCTCCTTTGGCTCATGATTGCACTAGGGTTGATCAGCTCAAGGCACCTCCTTAAACATTGATAACCAAAATTAGGGTTTGAGATTGCACAAGGATATTTGAACTTCCAATGCCCCATATGACTTTCATGGATCATTATGGACCGTCAAGATTACTCATGTCAAGTTTCAAGCTTTGGATCACACTTTTGCTCGGTCAATTGAGCAGTTGACCTAAAAATCAACTATATTGGGGAAAAGTCAACTATGGTCAATTTACAGTCAGACTTCCTAATTTTTTGATCCACATCAACATTTTAAATTCATATGTATCATTTGATCAAGTTTGGATCACAATTTCTTAAAAAATTTGATGAAATCTTCAAAAGGGCAAAATCGTCAAAATAACATAGCCATTATCTTGTAACTTGTAATTCTGAATCTCAAAAGCACTCAAGCTTTTTTCTTATACATACACAAGTTATTTGCCACAAATCCCACGCATACTTGAACCCTAAATACACCAAGAACACATAATCACCAAAAACACCTCAAAACTTGCCATTTTTGAGTTTTGAATCCAATCTCCAAATTTGCTCGTGCGTTTCTTGGCTTTTTACTTTCAAAAGCTTCTAAATAATATACACAAACAATTCCAACACCTGTAACACCACTGTAACACCTCCGTCATCATCCACCATTTTACAAAAACAGCACCTTGCACCTTGACTTCTCCAGAACTCCTCACGCACTTTCAGCTCAAGCTAAGCATCACATTAGCTTCCTGGGAACTTGAGGAAGCTAATCCAATCATTAGAACTCACTAAAAGCTACTCAAACTCAAAACATAATACCCTCTTGCAAGATAAGTTATCTCAACTTTGAACTTTTCATACAAGCATCATTAATGGTTTATTTGTGAATGAAAAATGTAGATATCATTGCCCTGAAGCTAACCATGTCCATAGTTTTCATTTATATTGCTTGAGCTTAGAGAATTTTAAGAATGAAGTTTCTGAAATTTTTAGGGTTCAGATTAGGGCCATTAAAATTTATGCTTCTCTTTGATCTATAATTTTATTGCTTTGCATTTCTAAAATCGTGAGGAAATTTTCTACAAGATTCGTGTTTACATTTTTGCAAATGGATGAGAGATGAACAAGATGCAGGTACTCTGGCTGGGCGTGAGGTTGAAGATGAAGTTCAGGCCATGGACTGATTTTCTATGATATATTTGTTGTTTTGTTTATATGAACAGATGTATAGCCACCCCAGTGGTAGAAGCGCGCACCTGTGACTATAGGGACATGGGTTCGAGCCCATGTGGTACCCTTTTGGGATTTTTTCACATTTCTCACATTTTCTGACATTTTTTGGCAGCGCTGGGCCTCATCCTCTTGGGCCTCATGTTTTTTTTGCTTCTGACCCCCCTTGCTGACTATTCACACCCTGGCCCATTTTATTTTCTTTTTCTAATTTTTATTTATTTATTTTCTTAAATATTTTATCTAATAACTAAAAAATCAGAAAAAAAATATAAAAACATTAAATTTATATTTTGATATAGTTTATTTATTTTTTACACAAAAATTAATTTATTTAATCATACTTTATTTATTTTACTAATTGATATGTAAATTTAATTAGAAACTAGGTTTTAGTTATTTTCTTTTACACAATTTAAATATATTATTTTAAAATGTGAAAAGACCAAAAATATTTTATAATACTATAAATTATTTTCAAGACAAAAATACCAAAAATGTTCTTCTTATAAACTTAATTCCTTTTTTTAATCAATTAATAAATTAGTGTTTTATTTGAATTCTTTTCCTAATAAATTTAGGTTTTTTTTTTTACTAATTAAATTAATAATTTTTCTTTTAGTTAATTAGGTTAAAACAAAACCCCTTTTACCTAAAAAATCCAAATAAAAGTCCATTTTTTTCAATTTTACATTCTTGTATATTTATTCATTTTTGTACATTATTTATCCAAATTCAATATGGTTGTAATAGATAATTAGGCTTTATTCTCTTGCAATCCCCATTTGTAATTTGTACACCCCCTCCCACAAGTATTGTAATAGTGTAGTAATTTTAAATTCAGCAATTTATCGCTTTATATAGAAATGCTAGTAATTAGGGTTTGTATGGAAAGACTAAAACCAATCAATTAGCAAACCTTAATCAAAGACAAATCAAGCATGAAAATCAACACACTTGCACACAAACACCCTTAGGGTAAACACTTGGTTGCCTTACAAAATGGTCATATTATGCATGTGAGGTATCTTAGCAAAAACAAGCAAAATATAAGATCATAGTCCCTCAATGACGCTATCTATGTTGCCTTTCAAATGATATTAGTCCATAAAAAGAATGCTAAGATACCTTGCAACATTGCTAATCATGGTTATACTATGACCCTCGATTGTCCCGTTTACATCCAAAGATAGGGTTACTTACCAAATCAATGGTAAGATAACAATGTCAAAGGAAAGAGAAAATGAACATGAAAGACTTTTGTGTAGGTAGAATGTTTCTAGTTACTTGCTTCATTTCAAAACAAAAACATCCTTGCTATTTTCAAAAACAAACACCTACACTTTCAAAATATCTTACAAACTTGAAAATATTTTCAAAAGATCAAACATCTTTGTATACATTCTTACGAACGAGAATCATTACAAAGTTTGCCTAAACAATGACACCTCTTTACAAAATACTTTTAAAAACGACACAAAGCATAATTTCAAACAAAAGAAAGTGATCTAGCAAGTAACTAAGAGCCCTTGGAAAACCATGGATGAAAAGGGTGATAATACTTACCTTTTCATAATCCATCCCTCCGAAATCAAGAAACAATCTCAAAGGTCTTTCCTGTGCTTTTTCACCTTTCCTTTTGGATAAAAGAAAAGTTGGTGGCGACTCTTGCTAACCGCAACATTTGCGATCAAACTCAAAACACCCAAGTCAGGTCTCCCACCGTATCACACAGGGATACTCATGGCCATGAGATAGTCATCACCCCATTCATGTAATATACCTATTAGGGCCTCTGAGTCTCCATTCCCTTGCAGGGGGAACACACACACCTGTACTATTTTTGGACAGTACACTATACGAAGGAATGCTTTTATAATTTCCAAAATTAAGATTTTTTGAACTATCTACTCCTCCATCTCACTCACTATCATTCTTTTATCACTTTTATTCACTAGAAATTTCTTTAGTTCTGAAAGAGTGAAAAAATTCATCTAAGAGTTACATTTTTCTATTATGTGCTGAATTTATGTATTCAAGAGCTTAGTTCTCTTGTATTGTTGTGTTTTTCCTTATATTTTAAGGGTGCGAGTTAAACCTGTAAAAAATTGGTGTAAGGATGTTGGGTTGAACATGTGTAAAAGCTCAAGTTATTGATAGTGAAAATCTTAAAATAAAACTCTTGGAAATTAGAGTAGGACACGAAGTTTAAGATCGAAGCAAAATAATCTATGATTTAAGGTTTGAACAAAATCATCAAAACCTTCTTTTAACTACCTCAAGTTTTAATAAATCTAATATGACTGCTTGTTGTTTATACTGACAATTATAATACTTTTAGTTGTGAACAACCTCATACTAATAGTCTATTTTTACATTACGTACACCACAACAAAATAGTCTAGCTTAGAAAAATAATTAGACATATCTAGAAATGATAAATATCGTGTTAATGCATTATGAATTTTAATTTAATTTTTGGGGGTGAAACCTTTCTATCCATTTGTCATATAATGATAATAATATTTTTTTGAAGAAAACTGATATTTCTCCATATGAGGTATGGAAAGACAAAGTACCAAATATTGGATATTTTAAAGTATGGGGTGTGTAGCTTATGATAAGAACATGGATCCTAAAAGAACTAAATTAGGTCCTCGAGTGATAAAATGAACTTTTTTAGGATATGCACCTAAAATTAAAGCATGTTTACTTTTAAATTTAGAGTCTAATGTAATTATTGAATCCTGGGATGTGGAATTCTTTGAAAACCTTATTACAAAGGATAAGAAATATGAAATTCCCATAAATGAAGAATCTTGTGAGGAAGATTCTTCACGATTTATTAAAATACAACCCGAAAGTCATTCACGAATTATTAAAACCCAACTCGAGCATAGGATAAGCAATATAGTCCTAAAAGCTAAGGATCTAGGACCAAACAAAATTGATTCTCGACTTCTTTTCTTTTATCTTGTTGAAAGAAATTGTGAGAATTATATTCAAAAAATTCATGTTATTCTTCAAATGGAGGGTGATCCTAAAACTTATAAAGAACCAGTAGCTTCAAGGGTCATTCATGATTCAGAAACAACACTACTTGACCTATAAATTGACCATTGTAGATTCAGAAAACACATGAAAAATGTACATCATCTTCAATACAAAATTCCATATTTCATGTTCCAAAATTCGATTTTTCATCAATTTTGTACAAATTTAAAGTAAACTGAATTATCCTTTATATTTCTGGACGTTGTGTCTAAGACATTTGAAAGTGTTTAAAATAATATTTAAAAAGTTATTCGTTCCTGATTTGATCCTAAATCCATTCAACTTATCTAACAAGTATACTATATTTTTTCTACTTTTAAAATTTTGATGTCACCACTTGTGCTTAAATTTTGATTATTTTTAATGAAACTATTATTTTATAAATTAATGAAAAATACTTCGATGACGAGAGTTTTTTATATTTAAAAAAAAACTTAGGCTCCTTTTTTCTCTAGCGATTTCCGGTTAGGGATTAGGTTTCCAGCACGGTGTAATCGACTACTCACAGTGGAAGTTTCTTCTATGTTTGTTTAAACTCCTAACCTTAGGGTTAAGGACCACAGAGGAGAAGGAGAAACAATGAGGAAATAGGTTTGTAAGATTCGTTAGAAGAGATGGCTTGTGGGCGTGAAAAACCAAAGACGAAGGTGTCAACACCGATGGCGCAATCTGTGAGTAAGGAAAGTAAAGGGAGTTCAAGTAAGAAGGACAAGGGGAATGGTGAAAAGGAAGAATCACTGAAAGTGGATTCAGAAACCCTAATCCTGGGCAAGGAAAAGAAATTATGGGTGGACGTGATTAGTGGTAATCGTATTTCAGCAAATTTCCTTGTGCTTGGATATTTTACACCTCTGATGGTAGAGGGGAAACCAATAGTCATCATTGCTAATGAAGGTGTTGAGAAGGAACTTATGTATTGGAAGCACTTTGCCATCATGTATGTGTTTGGAAAGGATTTTGTTAGAACATAGTTTGATTCTACAACCCTCGTACGAAATTTTAATGATAACAAACACAGAATAAATTTGCACTCTAAAATTATATTCTATTTTGTACAGAAGTTCTGAAGGAAGTGAATCGGAAGTTAAGCTACAAGGTTGTTCCTACTGTGAGCATAGACTGATATCAGAATGTTCTGATGAATAAAGATCAGAATTTGCGCTAAAGAGAAAAATATCTTAACTCTAAATGAAAGTCTAACTCTACAAACAGGACCTTACGATTCTGACCTTCTAAGTTCTGAAGCAAAGCAGCAAGCAGATTCCTTATGTTATGAAGCGTTACTATTCCATCAAAGTTGTATCAATTGCAACGGCTACAAACAGATAAGGATCTTCATATTAAGGAAAGTGCATTAACTGCCAATTATCAAGTTTCCATTTGCACAAGATTGTTGCGCCTATTTAAACAAGCAACAAGGTTAAATTGTTCAAGATTTACAACACTGTTAATTAACAATCTCTCAATGCTACAACTCAATATTCAAATTATTCTCTAAATTTTGTAATACATCACAAGTTTGTGATACCGTTTTTGTAACAAAAAACATCATGTACACAGAGAGGAGAAATCACCTTGGCGGGTGGACTGGAGTAGTTTGAGATCAAATGAACCAGGATAAAAATCATTGTGTCATTTGCTTTTGATTTTAAGATTCCAATACACCCCCCCCCCCCTCTTGTTTTTTTCACTTCTTCAATTGGCATCAGAGCACCTGGTTCTGAGTTTAAGCACTTAACCATCTCAGTACAAGATCCAAGCTTAGAAAAACACTATGGTGGGACCAAGTCAGAACATCAACAATGACTACCATGATGATAAAGACAAAATTAGCAGCAAAACTCCAGTCTTTGATGGAGAGAACTTTGACTACTAGAAAGACATAATTGAAAGCGTCTATCTGGCTCATGATGCTGATCTCTGGGATATGGTAATTGATGGCTACATGCATCCTGTGGATGAAAGTGGTCAGAAGATTGATAGAAAAATAATGTTTGATCATCAAAAGCGTGACTTCAGAAATCATCACAAGGCCAGAACGATTCTCCTGAGTGCCATCTCATATTTAGAGTATGAGAAGATCACAAACAGAGAGACATCTAAAAATATGTTTGATTCTCTGAGAATGACACATGAAGGCAACATGCAAGTTAAAGAAACCAAAACCCTTGCGCTCATTCAGAAACACGAAGCCTTCAAAATGGAAGAAAGTGACTCCATTGAAGCAATGTTCTCAAGATTCTAGATTCTAGTTGCTGGGATGAGAGTTCTAGACAAAGGGTATTCAACTGCTGATCATGTAAAGAAGATAATCAGAAGTTTACCAAAGCAATGGAGGCCCATGGTCACTGCGCTTAAGCTGGCAAAAGATCTTAACAAGATATCTCTGGAGGAACTTGTCAGCTCACTCAGAAGTCATAAGATAGAGTTAGAAGATGACGAGCCTCAGAAACAAGGTAAGCCTTTAGCGCTAAAATATAACCAAAAATATGATTCTAAAGTTTTGCAGGCTATGGAAGAAGCCTATGATGGATCCTCATCAGAAGAAGACGAATTGTCTCTTCTCTCCAGAAGAGTCAATCAGCTGTGAAAATAGAGGCAAAGAAAATTCAGAAACTCCAGAAGAACATGGAATTAGAATGAATCATCCTCCGGATACAGAAAGTCTGAATCCTCCTCTGGACACAGAAAGTCTGAATCTTCTTCTGGTCACAGAAAGTCAAGCAGCAGAGACATCGTCTGCTATAAGTGCAATAAACAAGGGCACTACAAAAGCGATTATACAAGGCTTCAAAAGGAGAAACCCAAAAATAAGTTCTTCAAGGAGAAGAAGAAAAGTATCATGGAAACATGGGATGAATTAGATACTCCTGACACAGACACAGAGTTAGAAGATGAAAGAGCCAACATTACTCTTATGGCCAACGTGACAGAAGATAGTGAATCATCTGGGTCAGAATCAGAATCAGACACAAAAGAGGTATTTCCTGAATTTAATGTTAACTTTACTAAAGCTGAATTAGGAGAAAGTCTGAGTGAAATTCTTGAAAGATATCAGTAGCTTTGAGTCAAATTCAAGAACCTGAAAAAGGATCTAGTTTCTGACTTTGAAGAAACTAAGAATCTAAGATTAGAAAATTCTGAGTTAAAAGAAAAGATTCCAAAACTTTAAAATGATTTACAAAACTCTCAGAAGGAAACAATCTCAGTGGTTCCCAGTAATGCTGATAAGATCATAAAGGAATATGATCATAGCTTTCAGAAGTTTCTGGCTAAAAACATAGATAGAAGCAAGATGGCTTCAATGATCTATGGAGTTAGCAGAAATGGCAGAAAAGGTATAGGATACCAAGGTAAAGTATCCCAACCTAAGAAAGTCATGGACTTAGTTATTAAACGCACACCATTAAAATTTCACTTCACCTATGGGTACACACATGACTTGAAATACACCAGTAATGATTATTCCGCTAAACCAATATTCAAAAAGAATTTTGGTAACACTAACAAAGAAGGACCCAAAAAGATATGGGTACGTAAGGACAAAATTATATATGTAACAAATATCTTTAACAGCAAGATTAAAACACCAGTCATGGTACCTGGACTCTGGATGCTCTTGACACATGACGGGAAGAAAGCATATGTTCCAAAGTCTGGAACTTAAACCTAGAGGCTACGTGGATTTTGGAGGCAATCAGAAAGGGAAGATCACTGGATCTGGAAGAGTATGTAACGGTAACCTCCCTTCTATTAATAATGTTCTGCTAGTAGATCGATTAATGCGTAACTTGTTATCCATAAGTCAATTAAATGATAACGGTTATGATATAATCTTTAATCAAAATTCATGTAAAGTTGTTAGTCAGAAATATGGACCTATCCTATTTAATGGAAAGAGCAAAAACAACATTTACAAGATAAAACTTTTTGAACTAAAGAGTCAGAACATAAAATGCATTTTGTCTGTTAACAACGAGCAATGGGTCTGGCCCAGAAGATTAGGGCATGTTAGTATAAGAAGAATATCTCAGATTAACAAACTCAATCTGGTCAGAGGAATTCCTAATCTGAAGTTCAGCTTAGATGCTCTGTGTGAAGCATGTCAAAAAGGTAAATTTGCAAAACCTCCTTTTAAAGCAAAAAATGTTATTTCTACCTCTAGACCATTAGAACTTATGCACATAGATCTATTTGGACCAGTGAAAACTGCATCCATTAGTGGCAAGAAGTATGGGTTGGTGATCGTAGATGACTATAGCATATGGACATGGGTAAAGTTCTTAAGACACAAGGACGAGTCACATTCTGTGTTCGTTTCTTTCTGTAACCATGTTCAGAATGAGAAAGATCTTAGAATTGTCAAAGTTAGAAGTGATCATGATGGAGAATTTGAAAACAAAAAACTTGAAATATTTTTTAATGAAAATGGCATTTATCATGATTTCTCTTGTCCTAGAACTCCCCAACAAAATGGATTTGTAGAACGAAAGAACATAACTTTACAAGAAATGACCAGAACCATGATCAATGAGACTAACATTGATAAGATATTCTGGGAAGAAGCAATTAACACAGCGTGTTACATTCAGAATAAAATCTCCATAAGACCTATTCTGGATAAGACTCCATATGAACAGTGGAAGAACAGAAAGCCCAACATTTCTTATTTCTATCCTTTTGGATGTACTTGTTTTATAATTAAAACCAAAGAACATCTTAACAAGTTTGACTCTAAAGCACAAAAGTGTATTATGTTAGGATACTCTGAACGCTCATGAGGCTACAGAGTATACAATACAGAAACACAAATTGTAGAAGAGACAATTAGGGTTAGATTTGATGACAAGCTTGGCCTTTAAAAGTCAAAGAAGAATGAATCTCTTGCAGATATAGAAGTTGAATTCACAGGTACTGAAGGCAATTCATCAGAAGTTCCCAACAAAGACGCTCCAACAACATCAGAAGGAAATGTCACAAGCATTACAGCAACTTCTGAATAACCTCTCCAGAAAAGACTATCCAGAAGTAGCCTAGCTCACCCTGAAGACAAAATTCTACGAAAGAAGGAAGATCCAATCAGAACAAGATCAACATTCAGAAATTCTGAAGAATCTCTCATAGGATTGGTATCTTGATTGAGCCAACCACCATTGATGAAGCTCTTATAGACAACGACTGAATTCTGGCTATGCAGGAGGAGTTAAATCAATTCACTATAAATGACGTATGGGATCTGGTTCCCAAACCAAAAGGATTCAACGTCATTGGAACAAAGTGGGTGTTCAGAAACAAACTAAATGAACAAGGAGAAGTCATCAGAAACAAGCCACGACTGGTTGCACAAGGTTATAGTTAGCAAGAGGGGATAGACTATATAGAAACCTTTGCTCCAGTCGCCAGGTTAGAATATATCAGACTCTTAATCCCTTTTGCTGTGAATAATGGCATCACTCTGTATCAGATGGATGTCAAAAGTTCATTCTTAAATGGTTACATTGATGAAGAGGTTTATGTGCACCAACTCCCTGGGTTTGAAAATTCCAAACACCAAAAATATGTTTTCAAACTAAAGAAATCTCTTTATGGTCTGAAATAAACTCCCAGAGCATGGTATGAAAGACTAAGTAACTTTCAGTTAGAAAAGGAATTTACAAGAGGGAAAGAGGACACAACCTTGTTATGTAATACATTTAAGAATGGAATTTTAGTTTGTCAAATTTTATGTAGATGATATAATATTTGGATCTACTAAACCTTCTTTGGGAAGAGAATTTGCTAAGTCTATGCATCCAGAGTTTGAAATGAGCTTGATGGGAGAACTCAAATTCTTTCTGGGCATTCAGATCAATCAAACTCCAGAAGGAACCTACATTCACCAGAGCAAATACGTTAGAGAACTTATGAAGAAATTTGACCTATCTGAGTGTAAGCCATCAAAGACTCCAATGCATCCCACATGCATTCTGGAAAAGGAAGAGGCAACTAAAAAGGTAGAACAGAAGATCTATAGAGTTATGATTGGTTCTCTCTTATATCTTAAAGCTTCAAGGCCTGACATTTTATACAGTGTATGCTTATGTGCCAGATTCCAATAAGATCCTAGAGAATCTCACTTAACAGTTGTTAAGCGAATTATCAAGTATCTGAAAGGTACTACTAACATGGGTTTGTTTTATAGAAAAACCAATGAATATGATTTAGTAGGGTACTGTAATGCTGACTTCGCTGGAGACAGAGTTGAACGGAAAAGCACTTTTGGAAGCTGCCAGTTTTGGGGAGACAATCTGATCTCATGGACCAGCAAGAGGTAATCCATAATTTCATTGTCAACAACTGAAGTTGAATACATAGCAGCTACTGGATGCAGCACACACATGCTCTAAATGAAGAGTCAGCTTGAAGATTTCAACATATTTGAGAGTAACATTCCCATATTCTGTGATAATACTTCTACAATATGTTTATCTAGAAATCTGATTTTGCATTCTAGGGCTAAGCATATAGAAATAAAACATCACTTTATTAGGGACTATATTCAGAAAAGAATCCTTTCTTTAAAATTTATTGACATAGACCATCAATGGGCTGATGTTCTTACAAAACCACTTTCTGAAGATAGGTTTAATTTCATTCTAAAACATCTCAACATGAAATTATGTCCAAAATAAGAGTTTTATTTATATATTCATTAACCCTCAGAACTTTATATTTTCTTTGTGAACATCTGATCAACATGTCTTCAGAAGTTAGGAGTACAGTTGCATCAGAATCTATCTAAGAAGATATGAACCTTTCATTTCAAAGATAGAGGCGTGCAGTTCACATTATCAAACATATGTCATCCTCTCACAAGCTACCTTCTAAGGCTGAACACGCGTTCAAATTCTGAAGGGTCTAAGGCTTTGATTGGGTGCATTGAGACGCGTGTCATTGGTAACTGTTTCTTATCTCCATGCAAACCCCTATTTTAAGGTTTCATAATCACATTGTAATCATTAATTTGTTTTATCTTTCTTACTGATTAAGTTTTCAAATTGATTATAAATACATAATCACTATCACATTCACTTCTTCTCACTTCTATTATTCTATCTAGTTTTCATTTTGCAAAAACCCTTTTTCTCAGAGATCTCAAAAAGTAAGTGTGAACAATGGCATCTTCCTCAAGCGCTAAAAATATTCAAAGTGCTCCTAGTTCATCATCAACAGTATAACAGTATATGGAACCGATAAGAACATTTCTCACTCCAGTTGTTTCTCTTGAAGTTCTCTGTGAGCTTATCATTGATTTTGAAAGCTTTAAGGAGAATGGGTTTGATCTTTCTGAAGATGTAACTGCTCAAGGCTGGAACAGGTATTTCAATCATCTTCTAGGTCCGGTGTTTCCAATTCTGGTAAAGGAATTCTGGATTCATGCTACTTCCTCTAATCATCAAGTTACGTCTTACATAATGGGGAAGAAAATTGTAATTACTGAAGATTTGATTGGAAAGCTGATTGGGTACAATGGCGGAAGAATTAGGTGTAGCAACATGGCTGAGAAATTTTTTGACCTAAAAGCCATATCAAGAGTTATCTTCACTTCTAGACAGCCATCCAGCAAGATTAGGGATTTGAAGGATTACCACATAATTTGGGCTAAAATCATTCTAGGATGTATAAACCACAGGAAGCCAACAAGCTCTCCTAACTAAATCAATATTGATCAACAATTTCTACTTTATTTCATTTCAAAGAAGACAAGAATAAATCTTCCTCACTTGCTATTCAATCATCTGAGAACAAGTGTGAAGGACGCAAGAGAAGAAGAAAGGACCAAGAGGGAATGAATACCTCTGAGCAGTTTAATTTCTGATATTCTGACTGAGAATAGATCGATAGAGCATCTAACAGAAGCTCAGCAGATTAGCACACTGGATGCCTGTGCTGGAAAACCCTTTAATGCCAAGAATCTGAAAAAGATGAAGATTATTGACAGCATTAAGAAGGAGCCAACAATTGCTACTCATGAAGTCATCACATCAAGGAGAATCCCTTTGAAATATTTTCCTTTATTTTCTAAGATTTATGCTTCACCAGAAATTGTAGTCAGATACTTAGAAGCATGCAAGAAGGATGGAACTGCTCCAGAACTTAATATCGTGATCTCCATCAACAAGCTCCATATGTTGTGTTAAGGAAGTCTAGAAAGAGAAAAGTAGCAGGAGAAGGATCTTCTCAGAGGACTCTAAAAGCTGCTAAAAAGAAAGGTAACACTTCCTTTATTTCTGTTGTAGAATCAATAGCTTTTCCAACATCTGAAACACCCTCCTCTCTTAAACCAACAAAAGATCCATCACCTCAAACTTTTGAAGATTTTGATATAGAGTTTGATCCTTCTGTAACTCTAGGAAACATCTTAAATGAACCTCAGTCTCCCAATCTAAATCTAGAACAAAATCATCCAGAACTTGATAGAGTTCTTTCTGATATTGATCTATTTGATCAAGATTTTCAAAATCCCCAAATAGAAAATACAAACCTTCACACTCCCCAAACAAAAAATCCAAACTTTGAAACCCCTCAACCAGAAAATCCAAACGCTACCGTAAACCAACTAGAAGATTCTTTCATAGACTCTGATACCACCACCCTTATTCCTGGAATAACAGAACCTCTCATGGTTCGTCAACCTATCTCCATTCTAAACATTCTAGAAATTCCATCACCTTATCATTCCACTCCACCAAACACATCTCGTTCACCAATCATAATTTCTGATTCACCTACTCCCTCTCATATTAACCGTCCAGATGATCACCTCAGAACAATCATTAACCTAGAAGCGCTAGACCACCTAGCCTCAACCTCTCATAAAATTTCCATTCCCAAACCTAAACCAACAATAACCAAAACAGATGTTGGTAAGAACTTATTTATTTTTGAAACATAATTAATGGAATGGGTTAACTCCTTGAAGCAAGCAAGTCTAGAAAATTCAAATTCAGCTGCTTTTGATTCTCATTTGAATCGGTTCAAAAGATGGTTCAACTCAAAATCCCAGAAGCTCAAAGAATTAAGTTATGAACTCGCTCAACAGAACTTCAGTGATCCGTTGAAAGCTTTCGAAGATCAAGTTCTGAGTCATTGGGAAAAGAAATCGATTCTTCTGTTGGACAATGATCCCTGGAAAGAGCACCAACCTTCAGAAGTTATTGAACCATGATCTGATAGTCATCCTCTGGCTATTATTCAAGAAAAGGAAGAAGCAACTGAATCAGAAAATGCTGCAGAGTGTTCTGAAAGACTTACATCTTTTGAGGATATACCAGCTCCATCTTTGGTCATGCAAACTCTGGAAGAGTTAAAGAAGGAGAATGTTGTAATCAAAGAAAGATTTGATAAACAAGAAGACACAAGAAAAGAAATTAAGGTAATGTTGGGAAAGCAAGAGCAATCAAGCACTCAGATTAAGAGCTTTTTAGAAGCGTTGTTCACACGACTTCCCCCTCCTCAATCTCATTTTTTTTTAACTTGTTTTCTGCATTCATTAACTTGTCTTATCTGGATCTAAAAATGTTATTGAAATTTGTTTTAATATAAATAATCTTTTTAACTCTGAATATTAGTGATTATATTGCTTTTTGATTCTTGACAAAAAGGGGAGAACGTAAGATATTTTTAATAACAGTATACCGGGACAAGGTCTCAAACATTCTGAATATCTTAACTTCTCATTTTTTTTTCTGAAAGCATAACAGGAACAAAACTCTGATAAAGAAAGAAGGAGATGCACCAAAAGCTCTGATCAGATTGAACTTCAGGGAAGTAATTCATCTCTATCTGAGTACTCAACTTAGGGGGAGACTCTCTAAAGCTTTATGTTCTGTCTATTTTTATTGAAAAATCCTAGTTTTTGTCATCATCAAAAAGGGAGAGATTGTTAGAACATAGTTTGATTCTACAACCCTCGTAAGATGTTTTGATGATAACAAACACAAAGAACAAATATGCACTCTAAAATTATATTCTATTTCGTACAGAAGTTCTGACGGAAGTGGATTAGAAGTTAAGCTACAAGGTTGTTTCTGTTGTGAATATAGACTGATATCAGAATGTTCTGATGAATGAATATTAGAATTTGCGCTAAATAGAAAAACATCTTAACTCTGAACAGAAGTCTAATGCTGCAAACAGGACCTTACGATTCTGACCTTCCAAGTTCTGAAGCAAAGTAGCAAGCAAATTCCTTATGTTCTAAAGCGTTACTATTCCATCAAAGCTTTATCAATTGCAACGGCTATAAATAGACAAGGATCTTCATATTAAGGAAAGTGCATTAATTGCCAATTATCAAGTTTCCATTTGCATAAGATTGTTGTGCCTATTTAAATAAGCAACAAGGTTAAATCATTCATGATTTACAACACTGCTAATTAACAATCTCTCAACACTGCAACTCAATATTCAAAGTATTCTCTAAATTATGTAATTTATCACAAGTTTGTGATACCGTTTTTGTAACGAAAAACATCTTGTACACAGAATTATTCATACTTTTGTTAGTGAAATTCCTTGAGATAAATCGGGTTATGGTTGTACTCAAGAAGACTTTGGCAGTATTCAAAGTAGATTTGAAATTAGTTTAATTAGTGAATTAAGACCTCGTTGGAGAGATGATAAATCACCTTGGTGGGTGGACTGGAGTAGTTTGAGATCAAACGAACCAGGATAAAAATCATCGTGTCATTTGCTTTTGATTTTAAGATTCCAATTCAACCCCCCTACTTGTGTTTTTCACTTCTTCAGATTTGAGCATGAATGTAGTCAAACAGTTCATGTTGAGGTATTGGAATTTTGTATAACTCCCAAAAAATTTCTACCATGATGAAGGATATTTCTTAATGAAGTTCAAACTTGAGCAGGAGAAAGAAATGATCTTTATGAGAAGTCCATATATTATTCATAATATGCCAATGATCTTGAAGAACTGGAATCCGTATTGCATTTTCAAGAGAGACATGGTCAGGACTATTCCAGCCTGGGTAACTCTACCTAACCTTCCTCTTTATATTTAGGGATTGTCAAGCTTAGGGAAGATAGGGAGCGCTATAGGGAAGTCGATGCTAACAAATGAATATACTACAAATAAACTAAGGATTTCATATGCCATAATTCTAGTATAAATTGATATTACAAATCCGCAGCAGGAGAGCATTATTATACAGGATAAGGATGGATAAAACTATGAGCGAAAGGTGGAATTTTAGTGGAAACACAAATTCTGTGAAATTGGTCAAAGGGTGGGACACAAATGCGTGAAGGAGAAACCCAAGAAGAAGAAACAATGGCAACAAGTCCCTACTAAACTAGTCCGAAATTTATTGAGGTATGTACCCCTGACACCCCAATTGAACATTCATCTGGTTCTTGGACACACTTGAATCATAACGGGAAGCTTAAGGGAAAGGAAATGTTACAAGATGATAATGTGGTAATATCTTGTAAGAATGGTTTTGAAGCTCTTAGGATTGGGAAAGATCTAGGGGTTAGTATTGTAGATTTTACATGATTATATCATGGAATATGTGAGGGTTGAAAAGGACACGAAAGTGTAGAAAGATAACAACCTGTCTCAACCATCTACATCCTAAAATTGGTATTCTCATTGAAACAAGAGTCAAGAGAAATAAAGTTGATAGTATCAGAAATAAATTAAGGAAGAAGTGGTCATACATAGATAATTATGAGCATCATGATAATGGTAGAGCATGGATTATCTGGGATAATAATAAAGTCGATCTGAAGGTGGAAGTAAGCTAAGATCAGATGATTCACGTGGGCATTGAAGTAACTAGTAAAATCAGTGAAGTCTTCATTGAATGTTATTTATCACAAACAAAGGAAAGGAAAACATCGAGTATACCTGAGAGAAAACAAGGTCTTGCAACCAAGATAAGGGTACAAGAGTCGATTACGCAAGGGGAAGGTATTTGCACCCCTCATGTCCATGGTACTCCACGAGATCCACTCTTGTTATTCTAATCAAATGGTGTGTTTTAAACTATGCTAAAGCTTACAAGCTAAGGGAAATGCATGAGAAAAGTTTGCAGGGAAAACAAAGGTTTTAAATAGTTGTTCTCGCTTAGGCCCTGCAACCAAATGCCTACGTATCCTTTTTAAGGAATCAGAGCATCGTATTTTGGCTCAATAGTTTCTCTTTGTTTGTGTTTTTTTAATCGAACAATGTTAAGTTTCACATTTTACTATAAATCCACCTTTGGAAACTCACACATCTGTCATAGAAAGAAACTAACATGTTCTTACCTAAAAAGGTTTTCAAAAGGAAAAGCCCGAAGGCGGCCCAAAGGCAAAAATGTTTGTATTGGTTAGTGTTGTAACCCAAAATTTGCCCTCTCCTTTCTCAAGACATTTCTCACCAAATATCTCAAATTCTCAATGTTTCTCAATGGTGTGATCAGACAAGCTCACCTACAAAGCACTGAGCCTCCAAATTAGGGTTTTGATTGAGAATGATCAATCATTGGCTTGTGACCTAATACATGACCTTATGGCTTGAAGCATGATCTCAATGACTCAAACACAACATGTTGACCAAATTTCATGGCTCGAATCATTTTTCAGGATCAAAGGTTTGATAGTTGAAATTTGGATCAACTGACAAAAAGTCAACCGATACATAAAAAGTCAAACTTTGACTTTTTAGTCAACATTAAATTTCAAAGATCAAACTTTATCAAGACCTACAAAAATATCAAACTTGATCATCAAGAAAATCAAGAAAGACAAGAAAGTAAAAAAAAGTCAAAGTTTCCAATACTTAGAAATTTTCTAAGTGTTTTTTACACATGATAATTTCACTAATTCATGCCAATTTTTCACCAAGACGCAAGATGATTCAAAGAAAACTTCCAACATGAAAGTTATAAATCTTGATGAAATATACAACTTTGTATTTGAGGGATCATGTCTAAAAAATGCTTAGATTTGAAGATACAGGCCCATGAAGTCATGACATTTTCATCTAACATTTAAAGAAATTTTAAACATGTTTTAGTCAGTTTTTATCCCAACTTCTTGGCCAGTTTTCATCAAGTTCCAATTTGATATAGCCAAAGTGGTCAACATGAAAGTTGTAGACAATGCTTCAAGCTTTCTAAAACATCAAGGAACATGAATTTATCATACTTGAGATAGGAGATTCAAAGGCATGAAGTTGGGCATCCATTCTTGAATTACAAGCCATTTTTGTGAAGAACACATAATCCAATCTACATGCTATGCTGCATAATCTTGTGTTACATGCTTTTTAACTTGCAAATATCACCATAATTTAATGCTTACACAAACTTTTGAGCTATGGTCCATTTGGTTTAAGCATTGTCCAAGTGATCTTTCCATTTTTGGCACAAAGGCACCATTGCCATTCTTGAAAAGCATGCTTTAATCACAATGTCAACTCCTTGAGCCTCTCAATGGTTCCTCCTACATATACTCAATGTAAAATCAAGAAGCAACCATCTACAACCTGCAAAGAACTCATAAAAAAAGGCCATGTCCATATTGGAACTATGAAAAGTCATGAACTCTCATGTACAACCCAACCATGCCACAACATGTGATCTTGCAAAATCTGATCAAACCCTGCCTTAAAACCTCTTGCCTCTAAATAGAGAGATCATTTGGAAAAAAATGGAAGAGAGAAGAGATATGAAAAAGCCCTCAAAACTTCTATACTCTAAAAAAACCATAATTGTCCATCAAACCTCCTCTTTTGAGCTTTGAAATCCAAATCTTTGAACCTCTCACACCTTGCAAGTTTTTCCCAAACAAACCATCCAAATACTTCACATACATCATATAGAAGTTGTTCAAACGTAATAAAAACTTCTATAAAACCACTATCACCATCTTCCAAACTCAAAAACAGTACTTTTCAACTTGACTTGGTTGGAGTGATTCAGCTACTTTCAGCATTAAAAGGAGGATTGGAACAACTTCAAGAAGGTCCAAAGGAGCTCGATCAATCACCACTTAGCACCCATAAACATCTGTACATGTTCCAAAGTCTTCGCTTTAAAGGGTAACTTTTCACAAACTGTAATATCTTTATCCATACATCATTTAATTTTGCTTTCAAAAGGATACAACAGGATAGATCAAAGTCATAACTTAGCAAAAAGCCAGGCTATGGGCTGAAACGGGTGCCCGTGTCACATGACACAGCCCGTGTCAGCTCAGCTGGATTGCAAACTTAACAAAATGCAGGGCAGCCTTGACACAGGTTCCCGTGTCACACGACATGGCCCGTGTCAATTCAACCGGTTCAGACACGTGCAAAAAATAGGCAGGCAGGGGATGACACGGGTACCCGTGTCACGCGACATGGCCCGTGTCATTTTTGCTGGTACAAAAGTGTGCAGAGAAGCTTGAACAGGTCCTGACACGACCAATGCCAACTCAAGCACCGAATTTCTTGATTTTGAGATTTTTTTAGGTTATTTTGGACATATTACATTGCTTGGAGATGACCTAACACCATAAAACCTTTTCCTAAAATGAGACATCAAAAACATTTTCCTAAAAAATTTGTGTTCTTTTAAGTAAACTTAGACCTAGGTTTTTTTCTTCAATTAAATGAACTACACATCCTTTTCTATCAAAAAACCCTAAAAAATAATTTCTTTTCACTTTGCATTTTATTACGCATTTTTTACATTATGAATTATGTAATTGTCAAAGTCTTGTAATAGTAATTAGGATTTACTTTACTTGTCATCCCAATTTGTAAATGTGTATCCCCTATCCCTCAATGTATTGTAATAGCATAGGATATTTAAATTCCTAAATTTATCACTTTCCATATTATTGCTAGTAATTAAGGTTTGTATGGCAAGATCTTAAAATCAATACTGGACAACCTCAATGCAAGACAAAATGCATGAAAACAAAAACACTTTTCACACTTGCATCTCTTGGATAACCCACACTTGTTTCTTCGAATAAAACAGTCATGTCACTCGAACGTGGGATACTTTATCAAAGACCCTCGATTACCAGATCGTAGTCCCTCGATAACCCTTCGATGTTGCCTTCGGTAAAATGATCTTATACCCTTACAAAAAATTGCTAAGGTATCCAACAAATGTTGCCATCTATGGCATTATGATGACCCACGCATGTCCCTTCAAATCCAATGATAAGGTTTCTTACGAACTAAGGGTAAGATAACACTATCTAAAGAAGGAGGAAAAGAAAAAAGAATTTCTTTTGAGTAGTTAGAACACTCGTAGTTGCTTGCTCACAAACATTTCAAAACGAACATCTTTTGAAACATACCAACACTTTCATGAAATATTTTCAAAATCCAACACTTTGTATACATTCTTATAGAGAGGAGAATCATTACAAAGTTCGCCTAAACAAAGGCACTTTTCAAAAATACTTTCAAGAACAAATCACAAGCACATTTACAAAGCATTTCAAAGTGAGATAGCAACTAAGACCCCGTAGATAACTACGGATGAAAAGGATACTAACACCTTCCCTTTTCATAACCTCCCCCCCCCCCCCCGAACTCAAGAAAATTGTCAAAAGGTCTTTCCTGTTCTTTTCACCATTTCCTTTATTGGATAAAATAAAAGTGGGTGACGACTCTTGCTATCCTCAATAATTGCGATAAAACGCAAAACACCCAAGTCAGTTCTCCCACCGTATTACAGAACTGGTGACTCTGCTGGGGAAGAAACTTAAAAATGGGGTTACCTTAGAGATTAGTTCAAATTTAAATGCTTTCATTGTTCGACTTTCTTGATTTACTCTTAAAAGGGTGTTTGCGTTTTGTATAGATCCTCTACCCGGACCTGGGGACATTATTAGGTAAGCAGCAATAGATTGTGGAGACTGTATGGCATAAACCAATATGGTTGAAACAATGGCTACGTTAGTGTGACACATTTGTTGGTACCGGTATCCTTTGTGTTGAATCAAGAAGAATACGGGGCCGTTGTGTGGTGTCATGAAGCACTAACTGGCCATAGAACCTTTGGTTGAACAACTTGGCTATTAGGAAGTAGTGAGATAGCCGGCTTTGGTGGAAAACTGAAGATTGGTTGATACTCGATACTACGCTCATTGAGATCAGACTTTTGGGATATTTCGGCCGCAAGAAAAGATTGATTATGCTGAGACAATGCCCAATGAACAAAGATCAATGATATTGAGATTCCCTAGAACCTGATTACTTTCTAGGACAGGTTGAACCAATTAAACTTCAAGAGGGTACTTACCTATAAACCCCATGCAAGCCTAAACTTAAGGACTTGTTTGATTTTGTGATCGGTGGAAATAGAACTGACTGTTTTGGAATGCTGGTTCGCGTTTGTGTTTTGCAAAATGTCGCGGTAAGCAAGAGTCGCCACCATCTTTTATTTAATCCAACAAGGAAAGGACAAAAACACAGCAAAATTCCTTTTCGAGATGTTTCTCGGGTTCGGGGGGTAGATTATAGAAAGGGAAGGTGTTAGCACCCTTTCTATCTGTGGTTATCCACGGGCTCTTAGGTACTTGCTCACTATGTTTTCAAAAAGTTTTGCTTTTCTTATGTTCGTGGGTTTTGAAAAGGAGTTTTGTTTGAAAACTCCGATTTAACTCTTGTTTCTGTCCTCAAGAGTGTATGAAGTGTTTGTTGAAAACTTTTGTTTGAAAAGTGTAAGTGCGAAAAATTTGTTTTGTTTTGAAAGAGCAAGTACTTGAGAACCTCTACCTACTCAAAAGGAATTAAGCTGTGTAAATGTCCTTTAGACAGTGTCATCCCACTATTGAGGAGTAGGTAGCACCGTCGTTGGAGTTTTCGGGTCAATTCGATTAAGGGACAAGTGTGGTCACTAAAGCAATGGTAGGACGCCTTAGCAGTAACCCTAATGTCTTAGATCATTTTTTATCGAGGCAACCATTTTGAGGCAACTTTGATCTTTAGACAGGAGGGCGACCTCTAAAACACCTTATACTCAATGACCACGTCGAGGCAACCAAGTGAGGCGTACCCTAAGAGTGGCATGTGCGAGTGTGTCACGTTTCAGTTATTTATCTTTGTACATGTTAATGGTGAGCTACGGTTGATTTTAAATTAAGACAAGTCTTGTCATGCATAGCCTATTAGCATACATCTAGCAGTTAATAGTTTGCGGAAAATAAAACTAAGCTATTACAAGGCGTCGGGTATTTACATCGCCAAAAACAAACCCTTGAAAAAGTAAATGCGGAAAGATAATAAAAGCGATAGATAATTAAAGTCCTAATTAAAAGCTATTACATTCCGGGAAACAGATACAATAATATGATAAAATAGATCGCGTGCGGGAAATTAAATCGGATGCGAGTTTTTTGGGTTTTGACCCTTTTTTATTAAAGAAAGGATTTTTGTTTATTTTTGAATTAAATGGAATTAAATTAAATGAACAATTAAATTAAATTAAATAATGAAAATATTTTTGGATTTTTGAGTTTTTAAAGAAATAAAATAAATTGAATTAATGCTAATAAAAACCTAATATTCTAAATTGATTTTAAATATTGCAAAAAATATTAAAAGTTAAATCTAATTAAAGCTAAATTGATTAAATTAATTTATTTACAAAAATAAAAGTGATGAAATTAATTTTAATAAATAAAATATTTTTTGTGTTTTTGATTTTATTAGGAAAAAATGTTAATTGGTTAGTGATTAATAAAAAGAATAACGATTAATTAATTAAAGGAAAATAATAAAAATAGAGAGAGAGTTTATGAGTATACGGGCCTGATTGGAGGGGTGAAACAGTTGTTGGTGTCATGTGTAAACTGTTTTGTTTTGGCCATTTGTGTTTTGGCTTTTGGCCATTTGTGTTCTGGCCTCCACGTTCCTTAACCTTCTCAGGATGTCTGTCTCGCCATGTATTTGTGTCATGTGTAAGCTGTTCTGTTTTGGTCATTTGGCTTTTGGCCATTTGTGTTTTAGGCTCAACGTTCCTTAATGAACCTGCATGGGATCCTGTCTAAATCTGCAGTGTTGAATCTCATGAACACATTAAATAAATTACTATATATCATAAAATACAAATAAAGCCAATATATGAAGAAATTTAATGTTTAGGTCAATATGGCATGTATGAATGATTATACCTTTTGATCATGGAGATCAAATCAACCTTACCCTTACTGGAAAAGTAGTGACACGAATGCTTTTATGCCCTTTTGATCATGGAGATCAAGTCAGTCTTACCCTTACTGAAGAAGTAGTGAGATGTTGGTTTGTAACTGAGATGACTTGTTTGTAGTGAGATGTTGGTTTGTAACTAGGATGATTTGTTTGTAGTGAGATGTTGATTTGTAACTAGGATGGCTTGTTTGTAGTGAGAGAGGGATTTGTAATAAGGATTTCAAGGTTTTAGGGTTCTTGAAAGAATTTGATATTCTGATAGCGTTGTGGCAAGGTTTTTTTTCTCTCTCTGGTTTGTGTGAAAAGAATGTGATTATATAATGGAAATTAGAGTAAAGAAAATGGGCTTTGAATGTGCAATTGGGCCTCCAAGGTTCACTTGAGTTCGTCACTTTCCAGGCTAAATCGCAGGGACTTAAGTGCAATTTTTGAAGTTGAAATGTGAAAACAAAATGTAGCCGACATCAAGAACTAACTCTTGTCCGAAAATCGGCTCAATCGGATAAATGGTGAATTAGTTATGAATTTTTGAAGTTTCAGCTCAGACAAACTTATTTTGGGCTCCAGTGTCGACTCTGACACGTTCTTCAATAAAAAACTGGTATTGATCGGAGCATAATCCGGTCTCGACTTTTGAAGCAAAGTTGTAGATCTATGAGTCAGTGACCTTGTGTAAAAATATGAACCCAATCCTATAAACATTGACCGAGTTATGAATTTTCGAAATTTCGGCCCAGATGAAATAATATTCAGCATTCAGGATTTTCGGCATGTCATGCACTCTGAGCAAAAAATGAAGGCCTTTTGAATACCGTTTGAACTCAATACCTTCTGTGAAAATGTAGCCAACTCAATTTTTGAAATTTTGGCGCCAGAACCAGCTCGATACGATGAAAATCGACCAAGTTATGATTTTCTGAACATGACACAAATAAACTTCTATCACAAATTTTCTGTACGAAAATACTTGATAAATCCACATTTTTGAAGACCTTCTGATCGAAATTGGCTTCCAGCCGTGAGAGATGAAAACATAAATAATGTCAAGACGGAATTTCGGCCACCGGAACGGGTTCAAAACGAGCCACGATCTTCAAATTATGAATTTTTCAGCGCGTAAAAACTGCACTTTCAGCACACTTTTTCACCATATTTCTTTGAGAAAATTCACACATTCGGATACCTTCTTTAAAGAATTGACTCTTGAGCCGAACCTGAATTTGAGAATACGTTATCAGAGATATTTTGGCGAAAGAACACCTGAAAATGACGCGCCGGGTTGGACTTGTGAATTTGTCTTGAAATGTTCTGAGAAATATGGGAGGGCAAATTTTGGGGTACAACAGATTTGCTTGTATATGATTATTTGTATGTAACATCATGACATCATACCATAGAATTTGCTCTAACCATTTCAAGGACCTTGGGATTTATTTTTGTTCTGTTTTGTAGGACATGGATTCCACTCGCAGAAAAACCATCTGAATCATCTTTGTAAAGGTGCCTCTTCAACTCAAAGAGTTAGCGTCAAGGGTTCCTGAGAATTCTCTGTTCACCCGAAGATATGGTCGACTTCTCAACTTGGCCAGCTCAAGCTTTGAAGAGAAAATGATGGGTGTGCTCTTTCAATTCTTTGACCCTAGATATCATTGTTTCACATTTCATGATTATCAATTGGTGCCGACAAAGAGTTTTCTCAACTATTGGGAGTGCCTATTCTTGATCAAATGCCTTTCACCAGTCTAGAGAAAGAACCACGGTCTGACATTATAGACAACTGGGAAGAAAGGAGCAGAGTCAAGGGTTTCCTAGCCAAGTTTCTATTTATGAAGGCTCAATAGTATTGGGATGCCCTATATTTTCAAGATTTTGAAGAAGTTTTGGCTCTTCTAATCTATTGATTGCTATTGTTCCCTAATCCAGACCAACTTATAGATGTGAATACGGTCAAAGTTTTCTTTCTCGTAACCCCGTGCCTACCTTGCTCAGAGACATTTTTCACTCTCTTCACACTCGTACCATGAAGAGAAGAGGGATTCTTATGTGTTGCATGCCTTTTCTGTCTAGGTGGTTTATTTTGCACCTTCCTCGGTCTGTTTTGAAGAACAAATAAGGCTTAGGTTGGTCTCAAAGGTTGATGTCACTTTCTCATTCGGATATCCATTGGTGCTCTCGATCTCAAGAAGACTTTACTATCATTTATCATTATGGGGAGTTCCATAATGTTCCACTCTTGGGAATTAGGGGAGGTATCACTTGTAACCCTTATCTCGCCTTACGACAGTCATTCAAAGAATTGTATTCGACTATGAGAAAGATGTCTGAGGTTATCATCGAATGTTTGTGCATGCCTGGGGCATGGTGAGAAAGGTTGATAGCAAGACTTTGGGGCATAATAATTCCATCCCTCTTGAACCTTATCTCAAGTGGGTACGAGCTCATGCTCAAAGTCTCATAATGCCATATCCTACTATTCTACCATTAGTTTTGGAGCCCATTGCCTAAGGGGATGTTCCTCATACCACTCTCCATCCTAACATGCCTACCAACCTCAAAGAGTTGCAAAGGTAATGGATTCAACTCAAAGGGGAACGAGACACCTTTGAAGCCTAATTCTACGCAAGTGAGAAGAAAGTGTTGGAGCTCATAAGGCAACTCCATGAGGAGAAAAGCTTGAATTCCTATATTACACCGAAGAGGATGCATTCGTAGCAGACCTGAGTCTTTTGTTTTAGGATTTCATTTTGTTGTCTCTTTGAGAGCTTTGGCTTTTTCATTGTAAGCCCAAGATTAAATTTATAATCTTCGAACTTATTAATACAATTGTTGTTTTGTTTCCTCTTTGGTTAAGCAAATTTAAATCTCTTAAAAGTCCTTGAAAACATTGCATTTGCATAACATGCATCATGTCATAAGCAGGTTTTCTGACACATGTTTCCTCATCTTTCTATTGTTTATTTCAGTATAATATGGATCTCAAGAAAACCGTCAAGGACTTGCAGACCCAACACTCTCAGTTTCAAGAGACTCTGCTCAACTTAGCAAAGGGTCTTCAAGAAATGATGGAGCTTCTAATCACGAAGAAAAAGACGAAAAAGAAATTTGTTATCAACATGGGGAAAAGTTTCAAAGGCCCCAACCGACAAGTTCAAATTGAAGAGGTTTCCTCTGAAGAGGATGATAATCAAGATGAAGATGCTAGAAGCACCCGTGTTTGGGTTAGAAACAATCAAATCTCTGAAGACGGGGATTATTCTGATGAGCAATACTCACCGGCCATTGACAAATATAAGCAACTAGAAGACATACTAAAAGCTATAGAGATCCAAGTTGTGCCTAGCTTAGACTTTGGAGACTTGGGTTTAGTTCCTGTGGTGGTCATTCCCCATAAATTCAAGATCCCATTTTTGCAAAGTATGATTGTGTATCATGTCCAAAGCTTCATCTAGGATCATATGTCCGAAAAATTCAGCCACACACCGATGATAGGAAACTATGGGTGAACTTTTTCCAAGAGAATATATCTAGAACGCAGTTGGAGTGGTTTTACCAGTTGGAAGGGGCTAATATCCATACCTGGGAGGATTTGACTACTGTCTTTTACCGCCAATATCAATATAATGTTGATCTTGCACCAACTAGGGTGCAACTACAAGGCATGACTATGGGTTCAAATGAGGGCTTCAAGGAGTACGCCGAAAAGTGGAGAGACTTGGCTGGCAGGGTACAACCACCTCTAACTGATAGAGATTTGGTAGACATGTTTATGGGAACATTGACTGGTCCATTTTTCAACTTGCTGATTGGGAGTTTATCATCCGTATTTACTGAATTGATCCTGACTGGTGAAAGGGTTGAAAGTGGAATTAAAAGCGGGAAGATACCCATGGCATCCACCTCTAATGTTGTCAAAAAACCATTTATTGGTAAAAAAGAGACTAATGTCATGTATGGATCAAGAAGTCGTGCTAAGAATGACCTCCATCATTCAGTGGGGGTAGTATTGTTTTCCAATACAACTCCAACTCGACGCCGCGTCAACAAAGCAATCAACAAATGCCAGATGCCCAGAGAAGACAATTTACTAGAATCAATGTGCAATCATCCCAAGCTCTGCAACACCTATTGAAGGCTGATTTGGTAACACTACGAGATCCCCCTTCTAATCCTACACATCTTCTCCGAAATATAATCCCAATGCAAAATTTGCTTTCCGTTCAAATAGTCCTGGACATGATACCAATGAATGTTGGGTATTAAAGATCAAAATCCAAGACTTGATTGACAACAAAACAATTGAATTTGATCATTCACCGACTCCCAATGTGATCACTGCACCCATGCCTAATCATGGTAAGGGTGTCAATGCTATTGAAGATGCCTCTTTTGTTTCCTCCATCAAATATTTGACCAGTCATTTGAAGATTTTTAAAAAGAATTTGCTGAAAGCCGATGTATTTCCAGGTTGTTTTGAAGACTACTACCATTGTGATGTACAAAGTAATGGTTGTGAATGGCTGAAGAAAGGTGTCCAACATCTGATGGATAGCCATGAGATTCTATTTGAAAAAACTCCATCTGTGAAAAGATTGAACCAAAGTGTATCTCAAGAGTTTACAGACGTGTCCATCATTACCATTTCAAACACTCTTATTAGGATCACCTCCAAAGGTCCTATTAGGATTCCCTCTGAACCAAAAATAGCTCCATTAATTATAACCACACCGGGGCCAGTCCCCTACTCTTCTGATAAGGCTTTGCCCTGGAATTATGGGGTGGAAGTGTACTACCATGGTATCAAACAAGATTCATGGATTGCCAAAGATGAAAATGCTGACATTACAAACATTGTTAGATCAAGTAAAGTTATTAGGACGAGAAGGATCTTCTCTCCAGAGATTTCACCTCCGGTAACCACTACTACACCCATTCATATTACTGTTGTTAAACCTGTTGCTGATACTCGAGGAAAGGAAAAAATGACTGAGCCTGCTCAGACGGAGGCACCCACAAAATATATTACTATTGAGGACCCATCTACCCAAGATATGGAGGATATTCTAAAAATTATCAGAAAAAGTGATTACAAGATAGTGGAACAGTTGGGAAAAACACCCTCGAAGATTTACATGTTGTATTTGTTGCTATGCTCTGAGGCGCATGCCCAAGCCTTGTTAAAATTCCTGAAAAATGCACATGTCCCACAAGAAACTACGACTGAATAATTTGAAAACTGTGTAGCAAGTGTGACTACTAACAATGGTTTGGGATTTTCGGATGCAGATCTAACCCCGGCAGGGAAGAATCACAATAAAGCTCTGCATGTTTCCATCGAGTGTAAAGGAACCACTTTAGCACATGTGTTAGTGGATATTGAGTCCTCCTTGAATGTATTACCAAAAGGTGCCCTGGATAGGTTGGACTGTGAAGGTTTAGTACTAAAACCTAGTGACATTGGGTCTCAAATATTCAATTCAATATTCTATGTGATTGATATTCGTCCTGCTTATTCTTGCCTGCTTAGACACCCATAGATCCATGGGGGAAGGTGCAGTAACTTTCATACTACATCAAAAGCTGAAGTACCCGGTCAAGGGGAAAATCATCACTGTATATGGAGAGGAAGAGTTTATGATCAGTCATTTGAATTCATTTAAATATGTCGAAATGGATGACAAGTTCATCGAGACCCCTTGTCAAGCATTCAAAGTGGTCTCTCCAATGGTTGTTATTGCCAAAGCCACTCCTGACACTCCAAAAGTTGCTAAAGAGACACCAAGGATGGCTTCTCTCAAAGATGCATGAGCTGTTTTTGAATATGGAGGTTGCACCATTTGGGGACAACTTCCTAATATTCCATACAAGTCAGACAAGTTTGGATTGGGATTCACTTCCAAATCTCAAAAAGAGGTTCGACGTGCTCGTGCAGGGAAACCGCCTCTCTGCATTAGTAACTTTGATTTTAATGCTCTTGAAGACTCTGACAGTGACAGTGACTGGGACGACTGGATCTACCAAACTGTTGATGGATGACTCAACAACTGGCAGACCAAGGACTTCATCCCAATCTCCTTCAGCCAGGAGTAAATGCCATATCCTGTTTTTATTATTTTGAGAAATTTGTCTGTAATTTCCGTTAAAACAATGACTTTAAACCATGTGCCTTGCTCGGGGCACAACGGTCCATTTGTTAAGGGTTTGTCATTTTCATATGCCATATGCTCATTTTAATGAAAAAATTGGACTATTTTACATTCAAATTTTGCGCTCCTTGTCTTTTTTTTTTACTGCATTTTCAAAAATAGCCATGTGACCTTACATACACACACACACACACACACACACACACACACACATTTGCATATCTACATCCACTCGGATCTCATTGACAACAATTTTTCTATTGCCATTTATGACTTCAAAAATCCAATCTATCAAGCCAAAGACGAAGGTGAAGAAGATTGTGAGATACCAAGGGAACTCGCCAGACTCTTGAGCCAAGAGGAAAATTCCATTCAACCATACAAAGAGCCTGTTGAAGTGATAAACCTAGGTACTGAGGCAGATAAGAAAGAAGTCAAGATTGGAACTAACCTGGAAGATAGTGTCAGGAGCAGATTGGTTCAGATGTTGCACAACTATGTTGAGGTATTTTCTTGGTCATATGAATATATGTCGGGACTTAATACTGACATTGTGGTTCACCGATTGTCGATGAAGGAAGGTTGTGCTTCGATCAAACAAAAGGTTCGTCGCATGAGGCCAGACATGTATGAGAAAATCAAGGCTAAGGTGATGAAGCAGTTCAATGCAGGTTTCCTAAAAGTAACATTGTATCCCCAATGGGTTGCAAATGTTGTTCCAGTCCCGAAGAAAGACGGTAAGGTCAGTATGTGTGTGGACTACAGGGATTTAAATAGGGCATACCCCAAAGATGACTTTACTCTACTACATATTGATGTCTTGGTTGACAACACTGCTTAACATAAGGTGTTTTCCTTCATGGATGCCTTCTCCGGGTACAACCAGATCAAAATGGTGCCTGAGGACATAGAGAAAACCACTTTTGTCACACAATGGGCTACATTCTGTTATAAGGTCATGCGTTTTTGTTTGAAAAATGTAGGTGCAACCTATCAACGAGCTATGGTAGCTCTATTTCATGATATGATTCATCATGAGATAGAAGTATTTGTTGATGACATGATTGTAAGATCACAAACCGAGGAAGAACACCTTGATCATTTGCACAAGCTATTTGAAAGGTTGAAGAAATACAAGTTGAGGCTGAATCCCAACAAATGCACCTTTGGGGTGAGGTCTGGAAAACTCTTAGGCTTCGCCGACAGTGGAAAAGGTATTGAGGTCGATCTTGCAAAAGTCAAAGCCATACAAGAAATGCCAGCTCCCTGTACTGAGAAGGAAGTTAGGGGCTTCTTAGGTCGACTCAACTATATTTACCGATTCATCTCCCACTTAACTACTACTTGTGAGCCAATCTTCAAACTATTGAAGAAAGATCAAGTAGTCAGATGGAATGACGACTGCCAAACATCTTTTTGACAAAATCAAGGAGTATTTACAAGAACCTCTAATCCTAATGCCTCCATTTAAAGGAAGACCTCTGATCATGTACTTGACTATGTTAGAGAATTCAATTGGGTGTGTGCTGGGCTAACATGTCGAGTCTTGTCGAAAAGAGCGTGCAATATACTACCTTAGCAAAAAGTTTACCGACTGTGAAATAAGATATTCACTGCTCGAGAAAACTTGTTGCGCTTTGGCATGGGCTACTCACCGACTAAGACAGTATATGTTGACTCATACTACTCTCTTGATCTCTAAGATGGATCCTATAAAGTACATCTTCGAGAAGCTAACTCTCTCCGGACGAATAGCCCGATGGAAAATGATCTTGATTGAATATGACATCCAGTACACTACACAAAAAGAAATCAAAGGAAGCATATTGGCAGATCATTTGGCCCATCAAGCCGTGGATTACTACCAATCCATGAACTTTGAATTCCTGGACGAGAATATCATGCTGATAACCAACTGTGCAAAGCTCGGACCGTATGATGGACCTGAACAAGGATCCCGATGGACTATGGTTTTTGATGGAGCTTCCAATGCATTGGGTAATGGAATTGATATTGTGATCATTTCTCCCGAAGGTTGCAATACACCTTTCATTTCCAGACTTCTCTTCGACTGTATGAACAACATGGCTAAGTATGAAGCGTGCATCTTAGGTCTTAAGGCTTCTATTGACCTAAGAATCAAATTCTTAAGTGTATATGGAGATTCATCCCTAATAATCAGTCAAGTTAATGGAGAATGGGATACCAGACATCCAAACCTAATCCCTTACAAAGAACTTGTGCTAACCCTGATCCCATACTTTGAAGAGGTCACCTTCGAACATATCCCAAGGGAAGAAAATCAGTTGGCAGATGCTTTAGCAACCATGTCATCTATGTTCAAGGTTAACTGGGACAACTAAGCTCCAAGAATTACTATCGAAATATTCGACGAACTGACACATTGTTGTGAGATTTACACTGATAAGGAGAAGCCTTGGTTTCACGAGGTAAAAAGATATCTTGAAGTTCAAGAATACCCTGAGGGGGCATCAATCAACAACAAGAAATTCCTGCAGAGGTTCTCAACTAATTTCTTCCTAAGTAATGGAATTTTGTACAAGTGCAACCATGATTCAACTCTGCTCCATTGTGTGGACAAGAAGGAAGTAGAGAAACTTATGAAAGAAATACATGAAGGTATCTTCAGAACTTATTCCAGTGGACACACTATGGCCAAGATGATTCTGAGGGCTGGTTACTATTGGTCGACTTTGGAAAATGATTGTCACCACAACTCGAGGACTTTCCATAAGTGCCATATTTATGCTGACAAGATCCACGTGCCTCCAATGCCTTTAAATGTCATGACTTCTCCATGGCCATTCGCAATGTGGGGCATTGACATGATCATGGAAATCAAGCCCACTTAATCTAATGGACATCGTTTCATCCTCGTTGCCATTGACTATTTCACCAAACGGGTTGAAGCAGCTTCATTTGCCTCAGTTACCAAGAATGTTGTAGCCCGATTTATCAAGCATAACCTCATCTGTCAGTACGACATCCCTGAAAGGATTATCACTGACAATGGTACCAACCTCAACAATCTTATGATTAGTGAATTCTGCATGCAGTTCAAGATTAAGCATCACAACTTTTCTGCATACCGACCTAAGATGAATGTCGCAATGGAAGCTGCCAACAAGAACATAAAGAAGATTATGCAAAAGATTGTGGTGACCTATAAAGACTGGCATGAGATGTTACCATTTTCTCTTCATGGCTATCGTACCTCAGCGCGAACATCAACTGGGGAAACCCTATTCTCTTTAGTCTACGGCATGGAAGCTGTCATGCCTATCGAAGTTCAGATTCCTTCTCTAAGGATTATGAAGGAAGCAGACTTAGGCGAACACGAATGTATTGAGACTAGGTTGGACCAGTTGAACTTGATCGATGAAAAGAGAGTGGCTGCTGTCTGTTATGGTCAAATGTATAAAAAAACATATGATCAAGGTGTTCAACAAGAAGATCAAACATCGAGTATATCAGACTGGAGACTAGGTAATAAAGCGTATCATTTTACCACAAGGCGATCCCATGGGAAAATGGACTCCCACATACGAAGGACCATTTATTGTCAAGAAAGTATTTTTGGGCGGTGCCATGATGCTAACCACTATGGACGATGAAGATTTCCCGCACCCTGTGAACGCGGACATAGTCAGAAAGTACTACACATAAGAACGACCCACTAGGTTTACATACCTGGGAAAAAAATAAGGGCATCCCGGCAAACCAAAAGGTTCGGGAAAAAATTAGGGATATATACAAAAGATTATACACCCGACAAGTCGAAAACCCGTAAGGGCGGCTTGGGCAAAAAAGGGTATCCTGGTGGACTGAAAACCCGAAAGGGCGCTACAGGAAAAAGTTAGGGATTAAAGCTTACGACTATGTTCCGTTGGATCACTGCAACCAGCTTTATTACCAAGGTCAAAAGTTCAAATGGTACAACATCAGTTTAATCAACTTCTTTCGATGACAATGGATGATATTTGAAGACATAAGGGCAATAGCATAGTTGGAACCCATTGAGATCACTTCCACATGGCCATTTAAATTTTGTTTTCACTTTGTATTCTTTTCATTTCAAGACGACTTCCTCTTACTAGGATTTCCTTCTCTTTGTACAAAAACGCATGTTTATAGGAAAATCATCAATACAAATATACTTTGAAGTGCAAACATTTTGTTTTTTTCTTTCTATTTTGATTGCAAAAACTTCCAATGACTAAAATTATATGAACATATGCATATGTGCATGATTAACTGTTAACAAATATACACCTAAGAACAAGAATAAGTAGTCACTCAAAGATCCAGGATGACGCTTATGATGTCCATAAATTCCCACAGAATCCATTTCATAAGGGGATCCTCAGTAAAGTCTCTAGAGCCACCTCTATGAGATTATTTCCCACATAGTAAATTCTCCAAAATTTCCTTTCGGAGTTCCAATCAGCATATCTCCCAGAAATTCTCTTCCCCAGCCGAGGTTGGTCTTCCAAAACTGAAAGAGAAACCTTGCAAAGCTCCTCCCCAGAAGAATTTGTTTCCCCGGTGAAATCTCTAGAATATCTTCATCAATAAGGTTTATTTCCCCATCAAAATACAATCTCCCCAGCTTGAGTCTATTTCTCAGACTACTACACATCACTGACAGAACTCCTCTTCCCCGGTAGAGTTGATACTATCCCCAGAGAGTTGTTGTAAACCTGGAATCCGACCAGAATACCAGTTAACTTTACTCTCCCCAGACAAATCATAATGTTTAACCATCTCTTTTATCCCCAGGTAGGGTATATAAGAATCAAAATCCCCAGTAGAGCAACAAACGACTAACGTTCCTGAGCTCTACTCCTCGATCAGACATTAACATCCCCTATAGAGTTTCCTCAAACAGCAAACATGAATCTCCAAGCAGAAGTATTCTAGATATTTGAAGATACAAATACTCTTCGTCCCCAGCAGTAGTCCGGGATTTAGCTTCCCAAAACTCCCCAGCAGTAGTCAGGGATTTATTTTCCCAGACAAAGATACATTTCAACAACATTTCATATTTATACATCACAACATACAGATACAAAATGCATATAGAACAAACTCATTTATTTTGAGAACATCATCATGCAATGCATTTCATACATATTGACATTACATACATCTAACTCTTTACTTTTTCAAGAAAGATTAATCAAAGACGAATATCATCAATGAATTTCAACAGTTCCAAATCAATTCCCAAAACAGGATGGGGAGGATATCTACATGACAAACATTCCCTTCGCAAGACCTCTGATGGTTCAGTTTAAATCTACCAATGATTTATCCTAATTTGCTTATGATAGACACTTTCTCTGGTTAAGTTAAATCGATCCTAAGCTTTATGCTGATTCGATATTCAGTTAAAGACCATTTTAGACCTTTGCTGGTTATGTTTAAATCGACCAATGATTTATTCTAATTTGTTTCCGGTAGACACTTTCTCTGGTTCAGTTAAATTGATCCTAAGGTTTATGCTGATTCGATATCTAGTTAAAGACCATTTTAGACCTCTGTTGGTTCAGTTTAAATCGACCAATGATTTATCCTGATTTGCTTCTGGTAGACACTTTCTCTGGTTCAGTTAAATTGATCCTAAGGATTATGTTGATTTGATATCCATTTAAAGACCATTTTAGAGCTCTGCTGGTTCAGTTTAAATCGACCAATGATTTATCCTTATTTGTTTCCGGTAGATACTTTCTCTGGTTCAGTTAAATCGATCCTAAGATTTATGCTGATTTGATGTCCAGTTAAAGACCATTTTAGACCTCTGCTGGTTCAGTTTTAATAGACCAATGGTTTATCCTGATTTGTTTCAGGTAGACACTTTCTTTGGTTCAGTTAAATCGATCCTAATATTTATGCTGATTCGACATCAAGTTAAATACCATTTTAGACCTCTGCTAGTTCAGTTTAAATCGACCAATGATTTATCCTGATTTGTTTCCGGTAGACACTTTCTCTAGTTCAGTTAAATCGATCCTAAGATTTATGTTGATTCGATATCCAGTTAAAGACCATTTTAGACCTCTGCTGGTTCAGTTTAAATCGACCAATGATTTATCTTGATTTGTTTCCGGTAGACACTTTCTATGGTTAAGTTAAATCGAACCTAAGATTTATTCTAATTCTTATCCAATCAAAGACGAATACAAACATCTGCTGTTTGAGTATAAATCGACCAAAGATTTATGATGGTACTTCTTCCAATCTCTATCGACAGTTACTTAGGATGGCATCTATAAGCCCATCTCCGATAACCTTTTTATCACCTCTCCAAATGGAATTTTAATCCCATTCCCCATACAATCAACTAACAACATTACTTTGTACACTAGCGAGTGCAAACTTCTGGGCACTTTAGTTTTCAATTATCTTCCACCTTCAAGTTATGAATGACGAACATATCAATCTAACTCTTCATGTTTAAGAAGATTGAACAAGGGAAGTTGTTGTACCCCAAAAATTTCCTCTGCTTTCTCAAGACATTTCTCACCAAAGATATCAAATGCTCAAGGTTTCTCAAGGGTTTGATTAGATAAGCTCACCTCCAAAGCATCGAGCCTCGAAATTAGGGTTTTGACTGAGAATGATCGGTCATTGGCTTGTGACCTAATACATGACCTTATGGCTTGAAGTATAATCTTAAGGACTCAAACAAAACATGTTTACCTAATTTCATGGCTTAAATCATTTCTCAGGATCAAAGGTTTGATATTTGAAATTTAGATCAACTGACGAAAATTCAACCGATACACAAAAAGTCAAACTTTGACTTTTTGGTCAACATTAAATTCAAAGATAAAAATTCATCAAGACCTAAAAAAAGTAAAACCTAATCATCAAGAAAATCAAGTAAGACAAGAAATTCAACAAAAAGTCAAAGTTTCCAATACTTAGAAATTTTCTAAGTGTTTTTTACACATGATAATTTCACTACTTCATGCCAATTTTTCACCAAGACGCAAAATGATCCAAAGAAAACTTTCAACATGAAAGTTGTAGATATTGATGAAATCTAAAACTTTGTATTTGAGGGCTCATGTCCAAAAAATGCTTAGATTTGAAGATACAGGCCCATAAAGTCATGACATTTTTATCTAACACTTGGAGAAATTTTCAACAGGTTTTGGCCAATTTTTATCCCAACTTCATGGCCAGTTTTCATCAAGTTCCAATTTAATTTAATCAAAGTGGTCAACATGAATGTTGTATACAATATATTCAAGCTTCCCAAAACATCCAAGAGCATGAACTTATCATACTTGAGCTAGGAGATTCAATGGCATGAAGTTTGGCATCCATTCTTGAATCGCAAGCCATTTTTGTGAAGAACACATAATCCAATCTACATGCTATGCTACATAATCTTATGTTACAGGCCTTCTAACTTGAAAATCTCACCATATTTTAATTCTTACACAAACGTTTGAGCTGTGGTCCATTTGGTTTAAGCATTCTCCAAGTGATCTTTCCATTTTTGGCACAAAGGTACAATTGCCATTCTTGAAAAGCATGCTTTAATTACAATGTCAACTCCTTAAGCCTCTCAATGGTTCCTCCTTCACATACACAATATCAAAGAAAGAAGAAACCATCTACAACCTGTAAAGCACTCCTAAAAAAACACGCCATGCTCATATTGGAACTATGAAAAGTCATGAACTATCATGTACAACCCAACCTAGCCAGAACATGTGATCTTGCCAAATCTGATCAACCCTTGTCTTAAAACCTCTTGCCTATAAATAGAGAGATCATTTGAAAAAAAGGGGAGAGAGAAGAGAGATTAACAAACCATTAAAACTGCTATACTCTCAAAAACCAGAATTGTCCACAAAATATCCACTTTTGAGCTTTGAAGTCCAAATCTTTGAACCTCTAACACCTTGCAAGTTTTGCCCAAACAACCATCTAAATACTTCACATGCATCATATAGAAGTTGTTCAAACACAAGAATAACTTATGTAAATTCATTATCACCCTCTTCCAAACTAAAAAATGGTACTTTGCAACTTGACTTGGTTGGAGTGATTCAACTACTTTCAGCATAAAAGGAGGATTGGAACAACTTCAAGAAGGTCCAAAGGAGCTCAATCAATCACCACTTCACACCCGGAAACTTCCATACGTGTTCTAAAGTCTTCGCTTCAAGGGCTAAATTTTATGAAACTGTAATATCTTTATTCATACATCATTTGCTTTTGCTTTCAAAAGGATACAACAGGACAGATCAAAGTCATAACTTAGTAAAAAGCCAGGCCAGGGGTTGACATGGGTGCCCATGTCACACGACACGGCCCGTGTTAGCTCAGTTGGGTTGCAAAATTAACAAAAATGTAGAGCATGCCTTGACACGGGTTCCCGTGTCACACGACACAGCCCGTGCCAATTCAACTGGTTCAAACACGTGCAAAAACCAGGTAGGCAGGGGCTGACACGGGTGCCCGTGTCACACAAAATGGTCCGTGTCATTTTGGCTAGAATAAAAGTGTGTAGAGAAGCTTGAACAAGTCCTGACACAGGTGCCCGTGTCCACCAACACGACCCGTGTCAGCCCAGACACCAAATTTCTTGATTTTGAGATTTTTTTAGGTTATTTTGGACATATTGTATTGCTTGGAGATGGCCTAACACTATAAAAACTTTCCTAAAATGATACATCAAAAACATTTTCCTAAAACATTTTTTTTCTTTTAAGTAAACTTAGACCTAGGTTTTTTTCTTCAATTGAATGAACTACAAAACCTTTTATATGAAAAAACCTTAAAAAACTATTTCTTTTCACTTTGCATTTTCTTACGCATTTTTTACATTATGAATTATGTAATTGTCAAAGCCTTATAATAAAAATTAGGGTTCATTTTACTTGTTATCCCAATTTGTAAATTTGTATCTCCCATCCCTCAAAGTATTGTAATAGCGTAGGACATTTAAATTCCGCAATTTATGGTTTTCCATATTATTGCTAATAATTAGGGTTTGTATGGAAAGATCTTAAAATCAATACTAGACAACCCTAATTCAAGACAAAATGCATGAAAACAAAAACACTTTACACACTTGCACCTCTAGGATAACCCACACTCATTGCCTCGAATAAAATAGTCATGTCCCTCGAATGTGGGATACTTTAGCAAAGATCCTCAATTACAAGATTGTAGTCCCTCGATGACCCTTCAATGTTGCCTTCGGTAAAACGATCTTAGAACCTTAGAACAAATTGTTAAGGTATCCTATAAATGTTGCCTTCTATGTCTGTACAATGACCCACGTCTGTCCCTTCACATCCAATGATAAGGTTACTTACGAACTAATGGTAAGATAACACTATCTAAAGGAGGAGGAAAAGAACAAAGACTTTCTCTTGAGTAGGTAGAACACTCGTAGTTGCTTGATCACAAAAATTTCAAAACAAACATCTTTTCAAACACACCAACACTTTCATGAAATATTTTTAAAAGCCAACACTTTGTATACATTCTTATAGAGACGAGAATCATTACAAAGTTCTCCTAAACAAAGGAACTTTTCAAAAATACTTTCAAACACACCAAACATTTTCATCAAATATTTTCAAAAGCCAACACTTTGTATACATTCTGATAGAGACGAGAATCTTTACAAAGTTCGCCTAAACAAATGCACTTTTCAAAAATACTTTCAAAAACAAATCACAAGCACATTTACAAAGCATTTCAAAGTGAGCTAGCAACTAAGAGCCCATGCATAATTACGGATGAAAAGGGTGCTAACATCTTACCTTTTCATAACATATCCCCCGAACTCAAGAAAATTCTCAAAAGGTCTTTCTTGTTCTTTTCACCCTTTCCTTTATTGGATAAAATAAAAGTCGTAGGCGACTCTTACTATCCGCAACAATTGCGATAAAATGCAAAACACCCAAGTCAGTTCTCTCACCGTATTACAGTTAGTATTTTTTACCTCGAGAAAGAATTTGAGTCAAGTTAGATGTTTTCAACATTTGATTAAGAAAGAGAAGTTTTAGTTTTAATGGATGCAAAATGGAAATGAAAAATCCAAGGGAATTCCTATTCCTAATGGTGTCATACAATGGTGATCCTAAAGTTAGGATTAACAAAAGGGGAAAGACTAACTAGTGTTAGCATACAAATATATACCTAAGGGTGAGGATAACTAATCGATAAAATAGCAAGCCTACTATTTTTCCTATTGTAGTAATAATAGGGAAATTCCCCGAATGTCGATCTCAAGGACTGCGTACAGTTAACGAGTTCAATTCACGTTCAATTAAACAAAAAACTTAATATGAGGTTTTGTTTGGTTATTGTTACTATAAAATAAACATAAATATAAATCGGTTTTTTAATAGATATGAGGAGCATGCTAGGGTAATGTGTATAACTTACCTTTTACTACCATGAATCCTGATCTCTTCAACAAAGTCATATCCTTCAATTACCATCCCTTTATGTTATCTTCCCCTAAGTCCTTAGTGGGAAAAGTTTTGAACCTTCATCCTAAAGTCTAAGTCCTTAGGGATTTCCTATGGAGTCAAGCCTTTGTTTTTTCAAGAGTTATCTAGTAACTATAGGTTATCCCTAGTCCTAGGTGATATCTATTATAGCCTAATTGTACAAAAACCTTAAGAATTATCGTCCAACTAATTATTAACCGTAAATCAATCCTAATTTGTCCGATCAAGAAAACATAAAAACATTGTGCAATTAAATTAGACAGAGAAGACTATTGTATTAAAGAAATTCAAGAATCAAAATCGTTTACAGAGTCAAATCAAGGACACCCCCTAGCATTGGGGGTTTAGCTACTCATATTATTTAAAATAATCACAAGATAAAGATTAGACATTACAAGTAATTGGATAGCTTAAATCTTCAATTGCTTTCGATCATGAGAATCTTCCACTCTCCAAGAACCTTGATCTCCGTAATATTCATACCTGTAAACTATTCTTAGCTTCTAAAAATTCCCTTCTCTCTTCTCAGAAACAAACCTATGTAGTATCGGGTCATCACCCAACAGTACAAAAAGTCCAAAATACCCTTAATGATTCAAGACCACATCAAACTCAAAAAATCAGAATTATTATCGCGCCTACCAACACGGGTCATGTCAGGTGACACGGGCACCCGTGTTGTCCTTCTTCCTTTTTCATTTAAGTTACCAACTATCAGGCTTGCTGACACGGGTCGTGTCAGGTGACACGTGAACCCGTGTCACACCCTTGACTTCTCCTATTTTTGGCTTCATTGTGGCCATCATCCTGACACGGCCCATGTCAGGTGATACAGGTTGTCATGTTAGGCCTCCTGTATATGGATATTTATATTTCTTCTAAAACTCTGGGATTTGCACCAATTTGTCCCGATTTAATATTTTGAACCTGGAAACAACAAACTACACAACCATCACATAAAACATAGAAGAATGAAATAAAACACTTGACAAAATGAAGAAACGATAACTAAAATCAACTTTAAATAAAGGTGGAAAAACCACTGATCAATCAATAACTATCGTATAGGGAACATGCACTGAGAGCAAAGTCGTGATATCAATTCAAATTGAGTGACTCATCGATCAATAATAAATAAAGGAAAGCAACAAATTCCTATAGGTAGCATGCATTAAGAGCAAAGTCGTGATCTCAATTCTAATTCAGTCTCATCGATCAACAATAAGTAAAGGAAAGCGTTAAAGTCCTATAGGGAGCATGCACTGAGAGCGAAGTTGTGATCTTAATTCTAATTGAGCGACTCTTCGATAAAAAATAAATAAGAAAAAAAATAAAGTCCTATAGGGAGCATTCCAAGGTAATGAGAAGGACAAGAATTTAATCAACCAAACACAATGGTTTACAAACTCCCTAACACTTAAATGTGTCACCCAATGAGCAAGCAATGATCAAACAAGTCTAAACCCTAATGCATACTTTAAGTGAACAATCAAGTAGCACGAATGTGTCACACACACAACACTAATGTTCCCCTAAGGTTCATGTATAAGTGGTTCTACCCTAAGGCATTACAAACCAAATCATAAGCGATCAACAATTTGACTAGCACAAAAGGCTTAGAACATAAGGATAACATCAATGCTTAACATACAGAGGTGATATGGCTTAGACAAGATGGAGACTCAACCAAGGAAGAAAGTACATCCTAAATTTCATACACATACATCCTACAAATGAGGAAAGAGTTGCAAAGTGATCATACAAATAAAGGATAAAGAGACTAAACCAAAGATCAAACAGGTTCCTAAGACTTATACTACTAAAGATTATAGACTTATGGACAAATTATGGGAACAAGAAAAGGTTATATTTAAGTAAGAGTTAAGTTAAAATTCATGCATTACTATTACAAATAATTACATGGTATCACATACCCACAAAATTTGAACAACTAGCCAATTGACGTAGTGGAGGAGGAATATGTTTATAAACTTCACAAAGTAATCAAAACTTTGGAATTGAGTAAGTTTCAAGTTGAACATGATAGAGGAAATTAAAAGTCAGTATATATCTTATCATCATTAATCTCAAACAAAATTTACAATAAAGATCATGATTAAAACAAGTTATGCGCTGAAGTTAGGTCAAAACACGTTAGTTGATAACATAGGGGTTAAGCAACATGATAAACTAAACACATGACCTAATTATAAACTATACATCATGGTAAGAGGTACCTAATCATGTTATCATGTTTATTAAATAATTATTGAAGTGTTAGTCAAAGCATTGGAGGCTATACAAACGAAATCAACTCTTAACTAGGTAAACAATTGGACAATTATTCATTTTTGTGCAACCACAAAAGAAAAATTCGAACAAAGGTCTAACGAGACCTAAAAATCATGGTATTATATCACAAGGCATATTATCATGTATATTATCATATCACAAAAAATCCCTAAGCTATTGCATAAATGCAAGTTTAAAAATTAAACAATTGCATATACATTAGTTTTTGATTAGGCATGCATCGAGGCTCCTAAAGCTACTTAAAAATGATTTAATTATCCATTAAAAAAATACCAAGTTAACACTTAAACCATGGTCAAATAAAACTTATACCATGAAAAAAATATTGGTTCAAAATAATTGTCAACAATCATCAAACACTAGCCTTGATCAAAGACTATGTAAAATAGCATACCCTCACAAAAGGATTTAAATGAAAATGAAAAACCAATTAGAATAATATGGAAAAATAATATAAAAATATCTAAGGCATAAAAGAATCACAACCATATTTATACAGATTTTATTTTTCGAGAAATGATAAAAAAAATTGCACCAAAACATGCATGGTATCATACAAACATCACTTGTCAACGTATTATCCAAAAAATTACTTAAAAATAAAAATGGAAATCTATTAAAAAATTTCACAAAAATCATGATAAAATTCATAAGACATTAATGAGCCAAGAATGTATTTTTTTTCACATTTTTACGAGCTAATTGAATACATATTAAGAATTTTATGCATGGAAATAGTGGCTCTATCAACATTTTTGCATATTAACTAAAATTTAGTCAAGTTGCGTTAAGGCCCAATAACAAGAGGGTGAAAATAGTGAAGGGGCTAAGCCCAAGATCGATTCATGCTTAATCCTGCTTATCAAAAACCAAAAATCCAATCCTCCAGATTTGTATTCATGTCACATTTTTATTTATTTTTGAGACACACACGCACGCACATACAAAAACACACACACGCGCACACACAACCTTACTACCAAAAAAAAAAAATCGAGCCAATCATAATCTAGCCTGTTATATTTATAATTATCCAAGTAGAAAAATAAAAAATGAAATCAACTAAATGGAATCTGATTGGTTGAATAGGAAAATGCATGACTAATAAGAATTTGACACGCCTAGGGCTAATAAGCACATTGTGATAACACAGTAAACCAAAGACAAATTCGGTTAGCTTCTCAGACGGTGAGGGTGGCCGGAAAATGAGAACTCTATCAGAAATGACCAAATCTAACATTGTCTGACTCAGTTTTCTTCCCTAATTCCAAGTCTAACCTCTGTTTTCAACAAATCAAGCGTAATCAGCAATAAATTTCAACATAAAAATCAAATCCAAAAAATCTTGAATTACGTACGTATGACCATGAAAACATGTGAGCCTAGCTCCAGCCTTCAGTGGTTTGGAGCACACAGATGAGCCTAGCATGGTAAACTAAGTATGCTGAGTATACTTACCTGTTGAAGGTCATGAAAGTGGAATAGATCTTCAGAAAACTCTCCACTGTGTTCTTTGATTCTTGATTGAGAATAAGGACCCTCCATGCTTCAGAACACTGACAAATAAACTTTGCCAAACTTTCGAATATTGCTGATGAAGATGAAGAATGAAGCTGTAAACCTTCTGCCTCAAATGAATATGAGAGAGTAAGATTTGGTTACATGTTCTTGAGAGAGAAAGAGAGAGAAGAGAGTTTGTTTAAGGTGAGAGCGAAAGAGAGTGATTTAGTTATGGTGTTGAAAAAGAGAGAATGAGAAAAAAATTTGATTTAAGATGAGAGTGAGGGGTGGTTACAATTGAGAAAGAGAATGAGGAGAGTTTGTTAGCATTTTTGTAACTGAATCAGAACTAGTTTTTTTTTGGTGATGGCTATCACACTCTGCAAAAGAAGAATGGTGATAGGATTATCTAGGTTCTTCAGGCGCGTATGTTCAAAACCTCTCCTTTAAATGGGTTCAAGTTTGGTGATATCAAGAAAGACAGTGAGAGTCACAGATTTTCAGAGGTTTGTTAAGTTGTTGTTTAGTTTATCAAGTGGTAGAAGGAGTAGGATAATTATGGTGGATAACAACTTAGCTTGCAAGTTTAAATTTCTATTTGAAAGTTAACTTCTTCTCTACGCATGCGTGACAAGCTAATGTGTGGCCAAATGTAGAAACTGGGAGATAGTCTTGTACTGCAGCATTGTATAGCTATCACATATAACAAAATGTTTTCTGGTGAGCAGAATTGGCTGAGTGGCTCAGCTATGATCTTGGCCATATACTTCACTTCTTAGCTTAATAAATTGAACCCTAAGATTTTTTAAGCTACGATCTTAAAATAAAAAATATAGAGACAACTTATGTGAATAACTTTTGTGTTGAACATTAGTCAAGGTAAGGCCTGTAGCACCATCAAAAGTGACTCATGAGTCATGGTGTATTGCCTGATTGAAATGTCATGCATTTGCTAAATAATCCAGTCAACCACTCACTCCTCGTGCACCACTTCATGAATCTCTAATTTCTTTCACAGTGAACTAAAATGGTTGATCTTGTCATCATGAGAAAGATCACACATCATAGAGCATCTTTGATGTTGAAGAGTTCTTAAAATAGGGCCTTGATCATCATATAAAATGGCCATGAATTCATAGTATCGTTACTGATTAAATTATCTTGAATTTCTCTAAGTGCAATGTTCATATGTCAGCTTCATGTTCCTTACTTCTCGTCCTTCTAACTTTCTCAATAGTTATTCAAATGAAATGTTCTTGGTACCATGGAAGAGAGCATGAATGATATAACACTTTTGATGTTGAAGTATTCCTGAGATATATCCTTAAACACTAAGCAAAATGGCCATGAAGTTGCCTTCTCACAACTGATCAAACTCTTAGGGACATACTCTAAGTTATGAACATTCTCAACTTATGATTACTTAACTTCTCATAGTCATATCTTGAGCAATGACTGATCAAATAAAAAACTTCTTGAAGCAAAGTTGAGGAGAGAAACTAGACCTATCACTTTGATGTTGATCATGAAACCAAGTGCAGCCTGAATTATGGAGTAATATGGTTGGCAACATATGATGGCGAAATTGATTAAAATGCTTCAAAATTTTACCAAGTGTCGGGAAATAGTTATGTATGGACATTAATCTTCTTGGCCAAATAACTTGAAATCCAAGAATTTTTTTAGGATTGACCCTCAAGGACAAAAATGTAGTATGAAATATTCTCTTTCCAATGACTATAAATTTGCAAATTTCTAACCACGTATGAGTGAGGTAGAGAGCTATGAAGTTGGAACCATGAGCATAAAAATTCTTAAAAACTTAAGAGAAATTTCTAAGCGTGAGATTACTTAAAAATGCAAGAAACCTCATTTTTAGCCAATTCCCTTGATTTTCCTAACAAATGATCACATTTTTTCCATATCTTGAATTTTGACAATGAGTTTGACCAAAAAACCCATTTGGCCGACCTTTGACTTTTTTGTTGACTTTTACCCATACACACTCAAATCTCTTCTTATTCAATTCATCCTTATTCTTTGATAAAATGTGAAGATTACTAAACCACATATAAACGATTTAATACCAATAGGAGACCATGAAATCATTTTAGGCTTGGAAAGTCAGTCACATTACATCCTTGCCCTAAACCCTAATTGGTAGCCACGATGTAGGAAGAGTTGATCAAAGCTCTAAACCCTAATTCCTATGAGATAGTCTAAAGATCTCTTGAACTAACATGTCTCTTGCATAAGAAGGATACTTGTGATGATGAGACTTCATATATTCAATCCTTACAGGTCAGATCTCTTCTCTTGAGTGATACACACTCCCACAATCAACACCTTGATCCCATACCGTTGAGTTAATGCAATGCAAATGATGGGTATGATGATGAAGCATAAGCTATTTTGGTTTATAAATAAGAGGGAAAATTTTGGGGTACAACAGCTGCCCATATTCAATTTTCTTGGACCTGAAGGTGAGAAAAGTAAGGTCTTTTGAACATTCGAGGTAAAAGGGGATTGAATACCGAGTGAACCGTAGAATTTACACTCTGGGTGCAACAATGGGATATTAGATATATATTTCGTTTTTTCTGGAGGAGGCCACTCGGGGGTGGAAGTTTACACACAAAAGACCAACCGAAGAGGACTCATGGGGGACTATTGATAAAATTGTGTTTAGGAAATGTACACGGCCGAAGGCGGGTACACAAGGAATACTATTTGGAGGTAGACTCCTACAGAAAGAACGATGAACAAAGGCAAACTTACAACACAAAGGGACCGACCAGAGGGGGATGTTATCAACCAATATAAGAAATATACACGATCGCAGACGGGTACACAAGGAAAACTATCTACAAATATCTTCCTAAGAAAAGAACGTTGGGATAAGGCGAACTTAACAACGAAAAGAGACCGGCCGAAGGAGGCTCTTAACAACCAACATTGGAAATGTACACAGCCAAAGATGGGTATACAAGGAAAATCATCCGCAAATATCTTCCTAAGTAAAGAACGCCGGGAGAAGGCAAACTTAACAACAAAAAGAGATCGACTGAAGAGGGCTCTTAACAAGAATACCAATAAACATTGGAAATATATGTCAGGCCGAGGGAAGGCATATAGAGGAAAGAGACCAACCGAACGAGACTCTTAACAAAGATATCAATGAACATTGGAATTATATGTCAGGCCGAGGGAAGACATAAGGAATACTTGTCAAAGGTAGATTCCTATAGAAAGAACACCAATCAAAGGAGAACTTACAAAGAAAAGAGACCATTCGGAGGGGACTCTTAACAACCACTACTATTGGAATGTACACAGTCTGAAGTGGGTACATAAGGAATGCTAGTTGGAGGTAGATTCCTACATAAATAACGCTGATCAAAAGGTGAACTTACAACAAAAATAGACCGGTCGGAGAGGGATCTTATCAACCAATACTATTGGAAATGTACACGGTCGGAAGCGGGTACATAAGGAATGCTAGCCGGAGGTAGATTCCTACAGAAAGAATTTTGACTGAAAGGCAAAGTTAGAATGAAAAGAATACTAGCCGAAGGTAGAATCTTAACAAAGATACCAATGAAAATTTGAAATATATGTCAGGTTGATGGAAGACATATAGGTGAAAGAGACCACCGAAGGGGACCATAACAATGAAAGACGCATTTTTACAACCAAAGGAATATCGAAATACTATCAGAGGGAGAGACACCAACTAGTACAGAACTCAACCAAGGAAGGACGCACCTTCCCTACCAAAAGGATTCCAGTAGACCATCTGGACTTTGAAGTTTGCACAAAAGTAATAGACTCTGAGGGGATTAACTCTTCTGGGGATTTATCAATAGATTTATCTCAAGAGAACCACATGATTGGCTTATGCTTGGATGCATGCTCGAATTTTTCCATGGCGTAATGCTCCATAAACAATGAAAGTTCTACGCATTTAGGTAGATTCAATGTAATGATGCATGTTTGAATGTTCCATCGGGGAACCGCGGGAGAAACAAGGGTTTCTAAAGAGAAGTCCTTGAAAATCTGGTCTTCTATGAAGATTAAAAATCTAGATTATTAACAACCACTGGTTATAAACTACGGTGTGAGATTTCAAATCAAACACAACAACTCTAAGGAGAGATGCCACTGAAAAGTGAACTTTAGGAAGGACATTACAAAAATAAATTGCAGTCCACTGAAGAGAGCTAACTTTTGCTTCAACCTACTCTTAGATTCCTGGGGATATATATGTTACCTCCTCGTTGGGGATAAGGAGCAGTTCATCGGGAAATAGAGATTTCCTTCCATAGAACCCTGGCCAAAACAGCCTCTACTGGAGATAATGAGACTTCTTGAACAAGAGAAACTCAAAGATAAACTCCACTGGGAAACAAATCTTAACTTAGGAAGAAGATACTTTCTTGAACAAGAACTCCTTTAAGCTTAATTTCCACTGGGGATGATACAACATCTCCCATCACTGGGGAATAAGAGAATTATTAAGAGAACTCTCACACGTGTAAGGTATACTTGGGAAGCACACCTCAGAAGGCCTTCAATCAAACACAACATTGATGGGTAGAACTTCCTAAAAACATCACCGAGAAGATAGTTTGAGTGCAGACTCCACTGGAGAAAAGTAGACCCTTATATACTTCGCTGGGAGAGGTATTCTACTTTTGGACTGGTACGAAACCATCGCAAATGGATAATGATACCTGCAAAACGCACATTTCAACATGGCTCAGGTATAACGTGGCAACTTTAGCCGTCATCCCGGGAACTTGATATCTCAAGAAATTTTCAATTGTTTACCTCGTGTTTTGTAGAGAACTCAATGTCCTTATAGGAAAATTTTATAAAAAATTCTATAAGTTTTTGTAAACAAAATAGTAAAAGTAAAAAGAAAGAGAACCTTTTAATCAAAAGTGGAAAATTTATTGATTGATTAGCCTGTAAATAGGCATTTACATCAGGAAGCAATTTTATAAAAAGAGGTTATTACATCCATAATAAAAAGGAAATACAAAGATGGAAATATGATCACAGATTCCCATCAAATCCCGCTTCTGCTATAACTCTCGTGTCTTCAAGGTATCTCAACACCTTGATTTTTGAAGAAGACAATTGGACTGATTACTAGCCTTTAGAGTTACCAACTACCATGGTAATGTAGTTATGGATCCGGGGCAGACCATAATCATTCGCTTTTAAATCCCTAACTTTTGCTTGGATCGCCGTTTTTGGGTTTTCAATCCTACGAGATACCCTTTTTTGCCTAGCTTTCCCTTTTCGGGTTTTCAACTTAGTGGGTATACTCAATTCTTTTGATTAGTTATTTTTTATTCTTAATTTTTGCCTGAACCTTTTTCTTTTTATGGTTCGTTGGGATGCCCATTTTTGCCTAAGCCATCGACTTAGTGGGTCTATTTTTATGCGAAGTATTTTTTAACTTCGTCTGCATTCATAGGGAGTGTAAAATCTTCTCCGTCCATAGTTTTAAGCATCATAGTTCCTCCTGATAAAACTTTCTTTACAACATATGATCCATCATAGTTTGGAGTCCACTTGCCCTTGGGATCTGTTTGAGGAGGTAGGATTATTCTTAACACATGGTCACCAACCTGGAAATTTCTAGGTCAAACCCTTTTATCAAAATATTTCTTCATCCATTTCTAATATACCTACCCATGATAGATTGCGACCAATATTTTCTCATCAATAAGGTTCAACTGATCAAGTCTCTTATGAACCTATTCAACTTCGTCAAGCTTTACATCCATCATAATCCTCAATGAAGGAATCTCAACTTCCACAAGCAGGACTGCTTCCATACCACAAACCAAGGAAAATGGGGTTGCCCTTGTTGAGGTACGTACTGAGGTATGATAACCATGCAAAGCTAAATATAACATCTCAAGCCAATCTTTATAGGTTACAACCAACTTTTGCACGATCTCCTTGATGTTTTTATTAGCTGCCTCAACAACGCCATTCATCTTCGGACGATATGGAAAAGAATTATGATGCTTGAAATTGAAATTTGTGCACATATATTTCATCGTCTTATTATTGAGATTTGGTCCATTATATGTAATGATCTTCATGGGCACCCCATAGTGACAGATGATTTGATTTTTGACGAAACAAGAAACTACTTGCTTGGTGACATTTGCATACGATGTGGCTTCAACCCATTTGGTGAAGTAATCAATGGCCATCAAGATAATATGATGTCTCTTGGACGTAGTTGGTTCAATTCTTCCTATCATATCAATGCCCCACATTTTAAAGGTCCACAGAGAGGTCAAGACGTTTAAAGGAACCGGAGGCACATGTAACTTGTCTACATATATCTGGAATTTGTAACAAGTTCTGGCATTATTATAGCAATCAACCTCCATAGTGGACCAGTAGTAACCCGCTCTCAGGGCTTTCTTTGCCATAGTATATCCACTAGAATGCATCCCGAAGGTACCTTCATGAATCTCTTCTATGATTTTAGCTGCTTCATGTTTATCCACGCATTTGAGCAACACATAATCATAGTTCCTTTTATACAATACACCACTGGTCAGAAATAATTTGGCTAACAACTTTCCTAGTCTTCTTGTCGATAATTAATGCATCTTCTAGATACTCTTGCTTCTCAAGATATCTTTTGATGTCATAAAACCAAGGTTTTTCATCAATTTTTCTTCTTCTGCTTCGTAGCAGTGTGCTGGTTCATCCAACCTCATGATGAAAATAGAGGGGGCCTCATTCACCCATTTAACTTTAAACATGGATGAAAGAGTAGCCAAGGCATCTGCTAGCTAGTTGAAAGTAATCTGATACAAGTAGTTAACCAACTTCAAGATATGATCATAATATGGTATCACATTTGGGTGATGCGTCTCCAAATCACTGTTGACTTGGAAAATCTCCAGGGCAGAATCTCCATAGGCATCTAAAATTTTGATCCTTAAATCCATAGCAACTTCTAAACCGAAGATACATGCTTCATATTTAGTGATGTTTTTGGTACAATCAAAACATATCCTTGTCGTGAATGGGATATGAAAATCTGTAGGAGAAGTGGTGATTGCACCAACACCATTCTTTAAAGCATTCGAGGCACCATCGAACACCATCGTCCATCAAGATCCTGGTTTAGGACCTTCGTCTGGTATGGGAATATTGCAATTCCTAATATACATAATATCTTCATCTAGAAATTCAAACTTTATCGGCTGATAATCATCTTCCAATGGCTGGTGAGCAAGATAGTCTGCCAATACACTATCCTTGATGGCTTTCTGGGTATTATATTGGATGTCATATTCAGTCAAAATCATCTGCCAACGGGCTACTCTTCCTATGAGAGCTAGATTTTCAGATATATATACTTTATAGGATCCATTTTGGATATCAAGGGAGTAGTACGAGTTAACATATATTGTCTGAGACGTTTTGCTGCCCATGTAAGTTCACAACTTGTCTTTTCTAGAAATGAGTAACGTGACTCACAATCTGTAGACTTCTTGCTCAAGTAGTAGATGGCGTTCTCTTTTCTACCTGTCTCATCGTGTTGACCGAGTACATAGCCCATGGAGTTTTCTAACACCATCAGATACATAATAAAAGGATTTCCATCCATTTGAGGCATGAGGATTGGAGGTTCCTGTATATATTATTTTATTCCATCAAATATTGTTTGACAGTTCTCATTCCACCTGATAGCTTGATCTTTTCTTAGCAGCTTAAATATTGCTTCACACGTGGTTATGAGATGAGAGATGAATCTAGAAATGTAGTTCAACCTCCCCAAGAAACCACAAATCTCTTTTTCAGTTCTTGGCTCAGGCATCTCTTGAATTGCTTTTACTTTCACGGGATCAACCACGATACCTCTTTCACTGACAGTAAAGCCCAATTTATTTCTCGACCTCACCCCGGAGGTTCACTTGTTCAGATTTAGCCTCATCCTAAATTTTCTTAATCTTTCCAACAATTTCTGCAAGTGGATCAGATGTTCTTATTCTATTTGTGATTTGGCGATCATGTCATCGACATAAACTTAAATCTCTTTGTTTATCATGTCATGGATGAGAGTGACCATCGCCCGCTGATAGGTTGCCACTGCATTCTTCAAACCTAAGTACATTACTTTATAAAAGAAGGTCCCCTGTGGGTGATGAAATTAGTTTTATCCATGTGGGTTAACAAAAAGTTATCTTTAGAGTTTTCTCTACTCAAGTCGCTGTAGTTAACACACATGTGTACCTTTCCATCCTTCTTCGGTACAGACACAATATTAGCAACCCACAGAGGATAGGAAATCACATTCAATAAAACCATAACAAAATGTTTTTGAACTTACTCCTTAATCTTCTTAAACATCTCATGATGAGTTCTTCAAAGCTTCTATTTAACTGAAGGACAATCTTCCCTAAGAGGTAGCTTGTGCACAAGAATGTCAGTACCTAACCCCGACATGTCCTCATAAGACCAGGCAAAGAAATCCACATATTCTCATAGAATTGTAATTAACCTCTGTTTCACACCTTCTTCTAAAGTGGCCCCAATCTTGACCTCTTTTATTACTGTCGCTGTGCACAGGTTGACCACTTCCAGAGATTCCTAGTGTGGTTGGATGACCCGTTCTTCCTGCCTCAGCAGTCTGGCTAACTCTTCGGGAACTTCAAAATCTTCTTCGCTTTCTTATTCGGCCTGGTAAATTGGATTTTCAAAGTCACATAGAGTCATAAAAAAATCATTACTGATGGGATCCATGATAATTGCAGAAGTGGATCTACATGTTTTGATGATTTATGTTTTATTTTAGAATAGGAGTAAAAAAAAGTAAATTGCATTGCCATTTTATTTAAAACATAAAAGTAAAAAGATAGACAAGGAACATAATATTTGAAAACAAAAACATCCTTTAGTAATGATAAACTTTACAAATGAACAAATGAGGCCCTACAAATGTTCACTACACATTGGGCATAACGTAGGAATTATTCATGATGAAAACAAGAAAGAAAATTACTCGTGATGACGAGTGACTGAGACAAAGTCTTCAGAATACCAGTTGATAACCCTCCACTCTGGGACTGTGGGATGGATCCAAATGTCTATATCATAGTCATTGTCGACTTCATCTTCGACATCATTAGCTTCCACTTCCTGAACCGTACCAGCACTGATGAATTTAATGGGGCTAGGGTGCCCCTGGAATTATTGGAGTCAATGTCTGAACCACCTGGCCTGCCTTGTATCCTAGGCCACCCTTATCATGTTTGATGGGTAAATCAATTACTCGTCCCCAACCTTTGAGATGTCCTAACTTTACAACCGCACATGCTTGTTTCAAATACGCCATAGAAGTTTGTGGCCTTGCCACCTCAGGACAGGAAGTTTTCATAACCTGGACTACCTCAATAGCTTGGAACAAAGAACTTTCCCTTAAACCTCAACATAGTGGAAGGAACTTAAGTGACTGACTATATAATCTTCTTCTCGACACACAGTAACCATTTTCCCATTGAGCAAGTACTTCAATTTTTGATGCAATGTAGAAGTCATCACATCGACAAAATGTATCCATGGCCTCCCAAGGAGACAATAGTAAGCGAGTTGAATATCCATTATGACGAATGTGATATTGAAAAATTATGGCCCTACACGGTTGGGAAGGTCCACCACTCCAAATACAGTTCTTCTGAAGCCATCAAGAGCTCGACCTACCAATTCACTTAGCCTGAGTATTTTCTCGTCGTAATCAATCTTCATCAAAGATCTCTTAGTTAGAACATTAAAGGAGGGTCTCGTGTCCACTAATACACGAGAAATAGTCATTCTTGCACATTCAATCAAGATATGCAAAGTGATCTTGCTGGTTGATCAAAACATGCTAATGGGCCGATAGATGATATCTGGCTTGCTGGAAAGTTGAGGAGAAAAAGGGGGATTGTATCTGCAAGTCACTTTTATGATCAAGTAAGAATGGGCGCAAAGAGATACAAGAAGAATATTACGGTTTAAGGTTTGAATAATGGATATCTGGTCCTCACATGTGTGAGGGTTTATATAACACCCTCGGCGCTTGGCCATTGGTCCCTATTTTCGGGCCTAGATACGCAGGTCTGCAAAAATAAGTAACTATCAGGACTCAGTCAAAAATGGCATGTGTGCCCGTAACTAGTCGTTGGTTCCTAGGAGGAGGCAGATTACGGATAGAGAGGCATTCTGGACGTTTCCTGGTTGTCTGCTTGACTCGTGTCGGGATGATTGGGAGATACATACTAGCTAGGTCAGGCGTGCGTATTAGGCATTGTTGGTCGTGCTTCTTGGGGGCATGGTTGATCAGGATGATAGACCATTGTTATTGGGTCACGCCATGGGTAGAAGCGGATTGGGCCAATTCCAGTCATTGGGCAGTCGAGAATAGGAGCCCCCTAAGTCGTTACTCATGGGCACAAGAGTGATAACTTACAATCATCTCGCGAAATGAGGGTTCTCCTTGGTCGATTTCACGCGAGGAGTATAAGTGATGCTCGGTGTGCTTGCCTAGTGAGGAGAGGAATAGTTGAGCGGCTTCGAGGGGAAATTTCGTACGAGGAGTCTAAAAATTGCTCAGTGCGTTCGTCTTTCAAGGAGAGGAACAACTAGTTTGAATTTGGAGAGTTTGCATGATATGTTTGCATCGAGCCATGTGTTGTCATAGAGGCGTGATGATGGCTAGCTTAGGGACTACGGCGTTTTGATGATGCCCTTTGTGGTTCCCTAGGTTCATGCTCTCTCACGTGCCACCAGAATGTTCTATAAAAGGAGGGGAAAAAGCTTAATTTTCACTTTTCGCTTGCTCTTCTTCTGCTCGTTCCAACTGTTTTTTGCTCGACTTCATCGGTCTCTAAAGTTTTTGTTTGTTCTGGCGCTTGTCCCTGCCTATTCTGCCATTTTTATTCTTTGATTTAGTAAGTTTCTCGATTCTCTTTATCTCTGTGGATTTAACTTTTGTCATAGCTTAGATTTCGAAGTTTTCTCCTAGAAATGCATGTGGTTAGGGTTTAGGGTAACTTACCGTTTAGAAATCCCGACGAAGTGTTGGTTGGTAACGGTGGTTTCTCTAGGTGAGATTGTTGGGGATGCCACGTGTTCTCCTTGGGAAGTTAGGAATCGCGGTGGCGTTTGATGAATTTAGATGGTTTTTTCGGAGAATTTAGGTCGTTTTTATCGTTCTATTCCCATTTTATGGGTGAGTCCAGCTCGTTTAGTTGTTGTTAAGTGAAGGCTCTAGTCGGGTATACAATCCTCGTTCCTTAGTGCCCTTTCACTTGATTAGCAGTGGAAGGGTGTATTTGACTTTGATGTCAAACTCACTTTTATCCTCTACTTTTCAGGTACAATGGTTAATAATGTTGATGCTGAATTTATGAACGAGCCTAGTGATTCTGCTCAGGGTTCCATTGAGAGCACATCTAGTGAGAGGAGTACCTAGGGAGCATATGAGTCCAAGCCGGATGTGTTGGAGCCAAAATCGCCTAGGTAACAAGTCACCGAGGGAGATGTAGAGATGGCTCCTACTAGCCGAGCTGGTCCAAGTGTGCCCGCGGTCGAAGAGGATCCATTGGCTTGGATCGCACCGGACCCGTAGAATAATGCTTCTCATTTCATCGAGCATCCCGATGATATCTTTACATTGGTGGACCCGGAGATAGAGCGTGAGGGCATCGAGGAGCAATGTGCGATATACATCCCCGGGAAGAAAAGTAAGATCTACTCAAAGTTTGAAGCTCGACGACTTCCCATGTGTGATATACCGTTCAGGGAGATGGGTTTTCGACTTCCTTTCTCGGATACTCAGGTGGCGGTTTTTAGGCTTCTTCGACTTGCTCCATCCTAGTTGCACCCGAATTCGGTTGCCTTCATGCGGGCTTTCAAGATCGTGTGTGACTATCTTGGTATCGGGGCCACCATTCCTCTATTCTTCTATTGTTTTCATTTTCAAAGGAGCATGTTCGATGCTCAGTTCGGATGTGTTTCTTTAAATAAGGAGAACAGAAAAGTGTTCAAGGAGTATTTGAAAACTATCAGTTTCGTCAAGGACAAGTACATGCTCATTCAGCTTATCTCGGAGAGTGCATTATTGAATGTCTTCGAGATTTCTCCAACGTATGACGAGGATGAGGCCCCTATTCTGAACGAGGAATGGAAGCACATGAATAAAATGGTGCTCAAATGCCATTTCCACTGGACTAGGAATCACTATGATAAGGGGACCAAAGTTTATGTCTGGAAGAAGGGTCAACTTGGTCCCGAGGACCAGGCTAGTTTCGACTGCCTATCTGCCTTTTTTGCGGGGATTACTCCTGTCCAACACGTGGTAGAGGAGGGAAATCAGTTGTCGACAAGGATGGGAAGGTGGTTTACGACCTTGGTTTGATATGTGTCAAGGAGCTCCTCGAGAACGAGGATCTCGTAGTGTATATGGGTAGTTACTTTATAATCTGATTAAACTTGTGAGCATGATATATTGTTTTGGTTTGCTGACCATAATTTGTTGTTTCCTCACAGGTAAGACGAATCCTACTCAAGAGAGTTTAGCCAAGACGGTCGCCTAGAACCTGAAGAAGGCAAATAAGAGTGTTAATTCCTCTTCGTCTAACACGGGGAAGGCTCCTATGTCAGACTCAGGTGCTTCATCAACAAGGCCATCGGCTAGGACTCTCTACCCCTTGCAGGTGTCTCTAAGGCTCAAAAGGCAGCGCAACGAGGGCACCGTTAATCTGATGGGGGAAAAGAGAAGGGGAGATACAAGTTGCCTCCTTGCTGGCATAACAGGGCCTTCTCCAAAGGTTCTTCCTTGTATCTCCTTTGGGGCAAGTTCCTTTTGCTAGAGGAGTTGAACCTTCTGGCTAAGCGGGTTGCATTGGCGCATGATGCAGGGGCAATTATGAAGGTCCTGGAGATGGCCTTCGCATACACCAAGGGAGGCTCCTCTCAAGAAGTTGAGATGAGAAAATTGAGGGCTAAGTTGGCCGACACTGAGAGGGAGTGTACCGATGCGGGGGTTACTCAAAAGCTGGCAGAGGAGAGCCTGGAGAAATTGACTAAGGAGAATAAGGCACTGCTGCTTGATAAGAAAGCTTCTGATAAACAATTGGCATCCTTGATGGTCAAAGTAGCTTCTGTTGAGGACGAGCTGGAAGAAGCTCAAGGCTAAAAGACCCGCGTAGAACTCGTTGCTCGCCTTCAACTGGTGATGGATGATGCTTTGGCTACTCCTGAGGGGAGCTTTGACAACACGGTGAAGCAGCTTCGAGTCTTGAAGCCTGAGGTCGAGCTCAATATGACCGGGATGAGACTCCATTACTATGTGGACAACGAGAAGATTGTGATCCCCGAATATCTCAAAGGTGTTAGGGATGTTCCGGTTAGAGAGCCATCTTATCAAAAGCCATCAGAGGAAGAGCCCTAGCCCGATACTTGATTGTATCTTCTCTTTATTTTGTTTCAGCCTGCATATCGTTTTGATATAATTTTATTTCGTGGACTTTAACCCATTTTTTATGTAAGTTTCGATCAATCGAGGTCCTATGGGATACAAGCTTGTATTTTTGAATGGGGGCCCTGGGCCTCCTTTTTGTAATATTATGTACAATTGCGACCTTGGTGGTTGTCTTTAATTCTCCGACTGTGGTGGTCATTTTGTTTTAATCTATATTGCTCAAGTGTTTATGAATTTATATGATTCTGTTGATTATGTGAAACATTTACATGTTTTTGTATGCTTGTATGCTTGAGACGCTTTTTTATTGATTAAAAGGTTGCGGGGTTTTTTCTCATTAGTTTTGAAGTTCACCAGTGTGGAGAGACTGGACAAACGGCCAGGATGATTACCGGGAATGGGCTAGAACTCAGGTCTCGTTTCGAGGACCCGAGCTCGGTGGCATGAACTTTCCATCGCAAGCTCAATGTTCTGCCAACATGGTACAATAATGATAGAGCTCGTTTGAGTTATCCATGTCGGGCTAAGGATCTGTTCATTGAAAGATTGGAATATTGTCTCTTTGTTAAATTTTAAGTGTCATGCTTGTTCCTAGGCATAAATGTATTATTAGGAAAAGATGTGTTTGTCTTGTCGATGAAACACGGAGACTGTTCAATGTCTTAACTGTAATATTGCCTTAGTTTTTCGATTTTCTATGGTCGATCAAGTTGTTCCCCATGTAGGTTTTCCAGGTAGTAGGCTATGTTCCCCATTTTCGTATGAATGCGGTAAGGGCCCTCCCATTTGTGGCGAGCTTTCCCTTGCGAGATTCTTTGTGATTTCTCTTTAGGAAATTGCTGCTGACTTCGACCTCTCTCCATATGACTTTGGTGTCATATTGCATGGTGATTTTTTAGCTTGAGAGAGGCTTCTCGTAAGGCCGCTTTTATTTGGATTTCTTTGACTAGGTCGAGCTCTTCCCTTAAGGCGACGTCATTCATCTACTCGTTGAGGGGAGATTCAATTCGTCTGGAGGGTTTTATGATTTTGACAAGGATGACAACCTTGTTTCCGTATGCTAATCGGAAAGGAGTATCCCCATTTGATGAGTGAGTTGTTGTTCGGTAGCCCCATAGCACGATGTGCAACTCCTTAACCCATCTTTTTTTGGTTTCATCTAACATTCTCCTAAGATCTCTTAGGATCACCCTATTTGCAGACCCGGCTTGCCTGTTTGTCTGGGGGTGTTCAACTGAGGCGAAGTGTTGTATGGTGCCCAACTTGGCAACATATTCCTAGAAGTTTTTGTTCGTGAATTGTCTCCCGTTGTCAGTGATAATCGCTTGTGGAATAATGAAATGAGCAAGGATGTTTCTTTTATAAAAACAGAGGAATTTTTGGGCAGTTATTTTGGCTAATGCTTTTACCTCTATCCATTTGGTGAAGTAGTTGATGACTACTATCAGATATTTGTTTTGGTTAGTACCTACCAAGAATGGTCCGAGGAGGTCCAAACCCCACCAAGCGAAAGGCCAGAAGGAAGAGATAGATTAGAGCTCGTTTGGAGGTTCCAAATGCATGTCTTTGTGCCGTTGGCATTTGTCGCATTTCTTCACGTGCTCTTTGGCGTCGTGTTGCTTAATGCGCCAATAATATCATTCCCGCAATGCTTTTCTGGCAAGGGATCTTTCGCTCAGATGTTGGTCGTTAGTCCCCTCATGGATTTCGCGCAAGACGTCAGCTGCATTGTTTTTGTCGATGCATTTGAGGAGGGGAATGGAAAATCCTCTCCTGTATAATTTGCCTTTGACTAGAATGTAGGAGCAGGCTCTGTGTCTGAACATGACCGCCTCCTTCTAATTAGTTGGTAGCCCCTCTTTAGTGGGGTAGTTGTATATTGGGGTCATTTAGAAGTTTCTATCTCCTATGGCGCACACCTCCAAAGTCGAGGATATCTCTGAATCCTCGGTCGAGGAAGAATTTCCCATATTACCGATTTGTTCCCTCCTTTCTTTTTTGTGCTCGCCAGTTTTGACAGAATGTCTGCTCGAGTGTTATGTTCGCGGGGAACGTGTTGTTAATCTACAGACTTGAATTAATTCATTCTCTCTTGGACCAGAGCCCAATACTCGGCGAGATGGTCATTTTTGACATGATACTCTCCTCGTACCTGGGACTCCATGAGTTGGGAGTCTGTGAAGACTCTCACCTCCTTGGCCCCCATATCTTCGACCAGGCGGAACCCTGCTAAAAATGCTTTGTATTTGGCTTGGTTTCTTGAGGTCGGGAAGGGTAATGTGAGGGAGACTTCAATTAGATTTCCCTTATCATTCTCCAAGATGATACCTGCGCCACTACCTACTGAGATGGAGGCTCTGTCAACGGAGATAGTCCACCTGCGTGTCCCATCCGAGGGTACGGGTGAAGTCATTTCGGTTATAAAGTCGACTAGTACTTGGGCCTTGAGGGGATTCCAACTTTCATATTTGATGTCGAACTCGGAGGTTCCAACGACCATTTTAGCGTCTTACAGCCATGTCATGTTGACCAAGCACTTGCTTTATTGATTGCTCAGTTCGTACGACTATAGTGTGCGCCAAGAAATAGTTACTAAGTCTCCTCGCCGTGTTGATGAGTTCCAGGGACACATTTTCAATTTGCTGATATATTACTTCAGGACCCGGTAAGGTTTTACTTGTGAAGTAGATGGGCTTCTACTCCTCTGGAGTTTCTTAAACGAGGGCAGCGCTTACGGCATCAGATGCAACAACCAAATAGAGATAAAGGACTTCCCATTCTCTGGTTGAGAGAGGACCGGAGGATGTGATAGTGTCGGTTTCAAGTGGACGAGGGTGCACACAAATTCTTCCGTCCATTCAAAGGCTGCCTCTTTGTGGAGGTGTTTAAAGAGGGGGAACGCGTGTTGGGCAGATTTTGCCACGGAGCGAGATAGTGAGGTGAGCGTCATGTTTAGGATCTGCATGGATTTCTTTGAGTTCGGGGTTGGGAACTCAGAAAATGCCCGACATTTGTTAGGGTTGGCTTCGATTCCTTGTTCTGTTAGGTAGAAGCCGAGGAATTTTCCTTCCAGCACGCCGAAGGTGTTTTTTTTGGATTGAAATGCATTTGTCACTTCCTCGCCTGCTCGAAGACTTTCTTCAGGTAGAAGGCATGGTCGATTTCTTCTTTAGAGTTGATGATCATGTCATCCATGTAGACTTCAAGCATGTCGCCTATCTCCTCGCGGAAAACTTTGTTCATCATGCACTAATAGGTAGCGCCCGTGTTATTTAGGCCGAAGGGTATTACGTTGTAGTAATATTTTCCTGATTCGGTCATGAACGTTGTATATTTTTTGTCCTCTTTTTCCATGGGAATCTGGTTGTATCCAAAATATGTGTTCATGAAAGACAATAATTTGAAACCTGTTGAATTATCGACCAGTTTGTCGATGTTGGAGAGAGGATAAGCATCTTCCGGGAAAGCCCGATTGAGATCGATATATACAATACACATACACCACTTTCTATTATATTTTTTCACGAGGACTAAATTTTAGAGCCAGGTTATGTATTAGGCTTCAGAAATAAAATTTCCCTTTAAGAGGTCTTTTACAGCCTGCTCGGCAGCCTCCGTTTTTTTTGGAGACTACTTTCGCCTATACTAAGAAACTGCCTTAAGAGCAGGGTCTACTATCAAATGATGACAATCTATTCCTGGATCCAATTCGGGAATTTCAGTTTCACTTTAAGCGAACATATCAGCATTCTCTTCCAGGCATGCTTCCAATTGTCGCTTCGCCAGGTTGGGGAGGTCGGTGCTAACCTTCACTGCTCTATAAGGATCTCTCTCAAAGGGGACGATCTCAAAATCCTTGTCAGGGATTTGTCGTATTGGATGTGAAGTCTCCTCATTATTTGTTTCTAAGATGGAGCTCTAATCGTCGATCATGGGATCTTTCTCTTCAACTCTTTGAGGTCTTCTTTCGAGAAGCGGTTATCCAGTTCGATGGTGTCGACCTGTGTTACTGATCTGGGTTTTTCAAAGCTAGAGGGAAGAATAGACCCACTGGTTTTTCGGGATTGAGCATTGATGGAACTCAGGCCCTTGGTCGATGGTTCGAAACACTTTCCTACAGCCTTGACATCCTCGTGGAGCGTGGCGACCAAACCATCAGCAGTGTAATACTTCATCTTGAGATGCTCGATGGAGGGCACTATAATTGGCTCGACTAGAGTGGGTCATCCGAAGATGCATTGGTAGAGTGACGGAAAGTATACCACTAGAAACTAGGTCTTGATGGCCTTGTTCGTTACCCATCTACCAAAGGTAACAATCAACTCGACGTATCCCTAGGTTTGGTGATGGCTCCACTAAATCCCTGGAGATCTAAGCCTACGTACGGGGTCGATGAGTTTCATTCAGCTACAGAGTGCTAAATAGTTGGGTGTACATGATGTCAACCGAGCTCCCCTAGTCCACCAAGATGCATATCACGTTAAAGTTTTCCATGCATTGCTGCACGAGGAGTGGGATGCTCGAGTTGGGGGGCCCTTTCGGCAGTTCTTCTTGGTAGAATCCGAGGGGATGAGAGCCTCCTCTAGATTTGTCGAGGTTTGTGTCCATGTCAAAGCTGACCTCTATCTACTAATCGAAGCTTCTCTTTACAGGACCCACCGTGCACTTGTTGAATCCCCGCCGGAGATGACCATCGATGTTGGGAAGGATTCCCAACGACTGTGCAAGGAGATGTGCAGTGGGACCTCTTCCATGTCGGGAAAATATAAATCTTCCGGTCTTGTGATGCTCATAGAGACCGGAATGGTGTCGGCATATGGGGACTCCTTCCCTTCTTTGATATTCCTGGTTTCTTGAGCCTCTTCCCGGGCACTATCCTTCTTCTTATACTGCTTGAGATGCCCATCCCAGATGAGTATCTCAATTGCATCTTTGAGGTGGATGCAGTCATCAGTGTTGTGCTCGTGGCTCTTGTGGAACCTGCAATATTTTCTCTTATCAGTCCTGAGCTTGGAGAGTGTCTAGCAAGGAAAGTGCACCTCGACTTGCTTGAATTATGAATTAGCGTATTCTGTCAGAATAAGCTCTCGAGAGGTATTGAGGGGGTGTAGTCGTGAAAGTGAACAGCTTCCCCTTGTAATCTTTGGAGTCTTGGGATTTTTTCTTCTCTCCCCTCCCCACCCCCTCCCCCGACGGGATGTCGAGGGCTCGTCGCTTTTCGAGGACTTGACATTTTTCCTATCCAATGAGTCCCTTGCATTATTGGCTGCCTCATTATCTTCATACTGAATGTATGCTTGGGCTTTAAGTAGGATGGAGTCTAGCGTGGCCGGAGTTTTGATGCCAACAACTTTGGCAAAGTTGTTGTGGGGACAAAGCCCATGCTCGAGGAGATTTTTTCATGCTGTCGGTCATTGAGACCTGCACAACTTCCTTGTTGAAGCGTTTGATGTAAGCCCAAAGAAACTCATTTATTTCTTGGATGATTGCTTTTAGTGATGCTTCTGACATAGGATTTTGGTGAGAGGCAGTGAAATGCCTTGAGAACATCTTTCCCAGCTGCTTCCAAGAGGTAATGGATTAATCCTGGAGGCTTTTGTACCAGGACATGGAAACTTTCCTTGGTGTAGTTGGGAACAGTCTACACTTGATGGTGCCCCTCACTCATCGGTAGTCGAGGAGGGCATCAATATTCTCTATGTGTTCATCAGGATCAATTGTACCGTCATATGTTCCTAGAGGGGGTGGCTTCTCAAGGCCGACCGAGACTGGATATCTGTAATCTCTCTTGATAACGGGATGTGGGGCTCGTCATTGTCGCTTCCTTCGGGGGATGATGGAGGGGAGTGATGGTTCCTTACCTTCCGGGCATCGTTATCTCGTCAAGGGAATGGGCTTCTTCGCTGCTGCCTTGGTTTGTGCAACGATGATCGGTTGCGGTCGACCTAGTGGCCTTTCTTTGTCTTCTTGTAAGACGGGGAGCCTAGATCTTTCTTAGGAGGTGTACGGTTGCGTTTCTTAATAAAATAAATGTCGTGTTTCTCCTTTCTTAGTGGATGACCATGCCTAGATGGGAATATGTTGGGGGAGTCATGTCGTCGGCGCCTCTGAGGAGAAGACTTTGATTGTTTCTTCTCTCAGGCCCATATCCTCTTGCTCTGTTACAGGATAAGAGCTTTAGTCTGGTTGAGGGAAGCGAGTACTGCCATGTCCGGGTTGGCATTCTATGGAATGGGATCTAGTTGCAAAATCTCCGGTAGGATTCTTGGGACGCTTCTCGTCCAAGAATAGGTGGTCGTTGCTCTGGGCGTCGATTGATTCTAGGGACGCAGTCTGTCAGTCTCTGACGTCGAAATCGTCCTCAAGGTGAGGATGTTTTTGTGATTGCATGCACTCTAATTAAAGTGTTTTGATGAAGACCACTATACATATAGTCAAAGAAATATCAAGGCTATGGAAAAGAAGATGTTCAAAGATCATATAATATTTTAAAATCATTCTTTGAAGTATTTTACAAGTGGACAATCAACTTTCAAGATGAAGATTTATGAAGATTCATCAACAAGTTAGGTAGAACTTTTAGATTGAGGTTTTTAAAGATGATATAGTGCTCAAAATATACTCTAAACATCTTACATAAGTGTCATGATCATTTAAGAGTAAAACATTTCATGTCCATCACTTAGAAAATAAGTTTTTATCACTTTCACTCAGTGGTAACTGGTTACAGGGTTACAGTAACCGGTTACGGGGCTTTACAAAAATAAAAATAAATTATTGGTTCAGTAGTAACCAGTTACAGCTCTTGGGTAACCGATTACAACCATGTAGGTTTGAAAAAATATAAGTTGTCGCATTTGTGTAACCGGTTACAGCTCTTCAGTAACCGATTACCGCTGAAGAAAAATTTCAAATATATTTTGTTTTACTTGGCTATTGGGTGATACCTCTTGACGTCCAACCATTTTATCTTTTTACTCATTTGGGGTGTAATAAAAGGGTTCATTTCACATATAAAATTCGTTTGTATGTTGATCATAACACATGACATATTATCCAAATTTTAAAAAATTCTTAAGAGTTGTAAAACATTGAGAATTTACATATTGCATGAAATATTGTTTAGAAATTTCATACTCATCATTGTTTCAGCATATATTGAGAACTAGATCCGACTATAAACTTCTTATTAAATCTTGTCTTAAGTGTCTTGATAACCATAGTGTTATTCAAGAATTGATCATACTTTTAAAAATCAGATTTTCTATAAGATTAACCTTGTTTTTAAGATTGTTGGAAACAAGTGTGTGCATTGAAAAGGATTGTTCTTCTTGCACTTAGTGTTCAAAATCTTAAAGGATTTAAGAGCCTTTTATATCCCTATAGAATAGATAGTAAGGAATCACCTTTGGTGTGATTAGGCTTGTACAATCATTCTAAACTATAGTGAAATCTCTTATGTGTTGGCAAGAGGACGAGAGTACTCTCGATCTATGAGGGGAACCAGTATATATCTGGTGTTCATTTACTTTATGCATTTTATTGCTTTCATCAACATAATCAGAAAAACAAGAACTTTAAAAGAGAAGGAAAAAATTTACCATCACCTAATTCACCCCCTCTTAGGCGCATTATTAACTTACAGTTCCTTGCTTCCGTCGGTCTTGTGGACCAAGGAGAGCGTAGTCTTTCTAGAGAGGTGGTGATCATCATGGTCTGCCATGATTGAAGGACTGAAGGTGTAATACAGTGGGAAAACTAACTTGTTTTGCATTTTATCGCGAATGTTGCGGATAACAAGAGTCACCACCGACTTTTCTTTTATCCAACCAGGAAAGGATGAAAAGAACATGAAAGACCTTTTAAGATTTTGAGTTTGGGGGATAGGTTATGAAAAGGGAAGGTGCTAGCACCCTTTTCATCCGTAGTTATCTACGGGCTCTTAATCGCTTAGCTCACTTTGAAAATTTTCTTTTTGTGTGTGTGTTTGAAAAAATATTTTGAAAGTGTCAATGTAAGGCGAAACATTGTAATGATCCTTGTATCGGTCCTCAAGAATGCATACAAAGTGTTTTTGAAAATATTTTTGAGAATGTAGTGTGATATGTTTTTATTTTTGTGAGCAAGCGATTAAAAGTATCTACCCACTCAAGGTCGTTCTTGTACTTTTCCTCCTCCTTTAGATAGTGTTATCCATACTATTAGTTAGTAGGAAGCTCTGTCGTTGTATATAAAGGGACAAGCGTAGGGTCATTGTACAGTCATCAAAGGCAACTTGTAAGGACGCTTTAGAAATTTCATAAGGGACTAGATCATTTATCGAAAGGTAATGTTAAAGGGTCATGAGGGACTATGATCTTTGATTTAAGGGACTTTACTAAAGCGTGCCCACTTTCGAGGAACATGATTGTTGTTTTCCGAAGGCAACAAAAGCGGTTACCTTAGAGGTGTATGTGTGCAAAGTGAGTTCAGCTCAGTTATGTTATCTTGGAATTGTTTAAGGTTGTTTACCATTTAATTTTATCTTGCCATACAAGTCTATTACTACATATATATATATATATATATATATATATATATATATATATATATATATATATATATATATATATATATATATATATATATATATATATATATATATATATATATATATATATATATATATATATATATATATATATATATATATATATATAAAGAATAAGTGCGGAAAAGTAAAGTCCTACGTTATTGTAGGGCCTTGGGGCAGCTACATGATAAAGAAATTGTGCGGGAATTTAAACTAGGTTATTATAAAATTTGTACATCCTATACAATTTGTCTAATAAAATAAATAGCAAAATAAAATAAAATGTTAATAATTTATTTTTAATGTCCTAATATCTAAAATGTTAGAAATTAATTTTTTGTGCATTTCTTTGTTTGATTTGAATGATAAAATAAATAGATTTTAAACCTAAATTAAACACTTAATTAATTATAAAAAAACCTATGTCTAATTAATTAATTAAGAAAAATATTTTCAAAAATTAAATTAACATATTAAAAGTCTAAATCTGATTTTATTATATTTTTTATGAATTTTTATGATTTAATAGAAATTAATTAAATGAGTAAGAAAATGTAAAGAAAGAAAGTTGGAAATAAGTGGAACTAAAAAATGCATGGGGTGGGAATTGGTTCATCAATGGCCAACCAGGATTTGGACGTTATTAACTCCATGTAATGGTCGCGACCTGTTCTAAACATCATCATAAACATACATGAATACACAAGATTAGTTAACAATGTATAAAATAGAAGTTTAGGATTTTGTAAAAGTTACCCAACCGGTGTTCTTGAGAGAGCATGTTCTGGGATGTCTCGAGCTTGTTGAAAGACTGGAAACGACTCCTGGGATCTTCAGGAGTGTAATGGAATGCTTGGAACTTTTTTGGGATAGACTTCAAATAGGGTTTCACTCTTTCCCTAGTTCTTGAGAATTTTTTGTGATTCTTGGAGCTTGCTCTTGAGGTAGCAAATTCATGGTCTTGTTCACTGATGTTGTATGTATTTATAGAGGAAGAAAATAGATCAAGACAAAAGAGGAAAAGACCAAGTATTAAATACCATGCCAAAATATAAAAAAACATGTTATCAAATATTCCATTTTGAGAAGATTATGTCCCAATCTTGCCTCCCACGGTTTAACAAGTTGGATATGTGTTCTTGGGCCTCAAATTTGAACAAAAACCAAGCCCACATGCCTTGGTCCATCATTTGTTATTTAATTTATTTTATTTTATATTTAATTAAATAAAAATAAAAATATATATACATAAAAAAATCATGGTAAGGTATGAATAGTTTAGGAGTCCTCTATAATTTTATGAACATTTTTAGACCTTAGAAGATAGGTCCACTAGACCAAAATTTCCAAATTGCTCAATTGAGGTTTCATGCATTTCTCAAAATTTTCTCAACTTGCACTAATTATACATCATTAAATTTTTGTCATATAAAGGTAATCTGTGATTTTTTGGAATGCTCAAGATGTCCCCTACAATTCTCATGTTGGTCACTTTTTCATTTGAAGTCTTTATCTTGATGTAAATTGCTTTGACAAAAGTTGACTTTTTGTTGACTTTCAAAATGACTTGTAATGTTTTGTCTCATATCTCTCAAATGAATTATTTTTTGGACTTGAGCTTAGAGAGACAAAGTTGTATAGAATTTAATTTCCTTCAAGATAGGATTTGTTTGAGAATTTTTTGATGAAGCATGCGACAGTTATGCTTGGTCAAAGTTCAGTTGACTTCTCCTTAATAAAACCCTAATTTAGTGACTTTTGACTTTTGATGAATCTTGAGTTTTCTTGAGGAATCATTATCTACCCTTAATAAAATATGAATTTGACCTTAAAATCTTGATTTTGACCAAAAATCTTGAAGTCTGATTGTATGTTGATCACAATTGACTTTTTGTTTAATACAATTACCTTTCACTCATCTGAGCAATTGATTGAGAAAACTTGTGATGCAAGGTTCGAAGCTTGACATGAGGATTATTTGAAGCATATGAGGAACCATGAAACTCAATGAGGCATTAGAATCTCAAATTTCTTTGAAGAAAGCCAAACCCTAGTTGTAGGCCAGCTGCTTAGGAGAATAGTTTATCTGATCAATTCCTTGAGTAGTGTTGAGTAATTGAGAATCCTAGGAGCATGATGAGGTTTCTTGAATCAATTACCTTCAAAAATGGGATGGAAAATTTTGGGGTACAACAACTTCCCCTGTTCAATCTTCTTAAACCTAAAGAGTTAGATTAGCATGACCGCCATTTGTGATCTGAAGGTGGAAGAGGATTGAATACTTAAGTGCCCAGAAATTTGCACTCACTGGCACACGGAGTAATGTTATTGGTTGATAGTATTTCTTGAATGGGTTTAAAGATGCTATTCAGAGAGGTAATAGAGTTTTTCTGGAGATGGGCTTATAGATGCCATCCAAAGTAGCTGTTGATAGGAGTATCAGAATGAGTCTACGCCTGACTGTATCTGAAGAATGATTTTCAACAGGAAAATGCTTGCCAGAGTTCAGTCACTAGGGGAATGCTTTTTTAGAGCGGAAGCCGTGAACAAGAATTATCGTCAGAATTCGGTCTCTGAGGGGGAATGCTTGTCAGGATTTAGTCTCTAAAGGAAATCATTTGGTCATGCTGATTGTCGCCCCGTCCTATTTCTGGAATTGATCTACAATCTGTTTTTTATTGGTAAACCCATCCTGTTTCAGGAATTCATATTTCCTGGTCATATATATAGTTGCCCCATCCTGTTTCGGGAATTAATCTCTGACTTGCTTTCTTGTTGGTAAACCCGTCCTATTTCGGGAGTTCATACCTCCTAGTCATATAGATAGTTACTTCGTCCTATTTCAGGCATTAATCTGCAACCTATTTTTTGTTGGTAAACCTGTCTTGTTTCGGTAATTCATACCGCCTGGTCATATAGATAGTTTCCCCATCCGGTTTCGGGAATTATATCTGCAATCTGTTTTTCGTTGGTAAACATATCCTATTTCGGGAATTCATATCGCCTGGTAATATAGATAGTTGCCCCGTCTTGTTTCGGGAACTAATTTGTGACCTGTTTTTTGTTGGTAAACTCGTCCTATTTCGAGAATTCATACCGCCTGGTCATATAGATAGTTGTCCTGTCCTGTTTCGGGAATTAATCTGCTACCTGTTTTTTGTTGGTAAACCTATCCTGTTTCGGGAATTCATACCGCCTGGTCATATAGATAGTTACCCCATCCTATTTCGGGAATTAATCTGTGACCTGTTTTTCGTTGGTAAACCCGTCTTATTTCGGGAATTCATACCGCCTGGTCATATAGATAGTTTTCTCGTCCTGTTTCAGAAATTAATTTGCGACCTATATTTTGTTGGTAAACTCGTCCTGTTTCGAGAATTCACACCGCCTGGTCATATAGATAGTAGCTCCGTCCTATTTCAAGAATTAATCTGTGATATGTTTTCTTGTTATGAAACCCGTCTTATTTCTGGAATTTATACCGCCTGGTCATATAGATAGTTGCCCCGTCCTGTTTCGGGAATTTATCTCTGACCTGTTTGAAAATTGCTGATGATATTCGTCTGTTCGCGAACGTTATCTGAAAAGAAGAAATTAGCTTTATGTAATGGAATGATGTATGTAATGCATTGTGTAATGATGCTCTCAAAATAAATAAGAATTTCATATGCGTTTCAGTATGCATATGCTATGATGTATTGTAAAATGATGAATGGACGCAATATGTCATTGAATCGTATCGATAGCTCCTTGTAACAACTCTGCCTGGGGAAAATAAATCCATGATTTTTGATGGGGATGAAGAGAGTGATTCTTAAACTTTTGTTGGGAATAATTTGTTGTAGATTCCTGCTTTATGTTTGGGGATACTCTGCTAGGGATCTTCGACTTCTACTTAAGGGTAGAGGCATTCAGGAAGAGTCAGTCGTTCGCTGTTCTTTTTGAAGGATTTGATTATCATGTACCCTGACTGGGGATAAAAGTGAAGGATATTCCTCTGGCATGTTATCTTTCCAGGTTTCAGATACCGTAGCAAATCTTCAAGGGATAGAAACTTTGATTAAACCTTGCTGGAGAAGAGAATTTTGTTAGGGATTTACGGTGTTGAAGTAATAAAATCTGCTGGGGAATTAAATTCCTATAAACTGTCGAGGAAATAAACTCTGATGGAGATTGGAATTTTATAAGTTGCGCCGAGGAAGTCTCCACTGTATGATAGGGAAACGATCAGACTTCCTTATCAGCTAGGAGACCTTTTGGGGATGATGAACAAGTCAAGCTATTCATTAGGAATATGGAGGTGAACTGCTGGAAGATGCCCCAATTTCTTCCCGAGGGCATACTAAACTTCCTGGGGAATATATCTTTATCGGGGATGAGCTTGTGAAGGTAGCTATGTAGAGATAGTTACATGGAGATTGCTTTGTGGGGATTTATGGATAACTTTGAACATTATTCCAACTCCTAGAGTGATAAATCTTCTACTGATAAACAAGTGATGAGATAAAGTGACATAGTCGTAGGCTTTAATCCCTAACTTTTGCCTGGATTGTCTTTTTCAGATTTTCAGTTCACCAGGATACGCCTTTTTTCCCAAGTCGCCTTCTCAGATTTTCGACCTGTCGAGCATACAATTTTATTTATATGTCCCTAATTTTTTCTCGAACCCTTTTGGTTTGTCGGGATGCCTTTATTTTTTCCTAGGCCAATCAACCTAACAGGTCTCTTTTTCATGTGTAGTATTTTTGACTATGTCCGTGTTCACAGGATGCGGGGAATTTTCAATGTCTATGGTAGCAAGTGTTGTAGCACTGTCAGTAAATATTTTCTTGATCATACGTGGCCCTTCGTATGTGGGAGTCCATTTTCTACTGAGATTAGTCTGGTGCGGCTTATGTTTGATGTTATTGATCAATCATTGATTACCAGGTTTTTGATAGTCTTGACCTTCCTCAGTATTTTTCTAAGAACTGTCACAGCGGAATGACACCATCTAATACTGCTGACATAGACAAGCAATTTGGTGATACCGAAGATTCAATTTTCATAGTGGCTTTTGTTGAAACTAATGATCAATGTAAAATGTCCCAAGTGATTCAGATGGAGATCTGTCCCTGGCTATTCAGCACTTTTGAGAGATTCTTTGAATCTTGACTTGACTGCCATAAATGAGTTCAACAATAACATGTCATACCCCTTGATTTATAACCAATTGTGTCCATGAAAGGCCTGTTACTGGAAGTGTCTTTCTCTTTGACTCGTCCTCTAAAGTAATTATGTCCATTTAGAAGATTCTCATTCATTGAATATTCGTCATGTGAATTTCTCTGCTCTCAAACACTTATTCATATGCAAACAGTGGTATTAAAATGCAAAGCTTATGTCTGTCTTGAAGTTTAAAAAATGCATTTTTTAGTAAATCAAAATTGGTATGAATGTGATATCAACTCAGGATTTATAGTAAGCCTTATAGGAGTCAGGATACCTTTTTGTAACAATATGCTTTCGAACTAACCCATGCTTCAGTCAGGAATTTTAAGGGTTGTAGCGTGGCTTGGTTCACGGGTTAAGAAACAAAGGATAAAGGCTCAAATTTTATTTGTACCCAACCCGTTTTCCATGATTTCCTTCAGTCATATACTCACTTAATTATGCATTTAGGTTCTAATAGAGTTTGCAATTATAGCACTGAAACTTGGTGATGGTTCAGAAACCGAAAGTTTATTTGAGAAGGTAGTCATTTTTCTTGTAACATCTTTCTTTTGTTGAGGATTTCTAGTGACCTATTTTTAACTTTATCATCCCTAACTTTTTCCTGAACTATCTTGTTTGACATTACAGTCAGCGGGATGCCCCAGTTTTTTCCTAAATCTCCTTCATAGGTTTGACTTGGCGGGCTTTTCTATTGAAATATAATGACTTCCCGACTTAATGATTATGAGGAACCATCACCAAATTTTGATTTGTAAGGATGTCTTAGATACTACATGTTGTGTACAAAGGAAAATCTTGCGATTGAATGCATAATTGAATTAACTAAGAAACTAACCTGCCCCAGGTTATGATTAAGGGTTTCAATTTGCATGAAAAAGAAAACTCATACTTCTTAGGATCAAAGGGGTTGACTAGGGATTAAATTCCTTATATCTCCACTGTTTAGGAATTGAAGCAACGCATGTACACCGTCAACAAGGTCTATTCAAAATCATATTGTATGAGATTATGGCATCATTTTTGTCATCCTCCCTCTAAAGGCTTATAGCTTTAACGAGAGTTGAATATCACAAAAAGGAAGTAAGAAGCACATTTTAAATATATTGAAAACGAATGGATTAATTCAAGATAAACATATGCAATGCATTAATGTTAAAAACCAAAATTTGACATAAAGATAAGTGTTTGAACAACTAAAGAAATTACAAAAAAAAATTCAAATGATTTTGAAGCTTCTCTGCCTGAACTTGTCACTTCAGAATGGTGTGCCTTGCAATTTCGATATTTTGAGGGATGATAGAAAAACTAAATCTGACCATCTTGTATGAATTCTAAAACTCCTTCGTCAATCAGGTCTAGAATCTTATATTTCAACGTCCAACAATTGTTAGTGTCATGTCCAGGACTGTTGGAGTGATATGAACACCTTGCATTAGGATTGTAGCTAGGATAAGAAGTATTGGGATTCCGAGAAGGATCCTTCAATGTGACTAAATTCACCTTTAACATGTGTTGCAGAGCTTGTGACGTTGGCATATTGATTTTAGAAAATTGTCTTTTGGGTGTATCCTGCTTACGCTGATTACCCTGTTATTGTTAGCGAGGTCGTTGTTAAGCTGGCGATGTAATAACAAACTAGAAAGGCCCCTTTCCATTTACTGAAGGATTAGCAATGCCAGCTTGTCTCTTTCCCTCTCTTATTTCCCTCTTACTTTCAACCATGTCAGTTTCCTATCTCATTATAGTTGGTTAATGATCGGATCCCCAACTCTAGCAGCTCATCCTATACGGTCATATTCATTCTGATGAAGCTCGTTGATGAGGATTCTCAAATCTTCTTGTCCCAGAGCTAAATTTTGGATAAGAGCCATCTAACCAATCATCTGGATTCTCATCTCAGCCTGTAGTTGTTCCAACTGGTCATCCTTGTTGTCTTCAGGATCCTTCTGGGCCATGTTCTCAGCTAGGAGTGCTTTCAATTCCTCTTGCTCTTATATAGGCTTAGAACAAATTCCTGAAAGTGAGCATTATGAGACTGGAGATCTTTCAATGTTTGTTCAAGAGCCATTTCTGCTGAAATAAACAGCAAGAAGATGAGAAAACCTGTCTTGAGAAAACCTATTATGTAATGATATGCATCATATGTAGATGCATATGCAATGTTTTCAAGGATCTTATGGGATTTAAAATATTAGAAAAAGAATCTGGTTGCAGCTTTGTCTTTGAAGAACTTTGAGTTTTCATCTTTGGACATCCTTCTATAAGAATCAAGCTCACCATATCAAGTGGGTCCTTGCCTCTGACTCAAGAAAATTCACTTTGATCTTGACGACATCTGGTTAGAGGAAAATAAATCCTCTTGCCCCTTGTTAGAAATTTGGCTTATAACAATCCTAAAAATATTGCACCATAAATCCCTAAGATCCTTGAAATGGTTAGTAACAATGCTATGTTATGAGATGACATGATGTGTATGCCATGCACTAAGCAAAAGTGTAAGGTGATGAGAACAAATGAGTTTATACAAACAAATCCTGCGAGGAGTTCAAGTTTTTAGATAGTGAATACAAACAAGTCACACAAGTAGCCTTAGGTTTAAAGGCTTGCATGAGGTCCATAGGTAAGTACCTTTTTCTATTAGAGTTAAGTTGGCTCAACCTGTCCTAAAATAGTAAACAGATTCTAGGGATCTCAATATCACTGATTTTTCTCATAGGTTTTATTTATTACGGCAACTGACTTGGCACTAAAAAACTCGAGAGTCGAATCTCAATGAGCGTAGCATTGATTATCAACCAACTTCAGAATGCACCAAAGCCAACTATCTCACTACCTTCTAATGCACAAGATGGGTCAATTAAGGTTCTAAAAGTCAGTTAGTGCTTATGACACCACGCAGAAGCCCAATGTTATCCTCGACTGACTCAAGGAACATCGGTACAAACCAAAGTGTCACACTAATGTAGCCATCACTTCAACCATATCGGTCTATGCCGTACAGTTTCCATGATTTATTGCTACTTACCTAAGGCATCCCTAGATCCGGGTGTAGGATCTTTACAAGTAATGAAACCCAAGAAACCCTTAAAGATAAAGCAGAAAATGCAAATAAAGAAAAATTAAAGTGATCTAAATTCTTAAGGTAACCCCTCTTTTTTAAGTAGTCCCCAGCAGAGTTGCCAGTTCTGTAATACAGTGAAAGAACTGACTTGTTTTTCATTTTATTACAAATGTTGCAGATAGCAAGAGTCGTCACTGACTTTTCTTTTATCCAACCAGGAAAGGGTGAATAGAATAGGAAAGACCTTTTAAGATTTTGAGTTCGGGGGGTAGGTTATGAAAAGGGAGGGTGTTAGCACCCTTTTCATCTGTAGTTATCTACCGGCTCTTAATTGCTTATCTCACTTTTAAAATTTGCTTTTTGTCTGTGTGTTTGAAAAAATATTTTGAAAGTGCAAATGTAAGGAAAAACTTTGTAATTATTCTTGTATCGGTCCTCAAGAATGCGTACAAAATGTTTTTGAAAATATTTTTGAGAGTGTAGTGTGATATGTTTTGTTTTTGTGAGAAAGCGATTAAAAGTATCTACCCACTCAATGTTGTTCTTGTACTTTTCCTCCTTCTTTAAATAGTGCTATCTATACCATTTGTTAGTAGGAAGCCCTATCTTTAGATGTAAAGGGACTAGCGTAGGGTCGTCGTACCGTCATCGAAGGCAACTTGTAAAGACGCTTTAGAAATTTCGTAAGGGACTGGATCATTTATCGAAAGGCAACATCGAAGAGTCATCGAGGAACTATGATCTTTGATTTGATGGACTTTTCTAAAGCGGCCACACTTTTGAGGAACATGACTGTTGTTTTCCAAAGGCAACAGGGGAGGTGACCTTAGAAGTGTATGTGTGCAAAGTGAGTTCAGTTCAGTTATGTTATCTTGGAATTGTTTAAGGTTATCTACCGTTTAATTTTATCTTGCCATACAAGTCTATTACTACATAATTATATATATACAAGACATAAAGAATAAGTGCGGAAAAGTAAAGTCCTACGTTATTACAGGGCCTTGGGGCAATTACATGATAAAGAAATTGTGCGGGAATTTAAACTAGGTTATTACAAAATTTGTACATCCTATATAATTTGTATAATAAAATAAATAGAAAAATAAAATAAAATGTTAATAAATTATTTTTAATGTTCTAATATATAAAATGTTAGAAATTATTTTGTTGTGTATTTTTTGTTTGATTTGAATGATAAAATAAATAGATTTTAAACCTAAATTAAACACTTAATTAATTATAAAAAAAAACATATGTCTAATTAATTAATTAAGAAAAATATTGTCAAAAATTAAATTAACCTATTAAAAGTCTAAATCTGATTTTATTATATTTTTTATGAATTTTTTTGATTTAATAGAAATTAATCAAACGAGTAAGAAAATGTAAAGAAAGAAAGTTAGAAATAAGTGGAAATAAAAAATGCATGGAGTGAGAATCGGTTCATCAATGGCCAACCAAGATTTGGATGTTATAAACTCCATGTAATGGTCGCGACCTGTTCTAAACATCATCATAAACATACATGAACACACAATATTAGTTAACAATGCATAAAATTGAAGCTTGGGATTTTGGAAAAGTTAGCCAACCGGTGTTCTTGAGAGAGCATGTTCTGGGATGTCTCGTGCTTGTTGAAAGACTGGAAATGACTCCTGGGATCTTCAGGAGTGTAATGGAATGCTTGGCATTGCTTGGGAGAGGCTGCAACTAGGGTTTCAAACTTTCCCTAGTTCTTGAGAATTTTTTGTGATTCTTGGAGCTTGCTCTTGAGGTAGCAAATTCGTGGTATTGTTCACTAATGTTGTGTGTACTTATAGAGGAAGAAAATAGATCAAGACAAAATAGGAAAAGAGCAAGTATTCAATGCCTTGCCAAAACAAAAAAAAAACATGTTTTCAAACATTCCATTTTGAGAAAATTATGTCCTAATCTTGCCACCCACGGTTTTGGCAAGTTGGATATGTGTTCTTGGGCCTCAAATTTGATCCAAAACCAAACCCACATGCCTTAGTCCATCATTTATTATTTTATTTAATTTATTTTGTATGTAATTGAATAAAAATCAAAACAAATATAAATAAATAAAAAAATCATGATAATGTATGAATAGTTTAGGAGTCCTCTATACGGTCATGAACATTTTTAGACCTTAGAAGATAGGTCCACTAGTCCAAAATTTCAAAATCGCTCAATTGAGGTTTCATGCATTTCTCAAATAATTTTCAATTTGCACCAATCATATCTCACTCAATTTTTGTCATACGAAGGTGATCTTGGACTTTTTGGAAAACTTAAGATGTCCCTACAACGCTCATGTTAGTCAATTTTTCATTTGAATTTTTTATCTTGAAGTAAATTGCTTTGACAAAAGATGACTTTTTGTTGACTTTCAAAATGACTTGTAATGTCTTGGCTCATATCTCTCAAAGGAAGCATTTTTTGGACTTGAGCTTAGAAAGACAAAGTTGTAGAGAATTGAATTTCCTTCAAGCTAGGCTTTGGTTGAGAATTTTCCGATGAAGCATGTGAAAGTTATGCTTGGTTAAAGTTTGGTTGACTCCTTCTTAAGAAAACCCTAATTTAATGGCTTTTTACTTTTGATGAATCTTATGTTTTCTTGAGGAATCATGATCAACCCTTGATCAAATGATGAATATGACCTAAAAATATTTATGTTGATAAAAAATCTTGAAGTTTGACTGTATGTTGACCATAGTTGACTTTATGTTCAATATAGTTGACTTTCACTCATCTGAGCAATTGACTGAGCAAACTTATGATGCAAAGCATAAAACTTGACATGAGGATTCTTTGAAGCATACGCGGAACCATGAAACTCAATTGAGGCATTAGAAGGTCAATTTTCTTTGAAGAAAGCCAAACCCTAGTTGTAGGCCAACTTCTTAGGAGGAGGGTTTGTTTGACCAATTTCTTGACTAGTCTTGAGTAATTGAGAACCCTAGAAGCATGAGGAGGTTCCTTGAATCAATTGTCGTCAAAAATGGGAGGGAAAATTTTGGGGTACAACATAAGGTATCTTTGGTCTTCAGATTCCGGGGAAAGAAAACGGGGAATATGGTTTCCCATAGATGGCGCCACTAATCTTGCTGGTTCATCAAAACTTGCTAGTGGGCCGACAGATGATATCTGACTTGCTGGAAAGTTGAGGAGAAAAATGGGGGCTATATCTGCAAGGCACTCCAAAGATCAAGTAAGAGTGGGTGCAAAGAGATACAAGTAGAATATTAGGGTTTAATGTTCGAGTAATGGATACTTGACCCTTACATGTGTGAGGTTTTATATAACGCTCCCGACACTTTACTATTGGTCCTTATTTTTTTGCATAGATACGCGGGTCCGAAAAAATAGATGATTGCCAAGACACGGTCAAAACGGGAAGGTGTGCCAGTAACTAGCCGTTGGTTCCGAGGAGGAGGTGGATTACAGGCAAAGAGGCGTTTTGGACGTTTCCTGGTTGTCTGCTCAACTCGTGCCGGGATAACGGGGAGATACGTATTGTCTAGGTAAAGCATGTGTATCGGGCATTAATGGTCGTGCTTCTTGGGGTGTGGTCAACAAGGATGCTGGTCCATTGTTATTGGGTCGCCCCAAGGGTAGAAGCGGATTCGGCCAATTCTAGTCATTCGGTCAGTCCAAAACTTAAAGCCTTGTTATGATTCCTCCCCTTAAGAGGCAGATCTGAGTCAACAAACTCGTGTCCATGACTAGCAATGATTCTAGCCACTATATTATCGAACTAGTTTACTGATATTTCTTGTGGCACGAATGACATATTTAGCAAATTCATCAAAATATTTCGGTGTGCCTCATAATCCTTTAGAAGATACAAGATGGGTATCTTTCCCCGAGTCTGGTTTATTTGATCGACTATACGGTAATCACTTTTTTTATGTACCTCCTTAACTCTTCAACATCTTTGGCAGATGGTAAATAAGAACTTAATTTTTGAGTCGGAGGATTCAATACTGGTTCTTCATTTTCGACCACAACCTGCTTGCCTTTAACCTTAGCTCGGGCATCAACATTCGTATCTTGGGAAACTTGTGGGGTAGAGAATATTTTGCCACTTCTATTCATTCTACCCAGCCTAACAATATCGTTTACGTCAGAAGTTTCTATGATCGACAATATGTCTTCAAGTTTCTGACCTTGGTATAGGAATTCACCCCTAAAGGAGCTCTCTTGGCGGGAGCAGGGATTTTTGATGGAGTAAAGGGCATAATGATTACATACATCTCTTCATCATCAACCCTTTTGTTGCCATACATTCACTCAAACTGAAGAACACCCATATTGATCAATCTCTATACCTCAAATTTCAACTTGTCACGACCATTTGGTAATACTGAACATTCTCCGCAATCTGCCAGACAGCCCAAGTAGACACCCTTATTTCCAAACTGTTCTTTCAAAAGGCAATGAGGTTTGCAGCTGGATGACATCCAAAACTAAGCTCAATTTTTCCTCCCCAAGGATGGCATTGACAACACCCCCACCATGACGTGGCATGAGGTTTTGAAGGATATTTGGGCCATTATAAGGTTCAAAGTTGGTGGCTTATGAATCGATAAGTTCTTGCACCCTGTGCTTTAGTGCTATACAATTTTAAACAGTGTGGCCGGGAGAACCCGAATGGAATTCACAATGAGCATTGGGATCAAAATTTAGAGGCAATCTGTTGGGATCAATGTTCAAAGTTCTCACCTCAATTTGCTTCAGTTGCAATAGATGAGAGAGAAGATGAGCATATGACATAGGTAAATCATCAAACTTCCTTGGAAGTTGTCTGGGTCTCTACTACATATTTCCCCATCTGCGAGCATATGCTTGTTGAGGTTGCTGCTGAAGGGCTACGGCCGGAATGGTCACAGCCGCAACCTGCTGGTATGACTCTTGATGGGCTTGGCCCTTCCCTTTTCATCCATATAGAGAACCAGATTCACCTTCCCTCTTTTTTGAATACCTGTTAAACAACACCTTACCACCACCTGATGAATTACTAGATGTAGTAGGTTCGATCTTACCTATTTTGAGTCCCATCTCAATTCTATCTCCGATCAGAACCAAATCACAGAAGTTACCCACAGTACTTCCTGTTGTGTAAAAAAAATCCTTTCAAGGTACTAGTTGTAATACAGTGGGAGAACTGACCCGATGTTTTACGTTTTATCGCATATGTTATGGATAGCAAGAGTCGCCGCTGACTTTTCTTTTATCCAATAAAGGAAAGGGTAAAAAGAACAGGAAAGACCTTTTGAGAATTTTTCTTAAGTTCGGGGGGTAGGTTATGAAAAGGGGAGGTGTTAGAACCCTTTTCATCCATAATTATCTACGGGATCTTAATTGCTAGCTCACTTTGAAAATGCTTTGTGTTTATGTATGTTTGAAAATATTTTAAAAACGCCTAAGTATGGCAATTTTGCAATGATTCTGGTATCATTGAGAATGTATACAAAATGTTTATTTTGAAAATGTTTGTTGAAATGGAGTGTTTGGAAAGATGTTTTTGAAAATGCTAATGTAAGGCAATTTTGTAATCATTCTCGTATTGTTTAGAATGTACACAAAATGTTTGTCTTGAAGAGTGTTTTGAAGATAGTTGTCTTGAAAGTGTGAAATGTGGAAATTGTTTTAGTTTGGTAAGCAAGCAATTACGAGCGATCTACCTACTCAAAAAGTCTTTGTTTTTTTCCTCCTCCTTAAGGTAGTGTTACCCTACCATTAATTAGTAGGAAGCCCTATCATTGGATGTGAGGGACGGGCATGGATCATCATACAGTCATAGAAGGAAACTTGTAGGACACTTTAGCAATTGTCGGAAGAGACTAAGATCGTTTATCAAAGGCAACATCGAAGGGTCATCGAGGGACTACGATCTTTTAACTGAGGGTCTTTTCTAAAGCATCCCACGTACGAGAGACATGATTGTTTAAATCTGAGGCAACAAGTGAGGTTTACCCTAGAGGTGCATGTGTGAAAAGTATGTTCAATTCAGTTATTGTATCTTGGATTAGGGCTTTTGCTATGATTTTTTTATTCTTGCCATACAATCCCTAATTACTAACAGAAATATGGAAAACGATGATTACAGAAATTAAATATCCTACGCTATCATGATGCTTTGGGAATGGGGGTGCAAATTTGTGAAATAGGGAGGAAAGCAATAAACCCTAATTAAACTATTAGAATCCATAAGCAATTACATCACTATGAAAATAATGATATAAAAAATAAACAAACGCGCGGAGATGATAAAAAGGGAAAATGTTAAAAACTCTAACAAATTCCTAAGTATTAAAAAATGTTTTGTTGTTTCTTTGTTTATAAAATATTTGAGATGTCAGGTAAAGAATTAGACCTAATTCTATTTATAAATTAATTATATACAAGAAAATAAGATGTGATTAAGTAAACTCTTATTATCAAAATTAAATTAATTAAAGTAAAACCTAAAGAAATCTAAATAATTTAGAAAATGCTTTTGGGTTTTATTTAGAAAAAGTTATTTGAAATATAGCCTAATTCTAACAAAATTAAGGTGATTAAAACAAATCAATTTTTGTCAACAATTAAATTAATTAATTAAAAAAACCTAAATCAATTTTTTTTTATAAAAAAATATTTTTTTTGTATTTTAATTAAATGAAATAAATAAATAAAAGTAAAGAAAAAAATATAAAAAATAATTGGGTTTGGCATTAGTAAAATGAAATTGGAGGGTGTGAAAAGGAATACTAGGCCCAAAACTAATTTTTGTTGAATCAAAAAGAAAAAAAAATGGACCTATGATGGAAGTAACAGGGAGGTGTATGAAATAAATTTCATCCAAGCTCAAAACAAAAGTCTAGGCGCCTAGGTATTCTGTATGGCTTCCTCTTGGGAGTGTATCATGTGCTTGCCTTATGGGGCTGTGATCTGGCCATGGGGAGATAAAATGGTGATGATGAGAGGGTGTAGTGTGCGCGCCTTAGGCTTGTATTCATGGAATCTACAAGAAATAAATGTGAAAAAAATAAAAGGGTACTCATGGGGCTCGAAGCCAGGTCCCTATGGTCATACATGTGCTTCCTTTACCAATGGGGTGGCTGTTTCATCTTGTTATGAAACAACCACCAATAAATATATTACAAACTCTTTTTTCAAATTTGAACTTCCCACTTCATCTCCTTCCTCGCGCCAGCAAAAACAACAATAATGTTCTAACTTCTAACTCCTTTAACTCTTAATCATTTTGAAAAATATAAACATGAAAATTGTTTGAAATTTAACCATGAGTCCAACGATATAAATTATTTAAGCTATAAATCAAAGATGGGTGAGAATTTCTGTTGGTACCAAACTGAACCCTAATTTTTAGAATCTTCAGTTTGAAAATTCTCATCACTCAGGGCAATGATATCTAAATATTTTATTCAGAAAGTAAACATTAATGCTGCTTGTACAGAGAGTTCAAAGTTTAGAATACTTACCTCAAAAGTGAGAATCGTGTTTGAAGTTGGAGCACTCCTGGAAGCTATTGCATTGCTTACTTTGGATCGAGAGTGGATGGATTCTTCTGGAAAAGTCAAGTTGTAATGCTCTATTTTTTAAAATGAAGGATAATGAAGATGATGTTACAGTGGTGAAACGGGTGTTTGGATAGCCTTTATATGAGTTATAGAAGCTTTTTGAATGATTTAGAGTGAAAACACATGAGTGGATTAGGTGTTTGGAGTTCAAGGTCAGAAATTGTAACAAATGTGGTATTGAATTCCAATTCTGATTTCAGAGATTTTGAGAGGGTTAGGATGCTTGTGAACTCTTGCTTTGCTTGCAAAATAGTGCCTCTATTTAAAGAGAAAAGGTTTTGAAGGTTCAAGAAATCAGAATCCAAAGATAACAAGTTATGGTTTTTTGAAACATCACATGTGATTTCTTGAGAAATCAAATTTAAATTTATGGTACCATTGCTCATAGAGTGGTTAAGCACCTTAAACACAATGATTATGACTTTTTAGATGGAGTGTTATCAGAGAGAATAAGTTAGAGGCTCAAGGAGTTGACATTATGTATAAAGCTTGCTTTTCAAGAATGGCAATGGTGCCTTTCTTCCAAAAATGGCAAAGTGGTTTCTACAATGCTTAAATCAAATGGACCATAGCTCAAAAGTTTATGTAAACATTTAATTATGGTAATATTTTCAAGTTAGGAAGCCTGCAAAGCAATATTATGCAGCATAGCATGAGGATTTGATTATGTGTTCATCAAGGAAATGACTTGTAATTCAAGAATGGATGCCCAACTTCACCTCTTCGAATCTCTTAGCTCGAGAATGATAAAATTTTGTTATTGGAAATTTTGGAAATCTTGAAACATTGTCTACAACTTTCATGTTTACCAATTTGGCTAAATCAAATTGGAACTTGGTGAAAATTGGCCAAGAAGTTGGGATAAAAATCTGACCAAACTTGTTGAAAATTTCTCTAAGTGTTAGATAAAAATGTCATGACTTCATAGGCCTATATCTCCTAATCCAAGAATTTTTTGGATATCAATCCTCAAGGACAAAGTTGTAGAATTCATCAAGCTCTACAACTTTCATGTTGAAATTTTTCCTTGAATCATCTTGCATCTTAGTGAAAAATGGTCATGAAGTAATGAATTTATCAAGGTCAAAATACTTAGAATTTTTATAAGTATTGGAAATTTTGACTTTTTGTTGACTTTGTTGATTCTTGACGATCAAGATTTGAATTTTTTGATGGCTCTTGACCTTTGAAGTTCAAAGTTGATCAAAAAGTCAAAGTTTGACTTTTATGTGACAATTGACTTTTCCTCAATTGATCTCAATTTTTCAACTATCAATCTCCTGCACCTTTGAGAATGTCTTGGAGCATGCAATCAGGTCAATATGTTGTGTTTGAGTCATTAAGATCATGCTTCAAGTCATTAGGTCATGTACTAGATCAAAAGTCAATGATCAGTCATCTTCAGTCAAAACCCTAATTTTGACAATTTTACCCCTTTGGTGATTTGAGGACTTTTCTTGAGGAATTATGATCAATTCTTGATAAATGGTTAATATCACATCAAAATGTTGATGTTGGCAAAAAAAACTTGAAGTTTGACTGTATGTTGACCATAGTTGACTTTTTACCCAATACAACTGATTTTTAGTCATCTGAGCAATTGACTGAGCAAATTTATGATGCAAGACTTGAAACTTGGTATGAGAATTCTTGGAGACTTATGATGAACCATGATAGTAACTTGAGGCATTATAAGTCCAATTTTCCTTGAGAAAATCAAAACCCTAGTTGTGGACCCAATGCTTAGGAGGTGAGCTTGTCTGATCAATTCTTGAGAAGCCTTGAGCATTTAAGAACTTTTGTAAGAAATGTCCGAAAGAAAAGGGAGGGAAAATTTTGGGGTACAACACTAGTGAACATATCAATGAGTTTACTCCCTATCATAGGAGGTTAAACTTTTGCTACTTGTTTGCGCCACCTTTGTGCGTATTCTTTAAAAGTCTCATTATGCCCATGAATCATGTTTTGAAGTTACGTGCAATTAGGAGCGAGATTAGTATTCTAATGATGGTGTCTGACAAAAGCTTCTACGAGATGCCTTCAACTGCGGATATGCACCATCTCCAACTGTATATACAATTCTAGAGGAGCGCCAGCCAGATTGTCCTGGAAGAAATTCATGAGCAACTTCTCATCATTGGAATAAGCAAACATCTTCTTATAATAGGACTTTATATGTGTCCTAGGACAGGTTATTCCCTTATATTTCAAAAAGTCTGGTGTCTTGAACTTCGCGGGAATCTTCACCACGGGGACCAATCCAAAATTATCCATGTTCAGACCTATGGTGCCTTGAGTTTCCATAGCCCTCATGCGTTCTTCAATCATGTGGAGATTACGATAAGCTTTTATGGGTTCCATTTTCATAGAATATAGATCATCATAGTAGTCTTCCTTTAACTATTGAATAGGGATCTGAAATGTTCTTCGAGGTTGTTGTTGCTACTGTTGTTGGGCAAGAATTTTCTCAGGTGTCGGATGAGGAGGATTGCCAGTTGGAATACCTTGATGCTGATTGACCCCTCCAGAAGGATTCCCCTGATTGTTTCCAGGAGGATTTTGTCCGCTGATATCTTGTTCAACTTCCATAGTAGGCCTCTACACCATAGCCCTAAGCTGGTCTTAGCCCTTGGCCATATTATCTATGATTTCCATAAGTTGGGCCACGCAGGTATCCATACGGGTACCCAAGGCCCCTGATCAATTTAATATGATCCATAAAAATTTCTACTTGGAGAAGTATCAGAATAAATCTTTGGTTGATTTAATCTAAGCCAGAAGAGGTCTTTTGATCTTTAACTGGAAGAAGTATCAGAATAAATATTTGGTCGATTTAATCTGAGCCAAAAAAGGTCTACTGGGAGAAGTATCAGAATAAATCTTTGGTCGACTTAATCTGAGCCAGAAGAGGTGTTTTGTCTTTAACTGGAAGAAGTATCAGAATAAATCTTTGGTCGATTTAATCTGAGCCAGAAAAGGTCTTTTGGTCTTTAACTGGAAGAAGTATCAGAATAAATCTTTGGTCGATTTAATCTAAGCCAGAAAAGGTCTACTGGGAGAAGTATGAGAATAAATCTTTGGTCGATTCATTCTATGCCAGAAGAGGTCTTTTTGTCTTTAATTGGAAGAAGTATCAGAATAAATCTTTGGTCGATTTAATCTGAGCCAGAAAAGGTCTACTGGGAGAAGTATCAGAATAAATCTTTGGTCGATTTAATCTGAGCCAGCGGATGTTTGAAGGAAGTATTAATCATGTAGATATTTGCTTTGTCTTGTTTCGAGAATTAATCTACAATCTGTTTTGAGAATTGTTGATGATATTCGTCTGTTGATTAATCTTTCCTGAAAAAGTAAATATTTAGTTGTATGAAAGGTCATGATGTATGAAATGCATTACGTAATGATGCTCTCAAAATAAATGAGACTGTGCTACATGCGTTTCGTATGCATATGCTATGATGTGTGAATGTAAAATATTGTGAAGTGTATTTGTAAGCCCGTGCAATATTTTTTATTGGGAAAATAAATCCCTGACTATCACTGGGGATGAAGAGTATGTGTATCTTCAATCTTGTCTAGAATGCTTCCGCTGGGGATTCTTGTCTTTTTTTTTAGGAAACTCCGATGTGGAATGTTGACTTCTGTTTTGGGGAGAAGATTTTTAGGAACATTGGTTGTTCATTGCTCTACTGGGGAATTTAATTCTTATATACCCTGACTAGGGATAAAAGAGATGGATAACCTTCTGACTCGTCTGGGAGAATAATTCCTATATACCCTGATTGGGGATAAAACAGATGGATAATCTCCTGACTCGTCTAGGGAGGATACAGTTAACTGGTATCCGGTCCGGTTCTAGGTTTCGTAGCGACTCTACGGGGATAGTGGAGGCTTCACTGGGGAGACTGTAATCTTTTTGGGGAAATAAACCATGTTGATGGAGAAATACTCTGTTGAGGAAACAGACTCTCCTGGGGAAATTGAATTTACAGTTTTCAAACTCAGCTGGGGAAAAGAGTTTCCATGAACTATACCGATTGGAACTCCGTAGGTTGGGGAAAATGCGGGGAATTTATCCTTATTGGGGATGAATTTGTGAAGATTACTTTGTGGGGATAATCTCATAGAAGTGGCTCTGTGGGGATTCATGGACATCTTGAACGTCATACCAACTCCTAGAATCTTGAGTAAATGCTTATTCCTGTTCTTATGCATATATTTGCTAACAGTTAATCATGTTCATATGCATATGTACATTAAATTTTAGTCATTTGACGTTTTTGTAAACAAAACAAAATAAATAGAACATTTGAATTTTAGAGTGTATTTGTATTGATAATTTTCCCATAAACAGGTGATTTTGTATAAAGAGACGGAAATCCTAGTAAGAGGAAGTCGTCGTGAAATGAAAGAGTACAAAGTAAAAGCAAAATATATATAGCTATATGGAAATGATCTCGTTGGGTTCCAACTCTGCTATTGCTCTTATCTCTTCAAACATCCCATCCCTTGCTATCAAAAGAAGTTGATTGAATCGATTTGCACAATTTGAACTTGACCTTGGTAGTAAAGCTTGTTGTAAGTGATCCAACGGGACATAAGCGTACGCTTTTAATCCCTAACTTTTGCTTGGACCACCCTTTCGGGTTTTCAGTCCACCGGGATACCCTTTTTTGCCCAAGCCGCCTTTTCAGGTTTTCGATTTGTCGGGTGTACTATCTTTTGTATATATTCCTAATTTTTACCCGAATCCTTTTAATTCATCGGGCTGCCCTTATTTTTGCCTAGGCCAGTCAACCTAGTGACTTTTTACTTTTGATGAATCTTAAGTTTTCTTGAGGTATCATGATCAACCCTTGATCAAATGATGAATGTGACCTAAAAATATTGATGTTGACCAAAAATCTTGAAGTTTGACTGTATGTTGACCACAATTAACTTTTTGTTCAATATAGTTGACTTTCACTTATATGAGCAATTGACTGAGCAAACTTGTGATGCAAAGCATAAAACTTGACATGAGGATTCTTTGAAGCATACGCGGAACCATGAAACTCACTTGAGGCATTAGAAGCTCAATTTTCTTTTAAGAAAGCCAAAACCTAGTTATAGGCCAACTTCTTAGGAGGAGGGTTTGTCTGACCAATTTCTTGAGTAATTGAGAACCCTAGAAGCATGAGGAGGTGCCTTGAATCAATTGTCTTCAAAATTGGGAGGGAAAATTTTGGGGTACAACATAAGGTATATTTGGTCTTCAGATTCCGGGGAAAGAAGACGGGGAAGATGGTTTCCCATAGAAGGCGCCACTGATCTTGTCGATTGATCAGAACCTGCTAGTTGTCTGACAGATGATATCTGGCTTGTTGGAAAGTTGAGGAGAAAAAAGGGGGGGGGGGGTTATACCTACAAGGCACTCCAACGATCAAGTAAGAGTGGGTGCAAAGAGATACAAGTAGAATATTAGGTGTGATATGGTGGGAGAACTGACTTGGGATTTTGCGTTTGTGTTCGCAAATGTTTCGGTTTAGCAAGAGTCGCCACCGACTTTTAATTTTATCCTAAGAAAAGGTCAAAAAGCACAGGAAAGACCTTTGAGATATTTTCTTGGGTTCGGGGAGTAGATTATGAAAAGAGAAGGTGCCAGCACCCTTTTCATCCATGGTTATCCATGGGATCTTAGTTACTTGTTTAGATCACTTGCTTTTGCTTTTCAATTGTTTGAAATGGTGCTTTGTGTGTGGTTTTGAAAGATATTTTGAAAAGAGACCATCGTTGTGGCAACCTTTGTAGTGATTCTTGTTTGAATGTATACAAAGATGTTTTTTGTCCTATGAAAAGATTTCAATGTTTGAAAGTTTTATTTGGGAAATGTTTTGAAATTGTGTTGTGAAGTTTGTTTTGAAAATAGCAAGGATGTTTTGCAAGCTTTTGATCAAGTAACTAAGAGTTGTCTACCCTATTTTACTCAAAGATCTTTCCTAATGTTTTTTAACCCTTTTGACACTGTTATTTCATCATTGCATTTGGTGAATAACCTTGTGTTAGGATGTTAAACAGGACAGGTGCGGGTCATCGTATAGACCATGATAGCAATTGTGTCAAGTATCTTTAGCAAATTTTTGAGGGACTTGATCATTTTGTTTAGGCAACCAAGATAGCGTCATCGAGGGACTATGATCTTTTGTGTTGTTTTTGTTTTTCCAAAATACCCAACATGCATAACATGGCCCATTTTTGAAGGCAACAAGTGGATTGTAACCCTAGGGGTGCAAGTGTGTATTGTGTTTGATTTTCATGCATTTTGTATTTGATTAGGTCAAGCTACTTGTTGATTTTGGATTTTTGCATACAAACCCTAATTCTCTAATCATGGCATAATTGAAAGCGTAAAATGCAAGAATTTAAAAGCCTAAGCTATTACAACATGATTATGGGGATGGGGGGTACAGTTTTTTGAATGGGGGTTTGTGATAAGAAATATAAACCCTAGTTTACTATTACATCCAAATTGAATTTAATTGCATGAATAATAAATGGATAATATTTAAATAAACAAAAAAAAAGACAAATATATCAAATAATATGAAATATGCAAAAAAGAGGTTTTTGTTCATTGATGTATGTAAAATATTTAATGTAAAAAATAAAGGAATAAATAAAAGATTTATTTTATTTGTTTAAGGGTAAAACCCTAATTTCTTTAAGAAAATAAATACATTATATTATTTATATACAATAAAATATATTAATATATGTAAAAATAAAATATACTTAGAAAAAAGTATTTTTTAGTATAAATAAAAATAAAAGTAAAAATGTAATATTTTGTATATTTTTTTATTCTAGAGTATTTAATAAAATAAAAAGTATATATTTATATGTATATTAATCAAACTAAATATGTACAATATAAAATAAAATATGTACAAAAATAAAATATATTTAGGAAAATATTTTTAGTATGAATAAAAATAAAGAACAAAAATAAAAGTATAAATTGTCTTAATAAATAATATAAAAGAATTTAAATGCTCTTTTATGTTAGAAAAATTAAAATAAATGCCAAATAAATGTAAAAAATTTATGAAAATATTTTTGAGCATTTTTTATATTTGGAAATAAATAAACAAAATCAGAAATGAAAACAAAAATGCAAAAATATAAAAATACAAGAAATTGGGCCAGGGGGTGCAAAAAGGAAAAGGGGGGTGTCAAGAGTGAGTCAGGCCAAACCCAGCCCACCACTTCATCTTTAACCTCCAGATTTTGAAAATAATGCGCGCGCCTGTACAAACTTGGACATCCTGCATATGAGCTCTATTGCAAAAACTCACAACATCAAACTTGTATTGAATTTCAAGACGATTCCAACCATATAAACAACTTGTCTTAACTCTCAAAGACCAGAGAGAATTTCTCTGGCCCTAAAATCTGACCTAGTTTTTTCAGCATGTTCATGGATAAAATTCTCCTAACACACTTAATATAAATGAAAATTGAGCATATGTACAACTTCATGGCAATGAACACTACATTTTTTATTCACAAACCTAAGGCTAAATGTTCCTAAATAGAGAGATAGAAAGTGGAGAAAAACCTGTTTCAATAGGATTCGTGTAGGGAAATATAGTGATTTTCAACAAGGCTTGAGGTGTCTGGTAGCTTTCCTGAACTTCACTTGACCTTCTCCAATAGCTAGCTTACCTTGAATGTCCTTGAATCAGCCTATAGAACTCAACCTGCACAAGCTCAAAATGAAAATGGTGAACACTGTAAATGGAGTTACAGTTGGTGTTTGAGGTTTGGGATAGCTTGGGTGAGTTGAATGGAAGATGTTTGAAGCAACTTGGGGCAAAACGCACGAGCCAAATGAGCTATGGAACTCAAGTTGCAGAATCTGCCCTATTTTTCCAAAGGAATGTGATTTCTGGCTATGGGGTGTTTAGAGGCTCAATCAATCGTGTTTCTAGCTTAAAGGGGTGTGAGAAAGATGTTCAAACTGTTTGTGTAAGTTAGCATTGGCTGGTTTTCATGTTCTTAGGTTTTGGACAAGTTTCTTGTTTTTGAAGTAAGAATGTGGAAGTTGTTGTTACAGGCCTGTACAGGCTATCAAATATGCTTGCATACTTTGCTCTTGGCCCCTATGATTTGTGGATTTGATTTTCCCTCTGAGATATGGACCAATGCTCAAGGGATAGTGGTTTGCCATAAAGCACATTATGGCAAAAATGGAAATGTGCCTTTTTCTTCTTAGGGCCTAATCTTGTGTACAATGTCCAAATGACCAAAACAAAAGCTTGGATTGATGGATTTGCATTTAATTATGGATTGTGAAGTGGTTTAGAGGCCTGCAAACTAGTGTAAGGCCTGTTGACTTGAAAATGCAACTTGGATGAACATGAATATGCCATGGATGAAAAGTGAGTTTTTGCCAACTTCAAGCCTTTGATTCCCCCTAACCACAAATGTGCTTGAGGAGTTCTTGGACAATTTGGAAATCTTGCAACATTCTCTATAATCCATATTTGAAATGCAACTTGAGATTCCAAGTGGAACCATGTGAAAAATGGCCAAGAAGATAGGTCAAAATCCTGCCTAAACTAGAGCAAAATTTCACTAAGTTAAAAGTTTTAGGGACCCTTCTTCCAAAAATCATAACTTGAGATCCAAGATTCTTTTGAGAAAACTTTGTGAATCAAAGTTTTAGACTTTGTGGAGGAATACAACTTTCATGTTTGAGGTTTTGTTTGAATCCAAATGCATCATGGTGAAAATGTGGGGCAAAGTTAGGAAAAATTAAGAAAATTTCATAACTTAGAAAAATTCTAAGTTATGAAAAATTTCAACTTTAAACCCTAATTTGTAATTTTGGGTTTCTTGATGAAAAAGTTTCATATTTTGACACATCTTGATGAAAAATGACCCTTGGCACTTGATTTTGACCAAAAAGTCAAAGTTTGACTTTTCAATGTACAGTCAAATTTTGATCAGTTGACTGAAAAATTCATCTCTCAATCCAATGCATTTGAGATCTTTTGAACTTGTTGAATAGTTCAAGATGATTCCATTGAGTCCTTGAGTCCATGGTTGAACCTAATTTGCCATTGGCTAGGTCAAAAATCAGAAATTGCCTTTGTACAGTCAAAACTCTAAAAATTACCATTTTGCCCTTTTGGTGATCTGATCAAATTTCTTGTGGAGTTGTGGTCGAAACTTGATCAAATGGTTCATATGAGTTCATAATGTTGATGTGGGTCAAAATTCATGAGGTTTGACTGTAAATTGGCCACAATTGACTTTTTCCCCAATACAGCTGATTTCTAGGTCAACTGTCCAATTGACTGGGCAAAAATTTGATTCAAGGCTTGAAACTTGGTATGGGCAAACTTATGAGTCCAATATGAAGTATGAAAGTCAGTTTGAGCATTGAAGGTCCAAAAATCCTTGTGCAAACTGAAACCCTAATTTAGGTCATCAGTGCAAGGAGATGTCTTGAGCAGTGCAAACCCTAACTTGGTCTTGAGTTCAAAGAGCCTGATGATGAGAAATGTAGATAAAATATGAGGGTAAATTTTGGGGTACAACAGTTTCCCCTGTTCAATCTTCTTGAACCTGAAGAGTTAGATTGGCAAGTTTGCCTTTCGTGACTCGAAGGTAAAAGAGGATTGGACACTAGAGTGCCCGTAAATTTGCACTCGTCAAAATATAACTGAGGGGATGGGCTTAAAGATGCCATTTGTAGATGTTTGAATCTTGCTGGAGATGGGCTTAAAGATGCCATCAAAAGCTTGTTTGTTGAAAATCAGTAGAATGAACATCAGAATGGTATCCGTATTTGGAACGTATCCGAGTTGTATCTGGAGATTGGATTCGTATGAGCAAAGAAATGGCGTCCGTGTCTAGAGCGTGTCCGAGCTGTAACTGTATTTGATTCTTGAATGAATATCATAATGACTGCCGTGTCTGGAGTATATCTGTATTGTATCCGAAATCTGAAATCTGAATAAGCGATAGAAAGACATCCGTGTCTGGGATATCTCTGGGTTGGGGATAAATTCCAAATGAGTGACAGAATAGCAACCGTGTCTGGAGCGTATCTGGAATGTATCTGAAGTTGAGATCTGTATGAGTAGCAAGATGACTTCCGTGTCTGGAGTGTATCCGTATTGTAACTGAGATCTGGATAAGTGACAGAATGACTTCCGTGTCTGGAGCATATCTGAACTTAGAGTTGATAGTTGAATCTGAATGAGAAATAGAATGGCTTTCATGTCTGGAGCGTATCTAGTCTGTATCTGATTGCTGAAGTCTGAATGAGTAATAGAATGATTGTCGTGTCTGGGGTGTATCCATACTGTATCTTGACTTGAAATTCTGAATGAGTAATAGAATGACCGCCGTGTTTGGGGTGTATCTATAATGTATCTTGACTCTTTGAATATTTGTTAAAGATAGCTTTTAATCGTATCCTGAAAAGGGTAAAATGTTAGCTAAAGCATAAAGTTATGTTGCATGATATGTATGATGCAATAAAATGTGTTCCATCAATATTTATGATATATGAATGTAACGGATGTGCATGTAAGCTGATTAGCTATCTTGCTGAGGAAAATAAATCCTTGATAGCTAAAGATAATGAAATCTTTGACTGCTGCCGGGGAAAGTAAATCCTTGACCGATGCTGGGGATTCCAAAAATCTTTGATTGTTGAAGATGAGAAATCCTTGCTGATTACTGTTGGGGATAGAAAATCCTTGGCAACCTGCGGGGATTATCAAAACTTTGACAACTTCTGTGGGGATGTGGGAATCCTTCATGACTTTCTTGGGCAAATAAGGAAAAATCCGACGACCTCTACTGGGGAATTAAAACCTGGGAGGCTTCAAATGGAGAAACGAGAACTAGAATCTTCGTTCTATCGGGAAATAACTCTATGGGGAGAGTGTTTATTCTTCCAGGGAAATCAGGAGCTTGGGTTGTATGCCAATCTACTGGGGATTCCTTGTTTTGTGGAGAACTCCACTAGGGAATTGGAGGAAGTTGGATAGTATTCCACCGGGGTTTAAGATTTGAAATTTTGGACTCCGCTGGGGATGAATGTCTAGAGTATTCTGGCTCCTCTGGGGAAGAAAGCTTCATCTTCACTGGGGACCTGTAATTCAAAATTTTCGGGATCCGCCGGGGACTGGGAGCTTTAGAAACTTAGCTCTGAGGGGAATTTTGGAACTTAACTCCACTGGGGATATGTATTTCAAGGTTTTAACTCTGTTGTAGATTTGACTGACATATTATAGGGGATTTCTTCTGGAATAGCCTAAAGACGTTTCCCTATACTTTCGACCTATCAGTAATTATCCTTTCTTATTTTGTTTTATTTGTAAGCAGTGATTATATCCAAATGCATATGCTCATTTAACAAACCATTGGACGTTTTCAAATAAAACATAAGTGTAAAAAGAAAGGAAAGGCAAGCAAATTTCTGCACTTTGAAGTATCTTTGTATTAACTTTTGTAAGTATCTTTGTACAAAGGAGACAAACATCCTAGTAAGAGAATGTTGTCGGACAATTTGAGAAAAATTTTATACAAAAAGAAAGATGGCTATGTGTAACAATTCCATGGGGTTCCCATTCTGCTGTAGCCTTCATAACTCTGAGTATCTTGTCCATTCGTTGCTTCGTCCGCTGATGACTGGATTGATCAGAAGCTTGGAGTTTGGTTGTGAAGAGACTGTCCTTAAAGTGATCCGGCGAGACATAGTCATACGCTTTAATTCCCTAACTTTTGCCTGGACCGCCCTTTCGGGTTTTTGATCCACCGGGAAACCCTTTTTTTCCCAAGTCGCCCTTTCGGGTTTTCAACTTGCCGGGTGTACAATTTTTTTTTTTTATCCCTAATTTTTGCCTGAACCGCCCTTTCGGGTTTTCAATTCACCAGGACACCCTTTTTTTCCCAAGTCGCCCTTTCGGGTTTTCAACTTGTCGGGTTGTTTTATGCGTAGTATCTTTTGACTATGTCTGCGTTCGCAGGGTGCGGCAGGTCGTCGTCGTCCATGGTGGTCATAATCATTGCCCCACCAGAAAAGATGTTCTTGATCACAAATGGTCATTCGTAAGTAGGAGTCCACTTGCCCCTGGGATCACTTTGCGGCAAGATGATCTGCTTGATTACAAGATCTCCGACTTGATATACCTGACGTCTGACTTTCTTGTTGAAAGCCTTGATCATCCATTTTTGATACGTCTGACCATGACAAACAGCAGTAAGTCGCTTCTCGTCGATCAAATTAAGTTGATCAAGCCGGGTCTGAATCCAATCGTCTTCACTTAAACCAACATCCTTCATAATCCTCAAGGAAGGAATCTGAACTTCCATAGGTAAAACAGCCTCCATGCCATATACCAAAGAAAAGGGAGTTGCCCCAGTTGAAGTACGCGCCGTGGTACGGTATCCGTGCAGAGCAAACGGTAACATCTCATGCCAGTCCTTGTAGGTGACTGTCATCTTTTGAATGATCTTCTTGATATTTTTGTTCGCGGCTTCAACAACACCGTTCATCTTTGGCCGATAGGGAGATGAATTGTGATGTTGAATCTTGAACTGCTCGCATAGAGCGGTGATCACAGTGTTATTAAGGTTTGTACTGTTATCCGTGATGATCCTGTCGGGGATACCATACCGGCATATGAGGTTCTGCTTGATGAAGCGGGCAACCATATTCTTTGTAACAGAGGCAAAGGAAGCTGCTTCAACCCACTTGGTAAAGTAATCAATGGCCACTAGGATGAAGCGGTGTCCATTGGATGCCGTAGGCTTGATCTCTCCAATCATGTCGATTCCCCACATTGCGAATGGTCAAGGAGCTGTTAGAACATTGAGAGGAACTGGAGGAATATGTACCTTGTCAGCATATACTTGGCATTTGTGACAAGTATGGGAATATTGATGACAGTCAGCTTCCATGGTAGACCAGTAGTAGCCTGCCCTTAGGATCTTCTTAGCCATCGTATGTCTGCTCAAATGGGTGCCGAATGTGCCACTATGCAGTTCAATCATGATCTGCTCAGCTTCAACCTTGTCCACACAACGAAGCAGAACACAATCATGGTTGCGTTTGTATAGGATGCAATTGCTCAGGAAGAACTTGGAAGCAAATCTCCTTAAGAACTTTCTGTCATTGACTGAAGCTTCTTCAGGGTATTCTAGAGTCTCGAGATACCTTTTGATTTCGTGAAACCAGGGTTGTTCCACTACTTCTTCGGTATTAATCTCATGACAATGTGCAGGTTCGTCCATTCGCTCGATGGTGATTTGGGGAGCCTCATTATCCCAGTTGAGTTTAAACATGGAGGACATTGTAGCCAGAGCATCCACTATCTGATTTTCTTCTCGCGGGAAGTGCTCAAAGGTAATCTGCTCGAAATTAGGCAACAATGTCAAGACATGTTCTTTGTATGGGATAAGATTAGGATGTCTAGTGTCCCACTCTCCTTTGATTTGACTGATAACCAAAGTTGAATCCCCAAACACAATCGGAGATTTGATTCCTGAGTTAATAGCAGCCTTGAGACCAAAGATACAAGCTTCATACTCGGCCATGTTGTTGGTACAGCTGAAGCAGAGTCTAGCAGTAAAAGGTGTATGGCAACCTTCTGGAGAAATAAGTACCGCGCCGATACCGTTGCCAAGTGCATTTGAAGCACCATCAAAGTACAGGGTCCATCGGGATCCTTGTTCAGGTATGTCATACGGTCCGCTACCTTCAATGCTGTCCAATGTCATAATGTCCTCGTCAGGGAAGTCGAACCTCATAGATTGGTAGTCTTCGACGGCTTGATGAGCTAGATGGTCAGCTAGTACACTCCTCTTTATATCTTTTTGGGTTGTGTACTGGATATCATACTCTGTCAGGATCATTTGCCATCTAGCGATTCTTCCGGATAAAGCATGCTTTTCGAAGATATACTTGATCGGATCCATTTTAGAAATCAGCAGAGTGGTATGTGTCAACATATACTACCTTAGCTGGCGAGCAGCCCATACCAAAGCGCAGCAAGTTTTCTCAAGCAGTGAATAGCGAGTCTCACAGTCGGTAAACTTTTTGCTAAGGTAATAAATGGCATGCTCTTTTTGACCAGACTCGTCATGTTGGCCCAGTACGCACCCCATTGATTTATCCAAAACAGTCAGATACATGATTAACGGCCTTCCTTCAACGGGTGGCATCAAGATAGGAGGCTCTAGCAAATACTCCTTGATTTTATCAAAAGCAGCTTGACAGTCATCATTTTATTCAACCACCTGATCTTTCTTCAATAGCTTGAAGATTGGTTCACACGTAGATGTTAGGTGAGAAATGAACCTTGCAATGTAGTTTAGGCGTCCTAAGAAACCTATGACCTCCTTTTCAGTGCGGGGGGCAGGCATTTCTCGTATAGCTTCGACTTTAGCAGGATCAACCTCAATGCCTTTGTTGCTGACGATGAATCCCAAGAGTTTACCAGACTTGACTCCGAAAGTGCACTTGCTAGGGTTCAGTCTGAGCTTATACTCCTTCAATCTGACAAACAACTTTTGCAGATGGTCGAGGTGTTCTTCTTTTGTTTGTGAACGGGCTATCATGTCGTCTACGTATACTTCGATCTCATGATGTATCATGTCATGAAATAAAGCTACCATGGCGCGCTGATAGGTTGCCCCGACATTCTTCAGTCTGAATGGCATCACTTTATAGCAGAAGGTACTCCACTGCGTAACAAAAGTAGTCTTCTCCATGTCTTCGGGGGCCATTTTGAATTGGTTGTACCCTGAAAATCCATCCATGAAAGAAAATACTTTATGTTGGGCTGTGTTGTTGACCAAAATGTCAATGTGCGGTAGTGGAAAGTCATCTTTAGGGCTAGCCCTGTTTAGGTATCTGTAGTCCACACACATTCTGACTTTGCCGTCCTTCTTAGGCACGGGCACAATGTTAGCAACCCATTGTGGATAGGAAGTAACATCCAGAAAACTAGCATTGAATTGTTTCATCACTTCAGCTTTGATCTTTTCGGACATGTCGGGCCTCATTCGGCGGACTTTTTGTTTGATTGGCGGACAGTCTTCTCTTGTAGGGAGATGGTGAACCATAATATTTGTATCCAGTCCCGACATGTCTTCATAGGACCAGGCGAAGATTTCAACATATTCATTCAACAACTGTACTAATCGCTCTTTGACATTTGGCTCCAGGTTGGCACCCACTTTAACCTCTTTCTTGTCTGCCTCTGTTCCCAAATTGATAGTCTATAACAACTCTTCATGGGGAAAAATAGCCCTCTCTTCTTGTTGCAAAAGTCTAGTTAACTCTCCAGGCACTTCACAGTCTTCATCACCTTCGTACTCGGCATGATTGACCAAATCTTCAGAGTCACCAAAGGCCCCAGCAGAATAGTCACCCATGGAATCCGGAGTGGATGGGTACCTGCATTTTGTGAGTGTGGGTGTGTGTAAGGGATCGCCATCCTTAAACAAAACAAAATGTAAAAGGAAAGAAAATGAACACAACAGCTTATAGATGAAAACGTCCAATGATTCATTAAAAATGGCATATGAAAATGAAGAATCAAAACTCTTACAAATGGACCTATATGCCCCGGGTAAGGCATAAGGTGAAAAGAGTGTACGAATTATTTAATTATTACAGACCAAACAGGAAATTGTTCAAAGATAAATTACTGATTGATGAAAGTGATGGGAACGAAGTCTTTCGCCTTCCAGTTGCTTAGTCCTCCTTCAACGGTTGGAAAGATCCAATCTTCAAAGTTGCCTTCTTCATCATCATCTTCTAAGGCATGAATTCCATCGTGAGTGATTTTTAAGGGTGGTCCTCCAGCCCGAGAGCGACGCACAGCTTTCTGGCCAGCGACAGTAAAACCCAATCCGAACTTGTCCGTCTTGTGAGGAAAATCCGGCAGTTTCCCCCACACTGTACTTCTTCCTTCTTTGATCAGCCTCCGCATCCCTGAGGGATGCCATCCGAGACACAGGCTTGGAAATGATAGGCACATCAGTCGTTGTCTTTGCTACTGCGACTTCAGGAGAAACCTCTTCAAAGTATTGGAAAGGTGTTTCTATGAATTCGCCATCTAACTCCACATAGCGGAAGGAGTTAAGGTGACTTATCATATACTCCTCCTCACCATGAACTGTTATGATCTTACCCTAAACTGGATACTTTAGCATTTGGTGTAGAGAAGAAGTGACTGCCCCAGCGTTGTGGATCCATGGCCTTCCCAACAAGCATGAATATGAAGGACGGATGTCCATCACATAAAATGTAGAGTTGAAAATTTCTGTACCCACTTTGATTGGAATGTCCACTTCTCCGTGAACCATCCGCTTAGAACCGTCGAACGCTCTAACAACGATGTTACTGGGCTTTAGGTTCAAACCCTCGTAGTCCAATCTGTCCAACACCTTCTTTGGTAGAACATTCAAGGATGAATCGGTATCTACCAGAACATGAGAAAGTGTGGTCCCCCTGCACTCTACCGAGACATGCAGTGCATCGTTATGCTTTCTTCCCTTAGGGGTCAAATCAGCATCAGAAAAACCAAGACCATTATCGGCTGTAAGGCTAGCCACACACTCTTGAAACTGGTCCGCAGAAGTTTCTTGAGGCACGTGTGCCGTCTTCAGAAATTTGATCAAGGCTTTGGCATGAGCCTCAAAGCAGAGTAAGAGAGCCAACATGGAGATTTTTGAAGGGGTTTGCCCTAGCTGCTCCACGACATCGTAGTCGCTCTTCTTGATTATCTTTAAGATTTCTTCCATCTCTTTTTGGGTGGTCTCGGGGATAACCACAGTTTGAGCCTTCGTCTTGACAGGCGCTTCTTGGATCCCCTTACCTTTATTGGTAGTAATATCAGAGGGTATAGCTTCGGGTACGTCAATTTCTTCAATTACCGGACTTTGCACAGATGGCTTGACAGGTACAGAAACTTTCGAGGGTCCGAAGACTGCCCGTGAAGGAGCAATCTTCGGAGAGAAGATCCTTCCGCTGCGAGTTATCTTACTCGTTCCTGCAATATTCCCTATATCAGGGGTTTCATCATCGGAATTCTCTTGGACTGATTCGATCTGTTTGACACCATGATAGAAGATCTCTCCTCCGTAATTCCATGGTATCGTCTTGTTGGACTTATACGGGATAGGCCCCAGCATGGTGATTTTCAGCAGCACAAACTTAGGATCAGGCGTAATCTTAACATGCCTTTTGCAGGTCCTGGAAAGATTGTCGGAGATGGTTATTATGGCAATGTCATTGATTGGAGTATCAAAGGTAATAGGAGTAACATGAGTGATAGTAGCAACATGGGTTTTCTAAAAGAGGATCTCTTGGGTATCCACCAGGCGTTGGATGCCTGATCTCAACAGTGGGAAGTCAGTTTGCAAGTTTGAACAAAAGTAATAGTCTTTTTTACAGCCTGGGAAAATCCCGGCTTTCAACAGATTCACTTTAATCATTGGCAGCGGAGTCATTAATTCATCAACAGTGGTAACATGAAGATCTTTCATAACAGCATGGACATTATGACCATGTTTTGGCATAGGAGCGGATATCACGTTAGGTTTTTTGGGAGCATCAAACTCTACCTCCTCAGCATCTATCAGATCTTGGATCTTGCTTTTAAGAACCCAACATTTGTTGGTATCATGCCCTACACTGTCCGAGTGGTATGCATATTTTGCATTGGAATGATAATAAGGAGAAGAGATATTAGGGTTTTTCGGCGCTTCTTTCAAGTTGGTAAGGTTCAACTTTAACATATGAGGGAGGACTTGAGTCGGTGTCATATTGATTCGGGTGAATTGTCGTTGTGGCCTTTCTACCCTTTGTTGATTAGCTCTTGGTTGATTGCTGCGAGGTTGGTCGGCTGGGGAGTTTTGGATCATAACAGCCCCCACCATTGGTCGACGCTTTATTCTCCCTTGATTTTTCTGGGTATGAATAGCAGAAACTTCCTTCTTGGCTGGGAAGGTCTTTTTAATAGCAGCGGAAGCGGAGGCATCCTTCTGAATTTTACCACTTTTAATGCCAGCTTCGACCCTTTCACCGGTCAGAATTAATTCGGTGAACCCTGCAGATGAGCTCCTGATCAAGTGATTGAAGAATGGACCTGACAGGGTCCCTAAAAACATGTCAACCAGCTCTCTATCCGACAATGGTGGCTGCACCCTTCCATCCAAATCCCACCACTTCTGGGAATACTCCTTAAATCCCTCATTAGAGGCCATACCCATACTCTGTAGTTGAGTACGAGTAGGCGCTAAATCTGCGTTGTATTGGTATTGTCGGTAGAACGCAGCCGCCAAATCTTCTCAGTTATGAACATCAGATCTCTCAAGTTGATAGAACCAGTCCAATTGCGTGCCTGACAAACTGTCTTGAAAAAAGTGGACCCAAAGATCCTTATCAGAGGAGTGAGGTTGGATCTTTCTGACGTAGGACCTCAGATGCATCTTTGGACAGGACAAACCATCATACTTAGCAAATGTAGGTACTTTGAACTTGGGAGGAATGACGATCCCAGCAACCAATCCTAGTTCTTTGAAATCTAGACCAGGTACCATTTGCAACTCCATGGCTGCCAACCGATCCTCAATATTTTTATACTTATCATCCGCCGGGGGATATTGCTGTTCGGAGTAATCTTCGTCCTCTTCCTCTTCTTCTTCAACTTCAGATTCAGAGGGCATTGTAACTCATTTTCCTTTACCAACCCCTTCGTCAGACGTTGAGGGAAATTCCAGAACTCTCCTAGCCTGATGTTCAAATCTCCTTCCCATAGTGGCTACCCCAACTCTTTTCTTTTTCTTCCTTTTTGGTTCCTTCTCTTTCTTTAACAGTGTTTTAAGATCCTCTTGACCCTTTTCTAAAGTCATGAGGAGTTGTTGAAATTGCGAATTCTGTGCTTGCAGATCTTTAACCGTCTGCTCTATATCCATCTTGCTGAAATAAACAGCAGAAAGATAAGGAAACTTGGTGTGAAGACCTTTTTATGCATATGATGAATGATATGTTATTCATGTAATGCATTCAAGGATTCAGAAATTCAAATTTGTTGCAAACAAAAGAACACACGTCATATTAAGAAGAAATTTGTTAGTACATAAATGCCCCATGGGCAAAATATTACAAAATTCTTAATGTAAAAAGACATTGCGCATCCTCTTTGGTGCGATGTAAGTGTTGAGAGTTTCCTCTTCGTGAAGCCGGCGGGTGAGTTCCAAAACCTTCTTCTCACTGGCATAGAAGCTGGCTTCAAAAGTATTCCACTCTTATTTGAGTTGTATCCAACTCTTTTGCAATTCTTCCAATGATGTTGGCATGTCAGGATGTAGGAGGGTGTATGGAACCTCTCCTTCCATAACAGGCTCTTTGATCACGGGGAGAATGTGAGGGTAAGGCATCATAAGACTCTGGGCGCGGGTTCGTACCCACTTGAGATAAGGATCAAGGGGGATGGAATTTTTGTGCCCCAGTGTCTTACTATCCACTTTGTTGGGCATCCTCCAAGCTCTGATAAACCTTTGTCGAAGTCCTTGAGCATTGTTGTCGAAGTCAAAAACTAGGTCAGGAATCGGCATATCATGAGGGCCATCCCTTCGGGCATACCAAAACTGCCTTAGAGCTAAACAAGGGTTGTAGGTGATGCCTCCCCTAATGCCAAGCAGTGGGACATTAGGGAATTCCCCGCAACGATCAATGATGATGACATTTTCTCTGGACCGAGAACACCAATGAACATCAGAATGTGTGAGAGTCATCAACCGTTGTGACCATCTTAAACCCTGCTCATTCTTCAAAACTGTTTGGGGAAGGTGAGAAATAAACCACCTTGCAAGGAGAGGAGTACAACACATGAGAACACCTCTTTTCCTCATTGTTCGTGTGTGAAATGAGTGTAGGATGTCCCCAAGCAATGTAGGTACAGGATTACGAGATATGAAAATCTTGACAGCATTCACATCTATAAGCTGACCAGGGTTTGGGAATAAGACCAACCCATAGATGAGAAGGGCTACAATCTCCTCAAAAGCTTGTAGATCTAAAGAATTCCAGCAGTCTTGTGCCTTCTCAAACAGAAACTTTGCCAAGAAACCCTTGACACCACTTCTGGTTTCCCAATGACCCTTGATATCAGATGGTTGCAAGTGTAAGGCTTGAGAAACATCTTCAGGCTTTGGTTCTCTTTCTGTACCGTTGTAGGGTAGTTGATGGAGAATAGGAATCCTCAGGAGTTGATAAAATTCCTCCAAAGTAGGTACTAGCTGGTAATCAGGGAATGTGAAACAGTGGTGTAGGGGGTTAAAGAACTGGAAGAGAACTTTCACCATGTCTTCTTCAGTGTTGGAGTTGACCAAGTTGAGGAGTCTGCCATGTCTTTTACTGAAGAGAGAATTCTCTGGAATCTTGGAAGTAAGCTCCTTGAGCTAAGGAGGGATCCTCACAAGGTTAACTTGAATTATTTTCCTGCAAAGAGATTCCATGACCTACAAAACAAGAATAAAGATGAAGATCCAAACCCTTGAAATGGTTAGTGGATGCATATGATGCTTTATGATGATCATGATGTATGCACAAACATATGTACAAACAAGTCACACAAGATCCTAGTTTCAAGCTTGCATGGGGTTTCATAGGTAAGTACCCTCTTGAAGTTAGTTGGCTCAACCTGTCCTAAAAATAGTAACCGGGTTCTAAGGAGCTCAATATCACTGGATTATTTTCTGTGTTCATTGTTTCAGTTTGGCCACTTAACTGGCGACCGAAATATTCCAAGAAAAAAACCCTCAATGAGTGTATTATCGAGTATCTACCAACTTTGGACTGCACCAAAGCCGGTCATCTTACTACCCCTAATAAGGCCAAGATGGTCAAGTAAGGTTCTAAGAGTTCATTAGTGCTTCATGACATCACTCATCGGCCCCGTATTCTCTTTGATTGACTCAAAGGCTACCGGTACTCACAAATATGTCGCACTAACATAGATATTGCTTCAACTATGTTGGTATACCCCACACAGTTTCCACAATGTATTGCTATTTACCTATGAATGTTTCCCAAAAATCCGGGTGGAGGATTTAAACCCAAACAAGAGAACCAAATGTAAAGCAATCAAAGCAATCAAGATAAGCATGAAAGGGTGATGTAAACCCTAAGGTTACTCCACTTTTAGATATTTCCCCAGCAGAGTCGCCAGTTCTGTGATACGGTGGGAGAACTGACTTGGGATTTTGCGTTTGTGTTCGTAAATGTTTCGGTTTAGCAAGAGTCGCCACCGACTTTTAATTTTATCCTAAGGAAAGGTCAAAAAGCACAAGAAAGACCTTTGAGATGTTTTCTTGGGTTCGGGGAGTAGATTATGAAAAGGGAAGGTGCAAGCACCCTTTTCATCCATGGTTATCCATGGGCTCTTAGTTACTTGTTTAGATCACTTGCTTTTGCTTTTCAATTGTTTGAAATGGTGCTTTGTGTGTGGTTTTGAAAGATATTTTGAAAAGAGGCCATCGTTGTGGCAACCTTTGTAATGATTCTTGTTTGAATGTATACAAAGATGTTTTTTGTCCTTTGAAAAGATTTCAATGTTTGAAAGTTTGATTTGGGAAATGTTTTGAAATTGTGTTGTGAAGTTTGTTTTAAAAATAGCAAGGATGTTTTGCAAGCTTTTGATCAAGTAACTAAGAGTTGTCTACCCTATTTTACTCAAAGATCTTTCCTAATGTTTTTTAACCCTTTTGACAGTGTTATTTCACCATTGCATTTGGAGAATAACCTTGTGTTAGGATGTTAAATGGGACAGGCGTGGGTCATCGTATAGACCATGATAGCAATTATGTCAAGTATCTTTAGAAAATTTTTTAGGGACTTGATCATTTTGTTTAGGCAACCAAGATAGTGTCATCGAGGGACTATGATCTTTTGTTTTGTTTTTGTTTTGCCAAAATACCCAACATGCATTACATGGCCCATTTTTGAAGGCAACAAGTGGATTGTAACCCTAGGGGTGCAAGTGTGTATTGTGTTTGATTTTCATGCATTTTGTCTTTGATTAGGTCAAGCTACTTGTTAATTTTGGATTTTTGCATACAAACGCTAATTCTCTAATAATGGCATAATTGAAAGCGTAAAATGCGAGAATTTAAAAGCCTAAGCTATTACAACATGATTATGGGGATGAGGGGTACAACTTTTTCAATGGGGGTTTGTGATAAGAAATATAAACCCTAGTTTACTATTACCTCCAAATTGAATTTAATTACATGAATAATAAATGGATAATATTTAAATAAACAAAAAAAGACAAATATATCAAATAATATGAAATATGCAAAAAAGAGGTTTTTGTTCATTGATGTATGTAAAATATTTAATGTAAAAAATAAAGGAATAAATAAAAGATTTATTTTATTTGTTTAAGGGTAAAACCCTAATTTCTTTAAGAAAATAAATACATTATATTATTTATATACAATAAAATATATTAATATATGTAAAAATAAAATATACTTAGAAAAAAGTATTTTTTAGTATAAATAAAAATAAAAGTAAAAATGTAATATTTTGTATATTTTTTATTCTAGCGTATTTAATAAAATAAAAGTATATATTTATATGTATATTAATCAAACTAAATATGTACAATATAAAATAAAATATGTACAAAAATAAAATATATTTAGGAAAATATTTTTAGTATGAATAAAAATAAAGAACAAAAATAAAATTATAAATTATATATATATTTTCCAAGTCTTAATAAATAATATAAAAGTATTTAAATGCTCTTTTATGTTAGAAAAATTAAAATAAATGCCAAATAAATGTAAAAAATTTATGAAAATATTTTTGAGCATTTTTTATATTTGGAAATAAATAAACAAAATCAGAAATGAAAACAAAAATGCAAAAATATAAAAATACAAGAAATTGGGCCATGGGGTGCAAAAAGGAAAAGAGGGGGTGTCAAGAGTGAGCCAGGCCAAGCCCAGCCCACCACTTCATCTTCAACCTCCAGATTTTGAAAAAAACGTGCGCGCCTGTACAAACTTGGACATCCTGCATATGAGCTCTATTGCAAAAACTCACAAAATCAAACTTGTAGAGAATTTTAAGACGATTCCAACCATATAAACAACTTGTCTTAACTCTCAAAGACCAGAGAGAATTTCTCTGACCCTAAAATCTGACCTAGTTTTTTCAGCATGTTCATGGATGAAATTCTCCTAACACACTTAATATGAATGAAAACTGAGCATATGTACAGCTTCATGGCAATGAACATTACATTTTTTATTCACAAACCTAAGGCTAAATGTTCCTAAATAGAGAGATAGAAAGTGGAGAAAAACTTGTTTCAGTTGGATTCGTGTAGGGCAATATAGTGCTTTTCAACAAGGCTTGAGGTGTCTGATAGCTTGCCTGAACTTCACTTGACCTTCTCCAATAGCTAGCTTGCCTTGAATGTCCTTGAATCAGCCTATAGAACTCAACCTGCACAAGCTCAAAATGAAAATGGTGAACACTGTAAATGGAGTTACAATTGGTGTTTGAGGTTTGGGATAACTTGGGTGAGTTGAATGGAAGATATTTAAACAACTTGGGGCAAAACGCACAAGGCAAATGAGCTATGGAACTCAAGTTGCAGAACCTGCCCTATTTTGCCAAAGGAATGTGATTTCTGGCTATGGGGTGTTTATAGGCTCAAGCAATCGTGTTTCTAGCTCAAAGGGGTGTGAGAAAGATGTTCAAACTGTTTGTGTAAGTTAGCATTGGCTGGTTTTCAAGTTCTTAGGTTTTGGACAAGTTTCTTGTTTTTGAAGTAAGAATGTGGAAGTTGTTGTTACAGGCCTGTACAGGCTATCAAATATGCTTGCATACTTTTCTCTTGGCCCCTCTGATTTGTGGATTTGATTTTCCCTCTGAGATATGGACCAATGCTCAAGGGATAGTGGTTTGACATAAATCACATTATGGCAAAAATGGAAATGTGCCTTTTTCTTCTTAGGGCCTAATCTTGTGTACAATGTCCAAATGACCAAAACAAAAGCTTGGACTGATGGATTTGCATTTAATTATGGATGTGAAGTGGTTTAGAGGCCTGCAAACTAGTGTAAGGCCTGCTGACTTGAAAATGCAACTTGGATGAACATGAATATGCCATGGATGAAAAGTGAGTTTTTGCCAACCTCAAGCCTTCGATTCTCCCTAACCACAAATGTGTTTGAGGATTTCTTGGAAAATTTGGAAAGCTTGAAACATTATCTATAATCCATCTTTGAAATTCAACTTGAGATTCCAAGTGGAACCATGTGAAAAATGGCCAAGAAGATAGGTCAAAATCCTGCCTAAACTAGGGCAAAATTTCACTAAGTTAAAAGTTTTAGGGACCCTTCTTCCAAAAATCATAACTTGAGATCCAAGCTTCGTTTGAGAAAACTTTGTGAATCAAAGTTGTAGACTTTGTGGGGGACTACAACTTTCATGTTGGAGGTTTTGTTTGAATCCAAATGCATCATGGTGAAAATGTGGGGCAAAGTTAGGAAAAATTAAGAAAATTTCATAACTTAGAAAAATTCTAAGTTATGAAAATTTTCAACTTTAAACCCTAATTTGAAATTTTGGGTTTCTTGATGAACAAGTTTCATATTTTGACACATCTTGATGAAAAATGACCCTTGGCACTTGATTTTGACCAAAAAGTCAAAGTTTGACTTTTCAGTGTACAATCAAATTTTGATCAGTTGACTTAAAAATTCATCTCTCAATCCAATGCATTTGAGATCTTTTGAACTTGTTGAATAGGTCAAGATGATGCCATTGAGTCCTTGAGTCCATGGTTGAACCTATTTGCCATTGGCTAGGTCAAAAATCAGAAATTGCCTTTGTACAGTCAAAACCCTAAAAATGACCATTTTGCCCTTTTGGTGATCTGATCAAATTTCATGTGGAGTTGTGGTCCAAACTTGATCAAATGATTCATATGAGTTCATAATGTTGATGTGGGTCAAAATTCATGAAGTTTGACTGTAAATTGGCCACAGTTAACTTTTTCCCCAATACAGCTAATTTCTAGGTCAATTGTCCAATTGATTGGGCAAAAATTTGATTCAAGGCTTGAAACTTGGTATGGGAAAACTTATGAGTCCAATATGAAGTATTAAATTCAGTTTGAGTATTGAAGGTCCAAAAATCCTTGTGCAAACTGAAACCCTAATTTAGGTCATCAGTGCAAGGAGATGTCTTGAGCAGTGCAAACCCTAGCTTGGTCTTGAGTTCAAAGAGCCTGGTGATGAGAAATATAGATAAAATGTGAGGGAAAATTTTGGGGTACAACATTAGGGTTTAATGTTCGAGTAATGGATACCCGACCCTCACATGTGTGAGGTTTTATATAACGCCCCCGACGCTTTACTAATGGTCCTTATTTTTGGGCATAGATACGCGTGTCCGCAAAAATAGATGATTGCCAAGACTCGGTCAAAACGGGAAGGTATGCCCATAACTAGTTGTTGGTTCCGAGGAGGAGGTGGATTAAGGGAAAAGGGGCATTCTGGACGTTTCCTGGTTGTCTGCTCAACTCATGTTGGGCTGACGGGGAGATATGTATTGTCTAGGTAAAGTGTGCGTATCGGGCATTGCTGGTCGTGCTTCTTGGGGCGTGGTCAACCGGGATTTTGGTCCATTGTTATTGGGTTGCGCCAAGGGTAGAAGAGGATTGGGCCAATTCTAGTCATTGGGTCAGTCCAGAACTTAAAGCCTTGTTATAATTCCTCCCCATAAGAGGCAGATCTAATTCAACAAACTCGTGTCCATGACTAGAAATGATTCTAGCCACTATATTCTCAAACTAGTTTATTGATATTTCTTGTGGCACAAATGACATATTCAACAACTCCATCAAAAGATTTCAGTGTGCCTCATAATCCTTTAGAAGAGACAAGATGGGTATCTTTCCCAGAGTCTGGTTTAGTTGATCGACTATACGGTAATCACTTTTTGTTATGTACCTCATTAACTATTCAACATCTTTGGTGGATGGTAAATCAGAACTTGATTTCTGAGTCGGAGGATTCAGTACTGGTTCTTCATTTTAGACTAGAACCTGCTTGCCTTTAACCTTAGCTCGGGCATCAGCATTCGTATCTTGGGAAACTTGTGGGGTAGAGAATATCTTGCGACTTCTGGTCAATCTACTCGGCCCAACAATATTGTTTACGTCAGAAGTTTCTATGATCGACAGTATGTCTTCAAGTTTCTGACCTTGGTATAGGAATTCACCCCCAAAGGAGCTCTCTTGGCGGTAGCATGGATTTTTGCTGGAGTAAAGGGGATAATGATTACATACATCTCTTCATCATCAACCCTTTTGCTGCCATACATTCAGTCAAACTGAAGAACGCCCATATTAATCAATCTCTATACCTCAAATTTCAACTTGTCACAACCATTTGGTAATACTGAACATTCTTCGCAATCTGCCAGACAACCCATATAGACACCCTTATTCCCCAACTTTTCTTTCAAAAGGCAATGAGGTTTGCAGCTGGATGACATCCAAAACTAAGCTTAATTCTTCCTCCCCAAGGATGGCATTGACAGCACCCCCACCATGAGGTGGCATGAGGTTTTGAAGGATATTTGGGCCATTATCAGGTTCAAAGTTGATGGATTATGAATCGATAAGTTCTTTCACCTTGTGCTTTAATGTTATACAATTTTAAACCGTGTGGCCGGGAGAACCCGAATGGAATTCACAGTGAGCATTGGGATCAAAATTTGGAGGCAATTTGTTGGGATCAATGTTCAAAGTTCTCACCTCAATTTGCTTCAGTTGAAATAGATGAGAGAGAAGATCAGCATATGACATAGGTATATCATCAAACTTCCTTGGCAGTTGTATGGGTCTCTACTATATATTTCCCCATCTGCGAGCATATGCTTGTTGAGGTTGCTGCTGAAGGGCTACGGCCGGAATGGTCACAGCCGCAACCTGATGGTATGACCCTTGATGGGCTTGTCCCTTCCCTTTTCATCCATATAGAGCACCAGATTCACCTTCCCTCTTTTTTGAATACATGTTAAACAACTCCTTACCACCACCAGATGTAGTAGCTTCGATCTTACCTATTTTGAGTCCCGTCTCATCTTTCTCCAATCAGAACCAAATCAGAGAAGTTACCCACAATGCTTCCTGTTGTGTAAAAAAATCCTTTCAAGGTACTAGTTGTTATACAGTGGGAGAACTGACTTGATGTTTTGTGTTTTATCGCAGGTGCTGTGGATAGCAAGAGTCGCCGCTGACTTTTCTTTTATCCAATAAAGGAAAGGGTGAAAAGAACAGGAAAGACTTTTTGATAATTTTTCTTAAGTTTGGGGGGTAGGTTATGGAAAGGGAAGGTGTTAGCACCCTATTCATCCATAGTTATCTACGGGATCTTATTTGCTAGCTCACTTTGAAAATGCTTCGTGTTTGTGTATGTTTGAAAATATTTTGAAAACACCTAAGTATGGCAATTTTGCAATGATTCTCGTATCGTTGAGAATGTATACAAAATGTTTATTTTGAAAATATTTGTTGAAAGGGAGTGTCTGGAAAGATGTTTTTTTAAATGCCAATGTAAGGCAATTTTGTAATCATTCTCGTATCGTTTAGAATGTACACAATTTTTTTGTCTTGAAGAGTGTTTTGAAGATCATTGTCTTGAAAGGGTGAAATGTGGAAATTGTTTTAGTTTGGTGAGCAAGCAATTACGAGCGATCTACCTACTCAAAAAGTCTTTGTTTTTCCTCCTCCTTAAGGTAGTACTACCCTACCATTAGTTAGTAGGAAGCCCTAGCATTGGATGTGAGGGACGGGCGTGGGTCATTATACAGTCATAGAAGGAAACTTGTAGGACACTTTAGCAATTGTCGTAAGGAACCAAGATCGTTTATCAAAGGAAACGTCAAAGGGTCGTCGAGAGACTACGATCATTGAACCGAGGGTCTTTGCTAAAGCATCCCATGTACGAGGGACATGACTGTTTAAATCTGAGGCAACAAGTGAGTTTTACCCTAGAGGTGCATGTGTGAAAAGTGTGTTCAATTCAGTTATTGTATCTTGGATTAGGGCTTTTGCTAAGATTGTTTTTAATCTTGCCATACAATCCCTAATTACTAACAGAAATATGGAAAGCGATAATTACAGAAATTAAATATCCTACGCTATCACAATGCTTTGGGAATGGGGGGTACAAATTTGTGAAATAGGGAGGAAAGCAATAAACCCTAATTAAACTATTACAATCCATAAGCAATTACATGACTATGAAAATAATAATGTAAAAAATAAACGAACGCGCGGAATGATAAAAAGGGAAAATGTTAAAAACTCTAACAAATTCCTATGTATTAAAAAATGTTTTGTTGTTTCTTTGTTTAGAAAGTATTTGAGATGTCAGATAAAGAATTAGACCTAATTCTATTTACAAATTAATTATTTACAAGAAATTAAAATGTGATTAAGTAAACTCTTATTATCAAAATTAAATTAATTAAATTAAAACCTAAAGAAATCTAAATAATTTAGAAATCTAAATAATTTTGTCAACAATTAAATTAATTAATTAAAATAACCTAAATCTAATTTTTTTATAAAAAATTAAATTTTTTGTATTTTAATTAAATGAAATAAATAAATAAAAGTAAAGAAAAAAATATAAAAAACAATTGGGTTTAACATTAGTAAAATGAAATTGGAGGGTGTGAAAAGGAACACTAGGCCAAAACTAATTTTTGTTGAATCATAAAAAATAATAATGGACCTATGATGGAAGTAATAGGGAGGAAAGAAATTCCATCCAAGCCCAAAACAAAAGTCTAGGCGCCTCAAGATTTAGTGTGGCTCCCTCTTCGGAGTGTATCATGCGCTTTCCTTATGGGGCTGTAATCTGGCCATGGGGAGATCAAATGGTGACAATGAGAGGGTGTAGCATGCGCACCTTAGGCTTGTATGCATGGAATCTTCAAGAAATAAACATGAAACAAATAAAAGGGTACCCATGGGGCTCGAACCCAAGTCTCTATGGTCATACACGCGCTTCCTTTACCACTGGGGTGGCTGTTTCATCCGGTTATGAAACAACCACCAATAAATATATTACAAACTCTTTTTTCAAATTTGAACTTCCCACTTCATCTTCTTCCTCGCGCCAGCAAAAACAACAATAATGTTCAAACTTCTAACTCCTTTAACTCTTAATCATTTTGAAAAATATAAACATGAAAGTTGCTTGAAATTAACCATGAGTCCAACCATATAAATTATTTAAGCTATAAATCAAAGATGTGTGAGAATTTATGTTGGTACCAAACTGAACCCTATTTTTTTAGAACCATCAGTTTCAAAATTCTCATCTCTCAGGGCAATAATATCTACACTTTTTATTCAGAAAGTAAACATTGATGATGCTTGTACAGAGAGTTAAAAGTTTAGAATACTTACCTCAAAAGTTAGAATCGTGTTTGAAGTTGGAGCACTCCTGGAAGCTATTGCATTTCTTACTTTGGATTGAGAGTGGCTGGATTCTTATGGAAAAGTCAAGTTGTAAAGCTCTATTTTTGAAAATGGAGGATAATGAAGATGATGTTACAGTGGTGAAACAGGTGTTTGGATAGCCTTTATATGAGTTATAGAAGCTTTGTGAATGATTTAGTGTGAAAACGCATGAGTGGATTAGGTGTTTGGAGTTCAAGGTCAGAATTTGCAACAGATGTGGTATTGAATGCTGCAACAGATTATGCCCATATCTCTTCAAACATCCCATCCCTTGCTGTCAAAAGAAGTTGATTAAATCGATTTGCATAATTTGAACTTGACCTTGGTAGTAAAGCTTGTTGTAAGTGATCCAACGGGACATAATCGTACGCTTTTAATCCCTAACTTTTGATTGGACCGCCCTTTCGGGTTTTCAGTCCACCGGGATACCCTTTTTGCCCAAGCTGCCTTTTCAGGTTTTCGACTTGTCGGGTGTACTATCTTTTGTATATATTCCTAATTTTTACCCGAATCCTTTTGATTCGCCGGGATGCCCTTATTTTTTCCTAGGCCAGTAAAGCTAGCGGGTCATTTTAATGCATAGTATCTTTTGACTATGTCCGCGTTTACAAGGTGTGGGAAATCTTCACGGTCCATGGTGGTTAGTATCATAGCACCGCCCGAAAATACTTTCTTTACAATAAATGGCCCTTCATAGGTGGGAGTCCATTTGCCCCTAGGATCACCTTGTGGTATAATGATGCGATTTATTACTAAGTCACCAACCTGATATACCCGATGCTTGATCTTCTTTTTGAATGCCTTGATCATACGTTTCTGATATATTTGACCGTGATAGACAACCACGAGCCTCTTTTCATCAATCAAATTCAACTGATCTAACCTAGTTTGAATCAACTCGTCTTCGCCTAAGTCTGCATCTTTCATAATCCTTAGAGAAGGAATTTGAACTTCGGCAGGCAGGACAACTTCCATGCCATAGATCAGAGAGAACGGGGTTTCCCCAGTTAACGTCTATGTTGAAGTGCGATAGCCATAAAGAACAAATGGTAACATCTCATGCCATTCTTTGTAGGTCACAACCATCTTTTGCACAATCTTATTTATGTTCTTGTTGGCGGCTTCTACTGTGCCATTCATCTTTAGTCTGTATGGAGAAGAGTTATGGTGCTTGATCTTAAACTGGGTGCAGAGCTCAGTGATTATAGTGTTGTTAAGGTTGATACCATTGTCATTGATGATTCTCTCAGGGATACCATACTGATAGATGAGGTTATGTTTGATGAATCAGGCAACAATATTCTTGGTAACAGAGGCGAATGAAGCTGCTTCAACCCATTTTGTGAAGTAGTCAATGGCAACGAGAATGAAGTGATGTCCATTAGATGCAATAGGCTTGATTTCTACAATCATGTCAATGCCCCACATTTCGAATGACCAAAGAGTAGTCATGACGTTTAAATGTATTGGAGACACATGAACTTTATCAGCATAAATCTGGAACTTATGACAAGTTCTCGAGTGGTGATGACAGTCAGTTTCCATGGTCGACCAATTATAATCCGCTCTCAAGATTTTCTTAGCCATAGTATGCCCGATGGAGTGATAACCAAAGATGTCTTCATGCATATCCTCCATAATGTTTTAGCTTCCTTCTTGTCCATACAACGTAGTAGAGTTGAATCATGGTTGCGCCTATACAGAATTCCATTGCTCAGGAAGAACTTAGCTGAGAACCTCTGTAAGAATTTCTTGTCATTGATAGATGCTCCCTCAGGGTATTCTTGAGCTTCAAGATACCTTTTTACTTCATGAAACCAAGGCTTCTCTTCTACTCCATCAATATCAATTTCGTAACAGTGTTCCGGTTCGTCGAATTATTCAATGGTAATTCTTGGATCCTCGTTGTCCCATCTGAGCTTGAACATGGATGACATGGTAGCCAAGGCATCCGCCAACTGAATCACTTCCCTTGGGATATGCTCAAAGGTAATCTCTTTGAAGTATGCAATCAAGGTTAGCACATGTTCTTGGTAAGGAATAAGATTCAGATGCTTTATATCGCATTTTCCCTTGACTTGACTGATCACCAAGGCTGAATCCCCATATACGCTCAGGGATTTGATTCTTAAGTTAATAGAAGCTTTAAGACCCAAGATGCACGCTTCTAACTCAACCATGTTGTTGGTACAGTCAAAGAAAAGTTTAGCAGTGAAAGGTGTGTGGAAACCTTGAGGAGAGATGATCACATCACCAATCCCGTTGCCAAGTGCATTAGAAGCTCCGTAAAAAACCATAGTCCATCGGGATCCTAGTTCATGTCCTTCATATGGTCCAGGTTCTTCATAATCTGTAACCAGCATGATATTCTCATCCGAGAATTGGAAGTGCATAAACTGATAGTCGTCTATAACTTGATGCGCCAAATGATCTGCCAGTACACTTCCTTTGATTTCTTTTTGTATGGTGTACTGAATGTCATATTCAGTTAAGATCATTTTCCATCGGGCTATTCTTCCGGAGAGAGTTGGCTTCTCAAATATGTACTTGATGGGATCCATTTTAGAAATCAATAGAGTGGTATGGGTCAACATATATTGTCTTAGTCGGCGAGTAGCCCATGCCAAAGCGCAACAAGTTTTCTCGAGCAATGAATATCTTGTTTCACAGTAGATAAATTTTTTGCTAAGGTAGTATATTGCATTCTCTTTTCGACCAGACTCGTCATGTTGCCCCAACACACACCCCATTGAATTCTCTAGCACTGTTAAGTACATAATTAGAGGTCTCCCTTCAATTGGTGGAATCAAAATAAGAGGTTCTTATAAATACTCCTTGATTTTATCAAAAGCCAATTGACAGTCGTCGTTCCACCTGACTACTTGATCTTTCTTCAGCAGCTTGAAGATTGGCTCACAAGTAGTAGTCAAATGATATATGAATCGGGAAATGTAGTTTAATCGTCCTAAGAAACCTCTGACCTACTTCTCAGTACGGGGAGCTGGCATTTCTGGGATAGCTTTAACTTTTGCAGGATCGACATCAATACCTTTACCACTGACGACTAAACCTAGGAGTTTTCCAGACCTCACCCCAAAGGTGCATTTGTTTGGATTCAACCTTAGTTTGTACTTCTTTGTCCTCTCAAACATCTTGTCTAGATGGTCAAGATGTTCTTCCTCATTTTGTGATTTGGCTATCATATCATCGACATAGACTTCTATCTCATGATGAATCATGTTATGGAATAAAGCTACCATGGAATGTTGATAGGTTTCCCCTGCATTCTTCAACCCAAAAGGCATGACCTTGTAACAAAATATGCTCCATTGTGTGACAAAAGTAGTTTTCTCCATGTCTTCAGGCGCCATCATGATCTGATTATAACCCGAGAAACCATCTATGAAAAAAAATACCTTTTGGTGAGTGGTGTTATCGACCAAGACATCAATATGTGGAAGCGGGAAGTCATCTTTAGGGCTTGCCCTATTCAGATCCCTATAATATACATACATACCTTGCCATCTTTCTTTGGTACGGGAACAATGTTGGAAACCCATTAAGGATACGACGTCACTGCTAAGAACCCTACATTGAACTGTTTCATGACCTCGGCCTTGATCTTCTCAGACATCTTGGTACGCATGCGATGAACTTTTTGTTTAATTGAAGCATAACCTTCTTTCATTGGTAGACTGTGAACCACAATATCTGTATCGATCCCTGGCATGTCTTCGTATTACCAAGCAAAGACTTTAACATATTTAAGAAACATGTGAATCAATCTGCTCTTGACACTGTCTTCTAGGTTGGCGCCAATCTTGAATTCTTTCCTATCTTCCTCAGAACCCAATTTTACCACTTCGATCGACTCTTCATGTGGTTAAATGGCCTTTTCTTCTCGAATCAAGATTCTGGAAAGTTCTCCAGGCATCTCATAATCTTCCTCATCTTCGTCTTTGGCTTGGTAGATTGGATTTTCAAAGTCATAGGATGGCAATAGCAGGATTGTTATCAATGAGATCCAGAGTGGATGGAGATCTGCAATGTAGTGTGTGGGTGTGTGTAACAACACATAGCTATTTGAAAGTGCAATAAAGTAAAAGAAAGACAGAGAGCACAAAATTTGACTGCAAAATGTCTAATGTTTTCATTAAATAAAAATATGACATATGAAATGACAACCCTTAATAAATGGACCATTGTGCCCTGGGAAAGACACAAGGTTTAAAGTCATTGTTTAAAGAGAAATTACATAACCAAATTTCATAAAACGATAAAAACAGAAATAGCTATTACTCCTGGCTGAAGGAGATTGGTACAAAGTCTTTAGTCTGCTAGTTGTTGAGTACACCACCAACGGTTGGGAATATCTAGTCATCCAAGTCACCATCACTATCAGTATCTTCCAGAGCATTGACTTCATTATTGCTAATACGGAAAGGAGGTCTTCCAGCTTGAGCACGTCAGACTGCCCTTTGACCCTCTGTAGTAAAACCAAGAACAAATGTGTCAAAATTGTAGGGGATATCAAGAAGCTGACCCCAAATAGTACATCTGCCTTCTTCTATCACAGCCCTAGCATCCTTGAGAGAAGCCATTCTTGGTGTGTCTTTGATAATCTTGGGAGCAGCAGGAGTGGCTTTAGCAACGAAAATCGTCAGAGGGATTACTTTAAATTCCTGATAGGGAGTTTCAATGAATTCGCCATCCATTTCAACATATTTGAAAGAATTCAAATGGCTGACCATATATTCTTCTTCTCCGCACACTGTAACGATCTTCCCTTTTACTGGATGCTTCAATTTTTTATGTAGGGTAGAGGTAACAACACATGCCCTATGAATCCAAGGGTGTCCGAACAAGCAGGAATAGGCCGGACGGATATCCATTACATAAAAAGTGGAGTTGAAAACTTGATATCCCACCTTGATCGGAAGATCAACTTCTCCGTGCACCATTCTTTTTGACCGACCAAAGGCTATTACCACAATATCGCTAGGTTTCAACACCATCCCTTCACAGTCCAATCTATCCAGAGCACCTTTTGGTAATACATTCAGGGAGGAACCTGTATCAACTAACACATGCGTCAAAGTAGTTCCCTTACACTTAATAGAGATGTGTAGAGCCTTGTTATGATTCTTCCCCGCTGGAGTTAAGTCAGCATCAGAAAAGTCTAAACCATTGTCAGCTGTTAGGCTTGCAACACAATTCTCAAACTGATCAGCAGAGGTCTCTTGTGGTACATGAGCATTCTTCAAAAATTTCAACAAAGCCTGAGCATGGGCTTCAGAACATAATAGCAAAGACATCATGGATATCTTGGAGGGTGTCTTCCCTAGTTGTTCAACTATTTTGTAGTCACTTTTACAAATGATCTTCAGTATTTCCTCCATCTCTTGTTTAGAGGGGTCTTCAGTTGTAACATCTTTTTTGAGGGTTCCTCCACCTGGGCAGGCGCAACTACTTTCTCTTTGCCCCGGGCGTCATCAATTGACCCAACAGCAGGAATATGAATAGGTGTATTGATAGTCTTTGGAGGAGAGATCTTTGGGGAGAATATCCTTCCTGTTTGGGTAACTTTGCTTGTTCAAACAATATTATTGAGATTGGTAACTTCAGAATCTTCATCTTTGGTAATCCATGGCTCTTGCCTAACACCATGATAATAAACTTCTGCCCCATAGTTCCAGGGAACAACTTTATCAGAAGAATAGGGGACTAGCCCCGATGCAGTGATGATTAGGGGAGCCACCCTTGGTTCAACAGAAATCTTTACAGGACCTCTAGAGGTGATCCTTATAGGAGTTTTTGAAATTGTGATTATAGAAACATCTTCAAGTCTCAGCTCTTGAGATATACTTTCATGCAAACTCTTCATGGGCAGAATTTTCTTGAACAAAATTTCACGACTATCAATCAAATGTTGAATACCCTTCTTCAGCCACATATAACCATTATTTTAGGAAGCACAATGGTAACAATTTTCAGGATAACCCAGAAATAAACCGACTCATAATAGATTCTTCTTAATGGTCATCAAGGGAGTGGTCAAGTCACTTATAGTGGAGACATAGGAAACATCGTGAATAGCATTAACACCTTTACCATGACTGGGCATGGGCACAGTAATCACATTGGGGGTCTCGGGAGGATCAAATTGAATTTCCTTTGCATCAATCGTGTCTTGGATTTTGCTTTTTAGGGCCCTACAATCATTGGTGTCGTGTCCAGGACTATTAGAATGGTATGCGCACCTTGCATTTGGGTTATACTTCAATGATTATATGTTGGGATTTTGAGAAGGATCCCACAATGTTTATCAATTGTGCTTTCAATAGATGTTGTAATGCTTGAGCTAATGGCATATTAATCCTGGTGAATTGTCTCCTTGGAGCGTCTGATCCACGCTGATTTCTTGGTTGTTATGGTCGAGCAGGTGTTGGATTAGAGATTAGAACGGACCCTATAGACTGATGACGATCATTCTTACTATGACTCCTCTGGCCATAGATAATGTTCGTTTCTTTCTTTCCAGTGAATGGTTTTTTTACAGTACTAGAGGACGCAACCATCTGAATCTTCCCGCTCTTGATACCACTTTCAACCCGTTTGCTAGTCAAAATCAGCTTAGTAAACCATGATGAAGAACTCCTAATCAGCAAATTAAATAATGGACCCTTCATAGTGCCCATGAACATATCCACTAATCCTTGGTCAGTCAAAGGGGGTTTCACCCTCCCAGCCAAATCTCTCCACTTCTAGGCATACTCCTTAAAGCCTTCATTCGAGCCCATAGTCATACTCTGTAATTGCACACGAGTTGTTGTAAGGTCAGTATTGTATTGATATTGTTTGTAGAAGGCAGAAACCAAGTCCTCCCATACACGGATATTAGTCCCCTCTAGTTGATGGAACCATTCCAACTGAGTCCCAGATAGGCTTTCTTGAAAGAAATATACCCATAACTTCCTATAGGTAGTGTGTGGTTGAATCTTTCGGACATACGACCTTAAATGGAGTTTGGGACAAGAGACCCATCATATTTGGAGAAGATAGGGACCTTGAACTTATGGGGGATGACTACCCCTGGGATCAAACCTAGGTCTCCAAAGTCCAATCCAGGCACTTTTTGAATTTCCACGACTTTAAGTCGATCTTCTAGCTGCTTGTATTTGTCATCCGGCGGAGGGTACTGCTCACCGGAATACTCTTCATCCTAAGAAATATGGTTATTTCCACCCCTAGCCCGAGTGCTTTTTACATCCTCTTCTTGATTGTCGTCCTCCTTAGAGGAAACATCTTCTACTTGAGCCAGTCGAGCATGACCTTTGAACCTTCTTCCCATGTTGATGATAATAGCTTGTTTCTTAGTCTTATTTTTTGTGACGAGGAGCACCATCATTTCTTGTTGTATTTGGCTAGGTTCAGAAGAGTCTCTTGAAACTGTGTGTGTTGAGTATGCAGATCTTTGACAGTTTGCTCGAGAGCCATCTTATACTGAAATAAACAGTAAATAGATAAGGAAACTTGTATCGGAAAACCTGCTTATGAAATGATGCATGATATATGGATTCAATGTTTTCAAGGACCTTAAAAGATTTAAATTTTGTAGCTGGTGTACCCCAAAAATTTTCCTCTCATTTTTCAAGGCATTCCTCACAAGGATTCTCAAGGTTCAAGCTTGCACAATTACATTTGGATTTTCCAGTATCAAGTTAAAAGGGAAAATGTTAAAAATAGAGGAAAGCAGATAAAAATAATCTTTTTGACAAAATTGGAGAAAAAATAAGGATTTCGATTCAGATCCTTCGATTGGACTTTTGGCCTCTTTCGATGCAAGCTTGGCTTGCATCCTTCGACTGGGCATGGGCCTCTGGTGCATTGGTTTTGGTTCACAAGGTAGGAGCTTTCTGTACGCCACCTTTGATTGCACCTTTGGCCTCACAGGGTTCACCATGCAATGGCTGCCTATATGCCTGTTTTGTTTGGATGTTTGATGCTTGTATATACAAGCTTTCCCTCCATGCTTGCCTTGACTCACAAAGTAATGACTACTCACATACAAGCTTTCGTTTGAGCCACAACTTCTTTCTTGCGTGCAAAAGGCTTCCCCCATGCTAGAATGCACAGGGTACAAAGCCTCTTATAGCTTCCTTCGATCCCAAGGCAAAAAAAAAAGCTTCCTTTTGGCTTCCTTCGATTGCACTTTTTTGCCTCATGTATTCCTCTTTCGAATATGGACATTTTTTCCTCCTGCATGCCTCTTTCGTTTGGACATGTGGCTCCCTTCATGCAAGTCTTCATTTGAGCATTGACCTTTTGTATGCTTGCTTGGAGTCACAAAGTTTAGACCTCCTTCATGCAGGCTTCGATAGGACATTGGCTATGTTTGTACTAGCTTCGACTGGATAACATATCTCTTTAGTATGTTGCATTTCCATCCTTGACAAACTTCAGCATACATGGTTGATGGCCCCTTCAAAAGACATATAGTGGTGGATTTGAAGGGCATACATATGAGTCCCTGTCGAAGGGTATATCTTACTAGTCCATTCGAAGGACACATTTGGCCCTTTTCAAAGAAGCATACATGATCCATTCAAGGGACACGTCTGGGCATCCCATTCGAAGGACATGCTTGATGGCCCATTCGAAGGATTTACAAAGCCCACCTTAAGGCATGTTTTGGTGACCCATCCAAGGGTCACACATTTGGATCCTTCGAAGGATTCACAAAAGTGACCCATTCGAAGGACATTCGCTAGAGGAAAATCAAATAACATTGTTGGAAGAGGAATCTGGTTGAAGGAGGGTCAAAACAAAAGAATGAAATGTTCAAAGATGCTTGCTGCCAAGTTCAGGCCTGGTACACTGGCCAAAACTGCTTCCCAGCAGTCCTGAAACACTGCCCCATTCTTGCACCAAAATAGCATACAAAGCATTGTCCCTCGAAAGCTACAAAGAGCAGGTTACTCAAAATTTTCAAATTATTTTGTTTTCCCTCCAAAAGCTTCAGCCAACTTTGCCTATAAATAAGAGGTTCCACAATATGTTTTGGGGGACCTTTTGGCCAGAGGAACGAATCTTCAAAAAATTCTCAAACATCATCAAACTCTAAAACACTTAAACACTCATCAAACACCAACCCAGAATCTAAGCATTTGTCCCCTTCAAATCTGAAATATCCCCACACCTTGTTACCCTTCGAATCCAGTAGGAATAACCTCACACTTGTTCTTCTCTTTCGAATCTATTATTAAAGGAATAATCCATGGTTCCTCCCTTCGAATCCAGAAGCATTCAAGGGAACCAATTAAAGGCCCAGCACACGTCCCAACCTCAAGAAAGGTAAGTCATTCTTAACCTTGGATCCTTCTTTTCCAGCATAACATGTAAATAAGCTTCCTTTTTGTTTCCAAACATGCACATAGTATTTGTTTACTTGTTTGTTTCCACCCCTTTATTTTGTTTTTATTGCCTCTCCTTTTAGTTTTTTTCTTTGGTTTATTACAAATTCTTTAAGAACTAACCTGACCCTAAGGTAATGCTAGCATGGCCTTAGGTCATGTTGCTATTTAATATCTCAAACGAAAGAAACAGGAGACATTAGTATGAAATGAAGCTTTAGGCTTCCTCATTGACTCCAAGCCCCAGTCTAAAGCCACACCATGCTGACTCCCAGGCCCCAATCGAAGGAGGCAGAAAGGCAGAATCGAAGGCTGCATCTCATGTCTCATATTAAGCCCAAATCGAAGGGCATGACTTCACTGACTCCAAGACCCAAATCGAAAAGAGCCAGAGAAGGGCATAATCGAAGGGTGTTTCTTCCTAAATCAAAAGACCCCTTTTTCTTGCTTTTATTTTATTTTTCCTTTATATTTTCATGCTATTGAATATGGTTGTAATAGTGTAGGATTTTATCTTTCTGCATTTTATTACTTTTGTATGATTTCTAGTAAAATAGGATATGTATGGCAAGATAAAAACAACAAGTATACAACCCCCAATCAAAGACAAAATGCATGCAAATCAAACACACTATTCACACATGCACCCTTAGGGTAATCTCACTTGTTGCCTCGGAAAAATAGTCATGTCCCTCGAATATGGGCATTTTAGCAAAGACCCTCGATAAAAGATCGTAGACCCTCGATGACCATTAATGTTGCCTTCGGTAAACGATCTAGTCCCTAAATGAAATTGCTAAAACATCCCATAGGTTGCCTTCTATGACTATACAAAAGTCCCTCGCTCGTCCCTTCACATCCAATGATGGGGCTTCTTACCAAAGCAATGGCAAGATAGCAACATCTAAAGGAGGAGGAAAAGAACATTAAGAACTTTTGAGTAGGTAGGTTTCTCCTAGTTGCTTTCTTGCTCACAACAAAAACATTTTATACACCAACAAAGATACCATTACAAAGAACCATTACAAAATCACTTTCAAAAAACACATTCACAAACACCCCTTTGAACTATTTTCAAAACAACACTTTGTACGCGTTCTTATAGAAACAAGAGCCATTACAAAGAAAACTTTTCAAAATACTTTCAAAACCCACACCAGAAGCACATGTTCAAATAAAAGCAGGTGATCTTACAAGCAACTAAGAGCCCATAGATAACTACGGATGGTAAGGGTGCTAACACCTTCCCTTTTCATAACCTACCCCCCGAACTCAAGAAAATAATCTCGAAAGGTATTTCCTATTCTTTTCAACCTTATTGGATAAAAGAAAAGTCGGTGGCGACTCTTGCTATCTGTAATAATTGCGATCAAACGCAAAACACCCAAGTCAGTTCTCCCATAGAACTGGCGACTCTGCTGGGGATGTTGATTAAAAGTGGGGTTACCTTAGGGCTAGATCACGTTTACTTGCTTTCCTTGTTTTACTTGCATGTTTTACATTGGTTCCTTGTTTGGGTTTGTTTTGATTCTCTACCCGGATCTGGGGCACCTTTTAGGTAAATAGCAATAGATTGTTGAAATAGTGCGGGGTACACCAACATGGTTGAAGAAATAGTTACGTTAGTGTGACACATTTGTTGGTACTGGTAGCCCTTGAGTAGTCAAGGAGAATACGGGGCTGCTGTGTGGTGTCATGAAGCACTAACTGACCTTAGAACCTTAATTGAACAACTTGGCCATTAGGAAGTAGTGAGATAGCTGGCTTTGGTGCAGTCCAAAGTTGGTTGATACTCTATGATATGCTCATTAAGATCGGACTTTTGGGATATTTCCGTCGCCATTAAAGAGGCTTGGCGCTGAAACAATGCCCGATGAAGAAAGATCAGTGATATTGAGATCCCCTAGAACCCGATTTACTATTATTAGGACAAGTTGAGCCAACTAAACATCAAGAGGGTACTTACCTACAAACTCCATGCAAGCCTAAACCTAAGGACTTGTCTGCTTTGTGTGTATATGACTGTTTGTACATAAAAACTTGCTTGCTTTGCATACTTGTACATAACATCATGACATCATAACATCATACCATAGAATTTCCTTAACCATTTCAAGGATCTCAAGGGCCTGTGGTGCAGGTTACGATGAACCAAACATCTAGCAAGGGGCAAGAGGATTTATTTTCCTCTAACCAAACGCCGTCAAAATCAGGTACAACAAACCAGAGTCAAGGGCTATGACCCACTTGATATGGTGAGCTTAATTCTCATGGAAGGACATCCACTGATACAAAGTTCTCCAATAAAGGTTGTTGATCAAAGTTTAACTTCTAACTTTTTCTTATGTTTACCCTGCGAGATCCTTGAAAACATGCATCCACATATCATGCATCATATCATGACAGGTTTCTCCCATTCAGGTCTCCTTATCCTCCTGCTGTTTATTTAGTAAGATGGATATGTAACAAACGGTGAAAGACATCCAGGCTCAAAACGCCCAACTTCAAGAGATGTTCTTGAACCTATCCAAGGGGCAAGAAGAGGTGAAGGCTCTCATCACAAGGGGCGTGGTCATGGGGAATCCGGAGGGAACCAAGGATGACCAGTTGGAGCGGCTACAAACTGAGATAGCCATAATGAAGGTCCAAATGATGGGACAACTGGTGGGCCAGATGGCTCTTATTCAAAACCTGGCGCAAGGACAAGAAGAGCTAAGGGTCCTCATTAACAAGCTTCATCGGGATGGATGTAACCAAATGGGGCAAACATCTAGGATTGGGGATCAAGTCATCATTCAACCTCCCATGAGACAGGAAGTCGATTCAAGGGAGAGAAGACCTTCCCAATTTGCTTCCACGTCACCAGACCAACAATGACTTCGTCAACATCAACCGGAAAATCAGCAAAGGCAAAGCGAGCCCAAAAGACAGTTTACCAACATCAACATACCACTGTCCCATGCTTTGCAACACATGCTGAGGATGAATCTGATTACACCAATAAGACCTCATCCAAATCCCAAAACTTTTTCTCCCAGCTACAATCGCGATGCCCGGTGTGCCTATCATTCTGATAGTCCTGGACATGATACAAACGATTGTTGGGCGTTGAAGTACAAGATTCAAAACCTGATCGACGAAGGAATGTTGGAGTTCACACGAGATGGCCAGACTGAATTCTTCTGCCGTCCCTCAAAGGCTCACCACCTAAAGTGACAAGTTCAGACAAAGAGGCTCCTGTTCATTTGAATTTTCAATTGTAATTTCTTTTTTTATTCAAACAATTATCTATTAATGTCAAACTTTGTTTCATTAATGCATTGCATATGTTTGTCTTGAAATAATTCATTTGTTTTCATTTCATTTAAACTATGCTTTTTAATCTCTCTATGACATTCAACTCCTGCTAAAAGTTATAAGCCTTTAGAGGGAGGATGACGAAAACAATGCAATAATCTCATACAGTATGCTTTTGAACAGACCTTGCTGACGATGTACATGCATTCTTTCAAATCCTAAACACTGGAGTTATAAGGAAGATAATCTCTAGTCAACCCCTTCGAGCCAAAGAAGTATAAGTTTTCTGTTTTAACACAAATTGAAACCTTTAATCAAAACTTGGGGCAGGGTAGTCTCTCAGTTGATTCAAACGCGCGTTTAGCCGCAAACTCTCATTTCGTAATACAACGAATGACATAAAAAAACATTCCTCTGAAATCAAAAGACAGTGATGGTTCCCTACCAAATAGGCAATCATTATCTCTCAAAAAGAAAATCCCACTAAGTCAAAACCTATAAAGGAGACTTAAGAAAAATTGGGGCATCCCACTGACTGTAATCTCAAAACAAGAACAGTCAGGCAAAAATCAGGGATAACAAATCAGAAAGAGGTCACTACAAATCCTCAACAACAACAAAAAATGTTGCAAAAAATGACTGCCTTCCGACAAACTTAACTTGTTTGAACCATCACTAAAATGTCATTCCAGACTCAATTGGAGTTCAAAACGCACAATTAACTGAGCTTAGGACTGAAGAACATCACGAAGAACGAGTGGGTACAAATACAATTTGAGCCTTTATCCTTTGTTTTTTAAACCGTGAACCAAGCCACATTACAACCCTTCAAAAGTCCTAATTGAAGCATGGGTTAGTTCGAAAGCATACTGTTACAAAAGGTATCCTGACTCCTGTAAGGCTTTACTCAAAATCCAGAGTTGAATTACAAACTTCTTTACTTGATAAAAACGCATTTTCAAAAACTTCAAGACAAACATAAACTTTGCATTATTTGAATATCATTGTTTGCATATTGCTATTTGTTTTACAGCGGAGAAATTCACACAACGAATATCCGATGAACGAAAGTGAACAAAATCATTTCAAGTAGGATGACACTCCCATTGACAAATCTCCTATCAACAAAGAGACATAACATGTCACTATCCAGCACACCTGGGGCAGTCCAGTCAAGATTCCAAGAAATCTTTAAAGAATTGCATAGTAACCAGGGGCAAGTCTCCATCTCCGTCACTTGGGGCATTGAATACGAATCCCGACAAATGTTTACGTACAACCAAACATTTTCTGCCAGTACCACAAACACTTGCTACTATGGGAAACGACAAATCTCCCCAAAATCCTTCTCATAGGATGCCTCCCAACAAGAGTTTAATCTCTGAAAACCTTTCCCCAGCTGAGACAACCTCAAGAGTCCTCGAGGACTTTCCCCAACGAAGTCGTCACCCCTCTATCAGACCAGAAACAAGATTTATTTCCCCAACAAACGACGGGATTCCCCGGCTTGAGGTGGCCTCTCCAACTACTACAAATCAAAGGACCACAACTCCCTTTCCCCATTATACTACTCTACAATCCCCAGCAAGTTACTGTGAAACCTGGACCCGACCAGATATCAGTTCAACTTCAACCCCAGTAGAGAGACGGATAATCGAGACTCCAGAACTCTTTCCCCAACAAGGAATCAACACTATCCAATAGAGTTTTAAATATTCCCCAACAGAGTTCTCCTCAAACAACAAAACAGGAATCCCCGGTGGAAACGTTCTGAGCAAAGTTTGAAGACACACTTACTCTTCAACAGCAGTCAACAATTTTCACCTCCCCAAACAGGTTCTATTCCTCTGGGTACGAAAGCTCAATCTCCAACAGAGCTCAACATCTCTAGCAACAGAATTTCATCCCAGCTGATTTTATTCCTCCAGGTCAGCATGTCTACCAACGGAGTATCTCTTCCTCTAAATTGGCCCCTGTAGAGTTATCCTCCAGCATCTCACCTCGACAGAATATTTATTCTCCAGCAGCAGTCAGGGATTTATTTTCCGAGAGTCGAATGTGTCACAACTAGCATTTCATGAACATACATCATGCCATGTGCACACATATCACATACAGCATAATCTCATTTATTTTGAGAACATCATCTCACCCTGCATTTCATACATCGCATATAATTAACCCTGATATTTTTCCAGAAAAAGGCGTTTAGATTCGATGGATCCAACAGTTTGTACAGATCACATCTACAGACAACTAATGGAAACTAAGTTCCCGGAATCAAACGGGTCAACTAATCTACATGATCAAGCGGAGTAACCCTACTACCTAGGTTCCTTCACACAACCCTACTATCCAGGCTTTCATTTCGAAGTAACCCTACTATCCAGGTTCCTTCTCACAATCCTACTATCCAGGCTTTCATTTCGAAGTAACCCTACTATCCAGGTTCCTTCTCACAGCCCTACTATCCAGGCTTTCATTTCGAAGTAACCCTACTATCCAGGTTCCTTCACACAGCCTTACTATCCAGGCTTTCATTTCGAAGTAACCCTACTATCCAGGTTCCTTCACCAAGCCCTACTTCCAGGCTTTCATTCCGAAGTAACCCTACTATCCAGGTCCCTTCTCACAGCCCTACTATCCAGGCTTTCATTTCAAAGTAACCCTACTACCCAGGTTCCTTCACCAAGCCCTACTCTCCAGGCTTTCATTTCGAAGTAACCCTACTACCCAGGTTCCTTCACCAAGCCCTACTATCCAGGATTTCATTTCAAAGTAACCCTACTATCCAGGTTCCTTTACACAACCCTACTATCTAGGCTTTCATTTTGAAGTAACCCTACTATCCAGGTTCCTTCATACAGCCCTATTATCCAGACTTTCATTTCGAAGTAACCCTACTATCCAGGTTACTTCTCACAGCCCTACTATCCAGGCTTTCATTTCGAAGTAACCCTACTATCCAGGTTCCTTCACACAGCCCTACTATCCAGACTTTCATTCTGAAGTAACCCTACTGTTGTACCCCAAAATTTTCCCTCCCATATTCTTCAAGAATTGCAAAGAGCATGCTTCAAAATTCCCCAAGGGTTGCACAGTTCAAGGGCCTCCTAACAGTCAAGAATTAGGGTTTTGGTTCTGACAAAGAAAATGAAGTTTCCAAGGGTCCAATAAAGTCCCACATACCTATAAACATGGTCAAGCATCCTCATGCCAAGTTTCAAGACTTACAGCACAAAATTGCACATTCAAAAACCCTAATTGCACTACAGTCAACTGTAGGGGCAAAATGGTCATTTGACAGTCAAAAGTTCAAATTTTTTGTCAACATCTCATTTTGAAGCCTCAAACATCATTTGATCAATGCTTGATCATGATTCTCAAAGTTTGGCTCAAAAAGTCTCAAGATGCAAAAGTTTCCATATTTGGACAGTTGAAAAAGTCAACTGTAACTTGACCAAGGCATAACTTCCACATGGATTATCAGAAAAATTCCATCCAAAGCTCATTTTGAAGATAAAGATATTTCCTACAACTCCTCTTCACACTTCAAGTCCAAGAAATGCTCTCACAAAAAGTTATCAATTTCAACATTATAGGTCATTTTCAAAAGTCAACAAAAAGGGACTTTAGGTTAAAGGCCATAACTTGAGATTGGTATATCAAAATGACATGGGACCAAAGGCATTGGTTAGAGGACTTCAAGACCTTTCCAAAATGTCCAAGAACATGAGCAAAGCTTAAAAATTGAGCAAGATATGCCTTGTGGAAGTTGGGAAATTTTTGGATATTTTGAAAAGTCAACTTTGCTTCAAATGTCTTAAAAATGCTAATGGGCCACATTTTCTTCCAAGAATCATCATCCAAAGCATGTGAACGACCATTTGGACCAAAGGGAAGTTTTTCATCATTTTTATTTATTTATTTGGATTTTTAATTGCCAATAATTCATTTAATTAAAATAAATATGTGGAAAATACCAAACCAATGCAATCAAATCTTTTTATACATGAAATAGCCTCAAGATTTCGTGCATGATCAGATTTGGAAAGAATCATGGTAATTGGACATGATTTGAAGCAAATATGCATGAAAAAGATTGGAAAATATATGCCATGAAAATCAATATCCATTCCATCAATGCAAAAGGTTTTTTGATCCAATTTTGAACCCTAATCGTTCACACATATATACTCATGCAAACCCTAATGTTCAGAACCTCTAAGTTGCGCCATACATCAATAATCAAGTTTGAGTTTTTGACAAAAAAATTCCAAAACTGAAAACTATCTTCCAGTGTGATTCAAGCCAAAATAATTATCCCATTGCCTTCCTGAGACATCAAGAAACGTGTCTGAATAGTTTTCCACATCCCTAACGCCCAGAATTGGTGAATGGAACTCAAACTTTTTCACATTATATGCATATTCGTATTTCAATATTCAAGCATTCTCATTGCATTTTTCTTATAGATTCATACTAATTAATTGATTCTGAAGCTAACCCTATAGTTTGATTGAGTTTTTGTGCATTGTACGTGATTTCACCATTGAAACAGGCTAGGGTTCTTCAAGCTTCGAATTGGGTATTTTTGAATACTGTAAAATTAGAACACCTTAATACCATGATCAAAATCAGGAAGCTTGGACGATTCTAATGCAATAGTCGCGCCCAATTTATATAGCATCACAGCCTAATCGCTATTCTTGAAAAGAGCATATTTTGGGGGGGTTTAAAACCCCCGCTAACCTTTTTTATATTTCAGGCAAAAGCGCAATAAGGAAGAAGATGATGAGGTGTAGGCCAGTAAGTGGTTCATTTGAATTTTCGCGCTAAAGCCCCACTAACGCTTATTTTATCTTATGTTAATTGTTACCCATTATATTAACAAAGTGATACAACAGCTCAGCTGGCAGGCGTGTGATTGGTAATCCCTGGGACCTGGGTTCGAATCCCAGGTCCCCCTCCCTTTCCATAATATTTTTCCTAACATCATCATGTGCAGCTTGCCCCCTGATGACCATCCTACGCCCATAATCTCAATATGCCACTTGTCCCACAATCTCCATCCAATGGCCAAGATCTGAGGTCTATGGAACGCTGCAGTCAACGCCCCCACACGCTAGCCAAAAAGTCAGACAAGGCCTTGCAACAAGTGGGCCTAATTGCTAGGAATATACCTCCAATATTGGGGAAAGAACCCCCCTTGGTATTGTATTTCTTTCTATTTTCTTTGTTTTATTTTTATTATTTGTTTTAATTCCATTATTTTCTTTTAATTTAATAAAAATTAATTTCACATGAAAATAATATAAAAAATCAGAAAAGACAAAAATTAAAATATGTTTTATTTAAATATTATCTTTTTTTGTAAATAAATCTCACTAATTAATTAGATTTAAATTTAGGTTTAATTCAAATAATTTCTTAATAAATTAAAAAGAGTAGAATTAGGGCTTCAAACATTTTTCATTCTTTTCCTTTTTTTCCTCACCATAATTAATTATTTAATATTATTTTTTATAAATCAAATTGCATTAATTAATTAGGTTTAATTTTAGGTAATTTTCATATTTTCTTAATAAATTAAAAATAGCTAGAATTAGGTTTTAATTTCATTTAATTCATCAAAAAAATCATAAATACCAAAAAACCTCAAAAACAATTTCTTTTTTATTTTAATTTAATTAATTTGTAAATAATAATTTAATTTCATTAAAAAGGGTCCAACGCCCTCGCTTTCAATTTTAATCCAATTCGCGCATTTTATTTTATTTCTTTTAAATATTGATGTAATTCTCCCAAAGCCATGTAACTCGGACATTTTATATTTTTCGCACTTTACTTTATTTTATGTCAAATAGGGTCCTGGATTTATTTTGGCGATGTGGACCCGCGCCTTTGTAATAGTTTAGGAATTTTATATTTCTCACAACTTTTAACTGTTAATTAAATTGCATACAAGAATGAATGACAAAATAAAAATAACGCGTAGATCACCAATTACACGACAAGACAAAATAAATGAACATGACACACAAATCACACACCACCCCTAGGGTACGCCTCACTGTTGCCTTGCCTCGAAAGGTGATCGTCGAGTAGAGGATGTCTTAGTAAGTCCTCATGATCCGGGAACCTGGCATGAGAGTAGCTTCTAAGGTGTCTTCCCATTGCTCTGGTGATCACCATGTCCCGAACCTCGAATTGACCCGAACACCTCCAACGGTGGTGCTACCTACCTCTCAATGGTGGGATGGCACTACTTTAAAGGACATTTACACAGACGAATTCCTTAGGGTAGGTAGACGACTCTAGATACTTGCTCTAAATTTCAAAACAAATCAAAAAATACTTTTTCACACCGACACCTTTTCAAAAAGCTTTCGAAAGCAATTTTTCAAATACTCTTGAGGACCGATACAAGAGTCGAACTGGAATTTTCAAAGAAAACTTTTTTAAAAAACCCACAGTTGAAAAGCAAACAAACCATTTTGAAAACACAAATGAGCAAGTATCTAAGAGCCCATGGATAACCATGGATAGAAAGGGTGCTAACACCTTCCCTTTCTATAACCTACCTCCCGAACCGAGAGCAATCTCTTTAAGGAATTTTTCTGTGCTTTTGTCCTTTCCATTTGGAGAAAATAAAAGACGGTGGCGACTCTTGCTTCCGCGACATTTCGCGAACCAGCGTTAAACAGTCAGTTCCAGATCCACCGATCACAGAACTGGCGACTCTGCTGGGGACTTAAACTTAAAGTGAGGTGTACCTTAGGGTTAGTTCATAACTGTGTTTTCAATTGTATTGACTTGTCTGCTTTAAATTTGTGGGTTGCATCGGAGTTACATAGATCCTAACTCGGATCTGGGGATACCCTGTTTAGGTAGCATAAGCTGTGAGGGACCTGTCCGACGTAGACCGACACGGGTGAAATAGTGGCTACGTTGGTGTGGCACCTTGGTCTGTACCGATATCCCTTGTGTCGCAACGAGGAGAATATGGGTCTTCCAAGGAGTCATTAAGCACCAACAACCTTAGAACCTTAAATGACACAATTTGGCCATTAGAACAGTAGCAGTATGCTACGCCCATTAAGGCTAAACTCTCGTGATGGTTCTGCCCGCAAGAAAAGATTGCGATGCTGGAGTTATGATCGATTGAGGGTAGTCAATGATATTGGGATCCTCTAAGAACCCGGTTACTTTGATAGGATAGGTATTGAAATTCTGGCTACAGATACTCAATGTCACGTCCAATGTTATGACACCGTATCTGACTTACTATATGACAGTAAATACAAAAGCAGTAAATAACACAGTCAATTGTTTACCCAGTTCAGTGTGCAACAACACCTACTCTGGGGGCTACCAAGCCAGGGAGAGAATCCACTATAAGAGATGTTAATTCAGGAATAAACCAACCAGTTTATCTCCTTCACTTAAGACCTACCCAATGCAATTCTAATCTAAGTACAACTTAAACCTGAGTTCCTACTCACTCCCCCTCAATCACAGCAGTGATACATAAACCAATTTGACTTAAGAATTGATGAAGACACTCTTCAAAAACACACACTTGATTAAGCTTCACAGCTTTTTAATCAAGTAACACAATCACTCGTGCTTCACAGCTTTGAGTGATGTACACAACTAACTTGACTATGCTTCACAGATTTAGTCAAGTGACATTCAAACACTCTTGCTTCAAAGCTTTGAGTGCTACACAACCCTTACAATTGAAACCTATTCCAAGGCACTTATCACAATGATAATTGCTTGGAGTACAATAAACAAATCTATACAGATTACAAAATTGATCTTCTAATCAATCAGCAGGGATTACTTGAAAAACCGCAGCTCTGTTGCATATATAGCAGCTGCAACTTCAGTTAGGGTTTCCAAAAACCTAGGGTTGATTCCGTTTGACCTAAAGACCAGGTCACAGTACTTTATTGATCAGGTTAGGATCGAGCTAGGTTGCTCCTCAGAAAACGCAGGATTCTGTTTAGAAGGGACTGAGTTATTTCCTGAAAAAACTCAGACTTATCCAATCCTGCAATCCTGTTAGTTCAGAACAGGATGTCATAACATCTGTTATGACATCTGAGAAAACCTGTCTACTGATTTAGCAAAATGTGATCATTTTGCAAACATGCTCAGATACACACTTATAAACATCAGTATTTGAATTACAATATTTTTCTGCACATGTACCTATTGAGTTAGTACAACCTGAACTAGAATGTTATGACATCAGTCATGACATTCACACATACACTTGGAATTTACCAAAAATGCAAGCCAATACCTAAACACCTACAAACTCCCCCTTTGGCAGATTTTTGGCTAAAGTTCCTAAACAATCAGAGATAGATAGATAGCAGCAGAAATAAGTGACAGAAGTGACAGCAGAAAAATATAGTGTCAAGTACTAATTAAGCAGTACCAAATTACCAAAAATATTCTCCCCCACTTTAGCCACAAATGGGCCAAAGATTACATGTTTATAAAGTTATACAGTTATCCAAAACAAAATAATGAGATCAGCAGCTGACCACCAGCAACACCACCAAGTAGCAAACATCCTTCAGGTACTGTCATCAGATCCAGAGGATTCAGGTTTCTTTCTTTTCTTGTGAGCAATGTCAGCATTTTTCTCTTTGTTTGATGTCTCAACATTCTTAGAGACATTTGGATTTGTTTCAGCATTTGAGTTTTCTTGGTTCAGAGGAACAGAAATGCCAGGAACTGAGTGGTTCTCGTTCAGAATTCGTGAAACAATTTTTGCTATTGCTTGATTAACATAGGCTGTCCCTTCCCTATTTGCAATTTCAGGGGGAACTGAAGAGGAAGGATGAGATGGATTACCTGTATGTCTTGTTCTCAACTCTTTGGCCTTGGTGGGGTTAGTTCTATGAGAGCAGATCTCCAGAACATCAGAGTCCAGACAGGAAGAGATTGTCCCAGAATCTTGATCAGAGGAAGAGGTTGAGATGGTCGTATTGGATGATGATGGCGTTTGAGACATTTTGTCAGTTTTGAAGGACCAACAGCGAATGAGAAGAAATTCCTGATTGATGAGAAGACGAGAGGGGAAGGAAGCAAAGGAGTGCCTATTCAACTTCTTAAAAGAATTGTAGGAAATGAGAAAATACAATTTTAAACCAATCAGAACAGGCATAAGTCCTTTGGTCTTTGTTTTAAGCAAAATTAATTGCTACAATTCCTCATGTTGGCAAATACCCAGCTTACCCCTTAAGTTTTCAAATTGGTTTGCATCCAAAGCCTTGGTAAAAATGTCAGCCAGCTGTAGCTCAGTGGCAACATGTTCCAATTTGATTGTCTTCTCTTCTACAAGGTCTCTAATAAAGTGATGTCGTATGTCAATATGTTTGGTCCTGCTATGCTTAATGGGATTCTTGGATATGTTGATTGTACTCAGATTGTCACAGTACAATGTCATAACATCTTGTGTGACATTATACTCAGTGAGCATCTGTTTCATCCATAACATTTGAGAGCAGCTACTACCAGCTGCAATATATTCAGCTTCAGCAGTGGAAAGAGACACACAATTCTGTTTCTTGTTGAACCAGGAAACCAGATTACTTCCCAAAAAGAAACATCCTCCAGAGGTGCTTTTTCTATCATCAGCACTACCAGCCCAATCAGCATCACAGTAACCAGTCAGAGTCGGTTCACAGCCATGAGTATACAACAATCCATAGTTGTAAGTACCACTTACATACTTCAAAATTCTCTTCACTTGATTGATATGACTGACTTTGGGATCAGCTTGGTATCTAGCACAAACTCCAACTGCAAAGGCAATATCAGGTCTGCTGGCAGTTAAGTACAACAAGCTTCCTATCATGCTTCTGTACAGACTTTGATCCACCTTGACCCCACTTGAATCTTTGGAGAGCTTTAGATGAGTAGGAGCAGGAGTCCTTTTGTGACTTGCATTCTCCATACCAAACTTCTTTACAATATTCTTAGCATACTTGCTTTGAGATAAGAAGATTGAGTCCTCCATCTGTGAGACTTGTAGTCCAAGAAAATAAGTTAGTTCTCCCATGAGACTCATTTCAAATTCAGCCTGCATCTGGTCAGCAAAGTGTTTAACCATATGTTCTGACATTCTGCCAAACACTATGTCATCAACATATATTTGGGCAACCATCAACTTCCCTCCTTCAGTTTTGACAAATAGAGTTTTGTCCAAGCCTCCTTTTCTGTAGCCTTTGTCTGAGAGAAACTTTGTTAACCTATCATACCATGCTCTAGGAGCTTGTTTCAGCCCATATAGAGCTTTTCTCAATTTGTAGACATGATCAGGATGGGTTGGATCCACAAAACCTTTAGGTTGTTCCACATAAGCTTCCTCATTTAAGTACCCATTTAGAAAGGCACTTTTCACATCCATCTGAAATAACTTGAACTTCAGAAGACAAGCAATTGACAACAAGAGTCTGATTGATTCCAACCTGGCTACAGGTGCAAAGGTTTCATCAAAGTCAACCCCTTCAACCTGGGTGTATCCTTGAGCAACAAGTCTCGCCTTATTTCTGGTGACAACTCCTTCAGCATCTGACTTGTTCTTGAATATCCATTTTGTCCCAATGATGTTAGTTCCTTCAGGTCTAGGAACCAGCTCCCAAACTTCATGTTGCTTGAATTGGTTCAGTTCATCTTGCATTGCACCAATCCAATATTCATCAGTTAAGGCTTCCTTGACATTTCTTGGTTCTATTTTGGACACAAAACAAGAATTTGAGATGATTTCTCTAGATCTTGTGATGACTCCACTATTAGGATCTCCTATGATGAGCTCCTTTGGATGATCCTTCTGAATTCTGATGGAAGGAGTCTTGCTAGCTTCCTTTGATTCAGATTCTGTTGTGGTGGAGTTGGGTAGATCATCCTGTTGGGTTGAAGTCTCAAAGAATGTCTCAACAGTACAAGGAACATCTATTTCTTCATGATAGTCATCAATTATGACATTTATTGATTCCATCATGGTTTTGGTTCTGGAGTTGAATACTCTATAAGCTCTGCTGTTTGAGGAGTATCCTAGAAATATGCCTTCATCACTTTTGGAGTCCAGTTTTCTTCTCTGTTCACGATCAGACAGGATATAGCATTTGCTGCCAAACACATGAAAGTACTTCACAGTTGGTTTTCTTCCTTTCCAGAGTTCATATATGGTGGATGAGGTTCCCTTTCTCAAGGTGACCCTGTTATGAACATAGCAAGCTGTATTCATAGCTTCAGCCCAAAAATACATAGGAAGTCTTTTGGCATGTAACATTGCTCTGGCAGATTCTTGTATGGTCCTGTTTTTTCTTTCCACAACTCCATTTTGCTGAGGTGTTATGGGAGAAGAAAACTCATGACTGATTCCTTCTGAAGCACAGAAGTCATCAAACTTGCTGTTTTCAAATTCCTTGCCATGATCACTTCTGATTCTGACAATACATCCTTCCTTCTCTCTTTGAATTCTCTTGCACAGTTCTTTAAAGACTTCAAATGCATCTGATTTTTCCCTAATGAAATTAATCCAGGTGAATCTGGAAAAATCATCCACAACCACATAGGCATATCTTTTACCACCAAGGCTCTCTACTTGCATTGGTCCCATCAGATCCATATGGAGGAGTTCTAGAACCTTAGAGGTGGTCAGATGTCTTGACTTTGGATGTGACATCCTCGTCTGCTTACCCACCTGACATTCACCACAAACTCTTCCTTCATCAATTAGCAGTTTTGGAATCCCTCTGACTGCCTCCAAGGAGATAATCCTCTTCATACCCCTTAGGTGAAGATGGCCAAGTTTTTGGTGCCACAGTTTCACCTCTTTTTCTTCTTTTGCAATGCAACACACAGATGAGAAATTGGTGTTCTCAGCCTCCCATAAGTAACAGTTGTCTTTGGATCTGACTCCTTTCATTACTATCTCTTGTTCGTCATTGATTACAAGGCATTCAGATTTTGAGAAATTGACCTTGAATCCTAGATCACACAGTTGACTGATACTAATGAGATTAGCGGTCAGTCCTTTCACCAGCAGTACTTCATTTAGACTTGGAACTCCAGGGCAGTTCAAATCACCAACTTCTTTGATTTCACCTTTAGCCCCATCTCCAAAGGTCACAAAACTGGTGGTGTGAGGCTTAACATTATTGAGGAGGTTCTTGATTCCAGTCATATGTCTGGAACATCCACTGTCAAAGTACCAGTCTTCCTTTGCAGAGACCCTCAGGGAAGTGTGAGCTATCAGTGCAGTAGCCTTTTTCTTCCATTGAGGAGCATGTGGTACCTTTTTAGACTTAGGTTTGACACCTGAATTCTGATTAGGGTATCCATGTAATCTGAAGCAGAAACGCTTTATGTGGCCATATCTACCACAATGATGACATTTCCATCGTTGGTACCTTTTCCTCATATGTTTCTATTCCTGATGTCGAGAGTTGTGTTGAGACATCTGTTTTGACATTTGCCTACCAGAACCAGATTTCGTTGCTTTCATAAATCCTAGACCAGATTTATTTCCCACATTTTGTCCAATCTGTAGGATCTCTTCCAATTTGTCAGTTCCATTTGTCAACATCTTGACAGATTTGGTCATTTGATTCAGTTGTGAGTTCAACAATTGAACTTCTCCTTCTAGATGACTTATAATTTCAAGGTTTGCCCGTTTTTCAGCCTCCATCTTTATGATGAGTTTTGATTGTTTCTCATTCTGCACACAGACTTCAGTACTTCTGATACACAATTCCTTGTACGTTTCAGCCAGTTCTTCAAAAGTCACCTCTTCATCACTGATGTCACTTTCAGAGGTACAAACACCAGTTAAAGCAGTAACTCGTTTGGCAGTCTCTTCTTCAGAATTACTTTCTGAATCACAGTCAGACCAAGTAACTGTCATTCCTTTTTGTTTCTTAAGAAAGGTAGGACATTCAACTCGAATATGCCCATATCCTTCACAACCATGGCATTGAATTCCTCTGCCTTGAACTCCCTTCTCATCTGACCTTGGTCTTCTGCTGGAACTGTCAATGTTAGAGGAAATGTTATGAACATTAGACCTTGACTTTGGATCTATTCTTTTGATGAGTTTGTTGAACTGTCTTCCTAGCATGGCTATAGCTTCTGAAATGTTTTCTTCAACATCAGTGTTGGACATAAGTGTTATGCTCTTGTTCTTTTTGACATCATCATTAGTGATTCCCATCTCAAAAGTCTGAAGAGACCCAATAAGTTCATCCACTTTCAACTTGTTAATGTCCTGGGCTTCCTCTATGGCAGTCACCTTCATTGCAAATCTTTTAGGCAAGGATCTGAGAATCTTCCTCACCAGTTTTTCTTCTGACATTTTTTCTCCCAGTGCTCCTGAGGTGTTGGCAATCTCCAAGATGTTCATGTGAAACTCATGAATGGTTTCATCTTCCATCATTTTTAGATTCTCAAACTTAGTGGTCAACATCTGAAGCCTTGACATTTTTACTTTGGAAGTTCCCTCATGAGTAGTTTTGAGAGTGTCCCAAACTTCCTTGGCCAGTTCATATTGATGAACTAATCTGAAAATATTTCTATCAATTCCATTGAACAAGGCATTTAGAGCTTTGGAATTTCCCAGGGCTAGCTCATCTTCTTCTTTACTCCAATCTTCCTCAGGCTTCAGACTGATTGTCCCATCTTCCTCAGTTATGGTGGGATGAATCCATCCTTTGTCAGCAGCTCTCCAAGCCTTTTTGTCCAGAGATTTTAGGAAGGAAATCATACGAGGTTTCCAGTAGTCATAATTAGTTCCATCCAGAATGGGTGGTCTATTTCCAAAAACTCCTTCTTTGTCCATAGTGCCAGAAAGTGATATCCCTAGATCTCACCCAGTAATACAGGCAGGGTGCCTGCTCTGATGCCAATTGAAATTCTGGCTACAGATACTCAATGTCACGTCCAATGTTATGACACCGTATCTGACTTACTATATGACAGTAAATACAAAAGCAGTAAATAACACAGTCAATTGTTTACCCAGTTCAGTGTGCAACAACACCTACTCTGGGGGCTACCAAGCCAGGGAGAGAATCCACTATAAGAGATGTTAATTCAGGAATAAACCAACCAGTTTATCTCCTTCACTTAAGACCTACCCAATGCAATTCTAATCTAAGTACAACTTAAACCTGAGTTCCTACTCACTCCCCCTCAATCACAGCAGTGATACATAAACCAATTTGACTTAAGAATTGATGAAGACACTCTTCAAAAACACACACTTGATTAAGCTTCACAACTTTTTAATCAAGTAACACAATCACTCGTGCTTCACAGCTTTGAGTGATGTACACAACTAACTTGACTCTTCTTCACAGCTTTAGTCAAGTGACATTCAAACACTCTTTCTTCAAAGCTTTGAGTGCTACACAACCCTTACAATTGAAACCTATTCCAAGGCACTTATCACAATGATAATTGCTTGGAGTACAATAAACAAATCTATACAGATTACAAAATTGATCTTCTAATCAATCAGCAGGGATTACTTGAAAAACCGCAGCTCTGTTGCATATATAGCAGCTGCAACTTCAGTTAGGGTTTCCAAAAACCTAGGGTTGATTCCGTTTGACCTAAAGACCAGGTCACAGTACTTTATTGATCAGGTTAGGATCGAGCTAGGTTGCTCCTCAGAAAACGCAGGATTCTGTTTAGAAGGGACTGAGTTATTTCCTGAAAAAACTCAGACTTATCCAATCCTGCAATCCTGTTAGTTCAGAACAGGATGTCATAACATCTGTTATGACATCTGAGAAAACCTGTCTACTGATTTAGCAAAATGTGATCATTTTGCAAACATGCTCAGATACACACTTATAAACATCAGTATTTGAATTACAATATTTTTCTGCACATGTACCTATTGAGTTAGTACAACCTGAACTAGAATGTTATGACATCAGTCATGACATTCACACATACACTTGGAATTTACCAAAAATGCAAGCCAATACCTAAACACCTACAGGTATGAACCAACAAACTGAAAGAGGGTAGTACCTAGACCTCATGCTGGCCTAAACTTTAAGGGCTTGCCTTGTGTGACTTGTGTGCCTTACCATGTTTGCCTTTGTAGCTATTTGTGGTATGCTTTATCATAACATCATAACATCATGAGCATTGCATACATCCTGCATAAGGACTGACCATTTCAAAGACAAGAGGGTTTCACCTTTACTCTGTTTTGTAGGACACCATGATGCCCGTGCGAAGGAATACTATCCGGTTCAACTTTGTTCACTCACCTGAGTTGCTTGAAGAGTTGGTTGGCAGAATTCCAAATACCACTTCCTTCATTCAGAGGCATGGTTCTCTTCTCGGTTTAGTCACTGCAAAGCGGGATCAACAGTTGATGAGTGTTCTGACCCAGTTCTATGACCCTCTCTACCAGTGCTTCACCTTTCAAGACTTCCAGCTGGTCCCTACCCTGGAAGAGTTCTCTGATTTGCTTGGTATCCCTATCTTGGATCAGACTCCCTTTACTGGTTGGGAAAAGACCCTCAGGCTTGAGGAGGTTGTTGCAGCTCTTCCCTTGACACATCAAGAGGTAATGGACAACTGGGTAACTAGAAGCGGAGTTAAGGGTTTCTTGGCCAAGTTTCTGATTGGTAAAGCTAACAACTTCTGGAATGACCTGGACTTTAGGGCATATGAAGACATCCTAGCTCTCTTAATCTATGGGCTAGTCTTGTTTCCTAATCCTGACAACTTCATCAATGTCACTGCCATAAGGATCTTTATGTCTCAGAATCATGTGCCCACTCTCTTGGGTGACATCCTGCAACAACTTCATGCTCGTACTGCCCGAAGACGAGGAACCCTGTGGTGTTGTATCCCTTTGTTGGTGAGGTGGTTTATTTCGCACCTCCCTAAGCCCGTACTGAAGAACCAAGAAGGAAGAGGTTGGGCTCATAGGTTAATGTCTCTCACTGATAAGGACATCGTTTGGACTTTCAGAGGTTTGGATGAGGTAGCTGTTATTGATCGATGCGGAGAATACCCTAATGTTCCATTGATTGGTACCCAAGGAGGAATCTCTTACAATCCATGTCTAGCTCTCCGTCAGTTTGGAAGAGCCAGAAGAGCAGGCCCCCATGAGATGTTGGTGCCTCACATCAGTTTTGAGTTTCAGGTGGATAGTGACGAGCTGCGTCGTAGGTTCATCAAGGCTTGGGACAAAGTTCATAAAGCTGACCCACAAGAGTTGGGGCCAAAGACTTCTTTACCTATGGAAGCCTACTACAAATGGGTTCGCATCCGTGCTCAGAAGTTAGGTATGCCATACGAAGCGGTCAGACCCATCATTCTTGAGTATCCTGACAAAGACGGAGTTCCTCCAACTGTCCTCCCTCCTCAGATACCTACTGATTATGAGACATTAAAGAGGTCTTGGTCGCAGCTGCAAGAGGAACGGGATTCTTACCGAGAAAATTTCAACGAGCAGGAATTAAAGATCCAGAAGCTGACAAAGCAGTTGGAGAATGAGCGAGCTCTAAATGACTACATTCGTACTGAGAAGAGGAGACCATGGGATCAATAAGGAGCTCTGGATGTTCTTTTACAGTTTCATTTCCCTTTTTAGTATTTCCTTTCATGTAACGCCTAAGGGCAACCTGTTGAACAATTTAAGTTTCAAAGTTGAATCTAATGAAGTGTGTTCCTTTTTGTTTACAAAGTTGATTCCCGATTGTCTTTGAAAACATAAATCATACGCATTCCATTCATCATGTGCATAGCAGGTTTTCTTCTTTTCAGGTTGCTTACCGTTCTTCACTGTTTATTTCAGCATCATGAATCCTGACTCATCATCAACCGAGATGTCCATCAAGGCTCTTCAGGCGCAGAATGCGCAATTTCAGGAACTAATCATGGGTTTGGCTCAGGGCCAAGAAGAGCTGAAGGCTCTGCTCCTGAAGAAGGAGAAGAAGAAGAAGAGGAGAACTGTTCTTTTTAACACGGGCCGAAGGTTTGGCAACACTCTGCAAAATGAAGAGGCTGGTTCTTCTATTGGCAAGAGTAGTCCCCAAGGGGGAAAAGGTCCTAGTCCGGTAGTCTCTGACAACGAGACTGATTTTGATGAGGAACAGTATCCTCCGGCTGAAGACAGATACAAGCAGTTGGAAGACAGGCTGAATGCTATGGAAATCCAACAAGTGCCTGGGCTGGATTTTGGAGATTTGGGTTTGTCTACTGGTGTGATCATTCCTCATAAGTTCAAAGCACCATCCTTTACCAAATATGACGGGGCGTCTTGTCCCAAGCTACACCTCAGGTCTTACGTGCGGAAGATTCAGCCGTACTCAGTGGACAAGAACTTGTGGATCCACTTCTTCCAGGAGAGTCTTTCAGGGACTCATCTCGAATGGTTCTATCAGCTGGATGGGACCAAGGTTCGTAACTGGGAGGAGTTGGCTACTGCTTTCTATAAGCAGTATCAATATAATGCCGACCTTGCCCCTACACGTACCCAACTCCAGGGTATGTCGTTAGGGTCAAGTGAAGGTTTTAAAGAGTACGCTCAGAAGTGGAGGGATCTGGCTGGCAGGGTGCAGCCTCCGTTGACTGACCGGGAGTTGGTAGACATGTTCTTGGGGACCCTATCTGGGCCGTTTTTCAACCATCTTATCGGGAACTCATCTGCAGGGTTTACTGATCTTATTCTGACTGGAGAGAGAATTGAGGCTGGGTTGAAGTCTGGTAAAATTCAGAAGGGTGCATCATCAAGCTCTGAGAAGAAGCCCTTCAAGAAAGAGGCCAGTGCTGTATACGGGTCTAGAAGACAAGAGAAACCTGAGCGCCGTCAATCTGTCAACGCGGTGATGATTGCTAAGCCTGCTTCCGCTCCTCGGCAAACCAATCCTCAAAGGGCTGAAAGACCCCGGAGAGAGTTTACCCGTTTGAGCATGACCCTATCGCAGATTTTGCCACAGTTGTTGTCCACCAACCTAGTGACTGTCAGAGAGGCCCCAAAGGTTGTAAACACTGCTTCCCCCAAATACAATCCAAATGCCCGTTGTGCTTATCACTCCGATAGCCCGGGGCATTCCACTGATGACTGTTGGGCCTTAAGGAATAAGGTACAAGACCTTATTGACGCAAAAGAGATACAGTTTGAAGCGCCTGAGAGGCCAAATGTGGTGACTGCTCCTATGCCCCAGCATAGAGTAAATGCCATTGATGAAGATGTATACGCTGTTTCTGTGGATGATGTAGTTACTCCCTTAATGACTGTCAAGAGGAACCTACTGTTGGCCGGTTTATTTCTGGGTTGCAGTGAGGGTTGCCTTTTCTGTGCTGTTTCTCTCTCTGGTTGTCCTTTGCTGAAGTTGGGCATCCAAAGCCTAATGGACAGCAAAGAGATTCTATTCAAGAAGTCCGCTGTTCAGTTGGTTCCGGTAGAAGAAGTTCTGTGGTTACAATCTTTAATAACCCAATCAAGGCTCTCCCAAGGAAGCCTGTTCAAATCATGACTGTCGCACTCGTTGTTATTACTGTTCCGGGGCCTCTCCCCTACGAATCTGATAAGGCTGTCCCCTGGCATTATGGGGCAGATGTGTATGTGAATGGAATCAAACAAGAGTTCAACACTGGCACCAGTATCAGCAATATCACTGGTCCAGTAAAGGTTACCCGCAGTGGCAGGCTCTTCTCGCCTGACATTGCACCACCCACTGTTCGAAGACCCCTCACTATAACACCTACAAGTCTACCAATTCCCGTTTCTGATCAAGTTGTTTCCCCTACCGCCGAGTCATCTAATGCTCGGGGCAAAGGGATTGAAGATGAGCCTGCCCGGATGGAGGCACCAAGACCTGTAAATGCTGAGGCCTCCCAACAAGAGATGGAGGAAATCCTGAAAATAATCAAGAAGAGTGACTTTAATGTTGTCGAGCAGCTGGGGCATACGCCCTCCAAGATCTCCATGCTCTCCTTGCTACTGTGTTCAGAGGCCCATGCTAAGGCCTTGATCTCATTTCTCAAGACGGCCCATGTGCCACAGGAGACATCTGCAGTCCAGTTTACTGATTGCGTAGCAAATCTGACAGTGGACAATGGCTTGGGTTTCTCAGATGCTGACCTTACTGCCAAAGGAAGGGACCACAATGACGCCCTGCATGTCTCCATCGAATGCAGGGGCACTACTCTAGCGCACGTGTTGGTGGACACTGGTTCTTCCTTAAATGTGCTACCCAAGAAGGCCTTAGACCGTTTGGATTGTGAGGGCCTGGAGCTAAAGCCTAGCAATATTATCGTCAGAGCCTTCGACGGTTCCAAGAGGATGGTTCATGGAGAGGTGGACATTCCTATTCGTGTGGGTTCCCAGGTATTCGACTCTACTTTCTATGTGATGGATATCCGTCCATCGTATTCTTGTCTACTGGGTCGACCTTGGATCCACAAAGCTGGGGAAGTGACCTCTACCTTGCACCAGAAGCTAAAATACCCTGTCAGAGGGAAGATTGTCACTGTGCAGGGAGAGGAGGAGTATATGGTGAGCCATTTGAATTCCTTCAGGTATATTGAGATGGACGGGGAGTTTATTGAAACCCCCTTTCAACATTTCGAAGAAGTACTTCCAATTTCAGCAGCAGCAGAAACAGCGGTCGAAGAGGATGTTCCTTTGAAGATGGCTTCCCTAAAGGATGCCCGGGCTGTAATTCAGAAAGGTGAATGTGCTAACTGGGGCAGGCTCCCTGATTTTACACAGAAAACTGACAAGTTCGGACTGGGTTTTACTGCAGAGGGACAGAAAGCTATGCGGAAGGAAAAGACCGGAAGACCTCCTGTGCTCATTACCAATCCAGGAGTGAATGCTGTTGGGGAGGATAATGAAGTGGATGAAGCAGAGTTCAATAGCTGGATCTACCCAACAACTGAGGGCGGATTGACCAATTGGACTGCCAAAGACCATACTCCTGTTACTTTTGTTACACAGTAATAAACTTCTTTGTTTTGTTATTTGTAATAAACAATTAAAACTCTATGGCCCGGTGTCTTACCCGGGGCACCATGGCTTTATTTATGAGGGCATATAAATTGTCATTTCATATATCATAAATAAAGATCTTGGACGTTTTCTCGCATTTCGAATCTTATGCTCCTTTTCTTTCTTTCCTTTCTTTATATATTTCAAAACAGCTGTATTTACACACACTCACTCATACAGGTTTCAATGCACTCTGGATCTCATTGGTAACGACTCTGCTACTGCCAGTTATGACTTCGAAAATCCGATCAACTTAGCCGAAGACGAAGGTGAAGATGATTGTGAAGTGCCTGGTGAGCTTGCAAGACTTTTACTCCAGGAAGAGAGGGCAATTCAACCACATGAAGAGCCAGTGGAAACAATAAACATGGGTACTGATATAGACAGGAAGGAGGTAAAGATTGGTGCCAACCTAGAGCTCAGCGTGAAGCAATGGTTGACTCAGATGCTACATGATTATATGGAGATCTTTGCCTGGTCCTACGAAGACATGCCCGGGTTGGATACCGATATTGTGGTCCATCACTTGCCTACTAAGGAAGACTGCCCGCCAGTCAAGCAAAAGGTCCGCCGTATGCGTCCAGAGATGTCTGAGAAGATCAAAGCCGAGGTTATGAAACAGTTTGATGTCGGGTTCCTCGCAGTGACTTCTTACCCTCAGTGGGTTGCTAATGTAATGCCGGTACCAAAGAAGGACGGTAAGGTCAGAATGTGTGTCGACTACAGGGATCTGAACAGGGCCAGCCCCAAGGATGACTTCCCTCTACCTCACATTGATGTCCTCGTTGACAATACTGCTCAGCATAAGGTGTTCTCTTTCATGGATGGTTTCTCAGGGTATAATCAGATCAAGATGGCTCCTGAAGACATGGAAAAGACTACCTTTGTTACTCAGTGGGGCACCTTCTGCTACAAGGTCATGCCTTTTGGACTGAAAAATGTTGGGGCAACCTACCAACGCGCCATGGTTGCTTTATTTCATGACATGATCCATCATGAGATAGAAGTGTATGTTGACGACATGATCGCAAGGTCCCAGACTGAGGAAGAACACCTTGATCATCTGCATAAATTGTTTGACCGTTTGAAACTGTACAAGCTGAGGTTGAACCCGAACAAGTGCACCTTCGGGGTAAGGTCTGGAAAGTTGCTAGGCTTCGTTGTAAGTGACAAGGGTATTCAAGTGGACCCTGCCAAGGTCAAAGCTATTCAAGAGATGCCAGTTCCTAAGACAGAGAAAGAGGTCAGAGGCTTTTTAGGACGCCTGAATTACATTGATCGGTTCATCTCCCACCTAACTGCTACTTGTGAACCAATCTTCAAGCTACTGAAGAAAGATCAGGTAGTACGTTGGAATGATGAATGTCAGGCTGCTTTTGACAGAATCAAGGAGTATCTCCAAGAACCACCCATCCTTATGCCACTGGTTGAAGGGAGACCTCTGATTTTATACCTGACAGTACTTGACAACTCAATGGGGTGTGTGCTGGGGCAGCATGACGAGTCTGGCCGAAAAGAGCATGCCATTTATTACCTTAGCAAAAAGTTTACCGACTGTGAGACCCGATACTCACTGCTTGAGAAAACTTGCTGCACTTTGGTATGGGCTGCTCGCCGGCTGAGACAGTATATGCTGACTCACACTACCTTGTTGATCTCGAAGATGGATCCTATAAAGTACATATTCGAAAAGCCTGCTCTGTCTGGGAGAATAGCAAGATGGCAAATGATCTTGACAGAATACGACATTCAGTACACAACTCAGAAAGCCATCAAAGGAAGTGTATTGGCAGACCACTTGGCACATCAGGCAGTAGACGACTATCAATCAATGAACTTCGAGTTTCCGGATGAAAGCATCATGATTGTGACTGATTGTGAAGTACCTGGACCGAATGAAGGACCTGAGGAAGGATCCCGATGGTCTATGCACTTTGACGGAGCCTCCAACGCTTTGGGTAACGGTATTGGCGCCGTAATCATATCCCCTCAAGGCACTCATACTCCACTCACTGCCCGGCTATGTTTCAACTGCACCAAGAACATGGCGGAGTATGAGGCGTGCATCATGGGTCTTCAAGCTGCGATTGACTTAAGGATCAAGTATTTGAGTGTCTTCGGAGATTCCGCTCTTGTGATCAATCAGATCAAAGGAGAGTGGGATACGAAACATCCGAATCTTATTCCTTACATAGAATGGGTGTTGACCTTGATCCCCCACTTCACAGAGATAACCTTTGAACACTTTCCAAGAGAGGAGAATCAGTTGGCGGACGCGTTAGCTATAATGTCTTCTATGTTCAAGGTCAAATGGGATAATGAGGCTCCCCGGATCATCATCTGGAAACTGGACGAACCAGCATACTGTTGTGATCTCGAGACTGAGTTGGTGACTGAGAAGCCTTGGTACCATGAGGTGAAGAGATATTTGGAAGCTCAGGAATACCCTGAAGGTGCATCTGTCAACGATAAGAAGTTCCTGAGAAGGTTCGCAGCGAAGTTCTTCCTTAGCAACGGCATCTTGTACAAGCGAAACCATGATTCGACCTTACTGCGTTGTGTGGATAAAACTGAAGCAGAAAGGATCATGGAAGAGTTACATGAAGGGACCTTCGGTACACATTCCAGTGGGCACACTATGGCAAAGAAGATCCTTCGGGCAGGGTATTTCTGGTCCACAATGGAAGCTGACTGCTACCAACATTCTCGGACATGCCATAAATGCCAGATTTATGCAGACAAGGTGCATGTTCCTCCAGTTCCTCTGAATGTTCTGACTGCGCCTTGGCCGTTTGCAATGTGGGGCATAGACATGATCGGTGAGATTAAACCTACGGAATCTAACGGGCATCGCTTCATCCTGGTAGCGATTGATTACTTCACGAAGTGGGTTGAAGCAGCTTCCTACGCTACGGTAACCAAGACTGTTGTGGCACGGTTCATTCGGCATAATCTGATCTGTCGATACGGCGTCCCAGAAAGAATTATTACGGACAACGGTACCAATCTCAATAACAAGATGATCACTGAGCTCTGCGAGCAGTTTAAGATACAGCACCACAACTCTTCTCCTTACAGACCGAAGATGAATGGGGCTGTAGAAGCAGCAAATAAAAATATCAAGAAAATTGTGCAGAAGATGACAGTGACTTACAAAGATTGGCACGAGATGTTACCGTTCGCTCTGCATGGGTACCGTACCTCAGCCAGGACGTCAACTGGGGCAACTCCTTTCTCCTTGGTCTACGGTATGGAGGCAGTCTTACCGATCGAAGTGCAAATACCCTCTCTCCGGATAATGAAGGATGCAAATCTGAACGAAGATGATTGGATCCAGACACGACTTGATCAATTAAACCTTATTGATGAAAAGAGACTTGCTGATATCTGTCATGGTCAGACGTATCAGAAACGGATGATCAGGGCATTTAACAAAAAGGTCAGACCACAGGAATATCAAGTTAGGGATTTGGTAATCAAGCGAATCATCCTTCCTCAGAGTGATCCAAGGGGCAAATGGACCCCTACGTATGAAGGGCCATTTGTGGTTAAACATGTGTTCTCAGGAGGAGCCATGATTCTAACCAACATGGATGGTGACGACCTTCCTCACCCCGCCAATGCAGACATAGTAAAAAGATACTACGCATGAAAAAGACCCGCTAGGCTGACATGCCTAGGCAAAAATTAGGGCTTCCCGGCGAACCAAAAGGGTTCGGGCAAAATGAAGGGATGAAATGAAAAAAATTTGTACACCTGGCAAGTCGAAAACCTGAAAAGGCGGCTTGGGCAAAAATGGGTATCCCGGTGGATTGAAAACCCGAAAGGGCGGTCCAGGCAAAAGTTAGGGATAAAGCGTAATACTATGTCTCATTGGATCACTTTGCATCCAGAATCCGGTATCTACATCAAGTTCAGACGGCATCGATCAGTCAGCTTCATCTTCAACTAAGGTCATCAAGTGATGAGACGCTCGGAGATATAAAGGCAATAGCAGAGTTGAAACCCAGTGGGATCATTCATTTCACCCAGCTGTTTTATCTTCTCTTGTACAAAATTTGTATAAACTCTTTTGTTCGGCGGCGTTCTCTTACTAGGACGTCAGCCTCTTGTACATAAGCGCCTATTTTACAGGCAAATTCAAAATCAATACAAAAATCACTTTTCAGTTAAAATTGCCAATTGTTTTCCTTTTCTGTTTTGTTTTGCGAAGAACGTCCAAGGTTCAATTTGTGATATATGCATTGACAATAATTTGCTAGCTCATGAATATTTGCATACGAAACAAAGGATTAATTACAGGTAACATTAGAAACAGGGGCAATAAAGAGTTGTTTAAGCGATCTAATTGTTCTATCCTCCAAGGTACCAAGGTAGGTTCGGCTGAAGAACATAATCAGTACATCTTAATTCCCCAGAGAGTGAGCCAGCAAGTCAGAGCACTCTCCCCAAGCAAAGCTATTATCAAACTTAAGGAAATTGAGCATTCTCCAGCAGATCTCAACATTCCCCAGCACATCGTACAGACATTCTTACAAGAATCCCCGGCAGTCTTGACCTAAAGATTGTTCCCCGGCGGTATATCAAACATTCAATGGAGTCACTTCCCTGATACAATTCAAATCTTCCCCCAGGAGAGTCCAATCCAGTTTCCCCAGGAAAGTTGGAATCCATCTTCCCGAGCAGTAAGCTTATCCCCAGTAGATTCTGGAAGCTTCTCCCTCGAAGAGCACGAACGCGTCTCCCGGCTTTATTCAAAGAGTTATTTCCCTACCAGGATATAACTGGGTTATCCTCAGCCAAAAGCCACGGAAAGAGCGTCCTCGACGAAGTCTTCTTATCCCCAACAAAGTCTATCAACACTTCCAACACAGCAAGGGTATCCCCAGCAAGTTATTATCAACAACTCAGCAAAGTACCTCTCTCCCCATAGAGTATTGCTCCCCAGCAAGATCGCTAGAGTACTTTTCTCCCCGCAGAGTAATCCATTCGCCAAGTTTATTCCCCAACGGAGTTATCTTCCCCTACTGGTATTCTTGCAACTATCATCCCCAGCGGAAACAAATATTTCCTCTCTTCAACATCAGCCCAGGAGTGACTTCCCGGCACCCGTCAAGGATTTACTTTCCTAGACGACAAAGACACATTCATAAACATTACACTTCCATATATCATAACATGCATATACGCATCATATCTTACAAATCTCATTTATGTTGAGAACATCATTGCTTGATCCATATCATGCATTGCATATGACTGACCTTTACCTTTCAGGAAAGATCCAGTTAAGTTCTCAGCTATATTCAAGACCTTGACCGGTTCAGTTAAATCGACCCTAAGATTTTACTGTTTCTTATCCAGTCCAAGGCCTTCTCTGGTTCAGTCAGATCGACCCTAAGATCTCCCTGTTTCTTATCCAGTTGAAGATTTCAAGACCTTGACCGGTTCAGTTAAATCGACCCTAAGATTTTACTGTTTCTTACCCAGTCCAAGGCCTTCTCTGGTTCAGTCAGATTGACCCTAAGATCTCCCTGTTTCTTATCCAGTTGAAGATGTCAAGACCTAGACTGGTTCAGTTAAATCGACCCTAAGATTTTTCTGTTTCTTATCCAGTCCAAGGCCTTCTCTGGTCCAGCTAAATCGACCCCTAACAGATTTTCCTGATAAAGACTCGGTAGAAGATATCCAAGATTCTCTCAATGATACTGTTGAGGTTGAAGTCGCCTATGGTTCTCTCCCTGTTACTGCAGAGGTAGTAATCGTCCCCAGATTCTCTCAGCGTTACTGTTGAGGTAGAAGTCGTCCAAGATTCTCTCAATGATACTGTTGAGGTTGAAGTCGCCTATGGTTCTCTCCCCGTTACTGCGGAGGTAGTAATCGTCCCCAGATTCACTCAGTGTTACTGTTGAGGTTGAAGTCGTCCAAGATTCTCTCAATGATACTGTTGAGGTTGAAGTCGCATATGATTCTCTCAGCGTTACTGTTGAGGTAGTAATCGTCCCTGGATTCTCTCAGCATTCCTGTTGAGGTAGTAATCGTCCAAGGTTCTCTCAGCGTTCCTGTTGAGGTAGTAACCATCCCTGGTTCATTCATCACCGTTTGAAGCTCCAGATCCAGCTCCTGTAACCAGTCAGGACACATTTACACAAAGAGTTTGAAGACCAGCTCCTGCAACAGGCCAGGTAATCATTTTCTTTTGCAGGTACGCAAGTTCTCGCTAAGGAATCTCTCACGCGATCAACATCCAGATGGCATCTATAAGCGCATCCATCATCCATCATCTCTCAGCATGGCATCTATAAGCCCATTGTGATACGGTGGGAGAACTGACTTGAGGTTTTGCGTTTGTTTTCGCAAATGTTTCGGTTGAGCAAGAGTCGCCACCGACTTTTTATTTTATCCTAAGGAAAGGTTAAAAAGCACAGCAAAAACCTTTTGAGATGTTTTCTTGGGTTCGAGGAGTAGATTATAGAAAGGGAAGGTATTAGCACCCTTTCTATCCATGGTTATCCATGGGCTCTTAGTTACTTGTTTAGATCACTTGCCTTTTGTTTTCAATTGTTTTAAATGGTGCTTGAGTGTGTGGGTTTGAAAATGTTTTGAAAAGAGGCCAATGTGGTGGCAACCTTTGTAATGATCCATGTGGGGATGTATACAAAGATGTACGTCTTTTGAAAAGGTTTTCATTTGTTTTTGAAAGTTGTTTTGAAAGTGTAGTGATGTGTGGTTTTTTTGAAATAGGCAAGTGTTTTAGTTCGCAAGATTGATTCAAGTAACTAAGAGGTTCTCTACTCCTAAATTTCTCAAAAGATTATTGCTATGTTTTAACCCTTTTAACAAGTTTGTTCCACCATTGTATTTGGTGGACAATCTTATGTTTAGGATGTGAAAGGGACGGGCGTGGGTCATTGTTTAGACCATAATTGCAATGGTGCCAAGTATCTTTGGGCATTTTCTTTAAGGGACTTGATCATTTGTTTTTGTTTGTTTTGAAAAAATGTTATCGAGGGACTATGATCATTCAATTTGTTTGTTTTGCCCAAAGAGACCTAACATGCAATATGGCCCAATTTTGAAAGGCAACAAGTGGAGTACCCTAGGGGGTGCAAGTGTGATTTGTGTGTCCATTTTCATGCTTGTTTATCTTGAGATTAGGTCATAACTATTTTTTGTCGTTTTTTCGCATACAAACCCTAATTCTAACATGTTATCATTAGAAAGCAATAAAGTGCGAAAATAAATTTACTAAGCTATTACAAAACCAAATATGGGAAGGGGGGTACAAATGTTCAAATGGGGATATTGACAAGTAGTGTAAACCTAAAACTATTACATCAATTTGAATTTATACAATTTAATTAATGTACAATAATTAAATAAAAGAAAATGGAATAAAAATGCAAGATGCAAAAAATGTTTTGTATATGTATGAAAAAAAGTGTTATTTATGTAAAAATAAAAAAAGATATTATTTTTGGAGTATTTTGAATTTAGGGCAAAACCCTAATTTTATTAAAGAAAATGTATTATTATTTAATTTAATACAAGTATTTATTTATTATGTACAAAAATAAAAATGAAATGAAGTATATTATAAAAAAGTATTTTTTATATCAAATATTAATAAAATGAAAAAATTCAAATATTTTTATATTCTAACCTAAATATATTAATAAACACATATATATATATATATATATATATATATATATATATATATATATATATATATATATATATATATATATATATATATATATATATATATATATATATATATATATATATATATATATATATATATATATATATATATATATATATATATATATATATATATATATATATATATATATATATATATATATATATATATATATATATATATATATATATATATATATATATATATATATATATATATATATATATATATATATATATATATATATATATATATATATATATATATATATATATATATATATATATATATATATATATATATATATATATATATATATATATATATATATATATATATATATATATATATATATATATATATATATATATATATTAAGTTCTAAATATGCATTATATATAAAATAATATACATTTAATATTTAATAAATAAATAAAAAAAAGTATTTTTTTTTGTGTGAAATATTTTCAGAAGGTAAACAAAAATAAAAATGTATTTACACTATTTTTTTCTATTTATTCTAAATAATAGTATATATAATATTTATGTACAAACAAAAGAAATAATCAAATAAATATGCAATAAATTCAAAAAATGCTGGAAAAAATATTTTTATTTTTTTAATGTCATGAGAAAAAAAATAAACAAAGTCAATCAAAAAGAAAAAGTCAAAAAAGTCAAAGAAATAAGCAAATGGGCTCAGGGGGTTCAAAAGTAATTATGTGGTGCAAATAAGAAAATATTACAGGCCCTGCCCAGAATCAGTCATCTTCAACCTCTGAACAACATCACCCACGCGTTTTCTATCTCTTGATTCCTGGACTTTCAAGCAAAACTCATAACATGAAAAGTGTAGAGCATTAAGAGACGATTCCAACCATGTAAAGAACTTGACCTAACTCTCTAAGATGAGGGAGAATTTCTTCTCCCCCAATTTCTGACCTAACTTTTATGCCATGTTCAGACTCAAAATTCTTGCAGCACACGTAACATAAATGAAATCTAACTATATGGTCATGTTCAGGGCTATGATTGTGACATATTTTCTTCACAAACCTAAAGCTAACAATGCCTAATAAGAGAGATAGAACTTCATGAAGATACCTGTTCAGTTGGAATCGTGCTTTGCAATGGAAGATGTTTCAGAGTAAAATGATGATTTGTATAGCTTCCTTGAAGTGTAAGGATGCTATTCCAAGTTCTACTTTGCCTTGAAACTCCATAAATCGTGCTAGTGAACTTCAACTGCAAAACAGAAAAACAAAAATGGTGAAGTGGCTTGGAGGTGTTACAGATCAGGTTTCAGGTCGTGGTTAGCTTGCATAGATAGTATGGAAGGTATGTGAACTGGTTTTGGCAAGAATGCTTGAGAGAAATAGAAGTTGGCACTCAAACTGCAGAGGCAACTCTGTTTTTGCAGTTTGAGAGTGATTCTGAGATGGAGGGTGGATTGGAAGTCAAAGGCTCGTGCAAAAGCTTGGGTATGATGTCTGGAATGTGTTTGATAAGTTTGTTCTTGTGTTTGTAAACTGAGATGGAAGTTGTTGTGAGTTATGCTACTTTACTTCACACTTAAGCAAACAAAGGCAAATTGTGCTTCTAGGCCTGTAGAGGACCTCACACTATGCTGCATAATCCCTCCTTGATCAGTGTGATTAACACATAAACTTGTGCCAATCATATTTGCAATGTACTTGTGGATTCTCAATTGGACATAAAGTGATCTTTTGCAAAAATGGAAAGAATGCTTTATCTAGTTTGGGATTAATCTTGCATACAATGTTCAAACTCATAGAACAACACCTTAACACAATGAATATGCATTAAATTATTGAGTGCAACTTGGTTTAAGGACCTGTAATCTAACCTAAAGCATGCTGAGTTCAAATTGCAAAGTTATGAACATGAAAAATGGCCAATTCAAAAGTGAGTTTTTGCTATATTGTGAAATTCGATTCTCCCTAATCATGAGGTTGTTTGATGAGTTCTTGGACATTTTGGAAAACTTGGAATGTGTACTACAATCCATCTTTGAAATGAAAATTGAAATTCCAAGTGGAAGTGTATGGAAAATGGCTTTGAAGTGGGGTAAAAACTTGTCAAAAATAGGTCAAATTTTCACTAAGTTAAGAATGGTTTAGTGCCCTTATTCAAAAATTTGTAACTTGAGATACAAGCTTCAAATGAGAAAACTTTGTGAATCAAAGTTGTAGATTATGTAACAAGCTACAACTTTCAAGTTTTGACTTTTGTTTGAATCCAAATGAATCATGGTGAAAAAGTGGGGCAAAGTTGGGAAAAAATTAGGGTTTTCCATAACTTAGAAAAATTCTAAGTTATGAAAAATTCCATTTTAAAACCCTCATTTGCATTTCTTGGTTTCTTGGTGAACAAGTTTCATGATTTGGCATGTTTTGATGAAAAATGAATCTTGACTCTTGATTTTGACCAAAAAGTCAAAGTTTGACTTTTCAGTGTACAGTCAAAATTGATCAATTGACTGGGAAATTCAACTGTCAATCTTGTGTACTTGGGATCTTTTGAGCTTGATGAATGTGTCAATACCATTTCATTGAGTCCTTGAGTCCATATGTGAGTTTGGTTTGCCATTGGTTAGGTCAAACAGTCAAAAATTGCCTTTGTGCAGTCAAAACCCTAAAAATGACCATTTTGCCCTTTTGGTGATCTGATCAAATTTCTTGTGGAATTGTGATCCAAACTTGATCAAATGGTACATATGAGTTCATAATGTTGATGTGGGTCAAAAATCATGAGGTTTGACTGTCAATTGACCACAGTTGACTTTTCCCCCAATACAGCTGATTTCTAGGTCAACTGTCCAATTGACTGGGCAAAACTTGGAATCAAGACTTGAAACTTGGTATGGATAATCTTGTGAGTCAAACATGAAACATGAAAGTCATATTAGGCATTTTAGGTCAAAACATCCTTGGGCAAACACAAACCCTAATTTGAGTCCACAGTGCAAGGAGAAGTCTTGAGCAGAGGAAACCCTAACTGGATCTTGATCTTCAAGGGTCTTGTAATGAAAAAATGTTGAGGAAATGGGAGGGCAAATTTTGGGGTACAACAGTTGCCCCTGTTCAATCTTCTTGAACCTGAAGAGTTAGATTGGCAAGTTTGCCTTTCGTGACTCGAGGGTAAAAGGAGATTGGACACTAGAGTGCCCGGAAATTTGCACTCGCATGTTGAGGTATCAGTAAATGTGATGTCGGGAATGGGCTTATAGATGCCATTTGGAGAGATGGTGGATAGGGAGATGGGCTTATAGATGCCATCTGGAGGTGTGACAGAACCTTATTGGGAATGGGCTTATAGATGCCATTTGGAAGTATCGGTCGCATAAGAGATTCCTTAGCGAGAACTTGTGTATTTGGGAGAGGCTGATGTTTCCCTGGCTTGTTACAGGTGTTTGATCTTCAATCTCCTTATGCAGATATGCCCTGGCTAGATACAGGTATCGAATCTACAATCGGTTGCTCACAGATGTGCCCTGGCTAGATACAGGAGTTGAATCTGGAAATAGTCGTCAATGGATATGCCCTGGCTGGATACAGGAATCGAATCTTCGAACTCTTCAGACGTGCCCTGGCTAGATACAGGAATCGAGTCTGGAAATGTTGTCAACAGATATGCCCTGGCTGGATACAGGAATCGAATCTGGAAATGTTGTAGTTGATAGATGTGCCCTGGATGGATACAGGAATCGAATCTGGAAATGTTGTAGTTGATAGATGTGCCCTGGCTGGATACAGGAATCGAATCTTCGAACTCTTCAGACGTGCCCTGGCTAGATACAGGAATCGAGTCTGGAAATGTTGTCAACAGATATGCCCTGGCTGGATACAGGAATCGAATTTGGAAATGTTGTAGTTGATAGATGTGCCCTGGCTGGATACAGGAATCGAATCTTCGAACTCTTCAGACGTGCCCTGGCTAGATACAGGAATCGAGTCTGGAAATGATCACTCTCCGATGTACCCTGGCTAGATACAGGTATCGAATCTGGAATTGTGACAGTTGAGGGTAATCGTCTTTGGGATTGTCTTTTTCCCTGTAAAGGCAAAAACATAAGTTGTATGCAATGTCATGATGTATGATATGCATGGCGTCATGATGTTTAACATGAGATAGTGTGAGTATGCACTTTATCACGTATGTAAACAAAATGTATTGGAAATGCGAAATGTTTATGAATGTAATTTTCATCTTTGGAAAATAAATCCTTGACGACCGGCCGGGGAGTTGCTCTATGGAAGAGATACTTGGCCGAAGTTTTGATGAGAGGCCTGCTGAGGACTTTAATGATGGATTCCGCTGGGGATAATGATGATAAACTCCGCTGGGGAATGAAAGAACCTTGCCGAGGGCGATCTTCCGTGGTAATCAGCTGAGGATAACCCAGTTATAAGTCCTTGTGAGGAAATAACTCTGAATAAAACCCGGGAGAGACGTCCGTACCCTGTAGGGAACAAGCTTCCAGAATCTACTGGGGAGTGAGCTTTAAGACCCGCCAGGGGATGTTGAGACTTCACAGGATTGACGGGGAATCAACTCCGCTTGGGGAAAGTATTGCTGAATCTTGTTTTACTCTGCGGGGAGTTGAGATGATTTGGTCACATTCTTCAGTCGAATCTACCTCGGTACCTTGGCGGACAAAACAACCAGACTGCATCAGACAACTCCACATTGCCCCTGTTTCTGATGTCACCTGTAATCAATCTCTTGTTTCATACGTAAACATTTACGAATCAACAATTTAATGTCAAATGCATATATCAAAAATGAACATTGGACGTTCTTCGCAAGACAAAACAGAAAAAAAAAAGGAAAACAATGGTAATTTGTATGGACAAGTGAATTTGTATTGATTTGAACTTTGCCTGTGAACAGGCGTTTTTGTACAGGAGGCTGACATCCTAGTAAGAGGACGCCGCCAAATAACATAGAGTTTACAATTTGAAAAAAAGGAAACAAAACAGCTATGTGAACAATCCCACTGGGTTCCTACTCTGCTATCGCCTTTATGTCTTCGAACGTCTCATCGCTTTGCTGCCTAGTTGAAGATGAAGCTGATTGGTCGATGCCGAAATCTGAGCCAGATAGTTGATGCTGAATTCCGGATGCGAAGTGATCCAACGAGACATAGTGTTACGCCTTTATCCCTAACTTTTGCCTGGACCGCCCTTTCGGGTTTTCAGTCCACCGGGATACCCATTTTTGCCCAAGCCGCCTTTTCAGGTTTTCGACTTGCCGGGTGTACAGATTTTTATTCATTTCATCCCTTATTTTTGCCCGAACCCTTTTGGTTCGCCGGGAAGCCCTTATTTTTGCCTAGGTATATCAACCTAGCGGGTCTTTTATTTACGCGTAGTATTTTTTCACTATGTATGCATTGGCGGGGTGAGGAAGGTCGTCACCATCCATGGTGGTTAGGATCATGGCTCCTCCTGAGAACACACGTTTAACCATAAATGGCCCTTCGTATGTAGGGGTCCATTTGCCCCGGGGATCACTTTGAGGAAGGATGATGCGTTTGATTACCAGGTCCCCAACTTGATACTCTTGCGGTCTGACTTTCTTGTTAAATGCCCTGATCATCCGTTTTTGATACGTTTGGCCATGACAGATAGCAGTGAGCCTCTTTTCGTCAATCAGATTTAATTGATCAAGTCGAGTCTGGATCCAGTCATCTTCACTCAAGTCTGCATCCTTCATTATCCGGAGAGAGGGTATCTGGACTTCAATTGGCAAGACTGTCTCCATGCCATAGACCAAGGAGAAGGGAGTTGCCCCGGTTGACGTCCTTGCTGAGGTACGGTACCCATGAAGAGCGAACGGTAACATCTCGTGCCAATCTTTATAGGTCACTGTCATCTTCTGCACAATTTTCTTGATATTCTTATTAGCTGCCTCTACAGCCCCATTCATCTTTGGTCGGTAGGAAGAAGAATTGTGGTGCTGTATCTTGAATTGTTCACAGAGTTCAGTGATCATTTTGTTATTGAGATTGGTACCATTGTCCGTAATGATTCTTTCCGGGACTCCGTACCGACAGATCAGATTATGCCGGATGAAACGTGCCACGACGCTCTTGGTTACTGTGGCGTAGGAAGCTGCCTCAACCCACTTCGTGAAGTAATCGATCGCCACCAAGATGAAGCGATGCCCATTGGATGCCGTCGGTCGGATCTCACCGATCATATCGATGCCCCACATTGCAAAAGGCCAAGGTGCCGTCAGGACGTTCAAAGGAACCGGAGGGATATGCACCTTGTCAGCATAGATCTGGCATTTATGATAAGTTCGGGAGTGTTGGTAACAATCGGCTTCCATTGTGGACCAGAAATATCCTGCCCGAAGGATTTTCTTAGCCATGGTGTGTCCACTGGAATGTGTTCCAAATGTGCCTTCATGTAATTCTATCATAATTTTCTCTGCTTCAGCCTTATCCACACAACGTAGCAGAGTTGAATCATGATTCCGCTTGTAGAGAATGCCGTTGCTGAGGAAGAATTTTGCAGCAAACCTCCTCATGAACTTCTTATCATTGACAGACGCACCTTCAGGGTATTCCTGAGCTTCCAAATACCTCTTCACCTCATGATACCAGGGTTTTTCAGTAACCTTCTCAGCCTCGAGCTCGCAGCAGTATGCCGGTTCATCCAACTTCCAGATAATGATCCGGGGAGCCTCATTGTCCCATTTAACTTTGAACATTGAAGACATCGTAGCTAGGGCGTCCGCTAGCTGATTCTCCTCTCTAGGGAAGTGTTCGAAAGTTATCTCTTCAAAGTGGGGAAGCAAGGTCGACACATACTCCTTGTAAGGAATAAGATTCGGGTGTTTCGTATCCCACTCGCCTTTGATCTGATTGATCACGAGAGCGGAATCTCCGAAGACACTTAGAAATTTGATCCTTAAGTCGATTGCAGCTTGTAAACCCATGATACATGCCTCATATTCTGCCATATTGTTGGTGCAGCTGAAACATAATTGGGCGGTGAGGGGAGTATGAGTTCCTTTGGGAGATATGATTACAGCCCGACGCCGTTACCCAAAGCATTGGAGGCTCCATCAAAATGCATAGACCATCGGGATCCTTCCTCAGGTCCTTCATCCGGTCCAGGTACTTCACAGTCAGTTACCACCATGATGTCTTCGTCCGGAAAATCAAAGTTCAATGATTGGTAATCGTCCACAGGTTGGTGTGCCAAATGATCTGCCAGTACACTTCCCTTAATTTCTTTCTGAGTTGTATACTGGATGTCATATTCTGTCAAGATCATTTGCCATCTCGCTATTCTTCCAGACAGAGCGGGCTTTTCGAATATGTACTTGATGGGATCCATCTTTGAAATCAATAGAGTAGTGTGAGTCAGCATATACTGTCTCAGCCGGCGAGCAGCCCATACTAGAGCGCAGCAAGTTTTCTCAAGCAGTGAGTAACGAGACTCACAGTCGGTAAACTTTTTGCTCAAGTAATAAATAGCGTGCTCTTTTCGGCCAGACTCGTCATGCTGCCCCAGCACACACCCCATTGAATTGTCAAGTACTGTCAAGTATAGTATCAGAGGTCTTCCTTCCACCGGTGGCATAAGAATGGGTGGCTCTTGGAGATATTCCTTTATCTTTTCAAAGGCGGCCTGACATTCATCATTCCAGCGTACTACTTGATCTTTCTTCAGCAATTTGAAGATTGGCTCACAAGTAGCAGTCAGATGTGAGATGAATCGGGAAATGTAATTTAGTCATCCCAGGAAGCCTCTGACTTCTTTCTCTGTTTTTGGAGCCGGCATCTCTTGTATGGCTTTTACCTTGGCAGGGTCCACCTGAATACCTTTATCGCTTACAATGAAACCTAGCAATTTTCCAGATCTTACCCCAAAGGTGCATTTGTTGGGATTCAATCTCAGCTTGTACAACTTGAGTCGGTCAAATAACTTCCTCAGATGGTCAAGGTGCTCCTCCTCAGTTTAAGACCTTGTAATCATGTCATCAACGTATACCTCAATCTCATGATGGATCATATCATGAAATAAAGCAACCATGGCACGTTGATAGGTTGCCCCAGCATTTTTCAATCCGAATGGCATGACCTTATAACAGAAGGTCCCCCACTGAGTCACAAAGGTAGTCTTCTCCATATCTTCTGGAGCCATCTTGATTTGATTATACCCTGAAAAACCATCCATGAAGGAGAACACCTTGTGTTGAGCTGTATTGTCAACAAGGACATCAATGTGAGGTAGGGGGAAGTCATCCTTGGGGCTGGCCCTGTTCAGATCCCTGTAGTCAACACACATTCTGACCTTACCGTCCTTCTTTGGTACCGGCACCACGTTGGCAACCCATTGAGGGTAAGAAGTCACTGCAAGGAACCCGGCATCAAACTGTTTCATAACCTCGGCCTTGATCTTCTCAGACATCTCTAGTCGCATCCGTCGGACTTTTTGCTTTACCGGAGGGCAGTCTTCCTTGGTTGGCAGGTGATGAACTACAATGTCGGCATCCAAACCAGGCATATCTTCATAGGACCAAACAAAAATCTCCATGTAATCCTGTAGCATCTGGATCAATCGTTGCTTCACGCTGAGCTCTAGATTGGCACCAATCTTGACCTCTTTCCTATCTGTCTCAGTACCCAGGTTAATTGTCTCCACCGGCTCTTCATGTGGTTGAATAGCTCTCTCTTCCTGGAGTAGCAGTCTTGCGAGTTCACCAGGCACTTCGCAATCATCTTCACCTTCGTCTTCGGCCAAGTTGATCGGATTCTCGAAGTCATAACTGGCGGTAGTAGAGCTGTTACCAGTGAGATCCAGAGTGGATTGAAACCTGTATAAGTGAATGTGTGTAAATATAGCTGTTTTGCAATATATATAACACAGAAAGGAAAAGAGCACAAGATTTGAAATGCAACAAACGTCCAATGTTTTGATTGATGATATATGGAAATGTCATACATAAAGCCCTCACAAATGGAGCTACGATGCCCCGGGTAGGACACCGAGCCAACAAAGTTTTAACATATTGTTTGTTACAAATTTGGAAATCAAAAGAAATCAATTACTGCGTGACAAATGTGATAGGTGTAAAATCCTTTGCCGTCCAGTTGCTTGGTCCGTTGCTGGTAGTCGGGTAGATCCAACTGTCAAACTCTGCTTCCTCTACATCCTCCTCGATAGCATTCACCCTTGGATTGGAGATAAACACCAGAGCCTTTCTGATCTTCTCCTTGCGCACAGCCCTCTGAGCCTCTGAAGTAAAGCCCAGCCCAAACTTGTCGTTCTTCTGAGTGAAATCAGGAAGCTGACCCCAGTTTGCATAATTGCCTTTCTGAACCACAGCCCGGGCATCCCTTAGGGAAGCCATCTTCAAAGGAACCTTCTCTTCGACTGTTGTTTCTGCTGCTGCTGAAATTGGATGCACCTCCTCGAAATGCTGAAAGGGGGTTTCAATAAACTCCCCGTCCATCTCAATGTATCTGAAGGAATTCAAATGGCTCACCATATACTCCTCTTCTCCTTGCACAGTGACGATCTTTCCCCTGACAGGATACTTCAGTTTCTGGTGCAAGGTAGAGGTCACTGCCCCGGCTTTATGGATCCAAGGTCGACCCAGTAGACAAGAGTACGATGGACGTATATCCATCACATAAAAAGTAGAGTCGAATACCTGAGAGCCCACACGAATAGGGATGTCAACCTCTCCATGAACCATCCTTTTTGAACCGTCAAAGGCCCTGACGATGATATTGCTGGGCTTCAGTTCCAGGCCTTCATAATCCAAACGGTCTAAAGCCTTTTTCGGTAGAACATTCAAGGAAGAACCAGTATCCACCAATACATGCGCCAGAGTAGTGCCCCTGCATTCGATGGAGACATGCAGGGCATCATTGTGGTCTCTTCCCTTCGCAGTCAGGTCAGCATCTGAAAAACCCAAGCCATTGTCTGCTGTCAGATTTGCTACGCAATCAGTGAACTGGACTGCAGACGTCTCCTGTGGCACATGGGCCGTCTTGAGAAATGAGATCAAGGCCTTAGCATGGGCCTCAGAGCATAGTAATAAGGAGAGCATGGAGATTTTGGAGGGCGTATGCCCCAGCTGCTCGATAACATTGAAATCACTCTTCTTTATTATTTTCAGGATCTCCTCCATTTCTTGTTGGGAGGCCTCAGCATTTATAGGTATTGGTGCCTCCATCCGGGCAGGCTCCTCTTCAATCCCTTTGCCCCGAGCATTAGATGACTCGGCGGCAGGAGAAACAACTTGATCAGCAACAGTAACAGGTACACTTGTAGGTGTTATAAGGAGGGGTCTTCGAGTAGCGGGCGGTGCAATGTCAGGCGAGAAGAGCCTGCCACTGCGGGTGACCTTGGCTGGACCAGTGATATCGCAGATACTGGCGCCAGTGTCGAATTCTTGTTTGATTCCATTTACATATATGTCTGCCCCATAATGCCAGGGGACAGCTTTATCAGATATGTAGGGGAGAGGCCCCGGAACAGTAATAACCACAGGTGCAACAGTCATGATTTGAACAGGCTTCTTCGGGAGAGCCTTGATTGGATTTTTGAAGATGGTAACTACAGAAACTTCTTTTACCGGAACCAACTGAACAACAGACTTCTTAAACAAAATCTCCTTGCTATCCATTAGGTTTTGAATGCCTAACTTCAGCAAGGGACAACCAGATAGGGAAACAGCACAGAACAGGCAACCTTCACTGCAACCCGGAAATAAACCGGCCAGCAGTAGGTTCTTCTTGACAGTCAAAAGAGGGGTAACAACTTCATTTACCGAAACATCATACATTTCTTCCTCAATGGCATTTACTCTATGCTGGGGCATAGGAGCAGTTACAACATTTGGTCTCTCCGGCGCCTCAAACTGAATTTCCTTTGCGTCGATCAGATCTTGCACTTTGTTTCTCAAGGCCCAGCAATCATCAGTAGTGTGCCCGGGACTATCAGAATGATAAGCACACCGGGCATTTGGGTTATACTTAGGAGACGCAGTGTTGATGACCTTAGGAGCTTCTTTGAGGGTCACCAGGTTGGTGGATAACAGTTGGGGTAAAATTTGAGATAAGGTCATACTCAGTCGAGTATACTGCCTCTTAGGCCTTTCGCTTCTTTGTTGATTGTACTGCTGAGGAGCAGCAACAGGTTTCGAGATGACCAAAGCATTGACGGCTTGGCGACTTTCGGGCTTGATTTGTCTTCTAGGACCATAGACGGCACTTGCTTCTTTCTTAAACGGCCTCTTCTCAGCACTTGTGGAGGCAGCATTTTGTATCTTGCCTGACCTGATTCCAGCTTTAATTCTTTCTCCCGTCAATATCAAATCTGTAAACCCAGCGGAGGAGTTACCAACCAAATGATTGAAAAACGGACCAGACAAGGTCCCTAGAAACATATCAACCAGCTCACGATCAGTCAATGGAGGCTGCACCCTACCAGCTAAATCTCTCCATTTTTGTGCGTACTCTTTGAACCCTTCACCCGTTCCTAGAGACATACCCTGAAGTTGGGTACGCGTAGGAGCGAGATCAGAATTGTATTGGTATTGTCTGTAGAATGCGGTTGCCAAATCTTCCCAGTGTCTGATGCTGGTTCCATCTAATTGGTAGAACCATTCAAGCTGTGACCCCGAGAGGCTATCTTGGAAGAAGTGAATCCAGAGGTTCTTATCCGCCGTATAAGGTTGGATCTTCCTTACGTACGACCTTAGATGCAGCTTTGGGCAGGAGACCCCATCATACTTGGCGAAGGCAGGCGCCTTAAACTTGTGTGGAATTACTACCCCAGAAGATAACCCCAAATCTCCGAAATCCAGCCCCAGCACATTCTGAATCTCCATGGCGCTTAAGCGGTCCTCCAATTGCTTGTATCTGTCAACAGCAGGTGGGTATTGTTCGTCGTTATAGTCCGTCTCGTTGTCGGAGACTGCGGGACTAGGAGCTCCTCCCCCTTGGAGACTGTTTTTCTCAGCAGAAGAAGTGGTTGGATCAGCTTCATTATGGAGTGTGTTCCCAAATCTGCGTCCGGTGTTGAACAACGCAGTCCTCTTTTTCTTCTTCTTCTTCAGGAGTAGAGTCTTCAACTCTTGCTGACCTTGGGCTAGGCTTAGGACCATCTCTTGAAACTGTGCACTTTGGGCCTGAAGGGCCTTGATTGCTTGCTCACTGGAGGAGTCTGGATTCATGACGACTGTTCAAAATAAACAGCGAAGGAGATTAAGCAACCTGTGAAATAGGGTACCTGCTATGCATATGGTGCAATGGAATGCGTATGTTTTATGTTTTCAAAGACAAACAAGATTCAACTTTGTAGACAAAAGGGAAACACACTTCATTAGATTAAAATTTTCAATTGGTTCAACAATTTGCCCTTAGGCATTACAGGAATGAAAAATACTGGAAAGGAAATAAAACTATAAAAGGAAATATCCAAAGCTCATCAATGCTTCCATGGCCTCCTCTTCTCAGTGCTGATGTAGTTGTTCAGGACCCGCTCTTCCTCCAATTGCTTAGTCAGCCTCTGGATCTTCCGTTCCTGCTCATTGAACTTCTCCCGATAGAAATCCCGTTCTTCCTTTAGCTGTGCCCAAGATCTCTTCATCGTGTCAAAATCAGCGGGTATCTGAGGAGGGAGGACAGTTGGAGGAACCCCATCTTTGTCAGGAGACTCAAGGATGAGAGGTCTAACAGCTTCGTAGGGCATACCTAACCTTTGAGCACGGATGCGGACCCATTTGCAATAGGGCTTCAATGGCAGAGAAGTCTTTGGTCCCAACTCATGTGGGTCGGCTTTGTGAATTCTGTCCCAAGCTCTAATGAATCCCTGGCGTAGTTTGTCACTGTCTGCCTGAAACTCAAAATGGAAGTGATGAACCAGCATTTCATGAGGCCCATCTCCTCTGGCTCTTCCAAACTGACGGAGAGCTAAGCACGGATTGTAAGAGATTCCTCCTTGGATACCAATCAACGGAACGTTAGGGTATTCTCCGCAACGGTCAATAACAGCTACCTTATCCAAACCTCTAAGAGTCCAGGTGATGTCATTATCAGTGAGAGACATTAACCTCCGAGCCCAACCTTTTCCTTCTTCATTCTTCAGCACGAACTTAGGAAGGTGCGAAATAAACCACCTTACTAGCAAAGGAGCACAACACCACGGAGTTCCCCGTTTTCGAGCAGTACGAGCATAGAGTTGTTGTAGAATATCACCTAAAAGAGTGGGTACCGGATTCCGAGACATGAATATCCTTATGACATGGATACTGATAAAGGTGTCAGGGTTAGGAAACAATACCAGACCATAGATCAAAAGAGCCAGAATATCCTCATACGCCTTGAAGTCCAAGTCATTCCAGAAATCATTAGCCTTGCCAACCAGAAATTTGACCAAAAAGCTCTTGATCCCATTTCTAGTTTCCCAGTTGGACAATACCTCTTCTTTGGTCAAGGGGAGAATTGCAGCAATCTCTTCAGGCCTAAGAGTCTTTTCCAAACCAGTGAATGGAGTTTGTTCCAAGACAGGGATCCCAAGCAAATAAGAAAATTCTTCCAGGGTAGGAACCAGCTGGAAGTCTTGAAAGGTGAAACAATGATACAGAGGGTCATAAAACTGGGTCAGAACACTTATCAGTTATTGGTCCCACTTTGCAGTGACCAAGCCAAGGAGAGAACCATGTCTGTTGATGAAAGAAGAAGTGTTTGGAATCCTTCCAACCAAATCCTTGAGCAAAACTGGTGGTTGAACAAAGCTGAGCCGGACAGTATTCCTACGCACGGGCATCATGATGTCCTACAAAACAGAGCAAAGATGAAACCTTTTTTGTCTTTGAAATGGGTTAGTCCTTTATACAGGATGCATGCAATGGTATGATGGCATGATGCTATGATGAAGCACACCACAAGTATTCACATAGGCAAATAAGGCACACAAGTCACACAAGACACCCTTAGGTTTCAGGCCAGCATGAGTTTCAGGTATTACCCTCTTTTGGTCTTGTTGGTTAAAACCTGTCCTATTGAAAAGTAACCGGGTTCTAGAGGATCTCAAATCATTGGCTACCCTCAATCGGTCATAACTCCAGCATCGCAATCTTTTCTCGCGGCCAGAACCATCTCGAGAGTTTAGCCTCAATGAGTGTAGCACACTGCTACTGTCCTAATAGCCAAGTTGGTCAATTTAGGGTTCTAAGGTTGGTTGGTGTTTAATGGCCCCTTAGAAGACCTATATTCTCCCCGTTGCAACACAAGGGATATAGGTACAGACTAAGATGCCACACCAACGTAGCCACTGTTTCACCCATGTCGGTCTACGCCGGACAGGTCCCTCACAGATTATGCTACCTAAAAAGGGTATTTCCCAGATCCGGGTTAGGATCTATGAAACTCCGATGCAAAGCCCACAAATATAAAAGCAAACAAAGCAAACAATTGAAAACAAAGGTGATCTAAAACCTAAGGTTACTCCACTTTTAAGTCGTCCCCAGCAGAGTCGCCAGTTCTGCGATACGGTGGGAGAACTGACTTGAGGTTTTGCGTTTGTTTTCGCAAATGTTTCGGTTGAGCAAGAGTCGCCACCGACTTTTTATTTTATCCTAAGGAAAGGTTAAAAAGCACAGCAAAAACCTTTTGAGATGTTTTCTTGGGTTCGGGGAGTAGATTATAGAAAGGGAAGGTATTAGCACCCTTTCTATCCATGGTTATCCATGGGCTCTTAGTTACTTGTTTAGATCACTTGCCTTTTGTTTTCAATTGTTTTAAATGGTGCTTGAGTGTGTGGGTTTGAAAATATTTTGAAAAGAGGCCAATGTGGTGGCAACCTTTGTAATGATCCATGTGGGGATGTATACAAAGATGTACGTCTTTTGAAAAGGTTTTCATTTGTTTTTGAAAGTGTAGTGATGTGTGGTTTTTTTGAAATAGGCAAGTGTTTTAGTTTGCAAGATTGATTCAAGTAACTAAGAGGTTCTCTACTCCTAAATTTCTCAAAAGATTATTGCTATGTTTTAACCCTTTTAACAAGTTTGTTCCACCATTGTATTTGGTGGACAATCTTATGTTTAGGATGTGAAAGGGACGGGCGTGGGTCATCGTTTAGACCATAATTGCAATGGTGCCAAGTATCTTTGGGCATTTTCTTTAAGGGACTTGATCATTTGTTTTTGTTTGTTTTGAAAAAATGTTATCGAGGGACTATGATCATTCAATTTGTTTGTTTTGCCCAAAGAGACCTAACATGCAATATGGCCCAATTTTGAAAGGCAACAAGTGGAGTACCCTAGGGGGTGTAAGTGTGATTTGTGTGTCCATTTTCATGCTTGTTTATCTTGAGATTAGGTCATAACTATTTTTTGTCGTTTTTTCGCATACAAACCCTAATTCTAACATGTTATCATTAGAAAGCAATAAAGTGCGAAAATAAATTTACTAAGCTATTACAGAACCAAATATGGGAAGGGGGTACAAATGTTCAAATGGGGATATGACAAGTAGTGTAAACCTAAAACTATTACATCAATTTGAATTTATACAATTTAATTAATGTACAATAATTAAATAAAAGAAAATGGAATAAAAATGCAAGATGCAAAAAATGTTTTGTATATGTATGAAAAAAAGTGTTATTTATGTAAAAATAAAAAAAGATATTATTTTTGGAGTATTTTGAATTTAGGGCAAAACCCTAATTTTATTAAAGAAAATGTATTATTATTTAATTTAATACAAGTATTTATTTATTATGTACAAAAATAAAAATGAAATGAAGTATATTATAAAAAAGTATTTTTTATATCAAATATTAATAAAATGAAAAAATTCAAATATTTTTATATTCTAACCTAAATATATTAATAAACATATATATATATATATATATATATATATATATATATATATATATATATATATATATATATATATATATATATATATATATATATATATATATATATATATATATATATATATATATATATATATATATATATATATATATATATATATATATATATATATATATTAAGTTCTAAATATGCATTATATATAAAATAATATACATTTAATATTTAATAAATAAAAAAAAAGTATTTTTTTTTGTGTGAAATATTTTCAGAAGGTAAACAAAAATAAAAATGTATTTACACTATTTTTTTCTATTTATTCTAAATAATAGTATATATAATATTTATGTACAAACAAAAGAAATAATCAAATAAATATGCAATAAATTCAAAAAATGCTGGAAAAAATATTTTTATTTTTTTAATGTCATGAGAAAAAAAATAAACAAAGTCAATCAAAAAGAAAAAGTCAAAAAAGTCAAAGAAATAAGCAAATGGGCTCAGGGGGTTCAAAAGTAATTATGTGGTGCAAATAAGAAAATATTCCAGGCCCAGCCCAGAATCAGTCATCTTCAACCTCTGAACAACATCACCCACGCGTTTTCTATCTCTTGATTCCTGGACTTTCAAGCAAAACTCATAACATGAAAAGTGTAGAGCATTAAGAGACGATTCCAACCATGTAAAGAACTTGACCTAACTCTCTAAGATGAGGGAGAATTTCTTCTCCCCCAATTTATGACCTAACTTTTATGCCATGTTCAGACTCAAAATTCTTGCAGCACACGTAACATAAATGAAATCTAACTATATGGTCATGTTTAGGGCTATGATTGTGACATATTTTCTTCACAAACCTAAAGCTAACAATGCCTAATAAGAGAGATAGAACTTCATGAAGATACCTGTTCAGTTGGAATCGTGCTTTGCAATGGAAGATGTTTCAGAGTAAAATGATGATTTGTATAGCTTCCTTGAAGTGTAAGGATGCTATTCCAAGTTCTACTTTGCCTTGAAACTCCCTGAATCGTGCTAGTGAACTTCAACTGCAAAACAGAAAAACAAAAATGGTGAAGTGGCTTGGAGGTGTTACAGATCAGGTTTCAGGTCATGGTTAGCTTGCATAGATAGTATGGAAGGTATGTGAACTGGTTTTGGCAAGAATGCTTGAGAGAAATAGAAGTTGGCACTCAAACTGCAGAGGCAACTCTGTTTTTGCAGTTTGAGAGTGATTCTGAGATGGAGGGTGGATTGGAGGTCAAAGGCTCGTGCAAAAGCTTGGGTATGATGTCTGGAATGTGTTTGATAAGTTTGTTCTTGTGTTTGTAAACTGAGATGGAAGTTGTTGTGAGTTATGCCACTTTACTTCACACTTAAGCAAACAAAGGCAAATTGTGCTTCTAGGCCTGTAGAGGACCTCACACTATGCTGCATAATCCCTCCTTGATCAGTGTGATTAACACATAAACTTGTGCCAATCAGATTTGCAATGTACTTGTTGGATTCTCAATTGGACATAAAGTGATCTTTTGCAAAAATGGAAAGAATGCTTTATCTAGTTTGGGATTAATCTTGCATACAATGTTCAAACTCATAGAACAACACCTTAACACAATGAATATGCATTAAATTATTGAGTGCAACTTGGTTTAAGGACCTGTAATCTAACCTAAAGCATGCTGAGTTCAAATTGCAAAGTTATGAACATGAAAAATGGCCAATTCAAAAGTGAGTTTTTGCTATATTGTGAAATTCGATTCTCCCTAATCATGAGGTTGTTTGATGAGTTCTTGGACATTTTGGAAAGCTTGGAATGTGTACTACAATCCATCTTTGAAATGCAAATTTAAATTCCAAGTGGAAGTGTATGGAAAATGGCTTTGAAGTGGGGTAAAAACTTGTCAAAAATAGGTCAAATTTTCACTAAGTTAAGAATGGTTTAGTGCCCTTATTCAAAAATTTGTAACTTGAGATACAAGCTTCAAATGATAAAACTTTGTGAATCAAAGTTGTAGATTATGTAACAAGCTACAACTTTCATGTTTTGACTTTTTTTTGAATCCAAATGAATCATGGTGAAAAAGTGGGGCAAAGTTGGGAAAAAATTAGGGTTTTCCATAACTTAGAAAAATTCTAAGTTATGAAAAATTCCATTTTAAAACCCTAATTTGCATTTCTTGGTTTCTTGGTGAACAAGTTTCATGATTTGGCATGTTTTGATGAAAAATGAATCTTGACTCTTGATTTTGACCAAAAAGTCAAAGTTTGACTTTTCAGTGTACAGTCAAAATTGATCAATTGACTGGGAAATTCAACTGTCAATCTTGTGTACTTGGGATCTTTTGAGCTTGATGAATGTGTCAATACCATTTCATTGAGTCCTTGAGTCCATATGTGAGTTTGGTTTTCCATTGGTTAGGTCAAACAGTCAAAAATTGCCTTTGTGCAGTCAAAACCCTAAAAATGACCATTTTGCCCTTTTGGTGATCTGATCAAATTTCTTGTGGAATTGTGATCCAAACTTGATCAAATGGTCCATATGAGTTCATAATGTTGATGTGGGTCAAAAATCATGAGGTTTGACTGTCAATTGACCACAGTTGACTTTTCCCCCAATACAGCTGATTTCTAGGTCAACTGTCCAATTGACTGGGCAAAACTTGGAATCAAGACTTGAAACTTGGTATGGATAATCTTGTGAGTCAAACATGAAACATGAAAGTCATCTTAGGCATTTTAGGTCAAAACATCCTTGGGCAAACACAAACCCTAATTTGAGTCCACAGTGCAAGGAGAAGTCTTGAGCAGAGGAAACCCTAACTAGATCTTGATCTTCAAGGGTCTTGTAATGAAAAAATGTTGAGGAAATGGGAGGGCAAATTTTGGGGTACAACACCCATCCTCCTATCAATCAATCTCCAAATGGCATCTATAAGCCCATTCCCACCATCACACTACTATGTGAGCGCAAATTTCTGGGCACTCTAGTGTTCAATCATCTTCCACCTTCGGATTACGAAAGGCACGTCAGCCAATCTGCATCCTCAGGTCTAAGAAAATTGAACAGGGGCAACTGTTGTACCCCAAAATTTGCCCTCCCATATTCTTCAAGAATTGCAAAGAGCATGCTTCAAAATTCCCCAAGGGTTGCACAGTTCAAGGGCCTCCTAACAGTCAAGAATTAGGGTTTTGGTCTTGACAAAGAAAATGAAGTTTCCAAGGGTCCAATAAAGTCCCACATACCTATAAACATGGTCAAGCATCCTCATGCCAAGTTTCAAGACTTACAGCACAAAATTGCACAGTCAAAAACCCTAATTGCACTACAGTCAACTGTAGGGGCAAAATGGTCATTTGACAGTCAAAAGTTCAAATTTTTGGTCAACATCTCATTTGGAAGCCACAAACATCATTTGATCAATGCTTGATCATGATTCTCAAAGTTTGGCTCAAAAAGTCTCAAGATGCAAAAGTTTCCATATTTGGACAGTTGAAAAAGTCAACTGTAACTTGACCAAGGCATAACTTCCACATGGATTATCAGAAAAATTCCGTCCAAAGCTCATTTTGAAGATAAAGACATTTCCTACAACTCCTCTTCACACTTCAAGTCCAAGAAATGCTCTCACAAAAAGTTATCAATTTCAACATTATAGGTCATTTTCAAAAGTCAATAAAAAGGGACTTTAAGTCAAAGGCCATAACTTGAGATTGGTAAATCAAAATGACATGGGACCAAAGGCATTGGTTAGAGGACTTCAAGACCTTTCCAAAATGTCCAAGAACATGAGCAAAGCGTAAAAATTGAGCAAGATATGCCTTGTGGAAGTTGGGAAATTTTTGGATATTTTGAAAAGTCAACTTTGCTTCAAATGTCTTAAAAATGCTAATGGGCCACATTTTCTTCCAAGAATCATCATCCAAAGCATGTGAACGACCATTTGGCCCAAAGGGAAGTTTTTCATCATTTTTATTTATTTATTTGGATTTTTAATTGCCAATAATTCATTTAATTAAAATAAATATGTGGAAAATACCAAACCAATGCAATCAAATCTTTTTATACATGAAATAGCCTCAAGATTTCGTGCATGATCAGATTTGGAAAGAATCATGGTAATTGGACATGATTTGAAGCAAATATGCATGAAAAAGATTGGAAAATATATGCCATGAAAATCAATATCCATTCCATCAATGCAAAAGGTTTTTTGATCCAATTTTGAACCCTAATCGTTCACACACATATACTCATGCAAACCCTAATGTTCAGAACCTCTAAGCTGCGCCATACATCAATAATCAAGTTTGAGTTTTTGACAAAAAATTCCAAAACTGAAAACTATCTTCCAGTGCGATTCAAGCCAAAATAATTATCCCATTGCCTTCCTGAGACATCAAGAAACGTGTCTGAATAGTTTTCCACATCCCTAACGCCCAGAATTGGTGAATGGAACTCAAACTTTTTCACATTATATGCATATTCGTATTTCAATATTCAAGCATTCTCATTGCATTTTTCTTATAGATTCATACTAATTAATTGATTCTGAAGCTAACCCTATAGTTTGATTGAGTTTTTGTGCATTGTACGTGATTTCACCATTGAAACAGGCTAGGGTTCTTCAAGCTTCGAATTGGGTATTTTTGAATACTGTAAAATTAGAACACCTTAATACCATGATCAAAATCAGGAAGCTTGGACGATTCTAATGCAATAGTCGTGCCCAATTTATATAGCATCACAGCCTAATCGCTATTCTTGAAAAGAGCATATTTTGGGGGGGTTTAAAACCCCCGCTAACCTTTTTTATATTTCAGGCAAAAGCGCAATAAGGAAGAAGATGATGAGGTGTAGGCCAGTAAGTGGTTCATTTGAATTTTCGCACTAAAGCCCCACTAACGCTTATTTTATCTTATGTTAATTGTTACCCATTATATTAACAAAGTGATACAACAGCTCAGCTGGCAGGCGTGTGATTGGTAATCCCTGGGACCTGGGTTCGAATCCCAGGTCCCCCTCCCTTTCCATAATATTTTTCCTAACATCATCATGTGCAGCTTGCCCCCTGATGACCATCCTACACCCATAATCTCAATATGCCACTTGTCCCACAATCTCCATCCAATGGCCAAGATCTGAGGTCTATGGAACACTACAGTCAACGCCCTCACACGCTAGCCAAAAAGTCAGACAAGGCCTTGCAACAAGTGGGCCTAATTGCTAGGAATATACCTCCAATATTGGGGACAGAACCCCCCTTGGTATTGTATTTCTTTCTATTTTCTTTGTTTTATTTTTATTATTTGTTTTAATTCCATTATTTTCTTTTAATTTAATAAAAATTAATTTCACATGAAAATAATATAAAAAATCAGAAAAGACAAAAATTAAAATATGTTTTATTTAAATATTATCTTTTTTTGTAAATAAATCTCACTAATTAATTAGATTTAAATTTAGGTTTAATTCAAATAATTTCTTAATAAATTAAAAAGAGTAGAATTAGGGCTTCAAACATTTTTCATTCTTTTCCTTTTTTTCCTCACCATAATTAATTATTTAATATTATTTTTTATAAATCAAATTGCATTAATTAATTAGGTTTAATTTTAGGTAATTTTCATATTTTCTTAATAAATTAAAAATAGCTAGAATTAGGTTTTAATTTCATTTAATTCATCAAAAAAATCATAAATACCAAAAAACCTCAAAAACAATTTCTTTTTTATTTTAATTTAATTAATTTGTAAATAATAATTTAATTTCATTAAAAAGGGTCCAACGCCCTCGCTTTCAATTTTAATCCAATTCGCGCATTTTATTTTATTTCTTTTAAATATTGATGTAATTCTCCCAAAGCCATGTAACTCGGACATTTTATATTTTTTGCACTTTACTTTATTTTATGTCAAATCGGGTCCTGGATTTATTTTGGCGATGTGGACCCGCGCCTTTGTAATAGTTTAGGAATTTTATATTTCTCGCAACTTTTAACTGTTAATTAAATTGCATGCAAGAATGAATGACAAAATAAAAATAACGCGTAGATCACCAATTACACGACAAGACAAAATAAATGAACATGACACACAAATCACACACCACCCCTAGGGTACGCCTCACTGTTGCCTTGCCTCGAAAGGTGATCGTCGAGTAGAGGATGTCTTAGTAAGTCCTCATGATCCGGGAACCTGGCATGAGGGTAGCTTCTAAGGTGTCTTCCCATTGCTCTGGTGATCACCATGTCCCGAACCTCGAATTGACCCGAACACCTCCAACGGTGGTGCTACCTACCTCTCAATGGTGGGATAGCACTACTTTAAAGGACATTTACACAGACGAATTCCTTAGGGTAGGTAGACGACTCTAGATACTTGCTCTAAATTTCAAAACAAATCAAAAAATACTTTTTCACACCGACACCTTTTCAAAAAGCTTTCGAAAGCAATTTTTCAAACACTCTTGAGGACCGATACAAGAGTCGAACTGGAATTTTCAAAGAAAACTTTTTTAAAAAACCCACAGTTGAAAAGCAAACAAACCATTTTGAAAACACAAATGAGCAAGTATCTAAGAGCCCATGGATAACCATGGATAGAAAGGGTGCTAACACCTTCCCTTTCTATAACCTACCTCCCGAACCGAGAGCAATCTCTTTAAGGAATTTTTCTGTGCTTTTGTCCTTTCCATTTGGAGAAAATAAAAGACAGTGGCGACTCTTGCTTCCGCGACATTTCGTGAACCAGCGTTAAACAGTCAGTTCCAGATCCACCGATCACACCTACTATCCAGGTTCCTTCTCACAGCCTTACTATCCAGGCTTTCATTTCTAAGTAACCCTACTATCCAGGATCCTTCATACAGCCCTACTATCCAGGCTTTCATTTCGAAGTAACCCTACTATCCAGGTTCCTTCACACAGCCCTACTATCCAGGCTTTCATTTCAAAGTAACCCTATTCCAGATTCCTTCTAGAAACAGTTCAGATGCGATCCAGATATGGATGACATTCTGATACTTATTTCAGATTCCTTCTAGAGACAGTTCAGATGTGATCCAGATATGGCTGACATTCTGATACTTACTCCAGATTTATTCAAATACAGTCCAAATACGATCCAGATTCAAATGTCATTCTGTCATTCATTCAAATATAGTCCAGATACGATCCAGATTTAGATGTCATTCTATCACTCATTTAAAATACATACCAGATATGATCCAAATTCGGATGTCATTCTGTCACTCATTTATAGTCCATATATGATCCAGATCGGATGTCATTCTGTCACTCATTCAAATACAGTCCAGATACGCTCCAAACATGGATGCCATTCTGATACTCATTCAAATTCCTTCTCAAAAACAGTTCAACAATCACCTCCAGATGACATCTTTAAGCCCATCCCCAACAACTATCCATTATCTCTCCAAATGGAATCTTTAAGCCCATTCCTCACACAATCAATCACAACATCATCGAGTGCAAATATTTTAGGCACTCTAGTGTTCAATCATCTTCCACCTTCAAGTCACGAATGGCAGAATTACCAATCTAACTCTTCAGGTGTAAGAATATTGAACAGGGGCAGCTGTTGTACCCCAAAATTTTCCCTCTCATTTCTCAAGGATCCTCAAGTTTTCTTCCGTCCAATTCCAAGCCTTGAACTGCAATTCTTCAAGAAAATCACTCATAAGGGAAAAATGGTCATTTTCACACTGAAAAGTAAAATTTCTAAATACTTGGAATTTCTCTAAGTGTTTAAGAATTATGACAATTTCAGAACTTCTGACCAGGTTATTACCATAACTCTCAGCAAATTCTGGACGCTCTCAAGGCAGAGTTTGCTCAGAACTTCTAGGCAAGTTTTCACAAAAAGCTTCAGTCAGAGGTTGCAAACATGGTTCAGAACATGACGCTTTAATCAGAACATGTGGAAGCAATGTTCTCCTTCAGAATAAGCTGGAGCCAGAAGATAAGAGGATCATACGATTGGATGCTACGCTGAAGCAGAACTTCTGATCCAAAACTAAGCGATGGTGTAGAATCTCACGTTACAGGATTTCTGGTTGTGATAAGTCTCATCATCATTTAATGCTCACAACCACTTTCTGAGTCTTTAACCAGAGGATTTTCACCACGTGTACCTCTACTGTCTTGGGATAGCAACTTTGGTACTAAGCCCATACTTTTATTTTTGCTTTTCCTTAATTCCTACTGACAACCACCATGCTTGCTTCAAGAACAAGGCAGCGCTCCAGCATATGAAGGTTATATTCAACGCCTTGGTCAGAACTTGACCAAATCCCAAAACCTTGTTTATACAACCTGCTGCAGACCTATAACCAACAGCTAGGTCAGCCTACGCCTGCATCCCATAATTACACCAAACTAGCATACGAAAACTGTGATGAAAAAGCAAGGGAGCAGTATACTAAAAAGGTTCAAATCCCATTTGTTTTTCCCCTAAAAACCACAACGAATTCACCTATAAATACTTGTCTCCATCACACGTTCAAGGGGCTGGACTTTGGAGGAGAGGCTGGCTTTTGGAGAGAAGGATCAAAAAAGAAAAAGGAATTTGTGAAACCCTTCATAAAAATCCATATTTCTCATACACAAAAACAAACCTTTATTCTTCCCTTTGAATCAAAGAATACAACCACTATTATGTCTCTCTTGCTGACTCAAAACATTCAGAGGCAGTAACCCCAAAGTTCCAAGCCCACGTTCCAGGTTCAAGGTAAGTCTTTCTGACTGTGCTTGTTTCATTCTGAACATCATTAACATGTAAATATCATAGTATTAATGTTGTACATATCATTACATGAATAGGAAAACTATGGATCAGAACTTCTTGATTAGGGCTAGACTCAGATTTAGGATTAGAACTTCTATAAGCTGTTGTGCTATTATCCTTCTGACTTGCTATTTAAAAAGAACTGATAACATGCTGAACTATTGATTGTTCACTCACTGTTTTAACACACAAAACTTCTAGGATTTTCTCATTGTTTAAGCACGCAGAACTTCTGAGTTCTCTTCACTGTTTTAACACACAGAACTTCTATGATTTTTCTCACTGTTGACACGTACATAACTTCTGATGATTCACTCATTGTTCTAACACAGAACAGAACTTCTGAGTTCTCTTCACTGCTTTAACACTTAGAACCTTTGATTCTTACATGCTAATAACACACTGAACTGCTATTGTTTATTCATTGTTTCTAGCATAATACAGAACCTCTGATTTTTGGCTCACTGTCAGAATACCACCCAGAATTTCTGTGTGTTCCCTCTAACGTGTTTTACAGGACCCCAGAGTTTACCAACTCAGAACTTCTAACACCCACTGACGTCTCCTGCTGAGTCACAACGCTCTTGACTTCAGAACTTCTGATCCCTGTGGTTTCGCTCGTAGCAGCATGCTTTTTTTCAACTCTTTCATTTATTTTCATTTTTATCATTTTTTATATTAACATTTTTTTTATAAACATAAAAAGACATAAAAATATTTTCTTTTATTATTTAATTAACTTAAGACAAAAACATTTTCTAAACAAGTTCATTTCTTTCTTATATTGTACATTTCAATATGGTTGTAATAGTAACTTAGGACTTATTTTTACTTGCAATCCCCATTCGTACATATGTACCCCCGTCCCCTAAATATTGTAATAGCGTAGAATTTCATTTTCCGCAATTTACTGTTTTCCTTATACTGTATAGTAATTAGGTGTGTATGGCAAGAGATAAAATTAACAAGTAGATAACCCTAATCAAGATTAAATGCATGCAATCAAACACTATTCACACATGCACCCTTAGGGTAATCTCACTTTGTTTCCTATCGGAAAAATAGTCATGTCCCTCGAACATGGGCGTTTTAGCAAAAGACCCTAGATAAAAGATCGTAGTCCCTCGATGATCCTCGATGTTGCCTTCGGTAAAACGATCTAGTCCCTAAACGACTTTGCTAAAACGTTCGTAGGTTGCCTTCTATGACTATACAAACGTCCCACACTCGTCCCTTCACATCCAACGATGGGCCTTCTTACCAAATCAATGGTAAGATAGCAACATCTAAAGGAGGAGGAAAAGCACATTTAAGACCTTTTGAGTAGGTAGATTCGCTCCTAGTTTCTCGCTTGCTCACAACAAAAACATTTATACACTCACACTTCACTTTGAAACATTTTCAAAAGACAAACATTTTGTATGCGTTCTTATAGAAACGAGAGCCATTACAATGAAAACCCTTTTTAAAATCACTTTCAAAACACATCTCACAAACATATCTCACAAACACATCTTTGAAAACATTTTCGAAACAAACACTTTGTATGCGTTCTTATAGAAACGAGAATCATTACAAAGTTACATTTTCAAAATACTTTCAAAACCCACACCACAAGCACATTTAAACAAAAGCAAGTGATCTAGCAAGCAACTAAGAGCCCATGGAAAACCATGGATGAAAAGGGTGCTAATACCTTCCCTTTTCATAATCTACCCCCCGAACTCAAGAAAACATCTCTAAAGGTCTTTCCTGTGCTTTTTCACCTTTCCTTATTGGATAAAAGAAAAGTCGATGGCGACTCTTGCTAAATCGCAACATTTGCAAACACAAATGAAAAACACCTCAAGTCAGTTCTCCCACCGTATCACACATCTTAAAACTAAAACTTATTTTTCTTGGAAAATCATAAAACATCTCTAATGAACTTAAATCCTTTTTCAAGGTAAAAATTATAAACCAATCTTAATTGCTTGTGCGGATTCCTGTTTTATCTTAAACTTTGTCAGATTGATGTTTTGACATCCTTACCATGACATGTTGTCATCTTTTAGCCGATGTTTCACCATCGCATATTTGTTTGAAGCCGATGTTTCTCCATCGCACATGTTTGTTATCCTACTTTGATTCTCAATATCATAGTATGTGTGATGTTTTTTCATCCGGTTTATTGATGTTTCGCCATCTTTGCCATGTTATCTTCCTATCTCTTAGCCGATGTTTCGCCATCACACATTCTTTTAGCCGGTGTTTCTCCATCGCACATGTTTGTTATCCTACTTTGATTCTCAATATCATTGTTAGGTATGATGTTTTATTCTCTGGTTTATTGATGTTTCGCCATCTTTTCCATGTTATCTTCCCGTCTCTTAGCCGATTCTTCGTCATCGCACATTTGTTTGAAGCTGATGTTTCGCCATCGCACATGTTTGTTATCCTACTTTGATTCTCAATATCATTGTTAGGTGTGATGTTTTACCATTTGGTTTATTGATGTTTCGCCATCTTTTCCATGACACCCTGTTATCTTTTAGCCGATGCTTCACCATCGCATATTTGTTTGAAGCCGATGTTTCACCATCGCACATGTTTGTTATCCTACTTTGATTCTCAATATCATAGTAGGTGTGAAGTTTTTTCATTTGGTTTTTTAATGTTTCTCCATCTTTGCCATGTTATCTTCCTATCTCTTAGCCGATGTTTCGCCATCGCACATTCTTTTAGCCGGTGTTTCTCCATCGCACATGTTTGTTATCCTACTTTGATTTTCAATATCATTGTTAGGTGTAATGTTTCATCACCTTGTCTGATATTTTTCTATCATGATGGCGTTTTATCGCCTTATCTGAGTTTGTGTTGCCATGCGATGTCTTGTCATCTCTTTTTGCTATTTTATCATCATTGTTGACATTTTTTTGTTCTATCTGATGATTTTCCATCTTGATTGTTGCTTTTATCTTCTTAACTAAAAAACACAAACCAACAAAAATATATGAGCCGAACTACGGATGCTCTGATTCCTTAAAAGGGATACATACACATTGGGGTAGGGCCCAGGCAAGCACAACTTTTATTTTCCCTACATTCTTTTCTCCTTTCTTTTGCATGCATTCCCTATACAGCTTAGATATAGATTTTTACACACCCATTAGATTAGACAACGAGAGTGGATACCATAGAGTACTACGGGTGTGTGGGGTGCTAATAACTTCCCCTTGCATAACAGACTCCCTTACCTGATCTCTCAGTCGCAAGACCATGATTTCACCCTGTTCAGGTTTTCTCGATGTTCACCTTTCCCCTTCTTGCAGGATAAAAGACGTTCGGTGGAAACTTCATTGATTTTATTATCAGATGACGGTTCGGCCAGGTTGTTTCATAGTTCTCCTCAAATAACAAAAACAGGAATCCCCAGCGAAAACATTCTAAAAACAAGGTCTGGAGAGAGGTGCATACTCAACAGCAGTTAGGGATTTAGCCTCCCAAAACTCCCCAACACTTGTCAAGGATTTATTTTCCAAGATAAAATTACATTCCAACAATATTTCATGCATGATAAGCGCATATAGCACAAAGGCATACGGCATAATCTCATTTATTTTGAGAACATCATTACGTCATACATTTCATACATCATGACATTGCATACAACTAACTCTCTACCTTTTCAGGAAAGCTCAATCAACAGAAAATTATCGTAAATAATTTTCAACAGTTCCAGATTAATACTTGAAACAAGCCAAGGAAACTATCTACACGATCAGCTGAAGTGACCCTACCCAGGTTCCTTCTCAGACATTTCTAGATGCAGTCTTACACGGACTCATCAAGAGGCGAACCTACCCAGGTTCCTTCTCAGACATTTCCAGATGCAGTCTTACCCTGACTCATCATGAGACAACCCTACCCAGGGTCCTTCTCAGACATTTCCTAGATGCAGTTTTACCCAGACTCATCATAAAGCAACCCTATCCAGGTTCTTTCTCATTCCTAGATATAGTGTTACCCGGACTCATCATGAAGCAACCTTACCCAAGTTCTTTCTCATTCTTAGATGCAGTTTTACCCTGACTCATCATGAAGCAACCCTACCCAGGTTCTTTCTCATTCCTAGATGCAGTTTTACCCTGACTCATCATGAAGCAACCCTACCCATATTCCTTCTCATTCCTAGATGCAGTTTTACCCGAACTCATCATGGAGTAACTCTACCCATGTTCCTTCTCATTCCTAGATGCAGTTTTACCCGGACTCATCATGAAGCAACCCTACCCAGGTTCCTTCTCATTTCTATATGCAGTTTTACCCAGGATTCATCAGGAAGCAACCCTACCCAGGTTCCTTCTCATACATTCCCGGATGAAGTTTTACACGGACTTATCTTGAAGAAACCCTACCCAAGTTCCTTCTTATTTTCAAATGCAATTTTTCACGGACTCATCCTGAAGCAACCCTACCCAGGTTCCTTCTCTTAAATTATAGATGAAGTTTCACTTGGATTCATCCTGAAGCATCCCTACCCAGGCTTCCATCTCATATGTCTCCTAAAGCAGCCCTACGCAGGCCCATCATAAATTAAATAATATCCAAGACCTCTGCTGGTTCAGTTTAAATTAATCAATGGTTTATCCTGATTCCTCTTTGGTAGACATTTTCTCTGGTTCAGATAAATCACTCCAAAGATTTATTCTGATTCTTTTCCAGTTGAAGTCAAATTTAGACCTAGTCTAATTTCTGTCAACAATCACCTTTGGATGGCATCTATAAGCCCATCTCCGACAACTCTCCATCATCCCTCCAAATTGCATTTGTAAGCCCATTCCCTACACAATCAACCACCACATCATCAAGTGCAAATTTCTGGGAACTCTAGTGTTCAATCATCTTCCACCTTCAAGTCACGAATGGAAGATTTTCCAATCTAATCTTCAGATTTAAGAAGATTGAACAGGGGCAGCTATTGTACCCCAAAATTTTCCCTCTCATTTTTCAAGGCATTCCTCACAAGGATTCTCAAGGTTCAAGCTTGCACAATTACATTTGGATTTTCCAGTATCAAGTTAAAAGGGGAAATGTTAAAAATAGAGGAAAATAGATAAAAATAATCTTTTTGACAAAATTGGAGAAAAAATAAGTCTTTCGATTCAGATCCTTCGATTGGCCTTTTGGCCTCTTTCGATGTAAGCATGGCTTGCATCCTTCGACTGGGCATGGGCCTCTGGCGCATTGGTTTTGGTTCACAAGGCAGGATCTTCCTGTACGCCACCTTCGATTTCACCTTTGGCCTCACAGGGTTCACCATGCAATGGCTTCCTATATGCCTGTTTCGTTTAGATGTTTCATGCTTGCATATACAAAATTTCTCTCCATGCTTGCCTTGACTCACAAAGTAATGACTAGTAACATACAAGCTTTCGTTTGAGTCATAACTTCTTACTTGCGTGCAAAAGGATTCCTCCATGCTAGCATGCACAAGGTACAAAGCCTCCTATAGCTTCCTTCAATCCAAAGGCAAAAAAAGCTTCCTTTTGGCATCCTTCGATTGCACTTTTTTGCCTCCTGTATGCCTCTTTCGAATTTGGACATTTTTGCCTCCTGCATGCCTCTTTCATTTGGGCATGTGGCTTCTTTCATGCAAGTCTTTGTTTGAGCATTGACCTTTTGTATGCTTGCTTGGAGTCACAAAGTTTAGACCTCCTGCATGCAGGCTTCGACAGGACATTGGCTATGTTTGTACTAGCTTCGACTGGACAACATTTCTCTTTAGTATGCTGAATTTCCATCCTTGACAAAATTCGGCACACATGGTTGATGGCCCCTTCAAAAGACATATAGTGGTGGATTTTAAGGGCATACATATGAGTCCCTGTCGAAGGGTATATCTTACTAGTCCATTCGAAGGACACATTTGGCCCTTTTCAAAGAAGCATACATGATCCATTCAAGGGACACGTATGGGCATCCCATTCGAAGGACATGCTTGATGGCCCATTCGAAGGATTTACAAAGCCCATCTTAAGGCATATTTTGGTGACCCATCCAAGGGTCACACATTTGGCTCCTTCGAACGATGCACGAAATTGACCCATTCGAAGGAGACTTGTTGGAGGAAAATAAAATAACAATGTTAGAAGAGGAATATGGTCGAAGGAGGGTCAAAACGAAAGAATGAAATGTTCAAAGATGCTTGCTACCAAGTTCAGGCCTGGTACACTGGCCAAAACTGCTGCCCAGCAGCCCTGAAACACTGCCCCATTCTTGCACCAAAATAGCATACAAAGCATTATCCCTAGAAAGCTACAAAGAGAAGGTTACTCAAATTGTTCAAATTATTTTGTTTTCTCTCCAAAAGCTTCATCCAGCTTTGCCTATAAATAAGAGGCTCCACAATATGTTTTGGGGGACCTTTTGGCCAGAGGAATGAATCTTAAAAAAATTCTCAAACATCATCAAACTATCAAACACTTAAACACTCATAAAACACCAACCCAGAATCTAAGCATTTGTCCCCTTCGAATCTGAAATATCCCCAAACCTTGTTACCATTTGAATCCAGTAGGAAGAACCTCACACTTGTTCTTCTCTTTCAAATCCAGTATCAAAGGAATAACCCCTGGTTCCTCCCTTCGAATCCAGGAGCATTCAAGGCAACCACTTAAAGTCCCATCACACGTCCCAGCCTCAAGCAAGGTAAGTCATTCTTAACCTTGAATCCTTCTTTTCCAGCATAACATGTAAATAAGCTTCCTTTTCGTTTCTAAACATGCATATAGTATTTGTTTCCTTTTTCGTTTCCACCCCTTTAGTTTGTTTTTATTGTCTCTCCTTTTGGTTTTTTTTCTTTGGTTTGTTACAAATGCTTTAAGAACTAACCCGACCCTAAGGTAATGCTAGCATGGCCTTAGGCCATGTTGCTATTTAATATCTCAAATGAAAGAAACAGGAGACAAGAGTATTAAACGAAGCTTTAGGCTTCCTCGCTGACTCTAAGCCTCAGTCGAAAGGCACACCATGCTGACTCTCGGGCCCCAGGCGAAGGAGGCAAAAAGGCAGAATAAAAGTCTACATCTCATGTCTCATATTAAGCCCAAATCGAAGGGCATGGCTTCACTGACTGCAGGCCCCAAATCAAAAAGTGTCAGAGAAATGCAGAATCAAAGGGTGTTTCTGCCTAAATTGAAAGACCCCTTTTCTTGCTTTTATATTATTTTTCCTTTATATTTTCATGCTATTCGATATGGTTGTAATAGTGTAGGATTTTATCTTTCTGTATTTTATTACTTTTGTATGATTGCTAGTAAAATAGGGTATGTATGGCAAGATAAAAACAACAAGTAGACAACCCCTAATCAAAGACAAAATGCATGCAAATCAAACACACTATTCACACATGCGCCCTTAGGATAATCTCACTTGTTGCCTCAGAAAAATAGTCATGCCCCTCGAATATGGGAATTTTAGCAAAGACCCTCGATAAAAGATCGTATTCCCTCGATGACCCTTAATGTTGCCTTCGGTAAACCATCTAGTCCCTAAACGACATTGCTAAAACGTCCCATAGGTTGCCTTCTATGACTGTACAAAATTCCCACGCTCGTCCCTTCACATCCAACGACGGAGCTTATTACGAAAGCAATGGTAAGATAGCAACATCTAAAGGAGGAGGAAAAGAACAGTAAGACCTTTTGAGTAGGTAGGTTGCTCCTTGTTTCTCTCTTGCTCACAACAAAAACATTTTATACACCAACACTTTCATCTTGAAACATTTTCAAAAGATAAAACTCTTTGTACGCGTTCTTATAGAGAAGAGAACCATTACAAAGATACTTTTCAAAATCACTTTCAAAAACACATTTATAAACACCCCTTTGAACTATTTCCGAAACAACACTTTGTACGCGTTCTTATAGAAACGAGAGCCATTACAAAGAACACTTTTCAAAATACTTTCAAAACCCACACCACAAGCACATGTTCAAATAAAAGCAAGTTATCTAGCAAGCAACTAAGAGCCCATAGATAACTATGGATGGAAAGAGTGCTAACACCTTCCCTTTTCATAACCTACCCACCGTACTCAAGAAAATAATCTTGAAAGGTCATTCCTATTCTTTTCAACCTTTCCTTATTGGATAAAAGAAAAGTAGGTGGCGACTTTTGCTATCGGAAACAATTGCGATCAAACGCAAAACACCCAAGTCAGTTCTCCCACCGTGTTACACTAGCCAAAAAGGAAACAGAAACAAAGATTGCATTAATAAGTTCAAAAATTACAAGTGCCTCTTGGGTTTACAATGAAAAAACAAAAAGGGTCTCAAAGAGACAACAAAACAAAAACTCCTAAGACCTAAGACTCAAGTCTCCCGCGGATGCTTCCTCTTCGTGTCGATGTATACATTAAGGCTTTACTCCTCATGAGGTCGCTTTGTGAGCTCTAACACTTTCTTCTCGCTTGCATAGAATTGAGCTTCAAAGGTGTCGCGTTCTCCCTTGAGTTGAATTCAAGATTTCTGCAATTCCTCGAGGTCAGTAGGCATGTCCGGAAGGAGAATGGTATAAGGAATATCCCCTTCAGTAATGGGATCCATAATCACTAGTAGGATAGCTGGATGTAGCATCATGAGGTTTCGAGCGCGAGCTTGCACCCATTTGAGATAAGTCTCCAAAGGGATAGAATTATTATGTCCCAAAGTCTTTCTATCAATTTTGTTTACCATGCCCCAAGCTCTTACAAACCTTTAATGATAACCTTGAAAATCATTCTCATAGTCGAACAAAATACCTTGGATAAGTGCGTCATGAGGACCATCTCTTCGAGCGTAACCAAATGGACGTAGAGCAAGAGAAGGGTTGTAAGTAATACCTCCCTTAATGCCAAGGATTGGAACATTAGGGAATTCCCCACATTGGTTAATGATAGTAACATCTTCCAGAGATCAAGAACACTAATGAATATCTGAACGAGATAGCGACATCCTCCATTGCGACCATCTCAAACCTTGTTCATTCTTTAATATGGATCAGGGAAGGTGCGAAATAAACCACCTAGATAGCAATGGTATGCAAAACATAAGAGCCCCTATCTTCCTCATAGTATGAGTGTGAAGAGAATGAAGAATATTTATAAGCAAAGTAGGCACAGGGATATGAGATATGAAGATTTTAGCAGCATTCACATATATGAGTTGGTCTGGATTAGGGAACAGTACTAACCCATAGATTAGAAGAGCCAAGATTTCTTCAAAAGCTTGAAAGTTCAAAGCCTCCAAAAACAGTCGAGCCTTCTCTAACAGAAATTTATCCAGAAAAGCCTTGACTCCACTCCTTGTTTCCCAATTAGCTACAATGTCGGACCGTTTCAAACGTAAGGCTGATGCGATTTCTTCAGGTTGTGGATCTTTCTCTAAACCGATGAAAGGTTTTTGATTGAGAACAGGCACTTCCAGTAATTGAGAAAACTTCTCCATTGTGGTACCAACTGATATTCAGAAAAGGTGAAGCAGTGATGTACAGGGTCAAAGAACTGGAAGAGAATACTCATCATATCTTCTTCAAAACCCAAGGGAACCAAAATGAGTAGTCGAACATGCCTTTTTATGAATGGAGAATTTTCGGGAACTCTCGAGACTAAATCCTTAAGTTGAGAAGGTATCTTCACAAAGCTGATTCGGATAATGTTTCTGCAAGCGAAATCCATACCTACAAAATAGAACAAAGATAAATCCCCAGGTCCTTGAAATGATTAGTGAAAATGCTATGGCATGATGTCATGATGTTATGATGTCATGTTCAAACAATTAATCATACACAAAAAAAGCACACGAGGCCTTAGGTTTAAGCTTCCATGGGGTTTATAGGTAAGTACCCTTTTGAAGTTTTAGTTTGCTCAACCTGTCCTAAAAGAATCAACCGAGTTCTAGGAATCTCAATATCATTAATCTTTCTTCATCGGGAATTGTTTCAGCACAAGCATCGGAACTGTGATCGAAATATCTCGAAAGTCCGATCTCAATGAGTGTAGTATCGAGTATTAACCAACTTTAGTCTACACCAAAGCCAGCTATCTCACTACTTTCTAATGGTCAAGTTGTTCAACTAAGGTTCTATGGTCAGTTAGTTCTTTATGACACCATATAACAGCCTCCTTGGTTCAACTCAAGGGACACTGGTACCAACAAATGTGTCACACTAACGTAGCCATCACTTCAACCATATCGGTCTACACCGTAAAATCTCCATGATCTATTGCTACTTACCTAAAATTCCCAAGATCTGAGTATAGGATCTATATAATAAATAAACCCAAGCACATCCCAAAATATAAAGAAAACAAGGCAAACAAGTAAAGCAGTAATGGTGATCTAGCTCTTAAGGTAACCCCACTTTTGGTAGTCCTCCAGTAGAGTCGCCAGTTCTGTAATACGGTGGGAGAACTGACTTGATGTTTTACGTTTTATCACAGATGTTGCGGATAATAAGAATCGCCACCGACTTTTCTTTTATCCAATAAAGGAAAGGGTGAAAAGAACAGGAAAGAGCTTTTGAGAATTTTTCTTGAGTTTGGGGGGTAGGTTATGAAAATGGAAGGTGTTAGCACCCTTCTCATCCGTAGTTATCTACAGGGCTCTTAATTGCTAGCTCACTTTGAAAATGCTTTGTGTTTGTGTATGTTTGAAAATATTTTAAAAACGCCTAAGTATGGCAATTTTGCAATGATTCTCGTATCGTTGAGAATGTATACAAAATGTTTATTTTGAAAATATTTGTCGAAAGGGAGTGTTTGGAAAGATGTTTTTGAAAATGCCAATGTAAGGAAATTTTGTAATAATTCTCGTATCATTGAGAATGTATACAAAATGTTTATCTTGAAGAGTGTTTTGAAGATAGTTGTCTTGAAAGTGTGAAGTGTTGAAATTGTTTTAGTTTGGTAAGCAAGCAATTACGAGAGATCTACCTACTCAAAAAGTCTTTGTTCTTTTCCTCCTCCTTTAGGTAGTGCTACCCTACCATTAGTTAGTAAGAAGCTCTGTCATTGCATGTTAGGGACGGGCTTGGGTCATCGTACATTCATAAACTATTACAATCTATAAGCAATTACATGACCATGAAAATAATGATGTGAAAAATAAACAAACACGCAGAGATGATAAAAAAGGAAAATGTTAAAAACCCTAACAAATTTCTAAGTATTAAAAAATGTTTTGTTGTTTCTTTGTTTAGAAAGTATTTGAGATGTGAGATAAAGAATTAGACCTAATTCTATTTACAAATTAATTATTTACAAGAAAATAAGATGTGATTAAGTAAAATCTTATTATCAAAATTAAAGTAAAACCTAAAGAAATCTAAACAATTTAGAAAATGTTTTTGGGTTTTATTTGGAAAAAGATATTTGAAATATAGCCTAATTCTAACAAAGTTAAGGTGATTAAAACAAATCAATTTTTTACAACAATTAAATTAATTAATTAAAAAAACCTAAAAATAATTTTTTATAAAAATATTTTTTTTTTGTATTTTAATTAAATGAAATTAATAAATAAAAATTAATAAATAAAATATAAAAAACAATTGGGTCTGGCGTTAGTAAAATGAAATTGGAGGGTGTGAAAAGGAATACTAGGCCCAAAACTAATTTTTGTTGAATGAGAAAAAATAAAAATGGACCTATGATGGAAGTAACAGGGAGGTGTATGAAAGAAATTTCAGTCAAGCCCAAAACAAAAGTTCAGGCGCCTGGGGACTCGGTGTGGCTGCCTCTTGGGAGTGTATCATGCGCTTGCCTTATGGGGCGTGTGATCTGGCCATGGGGAGATCAAATGGTGATGATGAGAGGGTGTAGCATGCGGACCTTAGGCTTGTATGCATGGGATCTGCAAGAAATAAATGTGAAACAAATAAAAGGGTACCATTGGGGCTCGAACCCAGGTCCCTATGGTCATACGCGCGCTTCCTTTACTGCTGGGGTGGTTATTTCATCCCTTTATAAAATATCCACCAATAAATATATTACAAAATCTTTTTTCAAATTTGAACTTCCCACTTCATCTACTTCCTCGCGTCAGCAAAAACAACAATAATGTTAAAATTTCTAACTCCTCCAACTCTCAATCATTTTGAAAAATATAAACATGAAAGTTGTTTGAAATTTAACCACGAGTCCAACCATAAAAATTATTTAATCTATAAATCAAAGATGAGTGAGAAACTTCAGTTAGTACCAAAATGAACCCTAATTTTTCAGAAACTTCAGTTTCAAAATTCTCATCACTCAGGCAAGATAAATGAAATGTAAGCACATGGTTAGCTTCAGGGAAATGATATCTATATTTTTTATTCAGAAAGTAAACATTAATGATGCTTGTACAGAGAGTTCAAATTTTAGAAAACTTACCTCAAAAGTGAGAATCGTGTTTGAAGTTGGAGCACTCCTAGTGGTGTTGTGATGATCTTGATTGCTTCACTGAACTCCCAGGAAGCTATTGTAATGCTTACTTTGGATTGAGAGTGGCTGGATTCTTCTGAACAAGTCAAGTTGCAAAGCTCTGTTTTGAAAATGGAGGATGATGAAGATGATGTTACAGTGGTGAAACAGGTGTTTGGATAGCTTATATATGAGTTATAGAAGCTTTGTGAATGATTAAGAGTGAAAACAGATGAGTGGATTAGGTGTTTGGAGTTCAAGGTTAGAATTTGCAACAAATATGGTATTGGATGCCAATTCTGATTTCAGAGCGTTTGAGAGGGTTAGGAAGCTTGTGAACTCATTTTTTGCTTGCAAAATAGTGCCTCTATTTATAGAGAAAAGGTTTTACAGGCTCAAGAGATCAGAATCCAAAGATAATAAGTTATGGTTTTTTGAAACATCACATGTGATTTCTTGAGAAATAAAATTTCAATGTATGGTACCATTGCTCATAGAGTGGTTAAGCACTTTAAACACAATGCTTATGACTTTTTAGATGGAGTGTGATCAGAGGGAATAAGTTAGAGGCTCAAGGAGTTTACATTATGTATAAATCTTGCTTTTCAAGAATAACAATAGTGCATTTCTTCTAAAAATTGCAAAGTGGTTTGGACAATACTTAAATCAAAGGGACCATAGCTCAAAAGTTTTTGTAAACATTTAACTATAGTGAGATTTGCAAGTTAGGAAGCCTGCAAAGCAAGATTATGCAGCATAGCATGAGGATTTGACTATGTGTTCATTGAGGAAATGACTTGTAATTCAAGAATGGATACCCAAATTCATCTCTTCGAATATCTTAACTCAAGCATGATAAAAATGTGTTTCCTCGACATTTTAGAAAGCTTGAAACATGTTCTACAACTTTCATGTTGACCACTTTGCCTAAATCAAATTGGAACTTGGTGAAAATTAGCCAAGAAGTTGGGACAAAAATATGACCAAACTTGTTGAAAATTTCTCTAAGTGTTAAATAAAAATGTCATGACTTCATAGGCCTATATCTCCTAATCCAAGAATTTTTTGGATATCAACCCTCAAGGACAAATTTGTAGAATTCATCAAGCTCTACAACTTTCATGTTGAAAGTTTTCCTTGAATCATCTTGCATCTTAGTGAGAAATGGTCATGAAGTAGTGAATTTATCAAGGTCAAAACACTTAGAATTTTTCTAAGTATTGGAAATTTTGACTTTTTGTTGACTTTGTTGATTCTAGATGATCAAGCTTTACAAATTTGAATGTTTTGATGACTCTTGACCTTTGAAGTTCAAAGTTTATCAAAAAGTCAAAGTTTGACTTTTATGTGACAGTTGACTTTTCCTCAATTGATCTCAATTTTTCAACTATCAATCTCTTGCACCTTTGAGAATGTCTTGGACCATGCAATTAGGTCAAGATGTTGTGTTTTAGTCCTTAAGATCATGCTTCAAGTCATTAGGTCATGTACTAGATCAAAAGTCAATGATCAGTCATCTTCCGTCAAAACCCTAATTTTGACAATTTTGCCCCTTTGGTGATTTGAGGACTTTTCTTGAGGATTTATGATCAACCCTTGATCAAATGGTGAATAAAACATAAAAATGTTGATGTTGGCAAAAAAACTTGAAGTTTGAATGTATGTTGACCACTGTTGACTTTTTATCCAATACAGTTGATTTTTAGTCATCTGAGCAATTGACTGAGCAAATTTGTGATGCTAGACTTGAAACTTGGTATGAGCATTCTTGGAGACTTATGATGAACCATGAAAGTCACTTGAGGAATAAGACATCCAATTTTCCTTGAGAAAACAAAAATCCTAGTTGTGGACCCAATGCTTAGGAGGTGAGCTTGTCTGATCAATCCTTGAGAATCCTTGAGCATTTGAGAACTTTTATAAGAAATGTCTTAAAGAAAGGGGAGGGAAAATTTTTGGGTACAACACTAGAACGTATCAACGAGTTTCATCTCTATCATAGGAGGTTGAACTCTTGTTGCTAGTTTGCGCCACCTTTGTGCGTATTCTTTAAAAGTCTCATTGTGCCCCTGAATCAAGTTTTGAAGTTGCGTGCAATTAGGAGCGAGATTGGTATTATACTGATAGTGTTTGAAAAAGATTTTGCAAGATCCCTTAATTGTGGATATGCACCATATCCAACTGTATATACCATTCTAGAGGAGCTCCAGCCAGACTGTTCTGGAAGAAATCCATTAGCAACTTCGCATCACTAGAATAAGCAGACATCTTCTTGTAATAGGACTTTATATGTGTCCTAGGAAAGGTTTTGCCCTTATATTTCAGAAAGTTTGGTTTCTTGAACTTTGGGGAAATCTTCACCCAGTGGACCAATCCAAAATTATCCATGTCCATACATATGGTGCCTTGAGTTTTCATAGCCCTCATGTGTTCCTCAAGCATGTGGAGATTATGATCAGCTTCTATGGGTTCCCTGTTCATAAAATATAGATCATCATTATTGTCTTCCTCTAACTGTTAAATAGGGATCTGAAATGTTCTTCGAGGTTGCTGTTGTGTTGGTGTAAGCCCTAGAGGCCAATACTTTTGGTACTTGTATCGAATTATTTATTAATAATAAAAGGAATTTCTTTATTATGTTTGCTTTCCAAAATAATAAAGTCCCTAGAATGGTTTATTTGTTTAATGAAATGTTAAGTGTGACTTAATCATGAGATCCCATTAAACATAAGACATTATTCTTAAAGTATCCGTAGTCAAGCTTTAATGTGAAGTGGGATAACATTAAAGCATTAAGATTATTATGAAGATAGATTGATGATCACATCTCATGGATCATAGATAAGGAGTTATCAAGTCTTGACATAGGTATGAATATTAGGAGTAATATTTATACTGGATTGACCCGCTATGAGAATACTACATAGAATGTTATGCAAAGTGTCATAAGTTATTCTCATGATGATAATGGTGTATACCACCCTTCGACCTGAAACCACTATGGACCCTAGATGTAGAGTCAAGTACTTTATTGCTGATCAAACGTCATCCGTAACTGGATGACTATAAAGACGGTTGATGGGTACTTCATAAAGCATGCTAAGGGACATGAGTGACCTAGATGGAATTTGCTCATCCTGCATAACAGGATAAATGTCTAAGGGCCCAATATTGAACTGGACAAGGGTGACACAGTGTATGCCTTGTGTTCAATATAGACATAAGGGAAAAACGGTAATTGTACAACACAAATATTATCACGGAAAAGGTTTGGTCAGATCACATGACATTTTTGTGACATGGGTAACAGTGATGTGTTGCTAGATACTGCTCATTGTTTATTATATTAAATGTGTGATTTAATATAATTGCCAACGTCGCGAAAACCTACAGGGTCACACACATAAGGACAGGTTGATGAGAGATAGAATAAATAAGGAACACCGTAAGATACGGTGCACTTAAGTGTAATACGGAAAGTGGTAAGGTACCACGTGGATAAGTGATATATGGTACATCATAAGGTATGATGTTCATAAGCTTAATTGGGCTTTTAGCTTATAGCCTTAATTGGGCTTTTAGCTTGTAGCCCACACGAGTGATTCTATAAATAGATCCCTTGTGATGAAGCAATTTCACTTGATGCAATTTCATTTTTGATTCTCTCTCTCACTCAAGGTTTCCGTTCGTGATCAGCTAGCACTGTGACCGGAAGCGATCTGTTCGCGTGGACTGAGTAGAGGTGTTGTTCTTCATCAACGCTCGTGATCACAACATCAAAGGTCTGAATCTCCACAAGAGGTAAATATTTCTATCACTGACCATGTTCATTCGTAAGGATCGCTAAAGGAAAATTTTAAATTCCGCTGCGCTTTTGATCGCAATTTTCCTTCATGTTGCTACTGTTGTTGGGCAAGAATTTTCTCAAGTGTCGGATGAGGAGGATTTCCAGTTGGAATACCTTGATGCTGATTGACCCCTCTAGAAGGATTCCCCTGATTGTTTCCAGGAGGATTTGTTCATTGATCTCTTGTTCAACTTCCATAGTAGGCCTCTGCACCTTATCCCTAAGCTGCTCTTGGCCCCTGGCCATATTCTCTATGATTTCATATGCTGAGCCACGCGGGTATCCATACGGGTACCCAAGGCAGTCAATTCAGCTTGCATTTTATCTAATCTTTATTGTTCCTTGTGGAGAGTGGAATAGCGATGCATATTGGGATTTGTAATATTTGTTGATAAGAAAACTAGAGCAGATGAGAAGACTAGTTTGAACACCTATTATGTATGATGTGCATGTGTGCATGATGTGTATGCAATGACATGTTTAAATATTTACATGGCCATAGAACTTTGATTCAAGTTTTTTTAAGCAAGAGCAAGAGACAAGATAGTGAACACCAACAAGCCAAATTATCATTAAACTAGAAAAAAAGGAGTACAAGTAATTCAAACACCAGTACCAAAAGTTTTACAATAACAAATGGAATATCCCATTAACATGCCTGATGGTGATATTTAAAAAAGAGAAAAACAACACTTAAACATCCAACTCCGGATAGCTCAAAAATCCTTGTCCTTCCAAATGCATTTTGAGTTTTTCAAACTCTTATATAGCTTGTGCTAGATGAATATTACTTCCCTTTAGCTGAATCTCTACTGCGAGTCTCTGAGTACTCTCTTATTCAAATTGGGCAACTTTGGCTAGAAGTTACTTCTCCAACTCTTCAACCTTGGCCTTGTACCAATTCTCAATTTTAGCTTTGGATGCTTTTAGAATCTCACAATCTCAACCCTTTTTTTTAAACTTATTTTCATCTTCAGCAACAACTTTCTGATGATCTTCCAAAAAAACAAAATTGTCTTTAACCCTAGATTTCTTGTTTACAACCCCTGACATGACTCCCTTGAATATTTTGAGCTTGTGGGCTAGTGGAGTTCTCTCTTTAGTAGCCACAAGGGACTTTACCACCATAGTCTCACGTTCCTCAAGCAGTCGTTTATTTTGAGCTTGCACTTGCTCATAGTACCCTTTTGGTATGACATCAAGTTGATCAGGCTCTTAAGGGTATCAAGGCTTCTCTATGGAAAAAGTTCAACAAAGATATTTGTTTATTTCTTTAATCCATCGAATATAAGGTGCATAAGTTCTGGGATCTTTCTTTCCAAAGTATTGTCCTCCTTCAAAGTGAATGCTTTTCCAAGCTTTAATAGCTCTATCCATCCATCCAGTGTCGTCAAGCACATCATAGAACAAAGTTTCTCGCACATATTTTTCTTCAGGCGGTCCTCTCAAAGAATATCCCAACTGTCTTCGAGAAACAATTGGATTATAGTTAATCCCACCCCTTATTCCCATGATAGGTACATTAGATAATTCTCTGCAACGAAAGATTATTTCTCGTCTCTCTCTCCTGTACAAATCATCTTATACCAATCAATAACTTTGGAGGTGAGCTCCATCAGACTTCGGGCCCATTTCAGAGTATGTTGAGTATCAACAAAAGAAATACAACGAGGAAGATGACCTATAAACCGATAATACAACAATGGAGCACAACACTAAACAACTCCACCTTTCCCCTTGTAGCTTCTTGAGTGTATGGAATGATAGACATCTCCTAGAAGAGTTGGCACAGAATTCTTCTGCATGAATATAGAAACAACATTCTCATCAACAAACATGATTTCATTAGGAAATAGAACCATCCCATAAATGCAACAAGCTAAGATAACATTGAAAACCCTCCAATCTTTTTTATCAGCCTTGGAATTAGCTTCCTTCAACGGAAAATTCAAGTGATAATCATATAGAATACCTTTCTTCGCAAAGTTGGCCTTTATAATTGACTCACCCAAATAAAGGGCGGCAGTGGTCTGAGCAACATCAGGTTTCTTCATGGAAGTATGGAAAGGTACTTGGTGCAATATAGGAACATCCAAGATGGTGGAATACTCTTCCATAGTCGATGCTAACAGATAGTCAGGGAATATGAAGCATCTCAGGTTACAATCATAAAACTGTAATAGAGCAAGGAGGGCATCCTTCTGATATTCACTGAGAGGCGACTCTAGATACATCATAATACTTCCATAATATTTTCTAAAAGTGTAAACATTCTAGGTAGGGTACTTCTTGGCTAACCGAAGAATATGATCAAGAACTGGTGCGGGGAACTTATAGACGATATGATATTTATGGTTGTCTTTCTTATTAGTGCCCATTTTCAAAGGCGGCCTAACAACAATACTCAAAGATTAGAAATCCCGGAAATAAGAAAACATGTATGTCAAAATGATGTTAATAAAATGTTTTATGAATCCAACAGGGTCAAGTCTTCCATAAACTGAACAGTTGTTGTACTGATAACAGAACCACAATCACATGTAACAGGATCAACGACTTAGACCATTACGGAATACAAGAGAACTAAATACCAACAATCAACATTTGTACTTGTATGAATAATTCCAACCCCACCTCACAGATAAATTCTAATCAGAACAGGGTTTCTAATGGCAACCAGAGTCGATAGTTCTTTATTCTAACACCTTGTCTTCGCACAAAGGGTGCAAGACAAAGGCATTGTCAAGAGAACCTCGTTTATGTGTAGTATCTCACGCCTTCTCACACATGTCAATGGAACACGGAATTCGACATGAGTATCCATTTAAAACCTAGGTGTATATTGGCTTGGGTAATGAGCCTTTTACCTCAAAGTATCATCCCACCCACCAAGAAAATAACAGTGCAGTAACAATATCCAGCAGCATATGAAAATCAATAAAATGCAATGCAAATATAACAAGTAAGTAAATAAGTGCAATACATAAAACAGATAAAGCATATAGATAAACACCCAATGAATATAAACACACAAGAGATAGGATTGACTTACTTAGGAACCATTCCTTAGTGAAGCAAATAGGAAAATCAATGAAGTCACCAACGAATGTTATTTACCCCAAAGAAGGAAAAGGAAAATATCTAGTAAACCTGAGAGAAAACAAGATCTTGCAACCAAGAGAAGGGTACAAAAGTCAATTACACAAGGGGAAGGTATTAGCACCCCTCGCGTATGTGGTACTCCATAGGATCCACTCTTGTTGTTCTAATCAAATTGTGTGTTTTAAACTATGCAAAAGCTTACAAGCTAAGGGAAATGCATGAGAAAATTATGCAGGGAAAAAAAGATTTTAAATAGTTGTGCTCGCTTAGGCCCTGCAACCTAATGCCTAAGTATCCTTTTTAAGGAATTAGAGCATTGTGGTTTGGCTCAATAGTTTTTGTTTGTTTGTGTTTTTTAATCGAATGATGTTAAGTTTGACATTCTACTGCAGCTCGACTTTAGAGACTCACGCATCTGTTGTAGAAAGGAACTAACACATTCTTACCTAAAAAGGTTTTCAAAAGGAAAAGCCTAAAGGCGGACCGAAGGCAGAAAAGGTTTGAATTGGTTAGTCTTTTTTACCTTGAGAAAGGATTTGAGTAAAGTTAGATGTTTTCAACATTTGATTAAGAAAAAGAAGTTTTAGTTTTAATGGATGCAAAAGGGGAATGAAAAATCTAAGAGAATTTATATTCCTAATGTTTTCATACAATGGTGGTCCTAAAGTTAGGATTAACAAAAGGGGAAAGACTACCTATTGTTAGCATACACTGAGAGCGAAGTCGTGATCTCAATTCTAATTGAGTGACTCATCGATCAACAATAAGTAAAGGAAAGTGATAAATTCCTATAGGGAGCATGAACTGAGAGCGAAGTTGTGAACTCAATTATGATTGAGTGACTCATTGATCAACAATAAATAAAGGAAAACAATAAAGTCCTATAGGGAGCATACCAATGTAATGATAAGGACAAGAATGTAATCAACCAAACATAATGGTTTACAAACCCCCTAACACCTAAATGTGTCACCTAATGAGCAAGCAATGATCAAAAAAGTCTAAGCCCTAATGCGTACTTCAAGTCAACAATCAAGTAGTACGGATATGTCACACATAAAACACTCATGTTCCCCTAAGGGTCATGCATAAGTGGTTCTATTCTAAGGCATTACAAACCAAATCATAAGCGATCAACAATTTCACTAGCACTAATGGCTTAGAACATAAGGATAACATTAATGCTTAACATACAAAGGTGATATGACTTAGGCAAGACAGAGAATCAACCAAGGAAGCAAGGACATCCTAAAGTTAATACACATACGTCCTACGAATAAGGGAAGATTTGCAAAGTGATCATACAAATAAAGGATAAGGAGAATATACCAAAGATCAAATAGGTTCCTAAGACTTATACTAGTAAAGATAATAGAATTTGGGTTAAATTATGGGAACAAGACAAGGTTATATTTAAGTAATATTTAAGTTAAAAGTCATGTGTTACTATTACAAAGAATTATATGGTATCACATGCCCACAAAATTTGAACAACTAGTCAATTGACGCAGTGGAAGAGGAACATGTTTATAAACATCACCAAGTAATCAAACCTTGGGATTTTAGTAAGTTTCAAGTTAAACATGATAGAGGAAATTACAAGTAAGTAACTATATTAACATCATTAATCTTAAACAAAATTTACAAGAAAGATCATGATTAAAACAAGCTATGCGTCAAAGTTAGGTCAAAAAATGTTAGTTGATAACTTAGGGGTTAAGCAACATGATACACTAAACACATGACCTAATTATAAACTCTACATGAACGTAAGAGTTACCTCATCATGTTAGCATGTTGATAAAATAATTATTCAAGTTTTAGTCAAAGTATTGGAGGCCATACAAACGAAATCAACTCTTAACTAAGTAAATAATTAGACAATTATTCATTTTTGTGCGACCACAAAGGAAAAATTCAAACAAAGGTCTAAAGAGACCTAAAAAATCATGGTATTACATCAAAAGGAATATTATCAGGTATATTATCATATCACAAAAAATACCTAAGCTATTCATAAATGCATGCTTAAAAATCAAATAATTGTATAGACATGGGTTTTTGATTAGGCGTGCATCGAGACTCCTAAAGCTAAATAAAAATGATTCAATTCTCCATTAAAAAATACCAAGTTAACAAAAAAAAACATGGTAAAATAAACCTTAGACCATGGCAAAAATATTGGTTCAAAATACTGGTCAACAATCATCAAACACTAGCCTTGATCAAAGGCTATATAAAATTACATACTCTTACAAAACGATTTAAATGAAAAACCCAATTAGAAAAATATGGAAATATAATCTAAAAACTTATAAGGCATAAAGGAATCTGAATCATATTTTTGTAGATTTTATTTATCGAGAAATGATCAAAAATTAAACCAAAACATGCATGGTATCCTACAAACATCACTTCTCAACGTATTATCCAAAAAAACACTTAAAAATAAAAAATGGAAATCTATTAAAAAAATTCAAAAAAATCATGATAAAATTCAAAAGATATTAAAGAGCCAAGAATTTATTGTTTCACATTTTTACAAGTCAGAAAAAATCGAAATTACGAGCCAAAATAAATACATATCAAAAATTGTGTGCATGGAAACCGGGGGGTATCTCAACATTTTTGCATATTAACTGAAATTTAGTCAAGTGGAGTTAAGGCCTAGTAACAAGGGGGTTAAAATAGTGAAATGGCTAAGCCCAAGTTGATTCATGCTTAAGCCTTCTTATCAAAAACCAAAAATTCGATCCTCCAGATTTTTATTCATGTCACACACACACACACACACACACACACACACACAGAACTGGGGGATTATTTCACTTGGTCAAATAACCTGTGTAATGAGACTATTTACTCCAGAATTGATAGAATCATTGGTAATGTGAGATCGCATTAGCAATATAAGGCTAGCATTTTAAAAATAATGCCTCCAGGGGTTTCAGACCATGCCCTTCTTTGTTGGCAAGATTCAGATCAAAGACAAAGCTATAATAAGAACTTTAAGTTTCCTAACATTCTGAGTAAGGATGAGGGGTTTCTATCTGCAGTAGAAGCTGATTGGAATATGGAGCTTATTGGTAACCATATGTTCAAAGTTTAGAAGAAGCTGTAGATATTGCAGCCTGCCATTAGGATAAAATGTAAGCCTTTTTAGGGGATAAAGAAACAGCTTAAAAATGCCAGGGAGAGCCTTAGCAAAGCTCATGAGGAGTTGCTTTTAGATAGAATGAGTGGTGATAGAATCATGAGGGTGAAGACCTGCCTGCAGGAGGTGATGAATCTAGCAAACATTGAAGAGAATCTACTTAGACAAAGAGAAAAAATATATTGGATTAGGCTAGGAGATAACATCAATTCTTACTTCTATGCCAACCTGAAGAGTAAAAATAAGCAAGCTCATATCATCAAAATGGTTGATAAAGATGGAAAGATCCTTGTGCAAGATGACCAAATTGAGGAAGAAGTCTACAGTTTCTACAAGGGATTAGTAGGAACTACAAGTACCAATATGAAGAAAATTGAAAATGAAGTGATGAGGGAGGGTAATCAATTGAATTTAAACCACTATCAGAATCTCATTTCTCCTGTAACTGAAAAGGAAATTCATCAAGCCCTGATGAAAATCAATGATCTGACTGCCCCTGGGGTATACGGGTATGGAGCTTGTTTATTCAAAAATTCTTGGCCCATTATAAAGATAAACATCCTAGAAGTTGTGCAGGATTTCTTTGTGAATGGGAGAGTTTACAAGGCTGTGAAAAAAACTATAGTGACTATCATTCCTAAATTTGAGGGAGCTTGTAAGGTGAAAGACTTTAGACCTATTTCCTCTTGTTCTACTCTATTGAAGATTGTCTCTAAGATCCTGGCTAATAGAATCAGAATGGTGTTAGGGGATATAGTGAACTTGAGCCAAGAAGCTTTTGTGCCAGGGCACCATCTCCATGATTATGTCCTCCTGGATTTTGAGCTTCTCAAAATTTACAACACAAAGAGTGGCCCTCCAAAGTGTGTGATTCAGATGGATATCAAGAAGGCCTATAGTAGTGTTGACTGGAAGGCATTAAAAGATATTTTGGCCGAGCTTGGGTTCCCTAATAGGTTTATAAACTGGACTATGACTCTGGTGAGAACTGTGACTTATAGGTATAAAATTAATAATAATTTTACGGATTACCTCCCAGCTAAAAGGGGTCTCAGGAAAGGAGACCCCTTGTCCCCATTACTCTTTGTGTTGATCATGTAGTATCTTCATAAACTTCTCAAGAAGATGGCTGCAACCCTAACTTCAATTTCCATTACAAGTATGAGAAGATGAGAATAATTGACCTGATTTATGTGGATGATCTGTTACTTTTCCCAAGAGGTGATACTGTGTCTATGCATATGGAGGTTAAAGTTATGGAGGAGTTTTTTGCTTCCACGGGACTTAAGATAAACCCAAGTAAATGTAAAGTATTCTGTGGTAATATGGATCCCCGTGTGAAGCAGGAAATTTTAGAGACAACTAGGTTTGTGGAAGGTAAGCTTCCTTTTAAATATCTAGGAGTGCCTATGTCTAGCAAAAGGTTAACCCATGTGGATTGTTTAGGATTAATATACAAGTTGGTTCAGAAGATTCAGCACTAGAGCTCTAGGCTTTGAAGCTTTGCAGGTAGAACTCAATTAATCCAAAGTGTTCTTTTTGCTATAAATAATTTATGGAGTCAATGTCTACCTCTCCCTAAATAAACTACCAAGCGGATTGAATCTATTTGTCGCACTTTTCTTTGGTTTGGGTCTGAGCACATTACTCATTGTTGTACCCCAAAATTTGCCCTCCCTTTTTCACAAGAAAATCACAACCCCAGGGTTTTCTCTAATTTTTATGATTGGCTCAAGAATCGGTCAAACAGACTTTTCGTTATCAGTCAATCCAGAATTAGGGTTTTTCTAATTTGTTAAGATTGACTCAGGAATCGATCAGACAGATCTTTCTTTGGAAAATCCGGGATTAGGGTTTTCGCTCGCATTTCTCAGAAGAAACTGAATCCTCAGAAATTCAGTTAACTGTTACATTGTTTTCACGCTTGTTCAAGATTACTGGTTGTTTCTCAAAACCTAATTATCTGGGATAAGAGCTGAGACTTTTGTTCGGAACATTAAGGCATTGGCTTGATTAGTGGAGTGAAAGGTTTATGGAATGCTTGTTTGTTTAACTGTACAACGCATATGTTAATTGGAATATCACGCGTATTGTGATTGATGCAAGGTTGCGAGACTGCAAAGTTTGTTGATTATTTATTTCATCTGGATTAGAATTATTGAGACACAATTTCAATTATTTTGATTTAAGAGTCTTAAATAATTAAATAAACATAAGGGAAAGATGGAAAAGATATTTGACAGTAGAATTTTCTTTTGATAAAGACTTTTATTTACTTCAAATATGGTTACAAATTTATTCGAATATTGTAAGATTACAACTTATAATATTTAAGATAATATTTGTTTACAATAAATGAAAAGTAAATCTAAGCCTAATCTCTTGAGATCTTTGACTTTTTACTGCGTCCCCTATCATCCAACTGGTACTCACCTGCAAAAGATAGAAGAAAAGAAATCAGCACAATTAACTGAAAAGAATTTTCAAGCAGAAGAAAAAATCATCATTAAAGTCTACCGGCCGGAATCAGAAATGCTATGTTCATCATATTTTATTTTCCTCTCTGCAAATCACAAGAAGATCGCTCTTCTCGATTCACAGAGAGAAAAATAAAAGATATAAATTGCAAGCATACAATTAACTCAAAATGCAAAAACATAGGCAAGTTGCAAGGAAAACTGTACTACAAACTGAATTTCAAACTGTAGTAGCAAAGCAAATTGCAAGGCAAACATAAGTAGGTCAGCATAAGCAAATTGAGTTACAAGCCAACTAAGTGCAAAAAGAAAAAAGCACAATGCAGAAGCATAACAACTAAAGCATACAAGCATAAAAAGTACACATTACAGAGATGCAGCAAGTACACAATGCAGAGAGATGAACCAAGTTACAAGCAAGAGCTTGTCCTAGCCATCATCATTTTCTGGCCATCAAACTTTTCAGAATTAAATATAATAAGCAAAAATGCTTAGGAGAGAGAGAAAAAGAGAGGACCTTTGAGTGAAAAGAGTTTGCAGTTTTGGCAAAGGCAGGTTTTTCAAGTTATATAAAAGGGGAGACTGTATAACAGTCAAAGGGAGAAAACATTGAGCAAAAATCTGCAAAACTGCATCTCAAACCAAACTCACCAAGCTTCCAAAATAAACTGCAACTTACCAAAACTGCATCTCTAAACTGCAAAATCAAATAACTCAAACCTGTTTGCAAAAACTACAAACACACAGGCCAAACTCAACAGCCTGCATCTCAAAACCAAAACAAGCCTGCAAGATACACAAGAAACATCAAGCTTGCCAAACCTGCTAGCCCAAACCTTCCTGCTCAACAAACACTAACAGAACAAAGGCCAAACACTCAGGCCGAGCTAAGACCTTCCTGCACAAACTCAACAGCTTACAAACCTGCATAACTGTAACAAAACACATAAACCTGCATAAACCTGCTAGCAGAAACATCACAATCAAGCAAGCCCACCAACAAAGCTTGCCCAAACATCTACAAAAGTTTCAACACAACAAGTTTCAGGTTGTGTCCATCAACAAAAGTTTCAACACAACAAGTTTCAGGTTGTGTCCATCAATAAAGTTTCAACACAACAAGTTTCAGAGGTTTATCAACCATCATTAACGATCCACAAGGAGAGAGGAAAAGTTTTAGAAGCAAAATAATACAAGTTTCAGAATTTCTGTTCATCATTAACAAGGAATAAGAGAGGTTCAGAAGTGACAGAAAAGAAACATAGTTTCAGAACTTCTGTTCATCATCAACAAACAAAGAATAGGTCTCAGAACTTTTGTTCATCATAAACCAAAACAAAGAGCAAACAAGTTTCAGATCTAAACTCATCATTAACAAGGGAGAGGTTCAGAGGGTTTCAGAAACTTCAAAAAAAAAGTATCATCATCACCAATATTTAAGTTTTCAGAATCATCATCAACAATATTCAACAACGAGAAAGGGAAAGATTCAGAAGTAAATAAAGCTTCAGAAACACGTTCATCATCAGACAAATCACAAGAACAACAAAAAAAATACCAGAAGCCAAAGCGCGACCATCATCATTTCGTCTTCCGCCTCCGGCCACCAAGAGCGCCGCCGGTCCAACCCTCCCTCCATCTTTTTCAGAAACAAAACGTCAAGGTAAGTTTCCTCACCCCCTACACTGCATCATGCTCGTAACAACCATAGATTAGAAGATAAATCCAAAACACAATCAAGAGAATCAAACATGCAAAACTGTAAAAAACCTTAAAGCACGCTTGAAACAAAACTGTACCTTTCAAACCATTGCCTTGGACCGTAATGGAGAGGAGAGGGCGAAGGTGGCGCTCTGGCAACCTAAAGGCATGGAGAGAATCAGCGTTTGAGAAAGACGAAGAGAACGGAGAAGAAGAGAAGGAGGCGCCGATGTGGCCAAAGTTTACAAACCCTAAGAAATTTGTTTGAACCCTAACAAAATTATGAAACCGGGTAATGGGGCCTTCGCTCCAACAAAATCATAAGCCCAACATTCTCACTGAACACGCACCCCCCTTCTTTTCCCCCTTCTGGCTTTTGGTTTTTCTTCCTTTGGGCCATCCAAAGATATTTCCTTAAAGCCCATTCTTTTTATTTTTAAAACCAAATCCTTTCTTTTTATTTATTTTGTTTTCATTACTTTTGTTAATAATAGAATTAATATATTAAAAATTTTGTTTTAAATTTTCTTAATATAGTTTTCTTCTTCTTTTTTTTAATAATTATTACATTAATAAAAACACAAAAATAATAATAATCATACTTAAATCTTTATTAGGTTAAAAAATTTTGTTCATTTGTAAATAAGTACATACACCTCATAGTTCTTTGATTTTTATAATTTGTTACAATTTTTACATTGAAATGCGACAGTTCAATTTGGTTGTAATATATATTTGGACATTATTATTCCTATAAGACTCATCCCCATTTGTAAATAATTTGTACCCCCATCCCCAGATGCTTTTTTTGTAATAACTTATACTTTAAATTCCCACAATTTATTGCTTTCAATATACTGTATAGTAATTAGGGTTTGTATGCGAAGATCTAAAATCAATCGCTAGATAACCTAATACAAGATAAATGCATGAAAATCAATACACAATTCACACTTGCACCTCTAGGGTAATCTCACTCGTTGCTTCGGAAACACAATCATGTCCCTCGAGTATGAGACACTCTAGCAAATGCCCTTTCGATAAACAAAGATCGTAGTACCTCGATGACCCTCGATGTTGCCTCCGATAAAACGATCTCGCCCCTCACAAAATTGCTAGAGCGTCTCACAAGTTGCTTTCAATGATTGTATGCGATGACCCGTGCCTGTCCCGTTTAACATCCTAACACAAGTTTGTTCATCAAATACAATGGTGAAACAACATTGTTAAAAGGGTTAAAAACATAAGAAAGATCTTTGAGTAAAATAGGGTAGACAACTCTTAGTTACTTGATCAAAAAACTTGCAAAAAAAATCCTTGCTATTTTCAAACACACTTCACAACACAATTTCAAAACCCTACTTTCAAACATTGAAAACTTTTAAAAAGACAAAAACACCTTTGTACACATTCAAACAAGAATCATTACAAAGGTTGCCACAATGATGGCCTCTTTTCAAAACATCTTTCAAAACCACACACAAAGCACCATTTCAAACAATTGAAGAGCACCATTTCAAACAATTGAAAAGCAAAGCAAGTGATCTAAACAAGTAACTAAGAGCCCATGGATAACCATGGATAGAAAGGGTGATAATACCTTCCCTTTCTATAATCTACTCCCCAAACCCAAGAAAACATCTCAAAGGTCTTTCCTGTGCTTTTTGACCTTTACTTAGGATAAAATAAAAAGTCGGTGCCGACTCTTGCTAAACCGAACAAATGCGAACACAAACGTGAAACCTCAAATCAGTTCTCCCACTGTATCACAGAACTGGAGACTCTGCTGGGGAAATTTCTAAAAGTTGGGTTACCTTAGGGTTTAGATCACCTTTGCATGCTTATCTTGTTTGCCTTGATTGCTTTACTTTTGGGTCCTTGCTTGGGTTTGTTTTAAATCCAACACCCGGATTTGGGGGCACCTTTTAGGTAAGTAGCAATAAACTGTGAGGGAACTGTGCGGGGTATACCGACATGGTTAAAGCAGTGGCTACGTTAGTGCGACATATTTGTGGGTACCGGTAGCCTTTGAGTCAATCAAAGATAATACGGGGCCGCTGAGTGATGTCATGAAGCACTAACGAACTCTTAGAACCTTACTTGACCATCTTGGCCTTATTAGGGGTAGTGAGATGACCGACTTTGGTGCAGTCTGAAGTTGGTAGACACTCGATACTACACTCATTGAGGATTACATTCTTGGAATATTTTGGTCGCCAGTTAAGTGGCTAAACCAAAACAATGAACACAGAAAATAATCCAGTGATATTGAGCTCCTTAGAACCCGGTTAATATTTCTAGGACAGGTTGAGCCAACTAACTTCAAGAGGGTACTTACCTATAAACCCCATGCAAGCCTAAACCTAAGTACTTGTCTGCTTTGTGTGAATATGATTACCTGTATATACACTTGCTTACTTTTGCATACCTATACATAACATCATAACACCATACCATAGCATTTTCAATAACCATTTCAAGGATCTCGAGGGTCTTTGATGCAGGGTCACGTTGAACCAGACGTCTACCAAAGGGCAAGAGGTTTCATTTTCCTCTAAACAAACGCCGTCAAAGATCAAGTGCAACAACTTGAATCAGGGGCTATGACCCACTCGACATGGTGAGCCTGATTCTCATGGAAAGACATCCACCGATACAAAGTTCTCCGATCAAAAATGTTGATCAAAGTTCAACCTCTAACATTTTCTTATGTTTACCCCGAGAGATTCTTGAAAACATGCATCTACATATCATGCATTGTATCATGACAGGTTTTCCTTTTCAGGTTTCCTTATTCTCCTACTGTTTATTTCAGTAGAGATGGCTCTAGAGAGGACTGTCGAAGATATCCAGGCTCAAAACACTCAACTTCAAGAAATGTTCTTGAACCTGTCCCAGGGGCAAGAAGAAGTGAAAGCTCTCCTCACAAGAGGCATGGTCCTAGGGAATCCAGGCGGCGTCAGGAATGATCAGTTGGAAGGGCTACAGATTGAGTTGGAAATAATGAAGATCCAGATGATGGGACAGCTAGTGGGCCAGATGGCTCTCATTCAAGACCTGGCTCAAAGACAAGAAGAGCTCAGGGTTCTCGTCAACAAACTGCTTCAAGATAACCAAGTGGGGTAAACAACTAGGGTTGAAGATCAAGTCATCATTCAACCTTCTTTGAGACAAGAAGACAAGGGAAAGGCTCCTTAACTTGCTTCAGGGTCACAATCCCAACAACAACCTCGCCAGTGTCAACGGGGTAATCGGCGTAAGCAAAATACATCTGGAAGACATTTCACTGAGACTGACATACCATCATCTCTAATACTGAAACGCTTGTTGGAGGTCAATCTTATTTCTTTAAAGGATCCTCTTCGGAATCCCAATACCTCTGCTCCTGGCTATCACCCCGATGCATTTTGTGTATACCACTCTTATAGTCCTGGACATGACACTGACGACTGTTGGGCTTTGAAAAACAAGATCCAAGACTTGATTGACAAAGGAGTGCTGGAATTCATGCCGGATGGCGAGATGAAAATCTTCCGCTGGGGGTTCTCCACCCGAAATGACAAAGTTCAAACTGAGAGACTTTTATTTCATTTGAATTCTCAAGTTGTAATTCTTTTGTTATTTAAACAATTATCTGTTGATGTCAAACTCTGTTTCATTAATGCATTGCATATGTTTGTCTTGAACTCATCCATTCGTTTTCACTATTCTTGAATTATGCTTCCTACTTTCTTTATGATATTTAACTCTTAATAAAAGTTACAAGCCTTTAGAGGGAGGATGACGAAACAATACCATAATCTCATACAATATGCTTTTGGACAGACCTTGCTGACGATGTACAGGCGTTTCTTTCAAATCCTAAACACTGGAGTCATAAGGAAGATAATCCCTAGTCAACCCCTTAAAGCCAAAGAAGTAGAAGTTTTCTGTTTCAAACACAAATTGAAACCTTTAATCAAACCTGGGGCAGGGTAGTCTCTCAGTTAATTCAAAAGATGCGCATTGAAGTCGCAAACTCTCAGTTCGTAATGCAACGAATGACATCAAAAAAATTCCTTTGGAACCAAAAGACAGTGATGATTCCTTATCTCATAGGCAGCCATTATCTCTCAAAAAAGAAAAGCCCACTGAGTCAAAACCTACAAAGGAGGCTTAAGAAAGCTGGGGCATCCCGCTGACTGTAATCTCGAAAACAAGAATAGTCGGGCAAAAATTAGGGATAATGAATCAAAAGAAAGAGGTCATTATAAATCCTTAACAACATGAAAAATGTTGCAAAAATGACTGCCTTCCCATAAAATTCAATTTGTGTGAACCATCACCAAAACGTCGTTCCAAACTCGAACAGAATTCGATGTGCAATTAACTGAGTTTAGAATTGAAGAACATCACGAAGAGCGGGTGGGTACAAAAATACTTTGAGCCTTTATCCTTTGTTTCTTAAACCGTGAACCAAGCCACGTTACAACCCTTCAAAAGTCCTAATTGAAGCAAGGGTTCATTCGAAAGCATACTGTTACAAAAGGTATCCTGACTCCTGTAAGGTTTTGCTCTAAATCTTGTGTTGAATTTGTCTCATAAAAAGTTTTCTGCTAAAAAACGCATTTTTCAAAACTTCGAGACAAGCATAAACTTTGCATTATTTGAATATCATTGTTTGCACGTGGTTATTTGTTTGACAGCGAAGAAGTTCACACAGTGAATGTTCGAATGAACGAAAGCTCTCTCAGTGAATAAAATCACTTCAAGTGGGATGACACTCCCGTTGCAAAAATCTCCCATCAACAAAAGGGGGCCTGATATGATATTGTCCAGTAGACATGGGGCAGTCCAATCAAGATTCTAACAAATCACTCAAGTTCAACAAAACCTGGGGCAGTCCAGTCAAGATTTCAAGAAATCTCTCAAATTGCAGATAAACCTGGGGCAAGTCTCCCTTACCATCACTTGGGGCATTAAAACGTTAATCTCATCAAAGGGTTACGAACAGTCCAAGTTTCCTGGAAATACCACGAACATCTGATACTAGGGGCAGTGAAGAATCTCTCTAAAGTCCTTCTGAAGAGGAATTCAAGCATCTTCGAGAAGTTCATCACCTCTCTAGCAAGACCAGCAGTCATGGGTTTATTTCCCCAACACTTGTCGAGGATTTATTCTACAAAACAAAATTACATTTCAATAACATTCATAACATACACAGATTGATCGGTCGTCAAAATTCCTTCATCACCTGTTGGAAGTTACGCTCGCCAAGATTCCTTCATCACCTATTGGAAGTTACGGTCGTCAAGAATTCCTTCATCACCTGTTGGAAGTTACGGTCGTCAAAGATTCCTTCATCACCTGTTGGAAGTTACGGTCGTCAAGAATTCCTTCATCACCTGTTGGAAGTTATGGTCGTCGAAGATTCTTCCATCATCCGGTTGAATCAAAGTTAATCCAAGACCCTCTATGTTTTGGTCAGATCGACACTAAGATCTCCCTGTTTTCTTATGCCAGTGGAAGATATTCCAGGTTTTTGATATTTTAGATAAATCTCTCAGCGATTTATTCTGATTATTTTCACTACCAGAGATGAAGAATCCAACTATTTTCTCCTTCATCAGCTCGGGATTTATTTTCCCCAGCGAAAGGTCATCTTGAAAAACATTACACCTCCGTGCATTAAGGCATCATGCAACGCGATCTCGTTTATTTTGAGAACATCATTGTTTGATATATGCCACTAACCTTTACCTTTCAGGAAAGGTACAATCAAATTCAAGCGACAAAGCTTTTCTTCAGTCGAATTACGGACAAGTTCCTAAATTTAGACAAAGCTTTTACTTTAGTTGAATTCCAGACAAGTTCCTAAATCTCAACGGAAATAACTCACCAGCAGAATAATGGACAAATGAAGCTCCTAAAATTCTGTTTCTCTCAAGAATGAAGATTCTCATCCTTGAAACCTCAGAAGATTGGTATACTCCCAAGCTCCTGATACCCTTAACAGAATGAAGATTCGCATCCTTTAAACCTCAGAAGATTGGTATACTCCCAAACTCCTGATATCGTTAACAGAATGAAGATTCTCATCCTTGAAACCTCAGAAGATTGGTATACTCCCAAACTCCTGATACCGTTAACAGAATGAAGATTCTCATCCTTGAAACCTCAGAAGATTTGTATACTCCCAAGCTCCTGATACCGTTAACAGAATGAAGATTCTCATCCTTGAAACCTCAAGAGATTGGCATACTCCCAACCTCCTGACCCAAACGCATGAATGAAGATTCTCATTTTTGCTTCCCCCAGTAGATTGGCATACTCCCAACCTCTTGATATTCCCGACAGAATGAAGATTCTCATTCTCAAAGTGGCATATAACCTAGATTCCTGATATTCCCGACAGAATGAAGATTCTCATTCTCAAAGTGGTATAACACCTGAATTTCTGATATTCCCGGCAGAATGAAGATTCTCATTCTCAAAGTGGCGTACAACCTAAACCTGAACTTCTTCCAGACAGGAATAAGATTTTCCCAGAGTCCTGAGTTTTTACTCTCCAATAGGATAGCCACTCCGCAACAGTATGGCTATTCCCCACAGAGTTCTTACTCCCCAACAAAATCAAGACTCTCGTCCTTGATTCTCCGGAGCCTTCTTTACTCTCAGCATAATTTGTCAGAGTTTTTAATCCTCTACAGATCGAAGATTCTCGTTCTTGGCTCCTCAACACCAATTCCCTAAGCAGAATGAAGACTCTCATTCTCAAATCCTCAAAGTTTTCAAATATTCCCCGGTGAAGATCTCCTCAAAACAGGAATCCCCAATAGATTGGCATACAACCCAAACTCCCGATTTCCCCAACAGTGGTCCCGGGACTTCTCATTTTCAACGATCAAAGGATTTTCAATCCCCGACATCAGTCAAGGATTTATTTTCCCCGACAGCGGTCAAAGATTTTATCATCTCCAGCTATCCAGGATTTACCTTCCTCAGCAAGACGGCCAATCAGCTTACATGCGCATTCATTGCATTCACATATCATAAACATTGACATAACACATATATTGCATCATACATTTCATGCAACATAACTTTGTGTTTCAGCTAATATTTTAGCCTTTTAAGGATAAGATTAGCAAGCTTCGACTCCAGAATTTGAAAACAGTTTACGGGTGCTTCCAAACATGGATGTCAATCTATCACTTGTTTAGACTCAACTTCTGAAAACAATTTACGGGTGCTTCCAAACATGGACGTCAATCTATCGCTTGTTCAGATTCAACTTTTGAAAACAGTTTATGGATACTTCCCAACACAGATGTTAATCTATTGCTTGTTTGACTCCAGAATCATGAAAACAGTTTACGGGTGCTTCCAAACATGGACGTCAATCTATCGCTTGTTCAGATTCAACTTTTGAAAACAGTTTACGGAGGCTTCCCAACACGGATGTTAATCTATTGCTTGTTCAAGTCCAGAATCATGAAAACAGTTTACGGGTGCTTCCGAACATGGATTTCAACCTATCGCTTGTTCAGATTCAGCTCGCTGAAAACAGTTTACAGAAGCTCCAAACACGGATGCTAATCTATTGCTTATTCAGACCCCCAGCTCAGAGATGTTCCAAACACTGATACCTTTATGATACTCATTCTTTCACCTACAACATACAGTTCAACAAACATTCTCGGATGGCATCTTTAAGCCCATCTCCGACAAGATTATGTCACATCTCCAAATGGCATCTTTAAGCCCATCTACGATAAGATTCTGTCACATCTCCAAATGGCATCTTTAAGCCCATTCCCTCACTATGCTTTGACGAGTGCAAATTTATGGGCACTCTAGTGTCCAATCATCTTTTACCTTCGAGTCACGAACGGCAAAATTTCCAATCTAACTCTTCAGGTTCAAGAAGATTGAACAGGGGCAACTGTTGTACCCCAAAATTTGCCCTTCCTTTTTCACAAGAAAATCACAACCCCAGGGTTTTCTCTAATTTTTAAGATTGGCTCAAGAATCGGTCAAACAGACTTTTCTTTATCAGTCAATCCAGAATTAGGGTTTTTTCTGATTTGTTAAGATTGACTCAGGAATCGATCAGACAGATCTTTCTTTGGCAAATCCGGGATTAGGGTTTTCGCTCGCATTTCTCAGAAGAAACTGAATCCTCAGAAATTCAGTTAACTGTTACATTTTTTTCACGCTTGTTCAAGATTACTGGTTGTTTCTCAAAACCTAATTATCTGGGATAAGAGCTGAGACTTTTGTTCGGAACATTAAGGCATTTGCTTGATTAGTGGAGTGAAAGGTTTATGGAATGCTTGTTTGATTAACTGTACAACGCATATGTTAATTGGAATACCACGCGTATTGTGATTGATGCAAGGTTGCGAGACTGCAAAGTTTGTTATTATTTATTTCATCTGGATTAGAATTATTGAGACACAGTTTCAATTATTTTGATTTAAGAGTCTTAAATAATTAAATAAACATAAGGGAAAGATGGAAAAGATATTTGACAGTATAATTTTCTTTTGATAAAGACTTTTATTTACTTCAAATATGGTTACAAATTTATTCGAATATTGTAAGATTACAACTTATAATATTTAAGATAATATTTGTTTACAATAAATGAAAAGTAAATCTAAGCCTAATCTCTTGAGATCTTTGACTTTTTACTGCATCCCCTATCATCCAACTGGTACTCACCTGCAAAAGACAGAAGAAAAGAAATCAGCATAATTAACTGAAAAGAATTTTCAAGCAGAAGAAAAAATCATCATTAAAGTCTGCCGGCCGGAATCAGAAATGCTATGTTTATCATATTTTATTTTCCTCTCTGCAAATCACAAGAAGATTTCTCTTCTCGGTTCACAGAGAGAAAAATAAAAGATATAAATTGCAAGCATACAATTAACTCAAAATGCAAAAACATAGGCAAGTTGCAAGGTAAACTGTACTGCAAACTGAATTTCAAACTGCAGTAGCAAAGCAAATTGCAAGGCAAACATAAGCAAGTCAGCATAAGCAAACTGAGTTATAAGCCAACTAAATGAAAAAAGCAAAAGTACAATGCAGAAGCATAGCAACTAAAGCATACAAGCATAGAAAGTACACAGTACAAAGATGCAGCAAGTACACAATGCAGAGAGATGAACCAAGTTACAAGCAAGAGCTTGTCCTAGCCATCATCATTTTCTGGCCAACAAACTTTTCAGAATTAAATATAATAAGCAAAAATTCTTAGGAGAGAGAGAAAAAGAGAGGACCTTTGAGTGAAAAGAGTTTGCAGTTTTGGCAAAGGCATGTTTTTTAAGTTATATAAAAGGGGAGACTGTATAACAGTCAAAGGGAGAAAACATTGAGCAAAAATCTGCAAAACTGCATCTCAAATCAAACTCACCAAGCTGCCAAAATAAACTGCAACTTACCAAAACTGCATCTCTAAACTGCAAAATCAAACAACTCAAACCTGTTTGCAAAAACTACAAACACACAGGCCAAACTCAACAGCCTGCATCTCAAAACCAAAACAAGCCTACAAGCTACACAAGAAACATCAAGCTTGCCAAACCTGCCTGCTCAACAAACACAAACAAAAAAAAGGCCAAACACTCAGGCCGAGCTCATACCTGCCTGCACAAACTCAACAACTTACAAACCTGCATAACTGTAACAAAATACATAAACCTGCATAAACCTGCTAGTAGAAACATCAGAATCAAGCAAGCCCACCAACAAAGCTTTCCCAAACATCAACAAAAGTTTCAACACAATAAGTTTCAGGTTGTGTCCATCAACAAAAGTTTCAACATAACAAGTTTCAGGTTGTGTCCATCAACAAAGTTTCAACACAACAAGTTTCAAAGGTTTTTCAACCATCATTAACGATCCACAAGGAGAGAGGAAAAGTTTTAGAAGCAAAATAATACAAGTTTCAGAATTTTTGTTCATCATTAACAAGGAAGAAGAGAGGTTCAGAAGTGACAGAAAAGAAACATAGTTTCAGAACTTCTATTCATCATCAACAAACAAAGAATAGGTCTCAGAACTTTTGTTCATCATCAACCAAAACAAAGAGCAAACAAGTTTCAGATCTAAACTCATCATTAACAAGGGAGAGGTTCAGAGGCTTTCAGAAACTTCAAAAAAAAAGTATCATCATCACCAATATTCAAGTTTTCAGAATCATCATCAACAATATTCAGCAACGAGAAAGGGAAAGATTCAGAAGTAAATAAAGCTTCAGAAACACGTTCATCATCAGACAAACCACAAGAACAACAAAAAAATACCAGAAGCCAAAGCGCGACCGTCATCATTTCGTCTTCCGCCTCCGGCCACCAAGAGCGCCGTCGGTCCAACCCTCCCTCTATCTTTTTCAGAAACAAAATGTCAAGGTAATTTTCCTCACCCCCTACACTGCATCATGCTCATAACAACCATAGATTAGAAGATAAATCCAAAACACAATCAAGAGAATCAAACATGCAAAACTGTAAAAAACCTTAAAGCGCGTTTGAAACAAAAATGTACCTTTCAAACCATTGCCTTGGAACGTCGTGGAGAGGAGAGGGAGAAGGTTGTGCTCTGGCAACCTAAAGGAATGGAGAGAATCAGCGTTTGAGAAAGGCGAAGAGAACGGAGAAGAAGAGAAGGAGGCGCCGCTGTGGCCAAAGTTTGCAAACCCTAAGAAATTTGTTTGAACCCTAACAAAATTATGAAACCGGGTAATGGGGCCTTCGCTCCAACAAAATCATAAGCCCAACATTCTCACTGAACACGCACCCCCCTTCTTTTCCCCCTTCTGGCTTTTGGTTTTTCTTCCTTTGGGCCATCCAAATATATTTCCTTAAAGCCCATTCTTTTTATTTTTAAAACCAAATCCTTTCTTTTTATTTATTTTGTTTTCATTACTTTTGTTAATAATAGAATTAATATATTAAAAATTTTATTTTAAATTTTCTTAATATAGTTTTCTTCTTCTTTTTTTAATAATTATTACATTAATAAAAACAAAAAATAATAATAATCATACTTAAATCTTTATTAGATTAAAATTTTTTGTTCATTTGTAAATAAGTACATACACCTCATAGTTCTTTGATTTTTATAATTTCTTACAATTTTTACATTGAAATGCGACAGTTCAATTTGGTTGTAATATATATTTGGACATTATTATTCTGATAAGACTCATCCCCATTTGTAAATAATTTGTACCCCCATCCCCGAATACTTTTTTTGTAATAACTTAGACTTTAAATTCCCACAATTTATTGCTTTCAATATACTGTATATTAATTAGGGTTTGTATGTGAAGATCTAAAATCAATCGCTAGATAACCTAATACAAGATAAATGCATGAAAATCAATACACAATTCACACTTGCACCTCTAGGGTAACCTCACTCGTTGCTTCGGAAACACAATCATGTCCCTCGAGTATGAGACACTCTAGCAAATGCCCCTTCAATAAACAAAGATCGTAGTCCCTCGATGACCCTCGATGTTGCCTCCGATAAAACGATCTCGCCCCTCACAAAATTGCTAGAGCGTCTCACAAGTTGCTTTCAATGATTGTATGCGATGACTCGCGCCTGTCCCGTTTAACATTCTAACACAAGTTTGTTCATCAAATACAATGGTGAAACAACATTGTTAAAAGGGTTAAAAACATAAGAAAGATCTTTGAGTAAAATAGGGTAGACAACTCTTAGTTACTTGATCAAAAAACTTGCAAAAAAATCCTTGCTATTTTAAAACACACTTCACAACACAATTTCAAAACCCTACTTTCAAACATTGAAAACTTTTAAAAAGACAAAAACACCTTTGTACACATTCAAACAAGAATCATAACAAAGGTTGCCACAACGATGGCCTCTTTTCAAAACATCTTTCAAAACCACACACAAAGCACCATTTCAAACAATTGAAGAGCACCATTTCAAACAATTGAAAAGCAAAGCAAGTGATCTAAACAAGTAACTAAGAGCTCATGGATAACCATGGATAGAAAGGGTGCTAATACCTTCCCTTTCTATAATCTACTCCCCGAACCCAAGAAAACATCTCAAAGGTCTTTCCTGTGCTTTTTGACCTTTCCTTAAGATAAAATAAAAAGTCGATGGCGACTCTTGCTAAACCGAACAAATGCGAACACAAACGCGAAACCTCAAGTCAGTTCTCTCACCGTATCACACTTATATATTCCCTGTGGCATGGAATAAGGTGTGTGCCCCAAAATCCAAAGGTGGTCTCAATATTGTTAACTTGCAGATCTGGAGTAAAGCTTGTCTAGCTAGGTATATTTGGAATCTGAGTGGGAAAGTGGATAGCATGTGGATCAGATGGGTCCATAGTTATTACTTAAAGAACATAAATGTTATGCAAACCTCTATTAGGTGTTCTGCATCTTGGATTGTGAAAAATATTTTGTACCTAAGAGAGGAAGTTAGTAATATGCAGGAATGGTCTAACTTGATGCTTCAAGATAAACACTCTACCAGAAATATGTATAGAGCTTTTTTTGGCCAACAGGAGGATGTCCCTTGGAAAATGTGATGTACGGTAACAATGCTAGGAGGAAAGCTATCTATATTTTGTGGATGACTTGTCACCGTAAATTACCACTAAATAAAGACTGCACAAATTTGGCTTAATTGATAGCAGTGAGTGTTGTTTCTGCAAAGAAGATGAAACAATGGCCACTTATTCTTTGCCTGCCCAGCTACGAAAGCAATTTGGGAGAAGGTATTATACTGAATTGATATCGATCACAAACCTCTGAAGTGGACTGATGAATTAGTATGGATCATAGAAAAATGTAAGAAGAAAAATGGTAAAGCTAAAATCACTCAATGTACGTTCTCTGAAACAATGTATGAGGTGCGGAGATATCGCAATCAAACTTGTTTTGAAGGCACATGCTGCCATCAAAAAGTCATCAATAATATTATGAATATTATAGTCTATAGATGTTGGGATAAAGACCCCGCATTAACAAAATTATGTTGGAATAAACTCAAACTTAGACCCCGCATTAACAAAATTATGTTGGAATAAACCCAAACTTAAATCCCTTATTAGCAAATTATATTGCCTTAATATCTAAGTTTTGGGTTTAGTTTTGTTTATCTTTTTATTTTTGAATAGTTAGATCTTTATTGATCACTTTGTACACTTTGTATCTTATTGTTTTTATTCAATAAAGTATTATTTGTTTAAAAAAATATGTTGAGAATCTATATCAATTTTGACCAATCGAATTCGAATATATAGAAGAATAAATGATACTGCACCGAAAGATTGTCAAAACATAATCTATTTAATTATAAAGAGTTAGGATAAAACATTATGGTATGTAAAGACTTATTTTTAGGTACATTTAGGTCTGATATGTCCCGGAATACGAAAACACGCGAATGTGCTCCATTTATTTACTAATTTTTGAAATAACGATGTGCTCCACTTATGTTAAATATAGTACGAATATTTATATACTTATCCTTATTCTCCATTTGTGAAATTAATATGGGTATATAAGTGGAAGTAGGGTCCAATAGTGTCTTAACTAATGATTCCTTTTGACTCTAAAACTGAAATTTAGTCAAAGTATTTTAGTATTGGGTGTCAACGAATTTTGGGATGCTATCTTCAAGTATGTGATTGGGTATAATTTCATGTATCATGTATCATAAATTGATGTAGTTTGAATATGTTTTTTTATGGAAAAGAAATATTAATCTATAGTAGAAGTATAAAGGAATTTAGGGTGAATCTATGTAACCATTACGGTTGGTTGGTTTAATAGTGAAGTCTTGAGTCTTATTTTAAATTTTTTATTTGATATATTTTTTTTTGGTTATATTGGAAATCGAAGGAAAGATTTTTTTTTGTTTATATAATCAATAAATATTTATCGTCTATTTATAAAAGTAATAATGATTAAGATATAATTAATTCATCGATCTATTTGAAATATCAATGGTCCGCATGAAATTCACCCCAATCAATATATTAGAATGCAAATACTACAATCATTTATCTTGAAATATAGAGTGTAGAGTGCTGAAATGCAAACACTAATAATGAAAATACACCGATAATGAAAGTATTGTATGAAGTACAACACCATTCTTTAGGATGGATTGTAGAGCATAGAAATGTCTCAATGTTGATTTCTTAATGTATCTTCTCTTGTAATTTCTAAAATTATTTACTTAATTGGATGTTTGTTTAAAACGTTTGATGTTAGTTAGGGAAAACATGAAAGTAATTTAGCAATATTTTTTTTATCAAACGTAACTTAGCAATATTAGTAGTAGTAGTTGTTGTTGTTAGAAATGTTAAAACTCAACAAGAACTACTACATTCATGCTTTCCTTATAACATTAAACCTTTTTTACAAGCATGTATTGAAGAAAATAATTTTAGCAATTACAAGAAAAAAGATTACATTAAGGAATCAACATTGGTCAAAATATTTCTCTGCTCTTGCGATCTATAATACGGTGGGAGAACTGACTTTTTGGTTTTATCGTAAATGTTGTGGTTAACAAGAGTCTCCTCCGACTTTTCTTTTATCCAAAAAATAGGAAAGGTGAAAAGAACAGGAAAGACCTTTGATAGATTTTGAGTTCGGGGGGTAAGTTATAAAAAGGGAAGGTGTTAGCACCCTTTTCATCTGTAGTTATCTACAGACTCTTAATTGTTTAACCCACTTTTAAAAACTTGCTTTGTGTGTGTGATTGATTTTGAAAATATTTTGAACTGCCAATGTAAGACTAACTTTGTAATAATTCTTGTGTCAGTCCTCAAGAATGTATACAAAGTGTTTTTGAAAATATTTGTTGTTTTTGAAAATGTGATATTTGAATATGTTGTGAGCAAGCAACTAGGAGTCTTACCCACTAATAAGGCATTTCTTGTTATTTTCCTCCTCCTTTAGAGATAGTACTATCCATACCATTAGTTGGTAGGTAGTATTATCTATTGGATGTGAAGGGACAGACGTAGGATCATCATATGGTCATTGAAGGCAACATATAAGGATACTTTAGCAATTATATATGAGGGATTATCACCATTTTGTAGGCAACTCATAGGGTCATCGGGGGACTATGATCTTTCGTAGAGACTATGATGATTTGATCGAGGGTCTTTTGCTAAAGTATCCAAACTTTCGAGAGACATGACCAAAGTATCGTAAGGCAACAAAGAGAGGGTACCATAGGGGTGCATGTGTGAAGAGTGTGTTAATTTAGTTATTTAATCTTGAAAATTAGGATTTTCTATGTTTCTTTTCGTCTTGCCATACAAATCCTAGTTACTAACAGTTAAATATGTACATAAAACAAAGTGCGGAATGTAAAGTCCTACGCTATTACATGGCTTTTGAGCAGTTACATAATAGAAAAATGCGAGAAAAGATAAATCTACGCTATTACATCGATAGTTGTGACCTATGCAGATACTCTAGGAATTTAAATAGCAAAAGAAATAAGAAAAGAATGTTAGAAAAGTTTAATTTTTTTTTGTAGAAAATAATTTAAGTTATAATAGTAATAAAATCTAAATTCTAATTTATTTTAATATTAAGAAAAAGTTAATTAATTTAATTAATTGATAAATAAAAATATGTCAAAATTAATTACTAACTAGAAAATCTTAATCCTAATTTGTTATATTTAAAAAAAAAGAATTAAGTTTGTTAATGGTTAATTAGAAAAGAATTAGTTAAGAAAATAAAAAAGAAATTAGGGTTAAAAAATAGAGAGAAAAAATGAATAGGGTGGGAGTTGAACTCACACCCTTCCTTTCACCAACATGCCATCCTACCATTGTGCCATGTTGTCTTTTGTGTTATGGAATGAGGATGAATCAACATACTATGAACCTGTGTGTTATCCTGAAAAATAAAAGAAATTGACACAAACTGGGATCGAACCCACGCCCTTTGCTATGTCAAACGTATCACTCACCACCAGGACAGTTGTTGTTGTGCGTTCATAACACCACTATCATTCAATATATAATAAATTTAATTCAAAAAATCAGAAATCAAACAAAATTAGACACGCGCGTGTTAGTGGGGCTTGGGGATTTTGAATGAACTAATCATAGAGAGAGAAGGCATTGACCAATGTCTGGAGAAGTCAAACCACCATCCACGACGGTCAGCCTCTTCTTCTCCGGTGAGATGAATTTTGAAAACCTGCAAAAATGGATGAAAGTGAAATATCCAGTAACCTAGATCCACTAATTAGCATGCTGCGATTTCAATGGTGGTGTTAGTTTGGCTTGAAAACGCTTGTATCTGTAGATTCGAATCTCAAACTAAGCTTTTCTCTAACAATGGCAAATATTCATACCTACATCAAACCTTAAAAACAATGGTTCTAAAACATTCTAAACATCATTATTAACATGTATGAGTGCATCGAATCAATCAACAATGCATGAATAAAAAGTTTGAGATTAAAGAAAGTTACCAAACTGGGGCAACTTGGTTGGCATGTTCTGGGATGCTTCAAGCTTCAGTAATGGTTGGGATGAGCTCCTAGAATCTCCAGAAGGCTAGTTTGATGCTTGGAATGGATCGAAAACGGCTGGAGACAAGGGTTTGATCATGCCCTAGTTTCTTGAAAATTTGAAGATTTTAGGGTTTATTCTTGAGGCAGCTTTTCGTGTCCCTTGATGTCTGAATATGTTAGGTATTTATGGAGAGAAGATTAGGTCAACAAAAGTGAGACAAATCTTTTGTATTTCATGATCAAATATTTGATTGGAATTTTGCATGAAAACTTTCTTTTTTAAACCAATCTTATGCCAATCATCCTTACACGATTTTGCCAAGTTATCATGAGATTTTTGAGCTTCAAATCAGATCAAAACAAAAGTCCACACGCCTTATATCATTTATTTGATATTTTATTTGATTTATTTTGCTTTTAATTGAATAAAATCAAAATAAAAAGAAATCAAAACCACAAAAATAAATAAATAGGTTTAGAGGTCTTTTGTGAGGTCATGAACACGTTTGAACCTAAGAACTTAGGCTCATTAGCCCAAAATTTTAAGTTTGCTCAATTTGAATTTCATGCATTTCTCAAAATTTCTCAATTTGTACCAATCATAACTCACTCAATTTTTGTCATATATATGATCTTTGACTTTTTGGAAACCTCAAGATGTCTCCTACAACTTTCACGTTGGTCATTTTTTCATTTGAAGTCTTTAAATTGATGTAAATTTCTTTGACAAAAGACGTCTTTTTGTTAACTTTTAAAATGACATGTAATGTTTTGGCTCATATCTCTCAAATGAAGCATTTTTGGACTTGAGCTTAGAGAGACAAAGTTATAGAGAATTGAATTTCCTTTAAGATAGTATTTTGTTGAGGAATTTCTAATGAAGTATGTGAAAGTTATGCTTGGTCAAAGTTCAGTTGACTTCTCCTTAGAAAACCCTAATTTAGTAAATTTTGACTTTTGATGAATCTTGAGTTTTCTTAATGAATCATGATCAACCCTTGATAAAATGATGAATGTGACTTAAAAATGTTGATGTTGACAAAAAATATTGCAGTTTGACTGTAGATTAGTCAAAGTTGACTTTTGTCCAATATAGTTGATTTTCAATCATCTAACTAACTGACTGAGCAAACTTGTGATGTAAGGCTTGAAACTTGGAATGAGGGTACCTTGAGACATATGAGAAACCATGAAGTCCACTTGAGGCATTGACTACTCAATTTCCTTTGAGAGAAGCAAAACCCTGGTTGTAGGTCAATTTCTTAGGAGGAGAATTTGTCTGGTCAACCCTTGATAAGTCTAGAGCAATTGAGATCTTCATGAGAATGAGGAGGTGTATTGAATTATTTTGTATTGAAAATAGGAGGGAAAATTTTGGGGTACAACAGCTTCCCCTGTTCAATCTTCTTAAACCCGAGGATTTAGATTGACATGTCTGCCATTCGTGATCTGAAGGTGGAAGAGGATTGAACACTTAAGTGCCCAGAAATTTTCACTCATCGGTGCACGAAGTAACATTGTTGGTTGATTATATTTGTTGAATGGGATTAAAGATGCCATTTGGAAAAGGTGATGGTATGCCGTCATAGGTGGGCTTATAGATGTCATCCAAAGTAGATGTTGGTATGAGTATCAGAATGAGTTTATGCCCGACTGTATTTGAAAAAGTATACTAGAATGAGTCTGTGTCCGACTATATCTAGCACACGTGTTGGGTAGTGTCAGAATTAATCTTATGTCTCGACTATATCTGAATGATGTTCTAGAATGAGTTTATGTCTTGACTGTATCTATAAGAGGATCAGAATGAGTCTTCTCCTAACTGCATCTACAAAATGTACTAGAATTAGTCTACACCCGACTGTATCTAGAAGTGGATCAGAATGAGTCTTTGCCCAAATGTATCTAAAAAATTTAATAGAATGAGTCTATGCTAGACTGTATCTAGAAGTGGATTAGAATCAGTCTTCGCCCGATTGTATCTGAAAAATGTACTGGAGTGAGTCTACGCCCGATTGTATTCGAAAGAGTATCAGAATGAATCTACACCCGATTGTATCAGAAGGAAATGCTTTTTAGAATGAATCTCTGAAGGAAATGCTCGTCAGAATTATCCTTTGAGAGAAATCATTTGGTTATATAGATAGTCGTCTCGTCTTATTTCGAGAACTGATCTATAACCTGTCTATAAATCGCTGATAATATTCGTCTGTTTGCAAACTTAATATGAAAACAAAGTTAGCTTCATGCAATGTCATGATGCATGAAATGTATTTTATAGTGATGCTCTTAAAATAAATGAGAATAATATATGTGTTTCGTATGCATATGTTATAATGTACGAATGCAATATGTCATAGGAGTGTATCGCTAGCTTCTTGTAACAACGTCTAGTTAGGGAAAATAAATTTGTGATTGTTGTTGGGGATGAAGAAAAGAATTCTTCATTTTTTGCTGAGAACGATTTTATTCGGGATTCCCGCTTTCTCTTTGAGGACACTCCGCTGGGGATGTTCGGTTTTTGCTTAGGGATAGAAGATTTCCAGGAAAGTCGGTCGTTCATCGTTCTTTTTATTGAAGGATTTGATTCTTATGTACCTTGACTGGGGATGAAAGAGATAGTTATTTTTCGGATGCACCATCTGACCAGGTTTCAGATATGGGTATCAGCTCTTCTGGGGAGGACAACATTGAATGGTATCTAGCCGGAGAAGAGAATTCTGTCAGGGAACTTGCAGTATTGGAGAAATAAACTTCGTTGGGGAATTAAATCCTATAGACTGCATTGAGGAAATAATTTTTGATGGGGATTGGAAATTCATAGGTTGTGTTGAGGAAGTTTCCATTGTATGCTGGGGAAATGATCAAACTTTCTTATCCGTTAGGGGATGTATTGGGGGAGATGATCATGTCAAGATATTCATCAGGGATATGGAGGTGAACTACTAGAAGATGCCCCAATTTCTGTCTGAGGGCATACTAGACTTATTGAGGAGTATATCTCTGTTGGGGATAAGCTTGTGAAGATAGCTCTGGAGAGATAGTTCCATGGAGATTGCTTTGTGGGAATTTATGGACAACTTTTGAACATTATCCTAACTCATAGAGTCTTTAGTAAATGCTAATCCTATTTTCATGCATATATTTTGTAAACATTAATCATATTCAAATGCATATGTTCATTCAACGTAATCATTGGATGTTTTTGCAAATAAAATAGAGAAAGTGAAAATAATTTTGAATTTTGAAATGTATTTAATTGCTTTGATTTTGAAAGTTTTCCTATAAGCAGGCGGTTTTAGATAGGAAGACAGAAATCCTAGTAAGAGGAAATCGTCGTAAAAATTGAAAAAGAGGTACAAAGTCATAAGCAAACAAAAACAACTATGTGGAAACGATCCCATCGAGTTTCAAATCTGCTATTTCCTCTATGTCTTCAAATATCTCATCATGTGCTATTGAAAGAAGATGATTAAATTGATTTGTACTATTTGAATTCAAAGTTAGTCATAAAGCTGGTTGTAAGTAGATGGGTGATCCAACGGGACATAGTCGTACGCTTTTATCCCTAACTTTTTCCTGGACCGCCCTCTCAGGTTTTCAGTCCGTCGGGATATCCTTTTTTGCCCATGCCGCCTTTTCAGGTTTTCAACTTTCCGGATGTACAAAATATATATATCCCTAATTTTTTCCCGAACCCTTTTGGTTCGTCGGGATACCCTTATTTTTCCTAGGCATGTCAGCCTAGCGGGTCTCTTTTATGCGTAGTACTTTTTGACCATGTCTGTGTTCACAGGGTGTGGAAAATCCTCACCTTCCATGGTGGTAAGTATCATAGCACCGCCAGAAAATAACTTTTTGATCACAGATGGCCCATCGTATGTGGGAGTCCATTTTCCCCTGGGACCACCTTGTGGTAGGATGATACGCTTTATTACCAAATCACCAGCCTAGTACACCTTATGTTTGACTTTCTTGTTAAAGGCCTTGATCACGCGTTTCTGATATATCTGACCATGACAAACATCCGTAAGCCTTTTTTCATCAATAAAATTTATCTGGTCAAGTCGAGTCTGAATCCATTCGTCTTCATTTAAACATGTGTCTTTCATTATCCTTATATAAGGAATCTAGACTTCAACAGGTAAGACAACCTCCATATCGTAGACTAAAGAGAACGAGGTGGCTCCAGTTATGTACGTACTGAAGTGCAGTAACCATGAAGAGAGAATGGTAGTATATCATGTTAATCTTCGTATGTCACCGTCATCTTCTGCGAGATTTTCTTGATATTCTTGTTGGAGGATTCCACTATGCCATTCATCTTTGGCCGGTACGGAGAAGAATTGTGATGCTTAATCTTGAACTGCATGCAGATTTCCGTGATCATAGTATTGTTAAGATTGGTACCATTGTCCGTGATGATCCTCTCAGGGATGTTATACCGACCAATAAGGTTATACTTAATGAACCGAGCCACAACATTCTTGGTAACAGAAGCGAACGAGGCTGCCTCTACCCACTTTCGTGAATTAATCAATAGCGACAAGGATGAAATGATGCACATTGGAAGCAGTAGGATTAATCTCTCCAGTCATATCAATGCTCCACATTGCAAACGACCAAGGGGAAGTCAAGACATTCAAAGGAACCAGAGGCACATGTACTTTGTCAGCATAAATCTGGCATTTGTGGCAAGTTCTGGAATGATGATGGCAATCGGTTTCCTTGGTAGACAAATAGTAACTTGTTCTCAAAATCTTCTTAGCCATTGTATGTTCACCGGAGTGAGTACCGAAGACACCTCGTGCATATCTTCCATAATTTTCGCAGCTTCCTTCTTGTCTACACAACAAAGAAAAGTCGAATCGTGGTTGCGCTTGTACAAGATTCTGCTACTCAGAAAGAACTTGGCAGAGATCCTCTTTAGAAATTTCTTATGATTGATAGATGCTCCTTCAGGATATTCTTGCGTTTCAAGGTATCTTTTTACTTCGTGGTACCAAGGCTTTTCCTCTACTCCATCAGTATCAACTCTATAGGAATATGCCGGTTCTTCTAGTTTATCAATAGTAATTCGAGGAGCTTCATTATCCCATCTGACTTTGAACATAGATGACATGGTAACTAGTGCGTCTGCCAATTGATTCTCTTCTCGTGGAATGTGTTCAAAAGTGATTTCTTTGAAGTACGAAATTAATGTCAACACATGCTCTCGATAAGGAATGAGATTTGGATGCTTTGTGTCCCATTCTCCCTTAAGTTGACTGATCATTAGGGCTGAGTCCCCATATACATTCAAGAATTTAATTCTCATATCGATGGCATCTTTGATACCCATGATGCATGCTTCGTACTCGGTCATATTATTGGTACAGTCAAAATATAATCTGGCGGTGAAAAGCATATAGTAACCCTTGGGAGAGACAGTCACAACACCAATTCCCTTACCAAGTGTGTTGGAAGCTCCATCAAAAACCATAGTCCATTGGGATCCCAGTTCAGTTCCTTCAAATTGTCTAGGTTCTTCATAATCAGTAACTAGCATGATATTCTCATCTGGGAACTCAAAATTCATAGACTGATAGTCATCTACAGCTTGATGAGCCAAATGATCTGCCAATACACTTCTTTTGATTGCCTTCTAAGTAGTGTACTGAATTTCATATTTTGTCAAGACCATTTGCCATCTTGTTATTCTTCCGGAGAGAGCGGGTTTCTCGAATATGTATTTTATTGGATCCCTCTTAGAGATTAACAAAGTAGTATGAGTCAACATATACAGTCTTAGTCGGCGAGCAGACCATGCCAAAGCGCAACAAGTTTTCTTGAGCAGTGAGTATCTTACTTCACAGTTGGTAAACTTTTTGCTAAGGTGGTATATTGCATGCTCTTTTCGACCAGACTCGTCATGTTGTCCCAATACACACCCCATTGAATTCTCTAATACTATTAAGTATATGATTAGAGGTCTTCCTTCAACTGGTGACATCAGAATTTGAGGTTCCTGGAGGCACTCCTTGGTTTTGTCAAAGGATATCTCATAATTTTTGTTCCATTTCACTACTTGATATTTCTTCAGTAACTTGAAAATTGGCTCACAAGTAGCGGTCAAATGGAAAATAAGTATGGCAATGTAGTTCAATAGTCCCAAGAAACCTCTGACTTCCTTCTCAGTACGGGGAGCTGGAATTTCTTGAATGGCTTTAACTTTGGCAGGATCAACTTCAATACCATTACCACTGACGATGAAACCTAGGTGTTTACCGGATCTTACCCCAAAGGTGCACTTGTTTAGATTCAACCTCAAATTATATTTCTCCAATATCTCAAACAGTTTGTGCAAGTGGTCGAGATGTTCTTCTTCAGTTTGAGACCTGGCTATCATGTCATCAACGTAAACCTCAATCTCATGATGGATCATATCATGGAACAAAGCTACCATAGCACGATGATATGTTGCGCCGGTATTCTTCAAACCAAAAGGCATAACTTTATAATAGAAAGTGTCCCACTGTGTGACAAAAGTAGTCTTTTCCATGTCTTCAAGTACCATCTTGATTTGATTATAGCCAGAGAAACCATCCATAAAAAAAACTTTATGCTGAGCGGTGTTGTCAACCAGAACATCAATATGCAGAAGTGGAAAGTCATCTTTAGGGCTTTCCCTATTCAAATCCTTGTAGTCTATACACATATGCACCTTACCGTCCTTCTTAGGTACCGGACCATATTTGCAACCCACTAAGGATACGACGTAACATCTAAGAAATCATCATTGAACCGCTTCATAACTTTAGCTTTGACATTTTCAGACATCTCGGGATGCATAAGACGAACCTTCTGCTTAATAGGAGGACAACCTTCCTTCATCGCTAGACGATGAACCACAATGTCAGTATCAAGCCCTGGCATGTCTTCATAAGACCAAGCAAAGATCTCAACATAGTCACGTAACATCTAGATTAACTTCTTTTTGACACTGTCTTCTAGGTCGACACCTATCTTGATTTATTTCTTGTCCTCTTCAGTACCCAAGTTCACAACCTCGACTGGCTCTTCATGAGGTTGTATCGCTCTTTCTTCCTTCTCTAACAGTCTATCAAGCTTTCCAAGTACTTCACAATCTTCCTCACCTTCATCCTCGGCTTGGTAGATCATATTTTCGAAGTCATAATTGTCAATAGCAGAATTGTTATCAATGAGTTCCAGGACAAATGTGGATCTGCAATTTGTTATGTGGGTGTGTGTAAGAACACATAGCTATTTTGAAATCAATAAAGTAAAAGAAAGACAGAGAGCGCAGAATTTAAATGCAAACGTCTAATGATTTATTAAATGAAAATATATAGATTAAAAATGACAACTTTAACAAATGGACCATTGTGCCCCGGGTAAGGCACAAGGCTTAAAGTTATTGTTCAAATTACATAACCAAAAACTTGAAAGTAATAAAACAGAAAATAGCATTTACTCCTAAATAAAGGAGATTGGTATAAATTCTTTAGCCTTCCAATTTTTGAGCCCACTACCGGTAGTAGGGAAAATCCAACTGTCTATGTCACAGTCGCTATCAGCGTCTCCCACAGTGTTGACTTGATTTTTGCAAACTCCATTTTTATTGATGTGGAATGACGGTCTCCCAGAATTAGCACGAGTACGACAGACATCCCTCTGAGCCTCTCAGGTGAAACCCAAACCAAATTTTTTAGACTTGTAAGGAATTTCGGGAAGTTGACCCCAAATAGTGCCACCACCTTTTTCTACCACAGCCTTAGGGTCTTTCAGAGAAGCCAATCTTGGTGGAATCCTGGTAACCTTGGGAATAGTAAGAGAAACTTTAGCAACAAAGGTTGTCTTAGGAATAACTTCGAAGGTCTGGCAAGGAGTCTCGAGGAATTCACCATCCATCTCAACATACTTGAAGGAGTTCAAACAGCTCACCATGTATTCTTCTTCGCCATAAACTGTAATGATTTTTCCTTTCACGGGATACTTCAACTTTTGGTGTAAAGTAGAAGTAACAACACCTGCCCCATGAATCCAAGGGCGTCCAAGCAAACAGGAATAGGATGGACGGATGTCTATCACATAGAAAGTAGAGTCTAATACTTGGGAACCCACTTTGGTTGGAAGATAAACCTCTCCATGCACCATTCATTTTAAACCATCAAAAGCTCTCACCACAACACATTGGGTTTTAGCACAACCCCTTCATAGTCAAGTTTATCTAAAACAGCGTTTGGAAATACAATCAATGAGGAACCTGTGTCCACCAACACATGAGATAAGGTAGTGCCCCTACACTTAATAGAGACATGCAGGGCCTTAATATGGTTCCTTTCTGCGGGATTTAAATCAGCGTCAGAAAAGCCTAGCCCATTATCAGTTGTTAGACTAGAAACACAATTTTCGAACTGATCAACAGAGATTTCCTGCGGTACATGAGCATATTTCAAAAACTTTACCAAAGCTTGAGCATGGGCTTCAGATCACAACAACAGAGATAACATAGATATTTTTGAGGGGGTCTACCTAACTGTTCAACAATCTTATAGTCACTCTTTCGAATAATTTTCAGTACCTCCTCCATCTCTTACTTGAAGGTATCTTCAACAGTAGCCTCCTTCGGTGCCTCAGTCTGGGAAGCTCACTCATTTGTTCTTTGCCTCGAGTCTCAATAGTTAATTCAGTAGTAGTGATACGAACTGGTATAGTAACAACCTTTGGAGAGACCTCTGGGGAGAAAACTCTTCCACTTACGGGAACCTTACTATTCCAATTATATTTCCAACATTGGGATTAGTAACTTCAGTATTTTCTTCGACAGCCAACGGTTCTTGCTTGACGCCATGGTAGTAGACATCAGCTCCATAATTCCAATGGATAGCCTTGTGAGAGGAATATGAAATTGGCTCAGGTGCGGTAATGATCAGAGGATCAACCCTAGACTCAGCAGTAATCTTCACAGGACCCTTAGAAGTGATCCTTATAGGAGTACCTGAAATTGTAATCACATACACATCTTCGAGCTCCAGGCCTTGAGACATAATTTTACATAAGCTCTCCACAAAGTTAGTCTTCTTAAATAGAATTACATGGTCATCCATAAGACGTTAAATACCTTCTTTCAGCAGTACACAACCATTGGATTAGGATGCATAGTAGTAGACGTTTTCAACACAACTCGGAAATAAATTGGCTTGTAACAGCTTCTTCTTAACAATCATCAAAGGATTAGTCAAGTCACTCACATCAGAAACATAAGAAACATCATAAATAACATTAACGCCTTTATCATGATTAGGCATAGGTGCAGTGATTACATTAGGAGTCTCAAGAGGATCAAATTCAATCTCCTTATAGTCAATCATATCTTGAATCATATTTTTCAACACCCAACAACTGTTAGTGTCATGTCCAGGACTGTTGGAATGATACACAAACCTTGCATTAGGATTGTAACGGGGAGAGGAAGTATTGAGATTCTGAGGAGGATCCTTCAATGTAATTAGCTCTTCCTTCAACATGTGTTACAATGCTTGAGACAATAGCATGTTGATTTTGGTGAACTGTCTTCTGGGTTCCTCCGCCTACACTGATTATTCTGTTGTTGATGTTGAGTTGGTGCAAGATTAGAGATCAAAATTTCCCTCACAAATTTGTTGTGGTCACTCTTATAACGGCCCTTCTAGATGTACACATCATTGGATTCTCTCTTACTATAGTATGACTTTTTTGTAGCATTCGAAGATGTAGCCACCTGGATTTTACCACTTATGTTTCCGTTCTCAACATGTTCCCCTGTCAATATTAGTTCAGTGAAACTGACTGAAGAACTTCCAAGTAGGTGATTATAGAAAGAACCTGTAAGCGTACTCATGAACATGTCAACCAATTCCTTATCAGCCAAAGGAGGTTGAACTCTGCCTGCAAGATCTCTCCATTTATGTGCATACTCCTTAAAGCCTTCCTCAGAACCCATGGACATACTTTGTAGTTGCATATGGGTTAGTGCCAAATCAGAATTATACTGATATTGTCTATAGAAAATTGCATCCAAATCTTCCCAGGTATGGATACTGGTACCTTCGAGTTGATAATACCATTCCAATTGTGTTTCAAATAGACTTTCTTGAAAGAAATGTAACCACAATTTATTTTTTAGCAGTGTGTGGTTGAATTTTCAGGAAAGAAACTCCATCATACTTATAAAAGGTAGGAGTTTTTATTTTAGGAGGAATGACGACTCCTAAGACTAAACCCAATTCTTCAAAGTTCAAGCCAAGCACCTTCTGGATCTCCATAGATTTCAGACGCTCTTCTAGCAGTTTATATTTCTTACCAGCAGGGGGATATTGTTCATCCAAATAATCCTCTTCCTCTTCATCAGAATATTTTTCAGAACCATGATTGCTTTTTTTAGTTTTAACACTCTTACCATCTTCATCTCGTTCGTCGTCTTCGTCTAATGAGATATCAAGATCTTGAGCTTGCTTGATTGGGCCTCTGAACTTTCTCCCCATGTTAAGGACGCATATTGGTTTCTTTGTCTTCTTCTTCTTATCGTTGATGAACGCTTTCAGTTCTTCTTTCCCCTTGTCTAAATTTAGGAACATCTCTTGGAACTGAGCATTATGAGCCTGGATTTCTTTGACTGTCTGTTTGAGAGCTATTTTTGCTGAAATAAACAACAAGAAGATGAGAAACCTGTCTTGGAAACCTGTTATGCAATGGTATGTATGGCATGTAGATGCATATGCAATGTTTTCAAGGACCTCGTGAGATATAAATTTGTTAATCAAAGGGGAACATAAACAAAGACTCTTATTCGTAAGTTCAAATGAAAACAAAAAGTGGTACAAGGAAACAAATTATGAACTCCTATGATCTAAGACTCAAGTCTCCGATGGACGCGTCCTCTTTGTGTTGACATATGCATTAAGGCTCTGCTCTTCGTGAAGTTGTTTTGTCAGCTCTAATACTTTCTTCACACTAGCATAGAACTGAGTCTCAAAGGTGTCCCTTTCTTCTTTCAGTTGAATCCAAGACTTCTATAGCTCTTCAAGGTCAGTAGGCATATCTGGATGAAAAATGGTATGAGGAATATCTCCTTCAACAATAGGCTCCATAATTACTGGTAAGTCAGCAGGATATAGCATTGTAATATTTTGAGCACGCGATCGTAACCATATGAGGTAAGTCTCCAAAGGAATGGAGGTTTTGTATCCCAAAGTCTTGCTATCAATCTTATTCACCATGCCCCAAGCACGTATAAACCTTTGACGGTAACCTTGAGGATCATTCTTGTAATCGAATACAATACCGTAGATAAGCATATCATGAGGACCGTCTCGTCGAGCATAACTAAATTGAAGTAGATTTATTGAAGGGTTATAAGTAATACCTCCCCTTATGCCAAGGAGCGGCACATTAGGGAATTCCCCACAGTGGTCAATAATAGTGATGTCCTCTTGAGATCATAAACACAAATAGATATCTGAATGAGAGAGTGACATCATCCTTTGAGACCACCTCAAACCTTATTCATTATTCATCGTTGGTCGGGGAAGGTGCAAAATAAAACACTTGGATAGTAAAGGTATGCAACACACGAGAGTACCTCACTCTCTCATAGTACGAGTATGAATAGAGTGCATAATATCTCCAAGCAAAGTAGGCACAAGGTTATGAGTAAGAAATATTTTGATGGTGTTCACATCTATGAGTTGGTCTGGATTAGGGAATAGTACCAAACTATATATCAACAGAGCGGAGATCTCCTCAAAAGCATGAAAACTCATAGCATCTAGAAATAATTGAGCCTTCTCTATCAGAAATTTAGTAAGAAGACCTTTAACTCCACTTCTTGTTTCCTAATTAGACACAATGTCTAACCACTTCAGATGTAAGGATGCTGCAATAACTTTAGGTCTTGGAACTTTATCTAAACCGGTGAAGGGTGTATGATCAAGGATAGGTACTACAAGTAGCTTAGAGAAATCTTCCATTGTGGGTACAAACTAATAATCTGGGAAGGTAAAACAGTGATGCTTAGGATCATAGAACTAGAACAGAACACTCATCATGTCTTCTTCAAAACCTACAGTAACCAAATTGAGTAGATAACCATGCCTCTTGGTAAATTGAGAATTTTAAGTAACCTTTGAGACTAACTCCTTAAGCTTGGAAGGCACCCTTACAAAGTTGATTCAGATAGTATTTCTGCGAGCGGAGGCCATAACCTGCAATAAGGAAAAAAGATAAATCCCTAGGTCCTTGAAATGGTTAGTGAAAATATTATGTTATGATTATATGATGTTATGATGATATGATGTTATGATGTTATGATGTTATGATGTTATGCTCATGTTTAAATAAGTAGCAAACACAAACAAGTCACACAAGAGCCTTAGGTTTAACGGCTTGCATGAAGTCCATAGGTAAATACCCTTACCACTGAAGTTAAGTTGGCTCAACCTGTCCTAAAATAGTAACCAGGTTCTAAGAATCTCATATCACATATCTTTCTCGCAGGCATTATTTTAGCACGACAACCGGCTTGCCACTAAAACATCCCGATAGTTGAATCTCAATGAGCGTAGCCTCAAGTATCAACCAGCTTTAGACTGAACCAAAGCCAACTATCTCACTACTTTCTAATGGCAAAGATAGGTCAATTAAGGTTCTAAAAGCAAGTTAGCATTAATTACACCACGTGGAAGCCTAATGTTATCCTTAACTGACTCAAGGAACATCAGTACAAACCAAAGTGTCACACTAACGGTAGCTATCATGTTAACCATATCGGTCCATGTCGTACATTCTTTATGATCTATTACTACATACCTAAGGAATTACTAGATCCGGGTGTCGGATCTTTCACACTAGCAATAATACCCAAACAAGCCCTTAAAGTAAATAAGACAAAGCATACAATAAAATCATGTAAAGGTGATCTAAACTCTAAGGTAACCCCTCTTTTTTAATTAGTCCTCAGCAGAGTCGCCAGTTCTATAATATGGCGGGAGAACTGACCTTTTGGTTTTATCGCAAATGTTGTGGTTAGAAAGAATCGCCACCAACTTTTCTTTTATCCAACAATTAGGAAAGGTGAAAAGAACACGAAAGACCTTTGATAGATTTTGAGTTCGGAGGGTAAGTTATGAAAAGGGAAGGTGTTAGCACCCTTTTCATCTGTAGCTATCTACGGGCTCTTAATTGCTTAGCTCACTTTTGAAAAATTGCTTTGTGTGTGTGTGATTTGTTTTGAGAATATTTTGAAATGCCAATGTAAGGCTAACTTTGTAATAATTCTTGTGTCAGTCCTCATGAATGTATACAAAGTTTTTTTGAAAATATTTATTGTTTTTGAAAATGCGATATTTGAACATGTTATGAGAAAGCAACTAGGAGTCTTACCCACTAATAAGGTCTTTCTTGTTATTTTCCTCCTCCTTTGGAGATAGTACTATCCATACCATTAGTTGGAAGGTAGTCTTATCTATTGGATGTGAAGGGACAGACGTAGGGTCATCGTATGGTCATTGTAGGCAATATGTAAGGATACTTTAGCAATTATATCAGAAGGTCTATCATCATTTTGCAGGCAACTCAGAGGGTCATCGATGGGCTATGATCTTTCATAGGGACTATGATGATTTGATCGAGGGTCTTTTTCTAAAGTATCCCCACTTTCGAGGGACATGACCAAAGTATCGTAAGGCAACAAAGAGAGGTTACCTTAGGATTGAAGGTGTGAAGAGTGTGTTAAGTTAGTTATTTAATCTTGAAAAGTAGGGTTTTCTATGTTGCTTTTAGTCTTGCCATACAAACCCTAGTTACTAACAATTAAATATATACAGAAAAGTAAAGTGCATAATGTAAAGTCCTACGCTATTACATGGCTTCGGGGCAGTAACATAATAGAAAAAATGTGAGAAAAGATAAATCTATGCTATTACATCAATAGTTGCGACCTATACAGTTTTTCAGGAATTTAAATAGCAAAAGAAATAAGAAAAGAATGTTAGAAAAGTTTTAAATGTTTTTTTTTGTGTTTTTTGTAGAAAATAATTTAAGTGATAAAAGTAATAAAATCTAAATTCTAATTTATTTTAATGTTAAGAAAAAGCTAATTAATTTAATTAATTGATAAATAAAAATATGTCAAAATTAATTACTAACTAGAAAACCATAATCCTAATTTGTTATAATTAAAAAAAGAATTAGGTTTATTAATGGTTAATTAGAAAAGAATTAATTAAGAAAATAGAAAATAAATTAGGGTTAGAAAATAGAACAAAAAAAAAGCATAGGGTGGGAGCTGAACCCACGCCCTTCCCTTCACCAGCATGCCATCCTACCACTATGCCATGTTGTATTTTGTGTTATGGAATGAGGATGAATCAACATATTATGAACCCACATGTTATCCTAAAAAATAAAAGAAATTGACACAAACTGGGACTGAACCCAAGCCCTTTGCTATGCCAAACATATCACTCGCCACCAGGCCAATTGTTGTTGCATGTTCATAAGACCACTATCATTCAATATAAAATAAACTGAATTCAAAATATCAGAAATCAAACAAAATTAGACACACGCGTGTTAGTGGGGCCTGAGGATATTGAATAAACCAATCATAGAGAGAGAGAGAGAGAGAGAGAGAGAGAGAGAGAGAGAGAGAGAGAGAGAGAGAGAGAGAGAGAGAGAGAGAGAGAGAGAGAGAGAGAGAGAGAGAGAGAGAGAAAGCCTTGACCACTGTCTGGAGAAGTCAGACCACCATGCATGGTGGTCAGCCTCGTCTTCTCCAGTGAGGAGGTTTTTGAAAACCTACAAAAATGGATGAAAACAAAAGATCCAATAACCTAGATCCACTAATTAGCATGTTGTGAATTCAACGGTGGTGTTAGTTTGGCCTGAAAATGCAAGTATCTGTAGATTCGAATCTCTAACGAAGCTTTTCCCGAACAATGGAAAATCCTTATACCTGTATCAAACCTTAAAAATAATGGTTCTAAAACTTTCTAAACATCATTATGAACATGTATGAGTGCTTCGAATCAATCAACAATGCATGAATAAAAAGTTTGAGATTAGAGAAAGTTACCAAACCAGTGCAACTTGGTTGGCACATTCTGGGTTTCTTCAACCTTCAGTAATGGTTGGGATGAGCTCCTGGGATCTTCAGGAGGTTAGTGTGATCCTTGGAATGGATTGAGAATGGTTAGAGACAAGGATTTGATCATGCCCTAGTTTCTTGAAAATTTGAAGATTTTAGGGTTTGTTCTTGAGGTAGCTTTTTGTGTCCCTTGATGTCTGAATATGTTGGGTATTTGTGGAGAGAAGATTAGGTCAACAAAAGTGAGATAAATATTTTGTATTTCATGATCAAATATTTGATTGGAATTTTACATTAAAACTTTCTTTTTTAGACTAATCATATGCCAATCATCCTTACACGATTTTTCCAAGTTGTCATGAGATTTTTGGGCTTCAAATCTGATCAAAACAAAAGCCCACACGCCTTATATCATTTATTTGATATTTTATTTGATTTATTTTGCTTTTAATTGAATAAAATCAAAATAAAAAGAAATAAAAACCACAAAAATAAATGAATCTGTTTAGAGGTCTTTTATGAGGTCATGAACACGTTTGAACCTAAAAACTTAGGCTCCTTAGCCCAAAATTTCATGTTTGCTTAATTTGAATTTCATGCATTTCTCTAAATTTCTCAATTTTTACCAATCATAAGTCACTCAAATTTTGTCATATATATATGATCTAGGACTTTTTGGAAACCTCAAGATGTCTCCTACATCTTTCATGTTGGTCATTTATTCATTTGAAGTCTTTAAATTGATGTAAATTGCTTTGACAAAAGATGTCTTTTTGTTTACTTTTAAAATGACCTGTAATATTTTGGCTCATATCTCTCAAATGAAGCATTTTTGGACTTGAGCTTAGATAGACAAAGTTATAGAGAATTTAATTTCCTTTAAGATAGGAGTTTGTTTAGAAATTTCTGATGAAGTATGTGAAAGTTATGCTTGGTCAAAGTTCAGTTGACTTTTCCTTAAGAAAACCCTAATTTAGTAACTTTTGACTTTTGATGAATCTTGAGTTTTATTGATGAATCATGATCAACCCTTGATCAAATGATGAATGTGACTTCAAAATGTTGATATTGACAAAAAATCTTGAAGTTTGACTGTAGATTGGTCAAAGTTGACTTTTTGTCCAATACAGTTGATTTTCAATCAGCTAACTAACTTTATGAGAAAACTTGTGATGTAAGGCTTGAAACTTGGAATGAGGGTAGCTTGAGACATATGAGAAACCATGAAGTCCACTTGAGGCATTGACAACTCAATTTCCTTTGAGAGAAGTAAAGGCCTATTTGTAGGTCAATTGCTTAGAATGAGAGTTTGCCTGGTCAACCCTTGATAAGTCTTGAGCAATTGAGACCTTCATGAGCATGAGGAGGTGTGTTGAATTAATTTGTATTGGAAATGGGAGGGAAAATTTTTGGGTACAACATGATCCATCCTAGATAACTGTTTTGTAGTTTTGATTTCACCTCGATTGAAAAATCAACCGAGAGGAAAAGTTGTTAATTTCACCTTGGTGGATAAATCAATCGAGGAGAATAGTAGATAACTTTCCATGATCACCCATAAACCGAGGTAAAATACATTGTGAGATATTGGAATCAAAATATAGTATGGTCAAAGGTAGATTCTTGGTTTCGACAGTTCGACATGATTTTAGCATGTCATTGAAGTCTGCTCACATATTGTTGTTGAAGATATACATGTTATTATCGAAATGTGTTCTAGTATGTAGATGTCGATAATGCTATGTTTGTAAGCATGTCGAATTAGGCATATTTTTTATGTCCAATTATTTAAGTTAGCTTGTACCCTAAGTTAGCTTGTAATGGATATTTGTGAAAAAAGCCCATTAATTTAGTATGTTAAGTTTATTATAAATAACATACTAGTCTCTCATTATTACATACTTAAAATCCTAATTTAGGGTGAGAGAAGTTATTTGTTATTATGTAACACTTGTAATCTTGTTTTAAAGAGAAAATAAATAATAGCTGTTAATAACCAATTCCTTGTGATCTTATTGTTTTTCCATCTTTTCTGCCCTTGTGAGTTTCTTGTCGTCAAGAAACCTTTTATACTTTGTTCTTGGCATCATTTTTTCACAACAAATTGGTGCGATGAGCGTGGAGAAGATGCCTTCAACAAAGTTGAGATTGAAAAGTTCATTGGAGTGAACGATTTTGATATGTGGCACTTGAAGATGAAAGTCCTACTGGTTTAATAGGGTTGTTTGGAAGCGTTGAAGGGAGCAACGACCATAGATGTTGCGTTAACGGAAAAAGAAAAGACAGCCATGATAGAGAAATTCCATAACACAATCTTGTTAATCCTTGGTGACAAGGTTCTTCGATAGGTATCAAAGGATACAACGACATCAGGGTTATGGGTAAAACTTTAAAGTTTGTACATGACCAAATCATTGGTAAATTGACTCTACTTGAAGCAAGCTTTGTGTTCATTCAAGATGATTGAAAACAAAGTATTGGCTGAGCACTTGGATAAGTTCAACAAACTTATTTTTAATCTTGAAATATTGATGTGAAGATCGACGATGAAGATCAAGCATTGTTGTTGTGCGCTTTGTTCACATCACATGCTCACTTCAAAGAAACCCTCTTGTATGCAAGAGAGTCCCTGAACTTTGAAGAAGTTCAATAAACCTTGTATTCTAAGGAATTGAATGAACGAAAGGATCATAAACCTTCAACAGTTGGTGAAGGTTTGTCCGTTAAAGGAAAATTCTTGCGAAAGGATGGTAAGTTCGACAAGAAGAAAGGTAAAAGTCAGTCGAAGTCTTATAGTGGTGAGGCATCTGGTATTCGATGATATCATTGTAAGAAGGAGGTTCACACAGGAAAGGTGTACCCTAAACACCTGAAAGATCATGGAGAAAGGATAATGATAATTCAACTATTGTTCAAGATGATTTTGACTCATCTGATGTTCTTGTGGTTTCAAGCAGCGACTCAAGAAAAGAGTGGATTATGGATTCAGGTTGCACTTAGCACATGACTCCAAACAAAGACTTGTTCAAGGAATTATGTGATCAATATGGTGGATTTGTATTGTTGGGAAACAACAAAGCTTGAAATATTGCAGGTGTTGGATCTATGAGATTCAAGTTCTATGATGAGTCAATAAAGTTGTTGACTGAAGTTAGATATGTACCTGATTTGAGGAGAAATTTGATTTCTCTTGGTGATTTCGACAAGAAAGGATATGTTTTCCAAGGAGAGAAAAGTATCCTAAGATTCATGAAGGGGTCGAAGGAAGTCTTAAGAGGCATAAAGAAACAAGGCTTGTATACCCTTGAGGCTGAAGTTGTATGTGGTTCGAGAAATGTTGCATCCATGAAACCTTTGTCAAAGATAGAAATTTGGCAAATAAGATTAGGCCATGTCAGTGAAAGGGGTCTGGTCGAATTTGGGAAACAAAATTTGCTTGGTGGAGACAAAGTAGAAAAGATAAAGTTTTGTGAACCATGTGTACTTTGAAAATCTTGCATGTGAAGTTCAACAAAGGCAAACAAAGAACACATGGATCCCTTGATTACATCCATGCTGGTATTTAGGGGCTTGCAAGGTGTCCATCACATTAAGGAGCAAGGTATTTTTTATCCATAGTAGACGATTATTCAATAAAGTTATGGGTATTCATCAAGAAGACTATGGATGAAACTTTTGAGAATTTCAAAAGTTGGAAGACTCTTGTCAAAAATCAAACTGGCAGAAAGGTCAAGAGGTTGAGAACCGACAATAGCCATGAATTTTTCAATGAGGATTTCGATAACTTTTGTATTTCCTCTGGTATTAGAAGGAACATAACTACTACAAGTACTCCAGTACAAAAATGGTTTGGTTGAAAGGTTTAATCGAACTATTTTAGAGAGAGTTAGATGCATGTTGACTAGTGTTGGGTTAAAGAAGGTCTTTTAGGATGAGGGTATTTTGACAGTAACATATCTGATAAATGATGTCCTTCGACTACATTATATATGAAGACACCTGAAAAGTATTGTCGGGACATCCACCAGATCTCGACAAACTGAGAGTATTTAGCTATGTAGCCTATGCTCTTATTAGGCAAGACAAGATCGAACCTAGAGCTCTGAAATGCATGTTCATGGGATACCCTGAAGGAGTCAAAGCTTATAGGCTATGGTTCCTAGAGCCAGGTCACAGGAGGTGTATCACCAGTCGAGATGTAGTTTTCAATGAAGTTGACATGGATTTCAAGAAAACTGATGATGTTGGTCAAAGTGCAAAAATATCTGACAAAAAGCTGGAATAGGGAGAGATTCTTGTTGAGGTGGAACATGTTGATGCTGAATTACGTATCCTAGATGAAGTTGAAGAAGAAGCAGAAGATGCCGAGGAAGTTGAGGAAATTGTCGATGATTACCTATTGGCAAGAGATAGGTCAAGAAGAGTCATCAAGGAACCTCAGAAACTTAGGTATGTAGATCTTATAGCTTATGCCTTAATATCTGCAAGTGAAGTTCTAAAAAGAGAACCTAGAGACCATAAGGAAGTTATGAAGAGTCGAAATAAGACATGGTTGAAGGCCATGGATGATGAGATGAAATATCTTCATGATAACAACACTTGGGAACTGATCAAGAAACCTTTGGGAGCCAGGTTAGTCATCTGTAAGTGGATTTTCAAAGTTAAGGAAGGAATCAAAGGAGTGGCATCGAAAAGATATAAGGCAAGGTTGGTCGCAAGGGGTTTCACTCATAAAGAAGGTGTTGACCATTGTGTTTACTCCAGATTCGACCTGATAATTCATTTGTCATTTTTTTACTTTATGTGGATGATATTCTTATAGTGTTTACCATGAAATTTGGTAAACAACCACTGGTCTTCCAAATCAAAGAAAATATTGGTGACTTGCAAGATCAACCAGATTGATCCTAAGGACAAGTGTTTAGTTCAATTTCATATCTTGATGTTTATCAATATCTTCAATAGAGATTGTTACTTCGAAGATAGTAATGTAACACTATAAAGAAAAGACTGGTATGTAAAATAATTTTGATTTAAACTTCAAAGGAATGTATAAAACTTCAATTAAAAATGAATGGCAATAAACATAAAACTGGTGCATCATACATACATTTTCATAACTCGTTTCTCGAACACTGGTATTATGAGAAAATTAGAGTAATTTGTACAAAGATGTGAACATACAAAAAACTAACACTAAGGTTATATTTTATACTAATTCAACCATAACGTTCAACGAATGAAACAACGCCACGTTCGTTGATGCATGTTCTTCGAACCTCATCAGGACTCCACGTGTCTCTTTGGATAATATTAAAGTTTCAAATTTGAAAAACCTTTTGTCTTTGAAGTGCCAAACAGTATAGACGTGAGGATCGAAGTGTTTATTCTAACAATACTTCAAATAAATTAAGTTCCAACGGTTCACAAACGAACCTTTCGCCAATACTTTAGCGAAATGAAATTCTTACTAGATTTTAGTTATCAAAATATTCATAAGATCTACTTCATGCTTCCTTTCGAACTAAATTTCTTCCAGGAATGTATCATTTTAGCTCAACATTCATATAGTCGAAATTCCCAATTAACAAATTGCATCCAATAAATATTTATTTCGAACATTGGCAGAAATAGACATTTTTTGTAAGTCCTTCAATTTCGACATATGAAACCACTCATCATAATTCTCAACTGTTATGATGTCATAGTCACGATGACTCTGATTTTCAAACGTCTCATCAAACACGTGTAGCCACTTGTTCATGATTACCTCTATAAAATAGGATTAGCATTGAAACTCACACAACCGTCTGAGCAACCTATAACAATTCTCCACGTGCCCCACTTACTAAAGCACTGAAATCTATTAAAAGAAAAAAATGTTTAATATCCTCTTAGTATAAATAGAAAACCTATTTCAACTTCAAATCTCTTGAAAAACCTTCTTATTTTGAAACCCTTTGTGTTCGTCTTTCTTCTTCAACCTTCAATCAATCACCAAACGAAAATGGCACCTTTGAAGAGAAAAAAAAACAACAAAAGTGATAAGAACATCAAGGATGTTGTATCTAATCCTTTGGTCCAAGTAGCTAAACCCATTTCGATTGGGAATTAAGAATTTATTCCTTCACCTTTTTTGAAGGAGAACAACGTGTAATCTACGCTTCTCATGTAATCATTCCTTTTACTCATGCTCATGAAATTTTAGGGTATATGGGTCATGTAGCTCATGCTTGTGATTTAGAAAAATGTAAGAAATTCTTTCCTGCTTATCGTATCACATACCCATAGCAAGTTAGGTACAACCTCCTAAAACTATTGAACACACTATGAAACCCCCTAGGATAGAGAATGTAGTAGTTTCTCAAGAAGGAAGTTCCTTAGAGCAAGGGAAATCTGAACCAACCTTTCAACTAGATTTTGTAACAGAAATCTTAAGGCCCTTTAGATCAGGTCCATCTAAATATGACATAAATTAACTCAAATGGTTAATTATAATGGAAAGTAAGAAATCCCAAGCTTGGAAGGATAAAGGCATATTCGACTTAATCTAGTTGTTGAAATCTGGACCTGATTATTGCCAACACATGGTACTGGCTTCCTTGTATTTTTGGGATATCACTTACAATACATTTCACATCTCTTGTGGGATGATTACTGATCTTGTCGGTTGATCAGAACCTGCTAGAGGGTCGATAAATGATATCTGGCTTGCTGGAATATTGAGGAGAAAAATAGAGGGTTGTACTTGTAAGGCACTCTGACGATCAAGTAAGTATGGGTGCACAGAGATAAGCATAATGTTAGGGTTTAAGGTTTGAATAATTGATACTTGGCCCTCACATGTGTGAGGGTTTATATAATGGCTCCGACGTTTGGCCATTGGTCCCTATTTTTGGGCCTAGATATGTGGGTCCGTAAAAATAGGTTACTGCCCAGACTCGGTAAAAATGGGAAGGTATGCCCGTAACTAGTCGTTGGTTCCGTGGAGGAGGCATATTACGGGCAGAGAGACGTTGTATAAATTTCCTGGTTGTCTGCTCGACTCGTGTCGGGCTGACGGGGAGATACATGTTGGTTAATTCAGGCGTGGGTATTGGGCATCGCTGGACATGCTTCTTGGGGTGTGGTCGACCAGGATGTTGGGCCATTGTTATTGGGTCGTGCCAAGGGTAGAAGCAGATTGGGCTAATTCTAGTCATTGGGCCAGTCTAGAACAAGAGCCCTCCAAGTCGTTTCTTCTGGGCATAGGAGTGATGACTTATAATCAGCCCGCAAAACGGGGGTGCTCCTTGGTCAATTTTGCACGAGGATTATAAGTGATGCTCGACGTGTTTGCCTTGTATGGAGAGGAACAATTGAGCGGTTTCAAGGAGTTATCGTGTTTTGAGGGGAGTTTCGTACGAGGAGTCCGAAGATTTCTCGGTGTGTTCGTCTTTCGAGGAGAGGAACAACCAGTTGGAATTTGGAGAGTTTACGTGCCATGTTTCCATCGAGCCAGGTGATGTAATAAAGGCGTGATAATGGCTAGCCTAGGAACTGGGGCGTAGTGATGATGCCTTTTGTGGTTCCCTAGGCGCGTGCTTGCTCACGTGCCAGTAGACTATTCTATAAAAGTAAGGGAAGGAGCTTCACTTGCACTTTTTGCTTTCTCGACTTCATTGGTCTCCTGCTCGACTTCATCGGTCTCTAAAGTTTTTGCTTGCTCCACCATTTTTCGTCACCTGTTTCGCCATTTTTCTTCTTTGATCTGGTAAGTTTCTCGATTTCTCTTGTCTATATGGATTTAACTTCTATCATAGCTTAGATTTTGAAGTTTTTCTATTAGAAATGCATGTGGTTAGGGTTTAGGGTAACTTTTCATTTTGAAATCTCGACAGAGTGTTGTTTGGTGATGGTGGTTTCGCCAAGTCTGATTTTCGGTGATGCCACGTGTTCTCCCTATGAAGTTTGGAATTGCGATGGTGTTGGATGAATGTAGATGGTTTTTCTGGAGAATTTAGGTTGTTTTTGTCATTCTCTTCCCATTTTCTGGGTGAGTCCAACATGTTTAGTTGTTGTTAAGTGATGGCTCTTGTCGGGTACAGGGTCCTCTTTCCTTAGTTACCTTTCACTTGATTAGCGGTGGAAGGATGGATTTGACTTTGATGTGGAACTCACTTCTATCCTTTGCCTTTTAGGTACAATGGCCAACAATGCTGATTGTAACACCCCATTTTCCCATATAAATATTTATAATGAAATATACGACAAATGCATCAGAGTTCACAATGGGATGCCACATAAATCATAAAATCCATAAAGTTCTCAAAATACTTTATTACTCCGTGTATCCAAAAATGGTTATTCGACAGCGGAAAATTAACATAAAAGTAGTTCATTGGTATTCTAGCCTTAACAACAAATCAAATCCACAATACATGGTCCATCATAAGTTTAAAATAAAATGTGCAACATTTGAAATCATGCAAAACATAATGAAAATCCCAAATCTCGTGTTACATATCAAAGTGACTCCTAAGACTCAATCTGGTAACATCACTTCAAGCACTACTCGGGTACCTTATCATCTGTACTCCCAAAGAGTAAAGACACAACAACATAAAAGGGGTGAGAATTTCATTCAATAATTACACGGTGAAATAAAACATGCTAAGGAGTAGTAAATCACAACATACATAAAATTCATCATAAACAACCATCACCATATTGTACAACATCAATTTAGTGTTTATGCAATGAAATAGTCCTACATCAACATGCATGTGGTACCATTAAGGCATATGCCTTCAACTCAATTCCAATTGGGGAATAACAGAGCATAAGCCCTCAACACAACGGCAATCCAGGCCAACATCAGGGCATTAGCCCTCATCCATGAATGCATGCAATATGAACATGAAACAATGTGAAATCATACAACCACAAGGAATAAGCCTTAATCACCATGTAAATTTAATCCATCCAAATCATCCTCATCATACTCACCAACACTGTCTCATACCGGCATCATTAGCAAAAGAACATTGCAAGAAAATAACCCACCGTTTTGGTGTAACAACAGGGAATAATTCCTATTTTAACTTAGTTACTATAATTATCCTTATAAATATTTATTTTATTCTACCTACTTCAACTTTATGGTGTTAGCTACCCAACGCTACGAACAGCGCATCAAACGGAGTTACGGTTCAAAAGTTTTGGCCGTTACAAAAATTATCAAAAATTGGGCTTCCCTCGGGTTAGGTTGCGTCGACCCTTATGTTGACCGCTCCTGGATTTTGAATCGACCTCCCCTATTGTTTTTGTTTTCCGCTCACTGTTGTTGTTGTTTGCATTGACCGCTTCCCTGTTTGCGTCGATGCAAATTGTTAAATTCTGAGTTTTTCTGCGATTTTTCTATGATTTCACTAAATTTTGGGTCCTAAAACATCATCTAATCATAGGAATTCATCATCCATTATCATCCTATGTTTCTACATCAATTATACATCATTTGGGCATTATTATTCATCTTATATTTCATCAAACCCTCATCCAAAATCCTCAAATCCTAATTCTCATTACTTATAGGTTCTAGATTGGGGTTTTATGCAACAATCATCATAACAACGCAAATCACAACAACAATCATTACATAGCATCACATATCCATTTATAACCATATACAACATATAAATTAAATCAAACAAAACAAATTATGCATCAATCATATAAAACAACATAAGAGGGAAAGGAACCTTCACTACCCTCTTATGTAAGATCACCAATTAGAGAATTCATTCACCCCCTTTACTTTATGATTATTGTTATCTTTCGATTCCTCTTCTCGTTCTACAAATTCCTCTTTGCCTCCATGTCTCCTTGTGCCCTAGCTTCTCCTTTGCTCCTCTCCCAATATCTCGATCGTACAATTCTCTTTTCCCTTAGTTATTACAAGGACCCCTAATATATTCCTCAATTACCCTCACTTAGCATTATACCATTTACCATCATGCCTTCACTCTTTCTACTAATTACCATCTCATCCTTATTTTCTCTACACTTCTATTATTCTATTATTCTAATTACTTAAATCCAAATAATTCCAATTAATCACTATTGAATCTAAAAATTCCAGAATAATTATTTAAATTCCAAACCTTCTTACTAATTCATCCTACACCACACAACTCATCATATTAAACATCTTATTCATCAAATCATCTCTATTTGCCTCACAATTGCATCACGAATATACATCATATACAGTCACAAAGACTCACACAAGACACCAAAATATCATAAATAAGCATCAAAACATCAAAACACCATCTACTTCACATAGACTCATATAATCATATTAAATTAATTAATTAAATAACTAATCTAAAATTCGGGGTGTTACAAGTCTCCCACACTTAAAATAATTTTCGTCCTCGAAAATTACCTGACGGAAATAACATTAGATAATACTATCTCATCTGATCCTCTCGTTCCCAAGTCCAACTCTCATCATCTGGTCTACCCCACAACACCTCCACTAAAGAAATATCTTTTCCTCATAATTGGTTCACTTCTTGACCTTCTATTCGCATTAGCAACGTCTCAATAGTAAGGTTATCTCTCACATGTGCATCATCCATCTGAATCACATGCGAAGAATCTAGCATATACTTCCTCAATTGAGACACATGAAACACATCATGCAAATTCACAAATGACAGTGGCTAAGTAACTCGGTAATCCACCTCAGATACCTTCTCTTATATCTGATATGGTCCAACAAATTGTAGTGTAAGTTTCCTCGATTTCAATGCTCTACTGACACCGGTTACTAGAGTAACTCTCAAAAACACACGATCATCTTTCTTGAACTCAATGCCCTTTCTCCTCTTATCATGGTAACTCTTCAAACGAATTTAAGAAGCATTCATCTTATCTTGGATTATATTTATCTTCTTAGTTGTTTCTTACACAACCTCAGGCCCGAGCACAACACTCTCGCCTGACTCATACCAACATAATGGAGTTCTTCACCTTCTACTAAACAAGGCTTCATACGGTGCCATCCCAATACTAGAATGGAAACTATTATTATAGGTAAACTCAATCAACGACAAGTGGTTGTCCCAAGCACCTCCTTGTTCCAACATACAAACCCTCAATAAATCTTCCAAAGATTTGATATTCCTCTCCGTTTGACTGTTCGTGTGCGGATGATATGCAAAACTCAACCTCAACTTAGTACCAAAATCATTTTGCAACTCGTCCAAAATTTCTAAGTAAACCTTGGTTCTCTATCTGACACAAATATCGAAGTTATTCCATGCAATCTCAAAATTTCTTCAATATACATCTCAACTAGCTTCTCCACCGGATGCTCGATCTTCATCGGAAGAAAATGAACTGACTTAGTTAACCTGTTAACTATTGCCCAAATTTAATCATTTCCTCTAGCAGTCTTTTGAAATCCCGTCACAAAGTCCATGGAACAATATCCCATTTCCACTCGGGAATACTCAACGGTTGCATAATACCAATCGGCTTTTGATGCTCATATTTCGACTTCTGACAAGTCAAACAAGCATAAACAAAATTAACAATTTCCTTTTTCATACCTGGCCACCAAAATAACTTCTTCAAGTCTTGATACATTTTTGTAGCACTTGGATGAATACTCAATCCACTTCTATGTCCTTCCTCAAGAATACTCTTCTTAAGTTCTGGAACATCTGGAACATACACTCTATCGCCAAACATCATCTACCATTCTCATCAATTCTGAACTTATCTCCTTTACCTTGGTTAATTAAAGTCAATTAATCAACCAACTTTAAATCAAACTTCTGACCTTCTCGGATTTCCTCTATTATACAACTAGTCAGCTTTAACATACCGAACTTCACACTATCAGGAGTTTCTACACACACCAAGCTCATATCTAGGAATTGTTCGATCATCTTAAATTCTCAAACCATAAGCATCGACACATATAGAGACTTCCTACTCAATGCATCGGTAACTACATTTGCTTTATCAGGATGGTAATTCAAATCAAAGTCATAATTCTTCAGTAATTCTAGCCACCTTCTCTGTCTTATGTTTAATTCCTTTTGGTCAAACAAATACTTCAAACTCTTATGATCACTAAAAACATCAAACTTAGAACCAAAAAGATAATGTCTCAAAATATTCAACATAAACACCACCGCTGCTAACTCTAAGTCACGCGTAGGATAATTCCTCTCATGAACTATGAGTTGTCTAGAAGCACAAGTAATAACTTATCCATTCAGCATTAGCACACCACTAAGTCCCATCTTAGGCGCATTCATAATACACTACAAATGATTCACTCAGATTAGGAAAAACCAATACCGGAGCAGTTGTTAATCTTTTCTTTGGTTCTACAAAATTTTCTTCACATGCAACATCCCATACTTGAAATGATGAACGTGTAAGTACGAAGTGCACCTAAGAGGGGGAGGGGGGGGGGGTGAGTTAGGTACTTTAAAACTTTTTTGGTTTTAATGATGATGAATATTATTTTCTGGTTTATGGTGACTTTATGAAAGAGTAAAGTGTAGAAAAATAAAAAGACACAAGCGATATATCCTAGTTCCCCTCACAGTTCGAGAGTACTCTAGTCCCCTTTAGACATGAAAGAGATTTCCTTATTGTGGCAAACTTAAACAAGAACTACCCAAAACCAAGAACAATCCTCTTGGACCATGAACAATCCTCTTGGATTTTCACTATGTCAATAATGAGAACAATCCTCTCAAAGTGACTTTACTTGTATCCAACAATCCTGGAAAAACAAGATTATAAAACCACTTGAACTTATTTTCAACAATCCTGAAAAATAAGCAAGTATATAGCAATATTTGAATAGAGTGAGTTTGTGTAGCAATGATCACTTTGAGTGATTTTATCAATGAATTGATCTTCTCTTCCAATGACAGTAGTATACAATGACTCAAGATATATAAAGCTCAAAGTTTTCTTGTTGGTAATATGTGAAAGTGTGCAGAAAACTTGTGTATGAAAGTGTATAAAAGCTTGAGTTTGATTTTTTGAAAATTCAGAAAATATGATTGGAAGAGGTACTTAAAATGATTTTGAAAATGAGTATTTATATGTTCATAGCACCCTTTTGAAACAACATATAACTCTGTAAATAAATCATGAATGATTACCAAGATTGAGTGAAAGGTTTCCATGAAATGGTCTTATGAACATACATGAGTAAAGTTGTTGTTTTTCAAAATCGTCCAGCATGCAATGGATTGCACTCTTGTGTAAATCGATTGCATGGGGTTTCAACAGCTAGAAATTCAAATATTTTGAGTGAGCAATCGATTGCACAAGTGTGTAAATTTATTGCACTTGAAGTCAGTAGCAAAAATTGATTGAGAGTCATTGATTGCATAAACATGCAAATTGATTGCACTTAGAAACAGTAGCTAATGCTTTGAAAACATGAAGCATGCAATCGATTGCACCAATATGCAAATCGATTACACCCAAGTAAAAATTAAAATTTTTCTTAGAAAACTTGAGTAAAAGTTTGGACAAGATAAAATATTTCTTTTGACCATTGAGCATCTATGTCTTAAGTTCAAAGTAAGTATTATCATTATACCTTGAAATTTGCTAAGTGCTTGAACCAAAGACTTTATCCACATATGCTTTTAGCTTGATAAATAATCTTTGTCTTCTTGTCAAAATGGTTTGTCTTCATCAAAACAAAAGTGTATTTGAGAAGCTTGATTTTACATTCTCCCCCTTTTTGATGATGACAAACGGTCTTGCTTGATGCGTTGTAATTTCCGGAAAGAAACTTCTCCCCCTAAGATGCATAACTCCCCCTTTGTATGAGAAGGTTGGAACCCTTTGAATTTGTTCATCTTGGTTGAAGAGTACCTTAGAAATTTAAGACAGGAAATATACAAGCATAAAGTGCCACATCCTTCTCCCCCTTTGACATTATCAAAAAGAAGGAAAGATGCATAAAAATGGATAATAATAAAACAACATTGAAAAAACTTAATCAAGCATGCATCAAAAATAGTCATAGAAATAGTCATAGTAAAATAACAATTACAAAGAAATATGAACAACAACAAACAAAACATAGAATAGCGGAACAAGGACATAATAGAAAATAGTAGAAATAACAAAGTTGGACATAACTTTATAGTTGATTCATGTCACAGTTGTTATAGAACCAGGATCCTTGATTGGGAAATTTTTGTTGTAGAGGAGGTTCTGTGTAATGTGGTGGAGGTGCAGCAGGATTATTAGGGCCATATGGAGGTATGTGAAGGTGAGAGTAAAGGTAGGAAAATTTTTGGTTCACATTCGAGCGAAAATCATTAATCCGAGAAGTCGTGGATTCATTGATGGTATTCCACGGGTTGTTGATGTTGGTATTCATGGAAGCAAATTGTTGAGACATAAAATCCATAAGATCTTGATTACTTGGACCAGAGGGAGTAGTAGGTGGAGGAGGTACATATTCATCACCTTCTTCCTCTTTATTGTTTCCTTCTTCACCAATCACATCTTCACCAATGTATGTGATTGTTTTTGTTTCCGGATTATAGTGAACTCCTATTCTCGAGTCAATATTTTTGATGGAGATCTTGTGAAAATTTGGATCCATATCAACTCTTTCAAAAGCAGCAAAATCAACTCCAAATTCTTCCATAATTAATGTAACAAAGTAAGCATATGGTAGAAATTTTGACTTTGCATCAACCCTTAGCATATGAACCATTATGAGCCTTGCCCAATTAACACTTATACCTCTCTTCCTTACGTAGATCAGTTGCATTTCCAAATCAGTCACGGTGCAGTGGTTTCCAGCCTGCAAAAACATAATATAGACCATGAAATAATGAAATAATCTATCGTCTATAAAAAAGTTACCTGCAGTCCATGAGTCTCTAGATGGAATGACTCCTCCTAGACAACGAATTATTTTAGCATGGAACTCAGCTTCGCTCAATCTGTCAATGCTGTGATAAAATTCCTTTTTCCTGTAATCATCCCATGCTTCGTTTTCAGGATCATACAAAGAGCTCCCAGTATATGAAATATGTAGAATATCACAAACAATCTCTGGGGTTTGAGAGATTCTTGTATCCAACACATATGTAACCATCTTGCCTTTGTGAGGAGTCAAATTACTGAAGAATACTCTTACCAGATCCAGATAGTATGGACCAAATGATGAAATCAGTGGTTCCAATCCATATGCAGTCAAATCATTCTGAAAAGTAAAACGTTCCTGAGGGAAAGATGATAGCATACCATATTTTGGAGTGGACACTATCTTTCTTTAAAAGTCCATTTTAAATATTTCTTCTTGATCTTCAATGAGAGTTGAGATTAATGGATTCTATGCAGAAGATGAAGCAACTTTCTTCTTTCCTTTCTCTGTAGCTGACACCTTTCGTTTTTGCCTTGATGCCATGGGTAAGGTGTTTTTAGGGTTTGAGAGGTTTTAGGTTTTGAGAGGAAGATGTTTGATGAGATGAAATTGGATATGATTTATGAGTAAATAGAAATGAGTGGGTTGTATTATATGTAATGACATTTAATTGACTTTTCAATAATAGAGGTGAGCTTGGGAATATGAGAGAGAGAGGAATTCTGACCAACAAATAATTCTGTTATAAAAGCATGTTATAGTGGGTGCAATCGATTTGCATACAGATGCAATCAATTTGTACACAAAACAGAATCAAAAGAAAACTGAAACGCACAGTGTGCAATCGATTTGCACTATGGTTCAATCGATTTGCACTGAAAATAGAAAGGTAAAAAAATAAAACATACAATGAGCAATCGATTTACACTATTGTGAAATCGATTTGCATCAACCAAAAATGACCAAAAACATATTTTTCTTAAACTTAAACACCACTTAACATATATATTCACATATAAAAAAGTTAAAACAAGTATGTGAAAACATAAAAAGGATAGAAAGCACCTTATATGTCGTGTTCATCAAGAATGCCAAGTTCTCGTCGAATCTTGTAAAACGGTTCTCTTGTTAAAGGTTTAGTGAAGATATCGGTAAGTTGATTATGAGTATCTACAATTGTTACCTTGACATCTCCTTGAAGTACATCATCACGAAGGAAATGATATCATATGTATATGTGTTTGGTTATTGAATGCATGACCGGATTCTTTGTAATGTTTATTGCACTTGTATTGTTGCACCGTAGAGGAATGCATCCTAGATCGAGTTTGTAGTCAAGAAGTTGTTGCTTGAGCCACAATATTTGAGCGCAACTACTACCCGCTGCAATATATTCTGCTTCAGCCATGCTAAGAGAAACGCATGCTTGTTTCTTGCAAGCCCGTGATACTAATGCATTTCCAAGGATGTGACAAGTACCACTTGTGCTTTTTCTATCAGTTTTACAACCTGCAAGGATACCATAATCCAACATTTGTTGTTCCTTTGAGATACTTCATGATCCGTTTCACCGCGATGAGATGAGATTCCTTTGGATTTGCTTGAAAGCGAGCACATAGACAAACACTAAACGTTATGTCAGGACGGCTTGCCGTCAGATATAATAAGGAGCCAATCGTACCTCTATAGTTTGTAATGTCAATGGAAACACCTGATTCATCTTGATCAACATATGTACCGGAACCCATTGGTGTAGGAATTGCCTTACAGTTATCCATGTCAAATCTTTTCAACAGTTCCTTGCAATACTTTGATTGGTTAATGAAGATGCCATCCTTTAATTTCTTTATTTGAAGTCCAATAAAATAATTCATTTTACCCATCATGGACATCTCAAAATCTCCTTGCATCATTGCTGAAAATTCTTCACACATTTCTTTGTTTGAAGAGCTGAAAATGATATCGTCAACAAAAACTTGAACTAGAAAAGTTTCACCTTTGATTTTCTTGATAAACAATGTGTGATACGGTGGGAGAACTAACTTGATTGTTTTGCATTTTATCATAAATGTTGCGGTTAGCAAGAGTCGCCACCGACTTTTCTTTTATCCAAAAGAAAAGGTGAAAAAGACAGGAAAGACCTTTGAGATTCTTTCTTGAGTTCGGGGGTAGATTATGAAAAGGGGAGGTACTAGCATCCTTTTCATCCATAGTTTTCCATGATCTCTTAGTTACTTTCTAGATCAATTGCTTTTGTTTGAAATTGTGCTTTGTGTGGTTTTGAAAGTATTTTGTTAAAGAGGCCATTGTTTAGGAAATCTTTGTAATGATTCTCGTTCGTAAGAATGTATACAAAGATGTTGATCTTTTTGAAAATGTTTTCAATGTTTGTAATATGTTTGGAAATGTGTGTGTTTGTTTTGAAAATAACAAGGATATTTGTTTTGAAATGGAACAAGTAACTGAAAGTAATCTACCTACTCAAATGTCTTTCTTGTTCATTTTCTTTTCCTTTGATATTGTTGTCTTACCATTGATTTGGTAAGCAAACCTATCTTTGGATGTAAACGGGACAGGCGTGGGTCATCGTATAACCATGATTAGCAATGTTGCAAAGTATCTTAGCTTTTTTGAGGGACTGAGATCATTTGGTAAGGCAAATTTGAATAGCATCATCGAGGGACTTTGATCTTGTATTTTTTTGTTTTGCTAAGATACTCTACATGCGTAATATGGCCATTTTTGTATAAGGCAACCAAGTGGGATAACCCTAGAGGTGTTTTGTGTGCAAGTGTGTCATTTTCATGCTTGATTTTGTCTTGAATTAGGGTTTTCTATTTGATTGGTTTTCATCTTCTCATACAAACCCTAATTACTAGCATATTATGTAAAAGCGATAAATTACGAAATTAAAAATTACTACGCTATTAGAACACTTGTGGGAGGGGGTATACAATTTATGAATGGGGATTGCAATAATATAAACCTAATTAATCTATTACAACCAAATTGAATATGTACAAATATTGGAATAAATAATACACAAGATGAATTAAATATGCAAAGATATGTAAATGCAAAGAAGATTTTTGTTTGGTTTTTTATGTGAAAAAAAGTTTTAACCTAAACCTAATAAATAAATCAAGATAATCTTAAATCAATTAAGAAGAGAAATTATTTTAGAAATTATTTTAGAAAAGATTTTGAATAAACCCTAATTCTATTTGATTAAAAGGAAATAAATTTCTTTAAGAAAAAGTAAGTATTTTTTGTATCTTGAAAATAATATATGACATTATTAGATATTTTTGGTCTTTTTTATACTAAAATAATATGTTTAATGGATGTGAAGAAAAATAAATATTTAAACTAGTTCTAATTTAATTTTACAAATTTAATTAATAAAAATGGATAATATATAACTAAATAAAAAATATTTTTGTGAGAAAAATAAAATAAAATAAGCTAAAATATAAATCTATCATTTTTATATTTTTTATGATTTTTAATATTAAGAAAAATATATTTAATAAAATAAAATGAAAGTAAAATAAATAAATAAAATTATTGGGCCATGGGTGTTAAAAGTAAGCAGGAGATAGGATGTTAGAAAAAAACATAAGGCCCATGAAACTGAAGCCCATGCGCTGCAAAACAACAAAAAAATGGAAAAATATGAGAAAATTGCAAAAGGCAGCGCGCTGAGGCTCGAACCCATGACCTCTAGCATTTTTGCGTGCTGCCTTACCACTGGGGTGGTTGTACATCCGTTTATATAAACAAAAGCACAAATATATATTAGAAAATGCCTTCTGAAGGCAACTTCATCTTCATCCTTGAGCCATGGACGGACCACCTGTATCTCTTTCATTTCTTCCCACGAGTTCAACCATATAATTTATGTGAACTAAAAGTCAAAGATCAAAGCTAATTTTACTTGCCCTAATTTGAAACCTAATTTTTACAGAAATTTCAAATCCAAAATTCTCTATACACAGTTAATATAAATAAAAACTATGAACATGGTTAGCTTTAGGGCAAGGATATCTACATTTTTCTTTCACAAATCAGGACCAAATTATGCTTGTATGGAGAGATAGAAGTTTGATTTTCTACCTCTTTCAGCTGGGATCGTGAATGGAGTTTGAGCAAGTTTTGAGAAGGCATGAGGATCTGTTTAGCTTTCCTGGACCTCCCTGAGTGTATTCCAATCCTTACTTTGTCTTGAAAGTCCCTTAATCCCCCTACTCAAGTCAACCTCCAAGCTTGATATTTGAAAATGGTGGATGGTGGAGGAGGAGTTACAGTGAGGGAACAGGGGTCTGGATCACTTAGATGTGAGGTATATTAAGTGTTTAGGTGGCTAAAACTCAAAACACACGAGTGGTTTTAGAGATGGCTGTGTAAGGTTCAAAAAATGTCAAGCTATGGCAGATTCTGAGTTGCAGAGTGTTTGGGAGTGTTTTGGAGTCTTAGCCTTCGTGTGTTATGTTGCAATACACTTGTGTATATGTATGGAAAAGGTTAGAGATCAACTCCACTCCAGGTTTCTGAGTTATAGCCTTTTGGTTATATAGCTTGCTTTTGAAGAAAAGTGAGGAGACGAGTCTCTATGTGTTTGTACAAGCATGATCTGAGTTGGTAGAGGCCTTAGACAAGTTGCTTTTGGTTTTGACTTTGCTTGTGTGCATAGAAAACAATTGAGAGGCTCAAGAAGTTGACAAAGGAAAAAGTAATGCTTTATCATAATGGAAATGACACCTTTGTGCCATAAATGGAATTATAACTTGGACAAAGGCTCAAATGTTTGGATTAAAGCTCTATCAGCTGTGTAAATATTTAATTATGGAGTGAGAAACAAGTTTAAGGCCTTCAAAGCAAAGATTATGCAGCCTAGGCTTGGATTTGAATTATGGTTCATCATGAAATGGCTTGAAATCAAAGTGATAAATCACCAACTTCATCTCTTTGATTCTCCCTACTCAAGAATGATCTCAAGGAATTCTTTGATTATTTGGAAAGCTTGCAATGTGCTCTACAACTCATCTTTGAATTGCTTTTGTAAATTCCCTTTGGAACTATGTGAAAAAATGGCATGAAGTTAGGTCAAAAACCTGCCTAACTAGGGCAAAATTTCACTAAGTTATTTTAGTTCATGAGCATGTATTCACAAAATTGTATATTGAGATCCAAGCATTTTTAGGAGAAATTGTGTGAATAAAAGTTGTATATTTCATGGAGATCTACAACTTTCATGTTGGAGGTTTCCTTTGAATCATCTTTCGTCATGGTGAAAATTTGGCTTAAAGTTGAGAAAAAATAAAAAAAGTTATATACTTAAAAAATTTTCTAAGTTAAAAATTTCAACTTTTCAAAACAAAAACTTAAACCCTTGATTTATTGATGAACAAGTTTCTCATTTTGACAATTTTTAAATAATTATGATCTTTGGCATTTGATTTAGACCAAAAAGTCAAAGTTTGACTTTTCAGTATACAGTTGACTTTTGATCAGTTGACTGAAAAATTTATCTGTCAATCCAATGGATTTGTAATGTTTTGAACCATGTCATTAGGTCAAGATGATGCAATTTAACTCTTTAAATCATTCTTTAAACCAATTGATCATTTTCTAGGTCAAAAATCAAAAATTGCCCCTTCCCAGTCAAAACCCTAATTTTGACCATTTTGCCCTTTTGATGATTTGATCAAATTTATTGAGAAATTGTGGTCCAAACATGATCAAATGATACATATGAGTCTAAGATGTTGATGTGGATAAAAAATTATGAAGTTTGATTGTAAATTGGCCATGGTTGACTTTTTCCCCAATACAACTGATTTTTAGGTCAATTATTCAATTGACTGATCAAAAGTGTGATTTAAGGCTTGAAACTTGACATGAGTAATCTTGGGGGTCCATAATGATCCTTTAAAGTCATATGAAGCATTGATAGTACAAAAATCCTTGTTCAAACTCAAACCATAATTTTGGTCATCAATGCATGAGAAGATGTCTTGAGCTGGTCAAATCCTAATCCAGTCTTGAGTCAAAGAGATCTTGTGAGAAAATTCTTGATATGTGAGAGGGAAAATTTTGGGGTACAACACAATGTCTTATCAAATTTACCGTTTTCAAAACCATTTTCGCATAGGAAGTTACTTAGCCGATCGTACCATTCCCTTGGTACTTGTTTCAAACCATAGAGAGCTTTTCTCAATTTAAATACATGAGATTGATTCTTGAAATCTTCGAACCTCGTGGGTTGCTTAACATAGACTTCTTCATTTATATATCCATTCAATAATGTTCTTTTGACATCCATTTGGAAAAGCTAAAAATTTAATGAATAAGCATAGGCAAGTAAAAGACGAATAGCTTCTAACCTTGCAACCGGAGCGAAAGTTTCTTCAAAATCTATTCCTTCTTCTTGATTGTAGCCTTGTGCTACCAACCTTTCTTTGTTCCGAACAATTATTCCATTTTCGTCAAGTTTGTTTTTAAACACCCATCTTGTTCCAATAATGTGTTTGTTACTTGGCCTAGGGACAAGTTCCCAAACTTGATTCCTTTCAAATTGATTTAACTCTTCTTGCATAGAAATAATCCATTGGTCATCGTCTAAGGCTTCATCAACTTTGGAAGGTTCTATTTGAGAGACAAATGCCATGTTTAGACAAGCATATTTGAGATTTAGTCTTGTTGTCACACCTTGACTTATATCACCAATTACTTTATCGATAGGATGATCTCTATGAGTTCTCCATTCTTTTGGTAGATCATTGAAATTTGATTCTTGTTGGGGTGATTCTTCTTGTTTAATTGGTTGATCTTTGGAATTATTTTCTTGAGGACCTTCTAGTATTTCATCATCATCATCATTACAAACAATATTATCCTCCTTGGAGGGGTTAGATTCATCAAAATATACATGCATTGATTCTTCAATTGTTAAAGTTCTTTTGTTATAAATTCTGTATGCCTTACTAGAAAGAGAGTAGCAAAGAAAAATACCTTCATCAGATTTTTCATCAAACTTACCAAGGTTATCTTTGTCGTTGTTTAAGACAAAGCATTTGCAACCGAAAATATGAAAGAAAGCAATGTTTGGATTCCTCCCTTTGAAAAGTTCATATGGAGTTTTCTTCAAGATTGATCTTATGTTAACTCTATTGTTAACAAAACATGCCGTGCTCACCGCATCCGCCCAAAAATATTTTGGAAGATTTGAATCACTAAGCATCGTTCTTGCAAGCTCTACAAGAGACCTATTTTTTCTTTCCACCACTCCATTTTTTTAAGGAGTCCTTGGTGCCGAGAAGTTGTGAGATATTCCATGTTCTCCATAAAATTCTTCAAATAGAGCATTTTGAACTTCTCCGCCATGATCACTTCTTATGGAGGCAATTGTTAGGGACTTCTCATTTCAAATTTGTTTAGCATACTTCTTGAACAGCTTGAATGCATAACTTTTCTGCACTAAAAAGAATGTCCAAGTATATCTAGAGAAATCATCAACAATAACCAAAGCATATACATTACCTCAGAAACTTATTGTTCTTGATGGACCAAATAAGTCCATATGCAGCAATTGTAGTGGCCTTGTAGTAGACACCACATTCTTAGATTTGAAATTTGATTTTGTTTGTTTCCCTTTTTGACAAGCATCACAAAGTCTATCTTTGACAAAATTTCTCTTAGGCAATCCAATGACAAGATCATGCTTGATTAGTTTATTCAAGTGTTCCATGTGAATATGAGAAATTCTTTTGTGCCAAAGCCATGAATTATCTTTGTTCGCCATGAGACATTTTACCTTCAAAGATGGATCATCAAGGGAAATCATGAATATATTATTAATTCTTTTACCTTTAAGTATAACCTCATGTGTGACTTCATATTCTATCAAGCATTCACCTTTGGTGAACTTGATCTTGAAGCCTTTGTCACAAAGTTGGCTAATACTAAGAAGATTGTGCTTTAGTCCTTCAACATAAAGAACATCTTCGATGGATGTGAAATGTGGAGCACCAACTTTACCTTTGCCAAGAATTCTTCCATTATTATTATCTCCATAAGTGACAAAATCCTTGGCCTTTAGTACTAGATTTAAAAATTGGTTTAAGTCTCCCGTCATATGCTTTGAACAACCACTATCAAGATACTAAAGATTGCATTTGGTCTTCAAGCATACCTACAAAACAAATTAGGTTTTGTTAGGTACCCAAGTTGCTTTGGGTCCTTCATAATTAATACCTTTCTTTACCCACACATAATGCCCACTTGCCACACTAAAGTTTCTAACATAGCAAGCATTAGGTGTATGGCCTTTAATACTACAATAAAAACAAGTAGGTTCAAAGTTACTTCTATATCTAGAAGGATAAGATTTCTTCTTAGGAAATGTTTTCTTTTTAGGATAGTTATGAACCACTTTAGGGTTGTTTAATTTTTCTTTGGATGATTGATCACTAGCCTTAACAAAGATAGTTTTATTAGAACTTGGTTTTGAAAATTTGAATATCCAAGTCCATTTTTATCATTGGAATATCTTTGTTGGCTAAGAACACCTTCCAATCCAATTTGACCTTTTTCATATCTTTCAACAACTCTTTTTAATTGGACAATTTGGAAAGAGAGTGGTTCACAATTTTTGCATACAAAATTATGTTTTTGTTCATCACTTAATTTTTGTTTTTCTTCTTTGAAATCTTTTTCCATAGTTTCACATTTTTTTTCTAAAGATGAAATTTGTTTCTTTTGAGATGAAATAGTTTTATACAGAATTTTGCATTCATTTAATAGTTCATCTATAGCACCTTGTGTGTCACTATCAAAAAGAGAAAATTCATTACTAACCTCATCATCTTCATTATCGGAATGGTGTGAGACCATCAATGCTAGATTTGCACTTTCATCACTATCGGAATCAGACGAAGAACTTATTTCATTATCCTCCCATGTAATATAGGCCTTTTTGTTCTTAAATTCCTTTTTGCTTTTGTAGCCACCTTTCTTGGAGAGTTTTGGACAATCCGGCTTGATATGACCTTGCTTACCGCATTCATAACATGTGACTTCTTGTGTTGATGTGGAAGCTTCCCTTTTCATAAATTGTTTCTTTCTTTTTGCATGAGAAATGGATTTATCATTTCTACCAAAAAACTTACCAAGCCTTTTAACAAGAAGCGTGAAATTTTCATCTTCTTCAGGATTGTCTTCCTTTTCAACTTCCTTGGAATCAATCTTTAAGGCAATATTCTTGGATTTCTTCTCTTGATTTTCATGCTTTTCAAGTCTTTCGAGTTCCGTTTCATATTATTGAAGTTTTCCAAACAACGTTACGGAAGTCATTGAAGAGAGACTTTTCTTTTCTGAAATCGTCGTTACCTTTGGTTTCCATTCCCTAGTTAAGGATCTAAGTACTTTCAGATTTAGTTCATCATTCGTCAAAGTCTTGTTAGAACAATGTTTGAATCTACTACCCTATATTTAAGTTTTGATGATAACAAAGTGAAAAGATATAGTATTTATATGTTTCATGTTTGAACTATCTGCTGCCTAAATTTATTATGTTCTGACTTGCAGATACTCTGATTGACATAAGCAAGATCACGTTTATTCAGCATCAGAATTTGATTTCATACACCAGCATCAGAAGTTGCTACATCAGAACGTCAAGATCAGATGATCAACTCACGTACATGCTGAAGCCTGATGAACAAGACTGTGCTCAAACACTCTGATACAGAAACACAATAGTTCATCAGCAGCGAAGCAGAATCAGAATGAGCCAAGCCAGAACTTGCGTTAAAGAAGCAACGGTACTGTGCATTGAAAGCTAATTAATTCCAACGGCCTCATTCTAGACAAGATCTGCTCAAAAAGGAAAGCTTGTTATTAGCATTGAATCAAGAATATTGCATTCAACGTTCATCTTCTCAAGTGCTATATAAACAAGGCTTCGAAGATTATAATGGCTAATGCTCTCCAAATCTCTACACGCACAAAGCTGAACCATAATCTTCGTTCTACCAGTTTTGCTAAACTACAAACTCTGATATTCCTTTTCTGTTTAGCAATCTAGTTTCTAAGCTTCATTTTGTGTATACATCACAGTTGTGATAAAGTTTTGTAGAAAACATCCACACACATTGTTTTATACCTTTGTAAGAAAGTGTTGCCTTGACAAACCGGGTTGTGGTTTGAATCAAGAAGGCTTTAGCAGTTGTTAAAGCAGTCTGTAATATTCAGTTGAATATAGTGAATTAAGACCTCGTTGGAGAGAGGCGAAATCACCTTGACGGGTGGACTGGAGTAGTTTGAGATCAAACGAACCAGGATAAAAATATCTTGTCAATTGCCTTAGATTTCAGTTTTACAATTCAACCCCCCCTTCTTGTGTTTTTCACCCCTTCAATTGGTATCAGAGCGCCTGGTTCTGAGCTAAAACACTTAACCGTGTCAGTACAAGATCCAGCGTCAGAAAAACACAATGGCAGGAAACAATTCTCACTTCAGCAATGACAATAATGAGGACAGAGACAGATTCAGTGGCAAACCTCCAGTCTTTGATGGAGAAAACTTTGATTACTGGAAAGACAGAATTGAAAGCTTCTTTCTAGCACATGATGCTGATCTGTGGGATATGGTGACAGATGGATACACGCACCCTGTGAATGCAAGTGGTCAGAAGATTGATAGAAAATCAATGACTGATCAACAAAAGCGTGACTTCAAGAATCACCATAAGGCCAGAACCATCCTCCTCAGTGCCATCTCCTATACTGAGTATGAAAAGATCTCCAACAGAGACACAACGAAGAACATCTTTGATTCTCTCAGAATGACGCATGAGGGCAACGTTCAAGTCAAAGAAACAAAAGCTCTGGCGCTCATTCAGAAGTATGAGGCGTTCAAAATGGAAGAATCTGAATCCATTGAAACTATGTTCTCTAGATTCCAGATTCTGGTAGCTGGTCTCAAAGTTCTGGACAAAGGATACTCTACTACTGATCATGTCAAGAAAATAATCAGAAGTTTACCCAAGCAGTGGAGGCCTATGGTTACTGCTCTGAAGCTAGCTAAAGATCTCAACAAAATCACTCTGGAGGAACTTATAAGCTCCCTCAGAAGTCATGAGATAGAGCTAGAAGCTGATGAGCCTCAGAATCAAGGTAAGCCTTTAGCATTAAAATCTAACAAAAAATTTGAGTCTAAAGTTTTGCAGGCAGTTGAAGAAACATCTGATGGATCCTCATCAGAAGAAGACGAACTTTCCCTTCTCTCCAGAAGAGTAAATCAACTGTGGAAGCAAAGACAAAGGAAGTTCAGGAATCCCAGAAGATCTGATCAGAACGAGTCTTCTTCCAGATACAGAAGGACAGACTCTTCCTCTGGATACAGAAGATCTGAAGGCTCCTCCAGTAGCAAGAAGCCAAACACCAAAGACATCATCTGCTACGAGTGCAATGAGCAAGGGCACTACAAGAGTGACTGCCCAAAGCTTTAGAGGGAAAAGCCCAAAAAGAAGTTTGGAAGAGAGAAGAAGAAAAGTCTCATGGCCACATGGGATGACTCTGACTCGTCTGAAGCTGACTCAGAATCAGATGATGAAAGGGCAAACATAGCTCTAATGGCTAACATTTCAGAAGATAGTGAAGCTTCTGAATCAGACTCAGAATCAGACACGGAAGAGATATCTTTAGCAGCAAGTCAGAAACACCAGTCATGGTACCTGGACTCTGGCTGCTCACGACACATGACGGGAAGAAGGCATATGTTCCAAAGCCTGGAACTTAAGCCTGGAGGCCACGTTGGCTTTGGAGGCAATCAGAGGGGAAAGATAATTGGCTCTGGAACTGTAGGTAATGGAAATCTTCCCTCTATTAATAATGTTCTGCTAGTAGATGGATTGATGCATAATCTGTTATCCATAAGTCAATTAAGTGATAACGGTTATGATATAATCTTTAATCAAAAATCATGTAAAGCTGTTAGTCAGAAAGATGGGACTATCCTGTTTAATGGTAAGAGGAAAAACAACATTTACAAAATCAAACTTTCTGAACTAAAGAGTCAGAATGTAAAGTGTCTTCTGTCTGTTAACAATGAGCAGTGGATCTGGCACAGAAGATTGGGGCATGTTAGTATGAGAAGAATATCTCAGATTAACAAACTCAATCTGGTCAGAGGACTTCCTAATTTGAAGTTCAATTCAGATGCTCTGTGTGAAGCATGTCAGAAAGGCAAATTTGCAAAACCTTCTTTTAAAATCCAAAAATGTCGTTTCCACCTCTAAGCCATTAGAACTTCTGCACATTAACTTATTTGGACCAGTTAAAACTGCTTCAGTCAGTGGAAAGAAGTATGGGTTAGTAATCGTAGATGACTATAGCAGATGGACATGGGTAAAGTTCTTAAGACACAAGGACGAGTCACACTCTGTGTTTGTTACCTTCTGTAACCAAGTTCAGAATGAAAAAGATCTTAGAATCGTTAAAGTCAGAAGTGATCATGGTGGAGAATTTGAAAATAAAGACTTTGAGTCATTCTTTAATGACAGAGGCATTCTGCATGATTTCTCTTGTCCTAGAACTCCCCAACAAAATGGAGTTGTAGAACGAAAGAACAGAACATTGCAAGAAATGGCCAGAACCATGATCAATGAGACAAACGTTGCTAAGACTTTCTGGGCAGAGGCAATAAACACAGCGTGCTACATTCAGAATAGAATCTCAATAAGACCTATTCTGGAAAAGACTCCATATGAATTGTGGAAGAACAGAAAGCCCAACATTTCATATTTTCATCCATTTGGATGTACTTGCTTTATATTAAATACAAAGAATTATTTGAACAAGTTTGACTCTAAGGCACAGAAGTGTATTATGTTAGGATACTCTGAACGCTCAAGAGGGTACAGAGTATACAATACAGAAACACAGATTGTGGAAGAGTCAATCAGTGTTCGTTTTGATGACAAGCTTGACTCTGAAAAGTCAAAGCAGAATGAAACTTTTGCAGGTATAGAAATTGAATTTGCAGGTTCTGAAGACAAGTCATCAGAAGCTCTCAACACAGACATTCCTTCAACGTCTGAAAGGAGCACTGCTAGAAATCCTACAACAACTGCTGATCAACCTCAGAAGAGATTGCCCAGAAGCAGCTTGGATCACCCAGAAGAGACTATCCTAGGAAGAAAGGAAGATCCAATCAGAACAAGAGCAAGCTTCAGAAACTCTGAAGAAACTCTTATGGGACTTGTATCTCTGATTGAACCTTCTTCTATTGATGAAGCACTTCTGGACAATGACTGGATTCTGGCAATGCAAGAAGAGCTGAATCAATTCACCAGAAACGACGTGTGGGATCTCGTTCCCAGACCAAAAGGATTCAACGTCATTGGAACAAGATGGGTGTTCAGAAACAAGCTAAATGAACAAGGTGAAGTCATCAGAAACAAGGCACGACTGGTTGCACAAGGTTATAGTCAATAAGAGGGGATAGACTATACAGAAACCTTTGCCCCAGTCGCCAGGTTAGAATCTATCAGACTTTTAATTTCATTTGCTGTTAATAGAGGCATCACTCTGTATCAGATGGATGTCAAAAGTGCATTCTTAAATGGTTATATAGAAGAAGAAGTTTATGTTCACCAACCCCCAGGTTTTGAAAATACAAAACATCCAAAACATGTTTTCAAACTAAAGAAGTCACTGTATGGTCTGAAACAAGCTCCCAGAGCTTGGTATGAAAGGCTAAGTAACTTTCTGCTTGAAAATGAATTCACCAGAGGGAAAGTGGACACTACTCTATTCTGTAAAACAGTTAAGAGTGACATCTTAGTCTGTCAAATTTATGTTGATGATATCATTTTTGGTTCTACTAATCCTTCTCTTGGAAGAAAATTTGCTAAGTGTATGCAGGCAGAATTTGAGATGAGCCTCATGGGGGAACTGAAATTCTTTCTAGGAATTCAGATCAATCAAACTCCAGAAGGAATTTACATTCATCAGAGCAAATACATCAGAGATCTTCTGAAGAAATTTGACCTCTCAGAATGTAAGCCATCAAAGATTCCAATGCATCCCACGTGTATTCTGGAAAGAGAAGAGGTAAGCAAAAGCGTAGAACAGAAAGTCTACAGAGGTATGATTGGTTCTCTCCTCTATCTGACTGCTTCAAGACCTGACATATTATTCAGTGTTTGTATCTGTGCTAGATTCCAATCAGATCCTAGAGAATCTCACTTAACAGCTGTTAAGCGAATTTTCAAGTATCTGAAAGGTACTACTAATCTGGATTTGTTTTATAGAAAATCTAGTGATTACAGCTTAGTAGGCTACTGTGATGCTGATTTTGCTGGAGACAGAGTGGAACGTAAAAGTACTTCTGGAAGCTGCCAGTTTCTGGGAGAAAATCTGATCTCTTGGTCCAGCAAAAGGCAATCAACAATTGCTCTGTCAACAGCAGAAGCTGAGTACATAGCAGCAGCAGGATGTAGCACACAAATGCTCTGGATGAAAAGTCAGCTTGAAGACTTCCAGATTTTTGAGAGTAACATTCCTATACTTTGTGATAATACTTCTGCTATTTGCTTAAGTAAGAATCCTATTTTACATTCTAGAGCTAAGCATATAGAAATAAAGCATCATTTCATTAGGGACTATATTCAGAAAGGTATTTTGAACTTAAAATTTATAGATACAGACCATCAATGGGCTGATATCTTTACTAAACCCCTTTCAGAAGATAGGTTTAATTTCATTCTGAAACATCTCAGCATGAAAGTATGCCCAGAATGAAAATGTTTTAATTCCATATATTTATCTTCAGAATGTAATTATATTACTGTGAACTTCTGATCAATCTTCTTTCAGAAAAATAGAACATGCAGATTGTATCAGATGCAAGTTTAAAGATCTGAGAGTCTAATCTCAAAGACAGACGTGCTGATCACTACATCAAACAAGTGTCATCCAATCATCAGCATATCTCTGAAGCAGAACGCGTGCACGCTTCTGAGAAGGCAAAGCGCTGATTGGGTGCATTGAGACACATGTCTGGTAACCGTTTTTAAGTATCTTTCTCAAATCCCCCAAAATCAGCAAGCATTTAATGAAAAGTAATCACGCTTTTTAAATGGCAATCATTATTTTTCTCTCTCTTAAAAACGTTTATCTTTTCAAAATAATTTTGAAAACTCTATTTAAGCATATTAATCTCTCATTCTTACTCTTTACGCTTTCTCATTAACACTCAAGCTTTTTCTGCATATTTCTGAGTTCATCTCCCTTGCAAACTTTTTTCTCAATTCATTCAAAGCTTTTTTAGTGTGAACAATGGCATCCTCCAGCATTTCTGCAGGCAATCAGAAGAAAGCAACTTCTGAGCAATATCAGGTGCCACTCAGAACTCTCCTCACTCCGGTGAAGAACCTTGAAGTGCTTTCTGAGTTAATCATTGACTTTGAGAGCTTGAAGGAAAATGGTTTTGACCTAACTGAAGAAATTAGGGCTCAAAAGTGGGAGAGGTATTTCGATAGGTTGGTTGGACCAACATTCCCAGCGCTAGTCAAGGAATTTTGGATTCACGCAAATGTTTCAAAACATCTAGTCATCTCCTCTGTCATGGGGAAGAAGATTGTGATTTCTGAAGATCTAATTGCTAGGCTAATCGGTCAAAGTGGTGGTGGCGTCCGTTGTGTGGACATGGCTGAAAGATGCGCTGATGTAGGTGTGGTAGCCAACAGGATTTTCACTCTTGGAATGCCCAGCAGCAAGATTAAGGATCTGAAGGATCACTGCAGAGTATGGGCTAAGATTGTTCTGGGATGCTTCAACCACAGGAAACCAACAAGTTCTCCTGATTATATAAATGTGGATCAGCAGTTTCTGATCTACTTTATTGATCAGAAGATAAAGATAAATCTGGCTCACTTCCTGTTCAACCATCTCAAAACCAGTGTGAAAGAAACTAGAGAAGAAGAAAGAACCAAGAGGGACTGGATACCGTTTGGAAGGCTTATATCAGATATTCTGACAGAGAATAGGCTGATTGAACATCTGATAGAAGCTCAGGAGCTGAGCACTATTGAACCAACTATTGGGAAACCTCTGAACGCAAAGAACCTGAAAAAGATGAAGCTGATAGAAAATATTCAGAAGGAACCCAGAGCTACTTCAACTGCTGATATCTCCAGCAGAAGAGTGCCTCTGAGTGATTTTCCGGTATTTTCTGAAATGGAATCCAAACCAGAGATGTTTCTCAGGTACCCAGATGCGTACAAGGCAGAAGATACAGGTTCAAAGCTGAAGATCAAAGATCTGAGTCAACCCCAAGCAGAAGTGACTTTGAAGAAGACAAAGAAGAGGAAAGCGCCATCAGAAGGATCATCTCATCAGACTCCAAAGAAAAGAGGTATTTCATCTGCTGCCCCTATTTCAAAATCTTTTACTATTCCAGCATCTGCTGCTCCTCAAACCTCCCATAGAATATCAATCCCAATCCCTACCATTGATGAAACCATACCAGAAGACCCTTCTGAGGCCTTACTACTCAGAAGACCCAGAACCAAAATCCCCAAACAACCAACAATTTCAGCAACAACAGCACTTGACCAAGTGCTGGCTGATATTGAGCGTGAACATGCTTCTGCTAAACCAAACCCTGAACCACAAAATATTCCTCCTCAACAACCAGAACTAGAACCACAACAACAACCACTCTCAGAAGAACCTCTGATCCCTGAGCAATCAGAGATTCCACCTCCATCTCCTCAACCAGAAATAAATCCACCTTCACCACAAACAGAGTTTCACCATTCTGAAACCCCTTCTCCTCATAAATCTGACCCTCACTCACCTCAACCTTCACCGCTGGCAATCCAGTTGCCATGTGGAACCACTATTGTCATGCCCCAGTTACCATCTTCAGAAGAATCAACACCTCCAAAAACTCCCAAAACACCACCTACTCCAATCGAGATATCTGACTCTGATACCCCTCCTCCAAAACAAACAGCCTCTCAGAAAACCGCTGAAAACCTCAGCAGGACTTTCATTGACCTAACCAGTCTTGAACGTCTTGCTGATTTAAGACACAAAATTTCCATCCCAAAACCAAAGCAACCAGATGTTGGCTCTGGTATTTTGAACTTTGAAACAGGTGTGCTGCAATGGATTGCTTCTTTGAAGCAAGTCTGTCCTGGGATGATTGACCCAGCTGCTTCTGATCAGCTCTGGTCACAGTTCAGACTATGGGTACGTGCTGAAGCCCTCAAGTTGCAGGATATCAACTATGAGCAGGCACAACAGAACTTCAGTAAGCTGCTGAAGGAAGTTGAAAGTCAGCTGCCTCAGGAAGTTGTGCTCCCTCTGGACAGTGAATCTTGGTCTGAGAAACAGCAAGCTGCAAAGGTGCAACCATCAGAAGAAGACAAGACCATTCAGGCTGAAAGTCAAGCAGAAGATGCTGCTAAAAGTTCTGAGAAGCCTCCTCCTTCTGATGCTTCTCAAGCTGCCTTGGACAGGCAGACTCTGGAAGAACTAAGGCTGAATGACATGCGTCTACAACAGCGGATGGATGATAATGATCAGAAGATGAAAGCAAGAATGGATGTGCAGGACAGCAAGATTGACACTGTTGTCAGCATGGTTCATAAGCAAAATGAAACTTCTGAAAAGATTCAAGCGATGCTGGAGCGCCTGTTTACACGCTTGCCTCCTCAACCTTAAATCTTTTTCATGCATGACCTTTTTCATGTTTTCTTCATTTTCTGATGTTTTGACTATGTTTTGTAATATTTTCTTGCTCTGATTCTGAACTATCTTAATATAATTTGTTTTTCTGATCTTAATTGTTTTAGCACATCACCAACACTTTTTGATTGCTGACAAAAAGGGGGAGAACAAGAATGATATTTAAATCAATAACGGGCTAACTAGACAGAAACTCTCAAACATTCTAACTCTATTACTTGAAATGTTTTTCTGTTTTGTTTAAAGTCTACAGGCACAAGGAAGCTCCTGGACACTCTGAAGACTAGAAGCTCTGATCAGAATGTAGAAGCTCTGATCAATGTTGCTCTGATCAATATGAAGTTCTGATCGTCCTTATACTCTGATCCAAAGCAAAGCTCTGACAAGAAAAGCTCTGAAGCTCTGCTCTCTGATAAGTCAAAGACTCTGATAATCTGATGTTCAAAGAAAGAAAAAGATCTGATCCTGAAGAACACGTATAATCAAAGGGAAGTAATCAACTCAGGGGGAGTATCTCTTAACTCTGACTTCTCCGTACTTCTTAACTCTGATACCTTTTCACGTTATTTTTCATTTAAAATATCTAGTTTTTGTCATCATCAAAAAGGGGGAGATTGTTAGAACAATGTTTGAATCTACTACCCTATATTTAAGTTTTGATGATAACAAAGTGAAAAGATATAGTATTTATATGTTTCATGTTTGAACTATCTGCTGCCTAAATTTATTATGTTCTGACTTGCAGATATTCTGATTGACATAAGCAAGATCACGTTTATTCAGCATCAGAATTTGATTTCATACACCAGCATCAGAAGTTGCTACATCAGAACGTCAAGATCAGATGATCAACTCACGTACATGCTGAAGCCTGATGAACAAGACTGCGCTCAAACACTCTGATACAGAAACACAATAGTTCATCAGCAGCGAAGCAGAATCAGAATGAGCCAAGCCAGAACTTGCGTTAAAGAAGCAACGGTACTGTGCATTGAAAGCTAATTAATTCCAACGGCCTCATTCTAGACAAGATCTGCTCAAAAAGGAAAGCTTGTTATTAGCATTGAATCAAGAATATTGCATTCAACGTTCATCTTCTCAAGTGCTATATAAACAAGGCTTCGAAGATTATAATGGCTAATGCTCTCCAAATCTCTACACGCACAAAGCTGAACCATAATCTTCGTTCTACCAGTTTTGCTAAACTACAAACTCTGATATTCCATTTCTATTTAGCAATCTAGTTTCTAAGCTTCATTTTGTGTATACATCACAGTTGTGATAAAGTTTTGTAGAAAACATCCACACACATTGTTTTATACCTTTGTAAGAAAGTGTTGCCTTGACAAACCGGGTTGTGGTTTGAATCAAGAAGGCTTTAGCAGTTGTTAAAGCAGTCTGTAATATTCAGTTGAATATAGTGAATTAAGACCTCGTTGGAGAGACGCGAAATCACCTTGACGGGTGGACTGGATTAGTTTGAGATCAAACGAACCAGGATAAAAATATCTTGTCAATTGCCTTAGATTTCAGTTTTACAATTCAACCCCCCCTTCTTGTGTTTTTCACCCCTTCAAGTCTTACCAAGAGCACTTAGATGATTTATCAAGTGCCCAAATCAGTTTCACAAGTCAAGGATGGTTTCTCCGGGATGCATTCGAAATAACTCGTATTCTTGACTCAAGGTATTTATTCTTGATCTTTTAACTTCAACAGTTCCTTTATGAGTTTGTACCAAGGTATCCCATATTTCTTTCGTTGTTTTGCATGCCAAGACACAGAAGAATTCATCCATTCTAAGTGCATCTTGAAGAAGATTTATTTCCTTTTTATCATATAGAACCTTCTTCTTATCATCTTCGTCCCATGCAACTTTAGGCTTTGATGAGCCAACACCATTGATTACCGTTATAGGAATAAATGGACCATTCTCGACGGCATCCCATATTTCTTCTTCTTGTGCTTCTAGACGTGCCTTCATGCGTATTTTACAGAACTCAAAATATTCATCACAAAATAGAGGAGGCTTGTTGTTACTACCACCATCTCTGAAAACGGGATTTTGATTTGCGGAAGCCATTCTGGATATTTTAGGAACAGGTTACCTATAACCTGCTCTGATGCCAATTGTAAGTACGAAGTGCGCCTAAGAGGGGGGTGAATTTTTTACTTTAAAATTTTTCTGGTTTTAGTGATGATGGATATTATTTTCTGGTTTATGGTGAGTTTATGAAAGAGTAAAGTGCATAAAAATAAAGAGACACAAGCGATATATCCTGGTTCCCCTCACAGTCCGAGAGTACACCAGTCCCCTTTCAACATGAAAGAGATTTCCTTATTGTGGCAAACTTAAACAAGAACTACCCAAAACCAAAAATAATCCTCTTGGACCAAGAACAATCCTCTTGGATTTTCACTATGTCAATAATAAGAACAATCCTCTCAAAGTGACTTTACTTGTATCCAACAATCCTGGAAAAACAAGATTACAAAACCACTTGAACTTATTTTCAACAATCCTGAAAAATAAGCAAGTATATAGCAATACTTGATTTGTGTGAGTTTGTGTAGTAAGGATCACTTTGAGTGATTTTATCAATGAATTGATCTTCTCTTCCAATGACAATAGCATACAATGACTCAAGATATATAAAGCTCGAAGTTTTTTAGTTGACAATATGTGAAAGTGTGCAGAAAACTTGTGTATGAAAGTGTATAAAAGCTTGAGTTTGATTTTTTGAAAATTCAGAAAATATGATTGGAAGAGGTACTTAAAATGATTTTGAAAATGAGTATTTATATGTTCATAGCACATTTTTTAATAAACATATAATTCTGCAAATGATTCATGAACAATTGCCAAGATTGAGTGAAAGGTTTCCATGAAATGGTGTTATGAACATGCATGAGTAAAGTTGTTGTTTTTCAAAATCGTTCAGCATGCAATCGATTGCACCCTTGTGTAAATCGATTGCACGTGGTTTCAACAGCTAGAAATTCAAATATTTTGAGTGAGCAATCGATTGCACAAGTGTGTAAATTGATTGCACTTGAAGTCAGTAGCAAAAATTGATTGAGAGCAATCGATTGCACAAACATGCAAATCGATTGCACTTAGAAATAGTAGCTAATGCTTTGAAAACATGAAGCATGCAATCGATTGCACAAGTAAAAATTGAATTTTTGCTTTGAAAACTTGAGTAAAAGTTTGGATAAGATAAAATATTTCTTTTGACCATTGAGCATATATGTCTTAAGTTCAAAGTAAGTATTATCATTATACCTTGAAATTTGCTAAGTGCTTGAACCAAAGACTTTATACATAGATTCTTTTAGCTTGATCAATAATATTTACCTTCTTGTCAAAATGGTTTGTCTTCATCGAAACAAAAGTGCATTTGAGAAGCTTGATTTTACAGAACGACTATCCTTTCGATAGAACATCAATCAATTTACACACCATCAATCTAAAAGACAAGTCTATCCCATCCAACATGATCTCATCTACTATCAACAAGAGATTAAGGGTGATCAGTTCCTCAATTTGTCAATAGGTAGCCGATAATCATGATGGGGCATAAACCATCGTTACTAAACTGGAATATTGTTTCTTTAGAACTTATGCTCAAAGTTACCTAAAGCACCATGGTCCAATTAATCTCTCCTCAAACCATGATCTACACCTTGACAGCTTAGCATAAAGTCTCTTCCTTTTCAACATTGTAACTCAAATCACAATGTTCAACATTCCCTTATTCTTACTTAGATTAACTCATAATGTCCTCAATAAACACTGCAACAAACTAACCCAAATATTTTTATTGCATACACAAGTTCTAAATTTTTTCCTCTAACTATCCTCACCCTTCATCCGAATCTGAAGGTAACCCTCCTTAATTCGATATATTGTAGACATACTCGCCTAACAGTTTCTCCATCAAATCGTCAATCCTTTTGAAGTGGATATTTAATCTCTATCATTACTTTACTCAATGGTCGGTAATCCATACACGACCTCATTCAATTGTTTTCATAAACATGCAAACCTCTAAGCCTTATTTCCCAAGGGTTATCCTACTTGCTTAATAGATACAAACACCAGTTCTCTATTGTCACTGAACTCAGATCCATACTCTGGAGGTAAGTTTCAAATATATTTAGGAAAAACATCAGGAATCACACAACACTGGCATACCACTAGCCATCACATTGCACTCTATTCTCCAAGAAGGAAACATAAAAAATACCTGATCATTCTTTCTGAAGACATCCCAACTTGACCTGCAGACAAAATCACAAATTTGTACTCTCTTCAGTTTCCAAAAACAACATAGCTCCAACAATACTTGCGCTCTTTGTAACTCAACAGTGTATTGAACCAACTCTCATACCTGAAACATCTCAGATAAGTAAAAGCTTATCCCCCACTTATTTCAAATCAACCCTTGCAGATAAATAGTTAGAAAAACAAGCAAGTACCGACAGTGTTTCACAAACACGTCGCACACTAAGGAACAAACAACATTAGACAACCTGGCCGGACGAACCGACCTGCTCTGATACCAATTGTAACACCCCATTTTCCCATATGAATATTTATAATGAAATATACGACAAATGCATCAGAGTTCACAACGGGATGCCACATAAATCATAAAATCCATAAATTTCTCAAAATACTTTATTACTTCGTGTATCCAAAAATGGTTATTCGGCAGCGGGAAATCAACATAAAAGTATTTCATTGGCATTCTAGCCTTAACAACAATTAAAATCCACAATACGTGGTCCATCATAAGTTTAAAAGAAAATGTGCAACATTTGAAATCATGCAAAACATAATGAAAATCCTAAATCTAGTGTTACATATCAGGGAGACTCCTAAGACTAAATCTGGTAACATCACTTCAAGCACTACTTGGCTACCTTATTATTTGTACTCCCAAAGAGTACAAACACAAAAACAAAAAAGGGGTGATAATTTCATTCAATAATTACACGGTAAATAAAATATGCTAAGGAGTAGTAAATCACAACATATAGAAAATTCATCACAAATAACCATCATCACATCATACAACATCAATTCAATGTTTATACAATGAAATAGTCCTAAATCAATATGCATCTGGTACCATCAATACATAAGCCTTCAACTCAATGTCAATTGGGCAATAACAGAGCATAAACCCTCAACACAACATCAATCCAGGCCAACATCAGGGCATTAGCCCTCATCCATGAATGCATGCAATATAAACATGCAACAACGTGGAATCATACAAACACAAGGCACAATCCTTCATCACCATGGAAATTTAAGCCATCCTCATCATAATCACCAACATTGCCTCCTATCGGCGTCATCAGCAAAAGAACATCGCAAGAAAATAAACCACAGTTTCAGTGTAACAATGGGGAATAATTCCTATGTTAACTTAGTTACTATAATTATCCTTATAAATATTTATTTTATTCTACCTACTTCAATTTTATGGTTTTAGCTATCCAACGCTTAGAACGACGCATCAAACAGAGTTACAGTTCAAAAGTTATGGTCGTTACAAAAATTGCCAAAAATTGGGCTTCCCTCGGGATAGGTTGCGTCGACCCTTTCGTCGATCACTCCTGGCTTTTTCTAAGCCGCCCCTTCTATTTTTTTTTCCGCTCACTGCTATTGTTGTTTGCGTCGACCGCTTCCCTATTTGCATCGACGCAAACTGTCAAGTTATGATTTTTTCTGTGATTTTTTTGCAATTTCACTAAATTTTGGGTCCTAAAACATCATCTAATCATAGGAATTCATCATCCATTATCATTCTATGTTTCTACATCAATTAGACATCATTTGGGCATTATTATTCATCTTATATTTCATCAAATTCTCATCCAAAATCCTCAAATCCTAATTCTCATTACTTATAGGTTCTAGATTAAGGTTTTATGCAACAATCATCATAACAATGCAAATCACAACAACAATCATAACATAGCATAACAAATACATGTATAATCATATACAATACATAAATTCAATCAAACCAAACAAATTATGCATCAATCATATAAAACAACCTAAGAGGGAAAGAAACCCTCATTATCCTCTCATGTAAGATCACCAATTAGATAATCTATTCACCCCCCTTACCTTATGATTATTGTTGACTTTCAATGCCTCTTCTCGTTCTAAAAATTCTTCTTTGCCTCCATATCTCCTTGTGCCCTAGCTTCTCCTTTGCTCCTCTCCCAATATCTCGATCGTACCAAATAATCTTACAATTCTCTTTTCCCTTAGTTATAACAAGGACCCCTAATATCTTCCTCAATTGCCATCACTTAACATTATACCATTTACCATCATACCCTCACTCTTTCTACTAATTACCATCTTGTCCTTATTTTCTCTACACTTCTGTTATTCTATTATTCTAGTTACTTAAATCCAAATAATTCCAATTAATCACTATTAAATCTAAATAATTCAAAAATGATTATTTAAATTCCAAACCTTCTTACTAACTCATCCTACACCAAACAACTCATCATCTTAAACACCTTATTCATCAAATCATCGCTATTTGCATCACAATTACATCACGAATACACATCATATACCGTCACAAGGACTCAAACAAGGCACCAAAACATCATAAATAAGCATCAAAACATTAAAACACCATCTACTTCAAATAGACTCATATAATCATATTAAATTAATTAATTAAATAATTAACCTAAAATTCGGGGTGTTACACTGATGATGAGTTTCTGAACGAGCCTAGTGATTCTGCTCACAGTTCCACTGAGAGCGCATCTAACGAGATGAGTACCTCAGGAGCATATGAGTTCGAGCCGTGCACATTGGAGCTAGGATCGCCTAGGAAATAATCCTCTGAGCATGTTTCTAATTTCAAAGAGCATCCCAATGATATCTTTACATTGGTGGACTCGAAGATAGAGCGTGGGAGTGCACAAAGAAGTGGGTGATATACATCATCGGGAAGAAAAGTCGGATATGCTCGAAGTTTGAAGCTTGATGACTTCCCATGTATGATATCCCATTCAGGGAGATGGATTTTCGATTTCCTTTCTCGAATCTTCAGGTTGGGTTTTTAGGAATTTTAAACTTGCTATGTCCCAGCTGCATCAAAATTCAATCGCCTTCATGCGAGAATTCGAGATTGTGTGAGACTATATAGGTATCAGGCCACTGTTTCTCTGATCTTCTATTGTTCTCATCTTAAAAGGCAAACATTTGATGCTCAGTTTGGGTGGGTTTCTTTAAAGAAGGAAGATAGGAAAATATTCTAGGTGTATTTGGAGTCTGTCTGTTTCTTCAAGGAGATGTACATGCTCATTCAGCCCATCTCAGTGAGGGCACTATTGAATGTCTTTAGGATTTCTCCAGTGTATGACGAGGATGGGGCCCCTGTCCTGAATGAGGAGGGGAAGCACATGAATAAAATGGTTCACAAGTTCCATTTCCACTAGACTAGGAAGCACTATGATAAGGGGACCGAGGTTTATGTCTGGAAGAAAGGTCAGCTTGGTCCTAAGGACCAGGCTAGTTTTGACTTCCCATCTGCCTTTGTTGCAGGGATTCCTCTTGTCTAGCTGTGGGGAGAGGAGGGAAATCGGTTATCGACAAGGATGGGAAGGCAATTTACGACCTTGGTTTGATAGGTGTCAAGGAGGTCCTCGAGAGCGAGGATCCCGTAGCATATCTGGGTAGTTAATTTATAATCTGATTAAACTTGTGTGCATGACATATTGTTAATGTTTGTTGGCCATAGTTTAATGTTTCCTCACAGATAAGATGAATCCCGCTCAAGAGCGTTTGGCTAAGACGATCACCTCGAGCCTGAAGAAGGCGCAGAAGAGTGTTAAGTCCTCTCTGTCTGACACATGGATGACTCCTATGTCGGGCTCAAGTGCTTCATTGACGGGGCTAGCGGCCCGGGCTCTCTCCCCCTTACAGGTGTCTTCGAGGCTCAAAAGGCAGCACAACAAGGGCACCGTTGATCTGATGGGGGAAAATATAAGGGGAGATACGAGTTGCCTCCTTGCTAACATAACATGGCCTTCTTTGAAGGTTCTTCCTTGTATCTATTTCAGGGCACATCCCTTTTGTTTAAGGAGTTGGATATTCCGGCTAATCGGGTTGCATTGGCGCATGATGTTAGGGCCATTATAAGGGTCCTAGAGATGGTTGTCGCGTACAACGAGGGAGGCTCCTCTCAAGAAGTTGAGATGAGAAAATTGAAGGCTATGTTGTTCGACACTGAGAAGGAGCAAGCCGGCGTGGGGGTTGCTTAGAAGCTGGTAGAGGAGAGCCTGGAGAAATTGACTAAGGAGCATAAGGCAGTGCTTCTCGAGAAGAAATCTTTTGATGAATATGTTGCATCCTTGACAACCGAAGCCGCTCCTGCTGAGTACAAGCCAGAAGAAGCTAAAGGCTTGAAAATCCATGAAGAATTGGTTGCTTGCCTTCAACTAGCGATGGATGATGTTTGGCCATTGCTGAGGGGAGCTTTGACAACACGGTGAAGCAGCTTCAGGTCTTGAATCCTGAGGTCGAGCTCAATACGAACGGGATGGGGCTCCCATTACTATGTGGCCGACAGAGAAAATTATGGTCCCCGAATATCTCAAACATGTTGGGATGTGCCGGTTGGAGAGTTTCTTATCAAGAAACTGTCACTAAGGAGGATCCCTAGCCTGATACTTGATTATCTATTCTCTTTATTCTATTTCGGCCTGCATGTCATTTTGATGTAAATTTGTTTTGTGGGCTTTAGCCCGTTTTTTATGTAAGTTCTGAACAATCGTGGTCCTAGTGGCCACAAGCTTGTCTTTTTGAATGGGGCCCTCGGGCCTCCTTTTTTTAATATCTTGTACAATTGCGACCTTGATGGTCGTATTTTAATTCTCTGGTCGTGGTGGTCATTTTGTTTTAATCTGTATTGCTTAAGTGTTTATAACTTTATATGATTATGTTGATTATGTGAAACGTTTGCATACTTTTGTATGCTTGTCTGCTTGAGACACTTTATATTGATTAAGAGTTTGCGGGGTTTTGCTTGTTAGTTTCTGAGTTCGCTAGTATGGGGAGACTAGACAAACGGCCAGGATGATTACCGGACATGGGTCAGAACTCATGTCTCGTTTTGAGGACCCGAGCCTGGTGGCATGAACTTCCCATTATGAGCTGGGTGTTCTGCCGACATGGTACAACATTGATGGATCTTGTTTGAGGTATCCATGTTGGGATAAGGATATGCTCGTTAAAAGAGTGGAATCTTGCCTCTTCGTTTAATTTCAAGTGCCATGCTTGTACCTAGGCATACACGCGTGGTTAGGCAGAGATGTGTTTGTCTTGTCGACGAAACACGCCGACTATTCAGTGTCTAAATTGTAATATTGCCTAAGTTTTTCGGTGTTCCAAGATCGAGCAAGTTGTTCCCCCTATAGGTTTTCTAGGTAGTAGGCCCCGTTCCCCGTTTTTGCATGAACGCGGTAAGGGCCCTCCCAGTTTATGGCGAGCTTGCCCTTGTAAGATTCTTTGTGATTTCTCTTTAGGAAAAGGCTTTAGACTTTGAACTCTCTCCATATGATTTTGGTGTCATATCGCGTGGCAATTTTTTTCTTAAAATAGACTTCTCGTAAGGCCGCTCCTGTTCGTATTTCTTCGACTAGGTCGAGCTCTTCCCTTAAGGCGACGTCATTCATCTCCTCATCGAGGGGAGCTTCAGTTTGTCTAGAGGGTTCCCTAATTTCGACAGGGATGACGGCCTCAGTTCCGTATTATTGTACCCCAAAATTTACCCTCCCATTTTACTCAAAGCATGCTCCTAGAGATCCTCAATTGCTTAAGGTTGACCAGGAATTGACCAGACAAATTCTCCTCCTAAGTAATGAACCTCTAGCTAGGTTTAACTTTTCATCAAGATGTGTGAGCTCCAAAGGTCCCAAATGTTTTCCATGGTCCTATTATGCCTTCAAGATTGTCCATGACAAATTTCATGCCTCCCACTACAAGTTTTCTCATTCAATTGCCCAAATACTTGAAAATCAATTGTACTAGGTCAAAAGTCAATTGTGGCCCATGTACAGTTATACTTCAAGATTTTTGGTCAACATCAATATTTTGAAGTGATGTCCATCATTTGATCAAGGGTTGATCACGATTTCTTAAGAAATTCTCCTAATCTATCAAAAGTCAAAAATTGCTAAATTAGGGTTTCTATAGGAAAAGTCAACTGAACTTTGACCAGGCATAACTTTCGCATACTTCATCCATTTCCCCCCAACCAAAGCTCATATTGAAGATAATCTCATTCCCTAAAACTTCTCTTTTGTCCTCAAGATCAAGAAATACATCATTTGGAAGATACAAGCTTATACATTACAGCTTCCAATACAAAGGGAGGCTGCCACGACTTCTTGAAAATTCAAAACAAATGTTTAAGGAAAAAAACTATAGCATAAGTCGACACATACCCACATTAGTCGACTAATTCTAGTGAAAAAAACAGGGTATGAGTCGACACATGGCCTTATGCATCGACTCATATTATTATCCAACTCCAAACAGGTATGAGTCGACACAAAGCTTTATGTGTCGACACATATTGTTATCCAGGATCCAAAACAGAGGGAGGAAAGGTGCATGAGTCGACACGCCCCATTATGCGTCGACTCATACTGAGTTTATTTTGTTTTTACAGGAGGAAAAATAATTATGTGTCGATGCATAATAGCATTGTGTCGACACATAATAGTTCAAAATGCATTTTTCCTATCTTTTTACACTTCCTTGACAATTTTCATGGATTGGCTTCATTACTGTCCAACCATTCAATATGGGCTGATGATTTGGACAACTTAGAGGACCAAAAATTCGTGCAAGCATGTCCAGGTTCATAGCAAATTCAAAAAGGGACAAAAATGCACACTTTTTGCAATTTTTTAAATGTTTGGTTATGGCTCTTAAAACACATGTTTATGGATGTTTACTCCCTTGCTACCTTGTCCCCTCCTTCTACTCTATATAAGCAGCATGTTTGCAAGCCTTACACACGCTAACACATTGTACAAGAGCTCTACCAAATTTCAAAAAATATTGTCAAAATCGTGAAAATCCAAAACCTAAGTTCCAGCCATCATCCATCCAAACCAAGCCTTCCATCAACTCCCTGAAGGCTCTAGGAGTCCATTACAATCATCACACAAGCCTAACACAAGCAAGAACCACCATCTTCAATCATCACCATTTGGTAAATTTCTGAAAATCAAATCTTTATTTTTTCACTTTGTTAAATGTTTTAATGCTTTGATTGTTGCTCAGGACCTTCATTAGGACAGACAGACGCTTCACATGGAAGTTTTGGGACCTAGAACACTGGATGCCATTGTTAGGGCATCCATGGTTGTTAGTGTGATATGGTGGCAGAACCGACTATTTTGAATGCTGGTTTGCGTTTTGCGTTTTTTGTTTGCAAAATGTCGTGGTAAGCAAGAGTCGCCACCGACTTTTATTTCATCCAACCGGAAAGGAAAAAACTACATAAAAAATCCTTTTTCGAGATATTCTGAGTACAGGGGGTAGATTATAGAAAGGGAAGGTGTTAGCACCCTTTCTATCCATGGTTTTCCATGGGCTCTTAGGTACTTGCTCATCTTTTTTAAAAAATTGCTTGTGTATGTGCTTTGTTTTGAAAAGTTTGACTCTGTGATAACCCTTGTATCAGTCCTCAAAGGTGTGACGAAGTTGTTTTGAAAGTTGTTTTGAAATGTGTAAGTGTGAAAAGTTTTGATTTGAGCAAGTACCTACTAGCATCTACCTACTCGAAAAAAGATTGTTTCTCTTCTTGTTTCCTTTAGACAGCGTTATCCTACTATTTGAGAAATAGGTAGCACCGTCGTTGGAGTTTGTAAGGGTCAATTCGAAAGGGACATACGATCAATAAAGCAATATTAGGGCACCTTAGTAATAACCCTAGAGTCTTAACATCATATTTGAGGCAACATTTATGAGGCAACATTTCCGAGGCAACATTCGAACGGGACACTTGATCTTTTTAGACAAGAGGGCAACTGTGATCGGTGGAAATAGAACTGACTGTTTAAAGCTGGTTCACGAAATGTCGCGGTAAGAAAGAGTCGCCACCGTCTTTTATTTTCTCCAACATGGAAAGGACAAAAGCACAGCAAAATTCCTTATGAGAATGCTTCTCGGTTCGGGAGGTAGATTTATAGAAAGGGAAGGTGTTAGCACCATTTCTATCCATGGTTATCCATGGGCTCTGAGGTACTTGCTCTTATGTTTTCAAAATGTGTTTGCTTTTCAAAATGTGAGTGGGTTTGAAAAAGTTTCATTGAAAGATTTCAGAGTGACTCTTGTATCTGTCCTCAAGAGTGTTTGAAAAATTTGTTTTGAAAGCTTTTGAAAGTGTCAGTGTGAAAATATTTTTGTTTGTTTTTGAAGAGAGCAAGTACCCATGAGTCGTCTACCTACCCTAATGAATTAGGCTGTGTAAAAGTCCTTAAGGTAGTGCCATCCCACCATTGAGAGGTAGGTCGCACCACCGTTGGATGTGTTCGGGTCAATTCGATTGTAGGGACAGTGTGGTCACCGAAGCAATAGTAGGACACCTTAGAAGTAACCCTAATGTCCTAGATCCTTTTTAATCCGAGGCAACCATTTCGAGGCAACTGGATCTTAGACATAAGGGCGACCGCTAAAACATCCTATACTTGACGACCACGTTTCGAGGCAACGAGTGAAGCGTACCCTAGAAGTGGTGTGTACATTGTGTGTTGTTTTCATGTTATATTTATCTTTGATCAGGAAATTGTGAGCTACGAGTTGTTTTTAATTACCGTACATTCTTTCATGCAATTTAGCAGTTAGGAGTGCGGAAAAGGAAATACGGAAAGATAAAAGCTACGCTATTACAAGGCGCGGGTCTATACATCGCCAAAATACAAATACCCGTTTTTGATAAAGATGCGGAAAGTAAAAAAACAATAAACCTAATTACTATTACATCCTTGACCAGTTACATAATAATCAAATAAGAAAATAGTGCGCGAATAAATTAAACTGGACGTCCGAGGGTGTTAGACCCTTTTTGAGAAATTAAGAGTTTTTGTCCTTTGCTTAAAGTTAAATTAAAACCTAATTATTTAATTAATTATTTACAAGAAAGATATTTTTGTGTTTTTTTGTATTTAATAAAGAAATTAAAATCAAAAGAAAACCCTAGTTCTAAGTTTATTTTAATTATTAAGAAAATGTTGAAGTTGACCTAATTTAAGCTAATTAATTAATTTACATTTTTATGTACAAAAATAATAATTAATAAATAGTAATAATGATGATTAATAAAATATGATTAAAAAAGAAATCAAAACCTAATTCTATGCAATTTTATTTTTATTAAGAAAAAGGATTAAAATTTAAACCTAAATTAAACTAAGTTAGTTATTAATATTTATTTACAAAAATAGGTTAATGGTAAATTTAATAAATAATTCAAAATAAAACATTTTTTGAGTTTCTGATTTTTATTAGGAAAAACTATTTTATGGTGAATTAATAATAATTATTAAAAACAACAATTGAAAGAAATTAAAAGAAAAGAAAAGAAGATAAAATGAATTGTGCAAACCAATGGGGTAAGATGGCCCAAGTGGAGGTGAAATGCTGGAATTCAGGCCCAGGAAGCACAAAGCCTCGTTGACTTTTCCTGATCATGCGCTTGCTGTTTGACTGGGACACACCATGGACTTTGTCTCTTGGCCACTGGATTGGGCATCATGGCCACTTGGCAGGCTTAGGCGTGAGGCTTATAGTGGAACACTGGATGAACGTTGCATGGGAACGTTTGAGAAAAAATATCAACAATTATATGGGGGACCTGGGAATCGAACCCAGGTCCCAGTACTTGCAAGCCACGTCCTTTGCCAGTTGAGCTATCAAGCGCGTTTGTTAAACTAATGGACAACAAATATTATATAAAAAAACAAACATTAATGGTATAGAACAAAATAAAGCGCGCCAGATTTGAACCCTCCAATCACATGATGCCACGCACGTCTTCTTCTTCGTTTCCTGTAAAAAACAAAACAAGATAGCGGGGGTTTTAAACCCCCACAAAGCAAAAGTCCCAAAAATAGCGATTAGAGCTATGGGTCACATAAAAAGAGCGCGAGGGTCTTGATGGTTTCGTCTTGTTGCAACGAATTCATCCATACAGGTCTTGAGGTCTAATTTTACAGTATACGCAAAGCCCTAATTCTCAAGCTTTGAAACCCTAGATATCTCCCATGGTGGATTTCGATTCAGGCAGTTTTAGCATAATTAAACTATGTCAAAAGCTTCAGGGAGATGTCAGCAATACAAATCAACAAGCAAAACATGTCAATGATGCATAAAAATTGGATTTCGATTATGGGAATATTTGGTCAAACTGTGACTCTATTTTACCGTTTCCTTGGGTATGAGAGCTTGTTCTTGATGGCAATGGCTTCCTGGAGACTCAGGCAATATGTTTGAATCACTTTTAGGCTTTGAATCCACCTGCAAATAGGAAATCAGTTTCACACTTTTTCTCAATTTTTTGCAACTTTGTTATGGAGTTCTATGGCAGCTTTTTCGTTGTTAGCACTAGGGTTGTCCTCAGCATATGTATGTGATGAGAATTAGGTTAAAACTTTGGCCCAAAAGTCCATGAAATTAAGTTTGCAATCTTTGATTTTCAATCATATAATTTCCAATCTTTTTTCAATGAAAACCTTGCCAATTATGGATGATTTTCCTTTTTTGATTGAGAAACGAGTTTTCCAGCTTGCCCTGATCTGATTTGCTTCACAAAAGATCCAAAAACATATCTTTTTAATTTTCCTATAATTAAAATCAATTAAATGAATTAATATTAATATAAATTCAATTAATTAATTACAAATAAGAAAATAAATTATTTTGAGCTCAATGGGTCGTGCATAGGCTTTGGGTAAAGTTTCAAGAAGGAATTTGAGGCCCATTAGAAAAAATGAAGAGTTTTAGGCAAAGTTGACTTTTGAAAGTTCCCAAAAATTTCCCAACTTCTCCAATGCATATCTTGCTCAATGTTGAAGCTATGAACATGTTCTTGGACACTTTGGAAAGGTCTTGAAGTCCTCTAACCAATGCCTTTGGTCCCATGTCATTTTGATTTACCAATCTCAAGTTATGGTCTTTGACTTAAAGTGCCTTTTTGTTGACTTTTGAAAATGACCTATAATGTTGAAATTGATAACTTTTTGTGAGAGCATTTCTTGGACTTGGAATGTGAAGATGAGTTGTAGGAAATGTCATCCCCTTCAAAATGAGCATTGGATGGGATTTTTATGATAAACCATGAAAAAGTTATGCCTTGGTCAATTTTCAGTTGACTTTTCAGCTGTCCAAAAATAGAAACTTTTGCATCTTGAGACTTTTTGAGCCATGCTTGTGGAATCATGATCAAGAATTAATCAAATGATGATTGTGGCTTCAAAATAAGATGTTGACCAAATTTTTTGACTTTTGACTGCCAAATGACTATTTTGCCCCTACAGTTGACTGTGAAGCATTTAGGGCTTTTGATTGTGCAACTTGATGCTGTGAGTCTTGAAACTTGACATATAGATGCTTAACAATGTATATAGGCATATGGGACTTGATTGGACCCTTGGAAACCTCAATTTCTTTGCAAGAACCAAAACCCTAATTTTGACTGTGTTAGGAGGCAATTAGACTGTGCAACCCTTGAGGGTTTTTGAAGCTTGATCTTGCCAAATCTTGAAGAATATGGGAGGGAAAATTTTGGGGTACAACAGTTGCCCTTGTTCAATCTTCTTAGACCTGAGGATGTAGATTGGCTGGCGTGCCTTTCGTAATCCGAAGGTGGAAGATGATTGAACACTAGAGTGCCCAGAAATTTGCACTCACATAGTAGAATGTTAGCAGTGTGATGGCGGGAATGGGCTTATAGATTCCATTTGGAGAGATGGTGGATAGGGGGATGGGCTTATAGATGCCATCTGGAGGTGTCGATCGCGTAAGAGATTCCTTAGCGAGAACTTGCGTACCTGAAAAAGAAAGATAACTACCTGGCCTGTTACAGGGGTTGATCCTCCAATTCTTTATGTAGATATGCCCTGGCTAGATGCAGGTATCGAATCTACGAATATTCGCTCACAGACGTGCCCTGGCTAGATACAGGAATCGAATCTGGAACTTCAAAAGGTTGTTTGCAGACATGCCCTGGCCGGATACAGGTATCGAATCTAAAACAAACACTCACAGATATGCCCTGGCTTGATACAGGAATCGAATCTGGAATTAGTCGTCAACAGATATGCCCTGGATTGATACAGGAATCGAATCTTCAAACTCTTCAGACGTTCCCTAGCTAGATGCAGGAATCGAATCTGGAATTAGTCGTCAACAGACATGCCCTGTCTTGATACAGGAATCGAGTCTTCAAACTCTTCAGACGTGCCCTGGCTAGATGCAGGAATCGAGTCCGGAAATAGTCGTCAACAGATATGCCCTGGCTGGTTACAGGAATCGAATCTTCAAACTCTTCAGACGTGCCCTGGATGGATACAGGAATCGAGTCCGGAAATAGTCGTCAACAGATATGCCCTGGCTGGATACAGGAATCGAATCTTCAAACTCTTCAGACGTGCCCTGGCTGGATACAGGAATCGAATCTGGAATTAGTCGTTAACAGATATGCCCTGGCTGGATACAGGAATCGAATCTTCAAACTCTTCAGACGTGCCCTGGCTGGATACAGGAATCGAGTCCGGAATTAGTCGTCAACAGATATGCCCTGGCTGGATACAGGAATCGAATCTTCAAACTCTTCAGACGTTCCCTGGCTGGATACAGGAATCGAATCCGGAATAGTCGTCAACAGATATGCTCTGGCTGGATACAGGAATCGAATCTTCAAACTCTTCAGACGTGCCCTGGCTGGATACAGGAATCGAATCTGGAATAGTCGTCAACAGATATGCCCTGGCTGGATATAGGAATCGAATCTTCAAACTCTTCATACGTGCCCTGGCTGGATACAGGAATCGAGTCCGGAAATAGTCGTCAACAGATATGCCCTGGCTGGATACAGGAATCGAATCTTCAAACTCTTCAGACGTGCCCTGGCTGGATACAGGAATCGAATATGGAATTAGTCGTCAACAGATATGCCCTGGCTGGATACAGGAATCGAATCTTCAAATTCTTCAGACGTGCCCTGGCTGGATACAGGAATCGAGTCTGGAATTAGTCGTCAACAGATATGCCCTGGCTGGATACAGGAATCGAATCTTCAAACTCTTCAGACGTGCCCTGGCTGGATACAGGAATCGAATCCGGAATAGTCGTCAATAGATATGCCCTGGCTAGATACAGGAATCGAATCTTCAAACTCTTCAGACGTGCCCTGGCTGGATACAGGAATCGAATCCGGAATAGTCGTCAACAAATATGCCCTGGCTGGATACAGGAATCGAATCTTCAAACTCTTCAGACGTGCCCTGACTGGATACAGGAATCGAGTCCGGAAATAGTCGTCAACAGATATGCCCTGGCTGGATACAGGAATCGAACCTTCAAACTCTTCAGACGTGCCCTGGCTGGATACAGGAATCGAGTCTGGAATTAGTCGTCAATAGATATGCCCTGGCTGGATACAGGAATCGAATCTTCAAACTCTTCAGACGTGCCCTGGCTGGATACAGGAATCGAGTCCGGAATTGCGACAGTTGATAGTAATCATCTTTGTATTGACCTTTTTCCTGAAAAGGCGAAACATTAGTTGTATGCAATGTCATGATGTATGAAATGCGTGATGTTCTCAAAATAAATGAGATTGTATGTTCATGATGCGTATGCGCATGCTATAATGTATGAAAAGGTGATGTTTATGGATGTATTTTCGTCTAGGGAAATAAATCCTTGACGGATGCCGGGAAGTCAAATCCTGGGCTGATGCTGAAGAGTAGAGTTTTCATTTCCACTGGGGATGATGATTGCAAGAATAAACCGGTGGGAGGAGATGACTCCGTTGAGGCATAAACTTGGTTGAAGAGATTATTCTGCGGGGAAATACTCTGTGGGAAGAGAGGCACTTTGCTGAGGTGTTGATGATAACTCCGCTGGGGATACCGTTGATGAGTTATGTTGGGGATTTGATGAACTCCGCTGGGGGATAGAAAGAATTTTGTCGGGGACGATCTTTCCGTGGCAATTGGCTGAGGATAACCCAGTTATATCCTGGTGGGGAAATAACCTTCTGAATAAAGCCGGGGAGAGCGTTCGTACTCTGCAGGTGATAAGCTTCCAGAATCTACTGGGGATAAGCTTCCTATTGGGGAGATTGATTCAACTTTCCTAGGGAAACTTTTGAGATTACACTGGGGAAGTGGCTCCACTTGTAGTGTCTGGATTCCGCCGGGGATGCTTGCTTAGGAACATCTGTATACTCCGTTGGGGAATATTGAGATCTTCGGGATACCCACTTTCCTTGAGGCTGACTGAGGATAACTCTGCTCGGGAAGAGTGTTGCTGACTTGCTGGAGATACGGTGCCTTGTTAGGATTGATGGGAGACCAACTGCTTGGGAGAGTATTGCTGAGTCTTATCTTACTCGGCGGGGAGTGAAGGTATCTGGATTACATTCTTCAGCCGAACTTACCTTGGTACCTTGGTGGACAGAGCAACTAGATTGCTTTAGACAACTCATTATTGCCCCTGTTTCTAATATCACCTGTAATTAGTCCTTTGTTTCGCGTGCAAATATTTATGAGTTAGCAATTAGTGTCAAATGCATATATCACAATTGAACATTGGACGTTCTTTACAAAACAAAACAAAAAAAGGAAAAAACAATTGGCCATTGGTCTGAAAAGTGAATTTGTATTGATTTTTGAATTTGCCTGTAAATAGGCGTTTATGTACAAGAGGCTGACGTCCTAGTAAGAGAACGCCGCCGAACAACAGAGTTTATACAATTTTGTGAAAGGAAAACAAAACAGCTATGTGAAAAATAATCCCACTGGGTTTCAACTCTGCTATCGCCTTTATGTCTTCAAGCGTCTCATCACTTGGTTGCTTAGTTGAAGATGAAGCTGATTGATCGATGCCGTCTGAGCCTGATGTTTGATACCGGATTCTGGATGCAAGGTGATTCAATGAGACATAGTATTACGCTTTAATCCCTAACTTTTTCCTGGACTGCCCTTTCGGGTTTTCAGTCCACCGGGATACCCATTTTTGCCCAAGCCGCCTTTTCAGGTTTTCGACTTGCCGGGTGTACCGATTTTTTCATTTTTCATCCCTTATTTTTGCCCGAACCCTTTTGGTTCGTCGGGAAGCCCTTACTTTTGCCTAGGTGTGTCAACCTAGCGGGTCTTTTATTATGCGTAGTATCTTTTTACTATGTCTGCATTGGCGGGGTGAGGAAGGTCGTCACCATCCATAGTGGTTAGAATCATAGCTCCTCCTGAGAAGACATGTTTAACCACAAACGGCCCTTCGTATGTGGGGGTCCATTTTCCCCTGGGATCACTTTGAGGAAGAATGATGCGCTTGATTACCAGGTCCCCAACTTGATACTCTTGTGGTCTGACTTTCTTGTTAAATGCCTTGATCATCCGTTTTTGATACGTTTGACCATGACAAATAGCAGTGAGTCTCTTTTCGTCAATTAGGTTTAATTGATCAAGTCGAGTCTGGATCCAGTCATCTTCGCTCAAGCCTGCATCCTTCATTATCCGGAGAGAGGGTATCTGGACTTCAATCGGCAAGACTGCCTCCATGCCATAGACCAAGGAAAAGGGAGTTGCCCCGGTTGACGTTCTTGCTGAGGTACGGTAACCGTGAAGAGCAAACGGTAACATCTCGTGCCAATCTTTGTACGTCACTGTCATCTTCTGCATAATCTTCTTGATATTCTTATTAGCTTCTTCTACGGCCCCATTCATCTTCGGCCGGTAGGGAGAAGAATTGTGGTGCTGTATCTTGAATTGCTCGCAGAGCTCAGTGATCATCTTGTTATTAAGATTGGTACCATTGTCCGTAATGATCCTTTCCGGGACGCTGTATCGACAGATCAAGTTGTGTCGAATGAACCGTGCCACAAAGTTCTTGGTTACCGTAGCATAGGAAGCTGCTTCAACCCACTTTGTAAAGTAATCGATCGCCACCAGGATGAAGCGATGCCCGTTGGATGCCGTAGGTTTGATCTCATCGATCATATCAATGCCCCACATTGCAAAAGGCTAAGGTGTCGTCAAGACATTCAGAGGGACTGGAGGAACATGCACCTTATCATCATAGATCTGGCATTTGTGACACGTCCGAGAATGTTGGTAACAGTCAGCTTCTATTGTGGACCAGAAATATCCTGCCCGAAGGATTTTCTTTGCCATGGTGTGTCCACTGGAATGCGTTCTGAAGGTACCTTCATGCAACTCTATCATGATTCTTGCTGCTTCATCCGGTCCAGGTTCTTCGCAGTAGGTTACCAACATGATATTCTCATCCGAGAACTCGAAATTTATGGACGGGTAGTCATCCACGGCCTGATGCACCAAATGATCCGCCAATACACTCCCCTTGATTGCTTTTTGGGTTGTGTATTGGATGTCGTACTCGGTCAAGATCATCTGCCATCTTGCTATTCTTCCGGACAAGACAGGCTTCTCAAAAATATACTTGATTGGATCCATTTTTGATATCAACAAAGTGGTGTGAGTCAGCATATACTGTCTCAGCCGGCGAGCAGCCCATGCCAAAGCGTAACAAGTTTTCTCGAGCAATGAGTATCGGGTCTCACAGTCGGTAAACTTTTTGCTAAGGTAGTAAATAGCGTGCTCTTTTCGGCCAGACTCGTCATGCTGCCCCAGCACACACCCCATTGAATTGTCTAGCACTGTCAATTATAAAATCAAGGGTCTTCCTTCAACTGGAGGCATCAAAATTGGTGGTTCTTGAAGGTATTCCTTGATTCTTTCGAAGGCGGTCTGGCATTCATCATTCCACTTTACCACTTGATCTTTCTTCAGCAGCTTGAAGATTGGCTCACAAGTAGCAGTCAGATGTGAAATGAACCAGGCGATGTAATTTAGACGTCCCAAGAAACCTCTAACTTCCTTTTCTGTGCGGGGAGCCGGCATCTCCTGTATGGCTTTTACTTTTGCAGGGTCTACCTGAATACCTTTGTCACTGACAACGAAACCTAGAAGCTTACCAGACCTTACCCCAAAGGTACACTTGTTCGGATTTAACCTCAGCTTGTACATTTTAAACCTGTCAAACAGTTTCTGGAGATGATCAAGGTGCTCTTCCTCGGTCTGGGACCTAGCTATCATGTCATCAACATAAACCTCAATCTCGTGGTGAATCATATCATGGAACAAAGCGACCATGGCGTGCTGATATGTTACCCCAGCATTCTTCAACCCAAAAGGCATTACCTTGTAACAGAAGGTGCCCCACTGTGTAATGAAAGGTTGTCTTCTCCATGTCTTCAGGAGCCATCTTGATCTGGTTGTAGCCAGAAAAACCATCCATGAAGGAGGAGATCTTGTGTTGTGTGGTGTTGTCGACTAGAACATTAATGTGAGGAAACGGGAAGTCGTCTTTGGGGCTTGCCCTATTCAGATCTTTGTAGTCTACACACATCTGTACCTTACCGTCCTTCTTAGGTACCGGCACGACGTTGGCAACCCACTGCGGATAAGAAGTGACAGCTAAGAACCCTGCATCGAACTGTTTCATGACCTCTACTTTGATTTTCTCTGACATTTCAGGATGCATACGGCGGACCTTCTGGTTTACTGGAGGGAAATCTTCCTTAGTCGGTAGGCGATGAACCACAATATCAGTGTCTAAACCAGGCATGTCTTCATAGGACCAGGCGAAGATCTCAACATAGTTGTGTAGCATCTGTATTAACCGTTGTTTGACACTAGGCTCCAGATTCGCACCTATCTTAACCTCTTTCATGTCTTCCTCTGTACCCAAATTTACTGACTCAACTGGCTCTTCATGAGGTTGTATGGCCCTTTCTTCCTGCTGTAGTAGTCTAGCAAGCTCTCCAGGCACCTCACAATCATCCTCACCTTCATCCTCAGTTTGGTTGATCGGATTTTTGAAGTCATAACTGGCAGTAGTAGAGTCGTTATCAATGGGATCCATAGTGGATATGGATATGCAGTATGATACATGAGTGTGTGTAAGAAAATAGCTATCTTGATAAAGTGAGAGACAGAAAAGAAAAACAAGGAGCGCAAAATTTGTAATGCAAGAAACGTCCAATGCTTTATTAATGATATATGAAATGACAAATAATAGCCCTCACAAACAAAGCCAATATGCCTCGTGCAAGGCATCGGGCCGTAAAGTTTCAAACTGTTTATTACAAATCTTAAAACAAAAGTCAATTACTGCGGAATAAAAGAAATAGGTATGAAGTCCTTCGCCGTCCAGTTATTCAATCCACCATTGGTTGTTGGGTAGATCCAGCTGTCGATGTCTGAATCTTCTTCACTGTCCTCAATTGCATTAACTCCTCGATTGCTGATGTGTAGAGGAGGTCTTCCAATCCGTGCGTGCCGAACAGCCCTTTGAGCCCCTGTAGTAAAGCCCAAACCAAATTTGTCAGTTTTGTGAGTGAAATCAGGGAGCCGACCCCAATTGGTACACCCACCTTCTTCAATTACAGCCCTGGCATCCTTGAGAGAAGACATCTTCAGCGGAGGTTTGTTGGTAGTAACTTCGGTTGACGCCAAAGTCTGAGGGACCTCTTTGAAGTTCTGACAAGGGGTTTCTATGAATTCCCCGTCCATCTCCACGTAGCGGAAGGAATTGAGATGACTCACCATATACTTTTCTTCACCTTGCACCGTGACAATCTTCCCCTTTACCAGATATTTCAACATTTGATGGAGTGTGGACGTAACTGCCCCAGCCTTATGAATCCAAGGACGACCTAGTAAGCATGAATACGATGGTCTGATGTCCATTATGTAGAAGGTGGACCCAAAGGTCTGAGAACCCACTCTGACAAGGATGTCCACTTCCCCGTGCACCATTCTTTTTGATCCATCAAAAGCCCTTACCACAATGTTACTAGGCTTTAGAGTCAAACCCTCACAATCTAGACGGTCTAATGCTTTCTTTGGCAGAACAATTAGTGAGGACCTGGTATCTACCAGCACATGGGCCATAGTGGTTCCCCCGCACTCGATCGAGATGTGCATAGCATCATTATAACTTCTTCCTTTCGGTGTCAGATCCGTATCTGAAAAACCCAGCCCATTGTCAGCAGTCAGGCTGGCCACACAATCTTTAAACTGATCTGCTGAGGTTTCCTGTAGCACGTGCGCCATCTTGAGAAATGAAATTAAAGCCTTCGCGTGGGCTTCAGAACATAATAGCAGGGACAACATGGAGATCTTTGACAGGGTCTACCCCAGTTGCTCGACCACATTGTAGTCGCTCTTCTTGATAATCGTCAGTATTTCCTCTATTTCTTGTTTAGAGGCTTTCACAATGATTTTCTTAGGTGCCTCCATCCGGGCAGGCTCACCTATAATTTCCTTGCCCCGAGTCCCAGATGGCTCAGCAACAGGGGTGATAACTGGAGTAAGAACAAGAGTAGTAGCAAGTGTGATAACTGGAGTAGGAACATGGGAAATGTTAGGAGTGCTGGTTGGAGCAGCAGTTGGAATAGCAGTAGGCTTAATGATCTTGGAGCAATCTCAGGAGAGAAAACCCTTCCACTTCGGGTAACTTTACTAGTCCCGACAATATTACTGACATCAGTATCAGCTTCTTCAGTCTTTAGATCTTGCTTAATACCATGGTAATATACATCAGCACCATAATTCCATGGGACAACCTTGTCTGAGGTGTATGAAATGGGACCGGGAACAATGATTATTAACGGAGCAATTCTTGGAACTGGTGTAATCCTAACAGGTTTTCTCGAGGAAACCTTGGAAGGATTGGCAGAAATTATTGTAATGGCGACGTCTTCATTGGGAACAACAGGAGTCGTAGTCTTCTCAAACAAAATTTCTTTATTATCCATCAGGCGCTGAACACCTGACTTCAACAAACAGCAACCAACAGGTATAATCGAACACATGTGGCAACCTTCACCACAACCCAGAAATAAACCGGCCAACAGCAAATTCTTCTTAACGGTCATCAGAGGAGTAGAAATTTCTTCAACAGAGGTCACAAACAAATCGGTGTCAACAGCATTAACTCCATGACCATGTTTGGGCATGGGAGCAGTTATAACATTCAGCTTTTCTGGAGCATCGAACTATGTATCCTTGGCTTCGAGTAAATCTTGTACTTTATTTCTCAGGGCCCAGCAATCATTCATATCATGGCCTCGACTCTCAGAATGGTAGGCGCACCGCGTGTTGGGATTGTATCTGGGAGAGTTAGTGTTTGGATTCTTGGGAGCCTCTTTCAAGGTTGCCAAGTTGAATTTCAACAGGTGAGGTAACACTTTGGCCAATGTCATATTGATGCGGGTAAACTGCCGTTGTGGTCTTTCCACCCTTTGTTGATTGTTGCATTATGGGGAAACTGCGGGTCTTGGTATCACTACAGCATTTACCATTTGACGGTGTTCAGATCTGTTTTGGCCCCTCGGGCTATAGACTGCACTAGCTTCCTTCTTACCGGTGAAAGGCTTCTTTGCTGAATTTGACGAAGCATCCTTCTGAATTTTACCACTCCGAATGCTAGCCTCCACTCTTTCTCCAGTCAAAATCAACTCAGTGAAACCAGATGACAAGCTACCGATTAAGTGATTAAAAAATGGACCAGATAGCGTCCCCAGGAACATGTCAACCAACTCCCTATTAGACAAAGGGGGTTGGACTCTTCCAGCCAAGTCTCTCCACTTTTGAGCATAGTCCTTAAAACCTTCACATGCACACATGGACATACCCTGGAGCTGAGTACGAGTGGGAGCAAGGTCGGTGTTGTACTGATACTGCTTGTAGAAAGCAGCAGCAAGATCCTCCCAGTTCCGGACATTAGCTCCCTCCAACTGATAGTACCATTCAAGCTGAGTCCCTGACAGAGTATCTTGAAAGAAATGTACCCACAAATTTCTATCAGTAGTGTGGGGTTGGATTTTCCTGACATACAAACAGAAATAGAGTTTTGGACAGGATACTCCATCGTACTTGGAAAAACCCGGAGCTTTGAACTTATGAGGGATCACCACTCCCGATACCAGTCCCAATTCTCCAAAATCCAAACCAGGTATTTTCTGAATCTCCATAGCGCTCAGCCAGTCTTCTAGCTGTTTGTATCTATCCTCAGCAGGAGGATATTGCTCATCGTCGTAATCAGTATCGTTGTCAAAAACTGTAGGGCTAAGGTCTTTTTCCCTTTCTTGGTTCTCCCCATCCTTGGATGAGGAGGTTAGATCAGCTGGTTGTCTCAACCTTTCTCCGAATCTTCTACCCATGTTCAGAATACCGACCTTCTTCTTCTTCTTCTTCTCTTTCAGAATAAGGGTCTTCAGATCCTCCTGCCCTTTAGCCAGACTTATGAACATCTGTTGGAATTGGGCGTTCTGTGCTTGAAGATCTTTGATGGCTTGATCGGAAGACATTTCTGCTGAAATAAACAACGAAGAAGATGAGAAACCTATAAGGGTACCTATAATGGTGTGCATGATAATGGGATGCGTATGTAATGATTTCAAAGATTTTGGGAGATTTAAATTTGTAAACCAAAAATAAACAAAACTTTATTAGCTTAACTTTGAAAAGTTAAACAATGCCTTTTAAGGCGTTACAAAGAAGTAAATAAAACAAAATATAAAACTAGAAAAAGCAAAATCAAAAGTCCCATGGTTGCTTCCTCTTTGTGCTGATGTAGTCATTGATCACTCTTTCTTCCTCGAGCTTCCTAGTGAGCTTCAAAATCTTCCTTTCTTGCTCGTGGTACTATTCCCGATAAGTATCCCGTTCATTCTTCAGCTGAATCCAAGACCTCTGTAACTCCCCATGATCAGTAGGCATGTAAGGATAGAGAACCGTGTAAGGAATGCCTTCTTCATTATTGGTCTCTACAATCACTGGTAACACGGCCTCATAGGGCATCCCAAGCTTCTGGGCATGAGCTCGGACCCATTGGAGGTAAGGCTACATAGGAAGGGAAGTCTTTGGTCCCAACTCTTGGGGGTCAGATCTATTCACCATGCCTCAAGCTCGTATAAACCTTCAGTGATGCTCCTTAGCGTCCTCCTTATAGTCAAATACAATGTCCTCAAGAAGTAGCTCATAGGGACCATATCTTCGAGCACGACCAAATTGTCGTAAGGCTAGACAAGGATTGTAATTTATACCCCCCTCTGATTCCAAGCAATGGCACATTAGGGTATCCCCCACAACGGTCAATAACAGCAGTGTCTTCCATAGCCCGGGAACACCAAAGGATATCTGTATGAGAAAGTGACATTATTATGTACGACCAACCCACACCTTCTTCGTTCTTCAACACAGCCTTAGGGAGGTGAGAAATAAACCACCTCGACAGCAACGGCATGCAGCACATGAGAGCCCCTCTTCTCCTCATAGTATGAGTATAGAGAGCATGTAAGATATCTCCCAGCAAGGTAGGCACAGGGTTGCGAGAAAGGAAAATCTTGATCGCATTCACAATTACAAAGGAATCTAGATTAGGGAAGAGAACCAAACCATAGATAAGAAGAGCCAAGACATATTCAAAAGCCTGGAAATCCAAATCATCCCAAAATAGTTGAGCCTGGTCCATCAGAAACTTGGCTAGAAAACCTTCGACCCTGCTTCGTGTTTCCCAATTGGATACTACATCAACCCGTTTCAAATGTAGAGCTGAGGAAATATCTTCTGGTCTAGGAACTTCTTCCATACCTGTGAAGGGTGCCTGTTCAAGGATGAATATACCCAATAGATGAGAGAACTCTTCTAAGGTGGGTACCAGCTGGTATTCTGGAATGGTGAAGAAATGATGCACGGGATCAAAGAACTGAAATAGTACGCTCATCATCTGCTCATCAAGATTTGAAGTAACTAGACTGAGAAGTTGACCGTGTATCTTAATGAACATAGAAGTCTCAGAAACTCTTGAGGCTAGCTCTTTAAGTTGGGCAGGTATTTGCACAAAGTTGACTCGAATGGTATTTCTACGCACGGAAGCCATGATCTGTAAAACAGAACAAAGATAAATTCCCTTGGTCTTTGAAATGGTTAGTGTAATGAAGTATGAATGCCATGTTGTGATGCATGATGTCATAATAAACCACAGGTATAGAAAACAAAGATATTACAAACACAGTCAAATCACACAAAGCCCTTAGGTTTAAGGCTTGCACGAGGTCAAAGATAATACCCTCTTGAAGTTAAGTTGGTTCAAACCTGTCCTAGGAAAAGTAATCGGGTTCTAGAGGATCTCAATATCACTGACCATCCTCTATCGGTCATGGTTTCAGCTCACACAATCTTTTCTTGCAGTCGGAATTATCTCGAGAGTATGGTCTCAATGAGTGTAGCATCGAGTATCAACCAGTTCTCAGCTTTACACCGAGGCCGGATATCTCACTACTTTCTAATGGCCAAGTTTGGCGATTAAAGGTTCTAAGGTCAGTTGATGCTTAATGATACCATGCAGCGATCCCGTATTCTCCTCGTTTCTCCACAAGGGATACTGGTACCAACCAATGTGCCACATCAACGTAGCTACTGCTTCAACCGTATCAGTCTACGCCGTACAGTTCCCTCATAGTCTATTGCTACTTACCTAAAAGGTATCCTCAGATCCGGGTTAGGATCTATAGTAACCCCAAATAAAACCCTTAAAAGTAAAGCAAACAAAGAAAACAAGAGAAGAAATTATGATGAACTAGATCCTAAGGTATACCCCACTTATTAAGTCCCCAACAGAGTCGCCAGTTCTGTGATGCGGTGGCAAAACCGACTGTTTTGAATGCTGGATTTTGTTTTGCATTTTGTGTTCGCAAAATGTCGCGGTAAGCAAGAGTCGCCACCGACTTTTATTTCATCCAACCGGAGAGGAAAAAAGTACATAAAAAAAATCCTTTTTCGAGATATTATGAGTACGGGGGGTAGATTATAGAAAGGGAAGGTGTTAGCACCCTTTATATCAATGGTTTTCCATGGGCTCTTAGGTACTTGCTCATCTTTTTTTAAAATTGCTTGTGTATGTGCTTTGTTTTGAAAAGTTTGACTCTGTGATAACCCTTGTATCAGTCTTTAAAGGTGTGACGAAGTTGTTTTGAAAGTTGTTTTGAAATGTGTAAGTGTCAAAAGTTTTGATTTGAGCAAGTACCTACTAGCATCTACCTACTCAAAAAAAGATTGTTTCTATTCTCGTTTCCTTTAGACAACGCTATCCTACTATTTGAGAAATAGGTAGCACCGTCGTTGGAGTTTGTAAGGGTCAATTCGAAAGGGACATACAATCACTAAAGCAATATTAGGACACCTTAGTAATAACCCTAGAGTCTTAAGATCATATTCGAGGCAACATTTCCGAGGCAACATTCTTACGGGACACTTGATCTTTTTAGACAAGAGGGCAACCACTAAGACACCCTATACTTAATGATCGTTTACCGAAGGCAACCGAAGTGAGAGTATACCCTAAGAGTGATATGTGCGAGTGAATAGTTTCAGTTATTTATCTTTGCACATTAGGGTTTTCTAACTGTATTAATTTATCATGCATTCTTGTCATACAATCCTATTAGCATACATCTAAGCAGTCAAATATTTGCGAGAATTAAAAATGCGAGAAAGTAAATCTACGCTATTACAAGGCTTCGGGGAAAGGGATTAATTACATAGCCAAAAACCCAAAAAAAAAAGCGATAAGTAAAAAGAGTCATAGATTAAACTATTACAAACCATGAGCAGTTACAGAAATATTAGCAAAAATAATTAACACGCGCACGATGAATCGAATACGGAACAACTATGGTTTTGACCCTTGCCTAAACCTAATTGCGATTGATAAAAAAAAGTTTTGTTTTGTTATTTAAAAATAAATAAATCCATAAATTAAAAAGAAAATCCTAATTCTAATTAATTTTAAATTAAGAAAAACAAATTAATTTATTCTAAAACCTATTTTTTGTATTTTTATTTATTTGAGAAAAAGAGAAAAATTAAATTAAATTAAAAGTTTAACCTAATTTCTATTTGATTTTATTTTTGAAAACAAATTACAATTTCCCTAATTTAAACTAAATTAAATTAATTTTGATAATAATAAAATAAAAAAACTAATCCTAATTTTTGGTGAATTAATGATTTTATGGTTTTTGTGAAAAATAAATTAATTTGTGAATTAAATAAATAAAGGAAATTAAAAGAATAAAAGATAAAAATAAAAAAATAAGTAAATGGGCCTGGTGGTGCTTAGCAATTGGGAGGGTGTGCTAAGGAAATTTTGGGCCCAAATCAAACTCAGCCCTTTTGACTTCACATGTTTCCGTGCATGCATTGACCTGGGACGTATGGTGGGTCTTCAGTGGAACAACCTTGGATCTGGCTGGAGAAGCGTGTGATGGCCAAATGTTGATGGCGTACGGTGGACTTCTTGACTTGCAATGCGGTGGATTACCTATTGAAAAATATTATGAACAAAGGTTGAGACCTGGGGATCAAACCCAGGTCCTCATGCACTTTTCCAATGCACGCTTGCCATCTGTGCTGCAAATGTTATTTGTACATATAATAAAAACAAAATGTAATATATGGAAAATGATGGCTAATGGAAAAACACGCTAAAATTCAAATCATCTAGCCAGGGAGTGCCACACATCCATCTTCTTCCTCCCAACCGTCGTTTTAGGTAAACAAACTTTTACCTACAGATGCTTACTGTAGGTATATCCTTGTCCATCTCCAAAATTGCGTAGGCTCGAGATAAATGGCTATGGCTGGTAGCAATCAACTCGTATCATCCTCACGAGTATCATGGTACCAGAGTTAATACCCAATTGTGCCTGCATAAAAAGCCCTAAACAAAAACATGAAACGCTAATTATGGCATCTCTTGATTCCTGTACTAAAAACACAATTAAACAATACCAAAAGCTTGCAAATTCACTGATAAACAAGATCAAAGTTTTGAGACAAAACCGTGACTTCTGTGCCTCTGATTCCAGGCGTGATGAAGCTTGCAATTGGTTGAAATCCCTTCTGGAGATGTCCAGGAATCTATTGGTGTTGTGAGAACGGCTCGAATTGGCTTCTAGAATGGAAATTGGATCACCACTTATCTTGAAATTTTTTGGCTTTGTTCTTGCTTTGCACGATTGTTTCAACCCCTCTCTTGCCTTGGACTGCTTCTGTATATGTAATACAACATATTAGGTCAACAAAAACGAATTCAATCTTGCCCATTATGAAGATTTGATTTGGTCTTTCATGGCATATGATATCTTTCCAAACTTGCTTCAACTCAACTTTTTCCACCCAAATTAGCCTTGCACGAATTGATTCTCAATTGACAGCACATAAGATCCTCCTTCAATGCAAAAATCATCCCTAAAACACATTATATGATTTATTTAGATTTATTTGATTTTATTTGAATTTTAAGTGAATAAAAATCAAAATAAATTAAATAAATAAATGAATAAAGCATGGATGGTCCCACAGGTCATGGACTATTCTAGGAATGTGATGCAATCTTGAAAAGATGGGCCCATGTGGAAAAAATGCAAATTTAAGCACTTTTGACTTTTGGCAATTTTGCAAAAAATTTCAACTTGGCCAATGCATAACTCTCTCAATTTTGACCCTAGAGAGGTGTTCTTGGACTTTTTAGAAAGCTTAGGATGTCCTCTAAGCAACCCTTTTGGTCTCATATTAATTGATTCTTCCATGTTCATGTATTAATCTTTGACCCAAAAGGTGTTTTTGTTGACTTTCCAAAATAACCTATAATGTCAAAATTCATATCTTTTTGTGAGTACATATTTTGAACTTAGGAGTTGAATATGAATTGTAGGAAATAGCATCCTCTTCAAAATGAGCTTTTGATGGGTCTTTTTTGATAAAGTATGAGAAAGTTATGCTTGTTCAAAGTTGAGTTGACTTTTCCTGCAAAACCCTAATTTATCAACTTTTGGGTTTTGATGAATTATGAGCAATCCTTGATGGATCATAATAAACCCTTGATCAAATGATGAATGATACTTCAAAATGAGGATGTTGACAAAAAATATTGAGGTTTGACTGCATATAGACCACAATTGACTTTTGACCTAGCACAATTGACTTTCAGGCACTTGAGCAATTGACTGAGAAAACTTCCTCTACAAGGCTTGAAACTTGACATGGATGATCTTGAGAACATATTAGGACAATGGTGAGAATTTGGGATCCTTTGGACTCAAAAATCTTGATGCAAAATGAAACCCTAATTTGAGGTAGACTGCCTTAGGAGGGAGTTTGTCTGGTCAACTCTTGAACTTCCTTGAGCAGTTTGGGGACTTCTCATGACATTTGTTGAGAAATATGGGAGGGAAAATTTTGGGGTACAACAGTTATGGTTGGATCTCTTAATATATGGACTTTCAGACCGATTTAAGGCCAAATTCGAGTTCAAGGCCCGATTTTATGTAGGATAGACCCTTTAACCATTCATGAATCTCACGTTTTGCAGGTTTTTGATTTTGGTGTGGTCAGAGAAGGTGATCGGAGGTTTGACTCTGGTCGCTGACTCAAGCGCCTGGTTGTCTCCCTCCCATTGGATAATTTGAATCAACGCACATTTTATTTTTTTAATACATTTTTGACCTTATTTTGGATATAGTTTGTTTTATTTATTTATTTAAACGAATGACATAATAGCTCAGCTGGAAAAGTGCATTGGTGTGAGGGAGAGGACCTGGGTTCGAGTCCCAGGTCCAGCATTTTCTTATTTTCCTAACGTTTTCATGCATATCTAGTGCTCCTCAAGGCCAATTGCACATCATACACCATCAGATCTAGCCATCAGATCATCATTGAGCTGGATCAAAGGGCTTCCATAGGGAATCCATCATGCACCCTCAAGGCCTCACCTCACCTGATCTAGCATGGTCTAGGCTCAATATTCATTTGGGCCAAGCAAATTTCCAAACAGCACCCCTATTTTCGCTTTAACCACCTAGGCCCATTTTTCTCTTTTTTTTTTGTTTTGTTTTAACTCTTTTTTTTAATTTTTTTCTTATTGTTTATTTAATTAATCAAATACTAAAAAAAATCACAAAAAACTTAGGACTAATTTTTTTCTTTAATTAAATAATTAATTTCTTTAATTTATTAATTAATTAAACTTTAACCTTTTCTTAATCTAAAATAAAATAGAATTAGGTTTAATTTATATATTTAATTATTGTCTTTTCATAATAAAAAACTAAAAAAGAGATTAGACTATTTTTCTAAATTTAACTTTATTTTCTAAATATATTTTTAGATTAATTATTTTCTTAAGTCAAGAAAAAAAAAGCAAAAAGATTTTCTTATTAGTTTTTTAGAGGAGCTTTCAACCTTCGCGCGTTATTTTTTTTCTCTCTCGCATTTTTACATTATTGATGTAACTGTATATTGGGATGTCATATTAATTAGGCTTTACTTTCTGCTTTTAATTTCTGCACTCGCAAGTTTTGTACATTGTAAATATCCCCTCCCCAAATCAATATAATATCGTAGGGTTTATTTTCGTACTTTACATTCTTCTGTACATATTAAATGCTAGTAACTAGGATTTCATGGCAAGACTGAAAACAAAAAACGTTAACAAACCTAAATGCGAAAGATAAATACTTGAACTAAACAAAATTGCACATGCACACCTCTAGGGTATCCCACTTCAGTTGCCTTCGGAAAACGGTCATAATTCTCGAAACGTGAGAAGTTTTAGTGGATGTACTCTACTTTGAAAGATCACAAGTCTCTCGATGACCCTCTCGAAGTTGCCTCGGTTAAAAGTGATCTTAGAACTTTAGGACAATTAATAAAATTCCTTGCCAAGTTGCCTTCGTGACCGTAACGTCTCTTCGAATGTCCCTCATACATCCATTGATAGGGATACCTACTCGCTAATAATAGGATAACACTGTCTAAAGGATAAGCAGTAAAAAAATAAACCTTTTCGAGTACAAGTAGATAGCTGTTAGATTCTTGCTCACGATAAAATAAACTTTTTACACTTACACATTTCAAAAACAACCTTAAAAAAACATTTGCTTTAACACTCTTGAGGACTGATACAAGAGTTATCACAAAGTGAATCGCCGTACTAAGGCATTTCAAAATAATTTTTCAAAACAAAAAGCACAAGATACTTTTAAAATGAACTAAGCATCTAAGAGCCCGTAGAAAACTACGGATGGAAAGGGTGCTAACACCTTCCCTTTCCATAATCTACCCCCCTTACTCAGAAAAAGCTAGAAAAGGTCTTTTTCTATTCTTTTCACCCTTTCCTTAATTTGGATAAAAGAAAAGTCGGTGGTGACTCTTGCTTACGGCAATATTTGTGAACACAAATGCAAAACTAGTATTAACAGTCAGTTCTTCCACCGTATCACACGTATGCTAATTGGAAATGAGTCTCTCCGGTTGATGAGTGAGTTATTGTTCGGTATCCCCAGAGTATGTTGTGAAGCTCCTCGACCCATATCTTTTTGGTTCCATCCAACCTTCACCTAAGACCTCTTAGGATCACCCTGTTCATAGACTCAACTTTCTTGTTTGTCTGGGGGTGTTCGAAGGAGGCGAAGTGTTGTATGGTGCCCAACTTGGCAACGAATTCCTAGAAGTTTATCTCTGTAAATTGTTTCCTGTTGTTGGTGACAATCGCTTGTGGAATGCTGAAACGAGCAATGATGTTTCTTTTATAAAAACGAATGACATTTTGGGCAGTGATTTTGGATAATGCTTATGCCTCTATCAATTTTGTGAAGTAGTCGACGGCCACTATTAGATATATTTTTTTGGTTAGTACCTACCATGAATGGTTAGAGGAGGTTCAAACCCCCACCAGGAGAAAAGCCATAAGGAAGAGAGAGATTTGAGATCGTTTTGGAGGTGCCAAGTGCATGTCTCCGTGCTGATGAATTTATTGCATTTCTTCACGTGCTCTTTTTCTCCGTGTTGCATAGTAGGTCAGTAATATCCTGCCCATAATGCTTTTCTGGCAAGGGATCTTCCACCCATATGTTGGTCGTTAATCTCCTCATGGATTTCGCGCAAGATGTGAGCTGCATCGTTTTGATCTACGCATTTGAGGAGGGGAATGTAAAATCCTCTCCTATATAATTTGCATTTGACTAGAACATAAAAATAGGCTCTTTGTTTGACCATGGCCGCCTCCTTATGATTGGTTGATAGCTCCTCTTTTGTGAGGTAGTTGTATATTGGGGTCATCCAGCAGTTGTTGTCTCCTATGGGGCACACCTCCAGAGTTAAGGAGGATCTCTGAATACTCAGTCGAGAAGGAATTTCCTGTATTAATGATTTATTCCCTCCTTTCTTTTTTATGCTTGCCAGTTTTGACAGAATGTCTGCTCGGGTGTTATGTTCACGGGGAACATGTTGTACGTCTACAGACTTGAATTTATTCATTATCTCTTGGACCAGATCTGAATATTCAAAGAGGTGGTCATTTTTTACCTGATACTCTCCTCGTTCCTAGGAAGCCACGAGTTAGGAGTCTGTGAAGATTCTCACCTCCTCGCCCCTAAGTCTTCGACCAGGCGCAACCCTGCTAAAAATTCTTTGTATTCGACTTGGTTGTTTGAGGCCGAGAAGGATAATGTGAGGGAGACTTCGATCAAAATTCCCTCCATGTTCACCAAGATGATACATGCGCTACTACCTGTTAAGTTAGAGGCTCCATCGACAAAAATGGTCCACCTGTGCGTCCTGTCTGGTGGTACGGGTGAAGTCATTTCAGCCACGAAGTCGGCTAGTACTTAGGCCTTGAGGGCATTCCTACTTTCTTATTTTATGTCAAACTCGGAGAGTTCCAATGACATTTCAGCATTCTGCCCACCATGTCATGTCGATCGAGCAACTACTTTTTTGGTTGCCCAGTTCGAACGACTATAGTATGCGCCAAGAAGTGTCTGAGTCTCCTCGCCACATTGATGAGTGCTACGGCCATATTTTAGATTTGTTGATATCTTACTTCGGGGCCCTGTAAGGCTTTACTACTTAAGTATGTGGGCTTCTGCCTCTCTTGAGTTTCTCGGATGAAGGCAGCGCTCACGGCTTTGGGTGAAACAACCAGATAGAGATAAAGGATATCCTCCTTCTCTGGTCGAGAGAGCATTGGAGGTTGTGATAACGCCTATTTCAAGTGGACAAGGGTGCACTCAAATTCTTCTCTCCACTCGAAGGCTTCTTTTTTGCAGAGGAGGAGCACATGTTGGGCAGATTTTTCCACGAAGCGAGATAGTGAGGTGAGAATCCATTTAGGATTTGAATGGATTCCTTTGAGTTTAGGGTTGGTGTTGTACCCCAAAATTTGCCCTCCCATATTCTTCAAGAATTGCAAAGAGCATGCTTCAAAATCTCCCCAAGGGTTGCGCAGTTCAAGGGCCTCCTAAACAGTCAAAAACTAGGGTTTTGGTTCTGGCAGAGAAAATAAAGTTTCCAAGGGCCCAATCAAGTCCCACATGTCTACAAACATTGTCAAGCATCCTCATACCAAGTTTCAAGACTTACAGTACAAAATTGCACAGTCAAAAACCCTAATTGCACTTCAGTCAACTACAGGGGCAAAATGGTCATTTGACAGTCAAAAGTTCAAATTTTTGGTCAACATCTCATTTTGAAGCCATAAACCTCATTTGATCAATTCTTGATCATGATTTTCAAGGCATGGCTCAAAAAGTCTCAAGATGCAAAAGTTTCCATATTTGGACAGTTGAAAAAGTCAACTGTAACTTGACCAAGGCATAACTTCCACATGGATTATCAAAAAAATTCCATCTAAAGCTCATTTTGAAGAGAAAGACATTTCCTACAACTCCTCTTCACACTTCAAGTCCAAGAAATGCTCTCACAAAAAGTTATCAATTTCAACATTATAGGTCATTTTCAAAAGTCAACAAAAAGGGACTTTAAGTCAAAGGCCATAAATTGGGATTGGTAAATCAAAATTACATGGGACCAAAGGCATTGGTTATAGGACTTCAATACCTTTCCAAAATGTCCAAGAAAATGATCAAAGCTTAAAAATTGAGCAAGATATGCCTTGTGGAAGTTGGGAAATTTTTGGGTATTTTGAAAAGTCAACTTTGCTTCAAATGCCTTAAAATTGCTAATGGGCCTCATTTTCTTCCAAGATTCATTATCCAAAGCATATGCACGACCATTTGGCCAAAAGGGGATTTATTCATCATTTTTATTTATTTATTTGAATTTTTTATTACAATTAATTCATTTAAATTAAATAAAATATGGAAAAATACTAAACCAATGTGATCAAATCTTTTTATGCAGTATAATCACTCATGATTCACTCAAGATTCGTGCACAACTCAAATTGGGAAGATTGGCTATGATTGACATCAAAAACATGTGAAAAAGATTGAAAAAAATATGCCATGAAAATTAAATATTATTCTCATCAATGCAAAGATCTTTTGATTGAAAACTCAACCCTAATCCATCCTCATATAAGTGTGATCAAAACCTAATGCCAAGGAACCTCTAAGCTGCGCCAGACAACAAGAACAAAGTTTGTGTTTTTTTGTCAAAAATTCAAAAACTGAAAACTACATTCTAGCACGATTCAAAGCAAAATACCAATTGCAAAAGCTTCCTAAGGCATTACTGAATCTAACTGGACACTTTTTCAATCCTCACACGCCCAGAATTGGTATATAGAACTCAAAGTTTTTCACATTTTATGCATATTCGTGTTTCAGTTTTTAAGCATTCTCATGGCATTTTCTTTGTGGATTTATACTAATTGATTCATTCTAAAGCTAACCATATATTTTAATTGAGTTTTCGTGCATCATATGAGAATCCACCATTGGAGTATTTTAGGGTTGCAGGGGTTCAAAATTGGGGCTTTGCGTTTAAGGAAAAATCAGGCAACAAGACTTGTACCACTGGAACGAGAAACTTCACACAAACCTAACCATCCTATTGCGCCTAATTTCTGATCAAAGATGGCCTAATCGCTATTTTCATGCTTGCTATTTAGTGGGGGTTTAAAACCCCCGCTATTCAGTTTGTTTTTGTTTCAGGTACAGCGAACCATTGGAGAAGAAGGTGATGTGTAGGCCAACGAGTGGCTCGTTTGAAATTCGCGCGAAAATATTCCACTAACCCTTGTTTTATCTCATATTGATTATTTGTCATATAATAAACAAAGCGCGTGGTTGGTACAGATGGTTAAGGCGTTGTCTCATAAGGCACTGGGACCTGGGTTCGATTCCCAGGTCCCCTCACTTTATTCATATATTTTGTTTCAATTTAATCCTATGCAGTTTCAAGCCTCAGGGTTCACCATACGCTCCATAATCCAAGAGCGCCACATGGCCACTGAGGGCAATCCAAAGGCCAATGTTTGAAGAGCACCATGGGCGTTGGTCAACGAGTCTACACATAATTGCCAGAAGTCAACCAGGCCAGGAATCAATTGGGCCAGAATTGCTGGATCACACCTCCAATTTGGGGACAGAACCCCCCATTGGTTTGCTTTTCATTCTTTTTCATATTTTTCTCTTTTATTTGTTTTAATTAGTTTTAATGTAATTCTTTAAATTAATTTATTTTCATAAAATATAAATATAATATAAAAACCAGAAAAGACAAAAAAACAAAAATATATTTCATTTTAATATCTTTGTGAATAAATTGTATCAATTAATTTAGTTTTAAATTCTAGGATTAATTTTAATATTTTCTAACAAACTAAAAAAAATTATAGAATTAGGGTTTTAATCACTTTTTATCTTTTTCTTTTCTTTTACCCTTATAATAATTAATTATTTATTTTTGTAAATAAAAATTGAATGAATTAATTAGGTTAATTTTATGTGCAACTTTAACATATTTCTTAATAAATAAAAATAGTTAGAATTAGGGTTAATTAATTAATTTTTTTTAATTTCATTTAATTCTCTCATAAAAATCCATAAATACAAAAAACCTCAAAAAAATCTTTTCTTTTTATTTTAATTTAATTAATTTGTTAATCATAATTTAATTTCGTTAAAGAGGGTCCAATGCCCTCGCTTTCGATTATTAGTTCGTTTCGCACATTTTTTTATTTCCGTTCTTATAATATTCATGTAATTCTCCCAAAGCCGTGTAAATTGGACATTTTATATTTCTCGCACTTTATTTTATTTTAAATCGGGTCCTGGATTAAATTTGGCGATGTGGACCCGCGCCTTTGTAATAGCGTAGGAACCTTTTAATTTCGCACTTTTTAACTGTTAATAAATTTGCATGCAAGAATGAATGTCAAAATAAAAGCAACGCGTAGATCACCCCCGACATGAACAAGATAAATGTAAATGAACATGACACACAAATCACACACCACCCCTAGGGTACGCCTCACTGTTGCCTTGCCCCTCGAAAGGTGATCGTCGAGTAGAGGATGTTTTAGTAAGTCCTCATGATCCGGGAACCTGGCATGAGGGTAGCTTCTAAGGTATCTTCCTATTGCTCTGGTAATCACCACGTCCCGAACCTTCGAATTGACCCGAACACCTCCAATGGTGGTGCTACCTACCTCTCAATGGTGGGATGGCACTACTTTAAGGACATTTACACAGACGAATTCCTTAGGGTAGGTAGACGACTCTAGATACTTGCTCTAATTTCAAAAACAAATTCAAAAATACTTTTCACACCGACACCTTTTCAAAAAGCTTTCGAAAACAATTTTTCAAACACTCTTGAGGACTGATACAAGAGTCAGACTGGAATTTTCAAAGAAACTTTTTAAAACCCACAGTTGAAAAGCAAACAACCCATTTTTGAAAACACAAGTGAGCAAGTATCTAAGAGCCCATGGATAACCATGGATAGAAAGGGTGCTAACACCTTCCCTTTCTATAACCTACCTCCCGAACCGAGAGCAATCTCTATAAGGAATTTTTCTGTGCTTTTGTCCTTTCCATTTGGAGAAAATAAAAGACGGTGGCGACTCTTGCTTCCGCGACATTTCGCGAACCAGCTTCAAACAGTCAGTTCCAGATCCACCGATCACAGAACTGGCGACTCTGCTGGGGACTTAAACTTAAAGTGAGGTGTACCTTAGGATAGTTCATAACTGTGTTTTCAATTGTATTGACTTGCTTGCTTTATTATTGTGGGACTGTCTTGGGAGTTCTATAGATCCTAACTCGGATCTGGGGATACCTTCTTAGAAAGTAGCAACAAGGTTGTGAGGGAACTGTGCGGGGTATACCGACATGGTTGAAACAGTCTGCTACGTTGATGTGGCACTTTGGTGTGTACCGGTAACCCTTGAGTTCAGTCAAGGAGAGTACGGGGCCTCCGCGTGGTGTCATGAAGCATCAACAGACCTTAGGAACCTTAATTGAACTATCTTGGCCTCTTTAGGGTAGTGAGATAACTGACTTTGGTGCAGTCCGAGGTTGGTTGATACTCGATACTACACTCAATTGAGGGTTGCTTTCCTGGAATATTTCGGTCGCCAGTTCAGTGGCTAAATCGAAACGATGAACAATGAAAGCAATCCCGTGATATTGGGACCCTTAGAACCCGGTTACTTCTAATAGGACAGGTTGAGCCCACCAACTTCAAGAGGGTAATACCCAGACCCCATGCTGGCCTAAACTCTAAGGGCTTGTCTTGTGTGACTTGTGTGCCTTACATGTTTGCCTTTGTAAATATCTGTGGTGTGTTAATCATAGCATCATGACATCATCCAGCATCATATGCATCGACTAACCATTTCAGGGGTTCGAATTTTCATCTTTGTTCTTGTTTTGTAGGACATGGAAACTGTTCGCAGAAAGACAATTCAAATCAGCCTTGTAAGGGTCCCTCCTCAGCTTAAGGAGCTTATGTCCAGGATTCCCGAGAGCTCTTCATTCAGTGAAAGACATGGAAGACTCATCAGCTTGGTCAATACCAACATTGAGGAAGATATGATAAAGGTCCTGTTCCAATTCTTTGACCCTCTGCATCACTGTTTCACCTTCTTGGATTATCAGCTGGTACCTACATTGGAGGAGTTCTCCCGGCTTCTGAAGATCCCTATCCTTGATCAACTACCCTACAACGGTACGAAAAAGGAACCCAAGCTTGAAGAGATTGCTAAAGCCTTACACCTACAATCATCTGACCTCAAGGGACATTGGGAAGTTAGAAGTGGTATCAAAGGGTTCTTAGCCAGGTTTCTGTTTGAAAAGGCCCATGAATGTTGGAACTCCCTTGACTTACAAGCTTTTGAAGAAGTTGTGGCCCTCCTTGTCTATGGTTTGGTGTTGTTCCCTAACCCAGATCAGCTTATAGATATCAGTGCTGTCCAGATCTTCATGTCCAGGAATCCTATACCTACGTTGCTGGGGGACATCCTTCACTCATGTTACACTCGAACCATGAGAAAAAGAGGTGTCCTTATGTGTTGCACTCCTCTCCTGGGAAGGTGGTTTATTTCACACCTTCCACAATCAGTTTTGAAGAACGAGCGGGGTTTGAGGTGGTCACAGCGGTTGATGACTCTCACACATGCAGATATACATTGGTGCCCTCGGTCCAGAGAGGATATCACTATCATTGATCGTTGCGGGGAGTACCCTAATGTTCCTTTACTTGGAATCAGAGGAGGTATTACTTACAGCCCATGCCTGGCTTGGAGACAATTTGGTTATGCTCGGAGGGATGGCCCTCATGACATGTTAATTCCTGACATAGTTTTTGACTTTGACAATGATGCACAAGGACTTCGCCAGAGATTTATCAGAGCTTGGAGGATGCCCAGTAGGATAGATAGTAAGACACTGGGGCACAGGAACTCCATCCCGTTGGAACCTTATCTCAAGTGGGTACGTGCCCGCTCCCAGAAGTTAGTAATGCCTTATCCTCATATGCTCCCTGTAATCAAAGAGCCAGTCTTGGAAGGAGAGGTGTCCTACACCATTCAACATCCTGACATGCCCACATCCTGGGAAGAGATGCAGAAGAGCTGGATCCAGCTTAAGGAAGAACGGAATTCTCTTGAGACCAGTCTACATGCTAGTGAAAAGAAGGTCCTGGAGCTCACCCGCCTATTGCATGAGGAGAGGAATCTCAACACCTACATAGCTCCAAAGAGGATGCGTAGTGTCTTTTGGGATTGATTTGCTTTGTAATTTGTGCCCACGAGGCCTTAATGTACTGAACAATTATTTCCTTAATGATAACGTGTGTTCCTTTTTGTCTACAACAAATTTGAACTTTCGAACCCTTGAATGCATTGCATAAACACATATCATTCATCATGTGCATAGCAGGTTTTCTCCTTTTCAGGTTGCTTATCGTTCTTCGCTGTTTATTTCAGCATCATGAATCCTGACTCATCATCAACTGAGATGTCTATCAAGGCTCTTCAGGCGCAGAACGCGCAATTTCAGGAATTAATCATGGGTTTGGCTCAGGGCCAAGAAGAGCTGAAGGCTCTGCTCCTGAAGAAGGAGAGGAAGAAGAAGAAGAGAACTGTTCTTTTCAACTCGGGCCGAAGGTTTGGCAACACTCTGCAAAATGAAGAGGCTAGTTCTTCTATAGGCAAGAGCAGTCCCCAAGGGGGAAAAGGTCCTAGTCCGGTAGTCTCTGACAACGAGACTGACTTCAATTAGGAACAGTATCCTCCGGCAGAAGACAAATACAAGCAGTTGGAAGACAGACTGAATGCTATGGAGATCCAACAAGTGCCTGGGCTGGATTTCAGAGACTTGGGTTTGTCTACTGGTGTGATCATTCCTCATAAGTTCAAAGCACCATCTTTTACCAAGTATGACGGGGCGTCTTGTCCCAAGCTACACCTCAGATCTTACGTGCGGAAGATTCAGCCGTACTCAGTGGACAAGAACTTGTGGATCCACTTCTTCCAGGAGAGTCTTTCAGGGACTCATCTCGAATGGTTCTATCAGCTGGATGGGACCAAGGTTCGTAACTGGGAGGAGTTGGCTACTGCTTTTTACAAGCAGTATCAATATAATGCCGACCTTGCCCCTACACGTACCCAACTCCAGGGTATGTCGCTAGGGTCAAGCGAAGGTTTTAAAGAGTACGCACAGAAGTGGAGGGATCTGGATGGCAGGGTGCAGCCTCCATTGACTGACCGGGAGTTGGTAGACATGTTCCTGGGGACCCTATCTGGGCCATTTTTCAACCATCTCATTGGTAACTCATCTGCAGGGTTTACTGATCTTATTCTGACTGGGGAGAGAATAGAGGCTGGGATGAAGTCTGGTAAAATTCAGAAGGGTGCATCTGCAAGATCTAAAAAGAAGCCCTTTAAAAAGGAGGCTAGTGCGGTATATGGGTCCAGAAGACAAGAGAAACCTGAGCGCCACCAATCTGTCAACGCGGTGATAATTGCTAAGCCTGCTGCCGCTCCTCGGCAAAACAATCCTCAAAGGGCTGAAAGACCCAGAAGAGAGTTTACCCGGTTGAGTATGACTCTATCACAAATCTTGCCGCAGTTGCTGTCCACCAACCTAGTGACTGTCAGAGAGGCCTCGAAAGTTGTGAATACGGCTTCTCCCAAATACAATCCAAATGCCCGCTGCGCTTATCACTCCGATAGCCCGGGGCATTCCACTGATGACTGTTGGGCCTTAAGGAATAAGGTGCAAGACCTTATTGATGCAAAAGAGATACAGTTTGAAGCGCCTGAGAGGCCAAATGTGGTGACTGCTCCTATGCCCCAGCATGGAGTAAATGCCGTTGATGAAGATGTATACGTTGTTTCTGTGAATGATGTAGCTACTCCTTTGAAGACTGTCAAGAGGAACCTACTGCTGGCCGGTTTATTTCCGGGTTGTAGTGAAGGTTGCCTTTTCCGTGCTGTTTCCCTATCTGGTTGTCCTTTGCTGAAGTTGGCCATCCAAAGCCTAATGGACAGCAAAGAGATTCTGTTCAAGAAAACTGCTGTTCAGTTGGTTCCGGTAGAAGAAGTTTCTGTTGTTACAATTTTTAATAATCCAATCAAGGCTCTCCCAAGGAAGCCTGTTCAAATCATGACTATCGCACCTATTGTTATTACTGTTCTGGGGCCTCTCCCCTATGAATCTGATAAGGCTATCCCCTGGCACTATGGGGCAGATGTGTATGTGAATGGAATCAAGCAAGAGTTCAACACTGGCGCCAACATCAGCAATATCACTGGTCCAGAAAAGGTTACCCGCAGTGGAAGGCTCTTCTCGCCTGACATTGCACCACTAGCTATTCAAAGACCTCTCACTATAACACCTGCAAGTATACCTATTCCTGTTGCTGATCAAGTTGTTTCCCCTACTGCCGAGTCATCTAATACTCGGGGCAAAGGGATTGAAGATGAGCCTGCCCGGATGGAGGCACCAAGACCTGTAACTGCTGAGGCCTCCCAACAAGAGATGGAGGAAATCCTGAAAATAATCAAGAAGAGTGACTTTAATGTTGTGGAGCAGCTGGGGCATACACCCTCCAAAATCTCCATGCTCTCCTTGCTACTATGCTCCGAGGCCCATGCTAAGGCCCTGATTTCATTTCTCAAGACGGCCCATGTGCCACAGGAGACATCGGCAGTCCAGTTTACTGATTGCGTAGCAAATCTGACAGCGAAGAATGGTTTGGGTTTCTCGGATGCTGACCTTACTGCTAAGGGAAGAGACCACAATGATGCCCTGCATGTCTCTATTGAATGCAGGGGCACTACTCTTGCGCACATGTTGGTGGACACTGGTTCTTCCCTAAATGTGCTACCCAAGAAGGCCTTAGACCGTTTGGATTGTGAGGGCCTGGAGCTGAAACCTAGCAACATCATCGTCAGAGCCTTCGACGGTTCCAAGAGGATGGTCCATGGAGAGGTGGACATTCCTATCCGTGTGGGTTCTCAAGTATTCGACTCTACCTTCTATGTGATGGATATCCGTCCATCTTATTCTTGTCTACTGGGTCGACCTTGGATCCACAAAGCTGGGGAAGTGACCTCTACCTTGCACCAGAAGCTAAAATACCCTGTCAGAGGGAAGATTGTCACTGTGCAGGGAGAGGAGGAGTATATGGTGAGCCATTTGAATTCCTTCAGGTGTATTGAGATGGACGGGGAGTTTATTGAAACCCCCTTTCAGCATTTCAAAGAGGTACTTCCAACTTTAGCAGCAGCAGAAACAGCGGTCGAAGAGGATGTTCCTTTGAAGATGGCTTCCTTGAAGGATGCCCGGGCTGTGGTCAAGAAAGGTGAATATGCTAACTGGGGCAGGCTCCCTGATTTTACACAGAAAACTGACAAGTTCGGACTGGGTTTTACTGCAGAGGGTCAGAAGGCTATGCGGAAGGCAAAGATCAGAAGACCTCCTATACTCATTACCAACACAGGAGTGAATGCTGTTGGGGACGGAGATGAAGTGGAAGAGTCAGAGTTCAATAGCTGGATCTACCCGACAACTGAGGGCGGATTGACCAATTGGATTGCCAAAGACCATACTCCTGTTACTTTTGTTACGCAGTAATAAACTTCTTTGTTTTGTTATTTGTAATAAACAATTAAAACTCTATGGCCCGGTGTCTTACCCGGGGCACCGTGGCTTCATTTGTGAGGGCATATAAATTGTCATTTCATATATCATGAATAAAGACCTTGGACGTTTTCTCGCATTTCAAATCTTATGCTCCTTTTCTTTCTTTCCTTTCTTTATATATTTCAAAGCAGCTGTATTTACACACACTCACTCATACAGGTTTCAATCCATTCTGGATCTCACTGGTAACGACTCTGCTACTGCCAGTTATGACTTCGAAAATCCGATCAACTTAGCCGAAGAAGAAGGTGAAGATGATTGCGAAGTGCCTGGCGAGCTTGCAAGACTGTTACTCCAGGAAGAGAGGGCAATTCAACCACACGAAGAGCCGGTGGAAACAATAAATCTGGGTACTGAGGCAGACAGAAAGGAGGTAAAGATTGGTGCCAACCTAGAGCTCAGCGTGAAGCAACGGTTGACTCAGATGCTACATGATTATATGGAGATCTTTGCCTGGTCCTACGAAGACATGCCCGGGTTGGATACCGATATTATGGTCCATCATTTGCCTACTAAGGAAGACTGCCCTCTGGTTAAGCAAAAGGTCCGCCGTATGCGTCCAGAGATGTCTGAGAAGATCAAGGCCGAGGTTATGAAACAGTTTGATGTCGGGTTTCTTGCAGTGACTTCTTACCCTCAGTGGGTTGCTAATGTGGTGCCGGTACCAAAGAAGGACGATAAGGTCAGAATGTGTGTCGATTACAGGGATCTGAACAGGGCCAGCCCCAAAGATGACTTCCCCCTACCTCACATTGATGTCCTTGTTGACAATACAGCTCAGCATAAGGTGTTCTCTTTCATGGATGGTTTTTCAGGTTACAATCAGATCAAGATGGCTCCTGAAGACATGGAAAAAACTACCTTTGTTACTCAGTGGGGCACCTTCTGCTACAAGGTCATGCCTTTTGGACTGAAGAACGCTGGGGCAACCTACCAACGTGCCATGGTTGCTTTATTTCATGATCCATCATGAGATAGAAGTGTATGTTGACGACATGATTGCAAGGTCCCAGACCGAGGAAGAACACCTTGATCATCTTCAGAAGTTGTTTGACCGGTTGAAACTGTACAAGCTGAGGTTGAACCCGAACAAGTGCACCTTCGGGGTAAGATCTGGAAAGTTGCTAGGCTTTGTTGTAAGTGATAAGGGCATTCAAATGGACCCTGCCAAGGTTAAGGCTATTCAAGAGATGCCAGTTCCTAAGATAGAGAAGGAAGTCAGAGGCTTTTTAGGACGCCTGAATTATATTGCTCGGTTCATCTCACACCTGACTGCTACCTGTGAGCCAATCTTCAAGCTGCTGAAGAAAGATCAGGTAGTATGTTGGAATGATGAATGTCAGGCTGCTTTTGACAGAATCAAGGAGTATCTCCAAGAAACACCCATCCTTATGCCACCGGTTGAGGGGAGACCTCTGATACTATACATGACAGTACTTGACAACTCAATGGGGTGTGTGCTGGGGCAGCATGACGAGTCTGGCCGAAAAGAGCATGCCATTTATTACCTTAGCAAAAAGTTTACCGACTGTGAGACCCGATACTCACTGCTTGAGAAAACTTGCTGCGCTTTGGTATGGGCTGCTCGCCGGCTGAGACAGTATATGCTAACTCACACTACCTTGTTGATTTCAAAGATGGATCCTATAAAGTACATATTTGAAAAGCCTGCTCTGTCTGGGAGAATAGCAAGATGGCAGATGATCTTGACAAAATACGACATTCAGTACACAACCCAGAAAGCCATCAAGGGAAGTGTATTGGCAGACCACTTGGCACATCAGGCAGTAGACGACTATCAGTCAATGAACTTCGAATTTCCAGACGAGAGCATCATGATTGTGACTGATTGTGAAGTACCTGGACCGGATGAAGGACCTGAGGAAGGATCCTGATGGTCTATGCACTTTGACGGAGCCTCCAATGCTTTGGGTAACGGTAACGGCGCTGTAATCATATCCCCTCAAGGCACTCATACTCCATTAACTGCCCGACTATGTTTCAACTGCACCAACAACATGGCGGAGTATGAGGCATGCATCATGGGTCTCCAAGTTGCGACCGACTTAAGGATCAAGTTTCTGAGTGTCTTTGGAGATTTCGCTCTCGTGATCAATCAGATCAAAGGAGAGTGGGATACGAAACATCCGAATCTTATTCCTTACAGAGAATGTGTGTTGACATTGATCCCCCACTTCACGGAGATAACCTTTGAACACTTCCCGAGAGAGGAGAATCAGCTGGCGGACGCGTTAGCTACAATGTCTTCTATGTTCAAGGTCAAATGGGACAATGAGGCTCCCCGGATCATCATCTGGAAACTGGACGAACCGGCATACTATTGTGATCTCGAGACTGAGTTGGTAACTGAGAAGCCTTGGTACCATGAGGTGAAGAGATATTTGGAAGCTCAGGAATACCCTGAAGGTGCGTCTGTCAATGATAAAAAGTTTCTGAGAAGGTTCGCAGCGAAGTTCTTCCTTAGCAACGACATCTTGTACAAGTGAAACCATGATTCGACCTTACTGCATTGTGTGGACAAGACAGAAGCAGAAAGGATCATGGAAGAGCTACATGAAGGGACCTTCGAAACACATTCCAGTGGGCACACTATGGCTAAGAAGATCCTTCGGGCAGGGTATTTCTGGTCCACAATGGAAGCTGATTGTTACCAACATTCTCGGACGTGCCATAAATGCCAGATATATGCAGACAAGGTGCATGTTCCTCCAGTTCCTCTGAATATTCTGACTGCGCCTTGGCCGTTTGCAGTGTGGGGCATAGATATGATCGGTGAGATTAAACCTACGGCATCTAACGGGCATCGCTTCATCCTGGTAGCGATTGATTACTTCACGAAGTGGGTTGAAGCAGCTTCCTATGCTACGGTAACCAAGACTGTTGTGGCACGGTTCATTCGGCATAACCTGATCTGTCGATACGGCGTCCCAGAAAGAATCATTACAAACAACGGTACCAATCTCAATAACAAGATGATCACTGAGCTCTGCGAGCAGTTTAAGATACAACACCACAACTCTTCTCCTTACAGACCGAAGATGAATGGGGCTGTAGAAGCAGCAAATAAAAATATCAAGAAAATCGTGCAGAAGATGACAGTGACTTATAAAGATTGGCACGAGATGTTACCGTTCGCTCTTCATGGGTACCGTACCTCAGCCAGGACGTCAACCGGGGCAACTCCTTTCTCCTTGGTCTACGGCATGGAGGCAGTCTTACCAATCGAAGTGCAGATACCCTCTCTCCGGATAATGAAGGATGCAAATCTGAACGAAGATGATTGGATCCAGACACGAATTGATCAATTAAACCTTATTGATGAAAAGAGGCTTGCTGCTATCTGTCATGGTCAGACGTATCAGAAACGGATGATCAGGGCATTTAACAAAAAGGTCAGACCACAAGAGTATCAAGTTGGGGATCTTGTAATCAAGCGAATCATCCTTCCTCAGAGTGATCCAAGGGGCAAATGGACCCCTACGTACGAAGGGTCATTTGTGGTTAAACATGTGTTCTCAGGAGGAGCCATGATTTTAACCAACATGGATGGTGACGACCTTCCTCACCCCGCCAATGCAGACATAGTAAAAAGATACTACGCATAATAAAGACCCGCTAGGTTGACATACCTAGGCAAAAATTAGGGCTTCCCGGAGAACCAAAAGGGTTCGGACAAAATGAAGGGATGAAATGAAAAAAAATCTGTACACCCGGTAAGTCGAAAACCTGAAAAGGCGGCTTGGGCAAAAAGGGGTATCCCGGTGGACTGGAAATCCGAAAGGGAGGTCCAGGCAAAAGTTAGGGATAAAGCGTAATACTATGTCTCATTGGATCACTTTGCATCCAGAATCCGGTATCTACATCAAGTTCAGACGGCATCGATCAGTCAGCTTCACTTTCAACTAAGGTCATCAAGTGATGAGACGCTCGGAGTTATAAAGGCAATAGCAGAGTTGAAACCTAGTGGATCATTCATTTCACACAGCTGTTTTATTTCTCTTGCACAAATTTGTATAAATTCTTTTGTTCGGCGGCGTTCTCTTACTAGGACGTCAGCCTCTTGTACATAAACGCCTATTTACAGGCAAATTCAAAATCAATACAAATACACCTTTCAGTTAAAATTGCCAATTGTTTTTCCTTTTCTGTTTTGTTTTGCGAAGAACGTCCAAGGTTCAATTTGTGATATATGCATTGACAATAATCTGCTAACTCATGAATATTTGCATACGAAACAAAGGGTTAATTACAGGTAACATTAGAAGCAGGGGCAATAAAGAGTTGTCTAAGCAATCTAATTGTTCGGTCCTCCAAGGTACCAAGGTAGGTTCAGCTAAAGAACATAACCAGATATCTTAATTTCCCAGAGAGTGAGCCAGCAAGTCAGTACACTCTCTCCAAGCAAAGCTTTCATTAAACTTAAGGAAGTTGGGTATCCTCCCGCAGATCTCAACATTCCCCGGCAATATACATATATTCTTAACAAGCATCCTCGGCAGTCTTGGTCTAAAGATTGTTCCCCGGCGGTATATCAAACATTCAATGGAGTCACTTCCCCGATACGGCTCAAAACTTCCCCAGGAGAGTCCAATCCAGTTCCCTAGGAAAGTTGGAATCCATCTCCCCAAGCAGTAAGCTTATCCCCAGTAGATTCTGGAAGCTTATCCCTCGCAGAGCACGAACGCGTCTCCCGGCTTCATTCAAAGAGTTATTTCCTTACCAGGATATAACTGGGCTATCCTCAGCCAAAAGCCACGGAAAGACCGTCCTCGGCAAAGCCTTCTTACCCCCAGTGAAGTCTACTAACACTTCCAACACAACAATGGTATCCCCAGCGAAGTTACCATCAACATTTCAGCAAAGTATCTTTCTCCCCACAGAGTATTGCTTCCCAGCAAGATCACTAGAGTACTTTTTTCCCCGCAGAGTAATTCATTCTCCAAGTTTATTCCCCAACGAAGTCGTCTTCTCATATCGGTATTCTTGCAACTATCATCCCCAGCGGAAGCAAAGATCTATTCTTCAACATCAGCCCAGGAGTGACTTCCCGGCACCCGTCAAGGATTTATTTTCCCAAGGCGAAAACATACATAAACATCACATTTTCATGCATGTACGCATCATATCTTACAAATCTCATTTATGTTGAGAACATCATTGCTTGATCCATATCATGCATTGCATATGACTGACCTTTACCTTTCAGGAAAGACTCAGTTAAGTTCTCAGCTATATTTCAAGACCTTGATCGGTTCAGTTAAATCGACCCTAAGATTTTCCTGATTCTTATCCAGTTAAAGGCCTTCTCTGGTTCAGTCAGATCGACCTTAAGATCTCCCTGATTCTTATCCAGTTGAAGACATTTCAAGACCTAGACCGGTTTAGTTAAATCGACCCTAAGATTTTTCTGTTTCTTATCCAGTCAAAGGCCTTCTCTGGTTCAGTCAGATCGACCCTAAGATCTCCCTGTTTCTTATCCAGTTGAAGACATTTCAAGACCTAGACCGGTTCAGTTAAATCGACCCTAAGATTTTCCTGTTTCTTATCCAGTCAAAGGCCTTCTCTAGTCCAGCTAAATCGACCCCTAACAGATTTTCCTGATAAAGACTCAGTAGAAGATATCCAAGATTCTCTCAGCGTTACTGTTGAGGTTGAAGTCGTCCAAGATTCTCTCAGCATTACTGTTGAGGTTGAAGTCGCCTATGATTCTCTCAGTGTTCCTGTTGAGGTAGTAATCGTCCCCAGATTCTCTCAGCGTTCCTGTTGAGGTGGTAATCGCCCAGGTTCTCTCAGCGTTCCTGTTGAGGTAGTAATCATCCCAGATTCTCTCAGTGTTAATGTTGAGGTTGAAGTCGCCCAAGATTCTCTCAGCATTACTATTGAGGTTGAAGTCGCCCAAGGTTCTCTCAGCGTTCCTGCTGAGGTAGTAACCATCCCTGGTTCATTCATCACCGTTTGAAGCTCCAGATCCAGCTCCTGTAACCACTCAGGACACATCTATACAAAGAATTTGAAGACCAGCTCCTGTAACAGGTCAGGTAATCATTTTTCTTTTTCAGGTACGCAAGCTCTCGCTAAGGAATCTCTTACGCGATCAACATCCAGATGGCATCTATAAGTCCATCCACCTTCCATCACCTCTTAGCATGGCATCTATAAGCCCATCATCCTATCCATCAACCTCCAAATGGCATCTATAAGCCCATTCCCACCATCACACTACTATGTGAGCGCAAATTTCTAGGCACTCTAGTGTTCAATCATCTTCCACCTTCGGACTACGAAAGGCACGTCAGCCAATCTGCATCCTCAGGTTTAAGAAGATTGAACAGGGGCAACTGTTGTACCCCAAAATTTGCCCTCCCATATTCTTCAAGAATTGCAAAGAGCATGCTTCAAAATCTCCCCAAGGGTTGTGCAGTTCAAGGGCCTCCTAAACAGTCAAAAACTAGGGTTTTGGTTCTGGCAGAGAAAATAAAGTTTCCAAGGGCCCAATCAAGTCCCACATGTCTACAAACATTGTCAAGCATCCTCATACCAAGTTTCAAGACTTACAGTACAAAATTGCACAGTCAAAAACCCTAATTGCACTTCAGTCAACTGCAGGGGCAAAATGGTCATTTGACAGTCAAAAGTTCAAATTTTTGGTCAACATCTCATTTTGAAGCCATAAACATCATTTGATCAATTCTTGATCATGATTTTCAAGGCATGGCTCAAAAAGTCTCAAGATGCAAAAGTTTCCATATTTGGACAGTTGAAAAAGTCAACTGTAACTTGACCAAGGCATAACTTCCACATGGATTATCAGAAAAATTCCATCTAAAGCTCATTTTGAAGAGAAAGACATTTCCTACAACTCCTCTTCACACTTCAAGTCCAAGAAATGCCCTCACAAAAAGTTATCAATTTCAACATTATAGGTCATTTTCAAAAGTCAACAAAAAGGGACTTTAAGTCAAAGGCCATAACTTGGGATTGGTAAATCAAAATGACATGGGACCAAAGGAATTGGTTAGAGGACTTCAATACCTTTCCAAAATGTCCAAGAACATGATCAAAGCTTATAAATTGAGCAAGATATGCCTTGTGGAAGTTGGGAAATTTTTGGGTATTTTGAAAAGTCAACTTTGCTTCAAATGCCTTAAAATTGCTAATGGGCCTCATTTTCTTCCAAGATTCATTATCCAAAGCATATGCACGACCATTTGGCCCAAAGGGGATTTATTCATCATTTTTATTTATTTATTTGAATTTTTTATTACAATTAATTCATTTAAATTAAATAAAATATGGAAAAATACTAAACCAATGTGATCAAATCTTTTTATGCAGTATAATCACTCATGATTCACTCAAGATTCGTGCACAACTCAAATTGGGAAGATTGGCTATGATTGACATCAAAAACATGTGAAAAAGATTGAAAAAAATATGCCATGAAAATCAAATATTGTTCTCATCAATGCAAAGATCTTTTGATTGAAAACTCAACCCTAATCCATCCTCATATAAGTGTGATCAAAACCTAATGCCAAGGAACCTCTAAGTTGAGCCAGACAACAAGAACAAAGTTTGTGTTTTTTGTCAAAAATTCAAAAACTGAAAACTACATTCTAGCACGATTCAAAGCAAAATACCAATTGCAAAAGCTTCCTAAGGTATTACTGAATCTAACTGGACACTTTTTCAATCCTCACACGCCCAGAATTGGTATATAGAACTCAAAGTTTTTCACATTTTATGCATATTCGTGTTTCAGTTTTTAAGCATTCTCATGGCATTTTCTTTGTGGATTTATACTAATTGATTCATTCTAAAGCTAACCATATATTTTAATTGAGTTTTCGTGCATCATATGAGAATCCACCATTGGAGTATTTTAGGGTTGCAGGGGTTCAAAATTGGGGCTTTGCGTTTAAGGAAAAATCAGGCAACAAGACTTGTACCACTGGAACGAGAAACTTCACACGAACCTAACCATCCTATCGCGCCTAATTTCTGATCAAAGATGGCCTAATCGCTATTTTCATGCTTGCTATTTAGTGGGGGTTTAAAACCCCCGCTATTTAGTTTGTTTTTGTTTCAGGTACATCGAACCATTGGAGAAGAAGGTGATGTGTAGGCCAACGAGTGGCTCGTTTGAAATTCGCGCGAAAATATTCCACTAACCCTTGTTTTATCTCATATTGATTATTTGTCATATAATAAACAAAGCGCGTGGTTGGTACAGATGGTTAAGGCGTTGTCTCATAAGGCACTGGGACCTGGGTTCGATTCCCAGGTCCCCTCACTTTATTCATATATTTTGTTTCAATTTAATCCTATGCAGTTTCAAGCCTCAGGGTTCACCATACGCTCCATAATCCAAGAGCGCCACATGGCCACTGAGGGCAATCCAAAGGTCAATGTTTGAAGAGCACCATGGGCGTTGGTCAACGAGTCTACACGTAATTGCCAGAAGTCAACCAGGCCAGGAATCAATTGGGCCAGAATTGCTGGATCACACCTCCAGTTTGGGGACAGAACCCCCCATTGGTTTGCTTTTCATTCTTTTTCATATTTTTCTCTTTTATTTGTTTTAATTAGTTTTAATGTAATTCTTTAAATTAATTTATTTTCATAAAATATAAAAATAATATAAAAACCAGAAAAGACAAAAAAACAAAAATATATTTCATTTTAATATCTTTGTGAATAAATTGTATCAATTAATTTAGTTTTAAATTCTAGGATTAATTTTAATATTTTCTAACAAACTAAAAAAAATTATAGAATTAGGGTTTTAATCACTTTTTATCTTTTTCTTTTCTTTTACCCTTATAATAATTAATTATTTATTTTTGTAAATAAAAATTGAATTAATTAATTAGGTTAATTTTATGTGCAACTTTAACATATTTCTTAATAAATAAAAATAGTTAGAATTAGGGTTAATTAATTAATTTTTTTTTAATTTCATTTAATTCTCTCATAAAAATCCATAAATACAAAAAACCTCAAAAAAATCTTTTCTTTTTATTTTAATTTAATTAATTTGTTAATCATAATTTAATTTCGTTAAAGAGGGTCCAATGCCCTCGCTTTCGATTATTAGTTCGTTTCGCACATTTTTTTATTTCCGTTCTTATAATATTCATGTAATTCTCCCAAAGCCGTGTAAATTGGACATTTTATATTTCTCGCACTTTATTTTATTTTAAATCGGGTCCTGGATTAAATTTGGCGATGTGGACCCGCGCCTTTGTAATAGCGTAGGAACCTTTTAATTCCGCACTTTTTAACTGTTAATAAATTTGCATGCAAGAATGAATGTCAAAATAAAAGCAACGCGTAGATCACCCCCGACATGAACAAGATAAATGTAAATGAACATGACACACAAATCACACACCACCCCTAGGGTACGCCTCACTGTTGCCTTGCCCCTCGAAAGGTGATCGTCGAGTAGAGGATGTTTTAGTAAGTCCTCATGATCCGGGAACCTGGCATGAGGGTAGCTTCTAAGGTATCTTCCTATTTCTCTGGTGATCACCACGTCCTGAACCTTCGAATTGACCCGAACACCTCCAATGGTGGTTCTACCTACCTCTCAATGGTGGGATGGCACTACTTTAAGGACATTTACACAGACGAATTCCTTAGAGTAGGTAGACGACTCTAGATACTTGCTCTAATTTCAAAAACAAATTCAAAAATACTTTTCACACCGACACCTTTTCAAAAATCTTTCGAAAACAATTTTTCAAACACTCTTGAGGACTGATACAAGAGTCGAACTGGAATTTTCAAAGAAACTTTTTAAAACCCACAGTTGAAAAGCAAACAAACCATTTTTGAAAACACAAGTGAGCAAGTATCTAAGAGCCCATGGATAACCATGGATAGAAAGGGTGCTAACACCTTCCCTTTCTATAACCTACCTCCCGAACCGAGAGCAATCTCTATAAGGAATTTTTCTGTGCTTTTGTCCTTTCCATTTGGAGAAAATAAAAGACGGTGGCGACTCTTGCTTCCGCGACATTTCGCGAACCAGCTTCAAACAGTCAGTTCTAGATCCACCGATCACAGTTGGGAACTCGGAAAATTCATGGCATTTATTGGGGTTGGCTTATATTCCCTACTCTGTTAGGCTGAAGTCGAGGAATTTTCCTGCCCGCACACTGAAGGTGCATTTTTACGAATTGAAATGCATTATACTCTTCCTTTCCCGCTTGAAAACTTTCTACAGGTGGAGGGCATGGTCGATTTATTCTTTAAACTTGAGGATCATGTCATCCATGTAGACTTCAAGCATGTCGCATATCTCCTCGCGGAAAACTTTGTTCATCATGTACTAATAGGTAGCGCCCGCGTTTTTTAGGTTGAAGGGCATTACGTTGTAGTAATAGTTGCCTGATTCGGTCATGAATGTTGTATATTTTTTGTCCACTTTTGCTATGGGAATTTGGTTGTATCCAGAATATGCATCCATGAAAGACAATAATTTGAAACATGCACAATTATCGACCAATTTATTGATATTGGGGAGGGGATAAGCATCTTTCGAGAAAGCCCGGTTGAGATCGGTATAATCAATACACATATGCCACTTTCCATTAGATTTTTTCACGAGGGCTACATTTAAGAGCCATGTTGTGTACTAGGCTTAAGAAATAAATTTTTCCTTTAAGAGGTCTTTTACAGCCTACTCGGCAGCCTCCATTTTTTCTAGAGACTGCTTTCTCCTATGCTGAGTAACCGCCTTAAGGGCAGGGTCAACTGTCAGATGATGACAAGCTATTTTTGGATCCAGTCCGGGCATTTCAGCTGCACTCCAAGCGAACATATCAGCATTCTCTTTCATACATGCTTCCAATTGTCTCTTCGCTAGGTCGGCCAGGTCGATGCCAATCATCACTCCTCTGAAGGGATCTCTCCCGAGGGGGACGATCTCGAAATCCCCGTCTTGGATTAGTTGCATGGTATGCGGCGACTCCTCGTTATCTGCTGCTGGGAAGGAGCTCTCTCCGTTGAACATGGACTCTTTCCCCTTTCTCTTCCGCTCTGTGAGGTCTTCTTTGGAGAAGCGGGTGTCCATGTCGATAGTGTTGACCCGTGGTAGTGATCTGGGTTCCTTGGAGCTTGAGGGCATAACAGGCCCGCTGGCCTCTTGGGGATGAGCATTGATGGAACTCAGGCCCTTGGATGATGCTTCGAAACACCTTCTCGCGGCCTAGACATCCCTGTGGAGGGTGGCGACCAAAACTTCAGCAATGTAGTACTTCATCTTAAGATGCACGGTGGAGGGAATTTCAATCATCTCGACTACAGTGGGTATTCCAAAGATGCATTAGTAGAGTGACGGGCAGTCCACCACTAGAAACCGGGTCTTGATGGCCCTGGTCGTTACCCCTCTGCCAAAGGTAACAATCATCTCGGCATATCCCCAGGGTTTGGTGATGGCTCCATTGAGTCCCGAGAGATCTGAGGCTACGTACGGGGTCAGATGAGTTTCATTTAGCTGCAGAGTGTTGAATAGATGGGTGTACATGATGTCCTAGAGCTCCTCTGGTCCACCAAGATGTGTCTCATGTCAAAGTTTGCCATGCGTGCCCGCACGAGGAGTGGGATGCTCAAGTTAGAGGCCATACCCGACAGTTCTTCTTAGTAGAATGCAAGGGGATAAGATCATCCTCTGAATTTGTCGAGGGTTGTGTCCATGTCAGAGCTGGACTCTATCAACTGGTTGAACCTTCTCTTTATAGAACCCACCATGCACTTGTTAAATCCCCCGCCGAAGATGACCATAGTTGTTGTGAAGGCTTCCCAAGGACTATGCGAGTAGAAGTACAGTGTGACCTCTTCCATGTCGGGAAAATAGAAATATTCCGGTCTTGTGATGCTCATAGATATCATAATGGTGCTGCCGTCCGGGGACTCATTCCCTTCTTAGATATTCTTGGTTTCTTGAGCCTCTTTTCGGGAACCATCCTTCTTCTTATACTGCTTGAGATGCTCGTCATGGGTGATTATCTCAATTTCATCTTTGAGGTGGATGCATTCGTCAGTTTTATGCTCGTGGCTCTTGTGGAACCAACAATATTTTCTTTTATCTATCCCATGCTTGGAGGGCATTTGGCGAGGAAAGTGCACCTGACTTGCTTGAATTCCGAATTAGCGCATTCTGTCAGAATACACTCTCGAGAAGTATTGAGGAGGGTGTAGTCGTGAAAATGACAAGCTGGACCCTTGTAATCTTTGGAGTCTCGGGACTTGTCTTCCCCCGCTTCTTCTCCCCCCCCCTCCCCCAACGGGATGTTGAGAGCTCGTCACTTTTCGAGGACTTGGCGTTCTCCCTGTGCCGTGAGTCTCTTACATCATTAGCTTCCTCCTTCTCTTTATACTAAATGTATGCTTGGGCTTTAAGTAGGATGGATTCGAGCATGGCCAGAGTCTCGATGCCAACACCTTTGGCGAAGTCACTGCGGGGACAGAGCCCGCGCTCGAGGAGATATTTTTGCATATTGTTGGTTGTTGAGACATGCACAACTTCCTTGTTGAAACACTTGATGTAAGCCTAAAGAGACTTATCTCTTCCTTGGATGATTTATTCTAGTGATACTTCTGACTTAGGATGTCGGCGAGAGGCAATGAAAAGCCTTGAGAACATCTTTACCCGCTGCTTTTAGGAGGTAATGGATTCATCCGGGAGGCTTTTGTACTAGGACATGACACCTTTCCTCAAGGTAGTAGGGAACAATCTACACTTTATGGCGCCCCTCACTCCTTGATATTCGAGGAGGGTGTCAATATTCTTTATGTGTTTATCAGGATCAGTTGTACTATCATATGTTTCTAGCGGGGGTGGTTTCTTCAGGCCGTCTAGGAGCTGGGTATCTGTAATCTCTCTTGATAACGGGCCATGGGGATTATCACTGTTGCTTCCTTCAGGGGATGATAGTGAGAAGTAATGGTTCCTTCCCCGTCAGGAATCATTGTCTCATCTAGGTGAGGGGCTTCTCTATTGTTGCCTTCATTTAGGCGATGGTGATTGGCCGCAGTCGACCCGACGATTGCTCTTTGTCTTCTTGGAAGATGGGGAGCCTTGGTGTTTCTTGGAAGGTGTGCAGTCACGTTTCTTAAGGAAATAAACGTCGTGCTTCTCCTTTCTTAATGGACAACCACGCCTATATGGGGATATGCTACGAGAGTCATGTCGTTAGTGCCTCCGAGGAGGAGATTTTGAATTTTTCTTCTTCCAGTCCCCTATCCTCTTGCTCTGTTGTAGGATAAGGGCGTTAGTATGGTTGAGGGAAGTGAGAAATGCTTCCATGGCGGGGTTGACACTCTGAAGAATGGGAACTGGTTGCAGAATCTCCGGCAGCTCTTCGATAGAGTTCCTGGGACACTGCTCGTCAATGAATTGGTGGTTGTTGCACTGAGCGTTAATTGAGTTTGGGGATGCATTCTTCCTGTCTCTGACATTGAAATTGTCCTCGAGGTGAAGATGCTCCATGCTTGCGTCAGTCTTGTGGACCAGGGAGAGCACAGTCTTTCCAGAGAGGTGGTGATCATCATGGTCGGCCATGATTGAAGGATTGAAGGTATCTTTGGTCTTCATATTCCAGGGAAAGAAAACACGGTAGATGATTTCCCACAGACGGCGCCACTGATCTTGTCGGTTGATCAGAACCTGCTAGTGGGCGGACAGATGATATCTTGCTTCCTGGAAAATTAAGGAGAAAAAGGGGGGATGGTACCTGCAAGGAACTCCGACGATCAAGTAAGTATGGTTGCAAAGAGATACAAGAAGAATATTAGGTTTAAGGTTTGAATAATGGATACCTGGCCCTCACATGTGTGAGGGTTTATATAATTCCTCTGATGCTTGGCCATTGGTCCATATTCTTGGGCCTAGATACGTGGGTCTGCAAAAATGGGTAACTCCCAGGACTCTGTCAAAACAGGCAGGTATGCCTGTAACTAGCTGTTAGTTCCGAGGAGGAGGTTGATTACGGGAAGAGAGGCGTTCTAGACGTTTCCTAGTTGTCTGCTCGATTCGTGTCGGGATGACAGGGAGAAACGTGCTAGCTAGGTCAGGCGTGCGTATCGGGAATCCATGGTCGTTCTTCTTGGGGCATGGTCGACCAGGATGTTGTGCCATTGTTATTGGGTTGTGCCAAGGGTAGAAGCGGGTTGAGACAATTCTAGTCATTGGGACAGTCCAGAATAATTACATCCACTTTATTTGATATTGCTGCTATCACCAAGCTTTGACCCATTGGGGAAATTTTCTATCCCACTAAACAAACCAACAACACTATAAGCTTTAATGTTGGACATTCCGTCTTCACCAACTATATTGATCACTACTTTGGAACTGAAGACGAAGTATCATATGTGGAACATATAGCCTTCCTCGCTCTTTGGCTATCTCGATGCATCTTTTGTTGTAAGTCTCTACAAGTGACCAAGATATTTCTGACGCTGGCCAATCAACTTCACTCTAGATGAAATGTCTGCCTTGGTGAACTTCTTCTAGCTGGACTATATGAGTTTCTTGGAGAGGCCACTTTAAACTTGAAAGCGTACAAGACAGGAACAGGCTTACTACTTGCTGGCCCTTACTGGCTCCTTAAGTTATGGATAAATTCCACCTCCGAACCCTCACTTTCTATTGCTGATTCGATTATGAAGCTGACCCTGCCATAAAAAATAAGACTATTGAAGGAACCAGGTTGGTTCAATTGACCCCAAATATTGATGGGAAGAGCCTATAGGAATGCTTCACCAAGTATGATATGATGTTTGCCAAACATTATAAATTCACTCCTTCAATGGCTCCCTTTGCTCAACAAACTCATAGCTCAGAGGGGTTCACAAGGTCCATTGCAACCACTTCACCCTCCCAGAAAAAAGAGACTCTGGGTATTTGGACAACCTTTTTGCTAACTTCATCTCTAGGAAATTTGGTATTTTCCAAATTATTCTTGAACATTATTCGACGGGAAAAGTGACCTCTACTATCGAGGATTAACTTTTAACAGAGCTAAGGCAGAGAGAGACGTATGGCTAGCTATGCTAATTATGTTGTGTTTACACCCATCCCTTTCAAACCATCATTTTATTATACTCGAGACTTTGATGCTTGGTGGAGAAAATACCATTCTTCAAGCATGTTCTATGTATATCTCTTTTCTACTCATTTGACGAAAGCTTTCGCTTTTGAGCAGGACACATCAAAGAAAGGTACGCGTAAACATATCAAGGGAATCCAAGCGTTCCAAAATTATTTTGAAATTGTTTACAGGCTGAATGATCTTAGTCGAACCATTCGTGAGGCAGCGAAAACTTTGAAGGACAAATTCACATAAAAACTTCCTTGAATACAAATTCCTTCATGTGTCAAACCTGAGGATAAGTATGACTTAGCCTTTCAATTGGGACCACCAAAGTTCCATAAACTTCCCGGTGCTGATTTTGGCCTGGAGTTTTATCCACCTTATCCAGACTGGCTCTTATGTTAAGGTTCTCTAAAAGTTTTGCCACAAGATTCTCAAAAACCTGCCAAACGAGTGGTCCCGACTAAGAATACTTTAGATAGTTTCAAAGGCTTCCTCATTATGATTTAGAACATGTTACCATGCTCACTCTAGAACATAAAGGTGTGGAACGAAAGGATTCCTTGGTTACTAAGATTTTCCTTCCAATTTTCTTTTTAACAAATAACTAATACTAACATGTGTATTAATCATAACGCCCTTTTAGGTATCAAAAATAAAACATCTAAGAATGGGCATCATGACTCATATACAAGATCCATAAAAGCGACTCAACAACCTACTACTTCAACGAAGAGTGCTGCTGTAGGAGTTGAAAAACCAACCACAACAAAGGTAATGCTTACTGCCACCTTACCTCTTAATTTACTATGTATTGTTCTATTTTTTTTCTTCAGGTTAGTCGAAAACCACCCCTACTCCAAAGAAACTAAAGCAGGTTGGAGAAACTCCAATTATTGTCGAAGAAGATAATGACGTCTCTCCTATAACAACAAAACCAAAGAAAAACGTGAAGAGGAAACCAAAGCCTTCTGATACTGCCTCTCAGCCATAAAACACGTTCACTATTGATGTTTTACCCCCTTCTCCAAAGAAGAAAACTACCTCTCAACTATCTGGAAAACAAGTCTTGGTGTGAATTGAAAGTGATAATTTGAGCTCTAGAGAAGAAGCATTAAAGGTAAGGACTTCGTCGAGTTCCTTATACTCCTAATTGTTCTTATTTGGTTCTAAAAATCCATCTTTTCTAGGATCAACAAACTACTCTTAGTGAATCTCCTACTCAATATGAAAATCCTCTCAGCAACAACAATTCATCTGTTCATCCACAATCTGCAAATGATTCCAACAAAGGATCCATCACTGATGTACATATGCTAGTTCATCCCCAACATGATAAAACAATATCTACCAATCCATCTCAAAAATCGAAAACCAATGATCCTGAAAGTGATCATGAAGGCACTGTTGACAAAGGACTTCCTATTAGTGAAAAGCCAGACGAAGATAGCCCCATTGATTCTTCCCCAAAGATGAATGTGAGATCTTATGATGAAGATGAGCCCATGCTTAGTAACATTGAGAAATTCTTCGAAGAAGAAGGTAACAAAGAAGAGCATGTCAATGTTGGCTCGAATGCAGCCAATGTTATTGTTAATCATACAAATGACCAACCCGTTTAACAACAACTTCCTGAAGCAGGTCGTAGCCAACAAGCTCCCTTGGAAACTGAGAACACCCTTCCCTCTTTCGAAGAAATGGAGGTTTTGAAAAAGAACAATCCTCTTGCATACGTAAGTCTCATGATGGAAAAAAGGGTACCACTTGTCCAAAAAACTTTCCCCAGCCCATCTGCAACTTCGAGTGGAGTTCTTATGCTGAAACTAATGAGCAAATCCTACAGAAAGTTAAAGGGAAAGTCTTTGAAGCTGACCTGTTCGGAGTCCTGAATAATAATGCCATTGCGAGCATCGTACTAAGGAAGTTGATAAACGAATTTGATATAGTCACCTGTCCTTCTAACACTCTTGAATTTCTGATGGATGTGACAACTCTCATCAACACAATCAGCGCAGATTTCCTTAGGGAACAAGATGTGGCTTTGAAGCTTCAAGAAAAGCAAACCCTTTAGGAGTCTGAGTGCTCCAAAGCTTATGAATCAACCAACAAAGATGAAAAACTTGGCAAAGATTTTAAGAATGCCAAAGAGGAGTTCGATACCAATGCTCAGTCCATCTCCTTCTAGAAAGAACAGATCAAAGAATTGCAATAGAAGACTTCTCAGACGGAAACACCCCAAAAAGTTATTGAAAGATGGATCATATTGAGTTGGAGTGTGAGATTGCTTAGAGTGTGAAACATGTGGATGCAACCTTAAAAATAGAGGATGAAATAACTGATTTTCATGCTACTAAATCTTCTATTGGATGCAGGCTAAAGCTGGCGAACACCAAGTATGATAGGATGAAAGCCAACTTGCCTTTTTCAATCTGGTGATCTTTGGTATACTTCTATTTTGCTTTTCTATGTACTTTTTAATTATGTAATTTCAAGACAAAGCCATTTTGGCACTTTATGATGATACCATGTTGGCTTTTAATTGTTTACTTTTACTATTCTGTCACAATCTTTAGTTCTTGAAGGATAGGTTTATACTTTTTTAAGTACTTTATATTTATCTTCAAGATTCTTCGATCCTCTTCCAATTCTTCTATTACATAGGCAATGTTTGAATAATTCGAAAAGGTCCTTCCTAATGTGGAGACCATTTTCCTAACAACTTACTCTTTCGATCCATTGGTAATATTAACTTCCACAACAAATCATCATTCGAAAAGACTTTACCTCTGACTCTTTTATTGTATGCTCTATCTATTATTTCTTTTTGTCTTCTTAGGACCTTTAAAGAATTTAGCCTCTCTCCGTCCAAATCAACCAATTCATTCATCATAATTTCCTAGTAATAGTCAGAGGAGATTTCGTCGTGCCTCTGGATTCTTACTAATTGTGAATATATTTCCACTGGCAGAACTGCATTGTTCCCAAAAGTCAAACGAAATGGAGTTGTGCTCGTCGCTTCTTTCGGGAATGTTCGAAAAGCCCACAAAGCTTGATTCAAGGTCTTGTGCAAATTTTTTGGCTTTCTCCCTACATGTCTTTTTATCAAACCAATAATTACCTTATTTGCGGCTTCGACTTGTCCATTCTCCTAGGCATAATAAGGTGTAGAAGTCAATAATTTGAATCACATTTCTTTAGCAAATTCATGCATCTTTCAACTAGTGAAGACCGATCCCTGATCAGCTATAATTGTTTCTGGGATTCCAAATCTTTAGATTATATACCTTTGAATGAATTCGATAATACTCTCTTGGTCCACATTTACCAAAGGTATTGCTTCAATCCATTTTGTAAAATAATTTATCACTACCAGGATGTATTTTTGTCCTTTGAATAAAGTCAGTCCAATATCTCCAACCAAATCCAACGACCAACCTTTGAAGGGCCATGGTTTAATGATCAAATGCAATTCACTTACAGGAGCATGTTGAATACCTGCATGAACTTGACACTCTTGGCATCCCTTTGCGAATTATATGTAATCTTTCAGCATGGTGGGCCAATACATGCCATACCGGAACAAGAGCCACTTCATCTTGTGACTTCTTGATGTGCTCCACATGTCCTACCATGTACGTTTAATAGTGCCAAGTATGCTTCACTTTATCCTAAACATTTGAGTAAGAATTCTTCTGGTGTTTTCTAGAACAATTCGTTACCTATTAAAATGTAGCTCAGCGTGCGATACTTAATCTTCCTTTCTGCATTCGCTGTTGGATTCTTTAAATAAACTATTATTGGGCTTCTCAAATTTGTATCTGCTAATCTATCTATGGCCAATACTTTGAAATGCACTTCATTTGCATATCCTAAACTTGTATTTTTTTAAATCTACTGGAGATGATTTAGTAGCTAGTAGCTTTCCACGAACTTCGACTAATTCTTCCAGCTTCTCCTTTGACACTTTGCATCCTGAAGAAATTTGGGTTAAGTCATTTGCTTCTTGGTTCTTCGGTCTAGGAATATGCTTGATATTAGCATATTTAAATCTTCGAAGAAATCTATTTGCTACCACAAATTACATTATCAGCTTTCGTTTTATGCATTTGTACTCCTTGGTTATCTGTTTGATCACCAGTTCAGAATCATCTCTTATTTTGACTATAGTTTCCCCTAATTATAACAAAGCTTCAAGTCCCACTATCAAAGCTTCATATTCAGCTTCTTTATTTGAACAAGGAGGACCTTCAATTTTGTACTTGAACTTGGTTGGAATTTTATCAGGAGAAATAATCAATATTCCAACTCCAGTTCCATATTTATGAGTAAAACCATCAAAAAATAGTTTTCAAGGTTCTAATTCAACAAAATATTGAGGAATTTCTACCACTTCATAGTCGACTATAAATTCAGAGACTACTTCCCCTTTCATAGCTTTTAAAGGCATTAAATTCAAAGAATACTCAGTTAAAGCTAGTGCCCATTTGCCAATTCGACTATGCAGGATTGGTTTAGAAAGCATATGTTTAATAACATCAAAATGTGAAGAAACGTAGAAATCAACTGACTTTATATAGTATTTCAACTTAGTGCACGAAAATTATAAATAAATACATAACTTTTCTACAATACTATATCTAGTTTCTGGATCATTTAGTACTCGACTGCAGTAATAGATGGCTCTTTCGATACCATTCTCATCCTCTTGTGCAAGCATACTTCCATTAGTTACATCTACTGTAGATATATACCATCTCATGCACTTATTTCTACAAGGAGGTGAAAAGATAGGAGGGTGGACAAGGTAGTTTTTAATCTGAACGCCTCTTGATGCTCTGACTTCCAGTTGCAAGCACCTTGCTTTAGACGCAGAAGGGAAGAGAAGGCTTGAGCGTGTCCACTTAGGTTTGAAATAAACCTTCTTAAGAAGTTTATTTTTCCCAGTAGTTACTATAAATCTCTTTTCGTTGATGGCACTTTCGCTTCCATGATAGCCTTCATTTTTTTATTGATCTTTATTCCCTTCTTATGGCCCATAAAGCCCAAAAAGTCACTAGCCTGCACAAAAAAAGGCACACTTAAGAGGATTCATCTTCAGGCCATGCTTCCTTATTCTTTTGAATAAAAGGCGAAGGTGATCAATATGACTTTCATCTGATACATATTTTACTACTATGACATCAATATAAACATGCATGAAAGTCTCAATAAAGTCATGAAATATAGAGTTTATTGCTCTCTGATAAGTTTCCCCAACATTTTTCAAACCAAAAGGCATGACTATCTATTCATAGGGGCCTAATGCCCCAGGGCATCAAAAATCTGTCTTGGGTACGATTTCTTCAGCAATGAAAATTTGATTATATCCAGAGTATCCATCAAGCATACTAAGATACTCGAAGTTTGCGGCTGAGTCAATTAGCATTTCTGCCACAGGCATTGGATATTCATCTTTTAGGGTTGCAGAATTCAAATCTCGAAAATCTATGCAAACCCTAAGAGAGCCATTTTTCTTAATAAGATGAACTATATTTGTAATCCATTCGACATACCTTGTGGTCCGGATAAATTTTCATTGGAGGAATCTTTCGACCCCTTCTTTTATCTTTGATAGAACCTCTGGTGGGAACCTCCTTGGAGTATGTTTGATGGGCTTCTTTTCATCCTTGATAGGCAACTTCAGTTCGACTAGTTCTCTTCTTAAACCAAACATCTCGTCGTAAGCGAAACAATCATTGTACTCTTTTAGCAATTGGATCACTTTGGCTTTCATTTTTGGGTTGAGTTTTGCACTCACGTAGGTGGGTCTTTTGATGGACCCCTCACCCAGATCCACTTCTTCGATAGAGTCTTGTGTAATCATCTTTGCACTTGAAGTTGTTGGATCCTTCTCGAATCCCAAAGGCTATTCATTGTATATTGCATCTAGCCTCTGGTCTTTTTCTTCAAAGGGTATCTCTTTGTCAGGGGGTTTTGGTTTGAAATCCACCCTAGGTCCCTTCATATGTATCGCTTCATCTTTGGCTTCGACAACCATGTGCTTTACTTCAGCCTCTAAGGTCTTCTTTAATTTATTTTTGGCTAAATAAGCCGAAATCTTTTTGAAGAATTGGGACCCAGACATTGACAATGTCTTCGTCAGCCCAGCCAGTTGCCCATATTCTTGGAACTCCTTATACATCATCTTATTCTCCTATAATTTCTCTATCCCACTGGAATCCATGAGTTGGATGTAGAGTAAGGAAGTAAAGAGCGTTCTTGTTAGGTGAATATGTGTCACCAACAGGGTTGCATGGCCCAATATTGTCCAAATTCCTATCGAAGTTCTTTCTATCCACATGGTTAACTTATGCCATGTAATAGCTTTGATTTGCTTCGATGTTCTCAACAATCCGATCTTCTCTCCATATTAATATTTGTTGAGGCATTGAAGAAGGCATTTCCCCATTACCATGGATTCATTCATGTCCTAACAACAAGGTATAATTTGTCGTCCCTGTAATGACCAAGAACATGATGGGTCTTATAATCTAACCCATTGCGAGATCCACTTGCACCACCCCCAAAGTGTGGCCTATCTTACCTTCATAGTTTGAAAGTACCATGTTGTGGGGCTTGATATCAGTGTTAAACATGTCAATTCTCTTCAACATGAATTGAGGCATTAGATTCACTACAACTTCACCATCTACAAGGATTTTATTGATTCTCACACTTTCCACCTTTCCCCTTATGAACAAAGGTTTAATGTGATTCTTCATTCCCTGATCGGGTCGCTCGAAGAATGTATTTTGTTCTTCAACAACTCCATTATTCAAGATATAATAGCACACTGGGTTGTGTTTTGCCATCTCAATCTCGTCAGCTTCTTCTGATTCTTCGACCTCAGTTATTTTTTCATACTCATGGGGAAGCACTAAGACCACATTGCAGTTGATGTTGAGGGAAGACTCTCCGTCTGATTTAAAGTCATCAGTCAACATGTCTTCATCATTCACTAGGTCTTTTTGATCCTTTTCGCTAGTTTCTTCTTTCTTTGGGGTAAACAATTTTCTGCCCACAAGTTGCTTCTCTTCGACCATGAAGGTTGAGGGAAGTTGGTTATTATTAGACTCTCCAACTTACTTTTCTTCCAATTCTCATTGCGCCTTCTTTATCCTTTGGTGTCTTCGCCATTGGGACATGGATATGAGATTTTTCCCTTTATAATTTTCTGACTTGTATGCTTGTTGCTTCGACACTTGGAATTAATTTCGATACGCTATAGATGAATTTCCTTCTTCTTCTAAACTCCTCCATTTTTCCTTTCCTGCTCCCTTTCTTTGTTTGGCTTTATCCATCTGTAAATTGGGATGTTTGCAGGTGGCTGGAAGGTATCTCTTCGATTCCCCTTGGGATAAGGGCTACCAGGCCTCCTGGGAATTCCCCTTTTGTTGAATGTGAAATCGCTCCTAGCACCCCTCTGTTGTCACAATAACGAGCATATTAGATTCTCTCAAAGGTTTATGATGCCTTTCGATCATAAATTGCACTGCACCTTGGGCACATCAGGCACTCTGACTTTGTTTTGTGGCAGTGGACAAGGAAACCCAACAAAGTTTCTCCAGCCTTTGGGTACACAACCTTTATTTGGTCATCTTTTCTCCAATTTCCCCCAATTCAAGCATATATCGGATTTTTTCATAAGTTTTTGCTGCCTCTCCATCATGGATTACGCTGCATTTGAGACACATTAACCCCTCAGAATTCTTTTTGTGGCAGTGAACCAGATAATCTAGCAGACTTTCTCCAGCCTTTGGGTAACCATTCCTTATTTGATCATCTTCAATTTTGAGGAGCCTTTTGACTTCTTCCATCTCAAGAGTAGGTTGGTTCAGGTCCACCATGTTAACTTCAAGGCTAGGACCTTCAATAATCCTGACCTTTTCAAACTTGACTCTAAGGCCTTCAGTGGCCTTTGTCATTCCAGCATTTGTGGCAATATCATCAATAATCTTCTTTGTCATTTAAGTAGTCTTTTGCACTTCGATACATGCAACAAAATCCTCAGTAATTGAAATTCTGGTATCAGATATGTGATGTCGTAAGAGATGTCATGACACAAATATCTATTTTCAAGTAAGGTGCAGTAAAAACACAAGAGATTGTTCACCCAGTTCAGTGTACAACAACACCTACTCTGGGGGCTACCAAGCCAGGGACAAGTTCACTAAATAGTATCAATTCATAGACCCTCAGTAAATAACCAGCTTACGATATAATCACATAATCACTACCCAAGCGAAACTTCTACCTAAGACTCACCTAGGTATAAGGCCATCCTCAAATCCCTTCAATCACTTGCAGTGAAGAACTTAAAAAAATTAATAAGTTTGAAACACTTCAATCATTCAATGCTTAAAAGCTTATGAATGATACACAATTAACAACCCCAAATAATAACTCAAGTATTTTAAACTAATACTTAGAGTGTCTTACAAATAAAAAACTTAGACTTCTAATTAGAAAGAAAGTATTCTTCTTCAAAAGTTGCTTGCCTTTTGTAGCGATAAAAAATGTAGCGGGGTAAATCGGAGATCGAACTATTGATTAATTCGTCTCAAAAAAGCAAGAGTCGCCACCGCGCTTTATTATTTCCAAGGGAAAATGGGAAAGATCGAAATAAAACCCTAAAATATGCAATGTAAAATAATACTTTCTAAAAGTAATAAAAATACAAGGCGTTTTTGAAAAGAGAGCTATGGTTCGGGGGTTGGTTATACAATGGGAAGGTATTAGCAACCAATGTATCTATAGTACTCTATAAGAACCTTTTGAAATATCTATTTATTAAAATGCTCGTTTGATTAAAAATAAATTGTTTTGGCCGAAAGGGGTACGGACGGGTTTTTGAAGGTACGACGACCTAATGTCGAAGTTTTGACTTAAAAGGTATGAGTTTTTGAAAAGATTGAATATTTGGGGAAAAATTATCTTAAGTTTTAATGAAATGAAGATATTCACGTGATTGGATTTGAGGACATGAAGTCAACAAGTTTAATCATTTTTCTCTTGGATTTAGACGTAAAAAGAATAATCAAATAAAGACGGTATAATCAAACAAAAAACTAGATAGATAAAGATTAAGTAGCTAAGTGATAGATAACCACAACAATGATTAAATAACAAACTAAAGGATGTGAACATGCATTTTATATTTTTTCGTTTAATATGTACAAAACAAGAGAATTAATTAAAGAGAAATAAAATGTTTTTAATAAATTTCTATTTTTATATGTTTTTTAATATTAATATAAAGTATTATTTTAAGAATTATTAAATAATTCTAAACTAAATTAAAACTTTAAAAGTTACTAACTTAAATCTAGTTAAAAGAGAATATTAAAATTACTAAATTAATCCTAAAGTTAAACTAATAAAAATTGGTCACATTATTTAAAATTGTTTAATTAAATTATACCTCTATTTGATTAAACTTACTAATTAACTAAATTAATAACATTCTAGAAAAAGCTAATAGAAAGTAAATAGAAGGAGAGGTATCAAAAATAAAAGGGGATAGACAATGAACCATTGTATGGGCTAAAAGGTTTTTAAAGGGCCCAATCAAAAACAAACAGAAATGGGGGGTGTTAGTAGAAATCGTTTGGGCTTTTAGGCAGGAAACGGGTAAGGTCCATTCATTGAAACAAAATTAGGGTTATCAGGTTGTGTTCTACTTGGATTAGGGTTAAACGTATTTGTTTTAGTTTGGGGAAAAAAAGGGGTTAAGGTTACGGCACCGCTGCTCTCCGTTCACGCGTTCTTCTTCGCTCGTCCTCTTCGTTGCTCTCATGCCCGCTTCTGAACTCTCTTGCCCATGGCCACCGGTATCTCCAAACTTCCTCTTCCCTCCAACGAAATGCTAGGGCGACCGATTCAAGGTAATCTTTGTTTTAATTTCAAATGGGGTTTTATTACTGCATGTTATGATCTCGTTCCTTGTTTCCTGACTTCATATGTTATGGTTGTTTGAGGTATATGAAAGAAAGAGAGGGAGAAATCGTTACCTTTGGAGACGGAGGAAGAAAGGGCGGAGAAGAGCTGTGGCGGCCAAGGCAGTGAGGGACGAAATGCGTGATACTTGCTTTGACCCTGGTATTTCGTTTCTTACTTCTTTGATTTGTGGTTTGATGATGATGTTGAAAACCTCTATGTGATATTTTTCTTCTTCTTCTGTTGACCATGCCTTTGCCTATGTACGCTACTTTACTTCTTTTCCTTCTTCTTTCTGTGGGCTTGATGCTTTGCTTCTGTGAACTTTTTTTATTGGCCTATGATGGAATATTTCTGAGGCTTGATGGGTTTGGACATTGGTTTTTAAAGTTTGTGTTGTTGTGGAATTCTGGTTTTTGGCTTTGGACGTGTATGGCTGATATGTTGGTATCGGTTTAAAGGCTTCAGGCAAGTATCTGGTACAAGTTTTGGCCTTGGATGTGTAGGCAGGTATGAGGGTTTTAGGCCTGAAAACAGGTTGAACAGGTTATGGTTTGAAAGGCTTAAGGTTTTACTGGCTTTTGTGTTGGTGAAATTCGTTTCAGGTTTGGCATGGCTTAATAGGTCGTGTTTTCTGGTTATGGTTTCTATGGCTTAGGCTTTAGAGCTGGACAGGCTTGACATGGTTAAGGGTCTGGTTTTTTTTTTGTGTTACAGGTTCTTGGTTTTGGTCTTGAGGCAGCAGGTTCTTGGTTTTGGTCTTGAGGCAGCAGGTTCTTTGACAGGGGATTGTTTGTTGGTTTATCAATTTAGGCTTTTGCTGGGCAACAGGTTTGTTTGAAAGGCTTAAGGCTTTTCTGTTAAGCTTGAGGCTTGAAGGTTTTGACAGTAGGCTTCAAACAGTTTTTTCAACTTAGGCCTTTGCTTGGGAAGTTTGTTGTCTTATAATATCCGTTGCTTGGCTTCTTGTTTGATGGCTCAGGTTTTGTATATTTAACTATTTCCTCTTGATATCTCTGCACTCTTACTGCTCCATTCAGTTTGCTTTATCCTTTTCTATACTTCCTTTTTTTACTGTATTATTGCAGTTTTGTTTTCTATCCCTTTTCTGCCTAAGGCCAAAACCTGTAAACCCAGACTCTTTCTCTCTTCTCTCTCCTTAGTACAGTTTGACATTAAAAAAATGATGTTATGTACTTGTTCTGAAAAAGCAAAGCTGGAAAATGATGTAATTAGGAAATATTTGCTTGCATAGTTTTGATTTGCACACTTCCTCTTTGGCTTCTGCATTGTACAGTAGGGGAGCCTTGTGTTTTTGACCTCTTCCCATACCTTGGGTAGTTTACGTTGGACTTGGCCTTGAACATGTAACTTGACTTGGTTATTTGCATATGCTGTTGAACTATGCTTTTTTTTTTACAATTGAAATGTGCAATTGGTTTTTGAAATATGCAGTTTATTTTGAAATATGCAGTTTTGACAAAAAATGAATTTGTGCATATTTTTAACTTGTGCATTCATATTTATCAATAAATAAACATCCCTTTTTGTGAACCGGGAGAAATCCCGTGATTTGCAAAGAGGGTAAAAAAACTGATTCCAGCCGTTTGCTTTTAATGATGAACGCTAAATTAATCGTCTACTTTTAATTATATATCTTATTTCTGACTTTTCTTTTAATTCTTTGCAGGTAAAGTCAAATGAGCATCAAAGAAGTATCGGATAGAAGATGAAGATTTAGAACTTAGAAAAAATTAGGATAGCTTTTATTTCGCTTTAAACATTGTAAAAATTATCATTGTAAATACGTTGTAAATAAATACGGTATTTAAACAACAATTGTAACAATTAGAATAAAATGAATAAAACTCCAATATTTTACCAGTTAATTCTTTTCTTCTTTGCAATTATTTACCTTATCATTTATAATTCTTTAAATTATATAATAACTGAAAATAAATTCCAATTATTTAAATTCAGAATAATAAATAATTAAATAAACATCATTGATCAATTAACTTCTCTTCAATTATTTACTTCATTATTTATAATTTTTCTAAATTATAATAACTGAAAATAAAATTTCAACTATTTAAACTTAGAATAATAAATAATTAAATAAACATTGTTTGATCAATTAATAAACTTCTTTTCAAATATTTACTTTATTATTTATAATTCTTTAAATTCTATAATAACTGAAAATAAATTCCAATTATTTAAATTCAGAATAATAAATAATTAAATAAACATCATTGATCAATTAACAAACTTCTTTTCAAATATTTACTTTATTATTTATAATTCTTTAAATTATATAATAACTGAAAATAAATTCCAATTATTTAAATTCAGAATAATAAATAATTAAATAAACATTGTTTGATCAATTAATAAACTTCTTTTCAAATATTTACTTTATTATTTATAATTCTTTAATTTATATAATAACTGAAAATAAATTCCAATTATTTAAATTCAGAATAATAAATAATTAAATAAACATTATTTTAGCATTGATCAATTAATAAATTTAGCGTTTCAAAAATAAACAACTCTTGACTTGAAAAAGTTATGAATTTAAAATCTGCTTTGAAAATTGATAAAGATAGGTCAAAACACTTGCAATGTAATGATGCAGATGGGAGATGGTATCTTAGGTCAAAATTTGGGGTACAACACCTTTGAATAAGGAAGCAAGTCCTTATATATGCGAAGCTTTGGGCTTGGGCTTAAAAACAAATATTCAAATCTTTTGAATATTTCCATAAAAACAAGCCAAGATAAAATTATGCAATTTGAAAATATTCCTCCATATTTTTCGCAGCTTGTAGATCAAAAATCCTAAATTATGCCACACCTGAAAACAGGAAACAAAAGACTTAAATGATTTTGGGCTGAGATCAGTTCAGTTGGCAGATGTCAAGACATCTTCTTTGACATCATTTGAAACTGTTTTTCTCCAAATGTTAAGATATTTAGCAAAACATCAATAAGTCATTAATTTACCAAAATTGCTTCCAACAAACACTTACAAACTCCCCCCTTTGGAAAATTTTGGCTAAAACATTATTAGAGCATATTATCAGAGCAACAACATAATTATCAGAGCATTATCAGGGCATCATCATAAGCAAAGAAATCAAAACATACATTCTGTTAGCAGTTAGCTGTTAGCACATGAAGCTTAGCTGTTAGCATAGGAAGATGTCAAAACATCTTCTGGGACATGAGGCTCCCCCTCAAGTATTGAGCTCCCCCTCAATCATTGGTCAGTGGTCAGTCAGAGGTCAGTGGTTAGTCAGTCACTCACTCACTTTCTATCCCCCTTTTTAGTCATAATATGCCAAAGAAAGGATGCATTCAATATAATATAAGTATTAGGGTACATACCATATGATTCAAATGTCAAGCACATGCAAGTTCCAAAAAAGAAACAAGGAGTTAATAAAGTAGTATAAATGTCATCAGGACCAGTTGACTTGGTTGAACCTGAACTTCTTTCCACACTGGAGTCTTCATCTTCAGAGCTTACTGTATCATCAAGGTTGTTGTCCTTTTGCAGGTCCTTGATCATTTTTAAAAAAAATTATCTTCCTAGCTGAGCTCACTCTGATTACATCATCTAATTCCTTGCAGGTTTCCCTTAATTCATTGATCATTTCATCCTTGGTGGAGGTCTTTTCAGCAGGTGCATATATTTAAACAATGTTTGTGACATGTTTTCCTAAAAAGAGCTTAAAATGGGGGGTCAATGCAGACTCCCTCTTGCACATTACATCATTTCCACTTAGGATTCCAGGATGCTGATTTAGGATAATTCCACAGAGGAGGGAAGGAAAAGCAATTGGCATCTTAATGGCACAAGTTCCTGCATGTTTAATGGTCTGATCAAAGATATAAGTCCCATAATTAAAAAGTTTCTGGTTTCCAATAGCATAAATGAGCTTTCCTAATCCAATGGAGATGGTTGAAGTGTGATTAGTGGGAACCCAATTTGCAGCTCCAATCCTATGTAAAATTGCATATTTCACACTCAGTTTGCTGACATGAAGTTTGTTTTTCATTGGCCACTCACTTACTTGGTTAATAGTAATGGCTATACACACTTGATTGTTTGTTACTTCTAGCTTACAATATACATCTTTAGACCTATCTAGAAATTCGTTTATAATGGCAGGAGAAAATTATACACACTTTCCTCTAACAAAAGCCTTTCTAAACTCCTTACTCTTATGGTCAGAACAATCAACAGGAATATTAACAATAAACTCCTTAACAAGAGTTTCATAGCAATTTGCAAACCTGGTAACTGTTTTCATCAGTCCAACATAGGATATCAACTCCATGATTTCCTTACATTCCAAAGCACCAACTCCTACTTCTCTCTCCAGGGAAATCCTTATTTGATACACATACTTCCACTTTTTAGCATTCCCAAAAGAGTGAAGGGATATGTTGTCAAGTGGGCATTAGGAACCCTAACAGACAGTTTCTTACTTGCATATTTTTTTATAGGAGATATGTCCTAGTCATCTTGCTCGACATCATACTCATAGTATGTCTCTTCAACTAGAACAACTTTCTTCTTACTCTTGGACCTTTTTACAGTATTCTCATCATCATCAGTAGAGGTAACAGGTCAAGCTTTTCACTTGCTAGAAGGAGGGACCACTTTACTTCCTTCTTTTGGGGGTCAATACATGGTTTTCTTCTTGATTGTCTTGGGAGGGGGTGTGATACTTGCATCTTTCACTTTCCTGTACTTTAGCCTTCTAGCAATATCAGGTACAACATTAGTGATGAGCTCTTTGTCAGATGGCTCTTCTACATTGACTATATTGTCAGCCTTTTGACCTTCTCCATCCTTGGAGACAGCAACATCTTCTTTAGAAGGAGAGTTTTCTTCAACATTTTGCTCAACATTTTGCTCAACATTTTGATCAACATTTTCTTCTTCCACTTCTTTTAGGGAAGAGGTAGCAAGTGTCTCAAGTTTGTTATCTGCAACATCATTCTTGGATGATTCAGCAACATCATTTTTAGGATTACTTCCTTTATTAGCATGAGGAGGCATGCGAGCAAGGGGAGTAGAAATCCGAGGCACAACAAATCCTTCATTTAATAATTTGTTCATAAGCCTTTTGATGCTTCTATCAACATTAACAATTTCTTCTTCAGTTCTATTGTCAGTAGCAGTAGAAGAGTTACTTTTGTCATCTTTAGATTTCTTAGTTGGTGATAATCTAGGTTTCTTGACCTTTTTCTCAAGCGGAGGGACCGTTGATAGAGGAGTAACATCTAGTACTCTGCCAAGAGAAAGATTTTCATTTGTAGATTTTGAGGAAGATGATGTGTGATGTTGAGACATGTTTGAGAATTTTTGAGCAAGGTGGTGAAGAATGGCAAGGGTCCTTTTTCTGTGGAGGAGAATGAAGAGTTTGTGAAAGTAGAGAGAAGAAATTTCGTAGTGTGTGAGAAACAAATTGAGGCAGTCTTGTAATGATTTCTTTCTAACTTTTATTTGTTGGAAACACAAATAATGCAATATCACTTTAATGATATTCCCACGCACTTTTAATTGCTACAAACCCTCATATAAACATATCCCTAATTTTCCTCTTAAATACTCAAACTGATTAGCATCCAAAGCTTTTGTGAAGATGTCAGCCAGTTGCAACTCAATGGCTACATGTTCTAAAGCAACAATCTTTTCTTCAACATGCTCTCTTATGAAGTGATGACAGATGTCAATGTGCTTTGTCCTGCTGTGTTGAATGGAATTCTTTGAAATGTTTATGGTGCTTAAATTGTCACAAAATAATGTCATGACATCTTGTTTGACATTGTATTCTGATAACATTTGTTTCATCCAAACCAATTGAGAACAACTGCTTCCTGCAACAATGTACTCAACCTCAGCAGTGGACAGAGACACACAATTTTTCTTCTTCCTGAACCAAGATATGAGATTATTTCTCAGAAAGAAGCACCCTCCTGATTTACTCTTTCCATCATCAGCACTTCCTTCCCAATCAGCATCACAAAAACCAGTTAAGGAAGAATTTGATCCATGAGAGTACAACATACCATATTCACTTGTTCCACTCACATATTTAAGAATCCTCTTCACATGGTTGGCATGGATAATTTTAGGACCAACTTGATATCTTGCACACACCCCTACGGAAAAAGAAATGTCTGGTTTGCTAGCTGTGAGATATAGAAGACTTCCTATCATGCTTTTGTAGAGACTTTGATCTACACTTACTCCTTTTTCATCTTTAGTCAGCTTCAGATGTGTGGGAGCAGGGGTTCTTTTGTGACTGGAATTCTCCATCCCAAACTTCTTCACTATATTCTTGGCATACTTGCTCTGAGATAAAAATATGGAGTCTTCCATTTGTTTAACTTACATACCAAGAAAATAGGTTAATTCACCAACAAGACTCATTTCAAATTCAGACTGCATTTGCTTGACAAAATGTTCCACCATCTCATTTGACATCCCACCAAATACAATATCATCAACATAGATTTGAGCAATCATAATCTTCCTTTCTTCTTCTTTGACAAAGAGGGTTTTGTCTATGCCACCTTTCCTATATCCATTCTCCCCAAGGAATTATGTCAGTCTCTCATACCAAGCTCTTGGAGCTTGTTTCAATCCATACAGAGCTTTCTTCAGTTTATAAACATGTTTAGGAAAACTTGGATCAACAAATCCTTTTGGTTGTTCAACAAAAACTTATTCATTCAAGTACCCATTCAAGAAGGCACTCTTTACATCCATTTGAAAAAATTTAAATTTCAAAATACATGCAACTCCCAACAGTAGTCTGATTGATTCAAGTCTAGCCACATGAGAAAATGTTTCATCAAAGTCCACTCCTTCAATTTGAGTGTATCCTTGTGCAACTAACCTTGCCTTATTTCTAGTGACCAGCCCTTTTTCATCAAATCTATTCTTGTATACCCATTTAGTGCCAATCACATTTGTCCCTTCAGGACTTGGAACTAGATCCCAAACTTCATTCCTACTGAATTGTTCCAGCTCCTCTTGCATGTCATTAATCCAGAACTCATCAGTTAGGGCCTCTTTGACATTCTTAGGCTCAATTTTTGATGCAAAGCAAGAGTTTCAAATCCCTGCTCTTGATTTGGTAGTAACTCCCTTGTTCGAATCTCCTATGATAAGCTCCTTAATATGATCATTATGAGTTCTAATTGAAGGTCCTTTATTGGGGTGACTAGGATGGGGATCTTCTTGAGGAGGATTAGAATCAATACTTGTGTCATTTAATTCAATTGGACTATCAGGCACAAATGTTCCAACATCTTGTGAGACATCTTCTTCAACATTCCATCCTCTATCATCAATAGTAACATTTATTGACTCCATCATAACATTGGTTCTAGAGTTAAAAACTCTGTATGCTCTGCTGTTTGTAGAGTAACCCAGGAATATTCCTTCATCACTCTTGGGGTCCGTCTTCCTCCTTTGTTCACGATCAGCTAAGATGTAACATTTACTTCCAAATACATGAAAGTATTTAACAGTTGGTTTTCTTACCCTCCATATTTCATATAAAGTAGCTGAAGTGCCTTTCCTTAGAGTGACTCTGTTATGAATATAGCATGCAATATTCATAGCTTCAGCCCAAACATGGTATGGTAGCTTCTTAGGATGAATCATGGCTCTGGAAGATTCTTGGAGAGTTCTATTCTTGTGCTCTAAAATCCCATTCTGTTGAGGAGTAATGGGATAAGAGAATTCATGGCTGATTCCTTCAGAGGAGCAAAACTCAACAAATTTGTTGTTCTGAAATTCCTTTCCATGATCACTTCTTATTCTTATGACATGACTTTACTTTTATCTTTGAAGTTTTTGAAAAAGACCTTTGAACACTTCAAAAGCTTCTGATTTTTCTCTAATAAAGTTTATCCATGTGTATCTAGAAAAGTCATCTACAACAACATAGGCATACTTCTTACCACCAAGACTTTCAACCTGCATAGGTCCCATCAAGTCCATATGGAGAAGTTACAAAACTTTTGATGTAGTAAGATGTTGAATCTTCTGATGTGACATCTTAGTCTGCTTTCCAATTTGACAATCACCACATACCCTTCCTTCTTCTATCTTGAGATTAGGAATCCCTCTCACTACTTCTTCAGATATAATTCTCTTCATTCCTTTCAGATGCAAGTGCCTCAATTTTTGGTTCCATAGTTTAACTTCATTCTATTTAGCTAAAACACATGTTGGGGAGAGGTTTAAGTCTTGAGGAACCCATAGATAACAGTTGTCTTTAGATCTGATTCCTTTCATGATAACTTCATTCTTTTCATTGCATACAAGAAATTCTTCCTTGGAGAAGTTAACTTTGAAGAGAATTATACAAGTAACACATTATCAAGCTTAGGACTCCTGAACAGTCAAGCTTGTCAACACATATGATTTCTCCTTTTGCTCCATCACCAAAAGTCACATAACTGGTGGAATGAGATTTGACATTCACCAACAGATTCTTGACACATGTCATGTTTCTAGAACAGCCACTGTCAAAGTACCAGTCATCTTTTATTGATACTCTGAGAGAGGTGTGAGCAATGAAACTACCAACCTTGGACTTGGGAACCCACTATTTCTCCTTTTTTCTATTTTGGGGAATCTTATCAGTTTTGGGAAGAGGAGAATTTTTAGGGTATCCATACAACTTGAAACAGAAGGGCCTTATATGTCCAAGCCTTCCACAATGATGACATCTCCTGGGCTGGGGATTCTCCCTGGTGTGATTAAGCTTTTTCTTCCCATGATGTCCTTTCTTTACATGAGGGTTCCCAATATGTCCTTTATTATAATGATGTTGAGAGATTTGATTCGACATCTTTGGTTTAGGTTTGGCATGAGTGGGAAACAGATGAAGGTTGTTTTCCATGATGTTCTTTCTTCACACGATGTTTGCCAAGATGTCCTTTCTTACCATGATGTTTTCCTACATGTTGAGACATTTGATTCAACATATTTGGTTTAGGCTTGGCATGAGTGGAAACAGATGAAGACTCTTCTGAGTTAGGTTCCTTTTTCTCATTGAAACCTAAACCACTCTTATCTCCTATCACTCTTCCTGCTTGGAGAATTTCATCTAATGAGTTAGACCCATTATTCAGCATCTTGAGAGATTTGACCATTCTATCAAGATTTGAATTTAGAGAGGACACTTCACTTTCCAGATCATAAATAGTTTTAAGATGCTCTTCCCTTTCCTCCTTCAGCATAGTTATGATGGCTTTCTGTTTCTCCCCTTCAAGACACACTTCTGCACTTCTGAGACATAATTCTTTGTATGAAGCAGCTAACTCATCAAAGGTCAGTTCCTCATCACTAGACTCTTCATCAGATACATATTTTCTTGTTAATGCTTTAACATATTTGGCAGATTCTTCAAGATCACTCTCTGAGTCCTCTTCAGACCAAGTAACATATATATTCTTCTTTTGTTTCTTTAGATATTTAGGACATTCAGCTCTAATGTGACCAAAGCCTTCACATTCATGACATTGTATTCCCTCCCCTTGAGAAGATTTTTCTTTAGCCCTTTTTCTTCCAACCTCATTTGACTAATAGATGTCAGATGGGATGTTCTTGACATTTGATCTTTTGTTTCTGTCCATTCTTTTTATCACTTTATTAAATTGTCTTCCAAGCATAGCTAAAGCATTTGATATTCCTCCATCTGTATCCAGATCACAGTCCTCTTCTTCATCTTCAGTATTAGATACAAAGGCTATGCTTTTGTTTTTCTTCTCAGATCTTTCATTTATGCTTAGTTCAAATGTTAGAAGGGATCCAACAATTTCATCCACTTTCATTTTTTCAATGTCTTGGGCTTCTTCTATAGTAGTTACTTTCATATCCCATCTCTTGGGAAGAGACCTGAGCATCTTTCTCACCAATTTGTCTTCAGGTATTTTCTCTCCTAAAGCACCAGAGGCATTAGCAATTTCAAGGATGTTCATATGGAAGTCATTTATACTTTCATCATATTTCATCCTCAAATTCTCAAATTTTGTGGTGAGTAACTGAAGTCTTGACATCTTAACTTTGGATGTGCCTTCATGAGTAGATTGAAGAATCCCCCATGCATCCTTAGCAACTTCACATGTATTCACTAACCTGAAAATGTTCTTGTCAATTCCATTGAATATAGCATTCAAGGCTTTAGAATTTCCAAGAGCAATTTCATCTTCTTCCTTAGACCAATATTCTTTAAGTTTTAATTCAGAAGTAGGTTCTCCATTTTCTCCCAATTTGACAGGGTGTTTCCATCCTCTTAAAACAGCTTTCCAAGCCCTGCTGTTTAAGGACTTTAGAAAGGAAACCATACGTGGTTTCCAGTAGCCATAATTGCTTCCATCCAGAATGGGTGGTTTGTTCACAAATCCTTCTTCCTTGTCCATAGTACCGGAAATTATCTTCCCTAGATCTCACCCGGATAAAGAGAAGGATGCCTGCTATGATACCAATTATAATTTTGGTATCAAATATATGATGTCGTATGAGATTTCACGACACAAATATCTGTTTGCAAGTAAGGTGCAGTAAAAGAAAAAGCAGTAAAAACATAAGAGATTGTTCACCCAATTCAGTGTACAACAACACCTACTCTGGTGGCTACCAAGCCAGAGACAAGTTCACTAAAAAGTATAGATTCATAGACCCTCAGTAAACAACCAGTTTACGATCTAATCACTTAATCACTACCCAAGCTAAACTTTTACGTAAGACTCACCTAGGTATGAGGCCATCCTCAAATCCCTTCAATCACTTATAGTGAAGAACGTAACAAAATTAATAAGTTTGAAACACTTCAATCATTCAATGCTTAAAAGCTTATGAATGACACACAACTAACAACCCAAATAACCACTCAAGTATTTTAAACTAATACTTAGAGTATATTACAAATAAAAAACCTAGACTTCTAATGAAAAAGAAAGTATTCTTCTTCAAAAGTTTCTTGCCTTTGGATAAGGAATCAAGTCCTTATATATGTGAAACTTTGGGCTTGGGCTTAACAAATATTGAAATATTTTGAATATTTCCATAAAAACAGGCCAAGATAAAATTATGCAATTTGAAAAATATTCCTCCATATTTTTTGCAGCTTGTAGATTACAAATCCTGAATTATGCCACACATGAAAACAAGAAACAAAAGACTTAACTAATTTTGGGTTGAGATCAGTTCAGTAGGTAGATGTCAAGACATCTTCTTTGACATCATTCAAAATAGTTTTTCTCCAAATGTTAAGACATTTATCAAAACATTAACAAGTCATTATTTTACCAAAATTGCTGCCAACAAACACTTACAATAATCTTGTTTAAGGTATTGTCAATGTCTTCAGTAGCCTCCTTTGTAACGACGTTTGCAACAAAATCTTTAGTGATCTTGTCTTTAGGGCGTTGGCTAATGTCCAAACCAACAACTTCCACCAAATGAATATTCACAGGTACGACATATTTAGTTTCGGCTACATGGAGAGAGTCGGCATCAACCTTCATTTGGATTTTGTTCTTTTCTCCAAACTTCAATCTCTCTTCCTTGATAGAATTCTGAATCAGATCCCTAAAAAGAAAACGTGAGGTTTTATGTGCCAAAAAGTTATAATATTTACAAAAAAAAACTCTTTTCTTCAACTGATCTAACAGAGGGATTTTGGCACCAGGTGGAACCATCATCTGGCCATCCTTTACCAACAAATCAAATATTTCTTTACATTTTTTTATGTCGAAAGTGTGTGTTTTCTACCATCATTAGTCCAAGAAGAGTGAGTTCCTCTGGGATGACTTCAAAAAGTGGATGAATGATACTTCTTATACCATGCAGGATTATAGTCGCATGGAAGCATGGAAGAAATATAGATTATGGCGCACCGCTCTAGCTCCAGAGCCCATTCCCTTGTGCCTAACTGAATCTGCAGCACCACCTTCTCTGGAAGATACTGTTATATTAATGCTTCTGTGGAAAACACATATGTTGCTGATGATGCTTTGGTTGTTCCTGAGGTAACACATGTTCAAGCTGAGCCCTCCTCTGGAGAGATGAAGACTATTGCTTAAGAATTGTCTTCTGCATTTGCGAAGTCTCTGGATGAGTTGAAGAAGTCTAACTCCCTTATTCTGGAAAGGTTGGATAAGAATGATGCAAGAGCTGAGAAGTAAGATGCTTCTATCAATGCGCTTACCAACATGAGGAAGAAATTCATGGCCAAGATGTTGCCTCCTCCCCAAAACCCTTAGACCTTTATTTTACCTTTGTTTTTAGAACTAATATGTTTTATGTATTTCTAAAACATTTTATAACTTGTTCTTTTGGTTAATGGAATTGTTTTTCTTTGTCTTTTATAAATCTTTTTGATTTTTGACAAAGGGGAAGAAAGTGATATGATTTTGATATATCTATTCTCAGAATTTGTCCCTAAACATGATATAATGTTGTTGTCACTAACGTGTTTGACTAAGTAACTTTGAAAAAGTTCGCTAAATTTTCCCAACAGGAAAACTCGGATGCTCTGAAGAAGATTCAGAAGTTAGAGATTCAGGAGCAATGAGTTGTAAAACTTCTGCAAAAAGAAAATTCAACTAGACTCTGGTGGTATATTAAGTCCATCAAGACTTTGATACAAGACTCATATACAATCAGGCTCTGATACTATCAACCAGACTCTAATGATGATGTAATAAAGTCCAACCATACTTTGCACACCATAGTGTTCTGAAAGTATAGCCAAAATCTGAGATGAATATTTCTACAACACTATTCAGACTCTGATGGTAAGCCAGGTCAGATACCTCATCAAACTCTGATAGCAAGCTAGAATCCGAGATGGAGATTTCTACATCGCTAGTCAGACTCTGATGGTATATCAATCAAGGAAGTGTTTCTTTCATGCTGATTTATTTGTGTTATATCTCAAAACTTCTTTAAGTCTTGAACTCAGGGGGATACCTTGAACAAGATTAAACAAGTTTTGGGATCATAGAATTCATGGAGGACTTCTTAGTTAACTCTAAATAGTTTTTATGTGATTAAACCGGTATAAATTATTTATTAAAATATATAGTTTTATCATCATAAAAAAGTGGGAGATTGTAAGAACAAGTTTTAGTTTTGCATCTGGCCTTGAGTTTTGATGATAACATTAGATGGGTGATTGGATAACAATTTAGTAACCTAATGGTTTATTTAGTGTGTAGCTTTTGCTAACCGGTTCTGACTCTGAAGTATTGATGTGTGATGTCATTAGACTCTGGACTCAACACACTAAAGGATACAAGTGTGTGTTTCATAACTTAGAATGTGTTTAAAACAATGATTATGATAGAACATTAGTTTTAAAGCTTCTAAATCTGACTCTGATTGTAGAGCTTCTCATATGTTCTCAAGCTCTGAAGATTCCAAGTTCTCTTGCCCAAGTTCTGAAGATTCTAAAGACAAGGTTTTGTTGAACGAGTTCTGAAGATTCTGAAAACCAACGGTTCTCTAGACCAACTTCTGAAGACTCTAAAGACAAGGCTCTGTTGAATGAAGTTCTGAAGACTTTGAAGAAAAGGTTGTAAAAACTCCGAAGACTAAGTACTGAAGACTCTGAAGATAAGGTTCAGATTGAATAAGTTTTGAAGACTTTGATGACATGGTTTTGGAGAGTTAGATTTGATCCTTCTACACATGCTTCAACCATTATACATCCAGAAGCCTATGAAGATTAGAAGAGAAGATCAAAAGGTTTCACATGAGTAATAGTACAAGGTACAACATCACCTCGCCTCCACTATGCTATATTTGTGGAGCAAGGACAATACTACTAATACGAGATTGTCTACCACTCTCTCACTTACCGTTGCAAGAAGACAACTGAAATTTTGGTATTCCTATTCTATCCTCCAACAGATTTCTTTTCATCTTAAAAGGAAGACATAGAAGAATTGGAATTGTTGAAGAACTTTGAAGAAACTCACACTTATTCAAATTGTTGAAACGATGCCAAAATAACTCTGTAATTTTTGTAAAACAAGGAGTTGTTGCTCATTAACTTGCTAGCAAGGAATTTTTGTTTGTTAACTTTCTTAACACTTTTGTGTTATTATCTGTACTTCAATCTTGTGTAATCTTCTTTTGAGAAGAAATCTTGTAAACACAAAAAACTTGTATTTAACAGTGAGCTGATTGTTCCACGAGTGACTAAGTGTTAGTTTGTATACTAAAGAAGTCGTTGACAGTTTATCTTTGAGGTTTCGTTCTTTGAGTGACTAAGTGTTAGTCTGTATACTCAAGAAGACATTGACAATTGGTCTTTGTGGTTTACAACAGTGACAGTTAATCTTGTTGTGATTCTGTAATCAGTTTGATTATAGTAGATTAAGTCCTTATTGAGAAGGCAAAATTACCTTGGCGGGTAGACTGGATTAACTTCGTTAACACTGAACCATGATAAAAATAATTGTGTTCCTTTATTTATATTCTTATGTTAAGAGTTGGTGTTTGAGTTTCGAGAAATTTTATTTTGAGAAACCCAATTCAAACTCTCATTTCTTGTGTTTCTTGCACCTTCACTAAATACTTGAAAGAGAGAGCACCCACCTTACAATGTAGAAAGCCTTTGGCCAACTTCAGAAAAGACCTTCTCATATTAACGCCAAACAAACAGCTCTTAGCGAAGTTCACCTTATTCCCTGAATAGATTTTTAGTAGACAGAACCCCAACCAATATCGTATCATCCACATACTGAAGATGAGTCACCTCAAAACCACCCAAACTCACCTTAAAACCTTCCAACACTCCAACTGAGACAACTTTCTTCAGGGAGGCATTAAGTCTCTCTACCACAAGAAGAAAAAGAAAGAGGATTAGAGAGTCATCTTGCTTCAAACCCTTTTGGATACTAATCACCTCCTTAGATCTATAGTTGATCCCGATATCTTAGAACCATCCTTAGATTTGTAGTTGAAGGTAAGTCATCTTTATCTTGTGTCATTGGCTTGACGTCATAATGGTGTGTCCATTTAAACGATCTCTTAGCTTTATTGATTTGTTATTTGATCGTGCATCAATGAACTGGTATGTTATTGGACCATTTGTATTGTGTCGGTTCAGGCAGAAGCCATCACCTTAGTCTAAATTGATCTAGTATTTAATCCTTCTAAAAGAAATTTCAGTTTGAAGAGTTAAAATCAAACATTTTTACATGTGATGTGACATTTGTATCGTGTTTCACAAAACAGTACATGATTTACAAACTCAGACAACCTATTAAAGGAATGTCTCTCTCCACAAAATCTAGAAAACAAGGGTTTCACAAAAGAAAATACTAGTAGATTATGATGTAATAGTAACTAGAAATGAACGGTGGTGAGGGAGACAAAACGTTGCCCATAGCAAATGTGGGTAGAATAATGAAGCAAAATCTTCCTCCAAAAGCAAAGATCTCAAAAGAAAGCAAAGAACTGATGCAAGAGTGTGCGACAGAGTTCATAAGCTTCGTGACAGGTGAAGCATCCGACAAGTGTCACAAGGAGAATCGAAAGACAGTTAGTGGAGATGACATCTGTTGGGCTCTGTGTTCGTTAGGGTTTGACAACTATGCTGAAGCCATTGGAAGGTACTTGTATAAATACAGACAAGCTGAACTTGTTAAAATCAATCACAACAAACTTGAATCCGCAAAAGACAAGTTTCAACAAGATTCAACAAATCCATAAATCATGATTTTTTTAAACTCTCTAAGTAGGGTTTCTTTCCTTTTCTTTTCTGAAGATGGAATCAGCAACGACCAACTCCAAGAACATTTCTAATTTTGTTGGATGTTGTGAGGTACTTAATTAATTAACTTGCAAATTATATATCTGGTGTCAAATTACAAGGGGATTAATTTCCTTTCTTCCATCTTGAATATATTTATATATTGTATTATCAACTCTATTAATTTTTTGTTTTTTTGTTTTTGTTTTGAAGTAATTGTATCACTGTGTCCAGCTTCTTATGGTATAAACTATGCACTGGATAATTAATTAGTATAGCTATAGCTGTCAGTATAAAATATATCTGCTAGTACAAAGGAAAATTTACATGAAAATGAAATCTTGTTATAAGTCCACAAGATTATTCTGAAGTTTATTGTAATTAATGAAAATTATGATTATCATGTTAGAAAATTTTAGTAAGGGTTAGTAAATTTGGTCAGTTTCTAGATCCAGCTTATCATCTTTTCTGGAAGGGAAAAAAAAAAGAGCTTATTAACATGGTTCAAATTTTGTGATGTTTTGAATTGAGTACAAGCTGAGCACTCAAAGCTCATTACAGATAGAATTTCATACACTTGGGAGAGATGACAAAGGACTAATTCATCACAGAAAGTTTTCTTACCCTAATCATGAACAAGACAACCTTTAACATTATCAATAAATGAGACACATTCGCTATCTTCTTATCGAAGATAATGTCGCCCCTCATCATCAAATAATTCATGAAGATATTGTCGTAAATTGTTTTCTTAAGGTCTATTTCGATTGACTTATATGGACTTACTTATCGGCATATAAGTTTTGTGAGACCGTTTATCGGATTGTTTTCTTAAGGTCTAAGTTAAGACATTTTTCATAAGTTTTTTCTAGCTTATTATTTTTAAGTTTTTAAAGATATCTTCAAGTATTTCTGCTCTAAACTAATGTATAAGTTTTGTGTCCTTATGAATAAAATCAAACAGAGATATAATAGATTGCATTTTGCAAACATTCCAAAGGAATAGAACATGAATATGAATAATGAAAAAAAAAAAACATGATGACATGTGTTTGATTATGCTTGTGACCTCTCCCAATTTAACTAATAATTACTACACATGCGCCATGCTGTTAATATAGTCCTTGTCTCAATGAGGGTTTATCTGCAGAAAATCATATACAGTTTGCATTCAAAATACAAGTATAATAATTTAAGAATGAAAAGTTGTATTAATAAATTGGCGTACATGTACGAAAATTTTGGTTTCATAACCCTAAAACCGGGGACCACTATCTCGTTTTGTTTAACTTGCATAATTAAGCGTGAAAATCCAATCAAATTTCAAGCATATGCTTGCATTCTTAAATCAGATGAAATATTAGGACAGCAAAGTCATTAACTCTAATTTGAATTTCTGTCAGAATTAGGGCTTCAGCGTTTCCTCTATGTATTGGGAAATTGGGACCACTTCTCAACTATACTCTCTTCTGTCTCTCTGACAAGCTACACACGCATACACTGGTAAAGATGAGTTCTGTCTCAGGTCTCGTTCAGGACTAGCTTTCCACCACTAAAGAGCAAAAGTTTTATATGTTATACAGTATATAGAGAGAACGAATTTCAAAATTTTAGATAGCTAACAGAGTTACGCGACTTTCCTATGAATCAGCTTCTAATTAATTACTTTAAGAGTGTTCCGTAAGATAATGGAGTGGAGCTTTGGTATGGTTGAGCGAATCTCCGAGAAGACAGCACGGAATGGACAAGGTTAGCACTTAGTAAGAGAATGAGGAGAAATGTGAGTTATCCTTCAAAGAGAATACATTAGGTTTCACTTGGAATATCTTATATATGAGGTGCGGTTATGGACGTTCTGTGTCACTTCAGTGTGGATCTAGTGTAGAGCTCCAAAGCAGGATTGCAATGTACCTTCAATATATTGGTGGAGAGACTTTGAGCTAATGATAGGGCTTCCCCTTTTGGGCTTGTGATAGTTCCAAAATAGTTGCTCTTAAGGGTTGATGTTGCGCGGTAATGAGAAGTCTTTTAGAAAACTGAGTCGGGTTTATCATGTTGAATCCACTACTACTTGGAGAAGTGGGAAAGATAAGTAAGTCGGCGCGAATGATTTTGGAAACAAGTGCATTAAATGCTAATTTCATCATTGAAATATTTCGCTGGATTGTTCTTACACGGTCCTAATTCCTTATATTAGGGTGGCGCTTCCCTCTAGGATACTCTAGTGTACTCGAATGTCGTTACAATATCAAAGAAAATCCAACCGTTATTTTTCATCTGCCCATTATTTTTATTTGGGACCATTATTTACCGCCCCACCTTAATATATAAAGGTTACTTCACCTTCATAACCTTGTTTCTACTCTTTGCGCAAATTGTAATATTTTTCTTCTTCTACGAACTTCGATTGCTTTCCCATGCACCCGGGTGATTCTTGTTCACTCTGTCTTTTTTCCTTCTTTGGGTTCTACATTTTCTCGATTTATCGCACCATCAGAATTATCCTTGGTCTTAATCGCTTCCTCAACCTTCATCTCTTTCAAGTAGCATTCACTACAACAAATAACACATTTTATGACGAAGCTTTCATCTACAACATGCTAAAAACCAAGAGGATATGTCCTGGGAGCGCAATGTTTTATTTATTTTTAAATAAGATAAACAATATGTTATGTCGGCGTTATAGAAAACTGAGGTAACACAGTTATAAGTTAGCGCCTTTTTTATCCATAAAAAAAATTCATAAACTTGTTATCTCGGTTTTCTTGAGAACCGAGGTAATATAACTATAAGGAACCCTGGTTCGAATCCCCGTTGCCGCATTTAAAACTTTTTTCAACGATTTATCAATTGGTGTCTTTGTGAGATGCCATGTTTTTTTGTTTGTTAATTAGTAATGTCCAAAAACTTTGTTATCAATAAACAAGAATAGGCAATAATAGAAAAAAGAAATATTTTATTGAAAATAATAAAAAAAACAACACACCAAAGAAAAATATTCAACAAATTCAAACTTCTTAGTCAACTCAACTTCAACTTCAACATTACCCCTAACTATCCCTAACTTATAGAAAAGTTTAGAAAGAACTCTTCCATAAGGTACGAGGAAAGTCATTTCCTCCCAAGAACTCTTTATCATTTCCTTCAAGAAGCTGAAAATAGTCAGAGGAAGATTAACTCTGATGTTGTAGGTGAGGAATAACAAGAGAAGTTGAAACTAAAATTTTATAATTGAGAGTAGAGAAGCGGAACTGGAGAGTTTATTTTGGTTGGCATAATTCAGTGAAGTTAAGTTGAATAGACATTGTTGAATTCATAGTGTTCAACACAACTACTTGTCTCTTGACAGTTGATTGTCATTGCAATTAGTGATGGAGTAAAGAAAAAATGAGAGTCATTGACATAGGACTGGATGACTTCATCATGACCATCTGGCACAACGGAGGTATTCATCCAAAACTCTTTAATGACATTAGTGTATATGGGGCCATGAAGAATATGAAATTAATCATTAAACCTTTGTTTGTTAACAACTTGTCTTAGTTCAAAATAATCGAAACCATTGAAATCAACATACTTTTCATTGATAACGAACAACAGATTTGCATCCATTTATGATAAGAAAAAAAAAGACTTTGAAATAAGAAAACAAGATACGGAGGCATGGTAATGAGACATTGAAAATATGAAAAGATTTTGAAACAATGTTTGAAGACACAACGAGTTGGTAATTAGACATTTAAATAACTCAAAAGCCTCTTTGATAACTCAAAAGAGACGTTACGACTTGAATATAAATGATCATTGATATTCTAGCTAAGTGATATTATTTCAATGCATGTGCGCCATGTCGGTGCTCTAACCTCTGTTTTAATTGTATTTTTTATTTGTAATATAAATGTTCTAACCAGTTGATTTTCTATAAAAATCGAGGGACCATTTTAGCGTTAAAATTGAGCATTAAAATTGGAACCTCTATTTTAATTGTAGTTTTTATTTGTAAATTAAATACTCTAACTTGTTGATTATCCTAAAAACTGAGGTAACATTTAGCGTTAAAATTGAGATATTTATCAAATCCTTGTCGGTCATTTCATGACTATCAACGCTCAAGACATTACCATTAGTGATCCGCGTGAAACATAAATGAATTCCATTATAAAAGTATTATGAAACCATCCTCAACTTTAAGATTTGTAAGAGTCTTTGTCATAAAGAGTTCTCTATGGTTTAAGATTTGTGTTCTTAAATATTTATTTGAGCATAAAATCATTTGTTTATCTAAGTCTTTTTTGTGTAACCCTTTTTTTGTGTAACTCTTTTTTTTTTCATATAAAAAACAAACGCAAGCAAAAGCTATAGGGAATATTATGCACCCATCATTTGATCTTTCTCAGAATATTCAACATCATGAAGAGTTTAAGATTTACAAGAGTATTTGCCATGAATAATTCTCTATGATGGATTGCAAGAGTAGAAAACTATTTTGGTTTAAGGTTTGTATTCTTAAATATTTATTTGAGCAACAAATTATTTATTTATCTAACCCTTTTTTGTTCATATCAGAAATAAATACAAGCAAAAGCCATAGAAAATACCCATTTTTTGTTGGGAGAAAAGAGTTTCCCATGTATTTGATCTTTCCCAGAATATCAAGGAATTGAAGATCCAACATATGATTTTTATGGATAATTAATTTTTTTTTGTGTAAAAAATATAATATTCTGGATAAACATTGTAGTTTATAAATAAATGATTTAATAATATTCTGCGTAAACAATGTAACGAGTTTTATTTAAAAAAATTAATAACTCAGTTATTTTGATAAATCGAGATAAAAAATATTCTAGTTTTAAAAATAATAAGAGTTGTTACTTCTGGGGTTCGAACTCATATGCTAATAAAATTTTATCTTGGTGTTTTAAACATCGAGGTGATAAGCCATTTTTTTATGACGACCTTATTCACCTCACATCTATTGTCGAGGTAAAACGCATTTCGTGTTCACCGTTAGAAGCGTTATTTATAGTAGTTATTTTTCCACCTGTTTACCTATTGTTGCTTTTCATTTATAGTTATAAATGGTCAAGAACCTATTAATAAGGAAGTAAGGACCATCTCAACTTCCAAATACATTCTTTTATTTATGACATGTATTATCTTTTTAAAGACAATTGGGAGGATATGGTTTTAAAGAATCATTAAGGTATTGTCATGCCTGCTGATGTTGCTCAGTATCACTAGGTGGAGGTGGAGTTAGTAGGGACACAAATGATGCTTATAGAGATATAAGACCATCCTCTGATTGGTCTATTTCCCATGTCAATCCCGGTAAAAGCATATGTAGCATTTGATGGATGTTTCATACCTTTCTATAAACTTTTGTTCTCTAGGATGAGATTCAAGTTTCCCTTAAACAATTTCGAGGAGGGGGTTTTAGTCACTTGCAAATTTCCCCATCTCAACTACAGTTGGTAGCTTAGGCCTTGTCAAAGTATTTCAGTATTAGCATGAGTATCGAGGAAAGGTGTTGACCTTAAGGTTATTCTTCCATCTCTTCAATGTGACACACACTTAGGCCAATGGATATCAAGGACAAGGGCTTCTCTCACTTTGTCATCCATTGAAGACTTTTGATGTTTACCTTAAAAGTTGGAAAAACTTCAAGGACCATTACTTTTTGGTGACTCCTTAGAATCAAAAGGCTCGCACTTTATTTTGAATCATTTTAGGAAGTGATCCTCCCCTCTTTGATCCCATTGATCATAGCCGTTGAAATGTAAAGACAAGATTCAAAAATGTTAGGCCCGGAACCCTTCCTTTTGTGCTTCAAAAACATATGTCTTTGCCTCTGATGCTTAGACCATGATGGAAGATACATTGAAATATGAATTAGTCACCATCAAGGATAATTTAAGTCATGAATAGGGATCCATCCTTTCAAATGTGTCATCCTCATAGTAGAAAAAAAAGATATATTAACACATGCTTGGTTGTGGAGGTGGTCATTCCTCTTGAGAGAAACTATCATTTTAGTAAGGAGATGGAACTATCTTGATGTTTTCCTTTATTATTCCCAAAACATTTATATTGAGTGTCTTATTTATTTCATTTTCCAAATAACATGGTGTAGCAGTGAAAATTTGAGATTAAGCTATTGATTAACTTAACTCACAAAGTGAAAGTCGTCACCGCACATTATTGTTTCCAAAGGAATGGGAAAAGAGTGAATAAAACCAAAAAAAGTTTTAAAAAAAAAACTAGTAAAAACAAATATCTAGGTATGTGGGTTGGTTATGCAAAGGGAAGGTATTAGCACCATAAACATCTACGGTACTCCGCATGAACCTCATTGAAAATCTGTGTATTTTGGCTTTAAAATGGTTGTTTGCAATATGACAGGAGAGATGAGAAAAGAATTTACTTTTTAATATTTTGATTCGACAAGACTTCGAGATCCATGTGCCTACATAACACTAATTTGCAATGGCTAAATCAAAACCACATAGTTCTTCTTAAAAAAAGAACAAAGTTTGTTGTTGGTTAATTTTAAATGAAGATACATTTTGTCATCATAAAGAGAATACTCAACTAATACACCACACAAATGAGAAAGATGGATATTTGTATCACAATAAGAGAAGGGCTCTAACTTTGATATAGAATCAACAATTATGCCACTAACTCTCTCAAGTGGAAAAGTATCAACATCATTTCAATCAATATAATGGGGATATGAGAATTACATCTCAACTATGGAGATGACTCATGTCTAATCTTAAGAAAAGGTTTTAAAAATCAAAAGCCAAATGGAAAAGAGTTTAAATGAATTTTTTGTTTTTAGTCTCTTTGAAAGTGTTTGAATATGGTTAAATGGATTTCCATTTGATTAAAGAAAAGAAGTTTTGAAAATTCACTTGACAAAGTCAAGTTTTCATATGAAAGTGGTTCAAGTTTGAAAACAATAATCCTTTGAAAAAGATGAGAAGGTTTTGAAAATTGAATAGGAGGAGGTGAAAGGACTATCCTAAAGCATAAAGTAAAAGTTAAGGTAGGAAAGGTCTAACCAAACAAGAGCAAATCATCTTAACACAAGCCAAATAATGCATCCCATTACTTTGGATTAAAACCACATATAGAAGTAATACACATCAGATAAATAATAATGCCTCAAGTGTAAGCTTAACATCAAAGAGACTTGATGTCTCAGATGAATTATTTTTGTATCACATAATTTTCAAAGTAACACCTGCATACATAGAAGTTCCCAATACACAGACATAATAACAATAGGGTTTCGAGGCCGAAAGGGTCTCCAAGTGTCAAGGTTCTACCTTAACAAAAAAAAACAATTTGAAAAGCAAAGATATCCAACGAAAACATCAATTAAGATTGACACCAACTTCAAAAGGAAGAAACTTCACATGGGAAACTCAATTCAAGACATATCAAGCAGTCATGTCAAATCCTTTAAGGTAACAGCCCAAACATCAACATCTAAGTCATGAAACAAAAAGTGAATTCAACATCACAACACAAGTTCTTAAAAGAACAACAAGGCATGGTAAGGTTAGACAAAGAAGACCCTAAGGTCACCACACTTAACAAAGTAAGGTATCAAAGCATATAGACATGGATTCAATAATCAACAAGTCTTTTTAAAAGAAAATTAACCAAACAACTTCATGTTGTAATCATAAACATGCATTAAGTTCATTTTAAATCTACCCTAACAAAGGCACTTCAAATTGCAAAGGCAAAGCATCAAATCAAACTAACAAGTAAGTTTGATATGCATCTTCAAGAAAAGAAACAAACTCAAGTTAAATTCCTAATTAAAATTATGGAGCAAATATTCAAAGCATCAAGGTAATCACCTAAACATCATGTCAAAGCTTCAAATATTAGCTCAAAGGAGCTCATGTCAACAAGGTAAGGTATCACCACTTAAGTCAAGAAAAGAAGTGACACAAAGTCCCTACAATAAGGTGAAAACCCTAGATATACTTAATATTCAACTACTAAGTCATAACATCAAACAAAGGTATTCAAACATGTTAAAAGGTAAACACAAATGCACAAGTATACATCCCTAAGGTTCATGCTTCTAAAAGTTGGGAATTTGGATTTCAAGACCTACACAACTCTTTTCAACAAGTATACAAGGAAATAAGTATTCACGCGTTAACATGTGGTTAGAACTTAGCACATAAGGAAATTTCAAGGCATACAAGATGACCATCATGTTAAGGATGCAACATACCTAAAGGAATTGACTCAAACATGTCTTAAAGCAAGAGAAATTCACAAGAAGATTCATCATGAATTAAGGCAACAAGTCAAGAAAAGCAATCCATAATTTACATCACAAAGTGTTTCACTATTATGCCAAGGCATGGGTTCGATCCCGGCCTTTTGGAATTTTGTTATTTTTCATGATTTTACTTGTTTTGAAGATTACAAAAGGCGCTAGCTTCCATTTCTTGACACCAAGGCACACCTGGCCTAGTGGTGAACGTGTTGGTTGGAATTGTTGAGGGCGTGGATTCAACACCCAGCCCTGGTAAATATTTTTTAAAACCTTGTTTTCTTTATTTTTATACTCACAAATCCTAAATTTGCCAAACCAAAACCTTTTTTAAAAACCCTAATTAGATTTTAGGTTTTTATTTAATTAATCAATTTAGGGATTTTTGGTTAATTTAACTTAATCAATTTTTTTAATTAATTAAAATCAATTTAGTTTATTTTAGGGTTAATCATCATTAAAATTTTTTATCAAAAAATCACCAAAAGCAATTTCCTTTTCATTTTAATTAGTCTTATAATTAGCATAGTTTTTTTTCTCACGTGTTTTACAATTATTGTAAATGCCCACAATTTGTAATAGTAATTAGGGTTTTATTTCCCGCACTGTTATTATTTTTGTACTTCTCCTAAAGCCATGTAATAGTCTAAGGTTTTATTATTTGCTTTTACTTTCCGCACATTTATCACTTTCCTATTTTTTTTATTGTTATTGTTAGTAATTAGGTCATGTATGGCAAGATAAAATAAAATGGTATCTAACCCTAATGCAAGATAAACAATAATTGAATTGCAACACACGTTTCGCACCCGCACCTCTAGGATAACCCCCCTTGTTGCCTTTTAGAAAACAGTCATGTCCCTCGAACGTGGGGACACTTTAGCACTGTCCCTCGAAATCAAAGACCGTAGTCCCTCGATGACCCTTTCGATGTTTCCTTCGGTAAACAATATAGTCCCTTATGAAATTGATAAAGCGTCCCTACGAGTTGCCTTCTATGACTGAATGATGACCCACGCCCGTCCCTTCAAATCCAATGATAGGGCTTCCTACTAACTAATGGTAGGGTAGTGCTATCTAAAGGAGGAGAAAAGTACAATAAAGACCTTGAGTAGGTAAACCGCTGTTAATCGCTTGCTCACAAATCTATTCAAAACAAAAACATTTCACACAGACACTTTCGAAATATTTTCAAAACACTTTGTACGCATTCTCGAGGACAAATACGAGGATCATTAAAAAGTTTTCTCTACAATTGGAATTTTCAAAATATTTTCAAACATGCACAACACAAAGCAATTTTCAAAACAAAGTGAGCTAGCGATTAAGAGCCCGTAATTAATTACGGATGAAAAGGGTGCTAACACTTTCCCTTTTCATAACCTACCCCCCAAACTAAAAAATCTCGAAGGTCTTTCCTGCTATTTTCACCCTTTCCTTATTGGATAAAAGAAAAGTCAATGGCGGCTCTTACTATCTGCAACATTTGCGATAAAATGCAAACCAAGTCAGTTCTTCCATCGTATTACAGAACTGGCGACTTTACTGGGGAGTACTAAAAAGAGGGGTTACCTTAGAATTAGATCATTTTATCTGCTTTGTTTGAATTATTTGCTTTACATTTGGGGTTTGCTCGGGTTTAACTTTCTTGAAAAGATCCTACACCCGGATCTGGGGATCTTAGGTAAGTAGTTATAGATCATGGAAGCTGTACGACATAGACCGATATGGTTGAAGTGATGGCTACGTTAGTGTGACACTTTTCTTTGTATTGGTGTCCCATGAGTCAGTCAAGGGGAATACTAGGCTTTCGTGTGGTGTCATAAGCACTAACTAACCTTTAGAACCTTAATTGACCCAACTTGGCAATTAGAAGGTAGTGAGATAGCCGACTTTGGTGCAATCTGAAGTTGGTTGATACTCCATGCTACGTTTATTGCGATTTGACTCTCGGGTTTTTTTGGGTGGCAAGTCAGTTGTCGTGCTAAACAAAACCTGTGAGAAAAATCAGTGATATTGAGATCCCTAGAACCTGGTTATTATTTTAGGACAAGTTGAGCCAACTAAACTTCAAGAGAGTACTTACCTATGAACCCCATGCAAGCCTTTAAGCCTAAGGCTCTTGTGTGCTTTGTTTGTATTTGTTATCTGCTCAAACATGACATCATAGTATCATGACATCATACCATATCATTTTTACTGATCATTTCAAGGATCTCAAGGGCCTGTGATGCAGGTTTATCATGAACCAGACTGCTAGCAAGGGGAAGGGGGATTTATTTTCCTCTAATGCCACCAAATATCAAAGTACTTTTGCTTGAGTCAAAGGCTAGGACCCACTCGACATGGTGAGCTTGATTCTCACAGAAGGATGTTCAAAGATGCAAAGTTCATCCGTCAAAGTTGCAGCTAGACTCGACTTCTAACATTTCAATTTTGTCTATCTCGCAAGATCCTTGAAAACATTGCATCCACATATCATGCATGTCATTACATAACATGTATTTTCCTAGTACAAGTTTTCTCATCTTTTTACTATTTATTTCAGTAAAAGATGGCCCTAGAACAAACTGTGAAAGAACTTCAAACTCAGAACACTCAGTTTCAGCAAATATTCCCGGACTTAGCTAACGGACAAGACGAGCTGAAGAACCTCATCATAAAAGGGAATAAAAAGAAGACTAAGAAGCCAATAGTATTTATTAATATGGTCAGAAGATTCAAAGGTCCGGTCAAAAGGGCTCTAGATTTTGAAGTCCCGTCAAATGAAGACGATAACCAAGAAGAAGATGACAAGAGTGTGAAAGTTGAAGAGAATAACAACCTTGGTTATGGCCAAGATTCTGATGAAGAATATTCTGCTGAACAATATCCTCCATGTTGTACCCTAAAATTTTCCCTCCCACTTTCCTTCAAGACATTCTCATAAGGTCCTCAAAGGCTCAAGGTTGCCTAAGAATTAATTAGACAAATTCTCCTCCTAGGCAATGGGTCCACAACTAGGGTTTTATATTTCTCAAGGAAGATTGTTTTTTGAAGGTCTCAAGTAGTTTTCATGGTTCTCCATAGGTCTTCAATAATTCTCATGTCAAGTTTTATGCCTTGCATCACAAGTTTGATCAATCAATTGCTCAGATGATGGAAAATCAATTGTATTGGGTAAAAAGTCAACCATGGTCAATATATAGTAAAACTTCAATATTTTTGGTCAACATAAACATTTTAAAGTCATATTCATCATTTTATCAAGGGTTGATCATGATTCCTCAAGAAAAGCCCTCAAATCATCAAAGGTCAAAAGTTGCCAAATTAGGGTTTCCTTAGGAGAAGTCAACTAAACCTTGACCAAGCATAACTTTCACATGCTTCATCAGGTTTTCCCCAACCAAACCTCATTTTTAAGGGAATTAAACTCTCTAAAACTTTGTCTCACTAAGCTCAAGTCCAAAAAATGCATCATTTGAGAGATATAAGCCAATACATTACAGGTCATTTCAAAAGTCATAAAAAGACACTTTTTTGTCAAGGCAACTTACATCAAGATAAATTCTTCAAAATAAAAAATGATCAACATAGATATTGTAGATAACATATTGAGCATTTCAAAAAGTAAAATATTACCTTCAAAAGATTTTAAACTCATATGTATCATTTGATCAAGTTTAGACTACAATTCCTTAAGAAATTTGATCAAATCTTCAAAAGGGCAAAAGGGTCAAAATTAGGGTTTTGATTGGGAAAGGGCAATTTCTGATTTTTGATCTAGCAAATGATAAATTGGTTTAAGGAATGATCTCAAGAGTACAATTTCATCATTTTTACCTAATAACATGGCTCAAAATATTGCAAGTCCAATGGATTGACAGATGAATTTTGCAATCAACTGTATACTGAAAAGTCAAACTTTGACTTTTTGGTCAAAATCAAATGCCAAAGAACACAATTCATCAAAACATGTCAAAATATGAAACTTATTCATCAAGAAATGCAAAATTCAAAATTTCATTTTGAAAAGTGAAAATTTCTAAACAGAGAAATTTTTCTAAGTGTTGGAAATTGCTTATTTTTTCGCAACTTTAACCAAATTTTCACCATGATGCAAGATGATTCAAGGTAAACTTCCAACATGAAAGTCGTAGATCTCCATGAAATATAAAACTTTGATTTACACAACTCCTTCCAAAAATGCTTGGATCTCATGTTATAATTTTATGAACATGTGGTCATGAAACTAAACACTTAGTGAAATTTTGCCCTTATTTGGTCTGGATTTTGACCCAACTTCATGGAACTTTTTCATATAATTAAAATGGTAATCTTCAAAATAAATTAAAATATGGGTTGTAGAGAATATTTCAAGCTTTCCAAAATGTCTAAGAACTCCTTGAGATCATTCTTGAGTAGGGAGAATCAAAGAGATGAAGTTAGGGTTTTATCACTTGAATTACAAGTCATTTTTGATGAACACATGAACCAAATCCATGCTAGTTTGCATAATATTTGCTTTGAAGGCCTCAAACTTGTTTGTCACTCCATAATTAAATGTTTACACAGTTGTTAGGGCTTTGATCCAAGTAATTGAGCTATTATCCAAGTTGCATTTCCATTAATGGCACAAAGTTAACATTGTCATTCTTGTAAAGCAATATTTTTGCATAAAGTTCATTCTCGAGCCTCTAACTTGTTCCCTCTGATTACACTCCATCCACAAAGTCATAATCAAGCTTGTTTAAAGCATAAAACTCTATCTTAGTAAGTACACAAGGCTTTGAAACTTGAATTTCTCAAAAATCACATGTTATGCATAAACTTATGATTTTGAATTCTGGTTAACAAGAAGTCTCCAAACTTGTTGCATATAAATAGAGTCACTATTTGTGAGCTAAAGGACGAGCTTAAGCACCCTGAAATACACCAAAACTCTCTCAAATCAGAAATTGCCCAAAAACTCCATTGTTGCATATTTTCTGACCTTGAACATCAAACTCACATTTCCCTCGTGCGTTTCTTGGTCTTTTAGTTTCTAAAGATTCCTTACATCAAGTGTAACCTATCCATGTCCCTGTTTCATTACTGTAACATCATCCATGTACCCCAAAATTTTCCCTCCCATATTTCTCAAAACATTTTAAGAAAGATCCTCAAGTTGCTCAAAGAAGTCCAAGGGTTAACCAGACAAGCTCTCTCCTAAGGCAGTCTAAAATGAGCATGGAATATAAAATTGAGATGAGACCAAAAGGGTTGCTTAGAGGACATCTCAAGCTTTCTAAAAAGTCCAATAACACCTTCAAAGATTCAAAATTGATGGAGTTATGCATTGGTGAAGTTGACCCTTTTTGCAAAATTTCCAAAAGTCAACTATGCCTAAAACTTCAATTTTTACCAATTGGGCCCAATCTTTTTCACTTATTTTGAGTTGGCAACATGGTCCATGAGCCCTAGCCTTTGCCACTTGTCATTATCTTATTTTTATTATTTTTTTTGATTTTTATTTTAATTAAATCAATTTAAATCAAAATAAATCATGAGAAAATCCAATGCATTGAAAACTCAAGATTGTGTACTTGTTTCAGGTCTCAAATCCAGTTGGCAAGTATTTGAATTCGTGTAAAAGCTTAGAGTGCACAAAAAGATTGGTTTTAGGCTATTTTTGGAATGGTTTTCAAGGGCATCAAATCCAAATCAAATTCATTGATGGAGGAAGATCGAGATCAGTTTTGGAACCCTAATTCACTCCTCAATACATATAGAAGGTATGCAGACCTAAAACAAGAGGAGGGAGAGGCGCAGCAAGGAGAACAAAACTTGAAAAAAAACAAGAAAAAGTGCAAACACGATTTCATTTTTCCAGGCAATTTCAAAACCTCTTAACCATCCCAATCGCTTCCTGAGATCCTCAGCAAGCAAAACCAATCGAAAGCAAGTATTCCCAAGCCCTAAAACTCATTGTAAGACATTCACGATATTGCACTTTTCTTGAATTCGGTTTACATAATTCTTGCACATTCATCAAATTCTAATCATATATCCTTGTTCACCATCACATATGCAAGCTTTATGTAATATTTGATTTCATTTCTATGGCCTGTACAAGATTTTGCCATTGCTAGGTTTTTGTGTTTCGATTTGGGATTTCTTCCTATAGCAAAAATTGGGCCATGAAAGGGCCACCATTGAACTCAGCAGGTCCAGATGAATTGATTGGTGGCCCTAGTTTCCATTTATCTTGCTCATGATTGATTTTAAGAAGGACCGGGGCTATAGCTATGGACAAACGTCCGTAGGTAAAAGTCTGTGACTTTTACCAACGGAAGAAGGAAGAAGATAACATACGTGGCTTTGTTCCATTGTGTGATAAGGTGGGAAGAACTGACTTTTTTTGGAATGCTGGTTTGTGTTTTGCGTTTGTGTTTGCAAAATATCGCGGTAAGCAAGAGTCGCCATCGAATTTTATTTTATCCAACAAGGAAAGGAAAAAAGCACAGAAAAATTCATTTTTCGAGATATTTCTGAGTACGGGGGGTAGATTTATAGAAAGGGAAAGTATTAGCACCCTTTATATCCTTAGTTATCTACGGGCTCTTAGGTACTTGCTCATCATTTTCAAAATTGTTTTCTTTGTGCTTGTGGGTTTTGAAAAGTTTTTGTTTTAACTTCGATTTAACTCTTGCGTCTGTCTTCAAGAGTGTAATGAAGTGTTTTTGAAAACGTGTTTGTAAAAGCGTGTAAGTGTGAAAAAGTCTTGTTTCGGATGAGAAAGTATCTAAGAACTAATCTACCTACTCGAAAAAGGAATCGTTCTATGCTAATTTCCTTTAGACAATGCTATCCCACTATTAGTGAGTAAGTAGCATTGTCGTTGGAGTTTGAGGGTCAATTCGAAAGAGGGACATATGGTCACTAAAGCAATGTTAGGACGTCTTAGTAATAACCCTAATGTCTTAGATCAATTATTCGAGGCAACAATTCTGAGGCAACCATTCTGAGGCAACTTTTCCGAATCGGGACTTTAATCTTTGTTTAGACAAAAGGACGACCACTAAAGCATCTTATACTCAATGACCGTTCACGAAGGCAACCAAGTGGAAGTGTACCTTAGGAGTGCGCATGTGCGAGTGTGTTATGTTCATCTATTTTTATCTTTGCACATTTAGGGTGATCTAACTGTTTTAAAATTAATCATACATTCTTGTCATGCATCCCTATATCATACATCTAGCAGTTGTATATTTGCAGAAATTAAAGGCGTGGAATTTAAACTAAATTATTACAAGACGTCGGGTATTTATATCGCCAAAAGCAACCCTTTGAAATTTAAAAGCAGAAAAATGAATGTCCTAATTAATTATTACAAACCGGGAGCAGATACAATAATTGGATAAATAATAAAGCACGCGAGGTGAAATTGAATCGAATATGAAATTAGGGTTTTGACCCCTTTTAATTAAAAGAAAATGTTTTTGTTGTTTTTATTTTTAAGAAAAGAAATTGAATCCTAAAATTAAATGCTAATTTAATTAATTATTAAATTAATAAATGAAAAATAATTAATGACATATTTTTTGGAGTATTTGTTAATTTAGGAAAGAAAATAGAGTGATTAAATTAGGGTTAAAACCTATTAATTCTAATTGATTTTAAATATTTTGCAAAATAAATGAAAAGTTATCTAAAATTAATACCCTAATTAATTTAATTAATATTTATTAATGAAAAAATAAAATTCTGAAATTTAATTGGGTGAAAAAATATTTATTGTGATTTTTTGATAAAAAAGAAATTAATCTATTGGTTAGTAATTAAATTAAATAAAATAAAACAATTAAATAAAATAAACAAAATATAAAAAGGAGTGAGATGGGCCTGATTTTGGGTGTGTGTATAGCAATTTTTCTGGCCCATTTGTGCTGATCCATTTAACTTTCTGGATCCTGTGCGCTGGCGTTGACTTGGTCGTTTGGTGCACCTTCAATGATGGCCACCAGATCTGGCCATCTGGCATGCTGATGATGAATGTCCATGGTGGATATTAGGCTTGAGTATGCACTAGATTCCCTGAAATAATTAAGAAAAATAACAAATGCTGGAGGCAGGGATCGAACCCCTGACCTCCAGCCTCCAACGCCTTAAATGTCCCCCTTGTAACCACTACACCACTTGCTTCTTTTGGTTAATATAATGCAAATTAATAATAATATATAAAACAAAAGCTAATGGACAGAAAATAAAAAAAAACGCGCGCTGTTTGAGTGGACGAATGGTGGGATGACAACTCATCGTCCCCTTCCTCCCTCCGTAGCTAAAAATCTGCAACACCTATACCTACGGACGCTGGCCGTCACTAAAAGTCATGCCCATTCCAAAATCTCGTACAGGCCATGGAAACGAATTCTAAGACCATGGTTGAGGTCGTCTCATCCTCCTGATTGCAACCATGCCCATTATTAGGGCCAATTATTTCTGAAAAGAAAAACCTAAAAGCAAACTCGAAACCTTAGCTATGGTGAATTTCGATTCAGTCCATATAAATGAAATTGGCTATTGGCAAAAGCTTGCAAACATCATGGTGATCAAGAATATGCAATTATTTTTCATTATAGATGCAAGAAGAATGAAGCTTTTCGAATTCAAGAATATAGTGATTCTGTGAACGACTTACAGTGTGTGAGAGGGCTCGAAAACGCCTGCTTTGGGTTGCTTTCGCTTGTGGAGATTGCCAGGAGATGATTGGGACAAATGCCAGGCCTTAAGGATGCCTCTAAGTGGGATTTTGATCTCACAATTTTCTTTGATTTTTTTAGATTTTGTTTGCTCTCTATGCTTGATCTCCAACCCTTATTTTGATATGCCTCGCCTCCTTATGTATTGTACAATGCATTAGGGTTGCAAATTCTGTCCAAATCCCTCTCCATCAATGACTTTGATATTTGATTTGATTCCCTTTAACAACCTTCCAAATTTGGCCTAAATCCTATCTCCTTGTACACAATTTCCTTGATACGATTTTGATTGCCTTACTAGCTGTAGTTAGAGCCTGAAACAATCACAAAATCCTTGTTATCAATGCTTTTGGATTTTATTTGATTTAATTTGATTTAATTTAGAATAATTCAAATAAAAACCAAATTAAATAATAAAAATATGATATGGAAACATGGCCAAGGCTAGAGCACGTGGGCTATAATGCCAACTCAAAACAAGTGAAAAAGAATGGGCCCATTTGGCAAAATTTGAAGTTTTGGGCATAGTTGACTTTTGGCAATTTTGCAAAAAAGGTCAACTTCAACAATGCATAACTTCCTCAATTTTGACTCTTTGGAGGTGTTCTTGGACTTTTTAGAAATTTTGAGATGTCCTATAAGCAACCCTGATGGTATCATTTCAATTTGATATACCATGCTCAACTATGAAGCTTTGACAAAAAAGGTGTTTTTGTTGACTTTTCAAAATGACCTATAATGTCCAAATTCATAACATCTTGTGAGTGCATATTTTGATCTTGGGATATGAATAGGGATTGTAGGGAATTGCATCCTCTTCAAAATGAGCTTTGGATGGGTTATTTCTCATCAAGTATGAGAAAGTTATTCTTGGTCAAAGTTGGGTTGACTTTTCCTGCAAAACCCTAATTTAGCAACTTTTGAGTCTTGATGAATTATGAGCAATCCTTGATGAATCATGATCAACCCTTGATCAAATGATGAAATATAATTCAAAATGAGAATGTTGACCAAAAATCTTGAAGTTTGACTGTATGTAGGTCACAATTGACTTTTGCCCTAGCACCGTCGATTTTTGGACCTTTGAGCAATTGACTGAGCAAACTTCCTCTGCAAGGCTTGAAACTTGACATGCATGATCTTGAGAACATATTAGGACATTGGAGAGTATTTTGGATCACTTGGACTCAAGGACCTTGATGCAACACAAAACCCTAATTTGGAGTAGACTGCCTTAGGAGAGAGCTTGTCTGGCCAACCCTTGGACTTCCTTGAGCAACTTGAGGATCTTTCTTGCAATATTTTGAGAAATATGGGAGGGAAAATTTTGGGGTACAACATCTGCCTCTGTTCAATCTTCTTAAACCTGAGGATGCATATTGGCTTTCGTGCCTTTCATAATCCAAAGGTGGAAGTGGATTGAACGCTAGAGTGCCCAGAAATTTGCCCTCGCATGAAGTAGTGATGGCCTTGCGAAATCGGGAATGGGCTTACAGATGCCATTTGGAGGTTGCTGACAAGGAGATGGGCTTAAAGATGCCATCTAAAGAAGTGTCGATCGCATAAGAGATTCCTTAGCGAGAGCTTGTATATCTGTTGTTGAGGATGATCTCACCGGGGAAGGCTGATCTTTGCTGAGGGAAATAGAATTTCAGGAGCTTCGTCGTCCGTCATTCTGCTCGTGAGTCGTCTCTGTTGAGATTTAGGAACTTGCCCGTAATTCAACCGAGAAAACATCTCTGTTGAGATTTAGGAATCCATCCGTAATTCAATTGGGGAACATCTTTTTCTAGATTTAGGAACTCGTCCATAATTCAACTAAAGAAACAACTTCGCTGAGATTTAGGAACCCGTCCGTAATTCAACTGATGAAACAATTATGCTGATATTTAGGAACTCGCCCGTAATTCAACTGAGAAGACATCTCTGCTGAGATTTAGGAACTTGTCCGTAATTCAACTGGGGAACATCTTTGTCGAGATTTAGGAACTCGCCCGTAATTCAACTAAAGAAACAACTTCGCTGAGATTTAGGAACCCGTTTGTAATTTAACTGATGAAATAATTATGCTGAGATTTAGGAACTCGCCCGTAATTCAACCGAGAAAACATCTCTGCTGAGATTCAGGAACTTGTCCGTAATTCAACTGGGAACATCTTTGTCGAGATTTAGGAACTCGCCCGTAATTCAACTGAGAAAACATCTTCGCTGAGATTTAGGAACTTGTACGTAATTCAACTGATGACCATATTTGTCGAGATTTAGGAACTCACCCGTAATTCAACTGAGAAAACATCTCCGCTGAGATTTAGGAACTTGTCCGTAATTCGACTAAAGTAAAAGCTTCATAGCTTGAATTTTGTGAGAATCTTTTCTGAAAGGTAAAGGTTAGTTGTATGTAATGCATGATACGTATCAAGCGATGATGTTCTCAAAATAAATGAGATTATGTTGTATGATGCGTATGCATGTCATGATGTATAGAAATGTGATGTTTTTAGCTGGGGAAAATAAATCCCGGATTGTTGTTGGAGAGAAGAGTTGAATTCTTCGTTTCTGCCGGAGATAGTGAATGAAGATGATTGTGAGAAATAACCTGCAGGAGAGGATAACTCCGTTGGGTAATAAACTGACGAGAGAATGACTATGTGGGGAAGATATGCTTTATTGAGGATTCCTTTGATAAATTCAGCTGGGGATGAATTACCGTAGCTGGTGATGATGAACCCTATCGGGGATTGAATTTCTGCTTATGAAAGGAATGAACTCCGCTGGGGATGATTTTCCAATAGCGACTTTACTGGGGATAGCCCTTTTAGACTTTACTGGGGATGATCTTCCGGAGCCTACTGGGGACAATTCTTCCAACTCCACTGGGGATATTTTTATGCTCCATTGGGGATGATAAGACTTTTTAGTGCTGATGGTAGATAAACTCTGCTTGGGGAGAATATTACCGATCCATCCACAGTTGTGAGTCTCAGCTGGAGAGAATTAACACCACTGTCTTTCTGTTACTCTACGGGGAATGATTGTACTTTCAATCGTTTCCACCAGCTAGGTCTATCCCTATACCTAGTGGACAGAGCAACTGTACGGTTTGGACACTTCTCGTTTGCCCCGGTTTCTGATATCATAAGTAATCGTCTTTTGTTTCGCATGTAAATATTTATGAGCAGCAATTAATGTCAAATGCATATACCAAAAACTAAACATTGGACGTTCCTTGCAAAACAAAACAGAAAAAAGGAAAATAGTTTGAAATTTATTTGTAAAAATGACTTGTATTGATTTTGGAGTTAGCCTGTAAATAGGAGTTTTTTGTACAAGAGGCTGACGTCCTAGTAAGAGAATGTTGTCGAACAAATAGCATTTATACAATTTGTAAAAAAATAAAGAAAAATAGCTATGTGAACAATCCCACTGGGTTCGAACTCTACTATTTCCTTTATGTCCTCGAGCATCTCATCACTTTGCTACTTGGTTGAAGGTGGATCATACTGATTGTTGCCGTCCGAGCTTGATAGTTTATACCGAATTCTGGTTGCAAGGTGATCCAATGAGACATAGTGTTATGCTTTAATCCCTAATTTTTTCCTGGACCTCCCTTTCGGGTTTTCAGTCCACCGGGATACCCTTTTTTGCCCAAGCCGCCTTTTCAGGTTTTCAACTTGCCAGGTGTATATATTTTTTCATTTTCATCCCTTATTTTTGCCCGAACCCTTTTGGTTCGCCGGGAAGCCCTTATTTTTGCCTAGGCTAGTCAACCTAGCGGGTCTTTTGATTATGCGTAGTAACTTTTTACTATGTCTGCATTGACGGGGTGAGGAAGGTCGTCACCATCCATGTTAGTTAGAATTATTGCTCCTTCTGAGAAAATGTTCTTAACCATAAATGGCCCTTCGTAAGTAGGGGTTTATTTGCCCCTGGGATCACCTTGAGGTAAGATGATGCGCTTGATTACCAGATCCCCAACTTGATACTCTTGTCGTCTGACTTTCTTGTTAAATGCCTTGATCATCCGCTTTTGATATGTTTGACCATGACAAATAGCAGTAAGTCTTTTTTCGTCGATTAAGTTCAGCTGATCAAGCCGGGTCTGGATCCAGTCCTCTTCGCTCAAACCTGCATCCTTCATAATCCAAAGAGAGGGTATCTGAACTTCAATGGGCAAGACGGCCTCCATGCCATAAACCAAGGAATAGGGTGTTGCTCCTGTTGACGTCTGTGCTGAGGTACGGTACCCATGAAGAGCAAATGGTAATATCTCATGCCAATCTTTGTATGTCACCGTCATCTTCTGCACAATCTTCTTGATATTCTTATTAGCCGCTTCTACAGCCCCATTCATCTTCGGCCGGTAAGGAGAAGAGTTGTGATGCTGTATCTTGAACTGCTTGCAGAGCTCGGTGATCATATTATTATTAAGATTTATACCGTTCTCAGTAATGATCCTCTCTGGTACACCATATCGATAAATCAGATTGTGCCAAATAAACCGTGCCACGACGTTCTTGGTTACGGTAGCAAAGGAAGCTTCCTCAACCCACTTCGTAAAGTAATCGATTGCTACCAAGATGAAACGATGCCCGTTGGATGCAGTAGGTCTGATCTCACCAATCATATCGATGCCCCACATTGAAAAAGGCCAAGGAGCTGTCAAGACGTTTAGAGGTACTGGAGGTATGTGCACCTTATCAGCGTAAACTTGGCACTTGTGACAGGTCCGAGAATGCTGATAACAGTCGGCTTCCATTATGGACCAATAATATCCTGCCCGAAGGATCTTCTTTGCCATTGTGTGTCCACTGGAATGGGTTCCGAAAGTACCTTCATGTAATTCTACCATAATCCTTTCTGCTTCGTTCTTATCCACACAACGCAGTAAGGTTGAATCATGGTTACGCTTGTAAAGGATGTCGTTACTGATGAAGAACTTCACCGCAAACCTCCTCAGAAACTTCTTATCATTAACAGATGCTCCCCCAGGGTACTTCTGAGCCTCAAGATACCTCTTCACCTCGTGAAACCAGGGTTTATCAGCTACCTCTTCAGTCTCATTGTCATAGCAATGTGCCGGTTCTTCCAACCTCTCAATGGTAATCTGGGGAGCCTCATTGTCCCATTTGACCTTGAACATAGAAGACTTCGTAGCTAGCGCATCCGCCAACTTATTCTCCTCTCTAGGGAAGTGTTCAAAGGTTATCTCCTCGAAGTGTGGAAGCAACATTAACACATACTCCTTGTAAGGAATAAGATTTGGGTGTTTCGTATCCCACTCGCCTTTGATCTGACTGATCACAAGAGCGGAATCTCCAAAAACACTTAGAAACTTAATCCTTAGGTCAATAGCTACTTGAAGACCTATGATACACACCTCATACTCTGCCATGTTGTTGGTGCAGTTGAAGCATAGTCGGGAGGTGAACGGAGTATCAGAGCCTTCAGGAGATACGATCACGACGCTAATGCCATTACCCAAAGCGTTTGAAGCTCCATCAAAGTACATAGACCATCGGGATCCTTCCTCAGGTCCTTCATCCAGTCTAGGTGTCTCAGTCAGTCACCAACATGATTTTCTCATTCGGGAATTCGAAGTTCATAGACTGGTCACCATCCACTGCTTGATGTGCCAGATGATCTGCCAACACACTCCCATTGATTGCCTTTTGGGTTGTATATTGGATGTCGTATTCAGTCAAGATCATCTGCCATCTTGCTATTCTTCCGGACAAGGCGGACTTTTCGAAGATATACTTGATTGGATCCATCTTTGATACCAATAGAGTAGTGTGAGTCAGCATATACTGTCTCAGCCGGCGAGCAGCCCATGCCAAAGCGCAACAAGTTTTCTCAAGCAATGAGTATCGGTTCTCGCAGTCGGTAAACTTTTTGCTAAGGTAGTAAATAACATGCTCTTTTTGGCCAGACTTGTCATGCTTCCCCAGCACGCACCCTATTGAATTATCGAGTACTGTCAAGTATAAGATCAAAGGTCTCCCTTCAACTGGAGGCATCAGAATAGGCGACTCTTGGAGATATTCTTTAATCCTTTCGAATGCGACTTGACATTCCTCGTTCCATCTTACCACTTGATCTTTCTTCAGTAACTTGAAGATTGGTTCACAAGTAGCAGTCAAGTGTGAGATGAACCGGGCAATATAGTTCAGATGTCCTAGAAAGCCTCTGACTTCTTTTTCTGTTCGGGGAGTGGCATTTTCTGTATAGCCTTCACATTTTTAGGATCCACTTGAATACCTTTGTCACTTACGACAAAATGCAGCAGCTTATCAGACCTCACTCCGAAGGTGCACTTGTTCGGGTTTAACCTCAGCTTGTACAACTTCAACCTATCAAATAGCTTCTGAAGATGGTCCAGGTGCTCTTCCTCAGTCTGGGACCTTGCAATCATGTCATCAACGTATACCTCAATCTCATGATATATCATGTCGTGGAACAAAGCAACCATGGCGCGCTGATACGTTTCCCCAGCATTCTTCAATCCAAACGGCATAACCTTGTAGCAAAAGGTACCCTATTGAGTAACAAAGGTTGTCTTCTCCATATCCACGGGAGCCATATTAATCTGATTGTAACCAGAGAAACCATCCATAAAAGAGAAGACCTTATGCTGCGGGGTGTTGTCAACCAGAACGTCAATATGAGGCAGAGGGAAATCATCCTTGGGGCTCACCCTGTTCAGATCCCTATAGTCAACACACATCCGAACCTTACCATATTTCTTCGGCACCAGAACCACATTGGCCACCCACTGTGGGTAAGAAGTAACTGCTAGAAAACCAGTGTCAAACTGTTTCATAACTTCAGCCTTGATTTTCTCAGACATCTCTGGGTGCATTCGGTGAACTTTCTGTTTCACTAGAGGACAGTCTTCCTTGGTAGGCAAGCGGTGAACCACGATATCAGTATCCAACCCAGGCATATCTTCATAAGACCAGGCAAAGATCTCAACATAGTCACGCAACATCTGAATTAACCGTTGCTTAACACTGGATTCCAGATTTGCACCGATCTTGACCTCTTTCTTGTCTACTTCCGTACCCAGATTTACCGTTTCCACTGGCTCTTCATGCGGCTGTATGGCCCTCTCTTCCTGAAGTAGTAATCCAGCAAGTTCACCAGGAACTTCGCAATCATCCTCACCTTCGTCCTCGGCTTGGTTGATCGGACTTTTGAAGTCATAACCGGCAGTAGCAGAATCGTTATCAGTGGGATCCAGAGTGGATATAGACTTGTATATGTGAGTGTGTGTAAAATAGCTATTTTGCAAGATAAAAACGAAAAACAAGGAGCGCAAAATTTGAAATGTAAGAAAACGTCCAATGCTTTTATTAATGATATATGGAAATGACACACATAAAGCCCTCACAAACAAATCCACGATGTCTCGGGTAAGGCACCGGGCCGTAAAGTTTTAAAAATTGTCTGTTACAAATTCGAAACAAAAGTCTATTACTGTGTGATAAAAGAAATTGGCACGAAATCCTTCGCCGTCCAGTTGCTTAGTCCGCCGTCAGTAGTTGGGTAAATCCAGCATATCTAAAAACAGTCAGTTCTTTCCCACCGTATCACATAGGTGATATTCTACATGCTCTTTGTACCCGTACTGTTCAGAGAAGGGGAAATCTCATGTGTTCTACACCGCTGCTGGCGAGGTGGTTTATTTCGCACCTCCCCAAATCTGTATTGAAGAATGAGGAAGGTGTAGGTTGGGCTTACAGAATCATGTCCCTTGCTCATACCGACTTCCTTTGGAGTTCTAAAGATATGGAAAGAGTAGCTGTCATTGATCGATGTGGGGAATACCCTAATGTTCCGTTGCTTGGAATTCGGGGGGGTATAACCTACAATCCTTGTTTGGCTTTACGATAGTTTGGACGAGCTCGGAGAGATGGTCCCCATGAGCTGCTGCTTACAGACATTGTCTTTGACTACAAGGGGGATGTCGAGGGACATCGCCGCAGGTTTATACGAGCCTGGGGCATGGTGAACAGGTCTGACCCACATGAGCTAGGATTGAAGACTTCTCTCACGATGCAACCATATCTCCAGTGGGTTCGAGCCCGTTCTCAAAAGCTGGGGATGCCTTATGAACCTGTTTTGCCGGTGATCATGGAGCATAATAATGAAGAAGGTGTTCCTTATACGGTCCTCCATCCATACATACCTTCTGATCTTGGGGCATTGAAGAGATCTTGGATCCAGCTAAAGGAAGAAAGGGATACCTACAGGGAGAAGTATCATGAGCAGGAGAGAAAGATCTTGAGACTTACAAGGCATCTTGAGAATGAAAGGACGATCAACGACTATGTCAGCAGAATGGAAGACGACCATGGGATTTCTGATGTCTTTTATTGTTTCTAGTTTAGATTTGCTTTTCAGTATTTCTTTTGTAATGCCTTAAAGGCATTGTTAAACATTTTACAAGTTTGAATCTAATAAAGTGTGTTTTATTTTGGTTTACAAATTTGAATCTCCCAAAGTATTTGAAATCATTTCATACGCATTTAATTCCCATGCACCTCATTACAGGTACCATTACAGGTTTCTCATCTTCTTCGTTGTTTATTTAAGCAATCATGTCTTCTGAAACGCCTACTGATCAAGCCATCAAGGCTCTTCAGGCTCAAAATGCTCAGTTCCAGGAGATGTTCCTGAACCTGGCCAAAGGGCAACAAGATCTAAAGGCTCTCATATTGAAAGAGAAGAAGAAGAAGAAGAAGAAGGTGGTTCTCCTGAATATGGGTCACAGATTCGGGAACAATTTGCGACAGGAAACTGATTTGTCCCATTCATCTGGAGGGGGAGAGAATCAAGAGGAAAGAAATGGGCCTAGTCCTGTGGTATCTGATAATGACACATATTTTGATGAAGACCAGTATCCTCCTGCCGAGGATAGATATAAGCAACTTGAAGACCGGTTGAGTGCAATGGAGATCCAAAAGATACCTGGGTTGGACTTCGGAGATTTGGGTTTGGCATCTAGGGTGGTGATCCCGCACAAGTTTAAAGCTCCTGTCTTTTCTAAGTACGATGGGGTATCCTTCCCGAAGCTACACCTCCGCTCGTACGTCAGAAAGATTCAACCATATACTGCCGATAGGAACCTGTGGGTTCATTTCTTTCAAGATAGTCTGTCAGGGACTCAGCTTGAATGGTTCTATCAACTTGAAGGAGCCAACATCCGCAACTGGGAGGACCTTACTGCTGCCTTTTTAAGCAATACCAGTACAACACCGACCATGATCCCACGTGTACTCAACTTCAGGGTATGTCTATGGGTGCGAGCAAAGGTTTTAAAGACTACGCTCAGAAGTGGAGAGATCTGGTCGGAAGAGTACAACCCCCTCTGTCTGATAGGGAGTTGGTGGATATGTTTCTTGGGACTTTATCTGGTCCATATTTCAACCATTTGATCAGTAGTTCATTGTCTGGGTTCACTGAATTGATTTTTACTGGGGAAAGAGTTGAAGCTGGTACCAAGAGTGGCAAGATACAGAAAGGTGCTTCATCAAGTATAGAGAAGAAGCCTTTCAAGAAGGAATCTAGTGTAGTTTACAACTCGAGGAGCCAAAACCGACCCGAGTGCCACCAAGCAGTGAATGCGATGGTAATATCAAGACCTACGGTTGCCCCACAATGCAACAATCAGCAAAGAGTGGATAGACCGCAAAGACAGTATACTCGGCTCAGTATGACTCTATCTCAAATTCTGCCACAATTGTTGAAAACCAACTTGGTGACTCTAAGGGAAGCCCCGAAGAATCCCAGCACCACATCACCGCTGTACAATCCGAACGCCTGCTGCGCCTATCACTCTGATAGCCCAGGGCATGATACGAACAACTGTTGGGCCTTGAGGAATAAGGTACAAGATTTGATTGAAGCTAAAGAGATTGAATTTTACGCGCCGAAAAAGCCCAACGTCATAACCGCACCCATGCCTAAACATGATCAGGGCGTGAATGCAATTGGGGATCATAAAGAAGAGTCAAATATTGACAGCTGGGTTTACCCGACTGCCGACGGTGTCTTGAATAATTGGACAGCAAAGGACTTCATGCCCATTTCTTTTATTACACAGTAATAGACTTTTATTTTAAAATTTGTAACAGACAGTTTAAAACTTTATGGCCCGGTGCCTTACCCAAGGCACCGTGGCTTTGTTTGTGAGGGCTTAACGTTTGTCATTTCCATATATCATCAATAAAGCATTGGACGTTTTCTTGCATTACAAATTTTTCGCTCCTTGTTTTTCTTTCTATCTTGCACTTTATTAAAACAGCTATTGTCTTACACACACTCACATATCATAATACAAGTCCACATCCACTCTGGATCCCAATGATAACGACTCTGCTACTGCCAGTTATGACTTCGAAAATCCGATCAACCAAGTCGAGTACGAAGGTGAAGATGAATGTGAAGTGCCTGGGGAACTTGCTAGACTGTTACTACAGGAAGAGAGGGCCATACAGCCTCCAAAAGCCACCAATTTTGATGCCTCCAGTAGAAGGGAGACCTTTGATCTTATACTTTACAGTACTCGACAATTCGATGGGGTGTGTGTTGGGGAAGCATGACGAGTCTGGACGAAAAGAGCATGCTATTTACTACCTTAGCAAAAAGTTTATCGACTGCGAGACCCGATACTCGTTGCTCGCGAAAACTTGCTGCACTTTGGCATGGGTTGCTCGCCGGCTGAGACAGTGTATGCTGACTCACACCACCCTATTGATATCAAAAATGGATCCAATCAAGTATATATTCGAAAAGCCTGCCCTGTCCGGAAGAATAGCAAGATGGCAGATGATTCTAACCAAGTATGATATCCAATACACAACCCAAAAAGAAATCAAGGGGAGTTTGTTGGTGGATCATTTGGCACATCAGGCTGTGGATGATTACCAATCCATGAATTTTGATTTCCCGGATAAGAACATCAAGAAGATTGTGCAGAAGATGACGGTGACATATAAAGACTGGCACAAGATGTTGCCGTTTTCTCTTCATGGGTACCGTACTTCAACACGGACTTCAACATGGGCAACACCCTACTCTTTGGTGTATGGAATGGAAGCAGTCTTACCCATTGAAGTTCAGATACCCTCTCTTCGGATTATGAAGGATGCAGATTTAAGCGAGGATGATTGGATCCAGACCCGACTTGATCAGTTGAACTTAATCGACGAAAAGAGACTTACTGCTATTTGTCATGGTCAGACGTATCAAAAGCGAATGATCAAGGAATTTAACAAGAAAGTCTGACGACAAGAGTATCAAGTTGGGGATCTGGTGATCAAACGCATCATACTACTGCAAGGTGATCCTAGGGGCAAATGGACCCCTACGTATGAAGGGCCATTTGTGGTTAAGAACATTTTCTCGGGAGGAGCTATGATTCTAAATACCATGGATGATGACGACCTTCCTCACCCTGTCAATGTAGACATAGTGAAAAGATACTACGCATAATCAAAGACCCGCTAGGTTGACTGGCCTAGGCAAAAATAAGGGCTTCCCGACGAACCAAAAAGGTTCGGGCAAAAATAAGGGATGAGAATGAAAAAAATCTATACACCCGGCAAGTCGAAAACCTAAAAAGGAGGCTTGGGCAAAAAAGGGTATCCCGGTGGACTGAAAACCCGAAAGGGAGGTCCAGGAAAAAATTAGGGATCAAAGCGCAACACTATGTCTCATTGGGTCACCTTGCAAACAGATTTCAGTATCGACTATCAAGCTCAGACGACACCAATCAATCTGATCTACCTTCAACCAAATAGCAAAGTGATGAGATGCTCGAACGACATAAAGGCAATAACAGAGTTGGAACCCAGTGGGATTATTCACATAGTTGTTTTTCTTTCTTTTTCACAAACTGTATAAATTCTCTTTCAGCGGCATTCTCTTACTAGGACGCCAGCCTCTTGTACGAAAACGCCTATTTACAGGCCAACTTCAAAATAAATACAATTCATTTTCACAAAGAAATTTCAAATTGTTTTCCTGTTTCTGTTTTGTTTTGCAAGAACGTCCAATGTTCATTTTTGATATATGCATTTGATAATAATTGCTGCTCATAAATATTTACATACAAAACAAAAGACGATTACTCGTAATATCAGAAACAGGGGCAAATAAGAAATGTCCAAACTGTACAGTTGCTCTATCCACCAGGTATAAGGATATACCTAGTTGGAGAAAACGATTGAAAGTACATTCATCCCCTGCAGAGCAAGGAAAATACAGTGATATTAGAAGTCCCGAACAGGACACCACTCTCCCCAACTGAGGCTCGCAACCGCGAATGAGTCAGCGATATTCTCCCCAAGCAGAGTTTATCTATCATCAGCACTAGAAAATTATCCCCAGTGGAGTTTGGAGGATTATTCCCAGTAGAGTCTAAAAGATTATCCCCAATGAAGTCGCCACTGGAAAATCATCCCCAACGGAGTTCATTCCTTTCACAAACAGATACTCATTTCCCAACAGAGTTTATCATCGCCAGCAACAATAATTCATCCCCAGCTGAGGTTATTTCTTCCAAATCAACAGATCCTCCGACAGAGCATGTCCTCCCCACAGAGTCATTCCCTTGTCAATTTATTCCCCAACGGAGTTATTCTTTCCCACAAAATTACTTCCTCGCCGGTTTATTCTCTAGCAAGATTATTCTCATAATCATCTTCATTCACTATCCCCAGCGGAAACGAAGGATTCAACTTCTTGCACTCTCCAGCAGTAACCCGAGATTTATTTTCCTCAGCAAAAGATTATCATAAAAACATTGCATATCCATACATCATGGCATATGCATACGCATCATACAGCACAATCTCATTTATTTTAAGAACATCATTGCTTGATACATATCATGCATTACATACAATTAACCTTTACCTTTCAGGAAAGATACAATCAAATTCTCACAAAGTCCAAGCTATGAAGCCCGGATCCGACCAGATAGTATCTTGATTCCTAGCATATTGTGAAGCCCGGAGAACGACCGGATAACAGTATCAGACTACCGTGAGGCCTGGGTTACGACCAGATAGTGGTATCTCTTAAAAGAAAGCTATGAAGCCTGGATTCAACCGGATAATAGTTTAATCCCCAACAAGCCGTGAAGCCCGGATACGACCGGAACACAACTTAGTTCCTCCTGAAGCCTGGATTGCGACCAGAGAAGAATCGAGAAACTGCGAAGCCTGGATTACGACCGGATAGCAAGTTTAATCTCATCTCCCTAGTAAGTCACTGTAAAGCCTGGATTACGACCAGGTAGCAGTCAATCTTACCACTATGAAGCCTGGATTACGACCAGATAGTAGTTCACTTTCCTCTTCAACAGAGATGATTCCTCAGTAGAATAACGGACGACCGAAGTTCCTAAAATTCAACAGAGATGATTCCTCAGTAGAATAACGGACGACCGAAGTTCCTAAAATTCAACAAAGATGATTCCTCAACAAGAATAACGGACGACCGAAGTTCCTAAAATTCAACAGAGACGATTCCTCAACAAGAATAACAGACGACCGAAGTTCCTAAAATTCAACAGAGACGATTCCTCAACAAGAATAACGGACAACCGAAGTTCCTAAAATTCAACCTTTCTCAAAATAGAGATGATACCCCAGTAGAATAACGGACGAATGAAGCTCCTAAAATTCTATTTCTCTCAAGACAGGGATCAACATTCCTCAGCGGAATCTTCCTCAACAACAGGTATACAAGCCCTCTCTAAGGAATCTCTTATGCGATCGAAACTCCTTCAGATGGAATCTTTAAGCCCATCCCCCGCCAGCAATTTCCAAATGGCATCTGTAAGCCCATTCCCGACATCGTAAGACGGACACCACTTCATGCGAGTGCAAATTTCTGGGCACTCTAGTGTTCAATCATCTTCCACCTTTGGATCGCGAAAGGCACGAAAGCCAATCTACATCCTCATGTTCCAGAAGATTGAACAGGGGCAGCTGTTGTACCCCAAAATTTGCCCTCCCATATTTTGCAAAACATTTCAAGAAAGATCCTCAAGTTGCTCAAAGAAGTCCAAGGGTTGACCAGACAAGCTCTCTCCTAAGGCAGTCTACCTCAAATTAGGGTTTCATATTGCATCAATTTACTTGAGTCCAAGGGACCCCAAATGCTCAACATTGTCCTAATATGTTCTTAAGATCATCCATGTCAAGTTTCAAGCCCTACAAATAAAATTTGCTCAGTCAATTGCTCAAAGGCCTGAAATTGTGCTAGGGCAAAAGTCAACTGTGACCTATATACAGTCAAACTTCAAGATTTTCGGTCAACATCCTCATTTTGAAGTATATTTCATCATTTTATCAAGGTTTGATCATGATTCATCAAGGATTGTTCACAATTCATCAAGAACCAAAAGTTGCTAAATTAGGGTTTTGTAGGAAAAGTCAACTCAACTTTGACCAATCATAACTTTCTCATACTTTATGATAAATGACCAATCCAAAGATCATTTTGAAGAGGATGCCATGCCCTACAATCCATATTCAGCTCCCAAGTTCAAAATATGCACTCACAAGAAGTTATGAATTTGGATATTATAGGTCATTTTGAAAAGTCAACAAAAACACCTTTTTTGTCAAAGCTTCATACATGAGCATGGAATATAAAATTGAGATGAGAACAAACGGGTTGCTTAGAGGACATCTCAAGATTTCTAAAAAGTCTAAGAACACCTTCAAAGAGTCAAAATTGAGGGAGTTATGAATTGGTGAAGTTGACCTTTTTTGCAAAATTGCCAAAAGTCAACTATGCCTAAAACTTCAATTTTTACCTAATGTGCCCAATCTTTTTCACTTGTTTTGAGTTGGCAACATGGTCCACGAGACCTAGCCTTTTCCACTTGTCATTATCTTATTTTTATTATTTATTTTGATTTTTATTTGAATTAAATCAATTTAAATCAAAATAAATCATGAGAAAATTCAATGCATTGAAAACTCAAGATTTTGTACTTGTTTCAGGTCTCAAAACCAGTTGGCAAGTATTTGAATTCGTGTAAAAGCTTGAAGTGCAAAAAAAGATTGGTTTTAGGCTATTTTTAGAATGGTTTTCAAGGGTATCAAATCCAAATCAAATTCATTGATGGAGGAAGATTGAGATCAGTTTTGGAACCCTAATTCACTCCTCAATACATATAGAAGGTATGCAGACCTAAAACAAGAGGAGGGAGAGGCGCAACAAGGAGAACAAAACTTGAAAAAAAACAAGAAAAAGTGCAAACACGATTTCATTGTTCCAGGCAATTTCAAAACCTCTTAACCATCCCAATCGCTTCCTGGGATCCTCAGCAAGCAAAACCAATCGAAAGCAAGCATTCCCAAGCCCTGAAACTCGCTGTAAGACATTCACGATATTTCACTTTTCTTGAATTCGGCTTACATAATTCTTGCACATTCATCAAATTCTAATCATATATCCTTGTTCACCATCACATATGCAAGCTTTCTGTAATATTTGATTTCATTTTTATGGCCTGTACAAGATTTCACCATTGCTAGGTTTTTGTGTTTCGATTTGGGATTTCTTCCTATAGGAAAAATTGGGCCATGAAAGGGCCACCATTGAACTCAGCAGTTCCAGACGAATTGATTGGTGGCCCTAGTTTCCATTTATCTTGCTCATGATTGATTTTAAGAAGGACATGGGCTATAGCTATGGACAAACGTCCGTAGGTAAAAGTCTGTGACTTTTACCAACGGAAGAAGGAAGAAGATAACATACGTGGCTTTGTTCCATTGGATCATTCAAATCCTGGTGCGCGTTTTCATTGTTCTCCACTAACTCACTTTATTTTGCATATTATTCATTATTGATATTTGATGTACAAATAGAACAACTGGCTCAGTTGGTAAATAGGTGGTTGGATAGTGCTTTAGGACCTGGGTTCGAATCCCAGGTCCCCCACTTTCTTCATATATTTTTCTTTCAAGTAATCCAGCGCATACCCAAGGCCAAGGGCTACCATACACCCTCATGATCCATCTTGCCAAGTGGCCAGATAGCCAAATCCAAAGGCCAGTAATGAGGGAGCATCATGAAGCCTAGTCAATGCAACACACTGATCTCAACAAGTCAATAATGGATCAAGTCTTTTGGACCCAGAATCTGATTTTTGCACCCCCTCAAATTACTCTCAGGCCCAATTTCTTCACCTTTTTCTTTTTATATTTTTATTTCATTTAATTTATTTATTTTATTTTACTAACAAATCCATTATTTTCTTTTATCAAAAAATCATAAAAAATAATAATTTTCACAAATTAGGTTTAGATTTTATTTTTTATCAAAAAAATTAATTAATTTAATAAGATTTTAATTTTAGGTAAACTTTAATTCTTTTTGTAAATAAGTAAAACTAATTAGAATAATTAGATTTTTATTTCTAACTTAACTTTATTTTCTTTTCCTAAAAATAACTGAAAACACAAAAAATAGGTCATTTTATTTATTTTCATTAATTAATTTAATTAACTAATTAATTTAGTATTTAATTTAAAACTTAATTCTTTTCTTAAAATATTAAAAACAACAAAAAACAATTTTTCTTTTGATTAGGTTAGAAGGGTCAAAACCCTAATTTCTTCCCAATCTTAATTTCATCGCGCGCTTTATTATTATTTTTACCCAATTATTGTATCTGCTCACAAGTTGTAATAGTTTAAATTAGGACTTTTTATTTTCATTTATCGCTTTATTTTCAAAGGGTTTTTTTTTGGCTATGTAAATATCTGAAGCCTTGTAATAGCGTAGTTTAATTTCCTCACTTTAAATTCCACAAAATATTACACTGTTAGATGTATGATATTAGGATGCATGACAAGAATGTATGTGAAAACTTTAAAACAGTTAGATAACCCTAAAATGCGCAAAGATAAATAATCTGAAATTGAATCACTCGCACATGTGCACTCTCAGGGTACACTCCCACTTGGTTGCCTTCGGTAAACGGTCATTGAGTATAGGATGTTTTAGTGGTCGCCCTTTTGTCTAAAAAAAGATCAAAGTCCCGTTCGGAAAAGTTGACTCGGGATAGTTGCCTCGGAATGGTTGCCTCGGAATGGTTGCCTCGAATAATTGATCTAAGACATTAGGGTTATTACTAAGACGTCCTAACATTGCTTTAGTGACCGTACGTCCCTTTCAAATTGACCCTCAAAACTCCAACGACGATGCTACCTAATCACTAATAGTGGGATATCATTATCTAAAGGAAACAAACATAGAACAATTATCTTTTTCGAGTAGGTAGATTAGTTCTTAAGTACTCGCTCAATCCAAAACAAACTTTTTACACTTACACTCCTCTTTTAAACAAAGTTTTCAAAAACACTTCGTAACACTCTTGAAGACAGAAGCAAGAGTTAAATCGAAGTCAAATAAAAAACTTTTCAAATCACACAAACATAAAGAAGCGATTTTAAAAATGATGAGCAAGTACCTAAGAGCCCGTATATAACTACGGATAGAAAGGGTGCTAATACCTTCCCTTTCTATAATCTACCCCCCGTACTCAGAAAATCTTGAAAAAAGGAATTTTTCTGTGCTTTTTTCCTTTCCTTGTTGGATAAAATAAAAGTCGGTAGTGACTCTTGCTTACCACGACATTTTGCAAACACAAACGTAAAACGCAAACCAACAGATCCTAAAAGAAACAGTCCCGATTCTGGCCACCGTATCACACTTATATTTGATCTATAGTATTAATTCTTTACATTTCAGAAACCGTGAGAAAATTTGTTACAAGTTTCATGTTTACAGTTTTCATTTTTGATGAGAAATGAGCAAGTTACAGTTGGTCTGGCTGGAGGATGAAGATGAAGTCTTCAGGGCGCGTTTTGCCTTGTATATTTATTGTTTTGCTTATGTTAACAGATGTATAGCCACCCTAGTGGTAGAAGCACACGCCTGTAACCTTTGGGACCTGGGTTCGAGCCCCACTGGTACCCTTTTGCATTTTAACATGTTTTACAATTCTGACTTTTTTTTTGCAGGGCACTGAGCCTCTTTGGGTCTGACTTATTTTTTTATTTTTTCTAGCTAACCCCCTGTTTCATTTATACGATCCTGGCCCAATTTATTTTATTTACTTTTTTTTTATTATTTCATTTATTTTTTTAAATATTTTTCTAAATACTAAAAAATCATAAAAAATACAAAAAAAAAAATATTTTTATTTTAACTTAGTTTATTTTATTTTTCTCATAAAAAATATTTTTATTCAACCATACTTTATTTATTTTATTAACTAGTCTTGTAAATTGAAATTTAAATACTATGTTTTTATTGGTTTTCTTTCACACCAACTAATATATATATATATATATATATATATATATATATATATATATATATATATATATATATATATATATATATATATATATATATATATATATATATATATATATATATATATATATATATATATATATATATATATATATATATATATATATATATATATATATATATATATATATATATATATATATATATATATATATATATATATATATATATATTTTGTTTATATAAAAAAGGGCAAAAATATTTTATAATACTATAATTTATTTTCAAGACAAAAATACAAAAAATACTTTTCTTAAACTCAAATTCTTTTTAATCAATTAAAAACTAGGGTTTTTACTTAGATTCTTTTCTAGTAAATTTATATTCCACTTTTAATTAAATTATTTTTCTTTAGTTAATTAGGTTAAATCAAAATCCCTTTTCTCTAAAAAATCCAAACAAAAATATCCATTTTCTTCACATTTACATTCTTGCATATTTATATATTTTTGTACATTTATTTATTTCCATTCTTGTACAAATTCAATTTGGTTGTAATAGATTAATTAAGTTTATATTTTTGCAATCCCCATTTATAAATTGTACACCCCCTCCCCAAAAATGTTGTAATAGCGTAGTAAATTTAAATTTCGCAATTTATCACTTTTATATAACATGCTAGTAATTAGGGTTTGTATGGAAAGACTAAAACCAATACTTAGAAAACCCTAATTCAAGACAACAACAAGCATGAAAACAATACACTTGTACACAAGCACCCCTAGGGTTATTCCACTTGGTTGCCTTATACAAAATGACCATATTACGCATGTAAGGTATCTTAGCAAAAACAAGCAAATACAAGATCATAGTCCCTCGATGACGCTATCTAAGTTTCCTTTCAAATGATCTTAGTCCCTAAAAGATAATGCTAAGATACCTTGCAACATTGCTAATCATGGTTATACAATGACCCACGCCCATCCCGTTTACATCCAAAGATAGGGTTACTTACCAAATCAATGGTAAGGTAACAATGTCAAAGGAAAAGGAAAATGAACAAGAAAGACTTTTGAGTTGGTAGAATGCTCCTAATTACTTGCTCAATTTCCAAACAAACATCCTTGCTATTTTTAAAACAAACATCTACACTTTCAAAACCTCTTACAAACTTGAAACCATTTTCAAAAGATCAAACATCTTTCTATACATTCTTACAAACGAGAATCATTACAAAGATTGTATAAACAATGGCCTCTTTACAAAATACTTTCAAATACCACACAAATCACAATTTCAAACAAAAGCAAGTGATCTAGCAAGTAACTAAGAGCCCATGGAAAACCATGGATGAAAAAGGTGCTAATACCTTCCCTTTTCATAATCTACCCCCCGAAATCAAGAAATAATATCAAAGGTCTTTCCTATGCTTTTTAACCTTTCTTTTTGGATAAAATAAAAGTCGGTGGCGACTCTTTCTAAGCGGAACATTTGCGATCAAACGCAAAACCTTCAAGTCAGTTCTTGCACCATATCACAGAACTGGCGACTCTGCTGGGGTAAATTCTAAAAGTGCAGTTACCTTAGGGCTAGATAACATTTATTTGCTTTCATTGTTTGACTTGTATGCTTTACATTATGGTTCTTTGTTTGGGTTTGATTCCTCTAATCGGATTTGGGATACATTATATGTAAGTAGCAATACATTGTGGAAACTATGCAGGGTATACCGACATGGTCTAAGTAATAGCTACGTTAGTGCGACATATTTGTGGGTACCGGTAGCCTTTGAGTTAATCAAAGAGAATACGGGGCCGCTGAGTGATGTCATAAAGCACTAATGAACTTCTAGAACCTTTACTTGACCAACTTGGCCTTTAGGATATAGTGAGGTGACCGACTTTGGTGCAGTCCAAAGTTGGTAGATACTCGATACCACACTCATTGCGGTTTGGTTTCTTGGGATATTTTGATCACCATTAAAGAGGCTTGTGCTGAAACAATGACCAAGGAAACAGACCAGTGATATTCCCTTAGAACCCGATTACTATTGCTAGGACAAATTTAAGCCAACTAAACTTCAAGAGGGTACTTACCTATGAGACTCCTTGCAAGCCTAAACCTAAGGACTTGTTTGCTTTATTTGTATATACATACTTGTACTTAACATCATGAACATCATAACATCATACACATTCACTAACCATTTCAAGGATCTGGGGATTTATCTTTGTTCTTGTTTTGTAGGACAAGGATTCTCTTCGCAGGAAAACTATTCAAGTCAACCTTGTAAGAATCCCTCCACAACTTAAGTAGCTAGCCTCAAGGATTCCTGAAAACTCTCCATTCACCAAGAGACATGGTCGCATACTCAACTTGGTCACCTTCAACACAGATGAGGACATGATGATGGCGCTCTTTCAGTTCTTTGATCCTTTACACCATTGCTTCACATTTCCCGACTATCAACTTGTGCCTACTTTGGAAGAATTCTCCCGAATCTTGAGGATTCCCTTTCTCAACCAACTACCTTTCAATGGTATGGAAAGAGAACCAAAGCCATAAGAGATTGCTCAAGCTCTACACTTGCACTTGTCTGATGTCACAACTCATTGGGAAACAAGGAGTGGTGTCAATGGTTTCCTAGCAAAGTTCTTGTTTGAGAAAGCCCAAAACTGTTGGAATTCTTTGGACCTGCAAGCTTTTGATGAAATTGTGGCTCTCCTTATCTATGGGATGGTTTTGTTTCCAAATCCTGACCAACTCATAGATGTGAACACCGTCAAAATCTTCATATCTCGCAACCCGGTGCCTACATTCCTAGGGGACATCCTACACTCTTTTCACACTCGCACAATGAGGAAAAGAGGTGTCCTTATGTGCTACACTCCTCTCTTAGGAAGATGGTTTATTCCGCATCTTCCCCAATCTGTATTAAAGAACGAGCAAGGTTCAAGATGGTCACAAAGGTTGATGACACTCAAACATTCAGACATTCATTGGTGCCCCGATCCGTAGATAATGTTACTATTATCGACCGTTGTGGAGAATTCCCTAATGTCCCTTTACTTGGAATTAGGGGAGGTATCACCTATAACCCCTTCTTAGCCTTAAGAAAGTTTGGTTACGCCCGAAGGGATGGCCCGCACGAGATGCTGATCTAAGGTTTAGTATTTGACTACGACAACGACGATCAAGGTCTTCGCCATAGATTTATCCGAGCTTAGAGGATGATGAACAAGGTAGATAATAAGACTTTAGGGAATAAAAATTCCATCCCTCTTGAGCCTTACCTCAAATGGGTATGAACTCGTGCTCAGAATCTTATGATGCCTTACCCCTCCATTCTCCCAGTAATCATTGAGCCTGTCATGGAAGGGGATATTCCATACACTATCCTACATCCTGACACACCCACCTCTCTTGAAGACTTACAAAGAGATTTGATACAACTCAAAGGGGAGAGAGATACATTCGAAGCCCAATTCTACGCAAGTGAGAAGAAGGTTTTGGAGCTCACTAAGCTACTTCATGAGGAGCAAACTCTGAATGCCTACATTACACCAAAGAGGATGCATACTACCTTTTTATCTTAGAGCTCTTGTATTATTTTGCCCAAGAAGGAATTGATGTACTCAAGCTTTAATTTATTATTATAACGTGTGTTTCCTTTTTGTCTAAAACGAATTTGAATCTTTAAGATCCTTGAAATCCTTGCATACGCATTTACTATTCATCATAACATAAGCAGGTTTCTTGCAACAAGTCTCCTCATATCTCTACTGTTTATTTCAGTAAGATGAATCTCGAGCAAACGATGAAAGACCTCCAAGCTCAGAATGCACAGTTTCAACAGTTGTTCTTAACTCTAGCCAAAGGACAAGAAGAGTTGAAGACCTTGCTGGTTGAGGAGAAGAAAAAGAAGACGAAGAAGATAACCGGAGTTTTAAACATGGGAAGAAGATTCCACGGGCATACAAGAAGGACCACAGACTTTGCAATGACATCCGGTGAGAAAGACAATCAAGATGGGAAGAGCAAGGAAACAGTTGTTCAGTCTGATTCAGAAGAGGAAGAGAAAGAAGAAGACTATTCTGAAGAACAATACCCTCTAGCCGACGACAAGTATAAGCATCTAGAAGAATGATTGAGTGCAATGGAAATCCAAAAAGTGCTTGGATTGGACTTTGAAGAGTTGGGCTTAGTGTCGGGAATTGTCATTCCTCCAAAATTCAAAGCACCTGTGTTCGCAAAATATGAAGGAGTCTCATGCCCCAAAATGCATCTCTGATCCAATGTGAGGAAAATCCAGCCCCATACAGCTGACAAAGATTTATGGGTACACTTCTTCCAAGACAGTATGTCTGGAACTCAACTTGATTAGTTTTATCAGTTAGAAAGAGCCAATGTTCACAACTGGGAAGATCTTACTGCAACCATTTACAAACAATACCAATACAACACTGATATTGCGCCTACCCATACTCAACTCCAGAGTATAGCTATGGTTTCAAGTGAGGATTCAAGGACTATGCACAAAAATGGAGAGACTTGGCCTGAAGATTTTAACCTCCCTTTTCTGAAAGAGAGTTGGTGGACATGTTTTTGGGCACCTTGTCCGGTCCCTTCTTCAATCACTTAATTGGGAGTTCATCAGCAAGTTTTACTGAATTGATATTGACCGGAGAAAGGGTAAAAGCCTGGATAAAGAATGGAAAGATTCAAAAGGATGCGTTCTCTACTGCTGTAAGAAAGCCATTCATCGGAAAGAAAGAAGTGATTGTTGTGTATCCTCAGAGAAATTAAGATAGGGCTGAACGCCGTCCAATGGTGGGGGCTGTCATGATTTCTAAACCTGCGCCTGATCAACAAAGAAACAATTAACCAAGAATGGAAAGACCAGTCAGACAATTCACCCGAATTAATATGACAATATCTCAAGTATTGCCACATCTGTTAAGATCCAATCTAGTGACCTTGAAAGAAGCTCCAAAGAACCCTAACACAACCTCTCCTCACTATCATCCTAATGCCCACTGTGCATACCAATCTGAGAGTCTCGTCCATGACACTAACAACTGTTGAGCTCTAAAGAACAAAGTACAAGACCTCCTTCAAGCCAAGAGATTGAATTAGATGCGCCCAAAAAGCCAAATGTCATTTCTTCCCCTATGCCCAAACACGACCATAATACCAACGCCATTGAGGAAGATATGTTTGTTAGTTCAGTTGATGAACTTATGACCCCACTCCTGACTATCAAAAAGAACTTGTTGATTGCCGGTGTATTCCCGGGCTATGATGAAAGCTGTTATTTCTGTTTATCCTCACAAACCAGTTGTCCTTTGTTGAACGCAGGCGTTCAGTGCCTAATAGACAACAAGGAAATTTTGTTTGAAAAAACTTCTATTCCAAATGTTTCTTATAGTGATGTTTCCATCGTGACCATTTCCGACAATTCTTCAAGGGTCTCCACCAAAAGACCCGTTAGAATTGCATCAGTTCCAAAAGTAGCTCCTTTGATAATTACAATGCCTGGACAAATCCCGTATTCTTCAGACAAAACCGTACCATAGAATTATGAAGGGGATGTCTACTACCACGGTGTGATCGGTGGGAATGAGAACTGACTGTTTTGGAATGCTGGTTCGCGTTTGCGTTTGTTTTTGCAAAATGTCGCGGTAAGCAAGAGTCGCCACCGTCTTTTATTTTATCCAACAAGGAAAGGACAAAAGCACAGAAAAATTCCTTTTCGAGATGTTTCTCGGGTTCGGGAGGTAGATTATAGAAAGGGAAGGTGTTAGCACCCTTTCTATCTGTGGTTATCCACGGGCTCTTAGGTACTTGCTCACTGTGTTTTCAAAAGTTTGCTTTTCTTTGTGTTTGTGGATTTGAAAAGAGTTTTTGTTTTAAAAGGGGTGTAAGTGCGAAAAGTTTTGTTTTGTTTTTAAAGGAGCAAGTACTTAAGAACCTCTACCTACTCAAAAAGGAATTAAACTGTGCAAATGTCCTTTAGACAGTGCTATCCCACTATTGAGGAGTAGGTAGCACCATCGTTGGAGCTTTTCGGGTCAATCCGATTAAGGGACGTGTGGTCACTAAAGCAATGTTAGGACGCCTTAGCGGTAACCCTAATGTCTTAGATCATTTTTCCGAGGCAACCGTTTCGAGGCAACTTATGATCTTTGGACAAAAGAGCGACCTCTAAAACATCTTATACTCAATGGCCACGTTCGAGGAAACCAAGTGAGGTGTACCCTGAGAGTGGCATGTGCGAGTGTATTGTTTTTCAGTTACATTATCTTTATTTATTTAGGTGTTCTACCGTTTGTTTTCAGATCTTGTCATGCAATCCTAGTTAGCATACATCTAAGCAGTTAATATATGTATAGGAATTTAAAGTGCGGGAATTGTAAATCCTACGCTATTACAAGGCTTCGGGGAGGGGGATTATTTACATGTCCAAAATTTGGGGAATAAAGCAGTAAAGTGTAAAAGTCTTAGTTAAGCTATCACAAACCAGTAGGAAGTTACAATAAAATAAACACGCACGAATCTGAACATAAATTCTTAAAATCCTAAGAATAAAATCTTTTTGTTGTTTTATTTTATTTTGGGAAAATGATCTAAATCTTCTTAATTTTAGTTTTGAGAAAATGTTAAGATAATTAAATGATTAATTAACAAAGTTAATTTAATAGAAAAACTAGCCTAATGTTTTTGTGGTTTTGCTTATTAATTGATTTTATGTTGATTAAAAAAAGAAATAAAATAGTCAAAACAAAGATGAAATCGAAGGAACAGGCAGTAAATCAAGAAAGGTATAATTCTGGAGGCCTGGATCGAAAGAGGTGTGGGCTGTATTTCGATCTAGTGAAGAGGCTTGATCGAAGGTGCATGAGGGGCTGCACTTTGGGGGTGTTCGATCTGGATATGTCATCCTTCGATCTGGGAACCCTGGATCCAGTTCGAAGCTAAACTGCTAAGCTTCAAAGCTCTGAACAAAATTCTGAGAAGATATTTCCTGCAAAACGAGACAAATGTTAAAGATCCAGTGGGGGGGGGGGTTTACCCCCCTGATTCGAATCTCCTCCCAATTCGAATCCTTCCTCAATTTGAATCTGCTGAATCTGGGTCTGGGTTTGTTTTATCCTGAGATTCAAAGGAGAAACATAGATCGTTCCCAAGCGATGGCATGATATCACCTTTGCGCTTTAGCTTACATGCAACATAATCAGTAATAACAAGAAAATGCAATGTGTATTTAAATGTTATGAAGGTGCAATTTTGGTTTTGCAAACCCTTACCAATTAAAGATGTATGATCTGTGGCTCTGGGTGTGGAGATGTTTGCTGAATGGCTGCTTTGGCTTGGATTACTTATGAAAATGCTGATAACCTTTGGTGGGTGTGTGGGAAGTGTATCTCCAAATCCTCCCTGTTTCTCTTTCTCCTTTTTTTCGTTCCTGTCCCCCCTGGAACTGTATGCTTGCCCTTGTATTTATAGGAGTATGATGGTCTAGTAACGGCAAGAGACAACCAATTAAACAGGCCTTTAAAGCCATGAGACAAGAATCAGACATATTAAAAGATTTCCTTTTTGAAATATTCATGTCTCTGTGGAATCTTCAATGAACCTGGACACCTTTAATTTTCGAATGCCTCCAGGCCATGCTCTTCAATTGGTCTTGAGTTGCCTCCTTCGAATGGACTTCTTATGTGCCCTTTGAATGGGCCTTCTGAATGCTTCTTCAAATGGACCTTTTGAATGTTCTTCGAATTGACCCTTTGAATGCTTCTTCAAATGGACCTTTACATGTTCTTCGAATGAGTCATTCACATGTTCTTCGAATGAGCCTCTTGCCTGGTGTGCTGGCAAGTTGAGGGGCCTTTTCCTTTGTGAATCGAAACAAACTTGTAGGAGATTCTTGCCTCGTGAGTCGAAGGTAAGCATGATGTAATTAATGCATAGTCGAAGCATTATGAAATTGACTTGATCGAAGGGGGTCCAGCGCTCAATCGAAGACTTGCAAACCAAAGCTTGATCAAAGGGTTCCAAACACCTAATCGAAGCTTACTAATCAAAGGCTGATCGAAGAGTGCCAAATGCCCAATCAAAGACTCGTGAGTCAAGCCTGTATCGAAGGATTTTGGATACCCAATCGAAGACTTTTCCCAGATGCCAATCGAAAGACACTTTGTTCATCTTAAAAAAAACTTTATTTTCGTTAGGCAAGTGTTTGTGACCAACCATGTAAGGGAAGACTTTGAAAACAAGAGAGGGAAAATTTTGGGGTACAACAGTTGCCCCTGTTCAATTTTCTTAAACCTGAGGATATAAATTGGCTTTCGAGCCTTTCGTGATCCGAAGGTGGAAGATAATTGAACACTAGAGTGCCCAGAAATTTGCACTCGCATGGTGTAGTATCAGCATTGTGACGTTGGGAATGGGCTTACAGATGCCATTTGGAGATTGTTGGTAGGAGGATGGGCTTATAGATGCCATCTACAGGAGTGTCGATCGCATAAGAGATTCCTTAGCGAGAACTTGCATACCTGTTGTTGTAGAAGATTCCGTTAGGTAAGTCTAACTTTGTTGAGATTTAGGAACCTGCCTGTACTTCAACTGAGAGAATGCTTCAGCTGAGTTTTAAGAACCTGTTCATAATTCAATTGGGGGGAAACATCTTCATCAAGATCTAGGAACTGTCTCGTGCTCAATGGAGTATACCGCTGAGGTTATAGAACTTGTCCACACTATGACGGAGGAGAACATCAAGATCTAGGAACTGACTCGTGCTCAATGGAGTATACCGTTGAGGTTATAGTACTCATCCACACTATGACATAGGGAAACATCTTCATCAAGATCTAGGAACTGTCTCGTGCTCAATGGAGTATACCACTGAGGTTATAGAACTTGTCCACACTATGACGGAGGAGAACATCAAGATCTAGAAACTGACTCGTGCTCAATGGAGTATACCGTTGGGGTTATAGTACTCGTCCACACTATGACGTAGGGAAACATCTTCATCAAGATCTAGGAACTGTCTCGTGCTCAATGGAGTATACCACTGAGGTTATAGAACTTGTCCACACTATGACGGAGGAGAACATAAAGATCTAGGAACTGACTCGTGCTCAATGGAGTATACCGTTGAGGTTATAGTACTCGTCCACACTATGACGTAGGGAAACATCTTCATCAATATCTAGGAACTGTCTCGTGCTTAATGGAGTATACCGCTGAGGTTATAGAACTTGTCCACACTATGACGGAGGAGAACATCAAGATCTAGGAACTGACTCGTGCTCAATGGAGTATACCGTTGAGGTTATAGTACTCGTCCACACTATGACGTAGGGAAACATCTTCATCAAGATCTAGGAACTGTCTCGTGCTCAATGGAGTATACCGCTGAGGTTATAGAACTTGTCCACACTATGACAGAGGAGAACATCAAGATCTAGGAACTGACTCGTGCTCAATGGAGTATACCGTTGAGGTTATAGTACTCGTCCACACTATGACATAGGGAAACATCTTCATCAAGATCTAGGAACTGTCTCGTGCTCAATGGAGTATACCGCTGAGGTTATAGAACTTGTCCACACTATGACGGAGGAGAACATCAAGATCTAGGAACTGACTCGTGCTCAATGGAGTATACTGTTGAGGTTATAGTACTCGTCCACACTATGACGTAGGGAAACATCTTCATCAAGATCTAGGAACTGTCTCGTGCCCACCAGGAGTATACCGCTGAGGTTATAGAACTCGTCCACACTATGACGGAGGAAAACATCAAGATCTAGGAACTGACTCGTGCTCACCGGGAGTATACCGTTAAGGTTATAGTACTCGTCCACAGTATGACATAGGGAATCATCTTCATCAAGATCTAGGAACTGTCTCGTGCTCACCGGGAGTATACCGTTGAGGTTATAGAAGTCGTCCACACTATGACGGAGGAAACTGTCGAGATTGAGAACCTTATCTGAAATTCAACCGATGATAATTCAATTGAGATTTAAGAACTGGTCAGATCTTCGACTAAGCTGAGAACTTAACTGCATTTTTCCTGAAAGGTAAAGGTCAGTCATATGCAATGCATGATATGGGTCAAGCAATGATGTTCTCAAAATAAATGAGATTGTATCCATATGATGTGTACATGCATGTATTATGATGTATGGAAGTGTGACGTTTTAGCTGGGAAAATAAATCCCGGAGCTACTGGAGAATAGAGTTGAGTTCTTCGTTTCTGGTGGGGATGATGACCGAAGATGGTTGTGAGAATAAACCTGCAGGAGAGAGGAACTCTGTTGTGGAATAAACACGGTGAAGAGATTACTCTGCGGGGAATTACTCTGTGGGGGAGAGATGTTCTGTTGATGATTTTAATGATAATTCTGCTGGGGAATCTATTGATAAGCTCTGCTGGGGATTTTGATGATGAACTCCGCTGGGGATAGAAAGAACTTCGTTGGGGATGATCTTTTAGTTGCAACTTGCTGAGGATAACCCAGCTAGACTCTTGTGAGGATAATCTCTGAATTTGGCTGAGGAGACTTATTTGTGCTTCGCAGGGGACAAGCTTCTAGAGTCTACTGGGGAAGATGATTCAACTCCATCGGGGAAGCTTTTTTAGACTGCACTGGGGAAATGAATCCATTGTGGTATCTTGTATTCTGCCGGGGAACATTCTTATATTCTGTTGAGGAATATTAAGACTGCCGGGGATGCTCTTACGCTTGCTGGAGAACATCTTTATACTCCGCTGGGGAATATTAAGATCTTCTGGCGATTGTAGAGTAGTCTACTAGGGAAGAGGAGCTGTGGTCCTTTGATTTGTAGTAGTCGGAGAGGCAAACTCAAGCTGGGGAATCCTGGTGCTGTTGGGGAAATAAACCCTGTCGTCAGTCCGCTAGAGAGGTGACATCTTTGTTGGGGGAAGTCCTCGAGGATTCTTGAGGTTGATTCAGCTGGAGAAAGGTTTTCAGAGATTAAACCCTTGCTGGGAGTCATCCTATGAGAAGGATTTTGGGGAGATTTGTCATTGCCCCTAGTAGCAAGTGTTTGTGACATTGGCAGAAAATGTTTAATTGTACGTAACCCTTCACCAAGATTGATGTTCAATGCCCCAAGTGACGGAGATGGAGACTTGCCCCTGGTTACTCTGCACTTCTTCAGAGATTTCTTAAAATCTTGACTGGACTGCCCCAGGTGTGCTGGATAGTGACATGTCAAGTCCCCTTGTTGATAGGAGATTCGTCAATGGAAGTGTCATCCTTCTTGAATTGATTTTGTTCACTGAGAGGGCTTTCGTTCATCGGATATTCGTTGTGTGAATTTCTCCGCTGTCAAACAAATAGCCAAATGCAAATAGTGATATTCAAATAATGCAAAGTTTATGCTTGTCTCGAAGTTTTGAAAAATGCATTTTTTAGCAGAAAACTTTTTATAAGACAAATTCAACACAAGATTTAGGGCAAAGCCTTACAGGAGTCAAGATACCTTTTGTAACAGTATGCTTTTGAACTAACCCATGCTTCAATTAGGACTTTTGAAGGGTTATAACGTGGCTTGGTTCACGGTTTAAGAAACAAAGGATAAAGGCTCAAAGTATATTTGTACCCACCCGCTCTTCGTGATGTTCTTCAATCCTAAACTCAGTTAATTGTGCGTCGAACTCTATTCGAATTTGGAACGACGTTTTGGTGATGGTTCACACAAGTTGGATTTTTGAAGGCAATCATCATTTTTTTGCAACATTTTTCATGTTGTCGAGGATTTGTAATGACCTCGTTCTTTTGATTTATTATCCCCAATTTTTTCCTAACTGTTCCTATTTTCGAGATTACAGTCAGCGGGATGCCCCAAATTTCTTGAGCCTCCTTTATAGGTTTTGGCTCAGTGGGCTTTTCTCTTTTGAGAGATTGACTGCCTATGAGATAAGGAACCACCACTGTCTTTTGATTCCAGAGGAATGCTTTTGATGTCGTTCGTTGTATTATGAACTAAGAGTTTTGCGACCTCAATGCGCATCTTTTTGAATTAACTGAGAGACTACCCTGCCCCAGGTTTAAATTAAAGGTTTCAATTTGTGCTTAAAACAGAAAACTCCTACTTCTTTGGCCCGAAGGGGTTGACTAGGGATTATCTTCCTCATAACTCCGGTGTTTAGGATTTGAAAGAAACGCCTGTACATCGTCAGCAAGGTCTGTCCAAAAGCATACTGTATGAGATTATGGCATTGTTTCGTCATCCTCCCTCTAAAGGCTTGTAACTTTTAGCAAGAGTTGAATGTCATAAAGTGAGTAAAAAGCATAGTTTAAATGTAATTAAAATGATTGGATTAAATCAAGACAAACATATGCAATGCATTAATGAAACAAAGTTTGGCATTAATAGATAATTGTTTGAATAACAAATAGATTACAACTTGAAAATTCAAATGAACAAAAGCTTTCAATGATTCGTCATAGGAGCAGTGATTATGTTTGGAGTCTCCAGAGGGTCAAACTTGATCTCCTTGGCATCAATCAAGTCTTGCACCTTGTTCTTCAAAACCCAACAATCGTCCGTATTATGCCCCGGGCTATCAGAGTGAAAAGCACAGCGGGCATTAGGGTTATACATCGGTGATGTGGTATTTGGACTTTTCTGAGCTTCCTTTAGAATTACCAGATTGGTCTTCAGCAACTGGGGCAGAATCTGAGACAAAGTCATGCTGAGACGAGTAAATTGCCTTCGAGGTCTCTCGTCCTTCTGTTGATTGTTGTCCTGAGGGGCACCAGTAGGTTTTGAAATAACAACCGCATTGACAACTTGGCGGTGTTCAGGTCTATTCTGTCTTCTCGAACTGTAGACAGCACTGGACTCTTTCTTAAACGACTTCTTCTCAGTGCTAGATGAGGCACCCTTCTGTATCTTTCCAGCCTTAATACCAGCTTCAATCCTTTCACCAGTCAAAATAAGATCTGTAAACCCAGCAGAAGAGCTTCCAATCAGATGGTTAAAGAACGGACCTGACAGGGTCCCCAGAAACATGTCAACAAGCTCACGATCAGCCAAAGGTGGTTGCACCATTCCGGCAAGGTCTCTCCACTTTTGAGCATACTCTTTAAATCCTTCACCCGCTCCTATTGACATACCCTGGAGTTGGGTACGCGTAGGAGCGAGGTCGGAGTTATACTGATACTGCCTATAGAATGCGGTAGCCAAATCTTCCCAGCTACGGATATTGGCTCCGTCCAACTGATAGAACCACTCAAGCTGAGTCCCTGAGAGACTGTCTTGAAAGAAATGGATCCATAAGTTCTTATCAGCAGTGTAAGGCTGGATCTTCCTCACATATGACCGGAGGTGCAGCTTTGGACAGGAAGCTCCGTCATACTTGGAAAAGGCAAGTGCCTTGAATTTATGGGGAATCACCACTCCAGATGATAGACCCAGATCTCCGAAGTCCAGACCGGGCACCTTCTGTATTTCCATAGCACTCAAATGGTCTTCCAGCTGTTTGTACTTATCCTCAGCAGGAGGATACTGTTCTTTATTATAGTCCATCTCGTTGTCGGAGACCATAGGGCTAGGGGTCGTCCTTTCTTGTGGACTATCTTTCCCTCCAGATGAGGTGGTCAGATCAACTTCATTCTGCATCCCGTTTCCAAACTTGTGTCCAGTGTTGAACAGGATGGTCCTCTTTTTCTTCTTCTTTTTCTCCTTCAAAATCAAAGTCTTCAGGTCCTGCTGTCCCTTAGCTAGATTCATGAACAACTCTTGAAATTGGGCATTCTGGGCCTAGAGGGCCTTGATAGCTTGCTCGGTTGAAGGTTCAGTAGACATGATGATTGCTGAAATAAACAGCGAAGAAGATAAGAGACCTGTACTGGGAGACCTGTTATGCAATGATATGTATGATATATGTATGCAATGTTTTCAAGGATCTCGCGGGGTAAACAAGAAACTGTTATAATCTGAATATGGTAGCTTGATTAAAGGAACTTCATGTTGCTGAGAGTCCTTCCTCAAGAGTCAAGCTCACCATATCGAGTGGGTCATAGCCCCTGACTCAAGTTATCGTGTTTTGATTTCTAAACAACCTTGGCTAGAGGAAAATAAATCCCCTTTTCCCCTTGCTGGATATTTGATTTACCATAACCTGCATCACAAGCCCTTGAGATCCTTGAAATGGTTAAGGAAATGTTAAGGCATGATGTTATGATGTGTATGATATGCGTTTAAGCAAAAGTGTGAAGTGATGTAAGTAAACCCTGCAATAAATCCAAATTATCGGATAAGGACTGTAAACAAAACCTACAAGGAACTCATGTTGTCAGATAACAAGAATGTGCAAGTAGTTCAAGTTTGAAGGCACACAAGTCACACAAACAGCCTTAAGTTTAGGCTGGCATGGAGTTTAGGTATTACCCTCTTTCAGTTTCAGTTGGTTCAAAACCTGTCCTATAAATAGTAACCGGGTTCTAAGGAGATCAATATCATTGGATTATTTTCTATGTTCATCGTTTTGGTTTAGCCACTTAACTAGTGACCAAAATATTCCAAGAAAACAATCCTCAATGAGTGTAGTATCGAGTATCTACCAACTTCGGACTGCACCAAAGTCGGTCATCTCACTACCCCTAAAAAAGGCCAAGATGGCCAAGTAAGGTTCTAGTTCATTAGTGCTTAGTGACATCACTCAGCGGCCCCGTATTCTCTTTGATTAACTCAAAGGCTACCTGTACTCACAAATATGTCGCACTAATATAGCTATTGCTTCAACCGTGTCGGTATACCCCGCACAGTTTCCATAACATATTGCTATCTATGAATGTTTCCCAAATCCGGGTGGAGGATTTCAAACCCAAACAATAGAACCAAGTGTAAAGCAAACAAAGCAATCAAGGTAAGCAAGTAAAGGTGATCTAAACCCTAAGGTAACCCCATTTTTAAAGAAGTCCCCAACAGAGTCGCCAGTTCTGTGATCGGTGGGAATGAGAACTGACTGTTTTGGAATGCTGGTTCGCGTTTGCGTTTGTTTTTGCAAAATGTCGCGGTAAGCAAGAGTCGCCACCGTCTTTTATTTTATCCAACAAGGAAAGGACAAAAGCACAAAAAATTCCTTTTCGAGATGTATCTCGGGTTCGGGAGGTAGATTATAGAAAGGGAAGGTGTTAGCAACCTTTCTATCCGTGGTTATCCACGGGCTCTTAGGTACTTGCTCACTGTGTTTTCAAAAGTTTGCTTTTCTTTGTGTTTTGGATTTGAAAAGAGTTTTTGTTTTAAAAGGGGTGTAAGTGCAAAAAGTTTTGTTTTGTTTTTAAAGGAGCAAGTACTTAAGAACCTCTACCTACTCAAAAAGGAATTAAACTGTGCAAATGTCCTTTAGACAGTGCTAACCCACTATTGAGGAGTAGGTAGCACCGTCGTTGGAGCTTTTCGGGTCAATTCGATTAAGGGACGTGTGGTCACTAAAGCAATGTTAGGACGCCTTAGCGGTAACCCTAATGTCTTAGATCATTTTTCTGAGGAAACCGTTTCGAGGCAACTTATGATCTTTGGACAAAAGGGCGACCTCTAAAACATCCTATACTCAATGACCACGTTCGAGGCAACCAAGTGAGGTGTACCCTAAGAGTGTCAAGTGCAAGTGTATTGTTTTTCAGTTACATTATCTTTATATATTTAGGTGTTCTACCGTTTGTTTTCAGATCTTGTCATGCAATCCTAGTTAGCATACATCTAAGCAGTTAATATATGTATAGGAATTTAAAGTGCGGGAATTGTAAATCCTACGCTATTACAAGGCTTCGGGGAGGGGAATTACTTACATGTCCAAAATTGGGGGAACAAAGCAGTAAAGTTTAAAAGTCTTAGTTAAGCTATCACAAACCAGTAGGCAGTTACAATAAAATAAACGCGCGCGAATCTGAACATAACTTCTAAAAATCCTAAGAATAAAATCTTTTTGTTGTTTTATTTTATTTTAGGAAAATGATCTAAATCTTCTTAATTTTAGTTTTGAGAAAATGTTAAGATAATTAAATGATTAATTAACAAAGTTAATTTAATAGAAAAACTAGCCTAATGTTTTTGTGGTTTTTCTTCTTAATTGATTTTATGTTGATTAAAAAAAGAAATAAAATAGTCAAAACAAAGATGAAATCGAAGGAACAGGCAGTAAATCAAGAAAGGTATAATTCTGGAGGCCTGGATCGAAAGAGGTGTGGGCTGTCTTTCGATCCAATGAAGAGGCTTGATCGAAGGTGCATGAGGGGCTGCACTTTGGGGGTGTTCGATCTGGATATGTCATCCTTCGATCTGGGAACCCTGGATCCAGTTTGAAGCTAAGCTGCTAAGCTTCGAAGCTCTGAACAAAATTCTGAGAAGATATTTCCTGCAAAATGAGACAAATGTTAAAGATCCAGGGGGGGTTTTACCCCCCTGATTCGAATCTCCTCCCAATTCGAATCCTTCCTCAATTTGAATCTGCTAAATCTGGGTCTGGGTTAGTTTTATCCTGAGATTCGGAGGAGAAACTTAGATCGTGCCCAAGCGATGGCACGATCTCACCTTTGCGCTTTAGCTTACATGCAACATAATCAGTAATAACAAGAATATATATGCAATGTGTATTTAAATGTCATGAAGGTGCAATTTTGGTTTTGCAAACCCTTACCAATTAAAGATGTATGAACTGTGGCTCTGGGTGTGAAGATGTTTGTTGAATGGCTACTTTGGCTTGGATTACTTATGTAAATGCTGATAACCTTTGGTGGGTTTGTAGGCAGCGTATCTCTAAATCCTCCCTGTTTCTCTTTCTCCTTTTTTCGTTCCTGTCCCCCCTGGCACTGTATGCTTTCCCTTGTATTTATAGGAGTATGATGGTCTAGTAACGGCAAGAGACAACCAATTAAACAGGCCTTTAAAGCCATGAGACAAGAATCAGACATATTAAAAGTTTCCCTTTTTTGAAATATTCATGTCTCTTTGGAATCTTGAATGAACCTGGACACCTTTGATTTTCGAATGCCTCCAGGCCATGCTCTTCGATTGGTCTTGAGTTGCCTCCTTCGAATGGACTTCTTATGTGCCCTTCGAATGGGCCTTCTGAATGCTTCTTCAAATGGACCTTTTGAATGTTCTTCGAATTGACCCTTTGAATGCTTCTTCAAATGGACCTTTACATGTTCTTCGAATGAGTCATTTACATGTTCTTCGAATGAGCCTCTTGCCTGGTGTGCTGGCAAGTTGAGGGGCCTTTTCCTTTGTGAATCGAAACAAACTTGTAGGAGATTCTTGCCTCGTGAGTCGAAGGTAAGCTTGATGTAGTTAATGCATAGTCGAAGCATTGTGAAATTTACTTGATCGAAGGGGGTTCAGCGCTCAATCGAAGACTTGCGAACCAAAGCTTGATCGAAGGGTTCCAAACACCTAATCGAAGCTTACTAATCAAAGCCTGATCGAAGAGTGCCAAATGCCCAATCGAAGACTGGTGAGTCAAGCCTGTATCGAAGGATTTTGGATACCCAATCGAAGACTTTTCCCAGATGCCAATCGAAAGACACTTTGTTCATCTTCAAAAAAAACTTTATTTTCGTTAGGCAAGTGTTTGTGACCAACCATGTAAGGGAAGACCTTTGAAAACAAGAGAGGGCAAATTTTGGGGTATAACACACAGTATCAAGCAAGATTGGCTAACTGCCGAAGATTCAAGTTCTAAGAAGATTGACTCTGATATCAGTAATATTGGAGGAACTAGCAAGATCACTCGAAGAGGAAGGGTTTTCTCTCCAGAGATAGCTCCTCCAAAATCTATTTATGGACCTGTAATCATTCCTGTTGTTGTTGCTCCTTCAATGGATGTTCCCAGTCCTATAATCATCTCCACTAATACTCCAACTGACAAAGCTGATACAACCCCTGTTATCACTCCTACTGACATTCCTGTTGCTGAGTCGACTGAAACTCGAGGTAAAAGTATTCTGATTGAGCCTGTCCAGACAAAGGCACAATCATTTGCTATCCCTGAGACCTCCCGGAAAGAGATGGAGGAAATTCTAAAGATCATAAAAAGGAGAAACTACAATGTAGTCGAGAAACTGGGGCAAACTCCATCTAAAATTTCCATGCTGGCTTTACTACTATGTTCCGAGACGCATGAAAAAGCCTTGGTAAAATTCTTGAAAACTGCCCATGTACCCCAAGAAACATCTGTCGACCAGTTCCAAGACTGCGTAGCCAGCTTGACTGCAGATAATGGTCTAGGTTTTTCAGATGCTGAATTAATGCCAAGAGGGAGGAAGCATAATGAGGCATTGCATGTCTCAGTGGAATGCAGGGGCATAACCTTGGATCATGTTTTTATGGACACTGGATCGTCTCTGAATGTATTACCTAAAAAGGCTCTTGATCGGCTTGACTGTGAGGGATTGACATTGAAACCAAGCAACATAGTGGTGAGAGCCTTTGACGACTCAAAAAGGATGGGGCATGGGGAAGTGGATATCCCCATAAAGGTTGGAACCCAAACATTTGATTCAACTTTTTATGTAATGGATATCCGCCCTTCATATTCTAGCTTATTAAGACGACTGTGGATCCACAATGCTGGCGCTGTTACCTCTACGCTGCACCAAATGATGAAATATCCAATTCAAGGGAAGATTATCACCGTTCATAGAGTATAAGAGTATATGGTCAACCATCTCAATTCCTTCAAATATGTGGAGCTAGATGGTGAATTTATTGAAACTCCATTCCAGCACTTTGAAGAAGTCCCACCGACTGTGGCAGTAACCAAGGTTGTGTCTCAAGTTCCCAAAATCACAAGGCCTCCACTCAAGATGTCGTCTTTAAAGGATGCCAAGGAAGTGATAGAAGAAGGTGGGTGCACTATTTAGGGACAACTCCCAGATATCCCATACAAATCTGACAAATTTGGTCTGGGTTTCACTTCAGGTGCCCGGAAGGCTGTACGCTGTGCTCGTACCGGAGGACCACCCTTGAAGATCAGCAACCGTGAAATCAACGCGGTAGAGGATGATAAAGACAGCTACAACCTGGAGGATTGGATTTTCCCAACTGTCAGTGGAGGGCTCAACAACTGGGAGGCTAGAGATTTTGTCCCGATCACTTTTATCCCACAGTAATTTGTCTTTACATTTTGTTGGATCTGTAATATTAAAACAATTCAGACTCTTAAAACCTTGTGTCTTACCCGAGGCACAATGGTCCATTTGTAAGGGTTATTATTTCATTTCCATATGACATCATTGAATCATGGACATTTTTGCATACAAAATTTGTGATCATTGTTTTTTCTTTTTACATTTTCATTTCTTTCAAAGATAGTTATACCCTTACACACACTCACACTCACAATGCAGGTCTACATCCATTCGGGATCCCATGGATAACGTTTCTGCTATGGCCTTTTGTGACTCTGAAAATCTAATCTACCAAGCCGAAGACGAAGGTGAGGAATATTGTGAAGTACCAGGGGAACTCGCCAGGTTATTACAACAAGAAGAGAGAACCATTCAGTCCCATGAGGAACCAGTGGACACCATTAATATAGGTACCAAAGAAGACAAAAGAGAAGTCAAGGTGAGTGCCAATCTGGAACCCAGTGTCAAGGAGCATCTGATTCAGTTGCTACACGAGTATGTTGAGGTCTTTGCCTGGTCGTATGAAGACATGCCAGGACTTGATGCAAATATTGTGGTACATCGTCTACCTACAAGAGAGGATTGCCCACCAGTAAAACAAAAATTCCTTCGTATGCGACCAGATATGTCGAAGAAGATTAAAGCAGAAGTCATGAAATAATTCAATGTTGGATTCTTGGCCGTCACCTCCTATCCGTAGTGGGTTACCAATGTTGTTCCCGTGCCCAAAAAGGACGACAAGGTACGGATATGCATGGACTACAAAGATTTGAATAGGGAAAGCCCTAAGGATGATTTCCCACTTCCCCACATTGATATTCTAGTTGACAATACGTTACAGCACAAAGTGTTTTCCTTAATGGACGGTTTCTCAGGCTATAACCACGTCAAAATGGCGCCTGAGGACATGGAGAAGACAACCTTTGTCACACAATGGGGCACATTCTGCTATAAGGTTATGCCGTTTGGACTGAAGAATGCGGGGGCAACCTATCAGCATGCCATGGTAGCTATATTTCACAACATGATACATCACGAAATAGAGGTCTATATGGACGACATGATAGCTAGATCTCAAACAGAAGAAGAGCATCTTGATCATTTACAAAAGCTGTTTGAGAGGCTAAAGAAATACAAGTTGAGGTTGAACCCAAATAAATGCACGTTTAGAGTAAGGTCTGGTAAGCTCCTAGGTTTTGTCGTCAGCAATAAGGGTATTGAAGTAGATCCTGCCAAGGTGAAAGCGATACAAGAGATGCCTGCTCCTCATACTGAGAAGGAAGTCAGAGGGTTCTTGGGACGTTTGAACTACATTGCCAGATTCATTTCTCACCTGACAGCTACTTGTGAACCAATCTTCAAGTTACTGAAGAAAGATCAAGTAGTCAAATGGAATAACGAGTGCCAAACTGCTTTTGACAAGATCAAAGTATACCTACAAGAGCCTCCTTTGTTGATTCCACCAGTCGAGGGAAGGTCATTGATCATGTATCTGACTATTTTAGAAAATTGAATGGGGTGTATACTGGGGCAGCATGACGAGTCTGGCCGAAAAGAGCACGATATTTATTACCTGAGCAAAAAGTTTACCAACTGTGAATCAAGATATTCATTGCTCGAGATACCTTGATGCGCTCTGGCATGGGCCGCTCTCCGGCTAAGACAATATATGCTGACTCGAACTACCTTGTTGATATCTAAAATGGATCCAATAAATACATCTTCGAGAAACCTGCTCTCTCTAGGAGAATAGCAAGATGGTAGATGATCCTGACAGAATATGACATACAGTATTCTACCCAGAAAGCAATATAGGGTAGTGTACTAGCTGATCACCTCGCTCACCAAGCTGTGGAAGACTACCAGTCCATGAAGTTCGAATTCCCAGATGAAGACATCATGATGGTAAACGACAGTGAAGAATTCAGACCATATGACGGACCTGAACAAAGATCCTGATGGACCCTGGTGTTTGATTAGGCATCTAACACACTCAGAAATGGTATTGGTGTTGTACTCATATCTTCGGAAGGATGTCACACTCCCTTTACGGTAAGACTCTGCTTCAATTGTACAAACAATATGGCGGAATACGAAGCTTGCATCTTTGGTCTCAAAGCTGCCATATATTTGGGGATCAGATCCTTGAATGTATTCAGAGATTCAGCTCTGGTCATTAGCTAGATCAAAGGGGAGTAGGACACCAATCACCCTAACCTTATCCCTTACAAAGAACATGTTTTGACATTTCTCCCACATTTTGAGAAGATTACCTTCGAGCATTTCGCGTGAGAAGAAAATCAGCTAGCAGACACACTAGCCACAATGTCATCTATGTTTAAACTTTAATGGGATAACGAGGCTCCCCAGATCACCATTGAACAAAGGGATGAACCAGCACACTGTTACGAGATTAATACTGAAGAAGTAGTGGACCAGCCTTGGTTTCACGAAGTCAAGAGGTATCTTGAAACCCAAGAATATCCAGAATAAGCTTCAGTAAATGATAAGAAGTTATTAAGGAGATTCTCTGCTAAATTCTTCCTTAGTAATGGCATTATTTACAAATGCAACCATGACTCTGTGTTACTTTGGTGCATGGAAAAGGATGAGGCAGAAAAGATCATGGCTGATCTACATGAAGGAACTTTTGGCACCCATTCCAGTGGGCATACGATGGCAAAGAAAATCCTGCGGGAAGGCTATTACTGGTCTACCATGGAAGAAGATTGCTATCAACACTCTCGAACTTGCCACAAGTGTCAGATTTATGCTGATAAGGTGCACGTACCTCCGGTTCCTCTGAATGTCTTAATGGATCCTTGGCCCTTTGCTATGTGGGGGATTGATATGATTGGGGAAATCAAGCCAACAACATCTAATGGATACCGCTTCATTTTAGTGGCCACTGACTATTTTACAAAGTGGGTGGAGGCTGCTTCTTTCGCTTCCGTTACCAAGAATGTTGTTGCCCGGTTCGTCAAGAAAAATCTCATCTGTCGTTACGGTATCTAAGAGAGGATCATTACAGACAATGGTAAGAACTTGAACAATACTATGATCACCGTCTTATGCGAGCAATTCAAGATCCAGCATCATAATTCTTCCCTTTACCAGCCAAAGATGAATGGTGTTATTGAAGCCGCGAATAAGAACATTAAAAAGATCATACAGAAAATGACAGTCACATACAAAGACTGGCATGAGATGTTACCATTCTCTCTCCACGGGTATCGTACCACAGCGTGCACATCAACCAGGGCAACTTCCTATTCTCTGGTATACGGCATGGAGGCTGTCTTGCCTATTGAGGTTCAGATCCCCTCTCCGAGAATTATGACGGATGCAGGGTTGAATGAAGACGATTGGATCCGGACTCGACTTGATCAACTAAACTTGTTCGATGAGAAAAGGCTTACTACTGTCTGCTATGGTCAAATGTATCAAAAAACGGATGATCAAGGCTTTCAACAAAAAGGTCAGACGGCAAGTGTATCAAGTCAGGGATTTGGTGATCAAACATATCATATTTCCGCAAGGTGATCCCAGGGGCAAATGGACCCCTACATACGAAGGACCGTTTGTAATCAAAAACATATTCTCTGGTGGAGCGATGATCTTGACCACCATGGATGGCGACGATCTGCCGAACCCTGCGAATGCAGACATAGTCAAAAGATACTATGCATAAGAGACCCGCTAGGTTGACACACCTAGGCAAAACAAGGGCATCCCGGTTAACCAAAAAGGTTCGGGCAAAAATTAGGGATAAAACAAAATATTTGTACACCCGGAAAGCTGAAAACCCGAAAAGGAGGCTTGGGCAAAAAACGGTATCCCGATGGACTGAAAACCCGAAAGGGCGGTCCAGGCAAAAGTTAGGGAATTAAAGCGTATGACTATGTCCCGTTGGATCACCTTACAGACAACCTTTGTCTTCAACTGAAAAACTCATAAGTTCTGATAAATTCAATCATCTTCGGACGAGGCAACAAATAGACAAGATACTCGGAGATACGAAGGCTATAGCAGAATGGGACCCCCATGGGATTATTGCACATAGCTATCTTTTCTTTGTATCAAAAATTTCATTTTTTACGACAGTATTCTCTTACTAGAATATTTGTCTCATTGTACAAAAATACTTACTCAAAGTTAATACAAAGATATCCCTTTGAAAGTACAAAACTATATGTTTTTCTTTACTCTTGTGTTTTGTTTACAAAAACGTCCAACGATTCATTTTTGAACATATGCATTTGAACACAATTAATGTTTACAAATGAACAAAATAAAAAGACAATCGCTTATGGCTTTAAGAGATAGGGAAATCTCTCTAAGTTACTTCCATAAAATCTCCCGCAGTTTGCAGTTTAATCCCCAGCGGAACAGAGCTTCTAGTTATCAATCCCCAGTAGAAGTCATCAAATTTCTCCGAATTCCCCAAGCAGGATTTTTCAAGCAATACACGACATTTCCCTTACAACAAAGTTTATTTCTCGAAGAAGAAATTCATCAACACTTAGACTTCACAACATGAAGACTTATACTCCATATCCTCGGCAACAGTCAGGGATTTATTTTCCCCAATCCAACAACAGTGTAGCAGATTAGCTCACATGCGCATACATCGCATCCATATATCATAAACATTGATAATGCGAATGCATTATACCATGCATTTTATAGAACATAAAATTACATATTAGCTAACATTTTACCCTTTTCAGGATAAGATTAATCAACAGCTACCATTAACAATGTTCAAAGTTTTCAGATACAGTTCAGATACGCTCCAAACACGGATGCCATTTTGATACTCATTCAAATTCAACTTCTCAGATACAGTTCAGATACACTCCATACACGAATGCCATTCTGATACTCATTCAAATTCAACTTCTCAGACACAGTTCAGATATGCTCCAGACACGGATGTCATTCTGATACTCATTCAAATTCAACTTCTCAGATACTGTTCAGATACGCTCCACACACGGATGCCATTCTGACACTCATTCAAATTCAACTTCTCAGATACAGTTCAGATACGCTCCAGACACAAATTCCATTCTGATACTCATTCAGATTCAACTTCTCAGATACAGCTCAGGTACACTCCAGACACGGATGCCATTCTGATACTCATTCAGAGTCCACTTTTCAGATACAATTCAGATACGCCCCATGCACAAATGCCATTATGATACTCATTCAAATTTAGCTTTCAGATACAGTTCAAATATAGTTCAGATACGCTCCAGACACGTATTACATTCTGATACTCATTCAGTCCTCAACTTCCAGATACAGTACAAATACGCTCCAGACGCGGACGTTATTCTGATACTCTTTCTTTCAGCTTACAAATTACAATTCAGAAATCACTTTGGATGGAATCTACAAGCCCGTCTCCAACAACTTTCCATCACCTCTCTAAATGGCATCTTTAAGCCCATTGCCTCTACCATCACATCGCCGAGTGCAAATTTCTGGGCACTCTAGTGTCCAATCATCTTCAACCTTCGAGTCACGAATGGAAAAACTAGCCAATCTAACTCTTCAGGCTCAAGAAGATTGAACAGAGGCAGCTGTTGTACCCCAAATTTTCCCTCTCACTTATCAAGAATTTTCTCACAAAGATCTCCTTGGGCTCAAGACTGCACTAAGGTTTGATCAGCTCAAGACACCTCCTTATGCATTGATGACCAAAATTAGGGTTTGAGTTTGTACAAGGACATTTGAACTTTCAATGCCTCATATGACTTTCATGGATCATTATGGACCCCCAAGATCACTCATGTCAAGTTTCAAGCCTTGGATCACATTTTGGCTCAGTCAATTAAGCAGTTGACCTAAAAAATCAGTTGTATTGGGAAAAAAGTCAACTATGGCCAATTTACAGTCAAAATTCATAACTTTTTATCCATGTCAACATTTTAAACTCATATGTATCATTTTATCAAGTTTGGACTACAATTCCACAAGAAATTTGATCAAATCTTCAAAAGGGAAAAATGGTCAAAATTAGGGTTTTGACTGGGAAAGGGAAATTCCTGATTTTTGACCTAGCAAATGATCAATTGGTTTAAGGCCTGATCTCAAGAGTCCAATTGAATCATTTTGACCTAATAACATGGCTCAAAACATTGCAAGTCCAATGGATTGACAGATGAATTTTGCAGTCAACTGATCAAAAGTCAATTGTATACTAAAAAGTCAAACTTTGATTTTTGGTCAAAATCAAATGCCAAAGATCACAGTTCATTAAAACATGTCAAAATATGAAAATTATTCATCAAGAAATCCAAAATTCAAAATTTCATTTTGAAAATTGAAAATTTCTAAACTTAGAAATGTTTCTAAGTGTTGGAAATTACTTATTTTTTCATAACTTTGAGCCAAATTTTCACCATGATGCAAGATGATTCAAGGTAAACTTCCAACACGAAAGTTGTAGATCTCCACGAAATCTACAAATTTGCATTACAAAACTCCTTCCAAAAATGCTTGGATCTAAAGTTATAATTTTATGAATATGTGGTCATGAAACTAAACACTTAGTGAAATTTTGCCCTAATTTGGTCAGGATTTTGACCCAACTTCATGGAACTTTTTCATATAATTCCAAGGGTAATATTCAAAATTAATTCAAAGATGGGTTATAGAGCACATTGCAAGCTTTCCAAAATGTTAAAGAACTTCTTGAGATCATTCTTGAGTAGGGAGAATCGAAGAGATGAAGTTAGGGTTTTATCACTTGAATTACAAGTCATTTTTGATGAACACATGAACCAAATCCATGCTAGGCTGCATAATTTTTGCTTTGCAGGCCTCAAACTTGTTTGTCACTCCATAATTAAATGTTTACACAGCTGTTAGGGGTTAGATCCAAGCAATTGAGCTATTATCCAAGTTTCATTTCTATTAATGGCACAAAGTTAACATTGCCATTCTTGTAAAGCAAGCTTTTTGCATAAAGTTCATTCTTGAGCCTCTAACTTGTTCCCTATGATCACACTCCATCCACAAAGTCAGAAGCAAGCTTTTTTAAAGCATAACCACTCTATCTTAGCAAGTACACAAGGCTTTGAAACTTGAATTTCTAAAAGAACACATGTTATGCATAAACTTGTGATTTTGAATTCTGATCAACAAGAAGTCTCCAAACATACTGCTTATAAATAGAGTCACTATTTGTGAGCTAAAGGACGAGCTTAAGCACCCTGAAATACACCAAAACTCTCTCAATTCAGAAATTTCCCAAAAACTCCATTGTTGCACAGTTTCTGACCTTGAACATCAAACTCACATTTCCCTCATGCGTTACTTGGCCTTTTAGTTTCTAAAGCTTCCTTACATCAAGTGTAACCTATCCCTGTCCCTGTTTCATTATTGTAACACCATTTACCATAACCTCCATAACCAAAAAACAGAGTCTGCAACTTGAATTCTCTAGGCCATTTCAGCCACTCTCAACTCAAGCAAACCATTGCATTAGCTTCCTAGGGACTTGAGGAAGCTAGCCTGATCATCACCACTTCCTGAAACAAGCTCAAACTCAAAACACGATTTCCATTTTTGAGGTAAGTTTTCTCAACTTGGAACTCTTCATAGAGGCATCATCAATAGTTTATTTATGAACAAAACATGTAGATATCATTGCCCTAATGCTAACCATGTCCATAGTTTCCATTAACTTTGCTTGAGCTTAGAGAATTTTGAAACTGAAATTTTTGAGATTTTTAGGGTTTAGATTAGGGCCATTAAAGTTCATGCTTATCTTTGATCTATAGTTTTAATGCTTTACATTTCTGAAATCGTGAGAAAATTTGCTACAAGTTACATGTTTACAGTTTTCATTTTTGTTGAGAAATGAGCAAGTTACAGTTGGTTTGGCTGGATGTTGAAGATGAAGTCTTCAGGGCATGTTTTGCCTTGTATATTTATTGTTTTACTTATGTTAACGGACATATAGACACCCCAGTGGTAGAAGCGCGCGCCTGTAACCTTTGGGACCTAGGTTCGAGCCCTAGTGGTACCCTTTTGCATATTTTACATGTTTTACAATTATGACTTTTTTTTTGCAGGGCGTTGGGCACTCTTTGGGCCTGTCTTATTTTTTTATTTTTGCTAGCTAACCCCCTATTTCATTTATACGCCCCTGGCCCAATTTATTTTATTTTCTTTTTTTTTATTATTTCATTTATTTTCTTAAATATTTTTCTAAATACTAAAAAATCATAAAAAATACAAAAAAAATAAGATTTTTATTTTAACTTAGTTTATTTTATTTTTCTTATAAAAATATTTTTATTCAACCATACATTATTTATTTTATTAACTAGTCTTGTAAATTTAAATTAAAATACTATGTTTTTATTGGTTTTCTTTCACACCAACTAAAATATATATATTTTTTATATAAAAAATGCCAAAAATATTTTATAATACTATAATTTATTTTCAAGACAAAAATACAAAAAATACTTTTCTTAAACTCAATTTCTTTTTAATCAATTAAAAACTAGGGTTTTTACTTAGATTATTTTCTAGTAAATTTAAACTCCACTTTTAATTAAATTATTTTTCTTTAGTTAATTAGGTTAAATCAAAATCTCTTTTCTCTAAAAAATCCAAACAAAAATATCCATTTTCTTCACATTTACATTCTTGCATATTTATATATTTTTTACATTTATTTATTTCTATTCTTGTACAAATTCAATTTGGTTGTAATAGATTAATTAGGTTTATATTTTTGCAATCCCCATTTATAAATTGTACACCCCTCCCCACAAATATTGTAATAGCGTAGTAACTTTAAATTTCCCAATTTATCGCTTTTATATAACATGCTAGTAATTAGGGTTTGTATGGAAAGACTAAAACCAATACTTAGAAAACCCTAATTCAAGACAAAAACAAGCATGAAAACAATACACTTGCACACAAGCACCCCTAGGGTTATTCCACTTGGTTGCCTTATACAAAATGGCCATATTACGCATGTAATGTATCTTAGCAAAAATAAGGAAATACAAGATCATAGTCCCTCGATGACGCTATCTAAGTTGCCTTTCAAATGATCTTAGTCCCTAAAAGAGAATGCTAAGATACCTTGCAACATTGCTAATCATGGTTATACGATGACCCACGCCCATCCCGTTTACATCCAAAGATATGGTTACTTACCAAATCAATGGTAAGGTAATAATGTCAAAAGAAAAGGAAAATGAACAAGAAAGACTTTTGAGTAGGTAGAATGCTCCTACTTACTTGCTCAATTTCCAAACAAACATCCTTGCTATTTTCAAAACAAACACCTACACTTTCAAAACCTCTTACAAACTTGAAAACATTTTCAAAAGATCAAACATCTTTGTATACATTCTTACGAACAAGAATCATTACAAAGATTTCCTAAACAATGGCCTCTTTACAAAATACTTTCAAACACCACACAAAGAAAAATTTCAAACAAAAGCAAGTGATCTACCAAGTAACTAAGAGCCCGTGGAAAACCATGGATGAAAAGGGTGCTAATACCTTCCCTTTTCATAATCTACCCCCCGAGCTCAAGAAATAATCTCAAAGGTCTTTCCTGTGCTTTTTCACCTTTCCTTTTGGATAAAAGAAAAGTCGGTGACGAATCTTGCTAACCGCAACATTTGCGATCAAACGCAAAACCTTCAAGTCAGTTCTCCCACCGTATCACAATGAGTATTGATAGTTCAGGTTAAAATAGTCATGAAGGTCCCATGCACCCTGAATCGTGAAACACCATGCTAGCACTGGTTTCATGTGTTGTCATTATAGCTCCCAATCCATTACGTTTTAGCCCATGAAAACACCACCATTGGATTCAGAAGGTTTGATTTATGAGGGTAGAGTCCCCTTCATGCGTTAACGTTTGCTACTTTTGCAGGTGTAAGAATTGGCTCGCCGGAGAAGATTATCGGAGCTAGGGCTCTGACGCTTCTCCGGTCCCTCTGAGTTGTTTTGTATTATATTTATCTTGATCAATTATCTGCACGGATGAAACAACCACCCTAGTGGCAGAACTGCACACGATAAAGCATTAGTCTCAAAGGGCTTGGGTTCGATCCAACCTTTTGACGTTTTGTTTCTTTAAATTCTCATATTTGTGTAGGTTGATTATAAAGCATGTTGGAGGCATATCCAAGATACAAGCGCGCGCTTGGCCTGGTGGTATGCATGCTGCATAAGGGTTTTGGGGGGCATGATTTAAACACTCATCTCCAACATTCTTTTTCTCTAAATTTTTTACTAACATTTTTTTCTTTTTACTTTAACCCTAATTTTTTAATAAACCCTAATTATTTTTTAATCAACATCAAAATAAATTAGGTTTAGTTTATTTCTCATAAATTAATTTTATTTTTTATTTATTAAATTAATTAGGATAAATAACCTCTACTAATTTAATTACCTAACTTTTTTTTATTAATCAAAATCAATTATACTTTAGCATGATTATCAAAAAAATTTGTCAAACGATTACAAAATGATCTTTAATCTTCGCGTGTTTACCTTCGCATTAATTTTCCCGATTATGTAACTGCTATAGTTTGTAATTGAAATTCTGGCTGCAGATACTCAATGTCACGTTCAATGTTATGACACTGTATCTGACTTACTATATGACAGTAAACACAAAAGCAATAAAGAACACAGTCAATTGTTTACCCAGTTCGGTGAAACAACACCTACTTTGGGGGCTACCAAGCCAGGGAGAGAATCCACTATAAGAGATGTTAATTCAGGAATAAACCAACCAGTTTATCTCCTTCACTTAAGACCTACCCAATGCAATTCTAATCTAAGTACAACTTAAACCTGAGTTCCTACTCACTCCCCCTCAATCACAGCAGTGATACATAAACCAATTTGACTTAAGAATTGATGAAGACACTCTTCAAAAACACACACTTGATTAAGCTTCACAGCTTTTTAATCAAGCAACACAATCACTCGTGCTTCACAGCTTTGAGTGATGCACACAACTAACTTGACTCTGCTTCACATCTTTAGTCAAGGAACATTCAAACACTCTTACTTCAAAGCTTAGAGTGCTACACAACCCTTACAATTGAAACCTATTCCAAGACACTTATCACAATGATAATTGCTTGGAGTACAATAAAACAAATCTATACAGATTACAAATGATCTTCTGATCAATCGGCAGCCATGCTTGAAAAACAGCAGCTCTGTTGAATATATAGCAGCTGCAACTTCAGTTAGGGTTTCCAAAAACCTAGGGTTAATTCCGTTTGACCTAAAGACCAGGTCACAGGACTTTATTAACCATGTTAGGGTTGAGCTAGGTTATCCCTCAGAAAACGCAGGATTCTGTTCAAGAAGGACTGATTTATTTCCTGAAAAAACTCAGACTTATCCAATCCTTCAATCTTGTTAGTTCAGAACAGGATGTCATAACATCTGTTATGACATCTGAGAAAACCTGTCTACTGATTTAGCAAAATATGATCATTTTGCAAAATGCTCAGATACACACTTATAAACATCAGTATTTGAATTACAATATTTTTCCTGCAAAGGTACCTAATGAGTTAGTACAACCTGAACTAGAATGTTATGACATCAGTCATGACATTCACACATACACTTGGGATTTACCAAAAATGCAAGCCAATACCTAAACACCTACAAACTCCCCCTTTGGCAGATTTTTGGCTAAAGACCCTAAACAATCAGAGATAGATAGCAGCAGAAATAAGTGACAGCAGAAAAATAGAACACAGAATGTCAAGTACTAATTAAGCAAGTACCAAAAATATTCTCCCCCTCTTTAGCCACAAATGGGCCAAAGATACATGTTCAGAAAATTTTACAGTCATCCAAAACAAAATAATGAGATCAGCAGCAGACAACAGCTGAACACACTTCCAAACTCCACCAGCACCACCACCAAGCAGCAATCAACCTTCAAGTACTGTCATCAGACTCAGAGGAGCTAGTTTCTTCAATGTTGAGCTGTCCTTCAGCTTCTACACCTTCTTCCCTTCTGCTTTCTTCAGCTTCCTCCTTTTCTAGCCTGGCAATTAGAATTTCTAGGGTCCTTTTTCTAGCATCCAGCTCTTTGCAAGTTTCTTTTAAGACACCTATGACATCTGATTTCTTGGACTGGGTCTTTACAGACGATGTCTCAGCTGATGTTATGACAATGTCTGGAGCATGAGATCCCTGAAACAATTTGTAGTGCAGGCCAAGGGCAGGAGCTCTTTTGCAGACTGTATCTCTTGCCACAAGGATATCAGGGAATTATGCAAGGATGATTCCACAAAGGAGGGAGGGAAAGGCAATTGGTCCTTTGACAGCATAACTGCCAGCATGCTTTAAAGTTTGTTCAAAGATGTACCTTCCATAGTCAAAGGCAGTCTTGGTTCCTACAGCATAGATAAATCTCCCCAATCCTGTGGAGATAGTTGATTTGTGATTTGTAGGCACCCAGTTTGCTGCACCTATTTTATGCAAGATGGCAAATTTCATGCTGAGTTTACTAGCATTCAGCTTCCCTTTCAATGGCCAGCACTTTACTTGCCTGGCTGTGATGGTTAGACAAACTTCATTGTCAGTTGCCTCTAGATCAGGACAGTCCTTATTTGTTCTTCCAAGAAACTTGTTGATTTCTGATGGAGAGAACTTGACCCTTCTTCCTCTAACAAAGACACTTTCAAAGTCAGCTGACCTTCCATCAGCACAATCATTTGACAAGTTCACTACAAACTCCTTAACCAGGTTTTCATAACATTTGTCAAACTTTATCACTGTCTTCATTAGCCCAGCATTCTTGATCAGATCCATGATGTCTTTGCACTCCAAGGCATCATTGTTGAGTTCTCTCTCCAAGGCTATTCTCTTTAAGCAAACATACTTCCATTTGTTTGCATTGTCAGGATGATGAAAGGAGATGTTGTCTGTTGGCACTTCAGGCACTCTAGCAATCTTGCTGGAGGGGAGCTTCCTTCTGATGGGAGTTTCTTCAATATCAATCTCAAATTCTGATTCATCATCAGAATCAGAAGTTTCAGGTTCTTTACTTTTCTTAGAGATTGGTTGTCTAGCAGTCTGCACCTGTGCCTTCTTCCCTTTTGTCTGAGTACTTTTCTCAGCCATCCCTTCAGCCTTGGATTTCTTAGCATCAGGTTTATCATTCTGACTACTCTTTCTTTTCATCAATCTCCTAGCAATGCTAGGGTTCACATTAGCAATCAGTTCATTATCTGAGTAATCTTCATCCACATCAATGATAGGTGGATCAGCAGCCTTTTCAGAGGGGTTCTGAATGTTGTCTTTTGGTGTCACAACATCCTCAGTGACATCTATATTTTCAGAACCTTCCACATTGGGACTTTCTGATTGATTTAAAGGGATAGAAATCCCCGGTACAGATTGGTTGCCACTCAGTATGCTAGTAACCAGCCTAGCAATAGCTTGGTGTACTTGAACTGATCCTTCTCTATTAGGTACAGAAGACGAAGGATGAGAAGAATTACCAGAGGCTGTAGCTTGAGCTCTTCCTGCATGTCTGGTTCTGAGCTTTTTGACTCTGGCTGGGTCAGTTGCCATCTCCCTGAGAGGAGTGACCTCAAGAACTTCAGATTCTATGCATGTAGTGATTGCCCTAGAATCTTGATCAGATGATGTCGATGATGAGGAAGACGAAGCCGCCATGGTGGAAGACGATGTCTGAGACATTTTGATTGACTTTGAGTAATAGTAGCAGTTTGAGAAAAATCTTTGATTGGGAGGAGGAAACAGGTTGCAAGGATGAGAGAGGTAGGGGGTAAAAGGGAGTCTCTTCAACTTCTTAAAGCTTTTGAAGGAATTGTGAAAGAATATGATTAACCCACTAAATATAGACTTAATAAAATTAATCCCTTCAACCCTTGTTTTAAGCAAAACTAATTGCTATAATTTCTCATGTTGGTGAATACCCAACCTGCCCCTCAAATTTTCAAGTTTATTTCCAACAAGAGCCTTGGTAGAAGAATCAGTCAGCTGAAGCTTAGAGAAACTGTGTTCCAGTTTAAATGACTTCTTCTCTTCAAAGTCAATAGGGTTCAAGGAAATGTTGAATGTTTTCAGATTGTCACAACACAATGTCACAACATCTTGTGTAACATTGTACTCAGGGAGCATCTGTTTTGACCAGAATTTATTAGACTTGTTATTTCCAACATCCTTGTCAAGATGACTTAAGGTTCTGACACCACATTCTTCTTCAAGTTTATTTGCCACATCACATATATTATCAGCCTGTAGTTTTGGAGTTCTTTTGACAACTTCCATAGCTCTTTTCATTCTCCCAAGCTTATGCTGCCACAGTTTCATCTCTTTTTCTTCTTTGATGATTTGGCACATAGTGGAGATATCAGTGTTCTCAGGCTGCCACATGTAACAGTTATCTTTGGATTTGATTCCTCTCATTACAACATCTAGTTTTTCATTAAATACTAGACATTCAGATCTTGAGAAGTTGACCATGAATCCTAGATCACATAATTGACTGATACTAATGAGATTAGTAGTCAACCCTTTTACCAGCAGTACTTTATTCAGACTTGGAACTCCAGGGCAGTCCAAATTACCAACTCCTTTGACTTCACCTTTAGCACCATCTCCAAAGGTCACAAAACTGGTGGTGTGAGGCATAACATTATTGAGGAGATTTTTGAATCCAGTCATGTGTCTGGAACATCCACTGTCAAAGTACCAATCTTCCTTTGCAGAGACCCTCAGGGAAGTGTGAGCTATCAGTGCAACAGCCTTTTTCTTCCATTTAGGAACATGAAGTACCTTTTTAGACTTAGGTTTGACACCTGAGTTCTGATTAGGATATCCATGTAGTCTGAAGCAGAAGGGCTTTATGTGACCATATCTCCCACAATGATGACATTTCCATCTTTGGTACCTCTTCTTCATATGTCTCTGTCCCTGATGTTGAGAGTTGTGTTGAGACATCCGTTTTGACATTTGCTTACCAGTACCAGATTTCTTTGCTTCCACAAATCCTAGTCCAGATTTATTTCCCATATTTTGTCCAGCCTGAAGGATCTCTTCCAATTTGTCTGTTCCATTGGTCAACATCTTGACAGATTTGGTCATTTGATTCAGTTGTGAGTTCAGCAATTGAACTTCTCCTTCTAGATGACTTATAGTTTCAAGATTCGCCCTTTTTTCAGCCTCCAGTTTGACAATGAGTTTTGATTGTTTCTCATTCTGCACACAGACTTCAGCACTTCTGATACACAATTTCTTGTAGGTATCAGCCAGTTCTTCAAATGTTACTTCTTCATCACTAGTGTCACTTTCAGAAGTACAAACACTAGTTAGGGCAGTAACTAGTTTGGCAGATTCTTCTTCAGAATTACTTTCTGAATCATAGTCAGACCAAGTAACAGTCATTCCTTTCTTTTGCTTCTTAAGAAAGGTAGGACATTCAGCTCGAATATGTCCATATCCTTCACATCCATGGCATTGAATACCTCTGCCTTGGTTTCCCTTATCTTCTGACCTTGATCTTCTGCTGGAACTATCAATGTCAGAGGGAATGTTATGAACATTAGACCTTGACTTTGGGTCCATTCTTTTGATGAGCCTGTTGAATTGTCTTCCAAGCATGGCAATAGCTTCAGATATGTTTTCTTCTTCATCCTCCTTGTATTCAACATCAGTGTTGGATACAAGTGCTATGCTTTTGTTCTTCTTGTCACCATTATCAGTGATCCCCATCTCAAAAGTCTGAAGAGACCCAATAAGTTCATCCACTTTCAACTTGCTAATGTCCTGGGCTTCCTCTATGGCAGTTATCTTCATTGCAAATCTTTTAGGCAAGGATCTGAGAATCTTCCTCACCAGTTTTTCTTCTGACATTTTTTCTCCCAGTGCTCCTGAGGTGTTAGCAATCTCCAAGATGTTCATGTGAAACTCATGAATGGTTTCATATTCCATCATTTTTAGATTCTCAAACTTGGTAGTCAACATCTGAAGCCTTGACATTTTTACTTTGGAAGTTCCCTCATGAGTAGTTTTGAGAGTGTCCCAAACTTCCTTGGCCAGTTCATATTGATGTACTAGTCTGAAAATGTTTCTATCAATTCCATTGAACAATGCATTTAGAGCTTTTGAATTTCCCAGAGCTAACTCATCTTCTTCTTTACTCCAATCTTCCTCAGGCTTCAGACTGATTGTCCCATCTCTCTCAGTTATGGTGGGATGAATCCATCCTTTGTCAGCAGCTCTCCAAGCCTTTTTGTCCAGATATTTTAGGAAGGCAATCATACGAGGTTTCCAGTAGTCATAATTAGTTCCATCCAGAATGGGTGGTCTATTTCCAAAAACTCCTTCTTTGTCCATAGTGCCAGAAAGTGATATCCCTAGATCTCACCCAGTAATACAGGCAGGGTGCCTGCTCTGATGCCAATTGAAATTCTGGCTGCAGATACTCAATGTCACGTTCAATGTTATGACACCGTATCTGACTTACTATATGACAGTAAACACAAAAGCAATAAAGAACACAGTCAATTGTTTACCCAGTTCGGTGAAACAACACCTACTCTGGGGGCTACCAAGCCAGGGAGAGAATCCACTATAAGAGATGTTAATTCAGGAATAAACCAACCAGTTTATCTCCTTCACTTAAGACCTACCCAATGCAATTCTAATCTAAGTACAACTTAAACCTGAGTTCCTACTCACTCCCCCTCAATCACAGCAGTGATACATAAACCAATTTGACTTAAGAATTGATGAAGACACTCTTCAAAAACACACACTTGATTAAGCTTCACAGCTTTTTAATCAAGCAACACAATCACTCGTGCTTCACAGCTTTGAGTGATGCACACAACTAACTTGACTCTACTTCACAGCTTTAGTCAAGGAACATTCAAACACTCTTACTTCAAAGCTTGGAGTGCTACACAACCCTTACAATTTAAACCTATTCCAAGACACTTATCACAATGATAATTGCTTGGAGTACAATAAAACAAATCTATACAGATTACAAATGATCTTCTGATCAATCGGCAGCCATGCTTGAAAAACAGCAGCTCTGTTGAATATATAGCAGCTGCAACTTCAGTTAGGGTTTCCAAAAACCTAGGGTTAATTCCGTTTGACCTAAAGACCAGGTCACAGGACTTTATTAACCATGTTAGGGTTGAGCTAGGTTATCCCTCAGAAAACGCAGGATTCTGTTCAAGAAGGACTGAGTTATTTCCTGAAAAAACTCAGACTTATCCAATCCTGCAATCCTGTTAGTTCAGAACAGGATGTCATAACATCTGTTATGACATCTGAGAAAACCTGTCTACTGATTTAGCAAAATGTGATCATTTTGCAAAATGCTCAGATACACACTTATAAACATCAGTATTTGAATTACAATATTTTTCTGCAAAGGTACCTAATGAGTTAGTACAACCTGAACTAGAATGTTATGACATCAGTCATGACATTCACACATACACTTGGGATTTACCAAAAATGCAAGCCAATACCTAAACACCTACAGTAACAATTTTAATTAGGGTTTTTATTTCCTTTCCTTTTCCCTCGATTTTGCGGTTTTGTATCCCCTTTCCCGAAGCTTTATAATAGCTTAGGACCTTTACTTTCTTCAATTTACTGCTTTCTTTATAACTACTAGTAATTAGGGCATGTATGGCAAGACATAAATCCGAACATAGCTAACCCTAAATACTAGATTAAATAATTGAATTGAATCATTATTCACACACGTACCTCTAGGGTAACCTCACTTGTTGCCTTCAGAAAAAATTCAATCATGTCCCTTAAACGCGAGGACGCTTTAGCAATGACCCTCGAATGAAAGATCTTAGTCCCTCAATGACCCTTCGATGTTGCCTTCGGTAGACGATCTTAGTCCCTTACAATAAAATTTCTAAAGCGCCCTACAAGTTGCCTTTATGACTGTACGATGACCCACGCATGTCCCTTCACATCCAACGATAAGGCTTCCTACTAACTAATTGTGGGATATCACTATCTAAAAGAGTAGGAAAATAACGCGAAAGACTTTTGAGTAAGGGTTGATAGCTCATAATCGCTTGCTCATACAAAAAAATATTTTCACACAAACACCTTTCTCTGAAATATTTTCAAAAACAAACACTTTGTACGCGTTCTTAACTTATACGAGAATCATTACAAAGTTGCCGAACATAGGAATTTTCAAAATATTTTCAAACACATACACAAAATCATTTCAAACAAAGTGAGCTATCGATTAAGAGCCCGTAGATAACTACAAATAAAAAGGGTGTTAACACCTTCCCTTTTCATAACCTACCCCCTGAACTCAGAAAATCTCGAAGGTCTTTCCTGTTCTTTTCACCCTTTCCTCATTGGATAAAAGAAAAGTCGGTGGCAACTCTTGCTATCCGCAACATTTGCGATAAAATGAAAACCCAATCAGTTCTCCCACCGTATTAAAGAACTGGCAACTCTGTTGGGGAGAACTAAAAAGTGGGGTTACCTTAGAGTTAGATCACTTTTAAATGTTTTCCTTGTTTGATTTGTCTGATTTAATTTTAAAGGGTTGTTTGGGTTTTATTTCTTGTAAAGATCCTATACCTAGATCTTAGGGGAATTTTAGGTAAGTAGCAATAGATCATGGAAATAGTACAGCGTATACCGATACAGTTGAGATGATGACTATGTTAGTGCGACACATTGGTTGGTACTGGTATCCCTCGAGTCAGTCGGGGAGCATACTAGGCTGCCGCGTGGTGTCATAAACACTAACTGACCTTAGAACCTTAATTGACCCAACTTAGCCATTAGAAGGTAGTGAGATATCCGGCTATGGTACCGTCTGAAGTTGGTTGATACTTTATGCTACACTCATTGAGATTCGACTCTCGAGTTTTGTTTGGTGGTAAGTCAGTTGTCGTGCTAGACGAAGCTTGTGGAAAAAACCAGTGATATTGAGATCTCTAGAACCCGGTTACTTCTTTATGACAGGCTGAACTAACTAAACTTCAAGAGGGTACTTACCTATGAACCCCATGGAAGTTTAAACCTAAGGCCTTTGTGTGCTTTACTTGTGTTTGATTATCTATTTAAACATGACATCATAACATCATAGCATCATATCATGACTAACCATTTCAAGGATATAGGGGATTTATCTTTGTACTGTGTTGCAGGGTCATGGCTTCCAGTCGTAGGAATACCATTCAAATCAACTTCGTAAGGATACTATCTAAGCTTGAGGAATTAGTGTCGAAGGTTCCCGACAATTCTCAGTTCACCAAAAGACATGGTCATCTACTCAGTTTGGTTACTACTGGCTTTCAGGAAGACATGATGAGTGTTCTGTTCCAGTTCTTTGATCCAAAGCATCACTGTTTTACTTTCCCATATTCTCTAAGTTGCTCTAAGTACCTATTTTTGATTAGATACCTTTCATCGGTTTAGAGCAAGCTCCAAAACCTGAAGACGTTGAAGTAGCCTTACATCTGAAACGACTAGACATTGTATCTAATTAGGAAACAAGGAATGGATTCAAGGGTTTCTCTCCTAAATTTATGATAGAGAAGGCTCAATGACTTCTAGATTTCATGATCATTCGTGCTTTTGAGGATATGTTGGCTTTGCTGATCTATGGGTTGGTACTATTCCCTAACCCGGACCAATTCATAGATATCAACGCCATTAAAATATTTCTCACTCATAATCCAGTACTTACTTTTCTTGGAGATGTCCTGTATTCCCTTCACACTCATACTATGAAGAAGCATAGAACTCTTATGTGTTTCATACCTCTACTGTCTAGGTGGTTTATTTCACACCTGCCTCGATCAGTGATAAAGAACGAACAAGGTCTGAGGTGGTCTCAAAGGCTGATGTCACTCACTCATGCAGATATCCATTGGTGTTCTCGATCTCAGGCAGATGTCACTATTATTTATCGCTATGGGGAATTCCATAATGTACTACTCCTTGGTATAAGAAGGGGCATCACTTACAACCCTTCTCTAGCTCTACGCCAGTTTGGTTATGCTCGAAGGGACGATCCTCATGATATGCTCATCCAGGGTATTGTGTTCCACTATGAGAATGATCCTAAAAATTACCATCAATGGTTTATATGTGCTTGGGGTACGGTCAATAAGATTTGTAGAAAGACTTTGGGACATAAGAATTCCACTCCTCTAGAGCCTTACCTCATATGGGTGCAGTCTCGTGCTCAAAATCTTAAAATGCCATATCCTGCTATCTTACTAGTGATCGTAGAGCCTGTGGTTGAAGGCGATGTTTTTCATACCGTTCTTCATCCTGATATGCCTACCGATTTTGAAGAACTACAGAAATCCTAGATCCAGCTAAAGGAAGAAAGAGATACCTTTGAAGCCCAGTTCTATGCTAGTGAGAAGAAAGTACTGGAGCTGACAAAATGACTCCACGAAGAACAAAGCCTTAACTCATATTTCAACACAAAGAGGAAGCGTCCATGGGATATTTGTATTTATATTTTTCTATTTTGTAACTCTTTTATTAAAAGCAATTGTAGTTTGAGCTTGTTACTAAAATTTCTCATGTTTCCTTTTGTTTAAACAAATTTAAATCCCACAATGATCCTTGAAAACATTGCATTTGCATATCATGCATCATTACATAAACAAGTTTTCCCATACAGGTTTTCTCATCTTCTTGTTGTTTATTTCAGTAACAGATGGCTCTTGAACAAACTATTAAGAAACTCCAAGCTCAGAATGCCCAATTCCAGGAGACCTTCATGAATCTTGCTCAAGGTTAGAAAATATGATGGCGCAAATCGCCAAAAAGAAGAAGACTCGAAATCCAATTGATATTCTCAACATGGGAAGAAGATTCAAAGGTCCTGCTAAACTAGTTTAAACTGCTGATATCACCTCTGATGAAGATGACAACCAAGAGAAGGATGGTAGAAGTGTCAGGGCCGAAGGTGGAAGAAACATTGGTTTTGGTAAAATGCCTGAGGACGAAGACTATTCTGATGAACAATATCCTCCCACCGACGACAAATACAAATAGTTAGAAGAATGTCTTATGGCCATGGAAATCTAGAAAGTGCCCGGATTGGATTTCAGAGAGTTGGGTCTTATTCCAGGGGTAGTTATCCCTCACAAGTTCAAAGTCTCTGCTTTTGCAAAATATGATGGTGTGTCTTGCCCGAAACATTATCTACGATCTTATGTTTGAAAGATCCAACCCCATACTTCTGACAGAAAGTTATGGGTTCACTGCTTTCAGGAAATTTTGTCTGGTATACAACTCGAGTGGTTCTATCAGTTGGAGGGAGCCAACATCCGTAATTGGGAAGACTTGACTGTTGCTTTTTACAAGCAGTATCAATACAATGCTGACCTTGCACCAACTCGCGTGCAATTACAAAACATGACTACGGGTTCAAATGAAGGGTTCAAAGAATATGCGAGAAGTGGAGAAACTTAGCTGGAAGAGTGCGATCTCCCTTGTCAGACCTAGAGCTAGTTGATATGTTCATGGGTACTATAACAGGTCCGTTCTTTAATCATTTAATCACTTTCTCAAACCCCATATTTGCATCAAATTAGCATACAAGAACTATGATTAAAAATCAATGGAACAATATGCCAAAAAGGTTAAAAATCCCATTTGTTTTCCCTCTCAAAACCACAACAAATCCATCTATAAAAAAGTGGATCCATGACACGTTCAAGGGGTTGGTCTTTTGAGAGAGAAAATTGTAAAAAGAGAGAAAAGAGAACTGTGAAACCTTCATAAAAATCCAGAATTCCCAAACAGAAAACCAAACCTTTGTTCACTCCTTTGAATTAAAGAACTTGGCATTTTCTCTTCCGTTGCTCTTGGTGACTCTAGAATATTTGAAGGCAGTAGTTCAAGTTCCAAGCACACGCTCCAGATTCACGGTAAGTCTTTCTGACTTTGCATCTTCTCATTCAGAACATCATTAAAACATGTAAATATCACAATATTAATGTTGTCCATATCATTGCATAAGTAGGAAAACTGTGGATCAAAACTTCTCGATTAGGGATTTGAACTTCTATAGATTGTTGTGCTTTTATCTTTCTGACCTGCTGTTTGTTAAATACTAAATAAATTGCTGATGTGCTGATTAATATGAGGAAAAAGTTGAAATGTAACACAAAACTTCTGTTTTTTTTATTCACCATTTTAACACAAAATTTCTAGGATTTTCTCACTGTTTAAGAACGCAGAACTTCTAGGTTCTCTTTGCTGTTTTAACACACAAAACTTCTAGGCTTTCTTACTGTTTTAACACACAGAACTTCTGATACCCACTCACTGTTTTAGCATAGCACAAAACTTATGAGTTCTCCCTACACGTTAAACACACATAACTTCTAGGCTTTCTTACTGTTAAGCACACTGAACTTATGATGCTTCCACTTGCTGTTTTAACACTCAGAATTTCTGATTTTCACACGCTGATAACACACTGAACTTCTGTTTTTTTCATTCACCATTTTAAAACATAGAACTTATGACTTTTGGCTCACTGTCTGAATGCCACCCAGAACCTCGGTTTCCTTTCCCTCTGACATTTCTTGCAGGGCCTTAGAGTGTATCAATCTAGAACTTCTGATTCCACTGACATTCCTTTGAGTCACCACGCGCCTTGCTTCAGAACTTCTGATCCTTGTTGTTTTGCTTGCAGCAGCACACTATTTCTATCTTTCATTTATTTTCATTTTATCATTTTCAATATTAATCCCATTTTTTGATTAATATAAAAAAAACATAAAAAATATCTTCTTTTATTAATTAATTAATTTTTTTCTTAATTCATTAAGACAAAAAATCATTTTCTAAACAAGTCCTTTTTCTCTCTTGCATTGTACGTTTCAATATGGTTATAATAGTTAAATAGGATTTAAATTCTTGCAACCCCCCCCCCCCCCCCCCCCATTTGTAAATATGTACCCCCATCCCTAAAATATTGTAATAGCGTAGGACTTTTATATTTCCGCAATTTAACGCTTTTCCAAATATAAAATGCTAGTAATTAGGATGTGTATGGCAAGATATGAAATCAACAAATAGATAACCCTAATAAAGACTAAAATGCATGCAATCAAACACACTTGCCCACTAGCACCCTTAGGGTAATCCCACCTTGTTGCCTATCGGAAAAATAGTCATGTTCCTCAAACATGAGCGTTTTAGAAAAAGACCCTCGAAAAGATCGTAGTCCCTCGATGACCCTCGATGTTGCCTTCGATAAACGATCTAGTCCCTAACATGACATTGCTAAAATGTTCCATGGGTTGCCTTCTATGACTATACAAAAAACATCCCGCGCCCGTCCCTTCACATCTAACGATGGGACTTCTTGCCAAATCAATGGTAAGATAGTAACATCTAAAGGAGGAAGAAAAGAACATTTAAGACCTTTTGAGTAGGTAGATTGCTCCTAGTTGCTCGCTTGCTCACAACAAAAACATTTTATACAAACACTCTCACTTTGAAATATTTTCAAAAGACAAACACTTTGTACACGTTCTTATAGAAACGAGAGCCATTACAAAGACACCTTTTTAAAATCACTTTCAAAAATACACTCCACAAACACCTCTTTGAACTATTTTCAAAACAACACTTTATACACGTTCTTATAGAAACGAGAACCATTACAAAGAAAATTTTCAAAATGCTTTCAAAACCCACACTACAAGCACCTTCAAACAAAATCAAGTGATCTAGCGAGTAAACTAAGAGCCCATGGAAAACCATGGATGAAAAGGGTGCTAATACTTTCCCTTTTCATAATCTACAACCCGAACTCAAGAAAACATCTCTAAAGGTCTTTCTTGTTCTTTTCAGCCTTTCCTTATTGGGTAAAAGAAAAGTCGGTGGGGACTCTTGCTAACCGCAACATTTGCGATTAAACGTAAAACAACAAGTCAGTTCTCCCACCGTATCACACTTGGGTTTTGAAATAGACATGAAAGAGGTCAAAATAGGCGCCTACTTAGAGGATAATGTCAAGAATGGGTTGATACAAATGTTGCATGAATATGTTGTGATATTTGCTTGGTCATACAAAGACATGCCACGACTTGATACCAGTATTGTGGTTCATCGTATGCTGATGAAAGATGGTTGTGCTTGAATAAAACACAACGTCTGTCGTATGCATCCCGAGATGTCAGAGAAGATCAAGGCTGAGGTTATGAAACAATTCAATGCAGGGTTCTTAGCAGTGACATCCTATCCTCAATGGGTTGTGAATGTGGTTCTGGTACCAAAGAAAGACGACAAGGTACGTATGTGTGTAGACTATAGATATCTGAACAGGGCGAGTCCCAAGGATGACTTCCTGCTTCCACATATTGGTGTTTTGGTCGACAACATCCCTAAGCACAAGGTATTCTCCTTCGTGGATGGTTTCTCTGGAGATAATCGGATCAAGATGGCACCTGAAGACATGGAAAAGACTACTTTTGTTACACAGTGGGGAACTTTCTGCTATAAGGTTATGCCTTTTGGGTTGAAGAATGTTGCTGCAACATATTAGCGTGCTATGGTAGCTTTGTTCCATGACATGATTCATCACGAGATAGAGGTCTATGTCGATGATATGATATCCAAATCACATAGTGAAGAAGAGCATCTGAACCATCTACATAAGTTGTTTGAGAGACTGAGGAAGTATAAGTTGAGATTGAATCCGAACAAGTGCACCTTTGGGGTGAGATCCGGTAAACTCCTGGGTTTTATTGTCAGCGATAAAGTAATTAAAGTTGATCTCAATAAATTCAAAGTTATTCAAGAAATTCCTCCTCCCCGTACCGAGAAGGAGGTCAGAGGTTTCTTGGGACGACTGAATTACATTGCCAGATTTATTGTGCATTTGACTGCTACTTGTGAGCCAATCTTCAAGTTACTAAAGAAAGATCAAGTAGTGAAATGGAATGACGATTGTTAAACAGCCTTCGACAAAATCAATGTGTACCTCTAAGAACCTCAAATTTGGATGCCACCAATTGAAGGGAGACCTCTAATTATGTACCTAATAGTGTTAGAGAACTCAATGGGGGTGTGTACTGGGCCAGCATGATGAGTCTCGTCGAAAAGAGCATGCAATATACTACCTTAGAAAAAGTTTACTGAATGTGAAACAAGATATTCACTACTCAAGAAAACTTGTTGCATTTTGGCATAGGCTGCTCACCGACTAAGACAGTAAATGTTGACTCATACTACCTTATAGATCTCTAAAATGGATCCCATCAAATATATATTCAAGAAGCTAGGTCTATCCAAAAGAATAGCCAGATAGAAAATGGTCTTGACTGAATACGATATACAGTACACCACTCAAAAAGAAATCAAAGGAAGTGTACTGGCAGATCATTTAGCACATCAAGCCGTAGATGATTACCAATTGCGAAGAACCTGGAGCGTATGAAGGACCTGAGCCAAGATCCTGATGGACTATGGTTTTTGAAGGAGCTTCTAATGTACTTTGCAGTGTGTAATACGGTGGGAGAATTGACTTGGGTGTTTTTACGTTTGATCGCAATTGTTGCGTGTGATACGGTGGGAGAACTGACTTGAGGTTTTGCGTTTGTGTTCATAAATGTTGCGGTTAGAAAGAGTCGCCACCGACTTTTCTTTTATCCAAAAGGAAAGGTAAAAAATCACAGGAAAGACCTTTGAGATGTTTTCTTGAGTTTGGGGGGTAGATTATGAAAAGGGAAGGTGCTAGCACCCTTTTCATCCATGGTTTTCCATGGGCTCTTAGTTACTTGTTTAGATCACTTGCTTTGCTTTTGAAATTGTTTGAAATGGTGCTTTGTGTGGTTTTGAAATTATTTTGAAAAGAGGCCTTTGTTTAGGCAATCTTTGTAATGATTCTCGTTCGTAAGAATGTATACAAAGAAGTTTGTCTTTTGAAAAATGTTTCAATGTTTTGAAAATTGTTTGGAAATGTTTTGAAAATTGTTTGGAAATGTTTTGAAATGTGTGTGTTTGTTTGAAAATATCAAGGATTGTTTTGAAATTGATCAAGTAACTAGAATTTATCTACCCTACTCAAATGTCTTTCCTATGTATTTTTATTCCTTTGACATTGTTGATTTACCATTGATTTGGTAAACAACCCTATCTTTGGATGTTAAACGGGACGGGTGTGGGTCATCGTATGACCATGATAGCAATGTTGCCAAGTATCTTTAGCATTTTGAGGGACCAAGATCATTTGTTTAGGCAACCTTTTGATAGCGTCATCGAGGGACTATGATCTTTTTGCTTTGTTTTGTTTTGTTTTGCCAAGATACTTTGCATGCATACCATGACCAATTTGTTTAGGCAACCAAGTGGGTGAAACCCTAAGGGTGCTTGTATGCAATGTGTGCCATTTTACGTGCATTTTGTTTGTCTTGTATTAGGTCATGTATTTGTTTGTTTTTGTCTTATCATGCAAAACCCTAGTTTACTAACATGGTATAAATGCAATAAATTGCGTAAACTAAACTAAACTATTACAACAATTATTATGGGAGGGGGGATACAAGTTTTTGAATGGGGATATTACACAAAATAAACCCTAAAATACTATTACAACCCAATTGAATATGTGTGCAAAAATAAATAAATATACAATTATTTAAATATGCAAATAAAATGTATTTATGCATAATGTTTTGTATTTGATTTTTTGGTATGAGAAAAATAAATTGTTTAAGCCCTAAAAAAGAGAAAAATAATATTGTTATTTTTGAAAGGGGAAACCCTAATTTTTGATTAAAAGAAAATATATGTTTTATATTTATTTATTTTGTCCATTTTTTATAGAAGAAAATAATAAATAAAATTATGTACAAATAATAAAAATTAAAATATGTATGGAAATAATTATTTTATGTATAAAATAATAAAATAAAAAATATATGGTATTTATTAAATGTATTTACAAATAAATAAGAAAATAAGTTCTATTTATTAAAATAAAACTATTTTATATGTGGAAAAAATAATAAAAATATAATAAAATTGCAAAAAATCAAGAAAATATTTTTGTGATTTTTTAATGTTCAGAAAAAATTATTAAAATCAATAAACATAAAAATAAAAAGAAAATATGAAAAATATACAAAATATGCAAAGGGGATGCAAAAGTAATGCATATGGGTGCAAAAATTAGAAACAAAAAGGCCAAAATTGCAAAAAGCCTAGATCATCACCTTCGTCCCTGTCCTTGGCTTCTCCCCTGCAACTCTCACATACTTGCGCAAAAGCAAAAACTTACAACATGAGACATGTAGCATTTTTTATCACGATTCCAACCATATCTATTTTGTGACCTAACTCTCAAAGGTCAGAGAGAATTTTATAACCCCTAATTTCTGACCTAATTTTTTCAGCGTGTTCAACTATCAAATTCTCTTAGCTCAGTTAATATAAGTGACAACTATGCATATGTACAACTTCACCATGGTAGAGACTACATTTTTGCTTCACAAATCATGGCTTGAGGATGCCTAAATAGAGAGATAAAGTTTTGAAAAATACCTCCTTCAGCTGGATTTGGATATGGCAATGTGGGGACTTTGAGTGAGGCCTGAGGATCGTGTGAGATTCCTTGAAGTTCCCTCAAGCTATTCCAATGCTTAGTTGGCTTTGTGGATGGCTGAAACTCCCTGTAGAAGTCAAGCTGCAACCTTCAAGTTTGAAAATGGTGATGTCTGAAACAGAGCTCACAGTTGCAGGATGAATACTTGGATAGCTTTGGTAGGATGTATGGAAGGTGTTTGAAGTGTTGAAATAAGAAACACACGAGCCAAAAATGAAGTGGCTAGTGTTTTGCAGAAACTGGCAGTTTTGGGCAGAAATTTGTGTTTTGGAGTTTTGGAGAGTTTCAGATCATAAGCATTCGTGTTCTTGCCTTGTGATAAGTTTTTCAATGTGTTTTGAATGATGCCAAGTCCACTCTTTATCATATGTACAAGTTCTTTGGACTTTTGCAACTTTTCTTGCTTTTGAAGAAAAGTGAAGTGACTTGTGCCAAAGGCTTGTACTTGCTAGTTCTAGGGCTGCCAAGGGTTGGTAAACATTGCTTGATATCTGTGGACATTGCTTGTAACAAAGAAACATGTCCATGGCTCAAGAATTGTAAAGTTGCAAAAAGCTTGCTTTATGAAAATGGCAATGTGCCCTTTATACCATTAATGGATTTATTCTTTGTATAATGCTCCAAAAGCCAAAATAAAGCCATTATCCATTGAGTTGGCATTTAATTATGGAGTGTAGAAGGAGTTTAGGACCTATAATGCATGGTACAAGCATGCTAGGATCTGATTTGCAACTTGATGCATTGTAAAAATGGCTTGAACAAAAGTGACAAAATGCCATTTTCTCTTCTTCGATTCTCCATAACCACAAATGATCTTGGAGAGTTATTGGATATTTTAGAAATCTTGCAACATTCTCTACAATCAATATTTGAAATTCATTTTGATATACCTCTTGGAACTATGTGAAAAATGTCCATGAAGTTGGGTCAAAAACCAGCCTAAATTAGGACAAATTTTCACTAAGTTATTTAGTTCATGGACCCCTATTCACAAATTCCTAACTTGAGATCCAAGCATCTTTTGGGAAAACTTTGTGAAGCAAAGTTGCAGATTTAATGGAGGACTACAACTTTCATGTTGGAAGTTTTCTTTGAATCTAATTGCATCATGGTGAAAAAGATGTGAAAAGTTGGGAAAAAATAAGAAAATTTCCATACTAAAATTCTATGTTATGAAAATTTTCAAATTCAAAACCCAAATTTTCAAAATTGGTTTTCTTGGTCAACAAGTTTCATATTTTGACATATCTTGATGAATTATGACCCTTGGCACTTGATTTTGACCAAAAAGTCAAAGTTTGACTTTTTAGTGTACAGTTGACTTTTGATCAGTTTATTGGAAAATTCATCTGTCAATCCTATGTATTTGAGATATTTTGAACCATGTACTTAGGTCAAGATGATTCCATTGAAACTTTTAAATCATGTTTGAACCCAATTGGTCATTGGCCAGGTAAAAAATCAGAAATTGCTCTTTCTCAGTCAAAACCCTAATTTTGACCATTTAGCCCTTTTGATGATCTGGTCAAATTTCTTGAGGAGTTGTGATCCAAACTCTATCAAATGGTACATAGGAGTCTAAAATGTTTTTGTGGATCCAAAATTATGAAGTTTGACTGTAAATTGGCCATGGTTGACTTTTTCTCCAATACAGCTGATTTTTAGATCAACTGTCCAATTGACTGCTCAAAAAAAGTGGTTCAAGGCTTGAAACTTGGTATGAGCAATCTTAGAGGTCCAACATGATGTATGAAAGTCACATGAAGCATTGATGGTCCAAAAACCCTTGTGCAAACTCAAACCCTAATTTCAGGTTATCAGTGCAAGGTGATGTCTTGAGCTGACCAAACCTTAATCTTGTCTTGAATCCAAGAAGTCTTGTGAGGAAAATCTTGAGAAATGAGAGGGCAAATTTTGGGGTATAACAGCTGCCCCTGTTCAATCTTCTTGAACCTGAAGAGTTAGATTTGGCGAGTTTGTCGTTCGTGACTCGAAGGTAAAAGATGATTGGACACTAGAGTGCCCGTAAATTTGCACTCGACAAAATGTAGTTGAGGGAATGGGCTTAAAGATGCCATCTGGAGAGGTGATATAATCTTGTTGGAGATGGGCTTAAAGATGCCATCCAAGAATGTTTGTTGAATTGTAAATTGTAAGTCAGAAGAATGAGTATTCAGCATGGTGTCCGTGTCTGGAACGTATCTGAACTGTATCTAGAGACTGAATCTGTATGAGCAAAGGAATGGAAGCCATGTTTGGAGCGTATCCGATCTGTATCTGAACTAGACTCTGAATGAGTGACAGAATGACTTCTGTATCTGGAGTGTATCTGGACTGTATCTGAAGTCTGAATCTGAATAAGTGACAGAAAGGCAATCGTATCTGGAGCGTATCTAAGCTGGGGAAAATCAGAATAAGTGACAGAATGGCATCCGCGCCTGGAGCGTATCTGGACTGTATCTGAACTAGGATTTGAATGAAAAACAGAATGACTTCCATGTCTGGAGTGTATCTGAACTGTATCTGAGGTTGAGATCTGAATGAGTATCAGAATGGCATCCTTTTCTGGAACGTATCTAAACTGTATCTGATATCTGAATGAGAAACAGAATGACTTCTGTGTCTGGAGTGTATTTGTACTGTATCTAGAAGTTTGATCTGAATGAGAAATAGAATGGCTTCCGTATCTGGAGCGTATCTAATCTGTATCTGATAGTTGAAATCTGAATAAGTGACAGAATGACTTCCGTGTCTGGAGTGTATCTGTACTGTAATCTGATAGAGTAACAGAATGACTTCCGTGTCTGAAGTGTATCTGTATTGCATCTGAACTCTTTGAATATTATTAATGATAGCTGTTAATCTTATCCTGAAAAGGGTAAAATGTTAGCTGAAACACAAAGTTATGTTGCAATAAATGTGCTTTGTAAATGTTTATGATATATGGATGTAATGTATGCGCATGTAAACTGATATGCTATATTGCTGAGGAAAATAAATCCTTGACAGCTGGGGATAAGAAAATCCTTGGAGACTGTTGGGGATATGGGGATCCTTCATGTCTTGAAGTTGGAGTATTGACAAGAATTCTGTTGCGAGCAAGGCCGTATACTGCTTGAGTAATCTGCTTGGGGAATCCAGAGAATTTTGATGACTTCCACTGGGGGTTACACGATGGGAAACCTTGTTCTGCTGGGAATTAGAGAAAACTATGATGACTTCTGCGGGGAATTAAGAATGAGAATCTTCATTCTGGTGGGAAGCAATAAAAACTCTATGGGGAAGAAAGCTATCCTGCTGGGGAGTAGTGAAGACTCTCTGAGAAAAAGCTTATTCCGCTAGGGAGTAGGTTCAGGAGTTTGGGTTGTCTCCCAATCTATTGGGGAATTATCATAAGTTGTTGTTTGGTTAGTTTTATGGCTTCAAGATAACTTGCTGGGGAATTTGGAGAAACTGGGTGGTCTCCACTGGGGACTGATAGTTGGAAATTTTAACTCTGATGGGGATTAAGGGTTTGAAATTTTAGTTCCGCTGGGGATCTAGATGATGTACTGTAGGGATTGCACATGGAATAGCCGAAAGACGTTTTCCTATCCTTTCAACCTGTCAGTAATTGTTCTTTTTCATTCCTATTTATTTGTAAACAGTAATTATGTTCGAATGCATATGTTCACTAATGAATCACTGGACGTTTTTGTAAATAAAACACAAGTGTAAAAAGAAAAAGACAAATGGTTTTCTGTACTTTAAAGAGGCATCTTTGTATTAACTTTGAGTACGTATTTGTACAAAGGAGACAGACATCCTAGTAAGAGGATGGTGTCACAAAAGTAAGAAAAATTTTATACAAAGAAAGATATCTATGTGTAAAAAAATCCATGGGGTTCCCATTCTGCTATAGCCTCCGTATCTTTGAATATCTTGTCCATTCGTTGCTTCGTCCAAAGATGATTGGATTGATCAGAAACTCTAGGTTTTTCTGTGAAGAGATTATCCTCAAAGTGATCCGACGAGACATAGTCATACGCTTTCATTCCCTAACTTTTTCCTGGACCTCCCTTTTGGGTTTTCGATCCACCGGGAAACCCTTTTTTGCCTAAGTCGCCCTTTCGGGTTTTCAACTTGCCGGGTGTACAGATTTTTTATTTTTATCCCTAATTTTTGCTTGAATCGCCCTTTCGAGTTTTCGATTCACCGGGATGCCCTTGTTTTTCCTAGGTGTGTCAACCTAGCGGGTCTCTTATGCGTAGTATCTTTTGACTATGTCTGCGTCCGCAGGGTGCGGCAGGTCGTCACCGTCCATGGTGGTTAAGATCATTGCCCCACCAGAAAATATGTTCTTGATCACAAATGGTCCTTCATAGGTAGGAGTCCATTTTCCCCTGGGATCACTTTGTGGCAAGATGATGCGCTTGATTACAAGATCTCAAACTTGATATGTCTGGCGTCTGACTTTCTTGTTGAAAGCCTTGATCATCCGTTTTTGATACGTATGACCATGGCAAACAGCAGTAAGTCTTTTCTCGTCAATTAAGTTCAACTGATCAAGTCGGGTTTGAATCCAATCGTCTTCACTCAAACCTGCATCCTTAATGATTCTCAAAGAGGGGATCTGAACCTCAATAGGTAAAATAGCTTCCATGCCATAAACCAAAGAATAGGATGTTTCCCCAGTTGATGTGCGAGCCGTGGTACGGTACCCGTGGAGAGCAAACGGTAGCATCTCATGCCAGTCCTTGTAGGTGACTGTCATTTTCTATATGATCTTTTTGATGTTTTTATTCGCAGCTTCGACAACACCATTCATATTTGGTCGATAGGGGGATGAATTATGATGTTGAATCTTGAACTTCTCGCACAAGGCAGTGATCATAGTATTGTTAAGGTTTGTACTATTATCAGTGATGATCCTTTCGGGGATACCGTACTGGAAAATGAGATTCTGTTTGATGAAGAGGGCAACAATATTCTTAGTAACAGATGCGAAGGAAGCTGCTTCGACCCACTTTGTGAAATAATCAATGGCCACTAGAATGAAGCGGTGTCCATTAGAGGTTGTAGGCTTGATCTCTCCAATCATGTCGATTCCCCACATAGAGAATGACCAAGGAGCTGTTAAGACATTTAGAGGAACCAGGGGCACGTGTACCTTGTCTGCATAGATTTGACATTTATGACAAGTCCGGGAGTGTTGATAGCAGTCTGCTTCCATGGTAGACTAGTAATAGCCTGCCCGTAGAATCTTCTTTGCCATCGTATGCCTGCTAGAGTGAGTGCCGAAGGTACCTTCATGCAATTCAGCCATAATCCTTTCAGCTTCAATCTTGTCCACACAATGGAGCATAATAGAATATTGATTGCGTTTATACAGGATACCATTACTTAGGAAGAACTTAGCTGAGAATCTCTTTAAGAACTTTTTGTCATTGAATGAAGCTCCTTTTGGATATTCTTGAGCCTCGAGATACCTTTTGACTTCATGAAACCATGGCTGGTCCACTACTTCCTCGGTACTAATCTCGTGACAGTGTGCAGGTTCATCCATTCGTTCAATGGAAATTTGGGGAGCCTCATTGTCCCAATCAAGTTTAAACATGGATGACATTGTAGCTAGAGCATCTGCTAACTGATTTTCTTCTCGCGGGAAGTGCTCAAAGGCAATCTGTTCGAAATGTGGTAACAATGTCAAAACATGTTCTTTGTAAGGGATGAGATTTGGATGCTCAGTGTCCCACTCTCCTTTGATCTGACTAATGACCAAAGCTGAGTCCCCGAACACATCTAAGGATTTGATTCCCAAGTCTATGGCAGCCTTGAGTCCAAAGATGCATGCTTCGTACTCTACCATGTTGTTCATACAGTTGAAGCAAAGTCTGGCGGTGAAAGGAGTATGGAAACCTTCTGGGGATATGACTACCGCACCGATACCATTTCCAAGTGTGTTGGATGCCCCATCAAAGTATAGTGTCCATCGGGATCCTTGTTCAGGTCCGTCATATGGTCTGAAATCTTCAATGTTGTCCAATGTCATGATGTCTTCGTCAGGGAAGTCAAACTTCATGGATTGGTAATCTTCTACAGCCTTATGGGCCAGATGGTCAGCTAGCACACTCCCTTTTATAGCTTTTTGGGTCGTGTACTGTATGTCGTATTCCGTTAGGATCATCTTCCATCTAGCTATCCTTCCATACAAAGCAGGCTTCTCAAAGATGTACTTTATCGGATCTATCTTAGATATCAGCAAAGTGGTATGAGTCAACATATACTGCCTTAGCCGGCGAGCAGCCCATACCAAAGCGCATCAAGTTTTCTCGAGCAGTGAATATCTGGTTTCACAGTCGGTAAACTTTTTTGCTAAGGTAATAAATGGCATGCTCTTTTCGGCCAGACTCGTCATGCTGCCCCAGTACGCACCTCATTGAATTCTCTAGGACGGTCAGATACATGATTAGCGGTCTTCCTTCGACGGGTGGCATCAAGACAGGAGGTTCTAGTAAATAATCCTTGATTTTATCGAAAGCAACTTGACATTAGTCATTCCATCTAACTACCTGATCTTTCTTCAACAGCTTGAAGATTGGCTCACAAGTAGATGTTAGGTGAGAAATGAACCTAGCAATGTAGTTTAAGCGTCCCAAAAAACCTCTGACTTCTTTCTCACTGTGAGGAGCAGACATTTATTGGATAGCTTTGACTTTGGCAGGATCAACTTTGATGCTTTTGTTGCTGACAATGAATCCTAAGAGTTTATCGGACCGGACACCGAATGTACACTTGTTTGGGTTCAATCTGAGCTTGTACTCCTTCAACCTGACAAACAGCTTTTGCAAGTGATCAAGGTGTTCTTCTTTAGTTTGTGATCGGGCTATCATGTCATCTACGTAGACCTCTATCTCACGATGTATCATATCATGAAATAAAGCTACCATGGCGCGTTGATAGGTTGCCCAGGCATTCTTCAGTCCGAATGGAATCACTTTGTAGCAGAACGTACCCCACTGTGTGACAAATGTAGTTTTCTCCATGTCCTCAGGTGCCATTTTGATCTGGTTATAGCCTGGGAATCCGTCCATGAAGGAAAATACTTTGTGCTGAGCTGTGTTGTCAACCAGGATGTCGATGTGTGGAAGTGGAAAATCATCTTTAGGGTTGGCCCTGTTTAAATCTCTATAACCCACGCACATTATCACTTTGCCGTCCTTCTTAGGCACAGGCACAATGTTAGCAACCATTGTGGGTAGGAAGTAACAAATAGAAATCCAGCATTGAACTGCTTCATAACTTCTGCTTTGATCTTCTCTGACATGTCAGGTCTCATGCGGCGGACCTTTTATTTCACTGGTGGACAATCTTCTCTTATGGGTAGACGGTGTACCACAATGTCTGTATCGAGTCCCAACATGTCTTCGTATGACCAGGCGAAGATCTCAACATAATCATGTAATAGCTGAATTAGGCACTCCTTGAGACTCAACTCTAGATTGGCATCTATCTTGATTTTATTTTTTATCCTCCTCAGTACCCAAGTTGATTGTATCCAACTGCTCCTCATGAGGCTGAATTTCTCTTTCCTCTTGCTGTAGTAATCTGGCCAATTCCCCTAGTACTTCACAATCTTCCTCACCTTCGTAATCGGCTTGGTAGACTAGATCTTCAGAGTCACTGAAGGCTATAGTAGTATCGTTACCCATGGGTTTCGGAATGGAAGGATACCTGCATTTGTGAGTGTGGGTGTGTGTAAGGGTATAGCCATCTTAAAACAATAAAATGTAAAAGAAAGACAATGAGCAAAAAGTGTATATGTGAAAAAGCGTCCATGATTCAGTGAATGACATATGAAAATGAAATAAAAACCCTTACAAATGGACCATTGTGCCTCGGGCAAGACACAAGGTTTTTAAAGTGCGAATTGTTTGTGAATTATTACAGATCCAACAGAAATGGAAAAGATAAATTACTGCGGTATGAAAGTAATTGGAACAAAGTCTTTTGCTTCCCAGTTGCACAGTCCCCCGCTGACAGTAGGAAATATCCAATCTTCCAGGCTTCCCTCTTCTTCAATGTCCTCTAGTGCATTAACCCCTTGGTGGCTGATCTTTACAGGTGGCCCTCTGGCACGGGCGCGACGCACAACCTTCGGACCAGTCGAAGTAAACCCCAAGACGAATTTGTCTGATTTGTAAGGAATGTCTGGAAGCTGACCCCAGATTATGCATCCCCCTTCTTCCACTACTGCCCTTGCATCCTTGAGAGATGACATTTGAGGTTGTGGTCTTGTGATCTTTGTAATCGAAGATACCACCTTGGTTGCCTCTATTTCCTCAAAGACTTATTCAAAATGTTGGAAAGGGGTCTCTATGAACTCGCCATCTAACTCCATATAACAGAAGGGATTCATATGACTAATCATATACTCCTCCTCCCCATGGACAGTTATGATCTTCCCTTAGACGGGGTACTTGAGCATTTGATGCAAGGTGGAGGTGACAGCTTCGACATTGTGGATCCAGGGGCGTCCCAACAGACAGGAATAAGAAGGATGGATGTCCATCACATAGAATGTCGAGTTAAAAACCTGAGTTCCCACCTTAATTGGGATGTCCACCTCTCCATGGACCATCCTCTTAGATCCATCAAAAGCTCGCACCACTATATTGCTGGGTTTTAAAGTCAGCCCCTCACAATCCAACCTATTAAGGGCTTTATTCGGCAAGACATTCAAAGATGACCCAGTATCAACCAAGACATGAGCTAGGGTGGTTCCTATGCACTCCACTGAGACATGTAGTGCATCATTGTGTTTTCTCCCTCGGGGTGTCAAGTCAACATCGGAGAAACCCAAGCCATTGTCAACGGTCAAACTGGCCACATAATCTTGGAATTAATCAGCCGACGTCTCTTGCGGCACATGCGTTGTCTTCAAAAACTTGACCAAAGCTTTAGCATGTGCCTCAGAGAAAAGCAGCAATGCTAACATAGAGATTTTGGAGGGGGTCTGCCCCAGCTGTTCTACCACATCATAATCACTTTTCTTAATGACCCTCAGGATTTATTCCATCTCCTTCTTGGATGTTTCAGGAATAGCTAGTGACTGAGCCTTCGTCAGGACAAGCTCCTCTTGAACATTCTTTCCTTTTTTCTCAGCAGCGGAATTAGGGATAGGAATTGCATTGTCTTTGTCGGCAGGTACACTTGCAGGTACAATTGTTGGTACAAAGGTTATCTTCGGAATGGCCACGGGTCCAAAGACTGCTGTTGGAGGAGCAATCTCTGGAGAAAAGATTCTTCCACTACAGGTAACCTTGCTTGTTCTGGAAATGTTACCTCTTCGGAGCTTTCTTCTTCTGCAGTCTGTTCAATCTGTTTAATACCATGGTAGTAGATTTCTCCACCATAGTTCCATGGTAATGATTTATCTGATTTATATGGGGTTGGCCCGGGCATTGTTATCTTCAATGGAGTAGTCATAGGAGCAGATGTAATCCTAACAGGTTTTTTAGGAACCCTGGAAGGATTGGCGTATATGGTTATTATTGAAACTTCTAGAACTGGAATGGGTGAAATAGGAGCTTTCTCAAACAAGATTTCTTGGTTATCAATCAATTGTTGGATTCCTTTCTTCAACAGAGGGCAGTCAAATGATGAGGATCGACAAACATGGAAATCTTTGTCACAACCTGGGAACACCCCAGCCTTTAACAAATTCAACTTGATGGTCGAGAGCGGAGTCAACAATTTATCCACGGTGTCAACAAATAAGTCTTCCTCAATAGCACTAGCATTGTGTCCATGCCTAGGCATTGGAGCGGAGATAACATTCGGCTTTTCAGGAGCTTCAAACTCAACTTCTTTTGCATCAATCAGATCCTGAATCTTATTCTTCAGAGCCCAACAATTGTTGGTGTCGTGCCCTGGACTTTCAGAATGGTACGCGCATCTGGCGTTGGGATGGTAATGTGGAGAAGTAGTATTATGATTTTTTGGTGCCTCTTTTAATGTGGCCAGATTCAACTTCAAGAGATGTGGTAGCACTTGAGTAGGAGTCATGTTAATCTTGGTAAATTGCCGCACTGGCCTTTCTACCCTTTGCTGATTATTTCTCGGCTGGTCTGATGCAGGCTTCAGAATCATAATGGCCCCCACAGTTGGTCGGCGCTCGGTTCTTCCCTGGTTCCTCTGAGAATACACAGCAGATACTTCCTTCTTTCCATTGAAGGGCTTTTTTACAGCTACTGAGGCAGACGCGTCCTTCTGAATTTTCCCATTTCTTATACCAGCCTCCACTCTTTCGCCAGTTAGAATCAATTCGGTAAACCCTGCAGAAGAACTTCCAATCAGGTGATTAAAGAAAGGTCCTGATAGGTTTCCCAAGAACATATCAACTAGCTCTCTTTCTGACAAAGGTGGTTGCACCCTTCCAGCTAAATCCCTCCACTTTTGGGCGTAGTCTTTGAAGCCCTCATTGGTAGCCATAGCCATACTCTGTAGCTGAGTACGGGTTGGAGCCAAGTCGGCATTGTATTGATATTGTTTATAGAAGGATGCTGCCAAGTCTTCCCAATTATGAACATCTGCCCTCTCCAACTGGTAGAACCAATCAAGCTGCGTTCCCGATAAACTTTCTTGGAAAAAGTGGACCCATAAGTCTTTGTCAGCAGAATATGGTTGAATTTTCCTGACATAAGATCGTAGGTGCATCTTGGGACAAGACACCCCATCATACTTGGAAAACAGTGGCACTTTAAACTTTAGAGGGATTACAATTCCTGATACCAGCCCTAATTCTTCAAAATCCAGCCCCGGTACCCTCTGGATTTCCATAGCAGCTAGACGCTCTTCCAAGTGTTTATATTTGTCATCAGCAGGAGGGTATTGTTGTTCAGAGTAGTCCTCCTCTTCCTCTTCCTCTTCTTCTTCAGAATCTGGTGGTACTGCCGTTTCTTTTCCTTTTCTTCCCCCTTCTTCAGATGTTGTTGGGAATTCTAGGGTCCTTCTGGCTTGTCCCTGAAATCTTCTGCCCATGAGAATCACACCAGTTGGCTTCTTCTTCTTTTTCTCTTTTTCTTTCTCTTTCTCTAGAAGGGTCTTCAGCTCCTCTTGCCCCTTGGCTAAGGTCAGGAGTAACTGTTGAAATTGTGAATTCTGAGCTTGCAGATCTTTGACCGTTTGTTCGATATCCATCTTACTGAAATAAACAGTAGAGTGATAAGGAAACTTGGTGTGAAGACCTGTTTATGCTTATGATGAATGATATGTGTTCATGCAATGCTTTCAAGGATTCAGAAATTCAAATTTGTTTTAAACAAAAAAGAAACACACGTCATATTAATAATATAGAATTGTTAGTACATCAATGCCCCTTGGACAAAATAATACAAAATTCTAAGGTAAAAAGACGCTGCGCATCCTCTTTGGTGCAATGTAGGTGTTGAGAGTCTGCTCTTCGTGAAGTAGCCGAGTGAGTTCCAAAACCTTCTTCTCGCTTGCGTAGAATTGGGCTTCGAAAGTATCGTGCTCTCCCTTGAGCTGTATCCAACTTCTTTGCAGATCTTCGAGTGATGTTGGCATGTCAGGATGTAGGATGGTGTATGGAACCTCTCCTTCCTTAACAGGCTCTATAATCACTGGGAGAATGGAGGGGTAAGGCATCATAAGACTTTGGGTGCGGGTTCGTACCCACTTGAGGTAAGGCTCAAGAGGGATGGAATTCTTGTGTCCCAGAGTCTTGCTATCCACCTTGTTGGGCATTCTCCAAGCTCAGATGAATCTCTGACGGAGTCCTTGGTCGTCGTTGTCGAAGTCAAAAACCAAACCTTGAATCAGCATGTCATGTGGGCCATCCCTTCAAGCATAACCAAACTGTCTTAGAGCTAAGCAATGGTTGTAGGTGATGCCTCCCCTAATGCCAAGTAGAGGGACATTAGGGAATTCCCCACAGCGGTCAATAATGATGACATTCTCTCTAGATCGAGAACACCAATGAATATCTGAATGTGTAAGTGTCATTAACCGTTGTGACCACCTCAAACCTTGCTCATTCTTCAAGACTGATTGGGGATGATGAGAAATAAACCATCTTGCCAGGATAGGAGTGCAACACATGAGAACACCTCATTTCCTTATTGTATGAGTGTGAAAAGAATGGAGGATATCCCCAAGCAATGTAGGCACCGGGTTGCGAGACATGAAAATTTTGACAACGCTCACATCTATGAGTTGGTCAGGATTAGGGAACAAGACCATCCCATAGATGAGAAGAGCTACAATCTCCTCAAAATCTTGCAAGTCTAAAGAATTCCAACAGCTTTGGGCCTTCTCAAACAGAAACATTGACAAGAAGCCTTTGACACCACTTCTAGTTTCCCAATGTATTATGACATCAGATGAGTGCAAGTGCAAGGCTTGAGCAATCTCTTTTGGCTTTGGATCTATTTCCTTACCGTTGAAAGGTAGTTGACTGAGAATAGGAATCCTCAAGAGTTGAGAAAATTCTTCCAAAGTGGGCACAAGTTGGTAGTCAGGAAATGTGAAGCAATGATGCAAAGGGTCAAAGAACTGGAAGAGAACTTTCATCATATCCTCCTCTGTGTTGGAAGTGACCAAGTTGAGTAGACGACCATGTCTCTCGGTGAACGGAGAATTCTCAGGAATCCTTGAAGCTAGCTCCTTGAGTTGTGGAGGAATTCTTACAAGGTTGGTCTGGATAGTTTTCCTGTGAAGTGAATCCATAACCTACAAAACAAGAACAAAAATGAATCTAAAAAATCCTTGAAATGGTTAGTGGATGCATATGATGTTCATGATGTCCATGATGTTATGCACAAGTATATATGTACAAGAAAATCACACAAGTTCTTAGTTTAGGCTTGCATGGGGTTTCATAGGTAAGTACCCTCTTGAAGTTTAGTTGGCTCAACCTGTCCTAGAAATAACAATCGGGTTCTAAGGAGCTCAATATCACTGGATTATTTCCTTGTTCATTGTTTCAATTCAGCCTCTTTACTGGCGATCAAAATATTCCAAGGAACCAACCCTCAATGAGTGTAGTATCGAGTATCCACCAACTTCGGACTGCACCAAAGCCAGTCATCTCACTACATCCTAAAAGGCCAAGTTGGTCAAGTAAAGGTTCTAGAAGTCTATTAGTGCTTCATGACATCACTTGGCGGCCCCGTATTCTCTTTGATTGACTCAAAGGCTACTGGTACCCACAAATATGTCGCACTAATATAGCTATTGCTTAGACCATGTCGGTATACCCTACACAGTTTCCACAACGTATTGCTATTTACCTATAATGTTTCCCAAATCCAGGTAGAGGATTCAAACCCAAACAATAGAACCAAAATGTAAAGCATACAGGTCAAAAAAGGCAAGCATGTAAATGTGATCTAAAACCCTAAGGTAACCCCACTTTTAGAATTATCCCCAACAGAGTCGCCAGTTCTGTGATGCGGTGGGAGAACTGACTTGAGGTTTTGGTTTGTGTTTGCAAATGTTGCGATTAGCAAGAGTCGCCACCGACTTTTCTTTTATTCAAAAGGAAAGGTAAAAAATCATAGGAAAGACCTTTGAGATGTTTTCTTGAGTTAGGGGGGTAGATTATGAAAGGGAAGGTGCTAGCACCCTTTTCATCCATGGTTTTCCATGGGCTCTTAGTTACTTATTTAGATCACTTGCTTTTCTTTTGAAATTGTTTGAAATGGTGCTTTGTGTGGTTTTGAAAGTATTTTAAAAAGAGGCCTTTGTTTAGGCAATCTTTGTAATGATTCTCGTTCGTAAGAATGTATACAAAGATGTTTGTCATTTGAAAAATGTTTCAATGTTTTGAAAGTTGTTTGGAAATGTTTTGAAATGTGTGTGTTTGTTTGAAAATAGCAAGGACTGTTTTGAAATTGATCAAGTAACTAGAAGTTATCTACCCTACTCAAATGTCTTTCCTATGTATTTTTATTCCTTTGACATTGTTGATTTACCATTGATTTGGTAAACAACCCTATCTTTGGATGTTAAACGGGATGGGTGTGGGTCATCGTATGACCATGATAGCAATGTTGCCAAGTATCTTTAGCATTTTGATGGACCAAGATCATTTGTTTAGGCAACCTTTTGATAGCGTCATCGAGGGACTATGATAATTTTGCTTTGTTTTGTTTTGTTTTGCCAAGATACTTTGCATGCATACCATGGCGATTTTGTTTAGGCAATCAAGTGGGTGAAACCCTAAGGGTGCTTGTGTGCAATGTGTGCCATTTTACATGCATTTTGTTTGTCTTGTATTAGGTCATGTATTTGTTTGTTTTTGTCTTATCATGCAAAACCCTAGTTTACTAACAGGTATAAATGCGATAAATTGTGTAAAGTAAACTAAACTATTACAACAATTATTATGGGAGGGGGGATACAAGTTTTTGAATGGGGATATTGCATAAAATAAATCCTAAAATACTATTACAACCCAATTGAATATGTGTGCAAAAATAAATAAATATACAATTATTAAAATATGCAAATAAAATGTATTTATGCATAATGTTTTGTATTTGATTTTTTGGTATGAGAAAAATAAATTGTTTAAGTCCTAAAAGAGAGAAAAATAATATTGTTATTTTTGAAAGGGGAAACCCTAATTTTTAATTAAAAGAAAATATATGTTCTATATTTATTTATTTTGTCCATTTTTTATACAAGAAAATAATAAATAAAATTATGTACAAATAATAAAAATTAAAATATGCATGGAAATAATTATTTTATGTATAAAATAATAAAATAAAAAATATATGGTATTTATTAAATGTATTTACAAATAAATAAGAAAATAAGTTCTATTTATTAAAATAAAACTATTTTATATGTGGAAAAAATAATAAAAATAAAATAAAATTGCAAAAAATCAAGAAAATCTTTTTGTGATTTTTTAACGTTCAGAAAAAATTATTAAAATCAATAAACATAAAAATAAAAATAAAATATGAAAAATATACAAAATATGCAAAGTGGATGCAAAAGTAATCCAGGGGGTGCAAAAAGTAGAAACAAAAAGGCCAAAATTGCAAAAAGCTCAGATCATCAGCTTCGTCCCTGTCCTTGCCTTCTTCCCTGCGCGCGTTTTTTTTTTAAACCTGCAACTTTCACATACTTGCACAAAAGCAAAAACTTACAACATGAAACATGTAGCATTTTTAATCACGATTGCAACTATATCCATTTTGTGACCTAACTCTCAAAGGTCAGAGAGAATTTTATAACCCCTAATTTCTGACCTAATTTTTTCAGCATGTTCAACATTCAAATTCTCTTAGCTCAGTTAATATAAATGACAACTATGCATATGTACAGCTTCACCATGCCAGAGACTAGATTTTTGCTTCACAAATCGTGGCTTGAGGATGCCTAAATAGAGAGATAAAGTTTTGAAAAATACCTCCTTCAGCTGGATTTGGATATGGCAATGTGGGGACTTTGAGTGAGGCCTGAGGATCGTGTGAGCTTCCTTGAAGTTCCCTTAAGCTATTCCAATGCTTAGCTGGCTTTGTGGATGGCTGAAACTCCCTGTAGAAGTCAAACTGCAACCTTCAAGTTTGAAAATGGTGATGTTTGAAACAGAGCTCATAGTTGCAGGATGAATTCTTGGATAACTTTGGTTGGATGTATGGAAGGTGTTTGAAGTGTTGAAACAAGAAACGCACGAGCCAAAAATGAAGTGGCTAGTGTTTTGTAGAAACTGGCAGTTTTGGGCAAAAATTTGTGTTTTGGAGTTTTGGAGAGTTTCAGATCATAAGCATTCATGTTCTTGCCTTGTGATAAGTTTTTCAATGTGTTTTGAATGATGCCAAGTCAACTCTTTATCAGATGTACAGGTTCTTTGGACTTTTGCAACTTTTCTTGCTTTTGAAGAAAAGTGAAGTGACTTGTGCCAAAGGATTGTACTTGCTAGTTCTAGGGATGCCAATGGTTGGTAAACATTGCTTGATATCTGTGGACATTGCTTGTAACAAAGAAACAGGTCCATGGCTCAAGAATTGTAAAGTTGCAAAAAGCTTGCTTTATGAAAATGGCAATGTGCCCTTTATGCCATTAATGGATTTATTCTTTGTACAATGCTCCAAAAGCCAAAATAAAGCCATTATCCATTGAGTTTGCATTTAATTATGGAGTGTATAAGGAGTTTAGGACCTGTAATGCAAGGTACAAGCATGCTAGGATCTGATTTGCAACTTGATGCATTGTAAAAATGGCTTGAACAAAAGTGACAAAATGCAATTTTCTCTTCTTCGATTCTCCCTAACCAAAAATGATCTTGGAGAGTTCTTGGACATTTTATAAAGCTTGCAACATTCTCTACAATCCATATTTGAAATTAATTTTGAGATACCTCTTGGAACTATGTGATAAATATCCATGAAGTTGGGTCAAAAACCTGCCTAAATTAGGGCAAGTTTTCACTAAGTTATTTAGTTCATGGACCCCTATTCACAAATTCATAACTTGAGATCCAAGCATCTTTTGGGAAAACTTTGTGATTCAAAGTTGTATATTTTGTGGAGGACTACAACTTTCATGTTGGAAGTTTTATTTGAATCCAAATGCATCATGGAGAACAAGTTGGGAAAAGTTGGGAAAAAATAAGAAATTTTCATAACTTAGAAAATTTCTAAGTTATGAAAATTTTCCATTTTAAACCCTAATTTTCAAAATTAGGTTTCTTGGTGAACAAGTTTCATGTTTTGACACATCTTGATGAAAAATGACCCTTGGCACTTGATTTTGACCAAAAAGTCAAAGTTTGACTTTTCAGTGTACAGTTGATTTTTGATCAGTTGACTGGAAAATTCATTTGTCAATCCTATGTATTTGAGATCTTTTGAACCATGTACTTAGGTAAAGATGATGCCATTGAACCTTTGAAATCATTTTTGAACCCAATTGGTCATTGGCCAGGTAAAAAAATCAGAAATTTCCCTTTCTTAGTCAAAACCCTAATTTTGACCATTTCGCCCTTTTGATGATCTGATCAAATTTCTAGAGGAGTTGTGATCCAAACTTGATCAAATTGTACATAGGAGTCTAAAATGTTGTTTTGGATAAAAAATTATGAAGTTTGACTGTAAATTGGCCATGGTTGACTTTTTCCCCAATACATCTGATTTTTAGGTCAATTGTCCAATTGACTGGTCAAAAAAAGTGGTTCAAGGCTTGAAACCTGGTATGAGCAATCTTAGAGGTCTAAGATGATGTATGAAAGTCACATGAAGCATTGATGGTCCAAAAACCCTTGTGCAAACTCAAACCCTAATTTTAGGTTATCAGTGCAAGGTGATGTCTTAAGCTGACCAAACCCTAATCTTGTCATGAATCTAAGAAGTCTTGTGAGGAAAATCTTGATAAATGAGGGGGGAAATTTTGGGGTACAACATTGCGGATAGCAAGAGTCGCCACCTACTTTTCTTTTATCCAAATAGGAAAGGTTAAAAAGAACAGGAAAGACCTTTAGAGATGTTTTCTTGAGTTCGGGGGGGGGGGGGGGGGGGGGTAGGTTATGAAAAAGGAAGGTGTTAGCACCCTTTTCATCCGTAGTTATCTACGGGCTCTTAGTTTCTTTCTAGATCACTTTCTTTTGTTTTAAAATGTGCTTTGTGGTGTGGGTTTGAAAGTATTTTGAAAACGTCTTTGTAATGACTCTCGTCTCTATAAGAGTGCGTACAAAGTGTTGGTTTTTTAAAATAGTTCAAAGAGGTGTTTACGGAAGGTGTTTTTGAAAGTGATTTTTAAAAAGTTACTTTGTAATGATTCTCGTCTCTATAAGAATGCATACAAAGAGCTTTGTCTTTTGAAAATGTTTCAATTGAAAGTGTTGGTATGGAAAAATGTTTTTGTTGTGAGCAAGCAAGCAACTATAAGCATCCTACCTACTCAAAAGGTCTTATGTTCTTTTCCTCCTCCTTTATATGTTGCTATCTTACCATTGATTTGGAAATAATCCCCATCGTTGAATGTGAAGGGACGGGCGTGGGTCGTTTGTATAGTCATAGAAGGCAACCTATGGGACATTTTAACAATGTCGTATAGGGACTAGATCGTTTACCAAAGGTAACATCGAATGTCATCGAGGGGATACAATATTTTATCGAGGGTATTTGCTAAAATGCCCATATTCGAGGGACATGAATATTTTCCGAGGCAACAAGTGGGATTACCCTAGAGGTGCATGTGTGCAAAGTGTGTTTGATTACATGCCTTTTTATCTTTGATTTTTGGGTTGTCTACTTGTTGGTTTTATCTTGCCATACATCCTAATTACTAACATTTGTATAAAGCAACAAAAATGAAGAAAATAAATATCATAACTATTACAACCATATTGAATAGCAAGAAAATATAAAGACAAAACAAAAATAAAATAAAAGACAGAAAAAATGAGTCCTTCAATCCAGGCAGTAGGCTCTTTCGATTCCCCTTCTTTGGCTTCCTTCGATTGGAAATTAGTGTAAGGTATAACCTTCGATTGGGCCTGGAATCAGTATTAACATGTCTTTTGATTTCTTCCTTTTGCCGTTTCTTTTTATTGGCCTGGAAGTCAGCATGAAGTGCACTCTTCGTTTCAAAATTCCTTGCCGCCTCCTTCGATTGTAGGAATGCAAAAACTCCCCAAGTTGAGATTCGAAAGGCTTCAATTCTTAGCCAATCGAAGGATACAGAGAACGTGTCTAAACTTGAAAATGCAACTAACAAGTATAAATTTTGAAAGCTACAGGCCAGGGGTTAGCACAAGATTATTGGGCACCAAAATCCCAAGTCTAACTAGTTAGGATTGAGACTTTCAACATACAGGCAGTGAGGATTGAAGGTTAGGGCATGGGCAACTTCCTAAATGGGATATCTACATTTTCCTTTTATTGGTATGTAAAAATGATATTTAAATGAAAGAGTTCCAAGTTTAGAGAGAACTTACCTCTTGAAGTGCTTAATCGAAAAAGGTGTAGGTGATTTCTTTTGAAGTGGATGGAGCTTCGCTGGAATCTTCCTGAAGCTAGTTCAGTTACTGCTTGGTTTGGATAGTCACTGAATCGAAAGAGAGTATATGATGGTGGTGAGTGAATCAAAGGTTATTATGTAACAGTCCAGAGAGCGAATCGAAAGACTATTATGCTGTAGTTGGGGGATGGGTCGAAGGTTAGTTATCTGGCAGTTGAGGAGTGGATCGAAGGGTTCACTAATGTATGAAGGGATTTGAGTTTTTCAAAATTAGAGTGCTTGGGAATATTTGAGAACGTTTGATAGTGTTTGAGAGTTTTGAGAAGTTGATAATTTTCTCACAACTAGAGTTTTTTCACTATCCGGGGCCCCTAAGATGTTTGATGGAAGCTCTTATTTATAGATGAGTTTTGCAGATGTTTGGGAGGGAAAACAAAAGAAATTTGAACAAATTGGGTATGTTGTTCTTGTATCTTTCGAGGTGCAGTTTTGTATGCCATTTTGGTGCAAGAATAGGGGCAGCATTGCAGGACTGCTTTGTAGCAGTTTTTGAGTGTTGTGGCCAGTGCAGTAAGCTTGTACTTGGCAGCACATAGGACTCTGGCCAACAAGCATATTTTAATATTTCAACCTTTCGTTTTGACTTCAATAGTCCATGCCTTCGACCAGGTCCTTTTCCTTAGACAATAATATTTGTTTCCAAATATCATGTGCCTTTCGAATGGAACCTTTTTGTGCATCCTTCGAAGGGGGCCAAATGGGTGTTCTTCAATTTGAAACATGTATGTGCCCTTTTGAAGGGACCACATGCATCACTTGCAATTCTTCAGATTGGCCACTAAGGTATAACCTTCGATTGGGACACCCAGATATGTCATAGTGTAAAGGCTATACATGTTGAGGTTTTTCAAGAGGGAATCGAAGCTTATATGCAGGGGGTCCATTACTTTGTAAGCGCTAGCATTAAGGAATATTTCTGCCTTGTGAATTTGGCAGACATGCAAGACCATTGGCTTCTGAGTCGAAGGGTAGCTGCAGGAGGCCATTGCCTTGTGCCTGCTGGCTTGAAGAAGGTCCCTGCCTTGTGAATTAGGGTCAAGCGTAAAGGAGGCACTTGTCCTCTAAATCGAAGGAGGAAAGTAGGAAGCCACCAACTTCTGGATCGAAGGGCATCAACAGGAGGCTTTTCCCCTTTGAATCGAAGGAGGCTATAGGAGACTTTTCCCCCTTTGAATCGAAGGTGGCTACAAGAGGCTTTTGCCAGGTGCACCCAAGGCTAGCTTGTAAGGAGTCATTAGTGTAATCGAAGCTTACATGCAGGAGGTCTCTTCTTGTCCAAATGATACTTGTATAAAGATAGATGTGATACGGTGGCCAAAACTGGACTGTTTTAGGAATGCTGGTTTGTGTCTTGCGTTTGTTTTCACAAAATGTCGCGGTAATCAAGAGTCTCCACCGACTTTTATTTTATCCAAACTCGAAAGTAAAAAAGCACAGAAAAATTCCTTTTTTCGAGATTTTGAGTACGGGGGTAGATTATAGAAAGGGAAGGTATTAGCACCCTTTCTATCCGTTGTTTTCCACGGGCTCTTAGGTACTTGCTCATCATTTTCAAATTTACTTGTGTGTGTTTGATTTGAAAAAAGTTTTTGACTTCGATCTAACTCTTGCTTCTGTCTTCAAGCGTGTTACGAAGTGTTTTTGAAAGCTTTGTTTGAAAAGAGTGTAAGTGTGGAAAAGTTTGTTTAGATTGAGCAAGTACTTAAGATTCTACCTACTCAAAAAAAAAGAATTGTTCTATGTTTGTTTCCTTTAGACAATCTTATCCTACTATTAATGAGTAGGTAGAACCATCGTTGGAGTTTTAAGAGTCAATTCGAAAGGGACGTACGATCATTAAAGTAATGTTAGGACGTCTTAGTAGTAACCCTAATGTCTTAGATCAATTATTCGAGGCAACAATTCTGAGGCGGCCATTTCGAGGCAACTTTCCGAACGAGACTTTGATCTTTCCTTAGACAAGAGAGCGACCACTAAAGCATCCTATACTTAATGACCATTCACCGAAGGCAACCGAAGTGGGAGTGTACCCTAGGAGCACGCATGTGCAAATGATTCGATTTTTGATTATTAACTTTGCACATTTAGGGTTTGCTAACTGTTTTAAAGTTTACATTCATTCTTGTCATGCATCCCTAATATTCATACATCTAACAGTCAATATTTGTGGAATTTAAAATGCGGAAAGTAAAGCTAAGCTATTACAAGGATTCGGATATTTACATAGCCAACAACAAACCCGTCAAAAAAACGATAAACGAAAGTAAAAGACCTAATTAAACTATTACAACTTGTGAGCAATTACATCAACATGGTGAAAATAAATAAAGCGCGCACGAGAACGAAAGGGAAATAGGGTTTTGACCCCGTCTAACCTAATCGAAAGAAAAATTTTTTTTTGTTGTTTTTAGTTATTTTTAAGAAAAGGATTAGGGTTTTTAAAATTAAATACAAAATTAATTAGCTAGTTAAATTTATTAATGAAAATAAATAAATGGCCTATTTTTGTGTTTTGTTATTTTAAGAAAAAGAAAATAGAATTAAATTTAGACAAAACCCTAATTTCTAATTGTTTTTAATTTATTTACAAAACAATTTAAGTTACCTAAAATTAAATAACCTAATTAAATTAATTATTTTTTGATAAAAAATAAACCTAAATCTAATTGGGTGAAAAACATTTTTTGTGATTTTTTTGATAAAAGAAAATTAAATTATGTTAGTAAAATAAATAACTAAATTAATTAAGAAATATAAAAGAAAAGGAAAAAAGAAAGTTGGGCCTGCAATCAGTAATTTGAGGGGGTGTCTAAAGCAGATTCTAGGCCCAAAACAAGGTTGTCCACGTTGACTTGCCAGATTCCCTACTGTGCGTTGACTGAGGTCCATGATGATCCTTCATATGATGGCCTTTAGATTTGGCCATCTGGACACTTGGCAGGTTGGATGATGAGGATGTATGGTGGTCTTCATGCCTTGTCGGACGCCTGATCAATGAAAGGAAAAATACATGAAATAATTGGGGGTACCTGGGATTTGAACCCAGACCCCAAATCATTTTCCCACTACTCCACTACCAACTGCGCTGGCTTTCCTTCTTGTACATAAAATAATAATAATAAGTAATATACAATAATGGGCGTTAGTGGAGAGAGAAAGCGCCAGAATTCAAATAAGCGAATAAGAGGCTGCCACGCTAGTCGTCTTCCTCCTTGCACCGTTGGTAAAAGTCATAGACTTTTACCTACAGATGCTTGTCCATAGCTACAGACCCTGCCATTCTTGAAATCAAACACAAGCGAGATAAATAACTTCTAAGGCCATGAATCAATTCGTCTGGACCTGCTGAGCGTGACAGTGCCCCTTTCATGGCCCAATTTTACCTGCACACAGAAACCCTAAAACGAGACCAAGAACCCTAATAATGGCAAGTCTTCATACAGTCCACAAAAATGAAATTAAATGTTACAGATGCTTTGGAAATATTTCAAGGAGAAAGAATCTATAATTATTTCATGCTATAAGTGTCAAAATGATGCAATTCGAATTCAAGAAAGAGCCATTGTCGTGGCTGACTTACAGTGTGTTATAGGGTCAGAAACTCTTTGTTCTTGATTGGTTTAGGTTCCTTGTGATCCCAGGAAGTGATTGGGATAGCTAGAGGGTCTTGAAAATGCCTGTAACTATGAATTTGACTCAACACTTTTTTGTGTTTTTTTTCAAGTTTGGTTCTTGTTCTCACGCCTCTCTATCCTCTTGTTTTAGGTCTTCAAATGTTCCTTATGTATTGAGGAATGGATTAGGGTTGCCAACATGATCTCAATCTTCCTCCATTATTGATTTTGATCTTGATTTGATTCCTTTGAATATCTTTCCAAAAATAGCCAAAACCAATCTTTTCCTGCACATAAAGGCCTTGCACGAATTCAATCTATTGCTAGCTGGATATGGGACCTGAAACATGTACAAGATCTTGAGATTTCAATGTTTTTGATTTTTTATGATTTGTTTTGATTTAAAATGATTTAATTCAAATAAAAAATCAAAATAAATAATAAAAATAAGATAATGACAAGTGGAAAGAGCTAGGGCTCGTGGACCATGCTACCAACTCAAAAAAAGTGCAAAAAGTTAGGCCCATTTAGCAAAAATTGCAATTTTAGACATAGTTGACTTTTGACAATTTTGCAAAAAGGGTCAACTTCACCAATGCATAACTTCCTCAATTTTGACTCTTTTAAGGTGTTCTTTGACTTTTTGGAAAGCTTTAGATGTCCTCAACCCTTTTGGTCTAATCTCAATTTGGTATTCCATGATCATGTATGAAGCTTTGACAAAAAAGGTGTTTTTGTTGACTTTCCAAAATGACCTATAATGTACAAATTCATAACTTCTTGTGAGTGCATATCTTGAACTTGGGAGATGAAGATGGATTTTATAGAATTGCATCTTCTTCAAAATGAGATTTGGAGGGGTCATTTCTCATAAATTATGAGAAAGTTATGCTTGGTCAAAGTTGAGTTGACTATTCCTGCAAAACCCTAATTTAGCAACTTTTGGTTCTTGATGAATTATGAGAAATCCTTGATGAATAATGATAAACCCTTGATCAAATGGTGAAATATACTTCAAAATGAAGATGTTGACCAAAAATCTTAAAGTTTGACTGTATGTGGGCCACAGTTGACTTTTGCCCTATCATAGTCGATTTTCAGGCCTTTGAGCAATTAACTGAGCAAACTTTCTCTGTAAGGCTTGAAACTTGACATGGATGATCTTGCGAACATATTAGGACATTGGTGAGCATTTGGGATCCCTTGGACTCAAGTATCTTGATTCAATATGAAACCCTAATTTGAGGTAGACTGCCTTAGGAGAGAGTTTGGTCTGGTCAACCCCTGGACTTCCTTGTGTAACTTGAGGATCTTTCTTGAAATGTTTTGAGAAATATGGGAGGGAAAATGTTGGGGTACAACAGATGCCCCTGTTCAATCTTCTTAAACTTGAGGATGTAGATTGGTTTTTCTGCCTTTCGTGATCTGAGGGTGGAAGATGATTGAACACTAGAGTGCCCAGAAATTTGCACTCGAATGAAGTGGTATTTGCCTTATGATGTTGGGAATGGGCTTACAGATGCCATTTAGAAAGTGATGACGGAAGATGGGCCTAAAGATGCCATCCGAAGGAGTGTCGATCGCATGAGAGATTCCTTAGCGAGAGCCAATATATTGGTTGTTGAGGAATACTACGCTGGGGGATGTTGATCTTTGTCTTGAGAAAAATAGAATTTTAGGAGGTTCGGTCGTTCGTTATTCTACTGGGGAATCATCTCTTAGTTGAGGAGGTGAAAATGAATTACTATCTGGTCGTAATCTAGGCTTCATAGTGATAAGACCGACTACTATCTGGTCGTAATCCAGGCTTTACAGTGACTTACTGGTGAGATGAGATTTAACTTGTTATCTGGTCGTAGTCCAGGCTTCGTAATTTCTCGATTCTTATCTGGTCGTAATCCAGGCTTCAGAAGGAAATGAGTTGTTATCCAGACCGACTACTATTTGGTCGAAATCCAAGCTTCACAGTGTCCCTCACTATTATCTAGTCGTAATCCAGGCTTCAGTCCTTTTATCATTATCTGGTCGTAATCCAGGCTTCACGATGCTTTATACCATTATCTGGTTGAATCCAGGATTCATGGTGTTCTGTACTGCTATCTGATCGTAATCCAGGCTTCACAATACCTTACTTCTTATATGGTAATAATCCAGGCTTCAAAAGAAATCAAGTGGTTATCCGGTTGCATCCGGGATTTCCATTTGACTTTGGGCCTACTAATATCCGATCGAATCTGGGCTTCATAGTAATTGGCCCAGTAAACTGCTATTTGGTCGTAATCCAAGCTTCACAGTGTCCCTCACTGTTATCTGGTCGTAATTCAGGCTTCAGTGCTTTTTATCGCTATCTCGTCGTAATCCAGGCTTCACGATGTCTCATACCACTATCTGGTCGAATCCAGGCTTCATGGCGTTCGAAGAAATCAAGATACTATCTAGTCGAATCCGGGCTTCATAACTTGTGTTAAAGATATACCACTATCTGGTCGTAATCCAGGCTTCGCGGTGTCTTTGACTGCTATGTGGTTGTAATCCAGGCTTCACAGAAACTAGTATTGCTATTTGGTCGTGATCCAGGCTTCACAATAACTTGTTGAGCTGTTATCCGGTTGTAATCCGGGCTTCACGGATTGCGTTTATGACATACCACTATCTGGTCAAATCCAGGCTTCATGGTGTCTCGCACTGCTATCTGGTCATAATCTAGGCTTCACAGAGACTTGCTGAGCTGTTATCTGGTTATAATCCGGGCTTCACGGCTTACTGGGGATTAAACTATTATCCGGTTGAATCCGGGCTTCATAGCTTAGAGATAAACCGCTATCTGGTCGAATCCAGGCTTCGTGGTGTTTAATACTGTTATCCGGTCTTTCTCCGGGCTTCACAATATGCTGTAGAGATCAAGGTACTATCTGGTTGAATCCAGGCTTCATAGCTTGAATTTGTGAGGATTTGATTGTACTTTTCTGAAAGGTAAAGGTTAATCGTATGTAATGCATGACATGTATCAAGCAATGATGTTCTCAAAATAAATGAGATTGCGTTGTATGATGCGTATGCATATGTCATGATGTATGGATATGTAAATGTTTTTATAATGTTCTCTAGCTGGGGAAAATAAATCCCAGACTACTGCTGGAGCAAAAAAGTTAAATTCTTCGTTCTCGTTGGGGATAACGACCGAAGATGATTGGAAGAATAATCCTGCTGGAGAATATAATGGTGAGAAAATGACTCTGTGGGGAAGAGAAAATCTGCTAGAGGGTTTGTTGATTCGGAGGAATAACCTCGGCTGGGGATGAATTATCATTACTGGCGTTAATGAACCCTGTTGGGGATTGAGTTTCTGCTTGTGGAAGAAGTAGGCTCCGTTGGGGATAATCTTCTAGTACTGGTGATAGATAAACTCTGCTTGGGGAGAATCAATGTTTTTAGATACCTTTTGCTCTGCGGGGAGTGAATGTACCTTTAATCGTATTCTCCAGCTAGGTCTATCCCTATACCTGGTGGACAGAGCAACTGTAAGGTTTGGACATTTCTTGTTTGCCCTTTGTTTCTGATATTACGAGTAATCGTCTTTTGTTTCGCATGTAGATATTTATGAACAACAATTATTGTCAAATGCATATATAAAAAATGAACCATTGGACGTTCTTACAACACAAAACAGAAAAAAGAAAAACAATTTGAAATTTCTTTGTGAAAATGAATTGTATTGATTTTGAAGTTGGCCTGTAAATAGGCGTTTTTGTACAAGAGGCTGACGTCCCAGTAAGAGAACACCGCCGAAAGAGAGAATTTATACAGTTTGTGTAAAACATAGAAAAAAAACAGCTATGTGAACAATCCCACTGGGTTCCAACTCTGCTATTGCCTTTATATCCCTCGAGCGTCTCATAACTTTGCTAATTGGTTGAAGGTAGATCAGATTGATTAGTGCTGTCTGAGCTTGATAGTCGACACTGAAGTCTGGTTGCAAGATGATCCAATGAGACATAGTGTTATGCTTCAATCCCTAATTTTTCCTGGACCGCCCTTTCGGGTTTTCAGTCCACCGGGATACCCCTTTTTGCCCAAGCCGCCTTTTCAGGTTTTCAACTTGCCGGGTGTACAGTTTTTTTCTTCTTCATTTTCATCCCTTATTTTTGCCTGAACCCTTTTGGTTCGCCGGGAAGCCCTTATTTTTGCCTAGGCCAGTCAACCTAGCGTGTCTTTGACTATGCATAGTATTTTTTCACTATGTCTGCATTGACGGGGTGAGGAAGGTTGTCACCAACCATGGTGGTTAGAATCATAGCTCCTCCTGAGAAAATGTTCTTAACCACAAATGGCCCTTCATACATAGGGGTCCATTTGCCCCTGGGATCACCTTGAGGTAATATGATGCGCTTGATCACCAGATCCTCGACTTGATATTCTTGTCGTCTAACTTTCTTGTTAAATGCCTTGATCATCCGCTTTTGATACGTCTGACCATGACAAATAGCAGTAAGTCTCTTTTCGTCGATTAAGTTCAGCTGATCAAGCCGGGTCTGGATCCAGTCGTCCTCGCTTAAACCTGCATCCTTCATAATCCGAAGAGAGGGTATCTGGACCTCAATTGGTAAGACTGCTTCCATTCCATACACCAAATAGTAGGGTGTTGCCCCTGTTGAAGTCCGCTTGAGGTTCGGTACCCCCGAAGAGCAAATGGTAAAATCTCATGCCAATCTTTGTATGTCACTGTCATCTTCTGCACAATCTTCTTGATGTTCTTATCCGGGAACTTGAAATTCATGGATTGGTGATCATCCACGGCCTGATGTGCCAAATGATTCGCCAACACACTTCCCTTGATTGCCTTTTGGGTTATGTATTGGATGTCACACTCGGTTAAGATCATCTTCCATCTTGCTATTCTTCCGGACAAGGCAGACCTTTCGAAGATATACTTGATTTGATCCATTTTTGATATCACTAGGTAGTGGGAGCCAGCATATACTGTCTCATCTAGCGAGCAGCCCATTCCAAAGAGGATCAAGTTTTCTTAAGCAGTGAGTATCGGGTCTCACAGTCGGTAAAAAATTTTCTAAGGTAGTAAATACCATGCTCTTTTCGGCCAGACTCGTCATGCTGCCCCAACACACACCTCATTGAATTATCCAGCACTGTCAAGTATCAGATCAAAGGTCTTCCTTCAACTAGAGGCATCAGAATTGGTGGCTCTTGGAGGATGTATGGCCCTCTTTTCTTGTAGTCACAGTATTGCAAGTTCCCCAGGCACTTCACAATCATCCCCACCTTCGTCCTCAGCTTGGTTGATCGGATTTTCGAAGTCATAATTAGCAGTAGTATAGTCGTTATCAGTGGGATCCAGAGTGGATGTGGATCTGCATTATGATATGTGAGTGTGTGTAAGACAATAGTTGTTTTATAAAGTGCAAGATAGAAAAGAAAAACAAGGAGCGCAAAATTTGTAATGCAAGAAAACGTCCAATGCTTTATTGATGATATATGGAAATGACAAATATTAAGCCCTCACAAACAAAGCCACGGTGCCTCGGGAAAGGCACCAGGCCGTAAAGTTTCAAATTGTTTGTTACAAATTTCAAAACAAAAGTCTATTAATGTGTAATAAAAGAAGCTGGCACGAAGTCCTTCGCTGTCCAATTTTTCAATCCACCGTTGGTAGTCGGGTAAATCCAGCTTTCAAACTCTGACTCTTCTTCGTCATAATCAATTGCATTCACTCCCGGATTACTGATGCGCAGAGGAGGACTTCCAATCCGCACGTGCCGAACAGCCCTTTGAGCCTCTGCAGTAAAGCCCAAACCAAACTTGTCAGTTTTATGTGCAAAGTCGAGGAGTTGACCCCAATTTGCACTCCCACCTTTTTCAGTAACAGCCCTAGCATCATTGAGGGAAGCCATCTTCATCGGACGTTCTTCAACAACAACTTCAGTTGATGCCAGAGTCTGGGGGACTTCTTCAAAGTTCTGACACGAATTTTCGATGAACTCTCCATCCATCTCCACATACCGAAAGGAGTTGAGATGACTTACTATGTACTCCTCTTCTCTTCGTACCGTAACAATCTTCCCCTTCACTGGATATTTCAACATCTGGTGGAGCGTCGAAGTCACTGCCTCAGCCTTATGAATCCACGGGCGACCCAACAAACAGGAATATGATGGTCGGATGTCTATCACATAGAACGTAGATGAAAAAGTTTGAGATCCAACCTTAACAGGGACGTCCACCTCCCCGTGCACCATCCTTTTGGACCCATCAAAGGCCCTAACCACAATATTACTCGGCTTCAGAACCAACCCTTCACAGTCTAGCCAATCTAATGCTTTCTTGGGTAAAAAGTTCAATGAGGACCCAGTATCCACCAGTACGTGGGCCAGAGTAGTACCCCTGCACTCGATCGAGACATGTAGGGCATCATTGTGATTTCTTCCTTTAGCAGTCAGATCTGCGTCGGAGAAACCCAACCCGTTGTCAGCGGCCAAACTAGCTACACAATCTTTGAATTGATCAGCAGAGGTTTCCTGCGGAACATGCACAGTTTTAAAGAAAGCAATTAAAGCCTTTGCATGGGCTTCTGAGCACAACAACAAGGATAGTATGGATATTTTTGATGGGGTCTACCCCAGCTGCTCGACTACATTGTAGTCGCTTTTCTTCATAATCTTCAGAATTTTCTCTATCTCCTGCCTAGAGGTTTCTACAATAATCTTCTTAGGTGCCTCCATCCAGGCAGGCTCACTTGTGATCTCTTTACCTCGAGCGTCAGATGACTCGGCGACAGGGGTGATAATTGGAATATGAACTGGGATAGTATCTGATGTACTAGCATGTGGAATAGCAACAGGCTTTTGAATAGTTTGAGGGGAAATCTCAGGAGAGAAGAGTCTTCCGCTTCGGGTGACCTTGCTAGCCCTGACACTATTGCTGACCTCGACATCAGCTTCTTTAACCTTCAAGTCTTGTTTGTTCCCATGATAATACACATAGGCCCCATAGTGCCACAGGACATCCTTATCCGAAGTGTATGGGATAGGACCAGGAATAATAATGATCAATGGAGCAACTCTTGGAACTGATGTAATCCTAACAGGCTTTCTTGAGGAATCCTTGGAAGGATTGGCGGAAATGGTTATGATTGAAACATCTTTGACATGAATCAACGGAATCAAAGTTTTCTCGAACAAGATCTCTTTGTTATCCATCAGGCGTTGAAACCTGATTTCAATGAATGGCAACTAGCAGGCAGGATTGAACATAGGCGGCAACCTTTGCCACAACCCAAAAATAAATCGGCCGATAAGAGGTTCTTCTTCACTGTCAACAACGGAGTAGAAATGTCTTCCACAGAGGTCATAAATAAATCATCTTCTTCGCATTTACTAGATGAATGAGACAGATCAGCTTCCTATCGCAACCTATTCCCAAATCTATGACCCATGTTCAGAAGAACCACCTTCTTCTTCTTCTTCTTCTTCTCCTTCATGATGAGAGTCTTCAAATCTTTCTGCCCTTTAGCCAAGTTCAAGAACATTTCTTTGAATTGAGCATTCTGTGCTTGAAGAGCCTCGATGGCTTGATCAATAGTTATTTTAGAAGACATTATGTGCTGAAATAAACAGCGAAGAAGATGAGAAACCTGTAATGATACCTGTAATGAAGTGCATGATAATGGAATGCGTATGAAGTGATTTCAAAGACTTTGGGAGATTTATATTTGCAAATCAAGAAATAAACAAACTTTATTAGATTCAAACTTGTAAAATGTTTAACAATGCCTTTAAGGCGTTACAAAAGAAATAGACTGAAAATAAGTCTAAGCTAGAAAAAAGCAGAAATCAGAAATCCCATGGTCGCTTTCCATTCGTGCTGACATAGTCGTTGATCATCCTTTCATTCTCCAGTTGCCTCGTGAGCTTCAATATCTTCCTCTCTTGCTCATGATACTTCTCTCAATAGGTATCCCTTTCTTCCTTTAACTGGATCCAAGATCTCTTCAATGCCCCAAGATCAGTAGGCATATAGGGATGGAGGACCGTATAAGGAACACCTTCTTCGTTAGTATGCTCTACAATCACCGGCAAAACAGCTTCGTAAGACATCCCCAGCTTTTGAGCATGGGCTCGAACCCACTGGAGACAAGGTTGCACAGGGAGAGAAGTCTTTAGTCCTAACTCTTGAGGGTCAGACCTGTTCACCATGCTTCAGGCTCGTATAAACCTGTGGCGATGTTCTTTAACGTCCTCCTTATATTCAAAGACAATGTCCGTAAGAAGCAATTCATGGGGACCATCTCTCCGAGCGTGCCCAAACTGTCGTAAAGCCAAACAAGGACTGTAAGTTATACCTCCTCTAATTCCGAGCAACGGAACATTAGGGTATTCCCCACATCAGTCAATGATAGCTATTCTTTCCATATCCTTAGAACTCCAAAGGATGTCCGTATGAGCAAGGGACATGATTCTGTAAGCCCATCCTACACCTTCCTCATTCTTCAATACAAATTTGGGGAGGTGCGAAATAAACCACATCGCCAACAGTGGCATGCAACACACGAGGGTCCCTCTTTTACGCATCGTACGAGTATAAAGAGCATGTAGAATATCACCCAGGAGGAGAGGTACAGGAATGCGAGACAAGAAGATCTTCACCGTATTCACATCTATGAAGGAATCTGGATTCGGGAAAAGAACCAAGTCGTAGATGAGGAGAGCCAAGATGTATTCAAAAGCTTGGAAATCCAAGTTATCCCAGAACTGTTGAGCTTGATCGATCAGAAACTTGGCCAAGAAACCTTTAACCCCACTCCATGTCTCCCAATTAGACACTACATCATCCTTCTTCAAGTGTAAAGCCAATGCAATATCCTCTGGTCTAGGAGCCTATTCCAAACCTGTGAAGGGTGTCTGCTCGAGGATAGATATGCGTAGTAAATCAGAAAACTCCACTAAAGTAGGGACTAGCTGATAATTCGGGAAGGTGAAACAATGATGCAACGGATCAAAGAACTGGAAAAGGAAGCTCATCATCTGCTCATCCAACTTTGAAGTGACCAAACTAAGGAGATGACCATGTCTTCTAACAAATGAAGAAGTATCAGGAACTTTTGAGACTAACTCTCTAAGATGAGCAGGGATTTGCACGAAGTTAACTCGAATGGTGTTTCTGCGTACTGAAGCCATAATCTGCAAAATAGAACAAAGATAAATCCCCTCGGTCTTTGAAATGGTTAGTCTAATGAAATATGCATGTTATGTTATGATGCATGATGTCATGATAAAACACACAATAGGTATAGCAGATAACAGACATGGTAAAGGCAAACAAGTCACACAATAGCCCTTAAGTTTCAAGCTTGCATGGAGTCTAGGTATTACCCTCTTGAAGTTCAGTTGGTTCAACCTGTCCTAATAATAGTAACCGGGTTCTAGAGGTTCTCAATATCACTGACCATCCTCCATCGGTCATGGTTTCAGCTCACACAATATTTTCTTGCGGCCGAAACTATCTCGAGAGTATGGTCTCAATGAGTGTAGTATCGAGTATCAACCAGTTCCCAGCTCTATGCCGAGGCCGACTATCTCACTACTTCCTATGGCCAAGTTGGTCAATTATAGGTTCTAAGGTCAGTTGATTCTTAACGACCCATATAGAAGCCCCGTATTATCCTTGTTGCTCCATAAGGGATACCGATACCAACTAATATGCCACATCAACGTAGCTACTGCTTCAACCGTATCGGTCTACGCCGTACAATTCCCTCACAGTTTATTGCTACTTACCTAAAAGGTGTCCCCAGATCCGGGTTAGGATCTTATAGTAACTCCGATACAAAGCCCACAAAAATAAAGCAATCAAATCAAACAATAGAAGTAAATATGATGAACTAATCCTAAGGTATACCCCACTTATTAATTTCCCCAGCAGAGTCGCCAGTTCTGTGATACGGTAGCCAGAACCGGACTGTTTTAGGAATGCTGATTTGCATCTTGTGTTTGTTTTTGCAAAATGTCGCGGTAAGCAAGAGTCGCCACCGACTTTTATTTTATCCAAACTGGAAAGGAAAAAAGCACAGAAAAATTCCTTTTTTCGAGATTTTGAGTACGGGGGTAGATTATAGAAAGGGAAGGTATTAACACCCTTTCTATCCGTGGTTTTCCACGGGCTCTTAGGTACTTGCTCATCATTTTCAAATTTGCTTGTGTCTGTTTGATTTGAAAAATGTTTTTGACTTGGATTTAACTCTTGCCTCTGTTTTCAAGAGTGTTACGAAGTGTTTTTGAAAGCTTTGTTTGAAAAGAGTGTAAGTGTGGAAAAGTTTGTTTAGATTGAGCAAGTACTTAAGATTCTACCTACTCAAAAAAAAAGAATCGTTCTATGTTTGTTTCCTTTAGACAATGCTATCCTACAATTAGTGAGTAGGTAGCACCATCGTTGGAGTTTTAAGGGTCAATTCGAAAGGGACGTACGATCACTAAAGCAATGTTAGGACGTCTTGGTAGTAACCCTAATGTCTTAGATCAATTATTCGAGGCAACAATTCCAAGGCGACCATTTCGAGGTAACTTTCCGAACGGGACTTTGATCATTGCTTAGACAAGAGAGCGACCACTAAAGAATCCTATACTTAATGACCGTTCACCAAAGGCAATCGAAGTGGAAGTGTACCCCAGGAGTGCGCTTGTGAGAATGATTCGATTTCTAATTATTAACATTGCACATTTAGGGTTTGCTAATTGTTTTAAAGTTTACATACATTCTTGTCATGCATCCCTAATATTCATACATCTAACCGTCAATATTTGCGGAATTTAAAATGCGGAAAGTAAAGATAAGCTATTACAAGGCTTCAGGTATTTACATAGCCAAAAACAAACCCGTCAAAAAAACGATAAACGAAAGTAAAAGACCTAATTAAACTATTACAACTTGTGAGCAATTACATCAATATGGTGAAAATAAATAAAGCGCGCACGAGAACGAAAGGGAAATGGGGTTTTGACCCCGTCTAACTTAATCGAAAGAAAAATTGTTTTTTGTTGTTTTTAGTTATTTTTAAGAAAAGGATTAGTTTTTTTTAAATTAAATACAAAATTAATTAGCTAGTTAAATTAGTTAATGAAAATAAATAAATGGCCTATTTTTGTGTTTTGTTATTTTAAGAAAAAGAAAATAGAATTAAATTTAGACAAAACCCTAATTTTTAATTGTTTTTAATTTATTTACAAAACAATTTAAGTTACCTAAAATTAAATAACCTAATTAAATTAATTATTTTTTGATAAAAAATAAACCTAAATCTAATTGGGTGAAAAAAAATTTTTGTGATTTTTTTGATAAAAGAAAATTAAATTATGTTAGTAAAATAAATAACTAAATTAATTAAGAAATATAAACGAAAAGGAAAAAGAAAGTTGGGCCTGCAATCAGTAATTTGAGGGGGTGTCTAAAGCAGATTCTGGGTCCAAAACAAGGTTGTCCACGTTGACTTGCCAGATTCCCTGTTGTGCGTTGACTGAGGTCCATGATGATCCTTCATATGATGGCCTTTAGATTTGGCCATCTGGACACTTGGCAGGTTAGATGATGAGGATGTATGGTGGTCTTCATGCCTTGTGGGACGCCTGATCAATGAAAGAAAAAATACATGAAATAATTGGGGGGACTTGGGAATCGAACCCAGGCCCCAAAGCATTTTCCCACTACTCCACTACCAACTGCGCTGGCTTTGCTTCTTGTACATAAAATAATAATAATAAGTAATATAAAATAATGGGCATTAGTGGAGAGAGAAAGCGCCGGAATTCAAATCAGCGAATGAGAGGCTGCCACGCTAGTCGTCTTCCTCCTTGCACCGTTGGTAAAAGTCACAGACTTTTACCTACGGACGCTTGTCCATAGCTACAGACCCTGCCATTCTTAAAATCAAACACAAGCGAGATAAATAACTTCTAAGGCCATGAATCAATTTGTCTGGACCTGCTGAGCGTGACAGTGCCCCTTTCATGGCCCAATTTTACCTGCACACAGAAACCCTAAAACGAGACCAAGAACCCTAATAATGGCAAGTCTTCATACAGTCCACAAAAATGAAATTTAATGTTACAGATAGTTTGGAAATATTTCAAGGAGAAAGAATCTATAATTATTTCATGCTATAAGTGTCAGAATGATGCAATTCGAATTCAAGAAAGAGCCATTGTCGTGGCTGACTTACAGTGCGTTATAGGGTTTGAAACTCTTTGTTCTTGATTGGTTTAGGTTCCTTGTGATCCCAGGAAGTGATTGGGATAGCTAGAGGGTCTTGAATGTAACTATGAATTCGACTCAACACTTTTTTGTGTTTTTTTCAAGTTTGGTTCTTGTTCTCACGCCTCTCTAGCCTCTTGTTTTAGGTCTGCAAATGTTCCTTATGTATTGAGGAATGGATTAGGGTTGCCAACATGATCTCAATCTTCCTCCATTATTGATTTTGATCTTGATTTGATTCCTTTGAATATATTTCCAAAAATAGCCAAAACCAATCTTTTCCTGCACATAAAGGCCTTGCACGAATTCAATCTCTTGCTAGCTGGATATAGGACCTAAAACATGTACAAGATCTTGAGATTTCAATGTTTTGAATTTTTTATGATTTGTTTTGATTTAAAATGATTTAATTCAAATAAAAAATCAAAATAAATAATAAAAATAAGATAATGACAAGTGGAAAGAGCTAGGGCTCGTGGACCATGCTACCAACTCAAAACAAGTGCAAAAAGTTAGGCCCATTTAGCAAAAAATGCAATTTTAGGCATAGTTGACTTTTGACAATTTTGCAAAAAGGGTCAACTTCACCAATGTATAACTTCCTTAATTTTGACTCTTTGAAGGTGTTCTAGGACTTTTTGGAAAGCTTGATACGTCCTCTAAGCAACCCTTTTGGTCTCATCTCAATTCGGTATTCCATGCGCATGTATGAACCTTTGACAAAAAAGGTGTTTTTGTTGACTTTCCAAAATGACCTATAATGTCCAAATTCATAACTTCTTGTGAGTGCATATCTTGAACTTGGAAGCTGAAGATGGATTGTAGAGAATTGCGTCATATTCAAAATGAGCTTTGGAGGGGTCATTTCTCATAAAGTATGATAAAGTTATGCTTGGTCAAAGTTGAGTTTACTTTTCTTATAAAACCCTAATTTAGCAACTTTTGGTTCTTAATGAATTATGAGCAATCCTTGATGAATCATGATCAACCCCTGATCAAATGATGAAATATACTTCAAAATGAAGATGTTGACCAAAAATCCTGAAGTTTGACTGTATGTGGGCCACAATTGGCTTTTGCCCTAGCACAGTCGATTTTTAGGCCTTTGAGCAATTGGCTGAGCAAACTTTCTCTGTAAGGCTTGAAACTTGGCATGGATGATCTCGAGAACATATTAGGACATTGGTGAGAATTTGGGATCCCTTGGACTCAAGTATATTGATGCAATATGAAACCCTAATTTGAGGTAGACTGCCTTAGGAGAGAGTTTGGTCTGGTCAACCCTTGGACTTCCTTGAGCAACTTGAGGATCTTTCTTGAAATGTTTTGAGAAATATGGGAGGGCAAATTTTGGGGTACAATAATAGGCGTTCCCGTTGTGGATCAAAAGGAAGTTATTTCAAAGGGAGGCTTTGCTTAGTCAGAGCTAGCATGAAGATAGCCGAAGCCCCATGGGTGCGAACATGAATGCACAGGGAAGCCTTTTCCTTGTGTACGCTAGCATGGTGGGAGCCCCTGGCTATGTGGATCGAAGAATGCAAGAAAGAGGTCGTTGCTCAATCGATGGATGCATGCAGATGTCCATTTAATTTGTGAATCAAAACAAACATGTCAGGGACCAACGCTTAATCGAAGGGTGTATGCAGGGGACTAAATTCCCAATCGAAGCTTGCATGCAGGAAGTACCTACTTGGTGAATTGAAGGAAACTGTTTCAAGGGGAAACAAAACCCAGTCGAAGCTGACATGGAGGAAAAGATTTAGTCGAAGTTAAGCATCAATCATAGCAAGCTTTTTTTTTCTTTAATTTTGTCAGAAAATTCAAATTTATCTGCTTTGCTTTTTCAATAGTTTTCTCCTTGACCTGATGCTTGGAAATCCAATATGATCCAAGGAAAGTTGAGCTTATTAAGCCTTGTGTAGTTTTGGCTCAGTAGAAATCTTGTGAGAAAATTCTTGAAGATTTGAGAGGGCAAATTTTGAGGTACAACAGCTGCCCATGTTCAATCTTCTTAAAGCTGAAGAGTTAGATTGGCGAGTCTGCCATTCGTGACTTGAAGGTGGAAGATGATTGAACACTTGAGTGCCCAGAAATTTGCACTCGATGATGTGGTGGTTGATTGTGTAGGGAATAGGCTTAAAGATGCCATTTGGAGAGATGATGGAGAGTTGTCGGTAGTGGGCTTATAGATTCCATCCAAAGGTGATTGTTGATAGAAATTAGACTAAGTCTAAGTTTGACTGTATCTTGAAGATGCTTTTCAGGATTCTGTCTCTGAAGGGGAAATGCTTTTCAGAATAAAGCGTTGAAGGAGATGTTTTTTCAGAATAAAACTTCTGAAGAAGATGTTTTTTAGAATTTAGTGCTATAGGGGAAATACGTTTCATAACTCCTCCAAAGGAAATGTTCGTCATGTAGACAGTCTCCTCATCTTGTTTAGAGAATTGACCTACAATTAAATGTTCACAAATAGTTGTCCTGTCTTGCTTCAGGTATTAATCTGGAACTTGTTTTTATTGGTCGTAGAGATAGTTGCCCTGTCTTGTTTCAGGAATTAATATCTGACCTATTTGAGAAAGAAAGATAGTTTCCCCGGCTTGTTTCGGGAGTTAATATTCACTCATTTCATGTAGATAGTTGTCCTGTCTGGTTTCAGGTATTAATCTGTAATCAGTCGCTCACAGATAGTTTTCCTGTCTGGTTTCAGGTATTAATCTGGAACTTATTTTTGTTGGTCGTTGAGATAGTTGTCCTGTCTGGTTTCAGGTAATAATCTCTGACCTATTTGAGAAAGAAATATAGTTCCCCAGCTTTTTTTGGGAGTTAATCTTCACTCATTTCATGTAGATAGTTGTCCTGTCTTGTTTCAGGTATTAATCTACAACCAGTCGCTCACAAATAGTTTTCCTGTATGGTTTCAGCTATTAATCTGGAAATTTTTGGAAGTTGTTGTCGACATTCATCTGTCGATCTTCCTGAAAAGGTAAAGAATTGGTTGGATGCAATATCATGATGCATGAAGTGCAAATGTTGCTCTCAAAATAAATGAGATTGTGATATATGGATTCATGTTGCATATGCTATTATACCTATAAATGGGTGTATGAATGCAATGTATGAATGTGTCAGTCATTTTACTACAACATTGTTGAGTTAGGGAAAATAAATCCCTGATTGTAGCTGGGGGTGCAGGATGTAGGTCTTCTGATTATGTTGGAAGTTGAAATGCTGAAGGATGAATTTCCATTATTTAGAGAAATGAAATCTGTTGGGGAAGGGAGATTTCGTGCGTTGTTCGGGGATTTTGTGAAATTCTGCTAGGGAATCCTGAGAAGCTTGGCGACTTCACTGGGGAATTCTTGGAGCAGTAAATTGGAAATTTTGCTATGTCGGGAATATCAGAAACCTGACACCATTAGGCAGCATACTGAAGATATGGCAGTGACCTTGTGGCAGGATGTCTCTTCCTCTGTTCCTGCTGGAGAGAGTCTCTTCCTCTCTTCCTCTTTTCCTCTTTTTTTATGCGTATATTTGTAAGCAGTAATGTTGTACCCCAAAATTTTCCCTCTCATTTCTCAAGGAATCACCCTGGATCCTCAAGTTTGCTTCCATCCAATCCCAAGCCTTGAACTGCAATTTTCCAAGAGAACCATTCACAAGGGCAAAATGGTCATTTGCACACTAAAGGAGTCAAACTATGACTTTTGAATCAAAAATCAAGTTCCAAGAATCATATTTCATAAAGAAATGAAATTGGTTCATCAAAAATCAGAAGTCAGAAGTTACTTTAAAAATAAAATTTTCTAAGTGTCTAGAGAATATGACACTTCAGAACTTCTGGGCCAGCCTCTATGCAAGTACAGTTAGAAGTTGCAAACACGGTTCAGAACATGACCCTTCAATCAGAACATGTAGAAGCGATGCTCTTTGGTCATAACATGATGATTCAGTCAGAACATGATTCTTCAGCATATGGAGGCTATGTTCAACGCTCCGGTCAGAAGATGCCCCTTCAACATTTGGAGGTTACATTTCTGATCTTCTGCAATCATAACATCACCAAATCCCAAGACCTCGTTTAAATAACCTGCTGCACTACTACAGTACAATACTCTAACCAGTAGTTAATCCAGTCCATGCCTGCATTTTGCCAAATCTTGTGTTTGCACCAAATACAAAAAGCTGTGATCAAAAAGCAATGGAAAAATGTTCCAAAAAAGTTCAAATCCCATCTGTTTTCCCCCCTAAAACCACAACAAATTCATCTATAAATAAGTGGCTCCATCACACTTGCAAAGGGCTGGCTTTTGGAAAGAGAGAACTATCAAGAGAGAAAAGAAATATGTGGAACCCCTTCATAAAAAATCCAGAAATCCCAAACAGAAAACAAAAACCTTTGCTCTTCCCTTTGAATCAAAGAACACAACCACTCTTTACTCACTCTCGCTGACACCAGAACCTCTGAAGGAAATAACTCAAAGCTCCAAGCACGCTTCAGGTTCAAGGTAAGTCTTTCTGACTTTGCTTGTTTTTTTGTTCTGAACATCATTAACATGTAAATATCATAGTATTAATGTTGTACATATTATTGCATGAATAGGAAAATTATGGATCAGAACTTCTTGACTAGGGATAGACTCAGATTTAGGATTCGAACTTCTATAAACTGTTGTTCTATTATCCTTCTGATTTGTTGTTTATTAAGAATTAAATTAATTGCTGATGTGCTGATTGAGAGTTGAAATATGGCATAAAACTTCTGATGTTCATTCATAGTTTTAACATACAGAACTTCTATGATTTTTCTCACTGTTAAACACACACAGAACTTCTGAGTTCTCCTCACTGTTTTAACATACAGAACTTCTATGATTTTTCTCACTGTTAACACACGCTGAACTTCTGATTTTTACATGCTGATAACGCACTGAACTGTTGACGTTTGCTCATTGTTTTAGTGTAATACAAAACTTCTAACTTGTGTCCCACTATCTTAATACCACCCAGAACTTCTGTGTTTTCCCTCTAACGTTTTTGAAGGACTTCAGAATGTACCAATCAAAAATCTCTGTTCCCTTTCCCTCCGACCTTTCTTGCAGGGCCTTAGAGCGTATCAGTCCAAAACTTTTGATTCCACAGACGATCCTTTCTGAGTCACGCGCCTGGCTTCAGAACTTCTGATCCTTGTTTGTTTTGCTTGCAGTAGCACATTGTTTCTGTCTTTCATTTATTTCCCTTTTCATAATTTTTTTTATATTAACATAAAAAACATAAAAATATTTTCCTTTTAATTTATTTCCTTAAGACAAAAACATTTTCTAAACAAGTCCATTTCTTTCTTATATTGTGTATTTCAATATGGTTGTAATAGATAATTAGGACTTAAATTCCTTTCAATCCCCATTCATAAATATGTACCCCCATCCCCTAAATGTTGTAATAGCGTAGGACTTTACATTTCTGCAATTTATCGCTTTCGAATATAAATGCTAGTAATTAGGGTGTGTATGGAAATATATGAAAATCAACAAATAGATCACCCTAATCAAGACTAAATGTATGCAATCAAACACACTTGCACACGAGCACCCTTAGGGAAATCCCACTTTGTTGCCTATCGGAAAAATAGTCATGTCCCTCGAACATGGGCATTTTAGCAAAGACCCTCGATAAAAGATCGTAGTCCCTCGATGACCCTCGATGTTGCCTTCGGTAAACGATCTAGTCCCTAAACGACATTTGCTAAAACGTCTCATAAAGTTGCCTTCTATGACTATACAAACGTCCCATACCCGTCCCTTCACATCCAACGATGGGGCTTCTTACTAAAACAATGGTAAGATAGAAACATCTAAAGGAGGAGGAAAATCAAATCTAAGACCTTTTGAGTAGGTAGATTCGCTCCTAGTTACTCGCTTGCTCACAACAAAAACATTTTATGCACCAACACTCTCACTTTGAAACATTTTCAAAAGCAAACACTTTTTACGCATTCTTATAGAAACGAGAGCCATTACAAAGAAAAACCTTTTCAAAATCACTTTCAAAAACACATCCCACAAACACCTCTTTGAACTATTTTCAAAATAAAACTTTGTACGCATTCTTATAAAAATGAGAATCATTACAAAGTCACATTTTCAAAATACTTTCAAAAACCACACCACAAGCACGTTCAAACAAAAGCAAGTGATCTAGAAAGTAACTAAGAGACCATGTAAAACCATGGATGAAATGGGTGCTAATACCTTCCTTTTTCATAATCTACCCCCCGAACTCAAGAAACAATCTCTAAAGGTCTTTCCTGTGCTTTTTCACCTTTCCTTTTGGATAAAATAAAAGTCTGTGGCGACTCTTGCTAAACCACAACATTTTCGAATACAAAACGCAAAACCCTCAAGTCAGTTCTCCCACCGTATCCAAGAACTGGCGACTATGCTGGGGAAAGTACTTAAAAGTGGGGTTACCTTAGGGTTAGATCACATTTACTTGCCTTCATTTGTTTGAATTGCTTGCTTTACATTATTGGTTCCCTTCTTAGGTTTGTTTTGATCCTCTACCCGGATCTGGAACACCTTTTTAGGTAAGTAGCAATAGATTGTGGAAATTGTACGGCGTATACCGATATGGTTGAAACATTGGCTACGTTAGTGTGACGCATTTGTTGGTACCAATATCCCTTGTGTTGAAATGAGGAGAATACGGGGCCGCTGAATGGCGTCATGAAGCACTAACTTACAATAGAACCTCACTTGACCAACTTGGCCATTAGGACGAAGTGAGATAACCGGTTTCGGTGTAGAGCTGAAAATTGGTTGATACTCGATGCTACACTCATTGAGACCGGACATTTGGGATATCTCGGCCGCAAGAAAAGATTGATTGAGCTGAGATAATTCCTAAAAGAAAGGCCAGTGATATTGAGATCCCTTAGAACCCGGTTACTATTAACTAGGACAGGTTGAGCCAACTAAACTTCAAGAGGGTACTTACCTACAAACTCCATGCAAGCCTAAACCTAAGGACTTGTCTACTTTGTCTGAATATTATTATTTGTATATAAACTTGCTCACCTCGCATATTTGTACATAACATCATAAACATCATACCATAGCATTTTCAATAACATTGAACCATAGCATTTCATGGGTCTCGAGGGCCTATGATGCAGGGTCACGTTGAACCAGACGTCTATCAAGGGGCAAGGGGATTTATTTTCCTCTAACCAAACGCCGTCAAAATCAGGTACAACGAACCAGAGTCAAGGGCTATGACCCACTTGATATGATTAGCTTGACTCTCGTAGAAGGACTCTCGACGACACGAAGTTTCTTTAATCAAGCTACATTCAAATTCTAACAGTTTCTTATTTACCCCGCGAGATCCTTGAAAACATCGTATGCATATCATACACATCATTACAGGTACCATTACAGGTTTCTCATCTTCTTCATTGTTTATTTCAGCAAAAATGTCTTCCGAACAAAGCATCAAGGATCTTCAGGCATAATACGCCCAGTTCTAGCAAATGTTCATAAATCTGGAAAAAGGGCAGGAGGATCTAAAAACCCTCATCCTAAAAGAGAAGAAGAAAAAGAAGAAGGCTACTGGTATTCTGAACATGGGCCGAAGGTTTGGAGAGCAGTTGAAGCGACAAGTCGACCTGGCCTCTTCATCTAAGGAAGGGGAGAATCAAGAAGGAGAGAAAGACCCCAGTCTTGCAGTGTCTGACAATGATACTGATTACAATTATGAGAAATATCCTCCTATTGAGGATAGATACAAACTGTTGGAAGATCATTTGAGTGCCATGCAATTTCAGAGGATACCTGGATTGGATTTTGAATAATTGGGTTTGGTGTCGGGAGTGGTCATCCCGCAGAAGTTCACAGCTCCAGTTTTTCCAAGTATGATGGGGTGACCTGCCCAAAGCTCCATCTCCGTTCCTACGTCAGGAAAATCCAGCCCCACACTGCTGATAGAAATATGTGGGTTCATTTCTTTCAACATAGTCTGTCAGGGACTCAGCTTGAATGGTTCTACCAACTGGAGAGAGCCAATGTCCGAAATTGGGAAGATCTGGCTGCTGCTTTCTATAAGCAGTATCAATACAACACCGACCTTGCTCCTACTCGTACTCAACTCCAGAGTATGTCCATGGGGGAAAGTTAAGGCTTTAAAGACTATGCCCATAAGTGGAGAGACTTGGATGGAAGAGTCCAACCCCCGTTGTCTGATAGGGAGTTGATTGATTTGTTTTTGGGTACGCTATTTGGTCCATTCTTTAATCATTTGATCGGTAGCTCGTCAGCAGGTTTCACCGAGCTGATTCGGACTGGAGAAAGAGTAGAAGTTGAGATCCGAAGTGGCAAGATCCAGAAAAATACCTCTTCGAGTATAGAGAAGAAGTCATTTGGTGACAAGAGGGAAGCCAATGCTGTGCACAGCCAGAAGGGGTGTAGCAAGGCAGACTACCACCAATCTGTAGGGGCAGTGCTGATTTCTAATTCCACACACGCACAACAACCACAACAATGAAACAATCAGCCAAGGGTAGAAAGACCTTGAAGGCATTTCACCCAAATCAACATGCCATTGTCACAAGCATTGCAACACATGTTGAAGGCAGAGCTGATTATGTTAAAGGTTCTTCATTTGAACCCTAAGACTTCTTCTCCTAACTACAACCCGGGTGTAAGGTGTGCTTATCATTCTGGTAGCCCAGGGCATGAAACAAACAACTGTTGGGCTCTGAAGAACAAGGTCCTAGACATGATTGATGCCAAGGAGATCGAGTTTGACCCTCCGGAGACTCCAAACGTGATCACAGCTCATATGCCAAATCATTGAAAGTGTCTTGTTCATTTTGAATTTTCAATTGTAATTTCTTTTGTTGTTCAAACAATTATCTATTAATGTAAAACTTTGATTCATTAGTGCATTGCATATGTTTGTCTTGATTTGATCCACTCGTTTTCATTACATTTAAACTATGTTTTTTTTACTCTCTTTATGACATTCAACTCTTGCTAAAAGATACAAACCTTTAGAGGGAGGATGACGAAAACAATGCCATAATCTCATACAGTATGCTTTTGAACAGACCTTGCTGACGATGTACAGGCGTTTTTTCAAATCCTAAACACTGGAGTTATAAGGAAGATAACCCCTAGTCAACCCCTTCGAGCCAAAGAAGTATAAGTTTTTTGTTTTAACACAAATTGAAACCTTTAATCAAAACTTGGGGCATGGTAGTCTCTCAGTTAATTCAAACGCGCGTTAAGCCGCAAACTCTCATCTTGTAATACAACGAATGACATAAAAAACATTCCCATGGGATCAAAATACAGTGATGATTCCCTACCACATAGGTAGTCATTATCTCTCAAAGAGAAAAGCCCACTAAGTCAAAACCTACAAAGGAGACTTAAGAAAAATTGGGGCATCTCGCTGACTATAATCTCAAAACAAGAACAGTTAGGAAAAAATCAGGGATAACAAATAAAAAAGAGGTTGTTGTACCCCAAAATTTTCCCTCTCATTTTATCAAGATTCCCCTCACAAGACTCTTTGAACTCCAGACAGGATTAGAGTTTTGCTCTGCTCAAGACATCCCCTTGCACTGATGACCTAAATTAGGGTTTGAGTTTGCACAAGGATTTTTGGACTTTCAACGCTCAAAGTGGCTTTCATACTTCATGTTGGACTTATAAGATTTCCCCTACCAAGTGTCAAGCCTTGAATCAAATTTTTGCCCAGTCAATTGGACAGTTGACCTAGAAATCAGCTGTATTGGGGAAAAAGTCAACTATGGCCAATTTACAGTCAAACCTCATAATTTTTTATCCACATCAACATTATAGACTCATATGAACCATTTGATCAAGTATGTACCATAACTCCTCAAGAAATTTGATCAGATCATCAAAAGGGCAAAATGGTCATTTTTAGGGTTTTGACTATATAAGGGCAATTTCTGATTTTTCACCTAGCCAATGGAAAATTGGTTTCAAGCATGGATTTAAGGACTCAATGGCATCATCTTGACCTATTCACAAGGTTCAAAAGATCTCAAATGCATTGGATTGACAGATGAATTTTTCAGTCAACTGATCAAAATTTGACTATACACTGAAAAGTCAAACTTTGACTTTTTGGTCAAAGTCAAGTGCCAAGGGTCATTTTTCATCAAGATGAGTCAAAACATGAAACTTGTTCATCAAGAAACCTAATTTTGCAAATTAGGGTTTAAGATTGAAAAATTTCATAACTTAGAATTTTTCGAAGTTATGAAAATTTCTTATTTTTTCCCAACTTTGCCCAACATTTTCACCATGATGCAATTGGATTCAAACAAAACTTCCAACATGAAAATTGTATTCCTCCACAAAATCTACAACTTTTATTCACAAAGTTTTCCAAAAAGAAGCTTGGAAAATTAGTGAAATTTTAACTTAGTGAAATTTTACCCTAGTTTAGGCAGGATTTTGACCTATCTTCATGACCATTTTTCACATAGTTCCACTTGGAATATCCGAATGCATTTCAAAGATGGATTGTATAGCATGTTACAAGATTTCCAAAATGTCCAAGAAATCTCCAAAATCATTTATGGTTAGAGAGAATCGAAGATTTGAATTTGGCAAAAACTCACTTTGATCCATGGCATTTTCATGTTGACACAAGTTGCAAAATCTATCCAAACTTGATTTCTACTTGATTACAGGTCTCTAAACCATTCCACACTCAAAAATTAAATGAAAATACAATGGACAATGGTCTTATTCTGATCTTTGAAGCTTGGCACAATGAATTAATCCATTTATGGCATAAAGGTTGCAATACCATTTCCATAAAGCATACTTTTTGCAATTTTGTATTTCTTGAGCCATGGACCTGATCTCTTGATACAAAAAAATTCCACAAACTTCAAAAAAATCTCACCAACCCTATGCAGACCTTGAGCTAGCTTCTACAACCTTGGCCTTTGTCACTTCCTACCTTTTCTTCAAAAACAAGTCATTATGCCAAAAGTCCATATCTTTGAAATCTGATATAACTAAGCTTGGGGACCATTCCAAACAGGTTTTTCACATTGCCTTGAGTCAGAAACACGAGCCATCCATACCTCAAACACTCTTGAACATCAAAACACCAAAAACTTGCAAAACAGGGCACTCTGCAGTTTCACTTCCATAACAAAAACTACTTGTGCGTTTTATCCCAAACCGGTTCCAATACCTTCCATATAACCCATCTGAACTATCCCAACCATTAGCCATTGATTGTAACTCCATTTTAAAGCTTCACCATTTTTGATTTCAACTTTTGCAGGTTGACTTCTACAGGCTCATTCAAGCAAGCTCAAGGCAAACAAAGCATTGGGGAAGGCCAGAGGAAGTTCAGGCAAGCTTAAAAGAACCTCAGGCCTCATTGAAAACCTCCACATTGCCATACACGAGTTCAACTGAAACAGGTATTTGTCAACTTTCTATCTCTCTATTTAGGAATCATTAGGCTTAGGTTTATGAATAAAAAATATAGTACTCATAGCCCTTAAGCTGTACATATGCTTAGTTTTCATTTTAGTTAAGTGTGCTAAGAGAATTTGATTGATGAACTTCCTGAAAAAGTTAGGTTAGAAATTAGGGCTAGAGAAATTCTCTCTGGTCTTTGAGAGTTAGATTAAGTTCTTTACATGGTTGGAATTGTCTTGAAAAATGCTATAACTTTTGTGTTATGAGTTTTTGCTTTAGAGCACGTATGCAGGAGTTGGACATTTGTACACAGGCGCGCGTATTTTTGAATCAGAGGTTGAAGACGAAGCTGATCTGGGATGGGCCTTGACTTGGCTTGCTTTTGACACCTCCCCCTTTGCTGACTGCACCCCCTGGCCCATTTGTTTTATATTTTCATATTATTTTCATTTCTTTTTATTTCTGACTTTATTTTATTTTTTCCAAATATAAAAAATTACTAAAAATATTTTCCTTAAATTTTCACATTTTATTTTATTTTATTTTATTTTGACACAATATTTAATTTATTAGGTTTACTATATTTATTTTCTCAAAAAAAAAAACTTGTAAATAACATATAAAAATATTTTATTTTTATTTTTAGTATTTGTATACTTAAATAATATTTTCTCATATATTATTATTTTCTAAACAAATTATATATATTTTTATTTATTTATTTATTTACTTGTACATAAATAAATATTATAATTTTCATACATATTCTTAAACCAAAATTAGGGTTTTACCCTTAACAAAAAAATAACCTTTTTTTTTTTATTTTCTTTTTAATGCCTTAAATATTTTATTTTTACATACATAAAAATAAACAAAAACATTTTTTGCATATTTATAATATTTTTCATATTTTATATTTAAATTGCTTATTTAAATATTGTTTATTTATCATTTGAGCAAAGAAATTCAATTTGGTTGTGATAACTTAGAGTTTTAATTTCTTGCAAAATAACTCCCCATTCAAAATTGTATCTCTCTCCCCATATCAATGTTGTAATAGCCTAGATTACTTTTACGCATTTATGCTTTCAAATATGTCATGATAGAGATTAGGGTTTGTATGCAATATCCAAAATCAAAACAAATAGTTAGACCTAATACAAGACAAAAATGCATGAAAATGATAACACCATGCACACATGCACCCCTAGGGTTTCATCCACTTGTTGCCTTTAAAATGGCCATGGTATGCATGTTGAGTATCTTGGCAAAACAAAAACAAAACAAAAAGATCATAGTCCCTCGATGACGCTATCTTGGTTGCCTATACAAAATGATCTAGTCCCTCAAAAAATTTGCTAAGATACTTGGCAATATTGCTATCATGGTCAATACGATGACCTGCGCCTGTCCCGTTTAACATCCAAATACAAGGTTGTTTACCAAATGCAATGGTAAAACAACACTGTCAAAAGGGTTAAAAATGTGTAGGAAAGACCTTTGGGTAGATAGGGTAGACAACTCTTAGTTACTTGATCAAAACTTGCAAAAACATCCTTGCTATTTTCAAACACACCTCACAACACAATTTCAAAACATTTTCCAAAACAAACATTCAAACATTGAAACATCTTTTCAAAAGACAATACACCTTTGTATACATTCAAACAAGAATCATTACAAAGGTTTCCTAGACAAAAGGCCTATTTTCAAAACATTTTCAAAACCACACACACAAAGCACCATTTCAAACAATTGAAAAGCAAAAGCAAGTGATCTTAACAAGTAACTAAGAGCCCATGGATAACCATGGATGAAAAGGGTGCTTCCACCTTCCCTTTTCATAATCTACCCCCCGAACCCAAGAAAACATCTCAAAGGTCTTTCCTGTGCTTTTTGACACTTCCTTTGGATAAAATAAAAAGTCGGTGGCGACTCTTGCTAAATCGAAACATTTGCGAACACAAACGTAAAACCTCAAGTCAGTTCTCCCACCGCATCATAGAACTGGCGAATCTGCTGGGGACATAATCTAAAAGAGGGGTTACCTTAGGGTTTAGATCACCTTTACATGCTTACCTTGTTTGCTTTTATTGCTTTACATTTGGTTCTATTGTTTGGGTTTTGAATCCTCTACCCGAATTTGGGAAACATTCATAGGTAAATAGCAATACGTTGTGGAAACTATGCGGGGTATACCGAAATGGTTTAAGCAATAGCTATATTAGTGCGACATATTTGTGTTTACCGGTAGCCTTTGAGTTAATCAAAGAGAATACGGGGCCGCTGAGTGATGTCATGAAACACTAATGGACTTCTAGAACCTTTACTTGACCATCTTAGCCTTTTTAGGGGTAGTGAGATGATCGGCTTTTGTGCAGTCCGAAGTTGGTAGATACTCAATACTACACTCATTGAGGGTTGTTTTCTTGGAATATTTCGGTCGCCAGTTAAGTGGCTAAACTGAAACAATGAACACCGAAAATAATCCAGTGATATTGAGCTCCTTAGAACCCAATTACTATTTATATGACAGGTTGAACCAACTAACTTCAAGAGGGTACTTACCTACGAATACTTGTGTTCTATAAATAGTAATTGGGTTCTAAGGAGCTCAATATCTCGGAATCCCTTCTTGTACATATACTTGTGCATACATCATGAACATCATAAAGCATCATGTGCATCCACTAACCATTTCAAGGTTTTGGATCTTCATCTTTGTTCTTGTTTTGTAGGTAATGGAATCTCTTCGCAGGAAAACAAGTCAAGTCAACCTTGTGAGAATCCCTTCTCAACTCAAGGAGCTGTCTTCCAAGATTCCATAGAATTCTCCCTTCACTGAAAAACATGGTAGAATTCTCAGCTTGGTCAACTCCAACATTGAGGAAGACATGGTGAAAGTTCTCTTCCAGTTCTTTGACCCCCTACACCATTGTTTCACATTTTCTGATTACCAACTAGTGCCTACTTTGGAGGAATTTTCTCAACTCCTAAGGATTCCTATTCTCCATCAACTACCCTACAACAGTACAGAAAGAGAACCAAAGCCTGAAGATGTTGCTCAAGTCCTACACTTGCAACCATCTGATATCAAAGGTCATTGGGAAACCAGAAGTGGTGTCAAGGGTTTCTTGGAAAAGTTTTTGTTTGAGAAGGCACAAGACTGCTGGAATTCTCTAGATCTGCAAGCTTTTGAAGAGATTGTAGCACTTCTCATCTATGGGTTGGTCTTATTCCCAAACCCTGATCAGCTTATAGATGTGAATGCTGTCAAAATTTTCATATCTCGGAATCCTGTGCCTACATTGCTTGGGGATATCCTCCACTCATTTCACACATGAACAATGAGGAAAAGAGGTGTTCTCATGTGATGTACTCCTCTTCTAGCAAGGTGGTTTATTTCTCACCTTCCCCAATCAGTCTTGAAGAATGAGCAAGGCTTGAGGTGGTCATAATGATTGCTGACTCTTACACATTCTGATGTTCATTGGTGTTCTCGGTCCAGAGAAAATGTCATCATCATTGATCATTGTGGGGAATTCCCTAATGTCCCACTACTTGGAATTAGGGGAGGCATTACCTACAAACCCTGCTTGGCTCTGAGACAATTTGGGTATGCCCGAAGGGATGGCCCTCATGACATGCTGATTTCATACTTGGTTTTTGACTTCGACAATGAAGCTCAAGGACTTCGACAAAGGTTTATCCGATCTTGGAGGATGCCCAACAAAGTGGACAGTAAGACATTGGGACACAAGAATTCCACCCCCTTGAGCCTTACCTCAAGTGGGTACGAACCCGCACCCAGAATCTTATGATGCCTTACCCCTACATTCTGCCTATGATCAAAGAGCCTGTTATGGAAGGAGACGTTCCATACACCCTCCTACATCCTGACATGCCAACATCATTGGAAGATTTGCAAAAGAGTTGGATACAGCTCAAGGGAGAACACGATACTTTTGAAGCTAGCTTCTATGCCAGTGAGAAGAAGGTTTTGGAACTTACTCGCTAACTCCATGAAGAGCAGAATCTCAACACCTACATAGCACCAAAGAGGATGCACAACGTCTTTTTACATTAGAATTTTGTATTATGTTGCCCATGGGGCATTCATGTACTAATAAATTTCTTCTTATTAATATGACGTGTGTTCTTTTTGTTTGCAACAAATTTAAATTTCTGAATTCTTGAATGCATTACATGAATACATATCATTCATCATATGCATAAGCAGGTCTTCACACCAGGTTTCGTTATCTCTCTGTTATTTATTTCAGCAAGATGGATATAGAGCAGACGGTCAAAGACCTACAAGCGCAGAATTCAGAGTTTCAACAACTACTCATGACCTTGGCAAAGGGTCAGGAGGATCTTAAAGCACTACTGGAAAAGGAAAAGGAAAAAAGAAAAGGAGAAAAAGAAAAAGAAAAGAGTTGGTGTAGATACTTTGGCAAGAAGCTTTGAGAACCAAGCTAGAAGGGTCCTGGATTTCCCCTCAACATCTGATGAAGGGGTTGGCAAAGGAAAGGGAGCTGCAGTACCCTCCGAGTCTGAAGAAGAAGAAGAAGAAGAAGAGGATGAGGATTACTCTGAGCAGTAGTATCCACCTGCAAATGACAAGTACAAGAATCTGGAAGAGCGTCTGGCAGCTATGGAGGTACAAAGAGTTCCTGTGATGGATTTCGAGGAACTAGGGTTGGTTGCTGGGATTGTGATTCCCCCTAAATTCAAGGTGCCTACATTTGCTAAATACGATGGTTTGTCTTGTCCGAAGATGCACCTACGGTCTTACGTCAGAAAGATCCAACCTCATTCTTCTAATAAGGATCTGTGAGTCCACTTTTTTCAAGATAGTTTGTCGGGTACACAATTGGATTGGTTCTACCAGCTTGAAAGATCTGATGTACACAATTAGGAGGATTTGGCTGCTGCCTTCTACAGACAATATCAATATAATGCGGATTTAGCAGCTACTCGTACTCAATTACAGAGTATGGGTATGGTCTCTAATGAAGGCTTTAAGGAGTATGCCCAAAAATGGATGGACTTGGCTGGAAGGGTGAAGCCACCTTTGTCTGAGAGAGAGCTTGTTGATATGTTCTTGGGTACACTGTCAGGTCCATTTTTTAATCATCTGATTGGATGTTCGTCTGCGGGGTTCACCGAGTTAATTCTAACTGGTGAAAGAGTTGAAGCTGGCATTAAGAGTGGTAAAATTCAAAAGGATGCATATCCTTCTGCTGCTATCAAGAAGACCTTTCCAGCCAAGAAATAAGTATCAGCTATTTACTCCCAGAGAAGTCAAAGAGGAGTCGAGCACCGGCCAGCAGTGGGGGCTGTAATGATTCAGAATTCTACAGTGGATCAACCTCGAAACAGTCAACCCATAACCAACCAAGCAAGGGTGGAAAGGCCTACACGGAAATTCACCCGGATCAATATGACAGCTGCTCAGGTTCTTCCTCATCTGTTGAAGTTAAACCTTACAAACTTGAAAGAGGCACCGAAGAACCCAAATACCTCTTATCCCTACTACCATTCAAATGCAAAGTGTGCCTATCATTCAGACAGTGTGGGGCACGACACCAACAATTGTTGGGCCCTCAAAAATAAGATCCAGGATTTAATAGATGCCAAGGAGGTGAAGTTTGACGCACCTGTAAAACCTAATGTGATATCCGCTCCAATGCCAAAACATGGTCATAATGTCCATGTTGTTGTAGAAGATCTTTATGTTGCCACTGTTGATGAATTAATGACTCCATTACCAATGATCAAGATGAATCTGTTGAAAGCCGGGATTTTCCCGGGCTGTGAAGAAGATTGCTACCTTTGTTCATCCCTACAATCCAACTGTCCACTGTTGAAGCTAGGCATCCAACGCCTAATGGATAATCAAGAAATCCACTTTGAGAAAACTCATGTTACTCTTGTTACTCCTGTTACTCCAACCCCTATCAACGATGTTGCTATAATTACCATTTCCGAAAATATTTCCAAGGTCTCCAAAAGACCTGTTAAGATTACACCCGATCCAAAGTTTGTACCTCTGAAGATGACTATGCCGGGGCCTATCCCATACAAGTCCAACAACACAATATCGTGGAACTATGGAGGAGAGATCTTCTACCACGATGTTAAGCAGATTGAATCAGTTGTAGAAAGTTCCGATGAAGAGACTCCTGACGTAGGAAATATTGTTGGGACAAGTAAGATCACCCGCAGCGGAAGAATTTTCTCTCAGGAGATTGCTCCCCCAAGGGCAGTCTTCGGACCCTCAAATGCTCCTAAGGTTACTCCTGTGTAGGTCAACATCTTTGTGCAAACTCCAGTGATTGAAGAAATTGTCACTCCCGAAGTTGTACCCTCTATTGTTGCTGCTGATAAAGGTAAGGGGATCCAAGAAGTGCCCGTCAAGACGAGGGCTCAGCCTTTGGTAATCCCCGAGACCACTCAAAAGGAAATTGAGGAGATTTTAAAAATAATTAAGAAAAGTGACTATGATGTCGTAAAACAACTGGGGCAAACCCCTTCAAAAATCTCCATGCTGGCCTTGTGGCTCTGTTCCGAAGCTCATGCCAAAGCTTTGATCAAGTTCTTGATGACGGCCCATGTGCCTCAGGAAACCTCCGCGGACCAGTTCCAAAGTGTGTAGCCTGCCTAACAGCCGACAATGGTCTTGGCTTCTCCGACACCGATTTAACATCTAAAGGGAGAAAGTATAATGACGCCCTGCATGTCTCAGTGGAATCCATAAGGACTACTCTTGCTCACGTTCTGGTGGACACTGGATCGTCTTTAAATGTTTTTCCTAAGAAAGCATTAGACATACTAGATTGTGAAGGTCTAACTTTGAAGCCCACCAACATCATTGTTAGAGCCTTCGATGGTTCTAAACGGATGGTCCGCGGAGAGGTGGACATCCCGATCAAAGTGGGTACGGAAACTTTCCACTCCACATTTTATGTCATGGGCATCCGTCCCTCCTACTCTTGCTTGTTAGGAAGGCCATGGATTCATCATACTGGAGCCGTCACATCTACTCTGCATCAGAAGCTTAAGTACCCTGTCCAGGGGAAAATTGTGACAGTTCGTGGCGAGGAAGAGTATATGATAAGCCATCTGAATTCATTCCGCTATGTTAAATTAAATGGTGAATTCATCGAGACCCCCTTTCAGCACTTTGAAGAGGTTTCTCCTGAAGTTGCGGTAGCCAAGACATTGACTTCTGTGCCCATCATTACCAAACCTGTGTCTCGAATGTCATCCCTTAAAGATGCGAAGGTTGTGATTGAGGAAGGAGGAAGCACGATATGGGGTCAACTGCCAGATTTTCCTTACAAGACAGATAAGTTCGGCTTGGGTTTCACTACTGCTAGTCAGAAGGCTGTTTGTCGCTCCCGAGCTGGAGGAACACCATTGAAGATCACCCATCATGGAGTTCATGCTTTGGAGGATGGTGAAGACGAGAACAATTTTGAAGACTGAATCTTTCCAACTGTTGATGGAGGGATGAACAACTGGGAGGCAAAGGATTTTGTTCCCATTACTTTCATCAATCAATAATTTATCTTTCGAACATTTTCTATTGGTCTGTAATAATTTTTAAACAATTCGAACACTTTTTGCCTTATGCCTTACCCGAGGCATATAGGTCCATTTGTAAGGGCTTGATTTTTCATCTTCATATGCCATTTTTAATGAATCATGGACGTTTTCACATATAAACTTTTGTGTTCATTTTATTTCTTTTTACATTTTTTTTGTTTAAAGGTGGCTATCCCTTTCACACACCCACACTCACAAAATGCAGGTACCCATCCACTATGGATTGCATGGGTAACAATTCTGCTATGGCCTTCAATGAATCTGAAGATCTGGTCAATCATGCCGAATACGAAGGTGATGAAGACTGTGAAGTGCTTGGAGAGTTGGCTAGACTGCTGCAACAGGAAGAAAGGGCTATTCTACCTCACGAGGAGTTGTTAGAGACTATCAACTTGGGAACAGAGGAAGACCGAAAAGAAGTTAAAGTGGGTTCCAACCTGGAACCAAATGTCAAGGAGCGTTTAGTTCAGCTGTTGAATGAATATGTTGAGACCTTCGCCTGGTCCTACGAAGACATGCTGGGACTGGATACAGATATTATGGTTCACCGTCTCCCTACAAGAGAAGACTGTCCACCAATTAAACATAAAGTTCATCGCATGAGGCCCGACATGTCTGAAAAGATCAAAGCTGAAGTGATGAAGCAATTCAATGCTGGATTTCTTGCTGTTACTTCCTATCACAATGGGTTGCTAACATTTTGCCCGTACCTAAGAAAGACGGCAAAGTCAGAATGTGTGTGGATTACAGAGACTTAAACAGGGCTAGCCCTAAAGATAACTTTCCACTACCGCACATTGATATCTTGGTTGACAATACAGCTCAGCACAAGGTATTTTCCTTCATGAATGGATTTTCAGGTTACAATCAGATTAAAATGGCCCCTGAAGACATGGAGAAAACTACCTTTGTTACATAGTGGGGTACATTCTGTTATAAAGTGATGCCATTAGGACTGAAGAATGCCGGGGCAACCTATCAACGCGCCATGATGGCCTTGTTTCATGATAAGATACATCATGAGATAGAGGTTTACGTAGACGACATGATAGCCCGTTCACAAACTGAAGAAGAACACCTTGACCATCTGCAAAAGTTGTTTGTCAGGTTGAAAGAGTACAAGCTCAGACTGAACCCTAACAAATGCACTTTTGGAGTCAGGTCCGGTAAACTTTTGGGATTCATCGTCAGTAAAAAAGGCATCGAGGTTGATCCTGCCAAAGTCAAAGCTATACAAGAAATGCCTGCCCCTCGCACTGAGAAGGAGGTCAGAGGTTTCTTGGGACGCATAAACTACATTGCAAGGTTCATTTCTCACCTAACATCTACCTGTGAACCAATCTTCAAGTTGTTGAAGAAAGATCGAGTGGTTAAATGGAATGATGACTGTCAAGTTTCTTTCGATAGAATCAAGGAGTATTTACTGGAACCTCCTATCTTGATGCCACCCGTTGAAAGAAGGTCGTTAATCATGTATCTAACCGTTTTGGAGAATTCAATGGGGTGCGTACTGGGCCAACAGACGAGTCTGGCCGAAAAGAGCATGCCATTTATTACCTTAGCAAAAAGTTTACCGACTGTGAGACTCGCTACTCACTGCTCGAGAAAACTTGCTGCACTTTGGTATGGGCTGCTCGCCGGCTAAGGCAGTATATGTTGACACATACCACTTTACTGATCTCTAAGATGGATCCGATCAAGTACATCTTCGAGAAGCCTGCTCTATCCGGAAGAATTGCTAGATGGCAGATGATCCTCACCGAATATGATATACAGTACATGACCCAAAAAGCTATAAAATGGAGTGTGCTAGCCAATCATCTGGTCCATCAAGCTGTCGAAGATTACCAATCTATGAGGTTCGACTTCCCCGACGAGGATATCATGACTTTGAGCAACATTGAAGAGAACAGACCGTATGACGGACCTGAACAAGGATCCCGATGGACTCTGTACTTTGATGGTGCCTTCAACGCACTTGGAAACGGTATCGGCGCGGTACTTATCTCTCCAGAAGGTTGCCATACACCTTTCACTGCTAGACTCTGCTTCAGCTGCACCAACAACATGGCCGAGTATGAAGCTTGTATCTTTGGTCTCAAGGCTGCTATTGACTTGGGAATCAAATATTTGATTGTATTTGGGGACTCAGCTTTGGTTATCAGTCAAATCAAAGGAGATTGGGATACTAAACACCCTAACCTCATCCCTTACAAAGAACATGTCTTGACATTGTTACCACATTTTGAGAAGATTACCTTCGAGCACTTCCCGCGAGAAGAGAATCAGTTGGCAGATGCGCTAGCTACAATGTCATCCATGTCTAAACTTAATTGGGATAATGAGGCTCCCCAAATCACCATTGAACGGATGGACGAACCTACACATTGTCACGAGATCAATACCGAAGAAGTAGTGGACCGACCTTGGTTTCATGATGTCAAAAGGTATCTCGAAGCACAAGAATACCCTGAAGGAGCTTCAGTCAACGACAAAAAGTTTCTGAGGAGGTTCTCAGCTAAGTTCTTCCTGAGCAATGGTATCTTATACAAGCGCAATCATGATTGCTTTCTGCTCTGTTATGTGGAAAAGGTGGAAGCTAAAAAAATTATGGCTGAACTGCATAATGGTACCTTTGGCTCCCACTCGAGCGGACATACGATGGTTAAGAAGATTCTAAGGGCAGGCTATTACTGGTCTACCATGGAAGCTGATTGTCATCAACATTCCCGTACTTGTCACAGATTCCAAATTTATGCAGACAAGGTACATATACCTCCAGTTCCTCTCAATGTCTTAACAGCTCCTTGGCCATTCGCTATGTGGGGAATCGACATGATTGGAGAGATCAAGCCTACAACATCCAATGGACATCGTTTCATCCCTGTGGCCATTGATTACTTTACCAAGTGGGTCGAAGCAGCTTCCTTCACCTCTGTTACAAAGAATGTGGTTGCCTGCTTCATCAAGCAAAACCTCATATGCCGGTATGGTATCCCTGACAGGATCATCACTGACAACGGTACAAATTTGAACAATACTATGATCACCGCTCTGTGCGAGCAGTTCAAGATTTAACATCACAATTCATCTCCCTATCGGCCTAAGATGAACAGTACTGTCGAAGCTGTGAACAAAAATATCAAGAAGATCATTCAAAAGATGATGGTCACCTACAAATACTGGCATGAGATGTTACCGTTTGCTCTGTACGGATACCGTACCACGGCACGCACTTCAACTGGGGAAACACCTTATTATTTGGTATACAGCATGGAAGCTATTTTACCTATCGAGGTTCAGATTCCCTTATTGAGAATCATGAAAGATGCTGGTTTGAGTGAAGACGATTAGATTCAGACCCGACTTGATCAACTTAACTTAATTAACGAGAAGCGACTTACTGTTGTTTGCCATGGTTAGGCGTATCAAAAACGAATGATCAAAGCTTTCAACAAGAAAGTCAGAAGACAAGTATATCAAGTCGGAGATCTTGTAATCAAGCGGATCATCTTGCCGCAAAGTGATCCCAGGGGAAAATGGACTCCTACTTACGAAGGACCATTTATGATAAAAAACATATTTTCAGGTGGGGCAATGATACTGACCACCATGGAAGGTGATGACCTGCCGCACCCTGCGAACGCATACATAGTCAAAAGATACTACATATAAATGACCCGACAAGTTGAAAACCCGAAAGGGCGACTTGGGCAAAAATGGGCATCCCGGTGAATCGAAAACCCGAAAGGACGATTCAGGCAAAAATTAGGGATAAATAAAAAAATCTGTACACCCGGCAAGTTGAAAACCCGAAAGGGCGACTTGGGAAAAAAAGGGTTTCCCGGTGGATCGAAAACCCGATAGGGCGATCCAGGAAAAAGTTAGGGAATTAAAGCGTATGAATATGTCTCTTCGGATCACTTTAAGGATAATCTCTTCACGGACAAGCTGCAAGCTTCTGATCAATCCAATCATCTGCGGATGAAGCAACGAATGGACAAGATACTTAGAGTTACGAAGGCTATAGCAGAATGGGAACCCCATGGAATTGTTACACATATCCATCTTTCTTTGTATAAATTTTTCTCAATTTTATGACAACATTCTCTTACTAGGATGTCTGTCTCCTTTGTACAAAATACTTACACAAAGTTAATACAAAGATACTTCAAAGTGCAGAAAATTGTTTGCCTTTTTCTTTCTTTTTTCGGTTGTGTTTTATTTGAAAATGTACAATGATTTATTAAATGAGCATATGCATTTGAATATAATCACTGCTTACAAATAAAATAAAATGAGAAAGAATAATTACTGACAGATTGAAAGTATGGGAAAAGGTCTTTAGGCTATTCCAGGAGAAATCCTCAGCAGAGCTAAAGCCCTGAAATACATATCCCCAACGGAGTTAAGTTTCAAAATCCCCATCAGAACTAAGTTTCCAAACTCCCAATCCCTAGCGGAGCCAGAAAACTTTGAACTGCAAACCTTAGTGAAGATGAAACTTTCTTCCCAACAAAGTCCAAAACTTCAACCCTTAAACCCCGGTGGAAGACCATCTAGTTTCCTCCAATTCCCCAGGGAGTTTGTCTTAAAGCCAGAAAATTCCCCTGCAAGTTATCTTAGAAACTAGACAACAGCTTTGGATAATTCCTCAGAAGATTGGCATACAACCCAAGCCCTTGAGAACTCTTCAACAGAATAAACATTCTCCCCACATAGTTATTTCCCAGTAGATCAAAGATTCTCATTCTCATTTCTCTAGTTGAAGCCTCTCAGGTTTCAATTCCCCAGTAGAGATCGTCATAGTTTTCCTTATTCCCCAGCCATAGTCATCAAAATTCTCTGGATTCCTCAAGCAGATTTCCCAAGCAGACTTAATGGGTCCCTATATCCCCAGGAAAGTCATGAAGGATTCTCACACCCTCACATAAGTTGTCAAAGTTCTTGTAAATCCCCACAAGTCACAAAGGATTTTCTATCCCCAACAATGGTCCAAGGATTTCTCATTCTCAACAATCAAAGATTTCATTATCTCCAGCTATCAAGGATTTATTTTCCCCGGCAACAGTCAAAGATTTCATTATCTCCAGCTATCAAGAATTTAGTTTCCTCAGCAAGACAACTAATCAGCTTACATGCACATACATTACTTCATATATCATAAACATTGATAGAACACACTTTATTGCATCATACATGTCATGCAACATAACTTTGTGTTTCATCTAACATTTTACCCTTTTCAGGATGAGATTAAAAGCTATCGTTAACAACTATTCAAAGATTTCAGATACAGTACGGATACACTCCAAGACATGGAAGTCATTGTGCTACTCATTCGGATCTCTTATTTCAGATACAGTATGGATACACCCCAGACACAGCGGTCATTCTACTACTCATTCAGACTTCAGCAATCAGATACAAACTAGATAACTCCAGACACGGAAGCCATTCTATTTCTTATTCAGATACAACTATCAACCTCAGGTTCAGATACACTCCAGACACGAAAGTCATTTTGTCACTTGTCCAGATCCCAGTTACAGTACAAATACATTCCAGACACGGAAGTCATTCTGCCACTCATACAGATCTCAACTTCAGATACAGTCTAGATACGCTCCAGACACGGTTTCCATTCTGTCACTCATTCGGAATTTATCCCCAGCCCAAAGATGCTCCATACACGTATGTTTTTCTATCGCCCATTCAGAATTCAGATACAATACAAATACACTCCAGACACGGCAGTCATTCTGATATTCATTCAAGAATCAAATACGGTTACAGCTCGGATACGCTCCAGACACGGGTGCCATTCCTTTTCTCATACGAATCCAATCTCCAGATACAACTCAGATACGTTCCAGATACGGATACCATTCTGGTGTTCATTCTCCTGATTTTCAACAAACAGTCTTGGATGGCATCTTTAATCCCATCTCCAGCAAGATTCTACCATCTCCAAATGGCATCTTTAAGCCCATTCCCTTAGTTACATTTTGACGAGTGCAAATTTACGGGCACTCTAGTGTCCAATCATCTTTTACCTTCGAGTCACGAAAGGAAAACTCGCCAATCTAACTCTTCAGGTTCAAGAAGATTGAATAGGGGAAGCTGTTGTACCCCAAAATTTTCCCTCTCATTTTATCAAGATTTCTCCTCACAAGACTCTTTGAACTCCAGACAGGATTAGAGTTTTGCTCTGCTCAAGACATCCCCTTGCACTGATGACCTAAATTAGGGTTTGAGTTTGCACAGGGATTTTTGGACTTTCAATTCTCAAAGTGGCTTTCATACTTCATGTTGGACTTATAATATTTCCCCTACCAAGTTTTAAGCCTTGAATCAAATTTTTGCCCAGTCAATTGGACAGTTGACCTAGAAATCAGCTGTCTTGGGGAAAAAGTCAACTATGGCCAATTTACAGTCAAACCTCATAATTTTTGATCCAAATAAACATTATAGACTCATATGAACCATTTAATCAAGTATGGACCACAACTCCTCAAGAAATTTAATCAGATCATCAAAAGGGCAAAATGGTCATTTTTAGGGTTTTGACTGTATAAGGGCAATTTCTGATTTTTCACCTAGCCAATGGCAAATTGGTTTCAAGGACTCAATGGCATCATCTTGACCTATTCACAAGGTTCAAAAGATCTCAAATGCATTGGATTGACAGATGAATTTTTCAATCAACTGATCAAAATTTGACTGTACACTAAAAAGTCAAACTTTGACTTTTTGGTCAAAGTCAAGTGCCAAGGGTCATTTTTCATCAAGATGAGTCAAAACATGAAACTTGTTCATCAAGAAACCTAATTTTTCAAATTAGGGTTTAAGATTGAAAAATTTCATAACTTAGAATTTTTCTAAGTTATGAAATTTTCTTATTTTTTCTCAACTTTGCCCAACATTTTCACCATGATGCAATTGGATTCAAACAAAACTTACAACATGAAAGTTTTATTCCTCCACAAAATCTACAACTTTTATTCACAAAGTTTTCCCAAAAGAAGCTTGGATCGCAAGTTATTATTTTTGGAACAAGGGTCCATGTAACTTTTAACTTAGTGAAATTTTGCCCTAGTTTAGGCAGGATTTTGACCTATCTTCATGACCATTTTTCACATAGTTCCACTAGTAATCTCCAAATGAATTTCAAATATGGATTGTATATCATGTTACAATATTTCCAAAATGTCCAAGAACTCTCCAAAATCATTTATGGTTAGGGAGAATCAAAGATTTGAATTTGGCAAAAACTCACTTTGATCCATGGCATTTTCATGTTGACACAAGTTGCAAAATATGTCCAAACTTGCTTTGTACTTGATTATAGGTCTCTAAACCCTTCCACACTCAAAAATTAAATTCAAATACAATGGACAATGGTCTTATTCTGATCTTTGAAGCTTGGCACAATGAATTAATCCATTTATGGCAAAAGGGTTGCAATACCATTTCCATAAAGCATACTTTTTGCAATTTTGTATTTCTTGAGCCATGGACCTGATCTCTTGATAAAAACAAAGTACACAAACTTCAGAAAAAGCTCTCAAACCCTATGCAGACCTTGAGTTAGCTTGTACAACCTTGGCCTTTGTCACGTCCTACCTTTTCTTCAAAAACAAGTCATTATGCCAAAAGTCCATATCTTTGAAATCTGATATAACCAAGCTTGGGGACCATTCCAAACAGGTTTTGCACATTGCCTTGATTCAGAAACACGAGCCATTCATCCCTCAAACACTCTTGAACATCAAAACACCAAAAACTTGCAAAACAGGGCACTCTCTGCAGTTTCACTTCCATAACAAAAACTAATCGCGCGTTTTATCCCAAACCGGTTCCAATACCTTCCATATAACCCATCTGAACTATCCCAACCATTGTCCATTGATTGTAACTCCATTTGAAAGCTTCACCATTTCTGATTTCAGCTTGTGCAGGTTGACTTCTACAGGCTCATTCAAGCAAGGTCAAGGCAAACAAAGCATTGGTGAAGGTCAGAGGAAGTTCAGGCAAGCTCAAAAGAACCTCAGCCCTCATTGAAAACCTTCACATTTCCATACACGAGTTCAACTGAAACCGGTATTTGTCAACTTTCTATCTCTCTATTTAGGAATCATTAGGCTTAGGTTTGTGAATAAAAAATGTAGTACTCATAGCCCTTAAGATGTACATATACTTAGTTTTCATTTAAGTTAAGTGTGCTAAGAGAATTTGATTGATGAACTTCCTGAAAAAGTTAGGTTAGAAATTAGGGCCAGAGAAATTTTCTCTGGTCTTTGAGAGTTAGATTAATTTCTTTACATGGTTGGAATCGTCTTGAAAAATGCTATAACTTTTGTGTTATGAGTTTTTGCTTTAGAGCACGTATGCAGGAGTTGGACATTTGTACACAGGCGCGCGTATTTTTGAATCAGAGGTTGAAGACGAAGCTGATCTGGGCTGGGCCTTGACTTGGCTTGCTTTTGACACCTCCCCCTTTGCTGACTGCACCCCCTGGCCCATTTGTTTTATATTTTCATATTATTTTCATTTCTTTTTATTTCTGACTTTATTTTATTTTTTCCAAATATAAAAAATTACTAAAAATATTTTCCTTAAATTTTCACATTTTTTTATTTTATTTTATTTTATTTTGACACAATATTTAATTTATTAGGTTTACTATATTTATTTTCTCAAATAAAAAACTTGTAAATAACATATAAAAATATTTTATTTTTATTTTTATTTTTAGTATTTGTATACTTAAATAATATTTTCTCATATATTATTATTTTCTAAACAAATTATATATTTTTTTATTTTTTTTATTTACTTGTACATAAATAAATATTATAATTTTCATACATATTCTTAAACCAAAATTAGGGTTTTACCCTTAACAAAAAATAACCTTTTTTTTATTTATTTTCTTTTTAATGCATTAAATATTTTATTTTTACATACATAAAAATAAACAAAAACATTTTTTGCATATTTATAATATTTGGCATATTTTATATTTAAATTTCTTATTTAAATATTGTTTATTTATCATTTGAGCAAAGAAATTCAATTTGGTTGTAATAACTTAGGGTGTTAATTTCTTGCAAAATAACTCCCCATTCAAAATTGTATCCCTCTCCCCATATCAATGTTGTAATATCTTAGATTACTTTTACGCATTTATGCTTTTAAATATGCCATGATAGAGATTAGGGTTTGTATGCAATATCCAAAATCAAAACAAATAGTTAGACCTAATACAAGACAAAAATGCATGAAAATGATAACACCATGCACACATGCACCCATAGGGTTTCATCCACTTGTTGCCTTTAAAATGGCCATGGTATGCATGTTGAGTATCTTGGCAAAACAAAAACAAAACAAAAAGATCATAGTCCCTCGATGACGCTATCTTGGTTGCCTATACAAAATGATCTAGTCCCTCAACAAATTTTCTAAGATACTTGGCAATATTGCTATCATGGTCAATACGATGACCCGCGTCTGTCCCGTTTAACATCCAAATACAAGGTTGTTTAACAAATGCAATGGTAAAACAAAACTGTCAAAAGGGTTAAAAATGTGTAGGAAAGACCTTTGAGTAGATAGGGTAGACAACTCTTAGTTACTTGATCAAAACTTGCAAAAACATCCTTGCTATTTTCAAACACACCTCATAACACAATTTCAAAACATTTTCCAAAACAAACATTCAATCATTGAAACATCTTTTCAAAAGACAATACACCTTTGTATATATTCAAACAAGAATCATTACAAAGGTTGCCTAGACAAAAGGCCTCTTTTCAAAACATTTTCAAAACCACACACACAAAGCACAATTTCAAACAATTGAAAAGCAAAAGCAAGTGATCTAAACAAGTAACTAAGAGCCCATGGATAACCATGGATGAAAAGGGTGCTTGCACCTTCCCTTTTCATAATATACCCCCCGAACCCAAGAAAACATCTCAAAGGTCTTTCCTATGCTTTTTGACCTTTCCTTTGGATAAAATAAAAACTTGGTGGTGACTCTTGCTAAACCGAAACATTTGCGAACACAAACGCAAAACCTCAAGTCATTTCTCCTACCGCATCACAGAGGTCACTATAAATCCTCAACAACACGAAAAATGTTGCAAAAATATTGCCTTCCAACAAACTTAACTTGTTTGAACCATCACTAAAATGTCATTCCAAGACTCAATTGGAATCCAAACGTACAATTAACTGAGCTTAGGACTGAAGAACATCATGAAGAACGGGTGGGTACAAATACATTTGAGCCTTTATCCTTTTTTTCTTAAACTGTGAACCAAGTCACGTTACAACCCTTGAAAAGTCCTAATTGAAGCATGGGTTAGTTCTAAAGCATACTGTTACAAAAGGTATCCTGACTCCTTTAAGGCTTTACTCAAAATCCTGAGTTGAATTTTTTTTACAAAATTTCTTTACTCGCAAAAACACATTTTCAAAAAAAAAATTTCAAGACAAGCATAAACTTTGCATTATTTGAATATCGCTGTTTGCATATGGCTATTTGTTTGATAGCAGAGAAATTCACACAAGGAAGATCCAGTGAACAAAAACTTTCTCAATGAACAAAATCGTTTCAAGCGGGAAGACGCCTCCCATAACAGATCTCCTATCAACAAGGGGACATGACATGTCACTATCCAGCACACCTGGGGAAGTCCAGTCAAGATTCCAAGAAATCTCTCAAGAATTACAGAGTAACCATGGGCAGGTCTCCATCTCCGTCACTTGTGGCATTGAACGTAAATCTCAGCAAAGGGTTACGTACAATCAAACATTTTTTGGCAATGCCACAAACACTTTCTACTAGGGGCAATGACAAATCTCCCCAAAATCCTTCTCATAAGATGACTCCCAGCAAGGGTTTAATCTCTGAAAACCTTCCCCCAGCTGAGACAACCTCAAGAGTCCTCGAAGACTTTCCCCAATGAAGTCGTCACCTCTCTAGCAGACCAACAATAAGGTTTATTTCCCCAACAAACTACAGATTCCCCAGTTTGAGTTTGCCTTTCCAACTACTACAAATCAAAGGAACACAACTCCATTTCCCCAGTAGACTACTCCACAATCCCCTGCAAGTTACTGTGAAACCTTGACCCAACCAGATGTCAGTTCAGCTTCGACCCTAGTAAAGCAACAGACAACCAAGACTCTAGAACTCTTTTCCCAAGAAGGAATCAACACTCTCCAACAGAGTTTTCAATATTCCCCAATAGAGTTCTCCTCAAACAACAAAACAGGAATCCTTGGTGGAAATATTCTAAGAAAAGTTTGAAGACTCACCTACTCTTCAGCAGCAGTCAGGGATTTATTTTCCCAAACTCGGACGTGTCACAATAGCATTTCATGTTCATACATCATGACATGCGCATACATATCGCATACATCATAATCTCATTTATTTTGAAAACATCATGAAATCATGCATTTCATACATCATGACATTACATACAGCTAACGTTTTACCTTTTTCAGGAAAAGGTCAATCAACAGATGGCTACATTCAACCTTTTCAAGTTCCAAATTAATACCTGTAACAAGCACGGAAGTATATTTGTGGACGACTGATTGTAGATTAATACCTGTAACAAGCAAGGAAAACTATCTACATGAAGAGATTGAAGATTAACATCTGTAACAAGCCAGGAAAACTATCTTTCTTTCACAGGTCAAAGATTAATACCTGAAACCAAACAGGTAAACTAATCTACATGATCAAACGAAGAAACCTTACCTAGGTTCCTTCTGGGTTCCGATGTAGTTTTACCCAAACTCCTCACAAAGCAACCTTACCTACGTTCCTTCTCAGTTCCGATGTAGTTTTACCCAAACTCCTCACGAAGCAACCTTACCTAGGTTCCTTCTCGGTTCTGATGTAGTTTTACCTAAACTCCTCACGAAGCAACCTCACCTAGTTTCCTTCTCAGTTCCGATGTAGTTTTACTCAAACTCCTCACGAAGTAACCTTACCTAGGTTCCTTCTCGGTTCCGATGTAGTTTTACCCAAACTCATCACAAAGAAACCTTGCCTAGGTTCCTTCTCGGTTCCGATGTAGTTTTACCCAAACTCCTCACGAAGCAACCTTACCTAGGTTCCTTCTCGGTTTCGATATAGTTTTACCCAAACTCCTTACAAAGCAACCTTACCTAGGTTCCTTCTCGGTTCCGATGTAGTTTTACCCAAACTCCCCACGAAGCAACCTTACCTAGGTTCCTTCTCAGTTCAGATGTAGTTTTACCCAAACTCCTCATGAAGCAACCTTACCTAGTTTCCTTCTCGGTTTTGATGTAGTTTTATCCAAACTCCTCACAAAGCAACCTTACCTAGGTTCCTTCTCAGTTCCGGTGTAGTTTTACCCAAACTTCTCATGAAGCAACCTTACCTAGATTTCTTCTCGGTTCCGATGTAGTTTTACCCAAACTCCTTACGAAGCAAACTTACCTAGGTTCCTTCTCGGTTCCGATGTAGTTTTACCCAAAATCCTCACGAAGCAACCTTACTTAGGTTCCTTCTCGGTTCCGATGTAGTTTTACCCAAACTCCTCACGAAGCAACCTTACCTAGGTTCCTTCTCGGTTCAGATGTAGTTTTACCCAAACTCCTCATGAAGTAACCTTACCTAGGTTCCTTCTTGGTTCAGATGTAGTTTTACCCAAACTCTTCACATTTCCCGAGCGAGTTGTTATACAGCCTGGACCCCGACCAGGTATACAGTCTACTTTCACCTCTTCAATCAAGAGTTAATTCCAAAATAGAGTAATGGACAACCAAAAGCTCCTAGACTTTACTTCCCAGTGCATAAATCAACATTCCCCGGAAAAGTCCCCCTTGACAGCAGGTACAGGAATTTTCACCCAGGAATCTCTTATGCGACCAATCTTTTTTGGATGGCATCTTTAAGCCCATCTCCTATGATTTCCCGTTAACTCTCCAAATGGCATCTTTAAGCCCATTCCCTACATAATCAACTAACAGATCTTCGAGTGCAAATTTTCTAGGCACTCTAGTGTTCAATCATCTTCCACCTTCAAGTCACGAATGGCAGATTTACTAATCTAACTCTTCAGGTGTAAGAAGATTGAACAGGGGCAGCTGTTGTACCCCAAAATTTGTCCTCTCATTTCTCAAGGAATCACCCTGTATCCTCAAGTTTGCTTCCATCCAATCCCAAGCCTTGAACAACAATTTTCCAAGAGAACCGTTCACAAGGGCAAAATGGTCATTTGCACACTAAAGGAGTCAAACTATGACTTTTGAATCAAAAATCAAGTTCCAAGAATCATATTTCATAAAGGCATGAAATTGGTTCATAAAAAATCAGAAGTCAGAAGTTACTTTAAAAATCAAATTTTCTAAACATTTAGAAAATTTTCTAAGTGTCTAGAGAATATGACACTTCAGAACTTCTGGGCCAGCCTCTATGCAAGTACAGTCAGAAGTTGCAAACACGGTTCAGCACATGACCCTTCAATCAGAACATGTAGAAGCGAGGCTCTTTGGTCAGAACATGATGATTCAGTCAGAACATGATGATTTAGCATATGGAGGCTATGTTCAACGCTCCGGTCAGAAGATGCCCCTTCAGCATTTGGAGGTTACATTTCTGATCTTCTGCAATCAGAACATCACCAAATCCCAATACCTCATTTAAACAACCCGCTGCACTGCTACAGTGCAATACTCTAACCAGCAATTAATCTAGTCCACGCTTGCATTTTGCCAAATCTTGTGTTTGCACCAAATACAAAAAGTTGTGATAAAAAAGAAATGGAACAGTGTGCCAAAAAAGCTCAAATCCCATCTGTTCCCCCCCCCCCCCCCCCAAAACCACAAAAAATTCATCTAGAAATAAGTGTCTCCATCACACTGGCAAAGGGCTGGCTTTTGGAACGAGAGAACTATCAAGAGAGAAAAGAAATCTGTGGAACCCCTTCATAAAAAATCCAGAAATCCCAAACAGAAAACAAAAACCTTTGCTATTCCCTTTGAATCAAAGAACACAACCACTCTTCCGTCACTCTGGCTGACACCAGAACTTGTGAAGGCAGCATCTCAAAGCTCCAAGCACGCTCCAGGTTCAAGGTAAGTCTTTCTGACTTTGCTTGTTTTTTCGTTCTGAACATCATTAACATGTAAATATCATAGTACTAATGTTGTACATATCATTGCATGAATAGGAAAACTATGGATCAGAGCTTCTTGACTAGGGCTAGACTCAGATTTAGGATTAGAACTTCTATAAATTGTTGTGCTATTATCCTTCTGATTTGCTGTTTATTAAGAATTAAATAAATTACTGATGTGTTGATTGAGAGTTGAAATATGGCATAAAACTTTTGATGCTCATTCATAGTTTTAACATACATAACTCTTTGATTTTTCTCACTGTTAAACACACACAGAACTTTTAAGTTCTCCTCACTGTTTTAACATACATAACTTCTATGATTTTTCTCACTATTAACACACACTGAACTTCTGATTTTTAAATGCTCATAACGCACTGAACTGCCGATGTTTGCTCACTGTTTTAGTGTAATACAAAACTTCTGACTTGTGGCTCACTATCTGAATACCACCCAGAACTTCTGTGTTTTCCCTCTAACGTTTTTGCAGGACTTCAGAATGTACCAATCCAGAACCTCTGTTCCCATTCCCTCTGACGTTTCTTGCAGGGCCTTAGAGGGTATCAGTCCAGAACTTCTGATTCCACAGACGATCCTTTCTGAGTCACGCGCCTGGCTTCAGAACTTCTTACCCTTGTCTATTTTGCTTGCAGTAGCACGTTGTTTCTGTCTTTCATTTATTTCCCTTTTCATCATTTTTTTATATTAACATAAAAAACATAAAAATAATTTCCTTTTAATTTATTTCCTTAAGACAAAACATTTTCTAAACAAGTCCATTTCTTTCTTATATTGTGTATTTCAATAAGGTTGTAATAGATAATTAGGACTTAAATTCCTTGCAATCCCCATTCATAAATATGTAACCCCATCCCCTAAATATTGTAATAGCATATGACTTTACATTTCTGCAATTTATCGCTTTCGAATATAAAAGCTGGTAATTAGGGTGTGTATGGTAATATATGAATGGGTGGGTACAAATACATTTGAGCCTTTATCCTTTGTTTCTTAAACCATGAACCAAGCCATGTTACAACCCTTTAAAAGTCCTAATTGAAGCATGGTTTAGTTCGAAAGCATACTGTTACAAAAGGTATACTGACTCCTGTAAGGCTTTACTCAAAATCCTTATTTGAATTTTTCTTACAAAATTTCTTTACTCGCAAAAACGCATTTTCAAAAAAAAAAAATTCAAGACAAGCATAAACTTTCATTATTTGAATATCATTGTTTGCATATGGCTATTTGTTTGATAGCATAGAAATTCACACAAGGAAGATCCAGTGAACAAAAACTCTCTCAATGAAAAAAATCGTTTCAAGCGGGAAGACGCCTCCCATAACAGATCTCCTATCAACAAGGGGACATGACATGTCACTATCCAGCACACCTGGGGCAGTCCAGTCAAGATTCCAAGAAATCTCTCAAGAATTGCAGAGTAACCAGGGGCAGGTCTCCATCTTTGTCACTTGTGGCATTGAACGTCAATCTCAGCAAAGGGTTACGTACAATCAAACATTTTTTGGAAATGCCACAAACACTTGCTACTAGGGGCAATGACAAATATCCCCAAAATCCTTCTCATAGGATGACTCCCAGCAACGGTTTAATCTCTGAAAACCTTCCCCCAGCTGAGACAACCTCAAGAGTCCTCGAAGACTTTCCCCAACGAAGTCGTCACGTCTCTAGCAGACCGACAACAAGGTTTATTTCCCCAACAAACTACAGATTCCCCAGTTTGAGTTTGCCTTTCCAACTACTACAAATCAAAGGAACACAATTCCCTTTCCCCAGTAGACTACTCTACAATTCCCTACAAGTTACTGTGAAACCTGGACCCAACCAGATGTCAGTTCAACTTCGACCCTAGTAAAGCAACGGACAACCGAGACTCCATAACTCTTTTCCCAAGAAGGAATCAACACTCTCCAACAGAGTTTTCAATATTCCACAACAGAGTTCTCCTCAAACAACAAAATAGGAATCCTTGCTGGAAATATTAAAAGAAAATTTTGAAGACTCACCTTCTCTTCAACAGCAGTCATGGATTTATTTTCCCAAACTCGGACGTGTCACAATAGCATTTCATGTTCATACATCATGACACGCGCATACATATCGCATGCATCATAATCTCATTTATTTTGAGAACATCATGACATCATGCATCTCATACATCATGATATTGCATACAACTAACGTTTTACCTTTTTTCAGGAAAAGGTCAATCAACAGATGGCTACCATCAACCTTTTTAAGTTCAAGATTAATACCTGTAACAAGCACGGAAATCTATCTGTGGACGACTGATTGCAGATTAATACCTGTAACAAGCCAGGAAAACTATCTACATGAAGAGATTGAAGATTAACACCTGTAATAAGCCAGGAAAACTATCTTTCTTTCTCAGGTCAAAGATTAATACCTGAAACCAAACAGGTAAACTAATCTACATGACCAAACGAAGAAACCTTAGCTAGGTTCCTTCTCAGTTCCGATGTAGTTTTACCCAAACTCCTCACAAAGCAACCTTACCTACGTTCCTTATCAGTTCCGATGTAGTTTTACCCAAACTCCTCACGAAGCAACCTTACCTAGGTTCCTTCTCGATTCCGATGTAGTTTTACCCAAACTCCCCACGAAGCAACCTTACCTAGTTTCCTTCTCAGTTCCGATGTAGTTTTACTCAAACTCCTCACGAAGTAACCTTACCTAGGTTCCTTCTCGGTTCCGATGTAGTTTTACCCAAACTCATCACGAAGCAACCTTACCTAGGTTTCTTATCGGTTCCGGTGTAGTTTTACCCAAACTCCTCACGAAGCAACCTTACCTACGTTCCTTCTCGGTTCCGATGTAGTTTTACCCAAACTCCTCACGAAGCAACCTTACCTAGGTTCCTTCTCGGTTTCGATGTAGTTTTATCTAAACTCCCCACGGAGCAACCTTACCTAGGTTCCTTCTTGGTTCAGATGTAGTTTTACCCAAACTCCTCATGAAGCAACCTTACCTAGGTTCCTTCTCGGTTCTGATGTAGTTTTATCCAAACTCCTCACGAAGCAACCTTATCTAGGTTCCTGCTCGGTTCCGATGTAGTTTTACCCAAACTCCTCACGAAACAACCTTACCTAGGTTCCTTCTCGGTTCTGATGTAGTTTTACCCAAACTCCTTACGAAGCAAACTTACCTAGGTTCCTTCTCAGTTCCAATGTAGTTTTACCCAAACTCCTCACGAAGCAACCTTACTTAGGTTCCTTCTGGGTTCCGATGTAGTTTTACCCAAACTCCTCACGAAGCAACCTTACCTAGGTTCCTTCTCGGTTCAGATATAGTTTTACCCAAACTCCTCATCAAGTAACCTTACCTAGGTTCCTTCTCGGTTCAGATGTAGTTTTACCCAAACTCTTCACATTTCCCCAGCGAGTTGTTATACAGCCTGGACCCTTACCAGGTATACAGTCTAATTTCACCTCTTCAATCAAGGGTTAATTCCCCAATAGAGTAATGGACAACCAAAAGCTCCTAGACTTTACTTCCCAGTGCATAAATCAACATTCCCCGCAAAGTCCCCCTTGACAGCAGGTACAGGAATTTTCACCCAGGAATCTCTTATGCAACCAATCTTTTCTGGATGGCATCTTTAAGCCCATCTCCTACGATTTCCTGTTAACTCTCCAAATGGAATTTTTAAGCCCATTCCCTACATAATCAACTAACACTTCTTCGAGTGCAAATTTTCTGGGCACTCTAGTGTTCAATCATCTTCCACCTTCAAGTCACGAATGGCAGATTTACCAATCTAACTCTTCAGGTGTAAGAAGATTGAACAGGGGCAGCTGTTGTACCCCAAAATTTGTCCTCTCATTTCTCAAGGAATCACCCTGGATCCTCAAGTTTGCTTCCATCCAATCCCAAGCCTTGAACAACAATTTTCCAAGAGAACTGTTCACAAGGGCAAAATGGTCATTTGCATACTAAAGGAGTCAAACTATGACTTTTGAATCAAAAATCAAGTTCCAAGAATCATATTTCATAAAGGCATGAAATTGGTTCATCAAAAATCAGAAGTCAGAAGTTACTTTAAAAATCAAATTTTCTAAACATTTAGAAAATTTTCTAAGTGTCTAGAGAATATGACACTTTAGAACTTCTGGGCCAGCCTCTATGCAAGTACAGTCAGAAGTTGCAAACACGGTTTAGAACATGACCCCTCAATCAAAACATGTAGAAGCGATGCTCTTTGGTCAGAACATGATGATTCAGTCAGAACATGATGATTCAGTATATGGAGGCTATGTTCAACGCTCTGGTCAGAAGATGCCCCTTCAGCATTTGGAGGTTACATTTCTGATCTTCTTCAATCAGAACATCACCAAATCCCAATACCTCATTTAAACAACTGCTGCACTGCTACAATGCAATACTCTAACCAGCAGTTAATCCAGTCCACACTTGCATTTTGCCAAATCTTGTGTTTGCACCAAATACAAAAAGCTGTGATAAAAAAGAAATGGAACAGTGTGCCAAAAAAGCTCAAATCCCATCTGTATCCCCCCCCCAAAACCAAAAAAAATTCATCTAGAAATAAGTGGCTCCATCACACTTGCAAAGGGTTGGCTTTTGGAACGAGAGAACTATCAAGAGAGAAAAGAAATCTATGCAACCCCTTCATAAAAAATCCATAAATCCCAAACAGAAAAAAAAACCTTTGCTATTCCCTTTGAATCAAAGAACACAACCACTCTTCCGTCACTCTCGCTGACACCAGAACTTCTGAAGGCAGCATCTCAAAGCTCCAAGCATGCTCCAGGTTCAAGGTAAGTCTTTCTGACTTTGTTGTTTTTTCGTTCTGAACATCATTAACATGTAAATATCATAGTACTAATGTTGTACACATCATTGCATGAATAGGAAAACTATGGATCAAAACTTCTTGACTAGGGCTAGACTCAGATTTAGGATTATAACTTCTATAAGTTGTTGTGCTATTATCCTTCTGAATTGTTGTTTATTAAGAATTAAATAAATTACTGATGTGTTGATTGAGAGTTGAAATATGGCATAAAACTTTTGATGTTCATTCATAGTTTTAACATATAGAACTTCTTTGATTTTTCTCACTGTTAAACACACACAGAACTTCTAAGTTCTCCTCACTGTTTTAACATACAGAACTTCTATGATTTTTCTCATTGTTAACACACACTGAACTTCTGATTTTTACATGCTCATAACGCACTGAACTGCTGATGTTTGCTCACTATTTTAGTGTAATACAGAACTTCTGACTTGTCGCCCACTGTCTGAATACCACCCAGAACTTCTGTGTTTTCCCTCTAACGTTTTTGCAGGACTTCAGAATGTATCGATCCAGAACCTCTGTTCCCTTTCCCTCTGACGTTTCTTGTAGGGCCTTAGAGTGTATCACTCCAGAACTTCTGATTCCACAAACGATCCTTTCTGAGTCACGCGCCTGGGTTCAGAACTTCTGACCCTTTTTTGTTTTGCTTGCAGTAGCACGCTATTTCTGTCTTTCACTTATTTCCCTTTTCATCATTTTTTTATATTAACATAAAAAACATAAAAATATTTTCCTTTTAATTTATTTCCTTAAGACAAAAACATTTTCTAAACAAGTCCATTTCTTTCTTATATTGTGTATTTCAATATGGTTGTAATAGATAATTAGGACTTAAATTCCTTGCAATCCCCATTCATTAATATGTAACCCCATCCCTTAAATATTGTAATAGCGTAGGACTTTACATTTCTGCAATTTATCACTTTCGAATATAAATGCTAGTAATTAGGGTGTGTATGGCAATATATGAAAATCAAAAAATAGATCACCCTAATCAAGACTAAATGCATGCAATCAAACACTTGCACAGGAGCACCCTTAGGGTAATCCCACTTTGTTGCCTATCGGAAAAATAGTCATGTCCCTCGAACATGGGCGTTTTAGCAAAGACCCTCGATAAAAGATCGTATTCCCTCGATGTCCCTCGATGTTGCCTTCGGTAAACGATCTAGTCTCCTAAACGACATTTGCTAAAACGTCTCATAAAGTTGCCTTCTATGACTATACAAACGTCCCATACCCTTCCCTTCACATCCAATGATGGGGCTTCTTACTAAAACAGTGGTAAGATAGCAACATCTAAAGGAGGAGGAAAAGCACATCTAAGAACTTTTGAGTAGGTAGATTCGCTCCTAGTTACTCGCTTTCTCACAACAAAAACATTTTATGCACCAACACTCTCACTTTGAAACATTTTCAAAGGACAAACACTTTGTACGCGTTCTTATAGAAACGAGAGCCATTACAAAGAAAACCCTTTTCAAAATCACTTTCAAACACATCCCACAAACACCTCTTTGAACTATTTTCAAAACAAAACTTTGTACGCATTCTTATAGAAACGAGAATCATTACAAAGTCATATTTTCAAAAGACTTTCAAAAACCACACCACAAGCACGTTCAAACAAAAGCAAGTGATCTAGCAAGTAACTAAGAGCCCATGGAAAACCATGGATGAAAAGGGTGATAATTCCTTCCCTTTCTATAATCTACCCCCCGAACTCAAGAAACAATCTCTAAAGGTATTTCTTGTGCTTTTTCACCTTTCCTTTTGGATCAAAGAAAAGTCGATGGCGACTCTTGCTAAACCGCAACATTTGCGAATACAAAACGCATGACCCTCAAGTCATTTCTCCAACTGTATCACAAGTAATCATATTCAAAAATGCATATGTTCAAAAATAATCACTGGACATTTTCACAAACAAAATAGGAAAATAAAAACAAGTAGTTTTGCACTTTCAAAGGAATAACTTTGTATTAAATTGAATAAGCATTTTTGTACAAGGAGACAAACATCCTAGTAAGAGAATGTCGTCGTAAGAATGAAAACTAATACAAAGAAAAGCGGCTATGTGAAATAATCCCATTGGGTTCCCATTCTGCTATTGCCGTTATCTTCGAGCGTCTCATCCCTTTGTTGCTTGTCTGAAGCTGATTGGATTGATTAGTACCTTTTAACTTTGACAGTTGATACTGAAGATTGGCTGTAAGGTAATCCAACGGGACATAGTTATACGCTTTAAATCCCTAACTTTTGGCTGGACCGCCCTTTCGGGTTTTCAGTCCATCGGGATACCCTTTTTTGCCTAAGCCCGCTTTTCAGGTTTTCTACTTTCCAGGTGTACAGATTTTTCATATGTATATCCCTAATTTTTCCCGAACCCTTTTGGTTCGCCGGGATGCCCTAATCTTGCCCAGGTCAGTCGACCTAACGGGTCTTTATTCATGTGTAGTATCTTTTAACTATGTTCGCATTTACAGGGTGCGGAAGGTCGTTGCTGTCTATAGTGTTTAAGATCATGGCCCACCAGAAAATATGTTTTTGATCACAAATGGTCCTTCATATGTAAGAGTCCATTTGCCCCTGGGATCACCTTGCGATAGTATGATGTGCTTGATTACTAAGTCACCAGCCTGATATACTTGATGTCTGACCTTCTTGTTAAAAGCTTTGATCATACGTTTTTGGTATATTTGACCATGTCAGACAGCTGCGAGCCTCTTCTCATCAATCAAGTTCAATTGGTCAAGTCGAGTTTGAATCCATTCGTCTTCATTCAAACCTGCCTCCTTCATGACTCTCAAAGAAGGGATCTGGACCTCTATGGGTAGGACAACTTCCATACCATATACCAAAGAGAAAGAATTTTCCCCTGTTGATGTGTGCATTGTGGTGCGGTAACCATAAAGAGCAAATGGTAAAATCTCGTGTCAGTATTTATATGTCATCGTCATCTTTTGTATGATATTTTGATGTTTTTATTAGAAACTTCAACATCGCTATTCATCTTCGGCCAGTAAGGAGAAGAGTTATGATGTTGGATCTTGAATTGCATGTAGAGTTTGGTGATCATATTGTTATTAAGATTGGTACCATTATCCGTAATGATTCTTTCTGGGATACCATATCGACAGATGAGGTTATGTCTGATGAATCGGGCCACAAAGTTCTTGGTAACAGAAGCAAATGAAGTTTCCTCGACCCACTTTGTGAAGTAATCAATGGTGACCAGGATGAAGCGGTGCCCATTAGAAGTTGTAGGTCTGTTCTCCCCAATCATGTTGATGCCCCACATTGCTAATGGCCAGAGAGCAGTCAAGACGGTCAGAGGAACCAGTGGCACATGTACTTTATCAGCATAGATTTGACATTTGTGACAAGTTCGTGAATGTTGATAACAATCTGCCTCCATAGTGGACCAATAGTATCCTGCCCGTAGGATCTTTTTAGCCATAGTGTGTCCACTAGAATGGGTGCCAAAGGTACCTTCGTGTAAATCAGCCATAATCTTTTCTGCCTCACTCTTGTCTATGCATCGAAGCAAAGTAGAGTCGTGGTTATGCTTATAGAGGATTATATTACTGAAGAAGAATTTAGCAAAGAACTTTCTTAGGAACTTCTTATCATTGACTGAAGCTCCCTCAGGATACTCGTGGACATTGAGGTATCTTTTAACTTCATGGAACCAAGGTTTGTCCACTACTTCTTCAGTATAATTCTCATGACAGTATGCTGGTTCATCCATCCTCTCAATAGTGATCTGAGGAGCCTCATTATCCCACCTAATTTTGTACATGGATGACATAGTAGCTAGCGTGCCCGCTAGTTGATTTTCCTCTCGTGGAAAATGCTCAAGGGTAATTTCATTAAAATGTGGGATCAGTGTCAACACATGCTCTTTGTAAGGGATGAGATTAGGATGCTTCATGTCTCATTCTCCTCTGATCTGACTTATTATTAAGGCCGAGTCTCCAAATACACTTAAGGATTTGATCCCCAATCCTATAGCAGCTTTGAGACCCATAATGCACGCTTCATATTCAGCCATATTGTTGGTATAGTCGAAACACAGCCTGGAAGTGAAAGGAGTATGACAGCCTTCGGGAGATATGATCACAACGTCGATGCCATTGTCGGGTGCATTGGAAGCTCCGTTAAAAACCATAGTCCATCGGGATCCTTATTCAGGTCCGTCATACGGTATGAGTTCTTCACAATCATTCACCAACATGATGTCCTCGTCTGGGAATTCAAAGTTCATGGATTGATAGTCATCCACAACCTGATGAGCCAAATGATCAGCTAATACACTTCCTTTTATTGCTTTTTGGGTAGTGTACTGAATGTCGTATTCGGTTAGGACCATTTTCCATCTTGCTATTCTTCCAATAGGGCAGGCTTCTCGAATATGTATTTGATAGGATCCATCTTAGATATCAATAAGGTGATGTGAGTCAACATATATTGTCTTATCCGGCAAGCATCCCATGCCAGAGCGCATAAAGTTTTCTCGAGCAATGAATATCTGGTTTCACAGTCAGTAAACTTTTTACTCAGGTAGTATATTGCATGCTCTTTTCGGCCATACTCGTCATGCTACCCCAGCACACACCCCAATGAATTTTCCAAAACTTTTAGGTGTATGATCAGAGGTCTTCCCTCAACTAGAGGCATCAAAATTTGAGGCTCTTGAAGGTACTCCTTGATCCTGTCAAAGGCATCCTGGAAGTCGTCATTCCACTTCACCACTTGATCCTTCTTCAGTAATTTGAAGATTGGCTCACAAGTAGCGGTTAGATGAGAAATGAATCTGGCGATGTAGTTTAGACGTCTTAAGAATCCCCTAACTTCCTTCTCAGCGTGAGGATTGGGCATTTCTTGTATCTCTTTACCTTTGCAGGGTTTACTTCAATACCTTTGCCGCTGACAACGAAACCTAAGAGCTTACCGAATCTTACTCCAAAGGTGCATTTTTTCGGGTTCAACCTCACTTTGTATTTCTCCAGTCTTTCAAATAGCTTATGCAGGTGGTCAAGGTGTTCCTCTTCAGTTTGAGATCTGTCTATCATATCATTAACGTAGACCTCTATCTTGTGATGGATCATATCGTGAAACAAATCTACCATGGCACGCTGATAGGTTTCCCCAAGGTTCTTTAAACCGAATGGCATAACTTTGTAGCAGAAAGTGCCCATCTACGTGATGAAGGCCGTTTTCTCCATATCTTCAGGTGCCATTTTGATCTGATTGTACCAAGAGAAACCATCCATGAAGGAGAATACCTTGTGTTATACGGTGTTGTCAACCAGAACATCAATATGGGGAAGCGGGAAGTCATCCTTGGGGCTTGCCCTATTCAAGTCTCTATAATCCACACACATTCGTACCTTACCATCCTTTTTAGGTACCAGAACAACATTAGCAACCCATTATAGATAAGACATGATAGCTAAGAAATTGACATTGAACTGTTTCATGACTTCAGCCTTGATCTTTTTTGACATTTCTGGCCGCATACGACGAACCTTCTGTTTCAATGGAGGGCAGTCTATTTTTGTCAGCAGACGATGGACCATAATATCAATGTCGAGTCCTGGCATCTCTTCATATGACTACGCAAAGATTTTAACATAGTCATGTAGCATCTGAATTAAACGCTCCTTAACACTATGCTCTAGATTAGCACCTATCTTGACCTCCTTCTTGTCATCTTCAGTACCCAAATTTACTGTCTAAACTGGCTCTTCATGGGGCAGTATTTCCCTTTCTTCCTATTGTAACAGTCTGGAAAATTCCCCTGGTACCTCACAATCTTCCTCACCTTCGTCCTCGTCTTGGTAGATCGGGTTTGCAAAGTCGTAATTGGCAATAGCATAATTGTTACCAATGGGATCCCGATTGGATGTGGCTCTGCATTTCGATATGTGAGTGTGTGTAAGAGCATAACTATTTTTGATAAAGTAAAAGGTAGAAAAAAGAAAACAAAGAGCTTAAAATTTGCATGAAAAAACATCCCATGATTTATTAATGACATATGAAGATGAAGTAATAAACCTCACATATATACCATTGTGCCTCGATTAAGACACAAGGTTTTAAAGTTCCAACTGTTTAAATATTACAAGTTCAAAAATTAAAATACAATTACTCTTGAATAAAAGTAATAGGAACAAAATCTTTGGCCTCCCAATTGTTGAGACCACCTCTGATGGTTGGGAAAATCCACTCGTCCATGTCACAATCATTATCACTATCCTCCAATGCATTGACTCCATAATTGTTGATGCATAATGGAGGTCCCCCAGTGCGAGCACGTCGAACAACTCTTTTGCCCTCCGAAGTAAAACCCAAACCAAACATGTTAGATTTGTAGGGAATGTCTGGAAGTTGACCCCAAATGGTACATCCACCTTCCACAACTAATGCTTTAGTGTCCTTCAGAGAAGCCATTTTCAATGGAGGTCTGGTAATCTTCGGAACCTTAGTAGCAGTCTTGGTTACAACAACCAACTGTCGAACTTCATCAAAATTCTGACAGGGGGTCTCAACGAACTCGCTGTCCATTTCAACATACCTAAAAGAGTTCAGGTGGCTAACTATGTATTCCTCCTCCCCATGAACTGTGATAATATTTCCCTTGACTGGGTACTTGAACATCTAATGCAAGGTGGAAGTAATAGCACCAACCCCATAGATCCAAGGTCGAACCAATAAACAGGAATAAGACGGGTGGATGTCCATCACATAGAAGGTTGAATCAAAAGTATGAGTACCAACTTTGATAGGGATGTCCACTTCCTCGTGCGCCATTGTTTTAGAACCATCGAAGGCCCTTATCACAATGTTATTGGGCTTTAGTGTGAGTCCTTCGCAATCTAACCGGTCAAGAGAATTCACGGGTAAGACATTCAACGACGAACCTGTATCCACCAGAACATGGGCTAATGTAGTGCCCCTATACTCAACGGAGACATGCAGGGCATCATTTTGTTTCCTTCCCTTGGGAGTTAAATCAACGTTATAAAAAACCAGTCTATTATCAATAGTTAGACTAGCCACACAATTCTCAAATTGATCAGCGGAGGTCTCTTGGGGCACGTGGGCAGACTTCAGGAATTTTATTAAAGCCTTAACATGGGCCTCAAAGCACAGAAGTAAGGCTAGCATTGAGATTTTTGAGGGGGTCTGTCCCAACTGCTCCACGATGTTATAATCACTTTTCTTTATTGTCTTTAGTATCTTCCATTTCTTTTTTAGAAGCCTCGGGAATGACTTCTTTGTGCGCCTTTGTCTGAACAGGCTCAACCAATACCTCTTTGCCCCGAGTCTCGGTCGACTCAGTAGCAGGGATGACAACGAGGATAACAGTCTGAGTAACAATGGGAATACTGACATGAGAAGTTGTAGGAATAATCACGGGAATATCAACAATTTTTGGAGAGATCTCGGGAGAGAAAACAGTTCCGCTTCTCGTAATTTTGCTGGTTCAGATGATATTGTCGATGTCAGGATTATTAACTTCAGCAATTTTATTTTTAATAGCCAACAGGTCTTGCTTGACGCCTTGGTAATAGACATCAGCCCCATAATTCTAGGAAACAACTTTATCCGAGGAATATGGTATTATCCCCGGCATGGTGATGATCAAGGGAGCGAACTTGGGAACAGATGTAATCCTGATGGGTCTTTTGGTGGAGACCCTGGGAGGATTATCGAAAATGGTGATCATCGAGACATCTTCACAACAACTTCTTTTAAGGGGAATTTTTTCAAACATAATTTCTTTATTAACCATCAGGCGCTGGACGCCTATTTTTAACAACAAACAACCATCTGGTAGAGACATACATGAGTGGCAACCTTCACCACAACCCAGAAACAAACCGGATCGCAATAGATTATCTTTAATAGTCAAAATAGGAGTAGTTAATTCATCCACGGAGGAAAAAAAACATTCATCATCAAAATCATTGACACCTTGGCCATGTTTGGGCATTGGCGCTGTTATTATATTAGGTGTCTCTAGAAGGTCAAACTCAATCTCTTTCGCCTCGATAAGGTCTTGCACCTTATTTTTCAGAGCCCAACAATCATTTGTATCATGCCCTAGGCTCTCGGAATGATAAGAACATCGAGCGTTTGGGTTGTAGCGGGGAGATGTAATATTGGGATTCTTGGGAGCTTCCTGTAGAGTCACCAGATTGGACTTCAACAAGTGTGGCAATACTTGGGATAAAGTCATGTTGATCCGGGTGAACTGTCTTCTGGTCATATCTGGCCTGCGTTGATTGTTTTGTTGTTGATTTGATACATGATTGGAGATCATAACAACCCCTACCATCGGACGATTTTTAGTTTTGTTTTGATTTCTCTGGCCATAAGCAGCGCTGACTTCCTTCTTTCCAGTGAAGGGTTTCTTCGTCATGCTTGAGGATACATCTCTCTGAATCTTACCACTCTTAATACCAGCTTCTACCTGCTCACCAGTTAAGATCAGCGCAGTAAAGCCAACTGAAGAGCTTCCAATCAGATGGTTGAAGAATGGACTAGACAACGTGCTTAAGAACATATCCACCAGCTCTCTATCAGATAGAGGGGGCTAGACTCTTCCCGCGAGATCCCTCCATTTATGGGCATGATTTTTGAAACCTTCGCCAGAGCCTATAGCCATACTTTGCAGTTGTGTACGATTTGGTGCGAGGTTAACATTATACTGGTATTGCTTGTAAAAAGCCGCAACCAAATCTTCCCAATTGCGAATATTAATTCTTTCCAACTGATAGAACCATTCTAACTATGTCCCCGACAAACTTTCCTGGAAGAAATGTACCCACATATTCTTATCAGTAGTGTGGGGTTGAATTATCCTGACATATGACCTTAAATGCAGCTTAGGACAGGAGACACCTTCGAACTTAACAAACGTAGGGACCTTGAATTTTTACGGGATGATCACCCCTGAGACCAGTTCTAGCTCTTCAAAATCCAGTCCGGGTACCCTCTGGATCTCCATAGCATTGAGGAGATCCTTAAGCTGTTTATATTTATCATCAACAGGAGGATATTGTTCTTCAGAGTAGCCAACTTCATCTTCCTTAGACTCTGGGTTGTCATTTCCTTCCTTGTTTTGTCCTTCTTGATTATCTCCTTCACCCGACGAGGTTGTGAAATCTAGAGCTTGCATGGCCGGTCCTCTGAACCTTCTTCCTAAATTCAAAACACCGATTGGTTTCTTCGCCTTTTTCTTCTTATCTTTGATCATGAGAGCCTTCAGGTCCTCTTGTTCCTTAGCCAGATCCAGGAACATCTATTGGAATTGAACGATCTGTGCTTGGAGATCCTTTACTGTCTGTTCAATATCCATATTACTGAAATAAACAGTAGAAAGATAAGGAAACCTGTTGTGAAAAGAAACCTGTTTATGTTATGATGAATGAAAATGCATATGCAAATGATTTCAAGGAAACTAGGAGATTTAAATTTGCTTAGACAAAAGGAAACACGCGTTGTATTAATAAATCCAAATTGATTACAATGGAGGAAATAAATACAAAAATAAAACTCCTAAGACAAAAAGGTTGAACGCATCCTCTTTGACGCAATATAGGCGTTCAAATTTTGATCTTTATGAAGCTGCTTTGTGAGCTCCAGAAATTTCTTGTCACTGGCATATAATTGGTTCTCAAAGGTGTCTCGTTCTTCCTTGAGCTGGATCCAAGACTTTTGCAATTCTTCAAAGCTTGTTGGCATATCAGGATGAAAAATGATGTGAGACTCGTCCTCTTGATCAACAGACTCTGAGATCACTGGAAGGATAGCAGCGTATGACATCATGAGACTTTGAGCACGAGCTCACACCCATCTGAGGTAAGGCTTCAAAGGGATGGATTTTTTGCGTCCCAAGGTGCTGCTGTTAGTCTTCTTCAGCATCCCCCAAGCACGGATGAACCTCTGGTGATAACCTTGCAGATCATTTGAATAATTAAACATAATACCCTGGATGAGCATATCGTGGGGACCATCCCTTCGGGCTTAACCGAACTGACACAGGGCCAAAGAAGGGTTGTAGGCGATGCCTCCTCTAATGACAAGGAGTTGCACATTAGGGAACTCTCCACAGTGATCAATAAAAGAGATATCTTCTTGAGAGTGAGGGCACCGATAGATATCAAAGTGAGAAAGAGACATTATCCTTTGACTCCACCTTAAGCCTAACTCATTATTCATTACTGACCGAGGGAGGTGCAAAATAAACCACGGATAGAGAAAATGCGTACAACACATAAGAGTCCCTCATTTCTTCATGGTACGAGTTTGGAGTGAATGCAGAATATCTCCGAGAAATGTAGGCACTGGATTGCGAGCAAGGAAGATGTTGATGGTATTGACATCTACAAACTGGTTTGAATTGGGGAACAAAACCAATCCATAGATCAAGAGATCCAATACATCTTCAAAGACATGGTAACTTATAGCATCTAAGAATATCTGAGCTTTCTTCATTAGAAAATTTGCAAGGAGGCCCTTAACTCCACTTCTTCTTTCCCAGTTAGATTCAATGTCAGATGGTTTCAAATGCAGAGCTATGGCAACACTTTCAGCAACTGGTTCATGTTCTAAACCAGTTAAAGGTATTTTCTCCAATATAGGTGTACCAAGTATTTTGGAGAATTATTCCAACGTGGGCACCAACTGATAGTCTAGAAATGTGAAGCAATGGTGTTTAGGGTCGAAGAACTGGAACAAGACACTCATCATACCTTCGTCAAATCCAGTAGTAACCAAACTGAGAAAGTGACCATATCTCTTGTTGAATGATGAGCTCTCAGGAACTCTTAGGACCAATTCATTGAGCTTGGGAAGGACCTCTACAAAATTGATTCGGATGGTATTTCTGCGAATTAAATCCATGCCCTACAAAACAAAAGAAAATATAAATCTCCAGGCCCTTGAAATGGTTAGCATGCATGTTATGATGTTTATAATGTTATGGTTATGCTCTGAAACCATAGATATATTAAGCAAGTCACACAAAGACCCTAGGTTTAACGGCTTACGTGAGTTTTCAAAGGTAAGTACCCTCTTGAAGTTTAGTTGGCTCAACCTGTCCTATTAATAGTAACCGGGTTCTAAGGAGTCTCATATCATCGACCTTTATTTTAGGCATTTTTCTAGCTCAAGCACCGAAGTATTGCGGCCATAATATCCCAAAAGTCCAATCTCAATGAGTGTAGCATCGAGTATCAACCAATCTTCAGTCGGAACCAAAGCCGACCATCTCACTACTTTCTAATGGCATAGGATGAGTCAAATAAAGGTTCTAAAGGTTAGTTAGCACTTAATGACACTATAAGGAAGCCTAATGTTATCCTTGACTGACTCAAGGAACATTAGTACAAGCCAGAGTATCACGCTAACGTAGCTATCACTTTGTCCATATCGGTCTATGATATACAACCTCCATGATTTATCGCTACTTACCTAAAAAGGTGCCCCAGATCCGGGTATAAAATCTTTAACAAAATCCCAAGCAAAAACCCAAAAAATGTAAAATAAACAAGTCAAACAAAGAAAGCAAGTAAAGGTGATATAGCCCTAAGGTAACCCGACTTTTAAGTAAATGTCCCCAGCAGAGTCGCCAATTTTGTAATACGGTGGGAGAATTGACTTGGGTGTTTTTACGTTTGATCGTAATTGTTGCAGATAGCAAGAGTCGCCACCGGCTTTTCTTTTATCCAAATAGGAAAGGTTGAAAAGAACAGCAAAGACCTTTAGTGATGTTTTCTTGAGTTTGTAGGGTAGGTTATGAAAAGGGAAGGTGTTATCACCCTTTTCATCCGTAGTTATCTATGGGCTTTTTGTTGCTTTCTAGATCACTTGCTTTTGTTTGAAAATGTGCTTTGTGGTGTGGGTTTGAAAGTATTTTGAAAACGTCTTTGTAATGACTCTCGTCTCGATAAGAGTGTGTACAAAGTGTTGGTTTTTGAAAATAGTTCAAAGAGGTGTTTGTGGAAGGTGTTTTTGAAAGTGATTTTGAAAATGACTTTTTAATGATTCTCGTCTCTATAAGAATGCATACAAAGAGCTTTGTCTTTTGAAAATTTTTCAATTGAAAGTGTTGGTGTGCAAAAATGTTTTTGTTGTGAGCAAGCAACCAACTATGAGCATCCTACCTACTCAAAAGGTCTTATGTTCTTTTCCTCCTCCTTATGATGTTGTTATCTTACCATTGATTTGGTAAGAAGCCCCATTGTTGTATGTGAAGGGACGGGCGTGGGTCATTTGTATAGTCATAGAAGGAAACATATGGGAAAATTTAGCAATGTCGTATAGGGACTACATCGTTTATCGAAGGCAACATCGAGGGTCATCGAGGGGCTACGATATTTTATCGAGGGTCTTTGCTAAAACGCCCATATTCGAGGGACATGACTATTTTCCGAGGCAACAAGTGGGATTACCGTAGAGGTGCATGTGTGCAAAGTGTGTTTGATTACATGCCTTTTTATCCTTGATTTTTGGGTTGTCTACTTGTTGGTTTTATCTTGCCATACATCCTAATTACTAACATTTGTATAAAGCAACAAAAATGCAGAAAATAAATATCCTAACTATTACAACCATATTGAATAGCAAGAAAATATAAAGACAAAACAAAAATAAAGTAAAAGAGAAAAAATGACTCCTTCGATCCAGGCAGTAGGCTATTTTGATTCCCCCTTATTTGGCTTCCTTCGATTGGGAATTAGTGTGAGGTACATCCTTCGATTGGGCCTGGAATCAGTATTAACATGCCTTTTAATTTCGTCCTTTTCCTGCTTCTTTTGATTGGCTTGGAAGTCAGCATGAAGTGCACTCTTCGTTTCAAAATTCCTTGCTGCCTCCTTCGATCGTAGGAATGAAAAAACTCCCTAGGTTGAGATTCGAAAGGCTTTAATGCTTAGCCAATCGAAGGATACAGAGGACCGGTCTAAACTTGAAAATACAACTAACAAGTGTAACTTTTGAAAGCTACAGGATAGGGCTTAGCACAAGATTATTGGGCACCAAAATCCCAAGTCTAACTAGTTAGGATTGAGACTTTCAACATACAGGCAATAAGGATCAAAAGTTAGGGCATGGTCAACTTCCTAAATGGGAAATCTACATTTTACTTTTATTGGTATGTACGAATGATATTTAAATGAAATAGTTCCAAGTTTAGAGAGAAATTACCTCTTGAAGTGCTTAATCGAAAGAGTTGTAGGTGACTTCTTTGGTAGTGGATGGAGCTTCGCTAGAATTTTCCTGAAGCTAGTTCAGTTACTGCTTGGTTTGGGAAGTCACGGAATCGAAAGAGAGTATATGATGGTGGTGAGTGAATCGAAGGTTATTATGTAACAGTACAGAGAGCGAATCGAAAGACTATTATGTTGTAGTTAGGGGATGGGTCGGAGGTTAGTTATCTGGCAGTTGAGGAGTGGATCGAAGGGTTCACTAATGTATGAAGGGTTCTGAGTTTTTCAGAATTGGAGTGCTTGGGAATATTTGAGAATGTTTGAGAGTTTTGAGAAGTTGATAATTTTCTCACAACTAGATCTTTTTGACTATCTGGGGCCCCTAAGATGTGTGATGGAAGCTCTTATTTATAGATAATTTTGGCTGATGTTTGGGAGGTAAAATAAAAGAGATTTGAACAAATTGGGTATGCTGTTCTTGTAGCTTTCGAGGTGCACTCTTGTATGCCATTTTGGTGCAAGAATAGGGGCAGCATTGCTGGACTGCTTTGTAGCAGTTTTGGAGTGTTGTGGCCAGTGCAACAGGATTGTACTTGGCAGCACATAGGACTCTGGCCAGCAAGCATCTTTTGACATTTCAAACTTTCATTTTGAATTCAATAGTCCATGCCTTTGACCAGGTCCTTTTCCTTAGACAATAATATTTGTTTCCAAATAGCATGTGTCTTTCGAATGGACCCTTTTTGTGCATCCTTTGAAGGGGGCCAAATGGGTGTTCTTCGACTTGAAACATGTATGTGCCCTTTTGAAGGGACCACATGCATGACTTGCAATTATTCAGATGGGCCACCAAGGTATAACCTTCGATTGGGACACCCATATATGTCATAGTGTAAAGGATATGCGTGTTGAGGTTTTTCAAGAGGGAATCAAAGCTTATATGCAGGGGGTCCCTTGCTTTGTGAGCGCTAGCATAAAGGGAAATTTTTGCCTTGTGAATTTGGCAGACATGCAAGACCATTGGCTTCTGAGTCGAAGGGTAGCTGCAGGAGGCCATTGACTTGTGCCTGCTAGCTTGAAGAAGGTCCTTGCCTTGTGAATTGGGGGCATGCGTAAAGGAGGCACTTGTCCTCTAAATCGAAGGAAGCCACCAACTTCTGTATTGAAGGGCATCATCAAGAGGCTTTTCCCCTTTGAATCGAAGGAGGCTATATGAGGCTTTTTCCCCTTTGAATCTAAGGAGGCTACAAGAGGCTTTTTCCAGGTGCACCCAACTTGATTAATGAGAAAAGGCTTACTGTTGTCTGTCATGGTTAAATGTATCAAAAATGGATGATCAAGGCTTTCAACAAAAAGGTCAGACGCCAAGTGTATCAATTTCGGGACTGGTGATCAAACGTATCATACTGCCGCAAGGTGACCCCAGGGGAAAATGGACTCCTACATACGAAGGACCATTTATGATCAAAAACATATTCTCTAGTGGAACAATGATCTTGACCACCATGGATGGCGACGATCTTCCGCACCCTGCGAATGCAGACATAGTCAAAAGATACTACGCATAAGAGACCCGCTAGGTTGACACACCTAGGCAAAACAAGGGCATCCCGGAAGACCAAAAAGGTTCGGGCAAAAATTAGGGATAAAATAAAAAATCTGTACACCCAGCAAGTTGAAAACTCGAAAGGACGGCTTGGGCAAAAAAGGGTTTCCCGGTGGACGGAAAACCTGAAAGGGCGGTCCAGGCAAAAGTTAAGGAATTAAAGTGTATGACTATGTCCCGTTGGATCACCTTACGGACAACCTTTGGCTTCAACTGATAAACTCAGAGGTTCTGATCAATTCAATTATCTTCGGACGAGGCAACAAATAGACAAGATGCTCGGAGATACGAAGGCTATAACAAAATGGTACCCCCATGGGATTATTGCACGTAGCTATCTTTTCTTTGTATCAAAATTTTCATTTTTTACGATAGTATTCTCTTGCCAGAATATTTGTCTCATTGTACAAAAATACTTACTCAAAGTCAATACAAAGATATCCCTTTGAAAGTGCAAAACTATCTATTTTTTTCCTTTACTCTTGTGATTTGTTTACAAAAACGTCCAATAATTCATTTTTTAACATATGCATTTGAACATAATTACTGTTTATAAATAAACAAAATAGAAAGACAATCACCGATGGCTTTAAGAGGAAGGTAAATCTCTCTATTCTATTTCAATAATCCCCCGCAGTGTGCAGTTCAATCCCCAGCGGAGCAGAGCTTTTAGTTATCAATCCCCAGTAGAAGTCGTCAAATTTCTTCGAATTCCCCAAGCAAGATTTTCCAAGCAGTACACGGCTTTCCCCTTACAACAAAGTTTATTTATCCAAGAAGAAATTCATCAACACTTAGACTTCACAACATGAAGAATTATACTCCATATCCTCAGCAGTGGTCGGGGATTTATTTTCTAATATCCAACAGCAGTGTAGCAGATTAGCTCACATGAGCATACATCGCACCCATATATCATAAACATTGATGACACGAATGCATTATACTATGCATTTCATACAACATAATATTGCATATTAGCTAACATTTTACCTTTTTCAGGATAATATTAATCAAAAGCTACCATTAACAATGTTCAAAGCTTTTAGATACAGTTCTGATACGCTCCAGACACGAATGCCATTCTGATACTCGTTCTAACTCAGCTTTCAGATACAGCTCAAATACGCTCCAGACACAGATGCCATTCTGATACTCATTCAGACTCGGCTTTCAGATACAGTTCAGATACGCTCCAGACACGGATGCCATTCTGAAACTCATTCATACTCAGATTTCAGATACAGTTCAGATACGCTTCAGAAACAGGTGCCATTCTGATACTCATTTAGACTCAGCTTTCAGATACAGTTCAGATACGCTCCAAACACAGATGCCATTCTGATACTCATTCAAATTCAATTTTCAGATACAGTTCAGATACGCTCCAGACATGGATGCCATTCTGATACTCATTCAGTTCTCAACTTCCAGATACAATACAAATATGCTCCAGACACGGACGCCATTCTAATACTCATTCAAAATCAGCCTCCAGATGCAGTACATATACGCTCCAGATACAGATTCCATTCTGATGCTCATTCTTTCAGCTTACCAATTACAATTCATGAATCACTTTGGATGGAATCTACAAGCCCATCTCCAAAAACTTTCTATCACTTCTCAAATTGCATCTTTAAGCCCATTCCCTCTACCATCACATCACTGAGTGTAAATTACTAGGCACTCTAGTGTCCAATCATCTTCCACCTTCGAGTCACGAATGGCAAAACTAGCCAATCTAAATCTTCAGGTTTAAGAAGATTGAACAAGGGCAGATGTTGTACCCCAAAATTTGCCCTCTCAATTATCAATAATTTGCTCACAAGATCTCCTTGGGCTCAAGACTGAACTAGGGTTTGATCAGCTCAAAACACCTCCTCAAGCAATGCTGACCAAAATTAGGGTTTGAGTTTGCACAAGGATTTTTGAACTTTCTATGCCCCATATGACTTTCATGGATCATTGTGTACCCCCAATATCACTCATGTTAAGTTTCAAGCCTTGGATCACATTTTTGCTCAGTCAATTGAGCAGTTGACCTAAAAATCAGTTGTATTGGGGAAAAATTCAAGTATGGCCAATTTACAATCAAACTTCTTAATTTTTGATCCTTAGAAACATCTTAAACTTATATGTATCATTTTATCAAGTTTGTATCACAAATCCTCAAGAAATTTGATCAAATATCCAAAAGGGCAAAATGGTCAAAATTAGGGTTTTGACTGAGAAGGGGCAATTTCTTATTTTTGACCTAGCAAATGGTCAATTGGTTTAAGGCATGATCTCAAGAGTCTAATTGAATCATTTTGACCTAATGACATGGTTCAAAACATTGCGAGTCCATTGGATTGACAAATGAATTTTTCAGTCAACTGATCAAAAGTCAACTGTATACTGAAAAGTTAAACTTTGACTTTTTGGTCAAATTCAAGTGCCAAAGATCATAATTCATCAAAACATGTCAAAATATTAAACTTATTCATAAAGAAATCAAAAAGTCAAGATTTCATTTTGAAAAGTCAAAATTTCTAAACTTAGAAATTTTTCTAAGTGTTGGAAATTTCAAGTTTTTTTTATAATTTTGAACAAAATTTTCACTATGATGCAAGATGATTCAAGAGAAACTTCCAACATGAAAGTTGTAGATCTCCATGAAATATACAATTTTTATTTACCCAACTCCTTCCAAAAATTCTTGGATCTCAAGTTATAATTTTATGAACATGTGGTCATGAAACTAAACACTTAGTGAAATTTTGCCCTAATTTAGTCAGGATTTTGACCTAACTTTATGGCACTTTTTCATATAGTTCCAAGGGGAATATTCAAAAGCAATTTAAATATGGGTTGTAGATCACATTGAAATCTTTCCAAAATGTCTAAGAACTCCTTGAGATCATTCTTGAGTAGGGAGAATCGAAGAGATGAAATTAGGGGTTTGTCACTTGAATTACAAGTCCTTTTTCATGAACACATGAACCAAATCCGTGCTAGGCTGCATAATCATTGCTTTACAGGCCTCAAACTTGTTTTTCACTCCATAATAAAATGTTTACACAGCGGTTAGGGCTTTGATCCAAGCAAATGAGCTATTATCCAAGTTGCATTTCCATTAATGGCACAAAGTTAACATTGCCATTCTTGTAAAGCAAGCTTTTTGCATAAAGTTCATTCTTGAGCCTCTAACTTGTTCCCTATGATCACACTCCATCCACAAATTCAGAAGAAAGCTTGTTTAAAGCATAACCACTCTATCTTATCAAGTACACAAAGCTTTGAAACTTGAATTTCTCAAAAAATTACATGTTATGCATAAACTTGTGATTTTGAATCCTGATCAACAAGAGGTCTCCAAACTTGTTGCTTATAAATAGAGTCACTATTTATGAGATAAAGTACGAGCTTAAGCACCATGAAATACACCAAAAATCTCTCAAATCAGAAATTTCCCAAAAACTCCATTGTTGCACAGTTTCTGACCTTGAACATCAAACTCACATTTCCCTCGTGCGTTTCTTGGCCTTTTAGTTTCTAAAGCTTCCTTACATCAAGTGTAACCTATCCCTGTCCCTGTTTCATTACGGTAACATCATTTACCTTATCCTCCATAAACAAAAATAGTGCCTTGCACATTGACTTATCCAAATCATTTCAGCCACTCTCAACTCAACCAAACCATTGCATTAGCTTCCTAGGACCTCAAGGAAGCTAACTTGATCATCACCATCACTTGAAACAAGCTCAAACACAAAACACGATTTCCAGTTTTGAGGTAAGTTTTCTCAACTTGGAACTCTTCATACAGGTATCCTCAATAGTTTATTTATGAATAAAACATGTAGATATCATTGCCCTGAAGCTAACCATGTCCATAGTTTCCATTAATTTTGCTTGAGCTTAGAAAATTTTGAAACTGAAACTTCTAAATTTTTTAGGGTTCAGATTAGGGACATTAAAATTCATGCTTATCTTTTATCTATAGTTTTAATACTTTACATTTCTGGAATCGTGAGAAAAATTGCTACAAGTTTCATGTTTACAGTTTTCATTTTTGATGAGAAATGAGCAAGTTACAGTTGGTCTGACTGGAGGTTGAAGATGAAGTCTTCAGGGCGCGTTTTGTCTTGTATATTTATTGTTTTGCTTATGTTAACAGATGTATAGCCACCCCAGTGGTAGAAGCGCACGCCTGTAACCTATGGGACATGGGTTCGAACCCCAGTGGTACCCTTTTTCATTTTCACACATTTTTGGCATTTTTGACCTTTTTTTAGCGCGTGGGCCTTTATTGGGCTTGCTTTGTTTCTTTTTTTTACTGACTAACCCCCTTGCAGGCTCTTGTGACCCCTGGCCCAAGTTTATTTATTTGTTTATTTATTTCATTTTTGTTTTCTTAAATATTTTTTTTTCTAAATACCAAAAATCCTAAAAAATAAAAAAAAATAGATTTATATCTTGACTTATTTTATTTTTTTTCACAAAAAATATTTTTATTTTATTATACTTTATTTATTTTATTAACTAATCTTGTAAACTTAATTATAATTATGTTTTTTTATTATTTATTTATTTTTCACACCATTTTAAAATACATTATTTTTAATATTAAAAAAAAGGCCAAAAATATTTTATAATACTATAAATATTTTTAAGATAAAAATACCAAAAAAATACTTTTCTTAAACTTATTTTCTTTTGATTAATTAATAGAACTAGGGTTTTACTTAAAATATTTTCTTAATAAAATTCAAATTTAATTAATTATTTTCTTTATTTAATTAAGTTAAGACAAAATCCCTTTTTCATGAAAGTCAAACAAAGATACATTTTCTTTACATTTTGCATTTTTTGTACAATCATTAATTTTATACTTTGTATTTATTTATTTCCTTATACATTGATATCAATTCAATATGGTTGTAATAGACTAATTACGTTTAAATTCTTGCAATCCCCATTCATGAATTTGTATACCCCCCTCCCCACAAATGTTGTAATAGCGTAGTAACTATAAATTTCGCAATTTATCGCTTTTATATAACATGCTAGTAATTAGGGTTTGTATGGAAAGACTAAAATCAATACTTAGAAAATCTTAATTCAAGACAAAAACAAGCTTGAAAATGATACACTTGCACACAAGCACCCCTAGGGTTATCCCATTTGGTTGCCTTATACAAAATGGCCATATTACGCATGTAAGGTATCTTAGCAAAAACAAAGCAAATACAAGATCATAGTCCCTCGATGACGCTATCTAAGTTGCCTTTCAAATGATCTTAGTCCCTAAAAAGAATGCTAAGATACCTTGCAACATTGCTAATCATGGTTATACGATGACCCACGCCCGTCCCGTTTACATCCAAAGATAGGGTTGCTTACCAAATCAATGGTAAGATAACAATGTCAAAGGAAAAATAAATGAACATGAAAGACTTTTAAGTAGGTAGAATGCTCCTAATTACTTGCTCCATTTCAAAACAAAACATCCTTGCTATTTTTCAAAACAAATACCTACACTTTCAAAACATCTTACAAATTTGAAAACATTTTCAAAAGATCAACATCTTTGTATACATTCTTACAAACAAGAATCATTATAAAGATTGCCTAAACAATGGCCTCTTTACAAAATACTTTCAAAAACCACACCTAGCACGATTTCAAACAAAAAGCAAGTGATCTAGCAAGTAACTAAGAGCCCATAGAAAACCATTGATGAAAAGGGTGCTAACACCTTCCCTTTTCATAATATACCCCCCGAACTCAAGAAATAATATCAAAGGTCTTTCCTGTGCTTTTTAACCTTTCCTGTTGGATAAAAGAAAAGTCGGTGGCGACTCTTGCTAATCGCAACATTTGCGATCAAACGCAAAATGAACAAGTCAGTTCTCCCACTGTATCACAATGGACATGCCAATGTAACTCTTAAGGTTCAAGAAGATTTAATAGGGGCGTTGTTGTACCCCAAAATTTTCCCTCCCATTTTCCTTCAAGGCATTCTCATAAGGTCCTCAAATGCTCAAGGTTTCTTAAGAATTGATCAGACAAATTCTCCTCCTAGGAAATGGGTCCACAACTAGGGTTTGGTATTTTTCAAGGAAGATTGGGTTTTAAAGGTATCAAGTGGTTTTCATGGTTCTCCATAGGTCTTAAAGAATGCTCATGTCAAGTTTCATGCCTTGCATAACAAGTTTGCTCAGTCAATTGCTCAAATGATGAAAAATCAACTATATTAGGCAAAAAGTCAACCATGGTCAACATACAGTCAAACTTCAAAATTTTTGGTCAACATCAACATTTTAAAGTCATATTCATCATTTGATAAAGGGTTGATCATGATTCCTCAAGAAAAAACCCTCAAATCATCAAAAGTCAAAAGTTGTCAAATTAAGGTTTCCTTAGGAGAAGTCTACTGAACTTTGACCAAGCATAACTTTCACATGCTTCATCAGATTTTCCCCAACCAAAGCTGATTTTGAAGGGAATTAAACTATCTAAAACTTTGCCTATCTAAGCTCAAGTCTAAAAAATGCATCATTTCAGAGATATAAGCCAATACTGTACATGTCATTTCAAAAGTCAACAAAAATACACTTTTTGTCAAAGAAACTTACATCAAGATAAAGTCTTCAAAAGAAAAAATGGTCAACATAGAGATTCTAGAGGACATCTTGTGAATTCCAAAAAGTCCTAGATAACCTTTTAAAATATGCAAATTGAGTGAGTTATGACAATTGCAATTTGGGAAATTTTGAGCAAATGCATGAAGTTCATATTGAGCAAGCTTGATATTTTGGGCTATTGGGCCATGGTTTAAGAGTCCAAACGTGTATACACCTCAGAATTCATTCATACACCCTTTAGCCTTGTTTTATTTTAATTATTTTTGATTTAATTCATTTATAATATAAAATAAAATAATATAAAATTATATCTTACTAGAAGAGTCCAAGCCCATCATTTGGTTACCCTAAATTTCTGTATATATTAAGACATCAAAGATAGAACCTAGACACAAAATCCTTGGCTCTCAAACTTTTCCAAATTTCCAAATATTTTTCAAGAACCCTAAAGTTCTCAAACCCTACTTTCAAGCCCCTTCACCATAGAGCCTTTGTTCCATTCTATTCCAGCAAGCATATAGAGTAAGTTTGGACAAAATTTGATGGTCCAAAACATGTGAATCTCACTATATGGTATCACGGATATTTTCATGCTCATGACATTCATATCTTGTTTTCTTGTTTGCTTTAACATTTACTAACGTCCCTAACTTGTTTATGAGTATTGATAGTGCAGGTTAGAACAGTCATGGAGGTCCCATGCACCCTGAATCGTAAAACACCACGCTAGCACTAGTCTCATGTGTTGTCATTATAGCTCCCAATCCCTTGCGCTTTAGCCCATGAAAACAACACCATTGGATTCAGAAGGTTTGATTTAGGAGGGTAGAGTCCCCTTCATGCGCTAAAGTTTGCTATTTTTACAGGTGTAAGAATTGGCTCGTCGGAGAAGACGACCGGAGCTAGGGCTCCGGCGATTCTCCGGTCCCTATGACTTGTTTTATATTATATTTATTTTGATCAATTATGTGCACGGATGAAACGGCCACCCCAGTGGCAGAACCGCACACGATAAAGCATTAGTCTCAAAGGGCCTGTGTTCCATCCAGCCTTTTAACATTTTGTTTCTTCAATTTCTCATATTTGTGCAGGTTGATTACAAAACATGTTGGAGGCGTATCCAGGACACAGGCGCGCACTTGGCCTGGTGGTATGCATGCTACATAAAGGTTTTGGGGGGCATGAGTTAAACACTCATCTCTAGCATTTATTTTCTCTAATTTTTTTACTAACATTATTTGCACTTTTTACTTTAACCCTAATTATTAGTAAACCCTAATTATTTTTTTAATCAACATTAAAACAAATTAGGTTTAGTTTCTTTCTCATAAAATAATTTTTATTTTTTATTTATTAAATTAATTAGGATAAATAATCTCGATTAATTTAATTACCTAACTTTTTTTGATTAATTAAAATCAATTAGACTTTAGGATGATTATCAAAACTTTTCGTCAAACGATTACAAAACAATCTTTAATCTTTGCGTGTTTACCTTCACATTAATTTTCCCGATTATGTAACTGCTACAGTTTGTAACAGTTTTAATTAGGGTTTTTATTTGCTTTACTTTTCCCCCGATTTTGCAGTTTTGTATCCCCTTTCTCGAAGCTTTGTAATAGCGTAGGATCTTTACTTTCTGTAATTTATTGCTTTCTTTATAACTGTTAGTAATTAGGGCATGCATGGAAAGACATAAAAATGAACATAGCTAAACCTAAATACAAGATTAAATAAGTGAATTAAATCGTTATTCACACACATACCTCTAGGGTAACCTCACTTGTTGCCTTCGGAAAAAATGCATTCATGTCCCTTGAATGCGGGGACGCTTTAGCAAAGACCATCGAATAAAAGATCGTAGTGCCTCGATGACCCATTTGATGCTGCCTTCGGTAGACGACCTTAGTCCCTTAAGATGAAATTTCTAAAGCGCCCTATAAGTTGCCTTTTTGAAAGTATTTTGATATTGTGCTTTGTATACATTCTTACAAACAAGAATCATTATAAAGATTTCCTAAACAATGGCCTTTTTACAAAATACTTTCAAAAACAACACCAAGCACAATTTCAAACCAAAAGCAAGTTATCTAGCAAGTAACTAAGTGCCCATGGAAAACCATGGACGAAAATGGTGCTAACACCTTACCTTTTCATAATCTACCCCCCGAACTCAAGAAATAATCTCAAAGGTCTTTCCTGTGCTTTTTCAACTTTCCTTTTGGATAAAAAAAAAGTTGGTGGCGACTCTTGCTAACCGCAACATTTGCGATCAAAAGCAAAACAAACAAGTCAGTTCTCCCATCGTATCACAATGGACATGCCAATGTAACCCTTCAGTTTCAAGAAGATTTAACAGGGGCGTTGTTGTACCCCAAAATTTTCCCTCCCATTTGCCTTCAAGGCATTCTCATAAGGTCCTCAAATGCTCAAGGTTGCTTAAGAATTGATCAGACAAATTCTCCTCCTAGGCAATGGGTCCACAACTAGGGTTTGGTATTTCTCAAGGAAGATTGGGTTTTAAAGGTATCAATTGGTTTTCATGGTTCTCCATAGGTCTTAAAGAATGTTCATGTCAAGTTTCATGCCTTGCATAACAAGTTTGCTCAGTCAATTGCTCAAGTGATGGAAAATCAACTATATTAGGCAAAAAGTTAACCATGGTCAACATACAGTCAAACTTCAAAATTTTTGGTCAACATCAACATTTTTAAGTCATATTCATCATTTGATAAAGGGTTGATCATGATTCCTCAAGAAAAACCCTCAAATCATCAAAAGTCAAAAGTTGTCAAATTAAGGTTTCCTTAGGAGAAGTCAACTGAACTTTGACCAAGCATAACTTTCATATGCTTCATCAGATTTTCCCCAACCAAAGCTCATTTTGAAGGGAATTAAATTATCTACAACTTTGCCTCTCTAAGCTCAAGTCTAAAAAATGCATCATTTGAGAGATATAAGCCAATACATTACATGTCATTTCAAAAGTCAACAAAAATACACTTTTTGTCAAGGCAACTTACATCAAGATAAAGTCTTCAAAAGCAAAAATGGTCAACATAGAGATTCTAGAGGACATCTTGTGAATTCCAAAAAGTCCTAGATAACCTTTTAAAATATGCAAATTGAGTGAGTTATGACAATTGCAAGTTGGGAAATTTTGAGCAAATGCATGAAGTTCATATTGAGCAAGCTTGATATTTTGGGCTATTGGGCCATGGTTTAAGAGTCCAAACGTGTATACACCTCTGAATTCATTCATACACCCTTTGGCCATGTTTTATTTTAATTATTTTAATTATTTTTTATTTAATTAATTTATAATATAAAATAAAATAAGATTAAATTATATCTTACTACAAGAGTCCAAGCCCATTATTTGGTTTCCCTAAATTTCTCTATATATTAAGACATCAAAGAAAGAACCTAGACACGAAATCCTTGGCTCTCAAACTTGTCCAAATTTCCAAATATTTTTCAAGAACCCTAAAGTTCTCAAACCCTACTTTCAAGCCCCTTCACCATAAAGCCTTTGTTCCATTCTATTCCAGCAAGCATATAGAGTAAGTTTGGACAAAATTTGATGGTCCAAAACATGTGAATCTCACTATATGGTATCACGGATATTTTCATGCTCATGACATTCATATCTTGTTTTCTTGTTTGCTTTAACATTTACTAACGTCCCTAACTTATTTATGAGTATTGATAGTGCAGGTTAGAACAGTCATGGAGGTCCCATGCACCCTGAATCGTAAAACACCATGCTAGCACTAGTTTCATGTGTTGTCATTATAGCTCTCAATCCCATGCGCTTTAGCCCATGAAAACAACACCATTGGATTCAGAAGGTTTGATTTAGGAGGGTAGAGTCCCCTTCATGCGCTAAAGTTTGCTATTTTTACAAGTGTAAGAATTGGCTCGTCGGAGAAGACGACCGGAGCTAGGGCTCCGGCGATTCTCCGGTCCCTCTGACTTGTTTTATATTATATTTATTTTTATCAATTACGTGCACAGATGAAACAGCCACCCCAGTGGCAGAACCGCACGCGATAAAGCATTAGTCTCAAAGGTCCTGTGTTCGATCCAGCCTTTTAACGTTTTGTTTCTTCAATTTCTCATATTTGTGCAGGTTGATTACAAAGCATGTTGGAGGCGTATCCAGGATACAAGTGCGCACTTAGCCTGGTGGTATGCATGCTGCATAAAGGTTTTGGGGGGCATGAGTTGAACACTCATCTCCAGCATTTATTTTCTCTAATTTTTTTACTAACATTATTTGCACTTTTTACTTTAACCCTAATTATTAATAAACCCTAATTTTTTTTAATCAACATTAAAACAAATTAGGTTTAGTTTCTTTCTCATAAAATAATTTTGATTTTTTATTTATTAAATTAATTAGGATAAATAATCTCGATTAATTTAATTACCTAACTTTTTTCGATTAATTAAAATGATATAGACTTTAGGATGATTATCAAAACTTTTCGTCAAACGATTACAAAACAATCTTTAATCTTTGTGTGTTTACCTTCACATTAATTTTCCGGATTATGTAACTGCTACAGTTTGTAACAGTTTTAATTAGGGTTTTTATTTGCTTTATTTTTCTCCCGATTTTGCAGTTTTGTATCCCCTTTCCCGAAGCTTTGTAATAGCGTAGGATCTTTACTTTCTGTAATTTACTGCTTTCTTTATAACTGCTGGTAATTAGGGCATGCATGGAAAGACATAAAAATGAACATAGCTAAACCTAAATACAAGATTAAATAAGTGAATTAAATGGTTATTCACACACATACCTCTAGGGTAACCTCACTTGTTGCCTTTGGAAAAAATGAATTCATGTCCCTTGAACACGGGGACGCTTTAGCAAAGACCATCGAATAAAAGATTGTAGTCCCTCGATGACCCTTCGATGCTGCCTTCGGTAGACGATCTTAGTCCCTTAAGATAAAATTTCTAAAGCGCCCTACAAGTTGCTTTTATGACTGTACGATGACCCATGCATGTCCCTTCACATCCAACGATAAGGCTTCCTACTAACTAATTGTGGGATAGCACTATTTAAAGCAGGAGGAAAATAACGCGAAATACTTTTGAGTAAGGGTAGATAGCTCGTAATCGCTTGTTCACACAAAAAACATCTTTTTATACAAACACATTTCTCTGAAATATTTTCAAAAATAAACACTTTGTACGCGTTTTTAACTTATACGAGAATCATTATAAAGTTGATAAACTTATGCATTTTCAAAATATTTTCAAACACATACATAAAAGCATTTCAAACAAAGTGAGCTAGCGATTAAGAGCCCATAGATAACTACATATGAAAAGGGTGTTAACACCTTCCCTTTTTATAACCTACCCCCTGAACTCAGAAAATCTCGAAGGTCTTTCCTGTTCTTTTAACCCTTTCCTTATTGGATAAAAGCAAAGTCGGTGGCGACTCTTGCTATCTGCAACATTTGCGATAAAATGAAAACCTATTAAGTTCTCTCACCGTATTATAGAACTTGCGACTCTGCTGGGGAGAACTAAAAAGTGGGGTTACCTTAGAGTTAGATCACTTTTAAATGTTTTCCTTGGTTGATTTGTATGCTTTATTTTTAAAGGGTTGTTTGGGTTTTATTTCTTGCAAAGATCCTATACCCAGATCTGGGGGGGGGGGGGGGGCATTTTAGGTAAGTAGCAATAGACCATGGAAACTATACAGCGTATACCGATATGGTTGAGATGATGGCTATATTAGTGTGACACATTGGTTGGTACTAGTACCCCTCCAGTCAGTCGGGGAGCATACTAGGCTGTCGCGTGATGTCATAAGCACTAACTAACCTTAGAACCTTAATTGGCCCAACTTATCCATTAGAAGGTAGTGAGATAGCCGACTTTGGTGCAGTTCGAATTTGGTTAATAATTGATGCTACACTCATTGAGATTCGAATCTCGAGTTTTGTTTGGTGGTAAGTCAGCTATCGTGCTAGACGAAGCTTGTGGGAAAAATCAGTGATATTGAGATCCATAGAACTCGGTTACTTCTTTAGGATAGGATGAACTAACTAAACTTCAAGTGGGTATTTACCTACGAACCCCATGCAAGCCTTAAACCTAATGCCTTTATGTGCTTTGCTTATGTTTTATTATATGTTTAAACATGACATCATAACATCATAACATCATATCATGACTAACCATTTCAAGGATCTAGGGGATTTATCTTTCTTCCGTGTTGCAGGGTCATGGCTTCCAATCGTAGGAATACCATTCGGATCAACTTCGTAAGGATTCCATCTAAGCTTGAGGAATTAGTCTCAAAGGTTCCTTACAATTCTCAGTTCACCAAAATACATGGTCATCTACTGAGTTTGGTTAATAATGGATTTCAGGAAGGCATGATGAGCATTATGTACCAGTTATTTGATCTGAAGCATCACTATTTTACTTTTCAATATTATCAGTTGGTGCCCACAATGGAAGAATTCTCTAAGTTGCTCGAAGTACCTATTCTTGATCAGATACCTTTTACCGGTTTAGAGAAAACTCTGAAACTTGAAGACGTTGTAGTAGCCTTACATCTAAAACGACCAAATATTGTATCTAATTGGGAAACAAGGAATGGAGTCAAGGGTTTCTCTCCTGAATTTATGATAGAGAAGGCTCATTGATTTCTAGATTCCATGAACATTCGTGCTTTTGAGGATATGTTGGCTTTTTTTATCTATGAGTTGGTACTATTCCCTAACCCAGACCAATTGATAGATATCAATGCCATCAAAATATTTCTCACTCATAATCAAGTACCTACTTTTCTTGGAGATGTCATGCATTCCCTCCACACTCATACTATGAAGACACTGGGAACTCTTATGTGTTTAATACCTCTACTGTCTAGGTGGTTTATTTCGCATCTGCCCCGATCAGTGATAAAGAACGAACAAGGTCTGAGGTGGTCTCAAAGGCTGATTTCACTCACTCATGCAAATATCCATTGGGGGTTCTCGATCTCAGGCAAATGTCACTATTATTGATCGATGTGGAGAATTCCCTAATGTATTACTCCTTGGTATAAGAGGGGGTATCACTTGCAACCCTTCTCTAGCTCTGCGTCTGTTTGGTTATGCTCGAAGGGATGGTCCTCATGATATGCTCATCTAGGGTATTGTGTTTTACTATGGGAATGATCCTCAAAATTACCATGAATGGTTTATATGTGCTTGGGGCACGGTGAACAAGATTGATAGCAAGACCCTGGGATACAAGAATTACATTCCTCTATAGCCTTACCTCAGATGGGTGCAGTCTCGTGCTCAGAATCTTAAAATTCCATATCCTGCTATCTTACCAGTGATTGTAGAGCCTGTGGTTAAAGGAGATGTTTCCCATACCCTTCTTCATCCCGATATGCCTACCGACTTCAAAGAACTACAGAAATCCTAGATTCAACTAAAGGAAGAAAGAGATACCTTCGAAGCTCAGTTCTATGGTAGTGAGAAGAAAGTAATGGAGCTGACAAAATGAATCCACGAAGAACAAAGCCTTAACGCATATGTCAACAAAAAAAGGAAGTGTCCATGGGAGATTTGTATTTATAATTTGCTATTTTGTAACTCTTTTATCATAATCCATTGTAATTTGAGCTTGTTACTAAAATTTCTCTTGTTTCCATTTGTTTAAACAAGTTTATATCCCATAAAGATCCTTGAAAACATTGCATTTGCATATCATGCATCATTACATAAACAAGTTTTCCCATACAAGTTTTCTCATCTTCTTGATATTTATTTCAGTAAAAGATGTCTCTTGAACAAACTGTTAAGGAACTCCAAGCTTAGAATGCCCAATTCCAAGAGACCCTCCTGAATCTTGCTCAAGGACAAAAAAGATATGATGGCACTCATCGCCAAAAAGAAGAAGACTCAGAAGCCAATTTCTATTCTCAACATGGGAAGAATATTCAGAGGTCCTGCTAAAATAGTTCAAACCGCTGATATCACCTCTGATGAGGACGAAGACTATTCTGATGAACAATATCCTCTTGCTGCAACAAATACAAACAATTAGAAGACCGTCTTAAGGCCATGGAAATCAAGAAAGTTCCTGGATTGAATTTCAGAGAGTCGGGTCTTATTCCAGGGGAAGTTATTTCTCACAAGTTCAAAGTCCCCGCTTTTGCTAAATATGATGGTGTGTCTTGCTCAAAACTTCATATGTGATCTTATTGTTCGGAAGATCCAACCCCATATTGCCGATAAAAATTTATGGGTTCACTTCTTTTAGGAAAGTTTGTCTGGTACATAACTCGAGTGGTTTTATCAGTTGGAGGGAACCAACATTCGTACTTGGGAAGACTTGGTTGCTTCTTTTTACAAGCAGTGTCAATACAATGCTGACCTTGCACCAACTCGTGTGCAACTACAAAACATGACTATGGGTTCGAATGAAGGGTTCAAAGAATATGCCCAGAAGTGGAGAAACTTAGCTGGAAGAGTGAAACCTCCCTTGTCAGACCGGGAGCTAGTTGATATGTTCATGGGCACTCTAATAGGTCCATTCTTTAATCATTTGATTGGGAGTTCTTCATTCGGTTTTACAGAGTTAATTCTAATTGGAGAACATGTCGAAAGTGGTATTCAGAGGGGGGAAATTCAAGTGGTTGCGTCTTCAAATGCTGTAAAGAAGACATTCAATGGTAAGAAGGAGACCAATGTTGTTTATGGCTTGAAGGGCCATGGAAAAAATGACCATAATCAGTCTGTGGGAGCGATATTGATTTCTAATCTTGCGCTTGTTCAATAACAACAACAACAGGGCAATAGGCATAGGTCAGACGCTCCGGGAAGGCAGTTTACCAAGATTAATATTCCATTGTCTCAGGTGTTACAACATTTACTGAAAGTGGAACTAATTACGCTTAGGGATCCTCATCAGAACCCCAACACCTCCTCTCATAAGTACAATCCAAATGCGAAATGCACCTACCATTCTAACAGCCCTGGGCACGACACCAACAACTGTTGGACCCTGAAAAACAAAATTTAGGACATGATTGACAATAAGGAAATTGAGTTTGATCCTCTAGAGAACCCAAATGTAATTACTGCACCTATGTCGAAGCACGACAAAGGTGTGAATGCTATTGATGTTGTTTCTGCAATAGAAGATGCTGATAGTAGCTTCGACAGCTGGACCTTTCCTACCATTGACAATGGGCTCAACAACTGGAAGTCCAAGGACATCATCTCTATCTCCTTTAGTCAGGAGTAATAGCTATATTTCTGTTTTTTATTGCTTTCAAGTTTTGGCTTTGTAATATTTGGACAATGACTTTAAACCTTGTTCCTTACATGGGGCACAACGGTGCATTTGTTAAGGGTTGTCATTTCATGAACATATTTTCATTTAATAAAGAATTGAATGTTTTGCATTCAAATTTTGTGCTCTCTTTCTTTATTTTCACTATTATCACTTTCAAATAGCTATATGTTCTTACACATACCCTCATAATACATTGCAGATCCACATCCACTCTGGATCCTGCCGGTAATGACTCTGCTATTTCCACTTATTAATTTAAAAATTCGATGTACCAAGCTGAGGACAAAAGTGAGGAAGATTGTGAAATACCTGGAGAACTTGCCATACTGTTAGTGCAAGAAGAGAAATCTATTCAACCTCATGAAGAACCAGTTGAAGTGGTAAACTTGGTTTCTGAAACAGACAGGAAAGAAGGTAAAATAGGTGCCAACTTAGAGGATAATGTAAAGAATAGGTTGATACAGATGTTGCATGAATATGTTGAGATCTTTGCTTAGTCATATGAAGACATGCCAGGGCTTGAAATCGATATTATGGTTCACCGTCTGCCGATGAAAGAGGGTTGTGCATTGATAAAACAAAAGGTTCGTCGTATGCGTCCCGAGATGTCAGATAAGATCAAGGCTGAGGTTATGAAACAATTCAATGCAGGGTTCTTAGCAGTGAAATCCTATCCTCAATGGGTTTCGAATGGGGTTCCGGTACCAAAGAAAGACGACAAGGTACATATGTGTGTTGATTATAGGGATCTGAATAGGGCGAACCCCAAGGATGACTTCCCGCTTCCACATATTGGTGTTTTGGTCGACAACACCGCTCAGCACAATGTATTCTCCTTCATGGGTGGTTTCTCGACATATAATCAGATCAAGATGGCATCTGAAGACATGTGTAATACGGTGGGAGAACTGCCTTTTACTAGTTTTGCGATTTATCGTAATGTTGCAGTTAGCAAGAGTCGCCACCGACTTTTATTTTATCCAACAAAGGAAAGGGTGAAAAGAACAGGAAAGACCTTTCGAGATTATTTTCTAAGTAAGGGGGGTAGGTTATAGAAAGGGAAGGTATAAGCACCTGTTCCATCCGTAGTTATCTACGGGCTCTTAGTTGCTAGCTCACTTTGAAAATGCTTTTTTGTGTAAGTGTGTTTTGAAGATATTTTGAAAAGATGCCTTAGTGCGGTGAACTTTGTAATGTTTCTCATTTCGGCGAGTACGTTTGCAAAGTGTTTTTTGTCTTTGAAAATTTAGAAAATTGTTTGCGTATGTGTGGAAAAAAAGTTGTTTTTTGATTGTTTTTATGAGCAAGCAACTAGGAGCTTTCTACCTACTCGAAAGGTTTGTTCTTTTCCTCTTTTCCTTTAGACAACACTATCCTACTATTAGTGAGTAGGTAGCCCTATCGTTGGATTTTTGAGGGACGGGTGAGGGTCATCGTACAGTCACGAAAGCAACTCATAAGATACCTTAGTAATTACTTTAAGGTTTTAAGATCATATACCTAGGAAACGTCAAAAGGGTCATCGAGGGACTTATGATTTCAAAACCAAAGGGTTACCACTAAAATATCCTACGTTCGAGAGACATGACTGTTTATTCCGAAGGCAACAAGTGGCGATACCCTAGAGGTACGCGTGTGTGAGTGCATTGTGTTTCAGTTATTTATCTTGATGTTAAGTTTACTAGCGTTTGCTTTTAATCTTATCATACAAGCCTATTAGCATACATCTAACAATTAATATCAGTGCAAAAATAAAGTGCGGAATTTTAAAGCTACACTATTACATGGCTTCGGGGAGGGGGAATTACAAACCATAAAAAATTGGGGGATAAATACGGTAAATAAACCCTAATTTAATAATTATTATAAACCATGAGCGGATACAATATTTGAGAAAATAATACAGAAAATAATGAATGCGCGAAGATTGAAACGGGAATAAAGTTGAAATCCTAAAGAATCTAATCATTTAATAAAATACTTTTTTGGTATTTTATTGAGAAAAAGATTTGAAATTTAAACCTAGTTATAATTAATTTTACCTAATGAAATAAAGCCAAAAATAATCAAATTAATTAATTTTAATTCACCAAAAACTAAATTAATTAGAAAAATCCTAATTCTACCATTTTTTATTTTCCTGATTTTATTATAAAAATAAAATTGATTTTAAAAGTAATATAAAACAAATAAATAATAATAAAATAAAGAAAATAGAAAATGGGCCTGATGTTGTGAAGCAGGTTGGGGGTGCACGCTAGAAATTTGCTATGCCTAATCAAAACAAGCCCAGACTCCTGCATATGATTCAGTGGTGTTGTTCCCTTGAAGGTCTATCATGAGTGCTCAGGTTTGGAGCATTGGATCTGCTATTATATGGATCCAATGGTGATGATGGTAGAGCGTATGGTAGGCGCGCCTGGGTTTGAAGTGCTGGATCTGCAAGAATAAATCAGAAAAATAATATGCAAGAGGCAGGGATCGAACCCCTGCCCTTGCACATACACAAAGCCTTAAGCGCGCTGTCTTGACCGTTGGGACGACCATACATCCGGTAACATAACCATAATCAATTGATTAAATAACAAAACAAGTTTTAGTTCTTTTAATTCAAACAAAACAAATCCAAGTGGGCCAGGTGGGTCCCTATTATTATGAATGAACCAATTGGAAGCCTTCGTAGTGCCACGCCTACAGTCAACACAAACCTAAAACCTTGACTCACCGGAGAAGCACCGGAGCCCTAGCTCCGGTCACCTTCTCTGGCAGCCCTAAATCCAAAAACCTGCATAAGAAGCAAAATTAATATGAAAGAAAGGGGCTATCCTCCTAAATCAACCATTGTGAGATCAATGGTGATCTCTCTTTTGGCTAATGCAACTTGTATAACGAGATATGGTCAAAACAAAACAACACATCATAAAAATGGTGGATCCTTATTTGGACATTCAAGCTTACCAACGACGCCTCACACATGTTCTAAGGATACATATGAACACATGCACACGCATCAAAGTATTCAACAACGTATAAATTGAGAGTTTGGATTTTAAAATTTTACCAAAGAACCTGTGAGTTGACTGGGTGAGTTCTGGGATGCTTCAGGCCTGAGTGACGACTGGGCACGACTCTTGGAGGCCTCGAGAGTAGGATTGAACGCTTGAAAGGGTCTGAGAAAGGCTGGAACACGTGATCTGTGCTTTCAATATTCCTTGAAAATTTGAAAGCTCTTAGGGTTATATTTGAGGCTAGTTGCACGTTCCCTTAGGGTATGATATTGTTATGCTTATATAGCATATCCCATTAGGTCAACAAAAGGAGCAAGAATCCATGGCAATGAGTACATGATTTGTTTTAAAGATTCACTTGAAAAACTTTCCAATTTTAGAGATTTTTGTCCAAATCTGGAACTTGCTTGGTTTTCACGAATTTGACAGCTTTCTATGATCTATTTGGCCTTCAATCTTGATAGAAACAATAGCTTGCATGCCTTGCACCCCCATCTTGCACTTTGTTTTGATTTTATTGATTTTAAATGAATAAAAATTCTAAAAAAATAAAAATAAAATCATAATAGTGCATAAATAGGTTTAGATGTCCTTGAGTAGGTCATAAACATGCTTGAACCCCAAAAAATAGATCCATTAACTCAAAGATGCATTTTTGCTCAAAGTTGACTTCTTGCATTTTCATCAATTTTCCTAATTTTCATTGGTCATAACTTTCTCAAATTTCATCTTTTGAATATGATCTTGGACTTTTTGGAAAGCTCAATATGTCCCCTACAATCTCTATTTTTACCATTTTTGCTTTTGAGGATATTATTTTGATGTAAGTTGTCTTGACAAAAAGTGCCTTTTGTTGACTTTTTGAAAATAACCTGTAATGTATGAGCTTATATCTCCCAAATGATGAATTTTATGAACTTGAGAATAAAAACAAAGTTGTAGAGGATTAGACTCTCTTCATAATGAGCTTTTTTTTGGGGAAAATGGATGAAGCATATGAAAGTTATGCCTGGTCAAAGTTCAATTGACTTTTCCTAGGAAACCCTAATTTAGCAAATCTTTACTTTTGATGATCTGAGGACTTTCCTTGAGGAATCAAGATAAACCCTTAATCAAATGATGAATATCACTTAAAAATGTTGTTGTTGACCAAAAATATTGAAGTTTGACTGTATATTGACCACAATTGACTTTTGACCTAATATAGTTAATTTTCAGTCATCTGAGCAATTGATTGAGCAAACTTGTGATGCAAGGCATGAAATTTGGCATGAGCATTATTGAGGACATACTAGGAACCATGGAAATCACTTTAGGCCTTTTAAACCCAAACTTCTTTGTGAAAAGTGAAACCCTAGTTGGAAATTCATTGCTTAGGAGGAGAATTTGTCTGGTCAATTCTTGGTCAACCTTGAGCATTTGAGGACCACTAGGAGTAAGTTTTGAATAAAATGAGATGGAAAATTTTGGGGTATAAGAGCTGCCCTTGTTCAATCATATTAAGCTTGAGGATTTAGATTGGTTTGTTTTCCTTTCGCGATCTGAAGGTGGAAGATGATTGAACATTAGAGTGCCATAAATTTGCACTTGTCGGTGCATGGAGTAACGTTGTTTGTTGATGGTATGATTGAATGGGCTTAAAAGATGCCATTCAGAGAGACAATTGAGAGTATTCATAGATGGGCTTATAGATTCCATCCAGGGTAACTACTGACTTTAAACTAGAAGAAGTATCAGAATAAATCTACGATTGATTTTATCTGAGCTAGAAGATGTATATATTCGACTTTAACTGGAAAAGTATCAGAATAGACCTATGGTTGTTTCTATTTAAGCCAGAAAATGTCTTTGATGGAAGAAGTATCAGAATAGATCCTTGGTTGATTTAATCTAAGCCAGACAATGTTTCCTTTGTCTTTAACTGGAAAGAGTATCAGAATAAACCTTTAGTCGATTTAATTTGAGCCAGAAAAGGTCTACTGGAAGAAGTATCAAAATAAACCATTAGTCGATTTAATCTGAGCCAACAGCTATCTATGACCGTCTTCAACTGGAAGAAGTATTAGAATAAATCATTGATCGATTTAATATGAGCCAGAAGGGGTCGCTGTTGTCTTTAATTGGTAGAAGTATTAAAATAAACCATTGGTCAATTTACCCTGAGCGAGAAAAAGGTCTACTGGAAGAAGTATCAAAATACACAATTAGTCAATTTAATCTGAGCCAGCAGCTATCTACGACCATTTTTAACTGGAAGAAGTATCAGAATAAATATTTGATCGATTTAATCTGAGCCGTAAGAGGTTTCTGTTGTCTTTAAATGGAAGAAGTATCAGAATAAATCATTGGTCGTTTACCCTGAGCCAGAAAAAGGTCTACTGGAAGGAGTATCAAAATAAACCATTAGTCGATTTAATCTGAGTCAGCAGCTATCTATGACCGTCTTCAACTGGAAGAAGTATCAGAATAAATCTTTGATCGATTTAATATGAGCCAGAAGGGGTCGCTGTTGTCTTTAATTGGTAGAAGTATCAAAATAAATCATTGGTAAATTTACCCTGAGCGAGAAAAAGGTCTACTGAAAGAAGTATCAGAATAAACAATTAGTCAATTTAATCTGAGCCAGCAGCTATCTACGACCGTTTTTAACTGGAAGAAGTATCAGAATAAATATTTGATTGATCTGAGCCATAAGAGGTCTCTGTTGTCTTTAAATGGAAAAAGTATCAGAATAAATCATTGGTCGTTTACCCTGAGCCAGAAAAAGGTTTACTGGAAGGAGTATCAAAATAAACCATTAGTCGATTTAATCTGATCCAGCAGCTATCTATGACTGTCTTCAACTGGAATAAGTATCAGAATAAATCTTTGATCAATTTAATCTGATCCAAAAGAGGTCTTTGTTGTATTTAACGAGAAGAAGTATCAGAATAAATCATTGGTAGATTTAATCTGAGTTAGCAGATATTTATGCTTGTTTTTATCTGTAACAATTATCAGAATAAATCTTTGGTTGATTTAATCTGAGCCAGAAAATGTCTTTAACTGGAAGAAGTATCAGAATAGATCTACTCCTGATCTAAGCTGAGCCAGAAGAATTTCCACTGGAAGAAATATCAGAATAAACCTTTGGTTGATTTATTCTAAGCCAGAAGACATTGTCTTTGATAAGACTGTATGGCCATACCAGTAGTTGATGATGTTCGTCTGTTTATTGATCTTTTCTTGAAAAGGTAAGGAGTTAGCTGTATGCAATGTCATGATGTATTAAATGCATTGTGGAATAATATTCTCAAAATAAATGAGACTGTGTTATATGTGTTTTATATGCATATTCTATGATATTTGTAAATGATGTATGAATGTGATATGTGAGCGTATCAGTTGCTCTTTGTAGTGTCATTGAAATAGGGAAATAAATCCCTGACTGCTGTTGGAGGTGAAGAATGTAATTCCTCACTTCTATTGAAGTTAAATTTGTTGAGGATTCCTGCTTTCTATTCGAGGATACTCCACTTCATACTTTTGACTTCTGCTTGAGGATATAAACCTTCAAGGAGGGTTGATAACCTATCATCGTTTTTGAATCAGATGGATTACATGCACTCTGACTGGAGATGGAAGACGAATAACCCTATGATGTGAGTAGTTACTCTTCTGGAAGTGGTTATCTTAATTAATCCTGCTGGAAAGAAGAGTTTTGTTGGAAGATTTTACTAATTTGGAGAAATAAACTCCGTTGGGGGATGAGCTTCCGTAGCTAGAGAAATAAACTCTACTGGGAAACAAAGCTTCGTAAACTGCTTGGGTTTTTATGAAACTTTGTTGGGGAACCCAAGAAATCCATAGACCATGTTGGGGAATTATCCAAGATGCTAGGGGGACAATTGAACCTTTTTATTGAGGAATGTATTCATGTTGATAACGAATTTTATGAAGATAGTTCTCTAGGGGTGGTTGTTCTGTGGGGATTCAAGGATGACTTTCGACATTGTCCCAACTCTTAAAGCCCTTAGTAATTATCTTTCTGTTTTTATGCATGCATTTGTAAACGGTAATCATATTCAAATGCATATGTTCATTAAAAATAAACACTGGACATTTTTGAAAACAAAACAGAAAAATAAAAACAAGTAGTTTTGAACTTTAAAAGAGGAATTTTGTATTAATTTTGAGAAAGTCTACCTAGAACAGGCGCTTTTGTTCAAAGAAGACGAACATCCTAATAAGATAAATGTCACCGTAAAAATACGAAATATACAAAGCTGTACACAAAGAAAAAAAACTAGGTGAAATAATCCCAATGGGTTTCGACTCTGCTATTGTCTTTATATCTTTGAGCGTCTCATCACTTTGCTGTTTGGAAGAAGTCGACTGGAATGATCCATACCGTTCAAACTTGCTAATGATGTCATGTTGTAAGGTGATCCAGCGGGGCATAGTCATATGATTTTAAATCCATAATTTTTGCCTGGACCACCCTTTCGGGTTTTCAATCCACCGGGATACCCCTTTTTTTTTCCCAAGCAGCCTTTTCAGGTTTTCGACTTGCTGGGTGTACAGATTTTTCCATATATATATTCCTAATTTTTTCTCGAACCCTTTTGGTTCGTCGGGATGCCCTTATTTTTGCCTAGGCCAGTCAACCTAGCGGGTCTCTTTTCACGCATAGTATCTTTTAACTATGTATGTGTTTACAGGGTGTGGAAGGTCGTCACATCCATGGTGGTTAATATCGTAGCTCCACCGGAAAATATACACTTGATCACAAATGGTCCTTCGTATGTAGGAGTCCACTTGCCCCTTGGATCACCCTGTGGCAGGATGATACACTTGATTACTAGGTCGTTAACCTGATATACATGACGTCTGACCTTCTTGTTAAAAGCTTTAATCATATGTTTATGATACATCTGACCATGACAAACAGTCGTGAGCCTCTTCTCGTCAATCTGGTTCAATTGGTCAAGTCGAGTCTGAATCTATTCGTCTTCGTTTAAACCTGCATCCTTCATGATTCTCAAGGAAGGGATCTGGAATTCGACGGGTAATACATCTTCCATATGATGTGCACACTGAGGTACGATAATCGTGAAGAGCAAACGGTAACATTTTGTGCCAGTCTTTATATGTTACTGTCATCTTCTATATAATCTTATTTATATTTTTATTGGCGGCCTCCACAACGCTATTCATCTTCGACCGATAAGGAGAAGAGTTATGATGCTGGATCTTAAATTGCGTACAAAGCTCGGTGATCATAGTATTATTGAGGTTGGTACCATTATCTAGGATAATTCTTTCTGGGATACCATACTGACATATAAGATTATGCTTGATGAATCATGCCACAACGTTCTTGGTAATAGAAGCGAATGGGGCTGCCTCTACCCACTTCGTAAAGTAATCAATGGTAACAAGGATGAAGAGGTTCCCATTGGAAGCGGTAGGTCTAATCTCTCCAATCATATCAAAGCCCCACATTGCAAATGGCCATGGAGCAGTCAAGATATTTAAAAGAACCAGAGGCACATGTACTTTGTCAGCAGAGATTTGACATTTGTTACAAGTCTGAGAGTGATGATGACAGTCTGCTTCCATAGTGGACCAATACTAACCTGCCCTAAGAATATTCTTAGCCATTGTGTTCTCACTAGAATGGGCGCCAAAGGTACCTTCGTGCATATCCTCTATAATCTTCTCCGCTTCTCTCTAGTCCACACACCAAAGTAAAGTGGAATCATGGTTGCGCTTGTAGAGAATTCCTTTACTGAGGAAGAAATTGGTAGAGAACCTTCTCAGAAACTTCTTGTCATTGATGGACCCCCTCAGGGTACTCTTGGGCTTTAAGATACCTTTTCACCTCGGGGAACCAATGGTTTTCCTCTATTCCCTCAGTATCAATCTCATAACATTATGCTGGTTCGTCTAATCTTTCAATAGTGATCTGAGGGGCTTCGTTATCCCATCTGACCTTAAACATGGATGACATGGTAGCTAGCACGCTCTCTAACTGATTTTCTTCTCGTGGAATATGTTCAAAGGTTATCTCTTTAAAATACTGGATCAATGTCAACACACGCTCTCAGTACGGGATGAAATTAGGATGCTTCGTGTCCCATTCTCCCTTAATCTGACTGGTCACCAAGGCCGAGTCTCCGTGTGCTTGTAAGAACTTGATCCTCATATCAATAGCAGCCTTAATACCCATAATGCATGCTTCATACTCGGCCATATTCTTGGTGCAGTTAAAACATAGTATGGCAGTAAAGGGTGTATGGCAGCCTTTGGGAGAGATAATAACAGAACCAATGCCATTGTCAAGCGCGTTGGGAGCTCCATCAAAAACCATAGTCCATCGAGATACTTTTTCAGGTCCTTCATCCGGTCCAGGTTCATTACAGTCAGTTACTAACATAATGTTCTCGTCCGGAAACTCAAAATTCATTTATTGGTAGTCGTCTTCAGCCTGATGAGCCAAATGATTAGCTAGTACACTTCCTTTGATTGCCTTTTGAGTAGTGTACTGAATGTCGTATTCAGTCAGAACCATTTGCCATCTTGATATTCTTCCGGAGAGAGCGGGCTTATCGAATATGTATTTGATAGGATCCATTTTAGATATCAATAAGGTAGTGTGAGTCAACATATACTGTCTTAGTCGGCAAACAGCCCATGCCAAAGCGCAGAAAGTTTTCTCGATTAGTGAGTACCTTGTTTCACAGTCGGTAAACTTTTTGATAAGGTAGTATATTGCATGCTCTTTTCGACCATACTCGTCATGTTGGCCCAGCACACACCCCATTGAATTTTCTTACACACTCAAGTACATGATCAAAGGTATTCCTTCAACTGGTGGAATTAAAATTGGAGGTTCTTAAAGATATTCTTTGATTCTATCAAAGGTCGTCTGGAAATTGTCATTCCACTTCACTGCTTGATCTTTCTTCAGTAATTTGAAGATTGGTTCACAAGTAGCGGTTAGGTGGGAAATTAATCTGACAATATAGTTTAGACGTCCCAAGAAACCTCTAACCTCCTTCTCAGTGCAGGGAGTTGGAATCTCTTGAATAAATTTAACCTTTGTAAGATCAACTTCAATACCTTTGCCATTGACGACGAAACCTAAGAGCTTACCAGATCTTACTCCAAAGGTGCATTTTTTCAGGTTCAGTCTTAACTTGTACTTCTTCAGCCTTTCGAACAGTTTTTGCAAGTGATCAATGTGTTCTTCTTCTGTCTGAGACCTGGCTATCATGTCATCAACTTAGAACTCTATCTTATGATAGATCATATCATGGAATAAGGCTATCATAGCACACTGATAGGTTTTCCCGACGTTCTTCAACCCAAAAGGCATAACTTTGTAGTAGAAAGTGCCCCATCGTGTGATGAAAATTGTTTTCTCCATGTCTTCAGGTGCCATTTTAATCTGATTATAACTAGAGAAATAGTCCATGAAGGAGAATATCTTATGTTGTGCAGTGTTGTCATTTAAAATGTCAATATGGGGAAGCGGAAAGTCATCTTTGGGGCTCGCCATATTCAAATCTCTGTAATCCACACACATGTGCACTTTACCGTCCTTCTTAGGTACTGGTACCACGTTTGCAACCCATTGTGGATGAGAAGTAACAATTAAGAATCCGACATTAAATTGTTTCATGACTTCTGCCTTGATGTTTTCTGACATCTCAGGATGCATACAACAAACTTTCTGCTTCACTGAAGGGAAGTCTTCTTTTTTCCGCAGATGATGAACCACAATATTAGTATCAAGCCCCGACATGTCTTTATATGACATGGCAAAGATATCAGCGTAGTCACGTAACATCTGGATTAACCATTATTTGACACCATTCTCCAAGTTGGCACCTATCTTGACTTCCTTTTTATTCTCCTCAGTACCCAAGTTTACCACCTCGACCGGCTCTTCATGAGGCTGTATTGCTCTTTCCTTTTGTTGTAATAGTCTAGCAAGTTCTCCCAGTACTTCACAATCTTCCTCATCTTTGTCCTTAGCTTGGTAGATTGGATTTTCAAAGTCATAACTAGCAATAGCATAACTGTTATCAATGGGATCCAGGGTGGATGTGGATCTGTAATTTGATATGTGAGTGTGTGTAAGAGTGCATAGCTATTTTGGAAAAATAAAGTAAAAAGAAAGACAATGAGCGTAAAATTTGAATGCAAAACTTCCAATGATTTATTAATGACATATGAAAATGAAGTGTGATAACCCTCACAAATAGACCGGTGTGTCCCGGGTAAGACACAAGGCTTAGAGTATAATTTGTTTTAAAATTACATATAAAAAAAATAGAAAAAAAACAATTACTCCTGAATAAAAGAGATAGGCACAAAGTCTCTAGCCATCCAATTATTGGGCCCACCGTTTATGGTAGGGAAGATCCAATTGTCCAGGTTGTAGTCTATGTCAGTATACTCCACAACATTGACTCCATGGATGCTGATACGTAGTGGTGGCCCTCCGACGCGATCACGATGAACAACCTTTTGAGCTATTGAAGTGAAACCCAGACCAAATTTGTCTGACTTATAGGGGATGTTAGGGAGTTGGCCCCAAATAGTACACCCACCTTCTTCAATCACAACCTTGGTGTCCTTCAGAGAAGCCATCTTCAATGTGGGTCTCGTAACCTACGACACAACAGTAGTAGCCATGGTAAAAACGATCGTCTGAGGAACCTCTTCAAAATTATGACAGGGGGTTTTAATGAACTCTTCGTCCATCTTGACATATCTGAAAGAATTCATTTGGCTTACCATATATAACTTCTTCACCACAGACTGTAATAATCTTTTTGTTTACAAGATATTTCAGCATTTGATGCAAAGTGGAAGCCACGGCACCGACCCCATGAATCCAAGGGAGTCTCAGTAAGCAGGAGTAAGAAGAGAAAATGTCCATCACGTAGAAAGTGGAGTCAAAAGTTTGAGAACCAACTTTAATTGGAATGTCCATCTCCCCGTGTATCATTCTTTTGGAACCATCAAAAGCCCTCACCACAATATTGCTGGGTTTTAAAGTAAGTCCTTCACAATCTAATATGTCTAAGGCACCGTTGGGCAGGACATTCAGAGATGAACCCGTATCAAATGATACGTGAGCTACAGTAGTTCCCCTGCATTCAATGGAGATATGCAGGGCCTTGTTATGTTTTCTCCCATCAGGGGTTAGATCAGCATCAGAGAATCCAAGCCCATTATCAGCAGTCAGACTGGCAACATAATTCTTAAATTGGTCGACAGAAGTCACTTATGGCACATGAGCAGGCTTCAGAAACTTCACCAAGGCTTTAGCATGGGCCTCAGAGCACAACAACAAAGCTAGCATTGAAATGTTTGAGGGGGTCTACCCTAATTGTTCGACAACATTGAAATCACTTTTCCGTATGATCTTCAAAATTTCCTCTATTTCTTGCTTGGAGGCCTCAGGAATGGCTTCTTTAGGTGCCTCCGTTCGGGCAGGCTCAATCAATACTTCTTTGCCCCGAGTCTCAGTTGACTCAGTAGTAGGAATAGCAACAGGAGCAGTAACAGTCTTTGGAGAGAAAATCCTTCCGCTCCTGGTAACTTTACTGGTCCCAATAATATTGTCAATGTTTGGATCAGTATCTTCAGTAACATCATTCTTAGTAGTCAATAGGTCTTGCTTGACTCCATGGAAATAGACGCCAGCTCCATAATTCCAAGGAACAACCTTGTCAGAGGAATATGGTATTGGTCTTAGAGAGGTGATGATCAGGGGAGAAACTTTAGGTTTGGTGGTAATCCTTATAGGACCTTGGAGGAGACCATTGTAGGATTATTGGAAATAGTAATAATTGATATGTCTTCACATCTTACATCTTCATATAAGTTTTCCACAGAGGGATTCTTCTCAAATAGAATTTCCCTGTCGTTCATCAGGCATTGAACACCTATCTTCAGCAACACACAACCATTGGATAGGGATGCACAAATGTGACAATCTTCATCACATCCTAGAAATAAACCGACTCGTAATAGATTCTTCTTAACAATTGGAAGAGGCGTAGCCATATCATTCACCAAAGAAACAAAAATAACATCATCAATAACATTAATACCCTTGTCATGCTTGGGAATTGGAGCAGTTATTACATTAGGAGTCTCAGGAGGGTCAAATTCAATCTCCTTTGCATCAATAGGGTCTTGAACTTTATTCTTCAGAGCCCAACAATCATTCGTATCATGCCCCGGACTATTGGAGTGGTAAGCACACCGTGCATTTGGATTGTAACGGGGAGAGGAAGTATTTGGGTTTTGGGAAGGATCCTTCTGAGTGACCAGGTCAGCCTTCACCAAGTGCTGCAATGCCTGAGACAAAGGCATGTTGATTCTGGTGAATTGTCTTCTAGGTGCATCCTGCATGTGCTAATTATTTTGTCGTTGAGCTGATGCAGGGTTGGAGATCATTACAGCTCCTACCGTTGGATGTCGTTCAACTTTACCATGATTTCTTTTACCATAGGCAGCACTGAACTCCCTCTTTCCACTGAACAGCTTCTTCGCAGTATTTGAAGATGTGGCCCCTTGGATTTTACCACTTTTGATACCAGCTTCCACTTGTTCTCCTGTTAATATCAGCTCGGTGAATCTGGCTGAAGAGCTTCCAATCAAATGGTAGAAAGACGGGTCTATTAGAGTACCCAAGAACATATCTACCAACTTCCCATCAGACATGGGAGGCTGGACTCTACCTGCAAGATCCCTCAACTTTTGCGCATAATCTTTGAAACCCTCACTAGAACCCATAAACAGGCTTTGAAGATGCGTGCAAGTTAGACCGAGGTCAACATTGTATTAATACTTCTTGTAAAAAGCAGCAGCCAAGTCTTCCCAATTATAGATATTGGTTCCTTCCAGCTGATAGAACCACTCTAACTACGTTCCCGACAAACTCTCCTGAAAGAAATGAATCCATAACTTCCTATCAGCTGTATGGGGTTGCATCTTCCTGACATAAGACCTTAGATGAAGCTTGGGACATGACACACCGTCATATTTTGCAAAGGTGGAAACCTTGAACTCATGTGAGAAGACCACTCCTGAGACCAATCCTAGTTCTTCAAAGTCCAAACCAGATACCCTCTGAATCTCCATAGCATTGAGACGATCCTCCAGCTGTTTATACTTGTCATCAGCAGGAGGATATTGTTTATCAAAATAGTCGGCTTCCTCTTCATCAGCTCTGGGTTGTTATCTTCTTCTTTCATCTTCTTTTTATCCTCTTCCTAATTATCCCCTTCATTTGATGGGGTTGCGAATTCAAGAGCTCGCTTGGCTGGTCCTCTAAACCTTCTCCCCGTGTCCAGGATGGCAATTTGTTTCTTTGCCTTCTTTGTCTTCTCTTTAACAATGAGAGCTTTTAGATCTTCCTGTCCTTTAGCCAGAGCCAGGAACATATGTTGGAATTGAGTGTTATGTGCTTGAAGATCCTTAATGTTTTGTTCAAGAGCCATTTCTTTTTGCTGAAATAAACAGTGAAAGGATAAGAAACATGTCCTGAAATACCTCCTTATGTAATGATATGAATAACATGTTTATGCGATGTTTTCAAGGACCTTGTGGGATTTAAACTCTTTTAATAAAAAAAAAACTAAGTTTTTTTATTTAGTAAGTTCAAATGAAGCAAAAGTTTACAAAGAAATAAAATTTAAAACTTCTACAACTTATAGGCTTCACATGGACGCTTCCTTTTTGTGTTGATATAGGCATTAAGGCTCTGCTCCTCGTGAAGCTTCTTCGTCAATTCCAACACTTTCTTCTCAGTGACATAGAATTGAGCCTCAAAGGTGTCTCATTCTTCCTTGAGTTGGATCCAAGACTTTGTAGTTCTTCAAAGTTTGTTGGCATATCAGGATGGAGAGTAATGCAAGACTCGTCCCATTGAGCAATATGCTCTAAGATCACTGGCAAGATGGCGGGATATGGCATCATAAGACTTTGAGCACGAGCTCTCACCCATTTGAGGTAAAGTTCCAAAGGGATGGAATTCATGTGCCCTAAAGTATTACCATCAGTCTTCTTAACAATGCCCCAAGCGCGTATGAATCTATGACGATAACATTGCAGATCATTGTCATAGTTGAACATAATACTCTGGATGAACATATCATGAGGACCATCTCTTCGTGCGTAACCAAACTGGCGTAAGGCTAAAGAAGGGTTGTAAGTGATGCCTCCTCTAATGCCAAGTAGTGGCACATTAGGAAACTCTCTACAACAATCAATAATAGAGATGTCTTCTTGAGAGCGAGAACACCAATAGATATCAAAGTTAGAAAGAGACATCAACCATTGAGACCATCTTAAGCCTAGCTCATTCTTCATTACTGATCGAGGAAGGTTCGAAATAAACCACCTATAGAGAAAAGGTATACAACACATAAGAGTTCCTCATTTCTTCATAGTACGGGTATGGAGAGAATGTAGGATATCCCCGAGCAGTGTAGGCATTGGATTATGAGTAAGGAAAATATTGATGGTGTTTACATCTATAAGTTAGTTAGGATTAGGGAACAATACCAACCCATAGATTAGGAGGGCCAAGATACCTTCAAAAGAATGTAAACTCATGGCGTCTAGGAATACTTGAGCCTTCTCTATCATAAACTTTGCAAGAAGACATTTAACCCCACTTCTCCTTTCTCACTTAGATTCAATGTCAGATGGATTCAACTGTAAGGTTGTGGCAACATCTTTAGAGTTTGGATCCTGTTCTAAACCTGTGAAGGGTATTTTCTCCAATATAGGCACTCCAATTAGTTTAGAGAATTCTTCTAACATGAACACCAGCTGATAATCAGGGAATGTGAAGCAATGGTCTGTAGGATCAAAGAACTGGAATAGGACGCTCATCATACCCTCGTCAAAATCGGTAGTAACCAAACTGAGTAAGTGACCATGTCTTTTGTTGAATTGACAACTTTCAGCAACCTCTAAGACCAATTCCCTAAGCTTGGAAGGTATTCCTACAAAGTTGATCCAGATGGTATTTTTGCGAGCGAAATCCATAAACTACAAAACAGAGAAGAGATAAATCCCTAGGTACTTGAAATGGTTAGTGAAAATGATATGTTATGATGTTTATGATGTTATGTTTATGCTTAAAACAAAATAGCAAACACAAACAAGTCATACAAAGACTTTAGGTTTAAAGGCTTGCATGAGGTCTATAGGTAATTACCCTTTTGAAGTTTAGTTGGCTTAACCAGTCCTAGCAATAGTAACCGGGATCTAAGGATCTCATATCATTGATCTTTCTCTCAGGAATTGTTTCAGCTCAAGCAACTGAATTGCAACCGAAATATCCCGAAAGTCCAATCTAAATGAGTGTAGCATCGAGTATCGACCAACATCAGTCTACACCGAAGCCGACCATCTCACTACTTTCTAATGGCTAAGATGAGTCAATTTAAGTTTTTAAAGGTCCTTTAGCGCTTAATGACACTATATGGAAGCCTAATGTTATCCTTGACTGACTCAAGGAACATTAGTACAAGTCAGAGTATCACGCTAACGTAGCTATCATATCATACATATCGGTCTACAACGTACAACCTCCATGATTTATTTCTACTTACCTAAAAGGTTCCCCAGATTCGGGTATAGGATCTTTAACAATAACCCAAACATAAACCCGAAAGATAAAGCACACAAATCAAACAAGTAAAGAAATTTAAATATGTTCTAGCTATAAGGTAACCCCACTTTTAGTTTATGTTGTTGTACCCTAATTTTTTTCCCTAAGATCCCTTCATCATACCATATTGATTCAATCACAATAAGATCACATTAGGGCTTTTGGTTCTCCTCCCTATCTTTAGCTTTTCTCTTTGAGGAATCACCAAGCACCTTGACTTGTTTTTATTTTGTGATCATGCATGTTTTGTTTTTGAAGGGTGATAAAACGCTTAGAGGGGGGGGGGGGGGGGTTGAATAAGTTTTTCCTTTTTCTCACGCAATAATAATGGAAGGACACAAGTAATTTTATCCTGGTTCGTTTGAAACTAAAACTAATCCAGTTCAACCGCCAAGGTGTTTTTGCCTCTCTCAACGAGGACTTAATCCACTATAATCAAAACTGATTACAAATCCACAACCAAACTGTTGTGACTAACAATACAATGCACAAGCTAACTGCAAGTGACTAACACCTCTAAGACTCAACAGTCCTAGCCCTCTTGAGAAATCTGACCCAACTGGTCTCTCAAAGAACAATTATAAAGATTATCTCCTAACAGTAGTGAATTAGAATGCTTCTAATAAGCTATATCATAATTTGTGATTTATCACTAAGATTTTAGCCTAACACTTAAGAATTACCCACTATATACAAAGAGTTTACAAGAATGAAAATAGCGAGCTTCTGTATATTTTGCGTGGATCAGTAACATTGCTTTGAAACAAATGGTCTTCTATATACAACTTCAAATTTTGATTGTTACTGCCTTGAAGAGAGAGTATGCATTAATTATGTGTGTTAGCTTGACCTTTATGTTTCCAATTCTCTCATGCTTAGTACCACTTGAGTGCGTTAGCCATCTTAGCATTAAATGATCAACGGTACTGTCAGAGCTTGTCACTGGAAGTTTAAGAGTTTACTTGCAGCGTTGCAACATCAGAGGTTACTTTAACTTTTCTTCTATTAGAGTTTGATATATCACTCCTTCTGTCAGAGTTTTCTTCATTTTATGTTCATCAGAGTTTGCTTCAGCTTGCATTATCAGATATTACTTTCAGTGTGCTTCTTTCAAATCTTTGCTTCAGCTAGCTTTATCATTGGTTGCTTAAGATTACTTTTTATAAGAGTTTTCCTTGGAGTGCTTCCTTCAGAGTTTGCTTCAGACTTGCGTTTACATAAAATTTCTTAGGAACTTCTTTATCCTTTTTCTGCTCAGCGTAGAATGATGTTTCACTTTTGAGAATGCTTGAGTCAGAACATCATCTGAATTAGAAAACATGCACATCAGAGTATAAAATATATTATACAAAATTTATTTCATTGTTATCATCAAAACTCTAAGATATGATTAGAACCAAACTTTGTTCTAACAATCTCCCCCTTTTTGATGATGACAAAACAATTCAGATTTTGATTTTTAAAATTTTTTGTACAAGAGTGAGACCTCCCCCTGAGATTGATAATCTCCCCCTGAGATAAATATTTCTTCTTCTGAAATAAATAATAAAAGAACCTAAATGCTTAAGAGAAACTTCCTGAGATTGTTCTTCAGAGCTTTGGGACATTTTTCTTTCAGAGTTTCTTTAAGAGCTCCTGATCTTTTCTTCAGAGTTTCTTTAGCAGATCTTTACCAGATGATGTTTAGAGCTTAGTATTTCAGAGTCTTGAGGTGCCTTCATATCTCTTAAACAGGAACAAACTTTGTATTTTGTTAGGAATGTTTGAGATTTAGTCCCATAACTGCTATCATGGATCAGATCAAAATCATATTTTCTCCCCCTTTTTGTCATAATCAAAAAGCAAAAAAAAATTAAAGAGATTCAAAAGATTTTTATATAAAATATGTCAAAGGACAGAAGTACAAAAAACGGGAAAAAAATAAAACTAAGATTGACAATAGACAAGAGAAAGAAGAAGATTCTCGGTTTCTGTTGAGGATTCCTCTTGTTTCATCATCCAAGTTCTGATTTCTTGGTTGGTTTTATCTTGTTTGTCCAGACGTTCATGTATGGCTTTATTTTCCTTCTTCAGCTCATTCAGAGTGTCAATCACAAGCGAAGTTAGAGCAGATGTTGAAGTAGCTTCAGAAGATACAACCTTTGGAGAAAAACCAGTAGAGTCTGAGCCTACAACATTGGAGAGAAGATTTCCAAGATCAATCATAAGAGTTGGCACATTCTCAGAGGCAGCTTGAGCAGAAGGTTGGTGATACAGAGTCATTGCCAAGGAAGAGACTTCTTATCCTAGATATCTACCACTTCTGTCTTGAAGGCATTCAGATTCTGGGTGAAATTCTCAAGAACCTGAGAATAGCACATATCTTGCATTTTAAAGGATTCATCATTGAATTTCCTTCTGAATGCTTCCCACAGAAAATCATATACAATTGGGTTCAAGTTGCTGGCACTGTTTACCTTCATCAGGTCTATCCAAGTCTGCATTTCTGTTGCAAAATTATAGAAACGTATATTAACATCTGACTGAAGAGGTTTTGGGGTTGGTTTAGGAACAACCTTCTTGGTTGATTTAATTTGCAGATAAAGTAGAGATTCAAGATCAACTATAATCCTAAGAAACTCATATGGTTCAGATGGTTCAAGAGGTTCTAATGAAGATGGACTGAAGGTAGGTTCTGGAGAGTGAGGTGATGAGGGTTCTGGTGAGGTAGGTGTGGGAATTTCTGGTGACGTAGGTGGTGTGATGTCAGGAGAGATGATGATGGTGGTTTGAGCTGAGGAAGAAGGAATATGTGTTGGGCATTTCTTCAGAGCAAAAATGTTTTCAGAGGGAATGATGAAGGATAGAGGTTGTGTAGCCAGAGGCACAATGGTTCCTGGTAATCTCCAAGAACACATACCACTCAGAGGATTTTAGGGATTGATGTTTGATGGGGGATGTTTGAAGAGGGTTTTCAGTAGGAATATTTGAATTTTGTTGGTGGGGAGCAGAAGTAGAGATTTCATGTTGAGATATATGTGGATAGAGTGGTGGTTGTGTTTGAGTTTGTGGAGGAACTACAGTATCAAAATTATCTATGTCAGATAATAACGGATCAATTTGAGGGTTATTATGTAGGGGTTTAGAGGGAATAGTGTGGTCTATGTAAACTTCAATATCTCTTAGAGTTTGGGGTTCAACAAATGTTGTTATACGCACAGAATCACAAACAGAGATGGTTTTAGAGGATATACCTGAAGATTTCTTCTTCTTCTTCTGAGGACGTGCAGAGGGACCTTCTCCTGCTTGCCTTTTCTTCTGCTTCTGGAGGAAAACTTCTGGAGAAGGTACATTCCTTCCTTGAAGCCATGTTGGGCCAATGGGAATGCCACTTTCCTTGCAAGCTTCAATAAAGTGCAAAATGATCTCAGGATGAACACCAGGGTTATAGAGAGAAAAATCTGCAACATGGATTCTCCTTTTGGTGACAGTTGCTGACATATATGGAGTAGGTTCCACCAGAAGTTTGTCAATCAACTTCCTTTTGAGTAGGTTCTTCCCAGTCAGAGGTTTTCCATAAGTGGGATCCAATTCTCCAAACAAATTTGTTTCTTCTAGATGAGCTATCAGACCATTCTCTGTCAGAACATAAGAGGTTAATCTTCCCAGAGAGATCCAATTTCTTTTAGACTTAGGGTTTTTGACTCTTTCAGCTTCCCTGGTTTCCTTTACATGCGTCTAGAGATGGTTGAACAGAAGATAGGGCAGATCAATCTTCACATTTATGCCAAGACAAAATAGAAGATATTGTTGGTCAATATTGATGTAGTTAGGGGAACTGGTTTCCTTCCTGTGATGAATGCATCCATGAATTATTCTTGCCCAAATTTTGTATTTGTTCTTCAAATCTCTGACCTTGTTGGATGCTTTCCCAGTAGTGAAAATCTCAGCATAAACTTTAGACATATCCATTCTTCCACTTGACATTCCAGTAACACCATTACCTTCAAAACCTAGTAGCCTCCTTATGAGATTCTCAATGATGGAAATCTCTTTTCCCATTACGAATGATAGAATGACCATTGGAGAAGCGATGGCATGAATCCAGAATTCCTTGACAAGATGAGGGAACACTGGTCCAACTAGACGATCAAAGAAATTTTTCCACCCTTGGAACTCTACTGCCGGAAAAAAAATCAAACCCATTTGCTTTTAGATTTTCAAAATCAACCATTAATTCACTAACCACTTCCAAGCTATCAACATGGATGAGTGTTGTTCTCTCAGGAGTGACATACTTCTCTGCATGTTAAGAGCTTCTTGAAGAAACATGAATGCTTTCGGAAGGGGATGAAGATGAAGCTATTTAGAACGCTTAGGTTTAGGATTTTGAAAAAGAGAGAGAGAGTTTGCAAATACGCAGAAGCGATTGAAATTTGAGAGAGAGAGAGAGAGAGAGAGAGAGAGAGAGAGAGAGAGAGAGAGAGAGAGAGAGAGAGAGAGTAAAAAGTAACAAAGGAATTTTGCAAAGTATTTATAGCTTATGAAAAAGAATTTTAAAGTAATAAAACAGTTAAAGAATTTAGAACAATTGAATTAAAAAAATTAATCATTACAAGCAATTAATGAGTTTTGACATTGAGGGGATGTGTGAGATTTGATCAAATCTGAAAAGTTACCTAGGAACGGCGTCTCAATAGCAGTGCACGCATGCGTGGTCTTTCAGAGTTGAAACACACGTTCAACTTCTAAGGATAGCGTGTGGAAGCTGTTTTAATGTAATGAACTTCTGAACCATTTTTGTAATGAAACGTTAGACACATTTCAGAACATTATAGATTGTTTCTGAAGTAACTCCTCTTCTAACTTCTGAAGAGTTGTTAATCAGAACTTTCATTTCAGAACATTTTTCATAGAGATGATAATCTTCCAGCTGACTCTTTATCCAGATCATCTGAGTGCTACATCCAGCAACAAATATATATTCTGCTTCAGTTGTTGATAGTGCAATAATGGCTTGCTTCTTGCTGTACCATGAGATAAGGTTATCACCCAAAAACTGATAGCTTCCAGAGGTGCTTTTTCGTTCTTTTCTATCTCCAGCAAAGTCAACATCATAATAACCTACTAGTTTAAACTCTTTGGATCTTCTGTAACACAGTCCAAAGTTAGTAGTACCTTTCAGATACCTCATAATTCGCTTAACAACAGTTAAGTGAGATTCTCTAGGATCTGATTGGAATCTTGCACATAAGCATACACAGAATAATATATCTGTTCTAGATGCAGTCAGATAGAGAAGAGATCCAATGATACCTCTGTAGAGTTTCTGATCTACTTTCTTACTTACCTCATCTTTTCCCAAAATGCATGTAGGATGCATTGGTGTCTTTGCTTCTTTACTTTCTGATAGCTGGAGTTTCTTCAGGAGTTCTTTAACATACTTTGTTTTATGTATGTAAGTACCTTCTAGAGTCTGATTTATTTGAATTCCCAGAAAGAATTTTAGTTCTCCCATCATGGTCATCTCAAATTCAGCCTGCATAGACTCAACAAATTCTCTTCCAATAGAGACATTAGAAGTTCCAAAAATAATATCATCTACATATATTTGACAAATTAAAAGTTCATTTTTAAGTGTTTTTCTAAATAAGGTAGTGTCCACTTTCCCTATGGTAAAATTCTTTTCTAAAAGAAAGTTACTTAGACGTTCATACCAAGCTCTGGGAGCTTGTTTCAGACCATACAGAGACTTTTTCAGTTTAAAAACATGTTATGGATATTTTAAGTCATCAAAACCCGAAGGTTGATGGGCATAAACTTCTTCTTCTATGTAACCATTTGAAAATGCACTTTTAACGTCCATTTGATATAATGAGATGTTATGTTGAATAGCAAAATAAATTAATAATCTAATTGATTCTAACCTGGCGATTGGGGAAAAAGTTTCGTTATAATCAATTCCTTCTTATTGACTATAACCTTGTGCAACCAATCGTGCCTTGTTTCTGACAACCTCTCCTTGCTCATTTAACTTGTTTCTGAATACCCATTTTGTTCCTATGATATTGAATCCTTTAGGTTTTGGAACTAGATCTCACACATCATTTCTGGAAAATTAATTTAGTTCTTCTTGCATAGCTAGGATCCAATCATTGTCTTGCAGAGCTTCCTCTATTGAGGTTGGCTCAATCAGAGAGACCAATCCAAATAATGATTCTTCATTGTTTCTGAGGGAGGATCTTGTTTTGATGGGATCTTCTTTCTTTCCAATAATCACATTTTCTGGATGTACTGATGTGATTCTGGGGAATCTTTTATGTGAGGTTTGTTCAAAAATTCTTAGATTTTCCAGAGCATTTGTAATAGAATGATCTTTTGAGTTATCCTTTGCTTCTGACTCTTCAGAGTTTGTAAGATTATCTTCTGTACCTATAGGATTTTCATTCTGCTTTGGCTTTTGCTGGCTAAGCTTATCATCAAATCTGACTTTGATTGATTCTTCAACAATCAGAGTTTGTGTTGTATACCCTATAGCCTTTTGAGCGTTCAGAATATCCAAGCAGAAAACACTTTTGTGCCTTAGAATCAAACTTGTTTAGATTATCTTTAGTATTCATAATAAAGCAAGTACACCCAAAAGGATGAAAATATGAAATGTTTGGTTTTCTATTTTTCCACAATTCATAAGGAGTCTTTTCAAGAATAAGTCTTATAGAGACTCTATTTTGAATATAACATGTTGTGTTCACTGCTTCTGCCCAGAAGTGTTTAGCCACATTGGTTTCATTAATCATGGTTCTCGCCATTTCTTGCAAAGTTCTATTCTTTCCTTCTACAACTCCATTTTGTGTGGGAGTTCTAGGATAAGAGAAATCATGAGAAATGCCATTTTATTTTAAAAAAAATTCAAAATAATGGTTTTCAAATTCTCCTGCATGATCACTTCTAACTTTTATTATTCTAAACTCTTTTTCATTTTTCACTTGGTTGTAGAAGTCGAAGAACACATAATGTGACTCATCCTTGTGTTTTAAAAACTTAACCCATGTCCATCTGTTGTAGTAATCAACAATGATCAATCCATACTTCTTGCCTCTGATGGATGCAGTTTTAACTGGTCCAAACAGATCAATGTGAAGAAGTTTCAACGACCTAGAGGAAGAAACAACATCTTTCTAGTCTATCCTTCCAGTATTCAAAGTCTTCTCCATCAAACACAGGAGGTTTGTGCAGTTGTTGTTGTTTTGTTCAGTTACCATAGTGTTTTCCTTCTGGATCTTTTTCTGACACTGTTAGGTGTTTGCACCCAGAACTAGAGATCTGATACCAATTGAAGGGTGAGAAAACACTTAGAAGGGGGGGGGGGGGTGAATAAGTTTTTCCTTTTCTCACGCAATAATAATGGAAGGACATAGGTAATTTTATCCTGGTTCATTTAAATCTAAAACTACTCCAGTACACCCGCCAAGGTGATTTAGCCTCTCTCAACAAGGACTTAATCCACTATAATCAAAATTGATTACAAATGCACAACTAAACTGTTGTGACTGACAATACAATGCACAAGCCAACTGCAAGTGACTAACACCTCTAAGACTCAACTAGTCCTAGCCCTCTTGAGAAACCTGACCCAACTGGTCTCTCAAGGAACAATCACAAAGATTATCTCTTAACAATAGTGAATCAGAATGCTTCTAATAATCTATATCACAAACTCTGATTTATCACTAAGATTTTAGCCCAACACTTAAGAATTACCCACTTTATACAAAGAGTTTACAAGAATGGAAATTGTGAGCTTCAATATATTTTGCATGGATCAGTAGCATTGCTTTGAAACAAATGGTCTTCTATATATAGCTTCAAATTTTGACTGTTACTTCCTTGAAGAGAGAGTATGCATTAATGATGCATGTTACCTTGACCTTCATGTTTCGAATGCTCTCGTGCGTAGTACCACTTGAGTGCGTTAGCCGTCTTAGCATTAAATGATCAACGGTACTGTCAGAGCTTGTCTCTGGAAGTTTAAGAGTTTGCTTACAACGTTGTAACATCAGAGTTTGCTTTAACTTTTCTTCTATCAAAGTTTTCTATGTCACTCCTTCCGTCAGAGTTTTCTTCATTTTATGTTCATTAGAGTTTGCTTCAGCTTGCATTATCAGATATTGCTTTCAACGTGCTTCTTTCAAATCTTTTCTTCAGCTAGCTTTATCAGAGGTTGCTTAAGATTACTTTTTACCAGAGTTTGCCTTGGAGTGCTTCCTTCAGAGTTTACTTCAGACTTGCGTTTACATAAAATTTATTAGGAACTTCTTTATCCTTTTTCTACTCAGTGTAGGATGATGTTTCACTTTTGAGAATGCTTGAGTCAGAACATCATCTGAATTAGCAAACATGCACATCATAGTATAAAATATATTATACAAAATTTATTTCATTGTTATCATCAAAACTCTAAGATATGATTAGAACCAAACTTTGTTCTAACATTTTTTACTTTCCTTTTAATTAATAAAATGCAATGTTGGCTTGTCTTAATTGTTAATGATGTAGGCAAAGGCAGTATGGCTTAGCAAGTTGATCCATGGGTTCATGAGTTTATTTCCACGCCCTTGTCAATAAAGCTTGAGAAATTAAAACCTCGCCATTGAAGCTGTTTTGGAAGAAATAGCATGGCAAGGTTTATTTTGGTCCACCACATTTCAAAGTTATCAATATTGATTCAAAAGTACAAGGGGTTGATTGAAAAAGTTGTCATGGTTGGACAAGGCCTTGTTCCCATTGGTCACAAGTGCATATTTCTCTCAATTCTCAAGATATGGAAGTGGTTTTGGTTGCTATGTGTTCTCATTATCATCCTCAACAACTTTTATCTACAAAGCAAGAGTGTTGGTACAAGAAGGTTGTTTAAAATTGTCAAAGTTCCTCAAAGCATTTTCTTGATCTAGGAGTTAGGGTTTTGAACTTCAAATAAGTATATCTTGATCATCTTTTGGTATTTGTGAGTGATTACAAAAGCATCTTTCTCTTCTAAGGGTTATTAACAAATCACTTCAAAAGTTTCAAGGAATTTTCATGTGGAAGAAACTTGATGATGAAGAAAGATTACAAGTCCTCCAGATGAACCCCCAAATTCCCATGTGTAACTTCAAATGATCATAACATGGTCAATTTTTATCACTTTGAGCCAACTCTTTTCTATAATGATCTTGAGGATGTAAACTTTATTCCTTCTTTTATGTGCAAAATGAGAAAATTGATGGAGGATGCCCTAAAGATACAAAAGATTATAGGTCATTTCATGATTTTTTTCCAACTTCAATAATTCATAACTCCCTCAATTTTTGGATATTTTGAATGGTTCAAGTTTCAAAATGACATTCAAGATATCTACTTCATGCCATCTTTTTTGGTAAAGAACAAATTCCAAGTGAAAGGCCATGTTTGGATGCAAAACATTATAGGTCACTTTTGTAGAAACACTTGAAATATTTCTAAGTATGGAAAGTAAACTTCTTTTTCCCAACTTTGACTCATTGCAACTTTCAGCTCAAACATCCATTTGATTCCATTCTTTTCCCATTTCAAAGCTTGTAACCTCATCTTTCTAAAGCTTCAAGAATCATGCCCTAAGTCCCCCTTGAGTTGAGAATGCCATTGATTTGAATTTGGTAAGTTAAAGCTGAAGTTTCATTATAAGTCATATTTTGAAATCTTTGTTTTGGCTTCTAATCACAAGTTTTCCACGCGTTTTTTATTCTAATCATGTTTAACAACTTTCCAAAAGCGTTTAACATCATGAAACGCATAATTTGGCTGAGTTTTTATGCTAAACAAGTCACACTTTGTTCATGCTGCAGACTCCCCACGATTTCCCATCAAACTTCATCATTTCATACGCTTAAGGATCCCACTCATTCTCCTATAAATAGAGGGTCATCCCCCATTCATTTTCTCAAGCTTGAACAGCCAAAATCACCCTACCAAACTCACTCCATAACTCACTTTTCTACAACATTGAAATCATTGTTCAAGCCTTTTTCAACCCATTTTCTCTATCAATTCACCTTCCCTAATCTTCCCTGAAGCTAATCATACAATTACTTTCAAGAATCGTGACCTATATTGATCCATAGAAGTCCAGTTTCAGAGCTCTGCAACTTAACTTCAATAGGTAGATTCCTTCACCAATTCTCTTAAACTTTGATACTATTGTGAAGCTCTCATTGCCCTGGTTCTAGTTGCAACACTTGCCTTTAACTGGAAACACGTTTTGACCATGAAATTTCAAATCCCTTTTCAAAACTTCTCTTCTAAATTGTTTGAGCTATAATTTACATAAATTTTTCGCGAAGGTGTGGTTGTCTTCGTCTTGATGAGACGTAGCGAATGGTACCAATCTCGTGCTCTAATTTTACAGTTTGAGTGACCTGGTTTTGGGACTAGCTGGAGGTTGAAGATGACCAACGTATCATCCTTCAACCAATTAAACAACTCCATTTGTTTTTTTTATTTCTGATTTTATATTGAATCCTATGCTTTACTCAGTAATGACCATGATATGCACAGCGCGCCAGATCCCTTGGATTTGATAACTAACACGTTTTGCCTCTCATCCGTTGGTCCACATCTTTTTGGTTTTTATTTTATTTTCTAGTTTTTATATTTCATTGTTTTAAACTTCAAAAAATCATAGAAAATTCATTTTTAGTCCAAAACATCTGAAAAAATCATGAAAAATATTTTTGATTTTTCTCTTTCTGATTTTTATTTTTTTAAAATTTTATTTTTTGTTTTGATATTTTTTATAAATTTTCACTTTATTTAAATTTTTTTAAATGTTCAAAAATACTTTTATGCATTTTTAAATTCTGAAAAAAAAAATGGAATGATCCAATGATATTGTGAAAAATATTGGTGACCTCATTTATTTTTTATTTCTGACTTTGTTATTTTTTTAATCATTTTTGGTTTATTTTACTCATTTCTTTAAATTTTAAAAATAGTTTCTGACTTTAAAAAATTACCAAAATTTTTATAAAAATATTTGAGTTCATTTCTGGTTTTTCTATGGTCTTACTTAATATTTCTTGATTAATTTGAACATAGTTGATATTTTTCTTTCTTATTTCTATTTTAAAACATTTTAAAACCCTTTTTTAATATATATATATATTAAATGTAATATTATTTTGTGATTATTTTCTGGCTGATCTTGGGTTGAATTTTTGATCATGAACTTTGTCAACATCATTGGATCCATGGTGTTGAGTCTAACTCCATAAAAATGAATGACTGATTTTAATAATAGTTTGATTAAATATTAATTCAAATGTGGTTTGTATATTCTTTCTCACCCCTCTTCATCTTATCCCTTTCTTATTGCACTAAGTTTTATTGGAGCATAATCTCTATATCATGTCTCAAAACAAATGGTGCATAGATTGTTATTGACTAACCTCAAAATAGGTGCGACTTCTATGTAAGTCCACTTATGATTGCTTAACATAACACTAAATTTTATCCCGATTCGAATAAATGATCATTCGTGGTCCAAACCTATGTTTGTAAGCCCAAGTAAGTTAATTTGATCTTTTTGATCCAATAACCTTGAGATTTATTGTGTGGAGGCTTTGGTTCTACCAATCCTCTAATGGATCTACATCACTTTTGGTCAACGCGTATCACTTAAACATTGTTGATCATTAAATTTTACTTGTGAGGATTCTAAAATGGATGATATACTTGACAAAAAGTAAATGCAACTTGTTGTGTGGAAGCTTTGGTTCTACCAATCCTCTAAAGAGTTCCAAATGCAAGTTTCAAGATGGTCATCCAACTAACCACTAATTACTAATAATTGACTTTATTTTGTGTGTTTTTTTTATGCTCTTTATTTTATGTACCATTTACTTTAGCATTTACATTTCATGCTATTTTTTTCATCTTTGCTCACTTGAGCATTTACTTTCTTGTCATTTTTATTTTTCTCACTTGAGCTTTTCTTTTCTTTTTTAAGATACTTAATAATCAACATGAACCATAAAAAACTTTAATAATACTTGTACTATTTGGTTACTATCTTTGGTATTATGGAGTATTGGACTTCTTGGACTTAGGATTAGAAACCTTGGCCTATGTTGGAGACCTTGTGACCTTGATTGATATTTTGTCTGGAGTTCTTGAGGTTTATCTCAAGACATTGACTTGTTTGTTTGTTTTGTGTACAGGTTATTATGATTACATTCTTTGTTTGTAATTTGGAATTCACCCGTATAGAGTCGTTTCTCTGCCCAATTTTTGTGAAGACTTAATACACTTGAAGTTTAGTTCTCTCAAGAGGTCTAGTATCTTTGCTTGCTTGGTTTCAATCCAAAGAATGGGAATTCTATCTTGACTCATAATGGTAATTATTGGCTTCTTGTTGGTTAGAAGGTTCTTATCCATAGCTTTTACCTTATGCTTTAGGATAGTCCTTTCTTCTCCTCCCATCTTCTTTAATTTCAAAAATATTCTACCTCCTTTTGAAAATTCTTCTTGTTTTTAAACTTTAACCACTTTCATAATAAACTTGGACTTATGTCCATGCATTTTCAAAATATTTTCTTGAATAAACTTCAATAAACCTAATAATACCTTGACATTTTTTGTGAGAAGACTAAAAGTCAATCAATCTCATTTCAAACCATTTTACCACTTTGACTTTTTATTTTAAAAACCTTCCTCAAAAGATTAGACTCTTGTCAATCCTTGTAGTGAAGAAAACAACTATACTTCTATAATATATAGTTAAGAGAGATATTTTCCACTTGGGTGTTGAGTGAGGCATTGTTGATTTTAAAATCCAAGTCATATCCTCCACTTTGAGATGATGCAAATTCTCCTTTCTCATGATTGCGGGTAGTAAGTATGTTTTCCACACGGACAATGACGATGATGTCTTATCTCATAAAATTAACCAACACACTTGTGTTTCAAAAATTTTAAAGAGGAACAACGTGTACCCTGATCCCCTATTGCACGAAAGGTGGTACGTAGGCACTAAAGGTTCGCAACCGCGGCGGGTGCAAAAATCATAAAAAAATATATTTCTTTTCTCACCTCCACCATCTATTTTTATACAACATTTTATAGCCAAAATTTACAGATTTTTCAAAGAGGTTCCTATGGAGTACCATAGATGTTTAGGGTGCTAATACCTTCCCTTTGCATAACCAACCCCCTTACCTTGAATCTTTCCCCCTCTTTTTGGTTACTCGCTCTTTTCTCATTCCTTTGGAAACAATAAAGCGCGGTGGTGATTTTTATTTTGATCTGTGTAAGTCTAGTCAATCCAATGGCTTAGTCTTAAACATTTATATCACTACAGGAAAAAGGGCGACTTTTCTGGGGAAAGATTGACCTCTTGTTGGTCCATCCCTAAGTGGGTTGAGCCTATCTTTGTTTATATCTGTATATGTCTTATTGTTGTTTATGTGTTATATGTTGTATATATGTTTATCTGGATTTTCCAGGTTAACAGGGTGTTTGGTGATTACTTATAAGTCCTATACCCAGACATGGGAAAATCTAAGATAGGACGGGCGATATAGTCATGTTAACTTTGAGGAATTAATCCCAAACAGGGAGGCATGAGATCCCCCACTCAGTGGAGGCCCATTTTATTTTAGTGTCGTTTACCGAGTAATCAGGAAGATGTGCTGCTTTTGACCTGGGAGCCTGCTGAAGCTAAATACAGTAGAATACCTAACCCATCTTGGAATTTTAGGTGTAGTGCGGAAACTATGACGGAGTAATCTGGAAATAGTTGTCATGCGATACTACGCTGGAACGAGTTTTTCTTGAGAATATTACTAATTACCAAGTTAATCGGGAAATTGGTAATATCTGAAGGAAGGATGTAGACTATGGGAACCTCTAGAACCTTGTTCGGAAGGTGATAACTTTTAGATCATACCTTATGGGTAGTACCTTCGACCTCATGCTCGTGACATTGAATCTATGAACCCTAATGTTTGTGATCTTGTGTGTGATTATTGCATCATGCATCCATTCATTCATAAGCATATTTTAAAGAAACTTTATTTCAAGGGACTTGAAAGTTGACCATTTGTGAATATCTCAGGTACCTTTTGACCATGGATTCTGGAAAAAGAAAGACCGGAAAATACAGTTTCAAAGATCCCAAGATAGATGAGTTGATCAGTCTAATTCCTGAGATTGAGTGTTCTGCAGATTTTCGGAAGAAGTATGGATCCATCATTCCTCTCATGAAGCTTAGGATGAAGGAGGGTATTCTCTCGACCTTGGTCCAGTTCTATGATCTGTTGTATCATTACTTTACTTTCCATGACTATCAGTACATGCCTACACTAGAGGAGTATTCTTATCTGTTGGATTTACCTATTACTGATCGTGTTCCTTTTATTGGTTTTGAGGTTGAGCCAAAACCACACAAAATTGCTGCTTTGATCTATCTGGGGAAGTCTGAGGTTGAAGCTTATATGACTACTAAAGGAGGGATTAGAGGATTACCATCTCAGTTCTTATTGGAGAAAGCTCTTTACTTTTCCTGGATGAAGAGTACAGTCGCTTTTGAGGCCATTTTTGCTCTACTTGCTTACAGGTTGTTTTTATTTCCTAATATGGACAAGTTTGTTGACGTTAATGATATCAGGATCTTCATGATTGGAAACCCAGTTCCTACATTATTGGGTGATGCTTATTACTCTATTCATCTTCAAAATTCTTATCATGGGGGAATGATGATCTGTTGCACGCCTCTGTTGTACCAGTGGTTTATTTCTCATATGCCTCAGTCTGATGCTTTCTGGGATGTCAGGAAACAACCTCCTTGGGCTCCTAAGATCATGGAACTTACTCACTTAGATATTTATTGGTATCATCGAGCTTACCATGATGTAGAGATTGTCGATAGTTATGGTAGTTTCCCCAATGTACCTCTTCTTGGTACAAAGGGAGGAATTAACTACAACCCTGTTCTAGCACGACGACAGCTTGGTTATCCGATGAGGGATAAACCAATAAGTATTCATTTGAGTAGTTTTCTCCTAAAGGAGGGAGAAGACCATAAGGAATCTAGGGAGCAGATTGAGAAGGACTGGCGTCACATTCATAGGAAGACTAGGAAAGACTTGCGACCTAGGGGGGTTGTTTCTTTGTAGCCTTATCTTTAGTGGTTTCCAAACGAGAGCTATTCAATTGAATATGTTGTATTCCCAAGAAGAACCTGTGCCTGATTTGTTTGTGAAGACCACTCCTCCTATATTGGATGATGTGGAAGAGCTACAACTTGCTTTGGTCAGGATGCAGTAGGAAAAGGATGCTTGGAAGAATAAGTGCCAAACTTTGGAGATTTCCTATAGAGCAGACTTGAAGAAGAAAGACGACTTGATTGAGATTCTTGAGAGTTGGGCTGTAGAGATGATGGAGAGGCAAGGGGATTTATTTTATCCTAAGCCTCAGTCAGATGCTAGTTGCTCAATTCCCGATTCATATGATTGGAAGGAGGTTGCCACCAGATATGCGGAAGAAAACCAGAGGTTGAAGGCTCAGATTTCCAGGTTTACAGGGAAGCGCCAACATATAAAGTGATCTCCATCAGCTTTACTTCTTAGGGTTTTAGACTTTATTTCCATATTGTACTTGGGATTATTGAAACTTTTAATCCATTTTGAAGTTATTATAATAAAAAATTTCAGTATTTCAAATGTGTTATTACTTTGATATTTGCAATGTATCTATAAATCTTTATGTCCCTTTAAATATTAATAATAAAATAAATCATGTGCATTGCATATCATGCATCATATTGCACATATTTGTTTCATTTGTTATACATATCCAGGTGTCTTACCAAGCTTCTTTACTTCATCCAGCAAGTTGTCTCACCACTACAATACTCGAGCTAATTTCAGAAGGAAGATGGACAACTTAGAACAAGAGAATCGCGAGCTGCGCGAGGAAGTTTCGGCTTTGAAGGCCGGCATGGCCAATCTCACAACTCTGATGGAATATTTGGTGGCTGCTCAAAATCAGCCACCGAGTGATCAACCTCAACAGACAAGGGTTACAACTGAAGCTCCGACTGTTCCGGTGTCTGCTACTCCAATTGTTGTTCAGAATCGCATTCCTTAAGGTTATTCATAGGGAATGCTAGAGAACTTTATGCCTGAAGGTTTCAATCTTGATCCTCAAGTTACTCCAGTTGTTAAGACTATTGTTACTCCTGCACCTCCTGTGGTGCATGCTACTCCTGCTACACCTCCTTCGGTGAATATGGTCCCATTTGCTAATGATGATATGTATCGTCCTTTTCCTCCCCTAAGTGAAGGCTTGGGTCTCTATGATCGAATGGATGATTTTCAAGATCAGTTTGACAAGATGCAGAGTGAGATGAAATCCCTCAGGGGAAAGGAACTGTTCGGGCAGAATGTGAATGATTTATGCTTGGTCCCGAATGTCAAGATACCTGCGAATTTTAAAGTCCCGGAATTTGAGAAGTACAAGGGAAACACTTATCCTTGTGCTCAACTTGTGATGTATATAAGAAGAATGTCTACCCATACTAATGATCAATGTCTGCTGATTCACTTTTTTTAGGATAGTTTGATTGGTGTTGTGTTGAAGTGGCATATAAGTTTGGACAATGTCAATATCCATACTTTCAACGACTTGGGAGAAGCATTTATCAGAAAATACAAATACAACATGGACATGGCGCCTGACCGTGATCAACTCAGGGCCATGGTCCAGAAGGACAGGGAATCATTCAAAGAATATGCACAAAGATGACGTGAGGTAGCCGCCCAAGTGATTCCTCCCATGGAAGATAAGGAGATGACCAAGATTTTCCTGAAGACTCTGGGTGCTTTCTACTATGAGACGATGGTAGCGAGTGTGCCAAGTGACTTTACTGAAATGGTGGGCATGGGTATCCGTTTAGAAGAGGTTGTAAGAGAGGGCTGTTTAACAAAAAGTGAAAGTTATGGAAGTACGAAGAAGCCATCCTATGGGTTTGCCAAAAAGAAGGAAGGGGATATAAATGTTGTTATGTAAGAGAGAAGGGTTAATCCTCCTAGAAGAAATTATCAGCGTCATCAACAAGTTACATCAGTAACTCTAGTTGTTGGTGTAGCTCCAACCACCATTGCTTATCAGAGACCATCCCATTAGGGGAATCAAGGGTATAATCAGAGAAGGGAGATTTATGACCCTATCCCTATGAGCTATACAAAATTACTCCCGACGTTAATTAAAAAGAAGTTGGTTCAGACCAGACCACCTCCCGCTATACCATCACATTGCCTTGGTATTACAAGGCAGACCAAACATGCGCTTTTCATCAGGGAGCACCAGGGTACAATGTTGAGAACTTCTATCCTTTGAAAACTGAAGTACAGATGTTGGTGAAGTCTGGTATCTTATCCTTCAAAGATGTTGGCCCTAATGTGAAAGATAATCCTTTTCCAAATCATGGAGGAGAAAAGTCTATGAAAATGGTGGCTGGTTGTCCAGGCGACTTCCAGATTTTCGATATTAAATTGGTTAGAGGAGATTTGGTAAAAGTGCATGCAGACCTTTGTGAATTTAGCTACTATATGCATGACCATGCTGGTTGTACTATTTGCAGTACGAATATACATGGTTGTGAGAAGATAAAGGCTAATTTACAGGAGATGATGGATGAGGGCCTCATCTATATAATCAGGCCTAGGGCAATGTATGAAGAGGAAGTAAATATGGTTTCTGGATATCCTAGAGAGTTCAGAATCTTTGATGTGGAACATATGAATGAGGATCTTGTATAATTGCATGCTACGTTCTGCCACATGGATGGTCGGGTAGAACATCAGTATGGATCTTGCTGAATTTCTGCCTGGACTCCCGAGGATGTTCAATTGTGAGGAAAAGTATTCAGTTGTTATTGGATAATGGAACTATCAAGGTTACAGGCTAAAGGGATGGTTACCATAAGGTGAATGAGATTGAGGTTTGTTTGGCTGAAGAAGATTCAGATGATAAGTATGCCTCTACGAATAACTTCTTCTCCTCAGATGGAGATATATTTCCCAGAGATGACTCTGTAATGACTGAATGTGTTAAAGAGGGATTAAACGTTATTGTGCCATGTTTTGGTGCACACATCCCTTTTGAATTTGAATATCATAACAAGCCAGCTATTACTCCATTGGTGATTAGTTTTCCAGGTCCTGTTCCCTACCAGTCATACAAGGTTGTACCCTACAAATATAACGCTACAATTTTGGAGGATGGTGTGGAACTTCCCATCCACCAATTCCTAATGTTGGGAATATTGCTGAGACTAGTAGAGCGACCCGCAGTGGTCGTGTATTTACACCAGTTATTCGTGGGGATGTTAGTACTGGAAAGAAATTTTTTGAAGATGTCGAACCCAAGAAGGCACTGTGTGAATCTAATGGAGCTACGCTAGAAAATGAGGTAGATGATATTTTGAAGATAATCAAGATGAGAGACTACAGAATTGTAGATCAGCTACTGCAGACTCCTTCAAAAATATCTATCTTGGCTTTATTGATGAATTCGACTGCTCACAGAGAATCTTTGATGAGGGTATTGGACCAAGCTTTCATGGAGAGTGATATGCCTGTAGACCAATTCAGCAGTGTGGTAGGGAACATTACATCATGTAATAACCTGAGTTTCTGCAACGATGAACTACCCGATGAAGGAAGGAATCACAATCTAGCCCTCCACATCTCTATGAACTGCAAGAATGATTCATTATCCAATGTATTGATTGATAATGGATCCACATTAAACATTATACCAAGGACCACACTTATGAAGTTGAAATATCAAGGAACGCCCATGCGCCTAAGTGGCATTATTGTGAAAGCGCTTAATGGATCAAGGAAATATGGTATCACTCAAGTGGACTTGCCTATTCATATAGGCCCACATTTGTTTCAGATTACTTTCCAAGTCATGGATATTGTACCCGCTTACAACTGTTTGTTGGGACGGTCGTGGATACATGAGGCAGGGGCTGTCACTTTGACTTTACACCAAAAGTTGAAGTTTGTGCATGAAGGAAAAGTGGTAATTATAAATGGAGAACATGCGATATTGATATCGCATTTGTCCTCTTTCAGCATTGTGGAGGCGGGTGAAGCTTCTGTTGGAACCCAGTTCCAAGCTTTATCCATTGATAATATAAGAGGAATTGAGAATTCTATGGCTTCGTTTAAGGATGCTCAGTAGGTTGTGCGTAATGGCCATAGTGAAGTTTGGGGACAGATTATTGATCCACCTGTAAACAAGATTAGAGCTGGCTTGGGGTTCTCTGTGAAGAATGATAAAGGTAGGAGCATGAAGCCGAAGTCTGTTGCAGGCAAGTATCATGATATCTTTCGTAGCGGGGGTTATCTTCCTCCAGCTGTTTCTGGGATTAATGCCATTATGGAAGATGAAGCAGAGCCGAAAATGCCAAATTATGTGACGCACGGAGTTAGGGTTCATAACTAGATCACCATTGATGTTCCCTCTTATATACATGTTTCAAAGTAATTTGTTTTTTCTTAATCATTTTGAAAAGCTTTCACTCTGCCCAAGGTGAAAGTATTGATATTGCATGGGCTTACCTGTTTTGCTTTGATTTTTTAAAATCAATAATAAAAGTTGTCTTTGTTTCCCAAATTGTGTCTTTATTTTTTTCCTTTTCTTGGAAAATGGTAATCAGAAGAAAAACCCTTCAAAATAAGTAATAAGTGAAATTCAATCTTCATGATCACTTGTTATATGTGTCAGTTTCTAAAAGCAATCATAAATCATATGTGCACATTAATTAAAAAACCCGTTGAATACAATGACCTTGCACCCTCTCCCAACTTTGAATGTCCTATGTATGGGGCCGAAGAATAAGACTATGATGAGATTCCAGAAGAGGTCTCACGGTTTCTTGAGTGCGAGGAGAATGCCATTCAGCCATTTAAAGAGCCATTGGAAGTAATCAATTTGGGTTCAGTAGAAGATCCGAATGAAGTCAAGATTGAAGCATTACTGCATCCTGATGTAAAGAGAAGGTTGATTGAGATGTTGAAAGAGTATGTGGATATTTTTGCTTGGTCTTACAAAGATATGCCTGGTCTAGATACAGATATTATAGAGCATCGTTTGCTGCTGAAGCCAGAGTGTCTGCCAATCAAACAGAAGTTGCAAAGAACTCACCCAGATATGGCAAAAAAGATCAAAAAAGAAGTTCTAAAGCAGATTAATGCCGATTTTCTTGTGACATCAGTGTACCCTCAGTGGATTGCCAATATTGTCCCAATACCAAATAAAGACGGAAACTTTTGTGTGTGCGTAGATTACAGGGATCTAAATAAAGCTAGTCCAAAAGATGATTTTTTGTTGCCACACATTGATATTTTAGTGGATAGCACAACAAAATTCAAAGTTTTTCTCGTTCATGGAAGGATTTTACTAGTATAATCAAATAAGGATAGCCCCTGAAGACATGTAAAAAACAACTTTTATCACACCTGGGGAACATTCTGTTACAGAGTGATGCCCTTCGGGTTGAAGAACGCTGGTGCAACGAACCAGAGGGCTATGACAACCCTATTCCATGATCTATTGCACAAGGAAATTGAGGTATATGTTGATGATATGATTGCTAAATCCCATACCGAAGAAGGGCATGTAGAAGATTTGTTTAAGTTGTTTCAGCGTTTGAGGAAGTATCGTCTCCGCTTGAATCCAAATAAATGTACCTTCGGTGTTCGGTCATGGAAATTGTTGGGTTTCATTGTTAGCTAGAGAAGGATTAAAGTTGACCCTGATAAAGTCAAAGAAATTCAAGAAATGCCAGCGCCGAGAACTGAAAAGCAAGTCAGAGGGTTCCTCGGGCGTTTGAATTACATATCCAGATTCATTTCCCACATGACTTCAACGTGTTAACCGATCTTTACGTTGTTAAAGAAAGATCAAGGTTGTGTATGGACAGATGACTGCCAAAGGGAATTTGAAAGTATTAAAGAATATCTTCTTGAACCTCCTATCTTACTCCCTCCTGTTGAAGGAAGACCATTGATTATGTATCTGACAGTGTTAAATAATTCCATGGGCTGTATTCTGGGACAACAAGATGAAATAGGGAAGAAAGAGTATGCCATTTACTATCTCAGTAAAAAGTTTACTGATTGTGAGTCGCGGTATTCCATGCTGGAAAAGACATCTTTTGCTCTTGCCTGGGCGGTAAAACGTTTGCGGTAGTATATGTTGAATCACACTACTTGGTTGATCTCCAAAATGGATCTAATCAAGTATAGTTTTTAAAAGCCTGCTCTTACTGGGAGGATTTCCTGCTGGAAGATGTTGTTATCTGAATATGACATCGAATACCATACTCAAAAAGCTATTAAAACAACGTGTTGGAAGATTATCTTACTCACCAACCAGGTGATGATTATCAGTCTGTGATGTATGATTTCCCCGATGAGGATGTGATGTTTCTGAGGGTGAAAAATTGTGATGAACCATTTCCTAAGGAAGGTCCTGATCCTGAATCTCGCTGGAGTATGATATTTGATGGAGTTGTGAATGCTTATGGTAAAGGAATTGGTGTTGTGATTGTCACTCCACATGGATCACACATTCCTTTTACTGCAAGGTTGACATTTTATTGTACTAATAATATGGCAGAATATGAGGCTTGCATCATGGGTCTCGAGGAAGCTATTGATCTCAGAATTAAAATTCTAGATGTGTATGGCAATTCAGCTTTGGTAATAAATCAGATTAAAGGAGAGTGGGATACTCGTCACCCCGACTTGATCCCTTACAAAGATTATGCTAGAAGATTGTTACCCTTCTTTAAAAAAGTTGAATTCCATCACATCCCTAGAGACGAAAATCAAATGGCGGATGCTCTAGCTTCTATGTATCAAGTGAATACTTGGAATGATATACCTCGAATTATAGTTCGGCAACTGGATAGGCCCACCCATGTGTTTACAATAGAAGAGTTAGCAGATGAGAAACCTTGGTATTATGATATCAATCATTTTCTCCAGACTCAAGAATACCCGATTGGTGCATCAAATAAATATAGAAAGACATTGAGAAGATTGGTTGGCAGCTTATTCCTCAGTGAAAATGTATTGTACAAGAGAAATTATGACATGGTCTTGCTCAGATGCGTGGATAGACACGAAGCAGACATGTTGATGCATGAGATTCATGAAGGTTCATTTGGAACTCATGTCAATGGATATTCGATGGCTAAAAAGATGCTAAGGGAAGGTTACTATTGGCTGACAATGGAATCTGACTGTTACAGATTTGCAAGGAAGTTCCATAAATGCTAGATTTATGCGGACAAGATTCATGTGCCTCCGAAACCCATAAATATTATTTCTTCCCCGTGGCCTTTCTCTATGTGGGGTATTGACATGATTGGAATGATAAAACCAAAATCTTCGAATGGACATCGCTTTATCTTGGTAGAAATTGATTACTTCATCAAATGGGTGGAAGCTGCTTCATATGCTAATGTTACTAAGCAAGTGGTAGTGTGCTTCATTAAGAATAATCTTATATGTCGATATGGTGTGCCGAGCAGAATTATCACCAACAATAGCTCGAATATGAACAATAAGATGATGACAGAACTTTGTGAAGAATTCAAGATTGTCCATCACAATTCATCTTCATACTGGCCGAAGATGAATGGGGTTGTTGAAGCTGCTAATAAGAATATCAAGAAGATCATCCAGAAGATGGTAGTTACTTATAAAGATTGACATGAAATGCTCCCTTTTGCTTTACATGGATATCATACATTTGTACGCACTTCAACAGGAGCAACCCCGTTCTCCCTTGTGTATGGAATGGAAGTTGTGCTCCTAATCGAGGCTAAGATCCCCTCTTTGCGTGTGATAATGGAAACCAAGTTGTCAGAGGCTGAATGGGTCCAGAACAGGTTTGACCAATTGAATTTGATTGAAGAGAAGAGAATGGCGGCTTTGTGTCATGGGAAGTTATATCAGAAGAGAATGAAGAAAGCTTTTGACAAGAAGGTCAAACCTCGTGAATTCAGAGAAGGCGACCTCGTGCTCTGGAAGATCATGTCTTTTAACACTGATTCTAGGGGCAAGTGGACTCCCAATTTTGAGGGCCCATATGTTGTCAAGAAAGCCTTCTCTGGCGATTCATTAATTCTTGAAACTATGGATGGCAAGAAGTTCCCATGTCCTATGAATGTTGATGCAGTCAAGAAATACTTCGCCTAAAGAAATAAAAGAACAGCTTGCTAAGTTGAAAACCTGAAAGGGTGGCTTAGGAAAAAAGGAGCGTCTCGGTAGGCCGAAAACCCGAAAGGGAGGTCTAGGGAAAAATTAGAGACATAAACAAAATAAAATTTCCCGCTAAGTTGAAAACCCGCAAGGGAAGTTTAGGCAAAAGTTAGGAACTTTCTTGGCAAGTAACTACATCAGAAAAGACTCTATCATTGTAGAAACAATCTTTTTGGATCCTCACCATACTTCAACGGAAGTTGCTGCTCAGAATTTCAAAGTTGTTAGAGGGAATAATGGTCATTGTATCTCAATGTATATTTTCTATTATATATTACCATTTTCCGAACTTTATAATCATCTGTGGAGTCTCACCATTCGCAGACTACCATTCTATCAATAAAATTTTAGCTTTTATCCAATTCTTTGTATTTCTTATTTTATTCAGCTTACAAAGACTCCATTTATTATTGATAATAATTTTCAAAGAAAAAAGATTAAATAACAAAATTGTTTTTCAAAAATAATTTACAACTTACTTTTACTTTAGATTTTGTGATTCAAGAGGAAAACAAAAGTGGTGATCTAAGGAATGAATGAACTCCAGTAATTTTGGGAAGTTTTGTTTCCTCAGGTCGTTTTCGCTGGTATGCGCATGATTTTTGCATATTGAAGACGATACCAATTGGCGTAAGGTGTGGTATTGGGTTTGCGATCCCATTGTCCCCAGACAAGTTGTGATCGGTGGATCTGGAACTGACTGTTTAACGCTGGTTCACGAAATGTCGCGGTAAGCAAGAGTCGCCACCGTCTTTTATTTTCTCCAAATGGAAAGGACAAAAGCACAAAAAAATTCCTTAAAGAGATTGCTCTCGGTTCGGGAGGTAGATTATAGAAAGGGAAGGTGTTAGCACCCTTTCTATCCATGGTTATCCATGGGCTCTTAGATACTTGCTCATTGTGTTTTCAAAAATGGTTTGTTTGCTTTTCAATGTGGGTTTTAAAAAGTTTCTTTGAAAATTTCAGTTCGACTCTTGTATCAGTCCTCAAGAGTGTTTGAAAAATTGCTTTCGAAAGCTTTTTGAAAATGTGTTGGTGTGAAAAGTATTTTGTTTTGTTTTGAAATTTAGAGCAAGTATCTAGAGTCGTCTACCTACCCTAAGGAATTCGTCTGTGTAAATGTCCTTTAAAGTAGTGCCATCCCACCATTGAGAGGTAGGTAGCACCACCGTTGGAGGTGTTCGGGTCAATTCGAGGTTCGGGACATGGTGATCACCAGAGCAATGGGAATACACCTTAGAAGCTACCCTCATGCCAGGTTCCCGGATCATGAGGACTTGCTAAGACATCCTCTACTCGATGATCACCTTTCGAGGCAAGGCAACAGTGAGGCGTACCCTAGGGGTGGTGTGTGCGATTTGTGTGTCGTGTTCATTTGCATTTATCTTGTCATGTTATCGGTGTTCTACGCTTGATTTTATTTAAGGCCATTCATTCTTGCATGCTTTTGATTAACAGTTAAAATATTTGCGAGGAAAAGTATATCTAATGCTATTACAAATGGCGCGGGTCCACATCGCCAAAATTAAACCAGACCCGATTTGACAGAAAATAAATAAAAGCGAATAAAGAATTAAAAGTACGAACAATTATTTACATGGCTTTGGGAGAGGTACATAATTATTTAAATGACATAAAATAAATATGCGAAATAAAAAATTAAGAACGAAACGAGGGCGTTGGACCCTTTTGCAAAATTAAAAATTACATGAATTAATTAATTAAGAAAAGAAATTGTTTTTGTTTTTTGGTATTTTTATGTATTTTAAGATTTAATAGAAAAAAGAAAGAATTAATTAAAATAAAATGCTAAACCTAATTCTAATTATTTTTTAGTTATTAAGAAAAATATTAAAGTTTTTAACCTAAATTAAACCTAATTTTTATTTACAGTTTTAATTATGAAAATAAATAAAATAAATAAATATTATTATAAGAAAAAATTAAAAGGAATAAAACATTAATTAAACCTAATTCTACATTTTTTAGATTTTTTATTATGAAAGAAATTAAAATTACAACCTAATTAAAACTAAATAATTACATGTGAATTTATTTATAAAATATTAAAATAAAAATATTTATTATATTTTTGATCTTTTCTGATTTTTTATGCATTTTTTATATTTTGTAAAAATAATTAATTAAACTAATAGAATAATAATTAAAAAAAGATAAAAATAATGAAAAGATAAAAAAAATAACAAAATTTTGCAAACCTTGGGGGTATCAGTCCCCAGATGGGAGGTTTTAATCAGCAATTTGAGCCCAACTTTGCAAGGCCTGGTTGACTTTTGTGCAAGCGTGTGGGATGGTTGACTAAGACTTAGCGTGTTCTCCAACTCTCAGCCTTTAGATTGATCTCAAGATGGACGTGGACGGTTGATTAAGAAGGTGTATGATGCGCCTTGAACGTTAGTACTGCATGGGAAGACAATTGGAAAAATAATATGGACAATATTGAAGACCTGGGGTTCGAACCCAGGTCATGTATGTTGCTAACGTTCTCACTCACCAGCTGTGCCAACTAACGCGTTTGATATATTAGTAACAAATAAATAATATAAAAGAAAAGCAAAACGTTAGTGGGTCCGCGCGCCAATTTTCAAACAGACCAACCAGCGTATGCCACCACACCGTCTTCTTCGTTGTGTTTCTTTTTCCTGAAATATACAAACATTAGACAACGATTTTCACACCGTTGCAGAAAGTTCCATATGGAAAAATAGCGAGCAGGCCATAAGGCCACATAAATTAAGCGCGATGGTTGATTTTGAACCGTCTCAACATGCTGAATTCAGTGATGATACCATGGGACTCTAATTTTTCCTGAACTGGGAAACCCCAATTCCAAGTTCTTCAAACCCTAAAAATCGATAATGGTGGATTCACTCATGGTGCATAAAAATACAATTCAATATGTTGGTTAGCTTCAGAATTGAACATGGAACACAAATTAAACATCAAAAATTGAAAAAGGTGCATGAATCATGACGCAAGAAAGTGATAAATTTTCTGTACAGGGCGGCCGTGTTCTCACGTTTCTTGATGTCAAAGTCTTTGGTTTTGATCCAAATCTCTTCCTTTAATCCTCAGCAAGCTAATGGAACAGGTTTCGTGCTTTGAATCGCCTTGTAAGGGTGTTTTCAGAATTTGAGTTTCTTGAGAAAAATTCAAGTTTTTTCAATGCTTTTGGGCGCAGCTTTTTGTCTATTGTGATTAGGGTTGTGATTATGCTTATGTACTGAATGCATTAGGTCAACAATATTGATCAAAATCTCTTGAATTAATGGTTTTTGAAGATTTGATTTTCAAGCTTTTTAACCAAATATTTTCCATGCTATTTTTGCACAAATCATATCCAATCACCCCAAATCTTTCCTAATTTGCATATGCACGAAATATTGAGTCTAAAACATGTATAAAAAGATTGGTTAGGGTGAGTTAAATATTTTTCATATATTTAAATGATTTAAATGAATTAATATAAATAAAAATTCAAATAAATAAATAAAAAATGAGAAAATACTTCCCTTTGGGCCAAGTGGTCGTGCACATGTCATGGATGATGAATTATGGAAGAAAAATGGGCCCATTAGCAATTTTAGGTCATTTGAATCAATGTTGACTTTTCAAAATATCCAAAAATTTCCCAATTTCCACAAGGCATAACTTGCTCAATGTTTAAGCTTTTCTCATGTTCTTGGACATTTTGGAAAGGTCTTTGAGTCCTCTAACCAATTCCTTTGGTCCAATGTCATTTTGATTTACCAATCTCAAGTTATGGCCTTTGACTTAAAGTCCCTTTTGTTGACTTTTGAAAATGACCTATAATGTTGAAATCGATAACTTTTTGTGAGAGCATTTCTTGGACTTGGAATATGAAGATGAGTTGTAGGAAATGTCTTTCTCTTCAAAATGAGCTTCGGATGGAATTTTTATGATAATCCATGTGAAAGTTATGCCCTGGTCAATTTCAGTTGACTTTTTCAGCTGTCCAAATATGGAAACTTTAGCATTTTGATGATTTCTGAGCCAAATTTTGAGAATCATGATCAAGCATTGATCAAATGATGTTTGTGGCTTCAAAATGATATGTTGACCAAAAATTTGAACTTTTGACTGCCAAATGACCATTTTGCCCCTACAGTTGACTGTAGTGCAATTTAGGGTTTTGACTGTGCAATTTTGTGCTGAATGCCTTGAAACTTGATATGAGGATACTTGACCCTATTTGTAGGCATATGAGACTTTATTGGGCCCTTGAAAACTTCCTTTTCTTGATCAGACTCCAAACCCTAATCTTGACTGTATAGGAGACCCTTGCACTGTGCAACCCTTGGGGAATTTTGTGACTTGACTTGGCAATTTCTTGGAGAATATGGGAGGGCAAATTTTGGGGTACAACAGTTGCCCCTGTTCAATCTTCTTAGACCTGAGGATGCAGATTGGCTGACGTGCCTTTCGTAATCCGAGGGTAGAAGATGATTGGACACTAGAGTGCCCAGAAATTTGCGCTCACATAGTGGCAGTGTGGTGGGAATGGGCTTATAGATGCCATTTGGAGATTGCTGGATAGAATGATGGGCTTATAGATGCCATTTGGATGTTGATCGCGTAGGAGATTCCTTAGCGAGAACCTGCATACCTGCAAAAGAAAAAATGAGTACCTGACACGTTGCAGGAGCTGGTTTTCAAATGCTTGGTATAGATATGTCCTGACTGGTTACAGGAGCTGAGTCTGGAGCTTCGAAAGATGATGAATGAACTAGGGATATTTACTGCCTTAGCATGAATGGTAAGAGAACATTGGACGATTACTACCCCCACCGGAACGCTGAGAGAATCTTGGGTGTCTTCTACTGGATAAGCATCAGGGAGATCTTAGGGTCGATCTGACTGAACCGGAGAAGGCCTTTGACTGGATAAGAATCAGGAAAATCTTAGGGTCGATTTAACTGAACCGGGCAAGGTCTTGAAATATCTTCAACTGGATAAGCATCAGGGAGATCTTAGGGTCGATCTGACTGAACCAGAGAAGGCCTTTGACTGGGTAAGAATCAGGAAAATCTTAGGGTTGATTTAACTGAACCGGACAAGGTCTTGGAATATCTTCAATTGGATAAGCATCAGGGAGATCTTAGCGTCGATCTGACTGAACCAGAGAAGGCCTTTTACTGGATAAGCATCAGGAAAATCTTAGGGTCGATTTAACTGAACCGGACAAGGTCTTGAAATATCTTCAACTGGATAAGCATCAGGGAGATCTTAGGGTCGATCTGACTGAACCAGAGGAGGCCTTTGACTGGATAAGAATCAGGAAAATCTTAGGGTCGATTTAACTGAACCGGACAAGGTCTTGGAATATCTTCAACTGGATAAGCATCAGGGAGATCTTAGGGTCGATCTGACTGAACCAGAGAAGGCCTTTGACTGGATAAGCATCAGGAAAATCTTAAGGTCGATTTAACTGAACCGGACAAGGTCTTGGAATATCTTCAACTGGATAAGCATCAGGGAGATCTTAGGGTCGATCTGACTGAACCAGAGAAGGCCTTTGACTGGATAAGCATCAGGAAAATCTTAAGGTCGATTTAACTGAACCGGACAAGGTCTTGGAATATCTTCAACTGGATAAGCATCAGGGAGATCTTAGGGTCGATCTGACTAAACCAGAGAAGGCCTTTGACTGGATAAGCATCAGGAAAATCTTAAGGTCGATTTAACTGAACCAGGCTAGGTCTTGAAATATAGCTAAGAATTTAACTGGATCTTTCCTGAAAGGTAAAGGTCAGTCATATGCAACGCATGATATGGATCAAGCAATGATGTTCTCAACATAAATGAGACTTGTATGATATGATGTGTCTATGCATGTTATAATGATGTATGTGATGTTTTATGTATGTTTTTGTCTAGGAAAGTGAATCCTTGACGGGTGTCGGGAAGTCGTATCCTGGGCTGATGTTGAAGAATAAGCTTTTACTCCCGCTGGGGATGATAACTGCAAGAATACCGGTAGGAGAAGATGACTCCGTTGTGGAATAAACTTGGCAAATGAAGGATTCTGCGGGGAGAAAAGATACTCTAGCGACCATGCTGGGAAGCAATACTCTGTGGGAAGAGGGATGCCTTGCTGAGTGTTGATAATAGTTTGCTGGGGATAGGAAGACTTTGTCGACGACGCTCTTTCCGTGGATTTTGGCTGAGGATAACCCAGTTATATCCTGTTGAGGAAATAACTCTTTAAATAAAGTCGGACGACGCGGTCGTGCTCTGCGAAGGATAAGCTTCCAGAATCTACTGGGGATAAGCTTGCTGCTTGGGGAGATGAATTCCAACTTTCCTGGGGAAACTGGATTGGACTCTTCTGGGGGGTTTGAACTGGATCGGGGGAGTGATTCCTTTGAATGTTGGTATACCGCCGGGGAACAATCTTTAGGCCGAGACTGCCGGGGATGCTTGTTAAGAATATGTGCTGCTGGGGAATGTTTGAGATCGGCTGGAGGATACTCAACTTCCTTGAGATTTGATAATTTTGCTTGGAGAGGAATGTACTGTTTTGCTGAACCACTCTCTGGGGATTTAATATGTACTTGGTCGTATTCTTTAGCCGAACCTACCTTGGTACCTTGGAGGATAGAACAACTAGATTGCTTAGACAACTCTTTATTGCCCCTGTTTCTAGTGTCACCTGCAATTAATTCCTTTGTTTCGTATGCAAATATTTATGAGTTAGCAAATTGTTGTCAATGCATATATCACAAATTGAACCTTGGACGTTCTTCGCAAAACAAAACAGGAAAAGAAAAACACTTGGCACGTTTAACTGAAAATATATTTGTATTGATTTTGAATGGCCTGTAAATAGGCGTTTTGCGTACAAGAGGCTGACGTCTTAGTAAGAGAATGCCGCCGAACAAAAGAGTTTATACAAATTTTGTACGAAATAAAATAAAACAGCTGTGTGAAATGAATGATCCCACTGGGTTTCAACTCTTCTATTGCCTTTATAACTCCGAGCGTCTCATCACTTGATGACCTTGGTTGACGGTGAAGCTGACTGATCGATGCCGTCTGAACTTGATGTAGATACCGGATTCTGGATGCAACGTGATCCAATGAGACATAGTATTACGCTTTTATCCCTAATTTTTGCCTGGACTGCCCTTTCGGGTTTTCAGTCCACCGGGATACCCATTTTTTCCCAAGCCGCCTTTTCAGGTTTTCGACTTGCCGGGTGTACAGATTTTTTCATTTCATCCCTTCATTTTGCCCGAACCCTTTTGGTTCGCCGGGAAGCCCTAATTTTTGCCTAGGCATGTCAGCCTAGCGGGTCTTTTTTTTCATGCGTAGTATTTTTTTACTATGTCTGCATTGGCGGGGTGAGGAAGGTCGTCACCATCCATGTTGGTCAATATCATTGCTCCTCCTGAGAACACATGTTTAACCACAAATGGCCCTTCGTACGTAGGGGTCCATTTGCCCCTTGGATCACTCTGAGGAAGGATGATTCGCTTGATTACCAGATCCCCAACTTGATATTCTTGTGGTCTGACCTTTTTGTTAAATGCCCTGATCATCCGTTTCTGATACGTCTGACCATGACAGATAGCAGCAAGTCTCTTTTCGTCAATGAGGTTGAGCTGATCAAGTCGTGTCTGGATCCAATCATCTTCGTTCAGATTTGCATCCTTCATTATCCGGAGAGAGGGTATTTGTACTTCGATCGGTAAGACTGCCTCCATACCATAAACCAGAGAGAACGGAGTTGCCCTGGTTGACGTCCTAGCTGAGGTTCGGTACCCATGTAGAGCGAACGGTAACATCTCGTGCCAATCTTTATAAGTCACTGTCATCTTCTGCACGATCTTCTTGATGTTCTTATTTGCTGCTTCTACAGCCCCATTCATCTTCGGTCTGTAAGGAGAAGAATTGTGGTGCTGTATCTTGAACTGTTCGCAGAGCTCAGCGATCATCTTATTATTCAGATTGGTACCGTTGTCTGTAATAATCCGCTCAGGGACGCCGTACCGACAGATCAGGTTGTGCCGAATGAACCGTGCTACAACAGTCTTGGTTACCGTAGCATAGGATGCTGCCTCAACCCACTTCGTAAAATAATCAATCGCCACTAGGATGAAGCGATGTCCATTGGATGCCGTAGGTTTAATCTCGCCGATCATGTCTATGCCCCACATTGCAAACGGCCAAGGCGCAGTCAGAACATTCAGGGGAACCGGAGGAACATGCACCTTGTCTGCATAAATCTGGCACTTGTGACATGTCCTGGAATGTTGGTAACAGTCAGCTTCCATTGTGGACCAGTAATATCCTGCCCGTAGGATCTTCTTAGCCATAGTATGTCCACTGGAATGCGTACCAAAGGTCCCTTCGTGTAGCTCTTCCATGATTCTTTCTGCTTCAGTCTTATCCACACAACGCAGTAAGGTTGAATCATGGTTTCGCTTATACAAGATGCCGTTGCTGAGGAAGAACTTTGCTGCGAACCTCCTCAGGAATTTCTTATCATTGACAGATGCACCTTCAGGGTATTCTTGAGCTTCCAGATATCTCTTCACTTCGTGGTACCAAGGCTTCTCAGTCGCCAATTCAGTTTCGAGATCACAACAGTATGCCGGTTCGTCCAGTTTCCAGATGATGATTCGGGGAGCCTCATTATCCCATTTAACTTTGAACATAGAAGACATTGTAGCTAACGCGTCCGCCAACTGATTCTCTTCTCTTGGAAAGTGTTCAAAGGTTATCTCCGTGAAGTGGGGGATCAGGGTCAACACACATTCTATGTAAGAAATCAGGTTTGGATGTTTCGTATCCCACTCTCCTTTGATCTGATTGATCACAAGAGCGGAATCTCCGAAGACACTTAGAAATTTGATCCTTAGGTCGATCGCAGCTTGAAGACCCATGATGCACGCCTCATACTCCGCCATGTTGTTGGTGCAGTTGAAACACAGCCGGGCAGTGAGTGGAGTATGAGTACCTTGAGGTGATATGATAATGGCGCCGATACCGTTACCCAAAGCATTGGAGGCTCCGTCAAAGTGCATAGACCATCGGGATCCTGGTTCAGGTCCTTCATCCGGTCCAGGTACTTCACAATCTGTCACTATCATGATGCTCTCATCCGGAAATTCGAAGTTCATAGACTGATAGTCATCTACAGCTTGATGTGCTAAGTGGTCTGCCAATACACTCCCCTTGATGGCTTTCTGGGTCGTGTACTGAATATCGTATTCCGTCGAGATCATTTGCCATCTTGCAATTCTCCCAGATAGAGCAGGTTTTTCGAATATGTACTTTATAGGATCCATCTTTGAGATCAACAAGGTAGTGTGAGTCAGCATATACTGTCTCAGCCGGCGAGCAGCCCATACCAAAGCGCAGCAAGTTTTCTCAAGCAGTGAGTATCGGGTCTCACAGTCGGTAAACTTTTTGCTAAGGTAATAAATGGAATGCTCTTTTCGGCCAGACTCGTCATGCTGCCCCAGCACACACCCCATTGAATTGTCAAGCACTGTCAGGTATAGTATCAGAGGTCTCCCTTCAACCGGTGGCATAAGGATAGGTGGTTCTCGGAGATACTCTTTGATTCTGTCGAAGGCAGCCTGACATTCATCGTTCCAACGTACTACTTGATCTTTCTTCAGCAGCTTGAAGATTGGCTCACAGGTAGCAGTCAGATGTGAGATGAATCGAGCGATGTAATTTAGGCGTCCTAAAAAGCCTCTGACTTCTTTTTCTGTCTTAGGAACTGGCATCTCTTGAATAGCTTTGACCTTAGCAGGGTCCACTTGAATACCTTTATCACTGACCACGAAGCCTAGCAACTTCCCAGATCTTACTCCGAAGGTGCACTTGTTCGGGTTCAATCTCAGCTTGTACAGTTTCAACCGGTCAAACAACTTCTGCAGATGATCTAGATGCTCTTCCTCAGTCTGGGACCTTGCGATCATGTCATCCACATACACCTCTATCTCATGATGGATCATGTCATGAAATAAGGTAACCATGGCACGTTGGTAGGTTGCCCCAGCGTTCTTTAATCCGAATGGCATGACCTTGTAACAGAAGGTGCCCCACTGAGTAACAAATGTAGTTTTTTCCATGTCTTCAGGTGCCATCTTGATCTGATTGTAACCTGAAAAGCCATCCATGAAAGAGAACACCTTATGTTGTGCTGTATTATCAACAAGGACATCAATGTGAGGTAAGGGGAAGTCATCCTTGGGGCTGGCCCTGTTCAGATCCCTATAGTCGACACACATTCTGACCTTACCGTCCTTTTTAGGTACCGGCACCACATTAGCAACCCACTGAGGGTAAGAAGTCACTGCAAGGAACCCGGCATCAAATTGTTTCATGACCTCGGCTTTAATCTTCTCAGACATCTCTGGACGCATCCGACGGACCTTTTGCTTAACCGGAGGGCAGTCTTCCTTAGTTGGCAAATGATGGACCACAATATCGGTATCCAACCCGGGCATGTCTTCGTAGGACCAGGCAAAGATCTCCATATAATCATGTAACATCTTGGTTAACCGTTGCTTCACGCTGAGCTCTAGGTTGGCACCAATCTTTACCTCTTTCCTGTCTGCTTCAGTACCCAAGTTTATTGTTTCCACTGGCTCTTCATGGGGTTGAATTGCCCTCTCTTCCTGAAGCAACAGTCTTGCAATCTCGCTAGGCACTTCGCAATCATCTTCACCTTCGTCTTCGGCTAAGTTGATCGGATTTTCGAAGTCATAATTGGCAGTAGCAGAGTTGTTATCAGTGAGATCCAGAGTGGATTGAAACCTGTATGAGTGAGTGTGTGTGTAAATACAGCTGTTTTGAAAATTATGTAAAGGAAAAGAAAGACAGAAAAGGAGCACAATATTTGCAATGCGAAAGATACGTCCAAGATTTTCATTCATGATATATGAAATGACAGTTTATATGCCCTCACAAATGATACCACGGTGCCTCGGGTAAGACACCGGGCCAAAGAGTTTATTATTGTTTATTACAAAATAACAAAACATAGGAATTCATTACTGCGTCACAAAGATAACAGGAGTATGATCCTTAGCAATCCAGTTGTTCAATCCGCCTTCGGTCGTCGGATAGATCCAGCTATTAAATTCCGCTTCATCCACTTTGTTGTCTCCCCCAACCGCATTCACTCTTGAACTTGTAATGAATACAGAAGGTCTTCCGATCTTTGCTTTCCTCATAGCTTTCTGACCTTCTGTGGTGAAACCCAGCCCAAATTTATCAGTCTTCTGAGTAAAATCTGGAAGTCTGCCCCAGTTGGTATTTTCACTCTTCTGAACCACAGCCCGGGCATCCTTTAGGGAGGCCATCTTCAAAGGACCAATTTCTTCTGCTGTTTCTGACGCTGCTGTAATTGGAAGCACCTCCTCGAAATGCTGAAAGGGGGTTTCAATAAACTCCCCATCCATCTCAATGTACCTGAAGGAGTTCAGGTGGCTCACCATATATTCCTCCTCTCCCTGCACAGTGACGATCTTCCCTCTGACGGGGTACTTCAGCTTCTGATGCAAGGTAGAGGTCACTGCCCCAGCCTTATGTATCCAAGGCCGACCCAATAGGCAAGAGTAAGATGGACGGATGTCCATCACATAAAAAGTGGAGTCGAACACCTGAGAGCCCACACGAATCGGAATGTCGACCTCTCCATGGACCATCCTCTTTGAACCATCAAAGGCCCTGACGATGATATTGCTGGGTTTTAATTCCAGGCCTTCACAATCTAGACGGTCCAAAGCCTTCTTGGGTAGCACATTCAAAGATGAACCAGTATCCACCAACACATGTGCCAAGGTAGTGCCCCTGCATTCAATAGAGACATGCAGAGCATCATTATGGTCTCTTCCCTTTGCGGTCAAGTCAGCATCTGAGAAACCCAAGCCATTGTCTGCCGTCAGATTTGCTACGCAATCAGTGAACTGGACTGCAGACGTCTCATGTGGCACGTGGGCCGTCTTGAGGAATGAGATTAAGGCCTTGGCATGGGCCTCGGAGCACAGCAATAAAGAGAGCATGGAGATTTTAGAGGGCGTATGCCCCAGCTGTTCCACAACATTGAAGTCACTCTTCTTTATAATTTTTAGAATCTCCTCCATCTCTTGTTGGGAGGCCTCAGCAGTTATGGGTACAGGTGCCTCCATCTGGGCAGGCTCAACCTCAACTCCTTTGCCCCGGGCATTGGATGAATCGGCAGCAGGAGAAACAATTGGATCAGCAGCAGGAACAAGTATATTTGTAGGAGTTATCAGGAGCGGTCTTCGGGCAGCAGGCGGTGCAATGTCAGGCGAGAAGAGCCTGCCACTGCGGGTAACCTTGGCTGGGCCAGTGATGTCACAAATGCTGGCGCCAGCGTTGAACTCTTGTTTAATCCCATTTACATATACGTCTGCCCCATAGTGCCACGGGACAGCTTTATCAGATACATAGGGCAGGGGCCCTGGAACAGTGATAATAACAGGTGCAACGGTCATGATTTGAACGGGCTTCTTCGGGAGAGCCGGGATTGGATTATTGAAGATAGTCACCACAGAAACTTCTTCCATCGGAACCAACTGAACAGCAGACTTCTTAAACAGAATCTCCTTGCTATCCATTAGGCTTTGGATGCCTAATTTTAACAAGAGACAACCAGATAGGGACACAGCACAGAACAGGCAACCCTCACTGCAACCTGGAAATAAACCGGCCAGCAGCAGGTTCTTTTTGACAGTCTTCAGAGGAGTGGCTAGATCATCCACAGAAATGGCATAAACATCTTCATCCACAGCATTTACCCCATGCTGAGGCATAGGAGCAGTAACTACATTCGGCTTCGCAGGCGCTTCGAACTGTATCTCCTTTGCGTCGATAAGGTCTTGCACCTTATTCTTTAACGCCCAACAGTCATCAGTAGAGTGCCCCGGGCTATCTGAATGGTAAGCACAACGGGCATTCGGGTTGTACTTGGGGGATGCAGTATTTGGAAACTTCGGCGCCTCCCTGACAGTCACTAAATTGGTTGAGAGCAACTGTGGCAGGATCTGCGACAAAGTCATGCTTAAGCGGGTGAATTCTCTCCGGGGTCTTTCAACCTTTTGAGGATTAGTTGGCCGAGGAGCGGCAGCAGGCTTAACAATCATTACCGCGCTGACAGATTGGCGGTGCTCATGTCTCTCTGATTTCCTGGAACCATATACGGCACTAGACTCCTTCTTGAAGGGTTTCTTCTCAGAACTAGATGATGCACCCTTCGGAATTTTTCCAGACTTTAACCCAGCTTCAATCCTTTCTCCAGTCAAGATTAGATCAGTGAACCCAGCAGAATAATTCCCGATCAGATGGTTGAAAAATGGCCCAGATAGGGTCCCCAAGAACATGTCTACCAACTCCCGATCAGTCAATGGTGGCTGTACCCTGCCAGCCAGGTCTCTCCACTTCTGAGCGTACTCCTTAAAACCTTCGCTTGCACCTAACAACATACCCTGGAGTTGAGTACGTGTAGGGGCAAGGTCGGCATTATATTGATACTGCTTGTAGAAAGCAGTAGCCAACTCCTCCCAGTTACGAACCTTGGTCCCATCCAGCTGATAGAACCATTCGAGATGAGTCCCTGAAAGACTCTCCTGGAAGAAGTGGATCCATAAATTCTTATCCGCAGAGTACGGCTGAATTTTCCGAACATAGGACCTCAGATGCAGCTTGGGACAAGACGCCCCGTCATACTTAGAGAAGGAGGGTGCTTTGAACTTGTGAGGGATAATCACACCAGTTGACAAACCCAGATCTCCGAAATCCAGCCCAGGCACCTGTTGAACCTCCATAGCCTTCAACCTGTCCTCCAATTGCTTATATCTGTCTTCTGCAGGAGGGTACTGCTCTTCATCAAAATCAGTCTCGTTGTCGGAGACTACCGGACTAGGAACCCTTGCTTCTGCCTGAGGAGAATTCTTGTCAACAGAAGAACCAGCCTCTTCCTGTTGCAGAGTATTGTTAAACCTTCGGCCCGAGTTGAACAAAACCGTTCTTCTCTTCTTCTTTTTCTCCTTCTTCAGGAGCATAGCCTTCAATTCTTCTTGGCCTTGAGCCAGACCCTTGATTAATTCTTGAAACTGCGCATTCTGCGCCTGAAGAGCCTTGATTGATGTCTCAGTTGATGCAGAGTCGGTATTCATGATGCTGAAATAAACAGCGAAGAACTGTAAGCAACCTGAAAAGGGGAAAAACCTGCTATGCACATGATGTATGAAATGCGTATGATTTATGTTTTCAAAGACAATCGGGAATCAACTTTGTAAACAAAAAAGAACACACTTCATTAGATTCAACTTTGCAACTGAAATTATTCAACAAGTTGCCCTTAGGCGTTACATGAAAGGAAATACTGGAAAGGAAATAAAACTGTAAAGCACATCTGGAGCTCATTATTGATCCCATGGTCTCCTCTTCTCAGTACGGATGTAGGCATTCAGAGCTCTCTCGTTTTCCAACTGCTTTGTCAGCTTCTGGATCTTTGATTCCTGCTCGTTGAACTTTTCCCGATAAGAATCCCGCTCTTCTCGCAGTTGCGACCAAGATCTCTTCAATGTCTCATAATCAGTAGGTATCTGAGGAGGAAGGACAGTTGGAGGAACACCATCTTTATCAGGACACTCAAGAATGACGGGTCTGACAGCTTCATACGGCATACCTAACTTCTGAGCGCGGATGCGAACCCATTTGTAGTAGGCTTCCATAGGTAAAGAAGTCTTTGGCCCTAACTCTTGTGGGTCAGCTTTATGAACTTTGTCCCAAGCCTTGATGAACCTACGACGCAGCTCGTCACTATCCACCTGAAACTCGAAACTGATGTGAGGCACCAACATCTCATGGGGGCCTGCTCTTCTTGATCTTCCAAACTGACGGAGTGCTAGACATGGATTGTAAGAGATCCCTCCTTGAGTACCAATCAGAGGAACATTAGGGTATTCCCCGCATCGATCAATAATAGCTATCTCATCCAAACCTCTGCAAGTCCAAATGATGTCTTTGTCGGTGAGAGACATTAACCTATGAGCCCAACCTCTTCCTTCTTGGTTCTTTAGTATGAACTTAGGGAGGTGCGAAATAAACCACCTCACCAACAAAGGGATACAACACCATAGGGTTCCTCGTCTTCGGGTAGTACGGGCATGAAGTTGTTGCAAGATGTCACCCAAGAGAGTGGGCACAGGATTCTGAGACATAAAGATCCTTATGGCAGTGACATTGATGAAGTTGTCAGGATTAGGAAACAGGACTAACCCATAGATTAGGAGAGCCAAGATGTCTTCATGTGCCCTAAAGTCCAGGTCATTCCAGAAACTGTTAGCTTTACCAATTAGAAACTTGGCCAAGAAACCCTTAACTCCGCTTCTAGTTACCCAGTTGTCTGTTACCTCTTGATGGGTCAAAGGAAGAGCTGCAGCCACATCCTCAAGCCTGAGGGTCTTTTCCCAACTAGTAAAGGGAGTCTGATCCAAGATAGGGATACCAAGCAAATCAGAGAACTCTTCCAGGGTAGGGACCAACTGGAAGTCTTGAAAGGTGAAGCACTGGTACAGAGGGTCATAGAACTGGGTCAGAACACTCATCAACTGTTGATCCCGCTTTGCAGTGACTAAACTGAGAAGGGAACCATGCCTCTGAATGAAGGAAGTGGTATTTGGGATTTTGCTAACCAACTCATCAAGCAACTCAGGTGAACGAACAAAGTTGAACCGGATAGTATTCCTTCGCATGGGCATCATAATGTCCTACAAAACAGAGCAAAGATGAAACCCTCTTGTCTTTGAAATGGTCAGTCCTTATGCAGGATGCATGCAATGCTCATGATGCTATGATGTTATGATAAAGCACACCACATACAGACACAAAGGCAAACATGGTAAGGCACACAAGTCACACAAAGCAAGCCCCTAAAGTTTAGGCCAGCATGAGGTCTAGGTACTACCCTCTTTCAGTTTGTTGGTTCATACCTGTCCTAATCAAAAGTAACCGGGTTCTTAGAGGATCCCAATATCATTGTCTACCCTCAATCGGTCATAACTCCAGCATCACAATCTTTTCTTGCGGCCAGAAACATCACGAGAGTTTAGCCTCAATGGGCGTAGCATACTGCCACAATTCTAAAGGCCAAGTTGTGTCAATTAAGGTTCTAAGGTTGTTGGTGCTTAATGACTCCTTAGAAGACCCATATTCTCCTCGTTGCGACACAAGGGATATCGGTACAGACTAAGGTGCCACACCAACGTAGCCACTGCTTCACCTGTGTCGGTCTACGCCAGACAGGTCCCTCACAGCTTATGCTACCTAAACAGGGTATCCCCAGATCCGGGTTAGGATCTATGTAACTCCGATACAACCCACAATAGTAAAGCAAGCAAATCAATACAATTGAAAACACAGTTATGAACTAGCCCTAAGGTACACCTCACTTTATAGTTTGATCCCCAGCAGAGTCGCCAGTTCTGTGATCGGTGGATCTGGAACTGACTGTTTAACGCTGGTTCGCGAAATGTCGCGGTAAGCAAGAGTCGCCACCGTCTTTTATTTTCTCCAAATGGAAAGGACAAAAGCACAGAAAAATTCCTTAAAGAGATTGCTCTCGGTTCGGGAGGTAGATTATAGAAAGGGAAGGTGTTAGCACCCTTTCTATCCATGGTTATCCATGGGCTCTTAGATACTTGCTCATTGTGTTTTCAAAAATGGTTTGTTTGCTTTTCAATGTGGGTTTTAAAAAGTTTCTTTGAAAATTTCAGTTCGACTCTTGTATCAGTCCTCAAGAGTGTTTGAAAAATTGCTTTCGAAAGCTTTTTGAAAATGTGTTGGTGTGAAAAGTATTTTGTTTTGTTTTGAAATTTAGAGCAAGTATCTAGAGTCGTCTACCTACCCTAAGGAATTCGTCTGTGTAAATGTCCTTTAAAGTAGTGCCATCCCACCATTGAGAGGTAGGTAGCACCACCGTTGGAGGTGTTCGGGTCAATTCGAGGTTCGGGACATGGTGATCACCAGAGCAATGGGAAGACACCTTAGAAGCTACCCTCATGCCAGGTTCCCGGATCATGAGGACTTGCTAAGACATCCTCTACTCGACGATCACCTTTCGAGGCAAGGCAACAGTGAGGCGTACCCTAGGGGTGGTGTGTGCGATTTGTGTGTCGTGTTCATTTGCATTTATCTTGTCATGTTATCGGTGTTCTACGCTTGATTTTATTTAAGGCCATTCATTCTTGCATGCTTTTGATTAACAGTTAAAATATTTGCGAGGAAAAGTAAATCTAATGCTATTACAAATGGCGCGGGTCCACATCGCCAAAATTAAACCAGACCCGATTTGACAGAAAATAAATAAAAGCGAATAAAGAATTAAAAGTGCGAACAATTATTTACATGGCTTTGGGAGAGGTACATAAGTATTTAAATGACATAAAATAAATATGCTAAATAAAAAATTAAGAACGAAACGAGGGCGTTGGACCCTTTTGCAAAATTAAAAATTACATGAATTAATTAATTAAGAAAAGAAATTGTTTTTGTTTTTTGGTATTTTTATGTATTTTAAGATTTAATAGAAAAAAGAAAGAATTAATTAAAATAAAATGCTAAACCTAATTCTAATTATTTTTTAGTTATTAAGAAAAATATTAAAGTTTTTAACCTAAATTAAACCTAATTTTTATTTAAAGTTTTAATTATGAAAATAAATAAAATAAATAAATATTATTATAAGAAAAAATTAAAAGGAATAAAACATTAATTAAACCTAATTCTACATTTTTTAGATTTTTTATTATGAAAGAAATTAAAATTACAACCTAATTAAAACTAAATAATTACATGTGAATTTATTTATAAAATATTAAAATAAAAATATTTATTATATTTTTGATCTTTTCTGATTTTTTATGCATTTTTTATATTTTGTAAAAATAATTAATTAAACTAAAAGAATAATAATTAAAAAAAGATAAAAATAATGAAAAGATAAAAAAAATAACAAAATTTTGCAAACCTTGGGGGTATCAGTCCCCAGATGAGAGGTTTTAATCAGCAATTTGAGCCCAACTTTGCAAGGCCTGGTTGACTTTTGTGCAAGCGTGTGGGATGGTTGACTAAGACTTAGCGTGTTCTCCAACTCTCAGCCTTTAGATTGATCTCAAGATGGACGTGGACGGTTGATTAAGAAGGTGTATGATGCGCCTTGAACGTTAGTACTGCATGGGAAGACAATTGGAAAAATAATATGGACAATATTGAAGACCTGGGGTTCGAACCCAGGTCATGTATGTTGCTAACGTTCTCACTCACCAGCTGTGCCAACTAACGCGTTTGATATATTAGTAACAAATAAATAATATAAAAGAAAAGCAAAACATTAGTGGGTCCGCGCGCCAATTTTCAAACAGACCAACCAGCGTATGCCACCACACCGTCTTCTTCGTTGTGTTTCTTTTTCCTGAAATATACAAACATTAGACAACGGTTTTCACACCGTTGCAGAAAGTGCCATATGGAAAAATAGCGAGCAGGCCATAAGGCCACATAAATTAAGCGCGATGGTTGATTTTGAACCGTCTCAACATGCTGAATTCAGTGATGATACCATGGGACTCTAATTTTTCCTGAACTGGGAAACCCCAATTCCAAGTTCTTCAAACCCTAAAAATCGATAATGGTGGATTCACGCATGGTGCATAAAAATACAATTCAATATGTTGGTTAGCTTCAGAATTGAACATAGAACACAAATTAAACATCAAAAATTGAAAAAGGTGCATGAATCATGACGCAAGAAAGTGATAAATTTTCTCTACAGGGCGGCCGTGTTCTCACGTTTCTTGATGTCAAAGTCTTTGGTTTTGATCCAAATCTCTTCCTTTAATCCTCAGCAAGCTAATGGAACAGGTTCCGTGCTTTGAATCGCCTTGTAAGGGTGTTTTCAGAATTTGAGTTTCTTGAGAAAAATTCAAGTTTTTTCAATGCTTTTGGGCGCAGCTTTTTGTCTATTGTGATTAGGGTTGTGATTATGCTTATGTACTGAATGCATTAGGTCAACAATATTGATCAAAATCTCTTGAATTAATGGTTTTTGAAGATTTGATTTTCAAGCTTTTTAACCAAATATTTTCCATGCTATTTTTGCACAAACCATATCCAATCACCCCAAATCTTTCCTAATTTGCATATGCACGAAATATTGAGTCTAAAACATGTATAAAAAGATTGGTCAGGGTGAGTTAAATATTTTTCATATATTTAAATGATTTAAATGAATTAATATAAATAAAAATTCAAATAAATAAATAAAAAATGAGAAAATACTTCCCTTTGGGCCAAGTGGTCGTGCACATGTCATGGATGATGAATTATGGAAGAAAAATGGGCCCATTAGCAATTTTAGGTCATTTGAATCAATGTTGACTTTTCAAAATATCCAAATATTTCCCAATTTCCACAAGGCATAACTTGCTCAATTTTTAAGCTTTTCTCATGTTCTTGGACATTTTGGAAAGGCCTTTGAGTCCTCTAACCAATGACTTTGGTACCATGTCATTTTGATTTACCAATCTCAAGTTATGGCCTTTGACTTAAAGTCCCTTTTTGTTGACTTTTGAAAATGACCTATAATGTTGAAATTGATAACTTTTTGTGAGAGCATTTCTTGGACTTGGAATATGAAGATGCGTTGTAGGAAATGTCTTTCTATTCAAAATGAGCTTTGGATGGAATTTTTCTGATAATCCATGTGAAAGTTATGCCCTGGTCAATTTCAGTTGACTTTTTCAACTGTCCAAATAAGGAAACTTTAGCATTTTGATGATTTCTGAGCCAAATTTTGAGAATCATGATCAAGCATTGATCAAATGATGTTTGTGGCTTCAAAATGATATGTTGACCAAAAATTTGAACTTTTGACTGCCAAATGACCATTTTGCCCCTACAGTTGACTGTAGTGCAATTTAGGGTTTTGATTGTGCAATTTTGTGCTGAATGCCTTGAAACTTGATATGAGGATACTTGACCATATTTGTAGGCATATGAGACTTGATTGGGCCCTTGAAAACTTCCTTTTCTTGATCAGACTCCAAACCCTAATCTTGACTGTATAGGAGACCCTTGCACTGTGCAACCCTTGGGGAATTTTGTGACTTGACTTGGCAATTTCTTGGAGAATATGGGAGGGCAAATTTTGGGGTACAACACAAGTCTTGGTTCATTTTTTCATTTTGGGGTTTCATGGTCTGAGGCCTCTATCCCGTATTCCCCTGCGAATTCTTTCCTCATATGACAAAAGGTCTTTTTTCCCTTTGTGTGCTGAGATGGAACTATTTACAAAATGTCGCTCTTTTTGCAGTATTGGCATTATTGTTGGTATTTATTTCCCAAGCAACTAGACCAGGGCAGTATATTTTCTAAGAAGAATTGAGACAGTTGTCAACTCTTTGGGTTTTCACCCGCTAAGTACTGGGTTTGATTAAAAATCCCCGTGAGTTTGACCTCTTTCTTTAATGTTGACTTCTTGATTCCCCAGGAAGGCTATCCCAGGGCATCTTTTGTTGGAATAAGTTTGCATGATATGAACACTCAATCCAAGATTCCCCAGTGAAGGCTTTGCTATTGGAGAGAAGTCTTTTCTCCCCGTGCATGATAAGATGTAACTCGTTTACAAAGTATCTCCCTTTCGACAGTACTTGCATCTTGTTTGATTTGCCCGATAATCAAGCGAGGGTAATGTTTTATTTAAGAAGTGTTGAGGCATTTGTCAATTTTTTGGGTTTTCACCCACCAAGTGCTGGGTTTGATTTAAAATCCCAAATAAGATTGATTTCTTGCTGTAATTTTTTACTTCTTAACTCCCCAAGTTGTTATCCTCGTGACGTTTCATACTTTCTCTCCAGAGATGTTGGTGCAATGCTTACTCTTAATATTGAAGAACGTATTTTGGTTTCCCCTCTTCGATGTGGTGTTGGCCTCCCCAATGAAGTCAGCACAAGGTCTCCAGTTGGTATCTCGATGATGAGGCATTATCCCCTCTAGTGAAGTCTATATGATATTTCCCCAATGAAGTCAGCACTAGATTATCAGTTAATGTTTTGCCGATATGGTTTACATCTACCTTATTTGAAATCAGTATTGCAATCCCCAATAAAAGTGAAGACCGTGAAAACATTTGTTTCCCCATTGAAGCCTGAGTGCTATTCCACGGTGAAGCCTGGAGAAGGATGTTATATCCCTGTATCTGTAATGTTTTGTCGCTATGATTTGTTTGCTTCTGAATTATGTTCCTTCCCAGTAAAGTTATGCCGCAAAATAGGATTATGTTTCCTCGTTTGGTACTTATTTTCTTATGGAATGTTCATCTTGGATATGATTTAGCCGAGTGTTGATTGTGCCCGAGTTGGTTTTGCTTGGTTACTCCCAGTGTTATATGCCTATTTTGTCAGCATATACATGATAACACTCATACATTCATACATACATCATGCATAGTTGAATTTATAAAATCATTGCTCATTCACATTCGTTAATATTTTGTTGACATATTACCCTGTTTTGCAGAGTTGTGTTGTCTTCACTCCAGTAGAGTGTCATCCTTAAGCAGAAAGTGTATATTCTTTCAATTTTCAAAATGAGCTATCCCTCATGGAAGATTTTTACTTTAGCCTTCCTGTACAACTCTTTGTCTGGATGATTTGGATTTCCCTCTTGAGTTTATTTCTCAAAGGATGTATTTTGGTTGACTGTTTCATTCCAGTTTATTTCTGGTTTAAATCTTTATTTCCAGCAATATTATTACTTTGGATTTCTACAAGCTTCGAGCATTGGTTTGAGAATGTGCATTTATTTTGGCATGAGAAGACTTTATCTCCTCAGCAGGAATATATTGGCATTTCCCCGGGAAGTCATGATTCAGGAAGTCATGATTCATTCCCCAAGAAGTCATGATCCATTCCCCAGGAAGTCATGATTCAATCCCCGGGAAGTTATGATTCATTCCCCAGGAAGTCATATATCATTCCCCGGGAAGTCATATTTCATTCCCCAGGAAGCCATATTGATTTCCCCAGAAAGTTATTTTTACAATCCTTCTTATAACAGCAAGTAGCAGGTCTCTTTATTTGAGCAACTTATACTTCCCCATAAAAGTCGACGTTACCTTTTTTCTATCTTCTTTATGAGTGGATAGTTCATAGTTCGTTGTCAAATTACCCCACTAGATGACAAGTTTTTTAATATCGCGGAGACAGTTCATTGTGAAATCTTTGTAAGTTGTAGTCTCTTTATTTGAGACATCATATATATTACCCTTTCCGGGCGGAGTGCCTTGGTTAAAGAAGAAGTTGAGACCCGTTCTAGGTGAAACGCCGGAATTTTGGGAAAACTTGTTATCTTTTTGCTACCTTCAGTGAACGCTGGTAGTTCTTCGTCAGTGAACGTCGGTGCTATGATATTTATTTTCTCTCTACCTTCAGTGAAAGTTGATAGTTCACCATCAGTGAACGTTGGTGATTATTATCTTTTTGCTACCTTCAGTGAATGTTGGTAGTTCACCGTCAGTGAACGTCGGTGCTATGATATTTCTCTTCTCTCTACCTTTAGTGAAAGTTGGTAGTTCACCATCAGTGAACATTGGTGATTGTTATCTTTTTGCTACCTTTAGTGAATGTTGGTAGTTCACCGTCAGTGAACATCTGTGCTATGATATTTCTCTTCTCTCTACCTTCAGTGAAAGTTGGTAGTTCACCATTAGTGAATGATGGTGATTGTTATCTTTTTGCTACCTTCAATGAATGTTGGTAGTTCACTGTCAGTGAACATCGGTGCTATGATATTTCTTTGCTCTCTACCTTCAGTGAAAGTTGGTAGTTCATCGTCAGTGAACGTCGATGTTTGTCTCTCTACCATCAATGAATGTTGGTAGCTCACCTTCAGTGGACATCTGTGTTGTTATTCTTTTCTCCTTCTACATTCAGTAAACATTGGTAGTTTCTCCTTCAGTAAAAGTTGGTGTACCCTTTGATCTTTTACCATCATATATGAGTCATTATCTTTCTGATCTTCTATCTCCTCTTTAGCTGAGTTGATGCTACCTTATCTCTTCTTTCGGTGTTACACCAATAGAGTCAGGTTCTTTTTGACTCACCAGTGATTTATTTTCCTGGTCGGGTTTCTCTTTTGATCCTTATTTCCTTTTCTACATCCCCAGTGGCATTTTGCGTCCCTTTGAATTTGTTCATATGCATTCATACTCATAAGCATTTCATGGCATCTTAGGGCCAAAAATAGGGTTTGTTTTAAATTTAAGTATCTTCAATCACGTCGACACGAAGATTTTTAACCTTCGTATCTCCGGATAGAATAAACCTAAATAGAGGCAGCTGTTGTACCCCAATTTTTTCCCCTAAGATCCCTTCATCATACCATATTGATTTGATCACACTAAGATCACATTAGGGCTTTTGGTTCTCCTCCCTATCTTTAGCTTTGCTCTTTGAGGAATCACCAAGCACCTTGACTTGTTTTTATTTTGTGATCATGCATGTTTTGTTTTGACTTTCCTTTTAATTAATAAAATGCAATGTTGGTTTGTATTAATTGTTAATGATGTAGGCAAAGGCAATGTGGCTTAGCAAGTTGATCCATGGGTTCATGAGTTTATTTGCATGCCCGAGTCAATAAAGCTTAAGAAATTCAAACCTCACCATTAAAGTTGTTTTGGAAGAAATAGAAAGGCAAGGTTTATTTTGGTCCACCACATTTCAAAGTTATCAAGATTTATTCAAAAGTACAAGGGGTTGATTGAAGAAGTTGTCATGGTTGGACAAGGCCTTGCTCCCATTGGTCACAAGTGCATATTTCTCTAAATTCTCAAGATATGGAAGTGGTTTTGGTTTCTATGAGTTATCATTATCATTCTCAACAAATTCTATCTACAAATCAAGAGTGTTGGTACAAGAAGGTTGTTTAAAATTGTCAAAGTTCCTCAAAGCATTTTCTTGATCTAGGAGTTAGTGTTTTAAACTTCAAAGAAGTATATCTTGCTCATCTTTTGGTATTTTTGAGTGATTGAAAAAACATCTTTCTCTTAAAAGGGTTATTAAAAAATTACTTCAAAAGTTTCAACGAATTTTCATGTGGAAGAAACTTGATGGTGAAGAAAGATTACAAGTCCTCTAGATGAACCCCTAAATTCCAATGTGTGACTTCAAATGATCATAACTTGGTCAATTTTTATAACCTTGATCCCACTGTTTTTCCAAAATGATCTTGAGGATGTAAACTTTATTCCTTATTTTATGTGCAAAATGAGAAAATGGATAGAGGATGCCCTAAAGATACAAAAGATTATAGGTCATTTCATGATTTTTTGCCAACTTCAACAATTCATAACTCTCAACTTTTGGAGATTTTGAATGGTTCAAGTTTCAAAATTACATTCAAGGTATCTAATTCATGCCATATTTTTTGGTTAAGAACAAATTCCAAGTGAAAGGCCATGTTTGGATGAAAAACATTATAGGTCACTTTTGAAGAAAAACTTGAAATATTTCTAAGTATGGAAAGTCAACTTCTTTTTCCCAACTTTGACTCATTGCAACTTTCAGCTCAAACATCCATTTGATTCCATTCTTTTCCCATTACAAAGCTTGTAACCTCATCTTTCTAAAGCTTCAAGAATCAGGCCCTAAGACCACTTAAGTTGATAATGCCATTGATTTGAATTTGGTAACTTGAAGTTGAAGTTTCATCACAAGTCAGATTTTTAAATCTTTGTTTTGGCTTCTAATCACAAGTTTTCCACGCGTTTTATCTTCTAATCATGTTTAGGACCTTTCCAAAGGCGTTTAGCATCATGAAACGCACGATTTGGCTGAGTTTTGATGCTAAACAAGTCACACTTTGTTCATGCTGCAGACTCCCCATAATTTCCCTCCAAACTTCATCATTTCACACGCTTAAGGATCCCATTCATTCTCCTATAAATAGAGGGTCATCCCCCATTCATTTTCTCAAGCTTGAACAGCCAAAAGCACCCTGCCAAACTCACTCCATAACTCACTTTTTTGCAACTTAAAAATCATTGTTTAAGCCTTTTTTAATCCATTTTCTCTATCAATTCACCTTCCTTGATCTTCCCTGAAGCTAACCATACAATTACTTTCAAGAATTGTGACCTATATTGATCCATAGAAGTCCATTTTCAGAGCTCTCATTGCCCTGGTTCTAGTCGCAAAACTTGCCTTTAACTGGAAACACGTTTTGACCATGAAATTTCAAATCCCTTTTCAAAACTTCTCTTCCAAATTGTTTGAGCTACATTTTACATAAATTTTTGCGAAGGTGTGGTTGTCTTCGTCTTGATGAGACTAAACGAATGGTACCAGTCACGTGCTCTAATTTTACAGTTTGAGTGACCTAGTTTTGGGACTGGCTGGAGGTTGATGATGACCAACGTGTCATCCTTCAACCAATGAAACAGAGCCATTTGTTTTTTTTTTTAATTTCTGATTTTATATTGAATCCTATGCTTTATTCAGAAATGACCATGATATGCGCAGCGCGCCAGATCCCTTAGATTTGATTACTAACATGTTTTGACTCTCATCCATTGGTCCACATCTTTTTGGTTTTTATTTTATTTTTTGATTTTTATATTTAATTGTTTTAAACATCAAAAAATCATAGAAAATTCATTTTTAGTCCAAAAAATATGAAAAAATTATGAAAAATATTTTTGACTTTTCTCTTTCTGATTTTTATTTTTTTACAATTTTATTGTGTTTTGATATTTTTTATGAATTTTCACTTTATTTGAATTGTTTTAAATGTTTAAAAATACTTTTATGAATTTTTAAATTCTAAAGAAAAAAAAATGGAATGATCCAATGATATTGTGACAAATATTGGTGAACTCATTTATTTTTTATTTCTGACTTTGTTATTTTTTATCATTTTTGGTTTATTTTACTCATTTCTTTAAATTTTAAAAATAGTTTCTGACTTTAAAAAATTCCCAAAAATTTTATAAAAATATTTGAGTTTATTTCTGATTTTTCTTTGTCTTACTTAATATTTCTTGATTAATTTGAACATAGTTGATATTTTACTTTCTTATTTCTATTTTAAAACATTTTAAAACCCTTTTTTAATGTATATATTCAATGTAATATTATTTTGTGATTATTTTCTGGCTGATCTTAGGTTGAATTTTTGATCATGAACTTTGTTAACATCATTAGATCCATGGTGTTGAGTCTAACTCCATAAAAATGGATAAATGATTTTAATAATAGTTTGATTAAATTTTAATTCCAATGTGGTTTGTATATTCTTCCCCACCGTTCTTCATCTTATCCCTTTCTTATTGCACTTAGTATTATTGGAGCATGATCTCTATATCATGTCTCAAAACAAATGGTGCATAGATTGCTAATGACCAACCTCAAAATAAGTGTGACTTCTATATAAGTCTACTTACGATTGCTTAACATAGCGCTAAATTTTGTCCCGATTCGAATAAATGATCATTCGTGGCCCAAACCTATGTTTGTAAGCCCGTGTATGTTAATTTGATCTCTTTGATCCAATAACCTTGAGATTCATTGTGTGGAGGCTTTGGTTCTACCAATCCTCTAATGGATCTACATCACTTTTGGTCAACGTGGATCACTTAAACATCATTGATCATTAAATTTTACTTGTGAGGATTCTAAAATGGATTATATAATTGACAAAAAGAAAATGCAACTTGTTGTGTGGAGGCTTTGGTTCTACCAATCCTCTAATGAGTTCCAAATGCAAGTTTCAAGATGGTCATCTAGCTAATCACTAATTACTAATAATTGACTTTATTTTGTGTTTTTTTATTTTATGGTATTTATTTTATGTACCATTTACTTTAGCATTTACATTTCATGCTACTTTTTTCATCTTTGCTCACTTAAGCATTTACTTTCTTGTCATTTTTATTTTTCTCACTTGAGTTTTTCTTTTCTTTTTTAAGATACTTAATAATCAACATGAACCATAAAAAACTTTAATGATACTTGGACTATTTGGTTACTATCATTGGCATTATGGAGTATTGGACTTCTTGGACTTAGGATTAGAAACCTTGGCCTATGTTGGAGACCTTGTGACCTTGATTGATATTTTGTCAGGAGCTCTTGAGGTTTATCTCAAGACATTGGGTTGTTTGTTTGTTTTGTGTGCAGGTAATTGTGATTACATTCTTTGTTTATAATCTGGAATTCACCCGTATACAGCCGTTACTCTGCCCAATTTTTGTTAAGACTCAATACACTTGAAGTTTAGTTCTCTCAAGAGGTCCAGTATCTTTGCTTGCTTGGTTTCAATCCAAAGAATGGGAATTCTATCTTGACTCATAATGTCAAGTATTGGCTTCTTGTAGGTTAGAAACTTCTTATCCATAGCTTTTACCTTATGCTTTAGGATAGTCCCTTCTTCTCCTCCCATTTTCTTTAATTTCAAAAATCTTCTCCCTCCTTTTGAAAATTCTTTTTTTTTTAAACTTGAACCACTTTCATAATAAACTTGGACTTATGTCCATGCATTTTCAAAACATTTTCATGAATAAACTTCAATCAACCTAATAATATCTTGACATTTTTTGTGAGAAGACTAAAAGTCAATCAATCTCATTTCAAACCATTTTTCCACTTTGAATTTTTATTTTAAAAACCTTTCTCAAAAGATTAGACTCTTGTCATTCCTTGTAGTGAAGCAAACAACTATACTTCTATAATATGTAGTGAAGAGAGATATTTTCCACTTGGGTGTTGAGTGAGGCATTGTTGATTTTAAAATCCAAGCCATATCCTCAAATTTGAGATGATGCAAATTCTCTTTTCTCATGATTGCAGGTAGTAAGTATGTTTTCCACACGGACAATGATGATGATGTCTTATCTCATAAAATTAACCAACACACTTGTGTTTCAAAAATTTTAAAGAGGAACTACGTGTACCCTGATCCCCTATTGCACGGAAGGTGGTACGTAGGCACTAAAGGTTCCTGTTGTACCCCAAAATTTGCCCTCCCATATTCTTCAAAATTTGCCAAGTCAAAGCTTCAAACATCTCCTCAAGGGTCGCACAGTTCAAGGGCCTCCTAACAGTCAAAATTAGGGTTTTGGTTCTGACAAAGTAAATGAAGTTTCCAAAGGTCCAATCAAGTCCCACATGACTATAAACATGGTCAAGCATCCTCATACAAAGTTTCAAGACTTTCAGCACAAGATTGCACAGTCAAAAACCCTAATTGCACTACAGTCAACTGTAGGGGCAAAATGGTCATTTGACAGTCAAAAGTTCAAATTTTTGGTCAAAATCTCATTTTGAAGCCACAAACATCATTTGATCAAAGCTTGATCATGATTCTCAAAGCTTGGCTCAAAAAGTCTCAAGATGCAAAAGTTTCCATATTTGGACAGTTGAAAAAGTCAACTGTAAATTGACCAGGGCATAACTTCCACATGGATTATCAGAAAAATTCCATCCAAAGCTCATTTTAAAGAGAAAGACATTTCCTACAACTCCTCTTCACACTTAAAGTCCAAGAAATTCTCTCACAAAAAGTTATCAATTTCAACATTATAGGTCATTTTCAAAAGTCAACAAAAAGGGACTTTAAGTCAAAGGCCATAACTTGAGATTGGTAAATCAAAATGACATGGGACCAAAGGCATTGGTTAGAGGACTCAAAGAACTTTCCAAAATGTCCAAGAACATGAGCAAAGATTAAAAATTGAGCAAGTTATGCCTTGTAGAAGTTGGGAAATTTTTGGATATTTTGAAAAGTCAACATTGATTCAAATGACCTAAAAATGCTAATGGGCCTCTTTTTCTTCCACAATTCATCATCCAAGGCATGTGCACGACCATTTGGCCCAAAGGGAAGTTTTTTATCATTTTTATTTATTTATTTGGATTTTTAATTGTTAATAATTCATTTAATTAATTAAAATACATGAAAAATACTAAACCTAACTTTTCAAATCTTTTTATGCAAGGAATAAGCTTATGATTTCGTGCAAGACCAAATATAGAAAGAATCAAGTCAATTGGCCATGATTTATACCAAATAGGCATGGAAAAATATTTGAAAAGATCTTTGAAAATCAAATCTTGCAAATCATGAATGCAAAGGTTTTTGTGTGATTTCTCAACCCTAAAACCTTCACACATACATATATAGTGTAACCCTAATGCATAGAGACTCCCAGCTACGCATAAAAGCCATATGCAAACTTGAATTTTTTCAAGAAAACTCCAATACTGAAAACTGAGTTTTGGGACGATTCAAGGCCAAATATCTGTTCCATTAGCTTGCTGAGGCTTCAAGGAAGGAATTGGAATCAAAACCATAAGCTTTAACACCAAGAAAAGTGAGAACGATCGCACCCTGTACAGAAAAGTTTTCATATGCTTGCATCATGATTCATGCGTTTTCAATGCTTTTTAATGTTTGATTTATGTTTCTTGAATGATTCTGAAGCTAACCCAGTTGTTTGATTGCATTTTTATCACCCATACGCGATTTCACCATTGTTGGATATTAGGGTTCTTCAGCTTTCGAATTAGGGGTTTTTGAATATGGTAAAATTGGGACATGCCAATACCATGAATGAATTCTGTGTGCCTGGACGAAAATAAATTAACCCTCGCGCCTAATTTATGTGCTACCATGGCTTAATCGCTATTATCAAAAGTTGCACATTTTGGGGGGGTTCAAAACCCCCGCTAACCATCTTTGTTTTTTCAGGAAAATATAAACCACGAAGAAGATGATGAAGTGGAAGGCAGCGATTGGTCCATTTAAATTTTCGCGCTAACTTTCCCACTAACCATTGTTTTTATGTTATATTATTTATTAGGTATTACATAGTCAGAAGCGTGTGAATGGCCTAGTGGTGGAGAACGTTACTGGTAACCCCTGGGACCTGGGTTCGAGCCCCAGGTCCCCATCCCTTTGCAATATTATTTTTCTAGTTGTCATTCTATGCAGCATCTCTCTTGAAGACCACCATACATCCATAATCACAAGCGTGCCACGCGTATAGAAAGATCACTCCAAAGGCGCTGATTGGAAGAACACCATGGACTCTAGTCAAACGTGCCACGTGCTTCCTGAAAAGGTCAACCAGGCCAAAGGGCTATTGGGCCTGAATTGATAATTTACACCTCCAATTGGGGACAGAACCCCCCCTAGGTTTGCAAGTTTCTACATTTTTTTTTTCATTCTTTTTATTTATTTCAATTATTGTTTTTTTAATTAATTTAATATTTTCATAAAAAACATAAAAAACAATATAAAAATCAAAAAGACAAAAATAAGTATTTTTATATAATATTTTAATATTTTTGTAAATAAACTTCATTAATTGATTTTAGCTTTTAAACTTAGGGTTAAATTTTAATATTTTTCTTAATCAATTTAAAATTTGGTAGAATTAGGGTTTGTAATAATTTTTTATCCTTTTTTATTTTCTTTCATAATAATTAGCTATTAAAATATTATTTATTTTTATCAAAATTGCATGTAAAAAATTAGGTTAATTTAGGTTTAACTTTAATATTGTATTTTTTAATAAATAAAAGTTATAGAATTAGGTTTAATATTGTATTTTAATTAATCTTTCTCATAAAAATTCATAAATCCAAAAAATACCAAAAATAACTTCCTTTCATTTTAACTTTAATTAATCTAATAATTTAATTTAATTTCATTAAAAAGGGTCCAACGCCCTCGTTTCTAATTTTAATTCAATTCGCGTATTTATTTCGTTTTCTTTTAATTATTTATGTACCTCTCCCAAATCCGTGTAAACTTAATCTTTCGCACTTTACTATATTACGTTCTTTATTTTCTGTCAAATCGGGTCCTGGAAATTTTGGCGATGTGGACCCGCGCCTTTTGTAATAGTTTAGAACTTTACCTTTTTCGCACTTTTAACTATTAAATAAATGCATGCAATAATGAATGGACAAAAAATAAAAACAAACGCATAGGTCACCAATAACATGACAAGATAAAATATCTGAAACGACACACAAATCACACACCACCCCTAGGGTACGCCTCACTGTTGCCTTGCCTCGAAAGGTGATCGTCGAGTAGAGGATGTCTTAGTAAGTCCTCATGATCCGGGAACCTGGCATGAGGGTAGCTTCTAAGGTATCTTCCCATTGCTCTGGTGATCACCATGTCCCGAACCTCGAATTGACCCGAACACCTCCAACGGTGGTGCTACCTACCTTTCAATGGTGGGATGGCACTACTTTAAAGGACATCTATACAGACGAATTCCTTAGGGTAGGTAGACGACTCTTGGTACTTGCTCTAATTTCAAAACAAATTCAAAAACATTTTTCACACCGACACATTTTCAAAAAGCTTTCGAAAGCAATTTTTCAAACACTCTTGAGGACCGATACAAGAGTCGAACTGGAATTTTCAAAGAAACTTTTTAAAACCCACAGTTGAAAAGCAAACAAACCATTTTTGAAAACACATATGAGCAAGTATCTAAGAGCCCATGGATAACCATGGATAGAAATGGTGCTAACACCTTCCCTTTCTATAACCTACCTCCCGAACCGAGAGCAATCTCTATAAGGAATTTTTCTGTGCTTTTGTCCTTTCCATTTGGAGAAAATAAAAGACGGTGGCGACTCTTGCTTCCGCGACATTTCGCGAACCAGCGTTAAACAGTCAGTTCCAGATCCACCGATCACAGAACTGGCGACTCTGCTGGGGAATAAACTTAAAGTGAGGTGTACCTTAGGACTAAGATCACTGTGTTTTCAATTGCTTTCCTTGCTTGCTTTATTATTGTGGGTTGCTTGGGAGTTCTATAGATCCTAACCCGGATCTGGGGATACCTTCTTAGAAAGTAGCAACAAGACTGTGAGGGAACTGTGCGGGGTATACCGACATGGTTGAAACAGTCTGCTACGTTGATGTGGCACTTTGGTGTGTACCGGTAACCCTTGAGTTCAGTCAAGGAGAGTACGGGGCCTCCGCGTGGTGTCATGAAGCATCAACAGACCTTAGGAACCTTAACTGAACTATCTTGGCCTCTTTAGGGTAGTGAGATAACTGACTTTGGTGCAGTCCGAGGTTGGTTGATACTCGATACTACACCCAATTGAGGGTTGCTTTCCTGGAATATTTCGGTCGCCAGTTCAGTGGCTAAATCGAAACGATGAACAATGAAAGCAATCCGGTGATATTGGGACCCTTAGAACCCGGTTACTTCTAATAGGACAGGTTGAACCCACCAACTTCAAGAGGGTACTACCCAGACCCCATGCTGGCCTTAAACCCTAAGGGCTTGTCTTGTGTGCCTTGTGTGCCTTACATGTTTGTCTTTGTAAATATCTGTGGTGTTTAATCATAGCATCATGACATCATCCAGCATCATATGCATTGACTAACCATTTCAGGGATTCGAATCTTCATCTTTGTTCTTGTTTTGTAGGACATGGAAACTGTTCGTAGAAAGACAATTCAAATCAATCTTGTAAGGATCCCTCCTCAGCTTAAGGAACTTATATCCAGGATTCCCGAGAGCTCTTCATTCAGTGAAAGACATGGAAGACTCATCAGTTTGGTCAACACCAATATTGAGGAAGACATGATAAAGGTCCTGTTCCAGTTCTTTGACCCTCTGCATCACTGTTTCACCTTCTTGGATTATCAGCTGGTACCTACATTGGAGGAGTTCTCCCGGCTCCTGAAGATCCCTATCCTTGATCAACTACCCTACAACGGTATGGAAAAGGAACCTAAGCTTGAAGAGATTGCTAAAGCCTTGCACCTACAGTCATCTGACCTCAAGGGACATTGGGAAGTTAGAAGTGGTATCAAAGGGTTCTTAGCCAGGTTTCTGTTTGAAAAGGCCCATGAATGTTGGAACTCCCTTGACCTACAAGCTTTTGAAGAAGTTGTGGCCCTCCTTGTCTATGGTTTGATGTTGTTCCCTAACCCAGATCAGCTTATAAATATCAGTGTTGTCTAGATCTTTATGTCCAGGAATCCTATACCTACGTTGCTGGGGGACATCCTTCACTCATGTTACACTCGAACCATGAGAAAAAGAGGTGTCCTTATGTGTTGCACTCCTCTCCTGGGAAGGTGGTTTATTTCGCATCTTCCACAATCAGTTCTGAAGAATGAGCGGGGTTTGAGATGGTCACAACGGTTGATGACTCTTACGCATGCAGATATACATTGGTGCCCTAGGTCCAGAGAAGATGTCACTATCATTGATCGTTGTGGAGAGTACCCTAATGTTCCTTTACTTGGAATCAGAGGAGGTATTACTTACAACCCATGCCTGGCTTGGAGACAGTTTGGTTATGCTCGGAGGGATGGTCCTCATGACATGTTAATTCCTGACATAGTTTTTGACTTCGACAACGATGCACAAGGACTTCGCCAAAGATTTATCAGAGCTTGGAGGATGCCCAGTAGGATAGACAGCAAGACATTGGGGCACAGGAACTCCATCCCGTTGGAACCTTATCTCAAGTGGGTACGAGCCCGCTCCCAGAAGTTAGTGATGCCTTATCCTCATATGCTCCCTGTGATCAAAGAGCCAGTCTTGGAAGGAGAAGTATCCTACACTATTCAGCACCCTGATATGCCCACATCCTGGGAAGAGATGCAGAAGAGCTGGATCCAGCTTAAGGAGGAACGGAATTCTCTTGAGACCAGTCTACATGCTAGTGAAAAGAAGGTCTTGGAGCTCACCCGCCTGCTGCACGAGGAGAGGAATCTCAACACTTACATAGCTCCAAAGAGGATGCGTAGTATATTTTGGGATTGATTTGCTTTTGTATTATTTTGCCCATGAGGCTTTGATGTACTGAACAATTATTTCCTTAATGATAACGTGTGTTACTTTTTGTCTACAACGAATTTGAACTTTCGAACCCTTGAATGCATTGCATAAACACATGTCATTCATCATGTGCATAGCAGGTTTTCTTCTTTTCAAGTTGCTTACAGTTCTTCGCCGTTTATTTCAGCATCATGAATCCTGACTCATCATCAACTGAGATGTCCATCAAGGCTCTTCAGGCGCAGAATGCGCAATTTCAGGAATTAATCATGGGTTTGGCTCAGGGCCAAGAAGAGCTGAAGGCTCTGCTCCTGAAGAAGGAAAAGAAGAATAAGAGAAGGACTGTTCTGTTCAGCTCGGGCCGAAGGTTTGGCAACACTCTGCAAAATGAAGAGGCTGGTTCTTCCATTGGCAAGGGTACTCCTCAAGCGGAAAAAGGTCCTAGTTCGGTAGTCTCTGACAACGAGACTGATTTTGATGAAGAGCAGTATCCTCTTGCAGAAGACAGATACAAGCAGTTGGAAGACAGGTTGAATGCTATGGAGATACAAAAGGTACCTGGGCTGGATTTTGGAGATATGGGTTTGTCTACTGGTGTGATCATTCCTCGTAAATTCAAAGCACCATCTTTCACTAAGTACGACGGGGCGTCTTGTCCCAAGCTACATCTCAGGTCCTATGTTCGAAAGATTCAACCGTACTCAGTGGATAAGAATTTGTGGATCCACTTCTTCCAGGAGAGTCTTTCAGGGAATCATCTCGAATGGTTCTATCAGCTGGATGGGACCAAGGTTCGTAACTGGGAGGAGTTGGCTACTGCTTTCTATAAGCAGTATCAATATAATGCCGACCTTGCCCCTACACGTACCCAACTCTAGGGTATGTCGTTAGGTTCAAGTGAAGGTTTTAAAGAGTACGCTCAGAAGTGGAGGGATCTGGCTGGCAGGGTGCAGCCTCCGTTGACTGATCGGGAGTTGGTAGACATGTTCTTGGGGACCCTATTTGGGCCATTTTTCAACCATCTTATCGGGAATTCGTCTGCAGGGTTCACTGATCTGATTCTGACTGGAGAGAGAATTGAGGCTGGGTTAAAGTCTCGAAAGATTCCGAAGGGTGCATCGTCTAGTTCTGAGAAGAAACCCTTCAAGAAGGAGGCTAGTGCTGTATATGGCTCCAGGAGACAAGAGAAATCTGAGCGCCGCCAATCTGTCAGTGCAGTAATGATTGCCAAGCCTGCTGCCGCTCCTCGACCAACCAATCCTCCAAGGGCTGAAAGACCCCGAAGAGAGTTTACCCGGTTAAGTATGACTTTATCGCAGATCTTGCCACAGTTGCTATCCACCAACCTAGTGACTGTCAGAGAGGCCCCAAAGGTGTAAACACTGCCTCTCCGAAATACAACCCAAATGCTCGTTGTGCTTATCATTCTGATAGCCCGGGGCATTCAACTGATGACTGTTGGGCATTAAGGAATAAGGTGCAAGACCTTATTGACGCGAAAGAGATACAGTTCGAAGCGCCTGAGAGGCCGAATGTGGTTACTGCTCCTATGCCTCAGCATGGGGTAAATGCTGTTGATGAAGAGGTGTACGTTGTTTCTGTGGATGATCTAGCCACTCCCTTAATGACTGTCAAGAAGAACCTACTGCTGACCGGTTTATTTCCGGGTTGCAGTGAGGGTTGCCTGTTCTGTGCTGTTTCCCTATCTGGTTGTCCCTTGCTGAAGTTAGGCATCCAAAGCCTGATGGACAGTAAGGAGATTCTGTTCAAGAAGTCTGCTGTTCAGTTGGTTCTGGTAGAAGAAGTTTCTGTGGTTACCATCTTCAATAATCCAATTAAGGCTCTCCCGAGGAAGCCTGTTCAAATCATGACTGTTGCACCTGTGGTTATTACTGTTCCGGGGCCTCTCCCCTACGTATCTGATAAAGCTGTCCCCTGGCATTATGGGGCAGACGTATATGTGAATGGAATCAAACAAGAGTTCAACACTGGCGCCAGTATCTGCGATATCACTGGTCCAGCCAAGGTTACCCGTAGTGGCAGGCTCTTCTCGCCTGACATTGCACCACCCGCTACTCGAAGACCCCTCCTTATAACACCTACAAGTGTACCTGTTCCTGTTGCTGATCAAGTTGTTTCCCCTGCTGCCGAGTCATCTAATGCTCGGGGCAAGGGAATTGAAGATGAGCCTGCCCGAATGGAGGCACCGATACCTATAAATGTTGAGGCCTCCCAACAAGAGATGGAGGAAATCTTGAAAATAATAAAGAAGAGTGACTTCAATGTTGTGGAATAGCTGGGGCATACGCCCTCCAAAATCTCCATGCTCTCCTTATTGCTATGCTCCGAGGCCCATGCTAAGGCCTTGATCTCATTTCTCAAGACGGCCCATGTGCCACAGGAGACATCTGCAGTCCAGTTCACTGATTGCGTAGCAAATCTGACAGCGGACAATGGCTTGGGTTTCTCAGATGCTGACCTGACTGCGAAGGGAAGAGACCACAATGATGCCCTGCATGTCTCTATCGAATGCAGGGGCACTACTCTGGCACACGTATTGGTGGATACTGGTTCTTCCTTGAATGTTCTACCAAAGAAGGCTTTAGACCGTTTGGATTGTGAAGGCCTGGAATTAAAACCCAGCAATATCATCGTCAGGGCCTTTGACGGTTCAAAAAGGATGGTTCATGGAGAGGTTGACATTCCTATTCGTGTGGGCTCTCAGGTGTTTGACTCTACTTTCTATGTGATGGATATTCGTCCATCGTACTCTTGTCTACTGGGTCGACCTTGGATCCATAAAGCTGGGGCAGTGACCTCTACCTTGCACCAGAAGCTGAAGTACCCCGTCAGAGGGAAGATCGTCACTGTGCAAGGAGAGGAGGAGTATATGGTGAGCCATTTGAATTCCTTCAGATACATTGAAATGGACGGGGAGTTTATTGAAACCCCCTTTTAGCATTTCGAGGAGGTACTTCCAATTTCAGCAGCAGCAGAAACAGCGATCGAGGAGGATGTTCCTTTGAAGATGGCTTCCTTGAAGGATGCCCGGGCTGTGGTTCAGAAAGGTGAATGTGCTAATTGGGGCAGGCTTCCCGACTTTACACAGAAAACTGACAAATTTGGACTGGGTTTTACTGCAGAGGGTCAGAAAGCTATGCGGAAGTCGAAGACCAGAAGACCTCCTGTGCTCATTACAAATCCAGGAGTGAATGCTGTTGGGGAAGACAATGAAGTGGATGAAGCAGAATTCAATAGCTGGATCTACCCGACAACTGATGGTGGATTGACCAATTGGATTGCCAAAGACCATACTCCTGTTACTTTTGTTACGCAGTAATAAACTTCTTTGTTTCGTTATTTGTAATAAACAATAAATTGAACTCTATGGCCCGGTGTCTTACCCGAGGCACCGTGGTTTTATTTGTGAGGGCATATAAATTGTCATTTCATATATCATAAATGAAAATCTTGGACGTTTTCTCGCATTTCAAATCTTATGCTCCTTTTCTGTCTTTCCTTCCTTTACATATTTTTCAAAACAGCTGTATTTACACACACTCACTTGTACAGGTTCCAATCCACTCTGGACCTCACTGGTAACGACTCTGCTACTGCCAGTTATGACTTCGAAAATTCGATCAACTTAGCCAAAGACGAAGGTGAAGATGATTGCGAAGTGCCTGGCGAGCTTGCGAGACTGTTACTTCAGGAAGAGAGGGCAATTCAACCACACGAAGAGCCAGTGGAGACAATAAATCTGGGTACTGAGGTAGACAGAAATGAGGTAAAGATTGGTGCCAACCTAGAGCTCAGCGTGAAGCAACGGTTGACTACGATGCTACATGATTATATGGAGATCTTTGCCTGGTCCTACGAAGACATGCCCGGGTTGGATACCGATATTGTGGTCCATCACTTGCCTACTAAGGAAGACTGCCCTCCAGTTAAGCAAAAGGTCCGCCGTATGCGTCCAGAGATGTCTGAGAAGATCAAAGCCGAGGTTATGAAGCAGTTTGATGCCGAGTTTCTTGCAGTGACTTCTTACCCTCAGTGGGTTGCTAATGTGGTGCCGGTACCTAAGAAGGACGGTAAGGTCAGAATGTGTGTCGATTACAGGGATCTGAACAGGGCCAGCCCCAAAGATGACTTCCCCTACCTCACATTGATGTCCTTGTTGACAATACAGCTCAGCATAAGGTGTTATCTTTCATGGATGGTTTCTCAGGTTACAATCAGATCAAGATGGCACCTGAAGACATGGAAAAGACTACCTTTGTTACTCAGTGGGGCACCTTCTGCTACAAGGTCATGCCTTTTGGACTGAAAAACGCTGGGGCAACCTACCAACGTGCCATGGTTGCTTTATTTCATGACATGATCCATCATGAGATAGAAGTGTATGTTGACGACATGATCGCAAGGTCCCAGACTGAGGAAGAACACCTAGATCATCTGCAAAAGTTGTTTGACCGTTTGAAACTGTACAAGCTGAGGTTGAACCCGAACAAGTGCACCTTCGGGGTTAGATCTGGGAAGTTGCTGGGCTTCGTGGTAAGTGATAAGGGCATTCAAGTGGACCCTGCCAAGGTCAAAGCTATTCAAGAGATGCCAGTTTCTAAGACAGAGAAAGAGGTCAGAGGCTTTTTAGGACGCATGAATTACATTGCTCGATTCATCTCACATTTAACTGCTACCTGTGAGCCAATCTTCAAGCTGCTGAAGAAAGATCAGGTAGTACGCTGGAATGATGAATGTCAGGCTGCTTTTGACAGAATCAAAGAGTATCTCCAAGAACCACCCATCCTTATGCCACCGGTTGAAGGGAGACCTCTGATACTATACCTGACAGTACTTGATAATTCAATGGGGTGTGTGCTGAGGCAGCATGACGAGTCTGGCCGAAAAGAGCATGCCATTTATTACCTTAGCAAAAAGTTTACCGACTGTGAGACCCGATACTCACTGCTCGAGAAAACTTGCTGCGCTTTGGTATGGGCTGCTCGCCGGCTGAGACAGTATATGCTGACTCACACTACTTTTTTGATCTCAAAGATGGATCCTATAAAGTACATATTCGAAAAGCCTGCTCTGTCTGGGAGAATAGCAAGATGGCAAATGATCTTGACGGAATACGACATTCAATACACGACTCAGAAAGCCATCAAGGGAAGTGTATTGGCAGACCACTTGGCACATCAGGCCGTAGACGACTATCAGTCAATGAACTTCGAGTTTCCAGACGAGAGCATCATGATTGTAACTGATTGTGAAGTACCGGGACCGGATGAAGGACCTGAGGAAGGATCCCGGTGGTCTATGCACTTTGACGGAGCCTCCAACGCTTTGGGTAACGGTATCGGCACCATAATCATATCCCCTCAAGGTACTCATACTCCACTCACTGCCCGGCTATGTTTCAACTGTACCAACAACATGGCGGAGTACGAGGCGTGCATCATGGGTCTTCAAGCTGCGATCGACTTAAGGATCAAGTTTCTGAGTGTCTTCGGAGATTCCGCTCTTGTGATCAATCAGATCAAAGGAGAGTGGGATATGAAACATCCGAATCTTATTCCTTACAGAGAATGTGTGTTGACCTTGATCCCCCACTTCACGAAGATAACCTTTGAACACTTTCTGAGAGAGGAGAATCAGCTGGAGGACGCGTTAGCTACAATGTCTTCTATGTTCAAAGTCAAATAGGATAATGAGGCTCCCCGGATCATCATCTGGAAACTGGACGAACCGGCATACTGTTGCGATCTCGAGACTGAGTTGGTGACTGAGAAGCCTTGGTACCATGAGGTGAAGAGGTATCTGGAAGCTCAGGAGTACCCTGAAGGTGCGTCTGTCAATGATAAGAAGTTTCTGAGAAGGTTCGCAGCGAAGTTCTTCCTTAGCAACGACATCCTGTACAAGCGAAACCATGATTCAACCTTACTGCGTTGTGTGGATAAGACTGAAGCAGAAAGGATCATGGAAGAGCTACATGAAGGGACCTTTGGTACACATTCCAGTGGACATACAATGGCAAAGAAGATCCTTCGGGCAGGGTATTACTGGTCCACGATGGAAGCCGACTGCTACCAACATTCCAGGACATGCCATAAATGCCAGATTTATGCAGACAAGGTGCATGTTCCTCCAGTTCCTCTGAATGTTTTGACTGCGCCTTGGCCGTTTGCAATGTGGGGCATAGACATGATCGGTGAGATTAAACCTACGACATCTAATGGGCATCGCTTCATCCTAGTGGCGATTGATTATTTTACGAAGTGGGTTGAGGCAGCTTCCTACGCTACAGTAACCAAAACTGTTGTGGCGCGGTTCATTCGGCATAATCTGATCTGTCGGTACGGCGTCCCAGAGAGGATCATTACAGACAACGGTACCAATCTCAATAACAAGATAATCACTGAGCTATGCGAGCAGTTCAAAATACAGCACCACAACTCTTCTCCTTACAGATCGAAGATGAATGGGGCTGTAGAAGCGGCAAATAAAAATATCAAGAAAATTGTGCAGAAAATGACAGTGACTTACAAAGATTGGCACGAGATGTTACCGTTCGCTCTACATGGGTACCGTACCTCAGCCAGAACGTCAACCGGGGCAACTCCTTTCTCTTTGGTTTATGGTATGGAGGCAGTCTTACCGATCGAAGTGCAAATACCCTCTATCCGGATAATGAAGGATGCAGATCTGAGTGAAGATGATTGGATCCAGACACGACTTGATCAGCTAAACTTAATTGATGAAAAGAGGCTTGCTGCTATCTGTCATGGTCAGACGTATCAGAAACGGATGATCAGGGCATTTAACAAAAAGGTCAGACCACAAGAATATCAAGTTGGGGATCTGGTAATCAAGCGAATCATCCTTCCTCAGAGTGATCCAAGGGGCAAATGGACCCCGACGTACGAAGGGCCATTTGTGGTTAAACATGTGTTCTCAGGAGGAGCCATGATTCTAACCAACATGGATGGTGACGACCTTCCTCACCCCGCCAATGCAGACATAGTAAAAAGATACTACGCATAAAAGAGACCCGCTAGGCTGACATGCCTAGGCAAAAATTATGGCTTCCCGTCGAACCAAAAGGGTTCGGGCAAAATGAAGGGATGAAATGAAAAAATCTGTACACCCGGCAAGTCGAAAACCTGAAAAGGCGGCTTGGGCAAAAATGGGTATCCCGGTGGACTGAAAACCCGAAAGGGCAGTCCAGGCAAAAGTTAGGGATAAAGCGTAATACTATGTCTCGTTGGTCACTTTGCATCCAGAATTCGGTATCTACATCAAGTTCAGACGGCATCGATCAGTCAGCTTCACCTTCAACCAAGGTCATCAAGTGATGAGACGCTCGGAGTTATAAAGGCAATAGCAGAGTTGAAACCCAGTGGGATCATTCATTTCATACAGCTGTTTTATTTTCTCTTGTACAAAATTTGTATAAACTCTCTTGTTCGGTGGCGTTCTCTTACTAGGACGTCAGCCTCTTGTACATAAAACGCCTATTTTACAGGCAAATTCAAAATCAATACAAATACACTTTTCAGTTAAAATTGCCAATTGTTTTTCCTTTTTCTGTTTTGTTTTGCGAAGAACGTCCAAGGTTCAATTTGTGATATATGCATTGACAATAATTTGCTAACTCATGAATATTTGCGTACGAAACAAAGGATTAATTACAGGTAACATTAGAAACAGGGGCAATAAAGAGTTGTCTACGCAATCTAATTGTTCTATCCACTAAGGTACCAAGGTAGGTCCAACTAAAGAACATAACCAGATATCCTAAATTGCCCAGAGAGTGAGCCAACCAGTCAGAGCACTCTCAAGCAAAGCTATTTTCAAAACCTTAAGGAAGTTGGGTATCCTCCCGCAGAACTCAAACATTCCCCAGCAGCATATATACATGTATTCTTAACAAGCATCCCCGGCAGTCTTGGTCTAAAGATTGTTCCCCGGCGGTATATCAAACATTCAGTGGAGTCACTTCCCCGATACAGTTCAAAACTTCCCCAGGAGAGTCCAATCTAGTTTCCCCAGGAAAAGTTGGAATTTATCTCCCCAAGCAGTAAGCTTATCCCCGGTAGATTCTGGAAGCTTATCCTCGCAGAGCACGAACGCATCGCCCGGCTTTATTCAAAGAGTTATTTCCTTACCAGGATATAACTGGGTTATCCTTAGCCAAAAGCCATGGAAAGATCGTCGTCGACAAAGTCTTCTTATTTCCAACGAAGTCTATTAACACTTCCAACACAACAATGGTATCCCCAGCAAGTTATTATCAATACTCAACAAAGTATCTCTCTCCCCACAGAGTATTGCTTCCCAACAAGATCGTTAGAGTACTTTCCTCCTTGCAGAGTATTCCATTCGCCAAGTTTATCCCCAACGGAGTTATCTTCTCCTACCGGTATTCTTGCAACTATCACCCAGTGGAAGCAAGATCTATTCTCCAACATCAACCCAGGAGTGACTTCCCGGCACCCGTCAAGGATTTATTTTCCTAAAGACGAAAAAATACGTACATAAACATCGCACTTCCATACATCAAAGCATGCATATACGCATCATATCTTATAAATCTCATTTATGTTGAGAACATCATTGCTTGATCCATATCACGCATTGCATAAGACTGACCTTTACCTTTCAGGAAAAGATCCAGTTAAATTTTCAATCATATTTCAAGACCTAGACCGGTTCAGTTAAATCGACTCCAAAGATTTCTCTGTTTCCTATCCAGTCAAAGGCCTTCTCTGGTTCAGTCAGATCGACCCTAAGATCTCACTGTCTCTTATCCAGTTGAAGACATTTCAAGACCTAGACCGGTTCAGTTAATCGACCCTAAGATTCTCTGTTTCTTATCCAGTCCAAGGCCTTCTCTAGTCCAGTTAAATCGACCCCAAACAGATTTTCCTGATAAAGACTCAGTAGAAGTTATCCAAGATTCTCTCAATGATTGCTGTTGAGGTTGTAGTCGCTTATGGTTCTCTCCCCGATACTGTGGAGGTGGTAATCCCAGATTTCGCTCAATGATTGCTGTTGAAGTGAAGTTATCCAAGATTCTCTCAATGATTGCTATTGAGTTTGTAGTCGCCTATGGTTCTCTCCCCGATACTGCGGAGGTGGTAATCCCAAATTTTGCTCAATGATTGCTGTTGAAGTGAAGTTATCCAAGATTCTCTCAATGATTGCTATTGAGGTTGTAGTCGCCTATGGTTCTCTCCCCGATACTGCGGAGGTGGTAATCCCAGATTTCGCTCAATGATTGCTGTTGAAGTGAAGTTATCCAAGATTCTCTCAATGATTGCTATTGAGGTTGTAGTCGCCTATGGTTCTCTCCCCGATACTGCGGAGGTGGTAATCCCAGATTTCGCTCAACCATTGCTGTTGAAGTTGAAGTTATCCAAGATTCTCTCAATGATTGCTATTGAGGTTGTAGTCGCCTATGGTTCTCTCCCCGATCCTGCGGAGGTGGTAATCCCAAGATTTCGCTCAATGATTGCTGTTGAGGTTGAAATTATCCAAGATTCTCTCAATGATTGCTGTTGAGGTTGTAGTCGCATATGGTTCTCTCCCCGATACTGCGAGGTGGTAATCCCAGATTTCGCTCAACGATTGCTGTTGAAGTTGAAGTTATCCAAGATTCTCTCAATGATTGCTGTTGAGGTTGTAGTCGCCTATGGTTCTCTCCCCGATACTGCGGAGGTGGTAATCCCAAGATTCGCTCAACGATTGCTGTTGAAGTTGAAGTTATCCAAGATTCTCTCAATGATTGCTGTTAAGGTTGTAGTCGCCTATGGTTCTCTCCCCGATACTGCGGAGGTGGTAATCCCAAGTTTCGCTCAACGATTTCTGTTGAAGTTGAAGTTATCCAAGATTTTCTCAACGATTGCTGTTGAGGTTAAAGTCACCCAAGGTTCTCTCACCGTTCCTGTTGAGGTAGTAACCATCCCTGGTTCATTCATCATCATTTGAAGCTCCAGATTCAGCTCCTGTAACCAGTCAGGACACATCTATACAAAGAATTTGAAGACCAGCTCCTGTAACAGGTCAGGTAATCATTTTTCTTTTGCAGGTACGTAAGTTCTCGCTAAGGAATCTCTTATGCGATTGACATCCAGATGGCATCTGTAAGCCCATCCACCATCCATCATCTCTTAGCATGGCATTTATAAGCCCATCATCCTATCCATCAATCTCCAAATGGCATCTATAAGCCCATTCCACCATCACACTTCTACTATGTGAGCGCAAATTTCTGGGCACTCTAGTGTTCAATCATCTTCCACCTTCGGATTACGAAAGGCACGTCAGCCAATCTGCATCCTCAGGTCTAAGAAGATTGAACAGGGGCAACTGTTGTACCCCAAAATTTGCCCTCCCATATTCTTCAAAATTTGCCAAGTCAAAGCTTCAAACATCTCCTCAAGGGTCGCACAGTTCAAGGGCCTCCTAACAGTCAAAATTAGGGTTTTGGTTCTGACAAAGTAAATGAAGTTTCCAAAGGTCCAATCAAGTCCCACATGCCTATAAACATGGTCAAGCATCCTCATACAAAGTTTCAAGACTTTCAGCATAAGATTGCACAGTCAAAAACCCTAATTGCACTACAGTCAACTGTAGGGGCAAAATGGTCATTTGACAGTCAAAAGTTCAAATTTTTGGTCAACATCTCATTTTGAAGCCACAAACATCATTTGATCAAAGCTTGATCATGATTCTCAAAGCTTGGCTCAAAAAGTCTCAAGATGCAAAAGTTTCCATATTTGGACAATTGAAAAAGTCAACTGTAAATTGACCAGGGTATAACTTCCACATGGATTATCAGAAAAATTCCATCCAAAGCTCATTTTGAAGAGAAAGACATTTCCTACAACTCCTCTTCACACTTCAAGTCCAAGAAATGCTCTCACAAAAAGTTATCAATTTCAACATTATAGGTCATTTTCAAAAGTCAACAAAAAGGGACTTTAAGTCAAAGGCCATAACTTGAGATTGGTAAATCAAAATGACATGGGACCAAAAGCATTGGTTAGAGGACTCAAAGAACTTTCCAAAATGTCCAAGAACATGAGCAAAGATTAATAATTGAGCAAGTTATGCCTTGTAGAAGTTGGGAAATTTTTGGATATTTTGAAAAGTCAACATTGATTCAAATGACCCAAAAATGCTAATGGGCCTCTTTTTCTTCCACAATTCATCATCCAAGGCATGTGCGCGACCATTTGGCCCAAAGGGAAGTTTTTTATCATTTTTATTTATTTATTTGGATTTTTAATTGTTAATAATTCATTTAATTAATTAAAATACATGAAAAATACTAAACCTAACTTTTCAAATCTTTTTATGCAAGGAATAAGCTTATGATTTCGTGCAAGACCAAATATAGAAAGAATCAAGTCAATTGGCCATGATTTATACCAAATAGGCATGGAAAAATATTTGAAAAGATCTTTGAAAATCAAATCTTGCAAATCATGAATGCAAAGGTTTTTGTGTGATTTCTCAACCCTAAAACCTTCACACATACATATATAGTGTAACCCTAATGCATAGAGACTCCCAGCTGCGCAGAAAAGCCATATGCAAACTTGAATTTTTTCAAGAAAACTCCAATACTGAAAACTGAGTTTTAGGACGATTCAAGGCCAAATATCTGTTCCATTAGCTTGCTGAGGCTTCAAGGAAGGAATTGGAATCAAAACCATAAGCTTTAACACCAAGAAAAGTGAGAACGATCGCACCCTGTACAGAAAATTTTGCATATGCTTGCATCATGATTCATGCGTTTTCAATGCTTTTTAATGTTTGATTTATGTTTCTTGAATGATTCTGAAGCTAACCCAGTTGTTTGATTGCATTTTTATCACCCATACGCGATTTCACCATTGTTGGATATTAGGGTTCTTCAGCTTTCGAATTAGGGGTTTTTGAATATGGTAAAATTGGGACATGCCAATACCATGAATGAATTATGTGTGCCTGGACGAAAATAAATTAACCCTCGCGCCTAATTTATGTGCTACCATGGCTTAATCGCTATTATCAAAAGTTGCACATTTTGGGGGGGTTCAAAACCCCCGCTAACCATCTTTGTTTTTTCAGGAAAATATAAACCACGAAGAAGATGATGAAGTGGAAGGCAGCGATTGGTCCATTTAAATTTTCGCGCTAACTTTCCCACTAACCATTGTTTTTATGTTATATTATTTATTAGGTATTACATAGTCAGAAGCGTGTGAATGGCCTAGTGGTGGAGAACGTTACTGGTAACCCCTGGGACCTGGGTTCGAGCCCCAGGTCCCCATCCCTTTGCAATATTATTTTTCTAGTTGTCATTCTATGCAGCATCTCTCTTGAAGACCACCATACATCCATAATCACAAGCGTGCCACGCGTATAGAAAGATCACTCCAAAGGCGCTGATTGGAAGAACACCATGGACTCTAGTCAAACGTGCCACGTGCTTCCTGAAAAGGTCAACCAGGCCAAAGGGCTATTGGGCCTGAATTGATAATTTACACCTCCAATTGGGGACAGAACCCCCCCTAGGTTTGCAAGTTTCTACATTTTTTTTTCATTCTTTTTATTTATTTCAATTATTGTTTTTTTAATTAATTTAATATTTTCATAAAAAACATAAAAAACAATATAAAAATCAAAAAGACAAAAATAAGTATTTTTATATAATATTTTAATATTTTTGTAAATAAACTTCATTAATTGATTTTAGCTTTTAAACTTAGGGTTAAATTTTAATATTTTTCTTAATCAATTTAAAATTTGGTAGAATTAGGGTTTGTAATAATTTTTTATCCTTTTTTCTTTTCTTTCATAATAATTAGCTATTAAAATATTATTTATTTTTATCAAAATTGCATGTAAAAAATTAGGTTAATTTAGGTTTAACTTTAATATTGTTTTTTTTAATAAATAAAAGTTATAGAATTAGGTTTAATATTGTATTTTAATTAATCTTTCTCATAAAAATTCATAAATCCAAAAAATACCAAAAATAACTTCCTTTCATTTTAACTTTAATTAATCTAATAATTTAATTTAATTTCATTAAAAAGGGTCCAACGCCCTCGTTTCTAATTTTAATTCAATTCGCGTATTTATTTCGTTTTCTTTTAATTATTTATGTACCTCTCCCAAAGCCGTGTAAACTTAATCTTTTGCACTTTACTATATTACGTTCTTTATTTTCTGTCAAATCGGGTCCTGGAAATTTTGGCGATGTGGACCCGCGCCTTTTGTAATAGTTTAGAACTTTACCTTTTTTGCACTTTTAACTATTAAATAAATGCATGCAAGAATGAATGGACAAAAATAAAAACAAACGCATAGGTCACCAATAACATGACAAGATAAAATATCTGAAATGACACACAAATCACACACCACCCCTAGGGTACGCCTCACTGTTGCCTTGCCTCGAAAGGTGATCGTCGAGTAGAGGATGTCTTAGTAAGTCCTCATGATCCGGGAACCTGGCATGAGGGTAGCTTCTAAGGTATCTTCCCATTACTCTGGTGATCACCATGTCCCGAACCTCGAATTGACCCGAACACCTCCAACGGTGGTGCTACCTACCTTTCAATGGTGGGATGGCACTACTTTAAAGGACATCTATACAGACGAATTCCTTAGGGTAGGTAGACGACTCTTGGTACTTGCTCTAATTTCAAAACAAATTCAAAAACATTTTTCACACCGACACATTTTCAAAAAGCTTTCGAAAGCAATTTTTCAAACACTCTTGAGGACCGATACAAGAGTCGAACTGGAATTTTCAAAGAAACTTTTTAAAACCCATAGTTGAAAAGCAAACAAACCATTTTTGAAAACACATATGAGCAAGTATCTAAGAGCCCATGGATAACCATGGATAGAAAGGGTGCTAACACCTTCCCTTTCTATAACCTACCTCCCGAACCGAGAGCAATCTCTATAAGGAATTTTTCTGTGCTTTTGTCCTTTCCATTTGGAGAAAATAAAAGACGGTGGCGACTCTTGCTTCCGCGACATTTCGCGAACCAGCGTTAAACAGTCAGTTCCAGATCCACCGATCACAGTTCCCAACGGCGGCGGGTGCAAAAATCATAAAAAAAATATTTCTTTTCTCAACTCCACCATCTATTTTTATACAACATTTTATAGCCAAAATATGCAGATTTTTTAAAGAGGTTCCTACGGAGTACCGTAGCTGTTTAGGGTGCCAAAATATACAACATTTAATACTCTATATTTTCCCATTCCTTTGGAAACAATAAAGCGTGGTGGCAATTTTTATTTTGATCTGTGTAAGTCTAATCAATCCAATGGCTTAGTCTTAAACATTTCTACCGCTACATGTATCCCCAGCAGAGTCATCAATTCTGTAATACGGTGGGAGAATTGACTTTTACTGGTTTTGTATTTTATCGCAATGTTGCAGTTAGCAAGATTCGCCACAGACTTTTCTTTTATTCAATAACGGAAAGGGTGAAAAGAACAATAAAGACCTTTCGAGATTATTTTGAGTAAGGGGGTAGGTTATGGAAAGGTAAAGTGTTAGCACCCTTTCCATCCGTAGTTATCTACGGGCTCTTAGTTCCTAGCTCACTTTGAAAATGATTTTTTATGTAAGTGTATTTTGAAGATATTTTGAAAAGACGCCTTAGTACAGAGAACTTGTAATGTTTCTTGTTCCGGCGAGAATATATACAAAGTGTTTTTTTCTTTGAAAATATTTAGAAAATAGTTTGTGTATGTGTGGCAAAAAAATTGTTTTTTGATTGTTTTTATGAGAAAGCAACTAGGAGCTATCTACCTATTCTAAAGGTTTATTCTTTTCCTCTTTTCCTTTAGACAGTGCTATCCTATTATTAGTGAGTAGGTAGCCCTATCGTTTAATTTTTGAAGGACGAGCGAGGGTCATCGTATAGTCACGAAAGCAACTCATAAGATACGTTAGTAATTACTCTAAGGTTTTAAGATCATATACCGAGGCAACATCGAAAGGGTCATCGAGGAACTTATGATCTCAAAACCAAAGGGTTACCACTAAAATATTCTATGTTCGAGAGACGTGAATGTTTATTCCAAAGGCAACAAGTGGAGATACCCTAGAGGTGCGCCTGTGTGAGTGCTTTGTGTTGTAGTTATTTATCTTGATATTAAGTTTGATAGCATTTTCTTTTAATCTTATCATACAGGCCTATTAGTATACATCTAACAGTTAATATCAGTACAAAAATAAAGTGTGGAGTTTAAAAGCTACACTATTACATGGCTTCGGGGAGGGGGAATTATTAACCATAAATAATTGGGGGATAAATACAGTAAATAAACCCTAAGGGGGGGACTATAATGAACCGGTAAGTTGACTGGGTGAGTTCAGGGAGACTTAAGGCTTGAGTGACGGTTGGGCATGACTCCTGGAGGCCTCATGAGTAGGATTGAACGCTTGAAAGGGTCTGAGAATGGCTGGAACACGTGATCTGTGCTCGCAATATTCCTTGAAAATTTTGGAAGCTCTTAGGGTCATATTTGTGGGTGGTTACGCATGCCCTTAGGGTATGATATTGTTATGCTTATATAACATATCCCATTAGGTCAACAAAAGGAACAAGAATCCATGGCATTGAGTACATGATTTATTTTAAAGATTCACTTGAAAAACTTTCCAATTTTGAAGATTTTTGTTCAAGTCTGGTACTTTCTTGGTTGTCACGATTTGACAACTTGCTATGAGATATTTGGGCCTCAATCTTGAAAGCAATAGCTTGCATGCCTTGCACCCCCATCTTGCACTTTGTTTTGATTTTATTGATTTTAAATGAATAAAAATTCCAAAAAAATAAAAATAAAATCACAATAGTTCATAAATATGTTTAGAGGTCCTTTAGTAGGTCATAAACATGCTTGAACCCCAAAAAATAGATTCATTAACTCAAAGATGCATTTTTTTCTCAAAGTTGACTTCTTGCATTTTCATCAATTTTCCCAATTTGCACTGATCATAACTTACTCATATTTCATCTTTTTAATATGATCTTTGACTTTTTGGATATCTCAAGATGTCCCCTACAATCTCTATTTTGACCATTGTTTCTTTTAAAGACAATATTTTGATGTAAGTTGTCTTGACAAAAAGTGCCTTTTGTTGAATTTTTGAAAATAACTTGTAATGTATGACTTGTTGGATATATATATATATATATATATATATATATATATATATATATATATATATATATATATATATATATATATATATATATATATATATATATATATATATATATATATATATATATATATATATATATCCAAAATGATGCATTTTATGAACTTGAGAATAAAAACAAAGTTGTATAGGATTTGATTCTCTTCAAAATGAGCTTTGGTTGGGGCAAAATGGATGAAGCATGGGAAAGTTATTCCTGGTCAAAGTTCAGTTAACTTTTCCTAGGAAGCCCTAATTTAGCAAATCTTGACTTTTGATGATCTGAAGACTTTCCTTGAGGAATCATGATCAACCCTTTATAAAATGATGAATATCACTTCAAAATCTTTATGTTGACCAAAAATCTTGAAGTTTAACTATATATTGACGACAATTGACTTTTGACCTAAAATAGTTAATTTTTAGTCATCTGAGCAATTGACTGAGCAAACATGTGATGAAAGGCATGAAACTTGGCATGAGCATTCTTGAGGACATATTAGTAACAATGGGAATCACTTTAGGCCTTTGAAACCCAAACTTCTTTGTGAAAAGTGAAACCCTAGTTGAAAGTCCATTGCTTAGGAGGAGAATTTGTCTGGTCAATTCTTGGACAACCTTGAGCATCTGAGGACCTCTAGGAGTATGTTTTGAATAAAATGAGAGGGAAAATTTTGGGGTACAACAACATGGAAAAGACTATTGTTGTTACACAGTGGGGAACTTTCTGCTATAAGGTTATGCCTTTTAGGTTGAATAACGTTGGCGCAACATATCAACGTGATGTGGTAGCTTTGTTCCATGACATGATTCATCACGAGATAGAAGTCTATGTAGACGATATGATAGATAGATAACAGACTGAAGAAGAGAAGTTGAACCATCTACGTAAGCCGTTTGAGAGACTGAGGAGTATAAGCTGAGATTGAATCCGAAAAAGTGAACCTTTAAGGTGAGATCTGGTACACTCCTGGGTTTTGTTGTCAGCGGTAAAGGAATTGAAGTTGATCCCGCTAAAGTCAAAGTTATTCATGAAATGCCTCTGCCCTGTACTGAGAAGGAAGTAAGAGTTTTCTTGGGACGACCGAATTACATTTCCAGATTTATTGTGCATTTGACTGCTACTTTTAAGCCAATCTTCAAGTTATTAAAGAAATATCAAGTAGTGAAATGGAACAACAATTGTGAGACAGCCTTCGACAAAATCAATGAGTACCTCTAAGAACCTCCAATTCAGATGCCACCAGTTGAAGGAAGACCTCTAATTATGTACCTAACAGTTTTAGAGAACTCAATGGGGGTATGTATTGGGCCAGCATGACGAGCCTGGTCGAAAATATCATGCAATATACTACCTTAGAAAAATTTCTACCGACTGTGAAACAAGATATTCACTGTTCGAGAAAACTTGCTGCACTTTGGCATGGGCTGCTCGCCGACTAAGACAGTGTATGTTGAATTATACTACCTTATTGACCTCTAAAATGGATCCCATCAAATATATATTCGAGAAACTAACTCTATCCGGAAGAATAGCCAGATGGCAAATGGTCTTGATCGAATACGATATATAGCACACCACTTAGAAAGAAATAAAAGGAAGTGTACTGGTAGGTCATTTGGTGCATCAATCCGCAGACGATTACCAATCTATGAATTTCGAGTTCTCTGATGAAAACATAATGCTAGTTACAGATTGCGAAGAACCAGGACCGTATGAAGGACCTGAGCCAAGATCCTGATGGACTATGGTTTTTGACGAAGCTTCTAATGTGCTCTGCAATGGAATTGGTGATGTAATCACCTTTCCTCAGGGTTACCACACGCCCTTAACCGCCAGATTATGCTTTGATTGTACCAACAATATGGCTGGATATGAAGCGTGCATCATGGGTATTAAAGCTTCTATTGACTTGAGAATCAAGTTCTTGAGTGTATACAGAGACTCAGCCCTGGTAATCAATCAGATTAATGAGAATGGGACACGAAGCACCCAAATCTCATTCCTTATAGATAACATGTGCTCACCTTAATTTTGTACTTCGAGGAAAACACTTTTGAGCATATCCCACGAGAAGAAAATCAGTTGGCACACGCATTATCTACCATATCGTCTATGTTTAAAGTTAGATAGGACAACGAGGCTCTTAGAATTACCATTGAAAGGCTAGATGAACTGGCACGTTGTTACGAAATTGACACGGACGGAGTAGAATAGAAGCCTTGGTTTCATGAAGTGAAAAGATATCTTGAGGCTCAAGAGTATCCTGAGGCGGCATCCATCAATGACAAGAAATTTCTCTGGAGGTTCTCAGCCAAGTTCTTCCTGTGAAACGGAATTCTGTACAGGCGCAACCATGATTCAACTATGATAAATTGTATGGATAAGAAAGAGGCAGAAAAGATTATGAAAGATAAGCACGAAGGGTATCTTTGGTACTCATTCCAGTGGACATACTATGACAAAGAAAATTTTGAGAGCGGGTTACTATTGGTCGACCATGGAAATTGACTGTCATCACCAGTAAAAAACTTGTCATAAGTGTCAGATCTATGCTGACAAAGTACATGTGCCTCCAGTACCTCTGAATGTCTTGATTGCACCTTGCCTGTTTGCAATGTGGGGCATTGATACGATTGAAGAGATTAAACCTACTACTTCTAATGGACATCGCTTCATCCTCGTCGCCATTGATTATTTCACCAAGTGGGTTGAAACATCCTCGTTTGCCTCTGTTACTAAGTATGATACGGTGGCAGAACCGACTGTTAATACTGGTTTGCATTTTTTGTTCGCAAATGTCGCGGTAAGCAAGAGTCGCCATCGACTTTTATTTTATCCAACAAAGTAAAAGGAAAAAGAACAGAAAAGACCTTTTTCGAGATGTTTCTGAGTACGGGGGTAGATTATAGAAAGCGAAGGTGTTAGCACCCTTTCTATCCATGGTTTTCCATGGGCTCTTAGGTACTTGCTCATTTTTCAAATTTCTTGTGTGTGCTTGTTTTGAAAAGTTTTGTTTACTTTGTGATAACCCTTGTATCAGTCCTCAAGAGTGTGACGAAGTTGTTTTGAAAACTCTTTTTGAAAAGTGTTTGTGTGAAAAATTTTATTTGAGCAAGTACCTAGGAACTAATCTACCTACTCGAAAAAAGTATGTTCATTTTCCTTTAGACAGCGCTATCCTATTTTTAAGGAATAGGTAGCACCGTCGTTGGTGTTTTAAGGGACGTTCGAAGGGACAAGTACGATCACAAAAGCAATGTTAGGAAATTTGAGTAATCATCCTAAAGCCTTAAAGATCTTTTTTCGAGGCAACACCCGAATGGGTCATTTTAGATCTTTTGGGACTAGAGGATGACCACTAACATTCCCTATACTTCATGACCGTTTACCAAAGGCAACCGAAGTGGAGTAAACCCTAGGAGTGAGCATGTGCAAGTGTGCTTTTTCAGTTTATTTATCTTTGCGCATTTAGGGTTTTCTACTATATTAATTGCAATTTGTCTTTCCATACAATCATATTAACATACATCTAACAGCTTATAGTTTGCGGAAATCAAAATGCGGGAAATTAAAGTCCCAGCTATTACAAGGCTTTCGCAGATACATAATTATTTTGATTGTAAATAAAGATGCGGAAATTTAAAACCCTAATTATTACAAACTCTGAGCAGTTACAATAAAATAAAAAAGAAAATTAAAGGCGCGTGCGATGAATTAAATGCGAGACATAATTGGAAAACCTAAAAATCTAATTGAGAAAATATTTAGGTTATTTTTTGAGAAAAAATTAAGTTATGTACAACATTAAACCCTAATTCTAGTTTATTTTAATTATACAAAAAGAATTAAATTACCTTAATTTAATTAAACTAATTAATTAATAAAAATAATTTTATAAAAAAATGATTTTTGATGTTTTTATGATTTTTTGATTAAATGAAAAAAAGCATGATTTTTGGTGTTATTTGAAAAAAATAAAAAGTTAATAAATGATAAAAGGGAATTAAAATAAAAAAGAAAAGAATTGGGCCTGTTTGATGAGCAATTAGGGGGGTGCATGCTGAATTTGTGCCAAGCCCATGAAGGCCGAGCCCATTCCTACCCCTGATTCTGTGCAGCCACGTTTGGAGAATGCACCATGGTCTTTCCTTAACTGAGCGTTAGATCTGGGTTGGTAATGATCCATTGGCTGGATTTTAAGGCTACATGGTAGGCGTTTGGAAATTGTACACATAGAATCTGCAAATGAATGTTAAGAAAATAAAGAAAACACAGGGACCTAGGATCGAACCCAGGTCCTCTCCACTATCCAACGCGCGCTTCACCACTGGGCCATATTGTTTAGTAGTCAATATAATAAAACTAAATTATAATATACAAAATAAAGTGGATAAACTGAAAAATAATTAAAAAAAACGCGTGTGATTCAAACAAGCCAATGATGTTGTGCCAAATCATCATCTCTTTCCCCTGTCTGTCGTCTTAGGTACCAGAATTATACCTACAGACATTTTCCATAGTTATAAACCTGCAAGCTTCAAAAATTCACAAAACACATGATAAATTAATTCTAGTTATACCAATCAACTCGTCTTGATCTCACGAGTACCATGACACTATTTCCTTAGTCCAATTTAACCTGTACATAGAAACCCTAAAACGGCCCCTTAAACCATAGCAATGGCAATTAGCGAAACAGCCATCAAAACACAAAATTAATTATACCAAAACATTCTGAATGATGATACAAACACAATGATATGCTTAAAAGTTGTTAATCATGCATAAATTGTAAGATCAAAATCAAGCTTGTATGTGCAAACCGTGGGTTTACCATGAGGGATTCTGGGCTTGGGAAGGCTTGCAAACGATCATATTAGCTTCAGGAGATGTCCAGGAAGCGATTATAAGCTTTGAATGGCCTTGAATCGTCCCGTAGGTTAGAAATCAGATCCACACTTTTTGTCTAATTTTTTAGTTTTCTTGGCTAGCTTGCACGATTTCAACCCTTGTTCTTTTTCCTTGGCTGCGTTGTGTATATGTAATAGAGTGTATTAGGTAAACAAAAACAACTTGAATCTTGAGATTTAAGGAGAAAAGATCTTGATTGTTAAATGCATTATTTGTTTCCAAAATAAACCAAATCATGCAATTCTTGCTCCAATCATCCTTGATACGATTTGATCTGATTAGGCCAGCTTGATTAGATTTGATTTTGGATCTTGGACCATTTCTTCAACAAGATACAATCATGAAAAGCTAGGCCCATTTGACAAAAAATGCACTTTTGAGCACATTTGACTTTTGGCAATTTTCCAAAAATGGCTAACTTTGACAATGCATATCTCTTCCAATTTTAACCCTAGGGAGGTGTTCTTGGAATTTTTAGAAATCTTAGGATGTCCGCTAAACAACCCTTTTGGTTTCATGTCAATTGGGTCTTCCATGTTCATGTAAGAAGATTTGACCCAAAAGGTGTCTTTGTTGACTTTTCAAAAGGACCTATAATGTAGAAATTCATATATTTTCATGAGTGCATTTTTTGAACTTGAGGGATGAATATGAGTTGTAGGTAATTGGATTCTCTTCAAAATGAGACTTGGATGGGAAATTTCCGATGAAGTATGAGAAATTATGCTTGGTCAAAGTTTTGTTGACTTTTCCTAAGAAACCCTAATTTAGCAACTTTTGAGTTTTGATGAATTAGGAGCATTCCTTGAGGAATCATGATCAACCCTTGATTAAATGATGGATATCACTTCAAAATGTTGATGTTGACCAAAAATATTGAAGCTTGACTGCATGTGGGCCACAGTTGACTTTTGTCCTAATATAGTTGATTTTCAAGCATCTGAGCAGTTGACTGAGCAAACTTCTTGTGCAAGGCATGAAACTTGACATGGGTGATCTTGAGAACATATTAGGGAAACGGAAATAATTTGGGACCTTTGGAACTCAAACATCTTGATAAAAATGGAAACCCTAGATTGAGGCTCATTGTCTTAGGAGGAGGATTTGTCTGGTCAATCCATAGGCATCCTTGGGAAAATTGAGGACCTCAATGAGCATGTGTTGAGTAAAATGATAGGGAAAATTTTTGGGTGCAACAACTGTCCCTATTCAATCTTCTTAAACCTTAGGATGTAGATTGGCTGGTCCGCCTTTCGTGATCTGAACGTGGAAGATGATTGAACACTAGAGTGCCTAGAAATTTGCACTCGCATGGAGTAATACTGATTGGTGATATAGGGAATGGGCTTACAGATGCCATTTGGAAGTTGACAGAGAATATTTGGAGGTGGGCTTAAAGATGCCATCCAAAAAAGATATCGATCGCATAAGAGATTCCTTTGCGAGAAACTCTGTACCTGCTGTTGAGGAGAACTTTGCCAAGGAATGTTGATTTATGTTCAGGGAAATAGAGTATAGGAGCTTCGGTTGTCCATTAATATACTTGGGAATTAACTCCTGATTGAGGAAGTGGAAGTAAACTTCCTATCTGGTCAGGGTCCAGGTTGCACAGCGACTTACTGGGGAAATGTAAAATTGACCGTAACTGGTCGGGTCCAGGTCTTACAGTGTTGTAAACTATTTTCCGGAGATAAGAGAGAAGGAACCTGGATCGTAGGGTTACTTCGAAACAAAATCCTTGATAGTAGGGCTATGAGAAGGAACCTGGGTCGTAGGGTTACTTCGAAATGAAAGCCTGGATAGTAGGGCTATGAGAAGGAACCTAGGTCGTAGGGTTACTTTGAAATGAGAGCCTGGATAGTAGGGCTATCAGAAGGAACCTGGGTCGTAGGGTTACTTCAAAATGAAAGCCTGGATAGTAGGGCTATGAGAAGGAACCTGGGTCGTAAGGTTACTTCAAAATGAGAGCCTGGATAATAGGGCTATGAGAAGGAACCTGGGTCGTAGGGTTACTTCAAAATGAGAGCCTGGATAGTAGGGCTATAAGAAGGAACTTGGGTCGTAAGGTTACTTCGAAATGAGAGTCTTGATAGTAGGGCTATGAGAAGGAAGCCGGGTCGTAGGGTTACTTTGAAATGAAAGCCTGGATAGTAGGTCTATGATAAGGAACCTGTGCCGTAGGGTTACTTCGAAATGAAAGCCTGGATAGTAGGGCTATGAGAAGGAACCTGGATAGTAGGGTTACTTTAGGATGAAAGCCTGGATACTAGGGCTATGAGAAGGAACCTGGATATTAGGGTTACTTCGAAATGAAAGCCTGAATAATAGGGCTATGAGAAGGAACTTGGATAGTAGGGTTACTTCAAAATGAAAGTCTGGATAGTAGGGCTTATGGGAAGGAACCCGGATCGTAAGGTTACTTCAAGATGAAAGCCTGGACAGTAGGGCTTATGGGAATGAACTTGGGTCGTAGGGTTACTTCGTGGGGAGTTTGGGTAAAACTGCATCTGAACTGAGAAGGAACCTAGGTAAGGTTGCTTCGTGGGTAGTTTGGGTAAAACTACATCTGAACCGAGAAGGAACCTAGGTAAGGTTGCTTCGTGGGGAGTTTGGGTAAAACTTCATCTGAGCCGAGAAGGAACCTAGGTAAGATTGCTTCGTGGGGAGTTTGGGTAAAATTGCATCTGAACCGAGAAGGAACCTAGGTAAGGTTGCTTGGTGGGGAGTTTGGGTAAAATTGCATCTGAACCGAGAAGAAACCTAGGTAAGGTTGCTTGGTGGGGAGTTTGGGTAAAACTGAATCTGAACCGAGAAGGAACCTAGGTAAGGTTACTTCGGTATAAGTCCGTGTAGGGATTCAGGAGGAACCTGGGTAAGGTTAATTCGGGATGAGTTCGTGTGAAACTTTATTTGGAAATGTATGAGAAGGGACCCGTGTAAGATTTTTTCAGGATAAACCCGTGTGAAGCTGTATTTAGGAGAAATCCGTGTAAGATTGCTTCGTGACAAACCCGTGTAAAGCTGCATCTGGTTGCACAGATAATTACTCTGTTTAGTTCTAGGAGCTAATCTTGGACCTACTGGAAATTTTTGATGATAACCATCTTTCCTGAAAAGGTACAAGATTAATTATATGTGATGCATGAAATGCATTATATGATGATGTTCTCAAAATAAATGAGATTATGTTGTATGCAATATGTGTGTGTATGTCATGATGTATGAACATGAGATGCTATTATGCCATATTCGAGTTCGGGAAAATAAATCCATGATTGTTATCGGAGAGTACTGGAAATTAAATTCCTGACCGACGTAGAAAAAGTGGTTCTTCTACTTCTGCTGGGGATGGTGAACGGAGATGACTATGCTGTGGATTTACTCTTGTTTGCGAATAGTATGCCAGGGAGAGACTCTGTTTGAGAATAACTCTGCGGGGAAATAACTTTGTTGGAAGATGAACTTCCATAGATGAAATAATAAGCTCTGTTGGGGATTGAGCTTCTGTATTCAGATAAATAAACTCTGCTCGGGAGAAAACTTTATGACCCGCTTGCGATTATGAAATATGGCTGGGGAATATAGATGTCAGTTTTCTGAAGGGACCCAGTTGGGGAGAGTAACTCCTGTTTAGGGAAGACGATGTCAAAGATTTAGTTGTCTCTACTATGTGGGGAGTGTAGATGTCACTGGGACGCATGCTGAGGATACGGCAATGACTTTTCATCAGGACTTTTCTGCCCCCTGTACTTGCTGGAGAAAGTGCCTGCGGAGGCTTTGTGGATAGCTTGAGGATTATCCCAACTCATGAGGTGCTTGGTAACTGCCGATGATAAGTCTTCTACTGATCAGAAAGTGACAATATTACAGGACATAGTCGTACGCTTTGATCCCTAACTTTTTCCTGGACTGTCTTTTCAGATTTTCAGTCCACCGAGATACCCTTTTTTGCCCAAGCCGCCTTTTCAGTTTTTCGACTTGTCGGGTGTACAGATTTTTCATATGTATATCCCTAACTTTTGCCCGAACCTTTTTTGGTTCGCCGGGATGCCCTTATTTTTTACTAGGCCAATCAACCTAGCAGGTCTATTTCATGCGTGGTCTTTTCCGACTATGTCCATGCTCTCAGGATGTAGGGAGTTGTCATTGTCCGTAGTGTTGTGTAGTAGTACCATCAAAAATGTTTTCTTGATGGCACATGATTCGTTGCTGGAATGCGTGCGTAATGCCCCAAGTGATTTAGATGGAGATCTACCCCTGGTTATTTGGCACTTTTGGAGAGCCTGCCTCAGGTGTATTAGACATCATGTCATGCCCCTTTCTTATGGAAGACCTGTTATTGGAAGTGTCCTTCCTGCTGAGGTGATTCTGTCCATTGAGAGGATGTTTGTTCATTGAATATCCATTATGCGGATTTCTCTGCTATCAAACAATTAGTCATATGCAAACAATGTCATTTAAAGGATGCAAAACTCATGTCTGTCTTGAAAAGAAATTTTTCTGAAAAGGTGTTTTGTGTAGTAACACAAAATTTGCAAGAATGTGATATCAACTCGGGATTCATAACAAGTCCTACAGGAGTCAGGATACCTTTGTAACAATATTCTTTCAAACTAAACCATGCTTCAGCTAGGACTTTTAAAGGTTATAACGTGGCCTGGTTCACGGTTTAAGAAACAAAGGATAAAGGCTCAAAATTTATTTGTACCCACCTGTTCTTCGTGTTGTCCTTTAATTCTATGCTCAGCTAATTGTGCGTTTAGAATCCCAGTTGAGTCCTGGAGTACTGCCCTTGATGTTCCGGTGATGGTTCGGATAGTGAAAGTTTATTTTGAATAGGCAGTCATTTTTGTAACCTTCTTTCTGTTGAGGATTTGTAGGACCTCTTTCTTTTTGATTTTACTATCCCTGTCTTTTTCCTGAACTGTTTCTTTTTGTAATTACAGTCAGTGGGATGCCCTAGTTTTTTTTCTTAAGTCTCCTTCATAGGTATTGACTTAACGGGCTTTTCTTTTACAAATTAATGACTGCCTGCTTTGATGATTATGTGAAACCATCACCATCTTCTGATTCAGAGGAATGTCTTCAAGGCCATTCATTGTGTGCGAAGCGGAAGATTGCGCCTGAATGCGCCTGAATGCGCCTCTGAATTAACTGAGAAAACTACCCTTCCCTAGGTTATGATTAAGGGTTTTAATTTGTGTGAAAGAAAAACTCCTACTTCTTTGGCTCAAAGAGGTTGACTAGGGATTATATTCCTTATGACTCCATTGTTTGAGATTTGAAACAACACTTGTACATCGTTAGCGGGGTCTGTTCAAAAGCATACTGTAGAGATTGTGGTATCTTTTTCGTCATCCTCCCTCTAAGGCTTAGAGTTTTTAGTCGAGAGTTGAATATCATGAAAAGGAAGTATAAAGTAGTTTAAGCATAATGAAAACAAATTAATTCAAGACAAACATGTGTAATGCATTAATTAAATAATAAAGTTTGACATGACAATAATTGTTCGAATAAACAAAGAAAATACAACTTGAGAATTCAAATCTACAAAAATGCTTTCAATCCTAGCCATGTTTTGGCAAGGGAGAAGTGATCACGTTGGGAGTCTCAAGAGGGTCAAATTCGATCTCCTTGGTGTCAATCATATTCTGAATCTTGTATTTCAGCACCCAACAATCGTTAGTATTGTGCCCCGGGCTACCAGAATGATAAGCACACCTTGCATCCGGGTTATAGTTAGGAGAAGAAGTCTTAGGCTTCGGATGAGGGTTTATCACTGTAATCAGATTCATCTTCAATATGTGTTAAAATGCTTGTGACAATGGCATGTTGATTTGGGTGAACTGCCTTTGAGGTCTTTCCACCCTTGGCTGATTGTTTCGTTGTTGTGGTTGTTGTGCGCGTGCTGAATTAGAGATCAGCGCTGCCCCCACAGATTGGTGGTGGCCTTTCTTGCTACGCCCCTTCTGGACGTGCACAGCATTGGCTTCCCTCTTGCCACCAAATAACTTCCTCTCTGTACTCGAAGAGGTATTTTTCTGGATCTTTCCACTCCATACCCCAGTTTCTACTCTTTCTCCAGTCAATATCAGCTCGGTGAAACTAGCTGAGGAGCTACCAATCAAGTGATTGAAGAACGGACCAGACACCGTACCAAGGAACATATCCACCAACTCCCTATCAGATAAAAGGGGTTGGAATCTCCCTGCCAGATCTATCCATTTCTGGGCATAGTCCTTGAAACCTTCGCTTGCGCCCATGGACATACTCTAGAGTTGAGTACGGGTAGGGTCAAGGTCAGCGTTATATTGATACTTCTTGTAAAAAGCAGCAGCCAGATCTTCCCAGTTACGGACATTGGTTCCCTCCAATTGATAGAACCATTCAAGCTGAGTCCCAGACAGACTGTCCTAAAAGAAATGGACCCACAAGTTCCTATCAACGGTGTGAGGTTGAATCTTCCTCACATAGGAACAGAGATGGAGCTTAAGACAAGACACCCCATCATACTTCACAAAAATCGGAGCTTAAAACTTTTGTGGGGTGACTACCCCTGACACCAATCCCAGCTCTTCAAAATCCAGCTCGGGTATTCTCTAGATCTCCATAGCGCTCAACCGATCCTCTAACTGCTTGTATCTATCCTCAGTGGGAGGATACTGCTCATCATTATAGTCTGTATCATTGTCAGAAACTTCAGGACTGGTGTCTTTCTCCCTTGTCTCCCTTTCTTGGTTCTCCCCTTCTTTGGATGAGGAGGTTAAATCGACTAGTTGTTTTAATGACACCCTGAACTTTATGCCCATATTCATAATACCAGAGACCTTATTCTTTTTCTTCTTCTCCTTCAGGATGAGGGCTTTCAGATCCTTCTTCCCTTTTGTAAGTGTTATGAACATCTGTTGAAATTGGTCATTTTGTGCCTGAAGATCTTTGATGCTTTGTTCAGAGGACATTTTTGCTGAAATAAACAGGGAAGAAGATGAGAAACCTGTAATGGTACCTGTTATGCAATGATGTGTATGACATATGTATTCAATGTTTTCAAGGATCTCAAAGGGTAAACAAGAAATGTCAGAAGTTGAAATTTTGCAGCTTTGATTGAAGAACTTTATATCATTTAGAGTCCTTCTACAAGAGTCAAGCTCACCATATCAAGTGGGTCATAGCCCCTGACTCAAGTTGTCATGTTTTGATCTTTTGACGACATTGGCTAGAGGAAAATAAATCCCATTTCCCTTGCTAGACGTCTGGTTCATCATAACTTGCATCATAGGCCCTCGAGATCCTTAAAATGGTTAGTATGATATGTCATTTTAGATCTTTTGGGACTAGAGGACGACCACTAACATTCCCTATACTTCATGACCGTTTACCGAAGGCAACCAGAGTGGAGTAAACCCTAGGAGTGAGCATATGCAGGTGTGCTTTTTCAGTTTATTTATCTTTGCGCATTTAGGGTTTTTCTACTGTATTAATTGCAATTTGTCTTTCCATACAATCCTATTAACATACATCTAACAACTTATAGTTTGCGGAAATTAAAATGCGAGAAATTAAAGTCCTAGCTATTACAAGGCTTTCGCGGATACATAATTATTTTGACTGTAAATAAAGATGCGGAAATTTTAAACCCTAATTACTATTACAAACTCGGAGCAGTTACAATAAAAGAAAAAGGAAAATTAAAGGCGTGCGCGGCGAATTAAATGCGAGACATAATTGGAAAACCTAAAAATCTAGCTGAGAAAATATTTAGGTTTTTTTTGAGAAAAAAATTAGGTTATGTACAACATTAAACCCTAATTTTAGTTGATTTTAATTATACAAAAAGAATTAAATTCCCTTAATTTAATTAAACTAATTAATTAATAAAAATATTTTTATAAAAAATTATTTTTGATGTTTTTTATGATTCTTTTATTAAATAAAAAAAAGCATGATTTTTGGTGTTATTTGAAAAAAAAGAAATAGTTAATAAATGATAAAATGGAATTAAAAAAAAAGAATTGGGCCTGTTTGATGAGCAATTAGGGGGGTGCATGTTGAATTTGTGCAAAGTCCATGAAGGCTGAGCCCATTCCTACGCTTGATTCTGTGCAGCCACGTTTGGAGAATGCACCATGGTCTTTCCTTAACTGAGCGTTAGATCTGGGTTGGTAATGATCCATTGGTTGGATGTTGAGGCTACATGGTAGGCATTTGGAACGTGTACACATAGAATCTGCAAATGAATATTAAGAAAATAAAGAAAACACAGGGACCTGGGATCGAACCCAGGTCCTCTCCACTATCCAACGCGCGCTTCACCACTGGGCCATATTATTTAGTTGTCAATATATTAAAACTAAATTATAATATACAAAACAAAAGTGGATAAACTGAAAAATAATAAAAAAAACGTGCGTGATTCAAACAAGCCAATGATGTTGTGCCAAATCATCATCTCTTTCCCCTGTTTGTCGTCTTAGGTGCCAGACTTATACCTACGGACATTTTCCATAGCTATAAAACTGCAAGCTTCAAAAATTCACAAAACGCATGATAAATTAATTCTAGCTATACCAATCAACTCATCTTGATCTCACGAGTACCATGGCACTATTTTCTTGGTCCAATTTAACCTGTACAGAGAAACCCTAAAACGGCCCCCTAAACCCTAGCAATGGAAATTAGTGAAACAGTCATCAAAACACAAAATTAATTGAACCAAAACATTCCAAATGATGATACAAACACAATGATATGCTTAACAGTGGTTAATCATGCGTAAATTGTAAGATCAAAATCAAGCTTGTATGTGTAAAACATGGGTTTACCAGGAGCTATTCTGGGCTTGGGAAGGCTTGCAAACGATCGTATTAGCTTCAGGAGATGTCCAGGAAGCGATTAGAAGCTTTGAATGGCCTTGAATCTTCCCCTAGGTTAGAAATCAGATCCAAACTTTTTGTCCAATTTTTGAGTTTTCTTGGCTAGCTTGCACGACTTCAACCCTTGTTCTTTTGCCTTGGTTGCATTGTGTATATGTAATAGAGTGTATTAGGTCAACAAAAACAACTTGAATCTTGAAATTTAAGGAGAAAAGGTCTTGATTGTTAAATGCATTATTTGTTTCCAAAATAAACCAAATCATGTCATTCTTGCTCCAATCATCCTTGATACGATTTGATCTGATTAGGACAGCTTGATTAGATTTGATTTTTGGTCATGGACCATGTCTTCAACAAGATACAATCATGAAAAGCTAGTCCCATTTGACAAAAAATGCACTTTTGAGCACATTTGACTTTTGGCAATTTTCCAAAAAAATGGCCAACTTTGACAATGCATATATCTTCCAATTTTAACCCTAGGGAGGTGTTCTTGGACTTTTTAGAAAGCTTAGGATGTCCCCTAAACAACCCTTTTGGTTTCATCTCAATTGGGTCATTCATGTTCATGTAAGAAGCTTTGACCCAAAAGGTGTTTTTGTTGACTTCTCAAAAGGACCTATAATGTAGAAATTCATATCTTTCCATGAGTGCATTTTTTGAACTTGAGGGCTGAAGATGAGTTGTAGGGAATTGGACTCTCTTCAAAATCATACTTAGATGGGAAATTTCTGATGAAGTATGAGAAAGTTATGCTTGGTCAAAGTTTGGTTGACTTTTCCTGAGAAACCCTAATTTAGCAACTTTTGAGTTTTGATGAATTAGGAGCATTCCTTGAGGAATCATCATCAACCCTTGATCAAATAATGGATATCACTTCAAAATGTTGACGTTGACCAAAAATCTTAAAGCTTGACTGCATGTGGGCCGCAGTTGACTTTTAACCTAATACAGTTGATTTTTAAGCATCTGAGCAGTTGACTGAGCAAACTTCTTGTGCAAGGCATGAAACTTGACTTGGATTTGAGAACATATTAGGGAAATGGAAATAATTTGGGACCTTTTGAACTCAAACATATTTATAAAAATGGAAACCCTAGTTTGAGGCTCATTGTCTTAGGAGGAGGATTTGTCTGGTCAATCCTTAAGCATCATTAGGAAAATTGAAGACCTCAATGAGCATGTGTTGAGTAAAATGAGAGGGAAAATTTTTGGGTGCAACACTAAGAATGTGGTCGCCCGGTTCATTAAGCATAACCTTATCTGTCGGTATGGCATCCCCAAAAGGATTATTACACATAATGGTACCAATCTCAACAATACTATGATCACGAAACTATGCACATAATTCAAGATCAAGCACCACAATTATTCTCCATATTGATCGAAGATGAATGGCGCAGTGGAGGCCGCCAATAAAAACATTAGGAAGATTATATAGAAGATGACGATGATGTATAAAGATTGTCACAAGATGTTACCATTTTCTCTTCATGGTTATCGCACTGCAGCTTGGACATCAACTAGGGCAACCCCATTCTCTCTAGTTCACAGTATGGAGGTTGTCTTACCTGTCGAAGACGAATGGATTCAGACTAGATTGGATCAGTTGAATTTGATTGACAAGAAAAGGCTTGCGGTGATGTGTCATGGTCAGATGTAGCAGAAGCGTATAATCAAAGCCTTTAATAAGGAAATCAAGTATCGAGCATATCAAGCTGGTGACTTGGTAATAAAGCGCATCATCTTACTGTAAGGTGATCCCAGGGGCAAATGGACTCCTACCTATGAAGGGCCATTTGTAATCAAGAAGATATTTTTGGGCGGAGCTATGATACTTACCACCATGGACGGTGAAGACCTTCTACACCCTGTGAATGCGAACATAGTTAAAAAAATACTATGCATGAAAAACGACTCGCTAAGTTGTCTGGCCTAGGCAAAAATAAGGGCATCCCGGTGAACCAAAAAGGGTCAGGCAAAAATTAGGTATATAAATATAAAGATTGTATACCCAGAAAGTAGAAAACCTGAAAAGGCGACTTGGGAAAAAAGGGTATCTTGGTGGACTGAAAACTCGAAAGGGAGGTCTAGGAAAAAGTTAGGAATTAAAGCGTACGACTATATCCCGGTAGATCACTTACAACCAGCTTTATTACCAGCATCGAGCTCGAATGGTGCCGATCAATTCAATCAACTTCTTCCGACAGGTGAGGGATGAGATGCTCGAAGACATAGGGGAAATAGCAGATTTGGAACCCGACGAGATCATTTACACATAGCTATATATTTTGTTTTCACTTTGTACTCTTTTCATCTCAATATGATTTCCTCTTACTAGGATTTTTGTCTCTCTGTACAATAATCACCTGTTTATAGGCACAGTATCAATACAAATAACAATTTCAATATTCAGATTTTTACTTTTTCTGTTTTGTTTGCAAAAAACGTCCAAGGACTAAATTGAATGGACATATACATATGAATATGATTACTGCTAAGAAATACGTGCATAAAAATAGGAATAAGTATTTACTTAAGATAGTAGGAGGTGGGATAATGTTCAAATCGTCCATAAATCCCCACAGTGTAATCCCTAGAAAAGTTTCCCCACAAAACAGTTTCCATAAGATTATCCCCCACGAAATCAGCGTCACAAGCTCATCTTCAACAAGTACATAATCCCTGCAAGCCGTACTCACCAGCATATCTCCCTAGCGGACAAAGGAGAATAATCTTTTCCCTAACAATATCGCCAACTTACGGAGTCCTAACCCTCATCAGAGGTTAGGCCATTCGTACAGTTCATAGGAATTCTCTTCCCCAGCTGAGCTTATTTCTCCAAAACTATAAAATCCCCGGCAGAATTATCTTCTCCATCCGGATTCAAATCCCTCAACAGAGCATATTCCTCAACAAAGTGTTTCTCCAACAGGGTTTATTTCCCCAAAAAGGGTTTATTTCCCCAACAGGGTTTATTTCCCCAACGGAACTCAGTCTCCCCAGTTTAAGTCTATCCCTCTTATTACTTTAAATCACTGGAAAAAATTCTCTCTCCAACAAAGGGTATTCTAGAGAAAATCCCTAGAGAATTGCTATGGAATTTAAAATCAGACCAAATATCAGTTAATCCTATCCTCCCCATGAGAGTCGGCATCCATGTTAAAAAACGCAGTCAGACAACACCTCGTAAGGTTATCCATATCTTTAATCCCCAATCAGTGTATATAAGAAGTAAATTCCCCAGTAGAGCGATGAACGACCAGTGTTCCTGAACTCTTCTCCCTAAACAGAAATCAACATTTCCCGACGGAATTTCCTCAAAAAGCAAGCAGAAATTCCCAGCAGAGACATCCTAAATAGGATCTAAGGTTCATAATCTTCATCCCCAGAAGAAGTCCAGGATTTATTTTTCCAATTAAAAATGTTATACAAAGCTACCGATACACTTCAACAACATCTCGTATTCATACATCATTTATCATAACATATGCATACGAAACACATTAGCACATTCTCATTTATTTCGAGAGCATCATTACGCAATGCACAACATACATCTTGACATTTCATAAATACTAACTCTATATTTTTAGGTAAAGTTCACAAAAATGAACATCGTCAAAAAATTTCTAATAGGTCATAGAGAAATTCCTGAAACACGATGGAGCGACTATCTACACAATAGACAAGTTCCTTCAAAGACAAAATCCGATAAATTAGCTACTTGAGAAATTTCCCCAGAGAGTCATTATGAAAAATATCTCTTCTAGATGAAGTCAGGCGTAAATATCTTATAGGGCACCATTCAAATGAAGTCAGACGTAGATTTCCTTCTAATACTCTTTTTGGAAAAGGTCAGGCGTAGATTATTTCCAATATCTCTTCTAGTTGAAGTCGGGCGTAGACATCTTCTAGTGCATCATTCAGATGAAGTCAGGCGTAGATTTCCTTCTGATACTCTTTTTGGGAAAGGTCAGTTGTAGACTCTTTCCAATATCTCTTCTAGTTGAAGTCGAGCATAGACATCTTCTAGTTCAGATGAAATCAAGCATAGATTCCTTCTGAAATTCTTTTGGACAAAGTCGAGCGTAGACTCATTCCAAACGTATCTTCTAGAAAAATTAGGAAGTAGAGTCATTCTAGTACCTCATTCAGATGAAATAAAGCATAGATTCACTCTGATATTCTTTTGGACAAAGTCAGGCGTAGACTCATTCCAAATACATCTTCTAAAGGCAAAGTCAGGCGTAGACTTATCCTGATATTCCTATCAACAGTTACAATAGATGGCATCTATAAACCCATCTCTGATGACATCCCGTCACTCTCCAAGTGGAATCTTTAAGCCTATTCCAGGTATAATCAACCAACAGTGCTACTTTGTGCACATGCGAGTGCAAATTTCTGGGCACTTAAGTGTTCAATCATCTTCTACCTTCAGATCACGAATGTTGGGCATGCCAATCTAACTCTTAAGGTTCAAGAAGATTGAACAGGGGCATCTGTTATACCCCAAATATTTCCCTCTCATTTTCCTTCAAGGCATTCTCATAAGGTCCTCAAATGCTCAAGGTTGCCTAAGAATTGATCAGACAAATTCTCCTCCCAAACAATGGGTCCACAACTAGGGTTTGCTATTTCTCAAGGAAGATTAGGTTTTCAAGGTCTCAAGTGGTTTTCATGGTTCTCCATATATCTTCAAGAATGCTCATGTCAAGTTTCATGCCTTGCATCACAAGTTTACTTAGTCAATTGCTCAGATGATGGAAAATCAATTATGTTGGGTAAAAAGTCAACCATGGTCAACATACAATCAAACAACAAGGTTTTGGTCAACATCAAAAAATTTAAGTGATATTCATCATTTATAAAGGGTTAATCATTATTCCTCAAGAAAGTCCCTCAAATCATCAAAAGTCAAAAGTTATCAAATTAGGTTTCCTTAGGAGAAGTCAACTGAACTTTGACCAAGCATAACTTTCACATGCTTCATCAGCTTTTCCCCAACCAAATCTCATTTTGAAGGGAATTAAACTTTCTAAAATTTTTCCTCTCTAAGCTAGAGTCCAAAAAATGCATCATTTGAGAGATATAATCCAATACATTACAGGTCATTTCAAAAGTAAAAAAAAAGACACTTTTTGTCAAGGCAACTTACATCAACATAAAATCTTCAAAAGCAAAAATGATCAATATAGAGATTGTAGAGGACATCTTTAGAGTTCCAAAAAGTTCCAGATCACTTTCAAAAGATGAAAATTGAGTGATTTATGACCATTGCAAGTTGGGAAATTTTGAGCAAATGCATGAAGTTCAGATTGAGCAAACTTGATATTTTGGGCTATTGGGCCATGGTTTAAGAGTCCAAACTGAAGGTTAGAAAACACTTAGAGGGGGGGTGAATAGGTTTCTATTTTTCTTTTTTCTTAAAGGCTTAACAATAATGGATAGACACAGTTATTTTTATCCTGGTTCGTTTGAACTCAAACTACTCCAGTCCACCCGCCAAGGTGATTTTGTATTTCTCAACAAGTACTTAATTCACTATAATCAAACTGATTACAATCATAAAACAACTTTTGTGACTAACAATACAATGCAAAAGTAAAATTATAAGTGACTAACACCACTAAGACTCAAACTAGTCCTAGCCTTCTTGAGAAATCTGACCAAACTTGGTCTCTCAAGGAACAAATACAAGACTTAAATATTTACAGATAGTGATACAAATTTCTTCTTAGAAAGCTATATCACAAACTTTAATTTTTCACTAAGATTAGTTTTGCACAAAGTGTTTGTAAAATGATTTGTGACCAGCAGAATATTTTCACGTTGTTGGGTCTTTTGAATTTGTTAAGTCGTTGGCTTGCAATAAATGATCTTCTATTTATAGGAAGAAGAAAATGACTGTTGCTGCCTTCAAAAGTGGAGAGCAATTAATGTTTGCGTGTTTGCTTGCAGTATTTCATTTTCCAATGAACTAGCATAGACACTTGAGTGCATGTAGCCGTCTTTGCATTAAATGAACCAACGACACTTATCAGAGCATGTTTCTTGAAACTTGACAAGACTTGTTAGCTTCTTTATTCTATCAGAACTAGCTTCACATCTTGCTTCAGAATATGCTTCTAAACTTGCTTCAGAATATGCTTGCAAATAACTTCTTATCAGCGCTTGCTTACAAAGTACTTCTGATCAGCGCTTGCTTGCAAAGTACTTCTGATCAGCACTTTCTTTGTAGAATACTTCAGAACATAGTTTACATGGAAACTTTCTAAGATTTAGAAGATGCATAAATTAGTTTCTTATCAGAGTCAACATCAGAACTTGCGCTAAAACAAATAGTTCTTTCGTCAAAGAACTTCTTCATTTATTTTCATCTAAGCACGTCAAAATGATTTTCATCTAGGAAAATACTTTTGTCAGAGCATTATCTGAAACAAATAAATATGCTCATCAGAGTATCAATTATATAAAATATATTTTATTGTTATCATCAAAACTCTTAGATATGATCAGAATCAATCTTGTTCTAACAATCTCCCCCTTTTTGATGATGACAAAAATACTCAGATTTAGAAATAAAATTGTACAAGAGATAAGAATCTCCCCTTGAAATAAATATTTCTATAAGAAAAGCTTCCTGTGAGTTTTCATCAGAGCTTTGAAATTTTCTTCTAGGATTTCTTCAGTAAGTCTTTTAAAGATAATGTTCAGTTGAATTAAACTTCCAGAGTTTAGTGATACCTGCAAAATTCTTTTAAACATAGAAATAAATCTTTGTATTTTGTTAGAATGTTTGAGACTTAGTCCCATAACTGTTAATCGGAGATTAGATCAAAATACTCATTTTCTCCCCCTTTTTGTCATAATCAAAAAGTATATAAAATTAAAGAGCGTAAAAAAGGTTTTTTTAATAAAAAAGATTCAGAGGTACAAAACAACAAACAAAAACAAGAAACAGGATGATACTAAGGTTTTTTAGAAATAAGAGGCATAAGAAGATTCTTGATCTCAGACGTAGATTCCTCTTGTTTCATCATCCAGTTTCTGATTTCTTTGTTAGTCTCATCTTGTTTGTCCAAGAGCTCATGAATAGCTTCATTTTCCTTCTTAAGCTCATTCAGAGTCTCCATAACCAGTGAAGTAGGAGCAGAGGATGAAGAAGCTTCAGCAGATATAGCCTTTGGAGTAGATGCAGCTGAGTTAGAATGAACAAAATTTGAAAGTAGAGTGCCCAGATCCATCATAAGAGTTGGCACAAGTTCAGGTGCAGTTTTAGTAGAAGGTTGATTATGCGGTATTATTGCCAGAGGATTTGAATCTTCAGAGGCATCTTCAGACTCATCTTCTGAGATGTCCATCTGATCAGCATGAGCATTAGCAATCATCAGAGTAGACTTCTTGTCCCAAATATCAGCAGCTTCTGGATGGAAGGCATGCAGATGTTTGGAGAAGTTCTTAAGCACCTGATAATGACATAAGTCTTGCAACTTCAGTGAATCAGTATCTAAGGTTCTTCTGAACGTTTCCCACAAAAGATCTGTTGCTGCTGAACTTTTGACATGTCCATTCTGCCACTTGAAATTCCAGTCACTCCATTTCCTTCAAAACCAAATAGTTTTCTGATGAGATTTTCATTAAGAGATTTCCATTTTATTTTAGGTTATCAAAATCCACCATCAATTCACTTATAACTTCTAGACTATCCACTGAAATGAGAATGGTTCTCTCTGGAATGATGTACTTTTCAGATTGGGTGTTTCCAGAATGAGTAAAGGAGGAAGCCATTTGAGCACTTTGGTTGAGAGAAGAAAATGGTAATGAAAGAGTTTTTTTTTAAAATTAATTAAAAAGAATCTAATCATTACTAGCATTTAATGATATTCAAAATTGAGGGGAAAACGTGAGATTTGAGCAAATCATAACAGTTACCTAGGAACGACGTCAATAGCTTAGCACACGTGACATCTCAGAAACACACCACGTGTTCATCTCCTGAAGGTTGCATGGGACAGTTGTTTGATATAATGAACTGCTGAACTATACTTGTAATGAAACGTTAGAGCATTTCAGAACTTTATATATAGCTTCTGATGTAACTTCTCTTCTAACTTCTGAAGAGTTGTTAATCAGAACATTCATTTCAGAACATTCTGAAGGCAAACACAGAAGATAAATACAATTTTATTCAGGACATAATTCCATACAAATATTTTTCAAAATGAATTTAAATCTATTTTCTGAAAGGGGTTTGGTAAAAATATCAGCCCATTGATGGTCTGTTTTTACAAAGTTTAAATTTAAAATTCCTTTCTGAGTGTAGTCCCTTATAAAATGATATTTAATTTCTATGTGTTTAGATTTAGAATGTAAAATGGGATTTTTAGAAAGACAGATTGTAGAGGTATTGTCACAGAAGATGGGAATATTACTTTCATAAAGATTAAAATCTTCTAGCTGTCTTTTCATCCAGATCATCTGAGAACTACATCCAGCAGCAGATATATACTCAGCTTTTATTGTTGAAAGTGTTATGGTAGCTTGCTTCTTGTTGTACCACGAGATAAGGTTGTCACCCAGAAACTGACAGCTTCCAGAGGTGCTCTTTCTTTCAATTCTATCTCCAGAAAAGTCAACATTACAATAACCTACTAGTTTGAAATATTTTGATCTTCTTAAACACAGACCCAGATTAGTAGTACCTTTCAGATACCTTAGAATTCTCTTAACAGTAGTTAAGTGAGATTCTCTAGGATCTGATTGGAATCTAGCACATAAACATACGCTGAATAATATATCAGGTCTAGATGCAGTTAGATAGAGAAGGGATCCAATCATACCTCTGTAGAGCTTCTGATCTACCTTCATACTTACCTTATCTTTTCCCAGAATGCGTGTTGGATGCATTGCTGTCTTAGCATATTTGCTTTCTGACATCTGAAATTTCTTCAGAAGTTCTGTAACATACTTCGTCTGATGTATGTAAGTACCTTCTGGAGTCTGGTTAATTTGTATTCCCCGAAAGAACTTCAATTCTCCCATCATGCTCATCTCAAATTATGCCTGCATGGTCTCATCAAATTCTTTTCCAAGGGAGATATTAGAGGTTCCAAAAATAATATCATCAACATAAATTTGACAAATTAAAATGTCATTTTTAAATGTGTTTCTGAATAAAGTTGCGTCCACTTTCCCTCTAGTAAAATCTTTTTCTAAAAGAAAATTACTCAAACGTTCATACCAAGCTCTAGGAGCTTGTTTTAAACCGTATAAAGACTTTTTTAATTTAAAAACATGTTCTGGATACTTTGAGTCATTAAATCCAGGAGGTTGATGGACATAAACTTATTCTTCTATATATCCATTTAAAAATGAACTTTTAACATCCATTTGATATAATGAAATGTTATTTTGAACAACAACAGAAATTAATAATATAATAGATTCTAACCTGGCGACTGGGGCAAAGGTTTCATTATAATCAATTCCTTCTTGTTGACTATAACCTTCTGCAACCATACGTGCTTTGTTTCTGACCACCTCTCCTTGCTCATTTAGTTTGTTTCTGAAAACCCATTTAGTTCCTATAATGTTGAATCCTTTGGGTCTTGGAACTAGATCCCACACATCGTTTCTAGAAAATTAATTGAGTTCATCTTTCATTGCTAGGATCCAATCACTGTCTTTCAGAGCTTCATCAATAGAGGTTTGCTCAATCAGAGATACCAATCCAAACAATGATTCTTCATTGATTCTGAGAGAGGATCTTGTTCTGATGGGATCTTCTTTTCTTCCAATAATCACGTGTTCTTTATGAGCTGAAGAGATTCTGGGAAACCTTTTCTGAGTGGGTTGTTCAGAGTTTCTGAGATTATCCAGAGCATTATCAAGAGGAGGATCTTATGAGTCTTCCTTTGCTTATGAGTCTTTAGAGTTTGAGAGAAGATCTTCTGTACCGTTTCCAATGGTTCTAGAACCAATAATCTTCTGTTTCTAATTGCCTTTGAAACCTGTGAATCTTTTAGATTCCAGGCTTTGGAACATATGCTTTCTTTCCTCCATGTCTAGAGAGCATCCAGAGTCCAGGTGTTAATACTGGTGTTTCAACCTTGCTATTAAAAATATATGCAACATAGATGATTTTGTCTTTTGGTACCCATATCTTTTTGGGTCCATGACAGTTAGAGTTTCCAAAATTCTGTTTGAATTTTGGTTTAGTATAAAACGCCTTACCAATATGTTTTATATCATGCGTTTGCCCAGTGGTGAATTGAGAATAAAGAGGAGTGCGTTTGATAACCAGATCCTTAACTTTCTTAGGTTGGGAAGCTTTGCCTTTGTATCCTATACCTATTCTGTCGTTCCTGCTAACTCCATAGATCATTGAAGCCATTTTGCTTCTATCTATGTTTTTATCCAGAAATTTTTGAAAGCTTTGATCATATTCCTTTATGATCTTATCAGTATTACTGGGATCCTCTGAGATTATTTCCTTCTGAGAGTTTTGTAAATTATTTTCTAGTTTTGAAATCATTTCTTTTAACTCAGAGTTTTCTGATCTCAGACTCTCAGTTTCTTCAGAGTCAGAAGCAAGATCCTTTTTCAAGTTCCTGAATTTGACTTGAAGCTACTGATATCTTTCCAGAATTTCACTCGGACTTTCTCCTAGTTCAACTTTAGTAAAATTAACAGTAAAATTAGGAAATACCTCTTCAGTGTCTGATTCTGATTCTAACCCTGATTCAGATTCAGAAGATTCGGAGACATCTAATAAGTTGTCCGTTTGAGCTATATTGGCTTGTTCATCTTCTAATTTTGTTCCGTCTTCAAAAGATTCAGAGTCATCTCCTGTTCTTCTGGAGTTTCTGAAATTCTTCTGCCTGTGCTTCCGCAGCTGATTGATTCTTCTAGATAGAAAGAACAGTTCGTCGTCTTCTGACGAGGATTCTCCAGAGTTTTCTGCTTCTGCTTCTGGCTGCAAAATTTTGGTTTCATATTTGTTAGATTTCAGAGCAAGAGACTTACATTTCTTCTGAGGCTCATCATCTTCTAACTCTATCTCATGGCTTCTGAGGGAGCTAACAAGTTCTTCTAGAGATATTATGTTAAGATCTTATGCCAGTTTGAGAGCTGTGACCATTGGTCTCCACTGTTTTGGTAAACTTCTGATGATCTTCTTTACATGATCAGTAGTTGAGTACCCTTTGTCCAGCACCTTTAGCCCTGCCACCAGAGTTTGGAATCTAGAGAACATTGTTTCAATGGTTTCGTCTTCTTCCATTCTGATGGCTTCATACTTCTTGATAAGAGATAGAGCTTTAGACTCCTTCACTTGAGCATTTCCTTCATGAGTCATTTTGAGAGACTCAAACATATCATGTGTTGTATCTCTATTTGTGATCTTCTCATATTCCATTTTAGAGATAGCATTTAGAAAGATATTTTTAGCTCTATGGTGATTTTTAAAATCAGCTTTTTGTTGTCTATCCATAATCTTTCTATCAATCTTGTTTCCTTCTGAGTCTATAGAATGTGTGTAACCATCCAAGACTATATCCCATAAATCACTATCATGACCTAGAAAGAAACTTTCTAGTCTATCTTTCCAATATTCAAAATCTTCTCCATCAAATACAGGAGGTTTGTTGTAGCTATTGTTGTTTTGTTCAGTTGCCATTGTGTTTTCTTTCGGGATCTTTTTCTGACACGGTTAAGTGTTGCGCTCAGAGTCAAGCTCTGATACCAATTGAAGGTGAGAAAAACACTTAGAAGGGGGGGGGGGGGGGGGGTTGAATAAGTTTCTCTTTTTATTTTTTATTAAAGGCTTAACAATAATGGAAAGACACAATTATTTTTATCCTGGTTCGTTTGAACTCAAACTACTCTAGTCCACCCGCCAAGGTGATTTCTCCTTTCTCAACAAGGACTTAATTCTCTATAATCAAACTTTTACAATCACACAACAACTGTTGTGACTAACAATACAATGCACAAGTAAACTTACAAGTGACTAACACCACTAAGACCCAAACTAGTCCTAGCCTTCTTGAGAAATCTGACCAAACTTGGTCTCTCAAGGAACAAATACAAGAATTAAATCTTTACAGATAATGAAACAAATTTATTCTTAGAAAGCTATATCATAAACTGTGATTTTTCACTAAGATTAGTTTTGTACAAAGTGTTTGTAAAATGATTTGTGACCAGCAGAATATTTTCACGTTGTTGGGTCTTTTAAATTTGTTAAGTCGTTGGCTTGCAGTGAATGATCTTCTATTTATAGCAAGAAGAAAATGACAGTTGTTGCCTTCAAAAGTGGAGAGAAATTAATGTTTGTGTGTTTTCTTGCAGTATTGCATTTTCCAATGAACTAGCGTAGACACTTGAGTGCATGTAGCCGTCTTTGCATTAAATGAACCAAAGACACTTGTCAGAGCATGTTTCCTGAAACTTGACAAGACTTGTTAGCTTCTTTATTCTATCAGAACTAGCTTCACATCTTGCTTCACAATATGCTTCTCAACTTGCTTCAGAATATGCTTGCAAAGTACTTCTGATCAGCGCTTGCTTTGTAGAATACTTCAGAACATATTTTACATGGAAACTTGCTAAGCTTTAGAAGACGCATAAATTATTTTCTTATCAGAGTCAGCATCAGAACTTGCGCTAAAACAAAAAGTTCTTTCATCAAAGAACTTCTTCATTTATTTTCAGCTCAGCACGTCAAAATGATTTTCATCTAGGAAAATACTTTTGTCAGAACATTATCTAAAACAAATAAATATGCTCATCAGAGTATCAATTATATAAAATATATTTTATTGTTATCATCAAAACTCTGCGATATGATCAGAACCAATCTTGTTCTAACACAAACGTGTATACACCTCAGAATTCATTCGTACACCCTTTCGCCTTGTTTTATTTTAATTATTTTAATTATTTGAATTATTTTAATTATTTTTAATTTAATTCATTTATAATATAAAATAAAATAAGATAAAATTATGTCTTACTACAAGAGTCCAAGCCTGTCATTTGGTTGCCCTAAATTTCTCTATATATTCAGAGATCAAAGAGAGAACCTAGACACGAAATCCTTGCCTCTCAAACTTGTCCAAATTTCGAAATATTTTTTAAGAACCATAAAGTTCTCAAACCCTATTTTCAAGCCCTTTCACCATAAAGCCTTCATTCAATTCTCTTCCAGCAAGTATATAGAGTAAGTTTGGACCAAATTTGATGGTCCAAAACATGTGAATCGCACTACATGGAATCACCGGTCATTTCATTCTCATGACATTCATATCTTGTTTTCTTGTTTGCTTTAACATGTACTAATGTCTCTAACTTTTTTATGAGTATTGATAGTGCATGTTAGAACAGTCATGGAGGTCCCATGCACCCTGAATCGTGAAACACCATGATGGCACTGGTTTCATGTGTTGTCATTATAGCTCTCAATCACTTGCGTTTTAGCCCATGAAAACACCACCATTGGATTCAGAAGGTTTGATTTAGGGGGTAGAGTCCCCTTCATGCGCTAACATTTGCTATTTTTGTAGGTGTATGAATTGGCTCGCCGGAGTAGACGACTGGAGCTAGGGATCCGACGCTTCTCCAGTCCCTCTGAGTTGTTTTATATTATATTTATTTTGATCAATTATATGCACGGATGAAACAACTACCCCAGTGGCAGAACTGCACGCAATAAAGCATTAGTCTCAAAGGGTTTGGGTTCGATCCAGCCTTTTGATGTTTTGTTTCTTTAATTTCTCATATTTGTGCAGGTTGATTACAAAGTGTGTTGGAGGCATATCCAAGACATAATCACGCGCTTGGCCTGGTGGTATGCATACTGCATAAAGGTTTTGGGGGGCATGAGTTAAACACTCATCTCTAGCATTATTTTTCTCTAATTTTTTTACTAACATTTTTTGCTCTTTTTTACTTTAACCCTAATTTTTTAATAAACCCTAATTTTTTTTAATCAACATTAAAACAAATTAAGTTTAGTTTATTTCTCATAAATTAATTATTAATTTTATTTATTAAATTAATTAGGATAAATAATCTCGATTAATTTAATTACCTAACTTTTTTCGATTAATTGAAATCAATTAGACTTTAGGATGATTATCAAAACTTTTCGTCAAAGGATTACAAAACGATCTTTAATCTTCGTGTGTTTACCTTCTCATTAATTTTCCCGATTATATAACTACTACAGTTTGTAACAGTTTTAATTAGGGTTTTTATTTTCTTTCCTTTTCCCCCGGTTTTATGGTTTTGTATCCCCGTTCCCGAAGCTTTGTAATAGCCTATGACCTTTACTTTCTGCAGTTTACTACTTTCTTTATAACTGCTATTAATTAGGGCATGTATGGCAAGACATAAAAACAAACATAGCTAACCCTAAATACAAGATTAAATAACTGAATTGAATCATTATTCACACACATACCTCAAGGTTAACCTCACTTGTTGCCTTCGGAAAAAATGCAGTCATGTCCCTCGAACGCAGGGAAGCTTTAGAAAAGACCCTCGAGTAAAAGATTGTAGTCCCTCGATGACCCTTCGATGCTGCCTTCGATAGACGATCTTAGTCCCTTATGATAAAATTTCTAAAGTGCCCTACAAGTTGCCTTTATGACTATACAATGACCCATGCATGTCCCTTCACATCCAACGATAAGGCTTCCTACTAACTAATTATGGGATAGCACTATCTAAAGGAGGAGGAAAATAACGCAAAGACTTTTGAGTAAGGGTAGATAGCTCGTAATCGCTGACTCACACAAAAAAACATCTTTTCACACAAACATTTTTCTCTGAAATATTTTCAAAAACAAACACTTTGTACGCATTCTTAACTTATACGAGAATCATTACAAAGTTTCCGAACTTAGGCATTTTCAAAATATTTTCAAACACATACACAAAAGTATTTCAAACAAAGTGAGCTAACGATTAAGAGCCCGTAGATATCTATGGATGAAAAGGGTGTTAACACCTTCCCTTTTCATAACCTACCCCCCGAACTCATAAAATCTCGAAGGTCTTTCCTATTCTTTTCACCCTTTCCTTATTGGATAAAAGAAAAGTCGGTGGCAACTCTTGCTTTCCGCAACATTTGCGATAAAATGCAAACCCAATCAGTTCTACCACTGTATTACAGAACTGGTGACTCTACTGGGGAGAACTAAAAAGTGGGGTTACTATAGAGTTAGATCACTTTCAAATGTTTTCCTTGTTTGATTTGTTTGCTTTATTTTTAAAGGGTTGTTTGGGTCTTATTTCTTGCAAAGATCCTATACCTGGATCTGGTGGGCATTTTATGTAAGTAGCAATAGATAATGGAAACTATATGGTGTATATCGATATGGTTGAGATGATGGCTACGTTAGGTACTGGTATCCCTCGAGTCAGTCGGGGAGCATACCAGGTTGATGTGTGGTGTCATAAGCACTAACTGACTTTAGAACCTTAATTGACTCAACTTAGCCGTTAAAAGATAGTTAGATAGCCGACTTTGGTGCAGTTCGAAGTTGGTTGATACTCGATGCTACACTCATTGAGATTCGACTCTCGAGTTTTGTTTGGTGGTAAGTTAGTTATCATGCTAGACGAAGCTTGTGGGAAAAATCATTGATATTGAGATCCCTAGAACCTGGTTACTTCTTTAAGACATGCTGAACTAACTAAACTTCAAGAGGGTACTTACCTATGATCCCCATGCAAGCCTTAAACCTAAGGCCTTTGTGTGATTTGCTTGTGTTTGATTATCTGCTTAAACATGACATCATAATATCATAACATCATATCATGACTAACCATTTCAAGGATCTAGGGGATTTATCTTTGTTATGTGTTGTAGGGTCATGGCTCCCAATCGTAAGAATACCATCAGGATCAACTTCGTAAGGATACCATCTAAGTTGAGGAATTAGTATCAAAGGTTCCCTACAATTCTCAGTTCATAAAAAGACATGGTCATCTACTTAGTTTGGTTACTACTGGCTTTCAGGAAGACATGATGAGTGTTTTGTTCTAGTTATTTGATCTAAAGCATCATTACTATACTTTCCCATATTATCAGTTGGTGCCCACAATGGAAGAATTCTCTAAGTTGCTCTAAGTACCTATTCTAGATCAGATACCTTTCACCGTTTTAGAGCAAGCTCTGAAACCTGGACACGTTGCAGTAGCCTTACATCTGAAACGACCGGACATTGTATCTAATTGGGAAACAAGGAATGGAGTCAAGAGTTTCTCTCCTAAATTTCTGATAGAGAAGGCTCAGTGATTTCTAGATTCCATGAAAATTTGTTCTTTTGAGGATATATTGGCTTTGCTTATCTATGGGTTGGTACTATTCCTTAACCCTTACCAATTCATAGATATCAATGCCACCAAAATATTTCTCACTCATAATCCAGTACCTACTTTGCTTGGAGATGTCCTGCATTCCCTCAACACTCGTACTATGAAGAAGTGGGGAACTCTTATGTGTTTAATACCTCTACTGTCTAGGTGGTTTATTTCGCATCTTCCCTGATCAGTGATAAAGAACGAACAAGGTCTAAGGTAGTCTCAAAGGCTGATGTCAAACACTCATGCAAATATCCATTGGTGTTCTCAATCTCAGGCAGATGTCACTATTATTGGTCGTTATGGGGAATTCCCTAATATACCACTCCTTGGTATAAGTGGAGTCATCACTTACAACCCTTTTCTAGCTCTCTGTCAGTTTGGTTATGCTCGAAGGGACGATCCTCATGATATGCTCATCCAGGGTATTGTGTTCGACTATGGGAATGATCCTCAAAATTACCATCAAAGGTTTATATGTGTATGGGGCACGGTCAACAAGATTTATAGCAAGACTTTGGGACACAAGAATTCCATTCCTCTAGAGCCTTACCTCAGATGGGTGCGGTCTCGTGCTCAGAATCTTAAAATGCCATATCATGCTATCTTACCAGTGATCGTAGAGCCTATGGTTGAAAGAGATATTTCTCATACCGTTCTTCATCCTGATATGCCTACCGACTTCGAAGAACTAGAGAAATCTTGGATTCAACTAAAGGAAGAAATATATACCTTCGAAGCTCAGTTCTATACTAGTGAGAAGAAAGTATTGGAGCTTACAAAACGACTCCATGAAGAACAAAGCCTTAATGCATATGTCAACACAAAGAGGAAGCATCCATTGGAGATTTGTATTTATATTTTTCTATTTTGCAACTCTTTTATTAAAAGCAGTTGTAATTTGAGTTTGTTACTAAATTTTCTCTTGTTTCCTTTTGTTTAAACAAATGCATTGTTATATAAACAAGTTTTCTCATATAGGTTTTCTCATCTTCTTGCTATTTATTTCAGTAAAAGATGGCTCTTGAACAGACTGTTAAGGAACTCCAAGCTTAGAATACAATTCCAGGAGACCCTCTTGAATCTTGCTAAAGGACAGAAAGATATGATGGCGCTCATCGCCAAAAAGAAGAAGACTCGGAAGCCAATTACTATTCTCAACATGGGAAGAAGATTCGAAGGTTCTGCTAAACCAGTTCAAACTGTTGATATCACCTCTGATGAAGATGAAAACCAAGAGGAGAATGGTAGAAGTTTCAGGGCCGAAGATGGAAGCAACATTGGTTCTAGTAAAATTCCTGAGGATGAAGACTATTTTGATGAAAAATATCCTCATGTTGATGACAAATACAAACAGTTAGAAGACCGTCTTAAGGCCATGGAAATCCAGAAAGTGCCTGGATTGGATTTTAGAGAGCCGGGTCTTATTCCGAGGGTAGTTATCCCTCACAAGTTCAAATTCCATGATTTTGCTAAATATTATAGTGTGTCTTGCCCGAAACTTCATCTGCAATCTTATGTTCGGAAGATCCAACCCCATACTTCAGACAGAAAGTTATGGGTTCACTTCTTTCAGGAAAGTTTGTCTGGTACACAACTCGAGTGGTTCAATCAGTTTGAGGGAACCAACATCCGTACTTGGAAAGACTTGGCTGCTGCTTTTTACAAGCAGTATTAATATAATGTTGACCTTGCACCAACTTGCATGCAATTACAAAACATGACTATGGGTTCGAATGAAGGGTTCAAAGAATATGCCCAGAATGGAGAAACTTAGTTGGAAGATTGCAACCTCCCTTGTCATACCGAGAGCTAGTTTATATGTTCATGGGTACTTTAATAGGTCCATTCTTTAATATTTGATTGGGAGTTCTTCATCCGGTTTTATTGAGCTGATTCTAACTGGAGAACATGTCGAAAGTGGTATTAAGAGGGCAAAAATTCAAGTGGTTGCGTCTTAAAATGCTGTGAAGAAGACATTCAATGGTAAGAAGGAGACGAATGTTGTTTATGACCAGAAGGGCCATGGAAAAAATGACCGCAATCAGTCTGTGGGAGTAGTATTGATATCTAATCCCGCACATGTTCAACAACAACAGGGTAATAGGCATAGGTCAGACGCTCCGGGAAGGCAGTTTACCAAGATTAATATGCCATTGTCTCAGGCGTTACAACATTTACTAAAAGTTAAACTGATTACGCTTAGGGATCCTCCTCAGAACCCTATAACCTTCTCTCCTAAGTAAAATCCGAATTCAAAATGCGCCAACCATTATAACAGCCATGGGCATGACACCAACAACTACTGGACCCTGAAAAACAAAATTCAGGACATGATTGACAACAAGGAAATTGAGTTTGATCCTTCGAAGACCACGAATGTAATTACTGCACCTATGTCGAAGCACATAAAGGGGTGAATGCTATTGATGCTATTTCTGCAACAGAAGATGTTGATAGTAGCTTTGACATTTGGATCTTTCCTACCATTGACAATAGGCTCAGCAACTGGAAGGCCGAGAACATTATCTTTATCACCTTTAGACAGAAGTAATAGCTATATTTCTATTTTTTATTGCTTTTAAGCTTTGGCTTTGTAATATTTGGACAATGACTTTAAACCTTGTTCGTTACCCGGGGCACAACAATGCATTTGTTAAGGATTGTCATTTCATTAACATATTTTCATTTAATAAAGCATTGGACGTTTTGCATTCAAATTTTTTGCTCTCTTTCTTTCTTTTCACTATTATCACTCTCAAATAGCTATGTGTTCTTACACACACCCACACAATACATTACAGATCCACATCCACTCTGGATCGAATCAGTAATGACTTTGCTATTGCCACTTATTACTTCAAAAATCCGATGTACAAAGCTGAGGACGAAAGTGAGGAAGATTTTGAAATACCTGGAGAACTTTCCATAATGTTAGTGCAAGAAGAGAAAGCTATTAGACCTTATGAAGATCCAGTTGAAGTGGTAAACTTGGGTTCTGAAACAGACAGGAAAAAGGTTAAAATAGGCGCCAACTTAGAGGACAATGTCGAGAATAAGTTGATACAGATGTTGCATGAATATGTTGAGATCTTTGCTTGGTCATACAAAGACATGCCAGGGCTTGATATTGATATTGCGGTTCACCGTCTGCCGATGAAAGAGGGTTGTGCTCCAATAAAATAGAAGGTTCGCCGTATATGTCTTGAGATGTTAGAGAAGATCAAGGTTGAGGTTATGAAACAATTGAATGCAGGGTTCTTAGCCGTGACATCCTATCCTCAATGGGTTGCAAATGTGGTTCTGGTACCAAAGAAAGACGACAAGGTATGTATGTGTGCAGACTATAGGGATCTTAACAGGGCGAGACCCAAGGATGACTGCCCACTTCCATATATTGGTGTTTTGGTCGACAACACCGCTCAGTACAAGGTATTCTCCTTCACGGATGGTTTCTCGGGATATAATTAGATCAAGATGGCACCTGAAAACATCGAAAAGACTACTTTTGTTACATAGTGGGGCATTTTCTGCTATAAGGTTATGCCTTTTGGGTTGAAGAACGCTGGTGTAACATATCAACGTGATATGGTAGCTTTGTTCCATGACATGATTCATCACGAGATAGAGGTCTATGTCGATGATATGATATACAGATCACGGACTGAATAAGAGCATCTGAACCATCTACATAAGTTGTTTAAGAGAATGAGGAAGTATAAGCTGAGATTGAATCCGAACAAGTGCACCTTTGGGGTAAAATCTGGTAAACTCCTGGCTTTTGTTGTCAAAGGTAAAGGAATTGAATTTGATCCCGCTAAAGTCAAACTATTCAAGAAATTCCTTCGCCCTATACCGAGAAGGAAGTTAGAGGTTTCTTGGGACGAATGAATTACATTTCCAGATTCATTGCGCATTTGACTGCTACTTCTGACCCATTCTTCAAGTTACTAAAGAAAGATCAAGTAGTGAAATGGAACGATAATTTTCAAACAGCCTTCGACAAAATCAATGATTACCTCTAAGAAACTCCAATTCCGATGCCACCAGTTGAAGGAAGACCTCTAATTATGTACCTAACATTGTTAGAGAATTCAATAGGGTGTGTACTAGGCCAGCATGACGAGTCTGGTCGAAAAGAGCATGTAATATACTACCTTAGAAAAAAGTTTACTGACTGTGAAACAAGATATTCACTGCTCAAGAAAACTTACTGCACTTTGGCATGGGCTGCTCGCCAAATAAGACAGTATATGTTGACTCATACTACCTTATTGATCTCTAAAATGGATCCCATCAAATATATATTCGAGAAGCCAACTCTATCTGAAAGAATAGCCAGATGGAAAATGGTCTTGATCGAATACGATATACAGTACACCACTCAGAAAGAAATCAAAGGAAGTGTACTGGCAGATCATTTGGCACATCAAGCCGTAGACGATTACCAATCTATGAATTTCAAGTTATCGGATGAAAACATTATGCTAGTTACAGATTATGAAGAACCTGGACTGTATGAAGGACCTAAGCCAAGATCCCGATGGACTATGGTTTTTGACAGAGCATCTAATGTGCTTTCAAGGGAATTTTTGTTGTAATTATATTTCCTCAGGCTTGCCATACGCCCTTCACGGCTAGATTATGCTTTGACTGTACCGACAATATGGCTGAATATAAAGCGTGCATCATGGGTATTAAAGCTACTATTGACATGAGAATCAAGTTCTTGAGCATATACAGAGTCCCATCCTTGGTAATCAGTCATGTTAAGGGAGAATCAGACACGAAGCTCCTAAATATCATTCCTTATAGAGAACATGTTCTCACCATAATTCCATACTTCGAGGAAATCACTTTTGAGCACATCCCACGAGAAGAAAATCAGTTGGCACACGCATTAGCTACCATTTTGTCTATGTTTAAAGTCAGATAGGACAACGAGGCTCCCCGAATTACCATTGAAAGGCTAGATGAACCAGCACATTGTTACGAAATTGACACTGACAGAGTAGAAGAGAAGCCTTGGTTTCATGAAGTGAAAAGATATCTTGAGGCTCAAGAGTATCCTGAAGGGGCATCCATCAATGACAAGAAATTTCTACAGAGATTCTCAGCCAAATTCTTTATGAGCAACGAAATTCTGTACAGACGCAACCATGATTCGACTCTACTACATTATTTGGACAAGAAAGAGGTAGAAAAGATTATGGAAGATGTGCATGAAGGTATCTTTGGTACTCATTTCAGTGGACATACTATGGCAAATAAAATTTCGAGAGCGGGTTACTATTGGTCGACCATGGAAACTGACTATCATCACCACTCAAGAACTTGTCACAAGTGACATATCTATGCTGACAAAGTACATGTGCCTCCAGTACCTCTGAATGTCTTGACTTCTCCTTGGCCGTTTGCAATGTGGGGAATTGATATGATTGGAGAGATTAAACCTACTTCTTATAATGGACATCGCTTCATCCTCTTTGCCATTGATTATTTCACCAAGTGGGTTGAAGCATCTTCGTTTGCCTCTGATACTAAGAATGTGATTGCCTGATTCATTAAGCATAACTTTATCTGTCGGTATGGTATCCCCGAAAGGATTATTATAGATAATGGTACCAATCTCAACAATACTATGATCACGGAAATTTGCATGCAGTTCAAGATCAAGCACCACAATTCTTCTCCATATTGACCGAAGGTGAATGGCGCAATGGAGGCCGCCAATAAGAACATTAAGAAGATTATACAGAAGATAATAGTGACGTGTAAAGATTGGCACGAGATGTTACCATTTGCTCTTCATGGTTATCGAACTTCAGCTCGGACATCAACTAGGGCAACCTCGTTCTCTCTAGTTTATGGTATGGAGGTTTTCTTACCTGTCAAAGTTCAAATTCCTTCCTTGAGAATTATGAAAGATGCAGACTTGGATGAAGACGAATGGATTCAGACTAGATTGGATCAGTTTAATTTAATTGACAAGAAAAGGTTTCCGGCAGAGTGTCATGGTCATATGTATCAGAAGCGTATGATCAAAGCCTTTAATAAGGAAATCAAGTATCGAGCATATCAAGTTGGTGACTTGGTAATAAAGCACATCATCCTACCGCAAGGTGATCCCAGAGCAAAATGGACTCCTATCTATGAAGGGCCATTTGTAATCTAGAAGATATTTTCGGGTGGAGCTATGATACTTACCACCATGGATGGTGAAGACCTTCTACACCATGTGAATGCGGACATAGTTAAAAAAATACTATGCATTAAAAACGACCCGCTAGGTTGATTGGCATAGGCAAAAATAAAGGAATCTCTGCGAACCAAAAGGGTTCGGGAAAAAATTAGGGATATAAATATAAAGATTGTATACACGGAAAGTCGAAAACCTGAAAAGGAGGCTTGGGCAAAAAAGGGTATCCCGATGGACTGAAAACCCGAAAGGGCGGTCCAGGCAAAAGTTAGGGATTAAAGCGTACGACTATGTCCCGTTAGAACACTTACAACCAACTTTATTACCAGCATCAAATTCGAATGGTGCCAATAAATTCAATCAACTTCTTCCGACAGGAGAGGGATGAGAAGCTCTAAGACATAGGGGAAATGGCAGAGTTGGAACCCGACGAGATCATTTACACATAGCTATATATTTTGTTTTCACTTTGTACTCTTTTCATCTCACGACGATTTCCTCTTACTAGGATTTTTGTCTCTCTGTACAATAATCACCTGTTTATAGGCACACTATCAAAACAAACAACAATTTCAAAATTTAGATTTTTACTTTTTCTGTTTTGTTTGCAAAAAACGTCCAATGACTAAATTGAATGGACATATGCATATAAGTATGATTACTGCTAACAAATATGTGCATATAAACAGGAATAAGTATTTACTTAAGACAGTAAGAGGCGGGATAATGTTCAAATCATCCATAAATCCCCACAGTGTAATCCCCAGAAAAGTTGCCCCACATAACAGTTTCCATAAGATTATCCCCCACGGAATCAGCATCACAAGCAAGCCGTACTCACCAGCAGATCTCCCTAGAGGACAAAGGAGAATAATATTTTCCCCGAAAATATCGCCAACTTAATGAGTCCTAACCCTCATCAGATATTAGGTCATTGATACAGTTCATAGGAATTCTCTCCCCCAGCTGAGTTTATTTCTCCAACACTGTAAAATCCCATGCAGAATTCTCTTCTCCAGCCAGATTTAAATCCCTCAGCAGAGCATATTCCTCAACAAAGTGTTTCTCCAGTAGGGTTTATTTCCCCAAAAAGGGTTTATTTCCCCAACAAGGTTTATTTCCCCAGCGGAACTCAATCTCCCCAGTTTAAGTCTATCCCTCTGACTACTATAAATCACTGGAAAAACTTCTCTCCAGCAAAGGGTAGTCTAGACCAATATCCCCAAAGAATTGCTACGGAATTTAAAATCAGACCAGATATCAATTAATCCTATCCTCCCCAAGCGAGTCAGCATCCATGTCAAAAAACTCAGTCAGACAGCACCTCAGAAGTTTATCCATCTCTTTTATCCTACTCAGGGTATATAAGAAGTAAATTCCCTAGTAGAGCAATGAACGACCAGTGTTCCTGAACTCTTCTCCCCAAATAGAAATCAACATTTCCCGGCAGAATTTCCTCAAAAAGCAAGCAGAAATTTACAGCAGACATGTCCTGAATAGGATCGAAGGTTCATAATCTGCATCCCCAGCAGTAGTCCGGGATTTATTTTCCTAATCAAAAATGTTATACAAATCTACCGGTACACTTCAACGACATCTCAAATTCATACATCATTTATCAATGCATATGCATACGCAATGCATTATCACATTATTATTTATTTCGAGAGCATCATTATGCAATGCACTACATACATCATGAAATTGCATAAATAATAACTCTATCTTTTCAGGTAAAGTTCAGAAACAGGAACATCGTCAACAATTTTCTAATAGGTCACAGAGAAATTCCTGAAACAAGACGGGGAGACTATCTACACAACATCCAAATTCCTTCAAAGACTAAATCCGATAAAAAATCTACTTGAGCACTTTCCCCAGAGAGTCATTCTGAAAACTATCTCTTCTAGATGAAGTCGGGCGTTGACATCTTCAAGTGCGTAATTCAGATGAAGCCAGGCGTAGATTTCCTTCTAATACTCTTTTTGGAAAAGGTCAGGCGTAGACTTTTCAATACCTCTTCTAGTTGAAGTCGGGCGTAGACATCTTCTAGTGCATTATTCAGATGAAGTCTGGCGTAGATTTCCTTCTAATACTCTTTTTAGGAAAGGTCAGGCGTAGACTCTTTCAAATATCTCTTCTAGTTGAAGTCGGGCATAGACAACTTCTAGTTTAGATGAAATCAAGTGTAGATTCCTTCTGAAATTATTTTGGACAAAGTCGAGCGTAGACTCATTCCAAGCTTATCTTCTAGACAGAGTCGTACGTAGACTCATTCTAGTACCTCATTCATATGAAATCAAGCTTAGATTCACTTTGATATTCTTTTGGAAAAATTCAAGAGTAGACTCATCCCATCTTTTAAAGGCAAAGTCAGGCGTAGACTTATCCTGATATTCCTATCAACAGTTACCCTGGATGGGATCTATAAGCCCATCTTTGATGACATCCCATCACTCTCCAAATGGCATCTTTAAGCCCATTCCCAGTATAATCAAGCAATAGTTTTACTTCGTGCAAAAGCGAGTGCAAATTTCTAGGCACTTAAGTGTTCAATCATCTTCTACCTTCAGATCACAAATGGTGGACATGCCAATCTAACTCTTCAGGTTCAAGAAGATTGAACAGGGGAAGCTGTTCTACCCCAAAATTTTCCCTCCCATTTTCCTTCAAGGCATTCTCATAAGGTCCTCAAATGCACAAGGTTCCCTAAGAATTGATCAGACAAATTCTCCTCCTAGGCAATGGGTACACAACTAGGGTTTGGTATTTCTCAAGGAAGATTGGGTTTTCAAGGTATCAAGTGGTTTTCATGGTTCTCCATAGGTCTTAAATAATTCTCATGTCAAGTTTTATGCCTTGCATCACAAGTTTGCCTAGTCAATTGCTCAGATGGTGGAAAATCAACTGTATTGGGTAAAAAGTCAATCATAGTCAACATACAGTCAAACTTCAAGTTTTTAGGTCAACATCAACATTTTTAAGTAATATTCATCATTTTATCAAGGGATTATCATGATTCCTCAAGAAAAGCCCTCAAATCATCAAAAGTCAAAAGTTGTCAAATTAGGGTTTCCTTAGGAGAAATCAACTGAACTTTGACTAAGCATAACTTTCACATGCTTCATCAGGTTTTCCCCAACCAAAGATCATTTTGAATGGAATTAAAATCTCTACAACATTGTCACTCTAAGCTCAAGTCCAAAAAATGCATCATTTGAGATATATAAGCTAATACATTACAGGTCATTTCAAAAGTCAACAAAAAGACACTATTTGTCAAGGTAACTTACATCACAATAAAATCTTCGAAAGCAAAAATGATCAACTTATAGATTGTAGAGAACATCTTGAGCATTCAAAAAATTCCAATATCACTTTCAAAATATGAAAATTAAGTGAGTTATGACCAATGCAATTTGGGAAATTTTGAGCAAACGCATGAAGTTTAGATTGAGCAAGCTTGATATTTTGGGCTATTGAGTCGTGGTTTAAGAGTCCAAACGTGTATACACATCAGAATTGATTCATACACCCTTTGTCCTTGTTTTATTTTATTATTTTTATTATTTCTAATTTAATTCATTTATAATATAAAATAAAATAAGATAAAATTATATCTTACTACAAGAGTCCAAGCCCATCATTTGGTTGCCCTCAATTTCTCTATATATTCAGGCATTAAAGAGAGAACCTAGATAATAAATCATTTCCTCTCAAACTTGTCCAAATTTCCAAATATTTTTCAATAACCCTAAAGTTCTCAAACCCTATTTTCAAGCCCTTTCACCATAAAGCCTTTGTTCCATTCTCTTCCAGCAAGCATATAGAGTAAGTTTGGACCAAATTTGATGGTCCAAAACATGTGAATCGCACTAATGGAATCACCATCTCATCATTCTCATGACATTCATATCATGTTTTCTTGTTTGCTTTAACATTACCTAATTTGCTTATGAGTATTGATAGTGCAGGTTAGAACAGACGTGGAGGTCCCATGCACCCTGAATCATGAAACACCATGCTAGCACTAGTTTCATGTGTTGTCATTATAGCTCCCAATCCCTTGCGTTTTAGCCCATGAAAACACAACCATTGGATTCAGAAGGTTTGATTTAGGGGGGTAGAGTCCCCTTCATGCGCTAACATTTTCTATTTTTGCAGGTGTAAGAATTGGCTCGCCGAAGAAGACGATTGGAGCTAGGGCTTCGGCGCTTCTTCGGTCCCTCTGAGTTGTTTTATATTATATTTATTTTGATCAATTATATGCACGGATGAAGCAGCCACCCCAGTGGCAGAAGCGTGCGCAATAAAGCATTAGTCTCAAAGGGACTGGGTTCGATCCAGCCTTTTGATATTTTATTTCTTTAATTTCTAATATTTGTGCAGGTTGATTACAAAGCTTGTTGGAGGCGTATCCCGGAAACAAGCGCGCGTTTGGCCGGGTGGTATGCATGTTGCATAAAGGTCTTAGGGGGCATGAGTTCAACACTCATCTACAACATTCTTTTTCTCTAATTTTTTTACTAGCATTATTTACTCTTTTTACTTTAACCCTAATTTTTTAATAAACCCTAATTATTTTTTTAATCAACATTAAAACAAATTAGGTTTAGTTTCTTTCTCATAAATTAATTTTGATTTTTATTTATTAAATTAATTAGGATAAATAATCTCGATTAATTTTATTACCTAACTTTTTTCGATTAATTAAAATCAATTAGACTTTAGGCTTATTATTAAAACTTTTCATCAAACGATTACAAAACAATCTTTAATCTTCACGTGTCTACCTTCGCATTAATTTTCCCGATTACGTAACTCCTACGCTTTGTAATAGTTTTAATTGGGATTTTTATTTGATTTCATTTTCTCCCGAATTTTCAGCTTTGTATCCCCTTTCTGAAGCTTTGTAATAGCGTAGGACCTTTACTTTCTACAATTTACTACTTTATTTATAATTGCTAGTAATTAGGGCATGTATGGCAAGATATAAAAACGAACGTAGCTAACCCTAAATACAATATTAAATAACTGAATTGAATCGCTATTCACACACGCACCTCTAGGGTAACCACACTTGTTGCCTTCGGAAAAAATGAAGTCATGTCCCTCGAACATGGGGATGCATTAGCAAAGATCCTTGAATAAAAGATCGTAGTCCCTTGATGACCCTTCGATGCTGCCTTCGGTAGACGATCTTAGTCCCTTACGATAAAATTGCTAAAGCGCCCTACAAGTTACCTTATAATTGTACGATGACTCACGCATGCCCCTTCACATCCAATGATAGGGCTTCCTACTAACTAATGGTGGGATATCACTATCTAAAGGAGTGGGAAAATAACATGAAATACTTTTGAGTAAGGGTAGATAGCTCGTAATCGCTTGCTCACACAAAAAACATATTTTCACCCAAACACTTTTCTCTTAAATATTTTCAAAAGCAAACACTTTGTACGCATTCTTAACTTATAGGAGAATTATTACAAAGTTGTCGAACTTAGGCATTTTCAAAAACATACACAAAAGCATTTCAAAAAAAGTGAGCTAGTGATTAAGAGCCTGTAGATAACCACGGATGAAAAGGGTGCTAACACCTTCCCTTTTCGTAACCTACCCCCCGAATTCAGAAAGTCTCGAAGGTCTTTCTTGTTCTTTTCACCCTTTCGTTATTGGATAAAAGAAAAGTCAGCGGAAACTCTTTCTATCTGCAACATTTGTTATAAAACGCAAACCCAATCAGTTCTCCCACCATATTATACTCATGCTGATGACAGATACAAGCAGTTGGAAGATCGACTTAATGCTATGGAAATCTAAAGAGTGTCTGGGATGGACTTTAAAGAGTTGCGTCTTATCTTATGGGTTGTTATCCCTCACCATTTCAAGGTCCCTACTTTTTCCAAATATGATGGTATTTGTTGTCCTAAACTTCATCTGAGGTTTTATGTCTGAAAGATCCAACCCCATACCACTGACAGAAAGTTATGGGTTCACTTATTTCAAGAGAACTTATCTGGGACACAATTGGAATGGTTCTATCAATTGGAAGGAACTAGTATACGCACTTGGGAAGACTTCGATGTTGCTTTTTACAAGCAGTATCAATACAATACTGACCGTACATCAACTCGTGTGCAGCTACAAAGTATGACTATGAGCTCAAATGAAGGGTTTAAAGATATGCCCAGAAATGGAGAGATCTTGCTGGAAGAGTTCAACCTCCTATGTCTGATAGGGAGCTGGTTGATATGTTCTTGGGCACGTTGACAGGGCCTTTCTTTATTCATCTAATTGAAAGTTCTTCATTTGGTGTTACTGAATTGATATTAATAGGTGAGCGTGTCGAAAGTGGTATTCGAGGCAGAAAGATTCAAGCGGTTGCATCTTCCAGTATTGTAAAGAAGGCGTTCAATAATAAGAAGGAAACAAATGTTGTTTTAAGCCATAAGGGTTGTGCTAGAAGTAATCATAATCCATCTGTAGGAGCTGTGTTAATTTCTAATCTAGCGCCTGTTCAACAATAAAAACAACAAAATAATCAGTGTAGGTCAAAGGCACAAAGAAGACAATTTATGAAGATCAGTATGCCATTGTCTTAGATACTACAACATCTGTTGAAAGAGGAACTAATAACGTTAAGGGATCCTCCCCAGAATCCCAACACCTTATCTCCTCGTTATAATCCTAATATGAAGTGTGCTTACCATTCCAATAGCCCCGGGAATGAAACCAATAGCTGTTGGGCCTTGAAAAACAAAATTCAAGACATGATTGACAACAAAGAAATTGAGTTTGATCCTCCCGAGACCCCCAATGTAATTAATGCACCAATTCCTAAGCACGACAAAGGCATTAGTGCTATTGATGATGTTTTGTATGTCTCTATTGTAAGTGAATTGGTTACTCCACTCCCAATTATCAAGAAGCATCTGTTGCAGACCAGTTTATTTCAGGGTTGTATTGAAAGATGTTACTGTTACGCAGCCCAACCCAATGGTTGCAAGTTGCTAGAAGAAGGTATTCTGCGTCTAATGGACAATCACATAATTCTGGTTGAGAAGATTCCGTCTGTTGAGAATTTGTTGCACGACTTGGATCTGGAAGAGGTATATGTAATATTCGGCACTCCTATCAGGATCACATCCAAGGGTCCTATAAGGATCACTGTCAAACCTAAAGTCGCTCCTCTAATCATCACTGCACCCAGACCTATTCCATATTCTTCGAATAAAGCTATCCCTTGGAACTATGGAGCCGACATCTACTACCATGGTGTCAAACAAGAATTATCAACTACTGAGAATGAAGGTATTGAAGCTACTGATCCTAACATTGATAATTTTGCAGGGACCAGTAAGGTTACTAGAAGCAGAAGGGTTTTCTCTCCAGAAATCTCTCTGAAGACTGTCGCCATACTAGTTCGAGTTACTGCTACTGAGTCAACTGCTGAGACTCGGGGAGAAGAACAAATGACGGAGCCTACCCAGATGGAGGCACCTAAAGAAGTTACAACTGAAGATACCACTAGGAAGAGTTGGAGGAGGTATTAAATATTATCCGCAAAAGCGATTACAAGATCGTCAAACAGTTGGGAGAGACTCCCTCTAAAATCTTCATGTTATCTCTGTTACTGTGTTTTGAAGCCCATGCATAGGCTTTAGTAAAGTTCTTAAAATCTGCTCACGTGCCACAAGAGATTTCTGCGGATCAATTTGAAAGTGATGTTGCTAGCCTAACCATTGATAATGGGCTAGGTTTTTCTGATTTTGATTTGACTCTTGAGGGAAGAAACCACAACAAGGCCATGTATATCTCTATTGAATACAGGGGCACTACTTTAGCTCATGTACTGCTTGATACTGGTTCCTCACTAAATGTTCTCTCGAAGGGTGCTCTCGACAAGCTTGATTGTAAAGGGGTAGTGCTGAAACCCAGTGATATTATAGTCCAAGCCTTTGACGATTCAAAGAGGATGGTACACAGAGAAGTGCATCTTCCAATTAAGGTAGGTTCACAAGTCTTTGAATCTACCTTCTATGTGATGGATATCTGACCAGCTTATTCTTGTTTACTTGGATGCCCCTGGATTCATGGGGCAGGTGCTGTTACCTCTACCCTACATCAAAAGCTGAAATATCCTGTGAAAGGAAAGGTCGTTATTGTTTATGGTGAGTTACTTAAATTCATCCAGGTATGTTGAGATGGACGGCGAATTCATTGAAACTCCCTGCCAGACTTTTGAAGTTATCCCTCCTACTTCTACCGAAGATGTTTCTGCTATTCCTAAGGTTACCAGGGTTCCACCCAAAATAGCTTCTTTGAAGGATGCTAGACCTATAGTAGAAGAAGGTGGTTGCACTACTTGGGGTCAACATCCGGACATTCCATTTAAATCTGATAAATTTGGTTTGGGTTTTACTACAGAGGCTCAAAGGGTTGTTCGTCGTGTGCGTGCTGGAAGACCACCATTATGCGTCAGCAACAATAGAGTCAATGCTATAGAAGATGCTGACACTGATTATGACCTCGACAATTGAATCTTTCTTACCGTCGGCAACTGACTCAACAACTGGAAGACTGAAGACTTTATCTTAATCTCTTTTAGTCAGGAGTAAATACTATTTTCTGTTTTATTGCTTCCAAACTTTGGATATGTAATCTTTAAACAATAACTTTAAAGCCTTATGCCTTACCCGGGGTACAACGGTCCATTTGTTAAGGGTTGTCATTTCATTCGCATATTTTCATTTAATAAAACATTGGACGTTTTGCATTCAAATTTTAAGCTCTTTGTGTTTCTTTAATTTTTATCACTTTCAAATAGCTATGTCTTCTTACATACACCCACACAATAAATTGCAGATCTACGTCCACTCTGGATCTCGTTAATAACAATTCCTCTATTGCCACTTATAACTTTGAAAATATGATCTACCAAGCCGAGGACGAAGGCAAGGAAGATTATGAAATACCTGGAGAACTTGCCATATTGTTAGTGCAAGAGGAGAAGGATATACAACTGCATGAAGAGCCAGTCGAGGTTGTAAACTTGGGTACTGAGGCAGACAAGAAATGGATGAAGATAGGTTCCAATCTAGAGGGCAGTATCAAGAACAATTTGATCCAGGTGTTGCATGCCTATGTTGAGATCTTTGCTTGGTCATACAAAGACATTCCAGGGCTCGATACTGATATTGTGGTTCACCGTCTGCCGATAAAAAGTGTTGTTCTCCAATAAAGCAGATAGTTTGTCGCATGCGTCCCGAGATATCAGAGAAGATCAAGGTTAAGGTTATGAAGTAATTCAACGCAAGTTTCTTAGAAGTTACATCATATCCTCAGTGGGTTGCAAATGTGGTCCCGGTACCAAAGAAAGACGACAAAGTGCATATGTGTGTAGATTAAAGGGGTCTGAACAGGCAAGCCCCAAGGATGACTTTCCGCTTCCATATATTGATATGCTGTTCAACAACACCGCTTAGAACAAAGTATTCTCCTTCATGGATGGTTTCTCAGGGTATAATCAGATCAAGATGGCGCCTAAAGATATGGATAAGACTACTTTTTTTACACAGTGTAGCATTTTCTGCTACAAGGTTATGCCTTTTGGGTTGAATAACACCGACGCAACATATCAGCGTGCCATGGTAGCTTTGTTCCATGACATGATCCATCACGAGATAGAGGTCTACGTTGATCACATGATAGCCAGATCCTAGACTGAAGAGGAACATGTTAACCATCTACACAAGTTGTTTGAGAGACTGAAAAAGTACAAGCTGAGGGTGAATCCGAACAAGTTCACCTTTGGGGTGAGATCCGATAAACTCTTGGCTTTCGTTGTCAGTGGTAAAGGTATTGAAGTCGATCCCGCCAAGGTCAAAGTCGTTCAAGAAATGTAGGCTCCCCGTACTAAGAAGGAAGTGGGAGGTTTCTTAGGATGACTGAATTACATTTCCTGATTCATTTCTCATTTGACCGCTACTTGTGAGCCGATCTTCAAATTGTTGAAGAAAGATCAGGTAGTGAAGTGGAACAACGATTTCCAGATAGCCTTTGACAAAATCAAGGAGTACCTCCAAGAACCTCCAATTCTGATGCCACCAGTTGAAGAAAGACCACTAATCATGTACCTAACAGTGTTAGAGAATTCAATGGGGTGCGTATTGGGCCAACATAACGAGTCTGGTCGAAAAGAGAATGCAATATATTATCTTAGCAAAAAGTTTACCGATTGTGAAACAAGATATTTATTGCTCGAGAAAACTTGATGCGCTTTGGCATGGGCTTCTCACCGACTAAGACTGTATATGTTGACCCATACTACTTTGTTGATCTCTAAAATGGATCCCATAAAATACATATTTTAGAAGCCCGCTCTCTCCGGAAGAATAGCCCGATGGCAAATGGTCTTAATAGAATACGATATTCAGTACACCACTCAGAAGGAAATTAAAGGAAGTGTGGTGGCAGATCAATTGGCGTATCAAGCTGTAGACGACTACCAATCTATGAATTTCGAGTTCTCATATGAGAATATTATGATACTTATAGATTGTAAAGAACATGGACCGTATGAAGGACCTGATCTAGGATCCCAATGGTCTATGGTTTTCGATGGAGCTTTTATTGCCCTTGGCAACGGAATCGGGGCTGTAATCATCTCTCTCAAGGGTTTCCATATGCCCTTCACCGTCAGATTATGCTTTAACTGTACCAACAACATGGCAAAATACAAAGCATGCATCATGGGTATCAAAGCTGCCATTGATTTAAGAATCAAGTTCTAGAACGTATACAGGGACTCAGCACTGGTAATCAGTCAGATTAAGGGAGAGTGGGATATAAAGCATCTAAATCTCATTCCTTACCAGGAGCATGTGCTAACCTTAATCCCATACTTCGAAGAGATCATTTTTAAGCATATTCCACGAGAGGAGAATCATCTGGGAGATGCATTTCTTACCATGTCGTCTATTTTCAAAGTCATATGGGACAACGAAACTCCTCGAATTACTATTGAAAGACTAGACGAACCAACACATTGCTGTGAAATTGACATTGACGGAGTAGAAGAGAAGCCTTGGTTTCATGAAGTGAAAAGGTACCTCAAAGCTCAAGAGTATCCTGAGGGGGCACCCACCAACGACAAGAAATTCCTACGGAGGTTCTCTGCCAAATTCTTTCTAAGCAATGGAATTTTGTACAATCGTAACCGTGATTCGGCTCTGCTCTGGTGTGTGGATAAGAAGGAAGCAGAGAAGATTATGGAAGATATGAATGAAGGTATCTTTGGTACTCATTCCAGTGGGCATACTATGGCTAAGAAGATTCTGAAAGCGGGTTATCATTGGTTGACTCTGGAGAATGATTACCACCACCACTCAAGAACTTGTCACAAATGCCAGATCTATGTTGACAAAGTACATGTGCCACTGGTTCCTATGAATGTCTTGATTTCTCCTTGTCCATTTACAATGTGGGGCATTGATATGATTGAAGAGATCAAACTGACTGCCTTTAATGGACACTACTTCATCCACGTCCCTATCGATTACTTCACGAAGTGGGTTAAAGAAGCCGAATTTGCCTCTGTTACCAAGAATGTGTGGCCCGATTTATTAATCATAACATCATCTATGGGTATGGCATCCCAAAAGGATTATCACAAATAATGGTACTAATCTTAACAATACTATGATCACGGAATATTGAATGCAGTTCAAGATTAAGCACCATAATTCTTCTCTGTATCGACCGAAGATGAACGACGCAGTTGAAGCCACCCATAAGAACATCAAGAAAATTATACAGAAGATGACGGTGACGTATAAAGACTGGAATGAGATGTTAACATTTTCTCTTAATGGCTACCACACCTCCGTATGAACATCAACTCGGGAAAATCCATTCTCTCTAGTCTATGATATGGAAGTGGTCCTACCCATCGAAATCCAGATTCGTTCTCTAAGGATTATGGAAGATGTTGATTTAGACGAAGATGAGTAGATTCAGACTAGGTTGGACCTGCTAAATTTGATCGACGAGAAAAGGCATGCGGTTGCTTGTCATGGTCAGATGTACCATAAGCGTATGATCAAAGCCTTCAACAAGAAAGTCAAGCACCGGGTATATCAGGCTGGTGATTTGGTAATAAAGCACATCATCCTACCACAAGGTGGTCCCAGGGGAAAATGGACTCCCAGCTAGGAAGGGTCATTTGTAATCAAGAAAATATTCTCTGGAGGCACTGTGATACTTACCACTATGGCTGATGAAGATTTTCCGCACCCTGTGAACACATACATAGTTAAAAATACTATGCATGAAAGTGACCCACTAGGTTGACTGGCCTAGGAAAAAATAAGGGTATCCCGACGAACCAAAAGGGTTCGGGAAAAAATTAGGGATATATATATAAAGAATTTGTACATCCGGAAAGTCGAAAACCTGAAAAGGCGGCTTGGGCAAAAAAGGGTATTCCGGTGGACTGAAAACCCGAAAAGGTGGTCCAGACAAAAGTTAAGGATTAAAGCGTACGACTTTGTCCTGTTGGATCATCTACTTACAACAAGCTTTGGTATCAACATCAAGTTCAGATGGTACAGATCAATTCCGTTAACTTCTTCCGACAACAAGGGATGAGATGCTCGAAGACATGGAGGCAATAGCAGAGTTGGAACTCGATGGGGTCGTTTACTCATAACTATATGTTTGGTTTTACTTCATACTATTTTCATTTCACAACGACTTCCTCTTACTAGGATTTCCATCTCTTTGTACAAAATTGTCTGTTTATAGGAAAACTATCAATACAAATACCATTTCAAAAATCTGTTTTACTTATTTCTGTTTTGTTTGCAAAAATGTTCAATGACTAAATTGAATGAACATATGCATATGAATATGATTAATGTTAACAAATATATTCACAAAAAACTGGAATAAGCATGTACTCAAGACTCTAGGAGTTGGGATTACGTTCAAGTCCTCCATAAATCCCCACAGAGCTACCTTCACAAGCTCACCACCAACAAAGATACATTCCCCCGCAAGTCTAATGTGCATTCAAGATAAAAATTGGGGCATCTTCCAGCTATTAACATGACCATACTCCCCAGCAGATCCCCATAGTGGATAAAGAAGTTTGATCATTTCTCCAATATATAGTGGAAACTTCCTCGCACAGTCTACGAAATTCCAATTCCCATCAGAAATATGTCCTCAACATAGTTCACAGGAATCTAATTCCCTAGTTGAGTTTATTTCTCCAACACTGTAGAATCACCTACGTAGTTCTCTTCTCTAGCAGGGCTCATTTCCTCAGCAGAGTATATTTCTCCAGCAGAGTCTATTTCCTCAGCAGGGTTTATTTCCCCAACAAAATAAAATTTCCCAAACAGAGTTCATCTCTCTGATTACTACAAATACCCGACAAGATTCTCTTTTCCAGAAAAATGTAGTCCAGGTTGCTATCCCTAGAGAGTTTCTACAAAATCTGAAATCGTACCAGGTAACATTCAACTTTGTCTCCCCTAGAAGAGTGACGTATGTATCTAAAATTTTGTCATATGGAACCTTTGAAGGTTATTCATCTCTTTTATCCTCAATCAGGGTATATAAGAACTAAAATCCCCAGTAGAGTGACAAACGACCAAGGTTCCTGAATTTTTCTATCCCCAAGCAGAAGTCAACCTTTCCCATCGGAGTATCCTCAAACAGAAAGCAAGAATCCCCAATGGAGACATTCTAAAAAATATTGAAGATTCATATCCTTCATCCCTAGTGGCAGTCAGGAATTTATTTTCCCCAGCAAAGATGTTATACGAAGCTACTGATACACTTCAACGACACCTTGCATCCATATATCATTCACAAGATATCATAGCATATACATTCAAAACGCATATAACACTCGCATTTACTTTGAGAACATCATTACATAATGCATTACATACATCATGACATTGCATAAAGACTAACTTTATCTTTTGAGGTAAAGTTCACAGACAGACGAATATCATCAGCAATTTTCAAAACAGGTCCAAAATTAATTCCTGAAACAAGACGGAGCATCTATCTATACCACCAGGAGGTATGAACTCTTGAAACAAGACGGGCTCGCCAACAAAAAGTAGGTCCTAGATTAACTCCCAAAATAGGACGAGGAAACTATCTATATGAAAAGGCATAGATTAACTCCCGAAGCAGGACGAGGAAACTATCTATATAACCAGGAAAATATTAACTCCCTAAATGGGACGGGGAAACTATCGACATGACCAGGTGGTATGAATTCCCGAAACAGGACTGGTTTACCAACAAAAGCAAACTATAGATCAATTCCCGAAACAGGACGGGGAGACTATCTACATGATGGGTGTTTACCTCAAAGACTAAATATGACGAACACACCCCTCAGAGACTGAATTCTGATAAGAATTTCCCTCAGAAACTAAATCTGACAAGCAGTTACTTAAGCACTCTCCCCAAAAGTTCATTCTAGAAAGCATTCTTCAGATGCAGTCAAGCGAAGACTCATTATGATACTCCTATCGACAGTCATTTTGATGGCATCTAAAAGCCCATCTCCGATGACATTCTGTCACCTCTCCAAATGGCATCTTTAAGATCATTCAAGCAATATTATCAACCAACAGTGTTACTTCCTGCACATGCGAGTGCAAATTTCTGGGCACTTAAGTGTTCAATCCTCTTCTACCTTCAAATCACGAATGGTGGACATGAAAATATAACTCCTCAGGTTTAACAAGATTGAATAGGGGAAGTTGTTGTACCCCAAAATTTTCCCTCCCTTTTCTTCCATACATTCTCCTAGAGTTCTCAAATGCTCAAGGTTGCTCAAGAATTGATCAGATAAATTCTCCTCCTAAGTAATGGACTCACAACTAGGGTTTCATTTTTCTTAAGGAAGTTTGGGTTTCAAAGACCTCAAGTGGATTTAATGGTATCTTATAGGTCCCTAAGAATTCTCATACCAAGTTTCATTACTTGCATCCCAAGTTTGCTAAGTCAATGGCTCAGGTGACTGAAGATCAACTGTATTGGGTAAAGAGTCAACTGTGGTCAAAATACAGTAAAACTTCAAGATTTTTTGTCAACATCAAGATTTTGGAGTCACATTCATCATTTTATCAAGGTTTCGTCACGATTCATCAATAAAAACTCTCAAATCATTAAAAATCAAAAGTTGCCAAATTAGGGTTTCCTAAGGAGAAGTCAACTGAACTTTGACCAGGCATAACTTTCACATGCTTCATCATATTTTCCTCAACCAAAGCTCATTTTGAAGGAAATTCAATTATATAAAACTTGGTTTGTCTATGCTCAAGTCCAAATATTGTTTCATTTGATATATATGAGCCAATACATTATAGGTCATGTCAAAAGTTAACAAAAAGACACTTTTTGTCAAGGCAACTTACATCAAGATAAATTATTTAAGTGCAAAAATGGTCAACATAGAGATTGTATATGACATCTTGGGCTTTCCAAAATGTAAAATATCATCTTCAAATAATAAAAATTTAGAGGGTTATGACCAATGCAAGTTGGTAAATTTTGAGCAAATGCATGAAGTTCAAATTGAGCAAACTTGATATTTTGGGCTATTGGGCTATCATTTCAAAGTCCAAACATGTCCTACACTTCATATACACCTTAATACTTTTTCATGCACCCCCTTTGTATTTTTTTATTTTTTTTATTTTTATTTATTTAAAATTCAAAATAAAATAAAGGCTTACTACAAGAGTCCAAGCCCATGTTATGTTGACCTAATTCCATACTATATATTCTCCTTAAATCAAACATAAAGACCACGAACCCTTATACAAAGAAACTTGTCCAAAATCTCAAAATTCTCAAGAAACCTAAGGCAACTCGAAACCCTACTTACAGTTTCTTTCACTACAAATTAGTCGTCCCATTCACTCCCAGGAACACCATAGGGTAAGGTTGGATCGTTTATAACGATCCAAACGGGAAGAAACACTCAAACATGCATCACGATCCCATCTGCATTATTTTTTTCATTCTTGATTTTTATTGTGTTTTAAGATAAAATAACCATGTTAATATGTTCATAAGGTCTCCATGTGCAGGAAAAGTTAATCGTATGACATTCATGTTATTAGAATCATGATTTTACATATAATCCGGGTTACTTGGATCATACCTCCCAAACCATGGCCTTTCAGTCAAAACTAAGCATCCCAATGAATTTGCAGGTCTCGATTTAGGGGGGATATGGTGCTCCTGGATTGGTAATCTTTATTATTTTGCAGGGTAATGAAAAGGAGTTACCGTAGAAGACGTCCGGAGCTAGGGCTCTGGAGCCTCTCCGATTCAGACAATAATTTCATGTTATATACAATTTGTTTGATTAAAGACATCAGATGTATTACCACCCCAGTGGTTGAAGTGTGCTCTATAAGACACTACTATGCCAAGGCGTGGGTTCGATCCCAGCCTTTTGGCATTTTGTTATTTTTCATGATTTTACTTGTTTTATAGATTACAAAAGGCGCTAGCTTCCATTCCTTGACACCAAGGCATGCCTAGCCTAGTGGTTAACATGTTGGATAGAATTGCTGAGGGCGTGGGTTCAACACCCAACCCTGATAAATATTTTTTAAAACCTTGTTTTCTTTATTTTTATACTTACAAATCCTAAATCCGCCAAACCAAAACCTTTTTTAAAAAACCCTAATTAGATTTTAGGTTTTTATTTAACTAATCAATTTAGGGTTTTTAGGTTAATTTAACTTAATAATTTTTTTTTAATTAATTAAAATCAATTTAGTTTTTTTTAGGGTTAATCATCATTAAAACTTTTTATCAAAAAATCACAAAAAGCAATTTCTTTTTCCTTTTTCTTAGTCAAATAATTAGCATAGTTTTCTTTTCTCGCGTGTTTTACGATTATTGTAACTGCCCACAGTTTGTAATAGTAATTAGGATTTTATTTCCCACGTTGTTATTATTTTTGTACTTCTCCCAAAGCCATGTAATAGTCTAGGGTTTTATTATTTGCTTTTACTTCTCGCACATTTATCGCTTTCCTATTTTTGTTACTGTTACTATTAGTAATTAGGTCATGTATGGCAAGATAAAATAAAATGACAGCTAACCCTAATGCAAGATAAACAATAATTGAATCACAATAAACTTTGCACACCCGCACCTCTAGGGTAACCCTCCTTATTGCCTTTCAGAAAACAATCATGTCCCTCGAACATGGGGACGCTTTAGTATTGTCCCTCTAAATCAAAGATTGTAGTCCCTCGATGACCCTTTCGATGTTACCTTCGGTAAACGGTCTAGTCCTTTATGAAATTATTAAAGCGTCACTACGAGTTGCCTTCTATGACTGAAAGATGACCCACGCCCGTCCCTTCACATCCAACGATAGGGCTTCCTACTAACTAATAGTAGGGTAGCACTATCTAAAGGAGAAGGAAAAGTACAATAAAGACCTTGAGCAGGTAGACCGTTGTTAATCGCTTGCTCACAAATCTCTTCAAAACAAAAACGTTTCACACAGAAACTTTTGAAATATCTTGAAAACACTTTGTACGCATTCTAGAGGACAGATACGAGGATCATTACAAAGTTTGCTTTACAATTGGCATTTTCAAAATATTTTCAAACATGTACAACACAAATCAATTTTCAAAATAAAGTGAGCTAGTGATTAAAAGCCCGTAGATAACTACAGATGAAAAAGGTGCTAACACCTTCCTTTTTCATAATCTACCCCCCGAACTCAAAAATCTTGAAGGCCCAATTGTTTTCACCCTTTCCTTATTAGATAAAAGAAAAGTCGATGGCGATTCTTGATGGGATCTACGATCTACTTAATGTCTGATGGTATCTTAACTGCAAGCGCACAGCCTATCGGGGTAGTAATAAAATATTGTCGAATCCACAGGGACTTTGTAATCACGCTAGTGTTGTAAAACAGGTTGGTTTAGCTAAGGCGGAAATTGTCACGTTGGTTTTGGGAAGATTAAGGAAGGTAAATTAATTGATTTTAAAGTAATTATAAAATGAACGGTCGGTATGCAATAGAGTCGACCTAAGGGATCTAATCGGACCTAGGCATATAAGGATGGTCAACTTGGTTTATCTGTAGAATTAATCAGTTTAAAAACCCTCAACTCACACTTTCATGGTCTTATCTCGGATTATACGTCTAAAGCCCTATACCTGCTTTCGCTAGCCTATAAGTGTTTAGAAGTATTTTTTGGAAACTTAATTAATTCTAATTTGGTTTAAAGCGCTTTCACTGTATTTAAATAAAATGCCTAACTTTAGCTATCCGGTTAAAAACCTCACACTTTCGTGGTCTCGATCTAACCTATTTACTCTTCTTACTTTCGTAACAAAGATTTTATTATTAAGCATAAAAAGTTATAACCAGAGTTAAGTTGATTAAAGTTTTAGCCTAAGTTTGATAGATGCCTAATGTCTCTTACTATCCCATACCGACACTAAAGGTTTAGCTAGCCATGGAAATTAAAATAAACATACTGTAAATAAAAGAAAACAAATATAAATTGGACATTATAAATAATAAATAACAAGCATGCATTAATTAATTAATTAAAATGAATTTAATACAATTGCAAAATAAAAACCTGACAGTAAAGCCAATACTTCAATCCTTCTTCCACAAACCGGAAACTCGGACTTGGTATCGGGAGTATTGCAAATTCTGAAGCTTGAATGATAAATCTTAAACTAAAATAATAATTCCCTAATGTTGGAAATTATTATTTGGACAGTGGAATTAAAAGAATTGAAATAGACAAATGCTGGAAAATGATAACTGAAATGATACTGGTTTTCATTTTGGCAGAGCTTCGGCACAAATAAGCTGTAATAAACTTCGTACTTTTAATGTTCAATATTAAGGTATTTATAGAAGAATAAAATCTGGCAGTTGGTTTGAAAACTTGTAACTCAGTCTTCCTTCAAAATCTCCAAAAATATAGTAACGTGAGTAGTTGAGGGAGAAATGGTGAACGTGGTGTTTGACTGGAGAGAATTAAGGAGTTTGGAAACTCCTTCTGTTATGCTTGCCACGTTCTGCATTCTTCAAATAAACTATATACGCGTTACGTTCGTTAGCTTGGCGTCACGAGCAGATTTTGGTCTTTTCCGTGTTACGGTTGTGGCCACTGTGTTACGGTCGTAACACTCTTCAAACTGGCTTATGGTCGTGGCAGCTACATTACGACCGCCACAGCTACAAAAATGCAGTTCTTTGACAGATTTATCTTTTTCTTCTGTACTTTTGATGCTTTCTTGCATTGTTTCATGTTTTCTTCTGTACTTTTGATGCTTTCTTGCATTGTTTCATGTTTTCTTCTGTTTTGAGCTCAGTTATGAAATACCTGCAAAAAGTGATGACAAACTCGAAATATTCGGGAATTAATCGGGTCAAAATAATACAGAACGGGCGAATTTCATAGAAAATAAACGATACGATTTCGTGTTATCAAATACCCCCATACTTAAACCTTTGCTTGTCCTCAAGCAAAATAATCAAATTAAAAATATCGGACAAGTTTTTATAAACGCACATAACTAGTATACCTTTCGTTTTCAAATAATTTCAAGAAATCCTAAGTTAGTTCGGCTGAGAAAATCGAATGAAACAACAACGATACGTAAATGATACAAGCATCAAGCTAGTCGACGACTATCCGTTTTAAACAAAATGTCAAATTATACCGTTATAAGTCAACTCAAGGTTTCTCGTTCATATTTCACCCGGTTTCGTTCTTGCACAATCACATTAAGCCCATTATCCTTGCACGCACGTAGTGGAATAGCCGGTTAGTGGTTCTGATCAAAACGCGACGGTTTCTGGCACAATTATGTGGCAACCTCTTTTATCCAATTGCAAGATGCGGGGGATCAAACCGTAGTCTGCCCTACCGAGTTCAGTACCAGATGCTTCCGAACCATCTAGACAATGGATTCTTATGTTACTTAGTAGAATCTTTTGCATCCGTTGGATTAAACGATCGGGTGAGGATCGCCCAATTTAATTGGTGCAATATCTATTTCCTTAAAGCATGTAACATTGTATTTAAATTAATTTGCAAGATCATCCACTTATGTTCATCGACTTTCCACGTGGATTGTGTTAGGACTGGTGTTGACTGCTAATATAAACTACTAGGGGCTAATTTAAGGTTCAAAACTCAAAGTATCGGTATAACAAAAATGGAGACGATTCGCGCGAGTAGAGAGTCAAAGGTGTCATAATCGTATAGTTCTCGTTGGATCATTCTCGGCCTTCTAACTAAGATTTCAGTTAAAGAAGGTAACTAACGGTTATGCGAATATAAAAGGCGGAAAATTTTTGGTATGGCTAAATAAAACGGGGAGAAAATGAAATAACGAAATATAACAGAAATAGAAATGAAATTACTCGTTCTGGATTAAGAATGCAGTACTCCTCCCACACTATATCAAACATTGTCTCACTGTTATGATATAATGGCGAGGTTAAATAAAAAGTACATCGGAAAAACAAGGGAAACAACAAGAAAAGGAAAAACTACTGGCGACCACGGCGACTTCGGGTTCGTGACCGTCTGGAAGGAGTAGCTTCAGAGTCAGTGTCCTGGGGTCCAAGAGATGTAACATCCATCCTCAAAGCATTAAGCTCGCATAGCACTTCATCAAGCCTTTCATTTGTCGAGCGCTGACCACTCAAGATTTGGACATTTTGCTGATGTAAGGCGTCATAACGCTCCTGATTCTTCCTTTCAAGAGCTACAACCATCTGATTCTGCTGATGGAGGGCTCTAAGGACGTCCTCCATAGTAAAAGGAGGTGGTGCAGAGGAGGAAGACTCAGGAATGTCAGGCGCGGGAGCAGCTCGATCCATTTCTTCCTGCATCTCATCAGCGGGGCCGACATGAGGTTCTTCTTGAGCAGCAGGGCCTTCAGGGTTAAATAGCCAGTTGGTTCGGTTCTGAGGGTCGATTCTGTCCCTGTAAGGCAAAACAATATTAGTGTAAACTCGGTTTTGTATCACTGGATGAAATCTTCCATCGTCCCGCTCGTGGATGAGGTGGGCCGATTTGCAATGATCCAAAGTGAGCAGAACCGGTGGTCGGGATGGCAGATGAACAAGGGTGTCACCATGGTTTAATGCTAAAGCAAGAGAAGTGACAAGCCCTCCAAAATAGAAAGGTTTGCCGCCTCTGGTGCAGATGGAGTGAATATGAGCCAGGAGGAAAGGTGCGACATTAATTTTTTGACCCGAGAATGCACAATGCATGAAAAATAGCTCCTTTGAGTTGAGCTTGTGGTTGCTATCCCTTGCAAAGATTGTGTTGGACAAGATGCGGTGGAAGTAACGAATGGCGGGGTTGTGGATTTGGGTGGCATTTAGGTGATCGTATGAATCAGCCCGATTATTGGTCAAGCTATGCCACAGGTTGAAAGATTCCTCATGAAAAGTGTCAGGCACACGTAGGTGAGCGCCTTCATCGGTACAGAAATCAAGTAGGCGACCGAATGCATTCTGAGGGAATTCGTATTCGGTGCTGAAAATTCGGACCCTTACCACACCGGTAAGTTGATTTCTTGCACCGTTTGGAGTAATGTAGCAAAATGAACTGAGAAACTCAAGGGTGAGAGTCTCGTACATCGGTTGTGGCTGGCTACATAGCGTCTAAAGGTTGACACTTTGTAATAGGTGTTGGACACTTTCGAGCAACCCGAGGTTTCGGAGGCAGTCAGTGTCGACGAACCTCGTAGGGTGGATGCCTCGGCGCTGGAACTTTAGGAACCGTGTCCGTTGAGTTTCACCTGCTTCGCCATTTCGTAGGGTGATGCCAGGAATGAGATTGTTCGCCATTTGCATGCAAAGTGTTTGAGTGAAAATGGGTTTTGGTTGGTGAATGAGAGAATGAGAATGATGATACGGGTAATGGATGTATATATGGTGGAAGGAGGTAGTGGAAGTTTGAAAATTGATAGGGATTAATTTTGGGTTGAATGGGGTTAATGGGAAGTTATGGAAGAAGAAGAAGAGAGAAAGGTGCAGGAAAAGGGAACGTTCTGCTAACAGGGTTACTGATGTAACCCGTGTTACGGTCGTAACACCTGGATGACGAGCGTAACGCTCTGAAAGGCGCGTTACGGTCGTGGGGGATAGATGACGATCGTGGCAGCTACAAGTTTTGGTTTTTCACAGAACAGAACACAATACAATTGCACAGAGTATATTTTTATAGCAGCAGAACATCTCAGGCATTCCAACATAAACACAACATTAATTAATTCAACATATAATCCAACATATATAATTCGCAATAGAGTAGAAAACCGTAGAACACTGTAAGCGGCATAATGATTGTAAGTTTAAAACTGAAAACAAACAATTGCATTAATTTAAATTTAGTAACTTGTTCTTTTTGACAGAAAATAAATGGCGTGTAATTTGAAATGCAGTAACTTAACAAAAAATTTGAAACTAACTAAGAACAAAGTATAATGGAAAAAATCTAAAAACAAAGAATTGAAAAACTGAAAACTGAAAACTAAGAAACTATAAACTGCTTCATCCAATCTTTTCTTTTAATATTTCCAGAGCTTGAGTGATGTTATAGAACTGTTCCACCGAGATGTCAGTTAAACCAATAAGATCCAAACGCATAGTCTTCAATTCATCCTTTATTCCATCAATGTCAGTTTTATAAGCATCCAAAGTGGTCAGAATGGTGTTTAATTGTGTGGTATATTCTCCTTGGTTTGTATCAGGGGCTGCTTGTGCTTCAGCCATATTTGTAAAGTCATGATAACCAGGAGGGGTTTCAGGATCTGTTTCGTTTTCAGACATGAAATTATTATCAACAAAATATGATTGTGGTGTTTCCGGTGTCGAAGGGTGATCGGGTGGATTCAATTCGTACAACCAATTTTCACGGTTGTGGACACTTATTCGGGCATGGTTCGGGAGGGTAAAAAGAGTAACAACTTCGTCTCTGATCAGGTAATCATAAGGTGCAGGGCCTAAATTTCCTATTATCCGGTTGTTAAAACAGAAATTAATATTCATAGGCCTAATTGATCCAAATGGTGCACAGTTTTTAAGTTGGCAACGAGGTCCAAGAGCATGTGCAATCATTGTAACTAATCCTCCCACACTGACAGGAACATTAGGGTCCTCACTAATGCGGGTAAAGGTCTTCATCAGGAGTGGGACCGCATTGACAGGGCGTCCTAGGTTCATACAATAAAGCAGAGATAATTCATCCTTGGATACAGCATTTTGATTTTGTTCTTTTCCAAACAGGGTGTGGGAAAGAATCATATGGAAATAACGGATGGCTGGGTTATGTATTTCATTGTTATCCATACTTTCTGGGTCAGGGTGATAGTTTCCGGTTAAAGTACCCCAGAAGTAATCCAGCTCAAAATCCAATATATCGGCCTCAGGGGTGGTAAAAGATAAGGGTCCACTGGGGAATCCTAATAAAGCAGCTAAGTCCCTATGGTTATAGGTGAATTCAATACCAAAAAGTCTGAAGGTAATGAATCCTTTTCGGGCTCCAACACCGTGTTCAGGGATGTGAACTAGAGAACTTAAGAATTCAAGGGTAAGCTCTCGGTAAGTGACGAACCTATTTTTCAGGTGGGCTTTCTCCCATCCCAACTGGTTAAACATGTAGTAAACATTGTCAATAATGCCTAAAGAGTCCATAGTGGGTACATCATGATACAGGGTTAAACTGATTTCTCGCTGAGACAAAGCCTCAAATCTTCTTTGTTGGTTTCTACCTCTAAAGGTGGTTTCCATAAAGTTCTGTGGAGGATCCATAGCAAAAATAAAGCGGAGAAACAGAGTAGAGGAGAAAGTAAACAGAAAAAGATTATTCAGAAATCCTGTGTCAAGTAAAATTGATTTGAAATCAGCAGCAGTTTCATAAAAGTTTTAAAATAAAAAAAAAAGAAAAATACTTATATAGAATGCAAAAACAAATAATACAAACAAAATAGCAGGTAAAAACAAATAAAATGGGTTGCCTCCCATGAAGAGCTGTTTTTAACGTCATAAGCCTGACGAAATGCCTAGTGAAAGATTAGTCGGGAGAAATAGGTAGCAGTTCTACGAGTTTAAGCTTATTCGTATAATCTATATTATCTATATGATGATATTGTTTTAACCGCTGCCCGTTCACAATAAACGGGGCGCTATTTCTATCAGTGATTTCTACCGCTCCGCTAGGAAAAACTCTTGTAATTTCGAAAGGACCGGACCATCTAGATTTAAGTTTTCCAGGGAAGAGTCTAAGTCTAGAATTAAATAAAAGTACAACATCTCCCACACTAAATTCTTTTCGAGATAAACGCTGATCGTGCCATTTTTTAGTTTGTTCTTTGTATATTTTAGCGTTTTCGTAAGCGTCTAGTCTTAATTCTTCCAGTTCGTGTAAATCGAGGATTTGTTTCTCGCCAGCAGTAGTGTAATTAATATTGAGTGTCTTTATCGCCCAATAAGCTTTATGCTCTAATTCTACCGGGAGATGACATGATTTTCCGTAAACAAGTTTGAAAGGTGTAGTTCCGATAGGAGTCTTATAAGCCGTCCTATAAGCCCATAAAGCTTCGTTAAGCTTGGATGACCAATCTTTTCGAGATATCGCGACGGTTTTTTCTAATATTTGTTTAATCTCTCTATTCGAAACTTCGACTTGTCCGCTAGTTTGCGGATGATAAGGCGTTGCTACGCGGTGGTTCACTCCATATTTGGATAGTAATTTATCAAATATCTTCGAAATAAAGTGAGATCCACCGTCACTGATAACAAGTCGGGGAACACCAAAACGCGGGAAAATTACATTCTTGAAAAGCTTAATCACTACTCGTGTGTCATTTGTAGGAGAAGCTATTGCCTCGATCCATTTTGAAACGTAGTCGACAGCGACGAGTATAAACTTGTTTCCAAAAGAAGATGGAAAAGGTCCCATAAAATCTATTCCCCAAACGTCAAAGATTTCAACTTCAAGTATTCCTTTCTGAGGCATTTCGTCGCGTCTTGAGATATTACCGGTGCGTTGGCATCAGTCACAGTTTTTAACGGCAACGTGGACATCCTTCCACGGGTTAGGCCAGAAAAGGCCGGCTTGGAGAATTTTGGCACACGTTTTAGAGGTGCTAGTATGTCCGCCACAAGGAGATGAATGACAATGGGAAATGACGTTTTCTATTTCTTCGTCAGGTACACACCGGCGGAAAATTCCATCAGGTCCTCGTTTAAATAAAAGTGGTTCGTCCCAATAGTAACTCTTGAGATCATGGAAAAATTTCTTTTTCTGTTGGTAAGTTAAGTCAGGTGGAAGCGCTCTGACAGCTAAATAATTAACGATGTCAGCATACCAAGGCAATCCTATGGTCATGTCGATGGCTTCCACGACTTCTTTAGCTTCTGGTTTATTTAAATTCAATTGATCTAGGTCGTTTATCATATGTGCTATCAGATGTTCATACGGAAAATCATCGTTAATTGGCACTTGTTCGGGTTTTATACCTTCTAAACGGGATAAATGATCCGCTACGACGTTTTCTGTTCCTTTCTTATCTTTAATTTCCAAGTCGAATTCTTGTAAGAGTAAAATCCATCGGAGGAGTCTGGGTTTTGCATCTTTCTTGGCAAGTAAATATCGGATAGCAGCATGGTCCGTGTAAATGATGATTTTCGCTCCTACAAGGTAAGAACGGAATTTGTCGAGTGCGAAGACCACGGCTAAGAGTTCTTTTTCAGTGGTGGCGTAGTTCATCTGAGTTGAGTCTAGCATTCTGCTGGCGTAGTAAATTGCGTGAAGTTTCTTATCTTTTCTTTGCCCAAGAACTGCGCCTACAGCGTAATCACTTGCATCGCACATGATTTCGAAAGGTAACCTCCAATCGGGTGGTTGCATGATTGGTGCAGAAATAAGTGCGGCTTTAAGGGTTTCAAAAGCTTTAAGACAATCGTCATCGAATATGAACTCAGCATCCTTCATTAATAGACCGGTAAGTGGTTTTGTAATTTTTGAGAAATCTTTAATAAAGTGTCGGTAAAAACCGGCGTGTCCTAGAAAGCTTCGTATCTCTCGAACGGTCTTGGGTGGTTGGAGTTCTTTAATCACTTCTATCTTAGCTTTATCAACTTCAATTCCTTTATTAGAAATAACATGTCCAAGTACGATTCCTTCTCTGACCATGAAGTGGCATTTTTCCCAGTTGAGCACAAGGTTTACTTTCACACATCGTTCTAAAATACTTTCTAAATTAGACAGGCATCCTTCAAAGCTTTGTCCATACACAGAGAAGTCGTCCATAAACACTTCCATGATGTCGTCAATGAAATCTGCAAAGATGGCCATCATACATCGTTGGAAAGTTGCGGGAGCATTACATAATCCAAATGGCATTCGTCTGTACGCGAACGTTCCATAGGGACACGTGAATGTAGTCTTCTCTTGATCATCAGGGTGAATCGGAATTTGGAAAAATCCGGAATAACCGTCTAAATAGCAGAAGTAGGAGTGTTTGGCTAATCGTTCTAACATTTGATCAATAAAGGGTAAAGGGAAATGGTCTTTCCGAGTAGCTTTGTTCAGTTTTCGATAATCAATGCACACTATGTGTCCACTAACTACTCTTTGTGTTATTGATTCGCCTTGTGCGTTTTTCACGACAGTGACACCTCCTTTCTTAGGTACGACATGCACTGGGCTAACCCATTTACTGTCGGAGATCGGGTATATAATTCCAGCTTCCATTAGCTTTTTGATTTCATCTCTGACTACAGTGCTTAGAATCGGATTGATTCTTCTTTGAGGTTCTCAAGAGGTTTTGCAATCCTCTTCTAATAGAATACGGTGCATACAAATTGAAGGACAAATTCCTTTTAAGTCTGATATGTTGTAACCTAACGCAGTAGGGTATTTCCTTAGAACGTCTAAAAGTTTTTGAGTTTCGAGCGTTCCTAAATTGGAATTCACTATTACAGGTCAAGTTTGTTCAGTATCAAGGAATTCGTATCGTAGATTTTTAGGTAGAACTTTCAATTCTAGTTTTGGTTTCTTGGAACATGGCATATGATCGGGTGTAAGTGCTAGACTTTCGCTTATACTGTCATCTTTATATGGTTCTCGCCAATTGTCGTCTTCGAATATCAGAGGGGTTTCGATTTTCATTATTTAGGAATATGTGGTTTGTTCAACTTCCATCTCTCTCACACACTCGTCTATAATATCGAGTAAATAACATGTGTCATTCATGGCGGGTGCTTGTAGAAATTGAGTGAGGATGAATTCCACTTTTTCCTCTCCGACTTCGAATATTAATCTGCCCTTCTTGACATCAATTATAGCTCCGGGTGTGGCTAGGAATAGTCTTCCTAGTATGATAGGGGTAACTGAGTCCTCGGTTATGTCCATGATGATGAAATCGGTAGGGATATAGAATTGACCTATTCTAACTGGAACATTTTCCAGTATACCTACAGGATATTTAACCGATCGGTCGGCTAATTGGACGGACATTTTCGTGGGTCTGAGTTCTCCCATCTCTAGCTTTTTGCAGATAGATAAGGGCATGACACTAATGCTTGCTCCTAAGTCACATAGAGCTTTGTCTATGACAAATTTTCCAATATTACAAGGTATAGAGAAACTACCTGGGTCTTTTAGCTTAGGAGGCATATTGTTTTGAATGATCGCGCTACACTCGGCAGTGAGTGTAACTGTTTCGTTATCCTCTATCTTCTTCTTGTTGGATAGGATTTCCTTAAGACATTTAGCGTACGAGGGCATCTGAGTGATGGCTTCTGTAAAAGGTATGGTTATATTGAGTTGTTTTAGAAGTTCAACGAATTTCTTGAACTGGCCCATCGTTTTGGAATTTGTAAGTCTCTGAGGATACGGGATTGGTGGTTTATAAGGTGGTGGAGGTACATAAGGCTTCTCTTGCTCCACTGCCTCTTGCGTTTCGCTTTCCTTTTCTTCTTCTCTAGGTTCATTGGCTTGTTCAGGCGGCTCGCTCTGCTTTTGGTACATGGCTGGATTTTCTAGTCTCGGGTCAACAGGTCCGTCGAGTTCTTTTCCACTTCTCAGTATCACAGCTTTAGCATGTCCTTTCGGGTTGGGCTGTGGTTGACCAGGAAAAATTCTAGCTGGTGCCGCAGTAGATGCTTGTTGTTGAGCTACTTGTGAGATTTGCGTCTCAAGCATCTTGTTATGGGTGGCTAAAGCATCAACCTTGCTAGCTAATTGTTTTATCTGCTCATTAGTATGCAAATTTTGATTCATAACGTCTTTATTAGTCTGAGCTTGGGAAGCAACGAAGTGTTCAATCATGATTTCTAGGTTAGATTTCCTAGGAGCATTAGGTCCATACCAGGATGATTTGGGATAGCTTTTGGATAACCGGGTGGTGTGGCAGGAGCTTGTACAGGCGCGTATAACGCGTTGTTACTTTTGTATGAAAAGTTCGGATGATTTTTCCAGCCTGGGTTATAGGTATTGCTATAAGGGTTCCCTTGTACATAGTTTGCTTGTTCAGCTGGAGCTCCTGTTAGAAGTGGGCATTCTGGAGCAAGATGTGATTGAAGACCACATAGATCGCAAGTTTGGACAACTGCAGCTACGGTAGCTGCAGGAGCAGTGGTAAGGTTTTCTAGCTTTTGGGTAAGAGCTTCCACTTTAGCGTTGACTTGGTCCAGCATATTCACTTCAGACACTCCACCTTTGGTTTGGGATTTCTCCACATTAGCTCTTTCGCTTCCCCATTGATAGTGGTTCTGGGCCATACTTTCGATAAGTTGATTTGCTTCGGCATATGGTTTATCCATCAGTGCGCCACCAGCAGCGGCGTCTATAGTCATTCTTGTGTTGTACAACAGACCGTTATAAAACGTATGAATGATTAGCCATTCTTCTAAACCATGATGAGGACAGAGTCTAATCATATCCTTGTAACGTTCCCATGCTTCGAAAAGTGATTCGTTATCTTTTTGTCTAAAACCGTTGATGTTAGCTCTAAGCATAGCAGTTTTGCTTGGTGGGAAATATCTAGCCAAGAAGACTTTTTTCAATCCATCCCACGTGGTGATTGAATTTGAAGGAGGGGATTGGAGCCAGGCTCGGGCTCTGTCTCTTAAAGAAAAAGGAAATAGGCGCAATCGTATCGCCTCGGGGTTTACACCATTCTCTTTTACAGTGTCTGCGTACTGCACAAACACTGACAGATGTAGGTTAGGGTCGTCAGTAGGAGATCCAGAAAATTGGTTCTGCTGAACGGCGGATAGAAGCGAAGGTTTTAGCTCGAAATCGTTTCGAGCGATAGCAGGGGCGGCAATGCTGTAGTGAGGCTCCGCTTGCGAAGGAACTGCGTATTCCTTAAGAGCGCGAGGCGGATTTGGTACGTCAACCATTGTTGATTCTTCGGTAGATTCTGATAACGGGATATCAGGAATTTTTGTTGGAGGAAGATTATTGAGAGATCGGTATTCTTGAATTCGGCGTCTTAATCTTAAGTAATGCTCGATATCGTTAATTTGTAAATGAAAAGGCTCGTTTTGAGAACGAGTTTTTGGCATACACAGAGGGAAATGTAAAAAGTTGCCTTAGTCTAGACAGCGTTGTTTTCAGATTACACTAGTGACTAAACTAAAGTCCCCGGCAACGGCGCCAAAAACTTGATGGGGTCTGCGATCGACTTAATGTCTGATGGTATCTTAACTGCAAGCGCACAGCCTATCGGGGTAGTAATAAAATATTGTCGAATCCACGGGGACTTTGTAATCACGCTAGTGTTGTAAAACAGGTTGGTTTAGCTAAGGCGGAAATTGTCACGTTGGTTTTGGGAAGATTAAGGAAGGTAAATTAATTGATTTTAAAGTAATTATAAAATGAACGGTCGGTATGCAATAGAGTCGACCTAAGGGATCTAATCGGACCTAGGCATATAAGGATGGTCAACTTGGTTTATCTGTAGAATTAATCAGTTTAAAAACCCTCAACTCACACTTTCATGGTCTTATCTCGGATTATACGTCTAAAGCCCTATACCTGCTTTCGCTAGCCTATAAGTGTTTAGAAGTATTTTTTGGAAACTTAATTAATTCTAATTTGGTTTAAAGCGCTTTCACTGTATTTAAATCAAATGCCTAACTTTAGCTGTCCGGTTAAAAACCTCACACTTTTGTGGTCTCGATCTAACCTATTTACTCTTCTTACTTTCGTAACAAAGATTTTATTATTAAGCATAAAAAGTTATAACCAGAGTTAAGTTGATTAAAGTTTTAGCCTAAGTTTGATAGATGCCTAATGTCTCTTACTATCCCATACCGACACTAAAGGTTTAGCTAGCCATGGAAATTAAAATAAACATACTGTAAATAAAAGCAAACAAATATAAATTGGACATTATAAATAACAAATAACAAGCATGCATTAATTAATTAATTAAAATGAATTTAATACAATTGCAAAATAAAAACCTGACAGTAAAGCCAATACTTCAATCCTTCTTCCACAAACCGGAAACTCGGACTTGGTATCGGGAGTATTGCAAATTCTGAAGCTTGAATGATAAATCTTAAACTAAAATAATAATTCCCTAATGTTGGAAATTATTATTTGGACAGTGGAATTAAAATAATTGAAATAGACAAATGCTGGAAAATGATAACTGAAATGATACTGGTTTTCATTTTGGCAGAGCTTCGGCACAAATAAGTTGTAATAAACTCTGTACTTTTAATGTTCAATATTAAGGTATTTATAGAAGAATAAAATTTGGCAGTTGGTTTGAAAACTTGTAACTCAGTCTTCCTTCAAAATCTCCAAAAATATAGTAACGTGAGTAGTTGAGGGAGAAATGGTGAACGTGGTGTTTGACTGGAGAGAATTAAAGAGTTTGGAAACTCCTTCTGTTATGCTTGCCACGTTCTGCATTCTTCAAATAAACTATATACGCGTTACGTTCGTTAGCTTGGCGTCACGAGCAGATTTTGGTCTTTTCCGTGTTACGGTCGTGGCCACTGTGTTACGATCGTAACACTCTCCAAACTGGCTTACGGTCGTGGCAGCTACATTACGATCGTCACAGCTACAAAAATGCAGTTCTTTGACAGATTTATCTTTTTCTTCTATACTTTTGATGTTTTCTTGCATTGTTTCATGTTTTCTTATGTACTTTTGATGCTTTCTTGCATTGTTTCATGTTTTCTTCTATTTTGAGCTCAGTTATGAAATACCTGCAAAAAGTGATGACAAACTCGAAATATTCGGGAATTAATCGGGTCAAAATAATACAGAACGTGCGAATTTCATAGAAAATAAACGATACGATTTCGTGTTATCAATTCTTGCTATCTGTAACATTTGCAATAAAACGCAAACCAAGTAAGTTCTCCCACCATATTACAGGTAGCCGTGTAGAGCAAAGGGAAGCATTTCATGCCAATCTTTATATGTCTTCACCATTTTCTGAATGATTTTCTTGATATTCTAATTGGTAGCTTCAACGGCCCCGTTCATATTGGGTCGGTAAGGTGAGGAATTATGATGCTCAATTTTGAAATCATCACATAATTCCTTCATCATTTTGTTGTTCAAGTTGGACCCATTGTTTGTAATAATTTTGCTAGGAACCCCATATCTGCATATAATGTTCTGTTTGATAAACCGAGTAACCACTTCCCTTGTCACATTTGCATAAGACGCACCTTCTACCCACTTGGTGAAATAATCAATGGCAACTAGTACAAACCGGTGTCCATTAGAAGCCTTCGGTTCCATCATTCCTATCATATCAATTCCCCACATCGAGAATGGGCAAGGTTAACTCATGACAATAATAATTTTCTCTTAATATTTTTCTAGCCATGGCATGTCCATTTGTGTGAGTCCCGAAGGTTCCTTCATGGATCTCTCTCATTAGCGTATATGCTTCATGTTTCTCCATGCACCTGAGTAACACCATATTGTAGTTTCTTTTGTACAACACATCACCATTTAAAATGAACTTCACAACTAGCTTTTGTAGAGTTCGCTTGTCAATTATTGATCCTCCTCTGTATGGGATTTAGAAATAATATCATCCACGTATACCTTGACTTTTTTATGGATCATGTCATGAAATAATGTGACCATTGCTCGTTGATATGTTGCCCCTGCATTTTTTAGACCGAAGGGCATTACTTTGTAACAGAAGGTGCCCTAAGGAGTCATGAAAGTAGTCTTTTTCATATCTTCAGGTGCCATTTTGATCTGATTATATCTTGAGAAACCATCCATAAAAGAAAATATTGAAGCTTGAGTTGTGTTGTCCATTAAAACATCTATGTGGGGTAACAAGAAATCATCTTTTGGACTTGCTTTGTTTAGATCCTAATAGTCTACACACATGTGTACTTTTTCGTCCTTCTTGGGTACTGGCACAATGTTAGCTATCCAAGGTGGATTATCTACCATGGCTAAGAACCCTGTATCAAATTGTTTAAGGACCTCTTCTCGGATCTTGCCAGACATGTCCGGGCGAGTTCTTTTGAGTTCAAGTCTAACTAGAGAACAACCTTCTTAGAGAGGCAGTCTGTGTACCACAATATCTGTATTCAATCCCGAGATATCTCTGTAAGACCAGGAGAATATATCCATGTACTTATGCAAAATCTTGGTCAGCCTTTCTTTGACGCTTTCCTCCAAGTTTGCACCTAGCTTGATCTCTTTTGGATCTTTTTATGTGCCAAGGTTGATGATATCAATACATTCTTGGTACAATTGTATATTATCTACTTTATGTTGTAATACCCTCTCCAATTCTTTGGAGAGTTCTAGATTTTCTTCAACTTCCTCTTCAGCTTGGTTAATTGGTGTATCATAATCATATCAGATAGTAGCAATATTGTTATCAGTGAGTTTAGATGTGGAACTGCATATTTTCTCATGTTTTGGTTCCTTTTAGAATATGAATTGGAAAATGTATATGAAGAAAAAGTATTTCCATTTGAAAATAAAAGAGAGATGCAAGAGAAATACGAAGATCTTATTTAAATGCAAAATATAACTCTTATTAATTGAAAATATTGTTTGAAAACAAATGGGGGCCCTTACAAGCTACCCCTATGCATCAGGCGGGACATAGGTTCTTCTAAAAATAGAAAAAATTACTTTGGAAAGAAAAATATCTCTGGAATCTCCACAGTTGTCCAATTCTTGAGTTCTTCACCTGGAGCACACTCTTGGACCAGGTAAGATGCTCTTTTGTTAGTGTCTTTGTTGGACAAAATTGACACTTGTCCACCATGTTCTACTCCTTTTTTTGATGAAGGTTTCCTGGATGGGAGGAAATTTCCCTTTGCCTGTCTTAGCAGCCTTTGGAAGTTGATAGCCAAAACCTAAGCAATCTTTCTTCTCATGTATCTCTATAAGCTGTCCCCAACCATTAGATGTTTGATTATCCACAGCTATTTTTAAATCTCTCTAAAAAGTCATAGTAGTTCCTGGTTTCTTGATTTTCTCCATCGGTAGGGTAACCATTGTAGCCACTTCCAAGACATGGAATGGCGTCTCCACATAATCTTCTCCTACACCGATCTATCTGTAGGACTCCAAATGACTAACAAATATGTCCTCTTCTTCTTCGACTATTACCAGTTTTCCTTCGACGAGAAATTTGAATTTTTTTTATGCAGGGTTGAGGTGACAGCCCCTACAGCGTGAATCCATGGCCTTCCGAGTAAGCAAGTATATGTTGGTTCTATATCCATCACCTGAAAGGTAATGTAGAACATATGCGGTGCTATTTTTACAGGGAGATCTACTTCTCCAAACACCAAGCTTTGTGAACCATCGAAAGCTTTAACCACCATAGAGCTTGGTCTTATGACGATAGCATCCATTGTCAACTTCATCAAGCTGGCCTTTGGTAAGACATTGAGAGAGGAACCCGTATCCACGAGTACAATGGATATATTAGTTATTCCTATCTGAATTGAAATATGCAATACCTTGTTGTGAGCTCTGCCTTATGAAGGTAACTCATAGTTATTGAAGCCTAGGTGTGATCCTGATGTGATATTTGTTACGACTCCATCAAATTGATTTACTATAATCTCCTTTGTAACATGTGCAGAACTTAGAATCTTCATTGGAGAATCTCGGTGTGCCTCTGAATTAATCAACAATGAGAGTATTGAAGTCTTCACTGGAGTTTGGTGAATTTTATCCACTACTCTATAGTAAATTTTCTTAATCATTTTTATGAATTCTTCATCTTCTTGATTGGTGAAGTTTTTATTTGGAGGCTCTTGCTCTTGATTATCTTCAACCACAACCTTTCCTTTATCTTTAACCAACGTATCATCATTCTTGTTTTGAGTTGGGGTGAATACGCGACCACTGCGAGTCATACCTCATGTTCCTGCTATATTTGTAACTACAGGTTCTCGGCTCGTTGATGGTTCACACTCTTTTTTCTTCCTGTTGGTATAGACAATAGGGTCATAACCCCATTTCACATATTTATTACTTTCATGAGGAGTGGGATACGGCCCCCGGACCACCATTGTACTCTTAGGAGGTAATGGTATTGTTACTGGTATTTTTGTTGGAGTTGATTCTCCCCAAGGAATTACGAGTGTTTTCTTTATAGGATTTGGACTTTGGCAAGGAATTATCAATGGCCTTCGTGTATTTACATTTATTGCAGCTACATATCCTTCTTCAGGGTAATGTCTTAATTGGACTATCCCCTGCTCCACCAAACTCTTGAAAGTATTTTCGAAGGCGTCATTGTGTTCCAATAGAAAACAATATTCCAACAGATGTTCCTTCAGGATATCTATCGGAGCTTTTACTCGTCAAGTCTCTCCAAAGTTAGTGACTATCTCAATTACGCTCGCAGTTGGACCACCATGTTGAGGCATGGGGTTTATCTTGATATTTGGTTTATCAAAAGTGATATCTTGAGAATCCATTAAATCTTGAACCTTGTCTGAAGGCCCAACATTTTTCTATGGTATGCCTTGGAGAATTGGCATGATACGCGTACCTTGTATTTGCGTCATATTTTGGTAGGAGTGCCCCAATCATAGGAGCAAGTGGATTTAGCTCTACCAAAGATGCCTTGAGCTGGTGTTGCAGTAATTGACTATGTGGCATAGGGAAAGGATCAAAACTTCTCGGAGGCCTTTCAAACCTATTTGGTGGTTGTTCTTCTCTTGGGATCACCAATAGTTGTTGTGCCCTTGGATGTGTTGTGACAACATTAGTTTCTCCTTCCTTCTTTTTTGAGAAGTTCAGAGTATGCTTCTTTGGGTTATAAGGAGTGCTAGAGGATGCCCCTTGTATTTTACCACTTTTCACATCTGCTTCAATTCTTTCTCCAATTATTACCAAATCATAAAATCTGGAGGAGACGCTACCTACCATTTTTTTCATAATATAGGACTTGTAGCATACTCATGAACATATCAACCAATTCTTTTTCAAGGAGTGGTGGTTGTACTTGGATGGACATTTCTCTCCACTGTTAAGCATACTCTTTGAAGGACTCATCTTTCTTTTTATATAAGTTCCGAAGTTGCATGCGGTTAGGAGCCATGTCCAAGTTGTACTTGTATTATCTCAATAAAGAGTTAGCAAGATCTGCCCATGTTTGGATATGGACTTGCTCCAATTGCATATACCAATCTAGAGATGCCTCACTCAAGTTGTCTTGAAAACAATGGATTGTCAACTTTTGATCTTGAGCATAGGCTTGCATTTTTCTGCAGTACATGCGTAGATGGTTCCTTGGGCATGTGAGTCCCTTATATTTTCCAAAGTCAAGTTGTGATCGGTGGAAATAGAACTGACTGTTAAAGCTGGTTTCGCGAAATGTCGCGGTAAGCAAGAGTCGCCATCGTCTTTTATGTTCTCCAACATGGAAAGGACAAAAGCACAGCAAAATTCCTTTTCGAGATGTTTCTCGGGGTCGGGAGGTAGATTATAGAAAGGGAAGGTGTTAGCACCCTTTCTATCCATGGTTATCCACGGGCTCTTAGGTACTTGCTCTTATGTTTTCAAAAATTGTTTGCTTTTCAAGTGTGTGTGGGTTTTGAAAAAGTTCCGTTTGAAAAATTTCTAAGTAACTCTTGTATTTATCCTCAAGAGTGTATGAAAAATTTGTTTTGAAAACTTTTGAAAGTGTCAGTGTGAAAAGATGTTTTGTTTGTTTGAAAGAGAGAGCAAGTACTTAAGAGAAATCTACCTACACTAAGGAATTAGGCTGTGTAAGAGTCCTTTAGACAGTGCTATCCTACCATTGAGAGGTAGGAGGCACCTTCGTTAGAGGTATTCGGGTCAATTCGATTATTAGGGACAGTGTGGTCACCGAAGCAATAGTAGGACACCTTAGAAGTAACCCTAATGTCCTAGATCCTTTTTATCCGAGGCAACCGTTTCGAGGTAACTTGATCTTAGACAGGAGGGCGACCTCTAAGACACCCTATACTTGACGACCACGTTCGAGGCAACCAGTGAGGCGTATCCTAGGAGTGGCATGTGCATGTGTGTTGTTTTTCAGTTAATGTTTATCTTTGATCATGTAATTGTGAGCTACGAGTTGTTTTTAATTTGTCAGGCAATCTTGTCATGCATTTTTAACAGTTAAGAGTGCGAAAAATAAAGTGCGGAAATATGAATCTACGCTATTACAAGGCGCGGGTCTATACATCGCCAAAAACACAAACCCGTTTTGAAATAAAGTGCGGAAAGTAAAGAAAGCGATAAATCTAATTACTATTACATCCTTTGAGCAGATACATAATAATCAAAAATAAGAAAGAAAAATAAATCGGGACGTCCTTAGGGTTTTGACCCTTTTGAGAAATAAAGAAATTTTTAGTCTTGTCCTTTTTGCAATTAATCAAATATTAAACCTAAACCTAATTAATTAATTAATTAAAAGAAAAGTGTTTTTTGTGTTTTTTATATTTATGAAAATAAAAAGAAAAGGAATTAAAATTAAAAGTTTGTGAAACCTAATTCTAAGTTATTTTACTTATTATAAAAAAGTTAAAGTTAACCTAATTTAACTAATTTAATTAATTTACATTTTATTTACAAAAATAATAATTAATAAATTAGAATAATGATAATAAGAAAATTGAAAATTGTCAAACCCTAATTCTACATAATTTTTATTTATTGAAAAAAAAGTTAAAATTAAACCTAAATTAAACTAATTTATTCGTTAGTATTTTATTTACAAAAATAATAGTTAATGGTAAAAAATAATAAATAATAAAAATATTTACAATTTTGTGATCTCTGAATTTATTAAAAATATTAATTTATTAGTTAATAAATAATAATAATAATTAGTTATGAAATAATTAAAAGAAAACAAAATAAAAATAAGAAGAAAAGAAGTAATTAACCAGGGGGTATGTTGGACCCAATGGAGGTGAAAGTTGGAAATTTAGGCCCAACAACACAAAGCCCTTGTTGACTTTCTGGATGGCCTGCATGTGCTTTGGCTGAAGAACATGGTAGTCAACCATCCCTGGCCTTTGGATTGAGCTTCATGGCCGTTTGGCAAGCGTGGAGGTGAGATACATGGTGAAATGCATTGAATGGCCTGTATAGAATCATGTTATGAAAATAGAAATAAATATTGGGGTGGACCTGGGAATCGAACCCAGGTCCCAACAATTTCCAGACACGTCCCTTTCCACTGAGCCAGTTGAGCCCTTTTGTTATAATACTGATCAATAAATAATATATTAAGAAACCAAACAATTATGAAATAAAGCAAAACGCGCGCATATTATTTGAATCATCCAGTCACATGTTGCCAGCACGTCATCTTCTTCATTGGCCTGTAAGAAAAACAAACAAATAGCAGGGGTTTTAAACCCCCACAAAATAAAACTGCCAATAATAGCGATTAGGTCTACATGCAATATAAAAAGGGCGCGATGGTTGGGTTGAATTCGTCTGGCCTTGACGAATTCAACCATATGCGTTATGAGGTCCAATTTTGCTGTATGTGAAAAGCCCTAATCTGAGAGCTCTGAAACCCTAGGATTCGACAATGGTGGTTCACGCTTCAGGGCGCCATAATGCAATTTAATCACACTAATAGCTTTGTATGAGTCCTATAAACACAACACAATCAATAAAAGATGTTAAAAATGCATGAATCGATGGTTATGATTTTGAAAAAAACTGGTAAACCGTATGACTGTGTAGAACGATTCTTTGAGTGTTAGGGCTTGTTCTTGATTGCAAATCGTCCCTGAATGTCCCAGCAAGGTATTGGAATCAAGAAAGGGCTTTGAATTGGCCTGGAAGGTTGAATTCAGTTTTCAACTTTTCTTCAATTTTTGGAATTTGGTTTATGGTATTTGATAGCAGCTTGCACGTGAATGATTTTAGGTTAAGCTTCAGTACATATAGTGGAATGAATTAGGTTAAATCTTTGGGCAAAAGATCCATGGCATAATGTTTTGCATCCTTGATTTCCAATCAAATCTTTTCCAATTTTTTTATTGATAAAACTTGCTAAAATTGGATGATTTTGTCTCCTTGATTGATACATGAAATCTTCAGCATGTGTTGATCATATTTGCTCCACAAAAGATTTGAAAATAATATCTTTTGAATTTTCCTACAATTAAATCAATTAAATGAATTATTAATCAATTAAAAATCCAAATAATTAATAAAAATAAGAAAATAATTCAAATTAATCTTAATGGGTCGTGCATAAGCCTTGGGTAAAGATTCAAGAAGGAATTTGAGGCCCATTAGCAAAAATGAAGTGTTTTGGGCAAAGTTGACTTTTGCAAATTCCCAAAAATTTCCCAACTTCTCCAATGCATATCTTGCTCAATTTTGAAGCTATGAACATGTTCTTGGATATTTTGGAAAGGTCTTGAAGTCCTCTAACAAATGCCTTTGGTCCCATGTCATTTTGATTCACCAATATCAAGTTATGGTCTTTGAATTAAAATGCCTTTTTGTTGACTTTTGAAAATGACCTATAATGTAGAAATTGATAACTTTTTGTGAGAGCATTTATTGGATTTGGAGTGTGAATATGAGTTGTAGTAAATGTCATCCCCTTAAAAATGAGCATTGGATGGGATTTTTCTGATGAACCATGAAAACGTTATGCCTTGGTCAAGTTACAGTTGACTTTTCAGCTGTCCAAAAATAGAAACTTTTGCATCTTGATGACTTTTGAGCCATTCTTGTGGAATCATGATCAAGAATTGATCAAATGATGATTGTGGCTTCAAAATAAGATGTTGACCAAAATTTTTGACTTTTGACTGCCAAATGACCATTTTACCCCTGCAGTTGATTGTGAGGCAAATGAAGCTTTTGACTGTGCAATTTGATGTTGTGAGTCTTGAAACTTGACATGTAGATGCTTGACAATGTGTATAGGCCTATGGGACTTGATTGAGCCCCTGAAAACCTCAACTTCCTTGCAAGAACCAAGACCCTAATTTTGACTGCCTTAGGAGGCATTTGGACTGTGCAACCCTTGAGGAATTTTGAAGCATTTGGAGATTGATCTTGACAAATCTTGAAGAATATGGGAGGGAAAATTTTGGGGTACAAAAGTTGCCCCTGTTCAATCTTCTTAAACCTGAGGAAGTAGATCTGCTTGCGTGCCTTTCATGATCCGAAGGTGGAAGATGATTGAACACTAGAGTGCCCAGAAATTTGCACTCACATAGTAGAGTATCAGCAGTGTGATGTCAGGAATGGGCTTATAGATTCCATTTGGAAAGATGGTGGATAGGAGGATAGTCTTATAGATGCCATCTGGAGATGTGACAGAGTCTCGTCGGGAATTGGCTTATAGATGCCATTTGGAGGTGTCGATCGCGTAAGAAATTCCTTAGCGAGAACTTGCGTACCTGAGAAAGAAAGATAATTACCTGGCCTATTACAGGTGTTGATCTTCAATCTCTTCATGCAGATATGCCCTAGCTAGATACAGGTATCGAATCTACAATCAATTGCTCACAGATATGCCCTGGCTAGATACAAGTATCGAATCTTGAACTTCAAAAGGTTGCTTACAGACGTGCCCTGGCTGGATACAAGTATCGAATCTCTAAACTCTTCATGCAGACATGCCCTGGCTGGATATAGGTATCGAATCTACAATCAGTTACTCACAGATATGCCCTGGCTGGATACAGGAATCGAATCCGGAATTAGTCATCTACAGATATGCCCTGGCTGGATACAGGTATCGAATCTCTAAACTCTTCATGCAGACGTGCCATGGCTGGATACAGGTATCGAATCTACAATCAAATCACTCACAGATATGCCCTGGATAGATACAGGTATCGAATCTAGAACTAGTCGTCTACAGATATGCCCTGGCTGGATACAGGTGTCGAATCTCTAAACTCTTCATGCAGACATGCCCTGGCTAGATACAGGTGTCGAATCTACAATCCAATCACTCACAGATATGCCCTAGCTGGATATAGGAATTGAATCCGAAATTTTTCATCTACAGATATGCCCTGGATGGATACAGGAATCGAATCTCTAAACTCTTCATGCAGACGTGCCCTGGCTGGATACAGGTATCGAATCTATAATCAGTTACTCACAGATATGCCATGGCTGGATACAGGAACCGAATCCAGAATTGGTCGTCTACAGATATGCCCTGGCTGGATACAGGTATCGAATCTATAAACTCTTCATGCAGACATGCCATGGCTGGATACAGGTGTCGAATCTACAATCAAATCACTCACAGATATGCCCTGGCTAGATACAGGTATCGAATCTGGAATTGCGATAGTTGATAGTAATCATCTTTGGATTGACCTTTTTCCTGAAAAGGCAAAAACATCAATTGTATGCAATGTCATGATGTATGAAATGCATGATGTTCTCAGGGAGAAATGAGATTGTGTTATATGTATGTAAGCAGGATGTATGAAATGTGATATGTTTATGAATGTGTTTTCGTCTAGGAAAATAAATCCTTGACGAATGCCGGGAGCTTGTTGAATCCTGGGCTGATGTTTGAAGAGTAGAGCTCTTCACTTCCGCTGGGGACGATGATTGCAAGAATAAACCGGTAGGAGAAGATGACTCCGTTGGGGAATAAGCTTGTTGGAGAGATTACTCTGCGGGGAAATACTCTGTGGGAAGAGATACCTTGCTGAGGTTTTGATGATAACTCCGCTGGGGATACCGTTGATATGTTTTGTTGGGTAATTTGATGAACTCCGCTGGGGGATAGGAAGAACTTCTCCGGGGACGATCTTTCCGTTTGTAATTAGCTGAGGATAACCCAGTTATAAGCTCTGGTGGGGAATAACCTTTGAATAAAGCCGGGGAGAGCGTTCGTACTCTTCAGGGGATAAGCTTCCAGAATCTACTGGGGATAAGCTTTCAGAATCTACTGGGGAGGATAATTCAACTCTCTTGGGGAAACCTTGAACTGCACTGGGGAATAGCTCCACTGGGGTGTCTGGTATTCCGTCGGGGAACAATCTTATATCAAGACTGCTGGGGATGCTTGCTTAGGAACATCTGTATACTCCGCTGGGGAATATTGAGATTTTCTGGGGATACCCAGCTTCCTTAAGGCTGACAGTAGACTAACTCTGCTTGGGGAGAGTGTTGCTGACTTGCTAGGGATACTGTGCCTTTTTAGGGTTGATGGGAAACCAACTCTGCTCGGAGGAGAGTACTGTTGAACCCTGTCTTACTCTGCGGGGAGTGAAGGTATCTTGGTCATATTCTTCAGCCGAACCTACCTTGGTACCTTGGTGGACAGAGCAACTAGATCGCTTAGACAACTCATTATTGCCCCTGCTTCTGATGTCACCTGTAATTAGTCCTTTGTTTTGTGTGCAAATATTTATGAGTTAGCAATTAGTGTCAAATGCATATATCAAAAATGAACATTGGACGTTCTTCGCAAGACAAAACAGATAAAGGAAAAACAGTTGGCAATTTGTCTGAAAAGTGAATTCGTATTCATTTTTGAATTTGCCTGTAAATAGGCGTTTATGTACAAGAGGTTGACGTCCTAGTAAGAGAACGCCGCCGAACAACAGAGTTTATACATTTTGAGAAAAGGAAAACAAAACAGCTATGTGAAAAATAATCCCACTGGGTTTCAACTCTGCTATCGCCTTTATGTCTTCAAGCGTCTCATCACTTTGCTGCTCAGTTGAAGCTGAAGCTGACTGATCGATGCCGTTTGAACCTGATAGTTGATGCCGAATTCTGGATGCAAGGTGATCCAATGAGACATATTATTACGCTTTAATCCCTAACTTTTGCCTGGACCGCCCTTTCGGGTTTTCGGTCCACCGGGATACCCATTTTTGCCCAAGCCGCCTTTTCAGGTTTTTGACTTGCCGGGTGTACAGATTTTTTTCATTTCATCCCTTATTTTGCCCGAACCCTTTTGGTTCGCCGGGAAGCCCTTATTTTTGCCTAGGTGTGTCAAATGGTCTGCCAATACACTTCCCTTGATTGCTTTTTGAGTCGTGTACTGGATGTCATATTCTGTCAAGATCATCTGCCATCTTGCTATTCTTCCGGACAGAGCAGGCTTTTTGAATATGTACTTGATTGGATCCATTTTTGAAATCAACAGAGTAGTGTGAGTCAACATATACTGTCTCAGCCGGCGAGCAGCCCATACCAAAGCGCAACAAGTTTTCTCGAGCAGTGAGTATCGGGTCTCACAGTCGGTAAACTTTTTGCTAAGGTAATAAATGGCGTGCTCTTTTCGGCCAGACTCGTCATGCTGCCCCAGCACACACCCCATTGAGCTGTCAAGTACTGTCAAGTATAGGATTAGAGGTATCCCTTCAACCGGTGGCATAAGAATGGGTGGTTCTTGGAGATACTCTTTGATTCTGTCGAAAGCGGCCTGACATTCATCGTTCCAACGTACTACTTGATCTTTCTTCAGTAGCTTGAAGATTGGTTCACAGGTAGCAGTTAGGTGTGAGATGAATCGGGCAATGTAGTTCAGCCGTCCTAAAAAGCCTCTGACTTCTTTCTCTGTCTTGGGAACTGGCATCTCTTGTATGGCTTTCACCTTGGCAGGGTCCACTTGAATACCTTTGTCACTCACGACGAAACCTAGCAGTTTTCCAGATCTCACCCCAAAGGTGCACTTGTTCGTGTTCAACCTCAGCTTGTACAACTTCAGACGGTCAAACAGCTTCTGCAGATGGTCAAGGTGTTCCTCCTCAGTTTGGGACCTTGCAATCATATCATCGACATACACTTTGATCTCATGGTGGATCATGTCATGAAATAAAGCAACCATGGCACGTTGGTAGGTTGCCCCAGCATTTTTCAACCCAAAAGGCATGACCTTGTAGCAAAAGGTGCCCCACTGAGTAACAAAAGTGGTCTTCTCCATGTCTTCAGGAGCCATCTTGATCTGATTATAACCGGAGAACCCGTCCATGAAGGAGAATACCTTATGCTGAGCAGTATTGTCAACCAGAATGTCAATATGAGGCAGAGGGAAATCATCCTTGGGGCTCGCCCTGTTCAAATCCCTGTAATCAACACACATTCGGACCTTACCATCTTTCTTCGGCACTGGAACCACGTTGGCAACCCACTGAGGGTAAGAAGTCACTGCTAGAAACCCGGCATCAAATTGTTTCATAACCTCAGCTTTGATTTTCTCGGACATCTCTGGACGCATACGGCGGACTTTCTGTTTAACCGGAGGGCAGTCTTCCTTGGTAGGAAGGTGATGAACCACAATGTCAGTATCCAACCCAGACATGTCTTCGTAGGACCAGGCAAAGATTTCCACATAATCATGCAACATCTGAATCAACCGTTGTTTCACACTGAGCTCTAGATTGGCACCAATCTTGACTTCCTTTTTGTCTGTCTCAGTACCCAGATTTACCGTTTCCACTGGCTCTTCATGTGGCTGAATAGCCCTCTCTTCCTGGAGTAGTAATCTTGCAAGCTCGCCAGGCACTTCGCAATCATCTTCACCTCCGTCTTCGGCTAAGTTGATCGGATTTTCGAAGTCATAACTGGCAGTAGCAGAGTCGTTACCAGTGAGATCCAGAGTGGATTGGAACCTGTATAGGTGAGTGTGTGTAAATATAGCTGTTTTGCAATATATAAAGAAAGAAAGGGAGCACAAGATTTGAAATGCAAAAAACGTCCAATGTTTTTATTCATGATATATGAAAATGACAAGTAGTAAGCCCTCACAAATGAAGCCCTGGTGCCCCGGGTAAGACACCGGGCCATAAAGTTTCAAATTATTGTTCGTTACAAATTTAAAACAAATGAGTTCATTACTGAGTGACAAAAGTAATAGGTATGTAGTCTTTAGCAGTCCAGTTGCTTAGTCCATCGTTGGTCGTTGGGTAGATCCAGCTGTCGAATTCAGATCCTTCCGCCTCGTCTTCAATGGCATTCACTCCCGGGTTGGTGATGAACACATGAGGTCTTCCAATCCTTGCCTTGCGAACAACCCTCTGAGCTTCTGCAGTGAAACCCAAACCAAACTTGTCAGTCTTCGGAGTAAAATCAGGAAGCCGGCCCCAGTTCGCACACTCACCCTTCTCAATCACAGCCCGGACATCCTTTAAGGAAGCCATCTTCAAAGGAGAGTCTTCTTCAGTCACAGTCTCTGTTGATGCCAATGTCTGAGGAACCTCTTCAAAATGTTGAAAGGGGGTCTCAATGAACTCCCCGTCCATTTCTATATACCGGAACGAGTCAAGATGGCTGACCATATATTCTTCCTCCCCCTGCACTGTAACAATCTTCCCTCTGACCGGGTATTTAAGCTTCTGATGTAATGTGGAAGTCACAGCCCCGGCCTTGTGGATCCAAGGACGACCCAGCAAACAAGAATAGGAGGGACGAATGTCCATAACATAGAAAGTAGAATCAAAAACTTGAGAACCAACCCTGATTGGAATGTCAACTTCCCCATGTACCATCCTTTTCGACCCGTCAAAGGCCCGGACAACAATGTTACTAGGCTTCAGGTCTAAACCCTCATAATCCAGCATGTCTAGGGCTTTCTTGGGCAATACATTCAACAAAGAACCGGTGTCTACCAACACATGAGCAAGAGTAGTGCCCCTGCATTCAATAGAGACATTCAGGGCATCATTATGGTTCTTTCCCTTGGCGGTCAGATCGGCATCAGAGAAACCCAACCCATTATCAGCAGTCAAGTTGGCCACAAAATCGGTAAATTGATCAGCAGACGTCTCTTGTGGTACGTGGGTCGTCTTCAGGAAGGAGATCAGAGCCTTGGCATGGGCCTCTGAACACAACAACAGTGATAGCATAGAAATCTTTGATGGGGTGTGCCCCAGCTGCTCAACTACATTGAAATCACTCTTCTTAATGATCTTAAGAATCTCTTCCATCTCTTGCTTGGAAGCTTCAACATTGACGGTCTTCGGTGCCTCCGTCTGGGCAGGCACATCAGTAGCACTCCCTTTGCCCCGAGCGTCAGATGACTCGGAAGCAGGGGTAGAAACTTGATCAGGAGGGGAAACAGGCACACTGGCAGGTGTGATGACAAGAGGTCTCTGAATAGTTGGTGGCGCAATATCTGGTGAGAACAGCCTACCACTACGAGTAACCTTGGCAGGCCCGGTGATGTTACTGACGCTGGTACTAGCATCAAATTCTTGCTTTACTCCGAGCACATAAACATCTTCCCCATAGTGCCACGGGACAGCTTTGTTAGATATATAGGGGAGGGGCCCCGGAATAGTGATGATGATAGGTGCGATCTTCTGAGCGGACATGATTTGGACAGGCTTCTTTAAGGGAGCCTTAGGAGAGTTGTTGAAAATAGTAACAATAGAAACTTCTTCAGCAGGGGTAACAGGAACGACAACCTTCTCGAACAAGATCTCTTTATTATCCATCAGGTTTTGGACGCCTGACTTCAACAAAGGACAACCAGCAGGGGAAACAGCACATAGATGGCAACCTTTACTACAACCCGAAAATAAACCAGCTAGAAACAGGTTCCTTTTGATAGTCAACAACGAAGTAACAATATCTTCCACAGAGGCTACATACCGGTCTTCTTACACAACACTCACTCCATGCTGGGGCATGGGAGCAGTCACAACATTGGGCCTTTCGGGCGCCTCGAACTGTATTTCCTTAGCATCAATAAGGTCCTGAACCTTATTCCTCAGAGCCCAACAATCATCAGTAGAATGCCCCGGGCTATCAGAGTGATAAGTGCAGCGGGCGTTGGGATTGTATTTTAGAGAGGTTGTATTCACTACCTTCGGAGCTTCCTTGATAGTTACCAGATTGGTTGACAGCAGTTGCAGAAGGATCTGAGACAAGGTCATACTAAGCCGAGTGTACTCCCTTCTGGGTCTCTCACTTCTTGGTTGGTTATATTGCCGAGGAGCGGTAGCAGGCTTTGAGATTACCACCGCGTTGACAGCTTGGCGGCATTCCGGTTTATTCTGTTTCCTCGACCCATAAACAACACTAGATTCCTTTTTGAAGGGTTTCTTTTCAGAACTTGAGGACGCACCTTTCTGTATCTTCCCTGACTTAATACCAGCTTCGATCCTCTCACCAGTTAAGATCAGGTCTGTGAACCCAGTAGAAGAATTACCAATCAGGTGGTTAAAGAATGGACCAGACAGGGTCCCCAAGAACATGTCCACGAGCTCACGGTCAGTCAACGGTGGCTGCACCCTGCCAGCCAGGTCTCTCCACTTTTGCGCGTACTCCTTAAAACCTTCTCCCGATCCTAGCGACATACCCTGGAGTTGGGTACGTGTAAGGGCGAGGTCGGCATTGTACTGATACTGCTTATAAAATGCAGTAGCCAAGTCCTCCCAGTTTTGAATACTGGCTCCATCCAGCTGATAATACCACTCGAGTTGAGCCTCTGAAAGGCTATCCTGGAATAAATGGATCCATAAGTTCTTGTCTGCAGTGTAAGGTTGGATCTTCCTTACATAAGATCTGAGATGCAGCTTAGGGCAGGAAGCCCCGTCATACTTCACAAAAGAAGGTGCCTTGAACTTGTGTGGGATCACCACTCCAGAAGATAAACCTAGATCCCCAAAATCCAACCCGGGCACCTATTGAATCTCCATGGCACTCAGACGGTCCTCTAGTTGCTTGTACCTGTCTTCAGCGGGAGGGTACTGCTCATCATTGAAATCTGTATCGTTGTCGGAGACCACAGGACTAGGAACCCTTCCCCCTTGGGGGCTGTCTTTCCCTACAGAGGAAGCAGCCTGATCAGCCTCATTTTGCAGTGTATTACCAAACCTCCATCCAGTGTTGAACAGTACAGTTCTCTTCTTCTTCTTCTTTACCAGCAGAGCCTTCAATTCCTCTTGACCTTGGGCTAAGCTCATGACCAGCTCTTGAAACTGGGCGTTCTGGGCCTGGAGGGCCTTGATAGCTTGTTCATTGGATGATTCAGGATTCATGATGAGACTGCTGAAATAAACAGCGAAGAAGATTTAGCAATCTGTAAAAAAGAGGTACTTGTTATGCATATGATGAATGGAATGCGTATGATTTATGTTTTCAAAGACAATCGGGATTCAACTTTGTAAACAAAAAGGGAACACACTTCATTAGATTTAACTTTGAATTGTTCAAGAAATTTCCCTTAGGCGTTACATAAATGAAAATACTGGAAAGGAAATGAAAGCTGTAAAAGAAACATCCAAGGCTCATCAGTGCTCCCATGGCCTCCTCTTCTCAGTGCGGATATAGTCATTCAGGACCCGCTCGTTCTCCAACTGCTTGGTCAGCTTCTGGATTTTCTATTCCTACTCGTTGAACCTTTCCCGATAATAATCCCATTCTTCCTGTAGTTGCGCCCAAGATCTCTTTAGTGTATCAACATCAGTAGGTATCTGAGGAGGGAGTACAGTTGGAGGAACCCCGTCTCTATCAGGAAATTCAAGGATGATAGGCCTGACAGCTTCGTACGGCATACCTAACTTCTGAGCACGGATGCGGACCCATCTGTAGTAGGATTCCATAGGCAGAGAAGTCTTCGGTCCCAACTCATGTGGGTCAGCTTTGTGAATTCTATCCCAAGCCTTGATGATTCTACGACGCAGCTCGTCACTATCTACCTGAAACTCAAAACTGATGTGAGGTACCAGCATCTCATGAGGCCCTGCTCTTCTAGCTCTTCTAAACTGACGGAGGGCTAGACATGGATTATAAGAGATTCCTCCTTGGGTACCAATCAAAGGGACATTAGGATATTCTCCGCAACGATCAATAACAGCTACCTCATCCAAACCTCTGAGAGTCCAAATGATGTCATTATCAGTGAGAGACTTTAACCTATGAGCCCAGCCTCTTCCTTCTTTGTTCTTCAGCACGAACTTAGGGAGGTGCGAAATAAACCACCTCACTAATAAAGGAGTACAACACCACAGAGTTCCTCGTCTTCGGGCAGTACGAGCATAGAGTTGTTGCAGAATATCACCCAAGAGAGTGGGCACAGGGTTCCGAGACATGAAGATCCTTATGGCATTGACATTAATGAAGTTACCAGGATTAGGAAACAAAACCAGACCATAGATTAGGAGAGCCAGAATGTCTTCGTACGCCCTGAAGTCTATGTCATTCCAGAAACTATTAGCTTTATCAATCAAAAACTTAGCCAAAAAGCCCTTGACTCTGCTTCTAGTCACCCAATTATCCATTACTTCTTTGTTGGTCAAGGGAAGGGCTGCAGCAATCTCCTAAAGCCTAAGAGTCTTTTCCCAACCAGTGAAGGGAGTCTGATCCAAAATAGGGATACCAAGCAAATCAGAGAATTCTTCCAGGGTAGGGACCAGCTGGAAGTCTTGAAAGGTGAAGCAATTGTACAAGGGATCATAAAACTGGGTCAGGACACTCATCAGTTGTTGGTCCCACTTTGAAGTGACTAAACCGAGAAGAGAATCGTGCCTTTGGATGAAGGAAGTAGTGTTTGGAATTCTGTCAACCAACTCTTTAAGCAAATCAGGTGGGTGAACAAAATTGAGCCGGATAGTATTCCTTCGCACAGGCATCATGATGTCCTACAAAACAGAGCAAAGGTGAAACCCTCTTGTCTTTGAAATAGGTCAGTTCTTATGCAGGATGCATGCAATGGTATGATGGTATGATGTTATGATAAAGCACACCACAAATATTCAAAAAGGAAAACATGATAAGGCACACAAGTCACACAAGACAGCCCTTAGAGTTTAGGCCAGCATGAAGTTCAGGTACTACCCTCTTTCAGTTTCGTTGGTTAAGACCTGTCCTATCAAAAGTAACCGGGTTCTAGAGGATCCCAATATCACTGACTACCCTCAATCGGTCATAACTCCAGCGTCGCAATCTTTTCTTGCGGCCAGAACCATCGCGAGAGTTTAGCCTCAATGGGTGTAGCATACTGCTACTGTTCTATGGCCAAGTTGGGTCAAATTAGGGTTCTAAGGTTGGTTGGTGCTTAATGACTCCTCAGAAGACCCATATTCTCCTCGTTGCAACACAAGGGATATCGGTACAGACCAAGGTGCCACACCAATGTAGCCATTGCTTCACCCGTGTCGGTCTACGCCGGACAGGTCCCTCACAGCTTCTGCTACCTAAAAGGGTATCCCCAGATCCGGGTTAGGATCTATGAAACTCCGATGCAATTCCCACAAAAATTAAAGCAATCAAAGCAAGCAATTGAAAACATAAGTATGATCTAATCCTAAGGTACACCTCACTTTTATAAAGTCCCCAGCAGAGTCGCCAGTTCTATGATCGGTGGAAATAGAACTGACTGTTTAAAGTTGGTTTCGCGAAATGTCGCGGTAAGCAAGAGTCGCCACCGTCTTTTATGTTCTCCAACATGGAAAGGACAAAAGCACAGCAAAATTCCTTTTCGAGATGTTTCTCGGGTTCGGGAGGTAGATTATAGAAAGGGAAGGTGTTAGCACCCTTTCTATCCATGGTTATCCACGGGCTCTTAGGTACTTGCTCTTATGTTTTCAAAAATTGTTTGCTTTTCAAGTGTGTGTGGGTTTTGAAAAAGTTTCGTTTGAAAAATTTCTAAGTAACTCTTGTATCTGTCCTCAAGAGTGTATGAAAAATTTGTTTTGAAAACTTTTGAAAGTGTTAGTGTGAAAAGATGTTTTGTTTGTTTGAAAGAGAGAGCAAGTACTTAAGAGAAATCTACCTACTCTAAGGAATTAGGCTGTGTAAGAGTCCTTTAGACAGTGCTATCCCACCATTGAGAAGTAGGTAGCACCGTCGTTGGAGGTATTCGGGTCAATTCGATTATTAGGGACAGTGTGGTCACCGAAGCAATAGTAGGACACCTTAGAAGTAACCCTAATGTCCTAGATCCTCTTTATTCGAGGCAACCGTTTCGAGGCAACTGGATCTTAGACAGGAGGGCGACCTCTAAGACACCCTATACTTGACGACCACGTTCGAGGCAACCAGTGAGGCGTACCCTAGGAGTGGCATATGCATGTGTGTTGTTTTTCAGTTAATGTTTATCTTTGATCATGCAATTGTGAGCTACGAGTTGTTTTTAATTTGTCAGGCAATCTTTTCATGCATTTTTAACAGTTAAGAGTGCGGAAAATAAAGTGCGGAAATATGAATTTACGCTATTACAAGGCGCGGGTCTATACATCGCCAAAAACACAAACCCGTTTTGAAATAAAGTGCGGAAAGTAAAGAAAGCGGTAAATCTAATTACTATTACATCCTTTGAGCAGATACATAATAATCAAAAATAAGAAAGAAAATTAAATCGGGACGTCCTTAGGGTTTTGACCCTTTTGAGAAATAAAGAAATTTTTAGTCTTGTCCTTTTTGCAATTAATCAAATATTAAACCTAAACCTAATTAATTAATTAATTAAAAGAAAAGTGTTTTTTTGTGTTTTTTATATTTATGAAAATAAAAAGAAAAGGAATTAAAATTAAAAGTTTGTGAAACCTAATTCTAAGTTATTTTACTTATTATAAAAAAGTTAAAGTTAACCTAATTTAACTAATTTAATTAATTTACATTTTATTTACTAAAATAATAATTAATAAATTAGAATAATGATAATAAGAAAATTGAAAATTGTCAAACCCTAATTCTACATAATTTTTATTTATTGAAAAAAAAGTTAAAATTAAACCTAAATTAAACTAATTTATTCGTTAGTATTTTATTTACAAAAATAATAGTTAATAGTAAAAAATAATAAATAATAAAAATATTTACAATTTTGTGATCTCTGAATTTATTAAAAATATTAATTTGTTAGTTAATAAATAATAATAATAATTAGTTATGAAATAATTAAAAGAAAACAAAATAAAAATAAGAAGAAAAGAAGTAATTAACCCGGGGGGTATGTTGGACCCAATGGAGGTGAAAGTTGGAAATTTAGGCCCAACAACACAAAGCCCTTGTTGACTTTCTGGATGGCCTGCACGTGCTTTGACTGAAGAACATGGTGGTCAACCATCCCTGGCCTTTGGATTGAGCTTCATGGCCGTTTGGCAAGCGTGGAGGTGAGATACATGGTGAAATGCATTGAATGGCCTGTATAGAATCATGTTATGAAAATAGAAATAAATATTGGGGTGGACCTGGGAATCGAACCCAGGTCCCAACAATTTCCAGACACGTCCCTTTCCACTGAGCCAGTTGAGCGCTTTTGTTATAATACTGATCAATAAATAATATATTAAGAAACCAAACAATTATGCAATAAAGCAAAACGCGCGCATATTATTTGAATCATCCAGTCACATGTTGCCAGCATGTCATCTTCTTCGTTGGCCTGCAAGAAAAACAAACAAATAGCGGGGGTTTTAAACCCCCACAAAATAAAACTACCAATAATAGCGATTAGGTCTACATGTAATATAAAAAGGGCGCGATGGTTGGGTTGAATTCGTCTGGCCTTGACGAATTCAACCATATGCGTTATGAGGTCCAATTTTGTTGTATGTGAAAATCCCTAATCTGAGAGCTCTGAAACCCTAGGATTCGACAATGGTGGTTCACGCTTCAGGGCGCCATAATGCAATTCAATCACACTAATAGCTTTGTATGAGTCCTATAAACACAACACAATCAATAAAAGATGTTAAAAACGCATGAATCGATGGTTATGATTTTGAAAAAATCTGGTAAACTGTATGACTGTGTAGAACGATTCTTTGAGTGTTAGGGCTTGTTCTTGATTATAAATCGTCCCTGAATGTCCCAGCAAGGTATTGGAATCAAGAAAGGGCTTTGAATTGGCCTGGAAGGTTGAATTCAGTTTTCAACTTTTCTTCAATTTTTGGAATTTGGTTTATGGTATTTGATAGCAGCTTGCACGTGAATGATTTTAGGTTAAGCTTCAGTACATATAGTGGAATGAATTAGGTTAAATCTTTGGGCAAAAGATCCATGGCATAATGTTTTGCATTCTTGATTTCCAATCAAATTTTTTCCAATTTTTTTATTGATAAAACTTGCTAAAATTGGATGATTTTGTCTCCTTGATTGATACATGAAATCTTCAGCATGTGTTGATCATATTTGCTCCACAAAAGATTTGAAAATAATATCTTTTGAATTTTCCTACAATTAAATCAATTAAATGAATTATTAATCAATTAAAAATCCAAATAATTAATAAAAATAAGGAAATAATTCAAATTAATCTTAATGGGTCGTGCATAAGCCTTGGGTAAATATTCAAGAAGGAATTTGAGGCCCATTAGCAAAAATGAAGTGTTTTGGGCAAAGTTGACTTTTGCAAATTCCCAAAAATTTCCCAACTTCTCCAATGCATATCTTGCTCAATTTGGAAGCTATGAACATGTTATTGGACATTTTTGAAAGGTCTTGAAGTCCTCTAACCAATGCCTTTGGTCCCATGTCATTTTGATTCACCAATCTCAAGTTATGGTCTTTGACTTAAAATGCCTTTTTGTTGACTTTTGAAAATGACCTATAATGTAGAAATTGATAACTTTTTGTGAGAGCATTTCTTGGATTTGGAGTGTGAATATGAGTTGTAGGAAATGTCATCCCCTTCAAAATGAGCATTGGATGTGATTTTTCTGATGAACCATGAAAAAGTTATTCCTTGGTCAAGTTACAGTTGACTTTTCAGCTGTCCAAAAATAGAAACTTTTGCATCTTGATGACTTTTGAGCCATTCTTTTGGAATCATGATCAAGAATTGATCAAATGATGATTGTGGCTTAAAAATAAGATGTTGACCAAAAATGTTGACTTTTGACTGCCAAATGACCATTTTACCCCTGCAGTTGATTGTGAGGCAAATGAAGCTTTTGACTGTGCAATTTGATGCTGTGAGTCTTGAAACTTGACATGTAGATGCTTGACAATGTGTATAGGCCTATGGGACTTGATTGAGCCCCTAAAAACCTCAACTTCCTTGCAAGAACCAAGACCCTAATTTTGACTGCCTTAGGAGGCATTTGGACTGTGCAACCCTTGAGGAATTTTGAAGCATTTGGAGATTGATCTTGACAAATCTTGAAGAATATGGGAAGGAAAATGTTGGGGTACAACACAGGTACTTTGAATTTTGGAGGGATCACTACATCCGGAACCATGCCCATTTCGAGAGCATCGACGTCGAAATCATCGTAGCCCTCCACACCCTTCAACCTTTATTCAAGAGATTTATATTGATTGAGCACCATAGGATTTTAAGCAGGATTAGTACATGAAATCCTTTGAGGAACTCGGTTGATGCCTTCCAAGTCATGGTCTCCATATTGCAGGTCTATGTAGTTATCCACGTTGTGTGGATTGTTGACTGGAATCCGTAAAGTATGAGATATTCCTATCTTTGGAGGTGGTGGGACAAGGCCTTCAGTATCAGCTTGTTTGATCTCTTATTGAGCCATATTAACTTTATAGGATCTGATATGGTTCTTGTTTTGGTTGGTTCTCGATGCACTAATTATTTGGGCTACTTCTTCAAAGGCTACCTTAGGAATCTGATCTTGCCTTTCGATGATGTTCTTCAAGGCTAACAGAACTTGAAGCATGTCTCCTTTCATCGAGTCGATGCTTCCTTTCACTTGTTGTAAGTCTTCTTGAAAGGGAGCTTGGTTCTCTTCTATTTTCTCCATTGCTTTATTTTGATGAGCTCTTGTTTGATATGGAGGTTGTAGAGGTGGTACTCGTTTACCATGATTTAACTGGTGAGGATTTGAAAAAGTGAGGTTTATGTATGAAATTGATAAATGCAATGCTCGTAAATGGACGGATGAGTATGAACATGCCAAAGAAAAATTATTTATGTCTTATTCACATTGGGTTTCCTTTTGCTTTCCTTTATATATATTTTTTGTGTATACTTTTTTCAGGTTTTACTTTTTATTAGTGAGTATCCAAAAATAAAAACACAATTTAAATACTGAAACAAAAGTACTTTTATTCAATTAATAACCATCCTTAAAATGGGAATATACTCCAAAAGTCTAAACAAAATACTGAAGGGGAAATACTAAAAGGGAAATACTGAACCAAGTGTCAAATACTAAAATAAATAACAAAAGGGAGACCAAAATCTCCTAAGTGCACTTGCAGATCTCTGCTCTAAAACCATCAACCATCCCCCTACAAAGCTTGAGGAAGTCTTTAATGTCCTCCAGAAGAGGGACCATCACGGCTTCTGCCTCCCTTAAACTCCTAGGAATGCCTTCCATGAGATTATTCGCCAAAAAGGCAAGCTTTGTATGATACAGTGGCAGAACCGACTGTTAATACTGGTTTGCATTTTTTGTTCGCAAATGTCGCGGTAAGTAAGAGTCGCCACCGCCTTTTCTTTTATCTAATAAGGAAAGGGTGAAAAGAACAGAAAAATACCTTTTTTCGAGATTTCTGAGTAAGGGGTAGATTATGGAAAGGGAAGGTGTTAGCACCATTTCCATCTGTAGTTTTCCACTGGCTCTTAGGTACTTGCTCATTTTTGAAAATTGCTTTCGTGTTTGTGTGGTTTGAAAAGCTTTGAGAATGCCTTAGTACGGCGATTCACTTTATGGTAACTCTTGTATCAGTCCTCAAGAGTGTGATAAAGCATTTTAAAAACTTTATTTGAAAAATGTTTGAGAGTGTAAGGTGTAAAAGTATTTTTGAGCAAGTACCTAACAGTTATCTACCTACTCGAAAAAAGACTGTTCTTTTCCTCCTATCCTTTAGACCGTGTTATCCTACTATTAATGAGTAGGTAACCCTAGTCGTTGGATGTTAAGGGACTATCAAAAGGGACGTAATGGTCATTGAAGGCAACATGTAAGGATGCCTTAGCATTTCGAAGGGACTATTATCATAAGATCATTTGTCGTAGGCAACTCGAAGGACATAAGGGACTATGATCTTTATGATGACTTTAAATTGAGGGTCTTTGCTAAGAGTGTCCATACGTTCGAGGGACATGACCATTGTTTTTTCTGAAGGCAACCAAGTGAGGTATACGCTAAGGGTGCATGTGTGCAATAATGTGTTTTTTTTAGATATTTTATCTTGCAGTTTAATGATCTACAAATTGATTGATTAATCATACAGGCCTACGTTGCTAGCAATTTATATACAGGCATATAAAATATAAAAGCAAGAAATAAAGGTCCTACACTATTACAAGGCTTTGGTTTAGATACATAAGGAATTGACTGGAAGTAAAATGTGGAAGTAAAACCCTAATTAAGCTATTACAAATCGGGCACAGTTACATCAATAGTAAAAGTTAACCGCACGGAAAAAATAATTACGCGTGAGAATAAAAAAATGAAATAAGTTTGAAACCCTAAAAAACCCTAATTTGATCATTGAAAATATTTTTGGGATTTTTAGTGAAAAAGATTTGAAGTTTGACCTAATTTTTCTAATTAATTTTAATTAATGAAACAAATTAAAGTTGATTAAATTAATTAATTTACAAAAATTAATTTATTGAAAGAAAAACTAAATCCTATTTTTTGTGATGTTGATTTTATGGTTTTATAAAAAAAATTGATTTAAAAAAATAAATAAACTAATTCAAATAAAAATAAAAATAACAAAATTAAAAGGGTGATAGAATAAGCCTGAGGGGGTATGAGCCCAAATTAGGGTTGTATTGCTGCAATGATACCAAGGCCTAATCCCGTGAGCCCAAGGCAACATGAGAACTGGTGAGGCAATGCTAGAAGGGTCCATCATGAGGAGCTTAATTGGAAGCATTAGATCTGGGCGCTGATTGGTCCAAGGATGAGGATCGAGAGGCCTATTTTGTGCGTGCTTGGAAGGATAGCATGGGATATGCAAGGGATTATGAAGAAAAATAACATGTAGGAGGCAGGGATCGAACCCCTGACCTCCTACACATGCACGCTGAAAAGCCTTCACTTGTACCACTGAGCCAATTGTTCAATCGTTAATATAAATAAACAATATACGTTATATGTAATGAGAGGTCAGTGTAATAAATAAAATGCGAGCCATTCAAACTACCCAACTAGGTTTTGACACACAGTCATCTTCTTCGTTGGGACTATCGTTTTAGACTAAGGCTTTTACCTGCGGACAGCACTGTAGCTACAAACCTGCAATTCTCAACAATCAACACCAGGAAATATAAATTAAACCTAATTATACAGATCAACTGGGTTTGATCTCGTGAGTACAATGATACTCTTATTTTGTCCTAATTTTGCGTGAAACAAAAAAACCTAAAATGAAGCTTCAAACCCTAGCAATGGCAGTCAGTGAAATATATATCACAACAAACAATTTATCATGCAGATATGTTCCAAATGATCGTATAAACATGATTGTATATTTAAAAATCTTTTTTCATGCGTATATTTCAAAAACCAATTTCAAGAACAAGAGCAAACAGTGATACCTGTATAGGCTGTTTCTTGGATGTGTTGATGCGTAAGATTAGTCCAGATAACTTCCAAATACTCCTAGGAATGGATTGCAGTCTTTGAAACGCCTTGAATCTCCCTCTAGAGCAAAAATCAATCACCACTTTTTGTCAAAATTTTGAGCAGTCTGGTGGGTGTTCTACACGACCAAAATCCTCTTTTAATGATCAGGGTTTATTATGCATATATAGTAGAATGAATTAGGTTAACAAAACTGAACTGAATCTTGAAGATTGAGTGAGAAAATATTTGATTTGTCTTGTATCTTTTGTTTCTAAAATAGGCCAAATCTTTGTGTTTTTTCTAACGCATTTTCTTTAATTTGCCAGCCTGTTTCAAGAGAATATTCTTTCGATTATGAGGTTTCTAGCTTGTTTTGGAACAAACCCCATCTTCATTCCTTCGAAACTGCCTTCCTTGCCAGCCTTAAACTCCAATTCGAGCCAATCAAGACTATCCTAGAACCTTGTTTTCCTTGATGGTTCTGACTCCGAATTGTGCCAGCTTCAACACTAGGGCTCCTTTGATTGGACCACCCTTTGCTTCAATTTCCTGTCCTTGTGAAGAGAATTCCTTGGTCGAATCAGCTCTTGTGGAATTGAGAACAAACAAGGCAAGAATCTGGCATGGACATATTTTCCGAGTTCCCTCTTGATGGCCTCTTTCGAATGGCTTGGATGGAGTTCTTCGAATGGCCCTTGTCCAAATACCAATCAAAGGGTCAATCGAAGAGTCCTTTGCTACGCCAATCGAAAGGCTTTGACACAATTCCCATCGAAAGGCTTGTCATGAGGCCAATCGAAAGGTATTTTGCATATGTCAATCGAAGGACGCTTATATATATGTCAATCGAAAATCATTTTGGAGATGCCAATCAAAAGGCATTTTGGAGATGCCAATCGAAAGGCATTTTGGAGATGCCAATCGAAAGTAATTTTGGAGATGACAATCGAAGGGCATTTTATAGGTGCCAATCGAAGGATACTTAACTATCATTTGAAAAATTCCCTTGTCTTTAGGTAAAGGTTTGTAACCACCTATACAAGAGGAAATCTTGGAAAAACATGAGATGGCAAATTTTGGAATACAACAGCTGCCCCTGTTCAATCTTCTTAAACCTGAGGATGTAGATTGGTTGGTCTGCCTTTCGTGATCGAAAGGTGGAAGATGATTGAACACTAAAGTGCCCAGAAATTTACACTCGTCTGAGATGATACTTTACTGTGTAGATACTATTGGGAATGGACTTATAGATGCCATTTGGAAAAGATGACGGGAGATTGTCGGAGATGGGCTTAAAGATTCCATCATAATGTGACGGAGAGTCGTCCGAGATGGGCTTAAAGATGCCATCCAGAACACTGATGATTTCATGAGATATCCCTTTGTGGGAATTCCTGCTCTTGCTGTTAGAGAGGACTCCGCTGAGGAATGTTGGTCTCTGTCTTGGAACATAGAGTTTTAGGAGCTTCAGTTGTTCGTTACTCTACTGTGGAGTCATCACTTGATTGAAGAGACGGGAATAAACTGCTATCTAGTCAGAATCCAGGTTTTACAGTGGCTTACTGAGGATAATAAGGCTAATTGTTATCTGGTCGTGCTCCAGGCTTCACAGTGACTTACTGGGGAGATGAGATTAAAATGTTATCTGGTCAGGATCCAGGCTTCACAATGTCTTAAATTGTTAATTGACTATTATCCTGTCAGTTTTCGGGCTTCATAGCTTCTTTAACTGGAATAGAAATCTTAGTATCGATTTAACTGAACCAGAGAAAGGTCTTGAGTTGTCTTCAACTGGGATAGAAATCTTAGTATCGATTTGACTAAATCAGGGGAAGGTCTTGAATTAACTTTGACTGGCATAGTAATCAGGAGAATCTTAGTATCAATTCAACTAACTCAGACGAAAGTCTTAGAGCATCTTCAACTGGCATAGTAATCAGAGAGATCTTAGTGTCGACCTGTCTGACCTAGGGAAAATCTTGGGTTAACTTTGACTAGCATAGTAATCAGGAGAATCTTAGTAGCGATTCAACTGACCCAGACGGAAATCTTGGAGTATCTTTAACTGGAATAGTAATCAGAGATATCTTAGTGTCGACCTGTCTGACCCAAGGAAAATCTTGGGTTAACTTTGACTGGCATAGTAATCAGGAGAATCTTAGTAACGACTCAACTGACCCAAATGAAAGTCTTGGAATATCTTCCACTGGAATGGTAATTAGAGAGATCTTAGTGTCGACCTATCTGACCCAGGGAAAATCTTATGAGGACATTTTTCTGAGGAAAATCCTGGAATAGCCCTTTGTTAGATGTAACTTGTTAATTTGATCTCTTCTCTGAAAGGTAAAGAGTTAGTCGTACGCAATGTCATGATGTATGAAATGCATTGTGATGATGTTCTCAAAATAAATGAGATTGTTTTGTATGCAATATGTATGCGCATGCCATGATGTATGAATATGGGATGCTATTGCGGTATTTCTTAGTCGGGGAAAATAAATCCCGGATTGTTGCTGAAAAGTATTGGGAAGTTGAATTCTTCATTTTCGCTGGGGATGGTGAATGGAGACGAATATGCTGGGGATTTACTCCTTTCTGTCTGTGAATATCCGATCGGGGAGAGACTCTTCCTGAGAATAACTCTGCGGGGGAATAACTCTGTTTGCGAGAGGAGATACCTTACTGGAAGATTTTGCTGATTCGGAGAAATAAACTTCGTTGGGGGATGAACTTCTATAGCTGGAGAACTAAACTCTGTTGGAGATGGAGCTTCCTCATTCTGAGAAATATATTATGCTCGAGAGGAGATTCTGTAGTCATAGAAATAAACTTATTTCGGAAGAAAGCTTTATAAACCATTTGTGATTATAAAACTCGGCTGGGGAATATAAATATCGGCTCTCTGAAGGAACTTTACTGGGGAAAGTAACTCCTATTTGGGGAAGCAGAGATCAAAAATTTTGGTTGCCTCCTACTATGTAGGTAACATAGACGTCACGGGTCATATGTAATGGTGACTTCATTTCAAAACTGTCTCTGCCTCTATACCTGTCGGCAGGAGTAACTGTCGGGACTAAAAAGTGGTTTTTTAGATTTTGCCCTGTTCCTTAAGTCATGAACAACTGTCCTTCTGTTTCTTATGAAAATATTTGTGAATAGAAATCATATTCAAATGCATATGTCAAGAATAAGCCATTGGACGTTTTTGCAAAAAAACAGAAAAGAGAAAAGAAAAAAAAAAGAAAAGCAAACAGTTTTGTACTTCTAAAAACAATTTGTATTGATTTGTGAAGTTTGCCTATAACAAGCATTGTGTACAAAGAGGTTGACGTTCTAGTAGTAGAACGTCGTCGTGAGAGTTAAGACTATACAAAGTAGTGTACAAATACAAGAAAACAACTATGCGTAATAATCCCAGTGGGTTTCAATTCTGCTATTTCCCTTATGTCTTCGAGCGTCTCATCACTTTGCTACTTGTCCGAAGTTGACTGTATTGATTGGTGCCGTTTGAGCTTGATAGTTGAAACTGAAGTCTGGTTGCAAGGTGATCCAATGGGATATAGTGATACGCTTCAAATCCTTAACTTTTTCCTAGACCGCCCTTTTGGGTTTTCAGTCCACCGGGATACCCTTTTTTGCCCAAGCTGCCTTTTCAGGTTTTCGGCTTGCCGGGTGTACAGATATTTTTGTTTCCATCCCTAATTTTTGCCCGAACCCTTTTGGTTCGCCGGGATGCCCTTATTTTTGCCTAGGCCAATCAACCTAGCGGGTCTTATTCATGTGTAGTATCTTTTCACTATGTCTGCATTAACAGGGTGAGGAAGGTCGTCACCATCCATGGTGGTCAAAATCATGGTTCCTCCTGAAAATATGCTTTTGCTCACAAATAGCCCTTTGTATGTGGGATTCCATTTTCCCCTGGGATCACCTTGCGGCAGTATGATGCGCTTGATCACTAGATCCCCGACTTGATATACTTGGCGTATGAACTTTTTGTTGAAAGCCTTGATCATCCGTTTTTGATACATTTGACCATGACAGACAGCAGTAAGCCTTTTCTCATCAATTAGATTTAGTTGATCAAGTCAAGTATGGATCCAATCGTCTTCAACCTGCATCCTTCATGATTCTCCGAGAAGGGATCTGGACCTCAATAGGCAGGATAGCCTTCATACCATACACCAGAGAGTAGTGTGTTGCCCCTGTCGACATCCGTGCGGAGGTGAGGTACCCATGAAGAGCAAATGGTAACATCTCATGCCAGTCTTTGTATGATTTTCTTAATGTTCTTGTTAGCAGCATCCACAAAGCCATTCATATTCCTCCGGTAAGGGGAAGCATTATGATGCTGTATCTTGAATTGTTTACAGAGTTCAGTGATCATCATATTATTGAGATTCGTACCATTGTCAGTGGTGATTCTCTCTGGCACACCGTACCGACAAATCAGGTTATGACTGATAAATCGCGCCACAATGTTCTTGGTAACAGCGGCAAAAGAGACAACTTCAACCCACTTCGTGAAGTAATCAATGGCCACCAGGATGAAGTAATGCCCATTGGAAGCGGTAGGTCTCATCTCTCTTATCATGTCAATGCCCCACATTGCAAAGGTCTAAGGTGCCGTTAAGACATTCAAGGGAACTGGAGGTACATGCACCTTATCAGCATAGATCTAGCATTTGTGACAAGTTCGGGAATGCTGATAGTAGTCTTCTTCCATAGTGGACCAATAATATTCTTCCCGTAGGATATTTTTAGCCATGGTATGTCCACCAGAATGGGTTCCAAAGGCACCTTCGTGTAAATCTGCCATAATTCTCTCTGCTTCGCTCTCGTCTACGCACCGAAGTAAAGTAGAGTCATGGTTGCACTTGTAGAGGATTCCATTAGTGAAGAAGAACTTTGCGGCAAACCTTCTCATAAACTTTTTATCGTTGACAGGTGCTCCCTCGGGATATTCTTGAACCTCGAGATACCTTTTCACTTCATGAAACCAAGGTTTGTCTGCTACTTCTTTGGTGTCAAGCTCGTAGCAGTATGCCGGTTCATCCAACTTCTCGATGGTAATTCAGGGAGCCTCATTGTCCCATTTGACCTTGAACATAGATGACATGGTAGCTAGCGCGTCCACTAACTGATTCTCTTCTCGTGGAAAATGCTCAAAGGTGACCTCTTCAAAGTGTGGAAGCAATGACAGCGCATGTTCTCTGTACGGGATGAGATTCGGGTGCTTCGTATCCCACTCTCCTTTGATCTGACTTATTGCCAAGGCTAAATCCCCAAAAATGCTCAAGAACTTGATCCTCATATCAATAGCAGCTTTGAGACCCATGATGCATGCTTCATACTCCGCCATGTTGTTGGTACAATTGAAACATAATCTGGCGGTGAAAGGTGTATGACAGCCTTTAGGAGATATAATTACAACACCAATGCCATTGCCGAGTGCATTCGAGGCTCCGTCAAAAACCATAATCCATCAGGATCCTTCTTCAGGTCCTTCATTCGATCCAGGTTCTTCACATTCAATCACTAGCATAATATTCTCGTCCACAAACTCAAAATTCATGGACTGGTAGTCATCCATGGCCTGATGAGCCAAATGATCAGCTAGTAAACTTCCCTTGATTGCTTTCTGGGTCGTGTATTGGATATCATATTCGGTCAAGATCACTTGCCATCTTGATATTCTTCCGGAGAGGGCGGGCTTCTCGAAGATGTACTTGATCAGATCCATCTTGGATATTAACAAAGTAGTGTGGGTCAACATATATTGTCTCAGTCGGCGAGCAGCCCAAGCCAAAGCGCAACAAGTTTTCTCGAGCAGTGAATATCTTGTTTCACAGTCGAAAAACATTTTGCTAAGGTAGTATATTGCGTACTCTTTTAGACCAGACTCGTCATGCTGCCCTAGCACACACCCCATTGAATTATCTGACACTGTTAAGTACATTATCAGAGGTCTTCCTTCAATCGGAGGCATCAAAATTGGTTGTTCTTGAAGGTATTCCTTGATTCTTTCGAAGGCAGTCTGGAATTCGTCATTCCATTTTACCACTTGATCTTTCTTTAGGAGCTTGAATATTGGCTCACAAGTAGTAGTTAAATGGGAGATGAACCTGGCAATGTAATTTAGTCGTCCCAAAAAGCCTCTGACTTCCTTCTCAGTGCAAGGAAACGACATCTCTTGTATAGCCTTTACTTTTGTGGGGTCCACCTGAATACTCTTGTCACTGACAATGAAACTTAGGAGTTTACCAGACCTTACCCCGAAGGTGAATTTGTTTGGGTTCAACCTCAGCTTGAACGTCTTCAACCTATCAATCAGCTTTTGTAAATGATCAAGGTGTTCTTCCTCAGTTTGAGACCTGGCTATCATGTCATGCACATATACCTCTATCTCATGGTGAATCATGTCATGAAACAAGGCGACCATAGCTCGCTGATAGGTTTCCCCAACATTCTTTAATCCAAACGGCATCACTTTGTAGAAGAAAGTGCCCCATTGCGTGACGAAGGTTGTCTTATCCATGTCTTCAGGTGCCATCTTGATCTGTTTGTAACCAGAGAAACTATCCATGGAGGAAAAGATCTTGTGTTGTGCAGTGTTGTCAACCAGAACATCAATTTCAGGGAGCAGAAAGTCATCATTGGGGCTTGCCCTATTCAGATCTCTGTAGTCCACACGCATCTGTACCTTGTCGTATTTTTAGGCACCGGAACTATGTTGGCAACCCATTGGGGGTAAGAGGTGACAGCTAAGAAACCAGCGTTGAACTACTTCATAACCTCTGCTTTGATCTTCTCTGACATCTCAGGGCGCATGCGATAGATCTTCTGCTTTATTGGAGGGCAATCTTCTTTAGTTGGCAGACGGTGAACCACAATATGCGTATCGAGTCCTGGTATGTCTTCATACGACCAGGAAAAAATCTCGACATAGTCATGCAACATTTGTATCAACCGTTGTTTGACATTAAGCCCCAAATTTGTGCCGATATTTACTTCTTTTCTGTCTACCTCTGTGCCCAAGTTTATTATCTCAACTGGATCTTCATGAGGCTGTAATAGCCTAGCAAGCTCTTCAGGTACCTCACAATCTTCCTTACCTTCGTCCTCGGCTTGGTTGATCGGATTTTCAAAGTCATAACTGGAAATAGCATAACTGTTATCAATGGGATCCAGAGTGGATATGGATATGCAGTTTGATACGTGAGTGTGTGTAAGAGCATAGTTGTTTAGACAAAGTAAAAGTAGAAAAGAAAAACAGAGAATGAAAAATTTGTATGCATAAACGTCCAATGCTTTATTGATGCCATATGAAAGTGAAACATGATAACCCTCCTAAATAAACCGATGTGCCCCGAGTAAGACACATGGCCATAAAGTTATATTGTTTATTACATATCCAAAAAACAAAAAAGACAATTACTTATGAACAAAAGTAATCGGTACAAAACCCTTTTTCGTCCAGTTACTGGGTCCACCGTTGGTAGTAGGAAAGATCCAGCTGTCCATGTCATTGTCACCGTCTCCGTCTTCTAAAGCATTGACCCCATGATTTCTGATGTTAAGGGAGGTCTTCCAGCACGAGCATGTCGAACATCCCTTTGAGCCCCTGAAGAGAAACCCAAACCAAATTTATCAGACTTGTATGGAATATCAAGGAGTTGACCCCAGATGGTAGACCCACCATCTTCGAGGGAGGTATGGTGATCTTCGGCATATTGGTAACAATTTCAGTTGCAGCCAGAGTCTGAGGTACCTCTTCGAAATTTTGGCACGGAGTTTCGATGAACTCACCATCCATTTCCATATATCTGAAGGAATTCAGGTGACTGACCATGTATTCTTCTTCCCCGTGTACAGTGACAATTCTCCCTTTGACTGGGTATTTCATCATCTGATGCAGAGTGGACGTAACAGCCCCAGCCCCGTGTATCCAAGGGCGGCCTAACAAACAAGAATAAGATGGTCTGATATCCATCACATAGAAGGTAGAGTCGAAAGTATGAGAATCAACCTTGATAGGGACTGTAGTGGTAGAAATGTTAAAGACTAAGCCATTGGATTGACTAGCCTTTATACAAATCAAAATAAGAATCGCCACCGCGCTTTATTGTTTCCAAAGGAATGGGAAAAGAGCGAATAACCCAAAAAATGGGGAAAGATTCAAGGTAAGGGGGTTGGTTATGCAAAGGGAAGGTATTAGCACCCTAAACATCTCCAGTACTCCGCAGGAACCTCTTTGTAAAATCTGTATATTTTGGCTATGAAGATGTGTTATATAGAAATAGATGGTGGAGGTAAGAAAAGAAGTATTTATTTATGATTTTTGCACCCACCGCGGTTGCGAATCTTTAGTGCCTACGTACCATGTAAGACCCCAATTCTACCATGGCAAATTATGCGAGATAAATCAGAGTTATAAAATTTCATTCATACAGACGAATCGGGACGTCACAAATTCTTCTAACAAATTAATTGCATTCCTCATGGATATATAACACTTATAATAAAACATCAGATGAACCATCAACATAGCATCCTAAATAAAATAATTCAACAACTACGCAGCGGAATTCTTCAATAACATCTTTAAATAAAAACAATAACTTCGAAACATCACATATTCAATAATAATCAATTCAAGGTTCAACAACTGAAAATCAACAATCAAAAATCAGCAAGCATTCATCCCCCCGAGTGTTACATATCAGAGCAATGACACCGACTCGAACTATTGAAGGTATACGGCCTTCACTCTCGATTACCTGCACGTTACCAACATAAGGGCAAAATTCAAACAGAAGGGGTGAGATATCTAACAATATAATAAAGCGCATGATAATTAATATATTAAATTAGATCAATAATATCACCACTTCTCATCTCATAATTAACAATAATTACAGCATATATATATACTCTATCATCAACATCAAATACACTTCATTATTCAATCATAAAATGCGACTCAAAACTATGCAAATGCATGTGGTACCATTGAAGCAGAACTCCCATCTCAAAAATCTGCCAATTAATAGAGGCATCAACAAGGCATAGCCTTCATCTCAAAATTTTGCCAATCCAGGCCATCTCAATGAGCATAAGCTCCATCTCAAAAATGCAATGTATGCGACTCTTCATGAATGTAATATCAACATCTCAATCATCTCAAAACACAACATCTCATAAACATCTCAGAACAACAACATCTCATAAACATCTCAGACCAAAAAACATCTCAATCATCTCAAAATAACAACATCTCAAAACATCTCAATTACAGCATCTCATAAACATCTCAAAATAATTCCTTAAACATCACTTATTTATCAAACGTCATTTGTTCATCATAACTATCAAACACAAATTTAATAGCCACATCTCACTATTAACTCATTTGTATATCAATACTACAGCAATCCCTACTGTTATTCTGCTACTGTACATCATTATTGTCACTAATCCTACTGTCATATTCCTAACGGCATTCTCTAACATCTCATATTCATCATTCTGTCCAAAATCCAACATAACTGTCAATCACGGGAATTAATTCTAAACCTTAGATTGGTTACTAGGATTACACCTCTTCATCATCATTTAAATCATCTATAATAAAGTTCATCGTGTTAGCTAATCAACGCTTCGAACGGCATATCAAACAGCATCCTTAAACTCAAGTTACAGTAATTCAAAATTGTTTCTGTCGAAATTAGTCAATATGTATCGACACAAAATACTATGGATAGACTCATCCTGCTTCTCCTTTACACTATGTGTCGACACAAAGCCCTATGGATCGACTCATCCTGACTTCAAAACGCAGCATGTATCGACACATGCATCGCACCGGTCGACTCATCCTGAGCCTCACACACTCATGTATCGACACATCCTCTCTTCGTGTCGACTCATCCTGAGTCTTGTACTTATCATGCATCGACACATCCTCTCTTCGCGTTGACTCATCCTTAATCCAACATCCTTCATGTATCGACACATCCAGCTTGGGGTCGACACATCCTTCGACAGTCTGCATAATTTTCTGTGTTTTCTACTGTAATTTCACTACGGGAATCATGTTACAGTCCTACAAACCTCATTCTCATCATGATAAATCATCACCTATCATTAACCTCTAATATTACATTGATTATACAATATCATAACATCATTATTCATTCAAATGCATCAAATCTTCATCATATATCATCCAATTCCAGAACAAAAATAGCAATCACATCTAACCCCACATATTAAACATCATGAACCCAATTATAAAGCCAGAACCCCACCCTTACCTTGGATTGAAGGTCGCTCTACAATTACCGGGTTGAATCTTTGTTTTTGCCGTCTTTCCACTTTTTCCAACAGCTTCACGTTCTCCTCAAATCCTTATTCTCTTCTTACTGCTTCCTCCTTCTATTCTTTCTCACAAATAATAAAATAACCTAATATTATTATATTATTCCTTAGTGGGCTCCAAACTTACACCCCCTTATTACTTCCACTGACACACTATAGGCCCACATTAAATAATATTAACTTCTAATATTATTTCACCACATAATAATATTATACCTCTAATATTATTATTTCTCCACTTAATAAAATTAATCCAATTATAATAACACTTCTTCACAAATATTCTAAAAATAATTTAATTAAATAATTAACTAAATTACGGGCGTTACAACTCTCCCCCACTTAGAATATTTTCGTCCTCGAAAATTTACCTCAATCAAACAATTCAGGATAGGAGTTTCGCATCTTGCTCTCCAACTCCCAAGTCATGCTTTCTCCTGCAGCTCCTAACCAAACCACTTAACCAAGGCAATCTCCTTACCCCTCAGAGTCTTCATTTCATGATCCGCGATCCGTACAGGCATCGTCTCCACCGTAAGATTATCCTATACTTGCACATTGTCCATATGAATCACATGAGATGGATCTGAAATATACTTCCAAAGTTGTGACACATGAAACACATCATGCAAATTCGAAAGATTAGGCGGTAAAGCCACTCTATAAGCAACATTCCCCACTCTCTTCAAAATCTGATACGGTCCAATAAAATGAGAAGTGAGCTTCTTAGACTTCAATGCTCACCCAACACCAGTCACGGGTGTAACTCTCAAAAACACATGATCACCAGCTTGAAACTCTAAATCCTTCCTTCGCTTGTCATGATAACTCTTCTGTCTACTCTGTGAAGCTTTCATCTTTTCTCGAATCAACTTCACCTTCTCAGTAGTCTCACGAACAAGTTTAGGTCCAAGTACTATACTTTCACCAGATTCATGCCAACATAATAGAGTTCTACATCTTCGACCATACAACACTTCAAAAGGTTCCATCCCAATACTAGAATGGTAACTGTTATTATACGTGAACTCTATCAACGGAAGATATGCATCCCATGAACCTCCTTGCTCAAGAACACACGCCCTCAATAAATCTTCCAACGATTGAATAGTCCTTTCAGTCTGACAATCTGTTTGAGGATGATACGTTGAACTCAACCTCAACTTAGAACCCAACGCTTCTTGCAAACTCTTCCAAAAATCAGAAGTAAATATTGGATCTCTATCTGAAACAATGCACAAAGGAACACCATGCAGCTTCACGATCACACTAATATAAATCTCAGCCAACTTCGACACTGGAAAACTGATGTTAATAGGAATAAAATGAGATGACTTTGTAAGCCTATCAATAATCACCCAAATCGAATCATGTCCTCTTGAAGTACTAGGAAATCCCGTCACGAAGTCCATTGAAATGCTATCCCATTTCCATTCTAGAACTTCCAACGGTTGCATCAATCCAGCAAGCTTCTGATGTTCAACTTTCAACTTCTGACAAGTCAAACATGCATACACAAACCGAGCCACGTCTCTCTTCATCCCAGGCCACCAAAACAAACCTTTCAAATCTTGATACATCTTTGTAGCTCCTAGATGAATACTCAACTTACTTCTATGACTCTCTTCAAGTATCACTTTCTTCATCTCGGCATCATCAGGAATACAAATCCGATTACGAAACCTCAACGCACCTTGCTCATCTAGCTTAAAATCACAATTCTCAGCTTGATCAATCCCAACCATCAAATCTACAAGTTTCACATCCAACTTCTGAGCTTCTCTGATATTGTCTAGAAATTCATTATTAATCTTCAACATACCCAACATAACACTTTGAGGAGTAACCTCGCAAACTAAGCTCATATCTTTGAACTTCTCAATCAATTCCAACTCTTTAATCATCATTGCTGACATATGTAAAGTCTTTCGACTCAACGCATCAGCTACCACATTTGCTTTTCCTGGATGATAATTCAAACCAAAAACATAATCCTTTAACAATTCCAACCATCTTCGTTGCCTCATATTCAGCTTTTTCTTATCAAACAAATACTTTAAGCTCTTATGGTCACTAAACACTTCAAATCTAGAACAATAAAGATAATGCCTCCAAATCTTCAACACAAAAACAACTGCAGCAAGCTCTAAATCATGCGTAGGATAGTTCTTCTCATGAGTCCTTAACTGCCTCGATGCATAAGCAACTACCTTACCATTCTGCATAAGCACACCTCCTAAACCCATCTTAGAAGCATCACAATACACCACAAAAGGCTCTCCTGGATTAGGCAACGTCAAAATCGGAGCCGACGTCAACCTCTTCTTTAATTCTGTAAAACTTTCTTCGCACTGAACATACCACACAAACGCTCTACCTTTACAAGTCAACTTAGTCAACGAAAGTGACAACTTAGAAAACCCTTCAATAAACCTTCTATAATAACCAGCTAATCCCAAGAAGCTTCTAATCTCAGTAGTTGACTTTGGAGTTTCCCATTGCAACACAGCATCAACCTTCGATGGATCTACAACAATGCCACTACCTGAAATCACATGACCAAGAAAACTAACCTCTTTCAGCCAAAATTCACACTTGGACAGCTTTGCATACAACTTCTTCTCTTTCAAAATTTGCAGTACTACTCTTAAATGTTCAGCATGCTCTTCTTCTGACTTAGAGTAAATCAAAATATCAGCAATGAACACCACTATGAACCGGTCCAAATAAGTATGAAAGATACGATTCATATATTCCATGAATACTCCCGGCGCATTAGTAACACCGAAAGGTATCACCGAATACTAGTAATGTCCATAACGCGTTCTGAAATCCGTCTTCTGAATATCTTCATCCTTCACTTTAATCTGATGGTAACCCGGCCTCAAATCAATCTTACTAAACACACGGGCATCCACCAATTGGTCCATCAAGTCATCTATTCTTGGAAGCGGATACTTGTTCTTAATCGTCACCTTGTTCAGCTGTCTATAATCAACACAAAGCCTCATGCTTCCATCTTTCTTCTTCACTAACAACACTGGAGCTCCCCACGACGATACACTTGGTCTTACAAACCTCTTCTCAAGTAACTCTTCCAATTTCTTCTTCAACTCTGACAACTCTGACACAGGCGTCCTGTGTGGTGCCATAGACACAGGTCTGGTACCAGGTACAAGATCAATTGCAAATTCAACTTCCCTCTCTGGCGATACATCAGAAATATCATCAGGGAAAACTTCAGGAAATTCACATACCACCTGCAATTCCTCAATTATAGCTTGAGTCTCTACAGATAGCGACGCCACCAACGAGAACATCTGTGCCTCTTCTTGCATCAACTTTCTCAACTATCTAGCAGACAACAGACCATATTCCTCTTCCTCAGAAGTAGAAAACTTCACCGACTTGTCATAACAGTTAATATGAACACAGTTATGCTCTAACCAGTTCATACCCAAAATCACATCCAAACCTCTTAACGGTAAACAAACCAAATAAACAACAAAGTCTCTGACGAAGATCGACAAGGGACACTTAGCACACACAAAAGAAGTAGTCACCAATCCCTTGGCTGGAGTATCGAAGACCATTTCTCCACTCAAAGAAGACAACACAAGACCCAATCTTTCAACACAATCAGTAGTAATAAAACAATATGTAGCACCAGTATCAATAATAGTAATTAAAGGAGTACTAATAATGAAACATGTACCTCTAATAAGTCCATCCTCGGAAGCTGTCTGATCCTCCACCAAAGCAAACACTTTACCACTAGACTGAGCCTTCTTCGGTTTCAGACACTGGCTACCAACGTGACCTTCTTATTTACAGTGGAAACAAACCACACTCTTGTGCTCACACTCAGATACAACATGTCTGTTCTTGCCACAACAGAAACACTTCTTCACTTCAGTAGTGCACACATTACTCTTGTGTCCAGGTTTCCCACACTTAAAGCAAATCACACCAGCAAGAGCATCTCCCCCACTAGTCCTCTGTCCATAAACAACTCTCTGCTTACCCTTACCAGCTGGGGCATCATAAGGTTTACCACGATTCTGCGGGTGTTTACCCCTCTTCTCGCTGATAATCTTGTAATGAGCATTATTGTCCTCCTTATAAATCCTGCAGCTGTCAACCAAATCAGCGAAGACACAGATTTTCTGATATCCAACTGCTTTCTTAATCTCCGGGCGCAACCCATTCTCAAACTTAATACACTTCGAAAACTCAGCATTTTCCTCAACGTAATGCGGATAAAACTTGGCCAACTCAGCAAACTTGGCAGCATACTCAACAACAGACATACTTCCTTGCTTCATCTCAAGGAACTCAATTTCCTTCTTACCACGGACATCTTCAGAAAAATACTTTCTCAAAAACTCCCTACGGAACACAGCCCAAGTGACATTCCCACCTGCAGCTTCTAACTTCTGGCAAGTCTCTAGTCACCAGTCATCAGCCTCGACTGCTAGCATATGAGTCCCATAATGAACCTTCTGCGCTGGAGTGCAGTCCATCACGGGAAAGATCCTCTCAATCTCTTTCAACCATTCCAATGCTCTGTCAGGATCATACTTCCCCCTTGAACGTAGGTGGATTCTCTATCTAGAAAGTCGCCAAGCTACAAGATCCAGCATTCGGCTGATTTTCCATCGCATGAGCCATTGCTTCTAAAGCAGCATCAAGAGTAGCATCATTCCTTCCAGCCATCTTAACTTCTTACTATAACACGAACAACGATTAGAACTCAAATAACAATACTCGATTGTTAGACAACTATGACTCGACGACAAGGTCAGACCAACCTTTTGCTCTGATACCAACTTTGTAACACCCTAATTCTACCCCGGCAAATTATGCGAGATAAATCAGAGTTATAAAATTTCATTCATACAGACGAATCGGGACGTCACAAATTCTTCTAACAAATTCATTGCATTCATCATAGATATATAACACTTATAATAAAACATCGGATGAACCATCAATATAGAATCCTTAATAAAATAATTCAACAACTACGCAGCGGAATTCTTCAATAACATCTTTAAATAAAAACAACAACTTCGAAACATCACATATTCAATAATAATCAATTCAAGGTTCAACAACTGAAAATCAACAATCAAAAATCAGCAAGTGTTCATCCCCCCGAGTGTTACATATCAGAGCAATGACACCGACTCGAACTATTGAAGGTATACGACCTTCACTCTCGATTACCTGCACGTTACCAACATAAGGGCAACATTCAAATAGAAGGGGTGAGATATCTAACAATATAATAAAGCGCATGATAATTAATATATTAAATTAGATCAATAATATCACCACTTCTCATCTCATAATTAACAATAATTACAGCATATATATATACTCATTCATCAACATCAAATACACTTCATTATTCAATCATAAAATGCGACTCAAAACTATGCAAATGCATGTGGTACCATTGGAGCAGAACTCCCATCTCAAAAATCTTCCAATTAATAGAGGCATCAACAAGGCATAGCCTTCATCTCAAAATTTTGCCAATCCAGGCCATCTCAACAAGCATAAGCTCCATCTCAAAAATGCAATGTATGCGACTCTTCATGAATATAATATCAACATCTCAATCATCTCAAAACACAACATCTCATAAATATCTCAGAACAATAACATCTCATAAACATCTCAGAACAAAAAACAACTCAATCATCTCAAAATAACAACATCTCATAAACATCTCAATTACAACATCTCATAAACATCTCAAAATAATTCATTAAACATCACTTATTTATCAAACGTCATTTGTTTATCATAACTATCAAACACAACTTTAATGGCCACATATCACTATTAACTCAGTTGTATATTAATACTACAGTAATCCCTACTGTTATTCTTTATTGTCACTAATCCTACTGTCGTAATCCTAACGGCAGTCTCTAACACCTCATATTCATCGTTCTGTCCAAAATCTAGTATAATTGTCAATCACGGGAATTAATTCTAAACCTTAGATTGGTTACTATGATTACACCTCTTCATCATCATTTAAATCATCTAGAATAAAGTTCATCGCGTTAGCTAATCAACGCTTCGAACGACATCTCAAACAGCATCCTACAACTCAAGTTACAGCAATTCAAAATTGTTTATGTCGAAATTAGTCAGTATGTATTGACACAAAATACTATGGATCGACTCATCCTGCTTCTCCTTTACACTATGTGTCGACACAAAGCCCTATGGATCGACTCATCCTGACTTCAAAATGCAGCATGTATCGACACATGCATCGCACCGGTCGACTCATCCTGAGCCTCACACACTCATGTATCGACACATCCTCTCTTTGTGTCGACTCATCCTGAGTCTTGTACTTATCATGCATCGACACATCCTCTCTTCGCGTTGACTCATCCTGAATCCAACATCCTTCATGTATCGATACATCCAGCTTGGGGTCGACACATCCTTCGACAGTCTGCATAATTTTCTGCGTTTTCTACTGTAATTTCACTACGGGAATCATGTTACAGTCCTACAAACCTCATTATCATCATGATAAATCATCACCTATAATTAACCTCTAATATTACATAGATTAAACAATATCATAACATCATTATTCATTCAAATGCATCAAATCTTCATCATACATCATCCAATTCAAGAACAAAAATAGAAATCACATCTAACCCCACATATTAAACATCATGAACCCAATTATAAATCCAGAACCCCACCATTACCTTAGATTTAAGGTCGCTCTACAATTACCGGGTTGAATCTTTGTTTTTGCCGTCTTTCCACTTTTTCCAGCAGCTTCACGTTCTCCTCAAATCCTTATTCTCTTCTTACTGCTTCCTCCTTCTATTCTTTCTCACAAATAATAAAATAACCTAATATTATTATATTATTCCTTAGTGGGCTCCAAACTTACACCCCATTATTACTTCCACTCACACACTATAGCCCCACATTAAATAATATTAACTTCTAATATTATTTCACCACATAATAATATTATACCTCTAATATTATTATTTCTCCACTTAATAAAATATATCCAATTATAATAACACTTATTCACAAATATTCGAAAAAGAATTTAATTAAATAATTAATTAAATTACGGGCGTTACAACTCTCCCCCACTTAGAATATTTTCGTCCTCGAAAATTTACCTCAATCAAACAATTCAGGATAGGAGTCTCGCATCTTGGTCTCCAACTCCCAAGTCATGCTTTCTACTACAGCTCCTAACCAAACCACTTTAACCAAGGCAATCTCCTTTCCCCTCAGTGACTTCGTTTCATGATCCGCGATCCATACAGGCATCGTCTCCATCGTAAGATTATCCTGTACTTGCACATCGTCCATATGAATCACATGAGATGGATCTGAAATATACTTACAAAATTGTGACACATGAAACACATCATGCAAATTCGAAAGATTAGGCGGTAAAGCCACTCTATAAGCAACATTCCCCACTCTCTTCGAAATCTGATACGGTCCAATAAAATGAGAAGTGAGCTTCTTAGACTTCAATGCTCGCCCATCACCAGTCACAGGTGTAACTCTCAAAAACACATGATCACCAGCTTGAAACTCTAAATCCTTCCTTCGCTTGTCATGATAACTCTTCTGTCTACTCTGTGAAGCTTTCATCTTTTCTCAAATCAACTTCACCTTCTCAGTAGTCTCACGAACAAGTTCAGGTCCAAGTACTATACTTTCACCAGATTCATGCCAACATAACAGAGTTCTACATCTTCGACCATACAACGCTTCAAAAGGTGCCATCCCAATACTAGAATGGTAACTGTTATTATACGTGAACTCTATCAACGGAAGATGTGCATCCCATGAACCTCCTTGCTCAAGAACACACGCCCTCAGCAAATCTTCCAACGATTGAATAGTCCGTTCAGTCTGACTATCTGTCTGAGGATGATACGCTTAACTCAACCTCAACTTAGAACCCAACGCTTCTTGCAAACTCTTCCAAAAATCAGAAGTAAATATTAGATCTCTATCTGACACAATGCACAAGGGAACACCATGCAGCTTCACGATCACACTAATATAAATCACACCCAACTTCGACACTGGAAAACTGATGTTAATAGGAATAAAATGAGCTGACTTCCTAAGCCTATCAACAATCACCCAAATCGAATCATGTCCTCTTGAAGTACTAGGAAATCCCGTCACGAAGTCCATTGAAATGATATCCCATTTCCAATCTGGAACTTCCAACGGTTGCATCAATCCTACAAGCTTCTGATGTTCAACTTTCGACTTCTGACAAGTTAAACATGCATACACAAACCGAGCCACGTCTCTCTTCATCCCAGGCCACCAAAACAAACCTTTCAAATCTTGATACATCTTTGTAGCTCCTGGATGAATACTCAACTTACTTCTATGACTCTCTTCAAGTATCACTTTCTTTATCTCGGCATCATCAGGAATACAAATTCGATTATGAAACCTCAACACACCTTGCTCATCTAGCTTAAAATCACAATTCTCAGCTTGATCAATCCCAACCATCAAATCTACCAGTTTCACATCCAACTTCTGAGCTTCTCTGATATTGTCTAGAAATTAATTATTAATCTTCTACATACCCAACATAACACTTTGCGGAGTAACCTCGCAAACTAAGCTCATATCTCTGAACTACTCAATCAATTCCAACTCTTTAATCATCATTGCTGACATATGTAATATCTTTCGACTCAACGCATCAGCTACCACATTTGCTTTTCCTGGATGATAATTCAAACCAAAATCATAATCCTTTAACAAATCCAACCGTCTTCGTTGCCTCATATTCAGCTCTTTCTGATCAAACAAATACTTTAAGCTCTTATGGTCACTAAACACTTCAAATCAAGAACCATAAAGATAATGCCTCCAAATCTTCAACACAAAAACAACTGCAACAAGCTCTAAATCATGCGTAGGATAGTTATTCTCATGAGTCCTTAACTGCCTCGACGCATAAGCAACTACCTTACCATTCTGCATAAGCACACCTCCTAAACCCATCTTAGAAGCATCACAATACACCACAAAAGGCTCTCCTGGATTAGGCAACCTCAAAATCGGAGCCGACGTCAACCTCTTCTTTAATTCTGTAAAACTTTCTTCGCACTGAACATCCCATACAAACGCTCTACCTTTACAAGTCAACTTAGTCAACGGAAGTGACAACTTAGAAAACCCTTCAATAAACCTTCTATAATAACTAGCTAATCCCAAGAAGCTTCTAATCTCAGTAGCTGATTTTGGAGTTTCCCATTGCAACACAGCATCAACCTTCGATGGATCAACAACAATGCCACTACCTGAAATCACATGACCAAGAAAACTAACCTCTTTCAACCAAAATTCACACTTGGACAACTTTGCATACAACTTCTTCTCTTTCAAAATTTGCAATACTACTCTTAAATGTTCAGCATGCTCTTCTTCTGACTTAGAGTAAATTAAAATATCATCAATAAACACCACTACGAACCGATCCAAATAAGTATGAAAGATACGATTCATATATTCCATGAATACTCTCGGCGCATTAGTAACACCGAAAGGTATCACCGAATACTCGTAATGTCCATAACGCATTCTGAAATCCGTCTTCTGAATATCTTCATCCTTCACTTTAATCTGATGGTAACCCGACCTCAAATCAATCTTACTAAACACACGGGAATCCACTAATTGGTCCATCAAGTCATCTATTCTTGGAAGCGGATACTTGTTCTTAATCGTCACCTTGTTCAGCTGTCTATAATCAACACAAAGCCTCATGCTTCCATCTTTCTTCTTCACTAACAACACTGGAGCTCCCCACGGCGATACACTTGGTCTTACAAACCTCTTCTCAAGTAACTCTTCCAATTGCTTCTTCAACTCTGACAACTCTGACGCAGACGTCCTGTATGGTGCCATAGACACAGGTCTGGTACCAGGTACAAGATCAATTGCAAATTCAACTTCCCTCTCTGGCGATACATCAGGAATCTCATCAGGGAAAACTTCAGAAAATTCACATACCACCTGCAATTCCTCAATTATAGCTTGAGTCTCTACAGATAGCGACGCCACCAACGAGAACATATGTGCCTCTTCTTGCATCAACTTTCTCAACTGTCTAGCAGACAACAGACCATCTTCCTCTTCCTCAGAAGTAGAAAACTTCACCGACTTGTCATAACAGTTAATATAAACACAATTATGCTCTAACCAGTTCATACCCAAAATCACATCCAAACCTCTTAACGGTAAACAAACCAAATCAACAACAAAGTCTATGTCGAAGATCGACAAGGGACACTTAGCACACACAAAAGAATTAGTCACCAATCCCTTGGCTGGAGTATCGACGACCATTTCTCCACTCAAAGAAGACAACACAAGACCCAATCTTTCAACACAATCAGCAGCAATAAAACAATGCGTAGCACCAGTATCAATAATAGTAATTAAAGGAGTACTATTAATGAAACATGTACCTCTAATAAGTCTGTCCTCGGAAGCTGTCTGATCCTCCACCAAAGAAAACACTTTACCACTAGATTGAGCCTTCTTAGATTTCGGACACTAGCTACCAATGTGACCTTCTTCTTTACATTTGAAACAAACCACACTCTTGTGCTCACACTCAGATACAACATGTCCGTTCTTGCCACAACGGAAACACTTATTCACTTCAGCAGTGCACACATTACTCTTGTGACCAGGTTTCCCACACTTAAAGCAAATCACACCAGTAGGAGCATCTCCCCCACTAGTCCTCTATCATTAAACAACTCTCTGCTTACCCTTACCAGCTGGGGCATCATAAGGTTTACCACGATTCTGCGGGTGCTTACCCCTCTTCTTGCTGATAATCTTGTAATGAGCATTATTGTTCTCCTCATAAATCCTGCAGCTGTCAACCAAATTAGCGATGACACGGATTTTCTGATATCCAACTACTTTCTTAATCTCCAGGCGCAACCCATTCTCAAACTTAATACACTTCGAAAACTCAGCATTTTCCTCCGTGTAATGCGGATAAAACTTGGCCAACTCAGCAAACTTGGCAGCATACTCAACAACAGACATACTTCCTTGCTTCAGCTCAAGGAACTCAATTTCCTTCTTACCGCAGACATCTTCAGGAAAATAATTTCTCAAAAACACCCTACGGAACACAGCCCAAGTGACATTCTCACCTACAGCTTCTAACTTCTGGCAAGTCTCTAGCCACCAGTCATCAGCATCGACTGCTAGCATATGAGTCCCATAATGAACCTTCTGCGCTGGAGTGCAGTCCATCACGGGAAAGATCCTCTCAATCTCTTTCAACCATTCCAATGCTCTGTCAGGATCATACTTCCCCCTTGAACGTAGGTGGATTCTCTATCTGGAAAGTCGCCAAGCTACAAGATCCAGCATTCCCGTTAGCATTCGGCTGATTTTCCATCGCATGAGCCATTGCTTCTAAAGCAGCATCAAGAGCAGCATCATTCCTTCCAGCCATCTTAACTTCTTACTATAACACGAACAACGATTAGAACTCAAATAACAATACTCGATTGTTAGACAACTATGACTCGACGACAAGGTCAGACCAACCTTTTGCTCTGATAGCAACTTTGTAACACCCCAATTCTACCCCGGCAAATTATGTGAGATAAATCAGAGTTATAAAATTTCATTCATACAGACGAATCGGGACGTCACAAATTCTTCTAACAAATTCATTGCATTCATCATGGATATATAACACTTATAATAAAACATCGGATGAACAATCAATATAGCATCCTTAATAAAATAATTCAACAACTACGCAGCGGAATTCTTCAATAACATCTTTAAATAAAAACAACAACTTCGAAACATCACATATTCAATAATAATCAATTCAAGGTTCAAAAACTGAAAATCAACAATCAAAAATCAGCAAGCGTTCATCCCCCCGAGTGTTACATATCAGAGCAATGACACCGACTCGAACTATTGAAGGTATACGGCCTTCACTCTCGATTACCTGCATGTTACCAACATAAGGGAAACATTCAAACAGAAGGGGTGAGATATCTAACAATATAATAAAGCGCATGATAATTAATATATTAAATTAGATCAATAATATCACCACTTCTCATCTCACAATCAACAATAATTACAGCATATATATACTCATTCATCAACATCAAATACACTTCATTATTCAATCATAAAATGCGACTCAAAACTATGCAAATGCATGTGGTACCATTGGAGCAGAACTCCCATCTCAAAAATCTGCCAATTAATAGAGGCATCAATAAGGCATAGCCTTCATCTCAAAATTTTGCCAATCCAGGCCATCTCAACGAGCATAAGCTCCATCTCAAAAATGCAATGTATGCGACTCTTCATGAATGTAATATCAACATCTCAATCATCTCAAAACACAACATCTCATAAACATCTCAGAACAACAACATCTCATAAACATCTCAGACCAAAAAACATCTCAATCATCTCAAAATAACAACATCTCATAAACATCTCAAAACATCTCAATTACAGCATCTCATAAACATCTCAAAATAATTCCTTAAACATCACTTATTTATCAAACGTCATTTGTTCATCATAACTATCAAACACAAATTTAATAGCCACATCTCACTATTAACTCGGTTGTATATCAATACTACAGCAATCCCTACTGTTATTCTGCTACTGTACATCATTATTGTCACTAATCCTACTGTCATATTCCTAACGGCATTCTCTAACATCTCATATTCATCGTTCTGTCCAAAATCCAACATAACTGTCAATCACGGGAATTAATTCTAAACCTTAGATTGGTTACTAGGATTACACCTCTTCATCATCATTTAAATCATCTAGAATAAAGTTCATCGCGTTAGCTAATCAACGCTTCGAACGGCATCTCAAACAGCATCCTACAACTCAAGCTACAACAATTCAAAATTGTTTCTGTCGAAATTAGTCAGTATGTATCGACACAAAATACTATGGATCGACTCATCCTGCTTCTCCTTTACACTATGTGTCGACACAAAGCCCTATGGATCGACTTATCCTGACTTCAAAACGCATCATGTATCGACACATGCATCGCACCGGTCGACTCATCCTGAGCCTCACACACTCATGTATCAACACATCCTCTCTTCGTGTCGACTCATCCTGAGTCTTGTACTTATCATGCATCGACATATCCTCTCTTCGTGTTGACTCATCCTGAATCCAACATCCTTCATGTATCGACACATCCAACTTGGGGTCGACACATCCTTCGACAGTCTGCATAATTTTTAATGTTTTCTACTGTAATTTCAATACGGGAATCATGTTAGTCCTACAAACCTCATTATCATCATTAAGAATCATCACCTATCATTAACCTCTAATATTACATCGATTAAACAATATCATAACGTCATTATTCATTCAAATGCATCAAATCTTCATCATACATCATCCAATTCAAGAACAAAAATAGCAATCACATCTAACCCCACATATTAAACATCATGAACCCAATTATAAAGCCAGAACCCCACCCTTACCTTGTGTGATCGGTGGATCTGGAACTGACTGTTTAACGCTGGTTCGCGAAATGTCGCGGAAGCAAGAGTCGCCACCGTCTTTTATTTTCTCCAATATGGAAAGGACAAAAGCACAGAAAAATTCCTTATTGAGATTAGCTCTCGGTTCGGGAGGTAGATTTATAGAAAGGGAAGGTGTTAGCACCCTTTCTATCCATGGTTATCCATGGGCTCTTAGATACTTGCTCATTTGTGTTTTCAAAAGTGTTTGCTTTTCAAGTGTGAGTGGGTTTGAAAAAAGTTTCGTTTAAAATTTCAGTTCGACTATTGTATCAGTCCTCAAGAGTGTTTGAAAAGTTGTTTTTGAAAGCTTTTTGCAAAGTGTCGGTGTGAAAAGAAGTTTTTGATTTGTTTTGAATTAGAGCAAGTATCTATGAGTTATCTACCTACCCTAAGGAATTAGGCTGTGTTAATGTCCTTAAGGTAGTGCCATCCCACCATTGAGAGGTAGGTAGCACCACCGTTGGAGGTGTTCGGGTCAATTCGAGTTTAGGGACAGTATGGCCACCGAGAAATAGTAAGATACCTTAGAAGCTACCCTTATGCCATTGATCTTTTTATTCCGAGGCAACCGTTTCGAGGCAACTTGTTTCGAGGCAACCGTTTCGAGGCAACTAGATCAATGGAACATAAGGACTCACTAAGACGTCCTATACTCGATGACCACGTTTCGAGGGGCAAGGCAACAGTGTGATCACCAGAGCAACAGTAGGACACCTTAGAAGCTACCCTTATGCCATGTTCATGGACATAAGGACTTACTAAGACGTCCTGTACTCGACGACCACGTTTCGAGGGGCAAGGCAACAGTGAGGCGTACCCTAAGAGTGGTGTGTGAATTGTGTGTCATTTTCAGTTATTATTTGTCTTGTCATGCATTGGGTGAGCTACGCTTTGATTTTATTTGGGCATACATTCTTTCATGTGATTAACAGTTTAAAGGGTGCGGAAATTAAAGTACGGAAAACGTAAATCCTACGCTATTACAAGGCGCGCGTCTATACATCGCCAAATCTTTACAAAGACCCGTTTTAAGTAAATAAGTGCGGAAAATAAAAAAAACAGTAAAAAGGTCCTATTTACTATTACATATCCGGAGCAATTACATAATAATCGAACAAATTAAATACGCGCGAATAAAGAAAAGGGAATTAATTTTTTTGTCTTTTTTTTGGTAATTAAATGAAATTGAAAACTAATTAATTATTTTAATTACAAGAAAATATTTTTTGACCTTTTTTATGTTTTTATGAAATAAAATAAAAAAAGAATTAAAAATGTCAAAAGAAAAAGCCTAAGTCTAAATTTGTTTTTATTTATTGTGAAAAAAGGTTAAAATTAACTAATTAAACTAATTAATTTGTTAGTATTTTATTTACAAAAATAATTACTAAAGTGAAATTAATAATAATAATAATAATTACATTTTTTTTTTGTTTTTTTCTGAATTTATGAAAATAATTATTTGTGAACTAACTAAATAATAATAATAATTAATAAAAGGAAAGAAAATAAGAAAAGAAATGCTAAACCAAGGAGGTGAAGGCCGGATTTTGGAGGTTTTACTCAAAATCATCCTTAGGCATCAAAAATTCCATCTAAGCCCATGGTTGTGATCGTCCATGTCTCCTGATCACGTTTATGCTTATGGTTTGTCCCAATTTCACCTGTAGACAAAATACCTAAAAACAAAACCAACGAACCCTAGGCACGGGTATTGTTATACGAAGCCTAAAAATGAAATTGAATATAGCAGTTACATTGGAAATTAGGCATGGAGTATGAATATGCTATTATTTTCCAGAAAAAGTGCAAGAATGGAGAAACATGATTTCGTGTATAGGGGTGAGTTTGAGACAACTTGCAGTGCTTGGTAGTGGACCTTAGGACGCGTTTGTGGTTGCTTTGGCTTCAGGGAGTGGCAAGGAAGAAAGCCACGTGCTTGCTTTGATCTGAAAATGTTTGCAACACCGCTTTAGATCTCTCACTTTTTTGGACAAATTTTGAACTTTTCCTCTGGCCGTTTGTGCACACTCTCCTTTTTTTCTAGGGTCTGAATGAGGCTTGCAAGGCTTGTATATATAGGCTTGGATGAGAATCAGTCACATTAAGGAGCTTTTAAGCCTTGCAATGAAGTTTTGATTTTCTCCATAATCACCATTGAAATAACTTGCCATATTTGCTCCAAATTTGAATTTTTTTGCTTGAAATAGGTCTTGAACGAATTTGGTATATGTTTTATGGTGTATCAAACCTATTCAAACCACAAAATATCCTCCCATTAATTTTCTTGATTTTTATTTGAATTTTAAAGATTTAAAATGAATTAAATCAAATAAAATTAAACAAAAATAGAAAAAATAATTTTTATTCTTGAAATAAAACATGGGACACGTGGGAGGTATGGCAAAGCTGAATCAAGTGGAAAAAGTGGGCCCCTTTTGTCAAAAATGAAGTTTCAAGGATAATTGACTTTGGCCCTTTCACAAACATTTCCCAACTTCTCCAATGCATATCTTGCTCAATTTTGAAGCTATGAACATGTTCTTGGACATTTTGGAAAGGTCTTGAAGTCCTCTAACCAATGCCTTTGGTCCCATGTCATTTTGATTTACCAATATCAAGTTATGGTCTTTGACTTAAAGTGCCCTTTTGTTGACTTTTGAAAATGACCTATAATGTTGAAATTGATAACTTTTTGTGAGAGCATTTCTTGGACTTGGAATGTGAAGATGAGTTGTAGGAAATGTCTTTCCCTTCAAAATGAGCATTGGATGGGATTTTTCTGATGAACCATGAAAAAGTTATGCCTTGGTCAAGGTACAGTTGACTTTTCAGCTGTCCAAAAATAGAAACTTTTGACACCTTGATGATTTTTGAGCCATGCTTGAGGAATCATGATCAAGATTTGACCAAATGATAATTGTGGTTTCAAAATAAGATGTTGACCAAAAATTTTGACTTTTGACTGCCAAATGACCATTTTGCCCCTGCAGTTGATTGTGAAGCAATTAGGGTTTTTGACTGTGCAACTTGACCTTGTGAGCCTTGAAACTTGACATGTAGGTGCTTGACAATGTTTATAGGCATGTGGGACTTGATTGGACCATTGAAAACCTCAACTTCCTTGAAGGAACCAAAACCTTAATTTTGACTGGCTTAGGAGGATGGTTGACTGTGCAATCCTTGGAGTAGCCTTGAACCATTTGAGGTGATGCTTGGCAAAACTTTTAAAGAATATGGGAGGGAAAATTTTGGGGTACAACAGTTGCCCCTGCTCAAACTTCTTAGACCTGAGGATGTAGATTGGCTTGTGTGCCTTTCGTGATCCGAGGGTGGAAGATGATTGAACACTAGAGTGCCCAGAAATTTGCACTCACATAGTAGAGTATCAGTAGTGTGATGTCGGGAATGGGCTTACAGATGCCATTTGGAGAGATGATGGGTAGGAGGATGGGCTTATAGATGCCATCTGGAAGTGTGACAGCATCTTGTCGAGAATGGGCTTATAGATGCCATTTGGAACTATAATGGATAGTTGAATCTGAATAAGAAATAGAATAGCTTCCGTGTCTGGGGCATATCTAGTCTATATCTAATTGTTGACGTCTGAACGAGTAGTAGAATGACCGCCGGGTCTGGGTATATCCATACTGCATGAGTAACAGAATATCATCTGAATCTGGATCGTATCTGGACTGAACAATGGAATAGCATCCGGGATGGAGCATCTCTAAGTTGTCTTTAGAAGTTTGAATCTGAATAAGCAATAGAATAGCGCCCGGATCTGGAGCATCTCTAAGCTATATCTCAAAGGAAATCTGGAATAAGTATCAGAACGTCGCCATGCCTGGGTCACATCTGAACTATCTTTAGAAAGAGTCTTGAATAAGCAAGAAAACAGCATCCATATCTGGAGCATGTCTAAGCTATCTCTGAAAGGAAATCTGGAATGAGTATCAGAACGTCGCCATGCCTGGGTCACATCTGAACCATATCTAGAAGGAGTCTTGAATAAGCAAAAGAACAGCATCCATATCTGGAGCATTTCCAAGCTATCTCTGAAAGGAAATCTGGAATGAGTATCAGAACATCGCCATGCCTGGGTCACATCTGAACCATATCTAGAAGGAGTCTTGAGTAAGCAAAAGAACAACATCCATATCTGGAGCATTTCCAAGCTATCTCTGAAAGGAAATCTGGAATGAGTATCAGAACGTCGCCATGCCTGGGTCACATCTGAACCATATCTAGAAGGAGTGTTGAATAAGCAAAAGAACAACATCCATATCTGGAGCATTTCCAAGCTATCTCTGAAAGGAAATCTGGAATGAGTATCAGAACGTCGCCATGCCTGGGTCACATCTGAACCATATCTAGAAGGAGTCTTGAATAAGCAAAAGAACAGCATCCATATCTAGAGCATTTCCAAGCTATCTCTGAAAGGAAATCTGGAATGAGTATCAGAACGTCGCCATGCCTGGGTCACATCTGAACCATATCTAGAAGGAGTCTTGAGTAAGCAAAAGAACAGCATCCATATCTGGAGCATTTCCAAGCTATCTCTGAAAGGAAATCTGGAATGAGTATCAGAACGTCGCCATGCCTGGGTCACATCTGAACCATATCTAGAAGGAGTCTTGAATAAGCAAAAGAACAGCATCCATATCTGGAGCATTTCCAAGCTATCTCTGAAAGGAAATCTGGAATGAGTATCAGAACGTCGCCATGCCTGGGTCACATCTGAACCATATCTAGAAGGAGTCTTGAGTAAGCAAAAGAATAGCATCCATATCTGGAGCATTTCCAAGCTATCTCTGAAAGGAAATATGGAATGAGTATCAGAGCGTCGCCATGCCTGGGTCACATCTGAACCATATCTAGAAGGAGTCTTGAATAAGCAAAAGAACAGCATCCATATCTGGAGCATTTCCAAGCTATCTCTGAAAGGAAATCTGGAATGAGTATCAGAACATCGCCATGCCTGGGTCACATCTGAACCATATCTAGAAGGAGATCTCTGAATAAACAATAGAACAGCCTCCGTATCTGGAGCATCTCTAAGTTATATCTGAGAAGAAATCTGGAATAAGTATCAGAACGTCGCCATACCTGGGTCACATCTGAACCATATCTAGAAAGGTGATCTCTGAATAAACAACAGAACAACCTCCGTGCCTGGAGCATCTCTAAGTTATATCTGAGAAGAAATCTGGAATAAGTATCAGAACGTCGCCATACCTGGGTCACATCTGAACCATATCTAGAAAGGTGATCTCTGAATAAACAACAGAACATCCTCCGTGCCCGGAGCATCTCTAAGTTATATCTGAGAAGAAATATGGAATAAGTATCAGAACGTCGCCATGCCTGGGTCACATCCGAACCATATCTAGAAAGGAATTTTGAATAAGCAAAAGAAAAGCATCCATATCTGGAGCATTTCCAAGCTATCTCTTTAATCTTTTTAACGTAGACATGCCCTGGCCGGATGCAGGTATCGAATCCACAATCAATCGCTCACAGACATGCCCTGGCGAGATACATGAATCGAATCTGGGATTGCGATAGTTGATAGTAATCATCTTTGTATTGACCTTTCCTGAAAAAAGGCAAAACATTAGTTATATGCAATGTCATGGTGCATGGAATGCGCGGTGTCATGACGTTTATAACCAAATGGATTGTAGAATGTGATGTTTATATCATGTATGAAAATGTGATGTTTGCGAATGTATTTTTGTCTAGGAAAATAAATCCTTGACGAATGCCGGGAGCTTATCCTGGGCTGATGTTGCAAGAATACCGGTAGGAGAAGATAACTCCGTTGGGGAATAAACTTGGCGAATAGATTACTCTGCGGGGAAATTACTCTAGCGATCTTGCTGGGGAAAATACTCTGTGGGAAGAGAGGTACTTCGCTGAGATGTTGTATGAGAACTCCGCTGGGGATACCATTGTTGAGTTACGTTTGGGAGGTTTGAGGAATTCCGCTGGGGATAGGAATACTTTGCCGAGGACGATCTTTCCATGGCAATTAGCTGAGGATAACCCAGTTATAAGCTCTGGCGAGGAATAACCTTCTGAATAAAGACGGGGAGAGATATGCTCTGCAAAGGATAAGCTTCCAGAATCTACTGGGGATAAGCTTCCTGTTGGGGAGATGGATTCAAACTTTCCTGGGGAAATCTTGAACTATACTGGACTCTCCTGGGGAAATTTTGAGATGTACTGGAAGTGACTCCACTGAATGCCTGGTATACCGCCAGGGAACAATCTTAGATCAAGACTGTCGGTGGATGCTTGTTAGGAATGTTCGTACTGCGCTGAGGAATGTTGAGATATGCTGGGGATACCCAACTTCCTTAAGGCTAACAGTATAACTCTGCTTGGGGAGAGTATGTTGACTTGCTGGCTCACTCTCTGGGGTTTTAAGATATCTGGTTATGTTCTTCAGCTGAACTTACCTTGGTACCTTGATGGATAGAGCAATTAGATCGCTTAGACCATTCATTATTGCCCCAGTTTCAGTGGGAGAAGGCACCTGTGGGGGTGATTGACAAATCTTCTGGTAGACAGGTGACGAGATGCCAGGACATAGTCGTACGCTTTAATCCCTAACTTTTGCCTGGACCGCCCTTTCGGGTTTTCAGTCCACCGGGATACCCATTTTTGCCCAAGCCGCCTTTTCAGGTTTTCGACTTGCCGGGTGTACAGATTTTTTCATTTCATCCCTTATTTTTGCCCGAACCCTTTTGGTTCGTCGGGAAGCCCTTATTTTTGCCTAGGTATGTCAACCTAGCGGGTCTTTGATTATGCGCAGTATTTTTTCAACTATGTCCATGCTCTCAGGATGTAGGGAGATGCCCCTGTTATTGATATTGCGTTGCTGTACCACTAGAAGATGTCTGATCAGGAAAGAATCGTTGTCGGAATGCCCCAGGTGATCCAGATGGAGATTTGCCCCAAGCTGGTTGGCCTTTTAAGAGATTCTCCGAATCTTGATTTAACTGCCCCAGATGATGGACAATGATCATGCCTGCCCCTTGGTTGGGAGTGCTTTTGCCCATAAGATATTCTTCGTGCGAATTTCTTTGCTGTTCAAACAAATAGTCATATGTGCAAGCAATGTTATTTCAAAAATGCAAAGATTATGTTTGTCTTGAAGATTTTGAAAAATGCATTTTTTCATAAAAAAACAAGTGAATTTTGTAAATCGTGATGTCAACTCGTTATTTTACCGCAAGCCTTAAGGAGTCAGGATACCTTTCATAACAGTATGCCTTCGAACTAACCCATGCTTCAGCTAGGACTTTTAAGGGTTGTAGCGTGGCCTGGTTCACGGTTTAAGAAACAAAGGATAAAGGCTCAAATTTATTTGTACCCACCCGTTCTTCGTGATGTTCTTCCAACCTAAACTCAGCTAATCGTGCGTTAGACCTTATTGAGTCTTTGCTTTTATATAGTGATGGTTCGGATACTGACAGTTTATTTTGACTAGGCAGTCATTCCTTTTTTGTTGAGGATTTGCATGACCTCCTTTTTTTTTGATTTCGCTATCCCTAAATTTTGCCTGAACTGTTTCTTTTGTGATTACAGCCAGCGGGATGCCCCAGTTTCGTAAGTCCCCTTTATAGGTTTTGAATTTTTGGGCTTATCATTTATTTTTTGATAATGACTGCCTATCCTTGTGATTATTCTGAACCATCACTGTCTTTTGTTTTTGGAAGGACTCCTTTGGTGTCATTCGTTATGCACTTGGACCAACTGAGAGAACTACCCTGCCCCAGGTTATGATAAAGGGTTTAAATTTTCGAAAAGAAAAACTCCTACTTCTTTGGCTCAGAGGGGTTGACGAGGGATTATCTTCCTTATAACTCCAGTGTTTAGGGATTGAAACAATGCATGTACCTCATCAGCGGGGTCTGTTCAAAAGCATACTGTAAATGTCATGGTATCGTTTTCGTCATCCTCCCTCAAGAGGCTTAGAATTATCAATCGAGAGTTGATCATCACAGAATATGAAAACAGTTTGAATATAGCGAATGCGAATATATTGATTCAAAACAGACATATGCGATGCATTGATAAAGTAATAAAGTTTGCTATGACAATAATTGTTTGAACAATCAAAAGAAAATTACAACTTGAAAAATTCTAATGAACAAAACTCCTCTAGTTTGAACTAGTCGTTTCTCCGCGGAAGATTTTCATCTCTCCATCTGGCATGAACTCCAGCACCCCTTCGTCAATCAAGTCCTGGACTTTGTTCTTCAAGGTCCAACAGTCGTCTGTAGCATGCCCCGGGTTGTCTGAATGATAAGCACAGCGAGTGTTGGGGTTGTACCTTGAAGGTGTCATATTCGGATTCTTAGGAGGATCCTTTAGAGTGATCAGATTGACCTCCAGCAAGCGTTTCAGTATAAAGGATGATGGTATACCAGTCCCTGAGAAATGTCTTCCAGGCGTATATCATTTACGCTGACTACCCCGTTGAGGCTGGGCTCGTGACTCCGAAGCAAGCTGAGGAGATTTTCCTTTGTCTTCTCGCCCCGCATGTGGTTGAATGATGACTGGAACTTCAACCTTGGTTGTTTGCCCCACTGGATTATTTTGAAGCAGCTTGGTGACGAGGACCCGGAGCTCTTCCTGTTTTTGAGCTAAGTCCTGAATGAGGGTCATTTGGCCCATCAACTGCCCCATCATTTGGATCTTCATGGTTGCCAACTCAATTTGTAGCCCTTCCAGCTGATCGTTCCTGATACCCCCTGCATTCCCTAGGGTCAGGTTCCTTTTGAGGAGAGCCTTTATTTCTTCTTGCCCCTGGGATAGGTTCAAGAACATTTCTTGCAGTTGGGAATTCTGAGCCCGGAGATCTTGGTTGTCCGGTTGGAAAGCCATTGCTGAAATAAACAGCGAAGATGGTAAGTGACCTGTCAAGAGGGTACCTGTTATGCAATGATATGTATGTATATATATGCAATGTTTTCAAGGATCTCGCGGGGTAAACAAGAAATTTGTTAGCATTTGAATCCGGTAGCTTGATTGAAGGAACTCCTTGTAGTTGAGAGTCTTTCTTCAAGGGTCAAAGGCTCACCATATCCAGTGGGTCATAGCCCCTGACTTTAGTCGTCATGTCTGGTTTTGATTTCCAAACAACCTTGGTTATGGGAACCTTCTTCAAGAGTCAAGGCTCACCATGTCAAGTGGGTCATAGCCTCCGACTCAGATCATTAACCTGGCTAGAGGAAAATAAATCCCCTTTGCCCCTTGCTAGACATTCTGATTCATCATGACCTGCATCACAAGCCCTTGAGATCCTTGAAACGGATTAGTCCTTATGAAGGATGCATGCAATGGTATGATGTTATGCTATGCATGGGGTACTGTAGGTAAACCCTGTTATGAGTCCCAATTAAGGACATAAACAAAACCTGCAAGAAACTCAGTAAACCCTGTTATGAGTCCTAATTAAGGACTATAAACAAACCTGCAAGAAATTCAGTAAACCCTGTTATGAGTCCCAATTAAGGACTATAAACAAAAACTGCAAGAAATTCAAGTGTCAGATAACAAGCATGCAAGTAGCCAAGTTGGAAGGCACACAAGTCACACAAGAGAACCCTTAGAGTTTAGGCCAGCATGAAGTTTGGGGTAATACCTTCTTGAAGTTGGTGGGCTCAACCTGTCCTATCAGAAGTAACCGGGTTCTAAGGGTCCCAATATCACTGGATTGCTTTCATTGTTCATCGTTTCGATTTAGCCACTGAACTGGCGACCGAAATATTCCAAGAAAACAACCCTCAATTGAGTGTAGTATCGAGTATCAACTAACCTCGGACTGCACCAAAGTCAGTTATCTCACTACCCTAAAGAGGCCAAGATTGTTCAATTTAAGGTTCCTAAGGTCAGTTGATGCTTCACGACACCACGCGGAGGCCCCGTACTCTCCTTGACTGAACTCAAGGGTTACCGGTACACACCAAAGTGCCACATCAACGTAGCAGACTGTTTCAACCATGTCGGTATACCCCACACAGTTCCCTCACAACCTTGTTGCTACTTTCTAAGAAGGTATCCCCAGATCCGGGTTAGGATCTATAGAACTCCCAAGACAGTCCCACAATTTAAAGCAAACAAGTCAAAGCAATTGAAAACACAGTTATGAACTATCCTAAGGTACACCTCACTTTATAAGACTCCCCAGCAGAGTCGCCAGTTCTGTGATCGGTGGATCTGGAACTGACTGTTTAACGCTGGTTCGCGAAATGTCGCGGAAGCAAGAGTCGCCACCGTCTTTTATTTTCTCCAATATGGAAAGGACAAAAGCACAGAAAAATTCCTTATTGAGATTAGCTCTCGGTTCGGGAGGTAGATTTATAGAAAGGGAAGGTGTTAGCACCCTTTCTATCCATGGTTATCCATGGGCTCTTAGATACTTGCTCATTTGTGTTTTCAAAAGTGTTTGCTTTTCAAGTGTGAGTGGGTTTGAAAAAAGTTTCGTTTAAAATTTCAGTTCGACTCTTGTATCAGTCCTCAAGAGTGTTTGAAAAGTTGTTTTTGAAAGCTTTTTGCAAAGTGTCGGTGTGAAAAGAAGTTTTTGATTTGTTTTGAATTAGAGCAAGTATCTATGAGTCATCTACCTACCCTAAGGAATTAGGTTGTGTTAATGTTCTTAAGGTAGTGCCATCCCACCATTGAGAGGTAGGTAGCACCACCGTTGGAGGTGTTCGGGTCAATTCGAGTTTAGGGACAATATGGCCACCGAGCAATAGTAAGATACCTTAGAAGCTACCCTTATGCCATTGATCTTTTTATTCCGAGGCAACCGTTTCGAGGCAACTTGTTTCGAGGCAACCGTTTCGAGGCAACTAGATCAATGGAAAATAAGGACTCACTAAGACGTCCTATACTCGACGACCACGTTTCGAGGGGCAAGGCAACAGTGTGATCACCAGAGCAATAGTAGGACACCTTAGAAGCTACCCTTATGCCATGTTCATGGACATAAGGACTTACTAAGACGTCCTGTACTCGACGACCACGTTTCGAGGGGCAAGGCAACAGTGAGGCGTACCCTAAGAGTGGTGTGTGAATTGTGTGTCATTTTCAGTTATTATTTGTCTTGTCATGCATTGGGTGAGCTACACTTTGATTTTATTTGGGCATACATTCTTTCATGTGATTAACAGTTTAAAGGGTGCGGAAATTAAAGTACGGAAAACATAAATCCTACGCTATTACAAGGCGCGGGTCTATACATCGCCAAATCTTTACAAAGACCCGTTTTAAGTAAATAAGTGCGGAAAATAAAAAAACAGTAAAAAGGTCCTATTTACTATTACATATCCGGAGCAATTACTTAATAATCGAACAAATTAAATACGCGCGAATAAAGAAAAGGGAATTAATTTTTTTGTCTTTTTTTTGGTAATTAAATGAAATTGAAAACTAATTAATTATTTTAATTACAAGAAAATATTTTTTGACCTTTTTTATGTTTTTATGAAATAAAATAAAAAAAGAATTAAAAATGTCAAAAGAAAAAGCCTAAGTCTAAATTTGTTTTTATTTATTGTGAAAAAAGGTTAAAATTAACTAATTAAACTAATTAATTTGTTAGTATTTTATTTACAAAAATAATTACTAAAGTGAAATTAATAATAATAATAATAATTAAATTTTTTTTGTTTTTTTCTGAATTTATGAAAATAATTATTTGTGAACTAACTAAATAATAATAATAATTAATAAAAGGAAAGAAAATAAGAAAAGAAATGCTAAACCAAGGAGGTGAAGGCCGGATTTTGGAGGTTTTACTCAAAATCATCCTTAGGCATCAAAAATTCCATCTAAGCCCATGGTTGTGATCGTCCATGTCTCCTGATCACGTCTATGCTTATGGTTTGTCCCAATTTCACCTGTAGACAAAATACCTAAAAACAAAACCAACGAACCCTAGGCACGGGTATTGTTATACGAAGCCTAAAAATGAAATTGAATATAGCAGTTACATTGGAAATTAGGCATGGAGTATGAATATGCTATTATTTTTCAGAAAAAGTGCAAGAATGGAGAAACATGATTTCGTGTACAGGGGTGAGTTTGAGACAACTTCCAGTGCTTGGTAGTGGACCTTAGGACGCGTTTGTGGTTGCTTTGGCTTCACGGAGTGGCAAGGAAGAAAGCCACGTGCTTGCTTTGATCTGAAAATGTTTGCAACACTGCTTTAGATCTCTCACTTTTTTGGACAAATTTTGAACTTTTCCTCTTGCCGTTTGTGCACACTCTCCTTTTTTTCTAGGGTCTGAATGAGGCTTGCAAGGCTTGTATATATAGGCTTGGATGAGAATCAGTCACATTAAGGAGCTTTTAAGCCTTGCAATGAAGTTTTGATTTTCTCCATAATCACCATTGAAATAACTTGCCATATTTGCTCCAAATTTGAATTTTTTTTTGCTTGAAATAGGTCTTGAACGAATTTGGTATATGTTTTATGGTGTATCAAAGCTATTCAAACCACAAAATATCCTCCCATTAATTTTCTTGATTTTTATTTGAATTTTAAAGATTTAAAATGAATTAAATCAAATAAAATTAAACAAAAATAGAAAAATTAATTTTTATTCTTGAAATAAAACATGGGACACGTGGGAGGTATGGCAAAGCTGAATCAAGTGGAAAAAGTGGGGCCCTTTTGTCAAAAATGAAGTTTCAAGGATAATTGACTTTGGCCCTTTCACAAAAATTTCCCAACTTCTCCAATGCATATCTTGCTCAATTTTGAAGCTATGAACATGTTCTTGGACATTTTGGAAAGGTCTTGAAGTCCTCTAACCAATGCCTTTGGTTCCATGTCATTTTGATTTACCAATATCAAGTTATGGTCTTTGACTTAAAGTGCCCTTTTGTTGACTTTTGAAAATGACCTATAATGTTGAAATTGATAACTTTTTGTGAGAGCATTTCTTGGACTTGGAATGTGAAGATGAGTTGTAGGAAATGTCTTCCCCTTCAAAATGAGCATTGGATGGGATTTTTCTGATGAACCATGAAAAAGTTATGCCTTGGTCAAGGTACAGTTGACTTTTCAGCTGTCCAAAAATAGAAACTTTTGACACCTTGATGATTTTTGAGACATGCTTGAGGAATCATGATCAAGATTTGACCAAATGATGATTGTGGTTTCAAAATAAGATGTTGACCAAAATTTTTGACTTTTGACTGCCAAATGACCATTTTGCCCCTGCAGTTGATTGTGAAGCAATTAGGGTTTTTGACTGTGCAACTTGACCTTGTGAGCCTTGAAACTTGACATGTAGGTGCTTGTCAATGTTTATAGGCATGTGGGACTTGATTGGACCATTGAAAACCTCAACTTCCTTGAAGGAACCAAAACCTTAATTTTGACTGGCTTAGGAGGATGGTTGACTGTGCAATCCTTGGAGTAGCCTTGAACCATTTGAGGTGATGCTTGGCAAAACTTTTAAAGAATATGGGAGGGCAAATTTTGGGGTACAACACCTTGGATTGAAGGTCACTCTACAATTACCACGTTGAATCTTTGTTCTTGTCGTCTTTCCACTTTTTCCAGCAGCTTCACATTCTCCTCAAATCCTTATTCTCTTCTTACTGCTTCCTCCTTCTATTCTTTCTCACAAATAATAAAATAACCTAATATTATCATATTATTCCTTAGTGGGCTCCAAACATACACCCCTTATTACTTCCACTCACACACTATAGGCCCACATTAAATAATATTAACTTCTAATATTATTTCACCACATAATAATATTATACCTCTAATATTATTATTTCTCCACTTAATAAAATAAATCCAATTATAATAACACTTCTTCACAAATATTCCAAAAATAATTTAATTAAATTACGGGCGTTACAACTCTCTCCCACTTAGAATATTTTCGTCCTCGAAAATTTACCTCAATCAAACAATTCAGGATAGGAGTCTCTCATCTTGCTCTCCAACTCCCAAGTCATGCTTTCTCCTGCAGCTCCTAACCAAACCACTTTAACCAAGGCAATATCCTTGCCCCTCAGAGTCTTCATTTCATGATCCGTGATCCGTACAGGTACCGTCTCCACCGTAAGATTATCTTGTACTTGTACATCGTCCATATGAATCACATGAGATGGATCTGAAATATACTTCCAAAGTTGCAACACATGAAACACATCATGCAAATTCGAAAGATTAGGCGGTAAAGCCACTCTATAAGCAACATTCCCCACTCTCTTCGAAATCTGATACGGTCCAATAAAATGAGAAGTGAGCTTCTTAGACTTCAATGCTCGCCCAACACCAGTCACATGTGTAACTCTCAAAAACACATGATCACCAGCTTGAAAATTTAAATCCTTCCTTCACTTTTCATGATAACTCTTCTGTCTACTCTGTGAAGCTTTCATCTTTTCTCGAATCAACTTCACCTTCTCAGTAGTCTCACGAACAAGTTCAGGTCCAAGTATTATACTTTCACCAGATTCATGCCAACGTAACAGAGTTCTACATCTTCGACCATACAACGCTTCAAAAGGTGCCATCCCAATACTAGAATGGTAACTATTATTATACGTGAACTCTATCAACGGAATATATGCATACCATGAACCTCCTTGCTCAAGAACACACGCCCTCAGCAAATCTTCCAATGATTGAATAGTCTGTTCAGTCTGCCCATCTGTCTGGGGATGATACGCTGAACTCAACCTCAACTTAGAACCCAACGCTTCTTGCAAACTCTTCCAAAAATCAGATATAAATATTGGATCTCTATCTGACACAATTCACAAAGTAACACCATGCAGCTTCACGATCACACTAATATAAATCTCAGCCAACTTCGACACTGGAAAACTGATGTTAATAGGAATAAAATGAGCTGACTTCGTAAGCCTATCAACAATCACTCAAATCAAATCATGTCCTCTTGAAGTACTAGGAAATCCCGTCACGAAGTCCATTTAAATGCTATCCCATTTCCATTCTGGAACTTCCAACAGTTGCATCAATCCTGCAAGCTTCTGATGTTCAACTTTCGACTTCTGACAAGTTAAACATGCATACACAAACCGAGCCACGTCTCTCTTCATCCCAGGCCACCAAAACAAACCTTTCAAATCTTGATACATCTTTGTAGCTCCTGGATGAATACTCAACTTACTTCTATGACTCTCTTCAAGTATCACTTTCTTCATCTCGGCATCATCAGGAATAGAAATCTGATTACGAAACCTCAACACACCTTGCTCATCTAGCTTAAAATCATAATTCTCAGCTTGATCAATCCCAACCATAAAATCTACTAGTTCCACATCCAACTTCTGAGCTTCTCTGATATTGTCTAGAAATTCATTATTAATCTTCAACATACCCAACATAACACTTTGCGGAGTAACCTCGCAAACTAAGCTCATATCTCTGAACTGCTCAATCAATTCCAACTCTTTAATCATCATTGCTGACATATGTAAAGTCTTTCGACACAACACATCAGCTACCACATTTGCTTTTCCTGGATGATAATTCAAACCAAAATCATAATCCTTTAACAATTCCAACCATCTTCGTTGCCTCATATTCAGCTCTTTCTGATCAAACAAATACTTTAAGCTCTTATGGTCACTAAACACTTCAAATCTAGAACAATAAAGATAATGCCTCCAAATCTTCAACACAAAAACAACTGCAGCAAGCTCTAAATCATGCGTAGGATAGTTCTTCTCATGAGTCCTTAACTGCCTCGATGCATAAGCAACTACCTTACCATTCTGCATAAGCACACCTCCTAAACCCATCTTAGAAGCATCACAATACACCACAAAAGGCTCTCCTGGATTAGGCAACATCAAAATCGGAGCCGACGTCAACCTCTTCTTTAATTCTGTAAAACTTTCTTCGCACTGAACATCCCACACAAACGCTCTACCTTTACAAGTCAACTTAGTCAACGGAAGTGACAACTTAGAAAACCCTTCAATAAACCTTCTATAATAACCAGCTAATCCCAAGAAGCTTCTAATCTCAGTAGCTGACTTTGGAGTTTCCCATTGCAACACAACATCAACCTTCGATGGATCTACAGCAATGCCACTACCTGAAATCACATGACCAAGAAAACTAACCTCTTTCAGCCAAAATTCACACTTGGACAGCTTTGCATACAACTTCTTCTCTTTCAAAATTTGCAATACTACTCTTAAATGTTCAGCATGCTCTTCTTCTGCCTTAGAGTAAATCAAAATATCATCAATGAACACCACTACGAACCGATCCAAATAAGTATGAAAGATACGATTCATATATTCCATGAATACTCCTGGCGCATTAGTAACACCGAAAGGCATCACCAATTACTCGTAATGTCCATAACGCGTTCTGAAATCAGTCTTCTGAATATTTTCATCATTCACTTTAATCTGATGGTAACCCGACCTCAAATCAATCTTACTAAACACACAGGCATCCACCAATTGATCCATCAAGTCATCTATTCTTGGAAGCGGATACTTGTTCTTAATCGTCACCTTGTTCAGCTGTCTATAATCAACACAAAGCCTCACGCTTCCATCTTTCTTCTTCACTAACAACACTGGAGCTCCCCACGGCGATACACTTGGTCTTACAAACCTCTTCTCAAGTAACTCTTCCAATTTCTTCTTCAACTCTGACAACTCTGACGTAGACGTCTTGTATGGTGCCATAGACACAGGTCTGGTACCAGGTACAAGATCAATTGAAAATTCAACTTCCCTCTCTGGAGATACATCAGGAATCTCATCAGGGAAAACTTCAGGAAATTCACATACCACCTGCAATTCCTCAATTATAGCTTGAGTCTCTACAGATAGCGATGCCACCAACGAGAACATCTGTGCCTCTTCTTGCATCAACTTTCTCAACTGTCTAGCAGACAACAGACCATCTTCCTCTTCCTTAGAAGTAGAAAACTTCACCGACTTGTCATAACAGTTAATATGAACACAGTTATGCTCTAACCAGTTCATACCCAAAATCACATCCAAACCTCTTAACGGTAAACAAACCAAAGCAACAACAAAGTCTCTCTCGAAGATCGACAAGGGACACTTAGCACACACAAAAGAAGTAGTCACCAATCCCTTGGCTGGAGTATCGACGACCATTTCTCCACTCAAAGAAGACAACACAAGACCCAATCTTTCAACATAATCAGCAGTAATAAAACAATGCGTAGCACCAGTATCAAAAAAAGTAATTAAAGGAGTACTATTAATAAAACATGTACCTCTAATAAGTCCATCCTCGGAAGCTGTCTGATCCTCCACCAAAGCAAACACTTTACCACTAGACTGGGCCTTCTTCGGTTTCAGACACTGGCTACCAACGTGACCTTCTTCTTTACAGTTGAAACAAACCACACTCTTGTGCTCACACTCAGATACAACATGTTCGTTCTTTCCACAACGGAAACACTTCTTCACTTCAGCAGTGCACACATTAATCTTGTGTCCAGGTTTCCCACACTTAAAGCAAATCACACCAGCAGGAGAATCTCCCCCACTAGTCCTCTGTTCATAAACAACTCTCAGCTTACCCTTACCAGCTGAGGCATCATAAGGTTTACCACGATTATGCGGGTGCTTATCCCTCTTCTCGCTGATAATCTTGTAATGAGCATTATTGTCCTCCTCATAAATCCTGCAGCTGTCAACCAAATCAGCGAAGACACGGATTTTCTGATATCCAACTGCTTTCTTAATCTCCGGGCGCAACCTATTCTCAAACTTAATACACTTTGAAAACTCAGCATTTTCCTCAGTGTAATGCGGATAAAACTTGGCCAACTCAGCAAACTTGGCAGCATACTCAACAACAAACATACTTCCTTGCTTCAACTCAAGGAACTCAATTTCCTTCTTACCACTGACATCTTCAGGAAAATACTTTCTCAAAAACTCCCTACGGAACACAGCCCAAGTGACATTCTCACCTGCAACTTCTAACTTCTGGCAAGTCTCTAGCCACCAGTCATCAGCATCAACTGCTAGCATATGAGTCCCATAATGAACCTTCTGCGCTGGAGTACAGTCGATCACGCGAAAGATCGTCTCAATATCTTTAAACCATTCCAATGCTCTGTCAGGATCATTACTTCCCCTTGAACGTAGGTGGATTCTCTATCTGGAAAGTCGCCAAGCTACGAGATTCAGCATTCCCGTCAGCATTCGGCTGATTTTCCATCGCATGAGCCATTACTTCTAAAGCAGCAGCAACAACAGCATCATTCCTTCCAGCCATCTCAACTTCTTACTATAACACGAACAACGATTAGAACTCAAATAACAATACTCGATTGTTAGACAACTACGACTCGACGACAAGGTCAGACCAACCTTTTGCTCTGATACCAGCTTTGTAACACCCCAATTCTACCCCAGCAAATTATGCGAGATAAATCAGAGTTATAAAATTTCATTCATACAGACGAATCGGGATGTCACAAATTCTTCCAACAAATTCATTGCATTCATCATGGATATATAACACTTATAATAAAACATCGGATGAACCATCAACATAGCATCCTTAATAAAATAGTTCAACAACTACGCAGCGGAATTCTTCAATAACATCTTTAAATAAAAACAACAACTTCGAAACATCACATATTCAATAATAATCAATTCAAGGTTCAACAACTGAAAATCAACAATCAAAAATCAGCAAGCGTTCATCCCCCCGAGTGTTACATATCAGAGCAATGACACTGACTCAAACTATTGAAGGTATACGGCCTTCACTCTCGATTACCTGCAAGTTACCAACATAAGGGCAACATTCAAACAGAAGTGGTGAGATATCTAACAATATAATAAAGCGCATGATAATTAATATATTAAATTAGATCAATAATATCACCACTTCTCATCTCATAATCAACAATAATTACAACATATATATACTCATTCATCAACATCAAATACACTTCATTATTCAATCATAAAATGCGACTCAAAACTATGCAAATGCATGTGGTACCATTGGAGCAGAACTCCCATCTCAAAAATCTACCAATTAATAGAGGCGTCAACAAGGCATAGCCTTCATCTCAAAATTTTGCCAATCCAGGCCATCTCAACGAGCATAAGCTCCATCTCAAAAATGCAATGTATGCGACTCTTCATGAATGTAATATCAACATCTCAATCATCTCAAAACACTACATCTCATAAACATCTCAGAACAACAACATCTCATAAACATCTCAGAACAACAACATCTCATAAACATCTCAGACCAAAAAACATCTCAATCATCTCAAAATAACAACATCTCATAAACATCTCAAAACATCTCAATTATAGCATCTCATAAACATCTCAAAATAATTCATTAAACATCACTTATTTATCAAACGTCATTTGTTCATCATAACTATCAAACACAACTTTAATAGCCACATCTCACTATTAACTCAGTTGTATATCAATACTACAGTAATCCCTAATGTTACTCTGCTACTGTACATCATTATTGTCATTAATCCTACTGTCGTATTCCTAACGGCAGTCTCTAACATCTCATATTCATCGTTCTGTCCAAAATCCAGCATAACTGTCAATCACGGGAATTAATTCTAAACCTTAGATTGGTTACTAGGATTACACCTCTTTATCATCATTTAAATCATCTAGAATAAAGTTCATCGCGTTAGATAATCAACGCTTTGAACGGCATCTCAAACAACATCCTACAACTCAAGTTACAACAATTCAAAACTGTTTCTGTCGAAATTAGTCAGTATGTATCGACACAAAACACTATGGATCGACTCATCCTGCTTCTCCTTTACACTATGTGTCGACACAAAGCCCTATGGATCGACTCGTCCTGACTTCAAAATGCAGCATGTATCGACACATGCATCGCACCGGTCGACTCATCCTGAGCCTCACACACTCATGTATCGACACATCCTCTCTTCGTGTCGACTCATCCTGAGTCTTGTACTTATCATGCATCGACACATCCTCTCTTCGCGTCAACTCATCCTGAATCCAACATCCTTCATGTATCAACACATCCAGCTTGGGGTCGACACATCCTTCGACAGTCTGCATAATTTTCTGTGTTTTCTACTGTAATTTCACTACGGGAATCATGTTACAGTCCTACAAACCTCATTATCATCATGATAAATCATCACCTATCATTAACCTCTAATATTACATCGATTAAACAATATTATAACGTCATTATTCATTCAAATGCATCAAATCTTCATCATACATCATCCAATTCTAGAACAAAAACAGCAATCACATCTAACCCCACATATTAAACATCATGAACCCAATTATAAAGCCAGAACCCCACCCTTACCTTGGATTGAAGGTCGCTCTACAATTACCGGGTTGAATCTTTGTTCTTGTCGTCTTTCCACTTTTTCCAGCAGCTTCACGTTCTCCTCAAATCCTTATTCTCTTCTTACTGCTTCCTCCTTATACTCTTTCTCACAAATAATAAAATAACCTAATATTATTATGTTATTCCTTAGTGGGCTCCAAACTTATACCTCCTTATTACTTTCACTCACACACTATAGGCTCACATTAAATAATATTAACTTCTAATATTATTTCACCACATAATAATATTATATCTCTAATATTATTATTTCTCCACTTAATAAAATAAATCCAATTATAATAACACTTCTTCACAAATATTCCAAAAATAATTTAATTAAATAATTAATTAAATTACGGGCGTTACATACCACCTTTCGTGCAATAGGGGATGGTTAATTTTATTAAAATAAAACACAAGTCTATTGGTTAATTTTATGAGATAAGACGTCATTGTCATTGTTTGTGTGGAAAAAACATACTTACTACCCACAATCATGAGAAAGGAGAATTTGCATCATCTCAAAGTGGAGGATATGGCTTGGATTTTAAAATCAACAATGCCTCACTCAAGACCCAAGTGGAAAATATCTCACTTCACTACATATTGTAGAAGTATAGTTGTTTGCATCACTACAAGGATTGACAAGAGCCTAATCTTTTAAGAAAAGTTTAAAGGTAAAAATCAAAGTGGCAAAGTGATTTGAAATGAGATTGATTGACTTTTAGTCTTCACACAAAAAAGTGTCAAAGTATTATTAAATTGATTGAAGTTTATTTATGAAAAGGATTTTTGAAAATGCATGGACATAAGTCCAAGTTTATTATTAAAGTGGTTCAAGTTTAGAAACAAGAAGGGTTTTTAAAAAAAAAGAGGGAGGATATTTTTGAAATTAAATAAAATGGGAGGAGAAGAAGAGACTATCCTAAAGCATAAGGTAAAAGCTAAGGATAAGGACCATCTAACCAACAAGAAGCCAAAACTTGACATTATGAGCCAAGATAGAACTCCAATTCTTTGGATTAAAACCAAGCAAGCAAAGATACTAGACCTTTTCGTGTGTATTAAGTCTTCACAAAAATTGGTCAGAGTAACGGCTGTATACGGGTGAATTCCAGATTACAGACAAAGGATGTAATCATAAAACCTGCACACAAAAACAAACAAGCAACCCAATGTCCTGAGGTAAACCTAAAGAGCTCCAGACAAAATAATCAGATAAGATCACAAGGTCTCCAAGATAGGCTAAGGTTTCTAATCCTGAGTCCAAGAAAAAGTCCCGTGCTCCATGATGCCAAGGATAGTAACCAAATAGTCCAAGTACCATTAAGAGTTTTTTAGGGTTTAAGTTGGTTATTAAGTATCTTAGAAAAAAGAAAAAGAAAAAGCTCAAGTGAGCAAAGTAAAAATGACAAGAAAATAAATGCTCAAATGAGCAAAGATGAAAATGGCATGAAATGTAAATGCTAAAAGTAAATAGTGCATAAAGCATAAAAGAATAAAAGCATAAAATAAAACAAGTCAATAATTAGTGGTTAGTTGGATGACCATCTTGAAACTTGCATTTGGAACTTACAAGCTTCACAATGGAAAAAGAATTGAATCAAATGGATGCTTGAGCTGAAAGTTACATGGAGTCAAAGTTGAAGAAAAAGAGTTGACTTTCCATACTTAGAAAAATTTCAAACTCTTCTTTAAAAATGACCTATAATCTTTTGTATCCAAACATGGTCTTCCACTTAGAATTTGCTTTTGACCAAAAAAGATGGAATGAATTAGACCTCTTTAATGACACTTTGAAATTTGAACCACTCAAAATATCCAAAAATTGAGCAAGTTATGACTTGTTGAAGTTGGCCAAAAATCATGAAATGACCTATAATCTTTTGCATTCTTAAGGCAACTTCCATCCATTTTTTCACTTTGCACATAAAAGAAGGCATGAAGTATACATCCTTAGGATAATCATGAAAAATGAATGGGCTCAAGGTGATCAAAATTTACCAAGTTATGATCATTTGAAATCACATTATGAAAAATTGGGGGTTCATCTGGAGGACTTGTAATCTTTCCTCTTCACCAAGTTTCTTCCACATGAAAAATTCTTGAAACTTTTGAAGTGATTTGTTGGTAACTCTTTGAAGAGAAGAATGTTTTTGGAATCACTCAAAAATACCAAAAGATGAGCAAGATATTCCCCTTTAAAGTCCAAAACCCTAGCTTCTAGATCATGAGAATGCTTGGTGGAACTTTGTCAAGTTTGAACAAACTTTTTGTGCCAATATTCTTCCTTTGTGAATAGGATTTGTTGAGGAGGATGATGAGGACTCATGGCCACCAGAACTACTTCCATACCAACATCAAAACAACTTCAATGGTGAGGTTTGGATCTCTCAAGCTTTTGACTAGGGCATGGAAATAAACTCATGAACCCATGATGCAACTTGCTAAACCTCATTGCCTTCACCTACATTATTAAGTAGTGAGACAAACCAATATTTTATTTGTTAATATAGAGAGAAAATCAAAGCAAAATATCCATGATCACCAAATAAAACAAGTCAAGGTGCTTGGTGACTCCTCAAAGAGTAAGGTTAAAGATAGGGAGAGGAACCAAAAGCCCTAATGTGATTTTGTGGTGATTAAAACAATATGGTATGATGAAGGGATCTTAAGGGAAAAAATTGGGGTACAACAGGGACGTCCACCTCCCCGTGCACCATTCTCTTTGAACCGTCAAAAGCCCTCACTATAATATTGATGGGCTTCAAGGTCAAACCTTCATAGTCTAGTCTACCCAGAGCATTCTTAGGCAGCACATTTAATGATGAACCAGTATCTACTAGGACATGGGCCAAAGTAGTGCCCTTGCATTCGACAGAGACGTGCAACGCATTATTGTGCTTCCTTCCTCTAGGAGTCAAATCAGCATTAGAAAAGCTTAAACCGTTATCGGCCGTTAGACTGGCCACACAATCTTCAAATTGGTCAACAGAGGTTTCCTGGGGCACATGGGCAGTTTTCAAGAATTTCACCAAAGCCTTCGCATGAGCTTCGGAGCACAATAGTAAGGCTAGCATTGAGATCTTTAAAGGGGTCTGTCGCAGCTGTTCGACCATATTGTAGTCGCTTTTCTTGATAATTTTCAAAATATCTTCCATTTCTTTCTTGGAAGCCTTTAGGGTAGATACTGAATGTGCCTTCGTCTGGACAGGCTCAACCAATATGTCTTTGCCCTGAGTCTCGGTCGACTTGGTGATAGGGGTGTCAACAGGGGTAATCACAGTGATTGTAGTAGCAGTATCAGCAGGAATGAAAGTAGGAATGATTACAGGACCAGTAACAGCTTTCGGAGGAGAAATATTCAGGGAGAACACTCTTCCACTTCTTGTAATTTTGCTGGTTCCAACAATGTTGACAATGTCGGGGTCAACCTTCTTGGAAACTTAGTCTTCATCAGCCAGCCAATCTTGCTTGACGCTGTGGTAGTAGATGTCACCCCCATAGTTCCAAGGAGCAATTTTGTCTGAGGAGTATGGGATTGGCCCTGGCATAGTGATTATCAGCGGAGTGACCTTCGGAACAGATGTAATCCTGACGGGTCTTTTGGTGGAGACCCTGGAAGGATTGGCGGAAATGGTTATTATTGAAACATCTTTGCAAGAAATAGTCGGGATGGGATTCTTCTCAATCAAAATCTCTCTATCATCCATCAGGCGCTGAACACCTGCTTTCAACAAATGACAACCAGCCGGTAAAGATAAACAGAAATGGCAACCTTCTCCACAGCCCGAAAATAAACCGACCTTCAATAAGTTCCACTAAACCATCATAAACGGAGTAACAAGTTCTTCGACAATAGTAAAAAACATATCATCTTCAACAGCATTAACACCACGACCGTGCTTGGGCATATGAGCAGTGAGAACATTTGGAGTTTCAGGGGCGTCAAACTTAATTTCCTTTGCCTCGAGAAGGTATTATAATTTGTTTTTCAAAGCCCATCAGTCATTTGTATCATGACCTGGACTTTCCGAATGATAAGCACGGTGGACATTTGGATTGTAGCGGGGAGAGGTAGTGTTGGGATTCTTTGGAGCTTCCCGCAAGGATACCAGATTAGATTTCAATAAATAAGGAAAAACTTAGGATAAAGTCATATTTATCTGGGTGAACTGTCTTACCGGCCTTTCTGTTCTCTACTGATTATTCCTCTGTTGAGTGAGTGCAGGCTTAGGTATCATGACAGCCCCTACCGTTGGACGGCGTTCAGTTATGTCCTGATTCTTTTGATTGTACCCAGTGCTAACCTCTTTCTTCCCAACAAATGGCTTCCTTACTGCACTGGAGGATGCATCCTTTTGGATCTTCCCACTCTTAATTCCAGCTTCTACTCTTTCCCCTGTCAAGATTAATTCAGTAAAGTCGGCCGAGGAACTTCCAATTAGGTGATTAAAGAATGGACCAGACAGGGTACTCAGAAACATATCCACTAGCTCCCTATCAGACAGGGGAGGCTGGACTCTTCCTGCTAAGTCCCTCCACTTCTGAGCATAGTCTTTTAAGTTCTCGCTCGAACCCATAGCCATACTTTGGAGTTGAGTACGGGTGGGAGCAAGGTCTGCATTATACTGATACTTCTTATAGAAAGCAGCGGCCAGGTCTTCCCAATTATGGATGTTGGACCTCTCCAGCTGGTAGAACCAATCTAACTGAGTTTCGGATAGACTATCCTGAAAGAAATGTACCCATAGGTCTATGTCAGTGGTGTGAGGCTGTATCTTCCTCACATAAGATTGGAGGTGCATTTTAAGACATGAAACCCCGTCGTACTTGGAAAACACGGGTTCCTTAAACTTTTTTGGAATGACAATCCCAGACACCAAACCTAGCTCTTCAAAGTCCAACCCAAGCACTTTCTGAATCTCCATTTCACTCAGACACTCTTCCAGCTATTTTTACTTTTCATCGGTCGGAGGATACTGCTCTTCATTGTAGTCAGTCTCATTGTCATATTCATGCGAACTAGGGTCATCCTTTCTTGTCTCGCCCTCTTGGTTATATCCTTCTTTGGATGAAGATGTCAGCTCAACTACTTGCCTTAGCGGTCCTTTGAATCTTCTTCCCAGATTTACCACACCAGTTGTCCTCCTTGGCTTCTTGGTCTTGTTTTTAGCAATCAAGGCTTTCAGTTCCTGTTGCCATTTGGCTAGAGCCATGATCATCTATTGGAATTGTGCGTTCTGAGTCTGTAAGTCTTTCACAGTTTGTTCTAGAGCCATTGTTGAAATAAACAGCGAAGAGGATGAGAAACCTGCTTTAAATCTTGTTTATGCAATGATATGTATGATATTCTTATGCAATGAAATGTCTGCAAGGACCTTATTGTATTTAAGCTCTTTTAAACAAAACAAAAATCAAAACCTTTTATTAGTAAGTTTTTAAAGAAACAAAAGATTATACAAGGATAAACATTGAAAGGCAATTCCTAAGTCTCCCATGGGAGCTCTCTCTTGGTGTTGAGGTAGGTGTTGAGGTTCCTCTCTTCATGAAGTTGTTTTGTTAATTCCAGCACCTTCTTCTCACTTGCATAGAATTGAGCCTCAAAAGTATCCCATTCTTCCTTGAGCTGGATCCAAGGCTTTTGCAACTCTTCGAAGTTGGTTGGCATATCAGGATGGAGAATAATACGGGACTCACCCTCTTGAACAATAGGTTTTAAGATCACAGGTAAGATGGAATCGTATGGCATCATAAGACTTTGGGCTCGAGCTCTCACCCATATGAGGTAAGGTTCCAAAGGGATGGAGTTCTTACGTCCCTACGTCCTACTATCAGTCTTCTTAACAATGCTCCGAGAGCGGATGAACCTCTGACGATAATTTTGCAAATCATCTGAGTAGTTGAACACAATACCCTAGATGAGCATATCTGGTGGACCATCTCTCCATGCATAGCCAAACTGACGTAGTGCTAAAGAAGGATTGTAGGTGATGCCCCCTAATGCCCAGGAGTGACACAATAGGAAATTCTCCGCAACGATCAATAAAAGAAATGTCCACTTGAGAGCAAGGACACTAATGGATATCTGAATGAGAGAGAGACATTAGTCTTTGACTCCATCTTAAGCTTACATTTTGCATTATTGACCGAGGAAGGTGCGAAATAAACCACCTATATAGCATAGGGGTGCAGCACATGAGAGTTCCTCGCTTCTTTAGATTACGAGTATGGAGAGAATGTAGGATATCCCCAAGCGATGTAGGAACCAGATTGTGAGCAAGAAAGATGTTGATGGAATTCACATCTATAAGTTGATCTGAATTAGGAAACATAACCAAGCCATAGATCAAGAGGGCTAATACACCTTCGAAGGCATGATAACTCATAGCATCCAGGAAAATCCGAGCTTTCTTCATCAGGAAATTTGCAAGGAGACTCTTAACTACAATTCTTTTTTCCCAATTAGACTCGATGTCAGATGGTTTCAAGTGCAAAGCTATGGAAACATCTTCAGAAGCTGGGTCTTGTTCTAAACCAGTGAAAGGTACTCGTTCCAATATAGGTAAACTAAGTAACTTAGAGAATTCCTCTAGGGTAGGCACCAGTTGATAATCGGGGAATGTGAAGCAACGATAATTAGGGTCGAAGAACTGGAATAAGACACTCATCAAACCTTCGTCGAACCCGGTAGTAACCAAACTGAGCAAGTGACCATGTCTTTTATGGAATGATGAGTCTTCGGGGACTTTCAAGACTAATTCCTTGAGCTTAGGAGGAACTTCTGTGAAGTGAATCCGGATGGTTTTTCTGCGACCTGAATTCATACCCTACAAAACAGCAAAGAGGTAAATTCAACAGGTCCTTGAAATGATTAGTATATATGAATGTCTATGATGCTTATGATGTCATGATTATGCTTAAAATCACAGATAAACATAACCAAATCACACAAAAGACCTTAGGTTCAAAGGCTTGCATGAGGTTTTAAGGTAAGTATCCTCTTGAGTGTTCAGTTGGCTCAACTTGTCCTATTAATAGTAACTGGGTTCTAAGGAGTCTCAATATCATTGACCTTCCCTTCAGAATTGTTTCAGCTCCGCACCGAAGTATTGCAGCCAAAAATCCTGAAAGTTCAGCCTCTATGAGTATAGTATCGAGTATCAACCAATCTTTAGTCGGAACCAAAGCTGGTTATCTCACTACTTCCTAATGGCTAGGATGATTCAATTAAAGGTTCTAAAGTTCAGTTAGCGCTTAGTGACACTATGAGGAAGCCTAATGTTATCCTTAACTTACTTAAGGAACATTAGTACAATCCAAAGCATCGCGCTAACGTAGCCACCACTTCATCCGTATCGGTCTACACCGTACAACCTCCATGATTTATTGTTACTTACCTAATAAGGTGCCCCAGATCCGGGTGTAGGCTCTTTACAAGAATACCCCCAATAAGCCCTCAAAAATAAAGCAGTCAAAGCAAACAAAGAAAGAAATTTTAAAATGATCTAGACCCTAAGGTAAACCCCCACTTTATTATTTTCCCCAGCAGAGTTTCCAGTTCTGTGATACGATGGAAGAACCGACTGTTAATACTGGTTTGTTTTTTTTGTTCGCAAATGTCGCGGTAAGCAAGAGTCGCCACCGACTTTTCTTTTATCCAATAAGATAAGGGTGAAAAGAACATAAAAATACCTTTTTTCGAGATTTCTGAGTAAGGGGGTAGATTATGGAAAGGGAAGGTGTTAGCACCCTTTCCATCTGTGGTTTTCCACGGGCTCTTAGGTACTTGCTCATTTTTGAAAATTTCTTTTGTGTTTGTGTAGTTTTAAAAGCTTTGAAAACGCCTTAGTGCGGTGATTCACTTTATGGTAACTCTTGTATCAAACATCAAGAGTGTGATAAAGCATTTTGAAAACTTTGTTTGAAAAATGTTTGAAAGTGTAGGGTGTAAAAGTATTTTTGAGCAAGTACCTAACAGTTATATACCTACTCGAAAAAAGACTGTTCTTTTCCTCCTATCCTTTAGACCATGTTATCCTACTATTAATGAGTAGGTAACCCTAGTCGTTGGATGTTAAGGGACTATTGAAAGGGACGTAATGGTCATTGAAGGAAACATGTAAGGATACCTTAGCATTTTGAATGGACTATCATCATAAAATCATTTCTCGTAGGCAACTTGTTGTACCCCAAAATTTGCCCTCTCATTTCTTCAACATTTTCTCATCACAAGACCCTTGGAGCTCAAGAACAAGTTAGGATTTGCTCTGCTCAAGACTCCTCCTTGCACTGTTGACCCAAATTAGGGTTTGAGTTTGCACAAAGATGTTTTGACCTAAAATTCCCAAAATGACTTTCATGCTTCATGTTGGACTCACAAGTTTATCCATACCAAGTTTCAAGCCTTGATTCCAATCTTTGCCCAATCAATTGGACAGTTGACCTAGAAATCAGTTGTATTGGGAAAAAGTCAACTGTGGTCAATTGACAGTCAAACCTCATGATTTTTTTTTTACCCACATCAACATTATGAACTCATATGGACCATTTGATCAAGTTTGGATCACAATTCCACAAGAAATTTGATCAGATCACCAAAAGGGAAAAATGGTCATTTTTAGGGTTTTGACTGCACAAAGGCAATTTTTGACTGTTTGACCTAGCCAATGGAAATTCAAGCTCACATATGGACTCAAGGACTCAATGACATGGTCTTGACACATTCAACAAGTTCAAAAGATCCCAAATGCACAAGATTGACAGATGAATTTTCCAGTCAACTGATCAAAATTTGACTATATACTGAAAAGTCAAACTTTGACTTTTAGGTCAAAATCAAGTGTCAAGATTCATTTTTCATCAAGACATGTCAAATTATGAAGCTTTTTCATCAAGAAATCAAAAATTACAAATTAGGGTTTGAAATGAAGAAATTTCATAACAGAAATTTTCTAAGTTATGAAATTTCCTAATTTTTTCCTAACTTTGTCCCATTTTTTCATCAAGATATATTTGGATTCAAACAAAACTCAAAACATGAAAGTTATATTCCATTGCAAAATCTACAACTTTGATTCACAAAGTTTTCTCAAAATAAGCTTGTAGCTCAGGTTATGATTTTTGGAATAGGGTTGCAAAACATTCTTAACTTAGAAATTTTTTGACCTATTTTAGGCAGGATTTTTGCCTAACTTCATGGCCACTTTTCACATGCTTCCACTTGGAATTTCAACTTGCATTACAAAGATGGATTGTAGTACACATTCCAAGATTTCCAAATTATCCAAGAACTCATAAAACACCCTTGTGGTTAGGGAGATTCGAATTTGTCAAGATGGGCAAAAGTCACTTTGTTCATGGCCAAATTCATGTTCATAACACTTTGCATTTTTCAAGTCAGCTTGCACAAGCTAGGTTACAGGCCTCTAATACCATTCTTACTCAATAATTCAATGCTAAACCATTGTGCCAAGGTGTTATTTTATTCATTTGGTCATTACATGAAAGATTAACCTTTAAATGGATAAAGCATTTTTGCCATTTTGGAAAAGGTACACTTTATGTCAAATACAAATCCAAGAGGCATGGGCAAAATCTTGAGGGCTAGCATTTTGTACTCAAATCACTCTGATCAAGAACAAGAGGTGCAGCATAGTTTAGGGCATTGGACAGGCTGGTATAGAAACTTGTATTTTCTTACTTATCAAAGAAGCAACATTGCAAAACCAGTCCAACATTGAGCTCATGTCAACACAAGCTAAAACAAACACCTTGAACATCTTCCAAACATAAAACCAGACCTAAGGCACGACCAAACCACCTTCAATACCTCATCATTCACAGAAATACCTTCTTGCTGCAAAAACAGAGTCTCTTCTGCAACTTGAATCCCACAGCATCATTTCATCGTGCGTTTTCATCCAAACCAGCTCAAACACATTCTATAACATCCATACAAACTATCCCAAGCCTTAGATATAGACTGTAACACCTCTAGCAAAGTGTGCCATTTTCATTTTTCATCTGTGCAGGTTGAACTCTATAGCTTGATACAGTAAGATTCAAGGCACACCAAGCATTGGAGGAGCATCCTTGGACCTCAAGCAAGTTGTACAAGTCCTCACACTTCATTGAAAGTACCTCCATTGTTGTACACGATTCAAGCTGAACAGGTAAAAGTTTGAACTTCTATCTCTCAATCCAGGCATATATAGGCTTATGTTTGTGAAGAAAGTATGTCCTACTCATGGCCCTGAAGCTACCCATATCATTACTTTTCATTTATGTTGTGTGTGCTGAGAGAATTTTGAACCTGAACATTGAAAAAAAGTTAGGTCAGGAATTGGGGGAGAAGAAATTCTCTCTCATTTCTGAGAGTTAGATCAAGTTCTTTATATGTATGAATTCGTGGTTTGATGCTCTACATTTTTGATGCTATAAGTTTTTGTTAAAAGTCAAAGAATCAAGAGATAGCAGTTGGAGAAGGAAACACGCGTTTTCTTGTTTGGAAGGTTGTTGGAGGTTGAAGACAAAGTCCCTTGGGCTGGGCCTGATTCATTTTTCTGTTTGCACACTCATTTTCCACTTACACCCCCTTGGCCCATTGTGTGTTTTTTTAATTATTTTTGACTTTTTATTTTTTCTTCTGACTTATTATTTTTTTTCAAAACATAAAAAATATTAAAAATATTTTTCCACTCATTTTTGCATTTATTTTGAATTTATTTGCTTTATTAAACTTGTACATATAAATAAACATAATACTTTTTTATTTAAAATACTAAAAAATAACACAAAATACATCTTATTTTCTGATTTTATTTTATTTTATCTTTTGAAAACATTTTCTTAAAATACACTTTTTTTTTATAAATAATAAATATTTTATTTTTTGTATATATTTAGTATAGTTAATATATAATATAAATACTTATATATTTATTAGAATATTTAGGATAAAAATACAAAAATAATACATTTTTATTTTTATTAATATTTAACCTCAAAAATTACATTTTTACAATATACTTCCCTTTTATTTATTTTTTGTATATAATTAATAAATATTGTATATAATATAATTAATAAATACTATTTATTTAGAAAATTAGGGTTTTGCCCTAAACCATGAAAATATCCAAAAATTAACCTCTTTTTATTATTTTCATTTCACTTGTAAATAAATCACATACACTTACACAAATACAATACACATTTGCTTATCTTTTATTCTTGTACATTGATTCATTTTTACATTGCGATTGATTCGATTTGGTTGTAAATTATTTGGACACTACTCTCCTATTAAAGTCTCGTCCCCATTTGAACATTTGTACCCCCATCCTCATGATTATTTTGTAATAATTTAGGACTTTAAATTCCGCATTTTAAAGCTTTCTAAATATGCCATGATAGACTTAGGGTTTGTATGCAAAAATCAAATAACAAATAGCTTGACCTAATTCAAAGACAAAAAGCATGAAAATGGACAACACCAATCACACTTGCACCCCTAGGGTTACTCCACTTGTTGCCTTCAATAATGGGCCATGCTTGCATGTTGAGTGTCTTTGGCAAAACAAAACAATTCAAAAGATCATAGTCCCTCGATGACGTTCTCGAAAGTTGCCTAAAAAATGATCAAGTCCCTTAAAGGAAATTGCCAAAGACACTTGGCACTATTGCATTCATGGTCTAAACGATGACCCGCGCCCGTCCCGTATACATCCTAACACAAGATTTTCCACCAAATACAATGGTGGAACAATACTATTAAAAGGGTTAAAACATAGGAAAGATCTTTGAGAAATTTAGGGTAGATAGCTCTTGATTACTTGACCAATCTTGCAAAACAATCCTTGCCATTTTTCAAAACACACATCACAACACACTTTCAAAACAACTTTCAAAAACATGGAAAACTTTTTCAAAAGATATACACCTTTGTATACATTCAAACATGAATCATTACAAAGGTTGCCACAACAATGGCCTCTTTTCAAAACATTTTCAAATCCACACGCAAAGCACCATTTCAAACAATTGAAAATCAAAGGCAAGTGATATAAGCAAGTAACTAAGAGCCCATGGATAACCATGGATAGAAAGGGTGCTAATACCTTCCCTTTCCATAATCTACCCCCCGAACCCAAGAAAATATCTCAAAGGTTTTTGCTGTGCTTTTTAACCTTTCCTTAGGATAAAATAAAAAGTCGGTGGCGACTCTTGCTCAACCGAAACATTTGCGAAAACAAACACAAAACCCAAGTCAGTTCTCCCACCGTATCACAAAACTGGCGACTCTGTTGGGGACATACTTAAAAGTGGGGTTACCTTAGGATTAGACCACTCTTGTTTTCAATTGCTTGCTTTGTTTGCTTTTATATTTGTGGGCTTTGCATCGGAGTTTCATAGATCCTAACCCGGATCTGGGGAATACCCTTTAGGTAGCATAAGCTGTGAGGGACCTGTCCGGCGTAGACCGACATGGGTGAAGCAGTGGCTACGTTGGTGTGACACCTTGGTCTGTACCGATATCCCTTGTGTTGCAACGAGGAGAATATGGGTCTTCTAAGGAGTCATTAAACACCAACCGACCTTAGAACCCTAAATTGACCCAACTTGGCCATAGAACGGTAGCAGTATGCTACACTCATTGAGGCTAAACTCTCGCGATGGTTCTGGCTACAAGAAAAGATTGCGATGCTGGATTTATGACCGATTGAGGGTAGTCAGTGATATTGAGATCCTCTAGAACTCGGTTACTTTTGATAGGACAGGTCTTAACCAACAAAACTGAAAGAGGGTAATACATAAACTTCATGCTGGCCTAAACTCTAAGGGCTGTCTTGTGTGACTTGTGTGCCTTATCATGCTTGCCTTTGTGAATACTTGTGGTGTGCTTTATCATAACATCATACCATCATGCCATTGCATGCATCCTGCATAAGGACTGGCCCATTTCAAAGACAAGAGGGTTTCATCTTTGCTCTGTTTTGTAGGACATCATGATGCCCATGCGTAGGAATACTATTCGGCTCAACTTTGTTCAACCACCTACTTTGCTCAAGGAATTGGTTGATAGGATCCCAAACACTACTTCCTTCATCAAGAGGCATGGTTCTCTTCTAGGTCTAGTCACTTCAAGGTGGGACCAACAGTTGATGAGTGTCTTGACTCATTTCTATGATCCCCTGTACCATTGTTTCACTTTTCAAGACTTCCAACTGGTCCCTACCCTGGAAGAATTCTCCGAGTTACTTGGTATCCCTATTTTGGAGCAGACTCCATTCACTGGTTGGGAGAAGACTCTTAGGCCTGAAGAGATTGTTGCAGCCCTTCCCTTGACCAAAGAAGAGGTAATGGCTAACTGGGAGACTAGAAGTGGAGTTAAGGGCTTTTTGGCTAAGTTTCTAGTTGGCAAAGCTAATAGTTTCTGGAATGACTTAGACTTCAAGGCGTACGAAGACATTCTGGCCCTCTTAATCTATGGTCTAGTATTGTTTCCAAATCCTGATACCTTTATTAATGTCAACTCCATAAGGATCTTCATCTCTCGGAACCCTGTACCCACTCTCTTGGGTGATATCCTGCAGCAACTCTATGCTCGTACTGTCCGAAGACGGGGAACCCCGTGGTGTTGTGCTCCTTTGTTAGTGAGGTGGTTTATTTTGCACCTCCCTAAGTTCGTGCTAAAGAACCAAGAAGGAAGAGGCTGGGCTCACAGGTTAATGTCTCTCACTGATAATGACATCATTTGGACTCTCAGAGGTTTGGATGAGGTATCCATTATTGATCGTTGCGGAGAATATCCTAATGTTCCATTGATCGGTACCCAGGGAGGAATCTTTTATAATCCATGTTTAGCTCTCCGTCAGTTTGGAAGAGCCAGAAGAGCAGGGCCTCATGAGATGTTGGTACCTCACATCGGTTTTTAGTTTCAGGTAGACAGTGATGAGCTGCGCCGTAGATTCATCAAGGCTTAGGACAGAATTCACAAAGCTGACCCACATGAGTTCGGATCGAAGACTTCTCTACCAATGGAACCCTACTACAGATGGGTCTGCATCCGTGCTCAGAAGTTAGGTATGCCATACGAAGCTGTCAGGCCTATCATTCTTGAATTTCCTGATGAAGACGGGGTTCCTCCAACTGTCCTCCCTCCTCAGATACCCACTGATGTTGATACACTAAAGAGATCTTGGGCGCAGCTACAGGAAGAGCGGGATTCTTATCGGGAAAAGTTCAACGAACAGGAAAAAAAATCCAGAAGCTGACTAAGCAATTGGAGAATGAGCGGATCCTGAACGACTATATCCGTACTGAGAAGAGGAGGCCATGGGAGCACTGATGGGCTTTAGATGTTTCTTTTACAGCTTTTATTTCCTTTTCAGTATTTTCATTCTTGTAATGCCTAAGGGCAATTTGTGGAACAATTTAAAGTTTGAATCTAATGAAGTGTGTTTCCTTTTTGTCTACAAATTTGAATCCTGATTGTCTTTGAAAACATAAATCATACGCATCTCATTGCATCATATGCATAACAGGTACCCTTCTTCTACAGGTTGCTTAATCTTCTTTGCTGTTTATTTCAGCACTCAATCATCATGTCTTCTGAGCCTACTATCGAACAAGCTATCAAGGCCCTCCAGGCCCAGAACGCCCAGTTTCAAGAGCTGGTCATGAGCTTAGCCCAGGGTCAACAGGAGTTGAAGACTCTGCTTTTGAAGGAGAAGAAGAAGAAGAAGAAGAAGAAGAGGACTACGCTGTTTAACACTGGACGGAGGTTTGGGAATACACTGCAAAATAAGGCTGATCATTCTACTTCCTCTGCAGGGAAGGACAGTCCCCAAGGGGGAAGGGTTCCTAGTCCTGTGGTCTCCAACAACGAGACGGATTACAATGATGAACAGTACCCTCCTGCTGAAGACAGGTACAAGCAGCTAGAGGACCGTTTAAGTGCCATGGAGATTCAACATGTGTCGGGGCTGGATTTTGGAGATCTAGGTTTATCTTCTGGGGTGGTGATCCCACACAAGTTCAAGGCACCTGCCTTTGCGAAGTACGACGGGGCTTCCTGCCCTAAGCAGCATCTCAGATCATATGTAAGGAAGATCCAACCTTACACTGCAGACAAGAACCTATGGATCCATTTCTTCCAAGATAGCCTTTCAGGGGCTCAACTCGAATGGTTCTATCAGCTAGATGGAGCCAGTATTCGAAACTGGGAGGACTTGGCTACTACATTTTATAAGCAGTATCAGTATAATTCCGACCTTGCTCCCACGCGTATCCAACTCCAGGGTATGTCACTGGGGACGGGCGAAGGATTCAAGGAGTATGCGCAAAAGTGGAGAGACCTGGCTGGCAGGGTGCAGCCACCGCTGATTGACCGTGAGCTTGTCGACATGTTCTTAGGGACCCTGTCCGGTCCATTCTTCAACCACCTGATTGGTAATTCTTCTGCTGGGTTCACAGACCTGATCTTAACGGGTGAGAGGATAGAAGCTGGTATCAAGTCGGGGAAGATACAGAAGGGTGCCTCCTCGAGTACTGAAAAGAAGCCTTTCAAGAAGGAAGCTAGTGCTGTTTATGGTCCAAGGAGACAGAATAAATCGGAACGCTGCCAAGCTGTCAACGTGGTGGTAATTTCAAAGCCTACTGTTGCTCCTCAGCAGTATAACCAACCAAGGGGTGAGAGACCCAAAAGGCAGTACACTCGGCTCAGCATGACCCTGCCTCAGATATTACCGCAACTACTTTCAACCAATCTGGTAACTGTCAAAGAAGCTCCGAAGGTAGTAAACACAACATCTCCGAAGTACAATCCCAAAGCCCGCTGCGCCTATCACTCTGACGTCCCGGGGCATACTACGGATGATTGTTGGGCTTTGAGGAATAAGGTTCAGGACCTTATTGATGCTAAAGAAATACAGTTTGAGGCGCCCGAAAGGCCCAATGTTGTGACTGCTCCCATGCCCCAGCATGGAGTGAATGCTGTGGAAGAAGACCTGTATGTGGCCTCCGTGGATGATATTGTTACTCTGTTGTTGACTGTCAAAAGGAACCTGTTGCTAGCCGGTTTATTTCTGGGATGTAGTAAAGGTTGCCTTCTATGTTCTGTTTCACCTGCTGGTTGTCCTTTGCTGAAGTCAGGCATCCAAAACCTGATGGATAGCAAAGAGATCTTGTTCGAGAAGATTGCTGTTCCTGCTATCCCTGCTGAAGAAGTTTCTATTGTTACTATTTTCAACAACTCTCCTAAGTCTCCTTCAAAGAAGCCTGTCAAAATCATGTCCACTCAGAAGATTGCTCCTATCATCATCACTGTTCCGGGGCCCCTCCCTTATACATCTGACAAAGCTGTCCCGTGGCACTATGGGGCAGATGTTTATGTTCTTGGAGTAAAGCAAGAGTTTAATACTAGTACCGGCGTCAGCAACATCACCGGGCCTGCCAAAGTTACTCGTAGTGGTAGGCTGTTCTCACCAGATATTGTGCCACCAGCTATTCAGAGACCTCTTATCATCACACCTGCAAGTGTGCCTGCTCCCCTTCCTGATCAAGTTCCTGTTTCTACCCCTGCTGCCGAGTCATCTGACGCTCGGGGCAAAGGGATTGCTACTGATTTGCCTGCCCTGATGGAGGCACCAAAGACAACCAATGCTGAAGCTTCCCAGCAAGAGATGGAAGAGATTCTCAAGATCATTAAGAAGAGTGATTTCAACGTAGTTGAGCAGCTGGGGCACACCCCATCAAAGATTTCTATGCTATCACTGTTGTTGTGTTCAGAGGCCCATGCCAAGGCCCTGATTTCCTTCCTGAAGACGGCCCATATGCCACAAGAAACGTCTAGTGATCAATTTACCGATTGTGTGGCCAACTTGACTGCCGATAATGGTTTGGGCTTCTCTGACGCCGATCTGACTTCCAAAGGAAAGAACCATAACGATGCCCTGCATGTCTCCATTGAATGCAGGGGCACTACTCTTGCCCATGTGTTGGTAGACATCGGTTCTTCATTGAACGTATTACCCAAGAAGGCCCTAGACAGGTTAGATTGTGAGGGTTTAGAGCTCAAACCTAGTAACATTGTTGTCCAGGCCTTTGACGGTTCAAAAAGGATGGTACATGGGGAAGTTAACATTCCAATCAGGGTTGGTTCTCAAGTTTTTTATTCTACTTTCTATGTGATGGACATCCGACCATCCTATTCTTGTTTGCTGGGTCGTCCATGGATCCACAAGGCTGGAGCTGTGACCTCCACACTACATCAGAAGCTTAAGTACCCAGTCAGAGGGAAGATTGTTACAGTTCAAGGGGAAGAAGAATATATGGTCAGCCACCTTAACTCGTTTCGGTACATAGAGATGGATGGGGAGTTCATTGAAACCCCCTTTCAACACTTTGAAGAGGTGCCTCAGACACTGGCGTCAGCAGAGACTGTGACTGTAGAAGATTTTCCTTTGAAGATGGCTTTCTTAAAGGATGCCCTGGCTGTTATTGAGAAGGGTGAGTGCGCAAACTGGGGTCGACTTCCTGATTTCACTCCAAAGACTGACAAGTTTGGTTTGGGTTTCACTGCAGAAGCTCGGAGGGATGTTCGTAAGGCAAGGATTGGAAGACCTCCTGTGTTCATCACCAACCCGGGAGTAAATGCTATTGAAGACGAAGCGGAAGAATCTGAATTCGACAGCTGGATCTACCCAACAACCAACGGTGGACCAAGCAAATGGACTGCCAAAGACTTCACACCTATTACTTTTGTCACTCAGTAATGAACTCCTTTGTTTTGAATTTGTAACGAACATATTTTGGAAACTTTATGGCTCGGTGTCTTACCAGGGGCACCGGGGCTTCATTTGTGAGGGCTTTTGTGTGTCATTTTCATATATCATTAATAAAAACATTGGACGTTTTTTTGCATTTCAAAGCTTGCGCTCCTTTTCTTTCTTTATTATATATTGCAAAACAGCTATATTTACACACACTCACCTATACAAGTTCCAATCCACTCTGTATCTCACTGGTAACGACTCTGCTACTGCCAGTTATGACTTCGAAAATCCGATCAACTTAGCCGAAAACGAAGGTGAAGATGATTGCAAAGTGCCTGGTGAGCTTGCAAGACTACTAGTCCAGGAAGAGAGGGCCATTCAGCCACATGAAGAGCCAGTGGAAACGGTAAATTTGGGTACTGAAACAGACAGAAAGGAAGTCAAGATTGGTGCCAATCTAGAGCTCAGTGTGAAACAACGGTTGATTCAGATGCTGCATGACTATGTGGAAATCTTTGCCTGGTCTTACGAAGACATGCCTGGGTTGGATACCGACATTGTGGTTCATCACTTGCCTACCAAGGAAGAATGCCCTCCGGTAAAACAGAAGGTTTGCCGTATGCGTCCAGAAATGTCCGAGAAAATCAAAGCTGAGGTTATGAAACAATTTGATTTCGGGTTTCTAGCAGTGACTTCTTACCCTCAATGGGTTGCCAACGTGGTTCCAGTGCCGAAGAAGAATGGTAAGGTCTGAATGTGTGTTGATTACAGGGATTTGAACAGGGCGAGCCCCAAGGATGATTTCCCTCTGCCTCATATCGAAGTTCTGGTTGACAACACTGCTCAGCATAAAGTATTCTCCTTCATGGACGGATTCTCCGGTTATAATCAGATCAAGATGGCTCCTGAATACATGGAGAAGACCACTTTTGTTACTCAGTGGGCCACCTTTTGCTACAAGGTCATGCCTTTTGGGTTGAAAAATGCTAGGGCAACCTACCAACGTGCCATGGTTGCTTTGTTTCATGACATGATCCATCACGAGATAGAAGTATACGTCGACGATATGATTGCAAGGTCCCAAACTGAGGAGGAACACCTTGACCATCTACAGAAGCTGTTTGACCGTATGAAGTTGTACAAGTTGAGGTTGAACCCAAACAAGTGCACCTTTGGGGTGAGATCTGGAAAATTGCTAGGCTTCGTCGTAAGCGACAAAGGCATTCAAGTGGACCCTGCCAAAGTGAAAGCCATACAAGAGATTCCAACTCCCAAGACAGAGAAATAAGTCAGAGGCTTTCTAGGACGGTTGAACTACATTGCCCGATTCATCTCACATCTAACTGCTACTTGTGAACCAATCTTCAAGCTGCTGAAGAAAGATCAAGTAGTACGTTGGAACGATGAATGTCAGGCCGCTTTCGAAAGAATCAAAGAGTATCTCCAAGAACCACCCATTCTTATGCCGTCGGTTGAAGGGAGACCTCTAATCTTATACTTGACTGTACTGGACAACTCGATGGGGTGTGTGCTGGGGCAGCATGACGAGTCTGGCCGAAAAGAACACGCCATTTATTACGTTAGCAAAAACTTTACTGACTATGAAACCCGATACTCACTGCTCGAGAAAACTTGCTGCGCTTTGGTATGGGCTGCTCGCCGGCTGAGACAGTATATGTTGACTCACACCACTCTGTTAATCTCAAAAATGGATCCAATCAAGTACATCTTCGAAAAGCCCGCCTTGTCCGGAAGAATAGCAAGATGGCAGATGATCTTGACGGAATATGACATCCAGTACACGACTCGAAAAGCAATCAAGGGAAGTGTATTGGCAGACCACTTGGCACACCAGGCAGTGGACGATTACCAGTCGATGAACTTTGAATTTCCAGACGAGGATATCATGGTAGTGACTGATTGTGAAGTACCTGGACCGGATGAAGGACCTGAGGAAGGATCCTGATGGTCTATGCACTTTGACGGAGCCTCGAACGCTTTGGGTAATGGTATCGGTGTTGTGATCATATCTCCTAAAGGCACTCATACTCCACTCACCGTCCGGCTATGTTTCAACTGCACTAACAACATGGCAGAGTATGAGGCATGTATCATGGGTCTTCAAGCTGCAATTGACTTAAGGATCAAGTTTTTGAGTGTCTTCGGAGATTCCTCTCTCGTAATCAATCAGATCAAAGGCGAGTGGGATACGAAACACTCAAATCTTATTCCTTACAAGGAGTATGTATTGACGTTGCTTCCCCATTTCGAAGAGATAACCTTTGAACACTTCCCAAGAGAGGAGAAACAGTTAGCGGACGCGTTGGCTACGATGTCTTCTATGTTCAAAGTCAAATGGGACAATGAGGCTCCCCGGATCATTATTTGGAAGTTGGATGAACCTGCACATTGCTGCGATCTCGAGACCGAAGAGGTAACAGAAAAACCCTGGTATCATGAAGTGAAGAGGTACCTTAAAGCTCAAGAATACCCCGAGGGTGCATCTGTTAATGACAAGAAGTTCCTGAGAAGGTTTGCGGCAAAGTTTTTCCTCAGCAACGGCATTCTGTACAAACGAAACCATGATTCAACCTTACTGCGTTGTGTGCATAAGACTGAAGCAGAAAGGATCATGACAGAGATACATGAAGGTACCTTCGGAACATATTCCAGTGGACATACCATGGCAAAGAAGATCCTTCGGGCAGGATATTTCTAGTCCACAATGGAAGCCGACTATTATCAGCATTCTCGAAGTTGTCATAAATGCCAGATCTATGCTGATAAGGTGCACATTCCTCCAGTTCCTCTGAACGTCTTGACAACACCTTGGCCTTTTGCAATGTGGGGCATTGATATGATCGGCGAAATCAGACCTACGGCATCCAACGGGCATCGTTTCATCTTGGTAGCGATTGACTACTTCACAAAGTGGGTCGAAGCAGCTTCCTTCGCTACCGTAACCAAGAACGTCATGGCACGGTTCATTCGGCACAACCTGATCTGTCGATATGGTGTACCTGAGAGGATCATTAAGGATAATGGTACCAATCTTAACAATAAGATGATCACTGAGCTCTGCGAGCAATTCAAGATACAGCACCACAACTCTTCTCCATACCGGCCGAAGATGAATTGGGTTGTCGAAGCGGAAAATAAGAATATTAAGAAGATTGTGCATAAGATGACAGTGACCTACAAAGATTGGCATGAAATGTTACCGTTTACTCTTCAGGGGTACCGTACCTTAGCACGAACGTCAACAGGGGGAACTCCCTTTTTCTTGGTCTATGGCATGGAGGCAGTCTTGCCTATTGAAGTCCAGATACCCTCTCTTCGGATAATGAAGGATGCAGGTTTGAGCGAAGATGACTGGATCCAGACTCGGCTTGATCAATTAAACCTAATTGATGAAAAGAGACTCACTGCTATTTGTCATGGTCAGACGTACCAAAAACGGATGATCAGGGCTTTTAACAAGAAGGTCAGACGACAAGAGTATCAAGTCGGAGATATGGTAATCAAGCGCATCATTCTTCCTCAAAGTGATCCCAGGGGCAAATGGACCCCTACGTACGAAGGGGCATTTGTGGTTAAACATATCTTCTCAGGAGGAGCTATGATTCTAACCACCATGGATGGTGACGACCTTCCTCACCCCGCCAATGCAGACATAGTAAAAAGATACTACGCATGAATTAAAGACCCGCTAGGTTGACACACCTAGGCAAAAATAAGGGCTTCCCGGCGAACCAAAAGGGTTCGGGCAAAAACAAGGGACAAAATGAAAAAAAATCTGTACACCCGGCAAGTCGAAAACCTGAAAAGGCGGCTTGGGCAAAAATGGGTATCCCGGTGGACTGAAAACCCGAAAGGGCGGTCCAGGAAAAAGTTAGGGATAAAGCGTAATACTATGTCTCATTGGATCACCTTACATCCAGAATTCGGCATCAACTATCGGGCTCAGACGACACAAATCAATCAGCTTCATCTTCAACTAAGCAACAAAGTGATGAGACGCTTGAAGACATAAAGGCGATAGCAGAGTTGGAACCCAGTAGGATTATTTTTCACATAGCTGTTTTGTTTCCTTTTCACAAAAATTGTATAAACTCTCTTTTGCTCGGCGGCGTTCTCTTACTAGGATGTCAGCCTCCTGTACATAAAACGCCTATTTACAGGCAAATTTCAAGATCAATACAAGTTCAATTTTTCAGACAAATTACCCATCATTTTTCTTTTTTCTGTTTTGTTTTGCAAAGAAGGTCCAATGTTCATTTTTTTTATATATGCATTTGACATTAATTGCTAATCATGAATATTTGCATGCGAAACAAAGGACTAATTATAGATGACATCAGAAACAGGGGCAATAAAGAATTGTATAAGCGATCTAGTTGCTCTGTCCACCAAGGTACCAAGGTAGGTTCGGCTGAAGAACGTAACCAGGATATTTTCACTCTCCGTTGAGTAAGACAAGATTCAGCAATACTCTCCCCAGGAAGATTTGGTCTCCCATCAGCCCTAAAAAGGCACAATATCTCCAGCAAGTCAGCGATACTCTCCCCAAGTAGAGTTAGTCTACTCTCAGCCTTAAGGAAGTTGGGTATCCCCAGAAGATCTCAACATTCCCCAGCGGAGTATAGACATTCCTCAGCAAGCATCCCCGACAGTCTTAATATAAGATTGTTCCCCGGCGAAATACCAGACACCCCAGTGGAACCCCTTTCCCAGTACAGTCTAAAAATTTTCCCCAGGAAAGTTGAATCATCCTCCCCAGTAGATTCTGAAACTTATCCCCAGTAGATTCTGGAAGCTTATCCCCTGCAGAGTACGGACGCATCTCCCCGGCTTCATTCAAAGGTTATTTCCCACCAGAGCTTATAACTGGGTTATCCTCAGCTAGTTACCACAGAAAGATCATCCTCGGCGAAGTTCTTCCTATCCCCAGCGGAGTTCATCAAATTCCCCAACATAACTTATCAATTGAATCCCCAGCGGAGCTCTCATCAAAACCTCAGCAAAGTATCTCTTCCCACAGAGTAATTCCCCGCAGAGTAATCTCTCCAACAAGTTTATTCCCCAACGGAGTCATCTTCTCCTACCGGTTTATTCTTGCAACCATCATCCCCAGCGGAAGCGAAGAACTCCACTCTTCAACATCAGCCCAGGATTCCACAAACTCCCGGCAGTCGTCAAGGATTTATTTTCCTAGACAAAAATACATTCATCACATTATCATACACCATGACGCATGCATATACGCATCATATCACACAATCTCATTTATTCTTGAAAACATCATGACATCATGCATTTCATACAGCATGACATTGCATACAACTAATGTTTTGCCTTTTCAGGAAAAGGTCAATCCAAAGATGATTACTATCAACTATCGCAATTCCATATTCGATACATGTATCTAGCCATGGCATATCTGTGAGTGACTGATTGTAGATTCGACACCTGTATCCAGCTAGGGCATGTCTGCATGAAGAGTTTAGAGATTCGATACCTGTATCCAGCCAGGGCATATCTGTAGACGACTAATTCCAGATTCGATACCTGTATCCAGCCAGGGCATATCTGTAGACGAAAAATTCCAGATTCGATACATGTATCCAGCCAGGGTATATCTGTAGACGACAATTCCAGATTTGATACCTGTATCCAGCCAGGGCATATCTGTAGACGACCAATTCCAGATTCAATTCCTGTATCCAGCCAGGGCATATCTGTGAGTATTTAATTGTGGATTCGACACCTGTATCTAGCCAGGGCATATCTGCATGAATAGTTTAGAGATTCAATACTTGTATCCAGCCAGGGCACGTCTGTAAGCAACCTTTTGAAGTTCCGGATTCGATTCCTGTATCTAGCCAGGGCATATCTGTGAGCGTTTGATTGTAGATTCGATACCTGTATCTAGCCAGGGCATATCTGCATGAAGAGACTGAAGATCAACACCTATAGCAAGCCAGGAAACCATCTTTCTTTCTCAGGTACGCAAGTTCTCGCTAAGGAATCTCTTACGCGATCGACACCCCGGATGGCATCTTTAAGCCCATCTCCACAACTATCCATTACACTTCCAAATGGCATCTATAAGCCCATTCCCGATATCACATTGTTGATACTCCACTATGCGAGTGCAAATTTCTGGGCACTCTAGTGTTCAATCATCTTCCACCTTCGGATCACGAAAGGCACGCAAGCCAATCTACATCCTCAGATCTAAGAAGATTGAACAGGGGCAACTGTCGTACCCCAAAATTTTCCCTCTCATTTCTTCAACATTTTCTCATCACAAGACCCTTGGAGCTCAAGAACAAGTTAGGATTTGCTCTGCTCAAGACTCCTCCTTGCACTGTTGACCCAAATTAGGGTTTGAGTTTGCACAAAGATGTTTTGACCTAAAATTCCCAAAATGACTTTCATGCTTCATGTTGGACTCACAAGTTTATCCATACCAAGTTTCAAGCCTTGATTCCAATCTTTGCCCAATCAATTGGACAGTTGACCTAGAAATCAATTGTATTGGGAAAAAGTCAACTGTGGTCAATTGACAGTCAAACCTCATGATTTTTTTTGACAAACATCAACATTATGAACTCATATGGACCATTTGATCAAGTTTGGATCACAATTCCACAAGAAATTTGATCAGATCACCAAAAGGGCAAAATGGTCATTTTTAGGGTTTTGACTGCACAAAGGCAATTTTTGACTGTTTGACCTAGCCAATGGAAATTCAAGCTCACATATGGACTCAAGGACTCAATGACATGGTCTTGACACATTCAACAAGTTCAAAAGATCCCAAATGCACAAGATTGACAGATGAATTTTCCAATCAACTGATCAAAATTTGACTGTATACTGAAAAGTCAAACTTTGACTTTTTGGTCAAAATCAAGTGTCAAGATTCATTTTTCATCAAGACATGTCAAATTATGAAGCTTGTTCATCAAGAAATCAAAAATTACAAATTAGGGTTTGAAATGAAGAAATTTCATAACTTAGAAATTTTCTAAGTTATGAAATTTCCTAATTTTTTCCTAACTTTGTCCCATTTTTTCATCAAGATATATTTGGATTCAAACAAAACTCAAAACATGAAAGTTATATTCCATTACAACATCTACAACTTTGATTCACAAAGTTTTCTCAAAAGAAGCTTGTAGCTCAGGTTATGATTTTTGGAATAGGGTTGCAAAATATTCTTAACTTAGAAATTTTTTGACCTATTTTAGGCAGGATTTTTGCCTAACTTCATGGCCACTTTTCACATGCTTCCACTTGGAATTTCAACTTGCATTACAAAGATGGATTGTAGTACACATTCCAAGCTTTCCAAATTATCAAAGAACTCATCAAACACCCTTGTGGTTAGGGAGATTTGAATTTGTCAAGATGGGCAAAAGTCACTTTGTTCATGGCCAAATTCATGTTCATAACACTTTGCATTTTTCAAGTCATCTTGCACAAGCTAGGTTACAGGCCTCTAATCCCATTCTTACTCAATAATTCAATGTTAAACCATTATGCTAAGGTGTTATTTTGTTCATTTGGTCATTACATGAAAGATTAACCTTTAAATGGATAAAGCATTTTTGCCATTTTGGAAAAGGTACACTTTATGTCAAATACAAATCCAAGAGGCATGGGCAAAATCTTGAGGGCTAGCATTTTGTACAAAAATCACTCTAATCAAGAACAAGAGGTGCAGCATAGTTTAGGGCATTGGACAAGCTGGTATAGAAACTTGTATTTTCTTACTTATCAAAGAAGCAACATTGCAAAACCAGTCCAACATTGAGCTCCTGTCAACACAAGCTAAAACAAACACCTTGAACATCTTCCAAACATAAAACCAGACCTAAGGCACGACCAAACCACCTTCAATACCTCCTCATTCACAGAAATACCTTCTTGCTGCAAAAACAGAGTCTCTTCTGTAACTTGAATCCCACAGCATCATTCCATCGTGCGTTTTCATCCAAACCAGCTCAAACACATTCTATAACATCCATACAAACTATCCCAAGCCTTAGATACAGACTGTAACACCTCTAGCAAAGTGTGCCATTTTCATTTTTCATCTGTGCAGGTTGAATTCCATAGCTTGATACAGTAAGATTCAAGGCACACCAAGCATTGGAGGAGCATCCTTGGACCTCAAGCAAGTTGTACAAGTCCTCACACTTCATTGAAAGTACCTCCATTGTTGTACACGATTCAAGCTGAACAGGTAAAAGTTTGAACTTCTATCTCTCAATCCAGGCATATATAGGCTTAGGTTTGTGAAGAAAGTATGTCCTACTCATGGCCCTGAAGCTATCCATATCATTACTTTTCATTTATGTTGTGTGTGCTGAGAGAATTTTGAACCTGAACATTGAACAAAAGTTAGGTCAGGAATTGGGGGAGAAGAAATTCTCTCTCATTTCTGAGAGTTAGATCAAGTTCTTTATATGTATGAATTCGTGGTTTGATGCTCTACATTTTTGATGTTATAAGTTTTTGTTAAAAGTCAAAGAATCAAGAGATAGCAGTTGGAGAAGGAAACACGCGTTTTTTTGTTTGGAAGGTTGCTGGAGGTTGAAGACAAAGTCCCTTGGGCTGGGCCTGATTCATTTTTCTGTTTGCACACTCATTTTCCACTTACACCCCCTTGGCCCATTGTGTATTTTTTTAATTATTTTTGACTTTTTATTTTTTCTTCTGACTTATTATTTTTTGTCAAAACATAAAAAATATTAAAAATATTTTTCCACTCATTTTTGCATTTATTTTGAATTTATTTGCTTTATTAAACTTGTACATATAAATAAACATAATACTTTTTTATTTAAAATACTAAAAAATAACACAAAATACATCTTATTTTCTGATTTTATTTTATTTTATCTTTTGAAAACATTTTCTTAAAATACACTTTTTTTTGATAAATAATAAATATTTTATTTTTTGTATATATTTAGTATAGTTAATATATAATATAAATACTTATATATTTATTAGAATATTTAGGATAAAAATACAAAAATAATACATTTTTATTTTTATTAATATTTAACCTCAAAAATTACATTTTTACAATATACTTCCCTTTTATTTATTTTTTGTATATAATTAATAAATATTGTATATAATATAATTAATAAATACTATTTATTTAGAAAATTAGGGTTTTGCCCTAAACCATGAAAATATCCAAAAATTAACCTCTTTTTATTATTTTCATTTCACTTGTAAATAAATCACATACACTTACACAAATACAATACACATTTGCTTATCTTTTATTCTTGTACATTGATTCATTTTTACATTACGATTGATTCGATTTGGTTGTAAATTATTTGGACACTACTCTCCTATTAAAGTCTCGTCCCCATTTGAACATTTGTACCCCCATCCCCATGATTATTTTGTAATAATTTAGGACTTTAAATTCCGCATTTTAAAGCTTTCTAAATATGCCATGATAGACTTAGGGTTTGTATGCAAAAATCAAATAACAAATAGCTTGACCTAATTCAAAGACAAAAAGCATGAAAATGAACAACACCAATCACACTTGCACCCCTAGGGTTACTCCACTTGTTGCCTTCAATAATGGGCCATGCTTGCATGTTGAGTGTCTTTGGCAAAACAAAACAATTCAAAAGATCATAGTCCCGCGATGACGTATTTGAAAGTTGCCTAAAAAATGATCAAGTCCCTTAAAGGAAATTGCCAAAGACACTTGGCACTATTGCATTCATGGTCTAAACGATGACCCGCGCCCGTCCCATATACATCCTAACACAAGATTTTCCACCAAATACAATGGTGGAACAATACTGTTAAAAGGGTTAAAACATAGGAAAGATCTTTGAGAAATTTAGGGTAGATAGGTCTTGATTACTTGACCAATCTTGCAAAACAATCCTTGCCATTTTTCAAAACACACATCACAACACACTTTCAAAACAACTTTCAAAAACATTGAAAACTTTTTCAAAAGATATACACCTTTGTATACATTCAAACATGAATCATTACAAAGGTTGCCACAACAATGGCCTCTTTTCAAAACATTTTCAAATCCACACGCAAAGCACCATTTCAAACAATTGAAAATCAAAGGCAAGTGATATAAGCAAGTAACTAAGAGCCCATGGATAACCATGGATAGAAAGGGTGCTAATACCTTCCCTTTCCATAATCTACCCCCCGAACCCAAGAAAACATCTCAAAGGTTTTTGCTGTGCTTTTTAACCTTTCCTTAGGATAAAATAAAAAGTCGGTGGCGACTCTTGCTCAACAGAAACATTTGCGAAAACAAACACAAAACCCATGTCAGTTCTCCCACCGTATCACACAACTTAAGGGAAATTAGGGACTAATCTTTATGATGACTTTAAACTAAGGGTCTTTGGTAAGAGTATCCCTATGTTCAAGGGACATGACCATTGTTTTTTCTGAAGGCAACCAAGTGAGGTATACCCTAAGGGTGCATGTGTGCAATAATGTGTTTTTTTTAGATATTTTATCTTTCAGTTTAATGATCTACAGATTGATTGATTAATCATACAGGCCTAGGTTGCTAGCAATTTATATACAGACATATAAAATATAAAAGCGAGAAATAAAGGTCCTACGCTATTACAAGGCTTTGGTGTAGATACATAAGGAATTGAGTGGAAGTAAAATGCGGAAGTAAAACCCTAATTAAGCTATTACAAACTGGGTGCAGTTACATCAATAGTAAAAATTAACCGTACAGAAAAATAATTACGCGTGAGAATAAAGAAAATGAAATAAGTTTGAAACCCTAAAAACCCTAATTTGATCAATGAAAATATTTTTGGGATTTTTAGTGAAAAAGATTTGAAGTTTGACCTAATTTTTCTAATTAATTTTAATTAATGAAACAAATTAAAGTTGATGAAATTAATTAATTTACAAAAATTTATTTATTGAAAGAAAAACTAAATCATATTTTTTGTGATGTTGATTTTATGGTTTTATAAAAAAAGTTGATTTAAACAAAATAAATAAACTAATTCAAATAAAAATAAAAATAACAAAATTAAAAGGGAAATAGAATAAGCCTGAGGGGGTATGAGCCCAAACTGGGGTTGTATTGCTGCAATTATACCAAGGCCCAATCCTGTGAGCCCAAGGCCACGTGAGATCTGGTGAGGTAACGCTAGGAGGGTCCACCATGAGGAGCTTCATTGGAAGCATTAGATTTGGGCGTTGATTGGTCCAATAATGAGGATCTGGAGGCCTATGGTGTGCGCGCTTAGAAGAATAGCATGGGATCTGCAAGGGATTATGAAGAAAAATAACATGTAGGAGGCAGGGATCGAACCCCTGACCTCGTACACATGCGTGCTGAAAAACCTTCACTTGTACCACTGAGCTAATTGTTTAATCATTAATATAAACAAACAATATATGTTATATGTAATGAGAGGTCAGTGTAAAAAATAAAACGCGCGCCATTCAAACTACCTAACCAAGTTTTGACACGCAATCATATTCTTCGTTGGGACTGTCATTTCAGACTAAGGCTTTTACCTACAGACAGCGATGTAGCTACAAACCTGCAATTCTCAACAATCAACACCAGGCAGTATAAGTTAAATCTAAATATACGGATCAACTGGGTTTGATCTCGTGAGTACAATGATACTCTTATTTTGTCCTAATTTTTCCTGAAACAAAAAAAACCTAAAACGAAGCTTCAAACCCTAGCAATGGCAGTCAGTGAAATATACATCAAAACACACAACTGATCATGCAGATATGTTCTAAATGATCGTATAAACATGATTGTATATTTAAAAATCATTTATCATGCATATATTTTAAAAACTAATTTCAAGAACAATAGAAAACCGTGATACCTGTATAGGTTGTTTCTTGGATGTGTTGATGCGTAAGAGTGGTCCAGATAGCTTCCAAATATGCCTATTAATGGATTGCAGTCTTTGAAGCGCCTGAATCTCCCTCTAGAGCAAAACTCGATCACCACTTTTTGTCAAAATTTTGAGCAGTCTTGTGGGTGTTCTACACGGCTAAAATCCTCTTTTATATGATCATGGTTTGTTATGTATATATAGTACAATGAATTAGGTTATCAAAACTGAACTGAATCTTGAAGATTGAGTGAGAAAAGATTTGATTTGTCTTGTATCTTTTGTTTCTAAAATAGGCCAAATCTTTGTGTTTTTTCCAACGCGTTTTCTTTTATTTGCCAGCCTGCTGCAAGAGAAGATTCTTTCGATTGTGAGGTTTCTGGCTTGTTTTGGAACAAATCCCATCTTCATTCCTTCGAATATGCCTTCCTTGCCAGGCTTAAACTTCAATTTGAGCTAATCAAGACTTTCCTTATTAGAACCTTGTTTTCCTTGATGGTTCTGACTTCGAATTGTGATAGCTTCAGCACTAGGGCTCCTTCGATTTGACCACCCTTTGCTTTGATTTCCTGTCCTTGTGAAGAGAATTCCCTGGTCGAATCAGCTCTTATGGAATTGAGAACAAACAAGGCAAGAATTTGGCCTAGACATATTTTTCGAGTTCCCTCTTTATGGCCTCTTTCGAATGGCCTGGATGGAGTTCTTCGAATGACCCTTGTCCAAATACCAATCAAAGGGTCAATCGAAGAGTCCTTTGCTACGCCAATCAAAAGGCTTTAACATAATGCCCATCGAAAGGCTTGTCATGAGGCCAATCGAAAGGCCTTTTGCAAATGTCAATCAAAGGACGCTTATGTAGATGTCAATCGAAAAGCATTTTGGAGATGTCAATCAAAAGGCATTTTGGAGATGCCAATCGAAAGGCATTTTGGAGATGCCAATCAAAAGGCATTTTGGAGATGCCAATCGAAGGGCATTTTGTAGGTGCGAATTGAAGGATACTTAACCATCATTTGAAAAATTCCCTGTTCTTTAGACAAAGGTTTGTAACCACCTATACAAGAGGAAATCTTGGAAAAACATGAGAGGGAAAATTTTGGGGTACAACACTTTGCATGCTTGTATTTACACCTTAGATACTCCTTGTATAGTGTTGGGATTATAACCTTATTATTTTCTCCCGCTTGAGCACTCTTCACATACTGTCCTTTCTAATACATCTTTTCAGCCTTCATCTCCTTATAGAGTTCCATTTGAATGAGGAAGTCTTTTCAGAGGTCTTCTAGTTCTTGACAGATTTGTTCATATTCTTTTGTCTTTTGGGCGATAACTCTTTCTGCCCTCATCCTCTTGAGTCATTCTCCTATATCCAATTCTTGGCTACCCTGGAGTCTTATAGTGAGATACTGGATTTTCTCTTCTTGTTCTAGAGCACCTTCTTCTAGCCCTTGGATTTGGGCTCTCAGATTTTCTTCCATCTCTTTTTTGTCTTGTAGCGCTTTTTCATACCACTTATTTAGTCTCTCAATTTCTCTAGCGGCATCATCCAAACGTTGGTTGTGTAAATCCAAGTTGAAAGTAGCACTCAACAATCCTTCGGTCGAACGCTTTCATTTAAGACTCTCTTTTTCAAATACTTCACGGTCTCTTTGAATCTGTTGATCTTTTAACTCAAGCTCTTGTTGCAACTGTCTTTTCTCACTAGCAAGGTCATAGAGGCTATACTCTAATCCCTCTTTTTCTTTTTTAGATTGATTAAGGGATTTCTTCAGGTTTTCTATCTCCTCTACAGACATTGGAAGAGGATCTGGTACGTCTAGTGTGTAGGTAGGATCAACAACAAAAGGCAACTTGACTATCTGAACCCTTTCCAAAACCCATTGAGTATAGGGCTCCCTTGCCACAACTTCTTTCTTCTGAATCCTTTCTTATGAAATATATTCTAGGCACAGATGATCTTATTAACTAATTTGGGGTTGTTTTTACCCATGTCATGAAGAATTAATTGTCGAAGTTTCTCGTCGGAAGGTTTATCTTCCAAAGGGTATCCAGGTTGGTGTAAAGCCAAAGTGGGATTATAGTTAATACATCCTCTTAACCCAATCAAAGGAACATTGGGAAAATCTCTGCAGTTAACAACAATTTTCTCTATCTTCAATTTCCTTGAGTACCATAAAACTGAATCAACAGTGAGAGCCCTTAATTTTTGGGACCATTGATCTTGGGATAGACTTTTAACCATATAGTTTTCTTTGTAGAGATGAGTGATAAGCCAATAATATAAGAGAGGGATATAACAATTCAACACGCCTCTTCCTTTTTCAAAACATGTATGAAGAGCGTAATAAACATCCGCAAGTAAAGTGGGAGTACGATCAACATTCGACACCTTTACGACCCAAAATACACTAATAGCAATAGGATTTATGTAATCCGTAGTATACGGAAAGAGAATTAAACCAAAAATAATTAGTGCCAAACAATCTACATAAGGCCCCCATTCTTTATTATTATCAAAAGTAAGAGCTTTGGCCTCCAAGTACTGTCTTTTAATCCCTTAAACTTCGCCATCTTTCTTGTAATTGAGCAATAAGTCAGTAAAGGGTATTCCCAATCCTTTATCCAAATCTCAGATATTGACAGTCTACCTAATCTCCCAGTAAGGTTCATCCTTGATTCTATAGAAATCAGGGACTCTATCAAATTCCTCCAATGTAGGTGCTAGATGGAAATTCTGGAAATTCCGGAGGGTCATAGAACTAACCTAGGGCAGTAACATCTTCCTCTTGCACAATCACTTTGGTCAACTCATGCATGTCCATAGCATCGAACAAACATTTTCATAGCTTTCTCAGTCAATTTTTCCTTAATCAACTTTGTCTTTTGTATATCAAGAATTACGATGCTAACTCGAATTGTTTGTTTCTTATTAGTATTCATTTTTAGGATACTCAACAAAAACCTTTGATTAGTATTTTTTTACTTAGAAATTCTGTGAATAGGACAACAAAAAAATGCAAAAATAATGAATATTTGAAATGTAATGATGTATGTATGCATGGTGATGTAACATGGTAGTGGAATTGTGAAAGGTATCCTTAGTATGTAGGTTCCTAGTTTTGTCCTACGGATATTCTACCCTCCCCATAAGGTGGCTTCCTTAAGGGTATCATGGATAACACTAGAGGGAAAGGCATAAGTGCCTCCCTCAAGCAGAGCCTCTTTGTAGACTGACACTTTCGTCTCTTAGGTCGTACAAGGTCTCACCGTGAGATTTTGTTTTAGGGTTATACAAAGAGTCATTGGCCAAATCTTGAAGTCCTATCTCCTAGAGAGTCTAGCCCTCTAAAAGACATTCCATCTTTGTAATGCAAGTTGAAATTCCAAGTGGAAGCATGTGAAAAGTGGCCATGAAGTTAGGCAAAAATCCTGCCTAGAATAGGTCAAAATTTTTCTAAGTTAAGAATGTTTTGCACCCTTGTTCCAAAAATCATAACTTGAGCTACAAGCTTCTTTTGAGGAAACTTTGTGAATCAAAGTTTTAGATTTTGAAATGGACTATAACTTTCATGGTTTGAGTTTTGTTTGAATCCAAATGTATCTTGATGAAAAAATGGGACAAAGTTAGGAAAAAATTTGGAATTTTCATAACTTAGAAAAATTCTAAGTTATGAAAATTCTTCATTTCAAACCCTAATTTGTAATTCTTGATTTCTTGATGAACAAGTTTCATAATTTGACATGTCTTGATGAAAAATGAATCTTGACACTTGATTTTGACCAAAAAGTCAAAGTTTGACTTTTCAGTATACAGTCAAATTTGGCTCAGTTGACTGGAAAATTCATCTGTCAATCTTGTGCATTTGGGATCTTTTGAATTTGTTGAACATGTCAAGACAATTCCATGGGGTCCTTGAGTCCATATGTGAGCTTGGTTTGCCATTGGCTAGGTCAAACAGTCAAAAATTGCCTTTGTGCAGTCAAAACCCTAAAAATGACCATTTTGCCCTTTTGGTGATCTGATCAAATTTCTTGGGGAATTGTGATCCAAACTTGATCAAATGGTCCATATGAGTTCATAATGTTGATGTGGGTCAAAAATCATGAGGTTTGACTGTCAATTGACCACAGTTGACTTTTTCCCCAATACAGTTGATTTCTAGGTCAACTGTCTAATTGACTGGGCAAAGGTTGGAATCAAGGCTTGAAACTTAGTATGGATAAACTTGTGAGTCTAACATGAAGCATGAAAGTTATCTTGGGCCTTTTAGGTCAAAACATATTTGTGCAAACTCAAAGCCTAATTTGGGTCAACAGTGCAAGGAGAAGTCTTGAGCAGAGCAAAACCCTAACTTGATCTTGAGCTCCAAGGGTCTTGTGGTGAGAAAATGTTGAGGAAATGGGAGGGCAAATTTTGGGGTACAACAACCATAATTGACTTTTTACCCAATACAGTTGATTTTCAATCATCTGAGCCATTGACTGAGAAAACATGTCATACAAGACTTGAAACTTGACATAAGCATTGTTAAGGACCTATGATTAACCATGAAAACAAATTGAGACCTTTGCAAACCAAATTTCCATGAGAGACTCAAAACTCTAGTTGTAGAAATTTGGCTTTGGAGGAGCACTTGACTGGTCAACCCTTGAGATTCTTGAGTGTTTGAGAACTTTGTGAGCATGCCTTGAAGAAATATGGGAAGGAAAATTTTGGGGTACAACAACTTCCCCTGTTCAATCTTCTTAAATCTGAAGAGTTAGATTGGCACGTCTGCCATTCGCAATTTGAAGGTAAAAGAGGATTTAACACTTAAGTGCCCAGAAATTTTCACTCGTTTGTGCAAGAAGTAACATTGTCGGTTGATTGTATCGGGAATAGGCTTATAGATGCCATTTGGAGAGGTGACAGTGAGTCTTATGAGATGGTATTACAGATGCCATCCAAAGTAACCTTTGACTTCAACTGGAAAAAGTATCAGAATAAATCTACACTTGATTTAAACTGAGGCAGAAGATGTCTTTAACTGTCTTCAATTGGAAAAAGTATCAGAGTAGATCTACGCTCGATCTAATATGAGCCAGAAGATGTTTTATGCTCGTATTTAATTGGAAGAAGTATTAGAATAAATCTATGGTCGATTTAATCTGAGCCAGAAAATGTTTATCTTTGAGGATGACTTTAACTGGAAGAAGTATTAGAATAAATCTATGGTCGATTTAAACTGAGCCAGAAAATGTCTATGACCGTCTTTAACTGGAAGAAGTATCAGAATAAATCTATGGTCGATTTAAACTGAGCCATAAAATGTCTACGACCATCTTAAATTGGAAGAAGTATCATAATAGATCTACGCTCGATCTAATCTAAGCCAGAAGATATCCATGATCGTCTTTATCTGGAAGAAGTATCAGAAATAATCTATGCTTGATTTAATTTGAGCCAGAAAATGTCTACGACCGTCTTCAACTGAAAGAAGTATCAAATTAAATCTATGGTCGATTTAATCTGAGGCAGAAAATGTCTATGACCTTCTTCAACTGGAAGAAGTATCAGAATAAATATATGGTCGATTTAATCTGAGCCAGAAGATATCCATGTTCGTCTTTATCTGGAAGAAGTATCAGAATAAATCTATGGCCGATTTAATCTGAGCCATAAAATGTTTATTTTCGAGAATGACTTTAACTGGAAGAAGTATCAGAATAAATCAATTGTCAATTTAAACTGAGCCAGCAAATAACTATGACTGTCTGCAACTGGAAGAGGTATCAGAATAGACCTAAGCTCGATCTAATCTAACCTAGAAGATATCCATGCTTGACATTATCTGGAAGAAGTATCAGAATAAATCTATGCTTGATTTAATCTGAGCCAAAAGATGTTTGTTCAACTTTAACTGGAAGAAGTATCATAATAAATCTACGCTTGATTTAATCTGAGCCAGAAAATGTCTACGATTGTCTTTGACTGGAAGAAGTATCAGAATAAATCTTATGCTTGATTTAATCTGAGCCAGAAGATGATCACGACCGTCTTCAACTAGAAAAAGTATCAGAATAAATATACGCTCGGTTTAAATTGAGCCAGAAGATATGGTCTTTGAGAATGACCTTCTGAGGAAGTTTCTTAAGCAGCCATTTGTCATATGTAGCCCTTGAGAAGACTGTATGGTCATATAAGTAGTTGGTGATGTTTGTCTGTTGATTGATCTTTCCTGAAAAGGTAAAGAGTTAGTTGTAGGCAATGTCATGATGTATGAAATGCATTGCGCAATGATGTTCTCAAAATAAATGAGACTATGCTAATGTATACATATGCTATGGTGTCCGTAAATTATGTATGAATGTGATATATTATCGAAGTATATTAATAAACTCGAGCAGTATCTTTGTCTGGGGGAAAATAAATCCCTGACTGTTGATGGGGATGAAGAATATGTGTATCTTCAATCTTGATGGGGATTCCTACTTTCTGTTTGAGGAAACTCCACTGGGGAATGTTGGTTTCTGCTTTTTTGCCTGAGGAAACTCCACTAGAGAATGTTGATTCCTTCTTGGGGAGAAGAGTTCAAAGACATTGGTTATTCATCGCTCTACTGGGGATTATAATTCTTAAATACCCTGACTGAGGATAAAAGAGATGGATATCCTTTTGAGGTATTGTTTGACCGAGTGTCTGATATGGATACCGACTCATCTGGAGAGACTAAGGTTGAATGAAATTAATCCAGTTTTAGATTCGCAACTCTCTGGGGATAGCAACCCGGATGGGAATCTTGCTGGTAATCTGTGGTAGAAACAGACTCAAGTTGGGGAGATTGAACTCCCCTAGGGAAATAAACCATGTTAGAGAAATGAACCCTGCAGGGGAAATAAACCCTTTTGATGGAGGAATGTTCTGCTGAGGAATCACCCTTGTTGGGGAAATGAGCTCTGCTGGAGAGAAGAAATCTGCAGGGAGTTTTACAGTTTTGGGGGGAAAAACTCAGCCGGGGAGGAGAAATTTCCATGAATTTTTATGATTGGGACTCTGTAGGTAAGTGATATTTCTGGGAAAAGATCATGTTCTTTTATCCGTTGGGGGACTTTGCTGGTGATTGATATTGTTGGGTGTAGCGGTAGAAATGTTGATTCTAAGCCATTGGATTGACTTAACTCACACAGATCAAAATAAAAATCGCCACTGCGCTTTATTGTTTCTAATGGAATGAGAAAAGAGTGAATAACCCAAAAAGAGGGGGAGATAATCTAAGTTCGGGGGTTGCAAAGGGAAGGTATTAGCACCCTAAACATCTACGGTACTCCGCATCAACCTCTTTTAAAATCTATGTATTTTGGCTATAAAATGTTGTATAAAAAATAGATGGTGGAGATGAGAAAAGAAGTATTTTTTATGATTTTTGCACCCGCCGCAGTTGTGAACCTTTAGTGCCTACGTACCACCTTACGTGCAATAGAGGATCAGGGTACTCGTAGTTCACCTTTTAAAAAATTTAAAACACAAGTGTGTTGATTAATTTTAAGAGACAAGACATCATCATCTTATCCGAGTTGAAGAACATACTTACTACCCACGATTATGAGAAAAGAGAATTTGTGTCATCTCAAAGTGGAGGATATAGCTTGGATTTTAAAATCAACAAAGCCGCACTCAACACCTAAGTAGAAAATATCTCACTTCACTACATATCATAGAAGTATAGCAGCTCGCATCACTACAAGGATTGACAAGAGTCTAATCTTTTGAGAAAATTTTAAGGTAAAAAACAAAAGTGGTAAAATGGTTTGGATGAGATTGATTGACTTTTAGTCTTCTCAAAAAAATGTCGATGTGTTGTAAAAAATTTTAAAGTTTGATTAAGAAAATATTTTTGAAAATGCATGGACCTAAGTCCAAGTTTATTATGAAAGCGGTTCAAGTTTAAAAACAAGAAGAGTTTTCAAAAGGATGAAGAAGATTTTTGAAATTAAAGAAGATGGGAGGAGATGAAGGGGCTATCCTAAAGCATAAGGTAAAAGCTAGGGAAAAGAACCGCCTAACCAATAAGAAGCCAACACTTGACATAATGAGTCAATATAGAATTCTCATCCTTTGGATTGAAACTAAACAAGCAAAGATAATAAACCTCTTAAGAAAACCAAGCTTCAATTGCATTAAGTCTTCACAAAAATTGGGAAGAATAACTGCTGTATACAGATGAATTCCATATCACAAATAAATCATATAATCACAATGACCTGTACATAAAGAAAACAAACAACCCAATGTCTCGGGGTAAACCCCAAGAACTCCAGACAAAATAAAAGTTGAGGTCACAAGGTCTCAAGATGAGTCAAGGTCTCTAATCCTAAGTCCAAGAAGTCCATAATCTCCATAATGCTAAGGATAGTAATCAAGTAGTCCAAGTAATATTAATTTTTTTTATGATTCAAGTTGGTTATTAAGTATTTTCAAAAAGAAATGAAAGTCTCAAGTGAGCAAAGTAAAAATGACACAAAAGTAAATGCTCAAGTGAGAAAAGATGAAAATAGCATGAAATGTAAATGCTAAAATAAATGTGCTTAAAGTAAAAGCATAAAGTAAAAGCATAAAATAAAGTCAATTGTTAGAAATTAGAGGTTAGTTGAATGATCATCTTAAAACTTGCATTTGAAATTCATTATAGGATTAAAGAAACCAAAGCCTCTCAACAATAAGTTTCATTTGTTTTTTGTCAAGTATATCATTCACTTAAAATTCTCAAGGTAACCGTAAATGATCAATGATATTTAAGTGATTCATTTTGACCAAAGCTTGTGAAGATTCATTAGAGGATTGATAAGACCAAAGCCCACTAACAATGAATCTTAAGGTTATCGGATCAAAGGATTCAAATTAACATACTTGGGCTTACAAACATGGGTTTCGGCCACGAATGATCATTTCTCGAATCGGGACAAAATTCAACGCTATGCTAAGCAATCGTAAGTGGACTTATATAGAAGTCGCACCTATTTTGAGGTTGGTCAATAGAATTTTATGTGTCATATGTTTAGAGTGATGATATGTAGATCATCCTCTAACAACATTTAGCACAAAAAGAAGAGGATGAGATGAAGAAGGAAGGGGAATATTTGAATCAAAATATTTGATCAAACTATCATTAAAATCATCCATCCATTTTGGTGGAGTTAAACTCAACACCCGAGATCCAATGATGTTAATGAAGTTTATGATCAACAATCACATAGTCAAAATATATTCCAAAAATAAATTGCATTTGATGAATGAAATAAAAAGAGGAAAATGATTTTTAAATTGTTTTTAAAGTGAAAATAAAAGGGAAAATAGAAAAATACATTTAAAATGTCAAAGAAAAATTTAAAAGGACCATAGAAAAATCAGAAGTAATCTCAAATATTTTTATGAAATGTTTGGGTAATTTTTTAAAATAGAAAAGTATTTTTAAACTAATTAAAATCTCTCAAATAAGTGAAAAAAGATCAAAAATAGTAAGAATCAAAATAAAATTCTAGAAAAATTTCAGAAGGTCAGAAATAAGAAATATGATTTATATAAAAAATATCATAATTTAAAAAAGTCAAAAAGTATTTTTAAAACAATTAAAATAAATCAAACAAAACAAAAATTTATGAAAAATATCAAACATTAAAAAAAAATATCCACAAAATCAGAAATAATTGAAAGTATTTTTGCATATTTTTTCATAATTTTTAGATAAAAAATAAAAGAGTTATGAATTTTTAAAGATAAAAGGAATTTAAAATATAATTTTGTAAAATAAAATAAATCAGAAAAAACCACGCGCGTTGGATCTTCCTCACTAATACACGCTCGCAAATCCAACGAATCTGAGGTGAGGGAGCATCATGGACCCAAGGCAGAGCTCACGCATGTATCACAATAAAATCCCACCGATAATATAAAACAATTAGCCTATTGTCATTGGTTGAAGAACGACACGTAGGTCGTCTTCAACCTCCAGCCTCCTGCAAATGGGGCAAATCTCAAGTCCTTGAATCTGTAAATTTACGCATTCATAGTGGTACCATTAGATGCGTCTACTTGAGATGATCACAACCATATGCTCGCTAAAAATTTATATAAAGCATATCATATTCGATTTGGAAAAAACCAGAGATGTTTAAAACTATTAAAATCGAAAATCAGAAGCATCAAATGCATTATTTCACCAAAATTGAGTTAAAGGCAAGCTTCAGTGAACATTATAGACCATTCAAGTAATTTGAGTTATAAGATTTGGTGCCTTAAACTACATGAACGAAGTCAGATGAAGTTGCTCTATAAATGAACTTGGCTAGCACGATTCCGGACACCTCAAGGCTTGATTATTCTTCTGTTAGCTTCAGGGAAGTTCAAGGATGAAAGATCAATGAAGAAATTGAATTAAAAAGTGGATAAAATAGGAATTCGAAATCTCAGAAAAGGGTGTTATGAAGGGAGTTTGACATAGTGATTTTGGCTCTTCAAGCTTGAGAAAATGAATGAGGTATGGCCCTCTATTAATAGGGAAACTAATGGAATGCTTAAGCGTGTGAAATGATGAAGTTTTGAGGGAAATCGTGTGAAGTTGCAAACATGAAAAGTGTGACTTCTATTTTGCTCAAAACTCAACCAAAGATTGCGTTTCAACGTGCTAATCATTTCTGGAAGTTCATTAAACATGATTAGAAGTAAAAATGGGCAGAAATTTTGTGTTTAGAGGCCAAATCAAGGATTTCTAATTCTGACTTTGGAGAAAACTTTAGTTTCAAGGTACCATCTTTGAATCAATGGTGTGCACGATTTAGGTAACCTTAGGACCTGATTCTTGAAGTATTGGAAATATGAGATCACAAAATTTCCAATGTGTAAAGAATGGAATCAAATGGATCCTTGAGCTGAAAGTTGTGATGAATCAAAGTTGAGAAAAAGATGTTGAATTTTTGTACTTAGAAAAATTCTAAGTTTTTTCTTCAAAATGACCTATAATATTTTTCATCCAAACATGGCCTTCCATTTAAAATTTTCTCTTGACCTAAAAGGATGGCATGAAGTAGACCTCTTGAATGACATTTTGAGACTTGGACCATTTTAAAACTCCAAATATTGAGAAAGTTATGACTTAGTGAAGTTGGTGAAATTCATGAGATGACCTATAATCTTTTGCATCCTTAGGGCATCTTCCATCCATTTACAAGCTTAGCACATAAAAGAAGAGTTGAAGTTAACATATTTAAGATAATTGTTGAAAAAGAGTGGGATTTTGATGGCCTATCTAGAGGACTTGTAATCTTTCTTCATCATTAGGTATCCTCCATACAAAATTTTCTTGAAACTTTTGAAGTGATTTATTTATAACCCTTTTAAGAGAAGCATGTTTTTAGAGTCATTAAAAAATTACAAAAGATGAGCAATATATAGCCTTTAGAAGTTCTAAACCCTAGCTACTAGAGCAACAAAATACCTTGGAAGACCTTTTCAATTTTGACAAACCTTCTTGCAAAAATACTTTTGTCATTTAAATAGAAGTTGTTTATGATGATAATTAGAAATCATGGCAACCATAACCACTTCCAATTATTGAGAATTGAAGTAGATATGAACTTGTGATCAAGAAATCAAAGACTTGTACAATTAGGTCAAACTTCTCCAATCAACCCTTGCATCTTTGGACTATTTTTGACAACTTGAGGCATGATGGATCATAATAGACTTTTTCATGATATTACTTCAAAACATCTTCAATGGTGAAGCTTTAATCTCAATGAAGCTTTATTTAAGAAGGCGTGGGAATAAACTCATGAACCTATAGATCAACTTGATGGAATGTGTTATGCTTTCACCTATAATATCATCAATTAGGGAAAACATTCATTGTATTTATTAGTTAAAAGTTAATCAATACAAAACATAGATGATCACAAAATACAAGTCAAGGTGCTTGGTGATTCCCCATGAGCAAAGATAAAGACAAGGAAAAGAACCAAACCCTAGTGTGCTCTTGTTGTGATTGAGTTGATATGATATAATAGAGGAATCTTAGGGGGGAAATTAGGGTACAACAGCTGCCCTTATTTAAGTGTCTTCTATCCAGATATGTGAAGGTTAAAATCTTCGTGTCGACACGATTGTAGATACTTAAATATAAAAAAGCCCTATTTTTGGCCCTAAGATGCCATGCAATGCTTATGATTATGAATGCAATTGAACAATACAAAAATGACACAAGACACCACTGGGCATGTAGCAAATAAAAGCAGGGATCAAAACAAAAACCCGACCAGGAAAATAAATCACTGGTGAACAAGAGACCCAACTCTATTGTGGTAAAGCCCAAAGAGGAGATACGGCGTCATCAACTCAAAGATTGAGGAGATAAAGTAAAGGATAACATGATCGATAGACGACTGCAAACTATCTACTCACTGAGGAGATAGAAAAAAAGCAACGTCGACCTACCGGGGAAAGAAATGGTAAGATGATACCAATAAATACCAATATTAGGGTAGGTAATAAACGATTAGCACCAGTGTTCACTATTAGGAACAAAGGAACTTCTTCATAGTAATGCGAATCTCAACCAAGAACTATCTCCCATAATAAAGAGACTACCATCCATTGGAAAAAGATCTCAACCACGAACTATCTCCCATAAAAACGAGACTACCATCCATCGGAAAAAGATCTCAACAACAAACTACCTCCCATAATGACGAGACTACAATCCATTGGAGTAACAAATCTCAACAACGAACTACCTTCCTTAATGACAAGGCTAAGATTCATTGGAGTAACAAATCTTAGCAACAAACTACCTCCCATAATGACAAGGCTACAACTCATTGGAGTAACAAATCTCAACAACAAACTACCTTCCATAATGACAAGGCTACTGTGATACGGTGGGAGAACTGACTTGGGATTTTGCATTTGTGTTCGCAAAATGTTTCAATTTAGCAAGAGTCGCCACCGACTTTTTATTTTATCCTAAGGAAAGATCAAAAAGCACATGAAAGACCTTTGAGATGTTTTCTTGGGTTCGGGGAGTAGATTACGAAAAGGGAAGGTGCTAGCACCCTTTTCATCCATGGTTTTCCATGGGCTCTTAGTTTTAGATCACTTGCGTTTGCTTTTCAATTTGTTTTAAAATGGTGCTTTGTGTGTGGTTTTTGAAAATGCTTTTGAAAAGAGGCCATCGTTGTGGCAACCTTTGTAATGATTCTTGTTTGAATGTATACAAAGGTGTTTTTGTCTTTTGAAAAGATTTGAAAGTTTGATTTGAAATTGTTTTGAAGTTGTGTTGTGAGGTGTGTTTGAAAATAGCAAGGATGTTTTTGCAAGCTTTTGATCAAGTAACTAAGAGCTATCTACTCCGTTTTACTCAAAGATCTTTCTTACGTTTTTCAACCCTTTTAACAGTGTTGTTTCACCATTGCATTTGGTGAACAACCTTGTGTTAGGATGTTAAACGGGACAGGTGCGGGTCATCGTATTGACCATGATAGCAACATTGCCAAGTATCTTTAGCAATTTTCTGAGGGACTAGATCATTTTTGTATAGGCAACCAAGATAGCATCATCGAGGGACTATGATCTTTTGTTTTGTTTTTGTTTTGCCAATAGATACTCAACATGCATATCATGGCCATTTGTTTAGGCAACCAAGTGGAGATACCTTAGGCGTGTTTATGTGCAAGTGCATTTTATTGCATGCAAGAGTTTATCTTGAATTAGGATTTTCTATTTCATTGATTTTATCTTGCCATACACATCCTAATTACTAGCATTTATATTTGAAAGCAATAAAAGGCGGAAATGTAAAATCCTACGCTATTACAGCATTTAGGGGATGGGGATACACATTTGTACATGGGGTGGTTCAACGAGAAAAATAGATAAGAAAAGAAAATAACAAAGGGAAGATAGAGAGAAAGATAGAGAGGACTAGTGCGTTGCTGAGAGGAAGTCAGAAGTTCTGACCCAAGCCTGCTTCCAGATTATCAACCTTTTGGTGAAAATGTATGAGTCAGAACTTCTGACTCTGGCACCTGCAAAACAGAAACCTGTTAGTGGGAAGGTCAGAAGTTCTGACCCCCATCCGCTGCAAGACAAAAGTTTGTTAGTGGGGAAGTCAGAAGTTCTGACCCTGCTGGACATACAATAATTTTCAGAAGTTCTGATATTATTGACAGCAAAACAGGCTTCAGATGTGCTAACGTCAAAGTCAGAACTTGGCTTCTCCCTGTGCTGGCCAGAACATCTGCAGTTTTGTTATTTTTCCACAAAACAGAAAACATGCTTGGGACAACCTCAGCAAATGTCAAATTGTTTCAGGAGGCAGAACCAACAAGGTCACGGGCAGAGGTATGAAAATCCTCAGAACGCAAACAGCATCAACATGATATTTACATTATGTTTATTGAGCATGCAAAGCTGATGATGCTTAGCAGCATGATGAAAGTCAGCAGGTGCTTACCTGGCTGTTGAAAAAGTCTGTGAGTGGGAGCTAGCTTTTAGCTCTGATGGTGTTCTGGACAGGTTCTTTTTTAGAATGGGTGGATGGAGAAGATATGTGTATGTATGGTCAGAAACTGTAAGGGTGTTCTTTGGTCACAAAGCAAACTGGGTGTTAATGAAGTTTGGAGGTAGGAAGTTCAAAGTTTTGTGAAAAAAATACCAGGGATTTTGGACAGAGATTCACAAGGTTATTCTTTTACTAGAGTTTTCTATTTCTTCTCTAGCAATTTTTTCTGGATGTTTTTTTTTCTTTCACCCCCCTTTGTGATGGACAATGGTGTCCTACTTATAGGCAAGGCTTTGTGGATTTTTGAACGTTAAATGGCGCCAATATTATGCAGGAGAGATTAACTTGTTTTTGAAGGAAGTTCATGAAAAGTTATGATGATGGACAGCTTTTCAGCCTAGGCTGGAACAGTAGGCAAGGATTGAGGAGAAGTTACCTCTATAGGCGAAAAGTGGCTCATAGACCCATGCCTAAACCTGCACAAAGGTGTTTACCAAGCCACACGTGGAGAGACCTCTTGGATGAATGTTCAGGAGTGGTTGTGAGCATTTAATGAGCATTAAATGGTGATGAGATTTATCAACATCAAAAATCTTGTAATAGGAGATTTTGCATCATTACCTAAAACCTGAGCCAGCAGTTCTGCTTCAATAAAAACAATGTAAACCAAGCTCTGACCTTGGCCTCTTGCTGTCTCAGCAAGTTCTGAGAGTTTTCCAGCATACTCCTTTGATCTGTCTTTACAAACTCTGAACTTAGTGATCCTGCTTCAGTACTTTACCCAATCGGCTGATCCCATTACCTTCTGATCCCAGTACGTTCTGAAGGAGTTCCAGGCTTTGTTGTTTTCTCTAGCAAACTCTGACTGAACTTCTTCGTAGCTGCTGAAAAAAGCCATGTTCTGTTTAAAGATCACGTGCTGAAACATGTTTACAATCTCTGACTGAGTTGGTGTAACTGCTAAAAGAACCATCTTCTGACTGAATGTTATGTGTTGAAACAGGTTTGTAGCTTCTGACCGTTTCTGTATGGAGGTTGGTTCAGAATTTCTGAAGTGCCATTTTCTTCTTAAACACCCTTTTTTTTTAGAGAAAAATTCCTAATGTTTAGAATTTAATTTTTCCGAGGTAAAAGCTTTGCCTTTAGAGCTTGCAAATGACCATTTTGCTCTTGTAAATTGTTTGCTTGGAAAGGAACGATAATGAAGGGCTTGGCTTTGTTTAAGAGAAAAAACCTGAGAGTTCAGGATGAATTCCTGAAGGATGGGAGGGCAAATTTTGGGGTACAACAACTACCATTCATTGGAGTAACAAATCTTAACAACAAACTACCTTCCATAATGACAAGGATATCATTCATTGGCGTAACAAATCTCAATAATGAACTACATTTCATTATGACAAGGCTACCCTTCATTGGAGTAACAGATCTCAACAACGAACTACCTTCCATAATGACAAGGCTACCATTCGTTAGAGTAACAGATCTCAACAACGAACTACCTTCCATAATGACAAGGCTACCATTCATTAGAGTAACAAATCTCAACAACGAACTACCTTCCATAATAACAAGGCTACCATTCATTAAAGTAACAAATCTCAATAATGAACTACCTTCCATAATGACAAGGCTACCATTTATTGGAGTAACAAATTTGAATCTTCTCTGGGAACTGACAGACTTAATGGGGAAGTATAGGTTGCTCAAATAAAGAGACCTGCCACTTGTTGTCACGAGAAGGATTGCAATAATGATTTCCCGAGGAAATAAATAGTACTTCCTGGGGAAATGTCAATCTATTCCTGCTGAGGAGATAAAGTCTTCTCGTGGAAAAATAAATGCACATTCTCAAACCAAGGCTCAAAGCTTGCAGAAATCAAAATAATAATATTGTCGGGGACCATGGATTCAATCCAGAAATAAACCGGAATGAATTAGTAAACTAAAATAACACTTCATGAGAAATAAACTCAAGAGGGAATCACTTTCTATCCAAACAAAGGCTGTACAGGAAGGCTAAAGCAATAATCTTCCACGAGGGATAACTCAGTGGGGAAATTGAGAGAATATACATTTTTTGCCTAAGGTTGACATTCTATTGGAGAGAGGATAACACACCTCGGTAAAACATGGTAATATGCCAACAAGATATTAATGAATGCAAATGACCAATGATTTGTTAAATTCAACTATGTGTGATGTATGTATGAATGTATGAATGTTATCATGTATATGCTGACAAAACAAACATATAACACTGGGGTTAACAAGACAAAACCAACTTGGGTAAAGTCAATACTCGGCTAAATCACATCCAGAATGAAAATTTCATAAGAAAGTAAGCAACAACTGAGGAAACAGATTCCTATTTCACGGATTAACGTCACTGGGAAGGAACATAATCCGAAAATAATCAAATCATAACAATAAATCAGTACAGATATAGGGATATGACATTCTCATCCAGGCTTCACCGAGGAACATCACACAGTCTTTAATGGGGAAAACAAATGCTTCAATGTATGTACTTCTACTGGGGATTGCAATACTAATTTCAATAGAGTAGATGAAAACCACATCATCGAGATATCAACTAGAGATTTCATACTGACTTCATTGGGGAGGGCAACACTACATCGTCGAGGGGAACCCAAGATACATTCTTCAATAATGAGACTGATGATTACACCAACTTCTCTGGGGAGAAATTATGAAACCTCATGGGCGTAGCAATTTTCAGAGAGACCCATTATCTTGAATTTTCTTGGTGATTTAAGAATTCAAACAATACAACAAGAAATCAAAATTATGGGGATTTTAAATCAAACCCAACACTTGGAGGGAGACAACCCAAAAATATGACAATTGTTTCAACACTTCTTAGAGAAGATATTGCCCTTGTCTAGTTTCCTGGGAAACCAATAACAACCATAATGTTAACACTGCAAAGGGCAATGTTTTGCAAATGATTCCATCTCAGCACACAAAGGGGAAGAAACTTTCATCATGTGAGTGAAGAACTTACTTGGGAATCTGGGATAGAGACTTCATACCTAGCAAACCCAAAATTAAAACAAACCAAGGCCTGACTGGGGAAAACAGGATCACAAACCCAACACTGCACCATACATCAATTGGTGTCATCTTCAATTATCTGAGAAGCACGAGAAGATCATACTCATACTAGCAAAAGTGACTTGGGATCCTTCCTAGGGAATTCATACCTATAAAATTTTAGAGTTCGTCCATCCTTGGAGTCACTATTTTTGTTCTCCTTGAGTTACAAAATCTAAAGCAAGAAGTAATTTGTAAATTCTTTTCAAAAAACAGTTTTGTTATTTAATCTGTTTGCTTTGAAAATTACTATCAATAATAAATGGAGTCTTTGTAAGTAGAATAAAATAAGAATTATGAAGAATAGGATAAAAGCTCAAGCTTTATTAATAGGATGGTAGTCTGCGAATGGCGAGACTCCATGGATGATTACAAAGTATGGAAAATGGTAATATATATTGGAAAAGATACATTGAAATACATTGACCATTATTCTCCCTAACAACTTTGAATTCATGATCAACGACTTCGGTTAAAGAGTGGTAAGGATACAAGAAGATTGTTGCTTCAATGATCAAGTCTTGTTTGTTGCAGTTACTTGCCAAGAAATCCCTGCCTTTTTCCTAGATTGACCTTGCGGGTTTTCAACCTACCAAGAAAATTTTATTTTTTTATGTCTCTTACTTTTTCCTAGACCGCCCTTTTGGGTTTTCAGCCTATTGAGATGCTCTTTTTTGCCTAAGCCACCCTTTCAGGTTTTCGTCTTAACGAGCTGTTCTTTTATCTATTTAGGCGAAGTATTTCTTGACTGTATCAGTATTCAAAGAACGTGGGAACTCCTCGCCATCCATTGTTTCAATAATCAATGCACCGCCAGAGAAGGCTTTCTTGACAACATATGGGCCTTCAAAATTGGGAGTCCACTTGCCCATAGAATCAGCATTAAAAGACATCATCTTCCTGAGCACAAGGTTGCCTTCTCTGAATTCACGAGGTTTGACCTTCTTATCAAATGCTTTCTTCATTCTCTTCTGGTATAACTGACCATGACACAAGACCGTCATTCTCTTCTCTTCAATCAAATTCAACTGGTCAAACCATTTCTGGACCCATTCAGCCTCTGACATCTTAGTTTCCATTATCACTCGTAAAGAGGGAATCTCTACCTCAACGGAGAGCACTGCTTCCATGCCATACACAAGAGAGAACGGGGTTGCCCCTGTTGAAGTACGGACAGATGTTCGATACACATGTAGAAAAAAAGGGAGCATCTCATGCCAATCTTTATAAGTAACAACCATTTTATGGATAATCTTCTTGATGTTCTTATTAGCAGCTTCAACAACCCCATTAATCTTTGGCATGTAGGGAGATGAATTGTGGTGGATAATCTTGAATTCTTCACAAATTTTTGTCATCATCTTGTTATTCAAATTCGAGTCGTTGTCGGTGATAATCCTGCTTGGTACGTCATACCGACATATGGGATTGTTCTTGATAAAGCGTACTACCACCTGCTTACTAATATTAGCATATGAAGCTACTTCCACCCATTTGGTGAAGTAGTCAATTGCCACTAAAATGAAACGATGTCCATTATATGCCTTTGGTTCAATCATTCCAATCATGTCAATACCCCACATAGAGAAAGACCATGGGGAAGAGATAACATTGAGAAGCGTCGGAGGCACATGAATTTTGTCAGCATAGATCTAGCATTTGTGGCACTTCTTTTCAAATTTATAACAGCCATATTCCATTGTCAGCTAATAATAACCTGCCCTAAGCATCTTTTTTGCCATTGAATGTCCATTGGCATGGGTACCAAAGGAACCTTCTTGAACTTCATGCATCAACATGTCTGCTTTGTGTCTATCCATACATCTGAGCAAGACCATGTCATAATTTCTTTTGTATAGCACATCTTCATTGAGGAAACAGTTTCCTGCCAACCTTCTCAATGTCTTTCTATCTTTACTTGACGCATCGGTCGGGTATTCTTAAGTTTGGAGAAAATGTTTGATATCATAATACCAAGGTTTTTCATCTAACATCTCCTCTGTTGCAAACACATGAACTGGTCTATCCAAACGTCACACTGTGATATGAGGCACAACGTTCCAAGTATTTACTTGATACATAGAAGCCAAAGTTGCCAAAGCATCCGCCATCTTATTTTCATCTCTGGGAATATGATGAAATTCAACTCTATTAAAGAAAGGTAATAATCTTCTAGCATAGTCTTTGTAAGGGATCAAGCCAGGGTGACAAGTATCCCATTCTCCTTTAATTTGATTTATTACCAAAATTGAATCGCCATATACATCTAGAATTTTAATTCTGAGATCAATGGCCTCCTCGAGACCCATGCTACAAGCTTCATATTCTTCCATATTATTGGTACAATCAAACGCCAGCCTTGCAGTAAAAGGAATATGTGATCCATGAGGAGTAATAATCACAACACCAACTCATTTCCCATAAGCATTTACAACTCCATCAAATACCATATCCTAACGAGATTCAGGATCAGGACCTTCCCTAGGAAAATTTTCATCACAACCTTTCGCTTTCAGAAACATAACATCTTCATCAGGGAAGTCAAATTTAACATACTGATAGTCATCAACTGGTTGGTGAGCAAGATAATCCGCCAACACGCTTCTTTTTATAGTCTTCTGAGTACGGTATTCAATATCATATTCAGACAACAACATCTACCAACGGGAAATTCTCTCAGTATGAGCAGGCTTTTCAAAGAAATAATTAATTGGATCCATTTTGGAAATCAACCAAGTAGTATGATTCAACATATATTGTCGCAACCGCTTTTCCGCCCAAGCCAGAGCACAACATGTTTTTTCCAGCATAGAATATCACGACTCACAATTAGTAAACTTCTTGATGAGATAATAAATGGTGTATTCCTTCTTTCCTATTTCATCTTGTTGTCCGAAAATACAGCCCATAGAATCATCTAACACTGTTAGATACATGATCAATGGTCTTCCTTCAACAGGAGGGAGCAAGATAGGAGGTTCAAGCAGATACTCTTTAATACTTTTAAATTCCATTTGGAAATCATCTGTCCACACACAACCCTGATCTTTCTTTAACAACTTAATGAACAGTTCACATGTTGCAGTCATATGGGAAATAAATCTGGAAATGTAATTCAGACGTCCAAGGAAGCCTCTAACTTGCTTTTCAATTCTTGGCGCGGGCATTTCTTGAATTGCTTTGACTTTATCAGGGTCAACTTCAATTCCTTTTTGGCTGGCAATGAAACCTAACAACTTCCCTGATCAGACACCGAAGGTGCATTTTTTTGGATTCAAGCAGAGACGATATTTCCTCAAACGCCGAAACAATTTCAACAAATCTTATGCATGCCCTTCTTTAGTCTGGGATTTGGCAATCATATCATAAACATATACCTCAATTTCCTTGTGCATCAGATCATGGAATAGGGTCGTCATAGCCCTCTGGTACGTTGCACCAGCATTTTTCAATCCGAAGGGCATCACTCTGTAGCAGAATGTTCCCCAGGGTGTGATAAACGTTGTTTTTTTCCATGTCCTCAAGAGCCACTCTGATTTGATTATATTCGGAAAATACGTCCATGAATGAGAATACTTTGAATTTTCCTGTACTATCAACCAACATATTAATATGTGGTAATGGAAAATGATCTTTTGGACTAGCTTTATTTAAATCTCTATAATCAACGCACATGCGAACTTTTCTGTATTTCTTTGGTACTGTGACAGTATTGACAATCCATTGAGGGTACACCGATGTCATAAGAAAACCGGCATTAATCTGCTTTAAGAATTCTTTTTTAATTTTTACTGCCATAATTAGGTGAGTTCTTTGCAATTTCTGCTTGACTGGCGGGCACTCTGGCTTTAGCGGAAAATGATGCTCCATAATATTCGTATCTAAACTCGACATATCTTGGTATGACCAAGCAAAGACGTCCACATGCTCTTTCAATAATTCAATCAACTTGCTCTTTACATCGGGATGCAGCAATGCTCCAATCTTGACTTCCTTCGGATCTTCCTCTAAACCCAAATTGATTGTCTCCAATGGCTCTTTGTATGGCTGAATGGCACTCTCCTCGCGCACAAGCAACCTTGAAACCTCTTCTAGAATTTCATCATATTCTTCTTCTTCGGCCACATACACAGGATATTCAAAGTTGGGAGAGGGTACAGGGTCATTGTATTCAACAGGTTTTTTAATTAATCTGCACATATGATTTATGATTGCTTTTAGAAACTGACACATATATCAAGTGATTATGCGTATTTAATTACAATTATTATTTATTCCAAAAGGGTTTTTTCTGATTACCATTTTTCCAAGAAAAAACAGAAAATAAAAACACAATTTAGGAATCAAAGACAACTTTTATTAATGATTTTAATGATCAGAGAAAACAGGTAAGCCCATACAATATCAACTTTCACCTTGGGCAGAGTGAAAGCCTTTTTCAAATATTAACAAAAACAAATTACTTTGAGACATGGATGCAAGAGGGAACATCAATAGTGTCACAGTTCGGGACTCTGACTCCACGTGTCACATAGTTCAGCATTTCCTGCTCTTCTTCATCCTCCATAATAGAATTGATCCTAGAAACAGTTGGATGAAGGTAACCTCTGTTGTGGAAAATATCCTGATACTTGCCTAAAGCAGTCTTTGGCTTCATGTTCTCACCTTTATCATTATTTGTAGAAAATCCAAAACCAGCCATATTCTTGTCCACTGGAGGATCAACAATCTGTCACCATACTTTACTAGGGCCATTACGCACAACCAACTGAGCATCTTTAAATGAAGCCATAGAATTCTCATTCTCCCTTACATTATCAACGGATAAAGCTTAGAACTGAGTTCCAACAGCAGCTTCACTCGTTTCTACAATACGGAAAGAGGATAAATGAGATATTAACAATGCTTGTTCTCCATTTATGATAACAAATTTTCCTTCACGCACGAACTTCAACTTTTGGTGAAAAGTTGAAGTGACAGCCCCTGCCTCATGTATCCATGGTCGTCCCAGTAGACAGTTGTAAGCGAGCACAATATCCATGACTTGGAAAGTAATCTGAAACAAGTTTGGGCCAACGTGAATAGGCAGATCCACTTCCCTAATAACAGACTTTCTTGATCCATCGAAAGCTTTTACAATTATGCCACTTAGGTTCACGGGAGCTCCTTGGTACTTTAGCTTCATAAGCGTGCTCCTCGGTATGACTTTTAAGGTGGATCCATTATTAATCAGCACATTTGACAGTGAATCATTCTTACAGTTCATGGATATATGGAGAGCCAGATTGTGATTCCTTCCTTTGTCAGGAAATTTATCATCACAGAAACACAGGTTATTACAGGATGTAATATTCCCTACCACACTGTTGAATTGGTCCAAAGGTATATCACTTTCCACGAAAGCTTTATCTAATACTCTCATCAAAGATTCCCTGTAGGCAGAAGAGTTCATTAGCAAATCCAGAAAAGATATCTTTGATGGTGTCTGCAATAACTGATCTACATTCCTGTAGTCGCTCATCTTGATAATCTTTAATATATCATCCATATATTTTTCCAGAGTAGCACCACTGGATTCTCCTACTGCTTTCTTAGTTTTAACACTTTTTATAACCTTCTTATCGACACTAAAATTCCCTTGAATAACAGGTGCGAACACACGACCACTGTGGGTCACTCTACTGGCCTCAGTAATATTCTCGACATTAGACAAAGGTTGGATGGGAACTTCCACACCATCCTCTAGAATTGTAGCATTGTATTTGTACGGTACGACCTTGTCTGATTTGTAAGGAACAAGACCCGACAAGAAAATCACTGCTGGAGTAACAACTGGCTTGCTACAGTATTCAATCTCGACAGGGTGGGATCACTGAAACAAGGCACAATTAAGTTCACCCCTTTTTCGAAATATTTGGTCATTGCAGAATCATCACTAGAGATCATATCTTCGTCTGAGGAAAAGAATTCATCTATAGAAGCATATTCATCATCTGACACAGTCTCATCCAAATAATCTTCAATCACATTAATCCCATGGTAATCATCTCTATGGATTGAAACCTTGATAGTACCATTATCCAATAACAACTGAATACCTCTTTTCATAATGGAACAACCACGAGAATCTCTGCAGCAGATCCGACAAGATCCATAATGGTGTTCTACTTAACCATCCATGTGGCTGAAGGTGGCGTGCAATTGCACCAATTCATCATTCGTATGGTTCACGTCAAAGATCCAGAATTCCCCAGGAAATCCAAAGACCATGTTCACATTTTCCTCATATTCTGCCCTAGGCCTAATTATATGAATGAGGCCTTCATCCATCATTTCCTGTAAATCAGCCTTTATCTTATCACACCCCTGTATATCAGTACTGTAGATACCACAATCAGCATGGTCATACGTATAGTAACTAAACTCACAAAGGTCGGCATGCATCTTTACCAAGTCACCTCTGATTAGGTTGATATCGAAAATCCAGAAGTCCCCCAAACAAATAGCAACCATGTTGACAACATTTGTTCCTCCATGCTTTGGCAAAGGATTATATTTTACATTAGGGCCGACATCTTTAAAGGACAAAAGGCCTGATCTCACCATTTTTTGTACCTCTTATTTCAGAGGATAACAATTTTCCATATTATGCCCTGGTGTACCCTGATGAAAAGCGCGCGCCTGATCTGCCTTATAATACTAAGGAAAAGGTGATGGTATAGCAGGGGGTGGCCTGGTCTGAACCAACTTTTTCTGAATCAATGTTGGGAGTAACTCTGTATAGCTCATGGGGATAGAGTCAAAAGCCTCTCTCCTATGATTCTGTCCTTGATTTCCCTGAGGGGCTGGTCTATGATAAGCCACTATGGTCGGAGCCGTATTTACAATTGGAGTTACCGAAGCAACTTGTTTGTGGCGCTGATGATTTCCTCTAGGAGGATTAACCCTTCTCTCTTGAATAACAGTGTTTGTATCTCCTTATTTCTTTTTATCAAACCCATAGGATGGTTTCTTTGTATTGTTGTAATTTTCACTTCTTGTCAAGCGACCCTCTCTTATAGCTTCTTCCAAACAGACACCCATGCCCACCATCTCGGTAAAATCACTTGGTGCACTCGCCACCATTCTTTCATAATAGAAATCCCCTAGAGTCTTCAGAAAAATCTTCTTCATCTCTTTTTCTTCCATTGGAGGGATCACTTGGGCGGCTACTTCACGTCATCTCTGTGCATATTCCTTAAATGTCTCTTTGTCCTTCTGGACCATTTCCATGATTTGATAACGGTTAGGTGCCATGTCCACATTATATTTGTACTGTCTGATAAACGCTTCACCTAGGTTGTTGAAAGTATGAACATTGGCACTATCTAGGATCATGTACCATTTCAATATGGCACCAGTCAAATTGTCTTGGAAGAAATGAATTAACAGGTGTTGATCATCAGTGTGAGTAGACATCCTTCTCACATACATCACTAAATGAGCACGAGGACATGTATTTCTCATGTACTTCTCGAATACTAGTACCTTGAACTTCACAGGTATTTTCATATTTCGAACCAAACACATGTCATTCACATTCTGCCCAAACAATTATTTTCCTCTGTGGGCCTTTAACTCTTTTTGCATCTTATCAAACTGATCCTGAAAATCGTCCATTCGATCATAGACACCCAAGATTTTACTTGTTAGAGGAATGGGGCGATAAACTTTATCATTAGTAAATTGCACAACATTCACCGAAGGAGGTGCAGCTAGTGAATCTCATTTCTCACAGCAGGAGTAATATGCACCACAGGAGGTGTAGGAGTAGCAGCAGCTTGCACAACTGGAGAAGCTTTAGTGTCAAGATTGTAACCTTCTGGCATGAAGTTCTCTGGCATTCCCCACAGATAACCCTGAAGCATACGATTCTGAACAACAGTACATGGAGTAACAAAAACGGGAATTGTTGGAACTTCGAAAGCAACTGTTGTCTGTTGAAGCTGAGCAAGTGGTGGCTGATTATGAGCAACCACCAAAGATTCCATCAAAGCAGTGAGATTGGCCATACTGGCCTTCAGAACAGTAACTTCTTCGCGTAACTCGCAATTCTCTTGTTCTAGATTATCTATCTTCTTTCTGAAATTGGCCTGAGTATTGTACTGGTGAGACAACTTGCTGAATGAAGTAAAGAAGCACATTAAGTCATCTGGATATGAACAGAAATGCAAGAATTATGTACAATATGATGCATGATATGCAATGCGTATGATTTATTTTATTATTAACATTTTAAGGAACTCAAAGATTTATAGACAATTTGCAAATATTAAAGTACTAACACATTTGAAATACTAAAAATCGCATTATAATAATTTCAAATTGGATTACAACTTTTTATTACAAGTTTCAATAATCCCAAGTACAAGATGAGATAGAAATAAAAGATCTTAAGAAAGAAAAGTTGATGAAGATCCCTCCAGACACTGATGTTTCCCTGTGAGTCTTGCAATTTGAGCCTTTAATTGCTTCTTTTCTTCTGCATACCTATTGGCGACCTCTTTCCAATCACCAGAGTCGGGAAGTGAGCAACTAGGTCCTGACTGAGCTCTAGAGAAAAATAAATCATCTTGCCTCTCCATCATCTCTACAGCATGACTCTCAAGAATCTCGATCAGGTCATCTTTCTCCTTCAGGTATGCTCGGTAGGATACTTCTAAAGTTTGACACTTATTCTTCTAAGCCTCCTTTTCCTGCTGCATCCTAACTAGGGCAAGCTGAAGCTCTTCCACATCATCCAGAAGGGGAGGAGTGGTCTTCACAAACATATCAGGCACGGGTGCTTCACGGGAATACGGCATCTTTAACTGGATGGCTCTTGCTTGTACCCAATGAAGATAAGGCTCCAAAGAAACAGCCCTTCTAGGTCCCAAGTCCTTCATACTCTTCCTGTGAATATGACGCCAAGCCTTTGCAATCTCCTATTTAGCTTCCTTGTGAACCTCTCCCTCTTTAAGTAAGAAACCACTCAGATGAATACTATTTGGCTTATCCCTCATCGGATATCCTAGTTGTTGTCGTGCAGGAACGGGATTGTAGTTAATTCCTCCCTTTGTACCAAGAAGAGGTACATTGGGGAAACTACCATAACTGTCAACAATCTCTACGTCATGGTAAGCCTGATGGTACCAAACAATATCTGAATGAATGAGGGCCACAATCTTTGGAGCCCAACGAGGTTCCTTTCTGACATCCCTGAAAGCATCAGACCTAGGTAAGTGAGAAATAAACCACTGATACAACAAAGGCATGCAGCAAATGATCATCCCTCCATGGTGAGAATCCCGAAGATGAATAGAGTAATAAGCATCACCCAATAATGTAGGGACTTGGTTCCCAATCATAAAGATCCTGATGGCATTGATATCCACAAATTTGTCGATATTGGGAAATAAGAACAACCCATAAGCAAGAAAAGAAAAGATGGCCTTAAAAGCAACCATACTCTTCATCCTAGAAAAATTGTGAGCTTTCTCCAACAAGAACTGAGCGAGTAATAATCTAATCCCTCCTTGGGTAGTCATGTTGGCTTTAACCTCTGGCTTCCCCAAATGGATCAAAGCAGCAATCTCATGAGATTTTGGCTCCCCCTCCAAACCGGTAATAGGTAAAACCAGTAGATAAGAATACTCTTCCAATGTAGGAATAAACTGATAATCATGGAAAGTAAAGCATCAATACATCGGATCATAGATATAGACCAAAGTCGAGAGAATACCCTACTTCATCCTAAGCTTCATAAGAGAAATGATGGACCCATACTTCCTCTGAAAATCTGTAGAACTCTCGATCTCGGGAATCAGACTCATCAACTCATCTATCTTGGGATCTTTAAAACTGTACTTCTTAGTCTTTCTTTTTCCAGAATCCATAGTCAAAAATTACCTGAGATATTCACAAAGAGTCAACTTTTAAGTCCCTTGAAACAAAATGTTTTAAAGGATCCTCATGGGTGCATGAATGTATGACGCAAAAATCACACACAAGATCATAAACATAGGGTTCATAGGTTTGATGTCATAAGCATGAGGTCAAAGGTACTACCCACATGGTATGATCTAAAAGTTTATCACCTGCCGGACAAGGTTCAAAGTGGTTCCCATAGTCTACATCCTTCCTTCAGATATTACCAATGTCCCGATTGACTCGGTAATTAGCAATATTTTCAGGAAAAACTCGTTCGAGCGTAGTATCGTGTGACAACCATTTTTGTATTACTCTGTCATAGCTTCCGCACTACACCTAAAAGGACAAGATGGGTTAATGGTTCTACGGTCCTCAGTTTCAGCAGGCTCCCAGGTCGAAAGAAACACGTCTTCTCAATTACTCGGTAAACGACACTACAGTTAAAGGGGGATCCACTGAGTGGGGCATCTCATTCCTCCTTTTTTGGGATTACTCCCTCAAAGTTAATATGACTATACCACCCGTCCTATCTTAATTTTTCCCAAGTCTGGGTAGAGGACTTATGAGAAATCACCAAGCACTCTGAAAACCAGAAAAATCCAAACAAACATATATACAACACATAATATACAAAAAACAAAAACATATATACAAATAAACAAAGATAGGCTCAACCCACTTAGGGATGGACCAGCAATAGCTCGATCTTTCCCCAGCAGAGTCACCATTTTTTTCTGTAGCGGTAGAAATGTTGAGTCTAAGCTATTGGATTGACTTAACCCGTACAGATCAAAATAAAAATCACCACCGCACTTTATTATTTCCAAAGGAATGGGAAAAGAGCTAATAACCTAAAAATAGTGGGAGAGAATCTAAGTTTGGGGGTTGGTTATGTAAAGGGGAGGTATTAGCACCTTAAACATCTACGGTACTCCTCAGGAACTTCTTTGAAAATCTGTGTATTTTGGCTATAAATTTTGTATAAAAAGTAGATGGTGGAGATGAGAAAAGAAGTATTTTTAATGATTTTTGTACCTGCCGTTGTTACAAACCTTTAGTGCCTACGTACCACCTCCAGTGCAATAGGGGATCAGGGTACTTGTAGTTCACCTTTTAAAAAATTTTAAACACAAATGTGTTGGTTAATTTTAAGAGACGAGACATCATCGTCTTATCCAAGTGGAATAACATACTTACTACCCACGATTATGAGAAAGGAGAATTTGCATCATCTCAAAGTGGAGGATATAGCTTGGATTTTAAAATCAACAAAGCCTCACTTAACACCTAAGTTGAAAATATCTCACTTCACTATATATCGTAGAAGTATAGTAGCTCGCATCACTACAAGGATTTACAAGAGTCTAATCTTTTGAGAAAATTTTAAGCTAAAAAGCCAATGTGTCAAAATGGTTTGAATGAGATTGATTGACTTTTAGTCTTCTCACAAAAATGTCGAAGTATTGTTAAATTATTTAAATATTGATTAAGAAAATATTTTTTAAAATGCACGGACTTAAGTCCAAGTTTATTACGAAAGCGATTCATGTTTAAAAACAAGAAGAGTTTTCAAAAGGAGAGAGAAGATTTTTGAAATTAAAGAAGATGGGAGGAGATGAAGGGACTATCCTAAAGCATAAGGTAAAAGCTAGGGAAAATAACCTCCTAACCAATAAGAATCCAACACTTGACATAATGAGTAAATGTAGAATTCTCATCCTTTGGATTGAAACCAAACAAGCAAAGATAATAAACCTGTTATAAAAACCAAGCTTCAATTGCATTAAGTCTTCACAAAAATTGGGCAGAGTAACGACTGTATACAGATGAATTCCAGATCACAGGCAAAGCATGTAATAACAATGACCTGTTGTTGTACCCCAAAATTTTCCCTCTCTTTTCCCAAGACATTTCTCATAAAGATCTACAAAAGCTCAAGCTTGCACAAATATTGACTAGGTCAAGCGATCTCCTCAACACTGATGCCTCAAAATTAGGGTTTGAGCTTGCACAAGAACAAATGGATTTCTAATACCTCAAAAGACTTTCATGGATCATTATGGACCTCCAATAATTCTCATGATAAGTTTCAAGCCTTGGATCACTAAAATGGCTCAGTCAATTGATCAGATGACCTAAAATCAGTTTTATTGGTGAAAAAGTCAATTGTACACTGAAAAGTCAAACTTCGATTTTTTCATCAAAATCAAGTTTTAAAAATCATATTTCAACAAGACATGTCAAAATATGAAGATTGTTCATCAAGAAATCAAAAAGCAAAAATCATCTTTGAAAAGTCAAACTTTTTAAGACTTAGGAATTTTTCTAAGTGTTTTGCACATGTTTATTTCATAACTTCATACCAAATTTTCATCATGAAGCAAGATGATTCAAGGAAAACTTCCAACATGAAAGTTGTAGATCTCAATGAGATATAAAAAATTGTAGGACATGACTTCTTCTATAAATGCTTGGATTTTGAGTTATAAATTCATGAAGTCGTGACATTTTTGAATAAACACTTAGAGAAATTTTTAGCAGTTTTGGTCAGCATTTTATCCCTTCTTCTTGGCATTTTTCACATAATTCCAAGATGATTTTGTCAAAATGGCCAACATGAAAGTTATAGAAGATGTTTCAAGCTTTCCAAAACATCCAAGAGCATGAATTTATCATACTTGATCTAGGAGATTCAAGGGCATGAAGTTGGGCATCCATTCTTGAATTGCAAGTCATTTTAGTGAAGAACACATAACAAAACCCTTGTGCTATGATGCATAATCTTGTGTTACAGGCCTTCTTGCTTACAAATCTCATCATAACTTAATGCTTACACCTTCTCTAGAGCTATTACCCAAGTTTTTAAGCCATTGTCCAAAAGATCTTTCCATTTATGGCATAAAGGCACCATCGTTATTCTTGAAAAGCAAGCTTGTTGGCACAAAACTTGTCTTGAGCCCATACCTTATTTATTTTTTATTTTACTCCACCATAAATCATGAAAAGTAACCCCTCTAAACCAGCGACTTTGGTACTTCATCTTGGGACCATGACATAACTTGATATTTGCAATCCAACCTAGTCATAACTCCATAGTTTGTAAACCAAATCAGCTTGTTCACAAACCCTTTGCCTATAAATATAGGGAGCATTTGCAAAAGAAAGAGGTCAGAAAAATAGGAGAAAAGCCAGAAGTTTTGTTGATAAACCCTCAAAATCTCATATTCAAAAAACCATAACAGTCTATAAAGCTTACACTCTTGAGTTTTAAATTCCAAACCTTTGAGCCTCTCATCCTTTGCTAGTTTTGTCCAAACATCTAAGCACCCCACATACATCACTTAGAAGTTGTTCAAACTCAAGAAAAAACTTCTATAACATCTCTTTTTTTTCAAGCTCAAGAACACTCAAGGCAGCAACTCAAGCTCAAGACACAAATTCCAGCTTCAAGGTAAGTCTCCTTGAATTTAAACCCTTCATTTCAAGCATCATTAGTTGATTCATCTTTGAAGATAAAATGTAATAACCATTCCCCATGAAGCTAACCTTTGTTTATCTTCCGTTCTTATCATTTATGTGTTGAGAACTAACCCATGTATGCAGCAAAACAAAGATAGAGTAAAAATTAATAGTATGAGTCGACACATAGCCTTATGAGTCAACACATCTTAGTGGAAAAATAGGTTATGAGTCGACACATAGCCTTATGAGTCGACACATACTATTATACATGCCCAAAACAGAAGGAAAAAGGGAGTATGAGTCGACATAAAGCACGTATGAGTCGACACATGCAGGGTATGAGTCGACACATACCATTATGCATCGACTCATATTGAGTTGATTTGGCAATACAGGGGCGAGGAAAGGTTATGTGTCTATCCATAGGAGTATGTGTCGACACATAATGTTCAAAAATGCATTTTTCTTTCCTTTTCCTTTGTTTTTACATGTTTCACATATTTTTTTCATGGCTATTCAATATGGTTGTAATATTTAAGCTCATATCCATCCCCATTTGTAAATTATACCCATATCCCCCTAATGATCTAATAGCATATGACTTTATTTTCCGTAATTTACCGCTTTCAAATACAAATGCTAGTAACTATGGTGTGTATGGAAAGATAAAAATCAATCTTAGACAATCCTAATCCAAGACAAAATAATGCATGAAAAATAAACACTTGCACACTTTCACCTCTAGGGTTAACTCCATTTGTTGCCTTAAAAAATGGTTATGATATGCATGTGAGACATCTTAGCAAAAACAAACAAAATACAAGATCATAGTCCCTTGATGACGCTTCAAATGCTGCCTTATAAATGATCTTAGACCCTTAAGAAAAATGCTAAGGTATCTCACAACATTGCACTTTAAGAAGGTAGCAATGTCAAAGGAAGAGAGAAATAAACAAAATACTTTTGAGTAGGTAGAACGTTCTTAGTTGCTTGCTCACAATTCGTCTTCAAAACAATACATCTTTCCAAAATACACCAAACACTTATGAAATAATTTTAAAAAGTTTTCCTAAACAAAGACGCTTTTCAAAAATAATTTTAAAACCCACCACAAACACATTTCAAATAAAGAAATTTAAAAAATGATATAGCAAGCAACTAAGAGCCCATAGATAATTATGGATGAAAAGGGTGCTAATACCTTCCTTTTCATAACCTACCCCCCAAACTCAAGAAAATATATCAAAGGTCTTTCCTGTTCTTTTCACCCTTTCCTTATTGGATAAAAGAAAAGTCGGTGGCGACTCTTGCTATCCGCAACAATTACGATAAAACGCAAAACACCCAAGTAAGTTCTCCCACCGTATCACAGAACTGGAGACTCTGCTGGGGAATACTTAAAAGTGGGGTTACCTTAGAGCTATATCACCTTTAAATTGCTTTCATTATTTGATTTTCTTGCTTTATATTTATGGGTCCTTGTTTGGGTTTATATTGATCCTCTACCCAGACCGGGGGAACATCATTAGGTAAGTAGCAATAGCTTGTGGAAATTGTACTGCATAGACCGATATGGATGAAGCAATGGCTACGTTAGTGTGACGCATTTTTTAGTACCGGTATCCATTGTGTTTAATCGAGGAAAATACGGGGCCGCTGAGCAGTTCCATAAAGCACTAACTGACCTTAGAACCTTTAATTGAATAACTTGGCCATTAGGAAGTAGTGAGATAGCCAGTTTCGGTGGAAAGCTGAAAATTGGTTGATACTCGGTACTACGCTCATTGAGATCAGACTTTTGGGATATCTCAGCCGCAAGAAAAGATTAATTGTTTTGAGATAATGCCCAATGAAGAAAGATCAGTGATATTGAGATTCCCTAGAACCCGGTTACTTTTTAGGACAGGTTGAACCAACTAAACTTCAAGAGGGTACTTACCTATGAAATCCATGCAAGCCTAAACCTAAGGTTTTTGTGTGCTTTGTTTGTGATTATTATTCATGTCATCATAAAGATCATAACATCATAAGAATTCTCACTAACCATCTCAAGGACTTAGGAATTTATCTTTGTTTTGTTTTGTAGGTCATGACTTAAGAATACCATCCGAGTTAACTTCGTAAAAGTGCATCCTCAACTTCAAGAGTTAGCATCAAGAGTTCCTGGAGATTCTCCCTTTTCCAAGAAATATGGTCGACTTCTTAACTTGGCTACCTCAAACTTCCAAGAAGAAATGATGTGTGTGCTTTTCCAATTCCTTGATCCTATGCATCATTGCTTCACCTTTCCCGACTATCAATTGGTGCCTACATTAGAAGAATTCTCTCAATTGTTAAGAGTGCATGTGTTAGATAAAATACCATTCACTGGTTTAGAAGATACTCCAAAGCCGGTTATTGCCAAAACCTTGCATTTGAAGAGATCTGACGTTGTGGAAAATTGGGAGACAAGAAGTGGAGTTAAGGGTTTCTTAGCCAAATTTCTGTTGGATAAGGCTTGTTTGTTCTGGGAAGATATGGATTTTTAAGCTTCTGAGGATGTCTTGGCCCTTATAATCTATGGTTTGGTTCTATTTCCCAATCCGGACCAACTCATAGATGTGAATGCCGTCAAGGTTTTTCTCTCTCGTAATCCCATACCTACTTTGCTTGGATACATTCTACATTGTTTCCACACTTGCACCATGAATAAAAGGGGTACTCTTTTATGTGGCATTCCATTACTCTCTAGGTGGTTTATTTCGCACCTACCTCGATCAATGTTGAAGAATGAGCAAGGCTTGATGTGGTCTCAAAGGTTAATGTCACTCACACATTCTAATACTCACTGGTGTTCTCGATCCTTGGAGGATATTACCATCATTGGCTGTTGTGGGGAATTCCCTAATGCCCCACTCTTAGGCATTAGGGATGGTATCACCTATAACCCTTCTCTTGCATTAAGGCAATTTGGGTACACACAAAGAGATGGTCCCCATGATGCACTCATCCAAGGTTTGGTATTTTATTACGAGGGCGACGACCAAGGCTATCGTCAAAGGTTCATACGAGCTTGGAGAATGATAAACAAAGTGGATAGTAAGACATTGGGACATAAGAATTCCATCCCCATTGAGCCTTAACTTAAGTGGGTACGAACTCGTGCTAAAAGTCTTGTGATGCCTTACCCCCTCCATCTTACCAATCATCATGGAGCCTGTTGCCGAAGGAGATATTCCATATACTGTCCTTTATCCTGATATGCCTACTTCTCTTGAATATTTGCAAAGAGCTTGGATTCAGCTAAAGGGGGAGCGAGACACCTTTGAAGCCCAGTTTTATGCAAGCGATAAGAAGACATTAGAGCTCACGAGACAACTTCATGAGGAGAGGAGCCTGAATGCCTATATCGCTCCAAAGAGGAAGCATCCATAGGAAATTTGAGCCATTGTTATTGTATTTTAGTTCATTTTGTTTCTTTTGTTTCAATGTAAGCCCAAGAGGCATGTTGTAATCAATTTGAACTTATTAATACAATTAATGTTTGTTCCCTTTTGTCTAAACAAATTTAAATCTTCAAAGTCCTTGAAATCATTTGCATACGCACTTTGATGCATCATAACATAAACAAGTTTTCCACAACAGGTTTCCTTATCTTTCTACTATTTATTTCAGTAAGATGGATATCGAACAAACAGTGAAGGACTTGCAAATGCAGAATTCCCAGTTCCAAGAGACCTTGTTAACCCTGGATAAGGGGCAACAAGAGTTGATGACTATGCTAGTAGCCAAGAAGAAAACCAAAAAGAAGGCCTTCATCAACATGGGTAAGAGATTCAAAGGTCCGGTTCATCAGGTACAGATAGTCGAAGAGTTGTCTGAGGAGGATGAAAATCAAGACGAAGAGGAAAGGAGCACCCATGTTGGGGGTGCCAATAATCAAGCTTCTGAGGACAAAGATTACTTTGATGAGCAGTATCCTCCGGGTGAGGATAAATACAAGTAGTTAGAGGATTGACTAAAGGCTGTTGAAATTCAAGCAGTGCTTGGTTTAGATTTTGGTGAGTTAGGCTTAGTACCTGGGGTCGTCATTCCTCATAAGTTCAAAATATCGATCTTCGCCAAGTATGACGGGGTTTCATGCCCGAAACTTCATCTAAGGTCTTACGTGCATAAGATACAGTCGCACACTACCGACAAAAAGCTCTAGGTCCATTTCTTCTGAGAGAGTCTAGATGGGACTCAACTAGAATGGTTCTATCAATTGGAGGGTTCCCGTATCCACACATGGGAAGATCTAGCCACTACTTTTTATCATCAGTATCAATATAATGCCGATTTGGCACCAACCAGAGTCTAACTTCAAGGTATGACAATGGGTACTAATAAGAGGTTTAAAGAGTACGCACAAAAATGGAGGGATCTTGCTGGTAGGGTCCAACCACCACTAACTGACAGAGAACCAGTTGACATTTTCATGGGTACATTAACTGGCCTATTTTTCAACCTATTGATTGGGAGTTCTTCGTCTGGTTTCACCGAGTTGATAATAACTGGTGAAAGGGTAGAAAGTGGCATTAAGAATGGGAAAATTCCCATGACATCTTCTTCCGCATCCAACACTGTAAAGAAGCCCTTCACTAGAAAGAAGGGAAAAATTGATGTGTATGGGGCAAGGGCCCATACCAAGAAGGATCACCGACCCTCTGTTAATGCTATGTTAATCTCCAACCCTCCATCTGCTCAAAGGAAATCATCCAATAATCAATGATCTGAAGTTCCTCGAAGACAATTCACGAGAATAAGCATGTCATTGTCCCAAGCCTTACAACATTTGTTGAAGGCCAACTTAGTGACATTGTGCAATCCACCATCCAATCCTGACATTTCATCACCTAAGTACAATCCATATGCCAAGTGTGTGTATCATTCCAATAGCCCTGGGCATGAAACTGGTCAATGCTGGGCTCTGAAGAATAAGATTTAAGATCTGATAGATAATAAAATAATTGAATTTGATCCACCTGTTACTCCAAATGTGATAACCGCACCAATGTCGAACCGTGGAAAAGGTGTTAATGCAATTGATGATACTACTTTTGTTTCCTCCATTAAGGATTTAACAACTCCGTTAACTATTGTGAAGGGTAATTTGCTGAGAGTCGGGGTGTTCCCTGGCTGTTCTAAAGATTGAGTTTGTTGTGATCAACAAGTAAATGGGTGCAAGCGGCTGTAGGAAGGTGTGCAACGCCTGATAAATAGCCACGAGATTCTGTTTGAGAAGGTTCCTACCATCAAAAGTTTAACCAACAAAGCTGAAGACATGTCCATAATAACAATTTCCAACAAGCCTCTTAGGATCCCCTCAAAGGGTCCTATTAGGATTTCAAATTAATCAACCATTTCTCCTTTGATAATCATTGTCGCTGGGCATATTCTCTACTCCTCTGACAAAGCAGTTCCATGGAACTATGGTGTCGAGGTTTATTATCATGGGATAAAACAAGATTCTTGGATCAACAAAAACGAAGCTGATGTTACTAATATTGCAGGTTCTAGTAAAGTAACAAGAATAGGGAGGATCTTTTCCCTTGATATTTCACCGCCCATTACTACAACAACTCCCGTCCGCATAACCAATGACAAGTCTAGTGTCAACACTAGAGGCAAAGAGAAAGAAGGTGAGCCTGCTGGGTAGAAGCACCTACCAAAGATACTGATGCTGAAGAACTCTCCACTCGAGAGATGGAGGAAATCCTGAAAATCATAAAGAAGAGTGACTTCAAAATAGTTGAGCAACTGGGGAAAACCCCCTCCAAAATATCCATGTTGTCATTCTTACTCTGTTCGGACGCTCATGCCTAAGCTTTAAACAAGTTCTTGAAGAAAGACCATGTTCCCCAAGAAACCACGGCTGACCAGTTCGAGAATTGTGTAGCAAGTTTAACGGCTGACAATGGATTAGGATTCTCCGATGCTGATTTGACTCCTTTGGGAAGGAACCACAGTAAAGCCTTACATTTTTCTATTGAATGAAAGGGAACCACCCTGGCACACGTCTTAATTGATACTGGCTCATTTCTAAATGTGTTACCCAAAGGTGCTTTGGACCGGCTAGATTGTGAAAGACTGGTATTGAAGCCAAGTGATATTATTGTAAAGGATTTCGATGGGTCTAAAAGGATGGTTCATGGAGAGGTGGATCTCCCAATTAAAGTTGGCTCGTAGGTTTTCAACTCTACCTTTTATATAATGGACATACGTCCCACCTACTCTTGTTTGCTTGGGCGCCCTTGGATCCATGGGGAGAAGGCAATCACATCCACCCTTCATCAAAAATTAAAATATCCAATCAAAGGGAAGATTGTTACTATTTGCGGCGAAGAAGAATTTATGGTAAGCCACCTCAATTCCTTCAAATATGTGGAAATGGATGGTGAGTTTATAGAAACTCCTTGTCAGGCTTTCGAAATTATTCCTCCTATGATTTCCGCCACTAAAATCTGCTCCGACATATCAAAAGCTGATGAAGTTGTACCAATAATGGTTTCACTTAAGGATGCACGTGCCATGGTCGAAGATGGAAACAACACTATCTAGGGACAACTTCTCGACATTCCATTTAAAGCATACAAATTTGGGTTAGGTTTCACCATTAAAGCTCAAAAAGAGGCCATGCATGCTCGCGTGGGAAAACCACCTCTCGCATCAGAAATCATGAAGTAAATGTTGTGGAAGACTCTGATGATGAATGCGCTTTTGAAGAATGGATCTACCCTACTGCCGGAGGAAAGATCAACAACTGGCATGCAAAGAACTTCACTCCCATCTCCTTCACTGAGGAGTAATTACTGTATACTATTTTCTGTCAATTTAAGAACTTTTGTCTGTAATTTTAAATTCCAAACAATGACTTTTAAGCCATGTGCCTTGCCCGGGGCACTATGGTCCATTTTTTAAGGGTTTTGTTCATGTTCATTTATCATATGATCATTTAATATAAACCATTGGACCTTTTTGCTTTAAAATTTTGTGTTCATTGTCTTTCTTTTTCTTTATTACGTTTTTCAATAACCATGTATCTTAAATGCATACACACACACACACTTTCAGATCCCCATCCACTCCGGATCTCATGACCAACGACTCTACTATTACAAGTTATGACTTTGAACATCCAATTAACCAAGCTGAAGACGAAGGCGAGGAAGATTGTGAAATACAAGGGGAACTAGCCAGACTTCTGATGCAAGAGGAGAAAGCTATTCAACCTCATGAAGAGCCAGTCAAAATTATCAACCTAGCAATCGAGACAGACAAGAAAGAAGTCAAGATCGGCGCCAACCTAGAAGATGGTATCAAGAGCATATTGGTTCAGATGTTACATGACTATGTTGAAGTGTTTGCTTGGTCATATGAAGATATGCATGGGTTGGATACCGACATTGTGGTTCCTCGTCTGCCAACAAAGGAAGATTGTCCTCCTGTTAAGAAAAAGGTTCGTCGCATGCGGTGTGACATGTCTGAAAAGAAAATCTGAAGTGATGAAACAATTCGATACAGGTTTCCTAGCTGTGACATCTTATCCTCAATGGGTTGTGAACGTGATTCCCGTGCCAAAGAAAGACGGGAAGGTTCGTATGTGTGTGGATTATAGGGATCTGAATGGGTCAAGCCCCAAAGATGATTTCCCTCTACCTCATATTGACGCCTTGGTTGATAACACCGCTCAACATAAAGTATTCTCCTTCATGGATGGATTTTCTGGCTACAGCCAAATCAAGATGGCTCCCGAAGACATAGAAAAGACTACCTTTTATTACACAATGGGGAACCTCTTGTTACAAGGTAATGCCGTTCAGATTAAAGAATGCAGGGGCAACATATCAAAGAGCTATGGTAGCTTTATTTCATGATATGATCCATCGTGAAATAGAGGTATATGTGGATGATATGATTGCAAGGTTGCAAACTGAAGAAGAGTGTCTCGATCACCTACACAAGCTATTTGAGAGGCTGAAGAAGTACAAGTTGAGGTTGAACCCTAATAAGTGCACATTCGGAGTAAGGTTAGGAGAGCTTCTAGGTTTTGTCGTCAGTAGTAAAGGCATCGAAGTTGATCCTACAAAGGTAAAAGCCATTCAACAAATTCCAGTTCCCCGTTCTAAAAAGGAGGTTACAGGATTCTTGGGTCATCTTAATTACATTTCCCGTTTCATATCTCATCTAACTGCTACTTGTTAGCCAATCTTCAAACTCCTGAAGAAAGATCAAGTAGTCAAATGGAACAACGACTGCCAAGCTGCCTTTGATAAGATCAAGGAATATTTGCAAGAACCTCCTATCCTCATGCCTCCAGTTGAAGGAAGACCATTGATCATGTATTTGACTGTGCTAGAGAATTCTATGGGGTGTGTGTTGAGCCAACATGACGAGTCTGGCCGAAAAGAGCATGCAATATACAACCTGGGCAAAAAAATTACCGACTGTGAAACCAGATATTCACTGCTCGAGAAAACTTACTGCGCTCTGATATGGGCTGCTCGCTGGCTAAGACAGTATATGTTGACTCACACCACTTTGTTGATTTCTAAGATGGACCCTATCAAGTACATCTTCGAGAATCCCGCTCTCTCTGGACGGATAGCTAGATGGAAAATGATTCTAAGTGTATTGGAAGATCATTTGGCCCATCAAGCTGTTAATGATTACCAGTCTATGAACTTTTACTTCCCGGATGAGAATATCATGTTAGTGACTGACTGTGCAAAACCTGGACCGTATGACGGACCTGAATAAGGATCCCGATGGACTATGGTTTTCGATGGAGCTTCCAACTCTCTGGGAAATGGAATTGGTGTTGTGGTTATTTCTCCTGATGGTTTCCATACTCCTTTTACTGCTAGATTGTGCTTCGATTGTACAAACAACATGGTTGAGTACGAAGCGTGCATCTTGGGTCTAAAAGATGTCGTTGACGTAAGGATCAAGCATTTGGATGTATTCGGAGACCCTGCTCTAGTGATTAGCCAAGTAAAGGGAGAATGGGACACTAAGCATCCTAACTTGATTCCTTAAAAGGAGCTTGTGTTAACTCTGATTCCATTCTTCGAAGAGATCACCTTTTAACATTTACCTAGAGAAGAAAATCAGTTGGCTGGCGCCTTGGAAACAATGTCTTCCATGTTCAAGGTCAAATGGGACAACGAAGCCCCTATGATTACAATTGAGAAATTTGACGAACCTCCGCACTTCTATGAGCTTGACACTAACAAATAGAAATCATGGTACCATGGGGTGAGGAGATATCTTGAGGCACAAGAATATCCTGAAGGAGCTTCCATCAATGATAAGAAATTCTTGCAAAGATTTTCATCCAAATTCTTTCTAAGCAATGGAATCCTGTACAAGCGCAACCATGATTCTAATCTACTTCGATGTATGGACAATAAGGAGGCAGAGAAAATTATGGAAGACATGCATGATGGCCTCTTCGGGACCCACTCTAATGGACACACTATGGCCAAGAAAATCCTGAGGGTTGGTTACTATTGGTCCACAATGGAAACTGATTATCATCATCACTTAAGGACTTGCCATAAATGTAAAATCTATGCTGACAAGGTCCATGTACCTCTTATTCATCTAAATGTCATGACTTCTCCATGGCCGTTTGTAATGTGGGGCATTGATATGATTGGAGAGATCAAACCTACCGCTTCCAATGGACACCGTTTCATCCTCGTTGCCATTGATTACTTTACCAAGTGGGTCGAAGCTACCTCATATGCCTCAGTCACCAAGAATGTTGTAGCCAGGTTTATCAAGCATAACCTCATCTGCCGTTAAGGTATCCCCGAAAGGATCATCACCGATAATGGGACCAATCTTAACAATGTTATGATTACTGAACTCTGCATGCAATTCAAAATCAAGCATCACAATTCTTCTCCGTATAGACCCAAGATGAATGGCGTGGTGGAAGCTGCCAATAAAAATATCAAGAAGATTGTGCAAAAGATGGTGGTGACGTATAAAGATTGGCATGAGATGCTACCATTCTCTCTCCATGGCTACCATACTTTAGCTCGAACATCAACTGGGGCAACCCCGTTCTCCTTGGTCTATAGCATGGAAGTTGTCCTCCCTGTCGAAGTTCAAATTTCCTCTCTAAGGATAATGAAGGAAGAAGATTTAGGTGAAGACGAATGGATTCAGACTAGGTTGGATCATTTGAACTTTATTGACGAGAAGCGATTGGCTATTATTTGTCACGGTCAGATGTACCAAAAACGTATGATTAAGGCTTTCAATAAAAAAGATTAAGCCTCGAGTATATCGAACTGGTGACTTGGTAATAAAGCGCATCATTCTTCTGCAAGGAAATCCTAGGGGCAAGTGGACTGCCACTTATGAAGGGCCACTAGTTATAAAGAAAGTTTTCTCTCGTGGTGCCATAATACTTACTACTATGGATGGCGAAGACTTCCCACATCCTGTGAACACGGACATAGGCGTTTTTTATACAAAGAGACTGAGATCCTAGTAGGAGGAAATCGTCGAAAGGATGGAAAGAATACAAAATGAAAACAAAAAATAATAGCCATGTGAAAGCAATCTCATTGTGTTCCAACCCCACTATTGCCCCTATGTCTTCGAACACCATCCCTTGTCGTTGAATAGAAGTTGATTGTATTGATTTTGAACCATTTGAACTTCGGACTTTGGTAATAAAGTTGGTTGTAAAGATCCCACGGGACATAGTCATATGCTTTAATCCTTAACTTTTTCCTGGACCTCGCTTTCGGGTTTTCAGCCCACCAGGATACCCATTTTTGCCCAAATCTCCCTTTCGGGTTTTCGACTTGCTGGGTGTGCCATATTTTGCATATATCCCTAATTTTTTCCCGAACCTCTTTGGTTCGTCGGGATACCCTTTTTTTGCCTAGGTATGTCAACCTAGCGGGTCATTTTATGTGTAGTATTTTTTAACTATGTCCGCGTTCACAAGATGTGGGAAGTCTTCGCCATCCATAGTAGTCAGCATTATGGCACCACCAGAGAATGAACATATACATATGAACATGATTAAACTTTTAACAAATGTATGCTTAAAAATAGCGATAAGCATCTCCTTAAATGCATTAGAGATATCCCCACGGAGTTATTTCAATAACATTATTTGGATTCATAAAATCCCCAGCCAGAGTTTCAATCTCCGGAAAATTCTCTCCCCATCTGAGTTGGTCTCAAAAGGAAGCCTTATGGAATTCTTCCTAAAAAAAATCCTCCCCAGCAGTTCGTCAAATATCCTCTTCAATAGGGTTTATTTCCCAAACAAACTACAGAATCCCCAGCTTTAGTTTGCCTCACAGACTATTACAAATCAAGGGACCGCAACCCCTAATCCCCCATTGAAGTCGCCAACAGAGTCGTTACTATCCCCGAAAGTGACTACGAAGCCTGGAACCCGACCAGATAACAGTTGACTCTATTCCTCCAAAGCAAGTTACTGTGAAGCCCGGACCCGACCAGATAACAGTTCAACTTCATGCATTCAAAAATTACTGGAAGACTGTACCCGACCAGATAACAGTTAATCTCATTTCCAAGTTACTAAAGCCTGGACCCGACCAGATAATATTTCAACTTCTCAAATCATTACTGAAACCTAGATTCGACCAGATAACAATGAAATCCAAGTTACTAAAGCCTGGACCCGACCAGATAATAGTTTAATTTCTCAAATTGCTTAAGCATGGACCCTACTAGTCAACAGTTCAAGCTTGGACCTGGGCAGATACCAGTTAACCTCAAGTATAAATTGTGAAGCCTAGACCCGACCAGTTAACATTTTAAAATTTCGAAGCCTAGACCCGACCAGATAACAGTTCCAGTTTCTGAAACCTGGACCCGACAAGATAACAGTATATCTCAAATTTAGTTGCTAAATCTTGGACCCGACCAGATAGTAACTTAACTTCTCCATCTACTGCAAATCCTTGACCCGACCAATTAACAGTTCGATTTACTGAAACCTGGACCCGGCCAAATAACAGTTGATCTCAAGTTCAAATTGCTGAAACCTGGACCCGACCAGATAACAGATTAATTCTTACAAATCATTAATAAAACCCCTCTTCCCTAGTAGAGTTTTCCACCATCCCAGTGAGTTGCTGCAAAGCCTGGAATACGACCAGATAACAGACAACTTCATTATCCCCAACAAGTTATTGTGAATCCTGGTATCTGACCAGATAACAGTTAATTTCATCTTCCCCAGTAAGGTGTTGTGAAGCCTGAATCCGACCAGATAACAGTTAACTTCCATTCTCTCCAATCAAGAGAAAACTCCCCAGTAGAGAAATGCAAAACTAAAACTCTTGAACTTTGTCCCCAAAACAGAAATCAACACTCCCCATAGAGTTTCCCTCAGGAAAAGTCAATGTTCCCCAACAGAGTTTTCCTCAAACAACAAAACAGGAATCCCCAGTGGAAACATTCTAAATAAGACCTGAAGATGTACATACTCTTCATCTTCAACATTTGTCCGGGATTTAACTTCCCAAAGGCTCCCCAGCATTTGTCAAGGGTTTATTTTCTAAGACAAAAATACATTTCAATAACATTTCACGTTCATACATCGTATTACATGCATGCATACATCATAATCTCATTTATTTTGAGAACATCATTGCAACATGCATACATCTGCATGCAACCAACCCTTTTCATTGCAGGAAAAGTCGATCGACAAGACAAAGACATCTTCTAGTTAGAATGGTCTCTCCAATGAAGTCTCCAAACAACATACCTCTTTTATCACTCTGGATAGCATCAGTAAGCCCATCTCCGACAAACTCTCCATCATCTCTCCAAATGGCATATTTAAGCTCATTCTCGACACAATCAACTAACACATAGTCGAGTGTACGTTTATGGGCACTTTAGTGCTCAATCATCTTCCACCTTCAAGTCACGAATGGCGGGCTCGCCAATCTAACTCTTCAGATTTAAGAAGATTGAACAGGGGCAGATGTTGTACCCCAAAATTTACCCTCTCTTTTCTCAAGACATTTCTCACAAATATCTGCAAAAGCTCAAGCTTGCACAAGTATTGACTAGGTCAAGCCATCTCCTCAACAGTGATACCTCAAAATTAGGGTTTGAGCTTGCACAAGAACAACTGGACTTCTAATGCCTAAAAATACCTTCCATGGATCATTATGGACCTCCAAGAATTATCATGACAAGTTTCAAGCCTTTGATCACCAAAATTGCCCAGTCAATTGATCAGATGACCTAAAATCAGTTGTATTGATGAAAAAGCAAATTGTACACTGAAAAGTCAAACTTTGACTTTTTGATCAAAATCAAGTTTAAAAAATCAAATTTCATCAAGTCATGTCAAAATATAAAGATTGTTCATCAAGAAATCAAAAAGTCAAATTCATCTTTGAAAAGTCAAACTTTTCAAGACTTAGGAATTTTTCTAAGTGTTTTGCACGTGTTTATTTCATAACTTCATACCAAATTTTCATCATGATGCAAGATGATTCAAGGAAAACTTCCAACATGAAAGTTGTAGATCTCAATGAGATCTAAAACATTGTAGGACAATACTTCTTCTAGAAGTGCTTGGATTTTGAGTTATAAATTCATGAAGTCATGGCATTTTTGAATAAACACTTACAGAAATTTTCAATAATTTTTGTCAGGATTTTATCCCAACTTCTTGGAATTTTTTCATATAATTCTAAGACGATTTTGTCAAAATGGACAACATGAAAGTTATAGAGGATGTTTAAAGCTTTCCAAAACATCCAAGAGCATGAATTTATCATACTTGAGCTAGGAGATTCAAGGGCATGAAGTTGGGCATCCATTCTTGAATTGCAAGTCATTTTAGTGAAGAACACATAACAAAACCCTTGTGTTATGATGCATAATCTTGTGTTGCGGGCCTTCTTGCTTGCAAATCTCATCATAACTTAATGCTTACACCCACTCTGGAGCTATTACCCAAGTTTTTAAGCCATTGTCCAAAACATCTTTCCATTTATGGCATAAAGGCACCATCGTTATTCTTGAAAAGCAAGCTTGTTGGCACAAAACTTGTCTTAAGCCCATACCTTGTTTATTTTTTATTTTAATCCACCATAAATAATGAAAAGTAACCCCTTTAAACCATCAACTTTGGTACTTCATCTTGGGACCATGACATAACTTGATATTTGCAATCCAACCTAGCCATAACTCCATAGATTGTAAACAAATCAACTTGTTCACAAACCCTTTGCCTATAAATAGAGGGAGAATTTGCAAGAGAAAGAGGTAAGAAAAATAGGGAGAAACGCCAGAAGTTTTGTTGATAAACCCTCAAAATGTCATATTCAAATAACCATAACAGTCCATAAAGCTTCCACTCTTGAGTTTTAAAGTTCAAACCTTTGATCCTCTCATCCTTTGCTAGTTTTATCCAAACATCTAAGCACCCTACATATATCACTTAGAAGTTGTTCAAACTCAAGAACAAACTTCTATAAAATCTCTTTTTTTTCAAGCTCAAGAACACTCAAGGCAGTAACTCAAGCGTAAGACACAAGTTCTAGCTTCAAGGTAAGTCTCCTTGACTTTAAAGCCTTCATTTCAAGCATCATTAGTTGAGTCAACTTTGAAGATAAAATGTAATAACCATTCCCATTGAAGCTATCCTTTGTTTATCTTCCATTCTTATCATTTATGTGTTGAGAACTAACCCATGTATGCAGCAAAACAAAGATAAAGTAAAAGAAATAACAGTATGAGTCGACACATAGCCTTATGAGTCGACACATCTTAATGGAAAAACATGTTATGAGTCGACACATAGCCTTATGAGTCGACACATACTAGTATACAGGCCCAAAACAGAAGGAAAAAAGGGAGTATGAATCGACACAAAGCACGTATGATTCGACACATACAGGGTATGAGTCGACACATACCATTATGCGTCGACTCATACTAAGTTGATTTGGCAATACAGGGGTGAGGAAAGGTTATGTGTCGATGCATAGGAGTATGTGTTGACACATAATGTTCAAATATGCATTTTTCTTTCCTTTTACTTTGTTTTTACATGTGTCACATATTTTTTTCATGGCTATTCAATATGGTTGTAATATTTAAGCTCCTATCCATCCCCATTTGTAAATTGTACCCCTACCCCCCTAATGATGTAATAGCGTAGGACTTTATTTTCCGTAATTTACTGCTTTCAAATAAAAATGCTAGTACCTAGGGTGTGTATGGAAAGATAAAAATCAATCTTAGACAATCCTAATCCAAGACAAAACAATGCATGAAAAATAAACACTTGCACACTTGCACCTATAGGGTTAACTCCATTTGTTGCCTTAAAAAATGGTCATGATATGCATGTGAGACATCTTAGCAAAAACAAACAAAATACAAGATCATAGTCCCTCGATGACGCTTCGAATGTTGCATTATAAATGATCTTAGACCCTTAAGAAAAATGTTAAGGTATCTCACAATGTTGCATTATATGACTATGTGATAACCCGCTCCTGTCCCTTTACATCCAAAGATAAGGCTTCTTACCAATCAATGGCAAGGTAGCAATGTCAAAGGAAGAGATAAATGAACAAAAGAATTTTGAGTAGGTAGAACGTTCTTAGTTGCTTGCTCACAACCCGTCTTCAAAACAAGACATCTTTCCAAAATACACCAAACACTTTCAAAAACATGAAATATTTTCAAAAATTCCAACACTTCGTATGCATTCTTATAGAGACGAGGATCATCATAAAGTTTGCCTAAACGAAGGCGCTTTTCAAAAATACTTTCAAAACCCACCACAAACGCATTTCAAATATAGCAATTTCAAAAATGATCTCGCAAGCAACTAAGAGCACATAGATAACTATGGATGAAAAGGGTGTTAATACCTTCCCTTTTCATAACCTACCCCCCGAACTCAAGAAAATATCTCAAAGGTATTTCTTGTTCTTTTCATCCTTTCCTTATTGGATAAAAGAAAAGTCGACGACTCTTGCTATCTGCAACAATTGCGATAAAATGCAAAACACCCAATTCAGTTCTCCCACTGTATCACACCTACACACAAAGCAAACAAACAACCCAATGTCTTTGGGTAAACCCCCAAGAACTCTAGACAAAATAATAGTTGAGGTCACAAGGTCTCAAGATGGGTCAAAGTCTCTAATCCTAAGTCCAAGAAGTCCATAATCTCCGTAATGCTAAGGATAGTAACTATGTAGTCCAAGTAACATTAAAGTTTTTTATGATTCAAGTTGGTTATTAAGTATTTTCAAAAAGAAATGAAAGGCTCAAGTGAGCAAAGTAAAAATGACACAAAAGTAAATGCTCAAGTGAGCAAAGATGAAAATAGCATGAAATGTAAATGCTAAAACAAATGTGCTTAAAGTAAAATCATAAAGTAAAAGCATAAAGTAAAAGCACAAAATAAAGTCAATTGTTAGAAATTAGAGGTTAATTGAATGACCATCTTGAAACTTACATTTGAAACTCATTAGAGGATTGATAAAACCAAAGCCTCTTAATAACAAGTTTCATTTTCTTTTTGTCAAGTATATCATTCATTTGAAATTCTCAAGGTAATCATAAATGATCAACGATGTTTAAGTGATTCACTTTGACCAAAGCTTGTGAAGATTCATTAGAGGATTGATAAGATCAAAGCCTTCTAACAATTAATCTCAAGTTTATTGGATCAAAGGATTCAAATTAACATACTTGGGCTTACAAACATGAGTTTGGGCCACGAATGATCATTTCTCGAATCAGGACAAAATTTAGCGCTATGTTAAACAATCGTAAGCGGACTTATATAGAAGTCACACCTATTTTGAGGTCGGTCAATAGAAATTTATGTGTCATATGTTTGGAGTGATGATATGTAGATCATCCTCTAACAACATTTAGCACAAAAAGAAGAGGATGAGATGAAGAGGGAAGGGGAATATTTGAATCAAAATATTTGATCAAACTATCATTAAAATGATTCATCCATTTTGGTGGAGTTAAACTCAACACCCAAGATTCAATGATGTTAATGAAGTTTATGATCAACAATCACATAGTCATAATATATTCAAAAAATAAATTGCATTTGATGAATGAAATAAAAAGAGGAAAATGATTTTTAAATTGTTTTTAAAAAGAAAATAAAATGGAAAATAGCAAACTATATTCAAAATGTCAAAGAAAAATTTAAAAGGACCACAGAAAAATCAGAAGTGATCTCAAATATTTTTATTAAATTTTTGGTTAATTTTTAAAACAAAAAATTATTTTTAAACTAATTAAAATCTCTTAAATAAGAGAAAAAATATCAAAAATAATAAGAATCAAAATAAAATTCTAGAAAAATTTCAGAAGGTCAGAAATAAGAAATACGATTTATATAAAAAGATCATAATTAAAAAAGTCAAAAAAAAGTATTTTTAAAACAATTAAAATAAAGCAAACAAAACAAAAATTTATGAAAAATATCAAACATTAAAATAAAAATATGAAAAAATATCCACAAAATCATAAATAATTCAAATTATTTTTGCATATTTTTTCATGATTTTTGTATAAAAAATAAAAGAGTTATGAATTTTTAAAGATAAAAGGAATTTAAAATATAATTTTGTAAAATAAAATAAAACAGAAAAAACCATGCGCGTTGGATCTTTCTCACTAATACGCGCTGGCAAATCCAACTGATCTGAAGCGAGGGAGCATCATGGACCCAAGGCAGAGCGCGCGCATGTATCACAATAAAATCCAACCAATGAAAATAAAATAATTGGCCTATTGTCATTGGTTGAAGAACGACACGTAGGTCGTCTTCAACCTCCAGCCTCCTGCAAATGGGGAAAATCTCAAATCCTTGAATCTGTAAATTTACGCATTCATAGTGGTACCATTAGATGAGTCTACTTGAGACGATCACAACCATATACTCGAGAAATTTTTTTATAAAGCATAACGTAGTCGATTTGGGAAAAACCAGAGATGTTTAAAACTGTTAAAATCAAAAATCAGAAGCATCAAATGCATTGTTTCACCAAAATTGAATTAACAGCGAGCATCAGTGAACATCATAGACCATTCCAGTAATTTGAGTTAGAAGATTTGATGCCTTAAACTACCTGAACGAAGTCAGATGAAGTTGCTCTATAAATGAACTTGGCTAGCATGATTCCGGACACCTCAAGGCTTGATTCTTATTCTGTTAGCTTCATGGAAGTTCAAGGATGAAAGATCAATGAAGAAAATGAATTGAAAAGTGGAGAAAATAGGAAATCAAAATCTCAGAAAAGGGTGTTATGGAGGGAGTTTGACAGAGTGATTTTGGTTGTTCAAGCTTGAGAAAATGAATGAGGTATGACCCTCTATTTATAGGGAAACTAATGGAATGCTTAAGCATGTGAAATGATGAAGTTTGGAGGGAAATCCTGTGAAGTTGCAAACATGAAAAGTGTGACTTCTATTTTGCTCAAAACTCAACCAAAGCTTGTGTTTCAATGTGCTAATCATTTCTAGAAGTTCATTAAACTTGATTAGAAGTAAAAAAAACGCAGAGATTTTGTGTTTAGAGGCCAAATCAAGGATTTCAAATTCTGACTTTGGAGAAAACTTCAATTTCAAGGTACCATCTTTGAATCAATGGTGTGCATGATTTATGGAACCTTAGGACCTTATTCTTGATGCATTGGAAAGATGAGATCACAAAATTTACAATGTGCAAAGAATGGAATCAAATGGATGATTGAGCTGAAAGTTGTGATGAGTCAAAGTTGAAAAAAAGATGCTGACTTTTTGTACTTAGAAAAATTCTAAATTTTTTCTTCAAAATGACCTATAATATTTTTCATCCAAACATGGCCTTCCATTTAAAGTTTTCTCTTGACCAAAAACGATGTCATGAAGTAGACCTCTTGGATGACATGTTGAGACTAAAACCATTTAAAAACTCCAAAAATTGAGAAAGTTATGACTTGGTGAAGTTGGTGAAAAATTCATGAGATGACCTATAATCTTTTTCATCCTTAGGGCATCTTCCATCTATTTACAAGCTTAGAACATAAAATAAGAGTTGAAGTTAAAATCTTTAAGATCATTATGGAAAAAGAGTGGGCTTAAGGAGATAAAAATTGACCAAGTTATGATCTTTTGAAGTAACATAAAGGATTTTGATGGCCTATCTAGAGGACTTGTAATCTTTCTTCATCATTACGTATCCTCCATACAAAATTTTATTGAAAATTTTGAATTTATTTATTGATAACCCTTTTAAGAGAAGTATGTTTTTTTAATCACTCAAACATACCAAAAGATGAGCAAGATATAGCCTGTAGAAGTTCAAAACCCTAGCTCCTAGAGCAACAAAATGCTTTGGAAAACCTTTTCAATTTTGACAAACCTTCTTGCACAAATACTTTTGTCATGTAAATAGAAGTTATTGAGGATGATAATTAGAAACCATGGTAATAATAAACACTTCCAAATATTGAGAATTGAGGGAGATATGCACTTGTGATCAAGAAATCAAAGACTTGTCCAATTAGGTCAAACTTCTCCAATTAACCCTTGCATCTTTGGACTATTTTTGACAACTTGAGGCATGATAGATCATAATAGTCTCTGTCATGATATTACTTCAAAACATCTTCAATGATGAAGCTTGAATATCAATGAAGCTTTGTTGAAGAAGGCATGGGAATAAACTCATGAACCTAAAGATCAACTTGATGGAATGTGTTGTGCTTTCACCTATAGTGTCATCAATTAGGGAAAACATTCATTGTATTTATTAGGTAAAATTTAATCAATAGAAAACATGGATGATCATAAAATACAAGTCAAGGTGCTTGGTGATTCCCTACGAGCAAAGCTAAAGATAAGGAGAAGAACCAAACCCTAGTGTGATCTTGTTGTGATTGAGTTGATATTATATGATATAGGAATATTAGGGGAAAATATTAGGGTACAACACAAGGAAAAGATCATGTTCTTTTATCCGCTAGGGGACTTTTCTGGTGAGTATGATAAGACTACTTTGTGGGGATAATCCCATGGAAATGGCTCTGTGGGGTTTTGTGGATAGCTTGAACGTTATCCCGACTCCTAGAGTCTTGAGTTAACAGTTAATTGTATTCACATGCATATGCTCATTCAATTTTAGTCATTGGACGTTTTTGCAAACAAAACAGAAAAAGTAAAAACAAAGAGTTTTAATTTTAAAATTATGTTTCATTGTTAGTTTTCCTATAAACATGTGATTTTGTACAAAGAGACAGAGATCCCAATAAGGGGAAATTGTCTTGAAACAAAAAGAGTACAAATAGAAAATAAGATATATAGCTATGTGGAAATAATCTCGTCGGGTTCCAGCTCTGCTATTGCCCCTATATCTTCAAGCATCTCATCCCTTGTTGTCGAAAAAAGTTGATTGAATTGATCTGTACCGTTTGAACTTTATGTTGGTAAAAAAAGCTTGTTGTAAGTGATCCAATGGGGATATAGTCGTACGCTTTAATCCCTAACTTTTACCTGGACCGCCCTTTCGGGTTTTCAGTCCACCGGGATACCTTTTTTTTCCCAAGTCGCCTTTTCAGGTTTTTGACTTTCCAGGTGTATAGTATTTTATATATATCCCTAACTTTTGCCCAAACTCTTTTGGTTCATCGGGATGCCCTTATTTTTTCCTAGGTTAGTCAACCTAGCGGGTCTTTTTTATACGTAGTATCTTTTGACTATGTTCGTATTTACAGGATGCAGAAAATCTTCACTGTCCATGGTGGTCAATATCATAGCACCGCCAGAAAATATTTTCTTGATTACAAATGGCCCTTCGTAGGTGGGAGTCCATTTTCCCTTCGTAGGAAAGACCTTTGAGAATTTTCTTGAGTTTGGGGGGTAGGTTATGAAAGTAGTTGTTTTCAAAGTGTGAAGTGTGGAAATTGTTTTAGTTTGTGAGCAAGCGATTACGAGCGATCTACCTACTCAAAAGTATTTGTTCTTTTCCTCCTCCTTTAGATAGTGTTACCCTACAATTAGTTAGTAGGAAACCCCAATCATTGGATGTGAAGGACAGGCATGGGCCAGCGTGCAGTCATAGAAGGCAACTTGTAAGACACTTTAGCAATTGTCGTAAGGGACTGATATCGTTTACTGAAGGCAACATCGAAGGGTCATCTAGGGACTACGATCTTTTAACTGAGGGTCTTTGCTAAAGTATCCCACGTTCGAGGGGCATGGCTGTTTTATTCGAAGGCAACAAGTGAGGTTATGCTAGAGGTGTAAGTGTGCAAAGTGTGTTTGATTCAATTATTTTATCTTGAATTAGGGTTTTTCTATGATTGATTTAATCATGTCATACAAACCCTATTTACTAACAGAAATATGGAAAGCGATAAATTACTAAAATTAAATATGCTACGCTATTACAATGCTTTGGGAATGGGGGATACAAATTTGTGAATGGGGAGGAGAGCAATTCTAATTATCTATTACAGACCATTTACATAAATGATAATTCAAAATAATAAAATACGTAAAAATGTGAAGTAGAGAAAAAGGAAAAAGAAATTGTTTTTTTGTGATTTTTGATAGAAAAAGGGTTTGATGATTACCCTTATTATTTAATTGTTTTTTATTAAAAAGGAAGTTAATTAATTAATCAAACAAAACTTAAAAAAATCTATGTTAATTTTAATTAATTAAAACTTAAAAATCTATATTGAATTAACTTAATTAATTTAAAAGGGAAATTAAATAAACAAAACCTAAGTCTAATTTATTTTTAATTTTAAAAGAGAAACTAATTGGCTTAGAAAATATTTTTGGTGTCTTATTAAGAAATAATTGAAGTATAAAATATAATTCTAATTAATAAAAAATAAGAATCAAAGTGATTTAAATTAAGTTAATTTTATTTGGAAAAATTAAATTAATTGATTAAAACCTAAACCTAATTCTTTTTATGATTTTTCTTAGAATAAAAATATATTTTGTATTTAAAATAAAAGTGAAACAAAAAAGAAAATATAAAGAAATAAAAAAAAGATCGGGCATGTGGTGGTATGAAAGAAGTTTAGAGGGTGTGAAAAGGAATACTAGGCGCAAAACAGATTTTTTGTTTGAATCAGAAAAATAAAATAAGAATGAAAATGGGCATGCAAGTTAGTAAAAGGGAGGTGTCAGAAAGAAATTCAATCAGGCCCAACACAAGAAGGTCCAGGCGCATGTGAGATTCAGTGGGGATGGCTCATGATGAGCCAACATGGGCTTGCAATCCTTAGCATTGGATAGGGCCTTGTGATGATCAGGTGGTGAGGAAATGAGGTACATCATGCGCTTGTGTAGGCTTGCTTGTGTTGAATCTGAAATAAGAAAATATGAAACAAATAAAAGGGTACCACTAGGGCTCAAACCCATGTCTCTATAGTCACAGGTGCGTGCTTTAACCACTGGGGTGGTGATACATTTGTTAGTTTACACGTGAATTATTCAATATATTATAAACTCGTTTCTGAAAGTTTGAACAAGTCATCTTCTTCTTCCTCGTGCACGCCAAGAACAACAACTCCATTTTTTATTCTGTAACTCCTTCATTTCTCAGCCATTTTAAAAATTGTAAACATGAAAGTTGCTTGATTTTTCACTACGAATTCAACCATATAACTTTAAAAGCTAAAGATCAAAGACTAACATGAATTTTATTTGGTACCAAAAATATGACCTAACTTGTCAGAGATCAAATTCCTAACACACAAGCAATGTAAGTGAAAACTAAAGGCATGGTTAGCTTCATAGGCATGATATCTACACTTTTCTTTAGAAAGCAAGTGCAAATGATGCTTGTATCAAGATATCACAGTTTAGAAAACTTACCTCTTGAAGTAGAGATTCAGAACATGTATGGATGCCTCCAGATACAATGTGTGATTGATTAAGCTTCCTGGGACCTCCCTGAAGTTATTCCAATTAATATAATGCCTTGTAGCTTATCCAACTGTTCTGACCAAGTCAAGCTGCAATGGTGGATTTTGAAAATGGTGAATGGTGATGGGGTGATTACATGAGTGATTCAGTTGTTTGGATAACTTCTATATAGTGTATAGATAATGTTTGAATGATGAGAAGGGAAAACGCATAAGTGGATTGGGTGTTTGGAGTTCAAGGTCAGAAATTGCCACAAAATGGAGTTTTGATGCAAATTCTGGTTTGAGGGAGTATGAGGGTGTTTTGAGGGTTATCAACTCATGTCTTAGCTTGCAAATGGACCTCTCTATTTATAGAAAAAGGATGGAGGAAAGGAGATGATAAGATTGTCAAGATCACAAGTTATGGTTTTGATGGATTGTAAATGAAGCAAACTTTGAAACACATGGTTTCAATGTGAAGTACAGGGCAATATGAAGTGGTTAGGCCCTTTAAACATGTTGCTTCTGGCTTTTGTGTTGAGTGTGTGCAGAGGGAGAAAGTGAGAGGCTCAAGGAGAGTTGACAAAGCGATTAAAGCAAACTCTTCCAAAATGGAAGTGTGAACTTTGTGCCATTAATGGAAAATTTTCTTGGACAAAGCTTGCATCAAGTGGATAATGGCTCAAAAGTTTATGTAAACATTTCATTATGGTGAGATTTGCAAGTTAGAAGCCTGTAAAGCAAGATTTATACAGCATGGCTTGGAGATTTGATCTCATGTTCATCACAAAATGACTTATATTTCAAGAATGGATTTCCAACTTCATCTCTTAGAATGTCCTTGCTCAAGCATGATAAAATTGTGTTCTTGGACATTTTGGAAATCTTGAAACATTGTCTACAACTTTTATGTTAACCATTTTGGCTAAATCAAATTGGAACTTGGTGAAAAATTGCCAAGAAGTTGGGATAAAAATCTGACCAAACTTGTTAAAAAAATTTCTAAGTGTAGAATAAAAATGTCATAAGTTCATGGGCTTATATCTCTCAAATTAATAAATTTTTGAAGATCATCCTTCAAAGAAAAATTTGTAGAATTAATCAATCCCTACCACTTTTATGTTTAAAGTTTACCTTGAATCATTTTGCATCTTAGTGAAAAATGGTCATGAAGTAGTGAATTTATTAAGAACAAAAACACTTAGAAATTTTTCTAAGTGTTGGAAAATTTTCTAACTTTTGACTTTTGTTGACTTTTCTTGATTCTTGATGATCAAATTTGATATTTTAAATGTTTTGATGACTCTTGATCTTTGAAGTTCAAAGTTTCCAAAAAGTCAAAGTTTGACTTTTGTGTGACAATTGACTTTTCATCAGTTGATATCAATTCTTCAACTATCAATCACTTGCACCTTTGGGAATGTCTTGAGCCATGTAATTAGGTCAAGATGTTATACTTGAATCCTTTAGATCATTCTTCAAGCCATTAGGTCATGCATTAGGTCAAAATTCAATGATCAGTCATCCTCAGTCAAAACCTTAATTTGGGCAATTTTTGACCTCTGGTGATTTGAGCATTTTTCCTTGAGGAATTATGATCAACCCTTGATCAATTGATGAATATCACCTCAAAATATTTATATTGGCAAAAAAATATTGAAGTTTGACTGTATGTTGACCACAGTTGACTTTTTGTCCAATATAGTTGATTTTCAATCATCTGAGCAATTGACTGAGCAAATTTGTGATGCAAGGCTTGAAATTTGACATGAGCACTATTGAAGACCTATGAGAAACCATGAAGTCCACTGGAGGCATTATAAGTTCAATTTTCATTGAGAAAAGTGAAACCCTAATTTGTAGGCCATTTGCTTAGGAGGAGGTTTGACCAGTTAACACTTGAGAAAACTTGAGCCATTGAAAATCTTAGAAGCATGAGGAGATATCTTGAATAAAAATGGGAGGGGAATTTTGGGGTACAACAGCTGCCCCTGTTCAATCTTCTTAAACCTGAAGAGTTATATTGGTATGTCCACCATTCGTGACTTGAAGGTAGAAGATGATTGAACACTTAAGTGCCCAGAAATTTGCACTCACATGTGCCCGAAGTAATGTTGTTGGTTGATGTAATACCGGGAATGGGCTTAAAGATGCCATTTGGAGAGGTGATAGAAAATTGTCGGAGATGGGCTTATAGATGCCATCCAAAGTAAATTTTGATAGAACTTAGACTACGTCTATACTCGGATTTGACTGGAAGACGTATCAGAATAAATCTTTGGTTAATTTAATCTGAGCCAAAAAATGTCTACTGGAAGAAGTATCAGAATAAATCTTTGGTCAATTTAATTTGAGCCAGAAAATGTCTACTGGAAGAAGTATCAGAATAAATCTTTTGTTGATTTAATCTGATCCAGAAGATGTTTGAAGGAAGTGTTTGTCATATAGATAGTCGCCCCGTCCAGTTTCAAGAATTGATTTACAATATGTTTTTGTTGGTAAACTCGTCCTGTTTCGGGAGTTCATACCATTGGTGATAAAGATAGTCACCTGTCCTGTTTCGGGAATTGATCTTTATCATACCATAAAGGAAGAAAGATAGTTTCCCCATCCTGTTTTGGGAGTTATTCTTCAACCTGTTCATGTAGATAGTCGCCCTGTCTTGTTTCAGGAATTGATCTACACTCTGTTTTTCACAGATAGTTGCCTTGTCTTGTTTCAGGAATTAATATGTGGCTGGTCATCTAGATAGTTGCCCCATCTTATTTCGGGAATTAATCTGGAACTTGTTTTATGTTGGTTGTAGAGATAGTTTCCCCGTCTTGTTTCGGGAATTAATCTATGACCTGGTCACATAGATAGTTGTCTTGTCTTGTCTCGGGAATTTAATCTTGGACCTGTTTGAGAGTTGTTGATGATATTCATCTGTTGATTAATCTTTCTTGAAAAGGTAAAGAGTTAGTTTTATTCATAGTCATGATGTATGAAATGCATTGGGTAATGATGTTCTCAAAATAAATGAGAATGTGCTATATGCGTTTCGTATGCATATGTTATGATGTATGAATGTGAGATGTTGTTGAAGTGTATTTGTAAACCCGTGTGGTATCTTTGTCTGGGAAAATAAATCCCTGGCTGTTGTTGGGGATGAAGAGCATGTGTATCTTCTATCTTGTCCGGAATGCTTCTACTGGGGATTCCTGCTTGCTTTTTGGGGGAAAATCCATTAGGGAATGTTGATTTCTGTTTGGGGAGAATAGTTTAGGAACATTAGTCGTTCATCGCTCTGCTGAGGAGTTTAATTCTTATATACCATGACTGGGGATAAAAGAGATGGATAACCTTCTGACTCGTCTAGGGAGGATAAAGTTAACTGATATCTGGTCCGGTTCCAGGTTTCGTAGCAACTCTATGGGGATAGTAGCGACTTCACTGGGGAGAGGAATTTTGCCGGTGATTCGTTGCAATCTGAGGAATAGACTCAAGTTGAGGAGACTGTAATCTATTAGGGAAATAAACCCGATTGACATAGATATATTTTGCCGAGGAAACAAACTCTCCTGGGGAAATTGAATTTTTCTAGAGAGAAGAAATCTGCAGGGGTTTTTCAGTTTTGGAGGAATAAACTCAGCTGGAGAAGGGAATTTCCATGAATTATACTGATTATAACTCCGTAGTTTTGGGGAAATTGCGGGGAATGTATCCTTATTGGGGATGAATTTGTGAATATTACTTTGTGGGGATAATCTCATAAAAGTGGCTTTGTGGGGGTTTATGGACAACTTGAACGTCACCCTAACTCCTGGAGTCTTGAGTAAATGCTTATTCATGTTCTTATGCATATATTTGTTAATAGTCAATCATGTTCATATGCATATGTTCATTCAATTTTAGTCATTGGACATTTTTGCAAACAAAACAAAAAAAATAAAAAGACAGAAAGTTTGAATTTTAAAGTGTACTTGCATTAATAATTTGCCTATAAACAGACGATTTTGTACAAAGATACATAAATCCTAGTAAGAGGAATTTGTCGTGAAATAAAAAGAGTACAGAGTGAAAATAAAACATATAGCTATGTGGAAATGATATCATTGGGCTCCAACTCTGTTATTGCCCTTATGTCTTTGATCATCTCATCCCTTGTTTTTAGAAGAAGTTAACTGAACTGATCTGCACCGTTTGAACTTTTGACTTTGGTAACATGGCTTGCAGTAAGTGATCTAACGGGAAATAGTCGTACGCTTTAATCCCTAACTTTTTCCTGGACCTCCCTTTCGGGTTTTTAGTCCACCAGGATACCCCTTTTTGCCCAAGCCGCCTTTTCTGGTTTTCGACTAGCCGGGTGTACAATCTTTTATATATATCCCTAATTTTTTACCCGAACCTTTTTGGTTCGCCGGGATGCCCTTATTTTTGCCTAGGCCAGTCAACCTAACGGGTCGTTTTCATGCGTAGTATCTTTTGACTATGTCCGCATTCACATGGTGCGGGAGATCTTCACCGTCCATGGTGTTGTACCCCAATTTTTTCCCCTAAGATTCCTCTATCATCTCATATCAACTCAATCATAACAAGATCACAATTGGGTTTGGTTCTTCCCCTTATCTCTAGTTTTGCTAATGAGGAATCACCAAGCACCTTGATTCATATATTTTTTGTATTGATTAATTTTTTATTAATGAATACAATGAATGTTTGCTCTAATTGATGATACTATAGGTAAGGGTACAACACATTTCATCAGTTTAATCTATAGGTTCATGAGTTTATTTCCATGCCTTCTTCAACAAAGTTTCATTGAGATTCAAGCCTCTTCATTGAGGATTCTTTAAAGAAATATTATGATAAGGTCTAATATGATTCATCATGCCTCAATTTGTCAAAGAAAATCAAAAGATGCAAGAGTTGGTTGGAGAAGTTTGACCTAATTGGACAAGTTCTTGACTTCTTGGTCACAAGTGCATAACTCTCTCAATTCTTAATATTTGAAGTTGGTTTTTGTTGCTATGGGTTCTTATTATCATCCACAACAATTTCTATTCACGTGGAAAGAGTTATTGTACAAGGAAGATTGTCAAAATTGGAAGGGGTTTCCAAGCTATTTTGGTGCTCTAAAAGCTAGGGTTTTGAACTTCTAAGGGCTATATCTTGCTCATCTTTTGGTATTTTTGAGTGATTCCAAAGACATGCTTCTATTTAAATAGTTATCAACCAATCACTTCAAAAGTTTCAAGATAATTTTATGTGGAAGATTCCTAATGATGGAGAAAGATTACATGTCCCCTAGATAGGCCATCAAATTCCCTTATGTGACTTCAAAAGATCATAACTTGGTAAATTTTTGTCTCCTTGAGCCCATAATTTTTCCAAAATTATCTTAAGGGTGTGAACTTCAACTCTTCTTTTATGTGAAAAGATTGAAAATGTATGGAAGATGCCCTAAGAATGAAAAATATTATAGGTCATCTCATGAATTTCTACCAACTTCACAAAGTCATAACTTTCTCAATTCTTGGAGTTTTAAGTGGTTCAAATCACAAAATCACATTTAATTGATCTACTTCATGCTAATTGTTTTGGTCAAAAGCAAATTTTGAGTGGAAGGCCATGTTTGGATTCAAAACATTATAGGACATTTTTTTAGAAAAACTTAGAATTTTTCTAAGTACAAAAAGTCAGCATCTTTTTCTCAACTTTGACACATCACAACTCCCAACTCAGGTATCAAATTGATCTCATTATTTTCAAATTGTAAATATTGTAACCTTATATTTCAAATGCTTCAAGAATCATGCCCTAAGACCCCTTGAGCTATGAACACCATAGATTCAAAGTTGGTACCTTGAAACTGACTTTTTTCCTCCAAGTCAGAATTTGAAATCCATAATCCAGCTTCTAATCACCAAATTTTTGCGTGTTTTTTACTTCTAATCATGTTTAACAATCTTCCATAAGTGGATAGCACCTTGAAACGCAAGTATTAGCTAAGTTTTCAGCAAATACAAATCGAACTTTTCATGCTTGCACTTCACATGATTTCCGTCCAAACTTCATCATTCCACACGCTTAAGCATCCTATTTGCTTCCCTATAAATAGAGGGACATATTGCATTCATTCCCTCAAGCTTTGATAGCCAATTAACCCATGTTCAAATCCCACACGAACTCTGAATTTGAATTTCTGATTTCTTGCTTTCTCAATCCAAAACACAAAAAGCTCCATTCAGTTATCTTCATTGAACTTCTCTGAAGCTAACCACACTCTCACCTTCAAGAATGGTAACCTATATTGATCTACAGAAGTCCAGTTTCAGAGCTACCTTGTGCTAATTCATTCAGATAGATTTCTTGGTCAAATCGATTCAAATAAAAGACTAATCTACTCTCTGCATCCTTCTGATTCTCATGCTTTTTACAATTTGTGATTTCATTGAGATTTGAGTGATATATTCCATTATTTCGTGCTCGCTATTATTACTGCATTTTCTCAATTTAAGCCTTGCTAAATTTATATTAATTTGGCGCGATGGTACCATTATAATCGTCTTGAAGAGACGAATCTAATGGTACCGGTCTGGTCCTCTAATTTTACAATTTGAGGAACCCCAATCTAGGGTGTTTGGAGGTTGAAGACTACCTACGTGTCGTGCTTCAACCAATGAAAGTGTGACATGTGATATTTTGAATTCAATCCAGTGTGTTTGCTTTATCATACGCGTGCTTTGAGAACCATTGGATCTGATTACTTTCATTAATCAGACTCCATCCAACGCGTCGAAATTTTAGTTGTTTTTAATATTTAAAAGGTGACCCGGTGCAATTTCCAAAGTTGACCTGACATGCACAGCGTGCTTGATCCTTTGGATCTGATTACTAGCGTGCTTTGACTCTCATCCAATGGTCCACATTTTTTTAGTTTGTTATTTTATTTTCTGTTTTTTATTTTAATTGATTTAAACTTCAAAAAATCATAGAAAATTCATTTCTAATTCAAAAATTATGAAAATATTCACAAAAATATTTTCAAATATTCTCTTTCTGATTTTTATTTTTTCATGATTTTATTTTCAGATTTGATATTTTTTTATAGTTTTTCCTTTATTTTGACTTGTTTCTAATTATTTAAAAATACTTTTTGATATTTCTAAATTCTGAAAAAATTTATAAAAATCATTTCACTCATTTCTGATTTTCTAGAATTTTATCTTGACTTCTACTATTTTTTATCTTTTTCTTCACTTATTTGAGTGATTTTAATTAGTTTAAAAATACTCTTCTGTTTTAAAAAATTACCAAAAAATTTATAAAAATATTTGAGGTCAGCTCTAATTTTTCAATGGTCTCTTTTAATTTTTATTTGATACTTTGAATATAGTTTGTTATTTTACCTTTTATTTTCATTTTAAAAACAATTTAAAAGGAACTTTTCTTTTTTATTTTATTCATTAAATGTAATTTATTTTTTTTAATATACTTTGGCTTTGTGCTTGTTGATCATGAACTTCATTAACATCATTGGATATTGAGTATTGAGTTTAACTCCACTAAAATGGATGGATGATTTTAATGATAGTTTGATTATCTTTGATTCAAATATGTCCCCTCCCTCTTCATCTCATCCTCTTCTCTTTTGTATTATATGTTGTTAGAGGATAATTTACATATCATATCTCTAAACATATGGTACATAGATTGTTATTGACTAGCCTCAAAATAGGTGCGACATCTATATAAGTCCACTTACAATTGCTTAACATAGCGCTAAATTTTGTCCCGATTCGAGAAATGATCATTCGTGGTCCAAACCTATGTTTACAAGCCCAAGCATGTTTAATTTGAAACCTTTGATCCAATAACCTTGAGATTCATTGTTAGGAGGCTTTGGTCTTATCAATCCTCTAATGAATCTTCATAAATTTTGGAACTAAGTGAATCATTTAAACATCGTTGATCATTCATTGTTTCCTTGAGATTTTAAAATGAATGATATACTAGACAAAAAGCAAATGAAACTTGTTGTTGAGAGTCTTTGATTTTATCAATCTTTACAGTTGAGCATTTTTTAGCACTTTAGAGTACCTTGGGTAACTCTAGAGTCATTTTTGAGAAATCTTCGAACTATAAAGATTGTTGTAGAGTTGTTTAAAGTTGACTTCGAGTTGTTTAGAGTATATCGAATGAGCCTTAGAGTTAAAGTTGAGAAGTCTGACTCTTTAGAGTCTTTTTGAGCTATTTTATGGATTGAGTTAAGAAACAAAATATGATTTGAGTAAATGGTATTGGGTGAGAATATGGTGTTAGAAACAGTCTAGGGGGTGAATAGACTTTTAAAAATGAATAAACTAAATCATCAAACGAAAATAACCGTAAGTTTTTTGGAGTTTGCGCATAAAATTTTATAGAGCAAAAATGTAAAATTATACTCACTTGATAAATATTTGTGTAACGACTCCAATCACTTTACAAATATCGCAATGTCTAGATGAAAAACTGCAATGTATGCCATTGAATTAATTGAATAAGTCATGAGGCATTGTTAAGCAATTAATCAACAAGCGAATTCTAAAAGCAGGATGATTCTCAAATTTAAATCACCAATAAAGCTCTTGTTAGGTTTCTAATTCCAATAAAACCTAAGATTATCAAATAAATCACTATGACCGAAATTAAACCTAAGAATGCATGTTCTACAAAATTTAAATTCAAGAGTAAGGGATAGAGAGATGACACCGGGATTTATAGTGTTTCGACTCTTTCATCCTCACGTGAGTCTGCGTCCACATTAATAGTTTTTCCTTTTATTTTGAAAAATATCTTGAGATTATATGCAATCACAAATCCACATTAGTACTGAAGAAAAATAATAAATAGAATCTTCAATTTGAATCTTTACTTGTATATGGCCAAATGCCAAACTCTTCTGTGCAATCTTTACTCGGTCAACGCTTCGAATATTCCAATATCACCACTTTTGATCCAAGACTTCATTTGTAGCAATCAACCCCTTGATCCTACCAATTCCTTGAGCAGTGAATTATCTGAAGATGTAAAAAGAACTCTTCCTTACTTGTAGCCTTCCACACAGTCACTGCTAAGGCAATTCTGGAGACAAGACCTTCTTCTTTTCACTGGGATTTATCAGCTCCAAGGACAACAACCCCAATCTTGCAAGAACATGAAAAACTTTTACCCAATCTTCAAGAACGATTAGTTTCTAGACAGTGTCTCCCTCAATCAATTAACAATTACTCATGATTAAGAAATGAAATTGAAACTGAGGTTGAAGATGAAAGAATTTCTAATGCAAGGGTTTCAAAAAGAGGTGGTTGATTTTCACAAAAGTTCACAAAACACTTATGAAAATCTCATAAATGATTATGAAAATATTACATGAAAAAGTGGAGACAAAAAGGTTTTATATGTGCTTGAGATTAAGCACAAAAAGGTTGAAAAGGGTTGGTTAGATTTGAATCAATATCAGTACATGTAATGGGTAAATTGTGCAAGTGAGTGGAATAAAATAATCCTTTTTTGTAATGGTTTGACCATTTTTGCAGTTGATTCAAATCAAGTGCAGTGTGTGATTCGAATAATAGGCCATGTGATTTGAATCATTTCCAATATTTGATTTGAATCAGGTGCTCCAGGAACTTTTGAAAATGCTAAAAAAATTGTGTGATTTGAATCGTGTGCAAAGTGTGATTCAACTTAAATTGGGCAGAGGTGGCAGGAAATTGTCTTATTCGAATCATGTGTAAATCATGATTCGAATCAAATATTTTTTAAAAGTTTTGTTCACCAATGTTGGATTTGATTTGAATCAAATTGAGTGTGTAAATGATTGATTCGAATCAAATACATCAAAACTCAATTTTTCATGATTTTAAAGTTTTTCTTTGCACCTAACTTGAATTAAACACACTAAGTCTTTATTCCATAAACTTATGCACTTGACTAAAGACAACATGAACATATTCAAACATAACCATTGACTTATGCATTCTAAAATATTTACGAATCGATTTCAAAACTTGATTCATGGTATGCAATTTATGAGGAAGACTCAATAAAAGACAATAAACGAGAGCGATAAGACAAACAACAAAATAACCTATCGAGGGTGCTCCCCCTGCATATGATAAGGACATGCAATCAACTTCACATAGGGATGTGCAGCTACAATCTCCTCCTTTTTTATGCATGGCAAGATTTCACTTGTAATTGAGTAGACTTTGAGCTAAAATAAAAAATGCTTGTGCCCCCCTAAAAGATTTCACACAAACCACAACATAAAAAGCACAAAACCAATCATAGAATAATTACAACTTCTCCTCCTTTGACAACGTCAAAAAAAGATACCAATTGCTATAAGCCTAAACCAAAAACAAGCATCCTTCAAAAAATAATTCCAGAAGAACAAGTGTGATTAAACAAGCTAAGAAGCGTATACAACAACTAAGATTGGATACAAATATGAGGATAAACATGCTACATGCAAAAAAATCCAACATAGACATGCAACAACAATGTTCAACAACAACATATAATGGTGATCAAAAGACAATTTAAAGGAATGTATTAGAAAGATAAATAATGCAAAATAAGTACAATCAAAGACATGTTGGAGAAATGAGTGAGCAAAGTATAGAGACATATCAATGTAATTGGTAAAGTAAGATTTGCTACAAAGTAGTATTAGTGAAAATTGAATATATACAAATATATAGCAAATGAAACTAAGCAGGACACTTATTATATTTAAAGCACAAGGAATCTAAGATTACCAAATCCCTACATATCTTATGAAAATGTTTTGTTGACAATGGTTTTGTAAAAATGTTAATAAGCTGACTTTTAGTGTCAACATATTCAAAAATAACATCCCCTTTTTCAATATGATCTCTCAGAAAATGGTGTATGATCTCAATGTATTTAATTCATGAATGAAGTATCAGATTCTTAGTGAGGCTAATCACACTAGTACTATCGCACTTAATCAGAATTCAACCAAGTTTTAAATCGTAATCCAGTCATTGTTTGTTTAGCCATAAGACGTGTGCACAACAACTACCAGTGGCTACGTATTCAGCATTAGTTGTATAAAGTGAAATGCTATGTTATTTTTTTACTATGCCAAGAAACTAAACAGCTTTCAAATAAGTGACATGTACCACTAGTACTTTTCCCATCCGAATTGCACCACACGAAATCAGAATAAGAATAACCTACTAAGTTACAAGCACTAACTTTACGATACCAAATACCGTGTTGTGAAGTTCCATTAAGATACCTAAAACTGTGTTTTACAATCTCAAAATGTGATTCCTTAGGTGATGCTTAATATCTAGCACACATGCACACACTAAACATGATATATGGCTTACTCGCAGTTAAATAGAGTAAGGATTCGATTATACATTTATACTTGCTTTGTCATTCAACATTACCAGGTTTTTATTCTTGAAATGTGTTAGCTAATGAATGTTCCTTCCTCATCTTGCATTTGATGCCACCCATTATTTGATCTAACGGATGATCTTTTACGATTTTCCAATCATGAGGCAGATGATTCAGGGTCTCTTGTTTTTCTTCCTTGTGTAAGCTTTCGTATTTATCATTATTAATGTCCTCGTCTTTTTTTAATGTTTATCTTCTTTGGAACTATCTTTGTCGATAAATATTTTTGTTATCACACCTGAAACTTCAGAACAAATACCTTTTTCTGACTTCTAGGGTGAGGTTTCATCAAATGCAACATGAATATATTCTTCAACATAAGCAGTTCTATGATTATAAACTCTATAAGCCTTACTCGTATATGAGTAGCCTAAGAATATCCATTCATCAGACTTTGTATCAAGTTTACTAAGATTGTCCTTTGTGTTATTTAAAATAAAGCATTTGCAACCGAAAACACGAAAAAATGAAGTATTTGGTTTTCTACCTTTAAGTAACTCAAAGGGTGTCTTCTCTAGGATGGTTTGAATTATCACCTTGTTTAAGATATGGCATGCGGTTTTAATCGCATCCGCCCAAAAATATTTAGGTAGGCTCATCTCACATATCATAATTCTTGCCAATTCTTCCATAACACAATTTTTACGCTCAACAACGCCATTTTTTGTGGAGTCCTTGGACATGAAAAGTTATGAGCAATCCCATTTTCAATGAAAAAGTTTTTAAATTGATGTTTAATGAATTCACCACCATGATCACTATAAAGAGTGATGATTTTCAAACCAAAAACATTTTGGACAAGCTTATAAAAATTAATGAAAGCTTCAAAAGTTTCATCCTTATGGGCTAAAAATAACTTCCAAGTGAATCTAGAATAGTCACCAATAATCACAAATTTGTAATAGTTTCATCCTAAACTTCTTGTACTCAAAGGACCAAATAAGTATAGATGGAGAAGCTCGAGAGGTTTTGATGCCGAAACAACCTTTTTCGATTTAAACGGCAATGTCGTTTGCTTTCCCATTTTGCAAACATCACACAATTTGTCTTTTAAAAATTTCATTTTAAGAAGACCAATTACTAGATTCTTGGATGTTATGTTATTTAGAAATTCAAAATGCACGTGATCTAAACGACTATGCCATAACCAAGAATCTTCACCCTTGGCTATTAAACACTTAGTTCCATGCATCGACACATCATCTAAATCAAGCATATAGATGTTATAAATCCTAGAACCCTTAAACATAAAGTTCTTATTTTCCTTATGCTCAAATAAAAAACTAAGAGAATCAAAATTAATGATGTACCCTTTTTCACATAATTGGCTAACGCTAAGAAGGTTGTGTTTAAGCCCTTTAACTAAAAGCAAATTTTCAATGGTAATTATGGAGGGATTTCCCACAATATCTTCTCCTAGTATAGTACATCTTGTGTTGTCTCCATAGGTGACATGACCGCTTTCTTTCTCATAGAACTTGATAAACATGGAAGCATATCATGTCATGTGTCTTAAAGATCCTCTATCTAGAAACCATAATTTTTTTGCAGAAACAAGACTTTCCTGTAGACAATCAAATAGACAATTTTAGGTCCCCAACTAGTGGGTCTTTTGGTTTAGTTGAGGTACACTTAGGAAACCATGTCATCTTACCATTTGGAACTTGGAAGTTCCTATTGTGACATTGAGGCCTAATGTGTCCCTTATCGCCATAATATCTTTAGATGAAATGCCTCTTCTATTTTTCCTAGTGACACGAGTTTTTTTAATGAAAATCATTCCTCTATAACTTGAAGAACTATAAGAAGAACAAGATAGTGAAGTAGCATGCGTTAATCTTCCTTTGAGATTTTCAATTTCAAGTTTTAAAATTGGACATTCAGCACATTATAATTTTTCCATATTTTCAACTAAAGTATTAGAAACATTATAAATCTCACCAACTAGAGATGTATGTGCGTCTTTAAGAAAATTTAAAGCACAATTAAGATTATTTATCTCATGTTCAAGTGTCGTGATAATTTCTTTTTGGAGAGAAATCTTCTAAAAGGGTTTATAGAATCAACATGCATGTCATTAAAGGCTTTCGACAACTCACTATAAGAATATTCATTTTCACAGTCAGAATTATATACCTTTGAAGTTTTGTCTTACTTACGTGCCATCCAACATAGGTTATCACACTCATCCTCTTCTTCTCACGCGATATAGGCTCTACGACCTTTGGAACTTATTTCCTTCGTCTTGTAGAATTCCTTATCTTTCTTTTTATGACGTTTGATGAGACTCTAACAAGTTGTTCTATAGCGACCCTATTTTCCGCACTCGTAACACGTAATATCATCATCCTTTTCTTGTGTTATTTCTTAGGAGGGTGAGTGTTTCTGAAGTTTATTAAACCCTTGTCAGAATGCTTCAGCTTGTTCCTTTTCGAGTGTTTATTGTAGTGTTTGACGAATTAACCCATCTCCTTCTTTTTAGGAGTTTCTTCGTTAGAATTGTCACTTTCTTCCTTTTATTTACTAGCTTTAGATGATGAAGCTTTCAAACAAAGATATTATTTCTCTTTCTTTTTGAACTTTACCTGGAAATCGGCAAGTTGTTTCAGTTTATTTTCATGCTCGGCTAACTTTCCAAATAATTTTTTGATATCCAAAATAGTAAGATTGTTTGATTCTTTTATAGTGGTAACCTTTGGTTTCCACTTCCTGCACATAGACCTTAATATTTTATTAGCACAACCTTTGTTGGAATAGGTTTTACCCAAGTTGCTTAATTTGTTGATTAAGTGGAGGAATCTAGTTTTCATAGAATCCAAGAATTCTACGGGTTCCATACAAAATAATTAAAACTCCTCTGTGTACATATTGATTTTATAATCCTTGACGTCTTGTGTTCCCTCGTATAGAGTTTGGAGAGCGTCCCACATATCTTTAGCACTCATATGATGTTAAATGGATTAGAATATGTTCGCGCTTAAAGAGAATATAAGTATGTTTCTCAATTTCAAATCATATGAAGCCATTTTGGTTTCATCATCCTTCAAATCCTTAAGATGTTTTACAACACCGCTATCACCCATAGGAATAAAATGTCCCTCGGTGACCACACACCGCATATTTTTGTCAACTGATAGTAAGTTTACATACATAATTGATTTCCAATAAGTATAATTTCCATATTTGAAAATGGACGCGCTATTGTACACTCCCTTTGGATTGTTATCATCCGCCATAATTCCCAAAACTTTTGGAGTTTGTTAGACTTAATCAAAAGACCAGCTCTTGATGCCAATTTGGGTGAGAATATGGCATAATAAATAGTCTAGAGGGGGTGAATATACTTTTAAAAATTAAATAAAATGATTCTTCAAATGATAATAAGCATAAATTTTTCAGACTTTGCGCATAGAAGTTTATAGAGCGAAAATGTGAAATTATACTCACTTGATAATTATTTGTGTAACAACTCAAATTATTTTACAAATATCGCAATGTCTAGATGAAGAACCATGATGTATGATATTTAATTAATTGAATAAGTCACGAGATGTGGTTAATAAATTAATCAACAAGTGAATTCTAAAAGCAGGATGTTTCTCATATTTTAATCACCACTAAAGCTCTTATTAAGTTTCAAATTCCAACAAAACCTAAGAATATCTAATAAATCATTATGACCAAAATTAAAAATAAGCAAGCATGTTCTACGAAATTTAAGTTCAAGAGTAAAGACTAGAGAGATGACACTGGGATTTATAGTGGTTCGACTATATCGCCCTCGCGTGAGTCTAAGTTCACTTTAATAGTTTTCCATTTATTTTGACAAATATCTTGAAAGTATATACAATCACAAATCCAAAATAATGGTGAAGAAAAATAACAAATAGAATATTCAATTTGGAACTTGACTTGTAGATGGACAAATTCCAAACTCTTATGCGCAATCTTTACTTGATCAATGCTTTGAATCTTCTAATATCACCAATTCTGCTCTAAACCTTCGTGTGTAGCAATAAATCCTTTGACCCTACCGATTCTTTAAGAGGTGAATTATCTAAAGATGTAAAAAGAACTCCGCCTTATTTTTATCCTTCCACACAATCACTACTAAGGAAATTCTGGAGAGAAGACCTTCTTCTTTTCACTGGAATTTGTCAGCACGAATGACAACAACTCCAAACCTGCAATAACCTGAAACACTTTTACCCAATCTTCAAGAACGATTAATTTTAAGACATCATCTCCCTCAATCGATTGAAAGTAGCTCATTATTAAGAAATGAAATTGAAATTGAGGTTGAAGATGGAAGAACTTATAATGCAAGGGTTTCAAAAAGAGGTGGTTGATTTTCATAGAAGTTCACAAAACAGTTATGAAATTCTCACAAATGATTATGAAAATCTTACATGAAAAAGTGAATACAAAGGGTTTTATATGTGTTTGAGATTAAGCACAATAAGACTGAAAAAGATAGCATAGATTTGAATCAATATTAGTGCATGTAATGGGTCAAGCGTGCAAGTGAGTGAAATAAAATACATTCGGATTTTTACCCTTTTTGCAGCTGATTCGAATCAAGTGCAATGTGTGATTTGAATCATAGGCCACGTGATTCGAATCATGTGCAATATTTTATTCGAATCAATTTCTCCAAGAACTTTGAAAAATGCTAAAAAAAGTGGGTGATTTGAATCATGTGCCAAGTGAGATTCGATTCAAATTAGGCAGAAGTGACAAGAAATTGTCTGATTCGAATCATGTGTAAATCCTTATTCGAATCAAATAGTTTTGAGAAGTTTTATTCACCACTATTGGATTTGATTTAAATCAAATTGAATGTGTAAATGATTGATTCCAATCAAATACATCTAAACTCAATTTTTCATGACTTTAAAGTTTTTATTTGCACCTGACTTGAATTAAACACACATAGTCTTTATTCCACAAACTTATGCACTTGACTAAAGAAATCATGAACAAACTCAAACATAACCATTGATTTATGCATGCTAAAAGATTTATGAATCAATTTATTAACTTGATTCACAGTGTGAGATTTAAGAGGGAGACTCAATAAGAGACAATAAATGAAAGTGATAAGGACATGCAACCAACTCTCTCTAGGGATGTGCAGCAACTAATGGATATTACCACGTTAGTGGTTTGACATAAGTAATAATATGATTACCTTAGTGATGAGTAATTTTGTGTTATAATACAATTTTACTCTGTTAATGAGTTTGTGAAAGTTATTATATAACTGTTGAGTTGAATTGTATAATGTTGAGTTGAGTAATTCAGAGAGAATTACTATTTGGCCTTACATTGGCAATGTTGTGGTTCAAAGAGAACCTTGTTTTGAGACGGTATAAAGAGAACTTTTTTTTGAGTATGAGATACTATTTGTTGATTGTTTGTGAGTGAAGGTGTGAAAAACACCAGAAAATGGGGGTTTAGATTGGGTTTTAAATCAGAGACTTTTCTTTAAAAATTCCCTTTTAACTGTAAACAGTTTTTCTTCACTCTTGATAATAAAGCTAAAGATGCAAGAAGGAAAGAACAAGTTATGTTTATACTAGTTCACTTGAAAATTATCAAGCTAATCTAGTCCACCCACCAAGCTGATTTTGCCTTATCAAACAAAGTCTTAATCCAATAATCTCACAGATTATTACAATGCACAAGTTAACTGCAAGTGACTCACGTACAACCTCTAAGACACACTAATCTTAGACTTCTTAAAGATTCTGACCAACTGGTCCCTTAAGGCACAATCAAACAACTGTTTGAAAAATATTTGTTTACAATAGATTTTCTTCTACACAAGCTGATAGTAAACAATATTTCAAGAATAATAGACTTAAGAAAATAAAGGAATGCTTATTAACAGTATTATGAAAGAATGTGTGAATTAGCAGCCTTTTCTTTTAGTCTTCAAGCATATATATAACCAATAAAATAATATATTCGTTGGAGGGCATTTTTGGAAATTATAGAAAGCTGGCAGCTTGTTTCAACATAGAGGACAAGATCGTACAACGCATCCTTCCTTTCATGGTAGTGGAGAAAAATGTTTGTTTGTACCGTGTACTATTGTACCACTTAATCTTATGTTCTTATCTTCTTGACTTCAGAGGCTTCTGACTGAGCATGATTTAGAAGAAAGAAAATAAAACTTTGGTCATCAGAACTTCAAGTCTTCAGAGTCTTCAGAGTCTTCAGAACTTCTTCTTCATAGTCTTCAGAACTTGGTCTTTAGAATCCTTTGTCTTCAAAAGCATAAGTCTTCAGCATCTAGAATGTTCATCAGAACTTATGTCTTCAAATCTTTAGAACTTGGTTTCTTTGACCGTGTATCAGAGTCTAAACTTCAAATCCTTCTAAAGTGGTTTGCCACCGTTCATAAGAACCTGTGTAGCACAGAAGAGGAACTTGGTCTCTTATGATGTCTTGGCAACGCCTTTCATCAGAATCATAACCTATTTGTTAAATACTAAAGATAACAAACATTAGAGTACCAAAATTGTTTATACAGACATACTCGTTGTTATCATCAAAACTCAGAGGTATAATTGAAGAACCAAATATTATTCTTACAATCTCCCCCTTTTTGATGATGACAAAACTATATATTTTGATGACACAATTTTATACATAATCAGAAAAAGTATCAGAGATAAGAAGGGTAAGAAATACTTATCCTTTATATGAAACTCCCCCTAAATCTAAGACTTGGAGAAGATCATATATCCTGATTATGAACTGTATGGGTAAAACTCCCACTGGTTGCAATAGATCATATATTGAGATCTTGAGATTCTTGATTCTTGATGACAATCATGAATTGAGATCTTGAAACCTTAGTGTCACGAAAAACAGATTCCAAAAGAAGTATAATTATAGATTTCAATTCAGAGCCTGATTATGAACTTAACATTCTCAGAGTCTGATTCCAAAAGTTAGACAAACCCTTACTTAACACTTTCAAATCTTGATTCCAATCAGAGTTCATGATTCCTCAAAAAGAAAATAATTCTAACAGAAAGAAAAGTTTATCTTGGTTAGAATGTAAGCAGCTCCCCTTATTTCAGAGAAGTTTTTAAGAGAATTTTATTATTAGAATCAAAATATTACTTCATTTATTTACTCCCCCTTTTTGTCATAATCAAAAAGGTAATTATGTGTGAAAAACATAAGAAGTAAAACAAGGAAAGGTGTGAAAAGAAACTAAGAAGTGAAAGAAGTAAAAATGAGAGTACATTTGACTTCAAAATGATAACATCAGATAGAAAGAAGAAAAAAATAAAAGAAATAGAGAAAATCATAAGGTTCAGAGCAAAAGGGAAAAATACTAAGAGCCTAGGGTCCAGAAGAAGATGGCGTTGGAGTAGATATATTTTCCATAATCAACTGAAGCATGTTTTGAACCTGATCATTAACAGTCTTATATTGAGTCATGCTTTCTATGAAGACTTGTTGCTCTTCTATGATTACACTAATTTCTTGTTCCATACGCGAAATGGTGGGATTAGAAGACGAGACAATCACAACCTCTTGCCTTTTCCTTTCTACTTCTTCAGTCTCTGAGCCAATCTAGCTACTTTAGAAATTCTAGCATCTTTCTCAGCTTTGAGCCTGGCTTCTTCAGCTTCTTTAAGCGCTCTGGCTTTTTCCTCTCTTTGCTTTGCAGTAAAGATTTCGAAGACTCTGATTCTTTCTCTTGCTTCTTCTCTTTCAGTCACCATCTGAACTCCAGCAAATATGGATGCTTTAAAAAAGCTCCTTATCCTCTCAAATTCAGAAGACATGCACTTCAGAAAAAGCTTCCAAGAATCATCCAGATCCAGAGGCTTAGTACTTGTACTTGCTTCTTCTTGCAGCTTCACAACTTTCTTCCTGGCCTTTTTTGAAACATATCAATACATTCATCCAAGGTTTTAGGGAAAGGTTTTTCATAAGCTACTAAGGCAAGTTTTGGTGCAGAAAGGTTTGGTTTAGATGGTTGTTCAGAGAGATCGAAAAGATCAGATATGGTGAATAGTTCAAAGGTGGAGATTTCAAGAGGTTTAGAAATAGTCCTTTCAGACATTTCATAGTCAAATTGGGAGTGTGGATCAGAATGGAGAGTGGGTAAGTCATGGTAGATGGGTTCTTGGTTAGAGAATGTGAATTGAAGTAAACTTTGTGAGATTGGTGAATGAAGGGTTTCAGAATCTGGTTGGAGCGAAATGGTTTCATATATGGAAGTGATTATGGGTGAGGTGAAGGTTTGAAGTGGTTTTGATGGAATGTGGGTTGTGAGAGAGGGAAAGGGGATTGAAATAGGAACATGTTTTGTTGAAGGGATTATTGTAGTAGCAGGATCAAATAAAGATATGGTGATTGTAGATGGTGAAACAGAAATAGATGGAATAGAAGAGGTTTGTGTAATGGAAGTTGTAGTGGATGATAATGCATTAACAATGTTTGAAACAACTTCAGAAACATGTACAGGAGTAGCAGACTTAATTGAAGTTTCAGGATAAGTGGCCATATACACAATATTAGAAGCTTTATACTTCTGCTTCTTCTTCTTCCTTTCAGGCGTAGAAGCCTCTGAACTCTTCTTCCTTTTTCCTCTTGAAGGATCAATTGGAACAAGGGGATGAGACAGATCATTATATCTGAAGCTGGACATGGCATGCCCTTCTTCTATTGTCATTTTTACATAAGCAGCAATGCATTCTGGACTATCTCCCCTGGTAAATAGAGGGAAGTTATCCATTGGAAGTCTTTGGTCAATGATGCCAGTAGAAGAAACCTTCAAAGGATTAATGTTGACATTCTTTATCAGCCCCATATTCTTCAGATTTCGTGCATTGGAAGATTCTCCAATGCCATGAGCCAGATCCTCTATGTAGTGAGCTTCTTCAATCATAAACTTCACCAAACTACTTTCCACAAAGATGTATGTCAGAAGACGTCCAAAGGGAATGAAATTTGGAATCTTCTTGTTTGGATCATTTATGGCTCTTGTCTTTATAACAGTGTCCCTCAGATAGTAGAACAGAAGAGACTGAAGACATATCTTTTGATGAGTCATCAGATAGTACAACATGTACTTCTGACGAGCATTGAAAAAATCAGATGAGCTCGAAGATGGTCTAGGGTTAATACAGCCTAGAAGGATTTTGTGCCAAACCCTAAGCTTATCATGCAGATCCTTACTCTTCAAATCAATCTTATAAGGAGAGTAGTTCTTGAAGAGAGATTTGTTTATAGTTTCCTTCAAAAATCTAGATTTGATATCCATTCCATATACTCTTTTTCCTTCCAAATGCTTCATTCCAAGAAGATTTGCTATCGACTTCTCAGTTATGATGATTCTTTGACCTAGCACATGAGAAACCACATGCAGGTTATCAGAATCAGCCTGTATCCAGAAATATTTCACCAAAGCTTCATACACATAACCATGAAGCCTCATGAAATAATGTTCCCAGCTTGAGCATTCAATTATTCCCTTATGTCACAACCGTTGGAATATAGATTGTTGAAATCGACCAGATATTCACAAAGAACAATTAAATCTTATGGTGGAGTAATACAAGAAACATGAACATGCTTCTTTGTAATATGGGTTTCATCGATGATGGGTGGAGAAGATGAAATAGTCACCATGGGAGTTGAAGAACTTGGTGGAATGGTTGATGATGAAGACCCAGAAGTGTTCATTGCTTGTTCCAACTCATTTGAAAATCTAACAACCTCTTGTTGTAGTGAGTTCATCATTGTTGAAGTTGTTGAATTTGTTGAAGAAGGTGATAAACTTTGACAAAGAACTTGATGAAAAGTTGAGAGAATGAGGGGTTTATGGTTTCTAACAAAAGTGTGGAAGTCAAGTGAGGATGTGTGTGTTAGTGTATAGTGTTTTTAGAAGAGAGAGAAAAACTAAAAAAAGACATAATTATTAGGAATAATAAATTAGTGTAATCATTATGGATTAATCAATTCCAAGAAAATTTGCACTACTCATTGAAGAAGTGAAAAACACAAGAAGGGGGGGTTGAATTGAAATCTTAAAATCAAAAGCAGTAGACACGATATTTTTATCCTGGTTTGTTTAAACTCAAACTACTCCAGTCCACCCGCCAAGGTGATTTCGCCTCTCTCCAACGAGGACTTAATTCACTAATCAAACTTGATTACAATTCTACTTTAACAACTGTTAAAGTCTTCTTGAGTCCAAAACCACAACCCGGTTTTCTCAAAGAAATTCACTAAACAGATAATTGTATAAAAGTGTACAATGATGTTTCTAATAAACAGTATCACAAACTTGTGATGTATTACATAGTTTAATATTGAATCTTGAAGATGAAGGATGATAGTTACGTTACTGACTTTTCATGTGAGTTTTTATGTTTGAGCGCAGTTTTTCATCATCTTGAAATCTTCTTCTAGTCTACTTTATATAGGCCTTGCAATGGAGACATAAGAAGATACTTTTGGTATGTCCATAACACGCGTTAATGAGCTTTCCAAATCAGGAGATCCTTGTCTGTTTGTAGCCGTTACTTGTGATCTTGCATTGATGGATTTGTAACGCTTCAGAGCTTCTTACATCAGAGGATGAATGTTACCGTTGAGAGTCCTTTACAGCTTGATCAGAACTTTGCACATCAGAGTATCAGAGGTTCTGTTTTGCAGCGCTGGTGCATTCAGAAGTTCAAACAGCACTTCTTCATATAAGCGTGTCATGCATATTTGATGCGTCTGAATCTTTCATTGTCCTCTCAACTTATGTGCTTGCATAACCAGAACTTCTGGTAATGTTCTGGCAGAACTTCCATTTGCATCAGAACATCTTTTTCACATCAGAACTTCCTGCATGTAAACATACTTTTTATTAGCGAGCATATTTGTTCTTTATATCATGTGTTTGTTATCATAAAAACTCTTGTTTGGATGTAGAACCAAATTATGTTCTAACAATCTCCCCCTTTTTGATGATGACAAAAACTAGTATATTTTGATGGAAAATAAAGAACAAAAATTAAAAGGAAGGCTCCCCCTGAGTAGAGTACTTAGCTAACGAGAAAATAAAATACTTCCCTGACGATCTTCTGATTATGAGTCAAAATATTCTCCATTCTCCCCCTTTTTGTCAAGAATCAAAAAGTGGTGAAGGCTATGATTGGCTTGCTCTGATAGAAGTGCTTGAAACAGTGTGACATCCTCTTCTGGATACATCTGAGATTCTTTAGAGAGCTTCTGATGTTGTATTTCCATTCCTTTTTCAAATAGTTTCATAGCCAGTAATCTTCTGTTTCTGATTGCCTCTGAAACCTGCGAATCTTTTAAGTTCCAAGCTTTGGAACATATGCTTTCTTTCCTCCATGTGTAGAGAGCATCCAGAGTCCAGGTGTTAATACTGGAGTTTCAACCTTGTTGTTAAAAATATCTGCAACATAGATGATTTTGTCTTTTGGTACCCATATCTTTATGGGTCCATGACTGTTAGAGTTTCCAAAATTCTGTTTGAATTTTGGTTTAGTATAAAACGCCTTACCAACATGTTTTATATCATGTGTTTGCCCAGTGGTGAAGTGAGAATAGAGAGAAGTGCGTTTGATAACCAAATCCTTAATTGTCTTAGGTTGGGATTCTTTGCCTTTGTACCCTATACCTATTCTGCCATTCTTGCTGACTCCATAGATCATTGAAGCCATTTTGCTTCTATTTATGTTGTTAGCCAAAAACTTCTGAAATTTATGATCATACTCTTTGATGATCTCATCAGCATTACAGGGAGTCTCTGAGATTATTTCCTTCTGAGAATTTTTCAAATCATTTTCTAATTTTGAAACTTTTTCTTTTAACTCGGAGTTTTCTAATCTGAGACTCTCAGTCTTTTCAGAGTCAGGGACAAGTTCCTTTTTCAGGTTCTTGAATTTGACTCTGATTTGTTGATACCTTTCCAGAATTTCATTTAGACTTTCTGCAAGTTCAGCTTTAGTGAAATTAATAGAAAAGTTAGGGAATACCTCTTCAGTGTCTAATTCTGAGTCTGAACCAGAAGCTTCACTGTCTTCTGACACGTTTGCCATGAGAGCTATGTTTGTCCTTTCATCATCTGACTCTGAGTCAGCTTCAGAGGTGTCTGAATCGTCCCACGTTGCCATGAGGCTTTTCTTCTTTTCCTTGAAGAACTTCTTTTTGGGCTTCTCCTTCTGAAGCCTTGGGCAGTCACTTTTGTAGTGCCCTTGCTCATTACACTCATAGCAGATGATGTCTTTATTATTTGGCTTTCTGTGTCCTGAAGAACCTTCAGATCTTCTGTGTCCAGAGGAAGACTCAGACTTTCTGTATCTGGAGGAGGATTCATTTTGATTCTCTGGTCTTCTGGGATTTCTAAATTTCCTTTGTCTCTGCCTCCATAGTTGATTCACCCTTCTGGAGAGGAGAGACAGTTCATCTTCTTCTGATGAGGATCCATCAGAATTTTCTGCTTCTGCTTCTGCCTGCAAAATTTTGGTTTCATATTTATTAGATTTCAGAGCGAGAGACTTACATTGCTTTTGAGGCTCGTCATCTTCTAACTCTATCTCATGGCTTCTGAGGGAGCTGACAAGTTATTCTAGAGATATTATGTTTAGATCTTTTGCCAGTTTGAGAGTTGTGACCATTGGTCTCCGTTGTTTTGGTAAACTTTTGATGATCTTCTTTACATGATCAGCAGTTGAGTACCCTTTGTCTAGCACCTTTATCCCTGCCACTAGAGTTTGGAATCTAGAGAACATTGATTCAATGGTTTCATCTTCTTCCATTCTGAAGGCTTCATACTTTTGAATTAGCACAAGGGCTTTGGTTTCTTTTACTTGCAAGTTGCCTTCATGCGTCATTCTCATAGAATCAAACATGTTCTTAGCTGTTTCTCTGTTTGTGATCTTCTCATACTCTAAATATGAGATGGCACTCAAGAGAATCGTTCTGGCCTTGTGATGATTTCTGAAGTCTTGCTTTTGATGACCTGTCATCCTTTTTCTATCAATCTTCTGACTGCTTTCATCAACAGGATGTATGTTGTAAGTACGAAGTGCGCCTAAGAGGGGGGTGAATTAGGTACTTTAAAAATTCTGGTTTTTAGTGATGATGGTTCTTATTTTTCTGGTTATAAGTGAGTTTAGGAAAGCTTAAAAATGTAGAAAAATAAAGAGACATGGGCGATATATCCTGGTTCCCCTCACAGTCCGAGAGTACTCCAGTCCCCTTTCAACATGAAAGAGATTTCCTTATGGTGACAAACTTAAACAAGAACTACCAATCAAACCAAGAACAATCCTCTTGGACCAAGAACAATCCTCTTGGATTTTCACTAAGTTACCTATGAGAACAATCCTCTCAATGTAACTACACTTGTATCCAACAACTTGGAAAGACAAGATTTCAATAAAGAAACACTTAAACTTAATTCCAACAATCCTGGAAAATAAGTAAGTAAATATCAATTTGTGAGTTTGAGTGAGTAGAGTAATATTGATCACTTAGAGTGATTTGACAATGTATAATCTTCTTCTTTCAATAATAATATTGTATAAAGACTCAAGATATATTTGCTCAAAGTTTTCTGTTTGTTAATGTATGAAAATGTGCAGAAAACTTATGCATGAAAAATGAAGAATGCTTGAGTTTGTATTTTAAAATTTCAGAAAATATTTTTGAAAGAAGGTGTTAGATCTGGATTTGAAATTGAATATTTATATGTTCATAACACCCTTTTGAAACATCATGAAGATCTGGAAATGTATCATGAACAAATGCAAAGTTTGAGTGAAAAGATGTAATGAAAAGACATGATGAAAAGGCATGAACAAAGCTGCTATTTTTCAAATTCGTGCAGTATGCAATCGGTTGCACCCTTGGTGTAAATCGATTGCACAAGGTTTTTAACAGCTATTTTTTCAAAATCTTGAAGAGTGCAATCGATTGCACTAACAATGTAATCGATTGCATGCAAAGTCAGTAGCAAAAAGTAACTAAGTGCAATTGATTGCACTTGCAATGTAAATCGATTGCATGAGAAATAGAAGCAAACGTTTTGAAAATTTTAAGTATGCAGTCGATTGCATAGGTAATGTAAATCAATTGCACATAGAAACAGAAGCAAAAGATCTGAAATTTTAAAGTGTGCAATCGATTGCACTAAGATGTAAATCGATTGCATGCAGAAGAAAAATGAAATTTTATCTTTGAAAAGCTTGAGTAATGATTCTTAAACATTTCTTTTTCATTTTTGAGCATCTATATCTTAAGATCAAAGTAGATAATATTATTATACCTTTAAAGTTGTTGAGAGCTTTGAATGAAGATATTATCCTTAGATGCTTAGATGCTTGATCATAAATCTTTGCCTTCTTTGTTAGCCATGGTTTGTCTTCATCAAAACAAAAGCTTATTTGTGAAGCTTGATTTTACATATGTATCCATCAGTTACCACATCCCAGAGGTTAGCATCATAGGCTAGGAAGAAACTTCTGATCATATCCTTCCAGTAGTCAAAATTTTCACCGTCAAATATTGGAGGGTTGTTGCTGATGTTCTGACTTGTTCCCATCATAGTGTTTTTCCCCTTTGGATCTTTATCTGACACGATTAAGTGTTTATACCCAGATCCAGGAGCTGTGATGCCAATTGAAGAAGTGAAAAACACAAGAAGGGGGGTTGAATTGAAATCTTAAAATCAAAAGCAGTAGACACGATATTTTTATCCTGGTACGTTTGAACTCAAACTACTCCAGTCCACCCGCCAAGGTGATTTCTCCTCTCTCCAGCGAGGACTTAATTCACTAATCAAACTTGATTACAATTCTACTTTAACAACTGTTAAAGTCTTCTTGAGTCCAAAACCACAACTCAGTTTTCTCAAGGAAATTCACTAAACAGATAATTTTATAAAAGTGTACAATGATGTTTCTAATAAACAGTATCACAAACTTGTGATTTATTACACAGTTTAATATTGAATCTTGAAGATGAAGGATGATAGTTGCGTTGCTGAATTTTCATGTGAGTTTTTATGTTTGAGCGCAGTTGTTCATCATCTTGAAATCTTCTTCTAGTCTTCTTTATATAGGCCTTGCAATAGAGACATAAGAAGATACTTTTGGTATGTCTATAACACGCGTTAATGAGCTTTCTAAATCAAGAGATCCTTGTATGTTTGTAGCCGTTACTTGTGATCTTGCATTGAAGGATTTGTAACGCTTCAGAGCTTCTCACATCAGAGGATGAATGTTACCGTTGAGAGTCCTTTACAGCTTGATCAGAACTTTGCACATCAGAGTATCAGAGGTTCTGTTTTGCAGCGTTGGTGCATTCATAAGTTCAAACAGAACTTCTTCATATAAGTGTGTCATGCATATTTGATGCGTCTGAATCTTTCATTGTCCTCTCAACTTCTATGCTCGCATAATCAGAACTTCTGGTGATGTTCTGGCAGAACTTCCATTTGCATCAGAACATCTTTTTCACATCAGAACTTCCTGCGTGTAAACATACTTTTTATTAGCGAGTATATTTGTTCTTTATATCATGTGTTTGTTAACATCAAAACTCTTGCTGGGATGTAAAACCAAATTATGTTCTAACACTCATCGTATAGCTTAAGTAGAGTGTAATGATTAAGAATAACCAAGGGTGACACGTCTTAATCAATGCATCTAAGTAAGTGACACATTTTAATATCCTCAGAGTCTGGAAAACCAAAAGGTTTCCATCTGATCAGAGAGGTTACTGGCCGAAACATCTTCTGATGACTGAGGTTTTGAAAAAAAAGAAACTACTTTTTGTTTAAATCAAAATATCATTTCTTTAGCCTACGACTAAACATATTTCATTCTGATGAAATCTTACTCTGGACAATAATCCATTTTCAGATGCTTCAGAATGAATAGAAATCTATCTGCAGCTAAGGGTTTTGTAAAGATATCAGCCCATTGATGGCTTGTATCTATGAATTTTAAAGATAAAATCCCTTTCTGAACATAATCTATAATGAAATGATGTTTTATTTCTATATGTTTAGCCCTATAATGTAAAATATGATTTTTAGTTAAACAAATAGCAGTTGTGTTATCACAAAAGATAGGAATGTTACTCTCATAAATTTGATAGTCTTCTAGTTGATTCTTCATCCATAGCATCTGAGTACTGCACAATAACGCTGAGATGTATTTTGCCTCTGCTGTTGAAAGTGAAATTGTTGATTTCCTCTTGCTTGACCATGAAATCAGATTCTTGCCAAGAAACTGACCATTTCCAGAAGTACTCTTTCTCTCCAGCCTATCTCCAGCTTAATCTGCATCACAAAAACCAGAAAGAGTGTACTCTGATGTTTTCTCATACATCAAGACAAGGTTAGTTGTTCCTTTCAGATACCTTAGAATTCTCTTAACAGTAGTTAAGTGAGATTCCTTGGGATCAGATTGGAATCTAGTACATAAATGGGCGCTGAATAAAATATAAGGTCTGGAATCAATTAGAAACAGAAGAGAGCCTATCATACCACAATACAGCTTCATACACACCTTTCCATTTACCTCATCTTTCTCTAGAATGCATGTTGGATGCATCAGAGTCTTTGCTGATGTGTTGTCCATCATGTTAAACTTTTTTAGAAGTACTTTAGTATACTTACTTTGATAAATGTAAGTAAACTCTGATTGTTGATCAATCTGAATTCTCTGAAAGAACTTTAGTTCTCCCATCAAACTCCTCTCAAACTCATCCTGTATCAACTTAGAAAATTCCTCGCAAAGAGATGGATTAGCATAGCCAAAAATAATATCAACAACATAAATTTGAACTATCAGAATATCATTTTTGAATGTTTTATAGAAGAGTGTAGTATCAACATTCCCTCTGGTAAATTTATTTTCTAAAAGAAAACTACTCAATTTGTCATACCAAGCTATGGGATCTTGCTTTAGACCATAAAGAGATTTCTTGAGTTTAAAAACATAATTTGATTTCTCAGAGTTTTCAAATCCAAGAGGTTGTTTAACATATACTTCTTCAGAAATGTAATCATTCAGAAATGCACTCTTAACATCCATCTGATAAAGGATGATGTTATTATTAACAGAAAAGGAAATTAATAAATGAACTGCTTCTAACCTGGATATAGGTGCAAATGTTTCTGTATAGTCTATTCCTTCTTGCTGATTATAACCTTGTGCAACCAGCTGTGCCTTGTTTCTGAAAATGTATCTCTTCTTGTTGAGCCTGTTTCTGAACACCCATCTGGTTCTAATGACGTGGGCACTTTAGGTTTCTGAACAAGATCACATACATCATTCTTTAAGAATTGGTTCAGTTCTTCTTCCATTTCCAGAATCTAGTCTTTGTCTAGAAGGACTTCATCAATATATATTGGCTCAATCAAAGACACAAAACCCAGAAGCATCTCTTCAGAAGGTTTGAAGGTTGATATGGTTCTGACACAAGCGTCTTTGTTTTCTAAAATCAACTCTTCAGGATGAGAGATTGTAGTTATATGTCTCCTTTGTTGTGGGGGATTAGAAGGAGAAGCAACAATATCAGAAGTGGGAACTTCTGATTATTTGGCTTCGTGTACCTTCTCCTTAGGTGCTGAAAAGGTTATCTCCAAGTCTACAAAATTTTCAACTAGCTTTGACTTTTAATAGTCAAGCTTATCATCGAATCTGGAATGAATTGATTCTTCCACAATTGGTTATTCTGTCTTATAGACCTATAGCCTTTTGAGCGTTCAGAATATCCTAACAATAGACACTTATGTGCTTTGGAATCAAACTTCCTTAGATTCTCTTTAGTGTTCAACATAAAACATATACATCCAAAAGGGTGAAACTAAGAAATGTTTGACTTTCTATTCTTCCACAGTTCATATGGAGTCTTACCCAAAATAGGTCTTATAGAGACCCTATTATGAATGTAATAAGTTGTATTTACTGCTACTTCCCAAAAGTACTTGGCCATTTCAGTATCTTGGATCACGGTGCGATCCATTTATTACAAAGTCCTATTCTTTCTCTCTGCAACCCCATTTTGTTGTGGAGTTCTAGGGCAGGAGAACTCATGGGATATACCATAAGAATCAAAAAGCTTTTCAAAATATTTGTTTTCAAATTCTCCATCATGATCACTTCTGACTCTGACTATTTTGCAACTCTTTTCATTTTGCACTTGAGAGCATACGGAAGCAAACACATAATGTGAATCATCCTTATGTCTTAAGAAATTTACCCATGTCTATCTGTTGTAATCATCAATGATGACAAGTCCATATTTCTTTCCATTGACAGAAGCAGTTTTCACCGATCCAAACAAATCAATGTGAAGAAGTTCTAATGGCCTAGAGGTAACAAACTTTTTAGCTTTAAAAGAAGTTTTTGAAAACTTGCCTTTCCAATATGCTTCACAAAGAGAATCTGAAGAATACTTCAGATTAGGAAAGCCTCTGACTAATCCAAGCTTATTTAGTTGAGATATCTTTCTCAAACTAACATGGCCCAGATATTTGTGCCTGACCCACTGCTCTTTGTTGACAGACAAAAGATATTTTACATTCTAGTTTATTAAATTTGATAACCTGATTTCGTAAATGTTATTCTTCCTCTTACCATTAAACAGAACTAAGCCATCCTTCTAACTTACAACCTTACAGGACGTTTGATTAAAGATGGCGTCATAACCATTGTCACTAAGTTGACTGATTGAAAATAATTTATGCATCATACCCTCAACTAAAAGAACGTTATTAATAGAAGGAAGTTTACCATTGCTAACAATTCCAGAGCCAATGATCTTTCCTTTCTGATTGCCTCTGAAACCAACAACGCCTCCATACTTAAGTTCCAAACCTTGGAACGTATGCCTTTCGCCCGTCATGTGTCATGAGAATCCACTATCTAGGTACCATGATTATGTCTCAGTGGAGCCATCAAGGATATATATAACAAAGATTCCTTATCCTTAGGTACCCATTTTCTGGGTCATATCTTGTTAGCAGTCTCATAGGTTCTGACACCTTTGGATTCTTGTGCAGTAGGATAATCAATTAGAATTTGTGCATGATATTTGGGCTTAGAAGTTTCCTTTTGTGTCTTTTGTTGTCATTTAATAAAAACAGAATCTTCTTGTTCAGAACATTTTAATTCAGTTCCAGCAAGCAAGAAATGTTCATAAAGAGGTTTTGGTTTGACAATCAGAGTCTCATCAATTATTTTTTATGGTCTTGAGTATCCCAAGCCTCTCCTTCCATTTCTGATAACGCCATAGATCATCGAAGATATCTTGCTTCTATCTATGCTTTTAGCTAAGAAGTGCTGAAAAGCTCTATCATATATGATTACTTCATCAGTAATAGATGTGCTAGAAGTGATCTCTTCTTCCAACTTTGAGACTTTACTCTTAAGAGCGAGATTTGATTTTTCTAATGCAAATATATTTTCATTTAAATCAGAACCGTTTTGCTCACTCTTAGTAAAGTTCTCAGAAGTAACTATAAAAGTATTTTTCAAAGTTTTGTGTTTACTTAAAAGAAGTTGATATTTTTCCATCACTTCTGATAAACAAGACTCAAAATCAATACGAGAGAGAGAAGAAAATACCTATGTTTCGTCGTCAGATTTTAACTCATCATCAGTTGTCAGCTCACACTCTGATATAACTTCACTTGTACTTGTTTTGGCTATGAGTTCCACGTTAGCATGTTCTTCATCAAAATATTCCTCTTATGACTATGAATCATCCCATGTTTCCATGAGACCCTTATTTGCTTTGAAAACCTTCTTGGGTTTCTTGTCTTTTCTGAGCTTTGGACATTCATTCTTGTAGTGTCCAGGCTCTTTGCACTCATAACACGTAACTTCTTTTCCAAAAGCTTTCTTTTGACTAGATGTAGATTCAGGTCTACCTTTTGTTCTTCTTGATCCTCTGAACTTTTTCTGTCTATGTTTCTATAGCTGGTTTATACTTCTGGATATTAGAGAAAGTTCATCTTCATCTGAATCTTCTTCAGATTCTTCTGATTCTTCTTCAGCTTGAAAAGCCTTTGTCTTTTCAGACTTAGACTTCAGAGCCACAGATTTATCTCTTCTCTGAGGTTCATCTTCTTGAAGTTCAATCTCATGACTTCTTAAAGAACTGATTAGCTCCTCAAGACTATTATTGTTCAGATCCTTGGACAACTTCAAGGCAGTTACCATTGGTCTCCATTTCTTAGGCAGACTTCTGATAATTTTTTTGACATGATCTGCATTAGAATATCCTTTATTCGGAACCTTGAGTCTTGCAACAAGCGTTTGGAATCTTGAAAACATAGTTTCCATAAATTCATCGTCTTCCACTCTGAAGGCTTCATATTTTTGGATTAGGGCCAGAGCCTTTGTCTCCTTAACTTGAGTGTTTCCTTCATGAGTCATCTGAAGAGAATCAAAAATAGACTTTGTAGTCTCTTTATATGTGATCTTCTCATACTCATTGTAAGAAATAACACTTAGCAGAATTGTTCTAGCTTTGTAGTGGTTCTTGTAAGTATTTTTCTGAGCATCTGACATTGCACTTCTTGTAATATTTTTACCTTCTGCATCTATTGGATAAATGTAGCCATAGACTACCAGATACCATAGATATAAGTCAAATCCCAGAAAATAACTTTCCATTATGTCCTTCCAATAGTCAAACTTTTCTCCATAAAAGATGGGAGGTTTTACAACATATTGGTCTATATCCTTATCCTTATTATCTACAGTGACAATATTGTTTGCCATTGTTTTTTAAACAGTGTGGATTGGTATTGAACACTATTAAGTGCTTGATAAAAATTCAAAATTTTTATCACTCAGAACCAGAGCTCTGATGCCAACTGAAGGTGTGAAAAACACAAGAAAGTGGAGTTTGAAATGGGTTTTAAATCAAAAACATTTCTTTAAAAATTCCCTTTTAACTGAAAACGGATTTTCTTCACTCTTGATAATAAAGCTAAATATGAAAGAAGGAAAGAACAAATTATGTTTATATTACTAGTTCACTTTAAAATTATCAAGTTAATCTAGTCCATCTGCCAAGGTGATTTCACCTTATCAAACAAGATCTTAATCCAATAATCTTACAGATTATTAAAATGCACAAGCTAATTGCAAGTGACTCGCATACAACCTCTAAGACACACTAATCTTAGAATTCTAAAGGATTCTGACCAATTAGTCCTTTAAGGCACAATCAAACAATTGTTTGAAAAATATTTGTTTACAATATATTTGCTTCTACACAAGCTGATAGTAAACAATATTTCAAGAATAATAGACTTAAGAAAATAAAGGAATGTTTATTAACAGACTTATGAAATAATGTGTGAATTAGCAGCCTTTTTCTTTTAGTCTTCAAGCATATATATAGCCAATAAAATAATATATCTGTTGGAGGGTATTTTTGGAAATTCTAGAAAGTTGGCAGCTTGTTTCAACATGGAGGACAAGATCGTACAACACGTCCATCCTTTCATGGTAGTGGAGAGAAATGTTTGTTTGTACCATGTACTATTGTACCACATAATCTTATCTTCTTGACTTTAGAGGCTTCTGACTGAGCATGAGTTAGAAGAAAGAAAATAAAACTTGGGTCATCAGAACTTCAAGTCTTCAGAGTCTTCAGCACTTGGTCTTCAGAAACCTTTGTCTTCAGAAACATAAGTCTTCAACATTTGGATTGTTCATCAGAACTTCTGTCTTCATATCTTCAGAAATTGGTTTCTTTGACCGCGTATCAGAGTCTAAACTTCATAGCCTTATGAAGTGGTTTGCTATCATTCATCAGAACTTGTGTAGCGCAAAAGTATAACTTGGTCTCTTCTGATGTCTTGGCAACGCCTTTCACCAGAATCATAACATGTTTATTAAATACTAAAAATAACAAACATTATAATACCAAAATTATTCATACAAACATACTCGTTGTTATCATCAAAACTCAGAGGTATAATTGTATAACCAAATCTTGTTCTAACAGTGAGTTGTGATTGATATTATATGTTCATGCATACATGTATATTGGAGTTAGGTTGGACTTTGTTCCAGTGAGGTCCAATGTTCAGAGAGAACTAGGGACGGTCTAATTGTTCAGAGATAACATTTTTCAGAGAGGAATTGGAGACATGGATAAATTCATAACATAAATCGGACATCTAAAACTTTTGGTAATACATGCACATTGGATGAGAATTGCATAGCATCTCATATGTGCATTTTATTTGCTTGTGGATAAGAATTGTTGTGTATGTTTGAGTTTTAATTATATATGATATCCTGATGTAAGGGTTATTTTCACCTTTTTCTTGTTTGCTTTGTGTGGCTTTGTGCAATGTTGTACAGATATTTGGGAGGAGTAATTGATATTGTAAGTTGGAAGATATATTTGCAACACTCTTCCTTTATTGATTATTTTTCTGCTATTAAATAGATTTTGCTCTGATCAGTAACATCTGGGAACGAGACGTTTAATTGTTTTGAGTTGATGTTAGATTTTGTTAATTTCTATAAGTTTTTCAATTGAATAAATTATTGAGGATGTCATGATTTGGTTTCGGTTGCGAGTTGTTGACTTTAATTGAAGAAAGTATTATATGTCTTGTTTGAGTAATATCCTAAAGCGTGAATTTTCTCTTTTATATTAAGAGTCGGGGTTTAGGGTGTTACGACTTGGATGTTGACCCAAAACATTAAAAGTAACTGGGCAAATGGGATTATTCAACATATGTTGAACTGCAAAAGAAGGACTTTCGCATGATTATCATATGGAGGTATGTTTACGAAAATTATGCTTAATGCAGGAGTTAGATTATATGGGGGAATAATCAGATTAAACATGTTCGATGATTGGAAGAAACTATCTAAAGAAGGTACAGTTAAGAGACAACCATGAGACCTAGGAATATGATCCCACAGACATAAAAGTTTTTTATCTTGAGATTACTCTCATTCACTTAACAGAAGCTCTGGTGTCCTCCATTCTTGCAAATACTTAGGAAAACAACATGTTATTTAAAAACAAGTCCAAAACTCTTCATCGAATATCCAAACAAGTTGTTTTCCTAACAAATCAGGCGATTAACTTTGGAGCAAAATTTTCTCTTTTATGCTTATTGATGATGATGACGACGATGATGATGGCAATAATGAGTAGTTGTCTTAATTGAATTTTCCTCATTTCTCTGCATGCTTTGTATTTTTGTATTTATCATTTTGTAATAAACTTTTCATTCCTTTATAATGTTCAGTCTCATTTATTAATGTGTTACATGGGTTCTATGTATTGTTTATTATTCTTTTTTATTTTTCCTCCTTTTTGATAATGTCAAAAAGGAAGAAATATACTCTAACGGAAGTAAAATATACTATCTTTATCTTTGAAGGAGATTTAACTGCTTCATTTTGTTTATCTTTCTCTTTTTATTTTACCGTCCCTATAAGAGACGTGTTGTCATCAGTAAAAGAGAGAGAATGCAATTTTATATGTTGTATAAGTAATATCTTCAAATAACTCTGGTTTTGACGATGACGATCCTTCTAAGGATTATTGACGACAATCTAAGTGTTCTTTAAGACAACTCTTCCAAGGATTCTTGATGACAATTTTTCCAATAATTCCTAATTATAACATCTGAACAAAAAAGTGATATCACAAATCTCATCAATCAAATGTATCAAGTTTCAGTTGAAGGTGCTAGACAAAATTTCATCAATTAAAAAAATTTAAAGTCTTAAAATCATGATGTTGTCAAGGTGAAAATATGAAAATTTGAAAACTCGTCCGATACTATGTTTATCATTTTAGTTATGATCAATTAATTGTAAATAAAACAAAAGTAGAGTATTAAGAAAATGCACCCAATAAGTATTTCAAACTTCGTTCTAAGCGGTTTTAATTTTCAATCTTTTTAGTCTTCATATATGAGGGGTTGTTTGGCAACCAAATTGACATGCTTTGGATTTTTTTTGTTCATCATAGTACTCTTTGATGTTTGATTTGTTAGAGTACCCCTTATACACTCTTTTGCATCTGCTTTTCGGAAGAAAAAGAAAACCCTTTTTATCAGTCAATTATGTATAATTTGACATTAAAAAGAACATCAGGTGTCAAATGTTTTAATCGGATTTTATAATTAGAAACAGTGGGCGCAAGTGTATACTACATTAAAATCAGTAACAACTCGGTAACTATCATGGGATAGCATAGCACTTTAAAACGAAACAGTGTTTCCCACTTGCTCCGATCATGAAATTGCGGTATCAAGATTCATGCATAGCATTCCTTTTAAGGAAACCATGAGTGGCATTAATTACTATTATTAGTAACCAATAATATGTCAACCCTCTTTTCAGTTAACGGTTGAATATAAAATATAAAAAATCTGATCTCATCTCCATGAAATTTAGGAAGAATTTAACGGAGACTATGGATAAAAATAGGTTAGACCGAGTTAGACTTTAATAAATTTGAATCTGACGCCTGTTAAAAAATTCAAAGTCTAAGTTTGACATGTAGTCTCTCGTAAGTTTATTTTTTAGGCTGAGTCTAGTCTTTTGGAAGGTCTAATTAATCTATTAATCTATTTAAAAAACATATATTATTTAAATATATGCAAATAAATATTTCATTTCAACTAATGATTAAATAGACTAAAGAATTAAAAGTACAATAAGACTGAAAGTTTATTTGCATTGACTTTTCTAGACTTATGAAATGATTTATTTTAGAAAACTTATGAAAATACAATATATCATTATATATAGGATTTCCTTAAACTTATTTTAATAAGTTGTTCAAGATAATTATATTTTACTTTTATATTTTAATATAAAGTATAAAATATAATATAAAAATAATAAATTTATTCATATTTATTATTATAGGTCAGATTTATAAGATTTTTTTGTATGGTATATGGCCAAATCTATTTAACTAAATAGATTTGTGAAAAAGTTTACGTATTATTTATTTTTTAAAAAATTAATCTGATTATGATATGTGTAAACTAAATCTAAATTCTTCTCAAGTGTGAGTCACAATGCTCCCCCTCATGTGGAATGACTCTCTTCCACATACACTTGTACCATCGCTCGATACAAGTAAGTCGGTCCCTATCTCAAAATCAAAGGCTCTGATACCACTGTAGGGGCAATTTCGAGGAGACACACCTTTGTGAGAGACACACCACTTGTCCATCTAAAATCTTAAGGTAATAGATGAATGGGTGTTCTCACTTATAAAGTGCTCAATCTTCCCTTTTATAATCAATGTGGGACTTCTTCCTCACACTTGATTCTCAACAAGTTGGTCTAACATAATCTCAATCTTATCGGAGAGTCTTCAAATTGATCTTGGCGCTCCCACTAGGAGAGAGTAGAGTAATATGATCAAAATATCTTTTTAATTAAAAAAATTAAGTTGTTGTAGATTTTTATTTTTCATTTATTATATTTTTATTACCTACGAAATTTGTTATAGATCAAAACTTTTCATTAAAATTTTAAAAAAAAAACTTAGATATAATTCTTTAAGTGTGATTCTTACTATTTTCTAATAAAAATGTGATAAATATATTAAATATTATTTAAAAAATAAAAATAAAAATCTATATGTGTAACAAAAAAAATATATTTATCATATTTTCATTAGAAAATAATAAGACTTACACCTAAAAAATTTTATCTAAATTTTGTCTTAAAATATATTACGTGTGGATTTTTTGTAACAGATTTTAGAATAAATGCATTTTATGTCCTTTTACCAAAACTTAGTATCATGTTAGACATTTTTTCAAAAATTCGTTAATGTGTGTAAGTGTGTAACCGGATTTAAAAAAGAAAATCTGATATTAGATTTTTTTTTTTTTTTTTTTTTTTAATTGTTTAAATTTTTACATAAATAATTTCTTGCAAGATGTACAAAGAATATTTAAAAGATCAATATCTATTTTTATTTATTTTTATTTTTTAAACCTTTTGCTAGAATTAGAGAAAAATAAAACAAACTATAGACATATTTTATTTTTATTTTTTAAACCTTTTGCTAGAATTAGAGAAAAATAAAACAAACTATAGACATATTTGTGGTTGGGATTGACGATACGAATATGATATAATAGATATAGACAATACGAATACGGTATGTTAGACATATCTATTTTAGTTGCACTTTTTTATAGGACGTGTCAAAAAAAAAATTATTTTTAAAAACAAATCAAGGTTTTAAGTTTGCATCTTATATAATGTTTGTTTTGTCTTGCTCAATTTTTTTGCCATCTGTTTTTTGCGAATTTTTACAAGAACAAATTTAAATGGAACGGACATTCTCTTGTGGCACCGTTAACAGACTATCACACTCTAAGTTATGCTTCTTCACATAATGACTTTACCTCATCAGACTGTTTATTCCAAAATTTCGACCTGAATGCTTATGGAATGTACCCTTTATTACTATACCATTAAGATAAAGTAAGTGTGCATGCAGTATTAGACTTGCTTTAGTCCTAAAATTTTAGGATTACTATATAAGTTCTTGACATCAAGTAGACAAAATGGACAAAACATAACTTCTAATAAGGGATCAAGAGAAAATGGAGATAATCATAACTGCCATATAAGGTGTTGGTGATCTGCTGCAGCTGCCACACTCAAGGTCGAAATTGACGCTGTAAATGAATAGAGATCTGATGTTCTCTGAGCAAAATCAATCAAATCTAAATCAAGGATCAATCTCGGGAGTTTTGTTCTCTGAGCAAAATCTGCTTGACACAAATTTACTATGGCTAAAAAACTGGTTAGTTTGTGGAGCCTTTAAGAAACAGAAACAGTGGTCACCTTACCAAGAGTCGCACTGCAACCTACATCTATCATATGATAAATTAAACAAAACCAACTTTTGTCCAAAAGAAACAAGATCAAGTTATTTGATCAATAACAGCTTCCACAAATCCCCACCCATCATCAACATCAGGGCCAACCCAATAACCAGATATAACTACTGTAGTGCAATAATTTACATTCACTTTATAAGAGTGTGTGCCATGTAGAAATCTCGCCGATGACATCAAGCACCGCCGATAGCTTCCTCTTCCTTCGATGAATAAAATGTGTTTATTTGAGATGCTACATCCTATGATATTTTGAGCTGCAATTAAAGTTTATATTGTCATATTGAAAAGGCTAAGGACATTTCATTTTTGTGTAACAATTTCTCATATTCACCATAGAATCTCACAGTGATTGACAATTACGGAAAAGGGTAACAGAGCACAACACAACATAACAGATATCTAAAAGGACAATTTATTGTAAGGCGAGGACAACACTCACTTATAAACTTATATTCAGTCTTATCTAATTCATATAATTCAACGTGAGACTCTTAACACGTGATTGAATGACCTCATTCCATAAACTAGATATTTATAACACCCCTGTACAAACATTTCCTTTGGTTTAGTATCCAAAAGCATGTTTCCAAAATGAAGATGCAGATTCAAAAACTTTAATCCAACCTAATAACCTAACCAGTTAAATGTTAATAGCAATTACACACTAACAGTGACTAATTAAATTCCTAAATCGTGCTTTGAAATATGAAGAATTCAGGGAGAGGTTGAAAAGAAAACCTGAAGTAATTGTTGTTTTCCTTGAAAGTTCATTCGGAGAATAATCTAATCCACGCAGTTCCTGAGAAAAAGTTATATAAATAACTGCAACGCAAACAATATATTAACGGAAAATTGAAAGTGAAGTTGATAATGATATAGAAAGAAAGGTTACATTGTTTACGAGTAAAGGAACGGCGAAGCTTGTGGAGAGTATATACGCCATTATGGAACATTCAAGACTCTGCACAATGCGCCAACCGGGAAATGGAGTCACATTTGCCAAGAATAAATTACCCGAAGATTGCCCAATCTTTTTCGGGTTGACCCGATTTTGCCTCTTTTTATAAAAAAAAAGGAAATTTTTCTTTGAAAATTTTAAAATATTTTTGAGTTTTTTTGGACATACATTTCTAAATATATCAAAATCTCTTTTTCTTTTTTTTTTCCGCTAAAATTTACTCTTTCATTCTAAATTATAATATATTTTGAATATTTCACACGAATTAATGTATGGAAAAGACAAATATTGTATGATTTTACAATAATGCCCCTTATAATTATATAAGAGAGAAATTAAAAAAAGTTGAAAAAGGAATAGTAATAAAACTTGAGGGTATATTAGGAAAAAAATTATAAATGTTGTATTGTAATTGTAAAGTGACTTATGATTTGAGATGATTTTTTTTGCAAAACGTCTTATAATTTAGAACATAGGGAGTGGTTCGGAGATACATCTCCGAATTTTTCTGAGGTTAATTCGGAGTTGTATCTACGATAATATACCTGATGAAATAATATTGTTCTTGTATTTTTTCCATAGAAGGAACAGTTTTGTGATGGTGCCGAATACAGTTGGATCGATGGTTTGAAGGGTTATGTTAGCGCACAAGTAGGTTCTAATTCGTACATTGAAACGAATAATTAAATTTATAGAACTCATTGACATTATTCTTGTTTCTAATCAGTACCGTAAAAGTTGTGGAAAAGGATGTAGCATGGTCCAACAATATTGATCCTTCTGGTCGTGCGGCACTTGGAGTTCATTCAGATGCATACAATAGCAGATACCAAAATAGTTGAGCCCAAAAATGGATCCCTCTGAAGGCCATGGTGGATTGTTAAGTAAATTTTAAAAAATCTAGAGAGTTAAAGTTGTTTTCATTTTTCACAAACATAGTACAATAGTATTTTCGGAGATAAATCTTCGAATTAACATTAAAAAAATTCGGAGAAGTATCTTTGAACTAAATTTTGGCAAAAAAACTAGATTTGGTGCGTTCGGAGATTTATTTTCGAAAATAGGGGACATTTTTTACTTTTTGTCAGAGGCCTGGGAGAAGGTGATAGGGTGCAAAGAGAAATTCCCAAAAAAAAAGGAAATTTTTTAACCCACCCTATATCTGAAAACCACTCTATGTAATTCCAAAATTGTCCCTCAGTTTTCGGAGATGTATCTTCGGACACATCTTCATTTGTTAAACGTTAGATTGTTTCGAAGATGCATCTTCCTTTGCACCTTTATTTGTTAAAAGTTAAATTGTTTCGGAGATGCATCTTCGTATTTCATCGAAAGCATTCGAAGATGTATCTCCGTATCTAGTGCAGATAGTAAATTCTAAGTATTTTTAAGTGATTCTCAGATTAAATAGTCAGAAGGTATACTATGATTCGATAATACTAAGGCTATGAAGATAATGACATATATAAAGTTATAATTCAATAGTATATTGTTGTACCCCAAAATTTTCCCTGCCATTTTTCATTCAAGATACTATCCTGGGGTTTCTCAAGTACTCAATTTGGCTCAGAAGTTGATCAGACAAATTCTCTTCCTAGGTTGTAAGTCAACAATTAGGGTTTGGTATTTCTCAAAGAAAATTGACTCTTCAAGGTTTCAAATGGTCTTCATAGATCTTCATGTCTCCTCAAGGATGTTCGTGCCAAGTTTCAAATCTCGCATTGCAAGTTTGCTCAGTCAATGGTTCAGATGACTGAAAATGACTCCATTGACCCAAAAGTCAACCTTTTGCGAGACCAAGTTCAAACGATTGTAACTTCTTCATTAATCGATATTCTTAAGCGGTTCTTTTTGTGTATGACTCTCCTTGACGTCATCTCCAATTTCTTTTCACAAATCAAGAGTTGATTATGCGCGGAAGATCACAAAAATTTGAATACTTTAGAGGTTGCATCATGGATTTGACCTAATCTTAAGTAATTGTCGTCTGACTTCTAAGAATTGTGATTTCTTCAAATTCCAAGATCTTGAGACGATTATTTCTGCATATTGTCATAAGTCATGTCGTTTACGAGTTTATCTTCAAAGATCAAAGGAAAATTGTGTTTGGAAGACTTTGAATTTCAATTCATACCACAATTGTTTTCTCAGGACTATGATTCTCATGTTGAAGTTGTTACTTTTACAAGATTGATGAATAATCTTAAAGCATATGTTTCGAGATTGAATTTACGTTTGGCAATGAAGTTCCATTTGAATCAAGCATGGCATGCGAGTTTCATTTTGAGTGCAGGTTGCATGGAATCAAGAGGGTATACAATGTTCAAAACATACCCAATATTATCAAAAAACTTCACTCAATACATGTTCGAAATCGCATTGATTCACTTATGTGTCAATCTCCTTCGAGCTTTTGAGACCAATGAGTTTACACAAGGAAATTTAGAGTTTCAATCTCATAAACCATTCAAAGTTGTTACATTACTACAAGAAATTTACAAACTTCAAGTTCCATCAATTTATGTTACAAAGTTACAAGTTACAATACAAACTACAATTGTTTTGTTTACAAAGAAAGAAATAATATTGATTCTTCAAGTCTTCTTTGCTTCATCTTTAAGCAACACATCCACTCCTTGCTAGCCATGGTCTTCTCTCCATCTTTTAACCTTGCCTCACTTGCCATCCACTCCTTGTGTTCATGAAACAAGAAAAGGAAAATTTAGCAAACAATCGACATATGAAAATTCAAGCGAGAATTATTTGTTAAAACAAGAAAGCTCATCATTAGGATTTGCATTTGGAATCAGAACTAAAAGGGTTTTTGTTTTAAATCATAGGTTGTCTTCTCCTATTTTTGAAAATCACAAAAAGTTTGTTCTTTTTGGTTCACAAAAATAAAAGAAGTTTGCAACTATTTCCCTACTGCAAAAGTAAGTCAAAACTGTCAAATATGCAAGCTGAAAAGTATCAAAAGAGCATGGCAACTAGGAAAACAAGGTAACTGCAGCAACACATGACAACAAGTTGCAACAAGACAGCAACAAAAACCAGCAAACTTCTCAAATGCAGCATAAACAAAAGCAAAATAGCAGCCTGCAATAAGATAGCAACAAAAACCAGCAAACTGCCCAAATGCAGCATAAACAAAATCAAAACAGCAAAGCAAAAAACCGAGCACATCAGCAACAATTCAAAAATGGCAAGCTATCAAATAGCTCCAAGCCCTGCATCATCATTTTCCAAATGGCAAATCCTTCAGATTATGTAAAAAAAGAGCACATTTGTTTTACATTACAGAAAGATGAAGAGGGAAAGAGAAAGAGACAAAAGGATATCACCTAGCATAAAGCAGCCTAAAAGATGTAAAGAAAAAAATAGCCTGCAATGATGCACTACAAAACAGCCCTATATCAGTCTAAAGTTCTGCTCCACATACTGTCAAAACCTGCATCAAAACCTGTCCAAAGTAGCCCAGCACTTGCACAAAGTTGGCAAAACAAAAACTGCAGCCACAAAGCAATAAAAGAGTAGCCAAAATTGTTCAAACCTCTCATATTTCCCCCTATTTTTCCATTATGTTTGAATATAAGGGAAAGAGAACATAACAGTAAGGGGAAGGCAACAGTATGTAAAAATCCCAAAAGAATTCAGAAAACATTTTTCTGCCAAAAAAAACTTGCAATAGTTTGGTACTCTTTCAGACCTATTGCAATACCAAAAACTCTACCTCTCTACAAAAACTCGGCCTTGTACCTTCTCCAATGCTCGACCACCAATTCTACAGACCTTAATCGCACCTTGCAAGTAACCTAATCCCAACCTGCATCCGAGTCCCAAACCTCACACTATACTCCCTCGTTACAGCCCCATACGCAAACAACAACAAACCAACATCATTTTTAAAGGTAGAAGATCAGAGAAAGAAGATAGAGGACGAACACAAGGTTTTAAGCAGAAAAGAATTCAGATTCATACCTAACTTTTTCTCCCTCGCCAGATTTGACTAGTTCAGACTGTGTAACCTCTTTCTCCTTCCTTCAACTTATAACTTCTTTATCATTGCTGACATGTTTTACTGTATTGTTACCTTGCATCGAGAAACCTGAAATTATAGCAGTATTGTTATTGTTTGTTTTTGCTAAAACGTATAATAATGACAATGGAGACACAATCACACTACTAAGCTTCCCCGTAACTCGACCGTCTCTGTCCACCGGCGCCGATAACGACTGGTCTTTAAATTTGTCCCGATTACTTTTATCCAACAGTAATTGTCTTTAAATTTTTTTCGGACTCGTAATAATTAAACAGTTTAGACTTTAAAACCTTGTGTCTTACCCGAGGCACAACGGTCCATTTGTGAGGGTTGTTACTTCATTTTCATATGTCATCAATAAATCATGGACGTTTTTGCAAGCAAATTTTACGCTCTTTGTTCTTATTTTTCTACATTTTTATTTTTTTAAAAGATAGCTATGCTCTTACACACACTCACATATCAAAATGCAGATCCACATCCACTCAGGATCCCAAGGGTAACGATTCTGCTATGGCCTATTGTGACTTTGAAAATCCGATCTACCAAGCCGAAGACGAAGGTGAGAAAGATTTTGAGGTACTAGGGGAACTAGCCAGGTTACTATAACAGGAATAAAGGACCATACAGCCCCACGAAGAGCCGGTTGACACAGTTAACTTAGGTACCGAAGAGGACAAGAAAGAAGTCAAGGTAGGTGCCAATCTGGAACCTGGTGTCAAGAAGCGCTTAACTCAGTTACTACATGACTATGTTGAGGTCTTTTCCTGGTCATACAAAGACATTCCAGGACTCGACCCTGATATCGTGGTCCATCATCTGCCGACAAAAGAAGATTGCCCTCCGGTAAAACAGAAAGTCCGTCGCATGCGGCCAGAAATGTCAAAGAAGATCAATACTGAAGTCATGAAGCAGTTCAACACCATATTCTTAGCCATCACCTCCTATCCATAATGGGTTGCCAATGTTATTCCAGTTCCTAAAGAGGATGGTAAAGTACGCATGTGTGTGGATTACAGAGACTTGAATAGGGCAAGCCCTAAGGATGATTTCCCGCTTCCCCATATCGATATTCTGGTTGACAACATCGCACAGCATAAAGTATTCTCCTTCATGGATGGTTTCTCCGGGTACAATCAAATCAAAATGGAACCTGAGGACATGGAGAAAACGACCTTCATCACACAGTGGGGCGCGTTCTATTACAAAGTTATGCCATTTGGGCTGAAGAACGTCGGGGCAACTTATCAGCGCGCCATGGTAGCCCTATTTCATGATATGATCCATCACGAGATAGAGGTCTACGTAGATGACATGATAGACATATCTCAAACTGAAGAGGAACACCTTGACCATTTGCAGAAACTGTTTGAAAGACTGAAGAAATACAAACTAAGGTTGAACCCGAGTAAGTGCACTTTTGGAGTGAGGTCCGATAAACTCCTAGGCTTCATTGTCAGCGGTAAAGGTATCAAAGTGGACCCTGCAAAGGTAAAAGCAATACAATAAATGCCTGCTCCTCGCACCAAGAAGGAAGTCAGAGGATTCTTAGAACGGTTAAACTACATCGCCAGATTCATTTCTCACCTAACCACTACTTGTGAACCAATCTTCAAATTACTGAAGAAAGGTCAAGTGTTGGATTGGAATGACGACTGCCAGGCTGCCTTCGACAGGATCAAAGAGTACCTTCAAGAGCCTCATGTTTTGATTACTCCAGTCGAGGTAAGACCTTTGATCATGTATCTAACTGTCTTGGAAAATTCAATGGGGTGTGTGCTAGGGCAGCTGACGAGTCTGGCCGAAAAGAGCAGGCAATATACTACATGAGCAAAAAGTTTACCGACTATGAAACCAGATATTCACTGCTCGAGAAAACTTGTTGGGCTCTGGCATGGGCTGCTCGCCAGCTAAGACAATATATGTTGACCCATACTACCTTATTGATATCCAAGATGGATCCAATTAAATACATATTCGAGAAGCCCGCCCTCCCTGGAAGAATAGCAAGATGGCAGATGATCTTGACTGAATACAACATTCAATACACTACCCAAAAAGTAATAAAGGGCAATGTGCTAGCCGATCACCTTGCTTATCATGCTGTGGATGACTATCAGTCCATGAAATTCGAGTTCCCAGATGAAGACATCATGTTGGTAAACAATTGTGAAAAATTCAGACCATATGACGGACCTGAACAAGGATCCCGATGGACCTTGGTTTTTGAAGGAGCTTCCAACACACTCGGAAACGGCATAGGCGATGTGATCATATCCCCTGAAGGATGTCATACTCCCTTCACTGCGGGGCTTTTTTAACTGTACCAATAATATGGCGGAATATGAAGCGTGTATTATGGGTCTCAAAGCTGCCATAGATTTGGGAGTCAAGTCCTTAGATGTATTTGGAGTTTAGCCTTAGTCATCAGTCAAATCAAAGGAGAATGGGACATGAAGCATCCTAATCTCATCCCTTACAAAGAACATATGTTGACATTAATCCCACATTTTGAGGAAATTACCTTTGAGCATTTTCCCCGAGAGGAAAATCAACTAGCGGGCGCACTAGCCACTATGTCATCCATGTTTAAAATCAGGTGGGATAATGAGGCTCCTTAGATCACCATTGAGAGGATGGATGAATCGGCTCATTGTCATGAGATTGATACTGAAGAAGTAGTGGACAAGCCTTGGTTCCATGAAATTAAGAGGTATCTCGAGGCCCAAGAGTATCCGGAGGGAGCTTCAGTAAATGACAAGAATTTCCTGAAAAGGTTTTCTGCTAAATTCTTCCTCAATAACGGAATCCTCTATAAGCGCAACCACGACTCTACTTTGCTTCGGTGCATAGACCAGAGGGAGGCAGAAAAGATCATGGCTGATTTACAAGAAGGTACCTTTGGCACTCATTCTAGTGGATATACGATGGCTAAAAATATCATGCGGGCAAGATACTACTGGTTCACCATGGAAGCGGATTGTTATCAACATTCACGAACTTGTCATAAGTGCCAGATCTATGCTGACAAAGTACATGTGCCTCCGGTTCCCCCTAAACGTCCTAACTGGTTCTTGTCCATTCGCGATGTGGGGCATCAACATGATTGGAGAAATCAAACCTACAACTTCTAATGGACACCGCTTCATCTTGGTCGCCATTGATTACTTCACGAAGTGGGTTGAGGCAGCTTCATTCGCTTCTGTTACCAAGAACATTGTGGCCCGATTCATTAAATAGAATCTCATATGTCGGTACGGTATCCCAGAGAGAATCATCACATATAATGGTACCAATCTCAACAATACTATGATTACCGCACTATGCGTGCAATTCAAGATACAACATCATAACTCTTCTCCTTACCGGCTGAAGATGAATGGCGCTGTAGAAGCCGCTAATAAAAACATCAAGAAGATCATACAAAAAATGACAGTGACCTATGAGGACTGGCATGAGATGTTACCATTTTCTCTCGATGGTTACCGTACCACGGCGCACACGTCAACAGGGGAAACTCCTTTCTCTTTGGTATACGATATGGAAGATATCCTACCAATTGAAGTCCAAATACCTTCTCTGAGAATCATAAAAGATGCAGGGTTGAATGAAGATGAATGGATTCAAACTCGACTTGACCAGGTGAACTTGATTGATGAGAATAGGCTTACAACTGTCTATCATGGTCAGATGTACCAAAAACGTATGATCAAAGCTTTTAACAAGAAAGTCAAACGTCAGGTATATCAGTTTGGTGACTTGGTAATCAAGCGTATCATATTGCCACAAGGTGATCCCAGGGGAAAATAGACTCCTACATATGAAGGACCATTTGTGATTAAAAACATATTCTCTGGTGGAGCAATGATCTTAACCACTATGGATGGCAACGATCTTCCGCACCCTGTAAACGCGGACATAGTTAAAAGATACTACGCATGAATAAAGACTCGTTGGGTTGACTTTCCTAGGCAAAAATTAGGGATAAAATACAACAACAAAAATCCGTACACCCGGCAAGCTGAAAACCTGAAAGGGCGGCTTGGGAAAAAAAGGGTATCCCGGTGGACTGAAAACCCGAAAGGGCGGTCCAGGAAAAAGTTAGGGATTGAAAGCGTATGACTATGCCCTGTTGGATCACCTTACAGACAACCTTTAGTATCGACTGACAAACTCAAACGGTTATAATCAATTCAACCAGCTTCGGACAAAGCAGCAAGTGGATGAGACGCTCAGAGACATGAAGGCTATAGCAGAGTGGGAACCCCATGGGATTATTTCACATAGCTATCTTTTCTTTGTATCAGTTTTCATTTTCTACGACGACATTCTCTTACTAGGATGTTCGTCTCTTTGTACAAAAATACTTATTCAAGTTAATACAAAGATATTCCTTTAAAAGTGCAAAACTATCTGTTTTTCTTTTATTTCCCTGTTTTTTTTGCAAAAGCGTCCAATGATTATTTTTGAACATATGCATTTGAAAGTGATTATTGTTTACAAATGAGCGCAAGAAAAGAAGGAACAGAAAATAGAAAGACAATTGCTAATGGATTTAAGAAATAGGATAATATCTATAGGCCATTCCATAAAATCCCCGCAGGTACATTTTCCAGCAAGAGCGGAAGCAAGGACATCCTACTACAGGATCACTAACGTATCTCTAGTATGCATCCTAATGGTATAAGGTGCTCTCACATTCCCGATGGTGCAAAACTTCCAGTTATCGCTCCAAAGATTCCCCAGTGAAAGTCGCTCAGTTTCTCAGGATTCCCCAACAGGATTTCACGAAGTCCACAAGCAATGCATGGTGTTTCCCTTCCCCAACAGAGTTTATTTCTCTAATTATGGAAACCCATCCATCAACACTTCAATTTCAACAAAATATGAAGACTTACACCCCGCATCCCCAGCAGCAGTCAGGGATTTATTTTCCTTAATCCAATAACACTGCAGCAGAACAGCTTACATGTGCATACATTACATTCATTTATCATAAACATCGATTACACAAATGCATTGCACTATGTATTTCATGCATCATGGAATTACATACAACTAACTCTTTACCTTTTTCAGGAAAGATCAATCAACAGAAAATTATTATCAAATTTTCAACGAGACAAGACAAATGTCTATGAACAAATCAATCGTAGATCAATTCTCAGAACAGAACTAAATTGACTATCTACATGAATAATACCCCCATTTAGGTATCTGCTGGTTCAGTTTAAATCTCTCAATGATTTATCCTGATTCATTCCCATAGACATCTTCTCTGGTTTAGATAAGCCACTCCAATATTTATTCTGATTCTTCTCCAGACCCCTGCTGGTTCAGTTTTAAACCTCTCAACGGTATATTCTGATTCTTTCCCGCAGACATCTTCTCTGGTTCAGATAAGTCGCTTCAAGATTTATTTTGATTCTTCTCCAGATCCCTGTTGGTCCAATTTTAAAGCTCTCAATGGTTTATTCTAATTCTTTCCCGCAAACATCTTCTCTAGTTCAGATAAGTCGCTTCAAGATCTATTATGATTCTTCTCCAGACCCTGCTGGTTCAGTTTTAAACCTCTCAATGGTTTATTCTGATTCTTTCCCGCAGACATCTTCTCTGGTTCAGATAAGTCGCTTCAATATCTATTCTGATTCTTCTCCAGACCCCTGCTGGTTCAGTTTAAATCTCTCAAAGGTTTATCCTAATACTTTCCAAATAGACATTTTCTCTAGTTCAGATAAATCGCTCCAAGATTTACTCTGATTCTTTCCAGTCAAACAACATTCAAGACTTCTGCTAGTTTCAGTTTAAATCGACCAAAGGTTTATTCTGATTCTTTTCTAGTTGAAGTCAAGTTCAGACTTAGTCCAATTTCTGTCAACAATCACCTTTGGATGGCATCTATAAGCCCATCTCCGACAACTCCCCATCATTTCTCCAAATAGAATCTTTAAGCCCATTCCCTACACAATCAACTGACACATCACCAAGTGCAAATTTTTGGGCACTCTAGTGTTCAATCATCTTCTACTTTCAAGCTACAAACGACAAACATGCCGATCTCACTTTTCAAGTTTAAGAAGATTGAACAGGGGCAGCTGTTGTACCCCAAAATTTTCCCTCCCATTTTTCATTCAAGATACTATCCTAGGGTTTCTCAAGTACTCAATTTGGCTCAGAAGTTGATCAGACAGATTCTCTTCCTAGGCTGTAAGTCAACAATTAGGGTTTGGTATTTTTCAAAGAAAATTTACTCTTCAAGGTTTCAAATGGTCTTCATAGATCTTCATGTCTCCTCAAGGATGTTCATGCCAAGTTTCAAATATCGCATTGCAAGTTTGATCAGTCAATGGTTCAGATGACTGAAAATGACTCCGTTGACCCAAAAGTCGACCTTTTGCGAGACCAAGTTCAAACGATTGTAACTTCTTCATTAATCGATATTCTTGAGCAGTTCTTTTTGCGTACAACTCTCCTTGATGTCATCTCCAATTTCTTTTCACAAATCAAGAGCTGATTACGCGTGGAAGATCACAAAAATTTGAATACTTTAGAGGTTGCATCATGGATTTGACCTAATCTTAAGTAACTGTCGTCTGACTTCTAAGAATTGTGATTTCCTCAAATTCCAAGATCTTGAGACGATTATTTCTGCATATTGTCATAAGACATGTCGTTTACGAGTTTATCTTCAAAGATCAAAGGAAAATTGTGTTTGGAAGACTTTGAATTTCAATTCATACCATAATTGTTTTCTTAGGACTATGATTCTCATGTTGAACTTGTTACTTTTAAAAGATTGATGAATGCTCTTAAAGCACATGTTTCAAGATTAAATTCAGGTTTGGCAATGAAGTTCCATTTGAATCAAGCATGGCATGCGAGTTTCATTTTGAGTGCAGGTTTCATGGAATTAAGAGGGTATACAATGTTCAAAACATACCGAATATTATCAAACAAACTTCACTCAATACATGTTCGAAATCGCATTGATTCACTTATGTGCCAATCTCCTTCGAGCTTTTGAGACCAATGAGTTTACACAAGGAAATTTTGAGTTTCTATCTCGCAAATCATTCAAAGTTGTTACATTACTACAAGAGATTTACAAACTTCAAGTTCCATCAATTTATGTTACAAAGTTACAAGTTACAATACAAACTACAATTGTTTTGTTTACAAAGAAAGAAATAATATTGCTTCTTCAAGTCTTCTTTGCTTCATCTTCAAGCAACGCATCCACTCCTTGCTAGCCATGGTCTTCTATTCGTCTTTTAACCTTTCCTCGCTATCCATCCACTTCTCGTGTTCATGAAACAAGAAAAGGAAAATTTAGCAAACAATCAACATGTGAAAATTCAAGCGAGAATTATTTGTTAAAACAAGAAAGCTCGTCATTAGGATTTGCATTTGAAATCAGAACTAAAAGGGTTTTTGTTTTAAATCATAGGATGCCTTCTCCTATTTTTGAAAATCACAAAAAGTTTGTTCTTTTTGGTTCACAAAAAGAAAAGAAGTTTACAACTATTTTCCAACTGCAAAAGCAAGTCAAAACTGTTAAATATGCAAGCTGAAAAGCACCAAAACAACATGGCAACTAGGCAAACAAGGTAACTGCAGCAACACATAACAATAAGCTGCAACAAGATAGCAACAAAAACCAGCAAACTTCCCAAATGCAGCATAAACAAAAGCAAAACAGTAACCTGCAACAAGACAGCAACAAAAACCAGCAAACTGCCCAAATGCAGCATAAACAAAAGCAAAACAGCAGCCTGCAACAAGACAACAACAAAAACCAGCAAACTGCCCAAATGCAGCATAAACAAAAGTTAAACAGCAAAGCAAAAAACCAAGCACAGTAGCAACAATTCAAAAATGGCAAGCTATCAAATAGCTCCAAACCCTGCATCATCATTTTCCAAATGGCAAATCCTTCAGATTATGTAAAAAAAAAAGAGCACATTTGTTTTACATCATAGAAAGATGAAGAGGGAAAGAGAAAGAGACAGAAGGATATCACCTAGCATAAAGCAGCCCGAGATATGTAAAGAAAAAAACAGCCTGCAATGCTGCACTATAAAACAACCCTATATTAGTCCAAAGTTATGCTCTACATACTATCAAAACCTGTCCAAAGTAGCCCAGCACTTGCATAAAGTTGGCAAAATAAAAACAGCAACCACAAAGCAATAAAAGAGTAGCCAAAATTGTTCAAACCTCTCATATTTCCCCCCTATTTTTCCATTCTGTTTGAATATAAGGGAAAAAGAACATAATAGTAAGGGGGAGGCAGCAGTACGTAAAAATCCCAAAAGAATTCAGAAAACATTTTTCTGCCAAAAAAAAAACTTGCAATACTTTGGTACTCTTTCAGACCTATTGCTTCAAAACAGCTGGCAGATGTTATGACAAAGGCAATCAAAACAGATCAATTTCTTCAACTGAGGAATGAAATTTGTGTTGTTAGTTTATGATATATACTAAATTAAGGAATGATATTAAAGGGTAATTTAGTATTTGCTATATTTGGAGATACTCTCTTTTAGGGCCTATGTGGCATTCTTATATTTGTTATCTTTGTGTATAAATAGGTGTACCTAGGTCTCATTAATATTATTCAATTCCTTTTCAATCATTAGCAACCGCCATTCTATATTTCCTCTCTTCTTCCTCAATTTCATCACCTTGCACCAACATATTAGGGTTTCTTTATCCACCATCATGTCTTCTAAGAGGTCCTTGACGAAATTTCCATAATATCCCTAGAGATCGGATATGCATATCTAAACGAATCAAATTTGTGTTTTTTAGGGGTTCATTCGGATATGCGTATCTGAAATAACTCAATAATTCAATATAGGTTATTTCGGATATGTATATTCGAAATAACCTAATATTTCATCTTTGAGGATTTTTGGATATGCATATCCGAAATAACCTCATTTATTCTTATAAAATATATATGTATTTAATATAGATGATCTCTATAGTTTATAAATTATTCATAATTTTTTTATAAGAATCTATTCATTTAATATTAAATGTCCTATTTTAATATTATTAATTATTAATAACATTCAATTTTTTATAATAATATAAATATTTTTTAATATAATAAATTTTCTAATTACACCCTAATAATTAATTATTAATTCTATAATAAAATTATTAAAAAAATTAATTAGATATGTCAGTTTTATTTCTCTAAATAAAAGTGTCATCTAAATTAAATTTAACTTTTAAAATTATAATTAAAAATATTTCTTATCCAAAATTATTCATAATTTTAAATAAAAAATTAAAAGACAATTACATTTCACCATTCACCATTGTAATTAGCAATTTAATTATTGTTTAATTGTATATCATAAATTTATTTTAATATTAATTTAAAGTTATAAATTTAAATTATTCTTTATTAATAATAAGTCAATTTAATTATATTATAACTATATTATAAATAAATATCTTTTCAAAATAAAATTAAAAAAAATTTAAAATATTAAATTATTTTAGATATGTATATCTAAAATCACCTTGAAAATAAAATATAAGTGTTCGAATATACCTATCTAAAAAATATTTTAAAATTTTCAAAACAAAATCACTCATATAATAGTATACTAAAAAAATCTCCCTATATTATTAGTACTAGATTGTGTTATATTAGGATTACATCACATTTTTTATTGGTAGAAAATATCGATAACTTAAATTAACATTTGCATTTAATTTAGACAGAGAATCAAAAAAAAAAACTGCAAAGAATAGTAATCGAAGAATCACAAGTGTTACACAAATTATTTTTATTATTTAAATCAACTATTATTAATAACAACAATAATATGGATCCAACAAACATCATAAATTTAATATATAATTTTTTTATATAATACAAATATAATTTTGATTGTACAAATATTTAATATTTTTTTATTTTACTATTTTATGTCATAAACCCTTGTTAATAATAATAATAATAATAATAATAATAATAATAATAATAATAATAATAATAATAATAATAATAATAATAATAATAATAATAATAATAACAACAATAATAATAATAATAATAATAATAATAATAATAATATCAATAATAATAATAGTTATTTTAAAATTAATAATTTTTTATTATAGGTAAAATTATATTCAGGGTCTTCTAACCTATTTAATTGTAACAAGTCAGTTATTTATTTATTTTTGTTATATGTGTCGTTTATGTCAATTAACGTCTGCACTGTTGATCTTTTTCTCAAACTTTTTTAAAAAAAATTTAAAGTAACACTAATGATAATAATATATGACTTAATATAGGTCACAGATCATTATTGAATCATATAATAAAATTTTCAGAATTTTTTAATGCATAAAAATATTTTTAAACTAATTAAAATGCACACAAAAGAAAGAAATTAAAGAAAAATAATAAAACAGAAGATAAAATTCTTAGAAAATTACACGAAGTGTAAAATGAGAAGAAATATTTTTAGGAATTTTTTAATAATTTTGGACCAAAAACAGATTTAAAATAAATTTTAAAAATTAAAAGTAAATTAAAATAAAATTAATAGAACAAAATAAAGCAGAAAAAAAGTCAATGGTACAGACGTTAGTTAACATAAAAGACCCACATGTAACGAAAAAACATAAAAGACAGACTTATTATAATTAAATAACTTAAAGGACTCTGGAGGTAATTTTGTCTTTATTTTAAAACTTGTATAAATAAATATTGAATAAATTATTTTTATTATCAATCGAAGAAGAAAACATAATAAATAAAGTAAATTAGAAGAATTTAATAAATAACTTTAAGTTTTAAAAGGTTAAAAAATAAATTTAAATATTTTATAATATGTTTTATTTAAAATTTGTCTTAGGTCTCATTATGTATTGGGTTGATCTTGTACATTAAGGTAGTGATTTGGCTTTAATCAACTTTATAAAAGAGATATCCTTTTCTACTTTATAATGTAAAGAAATATTTCCGATGCACACTTTTTTCTGTCAAACTTTGACTAAGAACTAGAAATACATTTGCAAAGCGAATCGAAAATGTATTTTCGATATTTGTGCAGACAGTATCAGAAACACTTATGTTGGCAGTGGGTATTTTTTAGCGTTGTTTTATATTGAATACAAAGACGTATACAACAAAATATATTACAAAGACATATACAAATAGATAGCATTAACAGTACAAAAGGTGTCTATAGTCAATATAGGGTTTCGTATCTTGACTGAAGCTTGGATTCCAAGGCCAAACCATTATGTATGTTTGGGGTGCAACTGAAAATATATTTACGGTTGTCACCAGAGGTGTATTTTCGGTTTGTACCCGTTTATATACCATATATGTCTGGGCAAGGTACGTACCGGAAATAAATTTCCAATTTTAAGTAGCATTTTTGGAATTTCGCGTGGTGCGCTAGAAAACTATAGGGTGAAAAAAGAAACTCTCTTATAAAATAATCTACTCCTACTACTAAAAGCTCTGCATGCTTTAATACCAATGAAAACAGGCTCAATATATTTACTCTCAGGTGTAAAAAGGCCATGGAGAAGATATTAGACGGAAAATCTTATCGAACTCTAGAAGAATATTTGTTAACCTTTAGCATTTATCACACATTTTGACGCAGTGAAATTCTTTTTCCACCCTTATGTGTGCATCTCACTCCCTTAGAAATTCGAAAGTACCCTTCATGAATTCGAAGATGTATTTCCGGACACACCTAAAATCATATTAAACTTTGCTTTTCTAAGATCCACCCCTATTTGTAAAAAAAATATGGTCTGAGGATGCATCTTTGTAGGCTATTTGGGTGTGCTTGAAAATGCATCTCTGAAATATCTAACGTACTCATTTATGGTGTTTTATTTCACTGAGCTGACTTAATAGACGACTTAGTGGTGTTTCCGAAGATGCATCTCTGAAAATGTCTAGCGGGAAATTGGATAAAACACTACCTTGCATGTCTTCATCTTGCATTTGTATATTTCAATGACACGAATATCCCCTTCAGGTTAAGGTCTCCGAGGACATACTTCACGTCGATATGAAATTCAAACTGAATACTCTCCTGTAATATCCAAAAAAACCAGAGAATTGTCAAACTCGAGTATCGTTCACCCTCGATTGACAATTAAGAGAAGATATGATTCAACTGAAGATATTATAAGGATGTTACAATGTCTTGAACCACTTGTTTGTAATGACATGTAATTTTAAATTTATGTTAGCATTAACAATTATCTATGTAATGTTTATTTTGATGTTAATGTAAGTTATTTTTCCATTTTGCCAATCTCTCATATTGTTTATGGTTTGAACTAATAGAGCATATTGCAGGGTTACATCTCTGAAAAATTCACTGAATAATGAATTGAGGGGTTACGAAGACGCATCTCCGAATTAATCTTTAAAACATACGGAGATGTATCTCCGGATTAAATTTTAACAGAATAATGGTTTCTCAACAATTTCATCTAAGACGTGAATGAAAAATGTACATTTGAATATTATCTTCAAACACTATGGACAATTGAGACTTTTCACGGTGGTGGAGAAGAACACATAATGGTGATAAGAATAACCCCCTTTAACAAATTAACTATATTTCAAATTAGGGTGGGCCAATAAAACCCAAACCTCAGTAGTTTGTTTGTCAAAGCTCGACTACAAATGTGCTCTCCATCTAGGGATGTAAATGGATATCCATAGAGACGAATATTATGATATTTGTGTCCATCTTGTTGGATAAATATGATATCCATATCCGCTCCATATCCGCGTGAATATCTATTAACATAATATGTGGGTTTTAAGATATTTGTGGATATTTACAGATATCCATAAATAACTTTTTTTTCCTAAAATTATTTTTTGATAAAAAATAATATTTCCAGCTTCTTTTAAAGACACAAGAAATTATTATCATATAACATCCATACAAATCTCTCTTAAGAACAAAACTGTATCACATTAATTTCCTTCATTTTCACCAAAATATTATATTCATACATTTAATTTTTAACAAAAAAATTAAAAATATATTATGATTATGAGTTATGGTGGAAGAGTGAACGGCGCGGGAGTAGAAAGGAAAACACTGGTTGAATAGGGAAAGGGTGGTACTTGTTGGTTGGACGGTGGAATTATTGAAGTGAGGTATGTAGTAAAGAATAGGTTTAAATATAAAATGTCCAATATGACTATATATATATATATATATATATATATATATATATATATATATATATATATATATATATATATATATATATATATATATATATATATATATATATATATATATATATATATATATATATATATATATATATATATATATATATATATATATATATATATATATAAGATAATTTTTCAGAAGATGAAAAGACATAATATAATAAACTAATATTACCTCTGATCCTATTTGTAAGAGACAACTTACTTTTTAAATTCATTGAATAATTAATGTATTTATCTATTATTAAATCAGATACATTGATTAATCAATAAATTTAAAAATTAAATTGTCTCTTATGAATTAGACCTAAGAATAATATTTAAATCATTTTTAAAATTTATTAACGAATAAGGATATTCACCGACAAGATATCATTAAACATACATTCACATTCGTTAATAAATTAATATTTAAATATTCATAGAGATATATGTGGATATAGATTTTTTTTTATCATCCTTACTTCCACCTATAACTACATAGATCTCGTTCATTACCCCTCAAACTTCTTCATTACCCATACATCTAAGTATGGAATTGGTTACACCCATTTTACCATTTTATACAATTTACTTGATGATACTAGAGTGTACTTGGCTTCATTCTTCTTTACTCTTTCCCCTTCCCCAGCTGATTCTAGCAGGTCTTGCAATTACTTAATTAATGGCGTCATCCAAGTCTAATTCTCTTAAACGCGATTGATCATTATTGCTCAATTTGGACATTGAGATTTGTCTCTTGAATCAGTTTTCTTAGATTTACTAGAGTCTGATATCTTAGTGTTGATGAACTTGGATAAGAGATCTCCTATTAAATTTTAATCTCGGAAGACATTTAATTTTGATCTCCATGTCTCTCGATTTCCCTTGAGACAATTTTTTTACATATGGGTCATTAATTTGGGGACGAAGTAACCATATACGGTGCTTAATTTCAGAAAATAAATGTGTAACATTGGCTATCATAGCTTGTTACAAAACTTCAAATTGAAACAACATAGAAGATTATTTTGGTACAAATACAAGAAAGGACTTGTACTTTAATTGGTTATGCATATTTTGACCAAAAAAATAAAGTCTTAAAAAAGTCTATTTGATCATCACCAGAAGTGAAATACGGTAAAAACACAAACGCACTTTTAGAAACATCATAATCATAAGCAAGGAATATGAACAACGTTATAAATACCAGTCTTTGTATCAACTACAATACATTTGGATAGACAGTGAATTTGGCATTGTAATTTTGTTGAAGCTCTAAAATGCAACTTCAAATTATCTCACTTTTTGCTCCAAACAATTAAAAGTTTAAGATAATATAGCTCCTTTCCTCTAAACTAAACAAAATGGACCCAGGTTTGTTCATTATGTCAATGTTTTCAAGCTCTTCAACACTCCATCCTTCGCGTTCAATTCAATAATAATCAGTAAAAACCTAAAAAACTCCCTTCCGGAATTCAGAAGATGAGTACCTCAATTGAACGGAAAATAAAACTAGAGAAGAGACTACACATTTTGAGCTTCTTTTGAGCTCTTTCTGGACTTGTGCTTTGATTTCTTCTCCCTTTTCTTTCCCCTGTAAGGAAATTCAAAATTATTATATACTAATCAGAAAATCTCTCCAAAAAAACAATTGTCTGTGTGTGTAGTGTGTGTGTGTAGGTGGGGGGATGTAAACAACCAACAGGCAAATCCATATCAAAGGCTAAAGAAAGTACTCGTCATGAGAGCTATGACCCCAACAAGACTTCAGTTTCCGGTCGATATGCTTCAATTCCTTCTCTGACGGACTTACGTATTTTCTAACCTGCATATATAGCCAAGGCCACATTGGTCCATGTAAACACAATATGACATCATTACCAAACTAAATAATAAGTGGAAATTTGGAATTACGCGTCAAAAATTCAGTTTCGCGGAAACTACTAGGATTAGAAACAATTACCCAAGAATCAATTGCATCCAATGATTCAAGAAGTTCGTCCATTGTGTGTGTAGAACTCTTAAGGGAAAAAACTCTGCTCAGAAAACTGCAATTAAGTGCCAGTGTAGGAGTAAATGTCTCAGTAGATACGTTAATTTGGGTAAAAAAGAACAATATTTAAAATCAAACCCCAGGGGTTTGTTGTGGCATGATTATGAAACAAATTACAGCTTATAGGGGGTGGGGATGATTATCACAGAAACATGTGAAACAAGTACCTATCAAAGTCGACAACTTTATGGAGTGCATTTGAGGTACGTAGAGCGGCCAAGGCCAACTGCGTTGGGATGAAACAGACTATTCTTGTCACAAAAAATACTAAATGCAACAATAGAGTTACAAAATTTACAGACTATTCTGAGCATACCTGCCCAGGAGTAAATAAGAGTGGCGCATCTGTAAGCATCATTTTATCAACTTCCCGCCCAGCCGTATCTTGCAAAGCCTAAGCAGCAGGAGAAAAAATTATCAAGAAACAAACTAGCTATATCATTATAACCAAAGAAAGAGAGTTGAACAGAAAGAAAATAATGCTTCATAAGAGAAGGTAATAGAGGAAACAAGCATTACATTACATGAATGCTCATATATAAGGGAAGTAGGGCTGTTCATGGTACACTTCAGGATGAAAACCGAACAGAACCAAACCAAACCATAGTAAGAGTTCACTCGAACTGAACCAAACCGTTTCAATTTACTCAAAACCGAACCGAACCAAAATTACTGGTTTGGTATACCGTTTCAAAGTTCCGAACCGTATCGAATCGTTAGAAGACAATTTTTCCCAAGCCAAACAATTTTTCCCAAGCCAAACCGTTTATAAAAGAAACCGAACCGTTAAACTATTTTTAAAATTTTTTTTAAAAAATTAAAACTTATTTTTCGCATGTTTCATTTTCAGTTTTGGTTTGGTTTGGTTTCAGTTTGGTTCTAGAACTGTTTGTATAATTTGGTTTGGTTCACTAACAAAACATAACGGATTGGTTATTTTGACCTCAGTTCGGTTCGGCGGTTCAGTTCATGGTTTTTTTAAACAGCCCTAATGGGAAGGTATCTGGTGAGAGCCTGATCATTAACATAGGTGAGAGCCTGGATGAAGGAATGAGATTATCTACATTTTAGAAAGAAACTGCATGATGTGCAGTTCTCAATGCGACAATTACTTCACCTATTGAGTAAAAGATTTTTATGGTCGAGATTGCCAACAATTCTCTAAAAACTTAAATCAATCCAACTGTTGAATTATCTAACTACATGTATAACAATTTAAACATTCGTTGAGATATATTCTAGTAGTTGATATTTACATATAATTTAAGTAAGAATAAAAATTGATGTGATAGAATATCAATTAATATTTCAAATTTTATAACATTTTATAGACTTGATCTATTTTTTAATATCTCTCAGTTCAATGGTCGAATTGATTTAATCAATCTTTTACAAGAGTTATTGAGAACCATAAGCCAAAAAAATTCATCCACCAACAACCACAACAGTGTGCTCTCAGTCTGATGGTTATGCTGGGCAAAAATACTAGTACCTTGAATTTTGGAAGCTCGTCCTCGCCAGCATTGCAAAACTCCTGTCAATGATCAGAGTCACAAATTCCATTTCAACATAAAATCATTAAAAAAGAGTTAATGGCAGACGAGTCATAGAATTATCAACCAAAAATAAAATAAGAGAAAGCAAGATTTATTTTGAAATGCACAAAATTGTAGACGCTTAAAAAGAATTCCACACAACCAATTAGACGAACCTCCATATAATCTGTAAAACCTTCAACTGAGCGATATGGAGCATAAACTATAAGATCAAAATCCAGACTCTGCATAGCAATGGTTTCTTCTCAGATATGAGTTTAAAATGTAAAATAAAATATAAAAAAACTAGAATTTGATAATTGAGGCCTATCCATGCCTGATAAACTATCATCTCATTATTGAGAATCATTTGATGATCTTGCGAAATCCCCTTACCAAGCTCCTCAGCCGATACATGATTTTCTTCTATCTTACAAGCAGCATATATGCAGGTCAACCTGTACAAAGCTTTCCTCTGAGTAGAAGCTAATGAATAAATACAACTTTTCAAAGATAATAAATAGATCATACAAATCCAATGCCAAGTGCCTACTTTGATGAAGTATATTAAATCTGAATATTTATCATCATTCATAGACGATTTACAGGTATATACATACATACAAGAGGTAGAGCAAACACGGACACATTAATGGGATCAAATCAGACCAGAATGAGCTAGATGATATCTAGGATCCTAACAAATAAATAAAATAATTAATACAAAATATATTTACAATCATCAACAGTCACAAAGCTAATCAACCAAATGATATCATATAAAATAAGTATTCAGTTCAAAGAGATAAAAAGATTAATGAAAAGAGAAAACTGATAACCAATCCATCTCTCAGAAGTACATCATCAAGTGCAATCGTACAATTAATAAACTAAGTACACTAACTTGACCAGTGAGTCTGAATTCCTACTTAATCAACGAATCAAGTGCAATACATCATTAGTCAAAACTCAAGAGGTCCTCACAAGGACTAAAGCAAATCTTACATTATATTTTTGGGTTGATGCTCCATCACCGACCATTGCAGATAGAACCTTTTAAAAAATATGAGGGCTGTAGCCTGTGTATCATAAACTATTTCAAAAGGTTGACTACAAAGAAACAGTGTTGCCGAAATTATTCATCAACACCGACAACTTCACAGTTAATCTTGCCTACCTGGATCTTATGAGGGAAGTGGAAATTGTTGCACACTTCTTGTAGCTTAATTTCATAAAATACCTTCATACATCGTTCTTCTTCATTACTAAGAGGTTTTACCCGAGAATGTTTTTCAGCTGCCAAGAAATACAACTTTTGTGAGCGGTTGAAAATAGAAGTTCACACAAACAATGGGAGCAAAATAATTTTCACAGCACTTAAAAACTTAAAAGACATAATGCTTTCTAGACTATTGAGTACGAAACGGACAGAATAAGTTTCAGAGATAACTTTACCACTATCGCTTGCGGTTGTCTGGGGTTCAGGATATGACAAAGACCCGTTACTATCTACTTCCATTAGAGATGCTCCACACTTTAAAAGAAATCAATAGTAATCAGCAACCCAATAATAAGCTATCAAATTATATCATATTATGATTGTTTTTTTGCACAGCAACAAATAAGTAAACAAGTATGGTGCTGAAGCTCTCGGGTTGAAATGCTCATCAGTTTATAAAGACATGTACAAGGAAACTGAGTACCTTCTCTAGGGTTTGTCTGGCTCTCTGATTAGCAGCTGTATATTTCTCAACCTATAACAAAAATAGATACAAGAGAAGATTTTTTCTTTAATTGTGCACATAATAAGAGAAAAATGAAACTAGTAATAAATCAAAATTCTCCATCCAACCTACTATCTAACTAAAGCAATTGTATGAATCTGCACAGAAATAAGAGCAGCAGTCTATGAAAGGTGTTGTGAATTGTGATTGACTGATTTCAAATGAATAGCAAAGAAAGAAAGAAAACAAGTACCAGTTGTTGTGGAGAAAAGATCCACCTGGCTCGGTGGGTAGATGTCTGAAAATCAGCCATGGTCAAATAGAAACCCTAAAATTTAAATAGGGGCAAACACTGCTTGATTCTTCAAGCCGAGAACAAGTGAAATCAGTATAGTGCTCTCTGTGTTTAATTACGGGCAGTGCTCAAGCTGAAAAACAGACAATTTTAGTTGGTATTGGTCTTGGCAAGCAAGACAAAAGCAACAATTAATAGAGCAGAAATACAAACTAATGATTATCATATAGTTATGAACCCAAGTCTTGAAATTCTAATTAGGTCACAGTGATTTTTTCACTAGCATGACACCATATACTGCACTCTAATTAGTGAAGTGAATAACAACAAAATGATCTTGCACTAATGAACATTAACAATCAAAGCCAGATTGACTTAATGTTGGTGAGAAACCACTGCGACATTTTATCGAACATGTGGTGTGCATATGTGAAACAAGTAATTGAGCAACATAAAATTCAAAGAGATAGGTAAATTCAACACAACAAAGAAATGAAAGAAACAAAACCAAAGTCTGGAGAGAAATCGGATCTTTATCACTCCCTCGCAATGTAAGGTCCGTTGAGAAGGAAGCTGAGACAGAGGAATATATAGTTATAGACCGATTTATGATGAGAAGAAGATTTGTGAAACAAATTTGAAAAAGTTGGAAGAAGAGACTAGTGAGATGAGGGAAGAAAAATTATTTAGAGGGAGACGAGGTAATTGGAAATTATTTATATCAAAACTGTTTTTAATTTTAATCTAACAAACAAATTCTGAATTTGTAGAAGCTGTGAATTTTATGTGTAATTGTGAATTGGGAAGTAGAGGGACGAGGTAATTGGAAATTATTTATATCAAAACTGTTTTTAATTTTAACCTAACAAACAAATTCTGAATTTGTAGAAGTGTGAATTTTTTTTTTTACATAGGGTTGTATTTGAAGCTGCAAAATCAAAAATTATCTGAGAACCGATTTGATGGAGCCGAACCATTGGATCGACTGAAATGTTTTTTGGTCTGATAATGAATAAAATTTGTATATGTATCCAGCATGAAGAGCTGGACCAAAACATCCAATAAGAAACTGGTAGGCATTGATATAAATTCCAAAAAATTTATATGCTCTCATTTTTCCTTTTCTATTTTTTCAGACACTCTCTCTCTCTCTCGTCTCTCGCATTATGTTTTTCTCCGTTCCGCCTCTCTCTCCCAGAGTTTCATCTCCGATCAACACAACATATTGACTTTCATTATCTGTTAGAATTATTTGTGTTAAGAGGCAATGTGGATTGTTGAAGGCTTCAATCTTGTTTGTGTGATGTGTCCAAACTCTATTCTCTTTTTTTCTATTATTATTTTTTTACTTCGTTTGCATGTTTGAGTTATCGAGTAGTTCTCTACCTAGTATAAATTTTGACCTAATATTTTGATTAAAAAATATTTGATTCTGTTGTTGAGTTTTGAACTTCATTAGGGTTCGGCTTGGGGTTTTGATTTGAGGTAGTATTTTGTAAATTTTGTAGCTGAGTCCTGAGTTGTATTTTGGCCTAATAATAAATTGTTTTGCTGAGATTGTTTGATTGATAATAAATTTTGTTCATATTACATTATTGTTTAACTGATATTCATTTTTTTATGTCATGTCTTTTAAAGATTCTTCATTGACTCCAACCATGGATGATCTTATTGATATAAACATGTTGTTTGATGGGGGAGAGGAGACAATGGATGGAGGAAATATAGAGATTGGTGAGATGATTGATTTGTAACTTCCTGTTTCACTTCCAACTAACAACGCTACTCAAAATACACCTATTACTCAAAATACAACTACTCCTGATGGGGAAATTCTTCCAGTTGTCCAGCTCAGAGTTCACCGAGTCAGATAAATTCCTTTCGTAAAGCTCCCCGTCCCAAGAAATATGTTGTTCATACTGAGATGCTACTTATTGAAATGTCTGATGGTACCAAGAAATGGAAATGTAAATGGTGTGTGTTGTACCCCAAAATTTGCCCTCCCATTTTCCTCAACATTTTCTCATCACAAAACCCTTGGAGCTCAAGATCCAGTTAGGATTTCCTCTGCTCAAGACTTCTCCTTGCACTGTTAACCCAAATTAGGGTTTGTGTTTGCACAAAGATATTTTGACCTAAAATACCTAAGATGACTTTCATGCTTCATGTTGGACTCCCAAGTTTATCCACACCAAGTTTCAAGTCTTGATTCCAAATTTTGCCCAGTCAATTGGACAGTTGACTTAGAAATCAACTGTATTGGGGAAAAAGTCAACTGTGGCCAATTGACAGTCAAATTTCATGAAAATTGACCCACATCAACATTATGAACTCACATGGACCATTTGATCAAGTTTGGATCACAATTCCACAAGAAATTTGATCAGATCATCAAAAGGGCAAAATGGTCATTTTTAGGGTTTTGATTGCACAAAGGCAATTTTTGACTGTTTGACCTAGCCAATGGCAAACCAAACTTACATATGGACTCAAGGACCCCATGGAATTATCTTGACATGCTCAACAAGTTCAAAGGATCTCAAATACACAAGATTGATAGTTGAATTTCCCAGTCAATTGATCAATTTTGACTGTATACTGAAAAGTCAAACTTTGACTTTTTGGTCAAAATCCAAATTCAAGATTCATTTTTCATCAAAACATGCCAAATCATGAAACTTGTTCACCAAGAAATCAAAAATTGCAAATTAGGGTTTGAAATGAGAATTTTTCATAACTTAGAATTTTTCTGTGTTATGAAAAACCCTAATTTTTTCCCAACTTTGCCCCACTTTCTCACCAAGATTCATTTGGATTCAAGCAAAAGTCAAAACATGAAAGTTGTATCTTGTTGTATAATCTACAACTTTGATTCACAAAGTTTTCCCAAAAGAGGCTTGTATCTCAAGTTACAATTTTTGGAATAAGGGTACTAAACCATTCTTAACTTAGTGAAATTTTAACCTATTTTGGCAAGGTTTTCTACCTAACTTCAAGGCCATTTTCCATACACTTCCACTTGTAATTTCAATTTTCATTTCAAAGATGGATTGTAGTACACATTCCAAGATTTCCAAAATGTCCAAGAACTTCTCAAACAACCTCATGGTTAGGGAGAATCGAATTTTGCAAAATGGGAAAAAGTCACTTTTGTTCTTGGCCAAGACATGTTCATACATTGGTGCCATTTTGAATTCAGCATGCTTAAGCTACATTGCATGCCTCTAATCCCATTTTCACTCAATAATTCAATGCAAAACCATTGTGCCAAGATGTTGTTCTATGCATTTGGACATTACATGGAGAATTAACCCTTAATTAGAAAAAGCATTATTTCCATTTTGAAAAAGTAGAACTTTATGTCCATTTTGCAAATCCAAGTGGTACAGTCTAAATCTTCTTGGCACAAGTTTATGAGAAAATTGCACTGATCAAGGCCAATGTATGCAGCATAGTGTGAGGGCCTGTACAGGATAGAAACATCAAGTGGCCATTGCTTGCTTAAAGTTCAAGTAAGATAGCATAACATATACCAACTTCCATATCAGTCAACCAAGCCTTAGAGAAAGTTATCAAACACATTCCAAACATTGATCCTAAGCTGAAGCACGAGCCTTTCACCTCCAATAACTTCACAAACTCAGAACCACCATCAAACTGCCAAAATAGAGTGACCTCTGCAGATTGAGTTCCAACTCTCATCCCTGTCAAGCTTTCTTGCTAAAAGCTCTTCACACACCTTCCCTACCATCAATGCAAGCTAACCAAAACCTAAAACACGACCTGTAATTCCTCTAACCAGTTCCACCATTTTCATTTTCTTGTTTTGCAGTTGAAGTTCTCTAGCACGATTCAAGAAGTTTCAAGACAAAGTAAAGCTTGGAATAGCATCCCTGGACCTCAAGGAAGCTATACCAATCATCACCTTGCACTGAAAGCTTCTCCATTGCCAGATACAACTTCAACTGAACAGGTAAGTTCATGAACTCGTATCTCTCTTATTAGGCATTGTTAGCTTTAGGTTTGTGAAGAAAACATGTCACAATCATAGCCCTGAACATGCCCATATGATTAGATTTCATTTATATTATGTGTGCTGCAAGAATTTTGAGTCTGAACATGGCATAAAAACTAGGTCAGAAATTGGGGGAGAAGAAATTCTCCCTCATCTTAGAGAGTTAAGTCAAGTTCTTTACATGGTTGGATTCGTCTTCTCATGCTCTACATTTTTCATGTTGTGAGTTTTGCTTGAAAGTCCAGGAATCAAGAGATGGAAAATGCGTGTTCTGGTTATTCATACAGGTCTGAGGTTGAAGACAAAGTCTTCTTGGGCTGGGCCTGGGTTGACTTTTCTATTTGCACCCTTTTGCTACTTCTGCACCCCCTGAGCCCATTTTGCTTATTTCTTTGACTTTTTGACTTTTTCTTTTTTGGATTGACTTATTTATTTTTTCTCATGATATTAAAAATATAAAAAATATTTTTCTCACCATTTTTGAATTTATTAGGCATTTATTTGGTTTTCTTTTAGTTTGTACATAAATAAATAAATACATTTACTTTTATTTAAAATACTAAAATAGTGCAAATACATTTTTATTTTGTTTTACTTTCTGAAAATATTTTATAGAGAAAAATACTTTTTTTATTAAATATTAAATATTATTAATTTGTATATATAATACATATTTAGTAAATAATATATATATATATATATATATATATATATATATATATATATATATATATATATATATATATATATATATATATATATATATATATATATATATATATATATATATATATATATATATATATATATATATATATATATATATATATATATATATATATATATATTTGTTAATATATTTAGGGTTAAAATGCAAAATACATACACTTTTTATTTTTATTAATATAAAAATATCTTTTGACAAATATACTTCATTTTATTTTATTTTTGCATACAATAAATAAATACTTGTACATGACAAATAAATAATGCATTTATTTTAATAGAATTAGGGTTTAACCCAAAACATGAAAAACTCCCAAAAAAAATAATATTTTTATTTTTGTTTATTTTGACATATAAAAATACTTTTTTCATACATACAAAAAACTATTTTTTGCATCTTGCATATTTATTCTTATTTTATTTAAATTGTGCAATTAAATTATCTTGTAAATAATTCAATATTGATGCAATAGTTAGGTTTAAATTCCTTGTCAAAATCCCCATTTGAACATTTGTACCCCCCTTCCCATATATGGTTTTGTAATAGCTTAGTAAATTTATTTTCGCACTTTATTGCTTTCTAATTATACCATGTTAGAATTAGGGTTTGTATGCGAAAAAACAACGAAAATAGTTTTGACCTAATTTCAAGATAAACAAGCATGAAAATGAACACACAAATCACACTTGCACCCCCTAGGGTATTCCACTTGTTGCCTTTCAAAATTGGGCCATATTGCATGTTAGGTCTCTTTGGGCAAAACAAACACAAATCAAATGATCATAGTCCCTCGATGACGCTTTCAAAATGTTGCCTAAATAAATAATCAAGTCCCTTAAAGAAAAATTGCCCAAAGATACTTGGCACCATTGCAATTATGGTCTAAACGATGACCCGCGCCTGTCCCTTTCACATCCTAACACGAGATTGTCCACCAAATACAATGGTGGAACAAACTTATTAAAAGGGTTAAAACGTAGCAATAAACTTTGAGAAATTTAGGAGTAGATAACCTCTTAGTTACTTGAATCAAACTTGCAAAAACAAAATACTTGCCTATTTTCTAAAACCACACCTCACAACACTTTCAAAACAAACTTTCAAAAACAAATGAAATCTTTTCAAAAGACATACATATTTGTATACATCCCAACATGGATCATTACAAAGGTTGCCACCACATTGGCCTCTTTTCAAAACAATTTTCAAACCCACACATACACAAAGTACCATTTCAAACAATTGAAAATTAAGGCAAGTTGATCTAAGCAAGTAACTAAGAGCCCATGGATAACCATGGATAGAAAGGGTGCTAATACCTTCCCTTTCTATAATCTACTCCCCGAATCCAAGAAAACATCTCAAAGGTTTTTTGCTGTGCTTTTTAACCTTTCCTTAGGATAAAATAAAAAGTCGGTGGCGACTCTTGCTCAACCGAAACATTTGCGAAAACAAACGCAAAGCCATAGTCAGTTCTCCCACCGTATCACAGTGTGGTAAGCTTTACACTTATGATGTGAGATGGAAAAGTACTTCTAATAGTAAGAAACATTTATAAAATTGCATTCAAAGAAAGTTGAGGTTGAGAGGTAATACTGATAAAGAGGTTGCACAGTCTAGGTTAAATGTAGGTGTTGATAGTACTCCTAATTTTTTAATTTGGACATATAATCATGCTAGAGTTAGAGAAGTTACAACTCATATGATTTTAGGTCATGAATTTCCTTTTTCTGTTATGGAAGGTGTTATCTTTAATGATTTTCTTAGATAAATTTATCCATGGTACAAAAAATTACTAGACAATAGGTTAAGTTAGATTGTGAGGCATTTTATAAGGCTGGGAGAGTTAAGATGAAAAAGTATATGTCTTTGATTAACAGGATCAGTCTTACAACTGATCTGTGGTGGTATGGTGAATGGAAAATTGGTTATATGACTATGACTGGTCATTTCATTGATTCAAAATGGCAACTTCACAAAAGAGTTTTATCTTTTCAGAATGTACCACCACCACATTCTAGTGAGGTTTTGTGTAGGAAATTGATTAAGGTGATGGATGATTGGGGCATAAGGGATAAGGTGGTTTCAATTTCTGTTGATAATGCTAGTGCAAATGTTGTATTACTATATTGAAGAGAGATTATTCTGATAAACCCTCAAACATCTCAAATAATCCTCAGCTGTAGGGGCTTGCTAATGAAATGAAGTTGAAGTATGACAAGTATTGGTCAAAGTCTAATACATCAATTTCTATTGGTGCAGTTCTTGATCCAAGGTATGTAGTTCTTGTTGTGACTTATGAGTTATGATGAATGAATTGTCTATGATGAACTGCTTATGAATTAATTTTGGGGCCACTACTGTCTGAACTGCTTATGAATTGATTCAATTCAATTGTTTAAATTATATTGCCTGCCTTGTTGTGACTTTTGAGTTATGATGAATTTGTTGCCTATGATGAATTTCTTATCTGAGGCCACTACTATCTGAACTGCTTGTGAATTGATTCAATTCAATTTTTTAAATTATGTTGTCTGCCTTGTTGTGACTTGTGAGTTATGATGAATTTGTTGCCTATGATGAATTGCTTATCCGAGGCCACTACTGTATGAACTGCTTGTGAATTGATTTTAATTAATTGTTTAAATCATGTTGCCTGCCTTGTTGTGACTTGTGAGTTATGATAAAAAATTTGCCTATGATTAATTGCATATATGAGGTCATTACTGTCTGAACTGCTTGTGAATTGATTCAATTATATTACCTTGTGATGTTGTGACGTAATTGTGCCTAGGATTCAATTATGTTGTCTGCCTTGTGAGTTATGACTTAATTATGCCTAGGATTAAGTTATGTTGCCTTGTGAGTTGTGATTTAATTGTGCTTAGGATTAAATTATGTTTCCTTTAGTTACCTATGATGAAATTGAATTCTGAGGCCAAATATTGAATTGTGAATTGATTTGATGATTATGCGTAAATCTAAAATGGGATAGTTGAATTAAGTGCTTATTGAATTAAGTTGATTTACATGAAAGTGCTTAATTATCAAAACAAATTGATGATGTTGCATTAAGCTTAATTGTTGATCCTTAATTTATCATGTATAGTATGAATCTAGACTTTGAATTATACAAAATCATATGTTTGATATGAGAGGATCTTGTGTTTGATCAATTGCCTAAACCATTGGAAATGTTCAAAAATCTGTTAAAATTGTCTCTGACACGAGGGTAACCGGTTACCCAGATATGGTAATCGATTACCTTTCATTCGCTTACAAAAAATTTCAAAACGGTCACGAGGCAACCGGTTACCCAGTTATAGTAACCGGTTACCCCAAATCAGTAGCCAATTTTCAACTTTTGGTAACCGGTTACCCAGTTATGGTAACCAGTTACTCAGACGGAGATGTCAATTTTTGCTTTGTTTTTATTGCATGTTTGCAACATTTCCTTGTTACTTCTAACTCCTTTTGTGAATTATTTGCAAGATACATTGTTAGGCCTTCAACCTTTAATTAGCACATGATTATTGGTTGAAATTACACCTTATACGATCACTTGTTAAGTGAAAGTTTGCGTATGATACGCAAATGATATCGTTCTTGCATAAATCTTATTTTCGTATAGGTACTCGGGTATCACACGGATGTGTCCACTACATATTCCGCTGTGTGATTGTTATTTTGTATCTTGTATGGATTGTAATTCGTGCATGTACTTGGTTAATGGTGCGGGAGTGTTTGATGCATATTTCGTTCCATGTGCTCACATTTGTTGTGCACCGTATTATTATACTTGTGTTTGGATTGATATCTGGTGCAGGTGTATTTTGGTACTTGGGTGTGTCCACTACACATTCTGATTTTTGGTTGTTGATACTTTGATGCATATGCTAATGGTATTTTCTTTATTGGTGCTAACAGTTCGTGAATGTTTTCGGGTTTCTTTATTATTGCTTAGCATCTACGAATTGTTATCTGTTTGGTAAACCTCTTTTCTATTTTCTCTTCATATTTTATTGATTTCTAGAGATCATGAGAAGTAGGGATTTTACCACTCTCCTTGCCATGTCAAGTAGGAATAAAGTTGTATGATGGGGATCTCCATTATTGATATATGTCAGGAATCCCTCTGGTTTTTTTAAATACTTGTTTAAGGCAATTCCATATTATGTTCATTATGTGTGCTACTTGTGTTTGTTTAAAATCCTACCTTTAAAGTAGGTATTCTGCATGTGTGTTTAAATTTGTGCTCGCATATTCCCCCACCCTATTAAGTTCTCAAAAGGAGGCGAGCGAAAAGGGTTCGCAATCGACCCCCCGCGTTTTGTCTGTGTCATCCTTAGCTCACATTGTACGTTAATGTTTTATATTTATGCATATCATGTGTATTGAGTTGGTCAAGTGGAAAAGGGTTTCGCAATAAAACCCCTACACTTTGTCAGGAGTTCGTAATGGCCATTCCTGACACTATGTGTGATCGGTGGAAATAGAACTGATTGTTTTTAAAGCTGGTTCGCGAAATGTCGCGGTAAGCAAGAGTCGCCACCATCTTTTATGTTCTCCAACATGGAAAGGACAAAAGCACAGCAAAATTCCTTTTCGAGATGGTTCTCAGTTCGGGAGGTAGATTTATAGAAAGGGAAGGTATTAGCACCCTTTCTATCCGTGGTTATCCACGGGCTCTTAGGTACTTGCTCACTATGTTTTAAAAAATGTTTACTTTTCAAGTGTTTGTGGGTTTTGAAAAAGTTTAGTTTGAAAAACTTCTAGGTAACTCTTGTATCAGTTCTCAAGAGTGTATGAAGTATTTGTTTGAAAACTTTTTGAAAGTGTAAGTGCGAAAAGATGTTTGGTTTGTTTTGAAGAGAGCAAGTACCCATGAGTCATCCACCTACCCTAAGGAATTAGGTTGTGTAAGAGTCCTTAAGGTAGTGCCATCCCACCATTGAGAGGTAGGTAGCACCACCGTTGGAGGTGTTCGGGTCAATTCGATTGTAGGGACAGTGTGGTCACCGAAGCAATAGTAGGACACCTTAGAAGCAACCCTAATGTCCTAGATCCTTTTTAATCCGAGGCAACCGTTTCGAGGCAACTGGATCTTAGACATAAGGGCGACCGCTAAAACACCCTATACTTGACGACCACGTTCGAGGCAACGAGTGAGGCGTACCCTAGAAGTGGCATGTGCATTGTGTGTTGTTTTCAAGTTAACGTTTATCTTGGATCATGCAATTGTGAGCTACGAGTTGTTTTTTTAATTATCATACATTCTTTCGTGCAATTTAGCAGTTAGGAGTGCGGAAAATAAAATACGGAAAGGTAAAAGCTACGCTATTACAAGGCGCGGGTCTATACATCGCCAAAAAAACAAAGACTCGTTTTTGATAAAGATACGGAAAGTAAAAAAAGCAATAAACCTAATTACTATTACATCCTTGGAAGCAGTTACATAACATATAAAAAATAACGTGCGAAAGAATTAAAATCAAGACGTCCTAGGGGTTTTGACCCTTTTGAGAAATTACGAGCTTTTTGTCCTTTTGCTTGAAATCAAATTAAAATTAAACCTAATACTAATTTAATTAATTATTTACAAGAAAGATGTTTTTTATGTTTTTTGTATTTAATGATAATAAAATAAATTAAAAGTCAAGAGAAAACCCTAGTTCTAAGTTTATTTTAATTATTAAGAAAATGTTAGAGTTTAACCTAATTTAAGCTAATTAATTAATTTACATGTTATTTACAAAAATAATAATAATTAATAATGATGATAATAAGAAAATGATTAAAAAAAGGTCAAAACCTAATTCTATAGAATTTTTATTTATTAAGAAAAAGGATTAAAATTAAAACCTAAATTAAACTAAGTTAATTATTTAGTATTTATTTACAAAAATAAGTTAATGGTGAAATTAATAAACAATTAAAATATATTCACAATTTTGATTTTCTGATTTTTTTGTTATGAAAAATTAATTGGTGGTGAATTAATAATAATAATAATTAAAACAATTAAGGGTTAAAAGAAAAGAAAAGAAAATTAAAAACAAAGCAAACCAAAGGGGGTGTGATGGCCCAAAGTGGAGGTAAAATTCTAGAATTCAGGCCCAAGAAGGCCAAGCCACATTTGACTTTCACAATCTTGCGCTTGTTGGCTGACTAGGGAGTATCATGGACCTCATCTCCTGGTCTTCAGATTGTTGATCAAGGCCACTTGGCAAACTGACGCGTGAGGCTCATGGTGGAGCATTTGAGAGGCGCTGCATTGGAATGCTTTAAGAACAAAAATTAACAATTATATGGGGGACCTGGGAATCGAACCCAGGTCCCAACGCTTGTCAGCCACGTCCACAACCACTCAGCCATCTGCGTTTGTTTGTAACAATAATGGATAGTGAAAATAATATGCCAAAACAACAATTATGCTGGGAATTTAAAAAAGGCGCGTGTCATATTTGAATACACCAATCATGTCCATCCATGCATCATCTTCTTCATCTGGCCTGAAACAAAAAGCAATCAAATAGCGGGGGTTTTAAACCCCCACAAACTGAAAGTGCCAAGAATAGCGATTAAGCATACAATCAATATAAAAAGGGCGCGATAGTGTCAATGATTTCGTCTTGTTGCAACGAATCCAGTCATATGCATCACTAGTCCTAATTGTTCTGGGTTTAGAAAGCCCCAAATTTGAAACTGAAGAACCCTAGAACTTGTTCATGGTGATTTTGGATTCAGTGCGCGTTAGTTCAATTAAACTGTTTCATTAGCTTCAGAAGGTTCCTAACAACACAAACCAATCAAAAAAATGGATTAAAAGTGCATGAAATATGATATGCAGATTTGGAAATATATGCAAACCGTGGGACTCGTGTTCTTTGATTCTTCGCGTGTTAGGACTGGTTTTTGATGGCAATGGCTTCCTGGAGACTCAGGCAATATGTTTGAATCAAAAAGAAGCTTTGAATTGCGCTGTAAATAAGAAATCAGTTTCACACTTTTCTTCAATTTTTTGCAATTTGGTTATGGAGTTCTATGGCAGCTTGCACGTTCTTTGCAATAGGATTGGCTTCAGCATCTTTATGTGAGGAGAATTAGGTTAAAACCTTGGCCTAAAAGCCCATGAAATAATGTTTCAATCTTTGATTTTCAATCATATAATTTCCAATCTTTTTTTCAATGAAAACCTTGCCAAATTGGGAGGTCTTGTCCCCTTGAGTGATGTACAAGATCTTCAGCATATATGGAGTGTATTTGCTTCATAAAAAGATTTGACAACCATGTTTTGATATTTTCCTACAATTAAAACCAATTAAATGAATTAATATTAATATAAATTCAATTAATTAATTAAAAATAAGAAAATAAATCAAATTAAGTTCAATGGGTCGTGCATAGGCTTTGGGTAAATATTCAAGAAGGAATTTGAGGCCCATTAGCAAAAATGAAGTGTTTTAGGCAAAGTTGACTTTTGAAAGTTCCCAAAAATTTCCCAACTTCATCAATGCATATCTTGCTCAATTTTGAAGCTATGAATATGTTCTTGGACATTTTGGAAAGGCCTTGAAGTCCTCTAACCAATGCCTTTCGTCCCATGTCATTTTGATTTAACAATCTCAAGTTATGGTCTTTGACTTAAAGTTTCTTTTTGTTGACTTTTGAAAATGACCTATAATGTTGAAATTGATAACTTTTTGTGAGAGCATTTCTTGGATTTGGAATGTGAAGATGAGTTGTAGGAAATGTCATCCCCTTCAAAATGAGCATTGGATGGGATTTTTCTGATGAACCATGAAAAAGTTATGCTCTGGTCAATTTGCAATTGACTTTTCAGCTGTCCAAAAATAGAAACTTTTGCATCCTGAGACTTTTTGAGCCATGCTTGTGGAATCATGATCAAGACTTGATCAAATGATGATTGTGGCTTCAAAATGAGATATTGACCAAAATTTTTGACTTTTGACTTCCAAATGACCATTTTGCCCCTGCAGTTGACTGTGAAGCAATTAGGGCTTTTGACTGTGCAACTTGATGCTGTGAGTCTTGAAACTTGACATATAGATGCTTGAAAATGTATATAGGCATATGGGACTTGATTTAGCCCTTGAAAACCTTAATTTCTTTGCAAGAACCAAAACCCTAATTTTGGTTGTGTTAGGAGGCAATGGGACTGTGCAACCCTTGAGAGATTTTGAACCATTTGGAGGTTGATCTTGACAAATCTTGAAGAATATGGGAGGGAAAATTTTGGGGTACAACACTATGTTACCCGCTTGTTTGCTTCAGGTGATCTGTTCCCCTTAGCTATAGTAAAGCTTATCTTTTTTTTATTTCATCTCAGTCTCCCGCTTGTTTGCTTTGGGTGATCTGCTCCCCTTAGCTAAAATATTTTCTCTTCATACCCCTCATCCCTTGAGTCAGTATACCCCGATTGTGTGCTTTTTCCAAATCACTTATTTGATATGCCATGCTTCCCTTATGATCGCTCGATTAGAGTAGCTTTCGAGCTAGACATTAGGATAGTTATCCATGCGTGCTAACATAGGATAGAGATTTCCCTTTTAAAACTCAACCTTAAGATCAATCAGTGTATGATAACATTAGGGATAGAACTAGATAGTCTCCCTTAGATGTTTTTTTTTCTTTCTTTTGCATTCTTGCATTAAGATTAAAACTCTCTTTCTTGAAAAAAATGCATAAAACATCTAACAAACTCTCAAATCCTTCTTTAAGGTAAAAGATATCAACCAATACAAACTTTTTCCGCCTTCGGGCCTTTTGTAATACCCCAAATTTGTCCTATCCTTCTACTTTTATTTTGCTTATGCATTTTGCACTTCTCATTTCATTTGCACACCTTCCATTAGGTCATCCAACACAGCATACATTTTATTAAATAAAGTACCCTGAGGTTCAAAAGATCAATGGTTGTACAAGCTAAGGTTTTACAACTAACTGAGGTATACATCAAATAAGCCTGATTCTTCTGGTTATTCTTTAAGGCAATGAAGTCGTGTGATATTAGGGTTTTATGGTGGTTAAGGCGTTCGTATCCAATAAAGGCCGACTCCTTCTTCAAGCATTAAATTGAAGCATTAAGGTTGTGATATGTGGTTATTGAGATTTCTTTCCCCTCAAGCTACAAGGCTATTATTTCCATATCAACAACAGGTCGCATGATTTTCCTCTTTAGAGCCATGAATCTAGGGTTTATATCCTATTATATTCGAGTTTTTCGACATTTTCACTGAATGTTTGATGGATAGAAAGTCATGATAAGATGAGGGTGTTGTGAATTCATTGTGATCAAGGGTATTATTATTCTCAATTGTTTGATTGCTTGTATTGCAAGATTAGCTTGGACGTGAGAATTGAAATTAAGATTTCTTCAAGAATGGTACTTTGTGATACTCTGTGAGGTCACTGGTTACCAACTCAAAGGTTCATGGATTTAATTGAGAAATATTGAATCATGATTCAAAGGATAATTTTGTGGGTTCATTGTTATACTTGTTGCTCGCAAGACAAATAAATGTCAATTGAATGATTTTGTTAATTGAAGATTGGTTTAGAACTGTTCATCCGAGTTCACCATATTTCGTTCCAAGTTCTGATCATAAGCCCATTCATACATTAAAAATAATCCAAAACCATTTCAATTTACCATTCATAAACCATATTTCCATTACAAAGTCAGTCCAGATACACCATTGTTACTTTAACCAATTCATACAAAATGCATTCAAACAAAATTCCTAAATTCTAAAATTAAATTTTATCTTTGTCTTCCAACTATTCTTCATGCTTATTTGTCAAAAATATGTCCAAACTTCATGCTTCTAATGGTCATTACATCATCAATTGGAATCATAAACAAGTATGAATGACACAAGCTAATTTGTCTAAATTCATGCTTTAATTTCCTCCTTGCACAAAACTGAACCAAGCCATGGCAGCCCGACACTAAAACAAAACCAAAATCATCCTGCATAATCCATGGCTTCCCTGCATACAGTTCATCAAACCAAAACCAATTAACATCACCAATCCAAACTAATTGAAACAAGCTTCAGAAGTACAAAGAGAAATAGGGAAATCAGGAGAAGGTATTAACAGAAAATCAGAAAACCAAGCTGCATAACATCAATCATAAACCAAACCTACATAAGTGTTTGGTGGCATTAAATCATAGAGAACATATTTTCCAGATTCTAATTCATAAAGCAAAAACAAAAATGCTGAACATAACTTACTATATTAGTTCAGACTCTGAGCTTGCATCAAAATAGATTTGTATCACTCATTTCTAGCTTGAGAAATCTGCATAAAATGGAGTTATGTAACTCGATCAACATACGTACATTAGCAGTTGTTGTACCTTAAAATTTTCCCTCTCATTTCTCAAAGGATCACCCTGAGCCCTCGGGTTTGCTTCCATCCAATTTCAGGCTTTGAATTATAATTTTTTCAAGAAAGTCATTCACAAGGGCAAAATGGACATTTGTACATTGAAAAGTCAAACTTTGACTTTTGGATCAAAATCAAGTTCCAAGAATCATATTTCAGCAAAACATGTTAAAATATGAAGTTTGTTTCATTAAGAAAGTCAAAAGTCAAATATTGGAAAAGTCAAAATTCCAAATACTTAGAAATTTTTCTAAGTGTTTAGGAAATATGATGAGCTCAGAACTTCTGATCAGATTATCACCATGATGCAAGCTGATTCTGGATTAACTTCTAACACAAGAGTTATGGACTTAAACAAGATCTAAAACATTGCAGAACAAAACTTCTCCTAGAAATGTTGGGATTTCAAGTTATGACTCCTCAAAGACATGTCCATGAAACTGAAGCATTTAGCAAATTCTGGACAGTTCCAAGACAGAGTTTGGTTACAACTTCTGGGCCAGTTTTTACAAAGATTCAGTCAGAGTTTGCAAGGGTAATTCAAAAAAAGGTTTACAAAGCGTGTTACAAGCTTCCTGGAAAGTTTGAGAGCTCTTTCAGAACATGCTGGAGCAAGGAGATACAAAGATCAGAAGTTGGATGTTTATTCTAAATTATGCTGAAGCTGAACCTCTGACCCAGAGTTAAGCAATGATGCAAAATCTCACATTACAGGATTTCTGGTTTGATAAATCTCATCATCATTTAATGCTCACAACCACTTTTGAGTCTTTATCCAAAGGATTTCCACACGTGTGAGATGGAAGTACCGTTACTGTCCTTGAAAAGTAAACTTTTGTACAAAGTTATGCTAGGCCCATGCTTTGTTTTGCCTCTGAGGGTACTTTTCCTTAATTCATGCTTACAAATCCAGTTTAGGCATGGCTAAAAGCTTCTAACCACCATACTTGCTTCAAGAACAAGGCAACACCCTAGCATTTGAAGACTATGTTCAACACTTCGGTCAGAAGATCATAAAATCCCAAAACCTCGTGCAGCACAATCCTATAACCAATAGCTAATCCAGTCCACGCCGACATTTTCTCAAATCCCATATTTGCACCAAACTAGCATACAAAAACTGTGATAAAAAACAGTGGAACAATATGCCAAAAAGGTTCAAATCTCATTTGTTTTCCCCCTAAAACTACAACAAATTCACCTATAAATAAGTTGCTCCATCACACTTTCAAGGGGCTGGTTTTGGGAGAGAGAAATTGTCAAAAGAGAGAAAAGAAATTTGTGAAAACTTCATACAAAATCCAGAATTCCCAAACAGAAAACTAAACCTTTGTTCTTCCCTTTGAATCAAAGAACTTGACATTTTCTCTTTCGTTGCTCTTGCTGACTCCAGAACATCTGAAGGCAGCAGTTCAAGTTCCAAACACACACTCCAGATTCAAGGTAAGTCTTTCTGACTTTGCATCTTTTCATTCAGAACATCATTAAATATGTAAATATCATAGTATTGATGTTGTCCATATCATCGCATAAGTAGAAAAACTATGGATCAACATTTCTTGGTTAAGGCTAGGCTCAGAATTAGGATTAGAACTTCTATAAATTGTTGTGCTTTTATCCTTTTGATTTGCTATTTGTTAAGAATTGAATAAATTGCTGATGTGCTGATTAGTCTGAGGAAAGAGTTGAAATGTGGCATATAACCTCTAATTTTCACTCACTGTTTTAGCACAACACGGAACTTCTGAGTTCTTTTCACCACTTTAACACACAAAACTTCTATGATTTTCTCACTGTTTAAGCACACAGAAATTCTGAGTTCTCTTCACTGTTTTAATACACAGAACTTCTATGATTTTTTCCACTGTTCAAACATACTGAATTTCTGATGTTCACTCACTGTTAACACACTGAACTTCTGATATTCACTCACGATTTCAGCACAACACAGAACTTCAGAATTTCTTTTCACTGTCTTAATACATAGAATTTCTAAGACTTTCTCACTGTTCTAACGCTCAGAAGTTTAACAAATAGCAACCCAGAACTTCTGTGTCTTTCCTCTAATGTTTCTTGCAGGACCTCAGAGTGTACCAATCTAGAACTTTTGATTCTCACTGACATTTCTTTCTGAGTCACATCACGTCTGGCATCAGAACTTTTGATCCCTTTTGTTCTGCTTGCAGCAGCACGTTGATCTTATATCTCATTATTTTCCTTTTTTTTATCATTTTCAATATTAATACCCTTTTTATTAATATAAAAAAATCCATAAAAACATTTTCTTTTTTTAATTAATTTATTTCTTTTTTAATTCATTAAGTCAAAAAACCACTTTCAAAACAAGTCCATTTTACATTTCTTGTGTACTATTTCAATATGGTTGTAATAAATAATTAGGACTTTAATTTCTTGCAATCCCCATTTGTAAATTTGTACACCCCATCCCCCTAATGATTGTAATAGCGTAGAATCTTTATTTTCCGCACTTTTATTGCTTTCATATATTGTTAGTAATTAGGGTGTGTATGGCAAGACATGAAATTCACAAGTAGATAACCCTAATCAAGACTAAAATGCATGCAATCAAACACACTTTCACATTAGCACCCTTTAGGGTGATCCCACCTTGTTGTCTATCGGAAAAAATAGTCATGTCCCTCGAACATGAGCGTTTTAGCAAAAGACCCTCGATAAAAGATCGTACTCCCTCGATGACCCTCGATGTTGCCTTCGATAAACGATCTAGTCCCTCGCACGACATTGCTAAAACGTTCCATGGGTTGCCTTATATGACTATACAAAAGCGTCCCGCGCCCGTCCCTTCACATCCAACAATGGGGCTTCTTACCAAATCAATGGTAAGATAGCAACATCTAAAGGAAGAAGAAAAGAACATCTAAGACCTTTTGAGTAGGTAGATTAGCTCCTAGTTGATCGCTTGCTCACAACAAAAACATTTTATACACCAACACATCTCTTTGAACTATTTTCGAAACCAACACTTTGTACGCATTCTTATAGAGACGAGGATCATTACAAAGTCACATTTTCAAAATACTTTCAAAACTCACACCACAAAGCACATTTCAAAACAAAAGCAAGTGATCTAGCAATTAACTAAGAGCCCATGGAAAACCATGGATGAAAAGGGTGCTAATACCTTCCCTTTTCATAATCTACCCCCCGAACTCAAGAAAACATCTCTAAAGGTCTTTCCTGTGCTTTTCCACCTTTCCTTATTGGATAAAAGAAAAGTCGGTGGCGACTCTTGCTATCTGCAACATTGTGATCAAACGCAAAAACACCAAGTCAGTTCTCCCACCGTATCACAGAACTAGCAACTCTACTGGGGAATTTTTTAAAGTGGGGTTACCTTAGGGCTAGATAACATCTACTTGCTTTCATTGTTTGACTTGTGTGCTTTACGTTTCGGGTCCTTGTTTGGGTTACTATTAAAAAATCCTACACCCGGATTTGGGGAACACCTTTTAGGTTAGTAGCAATAAACTGTGAGGGAATTGTGCAGGGTATACCGACACGGTTCAAGTAGTAGCTACATTGATGTGGCACTTTGGTTGGTACTGGTAACCCTTGAGTCATTCAAGGAGAGTACGGGGCCGCCGCATGGTGTCGTGAAGCATTAACTAACCTTAGAACCTTTAATTGCACAACTTGGCCAGTAGGACATAGCGAGGCGGCTGGCCTTGGTGTATTCCCGAGGTCGATAGATACTCGATGCTACACTCATTGAGGTTTGACTCTTGAGCTTTGTTTGGTTGCAAATCAATTGCCTATTGAACGAAGCTGGGGGGAAAGATTGGTGATATTGAGATCCCTTAGAACTCGGTTACTATTTACAGGACAGGTTGAGCCAACTAAACTTCAAGAGGGTACTTACCTATAAACTCCATACAAGCCTAAACCCAAGGACTTGTATGCTTTGTGTGTATATGATTATTTGTATATAAGTTTGATTACTTCGCACACTTGTACATAACATCATACCATAGCATTTTCAATAACCGTTTCAAGGATCTCAAGGGCCTATGATGTAGGGTCACGTTGAAACAAACGTCTAGCAAGGGGCAAGAGGATTTATTTTCCTCTAACCAAACACCATCAAAGATCAAGTACAACAATTTGAGTCAAAGGCTACAACCCACTTGGCATGGTGAACTAAATTCTCGTGGAAGGACATCCACCGATACAAAGTTCTCTAATCAAAGTTGTTGATCAAAGTTCAACTTCTAACTTTTTCTTGTGTTTACTCCGCGAGATCCTTGAAAACATGCATCCACATATCATGCATCATATCATGACAGATTTCTCCCATACAGGTCTCCTTATCTTCCTACTGTTTATTTCAGTAAGATAGATATGGAACAAATGGTGAAAGATCTCCAAGTTCAAAACGCTCCATTCTAACAAATGTTCTTTGCTATGTCTAAGGGGCAAGAGGACCTGAAGACCCTTCTTCTCAAAGACAAGAAGGAAAATTCCAAGAAGTCAGTAGGCGTCCTGAACTTGAGAAAAAGACCTAGAGGACCAGTCAAGGGAGCTCTAGATCTTTCAACTCCATCTAACATGGGGGATGTTGTACCCCAAAATTTTCCCTCCTATATTTCCCAAGACATTTCAAGAATAACTCCCAAGTTGCTCAAGATAGCTCAAGAGTTGGACAGCCAAATCACCTCCTAAGGCAATCAACCTCAAATTAGGGTTTTGTGTTGCATCAAGTTCCTTGCATCCAAATGGCCTCAAGTGCTCCCAAATTTCCTAATATGCTCTCAAGTTAATCCATGTAAAATTTCAAGCCTTGCATAGAAAGTTTGGTCAGTCAATTGCTCAAGAGGTCCAAAAATCGAATGTGCTAGGACAAAAGTCATCTGTGACCTACAAACAGTCAAACCTTAATATTTTTTGTCAAAATTCTCATTTTGAAGGATAATTCATCATTTGATCAAGGGTTTATCATGATTCATCAAGGATTGCTCAAGATTCATCAAGATTCAAAAGTTGCTAAATTAGGGTTTTGTAGGAAAAGTCAACTCAACTTTGACCAAGCATAACGTTCTCATACTTTATGAGAAATGACCCATCCAAAGCTCATTTTGAATAAGGTGCAATTTACTACAATCCATATTCACACCCCAAGATCAAGAAATGCACTCACAAAAAGTTGTAAATTTGGACATATAGGTCATTTTTGAAAGTCAACAAAAACACCTTTTTTGCCAAAGCTTATAACTTGAGCATGGAACATCAAAATGATATTATACCAAAAGGGTTGGTTATAGGACATCTCAAGGTTTCTAAAAAGTCCAATAACACCTCCAAAAGTTCAAAATTGAAGAAGTTATGCATTGTTGAAGTTGGGCATTTTTCCCAAATTGCTAAAAGTCAACTATCTCCAAAACTTCAAATTTTGTCAAATGGGCCCACTTTTTTCCACTTGATTTGATCTTGTCACACCACACACGTGTCATATCTTCAGTTTTGTGCCAATTTATTATTTGTTTTCTATTTTATTTGATTTTTATTGATTTAATTCATTTTTAATCAATTTAAATCAAAATAAAATCTAAATATTAATAACTTGTGATCTTTTTGATTGATACAGCTTTCAATTACCATGATGGATACAATCAAATTCGTACCATGCCATATTGTGAACAAAATATTTGATTTGGGACAATTTTGGAAGCTTTGTTAATGGTGATCAAATCAAATCTCAAATCATCAATTCACATGGATTCAAAGCCCAATTCTTGACCTAATTGCTTCCCTTATACTCACACAAGCTAGACACACACAATACACGACCTGAAAGCTGCACAAACGGCCAAACCAAAACTAAAAAAAGCTTAAAAAGTGTGGGATCGAAATCTTGCTTGGAGTCCAATTCAAGGCAAAAGCTCAACGTAGCCTTCTTGCCTGACGTCCACTGAAGCCAAAGTAATCAGAATCAAGCCCTGAAACATCCCCAATCACGCTGTAAGTCCTCATGAACATGGCCCTGTACACGAAAACATAACCTCTCATTCTTGCATCTTTTTGACAAAACGTTGGTATATTCATGACTCTTGCATGATTTCTAAACATTATGCAATATTCAATTGAGTTTTTATAGCTTATAACCCCCTAGCCGGTTCTAGGGTTCTTGGTATGCATTTTTGGGCGTTTTGTTTTCAGGAAAAATTAGGTCAAATAATGGCCATGGTTGTGTTCAGGGAGGAGAAACGAGCATGGGGATGATCTTAGTTCGCATTTATATGGCCTGGAAGTTGTTTTAGGATGAACCCACGGATCTTGCTGCGAATAAAAATCCACAGGTAAGAAACCAGTGTTTCAACGAAGAAGACGCTGACGCGTCTCCCTCCCATTCGTCCTTTCAAATCTCGCGCGCTTTATATTTTATTTACAGCATATTGATTGTTTTTTGCATATAATATTCTCCTCTTATCCATTTAACAAAAGCGTGCAATGGCTCAGTTGGTGGAGGCGTTAGTGGATTGTCCAATGGGACCTGGGTTCGAATCCCAGGTCCCCCAATACATTTGTTTAATTTTTCTTCAGGCAATTGCATGTGATTTCCAAAGCGTGGTCCACCATACTCCTCATCCCATCAGGCGCCAGATGGCCTCCAGGCCAAATCCAATGGCCAAGATTGAGCGCCTACCATGAACCCTAGTCAACAGGCGCGCGTGAGATCCTGGAAAGTCAAAACAAGGCTTGTATGAATTGGGCCAAACAATCGCTCTTCATACCCAGATCCAGGCCCAACACCCCCTTCTCTGGTTATTTCTTTTCTCTTTATATTTCTTTTATTTAATTGTTTTTGTTAATTTATTTTTTATATTTTCACTAACCAATTAATTCTTTTTCCCATAAAATCAGAAAACAAAAAAAATATTATTTTTATTAAAATTAAGTTCACCTTTATCTTTGTAAATAAATTAATTCAATTAATTTAGTATTAATTAGGTTTAAATTTTAATATCTTTTTGCAAAATAATTAAAATTAATGTAGAATTAGGTTTTTACTAACTTTTAATCAAATTTTATTTTATTTTATTTCCTTGAATATCAAAAAATCCAAAAATATTTTCATTAATTAATTTAATTGTTAATTTAGATCTAGTTTCTTTTAAATTCAAAAAATAACAAAAAAAATCACCTTCTTTAAAAAAAGGGTCAAAACCCTAAAAAATACGCCGATTTAATTTTCTCGCACGCGTATCATTTTATCCAATATTGTAATTGCTTCCGGTATGTAATAGCTTTTAATTAGGACTTTAATTATTTATCGCTTTATTTTATTTTCCGCAATTTAAATTAAAGGGTTTGTTTTTGGCGATGTAAATACCCGACGCCTTGTAATAGTTTAGATTTAATTTCCGCAATTTAAATTCCGCAACTATACACTGTTAGATGTTTGATAATAGGGAATGCATGACAAGATCAAATGTATGAACTTAAAATCAACATAGCTCACCCATGACATGTACAAAGATAATATAACCGAAATAACACACTCGCACATGCGCATTCTTAGGGTACACCTCACCTGGTTGCCTTCGAACGTGGTCATTGAGTATAGGAAGTTTTAGAGGTCGCCCTCTTGTCCAAAGATCATAGTTGCGTCAAAACGGTTGCCTCGGAAAAATGATCTAAGACATTAGGGTTACCGCTAAGGCGTCCTAACATTGCTTTAGTGACCACACGTCCCTTAATCAAATTGACCCTAAAACTCCAACGATGATGCTACCTACTCATCAATAGTGGGATAGCATTGTCTAAAGGACATTTGTACAGATTAATTCCTTTTTCGAGTAGGTAGATGGTTCTTAAGTACTTGCTCCTTTTAAAACAAAACAAAACTTTTCGCACTTACAAACAAAAACTCTTTTCAAACCCACAAACAAAAAGAAAAGCAAATTTTGAAAACACAATGATCAAGTACCTAAGAGCCCGTGGATAACCACGAATAGAAAGGGTGCTAACACCTTCCCTTTCTATAATCTACCTCCCGAACCCGAGAAACATCTCGAAAAAAGGAATTTTTCTGTGCTTTTTTCCTTTCCTTGTTGGATAAAATAAAAGACGGTGGCTGTTGTACCCCAAAATTTGCCCTCCCATATTCTTCAAGGTTTGCTAAGATCATGCTTCAAAATCTCCCAAGGGTTGCACAGTCCAATTGCCTCCTAACAGTAAAAAATTAGGGTTTTGGTTCTGGCAAAGAAATTGAAGTTTCCAAGGGTCCAAACAAGTCCCACATGCCTATGAACATTGTCAAGCATCCTCATGCCAAGTTTCAAGACTCACAGCACAAAATTGCACAGTCAAAAACCCTAATTGCTAAACAGTCAACTGCAGGGGCAAAATGGTCATTTGACAGTCAAAAGTCAAAATTTTTGGTCAACATCTTATTTTGAAGCCACAAACATCATTTGATCAATTCTTGATCATGATTCTCAAGGCATGGCTCAAAAAATCTCAAGATGCAAAAGTTTCTATTTTTGGACAGTTGGAAAAGTCAACTGCAAATTGATCAAGGCATAACTTCCACATGGTTTATCAGAAAAATTCCATCCAAAGCTCATTTTGAAGAGAATGACATTTCCTACAACTCATCTTCACACTTCAAGTCCATGAAATTCTCTCACAAAAAGTTATCAATCTCAACATTATAGGTCATTTTCAAAAGTCAACAAAAAGGCACTTTAAGTCAAAGACCATAACTTGAGATTGGTAAATCAAAATGACATGGGACCAAAGACATTGGTTAGAGTACTTCAATACCTTTCCAAAATGTCCAAGAACATGATCAAAGCTTAAAAATTGAGCAAGATATGCCTTGTGGAAGTTGGGAAATTTTTGGGAATTTTGAAAAGTCAACTTTGCTTCAAATGCCTCAAAATTGCTAATGGGCCTCAATTTCTTCCATGAATCATTACCCAAAGGCCATGCACGACCCATTGACCTAAAGGGGAGTTATTTTCTTATTTTTAATTAATTAATTGAATTTTTAATCCTATTTATTCATTTAATTAAAATCAATTATGAGAAAAATACTAAATCATACTTTTCAAATCTTTTTGTGCATAGAATTCACTCAATATTTCGTACATCATCCAATAAGGAAGGTTTCTACATGATTGACAATGATTGGCATAAGAAAGGCATGAAAAAGATTGAAAAAGATTGGATTGGAAATCAAATATTGAATCATTGAATACATGGATTTTGGGCTGGTTTTTTTACCTAGTTCTACTCACATACATATGCAAAAGCTAACCTAATGCATAAGAACAAGAAAGCTGCGCTCATAATAGAAAAACAACTTGCATTTTTTCACAAAAAATCTCAAAACTGAAAACCTAGCTAGAGCATAATTCAAGACTGCAAAACCATTCCACTACACTCCTGACACTACCAGGAAGCTATTCCAGTCGAAACCAACCCTCCATACTCAAGGAATTGGTAAAACAGAATCAAACTTTTCTTGAAATTTTCCTTAATCGTGTTTTGATCTCTAGGCATTATCCATGCATTTTTATTGTTGATTTACACTAACATAAGTGTTCTGAAGCTAATGGCATGCTTTGATTGAACTAATAAGCCTTGTACAAGAAGTTACCATGAAAGCGTTCTAGGGTTTCAGAAGTTTGAATTTAGGGCTTTACACGTCTGGAAAAATCAGGCCATGAAACCAGTACCATTGGAATCGTGACATCCAAACGATTTGAAATCACATATCGCGCCCAATTTCTATTGCTCTATGTGCTAATCGCTATTATTTGGCATTTGTTTTTGTGGGGGTTTAAAACCCCCGCTAACTGATTATGTTACAGGTAAAACGATGAAGATGATGCTTGCGTGTCTGGACAGGACTGGGCAATTTGAATGTTCGCGTGTGATTTTTGTTTTTATACCAATAGCGCTTGTTTCCACATATATTGATCACGTTCCATATTAATATCAAATAAATGCGTTGGTTCAATTGGCAAATGCGCTGGCTTGCAGGTATTGGGACCTGGGTTCGATTCCCAGGTCCCCCACTTCTTCATAATTATTTTCTTAAAATGCTTCTGTGCAGTGTACTCTCAAAGGTTCACCAAGCGCCCTCACCTGCCTGCTTGCCACGCGCCCAGGAGATCAATCCAGTGGCCAGAATCTGCAGTCCACCATGCGCATTAGTCAACTATTCCATACGTAACCATCAAAAGTCAAACAAGGCCTGGAATTGAGTGGGCCTGATTGCTTCAACAACACCTCCATAATTGGGCCAGAAACCCCCTTTGTTTGTATTTTCTTTCTCTCCTTTTATTCTCTTTTATTTATTTTAATTATTTTAATTATTTCTTTTAATTCACAAAATAATTTTCATAATACAAAAAAATCAGAAATCATAAAAATAAAAATATGTTTTATTTAATATTTAAGCCATTAATATTTTTTGTAAATAAAATTTTATTAATCAATTTAGGTTAATTTAGGTTTTTAATTTTAATATTTTCTTAAATAAACTAAAATACATAGAAATTAGGGTTTCAACATTTTTATCTTTTTTTTAATAAATAACTTTTTCTTCTTATTACTATTATTAATTATTAACTAATTTTGTAAATAAATATGTAATTAATTAATTGGAGTAAATTAGGTTTAAACTTAAATATTTTTCTTTAACAAATTAAAAATAATTTAGAATTAGGGTTTCTAATAATAATTAATTTTCTTTCTTTATTTTCATTAAATACCAAAAAAAACATAAAAAACAATTTCTTTTCTCATTAAATAATTAATTAACTTCCAATTTCAATGTAATTTCTTTAAAGGGTCCAACGCCCTCGAACTTTCGCTTCTAGTTTCTTTTCGCGCGTTTGCTTCTATTTTTCATTTTAAATATTATGTAATTCCCCCAAAGCTTTGTAATAGTAATTAGGACCTTTATTTTTCGCATTTTTATTCAAATCGGGTCTTTGTTAATTTGGCGATGTATAGACCCGCGCCTTGTAATAGCGTAGGACCTTTATTTTCCGCATTTTAATTTCCGCACCTTTAAACTGCTAATCACATGAAAGAATGAATGGCCCAAATAAAATCAAAGCGTAGCTCACCCAATGCATGATCAAGATAAAACATAATTGAAAATGACACACAATTCACACGCCACTCTTAGGGTACGCCTCACTGTTGCCTTGCATCTCGAAACGTGGTCGTCGAGTATAAGACGTTTTAGTAAGTCCTTATGTCCATGAACATGGCATAAGGGTAGCTTCTAAGGTGTCCTACTATTGCTCTGGTGACCACACTGTCCCTACAAACGAATTGACCCAAACACCTCCAACGGTGGTGCTACCTACCTCTCAATGGTGGGATGGCACTACCTTAAGGACATTTATACAGCCTAATTCCTTAGGGTAGGTAGATGACTCGTAGATACTTGCTCTAATTCAAAACAAATCAAAAACTCTTTTCACACCGACACTTTTCAAAAAGCTTTCAAAAATAATTTTTCAAACACTCTTGAGGACTGATACAAGAGTCGATCTGAAATCTTTAAAACGAAACTTTTTTAAACCCACTCACACTTTGAAAAGCAAACAAACATTTTTGAAAACACAAATGAGCAAGTATCTAAGAGCCCATGGATAACCATGGATAGAAAGGGTGCTAACACCTTCCCTTTCTATAAATCTACCTCCCGAACCGAGAAACTATCTCATAAGGAATTTTTTTGTGCTTTTGTCCTTTCCATGTTGGAGAAAATAAAAGACGGTGGCGACTCTTGCTTCCGCGACATTTCGCGAACCAGCGTTAAACAGTCAGTTCCAGATCCACCGATCATAGAACTGGCGACTCTGCTGGGGAATCTTATAAAGTGAGGTGTACCTTAGGATAGTTCATAACTGTGTTTTCAATTGCTTTGACTTGTTTGCTTTATTATTGTGGGACTGTCTTGGGAGTTCTATAAATCCTAACCCGGATCTGGGGATACCTTCTTAGAAAGTAGCAACAAGGCTGTGAGGGAACTGTGTGGGGTATACCGACATGGTTGAAGCAGTCTGCTACGTTGATGTGGCACTTTGGTATGTACCGGTAACCCTTGAGTTCAGTCAAGGAGAGTACGGGGCCTCCGCATGGTGTCGTGAAGCATCAACTGACCTTAGGAACCTTAATTGAACTATCTTGGCCTCTTTAGGGTAGTGAGATAACTGACTTTGGTGAAGTCCGAGGTTGGTTGATACTCGATACTACACTCAATTGAGGGTTGTTTTCTTGGAATATTTCAGTCGCCAGTTCAGTGGCTAAATCGAAACGATGAACAATGAAAGCAATCCGGTGATATTGGGACCCTTAGAACCCGGTTTCTTCTAATAGGACAGGTTGAGCCCACCAACTTCAAGAGGGTAATACCCAGACCCCATGCAGGCCTAAACTCTAAGGGTTGTGGTGTGACTTGTGTGCCTTATCATGTTTACCTTTGTGAATATTTGTGGTGTGTTTAATCATAGCATCATGACATCATACAACATCATATGCATTGACTAACCATTTCAGGGGTTCGAATCTTCATCTTTGTTCTTGTTTTGTAGGACATGGAAACTGTTCGCAGAAAGATAATTCAAATCAGCCTTGTAAGGATCCCTCATCAGCTTAAGGAGCTTATATCCAGGATTCCCGAGAGCTCTTCATTCAGTGAGAGACATGGAAGACTCATCAGCTTGGTCAACACCAACATTGAGGAAGATATGATAAAGGTCCTGTTCCAGTTCTTTGACCCTCTGCATCACTGTTTCACTTTCCTGGATTATCAACTGGTGCCTACATTGGAAGAGTTCTCCCGGCTTCTGAAGATCCCTATCCTTGATCAACTACCCTACAACGGTACGGAAAAGGAACCCAAGCTTGAAGAGATTGCTAAAGCCTTACACCTTCAACCATATGACCTCAAGGGACATTGGGAAGTTAGAAGTGGTATCAAAGGGTTCTTAGCCAGGTTTCTGTTTGAGAAGGCCCAAGAATGTTGGAACTCCCTTGACCTACAAGCTTTTGAAGAAGTTGTGGCCCTCCTTGTCTATGGTTTGGTGTTGTTCCCTAATCCAGATCAGCTTATAGATATCAGTGCTGTCCAGATTTTCATGTCCAGGAATCCTATACCTACGTTGCTTGGGGACATCCTTCACTCATGTTACACTCGAACCATGAGAAAAAGAGGTGTTCTTATGTGCTGCACTCCTCTCCTGGGAAGGTGGTTTATTTCGCACCTTCCACAATCAGTTTTGAAGAACGAGCGGGGTTTGAGATGGTCACAGCGATTGATGACTCTTACACATGCTAATATACATTGGTGCTCTTGGTCCAGAGAGGATGTCACTATCATTGATCGTTGCGGGGAGTACCCTAATGTTCCTTTACTTGGAATCAGAGGAGGTATTACTTACAACCCGTGTCTGGCTTGGAGACAGTTTGGTTATGCTCGGAGGGACGACCCTCATGACATGTTAATTCCTGACATAGTTTTTGACTTCGACAACGATGCACAAGGACTTCGCCAGAGATTTATCAGAGCTTGGAGGATGCCAAGTAAAATAGACAGCAAGACCCTGGGGCACAGGAATTCCATCCCGTTGGAGCCTTATCTCAAGTGGGTACGAGCCCGCTCCCAGAAGTTAGTAATGCCTTATCCTCATGTTCTCCCTGTGATCAAAGAGCCAGTCTTGGAAGGAGAGGTGTCCTACACCATTCAGCATCCTGACATGCCCACGTCCTGGGAAGAGATGTAGAAGAGCTGGATCCAGCTTAAGGAAGAACGGAATTCTCTTGAGACCAGTCTACATGCTAGTGAAAAGAAGGTCTTGGAGCTCACCCGCCTACTGCACGAGGAAAGGAATCTCAACACCTACATTGCTCCGAAGAGGATGCGTAGTGTCTTTTGGGATTGATTTGCTTTGTAATGTGTGCCCATGAGGCTTTGATGTACCAAACAATTATTTCCTTAATGATAACGTGTGTTCCTTTTTGTCTACAACAAATTTGAATTTTCGAACCCTTGAATGCATTGCATAAACACATATCATTCATCATGTGCATAGCAGGTACTCTTCTTTTCAGGTTGCTTACTGTTCTTCGCGGTTTATTTCAGCATCATGAACCCTGAATCATCTACCGAGCTGTCTATCAAGGCCCTTCAGGCACAGAACGCACAATTTTAGGAGCTGATCATGGGTTTGGATCAAGGTCAAGAAGAGCTGAAGGCTTTACTCCTGAAGAAGGAGAAGAAGAAGAAGAGAACTGTTCTGTTCAACTCAGGCCGGAGGTTTGGTAACACACTGCAGAATGAGGAAGCTGGTTCTTCTATAGGCAAAGACAGTCCCCAAGGGGGAAGGGCTCCAAGTCCGGTAGTCTCTGACAACGAGACTGATTTTAATGAGGAGCAGTATCCTCCAGCTGAAGACAAATACAAGCAGTTGGAAGACCGTCTGAACGGAAATTCAACAAGTGCCTGGTTTGGATTTCGGAGACTTGGGTTTATCTTCTGGTGTGATCATCCCTCACAAGTTTAAAGCACCATCTTTCACCAAGTATGATGGGGCGTCTTACCCTAAGTTACACCTCAGATCTTATGTGCGGAAAATTCAGCCGTATACAGTGGACAAGAACTTGTGGATCCACTTCTTCCAGGAGAGTCTTTCAGGGATTCATCTCGAATGGTTTTATCAGCTGGATGGAACCAAGGTTCGTAACTGGGAGGAGTTGGCTACTGCTTTTTACAAGCAGTATCAATATAACGCCGACCTTGCTCCTACACGTACCCAACTCCAGGGTATGTCACTAGGATCAGGCGAAGGTTTTAAAGAGTATGCGCAGAAGTGGAGGGACCTGGATGGCAGGGTGCAGCCTCCGTTAACAGACTGTGAGCTAGTGGATATGTTCTTGGGGACCCTCTTCGGGCCATTCTTCAATCATCTTATCGGTAATTCGTCTGCAGGGTTTACTGACCTCATTCTGACAGGGGAAAGGATATAGGCTGGTATGAAGTCAGGAAAGATTCAGAAAGGTGCGTCTTCAAGTGCTGAAAAGAAACCTTTTAAAAAGGAGGCCAGTGCTGTGTATGGGCCTAGAAGGCAAGATAAACCAGAGCGCCACCAATCTGTCAACGCGGTAGTGATTGCAAAGCCTGCTGCCGCTCCTCGGCAAACTAATCAACCAAGGGGTGAAAGACCCAGAAGAGAATTTACCCGGCTGAGTATGACCTTGTCACAAATCTTGCCGCAGCTGCTATCAACCAACTTGGTGACTATTAGAGAGGCCCCGAAGGTTGTGAATACTGCATCTCCTAAGTATAATCCAAATGCTCGCTGTGCTTATCACTCCGATAGCCCGGGGCATTCTATTGATGACTGCTGGGCCCTAAGGAATAAGGTGCAAGACCTTATTGATGCCAAGGAGGTACAGTTTGAGGCACCTGAGAAGCCCAATGTGGTGACAGCTCCCCTGCCTGACCACAGAGTGAATGCTATCAGGGATGACAATGAAGTGGAAGAATCTGAGTTCAACGACTGGATTTATCCGACGACCGACAGTGGACCTAGCAATTGGACTGCAAAGGACAACCTACCTGTTACTTTTGTTACGCAGTAATGAATTCCTTTGTTTTTGTTATTTGTAATAAACAATGAATTGAAACTTTATGGCCCGGTGTCTTACCCGGGGCACCGTTGGCTTCATTTGTGAGGGCTTATTAATTGTCATTTACATATATCATGAATAAAGATCTTGGACGTTTTTTCGCATTTCAAATATTGTGCTCCCTTTCTTTCTTTCTTTCTTTATATTGCAAAACAGCTGTATTTACACACACTCACCTACACAGGTTTCAATCCACTCTGGATCTCACTGGTAACGACTCTTCTACCGCCAGTTATGACGTCGAAAATCCGATCAACTTAGCCGAAGACGAAGGTGAAGATGATTGCGAAGTGCCTGGCGAGCTTGCAAGACTGTTACTCCAGGAAGAGAGGGCAATTCAACCACATGAAGAGCCAGTGGAAACGATAAATCTGGGTACTGAGGCAGACAGAAAGGAAGTTAAGATTGGTGCCAATCTGGAGCTCAGCGTAAAACAACGATTGACTCAAATGTTACATGATTATGTGGAGATCTTCACCTGGTCCTACGAAGACATGCCTGGGTTGGATACTGATATTGTGGTCCATCATTTGCCTACCAAGGAAGACTTCCCTCCGGTTAAGTAAAAGGTCCGCCGTATGCGTCCAGAGATGTCTGAGAAGATCAAAGCTGAGGTTATGAAGCAATTCGATGTCGGGTTTCTTGCAGTGACTTCTTACCCTCAGTGGGTTGCCAATGTGGTGCCGGTACCGAAGAAGGATGGTAAGGTCAGAATGTGTGTTGACTACAGGGATCTGAACAGGGCCAGCCCCAAGGATGACTTCCCTCTACCTCACATTGATGTTCTTGTTGACAATGCTGCTCAGCACAAGGTGTTCTCTTTCATGGATGGTTTTTCAGGGTATAATCAGATCAAGATGGCTCATGAAGATATGGAAAAGACTACCTTTGTTACTCAGTGGGGCACTTTCTGCTACAAGGTCATGCCTTTTGGACTGAAAAATATTGGGGCAACCTACCAACGTGCCATGGTTGCCTTATTTCATGACATGATCCATCATGAGATTGAAGTGTATGTTGACGATATGATTGCAAGGTCCCAAACTGAGGAGGAACACCTTGACCATCTACAGAAGCTGTTTGACCGTCTGAAGTTGTACAAGCTGAGATTGAACCCGAACAAGTGCACCTTCGGGGTAAGATCTGGAAAGTTGCTAGGCTTCGTTGTAAGTGATAAGGGTATTCAAGTGGACCCTGCCAAGGTTAAAGCCATTCAAGAGATGCCAGTTCCCAAGACAGAGAAAGAAGTCAGAGGCTTTTTAGGACGCCTGAATTACATTGCTCAATTCATCTCGCACCTAACCGCTACCTGTGAGCCAATCTTCAAGCTGCTGAAGAAAGATCAGGTAGTACGTTGGAATGATGAATGTCAGGCCGCTTTTGACAGAATCAAAGAGTATCTCCAAGAACCACCCATCCTTATGCCACCGATTGAAGGGAGACCTCTGATACTATACCTGACAGTACTTGACAACTCAATGGGGTGTGTGCTGGGGCAGCATGACGAGTCTGGCCGAAAAGAGCATGCCATTTATTACCTTAGCAAAAAGTTTACCGACTGTGAGACCCGATACTCACTGCTCGAGAAAACTTGCTGCATTTTGGTATGGGCTGCTCGCCGGCTGAGACAGTATATGCTGATTCACACTACCTTGTTGATCTCAAAGATGGATCCAATAAAGTACATATTTGAAAAGCCTGCTCTGTCTGGGAGAATAGCAAGATGGCAAATGATCTTGACAGAATACGACATACAGTACACGACGCAGAAAGCTATCAAAGGAAGTGTATTGGCAGACCACTTGGCACATCAGGCAGTAGACGACTATCAGTCAATGAACTTTGAGTTTCCAGACGAGAGCATCATGATAGTGACTGATTATGAAGTACCTGGACCGGATGAAGGACCTGAGGAAGGATCCCAATGGTCTATGCACTTTGACGGAGCCTCCAACGCTTTGGGTAACGACATCGGCGCTGTGATCATATCCCCTCAAGGCACTCATACTCCACTCACTGCCCGACTATGTTTCAACTGCACCAACAACATGGCGGAGTATGAGGCGTGCATCATGGGACTCCAAGCTGCAATTGACTTAAGGATCAAGTTTCTGAGTGTCTTCGGAGATTCCGCTCTCGTGATCAATCAGATCAAAGGCGAGTGGGATACGAAACACCCAAACCTTATTCCTTACAGAGAATGTGTGTTGACATTGATCCCCCATTTCACAGAGATAACTTTTAAACATTTCCCAAGAGAGGAGAATCAGCTGGCGGACGCGTTAGCTACGATGTCTTCCATGTTCAAAGTCAAATGGGACAATGAGGCTCCCCGGGTCATTATCTGGAAACTGGATGAACCGACATACTGTTGTGATCTTGAGGCTGAGATAGTGACTGAGAAACCTTGGTACCATGAGGTGAAGAGATACTTGGAAGCTCAAGAGTACCCTGAAGGTGCATCTGTCAACGATAAGAAGTTTCTGAGAAGGTTCACTGCAAAGTTCTTCCTTAGCAACGGCATCCTGTACAAGCGAAACCATGATTCGACCTTATTGCGTTGTGTGGATAAGACTGAAGCAGAAAGGATCATGGCAGAGTTACACGAAGGTACCTTCGGAACGCATTCCAGTGGACATACCATGGCAAAGAAGATCCTTCGGGCAGGATATTTCTGGTCCACAATGGAAGCTGACTGTTACCAACATTCTCGGACATGCCATAAATGCCAGATATATGCAGATAAGGTGCACGTGCCTCCAGTTCCTCTGAATGTCTTGACTGCACCTTGGTCGTTTGCAATGTGGGGCATAGATATGATCGGCGAGATTAGACCGACAACATCCAATGGGCATTGCTTCATCCTGGTAGCGATCGATTACTTTACAAAGTGGGTTGAAGCAGCTTCTTACGCCACTGTAACCAAGAATGTTGTGGCACGGTTCATTCGGCACAACCTGATCTGTCGGTACGGCGTCCCAGAAAGAATCATTACAGACAACGGTACCAATCTCAATAACAAAATGATCACTGAGCTCTGCGAACAATTCAAGATACAGCACCACAACTCTTCTCCTTACCGGCCGAAGATGAATGGGGCTGTAGAAGCAGCGAATAAGAATATCAAAAAGATTGTGCAGAAGATGACAGTGACCTATAAAGATTGGCACGAGATGTTACTATTTGCTCTACATGGGTACCGTACCTCAGCAAGGACGTCAACCGGGGCAACTCCCTTCTCCTTGGTCTACGGTATGGAGGCAGTCTTACCGATCGAAGTGCAAATACCCTCTCTCCGGATAATGAAGGATGCAGATCTGAGCGAAGATGATTGGGTCCAGACACGACTTGATCAGTTAAATCTAATTGACGAAAAGAGACTCACTGCTATTTGTCATGGTCAGACGTATCAAAAACGGATGATCAGGGCATTTAACAAGAAATTCAGACCACAAGAGTATCAAGTTGGGGACTTGGTAATCAAGCGCATCATCCTTCCTCAGAGTGATCCCAGGGGAAAATGGACCCCCACATACGAAGGGCCATTTGTGGTTAAACATGTGTTCTCAGGAGGAGCCATGATGCTAACCACCATGGATGGTGACGACCTTCCTCACCCCGCTAATGCAGACATAGTAAAAAGATACTACGCATGATAAAAGACCCGCTAGGTTGACATACCTAGGCAAAAATTAGGGCTTCCCGGCGAACCAAAAGGGTTCGGGCAAAATAAGGGATGAAATGAAAAAAATCTGTACACTCGGCAAGTCGAAAACCTGAAAAGGCGGCTTGGGCAAAAATGGGTATCCCGGTGGACTGAAAACCTGAAAGGGCGGTCCAGGCAAAAGTTAGGGATAAAGCGTAATACTATGTCTCATTGGATCACTTTGCATCCAGAATCCGGTATCAACATCAAGTTCAGATGGCATCGATCAATCAGCTTCATCGTCAACTGAGCAGCCAAGTGATGAGACGCTCAAAGATATAAAGGCGATGGCAGAGTTGAAACCCAGTGGGATTATTCTTTTCACATAGCTGTTTTGTTTTCCCTTTGTACAAAATTGTATAAACTCTTTTATTCGGCGGCGTTCTCTTACTAGGACGTCAGCCTCTTGTACATAAAACGCCTATTTACAGGCAAATTCAAAAAATCAATATAAATACACTTTTCAGACAAATTGCCAATTGTTTTTCCTTTTCTGTTTTGTTTTGCGAAGAACGTCCAAGGTTCAATTTGTGATATATGCATTTGACACTAATTGCTAACTCATAAATATTTGCATACGAAACAAAGGATTAATTACAGGTAACATTAGAAACAGGGGCAATAATGAGTTGTCTAAGCGATCTAATTGTTCTGTCCACCAAGGTACCAAGGTAAGTTCAGCTGAAGAACATAACTAGTATACCTTAATTCCCCATAGAGTGAGTCAACAAGTCAATACACTCTCCCCAAGCAAAGTTATACTATCAGCCTTAAGGAAGTTGGGTATCCTCCAGCAGATCTCAACATTCCTCAGCGCAATATACGAATGTTCTTAACAAGCATCCCCGGCAGTCTCGACCCAAGATTGTTCCCCGGCGGTACACCAGACCTTCAGCGGAGCCACTTCCCCAATAGATCTCAAAGATTTCCCCAGGAGAGTCCAGTCCAAAGATTTCCTCAGGAAAGTTTGAAACATCTCCCCAGCAGGAATCTTATCCCCAGTAGATTCTGGAAGCTTACCTCCCGCAGAGCACGAACGCGTCCCCCGGCTTTATTCAAAGGTTATTTACCTGCCAGGATATAACTGGGTTATCCTCAGCCAAAATTCACGGGAAGATTGTCCTCGGCGAAGTCTTCTTATCCCCAGCGGAGTCTATTAACACTTCCAACATAACAACGGTATCCCCAGCAAAGTTATCACCAATATCTCAACAGAGTACCTTTCTTCCCACAGAGTATTGTTCCCCAGCAAGATCGCTAGAATAATTTTCCCCCCGTAGAGTATTCTATTCACCAAGTTTATTCCCCAACGGAGTCATCTTCTCCTACCGGTATTCTTGCGACCATCACTCCCCAGTGGAAACAAAGAAAGCTCTACATCAGCCCAGGATTTAACTTCCCAGCATCCGTCAAGGATTTATTTTCCTAAGATGAAAACATACATTCATAAACATCGCATTTCCATACATTATAGCATGCATATACGCATCATGAACATATAATCTCATCACGCATGTCATACATCATGACATCGCATACAACTAACGTTTTGTCTTTTCAGGACAAAGGTTAATACCAAGATGATTACCATCAACGGTCGCAACTAAAGATCCGATTCCTGTATCTCGCCAGGGTGTATCTGTTGACGATCGATTCCAGACCCGATTCCTGTATCTTGCCAGGGTGCGTCTGAAGAGTTGGAGGATCCGATTCCTGTATCTTGCCAGGGTGTATCTGTTGACAACTAGCATTACCAGACCCGATTCTTGTATCTTGCCAGGGTGCGTCTGAAGAGTTTGAGGATCTGATTCATGTATCTTGCCAGGGTGTATCTATTGACGACTAGCATTACCAGACTCGATTCCTGTATCTTGCCAGGGTGCGTCTGAAGAGTTCGAGGATCCGATTCCTGTATCTTGCCATGGTGTATCTGTTGACGACTAGCATTACCAGACCCGATTCCTGTATCTCGCCAGGGCACGTCTGAAGAGTTCGAGGATCCGATGCCTGTATCTTTCCAGGGTGTATCCGTTGAAGACTAGCATTACCAGACCCGATTCCTGTATCTTGCCAGGGTGCGTCTGAAGAGTTTGAGGATCCGATTCCTGTATCTTGCCAGGGTGTATCTGTTGACGACTAGCATTACCAGACCCAATTCCTGTATCTTGCCAGGGTGCGTCTGAAGAGTTTAAGGATCCGATTCCTGTATCTTGCCAGGGTGTATCTGTTGACGACTAGCATTACCAGACCCGATTCCTGTATCTTGCCAGGGTGCGTCTGAAGAGTTTGAGGATCCGATTCCTGTATCTTTACAGGGTGTATCTGTTGACGACTAGCATTACCAGACCCGATTCCTGTATCTTGCCAGGGTGCATCTGAAGAGTTTGAGGATCCGATTCCTGTATCTTGCCAGGGTGTATCTATTGACGACTAGCATTACCAGACCCGATTCCTGTATCTTTCCAGGGTGCGTCTGAAGAGTTTGAGGATCCGATTCCTGTATCTTGCCAGGGTGTATCTGTTGACAACTAGCATTACCAGACCCGATTCCTGTATCTTGCCAGGGTGCGTCTGAAGAGTTCGAGGATCCGATGCCTGTATCTTGCCAGGGTGTATCCGTTGAAGACTAACAGTACCAGACCCGATTCCTGTATCTTGCCAGGGTGCGTCTGAAGAGTTCGAAGATCCGATTCCTGTATCTTGCCAGGGTGTATCTGTTGACGACTATATTCTCCAAGACTCGATTCCTGTATCTCTCCAGGGCACGTCTGAAGAGTTTAAAGACCTGATTCCTGTATCCAGCCAGGGCGCATCTACATAAAAAGTTTGAAGGTCAGCTCATGTAACAGGCCAGGTAATTATCTTTTTCTTTTCTCAGGTACGCAAGTTCTCGCTAAGGAATCTCTTACGCGATCGACAATCTCCCGATGGCATCTGTAAGCCCATTTTCCTATCCATCAATCTCCAAATGGCATCTGTAAGCCCATTCCCCTCATCACCTTGATGATGCGTCACTATGTGAGCGTAAATTTCTGGGTACTCTAGTGTTCAATCATCTTCCACCTTCGGATTACGAAAGGCACGCCAGCCAATCTACATCCTCAGGTCTAAGAAGATTGAACAGGGGCAACTGTTGTACCCCAAAATTTGCCCTCCCATATTCTTCAAGGTTTGCTAAGATCATGCTTCAAAATCTCCCAAGGGTTGCACAGTCCAATTGCCTCCTAACAGTCAAAAATTAGGGTTTTGGTTCTGGTAAAGAAATTGAAGTTTCCAAGGGTCCAAACAAGTCCCACATGCCTATAAACATTGTCAAGCATCCTCATGCCAAGTTTCAAGACTCACAGCACAAAATTGCACAGTCAAAAACCCTAATTGCTAAACAGTCAACTGCAGGGGCAAAATGGTCATTTGACAGTCAAAAGTCAAAATTTTTGGTCAACATCTTATTTTGAAGCCACAAACATCATTTGATCAATTCTTGATCATGATTCTCAAGGCATGGCTCAAAAAATCTCAAGATGCAAAAGTTTCTATTTTTGGACAGTTGGAAAAGTCAACTGCAAATTGATCAAGGCATAACTTCCACATGGTTTATCAGAAAAATTCCATCCAAAGCTCATTTTGAAGAGAATGACATTTCCTACAACTCATCTTCACACTTCAAGTCCATGAAATGCTCTCACAAAAAGTTATCAATCTCAACATTATAGGTCATTTTCAAAAGTCAACAAAAAGGCACTTTAAGTCAAAGACCATAACTTGAGATTGGTAAATCAAAATGACATGGGACCAAAGACATTGGTTAGAGTACTTCAATACCTTTCCAAAATGTCCAAGAACATGATCAAAGCTTAAAAATTGAGCAAGATATGCCTTGTGGAAGTTGGGAAATTTTTGGGAATTTTGAAAAGTCAACTTTGCTTCAAATGCCTCAAAATTGCTAATGGGCCTCAATTTCTTCCATGAATCATTACCCAAAGGCCATGCACGACCCATTGACCTAAAGGGGAGTTATTTTCTTATTTTTAATTAATTAATTGAATTTTTAATCCTATTTATTCATTTAATTAAAATCAATTATGAGAAAAATACTAAATCATACTTTTCAAATCTTTTTGTGCATAGAATTCACTCAATATTTCGTGCATCATCCAATAAGGAAGGTTTCTACATGATTGACAATGATTGGCATAAGAAAGGCATGAAAAAGATTGAAAAAGATTGGATTGGAAATCAAATATTGAATCATTGAATACATGGATTTTGGGCTGGTTTTTTTACCTAGTTCTACTCACATACATATGCAAAAGCTAACCTAATGCATAAGAACAAGAAAGCTGCGCTCAGAATAGAAAAACAACTTGCATTTTTTCACAAAAAATCTCAAAACTGAAAACCTAGCTAGAGCATAATTCAAGACTGCAAAACCATTCCACTACACTCCTGACACTACCAGGAAGCTATTCCAGTCGAAACCAACCCTCCATACTCAAGGAATTGGTAAAACAAAATCAAACTTTTCTTGAAATTTTCCTTAATCGTGTTTTGATCTCTAGGCATTATCCATGCATTTTTATTGTTGATTTACACTAACATAAGTGTTCTGAAGCTAATGGCATGCTTTGATTGAACTAATAAGCCTTGTACAAGAAGTTACCATGAAAGCGTTATAGGGTTTCAGAAGTTTGAATTTAGGGCTTTACACGTCTGGAAAAATCAGGCCATGAAACCAGTACCATTGGAATCGTGACATCCAAACGATTTGAAATCACATATCGCGCCCAATTTCTATTGCTCTATGTGCTAATCGCTATTATTTGGCATTTGTTTTTGTGGGGGTTTAAAACCCCCGCTAACTGATTATGTTACAGGTAAAACGATGAAGATGATGCTTGCGTGTCTGGACAGGACTGGGCAATTTGAATGTTCGCGCGTGATTTTTGTTTTTATACCAATAACGCTTGTTTCCACATATATTGATCACGTTCCATATTAATATCAAATAAATGCGTTGGTTCAATTGGCAAATGCGCTGGCTTGCATGTATTGGGACCTGGGTTCGATTCCCAGGTCCCCCACTTCTTCATAATATTTTTCTTAAAATGCTTCTGTGCAGTGTACTCTCAAAGGTTCACCAAGCGCCCTCACCTGCCTGCTTGCCACGCGCCCAGGAGATCAATCCAGTTGCCAAAATCTGCAGTCCACCATGCGCATTAGTCAATTATTCCATACGTAACCATCAAAAGTCAAACAAGGCCTGGAATTGAGTGGGCCTGATTGCTTCAACAACACCTCCATAATTAGGCCAGAAACCCCCCTTGTTTGTATTTTCTTTCTCTCCTTTTGTTCTCTTTTATTTATTTTAATTATTTTAATTGTTTCTTTTAATTCACAAAATAATTTTCATAATACAAAAAAAATCAGAAATCATAAAAATAAAAATATGTTTTATTTAATATTTAAGCCATTAATATTTTTTGTAAATAAAATTTTATTAATCAATTTAGGTTAATTTAGGTTTTTAATTTTAATATTTTCTTAAATAAACTAAAATACATAGAAATTAGGGTTTCAACATTTTTATCTTTTTTTTAATAAATAACTTTTTCTTCTTATTACTATTATTAATTATTAACTAATTTTTTAAATAAATATGTAATTAATTAATTAGAGTAAATTAGGTTTAAACTTAAATATTTTTCTTTAACAAATTAAAAATAATTTAGAATTAGGGTTTCTAATAATAATTAATTTTCTTTCTTTATTTTCATTAAATACCAAAAAAAACATAAAAAACAATTTCTTTTCTCATTAAATAATTAATTAACTTCCAATTTCAATGTAATTTCTTTAAAGGGTCCAACGCCCTCGAACTTTCGCTTCTAGTTTCTTTTCGCGCGTTTGCTTCTATTTTTCATTTTAAATATTATGTAATTCCCCCAAAGCTTTGTAATAGTAATTAGGACCTTTATTTTCCGCATTTTTATTCAAATCGGGTCTTTGTTAATTTGGCGATGTATAGACCCGCGCCTTGTAATAGCGTAGGACCTTTATTTTCCGCATTTTAATTTCCACACCTTTAAACTGCTAATCACATGAAAGAATGAATGGCCCAAATAAAATCAAAGCGTAGCTCACCCAATGCATGATCAAGATAAAACATAATTGAAAATGACACACAATTCACACGTCACTCTTAGGGTACGCCTCACTGTTGCCTTGCATCTCGAAACGTGGTCGTCGAGTATAAGACGTTTTAGTAAGTCCTTATGTCCATGAACATGGCATAAAGGTAGCTTCTAAGGTGTCCTACTATTGCTCTGGTGACCATACTGTCCCTACAAACGAATTGACCCGAACACCTCCAACGGTGGTGCTACCTACCTCTCAATGGTGGGATGGCACTACCTTAAGGACATTTACACAGCCTAATTCCTTAGGGTAGGTAGATGACTCGTAGATACTTGCTCTAATTCAAAACAAATCAAAAACTATTTTCACACCGACACTTTTCAAAAAGCTTTCAAAAACAATTTTTCAAACACTCTTGAGGACTGATACAAGAGTCGATCTGAAATCTTTAAAACGAAACTTTTTTAAACCCACTCACACTTTGAAAAGAAAACAAACATTTTTGAAAACACAAATGAGCAAGTATCTAAGAGCCCATGGATATCCATGGATAGAAAGGGTGCTAACACCTTCCCTTTCTATAAATCTACCTCCCGAACCGAGAAACTATCTCATAAGGAATTTTTCTGTGCTTTTGTCCTTTCCATGTTGGAGAAAATAAAAGACGGTGGCGACTCTTGCTTCCGCGACATTTCGCGAACCAGCGTTAAACAGTCAATTCCAGATCCACCGATCATAGTGGCGACTCTTGCTTACCGCGACATTTTGCAAAAACAAACGCAATACGCGAACCAGCATTCCAAAACAGTCAGTTCTCATTCCCACCGATCACAGAACTGGCGACTCTGTTGGGGAAATTAATAAGTGAGGTGTACCTTAAGATTAGATCATTGTGTTTTCAATTGTATGCTTTGTATGCTTTAATTTTGTGGGCTTGTATCGGAGTTTCTATAGATCCTAACCCGGATCTGGGGATACCCTTTAGGTAAGTAGCAATAAACTATGAGGGAACTGTCCGGCGTAGACCGACACGGTTAAAGCAGTAGCTACGTTGGTGTGGCACTTTAGTCTGTACTGATATCCCTTGTGTTGGAACGAGGAGAATATGGGTCTTCTAAGGGGTCATTAAGCACTAACTGACCTTAGAACCTTAAATTGACCAACTTGGCCATAGAACAGTAGCAGTATGCTACACTCATTGAGACTAAACTCTCGCGATGATTCCACCTGCAAGAAAAGGTTGCTAAACTGGAATTATGACCGATTGAGGGTAGTCAGTGATATTGAGATCCTCTAGAACCCGGTTACTATTTTTAGGACAGGTTTAAACCAAATGAACTGAAAGAGGGTAGTACCTAAGCTCCATGCCATCCTGAAATCTAAGGGCTCTCAGTGTGACTTGTATGCCTTTACCATGTTTGCTATTTGTGGATACTTGTGGTGTGCATACTATCATGACATCATGTTATCATAACATTGCATACATCTTGCATTGGACTAACCTATTTCAAAGATAGAATGGATTCATCTTTGCTCTGTTTTGTAGGTCATCATGATGCCCATGCGTAAGAATACCATCCAGATCAATTTTGTCCAAGTCCCTACCTTGCTTAAAGAGTTGGTCACCAAGATGCCTGACACTACTTCCTTCATCAGGAGGCATGGTTCTCTTCTCAGTTTGGTCACCTCCAAATTGGACGAGCAGATGATGAGTGTCCTGGTCCAATTCTATGATCCGCTATACCATTGCTTTACTTTTCAAGACTATCAGCTGGTTCCCACCCTAGAAGAGTTTTCTGAGCTGCTCGGTATCTCTGTTCTGGAGCAGACCCCGTTTACTAGTTGGGAGAAGACCCTTAGGCCCGAAGAAATTGTTGCAGCCCTTCATTTGACTAAAGAGGAGGTAATGGCTAATTGGGAGACTAGGAGTTGAGCAAAAGGATTTCTGACTAAGTTATTGGTTGGCAAGGCTAACTACTTCTGGGATAGCCTAGACTTTAAGGCGTTCGAGGATATTCTGGCTCTTCTGATTTATGGCTTGGTATTGTTTCCGAATCCTGATACTTTTGTTGATGTGAATGCGATAAATATCTTCATCTCTCAGAATCCTGTACCCACTCTCTTGGGTGACATTCTTCATCAGCTCTATGCTCGTACTGCCCGAAAGTGGGGAACCTTGATGTGTTGTGCTCCTTTATTGTCGAGGTGGTTTATTTCGCACCTCCCTAAGTCAGTACTGAAGAACAAAGAAGGAATGGGCTGGGATTATAGGGTTATGTCTCTCTCTCATAACGACATTATCTGGACTCTCAAGGGTATGGATGAGGTGACTATCATTGATCATTGTGGAGAGTATCCTAATGTTCCATTGATAGGAACCCATGGAGGAATTTCTTACAACCCATGCTTAGCTCTCCATCAGTTTGTAAGAGCCAGAAGAGAAGGACCTCACGAGCTGCTAATGCCTAATATCATCTTTGATTTTCAAGGGGATAGCGACGAGCAGCGTCGCAAATTCATAAGGGCTTGGGATAGAGTTCACCAATCTGATCCACATGAGCTGGGCCCAAAGACTTCTCTGCCAATGGAGCCATATCTCAGATGGGTCCGTATCCGCGCCCAAAAGCTGGGTATGCCATATGAAGTTGTCCGGCCTGTCACTCTTGAAGTTGCTAATGAAGAAGGGGTTCTTCCAACCATTCTCCATCCTTATATGCCCACTGACATTGGGGCACTGAAGAGATCTTGGATGCAGTTGAGGAAGGAACGGGATTCTTACCGAGAGAAGTTCAATGAATAAGAGCAGAAGATCCAGAGGTTGACTAGGCAGTTAGAGAACGAGCGGATTCTCAACGACTATGTCTGCACTGATGAGAAGAGACCATGGGAGCATTGATGGACCTTTGATGGTTTCCTTTCCAGTTTTTGTTTACTTTTCAGTATTTCCATTCTTGTAACGCCTTAAGGGAAATTTGTTGAACAATTTGAATTACCAAGTTTATCTAATAAAGTGTGTTTCCTTTCTGGTTTACAAATTTGAATCTCCCGATTGTCTTTGAAATCATAATCATACGCATTTCATCTCATGCACTTCATAAACAGGTACCCATTATAGGTCTCTTATCTTCTTCACTGTTTATTTCAGCGATCATCATGTCTGCTGAATCTTCAACTGAGCAAGCTATCAAGGCCCTCCAGGCCCAGAATGCCCAATTTCAAGAGTTGTTCATGAATCTAGCTAAGGGTCAGCAGGACCTGAAGACCTTGATTCTGAAAGAGAAGAAGAAGAAGAAGGAGAGGACCATCCTGTTTAACACAGGGCACCGGTTTGGCAACAGGATACAGAATGAAGTTGATCTAACCACCTCATCTGGAGGGAAAGGTAGTCAAGAGGAAAGGACGATTGCTAGCCCTGTGGTCTCCGACAACGAGACGGACTACGATGAAGAACAATATCCTCCTGATGAGGATAGATACAAGCAACTGGAAGACCGGTTAAATGCTATGGAAGTTAAGAAGGTGCCTGGTCTGGACTTCGGTGATCTAGGTCTATCATCTAGGGTAGTGATTCCCCACAAATTCAAGGCACCAGCCTTTGCTAAGTATGATGGAGTTTCTTGTCCGAAGCTGCACCTCCGGTTATATGTGAGGAAGATTCAACCGTATACCGCTGATAAAAACCTATGGATCCATTTCTTTCAAGACAGTCTCTCAGGGACTCAGCTTGAGTGGTTTTATCAGTTAGACGGAGCCAGTATCCGCAGCTGGGAAGATTTGGCTACTGCATTCTACAGGCAGTATCAGTACAACTCCGACCTCGCTCCTACGCGTACCCAACTCTAGGGTATGTCAATAGGAACGAGTGAAGGATTCAAAGATTATGCTCAGAAGTGGAGGGATCTCTCCGGTAGAGTACAACCACCCTTGGCTGATCGGGAGCTTGTGGACATGTTTCTGGGGACCCTATCTGGTCCATTTTTCAACCATCTAATTGGAAGCTCTTCATTTGGGTTTACATAGCTTATTTTGACCGGTGAGAGGATTGAAGCTGGTATTAAGGTTGGGAAGATACAGAAGGGTGCCTCATCGAGCGCCGAGAAGAAGCCATTTAAGAAAGAATCCAGTGTTGTCTATAGTTTAAGAAACCAGAATAGACCTGAACGCCGTCAAGCTGTGAATGCGGTTGTTATTTCAAAACCTGTTGGTGCTCCTCAGCACAACAATCCACAGAAGGATGAGAGACCTCGAAGGAAATTCACCCGTCTCAGCATGACCTTGTCTCAAATTCTGCCACAGTTACTGAAGACTAATCTGGTGGTTCTAAAGGAAGCCCCAAAGAATCCAAATACCACATCACCGAGGTATAACCCTAATGCCCGCTGCGCTTTTCACTCTGATAGCCCGGGGCATAATACGGATGATTGTTGGGTTTTGAAGAACAAGGTACAAGACTTAATTGATGCGAAGGAGATTGAGTCTGAGGCGCCCGAGAGGCCTAATGTGGTGACTGCCCTCATGCCCAAGCATGGAGTGAATGCTCTAGAAGAAGACTTATTTGCGGTTTCTGTGGATGATATTGTTACCCCTTTGATGACTGTAAAGAAGAACCTTTTGCTAGCCAGTTTATTTCCGGGCTGTGACGAAGGTTGCCATATGTGTTCTGTTTTACCTACCGGTTGCCCATTCTTGAAGTCAGGTATCCAAAACTTGATGGATAGTAAGGATATCTTGTTTGAGAAGACTATTGTTCCCTCCGTTCCTACTGAAGAAGTTTCCATTATTACCATTTTCGACAATTCTTCCAAGGCTCCCACGAGGAAGCCTGTTAGAATTACATCTGTTCCGAGAACCGCACCTGTAATCATCACTATTCCGAGGCCCATCCCCTACACCTCTGATAAAGCTGTCCCTTGGCACTATGGGGCTGACGTTTATTTTCACGGAGTTAAGCAAGAGTTAGATGTTGATACTGACATCGGCAACATTACTGGACCTGCTAAAGTTACCCGCAGCAGAAGACTTTTCTCACCTAATATTGCTCCACCAACTGTCCGAAGACCTGTTGTTATTACACCTGCCAGTGTACCTGCCACTATTCCTGATCAAGTTCCTATTCTTACCCCTGTCGCCGAGTCATCTGACACTCGGGGCAAAGGGATCACCATTGATGTGCCTTCCCAGACGGAGGCACCAAAGACAATTACTGTTGAAGCTTCCAAGCAAGAGATGGAAGAGATCCTGAAGATCATTAAAAAGAGTGACTACAATGTAGTTGAACAGCTGGGGCAAACCCCGTCTAAGATTTCTATGTTGTCACTATTGCTGTGCTCAGAGGCCCATGCCAAGGCTCTGATTACCTTTTTGAAAACTGCCCACGTGCCACAAGAGACATCAGCTGGTCAGTTTACAGATTGTGTGGCTAATTTGACCGCTAATAATGGGTTGGGTTTCTCGGACGCCGACTTGATTGCTAAAGGGAAGAATCACAACGATGCCCTGCATGTCTCCATTGAATGCAGGGGCACTACTCTTGCACATGTATTGGTGGACACTGGTTCCTCATTGAACGTATTGCCTAAAAAAGCTCTAGACCGGTTGGATTGTGAAGGGTTGGAGCTGAAATCAAGTAACATTGTTGTCAGGGCCTTTGATGGGTCTAAAAGGATGGTGCATGGAGAGGTTGATATCCCGATCAAGGTTGGTTCTCAGGTCTTCAACTCTACATTCTATGTGATGGACATTCGGCCATCTTATTCTTGTTTGTTGGGTCGTCCATGGATCCACAAAGCTGGGGCCGTAACCTCAACGCTCCACCAGAAGTTGAAGTACCCGATCAAAGGGAGGATTGTGACAGTACAAGGGGAGGAAGAGTATATGGTCAGCCACCTCAACTCGTTCCGATATGTAGAAATGGATGGGGAGTTCATTGAGACCCCGTTCCAGCATTTTGAAGAGGTTCCCCAGACACCGGCATCAGCTGAGACTGTGGTTGAAGATTCTCCTATGAAAATGGCTTCCTTAAAAGATGCCCGGGCTGTTATTGAGAAGGGTTAGTGTGCGAATTGGGACCGAATCCCTAATTTTACACAGAAGACTAACAAATTTGGTTTGGGTTTCACTGCAGAAGCTCAAAGGGCTGTTCGGAATGCAAGGATCGGAAGACCTCCTGTGTTCATCAGCAACTCGGGAGTGAATGCCATTGAAGATGATGCGGAAGAGTCCGAATTCGACAACTGGATCTATCCTACGACCAATGGTGGACCAAGCAACTGGACAGCAAAGGATTTCATCCCTATTACTTTTGTTACCCAGTAATGAAACTTTTTGTTTTGAATATGTAACAGACAATGTTTTAAACTGTATGGCCTGGTGTCTTACCCGGGGCACTATGGTTTCATTTGTGAGGGCTTTATGTGTGTCATTTTCATATATCATTAATAAAAACATTGGACGTTCTTACATTTCAAATCTTGCGCTCCTTGTTTTTCTTTATTATATATTGCAAAAACAATTATTTACACACACTCACATATACAGGTCCACATCCACTATGGATCTCACTGGTAACGACTCTGCTACTGCCAGTTATGACTTCGAAAATTTGATCAACTTAGCCAAAGACGAAGGTGAAGATGATTGCGAGGTTCCTGGTGAATTTGCAAGACTGCTACTCCAAGAAGAGAGGGCTATTCAACCACATGAAGAGCCGGTAAAATCAGTGAATCTGGGTACAAAGACAGATAAGAAGGAAGTCAAGATCGGTGCAAATCTGGAGCTTAATGTGAAACAACGGTTGATTCAGATGTTGCGTGACTACGTTGAGATCTTTTCCTGGTCTTACAAAGATATGCCTGGTTTAGATACTGATATTGTGGTTCATCGCCTGCCTACCAAGGAAGACTGTCCTCCGGTAAAACAGAAGGTCCGCCGAATGCGCCAAGAGATGTCTGAGAAAATCAAGGCTGAAGTTATGAAACAGTTTGACGCCGGTTTTCTAGCAGTTACTTCTTACCCTCAGTGGGTGGCCAACGTGGTTCCTGTGCCGAAGAAGGATGGTAAGGTCCGAATGTGTGTTGATTACAGGGATTTGAACAGGGCAAGCCCCAAGGATGATTTCCCTTTACCTCACATCGACGTTCTGGTTGACAACACCGCTCAGTATAAGGTATTCTCCTTTATGGATGGTTTCTTCGGTTATAATCAAATAAAGATGTCTCCCGAAGACATGGAGAAGACGACCTTTGTTACTCAGTGGGGTACCTTTTGCTACAAGGTCATGCCTTTTGGACTGAAGAATGCCGGGGAAACATATCAGCGTGCCATGGTTGCTTTGTTTCATGACATGATCTATCATGAGATTGAAGTATACGTCAACGATATGATTGCAAGGTCCTAGACTGAGGAGGAACACCTTAACCATCTGCAGAAGTTGTTTGACAGGTTGAAGTTGTACAAGCTGAGGTTGAACCCGAACAAGTGCACCTTCGGGGTAAGGTCTGGTAAGCTATTGGGTTTTGTTTTGAGCGACAAAGGTATTCAAGTGGACCCTACCAAGGTGAAAGCTATACAAGAGATGCCAGCTCCCAGAATAGAGAAAGAGGTCAGAGGCTTTCTGGGACGACTGAACTACATTGCCTGATTCATCTCGCACCTAACTGCTACTTGTGAGCCAATCTTCAAGTTGCTGAAGAAAGATCAAGTAGTACGTTAGAATGATGAATGCCAGGCCACTTTCGAAAGGATCAAAGAGTATCTCCAAGAGCCATCCATCCTGATACCACCAGTTGAAGGGAGACCTCTAATCTTATACTTGACAGTACTAGACATCTCAATGGGGTGCGTGTTGGGGCAGCATGACGAGTCTGGCCGAAAAGAGCATGCTATTTATTACCTTAGCAAAAAGTTTACCGACTGTGAGACCCGATACTCACTGCTCGAGAAAACTTGTTGCGCTTTGGCATGGGCTGCTCTCCGGCTGAGACAGTATATGCTAACTCACACTACTCTATTAATTTCAAAGATGGATCCAATCAAGTATATCTTCGAAAAGCCTGCCTTGTCTGGAAGAATAGCGAGATGGCAGATGATATTGACTGAGTATGACATCCAGTATACGACCCAAAAGGCAATTAAGGGAAGTGTGTTGGCAGACCATTTGGCACATCAGGCAGTGAATGATTACCAGTCTATGAACTTTGAATTTCTGGACGAGAATATCATGTTGGTAACTGATTGTGAGACACCTGGACCGGATGAAGGACCTGAGGAAGGATCCTGATGGTCTATGTACTTTGACGGAGCTTCGAACGCTTTGGTTAATGGCATTGGCGCCGTGATCATATCTTCTAAAGGCTCTCATACTCCATTCACCACCCGACTATGTTTCAACTGCACCAATAACATGGCAGAGTATGAAGCATGCATTATGGGTCTTCGAGCAGCAATTGACCTAAGGATTAAGTTTCTAAGTGTCTTCGGAGATTCCGCTCTCGTGATCAGTCAGATCAAAGGCGAGTGGTATACGAAACACCCAAATCTCATTCCTTACAAGGAGTATGTGTTGACGTTGCTTCCCCATTTCGAGGAGATAACCTTTGAACACTTCCCTAGAGAGGAGAATTAGTTGGCGGACGCGCTAGCTATGATGTCTTCTATGTTCAAAGTCAATTAGGACAACGAGGCTCCCCGGATCATCATTGAAAGATTGGACGAACCTGCACACTGCTGCGATCTTGAGACCGAAGAGGTAACAGAAAAGCCCTGGTATCATGAGGTGAAGAGATGCCTTGAGTCTCAGGAATACCCCGAGGGTGCATCTGTTAATGACAAGAAGTTTCTGAGGAGGTTCGCGGCGAAGTTCTTCATCAACAATAACATCCTTTACAAGCGCAACCATGATTCGACCTTACTGCGGTGTGTGGATAAGAATGAAGCAGAAAGGATCATGGAAGATCTACATGAGGGTACTTTCGGAACTCATTCCAGTGGACATACCATGGCAAAGAAAATACTTCGGGCAGGATATTACTGGTCCACAATGGAAGCCGACTGTTATCAGCATTCTCGGACATGTCACAAATGCCAAGTCTATGCTGATAAGGTGCACGTACCTCCAGTTTCTCTGAATGTCTTGACGACATCGTGGCTTTTTGTAATATGGGGCATTGATATGATCAGCAAAATCAGACCTACAGCATCTAACGGGCATCGTTTCGTCTTGGTAGCTATCGATTACTTTACAAAGTGGGTTGAAGCAACTTCCTTTGCTACTGTAACCAAGAACGTCATGGCACGATTTATTCGGCACAATCTGATCTGTCGATATGGTGTACTAGAGAGGATCATTACGGACAATGGTACTAATCTCAACAACAAAATGATCACTGAGCTCTGCCGGCAATTCAAGATACAGCATCACAACTCTTCTCCTTACCAACCGAAGATGAATGGGGCTGTAGAAGCGGCTAATAAGAACATTAAGAAGATTATGCAGAAGATGACGGTGACATACAAAGATTGGCACGAGATGTTACCATTTGCTCTTCATGGGTACCGTACCTCAGCACGGACGTCAACAGGGGCAACACCCTATTCCTTGGTTTATGGCATGGAGGCAGTCTTGCCTATCGAAGTTCAAATACCCTCTCTTCGGATCATGAAAGATGCAGGTTTAAGTGAAGATGACTGGATTCAGACCCGGCTTGATCAGTTAAACCTAATTGACAAGAAGAGACTTACTGCTATTTGTCATGGTCAGACGTACCAAAAACGGATGATCAAGGCATCTAACAAGAAAGTCAGACGACAAGAGTATCAAGTTGGGGATCTGGTAATCAAGCGCATTATCCTACCTCAAGGTGATCCCAGGGGCAAATGGACCCCTACTTATGAAGGGCCATTCGTGGTTAAGAGCATTTTCTCAGGAGGAGCTATGATTCTAACCACCACGGATGGTGACGACCTTCCTCACCCCGTCAATGCAGACATAGTGAAAAGATACTACGCATAATCAAAGACCCGCTAGGTTGACTGGCCTAGGCAAAAATAAGGGCTTCCCGGCGAACCAAAAGGGTTCGGGCAAAAATAAGGGATGAAAATGAAAAAATTTGTACACCTGGCAAGTCGAAAACCTGAAAAGGCGGCTTGGGCAAAAAAGGGTATCCCGGTGGACTGAAAACCCGAAAGGGCGGTGCAGGCAAAAATTAGGGATTAAAGCGTAACACTATGTCTCATTGGATTACCTTGCATCCGGACTCTGGTATCGACTATCAAGCTCAGACGACACTAATCAATCTGATCTACCTTCAACCAGTAGCAAAGTGATGAGATGCTCGAAGACATATAGGCAATAGCAGAGTTGGAACCCAGTGGGATTATTCACATAGCTGTTTTGTTTTCCTTTTACAAATTGTATAAATTCTATTTGTTCGGCAGTGTTCTCTTACTAGGACGTCAGCCTCTTGTACAAAAACGCCTATTTACAGGCCAAGCTTCAAAATCAATACAAATTCATTTTCAGACAAATTTCAAACTGTTTTCCTTTATCTGTTTTGTTTTGTAAAGAACGTCCAAAGTTCATTTTTGATATACGCATTTGACATTAATTGCTGATCATAAATATTTACATGCGAAATGAAAGATGAATTACTGGTAATAGTAGAAACAGGGGAAAATAAGAATTGTTCGAACTGTACAAGTTGCTCTGTCCACCAGGCACCAAGGTATATTCAGCTGAAGAATATGGCTAAAATACTTTCACTCCCCGCAGAATAAGGCAGTAATAGTAGCTCTCTCAGCTGAGACTTGCAACTATGGACGGATCAACAATACTCTCCCCAAGCAGAGTTAGTCTACCATCAGCCCTAAAAAGGCTTGGTATCCCCAAAAGGTCTTAATATTCCCCAGCGGAGTATAAATATATTCCTCAGCAAGTATAAGAGTATCCCCGACAGTCTTAATATTCCTCAACGGAGTATAAGAATGTTCCCCGGCAGCATACAAGATACCCCCAGTGGAGTCAATATTTCCCCAGCACAATCTGAAAAAGCTATCCTAACAGAGTTGAATCATCTTCCCCAGTAGACTCTGGAAGTTTATCCCCAGCGGAGTACTAGAATAAATTTCCCCAACCAAGTTCAAAGGATCATTCCCAGCCAGATTCAGAGGGTTATCCCTACAAGAGTCTAACAGGTTTATCCCCAGCAAGTCGCAGCTGAAAGATCATCCCCGGTGAAGTTCTTTCCTTTTACAAGCAGGAATTCAATCCTCAACAGATTCAATATCACCAGCAATGGTAATCCATCCCCAGCGGAGTTTATCATTGAAATCCCCAGCAGAGTTTATCAGCGGAATCCCCAACGGAGTTTATCGTTAAAATCTTCAGCAGAACATCTCTTCCCCAGAGTAATTCCCCACAGAGTAATCTCTTCATCAGTTTGTTCCCCAACAGAGTTCTTTTCTCCTGAAGGTTTATTCTCACAATCATCTTCGTTCATCATCCCTGTTGTACCCCAAATTTTGCCCTCGCATTTTTCCACAAGAAATCACAGCTTCAGGCGTTTCCTGGTTTTTCAGATTGGCTCAAGAATCGGACAAACGGACTTTTCTCGTCAGTCAAACAAAAATTAGGGTTTTATTGATTTTTCAGGGCTCTGGATTGTTTCACACAGTTGGCTTAGGGTTTTGGTTGATTTCGGCTCAACATTGATCAGGCGAATGCTCTTTGGAATTTAATCAGGAATTAGGGTTTTTTGGGCACATTCTCAGAAAGATTTAAATGCTCTGCAAGTTATTCCGAGATTTGGATTGAGTTCGCATTATTTGACTTAATCAGTAAAAAGACTGCATTTGGGTTGAATTCACTTTGGTTTGTTTGAGCCAGTCAAAAGATATATGCAGTTTGGATTTACAGTGCTTGGTAAGAAATCAGTAAGAAAGGAATGCGTCTGATCAGTTATTGCGTTTGACTGTGCGTTGCTTTGGATGATGGAGGCGCCAAGTTCATTTATTTTGATCAACTTAGAATCAATGTTTAGTTGATTATTTATTATTCTAAGGATTAACTATCTGGAATTTAATTTTCATTTATTTTAATTTAAGGAACTATGAATAATAAGTAAATAATTGAAAAGGGATAAAAAAGAATTAAATGGATCAATAGAATTTTTATTTCATATTTAAATATTTGTTACAATTATTATTTAGATACAAGTATTCATTTACGAAGTATTTATAATAATAATAGTTTACAATGATTAAATTGAAAATAAAACTATCCTATTTTTCTAAATATTTTCTAAGTCCCCAATTCTTCATTCTTCACTTTGCTCCCCTCCATTCAATTATTCATCTGCAAAAAGAAAAGGAGAAAAGTCAGTAACTGATAAATAAATAAAAAGACAGATAAAAAGAGTTCATCATTAAGGGCCACTGATTGGGATCAGTTAACCCTCTCTGCAAATCACGGGATTTCTCCTGGTTCACAAAGAGGGAAGAATTTTATTTGCTAATCATGAATGCAAAGTTGAGAAAAAATGCAAAGTGTCAAACTGCATAAATTCAAAATCTCAAACTCCAAGTTCAAACCCAACTAAAAATCAAATTACAACTTTCTGTCAAAATCCAAAAGTGTCAAACTTGCTGTCAAATGCCAAAAGGGTTACCCAAGATGTCAAAGAAAAGAAGATTTGGGAAGATATCAAAGCCAAAAGTACAAAAGCTGTCAAGAAAAGATAAGATATGCAAGCAAGTTATATTTTTTCATCATTTCCCAAGATAAGGGTGGCCCTTTCAGAACAAAGGTACAGCAAAAAACATAGTTTAATATTTAGCTGTACTGAGAGAGAAGAGTAGAGAGATAAAAGAATGCAGGTTTTTAGGCTTTAGGCTTGAGAGATAGAAAGAAAACATATAAAACAAAAGATGAGCACAATGGATAAAGAGAGGGAAGTATCAAAAGCCTGATGAACCTGTCAAGCAGGACAGAACAACTATGCCTTAAAGCATAACCTGATATCCTGTCAACAAGGGAGAGCCATACCAACAGATGCAAAAAAAAGCAGAACTAGCACCAAGGAAAAGAAAATAGACAAGCTACTGAAGCATAAGCCTTAAGACTTCACAAGCCTGAAAACCTGCTAAAACCTGCATATGCCAAACCTGCCTGAAGCAAACCAACAAGCATTAAGCCTCAAGCCTCACCCTACTGTCAAGCCACAAAAACCTGCCTGAAGCAAACTTGCCCACTGCATAAACCATAAAACATCGAACCAAAACATGGCCTAAACTCAAACCTGCTGAGCCTCAAGAACCCAACCTGTCTGAAGAAAACAAACAAAAACTATCAAACACCTTAAACCTGCAAGCATAACCTGCGCAAGACCTGTAGAAGCCTTAAACACCAAACAGTAAAGCCAAAAACTGTGTATCAGAAAACATACAAAATCACCCAGTCCAGCTTCAAGCCTAAGCCAAAAATTGTTCCAAACCTTTCAAAACATCAAAGCCCACACAAAGCCTCAGAGGAATCCTCATCATAGGCCAATACACGAAGCATCAAACATCACATTAGACCAACATTCCAAAAGCAATAAGCAACCAAGGCAACACAAGTCAGAAGAAGAGAGAAAATCTAAGGCAACAAACATTCAAAAGCATACTCATCTCAAGGCAACACAAAGGCAACGAAAACCCTCAGTGAATACATCATTGGGCAAAGGCAACTATCAAGCTCAACAATTTCAAAGGCAAGTTCAAGGCAACTGAGTTAGAAAAAGTTTCAAAGGCAAGTTCAAGGCGAAAGAGAAGAAGAAAGTCAGAGAAGCATCAAAGGCAACATAAACCGAAACATGCAGTAGAAGAGAAGAAGAAAGAAGATACAAAGGGTTTTTAGTTCATAATCATCACAAAACCAAAAGAAATATACAAAGATACCAGGAAGCTCAAAGAGTCCAGCATCGCGCCTCCGCCTCTCCCTCCGCCCTTGGCCTCCTAGCCTTCCTCACCTTCCTTCCTCCTTCTCCAGGTAGTATTTCACCCTCACTTTTCTTTCATGATACCTCAACAATCATTGCAATAAGAATAAGAATCAGAAATGAACATAAATCACAACATGCACAATCTTAACTAACCCTAACGAATTACAATTGAAATTGTTACCTAATTCTGTCGCCTTAACATTGTCGTTGGAGGGAAGAGGAAATGGAGGAAGCTGGTGGCCTTGGGCTGAAGAACTCAGAAGCGAACGAAGAAGGACGCGAAGAAGACGAGAACGAGAAACACGAACACCGCCGCTGCTCACAAACCCTAAAACTAATGTCCCAATTGAAAACACAGTAGAACCCTAAAAAATTGTTTCAGTACTTTGGGCCTAGTATGTGTCTCCAATAACTCAAGCCCACACGAGCTGCTGATGCACCCCCTTGTCTCCAGTATTGGTTTGAACTTAAGGCCCATTTAGAGGTTTAAATCCTTTTCTTTTATAAAACAAGTTATTAATTAACTAACTTAACTTTTTTTATTAACACTAACTTTTCTTTTTTATATAAAACAAACCTTACTCTTGTCAATTAATCAACTTAACCACCTTTTATGTATATATAGAACAAATTATTTTGTTAATAAACTAACACCAAACCTTTTTTATATATTTTTCTCTCTAACTTAAAATACCTAATTTGTACATACATAAAAATATATATTCTAATTAATTTAAAAACATTCAATTTAAATACTCTTTATACATTTTTAAACACAAGGATATAAGGATGCAAATTTACATACACAATTTTAAATGTTGATTTTTAAACTTAGAAATACTTTCTTTTCTTAAAACGTACTTTTGTATATAACAAATAAAGATACATTTTTATACACAATATAATTAAATTGAAAACATTTTTCTTTTCATTAAAACATTCTTTTCATACATATCAAAATACAAGATTACAAGACTAATTAATTAAATGAACATTTAATTTTTCTTTAGGTTAAAACAATACTTAATAATACTCTCGTAAAATTTCACATTGTCGCACCTGTAAATAATTACATATGCATATACTTGTACACTTACACAATATATTTACATTGCTCCTATACACATTTGCTTACATTTGAATATTCGTTACATTCACATTTGATCGATTCGATTTGGTTGTAACTTATTGGATACTATAAGTCTCATCCCCATTCATAAATTTGTACCCCCACTCCCGGATACCTATTTTGTAATAGCGTAGATTTTTACATTTTCGCAATTTACCGCTTTCAATTATACCATGATTAGACCTAGGGTTTGCATGTACATAAAATCAAACGCTAGATAACCTAATATAAGACAAATACATGAAATCAATACACAATCACACTTGCACACCCTAGGGTAATCCCGCATGTTGCCTTCCAAAATGGGCCATGCTTGCACGTCGAGTATCTTTGGCAAAACCAATTCAAAATGATCATAAGTCCCTCGATGACGCTTTCGAATGTTGCCTAAACGGAATGATCATAGTCCCTTCAAAGCAAATTGTCAAAGAGACTTGGCACCATTGCATTCATGGTCCATACGATGACCCGCGCCCGTCCCGAACAAACTTCCTAAACGCAAGATTGTCCACCAAATTCAATGGTGGAACAAAATTGTTAAAAAGAGTTAAAACATAACAAAAAACCTTTGAGTACAATAGGGTAGATAAAACTCTTAGTTACTTGAGACCCATTTGCAAAAACACTTGCCTTCTTTTCAAAAACCACAATCCACAACACTTTCAAAACAAACTCTCAAAAACATTTGAAACATCTTTTCGAAAAGATACACGCCTTTGTAAAATATTCGAGTAAAGAATTGTTACAAGGTTAGCCTAGGACAAGGCATCTTCTTCCAAAAACATTTTCAAAAACACTCACACATACACCATTTTCAAGCAATCGAAAATCAAGGCAAGTGATCTAAAAACCAAGTAACTAAGAGCCCATGGATAACCATGGATGAAAAGGGTGTTAATACCTTCCCTTTTCATAATCTACCCCCCGAACCCACGAAATATCTCAAAAGGTTTTTGCTGTGCTTTTTTAACCTTTCCTTTAGGATAAAATAAAAAGTCGGTGGCGACTCTTGCTCAACCGCACAAGTGCGAATACGAACGCAAAAACAATAGTCAATTCTCCCACCGTATCACAGAACTGGCGACTCTGCTGGGGATAAACTTGAAAGTGGGGTTACCTTAGGGTTTAGATCACCTTTACTTTCTTGCTTTGATTGACTTGATTGCTTTATCTTTTGGGTTCTTGTTTGGGTTTTGTTGTAAATCCTCCACCCGGATTTGGGGCACCTTCTTAGGTAAATAGCAAAAAATCTGCGAGGGAACTGTGCGGGGTATACCGACATGGTTGAAGCAGTAAGCTATGTTAGTGCGACATATTTGTGAGTACCGGTAACCCTTGAGTAGTCAAGGAGAGTACGGGGCCGCTGTGTGATGTCATGAAGCACTAACGAACTCTTAGAACCTTAATTGACCATCTTAGCCTTTTTAGGGGTAGTGAGATGACCGACTTTGGTGCAGTCCGAAGTTGGTAGATACTCGATACTACACTCTTTTGAGGATTGTTTTCTTGGAATATTTTGGTCGCCAGTAAGTGGCTAAACCGAAACAATGAACACAGAAAACAATCCAATGATATTGAGCTCCTTAGAACCCGGTTTCTATTTTAGGACAGGATGAGCCAACTAACTTCAAGAGGGTACTTACCTAAACCTCATGCAAGCCTAAACCTAAGGACTTGTCTGCTTTGTGTGAATATGTTTGTCTGTATATACACTCACTTGCTTTTTGCATACATGTACATAACATCATACCATAACATTTTCAATAATCATTTCAAGGATCTCGAGGGTTCTTTTGATGCAGGGTTACGTTGAACCAGACATCTACCAAGGAGCAAGAAGTTTCTCCTCTAACCAATGCCATCAAAGATCAAGTACAACAACTTGAATCAGTGGCTATGACCCACTCGACATGGTGAGCTTGATTCTCGCGGAAAGACATCCATCGATACAAGGTTCTCCAGTCAAAGATCAAGTGCAACAACTTGAATCAGTGGCTATGACCCACTCGACATGATGAGCTTGATTCTCGTGGAACCATCCACCGGTGCAAAGTTCTCTAATCCAAGAGCAAAAGTTCAACCTCTAACATTCTCTTGTGTTTACCCCAAGAGATCCTTGAAAACATTGCATATATATCACACATATCATTGCATAATAGGTTTCTCCCCTACAGGTCTCCTTATTCTTCCTACTGTTTATTTCAGTAAGATGGATATGGAACAAACAGTGAAAGATCTCCAGGCTCAAAATGCTCAATTCCAGCAAATGCTTCTGGCTATGGGGAAAGGGCAAGAAGATCTGACAACTCTCCTTCTCAAAGACAAGAAGAAGAAGTCCAAGAAGGCAGCCCGCATCCTGAACTTGAGGAGAAGGCCTAAGACCCAAGACCTTGCAACTCCATCCAACACAGTGGTTAGTATGGAAGAAGACCACAATGTGGAGATTGATAAAGAGGAAACTGATTACTCTGAAGAGCAATATCCTCTCACTGATGACAAGTACAAAGAGTTGGAGGACCGCCTCAATGCTATGGAGATCCAACAAATACCTGGCTTGGATTTAGGAGACATGGGTTTGGTTCCTGGATTGGTCATCCCTCCAAAGTTCAAAGTCCCTACCTTTGCTCTGTACGATGGTGTCTCTTGCCCTAAGATGCATCTGAAGTCTTATGCCCGCAAGATTCAACCATACACAGCTGACAAGAGACTCTGGATCCATTTCTTCCAAGAAAGTTTGGTAGAGGCTCAACTCGAGTGGTTCTATCAATTGGAGAGTTCTCACATCCACACCTGGGAAGATCTAGCCAGGGCTTTTTACGAACAGTATCAGTATAATGCTGATCTTGCGCCAACTCGTGTGCAGTTGCAGAACATGACCATGGGTTCCGACGAGAATTTCAAGGGATATGCCCAAAAGTGGAGAGATTTGGCTGGTAGGGTGCAACCTCCTTTAACTGACAGAGAGCTGATTGACATCTTCATGGGAACTTTGACGGGGCCTTTCTTCAAGCACTTAATTGGAAGCTCCTCAGCTGGGTTCACCGAGCTAATACTGACTGGCGAAAGGGTCGAGGCTGGCATCAAGAGTGGAAAGATCCAGGGAGCTACAACCTCCGATACTCAGATAATTCCCTACAATGGAAAGAAAGAGTCCAATGCTGCGAACAGTCAAAAGGGTCGTCATGACCAACATGTAGGGGCAATCTTGATCCCTAATCCTATACCTGCTCAACAAAGACAGGGGCATCAGCATAAGGAGGTCGCACCTAAGAGGCAGTTCACCAAGATCAACATGTCACTGTCTCAGGCACTGCAACACTTGTTGAAGAGGGATATGATTACTTTGAGGGTTCCTCTCCGGAACCCAAATACTTCTGCTCCTACCTATCACCCTAATGAAAGACGTGAATACCACTCTGATAGCCCGGGGCATGATACCAACAACTGTTGGCCTCTGAAGAACAAGATCCAAGACATGATCGATGCTAAGGAGATTGAGTTTGGTCCCCCAGAGACTCCAACATGATCACTCCTCCTATGCCAAATCATTGAGATTGTGTTTGTTTCATTCTGAATTTTCAAAGTTGTAATTTCTTTTGTTGTCAAACAATTATCTGTTGATGTTAAACCATGTTTTCATTAATGCATTGCATATGTTTGTCTTGAATTCATCCATTCGTTTCACTACTCTTATGCTTTTCTTTATGATATTTGACTCTTGATAAAAAGCTGTAAGCCTTTAGAGGGAGGATGACGAAACAATACCATGATCTTATACAGTATGCTTCCGAACAGACCTTGCTGATGATGTACAGGCATTTCTTTCAATCCCCAAACACTGGAGTTATAAGGAAGTTAATCCCTAGTCAACCCCTTCGAGCCAAAGAAGTAGGAGTTTTCTGTTATGAACAATCAAAACCTTTGATATAAACCTGGGGCAGGGTAGTATCTCAGTTAATCCAAAAGAAAATGCGCATTGAAGTCGCAAACTCTCAGTTCGTAACACAACGGACGACGTCAAAAAAAAAAAGCATTCCTTTGGAATCAAAAGACAAGGGTGGTTCCCTATCACATAGACAGTCAATCTCTCAAAAGAGAAAAGCCCACCAAGCCAAAACCTATAAAGGAGGCTTAAGAAAGCTGGGGGCATCCCGCTGACAGTAATCCCGAAAAAACGGTAACAGTCAGGCAAAAGTTAGGGATGACAAATCAAAATCAAAATAGTGAGGTCATTACAAAATCCTCAACAACATTAAAAATGTTGAAAAAGAAAAAGGAGATGATGACTGTCTCCCCAAATTCAACTGGCGAACCATCGCCCAAAAGTCGTTCAAAACTCAAAACAGAGTGTGACGCACAATTAACTGAGCTTAGGTGTGAAGAACATCACGAAGAGCGGGTGGGTACAAATATACTTTGAGCCTATATCCTTTGTTTCTTAAACCGTGAACCAGGCCACGTTACAACCCTTCAAAAGTCCTAATTGAAGCATGGGTTAGTTCGAAAGCATACTGTTACGAAAGGTATCCTGACTCCTGTAGGGCTTTACTCTAAATCTTGTGTTGACTTGTCTTATGAAAAGTTTTCTGCTAAAAACGCATTTTGCAAAACTTCGAGACAAACATAAACTTTGCATTGCTTGAATACCACTGTCTGCATTTGGCTTTTTGTTTGACAGCGAAGAAATTCATACAACGAATGTTCGGAGGAACGAAAACTCTCTCAGTAAGTAAAAATCACTTCAAAAGGATGACACTTCCATTACAAATCTCCTATCAACAAGGGGCATTACATGGGGCAGTCCAGTCAAGGTTTCAACAGATCTTTCGAAGTTCAGTTAACCTGGGGCAGTCCAGTCAAGATTTCAAGAAATCTCTCAATTCGCAGAGTAATCTAATTCAAGACTCCTCAATCACCACTTGGGGCATTCGAATGTCAAAAGTGTTCAACAATTTCCTTATCACCTCAGAAGATAGATATAGTTCAAGATGTGACCCAGAGATGGCGACATTCTATAACTCATTCAGACTTTCAAGATATAGTTCAAGATGTGACCCAGAGATGGCGACATTCTATAACTCATTCAGACTTTCAAGATATAGTTCAAGATGTGACCCAGAGATGGCGACATTCTATAACTCATTCAGACTTTCAAGATATAGTTCAAGATGTGACCCAGAGATGGCGACATTCTATAACTCATTCAGACTTTCAAGATATAGTTCAAGATGTGACCCAGAGATGGCGACATTCTATAAATCTTTCAGACTTTCAAGATATAGTTCAAGATGTGACCCAGAGATGGCGACATTCTATAACTCATTCAGACTTTCAAGATATAGTTCAAGATGTGACCCAGAGATGGCGACATTCTATAACTCATTTAGACTTTCAAGATATAGTTCAAGACGTGACCCAGAGATGGCGACATTCTATAACTCTTTCAGACTTTCAAGATATAGTTCAAGATGTGACCCAGAGATGGCGACATTCTATAACTCATTCAGACTTTCAAGATATAGTTCAAGATGTGACCCAGAGATGGCGACATTCTATAACTCATTCAGACTTTCAAGATATAGTTCAAGATGTGACCCAAAGATGGCGACATTCTATAACTCTTTCAGACTTTCAAGATATAGTTCAAGATGTGACCCAGAGATGGCGACATTCTATAACTCATTCAGAGATTCCTCCCAGAAATAGTTCAGATGTGACCCAAGATTTGGCGACATTTTGCAACTTATTCAGAATTTCATTCAAGATATAGTTCAAGATGTGACCCAGAGATGGCGACATTCAGTAACTTATTCCAGACTAACACCTACAACAATCAGAGGACTCTCGCAATCCCCAGCCAGAGAACCTTCCAGAAGCTAACTCCACTCAGAGTCAAGTTTCATTATTCCCAGCGAAGCTAAAACTTCAAATTATCAATCCCTAGCGGAGCCAGACTTTTGAACCTTCTCCCCACAGAGTTTTGGAATGGCAAATCTTGAGTTCCCCAGTGAAGTCGCCAGAGTTACTTCCCACCGAGCCGAAGATTCTGAATCTTACCTCCCCAGCATGAGTCTACTAGTTTGGAACTCCCTTGTAGAGGTCATCAGGAATTCTCCTTCACAGCAGCAGCCAGAGATTTGTTTTCCCCGGCAGCAATCAAGACTCTTTTATCTGCAGCAGTCAAGATTCACTTATCCTCAGCATTAGCTCATCAGCTTACATGCGCATTCATCACATTCATGTCATAAACATTGATGTCACATACATTGCATCATGCATCATGACATTGCATACAACTAACCCTTTACTTTTTCAGGTAAGATCAGTCGACAGACAAAGATCACCTCCCGAGATTCATCCAGAAATAGTTCAGATGTGACCCGGACACGGCGACATTCTGATACTTATTCCAGATTCATCCAAATGCAGCTTTACACGAGTTCATCATCAGGAAACCCTACACCGGTTCCTCTTCAAGACGTCTGAAAATAGTTTACGGATTCTTCCCAACAACGGATGTTAATCTACCAGCTTGTTCAGATGCAATTTTTAAAAATAGTCACGGACGCTTCCCAACAACGGATGCTGCTCTATTCAACCTCAAGACGTCTGAAAACAGTTTACGGATTCTTCCCAACAACGGATGTTAATCTACCAGCTTGTTCAGATGCAATTTTTGAAAACAGTTTACGGACGTGTCCCAACAACGGATGCTGCTCTATTGCTTATTCATCTTCAAGACTTCTGAAAACAGTTCACGGGTTCTCCAAGTAACGGATGTTAACCTATCACTTGTTCAGATTCTTCTCAAGACTTCTGAAAACAGTTTACGGATTCTTCCCAACAACGGATGTTAATCTACCAACTTGTTCAGACTCTTCTCAACTTTTGAAAACAGTTTACGGACGCTTCCCAACAACGGATGCTGCTCTATTGCTTATTCAATCTCAACTCCTGAAATTGGTTTACGGATTCTCCGAAACGTGGATGTCAATCTATTGCTTGCTCAGACCCCCGATTCAGAGATGTTGCAAAACATGGGTGGCTTTCTGATACTTGTCCACTCACCATTGACATACAGTTCAACATAACCAGATGGCATCTATAAGCCCATCCTCCTACCAGCAGTCACCAGATGGCATCTTTAAGCCCATCACCAAATGGCATCTTTAAGCCCATTATCAGATGGCATCTCTAAGCCCATTCCCCGACAAGATTCTATCCCACCAGATGGCATCTTTAAGCCCATCACCAAATGGCATCTTTAAGCCCATTCACCTCTACCATCACATCGACGAGTGCAAATTTTCTGGGTACTTTAGTGTCCAATCTTCTTTTACCTTCAAGTCGCGAAAGGCAAACTTGCCAATCTAACTCTTCAGGTTCAAGAAGATTGAACAGGGGAAACTGTTGTACCCCAAAATTTGCCCTCACATTTTTCCACAAGAAATCACAGCTTCAGGCGTTTCCTGGTTTTTCAGATTGGCTCAAGAATCGGACAAACGGACTTTTCTCGTCAGTCAAACAAAAATTAGGGTTTTATTGATTTTTCAGGGCTCTGGATTGTTTCACACAGTTGGCTTAGGGTTTTGGTTGATTTCGGCTCAACTTTGATCAGGCGAATGCTCTTTGGAATTTAATCAGGAATTAGGGTTTTTTGGGCACATTCTCAGAAAGATTTAAATGCTCTGTAAGTTATTCCGAGATTTGGATTGAGTTCGCATTATTTGACTTAATCAGTAAAAAGACTGCATTTGGGTTGAATTCACTTTGGTTTGTTTGAGCCAGTCAAAAGATATATGCAGTTTGGATTTACAGTGCTTGGTAAGAAATCAGTAAGAAAGGAATGCGTCTGATCAGTTATTGCGTTTGACTGTGCGTTGCTTTGGATGATGGAGGCGCCAAGTTCATTTATTTTGATCAACTTAGAATCAATGTTTAGTTGATTATTTATTATTCTAAGGATTAACTATCTGGAATTTAATTTTCATTTATTTTAATTTAAGGAACTATGAATAATAAGTAAATAATTGAAAAGGGATAAAAAAGAATTAAATGGATCAATAGAATTTTTATTTCATATTTAAATATTTGTTACAATTATTATTTAGATACAAGTATTCATTTACGAAGTATTTATAATAATAATAGTTTACAATGATTAAATTGAAAATAAAACTATCCTATTTTTCTAAATATTTTCTAAGTCCCCAATTCTTCATTCTTCACTTTGCTCCCCTCCATTCAATTATTCATCTGCAAAAAGAAAAGGAGAAAAGTCAGTAACTGATAAATAAATAAAAAGACAGATAAAAAGAGTTCATCATTAAGGGCCACTGATTGGGATCAGTTAACCCTCTCTGCAAATCATGGGATTTCTCCTGGTTCACAAAGAGGGAAGAATTTTATTTGCTAATCATGAATGCAAAGTTGAGAAAAAATGCAAAGTGTCAAACTGCATAAATTCAAAATCTCAAACTCCAAGTTCAAACCCAACTAAAAATCAAATTGCAACTTTCTGTCAAAATCCAAAAGTGTCAAACTTGCTGTCAAATGCCAAAAGGGTTACCCAAGATGTCAAAGAAAAGAAGATTTGGGAAGATATCAAAGCCAAAAGTACAAAAGCTGTCAAGAAAAGATAAGATATGCAAGCAAGTTATATTTTTTCATCATTTCCCAAGATAAGGGTGGCCCTTTCAGAACAAAGGTACAGCAAAAAACATAGTTTAATATTTAGCTGTACTGAGAGAGAAGAGTAGAGAGATAAAAGAATGCAGGTTTTTAGGCTTTAGGCTTGAGAGATAGAAAGAAAACATATAAAACAAAAGATGAGCACAATGGATAAAGAGAGGGAAGTATCAAAAGCCTGCTGAACCTGTCAAGCAGGACAGAACAACTATGCCTTAAAGCATAACCTGATATCCTGTCAACAAGGGAGAGCCATACCAACAGATGCAAAAAAAAGCAGAACTAGCACCAAGGAAAAGAAAATAGACAAGCTACTGAAGCATAAGCCTTAAGACTTCACAAGCCTGAAAACCTGCTAAAACCTGCATATGCCAAACCTGCCTGAAGCAAACCAACAAGCATTAAGCCTCAAGCCTCACCCTACTGTCAAGCCACAAAAACCTGCCTGAAGCAAACTTGCCCACTGCATAAACCATAAAACATCGAACCAAGACATGGCCTAAACTCAAACCTGCTGAGCCTCAAGAACCCAACCTGTCTGAAGAAAACAAAGAAAAACTATCAAACACCTTAAACCTGCAAGCATAACCTGCGCAAGACCTGTAGAAGCCTTAACCACCAAACAGTAAAGCCAAAAACTGTGTATCAGAAAACATACAAAATCACCCAGTCCAGCTTCAAGCCTAAGCCAAAAATTGTTCCAAACCTTTCAAAACATCAAAGCCCACACAAAGCCTCAGAGGAATCCTCATCATAGGCCAATACACGAAGCATCAAGCATCACATTAGACCAATATTCCAAAAGCAATAAGCAACCAAGGCAACACAAGTCAGAAGAAGAGAGAAAATCTAAGGCAACAAACATTCAAAAGCATACTCATCTCAAGGCAACACAAAGGCAACGAAAACCCTCAGTGAATACATCATTGGGCAAAGGCAACTATCAAGCTCAACAATTTCAAAGGCAAGTTCAAGGCAACTGAGTTAGAAAAAGTTTCAAAGGCAAGTTCAAGGCGAAAGAGAAGAAGAAAGTCAGAGAAGCATCAAAGGCAACATAAACCGAAACATGCAGTAGAAGAGAAGAAGAAAGAAGATACAAAGGGTTTTCAGTTCATAATCATCACAAAACCAAAAGAAATATACAAAGATACCAGGAAGCTCAAAGAGTCCAGCATCGCGCCTCCGCCTCTCCCTCCGCCCTTGGCCTCCTAGCCTTCCTCACCTTCCTTCCTCCTTCTCCAGGTAGTATTTCACCCTCACTTTTCTTTCATGATACCTCAACAATCATTGCAATAAGAATAAGAATCAGAAATGAACATAAATCACAACATGCACAATCTTAACAAACCCTAACGAATTACAATTGAAATTGTTACCTAATTCTGTCGCCTTAACATTATCATTGGAGGGAAGAGGAAATGGAGGAAGCTGGTGGCCTTGGGCTGAAGAACTCAGAAGCGAACGAAGAAGGACGCGAAGAAGACGAGAACGAGAAACACGAACGCCGCCGCTGCTCACAAACCCTAAAACTAATGTCCCAATTGAAAACACAGTAGAACCCTAAAAAATTGTTTTAGTACTTTGGGCCTAGTATGTGTCTCCAATAACTCAAGCCTACACGAGCTGCTGATGCACCCCCCCTTGTCTCCAGTATTGGTTTGAACTTAAGGCCCATTTAGAGGTTTAAATCCTTTTCTTTTATAAAACAAGTTATTAATTAACTAACTTAACTTTTTTTATTAACACTAACTTTTCTTTTTTATATAAAACAAACTTACTCTTGTCAATTAATCAACTTAACCACTTTTTATGTATATATAGAACAAATTATTTTGTTAATAAACTAACACCAAACCTTTTTTATATATTTTTCTCTCTAACTTAAAATACCTAATTTGTACATACATAAAAATATATATTCTAATTAATTTAAAAACATTCAATTTAAATACTCTTTATACATTTTTAAACACAAGGATATAAGGATGCAAATTTATATACACAATTTTAAATGTTGATTTTTAAACTTAGAAATAGTTTCTTTTCTTAAAACGTACTTTTGTATATAACAAATAAAGATACATTTTTATACACAATATAATTAAATTGAAAACATTTTTCTTTTCATTAAAACATTCTTTTCATACATATCAAAATACAAGATTACAAGACTAATTAATTAAATGAACATTTAATTTTTCTTTAGGTTAAAACAATACTTAATAATACTCTCGTAAAATTTCACATTGTCGCACCTGTAAATAATTACATACGCATATACTTGTACACTTACACAATATATTTACATTGCTCCTATACACATTTGCTTACATTTGAATATTCGTTACATTCACATTTGATCGATTCGATTTGGTTGTAACTTATTGGATACTATAAGTCTCATCCCCATTCATAAATTTGTACCCCCACTCCCGGATACCTATTTTGTAATAGCGTAGATTTTTACATTTTCGCAATTTACCGCTTTCAATTATACCATGATTAGACCTAGGGTTTGCATGTACATAAAATCAAACGTTAGATAACCTAATATAAGACAAATACATGAAATCAATACACAATCACACTTGCACACTGTGATCGGTGGATCTGGAACTGACTGTTTAACGCTGGTTCGCGAAATGTCGCGGAAGTAAGAGTCGCCACCGTCTTTTATTTTCTCCAAATGGAAAGGACAAAAGCACAGAAAAATTCCTTATAGAGATTGCTCTCGGTTCGGGAGGTAGGTTATAGAAAGGGAAGGTGTTAGCACCCTTTCTATCCATGGTTATCCATGGGCTCTTAGATACTTGCTCACTTGTGTTTTCAAAAATGGTTTATTTGCTTTTCAATGTGGGTTTTAAAAAGTTTCTTTGAAAATTTCAGTTCGACTCTTGTGTCGGTCCTCAAGAGTGTTTGAAAAATTGCTTTCGAAAGCTTTTTGAAAAGGTGTCGGTGTGAAAAGTATTTTTGATTTGTTTTTGAAATTAGAGCAAGTATCTAGAGTCGTCTACCCACCCTAAGGAATTCGTCTGTGTAAATGTCCTTTAAAGTAGTGCCATCCCACTATTGAGAGGTAGGTAGCACCACCGTTGGAGGTGTTCGGGTCAATTCGAGGTTCGGGACATGGTGATCACCAGAGCAATGGGAAGACACCTTAGAAGCTACCCTCATGCCAGGTTCCCGGACTTACTAAGACATCCTCTACTCGACGATCACCTTTCGAGGCAAGGCAACAGTGAGGCGTACCCTAGGGGTGGTGTGTGCGATTTGTGTGTCGTTTTCATTTGCATTTATCTTGTCATGTTATTGGTGTTCTACGCTTGTTTTTATTTTGTCCATACATTCTTTCATGCCATTTGTTAACAGTTAAAATATTTGCGGGAAAGTAAATTCTAAGCTATTACAAACGGCGTGGGTCCACATCGCCAAAATTAAACCAGGACCCGATTTGACAGGAAAATAAAGAAAGTAAAGAAAAGTGCGAGAAAATTAAAAGGTTACATGGCCTTGGGAGAGATACATAAATATTATAAAGAAATAAAATAAATATGCGAATAAAAATTAAATCGAAACGAGGGCGTTGGACCCTTTTTGCAAAATTAAACTAATGAGGAATTAATTAATTAAAAAAAGAAAAGGAGATGTTTTTTGTATTTTGGTATTTTATGATTTTTTAGGATTTTAATGAAAAAGAATTAATTAAAATAAATACAAACCCTAATTCTAGTGGCTTTTAATTTATTAAGAAAACATTGAATTTTAACCTAAATTAACCCTAATTTTTATATATAAATTTAATTATAAAAATAAATATTTAATTATTTAATTATTATGGAAGAAAAATAAAAGGATGAAAATTAGTTAAACCTAATTCTATGTTTTTTTTATAGATTTTATTATGAAAATATTAAATTAAACCCTAATTTAAAACTAAATAATTTACATGCAAATTTATTTACAAAATATTAACTAATTAAATATATTTAATTTTTGATCTTTTCTGATTTTTATGGCATTTTGTCATTTTATGAAAATATTAAATTAATTAAACAAGCAATTTATAAAAAAAAAAAAAAAGAAAGTTAAAAGAATTTGCAAACCAAGGGGGGTTGTAGTCCCCAACATGGAGGTTAAGCTCAGTATTTTAGGCCCATTTAGCATGGTCCGTTTGACTTTTCCAGGCAAAGTGCTGGCGTGTTGACTCATGTCCACGCTGTTCTCTAACTCTCAACCTTGTGATTGATCTTGAGATGGACGTGGCAGGCTTAATTTGGAGGTGTATGGTGTGCCTCAACATGGAATCTGCATATGAATTTTTATTGAAAAATAATATGGGAATACTGAAGACCTGGGGCTCGAACCCAGGTCATGAACGTTGCTACCACTACGCCTTGCCAGTTGAACCAATTCACGCGTGTTAACATATAATAACGAACAAATAATATAAAAGAAAACAAATGTGTTAGTGGAAATCAGCGCGCGAAATTTAAACTGGCCAACCAACTTATGCCACGATATCATCTTCCTCGCTGTATATTTTTTTCCTGAAATAAGAACATATTAGCAACGGTTTTCAAGTGTTCTCTTAAGCATGTTTTGGGAAAATAGCGACTAGCCCTATGATGCTCATAAATTGAGCGCGAGGGTAGCTCCTTCTTCGTCCAAGTGCGCTGATCATGACCATGGTGCCGTGGTGTCCCAATTTTGCCTCATGTTAAAACCCCTAATTTGAAGCTTCCTGAACCCTAAATATTATCAATGACGAAATCGTGTATAGCACATAAAAATACAATTAAACATATGGGTTAGCTTCAGAATTGCATAAGGAGTATGAATCAATGAACAAAATGTCATGAGGATGCCTGCAAATCAAAACACGAATATGCATTTTTCATGAAATATTTTGAGTTCTGTATACCGATTCTTTGAGTTTTGATGAATGTTTTTGATTGGAAATCATTCTATGAAGCTTCAGCAAGCTAATGAAACAAAAATCGTGCCTTGAATCGCCCTAGAATAAGGTTTTCAGTTTTGAGTTTCTTTGCAAAAATTTCAAGTTTGTGAATTGGTTTTTAGCGCAGCTCCATGGTCCTTTGGATTAGGTTTTTATTCAGGCTTATGTAATGAACCAATTAGGTCAACAAACTTGATCAAAATCTCTTGTATTCATGGTTTATGAGATTTGATTTTCAATCATTATTTTTTCAATCTTTTTCATGCAATTTTGTACCAATCATGATCCAATCAATCCAAATCTTTCCCTATTTAATTGTACACGAATTATTGAGTAGATTTCATGCACAAAAAGATTGTAAAACTTAGGTTAAATATTTTTCATGTATTTAATTTGATTTAAATGAATTATTATTAATAAAAATTCAAATAAATAAATAAAAAATGAAGAAATACTTCCCTTTGGGCCAAGTGGTCGTGCACATGCCTTGGATAGTGAATGGTGGAAGAAAAATGGGCCCATTAGCAATTTTAGGTCATTTGAATCAATGTTGACTTTTCAAAATACCCAAAAATTTCCCAACTTCTACAAGGCATAACTTGCTCAATTTTTAAGCTTTTCTCATGTTCTTGGACATTTTGAAAAGGTCTTTCAGTCCTCTAACCAATGCCTTTGGTCCCATGTCATTTCGATTTGCCAATCTCAAGTTATGGCCTTTGACTTAAAGTCCCTTTTTATTGACTTTTGAAAATGACCTATAATGTTGAAATTGATAACTTTTTGTGAGAGCATTTCTTGGACTTGAAGTATGAAGATGAGTTGTAGGAAATGTCTTTCTCTTAAAAATGAGCTTTGGATGGAATTTTTCTGATAATCCATGTGAAAGTTATGCCCTGGTCAATTTACAGTTGACTTTTTCAGCTGTCCAAATAAGGAAACTTTTGCATCTTGATGATTTTTGAGCCAAGCTTTGAGAATCATGATCAAGAATTGATCAAATGATGTTTGTGGCTTCAAAATGATATGTTGACCAAAAATTTGAACTTTTGACTGTCAAATGACCATTTTGCCCCTACAGTTGACTGTAGTGCAATTAGGGTTTTGACTGTGCAATTTTGAGCTGAATGTCTTGAAACTTGGTATGAGGATGCTTGACCATATTTGTAGGCATATGAGACTTGATTAGACCCTTGGAAACTTCATTTTCTTGATCAGAACCAAAACCCTAATTTTGACTGCTTAGGAGGCTCTTGCACTGTGCAACCCTTGGGGAACTTTTGAAGCTTTGACTTGGCAGGGTCTTGAAGAATATGGGAGGGAAAATTTTGGGGTACAACACACACCCTAGGGTAATCCCGCATGTTGCCTTCCAAAATGGGCCATGCTTGCACGTCGAGTATCTTTGGCAAAACCAATTCAAAATGATCATAAGTCCCTCGATGACGCTTTCGAATGTTGCCTAAACGGAATGATCATAGTCCCTTCAAAGAAAATTGCCAAAGACACTTGGCACCATTGCATTCATGGTCCATACGATGACCCGCGCCCGTCCCGAACAAACTTCCTAAACGCAAGATTGTCCACCAAATTCAATGGTGGAACAAAATTGTTAAAAAGAGTTAAAACATAACAAAAAACCTTTGAGTACAATAGGGTAGATAAAACTCTTAGTTACTTGAGACCCATTTGCAAAAACACTTGCCTTCTTTTCAAAAACCACAATCCACAACACTTTCAAAACAAACTCTCAAAAACATTTGAAACATCTTTTCGAAAAGATACACGCCTTTGTAAAATATTCGAGTAAAGAATTGTTACAAGGTTAGCCTAGGACAAGGCATCTTCTTCCAAAAACATTTTCAAAAACACTCACACATACACCATTTTCAAGCAATTGAAAATCAAGGCAAGTGATCTAAAAACCAAGTAACTAAGAGCCCATGGATAACCATGGATGAAAAGGGTGCTAATACCTTCCCTTTTCATAATCTACCCCCCGAACCCACGAAATATCTCAAAAGGTTTTTGCTGTGCTTTTTTAACCTTTCCTTTAGGATAAAATAAAAAGTCGGTGGCGACTCTTGCTCAACCGCACAAGTGCGAATATGAACGCAAAAACAATAGTCAGTTCTCCCACCGTATCACAATCCCCAGCGGAAACGAAGAACTCAACTCTATTCTCCAGCAGCTCCGAGATTTATTTTCCCCAACTAAAACACTATATTCCCATACATCATGACACATGCATATACGCATCATACGAATACAATCTCGTTTATTTTGAGAACATCATTGCCTGATCCATATCATGCATTGCATATGACTGACCTTTACCTTTCAGGAAAGATACAGTTAAAGTTCTCAGTTACGTCGAAGACCTGACCGGTTCTTAAATCTCAATTGAATTATCCTCGGTTGAATTTCAGATAAGGTTCTCAATCTCGACAGTTTCCCTACGTCAATGTGTGGACGAGTGCTATAACCTCAACGGTATACTACGTTGAGCACTAGTCAGTTCCTAGATCTTGATGTTTTCCTCCGTCATAGTGTGGACGAGTTCTCTAATTTCAACGGTATACTACGTTGAAGACTAAACAGTTCCTAGATCTTGATGAAGATGTTTCCCTACGTCATAGTGTGGACGAGTGCTATAACCTCAATGGTATACTACGTTGAGCACTAGTCAGTTCCTAGATCTTGATGTTTTCCTCCATCATAGTGTGGACGAGTTCTCTAATTTCAACGGTATACTACGTTGAAGACCAGACAGTTCCTAGATCTTGATGAAGATGTTTCCCTATGTCATAGTGTGGACGAGTGCTATAACCTAAACGATATACTACGTTGAGCACTAGTCAGTTCCTAGATCTTGATGTTTTCCTCCGTCATAGTGTGGACGAGTTCTGTAATTTCAACGGTATACTACGTTGAAGACCAGACAGTTCCTAGATCTTGATGAAGATGTTTCCCTACATCATAGTGTGGACGAGTGCTATAACCTCAACGGTATACTACGTTGAGCACTAGTCAGTTCCTAGATCTTGATGTTTTCCTCTGCCATAGTGTGGACGAGTTCTCTAATTTCAACGGTATACTACATTGAAGACCAGACAGTTCCTAGATCTTGATGAAGATGTTTCCCTATATCATAGTGTGGACGAGTGCTATAACCTCAATGGTATACTATGTTGAGCACTAGTCAGTTCTTAGATCTTGATGTTTTCCTCCGTCATAGTGTGGACGAGTTCTCTAATTTCAACGGTATACTACGTTGAAGAACAGATAGTTCCTAGATCTTGATGAAGATGTTTCCCCCCAATTGAATTATGGACAGGTTCTTAAGACTCAGTCGAGGCATTCTCTCAGTTGAAGTACAAGTAAGTTCCTAAATCTCAACAAAAGTTAGGCTTCCCCATCGGAATCTTCTACAACAACAAGTATGCAAGTTCTCGCTAAGGAATCTCTTATGCGATTGTCACTCCTGCAGATGGCATATGTAAATCCATCCTCCTACCAACAATCTCCAAATGGCCTCTGTAAGCCCATTCCCGACATCATAATGCTGATACTACACCATGCGAGTGCAAATTTCTGGGCACTCTAGTGTTTAATTATCTTCCACCTTCGGATCACGAAAGGCTCGAAAGCCAATCTATATCCTCAAGTTTAAGAAAATTGAACAAGGGCAACTGTTGTACCCCAAAATTTTCCCTCCCATATTTCCTAAGACATTTCAAGAATAACTCCCAAGTTGCTCAAGATAGCTCAAGAGTTGGACAGCCAAATCACCTCCTAAGGTAGTCAACCTCAAATTAGGGTTTTGTGTTGCATCAAGGTCCTTGCATCTAAATGGACTCAAGTGCTCCCCAATGTCCTAATATTCTCTCAAGTTCATCCATGTAAAATATCAAGCCTTGCAGAGAAAGTTTGGTCAGTCAATTGCTCAAGAGGTCCAAAAATCGACTGTGCTAGGACAAAAGTCAACTGTGATCTACAAACAGACAAACCTCAAGATTTTTTGTCAACATTCTCATTTTGAAGGATAATTCATCATTTGATCAAGGGTTTATCATGATTCATCAAGGATTGCTCAAGATTCATCTAGATTCAAAAGTTGCTAAATTAGGGTTTTACAGGAAAAGTCAACTCAACTTTGACCAAGCATAACTTTCTCATACTTTATGAGAAATGACCCATCCAAAGCTCATTTTGAAGAGGGTGCAATTTACTACAATCCATATTCACACCCCAAGATCAATAAATGCACTCAAAAAAAGTTAAAATTTTGGACATTATAGGTCATTTTTGAAAGTCAACAAAAACACATTTTTTTCCAAAGCTTATAACTTGAGAATGGAACATCAAAATTAGATGAGACCAAAATTTTTGGTTAGAGGACATCTCAAGGTTTCTAAAAAGTCCAAGAACACCTCCAAAAGTTCAAAATTGAAGAAGTTATGCATTGTTGAAGTTGGGCATTTTTCCAAAATTGCCAAAAGTCAACTATCCCCAAAACTTCAAATTTTGTCAAATGGGCCCTATTTTTTCCACTTGATTTGATCTTGTCACACCACACACGTGTCATATCTTCAGTTTTGTGCCAATTTATTATTTTTCTATTTTATTTTATTTTTATTGATTTAATTCATTTTTAATCAATTTAAATCAAAATAAAATCTAAATATTAATAACTTGTGATCTTTTTTATTGATACAACTTTCAATTACCATGATGGATACAATCAAATTCGTACCATGCCATATTGTGAACAAAATATTTGATTTGGGACAATTTTGGAAGCTTTGTTAATGGTGATCAAATCAAATCTCAAATCATCAATTCACATGGATTCAAAGCCCAATTCTTGACCTAATTGCTTCCCTTATACTCACACAAGCTAGACACACACAATACATGACCTGAAAGCTGCACAAACGGCCAGACCAAAACTAAAAAAAAGCTTAAAAAGTGTGGGATCGAAATCTTGCTTGGAGTCCAATTCAAGGAAAAAGCTCAACGTAGCCTTCTTGCCTGACGTCCACTGAAGCCAAAGCAATCAGAATCAAGCCATGAAACATCCCCAATCGCGCTGTAAGTCCTCATGAACATGGCCCTGTACACGAAAACATAACCTCTCATTCTTGCATCTTTTTGATAAAACGTTGGTATATTCATGACTCTTGCATGATTTCTAAACATTCTGCAATATTCAATTAAGTTTTTATAGCTTATAACCCACTAGCCGGTTCTAGGGTTCTTGGTATGCATTTTTGGGCATTTTGTTTTCAGGAAAAATTAGGTCAAATAATGGCCATGGTTGTGTTCAGGGAGGAGAAACGGGTATGGGGATGATCTTAGTTCGCATTTATATGGCCTGGAAGTTGTTTTAGGATGAACCCACGAATCTTGCTGCGGATAAAAATCCGCAGGTAAGAAACCAGTGTTTCAACGAAGAAGACGCTGACGCGTCTCCCTCCCATTCGTCCTTTCAAATTTCGCGCGCTTTATATTTTATTTACAGCATATTGATTGTTTTATGCATATAATATTCTCCACTTATCCATTTAACAAAAGCGTGCAATGGCTCAGTTGGTGGAGGCGTTACTGGATTGTCCAATGGGACCTGGGTTCGAATCCCATGTCCCCCAATACATTTGTTTAATTTTTCTTCAGGCAATTGCATGTGATTTCCAAAGCGTGGTCCACCATACTCCTCATCCCATCAGGCGCCAGATGGCCTCCAGGCCAAATCCAATGGCCAAGATTGAGCGCCTGGAAAGTCAAAACAAGGCTTGTATGAATTGGGCCAAACAATTGCTCTTCACACCCTGATCCAGGCCCAGCACCCCCTTCTTTGGTTATTTCTTTTCTCTTTATATTTCTTTTATTTAATTGTTTTTGTTAATTTATTTTTTATATTTTCACTAACCAATTAATTCTTTTTCCCATAAAATCCGAAAACAAAAAATATTATTTTTATTAAAATTAAGTTCACCTTTATCTTTGTAAATAAATTAATTCAATTAATTTAGTATTAATTAGGTTTAAATTTTAATATCTTTTTGCAAAATAATTAAAATTAATGTAGAATTAGGTTTTTACTAACTTTTAATCAAATTTTATTTTATTTTATTTCCTTTAATATCAAAAAATCCAAAAATATTTTCATTAATTAATTTAATTGTTAATTTAGATCTAGTTTCTTTTAAATTCAAAAAATAACAAAAAAATCTCCTTCTTTAAAAAAAAGGGTCAAAACCCTAAAAAATACGCCGATTTAATTTTCTCACACGCGTATCATTTTATCCAATATTGTAATTGCTTTCGGTATGTAATAGCTTTTAATTAGGACTTTAATCATTTATCGCTTTATTTTATTTTCCGCAATTTAAATTAAAGGGTTTGTTTTTGGCGATGTAAATACCCGACGACGCCTTGTAATAGTTTAGATTTAATTTCCGCAATTTAAATTCCACAACTATACACTGTTAGATGTTTGATAATAGGGAATGTATGACAAGATCAAATGTATGAACTTAAAATCAACATAGCTCACCCATGACATGTACAAAGATAATATAACCGAAATAACACACTCGCATATGCACACTCTTAGGGTACACCTCACCTGGTTGCCTTCGAACGTGGTCATTGAGTATAGGAAGTTTTAGAGGTCGCCCTCTTGTCCAAAGATCATAGTTGCCTCGAAACAGTTGCCTCGGAAAAATGATCTAAGACATTAGGGTTACCGCTAAGGCGTCCTAACATTGCTTTAGTGACCACACGTCCCTTAATCGAATTGACCCTAAAACTCCAACGACGATGCTACCTACTCATCAATAGTGGGATAGCATTGTCTAAAGGATATTTGTACAGATTAATTCCTTTTTCGAGTAGGTAGATGGTTCTTAAGTACTTGCTCCTTTTAAAACAAAATAAAACTTTTCGCACTTACAAACAAAAACTCTTTTCAAACCCACAAACACAAAGAAGAGCAAATTTTGAAAACACAATGAGCAAGTACGTAAGAGCCTGTGGATAACCACAGATAGAAAGGGTGCTAACACCTTCCCTTTCTATAATTTACCTCCCGAACCCGAGAAACATCTCGAAAAAAGGAATTTTTCTGTGCTTTTTTCCTTTCCTTGTTGGATAAAATAAAAGACAGTGACGACTCTTGCTTACCGCGACATTTTGCGAAAACAAACGCAAAACACGAACCAGTATTCCAAAACAGTCAGTTCTCATTCCCACCGATCACAGGGGATAGTCATGAAGAAGACAACAGTCTGGAGATTGATGAAGCCGAAGCTGACTACTCTGAGGAACAATCTCCTCCCACTGATGACATGTACAAACAGCTGGAGGATCGCCTCAGTGCTATGGAGATTCAACAGATACCCGACTTGGATTTAGGAGACATGGGTTTAGTTTCTGGAGTGGTCATCCCCCAAAGTTCAAAATCCCTACCTTTGTCTTGTACGGTGGAGTCTCTTGCCCTAAGATGCACTTAAAGTCTTATGTCTGCAAGATTCATCCATACACAACTGATCAAGAGCTTTGGATCCATTTATTCCAAGAGAGCTTAGTTGGAACACAACTTGAATGGTTCTATCAATTGGAGGGTTCTCGCATCCATACTTGGGAGGATCTAGCTGCTGCTTTCTACAAGTAGTACAGATACAACGCTGATCTTGCACAAACTCGTGTGCAATTGCAGAACATGACCATGGGTTCCAACGAGAGCTTCAAAGGATACACCCAAAAATTGAGAGATCTGGCTGGTAGGGTGCAGCCCTCATTAACTGACAAGGAGCTGATTGACACCTTCATGGGAACCTTGACGGGAACTTTCTTCAAACACCTAATCGGAAGCTTCTCGGTCGGGTTCACCGAGCTAGTAATGACTGGAAAAAGGGTCGAAGCTGGCATCAAAAGTGGAAATATCCAAGGAGTTACACCTTGTGATGCTCACAAAAAGCCATACAATGGGAAGAACAAGTCCAATGATGTGTATGGTCAAAAGAGTCGTCATGATCAACATGTAGGGGAAATTCTGATCTCTAATCCTACACCTGTTCAACAAATACAGAGCAATAGGCGTAGGGTAAGATATCAAGAAAGGCAGTACACTAACATCAACATGCCTTTGTCTCAAGTGTTACAACATTTGTTGAAGTTGAAGTTGATCACACCAAAGGACCCTCCTCAAAATCCCGATACCTCCTCTTATAAGTACAATCCAAACGTAAGATGTGCCTACCATTCTGATAGTCCTGGACATGACACTGACAGTTGTTGGACTTTGAAGAACAAGATTCAAGATTTGATTGACACCAAGGAGATTGAGTTTGACCCTCCGGACACTCCAAACGTGATCACTGCTCCTATGCCAAATCATTGAGAGCGTCTTGTTCATTTTGGATTTTCAATTGTAATTTCTCTTATTATTCAAACAATTATCTATTAATGTCAAACTTTGTTTCATTAATGCATTGCATATGTTTGTATTGATTTGATCCACTCATTTTCATTACATTTAAACTATGCTTTTTACTCACTTTATGACATTCAACTCTTGCTAAAAGTTACAAGCCTTTAGAGGGAGGATGACGAAAATGATGCCATAATCTCATACAGTATGCTTTTGAACCGACCTTGCTGATGATGTACATGCGTTCTGTTGTACCCCAAAATTTTCTCTCCCATATTCTTCAAAGATTTGTCAAGATCAGACACCAGATGGTTCAAAATCTCTCAAAGGTTGCACAGTCCAATTGCCTCCTAACATAGTCAAAATTAGGGTTTTGGTTATGGCAAAGAAAATGAGGTTTCCAAGGGTCCAATCAAGTCCCACATGCCTACATACATTGTCAAGCATCCATATGCCAAGTTTCAAGACTCACAGCACCAAGTTGCACAGTCAAAAACCCTAATTGCTCCACAGTCAAATGTAGGGGCAAAATGGTCATTTGACAGTGAAAAGTCAAAATTTTTGGTAAACATCTTATTTTGAAGCCACAAACATCATTTGATCAATTCTTGATCATGATTTCACAAGTATGGCTCAAAAAGTCTCAAGATGCAAAAGTTTCTATTTTTGGACAGTTGAAAAAGTCAACTGCAAATTGACTAGGGCATAACTTCTTCATGGTTTATCAGAAAAATCCCATCCAAAGCTCATTTTGAAGAAGATGACATTTACTACAACTCATCTTCACACTTCAAGTCCAAAAAATACTCTCACAAAAAGTTATCAATTTCAACATTATAGGTCATTTTCAAAAGTCAACAAAAAATCACTTTAAGTCAAAGACCATAACTTGAGATTGGTAAATCAAAATGACATGGTACCAAAGACATTGGTTAGAGGACTTCAAGACCTTTCCAAAATGTCCAAGAACATGTTCATAGCTTCAAAATTGAGCAAGATATGCCTTGTAGAAGTTGAGAAATTTTTGGGAATTTTGAAAAGTCAACTTTGCACAAAAGGCTTCAAAAATGCTAATGGGCCACAAATTCTTCCATGAATCATTACCCAAAGGCTATGCACGACCCACTAAGCTCAAAGGGAGTTATTTTCTTATTTTTGATTAATTATTTGAATTTTTATTATCATTAATTCATTTAATTAAATTTAAATATAAGAAAAATACCAAATCATGTTTTTAAATCTTTTTTATGCAGCAAATATCTTCCACACATGTAAGAGATTTCGTGCATCAATCAACAAGGCCAAATCTTCCATAATTGGCAAGTTTTCCATGGCAAAAAGATTGAAAAAAGATGTGAAAAAATCAAAGATTGGAATCATAAATTCATGGACTATGGGCTTGGCTTTTTGACCTAATTTCACTCAAATACTTATACACAAGCTAACCCTATTCCATTACACACGAAAGAGCTGCTAGAGAGGCATAACCAAATTGCATTTTTTCCATAAAAAGTTGAAATCTGAAATCCTAGTCAGAGGACAATTCAAAGCTCCAAAAGCATTCCAATACATTGCCAAAGCATCCAGGAGTCGATTACAATCAAAACCAGGTCTCCATACCCCAAGAATTGGTAGAACATAATCGTCTTCTTCATGAACATATCCATAATCGTTTTTTAATTTACATGTGTTGTACCCCAAAATTTGCCCTCCCATATTCTTCAAGAAATTGCCAAGTCAAACTGCAAAGTTCCCCAAGGGTTGCACAGTGCAAAGGCCTCCTAAGCAGTCAAGATTATGGTTTGTGTTCTGATCAAGAAAAGGAAGTTTTCAAGGGCCCAATCAAGTCTCATATGCCTACAAATATGGTCAAGCATCCTCATACCAAGTTTCAAGACATTCAGCTCAAAATTGCACAGTCAAAACCCTAAATTGCACTACAGTCAACTGTAGGGGCAAAATGGTCATTTGACAGTCAAAAGTTCAAATTTTTGGTCAACATATCATTTTGAAGCCACAAACATCATTTGATCAATGCTTGATCATGATTCTCAAAATTTGGCTCAAAAATCATCAAGATGCAAAAGTTTCCTTGTTTGGACAGCTGAAAAAGTCAACTGTAAATTGACCAGGGCATAACTTTCACATGGATTATCAGAAAAATTCCATCCAAAGCTCATTTTGAAGAGAAAGACATTTCCTACAACTAATATTCATACTTCAAGTCCAAGAAATGCTCTCACAAAAAGTTATCAATTTCAACATTATAGGTCATTTTCAAAAGTCAACAAAAAGGGACTTTAAGTCAAAGGCAATAACTTGATATTGGTAAATCAAAATGACATGGGACCAAAGGCATTGGTTAGAGGACTCAAAGACCTTTCCAAAATGTCCAAGAACATGAGAAAAGCTTAAAAATTGAGCAAGTTATGCCTTGTGGAAGTTGGGAAACTTTTGGATATTTTGAAAAGTCAACATTGATTCAAATGACCTAAAATTGCTAATGGGCCCATTTTTCTTCCATAATTCATCATCCATGGCATGTGCACGACCACTTGGCCCAAAGGGAAGTATTTCTTCATTTTTTATTTATTTATTTGAATTTTTATTTATATTAATTCATTTAAATCAAATTAAATATATGAAAAATGCTAACCTAAGTTTTCCAATCTTTTTGTACATGTTTTATCCTCAAGATTTCGTGCATATGCAAATAAGGAAAGATTTGGGGAGATTGGATATGATTGAGAGCAAAAAGCACATGGAAAAAGATTGAAAAAAATCTTTGAAAATCAATTTTCAAAAACCATCATTGCAAGAGATTTGGATCAATATTCTTAACCTAATTCACTACTACATATGCAAGGATCACAACCCTAATCAAAGGACACGCGCAGTTGCTCAGAAAAGCCATTATCAAACTTGAAAATTTTGCAAAGAAACTCAATTCGGAAAACCACTTTCTAGGGCGATTCAAGGCCTAATTTTTGTTTCATTAGCTTGCTGAAGGTTCATAGGACATATTCCAATCACAAACATTCATCAAAGCTTGAAGAATTGGTAACATGAACCGCCCCTGTACAGAAAAAAATCCATGATCGTGCATCCTCATTCATGCGTTCATTACAAGTTTTAATTGTTGATTTACATTCCTCATGCTATTCTGAAGCTAACCCATGCGTTTAATTGTGTTTTTATGCCTTGTATACGATTTCGCCATTGTCAATTTTTAGGGTTTACAGGACTTGGAAATAGGGCTTTTGAAACAAAGAAAAATTGGCCTTCAAGACCCATATCATTAGAATCAGCACGTTCAGACGATTACAAAGCTATGCTCGCGCTCAATTTATGAGCGTCCTAGGCCTATTCACTATTTTCTGGAAAGTGGCCTAGGAGAACACTTGAAAACCGTGGCCAATGTGTTCTTGTTTCAGAAAAAATAAAACCAGCGAGGAAGACGATATCGTGGCATATGTTGGTTGGTCAGTTTAAACTTTGCGCGCTTTAACCCACTAACACCTTGGCTTTCTTTTATATTATTTGTTCGTTATTAATATATCAAACGTGTAAACTGGCTCAGCTGGCAAGGCGTAGTGGTGTTAATCCTCATGACCTGGGTTCGAGCCCCAGGTCTTCATACTTTCCATATATTATTTTGCAATTCATGTTCCCATGCAGGCTCAACATCAAAGCATACCATACACTGCCAAATCAAGCGTGCCACGTCCATCTTGAGATCAATCCAAAGGCTGAGAGTTAGAGAATAGCATGGACTTGAGTCAACATGCCAGCACGCGTCCAGCAAAGGTCAACAAGGCCATGCTAAATGGGCCAGGTCTCTTGGACTATACCTCCCATTTGGGGTCTGAACCCCCTAGGTTTGTCAATTTATTTTCTTTCTTTTTTTATTATGTATATTTTCTTAATTATTGCTTTATTTAATTAATTAATTATTTCCATAAAAAACCTAAAATACACAAAAAAAATCAGAAAAGAGAAAAGGTAATAAATATTTGATCTTAGTATTTTCTTAAATAAATTTACATGTAATTAAATTTAGTCTTAAATTAGGTTTGCAATTTTAATTCTTTTCATAATAAAATCTAAAAAACATAGAATTAGGTTTAATTAATAATTTTTCATCTTTTTATTTTTCTTTCATGAATAATTAAATAATTGAATTTTTTTTTTATAATCAAATTTGCATATAAAAATTAGGGTTAAGTTTAGGTTAAAAACTTCAATATTTTTAATAAATTAAAAGCCACTAGAATTAGGGTTTGCATCTTATTTTAATTAATTCTTTTTCTGTTAAATCCCAAAATACTAAAAAATACCAAAAACAAGTTCTTTCTTTCTTTTAATTTAATTAATTCTTAATTTCAATTTAACTTGAAAAAGGGTCCAACGCCCTCGTTTCGATTTGATTATTAATTCGCATATTTATTTCTTTCGTATAATATTTGTGTATCTCTCCCGAAGCCATGTAATTACTTTTCTCGCACTCTTCTTTTATTTTCTTTATTTCATGTCAAATCGGGTCCTGGTCAATTTTGGCGATGTGGACCCGCGCCATTTGTAATAGCTTAGAATTTACTTTTCCCGCAAACTTTTTAACTGTTAATCAAAAGCATGAAAGAATGTATGGACAAAATAAAAACAAGCGTAGAACACCAATAACATGACAAGATCAATGCAAATGAAAACGACACACAAATCACACACCACCCCTAGGGTACGCCTCACTGTTGCCTTGCCTCGAAAGGTGATCGTCGAGTAGAGGATGTCTTAGTAAGTCCTCATGATCCGGGAACCTGGCATGAGGGTAGCTTCTAAGGTGTCTTCCCATTGTTCTGGTGATCACCATGTCCCGAACCTCGAATTGACCCGAACACCTCCAATGGTGGTGCTACCTACCTCTCAATGGTGGGATGGCACTACTTTAAAGGACATTTACACAGACGAATTCCTTAGGGTAGGTAGACGACTCTAGATACTTGCTCTAAATTTCAAAACAAAACAAAATACTTTTCACACCAACACATTTTCAAAAAGCTTTCGAAAGCAATTTTTCAAACACTCTTGAGGACTGATACAAGAGTCGAACTGGAATTTTCAAAGAAACTTTTTAAACCCACAGTTGAAAAGCAAACAAACCATTTTTGAAAACACAAGTGAGCAAGTATCTAAGAGCCCATGGATAACCATGGATAGAAAGGGTGCTAACACCTTCCCTTTCTATAATCTACCTCCCGAACCGAGAGCAATCTCTATAAGGAATTTTTCTGTGCTTTTGTCCTTTCCATTTGGAGAAAATAAAAGACAGTGGCGACTCTTGCTTACCGCGACATTTCGCGAACCAGCGTTAAACAGTCAGTTCCAGATCCACCGATCACAGAACTGGCGACTCTGCTGGGGACATATTTATAAAGTGAGGTGTACCTTAGGGTTAGTTCATAACTGTGTTTTCAATTGTATTGACTTGTCTGTTTTAAATTTGTGGGTTGCATGGGAGTTACATAGATCCTAACCCGGATCTAGGGATACCCTGTTTAGGTAGCATAAGCTGTGAGGGACCTGTCCGGCGTAGACCGACACGGGTGAAACAGTGGCTACGTTGGTGTGGCACCTTGGTATGTACCGATATCCCTTGTGTTGCAACGAGGAGAATATGGGTCTTTTGAGGAGTCATTAAGCACCAACAACCTTAGGAACCTTAATTGAACTATCTTGGCCTCTTTAGGGTAGTGAGATAACTGACTTTGGTGCAGTCCGAGGTTGGTTGATACTCGATACTACACTCAATTGAGGGTTGCTTTCCTGGAATATTTCGGTCGCCAGTTCAGTGGCTAAATCGAAACGATGAACAACGAAAGCAATCCCGTGATATTGGGAACCTTAGAACCCGGTTACTTCTAATAGGACAGGTTGAGCCCACCAACTTCAAGAGGGTAATACCCAGACCCCATGCTGGCCTAAACCCCAAGGGTTTCTCTTGTGTGACTTGTGTGCATTCGTACTTGACTACTTGCATGCTTGTTATCTGACACATGAACTTCTTGCAGGTTTTGTTTATAGTCCTTAATTAAGACTCATAACAAAGTTCACCAAGTTTCTTGCAGGGTTTGTTTTAGTCCTTAATTGGGACTCATGACAAGTATACTGAATCTCTTGCAGGGTTTATTTATAGTCCTTAATTGGGACTCATAACAGGGTTTACCTACATCACCCCCATGCATAGCATAACATCATACCATTGCATACATCCTAACCCATTTCAAGGATCTCAAGGGCTTGTGATGCAGGTCATGATGAACCAAACATCTAGCAAGGGGCAAAGAGGATTTATTTTCCTCTAGCCAAAGTTGTCAGAGGCTATGACCCACTTGATATGGTGAGCTCTGACTCTTGAAGAAGGTTCCCTTAACCAAGGTTGTTTGGAAATCAAAACCAGACATGATGACTAAAGTCAGAGGCCATGACCCACTGGATATGGTGAGCCTTTGACCCTTGGAAGAAAGACTCTCAACAAATACGAAGTTCTTTCAATCAAGCTACCGGATCCAGATGCTAACCAATTTTCTTGTTTACCCCGCGAGGTCCTTGAAAACATTGTATGCATGTCATACACATCATTGCATAACAGGTATCTTTGTTGCAGGTCACTTACCTTTCTCGCTGTTTATTTCAGCAATGGCCCTCCAACCAGATAACCAGGACCTTCTTGCTCAAGAGACTCGGTTCGGGGAAATCCTCCTGAATCTATCCAAGGGGAAGGAGGAGCTAAGGACACTTCTTATGGGGACTTTTGTCAAGAACAGTGCTGAGGATGAGAGGCTGAAACACCTGCAAGCTGAGATGGATACAATGAAAGCCCAGATGCTGGGGCAGAGGAATGCCATTCAAGGCTTAGCTCGAAGACAAGATGAGCTCCGGTTTCTCGTCAACCAACTGCTTCAGGGTAACCAACTGGGGCAAACATCTAAGGGTAAAAAGCCAGTCATCGTTCGACCATCTTTGAGACAAAGAGGCAAAGAGAAAGCTCCTCATATGGCTCCAGTATCACCAATTCAGTATCAACCTCACCAGCTTCAGCCAGACAAGCCCAAAAGGCAATTCACCAAGCTCAACGTGTCGCTGCCTCAAGCCTTACGACAACTGCTGAGGTTGAACTTGGTAACTCTAAAGGATCCTCCTAAGAATCCCAACAGGACACCTTCAAGGTATAACCCCAACGCTCACTGCGCTTATCATTCTGACAGCCCGGGGCATGCTACAGAGGATTGTTGGACTTTGAAGAATAAAATCCAGGACCTAATTGAGGAAGGAGCTGTGGAATTCACCCAAGATGGCCAGGCTGAGTGCTTCTACCATCCCCAGGAGGCACCATTTGCAGTAACAAGCCCTGAGACTGGAAGACTTGTGTTTATTAGAATTTTCAAGTTGTAACTTTCTTTTAACTGTTCAAACATTTATTCATGATTAAACATTGTTATTTCATTAATGCATCGCATATGTCTGTTCTGAAACAATATATTCGTATTCACTAAATGCAAACTATTTTCATATTTTTTCTGACGTCAACTCCTGATCTAAAATTCTAAGCCTCTTGAGGGAGGATGACGAAAACGATACCACGATCTTTACAGTATGCTTTTGAACAGACCCCGTTGATGAGGTACATGCATTGTTTCAATTCCTAAACACTGGAGTTATAAGGAAGATAATCCCTCGTCAACCCATCTGAGCCAAAGAAGTAGGAGTTTTTCTTTTCAAAATTTAAAACCCTTAATCATAACCTGGGGCAGGGTAGTCTCTCAGTTGATCCAAGTGCATAACGAATGGCACCAAAGAGATCCTTACGAAAAAAGAAAGACAATGATGGTTCAGAACAATCAAAAGGACAGGCAGTCATTATCAAAAAAATCATAAACGAAAAGCCCAAGAAGTCAAAACCTATAAAAAGGGACTTATGAAATTGGGGCATCCCGCTGACTGTAATTCCAAAAAGGAAACAGTTCAGGCAAAAAATAGGGATAACGAAATCAAAAATAAAGAGGTCCTACAAACCCTCAACAAAAAAGAAATGACTGCCTAATCAAAATATACTGTCAATATCCGAACCATCGCTGGTATATCAAAGCAAAGACTCAAACAAAGTCTAACGTATGATCAACTGAGTTTAGGTTTGGAGAACATCACGAAGAGCGGGTGGGTACAAATAAAATTTGAGCCTTTATCCTTTGTTTCTTAAACCGTGAACCAGGCCACGTTACAACCCTAAAAAGTCCTAGCTGAAGCATGGGTTAGTTCGAAAGCATACTGTTACGAAAGGTATCCTGACTCCTTAAGGCTTGCGGTAAAATAACGAGTTGACATCACAGTTTACAAAATTGCTTGTTTTACTGAAAAATGCATTTTCAAAATCTTCAAGACAGACATAAGCTTTGCATTTTTAATATAACATTGATTGCATATGCCTATTTGTTTGAACAGCATAGAAGTTCGCACGACGAATATCTGATGAACAAAAGCACTCCCAAACAAGGGGCATGACATGATCATTGTCCGTCATCTGGGGCAGTTAAGTCAAGATTCAGAGAATCTCTCAAATGCCAAATAGCCTGGGGCAAATCTCCATCTAGATCACTTGGGGCATTGGACGATCAAGCATCTTCTGGTAGCATGGCAACATAATACTACCAACAGTGACAACTCCCTGAACGCGGACATAGTCGAAAAAATACTACGCAAAATCAAAGACCCGCTAGGTTGACACACCTAGGCAAAAATAAGGGCTTCCGGCGAACCAAAAGGGTTTGGGCAAAAATAAGGGATGAAATGAAAAAAATCTGTACACCCGGCAAGTCGAAAACCTGAAAAGGCGGCTTGGGCAAAAATGGGTATCCCGGTGGACTGAAAACCCGAAAGGGCGGTCTAGGCAAAAATTAGGGATCAAAGCGTACGACTATGTCCCGGCATCTTGTCACTTGCCTATCAGAAGAAGAGTTTGTCCATCAACAACTACCAGCACCTCCACAGGTCTTCCTCCCCCACCTCAGAAACAGGGGCAATAAGGAGTTGTCCAAACGATCTAATTGCTCCGTCCACAAGATACAAGGTAGGACATAACCAGTGCATCTTAATTCCCCAGAGAGTAAGTCAGCAGTCAGTGCATTCTTCTCCAAACATATTTATCAAATCTCAAGGAAGTTGAGTACCCTCCAGTAGATATCAATATTCCCCAGCAGCATGTATATCCTTAACAAGCGTCCCCGGCAGTCTTGGTCTAAAGATTGTTCCCCGGCGGCATATCAACATTCAAAGGAATCACTTCCCCAGCATATCAAAACTTCCCCAGAAAAGTCCAATCTAGTTCCCCAGGAAAATTGAAATTCATCTCCCCAAGCAGTAAGCTTACCCCCAGTAAATTCTGGAAGCTTATCCCTCGCAGAGCACGAACGCGTCGCCCGGCTTTATTTAAAGAGTTATTTCCTTAACAGGATATAACTGGGTTATCCTCAGCCAAAAGCCACGGAAAGAGCGTCCCCGACGAAGTCTTCTTATCCCCAGCGAAGTCTGTTAACACTTCCAACAATAAGGGTATCCCCAGCAAGTTACCATCAACAATTCAGCAAAAGCATCCCTCTCCCCACAGAGTATCACCCCCCAGCATGGTCGCTAGAGTATTTTTCTCCCTGCAGAATCTTCCATTTGCCAAGTTTATTCCTCAACGGAGTCATCTTCTCCTACCGATATTCTTGCAGCTATCATCCCCAGCAGAAGCAAAATCTATTCTTCAACAGCAGCCCAGGATATGACTTCCCGGCACCCGTCAAGGATTTACTTTCCTAGACGAAAAAAATATTCATAAAACATCACATACATCATTATAGCATGCATAGACGCATCATATCATACAGATCTCATTTATGTTGAGAACATCATTGCTTGATCCCTATCATGCATTGCATATGACTGACTTTTACCTTTCAGGAAAGATTCAGCTAAATTCTCAATCATATTTCAAGACCTAGACCGGTTCAGTTAATCGACTCCAAAGATTTCTTATCCAGTCATAGGCCTTCTCTAGTCCAGCTAAATCGACTCCCAACAGATTTTTCTGATGAAGACTCAGTAGAAGTTATCAGATTATAAGTTCCTATTGGTTCTCTCTCCGACGGTGCATGAGATTTCCATTTTAGGTTTTTCTTTCAGATTATATTTTCCTATTGGTTCTCTCTCCGACGGTGCATGAAATTTCCATTTTAGGTTTTTCTTTGAGATTATAATTTCCTTTTGGTTCTCTCTCCGACGGTGCATGAGATTTCCATTTTAGGGTTTTCTTTGAGATTATAATTTCCTATTGGTTCTCTCTCCGACGGTGCATGAGATTTCCATTTTAGGTTTTTCTTTAAGATTATAATTTCCTATTGGTTCTCTCTCCGACGGTGCATGAGATTTCCATTTTAGGTTTTTCTTTAAGATTATAATTTCCTACTGGTTCTCTCTCCGACGGTGCATGAGATTTCCATTTTAGGGTTTTCTTTGAGATTATAATTTCCTATTGGTTCTCTCTCCGACGGTGCATGAGATTTCCATTTTAGGTTTTTCTTTAAGATTATAATTTCCTATTGGTTCTCTCTCCGACGGTGCATGAGATTTCCATTTTAGGGTTTTCTTTGAGATTATAATTTCCTACTGGTTCTCTCTCCGACGGTGCATGAGATTTCCATTTTAGGGTTTTCTTTGAGATTATAACTTCCTATTGGTTCTCTCCCTGACGGTGCGTGAGATGATAATTCCATTTTAGGTTTTTCTCAGACGTTCGAGATTATAACCGCCTATGATTCCCTTCCCGATACTGCGAAGATGGTAATTCCCACCAAGATTTTCTCAACGAGCGTTGTTGAAGTTAAAGTCACCCAAGGTTCTCTTACCGTTCATGCTAAGGTAGTAACCATCCCTGGTTCACTCATCATCTTGCGAAGCTCCAGACTCAGCTCCTGTAACCAGGCAGGACACATCTATACCAAGCATCTGAAAACCAGCTCCTGCAACGTGTCAGGTACTCATTTCTCTTTTGCAGGTATGCAGGTTCTCGCTAGGGAATCTCTTACGCGATCAACATCCAGATGGCCTCTATAAGCCCATCCTCCTATTCATCAATCTCTAAACGACATCTGTAAGCCCATTCCCACCATCACTGCTACTATGTGAGCGCAAATTTCTGGGCACTCTAGTGTTCAATCATCTTCTACCCTCGGATTACGAAAGGCACGTCAGCCAATCTGCATCCTCAGGTCTAAGAAGATTGAACAGGGGCAACTGTTGTACCCCAAAATTTTCCCTCCCATATTCTTCAAGAAATTGCCAAGTCAAACTGCAAAGTTCCCCAAGGGTTGCACAGTGCAAAGGCCTCCTAAGCAGTCAAGATTAGGGTTTGTGTTCTGATCAAGAAAAGGAAGTTTTCAAGGGCCCAATCAAGTCTCATATGCCTACAAATATGGTCAAGCATCCTCATACCAAGTTTCAAGACATTCAGCTCAAAATTGCACAGTCAAAACCCTAAATTGCACTACAGTCAACTGTAGGGGCAAAATGGTCATTTGACAGTCAAAAGTTCAAATTTTTGGTCAACATATCATTTTGAAGCCACAAACATCATTTGATCAATGCTTGATCATGATTCTCAAAATTTGGCTCAAAAATCATCAAGATGCAAAAGTTTCCTTGTTTGGACAGCTGAAAAAGTCAACTGTAAATTGACCAGGGCATAACTTTCACATGGATTATCAGAAAAATTCCATCCAAAGCTCATTTTTAAGCGAAAGACATTTCCTACAACTAATCTTCATACTTCAAGTCCAAGAAATGCTCTCACAAAAAGTTATCAATTTCAACATTATAGGTCATTTTCAAAAGTCAACAAAAAGGGACTTTAAGTCAAAGGCCATAACTTGAGATTGGTAAATCAAAATGACATGGGACCAAAGGCATTGGTTATAGGACTCAAAGACCTTTCCAAAATGTCAAAGAACATGAGAAAAGCTTAAAAATTGAGCAAGTTATGCCTTGTGGAAGTTGGGAAATTTTTGGATATTTTGAAAAGTCAACATTGATTCAAATGACCTAAAATTGCTAATGGGCCCATTTTTCTTCCATAATTCATCATCCATGGCATGTGCACGACCACTTGGCCCAAAGGGAAGTATTTCTTCATTTTTTATTTATTTATTTGAATTTTTATTTATATTAATTCATTTAAATCAAATTAAATATATGAAAAATGCTAACCTAAGTTTTCCAATCTTTTTGTACATGTTTTATCCTCAAGATTTCGTGCATATGCAAATAAGGAAAGATTTGGAGAGATTGGATATGATTGAGAGCAAAAAGCACATGGAAAAAGATTGAAAAAAATCTTTGAAAATCAATTTTCAAAAACCATCATTGCAAGAGATTTGGATCAATATTCTTAACCTAATTCACTACTACATATGCAAGGATCACAACCCTAATCAAAGGACACGCGCAGCTGCTCAGAAAAGCCATTATCAAACTTGAAAATTTTGCAAAGAAACTCAATTCGGAAAACCACTTTCTAGGGCGATTCAAGGCCTAATTTTTGTTTCATTAGCTTGCTGAAGGTTCATAGGACATATTCCAATCACAAACATTCATCAAAGCTTGAAGAATTGGTAACATGAACCGCCCCTGTACAGAAAAAAAACCATGATCGTGCATCCTCATTCATGCGTTCATTGCAAGTTTTAATTGTTGATTTACATTCCTCATGCTATTCTGAAGCTAACCCATGCGTTTAATTGTGTTTTTATGCCTTGTATACGATTTCGCCATTGTCAATTTTTAGGGTTTACAGGACTTGGAAATAGGGCTTTTGAAACAAAGAAAAATTGGCCTTCAAGACCCATATCATTAGAATCAGCACGTTCAGACGATTACAAAGCTATGCTCGCGCTCAATTTATGAGCGTCCTAGGCCTATTCGCTATTTTCTGGAAAGTGGCCTAGGAGAACACTTGAAAACCGTGGCCAATGTGTTCTTGTTTCAGAAAAAATAAAACCAGCGAGGAAGACGATATCGTGGCATATGTTGGTTGGTCAGTTTAAACTTTGCGCGCTTTAACCCACTAACACCTTGGCTTTCTTTTATATTATTTGTTCGTTATTAATATATCAAACGTGTAAACTGGCTCAGCTGGCAAGGCGTAGTGGTGTTAATCCTCATGACCTGGGTTCGAGCCCCAGGTCTTCATACTTTCCATATATTATTTTGCAATTCATGTTCCCATGCAGGCTCAACATCAAAGCATACCATACACTGCCAAATCAAGCGTGCCACGTCCATCTTGAGATCAATCCAAAGGCTGAGAGTTAGAGAATAGCATGGACTTGAGTCAACATGCCAGCACGCGTCCAGCAAAGGTCAACAAGGCCATGCTAAATGGGCCAGGTCTCTTGGACTATACCTCCCATTTGGGGTCTGAACCCCATAGGTTTGTCAATTTATTTTCTTTCTTTTTTTATTATGTATATTTTCTTAATTATTGCTTTATTTAATTAATTAATTATTTCCATAAAAAACCTAAAATACACAAAAAAAATCAGAAAAGAGAAAAGGTAATAAATATTTGATCTTAGTATTTTCTTAAATAAATTTACATGTAATTAAATTTAGTCTTAAATTAGGTTTGCAATTTTAATTCTTTTCATAATAAAATCTAAAAAACATAGAATTAGGTTTAATTAATAATTTTTCATCTTTTTATTTTTCTTTCATGAATAATTAAATAATTGAATATTTTTTTTTATAATCAAATTTGCATATAAAAATTAGGGTTAAGTTTAGGTTAAAAACTTCAATATTTTTAATAAATTAAAAGCCACTAGAATTAGGGTTTGCATCTTATTTTAATTAATTCTTTTTCTGTTAAATCCCAAAATACTAAAAAATACCAAAAACAAGTTCTTTCTTTCTTTTAATTTAATTAATTCTTAATTTCAATTTAATTTCAAAAAGGGTCCAACGCCCTCGTTTCGATTTGATTATTAATTCGCATATTTATTTCTTTCGTATAATATTTGTGTATCTCTCCCGAAGCCATGTAATTACTTTTCTCGCACTCTTCTTTTATTTTCTTTATTTCATGTCAAATCGGGTCCTGGTTAATTTTGGCGATGTGGACCCGCGCCATTTGTAATAGCTTAGAATTTACTTTTCCCGCAAACTTTTTAACTGTTAATCAAAAGCATGAAAGAATGTATGGACAAAATAAAAACAAGCGTAGAACACCAATAACATGACAAGATCAATGCAAATGAAAACGACACACAAATCACACACCACCCCTAGGGTATGCCTCACTGTTGCCTTGCCTCGAAAGGTGATCGTCGAGTAGAGGATGTCTTAGTAAGTCCTCATGATCCGGGAACCTGGCATGAGGGTAGCTTCTAAGGTGTCTTCCCATTGCTCTGGTGATCACCATGTCCCGAACCTCGAATTGACCCGAACACCTCCAATGGTGGTGCTACCTACCTCTCAATGGTGGGATGGCACTACTTTAAAGGACATTTACACAGACGAATTCCTTAGGGTAGGTAGACGACTCTAGATACTTGCTCTAAATTTCAAAACAAAACAAAATACTTTTCACACCAACACATTTTCAAAAAGCTTTCGAAAGCAATTTTTCAAACACTCTTGAGGACTGATACAAGAGTCGAACTGGAATTTTCAAAGAAACTTTTTAAACCCACAGTTGAAAAGCAAACAAACCATTTTTGAAAACACAAGTGAGCAAGTATCTAAGAGCCCATGGATAACCATGGATAGAAAGGGTGCTAACACCTTCCCTTTCTATAATCTACCTCCCGAACCGAGAGCAATCTCTATAAGGAATTTTTCCGTGCTTTTGTCCTTTCCATTTGGAGAAAATAAAAGACGGTGGCGACTCTTGCTTACCGCGACATTTCGCGAACCAGCGTTAAACAGTCAGTTCCAGATCCACCGATCACAACATGCATTATTCATGAGTTTTAATTGTTGATTCTTGCTAATATTGATGTTCTGAAGCTATTGGTAATATTTAATTGTCCTAACAATGCTCGAAACGAGATTTGCCATTAACGTTTTCTAGGGTTTCAGAAGCTTCGAATTAGGGGTTTCTTCATATGGAAAAATCAGGCCACCAAACCTATGCCATTGAATTCGTAACATCCAGACGAAGCAAACTGACTACTCGCGCTCTTTTTATATTACAACATGGGCTATTCGCTATTTTTACATGTCTTGTTTAGTGGGGGTTTAAAACCCCCGCTACTTGTTTATATTGCAGGTAGAAAAAGGAAGAAGACGCGTGCGTGGCTTCATATGGTTGGACCATTCAAATAATTTAGCGCGCTTTTTGCTTTCTACCACTAACGCTTGTTTTTCTTTTATAATAATTATGCTTCATTATATTAACAGATGCGCGCATTAGCTCAGTTGGTGACTGAGGTGTCTTGCAGGTACTGGGACCTGGGTTCGATTCCCAGGTCCCCCCATATTATTCATGATTTTTGCATTAACACGTTCCCATGCAGTTCCCTTCAAATATTCCACCATGCATCCCAACGCTTAGGCTTGCCAAGTGTCTCTGATGATCAATCCAATGGCCATAACGTGAATTCCATGGTACACACTCAGTCAACCACATGCGTTCAAATTGGAAAAGTCAACAAGGCCTTGATTTCAGTGGGCCAAATTATTTTACAAAAAAACCTCCAAATGGGCCAGACACCCCCCAATGTTTGTATATTTTTTAATTTTCTTTTCTTTTCTTTTTCTAGTTCTTTTAATCATTTTTATTTAATTCACTTCAAATAATTTTCTTTTCATAATAAAACCAGAAAATAAAAAAACTAAAAAATATGTTTAATTAATATTTAATTCACTATTATTTTTTTGTAAATAAACTTTAATAGTTAACTTAGTTAATTTAGGTTTTAAAACTTTAATCTTTTTATTAATAAATTAAAATATGTAGAAATTAGGTTTTTTAACATTCTCATCTTTTTTCTTAAATAAATAATTTTCCCATTTATTATTACTATTAATTATTAAATATCTTTGTAAATAAATATGTAAATAATTAATTAGGATAAATTAGGTTAAACTTTAATATTTTTCATTAATAATTAAAAACAACTTAGAATTAGGGTTTCTCTTGATTTTTAATCTCTTTATCTCATAAATACCAAAAACTTTAAAAAAAAAAACAATTTCTTTTCTTTTAATTAAATAATAATTAAACTTTTAATTCAATTTAATTTCAAAAGGGTCCAACGCCCTCAAACATTCTATTTTTATTCCTTTCGCGCATTTATTCTTATTTTTTTCTTTGTGAATATTATGTAATTGTTCAAGCCATGTAATAGTAATTAGGAATTTATTTATTTTCCGCATTTTTTACCAAACGGGTCTTTGTTAATTTGGCGATGTATAGACCCGCGCCTTGTAATAGCGTAGGATTTTACTTTCCGCATTTAAACTTCCGCACTTTGAAACTGCTAACTTGCATGAAAGAATGAATGACTAATTAAAAGCAAGCGTAGATCACCATGATACATGTACAAGATAAATGCTAACATGAAAATAACACACAAATTCACACACCACTCTTAGGGTACGCCTCACCGTTGCCTTGCCTTCGAAACGTGGTCGTCGAGTATAGGACGTTTTAGTAAGTCCTTATGTCCATGACATGATCCAGTTGCCTCGAAACGGTTGCCTCGGAATTAAAAAGGATCAATGGCATAAGGGTAGCTTCTAAGGTGTCCTACTGTTGCTCTGGTGACCACACTGTCCCTAACAAACGAATTGACCCGAACACCTCCAACGGTGGTGCTACCTACCTCTCAATGGTGGGATGGCACTACCTTAAGGACTTCTACACAGCTTAATTCCTTAGGGTAGGTGGATGACTCATAGATACTTGCTCTATTCAAAAAACAAATCAAAACTCTTTTCACACCGACACTTTTCAAAAAGCTTTCAAAACAATTTTTCAAACACTCTTGAGGACTGATACAAGAGTCGATCTGAAATCTTTAAACGAAACTTTTTCAAACTCACTCACACTTGAAAAGCAAATAAACATTTTGAAAACACATAAGAGCAAGTATCTAAGAGCCCATGGATAACCATGGATAGAAAGGGTGCTAACACCTTCCCTTTCTATAAATCTACCTCCCGAACCGAGAAACTATCGCATAAGGAATTTTGCTGTGCTTTTGTCCTGTCCATGTTGGAGAAAATAAAAGACGGTGGCGACTCTTGCTTCCGCGAAATTTCGCGAACCAGCTTTAAACAGTCAGTTCCAGATCCACCGATCACACGTTCTTTCAAATCCTAAACACTGGAGTTATAAGGAAGATAATCCCTAGTCAACCCCTTTGAGCCAAAGAAGAAGAAGTTTTCTTTCTTACACAAATTGAAACTTTTAAGCACCAACCGACCTTAGAACCTTAAATGACCCAACTTGGCCAATAGAACAGTAGCAGTATGCTACGCCCATTGAGGCTAAACTCTCGTGATGGTTCTGGTTGCAAGAAAAGATTGCGATGCTGAAGTTATGACCGATTGAGGGTAGTCAGTGATATTGGGATCCTCTAGAACCCGGTTACTTCTGATAGGACAGGTCTTAACCAACAAACTGAAAGAGGGTAATACCTAGACCCCATGCTGGCCTAAACTCTAAGGGCTTATCTTGTGTGACTTGTGTGCCTTATCATGTTTGCCTTTGTGAATATTTGTGGTGTGCTTTATCATAACATCATGCCATCATAAACATTGCATGCATCCTACATAAGGACTGACCATTTCAAAGACAAGAGGGTTTCACCTTTGCTCTGTTTTGTAGGACATCATGATGCCTATGCGAAGGAACACTATCCAGTTCAATTTTGTTCACCCACCTGAGTTGCTTGAAGAGTTGGTTAGCAAAATTCCAAATACTACTTCCTTCATCCAGAGGCATGGTTCTCTTCTCAGTTTAGTCACAGCAAAGTGGGACCAACAACTGATGAGTGTCCTGACACAGTTTTATGATCCCTTGTACAACTGTTTCACCTTTCAAGACTTCCAGCTGGTCCCTACCCTGGAAGAGTTCTCTGATTTGCTTGGTATCCCTATCTTGGATCAGACTCCCTTCACTGGTTGGGAAAAGACTCTTAGGCTTGAGGAGATTGCTGCAGCTCTTCCCTTGACCCACAAAGAAGTAATGGACAACTGGGTGACTAGAAGCAAAGTTAAGGGTTTCTTGGCCAAGTTTCTGATTGTTAAGGCTAACAGTTTCTGGAATGACCTGGACTTTAGGGCGTATGAAGACATCCTGGCTCTATTAATCTATGGTCTAGTCTTGTTTCCTAATCCTGATAACTTCATTAACGTCACTGCCATAAGGATCTTCATGTCTCGGAACCCTGTGCCCACTCTCTTGGGTGACATCCTGCAACAACTTTATGCTCGTACTGCCCGAAGACGAGGAACTCTGTGGTGTTGCATCCCTTTGTTAGTGAGGTGGTTTATTTCGCACCTCCCTAAGTTCGTGCTGAAGAACAAAGAAGGAAGAGGTTGGGCTCATAGGTTAATGTCTCTCACTGATAAGGACATCATTTGGACTCTCAGAGGTTTGGATGAAGTAGCCGTTATTGACCGTTGCAGAGAATACCCTAATGTTCCTCTGATTGGTACTCAAGGAGGAATCTCTTATAATCCATGTCTAGCTCTCCGTCAGTTTGGAAGGGCCAGAAGAGCAGGGCCTCATGAGATGTTGGTGCCTCACATCAGTTTTGAGTTTCAGGTGGATAGTGACGAGCTGCGTCGTAGGTTCATCAAGGCTTGGGACAGAATTCATAAAGCTGACCCACAAGAGTTGGGACCAAAGACTTCTCTACCTATGGAAGCCTACTACAAATGGGTCCGCATCCGTGCTCAGAAGTTAGGTATGCCATATGAAGCTGTCAGACCCGTCATTCTTGAGTATCCTGATAGAGATGGGGTTCCTCCAACTGTCCTCCCTCCTCAGATACCTACTGATGTTGAGACACTAAAGAGGTCTTGGGCGCAACTACAAGAAGAACGGGATTCTTATCGGGAAAAGTTCAACGAGCAGGAATTGAAGATCCAGAAGCTGACAAAGCAGTTGGAGGACGAGCGAGCCTTGAATGACTACATCCGTACTGAGAAGAGGAGACCCTGGGATCAATGATGAGCTTTGGATGTTCTTTTACAGTTTTATTTCCCTTTTCAGTATTTTCATTTTATGTAACGCCTAAGGGCATTCTGTTGAACAATTTAAATTTCAAAGTTGAATCTAATGAAGTGTGTTCTTTTTTGTTTACAAAGTTGATTCCCGATTGTCTTTGAAAACATAAATCATACGCATTCCATTCATCATGTGCATAGCAGGTACTTTTCTTTTCAGGTTGCTTAATGTTCTTCGCTGTTTATTTCAGCATCATGAACCCTGAATCATCTACCGAGCAGTCCATCAAAGCCCTTCAGGCTCAGAACACCCAATTCCAAGAGCTGATTACGAGTTTGGCCCACGGTCAGGAGGAACTGAAGGCTCTGCTGGTCAAGAAGAAGAAGAAGAGAACTGTTCTATTCAACAAGTTGGTTCTTCTGTAGGCAAAGGCAGTCCCCAGGGGGGAAGAGTTCCTAGTCCGGTGGTCTCTGACAACGAGACTGATTTTAATGAGGAGCAGTATCCTCCAGCTGAAGACAGGTACAAGCAGTTGGAAGACCGTCTGAATGCCATGTAAATTCAACAAGTGCCTGGTTTGGATTTTGGAGACTTGGGTCTATCTTCTGGTGTGGTCATCCCACACAAGTTCAAAGCACCATCTTTCGCAAAGTATGACGGGGCGTCCTGCCCTAAGCTACATCTCAGATCTTATGTGCGGAAGATTCAACCATACACTGTGGACAAGAACTTGTGGATCCACTTCTTCCAGGAGAGTCTTTCAGGGACTCATCTCGAATGGTTCTATCAGCTGGATGGAACCAAGGTTCGTAACTGGGAGGAGTTGGCTACTGCTTTTTACAAGCAGTATCAGTATAATGCCGACCTCGCTCCTACACGTACTCAACTCTAGGGTATGTCGCTAGGATCGGGAGAAGGTTTTAAAGAGTATGCGCAGAAGTGGAGGGACCTGGTTGGCAGGGTGCAGCCTCCGTTGACCGACCGTGAGTTAGTGGACATGTTCTTGGGGACCCTATCCGGGCCGTTCTTTAATCATCTCATTGGAAATTCGTCTGCAGGGTTCACAGACCTCATCCTGACTGGGGAAAGGATAGAGGCTGGTATGAAATTAGGGAAAATTCAGAAAGGTGCGTCCTCAAGTTCTGAGAAGAAACCTTTTAAAAAGGAGGCCAGTGCTGTGTATGGGCCTAGAAGGAAAAACAAACCAGAACGCCGCCAAGCTGTCAACGCGTTGGTAATTGCTAAGCCTGCTGCCGCTCCTCGGAAACCTAACCAACCAAGGGGTGAGAGACCCAGAAGAGAATATACTCGGCTTAGTATGACCTTGTCACAAATCTTGCCGCAATTGCTATCGACCAGCTTGGTAACCGTCAGAGAGGCTCCGAAGGTGGTAAACACGACCTCTCCAAAGTATAATCCCAATGCCCGCTGTGCGTATCACTCTGATAGCCCGGGGCATTCTACTGATGATTGCTGGGCCCTGAGAAATAAGGTTCAAGACCTTATCGACGCTAAAGAGGTTCAGTTCGAGGCACCCGAGAAGCCTAATATGGTAACAGCTCCCCTGCCTGACCATGGGGTGAATGCTATCAGGGATGGTGACGGAGTGGAAGAATCCGAATTCGACAGTTGGATGTACCCGACGACTGACGGTGGACTGACCAATTGGACCGCAAAAGATCACATACCTGTTACTTTTGTTACTCAGTAATGAATTCCTTTGTTTCTTAAATTTGTAATAAACAATAAATTGAAACTTTATAGCCCGGTGTCTTACCCGGGGCACCGTGGCTTCATTTGTGAGGGCATATTACTTGTCATTTCCATATATCATGAATAAAGACATTGGACGTTTTTCGCATTGCAAATATTGTGCTCCTTTTCTTTCTTCCTTTATTTATTGCAAAACAGCTATATTTACACACACTCACTCATACAGGTTTCAATCCACTCTGGATCTCACTGGTAACGACTCTGCTACTGCCAGTTATGACTTCGAAAATCCGATCAACTTAGCCGAAGACGAGGGTGAAGACGATTGTGAAGTGCCTGGCGAGCTTGCAAGACTGTTACTCCAGGAAGAGAGGGTCATTCAGCCACATGAAGAGCCAGTGGAAACGGTAAATCTGGGTACTGAGGCAGACAGAAAGGAGGTTAAGATTGGTGCCAATATGGAGCTCAGCGTGAAACAACGGTTGATTCAGATGTTGCATGATTATGTGGAGATCTTTGCCTGGTCTTACAAAAACATGCCTGGGTTAGATACTGACATTGTGGTCCATCACCTGCCTACCAAGGAAGACTGCCCTCCGGTTAAGCAAAAGGTCCGCCGTATGCGTCCAGAGATGTCCGAGAAGATCAAAGATGAGGTTATGAAGCAATTTGATGCCGGGTTTCTAGCAGTGACTTCTTACCCTCAGTGGGTTGCTAATGTGGTTCTAGTGCCAAAGAAAGATGGTAAGGTCAGAATGTGTGTTGACTACAGGGATCTGAACAGGGCCAGCCCCAAGGATGATTTCCCTCTACCTCACATCGACGTTCTGGTTGACAATACTGCCCAGCACAAGGTGTTCTCCTTCATGGATGGTTTTTCAGGTTATAATCAAATCAAGATGGCTCCTGAAGATATGGAAAAGACTACCTTTGTCACTCAGTGGGGTACCTTCTGCTACAAGGTCATGTGTTGTACCCCAAAATTTGCCCTCCCATATTCTCCAAGATTTGTCAAGTCAAGGTCACAAAATTCCCCAAGGGTTATGCAGTTCAACTGTCTCCTATACAGTCAAAACTAGGGTTTGTGTTCTGATCAAAGAAAGGAAGTTTTCAAGGGCCCAATCAAGTCTCATATGCCTACAAATATGGTCAAGTATCCTCATATCAAGTTTCAAGGCATTCAGCTCAAAATTGACAGTCAAAAGTTCAAATTTTTGAAGCCACAAACATCATTTGATCAATGCTTGATCATGATTCTCAAAATTTGGCTCAGAAATCATCAAAGATACAAAAGTTGCTATATTTGGACAGCTGAAAAAGTCAACTGAAATTGACTAGGGCATAACTTTCACATGGATTATCAGAAAAATTCCATCCAAAGCTCATTTTGAAGAGAAAGACATTTCCTACAATTCATCTTCATGTTCCAAGTCCAAGAAATGCTCTCACAAAAAGTTATCAATTTCAACATTATAGGTCATTTTCAAAAGTCAACAAAAAGTGACTTTAAGTCAAAGGCCATAACTTGAGATTGGTAAATCAAAATGACATGGGACCAAAGGCATTGGTTAAAAGACTCAAAGACCTTTCCAAAATGTCCAAGAACATGTGAAAAGCTTAAAAATTGAGCAAGTTATGCCTTGTGAAAGTTGGGAAATTTTTGGGAATTTTGAAAAGTCAACATTGATGCAAATGATCCAAAAATGCTAATGGGCCCATTTTTCTTCCAAAGTTTCTTCATGCCAAGCCTATGCACGACCACTAAGCCCAAAGGGAAGTATTTTCTCATTTTTTAATTATTTATTTGAATTTATATTAATATTAATTCAATTAAATTATTTAAATATGTGAAAAATATAAACCTAACCTAAAAAAATCTTTTTATGCATGATTTGGCTTCTATAATTCGTGCACATGCTAATAGGGAAAGATTTGGTGCTAATTGATCATGATTGAACCAAATAACATGAAAAAAGATTCAAAAAAAGATCTTCCAAAATCAAAGATTGAAATCATCATGGCAAGAGATTTTGTACAACTTTCTTAACCTAATATGCTCTATACATATTCAGGGATCAAAACCTAATGGTTAGAGACTGCAAGCTGCGCCCCAAGAACCCTTGGCAAATTGAAATTTTTCCATAAAACACAAAAACTGAAAACTAGTTTTTAGGTTGATTCAAGCCCCAATTCTTGTTCCATCATCATCCTGAGACATCATTGAACGATTCTCAATCACCAACATCAACCAAAACGCCCTGAATTGGTATCCATAACTCAAACTGTGTCATAAAAATTTCCAAATCGCATATCATAATTTACGCATCATTGTGTATTTTTATTCATGAATTCTTGTTCAATGTGAAGTTTGCAAGCTAACCATAACTTTTAATTGAAGTTTCGTGCGCTTTTGGCCAAGTTACCATGTTTGTTCTTTAGGGTTTTCAGAAGGAAAAATTAGGGCTTTCACCATAAAGCAAAATTGGCCCTCAAGACCATGACGGTTACGTTCAGCAAGCCTGGACGAATCAAACTCAAGCCTCGCGATCAATTTATATGCACCATAGCCCTATTCGCTATTTTCCCATAGCATGCTTAAAGCAACGCGTTAAAACCGTTGCTATTGTGTTTTATTTTTTCAGATACGCGAAGAAGAAGAAGTCGTGGCAGCCAATGATACGTCCGTTTGAAATTTCGCGCGTTCCCTCCACTACGCGTTGGTTTTGACTTTTGTTATTTATTAACCATAATATATTAATTGAAATGCAGTGGCGCAGTTGGTAACACGTGATGTGAATAACCCTCAAGACCTGGGTTCAAGTCCCAGGTCTGGCAAATTTCCATGTTATTTTTCAACGTAAAATCCTATGCTTTGCTAACGTCCAGGTGCACCATGTTCCATCCTCATCCAACCTCCACGCGTCCAAAGGGCATCAGATCTATGGCCAAGATTCAAGGTGCATCGTACATCAGGTCAAAACGCTGACACATGATCCAAAAAAGTCAACCAATTTCCAGCTTATTGGGCCAATGTTCTAGGGCCTGCACCTCCTAATCTGGGGCTACACCCCACCCTGGTTTGCCAATTTTAATTATGTTTCTTATCTTTTTAATTACTATTTTAATTGTTATGTTTATTTTAATCATTGTTTATTTAATTTTTTAACCAAAATATAAAAACATTCAAAAATCAGAAAAGGCCAAAAATTAATAAATATTTATATTATAATTATTTTCATAATAAATGCTTATAATTATTTAGTTTTAATTAGGTTACAAATTTAATTCTTTTTGATAACTAAAATCCAAAAAAATAGAGTTTAGGTTTAATAACTTTTATTTTCCTTTTAATTTTTCCCTTTTTTTTTCAGAATAATAATATTAGTTATTTATTTTCATAAATTAAAAATTGTACATAAATTAATTTAGAGTTAAATTAGGTTAAAAGTCAATATTTTCATAATAAACTTAAAAAACATTAGAACTAGGGTTTAGCATTTTAATTTTAATTAATTTTTCTTTTTTCTTTTTAAATCTAAAAAAACACAAAATACCAAAAAACATTTAATCATTTAATTTTTAATTCTCATTAACTTTTAATATTTTGCAAAAGGGTCCAACGCCCGTCGTTTCAATTATTTAATTTGCGCATTTATCTTATGTCGTTTATTATAATTATGTAAATCTCCCAAAGCCATGTAACTTTGCTTTTCGCACTTTTATTTACTTCGCATTATTTATTTTCCGCTAAATCGGGTCCGGTTTAATTTTGGCGATGTGGACCCGCGCCATTTGTAATAGCCTTAGATTTATTTTCCCGCAAACTTTATAACTGTTAAAAAGCATGCAAGAATGAATGTCTAAATAAAATCAAGCGTAGATCACAATGAATATGACAAGACAAATACAAATGAAAACGATACACAAATCGCACACACCACCCCTAGGGTACGCCTCATTGTTGCCTTTCGAAAGGTGATCGTCGAGTAGAGGACGTCTTAGTAAGTCCTCATGATCCGGGAACCTGGCATGAGGGTAGCTTCTAAGGTGTCTTCCCATTGCTCTGGTGATCACCACGTCCCTAAAACTCGAATTGACCCGAACACCTCCAACGGTGGTGCTACCTACCTCTCAATGGTGGGATGGCACTACTTTAAAGGACATTTACACAGACGAATTCCTTAGGGTAGGTAGGTTCTCAAGGATACTTTCTCTAATCTCAAAACAAACTCAAAAAGACTTTTCACACTGACATTTTTCAAAAGCTTTCAAAAGCAAACTTTTCAAACACTCTGACGTACGAGTCGAACTGAAATTTTTAAAGAAACTTTTAAACCCACATTGAAAAGCAAGCAAACAATTTTGAAAACACATTGAGCAAGTATCTAAGAGCCCATGGATAACCATGGATAGAAAGGGTGCTAACACCTTCCCTTTCTATAATCTACCTCCCGAACCGAGAGCAATCTCTTTAAGGAATTTTTCTGTGCTTTTGTCCTTTCCATTTGGAGAAAATAAAAGACGGTGGCGACTCTTGCTTCCGCGACATTTCGCGAACCAGCGTTAAACAGTCAGTTCCAGATCCACCGATCACAGAACTGGCGACTCTGCTGGGGAAAAAACTTAAAGTGAGGTGTACCTTAGGGCTAGCTTATAAATATGTTTTCAATTGTTTTCCTTGTGTGCTTTAAATTGTGGGTTGCTTGGGAGTTCTATAGATCCTAAACCCGGATCTGGGGGATACCTTTCTTAGAAAGTAGCAACAAGGCTGTGAGGGAACTGTGCGGGGTATACCGACATGGTTGAAACAGTCTGCTACGTTGATGTGGCACTTTGGTGTGTACCGGTAACCCTTGAGTTCAGTCAAGGAGAGTACGGGGCCTCCGCGTGGTGTCATGAAGCATCAACAGACCTTAGGAACCTTAATTGAACTATCTTGGCCTCTTTAGGGTAGTGAGATAACTGACTTTGGTGCAGTCCGAGGTTGGTTGATACTCGATACTACGCTTAATTGAGGGTTGCTTTCCTGGAATATTTCGGTCGCCAGTTCAGTGGCTAAATCGAAACGATGAACAATGAAAGCAATCCCGTGATATTGGGAACCTTAGAACCCGGTTACTTTGATTAGGACAGGTTGAACCCACCAACTTCAAGAGGGTACTACCCAGACCCCATGCTGGCCTTAAACCTTAAGGGCTTGTCTTGTGTGCCTTGTGTGCCCTACATGTTTGTCTTTGTAAATATCTGTGGTGTGTTTAATCATAGCATCATGACATCATCCAGCATCATATGCATTGACTAACCATTTCAGGGGTTCGAATTTTCATCTTTGTTCTTGTTTTGTAGGACATGGAAACTGTTCGTAGAAAGACAATTCAAGTCAGTCTTGTAAGGATCCCTCCTCAGCTTAAGGAGCTTATATCCAGGATTCCTGAGAACTCTTCATTCAGTGAAAGGCATGGAAGCCTCATCAGCTTGGTCAACACCAACATTGAGGAAGATATGATAAAGGTCCTGTTCCAATTCTTTGACCCTCTGCATCACTGCTTTACCTTCTTGGACTATCAGTTGGTACCTACATTGGAGGAGTTCTCCCGGCTCCTGAAGATTCCTATCCTTGATCAGCTACCCTTCAGCGGTACAGAAAGGGAACCTAAGCTTGAAGAGATTGCTAAAGCCTTGCACCTACAGTCATCTGACCTCAAGGGACATTGGGAAGTTAGAAGTGGTATCAAAGGGTTCTTAGCCAGGTTTCTGTTTGAAAAGGCCCATGAATGTTGGAACTCCCTTGACCTGCAAGCTTTTGAAGAGGTTGTGGCCCTCCTTGTTTATGGTTTGGTGTTGTTCCCTAACCCATATCAGCTCATTGATATCAGTGCCGTTCAGATCTTTATGTCCAAGAATCCCATACCTACATTGCTGGGGGACATCCTTCACTCATGTTAGACTCGAACCATGAGAAAAAGAGGTGTCCTTATGTGTTGCACTCCTCTCCTGGGAAGGTGGTTTATTTCGCACCTTCCCCAATCAGTCCTGAAGAATGAGCGAGGTTTGAGATGGTCACAACGGTTGATGACTCTCACGCACGCAGATATACATTGGTGTCCTAGATCCAGAGGAGACGTCACTATCATTGATCGTTGTGGGGAGTACCCTAATGTTCCTTTACTTGGAATCAGAGGAGGTATTACTTATAGCCCATGCCTGGCTTGGAGACAGTTTGGTTATGCTCGGAGGGACGGTCCCCATGACATGCTAATTCCTGACATAGTTTTTGACTTCGACAATGATACTCAAGGACTTCGTCAGAGATTTATCAGAGCTTGGAGGATGCCTAGTAGGATAGGCAGCAAAACACTGGGGCACAGGAATTCCATCCCTTTGGAACCTTATCTCAAGTGGGTACGAGCCCGCTCCCAGAAGTTAGTGATGCCTTATCCTCACATGCTTCCAGTAATCAAAGAGCCTGTCTTGGAAGGGGAAGTGTCTCATGTTATTCAGCACCCTGATATGCCCACATCCTGGGAAGAGATGCAGAAGAGCTGGATCCAGCTTAAGGAAGAGCGGAATTCTCTTGAGACTAGTCTGCACGCCAGCGAAAAGAAGGTCTTGGAGCTCACCCGTCTGTTGCACGAGGAGAGGAATCTCAACACCTACATAGCTCCGAAAAGGATGCGCAGTGTATTTTGGGATTGACTTGATTTTTGTACTTTTGCCCATGAGGCCTTGATGTATTAAACAATGATTTCTTTAATAATAACGTGTGTTCTTTTTTTGGCTACAACAAATTTGAACTTTCGAACCCTTGAATGCATTGCATACGCATTTCATACATCATGTGCATAGCAGGTTTTTCCCCTTTTCAGGTTGCTTACAGTTCTTCGCTGTTTATTTCAGCCATCATGAATCCCGGATCTGAATCAACAGAGACATCAATCAAGGCTCTCCAGGCGCAGAATGCGCAGTTTCAAGAACTAATCATGGGTCTAGCTAAAGGCCAAGAAGAACTGAAGACTATGCTCCTGAAGAAGGAGAAGAAGAAGAAGAGAAGAACTGTTCTGTTCAACTCGGGCCGAAGGTTGGGCAATACTCTGCAGCATGAAGAGGCTGGTTCTTCTGTTGGCAGGAGTCCTTCTCAAGCAGAAGTCAAGGTTCCTACTCCAGTGGTCTCCGACAACGAGACGGATTTTGATGAAGAGCAGTACCCTCCTGCAGATGACAGGTACAAACAACTGGAGGACAGGTTGAAGGCTATGGAGGTGCAACAGGCACCTGGGCTGGATTTCGGAGATCTGGGTTTGTCGACTGGTGTAATTATCCCGCATAAATTCAAAGCACCCACCTTCTCCAAGTATGACGGGGCATCTTGTCCCAAGCTGCACTTGAGGTCCTATGTTCGGAAAATTCAGCCGTACTCTGCGGACAAGAATCTATGGATCCACTTCTTCCAGGAGAGTCTTTCAGGGACTCATCTCGAATGGTTCTATCAGCTGGATGGGACCAAAGTTCGTAACTGGGAGGAGCTGGCTACTGCTTTCTACAAGCAGTATCAGTATAATGCCGACCTTGCCCCCACACGTACCCAACTCCAGGGTATGGCGTTAGGCGCAAGCGAAGGTTTTAAGGAGTACGCTCAGAAGTGGAGAGACCTGGCTGGCAGGGTGCAGCCACCATTGACTGATCGGGAGCTGGTTGACATGTTCTTGGGGACCCTATCTGGGCCATTCTTCAACCATCTCATTGGGAATTCTTCTGCTGGTTTCACTGATTTGATCTTGACCGGAGAGAGGATTGAAGCTGGGTTGAAGTCTGGGAAGATTGCAAAGGCTACATCATCTAGTTCGGACAAGAAACCATTTAAGAAGGAGTCTAGTGTCGTGTATGGTTCTAGGAGATCAGAAAGACCTGATCACCGCCAATCTGTCAGCGCGGTAATGATCGCTAAGCCTGCTGCCGCCCCCCGGCCAAACAATCCTCAAAGGGCTGATAGACCCCGGAGAGAGTTTACCCGGCTAAGCATGACCCTATCGCAAATCCTGCCACAGTTGCTATCCACCAATTTGGTGACTGTCAAGGAGGCGCCAAAGTTCTCAAACACTACCTCTCCTAAGTACAACCCGAATGCTCGTTGTGCTTACCACTCAGAAAGCCCGGGGCACTCTACCGATGACTGTTGGGCACTGAAGAACAAGCTGCAGGACCTCATTGACGCTAAGGAGGTACAGTTTGAGGCATCAGACAAGCCTAATGTGGTGACAGCTCCCCTGCCTGCTCACGGAGTTAATGCTATTGGTGATGAAGAGGAAGTTGATGAAGCTGAGTTTGATAGCTGGATCTACCCAGCAACTGACGGTGGACTTAACAATTGGAGCGCAAAGGACAATCTCCCTGTTTCTTTTGTTACTAAGTAATAAATTTCCTTGTTTTGTTATTCTGTAATAAACAATGATAAACTCTATGGCCCGGTGTCTTACCCGAGGCACCGTGGTTCTATTTGTGAGGGCATACAAACTGTCATTTTATACATCATGAATGAAAATCTTGGACGTTTTTCGCATCGCAAATATTGTGTTCCTTTTCTGTCTTTCTTTTCATTTACATAATTTTCAAAAACAGTTGTATTTACACACACACTCACTCATACAGGTTCCAATCCACTATGGATCTCGCTGATAACAGCTCTGCTAATGCCAATTATGACTTCGAAAATCCGATCAACTTAGCCGAAGACGAAGGTGAAGATGATTGCGAAGTGCCTGGCGAGCTTGCAAGACTGTTGCTTCAGGAAGAGAGGGCAATTCAACCACATGAAGAGCCAGTGGAAACAATAAACCTGGGTACTGAGGCAGATAGAAAAGAGGTAAAGATTGGTGCCAACCTAGAGCTCAGCGTGAAGCAACGGTTAACCAAGATGTTACATGACTATATGGAGATCTTTGCCTGGTCCTACGAAGACATGCCAGGTTTGGATACCGATATTGTTGTCCATCATTTGCCGACTAGGGAAGACTGCCCTCCAGTTAAACAAAAGGTCCGTCGGATGCGTCCAGAGATGTCAGAGAAGATTAAGGCCGAGGTCATGAAACAGTTTGATGCCGGGTTCCTTGCAGTAACTTCTTACCCTCAGTGGGTTGCTAATGTGGTGCCGGTACCTAAAAAGGACGGCAAGGTCAGAATGTGTGTTGATTACAGGGACCTGAACAGGGCCAGCCCCAAGGATGACTTCCCCTTACCTCACATTGATGTCCTTGTTGATAATACGGCTCAGCACAAGGTATTCTCTTTCATGGATGGCTTTTCAGGCTACAATCAGATCAAGATGGCACCTGAAGACATGGAAAAGACTACATTTGTTACTCAGTGGGGCACCTTCTGTTACAAGGTCATGCCGTTTGGATTAAAGAATGCTGGGGCAACCTACCAACGTGCCATGGTTGCCTTATTTCATGATATGATCCATCACGAGATAGAGGTGTATGTGGACGACATGATCGCTAGGTCCCAGACGGAGGAAGAGCATCTAGATCATCTACAGAAGTTGTTCGATCGGTTGAAACTGTACAAGCTGAGATTGAACCCGAACAAGTGCACCTTCGGGGTAAGATCTGGGAAGTTGCTAGGCTTCGTGGTCAGTGATAAAGGTATTCAAGTGGACCCTGCTAAGGTCAAAGCTATTCAAGAGATGCCAGTTCCCAAGACAGAGAAGGAAGTCAGAGGCTTTTTAGGACGCCTGAATTACATCGCTCGATTCATATCTCATCTGACTGCTACCTGTGAGCCAATCTTCAAGCTGCTGAAGAAAGATCAGGTAGTACGTTGGAACGATGAATGTCAGGCTGCTTTCGACAAAATCAAAGAGTATCTCCAAGAACCACCTATCCTTATGCCACCGGTTGAAGGGAGACCTCTGATACTATACCTGACAGTGCTGGACAACTCAATGGGGTGTGTGCTGGGGCAGCATGACGAGTCTGGCCGAAAAGAGCACGCCATTTATTACCTTAGCAAAAAGTTTACCGACTGTGAGACCCGATACTCACTGCTTGAGAAAACTTGCTGCGCTTTGGTATGGGCTGCTCGCCGGCTGAGACAGTATATGCTGACTCACACTACCTTGTTGATCTCAAAAATGGATCCTATAAAGTACATATTCGAAAAGCCCGCTCTGTCTGGGAGAATTGCAAGATGGAAAATGATCTTGACGGAATACGACATTCAATACACAACCCAGAAAGCCATCAAAGGGAGTGTATTGGCAGACCACTTAGCTCATCAAGCTGTAGATGACTATCAATCAATGAACTTCGAGTTTCCGGATGAAAGCATCATGATTGTAACTGATTGTGAGGTACCGGGACCGGATGAAGGACCTGAACCGGGATCCCGATGGTCTATTCACTTTGACGGAGCCTCCAATGCTTTGGGAAACGGTATCGGTGCCATAATCATATCCCCACAAGGTACTCATACTCCACTCACTGCCCGGCTGTGTTTCAACTGTACCAACAACATGGCGGAGTATGAGGCGTGTATCATGGGTCTTCAAGCTGCGATCGACTTAAGGATCAAATTTCTAAGTGTCTTCGGAGATTCCGCTCTCGTGATCAATCAGATCAAAGGGGAGTGGGATACGAAACATCCAAACTTGATTCCTTACAGAGAATGTGTGTTGACCATGATTCCCCACTTCACAGAGATAACCTTTGAGCACTTTCCAAGAGAAGAGAATCAGTTAGCGGACGCGTTAGCTACAATGTCTTCAATGTTCAAGGTCAAATGGGATAATGAAGCTCCCCGGATCATCATCTGGAAACTGGACGAACCGGCATACTGTTGTGATCTCGAAACTGAATTGGTAACTGAGAAGCCTTGGTACCACGAAGTGAAGAGATATCTGGAAGCTCAGGAATACCCTGAAGGTGCCTCTGTCAACGACAAGAAATTCCTAAGGAGGTTTGCAGCCAAATTCTTCCTAAGCAACGACATCTTGTACAAGAGGAACCATGATTCAACCTTACTGCGTTGTGTGGACAAAACTGAGGCAGAACGAATCATGGAAGAGCTACACGAAGGGACCTTTGGTACGCATTCCAGTGGACATACTATGGCTAAGAAAATCCTACGGGCAGGATATTACTGGTCCACAATGGAAGCTGATTGCTACCAACACTCCAGGACATGCCACAAGTGCCAGATCTACGCAGATAAGGTGCATGTTCCTCCGGTTCCCCTGAATGTTCTGACTGCGCCTTGGCCGTTTGCAATGTGGGGCATAGACATGATCGGCGAGATAAAACCTACGGCATCCAATGGACATCGCTTCATCCTAGTGGCGATTGACTATTTTACGAAGTGGGTTGAGGCAGCATCCTATGCTACAGTGACCAAGACTGTTGTGGCACGGTTTATTCGGCACAATCTGATCTGTCGATACGGCGTCCCTGAGCGAATTATTACAGACAACGGTACCAATCTGAACAACAAGATGATTGCTGAGCTTTGCGAACAGTTCAAGATACAGCACCACAATTCTTCTCCTTACAAACCGAAGATGAATGGGGCCGTAGAAGCAGCTAACAAAAACATCAAGAAGATCATGCAAAAAATGACAGTGACGTATAAAGATTGGCACGAGATGTTACCGTTCGCTCTACATGGGTACCGTACCTCAGCTAGGACGTCAACCGGGGCAACTCCCTTCTCTCTGGTTTATGGCATGGAGGCAGTCTTGCCGATTGAAGTGCAAATTCCCTCTCTCCGGATAATGAAGGATGCAAATCTGAACGAAGATGATTGGATCCAGACACGACTTGACCAACTCAACCTCATTGACGAGAAGAGACTTGCTGCTATCTGTCATGGTCAGACGTATCAGAAACGAATGATCAGGGCATTTAACAAAAAGGTCAGGCCACAGGAATATCAAGTTGGGGATCTGGTTATCAAGAGAATCATCCTTCCTCAGAGTGATCCAAGGGGCAAATGGACCCCTACATACGAAGGGCCATTTGTGGTTAAGCATGTGTTCTCAGGAGGAGCAATGATATTAACCAACATGGATGGTGACGACCTTCCTCACCCCGCCAATGCAGACATAGTTAAAAAATACTACGCATGAAAAAAGACCCGCTAGGCTGACATGCCTAGGCAAAAATTAGGGCTTCCCGTCGAACCAAAAGGGTTCGGGCAAAATGAAGGGATGAAAATGAAAAATCTGTACACCCGGCAAGTCGAAAACCTGAAAAGGCGGCTTGGGCAAAAATGGGTATCCCGGTGGACTGAAAACCCGAAAGGGCGGTCCAGGCAAAAATTAGGGATAAAAGCGTAATATTATGTCTCATTGGATCACTTTGCATCCAGAATCCGGTATCTGCATCAAGCTCAAACGGCATCGATCAGTCAGCTTCACCCTCAACCAAGGTCATCAAGTGATGAGACGCTCGGAGTTATAAAGGCAATAGCAGAGTTGAAACCCAGTGGATCATTCATCTTTCACACAACTGTTTTATTTTCATTTGTACAAAACTTGTATAAACTCTTTTGATCGGCGACGTACCTCTTACTAGGACGTCAGCCTCTTGTATACAAAACGCCTATTCATGGGCCATTCAAAATCAATACAAATATATTTTCAGAAACGTGCCAAATGTTTTTCTTTTTTCTGTTTTGTTTTGCGAAGAACGTCCAAGGTTCAAATTTGTGATGTATGCATTGACAATAATTTGCTAACTCATAAATATTTGCATACGAAACAAAGGAATTAATTGCAGGTGACACTAGAAACAGGGGCAATAAAGAGTTGCCTGAGCAGTCTAATTGTTCTATCCTTTAAGGTACCAAGATAGGTTCAGCTAAAGAACACGGCCAAGTGTATCCTAATTCCCCAGAGAGTGGTTCAGCAAGTCAATACATTCCTCTCCAAGCAAAATTATCGAGGAAATTGAGTATCCTCCCGTAGATCTCAATACTTCCCCAGCAGTATACATATATTCTTAACAAGCATCCCCGGCAGTCTTGGTCTAAAGATTGTTCCCCGGCGGTATATCAACATTTAAAGGGATCATCCTCCAGCATATCAAAACTCCCCAGAAGAGTCCAATCCAGTTTCCCCAGGAAAGTTGGAATTCATATCCCCAAGCAGTAAGCTTATCCCCAGTATATTCTGGAAGCTTATCCCCTCGCAGCGCACGAACGCATCGTCCGGCTTTATTCAAAGAGTTATTTCCGTAATAGGATATAACTGGGTTATCCTCAGCCAAAAGCCTCGGAAAGATCGTCATCGACATAATCTTCTTACCCCCAGCGAAGTCCATTAACACTTCCAACAACAAGGGTATCCTCAGCGAGTCATCCTCAATAATTCAAGCAAAGCATCTCTATCCCCACAGAGTACCGCCTCCCAGCATGGTCGTCAGAGTATCTTTTCTCCCCGCAGAAGCTTCATTTGCCAAGTTTATTCCTCAACGGAGTTATCTTCTCCTACCGGTATTCTTGCAGTTATCATCCCCAGCGGAAGCAAATCTATTCTTCAACGTCAGCCCAGGATACAATTTCCCGGCACCCGTCAAGGATTCACTTTCCTAGACGAAAACATACATAAAACTTCACATACATCATCATAGCATGCATAACGCACTGCATCATACAAGTCTCCTTTATGTTGAGAACATCATTGCTTGATCCATATCATGCATTGCATATGACTGACTTTTACCTTTCAGGAAAGATGCAGTTTAAAGTCTCAATCACATTCCAAGACCTAGACCGGTTCAGTTAAATCGACCCTAAGATTTTCCTGATGCTTATCCAGTCAAAGGCCTTCTCTGGTTCAGTCAGATCGACCCTAAGATCTCCCTGATGCTTATCCAGTTGAAGATGTTTCAAGACCTAGACCGGTTCAGTTAAATCGACCCTAAGATCTTCCTGATTCTTACCCAGTCCAAGGCCTTCTCTGGTTCAGCCAGATCGACCCTAAGATCTCCCTGATACTTATCCAGTTGAAGATGTTTCAAGACCTCGACCGGTTCAGTTAAATCGACCCTAAGATTTTCCTGATTCTTACCCAGTCCAAGGCCTTCTCTGGTTCAGTCAGATCGACCCTAAGATCTCCCTGATGCTTATCCAGTTGAAGATATTCCAAGACCTTGTCCGGTTCAGTTAAATCGACCCTAAGATTTTCCTGATGCTTATCCAGTCAAAGGCCTCCTCTGGTTCAGTCAGATCGACCCTAAGATCTCCCTGATGCTTATCCCAGTAGAAGATGCCCAAGATTTTTTTCAACGAGCGTTGTTGAAGTTAAAGTCGCCCAAGATTTTTCTCAACGAGCGTTGTTGAAGGTAAAGTCGCCCAAGGTTCTCTTACCATTCATGCTAAGACAGTAACCATCCCTGGTTCATTCATCGCCGTTTGAAGCTCCAGATTCAGCTCCTGCAACCAGTCAGGACACATCTATACCAAGCATCTAAAATCAGCTCCTGCAACGTGTCAGGTACTCGTTTTCTCTTTTGCAGGTATGCAGGTTCTCGCTAAGGAATCTCCTACGCGATCAACATCCAGATGGCATCTATAAGCCCATCATCCTATCCTCATCCCCAAATGGCATCTATAAGCCCATTCCATCATCACTGCTACTATGTGAGCGCAAATTTCTGGGCACTTTAGTGTCCAATCATCTTCTACCCTCGGATTACGAAAGGCACGTCAGCCAATCTGCATCCTCAGGTCTAAGAAGATTGAACAGGGGCAACTGTTGTACCCCAAAATTTGCCCTCCCATATTCTCCAAGATTTGTCAAGTCAAGGTCACAAAATTCCCCAAGGGTTATGCAGTTCAACTGTCTCCTATACAGTCAAAACTAGGGTTTGTGTTCTGATCAAAGAAAGGAAGTTTTCAAGGGCCCAATCAAGTCTCATATGCCTACAAATATGGTCAAGTATCCTCATATCAAGTTTCAAGGCATTCAGCTCAAAATTGACAGTCAAAAGTTCAAATTTTTGAAGCCACAAACATCATTTGATCAATGCTTGATCATGATTCTCAAAATTTGGCTCAGAAATCATCAAAGATACAAAAGTTGCTATATTTGGACAGCTGAAAAAGTCAACTGAAATTGACTAGGGCATAACTTTCACATGGATTATCAGAAAAATTCCATCCAAAGCTCATTTTGAAGAGAAAGACATTTCCTACAATTCATCTTCATGTTCCAAGTCCAAGAAATGCTCTCACAAAAAGTTATCAATTTCAACATTATAGGTCATTTTCAAAAGTCAACAAAAAGTGACTTTAAGTCAAAGGCCATAACTTGAGATTGGTAAATCAAAATGACATGGGACCAAAGGCATTGGTTAAAAGACTCAAAGACCTTTCCAAAATGTCCAAGAACATGTGAAAAGCTTAAAAATTGAGCAAGTTATGCCTTGTGAAAGTTGGGAAATTTTTGGGAATTTTGAAAAGTCAACATTGATGCAAATGATCCAAAAATGCTAATGGGCCCATTTTTCTTCCAAAGTTTCTTCATGCCAAGCCTATGTACGACCACTAAGCCCAAAGGGAAGTATTTTCTCATTTTTTAATTATTTATTTGAATTTATATTAATATTAATTCAATTAAATTATTTAAATATGTGAAAAATATAAACCTAACCTAAAAAAATCTTTTTATGCATGATTTGGCTTCTATAATTCGTGCACATGCTAATAGGGAAAGATTTGGTGCTAATTGATCATGATTGAACCAAATAACATGAAAAAAGATTCAAAAAAAGATCTTCCAAAATCAAAGATTGAAATCATCATGGCAAGAGATTTTGTACAACTTTCTTAACCTAATATGCTCTATACATATTCAGGGATCAAAACCTAATGGTTAGAGACTGCAAGCTGCGCCCCAAGAACCCTTGGCAAATTGAAATTTTTCCATAAAACACAAAAACTGAAAACTAGTTTTTAGGTCGATTCAAGCCCCAATTCTTGTTCCATCATCATCCTGAGACATCATTGAACGATTCTCAATCACCAACATCAACCAAAACGCCCTGAATTGGTATCCATAACTCAAACTGTGTCATAAAAATTTCCAAATCGCATATCATAATTTACGCATCATTGTGTATTTTTATTCATGAATTCTTGTTCAATGTGAAGTTTGCAAGCTAACCATAACTTTTAATTGAAGTTTCGTGCGCTTTTGGCCAAGTTACCATGTTTGTTCTTTAGGGTTTTCAGAAGGAAAAATTAGGGCTTTCACCATAAAGCAAAATTGGCCCTCAAGACCATGACGGTTACGTTCAGCAAGCCTGGACGAATCAAACTCAAGCCTCGCGATCAATTTATATGCACCATAGCCCTATTCGCTATTTTCCCATAGCATGCTTAAAGCAACGCGTTAAAACCGTTGCTATTGTGTTTTATTTTTTCAGATACGCGAAGAAGAAGAAGTCGTGGCAGCCAATGATACGTCCGTTTGAAATTTCGCGCGTTCCCTCCACTACGCGTTGGTTTTGACTTTTGTTATTTATTAACCATAATATATTAATTGAAATGCAGTGGCGCAGTTGGTAACACGTGATGTGAATAACCCTCAAGACCTGGGTTCAAGTCCCAGGTCTGGCAAATTTCCATGTTATTTTTCAACGTAAAATCCTATGCTTTGCTAACGTCCAGGTGCACCATGTTCCATCCTCATCCAACCTCCACGCGTCCAAAGGGCATCAGATCTATGGCCAAGATTCAAGGTGCATCGTACATCAGGTCAAAACGCTGACACATGATCCAAAAAAGTCAACCAATTTCCAGCTTATTGGGCCAATGTTCTAGGGCCTGCACCTCCTAATCTGGGGCTACACCCCACCCTGGTTTGCCAATTTTAATTATGTTTCTTATCTTTTTAATTACTATTTTAATTGTTATGTTTATTTTAATCATTGTTTATTTAATTTTTTAACCAAAATATAAAAACATTCAAAAATCAGAAAAGGCCAAAAATTAATAAATATTTATATTATAATTATTTTCATAATAAATGCTTATAATTATTTAGTTTTAATTAGGTTACAAATTTAATTCTTTTTGATAACTAAAATCCAAAAAAATAGAGTTTAGGTTTAATAACTTTTATTTTCCTTTTAATTTTTCCCTTTTTTTTTCAGAATAATAATATTAGTTATTTATTTTCATAAATTAAAAATTGTACATAAATTAATTTAGAGTTAAATTAGGTTAAAAGTCAATATTTTCATAATAAACTTAAAAAACATTAGAACTAGGGTTTAGCATTTTAATTTTAATTAATTTTTCTTTTTTCTTTTTAAATCTAAAAAAACACAAAATACCAAAAAACATTTAATCATTTAATTTTTAATTCTCATTAACTTTTAATATTTTGCAAAAGGGTCCAACGCCCGTCGTTTCAATTATTTAATTTGCGCATTTATCTTATGTCGTTTATTATAATTATGTAAATCTCCCAAAGCCATGTAACTTTGCTTTTCGCACTTTTATTTACTTCGCATTATTTATTTTCCGCTAAATCGGGTCCGGTTTAATTTTGGCGATGTGGACCCGCGCCATTTGTAATAGCCTTAGATTTATTTTCCCGCAAACTTTATAACTGTTAAAAAGCATGCAAGAATGAATGTCTAAATAAAATCAAGCGTAGATCACAATGAATATGACAAGACAAATACAAATGAAAACGATACACAAATCGCACACACCACCCCTAGGGTACGCCTCATTGTTGCCTTTCGAAAGGTGATCGTCGAGTAGAGGACGTCTTAGTAAGTCCTCATGATCCGGGAACCTGGCATGAGGGTAGCTTCTAAGGTGTCTTCCCATTGCTCTGGTGATCACCACGTCCCTAAAACTCGAATTGACCCGAACACCTCCAACGGTGGTGCTACCTACCTCTCAATGGTGGGATGGCACTACTTTAAAGGACATTTACACAGACGAATTCCTTAGGGTAGGTAGGTTCTCAAGGATACTTGCTCTAATCTCAAAACAAACTCAAAAAGACTTTTCACACTGACATTTTTCAAAAGCTTTCAAAAGCAAACTTTTCAAACACTCTGACGTACGAGTCGAACTGAAATTTTTAAAGAAACTTTTAAACCCACATTGAAAAGCAAGCAAACAATTTTGAAAACACATTGAGCAAGTATCTAAGAGCCCATGGATAACCATGGATAGAAAGGGTGCTAACACCTTCCCTTTCTATAATCTACCTCCCGAACCGAGAGCAATCTCTTTAAGGAATTTTTCTGTGCTTTTGTCCTTTCCATTTGGAGAAAATAAAAGACGGTGGAGACTCTTGCTTCCGCGACATTTCGCGAACCAGCGTTAAACAGTCAGTTCCAGATCCACCGATCACATCATGCCTTTTGGAATGAAAAATGCTGGGGCAACCTACCAACGTGCCATGGTTGCTTTATTTCATGACATGATCCATCATGAGATTGAAGTGTATGTCGACGACATGATTACAAGGTCCCATACTGAGGAGGAACACCTTGACCATCTGCAAAAGCTGTTTGACCGTCTGAAGTTGTACAAGCTGAGGTTGAACCCAAATAAGTGCACATTTGGGGTAAGATCTGGAAAGTTGCTAGGCTTCGTCGTAAGCGACAAGGGTATTCAAGTGGACCCTGCCAAGGTTAAAGCCATTCAAGAGATGCCAGTTCCTAAGACAGAGAAAAAGGTCAGAGGCTTTCTAGGACGTCTGAATTACATCGCTCGATTCATCTCGCATCTAACTGCCACCTGTGAACCAATCTTCAAGCTGCTGAAGAAAGATCAGGTAGTACGTTGGAATGATGAATGTCAGGCCGCTTTTGACAGAGTCAAAGAGTATCTCCAAGAACCACCCATCCTTATGCCACCGGTTGAAGGGAGACCTCTGATACTATACCTGACAGTACTTGATAGCTCAATGGGGTGTGTGCTGGGGCAGCATGACGAGTCTAGCCGAAAAGAGCACGCCATTTATTACCTTAGCAAAAAGTTTACCGACTGTGAGACCCGATACTCACTGCTCGAGAAAACTTGCTGCGCTTTGGTATGGGCTGCTCGCCGGCTGAGACAGTATATGCTGACTCACACTACGCTGTTGATTTCAAAAATGGATCCAATAAAGTACATATTCGAAAAACCTGCTCTGTCTGGGAGAATAGCAAGATGGCAAATGATCTTGATGGAATACGACATCCAGTACACGACCCAGAAATCTATCAAAGGAAGTGTATTGGCAAACCATTTGGCACACCAGGTAGTAGATGACTACCAGTCAATGAATTTCGAGTTTCCAGACGAGAGCATCATGATTGTGACTGATTGTGAAGTACCTGGACCGGATGAAGGACCTGAGGAAGGATCCCTATGGTCTATTCACTTTGAAGGAGCCTCCAACGCTTTGGGTAACGGTATCGGCGCTGTGATCATATCCCCTCAAGGCACTCATACTCCACTCACTGCCCGGCTATGTTTCAACTGCACCAACAACATGGCGGAGTATGAGGCGTGCATCATGGGTCTTCAAGTTGCGATTGACTTAAGGATCAAGTTTCTGAGTGTCTTCGGAGATTCCGCTCTCGTGATCAATCAGATCAAAGACGAGTGGGATACGAAACATCCGAATCTTATTCCTTACAAAGAGTGTGTGTTGACATTGATCCCCCATTTCACAGAGATAACTTTTGAACACTTCCCAAGAGAGGAGAATCAGTTGGCGGACGCGTTAGCTACGATGTCTTCCATTTTCAAAGTCAAGTGGGACAATGAGGCTCCCCGGATCATTATCTGGAAACTGGACGAACCGGCATATTGTTGTGATCTTGAGACTGAGGTGGTAACTGAAAAACCCTGGTATCACGAGGTGAAGAGATATCTAGAAGCTCAAGAATACCCTGAAGGTGCATCCATCAATGATAAAAAGTTTCTGAGAAGGTTCGCAGTGAAGTTTTTCCTCAGCAATGGCATTCTGTATAAGCGAAACCATGATTCGACCTTACTGCGTTGTGTGGATAAGACTGAAGCAGAAAGAATCATGGCAGAGCTGCATGAAGGTACCTTCGGAACACATTCCAGTGGACACACCATGGCAAAGAAGATCCTTCGGGCAGGATATTTCTGGTCCACAATGGAAGCCGACTGCTACCAACATTCTCGGACATGTCATAAGTGCCAGATTTACGCAAACAAGTGCACGTTCCTCCAGTCCCTCTGAATGTCTTGACTGCACATTTGCCTTTTGCAATGTGGGGTATTGATATGATCGGTGAGATTAAACCTACAGCATCCAACGGGCATCGCTTCATCCTGGTGGCGATTGATTACTTTACAAAGTGGGTTGAAGCAGCTTCCTATGCCACTGTAACCAAGAACGTCGTGGCACGGTTCATTCGGCATAACCTGATCTGTCGATACGGCGTCCCTGAAAGGATCATTACAGACAATGGTACCAATCTCAATAACAAGATGATCACTGAGCTCTGCGAGCAATTCAAGATACAGCACCGCAACTCTTCTCCTTATCGGCCGGAGATGAATGGGGCTGTAGAAGCAGCTAACAAGAATATCAAGAAGATTGTGCAGAAGATGACAGTGACCTATAAAGATTGGCACGAGATGTTACCGTTCGCTCTTCATGGGTACCGTACCTCAGCAAGAACGTCAACCAGGGCAACTCCTTTTTCCTTGGTCTATGGCATGGAGGCAGTCTTGCCGATTGAAGTCCAGATACCCTCTCTCCGGATAATGAAGGATGCAGATCTGAGCGAAGATGATTGGATCCAGACACGACTTGATCAGTTAAACCTGATTGACGAAAAGAGACTCACTGCTATTTGTCATGGTCAGACGTACCAAAAACGGATGATCAGGGCATTTAACAAGAAAGTCAAACCACAAGAGTATCAAGTTGGGGATCTGGTAATCAAACGCATCATCCTTCCTCAGAGTGATCCCAAGGGAAAATGGACCCCTACGTACGAAGGGCCATTTGTGGTTAAACATGTGTTCTCAGGAGGAGCCATGATTCTAACCACTATGGATGGTGACGACCTTCCTCACCCCGCTAATGCAGACATAGTAAAAAAATACTACGCATGATAAAAGACCCGCTAGGTTGACATACCTAGGCAAATATTAGGGCTTCCCGGCGAACCAAAAGGGTTCGGGCAAAATGAGGGATGAAATGAAAAAAATCTGTACACCCGGCAAGTCGAAAACCTGAAAAGGCGGCTTGGGCAAAAATGGGTATCCCGGTGGACTGAAAACCCGAAAGGGCGGTCCAAGCAAAAGTTAGGGATTAAAGCGTAATACTATGTCTCATTGGATCACCTTGCATCCAGAATCCGGTATCAACTATCAAGTTCAAACGGCATCGATCAATCAGCTTCATCGTCAACTGAGCAGCAAAGTGATGAGACGCTCGAAGATATAAAGGCGATAGCAGAGTTGGAACCCAGTGGAACTATTCTTTTCACATAGCTGTTTTGTTTTCCCTTTTTCACAAAATTGTATAAACTCTTTTGTTCGGCGGCGTTCTCTTACTAGGACGTCAACCTCTTGTATATAAACGCCTATTTACAGGCAAATTCAAAAAATCATTACAAATTCACTTTTCAGACCAATTGCCAATTGTTTTTTCCTTTTTCTGTTTTGCTTTGCGAAGAACGTCCAATGTTCAATTTGTGATATATGCATTTGACACTAATTGCTAAACTCATAAATATTCGCATGCGAAATAAAGGATTAATTACAGGTAACATTAGAAACAGGGGCAATAATGAGTTGTCTATGCGATCTAATTGCTCTGCCCACCAAGGTACCAAGGTAAGTTCAGCTGATGAACACGACCAAGATATCTTAATTCCCCAGAGAGTGAGCCAAGATTCAATAATTCTCTCCCAAGCAGTTGGTCTCCAATCAGCCCTAACAAGGCATAGTATCTCCTAGCAAGTCAGCGATACTCTCCCCAAGCAGAGTTAGCTTACAGTCGGCCTTATGGAAGTTGGATTATCCCCAGCAGATCTCAACATTCCCCAGGAGTATACAGACATTCTTAACAAGCATCCCCGGCAGTCTTGATCCAAGATTGTTCCCCGGCGGTATACCAGACATTCAGAGGAGCCACTTCCCCAGTATATCTCAAAAATTTCCCCAGGAAAGTCCAATACAGTTCAAAGTTTCTCCAGGAAAGTGGAATCCATCTCCCCAGCAGGAAGCTTACCCCTAGTAGATTCTGGAAGCTTGTCATCCATGGAGTACGAACGCTCCTCCGGCTTTATTCAAAGGTTATGTCCCCACTAGGATATAACTGGGTTATCCTCAGCCAAAAGCCATGGAAAGATCGTCCTCGGCAAAGTCTTCCTATCCCCAGCAGAGTCTGTTAAAACTATTCAACATAACAATGGTATCCCCAACGGAATTATCATCAAATCTCAGCAAAGTACCTCTCTCCCCACAGAGCATCTCCCCGCAGAGTAATCTATTCACCAAGTTTATTCCCCAACGGAGTCATCTTCTCCTACTGGTATTCTTGCAACCATCATCCCCAGCGGAAACAATGAAGCCCTATTCCTCAACATCATCCCAGGATTCAACTTCCCGGCACTCGTCAAGGATTTACTTTCCTAGACCAAAAAATACATTCATAAACATCGCATCTCCATACACTATAGCATGCATATACGCATCATGAACATAGAATCTCATTTATTCAGAGAACATCACGCAGGCCATACATCATGACATCGCATACAACTAACTTTTTGTCTTTTCAGGACAAAAGATCAGTACAAAGATAATTGCTATCAACTGTCGCAACTAAAGATCCGATTCCTGTATCTTGCCAGGGTGTATCTGTTGATGACTAACATTACCAGACTCGATTCCTGCATCTTGCCAGGGCACGTCTGAAGAGTTTGAAGATCTGATTCCTGTATCTCGCCAGGGTGTATCTGTTGACGACTAACATTACCAGACTCGATTCCTGTATCCGGCCAGGGCACGTCTGAAGAGTTTGAAGATCCGATTCCTGTATCTTGCCAGGGTGTATCTGTTGACGACTAACATTACCAGACTCGATTCCTGCATCTTGCCAGGGCACGTCTGAAGAGTTTGAAGATCCGATTCCTGTATCTTGCCAGGGTGTATCTGTTGACGACTAACATTACCAGACTCGATTCCTGCATCTTGCCAGGGCACGTCTGAAGAGTTTGAAGATCTGATTCCTGTATCTCGCCAGGGTGTATCTGTTGACGACTAACATTACCAGACTCGATTCCTGTATCTTGCCAGGGCACGTCTGAAGAGTTTGAAGATCCGATTCCTGTATCTTGCCAGGGTGTATCTGTTGACGACTAACATTACCAGACTCGATTCCTGCATCTTGCCAGGGCACGTTTGAAGAGTTTGAAGATCTGATTCCTGTATCTCACCAGGGTGTATCTGTTGACGACTAACATTACCAGACTCGATTCCTGTATCCGGCCAGGGCACGTCTGAAGAGTCCGAAGATCCGATTCCTGTATCTTGCCAGGGTGTATCTGTTGACGACTATATTCTCCGGACTCGATTCCTGTATCTCGCCAGGGCACGTCTGAAGAGTTTAAAGATTCGATACCTGTACCCGGCCAGGGCACATCTACATAAAGAGTTTGAAGATCAACTCCTATAACAGGCCAGGTAATTATTTTCTTTCTCAGGTACGCAAGTTCTCGCTAAGGAATCTCTTACGCGATTGACACCTAGATGGCATCTGTAAGCCCATCCACATACCAACAGTCTCCAGATGGCATCTATAAGCCCATTCCCGACAAGGTACTGTCACACTTTCAGATGGCATCTATAAGCCCATCCTCCTATCCATCATCTCCAAATGGCGTCCATAAGCCCATTCCTTACACCACACTGCTGACATTCTACTATGTGAGTGCAAATTTCTGGGCACTCTAGTGTTCAATCATCTTCCACCTTCGGATTACGAAAGGCACGCCAGCCAATCTACATCCTCAGGTCTAAGAAGATTGAACAGGGGCAACTGTTTTACCCCAAAATTTTCCCTCCCATATTCTTCAAAGATTTGTCAAGATCAGACACCAGATGGTTCAAAATCTCTCAAAGGTTGCACAGTCCAATTGCCTCCTAACATAGTCAAAATTAGGGTTTTGGTTCTGGCAAAGAAATTGAGGTTTACAAGGGTCCAATCAAGTCCCACATGCCTACATACATTGTCAAGCATCCATATGCCAAGTTTCAAGACTCACAGCACCAAGTTGCACAGTCAAAAACCCTAATTGCTCCACAGTCAACTGCAGGGGCAAAATGGTCATTTGACAGTCAAAAGTCAAAAATTTTGGTCAACATCTTATTTTGAAGCCACAAACATCATTTGAACAATTCTTGATCATGATTTCACAAGTATGGCTCAAAAAGTCTCAAGATGCAAAAGTTTCTATTTTTGGACAGTTGAAAAAGTCAATTGGAAATTGACCAGGGCATAACTTCTTCATGGTTTATCAGGAAAAATCCCATCCAAAGCTCATTTTGAAGAGGATTACATTTCCTACAACTCATCTTCACACTTCAAGTCCAAGAAATGCTCTCACAAAAAGTTATCAATTTCAACATTATAGGTCATTTTCAAAAGTCAACAAAAAGGCACTTTAAGTCAAAGACCATAACTTGAGATTGGTAAATCAAAATGACATGGTACCAAAGACATTGGTTAGTGGACTTCAAGACCTTTCCAAAATGTCCAAGAACATGTTCATAGCTTCAAAATTGAGCAAGATATGCCTTGTAGAAGTTGGGAAATTTTTGGGAATTTTGAAAAGTCAACTTTGCACAAAAGGCTTCAAAAATACTAATGGGCCACAAATTCTTCCATGAATCATTACCCAAAGGCTATGCACGACCCACTAAGCTCAAAGGGAGTTATTTTCTTATTTTTGATTAATTATTTGAATTTTTATTATCATTAATTCATTTAATTAAATTTAAATATAAGAAAAATACCAAATCATGTTTTTAAATCTTTTTTATGCAACAAATATCTTCCACACATGTAAGAGATTTCGTGCATCAATCAACAAGGCCAAATCTTCCATAATTGGCAAGTTTTCCATGGCAAAAAGATTGAAAAAAGATGTGAAAAAATCAAAGATTGGAATCATAAATTCATGGACTATGGGCTTGGCTTTTTGACCTAATTTCACTCAAATACTTATACACAAGCTAACCCTATTCCATTACACACGAAAGAGCTGCTAGAGAGGCATAACCAAATTGCATTTTTTCCATAAAAAGTTGAAATCTGAAATCCTAGTTAGAGGATAATTCAAAGCTCCAAAAGCATTCCAATACATTGCCAAAGCATCCAGGAGTCGATTACAATCAAAACCAGGTCTCCATACCCCAAGAATTGGTAGAACATAATCGTCTTCTTCATGAACATATCCATAATCGTTTTTTAATTTACATGCATTATTCATGAGTTTTAATTGTTGATTCTTGCTAATATTGATGTTCTGAAGCTATTGGTAATATTTAATTGTCCTAACAATGCTCGAAACGAGATTTGCCATTAACGTTTTCTAGGGTTTCAGAAGCTTCGAATTAGGGGTTTCTTCATATGGAAAAATCAGGCCACCAAACCTATGCCATTGAATTCGTGACATCCAGACGAAGCAAACTGACTACTCGCGCTCTTTTTATATTACAGCATGGGTTATTCGCTATTTTTACAGGTCTTGTTTAGTGGGGGTTTAAAACCCCCGCTACTTGTTTATATTGCAGGTAGAAAAAGGAAGAAGACGCGTGCGTGGCTTCATATGGTTGGACCATTCAAATAATTCAGCGCGCTTTTTGCTTTCTACCACTAACGCTTGTTTTTCTTTTATAATAATTATGCTTCATTATATTAACAGATGCGCGCATTAGCTCAGTTGGTGACTGAGGTGTCTTGCAGGTACTGGGACCTGGGTTCGATTCCCAGGTCCCCCCATATTATTCATGATTTTTGCATTAACACGTTCCCATGCAGTTCCCTTCAAATATTCCACCATGCATCCCAACGCTTAGGCTTGCCAAGTGTCTCTGATGATCAATCCAATGGCCATAACGTGAATTCCATGGTACACACTCAGTCAACCACATGCGTTCAAACTGGAAAAGTCAACAAGGCCTTGATTTCAGTGGGCCAAATTATTTTACAAAAAAACCTCCAAATGGGCCAGACACCCCCCAATGTTTGTATATTTTTTAATTTTCTTTTCTTTTCTTTTTCTAGTTCTTTTAATCATTTTTTATTTAATTCACTTCAAATAATTTTCTTTTCATAATAAAACCAGAAAATCAAAAAACTAAAAAATATGTTTAATTAATATTTAATTCACTATTATTTTTTTGTAAATAAACTTTAATAGTTAACTTAGTTAATTTAGGTTTTAAAACTTTAATCTTTTTCTTAATAAATTAAAATATGTAGAAATTAGGTTTTTTAACATTCTCATCTTTTTTCTTAAATAAATAATTTTCCCATTTATTATTACTATTAATTATTAAATATCTTTGTAAATAAATATGTAAATAATTAATTAGGATAAATTAGGTTAAACTTTAATATTTTTCATTAATAATTAAAAACAACTTAGAATTAGGGTTTCTCTTGATTTTTAATCTCTTTATCTCATAAATACCAAAAACTTAAAAAAAAAACAATTTCTTTTCTTTTAATTAAATAATAATTAAACTTTTAATTCAATTTAATTTCAAAAGGGTCCAACGCCCTCGAACGTTCTATTTTTATTCCTTTCGCGCATTTATTCTTATTTTTTTCTTTGTGAATATTATGTAATTGTTCAAGCCATGTAATAGTAATTAGGAATTTATTTATTTTCCGCATTTTTTTACCAAACGGGTCTTTGTTAATTTGGCGATGTATAGACCCGCGCCTTGTAATAGCTTAGGATTTTACTTTCCGCATTTAAACTTCCGCACTTTGAAACTGCTAACTTGCATGAAAGAATGAATGACTAATTAAAAGCAAGCGTAGATCACCATGATACATGTACAAGATAAATGCTAACATGAAAATAACACACAAATTCACACACCACTCTTAGGGTACGCCTCACTGTTGCCTTGCCTTCAAAACGTGGTCGTCGAGTATAGGACGTTTTAGTAAGTCCTTATGTCCATGACATGATCCAGTTGCCTCGAAACGGTTGCCTCGAAATTAAAAAGGATCAATGGCATAAGGGTAGCTTCTAAGGTGTCCTACTGTTGCTCTGGTGACCACATTGTCCCTAACAAACGAATTGACCCGAACACCTCCAACGGTGGTGCTACCTACCTCTCAATGGTGGGATGGCACTACCTTAAGGACTTCTACACAGCTTAATTCCTTAGGGTAGGTGGATGACTCATAGATACTTGCTCTATTCAAAAAACAAATCAAAACTCTTTTCACACCGACACTTTTCAAACAGCTTTCAAAACAATTTTTCAAACACTCTTGAGGACTGATACAAGAGTCGATCTGAAATCTTTAAACGAAACTTTTTCAAACTCACTCACACTTGAAAAGCAAATAAACATTTTGAAAACACATAAGAGCAAGTATCTAAGAGCCCATGGATAACCATGGATAGAAAGGGTGCTAACACCTTCCCTTTCTATAAATCTACCTCCCGAACCGAGAAACTATCTCATAAGGAATTTTGATGTGCTTTTGTCCTGTCCATGTTGGAGAAAATAAAAGACGGTGGCGACTCTTGCTTCCGTGACATTTCGCGAACCAGCTTTAAACAGCCAGTTCCAGATTCACCGATCACACGTTCTTTCAAATCCTAAACACTGGAGTTATAAGGAAGATAATCCCTAGTCAACCCCTTTGAGCCAAAGAAGGAGAAGTTTTCTTTCTTACACAAATTGAAACTTTTAATCAAAACCTGGGGCAGGGTAGTCTCTCAGTTGATTCAAACGCGCATTTAGCCGCAAACTCTCATCTCGTAATACAACGAATGACATCAAAAACATTCCTCTGGAATTAAAAGACGGTGATGGTTCCCTATTACATAGGCAATCATTATCTCTCAAAAAAGAAAAGTCCACTAAGTCAAAACCTACAAAGGAGACTTAAGAAAAACGGGGGCATCCCGCTGACTGTAATCTCAAAACGAGAACAGTCAGGCAAAAATTAGGGATAACAAATCAAAAGAAAGAGGTCACTACAAATCCTCAACAACATGAAAAAAAATGTTGCAAAAATTACTTCCTTCTGGCAAACTTAACTTGTCTGAACCATCACCAAAACGCCATTCCAGACTCAATTGGAGTTCAAACGCACAATTAACTGAGTTTAGGACCGAAGAACGTCACGAAGAGCTGGTGGGTACAAATACATTTTGAGCCTTTATCCTTTGTTTCTTAAACCATGAACCAAGCCACGTTGCAAACCTTCAAAAGTCCTAATTGAAGCATGGGTTAGTTCAAAAGCATTTGTTACAAAAGGTATCCTGACTCCTGTAAGGGCTTACTCAAAACCCTGAGTTGAATTTTTCTTACAAAAATTTCTTTACTTGCTAAAATTCATTTTCAAAAGTTTCAAGACAAACATAAACTTTGCATTACTTGAATATCACTGTTTGCATATGGCTATTTGTTTGACAGCGGAGAAATTCATACAACGAATGTCCAGTGAACGAAAGCTCTCTCAGTGAACAAAATCATTTCAAGTGGGATGACACTTCCAATGAAAAATCTCTTATCAGCAAGGGGGCATGATATATCACTATCCAACACACCTGGGGCAGTCCAGTCAAGATTCTAAGAAATCTCTCAATAAATGCGGAATAACCAGGGACAGGTCACCATCTCTATCGCTTAGGGCATTGAATGGGTTACGTATAGTCTAACATCTCTTGGAAGTGCCACAAACACTTGCTACTAGGGGCAGTGACAAATCTCCCCAAAATCCTTCTCATAGGATGATTCTCCTGCCAGATTTTTAATCTCTGAGAACCTCTTCCCAACTGAGTCGACTTCAAGAATCCTCGAGGATTTTTGCCAATAAAGTCACCGCCTCTCCAACAGAGTAAGCAACAGGCTTTATTTCCTCAACAAACGGCAGGATTCCCCAGCTTGAGTTTGCCTCTCCGACTACTACAAATCAAAGGACCACAACTCCTCTTCCCCATTAGACTACTCTACAATCCCCAACAAGTTATTGTGAAGCCTGGACCCGACTAGATATCAATTCAACTTCGTCCATCAAGAGATAACTCCCAGTAGAGCAACAAACAACCGAGACTCCTGATCTCTTTTCCAATCAGGAATCAGAACTCTCCAACAGAGTATTCTCAAACATAGTCAATATTCCCCAGCGGAGTTCTCCTCAACAAAACAGGAATCCTCAGTGGAAAAATTCTAGGAAAAGTTTGAAGACACGCCTACTCTTCAACAGTAGTCCGGGATTTAATGACTCCCCATCACTTGTCAAGGATTTATTTTCCAAGACAAAATTACATTTCGACAACATTCATAGCATATTGTGATACGGTGGGAGAACTGACTTGTGTTTTGCGTTCGTATTCGCACTTGTGCGGTTAGCAAGAGTCGCCACCGACTTTTTATTTTATCCTAAAGGAAAGGTTAAAAAGCACAGCAAAAACCTTTTGAGATATTTCGTGGGTTCGGGGGGTAGATTATGAAAAGGGAAGGTATTAGCACCCTTTTCATCCATGGTTATCCATGGGCTCTTAGGTACTTGCTTAGATCGACTTTGCCTTGGTTTTCAATTGTGTGAAATGGTGCTTTGTGGATTGTTTTGAGAATGTTTTTTTGAAAAGATGCCTTATGTTAGGCTAACCTTGTAACAATTCTTTACTCGAATGTTTTACAAAAGGTGTTTTATCTTTTTAAAAAAAGATGTTTCAAGGGTTTGAAAAGTTTGATTTTTGAAAAGTGTTTGTGAAGTGAGTTTTGAAATTAGGCAAGCGTTTTCTTTGCAAATTGACAAGTACTTAAGAGTTTATCTACCCTAAAGCTTTCTCAAAAGATTTTTTGTCGTGTTTTGACCCCTTTTTTAACAATTTTGTTCTACCATTGAAATTGGTAGGCAATCTTGTATTTAGGAAGTTTATTCGGGACGGACGCGGGTCATCGTATGGACCATGAATGCAATGGTGCCAAGTGTCTTCGGCAATTTGTTTTGAAGGGACTTGATCATTTCGTTTAGGCGACTTTCGAAAGCGTCATCGAGGGGCTTATGATCATTTGATTTCGTTTTGCCAAAGACGTTCGACGTGCAAGCATGGCCCATTTGGAAGGCAACATGTGGGATTACCCTAGGGGGTGCAAGTGTGATTGTGTATTGATTACATGCATTTGTCTTGTATTAGGTTATCTAGCGTTTGATTTTATGTACATACAAACCCTAGGTCTAACCATGGTATAATTGAAAAGCTGTAAATTGCGGAATGTAAATCTACGCTATTACAAAGTAATGTCCGGGAGCGGGGGTATAAATGTACAAGGGGATGAGATTTATAGTACTTACAACCAAATCGAATGTCATAATCAAATGAATATCAAATATAAATGTAAGATAAACATGTGTATAGGATAATATGAATGTATTTGTGTAAGTGTACAAATGTATATGTATGTGAATTGTATATGTGTAATTATGCACCGGTGCGAAATGTGAAATTGAGCCGTATTAGGGTTTTGACCTAGATAAATGTTTTTTAGATGGATCTTGATTTTTGTATGTTTAATTATGTACAAAAGAAAAGAAATGTTTTGTTTAAATGTTAAGTTTTAATTAAAAGATATTTTAGTCACAATGTTTGTGAGTTTTTAATATTAGAAAAATGTGTTGAATCATTATGTACAAAAAGAATATTAACTAAAAAAAGTTTAATTTTAATTACGTATAAAAGTGTATAATATGTACAAAAATGCATTTTAATTAAAAAGGTATCTTCAATTTAATCATGTATATAATAAAAAAGAAAAGATAATTATATACAAATGTATTCTAATTAAAAAGGATATTTTCAAATTATGTATAGAAGTATTTGGTTATTTTTATGTACAAATGTGTATTAAGAAAATATTTTCAAATTTAACTTATATGATATGTACAAATATATTTCAAAAAATGTTTTTTTTTAGTTAATTGGGTATACAAGTATTTAGATTAAGTTAGTATGCTTAATAATATTAAGAAATAAATTATATATGTTTTAGAAACAAGGAAATAAATGAGTTAGTATATAAAAGAATAAATATTGTTTTTTATTATAAAAATGAAAAGAGTTAGAGTTTTATAAGATTAGTATTAGAAAATGAGGTGATTTCTCGTTGGGCTTTAGAGGTGAATTAGGAAACGGGTCAGATTAAGCCCATGGTTTTGAAACAGAATTAGGGTTTAGGCATTTGGTTCAGAACGAAAACGAGGGTTTGTGAGGTGACGACGGCGCCGTTTGTATGTTCAACGTTCTTTCCATCTTCATCTTCATCCGGCCACCAGCATCACTTTCCACACCTTTCTTCCCCCCAAAGCATGGTCTCGGCGCTCTGGACTTAAGGTTTGATTATGACGCTTTACGTTTTCATTTCCTTTTTTTTACAAATTTTGTGTTTCAATTTGGGGTTCTGATTTCCGAATCTTGTACCGTTATGATGTGGTGAAGAGGAAAGGGGGAGGAGATTGCTACCTGATGTTTGGAGGATGGAGGAGAGGCGGAGAAGTGGTGCTCTAGGAGGCCGGATCGTCGTGATGGACTTGAGGAGGCTTCGCTTCTGATGACCCTGGTAATTTCGTTCCTTGCTTAGGTTTCTGGGGTTTGATGATGTATGCTGGATTTGCTTGAAAACCCTAATTCGTCTCTTTATCTTCTTCTTCTTCCACTGTGATGACTGTCTTTGAGCATGCGTATGTCTGAGTACTTTGCTTGAGATTTGCTTGTCTTGAACGTTTTTCTTGAACAGCTGTCGCCTATGTGTGCTTGCCTATGATGAAGCTTGCTTCTGAGGCTTGGGGTTGGTTTTGGTTATGGTTAGATAAGTTTGGACATGAGGTTTGTATGTTTAGCCTGAAGGTTGGTCCTGAGTTTTTGTGTTTAATGCAGGGTATTCTGAGTTTGGATATCAGGTTTCTTGTGTGTATAAAGGTTGAGACAGGGTAATGGTTTTTTTGATGACAGTAATGGGGGTGTTTTTGAGGGGGGTCCAGGTTTATTGGTGGTGAGGATTATTGGTTAGATAAAATGGTTTGAGGTGTTATGCTGAACTGGTTTTGATTATCTCTTTTCTCTCCTATCTATCCTGCTATACTGCTCCTTTTTGAACTGATATCCTCTGAGTTCAGTCTTTTCTATCTGCAGAGTTGTGGTTTAGTTTGTATATTTTTGAACTGTCCTGAACTGCTATCTTGCCCTTCTGAACTGAGCTGAACCCTTTCTATTCTGAAAAATCTATTCTGCTGCTGAACTGCTATGTTTCTTTGATTTTGTATATCCCTCTTGTCTTGCTGCCTGCTACTGAACTAGGCTTGGATTTTTATTTGCATAATCTTTTTCTGTCTTACTTTTCTTCTGCAGTCTGCTGTGCTGAACTTGTGGACTTTGTGTATCTTTTTCTGCTGTCTAATCTGAACTATGCCTAAATCCCTGCCTACTGCTTTATCTCTCTTTACTTCTCTCTTTACAGTACAGTTTGAATTTTATATGTTATATCTGTACTGTGTTCTGAAGGGGCTGACTAGGGAAATGATGAAAAAGATTGTTTTGCTTGCATAATACATCTTGCATCCCCTTTTGACAGTTTGTGTAGATTTTGCATTTGATATCTTGGCAAAAAATCTCTCCATGACAGCTTTTGAGTTTGTGACAGCAAATGCATTTTTTTTTGAAATCTTTCTTTGAGTGGACTTTGTTTTGGATGGAAAGTTTGGATTGAACTTTTTCAGTTTGGATTGGACTTTGAATCTATGCAGCTTGCAAATTTTTTAGAAACTATGCATTTGACATTTGCATTTCATGAAAATAAAAATAATCTTCCCTCCCTGTGAACCGGGAGAAATCCCGTGATTTGCAGAGAGGGTCAACTGATCCCAGTCAGTGGCCCCTAATGATGAGCACTTTTACTGTCTTTTCCAATTAACTGCTTTCTGACTTTTCTTGTTCTTTTTGCAGATGAAAAATGGAATGCCGGAGCGGAGTGAAGAACGAAGAGTATTTAGAAAATAGGATAGTTTTTCATTCTATGTAATATTTAAATTAAATGTAAATTATTGTTTGTAACAACAATTTGTAAATAATTTAAATATCAATAAAAATTCAAATTATCCAATTAATTCTAATTTCCTTATTGTTTATTTATTTATTTAAAATTCTTAGAATTAACAATTGAAAAATAAATTCAATCATTTAATTTCAGAATAATAAATAACTTAAATAAAACAACATTGACCAATTAAGTCCGTCTTATTCAACATCCAGAGCAAAGCAGCAATTAACTTAAATGGACTGATCAAATGCAAAAGTACTGTGAATTCAACACTGCATATATCTGACTGGCCCAATCAAAACGTACTGAATCCAAAACCAATGTCTCTTTTGCTGATTAAACCAAGATAACGCGAATTTTAATCCGAATCTTGAAATAAACTGCAAAGTGCTGTGAAATTCAAAATCTTCTGAGAATATGCTCATAAAACTTAATTCCTGATTAAATGCCAAATCACGCTCGCTTGACCAAAATTGAACCAACAATCAATCAAACCCTAAGCTCACTGTATGAAACAATTCAAAGCTCTGAAAATCAGTAAAACCCTAATTTTGCTTGACTGTCAAGAAAAGTCCGTTTGTACGATTCTTGAGCCAGTTTGAGAAGTCAGGAAATGTTTGAAGCTGAGATTTCTTGGGGAAAATACGAGGGCAAATTTTGGGGTACAACAGTTGCCCCTGTCCAATCTTCTTGGACCTGAAGAGTTAGATTGGCAAGTTTGCCTTTCGTGACTCGAGGGTAAAAGGAGATTGGACACTAGTGTACCCAGAAAATTTGCACTCGTCGATGTGACGGTGAGGTGAATGGGCTTAAAGATGCCATTTGGTGATGGGCTTAAAGATGCCACCTGGTGCGAAAGAAATTGTCGGGGGATGGGCTTAGAGATGCCATCTGAGAATGTTGAACTGTACGTCAATGGCGAGTGGACGAGTATCAGAAAGGCATCCCTGTTTTGGAATATCTCTGAATTAGGGTCTGAACAAGCAACAGGTTGACGTCCATGTCTGGAGAATCTGTAAACTATCCTCAGGAGTCGGGACTGAACAAGCAATGGAGCAGCATCCGTTGTTGGGAAGCGTCCGTAACCTATTTTCAAAAATTGAGAAGAGTCTGAATCAGTCGGTAGATTGACCTCCGTTATAGGGAAGAACCCGTAAACTGTCTTCAGAAGTTTGAGAAGTTGAAGAGGAACCGGTGTAAGGCTTCTGCTGATGCGTCTGAATGAATCTGAAATAAGTATCAAAATGTTGCCGTGTCCGGGTCACCTCTGAACTATTTTTTTTTTATGAATCTCAGGAGATGATCTGTGTCTGTCGACTGATCTTACCTGAAAAGGCAAAGGGTTAGCTGCATGCAACGTTATGATGCATGATGCAATACATGTGACATTAATGTTTATGATATGAATGTAATGAATGCGCATGTAGGCTGACGAGCTAATCCTGCCGAGGATACATGAATCCGAGATGGCTGAAGATAAAAATGTCTTGACGGCTGCCGGAAAATAAATCCTTGGCTGTTGCTGGGGAAGAGAATTCCTGATGACCTCTACTGGGGAGTTCCAACTAGTAAACTCATGCTGGGGAGGTCAGACTTGAGAATCGTCAGCTTGATGGGAGGTAACTCTGGAGATCTCGCTGGGGAACTCAAGATTTGTCCTTCCAAAATTCTGTGGGGAGAAGGTTTAAAAGTCTGACTCCGCTGGGGATTGTCCACTTGAAGCTCTTGATCTGCTGGGGAATTTTGATGAACTCTGCTGGGGGATAGAGAGACATCTGGCGAGTGCGATCTTCCGTGGTTGTTAGCTTTGAGAAGAATCTGAACAAGCGATAGGTTAACATCCGTTTACTTGGAGAACCCGTGGACTGTTTTCAGAAATCTTGAAGCTGAATTAGCAATAGAGCAGCATCCGTTGTCGGGAGGCGTCCGGAAACTAATTTCAAAGGTTGCATCTGAACGAGCTGATAGATTAACATCCGTTACCTGGGAAGAATCCATGAACTGTTTTCAGAAATCTTGAGAAGAATCTGAACAAGTGATAGGTTAGCATCCGTTTACTTGGAGAACCCGTGAACTGTTTTCAGAAATCTTGAAGCTGAATTAGCAATAGAGCAGCATCCGTTGTTGGGAAGCGTCCGGAAACTAATTTCAAAGGTTGCATCTGAACAAGCTGATAGATTAACATCCGTTACTTGGGAAGAATCCATGAACTGTTTTCAGAAGTCTTGAGAAGAATCTGAACAAGTGATAGGTTAGCATCCGTTTACTTGGAGAACCCGTGAACTGTTTTCAGAAATCTTGAAGTTGAATCAGTAATAGAGCAGCATCCGTTGTTGGGAGGCTTCTGAATTCAAAGGTGCATCTGAACAAGCTGATAGATTAACATCCGTTACTTGGGAGGAATCCATGAACTGTTTTCAGAAGTCTTGGGAAGGATCTGAACAAGCGATAGGTTAACATCCGTTTACTTGGAGAACCCGTGAACTGTTTTCAGAAATCTTGAAGCTGAATTAGCAATAGAGCAGCATCCGTTATTGGGAAGCTTCTGAATTCAAGGGTGCATCTGAACAAGCTGATAGATTAACATCCGTTACTTGGGAGGAATCCATGAACTGTTTTCAGAAGTCTTGGAGGGGAACCGGTGTAGGGGTCCTTGATAATGAGCTTGTGTAACACTGCATCGGGTTTTGAACACTTTTGACATTCGAATGCCCCAAGTGGTGATGTAGATAAATTCCTGGCTTATTACAGGTGTTGGTCTACAATCGGTTGTTCACAGATGTTTCCTGGGTTGTTGCAGGTGTTGATCTGGAATTCTTCCGACATGCCCTGGCTGGATACAGGAGTCGAATTTTCAAACTCTTCAGACATGCCCTGGCTAGATACAGGAATCGAGTCTGGAAATGTTGTAGTTGATTTGTTGAACACTTTTGACATTCGAATGCCCCAAGTGGTGAAGAAGGAGTCTTGAATCAGATTACTCGGCATATTGAGAGATTTCTTGAAATCTTGACTGGACTGCCCCAGGTTAACTGAACTTTTGAAAGCTCTGCTGGATCTTGACTGGACTGCCCCAGGTTAATTAGATTGTGACATGTCATGCCCCTTTGTTGATAGGAGATTTGATGGAAGTGTCATCCTTTTGAAGTGATTTTGACTTACTGAGAGAGTTTTCGTTCCTCCGAACATTCGCTGTATGAATTTCTTCGCTGTCAAACAAAAGGGGTAAATACAGACAGTGATATTCGAGCAACGCAAAGTTTATGTTTGTCTCGAAGTTTTGAAAAATGCGTTTTTAGCAGAAAACTTTTCACAAGACAAGTTAACACAGGATTTAGAGCAAAGCCTTACAGGAGTCAGGATACCTTTTGTAACAGTATGCTTTCGAACTAACCCATGCTTCAATTAGGACTTTTGGAGGGTTGTAACGTGGCCTGGTTCATGGTTTAAGAAACAAAGGACAAAGGCTCAAAGTATATTTGTACCCACCCGCTCTTCGTGATGTTCTTCAACCTAAGCTCAGTTAATTGTGCGTCGCACCCTGTTTTGAGTTTGGAACGACTTTTGGGCGATGGTTCACCAGTTTGAATTTGGGAGACAGTCATCATCTCCTTTTTCTTTTCCAACACTTTTCATGTTGTTGAGGATTTTGTAATGACCTCACTATTTGGATTTTGATTTGTTATCCCTAACTTTTGCCTGACTGTTACCATTTTCGGGATTACGGTCAGCGGGATGCCCCAGCTTTCTTAAGCCTCCTTCATAGGTTTTGGCTTGGTGGGCTCTTTCTCTTTTGAGAGATTGACTGTCTATGTGATAGGGAACCACCCTTGTCTTTTGATTCCGAAGGAATGCTTTCTTTCTTGACGTCGTTCGTTGTGTTACGAACTGAGAGTTTGCGACTTCAATGCGCGTTTTCTTTTGAATTAACTGAGATACTACCCTGCCCCGGGTTTATGTCAAAGGTTTCGATTGTTTAGAACGGGAAACTCCTACTTCTTTGGCTCGAAGGGGTTGACTAGGGATTATCTTCCTTATAACTCCAGTGTTTGGGAATTGAAAGAAATGCCTGTACATCATCAGCAAGGTTTGTTTCAAAACATACTGCATAAGACCACGGTATTGTTTCGTCATCCCCCCTCTAAAGACTTGCAGCTTTTTATCAAGAGTCAAATATCATAAAGAAAAGCATAAAAGTAATGAAACGAATGGATGAATTCAAGACAAACATATGCAACGCATTAACGAAAACAGAGTTTAACATCAACAGATAATTGTTTGACAGCAAAAGAAATTACAACTTTGAAAATTCAAAAAAAAGAAGCGAAAGTCTTTCAGCTTCGAGCCTCGTCACTTCAAGCGGAGAACCCTCTTAACGGAAGATCTTCATCTCGCCGTCTGGCATGAACCTCAGCACTCCAATGTCAATCAGATCTTGAATCTTGTTCTTCAAGGCCCAACAGCTATCGGTGTCATGTCCTGGGCTATAGGAATGGTAAACACAAAATGCATCGGGATGATAGTCAGGAGCGGAGGTATTAGGGTTCCGGATAGGATCCCTCAAAGCAGTCAGATTAACCTCCAACAAGCGCTCCAGAATTAGAGATGACGGTATGTCAGTCTCTGTGAACTGCCTTCCTGACGTTTCTTGTCTACGCCGATTGCCCCGCTGACGCCGGCGAGGTTGTTGAGGGTTTTGTGATCCTGAAGCTAGCAGAGGAGCTTTCCCCTTGTCTTCTTGAGTGGATGGAGGCTGAGCGGTGATTTGCTCTTCGACCTCGGATGTTTGCCCCAGCTGGTTGTTCGGAAGCAGTTGGCGGACCAGAACTCCGAGTTCTTCTTGTCTTTGAGATAGGTCTTGGATGAGAGCCATCTGGCCCACCAAATATCCCATCATTTGGGTCCTCAGGGTTGTCAAATCAAACTGCAGCTCCGCAATCTGATCATTCCTGGCATTGTTGGAATTCCCCAAGCCGTTGGTGAGGAGAGCTTTCATCTCTTCTTGCCCCAGAGACAAGTTCATGAACATCTCTTGTAGCTGAGCAGTCTGGTCTTGGATGTCTTTGACAGACCGTTCTAGAGCCATCTCTTGCTGAAATAAACAGCAGGAGAGTAAGGAAACCTGAAGAAGGAAAGGTCGTCAAAATGCAATGCATGATATGCGGATGCATGTTTTCAAGGATCTCTTGGGGTAAACACAAGAAAAATGTTAGAGGTTGAACTCTGCTCTTGGATTGGAGATCTCTGTACCGGTGGACGTCTTTCCACGAGAATCAAGCTCGCCATGTCGAGTGGGTCATAGCCACTGATTCAAGTTGTTGTACTTGATCTTTGTTTGGAGAGCTTTGTGTTGGTGGATGTCTTTCCACGAGAATCAAGCTCACCATGTCGAGTGGGTCATAGCCACTGATTCAAGTTGTTGCACTTGAACTTTGACTGGATTGGTTAGAGGAGAGACCTCTTGCCCCTTGATAGATGTCTAGTTCAACGTAACCCTGCATCAAAAGAACCCTCGAGATCCTCGAAATGGTCATTGAAAATGCTAAAATGCTATGGTATGATGTTATGATGTTATGTGCATGTATGCACAAGCAAGTAAGTGTATATACAGGCAAACAATATTCACACAAAGCACACAAGGCCTTAGGTTTAGGCTTGCATGAGGTTCAGGTACTACCCTCTTTCAGTTTGTTGGTTAAAACCTGCCCTACCAAAAGTAACCGGGTTCTAGAGGTCCCAATGTCACTGGATTGCTTTCATTGTTCATCGTTTCGATTTAGCCACTGATTGGCGATCAAAATATCCCAAGAAAACAACCCTCAACTGAGTGTAGTATCGAGTATCAACCGACTTCGGAGTACACCAAAGTAGTCATCTCACTACCCTAAAGAGGCCAAGATGGTCAATTAAGGTTCTAAGGTTAGTTGATGCTTCGCGACACCACATGGAGGCCCCGTACTCTCCTTGATTGACTCAAGGGTTACCGGTACACACCAAAGTGTCACATCAACGTAGCAGACTGCTTCAACCATGTCGGTATACCCCGCACAGTTCCCTCACAGCCTTGTTGCTACCTAAAAGGGTTTCCCCAGATCCGGGTTAGGATCTATAAAACTCCGATACAATGCCCACAAATGAAAAAGCAAACAAAGCAATCAATTGAAAACAAAAGTGATCTAAACCCTAAGGTAACCCCACTTAAACCTTGTCCCCAGCAGAGTCGCCAGTTCTGTGATACGGTGGGAGAACTGACTTGTGTTTTGCGTTCGTATTCGCACTTGTGCGGTTAGCAAGAGTCGCCACCGACTTTTTATTTTATCCTAAAGGAAAGGTTAAAAAGCACAGCAAAAACCTTTTGAGATATTTCGTGGGTTCGGGGGGTAGATTATGAAAAGGGAAGGTATTAGCACCCTTTTCATCCATGGTTATCCATGGGCTCTTAGGTACTTGCTTAGATCGACTTTGCCTTGGTTTTCAATTGTGTGAAATGGTGCTTTGTGGATTGTTTTGAGAATGTTTTTTTGAAAAGATGCCTTATGTTAGGCTAACCTTGTAACAATTCTTTACTCGAATGTTTTACAAAAGGTGTTTTATCTTTTTAAAAAAAGATGTTTCAAGGGTTTGAAAAGTTTGATTTTTGAAAAGTGTTTGTGAAGTGAGTTTTGAAATTAGGCAAGCGTTTTCTTTGCAAATTGACAAGTACTTAAGAGTTTATCTACCCTAAAGCTTTCTCAAAAGATTTTTTGTCGTGTTTTGACCCCTTTTTTAACAATTTTGTTCTACCATTGAAATTGGTAGGCAATCTTGTATTTAGGAAGTTTATTCGGGACGGACGCGGGTCATCGTATGGACCATGAATGCAATGGTGCCAAGTGTCTTCGGCAATTTGTTTTGAAGGGACTTGATCATTTCGTTTAGGCGACTTTCGAAAGCGTCATCGAGGGGCTTATGATCATTTGATTTCGTTTTGCCAAAGACGTTCGACGTGCAAGCATGGCCCATTTGGAAGGCAACATGTGGGATTACCCTAGGGGGTGCAAGTGTGATTGTGTATTGATTACATGCATTTGTCTTGTATTAGGTTATCTAGCGTTTGATTTTATGTACATACAAACCCTAGGTCTAACCATGGTATAATTGAAAAGCTGTAAATTGCGGAATGTAAATCTACGCTATTACAAAGTAATGTCCGGGAGCGGGGGTATAAATGTACAAGGGGATGAGATTTATAGTACTTACAACCAAATCGAATGTCATAATCAAATGAATATCAAATATAAATGTAAGATAAACATGTGTATAGGATAATATGAATGTATTTGTGTAAGTGTACAAATGTATATGTATGTGAATTGTATATGTGTAATTATGCACCGGTGCGAAATGTGAAATTGAGCCGTATTAGGGTTTTGACCTAGATAAATGTTTTTTAGATGGATCTTGATTTTTGTATGTTTAATTATGTACAAAAGAAAAGAAATGTTTTGTTTAAATGTTAAGTTTTAATTAAAAGATATTTTAGTCACAATGTTTGTGAGTTTTTAATATTAGAAAAATGTGTTGAATCATTATGTACAAAAAGAATATTAACTAAAAAAAGTTTAATTTTAATTACGTATAAAAGTGTATAATATGTACAAAAATGCATTTTAATTAAAAAGGTATCTTCAATTTAATCATGTATATAATAAAAAAGAAAAGATAATTATATACAAATGTATTCTAATTAAAAAGGATATTTTCAAATTATGTATAGAAGTATTTGGTTATTTTTATGTACAAATGTGTATTAAGAAAATATTTTCAAATTTAACTTATATGATATGTACAAATATATTTCAAAAAATGTTTTTTTTTAGTTAATTGGGTATACAAGTATTTAGATTAAGTTAGTATGCTTAATAATATTAAGAAATAAATTATATATGTTTTAGAAACAAGGAAATAAATGAGTTAGTATATAAAAGAATAAATATTGTTTTTTATTATAAAAATGAAAAGAGTTAGAGTTTTATAAGATTAGTATTAGAAAATGAGGTGATTTCTCGTTGGGCTTTAGAGGTGAATTAGGAAACGGGTCAGATTAAGCCCATGGTTTTGAAACAGAATTAGGGTTTAGGCATTTGGTTCAGAACGAAAACGAGGGTTTGTGAGGTGACGACGGCGCCGTTTGTATGTTCAACGTTCTTTCCATCTTCATCTTCATCCGGCCACCAGCATCACTTTCCACACCTTTCTTCCCCCCAAAGCATGGTCTCGGCGCTCTGGACTTAAGGTTTGATTATGACGCTTTACGTTTTCATTTCCTTTTTTTTACAAATTTTGTGTTTCAATTTGGGGTTCTGATTTCCGAATCTTGTACCGTTATGATGTGGTGAAGAGGAAAGGGGGAGGAGATTGCTACCTGATGTTTGGAGGATGGAGGAGAGGCGGAGAAGTGGTGCTCTAGGAGGCCGGATCGTCGTGATGGACTTGAGGAGGCTTCGCTTCTGATGACCCTGGTAATTTCGTTCCTTGCTTAGGTTTCTGGGGTTTGATGATGTATGCTGGATTTGCTTGAAAACCCTAATTCGTCTCTTTATCTTCTTCTTCTTCCACTGTGATGACTGTCTTTGAGCATGCGTATGTCTGAGTACTTTGCTTGAGATTTGCTTGTCTTGAACGTTTTTCTTGAACAGCTGTCGCCTATGTGTGCTTGCCTATGATGAAGCTTGCTTCTGAGGCTTGGGGTTGGTTTTGGTTATGGTTAGATAAGTTTGGACATGAGGTTTGTATGTTTAGCCTGAAGGTTGGTCCTGAGTTTTTGTGTTTAATGCAGGGTATTCTGAGTTTGGATATCAGGTTTCTTGTGTGTATAAAGGTTGAGACAGGGTAATGGTTTTTTTGATGACAGTAATGGGGGTGTTTTTGAGGGGGGTCCAGGTTTATTGGTGGTGAGGATTATTGGTTAGATAAAATGGTTTGAGGTGTTATGCTGAACTGGTTTTGATTATCTCTTTTCTCTCCTATCTATCCTGCTATACTGCTCCTTTTTGAACTGATATCCTCTGAGTTCAGTCTTTTCTATCTGCAGAGTTGTGGTTTAGTTTGTATATTTTTGAACTGTCCTGAACTGCTATCTTGCCCTTCTGAACTGAGCTGAACCCTTTCTATTCTGAAAAATCTATTCTGCTGCTGAACTGCTATGTTTCTTTGATTTTGTATATCCCTCTTGTCTTGCTGCCTGCTACTGAACTAGGCTTGGATTTTTATTTGCATAATCTTTTTCTGTCTTACTTTTCTTCTGCAGTCTGCTGTGCTGAACTTGTGGACTTTGTGTATCTTTTTCTGCTGTCTAATCTGAACTATGCCTAAATCCCTGCCTACTGCTTTATCTCTCTTTACTTCTCTCTTTACAGTACAGTTTGAATTTTATATGTTATATCTGTACTGTGTTCTGAAGGGGCTGACTAGGGAAATGATGAAAAAGATTGTTTTGCTTGCATAATACATCTTGCATCCCCTTTTGACAGTTTGTGTAGATTTTGCATTTGATATCTTGGCAAAAAATCTCTCCATGACAGCTTTTGAGTTTGTGACAGCAAATGCATTTTTTTTTGAAATCTTTCTTTGAGTGGACTTTGTTTTGGATGGAAAGTTTGGATTGAACTTTTTCAGTTTGGATTGGACTTTGAATCTATGCAGCTTGCAAATTTTTTAGAAACTATGCATTTGACATTTGCATTTCATGAAAATAAAAATAATCTTCCCTCCCTGTGAACCGGGAGAAATCCCGTGATTTGCAGAGAGGGTCAACTGATCCCAGTCAGTGGCCCCTAATGATGAGCACTTTTACTGTCTTTTCCAATTAACTGCTTTCTGACTTTTCTTGTTCTTTTTGCAGATGAAAAATGGAATGCCGGAGCGGAGTGAAGAACGAAGAGTATTTAGAAAATAGGATAGTTTTTCATTCTATGTAATATTTAAATTAAATGTAAATTATTGTTTGTAACAACAATTTGTAAATAATTTAAATATCAATAAAAATTCAAATTATCCAATTAATTCTAATTTCCTTATTGTTTATTTATTTATTTAAAATTCTTAGAATTAACAATTGAAAAATAAATTCAATCATTTAATTTCAGAATAATAAATAACTTAAATAAAACAACATTGACCAATTAAGTCCGTCTTATTCAACATCCAGAGCAAAGCAGCAATTAACTTAAATGGACTGATCAAATGCAAAAGTACTGTGAATTCAACACTGCATATATCTGACTGGCCCAATCAAAACGTACTGAATCCAAAACCAATGTCTCTTTTGCTGATTAAACCAAGATAACGCGAATTTTAATCCGAATCTTGAAATAAACTGCAAAGTGCTGTGAAATTCAAAATCTTCTGAGAATATGCTCATAAAACTTAATTCCTGATTAAATGCCAAATCACGCTCGCTTGACCAAAATTGAACCAACAATCAATCAAACCCTAAGCTCACTGTATGAAACAATTCAAAGCTCTGAAAATCAGTAAAACCCTAATTTTGCTTGACTGTCAAGAAAAGTCCGTTTGTACGATTCTTGAGCCAGTTTGAGAAGTCAGGAAATGTTTGAAGCTGAGATTTCTTGGGGAAAATACGAGGGCAAATTTTGGGGTACAACACATATGCATACAAAATACATATAACACAAATCTCATTTATTTTGAGAACATCATTACACAATGCATACATCATGACATTGCATTCAAATAATTCTTTACCTTTTCAAGAAAGATCAATCAACATACAAAGATCATCATCTTTTGAGGTAGTAATCATCCAAGATTCCTTCATCATCCTGATGAGGTAGTAATCGTCCAAGATTCCTTCATCATCCTGCTGAGGTAGTAATCATCCCAAATTCCTTCATCATCCTACTGAGGTAGTAATCGTCCAAGATTCCTTCATCATCATGCTGAGGTAGTAATCGTCCAAGATTCTTTCATCATCCTGCTGAGGTAGTAATCGTCCAAGATTCCTTCATCATCCTGCTGAGGTAGTAATCGTCCCAGATTCCTTCATCATCCTGTTGAGGTAGTAATCGTCCAAGAATCCTTCATCATCCTGCTGAGGTAGTAATCGTCCAAGATTCCTTCAACATCCTATTGAGGTAGTAATTGTCAAAGATTCCTTCATCATCCTGCTGAGGTAGTAATCGCCCAAGATTCCTTCATTATCCTGCTGAGGTAGTAATCGTCCAAGATTCCTTCATCATCCTGCTGAGATAGTAATCGTCCAAGATTCCTTCATCATCCTGTTGAGGTAGTAATCGTCCCAGATTCCTTTATCATCCTGTTGAGGTAGTAATCATCCCAGATTCCTTCATCACCCTGTTGAGGTAGTAATCATCCCAGATTCCTTCATCATCTCGTTGAGGTAGTAATCGTCCCAGATTCCTTCATCACCCTCTTGAGGTAGTAATCGTACCAGATTCCTTCATCATCCTGCTGAGGTAGTAATCTTCCAAGATTCCTTCATCATCATGTTGAGGTAGTAATCATCCAAGATTCCTTCATCATCTTTTTGGAGTAGTAACCGTCTAAGATTCCTTCAACACTCATTCAAAGACAGCTCTCAGATACACACCAGATACGGATGTCATTCTGATACTCATTCATATTCGATTGTCAGATACAGTTCAGACACGCTCCAGATACAGATGCCATCCTGATACTCATTCAGATTCAGCTCTCCAATACAGTTCAGATACGCTCCAGATACGGGTGCCATTCTGATACTCATTCGGTTTCAGCTTACAAATACGGTTTAGCAATATTTTTTATGGCATTTATAAGCCCATCTTCAACAATTGTCCATCATTTCTCTAAATGGCATATTTAAGCCCATTCCCTATGCAATCAACCGCAACATCATCGAGTGCAAATTTCTGGGCACTCTAGTGTTCAATCATCTTCCACCTTCAAGTCACGAATGGCAGATCCGCCAATCTAACTCTTCAGATTTAAGAAGCTTGAACAGGGGCAGCTGTTGTACCCTAAAATTTACCCTCTCATTTCTCAAAGGATCACCCTGAGCCCTCAGGTTTTCTTCCATCCAATTTCAAGCTTTGAATTACAATTTTTTCAAGAAAGTCATTCATAAAGGCAAAATGGTCATTTGCACACTGAAAAGTAAAACTTTGACTTTTGGATCAAAATCAAGTTCCAAGAATCATATTTCAGCAAGACATATTAAAATATGAAGTTTGTTTTATTAAGAAAGTCAAAAGTCAAATTTGCTATTGGAAAAGTCAAAATTCCAAATACTTAGAAATTTTTCTAAGTGTTTAGGAAATATGATGAGCTTAGAACTCCTGGTCAGATTATCACCATGATGCAAGCTGATTCTGGATTAACTTCTAGCACAAGAGTTATGGACTCAAACAAGATCTGAAACATTGCAGAACAAAACTTCTAAAAATGCTGGGATTTCAAGTTATGACTCCTCAAAGACACGTCCATGAAACTGAAGCATTCAGCAAATTCTGGACAGTTCCAAGACAGAGTTTGGTTACAACTGCTGGGCCAATTTTCACAAAGATTCATCCATAGTTTGCAAGGGTAATTCAAAAAAAGGTTTACAAAGCGTGTTGCAAGCTTCCTGGAAAGTCTGAGAGCTCTTTCAGAACATGCTGGAGCAAGGAGATACAAAGATCAGAAGTTGGACTTTTATTCTAAATTATGCTGAAGTTGAACCTCTGACCCAAAATTAAGCAATGATGCAAAATCTCACATTGCAGGATTTCTGGTTTGATAAATCTCATCATCATTTAATGCTCACAACCACTTTTGAGTCTTTATCCAAAGGATTTCCCCACGTGTGAGATGGAAGTACCGTTATTGTCCTTGAAAAGTAAACTTTTGTACAAAGTTATGCTAGGCCCATGCTTTGTTTTTGCCTCTGAGAGTACTTTTCCTTAATTCATGCTTACAAATCCAGTTTAGGCATGGCTAAAAGCTGCTAACCACCATACTTGCTTCAAGAACAAGGCATCACCCTAGCATTTTAAGACTATGTTCAACACTTCGGTCAGAAGATCACAAAATCCCAAAACCTCATGCAGCAAAATATGATAACTAATAGCTAATCCACTCCACGCCGGCATTTTCTCAAATCCCATATTTGCACCAAAGTAGCATATGAAAACTGTGATAAAAAACAGTGGAACAATATGCCAAAAAGGTTCAAATCTCATTTGTTTTCCCCCCAAAACCACAACAAATTCACCTATAAATAAGTTGCTCCATCACACTTTCAAGGGGTTGGTTTTGGGAGAGAGAAATTGTCAAAAGAGAGAAAAGAAATTAGTGAAAACTTCATAAAAAATCCAGAATTCCCAAACAGAAAACTAAACCTTTGTTCTTCCCTTTGAATCAAAGAACTTGGAATTTTCTCTTCCGTTGCTCTTGCTGACTCCAGAACATCTGAAGGAAGCATTTCAAGTTCCAAACACACGCTCTAGATTCAAGGTAAGTCTTTCTGATTTTGCATCTTTTCATTCAGAACATCATTAAATATGTAAATATCATAGTATTGATGTTGTCTATATCATCGCATAAGTAGAAAAACTATGGATCAGAATTTCTTGATTAAGGTTAGGCTCAGAATTAGGATTAGAACTTCTATAAACTGTTGTACTTTTATCCTTTTGATTTGCTGTTTGTTAAGAACTGAATAAATTGCTGATGTGCTGATTAGTATGAGGAAAGAGTTGAAATGTGGCATAGAACCTCTGATTTTCACTCACTGTTTTAGCACAACATAAAACTTCTGAGTTCTTTTCACCACTTTAACACACAAAACTTCTATGATTTTCTCACTGTTTAAGCACATAGAACTTTTGAGTTCTCTTCACCGTTTTAACACACATAACTTCTATGATTTTTCCACTGTTCAAACATACTGAATTTCTAATGTTCACTCACTGTTAACACACTAAACTTTTGATGTTCACTCACGGTTTCAGCACAACACAGAACTTCAGAATTTCTTTTCATTGTTTTAATACATAGAATTTCTAAGACTTTCTCACTGTTCTAATGCTCAGAAGTTCAACACATAGAAACCCAAAACTTGTGTCTTTCCTCTAACGTTTCTTGCAGGACCTCAGAGTGTACCAATCCATAACTTCTGATTCTCACTAACGTTTCTTTCTGAGTCACAACACGCCTGACATCAGAACTTCTGATCCCTTTTGTTCTACTTGCAGCAGCACGTTGATCCTATCTCTCATTACTTCCCCTTTTTTTTTAATCATTTTCAATATTAATACCCTTTTTATTAATATAAAAAGTCCATAAAAACATTTTCTTTTTTTAATTAATTTATTTCTTTTTTAATTCATTAAGTCAAAAAACCACTTTCAAAACAAGTCCATTTTACATTTCTTGTGTACTATTTCAATATGGTTGTAATAAATAATTAGGACTTTAATTTCTTGCAATTCCCATTTGCAAATTTGTACACCCCATCCTCCTAATGATTGTAATAGCGTAGAATATTTATTTTCCAGACTTTTATTACTTTCATATATTGTTAGTAATTAGGGTGTGTATGGCAAGACATGAAATTGACAAGTAGATAACCCTAATCAAGACTAAAATGCATGCAACCAAACACACTTGCACATTAGCACCCTTAGGGTAATCCCACCTTGTTGCCTATTGGAAAAAATAGTCATGTCCCTCGAACATGAGCGTTTTAGCAAAAGACCCTCGATAAAAGATCATAGTCCCTCGATGACCCTCGATGCTGCCTTCGATAAACGATCTAGTTCCTCGCACGACATTGCTATAACGTTCCATGGGTTGTTTTCTATGACTATATAAAAACGTCTTGCACCCGTCCCTTCACATCCAACGATGGGGCTTATTACCAAATCAATGGTAAGATAGCAACATCTAAAGGAAGAAGAAAAGAACATCTAAGACCCTTTGAGTAGGTAGATTCGCTCCTAGTTGCTCGCTTGCTCACAAAAAAAACATTTTATACACCAACACATCTCTCTGAACTATTTTCGAAACCAACACTTTGTACGCATTCTTATAGAGACGAGAATCATTACAAAGTCACATTTTCAAAATACTTTCAAAACCCATACCACAAAGCACATTTCAAAACAAAAGCAAGTGATCTAGCAAGTAACTAAGAGCCCATGGAAAACCATGGATGAAAAGGGTGCTAATACCTTCCCTTTTCATAATTTACCCCCCGAACTCAAGAAAACATCTCTAAATGTCTTTCTTGTGCTTTTCCACCTTTCCTTATTGGATAAAAGAAAAGTAGGTGGCGACTCTTGCTATCTGCAACATTGCGATCAAATGCAAAAACACCAAGTCAGTTCTCCCACCGTATCACGGCAGCCCCACAAGCTCTAACCAAAACCTGCGTATATCATAATAGAAACAGCTTCACAAAACCTGATGCAAACTTTTTATCAACATGATTGTACCAACCGTGCCCTGCAAAAAAAATCCAATCCATTTTAAAACCATACTATCACTAATAGAAAATAACCGAAATCATCATAACTACCTTCACTGAACTGATAACCTCTAACCAACTGTTAAAACTAACTCTCCCAACCAACTTTCAACTGATTAACAACTTCCTGTAACATATCCATAAAAAACTCCTATAACCAATTAACATAAATTTTCCAGCTAACTTCCTAACATAAAAACAAAACTCTCTAACTGTCAGCTAACTTCTCTAACCCCTAACCGAATTCCAACTACCATAATATAATTCTCTTAACCATTTCATAATAGAAAACATAATCTCTTCCTAACCAACTCCAACTAAACAATTTCTAACTAACACCTAACTGATTCTACCAGCTCATCTAATAGACTATAACAAAATTTCTAACAACTCTTCACCAGAAATAACAGCATACAACAGATTATAACAGGAAAAAAAGAAACAGGGGGAGGAGAGGAGTAAGTTCACGATTCATTCATAACATAAAATCCAGAAAAATAACGAGGGAACTCACCAGAACATTATAAAAAAACTCTCTTTCACCTCTCTCTCGGAACCGCATCAATCTTCCCTTAACACATTCACTTCATTCTTCATCTCCATAAATCATCAAGCTTCTATTCCTCACCAGAAAGAAAAACCTAATTCTTCATCCATTCTCTGCAAGAGATATCATCATCTTCATGCATCATCATCTTCATTCTCGGTAATAACCTTCTGCAATTTGATTTAAGAATTAGCAGCTTCATCAAGAATTCTGCATCATCATCTCCCAAGGCATCAACAATAACCGCTTGTGCATCTTCTCTTCATCTCCATCTCCGCTTTGATATTCTTCGCACAACAAGAACAACTTCAACATCTTCACTGAGATTCAAATTCAAGCATCTTCCAAACTCCATCAACACCAATTATGCATATCGCTATTGCACTTCATCTCTCTGAGCCAACTTCATCACCAACATCCAAGCTTCGCGAATTCTCTGCATCAACAAACAACATCGAATTCTCAGTGTCAAACATGATAATTCATGAGAGTAATTGCACACCGCAGAAACGCAAAGAGGAAGAGATAAATAGGAAGCAGAATCAAGCAGAGTAAAGTGAAACGTACCTGGGAGAACATATTTCTTTGGATTTCTCATTTTGTGTTGAAAGAGCACTGGAATCGTCTACGGTAGCCTATGTAGAGTTTTCTTATTGTTTGAGTGGTTTTGAAGCGGCAAAAGACCTTCTCCTTTAGGTATCATCATGGCTTCACTTTTACTCCTCATTTCCACACTTTACCATTTTTATAGATGCCATAATAAGTAGGGCTTTACTGCTTTATGATGCCATGAGAAGTAGGGTAGAGATGTATGACAGGAATCTCCTTTGCTGATCATGTAAGGAATCCCTCTGGTTTATTTAAAGACTCGTTTAGGTAAATTCTGCATTGTGTGCATTATGTCTGCTATTTGTGTTTGTTTCAAACCCTACCTTTGAAGTAGGTATTTCACACGTGTGTTTACATTTTTGTTTGTACATATGATAAGTCCTTTAAAAGAGGCGAGCAGGGAGGGTTCGTAATCAACCCCCATAATTTCGTTCGTGTCATCATTAGCTCGTAACGCACCACGAAGCTTCGGGGTTGTACCTACTCTTATTATCGAGTCATCAATTGGGGAAGGATTCTGGAATCGAACCCCCACACTTAGTTAGGAGTTTGCATTGGCCGATGTTGATACTCTGTGATCGTTCATATTGCCTTATGTCATCAACCTCGATCTCTTATATCTTGGTTAGGTGTTCAGTCACTTTGGATATCACATTTTTGTTTTACATCCTACTCCTGCTTGTTTGTCTCGGGTGATACGCTCCCCTTGGCTAAAGCATTTCGCTTATTTTCCTTACTATTTTATGTGCGTGCTATTTCGAGTTTGTTTGTTTTATCCTTGTACATACCATGTTCCCTTAGGATGTAAGTTAGACCTTAGGTTGTAAGCCATGCATGCTAACATTAGGTAGAAATTTCCCTTTCATCCTTGACGTAGAGCCACCATTGAATGGTAACATTAGGGGTAATGTTAGTCTAGTCTCCCTTAGTTGTTTTCTCCCTTTTGCATATGCATTTAAAACTAAAAATTCATTCTTAGCAAATAAAACATGATAATCACACTTTAAACACTTTTTCAAGGTAACAAAATACAAACCAATCAAATATGGCATCTTGCCTTGAGGGCTTAACTCAAAACCATTTTTAAGTAAGGACATGATTAATTTACTTCTGTGCTAACGCGTGAGTCTCCAAAGGTCGAGCTGCGGTAGAAGGCGGGATTAACATTATTCACAAAAAACATAAACAAAAAAAACATGTGAGCCAAACTATGGTAACTCTGATTCCTCAAAAAGGATACGTAGGCATTGAGGTAGGGCCTGTGATATGGTGGCCAAAACTGGGATCGTGTTTCCCTATTTTTTAAGGAATTTGCTGGTTTGCATTTTGCGTTTGTGTTTGCAAAATGTCGCGGTAAGCAAGAGTCGCCACCGACTTTTATTTTATCCAACAAGGAAAGGAAAAAGGCACAGAAAAATTCCTTTTTGGAGATATTTTTGAGTACGGGGGGTAGATTATAGAAAGGGAAGGTATTAGCACTCTTTCTATCCGTAGTTATCTACGGGCTCTTAGGTACTTGCTCATCATTTTCAAAATTGTTTTCTTTGTGTTTGTGGGCTTTGAAAAGTTTTTGTTTTAACTTCGATTTAACTCTTGCTTCTGTCTTCAAGAGTGTAATGAAGTGTTTTTGAAAACTTTATTTGTAAAGGAGTGTAAGTGTGAAAAATTTTGTTTTGATTGAGCAAGTACTTAAGAACTAATCTACCTACTCGAAAAAAGAAACGTTTTATGTTCGTTTCCTTTAGACAACGCTATCCCACTATTAGTGAGTAGGTAGCACCATGGTTGGAGTTTTGAGGGTCAATTCGAAAGGGACGTATGGTCACTAAAGCAATGTTAGGACGTTTTAGTAGTAACCCTAATGTCTTAGATCAATTATCCGAGGCAACAATATTCGAGGCAACCTTTCTGAGGCAACTTTGATCTTTGGACAAAAGGACAACCACTAAAACATCATATACTCAATGACCGTTTACCGAAGGCAACCAAGTGGGAGTGTACCCTAGGAGTGCGCATGTGCGAATGATTCAATTTCAGTTTATTTATCTTTGCACATTTAGGGTCATCTAACTGTTTTAAATTTAATCATACATTCTTGTCATGCATCCTATTATCATACATCTAACAGTTAATAGTTTGCGGAATTTAAAATGCGGAAATTAAACTACGCTATTACAAGGCTTCGGGTATTTACATAGCCAAAAACAAACCCTTTGAAATTAAAGCGATAAATGGAGTTAAAAAAAGTCCTAATTAAAACTATTACAAACTGTAGGTTGTTACATCAATATGGATAAAAATAATAATAAAGCGCGCGAGGAAAATTAGATCGACGGGAAATTAGGGTTTTGACCCTTCTAACCTAATTAAAATAAAAATGGCTTTTTGTTGTTTTTAATAAAAGAAATAAGTTTTCTAAATTAAATATGCAATTAATTAGTGATTAAATTAATTAGTAAAAATAATTAAATGACCTATTTTTGGTTTTTTTGGTTATTTTAGGAAAAAATAAAATATAATTAAGTTAGTAATAAAATCTATTTATTCTAATTATTTTGAAGTTATTTACAAAATAATTAAAGTTTTCTAAATTAATCAAACCTAATTAAATTAATTAAATTTTTACTAAAAATAAATATCTTAAATTTAATTGGTTCAAAATAATATTTTTGGTGATTTTTTTGATAAAAAGAAAATTAATTTTTGGTTAGTAAATAAATTAAATAAGTTATATAAAATATATAAAAGAATAGAGAAAAAGAATTGGGCCTGAGAATTGTGGGGGTGCAAATAGTCAGATCTGGGCCCAAAAAGATGAGGTCCACGTTGATTTTTTGGATCCAATGTTGCATGTTGACTGTGGCTCATGATGCACCTTCAAATGATGGCCATAAGATTTGGCCATCTAACACTTGGCTGGCTAGATTGGAAGGGTGTATGGTGGACCCTGGGCTTGTACATGCATGAGATACTGAAAAGAAAAATAATATGGAGAAGTTGGGGGACCTGGGATTCGAACCCAGGTCCTGAAGCAATATCCACGCTCTCACTACCACTGCACCACTTGTTCTTGTTTGTACATACAATACATAATAATAATATATGAAAAGCAAAGCACTGAATTCAAAACGCGCGAAAATTAAAATACGCGAATGGTTGGCCGCCACGTCTTTATCTTCTCCAAGGATCTATTGTTTTAGACAACATACCTATACCAACGGACGTTCTCCGCAGCTAAAACCCTGACCATGTCAAAAATCACGTACAAGCACAATAAACCAGTGGTGATCGTACCAATTTATTCGTCTGAGTTTCACGAACTTCATGCTACCCTAATCGTGGCCCAATTTTGCCTATACGCCAAGATCCCAATTCAAGCTTGCAAACCCTAATAATGGTGAAACTCCATACAAGCCATAAAAACGCAATTAAACCATACAGAAAGTTTGCAAATGTGATTGTGATCAAGAATGTATAATTATTTTATGCTATAAGTGCAAGAACAATGCTATTCGATTTCAAAAAGAGAGTTATGTCGTGGCTGACTTACAGTGCGATTTGGGGCTTGAAAACGATTGGTTTTGATTGCTTTGGCTTGTTGAGAGTCCCAGGAAGCAAATGGAATGGTCAAGAAGTCTTGAATTAGCATGGAACAATGAAATCGATCTTGCACTTTTTCTTGATTTTTTCAAATGTTGCTCTGCTTGCTGCGCCTGTTTCTAACCTCTCTTTTAGGTCTGCCTCGCTTCTATATGTATCAAGGAATGTATTAGGTTTGAAAGAATTCATCCAATCTTCCTCCATCAATGAATTTGATTGTGATTTTATCCTCCTTTAAATCTTTTCAAAATTGGCCTAAAACCAATCTTTTTGTCCACCCTAATGCCTTGCACGAGTTTGAATACTTGCTAGCTGTAATTGAAACCTGAAACAAGCACAAAATCTTTTGTTTTCAATATTTTGGATTTTATATGATTTATTTTGATTAAAATTTATTTAAATCAAATAAAAATAAAAATAAATAATAAAAACATGATAATGACAAGTGGCAAGGGCTAGAGCTCGTGGACTATGTTGCCAACTCAAAACAAGTGAAAAAGATTGGGCCCATTTGGCAAAATTTGAAGTTTTAGGCATAGATGACTTTTGGCAATTTTGCAAAAAAGGTCAACTTCACCAATGCATAACTTCCTCAATTTTGACTCTTTGGAGGTGTTCTTGGACTTTTTAGAAATCTTGAGATGTCCGCTAATCAACCCTTTTTGTCTCATCTAATTTTGATATTCCATGCTCATGTTTGAAGCTTTGACAAAAAAGGTGTTTTGTTGACTTTCCAAAATGACCTATAATGTCCAAATTCATAACTTCTTGTGAGTGCATATTTTGAACTTGGTAGATGAAGATGGATTGTAGGGAATTTACATATTCTTCAAAATGAGATTTGGATGGGTCATTTCTCATAAAGTATGAGAAAGTTATGCTTGGTCAAAGTTGAGTTGACTTTTCTTACAAAACCCTAACTTAGCAACTTTTGAGTCTTGATGAATTATGAACAATCCTTGATGAATCATGATCAACCCTTTATAAAATTATGAAATATACTTCAAAATGAGGATGTTGACCAAAAATATTTAAGTTTGACTGTATGTAGGCCACAATTGACTTTTTCCCTAGCACAATCGATTTTTGGGCCTTTGAGCAATTGACTGAGCAAATTTCTTCCGTAGGGCTTGAAACTTGACATGGATGATCTTGAGAACATATTAGGACATTGTTGAGCATTTGGGATCCCTTGGATTCAAGTATCTTGATGCAACATGAAACCCTAATTTTAGGTAGACTGCCTTAGGAGAGAGCTTGTCTGGCCAACCCTCGGACTACCTTGAGCAACTTGAGGATCTTTCTTGAAATGTTTTGAGAAATATGGGAGGGCAAATATTGGGGTACAACAATTGCCCCTGTTCAATCTTCTTAAACCTGGAGATTTAGATTGGCTTGTTTGCCTTTCGTGATCTGAAGGTGGAAGATGATTGAACACTAGAGTGCACAGAAATTTGCACTCGCATGGAGTGGTGCTTGTCTTGTGATGTCGGGAATTGGCTTAATGATGCCATTTGGAGACTGATGACGGGAGATGGGCTTAAAGATGCCATCCGAAGGAGTGTCGATCGCATAAGAGATTCCTTAGCGAGAGCTTGTATACCTGTCGTTGAGGAAGATTCCGCTGGGGAAGGCTGATCTTTGTTGAGAGAAGTAGAATTTTAGGAGCTTTGGTAGTCCGTTATTCTGCTGGTGATTCGTATCTGTTTGAATTTTAGGAACTTTGGTCGTCCGTATTCTAATGAGGAACCATCTCGGTTGAATTTTAGGAACTCCAGTCATCTGTATTCTACTGAGGAAACATCTCAATTTGAATTTTAGGAACTTCGGTCGTCCGTATTCGACTGAGGAATCATCTCTGTTGAATTTTAGGAACTTCGGTCGTTCGTATTCGACTGAGGAATCATCTCTGTTGAATTTTAGGAACTTTGGTCGTCCGTATTCGATTGAGGAATCATCTTTATTAAAGAGGAAAGTCGAATTTTAGGAGCTTCGGTCGTCCGTATTCAACTAGGGAATCGTCTCTATTGACATTTAGGAACTTCGGTCGTCCGTTATTCAACTGAGAAAAAGGCTTCATAGCTTGAACTTTGTGAGAATCTGATTGTATCTTTCCTGAAAGGTAAAGGTTAGCTGTATGTAATGCATGATATGTACCAGGCAATGATGTTCTCAAAATAAATGAAATTGTGTCGTATGATGCGTATGCATGTCATGATGTATGAAAATGTGATGTTTTTAGCTGGGGAAAATAAATCCCAGACTGCTATTGGAGAAGAGAGTTGAATTCTTCGTTTCCGTTGGGGATATTGAATGAAGATGATTGTGAGAATAAACCTGCAGGAGAGGATAAATCTGTTGGGGAATAAACTGATGAGGAAATGACTATGTGGGGAGGACATATTCTGTCGGAGGATCCGCTGATTTGGAGAAATAACTTCGGCTGGGGATGAGCTACCATTGTTGGCGATGATAAACTCTGTTGGGAATTTGGTTTCTGCTTTTGAAAGGAATGAACTCCGTTGGGGGATGATTTTCCAGTTGCGACTTCACTGGGGATAACCTTTTAGGCTTTACTGGGGACAATCCTCCAGCCTCTACTGGGGATAATTCTCCAAACTCCACTGGGGATAATTTTTCAGTGTTGATGGTAGATAAACTCTGCTTGGGGAGAATATTACTGTTGTACCCCAAAATTTGCCCTCCCATATTCCTCAAGATTTGTCAAGAATCATCTTCAACTGGTTCAAGATTGCTCAAGAGGTTGCACAGTCAAACCACCTCCTAAGCCAACTGAAATTAGGGTTTTGGTTCTTTCAAGGAATTTGGAGTTTTCAATGGCTCAACCAAGTCTCATAAGCCTATATGCATTCTCAAGCACCTACATGACAAGTCTCAAGATTCACAGTATCAATTTGCACAGTCAAAAGCTCCATTTGACCTACAGTCAACTACAGGGGCAAAATGGTCATTTTGCAGTCAAAAGTCAGAATTTTTGGTCAACATATCATTTTGAGTCCACAATCATCATTTGATCAAGTCTTGATCATGATTCCACAAGGATAGCTCAAAAATCATCAAGATGCAAAAAGTTACTATTTTTGGACAGCAGAAAAGTCAACTGTATCTTGACTAGGGTATAACTTTTTCATGGTTCATCAAAAAAATTTCATCCAATGCTCATTTTTAAGGGGATGACAATTTCCTACAATCCATCTTCACACTCCAAGTTCAAGAAATGCTCTCACAAGAAGTTATCAATTTTTACATTATAGGTCAAATTCAAAAGTCAACAAAAATGCACTTTAAGTCAAAGACCATAACTTGAGATTGGTAAATACAAATGACATGGGACCAAAGGCATTGGTTAGAGGACTTCAAGACCTTTCCAAAATGTCCAAGAACATGTTCATATTATCAAAATTGAGCAAGATATGCATTGGAGAAGTTGGGAAATTTTTATGAATTTGCAAAAGTCAACTTTGCTCAAAACACCTTATTTTTGCTAATGGGCCTCAAATTTCTTCTTGAAACTTTATCCTTGGCCTATGCACGACCCATCAAGCTTAATCAAATTGATTTTCTTATTTTTTATTAATTAATTGGATTTTTAATCAATATTAATTCATTTAATTAATTTAAATTGTAGGAAAATACAAAGATTTGATTTTTCAATCTTTTTGTGAAGCAAGTATGACCTAAAAAGGCTGGCAATTTTGTGTACAAATAAAATATGCAAGAATCTCCAGAATTGGCAACTTTCTTCAATCATGAAAATGCAAAAATATTTGATTTTCAATCAAATATTCAATCATCATTCCAATGGATTTTTGTGCAAGATTCTGACCTAATTTCATTCTCCTATATATACACAAGCAAACCCTGATCATGCACACGTGAGAAAGCTGCAGAAAAGCCATAGCCATATTGAAAAATTTTCAAGAAAATTGCAAAACTGTTTTCTATATTCAAGGCCAATTCAAGGACTTTTATTGACTCTAATACCTTGCAGGAGTTCCCAGGAACGTGTAGCAATCAAAACCAGGCCTTAAAGCTACAAGAATCGCCCTAAACAGTTTGACAGTTTGCCACTTTTTTAATAATCGTAACTCGTGATTCATAAGCATTTAACATGATTTCTTGATCGTTTTGTGTTGCTAGGGACTGTACAAAGCTAATGGTATAGTTTAATTGCATTGAAACGCCATAAATCAAAAGTTGCCATAGATGATTTCTAGGGTTCTTAAGCTGTGAATTTGGGGCTTTGCAATCCAGGAAAAATTAGAACCCTTAAGACCCATGGTTGGAATCGTTGAACCCAGACGAACATGATGCAACCATCGCGAAATATTTATGTAGCATGTAGCTCTATTCGCTATTTTTCGTCATTGTAGTTTATGGGGGTTAAAAACCCCCGCTATTTGATTTTATTTTTACAGGTACAACGAAGAAGATGAGTACGTGTTAGTACGTGGTTGGTTAATTCAAAAAAGGCGCGCGTTTTATTGGTTTTACAACTTAGTGTTTTGTTTCTTAATATAATAATTGTTTATTATTCTAATGATGAATGGACGCGTTGGTTGGAGTGGTTAAGGCAAGCATCCAATGAGCTTTGGGACCTGGGTTCGAATCCCAGGTCCCCCAAAACAATTGTTTCTATTTTTCTCTATATGTTCATATGCAGCGTTCCAGGAGATGTCCACCGTGTACCTCAAATATCCAGACGTCAAGTGGCTTGCAAAGCAAATCTGAAGGCCAGGATGGAGTGATCACCATACTCCCAGTCAACCATGCGCATGGAGGATCTCAAAAGTCAAGCAGGCTTGTGTGCAAATGGGCTTGAAAATTGCAACAAACACCTCCATATTGGGCCAGCACCCCCTGGTTCATTCATTCTTTTTTTCTTTTCTTTTATAATTTCCATTTAATTATTTTACTATTAATTATTATTATTATTATTATTATTATTTAATTAACTCAATTAATTATTTTCATAATAAAATCAGAAAACTAAAACATTTTTATTATTAATTTCACCTTTAATTTATTATTTTTGTAAATAAATTCTAATGTAATTAATTTAATTAATTAGGTTAATTTTGACTTTTTTTTCACAATAAATAAAATTAACATAGAATTAGGGTTTTGACAATTTTAATCATCTTTTTATTTTATTTTATTTTCATTAAAAACATAAAAAATTAAAAAATACTTTTTTTCTTTTAATTAATTAATTAATTAGTTTTAGGTTTAATTTAATTAATTGCAAAATAATAACAAACTTCTTTCTTTCTCAAAAAGGGTCAAAACCCTAAGGTCTTATCCGATTCCATTTTTATTCGCGCAAATTATTTTTTGATCATATTTATGTAATTGTTCCGAGGATGTAATAGCGTTAATTAGGACTTTTATCGCTTTCTTTAATTTCCCGCAATTTATTTTTCTAAGGGTTTGTTTTTGGCAATGTAAATACCCGACGCCTTGTAATAGCGTAGCTTTACTTTCCGTAATTTACTTTCCGCAACTATTAAATGCTAGATGTATGTTAACTAGGCTATGCATGACAAGACTTATCTCTGAAATTAAAATCAACCCGTAGCTCACCATAACATGTGCAAAGATAACTTAACTGAATCCTGACACACTCGCACATGCCACTCCTAGGGTACGCCTCACTTGGTTGCCTCGACGTGGTCATTGAGTATAGGGTGTTTTAGAGGTCGCCCTCCTATCTAAAGATCAAAAAGTTTCCTTAAAACAGTTGCCTCGGATAAAAATGATCTAAGACATTAGGGTTACCGCTAAGGCGTCCTACTATTGCTTTGGTGGCCACATGTCCCTAAAAATCGAATTTACACAGCTTAATTTCTTTTGAGTAGGTAGAGGTTCTTAGATACTTGCTCTTTCAAAAAATACTTTTCGCACTCACACTTTTCTGACAAAAGTTTTTCAAAACAAACACTTCATACACTCTTGAGCACTGATACAAGAGTTAAATCGAAGTTTTCAAACAAACTTTTTCAAAACCCACAAACACAAGAAAAGCAAAACATTTGAAAACATAGTGAGCAAGTACCTAAGATCTCGTGGATAACCACGGATAGAAAGGGTGCTAACACCTTCCCTTTCTATAATCTACCTCCCGAACCGAGAAACATCTCGAAAAGGAATTTTGTTGTGCTTTTGTCCTTTCCTTGTTGGAGAAAATAAAAGACAGTGGCGACTTTTGCTTACCGCGACATTTCGCGAACCAGCATTTCAAAACAGTCAGTTCTATTTCCACCGATCATAATTACCGACTCATTTGCGGTTGCGAGCCTCAGCTGGGGGAGAGTTAACACTACTGTCTTTTTCTTACTCTGCGGAGAGTGAATGTACCTTTAATGGATTTCTCCAACTAGGTTTATCCTTATACCTGGTGGATAGAGCAATTATACGATTCATGCATTTCTTATTTGCCTCTGTTTCTGATATTACGAGTAATCGTCTTTTGTTTCGTAAGTAAATATTTATGAGCAGCAATTATTTTCAAATGCATATATAAAAAATGAACATTGGACGTTGTGATACGGTGGGAGAGAACTGACTGTTTTTGGAATGCTGGTTCGTGTTTTGCGTTTGTTTTCGCAAAATGTCGCGGTAAGCAAGAGTCGCCACCGTCTTTTATTTTATCCAATAAGGAAAGGAAAAAAGCACAGAAAAATTCCTTTTTTGAGATGTTTCTCGGGTCTGGGGGGTAGATTATAGTAAGGGAAGGTGTTAGCACCCTTTCTATCCTTGGTTATCCACGGGCTCTTAGGTACTTGCTCAAAGTATTTTCAAAATTTGCTTTTCTTTGTGTTTGTGGGTTTGAAAGAAGTTTTTGTTTGAAAGGAGTGTAAGTGCGAAAAGTTTCGTTTTGTTTGAAAAAGAGCTAGTACTTAAGAACCATCTACCTACTCGAAAAAGGAATCAATCTGTGCTAATGTCCTTTAGACAATGCTATCCCACTATTGATGAGTAGGTAGCATCTTCGTTGGAGTTTAAGGGTCAATTCGATTAAGGGATGTGCGGTCACTAAAGCAATGTTAAGACGCCTTAGAAATAACCCTAATGTCTTAGATCATTTTTCCGAGGCAACCGTTTTGAGGCAACTATGATCTTTGGACAAGAGGGCGACCTCTAAAACTTCCTATACTCAATGACCACGTTCGAAGGCAACCGAGTGAGGTGTACCCTAAGAGTGCGCATGTGCGAGTGTGTTATTTCGGTTAATTTTGTCTTTTGTACATGTCATGGGTGATCTATGTTGATTTTAGGTTTTGAATGATTAATCTTGTCATGCATTCCCTATTATCAAACATCTAACAGTTTATAAGTTACCGAAATTAAATTGCGGAAATTAAAATTAACTATTACAAGGCGTCGGGTATTTACATCGCCAAAAGCAACCCTTGAAATTAAAATACGGAAAATAAATAAAGCGATAAAATAATCAAAGTCCTAATTAAACTATTACATTTCGGGAAACAGGTACAATATTGAAATCAAATGGATCGCGTGCGAGAAAATTAAATCGGGCGCATTCTAGGGTTTTGACCCTTTGGTTTATTAAAGAAAAAAGATTTTTGGTTTATTTTTTAATTAAGAAAGAAATTAAATTAGGTTAATTATTAAATTAATAAACAAATTAATTAATAAAAAGATATTTTTGGAGTTTTGATATTTGAAGAAATAAAAATAAATTAATCAAAGTTAATAACCTAATTGTCTAAATTAATTTTAATTATTGCAAAAGATATTAAAGTTATTTCCTAATTAAACTAAATTAATTCAATTAATATAATGGTTAATAAAAATAAAATACTGAAATTAAATTTATTAAAGAAATATTTTTTGGTTTTAATTTTATTAAGAAAAAGTTTTAATTGGTTAATGATTATTAAAAAAAACAAAACATAAACAATTAAATGAAATAAACAAATAAAATGGAAAATAGAGAGAGTTAGAGATTTGGGCCTTAAAGGTGGTTTGGATAGCAGTTTTGTGGCCCATCACAAGCTGGCCTGGCTAACTTTATTTTGGATTCCACGCATGCACATTGACTTGGGAGTATGGTGGGCGTCCCCTCTGGACCACCAGATCTGGCCTGGGGCCATCTGGCAGGCATCTGAGTGAGGCTGTATGATAGGCCACAATCCTTGAAATGCGTTGGAATATCTGAAGAAAAATAATAAAGCAATATGGGGGGACCTGGGATTCGAACCCAGGTCCTGTGAGTCCTTGGATGCATGTGTTGCCACTCAACCACTACGCTTCATTTGTTAGTGTATTCAATAATAATAATAATATGAGAAACAAGTTAATGGATCAGAAAATATAAAAATAAAGTGCGAGTTTTTGAATGAGCGAATGGGAAAGGGCCACGTCTTCGTCTTCTCCATTTGACCCTGGTTATTTACCTGCGGATTTACATCCGCAGCTAAATCCGTATCTGCATCCTAAAATCTTTTCTAGGCCATATAAATAAACCCCAAGACCATGGTTGTGCTCGTCTGGGCTTCCTGATCACGCCTATATCCATCAATGGCATCAATTTCACCTGCAAATGAAACGCCCAAAAAACACGAACCGAGAACCCTAGATGCCGCTAGGGGGTTACAGGCTATATAAATGCAATCAAATAATGCAGAATGCTTCTAAATTGAACGATAACCATGAATATGCAAAGATTTTGCAAGAAAAGTGCAAGAACAGTGATATACGAATTTAACTGAAAAGCATATTTTTGAGACACTTACAGAGCTTTAGGGCACGTATGAGGACTGGTTTTGGATTGGTTTCACTTCAAGGATGGTCCAGCAATTGATTAGTGTGGAGATTTGGTGTTGAAACTGCCTCTATGCACGATTTCAGTTTCAAGCTTTTTTGCCAATTTTCAAGTTTGTTTTTGGTGTTCTTGCAGCCTCTAACCTCTAAAACTCGTGCCTTTGCATTGTATATGTATGCTGCAATGTAATAGGTCAACTATTTTGGACTGAATCCTTGTGCATTATGGCTTGGAGATTTGATTTGATCCTCCGTTGATAACTTTCCAAATTTTCCCAAAATCCATCTTTTTGTTCATGATATGGTGAGATACGAATTTGATGCTGACCATGATGATAATTAAGACCTATAACAATCAAAAAGATCCTAAGTAATCAATATTTGAATTTTATTTGATTTAATTTGATTAAAAATGAAATAATTCAATAAAAAATCAAATAAAATAAGAAATAGGAAATATGATCTCAAGGCTGAAGCTAGGACACGTGTGTGGTGCGACAAGATCAAATCAAGTGGAAAGGAATGGGCCCATTTGACAAAATTTGAAGTTTTGGGGATAGTTGACTTTTGGCAATTTTGCAAAAGTGCCCAACTTCAACAATGCATAACTTCTTCAATTTTGAACTTTTGGAAGTGTTATTGGACTTTTTAGAAATCTTTAGATGTCCTATAATCAACACTTTTGGTCTCATCTCATTTTGATATTCCATGCTCAATTTATAAGCTTTGGCAAAAATGGTGTTTTTGTTGACTTTCAAAAATGACCTATAATGTCCAAATTTGTAACTTTTTGTGAGTGCATTTATTGATCTTGGGGTATGAATATGGATTGTAGGAAATTGTATCCTATTCAAAATGAGGTTTGGATGGGTTATTTCTCATAAAGTATGAGAAAGTTATGCATGGTCAAAGTTGAGTTGACTTTTCCTGCAAAACCCTAATTTAGCAACTTTTGAGTCTTGATGAATTTTGAGCAATCCTTGATGAATCATGATCAACCCTTGATCAAATTATGAAATATCCTTTAAAATTAGAATGTTGACAAAAAATATTGAAGTTTGACTATATTTGGGTCATAGTTGACTTTTGCCCTAGCACAGTCGATTTTTGGACCTCTTAAGCAATTGACTGACCAAACTTCCTCTGCAAGGCTTGAAATTTGACATGGATGAACTTGAAAGCATATTAGTAAATTGGTGAGTACTTGAGGTCATTTGGATGCAAGGACCTTGATGCAACACTAAACCCTAATTTGAGGTTGACTGCCTTAGGAGGTAACTTGACTGTCCAACTCTTGAGCAATCTTGAGCCATTTGGAGATTATTCTTGCAATGTTTTTGAGAGATATGAGAGGGAAAATTTTGGGGTACAACAGATTCCCCTGTTCAATTTTCTTAAACCTGAGGATATAGATTGTCTTTCGGGCCTTTCGTGATCCGAAGGTGGAAGATGATTGAACACTAGAGTGCCCAGAAATTTGCACTCGCATGAAGTGGTATCAGCATGGTGATGTCGGGAATGGGCTTACAGATGCCATTTGGGAGACCGTTGGCAGGTGGTCTGAACTTCGACTAGAATACCAATCAGGGAGATCTTATCGGCGCTCTGCTTGAACCAGAGAAGGTCTTGGATTAATTTTGACTGGATCGGTATCAGAAAAATCTTCGAATCGATTTAATTGGACCAGACAAGAGTCTTGGAATAACTTCAACTGGAATACAAATCAGGGAGATCTTATCGGCGATCTGACTGAACCAGAGGAGGTCTTGGATTAACTTTGACTGGATCGACATCAGAAAAATATTTAGGAATCGATTTAACTGGACCAGACAAGAGTCTTGGAATAACTTCAACTGGAATACGAATCAGGGAGATCTTATCAGTGATCTGACTGAACTAGAGGAGGTCTTGGATTAACTTTGACTGGATCGTCATCAGAAAAATCTTTAGGAATTGATTTAACTGGACCAGACAAGGTCTTGGAATAACTTCCACTGGAATACGAATCAGGGAGATCTTATCGGCGATCTGACTGAACCAGAGAAGGTCTTGGATTAACTTTGACTGGATCGGCATCAGAAAAATCTTTAGGAATCGATTTAACTGGACCAGACAAGGTCTTGGAATAACTTTGACTGGATCGACATCAGAAAAATCTTTAGGAATCGATTTAACTGGACCAGACAAAAAGTCTTGGAATATCTTTGACTGGATCAGCATCAGAAAAATCTTTAGGAATCGATTTAACTGGACCAGACAAAAAGTCTTGGAATATCTTCAACTGGAATACGAATCAGGGAGATCTTAGGGTCGATCTGACTGAACCAGAGAAGGTCTTGGATTAACTTTGACTGGATCGGCATCAGAAAAATCTTTAGGAATCGATTTAATTGGACCAGACAAGGTCTTGGAATAACTTCCACTGGAATACGAATCAGGGAGATCTTATCGGTGATCTAACTGAACCAGATAAGGTCTTGGACATAGCTGAGAACTTAACTGCATCTTTCTTGAAAGGTAAAGGTCAGTCATATGCAATGCATGATATGGATCAAGCAATGATGTTCTCAACATAAATGAGATTGTATGGTATGATAGCCGCTGGAGAATAGAGTTGAATTCTTCGTTTCCGCTGGGGATGACGAACGGAGATGGTTGCGAGAATAAACCTACAGGATAAGATAACTTCGTTGGGGAATAAACTGGTGAGGATATTACTCTGTGGGGAAGAGATGCTCTGCTGAGGATTCCACTGATAAATTCCGCTGGGGATGAACTATCGTTGCTGGTGATATTGAATCTGTTGAGGATTCAATTCTTGTTTGTGAAAGGAAAGAATTTCGCTGGGGATGATCTTTTAGTTGTGACTTGCTGGGGATAACCCTGTTAGGCTTTTGTGGGGATAATCCTTTGCGTTATGCTGGGAATGATCCTTTGAACTCGGCTGGGGAGGTTTATTTTTGTACTCCGCTGGGAATAAGCTTCCAGAGTCTACTGGGGATGATGATTCAACTCCGTTGGGGAAGCTTTTTCAGACCGTGCTGGGGGAATATTGACTCCACTGGGGGTATCTTGTATTCTGCCGTAGAATATTCTTATACTCCATTGGGGAATACCGAAACTGCCGGGGATATGAAGCCTTTTCAGTGCTGATGGTAGATCAACTCTGCTTGGGGATAGCATTGCTGATTCGTTCATAGTTGCAAGTCTCAGCTGGGGAAGAGCTACCATTACTGTCTTACTCTGCGGGGAGTGAAGGTATCTTAGCCATATTCTTCAGCTGAATTTACCGTCGTACTTGGTGGACAGAGCAACTATACAGTTTAGACACTTCTTATTGCCCCTATTTCTGCTATTACTAGTAATTCATCCTTTGTTTCGCATGTAAATATTTATGAGCAGCAATTAATGTCAAATGCATATATCAAAAATGAATATTGGACGTTCTTTGAAAAACAAAACAGGTAAAGGAAAAACAGTTTGCAATTTGTCTGAAAATGAATTTGTATTGGTTTTGAAGTTTGTCCTGTAAATAGGCGCTTTTGTACAAGAGGCTGACGTCCTAGTAAGAGAACACCGCCGAATAATAGAATTTATACAATTTGTGAAAAGAAAAAAAACAGCTACGTGAATAATCCCACTGGGTTCCAACTCTGCTATTGCCTTTATATCCTCGAGTATCTCATCATTTTTCTACTTGGTTGAAGGTAGATCAGATTGATTAGTGTCGTCCGAGCTTGATAGTCGATACCGAAGTCTGGATGCAAGGTGATCCAATGAGACATAGAGTTACGCTTTGATCCCTAATTTTTGCCTAGACCGCCCTTTCGGGATTTCAGTCCACCGGGATACCCTTTTTTGCCCAAGTCGCCTTTTTAGGTTTTCGACTTACCGGGTGTACAGATTTTTTCATTTTCATCCCTTATTTTTGCCCGAACCCTTTTGGTTCGCCGGGAAGCCCTTATTTTTGCCTAGGCCAGTCAACCTAGCGGGTCTTCGATTATGCGTAGTATCTTTTCACTATGTCTGCATTGACGGGGTGAGGAAGGTCGTCACCATCCATGGTGGTTAGAATCATAGCTCCTCCTGAGAAAATGTTCTTAACCACAAATGGACCTTCGTAAGTAGGGGTCCACTTGCCCCTGGGGTCACCTTGAGGTAAAATAATACGCTTGATAACCAGATCCCTAACTTGATACTCTTTTCGTCTGACTTTCTTGTTAAATTCCTTGATCATCCATTTTTGGTACGTCTGACCATGAAAATAGCAGTAAGTCTCTTTTTGTCGATTAGGTTCAGCTGATCAAGCCGGGTCTGAATCCAGTCATCTTCGCTCAAACCTGCATACTTCATAATCCGAAGGGAGGGTATCTGAACTTCAATGGGCAAGACTGCCTACATGCCATATACCAAGGAGTAGGGTGTTGCCCCTGTTGATGTCCACTGTCATTTTCTGCATGATCTTCTTAATGTTCTTATTAGCCGCTTCGACAACCCCATTCATCTTCGGCCGGTAAGGAGAAGAGTTATGATGATGTATCTTGAATTGCTCGCAGAGCTTGGTGATCATCTTGTTATTGAGGTTGGTACCATTGTCCGTCATGATCCTCTCTGGTACACCGTATCGATAGATCAGATTGTGCCGAATAAACCGTGCCACGACGTTCTTGGTTACTGTAGCAAAGGAAGCTGCTTCAACCCACTTTGTAAAGTAATCAATCGCTACCAGGATGAAACGATGCCTATTGGATGTCGTAGGTCTGATCTCGCCGATCATATCAATGCCCCACATTGCAAAAGGCCAAGGTGCCGTCAAGATGTTCAGAGGAACTGGAGGTATGTTCACCTTATCAGCATAGACCTGGAACTTGTGACACGTCCGAGAATGTTGATAACAGTCGGCTTCCATTGTGGACCAATAATATCCCGCCCATAGGATTTTCTTTGCCATGGTGTGTCCACTGGAGTGAGTTCCGAAAGTACCTTCATGTAACTCCGCCATGATCCTTTCTGCTTCATTCTTATCCACACATCGCAGTAAGGTTGAATCATGGTTACGCTTATAAAGAATGTCATTACTAATGAAGAACTTCACCGCGAACCTCCTCAGAAACTTCTTGTAATTAACAGATGCACCCTCGGGGTATTCCTGAGCCTCAAGATACCTCTTTACTTCATGAAACCAGGGCTTTTCTGTTACCTATTCAGTCTCAATATCACAATAATGTGCCGGTTCATCCAATCTTTCAATGATAATCCGGGGAGCCTCGTTGTCCCAATTGATTTTAAACATAGAAGACACCGTAGCTAGCGCGTCCGCCAACTGGTTCTCCTCTCTCAGGAAGTGTTCAAAGGTTATCTCCTCAAAATGGGGAAGCAATGTCAACACATACTTCTTGTAAGGAATACGATTTGGGTGTTTCTATTCCACTCGCCTTTGATATGACTGATCACGAGAGCGGAATCTCCGAAAACACTTAGAAACTTAATCCTTAGGTCAATTGCTGCTTGAAGACCCATGATGCATGCTTCATACTCCGCCATATTGTTGGTGCAGTTGAAACATAGTCGGGCGGTGAACGGAGTATGAGAGCCTTTAGGAGATATAATCACGGCGCCAATGCCGTTACCCAAAGCGTTCGAAGCTCCATCAAAGTACATAGACCATCGGGATCCTTCCTCAGGTCCTTCATCCGGTCCAGGTGTCTCACAATCAGTTACCAACATGATATTCTCGTCCGGAAATTCAAAGTTCATAGACTGGTAATCATCCACTGCCTGATGTGCCAAATGGTCTGCCAACACACTTCCCTTGATTGCCTTTTGGGTCGTATATTGGATGTCGTACTCAGTCAAGATCATCTACCATCTCGCTATTCTCCCGAACAAGGCAGGCTTTTCGAAGATATACTTGATTGGATCCATATTTGATATCAACCGGGTAGTGTGAGTCAGCATATACTGTCTCAGCCGGCGAGCAGCCCATGCCAAAGTGCAGCAAGTTTTCTCGAGCAGCGAGTATTGGGTCTTACAGTCGGTAAACTTTTTGCTAAGGTAATAAATAGCATGCTCTTTTCGGCCAGACTCGTCATGTTGACCTAGCACACACCCTATTGAATTGTCGAGTACTGTCAAGTATAAGATCAGAGGTCTCCCTTCAACTGGAGGCATTAGAATAGGTAGCTCTTGGAGATACTCTTTGATCCTTTCGAAAGCGGCCTGACATTCATCATTCCAACGTACTACTTGATCTTTCTTCAGTAGCTTGAAGATTGGCTCACAAGTAGGAGTTAGGTGCGAGATGAATCGGGCAATGTAGTTCAGTCGTCCTAGAAAGCCTCTGACTTCTTTCTCTGTTCTGGGAGTTGGCATCTCCTGTATAGCCTTCACCTTTGCAGGATCTACTTGAATACCTTTATCGCTTACGACGAAACCCAGCAGCTTACCAGATCTCACCCCGAAGGTGCACTTGTTCGGGTTTAACCTCAGCTTGTACAACTTAAACCTGTCAAACAGCTTCTGCAGATGGTCGAGGTGTTCCTCCTCAGTATGGGACCTTGCAATCATATCGTCGACGTATACTTCAATCTTATGATGGATCATGTCATTAAACAAAGCGACCATGGCACGCTGATACACTGCCCCAACATTCTTCAATCTGAAAGGCATGACTTTGTAGAAAAAGGTACCCCATTGAGTAACAAAGGTTATCTTCTCCATGTCTTCGGGAGCCATCTTAATCTGATTATAACTGGAGAAGCCATCCATAAAGGAGAATACCTTGTGCTGAGCGGTGTTGTCAACCAGAACATCAATATGAGGTAGAGGGAAATCATCCTTGGGGCTTGCCCTGTTCAGATCCCTATAGTCAACACACATTCGAACCTTACCGTCCTTCTTCGGCACTAGAACCACGTTAGCTACCCACTGAGGGTAAGAGGTAACTGCTAGAAAACCGGTGTCAAACTGTTTCATAACCCCAACCTTGATTTTCTCAGACATCTCTGGGCGCATTCGACGGACCTTCTATTTCACTGGAGAACAATCTTCCTTGGTAGGCAGGCGGTGAACCACAATATCAGTATCCAACCCAGGCATGTCTTCGTAAGACCAGGAAAAGATCTCAACATAGTCACGCAGCATCTAAATCAAACGTTGCTTCATACTAAGCTCCAGATTTGCACCAATCTTGACCTATTTCTTGTCTATATCTGTACCCAGATTCACTGATTCCACTGGCTCTTCGTGCGGCTGAATAGCCCTCTCTTCCTGGAGTAACAGTCTTGCAAGTTCGCCATGCACTTCGCAATCATCTTCACCTTCGTCTTCGGCTAAGTTGATCGGACTTTCGAAGTCATAACTGGCAGTAGCAGAGTCGTTACAAGTGAGATCCAGAGTGGATGTAGACCTGTATATGTGAGTGTGTGTAAAATAGTTGTTTTGCCATATATAATAAAAGAAAAACAAGGAGCGCAAGATTTGAAATGTAAGAAACGTCTGTGATCGGTGGATCTGGAACTGACTGTTTAACGCTGGTTCGCGAAATGTCGCGGAAGCAAGAGTCGCCACCGTCTTTTATTTTCTCCAAATGGAAAGGACAAAAGCACAGAAAAATTCCTTTAAAGAGATCGCTCTCGGTTCGGGAGGTAGGTTATAGAAAGGGAAGGTGTTAGCACCCTTTCTATCCATGGTTATCCATGGGCTCTTAGATACTTGCTCAATGTGTTTTCAAAAAGTATTTGTTTTGCTTTTCAATGTGGGTTTAAAAAAAGTTTCTTTGAAAAATTTCAGATCGACTCATACGTCAGAGTGTTTGAAAAGTTTGCTTTGAAAGCTTTTGAAAGGTGTCAGTGTGAAAAGTCTTTTTGAGTTTGTTTTGAGATTAGAGCAAGTATCCTTGAGAACCTACCTACCCTAAGGAATTCGTCTGTGTAGATGTCCTTAAAAGTAGGGCCATCCCACCATTGAGAGGTAGGTAGCACCACCGTTGGAGGTGTTCGGGTCAATTCGAGGTTCGGGACATGGTGATCACCAGAGCAATGGGAAGACACCTTAGAAGCTACCCTCATGCAAGGTTCCCGGATCATGAGGACTTACTAAGACATCCTCTACTCGACGATCACCTTTCGAGGCAAGGCAACAGTGAGGCGTACCCTAGGGGTGGTGTGTGCGAATTGTGTGTCATGTTTCAGTTATTTGTCTTGTTATGTTTGGTGTGTTCTACGCTTGATTTTATTTTAAGTCCATTCATTCTTGCATGCATATTTAACAGTTATAAGGTTTGCGGGAAAATAAGTCTAAGGCTATTACAAATGGCGCGGGTCCACATCGCCAAAATTAAACCGGACCCGATTTAGCGGAAAATAAATAAAGCGATAAAATAAAGTGCGAAAAGTAAAGTTACATGGCTTTGGGAGAGATACAAAATTATTTAAATGATTATAAAATAAATGCGCGAAATAAAGGAATTAAACAAAACTAGGGCGTTGGACCCTTTTGCAAACAATTAAAAGTTAACGATAATTAAAATTAAATGATTAAATGTTTTTGGTATTTTATGTTTTTTAGATTTAATGAGAAAAAGGAGTTAATTGAAATTAACTTAAACGGCAAACCCTAATCCTAATATTTTTATTTATTATGAAAAAGATTGAATTTTTAACCTAATTTAATATCTAAGTTAATTTACATGCAATTTTTAATTTATGAAAATAAATAAATAATATTACTATTCTGAAAAAAAGGGAAAAATAAAAAAAAAAGGAAATAAAAAGTTATTAAACCTAAATTCTATTTTTGGATTTTTATTAAAAAGGAATTAAAATTAAAACCTAATTAAACTAAATATTTACAAGCATTTGTTTAAAAATAATTATAATATACATATTTATTATTTTTTAGTCTTTTCTGATTTTTTATAATGTTTTTATATTTTGTAAAAAAGAGAAAATTAATTAATTAAAGCAATAAAAATAAATAACACAATAATTAAAATAATAAAAAGAAAAGAAAAGCAAACTAGAGTGGGGTGTTGCCCCAAATAAGGAGGTTCAGGCCTGGAAATTCTGGCCCAATAAGCCTTGATTTCGCTGACTTTCCTTGATTTTGTATGGCATGTTGATCAGCCTCCATGGTATGCCTTCAATCTGACCCTTGATTAGATCTCCTGGACGCGTGGCTAGCTAATTTTTGAGTGTGCATGGTATACTGGGATGTTAGCGCTGCATAGGATCAATTATTGAAAAATAGCATTGGAATTTGCCAGACCTGGGACTTGAACCCAGGTCTTGAAGGTTACCAGCGTTGTCCCTGCCCACTGAGCCAAGCGCTTATCATTTAATATATAATAAACAATAAATAATATAAAAAGAACACGTTAGTGCTTCTGGAAATTCGCGCGAAATTTGAATGGTCCTATCACCAATTGACACGATGCCTTCGTCTTCCTCACCCTGTAAAACAAAACACTATGGGAACGGTTTTTGAAACGTTGTTTTAGGCTAGCTATCAGAAAATAGCGAATAGGATCCTGTTGGACATAAATTCATCGCGAGCAATGTTTCTTGTTCATTGGAGCACGCTGAGTTCAACCATGGTGGTCTCAAAGGCCAATTTTACTGTATTGAAAAAGCCCTAATTTTTCCTTCTGAAAACCCTAAAGAACAAACATGGTAACTTGGCCAAAAGCGCACGAAACTTCAATTAAAAGTTATGGTTAGCTTGCAAATTTCATATTGAACAAGAATTCATGAATAAAAATGCACAATGATGCGTAAATTATGATATGCGATTTGGAAATTTTTGCTTCACAGTTTGAGGTCGTGATACCGTTTCAGGGTGTTGTGCTTATTGTTTGTGATAGGTACACGTTCAGTGAAGCTTGAGGATGATGATAGAACGAGAATTGAAGCTTGAATTGACCTAGAACCTTGATTTCAGATTTCAGTTTTAAGGCAATTTTCTCAAGTTTGTATGTTGGTTTCTTGCGCAGCTTTCAGTCTCCTCTGCATTAGGGTTTGATCCTGAGTATGTATAGAGGCTTTTAGGTCAAGAAAGTTGTACAAAATCTCATGCCATAATGGATTTCAATATTTGATTTTACAAGATCTTTTCCAAATCTTTTCCATGTGCATTTTGGTTCAAATCTGATCAATTCTCATCAAAACTTGCTTAATTAAGAAGTGCACGAAATATTGACCTTGGAATGTGCATAAAAAGATTTTTTTAGGTTAGGTTTATATTTTTCATGTATTAAAATGATTTAAATGAATATAAATTAATATAAATTCAAATAAATAATTAAAAAATATGAAAATACTTCCCTTTGGGCCTAATGGTCGTGCATAGGCTTGGCATGAAGAAACTTGGAAGAAAAATGGGCCCATTTGCATTTTTAGGCCTTTTGCATCAATGTTGACTTTTCAAAATTCCCAAACATTTCCCAACTTCCACAAGGCATATCTTGGTCAATTTTTAAGCTTTTCACATGTTCTTGGACATTTTGGAAAGGTCTTTGAGTCCTTTAACCAATGCCTTTGGTCCCATGTCATTTTGATTTACCAATCTCAAGTTATGGCCTTTGACTTAAAGTCCCTTTTTGTTGACTTTTGAAAATGACCTATAATGTTGAAATTGATAACTTTTTGTGAGAGCATTTCTTGGACTTGAAGTATGAAGATGAGTTGTAGGAAATGTCTTTCCCTTCAAAATGAGCTTTGGATGGAATTTTTCTGATAATCCATGTGAAAGTTATGCCTTGGTCAATTTCAGTTGACTTTTTCAGCTGTCTAAATATAGCAACTTTTGTATCTTTGATGATTTCTGAGCCAAATTTTGAGAATCATGATCAAGCATTGATCAAATGATGTTTGTGGCTTCAAAATGATATGTTGACCAAAAATTTGAACTTTTGACTGTCAAATGACCATTTTGCCCCTACAGTTGACTGTAGTGCAATCTAGGGTTTTGACTGTGCAATTTTGAGCTGAGTGCCTTGAAACTTTGCATGAAGATGCTTGACCACATTTGTAAGCATATGAGACTTGATTGGCCCTTTGAAAACTTCCTTTCCTTGACCAGAACTCAAACCCTAGTTTTGACTGTATAGGAAACAGTTGAGCTGCACAACCCTGGGTGAATTTTGTGACCTTGACTTGGTAATTTCTTGATGAATATGGGAGGGCAAATTTTGGGGTACAACAGTTGCCCCTGTTCAATCTTCTTAGACCTGAGGATGCAGATTGGCTGACGTGCCTTTCGTAATCCGAGGGTAGAAGATGATTGGACACTAGAGTGCCCAGAAATTTGCGCTCACATAGTAGCAATGATGATGAGGGAATGGGCTTATATATGCCATTTGGATGTTGCTTGGATAGGATGATGGGCTTATAGATGCCATCTGGACGTTGATCGCGTAGGAGATTCCTTAGCGAGAACCTGCATACCTGCAAAACAGAAAATGAGTACCTGACACGCTGCAGGAGCTGATTTTAGATGCTTGGTATAGACGTGTCCTGACTGGTTACAGGAGCTGAGTCTGGAGCTTCAAACGCTGATGAATGAACCAGGGATGGTTACTGCCTTAGCGTGAATGGTAAGAGAATCCTGAATGATTTCAACCTCAACAACGCTCGTTGAGAAAATCTTGGTGAGAATTACCATCTTCGTAGTGTCAGGAAGAGAACCAAAGGACATTATAATCTCAAAGGGAGTCACCTCACTCACCGTTGGAGAGGGAACTATAGGAAATTATAATCTGGAAGGAAATATCACCTCACTCGCCGTTGGAGAGGGAAACATCTTGAAAGGGAATTACCACCTCACTCGCCGTTGGAGAGGGGACCATAAGAGAATATCACCTCACGCTCATGCCGGAGAGGGAAACATCTGAAAAAGGAATTACCACCTCACTCGCCGTTGGAGAGGGGATCATAAGAGAATATCACCTCACGCTCATGCCGGAGAGGGAAACATCTGAAGAAGGAATTACCACCTCACTCGCCGTTGGAGAGGGGACCATAAGAGAATATCACCTCACGCTCATGCCGGAGAGGGAAACATCTGAAGAAGGAATTACCACCTCACTCGCCGTTGGAGAGGGGACCATAAGAGAATATCACCTCACGCTCATGCCGGAGAGGGAAACATCTGAAGAAGGAATTACCACCTCACTCGCCGTTGGAGAGGGGACCATAAGAGAATATCACCTCACGCTCATGCCGGAGAGGGAAACATCTGAAGAAGGAATTACCACCTCACTCGCCGTTGGAGAGGGGACCATCTGAAAAGGGATTACTACCTCACACACCGCTGGAGAGGGAACCATAGGGAGAATATCACCTCACACTCATTGTCGGAGAGGGGAACATCTGAAAAGGGCTTACCACCTCACACACCGTCGGAGAGGGAACCATAGGGGACTGCTGAGTCTTTATCAGAAAAATCTGTTGGGCATCGATTTAGCTGGACTAGAGGAGGTCTTGAAATATCTTCAACTGGAATAAGTGACAGAATGTTGCCATATCTGGTTTACATCTGGACTATATCTGGAAGGAGATCTGGAAGCATCATCAGAACGTCACCATATCTGGATCATATCTGAAACTATATCTGAAGGATACCTGGAAGCAGTATCAGAACGTCACCATCGCTGGGTTTACATCTGAAACTATATCGAGAAGGAAATCTGGAAGCAGTATCAGAACGTCACCATCGCTGGGCTTACATCTGAAACTATATCTAGAAGGAAATCTGGAAGCAGTATCAGAACGTCACCATCGCTGGGTTTACATCCGAAACTATATCTAGAAGGAAATCTGGAAGCAGTATCAGAACGTCACCATCGCTGGGTTTACATCTGAAACTATATCTAGAAGGGAATCTGGAAGCAGTATCAGAACGTCACCATCGCTGGGTTTACATCTGAAACTATATCTAGAAGGAATTCTGGAAGCAGTATCAGAACGTCACCATCGCTGGGTTTACATCTGAAACTATATCTAGAATGAATTGCGATTAGTTGATAGTAGTCATTTTTGTATTGATCTTTTTCCTGAAAAGGTAGAACATAATTGTATGCAAAATCATGATGCATGAACTGTATGTTTTCAAGAATCAATGAGATTCGTGTAATATGATGCATATGCATGCTATAATGATGTATGTGATGTTTTATGAATGTATGCTTTCGTCGTAGGAAAATAAATCCTTGACGGGTGCCGGGAAGTCGCATCCTGGGCTGATGTGGAAGAATAGCTTTTGCTTCCGCTGGGGATAATAGTTGCAAGTATACCGGTAGGAGAAGATAACTCCGTTGGGGAATAAACTTGGCGAATGGAGGATTCTGCGGGGAAAAAAAGATATTCTAGCGACCATGCTGGGAAGAAATACTCTGTGGGGAGATGCTTTTGCTGAATTGTTGAGGATGACTCGCTGAGGATACCTTGCTGTTTTGGAAGTATGAATGGACTTCGCTGGGGTAGGAAGATCTTGTTGACGACGCTCTTTCTTTGGCTTTTGGCTGAGGATAACCCAGTTATATCCTGTTAAGGAAATAACTCTTTGAATACAGCCGGGCGACGCGTTCGTTTTCTGCGAGGGGATAAGCTTCCAGAATCTACTGGGGGATACGCTTATTACTTGGGGAGATAGACTCCGTCTTTCCTGGGGAACTGGATTGGATTCTCTGGGGAAGTTTTGAACTGTATTGGTTTATGTTCTTCCACGGGACCTACCCTGATGCCTTGGAGGATAGAACAATCAGACCGCTTAGACCACTCTTTATTGCCCCTGTTTCCATGGGGGAGGCACTTGTGGGGTGCTGATAGTTATTGAGGGTCAAACCTTCTTCTGGTAGGCAGGTGACAAGGTGACAGGACATAGTCGTACGCTTTTGATCCCTAAATTTTGCCTGGACCGCCCTTTCGGGTTTTCAGTCCACCGGGATACCCATTTTTGCCCAAGCCGCCTTTTCAGGTTTTCGACTTGTCGGGTGTACAGGTTTTTTCATTTCATCCCTTCATTTTGCCCGAACCCTTTTGGTTCGCCGGGAAGCCCTTATTTTTGCCTAGGTGTGTCAACCTAGCGGGTCTTTGATTGTGCGCAGTATTTTTCGACTATGTCCGTGCTCTCAGAATGTAGGGAGTTGCCCTTGTTAGAAGTGTTTTGTCATGCCACCAGAAAAGGTTTGATCAGGCAAGATTTGTTGTCGGAATTCCCCAAGTAACTCAGGCGGAGACTTGCCCCAGGCTATTTGGCCTTTTGAGAGATTCTCCGAATCTTGATTGGATTGCCCCAGATAATGGACAATAGCCAAGTCCTGCCCCTTGATTGGAAGTACTTTTGTTCATTAGGCATTCATCGTGCGAAGTTCCCTGTTGTTCAAACAAAAAGTCATATGCAAACAAAGTTATGTTAAAAATGCAAAGCTTATGTCTGTCTTGAAGATTTTGAAAATGCATTCTTTTTTCATAAAACAAGTGATTGTTTGTAAAACGTGATGTCAACACCGTATTTACCGTGAGCCTTAAGGAGTCAGGATACCTTTCGTAACAGTATGCTTTCGAACTAACCCATGCTTCAGCTAGGACTTTTAAGGGTTATAACGTGGCCTGGTTCACGGTTTAAGAAACAAAGGATAAAGGCTCAAATTTTATTTGTACCCACCCGCTCTTCGTGATGTTCTCCAAACCTAAACTTAGTTGATCATACGTTAGACCTTGTTTGAGTCTTTGCTTTGATGTTCCAATAATGGTTCAGCTGTTGATGATTTATTCTGAATAGGCAGTCATTTTTTGCTTTGATTGAGGGTTTGTGAGACCTCTTTCTTGATTTTGTTATCCCTTTCTTTTTTTTTTGCCTGAACTGTTTCCTTTTTTGGAATTACAGTCAGCGGGATGCCCCAGTTTCATAGGTCTCCTTTGTAGGTTTAGACTTTTTGGGCTTTTCATTTATGAATTTGATAATGACTGCCTGTTCTTTTGATTGTTCTGAACCATTACTGTCTTTGTCCGTTTCGTAAAGATCTCTTCGGTGCCATTCGTCATGCACTTGGATCAACTGAGAGAACTACCCTGCCCCAGGTTATGATTAAGGGTTTTGATTTTCGAAAATAAAAACTCCTACTTCTTTGGCTCTGATGGGTTGACGAGGGATTATCATCCTTATAACTCCAGTGTTTAGGGGTTGAAACAATGCCTGTACCTCATCAGCGGGGTTTGTTCAAAAGCATACTGTAAATTGCGGTATCGTTTTCGTCATCCTCCCTCAAGAGGCTTAGAATTATTTAAGATCAAGAGTTGACATCAGAAAAAATATGAAAACAGTTTGCATATAGTGAATGCGAATATATTGATTCAAAAATAGACATAAGCGATGCATTAATGGAATAACAATGTTTTAACATGAATAAATGTTTAAACAAAAGAAAATCACAACTTGAATTCGAATGAACAAAAAGTGCTTTCTATCCTAGCCATGTTTTGGCATGGGAGCAGTGATCACGTTGGGAGTCTTGGGTACTTCAAACTGAATCTCTCCAGCATCGATCATGCCTTGAATCTTGTACTTCAGCGCCCAACAATCCTCAGTATCGTGCCCCGGGCTACCAGAATGGTAAGCGCACCTTGCTTCTGGGTTGTAGCTTGGAGAGGAGGTCTTTGGATTTGCAGGAGGGTTGATCACCGCAATCAGATTCATCCTTAACATGTGTTGCAAGGCTCGTGACCATGGCATGTTGATATTGGTGAATTGTCTCTTAGGCTCGTCCGGCCTGTTCTGATCAACCCGCTGTTTCTGGCGAGGTCGTTGTTGAACCTGTGAAGTAGTAGCAACTCGGAGAGGTCTATTCACTGGACCCGACCTTTGCCCTCTTGGGAGCTGTTCCATGACCTGGTCCCTGATTTGGGCTGGTTGCTTCATGCCTTGAGGAAGCTGACTGACCATGGCTCTCAGCTCTCCTTGCTCCTGAGCTAAACCTTGAATGAGGGCCCTTTGCCCCAGCATCTGAGTTTTCAATGTGTCTACCTCAGTTTGTAGACGTTTCAGCTGTTCGTCCTTGTCATCTTCAGGACTTTTTCTGATCAGATTCCCCATGAGGAGTGCCCTTAACTCTTCCTGCCCCTTGGATAGACCTAAGAAGATTTCCCTGAACTGAGACTCTTGAGCGTGAAGGTCCTGGTTATCTTGTTGTGAGGCCATTGCTGAAATAAACAGCGAGAAAGGTAAGTGACCTGCAAAAGGGATACCTGTAATGCGATGATGTGTATGATATGCATGCAATGTTTTCAAGGACCTCACAGGGTAAACAAGAAAATTGTTAGCATCGGAATTTATAGCTTGATTGAAGGAAACCCATGTTGTTGAGAATTCTTCTTCAAGGGTCAAAGGCTCACCATATCCAGTGGGTCATAGCCCCTGACAACCTTGGCTAGAGGAAAATAAATCCTCTTTGCCCCTTGCTAGATGTTTGATTTATCATGACCTGCATCACAAGCCCTTGAGATCCTTGAAATGGGTTAGGATGTATGCAATGGTATGCAATGGTATGATGTCATGCTATGCATGGGGTGATGTAGGTAAACCATGTTATGAGTCCCAATTAAGGACTATAAACAGACCCTGCAAGAAATTCAGTATACTTTGTTATGAGTCCCAATTAAGGACTATAAACAAAACCTACAAGAAACTTAGTACCCTGTTATGAGTCCTTGTTAAGGACTATAAACAACACCTGCAAGAAATTTGGTAAACCCTGTCATGAGTCCTAGTTAAGGACTATAAACAAGACCTGCAAGAAACTCAAGTGTCAGATAACAAGCATGCAAATAGTCAAGTTGGAAGGCACACAAGTCACACAAGAGAAGCCCTTAGAGTTTAGGCCAGCATGAAGTTTGGGGTACTACCCTCTTGAAGTTGGTGGGCTCAACCTGTCCTATTAGAAGTAACCGGGTTCTAAGGGTCCCAATATCACGGGATTGCTTTCATTGTTCATCGTTTCGATTTAGCCACTGAACTGGCGACCGAAATATTCCAGGAAAGCAACCCTCAATTGAGTGTAGCATCGAGTATCAACCAACCTCGGACTGCACCAAAGTCAGTTATCTCACTACCCTAAAGAGGCCAAGATAGTTCAATTAAGGTTCCTAAGGTCTGTTGATGCTTCACGACACCACGCGGAGGCCCCGTACTCTCCTTGACTGAACTCAAGGGTTACCGGTACACACCAAAGTGCCACATCAACGTAGCAGACTGTTTCAACCATGTCGGTATACCCCGCACAGTTCCCTCACAGCCTTGTTGCTACTTTCTAAGAAGGTATCCTCCAGATCCGGGTTAGGATCTATAGAACTCCCAAGACAGTCCCACAATTTAAATCAAGCAAAGCAATACAATTGAAAACACAGTTATGAACTAACCCTAAGGTACACCTCACTTTATAAAAAACATTCCCCAGCAGAGTCGCCAGTTCTGTGATCGGTGGATCTGGAACTGACTGTTTAACGCTGGTTCGCGAAATGTCGCGGAAGCAAGAGTCGCCACCGTCTTTTATTTTCTCCAAATGGAAAGGACAAAAGCACAGAAAAATTCCTTTAAAGAGATCGCTCTCGGTTCGGGAGGTAGGTTATAGAAAGGGAAGGTGTTAGCACCCTTTCTATCCATGGTTATCCATGGGCTCTTAGATACTTGCTCAATGTGTTTTCAAAAAGTATTTGTTTTGCTTTTCAATGTGGGTTTAAAAAAAGTTTCTTTGAAAAATTTCAGATCGACTCATACGTCAGAGTGTTTGAAAAGTTTGCTTTGAAAGCTTTTGAAAGGTGTCAGTGTGAAAAGTCTTTTTGAGTTTGTTTTGAGATTAGAGCAAGTATCCTTGAGAACCTACCTACCCTAAGGAATTCGTCTGTGTAGATGTCCTTAAAAGTAGGGCCATCCCACCATTGAGAGGTAGGTAGCACCACCGTTGGAGGTGTTCGGGTCAATTCGAGGTTCGGGACATGGTGATCACCAGAGCAATGGGAAGACACCTTAGAAGCTACCCTCATGCAAGGTTCCCGGATCATGAGGACTTACTAAGACATCCTCTACTCGACGATCACCTTTCGAGGCAAGGCAACAGTGAGGCGTACCCTAGGGGTGGTGTGTGCGAATTGTGTGTCATGTTTCAGTTATTTGTCTTGTTATGTTTGGTGTGTTCTACGCTTGATTTTATTTTAAGTCCATTCATTCTTGCATGCATATTTAACAGTTATAAGGTTTGCGGGAAAATAAGTCTAAGGCTATTACAAATGGCGCGGGTCCACATCGCCAAAATTAAACCGGACCCGATTTAGCGGAAAATAAATAAAGCGATAAAATAAAGTGCGAAAAGTAAAGTTACATGGCTTTGGGAGAGATACAAAATTATTTAAATGATTATAAAATAAATGCGCGAAATAAAGGAATTAAACAAAACTAGGGCGTTGGACCCTTTTGCAAACAATTAAAAGTTAACGATAATTAAAATTAAATGATTAAATGTTTTTGGTATTTTATGTTTTTTAGATTTAATGAGAAAAAGGAGTTAATTGAAATTAACTTAAACGGCAAACCCTAATCCTAATATTTTTATTTATTATGAAAAAGATTGAATTTTTAACCTAATTTAATATCTAAGTTAATTTACATGCAATTTTTAATTTATGAAAATAAATAAATAATATTACTATTCTGAAAAAAAGGGAAAAATAAAAAAAAAGGAAATAAAAAGTTATTAAACCTAAATTCTATTTTTGGATTTTTATTAAAAAGGAATTAAAATTAAAACCTAATTAAACTAAATATTTACAAGCATTTGTTTAAAAATAATTATAATATACATATTTATTATTTTTTAGTCTTTTCTGATTTTTTATAATGTTTTTATATTTTGTAAAAAAGAGAAAATTAATTAATTAAAGCAATAAAAATAAATAACACAATAATTAAAATAATAAAAAGAAAAGAAAAGCAAACCAGAGTGGGGTGTTGCCCCAAATAAGGAGGTTCAGGCCTGGAAATTCTGGCCCAATAAGCCTTGATTTCGCTGACTTTCCTTGATTTTGTATGGCATGTTGACCAGCCTCCATGGTATGCCTTCAATCTGACCCTTGATTAGATCTCCTGGACGCGTGGCTAGCTAATTTTTGAGTGTGCATGGTATACTGGGATGTTAGCGCTGCATAGGATCAATTATTGAAAAATAGCATTGGAATTTGCCAGACCTGGGACTTGAACCCAGGTCTTGAAGGTTACCAGCGTTGTCCCTGCCCACTGAGCCAAGCGCTTATCATTTAATATATAATAAACAATAAATAATATAAAAAGAACACGTTAGTGCTTCTGGAAATTCGCGCGAAATTTGAATGGTCCTATCACCAATTGACACGATGCCTTCGTCTTCCTCACCCTGTAAAACAAAACACTATGGGAACGGTTTTTGAAACGTTGTTTTAGGCTAGCTATCAGAAAATAGCGAATAGGATCCTGTTGGACATAAATTCATCGCGAGCAATGTTTCTTGTTCATTGGAGCACGCTGAGTTCAACCATGGTGGTCTCAAAGGCCAATTTTACTGTATTGAAAAAGCCCTAATTTTTCCTTCTGAAAACCCTAAAGAACAAACATGGTAACTTGGCCAAAAGCGCACGAAACTTCAATTAAAAGTTATGGTTAGCTTGCAAATTTCATATTGAACAAGAATTCATGAATAAAAATGCACAATGATGCGTAAATTATGATATGCGATTTGGAAATTTTTGCTTCACAGTTTGAGGTCGTGATACCGTTTCAAGGTGTTGTGCTTATTGTTTGTGATAGGTACACGTTCAGTGAAGCTTGAGGATGATGATAGAACGAGAATTGAAGCTTGAATTGACCTAGAACCTTGATTTCAGATTTCAGTTTTAAGGCAATTTTCTCAAGTTTGTATGTTGGTTTCTTGCGCAGCTTTCAGTCTCCTCTGCATTAGGGTTTGATCCTGAGTATGTATAGAGGCTTTTAGGTCAAGAAAGTTGTACAAAATCTCATGCCATAATGGATTTCAATATTTGATTTTACAAGATCTTTTCCAAATCTTTTCCATGTGCATTTTGGTTCAAATCTGATCAATTCTCATCAAAACTTGCTTAATTAAGAAGTGCACGAAATATTGACCTTGGAATGTGCATAAAAAGATTTTTTTAGGTTAGGTTTATATTTTTCATGTATTAAAATGATTTAAATGAATATAAATTAATATAAATTCAAATAAATAATTAAAAAATATGAAAATACTTCCCTTTGGGCCTAATGGTCGTGCATAGGCTTGGCATGAAGAAACTTGGAAGAAAAATGGGCCCATTTGCATTTTTAGGCCTTTTGCATCAATGTTGACTTTTCAAAATTCCCAAAAATTTCCCAACTTCCACAAGGCATATCTTGGTCAATTTTTAAGCTTTTCACATGTTCTTGGACATTTTGGAAAGGTCTTTGAGTCCTTTAACCAATGCCTTTGGTCCCATGTCATTTTGATTTACCAATCTCAAGTTATGGCCTTTGACTTAAAGTCCCTTTTTGTTGACTTTTGAAAATGACCTATAATGTTGAAATTGATAACTTTTTGTGAGAGCATTTCTTGGACTTGAAGTATGAAGATGAGTTGTAGGAAATGTCTTTCCCTTCAAAATGAGCTTTGGATGGAATTTTTCTGATAATCCATGTGAAAGTTATGCCTTGGTCAATTTCAGTTGACTTTTTCAGCTGTCTAAATATAGCAACTTTTGTATCTTTGATGATTTCTGAGCCAAATTTTGAGAATCATGATCAAGCATTGATCAAATGATGTTTGTGGCTTCAAAATGATATGTTGACCAAAAATTTGAACTTTTGACTGTCAAATGACCATTTTGCCCCTACAGTTGACTGTAGTGCAATCTAGGGTTTTGACTGTGCAATTTTGAGCTGAGTGCCTTGAAACTTTGCATGAAGATGCTTGACCACATTTGTAAGCATATGAGACTTGATTGGCCCTTTGAAAACTTCCTTTCCTTGACCAGAACTCAAACCCTAGTTTTGACTGTATAGGAAACAGTTGAGCTGCACAACCCTGGGTGAATTTTGTGACCTTGACTTGGTAATTTCTTGATGAATATGGGAGGGCAAATTTTGGGGTACAACAACGTCCAATGCTTTTATTAATGATATATGAAAATGACACACCTAAAGCCCTCACAAATGAAGTCATAGTGCCCCGGGTAAGACACCGGGCCATAAAGTTTAAAACATTGTCTGTTACATATTCAAAACAAAAAGTTTCATTACTGAGTAACAAAAGAAATAGGGATGAAGTCCTTTGCTGTCCAGTTGCATTGTCCACCGTTGGTCGTAGGATAGATCCAACTGTCGAACTCAGACTCTTCCACATCGTCTTCAATGGCATTTACTCCCGAGTTGCTGATGAACACGGGAGGTCTTCCAATCCGTGCATTCCGAACAGCCCTTTGAGCTTCTGCAGTGAAACCCAAACCAAACTTGTTAGTCTTCTGTGTAAAATCAGGGAGTCGGTCCCAATTTGCACACCCACCTTTCTCAACAACATCCCGGGCATCCTTGAGGGAAGCCATCTTCATAGGGGAATCTTCAATAACAATCTCAGTTGATGCCAGTGTCTGGGAACCTCTTCAAAATGTTGAAATGGGGTCTCAATGAACTCCCCGTCCATCTCTACATATCAGAAAGAGTTGAGGTGGCTAACCATGTACTCTTCCTCTCCTTGCACTGTCACAATCTTCCCTCTGACCGGGTACTTCAGCTTCTGGTGGAGCGTTGAGGTTACGGCCCCAGCTTTGTGGATCCATGGACGTCCCAACAAACAAGAATAAGATGACCGAATGTCCATCACATAGAATGTAGAATTGAAAACCTGAGAACCAACCTTAATCGGGATATCAACTTCTCCGTGCACCATCCTCTTAGACCCATTAAAGGCCCTGACGACAATGTTGCTTAGTTTCAACTCCAACCCTTCACAGTCTAACTGGTCTAGAGCTTTCTTAGGCAAGACGTTCAACGAGGAACCAGTATCCATCAATACATGAGCAAGAGTAGTTCCCCTGCATTCATTGGAGACATGCAGGGCATCGTTGTGATTCTTCCCCTTAGCAGTCAAGTCGGCGTCGGAGAAACCCAACCTATTATCAGCAGTTAGATTGGCCATGCAATATTTAAACTGATCAGCTGATGTCTCTTGTGGTACGTGTGCGGTCTTCAGAAATGTAATCAGAGCCTTGGCATGGGCCTCTGAGCATAGTAACAGTGACAACATAGAAATCTTGGACGGGGTTTTCCCCAACTGTTCAACTACATTATAGTCACTCTTTTTGATGATCTTCAAAATCTCTTCCATCTCTTGTTTAGAAGCTTCAACAGTAATCGTTTTTTGTGCCTCTGTCTGGGCAGGCTCACTGGTGATCCCTTTTCCCCGAGTGTCAGATGACTCGGCGACAGGGGTAAGAATAGGAACTTGAACAGGAATAGTAGAAGGTACACTGGCAGGTGTAATAACAACAAGTCTTCGGGTAGTTGGTGGAGAGATATCAGGTGAGAAAAGTCTTCCACTGCGGGTGACTTTAGCAGGTCCAACAATATTGCTGATGTCAGTATCAGCATCCAACTCTTGTTTAACTCCATGAAAATAAACATCGGCCCCGTAATTCCAAGGGACAACTTTATCAGAGGTGTAGGGGATAGGCCCAGGAACAGTGATGATCACATGTGCGATTCTTGGAACAGATGTAATCCTAACAGGCCTCCTCGAGGGAGCCTTGGAAGAATTGTCAAAGATGGTGATAATGGAAACTTCTTCAGTATGAACTAAGGGAACAATGGTCTTCTCAAACATAATTTCTTTACTATCCATCAGGCGTTGGACACCTGATTTCAAAAGAGGGCAACCAGTTGGTAGGGCAAAACACATACGGCAACCTTCGTCACAGCCTGGAAATAAACCGGCTAGCAAAAGGTTCTTCTTCACAGTCATCAAAGGGGTAACAATGTCGTTTACAGAAACCACAAACGAGTCTTCATCTATAGCATTCACTCCATGCTTGGGCATAGAAGCAGTCACAACATTAGGTCTTTCGGGTGCCTCAAACTCAATCTCCTTAGCATCAATTAAGTCCTGTATCTTATTCTTCAAAGACCAACAATCATCTGTATTATTCCCCGGGCTATCAGAGTGGAAAGCACATCGGGCATTAGGGTTGTACTTCAGGGATGTTATATTTGGATTCTTCGGGGCTTCCCTTGGAATCACTAGATTGGTCTTTAACAACTGTGGCAGAATCCGAGACAAAGTCATACTGAGACGGGTGAATTGCCTTCGAGGTCTCTCGTCCTTTTGTTGATTGTTGTACTGAGGAGTACCAACAGGTTTTGAAATAACCACCGCATTAACAGCTTGGCGGCGTTCAGGTCTATTCTGGCTTTTTGAACTATAGACTGCACTGGACTCCTTCTTAAAAGGCTTTTTCTCGGTGCTTGATGAGGCACATTTATGTATCTTACCAGCCTTAATACCAGCCTCAATCCTCTCACCGGTCATAATCAGCTCTGTAAATCCAGACGAAGAGCTTCCAATCAGATGGTTGAAAAATGGACTAGACAAGGTCCCCAGAAACATATCCACAAGCTCCCGATCAGCCAAGGGTGGTTGCACTCTTCCGGAAAAGTCCCTCCACTTCAGAGCATAATCTTTGAAACCTTCACCCATTCCTACTGACATACCCTGGAGTTGGGTACGCGTGGGAGCGAGGTCGGAATTATACTGGTACTTCCTGTAGAAAGCAGTAGCCAAATCTTCCCAACTGCGGATATTGTCTCCGTCCAACTGATAGAACCATTCAAGCTGAGTCCCTGAGAGACTGTCTTGAAAGAAGTGGATCCATAAGTTCTTATCAGCGGTGTATGGCTGGATCTTCCTTATATATGACCGGAGGTGCAGCTTCGGACAAGATACTCTGTCATACTTAGCAAAGGCTGGTGCCTTGAATTTGTGGGGAATCACCACCCCAGATGATAGACCCAGATCACCAAAGTCCAGACCAGACACTTTCTGAACTTCCATCACACTCAACCGGTCTTCTAGTTGTTTGTATCTATCCTCAGCCGGAGGATACTGGTCTTCGTCGAAATCCATTTCATTGTCAGAGACCACATGACTAGGAACCCTCCTTTCTTCCTGACTATCTTTCCCTCCAGATGAGGTGGTCAAATCAACTTCATCCCGAAGCCTGTTTCCAAACCTGTGACCTGTGTTAAACAGGATTGTCCTCTTCTTCTTCTTCTTCTTCTCTTTCAGAATCAGGGTCTTCAAATCTTTCTGACCCTTAGCTAGATGCATGAACAGCTCTTGGAATTGGGCATTCTGGGCCTGTAGGGCCTTGATTGCTTGCTCAGTTGAAGGTTCAGCAGACATGATGAGTGCTGAAATAAATAGCGAAGAAGATAAGAGAACTGTAATGGGTACCTGTTATGAAGTGCATTGGATGAAATGCGTATGACATGATTTCAAAGACAAACGAGAGATTCAAATTTGTAAACCAAAAAGGAAACACACTTTTATTAAGTAAACTTGAAATTCAAATTGTTCAACAGATGCCCTTAAGGCGTTACAAGAATGGAAATACTGAAAAGTAAATAAAAACCGGAAAGGAAATAAACAAAGGACAATCAATGCTCCCATGGTCTCTTCTTGTCGGTGAGGACATAATCATTGAGAATCCGCTTATTCTCCAGCTGCCTGGTCAACTTCTGGATCTTCTGCTCTTGCTCGTTGAACTTTTCTCGGTAAGCATCCCATTCTTCTCTCAGCTGTATCCAAGACCTTTTCAGTGCCCCAATGTCAGTGGGCATGTAAGGGTGGAGGATGGTAGGAAGAACCCCCTCTTCATTAGCAACTTCAACAATGATAGGCAGGACGGCTTCATATGGCATACCCAACTTTTGGGCACGGATACGAACCCATCTGAGATATGGCTCCATTGGAAGTGAAGTCTTTGGACCCAGCTCATGTGGATCAGATCTGTGAACTCTATCCCAAGCCCTTATGAATCTTCGGCGTTGCTCGTCGCTATCCCCTTGAAAATCAAAGATGATACTAGGCATTAACAACTCATGAGGTCCTTCTCTTCTGGCACACCCAAACTGACGTAAGGCCAAGCACGGGTTGTAAGAAATTCCTCCATTGGTTCCTATCAGTGGAACATTGGGGTATTCCCCACATCGATCAATGATAGCCACCTCATCCATACCCTTGAGAGTCCAGATGATGTCATTATGAGAGAGAGACATAACCCTATAGGCCCAACCCTTGCCTTCTTTGTTCTTCAAAACTGACTTGGGAAGGTGCAAAATAAACCACCTCGCCAATAATGGAGCACATCACATCTAGGTTCCCCGCTTTCGGGCGGTACGAGCATAAAGCTGATGAAGAATGTCACCCAAGAGAGTGGGTACAGGATTACGAGAGATGAAGATTTTCACCGCATTCACATCAACAAAAGAGTCAGAGTTCGGAAACAATACCAAGCCATATATAAGAAGAGCCAGAATATCTTCGAATGCCTTGAAGTCTAGACTATCCCAGAAATAATTAGCCTTACCAACTAAGAATTTAGTCAGAAAGCCCTTTGCTCCACTTCTAGTCTCCCAATTAGCCATTACCTCATCCTTGGTCAAATGAAGGGCTGAAGCAATCTCTTCCGGTCTCAGAATCTTCTCCCAACCAGTAAACGGGGTTTGCTCCAGAATAGAGATACCGAGCAAATCAGAGAACTCTTCTAAGGTGGGAACCAACTGGTAGTCCTGAAAAGTAAAGCAATGGTACAACGGGTCATAGAATTGGACTAGGACACTCATCATCTGCTCGTCCAATTTGGAAGTAACCAAACTGAGAAGATTCCCATGTCTTCTGATGAAAGAGGTAGTATCAGGCATCTTTGCAATCAAATCCTTAAGCATGGTGGGAACCTGGACAAAGTTGATCCGAATGGTATTCCTACGCATAGGCATCATGACCTACAAAACAGAACAAAGATGAATCCCTCCTGTCTTTGAAATAGGTTAGTCCAATGCAAGATGTATGCAATGTTATGATGTCATGATGTCATGATAGAAAGCACACCACAAGTATCCACAAACAGCAAACATGGTAAAGGCACACAAGTCACACAGAGAGCCCTTAGATTTCAGGCTGGCAAGGAGCTTAGGTACTACCCTCTTTCAGTTCAGTTGGTTTAAACTTGTCCTAAAAATAGTAACCGGGTTCTAGAGGATCTCAATATCACTGACTACCCTCAATCGGTCATAATTCCAATTTAGCAACCTTTTCTTGCAGCCGGAATCATCGCGAGAGTTTAGTCTCAATGAGTGTAGCATACTGCTACTGTTCTATGGCCAAGTTGGTCAATTTAAAGGTTCTAAGGTCAGTTGGTGTTTAATGACCCCTTAGATGACCCATATTCTCCTCGTTCCAACACAAGGGATATCGGTACAATCTAAAGTGCCATACCAACGTAGCTACTACTTCAACCGTATTGGTCTACGTCGTACAGTTCCCTCACAGTTTATTGCTACTTACCTAAAGGGTATCCCCAGATCCGGATTAGGATCTATAGTAACTCTGATACAAGCCCACAAGTATAAAGCATACAAAGCAAACAATTGAAAACACAATGATCTAATCCTAAGGTACACCCCACTTATTAATATCCCCAGCGGAGTCTCCAGTTCTGTGATACGGTGGGAGAGAACTGACTGTTTTTGGAATGCTGGTTCGCTTGTTGCGTTTGTTTTTTCAAAATGTCACAGTAAGCAAGAGTCACCACCGTCTTTTATTTTATCCAACAAGGAAAGGAAAAAGCACAGAAAAATTCCTTTTTCGAGATGTTTCTCGGGTCCAGGGGGTAGATTATAGAAAGGGAAGGTGTTAGCACCCTTTCTATCCGTGGTTATCCACGGGCTCTTAAGTACTTGCTCAAAGTGTTTTCAAAATTTGCTTTTCTTTGTGTTTGTGGGTTTGAAAGAAGTTTTTGTTTGAAAGGAGTGTAAGTGCGAAAAGTTTCGTTTTGTTTTGAAAAGAGCAAGTACTTAAGAACCATCTACCTACTCAAAAAAGGAATCAATCTGTGCTAATGTCCTTTAGACAATTCTATCCCACTATTGATGAGTAGGTAGCATCGTCGTTGGAGTTTAAGGGTCAATTCGATTAAGGGATGTGCGGTCACTAAAGCAATGTTAACCCTAATGTCTTAGATCATTTTTCCGAGGCAACCGTTTCGAGGCAACTATGATCTTTGGACAAGAGGGCGACCTCTAAAACTTCCTATACTCAATGACCACGTTCAAAGGCAACCAAGTGAGGTGTACCCTAAGAGTGCGCATGTGCGAGTGTGTTATTTCGGTTAATTTTGTCTTTTGTACATGTCATGGGTGATCTGTGTTGATTTTATGTTTTGAATGATTAATCTTGTCATGCATTCCCTATTATCAAACATCTAACAGTTTATAAGTTGCGGAAATTAAATTGCGGAAATTAAAACTAACTATTACAAGGCGTCGGGTATTTACATCGCCAAAAGCAACCCTTGAAATTAAAATGCGGAAAATAAATAAAGCAATAAAATAATCAAAGTCCTAATTAAACTATTACATTTCGGGAAACAGGTACAATATTGAAATCAAATGGATCGCGTGCGAGAAAATTAAATCGAGCGCATTCTAGGGTTTTGACCCTTTGGTTTATTAAAGAAAAAAGATTTTTGGTTTATTTTTGAATTAAGAAAGAAATTAAATTAGGTTAATTATTAAATTAATAAACAAATTAATTAATAAAAAGATATTTTTGGAGTTTTGATATTTGAAGAAATAAAAATAAATTAATCAAAGTTAATAACCTAATTGTCTAAATTAATTTTAATTATTGCAAAAGATATTAAAGTTATTTCCTAATTAAACTAAATTAATTCAATTAATATAATTGTTAATAAAAATAAAATACTGAAATTAAATTTATTAAAGAAATATTTTTTGGTTTTAATTTTATTAAGAAAAAGTTTTAATTGGTTAGTGATTATTAAAAAAATAAAACATAAACAATTAAATGAAATAAACAAATAAAATGGAAAATAGAGAGAGTTAGAGATTTGGGCCTTAAAGGAGGTTTGGATAGCAGTTTTGTGGCCCATCACAAGCTGGCCTGGCTGACTTTTTTTTTGGATTCCACGCATGCACGTTGACTTGGGAGTATGGTGGGCGTCCCCTCTGGACCACCAGATCTGGCCTGGGGCCATCTGGCAGGCATCTGAGTGAGGCTGTATGATAGGCCACAATCCTTGAAATGCGTTGGAATATCTGAAGAAAAACAATAAAGCAATATGGGGGGACCTGAGATTCGAACCCAGGTCCTGTTAGTGTATTCAATAATAATAATAATATGAGAAACAAGTTAATGGATCAGAAAATATAAAAATAAAGCGCGAGTTTTTGAATGAGCGAATGGGAAAAGGCCACGTCTTCGTCTTCTCCGTTTGACCCTGGTTATTTACCTGCGGATTTACATCCGCAGCTAAATCCGTATCTGCATCCTAAAATCTATTCTAGGCCATAGAAATAAACCCCAAGACCATGGTTGTGCTCGTCTGGGCTTCCTGATCACGCCTATATCCATCAATGGCATCAATTTCACCTGCAAACAAAATGCCCAAAAAACACGAACCAAGAACCCTAGATGCGGCTAGGGGGTTACAGGCTATATAAATGCAATCAAATAATGCAGAATGCTTCTAAATTGAATGATAAGCATGAATATGCAAAGATTTTGCAAGAAAAGTGCAAGAACAATGATATACGAATTCAACTGAAAAGCATATTTTTGAGACACTTACAGAGCTTTAGGGCACGTATGAGGACTGGTTTTGGATTGGTTTCGCTTCAAGGATGGTCTAGCAATTGATTAGTGTGGAGATTTGGTCTTGAAACTGCCTCTATGCACGATTTCAGTTTCAAGCTTTTTTACCAATTTTTCAAGTTTGCTTTTGGTGTTCTTGCAGCCTCTAACCTCTAAAATTCGTGCCTTTGCATTGTATATATATGCTACAATGTAATAGGTCAACTATTTTGGACTGAATCCTTGTGCATTATGGCTTGGAGATTTGATTTGATCCTCCGTTGATAACTTTCCAAATTTGCCCAAAATCCATCTTTTTGTTCATGATATGGTGAGATACGAATTTGATGCTGACCATGATGATAATTAAGACCTATAACAATAAAAAAGATCCTAAGTAATCAATATTTGGATTTTATTTGATTTAATTTGATTAAAAATGAAATAATTCAATAAAAAATCAAATAAAATAATAAAAAGGAAATATGATCTCGAGGCTGAAGCTAGGACACGTGTGTGGTGTGACAAGATCAAATCAAGTGGAAAGGAATGGGCCCATTTGACAAAATTTGAAGTTTTGGGGATAGTTGACTTTTGGCAATTTTGCAAAAGTGCCCAACTTCAACAATGCATAACTCCTTCAATTTTGAACTTTTGGAAGTGTTCTTGGACTTTTTAGAAATCTTGAGATGTCCTATAATCAACCCTTTTGGTCTCATCTCATTTTGATATTCCATTATCAAGTTATAAGCTTTGGCAAAAAAGTTGTTTTTGTTGACTTTCAAAAATGACCTATAATGTCCAAATTTGTAACTTTTTGTGAGTGCATTTCTTGATCTTGGGGTATGAATATGGATTGTAGTAAATTGTATCCTATTCAAAATTAGATTTTTATGGGTTATTTCTCATAAAGTATGAGAAAGTTATGCTTGGTCAAAGTTGAGTTGACTTTTCCTGCAAAACCCTAATTTAGCAACTTTTGAGTCGATGAATTTTGAGCAATCCTTGATGAATCATGATCAACCCTTGATAAAATTATGAAATATCCTTTAAAATGAGAATGTTGACAAAAAATATTGAAGTTTGACTATATTTGGGTCACAATTGACTTTTGCCCTAGCATAGTCGATTTTTGGACCTCTTGAGCAATTGACTGACCAAACTTCCTCTGCAAGGCTTGAAATTTGACATGGATGAAATTGAGAGCATATTAGGACATTGGGGAGCACTTGAGGTCATTTGGATGCAAGGACCTTGATGCAACACTAAACCCTAATTTGAGGTTGACTGCCTTAGGAGGTAACTTGATTGTCCAACTCTTGAGCAATCTTGAGCCATTTGGAGATTATTCTTGCAATGTTTTTGAGAGATATGAGAGGGCAAATTTTGGGGTACAACAAACGTTCTTGCAAAACAAAACAGAAAAAGAAAATAATTTGAAATTTATTTATGGAAATGACTTGTATTGATTTTGAAATTGGCCTGTAAATAGGCGTTTTTGTACAAGAGGCCGACGTCCTAGTAAGAGAACGCCGCTGAATGATAAAATTTACACAATTTATGAAAAACAAATAAAAACAGCTATGTAAACAATCCCACTGGGTTCCAACTATGCTATTGCCTTTATATCCTCGAGCGTCTAATCACTTTGCTACTTGGTTGAAGGTAGATCCGATTGATTAGTGTCGTCCGAGCTTGATAGTCAATACCGAAGTATGGTTGTAAGGTGATCCAATAAGACATAGTGTTACGCTTAAATCCCTAATTTTTGCATGAACCGTCCTTTCGGGTTTTCAGTCCATCGGGATACCCTTTTTTGCCCAAGCCTCCTTTTTAGGTTTTCGACTTTCCAGGTGTACATATTTTTTCATTTTCATCCCTTATTTTTACCCGAACCCTTTTGGTTCGCCGAGAAGCCCTTATTTTTGCCTAGGCCAGTCAACCTAGCGGGTCTTTGATTATGCGTAGTATTTTTTCACTATGTCTGCATTGACGGGGTGAGGAAGGTTGTCACCATCCACGGTGGTTAGAATCATAGCTCCTCATGAGAAAATGTTCTTAACCACAAATGGCCCTTCGTACGTAGGGGTCCATTTGCCCCTGGGATCACCTTGTGGTAGGATGATGCGTTTGATCACCAGATCCCCAACTTGATACTCTTGTCGTCTGACTTTCTTGTTAAACGCCTTGATTATTCGCTTTTGATATGTCTGACCATGACAAATAGCAGTAAGTCTCTTTTTGTCAATTAAGTTCAGCTGATCAAGTCGGGTCTGAATCCAGTCATCTTCGCTCAAACTTGTATCCTTCATAATCCGAAGAGAGGGTATCTGAATTTAAATGGGCAAGACGGCCTCCATGCCATATACCAAGGAATAGGGTGTTTCCCCTGTTGATGTATGCGCTGAGGTACAGTACCCATGAAGAGCGAATGGTAACATCTCGTGCCAGTCTTTATATGTCATCGTCATCTTCTGCACAATCTTCTTGATGTTTTTATTAGCCGCTTCTACAGCCCCATTCATCTTCGGCCGATAGGGAGAAGAGTTGTGATGTTGTATCTTGAACTGTTTGTAGAGTTCGACGATCATCTTATTGTTGAGATTTGTACCATTGTCTATGATGATCCTTTCTAGTACACCATATCGATAGATCAGATTGTGTCGAATAAACCGTGCCACAACATTCTTGGTTACTGTAGCAAAGGAAGCTGCCTCAACCTACTTTTTAAAGTAATCAATCGCTACCAAGATGAAATGATGCCCGTTAGACGCAGTAGGTCTGATCTCACCAATCATATCGATGCCCCACATTACAAAAGGCCAAGGAGCTGTTAAGACATTCAGAGGAACTGGAGGTATGTGCACCTTATCAACATAGACTTGGCACTTGTGACAGGTCCGAGAATGTTGATAACAGTCGGCTTCCATGGTGGACCAATAATACCCTGCCTGTAGGATTTTCTTCGCCATAGTGTATCCACTAAAATGAGTTCCGAAAGCACCTTCATGTAACTCCGCCATAATCCTTTCTACCTCGCCTTTATCCACACACCGCAATAAGGTTGAATCATGGTTACGCTTGTAAAGAATACCATTACTGATGAAGAACTTCGCCGCGAACCTCCTCAGAAACTTCTTATCATTAACAGATGCACCCTCAGGGTATTCTTGAGCCTCAAGATATCTCTTCACCTCGTGAAACCAGGGTTTATCTGCTATCTCTTTTGTCTCAATGTCACAGTAATGTGTGGGTTCGTCCAACCTCTCAATGGTAATCTGGGGAGCCTCATTGTCCCATCTGACCTTGAACATAGAAGACATCGTAGCTAGCGCGTCCGCCAACTGATTCTCCTCTCTAGGGAAGTGTTCAAAGGTTATCTCCTCGAAATGCGGAAGCAATGTCAATACATACTCTTTGTAAGGAATAATATTTGGGTGCTTCATATCCCACTTGCCTTTGATCTGACTGATCACGAGAGCGGAATCTACGAACACACTCAAGAACTTAATCCTTAGGTCAATAGCTGCTCGAAGACCCATAATGCATGCTTCATACTCTGCCATGTTGTTGGTGCAGTTGAAACATAGTCGGGCAGTGAACGGAGTATGAGAGCCTTCAGGAGATATGATCACGACGCCAATGCCATTACCCAAAGCGTTTGAAGCTCCATCAAAGTACATAGACCATCGGGATCCCTACTCAGGTCCTTCATCCGGTCCAGGTGTTTCACAGTCAGTCATTAACATGATGCTCTCATCCGGAAACTCGAAGTTCATAGACTGGTAGTCATCCACTGCCTGATGCGCCAAATGATCTGCCAACACACTTCCCTTGATTGCCTTTTGGGTTGTGTATTAGATGTCATATTCAGTCAAGATCATCTGCCATCTTGCTATTCTTCCGGACAAGGCAGGCTTTTCGAAGATATACTTGATCGGATCCATTTTTGATATCAATAGAGTAGTGTGAGTCAGCATATACTGTCTCAGCCGGCGAGCAGCCCATGCCAAAACGCAGCAAGTTTTCTCAAGCAATGAGTATCGGGTCTCGCAGTCGGTAAACTTTTTGCTAAGGTAATAAATAGCATGCTCTTTTCGGCCAAACTCATCATGCTTCCCCAGCACACACCCCATTGAATTGTCGAGTACTGTCAAGTACAAGATCAAAGGTCTCCCTTCAACTGGAGGCATCAGAATAGGTGGCTCTTGGAGATATTCCTTGATCCTTTCGAAAGTGGACTGACATTCATCGTTCCATCTTACCACTTGATCTTTCTTCAGTAACTTGAAGATTGGCTCACAAGTAGCAATCAGGTGTGAGATGAATCGGGCAATGTAGTTCAGACGTACCAAAAAGCCTCTAACTTCTTTTTCTGTTCGAGGAGCTGGCATTTCCTGTATAGCCTTCACTTTTGCAGGATCCACTTGAATACCTTTATCGCTAACGACGAAACCCAGCAACTTACCAGACCTTACTCCGAAGGTGCACTTGTTCGGATTTAGCCTCAGTCTGTACAACTTCAACCTGTCAAATAACTTCTGGAGATGGTCAAGATGTTCTTACTCAGTCTGGGATCTTGCAATCATGTCATCAACGTATACCTCAATCTCATGATGAATCATGTCGTGGAATAGAGCGACCATGGCGCACTGATACGTTGCCCCAACATTCTTCAATCCGAAAGGCATAACTTTGTAGCAAAAGGTACCCCACTGCGTGACAAAGGTTGTCTTCTCCATGTCTTCGGGAGCCATCTTAATTTGATTGTAACCGGAGAAACCATCCATAATGGAGAAGACCTTATGTTGTACGGTGTTGTCAACCAGAATGTCGATATGAGGCAGAGGGAAATCATCCTTGGGACTATCCCTGTTCAAATCCCTATAGTCAACACACATTCGAACCTTACCATCCTTCTTCGGCACTGGAACCACGTTGGCAACCCACTGCAGGTAAGAAGTAACTGCTAGAAAACCGACATCAAATTGTTTCATAACCTCAGCCTTGATTTTCTCAGACATCTCTGGGCGTATTCGGCGAACTTTCTGTTTCACTAGAGGGCAGTCTTCCTTAGTTGGCAAGCGGTGAACCACAATATCGGTATCCAACCCAGGCATATCTTCATAGGACCAGGCAAAGATCTCAACATAGTCACGCAGCATTTGTATCAAGCGTTGCTTGACTCTAGACTCCAGATTTACACTGATCTTGACCTCTTTCTTGTCTACTTCTGTACCCAGATTTACTGATTCCACTGGCTCCTCATGGGGCTGTATAGCCCTCTCTTCCTGAAGTAACAGTTTAGCAAGTTCACCAGGTACTTCGCAATCATCCTCACCTTCGTCCTTGGCTTGGTTGATCGGACTTTCAAAGTCATAACTGGCAGTAGCAGAGTCATTATCAGTGGGATCCAGAGTGGATGTAGACCTGTATATATGAGTGTGTGTAAGACAAATAACTGTTTTGCAAGATAGAAAAGAAGAACAAGGAGCACAAAATTTGTAATGCAAGAAAGACGTCTAATGCTTTTATTGATGATATATGGAAATGACAATATTAAGCCCTCACAAACAAAGCCACGGTGTCTCGGGCAAGACACCGGGCCGTAAAAATTTAAATTGTCTGTTACAAATCTCAAAACAAAAGTCTGATTACTGTGTAATAAAAGAAATGGGCACGAAGTCCTTCGCCGTCCAATTGCTTAATCCACCGTCGGTAGTCGGGTAAATCCAACTTTCAAAATCTGACTCTTCTTCATCATCCCCAATTGCATTCACTCCCTGATCATGTTTAGGCATAGGTGTCGTTATGACGTTGGACTTTTCTGGTGCTTCAAACTCGATCTCCTTAGCATCAATCAGATCTTGTACCTTATTCTTCAAAGCCCAGCAGTTGTTCGTATCATGCCCTGGGCTATCGGAGTGATAAGCACAACGGGCGTTTGGATTATACATCGGTGATGTAGTACTGGGATTCTTTGGAGCCTCCCTCAGAGTTACTAGGTTTGTCTTCAACAATTGCGGCAGAATTTGAGATAAAGTCATACTGAGCTGAGTATACTGTCTTTGCGGTCTCTCTACTCTTTACTGAGTGTTGCATTGTGGGGCAACAACAGGTCTTGATATAACTACCGCATTAACCGCTTGGCGGCGCTCAGGTCGGTTTTGGCTTCTCGAGCTGTAAACTGCACTAGGTTCCTTCTTGAAAGTCTTCTTCTCTGTACTTGATGAAGCACCTTTCTGTATCTTGCCGCTCTTGATACCAGCCTCAACTCTCTCCCTAGTCATAATCAATTCAGTGAACCCAGACGATGAACTACCGATCAAATGATTGAAGTATGGACCAGACAAAGTCCCAAGAAACATATCCACCAACTCCCTATCAGCTATAAGGGGTTGGACTCTTCCAGCAAGATCTCTCCACTTCTGAGCGTAGTCCTTAAAACCTTCGCTCGCACCCATAGACATACCCTGAAGTTGGGTACGCGTGGGAGCAAGGTCGGCATTATACTGGTTTTGCTTGTAAAAAGCAGCAGCAAAGTCCTCCCAGTTGCGGACGTTAGCTCCTTCCAGTTGATAGAACCATTCAAGTTGAGTCCCTGACAGACTATCTTGAAAGCAATGAATCCAGAGGTTCCTATCGGCAGTATACTGTTGAATCTTTCTAACATACGAGCAGAGGTGTAACTTCGGGCAGGAGACCCCGTTGTACTTAGCAAAGACATGAGATTTAAACTTGTGTGGGATCACCACCCCAGATGCCAAACCTAAATCTCCGAAGTCCAAACCAGGGAATTTCTGGATCTCCATTGCGCTTAACCGGTCTTCGAGTTGCTTATACCTATCCTCGGCAGGAGGATAGTGGTCTTCATCAAAGTCAGTGTCATTGTCAGAAATCACAGGGCTAGGACCTTTCCTTTCTTCTTGATTCTCTCCCCCTCCAGATGAGTGAGATAAATCAACTTCCTGTCTCAACCTGTGACCCATATTCAGGAGGACCGTCTTCTTCTTCTTCTTCTTCTTGTCCTTCAAGATAAGAGTCTTCAAATCTTGTTGACTCTTGGCCAAGTTCATGAACATCTCTTGGAACTGAGCATTCTGAGCTTGCAGAGCCTTGATGGCTTGATCAGTAGATGTTTCAGAAGACATGTTGTGCTGAAATAAATAGCGAAGAAGATAAGAAACCTGTAAGGGTACCTGTAATGAGGTGCATGGGAATGGAATGCGTATGAAATGATTTCAAAGACTTAGGGAGATTCAAATTTGTAAACCAAAACAAAACACACTTTTATTAGATTAAAACTTGAAACAATGTTTAGCAAATGCCTTTAAGGCGTTACAAAAGAAATACTGAAAAGAAAATCTAAACTAGAAACAATAAAAGACATCAGAACTCCCATGGTCGTTTTCCTTTCGTGTTGACATAATCGTTGATTGTCCTCTCAGTCTCCAGTTGCCTTGTAAGCTTCAGGATCTTCCATTCCTGCTCATGATACTTCTCTCTGTAGGTATCCCGCTCTTCTCTTAACTGGATCCAAGATCTCTTCAATGCCCCTAGATCAGTAGGCATGTATGGATGGAGGATCGTATAAGGAACCCCTTCTTCATCAGTATGCTCCATGATCACCGGTAAGACAACTTCGTACGGCATCCCCAGCTTTTGAGCACGGGCTCGAACCCACTGGAGATACGGTTGCATCAGGAGAGAAGTGTTCATTCCTAGCTCATATGGATCAAACATGTTGACCCTGTCCCAGGCTCGTATAAACCTGCGGCGATGTCCCTCAATATCCCCCATGAAGTCAAAGATAATGTCTAGAAGCAGCAGCTCATGAGGACCGTCCCTTCGAGCTCGTCCAAACTGTCGTAAGGCCAAACAAGGGACAATGACAGCTACCTCTTTCATATCCTTAGTACTCCAAAGGATGTCCGTATGAGCAAGGGACATGATTTTGTAAGCCCAACCCATACCTTCCTCATTCTTCAATACATATTTGGGGAGGTGAGAAATAAACCACCTCGCCAGCAGCGGTGCACAACACATGAGAGTTCCCCTTCTCCGAGCAGTACGGGCATAAAGAGTATGCAGAATATCACCTAAGAGAGTAGGCACTGGGTTACGGGACATGAAGATCTTGATTGCGTTCACATTGAAAAAAGAATCTGAATTTGGGAACAGAACCAAGCCATAGATGAGGAGTTCCAGGATGTCTTCGAATGCTTGAAAGTCCAAACTATCCCAGAACTGTTGAGCTTGATCAATCAAGAACTTAGCCAGGAAGCCTTTAACCCCACTCTGAATGTCCCAGTTAGATACTACATCAGCCTTTGTTAGATGGAGGGCTGAAGCAATATCCTCTGGCCTAGGAGCTATCTTCAAACCTGTAAAGGGTGTCTGCTCTAGAATAGATATGCCAAGTAAATCAGAGAACTCCTCCAAAGTAGGGACCAACTGATAGTCCGGGAAGGTGAAACAGTGATGCAACGGGTCAAAGAACTGGAACAAGACGCTCATCATTTGCTCATCCAATTTAGAAGTGACTAGACTGAGGAGATGACCATGTCTTCTAACAAAGGAAGAAGTATAAGGAACTTTTGAAACCAACTCTCTAAGTTGAGCAAGTATCTGCACGAAGCTGATCCGAATGGTATTTCTGCACATAGATGCCATGATCTATAAAACAGAACAAAGATGAATCCCCTCGGTCTTTGAAATGGTTAGTCTGATGAAATATGCATGCAATGTCATGATGCATGATGTCATGATAAAAACACACCACAAGTATCACAGATAGCAAACATGGTAAGGGTACACAAGTCACACAATAGCCCTTAAATTTCAAGCTGGCATGAAGTTTAGGTATTACCCTCTTTCAGTTTAGTTGGTTCAACCTGTCCTAGTAATAGTAACCGGGTTCTAGAGGTTCTCAATATCACTGACCATCCTCGATCTGTCATAATTCTAGTTTAGCAACCTTTTCTTGCGGCCGGAATCATCGCGAGAGTATGGTCTCAATGAGTGTAGCATACTGCTACTTTTCAATGGCCAAGTTGGTCAATTATAGGTTCTAAGGTCAGTTGATGCTTAATGACCCATTAGCAGCCCCATACTCTCCTTGTTCCTCCACAAGGGATATCGGTACCAACTAATGTGTCACACAAACGTAGCTACTGCTTCAACTGTATCGGTCTATGCCGTACAGTTCCCTCACAGTCTATTGCTACTTACCTAAAAGGTGTCCCTAAATCCGAGTTATGATCTATAGTAACTCCGATACAAAGCCCACAAAGATAAAGCAAACAGATCAAACAATTGAAAACAATATAATGAACTATTTCTAAGGTACACCCCACTTATTTTTCCTCAGCAGAGTCGCCAGTTCTGTGATACGGTGGCCAGAACCGGGATCGTGTTTCCCTATTTTTTAAGGAATTTGCTGGTTTGCGTTTTACGTTTGTGTTCGCAAAATGTCGCGGTAAGCAAGAGTCGCCACCGACTTTTATTTTATCCAATAAGGAAAGGAAAAAAGAACAGAAAAATTCTTTTTTCGAGATATTTCTGAGTACGGGGGGTAGATTATAGAAAGGGAAGGTATTAGCACCCTTTCTATCCGTAGTTATCTACGGGCTCTTAGGTACTTGCTCATCATTTTCAAAATTGTTTTCTTTGTGTTTGTGGGCTTTGAAAAGTTTTTGTTTTAACTTCGATTTAACTCTTGCTTCTGTCTTCAAGAGTGTAATGAAGTGTTTTTGAAAACTTTGTTTGTAAAGGAGTGTAAGTGTGAAAAATTTTGTTTGGATTGAGCAAGTACTTAAGAACTAATCTACCTACTCAAAAAAAGAATCGTTCTATGTTCGTTTCCTTTAGACAACGTTATCCCACTATTAGTGAGTAGGTAGCACCGTCGTTGGAGTTTTGAGGGTCAATTCGAAAGGGACGCACGATCACTAAAGCAATGTTAGGACGTTTTAGTAGTAACCCTAATGTCTTAGATCAATTATCTGAGGCAACCTTTCCGAGGCAACTTTGATCTTTGGACAAAAGGACGACCACTAAAACATCCTATACTCAATGACCGTTTACCGAAGGCAACCAAGTGGGAGTGTACCTTAGGAGTGCGCATGTGCGAATGATTCAATTTTAGTTTATTTATCTTTGCACATTTAGGGTGATCTAACTGTTTTAAATTTAATCATACATTCTTGTCATGCATCCTATTATCATACATCTAATAGTTAATAGTTTGCGGAATTTAAAATGCGGAAATTAAACTACGCTATTACAAGGCTTCGGGTATTTACATAGCCAAAAACAAACCCTTTAAAATTAAAGCGATAAATGGAAATAAATAAAAAGTCCTAATTAAAACTATTACAAACTGTATGCAGTTACATCAATATGGATAAAAATAATAATAAAGCGCGCGAGAAAAATTAGATCGACGAGAAATTAGGGTTTTGACCCTTCTAACCTAATTAAAAGAAAAATTGCTTTTTGTTGTTTTTAATAAAAGAAATAAGTTTTCTAAATTAAATATGCAATTAATTAGTGATTAAATTAATTAGTAAAAATAATTAAATGACCTATTTTTTGTTTTTTTGGTTATTTTAGGAAAAAATAAAATATAATTAAGCTAGTAATAAAACCTATTTATTCTAATTATTTTTAAGTTATTTAAAAAATAATTAAAGTTTTCTAAATTAATCAAACCTAATTTAATTAATTAATTTTTTTACTAAAAATAAATATCTTAAATTTAATTGGTTCAAAATAATATTTTTGGTGATTTTTTTGATAAAAAGAAAATTATTTTTTGGTTAGTAAATAAATTAAATAAGTTATATAAAATATATAAAAGAATAAAGAAAAAGAATTGGGCCTGAGAATTATGGGGGTGCAAATAGTCAGATCTGGGCCCAAAAAGATGAGGTCCACGTTGACTTTTTGGATCCAATGTTGCATGTTGACTGTGGCTCATGATGCACCTTCAGATGATGGCCATCAGATTTGGCCATCTGACACTTGGCTGGCTAGATTGGAAGGGTGTATGGTGGACCCTGGGCTTGTACATGCATGAGATCCTGAAAAGAAAAATAATATGGAGAAGTTGGGGGACCTGGGATTCGAACCCAGGTCCTGAAGCAATATCCACGCCCTCACTACCACTGCACCACCTGTTCTTGTTTGTACATACAATACATAATAATAATAATATATGAAAAGCAAAGCACTGAATTCAAAATGCGCGAAAATTCAAATACGCGAATGGTTGGCCGCCACATCTTCATCTTCTCCAAGGATCTGTTGTTTTAGACAACAGACCTATACCAACGGACGTTCTCCGTAGCTAAAACCCTGGCCATGTCAAAAATCACGTACAAGCACAATAAATTAGTGGTGATGGTATCAATCCATTCGCCTGAGTCTCACGAACTTTATGGTACCCTAATCGTGGCCCAATTTTGCCTGTACGCCAAGATCCCAATTCAAGCTTGCAAACCCTAATAATGGTGAAACTCCATACAAGCCATGAAAATGCAATTAAACCATACAAAAAGTTTGCAAATGTGTTTGTGATCAAGAATGTATAATTATTTTATGCTATAAGTGCAAGAATAATGCTATTCGATTTCAAAAAGAGAGCTATGTCGTGGCTGACTTACAGTGCGATTTGGGGCTTGAAAACACTTGGTTTTGATTGCTTTGGCTTGCTGAGAGTCCCAAGAAGCAAATGGAATGGTCAAGAAGTCTTGAATTGGCCTGGAACAATGAAATCGATCTTGCACTTTTTCTTGATTTTTTCAAATGTTGCTCTACTTGTTGCGCCTGTTTCTAACCTCTCTTTTAGGTCTGCCTCGCTTCTATATGTATCAAGGAATGTATTAGGTTTGAAAGAATGCATCCAATCTTCCTCCATCAATGAATTTGATTGTGATTTGATCCTCCTTTAAATCTTTCCAAAATTGGCCTAAAACCAATCTTTTTGTCCACCCTAATGCCTTGCACGAGTTTGAATACTTGCTAGCTGTAATTGAAACCTGAAACAAGCATAAAATCTTTTGTTTTCAATATTTTGGATTTTATATGATTTATTTTGATTAAAATTGATTTAAATCAAATAAAAATCAAAATAAATAATAAAAACATGATAATGACAAGTGGCAAGGTCTAGAGCTAGTGGACTATGTTTCCAACTCAAAACAAGTGAAAAAGATTGGGCCCATTTGGCAAAATTTGAAGTTTTAGGCATAGTTGACTTTTGGCAATTTTGCAAAAAAAGGTCAACTTCACCAATGCATAACTTCCTCAATTTTGACTCTTTGGAGGTGTTATTGGACTTTTTAGAAAGCTTGATATGTCATATAATCAAAACTTTTGGTCTCATATCATTTTGATATTCCATTCTCATTTATGAAGCTTTGACAAAAAAGGTGTTTTTGTTGACTTTCCAAAATGACTTATAATGTCCAAATTCATAACTTCTTGTGAGTGCATATTTTGAACTTGGGATATGAAGATGGATTGTAGAGAATTGCATCCTATTCAAAATTATATTTGGATGGGTCATTTATCATAAAGTATGAGAAAGTTATGATTGGTCAAAGTTGAGTTGACTTTTCCTACAAAACCCTAATTTAGCAACTTTTGAGTCTTGATGAATTATGAACAATCCTTGATGAATCATGATCAACCCTTGATCAAATGATGAAATATATTTCAAAATGAGGATGTTGACCAAAAATATTGAAGTTTGACTGTATGTAGGCCACAATTGACTTTTGCCCTAACACAGTCAATTTTTGGGCCTTTGAGCAATTGACTGAGCAAATTTCTTCTGTAGGGCTTGAAACTTGACATGGATGATCTTGAGAACATATTAGGACATTGGTGAGAATTTTGGATCCCTTGGATTCAAGTATCTTGATGCAACTTGAAACCCTAATTTGAGGTAGACTGCCTTAAGAGAGAGCTTGTCTGGCCAACCCTTGGACTACCTTGAGCAACTTGAGGATCTTTCTTGAAATGTTTTGAGAAATATGGGAGGGTAAATTTTGGGGTACAACAGGGCCCAAGCGAGTACTCTGAATGAATGTGCCACCTACTCCTCTAAATGTCATGAGCTCTCCTTGGACGTTTTCGATGTGGGGAATTGATATGATAGGCATCATCGAACCAAAAGCATCTAACTGACATTGATTCATACTAGTTGTTATTGATTACTTCACCAAATGAGTAGAAGCAGAATCCTATGCAAATGTGATAAGCCAAGTGGTCACTCGATTCATCAAGCAAAATCTCATATGCAGATATGGGGTTCCAAACAGGATCATAACGGATAACGGGTCTAATCCAAACAACAAAATGATGAAGGAGTTATGCGACTATTTCAAGATCAAACATCATAATTCCACACCATATTGACCCAAGATGAACGGGACCATCAAAGTTTCCAACAAAAATATCAAGAAAATAATTCAAAAAATGGTAAGACATACAAATATTGGCATGAAATGCTTCCCTTTGCTCTATATGGCTATTATACATTTGTACGCACGTCAACAGGCGCAACTCCTTTTTATCTAGTATATGGCATGAATGTAGTACTCCTGGTTGAAATAAAAATTACATCACTTTGATTTCTAATGGAAACAAAGCTTGAAGAAGTCGAGTGGGTTCAGACGCGACTTGATCAACTCAACCTCATTGAAGAGAAACGCTTGACAGCTTTGTGCCAAGATTAATTGTATCATAAGTGGATGAAGAAAGCCTTCTAAAAGAAAGTCCGCCCTTGAATATTCAAAAAAGGGGATTTAGTGCTCAAGAAGATTCTGGTACCTCACCTTGATTCACACGGTAAATGGACACCCAACTACGAAGGTTCATATGTGATAAAAACAATAGTCTCTGGTGGTGGTCTCATCCTCACAACAATGGATGGGGAAGAACTACCGAACCCGGAAAATTCAGACGTAATAAAAAAATACTATATATAAAAAGCCCGCTAAGCTTGAACCCTAAAATGGGCGACTTAGGCAAAAAGGAGCGTCCCGGTGGATTGAAAACCAAAAAGGGCGATCCAGGAAAAAAATTAGGGACATACACAAAAATTTATCCCGGTGGATTGAAAATCCGAAAGGGAGATCCAAGAAAAAATTAGGGATCTTATTCAAAAGAAATAAAAAAATAAAGAGACTGTGATCTAAGAACTGCGACTACAAACCACGAAGGAAGAGATGGATCCAAATCATTCAACTCAGAAGCAAAGAAGATTGGAAGCTATCAAGAGGGCATTGGGGAAACAACAATAGCAATTATCATTTTCATTGCTATTTACAGTTTTAAAACTTACTGTAATTACCTCTTTCAAGGAATTACATCTTGTACCCGCGCCTATTCAGAGGCATATCAATAAAAAATTTACTTTTCCATCTTGCGAATTTTGTTTTTTTTCCTTTTCAGACTTATTTGCAAAATACTATGATTATTTCTTTTGGATATTGCGTTGAAATCATTTCGGGGGTTCAACAAATAAAATCACTTGATGAAACATCTAAAAGCATTTTGGTTAGAAAAAACATCAAAGGAAAATCCATGCATGCGTCTACATCCACGCCTATGTCTACGCTTACGCCTAAGATACAAACATCAAGATCTTGCTGATACTTTTCAGCATGTTCAAAGCAATTCAAAGTACCACGATGATGCAACACACAACACCGGGGAGTTAATAACACAAGGCCAATGGTTTGAAAGTGGAATATCAAAAATATTTGTTCATAGTATTTTCTAGGGGCATACACACATTCAGTACATATGTAAAAATCTGGGGCATATGTAGACACTCGGTGCATATACACTCTGGGTTCCATATCGATTTAAGATATCATGCATATACATCACACATGGAATTTTTACAAACATACTTTGGGAGAAACTAATATCCTTAGGCCTTCCATCAAATTGTTTACCTTGGTTGAGAACAGACATAATCGGTAAAAACCCGATCTCACCTCTGATTTAGTTATCTAAGATTTTATCATTAAAAAATAGTGTTTTCTACAATATAACTCATTGTGTCAGTATCCATACAACAATGTGTTTCCTCCTCCACGATCTAGCTCATTATGTCAGGCTTCATGCAACAATGTGCGAAATCTGCAATTTAACTCATTGTGTCAATCTCCATGCAGCAATGTGTTTCCTCCTCCACGATCTATCTTATTGTGTTTGGCTTCATGCAGCAATGTGCTAAATCTACAATTCAACTCATTGCATCAGTCTCCATGCAACAATGTGTTCCCTTCTTCGCGATATAGCTCATTGCTTTAAGCTCCATGCAACAATGTGAGAAATCAGTAATTCAACTCATTATGTCAGTCTCCATGCAACAATGTGTTCACTTCTTTACGATATAGTTTGTTGCATCAGTCTCCAGGCATTAATGTTATTATCAAACTTTTTCCATTGCACCAGTCTCCACGCAGTAATGTTGTTATCAAACTTTTTCTGCAATATAATCATTGCATCAGTCTCCATGCAGCAATATGTGAAATCTGTAATATAGTCCATTGCATCAGTCTCCATGTAGCAATGTTGTTATCAAACTTTTTCTGCGATATAATCCATTATATCAGTCTCCAAGAAGCAATGTTATTATCAAGTTTCCTCCTCGGTATAACTCATCGCCTCAGTCTCCATGCAACGATGTAGTTATCAAGCTCTTCTCAAATACCTATCCCCTAGGTTATGATAGATATGCAAAATAAATTTATGTAACCCATTGCGTCAGGCTCCATGCAGAAATGTGTGAAATCTGCAATTTAACTCATTGCATCAGTCTCCATGCAGCAATGTTGTTATCAAGTTTTTTCTGTGATATAACTCATTGCATCAGTCTTCATGCAACGATATTGTTATCAAGATCCTTTTCACATATATATCCCCTAGGTTGTGATAGATATATGAATAAACCCGTGTAATCCATTACATCAGTCTCTATGCAATAATGTATTATCAGTCTTTGTTTAATCCATCCCCTAGGTTGCGATGAATAGACATTATCAAATCAAAACTTACTATATTAGTCTCCAAGCATTAGTAAGTCAACTTTGTAAGACTTATATTATTTTATCCCCTAGGTTATGGTAAATATGCAAATGATCTCTTCTTAGATACTGGCGAGTTATCCGTGTTGTCGTGTCTAAGTTCTGTCAAACACACTTTGGTGCAAACACCGGTAAGATGATACATCATCATCTATGCCTATCCTTCATACTAATGGAAGCGTTGTACAATGTATTCTTATAATCTCTCAGACAAATCTTGGGGTCTTTCAATATTTAATAAACTTCCGATCAAACGTGCAAGACCTGCATATTCTCATACTATTCAATCAAAAGATAATTAATAGGGGCAACTTTCATATCCAAAATTTTCCCTACCCTTATATTATATTTAGTTTTTTTATTTATAAATAAATCATATTGTAGGTTTTATTTCTATAGGGGTTTAAGACAAGGAAAATGGGTGTACTAATCTAAAATGGACCATCAATATCTGATGGCCCATTAAGGTTTCTTTTTTAGAGAGGGTGCATTTTATAAAATAGGTATATTATTTTGAAAAAGTCATGGGTCTTTCTAAACCATAAAGGGGCCATGTAATTCTTTTAGTCCACTTCATGAGTTGAAAGAGGGGTTTACATTATTGAAAGTAAATGGGACTTTCTAAATCAGAAAGGGCCCATGTGATTTTTTAATACATTTCAGATATTGAAAAAGGGGGTGTGTATTGCAAATCAGAAAGACCCGTTTGAATCTTTTGGCCCATCAAGTTATTTTCATATGACCAGTTAAGGTATCTTAAGAGGCCCATAAACATTTTATTCTGTTGGGCCCAATAATTCAAAACATGGGTCGTTCGTCTTTCTGGCCCATTTTGAAGTTTGTTTTTAATCATAATATCATTATTTTCATTATTAAACATTACTGTCATTATTACTGTTATTGATGAATATTACTTCTTTTACTTATTTAAAAAAAATAGTTTTGTTTTCATTAAAAGAAAAAAACATTTTTTTAAAAGTAAAGTATCCAGGACCATTTCGATTGAAGTCTTGTTTGTTTCAGATGACCAAAAAATGTGTGGCCCAATCAAGCTTAGTCCATACATGAGACATGTCCAACCCAATTGAAAGAATGCGCGTAAACAAGTATTGTATAGATTAAACAGAAATAAGTCTTGATTCATTAGATTTATCTGAACAAGAGTCAAATTTTTTCCTAACGCAATAAAACCAATATCTCACATTCAAACTATTTCCAGAACAGTCTTAAACAGAAATAGAAACTAATTAAACTGTGTGATAAAAGTTACAAACGAAATCTTCTGTTCTTTCCTAAAATCCCTAATGCCTTAATCAATGGAATAATGACTATAATGTTGTTTCCCAAATAACCTAATTCCTAAAACGCTATAAAACCTAAAAATTAAGAACATAAAAGGGACCGAAGAATCATTACACACAAAAAGGACAATTTACATATAGAGATAAAGCATTATCCACAAAGAAGAAGAACAGAGGATTCCTATTGTCGCCGGAAATCTACCACTCCAACTTAGGGTTTCAATATCTGAAACCCTAAGTCCGCTGTCATCTTCTTCATCATCATCATCCTCCGCGTGCCTTCATCATCTTCATGCCATGTTCGTACCTGCAAAAAACGAGAAGTAAAAGAATCATAGACAAATTTGTAGCAAACTCAGGGATCGGCAAAAAGGGTAACGAACACTCAAATTTTGTTCTCGAGTTTTTTTCTAACCGATGTAGCAATTGGGGTTTTATGGGTTAAATAAAAGGGGTAGGGCTTTGATCGCATGGTTTGGAGGTCCGATCTCCGCCTGGAGGAGGATTTAGGGGTTCAGGGTGGTTTTGTTGTTGAGAGAGGCAGGGAAGAGATAACACAGAGAGAGAGAGAGAGAGACAAATAAGAAAATAAAATGAAAAGAATAATAAAACAATTATATTATGTCGTGTTATCCAGTGTATGTTAGTCCACCGTTGTTACCGCGTATCTTCTATCATGACCATCTGATATCAATTCAACACCCCTGATGTGCGTACCTATGACATTACCATACGCCGCTCCACATGCAGCCTGGACAGACTGTCAAAGCTTGCGTTGGGCCGAGCCCATTTATTGATTGCACACCCTTTTTTTCCTCTTTACTAACACGCCCAAAAGTACACCCCTAAGCAAAATTGGCCAAGTCCAAAATCTAGATTTGAACCCTTTTCCTGATACACCTCCATTTTTACTACATAACTCAAACTTACACCCCCTTTGTCTTTTGGGCCTGAATTCAATATCTGAATTCAGGCCCATGCTGCTAACACCCCCCATTTTTACTACCTTAGCATGATTTACACCCCCACGTCTTTAAATTATTTTCTTTTTATTTTACTATTTTATGTTTTCTATTATATATATTCTTATATTTTTTTTATTAATTATAATATTATATTATTTTTACTATTATTCATATAAACCATAATATTGTTCTAAATACATTCAAATATATTTTATTGCATTAAATTATTTCTTTTAATCATGCATTTAATTATAAAATTTTCATAATTAATATACTAAAAAATACCTAACCAACGACACATTATTTTCGTAAATCAAATTAATCTAACAATTATTCGTACAGACTAACTGAGTATGCGGGAAAATCAAAAATAATTTTTAACCCATAAAAAATACAAACTAACTGTGAACTACGAATCAGGACTCTGATTCCTCCTAAGAGGATACGTAGGCATACGATTAAAATCGTGGCGAGTTCCCATAATAAAACATTAAAACCCTATTTTCCTAAAGATTAATTCTAAACCTAGTATCCTTGTGAACAAGGTAGATGAAGGGTTCCTAAAACCTTCCCTTCGTCTAGAACCGAGTCCAGAAATCTAGAATCTCTAACTTTTTAGGGTTATCCTTTATATTCCCTTCCTTAGGATAAAAATTAAGGGTGGCGACTATCGTTTCAAAACCAGTTACAATACAAGGTTGCAACTGTCAGAAGATTCAGACGAAGATGATGTCGACCCAACCCAATACAAAAGACTTATTAGGTCATTAAGATACCTTTGTCACACGAGGCTTGACTTAGCATAAAGTGTAGGTATGGTAAGTAGATTCATGCAGAAGCCAAAGGTATCACACCTAGCAGCGACGAAAAGGATACTAAGGCATCTGAAATGAACTCTCGACAATGGCATTTTATTTCCCGCAGCTGATAAAGAAAAAGAATGCAAGTTATTGGAGTACATTGATTCAAGTTAGTGTAGTGATGCTGAGGATCGAAAATCCATAACAGGATATGTGTTTATGCTAGGTGGTGCACCAGTTGCTTGGAGTTCGAGAAAGGAACCACTAGTGACATTATCATCGTGCGAAGTAGAGTACATATTTTCTTCTCTCTGTGCATGTTAAGCAACATGGATGGTGAACTTGGTAGAAGAAATCACAGGGAAAGATCATGGATCAATTACCATGAAGATCAGAAACATGCCAGCTATTAATCTGGAAAAGAATATGATATCACATGGTCGAAGCAATCACATCGACATGAGTTTCCACTATCTTTGATATCAGGTAACAGAAGGGAAGATAAACTTGGAACACTATAGAACTGAGAATCAGATCACAGACATCATGAAGAAGGGTGTGAAGGTCGAAGTGTTCAGAAGACTAAGAGCTATGATGAATATAGATAGCTTAGAAACAATGAATTAGGTGGTGTGTTGAATGTGTAATTCCTTGTGTCAAAGCATCATGTTACTTGACATAAGGTGTGTCGAAACTTAGTCTTGTGTAAGTGTGTAGAGTCATGTCGAAGCAGTTTCTTCACAATTTGATTTAGGTCTAAAATAGTTATTTTGGGCTTTTATAGTTTTGGGATTTGACTTAGGAAGAAAGCAAGCTCAGTTATAAATAGAGGGAGTAACCCCTATTTTTTCTAATCAATTCAGATTGAGTATTTATAGAATTTGCACTTGCAAGTGAGTATAGTTTTTCCACAGTTTGTGGGCAGAGAGAAACTCTGCAGAAACCTTAATTCTCTTTTCTTATTTAATATTCTTTTCTTTTTCATTGTCATTGCGCATTGATAACAATCTTGTTCATCCAGATTGATAAAAATTCATCATAAATTTTGGTGGATTTCTAACAGTCATAATATTATGTTTACTAAGAGGATTGGCTTGTTGTCAACAATATACCTGAAACACAAAAATTGTTTTACTTTCTTTAAGAACTATTTTTATGTGATTGGATATAGTTCACAACTATTAATATGTATTAAATATTTTAAGAACTATTTTTTTGGTCTCATAGGAAGGAAGTGTTGAAAATATAATCCCATGTGTCGAAGCAGCTTTCTCGACAGAAATCAAGGAAGTTTCCAAATGATTGTGTAGAACTATAAAAGCAGTTTGTTACACACATATTTCATTTAGATCTAAAATAGATAGATTTAATTTAGGTCAAAATAGATAGATTTGATTTAGTTCCAAAATAGGTATTTTGGGCTTTCAAAGTTTTGGGTTTTGGCTTAGAGATAAAGCTAACCTAAATCTATAAATAGAGAGAGTAATCCCCATTTTTGTAATCAAGTTGTATTCACAGAATTTGCAGTTGTAAGTGAATAAGAAATTTTTCCATAATTTGTGGGCAGAGAGTTACTCTTCAGAAACACTAAATCTCTTTTCTTCTTTAAATTTTCTTTTCTTTTCATTGTCATTATGTGGTGATAAAAATCTTGTTCATCAAGATTGATAAAAATTCATCATAGGAATTGGTGGATTTCCAACATCTGGTATCAAGAGCTTCGGTTGAGCGATCAAGGGAAGAAGAAGAAAATCAATGGCGATGAATTATGCAAGTGGAAAGTTTCCATCAAATCTTCTGATTCTTAAAGGTGATAACTATGAGAACTGATGCAAACAGATGAAGGTTATATTCTATTTTTAAGGTATTTGGGAACTTGTAAAATATGGATTAGAACCACTTGATGAAGACACTTCAGAAAAGGAAGAGGCATAATACAAAGAATTGAAGAAGAAGAATTATGAAGCTCTCTTTATAATTCATCAATGTGTCAGCCCAGACAATTTTGAAAAGGTTAATGATATAGAATCTGCAAAAGAAGCATGGGAGATTCTTAATAAATCTTTTGGAGGTGCAGAAAAGGTGAACAAGGTGAGGTTATAAACTCACAAAAGAAAGTATGAATTGCTTCAGATGGAAGATAGTGAAAGCATATCTAATTTCTTCACTAGGGTTACGAAACTAGTGAATCAAATCAAGACTTATGGAGAGACGTTAAAAATAAGAGCATGTGGTAGTTGTCATGGAAGAGTCGAAGGACATCTCAACTTTGTCGAAAGAAGAGCTTCAAGGGACGCTTGAATCTCATGAACAAAGAATGGATGAAATAGCTGCAGGCAAGTCGAAAAGTGATGTGGCACTGTCGGCTCAATAAGTAAAATATAAGAAAGACAAAGGAAAGTGGTTTGAAAATAAAGGTATAGGTGGCTACAACAATTTTACTGGTAGAGGAAACCAGCACAAAGATAACGTATCAAGTCATAAAAGATCATACCAAGGCAACCAACAAGGTGGTGTTACAAATAGAGGAAGATGTGGTGGTTGAAAACCTGACAAAAGTCATATTTAGTGTTACAATTGTCATAAGTATGGTCATTATTCGAGTGATTGTCCAGAGAAGCGAAAGAATCAATAAAGTGATACAAAGTTTACAAAGTATGAATAAGAAGAAATGTTGTTGATGGTCACAACAAAAGATGAAGAGAAATTCAAGGATCAATGGTACTTGGATTTAGGATTCTCATCACACATGTCTGGAAGGAAAGAATGATTTGTCAACCTAAAACCCTCGATGAAAAACATGGTAAAATTTGCAAATGACAATCATCTAGTAGCTGAAGGTATTGGAGATGTTCTGATTATGATGAAAGATGGAAAAAGGTCAGTAATTTCCAATGTTATACATACCAGGCATGAAGAGCAACTTGCTCAGCATGGGGAAGTTGGTCGAAAAGAATTACAAAGTTTCGGTCGAAGACAAGATGATGACATTTGTTGACGCAAATGGAAGATTAATGTTTAAGGCTCCTATGTCTCATAATAGAACCTTCAAGATCAAACTAAATGTGATGAAGCACCAGTGTCTTTCGACTGCAGCTAGCAGAGACGAATGGATATGGAACCATCAACTAGGCCATCTCAACTTCAGAGACATTAGAGATTTGAAGAGAAGAATATGGTTTTAGGATTGCCAGAAATTTACATTCAAAAAGAGGTATGTGAGGAATGTGTGCAGGCGAAGCAACACAAGAATAACTTCAGCAAGGATGCATGAAGCAGGTTCAAAGGCTACTCTCGAAATCATATACTCTGATGTGTGTGGACCAATCCAGATGGATTCATATGGAGGTAATAAATACTTTGTCACATTCATATATGATTTCAGTCAAAAATTACGGACTTACCTGATCACAAAGAAAAGTGAAGTGATCAAGGTATTTGCCAAGTTTAAATCTATGGTCGAAAAGCAAAGTGGTCGAAAGCTAAAAGTTTTAAGAACTGATAATGGTGGAGAGTATGTGTCAAAAGATTTCAACAAATTATATGAAAAAGAAGGGATTATGCATGAGGTGGTGCCACCCTACACTCCACAGTATAATGGGACCGCAGAAAGAAAGAATTGAACCATCATAAATATGGTGAGAAGTATGTTAAAAGGCAATAATTTACCTAAAGAGTTTTGGGGTGAAGTTGTGTCTACTGGAACATATATTTTGAACAAATGTCCAATGAAGAAGCTAAAAGAAATTACTCCAGAAGAATGTTAGTCTGGTGTGAAGCCTAGCTTGAGTCATCTGAAGGTATTTGGATCTATTGCATATAGACATGTGCCAGATCAGTTGAGAAGAAAACTTGATGACAAGTCATGTCAAATGATCCTAGTAGGATATCATTCGACAAGAGGTTACAAGTTGTTTGACCCAGTGAGAAAGCAGATTGTGATCAGCAGGGACGTGATCATAGATGAGCTTAAAGAATGGGGTTGAACTCAAAATGTCAAGAAAGATTCAGCTAGAATCTTACTTGAAGAACCGAAAACTTAAGTCAAAAGAGAAGTTTGACAATAGGAAGTTAGACAAGAGGAAGTAAGAGATCAACCAAGTACAAGCAGTCCTCAGAGAACAAGACACATGCCTACAAGGTTGCAAGATTGTGTGATTACATCAGACGATATGGTCGATAATAAAGGTGAGCTGGTACATTATGCTTTCTATGCATATGTCGAACCTATAAATGCAGCCGAAGCATTGAAGGATTCAAATTGGGTGAAAGAAGTGAACGAAGAAGTGAAGTCCATCGAAGACAACAACACTTGGTCACTCGTCAAATTGCCTCAAGGCAAGAGAAAAATTGATGTCAAGTGGGTATACAAAGTGAAGATGAATCTAAAAGGGGAAGTAACTCGACACAAAGCAAGGCTCATGGCGAAAGGATTTCTCCAAAAAGAAGGAATAGACTTCGATGAGGTTTTTGCACCTGTGGCTAGAATCGAAACAATCAGGTTAATTGTTGGTGTAGCAGAAGTAAACAGTTGACACATATGTCAGATGGATGTGAAGTTTGCATTCCTGAATGGACCCTTAGACGGAGAAGTTTATGTTAGACAATCAGTTGAGTTTGTGAAACATGACGAAGAGAAAAAAAGTGTACAAGTTGTATAAAGCCCTGTATGGATTGAAACAAGCTCCAAGAGTTTGGAATAAGAAGATTGGTAGTTTCTTAAGGAATAAGGAATTTGTGAAGTGCACAACTGGACGAGGAGTATATGTAAGAAGAAGCAATAGTGAATTTCTTATAATATGTCTCTATGTTGATGATTTGTTAATAACAGGTAGCTGCAAGAAGGAGGTCAAAGACTTCAAAGGTGATTTCAACAAGGAATTCGAAATGTCTGATCTGGATGACATTTCATATTTCCTTGGCATTAAATTCTATAAGAGTAGTAGAGGTTTGATGATGCATCAAAGAAGATATGCAAGTGAAATTCTCAAGAGATTTGAGATGGAATAATGCAACTCAACTTCAACACCTGCATAATCAAGACTGCAATTGTAGAAAGATACAGATGAAGATGATGTCAACCCAACCCAATACAAAAGACTTATTGGGTCATTAAGATAACTTTGTCACATGAGGCCTGACTTAGCATACAATATGGATATGGTAAGTAGATTCATGCAGAAGCCAAAGATATTACACCTAGCAACGATGAAGAGGATATTGAGGTATTTGAAAGGAACTCTCGACTATGGCATTTTGTTTCCTGAAGCTGATAAAGGAAAAGAGTGCAAGTTAGTAGGATACACTGATTCAAGTTGGTGTAGTGATGCCGATGATTAAAATCTACAACAAGATATGTGTTTATGCTAGGTGGTGCACCAATTGCTTGGAGTTCGAGAGAAGAACCAGTAGTAGCAGAGTACATAGTTGCTTCTCTTTGTGCATGTCAAGCAACATAGATGATGAATTTGATCGAATAAATCACAGGTAAAAATCATGGAGCAATTACCATGAAGATCGACAACATGTCAGCTATCAATTTGATAAAGAATCAGATAACACATGGTCGAAGGAAGCACATCGAAATGAAGCCCCACTATCTTCGAAAGCAGGTAGCAGATGGGAAGATGAACTTGCAACACTGCAGAACTAAGAACTAGATTGCAAACATCATGACGAAGAGTGTGCAGGTCGAAGTATTCAGAAGACTAAGAACTATGATGAATATAGATAACTTAGACACATTGAATTAGGTGGTTTGTTGAAAGTATAATTTCATGTGTCGAAGCAGCTTGCTCGATAGAAAACAAGGAAGTGTCGAAAAGATTGTGTCGAAGTGTGAAAGCAGTTTGTTCCACACATATTTGATTTAGATCTAAAACATATAAATTTAATTTAGGTTTAAAATAAATATATTTGATTTAGTTCTAAAATAGGTATTTTAGCCTTTTATAGTTTTGAATTTTGCCTTAAAGAGCAAGCTAACATAAATATATAAGTAGAGGTAGTAACCCCTATTTTTGTAATCAAGTTGTATTCACATAATTTGCAGTTGCAAGTAAATAAGAAAGTTTTCCACAGTTTTTAGATAGAGAATTACTCTGCAGAAATCTTAAATCTCTTTTCTTCTTTAAATTTTTCTTCTTCATCATTATCATTGTATGATGATAAAAATCTTATTCATTAAAATTAATAGAAATTCATCATAAAAATTAGTTGATTTCCAATAGAAAATAATATATTTCTCTCATTCATATTTGAAACGAAATTTGATTTGTATTTGATTATCATTGCTTCTAGACATAGCTGGTATGGTACATTAAAACGAAATTTGAAACAAAAAAAACTAATGAGTGAACAAATCCTGAAATATTTTTACATTTTCTCTCTCTTTTCCTTCTCTGTCTAGACATAGCTGGTATGGTACATTAAAACGAAATTTGAAACAAAAAAAACTAATGAGTGAACAAATCCTGAAATATTTTTACATTTTCTCTCTCTTTTCCTTCTCTTTCTAGACATAGCTGGTATGGTACGTTAAAACGAAATTTGAAACAAAAAAAACTAATGAGTGAACAAATCCTGAAATATTTTTACATTTTCTCTCTCTTTTCCTTCTCTTTCTAGACATAGCTGGTATGGTACATTAAAACGAAATTTGAAACAAAAAAAACTAATGAGTGAACAAATCCTGAAATATTTTTACATTTTCTCTCTCTTTTCCTTCTCTTTCTAGACATAGCTGGTATGGTACGTTAAAACGAAATTTGAAAAAAAAAAAACTAATGAGTGAACAAATCCTGAAATATTTTTTACATTTTCTCTCTCTTTTCCTTCTCTCTATTTAACATAGATTTGGGGGTAACTAAGAAGGAACTTTGAAACCTTACCTATACAAAAGTTACATAAAGTTAAAACTGACATGGTAAAATTGCACTGGTGATGAAACTGCAGTGTTCCTCTAAGATAGTGTTTGTGACTGCAATAGAAAAAAAGTAGAGCCCCACATAGAATATTTTAGGGAAAGATTTGTTGCAATGGTCTAATAAGAAACTCGCTAATATTAAATGAAGGTTTTGTATATTTAATTTAAAATAATTTTAGTTAATTAATTAATTTCCAATATATTAAATTCATTATTTAAATAATTAAATATAAATTGACATAATTAATTATAATACGATTATTTGTTATTAAACATTAATTATTGATAAATTATTTAATTATATTTTATATCTGAATAAATTTTTATAGATTAAATTATTCGGTTAAGTTATTTAAACATTGCACGTCTAGTATTGTAAAAAATTTAGACATCAGATGATTAATATATTATTATTCTTAATTATTTTTAATATTATAATATTCTTAATATTCTTTAATACTTTTTCCGATCTTTTTATAAGAGATAATTAATTTTTTTAGATTCATTAAATAATTAATACATCTAATATGTATTATAAACTAAATTAATTATTCTATTAGTTTAGAAAACTAAAATGTCTTTTATAAAAAAAACTGAAAGAAGTATAATAATATCCTGTATATATCAAAATAAATATTTTAATTAAACAATTTTATAAAACAGTCTTACACTTTTAATATTTAGTATAAAATCAAGAAAAATGTTATTCTTACACTAACAGTAACATCTACATTGTATTTCATTGTTCATCAATATAATAAATAGTAAAATATTATATTAATAAAATAATAATTTTTTAAAATATAAAAATATTTTTTTTAAATTTATGTGATTAATCAACTTCATTAATTCATGAATCAATTTTTCATACTTTATTAATCAATTTTATTTTAATACTAAAAATTATTTTTAATATTTTGATATTTATTAACTAATTTCATCATTTCTTTAATTAATTTTTTACATTTTATTAACTAATTTTGTTTTACTATTAAAAATTATTTTTAATATTTTGAGATTTATTAATCAATTTTATCATTTCATTAATTAATTTTTTACACTTCGTTAATCAACTTTATTTTATCATCAAAAATCACTTTTGTTTAGAAATTACTATTTATAAATATATAATTTTTATTTAAAAAAAACACTTTGATCGTATAAATATGGTTAACAATATTTTGGTGTAAATATTGTCTTATATTGTAATGTAGGAATAACATTCATGTAAAATGAAAGCCAAATCTAGTTAAAAGACAAATTGCATATTCGCGTAGCCGTTGGAAAGTCCCAAAATCAGTTTTACACAAAGACAAACAAAACAACTCATTTTTCTTCAAAAATGCATTTTCCCATCATCATGATCAACGAGGCTTCACTCGGATGCTTCCAGATATAAGCGTTTCTTCTTCTTTTTCCATTTTTGTTCACCGCATCACGTTTTTCTTCATTCTCTCTCACTCCACTTGATTCATTATTTTGTAACCGGTATTCGCAGCACAATTCACAATGCTATTTCACGCTATTCATGCTTTCCTTCTCTCAACCTAAACTCATATAAATTCGAACTAGGTTATGCTATTTGCTTCCTACATTGCTTTTCAAACTTGTTCAGTTCTTGCTACTTAGTAATCCAAGCTTGTTTCGATTGTGTTCAGTTTTTTTTTTTTGAGATGGAAATGTTTGGTTCATTAGCTGCAGGTGGAGAACGTGGAAGTAGTAGCGGAGTACCTGAACCCTTTTTGGTTCCTCAGATGTTTATTTGGCCTCATGGTGGAACAAATGTGTTTGTTTGTGGTTCTTTCACCGGGTTAAAACTTCAACTTTTTTTGGTTATGTTGCTGTCACTTTGATTCTTTTTGGTAGTTTTTTTGTTATTATTTTTGTTTATTGCATGCTTGAGTTAGCTTAATTATGTTATTTATGTATGCACAGCTGGGCGACCATTATACCTATGTCTCGAATCGAAGGCCAGCCGAACGCATTTCAAGCTACTTGCAGCTTGACACCGGGGTTTCATCAGGTAATTTGGCTTCTATGAATCTGGAAAAACTGAAAGGAAAAAACAACTTTTGTTTGAAATTTTTATTTCGATGTTTCTTTATACACAGTCGATGATCTTTAGCCGGTCAGGATGCCCTCTTTCTCTCCTTGGAGACCAGAGAGGGGATGAGATCATTGAGTTTTATTTTTCATACTGCTAAAGGTAAAAGGAAAGAAAGGATGAAGGAAGTGTGTGCTTGTAAATGGCTTACTTTAAACCACATTTAAGCCTTTAAGATTTTGATGCGTTAGATTTAGAATAGTGAGAAGCAAACAAATAAATTTAAGATGACTGTCTGTAGGTGATAATCTTGCACGGCCTTCTATGCTGCATAAGTCACTTTGTATCTTCTTGAAATTGTCATGATCAATAAACACTTAATTTTTTTTAAAGGGAAAGATATTTGGGTTATTTGCATCATTCAGACTATGAAGGAAGTCATTTGATGTTTTCTAGCTAACATTGGCCATCTAGATTGTAAGTTAGACTTAGTGGTTGGTGTTGATCTCCATATCAAATGCATCACGTTTTGTGTCCTGAGCTTAATCTAGATGGTAGATTAGATTTCCTTTTATCTACGTTTTTAATATATGCACCTAAAGAAGGGTGATGCTGCTCAAGCTGCCACCTATGAAAAAGGGCATATATAGTAGATTGTGTTCTTGTTATGTTCTTTTGTTTAACCAACATTCATCAGGATAAAGGTTATCTTATATAACATATTTGTTATGTATAGATTTAATAACTATGAAATAGATGATTTATTGTAAATTTGTCAATTAATTTATCAATTATGCATTTACATTGTGGCCTGTCATAGTGACTAATGGATTGGTATTTAAAATAAAATCCACTTGTTTGGTGCAATATCGGATATCTTATGGAAAAACTTAAATACTTATTAATGCATAATATGAGAAGGATATTTGATTCATATTGATGAGACTAACATCATTACCAAATATGTACAGTACAAGTTTAATGTGGATGGTGAGTGGCGGCATGATGAGCACAGGCCGTTTATATATGTGAGCTTTGGAGTAGTGAATACTATTTTTGTTGAACAACCATATATTTTACCTTCCATCTTAAATGCTGGATTATTTTGTAATCACAATATTGCTGGAACACCTAGTGGATCCCACATGGAGCTTGGCCATTTTGTGCCTGGGCACATGGTATGTTTCTTCTCCCATCCCATCTTTTCCCCCTTGCATTGTTGCATATATTGTACTTGGATAGGATTCTAAACCATGTTATAGGTCAACGACTTCAGTTTTGATTATTATTATACTCAAAATGATGTGTTATTTTCTTCAAAACTTCCATTAATGTTTAAAAAACTAAAAAATATCTATATAAAGAGGGTGTTCCAGAATCTGAAAGAAAGGAAGAAACATACTGACATAACATATTAAAATTATTAAACAGTGAAAATTGTCACTAGTTGTTGTGGTGCGAATCCGTAAAAAAGAGCAGGATCCTTCTCTGCCTTTAAGTTAATAGGAATGCACTCCTAAAAAACTATCATACACATGACAGTAAATCCCAGTTTATTAAACTACCGAAGATATCATTTATCTTTGGCTGAGAGTTATAAACCAGTTATTAAGAATAATGAGCACCTATTTACTTTAAGGTGACACATTTTGCTACTTTTAGGTATATAAAACCAATCTTGTCCTTCACCTATTATCTTAACCTTTTGGGGGTAGTTGATGTTTGGCATGGTATCTAAGCATCTCATGACAAAGTGATTAGGAATTCAACCCATTACTTATAACTTGGGTTTAGGCCTAACTCTACCCCCAAAATCCAGCTAAGATGAGGGTAAAGGTGGCAGCCAGAGCCTATCCTAGATTTGTTGTCGGGCCACCCATGAAGTGGCTTCTAAGGTTGAGTTAGGCCTGAGCATGGATTCTAAGACCATCTTTCAAAACAAAGAAGTTGAATTTGGGCACCAGGTAAAGCAAGCTTGTATTGTCACAACTTTTCAAGTCCAAAGAAATTTTGAGTTGCAACATGTAGTTATTAAACCTATCACAAGCTTTCACCCAACAGCTTAAGCTTTTGGGAAGCTCATACTTCATACTGATACTGTTCATACCACACAATGGCATAGCCTGAAAAATCTAGAAGAAACCAAATTGATTCTCATTGGATTATTGGACTAACTCACAAGGTCTAATATGCGGACCTTCCCTTAAGGAGTCATCTCCCTTTCTTAGTGAGATAGCATTAATGTGGAACTTCCCTAGCATATTTTGTTGAACAATCCCTTTTGATTATCTTCATGGGTTTTGGCGTTTTGGCATTATAGGAATGTCGGTGTCTTCAAAAACTCTTCTCAGCCCTTATATCTAATATGGGACATAATCATTCTTCTAGCATCTCTTTGATTGGGCCTATTGTTTATGTAACGGACTCTTCATTAGATGTGCACAAAGAGAATGGAGAGCCAGATTCTGTTAATGATTTTTGTGTTTGAATATTAACTTTTTCTTCTCTTACGAAAATTCTTTTATTAAAAAAAATGATGCTAGAAATTTCAAATCTTAAAAATATTTATATTTGCTTTGAAAATATATTTTCCTTTGTATTCTAATATCCTCTTCTCCAGATGGGTGTCAGATTTGATCCCATAATCCTTCTAGTATTAAAATTTATACTACATAAAAGAAAGTACCTTAACCTTGGAGCTTTTCCAGGAAGCTTTTGCTAGGGAGTCTGCCCTCCATCTCTCTCGCTACCATCTATCTATGTTCATGTCATCAAATACTGTGTTTGAATTGATTCCCATGTCCGGCAAGGTAATTTAATACCTTTCTCTCCTTTGTCTTTTCAATGTGTCCATCCAGTAGGAATTTATCTGCTCTTTAGTGAAGCTAATTTGCTTCAGATAATTTCAGGTTGTTGTGTTAGATATAGATTTATCAATTCAGCAAGCATTCCATGTTCTTTATGAACAGGTATGTTCTCCTCTCCCTCATTACACTATTTATTTGAGGTGTTATTCATCCTTCTCTTCAAATCAGAACACATGCCCATGCACATGCAATGTATATTAATCTCCATGGCTGACTTTTACATTGTGTGGATTGGGCCTAACTCAATCCTACAAAACCAGACTATATATTATCCGACGTGGGACTTTTAACATATATATATATTGTAACTTATTCTGCTTTCAGAAAATATCTGTGGCTCCTGTGTGGGATTCAAGCAAGTGCAAGCTTGTTGGAGTGCTTAGTGCTATGGACATTATTCAAATACTTAAAGAGGTTAGTGGAGATTTTTGGTAAACTGAATGAAAAAAGAAAATTGGTAACAGTCCGTAAAAATGGTCAAAGAAGGAATTTTTTTATTATATAGTAACTTAATTGAGGCCTAAATCCACGTGAAGTAGAAAGAAACTATGAGGCAGATGACAATATTGATTTATGCTGAGTAATTTTTTTAACCATTTATTGCATACATTGATAGTGTAAATTTGATATGAAAATTTTTTATTATCATCATTTTAGGCTAATTATCTATCATTTAATGGAGTAGGTTCAAATAAGACTACTGAGACTTGTATAAAATATATAGAGGAATTTATTTGGGAGGAGCGATCCTTGAAATATGTGCCTTTTGGGTCCCGTAATACTTTTTTCTTCTTGAAAAATGATTTCTAGTTCTTCCATTTTAGATATTTGTGTGGTTTGGCTGGGATCATGATCATGCATATTGTCATGATAGAAAACTTGCTATCCTTCAATCTATTATTAGAACATTCACTGTTATAGTAGAAGATATGACCGACTGTAATTGTGATGATTTCTCATTCTTAGATAGAAAATAGGCTACTGATTAGATCCTTAGTAGATATTTGATTACACAATTGATTGATTGTGGTTAAGCTTTAAATAAGGGATCAAATGTTTAGCCCATAATATACTATTTTCCCTTACGATCTTTTTGGCCTTCGTTTTAGCACATGTTTTATTTGGTGTTGCATATGACCAAAAAATTCCTAAGTTATCGAAAGATCCTTCTCTTTTTATGCTATTTCACTCATGCCGCCTCTATTGATGGTGTTTCTTTTCCTTCACAAATGGCATGGCTTGTTTTGTCATTGGAACACTTTTTTTCCATAAAAATCTGTGCCTAGTGCTAGATCTCTTCCTTTCTTTATTGATTTATTATAGTCAAAGAATAATTATGAGATTGAGTGTGTTATTTCCAAGTTAATATCGGTTAAAATGTCAATGATTGGTTGCCTACCTTTTAGAGGAACACATAGTGCGTGGTTTTATAAATTCTCTGTGTCATCTAACATGCTTAATTTCAGCTGGGGAGTCATGGATCCACTATGGCTGAAGAACAACTTAAGACACCTACTATAGCAGCATGGATAGAGAGAAAATTACACCAGTGCAGAACTGATAGTAGTGGGAGAACCTATCCTTGGAGGTTTGTTGATGTAAGTTCTGCTCAACAGTTATATGAGAAAAAAATTGTGTATCAAATTTTTTCCCCAATTATATATATTTTCAAGGTTTTTATCATTTTGGATAAGTTGAAGGCTGTAACCTCTGATCATATATATTTCGGAATTAATCAGGGATTCCACAACATGATTGACGAATATTAAATTATAATCTTGTGAAAATGTTAAAAATAAACAAATAAATAAATACTGGTATTTGCCAATGATTTTAGATATATCTAAAGAACTTAGTTTTTTTTTTTTTGCAGAAAAAGCATTTCCTTCAATCTAGCTCTCAATAGTTAATGCAACTTTTAAGCCACATATTACTTCTAGTATCGAATCTTCTATGGATCCTATGAGGTGTTTAGTCTCCTCAAGTATTTTTAATAAAAGAAACCTCTATTTTAAATTGAAAATTTAGGTTGTCATCATCTCAAAGTTCTGTTAGTTTGTACTATATCCAAAGGAGATTTTCCCTATCCTTTGTAATACAGTACCATGTTTGTACCGTTTTTTCCCATCAATCAGGCTTGGTTTTTCTTGGTTCCTTCTCGTAGTTTTCTTTTAGCATTTTGTTAATCATAATGTTGTGAGGGGGCTTTTAACATTAAACCTTGAGAACGCGCTGCTCTTTTGTCGTGTACTTCGTGCTGAACGCTGATTGTGATTTCTAGTTATGCTTATCCTTTATGATATTATAGTATTTCATTCTATATTTATTTGTAATCTGTAGGCTGGGCCCGATGAGAGTCTAAAAGACATTGCCTTAAAAATTTTGCAAAACAAGGTGCCAGCAGTTCCTGTTATAGATTCATCTTCCGAGGGTGGTTCAGTTCCTCAGCTGCTACACCTAGCTTCTCTCACAGACGTTCTAAATTGTAAGCTTCTAGATTTGCTGGCTATGTATAAATAATTTGAAACTGACTATGGACTTAATTTTCAGGTATATGCAGGCATTTCAAGAACTGTTCTGGTTCTTTGCCCATTCTTCAACTACCGGTTGGTTCGATACCCTTGGGTACGTGGGTGTCAAGTGTGGGGGAATCCAATAAGCAGCCACTTGCAATGCTAAAGTCAACTGATTCTGTTAGTGCTGCTCTATCTATACTGATTCAAGGTGATCATTTTCTTATTCAAATTAGGGTCAAGTATATGATATTCAAGTTTATTAATGTAGCGATATATCCATTTTAGAAGCGAAAGATACATTGATTACTCTCTCTATCTTTTGTCATCTTACATTTACTATCGTTTTGCAGGTGAAGTTAGCTCAATACCAATTGTGAATGATGATGGTTCATTACTTTATATATATTCAAGAAGGTAGAAACTCTTCTTTTCCTCCTTGTCCCAATGTTTGTGCTGACAACCGCCACACATTTCTGAAGCATATATTTATGTATTTCTGTTTTCTTCACAGTGATATTACTGCACTGGCTAAAACTGAAGTGTATGCTGGGATAAGTCTGGATAGATGTTGTATCTATCAGGTAGTTTCTCTTTTCCTCTCTCGATAACTATGGGTCTGCATCTGTGTTCGGTAACTTGTCAAGTTGTCATGAAATATTTTTATAACGAGTAATGTTGGTTTAATTTTTCAGCAAATGTTTCGTGATCATCGATTGACATGCGTGATGATTGACCAACAACTACTTCCAGTGTGTTCGAGGTCCGATACATTGCAAGTGGCGATGGAACGTTTGGCTAATTCTGGTACAATCTCTGTCTTTCAATTCCATTAACAGAGCCTTGCTAATTCTTCTGGTACCATTTTTTTTCCTTGAGTAATATATATATATTAATGTTGATATTATGATAACAATTAAAATACAGATGTTGAAGAACTTGTGGTGGTGGAGGCTGGCAGCAGGCGCGTGGAAGGGATCATTTCCATAGGCGACGTGTTCAGATTCTTGTTGGGTTATTAGTTGCGAAGGAAATTTCAGTGGCAGCTTTGAAAAACTATGAAAACTTGTTCCTTATGCATTTAGTTTCATTCATACTCTTTTTGGTTGCTTGCGTACATTTCTGCTTGCTTTTTACCAATGTAATTGCATTTGAATTTGAATTGTGTCAAAACACTGAGTTTTTTAAAATCAAATTTGAATCAATTTATTTCCATAATGATAATTATGAAACACAAGCACCTTTAAAAATATGGATGTCGTTATTTGGATGACATTCTTACTATACATGTTAAATGACACAAATTAGTGTGTAAAAAATTGTTTTATTTTTCTTTTTTTCTCACAATTCTTGAATCAATGTCGGATATCTATATAACACTTGTTCCATTAAAGTTATATAGACAAATATTTCAAAAAACTATTGTTTTTCTTTACTTTTACACTTTTATAATTTCTTTGGATACATAAAAATAAAGATATGTTAAAACAATATTGATCAACAAAAAATTTAATGACATTAAGTTTAATTATAAGTTTTTTTCTACAGTGAATGGAAAAAAATAAATTGTTCATTTTAGATATAGTATATATTTTAATTTTTGAATTAACTTTTTTAAATTAATATTAATATTTTATTTAATTATATTTTGCATTTGACATTGAAGATATTCAGTTTGCTGGAGCTATTTATCATGACATGTTTGAAGTTAACAAAGTTTCAAAGCTATTTATCATGACATGTTTGAAGTTAACAAAGTTTCAATAAGATTTTGAATTGAAGAATTTTATTTTTGTTTGAATTTGTGTTTTTTTTCACTATCACTATCAGACCGTTAGATCAATTAATATGATTTGAGAGTTAGTTCCTTTTTTTTTTTTATAAAAGAAAGGATTTAAGCCAAAAAAAGAAATAGATTATACGACTACAAGTCTAGGGGTAGCCAACCCAACATCACCATCATAAATCTCCCAAATAAAAATAAGACAATTATAAAAAAAAAAACTTAAGAGGCAAATCAAGGGTATACCCTAAATTGGCTAAAGCATCCGCACACCGATCAGCCTCTCGAAAACAAGGAACAATATCAATCTTTCAATTCATGTCCATCATGCGCCTAATCTGATTTACTAAGGAAAAATCTCCTCTCCTGACAAAGTAATTTTCCCACCTTTAATCACATTCACCATTATCGTTGAATTTGAGTTGATTTCAACATCCTTAAAACCCATCTGCCAAGCTAATCTGATCCCTTCTAGCACCCCTACAATTATGCCTCAAACACACCACATCTCCCTATACCTCTAGCAAAGCCCCCAAGCCACTCACCTTGACTCCCCCTGATAACTTCAATACACCCTACGAGAATATTGCCTTTGCAAGCACCATCCGTGTTCAGCTTAACCCTCCTTAAGATAGGAGAGATCCAACAAATCATTCTCAGCACGTGATCAGGCACCATAACCTTTTTGTTTTGGATTGGCTTGACAACTAGAATGGGTCCAGTCTAAGACATGTCCTTCAGTACGACCCACACGACCATGACCCGGATTGCCCGCTACCTGTCAGGCAATGTTAGCCATTTATCCTTCCGGACCAGCACTGGCCCAGGATGATCGACAAGCGTCCTCTCAGCCTGCCCGACATCAACGTCGTACAGGCCACCAGGAACCGACCAGAGAGATGCATATAATTAACCCCCTCCTCAGGACTAACGACTAGTTACAAGCACATCTTCTCGGTTTGACCAAGTCCTGACAGTTACCTGATTTCACGGGCCCGCATATCTAGGCGTGAAATCAGGAACCAAAGCCACGCGTCAGGGGAATTATATAAACCCTCACACATGTGAGGGACAGGTATCGAATATTCACCATTCACCACCTAATACTTTGCTTGTATCTCCTTGTTCCCAATCTTACTTGATCGTCAGAGTGCCTTGCAGGTACAACCCCCTTTTTCTCCTCGACTTCACAGCCCAACTGTAGATCATCCTCCAGCCACTCCTCAGGTTCTGATCAACCGGTAAGATCAGTGGCGTCGTCTATGAGAAACGGCTCTTCCCGTCTTTCTCTCCTTGAAACTTAAGATCAAAGCAACTTTTTCAAGATTCCTCTCGCTAATCATGGTCGACCATGATGATCTTCACATGTATGGAAAGACCATTCTTTCCCCGGCTCGCAAAACCGGCGGAAGTCAGGAACATCTTCACCTCGAGGATAACCTGGGCTTCCGGGACGGATAGACCGCGTCTCCGGATTCCACTGACGCTCGGCGCGGTGACGACTAATTCTTGGACAAATGACATCCCAAGAATCTCACCGAGAAACTGCCAAAAGTCATGCAACCAGTTCCCATCCTTCTAAATGCTAATCCGGACATGGCAGCAGTGCTCGCTGCTATCAATCAGACGAAAGCCCTCATCCTATAACAAAATCAAAGGATACGGGCCTGGGAGAACAGGCGGTCAAGATCTCCTCCTCGGAGAACCCGACGATGAAACTCCCCCAGTGCATCGCCACCCAGTCGTGGCCCACCGCCCAGAAAGGAGAGGCGCGGCGGTTTCTTTCTTCAAGAAACGCAACCGTACACCTCCTGCCAGAGATCAAGACTCCCATTCATTCAAGAAAAGGAAAGATACTAGGCAAATCGACCATGTCCAACTGCCTTCTCCTGAGCCAAAGTAGAAATGGAGGAGCCCCTCCCCCCGACGAGTCTGTGACGATCGACGGGGAAGAAACTATTACTCTTCTTCTCCATCTCTCGTTGATAGTAAGGATGACGAGACCCGTGGCCCGCTATCGAGGGAGATTACTGAAGCTCCCCTTTCTGTTAGCCTAGAGAAGCCGCCTACATTGGGAACCTACGACGGAACAACAGACCCTGACGAGCACATCGAGAACATCAACGCTCTTCTCGACTACCGAGGGGTCATGGGAGCCATAAAATGTAGACTCTTCCCAACCACTCTCAGGAAGAGGGCGATATCGTGGTACAAGAGCCTCCCCGATGAATCCATGACCTCGTGGAAACATCTCGGGAGGATATTTTCGAGGCATTTCCCTGCCTCCCGTCGACACCTGAAACTGGAGGCTTCGCTAGAAGGAATCATACAGAGCAGGGATGAGTCTCTGCGAGCATATATTGAACGCTTCAACAAGGAAGTGGTCCAAGTCCCAACAACGGAAAACATGAAGAAGTACCTCCTCGAGCGCGGGCTCCGTCCCCGCAGTGACTTTGCCAAAGCTATAGGCATAGAGACGTCGGCCACGCTCGACTCCCTCCTCCACAAGGCCCAAACGTATATATAGTACGAGGAGAAGGAAGCAGTCAATAGTGCTAGGGAATCTAGGCACATTGAGAGTACCAATTCCTCAAAGAATTACGATCCCTCGACATCCCATCATGGAGAGAAGAAACGGGAGGACAAGTCCCGTGATTCCAAAGACTACAAGGGGCCAGCCGGTTGTTTACACGACTACACCCCTCTGACAACCTCAAGGGAGCGTATTCTTTCTGAATGCGCCAATTCTGAATTCAAGCAAGCCAGGGTACGCTTCCCCCGGCAAACACCATCCAAGCTGGGAACCGACAAGAGCAAGTATTGCAGGTTCCACAAGAGTCACAGGCATAACACGGAGGATTGCATTCATCTCAAGGATGCAATCGAAATACTGATCAGAGACGGGCACCTCAAGCAGTACAAAAAGAAGGAGGGTGCCCGTGACGAAGCACTAGAAACCAAAAACATAGAGGAAGGGAAGAAATCCCCCGACCTCGACGCCATTCTGGTCGCCATGAGCATCTCACGGTCGGAAGACTTCTATTATTCAGACATGGAGAACGTCCCCCGGTACTTCTCCTCCCACAATCCTTGGGAATCCTTCTCCGCAGCCATGGTCATCTCTGGCGGAGGGTTCAACAGGCACACAGTTGGATCAGTGAAGAGGAGATTCGAGCAACTCATTGAAGCCAACTCAGATATGGACACCACACTCGATAAAGTCTGAGGAGGCTCTCATCCCCTCTTCTTATACAGGGAAGAACTGTCAGGAGGGGCCCCGAATTCGAGCATCCCACTACTCGTGAGAGCTCAGATGGCTAATTTTGACGTGCATCGCATTCTGGTCGACCAAGGAAGTTCGGTTAACATCATTTACGCCCAGTTGTTCACCACCTTGCAGCTGAACGAGAGCCACCTAACCCCCTACGTAGGATCTGATCTCCAGGGCTTCAATGGAGCCACATGAAACCCTGGGGATATGTAGAACTGATAGTCACATTCAGGAGAGGGGTAACAGCCTGAGCCATCAAGACCCAATTCTTGGTGGTAGATTGGCTGTCTTTCTATTAGTGCATCTTCGGGAGACCCACTCTCACTGAACTCATCGCGGTCCCTTCTACCGTTCATCTCAAGATGAAGTATTACACCGCTGAAGGCTTGGTCTCCACCATCCACGGAGACATCTAAGAAGCCAGAAGGTGCTTCGAAGCTTCAGCCAAAGGCCTCAGTTCCATCAGTGCCCAACCTAGAACAACCACTGGAGCCTCACTTCCCTCCAGCTCCGAGGAAGTCAAGCCCCTGCCGAGGGTTGACACCATTGACCTCGACAGTCGCTTCTCCGTGGAAGACCATGTCGAGCAAAGGAGGAAAGGGAATAAGAATATGCTTGAAGACAAAGGGTCGACCTCCTATGTTGATTGCGACGAACTCTCAAGTCACGCACGACCCATCCTGGAAAGCGACTTCGAGCTAGTTCCCCTCGAAGAAGACTCCAGAAGAGGAGTAAAGATCGGAGTAGACCTCCCCGACCTGGAGAAAAGGAAACTCAAAGCTTGCCTAAGAGAAAATGTTGATTTGTTCGCCTAGAGTGCGACTGAGATATCCAGTTTAGATCCAGAGGTTGCATGCCATCACTTGACCATTGATCCTGCCATCAAGGCGGTCGTGCAACGCTGAAGAAAGCAGTCGTTCGAGAAAGCAAAGGTTGCAGAACTAGCTGTAAAAGACCTCATAGAGGCACATTTTATTTCTGAAGCCCAGTACACAACCTGGATCTCAAATGTAGTTCTTGTAAAAAAATCTAATGGAAAATGGCGCATGTGTATTGACTATACTGATCTCAATTGGGCTTGCCCGAAAGATGCTTATCCCCTCCCCAATATTGATAAACTGGTCGACAACTCGACTGATTTTAAATTGATATCGTTCATGAATGCGTACTATGGTTATAACCAGATCCCCATGGTGAAAATGGACAAAAAATATATCGCTTTCATAACCGAGTCGGGCAACTATTACTATAACGCAATGCCATTTGTCCTAAAAAATGCGGGCGCTACATACCAGCGCATGATGAACAAAGTTTTTTGCGACGAGATAAGCGACATGCTCGAAGTCTATATGGATGACATGATCGTCAAGTCCACCTAAGAGCTCGACCATGCCGCCCACTTGAAAAAAGTGTTCGAGCAAGCGCCAAAGTGCCGAATATGATTCAACCTGGAAAAATGTACCTTCGACATACGGGCGAGAAAATTCCTCGGATTCTACCTAACCGAATGAGGCATTGAGGCAAACCCCGACAAATGTCGAGAATTTTCCGAATTTATGATGCCCACCTCAAAAAAGTCCATCCAGATCTTGAACGACATGCTCACTTCTCTCTCTCAATTCGTGGCAAAATCCGCCCAGCACGCGCTTCCCTTGTTCAAGATCCTGCGCAAAGAAGTCACCTTTGAGTGGACGCCTGAATGCGACCAAGCCATCATTCATTTGAAATGAACATTGTCGCAACCACCCATCTTATCCTGACCTGATAAAGACGAGGTCCTCTATCTCTATCTGGTCTTTGCCTCTGAGTCAGTAAGCGCGACACTAATAAGGGAAACCCCTGAAGGACAAAGGCCAATTTACTTCACGAGCAAGGCCTGCAGGGACCGGAAGCAAGGTATCAACAAATCGAAAAAGTAGTTATAACCCTTGTTAATGCAGCGAGGAAACTCATACACTACTTCCTGGCCCACACCATAGTGGTCCAGATAGATCAACCAATAAAACAACTGCTCAGGAGACCAGACATGGCCGACAGAATGTTGAAATGGTCCTTGGAGCTCTCTGAATTTGATATCAAATATGAGAGTAGGAAAGCCCTTAAGGCTCAGGCCTTGTCCGACTTCGTAGCTGAAATGACCTCGCCCGTAGACCCTGACGGATCGCGTCGTTGGACGATCTTCATCAACGACGCCTCTAGTTAAACCGAAAATGGTGCGGGCATCATACTGGAAAACAAGGAAGGGACCCCGATCGAAGTCTCCCTCTCCCTATCTTTTCTAACCTCCAAAAATCAGGCCAAATACGAGGCGTTCCTTGTGGGTTTACGATTGGCCAAAAATCAGGGAGCCGAGGAAGTGAAAATCTTCGCCGACTCTCAGTTGGTCGCCTCTCAAGTCCGAGGAAAATATCAGGTCAAAAACGACCAACTCGCTGAATATCGGCCCTGGTCCAGAAGACGAAAAAGAAATTTAAATTCGTGGACGTATAACACGTTCCTCGCGAGCATAATGCCCGCGCAAATATCTTATCCAAGCTGGCGAGCACGAAGAGAAAGGGAGGGAAAAAATTGTGATACAAGAGATACTCCCTTGACCGAGCACCCAAAGGCCATCTTCTACCCTAGAAGTATTCTCCGTCAGGGACAGCGATTGCTGGATAACCCCTGTACACGACTACCTCATTAAGGGAAAACTCCCCGATGACCCGAAAGAAGTGGTCGTGGTCAGGTGGAGAGCTTGATCGTACGTTTTGGTCAAAGGCAAACTTTACAGAAGAGTATTTTCTATTCCACTTCTCAAATGCGTCGACCAAAGTGGGGTAGAGCGCGTCTTTCTCGAAATTCACGAGGGCATCAGCGGTTAAAACCTAGGTGGGAGATCCCTTGCAAGGAAAGCCCCGCGGGCAGGATATTACTGGCACACCATGCAGCACGACACAAAAGAGCACGTGAAGAGATGCGACAAATGCCAGTGGCACAAAGACATGAATTTATCTCCTCCTAACAATCTTAAGTCCCTCTCCTCTCCTTGGCCCTTCGCTTGGTGGGGACTAGATCTCCTTGGCCCGTTCGTGGTTGGAACCAATCAGAATAAGTACCTAATTGTAGCAGTCGACTAAAAGAAATATCCTCGCTCGCTTTGGCATCCCACAAGAGATAGTCACCGACAATGGGACCCATTTCAAGGACCACACCATCCGAGAATTCGTCACCAAACTTGGAAAGAGCCAACACTTCAACTCTGTCGAGCATCCCTAGACAAACGGCCAAGCCGAGTCTGCGAACAGAGTAATACTGAGGGGCCTCAAGCGAAGGTTGGACGAAACCAAGAAGCGATGGATCGAGGAGTTACACAGTATGCTCTGGGGATATCGAATGACTACACATTCATCCACCGGGGAGACTCCTTTCCGGCTAGCTTATGGTACAGAGGTTGTCATTCCCGTAGAAGTCGAGAAATCGTCTAGGCAAACTGAGGCACCTCCCAACAAGGAGATGAGCGACACCGCCCTCCGTGAAGAACTGGATCTGGTGGAAGAAATCAGAACAGGAGTAGCCCTATGAGAGGCCTCACTCAAACAAAAAATATCCATGCACTGCGATTCCAAGGTCATACGATGAGAGTTCAAGGTCGCCAGTCTTGTCTTAAAGAGAAATCACAAAGAATCTCGCGAAGGCAAGCTCAAAGCAAATTGGGAAGGCCCTTATTGCGTCTATGCGAAAATGGGGACTGAAGCGTATTACTTGGAAAACTTACAAGGGGAAAACTCATCCGATCATGGAACGCTAAAAAGCTAAAACAATATTACAGTTAAAAACACTGGTCAGTCGACGAGTTTGCTCGACGAGACAAACTCACTCAGGCCCGACCACGTGTGCATGCATAGGCACAAGCATGGGATCCAAAGTATTCAGAAGGGGCGAGGCTCTGCTCTATTGACGAGCGCACCCTCATCCCGACATGGATAACTCAACCAAGCTCTATAGTCCTTGTGCCACAGCGATAGAACGCCCGACTCACGACGGAAGGTTCACCTGTCGAACCCGGGTCCCTCGAAATGAGACCTGAGTTCCGACCCTCGCCCGGTATTCACCCTGGCCGTTTGATCAGTTTCCCCACACTAACGAACATATAAAACAAGCACATCCCCACTATAAACTCTTAGCGAAATAAAAAACGTCCTAAACCGGCTAATTTATCAACAAACATGTAAAAAACACAAGTTAAATATTCAAAGCAAACAACCATTGGTCAGAATTTAAATAAAAAGACCACTTGGGCCGATAATGTGCAAATATTACATAAACGAGAAATATCCAGGAAAAAACAAATACAACAAATATGACACGCAGGCCGAAATTAACATAAAGCAATCATCCTTCCGATTCCCCTTCAACAATGGCCGACTGTTGTACCCCAAAATTTTCCCTCTCATTTATCAAGACTTTTCTCACAAGATCTCTTTGACTCAAGACTGGGTTAGGGTTTGATCAGCTCAAGACATCTCATCATGCACTGATAACCCAAAATTAGGGCTTGGGATTGCACAAATATTTTTGGACTATCAATGATTCATATGAATTTCAAGTATCATTATAGACCCCTAAGATTACTCATGTCAAGTTTCAAGCCTTGAATCACATTTCTGATCAGTCAATTGGACAGTTGACCTAAAAAATCAAATGTATTAAGGAAAAAGTCAACCATGGCCAATTTACAGTCAAAATTCACAATTTTTGATCCACATCAACATTTTAGACTCACATGTATCATTTGATCAAGTTTGGACCATAATTCCTCAAGAAATTTGATCAAATCATCAAAAGGGCAAAATGGTCAAAATTAGGTTTTGACTGAGAAAGGGCAATTTCTGATTTTTTGACCTAGAAAATGACCAATTGATTTGAAGCATGATTTCAAGGGTTCAATTGCATCATCTTGACCTAATGACATGGTTCAAAACATTGCAATTCCATTGGATTGACAGGTAAATTTTGCAGTCAACTGATCAAAAGTCAACTGTATACTGAAAAGTCAAACTTTGACTTTTTGGTCAAAATCAAATGCCAAGGATCACAATTCATCAAAACATGTCAAAATGTGAAACTTGTTCATCAAGAAATCAAAGATTGAAGATTTTGTTTTGAAATTTGAAATTTTCTTAACTTAGAAAGTTTTTCTAAGTATAGAAAATTTCTTATTTTTTCTCAACTTTAAGCCAAATTTTCACCATGATACAAGATGATTCAAAGAAAGTTACCAACATGAAAGTTGTAGATCTCCATGAAATATACAACTTTTCTTCACACAATTTCTCCTAAAGATGCTTGGATCTCAAAATATAATTTTTGTGAATACATGCCCATGAACTAAAATAACTTAGTGAAATTTTGCCCTAATTTAGGCAGGTTTTTGACCTAACTTCATGACAACTTTTCACCTAGTTCCAAGAGGAATATTGAAAAGCAATTCAAATATGAGTTATAGAGGTTCTTGTGTGCAATTGTGTTCAATTCAGTTATTTATCTTTTTGTTAAGTTTGCTAGCGTTTAATTATTAGTCTTATCATACACGCCTAATTACTAGCAGTTAATATATATTGCAGAATATTAACGTGCAGGAATTTAAATCTACGCTATTACAATGCTTTGGGGAGGGGATTTACATTGTTCAAGAATGAGGGGGATAAAGCAGTAAATGTCCTATTTTTAATCTATTACATCTAGTAGGCAGATACAATAATATGGAAAAGTATGAAAATAGGTAAATGCAAGAAGTAGAAAATATGTCTGAAAAATCCTAAAAAATCTTTTTGTTTTGTTTTTATTTAAAGAAAATATAACCTATGTATATTTAGCTTTAATTTCAATAAAGAGGTTAAAATAATTAATCTATTTATTTACAAAATTAATTTAATTAGAAAAGACACTAGCCTAATGTTTTTTTTTGTGATTTTGATTTAAAGTCAATTTAAATAAAATGATCAATAAAGAAATAACAAAATAACAAAAAGAAAATATAAAAAGGACATACTTTGATCCTAGGAGAAAGGAGAAGCTTCGATCCAGAGATAGTCATGCCCTTTCGATTCATGAAGGATGTTGCCTTTCGATTCTGTGAAGGGAATGGGATTTTGATCCAGGAGGGATGTTGTCTTTTTCGATCCAAGGAGGGAGTTGTTCTTCGAATTGAACCTGCAAGGAAAATGCTGGAAAGAAATAACGATGCAGGACCTGGGTGTCGAACCCAGGTCCTTCTCCCTAATTCTAATCTTTTGTCCTCATGCCTAAGCTTATTTTGACTTGAAACGGGCTATGCCATGAGTTTCGAAAGGCAAATCATGTCATGCCTTTCGATGGCGTGATTTTATTCCTGCATGTTATCTTGCGTATGATATGCTCATAAAAACACAAATGGTATTAGCATCTCATATATACCAATAATATGTATTTAAAAGGCTTAGAAATGCAACTTCAATTTGGGTAAATCCTTACCAAGTGGAGATGCTTCGATTTATGAATCTGGGTGTGGCTTGGCTTGGAACATATTCTTGGGAATCTCAGGAACACAAATATAGCCTTCGCCTGGATTGAGGGTGCCTGTAAAGAAAACTAGTTATAATTTTGATCCTTTTTATGGTGGTGTGAGTATTCTCTTTTTCTAGGCAATCTGTCCATGTGTGATGCAACAATTGTGATCTATTTATATAGAGGGGGTAGAGGGGACAAGAAGGAAAAGGTTTAAAGAACCTTGATTATGTGTTTGAAAGTCATGAATTAGAATTTGTAACGTTGGCCAAAAACATGGGATCTTGTCCTTTTTTGAATTTGAATGAACCTGAACATTTGACTTTCGAATGCTCTCCTTCGAATGGCTCTGATGGCCTCCTTCGAATGGCTCTGATGGACTTATTCGAATGGCTCTGATTTCCTCCTTCGAATGGCTCTGATTCAGCTCCTTCAAATGGCTCTGATGGCCTCCTTCGAATGGACTTTTTAAGTGTCTTTCGAATAGTCTTTTGTTTCTTCCTTCGAATGGGACACCAATGTGTTCCCTTCGAATGGGCCTTCAAAATACTCTTTCGAAGGGGTCATATTGGGTGTCATAGTGAAAAAACTGTGTTGAGGGGTCTTGGCCCTGTGCATTGAAAGAAAACATAGAGGAAGTCTTTGCCTTGTGCATTGAAGGTAATTATAGAAGAAACCTTTTCCCTTGTGAATCCAATATAAGTTTGAGGAAGCCTCTGCCTTGTGGATCAAAGGCAAGCCTGAAGTAGCTAATGCACAGTCGAAGCCTTGTGAACCAAGCTTGGTCAAAGGGGGTCCAGTGTCTGATCGAAGAGTTTTAGATGCCCAATCGAATCTCCTTGTCCATATGCCAATCGAAGGACCTTGTAAAATTCCAGTCGAAAGACCTTGTCCCAAGGCCCATCGAAGACTCCTGTCCATATGCCAATCGAAAGCACCTTGCCCCAATGCCAATCGAAGACTCCTTCTTTATCTTCAAAAATATTTATTTTTATTTAATCAAGTGTTTATGACCACCCATGTAAGAGAAAACCTTGGAAAACATGAGAGGGAAAATTTTGGGTACAACACCAATCCTTTTCAGCAATGATTGTGGCATCAAGTTTACAGCAGCACCACCATCAACGAATATGTTGTTCACAGGGAAACCATCAACTTTAGCCTTTATAAACAAAGCTTGAGATGATACATCATATCATATCTAGGCTTCTCAAACATTGCATGTTGTTCTTTCACCACCCCATTATTCATGACATAGTACATAGAGGTTTCTGGCCCGTTGGTTCTTTGCACATGGCTTCTTGTTCATCCCCAAATGCTTCTGACGCGAAACCATACTCATTAGGAAGGACCAACATGATATTACAGTGAATAATCAAGCCATCTTATGAGCTATCTTCAAAGTCGTCAGATAGTTCATCGTCCATGTTGTCATCAGGATCTTCAACTTTTGTTGGTAGCATATTCATAATCGGCATCGACAACCTCTCTTTTGCTAGTTGACGGTGCATTTCCTTCTGAACGCTCTCACCCTTTTATGGAAATAATTTTGATGCTGCTTCTCTTGCATCTTTTTTATTTCTTTGAAACCTTCTCCACTGAGTCTTCATCGTAGGATTTTTCCCTTTGTATGTGGGAGGAACATGATAATTCTTTAAGGTGATCCCAACTTCAGCAAATTGGGAATAACTTGATCCCTTCTCCATCATTTCCCACTTATGACTCGAGCCTGAACCTCTCTTCACTACCTTCCAATTTTGGTTTTCCCCCTAGGATAGGAAGGAAAAACCCAATTATTATTAGGACCATCAGTTGGTGGCACAAAGGTCCTTTGATACGAAAACCCAGGTTTTTCTTGATGCACTTGGACGTTATATGACCCCTTCGCATGGCAGAACACCACCTTTGGATTTTTCTCTTGAGGGCATTTCTTCTTCAATGCTTCAATTTTCTTTGCAGGATTTTCATCATAGACCATGTTGCAATTTGGGCATGACATAGACCTTAAATTACCCAACTTGCATCTATTCAGGAAATCCACCAATTCCTCTTCAAGTTTGGGAAACACAACCTTCATCAATTCGACAACTGTTTCTTTAGACAATTCTTCATTCTTGGTTTCACAATCCATTTTTTCTTTGTCGTCCTCATTACCCTCAGGCTCTTCAGCAATGTCAACTACCATCACTTCCTGTGGCTTAGACAAATTTCCTTTGCCACTTTTGAGACCCTCAGTAGTCTCAACTGCTATACTTACCATTGGATCAGTGATCACAACTTATTCATCCTCAAAACCATCAGTAGTCTTGATTGTCACTACTGTGACACCCCAAATTAATTCATGTGTTAAATAATTAGGAATTTAATTATTAAATTAATTAAAGACTTAATTAATAATATTTTGGATTAAATGGATGAATTAATTATGAAATTAAAAAGGAAGACCAGGGGTATAAGGTTGAATTAGAGGTGTGTGAAGTAAAAAGCTCTACTAAATAATAACTAATTTATTTCTATTATTTGGAAAATAATAAAAGGAATATAAAAAGAAGAATAAAAAGAAAGAAAAGAAGGTAATTTGGAAAGAAGCCACTGTACGTGAAATTGGAGAAGAGAAGAGAAGAGAGGAAAAAGCCAAACGCCGTGAATTTGAAGGATCATCGCGAGGTAAGGGGTGATTTCGATTAATTACTATGCCTTATAGATTTTGGGATAAATAAAATTGATTAAGCATGTTAGGAATCTCAATTTAGGATTTTCTAGGTTTGTAGAATTTGTTCCTAATGTTGTCAAATTGTGTGGAATTGAACCAATTGTATGATATAGGATTGTTAGGAATGGTTGAATTGTGTTATTTGACATTATGTTGATGTTACTTGGGTGATTCTGGTGTTAATTGATGTGGTCATTCGTATGGGAATGAAAAGGAATAGATTGAGATACATAATGCTGTCAAAAATAGCAGTTTTTGGCTCTGCAGGTCGTGGGAACCGGTTCCCAGTGGGGAGGAACCGGGTTCCACTGTGTAAATGTACAAAAACTTGCAAAAACGCACGTAGGAACCGGTTCATGTATAGGTAGGAACCGAGTTCCCATACAATTTCCAGAAGCGTGGTTTTTGAAACTTCGCAGGAATCGGTTCCTGTATATGTAGGAACCGGGTTCTGCTGTAACTTTTTGAAAAATATTAAACTTTGAAAATTCATAACTTTCAAACCGTAAGTCCGATTTGAGTGCCGTTTTCGGCAATATTTCTTAAATTAAAAATACTATCTTATAAAATAAGAAAAATATTATTTTATGAAAATTATTTTAAAAATAGTCGAATTCCCGATTTTTGTAAACTTTGGTATTTTGAGAATGATGTAGAATTGTTTGTAAATTATTCTGATTTGGTGAATGAGAACTGATACTTATGTGTTGTACCTGCTATCCGTTACGATTTAGATGTGATCATGTGATATATTGGTTTTGGCATTATTTGGAATTATGTTGTGATCATATTCCGTTGATTTGATGTTGCATGCTGGTGATGTGCATGCATATGCATTGTTTTGGTGAAGTTAATTCCCATTATGTGGAATTTGACTTGTATTGCCGTTAACCGATACCCGGGTGATGATGGGTGGTTAGGCTGGATTCATGTCCGGGTGTTTATGGACGAATCGATGGTTGCTGTATCCGGTTGATGATGGATCAGTGTTGTTGTATCCGGTTGATGATGGATCAGTGTTGGGTGACTTGGTCACATGATTGGTACCACATGCATTGTGTCTGCATTTGTGTTTGCATGGAATTGTAACATGTTAGGATGTCTTCCAGTGTTACAATTCTTTGGTTGATTATTGATTTGCGCATAATGACTTGTATGATTGAAACTGTGTGTTGAATCTGAATTTATGCTAAAATGGGTGAAATAATATGCTTGTGATATAATGTTGATTGAGAAGCTTATAATGCATGTTAATTATGAGAAATATCACCCTTACTTTAATAATTTCAGATTAAAGTTAGCAGCTCAGGAGTTGGTGAGGATGGCTCTAGAGCTATGTTACTTTAAGTCCGCGTGTCAGTGTCGTGCTTTGATAGGTTGTAACACTGGGGGAAACGTTTGAATGATGAGTTTTATTTTATACTCTATTGTTTAATTTATGTTGGGAATACTTATGAAGTGAAGTTATTCCGGTTTTGAGACATTTCCGCTGTGTAGAACATGATATTGATTTGAATATTTATCTTAATAATTCATTCAGTAAAGCATGACAACTGCAGATTTGAGGTTTTTATATTTATCTTGAATTGTGACATCCCTGTTTTCCATGTTACTCTGATTTAATTAATATATTCGCGGGTTATTTAGAAGGGGTGTTACAACAGTGGTATCAGAGCATAATCGGTCTTGTCTTCTGTCGTTATCCCTTTTGTATGCGACTAGTGTAAGATGACACTGTCGATACTTATGTGCTGATGAGGTTGTTTTGTAATGTTACGGAACAATGGCCGGAAGAGGTAACGGAAGAAACGACGATGCTCTTGCTGAAGCATTGGGAATGTTGGCTGGAGTACTCGGAGGGAACCAACAGGAAGCTGTGATTGGTGCTGACCGACAATTGGGGTATTTTCAGAGGAATAATCCTCCGTTGTTCAAGGGTGCACATGATCCCGAAGGTGCTCAGAAGTGGTTGAAGGAGATCGAGAGGATCTTCAGAGTAATTGACTGTGCTGAAGGGATGAAGGTGAGATACGGAACTCACATGTTAACAGAGGAGGCTGATGACTGGTGGGTTGCTACCAGAACTGAAATGGAAGAAGATGGTATTGCGTCGACTTGGGTTGTGTTCAGGAGGGCTTTTCTGAAGAGGTACTTTCCTGAGGACATCAGAGGCAAGAAGGAGATTGAGTTTCTGGAACTCAAGCAGGGTAACAAGACTGTCAGTGAGTATGCTTCGAAGTTTACTGAGTTAGCGAAGTATTATGCTCATTATACTAACGATGCAGATGGAGAATTTTCCAAATGTATCAAGTTTGAGAATGGTCTTCGTGATGAGATTAAGCAGGGTATTCGGTATCAGCGTATCCGAAGATTTCCTGATCTGGTTGACTGTAGTAGGATTTTAGAGGAGGATCTTGCTAGCACTAAGTCGAATGCTCGAGGGTATGTTGATAGGAAGGGTAAGCAACAGATGGATCGTGGTAAGACTTATGATAGAAATAATCAGAAATCTGGTGGTTGGAGGAAGCCTAGTGGGGGAGACTCTGGTTCTTCCATTAAGTGTTACAAATGTGGTGAAATGGGACATAGAGCTAATGAGTGCAAGAATGATGCAAAGAAGTGCAACAACTGTGGGGGATTTGGTCATGTAGCTGCTGAGTGCGGAGCCAGAAAGATAACTTGTTACAACTGTGGTGAAGAAGGTCATACTCATCCTCAGTGTACAAAACCCAAGAAGGAGCAAGCTGGTGGTAAAGTGTTTGCATTGTCTGGGTCAGAGACTAAGCCAGATGATCGGCTGATTAAAGATACATGTTTTATTAATGACATACCTTTGATTGCGATTATTGATACTGGAGCTACGCATTCTTTTATTGCTTTAGATTGTGCTAAAAGATTGAATTTGGAAATTTCTAATAAGGATGTAAGTATGGTTATTGATACTCCTGCGTCGGGTTCAGTGACTACTTCGTATGTTTGTAGGAATTGTCCTGTTGTGATTTTTGGTAGGGGTTTCGGTATGGATTTGGTGTGCCTACTGTTAGAACAACTTGATATCATCCTTGGAATGAACTGGTTGGAATTCAACCAGGTTCATAACAACTGTTTTGCGAAGACGGTTATTTTTCCTGAAGAGGTTGGTGTCGAAGATGTGACTATGTCGGTTAAACAGATGAACCTAGCTGTGAAAGATGGTGTTGTGGTATTTATGTTGTATTCTGCAATAGAAGCGGAGGGAAAATCAAAGAGTGATGGATTGCCAGTGGTGAATGAATTTCCAGAGGTGTTTCCGGAAGACGTTAGTGAATTGCCACCTGAGAGGGAGGTATAATTTACTATAGATTTGATTCCTGGAACTAGTCCGGTGTCGATGGCGCCTTACCGTATGTCAGCATCTGAATTAGCGGAGTTAAAGAAACAGTTGGAGGAGTTACTTAAGAAGAAGTTTATTCGTCCGAGTGTTTCGCCGTGGGGTGCTCCGGTGTTGTTGGTTAAGAAGAAAGAAGGTTTAATGAGATTATGTGTTGATTACAGACAGCTGAATAAAGTTACAATCAAGAATCAGTATCCTTTGCCGAGGATCGATGATTTGATGGATCAACTAGTTATAGCTTGTGTATTTAGTAAGATTGATCTGAGATCTGGATATCATCAGATTCGTGTGAAGTCGGAAGATATTCAGAAAACTGCATTTAGAACGAGGTATGGACATTACGAGTATTCTGTTATGCCGTTTGGAGTTACTAATGCACCTGGTGTTTTCATGGAGTATATGAACATGATATTTCATCTGTATCTTGATAAGTTTGTGGTGGTGTTCATTGATGATATTCTAATTTATTCGAAGAGCGATGAAGAGCATGCAGAACATCTCAGAGTTGTGTTGGAATTGTTGAAAGAGAAGAAGCTTTATGCGAAGTTGTCCTAGTGTGAATTCTGGTTAAGCGAAGTAAGTTTTCTTGGCCATGTAATTTCCAAGAATGGAATTGCTGTGGATCCTACGAAGGTAGAAGCAGTATCTCAGTGGGAAGCGCCGAAGAATGTTTCTGAGATCCGTAGTTTTCTGGGTCTTGCAGGTTATTACAGGAAGTTTATAGAAGGATTTTCCAAATTAGCGTTACCTTTGACTAAGTTGACCAGGAAGGGTCAGATGTTTGTTTGGGATGTTGAATGTGAGAAAGGATTTCAAGAGCTGAAGAGGAGGTTGACAAGTGCTCCGATCTTGATTTTGCCAAATCCGACTAAGTCTTTTGTTGTGTATTGTGACGCATCATTAATGGGATTAGGTGGTGTGTTGATGCAAGATAAGCAGGTGGTGGCTTATGCTTCGAGACAATTGAAAGTACATGAAAGGAATTATCCGACTCATGATTTGGAGTTGGCAGCTGTTGTGTTTGTTTTGAAGTTGTGGAGGCATTATTTATATGGTTCTCGGTTTGAGGTGTTCAGTGATCACAAAAGTCTGAGGTATCTCTTTGATCAAAAAGAGTTGAATATGAGGCAGAGGAGATGGTTAGAATTTCTAAAGGATTATGATTTCGGTTTGAATTACCATCCTGGTAAGGCAAACGTTGTTGCGGATGCCTTGAGTAGGAAGTCCTTGCATATGTCGATGTTAATGGTCTGTGAGTTAGATTTGGTTGAGCAGTTCAGAGATTTAAGTTTGGTATGTGAAACTACTCCGGATAGTGTGAAATTGGGTATGTTGAAACTGACTAGTGGTATTCTGGAAGAAATTCGGAATGGACAGAAGTCCGATGTTGGGTTAGTTGATAAACTGACATTGATCAACCAAGGTCAAGGAGGCGAGTTTCAGATTGATGAGAATGGTGTTATGAGATTTGGTAATAGGGTGTGTGTTCCGGATGTTGCAGAGATTAGGAAGAGTATTTTGGAAGAAGGACATCGTAGTGGATTGAGTATTCATCCTGGTGCTACTAAAATGTACCATGATTTGAAGAAGTTGTTTTCGTGGCCGGGAATGAAAAAGGAAATTGATGAGTTTGTGTATGCTTGTTTGGTTTGTCAGAAGTCAAAGATTGAGCATTAGAAACCGTCAGGATTGATGGAACCGTTGTTTGTTCCGGAATGGAAATGGGATGGAATCTCTATGGATTTTGTGTCTGGTTTGCCAAGGACATCGAAGAATTGTGATTCTATCTGGGTTTTTGTTGATCGGTTGACGAAATCTGCTCACTTTATTCCGATAAGAATGGATTATCCGATGGAAAGGTTGGCAGAATTGTATGTTGAGAAGATTGTGAGTTTGCACGGTATTCCTTCTAGTATTGTGTCGGATCGAGATCCGAGGTTTACATCTAAATTCTGGACGGAATTGCAAGAAGCTTTGGGTACTAAGTTGCGTTTGAGTTCCGCTTATCATCCACAGACAGATGGTCAGACGGAGAGAACGATTCAGTCGTTGGAAGATTTGTTAAGAGCTTGTGTGTTGGAGAAAGGTGGAGCTTGGGATAGTTATCTACCATTGATTGAGTTTACCTACAACAATAGTTTTCATTCGAGCATTGGTATGGCTCCGTTTGAGGCATTGTATGGTAGGAGGTGTCGGACACCGTTGTGTTGGTATGAATCTGGAGAGAGTGCTGTGATTGGACCGGAAATTATCCAACAGACTTCGGAAAAGATTAAGATGATTCAGGAGAAGATGAGGACTTCTCAGAGTCATCAGAAAAGTTATCACGATAAGAGGAGGAAAGATCTTGAGTTTAGCGAAGGAGAACATGTTTTTATGCGAGTTACTCCGATGACTGGTATTGGTCGAGCTTTGAAGTCAAAGAAGTTGACTCCATGTTTTATTGGTCCGTTTCAGGTTACCAAGAGAGTTGGGAAAGTTGCTTATCAGATTGCTTTTCCGCCGTCACTTGCAAATTTGCATGATGTTTTTCATGTATCTCAGCTAAGGAAGTACATTGCTGATCCGTCTCATGAGATTCGGGTAGACGATATACAGGTACGAGAGAATTTGACTGTGGAAGCGGTACCTGCGAGAATTGAGGATCGGAAGTTGAAACAGTTGCGAGGCAAGGAAATCGCGTTGGTAAGAGTGGCTTGGGGAGGACCAGCAGATGGAAATGTCACTTGGGAGCTGGAGAGCCAGATGAAGGACTCGTATCCCGAACTGTTCGTCTAAGGTATGTTTTCGAGGACGAAAACTCTTTTAGTTGGGGAGAGTTGTGACACCCCAAATTAATTCATGTGTTAAATAATTAGGAATTTAATTTTTAAATTAATTAAAGGCTTAATTAATAATATTTTGGATTAAATGGATGAATTAATTATGAAATTAAAAAGGAAGACCGGGGGGTGTAAGGTTGAATTAGAGGTGTGTGAAGTAAAAATCTCTACTAAATAATAACTAATTTATTTCTATGATTTGGAAAATAATAAAAGGAATATAAAAAGAAGAATAAAAAGAAAGAAAAAGAAGGTTATTTGGAAAGAAGCCATTGTACGTGAAATTGGAGAAGAGGAGAGAAGAGAGGAAAAAGCCAAACACCATGAATTCGAAGGATCATCGCGAGGTAAGGGGTGATTTCGATTAATTACTATGCCTTATATATTTTGGGATCAATAGAATTGATTAAGCATGTTAGGAATCTTAATTTAGGATTTTCTAGGTTTGTAGAATTTGTCCCTAATGTTGTCAAATTGTGTGGAATTGAACCAATTGCATGATATAGGATTGTTAGGAATGGTTGAATTGTGTTATTTGACATTATGTTGATGTTACTTGGGTGATTCTGGTGTTAATTGATGTGGTCATTTGTATGGGAATGAAAAGGAATGGATTGAGATACATAATGCTGTAAAAAATAGCAGTTTTTGGCTCTGCAGGTCGTGGGAACCGGTTCCCAGTGGGGAGGAACCGGGTTCCACTGTGTAAATGTACAAAAACTTGCAAAAACGCACATAGGAACCGGTTCCTGTATAGGTAGGAACCGGGTTCCCATACAATTCCCAGAAGCGTGGTTTTTGAAACTTCGCAGGACCCGGTTCCTGTATATGTAGGAACCGGGTTCTGCTGTAACTTTTTGAAAAATATTAAACTTTGAAAATTCATAACTTTCAAACCGTAAGTCCGATTTGAGTGCCGTTTTCGGCAGTATTTCTTAAATTAAAAATAATATCTTATAAAATAAGAAAAATATTATTTTATGAAAATTATTTTAAAAATAGTCGAATTCCCGATTTTTGTAAACTTTGGTATTTTGAGAATGATGTAGAATTGTTTGTAAATTGTTCTGATTTGGTGAATGATAACTGATACTTATGTGTTGTGCCTGCTATCCGTTATGATTGAGATGTGATCATGTGATATATTGGTTTTGGCATTATTTGGAATTATGTTGTGATCATATTCCGTTGATTTGATGTTGCATGCTGGTGATGTGCATGCATATGCATTGTTTTGGTGAAGTTAATTCCCATTGTGTGGAATTTGACTTGTATTGCCGTTAACCGATACCCGGGTGATGATGGGTGGTTAGGCTGGATTCGTGTCCGGGTGTTTATGGACGAATCGATGGTTCCTGTATCCGGTTGATGATGGATCAGTGTTGCTGTATCCGGTTGATGATGGATCAGTGTTGGGTGACTTGGTCACGTGATTGGTACCACATGCATTGTGTCTGCATTTGTGTTTGCATGGAATTGTAACATGTTAGGATGTCTTCCAGTGTTACAATTCTTTGGTTGATTATTGATTTATGCATAATGACTTGTATGATTGAAACTGTGTGTTGAATCTGAATTTATGCTAAAATGGGTGAAATAATATGCTTGTGATATAATGTTGATTGAGAAGCTTATAATGCATGTTAATTATGAGAAATCTCACCCTTACTTTAATAATTTCAGATTAAAGTTAGTAGCTCAGGAGTTGGTGAGGATGGCTCTAGAGCTATGTTACTTTAAGTCCGCGTGTCAGTGTCGTGCTCTGATAGGTTGTAACACTGGGGGAAACGTTTGAATGATGAGTTTTATTTTATACTCTATTGTTTAATTTATGTTGGGAATACTTATGAAGTGAAGTTATTCCGGTTTTGAGACATTTCCGCTGTGTAGAACATGATGTTGATTTGAATATTTATCTTAATAATTCCTTCAGTAAAGCATGACAACTGCAGATTTGAGGTTTTTATATTTATCTTGAATTGTGACATCCCTATTTTCCATGTTACTCTGATTTAATTAATATATTCGCGGGTTATTTAGAAGGGGTGTTACAACAGTGGTATCAGAGCATAGTCGGTCTTGTCTTGTATCGTTATCCCTTTTGTATGCGACTAGTGTAAGATGACACTGTCGATACTTATGTGCTGATGAGGTTGTTTTGTAATGTTACGGAACAATGGCCGGAAGACGTAACGGAAGAAACGACGATGCTCTTGCTGAAGCATTGGGAATGTTGGCTGGAGTACTCGGAGGGAACCAGCAGGAAGCTGTGATTGGTGCTGACCGACAATTGGAGAATTTTCAGAGGAATAATCCTCCGTTGTTCAAGGGTGCACATGATCCCGAAGGTGCTCAGAAGTGGTTGAAGGAGATCGAGAGGATCTTCAGAGTAATTGACTATTCTGAAGGGTTGAAGGTGAGATACGGAACTCACATGTTAGCAGAGGAGGCTGATGACTGGTGGGTTGCTACCAGAACTGAAATGGAAGAAGATGGTATTGCGTCGACTTGGGCTGTGTTCAGGAGGGCTTTTCTGAAGAGGTACTTTCCTGAGGACATCAGAGGGAAGAAGGAGATTGAGTTTCTGGAACTCAAGCAGGGTAACAAGACTGTCAGTGAGTATGCTTCGAAGTTTACTGAGTTAACAAAGTATTATGCTCATTATACTAACGATGCAGATGGAGAATTTTCCAAATGTATCAAGTTTGAGAATGGTCTTCGTGATGAGATTAAGCAGGGTATTCGGTATCAGCATATCCGAAGATTTCTTGATCTGGTTGACTGTAGTAGGATTTTAGAGGAGGATCTTGATAGCACTAAGTCGAATGCTCGAGGGTATGTTGATAGGAAGGGTAAGCAACAGATGGATCGTGGCAAGCCTTATGATAGAAATAATCAGAAATCTGGTGGTTGGAGGAAGCCTAGTGGGGGAGACTCTGGTTCTTCCATTAAGTGTTACAGATGTGGTGAAATGGGGCATAGAGCTAATGAGTGCAAGAATGATGCAAAGAAGTGCAACAACTGTGGGAGATTTGGTCATGTAGCTGCTGAGTGCGGAGCCAGAAAGATAACTTGTTACAACTGTGGTGAAGAAGGTCATACTCGTCCTCAGTGTACAAAACCCAAGAAGGAGCAAGATGGTGGTAAAGTGTTTGCATTGTCTGGGTCAGAGACTAAGCCAGATGATCGGTTGATTAAAGGTACATGTTTTATTAATGACATACCTTTGATTGCGATTATTGATACTGGAGCTACACATTCTTTTATTGCTTTGGATTGTGCTAAAAGATTGAATTTGGAAATTTCTAATATGGATGGAAGTATGGTTATTGATACTCCTGCGTCGGGTTCAGTGACTACTTCGTATGTTTGTAGGAATTGTCCTGTTGTGATTTTTGGTAGGGGTTTCGGTATGGATTTGGTGTGCCTACCGTTAGAACAACTTGATATCATCCTTGGAATGAACTGGTTGGAATTCAACCAGGTTCATATCAACTGTTTTGCGAAGACGGTTATTTTTCCTGAAGAGGTTGGTGTCGAAGATGTGACTATGTCGGTTAAACAGATGAACCTAGCTGTGAAAGATGGTGCTGTGGTATTTATGTTGTATTCTGCAATAGAAGCGGAGGGAAAATCAAAGAGTGATGGATTTCCAGTGGTGAATGAATTTCCAGAGGTGTTTCCGAAAGACGTTAGTGAATTTCCACCTGAGAGGGAGGTAGAATTTACTATAGATTTGATTCCTGGAACTAGTCCGGTGTCGATGGCGCCTTACCGTATGTCGGCATCTGAATTAGCGGAGTTAAAGAAACAGTTGGAGGAGTTACTTGAGAAGAAATTTATTCGTCCGAGTGTTTCGCCGTGGGGTGCTCTGGTGTTGTTGGTTAAGAAGAAAGAAGGTTCAATGAGATTATGTGTTGATTATAGACAGTTGAATAAAGTTACAATCAAGAATCGGTATCCTTTACCGAGGATTGATGATTTGATGGATCAACTAGTTGGAGCTTGTGTATTTAGTAAGATTGATCTGAGATCTGGATATCATCAGATTCGTGTGAAGTCGGAAGATATTCAGAAAACTGCATTTAGAACGAGGTATGGACATTACGAGTATTCTGTTATGCCGTTTGGAGTTACTAATGCACCTGGTGTTTTCATGGAGTATATGAACAGGATATTTCATCCGTATCTTGATAAGTTTGTGGTGGTGTTCATTGATGATATTCTAATTTATTCGAAGAGCGATGAAGAGCATGCAAAACATCTCAGAGTTGTGTTGGAATGGTTGAAAGAGAAGAAGCTTTATGCGAAGTTGTCCAAGTGTGAATTCTGGTTAAGCGAAGTAAGTTTTCTTGGCCATGTAATTTCCAAGAATGGAATTGCTGTGGATCCTACGAAGGTAGAAGCAGTATCTCAGTGGGAAGCGCCGAAGAATGTTTCTGAGATCCGCAGTTTTCTGTGTCTTGCAGGTTATTACAGGAAGTTTATAGAAGGATTTTCCAAATTAGCGTTACCGTTGACTAAGTTGACCAGGAAGGGTCAGATGTTTGTTTGGGATGTTAAATGTGAGAAAGGATTTCAAGAGCTGAAGAGGAGGTTGACAAGTGCTTCGATCTTGATTTTGCCAAATCCGACTAAGTCTTTTGTTGTGTATTGTGACGCATCATTAATGGGATTAGGTGGTGTGTTGATGCAAGATAAGCAGGTGGTGGCTTATGCTTTGAGACAATTGAAAGTACATGAAAGGAATTATCCGACTCATGATTTGGAGTTGGCAGCTGTTGTGTTTGTTTTGAAGTTGTGGAGGCATTATTTATATGGTTCTCGGTTTGAGGTGTTCAGTGATCACAAAAGTCTGAGGTATATCTTTGATCAGAAAGAGTTGAATATGAGGCAGAGGAGATGGTTAGAATATCTAAAGGATTATGATTTCGGTTTGAATTACCATCCTGGTAAGGCAAACGTTGTTGCGGATGCCTTGAGTAGGAAGTCCTTGCATATGTCGATGTTAATGGTCCGTGAGTTAGATTTGGTTAAGCAATTCAGAGATTTAAGTTTGGTATGTGAAACTACTCCGAATAGTGTGAAATTGGGTATGTTGAAACTGACTAGTGGTATTCTGGAAGAAATTCGGAATGGACAGAAGTCCGATGTTGGGTTAGTTGATAAAGTGACATTGATCAACCAAGGTCAAGGAGGCGAGTTTCGGATTGATGAGAATGGTGTTATGAGATTTGGTAATAGGGTGTGTGTTCCGGATGTTGTAGAGATTAGGAAGAGTATTTTGGAAGAAGGACATCGTAGTGGATTGAGTATTCATCCTGGTGCTACTAAAATGTACCATGATTTGAAGAAGTTGTTTTGGTGGCCGGGAATGAAAAAGGAAATTGCTGAGTTTGTGCATGCTTGTTTGGTTTGTCAGAAGTCGAAGATTGAGCATCAGAAACCGTCAGGATTGATGGAACCGTTGTTTGTTCCGGAATGGAAATGAGATGGAATCTCTATGGATTTTGTGTCTGGTTTGCCAAGGACATCGAAGAATTGTGATTCTATCTGGGTTATTGTTGATCGGTTGACGAAATCTGCTCACTTTATTCCGATAAGAATGGATTATCCGATGGAAAGGTTGGCAGAATTGTATGTTGAGAAGATTGTGAGTTTGCACGATATTCCTTCTAGTATTGTGTCGGATCGAGATCCGAGGTTTACATCTAAATTCTGGACGGGATTGCAAGAAGCTTTGGGTACTAAGTTGCGTTTGATTTCCGCTTATCATCCACAGACAGATGGTCATACGGAGAGAACGATTCAGTCGTTGGAAGATTTGTTAAGAGCTTGTGTGTTGGAGAAAGGTGGAGCTTGGGATAGTTATCTACCATTGGTTGATTTTACCTACAACAATAGTTTTCATTCGAGCATTGGTATGGCTCCATTTGAGGCATTGTATGGTAGGAGGTGTCAGACACTGTTGTGTTGGTATGAATCTGGAGAGAGTGATGTGATTGGACCGGAAATTGTCCAACAGACTTCGGAAAAGATTAAGATGATTTAGGAGAAGATGAGGACTTCTCAGAGTCTTCAGAAAAGTTATCACGATAAGAGGAGGAAAGATCTTGAGTTTAGCGAAGGAGAACATGTTTTTATGCGAGTTACTCCGATGACTGGTATTGGTCGAGCTTTGAAGTCAAAGAAGTTGACTCCATGTTTTATTGGTCCGTTTCAGGTTACCAAGAGAGTTGGTAAAGTTGCTTATCAGATTGCTTTTCCGCCGTCACTTGCAAATTTGCATGATGTTTTTCATGTATCTCAGCTAAGGAAGTACATTGTTGATCCGTCTCATAAGATTCGGGTAGACGATATACAGGTACGAGAGAATTTGACTGTGGAAGCGGTACCTGCGAGAATTGAGGATCGGAAGTTGAAACAGTTGCGAGGCAAGGAGATCGCCTTGGTAAGAGTGGCTTGGGGAGGACCAGCAGATGGAAATGTCACTTGGGAGCTGGAGAGCCAGATGAAGGACTCATATCCCGAACTGTTCGTCTAAGGTATGTTTTCGAGGACGAAAACTCTTTTAGTTGGGGAGAGTTGTGACACCCCAAATTAATTCATGTGTTAAATAATTAGGAATTTAATTATTAAATTAATTAAAGGCTTAATTAATAATATTTTGGATTAAATGGATGAATTAATTATGAAATTAAAAAGGAAGACCGGGGGGTGTAAGGTTGAATTAGAGGTGTGTGAAGTAAAAATCTCTACTAAATAATAACTAATTTATTTCTATGATTTGGAAAATAATAAAAGGAATATAAAAAGAAGAATAAAAAGAAAGAAAAAGAAGGTTATTTGGAAAGAAGCCATTGTACGTGAAATTGGAGAAGAGAAGAGAAGAGAGGAAAAAGCCAAACGCCGTGAATTCGAAGGATCATCGCGAGGTAAGGGGTGATTTCGATTAATTACTATGCCTTATAGATTTTGGGATCAATAGAATTGATTAAGCATGTTAGGAATCTTAATTTAGGATTTTCTAGGTTTGTAGAATTTGTCCATAATGTTGTCAAATTGTGTGGAATTGAACCAATTGCATGATATAGGATTGTTAGGAATGGTTGAATTGTGTTATTTGACATTATGTTGATGTTACTTGGGTGATTCTAGTGTTAATTGATGTGGTCATTTGTATGGGAATGAAAAGGAATGGATTGAGATACATAATGCTGTCAAAAATAGCAGTTTTTGGCTCTGCAGGTCGTGGGAACCGGTTCCCAGTGGGGAGGAACCGGGTTCCACTGTGTAAATGTACAAAAACTTGCAAAAACGCACGTAGGAACCGGTTCCTGTATAGGTAGGAACCGGGTTCCCATACAATTTCCGGAAGCGTGGTTTTTGAAACTTCGCAGGAACCGGTTCCTGTATATGTAGGAACCGGGTTCTGCTGTAACTTTTTGAAAAATATTAAACTTTGAAAATTCATAACTTTCAAACCGTAAGTCCGATTTGAGTGCCGTTTTCGGCAGTATTTCTTAAATTAAAAATACTATCTTATAAAATAAGAAAAATATTATTTTATGAAAATTATTTTAAAAAGAGTCGAATTCCCGATTTTTGTAAACTTTGGTATTTTGAGAATGATGTAGAATTGTTTGTAAATTGTTCTGATTTGGTGAATGATAACTGATACTTATGTGTTGTGCCTGCTATCCGTTATGATTGAGATGTGATCATGTGATATATTGGTTTTGGCATTATTTGGAATTATGTTGTGATCATATTCCGTTGATTTGATGTTGCATGCTGGTGATGTGCATGCATATGCATTGTTTTGGTGAAGTTAATTCCCATTGTGTGGAATTTGACTTGTATTGCCGTTAACCGATACCCGGGTGATGATGGGTGGTTAGGCTGGATTCGTGTCCGGGTGTTTATGGACGAATCGATGGTTCCTGTATCCGGTTGATGATGGATCAGTGTTGCTGTATCCGGTTGATGATGGATCAGTGTTGGGTGACTTGGTCACGTGATTGGTACCACATGCATTGTGTCTGCATTTGTGTTTGCATGGAATTGTAACATGTTAGGATGTCTTCCAGTGTTACAATTCTTTGGTTGATTATTGATTTGTGCATAATGACTTGTATGATTGAAACTGTGTGTTGAATATGAATTTATGCTAAAATGGGTGAAATAATATGCTTGTGATATAATGTTGATTGAGAAGCTTATAATGCATGTTAATTATGAGAAATCTCACCCTTTAATAATTTCAGATTAAAGTTAGCAGCTCAGGAGTTGGTGAGGATGGCTCTAGAGCTATGTTACTTTAAGTCCGCGTGTCAGTGTCGTGCTCTGATAGGTTGTAACACTGGGGGAAACGTTTGAATGATGAGTTTTATTTTATACTCTATTGTTTAATTTATGTTGGGAATACTTATGAAGTGAAGTTATTCCGGTTTTGAGACATTTCCGCTGTGTAGAACATGATGTTGATTTGAATATTTATCTTAATAATTCCTTCAGTAAAGCATGACAACTGCAGATTTGAGGTTTTTATATTTATCTTGAATTGTGACATCCCTATTTTCCACGTTACTCTGATTTAATTAATATATTCACGGGTTATTTAGAAGGGGTGTTACAACAGTGGTATCAGAGCATAGTCGGTCTTGTCTTGTGTCGTTATCCCTTTTGTATGCGACTAGTGTAAGATGACACTGTCGATACTTATGTGCTGATGAGGTTGTTTTGTAATGTTACGGAACAATGACCGGAAGTCGTAACGGAAGAAACGACGATGCTCTTGCTGAAGCATTGGGAATGTTGGCTGGAGTACTCGGAGGGAACCAGCAGGAAGCTGTGATTGGTGCTGACCGACAATTGGGGAATTTTCAGAGGAATAATCCTCCGTTGTTCAAGGGTGCACATGATCCCGAAGGTGCTCAGAAGTGGTTGAAGGAGATCGAGAGGATCTTCAGAGTAATTGACTATTCTGAAGGGCTGAAGGTGAGATACGGAACTCACATGTTAGCAGAGGAGGCTGATGACTGGTGGGTTGCTACCAGAACTGAAATGGAAGAAGATGGTATTGCGTCAACTTGGGCTGTGTTCAGGAGGGCTTTTCTGAAGAGGTACTTTCCTGAGGACATCAGAGGGAAGAAGGAGATTGATTTTCTGGAACTCAAGCAGGGTAACAAGACTGTCAGTGAGTATGCTTCGAAGTTTACTGAGTTAACAAAGTATTATGCTCATTATACTAACGATGCAGATGGAGAATTTTCCAAATGTATCAAGTTTGAGAATGGTCTTCGTGATGAGATTAAGCAGGGTATTCGGTATCAGCATATCCGAAGATTTCCTGATCTGGTTGACTGTAGTAGGATTTTAGAGGAGGATCTTGATAGCACTAAGTCGAATGCTCGAGGGTATGTTGATAGGAAGGGTAAGCAACAGATAGATCGTGGTAAGCCTTATGATAGAAATAATCAGAAATCTGGTGGTTGGAGGAAGCCTAGTGGGGGAGACTCTGGTTCTTCCATTAAGTGTTACAGATGTGGTGAAATGGGGCATAGAGCTAATGAGTGCAAGAATGATGCAAAGAAGTGCAACAACTGTGGGAGATTTGGTCATGTAGCTGCTGAGTGCGGAGCCAGAAAGATAACTTGTTACAACTGTGGTGAAGAAGGTCATACTCGTCCTCAGTGTACAAAACCCAAGAAGGAGCAAGATGGTGGTAAAGTGTTTGCATTGTCTGGGTCAGAGACTAAGCCAGATGATCGGTTGATTAAAGGTACATGTTTTATTAATGACATACCTTTGATTGCGATTATTGATACTGGAGCTACGCATTCTTTTATTGCTTTGGATTGTGCTAAAAGATTGAATTTGGAAATTTCTAATATGGATGGAAGTATGGTTATTGATACTCCTGCGTCGGGTTCAGTGACTACTTCGTATGTTTGTAGGAATTGTCCTGTTGTGATTTTTGGTAGGGGTTTCGGTATGGATTTGGTGTGCCTACTGTTGTACCCCAAAATTTTCCCTCCCATATTCTTCAAGAAATTGCCAAGTCAAGCTTCAAAAGTTCCCCAAGGGTTGCACAGTGCAAGGGCCTCCTAAGCAGTCAAAATTAGGGTTTTGGTTCTGATCAAGAAAATGAAGTTTCCAAGGATCCAATCAAGTCCCACATGCCTACAAATATGGTCAAGCATCCTCATACCAAGTTTCAAGACTTTCAGCACAAAATTGCACAGTCAAAACCCTAATTGCACTACAGTCAACTGTAGGGGCAAAATGGTCATTTGGCAGTCAAAAGTTCAAATTTTTGGTCAACATTTCATTTTGAAGCCACAAACATCATTTGATCAATTCTTGATCATGATTCTCAAAGCTTGGCTCAAAAATCATCAAGATGCAAAAGTTTCCTTATTTGGACAGTTGAAAAAGTCAACTGTAAATTGACCAGGGCATAACTTTCACATGGATTATCAGAAAAATTCCATCCAAAGCTCATTTTGAAGAGAAAGACATTTCCTACAACTAATCTTCATATTCCAAGTCCAAGAAATGCTCTCACAAAAAGTTATAAATTTCAACATTATAGGTCATTTTCAAAAGTCAACAAAAAGGGACTTTAAGTCAAAGGCCATAACTTGAGATTGGTAAATCAAAATGACATGGGACCAAAGGCATTGGTTAGAGGACTCAAAGACCTTTCCAAAATGTCCAAGAACATGAGCAAAGCTTAAAAATTGAGCAAGTTATGCCTTGTGGAAGTTGGGAAATTTTTGAATATTTTGAAAAGTCAACATTGATTCAAATGACCTAAAATTGCTAATGGGCCCATTTTTCTTCCACAATTCATCATCCAAAGCATGTGCACGACCATTAGGCCCAAAGGGAAGTTTTTCTCCATTTTTATTTATTTATTTGGATTTTTTATCATTAATAATTCATTTAATTAAATAAAATACATGAAAAATACAAAACTAATGAAATAAAATCTTTTTGTGCAGAAATTATTCTCATTGGACACTCAAATTCGTGCATGACCAATTAGGGAAGGATTGTATATGATTTGGCATCAATTTGCATGAAAAAGATTGAAAAACTAATGCTTGAAAAATCAAATCTCATAAACCATCAATGCATGGATTTTGCTCAAAATTCTTGACCTAATTCACTCTATACTTAAGCCTGAACACAAACCTAATGAAAAAGACCATTGAGCTGCGCTAGAAACCAAAACACAAACTTGAAATTTTTGCAAAGAAACTCAAAACTGAAAACCTAATTCTAGGGCGATTCAAGGCACGATTTCTATCTCATTAGCTTGCTGAGGCTTCATAGAAAGATTTTGCATAAAAAACCACAAGTTTTCGTAACCAGAAACGTGAGAACGATCTCACTTGTACCAAGAAAATTTCTCATTCGTGCATCTCAATTCATGCATTTTTTTTGAATTTTAACGTTTGATTTATGTTCCTTATAAGATTCTAAAGCTAACCATGTACTTTGATTAGACTTTTGTGCACTGTATGCGAATTCACCATGGATGCAGATTAGGGTTTTGCAAACTCGAAATTGGGGGTTTCCAAACGCGGTAAAATTAGGCCACCATAGTACCATGACTGAACCAAGCATGACTGGACGATCAATAAACACATGTCGCGCCTAATTTATGAAGCCCCAGGGGCTAATCGCTATTTTCTAATAGGTTGTCTATAGGAACGGTGTAAAACCGTTGCTGATTGCTTTCTTATTTTCAGGAAAATTAAGCCAACGAAGAAGACGCTTAGGTGGCGAGGTCTGACTGGTTCATTTGAATTTTTGCGCGTAAAATCCACTAACGCGTTGTTTCATATTATAATATTTGTTGGCTATCTAATATATTGAAAGCGCGTTTGGAGCAGTTGGCAAGGCATTGGAGTGGTGACATTCAGGACCTGGGTTCGATCCCAGGTCCCCACTCTTTCATATTATTTTTCTTTCAACCATTATCCTATGCAGGTTCACTATGAAGGAACACCATGTATCCACAAGATCTGGCTTGCCACGCATGCACTAAGATCAATCCAAGGGACATGATTTGAAGACCATCATGAATATTAGTCAAGGGAGGTACACGCTGGCGCAAAAGTCAACAAGGCCAATGGTTGATGGGCCTGAATTACTAAGGCTTTAACCTCCATATTAAGGGGCAGACCCCCTAGGTTTGCAATCAATTTTTACTTTCTTTATTTCTTTTATTATTTATACTTTCTTTTTATTATTGTTTTATTAATTAATTTCATATTTTCATAATATATAAAAAACATCAAAAATCAGAAAAGACAAAAAAAAATAATAAATATTTTATTTTAGTATGTATATTTTAAATAAATTTGCATGTAAATTAATTAGTTTTAAATTAGGGTTTAATTTAATATTTTCATAATAAAAATCTAAAAAACATAGAATTAGGGTTTAATTAATTTTCATCTTTTTTTCTTTTATAATAATTAAATATTAGATATTTATTTTTATAATTAAATTGTATATAAAAATTAGGGTTAATTTTAGGTTAAAAACTTCAACATTTTTCTTAATAAATTAAAAATAATTAGAATTAGGGTTAGCATCTTATTTTAATTTTAATTAACTCTCTTTTTTCATTAACATCATAAAATACCAAAAAAAAAACAATTTCTTTTCCTTTTAATTTTTATTAATTCATCGTTTAATTTAATTTTGCAAAAAGGGTCCAACGCCCTCGTTTTTAATTCGCATATTTATTTTATTTCTTATAATATTTATGTATCTCTCCCAAAGCTGTGTAACTAATTGCTCGCACTTTATTTTTCATTACTTTCTTTATTTTCCGTCAAATCGGGTTCAAGAAATTTTGGCGATGTGGACCCGCGCCTTTTGTAATAGCTTTAGAACTTTACTTTTCTCGCAATATTTTAACTGTTAAATCAAGGCATGAAAGAATGTATGGATAAAAATAAAAACAAACGCTAGATCACAATGACATGACAAAAGACAAAATATCTGAAAACGACACACAAATCGCACACATCACCCCTAGGGTACGCCTCACTGTTGCCTTGCCTCGAAAGGTGATCGTCGAGTAGAGGATGTCTTAGTAAGTCCTCATGATCCGGGAACCTGGCATGAGGGTAGCTTCTAAGGTGTCTTCCCATTGCTCTGGTGATCACCATGTCCCGAACCTCGAATTGACCCGAACACCTCCAACGGTGGTGCTACCTACCTCGCAATGGTGGGATGGCACTACTTTAAGGACATTTACACAGACGAATTCCTTAGGGTAGGTAGACGACTCTAGATACTTGCTCTAAATTCAAAAACAAATCAAAAATACTTTTCACACCGACACCTTTTCAAAAAGCTTTCGAAAGCAATTTTTCAAACACTCTTGAGGACCGATACAAGAGTCGAACTGAAATTTTCAAAGAAACTTTTTAAAACCCACAGTTGAAAAGCAAACAAACAATTTTGAAAACACAATGAGCAAGTATATAAGAGCCCATGGATAACCATGGATAGAAAGGGTGCTAACACCTTCCCTTTCTATAATCTACCTCCCGAACCGAGAGCAATCTCTATAAGGAATTTTTCTGTGCTTTTGTCCTTTCCATTTGGAGAAAATAAAAGACGGTGGCGACTCTTGCTTCCGCGACATTTTCGCGAACCAGCGTTAAACAGTCAGTTCCAGATCCACCGATCACAGAACTGGCGACTCTGCTGGGGAATCTTTATAAAGTGAGGTGTACCTTAGGGTTAGTTCATAACTGTGTTTTCAATTGTCTTGATTTGCTTGCTTTAAATTGTGGGACTGTCTTGGGAGTTCTATAGATCCTAACCCGAATCTGGGGATACCTTCTTAGAAAGTAGCAACAAGGCTGTGAGGGAACCGTGCGGGGTATACCGACATGGTTGAAACAGTCTGCTACGTTGATGTGGCACTTTGGTGTGTACCGGTAACCCTTGAGTTCAGTCAAGGAGAGTACGGGGCCTCCGCGTGGTGTCATGAAGCATCAACATACCTTAGGAACCTTAATTGAACTATCTTGGCATCTTTAGGGTAGTGAGATAACTGACTTTGGTGCAGTCCGAGGTTGGTTGATACTCGATACTACACTCAATTGATGGTTGCTTTCCTGGAATATTTCGGTCGCCAGTTCAGTGGCTAAATCGAAACGATGAACAATGAAAGCAATCCCGTGATATTGGGACTCTTAGAACCCGGTTACTTTGATAGGACAGGTTGAACCCACCAACTTCAAGAGGGTAATACCCAGACCCCATGCTGGCCTAAACTCTAAGGGCTCTCTTGTGTGACTTGTGTGCCTTCGTACTTGACTATTTGCATGCTTGTTGTCTGACACTTGAGCTTCTTGCAGGTTTTGTTGTTAGTCCTTAATTAGGACTCATAACAAGGTTTACCTAGTTTCTTGCAGGGTTTGTTTTAGTCCTTAACTGGGACTCATAACAAGGTTTACTAAGTGTTTTGCAGGTTTTATTTAGTCCTTAATTAGGACTCATAACAGGGTTTACTGAGTTTTCTTGCAGGTTTTGTTTATAGTCCTTAATAGGGACTTATAACAAGGTTTACCTACATCACCCCATGCATAGCATGACATCATACCATTGCATACATCCTAACCCATTTCAAGAATCTCAAGGGCTTGTGATGCAGGTCATGATAAATCAAACATCTAGCAAAGGGCAAAGGGGATTTATTTTCCTTTAGACAAAGTTGTCAGGGGCTATGACCCACTTGATATGGTGAGCTTTGACTCCTGGAGAAGGTTCCCCTAACCAAGGTTGCTGGGAAGCCAGAACTAGACATGATGACTAAAGTCAGGGGCTATGACCCACTTGATATGGTGAGCTTTGACTCTTGAAGAAGGTTCCCTTAACCAAAGTTGTTTGGAAATCAAAACCAGACATGATGACTAAAGTCAGGGGCTATGACCCACTGGATATGGTGAGCCTTTGACCCTTGAAGGAGTGCTCAATAACATGGGTTTCCTTCAATCAAGCTACCGGACCCAAATTCTAACAAATTTTCTTGTTTACCCCGCGAGGTCCTTGAAAACATTACATGCATGTCATACTCATCATTGCATAACAGATATCCTTGTTGCAGGTCACTTACCGTTCTCGCTATTTATTTCAGCGATGGCTTGCCCACAAGATAACCAAGACTTTCTTGCTCAAGAGACTCGGTTCGGGGAAATCCTCCTGAACCTATCCAGGGGGCAGGAAGAGCTAAGGACACTTCTCATGGAGACCTTTGTCAGGAACAATGCTGAGGATGAAAGGCTGAAACACCTACAAGCTGAGGTGGATGCATTGAAGGTCCAGATGCTGGGGCAGGTGAATGCCATTCAAGGGTTAGCTCAAAGACAAGATGACCTCTGGTTTCTCGTCAACCAACTGCTTCAGGGTAACCAACTGGGGCAAAAGTCTAAGGGTAAGAATCCAGTCATCATTCAACCGCCCTTGAGACGAGCAGACAAGGGAAAAGCTCCTCAGATGGCTTCAGTATCACCAATTCAGTATCAACCTCACCGGCTTCAGCCAGACAAGCCCAAAAGGCAATTCACCAAGCTCAACGTGTCGCTGCCTCAAGCCTTACAACAACTGCTGAGGTTGAATTTGGTAACTCTAAAGGATCCTCCTAAGAATCCCAACAGGACACCTTCAAGGTATAACCCCAACGCTCGCTGCGCTTATCATTCTGACAGCCCGGGGCATGCTACAGAGGATTGTTGGACTCTGAAGAATAAGATCCAGGACCTGATTGAGGAAGGAGCTATGGAATTCACCCAAGATGGCCAGACTGAGTGCTTCTACCATCCCTACAGGAGGCACCATTTGAAGTAACAAGCCCTGAGATGAGAAGACTTTTGTTCGTTAGGATTTTCAAGTTGTAATTTCTTTCTGTTCAAACATTTACTCATGATTAAACATTGTTATTTCATTAATGCATCGCATGTGTCTGTTCTGAAACAATATATTCGTATTCACTAAATGCAAATTATTTTCATATTTTTTCTGATGTCAACTCTTGATCTAAAATTCTAAGCCTCTTGGGGGAGGATGACGAAAACGATACCGCAATCTTTACAATATGCTTTTGAACAGATCCCGCTGATGAGGTACAGGCATTGTTTCGATCCCTAAACACTGGAGTTATAAGGAAGATAATCCCTCGTTAACCCCTCTGAGCCAAAGAAGTAGGAGTTTTTCTTTTCGAAATTTAAAACCCTTAATCATAACCTGGGGCAGGGTAGTTCTCTCAGTTGATCCAAGTGCATAACAAATGGCACCAAAAAGATCCTTACAAAACAAAGAAAGACAGTGATGGTTCCGAATGATCAATAAAGAAAGGCAGTCATTATCTTTCAAAATAAAAAAAAAACCCATTAAGTCACAACCCATGAAGGAGACTTACAAAATTGGGGCATCCCGCCGACTGTAATTCCAAAAAGGAAACAGTTCAGGCAAAAAAAGAAAGGGATAACAAAAATCAGACAAGAAAGAGGTCTTACAAACCCTCAACAAAAAAAGGAATGACTGCCTATTCAAAATAAGTTATCAACATCCGAATCATCACCGGAAAATCAGAGCAAAGACTCAAACAAGGTCTAACGTATGATCAACTGAGTTTAGGTTTGGAGAACATCACGAAGAGCGGGTGGGTACAAATAAAATTTGAGCCTTTATCCTTTGTTTCTTAAACCGTGAACCAACCACGTTATAACCCTTAAAAGTCCTAGCTGAAGCATGGGTTAGTTTGAAAGCACACTGTTACGAAAGGTATCCTGACTCCTTAAGGCCTACGGTAAATACGGAGTTGACATCACGTTTTACAAACATTCACTCGTTTTATGAAAAAATGCATTTTCAAAATCTTCAAGACAGACATAGGCTTTGCATTTTTAACATAACTTTGTTTGCATATGAATTTTTGTTTGAACAGCAGGGAAATTCGCACGATGAAAAGCCTAGTGAATAAAAGCACTCCCAATCAAGGGGCACGACATGATCATTGTCCATCATCTGGGGCAATCCAATCAAGATTCGGAGAATCTCTCAAAGGCCAAAATAGCCTGGGGCAAGTCTCCGCCTGAGTCACTTGGGGCATTCCAACGACGAATCTGACCTGATCAAGTACCTTCTGGTGGCATGACAAAACACTTCTAACAGGGGCAACCCCCCCTACTTTCTGAGAACGGACATAGTCGAAAAAATACTACGCATAATCAAAGACCCGCTAGGTTGACACACCTAGGCAAAAATAAGGGCTCCCCGGCGAACCAAAAAGGTTCGGGAAAAAATAAGGGATGAAATGAAAAAATCTGTACACCCGGCAAGTCGAAAACCTGAAAGGGCGGCTTGGGCAAAAATGGGTATCCCGGTGGACTGAAAACCCGAAAGGGCGGTCCAGGCAAAAGTTAGGGATCAAAAGCGTACGACTATGTCCCGACATCTCGTCACCTGCCTACCAGAAGAAGGTTTGTCCATCAACAACCATCAGCACCTCACAGGTCTTCCTCTCATACCTCAGAAACATGGGCAATAATGAGTTGTCCAAACGATCTAATTGCTCTATCCGTCAAGGTATCAAGGTAAGTTCAGCTGAAGAACATAACCAGTATGTCTTAACTCCCCAGAGAGTGAGCCAGCAAGTCAGTACACTCTCCTCCAACAAAGCTATATTATCAACCTTAAGGAAGTGCAGTATCCTCCAGCAGATCTCAATACTTCCCCAGCGCAGTACATGCATTCTTAACAAGCGTCCCCGGCAGTCTTGGTCTAAAGATTATTCCCCGGCGGCATACCAATATTCAAAGGAATCACTTCCCCCGCAGTTCAAAACTTCCCCAAGAGAATCCAATCTAGTTCTCCAAGAAAGTTGGAAATCCATCTCCCCAAGCAGTAAGCTTATCCCCAGTAGATTCTGGAAGCTTATCCCTCGCAAAGCACGAACGCGTCGTCCGACTTTATTCAAAGAGTTATTTCCTTAACAGGATATAACTGGGTTATCCTCAGCCAAAAGCCACGGAAAGGTCGTCGTCAACACAGTCCTCTTACCCCCAGCGAAGTCTATCAACACTTCCAATACAGCAAAAGTATCCCCAGCAAGCTAATATCAACAACTCAGCAGAGTATCTCTCTCCCCATAGAGTATTGCTTCCCAACAAGGTTGCTAGAGTACTTTTCTCCCCGCAGAGTTATTCCATTCGCCAAGTTTATTCCCCAACGGAGTTATCTTCTCCTATCGGTATTCTTGCAGCTATCATCCCTAGCGGAAGCGAAATCTATTCTTCAACATCAGCCCAGGAGTGACTTCCCGGCACCCGTCCAGGATTTACTTTCCTAGACGAAAAACACATTCATAAAACATCACATACATCATTATAGCATGCATAGACGCATCATATCATGCAAATCTCATTTATGTTGAGAACATCATTGCTTGATCCATATCATGCATTGCATATGACTGACCTTTACCTTTCAGGAAAGATTCATCTAAATTCTCCATCATATTTCAAGACCTAGACCGGTTCAGTTAATCGACTCCAAAGATTTCTTATCCAGTCCAAGGCCTTCTCTAGTCCAGCTAAATCGACTCCCAACAGATTTTTCTGATGAAGACTCAGTAGAAGTTATCAGGTTTTTCTCAAACGTCCGCTTTTGAGATTATAATTTCCTATGGTTCTCTCCCCAACGGTGCGGAGATGATAATTCCATCCTAGGTTTTTCTCAAACGTCCGCTTTTGAGATTATAATTTCCTATGGTTCTCTCCCCAGCGGTGCGGAGGTGATAATTCCATCCCAGGTTTTTCTCAAACGTCCGCTTTTGAGATTATAATTTCCTATGGTTCTCTCCCCAGCGGTACGGAGATGATAATTCCATCCCAGGTTTTTCTCAAACGTTCGCTGTTGAGATTATAATTTCCTATGGTTCTCTCCCCAGCGGTGCGGAGATGATAATTCCATCCCAGGTTTTTCTCAAACGTCCGCTTTTGAGATTATAATTTCCTATGGTTCTCTCCCCAGCGGTGCGGAGATGATAATTCCAACCCAGGTTTTTCTCAAACGTCCGCTTTTGAGATTATAATTTCCTATGGTTCTCTCCCCAGCGGTGCGGAGATGATAATTCCATTCCAGGTTTTTCTCAAACGTCCGCTTTTGAGATTATAATTTCCTATGGTTCTCTCCCCAGCGGTGCGGAGATGATAATTCCATTCCAGGTTTTTCTCAAACGTCCACTTTTGAGATTATTATTTCCTATGGTTCTCTCCCCAGCGGTGCGGAGATGATAATTCCAACCCAGGTTTTTCTCAAACGTCCGCTTTTGAGATTATAATTTCCTATGGTTCTCTCCCCAGCGGTGCGGAGATGATAATTCCATCCCAAGTTTTTCTCAAACGTCCGCTTTTGAGATTATAATTTCCTATGGTTCTCTCCCCAGCGGTGCGGAGATGATAATTCCAACCCAGGTTTTTCTCAAACGTCCGCTTTTGAGATTATAATTTCCTATGGTTCTCTCCCCAGCGGTGCGGAGATGATAATTCCATCCCAGGTTTTTCTCAAACGTCCGCTTTTGAGATTATAATTTCCTATGGTTCTCTCCCCAGCGGTGCAGAGATGATAATTCCATCCCAGGTTTTTCTCAAACGTCCGCTGTTGAGATTATAATTTCCTATGGTTCTCTCCCCAGCGGTGCGGAGATGATAATTCCATTCCAGATCTTTCTCAAACGTCCGCTTTTGAGATTATAATTGCCTATTGGTCCTCTTCCCGATCCTGCGGAGGTGGTAATCCCAAGATTTTTCTCAACGACTGCTGTTGAAGCAGAAGTTATCCAAGGTTCTCTCACCGTTCATGCTAAGGTAGTAACCATCCCTGGTTCATTCATCATCTTGTGAAGCTCCAGACTCAGCTCCTGTAACCAGTCAGGACATATCTATACCAAGCATCTGAAGACCAGCTCCTGCAACGTGTCAGGTACTCATTTTTTCTTTTGCAGGTATGCAGGTTCCCGCTAAGGAATCTCTTATACGATCAACATCTAGATGGCATCTATAAGCCCATACACCTTCCATAACCTCTTAGCATGGCATCTGTAAGCCCATCGTCCTATTCATCAATCTCTAAATGGCATCTATAAGCCCATTCCCATCATCACACTGCTACTATGTGAGCGCAAATTTCTGGGCACTCTAGTGTTCAATCATCTTCTACCCGCGGATTACGAAAGGCACGTCAGCCAATCTGCATCCTCAGGTCTAAGAAGATTGAACAGGGGCAACTGTTGTACCCCAAAATTTGCCCTCCCATATTCTTCAAGAAATTGCCAAGTCAAGCTTCAAAAGTTCCCCAAGGGTTGCACAGTGCAAGGGCCTCCTAAGCAGTCAAAATTAGGGTTTTGGTTCTGATCAAGAAAATGAAGTTTCCAAGGATCCAATCAAGTCCCACATGCCTACAAATATGGTCAAGCATCCTCATACCAAGTTTCAAGACTTTCAGCACAAAATTGCACAATCAAAACCCTAATTGCACTACAGTCAACTGTAGGGGCAAAATGGTCATTTGGCAGTCAAAAGTTCAAATTTTTGGTCAACATTTCATTTTGAAGCCACAAACATCATTTGATCAATGCTTGATCATGATTCTCAAAGCTTGGCTCAAAAATCATCAAGATGCAAAAGTTTCCTTATTTGGACAGCTGAAAAAGTCAACTGTAAATTGACCAGGGCATAACTTTCACATGGATTATCAGAAAAATTCCATCCAAAGCTCATTTTGAAGATAAAGACATTTCCTACAACTCATCTTCATATTCCAAGTCCAAGAAATGCTCTCACAAAAAGTTATCAATTTCAACATTATAAGTCATTTTCAAAAGTCAACAAAAAGGGCCCATTTTTCTTCCACAATTCATCATTGATTCAAATGACCTAAAATTGCTAATGGGCCCATTTTTCTTCCACAATTCATCATCCAAAGCATGTGCACGACCATTAGGCCCAAAGGGAAGTTTTTCTCCATTTTTATTTATTTATTTGGATTTTTTATCATTAATAATTCATTTAATTAAATAAAATACATGAAAAATACAAAACTAATGAAATAAAATCTTTTTGTGCAGAAATTATTCTCATTGGACACTCAAATTCGTGCATGACCAATTAGGGAAGGATTGGATATGATTTGGTATCAATTTGCATGAAAAAGATTGAAAAACTAATGCTTGAAAAATCAAATCTCATAAACCATCAATGCATGGATTTTGCTCAAAATTCTTGACCTAATTCACTCTATACTTAAGCCTGAACACAAACCTAATGAAAAAGACCACTGAGCTGCGCTAGAAACCAAAACACAAACTTGAAATTTTTGCAAAGAAACTCAAAACTGAAAACCTAATTCTAGGGCGATTCAAGGCACGATTTCTATCTCATTAGCTTGCTGAGGCTTCATAGAAAGATTTTGCATCAAAAACCATAAGTTTTCGTAACCAGAAACGTGAGAACGATCTCACCTGTACCAAGAAAATTTCTCATTCGTGCATCTCAATTCATGCATTTTTTTTGAATTTTAACGTTTGATTTATGTTCCTTATAAGATTCTAAAGCTAACCATGTACTTTGATTAGACTTTTGTGCACTGTATGCGAATTCACCATGGATGCATATTAGGGTTTTGCAAACTCGAAATTGGGGGTTTCCAAACGCGGTAAAATTAGGCCACCATAGTACCATGACTGAACCAAGCATGACTGGACGATCAATAAACACATGTCGCACCTAATTTATGAAGCCCCAGGGGCTAATCGCTATTTTCTAATAGGTTGTCTATAGGAACGGTGTAAAACCGTTGCTGATTGCTTTCTTATTTTCAGGAAAATTAAGCCAACGAAGAAGACGCTTAGGTGGCGAGGTCTGACTGGTTCATTTGAATTTTTGCGCGCAAAATCCACTAACGCGTTGTTTCATATTATAATATTTGTTGGCTATCTAATATATTGAAAGCGCGTTTGGAGCAGTTGGCAAGGCATTGGAGTGGTGACATTCAGGACCTGGGTTCGATCCCAGGTCCCCACTCTTTCATATTATTTTTCTTTCAACCATTATCCTATGCAGGTTCACTATGAAGGAACACCATGTATCCACAAGATCTGGCTTGCCACGCATGCACTAAGATCAATCCAAGGGACATGATTTGAAGACCATCATGAATATTAGTCAAGGGAGGTACACGCTGGCGCAAAAGTCAACAAGGCCAATGGTTGATGGGCCTGAATTACTAAGGCTTTAACCTCCATATTAAGGGGCAGACCCCCTAGGTTTGCAATCAATTTTTACTTTCTTTATTTCTTTTATTATTTATACTTTCTTTTTATTATTGTTTTATTAATTAATTTCATATTTTCATAATATATAAAAAACATCAAAAATCAGAAAAGACAAAAAAAAAAATATTTTATTTTAGTATGTATATTTTAAATAAATTTGCATGTAAATTAATTAGTTTTAAATTAGGGTTTAATTTAATATTTTCATAATAAAAATCTAAAAAACATAGAATTAGGGTTTAATTAATTTTCATCTTGTTTTCTTTTATAATAATTAAATATTAGATATTTATTTTTATAATTAAATTGTATATAAAAATTAGGGTTAATTTTAGGTTAAAAACTTCAACATTTTTCTTAATAAATTAAAAATAATTAGAATTAGGGTTAGCATCTTATTTTAATTTTAATTAACTCTCTTTTTTCATTAACATCATAAAATACCAAAAAAAAAAACAATTTCTTTTCCTTTTAATTTTTATTAATTCATCGTTTAATTTAATTTTGCAAAAAGGGTCCAACGCCCTCGTTTTTAATTCGCATATTTATTTTATTTCTTATAATATTTATGTATCTCTCCCAAAGCCGTGTAACTAATTGCTCGCACTTTATTTTTCATTACTTTCTTTATTTTCCGTCAAATCGGGTTCAAGAAATTTTGGCGATGTGGACCCGCGCCTTTTGTAATAGCTTTAGAACTTTACTTTTCTCGCAATATTTTAACTGTTAAATCAAGGCATGAAAGAATGTATGGATAAAAATAAAAACAAACGCTAGATCACAATGACATGACAAAAGACAAAATATCTGAAAACGACACACAAATCGCACACATCACCCCTAGGGTACGCCTCACTGTTGCCTTGCCTCGAAAGGTGATCGTCGAGTAGAGGATGTCTTAGTAAGTCCTCATGATCCGGGAACCTAGCATGAGGGTAGCTTCTAAGGTGTCTTCCCATTGCTCTGGTGATCACCATGTCCCGAACCTCGAATTGACCCGAACACCTCCAACGGTGGTGCTACCTACCTCGCAATGGTGGGATGGCACTACTTTAAGGACATTTACACAGACAAATTCCTTAGGGTAGGTAGACGACTCTAGATACTTGCTCTAAATTCAAAAACAAATAAAAAATACTTTTCACACCGACACCTTTTCAAAAAGCTTTCGAAAGCAATTTTTCAAACACTCTTGAGGACCGATACAAGAGTCGAACTGAAATTTTCAAAGAAACTTTTTAAAACCCACAGTTGAAAAGCAAACAAACAATTTTGAAAACACAATGAGCAAGTATATAAGAGCCCATGGATAACCATGGATAGAAAGGGTGCTAACACCTTCCCTTTCTATAATCAACCTCCCGAACCGAGAGCAATCTCTATAAGGAATTTTTCTGTGCTTTTGTCCTTTCCATTTGGAGAAAATAAAAGACGGTGGCGACTCTTGCTTCCGCGACATTTTCGCGAACCAGCGTTAAACAGTCAGTTCCAGATCCACTGATCACACCTACCGTTAGAACAACTTGATATCATCCTTGGAATGAACTGGTTGGAATTCAACCAGGTTCATATCAACTGTTTTGCGAAGACGGTTATTTTTCCTGAAGAGGTTGGTGTCGAAGATGTGACTATGTCGGTTAAACAGATGAACCTAGCTGTGAAAGATGGTGCTGTGGTATTTATGTTGTATTCTGCAATAGAAGCGGAGGGAAAATCAAAGAGGGATGGATTTCCAGTGGTGAATGAATTTCCAGAGGTGTTTCCGAAAGACGTTAGTGAATTTCCACCTGAGAGGGAGGTAGAATTTACTATAGATTTGATTCCTGGAACTAGTCCGGTGTCGATGGCGCCTTACCGTATGTCGGCATCTGAATTAGCGGAGTTAAAGAAACAGTTGGAGGAGTTACTTGAGAAGAAATTTATTCGTCCGAGTGTTTCGCCGTGGGGTGCTCCGGTGTTGTTGGTTAAGAAGAAAGAAGGTTCAATGAGATTATGTGTTGATTACAGACAGTTGAATAAAGTTACAATCAAGAATCGGTATCCTTTACCGAGGATTGATGATTTGATGGATCAACTAGTTGGAGCTTGTGTATTTAGTAAGATTGATCTGAGATCTGGATATCATCAGATTCGTGTGAAGTCGGAAGATATTCAGAAAACTGCATTTAGAACGAGGTATGGACATTACGAGTATTCTGTTATGCCATTTGGAGTTACTGATGCACCTGGTGTTTTCATGGAGTATATGAACAGGATATTTCATCCGTATCTTGATAAGTTTGTGGTGGTGTTCATTGATGATATTCTAATTTATTCGAAGAGCGATGAAGAGCATGCAAAACATCTCAGAGTTGTGTTGGAATGGTTGAAAGAGAAGAAGCTTTATGTGAAGTTGTCCAAGTGTGAATTCTGGTTAAGCGAAGTAAGTTTTCTTGGCCATGTAATTTCCAAGAATGGAATTGCTGTGGATCTTACGAAGGTAGAAGCAGTATCTCAGTGGGAAGCGCCGAAGAATGTTTCTGAGATCCGTAGTTTTCTGGGTCTTGCAGGTTATTACAGGAAGTTTATAGAAGGATTTTCCAAATTAGCGTTACCGTTGACTAAGTTGACCAGGAAGGGTCAGATGTTTGTTTGGGATGTTGAATGTGAGAAAGGATTTCAAGAGCTGAAGAGGAGGTTGACAAGTGCTCCGATCTTGATTTTTCCAAATCCGACTAAGTCTTTTGTTGTGTATTGTGACACATCATTAATGGGATTAGGTGGTGTGTTGATGCAAGATAAGCAGGTGGTGGCTTATGCTTTGAGACAATTGAAAGTACATGAAATGAATTATCCGACTCATGATTTGGAGTTGGCAGCTGTTGTGTTTGTTTTGAAGTTGTGGAGGCATTATTTATATGGTTCTCGGTTTGAGGTGTTCAGTGATCACAAAAGTCTGAGGTATCTCTTTGATCAGAAAGAGTTGAATATGAGGCAGAGGAGATGGTTAGAATTTCTAAAGGATTATGATTTCGGTTTGAATTACCATCCTGGTAAGGCAAACGTTGTTGCGGATGCCTTGAGTAGGAAGTCCTTGCATATGTCGATGTTAATGGTCCGTGAGTTAGATTTGGTTAAGCAGTTCAGAGATTTAAGTTTGGTATGTGAAACTACTCCGAATAGTGTGAAATTGGGTATGTTGAAACTGACTAGTGGTATTCTGGAAGAAATTCGGAATGGACAGAAGTCCGATGTTGGGTTAGTTGATAAATTGACATTGATCAACCAAGGTCAAGGAGGCGAGTTTCGGATTGATGAGAATGGTGTTATGAGATTTGGTAATAGGGTGTGTGTTCCGGATGTTGCAGAGACTAGGAAGAGTATTTTGGAAGAAGGACATCATAGTGGATTGAGTATTCATCCTGGTGCTACTAAAATGTACCATGATTTGAAGAAGTTGTTTTGGTGGCCGGGAATGAAAAAGGAAATTGCTGAGTTTGTGCATGCTTGTTTGGTTTGTCAGAAGTCGAAGATTGAGCATCAGAAACCGTCAGGATTGATGGAACCGTTGTTTGTTCCGGAATGGAAATGAGATGGAATCTCTATGGATTTTGTGTCTGGTTTGCCAAGGACATCGAAGAATTGTGATTCTATCTGGGTTATTGTTGATCGGTTGACGAAATCTGCTCACTTTATTCCGATAAGAATGGATTATCCGATGGAAAGGTTGGCAGAATTGTATGTTGAGAAGATTGTGAGTTTGCACGGTATTCCTTCTAGTATTGTGTCGGATCGAGATCCGAGGTTTACATCTAAATTCTGGACGGGATTGCAAGAAGCTTTGGGTACTAAGTTGCGTTTGAGTTCCGCTTATCATCCACAGACAGATGGTCAGACGGAGAGAACGATTCAGTCGTTGGAAGATTTGTTAAGAGCTTGTGTGTTGGAGAAAGGTGGAGCTTGGGATAGTTATCTACCATTGGTTGAGTTTACCTACAACAATAGTTTTCATTCGAGCATTGGTATGGCTCCGTTTGAGGCATTGTATGGTAGGAGGTGTCAGACACTGTTGTGTTGGTATGAATCTGGAGAGAGTGATGTGATTGGACCGGAAATTGTCCAACAGACTTCGGAAAAGATTAAGATGATTTAGGAGAAGATGAGGACTTCTCAGAGTCGTCAGAAAAGTTATCACGATAAGAGGAGGAAAGATCTTGAGTTTAGCGAAGGAGAACATGTTTTTATGCGAGTTACTCCGATGACTGGTATTGGTCGAGCTTTGAAGTCAAAGAAGTTGACTCCATGTTTTATTGGTCCATTTCAGGTTACCAAGAGAGTTGGTAAAGTTGCTTATCAGATTGCTTTTCCGCCGTCACTTGCAAATTTGCATGATGTTTTTCATGTATCTCAGCTAAGGAAGTACATTGCTGATCCGTCTCATGAGATTCGGGTAGACGATATACATGTACGAGAGAATTTGACTGTGGAAGCGGTACCTGCGAGAATTGAGGATCGGAAGTTGAAACAGTTGTGGGGCAAGGAGATCGCCTTGGTAAGAGTGGCTTGGGGAGGACCAGCAGATGGAAATGTCACTTGGGAGCTGGAGAGCCAGATGAAGGACTCATATCCCGAACTGTTCGTCTAAGGTATGTTTTCGAGGACGAAAACTCTTTTAGTTGGGGAGAGTTGTGACACCCCAAATTAATTCATGTGTTAAATAATTAGGAATTTAATTATTAAATTAATTAAAGGCTTAATTAATAATATTTTGGATTAAATGGATGAATTAATTATGAAATTAAAAAGGAAGACCGGGGGGTGTAAGGTTGAATTAGAGGTGTGTGAAGTAAAAATCTCTACTAAATAATAACTAATTTATTTCTATGATTTGGAAAATAATAAAAGGAATATAAAAAGAAGAATAAAAAGAAAGAAAAAGAAGGTTATTTGGAAAGAAGCCATTGTACGTGAAATTGGAGAAGAGAAGAGAAGAGAGGAAAAAGCCAAACGCCGTGAATTCGAAGGATCATCGCGAGGTAAGGGGTGATTTCGATTAATTACTATGCCTTATAGATTTTGGGATCAATAGAATTGATTAAGCATGTTAGGAATCTTAATTTAGGATTTTCTAGGTTTGTAGAATTTGTCTATAATGTTGTCAAATTGTGTGGAATTGAACCAATTGCATGATATAGGATTGTTAGGAATGGTTGAATTGTGTTATTTGACATTATGTTGATGTTACTTGGGTGATTCTAGTGTTAATTGATGTGGTCATTTGTATGGGAATGAAAAGGAATGGATTGAGATACATAATGCTGTCAAAAATAGCAGTTTTTGGCTCTGCAGGTCGTGGGAACCGGTTCCCAGTGGGGAGGAACCGGGTTCCACTGTGTAAATGTACAAAAACTTGCAAAAATGCACGTAGGAACCGGTTCCTGTATAGGTAGGAACCGGGTTCCCATACAATTTCCGGAAGCGTGGTTTTTGAAACTTCGCAGGAACCGGTTCCTGTATATGTAGGAACCGGGTTCTGCTGTAACTTTTTGAAAAATATTAAACTTTGAAAATTCATAACTTTCAAACCGTAAGTCCGATTTGAGTGCCGTTTTCGGCAGTATTTCTTAAATTAAAAATACTATCTTATAAAATAAGAAAAATATTATTTTATGAAAATTATTTTAAAAAGAGTCGAATTCCCGATTTTTGTAAACTTTGGTATTTTGAGAATGATGTAGAATTGTTTGTAAATTGTTCTGATTTGGTGAATGAGAACTGATACTTATGTGTTGTGCCTGCTATCCATTATGATTGAGATGTGATCATGTGATATATTGGTTTTGGCATTATTTGGAATTATGTTGTGATCATATTCCGTTGATTTGATGTTGCATGCTGGTGATGTGCATGCATATGCATTGTTTTGGTGAAGTTAATTCCCATTGTGTGGAATTTGACTTGTATTACCGTTAACCGATACCGGGTGATGATGGGTGGTTAGGCTGGATTCGTGTCCGGGTGTTTATGGACGAATCGATGGTTGCTGTATCCGGTTGATGATGGATCAGTGTTGGGTGACTTGGTCACGTGATTGGTACCACATGCATTGTGTCTGCATTTGTGTTTGCATGGAATTGTAACATGTTAGGATGTCTTCCAGTGTTACAATTCTTTGGTTGATTATTGATTTGTGCATAATGACTTGTATGATTGAAACTGTGTGTTGAATCTGAATTTATGCTAAAATGGGTGAAATAATATGCTTGTAATATAATGTTGATTGAGAAGCTTATAATGCATGTTAATTATGAGAAATCTCACCCTTACTTTAATAATTTCAGATTAAAGTTAGCAGCTCAGGAGTTGGTGAGGATCTCTCTAGAGCTATGTTACTTTAAGTCCGCGTGTCAGTGTCGTGCTCTGATAGGTTGTAACACTGGGGGAAACGTTTGAATGATGAGTTTTATTTTATACTCTATTGTTTAATTTATGTTGGGAATACTTATTAAGTGAAGTTATTCCGGTTTTGAGACATTTCCGTTGTGTAGAACATGATGTTGATTTGAATATTTATCTTAATAATTCCTTCAGTAAAGCATGACAACTGCAAATTTGAGGTTTTTATATTTATCTTGAATTGTGACATCCCTGTTTTCCATGTTACTCTTATTTAATTAATATATTCGCGGGTTATTTAGAAGGGGTGTTACAACTACTGCCACTGAGTCGATAATCTTGGCCTGTTTGCCTTTGAGACCATCAATATCCTCGATCATTAGCACTTCTAATGGCTTAACAAAGTGTGCATCAACAACGTGTAAATGATCTGAGTCAACCTTCATGGAGATTTTTGATTTGTCACCAAATTTCAACCGACCATATTTCAGAGCCTTCTGAATCAAATCCCTGAAAAGAAAACATTGAGAAGTATTATGACCAAAAAAATTATGATACTTGCAGAAACCTCTTTTTTGTTTATGCTCTAATGGTGGATTTTTATTGCCTAGAGACACTATAATTTGACCATCTGAAACTAAAACATTAAATATTTCATCACATTTTGATACATCAAAAGTATATGTTTTAGTATTAGATTTATCATTTTTTGGTTCTTCAACCGTCTTTCCTTTTGACGGTCTTATAGGTTTACATGCATATGGAGGTTCGACTTTCAATTCAGCCACGTTAATTTCTCCTTTTTCCATGCATTCGTCTTCAGACTCTATAGAATAATCTTCTATGTCTACATAGGCCACTTTGCCTTTTCAATGATCCTTTGACACTCTAGCTTTTTCTGTTTTCAAACGTTCGACATATCGAACCTTATCAGCTAGTTGAGACATATCTGTAATAGATTGAGGATCAAACTTCTTACCATTGGAATAATCTAAGCCCCCAGCGGCCATTTCGACCAGCTCATGCTGAGGAACTCTAGTAAAGCATCTAGACTTTAGGACCCTAAACCTATTTAAATAATCCTCCATTGACTAAGATGACCTCCTCTTGGTTGAGGATAACTCCTTCAAACTTATCTTAGGCTGACCAACATAAAATAGCTCATGAAATATACCCTCAAGTTGTTCCAGAGTGCATATAGAATTTAGAGTCAATATTGTAAACCAAGTAAAAGCATTTTTGGTCAATGAATTAGGAAAATATCTTAATTTTAACCCCTTATCATTGGAAATATCTCCAGCTTATGTTTAGTACCTAGCGATGTATTCAATGGTTGATTCATTGGCATCACCAGCAAACTTGGTAAACTTAGACACCTTACATTCCCTAGGTAATTCTTCCTGTCAAATATAATTAGGCAAGGGCAGCGAATAATTAGGCCTCTGAAGGCCAACATTTACCCTAAATCGTGTTAATACTTCTACTACATTCACTATGTTGTTATGCCAAACTGTGGAATTTCTTAACACTCGATCAACATCTTGGTTCCTCCTAACTATGACCGGCCTAGGTTCGTACTGTTCAACGAATTCTTCCTCTTCATAAGTGGGTGCTTCCACTCTTCTAGGTCTAAAAGTACGCTCATTATTGCCTCCCTCTAGTTCTTTAAAATCCCTTAACGGCATGTGCCACGTTTGAGTTGGTTGGACCCCTAATGAGTCGATCAATCTACCTATTTGGTCAACTACAGGATTGGGGGAAACTCCCATTTGCTGAGTTAAGACATTTACTAACTCTAAATTACTCTCATTCATATGTTTCCTTAAAGCCATGACAGATGTAGTATTCAAAGATGGTGTCGACTGAGGGACATAACCAACACCACCTGGTCGATCGCCTGGGACATAATTGCCATGGTTTCCAGTGGCCACTGTGTTTTCTATATATATGGACAGTTTCGACTGTAACCCAACTGTTGTACCTCAAAATTTGCCCTCCCATTTCTCATTGATTTCTCATCATAAAGCCCTTGAAGCTCAAGATCCAGTTAGGGTTTCATCTGCTCAAGATTTCTCCTTGCACTGTTGACCCAAATTAGGGTTTGTGTTTGCACAAAGATGTTTTGACCTAAAATTCCTAATATGACTTTAATGCTTCATATTGGACTCCCAAGTTTATCCACATCAAGTTTCAAGTCTTGATTCCAAATTTTGCCCAGTCAATTGGACAGTTGACCTATAAATCAACTGTATTGGGGAAAAAGTCAATTGTGGCCAATTGACAGTCAAATCTCATGAAAATTGACCCACATCAACATTATGAACTCACATGGACCATTTGATCAAGTTTGGATCACAACTCCACAAGAAATTTGATCAGATCATCAAAAGGGCAAAATGGTCATTTTTAGGGTTTTGACTGCACAAAGGCAATTTTTGACTGTTTGACCTAGCCAATGGCAAACCAAGCTCACATATGGACTCAAGGACCCCATGGAATGGTCTTGACATGCTCAACAAGTTCAAAAGATCCCAAATACACAAGATTGACAGTTGAATTTCCCAGTCAATTGATCAATTTTGATTGTATACTGAAAAGTCAAACTTTGACTTTTTGGTCAAAATCAAGAGTCAAGATTCATTTTTCATCAAAACATGCCAAATCATGAAACTTGTTCATCAAGAAATCAAAAATTTCAAATTAGGGTTTGAAATGAAGATTTTTCATAACTTAGAATTTTTCTAAGTTATGAAAAACCCTAATTTTTTTTCTAACTTTGCCCCACTTTCTCACCAAGATTCATTTGGATTCAAGAAAAAGTCAAAACATGAAAGTTGTAGCCTATTGCATAATCTACAACTTTGATTCACAAAGTTTTCCCAAAAGAGGCTTGTATCTCAAGTTACAATTTTTGGAACAAGGGTACTAAACCATTCTTAACTTAGAGAAAATTTGACCTATTTTAGGCAAGGTTTTTACCTAACTTCAAGACCATTTTTCACATACTTCCACTTGGAATTTCAATTTTCATTTCAAAGATGGATTGTATTACACATTCCAAGCTTTCCAAAATGTCCAAGAACTCATCAAACAACCTCATGGTTAGGGAGAATCGAATTTGGCAAGTTGGGAAAAAGTCACTTTGATTCATGGCCATGTACATGTTCATAACTTGTGCAATTTTTCAAATCAGCATGCAAGTTGATTACAGGCCTCTAAACCATCCAACACTCATAAATTTAATGTAAACTCTTTGTGCCAAGACCATATTTTTTGTGCTCAAGCATTGCATAGTGGTTTAATCCCAAAATAGATAAAGCACTTTAACCATTTTTGCAAAAGTAAGCTTTATGTCAAAATGCAAATCCAAGAAGTACAGTTCAAATCCCCTTGGCACAAGTTTAGGAACTAATTACACTGATCAATGCCAAGGTTTGCAGCACATTAGGGGGGCCTCTACCTGTCTAAAAACCAACTTGACCTTTTTATGCTTAAGTGTGAAGAAACCTAGCATTTTGTACAACAACTTTCATCTCAGTTAAAGAACCCTTAAGCAAATACTTTGTACACATTCAAGAAATCCTAACTGAGCTAGAACACGACTCCAACACCTCCATTGCCCTCTAGAACACAAAACCACCCTCAAACTGCCCAAACAGAGCACCTGCTGCAGTTTGAGTGTCAACTCTCATCCCTTTCATGCATTCTTGCTAAAACCACATCAAACACATCCTACAACATCCCTTGAAGCTAATCCAAACATCAAACATGACCTGTAACACTCCCAGGCTACATCACCATTTTCACTTTCTTGTTTTGCAGCTGAAGTTCCATAGCTCGATTCAAAAGGTTTCAAGACAAAGTAAAGCTTGGAATAGCATCCCTGGACATCAAGGAAGCTGTACCAATCATCACCTTGCCCTGAAAACTCCTCCATTGCCAGACACGATTCCAACTGAGAAGGTATATTCATGAACTTCTAACTCTTAATGTAGGCATTGTTAGCTCTAGGTTTGTGAATAAAAAGTGTTCTACTCATGCCCCTGAATCTGTACATACCTTTACTTTTCATTTATTTTGCCTATGCTATGAGAATTTAAGGTCTGAATATTGATAAAAAGTTAGGTTAGGATTTGGGAATGATGAAATTCTCTCTCATTTCTGAGAGTTAGGATGAGTTCTTTACATATTCAGAATCGTGATTCAATGCTTAACATTTCTTATGTTGTAAGTTTGTGCAAAAGGTCAAGGAATCCAGATGTTTGAATTAGTGTACAGGCACGCGTTTTTGAATATTTTTCTGGCTGGAGGTTGAAGAAAGACTTGGTGGGCTGGGCCGGTTTTGCTACTTCTTTTCACACCCCATTTTTGCTTTTGAACCTCCCTGGCCCATTTTGATTTTTACTTATCATTTTCCATTTTTTCCTTTTGATTTCATTTCTATATTTTTATTTAAGTATGAAAAAATATAAAAAATCTTTTTTCTACATTTTTTGCATTTATTTTGATATTTATTAGTCTTATTTGGTTTTTGTGTATAAATAATATAAATACTATTATTTAGAATAACTAGGAAAAAATATTGCAAATATATTTTATTTCTGATTTTTATTTCATTTTTTCTTTTAAAAACATTTTATATCAAAAATACTTTTTTTATAAATATTAAATATTATTATTTTGTATAGATAATACACATTTAGAAAATAATACAAATATATATATATATATATATATATATATATATATATATATATATATATATATATATATATATATATATATATATATATATATATATATATATATATATATATATATATATATATATATATATATATATATATATATATATATATATATATATATATATATATATATATATATATATATATATATATATATATATATATATATATATATATATATATATATATATATATATATATATATATATATATATATATATATATATATATATATATATATATATATATATATATATATATATATATATTTATTAGAATATTTAGGACAAAATACAAAAATACATACATTTTTTATTTTATTAATATTTGACATAAAAAAATACTTTTTATAAATATACTTCATTTTTATTTTATTTTGTACATAATTATTAAATATTTGTATATATTAAATAATCAATACTTTTACTTAATAAAATTAGGGTTTCCCCTTAAAACATAAAAAACTCCAAAAAATAATACTTTTTATTTTTGTTTATTTGACATAAAAAATACTTTTTTCATACATATAAAAAACCCTTTTTGGGCATCTTGCATATTTATCTTATTTCTATTTAATTTGTGCAAATTAATTATCTTGTAAATAAATTCCAAATTGATGTAATAGCTAGGTTTAAATTCCTTGTCAAACCCCCCATTTGAACAGTTGTACCCCCCTTCCCATATTGTGTTGTAATAGCGTAGGAACTTTTATTTTCGCACTTTATTGCTTTCTAAATATACCATGTTAGAATTAGGGTTTGTATGCAAATAAAAACAACAAAATAGTTTGACCTAATTTCAAAGATAATCAAGCATGAAAATGGACAACACATATCACACTTGCACCCCTAGGGTATTCCACTTGTTGCCTTCAATAATGGGCCATATTGCATGTTAGGTCTCTTTGGGCAAAACAAACACAATTCAAATGATCATAGTCCCTCGATGACGCTTTCGAAAGTTGCCTAAAAATGATCAAGTCCCTTAAAGGAAAATTGCCCAAAGATACTTGACACCATTGCAATTATGGTCCAAACGATGACCCGCGCCCGTCCCTTTCACATCCTAACACAAGATTGTCCACCAAATGCAATGGTGGAACAAAATTGTTAAAAGGGTTGAAACATAACAAAAATCTTTGAGAACTTTAGGGTAGCTAGCTCTTAAGTACTTGTCAACTTGCAAAATAAAAACACTTGCCTATTTTTTAAACCACACTTCACAAACACTTTCAAAACCAACTTTCAAAAAAACCTTGAAACATCTTTTCAAAAAGACAAACACCTTTTGTAAAACATTCGAGTAAAGAATTGTTACAAGGGTAGCCTAGACAAGGCATCTTTTTTCAAAACATTTTTCAAAACCACACACAAAGCACCATTTCAAACAATTGAAAACCAAGGCAAGTTGATCTAAGCAAGTACCTAAGAGCCTATGGATAACCATGGATAGAAAGGGTGCTAATACCTTCCCTTTCTATAATCTACTCCCCGAACCCAAGAAAATATCTCAAAGGTTTTTGCTGTGCTTTTTAAACCTTTCCTTAGGATAAAATAAAAAGTCGGTGGCGACTCTTGCTCAACCGAAACATTTGTGAAAACAAACGCAAAACCATTAGTCAGTTCTCCCACCGTATCACACCAACCATCATGGAATAAGGCATACCATACTGGTAAAGGAAAAATGGTGACCCCAGACCCTTTGGAAAGAGTGGTTGATTTAGGTCAAATGGTGATATCCCTTGCCTAGGCTCTGTCATTGTGACTGTTGTCACTGAACTATGAACAACGGTCGATCTCATAGGAGATAAAACTTCCGCTTTGAGTTGTGGCGCTCAATGGTGTGATGTCCATATTTTGTGTAGAAATTTGCATATGTGCAGTGTTTGTGTCAGAGCATGGAATTTTAGACTTTGACAATTGTTTACCACTTTTTAAATTCACACACAAACGAATAGAACTACAAGAGACTTTGTAAAACCACACACAAATAAAAAATTATTAGCACTGTCCCACCGGGTGTATGTTGGATAGGATTTTCATAAAGAGAGAAATCCAAACCAAAAGTTAAAAAGATTCTTTTAAGAGTATTAAATTATGAGGAGTCGACTACACAAGCATGTCGACCATGGATGATCTCACAGGTAGTCGACCAAGGTTTCATAAGTGCAGTTGATAAGAGAAGGGTTCATGGTGAATAAATTGGGCCCAAGAGAGGTAAGAAGCCCAAAAGGGTTAAAAGTATCATAAGCGCCTAAACTGCAAAGGCGAAGCGTTATGGAGGGAAAACGTGGGATCATGGAGGGAAGTTATGAAGAACACGTGGCATGCAAGGAAACGAAGCCCACTTAAATAGTAGTTATTTCTGTATATTATAAATAAAGCACTTAATGCACTTTGTAAAGAGTCAAAATTTCACATTCTTGTACGCTAGTCACTCAGAGTAACCAAGAGAATGAGTGAAATGAGTCAGGAAAAGGCAATGTATGTTTGAACCAACCTATTTTCAATCTTTCTTTAATGTTATGTCATTACCTTTTACAATTTAAAATGATTTTTGCCCTATTTAATTTGTCTTTTATCAAGCCGTTTGGCTCTCAGTCGAATGAACCTTTTTGAAAACACTTTAACTATGCACACAAACTGAAGCACTATACTAAGATTCCCTGGTTGATCTCGCCAGTAAACTTGTTTTAAAGATCCAGCGTTGTTTACCAAATCCATAGGTAAACAAATTAGCACACCTGGTGGGACAATGCTAATATTTTCAGATATTATGTGTAGTCTCACAAAGTTTATTATAGTTAGTGTGTGTATGAATTTTAGAAGTGATAACATTTTTTCTAAGTCTAAAATTCCATGCTCTGACACAAACGCTGCACATACACAGATTTCTACACACAATGTGGATATCATACCAGTAAGTACCACAACTCAAAGCATGACAGTTTTATCTCCCGTAAGATCGACCGCAGTTCATGGTTCAATTACAACAGTCATAATGACAGAACATATGTGTTGTACCCTAAAATTTCCCCTCTCACTTATCAAGAATTTACTAACAAGATCTCCTTGGGCTCAAGACTGCACTAGGATTTGACTAGCTCAAGACACCTCCTCAAACACTGATGACCAAAACTAGGGTTTGAGTTTGCACAAGCATTTTTGAACTTTTAATGTCCCATGTGACTTTCATGGATCATCATGAACCCCCAAGATTAATCATGCCAAGTTTCAAGCCTTGAATCACATTTTTGCTTAGTCAATTCAGTAGTTGACCTAAATATCAGTTGTATTGGGAAAAAAGTGAACTATGGCCAATTTACAGTCAAACTTCATAATTTTTGATCCACATCAACATTTTAGACTCATATGTATCATTTGATCAATTTTGGATCACAATTCCTCAAGAAATTTGATCAAATCCCCAAAAGGGCAAAATGGTCAAAATTAGGGTTTTGATTGGAAAAGGGCAATTTTTTTTTTGACCTAGCAAATGGTCAATTGGTTTAAGGCATGATCTCAAGATCCCAATTGCATAATTTTGACCTAATGACATGGTTCAAAACATTGCAAGTCCATTGGATTGACAGATGAATTTTGCAGTCAACTGATTAAAAGTCAACTATATACTGAAAAGTCAAACTTTGACTTTTTAGTCAAATTCAAGTGCCAAGGATCACAATTCATCAAAAAATGTCAAAATATGAAACTTATTCATCAAGAAATCAAAAAGTCAAGATTTCATTTTGAAAAGTCAAAATTTCTAAACTTAGAAATTTTTCTATGTTGGAAATTTCATATTTTTTCATAACTTTGAGCCAAATTTTCACCATGATGCAAGATGATTCAAGAGAAACTTCCAACATGAAAGTTGTATATCTCCACAAAATCTAAAACTTTGTTTTACACAACTCCTTCCAAAAATGCTTGGATCTCAAGTTATAATTTTAAGAACATGTGGTCATGAAACTAAACACTTAGTGAAATTTTGCCCTAATTTAGTCAGGATTTTGACCTAACTTCATGGCACTTTTTCATATAGTTCCAAGGGGAATCTTTAAAATAAATTCAAATATGGGTTGTATAGCACATTTCAAGATTTCCAAAATGTCAAAGAACTCCTTGAGATCATTCTTGAGGAGGGAGAATCGAAGATATGATGTTAGGGTTTTGTCACTTGAATTACAAGTCATTTTTGATGAACACATGAACTAAATCCATGCTAGGCTGCATAATCCTTGCTTTGCAGACCTCAAACTTGTTTGTCACTCCATAATTAATGGTTTACACAACTGATTATGCCCTTATCCAAGTGTTTCAAGCTTTGTCCAAATCAATTTGCCATTTTAGGGAGAAAGTAACATATCCATTCTTGTAAAGCAAGCTTTATGCACAAAGTCAGCTTCTTGAGCTCCCAACTTGTTTTCCTTGATTACACTCCATCCACAAAGTCAGAAGGATTGTGTTTAAAGTAGTTAACAACTCTATGAACCAAGTATAAAGCATTGAAACTTGGTTTCTAAAAAAATCACATGTTATGCATAAACTTGTGATTTTGAATTCTGATCAACTAGAGCATTCGAAACTTGTTGCTTATAAATAAAGTCACTATTTGTGAGCTAGGGGACGAGATTTAACACCCTGAAACACTCCCAAATTCCCTCTAGCCAGAAATCGCACAAAAAACTCCATTAATACACAATTTTGACCTTAAACTTGTATCTCTCATTTCCCTCGCGCGCTTTCCCTCAAATTCATTCCTAAAGCTTCCTCATACCAAATACAGACCACCCCTGTCCCTATTTGAAAACTGTAACTCCATCTTCATCAACTTCCATAGCCAAACCGGAGCATTGCAGTTGGACTTCTCCAGGTCATTTCAGCCACTCTCAAATCAAGCAAACCATTACATTATCTTCCTAGGACCTCAAGGAAGCTAACCTGATCATCACCACTGCCTGAAACAAGCTCAAACTCTAAACACGATTTCCAGTTTTGAGGTAAGTTTTCTCAACTTGGAACTCTTCAACAGTCATTATTAATAGTTTATTTGCGAACAAAACATGTAGATATCATTTCCCTAAAGCTAACCATGTCCATAGTTTCCATTAATTTTACTTGAGCTTAGAGAATTTTGAAACTGAAATCTCTGAAATTTTTAGGGTTCAGATTAGGGCCATTAAAATTCATGCTTATCTTTGATCTATAGTTTTAATACTTTACATTTCTGGAATCATGAGAAAATTTGCTACAAGTTTCATGTTTACAATTTTTATTTTTTATGAGAAATGAGCAAGTTACAGATGGTCTGGCTGGAGGTTGAAGATGAAGTCTTCAGGGTGCATTTTGCCTTACATATTTATTGTTTTACTTGTATTAACAGATGTATAGCCACCCCAGTGGTAGAAGCGCGCGCCTGTAACCTACGGGACATGGGTTCCAGCCCCAGTGGTATCCTTTTCATTTTTCACATTTTTACTTTTATGATTTTTGTTGTTTTTGGCAGGCGCTGGGCCCTTTGGGCCTAGTTTATTTTTGTTTTTGCTAGCTGACCTCCCTGCTGACTAATGGCACCCCTGACCCAAGTTCATTTATTTTTTATTATTTATTTCATTTTTATTTTCTTTAATATTTTTCCAAATGTTAAAAAATCATAAAAAATACAAAAAAAAGATATATTTATATCTTTGATTTAGTTTATTTTATTTTTATCACAAAAATATTTTTATTAATTATAATTTATTTATTTTTTACTTATTATCTTGAAAATAAAAATAAAAATTAGGTTATTAGTTATTTTCTTCCATACTAATTTAAATACATTATTTTTGATATAAAAAAGACTAAAAATATTTTATAATGTTATAAATATTTTCAAGACATAAAAAATATATACTAAAAAAAAACCTTTTAAAACTTATTTTCTTTTGATTAATAGAACTAGGTTTTTATTCAAAATCATTCCTTAAACAAATTCTATTTTTATTAATTATTTTTCTTTAATTTAAATATATTAAGACAAAAATCCTTTTCTCTAAAAAATCAAACAAATATTCATTTTTCTTCACCCTCACATTATTGCGTACTTGTTCATTTTTGTACATTATTTATTCCAATTCCTTGTACATTAATACCGATTCAATTTGGTTGTAATAGATTAACTAGGTTTATATTCTTGCAAATCCCCATTGAATTTGTATACCCCCCTTCCCACAAATATTGTAATAGCGTAGTAACTTTAAATTTCGCAATTTATCGCTTTTATATAGCATGCTAGTAATTAGGGTTTGTATGGAAAGACTAAAACCAATATCTAGAAAACCCTAATTCAAGACAAAAACAAGCATGAAAATGATGCACTTGCACACAAACACCCCTAGGGTTATTCCACTTGGTTTCCTTATACAAAATGGTCATATTACACATGTGCGGTATCTTAGCAAAAACAACCAAATACAAGATCATAGTCCCTCGATGACGCTATCTAAGTTGCCTTACAAATGATCTTAGTCCCTCCAAAAGAATGCTAAGATACCTTGCAACATTGCTAATCATAGTTATACGATGACCCACGCCCGTGCCGTTTACATCCAAAGATAGGGTTGCTTACCAAATCAATGGTAAGACAACAATGTCAAAGGAAAAGGAAATGAACAACAAATACATTTGAGTAGGTAGATTGCTCCTAATTACTTGCTCCATTTCAAAAACAAACATCCTTTCTATTTTTAAAACAAACACCTACACTTTCAAAACATCTTACAAAACTTGAAAACATTTTTCAAAAGATCAACATCTTTGTATACATTTTTACGAACAAGAATCATTACAAAGATTGCCTAAACAATGACCTCTTTACAAAATACTTTTAAAAACCACACAAAGCACAATTTCAAACAAAAGCAAGTGATCTAGCAAGTAACTAAGAGCCCATGGAAAACCATGGATGAAAAGGGTGCTAATACCTTCCTTTTTCATAATCTACCTCCTGAACTCAAGAAATAATCTCAAAGGTCTTTCCTGTGCTTTTTCACATTTCCTTTTGGATAAAAGAAAAGTCGGTGGCGACTCTTGCTAACTGCAACATTTGCGAACAAACACAAAACACCCAAGTCAGATTTCCCACTGTATCACAGAACTGGCGACTCTGTTGGGGAAAATTTTAAAAGTGGGGTCACCTTAGGGTTAGATCATATTTACTTGCTTTCATTATTTGACTTGTATGCTTTACATTATGGTTCTTTTTTTGGGTTTGAATCCTCTACCCGAAGTTGGGATACCTTATAGGTAAGTAGCAATACATTGTGGAAACTGTGCGGGGTATACCGACATGGTCTAAGCAATAGCTATGCTAGTGCGACATATTTGTGGGTATCGGTAGACTTTAAGTTAATCAAAGAGAATACGGGGCCGCTGAGTGATGTCATAAAGCACTAATGAACTTCTAGAACCTTTAATTGACCAACTTGGCCTTTAGGATGTAGTGAACCGGCTTTGGTGCAGTCCGAAGTTGGTAGATACTCGATACTACACTCATTAAGGTTTGGTTTCTTGGGATATTTCGGTCGCCATGAAAGAGGCTTGTGCTGAAACAATGACCAAGGAAACAAACCATTGATATTGAGCTCCTTAGAACCCGGTTACTATTACTAGGACAGGTTGAGCCAACTAAACTTCAAGAGGGTACTTACTTATAAAACTCCATACAAGCCTAAACCTAAGGATTTGTTTGCTTTGTTTGTATATACATACTTGTACATAACATCATGAACATCATAACATCATACATATTCACTAACCATTTCAAGGATTTTGAGATTCATCTTTGTTCTTGTTTTGTAGGATATGGATTCTCTTCGCAGAAAAACTATTCAAGTCAACCTTGTAAGGGTCCCTCCACAACTTAAGGAGCTAGCTTCAAGGATTCCTGGAAACTCTCCATTCACCGAGAGACATGGTCGCCTACTTAACTTGGTCCCCTCTAACACAGATGAGGACATGATGAAGGTGCTCTTTCAGTTCTTTGATCCTTTACACCATTGCTTCACATTTCCCGACTATCAATTTGTGCCTACTTTGGAAGAATTCTCCCGGCTCTTGAGGATTCCCATTCTCAATTAAATACCTTCTAACGGTACAGAAAGAAACCCAAATCCAGAAGAGATTGCTCAAGCTCTACACTTGCACTCATCTGATGTCATAACTCATTGGGAAACAAGGAGTGGTGTTAAAGGTTTCCTAGCAAATTTCTTGTTCGAGAAAGCCCAAAACTGTTGGAACTCCTTGGATCTGCAAGCCTTTGAGGAAATTGTGGCTCTCCTCATCTACGAGATGGTTTTGTTTCCAAATCCTGACCAACTCATAGATATGAACACCGTCAAAATCTTCATATCTCGCAACCCGGTGCCTACATTGCTGGGGGATATCCTACACTCTTTTCACACTCGCACAATGAGGAAAAGAGGTGTCCTTATGTGTTGCACTCCTCTCTTGGAAAGATGGTTTATTTCATATCTTCCCAAATCTATATTAAAGAACGAGCAAGGTTCAAGGTGGTCACAAAGGTTGATGACGCTCAAACATTCAGACATTCATTGGTGCTCTCGAGCCATAGAGAATGTTACTATTGTCGACCACTGTGGAGAATTTCCTAATGTCCCTTTACTTGGAATTAGGGGAGGTATCACCTATAACCCCTGCTTAGCTTTAAGACAGTTTGGTTACGCCCTAAGGGATGGCCCATACGAGATGCTAATTCAAGGTTTGGTATTTGACTACGACAACGACGATCAAGGCCTTCTCCATAGATTTATCCGAGCTTGGAGGATGTTAAACAAGGTAGATAACAAGAATTTTAGGCACAAGAATTCCATCCCTCTTGAGACTTACCTCAAATGGGTATGAACTCGTGCTTAGAGCCTTATGATTCCTTACCCCTCCATTCTCCCGGTAATCATTGAGCCTGTCATGGAAGGAGATGTTCCATACACTATTCTACATCCTGACATACCCACCTCTCTTGAAGACTTACAAAGAGATTAGATACAACTCAAGGGGGAGCGAGATAATTTTGAAGCCCAATTCTACATAAGCGAGAAGAAGGTTTTGGAACTCACTAGGCTACTTCATAAGGAGCAGACTCCGAATGCTTACATTGCTCCAAAGAGGATGCATGCTACCTTTCTATCTTAGATTTTCTTGTATTTGTTTTTCCCAAGAAGGCATTGATGTACTCAAAACTTTAAATTATTAATATAACGTGTGTTTCCTTTTTGTCTAAACAAATTTGAATTTTAAAATCCTTGAAATCATTGCATACGCACTTATCATTCATCATAACATAAACAAGTTTATTACAACAAGTCTCCTCATCTCTCTACTGTTTATTTCAGTAAGATGGATCTCGAGGAAACGGTGAAGGACCTCCAAGCTCAGAATACACAGTTCCAACAGTTGTTCTTAACTCTGGCCAAAGGACAAGAAGAGTTGAAGACCTTGCTGGTTGAGGAAAAAAAAGAAGACGAAGAAGATAACCGGAATTCTAAACATGGGAAGAAGATTCCAAGGGAAGACAAGAAGGGCCTTAGACTTCACAACGACATCCGGCGAGAAAGACAATCAAGCCGGGAAGGGCAAGGAAATAGTTGTTCAGTCTGATTCAGAGGAGGAAGAGGAAGAAGAAGACTGTTCTGAAGAACAATACCCTCCGAACGACGACAAGTATAAGCATCTAGAATAACAGTTGAGTGTAATGGAAATCCAAAAAGTTCCTGGATTGGACTTTGAGGAGTTGGGACTGGTATCATGAATTGTCATTCCTCCAAAATTCAAAGCACCCGTGTTCACTAGATATGACGGAGTTTCATGCCCTAAAATTCATCTCCGGTCTTATGTAAGGAAAATCCAACCCCACACCGTTGAAAAAGATTTATGTGTACACTTCTTCCATGACAGTCTGTATGGAACTCAACTTGATTGGTTTTATCAGCAAGAAAGAGCCAATGTTCATAACTGGGAAGATCTTGTTGCAGCCTTTTACAAGCAATACCAATACAATGCTGATCTCGCACCTACCCGTACTCAACTCCAGAGTATGGCCATGGTTTCAAGTGAAGGCTTTAAGGACTATGTGCAAAAATGGAGAGATTTGGCCGGAAGGGTTCAACCTCCTCTATCTGAAAGAGAGTTGGTAGACATGTTTTTGGGCACCTTGTCTGGTCCCTTATTCAATTACCTAATTGGGAGTTCATCGGCAGGTTTTACTGAACTGGTATTGACCGGAGAAAGGGTAGAAGCCGAGATAAAAAGTGGAAAGATTCAAAAAGATGCATCCTCTGCTGCTGTAAGGAAGCCATTTATCAGAAAGAAAGAAGTGGTTACTGTTTATTCTCAGAGAAATCAAGATAGGGCCGAACGCCGTCCAATGGTAGGGGCTGTTATGATTCCTAAACCTGCGCCTGATCAACAAAGAAACAACCAACCAAGAATGAAAAGACCAGTCAGACAGTTCACCAAAATTAACATGACCCTATCTCAAGTATTGCCACATCTGGTAAGATCCAATCTAGTGACCTTAAAAGAAGCTCCAAAGAACCCTAACACAATATCTCCTCACTATCATCCTAATGCCCGCTGTGCATACCATTCTGAGAGTCCCGACCATGACACTAAAAACTATTGGGCTCTAAAGAACAAAGTACAAGACCTCCTTGAAGCCAAAGAGATTGAATTTGATGCGCCAGAAAAGCCCAATGTCATTTCTTCCCCTATGCCCAAACATGTCCATACTACCAACACCATTGAGGAAGATATGTTTGTTACTTCAGTCGATGAACTTATGACCCCACTCCTGATTATCAAAAAGAACTTATTGAATGCCAAGGTTTTCCCAGGCTGTGATGAAAGCTGTCATTTCTGTTTGTCCTCACCAACCAACTATCCTTTGTTGAAAGCAGGCGTTCAGTGCCTAATAGACAACAAGGAAACTTTGTTCGAAAAGACTTCTGTTCCACCTGTTTCTTATAATGATGTTTCCATCGTGACCATTTTCGACAATTCTTCCAGGGTCTCCACCAAAAGACCCGTTAGAATTAAATCAGTTCCAAAAGTAGCTCCTTTGATAATTACAATTCCTGGACCAGTCCCATATTTGTCAGACAAAACCGTACCATGGAATTATGGAGGGGATGTCTACTACTATGATATCAAGCAAGATTGGCCAGCTACCGAAGATTCAAGTTCTGAGAAGATTGACTCCGATATCAGTAATATTGCAGGGACTAGCAAGATTACCTGAAGCGGAAGGATATTCTCTCCATAAATTGCTCCTACAAAAGAAGTTTCTGGACCCATAATCATTCCTGTTGTTGTTGCTCCTCCAAAGGTTATTTCCAGTCCCACAATCATCTCTGCTAATACTCCAACTGACAAAGTTGATACAACCCCTGTTATCACTCCTACTGACATTCCTGCTACCGAGTCAGCCGAGATTCAAGGTAAAAGTATTCTGATTGAGCCTGTCCAGACAAAGGCACAATCATTGGCTATCCCTGAGACCTCCCGGAAAGAGATGGAGGAAATTCTAATGATCATAAAAAGAAGCGAATACAATATAGTTGAGCAAATGGGGCAAACTCCATCTAAAATTTCCATGCTGGCTTTACTATAATGTTCCGAGGCGCGTGCAAAGGCCTTGGTGAAATTCCTATAAATTGCCCATGTACCCCAAGAAACATCTACTGACCAGTTCCAAGACTGTGTAGCCAGCTTGACTGCAGATAATGGTCTAGGTTTTTCGGATGTTGATTTAACACCGAGAGGGAGGAAGCATAATGAGGCACTGCATGTCTCAGTGGAATGCAATGGCACAACCTTGGCTCATGTTTTGGTGGACATTGGCTCGTCTCTGAATGTATTACCTAAAAAGGCTCTTGATAGGCTTGACTGTGAGGGATTCACATTGAAACCAAACAATATAGTAGTGAGGGCTTTTGACGGCTCAAAAAGAATGGTGCATGGGGAAGTGGATATCCCTATAAAGGTTAGAACCGAAACATTTGATTTAACTTTTTATGTAATGGATATTCTCCCTTCATACTCCTTCTTGCTAGGCCGACCATGGATTCACAATTCTGGCGCTGTTACTTCTACGTTACACCAAATGCTAAAGTATCTGATTCAAGGGAAGATTATCACTGTTCATGGCGAAGAAGAGTATATGATCAACCATCTCAATTCCTTCAGATATGTGGAGTTAGATGGTGAATTTATTGAAACTCCATTCCGTTGTACCCCAAAATTTGCCCTCCCATTTCCTCAACATTTTCTCATCACAAGACCCTTGGAGCTCAGGATCAAGTTAGGATTTGCTCTGCTCAAGACTTCTCCTTGCACTGTTGACCCAAATTAGGGTTTGAGGTTGCACAAAGATGTTTTGACCTAAAAGGCCCAAAGTGACTTTCATGCTTCATGTTGGACTCACAAGTTTATCCATACCAAGTTTCAAGCCTTGATTCCAATCTTTGCCCAGTCAATTAGACAGTTGACCTAGAAATCAACTGTATTGGGGAAAAAAGTCAACGGTGGTCAATTGACAGTCAAACCTCATGATTTTTGACTCACATCAACATTATGAAGTCATATGGACCATTTGATCAAGTTTGGATCACAATTCCACAAGAAATTTGATCAGATCACCAAAAGGGCAAAATGGTCATTTTTAGGGTTTTGACTGCACAAAGGCAATTTTTGACTGTTTAACCTAGCCAATGGCAAACCAAGCTCACATATGGACTCAAGGACCCAATGGCATTGTCTTGACATGTTCAAAAAATTCAAAAGATCCCAAATGCACAAGATTGACAGATGAATTTTCTAGTCAACTGAGCCAATTTTGACTGTATACTGAAAAGTCAAACTTTGACTTTTTGGTCAAAATCAAGTGTCAAGATTCATTTTTCATCAAAACATGTCAAATCATGAAACTTGTTCATCAAGAAATCAAAAATTACAAATTAGGGTTTGAAATGAAGAATTTTCATAACTTCGAATTTTTCTAAGTTATGAAAATCCCTAATTTTTTCCTAACTTTGTCCCTTTTTTTCATCAAGATACATTTGGATTCAAGGAAAACTCAAAACATTAAAGTTATAGTCCAATGCAAAATCTACAACTTTGATGCACAAAGTTTCTTCAAAAGAATCTTGTAGCTCAAGTTATGATTTTTGGAACAAGGGTGCAAAACATTTTTTAACAGAAAAATTTTGACCTATTTTAGGCAGGATTTTTGCCTAACTTCATGGCCACTTTTCACATGCTTCCACTTGGAATCTCAACTTTCATTACAAAGATGGATTGTAGTGAAAATTCCAAGCTTTCCAAAATGTCCAAGAACTCATCAAACACCCTTGTGGTCAGGGAGAATCGAATTTGGCAATATGGGCAAAAGTCACTTTGTTCATGAGCCATTTCCATGTTCATAACTTGTGCAATTTTTCAAATCAGCATGAGCAAGCTAGTTACAGGCCTCTAATCCTTTTCTTACTCAATAATTAAATGCCAATCCATTGTGCCAAGGCATTATTTTGTGCATTTGGTCATTGTATGAAGAATTAAGCCTTAATTAGAAAAAGCACTTTATCCCTTTTTGAAAAGTATGGCTTTATGTCAAGTTTGCAAATCAAGAAGTACAATGCAAATCTTTTTGGAACAAGTTCAGGGACATAATACACTGATCAAGAGGGATTGAGGCAGCATGTTTAGGGGGCCTGCATAAGTCTAGAAACCAACTTGCCAAACTTTGCTTAAGTTAGAAGAAACATTGCATAACTTAACACAACTCACATTGCTGCAACCACAAGCCTAGACAAACTTGTTGAACACATTCCATAAATCAAACCTGAGCTAAGGCACGAGCTAACTACCTTCCATACCTCCCTAAACCTCAAAACACCATTGTACTGCACAAAAACAGGGCATCCCTGCAGTTTGAGGTCCACAACTCAATCCACTCGCGCGCCCTGGTCAAAACCAGTTTCTACACACTCCATACCACCTATACAAACTATCCCAAGCATTGGACACGACCTGTAACACCTCTAACCAACTTCACCATTTTCACTTTTTCTGTTTTGCAGGTTGACTTCCATAGCTTGATTCATATGGTTTCAAAGCAAGCTAAAGGTTGGAGAAGCATCCCTGACCTTCAAGCAAGCTGTACAAGTCCTCACATTGCACTGAAAGTACCTCCATTGCCAGACACGATCCAAGCTGAACAGGTAAGTTCATGGACTTCTATCTCTCAATCTAGGAAGAGTTAGCTTTAAGTTTATGAATGAAAAATGCTCTACTCATGGCCCTGAAGCTACACATATAATCACTTTGCATTTATGTTGTGTGTACTGAGAGAATTTGGAACCTGAACATTAGAAAAAACTTAGGTCAAGAATTAGGGATGGAGAAATTCTCTCTCATTTCTGAGAGTTAAGTTAAGTTTTTTATATGTCTGGATTCGTCTCTTGATGCTCTACATTTCTTGTGTTATGAGTTTTACTTGAAAGTCCAGGAATCAGGAGTTAGGAAACGCGCGTTGTTGTTGTTCAAACCAATCTGGAGGTTGAAGACAAAGTCTTCCTGGGCTGGGCCTGACTTGTGCTTTCTTTTTGCACCACATTCTCACACATGCACCCCCTTGGCCCATTGCATTTTATTTTCATTACTTTTGACTTTTGATTTTTGTTTCTGACTTATTTATTTTTGTCAAAGCATAAAAAATATTAAAAATATTTTTCTCACATTTTTTTGCATTTTTTTGACATTTATTTTGTTTCATTTAGTTTTATATGTAAATAAATATATAATATACTTTTTATTTAAAGTACTAAAAACAATACAAAATACACTTATTTTCTAATTTTATTTTCTTTTATCTTTTGAAAACATTTTATAAAAAATATACTTTTTTTGTAAATATTAAATATTTTATTTTTTGTACATAGTTAATATATTTATTAAATAATAAATACTTATATATTTATTAGTATATTTAGGTTAAAAACATAAAAATAATACATTTTTATTTTTTATTAATATTTGACTTGGAAAATCATTTTTTTTACAATATACTTTCTTTTTATTTATTTCTTATACATAATTAATAAATATTGCATACATTAAATAATAAACATTTTATTTAGCAAAATTAGGGTTTTTCCCTAAAACATCAAAAAATACCAAAAATTAATCCTTTTTATTTTGTTTATTTGTCACATAAAAAACACTTTTACATACATATAAAAAGTCATTTTTTTTTGCATCTTGCATATTTATTGTATTTTTGTTTAATTGTTGTATATTAAATAAATTGTATAATTCAATTTGGATGTAATAGTTTAGGTTTTAATTTCTTGCTAAAATATCCCCATTTGAACATTTGTACCCCCCATCCCATAATTTGTGTTGTAATAATTTAGGACCTTTAAATTCCGCATTTAAAAGCTTTCTAAATATGCCATGATAAAATTAGGGTTTGTATGCAAAAAAATCAACCAAAACAAATAGCTTGACCTAATTCCAAGATAAAAGCATGAAAATGAACAAACACCAATCACACTTGCACCCCTTAGGGTTACTCCACTTGTTGCCTTCAATAATGGGCCATGTTGCATGTTAGGTATCTTTGGAAAAACAAAACAAATTCAAATGATCATAGTCCCTCGATGACGCTTTCAAAAGTTGCCTAAAAATGATCAAGTCCCTTAAAGGAAAAAAAATTGCCCAAAGATATTTGGCACCATTGCAATCATGGTCTAAACGATGACCCGCGCCCGTCCCGTTCACATCCTAACACAAGATTGTCCACCAAATACAATGGTGGAACAAAATTGTTAAAAGGGTTAAAACATAGCAAAGATCTTTGAGAAATTTAGGGTAGATAGCTCTTGGTTACTTGCCAACTTGCAAAACAAAAACACTTGCCTATTTTTCAAAACCACACATTACAACACACTTTCAAAACACACTTTCAAAAACATTGAAAGCTTTTCAAAAGACATACATCTTTGTATACATCCCAACATGGATCATTACAAAGGTTGCCAACACATTGGTCTCTTTTCAAAACATTTTCAAACCCACACACAAAGCACCATTTCAAACAATTGAAAATCAAGGCAAGTTGATCTAAGCAAATAACTAAGAGCCCATGGATAACCATGGATAGAAAGGGTGCTAATACCTTCCCTTTCTATAATCTACTCCCCGAACCCAAGAAAACATCTCAAAGGTTTTTGCTGTGCTTTTTAACCTTTCCTTAGGATAAAATAAAAAGTCGGTGGCGACTCTTGCTCAAACGAAACATTTGTGAAAACAAACGCAAAACCTCAAGTCAGTTCTCCCACCGTATCACAGAACTGGCGACTCTGCTAGGGAGAACTTTAAAGTGGAGTAACCTTAGGGCCTAGATCACCCTCTTGCATGACTAATTGTTTGCTTTGATTGCTTTATATCTTGGCTCTCTTGTTTGGGTTTGCAATCTTACACCCGAATTTGGGGAAACATTCATAGATAGCAATACGTTGTGGAAACTGTGCGGGGTATACCGACACGGTTGAAGCAATAGATATATTAGTGCGACATATTTGTGAGTACCGGTAACCCTTGAGTTCAATCAAGGAGAGTACGGGGCCGCTGAGTGATGTCACTAAGCACTAATGACCTAGAACCTTACTTGACCATCTTGGCCTTTCATTAGGGGTAGTGAGATGACCGGCTTTGGTGCAGTCCGAAGTTGGTAGATACTCGACACTACACTCATTAAGGGTTATTTTCTTGGAATATTTTGGTAGCTAGTTAAGTGGCTAAACCAAAACAATGAACATGGAAAACAATCCAATGATATTGAGCTCCTTAGAACCCGGTTACTATTTATAGGACAGGTTTTTAAGCCAACTTCACTCAAGAGGGTACTTACCTATGAAACCCCATGCAAGCCTGAAACTAGGGTTTGATGTGAATTGCTTGTACATATGTTTTGTGCATACATCATGAACATCATAAAGCATCATATGCATTCACTAACCATTTCAAGGGTTTAGATCTTCATCTTTGTTCTTGTTTTGTAGGTCATGGAAATTCCTCGCAGGAAAACTATCTAAGTTAACCTTGTGAGAATCCCTCCTCAACTCAAGGAGCTCACATCCAGAATTCCGGAAAGCTCTCCCTTCAGTGAAAGACATGGTAGACTGCTCAGCCTAGTCAACACCAGCATTGAAGAGGACATGGTAAAGGTGTTGTTCCAGTTCTTTGACCCCCTTCACCACTGTTTCACTTTCCCCGACTACCAATTGGTGCCCACTTTGGAGGAATTTTCTCAACTCCTGAGAATTCCTATCCTTAATCAACTACCTTTCAACGGTACGGAAAAGGAACCAAAGCCTGAAGATGTTTCTCAAGCACTACACTTGCAACCATCTGACATCAAGGGGAATTGGGAAACTAGAAGCGGTGTCAAAGGCTTCTTGGCAAAATTCTTGTTTGAGAAGGCACAAGAGTGTTGGAATTCATTGGACCTACAAGCCTTTGAAGAAATTGTGACACTCCTCATTTATGGGTTGGTCTGGTTCCCAAATCCTGACCAGCTTGTAGATGTCAACACCGTCAAGATCTTCTTATCCAGAAATCCAATACCAACATTGCTTGGGGACATTCTTCACTCATTTTACACACGAACAATGAGAAAGAGGGGTGTTCTCATGTGCTGTACTCCTCTCCTTGCAAGGTGGTTTATTTCGCACCTTCCATAATCTGTCTTGAAGAATGACCAAGGATTAAGGTGGTCACAACGGTTGATGACCCTCACTCACTCTGATATACATTGGTGTTCTCGATCCAGAGAAAATGTCATCCTCGTCGATCATTGTGGAGAGTTCCCTAATGTTCCATTGCTTGGCATTAGAGGAGGCATTACCTACAACCCTTGTCTAGCCTTGAGACAATTTGGATATGCATGGAGGGATGACCCTCACGACATGTTGATTCCTGACCTAGTTTTTAACTTCGACAACGATGCGCAAGGACTTCGGCAAAGATTCATCAGAGCTTGGAGGATGCCTAACAAGGTTGACAGCAAGACACTGGGACACAAGAACTCCATCCCTCTTGAGCCTTATCTCAAGTGGGTGCGAACCCGAGCTCAGAGTCTAATGATGCCTTATCCTCATGTTCTCCCTGTGATTAAAGAGCCCGTTAAGAAAGGAGAGGTTCCCTACACCATCCTATATCCTGACATGCCTACATCGTGGGAGGAGATGCAGAAGAGTTGGATCCAACTCAAGGAGGAACGGAACACTTTTGAAGCCAGCTTCTACGCCAGCGAGAAGAAGGTTTTGGAGCTTGCCCGCCGACTCCATGAGGAAGAGACCCTCAACACCTACATCGCACTAAAGAGGATGCGCAACGTCTTTTTACCTTGAGAAGTTTTTTGTAATATTTGGCCCATGGGGCATTTATGTACTGACAAATTTCTTCTTATTAATATGACGTGCGTTCTTTTTGTTTGCAACAATTTTGAATTTGCTAAATCCTTGAATGCATTGCATACATAAGCATATCAATCATCATACGCATAAGCAGGTCTCCACACCAGGTTTCCTTATCTTTCTGCTGTTTATTTCAGTAAGATGGATCTCAAACAGACAGTCAAGGACTTACAGTCTCAGAACTCACAGTTTCAACAACTCCTGATGACCTTGGCTAAGGGTCAGGAGGATCTAAAGGCCCTGCTGGGGAACAAAGACCAAGTGAAAAAGAAGAAGAAGAGAATCGGGGTGGCTACCCTAGGAAGAAGGTTTGAGGGTGAAGACAGAAGAGTCCTTGAATTTCCCCCTACATCTGAAGAGGGAACCAGTAAAGGGAATGCGGCTGCAGTACCTTCCGAATCCGAGGTTGAAGAAGAGGAGGCTGAAGAGGACGAAGACTACTCTGATCAACAATACCCGCCCGCCGATGATAAGTACAAAGGTTTGGAAGACAGGTTGGCAGCTATGGAGCTGCAGAGAGTTCCCGACTTAGATTTCGAAGATTTGGGATTAGTTGCTGGAATTGTGATCCCCCCGAAGTTCAAAGTTCCAGGTTTTGCAAGATATGACGGGCTATCCTGCCCGAAGATGCATCTCAGATCATATGTAAGGAAGATCCAACCTTACACTACAGACAAGAACCTGTGGATCCATTTCTTTCAGGATAGCCTTTCGGGGGCTCAACTCGAGTGGTTCTATCAGCTGGATGGAACCAGTATCCGAAACTGGGAGGACTTGGCTACTGCATTTTATAAACAGTATCAGTACAATTCTGACCTCGCTCCCACGCGTACCCAACTCCAGGGTATGTCACTAGGGACGGGCGAAGGATTCAAGGAGTATGCGCAAAAGTGGAGAGACCTGGATGGTAGGGTGCAACCACCTTTGACTGACCGTGAACTTGTTGACATGTTCTTAGGGACCTTGTCTGGTCCGTTCTTCAACCATCTGATTGGTAATTCTTCTGCTGGGTTTACAGATTTGATCTTGACTGGTGAGAGAATAGAAGCTGGTATCAAGTCAGGGAAGATACAGAAAGGTGCCTCCGCGAGTATTGAGAAGAAGCCCTTCAAAAAGGAAGCAAGTGCTATTTATGGTCCTAGAAGACAAGTTAAGCCGGAACGCCGCCAAGCTATCAATGCATTGGTAATCTCAAAACCTGTTGCTGCTCCTCAGCAATTCAACCAACCAAGGGGAGAGAGACCCAAAAGGCAGTACACTCGGCTTAGTATGACCCTGTCTCAGATATTGCCGCAACTACTGTCAACCAACCTGGTAACTGTCAAAGAAGCTCCGAAAGTAGTGAACACAACTTCTCCAAAGTACAACCCCAACGCCCGTTGCGCTTATCACTCTGATAGCCCCGGGCATACTACGGACGATTGCTGGGCTCTGAGGAATAAGGTTCAAGACCTTATTGATGCTAAGGAAATACAGTTTGAGGCGCCCGAAAGGCCCAATGTTGTGACTGCTCCCATGCCCCATCATGGAGTGAATGTTGTGGAAGAAGACCGATATGTAGCCTCCGTGGAAGAGATTGTTACTCCGTTATCAACTATTAAAAGGAATCTGTTGCTAGCCGGTTTATTTCCGGGATGTGGTGAAGATTGCCTTCTATGTGCTGTTTCGCCTGTTGGTTGTCCGTTGCTGAAATCAGGTATCCAAAGCCTGATGGATAGAAAAGAAATCTTGTTCGAGAAGATTGCTGTTCCTGCCGAAGAAGTTTCTATTGTCACTATTTTCAACAAACCTCCCAAGGCTCCTTCAAAGAAGCCTGTCAAAATCATGTCCACTCAGAAAATTGCTCCTATCATCATTACTGTTTCGGGGCCCCTCCCTTATACATCCGACAAAGCTGTCCCATGGCACTATGGGGCAGATGTTTATATTCTTGGAGTAAAGCAAGAGTTTGATACAAGTACCGGTGTCAGTAACATCACCGGGCCTGCCAAAATTACTCGCAGTGGTAGGCTGTTCTCACCAGATATTGCGCCACCAGCTATTCAGAATCCTCTTATCATCACACCTGCAAGTGTGCCTGTTCCCCTTCCTAATCAAGTTCCTGTTTCTACCCCTGCTGCCGAGTCCTCTGATGCTCGGGGCAAAGGGATTGCTACTGATTTGCCTTCCCTGACGGAGGCACCGAAGACAACCACTGTTGAAGCCTCCCAGCAAGAGATGGAGGAGATCCTCAAGATTATCAAGAAAAGTGATTTCAATGTCGTTGAGCAACTGGGGCACACCCCATCAAATATTTCTATGCTATCATTGTTGTTGTGTTCGGAGGCCCATGCCAAGGCCCTGATCTCCTTCCTGAAGATGGCCCATGTGCCGCAAGAAACATCTGCTGATCAATTTACTGATTGTGTGGCCAACTTGACTGCCGATAATGGTTTGGGCTTCTCTGACGCCGATCTGACCGCCAAAGGAAAGAACCATAATGACGCCCTGCATGTCTCCATCGAATGCAGGGGCACTACTCTTGCCCATGTGTTGGTAGACACCGGTTCTTCACTGAACGTATTACCCAAGAAAGCCCTAGACAGGCTGGATTGTGAGGGTCTGGAGCTCAAACCGAGTAACATTGTTGTCCGAGCCTTTGACGGTTCGAAAAGGATGGTACATGGTGAAGTTGACATTCCAATCAGGGTTGGTTCTCAAGTTTTTGATTCAATTTTCTATGTGATGGACATCCGTCCATCCTACTCTTGTTTGCTGGGCCGTCCATGGATCCACAAGGCTGGAGCTGTGACCTCCACACTACATCAGAAGCTTAAGTATCCAGTCAGAGGGAAAATTGTTACAGTTCAGGGGGAGGAAGAGTACATGGTCAGCCACCTCAACTCGTTCCGGTACATAGAGATGGATGGGGAATTTGTTGAAACCCCCTTTCAACACTTTGAAGAGGTGCCTCAGACATTGGCATCAGCTGAAACTGTGATTGAAGACCCTCCTTTGAAGATGGCTTCCTTAAAGGATGCCCGGGCTGTGATTGAGAAGGGTGAGTGTGCAAACTGAGGCCGACTTCCCGACTTTACTTCGAAGACCAACAAGTTTGGTTTGGGCTTCACTGCAGAGGCTCAGAGGGCTGTTCGCAAAGCAAGGATTGGAAGACCTCCTGTGTTCATCACCAACCCGGGAGTGAATGCTATTGGAGACGAAATGGAGGAATCAGAATTCGACAGCTGGATCTACCCAACAACCGACAGTGGACCAAGCAACTGGACTGTCAAAGACTTCACACCTATTACTTTTGTCACTCAGTAATGAACTCTTTTGTTTTCAATTTGTAACAAACAATATGTTGAAACTTTTATGGCTCGGTGTCCTACCCGGGGCACCGTGGCTCCATTTGTGAGGGCTTTTGTATGACATTTTCATATATCATTAATCAAAACATTGGACGTTTGTTGCATTTCAAAATCTTGCGCTCCTTTTCTTTCTTTATTATATATTGCAAAACAGCTATATTTACACACAATCACTTATACAGGTTCCAATCCACTCTGGATCTCACTGGTAACGACTCTGCTACTGCCAATTATGACTTCGAAAATCTGATCAACTTAGCCAAAGACGAAGGTGAAGATGATTGCGAAGTGCCTGTTGAACTTGCAAGACTGCTACTCCAGGAAGAGAGGGCCATTCAGCCACATGAAGAGCCAGTGGAAACAGTAAATCTGGGTACTGAGACAGACAGAAAGGAAGTCAAGATTGGTGCCAATCTAGAGCTTAGTGTGAAACAACGGTTGATTCAGATGCTGCATGACTATGTGGAAATCTTTGCCTGGTCTTACGAAGACATGCCTGGGTTGGATACCGACATTGTGGTTCATCACTTGCCTACCAAGGAAGATTGCCCTCCGGTAAAATAGAAGGTCCGCCGTATGCGCCCAGAGATGTACGAGAAAATCAAAGCTGAGGTTATGAAACAATTTGATGCCAGGTTTCTAGCAGTAACTTCTTACCCTCAGTGGATTGCCAACGTGGTTCCAGTGCCGAAGAAAGATGGTAAGGTCCAAATGTGTGTTGATTATAGGGATTTGAACAGGGCAAGCCCTAAGGATGATTTCCCTCTGCCTCATATCGATGTTCTGGTTGACAACACCGCTCAGCATAAAGTATTCTCCTTTATGGATGGCTTCTCCGGTTATAATCAAATCAAGATGGCTCCTGAAGACATGGAGAAGACCACCTTTGTCACTCAGTGGGGCACCTTTTGCTACAAGGTCATGCCTTTTGGGTTGGAAAATGCTGGGGCAACCTACCAACGTGCCATGGTTGCTTTATTTCATGATATGATCCATCATGAAATAGAAGTATATGTCGACGATATGATTGCAAGGTCCCAAACTGAGGAGGAACACCTTGACCATCTACAGAAGTTGTTTGACCGTCTGAAGTTGTACAAGCCGAGGTTGAACCCGAACAAGTGCACCTTTGGGGTAAGATCTGGAAAACTACTAGGTTTCATTGTAAGCGACAAGGGTATTCAAGTGGATCCTGCCAAGGTGAAAGCCATACAAGAGATGCCAGCTCCCAAGACAGAGAAAGAAGTCAGAGGCTTTCTAGGACGGCTGAACTATATTGCCCGATTCATTTCACATCTAACTGCTACCTGTGAACCAATCTTCAAGCTACTGAAGAAAGATCAAGTAGTACGTTGGAACGAGGAATGTCAGGCCGCTTTCGACAGAATCAAAGAGTATCTCCAAGAGCCACCCATTCTTATGCCCCCGGTTGAAGGGAGACCTCTAATCTTATACTTGATAGTACTTGACAACTCAATGGGGTGTGTGCTGGGGCAGCATGACGAGTCTGGCCGAAAAGAGTACGCTATTTATTACCTGAGCAAAAAGTTTACCGACTGTGAGACTCGGTACTCACTGCTCGAGAAAACTTGTTGCGCTCTGGTATGGGCTGCTCGCCGGCTGAGACAGTATATGTTGACTCACACTACCCTGTTGATTTCAAAAATGGATCCGATAAAGTACATATTCGAAAAGCCTGCTCTGTCTGGAAGAATAGAAAGGTGGCAAATGATCTTGACGGAATATGACATCCAATACACGACTCAAAAAGCAATCAAGGGAAGTGTATTGGCAGACCATTTGGCGCACCAACCAGTGGATGATTACCAGTCGTTGAACTTTGAATTTCCAGACGAGGATATCATGGTAGTGACTGATTGTGAAGTACCTGGACCGAATGAAGGACCTGAGGAAGGATCCCGATGGTCTATGCACTTTGACGGAGCCTCGAACGCTTTGGGTAATGGTATCGGCGCTGTGATCATATCCCCTAAAGGCACTCATACTCCACTTACTGCCCGACTATGTTTCAACTGCACCAACAACATGGCGGAGTATGAGGCATGCATCATGGGTCTTCAAGCTGCAATTGACTTAAGGATCAAGTTTCTGAGTGTCTTCGGAGATTCCGCTCTCTTGATCAACCAGATCAAAGGCGAGTGGGATACGAAACACCCAAATCTTATTCCTTACAAAGAGTACGTGTTGACGTTGATTCCCCACTTCGAGGAGATAACTTTTGAACACTTCCCAAGAGAAGAGAATCAGTTGGAGGACGCGCTGGCTACGATGTCTTCTATGTTCAAAGTCAAATTGGATAACGAGGCTCCCCGGATCATCATTTGGAAATTGGACAAACCTGCACATTGCTGCGATCTTGAGGCTGAAGAGGTAACTGAAAAACCTTGGTATCATGAAGTGAAGAGGTACTTGGAAGCTCAAGAATACCCCGAGGGTGCATCTGTTAACGACAAGAAGTTCCTAAGAAGATTCGTTGCAAAGTTCTTCCTCAACAATGGCATTCTATACAAGCGAAACCATGACTCAACCTTACTGCGTTGTGTGGATAAGACTGAAGCAGAAAGGATCATGGCAGAACTGCATGAAGGTACCTTCGGAACACATTCCAGTGGACATACCATGGCTAAGAAAATCCTTCGGGCGGGATATTTCTGGTCCACAATGGAAGCCGATTGTTATCAGCATTCTCGGACGTGTCATAAATGCCAGATCTATGCTGATAAGGTGCACATTCCTCCGGTTCCTCTGAACGTCTTAACAACACCTTGGCCTTTTGCAATGTGGGGCATTAATATGATCGGCGAAATCAGACCGACGGCATCCAACGGGCATCGATTCATCTTGGTAGCGATTGACTACTTCACGAAGTGGGTTGAAGCAGCTTCCTACGCCACTGTAACCAAGAGCGTCGTGGCACGGTTCATTCGGCACAACCTGATCTGTCGATATGGTATACCTGAAAGGATCATTACGGATAATGGTACCAATCTTAACAACAAGATGATCACTGAGCTCTGCGAGCAATTCAAGATACAGCCCCACAACTCTTCTCCTTACCGGCCGAAGATGAATGGGGCTGTCGAAGCAGCAAATAAGAATATCAAGAAGATTGTGCAGAAGATGACAGTGACCTACAAAGATTGGCACGAAATGTTACCGTTTGCTCTTCATGGGTACCGCACCTCGGCACGGACGTCAACAGGGGCAACTCCCTTTTCCATGGTCTATGGCATGGAGGCAGTCTTGCCTATTGAAGTCTAGATACCCTCTCTCCGGATAATGAAGGATGCTGACTTGAGCGAAGATGACTGGATCCAAACTCAGCTTGATCAATTAAACCTAATTGACGAAAAGAAACTCACTGCTATTTGTCATGGTCAGACGTACCAAAAACGGATGATCAGGGCATTTAACAAGAAGGTCAGACGACAAGAGTATCAAGTCGGAGACCTGGTAATCAAGCGCATCATTCTTCCTCAAAGTGATCCCAGGGGCAAATGGACCCCTACGTACGAAGGGCCATTTGTGGTTAAACATATCTTCTCAGGAGGGGCCATGATTCTAACCACCATGGATGGTGACAACCTTCCTCACCCCGCCAATGCAGACATAGTAAAAAGATACTACGCATGAATCAAAGACCCGCTAGGTTGACACACCTAGGCAAAAATAAGGGCTTCCCAGCGAACCAAAAGGGTTCAGGCAAAAATAAGGGACGAAATGAAAAAAATTGTACACCCGACAAGTCGAAAACCTGAAAAGGCGGCTTGGGCAAAAATGGGTATCCCGGTGGACTGAAAACCCGAAAGGGCGGTCCAGGCAAAAGTTAGGGATAAAGCGTAATACTATGTCTCACTGGATCACCTGGCATCCAGAATTCGGTATCAACTATCAGGTTCAGACGACATCGATCAATCAACTTCATCTTCAACTAAGCAGCAAAGTGATGAGACGCTTGAAGACATAAAGGCAATAGCAGAGTTGGAACCCAGTGGGATTTTTCACATGGCTGTTTTGTTTTCCTTTTTCAAAATTGTATAAACTCTATGTTGTTCGGCGGCGTTCTCTTACTAGGACGTCAGCCTCTTGTACAAAAACGCCTATTTACGGGCAAATTTCCAAATCAATACAAGTTCAATTTTCTCAGATAAATTATCCATTGTTTTTCCTTTTTCTGTTTTGTTTTGCGAAGAACGTCCAATGTTCATTTTTGATATATGCATTTGACATTAATTGCTAATCACAAATACTTGCATGCGAAACAAAGGACTGATTACAGGTGACATCAGAAACAAGGGGCAATGTAGAATTGACCAAGCAGTCTAGTTGCTCTGTCCACCAAGGTACCAAGGTAGGTTCGGCTGAAGAACGTAACCAAGTCACCTCAACTCCCCACAGAGTAAGATCAGATTTCAGCAATACTCTCCCGTCAGCCCCGAAAAGGCACTTTATTCCCCTAGCAAGTCAGCGGTACTCTCCTCAAGCAGAGTTAGTCTACTGTCAGCCTTAAGGAAGTTGGTTATCCCCAGAAGATCTCAACATTCCCCAGCGGAGTATAGATATTCCTCAGCAAGCATCCCCGACAGTCTTAATATAAGATTGTTCCCCAGCGGAATACCAACACCCCAGTACAGTCTGAAAAGTTTCCCCAGGAAAGTGGAGTCCATATCCCCAGCAGGTCTTGAAGTTTATCCCCAGTAGATTCTGGAAGCTTATCCCATGCAGAGTACGAACGTCTCTCCCCGACTTTATTCAAAAGTTATTCCTCACCAGATCTTATAACTGGGTTATCCTCAGCTAATAACCACGGAAAGATCGTCCTCGGCGAAGTTCTTCCTATCCCCACCGGAGTTCATCAAGTTCCCCAACATAACTTATCAGTGGAACCCCCAGCGGAGCTCTCATCAAAATCTCAGCGAAATATCTCTTCCCACAGAGTAATTCCCCTCAGAGTAATCTCTCTGACAAGTTTATCCCCCGACGGAGTCGTCTTCTCCTACCAGTTTATTCTTGCAACCATCATCCCCAGCGGAAGCGAATAACTCTACTCTTCAACATCAGCCCAGGATTTGATTCCCCGGCCAGTCGTCAAGGATTTATTTTGCTAGACGAAAATACATTCATAGACATTTCACATTTCATACATCCCGCTTACATACATGACAAAGTGCATACAACACTGTCTCATTTTGAGCATCATGACATCATGCATCTCATACATCATGACTTCGCATACAACTGATGTTTTGCCTTTTCAGGAAAAAGGTCAATCCAAAGATGATTACTATCAACTATCGCAATTCCAGATTCGATACCTGTATCTAGCCAGGGCATATCTGTGAGTGATTGATTGTAGATTTGATACCTGTATCTAGCCATGGCATATCTGCATGAAGAGTTTGAAGATCAACCCCTGTAACAGGCCAGGAAATTATCTTTCATTCTCAGGACGAAGGCTTACACCTGTATCCAGCCAGGAAAGCTATCTCTACCAACCTTTTGCAATTCCAGATTCGATTCCTGTATCTAGCCAGGGCATATCTGTGAGCAACTAATAGTGGATTCAACTCCTGTATCTAGCCAGGGCATATCTGCATGAAGAGTTTGAAGGTCAACACCTGTAACAAGCCAGGAAACATCTTCCTTTCTCAAAGTACGCAAGTTCTCGCTAAGGAATCTCTTACGCGATCAACACCTCCAAATGGCATCTATAAGCCCATTCCCGACAAGGTTCTGTCACGTCTCCAGATGGCATCTATAAGCCCATCCCCCTATCCACCATATCTCCAAATGGCATCTATAAGCCCATTCCCGCCATCACATTGTTGATACTCTACCATGCGAGTGCAAATTTCTGGGCACTCTAGTGTCCAATCTCCTTTTACCTTCGAGCCGCGAAAGGCAAACTTGCCAATCTAACTCTTCAGGTCTAAGAAGATTTAACAGGGGCAACTGTTGTACCCCAAAATTTGCCCTCCCATTTCCTCAACATTTTCTCATCACAAGACCCTTGGAGCTCAGGATCAAGTTAGGGTTTGCTCTGCTCAAGACTTCTCCTTGCACTGTTGACCCAAATTAGGGTTTGAGGTTGCACAAAGATGTTTTGACCTAAAAGTCCCAAAGTGACTTTCATGCTTCATGTTGGACTCACAAGTTTATCCATACCAAGTTTCAAGCCTTGATTCCAATCTTTGCCCAGTCAATTGGACAGTTGACCTAGAAATCAGCTGTATTGGGGAAAAAAGTCAACTATGGTCAATTGACAGTCAAACCTCATGATTTTTGACCCACATCAACATTATGAACTCATATGGACCATTTGATCAAGTTTGGATCACAATTCCACAAGAAATTTGATCAGATCACCAAAAGGGCAAAATGGTCATTTTTAGGGTTTTGACTGCACAAAGGCAATTTTTGACTGTTTAACCTAGCCAATGGAAAACCAAGCTCACATATGGACTCAAGGACCCAATGGCATTGTCTTGACATGTTCAACAAATTCAAAAGATCCCAAATGCACAAGATTGACAGATGAATTTTCCAGTCAACTGAGCCAATTTTGCCTGTATACTGAAAAGTCAAACTTTGACTTTTTGGTCAAAATCAAGTGTCGAGATTCATTTTTCATCAAAACATGTCAAATCATGAAACTTGTTCATCAAGAAATCAAAAATTGCAAATTAGGGTTTGAAATGAAGAATTTTCATAACTTAGAATTTTTCTAAGTTATGAAAATCCCTAATTTTTTCCTAACTTTGTCCCTTTTTTTCATCAAGATACATTTGGATTCAAGGAAAACTCAAAACATGAAAGTTATAGTCCAATTCAAAATCTACAACTTTGATTCACAAAGTTTCTTCAAAAGAAGCTTGTAGCTCAAGTTATGACTTTTGGAACAAGGGTGCAAAACATTTTTTAACTTAGAAAATTTTTGACCTATTTTAGGCAGGATTTTTGCCTAACTTCATGGCCACTTTTCACATGCTTCCACTTGGAATCTCAACTTACATTATAAAGATGGATTGTAGTGCACATTCCAAGATTTCCAAAATGTCCAAGAACTCATCAAACACCCTTGTGGTCAGGGAGAATCGAATTTGGCAATATGGGCAAAAGTCACTTTGTTCATGAGCCATTTCCATGTTCATAACTTGTGCAATTTTTCAAATCAGCATGAGCAAGCTAGTTACAGGCCTCTAATCCTTTTCTTACTCAATAATTAAATGCCAATCCATTGTGCCAAGGCATTATTTTGTGCATTTGGTCATTGTATGAAGAATTAAGCCTTAATTAGAAAAAGCACTTTATCCATTTTTGAAAAGTATGGCTTTATGTCAAGTTTGCAAATCAAGAAGTACAATGCAAATCTTTTTGGCACAAGTTCAGGGACATAACACATTGATCAAGAGGGATTGAGGCAGCATGTTTAGGGGGCCTGCATAAGTCTAGAAACCAACTTGCCAAACTTTGCTTAAGTTAGAAGAAACATTGCATAACTTAACACAACTCACATTGCTGCAACCACAAGCCTAGACAAACTTGTTGAACACATTCCATACATCAAACCTGAGCTAAGGCACGAGCTAACTACCTTCCATACCTCCCTAAACCTCAAAACACCATTGTACTGCACAAAACAGGGCATCCCTGCAGTTTGAGGTCCACAACTCAATCCACTCGTGCGCCCTGGCCAAAACCAGTTCATACACACTCCATACCACCTATACAAACTATCCCAAGCATTGGACACAACCTGTAACACCTCTAACCAACTTCACCATTTTCACTTTTTCTGTTTTGCAGGTTGACTTCCATAGCTTGATTCATCTGGTTTCAAAGCAAGCTAAAGGTTGGAGAAGCATCCCTGACCTTCAAGCAAGCTGTACAAGTCCTCACATTGCACTGAAAGTACCTCCATTGCCAGACACGATCCAAGCTGAACAGGTAAGTTCATGGACTTCTATCTCTCAATCTAGGAAGAGTTAGCTTTAAGTTTATGAATGAAAAATGCTCTACTCATGGTCCTGAAGCTACACATATAATCACTTTGCATTTATGTTGTGTGTACTGAGAGAATTTGGTACCTGAACATTAGAAAAAACTTAGGTCAAGAATTATGGATGGAGAAATTCTCTCTCATTTCTGAGAGTTAAGTTAAGTTTTTTATATGTCTGGATTCGTCTCTTGATGCTCTACATTTCTTGTGTTATGAGTTTTGCTTGAAAGTCCAGGAATCAGGAGTTAGGAAACGCGTGTTGTTGTTGTTCAAACCAGTCTGGAGGTTGAAGACAAAGTCTTCCTGGGCTGGGCCTGACTTGTGCTTTCTTTTTGCACCACATTCTCACACATGCACCCCCTTGGCCCATTGCATTTTATTTTCATTATTTTTGACTTTTGATTTTTGTTTCTGACTTATTTATTTTTGTCAAAGCATAAAAAATATTAAAAATATTTTTCTCACATTTTTTTGCATTTTTTTGACATTTATTTTGTTTCATTTAGTTTTATATGTAAATAAATATATAATATACTTTTTATTTAAAGTACTAAAAACAATACAAAATACACTTATTTTCTAATTTTATTTTCTTTTATCTTTTGAAAACATTTTATAAAAAATATACTTTTTTTGTAAATATTAAATATTTTATTTTTTGTACATAGTTAATATATTTATTAAATAATAAATACTTATATATTTATTAGTATATTTAGGTTAAAAACATAAAAATAATACATTTTTATTTTTTATTAATATTTGACTTGGAAAATCAATTTTTTTTTACAATATACTTTCTTTTTATTTATTTCTTATACATAATTAATAAATATTGCATACATTAAATAATAAACATTTTATTTAGCAAAATTAGGGGTTTTCCCTAAAACATCAAAAAATACCAAAAATTAATCCTTTTTATTTTTTTTATTTGTCACATAAAAAACACTTTTACATACATATAAAAAATCATTTTTTTTGCATCTTGCATATTTATTGTATTTTTGTTTAATTGTTGTATATTAAATAAATTGTATAATTCAATTTGGATGTAATAGTTTAGGTTTTAATTTCTTGCTAAAATATCCCCATTTGAACATTTGTACCCCCCATCCCATAATTTGTGTTGTAATAATTTAGGACCTTTAAATTCCGCATTTAAAAGCTTTCTAAATATGCCATGATAGAATTAGGGTTTGTATGCAAAAAAATCAACCAAAACAAATAGCTTGACCTAATTCCAAGATAAAAGCATGAAAATGAACAAACACCAATCACACTTGCACCCCTTAGGGTTACTCCACTTATTGCCTTCAATAATGGGCCATGTTGCATGTTAGGTATCTTTGGCAAAACAAAACAAATTCAAATGATCATAGTCCCTCGATGACGCTTTCAAAAGTTGCCTAAAAATGATCAAGTCCCTTAAAGGAAAAAAATTGCCCAAAGATATTTGGCACCATTGCAATCATGGTCTAAACGATGACCCGCGCCCGTCCCGTTCACATCCTAACACAAGATTGTCCACCAAATACAATGGTGGAACAAAATTGTTAAAAGGGTTAAAACATAGCAAAGATCTTTGAGAAATTTAGGGTAGATAGCTCTTGGTTACTTGCCAACTTGCAAAACAAAAACACTTGCCTATTTTTCAAAACCACACATTACAACACACTTTCAAAAACATTGAAAACTTTTCAAAAGACATACATCTTTGTATACATCCCAACATGGATCATTACAAAGGTTGCCACCACATTGGCCTCTTTTCAAAACATTTTCAAACCCACACACAAAGCACCATTTCAAACAATTGAAAATCAAGGCAAGTTGATCTAAGCAAGTAACTAAGAGCCCATGGATAACCATGGATAGAAATGGTGCTAATACCTTCCCTTTCTATAATCTACTCTCCGAACCCAAGAAAACATCTCAAAGGTTTTTGCTGTGCTTTTTAACCTTTCCTTAGGATAAAATAAAAAGTCGGTGGCGACTCTTGCTCAACCGAAACATTTGCGAAAACAAACGCAAAACCTCAAGTCAGTTCTCCCACCGTATCACACATTCCAACACTTTGAGGAAGTCCCGCAAGATGTGGCAGTAACCAGGGCTATTCCCAAGATCACAAGGCCTTCACTCAAGATGTCATCTTTGAAGGATGCAAAACAAGTAATAGAAGAAGGTGGGTGCACTATTTGGGGACAACTCCCATATATCCCATACAAGTCTGACAAGTTTGGACTAGGTTTCACTTCAGGTGCTCAGAAGACTGTACGCCGCGCTCGTGTCGGAGGACCACCCATGAAGATCAGAAACCATGAAGTTAACGCGGTAGAGGATGATGAAGATGGCTGCAACCTGGAGGTTTGGATCTTCCCAACTGTTAGTGGAGGGCTCATCAACTGGGAGGCTAGAGATTTTGTCTTGATCACTTTTATCCCACAGTAATTTGTCTTTACATTTTGTTGGATTTGTAATATTAAAACAATTCAAACTCTTAAAACCTTGTGTCTTACCCGAGGCACAATGGGCCATTTGTAAGGGTTATTATCTCATTTCCATATGACATCAATGAATCATAGACGTTTTACATACAAACTTTGTGCTCATTATTTTTCTTTTTTACATTTTCATTTCTTTCAAAGATAGCTATACCCTTACACACACGCTCACAATGCAGGTCTACATCCATTCAGGATCCCATGGATAACGGTTCTGATATGGCCTTCTGTAACTCTGAAAATATAATCTACCAAGCCGAAGATGAAGGTGAGGAAGACTGTGAAGTGCCAGGGGAACTTTCTAGATTATTACAACAAGAAGAGAGAACCATTCAGCCCCACGAGGAACCGGTGGACACCATCAATCTAGGTACCGAGGAAGAAATAAGAGAGGTCGAGGTGGGTGCCATTCTGGAACCCAGTGTCAAGGAGCGGTTGATTCAGTTGTTACACGAGTATGTTGAGGTCTTTTCCTGGTTGTATGAAGATATGCCAGGACTTGATGCAGATATTATGGTACATCGTCTACCTACAAAAGAGGATTTCCCACCAGTAAAGCAAAAAGTTCATCGTATGCGACCTGACATGTCAGAGAAGATTAAAGCAGAAGTCATGAAACAATTCAACGCTGGATTCTTGGCTGTCACCTCCTATCCGCAATGGGTTGCCAATGTTGTTCCCGTGCCCAAAAAAGACGGCAAGGTACGAATGTGTATGGACTATAAATATTTAAATAAGGCAAGCCATAAGGATGATTTCCCACTTCCCCACATTGACATCCTAGTTGATAATACTGCACAACATAAAGTGTTTTCTTTCATGGACAGTTTCTCAGGTTACAACCAAATCAAAATGGCGCTTGAGGACATGGAGAAGACAACCTTTGTCACACAACGGGGCATATTTTGCTACAAAGTGATGCTATTCGGACTGAAGAATGTCGGGGAAACCTATCAGCGTGCCATGGTAGCTCTATTTCACGACATGATACATCACGAAATAGAAGTCTATGTGGACGACATGATAGCTAGATCTCAAACAGAAGAAGAGAATCTTGATCATTTACAGAAATTGTTTGAGAGGCTAAAGAAATAAAAGCTGAGGTTGAACCCAAAAAAATGCACATTTGGGGTAAGGTCTGGTGAGATTCTAGGCTTTGTCGTCAACAATAAGGGTATTGAAGTAGATCTTGCCAAGGTGAAAGGGATACAAGAGATTCCTGCTACTCGTACTGAGAAGGAAGTTAGAGGATTCTTGGGACGCTTGAACTACATTGGCAGATTGATTTCTCACCTGACAGCTACCTGTGAACCAATCTTCAAACTACTGAAGAAAGATCAGGTAGTCAAATGGAATGATGAGTGCCAAATTGCTTTTGACAAAATCAAAGAGTATTTACAAGAGCCTCCTGTTTTAATGCCATCGGTCGAGGGAAGACCATTGATAATGTATCTGACCGTTTTGGAAAATTCAATGGGGTGTGTGCTGGGACAGTATGACGTGTCCGACCGAAAAGATCACGCCATTTATTACCTGAGAAAAAAGTTTACCGAATGTGAAACTAGATATTTACTGCTCGAGAAAACTTGCTGCGCTCTGGCATGGGCTACTCGCTGTCTAAGACAGTATATGCTGACCCATACTACCTTGTTGATATCTAAAATGGATCCAATAAAATACATCTTCGAGAAACCTACTCTCTCGGGGAGAATAGCGAGATGGAAGATGATCCTAACAGAATATGACATACAATATACTACCCAGAAAGCTATAAAGGGTGGTATACTAGCTGATCACCTTGCTCACCAAGCTGTGGAAGACTACCAATCCATGAAGTTCGAATTCCCGGATGAAGACATCATGATGGTAAACAACTGTGAAGAATTCAGGCCATATGACAGACCTGAACAAGGATCCCGATGGACCCTAGCTTTTGATGGGGCATATAACTCACTCAGAAATGGTATTGGTGCAATACTCATATCTCCTGAAGGGTGTCATACTCCATTTACTGCAAGACTCTGCTTCAATTGTACAAATAACATGGCGGAATATGAAGCGTTCATCTTTGGTCTCAAAGCTGCCATAGACTTGGGGATCAAATAGTTGAATGTATTCAGAGATTCAACTTTGGTTATCATCCAGATCAAAGGGGAATGGGACACCAAACACCCTAACCTTATCCCTTACAAAGAACATGTTTTGACATTGCTCCCACATTTTGAGAAGATTACCTTCGAGCATTTCCCGCGAGAAGAAAATCAGCTAGCAGACGCACTAGCCACAATGTCATCTATGTTTAAACTTAAATGGGATAACGAGGCTCCCCAAATCACCATTGAACGAAGGGATGAACCAGCACACTGTCACGAGATTAATACTGAAGAAGTAGTGGACTAGCCTTGGTTCCACGAAGTCAAGAAGTATCTTGAAACCCAAGAATATCCATAAGGAGCTTCAGTAAACGATAAGAAGTTCTTAAGGAGATTCTATGCTAAGTTCTTCCTTAGTAATGGAATTATTTACAAACGCAACCATGACTCTGTGTTACTTCGGTGCATGGACAAGGTTAAAGTTGAAAGGATCATGGTTGAGTTGCATGAAGGCACTTTTGGCACCCATTCTAGTGGCCATACGATGGCAAAGAAAATCCTATGGGCAGGCTATTATTGGTCTACCATGGAAGCCGATTGCTGTCAACACTCTCGAACCTGCCATAAGTGTCAAATTTATGCTGACAAGGTGCACGTACCTTCGGTTCCTCTGAATGTCTTGACGGCTCCTTGGCCCTTTGATATGTGGGAGATTGATATGATTGGGGAAATCAAGCCAATAGCCTCCAATGGACACCACTTCATCCTAGTGGCCATTTACTATTTTACCAAGTGGGTGGAGGCAGGTTCTTTCGCTTTCGTTACCAAGAGTGTTGTAGCCCGGTTCATTAAGAAAAATCTCATTCTTCGGTACGGTATCCTGGAGAGGATCATTACAGACAATGGTACAAACTTGAACAATACTATGATCACCGCTTTGTGCGAGCAATTCAAGATCCAACATCACAACTCTTCCCCTTACCGGCCAAAGATGAATGGTGCTGTCGAAGCCACGAATAAGAACATTAAAAGATCATATAGAAAATGATAGTCACATACAAAGACTGGCATGAGATGCTACCATTCTGTGATACGGTGGCAAAACTGACTGTTATACTGGTTTGAATTTTGTATTCGCAAATGTTACGGTAAGCAAGAGTCGCCACCGACTTTTATTTCATCCAATTAAGGAAAGGAAAAAGAACAGAAAAAACCTTTTTGGAGAATGTTTCTGAGTACGGGGGGTAGATTATAGAAAGGAAAGGTGTTAGCATCCTTTCTATCAGTGGTTTTCCACGGGCTCTCAGGTAATTGTTCATTTTTAAATTGCTTGTATGTGCTTGTTTTGAAAAGGTTTTACTTCGTGATGACTCTTGTATCAGTCCTCAAGAGTGTGACGAAGTAGTTTAAAAAAATTGTTTTGAAAAGTGTTTGTGTGAAAAGTTTTGTTTGAGCAAGTACCTAGGAATTAATCTACCTACTCGAAAAAAGTCTGTTCGTTTTCTTTTAGACAGCACTATCCTATTATTAAGGAATATGTAGCACCATAGTTAGATTTGTAAAGGGACGTTCGAAGGGAAGAAATGGTCTCTGAAGGCAACAAGTAGAGATACCTTAGCATTTGGAAGGGACTATCGAGGGACAATTAGGGACTGTGATCTTTATGACAACTTTGAATCACGGGTCATTGCTAAGGTATCCCTACATTCAAGAGACACGACCATTATTTCCGAGGCAACCAAGTGGAGTAAACCCTAGGAGTGAACATGTGCAAGTGTATTTTTTCAGTTAATTATCTTTGCACAATTAGGGTTTTCTAATGTTTTAATTTCATTTATCTTTTGCATGCAAGCCTATTTTCCATACATCTAACAATTAAATAGTTGCGGAAATTAAAAGCGAGGAATTAAAATCCTAACTATTACATGGCTTTGGGTAGATACATAATTATTTTGACTGAAAATAAAATGCGAAATTGAAATTCTATTTACATCTATTACAAACTCGGAGCAGTTACAAATAATAAAAAAGGAAAATTAAAAACGTGTGCCAAATTAAATGCGAGAAATAATTAGACGACCTAAAAATCTAAATTGAGAAATATTTATGTTATTTTTTAAGGAAAAATTAGGTTAAATATAAAATTAAACCCTAAATCTAATTATTTTGAATTATAATAAAAAGACCTTAAATTACCCTAATGTAATTAAACTAATTAATTAATAAAATATTTTTTATGAAAAAAAGATTTTTTTGATGTTTTTTGGTGATTTTTTGATTAAATGAAAAAAATAATTTTTTTGGTGTTATTAAAGAAAAATATAATTAATAAATAAAATAAAAATAATTAAAAATAAAAAAGAGTAAGAAATTGGGCCTCTCTAAGCACCCAGGGGGTGTGTTTTGGAATTTTGTCTAGGCCCATTATGCTGAGCCCATGTCTGCGTGAGATCCAGTATGGAACAAGCTAGGAGGTCCATCATGTGGCTTCTCCCCCAAGGCGTTAGATCTGGCGTTGTTTGATCTGATGGTAATGAATTTGAGGCGTATGGTGATCTTCTGGAGGTGAAGCACACTGGATCTGCAATAGAATGTCAAGAAAATAACAAAAGCATACACCTGGGATCGAACCCATGATGTTTGCTTCATAGGCGAGCCCTCTCACCATCTGTGCTAGCTGTTCTATTTGTAAGTATATTGAAACAAATAAAATATAACTGAAATAAAATGCATTGCCCAAAAATACGCGCCAATTTCAAATGGGCCAGTGGGACGCTGCCACGCCTTCATCTCTTCCCAGAAGTGTCGTTTTTGCCAACAAACTTTTATCTACGGACATGTCTGTTGCTAAAAACCTACATATTTCCAAAATTCACCACAGGCAATATAAATTTGATGTAAGTACATGGATCAACCGGGTTTGATCTCGTGAATACAATAGTATCCTTCTTTTGGCCTAATTTTGCCTATACTGAAAAACCCCAAAACGGACCTTGAAACCCTAACAATGGCAAGTGGTCAAACACACATCAAAACAAACAATTAATCATTCAAACATGCTCTAAATGATCATATAAACATGAATGCATACTCAAAATTCATTTATAACGCATATATTTACAAAATCTATTTCAAGAACAAGAAGCAAATCGTGATGCTTGTTCTGGACGTCTTGATGCGTGCAAATGATCCAGTTAGCTTCCAAATGTGCCCAGGAATTAATTGCTAGTGTCAAAACTTCTTGAATCCCCCTGCAAAGGTCAAACTGATTGCCACTTTTTGTGAAAAAATTTGAAGTTCTTATGTCAATTTCGTGCGGCCAACCCCTGTCCTCTTGCCTTGTTTTTGTACATTATATGTAGTATAAAAGATTAGGGTAACCAAAAGGAACAGAATCCTTTGGAATTATGGAGACTGAATGAGATTCTCTTGCCATATGATATCTTTCCATAACCATGCAAATCATGCTCTTTTTGCCTCAAATTGCCTTGATTTGTTTTGATTTTATTTGGCCAACATAATTAGATTTGATTTCCATCAAAATCAGATCTTCACAACAATTTTTGGTGTTTTTTGTTATTTATTTATTTTAATGTGATTTTTAATAAATAAAAATCATAATAAAATAAATAAATGGAGAAAATGAGATGTGGTTGCTGACTTGGGTCGTGGACCATGTCCTTAACAAGATACAATCCTAAAATTCTAGGCCCTTTTGGCAAAAAATGCATTTTTGAGCATATTTGACTTTTGGCAATTTTCCAAAAATGGTCAACTTTGACAATGCATAACTCTTCCAATTTTAATCCTAGAGAGGTGTTCTTGGACTTTTTAGAAAGCTTAGGATGTCCCCTAAACAAACCTTTTGGTATCATTTCAATTGGGTCCTCCATGTTCATGTAAGAAGCTTTGACCCAAAAAGTGTTTTTGTTGACTTTTCAAAAGGACCTATAATGTAGAAATTCATATCTTTTTATGGGTGCATTTCTTGAACTTGAGGGATGAAGTTGATTTGTAGGAAATTAAATTCCCTTCAAAATGAGCCTTGGATTAGAAATTTATGATGAAGTATGAGAAAGTTATGCTTGGTCAAAGTTTGGTTGACTTTTCCCAGGAAACTCCAATTTAGCAACTTTTGAGTTTTGATGAATTAGGAGCATTCCTTAAGGAATCATGATCAAACCTTGATCAAATGATGAATATAACTTCAAAATGTTGATGTTGACCAAAAATCTTGAAGTTTGACTGTATGTGGGCCACAATTGACTTTTGACCTAATATAGTCGATTCTCAAGCATCTGAGCAGTTGACTGAGCAAACTTCTTGTGAAAAGCTTGAAATTTGACATGGAGGGTCTTGAGGACATATTAGGACCATGGAGAGAATATGAGGCCTTTGGAGCTCACCCTTCTTGATGAAAATGGAAACCCTAGTTGGGGATTCATTACTTTAGGAGAGAGTTTGGCTGGTCAACTTTTGAGCATCCTTGAGCAAGTTGAGGGTATTAATGAGAATATATTGAGTAAAATGGGAGGGAAAATTTTGGGGTAAAACAGCTTCCCCTGTTCAATCTTCTTAAACCTAAGGGTGTAGATTGGCCGGTCTGCCTTTCGTGATCTGAAAGTAGAAGAGGATTGAACACTAAAGTGCCAAGAAATTTGCACTCGCATGAAGTAATACTTGATTGGTGATATCGTGAATGGGGTTACAGATGCCATTTGGAAGTCGATAGATAATCGTTGGAGATGGGCTTAACGATGCCATCCAGAAAATATATCGGTTGCATGAAAGATTCCTTTGCGAGAATTCCCGTACCTTCCGTTGAGGAGGACTTTGCTGGAGAATATTGATTCACGTCTTGGGAAATAGAGGCTAGGAGCTTCAGTTGTCCATTAATCTATTGGGGAATTAACTCCTGATTGAGGAAGTGGAAGTGAACTGCATATCTAGTCAGGGTCCAGGCTACACAGCGACTTACTGGGGGAATGTGAAATCAATCGTATATGGTCGGGTCCAGGATTTACAGTGTTGTAAACTGTTGTCTGGAGATGCGAGAGAAGAAACCCGAATGGTAAGGTTATGTGAAGGAACCTGGGTCATAGGGTTACTTCGAGATGAAAGCCTGGATAGCAGGGCTATGATAAGGAACTTGGATAATATGGTTACTTTGGGGTGAAAGCCTGGATGGTAGGGATTATGGGATGGAACATGGGTCGTGGGGTTACCTCAGGATGAGAGCCTGGATAGTAGGGCTGTGAGAAGGAACCTGGATAGTAGGGTTACTTCGGGATGAGAGCCTGAATAGTAGGGCTTATGGGAAGGAACCTGGGTCGTAGGGTTGCTTCGGGATGAGAGCCTAGATAACATGGCTTATAGGAAGGAACCTGGGCCGTAGGGTTGCTTCGGGATGAGAGCCTGGATGGTAGGGCTTATGGGAAGGAACCTGGGTCATAGGGTTACCTCGGGATGAGAGCCTAGATAGTAGGACTATGAGAAGGAACCTAGATAGTAGGGTTACTTCGGGGTGAAAGCCTGGATGGTAGGGCTTATGGGAAGGAACCTGGTTCGTAGGATTACCTCGGGATGAGAGCCTGGATAGTAGGGTTGTGAGAAGGATCCTGGATAGTAGGGTTACTTCGGGATGAGAGCCTGGATAGTAGGGCTTATGGGAAGGAACCTAGGTCGTAGGGTTGCTTCGGGATGAGAGCCTGGATAGTAGGGCTTATGGGAAGGAACCTGTGTTATAGGATTACTTCAAGATGAAAGCCTGGATAGTAGGGTTACTTCGTTTGATCACGTAGATTAGCTGACCCGTTTGATTTCGAGAACTGAATTTCCATAAGTTATCTGCAGATGTGATCTGTATAACTGCTGGAATTGCCGAAGATACGCTTCTTTCTTGAAAAGGTAACAGGGTTAATTATATGCGATGTATGAAATGCATGATGAGATGATGTTCTCAAAATAAATGAGATTATGCTGTATATGATATGCATGCGCATGTCATGATGTATGTACATGAAATGCTATCGGAGTATGTCCGGGTCTGGGAGAATAAATCCCTGATTGCTCCTGGAGATTTATGAATGTTCTGTCAGAAAGAGATTCTGCTTGAGAATAAACTCCGCGGGGAACAAACTTAGAAAGTGGATTTTTGTAGCTGAAGTAAAGAGCTCTGTCAGGGATTGAGCTTCTGTATCCAGAGAAATAAACTCTGCTTAGGGGATAAAATTTACTAACCCGCTCGCGATTATGAAATTTAGCTGGGGGATATAGTTGTCAGGTTTCTGAATGACCCTGGCTGGGAAGGTTACTTCTTGTTTCGGGAAAGTTGACATAAATGCTTTTGAATACTCTTACTCTGTAGGGAGTGTATGTACTGACGATTGTGCTCTAAAACTGACTCTATCCCGGTACCTGCTGGGCAGAGTAACTGCCGGTTTGACTCTTCTTGTTCTTTTCCCCTATTTTTGGAATTACGAGTAATTGTCTTTTCGTTTCTTATGTAAACATTTATGAGCAGCAATCATATTCAAATGCATATGTCAAGAATAAATCATTGGACGTTTTTTGCAAAACAAAACAGGAAAAGGAAAAACTCAAAATTTCTTGTGAAAATGATTTTGTATTGATTTTTCGAAGTTGGCCTCTAATAGGCATTTTTGTACAAGGAGGCTGACGCTCTAGTAAGAGAACACCACCGTAAAAATAGAAGTTATACAATTTGTGTAAAAGGAAAAACAACTATGTGCAACAATCCCATTAGGTTCCAACTCTGCTATTACCCTCATGTCTTCGAGCGTCCCATCACTTTGCTACTTGGCCGGAAGTTTATCAGATTGATTGGTGCCTGTGATACGGTGGGAGAACTAGCTTGAGGTTTTATGTTTGTGTTTGCAAATGTTTCGGTTTAGCAAGAGTCGCCACCGACTTTTTATTTTATCCTAAGGAAAGGTCAAAAAGCACAAGAAAGACCTTTGAGATATTTTCTTGGGTTCGGGGAGTAGATTATGAAAAGGGAAGGTGCAAGCACCCTTTTCATCCATGGTTATCCATGGGCTCTTAGTTACTTGTTTAGATCACTTGCTTTTGCTTTTCAATTGTTTGAAATGGTGCTTTGTGTGTGGTTTTGAAAGATGTTTTAAAAAGAGGCCATTATTGTGGCAACCTTTGTAATGATTCTTGTTTGAATATATACAAAGGTGTATTGTCTTTTGAAAAGATTTCAATGTTTTAAAAGTTTGATTTGGGTAATGTTTTGAAATTGTGTTGTGGAGTGTGTTTGAAAATAGCAAGGATGTTTTTGCAAGTTTTGATCAAGTAACTAAGAGCTATCTACCCTATTTTACTCAAAGATCTTTCCTATATGTTTTTAAACCTTTTGACAGTATTGCTTTACCATTGCATTTGGTAAACAACCTTGTATTAGGATGTTAAACGGGACAGGCGCGAGTCACCGTATAGACCATGATAGCAATTGTGTTAAGTATTTTTAGCAAATTTTTGAGGGACTAGATCATTTTTGTATAGGCAACCAAGATAGCGTCATTGAGGGACTATGATCTTTTGTTTTTGTTTTTGTTTTGCCAAAGTACTCAACATGCATAACATGGCCCATTTTTAAGGCAACAAGTGGATGTAACCCTAGGGGTGCAAATGTGCATTGTGTTTGATTTTCATGCATTTTTGTCTTTGTATTAGGTCAAGCTACTTGTTGATTTTGGATTTTTTGCATACAAACCCTAATCTCTAATCATGACATAATTGAAAGCATAAAGGCGTAAAAATAAATCTACCACTATTACAACATGATTATGGGGATATAATTTTTTAATGGGGATTATTTGACAAGAAATTAAAACCCTAGTTTTACTATTACATCCAAATTGAATCAAATGCATAAATAATAAATGGATAATATTTAAATAAACAAATTAAATAAATATACAAAATAATATGAAGATGCAAAAAAATGTTTTTATTTATTTTTATGTATGTAAAAATATTTAATGCAAAAAAGGAAGAAATAAATGAAAAGATTTTTTTTTTAATTAAGGGTAAAACCCTAATTTTTTAAGAATATAAATATATTGACTATATTATTTATACACAACAAAAATAAAAATGGTGTATATACAAAAAATAAAATATATTTAGAAAAAGTATTTTTTAAGTATAAATAATAATAAAAATAAAAGTATAGTATTTTTATGTTTTTATTCTCAAGTATTTATAAAATAAAAGTATGTATATATTTATTAATTATATTAATCATGTACAAAAAAAATAAAATAAAATATATACAAGATAAAAATATATTTAGAATAATATTTTTGAGTGTAAATAAAAGAATAAAAATAAAATGTATAATTATATTATTTTCAAGTTTTCAATAAATAGAAATATATACTAATTAAATTGTTTTTCTTATGTTAGAAAAAATAGAAATAAAATGCAAAATAAATGTAAAAAATTATAAAATATTTTTTTAGTATTTTTTATGTTTGGAAATAATAAGATAAAATCAGAAACGAAAATAAAATAACAAAACACAAAAATATGAAGAAATGGGCCAGGGGGGTGTATTCAGCAAAAGGGGGGGTGTTAAAAATAAAAGAAGCAAAGCCCAGCCCAAGCCAGACTTCATCTTCAACCTCTGGCTTCAAATTTTGCGCGCGCCCTGTACAAATGCTAGATCATGCATATGTGCTCTATTGCAAAAACACATAACATCAAAGTTGTAGGGTTTTCCAAGACGAATCCAACCATATAAAAAACTTGTCCTAACTCTCAAAGACCAGAGAGAATTTCTCTGGCCCTAAAATCTAACCTAATTTTTTCAAGATGTTCATGGACCAAATTCTCTTAGCATGCTTAATTAAAATGAAAACTGAGCATATGTACAACTTCATGGCTATGAATACTACATTTCTTATTCACAAACCTAAGTCTAAATGTTCCTAAATAGAGAGATAAGAAGTTGATAAAAACCTGTTTCAGCTGACTTCGTGTATGACAATGTGGAGCTTTTCAACAAGGCCTGAGATGTTTGGGAGCTTGCTTGAACTTCACTTGACCTTCTCCAATGTCTAGCTTGCCTTGAATGTACTTGAACAAGCCTACAAAACTCAACCTGCACAAGCTGAAATTGAAAATGGAAAACCCTGTTAATGGAGTTACAGTCAGTGTTTAAGGGTTGGGATAGTTTGGATATGTTGTATGGAAGGTATTTGAACAAATTTGAAACAAAACGCACGAGGGATTTAAGTTTTGGCAATCAAACTACAGGGAGTGCCCTGTTTTGCCAATGGAAGGTGATTTCTTGCTATGGGAGGTTTGAGGGCTCAAAGGGTCATGTTTCTGGCTCAAACGGATGTGAGAAATATGTTTCAAAAGCTTACACAAGTTGGTTTTAGCTGATGTTCAAGTTTTTCGGTTTTGGACATGTTTCTTGTATTTTAAGCCAAAATGCACAATGATGTAATACAAGCCTGTACAGGCTATCTATCAGCCTGCTTCTTCTGATCTTGGCCCCTAAAGTTGATGGATATGCTTTGCTGCACAAGATTTGGCTCTATGCTCAAGGATTATGGTTTTGACATAAAGCAAGATTTGGCAAAAATGGAAATAATGATTTTTCTACTTAGGGATTAATCTAATGTGCAATGTTCCAATGACCAAAACAATGCCTTAAAACAATGGATTTGCATTTAATTAATAAGTGTGAAATGGTTTTGAGGCCTGTAATCTAGTGCAAAGCAAGCTGATTTGAATTTGCAACTTGTATGAACATGAACATGCCATGGATGAAAAGTGAGTTTTTGCCAACTTCAAGCCTTCGATTCTCCCTAACCACAAATGAGTTTGGAGAGTTATTGGACATTGTGGAAAGCTTGAAACATGATATACAATCCATATTTAAAATTCAACTTGATATTCCAAGTGGAACTATGTGAAAATGGCCATGAAGATAGGTCAAAATCCTGCCTAAACTAGGGCAAAATTTCACTAAGTTACAAGTTTCATGGTCCCTTGTTCCAAAAATAATAACTTGAGATCCAAGCCTCTTTTTAGAAAACTTTGTGAATCAAAGTTGTAGACTTTGTGGAGGACTACAACTTTAATGTTGGAAGTTTTGTTTGAATCCAATTGCATCATGGTGAAAATGTTGGGCAAATTTAGGAAAAGTTAAGAAAATTTCATAACTTAGAAAAATTCTAAGTTATGAAAATTTTCAACTTTAAACCCTAATTTGCAAAAATGGGTTTCTTGATGAACAAGTTTCATGTTTTGACACATATTGATGAAAAATGACCCTTGGCACTTGATTTTGACCAAAAAGCCAAAGTTTGACTTTTCAGTGTACAGTCAAATTTGATTAGTTGACTGAAAAATTCATCTGTCAATCCAATGCAATTGAGGTCTTTTTAACTTGTTGAATATGTCAAGATGATGCCATTGAGTCCTTGAATCCCTGTCTGAACTCAATTTTCCATTGGCTTGGTCAAAAGTCAGATATTGCCCTTGTGCAGACAAAACCCTAAAAATGACCATTTTGCCCTTTTGGTGATCTGATCAAATTTCTTGTGGAGTTGTGGTCCAAACTTGATCAAATGGTTCATATGAGTTCATAATGTTGATGTGGGTAAAAAATAATGAGGTTTGACTATAAATTGGTCATAGTTGACTTTTTCCCCAATACATCTGATTTCTAGGTCAACTGTCCAATTGACTGGGCAAAAATTTGATTCAAGGCTTGAATCTTGGTGTGGACAAACTTATGAGTCCAACATGAAGTATGAAAGTCACTTTGAGTGTTGAAAGTCCAAAAATCCCTGTGCAAACTCAAACCCTAATTTAGGTCATCAGTGCAAGGAGATGTCTTGAGCAGAGCAAAACCCTAATCCTGTCTGGAGTTCAAGGAGCCTTGTGAGGGGAAAATATTGATAAAAGGAGAGGGCAAATTTTGGGGTACAACAGCTGCCCCTGTTCAATCTTCTTGAACCTGAAGAGTTAGATTGGCGAGTTTGCCTTTCATGACTCGAAGGTAAAAGAAGATTGGACACTAGAGTGCCCGTAAATTTGCACTCGTCAAAATGTAGGTTGAGGAAATGGGCTTAAAGATGCCATTTGGAGATGGTAGAATCTTGCTAGAGATGGGCTTAGAGATGCCATCCAAAGTGTTTGTTGAATATCAGTAGAATGAACATCAGAATGGTATCCGTATCTGGAATGTATCTGAGTTGTATCTGGAGATTGGATCTATATGAGCAAAGGAATGGCGTCCGTGTCGGGAGCATATCTAAGCTGTAAATGTATTTGATTCTTGAATGAATATCAGAATGACTGCCGTGTCTGGAGTGTATCTGTATTGTATCCGAAACCTGAAATCTGAATAAACAACAGAAAGACATCCGTGTCTGGAGTATCTCTGGGCTAGGGAATAGATTTGAATGAGTGACAGAATGGCAACCATGTCTGGAGCGTATCTGGACTGTATCTGAAGTTGAGATCTGTACGAGTAGCAGAACGACTTCCGTGTCTGGGAGTGTATTCGTACTGTAACTGGGATATGAATAAGTGACAAAATGACTTCCTTATCTGGAGTGCATCTGGACTTTGAAATTGATAGTTGAATCTGAATGAGAAAATAGAATGACTTCCGTGTCTGGAGCGTATCTAGTCTGTATCTGATTGTTGAAGTCTGAATGAGTAGTAGAATGACCGCCATGTCTGGGGTGTATCCATACTGTATCTGAAATATGAGACCTGAATGAGTAGCAGAATGACTTCCATGTCTTGGAGTGTATCCGTACTGTATTTGAGATTTTTGAATATTTGTTAGAGGTAGCTTTTAATCTTATCCTGAAAAAGGTAAAATGTTAGCTAAAACACACAAAGTTATGTTGCATGACATGTATGATGTAATAAAATGTGTTATGTAAATGTTTATGATATATGAATGTAATGGATGCGCATGTAAGCTGAGTAGCCGTCTTGCTGGGGAAAATAAATCCTTGATAGCTGGAGATAATGAAATCTTTGACTGCTGTCGGGGAAAATAAACCCTTGACTGCTGCTAATGATTCAAAACCTTTGATTGTTGAGACTGAGGAATCCTTTGGACTATTGCTGGGGATTGAAAATCCTTGGTGACTTGTGGGGATTTAACAAGAGTTTTGACAACCTCTGCGGGGAAATGAGAATATTTCATGACTTTCCTGGGGAATAAGGAAAACTCTGACGATCTCTACTGGGGAATTAAAACCTGGGAGGCTTCGACTGGAGAAATGAGAACAAGAATCTTCGTTCTGCTGGGAAATAACTCTGTGGGGAGAATGCTTATCCTGTTGGAGAGTTTTCAAAAGCTGGGGTTGTATGTCAATCTATTGAGGAAGCAAGAATGAGAATCTTCATTCAGGCGTTTGGGTCAGGAGGTTGGGTGTATGCCAATCTTATAGGGTTTTATAAAAGTCAACTGTTATCTGATTAATTTCCAGGTTTTAAGATAACTTGCTGGGGAATTTGGAGAAACCGAATGATTTCCACTGTGGTTTAAAGGTTGAAGTCTTGGACTCCGTTGGGGAAGAAAGCTTCATCTTCACTGGGGATTTGTAGTTCAAAATCTTCTGGCTCCGCTGGGGATCAGGAGTTTAGAAACTTAGCTCTGATGGTGATTAAGAGACTTAACTCCGCTGGGGATATGTATTTCAAGGTTTTAGCTCTGTTGAGCATCTGAATGACATACTGCAGGGGATTTCTTCTGGAATAGCCTAAAGACGTTTTCCTATACTTTCAACCTATCAGTAATTATCCTCTCTCATTTCGTTTTATTTGTAAGCAGTGATTATATTCAAATGCATATGCTCATTTAACAAATCATTGGACGTTTTCTGCACTTTGAAGTATCTTTGTATTAACTTTGTAAGTATTTTTGTACAAAGGAGACATACATCCTAGTAAGAGAATGTTGTCATAAAATATGAGAAAAATTTATACAAAGAAAGATGGCTATGTGTAACAATTCCATGGGGTTCCCATTCTGCTATAGCCTTTACAACTCTGAGTATCTTGTCCATTCGCTGCTTCGTCCGCAGATGATTGGATTGATCAGAAACTTGGAGCTTGTCTATGAAGAGATTGTCCTTAAAGTGATCCGACGAGACATAGTCATACGCTTTAATTCCCTAACTTTTGACTGGATCGCCCTTTCAGGTTTTCGATCCACCGGGAAACCCTTTTTTTCCCAAGTCGCCCTTTCGGGTTTTCAACTTGCCGGGTGTACAGATTTTTTATTTATCCCTAACTTTTTCCTGAATCGCCCTTTCAGGTTTTCGATTCACCGGGATGCCCATTTTTGCCCAAGTCGCCCTTTCGGGTTTTCAACTTGTCGGGTCGTTTTATGCGTAGTATCTTTTGACTATGTCTGCATTCGTAGGGTGCGGCAGGTCGTCGCCGTCCACGGTGGTCAGAATCATTGCCCCACCAAAAAAGACGTATTTGATCACAAATGGTCCTTCGTAAGTAGGAGTCCATTTGCCCCTGGGATTACTTTGCGGTAAGATGATCCGCTTGATTACAAGGTCCCCGACATGATATACTTGCCTCTTGACTTTCTTGTTGAAGGCCTTGATCATAAGTTTTTGATACGCCTGACCATGACACACAGCAATAAGTCGTTTCTCGTCAATCAAGTTAAGTTAATCAAGCCGGGTATGAATCCAATCGTCTTCACTCAAACCAGCATCCTTCATGATTCTCAAGGAAGGGATTTGAACTTCCACATGTAAAGCAGCCTCCATGCCATATACCAAAGAAAAGGGTGTTGCCCCAGTTGAAGTGCGTGCCGTGGTACGGTACCCGTGTAGAGCAAACGGTAACATCTCATGCCAGTCCTTGTAGGTGACTGTCATCTTTTGTATGATCTTCTTAATATTTTTGTTCGCAGCTTCAACAACACCGTTCATCTTTGGCCGATAGGGAGATGAATTGTGATGTTGAATCTTGAACTATTCACACAGGACGGTGATCATAGTATTGTTCAAATTTGGACCGTTGTCAGTGATGATCCTGTCGAGGATACCATAACGGCATATGAGATTCTGCTTGATGAAGCGGGCAACCATATTCTTTGTAACAGAGGTGAAGGAAGCTGCTTCGACCCACTTGGTAAAGTAATCAATGGCCACCAGGATGAAATGGTGTCCATTGGATGTTGTAGGCTTGATCCCTCCAATCATGTCGATTCCCCACATTGCGAATGGCCAAGGAGTTGTTAAGACATTGAGAGGAACTGGGGGAATATGTACTTTGTCAGCATAGATTTGGCATTTGTGACAAATACGAGAGTGTTAATGACAATCGGCTTCCATGGTAGACCAGTAGTAGCCTGCCCGCAGAATCTTCTTAGCCATCGTATGACCGCTCGAGTGGGTGCCAAAGGTGCCATTATGTAGTTCAGCTATAATCTGCTCAGCTTCAACCTTGTCTACACAACGGAGTAGGACACAATCAAGATTGCGCTTGTATAGAATACCATTGCTCAGAAAGAACTTGGCCGCGAACCTCCTTAAGAACTTTTTTCCGTTGACTGAAGCTCCTTCAGGGTATTCTTGTGCTTCGAGATGCCTTTTGACGTCACGAAACCAAGGTCGGTCCACCACCTCTTCGGTATTAATCTCGTGACAATGTGCAGGTTCGTCCATTCGTTCGATGGTGATTTGAGGTGCCTCATTATCCCAGTTAAGTTTAAACATGGACGACATTGTAGCTAGCGCATCTGCTAGCTGATTCTCTTCTCGCGGGAAGTGCTCGAAGGTAATCTGCTCGAAGTGTGGGAACAATGTCAGGACATGTTCTTTGTAAGGGATGAGGTTAGGATGCTTAGTATCCCAACCTCCTTTGATTTGACTGATAACCAAAGTTGAGTCCCCAAATACAATCAAAGATTTGATTCCCAAGTCAATAGCGGCCTTGAGACCAAAGATACAAGCTTCATACTCGGCCATGTTGTTGGTGCAGCTGAAGCAGAGTCTAGCAGTGAAAGGTGTATGGAAACCTTCTGGAGAGATAAGTACCGCGCCGATGTTGCCAAGTGCATTTGAAGCACCATCAAAGTACAGGGTCCATCGGGATCCTTGTTTAGGCCCGTCATTCGGTTCGTTACTTTTAATGTTGTCCAATGTCATGATATCCTCGTCAGGGAAGTCGAACCTCATAGATTGGTAATCTTTGACAGCTTGATGGGCTAGATGGTCAACTAGTACACTCCCCTTTATAGCTTTTTGGGTTGTGTACTGAATATCATACTCAGTCAGGATCATCTACCATCTAGCGATTCTTCCGGATAAAGCAGGCTTCTCGAAGATGTACTTGATCGGATCCACTTTAGAAATCAACAGAGTGGTATGTGTCAACATATACTGCCTTAGCCGGCGAGCAGCCCATACCAAAGCGCAGCAAGTTTTCTCAAGCAGTGAGTAGCGAGTCTCACAGTCGGTAAACTTTTTGCTAAGGTAATAAATGGCATGCTCTTTTCGGCCAGACTCGTCATGTTGGCCCAGTACGCACCCCATTGATTTATCCAAAACAGTCAGATACATGATTAACGACCTTCCTTCGACGGGTGGCATCAAGATAGGAGGTTCCAGCAAATACTCCTTGATCTTATCGAAAGCAACTTGACAGTCATCATTCCATTCAACCACCTGATCTTTCTTCAACAGCTTGAAGATTGGTTCACAGGTAGATGTTAGGTGAGATATGAACCTTGCGATGTAGTTTAGGCGTCCCAAGAAACCTCTGACCTCCTTCTCAGTGCGAGGGGTAGGCATTTCTTGTATAGCTTTGACTTTGGCAGGATCAACCTCAATGCCTTTGTTACTGACGATGAATCCCAAAAGTTTACCAGACCTGACTCCGAAAGTGCACTTGCTAGGGTTCAGTCTGAGCTTGTATTCTTTTAACCTGACAAACAACTTTTGCAGATGGTCGAGGTGTTCTTCTTTTGTTTGTGAACGGGCTATCATGTCGTCTACGTAGACTTCAATTTCATGATGTATCATGTCATGAAATAAAGCTACCATGGCTCGCTGATAGGTTGCCCCGGTATTCTACAGTCCGAATGGCATCACTCTATAGCAGAAGGTACCCCACTGCGTAACAAAAGTAGTCTTCTCCATGTCTACGGGGGCCATTTTGATCTGGGTATACCCTAAAAATCCGTCCATGAAAGAGAATACCTTGTGTTGAGCTGTGTTGTCAACCAAGATTTCAATGTGTGGTAGAGGAAAATCATCTTTAGGGCTATCCCTGTTCAAGTCTCTGTAGTCCATACACATTCTGACTTTGCCATCCTTCTTAGGTACGGACACAATGTTAGCAACCCATTATGGATAGGAAGTAACAGCCAGAAAGCCAACATTGAACTGCTTCATCACTTCAGCTTTGATCTTTTCAGACATATCAGGCCTTATTCGGCGGACTTTCTGTTTGATTGGTGGACAGTCTTCTCTTGTAGGGAGACGATGAACCACAATATCTGTATCCAGTCCCGGCATGTCTTCATAGGACCAGGCGAAGATCTCAACATATTCATTCAACAGCTGTACTAAACGCTCTTTGACACTTGGCTCCAGGTTGGCACCCACTTTAACTTCTTTTCTGTCTTCCTCTGTTCCCAAATTGATAGTCTCTAACAACTCTTCATGGGGCAGAATAACCCTTTCTTCTTGTTGCAAAAGTCTATCCAACTATCCAGGCACTTCACAGTCTTCATCACCTTCGTATTCGGCATGATTGACCAGATCCTCAGAGTCACTGAAGGTCATAGCAGAATTGTTACCCATGGAATCCGGAGTGGATGTGTACCTGCATTTTGTGAGTGTGGGTGTGTGTAAGGGATAGCCACCTTTAAACAAAATGAAATGTAAAAAAGAAAGAAAATGAACACAAAAGTTTATAGATGAAAACGTCCATGATTCATTAAAAATGGCATATGAAAATGAAGAATCAAAGCCCTTACAAATGGACATATATGCCCCGGGTAAGGCATAAGTCAAAAAGTGTACGAATTGTTTAAAAGTTATTACAGACCAAGCAGGAAATGTTCAAAAGATAAATTACTGATTGATGAAAGTAATGGGAACAAAGTCTTTCGCCTCCCAGTTGTTCAGTCCTCCTTCAATGGTTGGAAAGATCCAATCTTCAAAATTGCTTCCTTCTTCATCATCTTATAAAGCATGAACTCCATGATGAGTGATTTTCAGTGGCGGTCCTCCAGCCCGGGAGCGACGCATAGCTTTCTGGCTAGCAGCAGTGAAACCCAATCCAGACTTATCTGTCTTGTAAGGAAAATCTGGTAGTTGACCCCACAATGTACTTCCTCCTTCCTTGATCACAACCTCCACATCTTTAAGGGATGACATCCAGGACACAGGCTTGGTAATGATGGGCACATAAGTCATTGTCTTGGCTACCGCGACTTCAGGGGAAACCTCTTCAAAGTGTTGGAAAGGTGTTTCTTTGAATTCACCATCTAACTCCATGTAGCGGAAAGAGTTAAGGTGGCTTATCATATACTCCTCCTCACCATGAACTGTTATGATCTTACCCTGGACCGGATATTTGAGCATCTGGTGTAGAGAAGAAGTGACTGCCCCAGCATTGTGGATCCATGGCCTTCCTAACAAACATGAATATGAAGGACGAATGTCCATCACATAAAAAGTAGAGTTGAAAATTTCCGCTCCCACCTTAATTGGGATGTCCACTTCTCCGTGAACCATCCGCTTAGAACCGTCGTAGGCTCTTAGAATGATATTACTGGGCTTTAGGGTCAAACCTTCACAGTCCAATCTGTCCAATGCTTTCTTTGGTAGAACATTTAAAGACGAACCGGTATCAACCAGAACATGAGCAAGTGTGGTCCCTCTGCACTCTACCGAGACATGCAACGCATCATTATGCTTTCTTCCCTTAGAAGTCAAATCGGCATCAGAGAAGCCAAGACCATTGTCTGCTGTAAGGCTGGATACACACTCTTGAAACTGATCCACAGAAGTTTCTTGAGGCACGTGCGCCGTCTTCAGAAATTTGATCAAGGCTTTGGCATGAGCCTCGGAGCAGAGCAATAGAGCTAGCATATAGATTTTAGAATGGGTTTGCCCCAGCTGCTCTACGACATCATAGTCGTTCTTCTTAATTATCTTTAAAATCTCCTCCATGTCCTTTTGGGTGGTCTCGGGGATAACCAAAGTCTGAGCCCTCGTCCTGACGGGCACTTCTTGGATCCCCTTACCTTTATCAACAGTAATAGCAGAGGGTACAACTTCGAGAGTAACAATTTCTTCAATAACCGGACTTCGCACAGATATCTCGACGGGCACAGGAGCACTTGAGGGTCCGAAGACTGCCCGTGGAGGAGCAATCTCCAGAGAGAAGATTCTTCCGCTACGAGTGATCTTACTTGTTCCTACAATATTCCCCACATCAGGAGTCTCTTCATCAGAATTTTCTTCACCTGATTCGATCTGTTTCACACCGTGATAGAAGATCTCTCCTCCATAATTCCACTGTATCGTCTTGTTGGACTTATATGGGATAGGCCCCGACATAGTAATCTTCAGCAATACAAACTTTGGATCGGGTGTAATCTTAACAGGCCTTTTGCAGGTCTTGGAAAGATTGTCAGAAATGGTGATTATAGCAACATCATTGATTGGAGTAACAAGAGTAACAGGGATAATAGTAGCAACATGAGTTTTCTGAAAGAGGATTTCTTGAGTATCCATCAGGCGTTGGATGCCTGACTTCAACAGCGGACAGTCGGATTGCAAGGTTGAACAAAAGTAACAATCTTTTTCACAGCCCGGGAAAATCCCGGCTTTCAACAGATTCATCTTGATCATTGGCAACAGAGTCATTAAGTCATCAACAGTGGTAACATGAAGATCTTCCACAATAGCATGGACATTATGACCATGTTTTGGCATAGGAGCAGATATCACATTAGGTTTTTCGGGGGCATCAAACTCTACCTCCTTGGCATCTATTAAATCTTGGATCTTATTTTTAAGGGCCCAACAGTTGTTGGTGTCATGCCCCACACTGTCCGAATGATATGCACATTTTGCATTGGAATGATAATAGGGAGAAGAGGTATTTGGGTTTTTCGGCGCTTCTTTCAAGTTAGTAAGGTTTAACTTTAACAGATGAGGGAGGACCCGAGCCGGTGTCATATTGATCCAGGTGAATTGTCGTTGTGGCCTTTATACCCTTTGCTGGTTAGCTCTAGGTTGACTGCTTCGAGGTTGATCGACTGAGGAGTTCTGGATCATCACAACCCCCACTGTTGGTCGGTGCTCCATTCTCCCTTGATTTCTCTGGGTGTGAACAACAGAAACTTCCGTCTTGGCTGGGAAGGTCTTCTTGATAGCAGTGGAAGCGGAGGCATCCTTCTGAATTTTACCACTCTTAATGCCAGCCTTGACCCTTTCATCAGTCAGAATTAATTCGGTGAACCCTGCAGATGAGCTCCCGATCAAGTGATTGAAGAATGAACCTGACAGGGTCCCTAAAAATATGTCAACCAGCTCTCTATCTGACAATGGTGGCTGCACCCTTCCAGCCAAATCCCGCCACTTCTGGGCATATTCCTTAAAGCCTTCATTAGAAACCATACCCATACTCTGTAGTTGAGTACGAGTGGGCGCTAAATCTGCGTTATATTGGTATTGTCGGTAGAAAGCAGCAGCTAAATCCTCCCAGTTATGAACATCAGATCTCTCAAGTTGATAGAACCAGTCCAATTGCGTACCCGACAAACTATCTTGAAAAAAGTGGACCCATAGATCCTTATCAGAAGAGTGAGGTTGGATTTTTCTGACGTAGGACCGCAGATGCATCTTCGGACAGGACAAACCGTCGTATTTAGAAAATGTAGGCACTTTGAACTTGGGAGGAATGACGATCCCCGCAACCAATCCTAATTCTTCGAAATCTAGCCTAGTTACCCTTTGTACCTCCATGGATGCTAGCCGGTCTTCAAGATTCTTATACTTATCATCCGCCAGAGAGTACTGCTGTTCGAAGTAATCTTCATCCTCTTCCTCTTCTTCCTTTTCATCTTCAGACTCGGAAGGTACCGCAGCTCCTTTTCCTTTACCAACCCCTTCGTCAGACGTCGAGGGGAAATCTAGAACTCTCTTAGCCTGATGCTCAAATCTTCTTCCCATAGTGGCCACACCAATTCTTTTCTTTTTTTTTCTTTTCCTTTTCCTTCTCTTTCTCTAATAGTGCTTTAAGGTCCTCTTGACCCTTTGCCAAGGTCATGAGGAGTTTCTGGAATTGCGAATTCTGTGCTTGCAGATCTTTAACCGTCTGCTCTATATCCATCTTGCTGAAATAAACAGCAGAAAGATAAGGAAACCTGGTGTGAAGACCTGTTTATGCATATGATGAATGATATGTTATTCATGTAATGCATTCAAGGATTCCGAAATTCAAATTTGTTGCAAACAAAAAGAACGCACGTCATATTATTAAGAAGAAATTTGTTAGTACATAAAAGCCCTATGGGCAAAATATTACAAAGCTTCTTAATGTAAAAAGACGTTGCGCATCCTTTTTGGCGCGATGTAAGTGTTAAGAGTCTCCTCTTCATGAAGCCGGCGGGTAAGTTCCAAAACCTTCTTCTTACTGGCATATAAGCTAGCTTCAAAAGTGTTCCATTCTTCCTTGAGCTGTATCCAACTCTTTTGCAATTCTTCCAATGATGTTGGCATGTCTGGATGTAAGAGGGTGTATGGAACCTCTCCTTCCATAACAGGCTCTTTGATCATAGGCAGAATGTGAGGGTAAGGCATCATAAGACTCTGGGCGCGGGTTCGTACCCACTTGAGATAAGGCTCAAGGGGGATGGAATTCTTGTGCCCCAGTGTCTTACTATCCACTTTGTTAGGCATCCTCCAAGCTCGGATAAACCTTTGTCGAAGTCCTTGAGTGTCGTTGTCGAAGTCAATAACCAAGTCAGGAATCAACATATCATGAGGGCCATCCCTTCGGGCATACCCAAATTGCCTCAGAGCTAAACAGGGGTTGTAGGTAATGCCTCCCCTAATGCCAAGTAATAGGACATTAGGGAATTCTCCGCAACGATCAATGATGATGACATTTTCTCTGGACCGAGAACACCAATGAACATCAGAATGTGTGAGGGTCATCAACCGTTGTGACCACCTTAAACCCTGCTCATTCTTCAAAACTGACTGGGGAAGGTGAGAAATAAACCACCTTGCTAGAAGAGGAGTACAACACATGAGAACACCTCTTTTCCTCATTGTTCGTGTGTGAAATGAGTGTAGGATGTCCCCAAGCAATGTAGGCACAAGATTTCAAGATATGAAAATCTTGACAGCATTCACATCTATAAGCTGATCAGGGTTTGGGAACAAGACCAACCCATAGATGAGGAGTGCTACAATCTCTTCAAAAGCTTGCAGATCTAGAGAATTCCAGCAGTCTTGTGCCTTCTCAAACATAAACTTTGCCAAGAAACCCTTGACACCACTTTTGGTTTCCCAATGAACTTTGATATCAGATGATTGCAAGTGTAGGGCTTGAGCAACATATTCAGGCTTTGGTTCTCTTTCCGTACCGTTGTAGGGTAGTTGATGAAGAATAGGAATCCTCAGGAGTTTAGAAAATTCCTCCAAAGTAGGTACTAGTTGGTAATCAGGAAATGTAAAGCAATGGTGTAGGGGGTCAAAGAACTGGAAGAGGACTTTCACCATATCTTCTTCAATGTTGGAGTTGACCAAGTTGAGAAGTCTACCATGTCTTTCACTGAAGAGAGAATTCTCTGGAATCTTGGAAGTGAGCTCCTTGAGTTGAGGAGGGATTCTCACAAGGTTGACCTGGATTGTTTTCCTGCGAAGAGATTCCATGACCTACAAAACAGGAACAAAGATGAAGATCCAAACCCTTGAAATGGTTAGTATATGCATATGATGCTTTATGATGTTCATGATGTATGCATAAGTATATGTACAAGCAAATCACACAAGATCCTAGTTTCAGGCTTGCATGGGGTTTCATAGGTAAGTACCCTCTTGAAGTTAGTTGGCTCAACCTGTCCTATAAATAGTAACCGGGTTCTAAGGAGCTCAATATCACTGGATTATTTTCTGTGTTCATTGTTTTAGTTTAGCCACTTAACTGGTGACCGAAATATTCCAAGAAAATAACCCTCAATGAGTGTAGTATCGAGTATCCACCAACTTCGGACTGCATCAAAGCCGGTCATCTCACTACCCCTAATAAGGCCAAGATGGTCAAGTAAAGGTTCTAAGAGTTCATTAGTGCTTCATGACATCACTCAACGACCCCATATTCTCTTTGATTGACTCAAAGGCTACCGGTACCCACAAATACGTCGCACTAATATAGCTATTGCTTCAACCATGTCGGTATACCCCGCACAGTTTCCACAACGTATTGCTATTTACCTATGAATGTTTCCCAAATTCGGGTAGAGGATTTCAAGCCCAAACAATAGAACCAATTGTAAAGCAATCAAAGCAAACAAGATAAGCATGCAAAGGTGATCTAAACCCTAAGGTTACTCCACTTTTATAGCTATCCCCAACAGAGTCGCCAGTTCTGTGATACGGTGGGAGAACTGACTTGAGGTTTTGCGTTTGTGTTCGCAAATGTTTCAGTTTAGCAAGAGTCGCCACCGACTTTTTATTTTATCCTAAGGAAAGGTCAAAAAGCACAGGAAAGACCTTTGAGATGTTTTCTTGGGTTCGGGGAGTAGATTATGAAAAGGGAAGGTGCAAGCACCCTTTTCATCCATGGTTATCCATGGGCTGTTAGTTACTTGTTTAGATCACTTGCTTTTGCTTTTCAATTGTTTGAAATGGTGCTTTGTGTGTGGTTTTGAAAGATGTTTTGAAAAGAGGCCATCGTTGTGGCAACCTTTGTAATGATTCTTGTTTGAATATATACAAAGGTGTATTGTCTTTTGAAAAGATTTCAATGTTTTGAAAGTTTGATTTGGGTAATGTTTTGAAATTGTGTTGTGGAGTGTGTTTGAAAATAGCAAGGATGTTTTTGTAAGTTTTGATCAAGTAACTAAGAGCTATCTACCCTATTTTACTCAAAGATCTTTCCTATATGTTTTTAACCCTTTTGACAGTATTGCTTTACCATTGCATTTGGTAAACAACCTTGTATTAGGATGTTAAACGGGACAAGCGCGGGTCATCGTATAGACCATGATAGCAACTGTGTTAAGTATTTTTAGCAAATTTTTGAGGGACTAGATCATTTTTGTATAGGCAACCAAGATAGCATCATCGAGGGACTATGATCTTTTGTTTTGCCAAAGTACTCAACATGCATAACATGACCCATTTTTAAGGCAACAAGTGGATGTAACCCTAGGGGTGCAAATGTGCATTGTGTTTGATTTTCATACATTTTTGTCTTTGTATTAGGTCAAGCTACTTGTTGATTTTGGATTTTTTGCATACAAGCCCTAATCTATAATCATGGCATAATTGAAAGCGTAAAGGCGTAAAAAATAAATCTACCACTATTACAACATGATTATGGGGATGGGGATACAATTTTTGAATGGGGATTATTTGATAAGAAATTAAAACCCTAGTTTTACTATTACATCCAAATTGAATCAAATGCATAAATAATAAATGGACAATATTTAAATAAAAAAATTAAATAAATATACAAAATAATATGAAAATGCAAAAAAATGTTTTTATTTATTTTTATGTATGTAAAAATATTTAATGCAAAAAAGGAAGAAATAAATGAAAAGATTATTTTTTTTATTAAGGGTAAAACCCTAATTTTTTAAGAATATAAATATATTGACTATATTATTTATACACAACAAAAATAAAAATGGTGTATATACAAAAAATAAAATATATTTAGAAAAAGTATTTTTTAAGTATAAATAATAATAAAAATAAAAGTATAGTATTTTTATGTTTTTATTCTCAAGTATTTATAAAATAAAAGTATGTATATATTTATTAATAATATTAATCATGTACAAAAAAAATAAAATAAAATATATACAAGATAAAAATATATTTAGAATAATATTTTTGAGTGTAAATAAAAGAATAAAAATAAAATGTATAATTATATTATTTTCAAGTTTTCAATAAATAGAAATATATACTAATTAAATTGTTTTTCTTATGTTAGAAAAAATAGAAATAAAATGCAAAATAAATGTAAAAAATTATAAAATATTTTTTTAGTATTTTTTATGTTTGGAAATAATAAGATAAAATCAGAAATGAAAATAAAATAACAAAACACAAAAATATGAAGAAATGGGCCAGGGGGGTGTATTCAGCAAAAGGGGGGGTGTTAAAAATAAAAGAAGCAAAGCCCAGCCCAAGCCAGACTTCATCTTCAACCTCTGGCTTCAAATTTTGCGCGCGCCCTATATAAATACTAGATCCTGCATACGTGCTCTATTGCAAAAACCATATAAAAAACTTGTCCTAACTCTCAAAGACCAGAGAGAATTTCTCTGGCCCTAAAATCTAACCTAATTTTTTCAGGATGTTCATGGACCAAATTCTCTTAGCATGCTTAATTAAAATGAAAACTGAGCATATGTACAACTTCATGGTTATGAATACTACATTTCTTATTCACAAACCTAAGTCTAAATGTTCCTAAATAGAGAGATGGGAAGTTGATAAAAACCTGTTTCAGCTGACTTCGTGTATGACAATGTGGAGCTTTTCAACAAGGCCTGAGATGTTTGGGAGCTTGCTTGAACTTCACTTGACCTTCTCCAATGTCTAGCTTGCCTTGAATGTACTTGAACAAGCCTACATAACTCAACCTGCACAAGCTGAAATTGAAAATGGTAAACCCTGTTAATGGAGTTACAGTCAGTGTTTAAGGGTTGGGATAGTTTGGATATGTTGTATGGAAGGTATTTGAACCAATTTGAGACAAAACGCACGAGGGATTTGAGTTGTGGCAATCAAACTGCAGGGAGTGCCCTGTTTTGCTAATGGAAGGTGATTTCTTGCTATGGGAGGTTTGAGGGCTAAAAGAGTCGTGTTTCTGGCTCAAAGGGATGTGAGAAAGATGTTTCAAAAGCTTGCACAAGTTGGTTTTAGCCGATGTTCAAGTTTTTCTGTTTTGGACACGTTTCTTGTATTTTAAGCCTGTACAGGCTATCTATCAGCCTGCTTCTTCTGATCTTGGCCCCTCAAGTTGATGGATATGCTTTGCTGCACAAGATTTGGCTCTATGCTCAAGGATTGTGGTTTTGACATAAAGCAAGATTTGGCAAAAATGGAAATAATGCTTTTTCTACTTTGGGATTAATCTAATGTGCAATGTTCCAATGACCAAAACAATGCCTTAAACCAATGGATTTGCATTTAATTAATGAGTTTGAAATGGTTTTGAGGCCTGTAATCTAGTGCAAAGCAAGCTGCTTTGAATCTGCAACTTGTATGAACATGAACATGCCATGGATGAAAAGTGAGTTTTTGCCAACTTCAAGCCTTCAATTCTCCATAACCACAAATGATTTTGGAGAGTTCTTGGACATTTTGGAAAGCTTGCAACATGCTCTACAATACATCTTTGAAATGAAACTTGATATTCCAAGTGGAACTATGTGAAAAATGGCCATGAAGATAGGTCAAAATCCTGCCTAAACTAGGGCAAAATTTCACTAAGTTACAAGTTTCATGGTCCCTTGTTCCAAAAATCATAACTTGAGATCCAAGCCTATTTTGAGAAAACTTTGTGAATAAAAGTTGTAGACTTTGTGGATGACTACAACTTTCATGTTGGAAGTTTTGTTTGAATCCAATTGCATCATGGTGAAAAGGTTGGGCAAAGTTAGGAAAAATTAAGAAAATTTCATAACCTAGAAAAATTCTAAGTTATGAAAATTTTCAACTTTAAACCCTAATTTGCAAAAATGGGTTTCTTGATGAACAAGTTTCATGTTTTGACACATCTTGATGAAAAATGACCCTTGTCACTTGATTTTGACCAAAAAGCCAAAGTTTGACTTTTCAGTGTACAGTCAAATTTAATCAGTTGACTGGAAAATTTATCTGTCAATCCAATGCAATTGAGGTCTTTTGAACTTGTTGAATAGGTAAAGATGATTCCATTGAGTCATTGAATCCATGTTTGAACTCAATTTGCCATTGTCTTGGTCAAAAGTCAGATACTGCCCTTGTGCAGACAAAACCCTAAAAATGACCATTTTGCCCTTTTGGTGATCTGATCAAATTTCTTGTGGAGTTGTGGTCCAAACTTGATCAAATGGTTCATATGAGTTCATAATGTTGATATGGGTAAAAAATCACGAGGTTTGACTGTAAATTGGTCATAGTTGACTTTTTCCCCAATACAACTGATTTCTAGGTCAACTGTCCAATTGACTGGGCAAAAATTTGATTCAAGGCTTGAAACTTGGTGTGGACAAACTTATGAGTCCAACATGAAGTATGAAAGTCACTTTGAGTGTTTAAAGTCCAAAAATCCCTGTGCAAACTCAAACCCTAATTTAGGTCATCAGTGCAAGGAGATGTCTTAAGCAGAGCAAAACCCTAATCCTGTCTGGAGTTCAAGGAGCCTTGTGAGGGGAAAATCTTGATAAAAGGAGAGGGAAAATTTTGGGTTACAACAACGCCATTCGATCTTGATAGTCGATACCGAAGTCTGGTCGCAAGATGATCCAATGAGACATAGTGATACGCTTTACATCCCTAACTTTTTCCTGGACTTCCCTTTCGGGTTTTTAGCCCACCGGGATACCCTTTTTTTCTCCAAGCTGCCCTTTCAGGTTTTCGACTTGCCGGGTGTACAGATTTTTCATTTTCATCCCTTATTTTTTCCCGAACCCTTTTGGTTCGTCGGGAAGTCCTTATTTTTGCCTAGGCCAGTCAACTTAGCGGGTCTTTTGATTAGGCGTAGTATCTTTTCACTATGTCTGCATTAACAGGGTGGGGAAGGTCGTCACCGTCCATGGTGGTTAGATTCATAGCTCCACCCGAGAAAATGTTCTTAACCACAAATGGCCCTTCATATGTGGGAGTCCATTTGCCCCTGGGATCACCTTGCGGAAGTATGCTGCGCTTGATCACTAGATCCCCGACTTGATATTCTTGACGTCTGACTTTCTTGTTAAAAGCCTTGATCATTCGCTTTTGATACGTCTGACCATGACAAATAGCAGTAAGTCTCTTTTCATCGATTAGATTTAACTGATCAAGTCGAGTTTGGATCCAGTCGTCTTTGTTCGAACCCACATCCTTCAAAATCCTGAGAGAAGGTATCTGGACTTCGATGGGTAGGACTGCCTCCATGCCAATATACCAGAGAATAAGGTGTTGCCCCTGTCGATGTCCATTCTGAGGAACGGTATCCATGAAGAGAAAATGGTAACATCTCATGCCAGTCCTTATATGTCACCATCATCTTCTGTACAATTTTCTTGATGTTCTTGTTAGCCGCTTCGACAACGCCATTCATCTTCGGCTGACAAGGAGAAGAGTTATGATGTTGTATCTTGAATTGTTTACAGAGCTTGGTGATCACCGTGTTGTTGAGATTTGTACCATTTTCAGTAATAATTCTCTCTAGCACACCATACTGACAGATCAGATTATGTCGGACAAATCGCGCCACAACGTTCTTGGTCACAGTAGCAAAGGAGGCCGCCTCAACCCACTTCGTGAAGTAATCAATGGCTACTAGGATGAATCGATGTCCATTAGAAGCAGTGGGCCTGGTTTCTCCGATCATGTCGATGCCCCATATTGCAAAGGGCCACTGAGCTGTCAAGACGTTTAAGGGGACCAGAGGCATATGCACCTTATCAGCGTAGATTTGGCACTTATGACAAGTTCGAGAGTGATGATAACAATCAGCTTCCATAGTGGACTAGTAATATCCTGCCCGTAGAATCTTCTTAGCCATGGTGTGTCCACTGGAATGGGTTCCGAAGGTGCCTTCATGTAGATCTGTCATGATCCTCTCTGCTTTGCTCTTGTCTACACACCATAGTAATATGGAGTCATGATTGAGCTTATTGAGGATTCCACTACTGAGGAAGAATTTCGTAGCGAACCTCCTCAGAAACTTCTTATCATTGACAGATGCCCCTTCGGGATACTCTTGAGCCTCGAGATACCTTTTAACTTCGTGAAACCAGGGTTTGTCTGCCACCTCATCGGTATCAATCTCACAACAGTGTGTTGGTTCATCCAACCTCTCACTGGTGATTTGGGGAGCTTCATTGTCCCACCTAACCTTGAACATAGAAGACATGGTAGCTAGCGCGTCCACTAACTAGTTCTCCTCTCGTGGGAAATGTTCAAAAGTTACCTCCTTAAAGTGTGGGAGCAGTGTCAACATGTACTCTTTATATGGGATGAGATTCGGATGCTTCATATCTCATTCTCCTTTGATCTGACTTATTACCAAGGCCGAATCCCCGAAAACGTCCAAGAACTTGATCCTGAGGTCAATAGTTGCCTTGAGACCCATGATACAAGCTTTATACTCCGCCATAATGTTAGTGCAGTTGAAACATAGCCGGGCAGTGAAAGGAGTATGACATCCCTCAGGAGATATGATTATTGCACCAATACCGTTACTGAGTGAGTTCGAAGCTCCATCAAAAACCATGGTCCATCGGGATCCCTCTTCGGGTCCTTCATCCGGTCCAGGTTCTTCAAAGTTAGTCACCAGCATAATATTCTCATCCGAGAACTCAAAATTCATGGACTGGTAGTCATCCATGGCCTGATGAGCCAAATGACCAACCAATACACTCCCCTTGATTGCTTTCTGGGTTGTATATTATATATCATACTCGGTTAAGATCATCTGCCATCTTGCTATTCTTCCGGAGAGAACGGGTTTCTCGAAGATGTATTTGATCGAATCCATCTTGGATATCAACATAGTAGTGTGGGTCAGCATATACTATCTTAGTCGGCGAGCAACCCATGCCAAAGTACAACAAGTTTTCTCGAGCAGTGAGTATCTTGTCTCACAGTAGGTAAATTTTTTGCTAAGGTAGTATATCGCGTGCTCTTTTCGACCAGACTCGTCATGGTGCCCCAGCACACACCCCGTTGAATTGTCTAGCACTGTTAAGTACAATATCAAAGGTTTTCCTTCAACTAGAGGCATCAGAATCAGCGGTTCTTATAGGTATTCTTTGATTCCTTCGAAATCTATCTGGCATTCGTCATTCCACTTTACCACTTGATCTTTCTTCACAAGCTTGAAGATTGGCTCACAAGTAGCAGTCAGATGTGAAATGAACCTGGAGATATAATTCAAGCGTCCCAAGAAACCTCTAACTTCCTTCTCTGTACGGGGAGCTGGCATTTCTTGTATGGCCTTTACCTTTGCAAGATCTACTTGGATGCCTTTGTCACTGACAATGAAACCCATAAGTTTACCAGACCTTACCCGAAGGTGCACTTGTTCGGATTCAACCTCAGCTTGTATATCTTTAACCTGTCGAACAACTTTTGTAGATGATCAAGGTGCTCTTCTTCAGTTTGAGACCTGGCTATCATGTCATCAACATAAACTTCGATCTCATGGTGAATCATATCATGGAACAAAGCGACCATGGCACACTGATAAGTTGCCCCAACATTCTTTAACCCGAAAGGCATCGCCTTGTAACAGAAGGTGCCCCACTGTGTGACGAAGGTTGTCTTCTCCATGTCTTCAGGAGCCATCTTGATCTGGTTGTAGCCAGAGAAACCATCCATGAAGGAGAATATTTTATGTTGCACGGTGTTGTCAACTAGAACATCAATGTGAGGAAGTGGAAAGTCATCTTTGGGGCTTGCCCTGTTCAGATCTCTGTAATCCACACACATTCGTACCTTACCATCCTTCTTAGGTACCGGAACAACGTTAGAAACCCACTGTGGATAAGAAGTGACAGCTAAGAATCCTGCGTCGAACTGCTTCATAACCTCTACCTTGATCTTATCTGACATTTTAGGGCGCATACGGTGGACCTCCTGTTTAACCAGAGGACAATCTTCTTTGGTCGGCAGACGATGAACCACAATATCAGTGTCTAAGCCTGGCATGTCTTCATATGACCACGCAAATATCTCAATGTAGTCGTGCAACATTTGTATCAACCGCTGTTTAACCTTAACTTCCAAACTTGCACCAATATTGACTTCTTTTCTGTCTGTTCCTGTGCCCAGGTTTATCGTCTCAACTGACTCTTCATGAGGCTGTATAGCCCTTTCTTCCTGTTTTAATAGTCTAGAAAGTTCTCCAGGAACCTCACAATCATCCTCACCTTCGTCTTCGGCTTGGTTGATCGGATTTTCGAAGTCATAACTGGTAGTAGCAGAGCTGTTATCAATGGGATCCAGAGTGGATATGGATCTGCAGTATGATACGTGAGTATGTGTAAGAGCATAGCTGTTTTCATAAAGTGAAAACAAAAAAGAAAAATAGAGAGCATAAAATATGTATGCAAGGAACGTCCAATGCTTTATTAATGATATATGAAATGACAAATAAGAGCCCTCACAAGCAAAGCCAATGTGCCTCGAGAAAGGCACAAGGCCGTAGAGTTTCAATTGTTTAATACAAATCTCAAAACAAGTAAGACAATTACTGCGAAATAAAAGAAACTGGTATAAAGTCCCTAGCCGTCCAGTTACTCGGTCCACCGTTGGTAGTTGGGTAGATCCAGCTGTCAATGTCCGAGTCTTCCTCGCTGTCTTCAATGGCATTAATTCCCTGATTGCTGATGTGTAGGGGAGGTCCTCCAGCCCGAGCGCGTCGAACAACCCTTTGAGCTCCTAAAGTAAAGCCCAAACCAAACTTGTCAGTTTTGTGAGTAAAATCAGGGATTTGTCCCAAATTGGTACACCCACCTTCTTCAATCACGGCTCTGGCGTCTTTGAGAGAAGCCATCTTCAGAGGAGGCTTGTTGCTGGTAATAGCTTCAAACGATGCCAAGATCTGGGGAACCTCTTCAAAATTCTGACAAGGATTCTCTATGAATTCTCTGTCCATCTCTACATACCTGAAGGAATTGAGGTGGCTCACCATATACTCCTCCTCACCATGCACAATGACAATCTTCCCTTTTACTAGATACTTCAGCATTTGGTGCAGCGTAGAAGTAACTGCCCCAACCTCATGGATCCAGGGACGACCCAACAAACAAGAGTATGACAACCGAATGTCCATTACATAGAAGGTGGACTCAAAGGTTTGAGAGACTACTTTGACATGGATGTCCACCTCCCCGTGCACCGTTCTTTTTGACCCATCAAAAGCCCTTACCATGATGTTACTAGGCTTTAAGGTCAAGCCCTCACAGTCCAACCGATCCAATGCCTTCTTAGGCAGAACATTCAGCGAAGACCCAGTATCTACCAGCACATGAGCCATAGTGGTTCCCCTGCACTCAATCGAGACATGTAGAGCATCATTATGCTTCCTCCCTTTCGGTGCCAGGTATGCATCTGAAAAACCCAGCCCATTGTCAGCAGTCAGGCTAGCCACACAATCTTTGAATTGATCAGCTGAGGTCTCCTGCGGCACATGCGCAGTCTTGAGGAATGCAATCAAAGCCTTCGCATGGGCTTCAGAACACAATAGCAGAGACAACATGGATATCTTTGAGGGGGTCTGCCCCAGCTGCTCGACCACGTTGTAGTCGCTCTTTTTGATTATTTTCATTATTTCCTCTATCTCTTGCTTAGAGGCTTCCACGACAATTTTTCTAGGTGCCTCCGTCCGGAACGACTCATCTATAACTTCTTTACCGCGGGTACCAGATGATTCGCCGGCAGGGGTAATAATTAGAGTAAGAACAGGAGCAGTAGTTGATGTACTAGCAGGAACAACAGACAGAATGACAATAGGCCTGTTGACAGTCTTCGGGGAAATCTCGGGAGAGAAAACCCTTCCACTTCGGGTGACATTGCTGGTTTCGACAATATTACTAATATCAAGATCAACCTCTTCATTTTTCAGATCTAGTTTGATGCCATGATAGTACACATTGGCACCATAATGCCAGGGGACAACTTTGTCCGAGGCATACGGGACAGGACCAGGAACAGTGATTATTAGCGGAGCGACTCTTGGAATAGATGTAATCATAACAGGTCTTCTCGAGGAGACCTTGGAAGGATTGGCAGAAATGGTTATAATAGCAACGTCTTCAGATGGAACAACAGGAATCAAAGTTTTATCGAACAAAATTTCTTTGCTATCCATCAGGCGCTGAACACCTGACTTCAACAAATGGCAACCAGAAGGCAGAAATGAACACATGTGGCAACCTTCACCATAACCCGGAAATAAACCGGATGACAATAAATTCTTCTTAACTGTCATAAGAGGAGTAGAAACTTCATCCACAAAGGTCACAAACAAGTCGGTATCAACAACATTAAATCTACGACCGTGCTTGGGCATGGGAGCAGTTATGACATTGGGCTTTTTCGGAGCATTGAACTCAATTTACTTGGCTTTGATCTTATCATGTACCTTATTTCTTAGAGCCTAGCAGTCGTTGGTATTGTGTCCAGGACTCTCAGAATGATAGGCACACCGAGTATTTGGATTATATCGGGGAGATGTGGTGTTCAGATTCTTGGGGGCCTCTTTCAAGGTCGCCAAGTTGGATCTCAGCAGATGAGGTAGAACTTCAGCCAACGTCATATTGATTCGGGTAAACTGTCGTTGTGGTCTTTCCACCCTTTGTTGATTGTTGCGTTGTCGAGCAGCCGCAGGCCTAGGTATCATTAAGACACTTACTGTCTGACAATGTTCAGCTCTGTTTTGGCCTCTCGGGCTATAGATGGCACTGGCTTCTTTCTTACCAGCAAAAGGCTTCTTTACCGAACTCAAAGAGGCATCCTTCTATATTTCACTGCTCCGAATTCCAGCTTCTACTCTCTCTCCAGTTAGGATCAGCTCGGTGAAACCAGCTGACGAGCTGCTGATCAAATGATTAAATAACGCACCAGATAGCGTCCCCAAAAACATATCGACCAACTCCCTATCAGACAACGGGGGTTGAACTCTTCCAGCCAAGTCTCTCCATTTTTGGGCATAGTTCTTAAAGCCTTCACTTGCACCCATAGACATACTCTGGAGTTGAGTACGAGTAGGATCAAGGTCGACATTGTACTGATACTACTTGTAAAAAGCAGCAGCCAGGTCTTCCCAATTTCAGACATTGGCTCTCTCCAGCTGGTAGAACCATTCAAGCTGAGTCCCTGACAGACTGTCTTGAAAGAAGTGAACCCACAAATTTCTATCGGCAGTGTGGGGCTAGATCTTTCTGACGTAAGAGCGTAGATGGAGTTTTAGGCAAGACACCCCATCATACTTTGAAAAAATTGGAGCCTTGAACTTCTGTGGGATGACCACTCCCGACACCAATCCCAATTATTCGAAATCCAACCCGGGTATCCTCTGGATTTGCATAGCACTCAGACGATCTTCCAACTGCTTATATCTATCCTCGGTAGGAGGATACTACTCATGATTGTAGTCGGTATTATTGTCAGAAACTTCAGGACTGGGGTCCTTCTCCCTTGTCTCTTCTTCTTGATTCTCCCCTTCTTTGGATGAAGAGGTCAGATCGACTTACTGCTTCAACGGCCCCCTAAACCTTCTGCCCATATTCAGAATACCGACAAACTTCTTCTTTTTCTTTTTCTCCTTCAGGATGAGGGCTTTCAGATCCTCCTGCCCTTTTTCCAGATTTATGAACATCTACTGGAACTGGGCGTTTTGTGCCTGAAGATCCTTGATGCTCTGTTCGGAAGACATTTCTGCCGAAATAAACAGCGAAGAAGATGAGAAACCTGTAATGGTACTTGTTTATGCAATGCTATGAATGGGATGCGTATGCCATGATTTCAAAGACTTTGGGAAATTTAAATTTTTGAGCCAAAATAAAACAAAGATTTTATTAGTAGAGTTCAAAGTTCAATTGCCTTTTAGGCGTTACAATTAAAAACAATTTTAAAACTAGAAAAATAAAAATTCCCATGGATGCTTCCTCGTCGTGCCGAGATAGACATTAAGTCCTCTTTCCTCATGAAGCTGCTTTGTGAGCTCTAAAACCTTCCCCTCCTAGGCATAGAACTGATCCCTGTAAGTATCCCGCTCCTTCTTCAATTGAATCCAAGATCTCCGTAATTCTCCAAGATCAATGGGCATATCAGGATGGAGAATCGTGTAAGGAATACCCCCTTCAGTAGTGGGTTCCACAATCACTGGCAGAACGGCCATATAGGGCATCATAAGTTTCTGGGCGGTGAGCTCGTACCCATTGGAGATAAGGTTCCATAGGAATGGAAGCCTTTGGCCCCAAAGCCTTGGCACCAGATCTGTTTACCATGCTCCAAGCTCGTATGAACCTTTGGCGATACCCTTGAACATCATCCTCATAGTTAAATACAATGCCCTCGATAAGTAACTCATAGGGACCATCTCTTCGAGCATAACCAAATTGTCGCAAGGCTAAACAAGGATTGTAGGTTATGCCCCCCTTTGATGCCAAGTAATGGGACATTAGGGTACTCCCCACAACGGTCAATAATAGCAGTGTTTTTCATAGCTCAGGAACACCAGAGAATATCCGTGTTAGCGAGTGACATTATCCTTTGCGACCAACCCAAACCTTCTTCATTCTTCAGCACTGACTTAGGGAGGTGAGAAATAAACCACCTCGATAGCAATGGCATGCAGCACATAAGAACCCCTCTTCTCTTCATGGTACGAGTATGGAGAGCGTGCAAGATATCTCCGAGCAAGGTAGGCACAAGGTTACGAGAAAGGAAGATCTTGATAGCATTCATATCTATGAATAAGTCTGGATTAGGGAATAGTACTAACCCATAGATTAGAAGGGCCAAGACCTCCTCAAAAGCCTGAAAATCCATATCATCCCAAAACAGCTGGGCATTGTCTATCAGGAACTTGGCTAGGAAACCCTTGACTCCGTTTCTTATTTCCCAATTGGATACCACGTCAGCCCGTTTCAGATGCAAGGCTGAGGCTATGACTTCTGGCTTAGGAAATTCTTCCAGACCTATGAAAGGCAATTGTTCAAGAATGGGTATATCCAATAATTCAGAGAACTCTTCCATGGTAGGCACCAACTGATAGTCTGGAAAGGTGAAGTAGTGGTGCTTGGGATCAAAGAACTGAAAGAGTACACTCATTATATTTTCATCAAAGTTTGAAGTAACCAGGTTGAGAAGTCGACCATGTCTCTTAGTGAACGCAGAAGTTTCAGGGACCTTTGATACTAGCTCCTTGAGTTGGGAAGGTATTTTCACAAAGCTGATTCAGATAGTGTTTCTATGAGCAGAAGCCATGATCTTCAAAACAGAACAAAGATAAATTCCCTTGGTCCTTGAAATGGTTAGTGTAATAAGAATGGATGCTATGTTATGATGCATGATGTCATGTTCAAACAGAATAAATCACATATAAGCAAAACACACAATAGACCTTAGGTTCAAAGGCTTGCATGAGGTTAAAGGTAAGTACCCTCTTGAAGTTTAGTTGGTTTCAAACCTGTCTTAGAAAAGTAACCGGGTTCTAAAGATTCTCAATATCATTGATCATCCTTTATCGAGCATTGTTTCAGCTCAAGCAATCTTTTCTTGCGGCCGAAATATCCCAAAAGTCTGATCTCAATGAGTGTAGAATTGAGTATCAACCAATCCTCAGCTTTATACCAAGTCCTGCTATCTCACTACTTTCTAATGGCCAAGTTTGTTCAACTAAGGTTCTAAGGTCCGTTAGTGCTTCAAGACACCACGCGACGACCCCGTATTCTCCTTGTTTCCACACGAAGGATACCGGTACCAACCAAAGTGTCACACCAACACAGCCATCACTTGAACCATACCGGTCTACGCCGTACAGTCTCCACGATCTATTGCTGTTTACCTAAAAAGTGTCCCCAGATCCGGGCGTAGGATCTTTAATAATACCCAAACAAAACCCTTGAATATAAAGCCGGCAAGGCAAAACAAGAAAGAAATTTTAAAATGACCTAGATCCTAAGGTGTACCCCACTTATTTTAATTCTCCCCAGCAGAGTCGCCAGTTCTGTGATACAGTCGAAGAACCGACTATTATACTGGTTTGCATTTTGTATTTGCAAATGTTGCAGTAAGCAAGAATTGCCACCAACTTTTATTTCATCCAATTAAGGAAAGGAAAAAGAACAGAAAAAACCTTTTTCGAGAATGTTTCTGAGTACGGGTGGTAGATTATAGAAAGGGAAGGTGTTAGCACCCTTTCTATCCATGGTTTTCCACGGGCTCTCAGGTACTTGCTCATTTTTAAATTGCTTGTGTGTGCTTGTTTTGAAAAGGTTTTACTTCGTGATGACTCTTGTATCAATCCTCAAGAGTGTGACGAAGTATTTTAAAAAAATTGTTTTGAAAAGTGTTTGTGTGAAAAGTTTTGTTTGAGCAAGTACATAGGAATTAATCTACCTACTCGAAAAAGTCTGTTCGTTTTCCTTTAGATAGTGCTATCCTATTATTAAGGAATAGGTAGCACCATCGTTGGATTTATAAATGGACGTCCGAAGGGACGAAATGGTCTCTGAAGGCAACAAGTAGAGATACCTTAGCATTTCGAAGGGACTGTCGTCATAAGATCAATTCGTAGGCAACTCGAGGGACAATTAGGGACTGTGATCTTTATGATAACTTTGAATCGCGGGTCATTGTGTAACAGTGGAAATGTTCAAATACTAAGCCATTAGATTGACTAGACTTTATACAAATCAAAATAAAAATCGCCACCGCGCTTTATTGTTTCCAAAGGAATGGGAAAAGAGAGAATAACCCAAAAAGAGGGGGAAAGATTCAAGGTAAGGGGGGTTGGTTATGCAAAGGGAAGGTATTAGCACCCTAAACATCTACGGTACTCCGCAGCAGCCTCTTTGTAAAATCTGTATATTTTGGCTATAAAAAACTGTTGTATATAAATGGATGGTAGAGGTAGAGAAAAGAAATATATTTTTTATAATTTTTTCACCCGCCGCGGTTGCGAACCTTTAGTGTCTACGTACCACCTTTCGTGCAATACGGGATCAGGGTACACGTAGTTCCTCTTTTAAAAATTTAAAACACAAATGTGTTGGTTAATTTTATAAGATAAAACATCATCGTCATTGTCTGTGTGGAAAATACACTTACTACCCACAATCATGAGAAAGGAGAATTTGCATCATCTCAAAGTGGAGGATATGGCTTGGAATTCAAAATCAACAATGCCTCACTCAACACCCAAGTGGAAAATATCTCTCTTCACTAATGTTGTAGAAGTATAGTTGTTTGCATCACTACAAGGATTGACAAGAGTCTAATCTTTTGAGAAAATTTTAAAGGTAAAAAGCATAAGTGGCAAAATGGTTTGAAATGAGATTGATTGACTTTTAGTCTTCTCACAAAAATATGTCAAGGTATTATTAAGTTGGTTGGAGTTTATTTATGAATTGTTTTTGAAAATACGTGGACCTAAGTCCAAGTTTATTATGAAAATAGTTCAAGTTTCAAAACAAGAAGAGTTTTCAAAAGGAGGGAGAAGATTTTGAAATTAAAGAAGATGGGAGGAGAAGAAGAGACTATCCTAAAGCATAAGTTAAAAGCTAGGGATAAGAACCATCTAACCAACAAAAAGCTAATACTTGACATTATGAGCCAAGATAGAATTCCCATTTTTTGGATTGAAACCAAGCAAGCAGAGATACCAGACCTCTTGAGAGAACCAAACTTCAAGTGTATTAAGTCTTCAAAAAAATTAGGCAGAGTAATGGCTGTATATGGGTGAATTCCAAATTACAAACAGAGTATGTAATCACAAAAAACCAGCACACAAAAACAAACAAGCAACCCAATATCTTGAGGTAAACCTCAAGAACTCGAGACAAAATAATCAGATAAGATCACAAGGTCTCCAAGATAGGCCAAGGTTTCTAATCCTAAGTCAAAGAAAAAAATCCCATGCTCCATAATGCCAAGGATAGTAACCAAATAGTCCAAGTACCATTAAAGATTTTTTAGGGCTTATGTTGATTATTAAGTATCTTAAGAAAGGAAAAGAAAAGCTCAAGTGAGCAAAGTAAAAATGACGAGAAAATAAATGCTCAAATGAGCAAAGATGAAAATGGCATGAAATGTAAATGCTAAAAGTAAATAGTACATAAAGCATAAAAAAGAATAAAAGCATAAGGTAAAACAAGTCAATAATTAGTGGTTAGTTGGATGACCATCTTGAAATTTGCATTTGGAACTCATTAGAGGATTGGTAGAACCAAAGCCTCCACACAACAAGTTGCATTTGCTTTTTGTCAAGTATATCATCCATTTGGAATTCTCATAAGTACCATTTAATGATCAACAATGTTTAAGTGATCCGCGTTGACCAAAGGTGTTGTAGATCCATTAAAGAATTGGTAGAACCAAAGCCTCCACACAATGAATCTCAAGGTTATTGGATCAAAGAGATCAAATTAACATACTTGGGCTTACAATCATAAGTTTGGGCCACAAATGATCATTTATTCGAATAGGGACAAAATTTAGCGTTATGTTAAGCAATCGTAAGTGGACTTATATAGAAGTCGCACCTATTTTGAGGCCGGTCAATAGCAATTTATGCACCATTTGTTTTGAGACATGATATAGAGATCATGCTCCAACAACATCTAGTGCAATAAGAAGGAGATGAGATGAAGAGGGATGGGGAAAAATATACAAACCACATTTGAATTAAATTTTAATCAAACTATTATTAAAATCATTTATCCATTTTTGTGGAGTTAAACTCAACAACATGGATCCAATGATGTTAATAAAGTTCATGATCCAAAATCTAACCCAAGATCAGCCTGAAAATAGTCAAAAAATAATATCACATTTAATATATACAAAAAAAGATTTTAAAAGTAGAAAATGATGAGAAAAATATCAACTATGTTCAAATTAATCAAGAAATAAAAAGTAAGACCATAGAAAAATCCGAAAAAGGCTCAAATAATTTTACAAATTTTTTGGTAATTTTTTTAAAGTCAGAAACTATTTTTAAAATTAAAATAAATGGGTAAAATAAACAAAAAATGGTAAAAAACTAGTAAAGTCAGAAACAAAAATAAAAAAAGTCACCAATATTTGTCACAATATCATTGGATCATTTCATAGTTTTTTCAGAATTTTAAAATGTATAAAAATATTTTTAAACATTTAAAACAAATCAAAAAAGTGTAAAATTTATAAAAAATACCAAAACATAAAATTAAATTGTGAAAAATAAAAATCAGAAAGAGAATAATAAAAAATATTTATCATAATATTTTCATATTTTTTGGACTAAAAGTGAATTTTCTATGATTTTTTGAAATTTAAAACAATTAAAATATAAAAATCAGAAAAATAAAATAAAAGTAAAATATGTGGACCATTTGATGAGAGTCAAAACGCATTAGTGATCAAATCCAAGGGATCTGGCGCGCTGTGCATATCATGGTCATTAGTGAATAATATACAGATGGCGCACCTTCATTGGTTGGAAGATGACACGTTGGTCATCTTCAACCTCCAGCCATCATGAATTGCAGGTCTCTCAAACTATAAAATCAGAAGCTCAGACCTATGCCATTCGCTTCATCTCTTCAAGACAAAGACAACCACACCCTCGCGCCAAATTTATATAAACTGTAGCTCAAGCAATTTGGAAGGAAAGTTTTGAAAAGGGATTTGAAATTTCATGGTCAAAACGTGTTTCCAGTAAAAGGTAAGTGTTGCAACTAGAACCAAGGCAATGAGAGCAACACAATGATATCATAGTTTTGAAGAATTGATGAAGGAATCTACCTATTGAAGTTGAGTTGCAGAACTCTGAAACTGGACTTCTATGGAGCAATATAGGGCACGATTCTTGAATGTAATTATGTGGTTAGCTTCAGGGAAGATCAAGGAAGGTGAATTGATGGAAAATTGGACTGAAAAAGGCTCGAGAATGGATTTTGAAGTTACAGAAAATTGAGTTATGGAGCAAGTTTGGCAGGGTGGTTCTGGCTATCCAAGCTTGGGAAATTGAATGGGATAGTTCATGTATTTATAGGAGAAGCGAATGGGATCAAAAGGAAGAGTGAATGATGCATTTTGGAGGGAATTCGTGCAAACCTGATGCACGGGTGATGTGTGATCCAAACTTCATCAAAAATCATCCAATTCTTGCGTTTTGATGCACTAATCCACTTGAGAAAGTTGGCTAATCATGTTTAGACCCAAAATGCGTGTTAATTTGAGGTTTAGAGGTTGTAACATGATATTCAAATTCTGACTTGCAAGGAAACTTCAATTCCAAGTTACCATTTTTGAAACTCTGGCATTCTCAGCTCAAGGTGTCTCAAGGCATGATTCTTGATGCTTTGGAAAGATGAGGTTACAAGCTTTGAAATTGAAAAAGAATGGAATCAAATGGATGCTTGAGCTGAAAGTTGCATTGAGTCAAATTTGAAGAAAAAGGGTTGACTTTCCATACTTAGAAATATTTCAAATTCTTCTTCAAAAATGACCTATAATATTTTGCATCTAAACATGGCTTTCCACTTGGAATTTGCTCTTGACCAAAAAAGATGGAATGAAGTAGATCTCTTGAATGAAATTTTGAAACTTGAGCCACTCAAAATATCCAAAAGTTGAGCAAGTTATGACTTATTGAAGTTGGCCAAAAATCATGAAATGACCTATAATCTTTTGCATTTTTAAGGCAACCTCCATCCATTTTCCCACTTTGCACATAAAAGAAGGCATTAAGTTCACATCTTCAAGATAATTATGGAAAAAGAATAGACTCAAGGTGATGAAAATTGACCAAGTTATGATCAATTGAAGTTACTTATGTAAAATTGTGGATTCATCTGGATGACTTCTAATCTTTCTTCTTCACCAAGTTTCTTCCACATGAAAACTCCTTGGAACTTTTGAAGTGATTTGTTGATAACCCTTTGAAGAGAAGGATTTATTTGGAATCACTCAAAAATACCAAAAGGTGAGCAAGATATACTCCTTTGAAGTTCAAAACCCTAGCTCCTAGATCAAGAAAATGCTTTGGAGAACTTTGACAAGTTTGAACAAACTTCTTGTACCAATATCCTTGCTTTGTGAATAGAAGTTGTTGAAGATGATAATGAGAACTCTTAGACACGAAAACCACTTCCATATCTTGAATTTTGAGAGAAATATGCTCTTGTGACCAATAGGAACAAGGCCTTGTTCAAACATGACAACTTCTCCAATCAACCCATTGTACTTTTGAGTCAAATCTAATAACCTTGAAATGTGATGAACCAAAGCAACCTTGCCATGCCAATCCTACAAAAACCAATACAATGGTGAGGTTTGAACTTCTCAAGCTATATTGACTAGGGCATGGAAATAAACTCATGAACCCATGGGGTAACTTGTTAAATCTCATTGCCCTTTACCTACATGGATAACAAGCAAGACAAACCAACATTGAATTTTATTAGTTAAATGAAGAAAACAAAATAACATTCATGATCACAAAAGGAACATAAGTCAAGGTGCTTGGTAATCCCTCAAAAGGAGCAAAACTCAAAGTAGGGAGGGGAACCAAGAATCCTAGTGTGATCTTGTTGTGAGTGAATCAACATGGAATGATGAAGGGATCTTAGGTTCAAAAATTGGGATACAACGGCTTCCCTTATTTAAGTTTCTTCTATCCGGAGATACGAAGGTTAAAAATCTTCGTGTCGACACGATCGAAGATACTTAAATATAAAACAAACCCTATTTTTGGCCCTAAGATGCCATGCAAATGCTTATGCATATGAATGCATATGAACAAGACCAAAGAGACGCAAAGTATCACTGGGGATGTAACAATAATAAAGAAACAAAGGAGCAACCCCACCAGGAAAATAAATCACTGGTGGACCAAAAGAACTAAATCAGAGAGGATGGTAGGATGGTCAAAGGACACACCAACTTCTACTGAAGGCGAAGCTACCAATGTTTACTGAAGGCAGAGAGAAAGATAACAAACATCGACGTTCACTGCCGATGGTCTACCAACTTTTACTGAATGTAGAAAAATAAAATATCATATCACCGCCGTTCACTGACGATGAACTATCAACGTTTACTTAAGATAGCAAAAGGATAACAAACATAGATGTTCACTGCCGATGGTCTACCAACTTTCACTAAAGGTAGAAAAATAAAATATCATATCACCGCCGTTCACTGACGATGAACTATCAATATTTACTGAAGATAGCAAAAGGATAACAAACATCGACGTTCACTGCCGATGGTCTACCAACTTTCACTGAAGGTAGAAAGAGAAAATATCATAGCATCGCCATTCACTGACGATGAACTATCAACGTTCACTGAAGATAGCAAAAAGATAATAAACATCAACGTTCACTGCCGATGGTCTACAAACTTTCACTGAAGGTAAAAATAGAATTTATCATATCACCGCCGTTCACTGACGATGAACAATCAACGTTTACTGAAGATAGAAAAAAGATAACAAACATCGAAGTTCACTGCCGATGGTATACCAAATTTCACTGAAGGTAGAAAGATAATATCATGTCACCACCATTCACTGACAATGAACTATCAATGTTTACTGATGATAGCAAAAAGATAATAAACATCGACGTTCACTGCCGATGGTCTACCAACTTTCACTGAAGGTAGAGAGAGAAAATCATGTCACCATCTATGATGCGGTGGGAGAACTAACTTGAGGTTTTGCGTTTATGTTTGCAAATGTTGCGGTTAGCAAGAGTCGCCACCGACTTTTCTTTTATCCAAAAGGAAAGGTAAAAAAGCACAGGAAAGACCTTTGAGATGTTTTCTTGAGTTCAGGGGGTAGATTATGAAAAGGGAAGGTGCTAGCACCCTTTTCATCCATGATTTTCCATGGGCTCTTAGTTACTTGTTTAGATCACTTGCTTTGCTTTTGAAATTGTTTGAAATGGTGCTTTGTGTGGTTTTGAAAGTATTTTGAAAAGAGGCCATTCGTTTAGGCAATCTTTGTAATGATTCTCGTTTGTAAGAATGTATACAAAGATGTTTTTCTTTTGAAAAATGTTTCAATGTTTTGTAAGATGTTTGGAAATGTTTTGGAAATATGTGTGTGTTTGTTTCTGAAAATAGCAAGGATTGTTTTGAAATTGATGAAGTAACTAGAAGCTTATCTACCTAATCAAAAGTCTTTCTTATGCATTTTTATTCCTTTGATTTTGTTGATTTACCATTGATTTGATAAACAACTCTATCTTTGGATGTAAACGGGACGTGCGTGGGTCATCGTATGACCATGATAGCAATGTTGCTAAAAAACATCTTAGCAATTTTTAGGGACCAAGATCATCTTTGTTTAGGCAACCTTTTTGATAGCGTCATCGAGGGACTATGATCTTATTTTTGTTTTGTTTTGCCAAGATACTTCGCGTGCGTAACATGGCCATTTTTGTTTTAGGCAACCAAGTGGGTGAAACCCTAAGGGTGCTTGTGTGCAAAGTGTGTCATTTTTCATGCATTTGATTTGTCTTGTATTAGGTCTTTGCTATTTGTTTTGTTTTTGGTCTTGTCATGCAAACCCTAATTTACTACACAAGTATATAAAGTGATAAATTGCGTAAATGTAAACTAAGCTATTACAACATTTATTATGGGAGGGGGGATACAAGTTTTTGAATGAGGATATTGCACAAAATAAAACCTAAAAATACTATTACAACCCAATTGAATATTGTGCAAATTAAATAAAATATACAAATATTCAAATATGCAATGCAAATGTATTTATGCAAAAATGTTTTTGTATTTATTTTTTGTATGAGAAAATAAATAAATTAACCCTAGAAAATAAGGAAAAAATAATATTATTATTTTTGAAAGGGGGAAACCCTAATTTTTTATTAAAGAAAAATATATGTTCTATATTATTATTTTGTCCATTTTTTATACAAGAAAATAATAAATAATATTATGTACAAATATTAAAAATTAAAATATGTATGAAAATAAATATTTTATGTGTATAAATGATATAATAAAAATGTATGGTATTTTTAAATATATTTACAAATTTTATTTAAGAAAATAAAGTATAATATCCTAATAAACTATTTTTTTATGCAAAAAGTAATAGAAAAATAAAATAAAAATGCAAAAAATAAAGAAATTATTTTTATGATTTTTTAATGTTCAGAAAAATAAATAAAAGCAATAAATATAAAAAATATGAGAAAATATGAAAAATATAACAAATAAAGTTAGGGGGTACAAATAGTGGTCAGGGGGGTGTGAAAAACAAAAACAGAAGGCCCAAGGCCCAGGCCAGTCATCCCTGTCCTCCAGCCATTCCTTCTGCGCGCGTATTCTTCTTTAAATCTGTAACTTGCTATTTCTTGCATAAAAACAAAAACTTATAACACAAAACATGTAACATTTTATCTCACGATTCCAATGATATAAAATTTGTAACCTAACTTTCAAAGATCAAAGAGAATTTAATCAACCCTAATTCGTGACCTAATTATTTCAGCAACTTCAAGTTTCAAATTCTCTTAGCTCAGTTAATATAAATGGAAAATATGCATATGTACAGCTTCACCATGTTAAGGACTACATTTTTGCTTCACAAATCGTGGCTTGAGGATGCCTAAATAGAGAGATAGAGTTTTGAAAAATACCTCCTTCAGCTGGATTTGGATATGACAATGTGGGGACTTTGATTGAGGCCTGAGGATTGTGTGAGCTTCCTTGAAGTTCCTTCAAGCTATTCTAATGCCTAGCTTGCTTTATGGATGGCCAAAAGTCTCTGTAGAAGTCAAGCTGCAACCTCCAAATTTGAAAATGGCAATGGCTGAAACAGATCTTACAGTACCAGGACAAGGGCTTGGATAACTTTAATATTATGTGGATAAGATGTTTCAAGTGTTAAAAGGGAAAATGCACGAGCCAAAATGAAGTTGGCAATGATTTTGCAGAACTGCAATGTTTGGGCAGAAAAATGATGTTTTTATGTTTGGGAGAGTTTTGGATGCAATCAATTTGTGTTATGAGTTGTGACAAGTTTGTGAATATGTATAGAATGGATACAAAGTCCACTCTTCATCAGATGTGCAAGCCTTTTGACTTTTGCAACTTTTCTTGCTTTTGAAGAAAAGTGAAGTGACCATACTAAACATGCTTTTACTGACTGACTTGCTAGCTGCAGAGAGTTGGTATACATTGCTTGATATCTATGGAAGTTGTTTGTACCAAAGGAACAGGTTCATGGCTCAAGGATGATAAAGTTACAAAATCTTGCCTTTATGAAAATAGCAATGTGCCCTTTATGCCATTAATGGAATTATCTCTTGTACAATATTCCAAAAGCCAAAATAAAGCCTTTATCTTCTGAGTTAGCATTAAATTATGGAGTGTAGAATGATTTTAGGACCTGTAATGCAAGGTACAAGCATCCAAGATCAGATTTGCAACTTGATACTTTGTGAAAATGGCATGAACCAAAGTGATAAAATGCCAATTTCTCTTCTTCGATTCTCCCTAACCACAAATGATCTTGGAGAGTTATTGGACATTTTGGAAATCTTGTCATGTGCTATATAATCTATCTTTGAAATGAATTTTGAGATACCTCTTGGAACTAGGTGAAAAATATCCATGAAGTTTGGTCCAAAACCTGCCTAAATTAGGGAAAAATTTCACTAAGTTATTTAGTTCATGGACCCCTATTCACAAATTAATAACTTGAGATCCAAGCATATTTTGGGAAAAGTTTGTGAAGAAAAGTTGTAGATTTCATGGAGGACTACAACTTTCATGTTGTAAGTTTTCTTTGAATCAAATTGCATCATGGTGAAAAAGTGGTGGAAAGTTAGGAAAAAATAAGAAAATTTCCATACTTAGAAAAATTCTAAGTTATGAAAATTTTCAAATTCAAAACCCTAATTTGCAATTTTGAGTTTCTTGGTGAACAAGTTTCATATTTTGACATATCTTGATGAGTTATAACCCTTGGCACTTGATTTTGACCAAAAAGTCAAAGTTTGACTTTTCAGTGTACAGTTGACTTTTGATCAGTTGATTGGAAAATTCATCTGTCAATCCAATGAACTTGAGATCTTTTGGACCAAGTGATTAGGTCAAGATGATGCCATTAGATCCTTGAAATCATGTTTGAACTCAATTGGTCATTGGCTAGGTTAAAAATCAGAAATTGCCCTTTCTCAGTCAAAATCCTAATTTTGACCATTTTGCCCTTTTGATGATTTGATCAAATTTCTTGAGGAGTTGTAATCCAAACTTGATCAAATGGTACATAGGAGCCTAAAATGTTTTTGTGGATAAAAAATTATGAAGTTTGACTGTAAATTGGCTATGGTTGACTTTTTCTCCAATACAGCTGATTTTTAGGTCAACTATCCAATTGACTGATCAAAAATGTGATTCAAGGCTTGAAACTTAACATGAGCAATCTTAGGGGTCCAACATGATGTATGAAAGCCACATAAAGCATTGGTGGTCCAAAAATCCTTGTGCAAACTCAAACCCTAATTTTGGGGTATCAGTGCAAGATGAGATGTCTTGAGCTGAGCAAACCCTAATCCTGTCTTGAGTCCAAGAAGTCTTGTGAGCAAAATTTTTGATAAATGAGAGGGAAAATTTTGGGGTACAACAACTGCCCCTGTTCAATCTTCTTGAACCTGAAGAGTTAGATTGGTGAATTTTGTCGTTCGTGACTTGAAGGTAAAAGATGATTGGACACTAGAGTGCCCATAAATTTGCACTCGACGAAATGTAGTTGAGGGAATGGGCTTAGAGATGCCATTTGGAGAGATGATAGAATCTTGTTGGAGATGGGCTTGTAGATGCCATCCAAGAGTGTTTGTTGAATTGTAAGTTGTAAGTTAGAAGAATAAGTATGAGAATGGTGTCCGTGTCTGGAACGTATCTGAGCTGTATCTGGAGACTTGAAATCATAATGAGAAACAGAACAGCATCCGTGTCTGGAGCATATCTGGACTGTATCTGAAAGTTGAAGTCTAAATGAGTAATAGAATAGCATCTGCGTCTGGAGCGTATCTAAACTGTATCTAAGATCTGAATCTGAATGAGTAACAGAATAACTTCCGTGTCTGGAGTGTATCTGAACTGTATCTGATGGTTAAAATCTAAATAAGTATCAGGATGGCATCCGTATCTGGAGTGTATCTAAACCGTATCTAGATAAGGGCCAGAATGGCATCTGTGTCTGGAGCGTATCTGAACTATAATTTGAATAAGTGACAGAATGACTTCCGTGTCTGGAGTGTATCTGAACTGTATCTGAATAAGTGGCAGAATGACTTCCGTGTCTGGAGTGTATCTGATCTGTATCTGATAGTTGAATCTGAATGAGTAATAGAATAGCATCCTCATCTGGAGCGTATCTGTACTGTATCATGATTGCATATTTGTTAAACGGTAGCCGTTAATCTTATCCTGAAAAGGGTAAAATGTTAGCTGAAACACAAAGTTATGTTGCATGAAATGTATGATGCAATATATGTGCTTTGCCAATGTTTATGATATATGGATGTAATGTATGCGCATGTAAGCTGATTTACTGTATTGCTGAGGAAAATAAATCCTTGACTGCTGCCGGGGACAATAAATCCTTGACTGCTGAGGATAAGAAATCCTTGGCGAATGTTGGGGATATAGGGATCCTTGATGTCTTGAAGTTGGAGTATTCGACAAGAATTCTGTTGCGAGCAATGCCGTATACTGCTTGAGTAATATGCTTGAGGAATCCAGAGAAATTTGATGACTTCTAATGGGGATTACACAATGGGAATCCTTGTTCCGCTAAGGAAAAGAGAAAACTCTGATGACTTCTACGGGAATTAATAATGAGAATCTTCATCCTGTTGGGGAATAATGAAAACTCTGTAGGGAAGAAGGCTTACTGCTGGAGAGTAGGTTCAGGAGTTTCGGTTGTCTGCCACTCTACTGGGGAATTGTCCTAGGTTGGGGAGAGACAAAAGTTAACTATTATCCGGTTGCCTTTCAGGCTTCAAGATAACTTGCTGGGGAATATGGAGAAACTGGATGGTCTCCACTGGGGATTGATAGTTTGAAAGTTTTGGCTCCGATGGGGATTGGGAGTTTGAAGTTTTAACTCTGATGGGGATTAACGGTTTGAAATTTTAGCTCCACTGAGGATCTAGATGATGTACTGTAGGAATTGCTCATGGAATAGCCTAGAGACGTTTTCCTATCCTTCCAACCTGTCAGTAATTGTTCTTTTCCATTCTGTTTATTTGTAAACAATAATTATATTCAAATGCATATGTTCATCAATGAATCATTGGACGTTTTTGCAAATAAAAACACAAGTGTAAAGAAAAAGGCAAATAGTTTTCTGTACTTTGAAAGAGATATCTTTGTATTTACTTTGAATAAGTATTTTGTACAAAGGAGACAAACATCCTAGTAAGAGAATGGTGTCATAAAAGTAAGAAAAATTTATACAAAGAAAGATAGTTATGTGTAAAAATCCCATGGGGTTCCCATTCTGTTATAGCCTTCGTATCTCCGAGTATCTTGTCTGTCCGCTGCTTCGTCTGAAGATGATTGGATTGATCAGAAAGCTCCAGGTTTGTTAATGAAGATATTATCCTTAAAGTGATCCGACGAGATATAGTCATACGCTTTAATTCCCTAACTTTTGCCTGGACCGCCCTTTCGGGTTTTCAGTCCACCGGGAAACCCTTTTTTGCCCAAGTCTCCCTTTCGGGTTTTCAACTTACCGGGTGTATAGATTTTTATTTATTTTATCCCTAATTTTTTCCTGAACCTTTTTGGTTCGCCGGGATGCCCTTGTTTTGCCTAGGTGTGTCAACCTAGCGGGTCTTTTATGTGTAATATATTTTGAATATGTCTGCATTCGCAGGGTGCGGAAGGTCGTCGCCGTCCATGGTGGTTAAGATCATTTCCCCACCAGAAAAGATTTTCTTAATTACAAATGGTCCTTCATAGGTAGGAGTCCATTTGCCCCTAGGATCACTTTGTGGAAAGATGATACGCTTGATCACTAGATCTCCAACTTGATATACCCGGCGTCTGACTTTCTTGTTGAAAGCCTTGATCATTCGTTTTTGATACGTATGACCGTGGCAAACAGCAGTAAGTCTCTTTTCATCAATCAAGATTAGCTGATCAAGTCGGGTTTGGATCCAATCGTCCTCACTCAAACCTGCATCCTTCATGATTCTCAAGGAGGGAATCTGAACCTCGATAGGTAAAACAACCTCCATGCCATAAACCAAGGAATAGGGTGTTGCCCCAGTTGATGTGCAAGCCGTGGTACGGTACCCGTGGAGAGAAAACGATAGCATCTCATGCCAGTCCTTGTAGGTGACTGTCATTTTCTGTATGATCTTCTTGATATTTTTGTTAGCAGCTTCAACTGCACCATTCATCTTTGGCCGATAGGGGGATGAATTATGATGTTGAATCCTGAACTGCTTGCACAAGGCGGTGATCATAGTATTGTTAAGGTTTGTACTGTTATCAGTGATGATCCTTTCGGGGATACCGTACCGGCATATAAGATTCTGCTTGATGAAGCGGGAAACAACATTCTTAGTAACAGATGCGAAGGAAGCTGCTTCAACCCACTTGGTGAAGTAGTCAATGGCCACCAAAATGAAGCGGTGCCCATTGGAAGTTGTTGGCTTGATCTCTCCAATCATGTCGATTCCCCACATAGTGAAGGGCCAAGGAGCTGTTAAGACATTTAGAGGAACCGGAGGCACGTGCACCTTGTCTGCATAGATTTGAAACTTATGGCAGGTGCGGGAGTGTTGATAGCAGTCTGCTTCCATGGTAGACCAATAATAGCCTGCCCGTAGAATCTTCTTGGCCATCGTATGCCCACTAGAGTGAGTGCCAAAGGTACCTTCATGCAATTCAGCCATGACCTTTTCAACTTCAATCTTGTCCATACAATGAAGCAGAATAGAATCATGATTGCGCTTGTACAGGATGCCATTAATTAGGATGAACTTAGCTGAGAATCTTCTTAAGAACTTTTTGTCATTGACTGAAGCTCCTTTTGGATATTCTTGAGCCTCGAGATACCTTTTGACTTCATGAAACCACGACTGGTCCACTACTTCTTCGGTATTAATCTCGTGACAATGTGCTGGTTCGTTCATCCGTTCAATGAAGATCTGAGGAGCCTCATTATCCCAATCAAGTTTAAACATATATGACATTGTAGCTAGAGCATCTGCTAGCTGATTTTCTTCTCGCGGGAAGTGCTCGAAGGTAATCTGCTCGAAATGTGGTAACAATGTCAAAACATGTTCTTTGTAAGGGATGAGGTTTGGATGCTTAGTGTCCCACTCTCCTTTGATCTGAATGATGACCAAAGCTGAGTCCCCAAACACATCTAAGGATTTGATTCCCAAGTCTATGGCGGCCTTGAGTCCAAATATGCATGCCTCGTACTCTGCCATGTTGTTCGTACAATTGAAGCAAAGTCGGGCAGTGAAAGGAGTATGACATCCTTCTGGAGATATGAGCATAGCGCCGATACCGTTACCAAGCGCATTGGATGCCCCATCAAAGTACAGGATCCATCGGGATCCTTGTTCAGGTCCGTCATATGGTCTGATTTCTTCGTGGTTGTCCAATGTCATGATGTCCTCGTCAGGGAAGTCAAACTTCATGGATTGGTAATCTTCTACAGCTTGATGATCCAGATGATCAGCTAGCACACTACCCTTTATAGCTTTTTGGGTAGTGTACTGTATGTCGTATTCCATTAGGATCATCTTCCATCTAGCGATCCTCCCAGACAAAGCAGGCTTCTCAAAGATGTATTTTATCGGATCCATCTTAGATATCAACAAAGTGGTATGAGTCAACATATACTGCCTTAACCGGCAAACATCCCATACCAAAGTGCAACAAGTTTTCTCGAGCAGTGAATATCTGGTTTCACAGTCTGTAAAATTTTTGCTAAGGTAATAAATGGCATGCTCTTTCCAGCTAGACTCGTCATGCTGCCCCATTACGCACCCCATTGAATTCTCTAAGACGGTCAGATACATGATTAACGGTCTTCCTTTGACGGGTGGCGTCAAGACAGGAGGTTCTAGCAAATACTCCTTGATTTTATCGAAAGCAACTTGACATTCATCATTCCATCTGACTACCTGATCTTTCTTCAACAACTTGAAGATTGGTTCACAAGTAGACGTTAGGTGAGAAATGAACCTGGCAATGTAGTTTAGGCGTCCCAAAAAACCTCTGACTTCCGTCTCAGTGCGAGGAGCAGGCATTTCTTGTATAGCTTTGACTTTGGCAGGATCAACCTCGATGCCTTTGTTGCTGATAATGAAACCTAAGAGTTTACCAGACTGGACTCCGAATGTGCACTTGTTTGGGTTCAATCTTAGCTTGTACTCCTTCAACCTGACAAACAGCTTTTGCAAGTGATCAAGGTGTTCTTCTTCAGTTTGTGATTGGGCTATCATGTCATCTACGTAGACCTATATCTCATAATGTATCATATCATGAAACAAAGATACCATGGCGCGTTGATAGGTTGCCCCGACATTCTTCAGTCCGAATGGCATCACTTTGTAGCAGAACGTACCCCACTGTGTGACAAAAGTAGTTTTCTCCATGTCCTTAGGTGCCATTTTGATCTGGTTATAGCCTGAGAATCCATCCATGAAAGAAAATACTTTGTGTTGAGCTGTGTTTTCAACCAGGATGTCGATGTGTGGAAGTGGAAAATCATCTTTAGGGCTGGCCCTATTTAAATCTCTATAATCCATGCACATTCTCACTTTTCCGTCCTATTTAGGCACGGGAACAATGTTGGCCACCCATTGAGGATAGGAAGTAACAACCAGAAATCCAGCATCGAACTGCTTCATAACTTCTGCTTTGATCTTCTCTGACATGTCAGGTCTCATGCGGCGGACCTTTTGTTTCACTGGTGAACAGTCTTCTCTTGTGGGTAGACGGTGTACCACAATGTATGTATCGAGTCCCGGCATGTCTTCGTATGACCAAGCGAAGATTTCAACGTAATCATGCAGTAGCTGAATTAGGCGCTCCTTGACACTCGGCTCTAGATTGACACCTATTCTAATTTCCTTTTTATCTTCCTCTGTTCCCAAGTTGATTGTATCCAATAAACTTCTCATGAGGCTGAATTGCTCTTTCCTCTTGTTGTAATAATCTGGCCAATTCCCCTGGCACCTCACAATCTTCCTCACCTTCGTATTCGGCTTGGTAGATCAGATCTTCAGAGTCACTGAAGGCTATAGCAGTATCGTTACCCATGGGATCCGGAATGGAAGGGTACTTGCATTTGTGAGTGTGGGTGTGTGTAAGGGTATATCCATCTTAAAACAATAAAATGAAAAAGAAAGACAACGAGCATAAAAAGTTTATATGTGAAAAAGCGTCCATGATTCATTGAATGACATATGAAAATGAAATAAAAACCCTTAAAAATGGACCGTTGTGCCTCGGGTAAGATACAAGGTTTTTAAAGTACGAATCGTTTGTGAATTATTACAGTCCAACAGAAATGTAAAAGATAAATTACTGCGATATGAAAGTTATCGGGATGAAGTCTTTGGCTTCCCAGTTGCAAAGTCCTCCGCTGACAGTAGGGAATATCCAGTCTTCCAAGCTGCCATCTTCTTCACTATCCTCTAGTGCATTAACCCCTTAGTGGCTGATCTTCACAGGTGGCCCTCCGGCACGGGTGCGGCGCACTGCCTTCTGACCAGTCGAAGTAAATCCCAAGCCAAACTTGTATGATTTGTAAGGAATGTCTGGAAGCTGACCCCAGATTGTGCATCCCCCTTCTTCCACTACTGCCCTTGCATCCTTGAGAGATGACATCCGATGTGGAGGTCTTGTAATCTGAGGAATCGAGGATACCGCCTTGGTCGCCGCTATTTCTTCAGAGACTTCTTCAAAATGTTGGAAAGGGGTCTCTATGAACTCGCCGTCCAACTCTACATAACGGAAGGAATTCAGATGACTAATCATATACTCCTCCTCCCCATGGACAGTTATGATCTTCCCTTGGACGGGGTACTTGAGCATTTGATGCAAGGTGGAGGTGACAGCTCCGGCATTATGGATCCAGGGGCGTCCCAACAGACAATAATAAGAAGGACGGATGTCCATCACATAGAACGTCGAGTTGAAGACCTGAGTTCCCACCTTGATTGGGATGTCCACCTCTCCATGGACCATCCTCTTAGAACCATCAAAAGCTCTAACCACTATGTTGTTGGGTTTTAGAGTAAGCCCCTCGCAATCCAACCTATCAAGGGATTTCTTCGGCAAGACGTTTAAAGATGACCCAATATCAACCAAGACATGAGCTAGGGTTGTTCCTCTGCACTCCACTGAGACATGTAATGCATCATTTTGTTTTCTCCCTCGGGGTGTCAAGTTAGCATCGGAGAAACCCAGGCCATTATCAGCTGTCAAACTGGCCACACAGTCTTGGAACTGGTCAGTAGACATTTCTTGCGGCACGTGAGCTGTCTTCAGAAATTTGACCAAAGCTTTGGCATGTGCTTCAAAGCACAGCAGCAGGGCTAGCATAGAGATTTTGGAAGGGGTCTTCCCCAATTTTTCAACCACATCATAATCACTCTTCTTAATAATCCTCAGGATTTCTTCCATCTCCTTCTTGGATGTTTCAGGAATAGCTAGTGATTGAGCCTTCGTTAGGACAGGCTCCTCTTGAACATTCTTTCCTTTATTCTCAGCAGTGGAAATAGGGATAGGAATTATACTATCTTTATCGGTGGGTATGCTTGCAGGTACAATCACTGGTGTAGAGGTAATCTTTGGAACGGCCGTGGGTCCAAAGACTGCTGTTGGAGGAGCAATCTCTGGAGAGAAGATCCTACCACTGCGGGTGATCTTGCTAGTTCCATCAATATTGCTAATGTCGGGACTGTCCTCTTCGGAGCTTTCTTCTTCTGCAGTCAGTTCAATCTGTTTAATACCATGATAGTAGATTTCTTCACCATAGTTCCATGGTACTGTTTTATCTGAATTGTAGGGGGTCGGCCCGGGCATTGTAATCTTAAGCAGAGCAGTCTTTGGAGCAGGTGTAATCCTAACGGGTCTTTTAGGGACCCTGGAAGGATTGGCGTAGATGGTTATTATTGAAATTTCTTTCACTGGAACGGGTGAAACAGGAGCATTCTCAAACAAAATTTCTTGGTTATCCATCAGTCGCTGGATACCTTTCTTCAACAGAGGGCAGTCAAATGGGGAGGATAGGCAAGCATGGAAGTCCTTGTCACAACCTTGGAAGATGCCAACCTTCAACAAATTCAACTTGATAATCGGTAGCGGAGTTAACAATTTATCCACAGTAGCAACAAACAGATCTTCTTCAATAGCGTTGGCATTGTGACCATGCCTCGGCATTGGGGCGGAAATAACATTTGGTTTCTCAGGCGCTTCAAATTTAACTTCCTTTGCATCAATCAAATCTTGAATCTTGTTCTTCAGAGCCCAACAATTGTTGGTGTCGTGCCTTGGACTTTCAGAATGGTACGCGCATCTGGCGTTAGGATGGTAATGTGGAGAAGTAGTATTAGGATTTTTTGGGGCCTCTTTTAGCATGTCCAGATTCAACTTTATAAGATGTGGTAGAACTTGGGCTGGAGTCATGTTAATCTTGGTAAATTGCCGAACTGGCCTTTCTACCCTTTGCTGATTATTTCTTGGTTGGTCAGATGCAGGATTTTGAATCATAACGGCCCCCACTATTGGTCGTCGTTCAATTCTTCCCTGATTCCTTTGTGCATAGACAGCAAACACTTCCTTCTTTCCAGTGAAGGGCTTTTTTACAGCTATTGAAGCAGACGCGTCCTTTTGAATCTTCCCACTTCTTATACCAGCCTCTACTCTTTCGCCGATTAAGATCAATTCTGTAAACTCTGCAGAATAACTTCCAATCAGGTGATTGAAGAAAGGACATGAAAGAGTTCCCAATAACATGTCCACTAACTCTCTCTCAGATAGAGGAGGTTGCACCCTTCCGGCTAGGTCTCTTCACTTTTTGGGCGTAATCTTTAAAACCCTCATTGGTAGCCATGGCCATACTCTGTAGCTGAGTACGGGTTGGCGCCAAGTTGGCGTTGTATTGATACTATTTATAGAAGGCGGCGGCCAAGTTTTCCCAATTGTGAACTTCAGCCCTCTCCAACTGGTATAACCAATCAAGTTGCGTTCCTGATAAACTGTCCTGGAAAAAGTGGACCCACAGGTCTTTGTCAGCAGAATGTGGTTGAATCTTCCTGACATAGGATCTGAGGTGCATTTTAGGGCAAGACACCCCATCATACTTGGAAAATAGTGGCACCTTAAACTTTGGAGGGATTACAATTCCTGACACCATCCCTAACTCCTCAAAATCTAACCTCGGTACTCTCTGGATTTCCATAGCGGTTAGACGCTCTTCCAAATGTTTGTATTTATCATCAGCCGGAGGGTATTTTTGTTCAGAGTAGTCCTCTTCTTCCTCTTCTTCTGCTTCAGAATCTGATGGTACTTCCGTTCCTTTTCCTTTTCCTTCCCCCTCTTCAGATGTTGTTGGGAATTCTAAAGTCCGCCTGGCTTGTCCCTGAAATCTTCTACCCATGATAACCACACCATTTGGCTTCTTATTCTTTTTCTCTTATTCTTTTTCTAGCAAAGTCTTCAGCTCCTCCTGCCCCTTGGCTAAGGTCATGAGCAACTGTTGAAATTGTGAATTCTGAGCTTGTAAGTCTTTGACCGTTTGTTCAAGATCCATCATACTGAAATAAATAGTAGAGAGATGAGGAAACTTGGTGTGAAAACCTGTTTATGCTTATGATGAATGATATGTATTCATGCAATGCTTTCAAGGATTCAGAAATTCAAATTTGTTTTAAACAAAAAAGAAACACACGTCATATTAATAAGATAGAATTGTTAGTACATCAATGCCCCTTGGAAAAAATAATACAAAATTCTAAGGTAAAAAGACGTTGCGCATCCTCTTTGGTGCAATGTAGGTGTTGAGAGTCTGCTCTTCGTGAAGTAGCCGAGTGAGTTCCAAAACCTTCTTCTCACTTGCGTAGAATTGGGCTTCGAAAGTATCGCACTCTCCCTTGAGCTGTATCCAACTCCTTTGTAGATCTTCGAGTGATGTTGGCATGTCAGGATGTAGGAGGGTGTATGGAACCTCTCCTTCCTTAACAGGCTCTATAATCACTGGGAGAATGGAGGGGTAAGGCATCATAATACTTTGGGCGCGGGTTCGTATCCACTTGAGGTAAGGCTCAAGAGGGATGGAATTCTTGTGTCCCAAAGTTTTGCTGTCTACCTTGTTGGGCATCCTCCAAGCTCGAACGAACCTTTGACGGAGTCCTTGATTGTCGTTGTCGTAGTCGAGAACCAAACCTTGAATCAGCATGTCATGTGGGCCATTCCTTCGGGCATAACCAAACTGTCTCAGAGATAAGAAAGGGTTGTAGGTGATGCCTCCCCTAATTCCAAGTAGAGGGACATTAGGGAATTCTCCACAACGGTCAATAATAATGACATTCTCTTTGGATCGAGAACACCAATGGATATCTGAATGGTTAAGTGTCATTAACCTTTGTGACCACCTCAAACCTTGCTCATTCTTCAAGACTGATTGGGGAAGATGAGAAATAAATCATCTTTCCAGGAGAGGAGTGCAACACATAAGAACACCTCTTTTCCTCATTGTACGAGTGTGAAAAGAGTGGAGGATATCCCCAAGCAATGTAGGCACCGGGTTGCGAGTCATGAAGATTTTAACAGCGCTTACATCTATGAGTTGGTCAGGATTAGGGAACAAGACCATCCCATAGATGAGAAGAGATACAATCTCCTCAAAAGCTTGTAAGTCTAGAGAATTCCAACAGCTTTGGGCCTTCTCAAACAGAAACTTTGACAAGAAGCCTTTGACACCACTTCTAGTTTCCCAATGTGTTGTGACATCAGATGAGTGCAAGTGTAGGGCTTGAGCAATCTCTTCTAGCTTTGGATCTCTTTACGCACCGTTGAAAGGTAGTTGATTGAGAGTAGGAATCCTCAGAAGTTGAGGGAATTCTTCCAAAGTGGGCACAAGTTGATAGTCAGGAAATGTGAAGCAATGATGCAAAGGGTCAAAGAACTGGAAGATAACTTTCACCATATCCTCCTCTGTGTTGGAAGTGACCAAGTTGAGTAGACGACCATGTCTCTCGGTGAATGGAGAATTCTCAGGAATCCTTGAAGCTAGCTCCTTGAGTTGTGGAGGAATTCTTACAAGGTTGATTTGGATAGTTTTCATGCGAAGTGAATCCATAACCTACAAAACAAGAACAAAGATGAATCTCCAAAATCCTTGAAATGGTTAGTGTATGCATATGACGCTCATGATGTCCATGATGTTATGCACAAGTATATATGTACAAGCAAATCACACAAGTTCCTAGTTTAGGCTTGCATGGGGTTTATAGGTAGTACCCTCTTGAAGTTTAGTTGGTTCAACCTGTCCTAGAAATAGTAACCGGGTTCTAAGGAGCTCAATATCACTGGATTGTTTCCTTGTTCATTGTTTCAATTCAGCCTCTTTACTGACGACCGAAATATTCCAAGGAACCAACCCTCAATGAGTGTAGTATCGAGTATCTACCAACTTTAGACTGCACCAAAGTCGGTCATCTCACTACATCCTAAAAGGCCAAGTTGGTCAAGTAAAGGTTCTAGAAGTCCATTAGTGCTTCATGACATCACTCAGCGGCCCCGTATTCTCTTTGATTGACTCAAAGGATACTGGTACCCACAAATATGTCGCACTAATATGGCTATTGCTTAGACCATGTCGGTATACCCCGCACAGTTTCCACAACGTATTGCTATTTACCTATAATGTTTCCTAAATCCGGGTAGAGGATTCAAACCCAAACAAAGAACCATAATTGTAAAGCAAACAAGTCAAACAATTGCAAGCATATAAAGGTGATCTAAACCCTAAGGTAACCCCACTTTTAGAATGATTCCCTAGTAGAGTCGCCAGTTCCGTGATGCGGTGGGAGAACTGACTTGAGGTTTTGCGTTTGTGTTCGCAAATGTTGCGGTTAGCAAGAGTCGCCACCGACTTTTCTTTTATCCAAAAGGAAAGGTAAAAAAGCACAGGAAAGACCTTTGAGATGTTTTCTTGAGTTCGGGGGGTAGATTATGAAAAGGGAAGATGCTAGCACCCTTTTCATCCATGGTTTTCCATGGGCTCTTAGTTACTTGTTTAGATCACTTGCTTTGCTTTTGAAATTGTTTGAAATGGTGCTTTGTATGGTTTTGAAAGTATTTTGAAAAGAGGCCATTCGTTTAGGCAATCTTTGTAATGATTCTCGTTCGTAAGAATGTATACAAAGATATTTTTCTTTTGAAAAATGTTTCAATGTTTTGTAAGATGTTTGGAAATGTTTTGGAAATGTGTGTGTGTTTGTTTTCGAAAATAGCAAGGATTGTTTTGAAATTGATGAAGTAACTAGAAGCTTATCTACCTACTCAGAAGACTTTCTCATGCATTTTTATTCCTTTGATTTTGTTGATTTACCATTGATTTGGTAAACAACCCTATCTTTGGATGTAAACGGGACAGGCGTGGGTCATCATATGACCATGATAGCAATGTTGCCAAGTATCTTAGCAATTTTTAGGGACCAAGATCATATTTGTTTAGGAAACCTTTTTGATAGCGTCATCGAGGGACTATGATCTTATTTTTGTTTTGTTTTGCCAAGATACTTCGTGTGCGTAACATGGCCATTTTTGTTTTAGGCAACCAAGTGGGTGAAACCCTAAGGGTGTTTGTGTGCAAAGTGTGTCATTTTTCATGCATTTGATTTGTCTTGTATTAGGTCTTTGCTATTTGTTTTGTTTTTGGTCTTGTCATGCAAACCCTAATTTACTACACAAGTATATAAAGCGATAAATTGCGTAAATGTAAACTAAGCTATTACAACAATTATTATGGGAGGGGGGATACAAGTTTTTGAATGGGGATATTGCACAAAATAAACCCTAAAAATACTATTATAACCCAATTGAATATTGTGCAAATTAAATAAAATATACAAATATTCAAATATGCAATGCAAATGTATTTATGCAAAAATGTTTTTGTATTTTTTTTGTATGAGAAAATAAATTAATTAACCCTAGAAAATAAGGAAAAAATAATAATATTATTTTTGAAAGGGGGAAACCCTAATTTTTGATTAAAGAAAAATATATGTTCTATATTATTATTTTGTCCATTTTTTATACAAGAAAATAATAAATAATATTATGTACAAATATTAAAAATTAAAATATGTATGAAAATAAATATTTTATGTGTATAAATGATATAATAAAAATGTATGGTATTTTTAAATATATTTACAAATTTTATTTAAGAAAATAAAGTATAATATCCTAATAAACTATTTTTTATGCAAAAAATAATAGAAAAATAAAATGAAAATGCAAAAAATAAAGAAATTATTTTTATGATTTTTTAATGTTCAGAAAAATAAATAAAAGCAATAAATATAAAAAATATGAGAAAATATGAAAAATATAACAAATAAAGTCAGGGGGTGCAAATAGTGGTCAAGGGGGTGTGAAAAACAAAAAACAGAAGGCCCAAGGCGCCCAAGGACCAGGCCAGTCATCCATGTCCTCCAGCCATTCCTTCTGCGAGCGTATTCTTCTTCAAATCTGTAACTTGCTATTGCTTGCATAAAAACAAAAACTTATAACATAAAACATGTAGCATTTTATCTCACGATTCCTATGATATAAAATTTGTAACCTAACTCTCAAAGATCAGAGAGAATTTAATCAGCCCCAATTCGTGACCTAATTATTTCAGTAACTTCAAGTTTCAAATTCTCTTAGCTCAGTTAATATAAATGGAAAATATGCATATGTACAGCTTCACCATGTTAAGGACTACATTTTTGCTTCACAAATCGTGGCTTGAGGATGCCTAAATAGAGAGATAGAGTTTTGAAAAATACCTCCTTCAGCTGGATTTGTATATGACAATGTGGGGACTTTGAGTGAGGCCTGAGGATCGTGTGAGCTTCCTTGAAGTTCCTTCAAGTTATTCAAATGCCTAGCTTACTTTGTGGATGGTCATAAGTCTCTGTAGAAGTCAAGCTGCAACCTCCAAATTTGAAAATGGCAATGGCTGAAACAGAGCTTACAGTACCAGGACAAGGGCTTGGATAGCTTTGATATTATGTGGATAATATGTTTCAAGTGTTAAAAGGGAAAATGCACGAGCCAAAATGAAGTTGGCAATGATTTTGCAGAACTGCAATGTTTGGGCAGAAAAATGATGTTTTTGTGTTTGGGAGAGTTTTGGATGCAATCAATTCGTGTTTTGAGTTGTGACAAGTTTGTGAATATGTATAGAATGGATACAAAGTCCACTCTTCATCAGATGTGCAAGCCTTTTGACTTTTGCAACTTTTCTTGCTTTTGAAGAAAAGTGAAGTGACCACACTAAACATGCTTGTACTGGATGGCTTGCTAGCTGCAGAGAGTTGGTATACATTGCTTGATATCTGTGGAAGTTGTTTGTACCAAAGGAACAAGTCCATGGCTCAAGGTTGATAAAGTTACAAAAGCTTGCCTTTATGAAAATAACAATGTGCCCTTTATGCCATTAATGGAATTATTTCTTGTACAATGTTCCAAAAGCCAAAATAAAGCCTTTATCTTCTGAGTTAGCATTAAATTATGGATTATAGAATGAGTTTAGGACCTTTAATGCAAGGTACAAGCATCCAAGATCATATTTGCAACTTGATACTTTGTGAAAATGGCATGAACCAAAGTGATAAAATGCCAATTTCTCTTCTTCGATTCTCCCTAACCACAAATGATCTTGGAGAGTTCTTGGACATTTTTGAAAGCTTGTGATGTTCTATATAATCCATATTTGAAATGTATTTTGAGATACCTCTTGGAACTAGGTGAAAAATATCCATGAAGTTGGGTCCAAAACCTGCCTAAATTAGGGCAAAATTTCACTAAGTTATTTAGTTCATGGACCCCTATTCACAAATTCATAACTTGAGATCCAAGCATCTTTTGGGAAAAGTTTGTGAGGAAAAGTTGTAAATTTCATGGAGGACTACAACTTTCATGTTGTAAGTTTTCTTTGAATCAAATTGCATCATGGTTAAAAAGTGGTGGAAAGTTGGGAAAAAATAAGAAAACTTCCATACTTAGAAAAATTCTAAGTTATGAAAATTTTCAAATTCAAAACCCTAATTTGCAATTTTGAGTTTCTTGGTGAACACGTTTCATATTTTGACATATCTTGATGAATTATGACCCTTGGCACTTGACTTTGACCAAAAAGTCAAAGTTTGACTTTTCAGTGTACAATTGACTTTTGATCAGTTGACTGGAAAATTCATCTGTCAATCCAATGAACTTGAGATATTTTGAACCAAGTGATTTGGTCAAGATGATGCCATTAGATCCTTGAAATCATGTTTGAACTCAATTGGTCATTGGCTAGGTTAAAAATCAGAAATTGCCCTTTCTCAATCAAAACCCTAATTTTGACCATTTTGCCCTTTTGATGATTTGATCAAATTTCTTGAGGAGTTGTGATCCAAACTTGATCAAATGGTACATAGGATCCTAAAATGTTGTTGTGGATAAAAAATTATGAAGTTTGACTATAAATTGGATATGGTTGACTTTTTCCCCAATACAGCTGATTTTTAGGTCAATTGTCCAATTGATTGATCAAAAATGTGATTCAAGGCTTGAAACTTAAGATGAGCAATCTTAGGGGTCCAACATGATGTATGAAATCCACATAAAGCATTGGTGGTACAAAAATACTTGTGCAAACTCAAACCCTAATTTTGAGGTATCAATGCAAGATGAGATGTCCTGAGCTGAGCAAACCCTAATCCTGTCTTGAGTCCAAGAAGTCTTGCGAGCAAAAATATTGATAAATGAGAGGGAAAATTTTGGGGTACAACACCATCGTTCACTGACGATGAACTATGAATGTTCTCTGAAGATAGAAAAAAGATAACAAACATCGACGTTTGTTGTACCCCAAAATTTACCCTCCCTTTTTTTACAAGAAATCCTAGCTTCGGGCTTTTCCTGATTTTTCAGATTGGCTCAAGAATCGGTCAAACAGACTTTTCTTATCAGTCAAACAAAATTAGGGTTTCCATTAACTTTTGAATCAGTCAAACAAATTATCAGGGTTTCTATTGATTTGTTTGAGTTTGGCTCAGGGTTTGATCAAGCAGACGTTTCTTCGACAATAAATTCAAAATTAGGGTTTGCGCACGCATTCTCAGAAGAATTTGAATCCACAACATTTCATTTGACTGTCATATGGTTTTGGCGCTTGTTCAAGATTCCTGTTTGTTTCTCAAAGTCTAAACATCTGGGATAGAAGCTGAGGCTTTTGATTGAAAGATTGAAGTGTTGGTTTAATCAGTAAGGTAAAAGGCGTATGGACGTTTGTTTGTTTAACTGTGCAATGTATTTGGTTATTTGGAACGCCGGACGTTTGTTGATTATTTATAATTTCTAAGTTAAAATTATTGGGATAATTTCCAATTATTATAATTCAAGAAATTTAAGTAATTAAATAAACAAGTGCAGAAGAAATCAAGAATTATCTGACAAAAAAGATTTTTATTCATTTTCAATTGTTTGTTACAAATATTATTTGAATACTGTAAATTTATTTACAGTGTTTACAATAATGTTATTACAAATGATTAGAAATAAAATAAAACAATCATCCTAAGTTTCTTGAAGTCTTCATCTTCTACTGCTGCTTCCCTTGCCCCAATTGATATTTACCTGCAAAGCCAGAAAAGGAGAAGTCAATACAGTATGGATTAAAAAGGCATTCTAAGACAGATAATTAAAAGTTCATCATTAAAGGTTGTTGGCCGGAATCAGATTGTTTTGATTTTCATCATATTTTGCTCATCCTCTTTGCAAATCACAAGAAGATTCTCTTCTTGGTTCACAAAGAGGAAAGCAAAATTGTTTGCAAGCATATGAATTAATTAAATACAAAGCTGCATAAATTTAAACTGTCAACCAAAGAGGCAAACCAAATTGCAAACTGAACAAACAAGTTGCACAATGCACAAAGGCAAACAAAACTGTCAACCAAACTAAGCTGTCAAAAACTGTCAAGAAGAGTTCAAAACTGTCAAAAGCTGTCAAAGAAGATACCAAAAGATACCAAAAGATATCAAAAGCTATCAAACTGTCATTAAAGAAAGGAATAAAGTACAGAATGCAGAGGAAAGCTAAAGTTGCAAGCAAGCATTTTTATTCATCATTTTCCAGGCCAAAACCTTTTCAGAAAAGAAAAATATTCTAAGCAAAGATATGCTTTCTGGAGAGAGAGAAAGAGAGAGAAGTAGGGCTCTTATAGTTTGGCAGGCTTAGAATATAGAAATATATAACAAAGAGTTCAGTTCAGAACACAGGGGGAGAGAACACAAGATATCACAAAAACTGTAAACACAAGCCTTGAAGCAAATACAAGCCTTGCAGCTTGCCTGTTTCTAAACCAGCCTGCATAAGCTCCCACCTGCATAAAAAAATCAAAGTAGAACAAACAGAAAGGAGCAAACATAGCAAGCCTGTCTCAAGCCTGCATACAGTGTCCAATCCTGCATAACACATAAGCCTGCCTTCATAAAACCTTCAAACAAAACTGTACCATACAAACCTGCCTCAAGCCTGTATCAAACAATCAAACTCAAAGCTGCAAGCCTTCAAGCCCTCACAGAATCAACAAAAACAATAGTAAGCAAAGTTCATCACAGGGTCAAACACATCCAAACATCCAAACCACAATGACAGGCGCCTCAGAACTGGGTTCATCATAGGCAATCCAAAACTCAGCATCAAACATCATCAAATACATATCAAAAGCATCTCAGAATCAAGGTTCATCTCAGAAAAAAGCCAACAAAGCCAATATTCAAAAAGTCAGAAGCAAGAACATCTCAGAAATCATCATCATTGAGAAACAAATCAAGCCAAAGAGAGATTTAAAGTTCATCAGCATAGCCTAATCAGAACGACAACAAGGCAAGCAATCAGAAGAAGAAAATAAGATTCAGAAACGGATGCCCTAGGGTTTTCAGAAGCATAGCATTCATCATAAAACATACAAAGCAAGATACAAGTGCCAGAACAAAGCTTTCATCACCGCCACGTGTCTCCCGCCTCCGGCCACCGGAGAACGCCTCCTGTCCAAACTCTCCGTCTCCTTTCCAAAAGCAGAACAAAGGTATTATTTCCTCTTTCCTTTTTTGCTACACCTCACACAAGCCCAAATAACACATAAAGGTCAAAACATGTAAGAGATAAAACATGCATGAATCTAAAAGCCCTAAAACACACGAAGACGAAAAAGCTGAGGGTATCGTTACCTTTTTTATCGCTGCCTGGTACAATCATGGAGAGAGGAGAGTGGAGGTGGCGCCTAGCGGCCTGAGGCGAAGAGAGGCATCAGAAGCTCACGTTCGAGAAGGATGAAGAGGCGAAGAAGAAGGTGGAGAGCGACGCCGTTCGTCAAACTGTAAAACCCTATTCTGAACAAAACTAAATTGAACCCTAACAAAGCTTTGTAAACATCCGTTTGGGTCTGCCCCCTTGAACAAACCCTTAAGCCCAATTGATTCTGGCACGTACCCCCCTTTGTTTTAATCATCATTTGTTCTTTTATTTGGGCCTGCCCCTCATACTAATGCCTAAGCCCATTTAGTTTCCTTTTTTTATTTTCCTTAGGTTTTTAAATCAATACTATTTTTTTCTATCACTTTACTTTTTTTTCCTTTTTTATATATAACTTAAACTAATATTTTTGTTAAATAAAAATAATACATTAACTTCTTTTGTACAAAATTTTCTTAAATACCTTTTATCACACTTAAAATATGTAAACATTAGTTTTCTATTAAGTTAAATAATTCTAAAGCTTTTGTTTAATTATTTCTATACAAGTTTCTAAAAACATTAACTAAAATACATGAGTAATAGTTTTCTTTAACTTCAACATTTTTCTTTTCTTTTCTTTAAAACTTTTGTTTATATATAATTAAAAAAAAACACAAAAATAATAATAAAATACTTAATAATACATTAGGTTAATATTTTGATCATTTGTAAATAATCATATGCATCTCAATACTTTTGTTTCTCTTTTATTCTTATACCTTGCTATTATTTTACATTGAGAATGTGACGATTCGATTTGGTTGTAAATAATATTTGGACACTACTATTCTGATAAGACTCATCTCCATTTGTAAACATTTGTACCCCCATCCCCGGATACTTATTTGTAATAGCTTAGACTTTAAATTCCCGCAATTTATCGCTTTCCATATACTGTATAGTAATTCGGGTTTGTATGCGAAGATTCAAAATCAACCGCTAGATAACCTAACACAAGATAAATATATGAAAATCAATACACCATTCGCACTTTCACCTCTAGGGTAATCCCGCTCGTTGCCTTAAAAAATGGGCCATGTTTGCATGCCAAGTACTTTGGCGAAACAAAACAAAAACAAACAAAATGACCATAGTCCCTCGATGACGCTATCTTGTTGCCTAAACAAAATGATCATAGTCCCTCAAGAAAATTGCCAAAATACTTGACACTATTGCATTCATGGTCTAAACAATGACCCGCGCCCGCCCCGTTAACATCCTAACACAAGGTTGTTCACCAAATACAATGGTGAAACAACACTGTTAAAAGGGTTAAAACATAGGAAAAATCTTTGAGTAAATTAGGGTAGATAGCTCTTAGTTACTTGATCAAAACTTGCAAAAAACATCCTTGCTACTTTTCAAAAACACACTCCACAACACAACTTTCAAAAACAACTTTCAAAAACATTGAAACATCTTTTCAAAAAGACATACACCTTTGTATATACTCAAACATGAGTCATTACAAAGGTTGCCTAGACAAGGCATCTTTTTCAAAACATTTTCAAAAGCACACACACAAAGCACCATTTCAAATAATTGAAAAGCAAAGGCAAGTGATCTAAAACAAGTAACTAAGAGCCCATGGATAACCATGGATGAAAAGGGTTCTAGCACCTTCCCTTTTCATAATCTACCCCCCGAACCCACGAAAACATCTCAAAGGTCTCTCCTGTGCTTTTTGACCTTTCCTTAGGATAAATAAAAAGTCGGTGGCGACTCTTGCTAAACCGAACAAATGCGAAAACAAACACAAAACCTCAAGTCAGTTCTCCCACCGTATCACAGAACTGGCGACTCTACTGGGGAGATTTCTAAAAGTGGGGTTACCTTAGGGTTTTAGATCACCTTTACATGCTTACTTTGTTTGCTTTGATTGCTTTACTTTTTAGGTTCCTTGTTTGGGTTTGTTGTAAGTCCTACACCCGGATTTGGGGGCACCTTTTTAGGTAAATAGCAATAAACTGTGAGGGAACTGTGTGGAGTATACCGACATGGTTGAAGTAGTAGTTATGTTAGTGTGATATATTTGTGAGTACCGGTAGCCCTTGAGTAGTCAAGGAGAATACAGGGCCACTGAGCAATGTCATGAAACACTAACGAACTCTAGAACCTTACTTGACCATCTTGGCCTTTTTAGGGGTAGTGAGATGACCGACTTTGGTGCAGTCCGAAGTTGGTAGATCCTCGATACTACACTCATTGAGGGTTGTTTTCTTGGAATATTTTGGTCGCCAGTTAAGTGTCTAAACCAAAACAATGAACACAGAAAATAATCCAATGATATTGAGCTCTTTAGAACTCGGTTTCTATTTTAGGACAGGATGAGCCAACTAACTTCAAGAGGGTACTTACCTACGAACCCCATGCAAGCCTAAACCTAAGGACTTGTTTGCTTTGTGTGAATATGATTACCTGTATATACACTTACTTGCTTTTTCATACATGTACATAACATCATAACATCATATCATAGCATTTTCAATAACCATTTCAAGGATCTCGAGGGTCTTTTGATGCAGGGTCACATTGAACCAGATGTCTACCAAGGGGCAAGAGGTTTTCTCCTCTAAACAAATGCCATCAAAGATCGAGTGCAACAACTTGAATCAGGGGCTATGACCCACTTGACATGGTGAGCTTGATTCTCGTGGAAAGACATCCACCATTACAAGGTTCTCCAATCAAAGATGTTGATCAAAATTCAACCTCTAACATTTTCGTGTTTACCCCAAGAGATCCTTGAAAATATTGCATACATATATCATACATATCATTGCATAACAGGTTTCTCCTACAGGTCTCTTTATCTCCCTACTGTTTATTTTTCAGTAAGATGGATATGGAACAAACGGTGAAAGATCTCCAAGCTCAAAACGCTCAATTCCAACAAATGCTTCTGGCTATGGGTAAAGGGCAAGAGGATCTGAAAGCTCTCCTTCTCAAAGACAAGAAGAAGAAGTCCAAGAAGGAAGCAGGCATCCTGAACTTGAGAAGAAGACCTAAAACCCTAGACCTTTCAACTCCATCCAACATAGGGGACAGTCTTGAAGAAGACCACAATTTGGAGATTGATGAAGTTGAAGCTGACTACTCCGAGGAACAATATCCTCCCGCTGATGACAAGTACAAACAGTTGGAGGATCGCCTCAATGCTATGGAGATTCAACAGATACCTGGCTTGGATTTAGGAGACATGGGTTTAGTTTCTGGATTGGTCATCCCGCCAAAGTTCAAGGTCCCTACCTTGGCCCTGTACGATGGAGTCTCTTGCCCTAAGATGCACTTAAAGTCTTATGTCCGCAAGATTCAACCATACACAACTGATCCAAAGCTTTGGATCCATTTCTTCCAAGAAAGCTTGGTAGGGACTCAACTCGAGTGGTTCTATCAATTGGAGAGTTCTCGCATCCACACCTGGGAAGATTTAGCTGCTGCTTTTTACAAACAGTATCAGTACAATGCTGATCTTGCACCAACCCGTGTGCAATTGCAGAACATGATCATGGGTTCTGACGAGAACTTCAAAGGATACGCTCAAAAGTGGAGAGATCTGGCTGGTAGGGTGCAACCCCCTTTAACTGACAGAGAGCTGATTGACATCTTCATGGGAACTTTGACAGGGCGTCTCTTCAATCACTTAATTGGAAGCTCCTCAGCCGGGTTCACCGAGCTAATACTGATCGACGAAAGGGTCGAAGCTGGCATCAAAAGTGGAAAGATCCAAGGAGCTACACCCTCTGATGCACAGAAAATCCCCCACAATGGGAGGAAAGAGTCCAATGCTGTGAACAGTCAAAAAAGTCACCGACACGTAGGGGCAGTCCTGGTCTCTGGTTCTACGTCACACTGACAACAGCAAAAGGGAAATCAACGAAGGCCAGACGAGCCTAAAAGACAGTTCACCAACATCAACATGCCACTGTCTCAAGCACTGCAACACTTGTTGAAGATGAATCTGATTGCATCGATAGGGCCTCATCCAAACCCCAAGACTTCTTCTCCTAACTACAATCCTAAGGCCACATGTGCTTATCATTCTGACAGTCCTGGGCATGATACTAACGATTGTTGGGCATTGAAGTACAAGATTCAAAATTTGATTGATGACAAGGAGATTGAGTTTGGTCCTCCGGAGACTCCAGCATAATCAATGCTCCTTTGGCAAATCATTGAGAGTGTCTTTGTTCCATTTAAATTTTCAAGTTGTAATCTCTTTTGTTATTCAAACAATTATCTATTAATGTCAAACTTTGTTTCATTAATGCATTGCATATGTTTGTCTTGAATTCATCCATTTGTTTTCACTATTCTTATGCTTTCTTTATGATATTTAACTATTGATAAAAAGCTAGAAGACTTTAGAGGGAGGATGACGAAACAATGCCATAATCTCATACAGTATGCTTTTGAACAGACCTTGCTGACGATGTACATGCATTTCTTTCAAATCCTAAACACTGGAGTTATAAGGAAGATAATCCCTAGTCAACCCCTTCGAGCCAAAGAAGTAGGAGTTTTCTGTTCTAAACAAATTGAAACCTTGGATTTAAACCTGGGGCAGGGTAGTCTCTCAGTTAATTCAAAAAAAAAGGATGCGCATTGAAGTCGCAAACTCTCAGTTCATAATACAACGAACGACATCAAAAAGCATTCCTTTGGAATAAAAAAGACAATGATGGTTCCTTATCTCATAGGCAGTCAATATCTCAAAAAAGAAAATCCCACTGAGCCAAAACCTATAAAGGAGGCTTAAGAAAGTTGGGGCATCCCGTTGACTGTAACCTCAAAAACAGGAACAGTCAGGCAAAAGTTAGGGATAACAAATCAAAAGAACGAGGTCATTACAAATCCTCAACAACATGAAAAATGTTGCAAAAAAAAGAGAAGAGATGATGACTGCCTTCCAAAATCCAACTTGTGTGAACCATCACAAAAAAGTCGTTCCAAACTCGAATAGAGTTTGACGTACAATTAACTGAGTTTAGGACTGAAGGACATCACGAAGAGCGGGTGGGTACAAATATACTTTGAGCCTTTATCCTTTATTTCTCAAACCGTGAACCAAGCCACGTTACAACCCTTCAAGAGTCCTAATTGAAGCATGGGTTAGTTCGAAGGCATACTGTTACAAAAGGTATCCTGACTCCTGTAAGGCTTTGCCCTAAATCTTGTGTTGAATTTGTCTTATAAAAAGTTTTCTGCTAAAAAACGCATTTTTTCAAAACTTCGAGACAAACATAAACTTTGCATTACTTGAATATCACTGTTTGCATTTGGCTGTTTGTTTGACAGCAGAGAAATTCACACAATGAATATCCGATGAACGAAAGCTCTCTCAGTGAATAAAATCACTTAAAAAAGGATGACACTTCCATTGATAAATCTCCTATCAACAAGGGGACTTGACATGTCTCTATCCAGCACACCTGGGGCAGTCCAGTCAAGATTTCAACAGATCTTTCAAAGTTCAGTTAACCTGGGGCAGTCCAGTCAAGATTTCAAGAAATCACTCAATTGCAGGATAACAAGGGGCAAGTCTCCATCTCCGACACTTGGGGAATTGAACGTCAATCCCGACAAAGGGTTACATACATTCAAACATTTCCAGGCAGTGCCACAAGCATTTGCTACTAGGGGCAGTGACAAATCTCCTCAAAACCCTTCTCATAGGATGATTCCCCAGCTTGAGTTTGCCTCTCCGACTACTACAAATCAAAGGACCACAACTCCTCTTCTCCAGTAGACTACTCTACAATCCCCAGCAAGTTACTGCGAAACCTGAACCCGACCAGATATCAGTTCAACTTCGACTCCCCAGTAGAGCAACGGATGACTAAGACTCCTGAACTCTTTTTCCAAGCAGAAATAAACATACTCTCCACAGAGTTTTCAACTTCCCCCAGCGGAGTTCTCCTCAAACAACGAAACAGGAACCCATTGGAAATATTTTAAGCAAAGTTTGAAGACACACATACTCTTCAACAGCAGTCCAGGATTTTCAATCCCCAGAGGCAGTCAAGGATTTATTTTCCCCGACAGCGGTCAAAGATTTTATTATCTCCCGCTATCCAGGATTTATCTTCCTCAGCAAGACATCTCATCAGCCTACATACGCATACGTCAAGTTCATAAATCATGAGCATTGACAAAACACATATATTGCATCATACATTTCATGCAACATAACTTTGTGTTTCAACTAACAATTTACCTTTTTCAGCAAAAGGTCGACAATAACTTTTTTAAATTCCAGATGCAGTTTTACACGGACTCATCATGAAGCAACCCTACACCGGTTCCTTCTCTTTCCAAGATGCAGTTTTACACTGACTCATCATCAAGAAACCCTACACCGGTTCCTTCTCTTTCCAAGATGCAGTTTTACACAGACTCATCATGAAGCAACCCTACACCGGTTCCTTCTCTTTCCAAGATGCAGTTTTACACGGACTCATCATGAAGCAACCCTACACCGGTTCCTTCTCAAATTCCAGATGTAGTTTTACACGGACTCATCATCAAGCAACCCTACACCAGTTCCTTCTCTTTCCAAGATGAAGTTTTACACGGAGTCATCATGAAGCAACCCTACACCGGTTCCTTCTCAATTCCAGATGTAGTTCTACACGGACTCATCATGAAGCAACCTACACCGGTTCCTTCTCAATTTAGATGCAGTTTTATACGGACTCATCATCAATCAACCCTACACCGGTTCCTTCTCAATTCCAGATGCAGTTTTACACGGACTCATCATCAGAAAACCCTACACAGGTTCCTTCTTTCAACTTACCAAATTACAATTCAACAAGAATTCTTGGATGACATCTTTAAGCCCATCTCCAACAACTATCCATCGTATCTCCAAATGGCATCTGTAAGCCCATTCCCGACATCACAATACCTGTAGAGATTGAAGATCAATACCTGTAACAAGCAAGGAAAACTATCTTTCTTTCTCAGGTCAGAAATTAATACCTGAAGCCAGACAGGACAAATATCTACTCGACCAACTCATGCTTATTCAACTCCAAGACTTCTGAAAACAGTTTACGGATTATCCAAATACGGATGTTAATCTATCGCTTGTTCAGATTCAACTTCTGAAAACAGTTCACGGATGCTTCCCAACATGGATGTCAATCTATTGCTTATTCAGACCCCCAGTTCAGAGATGTTCCAAAACATGGACACCTTTCTGATACTCATTTCACTCACCAACGACATACAGTTCAACGAACATTCTCAGATGGCATATCTAAGCCCATCCCCCGACAATATTCTGTCACATCTCCAGATGGCATCTTTAAGCATATCTCCAAATGGCATCTTTAAGCCCATTCCCTCAAACTACACTTTGACGAGTGCAAATTTTTTTGGGCACTCTAGTGTCCAATCTCCTTTTACCTTCGAGTCGCGAACGACAAAACTGCCAATCTAACTCTTCAGGTTCAAGAAGATTGAACAGGGGCAACTGTTGTACCCCAAAATTTTCCCTCCCTTTTTTTACAAGAAATCCTAGCTTCGGGCTTTTCCTGATTTTTCAGATTGGCTCAAGAATCGGTCAAACAGACTTTTCTTATCAGTCAAACAAAATTAGGGTTTCCATTAACTTTTGAATCAGTCAAACAAATTATCAGGGTTTCTATTGATTTGTTTGAGTTTGGCTCAGGGTTTGATCAAGCAGACATTTCTTCGACAATAAATTCAAAATTAGGGTTTGCGCACGCATTCTCAGAAGAATTTGAATCCACAACATTTCATTTGACTGTCACATGGTTTTGGCGCTTGTTCAAGATTCCTGTTTGTTTCTCAAAGTCTAAACATCTGGGATAGAAGCTGAGGCTTTTGATTGAAAGATTGAAGTGTTGGTTTAATCAGTAAGGTAAAAGGCGTATGGACGTTTATTTGTTTAACTGTGCAATGTATTTGGTTATTTGGAACGCCAGACGTTTGTTGATTATTTATAATTTCTAAGTTAAAATTATTGGGATAATTTCCAATTATTATAATTCAAGAAATTTAAGTAATTAAATAAACAAGTGCAGAAGAAATCAAGAATTATCTGACAAAAAAGATTTTTATTCATTTTCAATTGTTTGTTACAAATATTATTTGAATACTGTAAATTTATTTACAGTGTTTACAATAATGTTATTACAAATGATTAGAAATAAAATAAAACAATCATCCTAAGTTTCTTGAAGTCTTCATCTTCTACTGCTGCTTCCCTTGCCCCAATTGATATTTACCTGCAAAGCCAGAAAAGGAGAAGTCAATACAGTATGGATTAAAAAGGCATTCTAAGACAGATAATTAAAAGTTCATCATTAAAGGTTGTTGGCCGGAATCAGATTGTTTTGATTTTCATCATATTTTGCTCATCCTCTTTGCAAATCACAAGAAGATTCTCTTCTTGGTTCACAAAGAGGAAAGCAAAATTGTTTGCAAGCATACGAATTAATTAAATACAAAGCTGCATAAATTTAAACTGTCAACCAAAGAGGCAAACCAAATTGCAAACTGAACAAACAAGTTGCACAATGCACAAAGGCAAACAAAACTGTCAACCAAACTAAGCTGTCAAAAACTGTCAAGAAGAGTTCAAAACTGTCAAAAGCTGTCAAAGAAGATACCAAAAGATACCAAAAGATATCAAAAGCTATCAAACTGTTATTAAAGAAAGGAATAAAGTACAGAATGCAGAGGAAAGCTAAAGTTGCAAGCAAGCATTTTTATTCATCATTTTCCAGGCCAAAACCTTTTCAGAAAAGAAAGATATTCTAAGCAAAGATATGCTTTCTGGAGAGAGAGAAAGAGAGAGAAGTAGGGCTCTTATAGTTTGGCAGGCTTAGAATATAGAAATATATAACAAAGAGTTCAGTTCAGAACACAGGGGGAGAGAACACAAGATATCACAAAAACTGTAAACACAAGCCTTGAAGCAAATACAAGCCTTGCAGCTTGCCTGTTTCTAAACCAGCCTGCATAAGCTCCCACCTGCATAAAAAAAATCAAAGCAGAACAAACAGAAAGGAGCAAACATAGCAAGCCTGTCTCAAGCCTGCATACAGTGTCCAATCCTACATAACACATAAGCCTGCCTTCATAAAACCTTCAAACAAAACTGTACCACACAAACCTGCCTCAAGCCTGTATCAAACAATCAAACTCAAAGCTGCAAGCCTTCAAGCCCTCACAGAATCAACAAAAACAATAGTAAGCAAAGTTCATCACAGGGTCAAACACATCAAAACATCCAAACCACAATGACAGGCACCTCAGAACTGGGTTCATCATAGGCAATCCAAAACTCAGCATTAAACATCATCAAATACATATCAAAAGCATCTCATAATCAAGGTTCATCTCAGAAAAAAGCCAACAAAGCCAATATTCAAAAAGTCAGAAGCAAGAACATCTCAGAAATCATCATCATTGAGAAACAAATCAAGCCAAAGAGAGATTTAAAGTTCATCAGCATAGCCTAATCAGAACGACAACAAGGCAAGCAATCAGAAGAAGAAAAGAAGATTCAGAAACGGATGCCCTAGGGTTTTCAGAAGCATAGCATTCACCATAAAACATACAAAGCAAGATACAAGTGCCAGAACAAAGCTTTCATCACCGCCACGTGTCTCCCGCCTCCGGCCACCGGAGAACGCCTCATGTACAAACTCTCCGTCTCCTTTCCAAAAGCAGAACAAAGGTATTATTTCCTCTTTCCTTTTTTGCTACACCTCACACAAGCCCAAATAACACATAAAGGTCAAAACATGTAAGAGATAAAACATGCATGAATCTAAAAGCCCTAAAACACACGAATACGAAAAAGTTAAGGGTATCGTTACCTTTTTTATCGCCGTCTGGTACAATCATGGAGAGAGGAGAGTGGAGGTGGCACCTAGCAGCCTGAGGCGAAGAGAGGCATCAGAAGCTCACGTTCGAGAAGGATGAAGAGGCGAAGAAGAAGGTGGAGAGCGGCGCCGTTCGTCAAACTGTAAAACCCTATTCTGAACAAAACCAAATTGAACCCTAACAAAGCTTTGTCAACATCCGTTTGGGCCTGCCCCCTTGAACAAACCCTTAAGCCCAATTGATTCTGGCACGTACCCCCCTTTCTTTTAATCAGCATTTGTTCTTTTATTTGGGCCTGCCCCTCATACTAATGCCTAAGCCCATTTAGATTCCTTTTTTTTTTATTTTCCTTAGGTTTATAAATCAATACTATTTTTTCTATCACTTTACTTTTTTTTTTCCTTTTTTATATATAACTTAAACTAATATTTTTGTTAAATAAAAATAATACATTAACTTCTTTTCTACAAAATTTTCTTAAATACCTTTTATCACACTTAAAATATGTAAACATTAGTTTTCTATTGAGTAATAGTTTTCTTTAACTTAAACATTTTTCTTTTCTTTTCTTTAAAACTTTTGTTTATATATAATTAACAAAAAACACAAAAATAATAATAAAATACTTAATAATACATTAGGTTAATATTTTGATCATTTGTAAATAATCATATGCATCTCAATACTTTTGTTTCTCTTTTATTCTTATACCCTGCTATTATTTTACATTGAGAATGTGACAATTCGATTTGGTTGTAAATAATATTTGGACACTACTATTCTGATAAGACTCATCCCCATTTGTAAACATTTGTACCCCCATCCCCAGATACTTATTTGTAATAGCTTAGACTTTAAATTCCCGTAATTTATCGCTTTCCATATACTGTATAGTAATTCGGGTTTGTATGCGAAGATTCAAAATCAACCGCTAGATAACATAACACAAGATAAATATATGAAAATCAATACACCATTCACACTTGCACCTCTAGGGTAATCCCGCTCGTTGCCTTAAAAAATGGGCCATGTTTGCATGCCAAGTAATTTGGCAAAACAAAACAAAAACAAACAAAATGACCATAGTCCCTCGATGACGCTATCTTGTTGCCTAAACAAAATGATCATAGTCCCTCAAGAAAATTGCCAAAATACTTGACACTATTGCATTCATGGTCTAAACAATGACCCGCGCCCGTCCCGTTAACATCCTAACACAAGGTTGTTCACCAAATACAATGGTGAAACAACACTGTTAAAAGGGTTAAAACATAGGAAAGATCTTTGAGTAAATTAGGGTAGATAGCTCTTAGTTACTTGATCAAAACTTGCAAAAAACATCCTTGCTACTTTTCAAAAACACACTCCACAACACAACTTTCAAAAACAACTTTCAAAAACATTGAAACATCTTTCAAAAAGACATACACCTTTGTATATACTCAAACATGAGTCATTACAAAGGTTGCCTAGACAAGGCATCTTTTTCAAAACATTTTCAAAAGCACACACACAAAGCACCATTTCAAATAATTGAAAAGCAAAGGCAAGTGATCTAAAACAAGTAACTAAGAGCCCATGGATAACCATGGATGAAAAGGGTTCTAGCACCTTCCCTTTTCATAATCTACCCCCCGAACCCACGAAAACATCTCAAAGGTCTCTCCTGTGCTTTTTGACCTTTCCTTAGGATAAATAAAAAGTCGGTGGCGACTCTTGCTAAACCGAACAAATGCGAAAACAAACACAAAACCTCAAGTCAGTTCTCCCACCGTATCACAACGTTCACTACCGATAGTCTACCAACTTTCACTGAAGGTAGAGAGAGAAAATTATGTCACCGCCGTTCACTGACGATGAACTATCAATGTTTACTGATGATAGGAAAAAGATAATAAACATCAACGTTCACTGCCGATGGTCTACCAACTTTCACTGAAGGTAGAAAGAGAATGTATCATATCACCACCGTTAACTGAAGATAGCAAAAAGATAACAAACATCGACGTTCATTGCTGATGGTCTACCAACTTTCACTGAAGATAGAAAGAGAATATCATGTCACCGCCGTTCACTGACGATGAACTATCAATGTTTAATGATGATAGAAAAAAGATAATAAATTTCTCCAAGATTCTAGTGTTTCGCCTAGAACGGGTCTCAACTTCTTCTTTAACCAAGGCACTCCGCCTGGAAAGGATAATACATAAGCTGTCTCAAATAAAGAGACTTGCTATTTGTGGTCACAAAGGTTTGTAAAAGGAAATAAATTTTTTGAGGAAAGAGGTATGACTTCCTGGGGAGATGCCTTGATATTCTTTCTAAGGGGATAAAGTCTTCTTGTGCAAAATAAATGTACCAACCAAAGTTTGGAGTTTTTCAGGATTCCAGAGTAAATAACGTTGCCGTGGAACCACAGATTCAAACCAAAAATAAACTGGAATGAAACAGTCAACCAAAATACATCCTTTGAGAAGTAAACTCAAGAGGGAAAACCAAATTTATCCAAACAAAGAGCTGTACCGGAAAGTTTAAAGCAAAAATCTTCTATGAGGGGCAACTCAATAGGGAAATTGAAAGAATATACGTTTTCTGCTTAAAACCAATGTTTTATTGAAGAGAGGGCGACGTAAATATGCAAAACAGGGTAATATGTCAACAAAAATATTTAACAGATGTTAATAAATAATGATTTGTCAATTTTAGCTATGCACGATGAATGTATGAATGTTGGAGTGTCATTGTATGCATGCTGACAAAACAGATACAAAACATGGGGAACAACCAGGCAAAACTGCCCCGGGCACTAACAACACTCGGCTAAGCTTCAACCAAGATGATCATTCCAATAAAGGTAAAGGCCAGCTGCGGAAACCAAACCTACTGCCTACTTTTAACTTTACTGAGGAGAAACATAATCTGGAGGTAGACAAACCAAAGAGATATCAGGGTAGAACACCCTTCTTTAGGCTGCATCAGGGAAATAAGTGTTTTTTTTCAAAATTAACATGCCTACTGGAGATCGCAAGACCATTCTCAAATAAAGCAGACTGATACCGAAACATCCAAACTTCGCTGGGGATTTCAGACCCACTTCACTGGAGGAAATGCGGATTCACATCATGAAAACTCAGAAAAAGGAGAAATGAATCCAAACTTGACCTAGGATACCAGAATCATAAACCTCGTGCGGCAAAACATCCTGAGTAGACATTCCCGAGGGGAACAAAAGCTTCTCAAAACAACCGGAGTTTGTCCATTTCTAGGATCACCATTTTTGTTGTCATTGTTTTATCACAAATCTCAAAGTAAAAGTAAATTGTAAAAATATTTTGTTTGAAAAATCAATTTTTTTATTTAATCTCTTTGCTTTAAAAGTTATTATCAGTAATAAATGGAGTCTTTGCAAGCTAAATGAAATAAGAAACACAAAGAATTGGATAAAAGCTCGAATTTCATTAATAGAATGGTAGTCTGCGAATGGCGAGACTCCATAGATGATTACAAAGTTTGGGAAATGGTAATACATAATGGAAAAGATACATTGAGATACAATGACCACTATACCCTCTAACAACTTTTGAAATCCTGAGCAGCATCTTTTGTTGAAGTATGGTGAGGATCCAAGAAGATTGTTGCTTCAATGATCAAGTCTTGTCTGACGTAGTTACTTGCCAAGAAAATCCCTAACTTTTGCTTAAGCTGCCCTTGCGGGTTTTCAACTTAGCGGTAAATTTATTCTGTTTATGTCTCTAATTTTTTCCTAGACCTCCCTTTTGGGTTTTCGGCCTACCGAGACGCTCCATTTTTGCCTAAGCCGCCCTTTCAGGTTTTCAACTTAGCGAGCTGTTCTTTTATTTCTTTAGGCAAAGCATTTCTTGACTGCGTCAGCATTCATGGGATGTGGGAACTCCTCACCATCCATAGTTTCAAGAATTAATGAACCACCAGAGAAGGCTTTCTTGACAACATACGGGCCTTCAAAATTAGTAGTCCACTTTCCCCTAGAATCAGTGTTGAAAGACATGATCTTCCTGAGCACGAGGTCTTCTTCTCTGAATTCACGAGGTTTGACCTTTTTATCAAAAGCTTTATTCATTCTTTTTTGATATATCTGGCTATGACACAAAGCTGTCATTCTCTTCTCCTCAATCAAATTCAATTGGTCAAACCTGTTCTGGACCCATTCAGCATCCGTCAACTTGGTTTCCATTATCACACGCAACGAGGGAATCTCTACCTCGACCGAGAGTACAACTTACATTCCATACACTAGGGAGAACGGGGTTGCTCCTGTTGAAGTGCAGACAGATGTTCGATATCCATGCAAAGCAAAAGGGAGAATTTCATGCCAATCCTTATAAGTAACAACCATTTTCTGAATAATTCTCTTGATATTCTTATTAGCAGCTTCAACAACCCCATTCATCTTTGGCCTGTATGGAGATGAATTGTGATGGACAATCTTGAGTACTTCACACAGTTCTGTCATCATCTTATTGTTCAAATTCGAGCCATTGTCAGTGATAATTCTGCTCGGCACACCATACCGACATATAAGATTATTCTTAATGAAGCGCACAACCACCTTCTTAGTAACATTGGCATATGAAGCAGCCTCCACCCACTTGGTGAAGTAATCAATTGCTACCAAGATAAAATGGTGCCCATTCGAAGCTTTGGGTTATATCATCCCAATCATGTCAATACCCCACATAGGGAAAGGCCACAGTGAGGAAATCACATTGAGGAGTGTCGGAGGCACATGGACCTTATCTGCATAAATCTGGAATTTATGGCACTTCTTTGCAAATTTGTAACAGTCAGACTCCATTGCCAGCCAATAGTAACCTTCCCTTAGCATCTTTTTAGCCATCGAATGTCCATTAGCATGAGTTCCAAATGAACCTTCATGAATCTCATGCATTGACATGTTTTCTTTGTGTCTATCCACACATCTGAGCAAGACCATGTCATAATTTCTATTGTATAACACCTTTTCATTGAGGAAGAAACTGCCAACCAATCTTCTCAGTGTCTTTCTATCTTTCTTCGACGCACAAATCGGGTTTTCCTGAGTCTGAAGAAAATGCTTGATATCATAATACCAATGTTTTTCATCTGCTACCTCCTCTGTTGTAAACACATGAGCGGGTCTATCCAGCCGTTGAACCGCAATCTGGGGTATATCATTCCAAGTATTCACTTGGTACATAGAAGCCAGAGTTTCCAGAGCATCTGTCATTTGGTTTTCATCCCTAGGGATGTGATGGAATTCAACTTTATTGAAGAATGGTAATAATCTTCTAGCATAATATTTGTAAGGGATCAAGCCAGGGTGACGAGTATCCCATTCTCCTTTAATCTAATTTATTACCAAATCTGAATCACCATACACATCGAGAATTTTAATTCTGAGATCAATAGCTTCCTCGAGACCCATGATGCAAGCCTCATATTCTGCCATATTATTAGTGCAATCAAATGTTAGCCTTGCAGTAAAAGGGATGTGCGATCCATGAGGAGTGACAATCACAACACCAATTCCTTTACCATAAGCATTCACAGCTTCATCAAATACCATAATCCAACGAGATTCAGGGTCAGGACCTTCCTCAGGTAATGGTTCATCACAATCTTTCACTTTCAGGAACATCACATCCTCATCAGGGAATTCATATTCTGCAGACTAGTGATCTTCCACTGGTTGGTGAGCAAGATAATCTGCCAACACACTACTTTTAATAGTTTTTTGAGTGTGGTATTTGATATCATGTTCAGATAACAACATCTGCCAGCGGGCAATTCTCCCAGTAAGAGTAGGTTTTTCAAAAATGTACTTGATTGGATCTATTTTGGAGATCAACCAAGTGGTGTGATTCAACATATACTGCCGCAAACGCTTTGCCGCCTAGGCCAAAGCACAACATGTTTTTTCTAGCATGGAATACCGCGACTCACAATCAGTGAATTTTTTACTGAGATAATAAATGGCAAACTCCTTCTTCCCTGTTTCATCCTGTTGTCCCAGAATACAACCCATGGATTTATCTAACACTGTCAGATACATAATCAACGGTCTTCCTTCTACGGGAGGGAGCAACATAGGAGGTTCAAGCAGCTATTCTTTAATACTTTCAAATGCCCTTTGGCAGTCATCCGTCCACACACAACCTTGATCTTTCTTTAACAACTTAAAGATCGGTTCACATGTTACAGTCATGTGGGAAATGAATATGGAAATATAATTCAAACGCCCGAGGAAACCTCTGACTTGCTTTTCAGTTCTTGGTGCTGACATTTCTTGAATTGCTTTGACTTTATCAGGGTCAACTTCAATTCCTTTCTGGCTAACAATGAAACCTAACAACTTCCCCGATCGAACACCGAAGGTGCATTTATTTGGATTCAAGCAGAGACGATACTTCCTCAAACGCTGAAACAGCTTCAACAAATCTTCTATATGCCCTTCTTCAGTATGGGATTTGGCAATCATATCATTAACATATACTTCAATTTCCTTGTGCATCAGATAATAGAATATGGTTATCATAGCCCTCTGGTACGTTGCACCAGCGTTCTTCAACCCGAAGGGCATCACTCTATAACAGAATGTTCCCTAGGGTGTGATAAACGTTGTTTTTTCCATGTTCTCTGGAGCCATTCTTATTTGATTATACCCGAAAAATCCGTCCATGAACGAGAATACTTTGAATTTTGCTATGCTATCCACTAACATGTCAATGTGAGGCAATGGAAAATCATCTTTTGGACTAGCTTTATTTAGATCTCTGTAATCCACGCACATGCGGACTTTTCCGTATTTTTTTGGTACTGGGACAATATTGGAAATCCATTGAGGATACACTGACGTCACAAGAAAACCCAACATTAATCTGCTTTAGAACCTCCTCTTTGATCTTTACTGCCATATTTGGGTGAGTTCTTCTCAACTTTTGTTTAATTGGCGGACACTCTGGCTTCAACGGAAAACGGTGCTCGACAATATCTGTATCTAGACCAGGCATATCTTGGTAAGACCTAGAAAAAATATCCACATACTCTTTAAACAGCTCAATCAACCTTCTCTTCACATCGGGATGCAACGATGCTCCAATCTTGACTTCCTTCGGATCTTCTTCTGAACCCAAATTGATCACTTCCAAAGGCTCTTTATATGGCTGAATGGTATTTTCCTCGTGCTCAAGCAACCGTGAGACCTATTCTGGAATCTCATCATAATCTTCTTCTTCAGCCCCAAACACAGGACATTCAAAGTTGGGAGAGGGTGCAGGGTCATTGTATTCATCAGGTTTTTTAATTAATCTGGACATATGATTTATGATTGCTTTTAGAAACTGACACATGTAACAAGTGATCATACATATTGAATTTCAGATATTATTTATTTTAAAAGGTTTTTTCTGATTACCATTTTCCGAGAAAAAGCAGAAAAATAAAGACATAATTTGGGAAATAAAGACAACTTTTATTAATGATCTTAAAAGTCACAGCAAACAGATAAGCCCTACATAATTAATACTTCCACCTTGGGTAGAGTGAAAGCTTTTCAAAAAAGATTAACAAATCAAATTACTTTGAAACATGTATGCAAGAGGGAACATCAATGGTGACCCAGTTCTGAACCCTGATTCCATGCGTCACATAATTTGGCACTTCCTACTCTGCTTCATCCTCCTCAACAGCATTAATTCCAGAATCAGTTGGATAGAGGTAACCTCTGCTGCAGAAAAACATCATGATAGATGCTCATAGTAGACTTTAACTTCAAACTTTTGCCTTTGCCCTTCTTCGAAGAGAAACCCAAGCCAGTTCTGTTCTTGTTCACGGGTGGATCCACAATTCGTCCCTAAACTGCACTAGGACCATTTCACATAACCTGTTGCGCGTCCTTCAACGATACCATGGAATTCTCACTTCCCCTTATGTTACCAATGGATAGGGCTTGGAACTGGGTTCCAACAGCAGCTTCATCTGCTTCTACAATACTGAAGGAGGACAAATGAGATATCAACAATGCTTGCTCCCCATTTATGATCACTACCTTCCCTTCACGCACAAACTTCAGCTTCTGGTGTAAAGTTGAAGTGACAGCCCCTGCCTCATGTATCCACAGGCGTCCTAGCAAACAACTATATGCGGGAATAATGTCCATGACTTGGAAGGTTATCTAAAACAAATGTGGTCCTTTATAATTAGGTAAGTCCACTTCACCGATGACAGATTTCCTCGACCCATCAAATGCTTTCACAATGATGCCACTCGGGCGCATAGGCATTCCTTGATATTTCAACTTCATGAGAGTACTCATCGGTATAACATTCAACGCGGATCCATTATTAATTAGCATATTGGATAGCGAATCATTCTTACAGTTCATAGATATGTGGAGGGCCATGTTGTGATTCCTCCCTTCATCTGGTAATTCATCATTGCAGAAACTCAAGTTATTACATGATGTAATGTTTCCAATCACGCTGCTGAATTGATCTATTGGCATGTCACTCTCCATAAAATCTTGGTCCAGTACCCTCATCAAGGATTCTCTATGAGCAGAGGAATTCATTAATAAAGCTAAGATGGATATATTTGAAGGAGTCTGCAGTAGCTAATATACAATTCTGTAGTCGCTCATCTTAATTATCTTCAAAATATCATCCACTTCTTTCTCTAGCGTAGCTCCGCTAGTCTCTTCTGTAGCCTTCTTAGGTTCATCATTCTCAGCAATTTTCTTTACAGCAGCAACGTCTCTCCAAACCATCGGCGCAAACACACGACCGCTACGGGTCACCCTACTGTTTTCAGCTATATTTCCAATATCAGACATTGGCTGGATGGGAACTTTCACTCCATCTTCTAAGATTATAGCGTTGTATTTGTAAGGCACAGCCTTATCTGATTTGTAGGGGATAAGACCTGGAAAACTAATTAACAATGGGGTAACAGCTGGCTTGCTATGATACTCCACTTCAAAATAGGCTGGTGCACCGAAATAAGGCATAATGACATTTACCCCTTCTTCAACATGACCAGTCATCAATAAGTCATTTCTGGAAAACAAATCTTCGTCTGAAGAGAAATACTCATCCGCGGAGGCATACTCTTCCTCCGACTCTTCTTCCATTAAACAAACCTCAACCATATCAATCTCGTGATAATCATCCCTCTGACCTGTGATCTTGATAGTTCCATTGTCTAACAACAACTGAACACCCTTCTTCATGATTGAACATCCTCGGGGGTCTCGACATCACACTATGCAAGATCCATATTGGTGTTCCACCTGACCAGCCGTATGGAAGAAGTTAGCATGCTACTGCACAAGGTCCTCATTCATATACTCCACATCAAAAATTCTGAATTCACCAGGACATCCAGAAACCATGTTCACTTCCTCTTCATACTCTTCCCTAGGCCTGATTATATGGATGAGGCCCTCATCCATCATCTCCTGTAAATCGACCTTTATCTTATCGCAACCCTGTATATTTGTACTGCAAGTAGCGCAACCGGTATGGTCATGTGTATAGTAGCTAAATTCACAAAGCTCTACGTGCATTTTCACCAAATCTCCTCTAACCAGATTAATGTCAAAAATCCGGAAGTCGCCTGGACAACCGGCCACCATATTTACAGCATTTACTCCCCCATGCTTGGGTAAAGGGTTATCTTTCACATTAGGTCCCATGTCCTTGAAAGATAGAACACCAGATTTTACCAATTTCTGCACCTCATTCTTCAACAGATAACAATTCTCAACATTATGCCCTGGTGCTCCCTGATGAAAAGCACATGTTTGGTCTGCCTTGTAATACCAAGGTGTGATACGGTGGCTAGAACCGGGACATGTTTCCCTATTTTTTAAGGAATTGCTGGTTTGTGTTTTGCGTTTGTGTTTGCAAAATGTCGCGGTAAGCAAGAGTCGCCACCGACTTTTATTTTATCCAACAAGGAAAGGAAAAAAGCACAGAAAAATTCCTTTTTCGAGATATTTCTGAGTACGGGGGGGGGGGGGGGGGGGGGGGGGGGTAGATTATAGAAAGGGAAGGTATTAGCACCCTTTCTATCCGTAGTTATCTACGGGCTCTTAGGTACTTGCTCATCATTTTCAAAATTGTTTTCTTTGTGTTTGTGTGCTTTGAAAAGTTTTTGTTTTGACTTCGATTTAACTCTTGCTTCTGTCTTCAAGAGTGTAATGAAGTGTTTTTGAAAACTTGTTTGTAAAGGAGTGTAAGTGTGAGAAAAAGTTTTTTTTGATTGAGCAAGTACTTAAGAACTAATCTACCTACTCGAAAAAAGAATCGTTCTATGCTTGTTTCCTTTAGACAACGCTATCCCACTATTAGTGAGTAGGTAGCACCGTCGTTGGAGTTTGAGGGTCAATTCAAAAAGGGACGTACGGTCACTAAAGCAATGTTAGGACGTCTTAGTAGTGACCCTAATGTCTTAGATCATTTATCTGAGGCAACAATATCCGAGGCAACCTTTCTGAGGAAACTTTGATCTTTGGACAAAAGGACGACCACTAAAGCACCCTATACTCAATGATCGTTTACCGAAGGCAACCAAGTGGGAGTGTACCCTAGGAGTGTGCATGTGCAAGTGATTCAGTTTCAGATTATTTATTTTTTCACATGTTTAGGGTTATCTAACTGTTTTAAAGTTTTTTCATACATTCTTGTCATGCATCCTAATATCATACATCTAACAGTCAAATATTTTCCGAATTTAAAATGTGGAAATTAAACTACGCTATTACAAGGCTTCGGGTATTTACAAAGCCAAAAACAACCACTTTGAAATTAAAGCGAAAAATGTAAATAAACGTCCTAATTAAACTATTACAAACTATAGGCAGTTACATCAATATGATAAATAATAAAAATAAAGCGCGCGAGAAAAAGAAAGATCGGGAAGAAAATTAGGGTTTTGACCCTTCTAACCTAATTAAAAGAAAACTTGTTTTTTTGTTGTCTTTTAGTATTTTTTAAAGAAAAGAATTTAGGTTTTAAAATTAAATGTACAAATTAATTAGTGATTAAATTAATTAATAAAAATAATTACAAGACCTATTTTTGGTTTTTTTGTGGTTATTTTAGGAAAAATAAAATATAATTAAGTTAGTAATAAAACCTATTTATTCTAATTAATTTTAATTATGTACAAAAAGAATTAAAATTGTCTAAAATTAATAACCTAATTAAATTAATAAATTTATTGATAAAAATAAACCTAAATCTAATTGGTGAAAAATAATATTTTTGTGATTTTTTGATAAAAAGAAAATAATTTGATTGGTTAGTAAATAAATAAATTAATTAATTAAAAGAAATAAAATGAAATAGAAAGAAAATAAAGAGAGAATGGGCCTGAATAGCAGTTTTGGGGGTGCAAATAGTCAGATCTGGGCCCAAAAAAGATGAGGTTCACATTGACTTGTAAGATCCTGTGTTGTATGTTTGACTATGGCTCATGGTGTTCCCTCCTTGATGACCATCAGATTTGGCCTCAGGACACTTGGCATGATTGATGATGAGGACGTATGGTGGACCCCTGATTGGTAAGCACGTTGTATCCTGAAAAGGAAAATAATATGGAGAAGTTGGGGGACCTGGGATTCGAACCCAGGTTCTAAAGCAATTGCCGATGCCACGCTTACCACTGCACCATTTGCTGCTTGTTGTACATAGGATGAATAATAATAATAATATATAAAACAAATAAAATAATAAAATATTCTGCGCGAAATTGAAATGGCCAAATCAGGTGAAGCCACGTCTTCGTCTCCTTCCTCTCTCCGTGGCTAAAAGTTTGGGAACCTATACCTATGGACAACATCCTTCGCTACAGACCTGTGCATTCTCAAAATCAGCTGTGAGCAAAATAAATAAAAACTAGGGCCACCAATCGATTCGTCTGGACCTCCTGAGTGTAATGGTGGCCCTCTCATGGTCTAATTTAGCCTGCAGAGAAAACTCCCAAATCGAAGCTGTAAACCCTAGCTATGGTTAAACTTCATACAAGCCATGAAAACGCAATTAAAGAATACAGAGAGCTTGCAAACATGATTGTGATCAAGAATATACAATTATTTTATGCTATATTCGCAAGAATAGTGCTATTCGATTTCAAGAAAAGAGCTATGCCGTGAGCGACTTACAGTGAGATATAGGGCTCGAAAATGCTTGGTCTTGATTGCTTTGGCTTGCTGAGACTCCCAGGAATCGATTGGGATAAGCAAAGAGTCTTGTATTGGCCTCTAAGTACAAATTCGATTTACCACTTTGCTTGATATTTTCAGTTTTGATTCTTGTTCATGCGCCTGTTTCTAACCTCTGTTTTAGGTCTGCCTCGCTTCTATATGTATCAAGGAATGTATTAGGGTTGATAGTTGATCTCAATCTTCCCCCATCATTGATTTGGATTCTTGATTTGATTCACTTTGAAAACTTTCCAAAATTGGCCTATTTTAATATTTTTGTACACACCATGCCTTGATACGAATTTGAATGTTTGCTAGCTGTATAATAAAACCTGAATCATGTAAAAAATATTTAGTTTTCAATACTTTGGATTTTATATGATTTATTTTGATTAAAATTGATTTAAATCAAATAAAAATCAAAATAAATAATAAAAACATGATAATGACAAGTGGCAAGGGCTAGAGCTCGTGGACTATGTTGCAACTCAAAACAAGTGAAAAAGATTGGGCCCATTTGGCAAAATTTGAAGTTTTAGGCATAGTTGACTTTTGGCAATTTTGCAAAAAAGGTCAACTTCACCAATGCACGACTTCCTCAATTTTGACTCTTTGGAGGTGTTCTTGAACTTTTTAGAAAGCTTGAGATGTTCCCTAATCAACCCTTTCGGTATCATATCATTTTGATATTCCATGCTCATGTATGAAGCTTTGACAAAAAAGGTGTTTTTGTTGACTTTCCAAAATGACCTATAATGTCCAAATTCATAACTTCTTGTGAGTGCATATTTTGAACTTGGGAGATGAAGATGGATTGTAGGGAATTGCATCCTCTTAAAAATGAGATTTGGATGTGTCATTTCTCATAAAGTATGAGAAAGTTATGCTTGGTCAAAGTTGGGTTGACTTTTCCTGTAAAACCCTAATTTAACAACTTTTGAGTCTTGATGAATTATGAGCAATCCTTGATGAATCATGATCAACACTTGATAAAATGATGAAATATACTTAAAAATGAGGATGTTGACCAAACATCTTGAAGTTTGACTGTATGTGGGTCACAGTTGACTTTTGCCCTAGCACAGTCGATTTTCAGGCCTTTGAGCAATTGACTGAGCAAACTTCCTCTGCAAGGCTTGAAACTTGACATGGATGATCTTGGGGAACATATTAGGACATTGGTGAGAATTTGGGATCACTTGGACTCAAGTATCTTGATGCAACATGAAACCCTAATTTGAGGTAGATTGTCTTAGGAGAGAGCTTGTCTGGCCAACCCTTGGACTACCTTGAGCAACTTGAGTATAATTCTTGAAATGTCTTGAGAAATATGGAAGGGAAAATTATGGGGTACAACATCTTCCCCTGTTCAATCTTCTTAAACCCGAGGATGTAGATTGGCTTTCGTGCCTTTCGTGATCTGAAGGTGGAAGATGATTGAACACTAGAGTGCCCAGAAATTTGCACTCGCATGAAGTGGTATCCGTCTTGCGATATAGGGAATGGGCTTATAGATGCCATTTTGGAAATTGCTGACGGGGGATGGGCTTAAAGATGCCATCTGAAGGAGTGTCAATCGCATAAGAGATTCCTTAGCGAGAGCTTGTATACCTGTCGTTGAGGAAGATTCTGTTGGGGAATACTGATCTTTGTTGAGAGAAGTAGAATCTTAGGAGCTTCGGTCGTCCGTTATTCTACTGGTGAGTCGTCTCTGTTTGAATTTTAGGAACTTCGGTCATCCGTATTCTAATGAGGAATCATCTCTGTCGAATTTTAGGAACTTCGATCGTCCGTTATTCTACTGAGGAACTATCTCTGTTGAATTTTAGGAACTTCAGTCATCCGTATTCAACTGAGAAAAACATCTCTGTTGAATTTTAGGAAATTCGGTCATCCGTATTCTACTGAGAAAACATCTCTGTCGAATTTTAGGAACTTCAGACGTCCGTATTCTACTGAGGAATCATCTCAATTTGAATTTTAGGAACTTCGGTTATCCGTATTCTACTGAGAAAACATCTCTGTCGAATTTTAGGAACTTCAGTCGTCCGTATTCTACTGAAGAATCATCTCTGCTGACATTTAGGAACTTCGGTCATCCGTTATTCAACTGAGGAATCAAATCTGCTGACATTTAGGAGCTTCGGTCATCCGTTATTCAACTGAGGAATCATCTCTATTGAAGAGGAAAATTGAATTTTAGGAACTTTGGTCGTTCGTATTCAACTGGGGAATCATCTCTGCTGACATTTAGGAGCTTCGGTCATCCGTTATTCAACTGAGGAATCATCTCTATTGAAGAGGAAAATTGAATTTTAGGAACTTTGGTCGTCCGTATTCAATTGGGGATTAAATTGTTATCAGTCGTACCCGAGCTTCACAGCTTGAATTTTGTGAGAATCTGATTGTATTTTTTCCTGAAAGGTAAAGGTTAGCTGTATGTAATGCATGATATGTATCAGGCGATGATGTTCTCAAAATAAATGAGACTGTGTTGTATGATGCGTATGCATGTCATGATGTATGGAAATGTGATGTTTAGCTGGGGAAAATAAATCCTGGATCGCTGCTTGAGAAAAGAGTTGAATTCTTCGTTTCCGATGGGGATAGAGAATGAAGATGATTGTGAGAATAAACCTTCAGGAGAGTATAACTCCACTGGGGAATAAACTGACGAGAAAATGACTATATGGGGAGGACATGCTCTGCTGAGGATTTCGCTGATAAATTTAGCTGGGGATGAGTTACCGTTGTTGGCGATGATAAAGTCTGTTAGGAATTGAGTTTCTGTTTGTGAAAGGAATGAACTCCGCTGGGGATGATCTTCCAGTTGCAACTTCACTAGGGATAACCTTTTAGGCTCTACTGGGGACAAACCTCCAGCCTCTACTGGGGATAATTTTCCAGACTCCACTGGGAATAATCTTTCTGGTGCTGATGATAAATAAACTCTGCTTGGGGAGAATATTGTCGATTCATTCGCGGTTGCGAGCCTCAGCTGGGGAGAATTAACACCACTGTATTTTTCTTACTCTGCGGGGAGTGAACATACCTTAGTCATATTCTTCAATTAAATCTACTCCTGTACCTGGTGGACAGAGCAACTGTAAGGTCTGGACAATTCTCATTTGCCCCTGTTCCTGATATTACGAGTAATCGTCTTTTGTTTCGCATGTAAATATTTATGAGTAGCAATTATTGTCAAATGCATATATCAAAAATGAACATTGGACGTTCTTGCAAAACAAAACAGAAAAAGGAAAATTTATTTGTGATAATGAATTGTATTGATTTTGAAATTAGCCTGTAAATAGGCATTTTTGTACAAGAGGCTGACGTCCTAGTAAGAGAACGCCGCCGAACAATAGAGTTTATACAATTTGTAAAAAACAAAGAAAAACAGCTATGTGAATAATCCCACTGGGTTCCAACTCTGCTATCGCCTTTATGTCCTCGAGCATCTCATCACTTTGCTACTTGGTTGAAGGTAGATCAGATTGTTTAGCTCCGTTCGAGCCTGATAGTCGATACTGAAGTCTGATCGCAAGGTGATCCAATGAGACATATACGCTTTAATCCCTAACTTTTTCCTGGACCGCCCTTTTGGGTTTTCAGTCCACCGAGATACCCTTTTTTGCCCAAGCCACCTTTTCAGGTTTTCGACTTGCCGGGTGTACAGATTTTTTCATTTTCATCCCTTATTTTTTCCCGAACCCTTTTGGTTCGTCGGGAAGCCCTTTTTTTTGCCTAGGCCAGTCGACCTAGTGGGTCTTTGATTATTCGTAGTATTTTTTCACTATGTCTGCATTGACGGGGTGAGGAAGGTCGCCACCATCCATGGTGGTTAGAATCATAGCTCCTCCAGAGATAATGTTCTTAACCATAATGGCCCTTCGTAAGTAGGGGTCCATTTTCCCCTGGGATCACCTTGAGGTAGGATGATGCGCTTGATCACCAGATCCCCAACTTGATACTCTTGTCGTCTAACTTTCTTGTTAAATGCCTTGATAATCCGCTTTTGATACGTTTGACCATGACAAATAGCAGTAAGCCTCTTTTTGTCGATTAAGTTTAGCTGATCAAGTCGGGTCTGGATCCAGTCATCTCCTCTCAAACGTTCATTCTTCATAATCCGAAGAGAGGGTATCTGAACTTCACTGGGCAAGACTGCCTCCATGCCATATACCAAGGAATAGGGTGTTGCCCCTGTAGACGTCCACGTTGAGTTGCGATACCCATGAAGAGAAAATGGTAATATCTTGTACCAGTCTTTGTATGTCACCGTCATCTTCTGCACAATCTTCTTAATGTTCTTATTAGCCGCTTCAACAGCCCCATTCATCTTCGGCCGGTAGGGAGAAGAGTTGTGATGCTGTATCTTGAACTACTTGCAGAGCTCAGTGATCGTATTATTATTGAGATTTGTACCATTGTCCGTAATGATCCTCTCTGGTACACCATATCGACAGATCAGATTGTGCCGAATAAACCGTGCCACAATGTTCTTGGTTACTGTAGCGAAGGAAGCTGCCTCAACCCACTTTGTAAAGTAATCAATCGCTACCAGGATGACACGATGCCCGTTGGACGCAGTAGGTCTGATCTCACCAATCATATCGATGCCCCACATTGCGAAAGGCCAAGGAGCTGTCAAGACGTTCAGGGGTACTAGAGGTATGTGCACTTTATCAGCATAGACTTGGCACTTATGACAAGTTCGAGAATGCTGATAATAGTCGGCTTCCATGGTGGACCAATAATATCCTGCCCGTAGGATCTTCTTTGCCATGGTGTGTCCACTGGAATGAGTCCCGAAAGTACCTTCATGCAACTCTACCATAATCCTTTCTACCTCGTTCTTATCACCACATCGCAATAAGGTCGAATCATGGTTACGCTTGTAAAGGATACCATTACTGATGAAGAACTTCGCCGCGAACCTCCTCAGAAACTTCTTATCATTAACAGATGCACCCTCGGGGTATTCTTGAGCCTCAAGATACCTCTTTACTTCGTGAAACCAGGGTTTTTCTGTTACCTCTTCAGTCTCAATGCCACAACAATGTGCGGGTTCGTCCAACCTTTCAATAGTAATCTGGGGAGCCTCGTTATCCCACCTGACCTTGAACATAGAAGACATCGTAGCTAGCGTATCCGCTAACTGATTCTCCTCTCTTGGGAAGTGTTCAAAGGTTATCTCTTCAAAGTGTGGAAGCAAAGTCAATACATACTCTTTGTAGGGAATAAGATTTGGGTGTTTCGTATCCCACTCACCTTTGATCTGACTGATCACGAGAGCGGAATCTCCAAACACACTTAAGAACTTAATCCTTAGGTCAATAGCTGCTCGAAGACCCATGATGCACACTTCATACTCCACCATATTGTTGGTGCAGTTAAAACATAGTCGGGCGGTGAACAGAGTATCAGAGCCTTCAGGAGATATGATCACGGCGCCAATGCCATTACCTAAAGCATTTAAAGCTCCATCAAAGTACATAGACCATCGGGATCCCTCTTCAGGTCCTTCATCTGATCCAGGTGTCTCACAGTCAGTCACCAACATGATATTCTCATCCGAGAACTCGAAGTTCATAGACTGGTAATCATATACTGCCTGATGTGCCAAATGATCTGCCAACACACTTCCCTTTATTGCCTTTTGGGTCGTGTATTGGATGTCATACTTGGTCAAGATCATCAGCCATCTTGCTATTCTTCCGGACAAGGAAGGCTTTTTGAAGATATACTTGATTGGATCCATCTTTGATATCAACAGAGTAGTGTGAGTCAGCATATACTGTCTCAGCCGGCGAGCAGCCCATGCCAAACATAACAAGTTTTCTCAAGCAGTGAGTATCGGGTCTCACAGTCGGTAAACTTTTTGCTAAGGTAGTAAATAGCACGCTCTTTTCGGCCAGACTCGTCATGCTGCCCCAGCACACACCCCATCAAATTATCGAGTACTGTCAAGTATAAGATCAAAGGTCTTCCTTCAACTGGAGGTATCAGGATAGGTGGATCTTGGAGATATTCCTTGATCCTTTCGAAAGCGGCCTGAAATTCATCATTCCATCTTACCACTTGATCTTTCTTCAGTAAATTGAAGATTGGCTCACAAGTAACAATTAGGTGTGAGATGAATCAGGCAATGTAGTTCAGACGTCCCAAAAAGCCTCTGACTTCTTTTTCTGTTCGGGGAGCTGGCATTTCCTGTATAGCCTTCACCTTTACAGGATCCACTTGAATACCTTTATCGCTAACGATGAAACCCAGCAGCTTACCAGACCTCACCCCGAAGGTGCACTTGTTCGGGTTTAACCTCATCTTGTACAACTTCAGCCTGTCAAATAGATTCTGGAGATGGTCAAGATGTTCTTCCTCAGTCTGGGACCTTGCAATCATGTCGTCGACGTATACCTCAATCTCATGATGGATCATGTCGTGAAACAAAGCGACCATGGCGCACTGATACATTGCCCCAGCATTCTTCAATCCGAAAGGCATGACTTTATAGCAAAAGGTACCCCATTGAGTAACGAACATTGTCTTCTCCATGTCTTCGGGAGCCATCTTAATTTGATTATAACCGAAAAAACCACCCATAAAGGAGAATATCTTATGTTGTGCGGTGTTGTCAACCAGAACATCGATATGAGGCAGAGGGAAATTATCCTTGGGGCTTGCCCTGTTTAGATCCCTATAGTCAATACACATCCGAAACTTACCATCTTTCTTCGGCACTGGAACCACGTTGGCAACCCACTGCGGGTAAGAAGTAACTGCTAGAAAACCAACATCAAACTGTTTCATAACCTCAGCCTTGATTTTCTCAGACATCTCTGGGCGCATTCGACGAACTTTCTGCTTTACTGGAGGACAATCTTCCTTGGTGGGCAGGCGGTGAACCACGATATCAGTATCCAACCCAGGAATATCTTCATAAGACCAGGCAAAGATCTCAACATAGTCACGCAGCATCTGAATCAACCGTTGCTTAACACAAGGCTCCAGATTTGCACCGATCTTGACCTCTTTCTTGTCTACCTCTGTAACCAGATTTACTGATTCCATTGGCTCTTCATGCAGATGAATGGCCCTCTCTTCCTGAAGTAACAATCTATCAAGTTCCCCAGGCACTTCACAATCATCCTCACCTTCATCCTCAGCTTGGTTGATCGGACTTTCGAAGTCATAATTGGCAATAACAGAGTCGTTATCAGTGGGACCCAGAGTGGATGCAGACCTGTATATGTGAGTGTGTGTAAGACAAATAACTGTTTTGCAAGATAGAAAAGAAAAACAAGGAGCATAATATTTGTAATGCAAGAAAACATCCAATGCTTTTATTGATGATATATGGAGATGACACATAATAAGCCCTCAAACAAAGCCACGGTGTCTCAGGCAAGGCACCGGGCCGTAAAAGTTTCAAATTGTCTGTTACAAAACTCAAAACAAAAGTCTTATTACTGTGTAATTAAATAAATGGGCACGAAGTCCTTTGCCGTCCAATTGCTTAATCCACCGTTAGTAGTCGGGTAAATCCAACTGTCGAAGTCAGACTCTTCATCATCATCTTCAATCACATTCACTCTCGAATTTGTGATACGCAGGGGAGGTCTTCCAATCCGCGCATGCCGAACGGCCCTTTGAGCTTCTGCAGTAAAGCCCAAACCAAACTTGTCAGTCTTGTGTGCAAAGTCAGGGAGTTGACCCCAATTCGCACACCCACCTCTCTCAATAACAACCCGAGCATCCTTGAGGGAATCCATCTTCATTGGAGAATCTTCAGCAACAGTTTCAGTCGACGCCAGAGTCTGGGGGACTTCTTCAAAGTTTTGACACGGGGTTTCAATGAACTCCCCATCCATTTCCATATACCAAAAATAATTAAGGTGGCTTACCATGTACTCCTCTTCTCCTCGTACTGTAACAATTTTCCCCTTCACTAGATATTTTAACATCTGATGGAGCGTAGAAGTTACTGCCTCAGCTTTATGAATCCATGGGCGACCCAACAAACAAGAATAAGTTGGTTGGATGTCCATTACATAGAATGTAGACGCAAAGTCTGGGAACCAACCTTAACAGGAACATCCACCTCTCCATGCACCATCCTTTTGGACCCGTCAAAGGCCCTAACCACAATATTACTTGGCTTCAGCACCAACCCTTCACAGTCCAACCGGTCTAACGCTTTCTTGGGTAAAACATTTAACGAGGACCCAGTATCCACCAGCACGTGAGCCAGAGTAGTTCCCCTGCACTCGATTGAAACATGCAGAGCGTCATTGTGATTCTTTCCATTGGCAGTCAAATCTGCGTCGGAGAAACCCAACCCGTTGTCAGCGGTCAAACTAGCCACACAGTCTTTGAATTGGTCAGCAGATGTCTCCTGTGGCACATATGCAGTTTTAAGGAAAGCAATCAGAGCCTTAGCATGGGCTTCTGAGCACAACAGTAAAGACAACATAAAGATCTTCAACGGGGTTTGCCCCAGCTGTTCGACTATGTTGTAGTGGCTTTTCTTGATGATCTTCAAAATTTCCTCTATCTCCCGCCTAGAGGTTTCAACAGTAATCGTCTTTGGTGCCTCCGCCCGGGCAGGCTCACCAGTGATCCCTTTGCCCCGAGCGTCAGATGACTCGGCGACAGGGGTGATGATTGGAACATGAACAGGGACAGTGGCAGATGTACTGGCAGGTGTAATAGCAACAGGCTTCCGAACAGTTGGTGTGGAAATTTCAGGAGAGAAAAGTTTTCCGCTTCGGGTGACTTTGCTAGACCCAACAATATTGATGACATCAGTATCAGTCTCTTCATCCTTTAAGTCTTGTTTAATCCTATGATAATATATATCGGCCCCATAGTGCCACGAGACAGCCTTATCCGACGTGTAAGGGATAGGTCCAGGAATAGTAATGATCAATGGAGTAACTCTCGGAACAAATGTAATTCTAACAGGATTTCTCGAGGAAGCCTTGGAAGAATTGGCGAAAATGGTGATTATGGAAACATTTTCAACAGGAATCAACAGAACCAAAGTTTTCTCGAACATGATTTCTTTGTTCTCCATCAGGCGTTGAACACCTGACTTCAATAGATGGCAGCCAGTAGGCAGGATGGAACATAGGTGGCAACCTTCACCATAACTCAGAAATAAACCGGCCAACAATAAGTTCTTCTTGATGGTCAACAACAGAGTAGAAATGTCTTTCACGGAAGTCACAAACGAGTCATCATCCACAACATTCACCCCATGCTTGGGCATAGGAGCGGTCATGACGTTAGGCTTTTCCAGTGCTTCAAACTCAATCTCCTTAGCATCGATCAGATCTTGTACTTTATTCTTCAAAGCCCAGTGTGATACGGTGGGAGAACTGACTTGGGTTTTGCGTTTTTTTCCGCAAATGTTTCGGTTGAGAAAAAGTCGCCACCGACTTTTTATTTTATCCTAAGGAAAGGTTAAAAAGCACAGGAAAAACCTTTGAGATGTTTTCTTGGGTTCGGGGAGTATATTATAGAAAGGGAAGGTATTAGCACCCTTTCTATCCATGGTTATCCATGGGCTCTTAGTTACTTGCTTGGATCACTTGCTTTGCATTTTCAATTGTTTGAAATGGTGCTTTGTGTGTGGTTTTGAAAGTTGTTTTGAAAAGAGGCCATTGTTGTGGCAACCTTTGTAATGATCCATGTTTGAATGTATACAAAGGTGTATTGTCTTTTGAAAAGTTTTTCAATGTTTTGAAAGTTGTTTTGAAATTATGTTGTGAGGTGTGTTTTGAAAGATAGCAAGGATTTTTTTGCAAGTTTGGTCAAGTAACCAAGAGCTATCTACCCTAAATTTCTCAAAGATCTTTCTCATGTTTTAACCTTTTTAACAGTGTTGTTTCACCATTGCATTTGGTGAACAACCTTGTGTTAGGATGTTAACGGGACAGGCGTGGGTCATCGTTTAGACCATAGAGGCAATAGTGCCAAGTGTCTTTGGCAATTTTCTCAAGGGACTTGATCATTTTTGTTTAGGCAACTTGATAGCGTCATCGAGGGACTATGATCATTTGATTTGTTTTTGTTTTGCCAAAGACACTTAACATGCAACTATGACCCATTTTTGAAGGCAACAAGTGGAATAACCCTAAGGGTGCGAGTGTGCATTGTGTTTGTTTTTCATGCATGTTTATCTTGAATTAGGTCAAGCTATTTGTTGATTGATTTTTTGCATACAAACCCTAAGTCTATCATGGTATAATTTGAAAGCTTTTAAATGCGGAAATTTAAATGCTAAGCTATTACAACAATGATTATGGGGATCGGGATACAAGTTTGAATTTGGGGATATTTTGACAAGAAATTAAATTCTAAGCTATTACATCCATATCGAATATACAAATATTTAATTGTACAATATTTAAATAAATACAATAAATATGCAAAATGTATTATGCACAAAATGATTTTTTATGTATGTGAAAGTGTTTTTTCAATGTGAAATATAAACAAAAATAAAAAGGTCAAATTTTGAATATTTTTATGGTTTAGGGCAAAACCCTAATTTTTTAAGTAAATAGTATTTATTTATTAATTATGTACAATATTTGTTAATTATATACAAAAAATAATAAAAAGGAATTATATTGTAAAAAAAGTATTTTTAATGTCAAATATCAAATAAAAATAAAAATGTATTATTTCTATATTTTTGTCCTAAATATTTAATAAAATATGTATATGTATATTTATATATATTTAATATTCTAAATATGTACAAAAAATAAAATATTAATTATTTACAAAAAATGTATATTTTAGAAAATGTTTTCAAAATGTAAATAAATAAAAAATAATAACTGAAAAATAAATATTTTTGTATTATTTTTTAGGGTTTTAAATAAAAAGATTTATATATTATTTACATATATATACTAAATAAAACAAATAAATGCCAAATAAATGCAAAAAAGTGTGGAAAAATATTTTTAATGTTTTTTATGTTTGAACAAAAAATATTAAGTCAGAATAAAAAATAAAAAGTCAAAAATGATAAATATTTCACACAATGGGCCAGAGGGGTGTAAATTGAAAAAGGGAGTGCAAAGAGCAAGACTGACTCAGGCCCAGCCCAAGCCAGCTTTGTCTTCAACCTCCAGCAACCTGTTTGAAACAAAAACGCGTGCTTCTTTGATCCAGCACCATCTCCTGATTCCTTGTCTTTTACACAAAACTCATAACACCAATATTATAGAGCATCAAGAGACGAATTCAGACATATAAAATACTTGACCTAACTCTAAGAAATCAGGGAGAATTTCTTCATCCCCAATTTCTGACCTAATTTTTCTTCAATGTTCATGGCTAAAATTCTCACAACACGCATAATATAAATGAAAAGTAATCATATGTATGGCTTCAGGGCTATGAATAGAGCATGTTTCATTCACAAACCTAAGCCCAACTCTTCCTAGATTGAGAGATAGAAGTCCATGGTTTACCTGTCTCAGCTTGATTCGAACAGAGCAATGTAGGTATCTTCAATGGAGTTTGAGCTTTGGTTGAGCTTGGCTGAAGTCCAAGGATGCTTCTCCTATGCTTGGCTTGCTTTGAAACTGCCTGTATCGTGCTATGGAAGTCCACCTGCACAACTTGAAAGTAAAAATGGAAAACGTGGTTAGGGATGTTACAGCTTGAGTTCAAGGCTTGGGATAGTTTCAGTGGATGTTATGGAAGGTGTTTGAAAGGTTTTTAGCCAAAGTGCACGAGTGGATTGAGTTGTGAACCTCAATCTGCAGCAGGCACTCTGTTTTGCAGAAAAACTGTGATTTTGTGTATGAGGAGGGATGAGGGGTGGTTTAGTCATGCTTTAGGCTTGTTGGGATGTATGGAAAATGTTTACAAGGTTTGTGTTTTATTGTGTTGACAGGAGATGAGAGTTGGGTTCAGTTTGCAAGGTTTCTTCAAATGTAAGCAAGAAAGTGTAAGTTGACAATGCAGGCTTGTACCACCCTCTATGTATGCTGCATATCTTGCTCTTGGTAACACAAATTTGTGGACTCTATCTGGCCTCAAAGATCTAGCCCCATGCCTCAAGGATTCACTTTTGACATAAAGTGACATTAAGCCAAAAATGGGAACTTTGCTTTTTCTAGTTAGGGATTAGTTTAGCATGTATTGTCCAAATGAACAAAATAACACCTTAAAACAATGGTTAGGAATTTAATTATGGTGTGTAAAACTGGTTTTGAGGCCTGCAAGTTAGCTTTGTACAAGCTGATTTGAAAATGCAAGTTGTGATGAGCAAGCTTTGGCCATGAACAAGAATGAGTTTTTGCCAACTTTGCAAATTCGATTCTCTCTAACCACAAGGGTATTTGATAAGTTCTTAGACAATTTGGAAAGCTTGGAATGTGTACTACAATCCATATTTGTAATGCAAATTGAAATTCCAAGTGGAACCATGTGAAAAATGGCCAAGAAGTTGGACAAAAATCCTGCCTAGAATAGGTCAAATTTTCTCTAAGTTAAAAATGTTTTGCACCCTTGTTCCAAAAATCATAACTTGAGATACAAGCTTCCTTTGAGAAAACTTTATGAATAAAAGTTGTAGATTTTGCAATGGACTACAACTTTCATGTTTCAAGTTTTGTTTGAATCCAATTTCATCTTGGTGAAATAATGGGACAAAGTTAGGAAAAAATAAGGAAGTTTCATAACTTAGAAAAATTCTAAGTTATGAAATTTTCTCATTTTAAACCCTAATTTGCAATTTTGGGTTTCTTGATGAACAAGTTTCATAATTTGACATGTCTTGATAAAAAATGAATCTTGGCACTTGATTTTGACCAAAAAGTCAAAGTTTGACTTTTCAGTGTACAGTCAAATTTTGATCAGTTGACTGAAAAATTCATCTGTCAATCCTATGCATTTGAGATCTTTTGAACTTGTTGAATGGTTCAAGACAATGCCATTGAGTCCTTGAGTCCATATGTGAGCTTGATTTGCCATTGGTTAGGTCAAACAGTCAAAAATTGCCTTTGTGCAGTCAAAACCCTAAAAATGACCATTTTGCCCTTTTGGTGATCTGATCAAATTTCTTGTGGAATTATGATCCAAACTTGACCAAATGGTTCATGTGAGTTCATTATGTTGGTGTGGGTCAAAATTCATGAGGTTTGACTGTCAATTGGCCACAGTTGACTTTTCCCCCGATACAACTGATTTCTAGGTCAACTGTCCAATTGATTGGGCAAAGGTTGGAATCAAGGCTTGAAACTTGGTATGGATAAACTTATAAGTCAAACATGAAGCATGAAAGTCATTTTTGGGCATTTTAGGTCAAAACATCCTTGTGCAAACTCAAACCTTAATTTGGGTCAACAGTGCAAGGAGGGGTCTTGAGCAGAGCAAACCCCAACTTGATCTTGAGTTCTAAGAGTCTTGTGATGAAAAAAATGTTGATGAAAAAGGGAGGGCAAATTTTGGGGTACAACAGTTGCCTCTGTTCAATCTTCTTGAACCTGAAGAGTTAGATTGGCAAGTTTGCCTTTCGCGTCTCGAAGGTAAAAGGAGATTGGACACTAGAGTGCCCGCAAATTTGCACTCGTCAAAGTGTAGTTTGAGGGAATGGGCTTAAAGATGCCATTTGGAGATGTGACAAAATCTTGCTGGAGATGGGCTTAGATATTCCATCTGGAGAGCGACAGAATCTTGTCGGGGGATGGGCTTAAAGATGCCATCTGGAACGTTTGTTGAACTGTAATGTGATGGGTCAGAAGAATGAGGATCAAAATGGTATCCGTGTCCGGAATGCATTTGAACTGTATCTGGAGACTGAGTTTGTATGAGTAAAAGAATGGCCTCCATGTCTGGGGCGTATATGAGTTGTGACTGTGTTTGAATGTAGAATGAATATCAGAATGACTGCCGTGTCTGGAGTGTATCTGTATTGTATCTGGGTAACAGAGAAATATCTATGTACGGAGCAACTGCGTGATGGGGATAAATTCTGAATGAGTGACAGAATGGCAACCGTTTCTGGAGGGTACCTGGACTGTATTTGAAGTTGAGATTTGTATGAGTAGCAGAATGACTTCCGTGTCTGGAGTGTATCTGAAACTGTAACTGGGATCTGAATAAATGACAGAATGATTTCCGTGGCGAATGCACTGGGGAGAATCAAACTGCTGTTGTAAGGGTCAGAATGGTATCCGTGTTTGGAATGCATTGAACCTTGGGGTTGATAAATGAATCTGAATGAGAGATAGAATAGTTGTCGTGTCTGGAGCGTATCTAGTCTGTATCTGACTGTTATAGTCTGAATGAGTAGTAGAATGACCACCGTGTCTAGGGTGTATCTGTACTGTATCTGACTTGAAGTTCTGAATGAGTAATAGAATGACCGCCGTGTCTGGGGTGTATCCATACTATATCTGAATAATTGTTAACGATAGCCTTTTAATCTTATCTTGAAAAGGATGAAATGTTAGCTAAAACACAAAGTTATGTTGCATGATATGTATGATGCAATATATATGTTATATCAATGTTTATGATATGTGAATGTAATGAATGCGTATGCAAGCTGATGAGCTGTCTTGTTGTAGATAGATGAATCCTGGATAGCCAGAGATAATAGAATCTTGACTGCTGTCGGGGAAAGTGAATCCTTGACTGCCGTAGGGGATTCCAAGGATCGTTGATTGCTGAAACTGAGACATCCTTGTTGACTGCTGACTGCTTGGGGAGCAAGATCTTCAGTTGTTGAGGGATCTTAGGACCACTGCTGGGGATTGAAAATCCTTGGTGACTTGTGGGAAATGAGAATTCCAATGATCTCTACTGGGGAGTTCAGAACCTGGGAGACTCATGCTGGAGGAATAAGAATGAGAATCTTCAATCTGATGGGAAGTATCTCTGTGGGAGAATGTTCACTAATCTGGTTCCGCTGGGGATTGATAGTTGGAAGTTTTAGCTCCGCTGGGGTTTAACAGCTTTGACTTCGCTGGGGATAGGATTTTCAGATTTTAGGGCTCCACTGGGGATACTGAAACTTAACTCTGAGGGGATTTAGATTCTGGAAGGCTCTCTGGCTGGGGAAATCAGCTTTGGGAAAGCTTTTGTTCTACCGAGGATCCTGAGGTTTAACTCTATTTGGGGAATTAAGTTCTGGGTTTTAATTTTGTTGAGGAATTTGGAGTTTAATTCCGCTGGGGATTCTTTCTGAAAGGGTATCAAGATATCTATCTGTACCTTCAACCTATCAGCAATCATCTTTCTTGATTTGTAAGAAGATGATTATGTTCAAATGCATATGCCTATTTAACAAAACATTGGACGTTCTTCAAATAAAACATAAGCGTAAAAAAGCAAAAAGGAAGACAAAGAAAATTTCTGTATTTGGAAAAGTGTTTGTATTAACTTTTTATGAGTATCTTTGTACAAAGGAAACAGGCATCCTAGTAAGAGGATGTTGTCGTAAAAATTGAAAATTTTATACAAAAGAAAGATGGCTATGTGTAACAATTCCATGGGATTCCATTCTGTTATAGCCTTCACAACTCTGAATATCTGGTCCATTCAATGCTTCGTCCGCCGATGATTGGATTGATCAGAAGCTCGGAGCTTGTTGATGAAGAGATTGTTCCTTAAAGTGATCCGACGAGACATAATCATACGCTTTAATTCCCTAACTTTTGCCTGGATCGCTCTTTCGGGTTTTCAATCCACCGGGAAACCCTTTTTTGCCCAAGCCGCCCTTTCGGGTTTTCAACTTGCCGGGTGTACTATTTTTTTTGTTTTATCCCTAATTTTTGCCTAAACCGCCATTTCGGGTTTTCGGTTCACCGGGATGCCCATTTTTGCCCAAGTCGCCCTTTTGGGTTTTCGACTTGTCGGGTTATTTCATGCGTAGTATCTTTTGACTATGTCCGTGTTTGCAGGGTGTGGCAAATCGTCGCCGTCCATGGTGGTCAGAATCATTGCACCACCAGAAAATATACTCTTGATTACAAATGGTCCTTCGTAAGTAGGAGTCCATTTGCCCCTGGGATCACTTTGCGGCAAGATAATCCGCTTGATTACAAGATCTCCGACTTGATATACTTGATGTCTGACTTTCTTGTTGAAAGCCTTGATCATCCATTTTTGGTACGTTTGACCATGGCAAACAGCAGTGAGTCGTTTCTCGTTGATCAAATTGAGTTGATCAAGTCGGGTCTGAATCCAATCGTCTTCTCTCAAACCAGCGTCCTTCATAATCCTTAAAGAAGGAATCTGAACTTCCATGGGTAGGACAACTTCCATGCCATATACCAAAGAAAATGGGGTTGCCCCTGTTGAAGTACGTGCCGTGGTACGATATCCATGCAGAGTAAACGGTAACATCTCATGCCAGTCCTTGTAGGTGAATGTCATTTTCTGAATGATCTTCTTGATGTTTTTGTTCGCAGCTTCAACAACACCGTTCATCTTCGGCCGATAGGGAGATGAATTGTGATGATAAATCTTGAATTGTTCGCATAGAGCGTTGATCATAGTATTGTTCAGATTTGTACCGTTGTCTGTGATGATCCTGTCGGAGACACCATACCGGCATATGAGGTTCTGCTTGATGAAGCGGGCAACCACATTTTTTGTAACAGAGGCAAAGGAGGCTGCTTCGACCCACTTGGTGAAATAGTCAATAGCGACCAAGATGAAGCGATGTCCATTGGACACTGTGGGTTTGATCTCTCCAATCATGTCAATGCCCCACATTGCAAATGGCCAAGGAGCTGTCAGAACGTTGAGAGGAACAGGAAGAATATGGATCTTGTCGGCATAGACTTGACATTTGTGGAAAGTACGGGAATGTTGATGGCAATCGGCTTCCATGGTAGACCAGTAATAGCCTGCCCTTAGGATCTTCTTAGCCATCGTATGTCCGCTCAGGTGGGTGCCAAACGTGCCGCTGTGTATCTCAGTCATGATCAACTCTGCTTCAGCTTTGTCCACACAACAAAGTAAAACACAATCATGGCTGCGCTTATACAGGATGTCGTTTCTTTGGAAGAACTTGGCAGCAAATTTCCTTAAGAACTTCTTGTCATTTACGGAAGCTCCTTCGGGATATTCTCTAGTCTGGAGATACCTTTTGATTTCATGGAACCAGGGTTGTTCCACTACTTCTTCGGTATTAATCTCATGACAATGCGCAGGTTCATCCATTCTCTCGATGGTGATTTGGGGAGCCTCGTTATCCCAGTTGAGTTTAAACATGGAAGACATTGTAGCCAGAGCATCTGCTAGCTGATTTTCTTCTCGCGGGAAGTGCTCGAAGGTGATCTGCTCGAAATGAGGCAGCAATGTCAGGACATGTTCTTTGTATGGGATAAGATTTGGATGCTTGGTATCCCACTCTCCTTTGATTTGACTGATAACCAAAGCCGAGTCCCCAAATACGACCAAAGATTTGACCCCCAAGTCTATAGCAGCCTTGAGACCAAAGATGCAAGCTTCATATTCGGCCATGTTGTTGGTACAGCTGAAACAAAGTCGGGCAGTGAAAGGTGTATGGCAACCTTCTGTAGAAATGAGTACCGCACCGATAGCGTTTCCAAGTGCATTTGAAGCACCATCAAAGTACAGGGTCCATCAGGATCCCTTTTCAGGTCCGTCATACGGTCCGTTACCTTCAATGTTGTCCAAAGTCATGATGTCCTCGTCTGGGAAGTCGAATCTCATGGATTGATAATCTTCGATAGCTTGATGAGCTAGATGGTCAGCTAGTACACTCCCTTTTATAGCTTTTTGGGTAGTATACTGGATGTCATATTCAGTCAGAATCATCTGCCATATAGCGATTCTTCCAGATAAAGCAGGCTTCTCGAAGATATACTTGATCGGGTCCATTTTGGAAATCAGCAAAGTGGTATGAGTCAACATATACTGCCTTAGTCGGCGAGCAGCCCATACCAAAGCGCAACAAGTTTTCTCGAGCAGTGAGTAGCGAGTCTCACAGTCGGTAAACTTTTTGCTAAGGTAATAAATGGCATGCTCTTTTCGACCAGACTCGTCATGCTGGCCCAGTACACTCCCCATTGAGTTGTCCAAAACAGTCAGATACATGATCAACGGTCTTCCTTCGACGGGTGGCATCAGAATAGGAGGTTCTAGCAAATACTCCTTGATCTTATCAAAAGCAATTTGACAATCATCGTTCCATTCGACTACCTGATCTTTCTTCAATAGTTTGAAAATTGGCTCACAGGTAGACGTCAGATGAGAGATGAATCTTGCAATATAGTTCAAGCGTCCTAAGAATCCTCTAACCTCCTTTTCAGTATGGGGGGCAGGCATTTCTTGTATAGCTTTCACTTTTTCTGGACCGACCTCAATGCCTTTGTTGCTGACAATAAATCCAAGAAGATTACCAGACCTAACTCCGAAAGTGCACTTACTTGGATTCAGCCTGAGTTTGAATTCCTTCAACCTGGCAAACAGCCTTTGCAAATGTTCAAGGTGTTCCTCCTCTATTTATGATCGAGCTATCATGTCGTCTACGTAAACTTCGATCTCATGATGTATCATATCATGAAACAAAGCTACCATGGCGCGTTGATAAGTTGCCCCTGCGTTCTTCAGTCCGAACGACATCACCTTGTAGCAGAAGGTACCCCATTGTGTAACAAAGGTTGTTTTCTCCATGTCCTCGGGGGCCATTTTAATCTGGTTGTAGCCCGAGAATCCGTCCGTGAAGGAAAATACCTTGTGCTGAGTTGTGTTGTCAATCAAAATGTCGATATGTGGTAGCGGAAAATTATCTTTAGGGCTAGCCTTGTTCAAATCCCGGTAGTCCACACACATTCTGACCTTGCCGTCTTTTTTAGGTACTGGCACAATGTTAGCAACCCATTGTGGATAGGATGTAACAGCCAGAAAGCCATCGTTGAATTGCTTCATTACTTCAGCTTTAATCTTCTCAGACATGTCGGGCCTCATTCGGCGGACTTTTTGCTTGATCAGTGGACAGTCCTCTCTTGTAGGGAGACGGTGAACCACAATGTCTGTGTCTAACCCTGGCACGTCTTCATAAGACCAGGCGAAGATTTCAACGTATTCATTTAACAGCTGTATTAAGCGCTCCTTGACACTTGGTTCCAGATTGGCACCCACTTGTACTTCTTTCTTGTCTTCCTCTGTTCCTAAGTTGACGGTTTCCAATAACTCTTCATGAGGTAAGATGACCCTCTCTTCTTGTTGTAGAACTCTGGCTAGCTCTCCCGGTACTTCACAATCTTCGTCATCTTCGTACTCAGCCTGATTGACCAAATCTTCAGAGTTATTGAAGGATACAACAGAATGGTCACCCATGGAATCCGGAGTGGATGGGTATCTGAATTTGTGAGTGTGGGTGTGTGTAAGGGATAGCCATCCTTAAAAAAATAAAAATGCAAAAGGAAAGAAAATGAACACAGTAGTTTATAAATGAAAAACGTCCAATGATTCATTAAACATGGCATATGATTTATGAAGAGAATCAAAACCCTTACAAATGGACCTACATGCCCCGGGCAAGGCATGAGGTGAAAAATAGTGTGCAGATTGTTTAAGAGTAATTATTACAGACCAACAGGAAATGTTTGAAAGATAAATTACTGATTAATGAAAGTAATGGGAACGAAGTCTTTCGCCTCCCATTTGTACAGTCCCCCTCCAATGGTTGGGAAGATCCAATCTTCAATGTTACCCTCTTCGTCTTCGTCTTCCAAAGCATTGATTCCATGAGGAGAAATCTTGATGGGTGTCCTTTCAATTTTTGAGCGACGCATAGCTTTTTGCCCCGCAGCGGTGAACCCTAACCCAACCTTGCCTGTCTTGTGAGGAAAGTCAGGCAACTGTCCCCATGTTGAGCTCTTCCCCTCCTTCATTGCAGCATTTGCGTCTTTAAGAAATGCCATCCTGGCCACCTGCTTGGGTACCTCAGCTACTGCTTTTGCTATTGCAACCTCGGGAGCAACTTCCTCAAAGTGTTGAAAGGGTGTTTCAATGAATTCACCATCCACTTCCACATACCGAAAGGAGTTCAGATGACTGATCATGTACTCCTCCTCACCGTGTACAGTTATGATTTTTCCCTTAACAGGGTATTTCAGCATCTGATGTAGAGAGGAAGTGATTGCCCCAGCATTATGAATCTACGGCCTTCCTAGCAAGCAAGAGTATGTGGGAGGATATCCATCACATAGAATGTGGAGTGGAACACCTCAGTGCCTACCTTGATGGGAATGTCGACCTCCCCATGCACCATTATCTTAGACCCGTCAAAGGCCCTGACAATGATATTACTTGGTTTTAGCTCCAAGCCTTCACAATCCAACCGGTCGAGAGCCTTCTTAGGAAACACATTTAGGGAAGAACCTGTATCGACCAAGACATGGGCGAGGGTAGTTCCTCGGCATTCAACTGACACATGTAGTGCATCATTGTGCTTTCTTCCCTTCAGAGTCAGGTCAGCATCAGAGAAACCTAGGCCGTTGTCGGCGGTAAGGCTGGCTACACAATCCTGGAATTGACCGGCTGAGGTTTCCTGGGGCACATGGACTGTCTTCAAAAACCTTATCAGAGCTTTGGCATGAGCCTCCGAACAAAGCAACAAAGCTAACATGGAGATCTTCGAGGGGGTTTTCCCCAGTTGCTCTACAACGTCATAATCGCTCTTCTTGATTATTTTCAGAATCTCCTCCATTTCTTTCTTAGAGGTTTCGGGGATGAACAATGGCTGAGCCCTCGTCCTGACGAGCTCTTCTTGGATCCCTTTCCCCTTATCAGCACCAGCAGGAGGGACAACCACAGGAGTAACAGCTTCTTCAATTATTGGCATTCTTGCAGATAGTTTTACCGGTGCAAGGGTAACTTTGGGAACAACTGAGGGTCCAAAGATTGCCTTTGGAGGGGCAATCTCTGGAGAGAAAATTCTTCTTCTTCGGGTAATTTTGCTCGTATCGGCAATGTTTCCAATGTCGGCAGTTTCTTCGTCAGAGCTCTCTTCAGTTACCTCAATTTGTTTAACACCGTGGTAGTAGATTTCTCCATCATAATTCCATGGTATTGATTTGTCAGATTTGTATGGGACGGGCCCAGGCATGGTTATCTTCAAGGGTACAATCTTCGGAGCGGATGTAATCTTAACAGGCCTTTTGGGGACCTTGGAAAGATTGGCGGAAATGGTTATTATTGAAACTTCATTGATAAGAGTTGGAGTAACAGGAGTCTTTTCAAAAAGAATTTGTTGGTTGTCCATTAGGCGTTGGATGCCTATCTTCAGCAATGGACAGTCGATCGGTAGGGAGGAACAAAAGTAGAAATCTTCTTTGCAACCTGGGAAAATCCCAGCCTTCAACAGATTCAACTTGATTGTCAGTAATGGGGTTATCAGATCATCAACAGCAGAAACAAACAGGTCCTCTTCCACAGCATGGACGTTGTGACCATGCTTTGGCATCAGAGCGGAGATCACATTCGGCTTCTCAGGGGCGTCGAACTCAACCTCTTTAGCATCTATCAAATCTTGAATTTTATTCTTTAACGCCCAGCAATTGTTGGTGTCATGCCCGGCGCTGTCAGAATGATAGGCACATTTAGCATTGGCATGATAGTATGGAGATATGGTGTTAGGGTTTTTCGGTGCCTCCTTTAAACTAGTCAGATTCAACTTCAACAAATGGGGAAGAACTTGTGCAGGCATCATGTTGATGCGGGTGAACTGCCGTTGTGGCCGTTCCACCCGTTGCTGATTAGGTCTAGACTGATTGTTATGAGGCTGATCATTTGACGAATTTTGAATCATCACGGCCCCTACAGTCGGCCGACGCTCAGTTCTTCCCAATCCTTTTTGAGAGTATACAACAGTTGTTTCCTTCTTGGCCAGGAATGGTTTTTTAACAGTTGTGGATGCAGAGGCATCCCTTTGAATCTTTCCTCTCTTAATACCAGCTTCCACCCGTTCACCAGTCAGAATCAGTTCGGTAAACCCTACGGAAGAGCTCCCGATCAAATGGTTGAAGAAAGGGCCAGATAGGGTTCCCAAGAACATATCAACTAGCTCCCTATCTGAAAGAGGTGGCTGCACTCTTCCGGCCAAGTCGCTCCATTTCTGGGCGTATTCTTTGAACCCCTCATTTGAGGCCATTCCCATACTTTGTAGCTGAGTACGGGTTGGCGCCAAGTCGGTGTTGTATTGATACTGGCGATAAAAGGCAGCTGCCAAATCCTCCCAACTATGGACTTCTGACATCTCAAGCTGGTAAAACCAATCTAGTTGTGTACCAGATAAGCTATCCTGGAAGAAGTGTACCCAAAGATTTCTATCAGATGAATGAGGTTGAATTTTTCTGACATACGACCTCAGGTGCATCTTCGGGCAAGACAGACCGTCGTATTTTGCAAAAGTTGGCACCTTAAACTTTGGAGGGATCACAATCCCTGCAATCAATCTCAATTCTTCAAAATATAACCCGGGAACCCTCTGCAGCTCCATAGCTGTCAGTCTATCCTCCAGGTTTTTGTATTTGTCATCCGCTGGCGGGTATTGCTGCTCTGAATAATCTTCATCTTCCTCAACCTCTTCCTCTTCAGCCTCAGACTCAGAAGGTAATGCAGCCCCTTTTCCTTTACCGGTCCCCTCATCAGATGTGGAGGGGAATTTAAGAACTCTCCTAGCTTCATTCTCAAATCTTCTTCCCAGTGTAGCTACCCCAACTCTTTTCTTCTTCTTTTTTCCTTTTTCTTGCTATTTATTCCCTAACAGTGCTTTAAGATCCTCCTGACCCTTTGCCAAGGTCATAAGGAGCTGTTGAAACTGCAAGTTTTGTGCCTGCAGATCTTTGACCGTATGTTCAAGATCCATCTTACTGAAATAAACAGCAGAAAGATAAGGAAACCTGGTGTGAAGACCTTTTTATGCATATGATGAATGATATGTTTATCCATGTAATGCATTCAAGGATTTAGAAATTCAAAGTTGTTGCAAACAAAAAGAACACACGTCATATTAATAAGAAGAAATTTTGTCAGTACATAAATGCCCCATGGGCCAAATATTACAAAAACTTGTTAAGGTAAAAAGACGTTGCGCATCCTCTTTGGTGCGATGTAAGTGTTGAGGGTCTCCTCCTCGTGAAGTCGGCGGGTAAGCTCCAAAACCTTCTTCTCACTGGCGTAGAAGCTAGTTTCAAAAGTATCCCTTTCTTCCTTGAGTTGGATCCAACTCTTCTGCATCTCCTCCCATGATGTTGGCATGTCAAGATGTAGGATGGTGTATGGAACCTCTCCTTCCTTAACAGGCTCTTTGATCAAAGGGAGAATATGAGGGTAAGGCATCATAAGACTCTGGGCTCGGGTTCGTACCCACTTGAGGTAAGGCTCAAGAGGGATGGAGTTCTTGTGCCCCAGTGTCTTGCTATCTACCTTGTTAGGCATCCTCCAAGCTCTGATGAATCTTTGGCGAAGTCCTTGCGCATCGTTGTCGAAGTCAAAAACTAGGTCAGGAATCAGCATGTCATGAGGGCCATCCCTCCGTGCATATCCAAATTGTCTCAAATCCAGATAAGGGTTGTAGGTAATGCCTCCCCTAATGCCAAGTAATGGAACATTAGGGAACTCCCCACAGCGATCGATGATGATGACATTTTCTCTGGACCGAGAACACCAATGTACATCAGAATGTGTGAGGGTCATCAATCGTTGTGACCACCTTGAGCCTTGTTCATTCTTCAAAACAAATTGTGGAAGGTGAGAAATAAACCACCTTGCAAGGAGAGGAGTACAGCACATGAGAACACCTCTCTTCCTCATTGTTCGTGTGTAAAATGAGTGGAGGATGTCCCCAAGCAATGTAGGTATGGGATTCCTGGATAGGAAAATCTTGACAGCATTCACATCTATAAGTTGGTCAGGATTTAGGAACCAGACCAACCCATAAATGAGGAGTGCCACAATATCTTCAAAGGCTTGTAGATCCAAAGAATTCCAACACTCTTGTGCCTTCTCGAACAAGAACTTTGCCAAGAAGCCTCTGACACCACTTCTAGTTTCCCAATGCCCCTTGATGTCAGATGGTTGCAAGTGTAGTGCTTGAGCAACATCTTCAGGCTTTGGTTCTTTTTCCGTTCCGTTGTAGGGTAGTTGATTAAGAATAGGAATTCTTAGGAGTTGAGAAAATTCCTCCAAAGTAGGCACTAATTGGTAGCTGGGGAATGTGAAACAGTGGTGAAGGGGGTCAAAGAACTGGAACAACACTTTCACCATGTCTTCTTCAATGCTGGTGTTGACTAGGCTGAGCAGTCTACCATGTCTTTCACTGAAGAGAGAGCTTTCTGGAATTATGGATGTAAGCTCCTTGAGTTGAGGAGGTATTCTCACAAGGTTGACTTGGATAGTTTTCCTGCGAAGAATTTCCATGACCTACAAAACAAGAACAAAGATGAAGATCCAAACCCTTGAAATGGTTAGTGGATGCATATGATGCTTTATGATGTTCATGATGTATGTACAAACATATGTACAAGCAAGTCACACAAAACCCTAGTTTCAGGCTTGCATGAGGTTTCATAGGTAAGTACCCTCTTGAGTTTAGTTGGCTTAAAACCTGTCCTAAATAGTAACCGGGTTCTAAGGAGCTCAATATCATTGGATTTTTTTCCATGTTCATTGTTTTGGTTTAGCCACTTAACTAGCGACCAAAATATTCCAAGAAAAACAACCCTCAATGAGTGTAGTATCGAGTATCTACCAACTTCGGACTGCACCAAAGCCGGTCATCTCACTACCCCTAATAAAAGGCCAAGATGGTCAAGTAAGGTTCTAGGTCATTAGTGCTTAGTGACATCACTCAGAGGCCCCGTACTCTCCTTGATTGAACTCAAGGGTTACCGGTACTCACAAATATGTCGCACTAATATAGCTATTGCTTCAACCGTGTCGGTATATCCCGCACAGTTTCCACAACGTATTGCTATTGTGATCGGTGGATCTGGAACTGACTGTTTAACGCTGGTTCGCGAAATGTCGCGGAAGCAAGAGTCGCCATCGTCTTTTATTTTCTCCAAATGGAAAGGACAAAAGCACAGAAAAATTCCTTATTGAGATTAGCTCTCGGTTCGGGAGGTAGATTTATAGAAAGGGAAGGTGTTAGCACCCTTTCTATCCACGGTTATCCATGGGCTCTTAGATACTTGCTCATTTGTGTTTTCAAAATTGTTTGTTTGTTTTTCAAGGTGAGTGGGTTTGAAAAAGTTTCGCTTAAAATTTCAGTTTGACTCTTGTATCAGTCCTCAAGAGTGTTTGAAAAGTTGTTTTTGAAAGCTTTTTGCAAAGTGTCGGTGTGAAAAGAAGTTTTTTAATTTGTTTTGAATTAGAGCAAGTATCTACGAGTCATCTACCTACCCTAAGGAATTAGTCTGTGTAAATGTCCTTAAGGTAGTGCCGTCCCACCATTGAGAAGTAGGTAGCACCACCGTCAGAGGTGTTCGGGTCAATTCGTTTGTAGGGACAGTGTAGTCACCGAGCAACGGTAAGATACCTTAGGAGCTACCCTTATGCCATTGATCTTTTATTCCGAGGCAACTATTCCGAGGAAACTTGTTTCGAGGCAACCGTTTCGAGGCAATTAGATCAATGGAACATAAGGACTCCCTAAGACGTCCTATAGTCGACGACCACGTTTCGAGGGGCAAGGCAACAGTGTGGTCACCAGAGCAATGGTAGGACACCTTAGAAGCTACCCTTATGCCATGTTCATGGACATAAGGACTTACTAAAACGTCCTATACTCGAAGACCACTTTTCGAGGGGCAAGGCAACAGTGAGGCGTACCCTAGGAGTGGTGTGTGAATTGTGTGTCATTTTTAGTTTATATTTGTCTTGTCATGCATTGGGTGTTCTACGCATTGTTTTTATTTGGGCATACATTCTTTCATGTGATAGTTAGCAATTTAAAGGTGCGGAATTTAAAGTGCGGAAAATAAAGGTCCTACGCTATTACAAGGCGCGGGTCTACATCGCCAAAAATATGGAATGGATAGCGGGGGTTTTAAACCCCCACTAAATGGTACATATGAAAATAGCGAATAGAGCACCGTTAATCATAAATTGAGCGCGATGGTATGATTAGACTCGTCTGGAGTTTCTGAGTTCAATGGTACTGGTTAGGACGACCAATTTTTCCTCATGAAAAAGTCTCCAATTTCAAGCTTATGAAAACCTAGAAAACGTCAATGGCATCTTTGGATACAGGCGATATAAATTCAATTCAATGGCACCATTAGCTTCAGTGAGTCCATATTAGTGTAAAACAATAATGAAAATGCATGATCAAAGCCTGGAAATCAAAACACGATTGTTCAATATTTCAAGAAAAGTTTGATTTGGTTATACCGATTCCTGATGTATGGGGCTTGGAAAGGTGTTGAATCGCGTTCAGGAAGGTCACAGCAATTGTTTGGAATACTTTTTGGACCTTTAATCACCCTCTAGCTGTGAAAGCAGTTTTGACTTTTTTATGAAAAAAATGCAAGTGTTCTTGAGGTCTGAGGTGCAGCTTGCTTGTCCCCTTGATTAGGTTTAGGTTCTGGCTTATATGTGGAGTGAATTAGGTTTACAAAACAAGTCCAACAACCTTTGCATTGATGATTTGGATCCTTGATTTTCCATGTAATCTTTTTCAATCTTTTTCATGAAGAACATGCCAAGTTTGGAAGATTTTGCCCTTGTTGATTGGCACACGAAATAATGAGCATGTGATAGACCTATTTACTGCACAAAAAGATTTAAAACCAATGATTTGATATTTTCTTATATTTAAAACTAATTAAATGAATAAATAAGAATAAAAATTCAATTAATTAATTAAAAATAAGAAAGTAAATCCCTTTGGGCTTAATGGGTCGTTCATGGCCTTTGGGTAATGATTCTTGGAAGAAATTGTGGCCCATTAGCAATTTTGAGGCATTTGAAGCAAAGTTAACTTTTCAAAATTCCCAAACATTTCCCAACTTCCATAAGGCATATCTTGCTCAATTTTTAAGCTTTGATCATGTTCTTGGACATTTTGGAAAGTTCTTGAAGTCCTCTAACCAATGCCTTTGGTCCCATGTCATTTTGATTTACCAATCTCAAGTTATGGTCTTTGACTTAAAGTGCCTTTTTGTTGACTTTTGAAAATGACCTATAATGTTGAGATTGATAAATTTTTGTGAGAGAATTTCTTGGACTTGAAGTGTGAAGATGAGTTGTAGGAAATGTCATTCTATTCAAAATGAGCTTTGGATGGAATTTTTATGATAAACCATGTGGAAGTTATGCCTTGGTCAAGTTACAGTTGACTTTTTCAACTGTCCAAAAATAGAAACCTTTGCATCTTGAGACTTTTTGAGCCATGCCTTGAGAATCATGATCAAGAATTGATAAAATGATGTTTGTGGCTTCAAAATAAGATGTTGACCAAAAATTTTGACCTTTGACTGTCAAATGACCATTTTGCCCCTGCAGTTGACTGTTGAGCAATTAGAGTTTTTGACTGTGCAATTTTGTGCTGTAAGTCTTGAAATTTGGCATGTGGATGCTTGACCATGTTTATAGGCATGTGGGACTTGTTTGGACCCTTGGAAACTTCAACTTCTTTGCCAGAACCAAAACCCTAATTTTTGACTGTTAGGAGGCCATTGAACTTGTGCAACCCTTGGGAGATTTTGAAGCATGCTCTTGGAAAATCTTGAAGAATATGGGAGGGCAAATTTTGGGGTACAACAGTTGCCCCTGTTCAATCTTCTTAAACCTGAGGATGTAGATTGGCTGGCGTGCCTTTCGTAATCCGAAGGTGGAAGATGATTGAACACTAGAGTGCCCAGAAATTTGCGCTCACATAGTAGTGTGATGGGGGGAATGGGCTTATAGATGCCATTTGGAGATTGATGGATAGGATGATGGGCTTATAGATGCCATGCTGAGAGGTGATGGATAGGTGGATGGGCTTATAGATGCCATCTGGGTGTCGATCGCGTAAGAGATTCCTTAGCGAGAACTTGCGTACCTGAAAAAGAAAATGATTACCTGGCCTGTTACAGGAGCTGGTTTTCAGACTCTTTGTGTAGATGTGCCCTGACTGGTTACAGGAATCGAGTCTTCAACCTCTTCAGACGTGCCCTGGCGAGATACAGGAATCGAGTCTGGAGCTTCAAAAGGTGATGAATCAGGGATGGTTACTACCTCAACGGGACGGTGAGAGAACCTCAGATGATTACTACCCCAACAGTAACGATGAGAGAACCTGGGGCGATTACTACCTCAACAGTAACGATGAGAGAATCTAGGGCGATTACTACCTCAACAGTAACGATGAGAGAACCTGGGGTGATTACTATCTCAACAGTAACGATGAGAGAATCATAGGCGACTCCAACCTCAACAGTAACGATGAGAGAATCTTGGATGTCTTCTACTGAGTCTTCATTAGGAAAATCTTTAGGAATCGATTTAAATGGACTAGAGAAGGCCTTTGACTGGATAAGAATCAGGAAAATCTTAGGGTCGATTTAACTGAACCAAGCAAGGTCTTGGAATTCAACTGGATAAGAATCAGGGAGATCTTAGGGTCGATCTGACTGAACCAGAGAAGGCCTTTGATTGGATAAGAATCAGAAAAATCTTAGGGTCGATTTAACTGAACCAAACAAGGTCTTGAAATAACTTCAACTGGATAAGAATCAGGGAGATCTTAGGGTCGATCTGACTGAACCAGAGAAGGCCTTTGACTGGATAAGAATAAGAAAAATCTTAGGGTCGATTTAACTGAACCAAGCAAGGTCTTGGAATAACTTCAACTGGATAAGAATCAGGGAGATCTTAGGGTCGATCTGACTGAACCAGAGAAGGCCTCTGACTGGATAAGAATCAGAAAAATCATAGGGTCGATTTAACTGAACCAAGCAAGGTCTTGAAATAACTTCAACTGGATAAGAATCAGGGAGATCTTAGGGTCGATTTGACTGAACCAGAGAAGGCCTTTGACTGGATAAGAATCAGAAAAATCTTAGGGTCGATTTAACTGAACCAAGCAAGGTCTTGAAATAACTTCAACTGGATAAGAATCAGGGAGATCTTAGGGTCGATCTGACTGAACCAGAGAAGGCCTTTGACTGGATAAGAATCAGAAAAATCTTAGGGTCGATTTAACTGAACCAAGCAAGGTCTTGGAATAACTTTAACTGGATAAGAATCAGGGAGATCTTAGGGTCGATCAGACTGAACCAGACAAAAGTCTTGAAATAACTTCAATTGGATAAGAATCAGAGAAATCTTAGGGTCGATTTAACTGAACCAGAGGAGGTCTTGGACATAGCTGAGAACTTGACTAGATCTTTCCTGAAAGGTAAAAGTCAGTCATATGCAATGCACGATATGGATCAAGCCATGATGTTCTCAACATAAATGAGATTGTATGTTCATGATGCATATATGCATGCTATAATGTATGGAAATGCGATGTTTATGAATTTATGTTTTTCGTCTAGGAAAGTAAATCCTTGACGGGTGTCAGGAAGTCACATCCTGGGCTGATGTTGAATAATAGTGCTTTGTTGTTTCCGCTGGGGATGATAGTTGCAAGAATACCGGTAGGAGAAGATAACTCCGTTGGGGACGAAACTTGATGAAGAGATTACTCTGCGGGGAATAACTACTCTAGCGATCTTGTTGGGGAACAGTACTCTGTGGGGAGAGAGGTACTTTGCTGGGATGTTGATGGTAACTTCGCTGGGGATACCGTTGTTATATTGGAAGTGTTAATAGACTCTGCTGGGGATAGGAAGAATTCGCCAAGGACGATCTTTCCGTGGCTTTTGGCTGAGGATAACCCAGTTATATCCTGGTAGGGAAATAACCTTTGAACAAAGTCGGGGGACGCGTTTGTGCTCTGTAGGGGGGAAGCTTCCCGAGTCTACTGGGGATAAGCTTCCTGCTGGGGAGATAATTCAAACTTTCCTGGGGAAATCTTGATTGGACTCTCCTGGGGAAATTCTGAGATATATTGGGGAAGTGGCTCCACTGAATATTTGGTATACCACCGGGGAACAATATTAGATCAAGACTGCCGGGGATGCTTGTTAAGAATATTCGTATATTGTGTTGAGGAATGTTGAGATCTGCTGGAGGATACCCAACTTCCTTAAGGCTGATTGTATAACTTTGCTTGGGGAGAGTGCATTGATTTGCTGGCTCAATCTCTGGGGAATTAAGGTATATTGGTTACCTTCTTCAGCTGATCATACCTTATATCTTGGTGAACAGAACAATTGGATCGCTTAGACCACTCATTATTGCCCCAGTTTCAGTGGGAGAAGGCACCTGTGGGGGTTATTGACAAATCTTCTGGTAGACAGGTAACGAGATGCTAGGACATAGTCGTACGCTTTGATCCCTAACTTTTGCCTGGACCGCCCTTTCGGGTTTTCAGTCCACCGGGATACCCATTTTTGCCCAAGCCACCTTTTCAGGTTTTCGACTTGCCGGGTGTACGGATTTTTTTATTTTCATCCCTTATTTGGCCCGAACCCTTTTGGTTCGCCGGGAAGCCCTTATTTTTTCCTAGGTGTGTCAACCTAGCGGGTCTTTGATTATGCGTAGTATTTTTCGATTATGTCCACGCTCTCAGAATGTAGGGAGTTGCCCCTGTTAGAAGTGTTTTTGTTCACTAGGTATTCCTCGTACAAACTCTTATGCTGTTCAAACAAATAGTCATATGCAAACAATGCTATATCAAAAATGCAAAGCTTATGTCTGTCTTAAAATTTTTTTTTAAAAAAATGAATTTTTTAATAAAACAAGCAAGTTTTGTAAATTGTGGTGTCAACTCGTTATTTTACCACGAGCCTTAAGGAGTCAGGATACCTTTGGTAACAGTATGCTTTCGAACTAACCCATGCTTCAGCTAGGACTTTTGAGGGTTATAACATGGCCTGGTTCACGGTTTAAGAAACAAAGGATAAAGGCTCGAATTATTTGTACCCACCCGCTCTTCGTGATGTTCTTCAATCCTAAACTCAGCTGATCGTGCGTTAGACCTTATTTGAGTTTTTGTCCTGATATTCCCGTGATGGTTCGGATGTTGATAGTTTATTTTGAATAGGCAGTCATTCCTTTTTGTTATTGAGGGTTTGTAAGACCTCTTTCTTTTTCCCTTTTTTTTTTATTTTGTTATCCCTATTTTTTTGCCTGAACTGTTCTTTTGTGATTACAGTCAACGGGATGCCCCAGTTTTGTAAGTCTCCTTCATAGGTTTTGACTCATTGGGTTTTTATTTTTGAGATATGATGACTGCCTGTCTTTATGATCATTCGGAACCATCACTGTCTTTTGTTTTGTAAGGACCTCTTTAGTGCCATTCGTTATGCACTTGGATCAATTGAGAGAACTACCCTGCCCCAGGTTATGATAAAGGGTTTTAATTTTCGAAAAGAAAAACTCCTACTTCTTTGGCTCAAAGGGGTTGACGAGGGATTATCTTCCTTATAACTCCAGTGTTTAGGAATTGAAACAATACTTGTACCTCATCAGCGGGGTCTGTTCAAAAGCATACTGTAAAGATCGCGGTATCGTTCTCGTCATCCTCCCTCAAGAGGCTTAGAATTATTAATTGAGAGTTGACATCAAAAAGAATGAAAGCAGTTTGAGTATAGCGAATGCGAATATATTGCTTCGAAACAGACATATGCGATGCATTAATGGAATAACAACGTTTAACATGAATAAATGTTTGAACAATCAAAAGAAAATTACAACTTGAAAAATTCTAATGAACAAAAGTTTTCTAGTCTCAGGGCTTGTTACTTCAAATGGTGAGCCTTGGAGGGATGGTAGAAAAACTCAGCCTGACCATCTTGTGTGAACTCCAATGCTCCTTCATCAATCAGGTCCTGGATCTTGTTCTTCAGAGCCCAACACTCATTTGTATCATGTCCTGGACTGGCAGAGTGGTAGGCACACCTTTTATTGGGATGATAGGTAGGAGATGATGTGTTGGGGTTCCGGGGATGAGCCCTTAATGTGATCAGATTCAATCTCAACAGGCATTGTAAAGCTTGAAACAACGACATGTTGAGCTGGGTGAATTGCCTCCTGGGCTTGTCTGGCTGAAGCTGGTGAGGTTGATGCTGAATTTGTGACACTGGAGCCATTTGAGGAGCTCTCCCCTTATCTCCTTGTCTCAAAGATGGTTGAATGATGACTGGATCTTTACCCTTAGACGTTTGCCCCAGTTGGTTACCCTGAAGCAGTTGGTTGATGAGAACTCCGAGCTCTTCTTGTCTTTGAGCTAAACCTTGAATGGCAGTCACCTGCCCCAGCATATGGGCTTTCATTGCATCCATTTCAGCTTGCAGATGTTTCAGCCGTTCGTCCTCAGCGCTGTTCCTGACCAAAGTCCCCATGAGAAGTGCTCTCAACTCCTCCTGCCCCTTGGATAGATTCAAGAGGATTTCCCCGAACCGAGTCTCTTGAGCAAGAAGGTCCTGGTTATCTTGTTGGGAAGCCATTGCTGAAATAGATAGTGAGAAAGGTAAGTGACCCGCAACAAGGGTACCTGTTATGCAATGATGTGTATGATATGCATGTAATGTTTTCAAGGACCTCGCGGGATGAACAAGAAAATTTGTTAGAATTTGAATTCGGTGGCTTCCTGTTGTTGAGAGTCCTTCTTCAAGAGTCAAGGCTCACCATATCGAGTGGGTCATAGCCCCTGACTCAAGTCATCAACCTTGTTTTACTTTCCAAACAACCTTGGCTAGGGGAACCTTTTTCAAGAGTCAAAGCTCACCATATCAAGTGGGTCATAGCCCCTGACTCAAATTATCAACCTTGACTAGAGGAAAATAAATCCCCTTTGCCCCTTGCTAGACATTTTGATTCATCAGGACCTGCATCACAGACCCTTGAGATCCTTGAAATGGGTTAGTCCTTATGTAGGATGCATGCAATGGTATGATGTTATGCTATGCATGGAGTATTGTAGGTAAACCCTGTTATGAGTCCCAATTAAGGACTGTAAACAAAACCTGCAAGAAACTCAGTAAACCCTGTTATGAGTCCCAAATAAGGACTATAAACAAAACCTGCAAGAAACTCAAGTGTCAGATAACAAGCATGCAAGTAGTCAAGTTAGAAGGCACACAAGTCACACAAGAGAAGCCCTTAGAGCTTAGGCCGGCATGGGGTCTGGGTATTACCCTCTTGAAGTTGGTGGGCTCAACCTGTCCTATTAGAAGTAACCGGGTTCTAGGGGTCCCAATATCACTGGATTGCTTTCATTGTTCATCGTTTCGATTTAGCCACTGAATTGGCGACCGAAATATCCCAGGAAAGCAACCCTCAATTGAGTGTAGTATCGAGTATCAACCAACCTCGGACTGCACCAAAGTCAGTTATCTCACTACCCTAAAGAGGCCAAGATGGTTCAATTAAGGTTCCTAAGGTTAGTTGATGCTTCACGACACCACATGGAGGCCCCGTACTCTCCTTGACTGAACTCAAGGGTTACCGGTACACACCAAAGTGCCACATCAACGTAGTAGACTGTTTCAACCATGTCGGTATACCCCACACAGTTCCCTCACAGCCTTGTTGCTACTTTCTAAGAAGGTATCCCCAGATCCGGGTTAGGATCTATAGAACTCCCAAGACAGTCCCACAATAGTAAAGCAAACAAGTCAAAGCAATTGAAAACACAGTTATGAACTATCCTAAGGTACACCTCACTTTCAAAAATGTCCCCAGCAGAGTCGCCATTTCTGTGATCGGTGGATCTGGAACTGACTGTTTAATGCTGGTTCGCGAAATGTCGCAGAAGCAAGAGTCGCCACCGTCTTTTATTTTCTCCAAATGGAAAGGACAAAAGCACAGAAAAATTCCTTATTGAGATTAGCTCTCGGTTCGGGAGGTAGATTTATAGAAAGGGAAGGTGTTAGCACCCTTTCTATCCATGGTTATCCATGGGCTCTTAGATACTTGCTCATTTGTGTTTTCAAAATTGTTTGTTTGTTTTTCAAGGTGAGTGGGTTTGAAAAAGTTTCGCTTAAAATTTCAGTTCGACTCTTGTATCAGTCCTCAAGAGTGTTTGAAAAGTTGTTTTTGAAAGCTTTTTGCAAAGTGTCGGTGTGAAAAGAAGTTTTTTGATTTGTTTTGAATTAGAGCAAGTATCTACGAGTCATCTACCTACCCTAAGGAATTAGTCTGTGTAAATGTCCTTAAGGTAGTGCCGTCCCACCATTGAGAAGTAGGTAGCACCACCGTCGGAGGTGTTCGGGTCAATTCATTTGTAGGGACAGTGTAGTCACCGAGCAACGGTAAGTGTTGTACCCCAAAATTTTCCCTCGCATTTTTCCACAAGAAATCACAGCTTCAGGCGTTTCCTGATTTTTCAGATTGGCTCAAGAATCGGTCAAACAGACTTTTCTCGTCAGTCGGACGCAATTAGGGTTTTATTGATTTTCAGGGCTCTAGAATGTTTCAAACAGTTGGTTTAGGGTTTTGGGTGATTTTGGCTCAACTTTGATCAGGCGAACATTCTTTGGCATTTAATCAGGAATTAGGGTTTTCGTGCGCGGTTCCTCAGAAAGATTTAATTCTATGATGCTTTGCAAGTTATTCCGAGATTTGGTTTGAATTCGCGTTGTTTGACTTAATCAGTAAAAGAATGCATTTGGATTGAATTCACGTTTTGTTTGATTGAACCAGTCAAAGGGTACATTCAGTTTGGATTTGCAGTGTTTGGTAAACAATCAGTAAAAAGGGAATGCGCCTGATCAGTTGTTTTGATTAAACTGTTGTTTTGCTTTGGGTGTTGGAAATGCCAGGTTTGACTGATCAGATGCTAAAGCATTGTTTATTTAAATTATTTATTATTCTAAGATTAAATGATTGGAATTTATTTTCAATTATTTTAATTAAAGAGTTATAAATAATAAATAAACAATAGGAGGAAAAATAATTAATTGGATAAAGAAACTTTTATTAATTTTTAAATTAATTGTACAATTGTTTTGTTGTTTACAACAATGATTTTACATTTTATTTAAACTTAAATAAAAAAAGCTATCCTAAACATTTTTCTAATCTTCAATTCTTCATCTGCTATCCTTTGCTCCAGTGTTCCATTTTAATGATTCATCTGCAAAAGAAAGGAAGAAAAGTCAAATAGCAGATAAATAAATAACGAGACAGATAAAATTACAGTTCATCATTAAGGGCAACTGATTGGGATCAGTTAACCCTCTCTGCAAATCACGGGATTTCTCCCGGTTCACAAAGAGGGATGAATGTTTATTTGCTAAAAATGAATGCACAAAAGTCAAAATTGCACAATTCAAAAATTGTCAAGCTGCATAGTTCAAAAAGCAAACAGCAAGTCCAAACTAAAAGTCCAAACTCAAGCTTTCTGCCAAAAGTACAAGTTACTATCCAAAAGGCTACTCAAAGCTATCAAAAAAGAAGATTTGAAAGATATCAAGCAGCACGAAATCTGGAAGAAAAGAGACAAGAATGCAGAGAAAGCATGTTATGCAAGCAAACTATTTCATTTTTCATCATTTCCCAACAAAGTGGCCCTTTCAGAACAAAGTACAATGTAAACATATTTTTATATTTTTACTGTACTGGAGAGAGAAGAAGAGAGCAAAGAAAGCAGGTTTACAAGGCTTTAGGCAGGAAGAAAAATATAAAAGAAACAAAACTGAACACAGTATAAAAAAGAGAGCAGAAAGATATAAAACAGAGATAACCAACTGTCAAAACCCTCCAGATACAAAAACCTGCATATGCCAAAATCTGCCTGTTATCAAACCAAACAGATAACCATCAGTAAGGTCAAAACCAACAATCTGAAAACACTAAAAAGCCAAAATCCTGCATATGCCTTAAAGCCTAACCAGTGAAGCCAGCATAAACCAGTCTCAGGGCCCAAAACCTGTAACCAGAAACAAAATGTCAAACAGCATACCTGCCTGAGATCTCACAAGCCTAAAACCTGTGAAACCTCATAAACCTGAACCTGTCAAGCTCATTAACCTGTAAACCCTTCAAAACCCTTACCATTCAACTCAAACACAAGAGGAAGCATAAACCAGATAAACTCACCACAAGCCTTAACCAACTCAAGCAAAGATCAAGCCTGAAACAATCAGTTCAAACCTTACCTGCCTGAACTGTAAAAGCCTAAAGAGCCAAAAACCCTGTCCTGCCTTAACCATCAACCTACAAACCTTGGTCAAAGACCGTACTAAGCCTGAACCTGCTAAGCATATGCCCAAAACCTGCTTGAAGCCTTCAAGCCTCACAGGCTTCAAGCCTCACACAAAAAAGGTAAAGCCTTACTACTCAAAAGGCATCCAAAATCAAACCCTCAAGGCCCTCAGAAAACTCATCATTGGGCAGTAAAAAAGGCAAACATTCAAGGCAATAGAAGGAGGAGATAAAGAAATACTGAGGCAAAAGAAGCAAGGTATCTCATAATAATCAAGCATTCAAGGTATCAAAACATTCAAAGCATATCAGCATCAGTACAGCATATTGAGCAAGCAACATAAGCATACGAGCGAACTAGGCAACAAGGGCAAGCCAACGAGGAGAAGAGATAAAGAAGTATACAAAGGTTTTCAGGCCATAATCATCATAAAACCTAAAGAAAAGGCAAAGGTACCAGGAAGCTCGAAGAGTTCATCAGCACCGCATCCCCGCCGACAAGCTTCCGGAGCGCCACCTACCCTACCTCTCCTCCATCTCCAGAAAACGAAGGTAGTACGCCTTTCTCTCTCTTTTTCTTCCGCCACCTCAATAATAACAAAGTTTAAGGTCAAAGTTCAAAACTAAATAAGCATGCAATTCGTAAAAGAGTATGAAACATCAAAATCGAACCTTGTTTCGTAAGACCACTGGGCTCGAGCTATGGAGGAAGGAGAGTTTAGGGGGTAGCGTTGGTGGCTCAGGCGAGGAGGCGCTGTTCAAACAGCCATGGCCAAAGGACGAAGGCAAATGGAGAAGATGAAGTGGAACAAGCAAACGACGCTTCTGTCGCTCACGAACCCTAAGCCAATGTTTCAAGTGAAACGAAAATGCATTAACCCTAAAAAACTTAGTTTCAAGTAAATGGGCCACAACCGTTTCAACCACCTAAGCCCAAGCGTTTTAATTCATACACCCCACTCTTTTTTACTTTTCTGATCATCTATTTGGGCCATAGCACCCCCCTTTAGCCCATTTACTTTTCTTCTTTTCTTTTATTTCAAACAAACTAATAAGATTTTATTTATTTTTATTTGTTTATATAACATAACCTTTTTTTTCCTTTTTTGATATTAATTTGGCATATAAGAATACTAAGAAAAATATATAGATTTAAATCTTTTCTTAAAAATTTCTTTCTCACATTAATTTGTACATAATTAAATAAAATACAAAACATGACAATAATACATTAATACTTTAATACATAAAAATACATCTTTTATTACACAATATAATTAAAATTGAAAATACCTTTTTCTTTTAAGTAAAATACTCTTTTTGTGCATAATCAATAAAATACTTTTTTTTATATACATGATTTAAATTCCTAACATTTAATGAGAATATTCTTTTGTATATGCAAATTATAAAGATACATTTTTATATCAAAAATGTAAAATGACAATTTTCAAACTTAGAATATTTTCTTTTCTTAAAATTTCTTTTTTACATATTAAAGAATATACAAGACTACAAAAGATTAAATAGATAAATATTTAATTCCTTTCTTTAAGTTAAAACAATACCTTAATAATACATTAATTTCACATTTTTGCACTTGTAAATAATTACATACACATATACACGTACACACACGCAATATACGATACATTTCAAATTATACACTTGATACACATACGATTGCTATTCTTATATCTTGCTATACATTGATTACATTTTTATCGCAATTCGATTTGGTTGTAACTTATTGGACACTACCTTCCTAAGTCTCATCCCCATTCGTAAATTTGTACCCCCACTCCCGGATACTTATTGTGTAATAGCGTAGACTTTAAATTCTTGCAATTTACCGCTTTCAATTATACCATGGTTAGACCTAGGGTTTGCATGTACATAAAATCAAACGCTAGATAATCTAATACAAGACAAATACATGAAATCAATACACAATCACACTTGCACCCTCTAGGGTAATCCTACATGTTGCCTTCCAAAATGGGCCATGCTTGCACGTCGAGTATCTTTGGCAAAACAAATTTAAATGATCATAAGTCCCTCAATGTCGCTTTCGAAAGTTGCCTAAATGGAATGATCATAGTCCCTTCAAAGCAAATTGCCAAAGACACTTGGCACCATTGCATTCATGGTCCATACGATGACCCGCGCCCGTCCCGAACAAACATCCTAAACGCAAGATTGTCCATCAATTTCAATGGTGGAACAAAATTGTTAAAAAGGGTTGAAAACATAGAGAAAACCTTTGAGTACAATAGGGTAGACAAAACTCTTAGTTACTTGAGATCAACTTGCAAAAACGATTGCCTTCTTTTCAAAAACCACACTCCACAGACACTTTCAAAAACAAACTCTCAAAACATTTTGAAACATCTTTTCGAAAAGATACACACCTTTGTAAAACATTCGAGTAAAAGAATTGTTACAAGGGTAGCCTAAAACAAGGCATCTTCTTCCAAAACATTTTCAAACACACACACATACACACCATTTTCAAGCAATCGAAAATCAAGGCAAGTGATCTAAAAAACCAAGTAACTAAGAGCCCATGGATAACCATGGATGAAAAGGGTGCTAATACCTTCCCTTTTCATAATCTACCCCCCGAACCCACGAAATATCTCAAAAGGTTTTTGCTGTGCTTTTTTAACCTTTCCTTTAGGATAAAATAAAAAGTCGGTGGCGACTCTTGCTCAACCGAACAAGTGCGAATACAAATGCAAAACTCATAGTCAGTTCTCCCACCGTATCACAGTAAGATACCTTAGGAGCTACCCTTATGCCATTGATCTTTTATTCCGAGGCAACTATTCCGAGGCAACTTGTTTCGAGGCAACCGTTTCGAGGCAATTAGATCAATGGAACATAAGGACTCCCTAAGACGTCCTATAGTCGACGACCACGTTTCGAGGGACAAGGCAATAGTGTGGTCACCAGAGCAATGGTAGGACACCTTAGAAGCTACCCTTATGCCATGTTCATGGACATAAGGACTTACTAAAACGTCCTATACTCGACGACCACTTTTCGAGGGGCAAGGCAACAGTGAGGCGTACCCTAGGAGTGGTGTGTGAATTGTGTGTCATTTTCAGTTTATATTTGTCTTGTCATGCATTGGGTGTTCTACGCATTGTTTTTATTTGGGCATACATTCTTTCATGTGATAGTTAGCAATTTAAAGGTGCGGAATTTAAAGTGCGGAAAATAAAGGTCCTACGCTATTACAAGGCGCGAGTCTACATCGCCAAATTAAACCAAGACCCGATTTGAATGAAAGAAAAACGCGGAAAATAAATGTCCTAATTAACTATTACAAGGCTTTGGGGCAAATACATTACATTCATAAAAGAAATAAAAAATAAATGCGCGAAAAGAATTACGAATCGAGTGCGAGGGCGTTTGACCCTTTAAAGAAATTAAATTGGAATTGAAAATTGATTTAATTATTAAATGAGAAAAAGAACTTATTTTTTTATGTTTTTTTGAATTTATGAAATTAAAGAGAGTTAATTGGAATTAAAAGTTAAATAAAACCCTAGTTCTAATTGTTTTTAATTTATTAAAGAAAAATGTTTACGTTTGACCTAATTTAACCCTAATTAATTAATTATAAGTATTTACAAAAATAATTAATGGTTAATAATAATTATAATAAGAAGAAAAAATTTAGTTGTTGAGAAAAAGAATAAAAAATCTAAAAACCTAAATTTTTATGTTTTTTAGTTATTAAGAAATAAATTAAAAGTAAAACCCTAAATTAAAACTAAATGAATTATTGAAATTTATTTACAAAATAATTAGTGAATTAAATATTAAATAAAGGCATATTTTTATTTTATGATTTTCTGATTTTTTTTGTATTTTAAAATTTATTTGATAAATTAAAGGAAAACAATTAATTAAAAAAAGAATAAATAAAAGAAAAAGAAAAGAGAGAAAGAAATGCAAACATATGGGGTATTGACCCAAATTGAGGAGGTTGATTTGCAGTAATTTGGCCCAAGAATTCAGGCCTTGTTTGACTTCTCAGACTTGCGTGTGGAGGTGTTGACTGATGTCCATGGTGGACTGCACATCTTGGCCATTGGATGGAGCTTCTGGGACATGTGGCGTGCCAAGACGTTGGGCTTCATGATAGTCATTAGAATAGAAGCTGCACAGAAGCACGTTATAACAAAATATATTGAATAAGTGGGGGGACCTGGGAATCGAACCCAGGTCCCAATGCTTGAAGGACACCTCACTCACCAACCAGCCAAACGCGTTTGTTTGATATATAATGGATAAAGAATAATAAGAGAGAGAAAGCAAGTACTAGTGGGACAAATAAAAAAGGCGCCAGTTATTTGAATCAGCCAACCATCAACCAACAGCTCATCTTCTTCTCCCTGGATTTGTTTTCACCTGAAAAATATGGAATGGATAGCGGGGGTTTTAAACCCCCACTAAATGGTACATATGAAAATAGCGAATAGAGCACCGTTAATCATAAATTGAGCGCGATGGTATGATTAGACTCGTCTGGAGTTTCTGAGTTCAATGGTACTGGTTAGGACGGCCAATTTTTCCTCATGAAGAAGTCCCCAATTTCAAGCTTATGAAAACCTAGAAAACGTCAATGGCATCTTTGGATACAGGCGATATAAATTCAATTCAATGGCACCATTAGCTTCAGTGAGTCCATATTAGTGTAAAACAATAATGAAAATGCATGATCAAAGCCTGGAAATCAAAACACGATTGTTCAATATTTCAAGAAAATTTTGATTTGGTTATACCGATTCCTGATGTATGGGGCTTGGAAAGGTGTTGAATCACGTTCAGGAAGGTCACAACAATTGTTTGGAATAATTTTTGGACCTTTAATCACCCTCTAGCTGTGAAAGCAGTTTTGACTTTTTTATGAAAAAATGCAAGTGTTCTTGAGGTCTGAGGCGCAGCTTGCTTGTCCCCTTGATTAGGTTTAGGTTCTGGCTTATATGTGGAGTAAATTAGGTTTACAAAACAAGTCCAACAACTTTTGCATTGATGATTTGGATCCTTGATTTTCCATGTAATCTTTTTCAATCTTTTTCTTGAAGAACATGCCAAGTTTGGAAGATTTTGCCCTTGTTGATTGGCACACGAAATAATGAGCATGTGATAGACCTATTTACTGCACAAAAAGATTTAAAACCAATGATTTGATATTTTCTTATATTTAAAACTAATTAAATGAATAAATAAGAATAAAAATTCAATTAATTAATTAAAAATAAGAAAGTAAATCCCTTTGGGCTTAACGGGTCGTGCATGGCCTTTGGGTAATGATTCTTGGAAGAAATTGTGGCCCATTAGCAATTTTGAGGCATTTGAAGCAAAGTTAACTTTTCAAAATTCCCAAAAATTTCCCAACTTCTATAAGGCATATCTTGCTCAATGTTTAAGCTTTGATCATGTTCTTGGATATTTTGGAAAGGTCTTGAAGTCCTCTAACCAATTCCTTTGGTCCCATGTCATTTTGATTTACCAATCTCAAGTTATGGTCTTTGACTTAAAGTGCCTTTTTGTTGACTTTTGAAAATGACCTATAATGTTGAGATTGATAACTTTTTGTGAGAGCATTTCTTGGACTTGAAGTGTGAAGATGAGTTGTAGGAAATGTCATTCTCTTCAAAATGAGCTTTGGATGGAATTTTTCTGATAAACCATGTGGAAGTTATGCCTTGGTCAAGTTACAGTTGACTTTTTCAACTGTCCAAAAATAGAAACCTTTGCATCTTGAGACTTTTTGAGCCATGCCTTGAGAATCATGATCAAGAATTGATCAAATGATGTTTGTGGCTTCAAAATAAGATGTTGACCAAAAATTTTGACCTTTGACTGTCAAATGACCATTTTGCCCCTGCAGTTGACTGTTGAGCAATTAAGGTTTTTGACTGTGCAATTTTGTGCTGTAAGTCTTGAAATTTGGCATGTGGATGCTTGACCATGTTTATAGGCATGTGGGACTTGTTTGGACCCTTGGAAACTTCAACTTCTTTGCCAGAACCAAAACCCTAATTTTTGACTGTTAGGAGGCCATTGAACTTATGCAACCCTTGGGAGATTTTGAAGCATGCTCTTGGCAAATCTTGAAGAATATGGGAGGGCAAATTTTGGGGTACAACAGCTATCTATGAATGTTTCCCAAATTCGGGTGTAGGATTTCAAGCCCAAACAAGAGAACCAAAATGTAAAGCAATCAAAGCAAACAATTAGTCATGCAAAAGGGTGATCTAGACCCTAAGGTTACTCCACTTTTAGAATATTCCCCAGCAGAGTCGCCAGTTCTGTGATACGGTGGGAGAACTGACTTGGGTTTTGCGTTTGTTTTCGCAAATGTTTCGGTTGAGCAAGAGTCGCCAACGACTTTTTATTTTATCCTAAGGAAAGGTTAAAAAGCACAGGAAAAACCTTTGAGATGTTTTCTTGGGTTCGGGGAGTAGATTATAGAAAGGGAAGGTATTAGCACCCTTTCTATCCATGGTTATCCATGGGCTCTTAGTTACTTGCTTGGATCACTTGCTTTGCATTTTCAATTGTTTGAAATGGTGCTTTGTGTGTGGTTTTGAAAGATGTTTTGAAAAGAGGCCATTATTGTGGCAACCTTTGTAATGATCCATGTTTGAATGTATACAAAGATGTATTGTCTTTTGAAAAGTTTTTCAATGTTTTGAAAGTTGTTTTGAAATTGTGTTGTGAGGTGTGTTTTGAAAGATAGCAAGGATTTTTTTGCAAGTTTGGTCAAGTAACCAAGAACTATCTACCCTAAATTTCTCAAAGATCTTTCTCATGTTTTAACCCTTTTAACAGTGTTGTTTCATCATTGCATTTGGTGAACAACCTTTTGTTAGGATGTGAATGGGACAGGCGTGGATCATCGTTTATACCATAGAGGCAATAGTGCCAAGTGTCTTTGGCAATTTTCTCAAGGGACTTGATCATTTTTGTTTAGGCAACTTGATAGCGTCATCGAGGGACTATGATCATTTGATTTGTTTTTGTTTTGCCAAAGACACTTAACGTGCAACTATGGCCCATTTTTGAAGGCAACAAGTGGAATAACCCTAAGGGTGCGAGTGTGCATTGTATTTGTTTTTCATGCATGTTTATCTTGAATTAGGTTAAGCTATTTGTTGATTGATTTTTTGCATACAAACCCTAAGTCTATCATGGTATAATTTGAAAGCTTTTAAATGCGGAAATTTAAATGCTAAGCTATTACAACAATGATTATGGGGATGGGGATACAAGTTTGAATTTGGGGATATTTTGACAAGAAATTAAATTCTAAGCTATTACATCCATATCGAATATACAAATATTTAATTGTACAATATTTAAATAAATACAATAAATATGCAAAATATATTATGCACAAAATGATTTTTTATGTATGTGAAAGTGTTTTTTCAATGTGAAATATAAACAAAAATAAAAAGGTCAAATTTTGAATATTTTAATGGTTTAGGGCAAAACCCTAATTTTTTAAGTAAATAGTATTTGTTTATTAATTATGTACAATATTTGTTAATTATATACAAAAAATAATAAAAAGGAAGTATATTGTAAAAAAAGTATTTTTAATGTCAAATATCAAATAAAAATAAAAATGTATTATTTCTATATTTTTGTCCTAAATATTTAATAAAATATGTATATGTATATTTATATATATTTAATATGCTAAATATGTACAAAAAATAAAATATTAATTATTTACAAAAAATGTATATTTTAGAAAATGTTTTCAAAATGTAAATAAATAAAAAATAATAACTGAAAAATAAATATTTTTGTATTATTTTTTAGGGTTTTAAATAAAAAGGTTTATATATTATTTACATATATATAATAAATAAAACAAATAAATGCAAAAAAGTGTGGAAAAATATTTTTAATGTTTTTTATGTTTGAACAAAAAATATTAAGTCAGAATAAAAAATAAAAAGTCAAAAATGATAAATATTTCACACAATGGGCCAGGGGGGTGTAAATTGAAAAAGGGAGTGCAAAGAGCAAGACTGACTCAGGCCCAGCCCAAGCCAGCTTTGTCTTCAACCTCCAGCAACCTGTTTGAAACAAAAACGTGCGCTTCTTTGATCCAGCACCATCTCCTGATTCCTTGTCTTTTACACAAAACTCATAACACCAATATTATAGAGCATCAAGAGACGAATTCAGACATATAAAATACTTGACCTAACTCTAAGAAATCAGGGATAATTTCTTCATCCCCAATTTCTGACCTAATTTTTCTTCAATGTTCATGGCTAAAATTCTCACAGCACGCATAATATAAATGAAAAGTAATCATATGTATGGCTTCAGGGCTATGAATAGAGCATGTTTCATTCACAAACCTAAGCCCAATTCTTCTTAGATTGAGAGATAGAAGTCCATGGTTTACCTGTCTTAGCTTGATTCGAACAGAGCAATGTAGGTATCTTCAATGGAGTTTGAGCTTTGGTTGAGCTTGGCTGAAGTCCAAGGATGCTTCTCCTATGCTTGGCTTGCTTTGAAACTGCCTGTATCGTGCTATGGAAGTCCACCTGCACAACTTGAAAGTAAAAATGGAAAACATGGTTGGGGATGTTACAGCTTGAGTTCAAGGCTTGTGATAGTTTCAGTGGATGTTATGGAAGGTGTTTGAAAGGTTTTTAGCCAAAGTGCACGAGTGGATTGAGTTGTGGACCTCAATTTGCAGCAGGCACTCTGTTTTGCAGAAAAACTGTGATTTTGTGTATGAGGAGGGATGAGGGGTGGTTTAGTCGTGCTTTAGGCTTGTTGGGATGTATGGAAAATGTTTACAAGGTTTGTGTTTTGTTGTGTTGACAGGAGATGAGAGTTGGGTTCAGTTTGCAAGGTTTCTTCAAATGTAAGCAAGAAAGTGTAAGTTGACAATGCAGGCCTGTACCACCCTCTATGTATGCTTCATATCTTGCTCTTGGTAACACAAATTTGTGGACTCTATCTGGCCTCAAAGATCTGGCCCCATGCCTCAAGGATTCACTTTTGACATAAAGTGACATTAAGCCAAAAATGGGAACTTTGCTTTTTCTAGTTAGGGATTAGTTTAGCATGTATTGTCCAAATGAACAAAATAACACCTTAACACAATGGTTAGGCATTTAATTATGGTGTGTAAAACTGGTTTTGAAGCCTGTAAGCTAGCTTTGTACAAGCTGATTTGAAAATGCAAGTTGTGATGAGCAAGCTTTGGCCATGAACAAGAATGAGTTTTGGCCAACTTTGCAAATTCGATTCTCTCTAACCACAAGGGTGTTTTAGAAGTTCTTGGAAAATTTGGAAAGCTTGGAATGTGTACTACAATCCATCTTTGTAATGCAAATTGAAATTCCAAGTGGAACCATGTGAAAAATGGCCAAGAAGTTGGACAAAAATCCTGCCTAGAATAGGTCAAATTTTCTCTAAGTTAAAAATGTTTTGCACCCTTGTTCTAAAAATCATAACTTGAGATACAAGCTTCCTTTGAGAAAACTTTGTGAATAAAAGTTGTATATTTTGCAATGGACTACAACTTTAATGTTTCAAGTTTTGTTTGAATCCAATTGCATCTTGGTGAAAAAATGGGACAAAGTTAGGAAAAAATAAGGAAGTTTCATAACTTAGAAAAATTCTAAATTATGAAATTTTCTCATTTTAAACCCTAATTTGCAATTTTGGGTTTCTTGATGAACAAGTTTCATAATTTGACATGTCTTGATAAAAAATGAATCTTGGCACTTGATTTTGACCAAAAAGTCAAAGTTTGATTTTTCAGTGTACAGTTAAATTTCGATCAGTTGACTGAAAAATTCATTTGTCAATCCTATGCATTTGAGATCTTTTGAACTTGTTGAATGGGTCAATACAATTCCATTGAGTCCTTGAGTCCATATGTGAGCTTGATTTGCCATTGGTTAGGTCAAACAGTCAAAAATTGCCTTTGTGCAGTCCAAACCCTAAAAATGACCATTTTGCCCTTTTGGTGATCTGATCAAATTTCTTGTGGAATTATGATCTGAACTTGACCAAATGGTTCATGTGAGTTTATTATGTTGATTTGGGTCAAAATTCATGAGGTTTGACTGTCAATTGGCCACAATTGACTTTTTCCCTGATACAGCTGATTTCTAGGTCAACTGTCCAATTGACTGGGCAAAGGTTGGAATCAAGGCTTGAAACTTGGTATGGATAAAATTATAAGTCCAACATGAAGCATGAAAGTCATTTTTTGGCATTTTAGGTCAAAACATCCATGTGCAAACTCAAACCCTAATTTGGGTCAACAGTGCAAGGAGGGGTCTTGAGCAGAGCAAACCCCAACTTGATTTTGAGTTCTAAGAGTCTTGTGATGAAAAAAATGTTGATGGAAAAGGGAGGGCAAATTTTGGGGTACAACACCCAACAATTGTTTGTATCATGCCCTGGGCTATCGGAGTGATAAGCACAGCGGGCGTTCGGATTATACAGCGGTGATGTAGTACTGGGATTCTTTGGAGCTTCCTTCAGAATCACCAAGTTGGTTTTCAACAGTTGCGACAGAATTTAAGATAGATTCATACTGAGCCGAGTATATTGTCTTTGCAGTCACTCTACTCTTTGCTGAGTGTTGCGTTGTGGGGCAACAGCAGGCGTTGATATAACTACCGCATTAACTGCTTGGCGGCGCTCAGGTCGATTTTGCTCCTCGAGCTGTAAACTGCACTAGATTCCTTCTTGAAAGGCTTCTTCTTTGTACTTGACGAAGCACCTTTCTGTATCTTGCCGCTCTTGGTACTGGCCTCAACTCTCTCTCCAGTCATAATCAATTCAGTAAAACCAGACGATGAACTACCGATCAAATGATTGAAATACGGACCAGACAAAGTCCCAAGAAACATATCCACCAATTCCTTGTCACCCAGAGGGGGTTGGACTCTTCCAGCAAGGTCTCTCCACTTCTGAGCGTAATCCTTAAAGCCTTCACTTGTTCCCATAGACATACTCTAAAGTTTAGTACGCGTGGGAGCAAGGTCGACATTATACTGGTATTGCTTGTAAAAAGCAGCAGCAAGGTCCTCCCAGTTTCGGACATTAGCTCCTTCCAGTTGGTAGAACCATTCAAGTTGGGTCCCTGACAGACTATCTTGAAAGAAATGAACCCAGAGGTTCCTATCAGCAGTATATGGTTGAATCTTTCTAACATACGAGCGGAGGTGTAGCTTTGGGCAGGAGACCCCATCGTACTTAGCAAAGACGGGAGCTTTAAACTTGTGCGGGATCACCACCCCAGATGCCAAACCCAAATCTCCAAAGTCCAGACCAGGGACTTTCTGGATCTCCATTGCACTTAATCGGTCTTCGAGTTGCTTATACCTATCCTCGACAGGAGGATACTGGTCTTCATCAAAATCAATGTCATTGTCATAAACAACAGGGCTAGGACCCTTCCTTTCCTCTTGATTCTCTCCTCCTCCAGATGAGTGAGACAAATCAGCTTCTTGTCTCAACCTGTTCCCAAATATGTGACCCATATTCAGGAGGACCGTCTTCTTCTTCTTCTTCTTCTTGTCCTTCAAGATAAGAGTCTTCAGATCTTGTTGACTCTTGGCCAAGTTCATGAACATCTCCTGGAACTGAGCATTCTAAGCTTGCAGAGCCTTGATAGCTTTATCAGTAGGTGTTTCAGAAGACATGATTGCTGAAATAAACAGCGAAGAAGATGAGAAACCTGTAAGGGTACCTGTAATGAGGTGCATGGGAATGGAATGCATATGAAATGATTTCAAAGACTTAGGGAGATTCAAATTTTTAAACCAAAACAAAACACACTTTATTAGATTAAAACTTGAAACAATGTTTAACAAATGCCTTTAAGGCGTTACAAAAGAAATACTGAAAAGCAAATCTAAACTAGGAACAATAAAAGACATCAGAAAACCCATGGTCGTTTTCCTTTCGTGCTGACATAATCGTTGATTGTCCTCTCAGTCTCTAGCTGCCTTGTAAGCTTCAGGATCTTCCGTTCCTGCTCATGATATTTCTCACTGTAGGTATCCCTTTCTTCCCTTAACTGGATCCAAAACCTCTTCAATGCCCCCAGATCAGTAGGAATATGAGGATGGAGGATTGTATAAGGAACCCCTTCTTCATCAGTATGCTCTAAGATCACTGGCAAGATAGCTTCGTATGGCATTCCCAGCTTTTGAGCACGGGCTTGAACCCACTGGAGATATGGGGAGAGACGTCTTCATTCCTAGCTCATGTGGATCAGACCTGTTCACCCTATCCCAGGCTCGTATAAATCTGCGACGATGTCCCTCAACATCCCCCTTGAAGTCAAAGACAATGTCCGGAAGCAGCAGCTCATGAGGACCATCCCTTCGAGCTCGTCCAAACTGTCGTAAGGCCAAACAAGGATTATAGGTTATTCCTCCTCTAATTCCAAGCAATGTAACATTGGGGTATTCCCCACACCGATCAATGACAGCTACCCTTTCCATATCTTTAGTACTCCAAAGGATGTCCGTATGAGCAAGGGACATGATTCTATAAGCCCAACCCATACCTTCCTCATTCTTCAATACAAATTTGGGGAGGTGAGAAATAAACCACCTCGCCAGCAGCGGTGCACAGCACATGAGAGTTCCCCTTTTCCGAATAGTACGGGTATAAAGAGCATGTAGAATATCACCCAAGAGTGTAGGCACTGGGTTACGGTACATGAAGATCTTGACTGCGTTCACATTGATAAAAGAATCTGAATTAGGGAACAGAACCAAGCCATATATGAGGAGAGCTAGGATATCTTCAAATGCTTGAAAGTCTAAACCATCCCAGAACTGTTGAGCCTGATCAATCAAGAACTTAGCCAAGAAACCTTTCATCCCACTCCGAGTCTCCCAGTTAGATACTACATCAGCCATTGTTAGATGGAGGGCTGAAGCAATATCCTCTGGCCTAGGAGCTATCTCCAAACCTGTAAATGGTGTCTTCTCTAGAATAGATATGCCAAGTAAATCAGAAAACTCCTCCAAAGTAGGGACTAGCTGATAGTCCGGGAAGGTGAAACAATGATGCAATGGGTCAAAGAACTGAAATAAGACGCTCATCATTTGTTTATCCAACTTGGAAGTGACCAGGCCGAGGAGATGACCATGTCTTCTAACAAAGGAAGAAGTATCAGGAACCTTTAAAACCAAATCTCTAAGCTGAGCAGGTATTTGCACGAAGTTAATCCGAATGGTATTTCTGCGCATAGTTGCCATGATCTGCAAAACAGAACAAAGATGAATCCCCTCGGTCTTTGAAATGGTTAGTCTAATGAAATATACATGCGATGTCATGATGCATGATGTCATGATAAGAACACACCACAGGTATCACATATAGCAAACATGGTAAGGGAAAACAAGTCACACAATAGCCCTTAAATTTCAGGCTGGCATGGAGTTTAGGTATTACCCTCTTTCAGTTTAGTTGGTTCAACCTGTCCTAGTAATAGTAACCGAGTTCTAGAGGTTCTCAATATCACTGACCATCCTCAATCGGTCATAATTCCAGTTTGGCAACCTTTTCTTGCGGTCGGAATCATCGCGAGAGTATGGTCTCAATGAGTGTAGCATACTGCTACTTTTCTATGGCCAAGTTGGTCAATTATAGGTTCTAAGGTCAGTTGATGCTTAATGACCCATTAGCAGCCCCATACTCTCCTTGTTCCTCCACAAGGGATATCGGTACCAACTAACGTGCCACACCAACGTAGCTACTGCTTCAACCGTATCGGTCTCTCCGTACAGTTCCCTCACAGTCTATTGCTACTTACCTAAAAGGTATCCCCAGATCTGGGTTAGGATCTATAGTAACTCCGATACAAATCCCACAAAGATGAAGCAATCAAATCAAACAATTGAAAACAGTATGATGAACTAATCCTAAGGTACACCCCACTTATTATTTTCCCCAGCAGAGTCGCCAGTTCTGTGATACAGTGGCCAGAACCGGGACATGTTTCCCTATTTTTTAAGGAATTGCTGGTTTGCGTTTTGCGTTTGTGTTTGCAAAATGTCGCGGTAAGCAAGAGTCACCACCGACTTTTATTTTATCCAACAAGGAAAGGAAAAAAGCACCAAAAAAATTCCTTTTTCGAGATATTTCTGAGTACGGGGTGTAGATTATAGAAAGGGAAGGTATTATCACCCTTTCTATCCGTAGTTATCTACGGGCTATTAGGTACTTGCTCATCATTTTCAAAATTGTTTTCTTTGTGTTTGTGTGCTTAGAAAAGTTTTTGTTTTGACTTCGATTTAACTCTTGCTTCTGTCTTCAAGAGTGTTGAAATTCTGGCAGCAGATACTCAATGTCATGGTGAATGTTATGACACCATATCTGACTTTCTGTAAGACAGTAAATAAAAACAGTAAAGAACACAGTCAATTGTTTACCCAGTTCAATGTGAAACAACACCTACTCTGGGGGCTACCAAGCCAGGGAGGAAATCCACTATAAGAGATATTAATTCAAGAATAAACCAACCAGTTTATCTCCTTCAGTTAAGACCTACCCAATGCAACTTCAATCTAAGTTCAACTTAAACCTGAGTTCCTACTCACTCCCCCTCAATCACAACAGTGATACTTAAACAATTGACTAATTAAATAATGAAGACACTCTTCAGAACATACACTTGATTATGCTTCACAGCTTTTAATCAAGTAACACAAACACTCGTGCTTCACAGCTTTGAGTGATACATAAACCTATCTTGACTTTGCTTCAAAGCTTTAGTCAAGAGACAAAAACACTCTTGCTTCAAAGCTTTGAGTGATACACAAAACCCTTACAATCAAAACCTATTCCAAGTCACTTATCACAATGATACTTGCTTGGATTACAGCAGTTAAAACTATACAGCTCCTAATTGATCTTCTGTCTTAGAGAGTTGATTTCCAATCAGCTTTCCTGTTGAATATATATGCAGCTGTTTCTTCAGTTAGGGCTTCCATGAAAAGCTAGGGTTAATTAGGGTTAACCCCAAGACTTGGTCATAAGACTTTATCAACCAGATTAGGGTTGAGCTAGGTTAACCTAAAGTCCACGTGAGATTCTATTCTGGAAGGAATGAACCAACTTCCTGAAAAATCTCAGAATTAACCAAACTGCATAACTATTAGATCAGTACAGGATGTCTTAACATTTGTTATGACATCAGAATTCCTGTTTACTGATTTTGGTAGAAAGAGATAAATGTGATCATTGCAAAATGCTCAGATACACACTCATAAACAGCAGCTACTGTATGCCATACTTTTTCTGCATAAAGTACCTAATAATCCAGAATGTTATGATATCAGTCATGACATTCACACACCTGGTTTTACCAAAAATACATGCCAATAACTAAACACTTACAAACTCCCCCTTTGGCAGATTTTTGGCTAAAACCCCTAAGCAATCAGAGAATAGAGAGCAACATAATGAATATGTCTGCAGAAAAATATAATGTCTACCAAGTAATTAACACAAAATATCTCCCCCTCTTTAGCCACAAATAGGCCAAAGATACATGTACTTATATGTTATACAGTTATCCAAAATGAGTAATAAAAACAAAGAAAATCTGAAATCACTTGCATCAACAGGAACCAGCATCAAGCTTGTCAACTCCACCAAACTTTAAGCACTGTCATCTTCAGAGGAAGCACTTTCTTCAGCATTGAGCTGATCTTCAGCAGCATCCTCTTCCCTTCTTTGTCCTTCAGTCTCCTCCTGTTCTAATCTGGCAATTAGGTTCTCAAGAGTCTTTTTCCTTGTCTCCAGCTCTTTGCAGGTTTCCTTCAGCACAGCTATAACATCAGATGTCTTGGACTGAGTTTTTACAGTTGATGTCTCAGCTGATGTCATGACAATGTCAGGAACATGAGATCCCTGGAATAGCTTGTAGTGTAACCCAAGAGCAGGAGCTCTTTTGCAGGCAGTATCTCTTTCCACCAGGATGTCAGGGTACTGAGCAAGGACAATTCCACATAGAAGGGAGGGAAAGGCAATAGGGCCTTTAACAGCATAGCTTCCAGCATGTTTTAAAGTTTGATCAAATATATACCTGCCATAGTCAAATTCAGTCCTGGTTCCAACAGCATAAATGAATCTCCCCAATCCTATAGAGATGGTTGATTTATGGTTGGTAGGGACCCAGTTGGCTGCACCAATCTTGTGCAGGATGGAAAATTTTATGCTTAGCTTGCTAGCATTCAGCTTGCCTTTTAAGGGCCAGCACTTGACTTGTCTTACTGTGATGGTTTGGCATACTTCATTGTCAGTAACTTCTAGTTCAGGGCAAGCCTCATTTGATCTTCCAAGAAATTTGTTAATTTCAGAGGGAGAGAAATTAACTTTTCTTCCTCTCACATAGATACATTCAAAGTCAGCTGACCTTCCATCAGCACATTCATCAGACAAATTCACTATGAATTCCTTGACAAGATTTTCATAGCATTTGGTAAACTTTTCAACAGTCTTCATTAGTCCAGCAGCTTTGATTAGGTCCATGATTTCCTTACAATCCATGGCACCATTGTTTAGTTCTCTTTCCAAGGCTATTCTCTTCAAGCAAACATACTTCCATCTATTGGCATTTTCAGGGTGGTGAAATGAAATGTTGTTAGTGGGGACTTCAGGAACTCTAGCCATTTTGCTGGAAGGGAGTTTCCTTCTGAGAGGAATGTCTTCAGCATCAATTTCAAATTCTGATTCCTCATCAGAATCAGAAGGTTCAGGCTCTTTCCTCTTCTTTGCTATTGGTTGTCTCACAGGCTTTGAGAGACTCCCAGCATGTACTCGGGCTTTCACCTTCCCCTTGGACAGTCCAGTCTTCACAGTTTCCACACCAGTCTTGCCTTCAGACCTGGTTTTCTTATCAGCAGGTTTCTCTTTGGTCAGACATTTTGCAGCATCCTGATTACCCTTTCTGTTCATCATTCTCCTAGCTATGCTAGGGTTGATATTTGCAATTAGGTCATTGTCTGAGTATTCCTCATCCACATCAATAACAGGTGGTTCAACATTCTTCTCTGAAGGGTTCTGAATATCATCAAGGTTTTCAGATGATTTTTGAATGTTGTCATTTGGAGTCTCAACATTCTCAGAGACATCTGGATTTACTTCAACATTTGGGCTTGCTGATTCTTGATTTAATGGAACAGAAATCCCAGGTACAGAGTGGTTCTCACTCAAAATTCTTGTAACAAGCCTAGCTATTGCTTGATGAACATAAGTTGAGCCTTCCCTATTTGGTACAGAAGATGAAGGTTGAGAGGGATTACCGGATGAAGTAGCTTGAGACCTTCCTGCATGCCTTGTTCTCAGATTTTTGACCTTGGAGGGGTTAGTTGCCATTTCTCTAAGAGGAGTAATCTCCAGGACTTCAGAATCCATGCATGATATGATTGCCCGAGAATCTCGATCAGAGGATGAGGATGAAACGGTCGTCTTGGATGAGGATGATGTTTGAGACATTTTGATAGTCTTAGAAAACCAGTAGCAACTAGAGAGAAAACTTTGATTGAGAGAATGGAATTTGTTGTAGAGTCGAGAGAGGAAGGAGGCAAATGAGTGTCTATTCAACTTCTTAAAATTTTTGAAAGAAATGGGAAAACATATGATTAACCCAATCAAAATAGACTTAACAAAAATAACTCCTTCAACCCTTGTTTTAAGCAAAATTAATTGCTACAATTCCTCATGTTGGCAAATACCCAACTTTCCCCTCAAGTTTTCAAATTGATTTGCATCAAGTGCCTTGGTAAAAATGTCAGCTAGCTGTAGCTCAGTGGCAACATGTTCCAGTTTAATCGTCTTCTCTTCTACAAGGTCTCTGATAAAGTGATGTCTAATGTCAATATGCTTGGTCCTACTATGCTGAATAGGATTCTTGGAAATGTTGATTGTACTAAGATTTTCGCAGTACAATGTCATAACATCTTGTGTGACATTGTACTCAGTAAGCATCTGTTTCATCCAGATCATTTGAGAACAGCTACTACCAGCTGCAATGTATTCAGCTTCAGCAGTAGAGAGAGACACACAGTTCTGTTTCTTGCTGAACCAGGAGACCAGATTATTTCCTAAGAAGAAACATCCTCCAGAGGTGCTTTTTCTATCATCAGCACTTCCAGCCCAATCAGCATCACAATAACCAGTCAGAGTTGGTTCACAGCCATGAGAGTATAGCAAGCCATAGTTGTAAGTTCCACTTACATACTTCAAAATTCTCTTCACTTGGTTGATGTGATCGGTGGATCTGGAACTGACTGTTTAACGCTGGTTCGCGAAATGTCGCGGAAGCAAGAGTCGCCACCGTCTTTTATTTTCTCCAAATGGAAAGGACAAAAGCACAGAAAAATTCCTTAAAGAGATTGCTCTCGGTTCGGGAGGTAGATTATAGAAAGGGAAGGTGTTAGCACCCTTTCTATCCATGGTTATCCATGGGCTCTTAGATACTTGCTCATTGTGTTTTCAAAAAGATTTGTTTGCTTTTCAATGTGGGTTTTTAAAAAGTTTCTTTGAAAGTTTCAGTTCGACTCTTGTATCGGTCCTCAAGAGTGTTTGAAAAATTGCTTTCGAAAGCTTTTGAAAATGTGTTGGTGTGAAAAGTATTTTTGAATTTGTTTTGAAATTTAGAGCAAGTATCTAGAGTCGTCTACCTACCCTAAGGAATTCGTCTGTGTAGATGTCCTTTAAAGTAGTGCCATCCCACCATTGAGAGGTAGGTAGCACCACTGTTGGAGGTATTCGGGTCAATTCGAGGTTCGGGACATGGTGATCACCAGAGCAATGGGAAGACACCTTAGAAGCTACCCTCATGCCAGGTTCCCGGATCATGAGGACTTACTAAGACATCCTCTACTCGACGATCACCTTTCGAGGCAAGGCAACAGTGAGGCGTACCCTAGGGGTGGTGTGTGATTTGTGTGTCAGATTCAGTTATTTTGTCTTGTCATGTCAAAGTGATCTACGTATTTGTTTTTATTTTTGGCCCTTCATTCTTGCATGCATTTATTTAACAGTTAAAAATTGCGAGAAATTAAAAGTTCTAAACTATTACAAAGGCGCGGGTCCACATCGCCAAAATGTCCAGGACCCGATTTGACAGAAAAATAAAGAATTAAAGTAAAGTGCGAGAAATTAAGTTTACACGACTTTGGGAGAATTACATTGATATTTAAAAGAAATAAAATAAAATGCGCGAAACAAATCAATAATTGAAAGCGAGGGCGTTGGACCCTTTTTAATGAAATTAAATTATTATTAAATTAATTAAATTAAAAGAAAAGGAAATTGTTTTTTTGAGATTTTTTTGCATTTATGGTTTTAATGAGAAGGATTAATTGAAATTAAAATGCTAACCCTAATTCTAATTGTTTTTTAGTTTATTAAGAAAGTATATTAAAATTTAAACCTAAGATTAAATTAATTATTTACATGCAATTTGATTTATAAAAATACATAATATTTAATTATTAATAATGGTGAAAAAAGGATAAAAGTAATTGAAATAATTAAACCTAATTTCTACAAATTTTTGAGTTAATTAAGAAAATGCTTGAATTAAACCTAATTTAATAGCTAAAATTAATGAATAATATTTATTTACAAAATATTAAAATTAAATAAAAAATGCTTATTTTTGTCTTTTTTCTGATTTTATATTGTTTTTATGTTTTTCATGAAAATATTAAATTAATTAAAAACAATAATTGAAATAAATAAAAAGAATGAAAAAAATGTAAAAGCTTGCAAACCTAGGGGGGGTCTGTCCCCAAATGGAGGGTGAAGTCCAGTAATCAGGCCCATTAAGCCCTTGGCCTGTTTGACTTTTGTTGCCAGCGTGTGGGATGGTTGACTAGTACACATCATGGTCTCTGGATCCTGGCCTTTGATTGAATGCATTGGGACATGTGGACGGCTTGATGTTGTGGATGCATGATGGACGCTAGCACTGAAATTGTATACAAGCATTAATAACAAAATAATATGAAAGGGGTGGGGACCTAGGATCGAACCCAGGTCCTAGAGGTTACCCTTCCTTCGCTTGACCAATGGAGCCACTTATGCGCATTTGTACATGAAATAACACACAAATATTATAAAAGAAAATAAGGGTTAATGGAATTTCCGCGCGAAAATTTGAATGGACCAACCAGTCCTAGCCACCTAGTCATCTTCTTCATCGTTTTGTTTATTTCCTGAAACATAAAAGAGTTAGCGGGGGTTTTGAATCCCCCCCCCCCCCCAAAATACGTGTTTTCTGATAATAGCGATTAGGCCGTCCGGCCACATAAATTAGGCGCGAGGGTTCTATTGTTTTCGTCCAAGCGCGCTGAATCCATTCATGGCATTATGGTGTTCTAATTTTATGGCTTTTAGAAACGCCCAATTTGGAACTCAAGGAACCCTAGCCTGCATCGATGGTGGAATCGTGTATAGCACATGAAAACTTAATTGAATTATGTAGTTAGCTTCAGAATTAGTCAAGGAACATAAATCAAACATCAAAAATTACTAAAGATGCATGAATCGAGATGCAAGAATGTAACAAATTTTCTGTACAGGACACCATCGTTCTCACGTTTCTTGGTGTTAGGATGGATGGTTTTGATTTTAAAACCTTCCTTGAAGCCTCAGGAAGGTGATGGAACAAGTCTTTTTGCTTGAATCGACCTGCAACCTAGTTTTCAGTTTCCAATTTTTTTGGTAAAAACTCAAGTTTCTCTATGCTTTTCTGGCGCAGCTGGGCGCTTATGGGCACGAGGGTTAGCATCCATATATACCTGTGAATGATTAGGGTTAAGAAAATTGATCAAAAAATCCTTGAATTGATGATAAGATATTTGATTTTCCATGCATTAGTTTTCAAATCTTTTTCATGCAAACTTAGTTCAAATCATGGCCAATTAGCAAGATTCTTTCCAAATCTGATTATACACAAAATCTCAAGACTATTTCATGCACAAAAAGATTTAAAAAACCAAGTTTAGTATTTTCCACATATTTAATTTAATTAAATGAATTATTAATAATTAAAAATCAAAGTAAATAAATAAAAATGGTAAAAAACTTCCCTTTGGGCCAAATGGTCGTGCACATGCCTTGGATGATGAATTGTGGAAGAAAAAGAGGCCCATTAGTAATTTTAGGTCATTTGAAGCAATGTTGAATTTTCAAAATATCCAAACATTTCCCAACTTCTACAAAGCATAACTTGCTCAATTTTTAAGCTTTGCTCATGTTCTTGGACATTTTGGAAAGTTCTTTGAGTCCTCTAACCAATGTCTTTGGTCCCGTGTCATTTTTATTTACCAATCTCAAGTTATGGCCTTTGACTTAAAGTCCCTTTTTGTTGACTTTTGAAAATGACCTATAATGTTGAACTTGATAACTTTTTGTGAGGGCATTTCTTGGACTTGAAGTATGAAGAGGAGTTGTAGGAAATGTCTTTCTCTTCAAAATGAGCTTTGGATGGAATTTTTCTGATAAACCATGTGAAAGTTATGCCTTGGTCAAGTTACAGTTGACTTTTTCAACTGTCCAAATATGGAAACTTTTGCATCTTGATGATTTTTGAGCCAAGCTTTGAGAATCATGATCAAGCATTGATAAAATGATGTTTGTGGCTTCAAAATGAGATGTTGACCAAAAATTTGAACTTTTGACTGTCAAATGACCATTTTGCCCCTATAGTTGGCTGTAGTGCAATTAAGGTTTTTGACTGTGAAATTTTGTGCTGTAAGTCTTGAAACTTGGTATGAGGATGCTTGACCATGTTTATAGGCATGTGGGACTTGATTGGACCCTTGGAAACTCCATTTTCTTTGTCAGAACCAAAACCCTAATTTTGACTGTTTAGGAGGCCCTTGAACTGTGCAACCCTTGGGGAATTTTGAAGCATTGACTTGGCAAATTTTGAAGAATATGGGAGGGAAAATTTTGGGGTACAACAATTGCCCCTGTTCAATATTCTTAGACCTGAGGATGCAGATTGGCTGACGTGCCTTTCGTAATCCGAAGGTGGAAGATGATTGAACACTAGAGTGCCCAGAAATTTGCGCTCACATAGTAGCAGTGTGACGTGGGGGATGGGCTTATAGATGCCATTTGGAGATTGATGGATAGGATGATGGGCTTATAGATTCCATGCTAAGATGTGATGGATAAGTGGATGGGCTTACAGATGCCATCTGTGTGTTGATCGCGTAAGAGATTCCTTAGCGAGAACTTGCGTACCTGCAAAAGAAAAATGATTACCTGACCCGTTACAGGAGCTGGTCTTCAGATTCTTTGTATGGATGTGTCCTGACTGGTTACAGGAGCTGGATCTGGAGCTTCAAACGAAGATGAATGAACCAGGGGTGGTTACTACCTCAACAGGAACGGTGAGAGAACCTTGGACGACTACTACCTCAACAACAATCATTGAGAGAATCTTGGGACGATTATTACCTCTGCAGTATCGGGGAGAGAACCATAGGCGACTACAACCTCACCAGCAATCATTGAGAGAATCTTGGATAACTTCAACCTCAACAGCAATCGTTGAGAGAATCTTGGGATGATTACTACCTCCGCCGTATCAGGGAGAGAACCATAGGCGACTACAACCTCAACATCAATCATTGAGAGAATCTTGGATAACTTCAACTTCAATAGCAATCGTTGAGCGAATCTTGGGATGATTACTACCTCCGCAGTATCGGGGAGAGAACCATAGGCGACTACAACCTCAACAGCAATCATTGAGAGAATCTTGGATAACTTCAACTTCAACAGCAATCGTTGAGCGAATCTTGGGATGATTACTACCTCCGCAGTATCGGGGAGAGAACCATATGAGACTACAACCTCAACAGCAATCATTGAGAGAATCTTGGATAACTTCAACTTCAACATCAATCGTTGAGCGAATCTTGGGATGATTACTACCTCCGCAGTATCGGGGAGAGAACCATAGGCAACTACAACCTCAACAGCAATCATTGAGAGAATCTTGGGCGACTTCGACTTCAACAGTAACGCTGAGCGAATCTGGGGATGATTACTACCTCCGCAGTATCGGGGAGAGAACCATAGGCGACTACAACCTCAACAGCAATCATTGAGAGAATCTTGGATAACTTCTACTGAGTCTTTATCAGGAAAATCTGTTTGGGGTCGATTTAGCTGGACTAGAGAAGGCCTTGGACTGGATAAGAAACAGAAAATCTTAGGGTCGATTAACTGAACCGGTCTAGGTCTTGAAATGTCTTCAACTGGATAAGCAACAGGGAGATCTTAGGGTCGATCTGACTGAACCAGAGAAGGCCTTTGACTGGATAAGAAACAGAGAAATCTTTGGAGTCGATTTAACTGAACCAGACTAGGTCTTGGAATATAGTTGAAAATTTAACTGGATCTTTCCTGAAAGGTAAAGGTCAGTCATATGCAATGCATGATATGGATCAAGCAATGATGTTCTTAACATAAATGAGATTTGTAAGATATGATGCGTCTATGCATGCTATAATGATGTATGTGATGTTTAGGAATGTTTTTGTCTAGGAAAGTAAATCCTTGACGGGTGCCGGGAGATCATATCCTGGGCTGATGTTTGAAGAATAGATTTTTGCCTCCGCTGGGGATGATAGTTGCAAGAATACCGGTAGGAAAAGATGACTCCGTTGGGGAATAAACTTGGCGAACGGATTATTCTGCGGGGAGAAAAGTACTCTAACGATCTTGTTGGGAAGCAATACTCTGTGGGGAGAGAGGTACTTGCTGGAATGTTGATGGAGGTAACTTCACTGGGGGTACCCTTGTTGTGTTGGAAGTGTTAATAGACTTCGCTGGGGATAAGAAAGAACTGTGTTGACGACGACCTTTTCGTGGCTTTTGGCTGAGGATAACCCAGTTATATCCTGGTAAGGAAATAAATCTTTGAATAAAGCCGGGGAACGCGTTCGTGCTCTGTGAGGGATGAGCTTCCAGAATCTACTGGGGATAAGCTTACTGCTTGGGGAGATGGATTCCAACTTTCCTGGGGAAACTGGATTGGATTCTCCTGGGGAAGTTTTGAACTGTACCGGGGAATTGATTCCTTTGAATGTTTGACATACCACCGGGGAACAATCTTCAGACCAAGACTGCCGGGGATGCTTGTTAAGAATATGTATATTGCTGCTGGGGAATGTTGAGATCTGCTGGAGGATACTCAACTTCCTTAAGGTTCGATTGTAACTTTGCTCGAGGAGAGTATACTGCTTGCTGGCTCACTCTCTGGGGGAATTAAGATATACTGGTCATGTTCTTCAGCTGAACCTACCTTGGTACCTTAGTGGATAGAACAATTAGACTGCTTGGACAACTCTTTTATTGCCCCTGTTTCTAGTGTTACCTGCAATTAATCCTTTGTTTCGTATGCAAATATTCATGAGTTAGCAAATTGTTGTCAATGCATATATCACAAATTGAACCTTGGACGTTCTTCGCAAAACAAAACAGAAAAGAAAAAAACAATTGGCAATTTTAACTGAAAAGTGTATTTGTATTGATTTTGAATTTGCCTGTAAATAGGCGTTTTATGTACAAGAGGCTGACGTCCTAGTAAGAGAACGCCGCCGAACAAAAGAGTTTATACAAATTTTGTACAAGAGAAAATAAAACAGCTGTGTGAAATGAATGATCCCACTGGGTTTCAACTCTGCTATTGCCTTTATATCTCCGAGCGTCTCATCACTTGATGACCTTAGTTGAAGATGAAGCTGACTGATCGATGCCGTCTGAACTTGATGTAGATACCGGATTCTGGATGCAAAGTGATCCAATGAGACATAGTATTACGCTTTATCCCTAACTTTTGCCTGGACCGCCCTTTCGGGTTTTCAGTCCACCGGGATACCCATTTTTGCCCAAGCCGCCTTTTCAGGTTTTCGACTTGTCGGGTGTACAGATTTTTTCATTTTCATCCCTTCATTTTGCCCGAACCCTTTTGGTTCGCCAGGAAGCCCTAATTTTTGCCTAGGTATGTCAACCTAGCGGGTCTTTTATCATGCGTAGTATCTTTTTACTATGTCTGCATTGGCGGGGTGAGGAAGGTCATCACCATCCATGTTGGTTAGAATCATGGCTCCTCCTGAAAACACATGTTTAACCATAAATGGCCCTTCGTATGTAGGGGTCCATTTTCCCCTTGAATCACTCTGAGGAAGGATGGTTCGCTTGATTACCAGATCCCCAACTTGATACTCTTGTGGTCTGACCTTTTTGTTAAATGCCCTGATCATCCGCTTTTGGTATGTCTGACCATGACAGATAGTGGAGAGTCTCTTTTCATCAATAAGGTTTAGCTGATCAAGTCGTGTCTGGATCCAATCATCTTCGTTCAGATTTGCATCCTTCATTATTCGGAGAGAGGGTATTTGCACTTCGATCGGTAAGACTGCCTCCATACCGTAGACCAAGGAGAAAGGAGTTGCCCGGTTGACGTCCTGGCTGAGGTACGGTACCCATGTAGAGCGAACGGTAACATCTCGTGCCAATCTTTATAAGTCACTGTCATCTTCTGCACGATTTTCTTGATATTTTTATTTGCTGCTTCTACAGCCCCATTCATCTTCGGTCTGTAAGGAGAAGAGTTATGGTGCTGTATCTTGAACTGCTCGCAGAGCTCAGTGATCATCTTGTTATTGAGATTGGTACCGTTGTCTGTAATAATTCTTTCTGGGATGCCGTATAGACAGATCAGGTTATGCCGAATGAACCGTGCCACAACAGTCTTGGTTACTGTAGCGTAGGAAGTTGCTTCAACCCACTTCGTAAAGTAATCAATCGCTACCAGGATGAAGCGATGCCCGTTAGATGCTGTAGGTTTAATCTCACCGATCATGTCTATGCCCCACATTGCAAACGGCCAAGGCGCAGTCAGAACATTCAGAGGAACTGGAGGAACATGCACCTTGTCTGCATAAATCTGGCATTTATGGCATGTTCGAGAATGTTGGTAGCAGTCAGCTTCCATAGTGGACCATAAATACCCTACCCGGAGGATTTTCTTTGCCATAGTGTGTCCACTGGAGTGTGTACCAAAGGTCCCTTCATGTAGCTCTTCCATGATCTTTTCTGCTTCCGTCTTATCCACACAACGCAGTAAGGTCGAATCATGGTTTCGCTTGTACAAGATGCCGTTGCTAAGGAAGAACTTTGCTGCGAACCTTCTCAAAAACTTCTTATCATTGACAGATGCGCCTTCAGGGTATTCCTGAGCCTCCAAATATCTCTTCACCTCATGGTACCAAGGCTTCTCAGTCACCAATTCAGTCTCGAGATCACAACAGTATGCCGGTTCGTCCAGTTTCCAGATGATGATCCGGGGAGCCTCATTGTCCCACTTGAACTTGAACATAGAAGACATTGTAGCTAACGCGTCCGCCAACTGATTCTCTTCTCTTTGAAAGTGTTCAAAGGTTATCTTCGTGAAGTGGGGGATCAAGGTCAACACACATTCTCTGTAAGGAATAAGATTCGGATGTTTCGTATCCCACTCTCCTTTGATCTGATTGATCACGAGAGCGGAATCTCCGAAGACACTCAGAAACTTTATCCTTAAGTCAATCGCAGCTTGGAGACCCATGATGCACGCCTCATACTCCGCCATGTTGTTGGTACAGTTGAAGCATAGTCGGGCAGTGAGTGGAGTATGAGTGCCTTGAGGCGATATAATTACAGCGCCGATACCGTTACCCAAAGCATTGGAGGCTCCGTCAAAGTGCATAGACCATCGGGATCCTTCCTCAGGTCCTTCATCCGGTCCAGGTATTTCACAATCAGTCACTATCATGATGCTTTCATCCGGAAACTCGAAGTTCATTGACTGATAGTCGTCTACTGCCTGATGTGCCAAGTGGTCTGCCAATACACTTCCCTTGATGGCTTTCTGAGTCGTGTACTGAATGTCGTATTCCGTCAAGATCATTTGCGATCTTGCTATTCTCCCAGACAGAGCAGGCTTTTCGAATATGTACTTTATAGGATCCATCTTTGAGATTAACAAGGTAGTGTGAGTCAGCATATACTGTCTCAGCCGGCGAGCAGCCCATACCAAAGCGCAACAAGTTTTCTCAAGCAGTGAGTATCGGGTCTCACAGTCGGTAAACTTTTTGCTAAGGTAATAAATGGCATGCTCTTTTCGGCCATACTCGTCATGCTGCCCCAGCACACACCCCATTGAGTTGTCAAGTACTGTCAGGTACAATATCAGAGGTCTCCCTTCAACCGGTGGCATAAGGATGGGTGGTTCTTGGAGATACTCTTTAATTCTGTCAAAATAAGCCTGACATTCATCATTCCAACGTAATACCTGATCTTTCTTCAGCAGCTTGAAGATTGGTTCACAAGTAGCAGTTAGGTGCGAGATGAATCGAGCAATGTAATTCAGGCGTCCTAAAAATCCTCTGACCTCTTTCTCTGTCCTAGGAACTGGCATCTCTTGAATAGCTTTGACCTTAGCAGGGTCCACTCGAATGCCCTGGTCACTTACAACGAAACCTAGCAACTTTCCAGATCTTACCCCGAAGGTGCACTTGTTCGGATTCAACCTCAGCTTGTACAACTTCAGACGGTCAAACAATTTCTGCAGATGATCTAGGTGCTCTTCCTCAGTCTGGGACCTTGCAATCATGTCGTCAACATACACTTCTATCACATGATGGATCATATCATGGAATAAAGCAACCATGGCACGTTGGTAGGTTGCCCCAGCGTTCTTCAGTCCAAAGGGCATGACCTTGTAGCAGAAGGTGCTCCACTGAGTAACAAAGGTAGTCTTTTCCATATCTTCAGGTGCCATCTTGATCTGATTATAACCTGAAAAGCCATCCATGAAAGAGAACACCTTGTGCTGAGCCGTATTATCAACAAGGACATCAATGTGAGGTAGGGGGAAGTCATCCTTGGGGCTGGCCCTGTTCAGATCCCTGTAGTCGACACACATTCTGACCTTTCCATCTTTCTTTGGTACCGGCACCACATTAGCAACCCACTGAGGGTAAGAAGTCACTGCAAGGAACCCGACATCAAACTGTTTCATAACCTCGGCTTTGATCTTTTCAGACATCTCTGGACGCATACGGCGGACCTTTTGCTTAACCGGAGGACAGTCTTCCTTAGTAGGCAAGTGATGGACCACAATATCGGTATCCAACCCGGGCATGTCCTCGTAGGACCAGGAAAATATCTCCATATAATCATGTAGCATCTTAGTCAACCATTGCTTCACGCTGAGCTCTAGGTTGGCACCAATCTTTACCTCTTTCCTGTCTGCTTCAGTACCCAAGTTTATTGTTTCCACTGGCTCCTCGTGGGGTTGAATTGCCCTCTCTTCCTGAAGTAACAGTCTTGCAAGCTCGCCAGGCACTTCACAATCATCTTCACCTTCGTCTTCGGCTAAGTTGATCGGATTTTCGAAGTCATAATTGGCAGTAGCAGAGTCGTTACCAGTGAGATCCAGAGTGGATTGAAACCTGTATGAGTGAGTGTGTGTAAATACAGCTGTTTTGAAATATATAAAGGAAGGAAAGATAGAAAAGGAGCATAAGATTTGAAATGCGAGAAAACGTCCAAGATTTTCATTTATGATATATGAAATGACAATTTATATGCCCTCACAAATGAAGCCACGGTGCCCCGGGTAAGACACCGGGCCATAGAGTTCAATTTATTGTTTATTACAAATAACAAAACATAGGAATTCATTACTCAGTAACAAGAGAAACAGGTAGATTGTCCTTTGAACTCCAATTGCTAGGTCCACTGTCGGTTGCCGGGTAAATCCAGCTGTCAAACTCAGCTTCATCCACTTCATCCTCGTCCCCAATAGCATTCACTCCATGAGCGGGCAGGGGAGCCGTCACCATATTAGGCTTCTCAGATGCCTCAAATTGTACCTCATTGGCGTCAATAAGATCCTGCAACTTGTTTCTTAATGCCCAACAGTCATCAGTGGAATGCCCCGGGCTATCAGAATGGTAAGCGCAGCGAGCATTTGGATTATATTTGGGGGAGGCAGTGTTTACAACTTTGGGGGCCTCTCTGACGGGCACTAGGTTGGTGGATAGCAACTGTGGCAAGATCTGCGACAAAGTCATACTCAAACGGGTGAATTCTCTTCTAGGTCTTTCAGCCCTCTGAGGATTGGTTTGCCGAGGAGCGGTAGCAGGCTTGGCAATCATTACCGCACTGACAGATTGGCGACGCTCAGGTTTCTCTTGTCTCCTGGAGCCATATACAGCATTAGCCTCCTTCTTGAAGGGTTTCTTCTCAGAGCTCGACGATGCACCCTTCTGAATCTTACCGGACTTTAACCCAGCCTCAATTCTTTCTCCAGTCAGAATAAGATCAGTAAACCCTGCAGACGAGTTACCGATAAGATGGTTGAAAAACGGCCCAGATAGGGTCCCCAAGAACATGTCTACCAACTCCCGATCAGTCAACGGAGGTTGCACCCTGCCAGCCAGATCCCTCCACTTCTGAGCGTACTCTTTAAAACCTTCACTTGAACCTAACGACATACCCTGGAGTTGGGTACGTGTAGGGGCAAGGTCGGCATTATATTGATACTGCTTATAGAAAGCAGTAGCCAACTCCTCCCAGTTACGAACCTTGGTCCCATCCAGCTGATAGAACCATTCGAGATGAGTCCCTGAAAGACTCTCCTGGAAGAAGTGGATCCACAAATTCTTATCCACTGAGTACGGTTGAATCTTCCGAACATAGGACCTGAGATGTAGCTTGGGGCAAGACGCCCCGTCATATTTGGTAAAAGATGGTGCTTTGAATTTACGAGGAATAATGACACCAGTAGACAAACCCAAATCTCCGAAATCCAGCCCAGGCACTTGTTGGATCTCCATAGCATTCAATCTGTCTTCCAACTGCTTATACCTGTCTTCTGCAGGAGGATACGGTTCCTCATCAAAATCAGTCTCGTTGTCAGAGACTACCGGACTTGGACCTTTTTCCCTTTGAGGAGTACCCTTGCCAATAGAAGAACCAGCCTCTTCATTCTGCAGAGTGTTGCCAAACCTTCGGCCCGAGTTGAAAAGAACGGTCCTCCTCTTCTTCTTCTTCTCCTTCTTCAGGAGCAGAGCCTTCAGCTCTTCTTGGCCCTGAGCCAAACCCATGATTAATTCCTGAAATTGCGCATTCTGCGCCTGAAGAGCTTTGATGGACATCTCAGTTGATGATGAGTCAGGATTCATGATGCTGAAATAAACAGCAAAGAACGGTAAGCAACCTGAAAAGAAGAAAACCTGTTATGCACATGATGAATGGAATGCGTATGATTTATGTTTTCAAAGACAATCGGGAATCAACTTTGTAAACAAAAAGGAACACACTTCATTAGATTCAACTTTGAAACTTAAATTGTTCAACAGGTTGCCCTTAGGCGTTACATGAAAGGAAATACTGAAAAGGGAAGTAAAACTGTAAAAGAACACCCAGAGCTCCTTATTGATCCCATGGTCTCCTCTTCTCAGTACGGATATAGTCATTCAGAGCTCGCTCATTCTCCAACTGCTTCATCAGCTTTTAGATCTTCAATTCCTGCTCGTTGAACTTTTCCCGGTAAGAATCCCGTTCTTCTCGCAGTTGCGACCAAGACCTCTTTAATGTCTCATAATCAGTAGGTATCTGAGGAGGAAGGATAGTTGGAGGAACACCATCTTTGTCAGGACACTCAAGAATGACAGGTCTGACAGCTTTATACGGCATACCTAACTTCTGAGCACGGATGCGAACCCATTTGTAGTAGGCTTCCATAGGTAAAGAAGTATTTGGCCCCAACTCTTGTGGGTCAGCTTTATGAACTTTGTCCCAAGCCTTGATGAACCTACGACGCAGCTCGTCACTATCCACCTGAAACTCAAAACTGATGTGAGGCACCAACATTTCATGAGGCCCTGCTCTTCTTGCTCTTCCAAACTGACGGAGTGCTAGACATGGATTGTAAGAGATTCCTCCTTGGGTACCAATCAGAGGAACATTAGGGTATTCCCCGCATCGATCAATAACAGCTATTTCATCCAAACCTCTGCAAGTCCAAATGATGTCTTTGTCGGTGAGAGACATTAACCTATGACCCCAACCTCTTCCTTCTTGGTTCTTCAGTACGAACTTAGGGAGGTGCAAAATAAACCACCTCACCAACAAAGGGATACAACACCATAGGGTTCCTCGTCTTCGGGTAGTACGAGCATGAAGTTGTTGCAAGATGTCACCCGAGAGAGTGGGCACGGGATTCTGAGACATAAAGATCCTTATGGCAGTGACATTGATGAAGTTGTCAGGATTAGGAAACAAGACTAGCCCATAGATTAAGAGAGCCAAGATATCTTCATATGCCCTAAAGTCCAGGTCATTCCAGAAACTGTTATCCTTACCAATCAGAAACTTGGCCAAGAAACCCTTAACTCCGCTTCTAGCTACCCAGTTGTCCATTACCTCTTGATGTGTCAAGGGAAGAGCTGCAGCCACATCCTCAAGCCTGAGGGTCTTTTCCCAACCAGTGAAGGGAGTCTGATCCAAGATAGGGATACCAAGCAAATCAGAGAACTCTTCCAGGGTAGGGACCAGCTGGAAGTCTTGAAAGGTGAAGCACTGGTACAGAGGGTCATAGAACTGGGTCAGAACACTCATCAACTGTTGATCCCGCTTTGCAGTGACTAAACTGAGAAGAGAACCATGCCTCTGAATGAAGGAAGTGGTATTTGGAATTCTGCTAACCAACTCTTCAAGCAACTCAGGTGAATGAACAAAGTTGAACCGGATAGTATTCCTTCGCACAGGCATCATGATGTCCTACAAAATAGAGCAAAGATGAAACCCTCTTGTCTTTGAAATGGTCAGTCCTTATGCAGGATGCATGCAATGCTCATGATGTTATGATGTTATGATAAAGCACACCACAAATAGATACAAAGGCAAACATGGTAAGGCACACAAGTCACACAAGGCAAGCCCCTAAAGTTTAGGCCATCATGAGGTCTAGGTACTACCCTCTTTCAGTTTGTTGGTTCATACCTGTCCTATCAAAGTAACTGGGTTCTTAGAGGATCCCAATATCATTGACTACCCTCAATCGGTCATAACTCCAGCATCGCAATCTTTTCTTGCAGCCAGAACCATCACGAGAGTTTAGCCTCAATGGGCGTAGCATACTGCTACTGTTCTAATGGCCAAGTTGTGTCATTTAAGGTTCTAAGGTTGTTGGTGCTTAATGACTCCTCAGAAGACCCATATTCTCCTCGTTGCAACACAAGGGATATCGGTACAGACCAAGGTGCCACACCAACGTAGCCACTGCTTCACCCGTGTCGGTCTACGCCGGACAGGTCCCTCACAGCTTATGCTACCTAAACAGGGTATCCCCAGATCCGGGTTAGGATCTATGTAACTCCCATGCAACCCACAAATTTAAAGCAGACAAGTCAATACAATTGAAAACACAGTTATGAACTAACCCTAAGGTACACCTCACTTTATAAATATGTCCCCAGCAGAGTCGCCAGTTCTGTGATCGGTGGATCTGGAACTGACTGTTTAACGCTGGTTCGCGAAATGTCGCGGAAGCAAGAGTCGCCACCGTCTTTTATTTTCTCCAAATGGAAAGGACAAAAGCACAGAAAAATTCCTTAAAGAGATTGCTCTCGGTTCGGGAGGTAGATTATAGAAATGGAAGGTGTTAGCACCCTTTCTATCAATGGTTATCCATGGGCTCTTAGATACTTGCTCATTGTGTTTTCAAAAAGATTTGTTTGCTTTTCAATGTGGGTTTTTAAAAAGTTTCTTTGAAAGTTTCAGTTCGACTCTTGTATCGGTCCTCAAGAGTGTTTGAAAAATTGCTTTCGAAAGCTTTTGAAAATGTGTTGGTGTGAAAAGTATTTTTGAATTTGTTTTGAAATTTAGAGCAAGTATCTAGAGTCGTCTACCTACCCTAAGGAATTCGTCTGTGTAGATGTCCTTTAAAGTAGTGCCATCCCACCATTGAGAGGTAGGTAGCACCACCGTTGGAGGTATTCGGGTCAATTCGAGGTTCGGGACATGGTGATCACCAGAGCAATGGGAAGACACCTTAGAAGCTACCCTCATGCCAGGTTCCCGGATCATGAGGACTTACTAAGACATCCTCTACTCGACGATCACCTTTCGAGGCAAGGCAACAGTGAGGCGTACCCTAGGGGTGGTGTGTGATTTGTGTGTCAGATTCAGTTATTTTGTCTTGTCATGTCAAAGTGATCTACGTATTTGTTTTTATTTTTGGCCCTTCATTCTTGCATGCATTTATTTAACAGTTAAAAATTGCGAGAAATTAAAAGTTCTAAACTATTACAAAGGCGCGGGTCCACATTGCCAAAATGTCCAGGACCCGATTTGACAGAAAAATAAAGAATTAAAGTAAAGTGCGAGAAATTAAGTTTACACGGCTTTGGGAGAATTACATTGATATTTAAAAGAAATAAAATAAAATGCGCGAAACAAATCAATAATTGAAAGCGAGGGCGTTGGACCCCTTTTAATGAAATTAAATTATTATTAAATTAATTAAATTAAAAGAAAAGGAAATTGTTTTTTTGAGATTTTTTTGCATTTATGGTTTTAATGAGAAGGATTAATTGAAATTAAAATGCTAACCCTAATTCTAATTGTTTTTTAGTTTATTAAGAAAGTATATTAAAATTTAAACCTAAGATTAAATTAATTATTTACATGCAATTTGATTTATAAAAATACATAATATTTAATTATTAATAATGGTGAAAAAAGGATAAAAGTAATTGAAATAATTAAACCTAATTTCTACAAATTTTTGAGTTAATTAAGAAAATGCTTGAATTAAACCTAATTTAATAGCTAAAATTAATGAATAATATTTATTTACAAAATATTAAAATTAAATAAAAAATGCTTATTTTTGTCTTTTTTCTGATTTTATATTGTTTTTATGTTTTTCATGAAAATATTAAATTAATTAAAAACAATAATTGAAATAAATAAAAAGAATGAAAAAAATGTAAAAGCTTGCAAACCTAGGGGGGGTCTGTCCCCAAATGGAGGGTGAAGTCCAGTAATCAGGCCCATTAAGCCCTTGGCCTGTTTGACTTTTGTTGCCAGCGTGTGGGATGGTTGACTAGTACACATCATGGTCTCTGGATCCTGGCCCTTGATTGAATGCATTGAGACATGTGGACGGCTTGATGTTGTGGATGCATGATGGACGCTAGCACTGAAATTGTATACAAGCATTAATAACAAAATAATATGAAAGGGGTGGGGACCTGGGATCGAACCCAGGTCCTAGAGGTTACCCTTCCTTCGCTTGACCAGTGGAGCCACTTATGCGCGTTTGTACATGAAATAACACACAAATAATATAAAAGAAAATAAGGGTTAATGGAATTTCCGCGCGAAAATTTGAATGGACCAACCAGTCCTAGCCACCTAGTCATCTTCTTCATCGTAATGTTTATTTCCTGAAACATAAAAGATTTAGCGGGGGTTTTGAACCCCCCCAAAATACGCGTTTTCTGATAATAGCGATTAGGCCGTCCGGCCACATAAATTAGGCGCGAGGGTTCTATTGTTTTTGTCCAAGCGCGCTGAATCCATTCATGGCATTATGGTGTTCTAATTTTATGGCTTTTAGAAACGCCCAATTTGGAACTCAAGGAACCCTAGCCTGCATCAATGGTGGAATCGTGTATAGCACATGAAAACTTAATTGAATTATGTAGTTAGCTTCAGAATTAGTCAAGGAACATAAATCAAACATCAAAAATTACTAAAGATGCATGAATCGAGATGCAAGAATGTAAAAAATGTTCTTTACAGGACACCATTGTTCTCACGTTTCTTGGTGTTAGGATGGATGGTTTTGATTTGAAAACCTTCCTTGAAGCCTCAGGAAGGTGATGGAACAAGTCTTTTTGCTTGAATCGACCTGCAACCTAGTTTTCAGTTTCCAATTTTTTTGGTAAAAACTCAAGTTTCTCTATGCTTTTCTGGCGCAGCTGGGCGCTTGTGGGCACGAGGGTTAGCATCCATATATACCTGTGAATGATTAGGGTTAAGAAAATTGATCAAAAAATCCTTGAATTGATGATAAGATATTTGATTTTCCATGCATTAGTTTTCAAATCTTTTTCATGCAAACTTAGTTCAAATCATGGCCAATTAGCAAGATTCTTTCCAAATCTGATTATACACAAAATCTCAAGACTATTTCATGCACAAAAAGATTTAAAAAACCAAGTTTAGTATTTTCCACATATTTAATTTAATTAAATGAATTATTAATAATTAAAAATCCAAGTAAATAAATAAAAATGGTAAAAAACTTCCCTTTGGGCCAAATGGTCGTGCACATGCGTTGGATGATGAATTGTGGAAGAAAAAGAGGCCCATTAGTAATTTTAGGTCATTTGAAGCAATGTTGACTTTTCAAAATATCCAAACATTTCCAGACTTCTACAAAGCATAACTTGCTCAATTTTTAAGCTTTGCTCATGTTCTTGGACATTTTGGAAAGTTCTTTGAGTCCTCTAACCAATGTCTTTGGTCCCATGTCATTTTGATTTACCAATCTCAAGTTATGGCCTTTGACTTAAAGTCCCTTTTTGTTGACTTTTGAAAATGACCTATAATGTTGAACTTGATAACTTTTTGTGAGGGCATTTCTTGGACTTTAAGTATGAAGAGGAGTTGTAGGAAATGTCTTTCTCTTCAAAATGAGCTTTGGATGGAATTTTTCTGATAATCCATGTGAAAGTTATGCCTTGGTCAAGTTACAGTTGACTTTTTCAACTGTCCAAATATGTAAACTTTTGCATCTTGATGCTTTTTGAGCCAAGCTTTGAGAATCATGATCAAGCATTGATCAAATGATGTTTGTGGCTTCAAAATGAGATGTTGACCAAAAATTTGAACTTTTGACTGTCAAATGACCATTTTGCCCCTACAGTTGGCTGTAGTGCAATTAGGGTTTTTGACTGTGAAATTTTGTGTTGTAAGTCTTGAAACTTGGTATGAGGATGCTTGACCATGTTTATAGGCATGTGGGACTTGATTGGACCCTTGGAAACTCCATTTTCTTTGTCAGAACCAAAACCCTAATTTTGACTGTTTAGGAGGCCCTTGAACTGTGCAACCCTTGGGGAATTTTGAAGCATTGACTTGGCAAATTTTGAAGAATATGGGAGGGCAAATTTTGGGGTACAACAGTTGATATGACTGACTTTAGGATCAGCTTGGTATCTTGCACAAACTCCAACTACAAAAGCAATGTCAGGTCTGCTGGCTGTTAAGTACATTAAACTTCCTATCATGCTTCTGTACAGACTTTGGTCCACCTTAACCCCACCTGTATCTTTGGATAGCTTTAAATGAGTAGGTGCAGGAGTCCTTTTGTGACTGGCATTCTCCATACCAAACTTCTTGACAATGTTCTTTGCATACTTGCTTTGAGATAGAAAGATTGAGTCCTCCATTTGTGAGACTTGCAGTCCAAGAAAATAAGTCAGTTCTCCCATGAGACTCATTTCGAATTTAGCCTACATCTGGTCAGCAAAATGTTTAACCATTTGTTCTGACATTCCCTCAAACACTATGTCATCAACATATATTTGAGCTACCATTAACTTCCCTCCTTCATTTTTGACAAAGAGGGTTTTATCCAAGCCTCCTTTTCTGTATCCTTTGTCTGAGAGAAATTTTGTTAACCTGTCATACCATGCTCTAGGAGCTTGTTTCAGGCCATATAGAGCTTTCCTCAATTTGTAGACATGATCAGGGTGGTTTGGATCCACAAAACCTTTAGGATGTTCCACATAAACTTCCTCATTTAAGTACCCATTTAGGAAGGCACTTTTTACATCCATCTAAAATAGCTTGAACTTCAGGAGACAAGCAATTCCCAATAGGAGTCTGATAGATTCCAGTCTGGCTACAGGTGCAAAGGTCTCATCAAAATCAACCCCTTCAACTTGAGTGTATCCTTGGGCAACAAGTCTTGCCTTATTCCTAGTGACAACTCCTTCAGCATCTGATTTGTTCTTATATATCCATTTTGTGCCAATGATGTTTGTTCCCTCTGGTCTAGGAACTAACTCCCAAACTTCATGTTGCTTAAATTGGTTCAATTCATCTTGCATTGCACCAATCCAGTATTCATCAGTTAAAGCCTCCTTAACATTTCTTGGTTCAATTTTTGACACAAAACAAGAGTTTGAGATGATTTCTCTAGATCTTGTAATGACTCCACTGTTAGGATCCCCTATGATGAGTTCTTTAGGATGATCTTTCTGAATTCTGATGGAAGGGATTTTGCTAGCTTCCTTGGATTCAGAGTCTGCTGTAGTGGTGTTAGGAAGGTCATTCTATTGAGTTGGAGTCTCAAAGAATGTCTCAACATTACAAGGGACATCTGTTTCTTCATGATAATCATCAACTATGACATTTATTGATTCCATCATGACTTTGGTCCTGGAATTGAATACCCTATAAGCTCTGCTGTTGGAGGAGTATCCTAGAAATATACCTTCATCACTTTTAGGGTCCAGCTTTCTCCTTTGTTCACGATCTGTCAGAATATAGCATTTACTGCCAAATACATGGAAGTACTTCACAGTTGGCTTTCTTCCTTTCCAGAGTTCATAAATGGTGGATGAGGTTCCCTTTCTCAAGGTGACTCTGTTATGGACATAACAGGCTGTATTCATAGCTTCAGCCCAAAAATGAATAGGAAGTCTTTTGGCATGTATCATAGCTCTGGCAGATTCCTGTATGGTCCTATTTTTCCTTTCTACAACTCCATTTTGTTGAGGAGTTATAGGAGAAGAGAATTCATGACTAATTCCTTCTGAGGAACAGGACTCATTAAACTTACTGTTTTCAAATTCCTTGCCATGACCACTTCTGATTCTGACAATACACCCTTCTTTTTCTCTTTGAATTCTTTTGCACAGTTCTTTAAAAACTTCAAACACATCATATTTTTCCCAAATGAAGTTAATCCAGGTGAATCTGGAAAAGTCATCCACAACAACATAGGCATATCTCTTTCCACCAAGACTTTCCACCTACATTGGTCCCATCAGATCCATATGAAGAAGTTCTAGAACCTTAGAGGTGGTCAGATGTCTTGACTTTGGATGTGACATCCTAGTCTACTTACCAACCTGACATTCACCACAAACTCTCCCTTCATCAATTTGCAGTCTTGGAATCCCTCTGACTGCCTCCATGGATATAATCCTTTTCATTCCTCTTAGATGAAGGTGGCCAAGTTTTTGGTGCCACAGTTTCACCTCTTTTTCTTCTTTGGCAATAGAACACACAGTGGAGTAATTAGTGTTCTCAGGTTCCCACAAGTAACAGTTGTCTTTAGATCTGACTCCTTTCATTATAATTTCTTGTTTTTCATTAGTTATAAGACATTCAGATTTTGAGAAGTTGACCTTGAATCCTAGATCACATAATTGACTGATACTAATGAGATTAGCAGTCAGGCCTTTTACCAATAGTACTTCATTTAGATTTGGAACTCCAGGGAAGTCCAAGTTACCAACTCCTTTGATTTCTCCTCTAGCACCATCTCCAAAGGTCACATAACTAGTGGTGTGAGGTTTAACATTATTGAGAAGGTTCTTGATTCCAGTTATGTGCTTAGAGCACCCACTGTCAAAGTACCAGTCTTCCTTTGCAGAGACTCTAAGGGAAGTGTGGGCTATTAGGGCAGTAGCCTTTTTCTTCCATTGTGGAGTATGTGGTACCTTGTTAGACTTAGGTTTGACACCTGGGTTCTGATTAGGGTATCCATACAATCTGAAGCAGAATGGCTTTATGTGACCAAACCTCCCACAATGATGACATCTCCATCTTTGGTATTTTTTCTTCATATTTCTCTGTTCCCGATGTTGAGTGCTGTGTTGTGACATCTGCTTTGACATTTGTTTATCAGGCCTGATCTTCTTGTCTGCACCAGATTTCTTTGCTACCACAAATCCTAGACCAGACTTGTTTCCCACATTTTGTCCAACCTGAAGGATTTCTTCCAATTTGCCAGTTCCATTTGTCAGAATCTTGACAGATTTGGTCATCTGGTTCAGTTTTGAGTTCAGCATTTGAACTTCCTCTTCTAGATGACTTATAGTTTCAATGTCTGCACTTTTTTCAGCCTCCAACTTTATTATGAGTTTTGTTTGTCTCTCATTTTACAGACAGACTTCAGCACTTCTGATACATAATTTCTTGTATGTATCAGCCAGTTCTTCAAATGTCACTTCCTCATCACTAGTGTCACTTTCAGAGGTACAAACACCAGTTAGTGCAGTAACTAGTTTGGCAGATTCTTCTTCAGAATTACTTTCTGAATCACAGTCAGACCAGGTAACAGACATTCCTTTCTTTTGTTTCTTAAGAAAGGTAGGACATTCAGCTCGAATGTGCCCATATCCTTCACATCCATGACATTGAATTCCTCTACTTTGATTTCCCTTCTCTTCAGACCTTGGTTTTCTGCTGGAGTCATAAGATTTGTTAATGTCAGAAGAAATGTTCTTAACATTTGACCTTGACTTTGGATCCACTCTCTTGATGAGTTTGTTGAATTGTCTTCCAAGCATGGCTATAGCTTCTGAAATACTTTCTTCTTCATCCTCCTTGTTTTCATCTACAGTGTTGGATACAAGTGCTATGCTCTTGTTCTTCTTGTCAACATTTTCACTGATCCCTATCTCAAAAGTCTGAAGAGACCCAATGAGTTCATCCACCTTCAACTTGCTGATATCATGGGCTTCCTCTATAGCAGTTACCTTCATTGCAAATTTTTTAGGCAAGGATCTGAGAATCTTTCTCACCAGTTTTTCTTCTGACATCTTTTCTCCCAATGCTCCTGAGGTGTTGGCAATCTCCAAGATGTTCATGTGAAACTCATGAATGGTTTCATATTCCATCATCCTTAGGTTCTCAAACTTGGTAGTCAGCATCTGAAGCCTTGACATTTTTACTTTGGAAGTGCCCTCATGGGTAGTTTTGAGAGTGTCCCAAACTTCCTTGGCCAGTTCACATTGGTGTACCAGTCTGAATATGTTTCTATCAATTCCATTGAACAAGGCATTTAAAGCTTTGGAATTACCCAGGGCTAACTCATCTTCTTTGCTCCATTCTTCTACAGGCTTCAGACTGATTGTCCCATCTTTCTCAGTTATGGTGGGATGGTTCCATCTTTTGTCAGCAGCTCTCCAAGCCTTTTTGTCCAGTGATTTTAAGAAGGCATTCATACGAGGTTTCCAGTAGTCATAATTTGATCCATCCAGAATGGGTGGTCTGTTTCCAAAAACTCCTTCTTTGTCCATAGTGCCAGAAAATGATATCCCTAGATCTCACCCAGTAATACAGGCAGGGTGCCTGCTCTGATGCCAATTGAAATTCTGGCAGCAGATACTCAATGTCACAGTGAATGTTATGACACCGTATCTGACTTTCTGTAAGACAGTAAATAAAAACAGTAAAGAACACAATCAATTGTTTACCCAGTTCAGTGTGAAACAACACCTACTATGGGGGCTACCAAGCCAGGGAGGAAATCCACTATAAGAGATATTAATTCAGGAACAAACCAACCAGTTTATCTCCTTCACTTAAGACCTACCCAATGCAACTTCAATCTAAGTTCAACTTAAACCTGAGTTCCTACTCACTTCCCCTCAATCACAGCAGTGACACTTAAACAATTGACTAATGAAATAATGAAGACACTCTTCAGAACATACACTTGATTATGCTTCACAGCTTTTAATCAAGTAACACAAACACTCATGCTTCACAGCTTTGAGTGATACATAAACCTATCTTGACTTTGCTTCAAATCTTTAGTCAAGAGACACAAACACTCTTGCTTCAAAGCTTTGAGTGATACACAAAACCCTTACAATCAAAACCTATTCCAAGTCACTTATCACAATGATACTTGCTTGGATTATAGCAGTTAAAACTATACAGCTCCTAATTGATCTTCTGTCTTAGAGAGTTGATTTCCAATCAGCTTTCCTGTTGAATATATATGCAGTTGTTTCTTCAGTTAGGGCTTCCACGAAAAGCTAGGGTTAATTAGGGTTAACCCCAAGACTTGGTCACAATAATTTATCAACCAGATTAGGGTTGATCTAGGTTAACCTAAAGTCCACGTGAGATTCTGTTCTGGAAGGAATGAACCAACTTCCTAAAAAATCTCAGAATTAACCAAACTGCATAACTGTTAGATCAGTACAGGATGTCTTAACATTTGTTATGACATCCGAATTCCTGTTTACTGATTTTGGTAGAAAGATATAAATGTGATCATTGCATAATGCTCAGATACACACTCATAAACAGCAGCTACTGTATGCCATACTTTTTCTGCATAAAGTACCTAATAATCCAGAATGTTATGACATCAGTCATGACATTCACACACCTGGTTTTTCCAAAAATACATGCCAATAACTAAACACTTACAAGTGTAATGAAGTGTTTTTGAAAACTTGTTTGTAAAGGAGTGTAAGTGTGAGAAAAAGTTTGTTTTAATTGAGCAAGTACTTAAGAACTAATCTACCTACTCAAAAAAAATCGTTATATGCTTGTTTCCTTTAGACAGCGTTATCCCACTATTAGTGAGTAGGTAGCACCGTCGTTGGAGTTAGAGGTTCAATTCGAAAAGGGACGTACGGTCACTAAAGCAATGTTAGGACGTCTTAGTAGTAACCCTAATGTCTTAGATCATTTATCCGAGGCAACACTATCCGAGGTAACCTTTCCGAGGCAACTTTGATCTTTGGACAAAAGGAAGACCACTAAAGCACCCTATACTCAATTACCGTTTACCGAAGGCAACCAAGTGGGAGTGTACCCTAGGAGTGTGCATGTGCGAGTGATTCAGTTTCATATTATTTATCTTTACACATGTTTAGGGTTATCTAACTGTTTTAAAGTTTTTTCATACATTCTTGTCATGCATCCTAATATCATACATCTAACAGTCAAATATTTACGGAATTTAAAATGCAGAAATTAAACTACGCTATTACAAGGATTCAGGTATTTACATAGCCAAAAACAACCCCTTTGAAATTAAAGCGAAAAATGTAAATAAACATCCTAATTAAACTATTATAAACTGTAGGTAGTTACATCAATATGATAAATAATAAAAATAAAGCGCGCGAGAAAAAGTAAGATCGGGGCAAATAGTCAGATCTGGGCCCAAAAAAGATGAGGTCCACATTGACTTGTGAGATCCTGTGTTGCATGTTTGACTATGGCTCATGGTGTTCCCTCTTGGATGGCCATCAGATTTGGCCTCAAGACACTTGGAATGATTGATGATGAGAACTTATGGTGGACCCCTGATTGGTAAGCACGCTGGATCCTGAAAAGGAAAATAATATGGAGAAGTTGGGGGACCTGGGATTCGAAACCAGGTTCTGAAGAAATTTCCAATGCCACGCTTACCACTACACCATTTGCTGCTTGTTGTACATAAGCTAAATAATAATAATAATATATAAAATAAATAAAATAATAAAATATTCTGCGCGAAATTCAAACGGCCAAATCAGGTGAAGCCACGTCTTCGTCTCCTTCCTCTCTTTGTGGCTAAAAGTTTAGGAAACTATACCTATGGACAACATCCGTCGCTACAAACCTGTGCATTCTCAAAATTAACTGTGAGCAAAATAAATAAAAACTAGGGCCACCAATCGATTCGTCTGGACCTCCTGAGTGTAATGGTGGCCCTCTCATGGTCTAATTTAGCCTGCACAGAAAACTCCCAAATCGAAGCTGTAAACCCTAGTTATGGTGAAACTTCAAACAAGCCATGAAAACCCAATTAAAGAATACAGAGAGCTTGCAAACATGATTGTGATCAAGAATATACAATTATTTTATGCTATATGCGCAAGAATAATGCTATTCGATTTCAAGAAAAGAGATATGCCGTGAGCGACTTACAGTGAGATATAGGGCTCGAAAATGCTTGGTATTGATTGCTTTGGCTTTCTGAGACTCCCAGGAATCGATTGGGATAAGCAAAGAGTCTTGTATTGGCCTCTAAGTACAAATTCGATTTACCACTTTGCTTGATTTTTTTAGTTTTGATTCTTGTTCATGTGCCTGTTTCTAACCTCTGTTTTAGGTCTGCCTCGCTTCTATATGTATCAAGGAATGTATTAGGGTTGATAGCTGATCTCAATCTTCCCCCATCAATGATTTGGATTCTTGATTTGATTCACTTTGAAAACTTTCCAAAATTGGCCTATTTCTATCTTTTTGTACACACCATGCCTTGATACGAATTTGAATGTTTGCTAGCTGTATAATAAAACCCGAATCATGTAAAAAATCTTTAGTTTTCAATACTTTGGATTTTATATGATTTATTTTGACTAAAATTGATTTAAATAAAATAAAAATCAAAATAAATAATAAAAACATGATAATGACAAGTGGCAAGGACTAGAGCTCGTGGACTATGTTGCCAACTCAAAACAAGTGAAAAGGATTGGGCCCATTTGGCAAAATTTGGAGTTTTAGGCATAGTTGACTTTTGGCAATTTTGCAAAAAAGGTCAACTCCACCAATGTATAACTTACTCAATTTTGACTCTTTGGAGGTGTTCTTGGACTTTTTAGAAAGCTTGAGATGTCCTCTAATCTACCATTTTGGTCTCATCTCATTTTGATATTCCATGCTCATGTATGAAGCTTTGACAAAAAAGGTGTTTTTGTTGACTTTCCAAAATGACCTATAATGTCCAAATTCATAACTTCTTGTGAGTTCATATTTTGAACTTGGGAGGTGAAGATGGATTGTAGGGCTTCCTCTTAAAAATGAGCTTTGGATGGTTAATTTCTGATAAAGTATGAGAAAGTTATGCTTGGTCAAAGTTGAGTTGACTTTTCCTACAAAACCCTAATTTAGCAACTTTTGAGTCTTGATGAATTATGAGCAATCCTTGATGAATCATGATCAACCCTTGATAAAATGATGAAATATACTTCTAAATGAGGATGTTGATCAAAAATCTTGAAGTTTGACTGTATGTGGGTCACAGTTGACTTTTTCCCTAACACAGTCGATTTTTAGGCCTTTGAGCAATTGACTGAGCAAACTTCCTTTGCAAGGCTTGAAACTTGACATGGATGATCTTGGGGAACATATTAGGACATTGGTGAGAATTTGGGATCACTTGGACTCAAGTATCTTAATGCAACATGAAACCCTAATTTGAGGTAGATTGCCTTAGGAAAGAGCTTGTTTGGCCAACCCTTGGACTACCTTGAGCAACTTGAGTATCATTCTTGAAATGTTTTGAGAAATATGGGAGGGAAAAAATTTGGGTACAACACAAGGAAATGGTGATGGTACGGAGGGAGGTGGTCGTGTCTGGACCAACTTTTTCTGAATCAATGCTGGTAATAACTCTGTATAGCTCATAGGAATAGGGTCATAACTCTCCCTTCTCTGATTAGACCCTTGATTCCCCTGCTGGGACGGTCTCTGATAAGCAACGGTAGTTGGAGTGGCATTCATAACAGGAGTAACTGAGGCGACTTACTGATGACGCTAATAATTCCTTCTAGGAGCATTTACCCTTCTCTCTTGCATAACAACATTTGCATCTCCCTCTTTATTCTTGGTAAACCCATAAGATGGATTCTTCGCACCTCCAGATCCTTCACTCTTTGTCAAACGGCCTTCTCTTACAGCCTCTTCTAAGCGGATACCCATTCCTACCATCTCAGTAAAGTCACTTGGTGCGCTTGCTACCATCCTTTCATAGTAGAAAGCACCCAGCGTCTTCAAGAAAATCTTAGTCATCTCGTTCTCTTCCATGGGAGGAATCACTTGGACGGCTACCTCACACCATCTCTGCGCATACTGTTTGAATGATTCCCTGTATTTCTGAACCATGGCCCTAAGTTGATCACGGTCAGGTGCCATGTCCATGTTGTACTTGTATTGTTTGATGAATGCTTCTCCCAAATCATTAAAAGTATGGATATTGGCGCTGTCCAAACTCATATACCACTTCAACGCAGCACCGATCAAACTATCCTGAAAAAAGTGAATCAACAGATGCTGATCATTAGTATGGGTACACATTCTCCTTACGTACATCACCAGATGAGCACGAGGGAAAGTGTTTCCCTTATACTTCTTAAACTCCGGGACTTTAAACTTAGCAGGTATCTTAACATTCGGGACCAAGCATAACTCATTCAGATTCTGCCCAAATAGCTCTTTTCCCCTGAGGGCCTTCATCTCTCTCTAACTCTTGTCAAAATGCTCTTGAAAATCATCCATTCTGTCATAAAGGCCCAAGTCTTCACTCGGTGTAGGGAAAGCATGACACACATCATCATTAACAAACAGAACCATATTCACCGAAGGAGGCGCAGCAGGAGGAGCATGCACCACAAGAGGTGCTGGAGTAACAATAGTCTGAACCACTGGAGCATATTGAGGACCAAGATTGAAACCTTCAGGTGCAAAATTCTCTGGCATTCCCCATGGATAACCTTGAGGCATGTGATTCTGAACAACAGCCGGAGTAGCAGATACGGGAACAGTCGGAACTTTAGTAGTTGCCCTTGTTGGTTGAGGTTGAACACTCGGTGGCTGATTCTGAGCAGCCACCAGAGCTTCCATTAGAGTAGTCAAATTGGCCAAGCCAGCCTTCAAAGCAGAAACTTCTTCGTGCAGCTCGCGATTCTCTTGTTCTAAGTTGTCCATCTTCTTTTTGAAATTAGCCCGAGTGTTGTAGTGATGAGTCAGCTTGCTGAACGAAGTAAAGAATCTTGGTAAGACACCTGGGTATGCATAACACATTCAAGAAACATGTGCAATATGATGCATGATATGCAATGCACATGATTACTTTTACTTTGTTATTTAATATTTCAATGGATTTAAGGTTTATAGACATATTGCAAACATCAAAATAATGATTCTTTTGAAATACCGAAAATATTTTATTATAATAACTCCAAAATGGATTACAAGTTTCAATGATCCCAAGTACAAGATGAAAATAAAATCTAAAACCCTAAGAAGTAAAACTGATGGAGATCACTCTATACGCTGGCGCTTCCCCGTGAGCTTGGCAATCTGAGCCTTCAACCTCTGGTTTTCTTCCACATGTCTGATAGCAACCTTCTTTCAATCATCTGAATCAGGAAGTGAGTGATCAACACCTGATTGAGGATTAGGAGAAAATAAATCCCCTTGCCTCTCCATAGACTCTACCGCTCGACTCTCAAGGATCTCAATCAAGTCGTCTTTCTCCATCAGGTCTGCTGTGTAGGAACTCTCTAAAGTTTTGGACTTGTTCTTCCAAGCATCCCTTTCCTGTTGCATCCTAACCAAAGCAAGCTGTAGCTCTTCCAGATCATCTAATAAGGGAGGAGTGGTCTTCACAAATAGATCAGGCATGGGTGTCTCTAGGGTATACAGCATCTTTAACTGAATAGCTCTCGATCGGACCCACTGAAGATATGGCTCCAAAGAAACAACACCCCTAGTTCCCAAATCCTTCCTACTCTTTTTATAAATGTGACGCCAGGCCTTCGCAATCTGCTCCCTAGCTTCCCTATGGTCTTACCCTTCCTTCAGAAAGAAAGTACTCAAATGAATACTATTTGGTTTATCCCTCATCGGATAACCAAGCTGTCGCCGTGCAAGAACAAGGTTATAGTTAATTCCTCCCTTTATACCAAGAAGAGGTACATTTTGGAAACTACCACAACTGTCAATAATCTTTATATCCTGGTAAGCTCGATGATACCAATCAATATCCAAGTGAGTAAGTGCCATGATCTTAGGAGCCCAATGGGGTTCCTTCTTGACATCCCAAAAAGCATCAGACTGAGGCATATGAGAGATAAACCACCGGTATAACAGAGGCGTGCAACAGATAATCATTCCCCCATGATAAGAATTCTGAAGATGAATAAAGTAATAAGCATCACCCAACAGTGTAGGAACTGGGTTTCCAATCATGAAGATCCTGATAGCATTAATGTCAACAAACTTGTCCACATTAGGAAATAAAAACAACCCGTAAGCAAGTAGAGCAAAGATGGCCTCAAAAGCAACTGTACTCTTCATTTTGGCAAAGTAACGAGCTTTCTCCAATAAGAACTGAGTTGGTAATCCTCTAATCCCTCCTTTAGTAGTCATATGGGCCTCCACCTCAGACTTCCCTATATGAATCAAAGTAGCAATCTCATGTGGTTTTGGCTCACCCTCTAAACCAGTAAAAGGAACACGATCAGTAACAGGTAAATCAAATAGATAAGAATACTCCTCCAGTGTAGGCATCAACTGATAGTCGGGAAAAGTAAAGCAATGATACATCGGATCATAGAACTGGACCAAGGTCGAGAGAATACCCTCCTTCATCTTCAGCTTCATGAGAGGAATAATGGACCCATACTTCTTCCGAAAGTCTGCAGGACACTCGATATCGGGAATTAGACTGATCAACTCATCTATCTTGGGATCCTTGAAACTGTACTTCCCGGTCTTTCTCTTTTCAGAATCCATGGTTAAAAAGTACTTGAGATATTCACAAATAGTCAACCTTTAAATCCCTTGAAATATGGTTTCTCCAAAAGATGTTTATGAGTGCATGGATGCATGATGCAACAATCACACACAAGATCACACATATAGGGTTCATAGGTTCAACGTCACAAGCATGAGGTCGAAGGTACTACCCCTAAGGTGTCGGTCTAAAGCTATCACCTGTCGAACAAGGTTCTAAAGGTTCCCAGAGTCTACATCCTTCCTTCGGATATTACCAACTTCCAAATTAACTCGGTAATTAGTAATATTCCCAAGAAAGACTCGTCCAAGTGTAGTATCGCGTGACAACTATTTCCGAATTACTCCGTCATAGCTTCCGAACTACACCTAAAAGGCCAAGATAGGTTTGGTATTCTACGGTCCTCAGTTTCAGCAGGATCTCAGGTCGAAAGCAGTACATCTTCCTGATTACTCGATAAACGACACTACAGTCAAAGGGGCCTCCACTGAGTGGGGGATCTCATGCCTCCTTTTTGGGATTACTCCCTCAAAGTTAACATGACTATACCGCCCGTCCTATCTTAAAGTTTGCCCAAGTCCGGGTATAGGACTTATGAGTATCACCAAGCACCCTGAAAACCAGGAAAATCCAGACAAACATACATATAACATATAACACATAAACAACAATACCACATATACAAATATAAACAAAGATAGGCTTAACCCAATTAGGGATGGACTAACAAGAGGTCAATCTCTCCCCATTGAAGTCGCCATTTTTCTGTAGCGGTAGAAATGTTCAAAGACTAAGCCATTGGATTGAGTAGACTTTATACAAATCAAAATAAAAATCGCCACCGCACTTTATTGTTTCCAAAGGAATGGGAAAAGAGCGAATAACCCAAAAAGAGGGGGAAATATTCAAGGTAAGGGGGTTGTTTATGAAAAGGGAAGGTATTAGCACCCTAAACATCTACGGTACTCCGCAGGAGCCTCTTTGTAAAATCTGTATATTTTGGATATAAAAAACTGTTGTATATAAATGGATGGTGGAGGTGAGAAAAGAAATATATTTTTTATAATTTTTGCACCCGCCGCAGTTGTGAACCTTTAGTGCTTACGTACCACCATTCGTGCAATAGGGGACCAGGGTACACGTAGTTCCTCTTTTAAAAATTTAAAACACAAATGTGTTGGTTAATTTTATAAGATAAAACATCATCGTCATTGTCCGTGTGGAAAACACACTTACTACCCACAATCATGAGAAAGGAGAATTTGCATCATCTCAAAGTGGAGGATATGGCTTGGATTTCAAAATCAATAATGCCTACTCAACACCCAAGTGGAAAATATATCTCTTTACTACATGTTGTAGAAGTATAGTTGTTTGCATCACTACAAGGATTGACAAGAGCCTAATCTTTTGAGAAAATTTTAAAGGTAAAAAGCCAAAGTGGCAAAATGGTTTGAAATGAGATTGATTGACTTTTAGTCTTATCACAAAAAGATGTCAAGGTATTATTAAGTTGGTTGGAGTTTATTTATGAAAACATTTTGAAAATACGTGGACCTGAGTCCAAGTTTATTATGAAAATAGTTCAAGTTTCAAAACAAGAAGAGTTTTCAAAAGGAGAGAGAAGATTTTGAAATTAAAGAAGATGGGAGGAGAAGAAGAGACTATCCTAAAGCATAAGGTAAAAGCTAGGGATAAGAACCATGTAACCAACAAAAAGCCACTACTTGACATTATGAGCCAAGATAGAATTCCCATTCTTTGGATTGAAACCAAGAAAGCAAAGATACTAGACCTCTTGAGAGAACCAAACTTCAAGTGTATTAAGTCTTCACAAAAATTGGGCAGAGTAACGATTGTATATGGGTGAATTCCAGATTACAAACAGAGTATGTAATCACAAAAAACCTGCACACAAAAACAAACAAGCAACCCAATGTCTTGAGGTAAACCTCAAGAACTCCAGACAAAATAATCAGATAAGATCACAAGGTCTCTAAGATAGGCCAAGGTTTCTAATCCTAAGTTCAAGAAAAAAAATACCATGCTCCATAATGCCAAGGATAGTAACCAAATAGTCCAAGTACCATTAAAGATTTTTTAGGGCTTATATTGATTATTAAGTATCTTAAGAAAGGAAAATAAAAGCTCAAGTGAGCAAAGTAAAAATGGCGAGAAAATAAATGCTCAAATGAGAAAAGATGAAAATGGCATGAAATGTAAATGCTAAAAGTAAATAGTACATAAAGCATAAAAAAGAATAAAAGCATAAGGTAAAACAAGTTAATAATTAGTGGTTAGTTGGATGATCATCTTGAAACTTGCATTTGGAACTCATTAGAGGATTAGTAGAACCAAAGCCTCTACACAACAAGTTGCATTTGCTTTTTGTCAAGTATATCATCCATTTGGAATTCTCATAAGTACCATTTAATGATCAACGCTGTTTAAGTGATCCGCGTTGACCAAAGGTGTTATAGATCCATTAGAGGATTGGTAGAACCAAAGCCTCCACACAATGAATCTCAAGGTTATTAGATCAAAGAGATCAAATTAACATACTCAGGCTTACAATCATAAGTTTGGGCCATGAATGATCATTTATTCGAATTGAGACAAAATTTAGAGCTATGTTAAGCAATCGTAAGTAGACTTATATAGAAGTCGCACCTATTTTGAGGACGGTCAATAGCAATTTATGCACCATTTGTTTTGAGACATGATATAGAGATCATGCTCCAACAACATCTAGTGCAATAAGAAAGGGATGAGATGAAGAGGGATGGGGAAAAAAATACACAAACCACATTTGAATTAAATTTTAATCAAACTATTATTAAAATCATTCATCCATTTTTGTGGAGTTAAACTCAACACCATGGATCCAATGATGTTAATAAAGTTCATGATCCAAAATCTAACCCAAAATCAGCAAGAAAATAGTCACAAAATAATATCACATTTAATATATACAAAAAAAAGATTTTAAAAATGTCTTAAAAGTAGAAAATGATGAGAAAAATATCAACTATGTTCAAATTAATCAAGAAATAAAAAGTAAGACCATAGAAAAATCAGAAAAAGGCTCAAATAATTTTACAAATTTTTTGGTAATTTTTTTAAAGTCAGAAACTATTTTTAAAATTAAAATAAATGGATAAAATAAACAAAAAATGGTAAAAAATAGTAAAGTCAGAAACAAAAATAAAATAAAGTCACCAATATTTTTCACAATATCATTGGATCATTCCATAATTTTTTCAGAATTCTAAAATGTATAAAAATATTTTTAAACATTTAAAACAAATCAAATAAGTTTAAAATTTATAAAAAATACCAAAACATAAAATTAAATTGTGAAAAAATAAAAATCAAAAAGAGAATAATAAAAAATATTTATCATAATTTTTTCAGATTTTTTGGACTAAAAATGAATTTTCTATGATTTTTTGAAATTTAAAACAATTAAAATATAAAAATCAGAAAAATAAAATAAAAGTAAAATATGTGGACCATTGGATGAGAGTCAAAACGCGTTAGTAATCAAATCCAAGGGATCTGGCGCGTTGTGCATATCATGGTCATTAGTGAATAATGTACAAAATCATTAATTAAATCAGATTTGAAAAATACAGATGACGCGCCTTCATTAGTTGGAAGATGACACGTTGGTCATCTTCAACCTTCAGCCTTCACGAATTGCATGTCTCTCAAACTGTAAAATCAGAAGCTCAGACCTATGCCATTCGCTTCGTCTCTTCAAGACGAAGACAACCACACCCTCGCGCCAAATTTATATAAACTGTAGCTCAAGTAATTTGGAAGGAAAGTTTTGAAAAGGGACTTGAAATTTCATGGTCAAAACGTGTTTCCAGTAAAAGGTAAGTGTTGCGACTAGAACCAAGGCAATTAGAGAAACACAATGATATCAGAGTTTTGAAAAATTGATGAAGGAATCTACCTATTGAAGTTGAGTTGTAGAGCTCTGAAACTGGACTTCTATGGAGCAATATAGAGCACGGTTCTTGAATGTAATTATGTGGTTAGATTCAGGGAAGATCAAGGAAGGTGAATTGATGGAAAAATTGGATTGAAAAAGGCTCGAGAATGGATTTTGAAGTTACAGAAAATTGAGTTATGGAGCAAGTTTGGCAGGGTGATTATGGCTATCCAAGCTTGGGAAATTGAATGGGCTAGTTCATGTATTTATAGGAGAAGCGAATGGGATCAAAAGGAAGAGTGAATGATTCATTTTGGAGGGAATTCTTGCAAACCTGATGCACGAGTGAAGTGTGATCCAAACTTCATCAAAACTCATCCAATTCTTGCGTTTTGATGCACTAATCCACTTGGGAAAGTTGGCTAATCATGTTTAGACCCAAAACACGTGTTAATTTGAGGTTTAAAGGTTGTAACATGAAATTCGAATTCTGATTTGCAAGGAAACTTCAATTCCAAGTTACCATTTTTGAAACTCTGGCATTCTCAGCTCAAGGGGTCTCAAGGCATGATTCTTGATGCTTTAGAAAGATGAGGTTACAAGCTTTGCAATGGAAAAAGAATGGAATCAAATGGACGCTTGAGCTGAAAGTTGCATTGAGTCAAAGTTGAAGAAAAAGGGTTGACTTTCCATACTTAGAAATATTTCAAACTCTTCTTCAAAAATGACCTATAATATTTTGCATCCAAGCATGGCCTTCCACTTAGAATTTGCTCTTGACCAAAAAATATGGAATGAAGTAGATATCTTGAATGAAATTTTGAAACTTGAACCACTCAAAATCTCCAAAAATTAAGTAAGTTATGACTTGTTGAAGTTGGCCAAAAATCATGAAATGACCTATAATCTTTTGCATTTTTAAGGCAACCTCCATCCATTTTCCCACTTTGAACATAAAAGAATGTACTCAAGGTGATGATAGTTGACCAAGTTATGATTAATTGAAGTTACTTATGTAAAATTGTGGATTCATCTGGATGACTTGTAATCTTTCTTCTTCACCAAGTTTCTTCCACATGAAAACTCCTTGGAACTTTTGAAGTGATTTGTTGATAACCCTTTGAAGAGAAGGATGTCTTTGTAATCACTCAAAAATACCAAAAGGTGAGCAAGATATACTCCTTTGAAGTTCAAAACCCTAGCTCCAAGATCAAGAAAATGCTTTGGAGAACTTTGACAAGTTTGAACAAACTTCTTGTACCAATATCCTTGCTTTGTGAATAAAAGTTGTTGAGGATGATAATTTGAACTCTTAGCCACCAAAACCACTTCCATATCTTGAATTTTGAGAGAAATATGCTCTTGTGACCAATAGGAACAAGGCCTTGTCCAAACATGACAACTTCTCCAATCAACCCCTTGTACTTTTGAGTCAAATCTAATAACCTTGAAATGTGATGAACCAAAGTAACCTTGCCATGTCAATCCTCCAAAAACCAATCCAATGGTGAGGTTTTAACTTCTCAAGCTATATTGACTAGGGCATGGAAATAAACTCATGAACCCATGGGGTAACTTGTTAAATCTCATTGCCCCTCACCTACATGGATAACAAGCAAGACAAACCAACATTGAATTTTATTAGTTAAATTAAGAAAACAAAACAACATTCATGATCACAAAAGGAACATAAGTCAAGGTGCTTGGTAATCCCTCAAAAGGAGCAAAACTCAAAGTAGGGAGGGGAACCAAGAATCCTAGTGCGATCTTGTTGTGAGTGAATCAACATGGTATGATGAAGGGATCTTAGGGGCAAAAATTTGGGTACAACACATTGCTAAGGCATCCCTACATTCGAGGGACACAACCATTATTTCCGAGGCAACCAAGTGGAGTAAATCCTAGGAGTGAACATGTGCAAGTGTATTTTTTCAGTTAATTATCTTTGCATAATTAGGGTTTTCTACTGTTTTAATTTCATTTATCTTTTTCATGCAAGCCTATTTTCCATACATCTAACAATTAAATAGTTGCAGAAATTAAAAGCGAGAAATTAAAATCCTAACTATTACATGGCTTTGGGCAGATACATAATTATTTTGACTGAAAATAAAATGCGAAATTGAAATACTATTTACATCTATTACAAACTCAGAGTAGTCACAAATAATAAAAAAGGAAAATTAAAAACGTGTGGCAAATTAAATGCGAGAAATAATTAGACGACCTAAAAATCTAAGTTGAGAAAATATTTATGTTATTTTTTAAGGAAAAATTAGGTTAAATATAAAATTAAACCCTAAATCTAATTATTTTGAATTATAATAAAAAGACCTTAAATTACCCTAATTTAATTAAACTAATTAATTAATAAAATATTTTTTATGAAAAAAAGATTTTTTTGATGATTTTTGGTGATTTTTTGATTAAATGAAAAAAATAATTTTTTTGGTGTTATTAAAGAAAAATATAATTAATAAATAAAAGAAAAATAATTAAAAATAAAAAGAGTAAGAAATTGGGCCTGTCTAAGCATCCAGGGGGTGTGTTTTGGAATTTTGTCCAGGCCTATTATGTTGAGCCCATGTCTGCGTGAGATCCAGTGTGGAACAAGCTAGGAGGTCCATCGTGTGGCTTCTCCCCCAAGGCGTTAGATCTGGCGTTGTTTGATTTGATGGTAATGAGTTTGAGGCGTATGGTGATCTCCTGGTGGTGAAGCGCACTGGATCTATAATAGAATGTCAAGAAAATAACAAAAGCATATGCCTGGGATCGAACCCAGGACGTTTGCTTCACAGGCGCGCTCTCCCACCATCTGTGCTAGCTGTTCTATTTGTAATTATAATTAAACAAATAAAATATAACTGAAATAAAGTGCATTGCCCAGAAATACGCGCCAATTTCAAATGGGCCAGTAGGACGCTGCCATGCCTTCATCTTCTTCCCAGAAGTGTCATTTTTGCCAACAGACTTTTACCTACGGACATGTCTGTTGTACCCCAAAATTAGCCCTCTCATTTCTCAAAGGATCACCCTGAACCCTCAGGTTTGCTTCCATCCAATTTCAAGCTTTGAATTACAAATTTTTCAAGAAAGTCATTCACAAGGGCAAAATGGTCATTTGCACACTAAAAAGTCAAACTTTGACTTTTGGATCAAAATCAAGTTTCAAGAATCATATTTCAGCAAGACATGTTAAAATATGAAGTTTGTTGCATTAAGAAAGTCAAAAGTCAAATTTGCTTTTGGAAAAGTCAAATTTCTAAATACTTAGAATTTTTTCTAAGTGTTTAAAAAATATGACAAGCTCAGAACTTCTGTTCAGATTATCACCATGATGCAAGCTGATTCTAGATTAACTTCTAACACAAGAGTTATGGACTCAAATAAGATCTGAAACATTACAGAACAAAACTTCTCCTAGAAATGCTGGGATTTCAAGTTATGACTCCTCAAAAGACACGTCCATGAAGCTGAAGCACTCAACAAATTCTAGACAGTTCCAAGACAGAGTTTGGTTACAACTTCCGGGCCAGTTTTCACAAAGATTCAGTCAGAGTTTGCAAGGGTAGTTCAAAAAAGGTTTACAAAGCGTGTTGCAAGCTTCCCGGAAAGTCTGAGATCTCCTTCAGAACATGCTGGAGCAAGGAGATACAAAGATCATAAGTTAGATATCTATTCTAAGTTACACTGAAGCTGAACTTCTGATTCAGAATTAAGAAATGATGCAGAATCTCATGTTGCAAGATTTCTGGTTTGATAAATATCATCATCATTTAATGCTCACAACCACTTTTGAGTCTTTATCCAAAAGATTTCCCCACGTGTGGCATATGAGTACCTTTACTGTCTTGGAAAAGCAAACTTTTATACAAAAATGTGCTGGGCCCATACGCTGCTTTTGCTTTTAAGGCTACCTTTCCTTAATTCCTCCTTACAAATCCAGCTTAGGCACTGCTAAAGCTGCTGACCACCATACCTATTTGAACTTACTTCAAGAGCAAGTCAGCGCCTAGCTTATGATGGTGATGCCCCTTGATCTCTCAAAAACTACTAAACCTTTGTCTATAAATTATACCTCATTGGCAACTGTAAAAGGGTCGAAAAATTGAGAAAGAAAAAGCCTTGAACCCCTGCTAAAATTCCAAGAATCTAAAAACTGCAAACACAAAATACAAAACCTGTTAACTTTTGATTTCTTGCATTGAAACTCCTTTTTTATCAAGTGTTTATTGACCAAAACCGTCCATACAGTTTCTGATTCAATATCAGAAGCTATCCTAACTTCTGTGTTCAGACTATAACACACTCTTCATCAAACTTCACCTCAAGAAGTCAGAACTTTACCCCTTGGTTGTTCCAAAATTTTTTCTAATCATTCATTGCCCAAGTTGAAAGCTTCCAGCCTGCTGAACACGTGAAGGAGCTGCTCAGAACATCACCAGCGTTCAGAACCAGACTCCAGCTCATAGAACATTTTCCAGCTGCAAGGTAAGCTTTTGCTGACTCTCATCATATTACATAGGCATTGTCAGATTTGCATGTTTAAAAATACAATGTAGACATCATGATTCTGATGTTGTACGTATTCTGAGGTTTCACGTATTTGTATGCCTAAGTAGGGAGTAAATTAGTTCAGAACTTTTTAAGGAAATTAGGATTGGCAAATTCATGCTTGCCTATGATTTATAGTTCTGATATCTCTTGTTTCTGAAACACTATTAAACCTGCCATAATTGTTATATGCGCATCTTCTGTTCTATTGAGAAATGACTAAGTTGCTGATGTTCTGACTAGCATGGAGAGTGAGACTAAGTTCTTCCAGTGGTATCAGAACTTCTGAAATCTTCTTTGTTCCCAGCGGACCCAGAACTTCTTACTTTACCTATTTCTACTAATATGATCTCTGTTTTGCAGCACACAAGAGTCAGAACTTCTGATCTCTTTTAGTCAGCAATGCGCTGATTCTGTTTTTTTTCCTTACTACTTTTGCTATCACTTCTTATTTCACTAATAAAAAACACCAAAAAAAACATTTTACATTTTACATGCTTTATTTTATTTCTTAAAACAAAAAGATCAAAAATATTTTCTTAAACAAGACTTATCTCTTTTCTGAAACAAAACAAGTTCATTTCACATTTTCTTGTACGTTCTTATCCATTCAATGTGGTTGTAATAGTAACATAGGATTTAATTTTATTTTTCATCCCCCCATTTGTAAATTTGTATCCCCATCCCCCAAATGATGTAATAGCGTAGAATTTTAATTTTCGCAACTTATCGCTTTAATATATTTGTTAGTAATTAGGGTTTATATGGAAAGACTAAAATTAACAAGTAGAAAAACCCAAATTCAAGACAAAAACGAGCATGAAAATGATACACTTGCACACAAGCACCCCTAGGGTAAAATCCACTTGGTTGCCTTATAAATGGCCATATTATGCATGTGAGGTATCTTAGCAAAAACAAGCAAATACAAGATCATAATCCCTCGATGACGCTATCTAAGTTGCCTTACAAATGATCTTAGTCCCTCAAAAAGAATGCTAAGATACCTTGCAATATTGCTAATCATGGTTATACGATTACCCACGCCTGTCTCGTTTACATCCAAAGATAGGTTTTCTTACTAAATCAATGGTAAGACAACAATGTCAAAGGAAAAGGAAATGAACAAGAAAGACATTTGAGTAGGTAGATTGCTCCTAATTACTTGCTTCATTTCAAAACAAATGTCCTTTCTATTTTCAAAACCATCACATACACTTTCAAACATCTTACAAAACTTGAAAACATTCTCAAAAGACCAACACTTTGTATACATTCTTACGAATGAGAATCATTACAAAGTTTGCCTAAACAATGGCCTCTTTACAAAATACTTTCAAAAACCCATACAAAGCATAATTTCAAACAAAAGCAAGTGATCTAGCGAGTAACTGAGAGCCCATGGAATTCCATGGGTGAAAAGGGTTCTAATACCTTCCCTTTTCATAATCTACCCCCCGAACTTAAGAAATAATCTCAAAGGTCTTTCCTGTGCTTTTTCACCTTTCCTTTTGGATAAAAGAAAAGTCGGTGGCGACTCTTGCTAACCGCAACATTTGCGATCAAACGCAAAACACTCAAGTCAGTTCTCCCGCCGTATCACAGAACTGGCGACTCTGCTGGGGAAAATTCTAAAAGTGGGGTTACCTTAGGGTTAGATCACATTTACTTGCTTACATTGTTTGACTCGTGTGCTTTACATTATGGTTCTTTGTTTGGGTTTGAATCCTCTACCCGGATTTTGGATACATTATAGGTAAGTAGCAATACGTTGTGGAAACTGTGCGGGGTATACTGACATGGTCTAAGCAATAGCTACATTAGTGCGACATATTTATGGGTACCGGTAGCCTTTGAGTTAATCAAAGAGAATACGGGGTCGCTGAGTGATGTCATGAAGCACTAATGAACTTTTAGAGCCTTTACTTGACCAACTTGGCCTTTAGGATGTAGTGAGATGACCGAATTTGGTGCAGTCTGAAGTTGGTAGATATTCGATACTACACTCATTGAGGTTTGGTTTCTTGGGGGATATTTCGGTCGCCATTAAAGAGGCTTGTGCTGAAACAATGACCAAGGAAACAAACCAGTGATATTGAGCTCCTTAGAACCCAATTACTATTACTAGGACAGGTTTAAGCCAACTATACTTCAAGAGGGTACTTACCTATAAAACTCCATGCAAGCCTAAACCTAAGGATTTGTTTGTGTTGTTTGTATATACATACTTGTACATAACGTCATGAACATCATGAACATCATATACATCCACTAACCATTTCAAGGATTTTGGGATTCATCTTTGTTCTTGTTTTGTAGGATATGGATTCACTTTGCATGAAAACTATTCAAGTCAATCTTGTAAGGATCCCTCCACAACTCAGGGAGCTAGCTTCAAGGATTCCTGAAAACTCTCCATTCACCGAGAGACATGGTCTCCTACTCAACTTGGTCACCTCCAACACAGATGAGGACATGATGAAGGTGCTCTTTCAGTTCTTTGATCCTTTACACCATTGCTTCACATTTCCCGACTATCAACTTGTGCCTACTTTGGAAGAATTCTCCCGACTCTTGAGGATTCCCATTATCAACCAACTACCTTTCAACGGTATGGAAAGAGACCCAAATCCAGAAGAGATTGCTCAAGCTCTACACTTGCACTCATTTGATGTCACAACTCATTGGGAAACAAGGAGTGGTGTCAAGGGTTTCCTAGCAAAGTTCCTGTTTGAGAAAGCCCAAAGTTGTTAGAATTCCTTGGATCTGAAAGCCTTTGAGGAAATTATGGCTCTCCTCATCTATGGGATGATTTTGTTTCCAAATCCTGATCAAATCATAGATGTAAACACCGTCAAAATCTTCATATCCCGCAAACCGGTGCCTACATTACTAGGGGATGTCCTACACTCTTTTCACACTCGCACAATGAGGAAAAGAGGTGTCCTTATGTGTTGCACTCCTCTCTTGGCAAGATGGTTTATTTTGCATCTTCCCCAATCTGTATTAAAGAATGAGCAAGGTTCAAGGTGGTCAAAAAGGTTGATGACGCTCAAACATTCAGACATTCATTGGTGCTCCCGATCTATAGAGAATGTTACTATTGTCGACCGTTGTGGAGAATTTCCTAATGTCCCTTTACTTGGCATTAGGGGAGGTATCACCTACAACCCCTGCTTAGCCTTAAGACAGTTTGGTTACGCCCGAAGGGATGGCCCGCGCGAGATGCTGATTCAAGGTTTGGTATTTGACTACGACAACGACGATCAAGGTCTTCGCCAGAGATTTATTTGAGCTTGGAGGATGTTAAATAAGGTAGATAGCAAGACATTGGGGCATAAAAATTTCATCCCTCTTGAGCCTTACCTCAAAGTCTTATGATGCCTTACCCCTCCATTCTTCCGGTAACTGTTGAGCCTGTCATGTAAGGAGATGTTCCATACACTGTCCTACATCCTGACATGCCCATCTCTCTTGAAGACCTACAAAGGGATTGGATACAACTCAAGGGGGAGCAAGATACTTTCGAAGCCCAATTCTACGCAAGTGAGAAGAAGGTTTTGGAACTCACTAGGCAACTTCATGAGTAGCAGACTCTGAATGCCTACATTGCACCAAAGAGGATGCGCACTACCTTTTTATCTTAGAGTTTCTTGTATTTGTTTTTCCCAAGAAGGCATTATTGTATTCGAGCTTTAATCTATTAATATAACGTGTGTTTCCTTTTTGTCTAAAAAAAATTTGAATCTTAAAATCCTTGAAAACATTGCATATGCATTTACCATTCGTCATAACATAAGAAGGTTTCTTGCAATAAGTCTCCTCATCTCTCTACTGTTTATTTCAGTAAGATGGATCTCGAGCAAACGATGAAGGATCTCCAAGCTCAGAATGCACAGTTTCAATAGTTGTTCTTAACTCTGGCCAAATGACAAGAAGAGTTGAAGACTTTGCTAGCTGAGTAAAAGAAAAAGAAGACAAAGAAGGTAACCAAAGTCCTAAACATGGGAAGAAGATTTCATGGGCAGACAAGAAGGACCCTAGACTTTGCAACAACATCCGGTGAGAGATACAATCAAGATGGGAAAGGCAAGGAAACAGTTGTCCTGTCAGAATCAAAATAGGAAGAGGAAGAAGAAGACTATTCTAAAGAACAATACCCTCCAACTGATGACAAGTATAAACATCTTGAAGAGCAGTTGAGTGCGATTGAAATCCAAAAAGTGCCTGGCTTGGACTTTGAGGAATTGGGGTTAGTGTCGGGGATTCTCATTCCTCCCAAATTCAAAGCACCTGTGTTCGCCAAATATAACGGAGTCTCATACCCCAAAATGAATCTCCAGTCCTACGTGAGGAAAATCCAGCCCCATACCGCTGACAAAGATTTATGGGTACACTTCTTCCAAGACAGTCTGTTTGGAACTCAACTTGATTGGTTTTATCAGCTAGAAAGAGCCAATGTTCATAACTGGGAAGATCTTGCTGCAGCCTTTTACAAACAATACCAATACAATGCTGATCTCGCGCCTACCCGTACTCAACTCCAGAGTATGGCCATGGTTTCCAATGAAGGTTTCAAGGACTATGCGCAAAAATGGAGAGACTTGGCTGGAAGAGTTCAACCTCCCCTATCTGAAAGAGAATTAGTAGACATGTTTTTGGGCACCTTGTCTGGTCCCTTCTTCAATCACCTAATTGGGAGTTCATCGGCAGGTTTTACTGAACTGATATTGACCGGAGAAAGGGTAATAGTCGGGATAAAGAGTGGAAAGATTCAAAAAGATACATCCTCTATTGTTGTAAGGAAACCATTAATCAGAAAGAAGGAAGTGGTTGCTGTTTATCCTCAGAGAAATCAAGGTAGGGTCGAACACCGTCCAATGGTGGGGGTTGTTATGATTCCTAAACATGCGATTGATCAGCAGAGGAATAACCAACCAAGGATGGAAAGACCAGTCATACAATTCACCAAAATTAACTTGACCTTATCTCAATTATTGCCACAATTGCTAAGATCCAACCTGGTGACTTTGAAAGAAGCTCCAAAGAACCATAACACAACATCTCCTCACTATCATCCTAATGCCCGCTGTGCATACCACTCTGAGATTCTCGGCCATGACACTAACAACTATTGGGCTCTAAAGAACAAAGTACAAGACCTCATTGAAGCTAAAGAGATTGAATTTGATGCGCCCGAAAAGCCAAATGTCATTTCTGCCCCTATGCCCAAACATGGCCATAATACCAATGCCATTGAAGAAGAAATGTTTGTTACTTTAGTTGATGAACTTATGACCCCACTCTGTACTATTAAAGTGAACTTTTTGAATGACGGTGTGTTCCTGGGCTGCGATGAAGACTGTCATTTCTATTTGTCCTTACCAACCAGCTGTCCTTTGTTGAAAACAGGCGTTCAGTGCCTAATAGATAACAAAGAAATTTTGTTTGAAAAGGCTTCTGTTCCACCTGTTACTTTTAAAGATGTTTCTATCATTACCATTTCCGCCAATTCTTCCAGGGTCTCCACCAAAAGACCCGTTAGAATTACATCAGTTCCAAAAGCAGCTCCTTTGATAATTACAATGCCTGGATCAGTCCCGTATTCGTCAGACAAAACCGTACCATGGAATTATGGAAGGGATGTCTACTACCACAGTATCAAGAAAGATTAGCCAGCTGCCGAAGATTCAAGTTTTGAGAAGATTGACTCCGATATCAGTAATATTGCATGGACTGGAAAGATTACCCGAAGCGGAAGGATATTTTTTCCAGAAATTGCTCCCCCAAAAGTAGTTTCTGGACCCGTAATCATTCCTATTGTTGTTGCTCCTCCGAAGGCTATTCCCAGTCCCACAATCATCTCCACCAATACTCCTACTGACACTTCTACTGTCGAGTTAATCGAGACTTAAGGAAAAGGTGTTCTGGTTGAGTCTGTCAAGACGAAGACACAATCATTGGCTATCCCTGAGACCTCCCGGAAAGAGATGGAGGAAATTCTAAAATCATAAAAAGAAGCAATTATGATGTAGTTGAGCAACTGGGGCAAACTCCATCTAAAATTTCCATGATGGCTTTACTACTATGTTCCGAGGCGCATGAAAAAGCCTTGGTAAAATTCCTGAAAACTGCCCATGTACCCCAAGAGACATCTGCCGATCAGTTTCAAGACTGCGTAGCCAGCTTGACTACAGATAATGGTCTAGGTTTTTCGGATGCTTATTTAACGTCAAGAGGAAGGAAGCATAATGAGGCATTGCATGTCTCAGTTGAATGTAGAGGCACAACCCTGGTTCATGTTTTGGTGGACACTGGCTCATCTCTGAATGTATTGCCTAAAAAAGCTCTTGATAGGCTTGACTGTGAGGGATTGACATTGAAGTCAAGCAACATAGTAGTAAGGGCTTTTGACGGCTCGAAAAGGATGGTGCATGGGGAAGTGGATATCCCCATAAAAGTTAGAACCCAAACATTTGATTCAACCTTTTATGTAATGGACATCAGCCCTTCATACTCCTGCTTGTTAGGCCGACCATGGATCCACAATGATGGCGCTGTTACTTCTACGTTGCACCAAATGATAAAGTATCTGATTCAAGGGAAGATTATCACTGTTCACGGAGAAGAAGAGTATATGATCAGCCATCTCAATTCCTTCAGATACATGGAATTAAATGGTGAATTTATTGAAACTCCATTTCAGCACTTTGAAGAAGTCCCACAAGATGTGGCAGTAACCAAGGTTGTGTCTCAAGTTCCCAAGGTCACAAGGCCTCCACTAAGGATGTCATCTTTGAAGGATGCAAAAGCAATGATAAAAGAAGGTGGGTGCACTATTTGGGACAACTCCTGGATATCCTATACAAGTCTGGAAATTTTGGCTTGGGTTTCACTTCAAATGTTCAGAAGGTTGCACGCCGCGCTCGTGCTGGAGGACCACCCCTAAAGATCAGCAACCGTGAAGTCAACGCAGTAGAGGATGATGAAGATGTTTGCAACCTGGAAGATTGGATCTTCCCAACTGTCAGTGGAGGGCTCAGCAATTGGGAGGCTAGAGATTTCATCCTGGTCACTTTTATCCCACAGTAATTTATCTTTACATTTTGTTGGATCTGTAATATTAAAATAATTCAAACTCTTAAAACCTTGTGTCTTACCCGAGGCACAATGGTCCATTTGTAAGGGTCATTATCTCATTTACATATAACATCAATGAATCATGGACGTTTTGCATACAAACTTTGCGCTCATTGTTTTTCTTTTACATTTTTTCTTTCAAAGATAGCTATACCCTTACACACACTCACAATGCAGGTCTACATCCATTCGGGATCCCATGGATAACGGTTCTGCTATGGTGTTGTACCCCAATTTCCCCCCCTAAGATTCCTCTATCATATCATATCAACTCGATCATAACAAGATCACATTAGGGTTGTTTCTTCCTCTTTTTTCCTATCTTTAAGTTTGCTCTTGAGGAATCTCCAAGCACCTTGGTTGTGTATTTTGTATATGTGTTGTTGACTAACTTCTAATCAAAATACAAAAAAATATTTTTCTTTGTCTTTGTATATTTTTGTTTTGTAGGTACCAAGTCGAAGCATCTGACAAATAAGGATTTCTGGTATTATTTTCCTAAAATCTCTATTTGCAAAGAAAAAGAATTAAAAATCTTCATTTTTTTCACTGATGCAATCGATTGCTCTTAAAGTGCAATCGATTGCACATAGTGTATTTTGCGCCATTTAAAAAAAAAATACACTGTGCAATCGATTTGCACTGTAGTGCAATCGATTGCACAGTGTGAAAATTAAAAAAAATCAACATTTTAAACTTGTCAAATTTTGGCTCCAATTTTCCTTCACTTTTGAAAGATGTATCATTAATTCAAATTTTAGTGTCAATCTTTCATTTTTAAAAATAATTATCATTAATTCAAATTTTGGCTCTAATTTTTGAAAGAATTATCATTAATTCAAATTTTGGCTCTAATATTTGAAAGAATTATCATTAATTCAAATTTTGGCTCTAATTTTTGAAAGAGTTATCATTAATTCAAATTTTGGCTCCAAGAATCAATTACCAAATTACCACTAATCCCAATCCTAAAACTCTATAAATAGAGCTCTCATTTCATTCAAATTTCAAGCTTTTGATAGCCAAATCCACCTTGCTAAAAAATCTCTCAATTCTCTCCATCTACCAAATTCACTCAAAGCTCCATTTTCAAAAAGTTAGTAAGCTTTGCATTAAAGCTTACTAATCTTTGAGCTAAACCTTCATCCAAACACTTTTTCTCCATCAATTCTCTACATCCAAGCTTGGTCAATTGATTCTTGTGGTTGAATTGAAGCAAATTCTTGAAGTTGTTTTGATAATTCTCTAGATCTACCTTTGGTAAGTTGGATAATTCATCTTTCACAATGTGATCTCTTGGTGATCTTTGGGATTGATTCTTTGAGCATTATTTTGTGATTTCAATGGTGTTATTTTCTCATAATTTGATGGAATTTTTGTACTCAAGTGGATCCATGATCATAAGGTGTTTGATGGAAGGTTTGAACAAGAAATTGGCCTTTAAAAATGCTATTTTTGCTACTGTAACAGTGTGCAATCGATTGCAGTAACTGTGCAATCGATTGCACAGAAGTAATTTTGCACAATTTTTAGAAAATTGTACTGTGTAAATCGATTTACATAATAGTGAAATTGATTTACACAGGGACAAAATGCACTTTTTTGCCTTGTTTTGGGGCAACTTTGATCCAAAATGCTTTTTCTACTCACTCCTTTTTGATTGTTGGTTTGGATTGCAATTTTAAATATCCAATTTGTCTTTAAACTCAATGGACTTTGTGATGTAGATGAAGTTGGATAAATGTTCATCAATTCAAATCTACCTAAGAGTGAATTATTTAATTCATTTTTGGTGCTTTAGATTAATGATATGTTTAGTGCTTTAATCCATCTAGAGGAGTGGTTGAATTTAAAGATGAAAGAATTTTGAAATGGTGATCCAAATTAGCCTATCATTTCCCTCCCTCTTCATCTTATCCCTTTCTTTTTTTAATTGTGCTACATGTTAAGGGATGGTGATCTCTATATCATTTATCCAAATATGAAGTACATAGATTGCTATTGACCGACCTCAAAATAGGTGTGACTTCTACATAAGTCCACTTACGATTACTTAACATAGCGCTAAATTTTGTCCCGATTCGAATAAATGATCATTCGTGGCCCAAACTTATGATTGCAAGCCCAAGTATGTTAATTTGATCTCTTTGATCCAATAACCTTGAGATTCATTGTGTGGAGGCTTTTGTTCTACCAATCCTCTAATCGATCTATAACACCATTGGTCAACGCGGATCACTTAAACATCATTGATCATTACATGTTGCCTTGTGAGAATTCCAAAATGGATGATATACTTGACAAAAAGCAAATGCAACTTGTTGTGTGGAGGCTTTGGTTCTACCAATCCTCTAATGAGTTCCAAATGCAAATTTCAAGATGGTCATCCAACTAACCACTGATTACTAACAATTAACTTTACTTTACGCTTTTATTTTCATGCTTTATGTACCATTTACTTTTAGCATTTTACATTTCATGCTATTTTCATCTTTGCTCACTTGAGCATTTACTTTTATGTCATTTTTATTTTGCTCACTTGAGCTTTTCTTTCTTTTTAAAGACACCTAATAATCAACATGAACCATAAAAATCATTAATGATACTTGGACTACATGGTTACTATCCTTTGCATTATGGAGTGATGGACTTCTTAGACTTAGGATTAGAGACCTTGGCCTATCTTGGAGACTTTGTGACTTTATTTGATATTTTGTCTGGAGTTCTTGAGGTTTACCTCAAGACATTGGTTTGTTTGTTTGTTTTGTGTGCAAGTTATTGAGATTACGATCTTTGTTTGTAATCTGGAATTCACCCGTATACAGCCGTTACTCTGCACAATTTTTGTGAAGACTTAAAACACTTGAAGTTTGGTTCTCTCAAGAGGTCTAGTATCTTTGCTTGCTTGATTTCAATCCGAAGAATGGGAATTCTATATTGACTCATAATGTCAAGTATTGGCTTCTTGTTGGTTAGATGGTTCTTATCCCTAGCTTTTACCTTATGCTTTAGGATAGCCTCTTCTTCTCCTCCCATCTTCTTTAATTTCAAAAATCTTCTCCCTCCTTTAAAAAAAAACTCTTCTTGTTTTGAAACTTGAAACATTTTCATAATAAACTTGGACTTAGGTCCATGCATCTTCGAAACATTTTCATAAATAAATTTCAATCAATTTAATAATACCTTGACCTTTTTTTGTGAGAATACTAAAAGTCTATCAATCTCATTTCAAACCATTTTGCCACTTTGGCTTTTATCTTTAAACTTTTCTCAAAAGATTAGACTCTTGTCAATCCTTGTAGTGATGCAAACAACTATACTTCTACAATATGTAGTGAAGTGAGATATTTTCCACTTGGGTGTTGAGTGAGGCATTGTTGATTTTAAAATCCAAGCCATATCCTCCACTTTGAGATGATGCAAATTCTCCTTTCTCATGATTGTGGGTAGTAAGTATGTTTTTCACATGGACAATTGCGATGATGTCTTATCTCATAAAATAAACCAACACACTTGTGTTTCAATTTTTTTAAAGAGGAACTACGTGTACCCTGATCCCCTATTGCACGAAAGGTGGTAAGTAGGCACTAAAGGTTCGCAACCGCGGCGGGTGCAAAAATCATAAAAAATATTTCTTTTCTCACCTCCACCATCCATTTTATGTACAACACATTTTTATAGCCAAAATATACAGATTTTTCAAAGAGGTTCCTGCGGAGTACCGTAGATGTTTAGGGTGCTAATACCTTCCCTTTGCATAACCAACCCCCTTACCTTGAATCTTTCCCCCTCTTTTTGGGTTATTCGCTCTTTTCCCATTCCTTTGGAAACAATAAAGCGCGGTGGCGATTTTTATTTTGATTTGTATAAAGTCTAGTCGATCCAATGGCTTAGTCTTGCATATTTCTACCGCCACAGAAAAATGGCAACTTCACTGGGGAAAGATTGACCTCTTGCTGGTCCATCCCTAAGTGGGTTAAACCTATCTTTGTTTATATCTGTATATGTGCTATTGTTGTTTATGTGTTATATTTTGTATATATGTTAGTCTGGATTTTCCTGGTTTACAGGGTGCTTGGTGATTACTCATAAGTCCTATACCCGGACTTGGGCAAACTTTAAGATAGGACGGGCGGTATAGTCATGTTAACTTTGAGGGAGTAATCCCAAAAAAGGAGGCATGAGATCCCCCACTCAGTGGAGGCCCCTTTGACTATAGTTTCTTTTACCGAGTAATCGGGAAGACGTACTGCTTTCGACCTGGGAGCCTGCCAAAGCTGAGGACCGTAGATTACCTAACCCCTCTTGGCCTTTTAGGTGTAGCGCGGAAGCTATAACGGAGTAATCCGGAAGTAGTTGTCACGTGATACTACGCTCAGACGGGTCTTTCTTGAGAATATTACTAATTACCGAGTTAATCGGGAAGTTGGTAATATCCGAAGGAAGGATGTAGACTCTGAGAACCTCTAGAACCTTGTTCGGCAGGTGATAACTTTTTAGACCAATACCTTATGGGTAGTACCTTCGACCTCATGCTCGTGACGTTGAACCTATGAACCCTATATGTGTGATCTTGTGTGTGATTGTTGCATCATGCATCTATGCACTCATAAGCATCTTTTGAAAAAACAATATTTCAAGGGATTTAAAGGTTGACTATTTGTGAATATCTCAGGTACTTTTAAACCATGGATTCTGGAAACAGAAAGACCAGGAAATATAGTTTCAAGGATCCTAATATAGATGAGTTGATCAGTCTAATTCCTGAGATCGAGTGTTCTGTAGACTTTCGGAAGAAGTATGGATCCATTATTCCTCTCATGAAGCTGAAGATGAAGGAGGGTTTTCTCTCAACTTTGGTCCAGTTCTATGATCCGGTGTATCACTGCTTTACTTTTCCCGATTATCAGTTGATGCCAACACTGGAAGAGTATTCCTATCTATTGGATTTACCTGTTACCGATCGCGTTCCTTTTACTGGTTTAGAGGGTGAGCCAAAACCACATAAGATTGCTGCTTTGATTCATCTGGGGAAGTCTGAGGTGGAAGCTCATATGACTACCAAAGGAGGGATTAGAGGATTACCAGCTCAGTTCTTATTGGAGAAAGCTCGTTACTTTGCTAGGATGAAGAGTACGGTTGCTTTTGAGGCCATCTTTGCTTTACTCGCCTATGGATTATTCTTATTTCCTAATGTGGACAAGTTTGTCGACATTAACGCTATCAAGATTTTCATGATTGGAAACATGGTTCCTACACTGTTGAGTGATGCTTATTACTCTATTCATCTTCAGAATTCTTATCATGGGGGAATGATTATCTGTTTCACGCCTTTGTTGTATCAATGGTTTACCTATCATATGCCTCAGTCTGACGCTTTTTGGGATGTCAAGAAGGAACCTCGTTGGGCTCCTAAGATCATGGCACTTACTCACTCAGATATTGATTGGTATCATTGAGCTTACCAGGATGCGGAGATTATTGATAGTTGTGGTAGTTTCCCCAATGTGCCTCTTCTTGGTATAAAGGGAGGAATTAACTATAACCCTGTTCTTGCATGGCGACAGCTTGGTTATCCGATGAGGGATAAACCGAACAATATTCATCTGAGTAGTTTCTTTCTGAAGGAAGGAGAAGACCACAGGGAAGCTAGAGAGCAGATTGCGAAGGCCTGGCGTCACATTCATAAGAAGAGTAGGAAGGATTTGGGACCTAGGGGTGTTGTTTCTTTGGAGCCATATCTTCAGTGGGTCCGATCGAGAGCCATTCAGTTGAAGATGTCGTATACTCGGGAGACACCCATGCCTGATTTGTTTGTGAAGACCACTCCTCCATTATTAGATGATCTAGAAGAGTTGCAGCTTGCTTTGGTTAGGATGCAACAGGAAAGGGATGCTTGGAAGAACAAGTTCCAGACTTTAGAGAGTTCCTACATAGCAGACCTGAAGAAGAGAGATGATTTGATTGAGATCCTTGAGAGTCGAGCAGTAGAGTCTATGGAGAGGCAAGGAGATTTATTTTATCCTAAGCCTCAAATAGGTGTTGTTTGTTCACTTCCTGATTCACATGATTGGAAGGAGGTTGCCATCAGACATGTGGAAGAAAACCATAGGTTGAGAGCTCAGATTTCCAAGCTCACAAGGAAGCGCATTCGTACAGATTGATCTCTATCAGTTCCTTTTCTCAGGATTTTAGATTGTATTTTCATCTTGTACTTGGGATCATTGAAACTTGTAACCCATTTTGAAGTTATTATAATAAAAGTTTTCAGTATTTCAAATGCGTTGTTATTTTGATGTTTGCAATATGTCTGTAAATCTTAAATCCCTTGAAATATTAAATGATAAAATAATAATAATCATATACATTGCATATCATGCATCATATTGCACATGTTTTTGCATTTGTTATGCATATCCAGGTGCCTTACCCAACTTCTTTACTTCATTCAGCAAGCTGACTCATCACTACAACACTCGAGCTAATTTCAAAAAGAAGATGGACAACTTAGAACAGGAGAATCGCGAGCTGCGCGAAGAAGTTTCTGCTTTGAAGGCTGGCTTGGCCAACTTGACTACTCTGATGGAAGCTCTGGTGGTTGCTCAGAATCAGCCACCGAGTGTTCAACCTCAACCAACAAGGGCAAGTACTGAAGTTCTGATTGTTCCTGTATCTGCTACTCCGGCTGTTGTTCAAAACCGTGTGCCTCAGGGTTATCCGTGGGGAATGCCAGAGAATTTTGCACCTGAAGGTTTCAATCTGGGTCCTCAAGATGCTCCAGTAGTTCCAAATGTTGTTACTCCTGCACCTCCTGTGGTGCATACTGTTCCTGTTGCACCTCCTTCGGTGAATTTGGATCCGTTTGTTAATGAATATGTTTGTCGTCCTTTCCCTCCGCCGAGTGAAGACTTGGGTTTTTATTACAGAATGAATGATTTCCAAGAGCAGTTTGATAGAATGTAAAGAGAGATGAAGGATCTTAGGGGAAAATAGTTGTTCGGGTAGAATGTGAATGAGCTGTGTTTGGTCCCGAATGTTAAAGTGCCTGCTAAGTTCAAGGTCCCGGAATTTGAGAAGTACAAGGGCAACACTTGCCCTCGTGCTCATTTGGTGATGTATGTGAGAAGGATGTCCACCCATACTGATGATCAGCGTCTGCTGATTTGTTTTTTCCAGGATAGTCTGACCGGTGCTGCATTGAAATGGTACATGAGTTTATACAGCGTCAACATCCATACTTTTAATGATTTGGGAGAAGCATTCATTAAACAATACAAGTACAATGTGGACATGGCGCCTGACCGTGACCAGCTTAGGGCCATGGTTCAGAAAGACAGAGAATCATTCAAAGAGTATGCGCAGAGATGGCGCGAAGTGGCTGCACAAGTGAATCCTCCCATGGAAGAGAAAGAAATGACCAAGATTTTTCTAAAGACGCTAGGAGCTTTCTACTACGAAAGAATGGTAGCAAGTGCCCCAAGTGATTTTACAGAGATGGTAGGAATGGGTGTCCGCCTAGAAGAGGCAGTAAGAGAAGGCCGTTTGACAAAGGGTGAAGGATCTGGAGGTGTGAAGAAGCCATCTTACGGGTTTACAAATAAGAAAGAGGGGGGTGCAAATGCTGTTATGCAAGAGAGAAAGGTAAACGCTCCTAGAAGGAATTATCAGCATCATCAGCAAGTCGCCTCAGTTACTCCTGTTATGAATACCGCTCCAACTACCGTTGCTTATCAGAGACCATTCCAGCAGGGGAATCAAGGGTATAATCAAAGAAGGGAGAACTATGATCCTATTCCCATGAGCTATGCAGAGCTATTACCAACATTGGTTCATAAGAAGTTGGTCCAGACACGACCACCTCCCGTTGTACCATCACCATTGCCGTGGTATTACAAAGCAGACCAGACGTGTGCCTTTCATCAGGGAGCACTAGGTCATAGTGTTGAGAATTGTTATCCTTTGAGGACTGAAGTGCAAAGGTTGTTGAAGTCTGGAATTTTATCTTTCAAAGACGTGGGACCTAATGTGAAAGACAATCCTCTACCCAAGCACGGGGGAGTGAATGTTGTGAATATGGTGGCCGGTTGTCCAGGCGACTTTCGAATTTTTGACATTAATCTGGTTAGAGGGGATTTGGTGAAGTTGCACGCAGATCTCTGTAAGTTCAGTTATTATACGCATGACCATACCGGTTGTGCTGTTTGCAGTACAGATATACAGGGCTGCAAGAAGATAAATGCTGATTTGCAGGAGATGATGGATGAAGGTTTAATCCATATAATCAGGCCTAGGGCAGAATATGAAGAGGAAGTGAATATGGTTTCTGGATGTCCGGGTGAATTCAGAATTTTTGATGTGGATCATTTGAATGAGGATCTAGTGCAGTTACATGCTACCTTCTTCCATACTGCTGGTCAGGTGGAACACCAATATGGATCTTGCATAATTTGTTGTCGAAATCCCCGAGGATGTTCTGTTGTGAGGGAAGGTGTTCAGTTTCCGTTAGACAATGGAACCATCAAAATCACAGGTCAGAGAGATGATTATCATGAGATTAATATGGTTGAAGTCTGTTTGATGGAAGAGTCAGAGGAAGAGTATGCCTCCACAGATGAGTATTTCTCTTCAGACGAAGATTTGTTTGCCGGAAATGAATTTTTGATGGCTGATTATGTTGAGGAAGGGGTGAATGTCATTGTACCTTGTTTTGGTGCACCCACTCACCTTGAGGTGGAGTACCATAGCAAACCAGCTGTTGCCCCATTGGTAATTAGTCTTCCAGGTCCTATTCCCTATGAATCAGATAAGGTTGTGCCTTACAAATACAACGCTACGATCTTAGAAGATGGGGTGGAGATTCCCATCCAGCCGATGCCAGATGTTAGAAATATAGCTGATAATAGCAGAGTGACCCGTAGTGGTCGTGTATTTGCGCCGGTCATTCGAAGAGATGTTGTTGCTGGAAAGAAGATTGCTGAGAATGATGAGCCTAAGAAGTCTGCGGGAGGGACTAGTGGAGCTACATTAGAGAAAGAAGTGGATTATATCTTGAAGATAATTAAGATGAGCGATTACAGAATTGTAGATCAGCTATTGCAGACTCCTTCAAAGATATCTATTCTAGCCTTATTAATGAATTCCTCTGCTCATAGAGAATCACTGATGAGAGTACTAGACCAAGCTTTTGTAGAGAATGACATGCCATTAGATCAATTCAGCAGCGTAATTGGAAACATTACGTCATGTAATAATTTGAGCTTCTGTGATGATGAGTTACCAGATGAAGGGAGGAATCACAACCTGGCCCTCCACATATCCATGAACTATAAGAATGATTTGCTGTCTAATGTGCTAATTGATAAGGAATCCACACTGAATGTCATACCGAGAAGTACCCTCTTGAAGTTAAAGTATCAAGGAACATCTATGCGCCCGAGTGGCATCATTGTGAAGGCTTTTGATGGGTCGAGGAAATCTGTCATCGGTGAAGTGGACCTGCCCATCCATATAGGACCACGTTTGTTCTTGATAACATTCCAGGTTATGAATATTATTCCCGCATATAGTTGTTTGCTTGGAAGACCATGGATACACGAAGCAGGGGTTGTCACTTCAACTCTGCATCAAAAGCTAAAATTTGTGCGTGAAGGGAAGGTAGTGATCATAAATGGGGAGCAGACGTTGTTGATATCCCATCTATCCTCTTTCAGTATTGTAGAAGCGGATGATGCTGCTATTGGAACCCAGTTCCAAGCCCTATCCATTGACAACATAAGGAGGAATGAGAATTCTGTAGTTTCCCTGAAGGACGCGCAACAGGTTGTGCGCAATGGTTATAATGCAGTTTGGGGACGACTGGTGGATCCACCCGTGAACAAGAACAAAACTGGTTTGGGTTTTTCTTCGAAGAATGGCAAAGCTGAAAGTTTGAAGTCAAAGTCTCCTATGAACAGTCATCATGATGTTTTCTGCAGCGGAGGCTACCTCCATCCAATTGGTTCTAGAATCAATGTTGTTGAAGAAGATGAAGCAGAGCAGGAAGTACCGAATTTTGTGACGCATGGAGTCCGAGTTCAGAACTGGGTCACCATTGATGTTCCTTCTTGCATACATATTTCAAAGTAATTTGTTTTGTTAATATGTTTCTTTCTTTGAAAAGCTTTCACTCTGCCCAAGGTGAAAGTATTGTATGGGCTTATCCGTTTGCTTTGATTTTTAAGATCATTAATAAAAGTTGTCTTTGCTTCCAAAAATATGTCTTTATTTTCTGCTTTTTCTTGGGAAATGGTAATCAAATAAAAAACCCTTTCAAAATAAATGATAACTGAAAATTAATCTGCATGATCACTTGTTATATGTGTCAGTTTCTAAAAGCAATCATAAATCATATATGCAGATTAATTAAAAAACCCGTTGAATACAATGACCCTACACCCTCTCCCAACTTTGAATGTCCTGTGTTTGGGGCTGAAGAAGAAGATTATGATGAGATTCCAGAAGAGGTCTCACGGTTGCTTGAGCACAAGGATAATACCATTCAGCCATATAAGGAGCCTTTGGAAGTGATTAATTTGGGTTCAAAAGAAGATCCGAAAGAGATTAAGATTGGAGCATCATTGCATCTTGATGTGAAGAGCGGGTTGATTGAGCTGTTGAAAGAGTATGTGGATATTTTTGCTTGGTCTTATCAAGACATGCCTGGTCTAGATACAGGCATTGTTGAGCATCATTTGCCATTGAAGCCAGAGTGTCCGCCAGTTAAACAAAAGTTGAGAAGAACCCACCCAAATATGGCAGTAAAGATCAAAGAGGAGGTCCTAAAGCAGATTAATGCTGGTTTTCTTGTGACGTCAGTGTATCCTCAATGGATTGCCAATATTGTCCCAGTACCGAAAAAAGACGGAAAAGTATGCATGTGCGTAGATTACAGAGATCTAAATAAAGCTAGTCCAAAAGATGATTTTCCATTGCCTCACATTGATATGTTAGTGGATAGCACAACAAAATTCAAAGTATTCTCGTTCATGGACGGATTTTCCGGGTATAATCAAATAAGAATGGCTCTAGAGGACATGGAAAAAACAACGTTTATCACACCCTGGGGAACATTCTGTTACAGAGTGATGCCCTTCGGGTTGAAGAACGCTGGTGCAACGTACCAGAGGGCTATGGCAACCCTATTCCATGATCTGATGCACAAGGAAATTGAAGTATATGTTGATGATATGATTGCCAAATCCCAAACTGAAGAAGGGCATATAAAAGATTTGTTGAAGTTATTTCAGCGTTTGAGGAAGTTTCGTCTCCGCTTGAATCCAAATAAATGCACCTTCGGAGTTAGATCGGGGAAATTGTTGGGTTTTATTGTTAGCCAGAAAGGAATTGAAGTTGATCTTGATAAAGTCAGAGCAATTCAAGAAATGCCAGCACCAAGAACTGAAAAGCAAGTCAGGGGTTTCCTCAGGCGTTTGAATTATATTTCCAGATTCATTTCCCACATGACTGCAAAGTGTGAATCGATCTTTAAGTTGTTAAAGAAAGATCAAGGTTGTGTGTGGACGGATGACTGCCAAAGGGCATTTGAGAGTATTAAAGAGTATCTGCGTGAACCTCCTATCTTGCTCCCTCCCGTAGAAGGAAGACTGCTGATTATGTATCTAACGGTGTTAGATAAATCCATGGGTTGTATTCTGGGACAACAGGATGAAACGGGAAAGAAAGAGTTCGCCATTTATTATCTCAGCAAAAAGTTCACTGATTGTGAGTTGCGTTATTCCACGCTAGAAAAGACATGTTGTGCTTTGGCCTGGGCGGCAAAGCGTTTGCGGTAGTATATCTTGAATCATACCACTTGGTTGATCTCCAAAATGGATCCAATCAAGTATATTTTTGAGAATCCTGCTCTTACGGGGAGAATTGCCCGCTGGCAGATGTTGTTGTCTGAATATGATATTGAGTACCACACTCAAAAATCTATTAAAAGTAGTGTGTTGGCAGATTACCTTGCTCACCAACCGGTGGAAGATCATCAGTCTGCAGAATTTGAATTCCCTGATGAGGATGTGATGTTCTTGAAAGTGAAAGATTGTGATGAACCATTGCCTGAGGAAGGCCCTGGCCCTGAATCTCATTGGAGTATGATTTTTGATGGAGCGGTGAATGCTTATGGTAAAGGAATTGGTGTTGTGATTGTCACTCCTCATGGATCGCACATTCCTTTTACTGCGAGGCTAACATTTGATTACACTAATAATATGGCGGAATATGAGGCTTGCATCATGGGTCTTGAGGAAGCTATTGATCTCTGAATCAAAATTCTAGATGTGTATGGTGATTCAGCTTTGGTAATAAATCAGATTAAAGGAGAATTGGATACTCGTCACCCTGGCTTGATCCATTACAAAGATTATGCTAGAAGATTGCCACCCTTCTTCAATAAAGTTAAATTCCATCACATCCCTAGAGATGAAAATCAAATGGCGGATGCTCTGGAAACTCTGGCTTCCATGTATCAAGTGAATTATTGGAATGATATACCCCGTATTACAGTTCGGCGGCTGGATAGGCCCGCTCATGTGTTTGCGACAGAGGAGGTAGCAGATGAAAAACCTTGGTATTATGATATCAAGCATTTTCTTCAGACTCAGGAATACCCGATTGGTGCATCGAGGAAAGATAGAAAGACATTGAGAAGATTGGCAGGAAGTTTCTTCCTCAGTGAAAATGTGATATACAAGAGAAATTATGACATGGTCTTGCTCATATGCATGGATAGACACGAAGCAGACATGTTGATGCATGAGATTCATGAAGGTTCATTTGGCACTCATGCTAATGGACATTCGATGGATAAAAAGATGCTAAGGGCAGGTTACTATTAGTTGACAATGGAATCTGATTCGTGAAAATTTGTAAAGAAGTGCCATAAATGCCAGATTTATGCAGATAAGATCCATCAGACACTTCCCAATGTAATTTCCTCCCCATGGCCTTTCTCTATGCGGGGTATTGACATGATCGGGATGATAGAACCCAAAGCTTCGAATGGACTCCGTTTCATTTTGGTAGCGATTGACTACTTTACCAAATGGGTAGAGGCTGCTTCTTATGCTAATGTTACCAAACAAGTGGTTGTGCGTTTCATCAAAAACAATCTGATATGCCGGTATGGTGTGCCGAGTAGAATCATCACTGACAATGGCTCAAATTTGAACAACAAAATGATGACAGAACTGTGTGAAGAATTCAAGATTGTCCATCACAATTCGTCTCCATACAGGCCAAAGATGAATGGGGCTGTTGAGGCTGCTAATAAGAATATCAAGAGAATTATCTAGAAAATGGTTATTACTTATAAGGATTGGCATGAAATGCTCCCTTTTGCTCTGCATGGATATCGAACATATGTCCGAACTTCAACAGGAGCAACCCCGTTCTCCCTGGTATATGGAATGGAAGCTGTACTCCCTGTTGAGGTAGAGATTCCCTCGTTGTGTGTGATAATGGAAGCCAAGTTGACAGAGGTTGAATGGGTCCAGAACAAGTTTGACCAATTGAATTTGATTGAAGAGAAGAGGATGACAACTTTATGTCATGGGCAGTTATATCAGAAAAGAATGAAGAAAGCATTTGATAAAAAGGTCAAACCTCTTGAATTCAGAGAAGGAGACCTCATGCTCAGGAAGATCATGTCTTTTAACACTGATTCTAGGGGCAAGTGAACTCCCAATTTTGAAGGCCCGTATGTTGTCAAGAAAGCCTTCTCTGGTGGTGCATTAATTCTTGAAACTATGGATGGCGAGGAGTTCCCACGTCCCATGAATGCTGACGCAGTCAAGAAATACTTCGCCTAAAGAAATAAAAGAACAACTCGCTAAGTTGAAAACCCGAAAGGGCGGCTTAGGCAAAAAGGAGCGTCTCGGTAGGATGAAAACCCGAAAGGGCAGTCTAGGCAAAAATTAGAGACATAAACAGAATAAATTTCCCGCTATGTTGAAAACCCGCAAGGGCAGCTTAGGCAAAAGTTAGGGATTTTTCTTGGCAAGTAACTACGTCAGACAAGACTTGATCGTTGAAGCAACAATCTCCTCGGATCCTCACCAAACTTCAATAAAAGCTGCTGCTCAGGACTTCAAAAGTTGTTAAGGGAATGGTGGTCATTGTATCTCAATGTATCTTTTCCATTATATATTACCATTTCCCAAACTTTTTAATCATCCATGGAGTCTCGCCATTCGTAGACTACCATTCTATTAATAACATTCGAGCTTTTTCCCAATTCTTTGTGTTCTTATTTTTATTTAGCTTGCAAAGACTTCATTTATTACTGATAATAACTTTCAAAGCAAAAAGATTAAAAAAAAACAAAATTGACTTTTCAAAAAGAAATACATCTTTACAATTCAATTTACTTTGGGATTTATGATGAAACAGTGACAAAAAAAATGGCGATCCCTGGAATGAACAAACTCCAGTTGTTTTAAGAATATTTACTTCCTTCGTGAAGGTTTTTCTCAGGTCATCTTGTTGGTATATGCACAATCTTTGTGTGTTTCTCAAATGATTAAAGACGATACCAGTTGGCGTAAGGTACAGTATTAGGTTTGTGATCCCATGATCCCCGGCCAAGTCTTGGTTCGCTTTTGATTTTGGGTTTGCATGGTCAGAAGCCTCTGTCCCAGGTTCCCCAGCAAAGTTTTCCCTCATATGATGAAAGGTTTTATTCCCTTGGTGTGCTAAGATATCGCTCTTTTTGCAGTATTGGCATTAGTGTTGACTTCTTGATTTCCCAGGAAGACTACACCAGGGCATCTTTTGTTGGAATAGGTTTGGTTGATATGAATACTCAATCCAGTATTTTCCAGTGAAGGCCTTGTTTATTTGATAGAAGTCCTTTTTCCCCAGTGAAGAACGTTTCTTGGTTTCCCCTTGATGATGTGGTGTCGACCTCCCCAATGAAGTCAGCATGAAGTCCCGGGTAGAGGTATCGATGATGAAGTATTGTCTCCCTTAGTGAAGTCCGTATGTTTTTCTTCCTTCAAAGTGGGCCTGATTTCCCCAGTGAATGTTTTGACAATTTGGTTTCCATTTGCCTTATTCACAATAAGTATCGAAATCCCCAGTAGGAGTACGGACTGTGAAACATTTGTTTTCCCCATGGAAGTCTATGTGTTATTCCCTGGGAAGGTTATCCCAGGGCATCTCTTGTTGGAATGATTATTCATGTTGAAAAGTTCTCAATCCTCAATTTTTTTTCTAGGGAAGTGGGTTTGAATTCCTCAGTGAGGTTTAGTTGTCTCGGTGTCAGTCTGCTTTATTTGAGACTAGTTTTGCAATCTTCAGTAGGCACGTTGTTTTTGGAAAACTGGTTTCTCCGATGAAAACGGAAGAAAGATGTTCTATCCCAGTATCTGTTTGATTTAGCTACATCCGGATTATGTTTCTCCTCAGTGAAGTTAGGACAGACAATAGGTTTGGTTTCCGCAGTTAATTTTACCTTTCTTGGATTGATCTTTTTGGTTGAAGTTTAGACCAATGTTGTTAGTACCTGAGGCAGTTTTGTTCGATTATGTATCCTTTTACCAACATATGCACGATATCACTCATACATTCATACATGCATCATGCATTGTTACGAATCATTTTTTATTAACATTGTGTTCAAACCTTCCTGCAACGCTCCTTGCTTAGTTGGATTTGGTTTTCCCTCTTGAGTTTATTTCTCAAAGGATGTATCTTCTTTGGTCGTCTTGCTCCAGTTTGTTTCTAATTGGATTCGTGGTTACATGACAATATTATTTACTCTGGATTTCTGAGGACTTTGAGCTTTGATTTGTGCATTTATTTTGCACGAGAAGACTTTATCTCTTCAGCAGGAATAATGTGGCATTTCCCCAGGAAGTCATATCTCATTTCCCCAGGAAGTCATATCTGTTTCCCCAAGAAGCCACATTTCTATCCCCAGAAAGTCGTTTCTTTTTGCAATCCTCCATGATAACAAGCAACAGATATCTTTGTTTGAGCAACTTGTGCTTCCCTGTACAAGTCGACGTAATTTTTTTTGCTATTTCCTCTATGAGTGGTTAGCTTGCAGTCCGTCGTCAGTTTACGCCAGTGGATGGCAAGACTTTCAAATTCACAGAAATTGTTCGTTGTGAAATCTTTGCAAGTGGAAGTCTCTTTATTTGAGACAGCTTACATATTACCCTTTCCAGGTGGAATTCCTTGGTTAAGGAAGAAGTTGAGACCCGTTCTAGGTGAATAACCAGAAGTTTGGGGAACATATGATATTTTCAAAATCTACCTTCAGTGAACGTTGGTAGTGCATCGGCAGTGAACGTCAGTGTTTCTTATCTTTTTGCTATCATCAGTGAACGGTGGTGGTTCCTCGTCAGTGAACGACGATGGTATGATATTTTCAAAATCTACCTTCAGTGAATGTTGGTAGTGCATCGGCAGTGAACGTCGGTGTTTCTTATCTTTTTGCTATCATAAGTGAACGGTGGTGGTTCCTCGTCAGTGAACGGCGATGGTATGATATTTTCAAAATCTACCTTCAGTGAACGTTGGTAGTGCATCAGCAGTGAACGTCGGTGTTTCTTATCTTTTTGCTATCATCAGTGAACGGTGGTGGTTCCTCGTCAGTGAACAGCGATGGTATGATATGTTCAAAATCTACCTTCAGTGAACGTTGGTAGTGCATCGGCAGTGAACGTTGGTGTTTCTTATCTTTTTGCTATCATCAGTGAACGATGGTGGTTCCTCGTCAGTGAATGAAGATGGTATGATATTTTCAAAATCTACCTTCAGTGAACGTTGGTAGTGCATCGGCAGTGAACGTCGGTGTTTCTTATCTTTTTGCTATCATAAGTGAACGGTGGTGGTTCCTCGTCAGTGAACAGCGATGGTATGATATTTTCAAAATCTACCTTCAGTGAACGTTGGTAGTGCATCGGCAGTGAACATTGGTGTTTCTTATCTTTTTGCTATCATCAGTGAACGGTGGTGGTTCCTTGTCAGTGAACGGCGATGGTATGATATTTTCAAAATCTACCTTCAGTGAACGTTGGTAGTGCATCGGCAGTGAACGTCAGTGTTTCTTATCTTTTTGGTATCATCAGTGAACGGTGATAGTTCCTCGTCAGTGAACGGTGATGGCATGATATATTTTCTCTTCTACCTTCAACTATTGAGTTGGTAGTTTACTGTCATCTGTGAGTCGGTATATCTTCTTCTCTCTACCTTCAATGAATGTTGGTAGACATCGGCAGTGAACGTTGATGCTTGTTATCCTCCTCTCTGGTTCTATTATTTTGGTCCACCACTGATTTATTTTCCTGGTGGGGTTGCTCCTTTGTTTCTTCAATTTTGTGGCATCCCCAGTGTTACTTTGCGTCTCTTTTGTTCTGTTCATATGCATCCATAATCATAAGCATTGCATGGCATCTTAGAGACAAAAATAGGGCTGGTTTTATATTTAAGTATCTTCAATCGCGTCGACACGAAGATTTGTAACCTTCGTATCTCCGGATAGAAGACACTTAAATAAGGGCAGCTGTTGTACCCTAATTTTTTAATAGCCAAATCCACCTTGCTAAAAAATCTCTCAATTCTCTCCATCTACCAAATTTACTCAAAGCTCCATTTTCAAAAAGTTAGTAAGCTTTGCATTGAAGCTTACTAATCTTTGAGCTAAACCTTCATCCAAACACTTTTTCTCCATCAATTCTCTACATCCAAGCTTGGTCAATTGATTCTTGTGGTTGAATTGAAGCAAATTCTTGAAGTTGTTTTGATGATTCTCTAGATCTACCTTTGGTAAGTTGGATAATTCATCTTTCACAATGTGATCTCTTGGTGATCTTTGGGATTGATCCTTTGAGCATTATTTTGTGATTTCAATGGTGTTATTTTCTCATAATTTGATGGAATTTTCGTGCTCAAGTGGATTCATGATCATAAGGTGTTTGATGGAAAGTTTGAACAAGAAATTGGCCTTTAAAAATGTTGTTTTTGCTACTGTAATAGTGTGCAATCGATTGCAGTAACTGTGCAATCGATTGCACAGAAGCAATTTTGCATAATTTTTAGAAAATTGTACTGTGTAAATCGATTTACACAATAGTGCAATCGATTTACACAGGGACAGAATGCACTTTTTTGCCTTGTTTTGGGGAAGCTTTGATCCAAAATGCTTTTTCTACTCACTCCTTTTTGATTGTTGGTTTGGATTGCAATTTTAAATGTCCAATTTGTCTTTAAACTCAATGGACTTTGTTATGTAGATGAAGTTGGATAAATGTTCATCAATTCAAATCTACCTAAGAGTGAATTATTTAATTCATTTTTTGTGCTTTGGATTAATGATATGTTTAGTGCTTTAATCCATCTAGAGGAGTGGTTGAATTTAAAGATGAAAGAATTTGGAAATGGTGATCCAAATTAGCCTATCATTTCCCTCCCTCTTCATCTTATCCCTTTCTTTTTTTAATTGTGCTACATGTTAAGGGATGGTGATCTCTATATCATTTATCCAAACATGAAGTACATAGATTGCTATTGACCGACCTCAAAATAGGTGTGACTTCTACATAAGTCCACTTACGATTGCTTAACATAGCGCTAAATTTTGTCCCGATTCGAATAAATGATCATTCGTGGCCCAAACTTATGATTGCAAGCCCAAGTATGTTAATTTGATCTCTTTGATCCAATAACCTTGAGATTCATTGTGTGGAGGCTTTGGTTCTACCAATCCTCTAATGGGTCTACAACACTTTTGGTCAACGCGGATGACTTAAACATCGTTGATCATTACATGTTGCCTTGTGAGAATTCCAAAATGGATGATATACTTGACAAAAAGCAAATGCAACTTATTGTGTGGAGGCTTTGGTTCTACCAATCCTCTAATGAGTTCCAAATGCAAGTTTCAATATGGTCATCCAACTAACCACTAATTACTAACAATTAACTTTACTTTACGCTTTTATTTTCATGCTTTATGTACCATTTACTTTTAGCATTTTACATTTCATGCTATTTTCATCTTTGCTCACTTGTGCATTTACTTTTATGTCATTTTTATTTTGCTCACTTGAGCTTTTCTTTCTTTTTAAATACACCTAATAATCAACACGAACCATAAAAATCATTAATGATACTTGGACTACATGGTTACTATCCTTTGCATTATGGAGTGATGGACTTCTTGGACTTAGGATTAGAGACCTTGGTCTATCTTGGAGACTTTGTGACTTTATTTGATATTTTGTCTGGAGTTCTTGAGGTTTACCTCAAGACATTGGGTTGTTTGTATGTTTTGTGTGCAGGTTATTGAGATTACGATCTTTGTTTGTAATCTGGAATTCACCCGTATACAACCGTTACTCTGCCCAATTTTTGTGAAGACTTAAAACACTTGAAGTTTGGTTCTTTCAAGAGGTCTAATATCTTTGCTTTCTTGGTTTCAATCCGAAGAATGGGAATTCTATATTGACTCATAATGTCAAGTATTGACTTCTTGTTGGTTAGATGGTTCTTATCCCTAGATTTTACCTTATGCTTTAGGATAGCCTCTTCTTCTCCTCCCATCTTCTTTAATTTCAAAAATCTTCTCCCTCCTTTAAAAAAAACTCTTCTTGTTTTGAAACTTGAAACATTTTCATAATAAACTTGGACTTAGGTCCATGCATCTTCGAAACATTTTCATAAATAAATTTCAATCAATTTAATAATACCTTGACCTTTTTTTGTGAGAATACTAAAAGTCTATCAATCTCATTTCAAACCATTTTGCCACTTTGGCTTTTATCTTTAAACTTTTCTCAAAAGATTAGACTCTTGTCAATCCTTGTAGTGATGCAAACAACTATACTTCTACAATATGTAGTGAAGTGAGATATTTTCCACTTGGGTGTTGAGTGAGGCATTATTGATTTTAAAATCCAAGCCATATCCTCCACTTTGAGATGATGCAAATTCTGCTTTCTCATGATTGTGGGTAGTAAGTATGTTTTTCACACGGACAATTGCGATGATGTCTTATCTCATAAAATCAACCAACACACTTGTGTTTCAAATTTTTTAAAGAGGAACTACGTATACCCTGATCCCCTATTGCACAAAAGGTGGTACGTAGGCACTAAAGGTTCGCAACCGTGGCGGGTGCAAAAATCATAAAAAAGATTTCTTTTCTCACCTCCACCATCCATTTTATATACAACACATTTTTATAGCCAAAATATACAGATTTTTCAAAGAGGTTCCTGCGGAGTACCGTAGATGTTTAGGGTGCTAATACCTTCCCTTTGCATAACCAACCCCCTTACCTTGAATCTTTCCCCCTCTTTTTGGGTTATTCGCTCTTTTCCCATTCCTTTGGAAACAATAAAGCGCGGTGGCGATTTTTATTTTGATTTGTATAAAGTCTAGTCAATCCAATGGCTTAGTCTTGCACATTTCTACCGCCACATATGGCTTTTTGTGACTCTGAAAATCTAATCTACCAAGCCGAAGATGAAAGTGAGGAAGATTGTGAAGTACCAGGGGAACTTGCCAGATTACTACTGCAAGAAAAGAGAACCATTCAGCCTCACGAGGAACTCATGGACATAATCAACCTGGGTACCAAATAAGACAAAAAAGAAGTAAAGGTGGGTGACAATCTGGAACCGAGTGTCAAGGAGCGTCTGATTCAGTTGCTACACGAGTATGCTGAGATCTTTGCCTGGTCCTATGAAGACATGCCGGGACTTGATGCAGATATTATGGTACATTTTCTTCCTACAAAAGAGGATTATCCACCAGTAAAGCAAAAGGTCCGTTGAATGCGACCAAATATGTCAGAAGATTAAAGTAGAAGTCATGAAACAATTTAACACTGGATTCTTGGCCTCACCTCCTACCCGTAATGGGTTGCCAATGTTATGCCCGTGCCCAAGAAATACGGCAAGGTACGAATGTGTGTGACTACAGAGATTTGAATAGGGCAAGCCCTAAGGATGATTTCCCACTTCCCCACATTGAAATCCTAGTCGATAATACGGCACAACACAAAGTGTTTTCCTTCATGGACGGTTTCTCAGGCTACAACCAAATCAAAATGGTGCCTGAGGACATGGACAAAACAACATTTGTCACACAGTGGGGCACATTCTGCTACAAGGTAATGCCATTCGGGCTGAAGAATGTTGGGGCTACCTATCAGCGTTCCATGGTAGCTTTATTTCACGACATGATACATCACGAAATAGAGGTCTATGTGGACGACATGATAGCCAGATCTCAAACAGAAGAAGAACATATTGATCATTTACAGAAACTATTTGAGAGGCTAAAGAAGTATAAGCTGAGGTTGAACCCAAATAAATTCACATTTGGAGTAAGGTCTGGTAAACTCCTAAGATTTGTCGTCAGCAACAAGGGTATTGAAGTAGATCCTGCCAAGGTAAAAGTGATACAAGAGATGCCTGATCCTCATAATGAGAAGGAAGTCAGAGGATTCTTGGGGCATTTAAACTACATTGCCAGATTCATTTCTCACCTGACAGCTACTTGTGAGCCAATCTTCAAACCATTGAAGAAAGATCAAGTAGTCAAATGGAACGATAAATGCTAAACTGCTTTTGACAAAATCAAAGAATACCTGCAAGAGCCTCCTGTTTTAATGCCACCAGTCGAGGGAAGACCATTGATCATGTATCTGACCATTTTGAAAAATTCAATGGGGTGTGTGCTGGGGCAGCATGACGAGTCTGGCCGAAAAGAACACGCTATTTATTACCTGAGCAAAAAGTTTACTAACTGTGAAACAAGATTTTCACTGCTCGAGAAAACTTGCTGCACTCTGGCATGGGCTGCTCGCCGGCTAAGACAGTATATGCTGACTCATACTACCTTGTTGATATCTAAAATGGATCTGATAAAATACATCTTCAAGAAGCCTGCTCTTTCTGGGAGAATAGCAAGATGGCAGATGATCCTGACAGAATATGACATACAATATACTACCTAGAAAGCTATAAAGGGTAGTATACTAGCTGATCACCTTGCTCACCAAGCTGTGGAAGACTACCAGTCCATGAAGTTCGAATTCCTAGATGAAGACATCATGATGGTAAATGACTGTGAAGAATTCAGGCCATATGACAGACCTGAACAAGGATCCCGATGAACACTGTTCTTTGATGGGGCATCCAACGCACTTGGCAATGGTATTGGCGTTGTACTCATATCTCCTGAAGGGTGTCATACTCCTTTTATGGCAAGACTCTGCTTCAGTTGTACAAATAACATGGCGGAATACGAAGCATGCATCTTTGGTCTCAAAGTTGCCATGGACTTGGGGATCAAATCCTTAAATGTATTCGGAGATTCAGCTTTGGTTATTAGCCATATCAAAGGGGAATGGGACACCAAACACCCTAACCTTATCCCTTATAAAGAACATGTTTTGACATTGCTCCCACATTTTGAGAAGATTACCTTCGATCACTTCCTACGAGAAGAAAATCAGCTAGCAGACGTACTAGCCACAATGTCATCTATGTTTAAACTTAAATGGGATAATGAGGCTCCCAGATCACCATTAAATGAAGGGATGAACCAGCACACTATCACGAGATTAATACTGAAGAAGTAGTGGACCAGCCTTAGTTTCACGAAGTCAAGAGGTATCTCGAGGCTCAAGAATATCCAGAAGGAGCTTCAGTAAACGATAAGAAGTTCTTAAGGAGATTCTCTGCTAAATTCTTCTGTAGTAATGGCATTTTTTACAAACGCAACCATAACTCTGTGTTACTTTGGTGCGTAGACAAGGTTGAAGCTGAAAGGATCATGGCTGAATTACATGAAGGCACCTTTGGAACCTATTCCAGTGGGCATACGATGGCAGAGAAAATACTACGGGAAGGCTATTACTGGTCTACCATGGAATCATATTGCTATGAGCACTCTCGAACTTGCCATAAGTGTCATATCTATGCTGACAAGGTGCACGTACCTCCGGTTCCTCTGAATGTCTTGACGGCTCCTTGGCACTTTGCTATATGGGGCATCAATATGATTGGGGAAATCAAGCCAACAACCTCTAATGAACACCGCTTCATCCTAGTGGCCATTGACTATTTTACAAAATGGGTGGAGGCAGCCTCCTTCGCTTCCGTCACCAAGAATGTTGTTGCCCGGTTCGTCAAGCAGAACCTCATATGTCGTTACGGTATCCCAGAGAGGATCATTACAGACAATGGTACGAACCTGAATAATACTATGATCAACGCCCTGTGCGAGCAATTCAAGATCCAACACCATAATTCTTCCCCTTATCGGCCAAAGATAAATGGTGCTGTCGAAGCTGCAAATAAGAACATTAAAAAGATCATATAGAAAATGACAGTCACATATGGCATGAGATATTACCATTCGCTCTCCACGGGTATCGTACTACAGCTTGCACATCGACCGGGGCAACACCCTATGTTTTGGTATACGGCATGGAAGTTGTCTTGCCTATTGAGGTTCAGATCCACTCTCTAAGAATTATGAAGGATGCAGGTCTAAAAGAAGATGATTGGATCCATACTCAACTTGATCAACTGAACTTAATTGATGAGAAAAGACTTACTGCTGTATGCCATGGTCAAATGTATCAAAAACGGATGATCAAGGCTTTCAACAAAAAGGTCAGACGCCAAGTGTATCAAGTTGGGGATCTGGTGATCAAACATATCATACTACCGCAAGGCGATCCCAGGGGAAAATGGACTCCTACATACGAAGGACCATTTGTAATCAAAAACATTTTCTCTAGTGGAGCAATGATCTTGACCACCATGGATGGTGATGACCTGCCGCACCCTGCAAACGCAGACATAGTCAAAAGATACTAAGCATAAGAGGCCCGCTAGGTTGACACACCTAGGAAAAACAAGGGCATCCCAGCGAACCAAAAAGTTTCGGGCAAAAATTAGGGATAAAACAAAAAAACTGTACACCCAGCAAGTTAAAAACCCGAAAGGGCGACTTGGGCAAAAAAGGGTATCCCGGTGGACTGAAAACCCGAAAGGGCGGTCCAGGCAAAAGTTAGGGAATTAAAGCGTATGACTATGTCCCGTTGGATCACCTTACGGACAACCTGCAAACTCAGAGGTTCTGATCAATTCAATCAACTTCGGACAAGGCAACAAACAGACAAGATGCTCAGAGATACGAAGGCTATAGCAGAATGGAAACCCTAGGGGATTATTATACATAGCTATCTTTTCTTTGTATTAAAATTTTCATTTTTACGACGGCATTCTCTTACTAGAATGTTTGTCTCACTATACAAAAAATACTTACTCAAAGTCAATACAAATATATTCCTTTGAAAGTGCAAAACTATCTGTTTTTCTTTACTCTTGTGTTTTGTTTACAAAAACGTCCAATGATTCATTGTTGAACATATGCATTTGAACATAATTACTGTTTACAAATAAAAAAAATAAAATACAATTATTGATGGCTTTAAGAGACAGGGAAATCTCTCTAAGTTATTTTCCATAAAAATCCCCCGCAGTGGACAATTTAATCCCCATCGGAACAAAGCTTCCAATTATCAGTCCCCGATAGAAATCACCCAATTTCCCCGGATTCCTCAAACAAAAATTTCAAGCAATACATGGAATCTCCCTTACAACAGAGTTTATTTCTCTAAACGGAAATTCATCAACACTTCGACTTCAAGACATGAAGACTTACATACCCTCAACAATATTCAGGGATTTATTTTCCCCAAATCCAACAAACAGCGCAATAGACTAGCTCACATACGCATACATGGCATCCACATATCATAAACATTGATAAAAAATGCATTATATCATACATTTCATACAACATGACTTTGCATTTTAGCTAACATTTTACCCTTTTCAGATGCCATCCTGATACTCATTCAAAGACAACTTTTGATGCAGTTCAGATACGCTCCAGACACGGATGCCATCCTGATACTCATTCAAAGACAACTTTTGATACAGTTCAGATACGCTACAGATACGGATGCCATCCTGATACTCATTGAAAGACAACTTTTGATACAGTTCAGATACTCTCCAGACACAGATGCCATCCTGATACTCATTCAAAGACAACTTTTGATATAGTTCAGATACGCTCCAGATACGGATGTCATCCTGATACTCATTCAAAGACAACTTTTGATACATTTCAGATACGCTCCAGACACAGATGCCATTCTGATACTCATTCAGATTTCAATTTTTGATACGGTTCAGATACGCACCAGATACGGATGCCATCCTGATACTCATTCAAAGACAACTTTTGATACAGTTCAGATACACACCAGATACAGATGCCATCCTGATACTCATTCAAAGACAACTTTTGATTCAGTTCAGATACGCTCCAAACACAGATGCCATTCTGATACTCATTCAGATTTCAATTTTTGATACAGTTCAGATGTGCACCAGATACGGATGCCATCTTGATACTCATTCAAAGACAGCTTTCAGATACAATTCAGATACGCTGCAGACACGGATGCCATTCTGATACTCATTCAGATTTCAACTTAAGATACAATCCAGATACAATCACCTCTGGATGGCATCTATAAGCCCATCTCCAACAAATGTCCATTATTTATCCAAATGGTATCTTTAAGCCCATTCCCTATACAATCAACCACAACATCATCGAGTGCAAATTTCTGGGCACTCAAGTTTTCAATCATCTTCCACCTTCAAGTCACGAATGGCAGATCCACCAATCTAACTCTTCAAGTTTAAGAAGATTGAACAGGGGCAGCTATTGTACCCCAAAATTTGCCCTCTCATTTCTCAAAGGATCACCCTGAACCCTCAGGTTTTCTTCCATCCAATTTCAAGCTTTGAATTACAAATTTTTCAAGAAAGTCATTCACAAGGGAAAAATGGTCATTTGCACACTAAAAAGTCAAACTTTGACTTTTGGATCAAAATCAAGTTTCAAGAATCATATTTCAGCAAGACATGTTAAAATGTGAAGTTTGTTGCATTAAGAAAGTCAAAAGTCAAATTTGCTATTGGAAAAGTCAAATTTCTAAATACTTAAAATTTTTTCTAAGTGTTTAAGAAATATGACAAACTCAGAACTTCTGATCAGATTATCACCATGATGCAAGCTGATTATGGATTAACTTCTAACACAAGAGTTATGGACTCAAACAAGATCTGAAATATTACAGAACAAAACTTCTCCTAGAAATGCTGGGATTTCAAGTTATGACTCCTAAAAAGACACGTCCATGAAACTGAAGCACTCGGCAAATTCTAGACAGTTCCAAGACAGAGTTTGGTTACAACTTCTGGGCCAGTTTTCACAAAGATTCAGTCAGAGTTTGCAAGGGTAGTTCAAAAAAGGTTTACAAAGCGTGTTGCAAGCTTCCCATAAAGTCTGAGAGCTCCTTCAGAACATGCTAGAGCAAGGAGATACAAAGATCAGAAGTTAGATGTCTATTCTAAGTTACGCTGAAGCTGAACTTCTGATTCAGAATTAAGCAATGATGCAGAATCTCACGTTGCAGGATTTCTGGTTTGATAAATCTCATCATTATTTAATGCTCACAACCACTTTTGAGTCTTTATCCAAAAGATTTCTCCACGTGTGGCATAGGAGTACCTTTACTGTCTTGGAAAAGCAAACTTTTGTACAAAAATATGCTGGGCCCATACGTTGCTTTTGCTTTTGAGTTTACCTTTCCTTAATTCCTGCTTACAAATTCAGCTTAGGCGCTGCTAAAGCTGCTGACCACCATACCTATTTGAACTTACTTCAAGAGCAAGTCAGCGCCTAACTTATGATGGTGGTGCCCCTTGATCTCTCAAAAACTACTAAACCTTTGTTTATAAATTAGACCTCATTGGCAACTGTAAAAAGGTCGAAAAATTGAGAAAGAAAAAGCCTTGAACCCCTGCTAAAATTCCAAGAATCTAAAAACTGCAAACACAAAATACAAAACATGTTAACTTTTGATTTCTTGCATTCAAACTCCTTTTTTCTCAAGTGTTTATTGACCAAAACCGTCCATACAGTTTCTAATTCACATATCAGAAGCTATCCTAACTTCTGTGTTCAGACTGTAACACACTCTCCATCCAATTCCACCCCAAGAAGTCAGAACTTTACCCCTTAACTGTTCCAAAAATTTTTCTAATCATTCATTTCCCAAGTTGAAAGCTTTCAGCCTGCTGAACACGTCAAGGAGCTATTCAGAACATCACCAGCGTTCAGAACCAGACTCCAACTCATAGAACATTTTCCAACTGCAAGGTAAGCTTTTGCTGACTCTTATCATATTACGTAGGCCTTGTCATATTTGCATGTTTAAAAATACACTGTAGACATCATGATTCTGATGTTGTACGTATTCTGAGGTCTCACGTATTTGTATGCCTAAGTAGGGAGTAAATTAGTTCAGAACTTTTTAAAGAAATTAGGATTGGAAAATTCATGCTTGCCTTTGATTTATAGTTCTGATATCTCTTGTTTCTGAAACACTATGAAACCTTCCATAACTGTTATATGCGCATCTTCTGTTCTATTGAGAAATGACTAAGTTGATGATGTTCTGACTAGAATGGAGAGTGAGACTAAGTTCTTCCAGTGGTATTAGAACTTCTGAAATCTTCTTTGTTCCCAGCGGACCCAGAACTTCTGACTTTACCTATTTCTACTAATATGATCTCTGTTTTGCAGCACGCAAGTGTCAGAACTTCTGATCTCTTTTAGTCAGCAATGCGCTGATTCTATTTTTTTCCTTACTATTTTTGCTATCACTTCTTATTTCACTAATAAAAAACACCAAAAAAAAACATTTTACATTTTACATGCTTTATTTTATTTATTAAAACAAAAAGATAAAAAATATTTTCTTAAACAAGACTTATCTCTTTTCTGAAACAAAACAAGTTCATTTCACATTTTCTTGTACATTCTTATCCATTCAATGTGATTGTAATAGTAACTTAGGATTTAATTTTATTTTCATCCCCCCATTTGTAAATTTGTATCTCCATCCCCCAAATGGTGTAATAGCGTAGAATTTTAATTTTCCCAACTTATCGCTTTAATATAATTGTTAGTAATTAGGGTTTATATGGAAAGACTAAAATCAACAAGTAGAAAAACCCAAATTCAAGACAAAAACGAGCATGAAAATGATACACTTGCACACAAGCACCCCTAGGGTAAAATCCACTTGGTGGCCTTATAAATGGCCATATTACGCATGTGAGGTATCTTAGCAAAAACAAGCAAATACAAGATCATAATCCCTCGATGACGTTATCTAAGTTACCTTACAAATGATCTTAGTCCCTCAAAAAGAATGCTAAGATACCTTGCAATATTGCTAATCATGGTTATACGATGACCCGCGCCTGTCCCGTTTACATCCAAAGATAGGTTTGATTACTAAATTAATGGTAAGACAACAATGTCAAAGGAAAAGGAAATGAACAAGAAAGAAATTTGAGTAGGTAGATTGATCCTAATTACTTGCTCCATTTCAAAACAAACGTCCTTGCTGTTTTCAAAACCATCACATACACTTTCAAACATTTTACAAAACTTGAAAACATTTTCAAAAGACCAACACTTTGTATAAATTCTTACGAATGAGAATCATTACAAAGTTTTCCAAAACAATGGCCTCTTTACAAAATACTTTCAAAAAACCACACAAAGCACAATTTCAAACAAAAGCAAGTGATCTAGCGAGTAACTGAGAGCCCATGGAAAACCATGGATGAAAAGGATGCTAATACCTTCACTTTTCATAATCTACCCCCCGAACTCAAAAATAATCTCAAAGGTCTTTCTTGTGCTTTTTCACATTTCCTTTTGGATAAAAGAAAAGTCGGTGGCGACTCTTGCTAACCGCAACATTTGAGATCAAACGCAAAACACTCAAGTCTGTTCTCCCGCCGTATCACAATATTTGTTGCTAAAAACCTGCATATTTCCAAAATTCACCACAAACTATATAAATTTTATGTAAATACATGGATCAACCGGGTTTGATCTCGTGAATACAATAGTATCCTTCTTTTGGCCTAATTTTGCCTATACTGAAAAACCCCAAAACGGACCTTGAAACCCTAACAATGACAAGTGGTCAAACACACATTAAAACAAACAATTAATCATTCAAACATGCTCTAAATGATCATATAAACATGAATGCATACTCAAAAATTATTTATAACGCATATATTGGCAAAATCGATTTCAAGAACAAGAAGCAAATTGTGATGTTGTAGATGCTTGTTCTGGACGTCTTGATGCATGCAAATGATCCAGTTAGCTTCCAAATGTGCCCAAGAATTAATTGCAAGTGTCAAAACTTCTTGAATCCCTCTACAAAGGTCAAACCGATTGCCACTTTTTGTGAAAAAATTTGAAGTTCTTATGTCAATTTCGTGCAGCCAACCCCTGTCCTTTTGCCTTGTTTTTGTACATTATATGTAGTATAAAGGATTAGGGTAACAAAAAGGAACAAAATCCTTTGGAATTATAGAGATTGAATGAGATTCTCTTGCCATATGATATCTTTCCATAACCATGCAAATCATGCTCTTTTTTCCTCAAATTTTCTTGATTCATTTTGATTTTATTTGGCCAACATAATTAGATTTGATTTCCATCAAAATCAGATCTTCACAACAATTTTTGGTATTTTTTGCTATTTATTTCTTTTAATGTTATTTTTAATAAATAAAAATCATAAGAAAATAAATAAATGGAGCAAATGAGATGTGGTTGCTGACTTGGGTCGTGAACCATGTCCCTAACAAGATAAAATCCTAAAATGCTAGGCTCTTTTGGCAAAAAATGTATTTTTGAGCACATTTGACTTTTGACAATTTTCCAAAAATGGTCAACTTTGACAATGCATAACTCTTCCAATTTTAACCCTAGAGAGTTATTCTTGGACTTTTTAGAAAACTTAGGATGTCCCCTAAACAAACCTTTTGGTCTCATTTCAATTGGGTCCTCCATGTTCATGTAAGAAGCTTTACCCAAAAAGTATTTTTGTTGACTTTTCAAAAGGACCTATAATGTAGAAATTCATATCTTTTTATGAGTGTATTTCTTGAACTTGAGGGATGAAGATGAGTTGTAGGAAATTGAATTCCCTTAAAAATGAGCCTTGGATGAGACATTTATGATGAAGTATCAGAAAGTTATGCTTGGTCAAAGTTTGGTTGACTTTTCCTAAGAAACCCTGATTTAGCAACTTTTGAGTTTTGATGAATTAGGAGCATTCCTTGAGGAATCATGATCAAACCTTGATAAAATGATGAATATCACTTCAAAATTTTGATGTTGACCAAAAATATTGAAGTTTGACTGTATGTGGGCCACAATTGACTTTTGACCTAATACAGTCGATTCTCAAGCATCTGAGCAGTTGACTGTGCAAACTTCTTATGCAAAGCTTGAAATTTGACATGGAGGGTCTTGAGGACATATTAGGAACATGGAGAGCATATTAGGCCTTTGGAGCTCACCCTTCTTGATGAAAATGGAAACCCTAGTTGGGGATTCATTGCTTTTGGAGAGAGTTTGTCTGGTCAACTTTTGAGCATCCTTGAGCAAGTTAAGGGTCTTAATTAGCATATATTGAGTAACATGGGATGTAAAATTTTGGGGTACAACATATTCGCTCTCCACAGATATCATACTACAGCTTGCACATAGACCAGGGCAACACCCTATTCTCTGGTTTAGGGCATGGAGGTTGTCTTGCATATTGAGGTCCAGATCCCCTCTCTGAGAATTATGAAGGATGAAGGGATGAATGAAGATGATTGGATCCAGACTCGACTTGATCAACTAAACTTGATTCATGAGAAGAGTCTTAATGCTGTCTATCATAGTCAAATGTATCAAAAACGGATGAACAAGGCTTTCAACAAAAAGGTCAGACGCCAAGTGTATCAGGTTGGGGATATGGTGATCAAACGTATCATACTGCTGCAGGGTGATCCCAGGGGAAAATGGACTCCTACATACGAAGGACCATTTTTAATCAAAAACATATTCTCTGGTGGCGCAATGATCTTGACCCCCATGGATGGTGACGACCTACCGCACCCGGCAAACGCAGACATAGTCAAAAGATACTATGCATAAGAGACCCGTTAGGTTGACACACCTAGGAAAAACAAGGGCATCCCGGCGAACCAAAAAGGTTCGGGCAAAAATTAGGGATAAAACAAAAAAATCTGTGCACCCGGCAAGTTGAAAACCCGAAAGGGCGACTTGGGTAAAAAAGGGTTTCCTAGTGGACTGAAAACCCGAAAGGGAGGTCCAGGCAAAAGTTAGGGAATTAAAGCGTATAACAATGTCCCGTTGGATCACCTTATGGACAACTTTTGGCTTAAACTGACAAACTCAGAGGTTCTGATCAATTCAATCATCTTTGGACGAGGCAACAAATAGACAAGATGCTCGGAGATACGAAGGCTGTAGCAGAATGGGACCCCCATGGGATTATTGCACATAGCTATCTTTTCTTTGTATCAAAATTTTCATTTTGACAACAATATTCTCTTACTAGAATATTTGTCTCATTGTACAAAAATACTTACTCAAAGTCAATACAAATATATCCCTTTGAAAGTGCAAAACTATCTGTTTTTTCTTTACTATTGTGTTTTGTTTACAAAAACGTCCAATGATTCATTTTTGAACATATGCATTTGAATATAGTTACTGTTTATAAATAAACAAAATAGAAAGACAATCACTGATGGTTTTAAGAGGTAGGGAAATATCTCTATGCTATTTCCATAATCCCCCGCAGTGTGCAGTTCAATCCTTAGCGGAACAAAGCTTCCAGTTATCAAATCCTCAGTAGAAGTCGTCAAATTTCTCCCAATTCCCCATGCAGTATTTTTCAAGCAGTACACGATATTTCCCTTACAACAGAGTTTATCTCTCCAAGAAGAAATTCATCAACACTTAGACTCCAAAACATGAAGACTTACACTACGTATCCTCAGCAGTAGTCAGGGATTTATTTTCCCCAAATCCAACAAACAGCGCAAACAGATTAGCTCACATACGCACACATTGCATCCATATATCATAAACATTGATAACACAAATACATTATACCATGCATTTCATACAACATGACTTTGCATTTTTTCTAACATTTTACCCTTTTCAGGATAAGGTTAACAGCTACCATTGGCATTGTTCAAAGTTTTCAGATACAATTCAGATACGCTCCAAGACACGGATGCCATCCTGATACTTATTCAGATCTCAACTTCTCAGATACAGTTCAGATACGCTCCAGACACGGATGCTGTTCTGGTACTCATTCAGTGTTCAACTTCCAGATACAGTACAAATATGATCCAGACATGGACGCCATTCTAATACTCATTCAAAATCAGCTTCCAGATACAGTTTAGATACGCTCCAAACACGGATGCCATCCTGAAACTCATTTACAGTTCAGATACGCTCCAAACGCGGACGCCATTCTGATACTCATTCAAAGTATCCTTCAGATACAATGCAGATACGCTCCAGACACGGATTCCATTCTGATATTCACTCAGATGTAATTCTCAAGATACAGTACAGATACGCTCCAGACACAAACGCCATTCTGATACTCATTCTTTTAGCTTACAAATTACAATTCAACAATCACTCTTGGATGGCATCTACAAGCCCATCTCCAACAAATTCCTATTACCTCTCTAAATGGAATCTTTAATCCCATTCCCTCTACCATCACATCGCCGAGTGCAAATTTCTGGGCACTCTAGTGTCCAATCGTCTTCCACCTTCGAGTCACAAATGACAAAACATGTCAATTTAACTCTCCAGTCTTAAAAAGATTGAACAGGGGAAGCTGTTGTACCCCAAAATTTTCCCTCTCACTTATCAAGAATTTACTCACAAGATCTCCTTGGGCTCAAGACTGCACTAGGGTTTGATCAGCTCAAGACACCTCCTCAAACACTGATGACCAAAATTAGGGTTTGAGTTTGCACAAGTATTTTTGAACTTCCAATGTCCCATGTGACTTTCATGGATCATCATGGACCCCCAAGATTAATCATGCCAAGTTTCAAGCCTTGAATCACATTTTTGCTCAGTCAATTGAGTAGTTGACCTAAAAATCAATCGTATTGGGAAAAAAGTCAATTGTGGCCAATTTATAGTCAAACTTCATAGTTTTTGACCCACATCAACATTTTATACTCATATGTATCATTTGATCAAGTTTGGATCACAATTCCTTAAGAAATTTGATCAAATCCCCAAAAGGGCAAAATGGTCAAAATTAGGGTTTTGATTGGAAAAGGGCAATTTCTGATTTTTGACCTAGCAAATGATAAATTGGTTTAATTCATGATATCAAGAGCCCAATTGAATTATTTTGACCTAATTACATGGTTCAAAACATTGTAAGTCCATTGGATTGACAGATGAATTTTACAGTCAACTGATCAAAAGTCAATTGTATACTGAAAAGTCAAACTTTAACTTTTTGGTCAAATTCAAGTGCCAAGGATCACAATTCATCAAAACATGTCAAAATATGAAACTTATTCATCAAGAAATCAAAAAGTCAAGATTTCATTTTGAAAAGTCAAAATTTGAGCCATATTTTTTCAAAAAGTCAAGATTTCATTTGGAAATTTCATATTTTTTCATAACTTTGAGCCAAATTTTCACCATGATGCAAGATGATTCAAGAGAAACTTCCAACATGAAAGTTGTAGATCTCTATGAAATCTACAAGGTTTTTTTACATAACTCATTCCAAAAATTCTTGGATCTCAAGTTATAATTTTATGAACATGAAGTCATGAAACTAAACACTTAGTGAAAGTTTGCCCTAATTTGGTCAGGATTTTGACCTAACTTCATGGCACTTTTTCATATAGTTCCAAGGGGAATCTTCAAAAGAAATTCAAAGATGGGTTATATAGAACATTGAAAGCTTTCCAAAATGTTTAATAACTCCTTGAGATCATTCTTGAGGAGGGGGAATCGAAGAGATGAAGTTAGGGTTTTATCACTTGAATTACAAGTGATTTTTGATGAACACATGAACCAAATCCATGCTAGGCTGCATAATCCTTGCTTTGCAGACCTCAAACTTGTTTGTCACTCCATAATTAATTGTTTACACAACTGATTATGCCCTTATCTAAGTGTTTCAAGCTTTGTCCAAATAAATTTGCCATTTTAGGGAGAAAGTAACATATCTATTCTTGTAAAGGAAGCTTTATGCACAAAGTCAACTTCTTGAGCTCCCAACTTGTTTTCCTTGATTACACTCCATCCACAAAGTTAGAAGGATTGTGTTTAAAGTAGTTAACAACTCTATGAACCAAGTACAAAGCATTGAAACTTGGTTTCTCAAAAAATCACATGTTATGCATAAACTTGTGATTTTGAATTCTGATCAACTAAAGCATTCCAAACTTGTTGCTTATAAATAGAGTCACTATTTGTGAGCTAGGGGACGAGCTTTAACACCATGAAATACTCCTAAGTTCCCTCTATCCATAAATCGCACAAAAAACTCCATTAATACACAATTCTGACCTTAAACTTGTATCTCTCATTTCCCTCGTGCGTTTTCCCTCAAATTCATTCCTAAAGCTTCCTCATGCCAAATACAGACCATCCCTATCCCTGTTTGCAAACTGTAACTCCATCTTCATCAACTTCCATAGCCAAAAACAGAGCATTGCAGTTGGACTTCTACTGGTCATTTCAGCCACTCTCAACTCAAGCAAACCATTGCATTAGATTCCTATGACCTCAAGGAAGCTAACCTGGTCATCACCACTACCTGAAACAAGCTCAAACTCCAAACACAATTTCCAGTTTTGAGGTAAGTTTTCTTAACTCGGAACTCTTCATACAGGCATCATCAATAGTTTATTTGCGAACAAAACATGTAGATATCATTTCCCTGAAGCTAACCATGTCCATAGTTTCCATTAATTTTACTTGAGCTTAGTGAATTTTGAAACTGAAATCTATGAAATTTTTAGGGTTCAGATTAGGGTCATTAAAATTAATGCTTATCTTTGATCTATAGTTTTAATACTTTACATTTCTGGAATCGTGAGAAAATTTGCTAAAAGTTTCATGTTTACAGTTTTTATTTTTGATGAGAAATGAGCAAGTTACAGATGGTCTGGCTGGAGGTTGAAGATGAAGTCTCCAGGGTGCATTTTGCCTTACATATTTATTGTTTTACTTGTATTAACGGATGTATAGCCACCCCAGTGCTAGAAGCGCGCGCTTGTAACCTATGGGACCTGGGTTCGAGCCCTAGTGGTACCCTTTTCATTTTTCACATTTTTACTTTTCTGATTTTTGTTGTTTTTGGCAGGCGCTGGGCCCTTTGGGCCTAGTTTGTTTTTGTTTTTGCTAGCTGACCTCCCTGCTGACTAATGGCATCCCTGACCCAAGTTCATTTATTTTTTATTATTTATTTCATTTTTATTTTCTTAAATATTTTTCCAAATGTTAAAAAATCATAAACAATACAAAAAATGATATATTTATATCTTTGATTTAGTTTATTTTATTTTTATCACAAAAATATTTTTATTAATTATACTTTATTTACTTTTTTACTTATTATCTTATAAATAAAAATAAAAATTAGGTTATTAGTTATTTTCTTTCATACTAATTTAAATACATTATTTTTGATATAAAAAAGACCAAAAAATATTTTATAATGTTATAAATATTTTCAAGACATAAAAAATATATACTAAAAAAAAACCTTTTTTAACTTATTTTCTTTTGATTAATAGAACTAGGTTTTTATTCAAAATCATTCCTTAAACAAATCCTTTTTTTTATTAATTATTTTTCTTTAATTTAAATATATTAAGACAAAAATCCTTTTCTCTAAAAAATCAAACAAATATTCATTTTTCTTCACCCTCGCATTATTGCATACTTGTTCATTTTTGTACATTATTTATTCCAATTCCTTGTACATTAATACCCATTCAATTTGGTTGTAATAGATTAACTAGGTTTATATTCTTGAAAATCCCCATTGAATTTGTATACCCCCCTTCCCACAAATGTTGTAATAGCGTAGTAACTTTAAATTTCACAATTTATCGCTTTTATATAGCATGCTAGTAATTAGGGTTTGTATGGAAAGACTAAAACCAATATCTAGAAACCCCTAATTCCAGACAAAAACAAGCATGAAAATGATGCACTTGCACACAAACACCCCTAGGGTTATTCCACTTGGTTGCCTTATACAAAATGGCCATATTACACATGTGAGGTATCTTAGAAAAAACAAGCAAATACAAGATCATAGTCCCTCGATGACGCTATCTAAGTTGCCTTACAAATGATCTTAGTCCCTCCAAAATAATGCTAAGATACCTTGCAACATTGCTAATCATGGTTATACGATGACCCACGCCCGTCCCGTTTACATCCAAAGATAGGGTCGCTTACCAAATCAAGGGTAAGACAACAATGTCAAAGGAAAAGGAAATGTACAAGAAAGACATTTGAGTAGGTAGATTGCTCCTAATTACTTGCTCCATTTCAAAAACAAACATCCTTGCTATTTTTAAAACAAACACCTACACTTTCAAAACATCTTACAAAACTTGAAAACATTTTTCAAAAGATCAATATCTTTGTATACATTCTTACGAACAAGAATCATTACAAAGATTTCCTAAACAATGGCCTCTTTACAAAATACTTTCAAAAACCACACACAGCACAATTTCAAACAAAAGCAAGTGATCTAGCAAGTAACTAAGAGCCCATGGAAAACCATGGATGAAAAGGATGCTAATACCTTCCATTTTCATAATCTACCCCCAGAACTCAAGAAATAATCTCAAAGGTCTTTCCAGTGCTTTTTCACCTTTCCTTTTGGATAAAGGAAAAGTCGGTGGCGACTCTTGCTAACTGCAACATTTGCTATCAAACGCAAAACACCCAAGTCAGTTCTCCCACCGTATCACACTAGGCATGGGGTGTCGCCATTTGACCCAAATCGACTACTCTTTCCATGGGTTCCAGGGTCATCATTTGTCCCTTACCAATATGGTATGCCTTATCCCAAGTGGTTGACTAGGTGATGTTAGTTATGTCCCACAGTCGACACCGTCTTTGAATACTACATTCGTTATGGCTTTAAGGAAACAAATGGATGAGAGTAATTTTGAGTTAGTAAACATTTTAACTTGACAAATGGGATTCATCCTTAATCAAGTAGTTGACCAAATAGGTAGATTGATCGACTCATTAGGGGTCCAACCAACTCAAACTCAAATGTGCCATAGGCCATTGAGGGTTTTTGAAGAACTAGAGGGGCAACAATGAGCATCCTCTTAGACCTCGAAGAGTGGAAGAAACCACTTATGAATAGGAAGAATTCATTGAACAATATAAATCTAGACCAGTCATAGTTAGGAGAAACCAAGATGCTGATTGAGTGTTAAGAAATGCCACTGTTGGATGGAACAACATAGTAAATATGGTAGAAGAAGTATTAACATGATCTGGAGTAAATGTTGGTCTCTGGAGGCCCAATTACTCTTCACCCTTGCCTGATTACATTTGACAGGCAAAATTACCTAGGGGATGTAAGGTGCCTAAGTTTACCAAGTTTGCTAGTGAGGCCAATGAGTCAACCATTGAACACATTGCTAGGTACAAAAGAGAAGCTGGAGATATCGCCAATGATGAGGGCTTAAAATTAAGATATCTTCCTAATTCATTGACAAATAAAGCTTTTACTTGGTTTATGACTTTTGTACCCTAAAATTTTCCCTCTCATATATCAAGATTTTTCTCACAAGGTTTCTTTGACTCAAGACTGGATTAGGGTTTGGTCAGCTCAAGGCATATCTTCTTGCACTGACAACCCAAAATTAGGGTTTGAGTTTGCACAAGGATTTTTGGACTATCAATGCTTCATGTGACTTTCAAACATCATTATGGATCCCTAAGATTTCTCATGACAAGTTTCAAGCCTTGAACCACATTTTTGATCAATCAATTGGACAGTTGACTTAAAAATCAGCTGTATTGGGGAAAAAGTCAACCATGGCCAATTTACAGTCAAACTTAATAATTTTTGAACCACAAAAACATTTTAGACTCATATGTACCATTTGATCAAGTTTGGATTACAACTCCTCAAGAAATTTGATCAAATCATCAAAAGGGCAAAATGGTCAAAATTAGGGTTTTGACTGAGGAAGGGAAATTTCTAATTTTTAACCTAGAAAATGACCAATTGAGTTCAAGAATGATTTAAAGGATTCAATGGAATCATATTGACTTAATTACATGGCTCAAAACATCTCAAATTCATTGGATTGACAGATGAAATTTGTAGTCAACTGATCAAAAGTCAACTGTACACTGAAAAGTCAAACTTTGACTTTTTGGTCAAAATCAAGTACCAAGGGTCATAATTCATCAAGACATTTCCAAATGTGAAACTTTTTCACCAAGAAAATAAAATTTGAAAATTAGGGTTTGAATTTGAAAATTTTCATACCTTAGAATTTTTCTAAGTATGAAAATTTTCTTATTTTTTCTCAACTTTAGGCCATTTTTACACCAAGATGCATAATGATTCAAGGAAAGTTCCCAACATGAAAGTTGCAGACCTCCATGAAATATACAACTTTTCTTCACAAACTTTTCCCTAAATATGCTTGGATCTCAAGATATAAATTTGTGAATACATGGTCATGAACTTCTTAACTTAGTGAAATTTTGCCCTAATTTAGGCAGGTTTTGGACCCAACTTCATGGAAACGTTTCACCTAGTTCTAAGAGGTATCTCAAAATACATTTCAAATATGGATTATAAAGAACATTGCAGGCTTTCCAAAATGTCCCAGAACTCCTCAAGATCATTTTTGAGTAGAGAGAATCGAAAAGAGGAAGTTGGCATTTTCTCACTTTTTGTTCAAGCCATTTCATGAAGAACCAAGTTGCAAATCAATGCTATGCTGGTTAATTCATGCTGTACAGGTCCTAAACTTGTTCCACACTCCTTAATTAAATGCTTACTCAGTTGACAAAGCCTCTGTCCATGCTTTTGAACGTTTACACAACTTGTAATTCCATTTATGGCAAAAAGGTTCCATTGCCATTTTGAAAAAGAGCAACTTTTGCAAACTTTGTAATCTTTAGCATTGGACCTGTCCCCTTGATACAAGCAAGTACCACATACCAAAGGAAACTTGTAGGGAAGAAATATAAACCCTAAGCAAGATGGTACAGGCATGTGAGCTTTGTCTTATCACTTTGCTTCAAGTACAAGAAAAGTTGCAAAAAGGCTAGCATTGGCAAATCAGTTGGGAAGCTGACTTAAGATCATCTCAATACTAATATACAAACTATATGCAACACATAAAATATGAAGCCAAGACTTAAAACACAGAGAGCAAGAAAAACACCAAAAACTGTCCAAAACATACAGTTTATGCACAAACACATCAAACTTCCATTTGGCTCGTGCGTTTTGTGTTTAGATAATTCCAATACCTTCAATGCTTGATATAAAACCTATCCAAACCATCATCCCTATTTTGTATCCTCTTTTCCACCATCTGCCATTGTTGACTTTGAAGCTTGCAGTTGGACTTGGTCAGGGAGTTCTAGCCACTTTCAGAGCAAGGCAAAGGTTGGAATAGATTTAGGGAAGCACAAGGAAGCTCAAGCAAGCATCAGGCCTCCAATAAAGTCACTACATTTCCATACACGAATCCAGCTGAAGGAGGTAAAATTTCAAACTCTATCTCTTTGTACAGGAAACCTTAGGGCACGATCTGTGAATAAAAAGTGTAGTTCTCATTATAACGAAGCTATACATATCATTATCTTGCATTGATTTTACTTGTGCTGAGCAAATTTGGAAGTTGAAATCTCTGAAAATATTAGGTTAGAATTTGGGGCTTTTAAAATTCTCTTTGATCTTTGATAGTTAGATTACATAACTTATATGGTTGGATTCGTGAGTTCAAATGCTACATTTTTCATGTTATAAGTTTTCCTTTTTATGGAAGTATGAAGAAGTTACAGGGGATCCGGCCAAGGCTTGAGGAAGAAGATGAAACAGGGCACAAACGCGTTTTATAATATATTGTTTTTGTTTCAGTAAAGACAATGGATGTATGGCCACCTCAATGGCAAAGCAGCGCGTTGGTGAGACCCATGTCCTGGGTTCGAACCTGCGCGCTACTTTTGCATTTTGGAATTTTTTTCCTTTTCAGTTTTTTTGACATTTTCTGCAGGTTTGGGCTTATGCTATGGGCCAGTGTTTTTGCTAGCATTACCACTAATTTGCTTCATCACCCCCTGCCAACTCTTTCTACATTTTTATTTCTTATTTGTTTTATTTATATATTTAGTAATTTAAATATTTCTTTTAATGCATAAAAAATCTTAAAAATGTAAATTAATAATATTGCACTTTTATTATTATTATTATTATTTTAATATTTCTCACATAAAATATAGTTTATTTTGATAGGATATAACTTATTTTCTTAATAAACTTGTGAAAAATAATTAAACATATTTATTTCAAATTATTTTTATTTTCATACTTATAAATACTTATTCTTGTATATATTTAATTTTTATATTTCTTTATATAATATTATTTATTATTTCTATACAAAAATACTTAAAATAATACATATAGAAACATTATTTTCTTTTAAACAAAAAATTAGGGTTTACCCCCTCTCAAAAATTAAACCTCTTTTTCCTTATATTTTTAGGTTTAGATTAAATATTCTTTTAACATAAAAATAAGACATTAAAAACCTTTTTACATGTACATTGCATTACATTTTAAATGTTGTATTATATTTATCTTAATTCGCACAAATTCGATTTGGTTGTAATAATGTATTTAGCTTTATATTTGTACAAATCCCCATTCAAACTTGTATTCCCCCCTCCTATAAAATTGTTGTAATAGCTTAGTATATTTATATTACGCAATTTATCGCTTTCATATGCCATGATTAGTAATTAGGGTTTGTATGACAAGAACAAAACAAAGCAAAATAGAACACTCTAAATACAAGACAAAATCAAAACATGAAGAATGATACACTTGCACACAAGCACCCTTAGGGTTTCCCCACTTGGTTTCCTAAAACAAAAATGGCCATGTTACGCATGCGAAGTATCTTGGCAAAACAAAACAAATATAAGATCATAGTCCCTCGATGACGCTATTCAAAAGTTGCCTTACAAAATGATCTTGGTCCCTCAAAAATGCTAAGATACTTTGCAAACATTGCTAATCATGGTCATACAATGACTCACGCCCGTCTCGTTTACATCCAAAGATAGGATTTCTTACCAAATCAATGGTAAGACAACAATGTCAAAGGAATAGAAAATACATAGGAATGAAATTTAAGTAGGTAGATAGCTTCTAGTTACTTGCTCCCTTTCAAACAAATCCTTGCTATTTTCAAAACAAACACACACATTTCAAAACATCTTACAAATCTTGAAAACATTTTCAAAAAGACAAACATCTTTGTATACATTCTCACGAACGAGAATCATTACAAAGATTGCATAAACGAATGGCCTCTTTTACAAAATACTCTCAAAACCACACCAAGCACAATTTCAAACAAACAAAAGCAAGTGATCTAAGCAAGTAACTAAGAGCCCATGGAAAACCATGGATGAAAAGGGTGCTAATACCTTCTCTTTTCATAATCTACCACCCGAACTCAAGAAAACATCTCAAAGGTCTTTCCTGTGCTTTTTCACCTTTCCTTTTGGATAAAAGAAAAGTCGGTGGCGACTCTTGCTAACCGCAACATTTGTGATAAATCGCAAAACCTCAAGTCAGTTCTCCCACCGCATCACAGAACTAGTGACTCTGTTGGGGAAATTATAAAAGTGGGGTTACCTTAGGGTTTAGATCACATTTATTTTCTTACATTGTTTGACTTGTTTGGTTTACATTATGGTTCTTTGTTTGGGTTTGAATCCTCTACCCAGATTTGGGAAACATTATAGGTAAATAGAAATACGTTGTGGAAACTGTGCGGGGTATACCGACATGGTCTAAACAATAGCTATGTTAGTGTGAAATATTTGTGGGTACCGGTAGACTTTGAGTTAATCAAAGAGAATACGGGGCCGCTGAGTGATGTCAAAGGCTTCTTGGCAAAGTTTCTGTTTGAGAAAGCCTAAAGCTGGTGGAATTCCCTAGACTTGAAATCTTTTGAGGAGATTATGGCTCTTCTCATCTATGGGATGGTCTTGTTCCCCAATCCTGACCAACTCATAGATGTAAGCACCGTCAAGATCTTCATGTCACGCAATCCGGTGCCTACATTACTAGGGGATATCCTACACTCTTTTCACACTCGTACAATGAGGAAAAGAGGGGTCCTGATGTGTTGCACTCCCCTCCTGGAAAGATGGTTTATTTCTCATCTTCACCAATCAGTTTTAAGGAATGAACAAGGTTTAAGTTGGTCATAAAGGTTAATGACGCTAAAACATTCAGATATTCATTGGTGCTCTCGATCCAAAAAGAATGTTATCATTATTGACCTTTGTGGGGAATTCCCTAATGTCCCTCTACTTGGCATTAGAGGAGGCATCACCTATAACCCATATTTAGCTTTAAGACAGTTTGGTTATGCATGAAGGGATGGCCTACATGATATGTTGATTCAAGGCTTGGTTTTCGACTACGACAACAACGATCAAGGACTTCTCCAGAGATTCATTCGAGCTTGGAGGATGCTAAACAAGGTGGATAGCAAGACTTTGGGACACAAGAATTACATCCCTCTTGAGCCTTACCTCAAGTGGGTACGAACCCGCGCTCAAAGTCTTATGATGCCTTATCCTTCCATTCTCCCAGTGATTATTGAGCCTGTTAAGGAAGGAGAAGTTTCATACACTATCCTACATCCTGACATGCCCACATCACTTGAAGATCTACAAAGGGATTGGATCCAACTCAAAGGAGAGCGAGATACTTTCGAAGCCCAATTCTACGCAAGCGAGAAGAAGGTTTTAGAACTCACTAGGCTACTTCATGAGGAGCAGACTCTGAATACCTACATAGCACCAAAGAGGATGCGCAATGTCTTTTTATCTTAGAATTTTGTATTATTTTGCCCAAGGGGCATTGATGTACTCAGATTCTATCTTATTAATATAACGTGTGCTCCTTTTTTGTTTGAAACAAATTTGAATTTTTAAATCCTTGAAAGCATTGCATGTATACATATCATTCATCATAAACATAAACAGGTCTTTGCAACAAGTTTCCTCATCTCTCTAACTGTTTATTTCAGTGAGATGGATCTCGAACAGACGGTCAAAGATCTTCAAGCTCAAAACATGCAGTTTCAACAATTACTCATGACCCTAGCCAAGGGGCAAGATGAATTGAAGACTCGGTTAGCTGAAGAGAGAAGGAAGAAACCAAAGAAAGCCACTAGGGTTCTGAATATGGGGAGAAGATTTCAGGGATAGACTAGAAGGACTCTGAATTTTGCAACCAATTCCAGGGAGGGAGAAGGAAAAGGAAAAGAAACGACAGTACCATCAGAATTTAAAGAAGAGGAGGAAGAAGAAGACTACTCTAAGGAGCAGTATCCGCCGGCTGATGACAAGTACAAACACCTTGAAGAGCGTTTAAGCGCTATGGAAATCCAGAGAGTACCGGGTCTAGATTTTGAAGAGTTGGGGCTGGTGTCAGGAATTGTAATCCCGTCAAAGTTTAAAGTTCAATTATTTTCCAAATATGATGGGGTGTCATGTACTAAAATGCACCTCTGATCATATGTCAGAAAGATTCAGCCGCACTCTACCAACAAAGACTTATGGGTCCATTTTTTCCAAGATAGTTTATCAAGAACGCAACTTGATTGGTTTTACCAATTGGAAATGGCCGACGTCCATAATTGGGAAGACTTGGCCGCAACTTTCTATAAACAATACCAATACAATGCCGATTTGGCGCCTACCCGTACTCAACTCTAGAGTATGGCTATGGCTTCAAATGAGGGCTTCAAAGATTACACGCAAAAGTGGAGAGATCTGGCCGGAAGAGTGCAACCCCCTCTGTCCGAAAGGGAGTTGGTAGACATGTTCTTGGGCACTCTGTCGGGCCCTTTCTTCAACCATTTGATTGGAAGTTCATTTGTTGGGTTTACTGAGCTAATTTTAACCAGCGAGAGGGTGGAAGCTGGTATAAGAAGTGGGAAGATTCAGAAAGACTCGTCTGCCTCTACAGCCGTGAAAAAACCTTCACTGGGAAGAAGGAGGTATCTGATATGTATCCACAAAGAAACCAAGGGAGAGCTGAGCACCGACCAGTGGTAGGGGCCGTTATGATCTCAAAGCTGACATCTGATTAACCGAGGAGTAACCAACCTAGGGTGGAAAGGCCAGTTCCGAAATTCACCAGACTTAATATGACTCTAGCCCAGATTTTACCACATCTGCTGAAATCTGATCTGGTGACCTTAAGAGAAGCTCCAAAGAATCCCAACATGACGTCCCCCCATTATCACCCGAATGCCAGATGCACATACCATTCCGAAAGCCCGGGCCACGACACCAACAACTGTTGTGCTTTGATGAATAAGATCCAAGACCTCATACATGCCAAGGAGATTGAATTTGAGGCGCCTGAGAAACCAAATGTCATTTCCGCTCCCATGCCTAGACATGGTCACAACGCCAATGCTATCGAGGAAGATTTGTTTGTTGCTATAGTGGATGAACTCTTGACCCCACTCCCGATCATCAAGTTGAATTTGTTGAAAGCTGGTATATTCCCAGGTTGTGATAAAGACTGCCATGTTTGCCTATCCTCATCATTTGATTGCCCTCTGTTGAAGACAGGTATCCAACGACTGATTGACAACCAAGAAATTTTGTTTGAGAATGCTCCTGTTTCACCCGTTCCAGTTAAAGAAGTTTCAATCATAACCATCTATGCCAATCCTTCCAGGGTCCCTAAAGGACCCGTTAGGATTACATCGGTTCCGAAAGCGACTCCGCTCATAATTACAATGTCCGGGTCGATCCCATACGAATCAGATAAAACAGTACCATGGAATTACGGTGGAGAAATCTACTACCATGGTATTAAACAAGATGGGTTGACCACCGAAGAAGAAAGCTCCGAAGAAGAAAATTCTGACATTAGCAATATTGCCGGAACTAGTAAGATTACCCGTAGTGGTAGAATCTTATCTCCAGAGATTGCCCCTCCAAAGGCAGTTTTTGGACCCGTGGCTGTTCCGAAGATTACCTCTGTACCAGTGATTATACCTGCAAGTACACCTACCGACAAAGACGACACAATCCCTGCTGTTGTCCCTACCAACACTGCTACTTCCGAAGATCGAGGGAAAAACATTCAAGAAGACCCTGTCCGGACGAAGGCTCAATCACTAGCTATCCCCGAAACATCCAAGAAGGAAATGGAAGAAATCCTGAGGATAATAAAGAAAAGTGATTATGATCTGGTTGAACAGTTGGGGAAGACTCCCTCCAAGACCTCCATGTTAGCCTTGCTGCTATGCTCTGAGGCACATGCAAAAGCTCTGGTAAAATTTTTGAAGACAGCCCATGTGCCACAAGAAACGTCTGCTGACCAGTTCCAAGATTGTGTGGCCAGTTTGACAACTGATAACGGCCTAGGCTTCTTTGATGCTGATTTGACACCAAGAGGGAGAAAACACAATGAGGCTTTGCATATCTCTATGGAGTGTAGAGGAACGAATCTGGCCCATGTCTTGGTGGACACGGGATCATCTTTGAACGTCTTACCGAAGAAAGCCCTTGACATATTGGATTGCGAAGGGCTGACATTAAAACCCAGTAACATAGTTGTGAGAGCATTTGATGGTTCGAAAAGGATGGTCCACGGGGAGGTGGACATCCCGATAAAGGTGGGAACTCATATTTTCAACTCAACCTTCTATGTGATGGACAACCGTCCTTCTTACTCCTGTCTGTTAGGAAGCCCCTGGATTCATAACGTCGGTGCTGTCACCTCCACATTACATCAGATGCTGAAATACCCAGTCCAAGGAAAGATCATAACTGTCCATGGAGAGGAGGAGTACATGATTAGTCATCTAAATTCCTTCTGATATGTGGAGTTGGATGGCGAGTTCATTGAAACTCCTTTTCAACATTTAGAAGAGGTTTCTCAAGAAGTAGCAGTGACCAAGTCGGTATCCTCGATTCACAAGATCACAAGACCTCCGCTTCGGATGTCATCTCTAAAGGACACTAAGGAGGTAGTAGAAGAGGGTGGATGCACCATCTAGGGGCAGCTTCTGGACATCCCGTATAAATCAGACAAGTTTGGCTTGGGGTTTACTTCAGCTGCTCAGAAGGCTGTGTGTCGTGCTTGTGCTGGACGGCCACCTTTGAAGATTAGTAACCGAGAGGTCAACATAGTGGAAGATGTTGAAGAAGATGGAAGCTTGGAAGATTGGATATTTCCTACTGTCAACGGAGGACTTCGCAACTGGGAAGCCAGATACTTTGTCCCAATAACTTACATCTCTCAGTAATTTATCTTTTACATTTATGTTGGACTTGTAATATTCACAAACAATTCGCACTTTAAAAACCTTGTGTCTTACCCGAGGCACAACGGTCCATTTGTAAGGGTTTTTATTTCATCTTCATATGACATTCAATGAATCATGGACGTTTTTTCACATACAAACCTTTTGTGCTCATTGACTTTCTTTTACATTTTATTGTTTAAAGATGGCTACACCCTTACACACACACACTCACAAATGCAGGTACCCCTCCATTCCGGATCCCATGGGTAACGATACTGCTATAGCCTTCAGTGACTCTGAAGATCCAATCTATCAAGCCGAATACGAAGGTGAGGAAGATTGTGAAGTGCCGGGAGAATTAGCCAGACTACTACAACAAGAGGAAAGAGCTATTCAACCTCATGAGGAGTCGTTGGATACAATCAATTTGGGTATCGAGGAGGATAAAAAGGAAATCAAAGTGGGCGCCAACCTAGAGTCGAGTGTCAAGGAGCACCTAATCCAGCTATTGCATGATTATGTTGAGATCTTTGCCTGGTCATACGAAGACATTCCAGGACTTGATACAGACATTGTGGTACATCGTCTACCCACAAGAGAAGACTATCCACCAGTGAAACAAAAAGTCCACCGCATGAGACCTGACATGTTAGAGAAGATCAAAGCGGAAGCCATGAAATAGTTCAACGCTGGATTTTTAGCCGTCACTTCCTATCCTCAATGGGTTGCCAACATTGTTCCCGTGCCTAAAAAGGACGGAAAAGTACGGATGTGCGTGGATTATAGAGATTTAAATAGGGCCATCCCTAAAGATGATTTTCCACTTCCCCACATCGACATCCTGGTCGATAATATAGCCCATCACAAAGTGTTTTCCTTCATGGACGGATTCTCAGGCTATAACCAAATCAAAATGGCACCTGAGGACATGGAGAGAACTACATTTGTCACGCAGTGGGGCACGTTCTGCTATAAAGTGATGCCGTTCAGACTGAAGAATGCTGGGGCAACCTATCAACATGCCATGGTAGCTTTGTTTCATGATATGATACATCATGAGATAGAGGTCTATGTAGATGACATGATATCCCGATCACAAACTGAACAGGAACACCTTGATCACTTGCAAAAGTTGTTTGTGAGGTTGAAGGAGTACAAGTTAAGATTGAATCCTAACAAGTGTACATTCGGAGTCCGGTCCGATAAACTCTTAGGTTTCGTCATCAGCAACAAAGGCATCGAAGTTGATCCTTCCAAGGTTAAGGCGATACAAGAAAAGCCTGCTCCTCGCACTGAGAAGGAAGTCAGAGGATTCTTGGGACGCTTGAACTATATTTCCAGATTCATTTCTCACTTGACAGCTACTTGTGAGCCAATCTTCAAACTGTTGAAGAAAGATCAAGTAGTTAGATGGAACGACGAATGTCAAATTGCTTTTGACAAGATCATGGAGTATTTACAAGAGCCTCCTGTTTTGATGCCGCCAGTCGAAGGGAGACCACTGATCATGTATCTGACCGTTTTAGAGAACTCAATGGGGTGTGTATTGGGGCAGCATGACGAGTCTGGCCGAAAAGAGCACGCTATTTACTACCTGAGAAAAAAGTTTACCGACTGTGAAACCAGATATTCACTGCTCGAGAAAACTTGCTGCGCTCTGGCATGGGCTGCTCGCCGGCTAAGACATTATATGTTGACTCATACCACTCTATTGATATCTAAGATGGATCCAATAAAGTATATCTTCGAAAAGCCTGCTTTGTCTGGAAGAATAGCTAGATGGCAGATGATCTTAACAGAATATGACATACAATACACTACCCAGAAAGATATAAAAGGCAGTGTGCTAGCTGATCATCTTGCACATCAAGCTGTAGAAGATTATCAGTCCATGAAGTTTGAATTCCCAGATGAAGACATCATGACATTAGACAAATGTGAAGAGATCAGACCATATGACGGACCTGAACAAGGATCCCGATGGACCCTGTTCTTTGATGGGGCATCCAATGCACTTGGTAATGGTATCAGTGTTGTACTCATATCTCCGAAAGGGTGTCATACTCCCTTCACTGCCAGACTTTGCTTCAACTGCACAAACAACATGGTAGAGCACGACGCATGCATCTTTGGTCTCAAGGCTGCCATAGACTTGGGAATCAAATCTTTAGATGTGTTTGGAGATTCAGCTTTGGTCATCAGTCACATCAAAGGAGAGTGGGACACTAAACATCCAAACCGTATCCCTTATTAAGAACATGTTTTGACATTGCTACCACATTTTGAGCAGATTACCTTCGATCATTTCCTGCGAGAAGAAAATCAGCTAGCAGATGCTCTAGCTACAATGTCATCTATGTTTAAACTTAATTGGGATAACGAGGCTCCCCAGATCACCATTGAACGAACGGACGAACCAACACACTATCACGAGATTAATACTGAAGAAGTAGGGGACCAGCCTTGGTTTCATGAAGTCAAGAGGTATCTCGAGGCTCAGGAATATCCAGAAGGAGCTTCAATCAATGATAAGAAGTTCTTAAGGAGATTCTCTGCTAAGTTCTTCCTAAGTAATGGCATCCTGTACAAGCACAATCATGACTCTATTCTGCTCCGTTGTATGGATAAGATTGAGGCTGAAAAGATCATGGCTGAATTACATGAAGGTACCTTTGGCACTCATTCTAGTGGGCATACGATGGTGAAGAAAATCCTACGGGCAGGCTACTACTGGTCTACCATGGAAGCAGACTGCTATCAACACTCTCGGACCTGTCATAAGTGTCAAATTTATGCTAACAAAGTGCACGTACCTCCGGTTCCTCTAAATGTCTTGATGGCTCCTTGGCCCTTTGCTATGTGGGGAATCGACATGATTGGGGAGATCAAGCCTACAGCCTCCAATGGACACCGCTTCATTCTACTGGCCATTGATTATTTCACAAAGTGCATCGAAGCAGCTTCCTTCGCATCAGTTACTAATAATGTTGATGCCTGCTTCATCAAGCAGAATCTCATTTACCGATACGGTATCCCAGAAAGGATTATCACCGATAATGGTACAAACCTTAACAATACTATAATCACTGCCTTGTGCGAGTAGTTCAAAATTCAACATCACAATTCATCCCCCTATCGGCCGAAGATGAATGGTGCAGTCGAAGCTGCTAATAAAAACATTAAAAAGATCATACAGAAAATGACAGTCATCTACAAGGACTGGCATGAGATGTTGCCATTTGCTCTCCACGGGTACCGTACCATGGCTCGCACGTCAACTGGGGAAACACCCTATTCTTTGGTTTATGGCATAGAGGCTGTCTCGCCTATCGAGGTTCAGATCCCCTCTTTGAGAATTATGAAGGATGCAGGTTTGAATAAAGACGATTGGATCCAGACTCGACTTGATCAAATAAACTTAATTAATGAAAAGAGACTCACTGATGTTTGCCATGGTCAGATGTATAAAAAACGGATGATCAAGGCTTTCAACAAGAAAGTTAGACGCCAAGTATATCAAGTTGGAGATCTAGTGATCAAACGCATTATCTTGCCACAAAGTTATCCCAGGGGAAAATGGACTCCTACCCATGAAGGGCCATTTATAATTAAGAACATCTTCTCCGGTGGGGCAATGATCTTAACCACCATAGACGGTGACGACCTGCCATACCCTGCGAATGCTGACGTAGTCAAAAGATAATACGCATAAGAGACCCGCTAGGTTGACATACCTAGGCAAAAAAGGGCATCCCGGCGAACCAAAAGGTTCAAGCAAAAATTAGGGATAAAAAAAAAATTTTGTACACCCGGTAAGTTGAAAACCCGAAAGGGCGACTTGGGCAAAAAAGGGTTTCCCGGTGGACTGAAAACCCGAAAGGGCGGTCCAGGAAAAAGTTAGGGAATTAAAGCGTATGACTATGTCCCATCGGATCACTTTGAGGAAAATCTCTTCACTGACAAACTCAAGGTTTCTGATCAATTCAATCATCTTCGGATGAAGCAACAAATGGACAAGATATTCGGAGATACGAAGGCTATAGCAAAATGAGAACCCCATTGGATTATCATACATAACTGTCTTTCTTTGTATAAATTTTTTCTTACTTTTATGGCACCATCCTCTTACTAGGATGTCTGCCTCCTTTGTACAAAAATACTTATTCAAAGTAAAAAACAAAGATATCTCTTTAAAGTACAGAAAATTGTTTGTCTTTTTCCTTTACACTTGCGTTTTATTTGCAAAAACGTCCAATGATTCATTAACGAACATATGCATTTGAACATAATTACTGTTTACAAATAAACAAAATGAAAAGGATAATTACTGATAGGTTGAACGAACAGTAAAACATTCCTAGACCACTCCATATTCCCCACAGTTTTCAATAATCCTCAGTGGAACGAAACTCCCGACTACCCAACAAAATGAAGCTTCTAGTTCATCAATCCTTGGTGGAAACCATCCAGTTCCTCTAAATTCCCTAGCAAGTTATTTGAAACTTGAAATCCATTCGGACAGCAGCTGACTTCTGATACTCCCCAATGGAAAAAGACTCCCATTCATTAATCCCCAGTAGAAGACACCAAAATTCTCTGGATTCTCCAAGAAGATTCCTCAAGCAATATACAACATTGCTCTCACAACATAATTTTTGTCAATACTCCAACTTCAAGACATGAAGAATCCACATATCCTCAGCAGCAGTCAAGGATTTATTTTCCTCAGTAGTACAGCAAATCAGCTTACATGCGCATACATTACATCCACATATCATAAATATTGATAAAATACATATATTGCATCATACATTTCATGCAACATAATTTTATGTTTCAGCTAACATTTTACCCTTTTCAGGATAAGATTAACAGCTGTCGCTAACAATATGCAATCATGATACAGTTCAGATACGCTCCAGACAAGGACGCAATTCTGTTACTCATTCAGATTTCAACCTTCATGATACAGTTCAGATACGCTCCAGACACGGACGCCATTCTGTTACTCATTCAGATTTCAACCTTCATATACAGTTCAGATACGCTCCAGACACGGACGTCGTTCTGTTACTCATTCAGATTCCAACTATCAGATACAGTTCAGATACGCTCCAGACACGGATGCTATTCTGATACTTATTCAGATTTCTAGTTCAGATATAGTTCAGATACGCTCCACACGCAGATGCTATTCTAATACTCATTCAGATTTCAACCTTTTGATATAGTTCAGATATATTCCAGACACAGACACCATTCTGATACTCGTTCTTTCAGCTTACAACTTACAATTCAACAAACATTCTTGATGGCATCTACAAGCCCATCTCCAACAAGACTCTATCACTTCTCCAAATGGCATCTTTAAGCCCATTCCCTCAACTACACATCACCGAGTGCAAATTTATGGGCACTTTAGTGTCCAATCATCTTTCACCTTCGAGTCACGAATGACAAAGCTCGCCAATCAAACTCTTCAGGTTTAAGAAGATTGAACAGGGGAAGCTGTTGTACCCCAAAATTTTCCCTCTCATATATCAAGATTTTTCTCACAAGGTTTCTTTGACTCAAGACTGGATTAGGGTTTGGTCAGCTCAAGGCATATCTTCTTGCACTGACAACCCAAAATTAGGGTTTTAGTTTGCACAAGGATTTTTGGACTATAAATGCTTCATGTGACTTTCAAACATCATTATGGATCCCTGAGATTTCTCATGACAAGTTTCAAGCCTTGAACCATATTTTTGATCAGTCAATTGGACAGTTGACTTAAAAATCAGCTGTATTGGGGAAAAAGTCAACCATGGCCAATTTACAGTCAAACTTCTTAATTTTTGATCCACAACAACATTTTAGACTCATATGTACCATTTGATCAAGTTTGGATTACAACTCCTCAAGAAATTTGATCAAATCATCAAAAGGGCAAAATAGTCAAAATTAGGGTTTTGACTGAGGAAGGGCAATTTCTGATTTTTAACCTAGCAAATGACGAATTGAGTTCAAGCACGATTTCAAGGATTCATTGGCATCATCTTTACTTAATTACATGGCTCAAAACATCTCAAATTCATTGGATTGACAGATGAAATTTGTCGTCAACTGATCAAAAGTCAACTGTACACTGAAAAGTCAAACTTTGACTTTTTAATCAAAATCAAGTACCAAGGGTCATAATTCATCAAGAAATTTCCAAATGTGAAACTTGTTCACCAAGAAAATCAAATTTGAAAATTAGGGTTTGAATTTGAAAATTTTCATAACTAGAATTTTTCTAAGTATGAAAATTTTCTTATTTTTTCTCAACTTTAGGCCATTTTTACACCATGATGCATAATGATTCAAGGAAAGTTCCCAACATGAAAGTTGTATACCTCCATGAAATCTACAACTTTGCTTCACAAAATTTTCCCTAAAGATGCTTGGATATCAAGATATAAATTTGTGAATACATGGTCATGAACTTCTTAACTTAGTGAAATTTTGCCCTAATTTAGGCAGGTTTTGGACCCAACTTCATGGAAACTTTTCACCTAGTTCCAAGAGGTATCTCAAAATTAATTTCAAAGATGGATTATAGATAATATTGCAGGCTTTCCAAAATGTCCAGGAACTCCTCAAGATCATTTATGAGTAGAGAGAATCGAAGAGAGGAAGTTGGCATTTTCTCACTTTTTGTTCAAGCCATTTCATGAAGAACCAAGTTGCAAATCAATGCTATGCTGGCTAATTCATGCTGTACAGGTCATAAACTTGTTCCACACTCCTTAATTAAATGCTTAATCAGTTGACAAAGCCTCTATCCATGCTTTTTAACCTTTACACAACTTGTAATTCCATTTATGGCAAAAAGGTTCCATTGCCATTTTGAAAAAGAGCAACTTTTGCAAACTTTGTAATCTTGAGCATTGGACCTGTCCCCTTGATACAAGCAAGTACCACAACCCAAAGGCAACTTGTAGGGAAGAAATACCAACCCTAAGCAAGATGGTACAGGCATGTGAGCTTTGTCTTATCACTTTGCTTCAAGTACAAGAAAAGTTGCAAAAAGGCTAGCATTGGCAAATCTGTTGGGAAGCTGACCTAAGATCATCTCAATACTAATATAAAAACTATATGCAACACATAAAAGATGAATCCAAGACCTGAAACACAGAGAGCAAGAAAAACACCAAAAACTGTCCAAAACATACAATTTTTGCACAAACACATCCAACTTCCATTTGGCTTGTGCGTTTTCTGTTTAGATCATTCCAATACCTTACATGCTTGATATAAAACCTATCCAAACCATCATCCATGTTTTGTATCCTCTTTTCCACCATCTGCCATTGTTGACTTTGAAGCTTGCAGTTGGACTTGGTCAGGGAGTTCTAGCCACTTTCAGAGCAAGGCAAAGGTTGGAATAGATTCAGGGAAGCACAAGGAAGCTCAAGCAAGCATCAAACCTCCATTAAAGTCACTACATTTCCATACACGAATCCAGCTAAAGGAGGTAAATTTTCAAACTCTATCTCTTTGTACAGGAAACCTTAGGCCACGATATGTGAATAAAAAGTGTAGTTCTCATCATAACGAAGCTATACATATCATTATCTTGCATTGATTTTACTTGTGCTGAGAGAATTTGGAAGTTGAAATCTCTGAGAATATTAGGTTATAATTTGGGGCTTTTAAAATTCTCTTTGATCTTTTATAGTTAGGTTACATAACTTATATGGTTGGATTCGTGAGTTCAAATGCTACATTTTTCATGTTATAAGTTTTCATTTTTATGGAAGCATGAAGAAGTTACAGGGGATCCGGCCAAGGCTTGAGGAAGAAGATGAAACATGGCAAGGACGCGTTTTATAATATATTATTTTTGTTTCAGTAAATACAATGGATGTATGGCCACCCCAGTGGTAAAGCAGCGTGTTGGTGAGACCCATGTCCTGGGTTCAAACATGCGCGCTACTTTTACATTTTGGCATTTTTTTCCTTTTCAGTTTTTTTTGACATTTTCTGCAAGTTTGGGCTTATGCTATGGGCCAGTGTTTTTGCTAGCATTACCACTAATTTGCTTCATCACTCCCTGCCAACTCTTTCTACATTTTTATTTCTTATTTGTTTTATTTATATATTTAGTATTTTAAATATTTCTTTTAATGCATAAAAAATCTTTAAAATGTAAATTAATAATATTGCACTTTTATTTTATTTTATTTTTAATATTTCTCACATAAAATATAATTTATTTTGATAGGATATAACTTATTTTCTTAATAAACTTGTAAAAAATAATTAAACATATTTATTTCAAATTATTTTTATTTTCATACTTATAAATACTTATTCTTGTATATATTTAATTTTTATATTTCTTTATATAATATTATTTATTATTTCTATACAAAAATACTTAAAATAATACATATAGAAACATTATTTTCTTTTAAACAAAAAATTAGGGTTTACCCCCTCTCAAAAATTAAATCTCTTTTTCCTTATATTTTTAGGTTTAGATTAAATATTCTTTTAACATAAAAATAAGACATTAAAAACCTTTTTACATGTACATTGCATTACATTTTAAATATTGTATTATATTTATCTTAATTCGCACAAATTCGATTTGGTTGTAATAATGTATTTAGCTTTTATATTTGTGCAAATCCCCATTCAAACTTGTATTCCCCCCTCCCATAAAATTGTTGTAATAGCTTAGTATATTTACATTATGCAATTTATCCCTTTCATATGCCATGATTAGTAATTAGGGTCTGTATGACAAGAACAAAACAAAGAAAAATAGAACACTCTAAATACAAGACAAAATCAAAACTTAAAGAATGATACACTTGCACACAAGCACCCTTAGGGTTTCCCCACTTGGTTGCCTAAAACAAAAATGGCCATGTTACGCATGCGAAGTATCTTGGCAAAACAAAACAAATATAAGATCATAGTCCCTCGATGACGCTATTCAAAAGTTGCCTTACAAAATGATCTTGGTCCCTCAAAAATGCTAAGATACTTTGCAAACATTGCTAATCATGGTCATACGATGACCCACATCCATCTCGTTTACATCCAAAGATAGGGTTGCTTACCAAATCAATGGTAAGACAACAATGTCAAAGGAATAGAAAATACATAGGAAAGATATTTGAGTAGGTAGATAACTTCTAGTTACTTGCTCCCTTTCAAACAAATCCTTGCTATTTTCAAAACAAACACACACATTTCAAAACATCTTACAAATCTTGAAAACATTTTCAAAAAGAGAAACATATTTGTATACATTCTCAAGAACGAGAATCATTACAAAGATTGCCTAAACGAATGACCTCTTTTACAAAATACTTTCAAAACCACACCAAACACAATTTCAAACAAACAAAAGCAAGTGATCTAAGCAAGTAACTAAGAGCCCATGGAAAACCATGGATGAAAAGGGTGCTAATACCTTCCCTTTTCATAATCTACCCCCCGAACTCAAGAAAACATCTCAAAGGTCTTTCCTGTGCTTTTTCACCTTTCCTTTTAGATAAAAGAAAAGTCGGTGGCGACTCTTGCTAACTGCAACATTTGCGATAAAACGCAAAACCTCAAGTCAGTTCTCCCACCGCATCACAATGACGTTGACTCCAAAATCCATACGCACTTGGGAACAACTTAAGGGTATATTTCATAAGCAATTTTATGTTGGTAAGCCTAAGATAAGTTTGAATGAATTATCCTACATCAAGAGAAGGTCGTTTGAGTCAATGGAAGAGTATTTGAATAGGTTTAGGATCCTAAAGTCTAGATGCTTTACTAGGGCTCCTGAACATGGGCTGGTCGAAATGGCCGTTAGGGGTTAGATTATTCTATTAGGAAAAATTTTGACCCTTAATCTATAATGAATATGTCTCAACTAGCTGATAAGGTTTAATATTTTGAATTTTAAAAAACAGAGAAAGCTAGGGTGTCAAAGGACCATAGAAAAGGAAAAATTGCCTATGTAGACAGAGGATTATTCCATAGAGTTTGAGGATGAATACATGGAGGAAGGAGAGGTTAACATGGCCGAATTGAAAGATGGGCCTCCATATACATGTAAGCCTATAAGACCGTCTAAGGGAAAAGACGGTTGTAGATCTAAAAAATGATAGCACTAATACTTAAACATATACTTTTGATGTGTCAAAATATGATGAAATATTTGATGTTTTAACTTCAGATGGTCAGATTATAGTTCCCCCGTGCACTAAGGATCCACCATTAGAGCAAAAACAAAAAAAGAGATTTTTGCAAATATCATAATTTTTTGGGTCATAATACTTAGTGTTTTCTTTTCAGGGATTTGATTCAAAAGGCTTTGAAAGATGGTCGACTGAAATTTGGTGAGGAACCAAAGAATGCTATGAATATCGACTCAGATCACTTATGTGTGGCTGATGCACACTATGTGGATCCATTTGAAGTGCTGATGATTGAGTCTATTGAGGACCTCATAGACGAACATGTAGAAACTATCAACTCACTAACAACATTGACGCTCAAGGCCACTGATGATGAAGACGACCCGACTGTGGCTACAACAGTTGAGGCTACTGAGGGTCTCAAAAGTGGAAATGACAATCTGTCTAAGCCACATGAAGTGATGATGGTTGATTTTGCTGAAAAGCCTGCAGGTGATCAGGACGACAAAATAAAAATGGAATGTAAGGATGAAGAACTGTCTGAGGAAACAGTGGCTGAATTGATGAAAGTCGTGTTTCCTAAACCTGAAGAAGAGTTGGTATATTTTCTGAATAGATGTAAGCTGAGTAATTCTTGATCCATGTTATGCCCAAACTATAACGTGATCTAGGACGAAGAAGTTGCAAAGAAGATTGAGGCGCTGAAGAAAAAGCACCATCGAGGAAAAAAATCCAAAAAAAATTGGTGTTCGACCATGCTAAGGGGCCAAACAATGTTCAAGTGCCTCAAGAGAAATGCAAGTTTCCATATTTGAGAACGTCAGTGCCACCAACTGATGTGCCCAACAATAACTGGGTTCGTCCCTTTTATCCTAGGGGAAAACCAGAACTAGAAGGTGGTGAAAAAAGGGCCAGGTTTGACTCACAAATGGGAGATGATGGGAAAAGGATCTAGTTCAACCCAACTTGCTGAAACTGGGATCATTTCCAATAAGTACCAGATTCCAATTTCAAAAAAATACCATGTTCCTCCCACCTATAAAGGGAAGAATCCTATGACGAAGACCCAATGGAGGAGGTTTCGGAGGAATAAGAAAGCTGTAAGAGATACTGCAACAAAAGTTGTTCCACAAAAGGGTGAAAGCGTCCAAAAGGAAGTACAACATCGACCGGCCAAAGAGAGGTTGTCGATGCCAGTTGTGAATGCGTCGCCAGTGAAAGTTGAAGATCTTGGTGATGAGAACATGAATGATGAAGTATTAGATAGTTTCAAAGATAGTTCAAAGGACGGTTTGATAATCCACTGCAATATTGTGTCATTTTTTCCCAATGAATATGGGTTTGCCTCAGAAGAATCTAGGGATGAGGAAGAAGACATGTGTGAGGAATCAGCATGTCAAAAACCTCGGTGTTACTATGTCATGAACAATGGGATAGTAGAAGAGCAACATGCAACATTTAAGAAAACTACACCAAACATGATGTATCATCTCAAACCTTTGTTCATAAGGGCTAAGGTTGATGGATTCCATGTGAACAAGGTGTTCATTGATGGTGGCGTTGTTGTTAATTTGATGCCACAATCATTGCTTAATTTTTTTTGTAAGTTTGACACAGACCTTAAACCATACAATATGGTCCTGTAGAATTATGAAGGAAAGACAAGTCACGTCTTGTGTGTGATTCAAGTAAATTTCTCAAATGGATCGACTTCAAGGCCAAAATTATTCATGGTGATAGCATCCAAGGAAAATTTCAACCTGTTGTTAGGGCACAAATGGATACATAGAATAGGGGCGGTGCCATTGACCTTGCATCAACGTGTGTCCATATGGCGTCAGGATGGGATCATCGAAAACATAAAGGAAAACCATAGCTATTTTACTGTTGATGTATATGTGGTGAATTGAAAGACCTTTGATAAAACATTTGCAACTATACCACTGTGCGACCCCAGAAGATGCAGTTTTCAAGCCGCATCCTGATGCGATCAATTTCTTGACTTTACACCCCACTCATTGTTTTATTTGGGACCAAGAAAAGTTGGACACATATCCAACTGTAGAAGGGGAGTTTGAGCCCACTGGATGGAAGAAGGACAAAATCAAGATGATGCCTGAGGCAAATGCTCTGGCAAGGATTTTGGCCTATATGTCCGAAAACAGAATAAATGCAGCTTTAGAGGCTGAAGATGTTTCAAGTGGCACCTGAGTGAAGGTATGAAAAACACAAGAAATGGGGGTTTGAATTAGGTTTTAAAAATAAAACTATTCTTTTAAGGATATTCCCCTTTAAGTTAAAATACTTTTTCTTTCACTCTTGATAATAACAATAAGTAAGAACGGGAAGTAAAGAACAATGTATGTTTATACCAGTTCACTTGAAAGTTATCAAGCTAGTCTAGTCCACCCGCCAAGGTGATTTTGCTTCACTCAATCGAGGACTTAATCCACTATAACTAAACTGATTACAATTTGCACAAGCTACCCGCAAGTTACTAACAACCTCTAGACTCGCAAGCTCTAGATTTCTTAAGGATTCATACCTACCTGATCCCTTAAGGAATATCAACTAATAATCAACCTGATTATTACAATGCACAAGATACAAGTGACTAACAACTTCTAAAAATCGCAAGATCTATCCTTCTTAAGGATTCAGACCTACTCGGTCCCTTAAGGAATAACAAATAATAGTTTGAATACAAGTTTTGTTTACAAGAGTATTGCTTCTAAAATGCTGAGTATGTAAACTATTTTATAAACAGTGACTTAGAATTTGAAAGAAATAAAAAGCGTTTGCGCATGACATATTCAGTAGTTCACCATCCTTATTTCTTGGTATTCAATACTTTATATATCCATTAACATAATGTGTCTGTTGAGGGATACTCTTGGAATTTCCAGAAACATTGGCAGCTTGAACAGTAACGTGGAGGACAAGATCATGCGGCATGTTCGTCCCTTCATGGTAGTGGAATGAAACTTTGATTGTACCATGTACTGTTTTTTCCATGTTAACACTATCTTCTTTCCTTCTGCACTTCAGAGGCTTCTGCGATCATGAGTTTAGAAGAGAGAACATAACATCAGGTCATCAGAGAACTTCAATTCTTCAGAGTCTTCAGAACTGTGTCTTTAAAGTCTTCAGCACTTGGTTATGAGAACCTTTTCTTCGAACCTTGGGTATTAGAACTTCAAGTCTTTAGAATATTTAGACCTTATTTCTTTTAGAGTCTTCAACACTTGGTCTTCAGAAACCTTATCTTTAGAACTTCATAAATAGAAACACAAGCTTTCAGCATCTAGACTTCAGTAGAAAAATTTTCTTCAGATCTTCTAACTTTGTTTCTTGAATCATGTTATCTTTAGAAACGTGAGTCTTCAGCATTTGGATGTAAGTAACAACTTTTGTCTTCAGATCTTCTGACTGGTTTCCTTAGAACACGTTATCTTTAGAAGCTTGAGTCTTCAGCATTAGACATAAGTAACAACTTTTGTCTTCAGATCTTTTGACTAGTTTCTTTAGACAAATATCAGAGTTTACACTTCAGAGTCTTCTAGAGTGTCTTGCTACTATTCAATAGAAATGTTCAATAACAAACATTAGTATAACAAAATTATTCATACAATCATACTCATTTGTTATCATAAAAACTCAGAGATGATATTGCAGAACTAAATCTTGTTCTTACAATCTCCCCCTTTTTGATGGTGACAAAACTATGTAATTTGATGACACAATTTTGTACGTATAATTATAATCATTGAAATTTAGAAGGGTAAGAAATACTTATCCTTTTTCTAATACTCCCCCTGACTTAATGACTTGATGAAGATCGAATATCCTGACTCTGAACCATTAGAGTAAGAACTCCCCCTGGTTCTAATAGATCTGATATCGAGATCTTGAAAGTCTTTACTTTGGATTCCAATAGACAAATTGAGATCTTGAGTTCACACAACTTCTTTATCGAATCTTTAAACTTTAATGTGACTTAGACATTTCCATATTCTCAATTTTGGAGTCTGATTCCAGGTTTCACTTCTTGAATTATGAATGAAGAACATCTTCAGAGTTTGAAGCAAACATGTTAGGCATAAGCTTTGAATAGTGCTTTTAGATCTTTGTCTTTTAATCTGAGTTCTAATTTCCTGAAACAGAAAAACAATTCTAATAGAAACAGAAATTTTAACTAGGTTAGAATGTAAGCAGCTCTTTTCATAGAATATTTTCCAGAACTTGATTATTGAAATCAAAATTACATTAATTTAAATTACTCCCCCTTTTTGTCAAAATCAAAAAGGTAATTATGTGTGAAAAATATAAAAACCAGAAGAAACAATCAAGAAAAGATAGGTTTCATTGATGTGTCAAAAGAAAACCTTATCAAATTTAAACGGTCACAAGATAAGGGTTTTACCCCAAAATTTGCCCTCACTTTTCTCAGGACATTTTCTCACAAGGATTTTCAAAAGTCCAAGTTTGCACAAATACAATTGGATTTTTGATGCCCCATATAGTTTCCATGGATTATATTGGGCTTTCAAGCATCAAATCAAAGAAAAGCAAGATTTCTTTAATTTCCCAAGCTTCAATTGGACTTTGGCCTCCTTCAGCTTGCTTTCGATTCACAAGGAAAGTATATCCTTCAGGCGTGCTTTTGATTCACAAGGAAAAGACTTCCTCTGGACTTTCTTTCAATTCACAAGGAAAAGACTTCCTCTGGACTTGATTTCGATCTACAAGGAAAAGACTTACTCTGGACTTGCCTTCGATCCACAAGGAAAAGACTTCCTCTAGACTTGCTTTTGATTCACAAGGAAAAGACTTCCTCTGGACTTGCTTTCGATCCACAAGTAAAAGACTTCCTCTGGACTTGCCTTCGATCCACAAGGAAAATACTTCCTCTGGACTTGATTTTGATCCACAAGGAAAATGCTCCCTCTGTGCTTGCCTTTGATTCACAAGGCAAGTACATCCTTCAGGCCTTATTCGATTCACTAGGAAAATACTTCCTTCGTTTCTGATTCGAATCACTAGGAAGTGGCCTCCTTTGTGCTTGCTTTGGTCCACAAAGCAATGTCCTCCCTCATGCTAGCATTCACAAGGCATTGGCTTCCTTTTTGCTAGCCTCAACTGGGCAGTAGCTCCCTCTGAAATGGCTTGCTTCGATTTCGCCTCTGAACCCTTCGACACATAATTTCTACATTATGAACACACAATGGTGCCCATTCGAAGAAACTCACAAGTGGTGCCTTCAAAGGACATACTTTTGGCTCATTCAAGGAACGCACAAGTGGTTCATGTGATCCATTCGAAGAACACACGAGTGGTGCTTTCGAAGGACATACAATTGGTCCATTCGAAGAAGACACAAGTGGTGCCTTCGAATGACATACATTGGTGGCCCATTTAAAGAACACACAAGTGGTGCCTTCGAAGGACATACAATTGGTACATTCGAAGAACACATAATTGTTGGAAACAAGTTTGTTTTGTCTTCTGATGAGTTTGGTTAAAGACGCTTTCTGGCCAAAGTCCTACATGCTGCCAAGCCCAAGCCTCCTGCACAATTACATTCGAAGGAAATAACAAAATAAGCTTCGACTGGCCAGAAGGAAGTGTTCGATTAGGCTAATAGGAGAATTTTCCAGGTCAAACAACCAATGTAAATGGACTCAATCGAAGGAGCCATGAGGATGAAACCATGAACAAATCTAATTGAAGCCTAGAGCCATTGAAGGAAGCCAATCAGAGCCAATCTAATAACAAGGCTTGAGGGCATTCAAAGGTGTCAGGGGGTGAAATGTGTCCAGATTCATTCAAAACCCAAAAGGGCATGAAATCATCAAAAAAGGTAACCTGTTTAAGGCTTTCGATTCTGCCATCAAAGCCTGATTAATGGCTGTCTCTTGCCATTTCCATTTACCTCTACCCCCCATAAATACATGGTTAAAGACACATTGCAAGGGCGGAGAAAAAACTATTGAGACACAAAAACATTACCACAGAAACATTTTTATAGAGACGGAGAAACATTTTGCCTATACACGCATTAGCCAGACGAAAACCTTGCCTCCAAAGACCACACATACTGCATCATACATAACACCCATTGTCTATTAAAGTTGTAGATCGGAGTATCCCGGTCATAGGTATAATTTTGAAATTCGATTTCTTAATCTAAGCACGTTTATTCGTTCTAATGTGTTTGTGCGTGTTTATAATGAAGCGCTAGACATGTTAAAATCCTTACAGACCTTCCATTGTTAGGGAATTTGGATTTTGGTTCCTTCGAATCTCAGGATTCATGGTATTTCAGGATGAAATTGATTTTGATTAAAATTCAGGGGGGTTCGAATCAGGATGATACAGCCACAGGCTGTCGAATCCAAGACCATATTCGGCCCAAGTATGGAATTTTTGTTTTGCTTTTCTAATGAATTTCCTGCAGATCCAATGTTCCCAGATGAAAGAAGTATGCCATACACCATCATTCCCTTGCGACCATCTGTTGGCCAATTCAGAGCCAGCGCCCCTAAGCGTGCAGTCCATTATGAACCTTCGACCAGTTTCTTCATTGGGTCGAAAGGCAGCTTAGGCTTCTTTTCGACCCGGGCCTACATCCTGCAAGTTGCATATTTTTTTACTTCCTAATATATTTATTTTTCCTCTCTTATTATTTTATTTCTTCCAGTTTTGACCAACATAAAAATAAAAAAAATCACAAAAAATTAGGTTTTAGTCTTTTTTTATTAAAATTAATTTCGTTAATTAATTATTTATTACTTAAACATTTATTTTAAATTAAAATTAAGTAGATTTAGATTTTTATTTTTATTTTATTAAATTAAAAACAAACAAAAGACTTTTCTTTCTAGGCTTTAGATGTATTTCCAATTCGCGCGCGATTTCGTTTTGGTATTTTTATTTTTTTCATATTATTGTATCTGCTTACTGGGATGTAATAGTTTAAATTAGGACATTTACTGTTTTTATCCCCAAGTTTGGACATGTAATAATCCCCCTCCACGAAGCCATGTAATAGCGTAGCTTTAAATCCCGCATTTTAAATTCTTGCAAATTATTAACTGTTTAGATGTGTGCTAATTAGGATTGTATGGCAAGAATAACAATCAAACGTTAGCAAACCTAACACAAAGATAAATAACTTAAACAAACGCACTTGGACACACACACCTTTAGGGTATTCCCACTTTGATTGCCTTCAGAAAATAGTCACAACTCTCGAAACGTGAGATATTTTAGTGGCTACCCTCCGGTTTAAAAAGATCATAAGTCCCTCGATGACCCTCTCGACGTTGCCTCGGTAAAAATGATCTTAAAACCCTAGGGTAGTTACTAAGGTTTCTTGCCTAGTTGCCTTTGTGACTATAAAAACGTCCCTTCGAATGTCCCTGAAACATCCAACGATAGGGCTACCTACTCACTAATAGTAGGATAGCATTGCCTAAAGGAAAACAAGAAAAGAACGATCCTTTCGAGTAAAGTAGATAGTTCCTAGATGCTTGCTCAAAAAAAAATTTACACTTACACAAAACAATTTTCAAATACCTTTTCAAAAACGCTTTATCAACACTCTTGAGGATTGATACAAGAGTTATCATAAAGCAAATCTCCGCATTAAGGCATTTCAAAATAATTTTCAAAAACACACAAAAACACAAGGTATTTCAAAAATGAGCTAAGCATCTAAGAGCCTGTAGAAAACTACAGATGGAAAGGGTGCTAACAACTTCCCTTCCATATTCTACCCCCCTTACTCAAAAAACTCTCGAAAGTTTTTTTTCCTGTTCTTTTCACCCTTTCCTTTGTTGGATAAAAGAAAAGTCGGTGGCGACTCTTGCTTACCGCAACATTTGTGAATACAAACGCAAAACAAGTATAACATTCGGTTTTGCCACCGTAGCACAATAGGTAAATCAAAAGAAGTAGAACAAATCAAAAATCCAAAAATAAAAGTTTTACAGACATTAAATAAGTATAGTCCTATGGTTTTAGAAACAAACAGGAAAAATCCTAGAGCCTAAGGTTCAGAAGTTGCAGGAGCAGATGATGAGGGTTCAGATATTTTTGCCAAAATCATCTTGAGCATAGTTTAAATGGATTCATTGACTTTGCCATGAGCTTTGAATTTTTACCCGAAACGTTTGTGTTCTTCCCTTATTTCATTAATGGTTGTCTTCAAATCACGGTCATACTCAGAGTTGGAAATCGTCAAAGCTTGCTGCTTACCCTTTTCTTCAGCAGCCTTTGCAGCTTCTACAGCTAATCTGACATCTTCGGCAACTTTAGCTTCTTCTTCTGCTTTCAGTCTTGTTGCTTCAAATTCAGCAAGTTGAGCTTGTTCAGCAGCTTCTCTTTTCTTAGTAGTAATTAGTTCCACATATCTAGCTTTATCTCTTTCTTCCTTTCTTTCAGATACCATTTAAATGTCCCTAATTCTAGATGATTCAGAGAAGGTATTCATTCGTTTAACTTCAGAAAACATCCACTTATGAAACTTCTTCCAAGAACCATCCATGTGTTGAGGCTCAATACTGGTACTTGCCTCTGCTTTTAATTTAACAATCCTTTTCTTAGCCTTGATTCTAAAGATGTTAATGCATTCATCCAAGGTTTTTGGAATAGATTTTTCATAGACAACCATGGGTAGGTATTTTTTGGAAGGAATGACTTCATAAGCGATAGGTTCAATTTTATTGATTTATTCAGTTAGATCAAAAAGATCAGACGTAGAGTAGGATTCAGTTATTGGGTTTGCAAAGTTTTCAAAATCATCAGAGATTATTCTCTCAGATATTTCAAGAACAGAGGGAGAAATTTGATCAAGATGGACAATGGGTGCTTCATGGAGAGTTTTTTCTTTGTTAAATAATGTGAAGTGAGGATTGGTGTCAAGAGTTGATAAATGATAAGTATAAGTAAGTAATTGAGATAAATTTAATGGAGATGTAGAGATGTGTATTCATTCTGATAGAATCAAAGTAGTGAGAGATAGAATAGGGTTTAAAGCAATAGGAATCTCTGTTGAAGATCAAGATGAGATGTTTTGAGGTAACAATGAGACATGTGGGGAGGAGAAGGTAGAGATGGGTTGATATGAATGAAAGTAAGTTGGAAACGTGTGCAGTTGATGAGGCTGCAAAGTCGGAAGTGGTTGTGATGTTTTGAGTAGAAGTAATTATTATTTTAGGTACAATTGTAGATATAGTTTTAGAAATAAAAATTTTGGTAGTTAAGGGAATATGATCAGAAACGAAAATAATTGTGGTAGATCGTGGAAGAGGACAAATTTATGCATCGGAGGTTGTGGATGATAATTCATTAACAAAATTAGATGTAGACAAAGAATTAGGTACATATGTAGCAGTAGAAAAATTACTTGTTGTTTCTGAATAAGCATCAAGGGTTTCAGTTTTAGAAGTTTCAAACTTCTTCTTCTTTCTGGGTTCAGGAGCTTCTGAACTCTTCTTTCTTTTACCTTTGTGTAATATGGTGGGAGAATTGACTTGGTTTCGCATTTCTTCACAAATGTTACAGATAGCAAGAGTCGCCACTGACTTTTCTTTTATCCAATAAGAAAAGGGTGAAAAGAATAGGAAAGACCTTTTTTGATTTTGAGTTCGGGGGGTAGGTTATGAAAAGGAAAGGAGTTAGCACCCTTTTCATCCATAGTTATCTACGGGCTTTTAATTGCTAGCTCACTTTTTGAAACTTCTTTGTGTTGTGTGTTTGAAAAATATTTTGAAAAGATTGCCAATGTAAGGAGGACTTTGTAATGACTCTTGTATCGTTAAGAGTGTATACAAAGCGTTTTTTTTTGAAAATTTTTTTGAAGAGTGTTTGTGAAAATGTTTTGTTTTGAAATTTTTGGTGAGAAAGCAATTAACAATGTTCTACCTACTCAAGGTCGTTCTTGTATTTTCCTCCTCCTTTAGATATTGTTATTCTACCATTAGTTAGTAGGAAGCCCCATCGTTGCATGTAAAGGGACAGGCGTGGGTCACAGTACAGTCATCGAAGGAAGTCGATAAGGACACTTTAGCAATTTTTCGTTAAGGGACTAGATCATTTATGCAAGGCAGCATCGAAAGGGTCATCGAGGGACTATGATCTTTGATTTCGAGGGACTTTGCTAAAGCGTCCCCACGTTCGTGTGAGTGTGCAAGGTGTGTTGTGATTCAGTTATATAAGTCTTGCAGTTAGTGTTAGCTATCGTTTGTTTTTATCTTTCCATACAAGCCTAGTTACAATCAGTAATATAGCAAAATAGAAAAGTAGTCAATGTGCGGAAATTAAAAGCGAAAAGTAAACCTAAACCTATTACATCACTTCGGGAGAGGTACATAAATAGGAAAATGCATGAAAGTAAACCCTAATTACTATTACATCGCGGGAAACAATTACAATAATAATAAAAAAAGGAAGCGAAAAGTCTAGGATATAAGAATTCGCGAGATAAAAGTAAGAATAAAAGAAAGGTGAACAAGGAAAAATGCTTTTTGAGGGTTTTTATGAAAAAAATACTTGTGATTAATTAAATAAATAGACCTAAAGCCTAATTAATTTTAATGAAAAAAAAGTCAATTAATTAAAAAAATCTAAGAAACTAGTTAATTTTAATTAATAAAATTAACTAGTTAAATTAATTAAGAAAATTTAATTAGAAATACCTAAGAGTATAATTAATTTTAATTAGAAAAAATTAATTATGTTGTGTAAATAAATAAAATAAAAACAAAAATAAATAAAAGTAAATAAAAGAAAAGAGTTAGGCCTGATTTAGTAAACAAGGGGGTGCATATTGCAGTTTGAGTCCAAATCCCAACAAGCTCTAGCGCTTGATCCAGTGTGGGAGGCCCTTGAGGGTGCTGCATGGAAATTAGATCTGGATTATTAGATCTGGATTTGAGCGTGATTGGATGGTGATCATTGAGGAGGTGTGTGGTTGATGCGCATAATGCACTATACTGGATCTGTAAAAAAAATAGAAAATAATATGAAAAATGCAAGAGGCAGGGATTGAACCCATGCCCTTGCACATGAATGCTCTAACGTGCGCTGCCTTTGCCACTGGGGAGGTTGTACATCCATTATATGGAATGCAAACAAATGATTATATAAGAGAAATGCATTTTATTTTGAACTACAAAATAAATCAGCGCCGGTGGGACCCTTATCTTTTGAACGGACGAATAGAACAAGGCCGCGCAACCCAGGGAGGGTCAAACCACCATGCACGGTGGTTGACCACCATCTTCTCTGATTGCCCAAAAATTTTATCCTGCAAAATAACATGAATTTAAACACAAGATTAAGCCTACCCCCCCCCCCCCTAAACTGGGGTCTGCAAATTCAATGATGGCATCTGTTTAGTCTGAAAACGCCTATAATAGGAGATACAACTAAGCTGAAGCTCTACGCCCTAAAAATGGTAGATCTCTATTCCTGCGTTAAAACTTGAAAATGATGAGCCTAAACAAGTCCACACATAATTATAAACTAATATATGTATGAAATCAATTAATAATGCATGAAATATGAGTTTGGATTCAAGAAAGTTCAATCAAACGACGATGCTTGGCTGTGACAATCTGGGGTGCTACGACCTTCAAGGATGATTAGGATTGACTCCTGGAGGTCTCAGGGAGTTGATGGAGTGATCAAAATTGATTGAATATTGCTCGAGAGGAGGGTTAGATTGTGCCCTAGTTTTTTAGAATTTGTGAGTTTTTAGGGTTGCTTAAGGAGGCTTGCATGTGCATCCCTTTAGATCTGAATACGTTGAATACATATAAAGGAATGTATTAGGTCAACAATTGTGGAAAAAAAATCTTGCATAATCATGGTGAAGATATTTTATTTGAATCTTACATGAAAAGTTTCTACTTTAGGTCAATCATATCTTTATGCTCTCACACGACTTTGCTAGCTGTTCATGAGCTATTTTGGCTTCATATTTGGTCCAACATCAAAGCCATGCGCCTAAATCCATTTAGTTGGCATTTTATTTGATTTATTTTAAATTTAAATGAATAAAATAAAATTAAAAAAGAAATAAAAAAAATATGCATGAATGGATTTAGAGGTCTCTAAACATGTCACAAACACGTTTCAACCTTAAAAGTTAGGCCCATTAATCCAAAAATTCAAGTTTGCTTAATTTGGACTTCATGCATTTGCTCAAAATTTCCACACTTGCACTAGTCATAACTCTCTCAATTTTTGTTATTTGAATGTGATCTTAGACTTTTTGGAAAGCTCAAGATGTTCTCTACAATATCTGTTTTGATCGTTTTTGCATTTGAAGATCTTATATTGATGTAAGTTGCCTTGAAAAAAAGTGTCTTTTTGTTGTCTTTTGAAATGACCTATAATGTATTGACCCATATCTCTCAAATAAAGCATTTTTTGACTTTATCTTAGAGAGTCAATGTTGTAGAGAATTTAATTTACTTAAAAATGAGCTTTGGTTAAGGAAAATTTGATGAAGCATGTGAAAGTTGTGCTTGGTCAAAGTTCAATTGACTTCTCCTTAAGAAAACCCTAATTTGGCAACTTTTGACTTTTGATGATTTGAGAGTTTTCTAGATGAATATGATCAAACCTTGATCAAATGATGAATGTGACTTCAAAATATTGATGTTTGACCAAAAATCATGAAGTTTGATTATATGTTGACCACAATTGACTTTTTGTCCAATATAGTTGATTTTCAGTCATCTGAGCCATTGATTGGGAAAACTTGTGATGCAAGGCATGAAACTTGGTATGATAATTATTGGAGACACTAAGAAACCATGGAATCCATTTGAGGCCTTAGAAACCCAATCTTCCTTGTGAAAAGTGAAACCCTAGTTGAAAGTCCATTGCTTAGGAGGAGAATTTTGTCTGATCAATTCTTGAGCAACCTTGAGCATTTGAGAACCCTAGGAGAATGTCTTGAATAAAGGGAAGGAAAATTTTAGGGTACAACAATTGTCCCTGTTCAATCTTCTTAAACCTGAAGAGTTATATTGACATGTCTGCCATTCATGATATGAAGGTAGAAGAGGATTGGACACTTAAGTGCCCAGAAATTTGCACTCGCATGTGCAGGAGGTAACGTTGTTGGTTGATAATATTGCTTGCATGGTCTTAAATATGCCATTCAGAGAGATGACAGAATTTCGTCGGAGATGGGCTTACATATGTCATATGAAGTAACTATTGATAAGAGTATCAGAATGAGTCTACGCTCGACCATATCTGAAGAATGCTTTCCATAATGAATATCATGGGAAAATGCTTAAGTAGCTGCTTGTCAGATTTAGTCCCTGAGGGAAATGCTTGTCAGAATTCAGTCTCTGAGAGAAATGCTTGTCAGAATTCAGTCTCTGAGAGAAATGCTTGTCAGAATTCAGTCTCTGAGAGAAATGCTTATCATGTAGATATTTGCCCCGTCCTCTTTCAGGAATTGATCCATAATCTGTTTTTTGTTGGTAAACTCGTCCTGTTTCAGGAATTCATACCACTTGGTCATATCGATAGTTTCCCTATCTTGTTTCGGGAGTTAATCTTTTCCTGGTTATATAGATAGTTTCCCCGTCCTGTTTCGGGAATTAATCTTTTTCTATGATGTAGATAGTCGCCCCGTCATGCTTCGGGAATTGATCTACAATCTATATTTGTTGGTAAAATCGTTCTATTTCGGGAACTCATACTACCCGGTCGTACAAAAAGTTACCCCGTCCCATTTCGGGAATTAATCTTGGACTTGGTCAGATAGATAGTTGCCCCGTCCTATTTCGGGAATTAATCTTTGACCTATTTGAAAATTGTTGATGATATTCGTCTGTTTGTGGATTATTACCTAAAAAGACAAAGTTAGTCTTTATCCAATGTCATGATGTATGTAATGCATTGCGTGCTAATGTTCTCAAAGTAAATGAGAGTGTCATATGTGTGTTGTATGCATATGCTATGATACTTGTAAATGATGTATGGATGTAAGACGTCGTTGAAGCGCATTGGTAGCTCCGTGTAACATCTTTGATTGGGAAAATAAATCCCTGACATTTTCTAGGGGTGAATAATATGTGTTGTACCCCAAAATTTGCCCTCCCATATTCCTCAAGATATGTCAAGAATAATCTTCAAATTATTCAAAATGGCTCAAGGGTTGTACAGTCAGACCACCTCCTAAGCCAGCTCAAAATTAGGGTTTGGTTCTTTCAAGGAATTTGGGGTTCTCAATGGTTCAATCAAATCTCATATGCCTATATACATTCTCAAGCATCTACATGCCAAGTTTCAAGACTCACAATGCCAATTTGCACAGTCAAAAGCCCCATTTGATCCACAGTCAACTGCAAGGGAAAAATGGTCATTTTGCAGTCAAAAGTCAGAATTTTTTGTCAACATATTATTTTGAGTCCACAATCATCATTTGATCAAGTCTTGATCATGATTCCACAAGGATAGCTCAAAAATCATCAAGATGCAAAAAGTTACTATTTTTGGACAGTAGAAAAGTCAACTGTATCTTGACCAGGGCATAACTTTTTCATGGTTTGTTAGAGAAATCCCATCCAATGCTCATTTAGAAGGGGGTGCAATTTCCTACAATCCATCTTCACACTCCAAGTTCAAGAAATGCTCTCACAAGAAGTTACCAATTTTTACATTATAGGTCAATTTCAAAAGTCAACAAATGTACACTTTGAGTCAAAGGCCATAACTTGAGATTGGTAAATCAAAATGACATGGGACCAAAGGCATTGGTTAGAGGACTTCAAGAGCTTTCCAAAATGTCCAAGAACATGGTCATATGATCAAAATTGAGCAAGTTGTGCATTGGAGAAGTTGGGAAATTTTCATGAATTTGCAAAAGTCAACTTTGCTCAAAACACCTTATTTTTGCTAATAGGCCTCAAATCTCTTCTTGAAACTTCATCCATGGCCTATGCACGACCCATAAAGATTAATTGAATTTATTATCTTATTTTTATTGATTAATTGGATTTTTAATTAATATTAATTCATTTAATTAATTTAAATTGTAGGAAAATAGAAGATTTGGTTTTTAAATCTTTTTGTGAAGCAAATATGACCTAGACATGCTGTCAAATTCGTGCACAAGTCAAAGATATCAAAAAATCCAAAATTGGAAACTTTGTTCAATCATGAAGAATAAAAAATATTTGATTTTCAATCAAAGATTTAAACTTGAATGCACATGGATTGGATCCAATTTTTTGACCTAATTTGTTTCCTTTATATGTATACAAGCTAACCATACCCTAGGGGACGTGAAAAAGCTGCAGAAACACCCTATACAATTTCAAGAATTTTCAAGAAAAGTCAAAACTTGTTTTGCAACCTAGGCTAATTCAAGGCATTTTAACCATTCAAATACATTGCAGGAGATCCCAGGAACATGTTGCAATCCAATTCAGGCATCAAAGCTTAAAGAATCAAGGATTACAGTTTCACGGTTTGCCTTCTTTATTCAAGATCGTATTTCGTAATTCATGCATATTTAACATGTTCTTGTGATTGATTTGTGTTGCTAGGGACCATACAAAGCTAATGGCATGGTTTAATTAGACTATAACGCCCTGAATCAAAAGATGCCATGAACAATTTTTTAGGGTTCTTGAGTTTTCAATTGGGGCTTTCTGAACCAGGCAAAATTAGGACTCATAAGACACATGGTTGAGATCATGAGAACAAGACGAACACAACTGACCCCTCGCGAAATATTTATATGTACCATGGTGCTAATCGCTATTTTTCGTGCAAGCGCATAGTGGAGGTTAAAAACCCCCGCTATCTGTTTATGTTTTTGCAGGTACAACGAAGAAGATGATGAGGTGTTAACATATGATTGGTTAATTTGAAAAGCGCGCGCTCTATTTTATAATTCCAGCATATTTGTTTGTTTATTAATATATTGATTGCGTGTTATTCTAATAACGACTAAGGCAGGTTGGTGGAGTGGTTGAGTGAACGTCCAATGAGCGTTGGGACCTGGGTTCGAATCCCAGGTCCCCCAAAACAATTATTTGTTTTCTTTCTGCAGGTGATCCCATGTATTCTCCAACGCGTGATCCACCATGCACCTCACGTCTCAGTGAGCCATATGTCTTCAAGGCTAAATCCAATGGCCATGAGGGGAGGACCACCATGCTCCCTGGTCAGCGCATGCATAGCTAATTCAGAAAGTCAAACGGACTGGAATATTGTTGGGCCATAGATTTCCAAACACACCTCCTAACTGGGCCAACACCCCCTGGGTTATTTTCTTTTATTTTATTCTTTTATATTTTTCACTTAATTATTATTAATTATTATTATTATTAGTTAATTAACCAAGTTAATTTTTTTTTTATAATAAATTCAGAAAACTAAAATATAATATTTATTATTATTATTTATTAATTTCACCCTTAATTTATTATTTTTGTAAATAAATAATTAACTAGCTTAGTTTTAATTAAGTTAATTCTAACTTTTTTGCAATAAATAAAACTAATGTAGAACTAGGGTTTTAATGACTTTTGACTATTTTTTATTTATTTTCCTTAACACATAAAAAACCAAAAAATATTTCTTTTTATTTAATTAATTAATTAGTTTTAGGTTTAATTTAATTAAATGCAAAATAACAAAAAAACTCATTCTTTCTCAAAAAAGGGTCAAAACCCTAAAAACTCTCCGATTCGATTATTTTCGCGCGCGTGATTATTTTTTATTCGTTATTTTTTATTCTAATTATGTAATTGCTCCGAGGATGTAATAGCTTAATTAGGATCTTTTTATCGCTTTTATTTATTTTCTCGCATTTATTTCTTTTCAAAGGGTTGTTTTTGGCGATGTAAATACCCGACGCCTTGTAATAGTTTAGATTTATTTTCCGCAACTATTAATTGCTAGATGTATGTTAATTAGGCTATGCATGACAAGACTTACCTTAAAATTAAAATCAATCGTAGTTCACCGTAACTTGTACAAAGATAACTTAACTGAAACCTGACACACGTGCACATGCCACTCTTAGGGTACGCCTCACTTGGTTGCCTCGACGTGGTCATTGAGTATAGGGTGTTTTAGAGGTCGCCCTCTTGTCTAAAGATCAAAGTTGCCTGGAAACGGTTGCCTCGATAAAAAATTATCTAGGACATTAGGGTTACCGCTAAGGCGTCCAACTATTGCTTTAGTGACCACACATGTCCCATAATCGAATTGACCCGAAAAACTCCAACGACAGTGCTACCTACTTCTCAATATTGGGATAGTACTGTCTAAAGGAAATTTACACAGCTTAATTCCTTTTGAGTAGGTAGAAGTTCTTAGGTACTTGCTTTTTCAAAACAAAACTACATTTTGCACTTACACTTTTCTGACAAAAGTTTTCAAACAACACTTCATACACTCTTGAGGACAGATACAAGAGTTAAATCGAAGTTTTCAAAACAAAACTTATTTTCAAAACCCACAAATACAAGAAAAGCAAAACATTTTGAAAACATAGTGAGCAAATACCTAAGAGCCCGTGGATAACCACGGATAGAAAGGGTGCTAACACCTCCCCTTTCTATAATCTACCTCCTGAACCCGAGAAACATCTCGAAAAGGAATTTTGCTGTGCTTTTGTCCTTTCCTTGTTGGAGAAAATAAAAGACGGTGGCGACTCTTGCTTACCGCGACATTTTGCGAAACGCAAACGCGAACCAGCATTCCAAAACAGTCAGTTCTATTTCCACCGATCATAGAACTGGCGACTCTGCTGGGGACTAATAAGTGAGGTGTACCTTAGGATTAGATCACTCTTGTTTTCAATTGTATGCCTTGTATGCTTTAATTTTGTGGGCTTGTATTGGAGTTTCATAGATCCTAACCCGGATCTGGGGAATACCCTTTAGGTAAGTAGCAATAAACTGTGAGGGACTTGTCCGGCATAGACCGACACGGGTGAAGTAGTAGCTACGTTGGTGTGACACCTTGGTCTGTACCGATATCCCTTGTGTTGGAACGAGGAGAATATGGGTCTTCTGAGGAGTCATTAAGCACCAACTGACCTTAGAACCTTAAATTGACCAACTTGGCCATAGAACAGTAGCAGTATGCTACACTCATTGAGGCTAAACTCTCGCGATGGTTCCGGCCGCAAGAAAAGGTTGCCAAACTAGAATTATGACCGATCGAGGGTAGTCAGTGATATTGAGATCCTCTAGAACCCGGTTACTATTTTTAGGACAGGTCTTAACCAACTGAAACTGAAAGAGGGTAGTACCTAAACTTCATGTCAGCCTGAAATCTAAGGGCTCTTGTGTGACTTGTGTGCTTTACCATGTTTGCCTTTTATGAATACTTGTGGTGTGCCATTACCATAACATCATAACATCATAACATTGCATGCATCCTACATAAGGACTAACCCATTTCAAAGACAAGAAGGTTTCATCTTTGCTCTGTTTTGTAGGACATCATGATGCCCATGCGAAGGAATACTATCCGGCTCAACTTTGTTCAACCACCTGCTTTGCTTACAGAATTGGTTGATAGGATTCCAAACACTACTTCCTTCATCAGGAGGCATGGTTCTCTCCTCGGTTTGGTCACCTCAAAGTGGGACTTACAGTTGATGATTTTCCTAGTCCAGTTTTATGATCCGCTATACCATTACTTCACCTTTCCAGACTTCCAGCTGGTCCCTACCCTGGAAGAATTCTCTGAATTGCTTGGTATCCCCGTTTTGGAACAAACTCCATTCACTGGTTGGGAAAGGAATATTAGGCCTGAAGAGATTGATGCAGCCCTTCACTTGACTAAAGAGGAAGTAATGGCTAACTGGGAGACTAGAAGTGGAGTTAAGGGCTTTTTGGCTAAGTTTTTGGTTGGCAAAGCTAATAGTTTCTGGAATGACTTAGACTTCAGGGCATATGAAGACCTTCTGGCTCTCTTAATCTATGGCCTGGTATTGTTTCCAAATCCTGATACCTTTGTTGATGTTAATTCCATAAGGATCTTCATCTCTCGGAACCCTGTACCCACTCTCTTGGGTGATGTCCTTTATCAGCTCTATGCTCGTACTGCTCGAAGACGGGGAACTTTGTGGTGTTGTGCTCCTTTATTGGCGAGGTGGTTTATTTCGCACCTCCCTAAGTTCGTACTAAAGAACAAAGAAGGAAGGGGCTGGGCTCATAAGATAATGTCTCTTACTGATAAAGACATCATTTGGATTCTCAGAGGCTTAGATGAGGTGGCCGTCATTGATCGTTGTGGAGAGTATCCTAATGTTCCATTAATCGGAACCCGTGGAGGAATCTCTTATAACCCATGTTTAGCTCTCCGCCAGTTCGGGAGAGCCAGAAGAGAAGGGCCTCATGAGATGTTAATACCTCATATCGTCTTTGATTTTCAGGTAGATAGCGACGAGCTGCGTCGTAGATTCATCAGGGCTTGGGATAGAGTTCACAAAGCTGACCCACATGAGTTGGGACCAAAAACTTCTCTGCCAATGGAGTCATATTTCATATGGGTCCGCACCCGTGCTCAGAAGTTAGGTATGCCCTACGAAGCTGTCAGGCCTATTATTCTTGAAGTTGCTGATAAAGATGGGGTTCCTCCAACTGTTCTCCATCCTCATACACCCACTGATGTTGGCACATTAAAGAGGTCTTGGGCGCAACTGCAGGAAGAACGGGATTCTTATCGGGAAAGGTTCAACGAACAGGAACAGAAGATCCAGAAGCTGACCAAGCAATTGGAGAACGAGCGAATCCTGAATGACTATATCCGTACTGAGAAGAAGAGGCCATGGGAGCATTGATGGGCCTTTGATGTTTTCTGTTACTTTTCAGTATTTTCATTCTTGTAACGCCTAAGGGAAATTTGTTGAACAATTTAAATTCCGACGTTAAATCTAATAAAGTGTGTTTCCTTTTTGTCTACAAAGTTGAATCCCGATTGTCTTTGAAAACATAAATCATACGCATTTCATTTCATCATATGCATAACAGGTACCCCTTTTTACAGGTCACTTATCTTCTTCGCTGTTTATTTCAGCAATCATCATGTCTTCTGAACCTTCCACTGAACAAGCTATCAAGGCCCTCCAGGCCCAGAATGCCCAGTTCCAAGAGTTGGTTCTGAGCCTAGCCCAGGGTCAACAGGAGTTGAAGACTCTGATTCTGAAGAAGAAGAAGAAGAAGAAGAGGACCGTCTTGTTCAACACTGGACGCTGATTTGGGAATGGACTGCAAAATGAGGTTGAGCTGACTACCTCATCCGTAGGCAAAGACAATCCACAAGAGAGAAGGGTTCCTAGTCCCGTGGTCTCTGACAACGAGACAGATTATGATGAAGAGCAGTACCCTCCTGCTGAGGACAGGTACAAACAGTTGGAGGACCGCTTAAGCGCCATGGAGATACAAAATGTGCCCGAGTTGGACTTTGGAGACCTAGGCTTATCCTCTGGGGTGGTGATTCCCCATAAGTTCAAGGCACCTGCTTTTGCCAAATATGACGGAGCCTCCTGCCCAAAGCTGCACCTCCGATCGTATGTAAGGAAGATCCAGCCTTACACCGCTGACAAGAGTTTGTGGATCCATTTCTTCCAGGATAGTCTTTCAGGGACTCAACTCGAATGGTTCTGTCAGCTGGATGGAGCCAGTATTCGTAACTGGGAGGATCTGGCTACTGCATTTTATAAGCAGTATCAGTATAATTCCGACCTCGCTCCTACGCGTACCCAACTCCAGGGTATGTCACTAGGGACGGGTGAAGGATTTAAAGAGTATGATCAAAAGTGGAGAGACCTGGCTGGAAGGGTGCAACCACCTTTGACTGACTGTGAACTTGTGGATATGTTCTTGGGGACCATGTCTGGTCCATTCTTCAACCATTTGATTGGAAATTCTTCTGCCGGATTTACAGACCTTATCTTGACTGGTGAGAGAATTGAAGCTGGTATCAAGTCTGGGAAAATACAAAAAGGTGCCTCCTCGAGCACTGAAAAGAAGCCCTTCAAGAAGGAATCCAGTGCTGTCTACGGTTCAAGGAGACAGAATAGACCGGAACGCCGCCAAGCTGTCAACGCGGTGGTTATTTCAAAGCCTTCTACTTCTCCTCAGCATCACAACCAGCAAAGGGGTGAGAGACCCCGAAGGCAGTTCACTCACCTCTGCATGACCTTGTCCCAGATATTGCCGCAGTTACTGACGACCAATATGGTGACTATAAAAGAAGCTTCGAAGGTTGTAAACATAACGTCCCCAAAGTACAATCCTAACACCTGCTGCGCTTATCACTCTGACAGCCCGGGGCATACTACGGATGATTGTTGGGCTATGAAGAATAAGGTTCAGGACCTAATTGATGCCAAAGAGATAGAGTTCGAGGCGCCCGAAAGGCCCAATGTTGTGACTGCTCCCATGCCCAAGCATGGAGTGAATGCCGTAGAGGAAGACCTGTTTGTAGCCTCTGTGGATGATATTGTTACTCCGCTGTTGACTGTCAAAAGGAACCTGTTGCTAGCCAGTTTATTTCCGGGATGTAGTAAAGGTTGCCATCTATGTTCTATTTCACTTACTGGTTGTCCATCTTTGAAGTCAGGTATCCAAAACCTGATGGACAATAAAGAAATCCTATTTGAGAAGATTACTATTCCTGCTACCCCTACTGAAGAAGTGTCCATTGTTACCATTTTCAACAACTCTCCTAAGGCTCCCTCAAGGAAGCCTGTCAAAATTACGCCTGTTCAGAAGATTGCACCCATAATCATCACTGTTCTGGGGCCCATCCCCTATACATCTGACAAAGCTGTCCCGTGGCGCTATGGGGCAGATGTTTATGTTCTTGGGGTTAAACAAGAGTTTGATACTAGTACCGGCGTCAGCAACATCACCGGGCCTGCCAAAGTCACCCGCAGCGGTAGGCTTTTCTCACCTGATATTGCTCCACCAACTATCCAGAGACCTATTGTCATCACACCTGCAAGTGTGCCTATTTCTCTTCCTGACCAAGTTCCTATTTCTACCCCTGCTGCCGAGTCATCTGACGCTCGGGGAAAAAGGATCGCTACTGACATGCCTGCCCGGACGGAGGCGCCAAAGACCATCAATGTTGAAGCTTCCAAACAGGAAATGGAAGAGATTCTTAAGATTATCAAGAAGAGTGATTTTAACGTAGTTGAGCAACTGGGGAACACCCCATCTAAAATTTCTATGCTATCACTGTTATTGTGTTCAGAGGCCCATGCCAAGGCTTTGATTACCTTCCTGAAGATGGCCCACGTGCCACAAGAGACGTCAGTTGATCAGTTTACCGATTGTGTGGCCAACTTAACTGCTGATAATGGTTTGGGTTTCTCCGACGCTGATCTGACCGCTAAAGGGAAGAACCATAACGATGCCCTGCATGTCTCCATTGAATGCAGGGGCACTACTCTTGCACATGTGTTGGTTGACACTGGATCCTCATTGAACGTCTTGCCCAAGAAAGCTCTAGACAAGTTGGATTGCAAGGGGTTGGAACTAAAGCCAAGTAACATTGTTGTTCGGGCCTTTGACGGGTCTAAAACAATGGTGCACGACGAGGTTGATATTCCAATCAGAGTTGGTTCTCAGGTATTCGATTCTACACTCTACGTGATGGACATACGACCATCCTATTCTTGTTTGTTGGGTCGTCCCTGGATCCATAAGGCTAGAGCTGTGACCTCCACACTACATCAGAAGCTGAAATACCCAGTCAAAGGGAAGATTGTGACAGTTCAGGGGGAGGAAGAGTATATGGTCAGCCACCTCAACTCGTTCCGGTACATAGAAATGGATGGGGAGTTCATTGAGACCCCATTTCAACACTTTGAAGAGGTTCCTCAGACACTGGCATCAGTTGAAACTGTGATTGAAGATTCTCCCTTGAAGATGGCTTCCTTAAAGGATGCTCGGGCTGTTATTGAGAAGGGTGAGTGTGCAAACTGGGGCCGACTTCCTGATTTCACTCAGAAGACTAACAAGTTTGGTTTGGGTTTCACTGACGAATCTCAGAAGGTTGTTCGTACGGCAAGGATTGGAAGACCTCATGTGTTCATCAGCAACTCGGGAGTAAGTGCCATTGAAGATGACGTGGAGGAATCTGAATTCGACAGCTGGATCTACCCTACGACCAACGGTGGACCAAACAACTGGACTGCGAAAGACTTCGTTCCTATTACTTTTGTTACTCAGTAATGAACTCCTTTGTTTTGAATTTGTAACAGACAATATTGTGAAACTTTATGGCCCGGTGTCTTACCCAGGGCACCGTGGCTTCATTTGTGAGGGCTTTTGTGTGTCATTTTCATATATCATTAATAAAAGCATTGGACGTTTTTGCATTACAAATCTTGCGCTCCTTGTCTTTCTTTATTGCAAAACAGCTATTTACACACACTCACATATACAGGTCTCAATCCACTCTGGATCTCACTGGTAACGACTCTGCTACTGCCAGTTATGACTTCGAAAATCCGATCAACTTAGCCGAAGACGAAGGTGAAGATGATTGCGAAGTGCCTGGTGAGCTTGCAAGACTGCTACTCCAGGAAGAGAGGGCCATTCAGCCACATGAAGAGCTAGTGGAAATGGTGAATCTGGGTATTGAGACAGACAAGAAGGAAGTCAAGATTGGTGCCAATCTGGAGTCCAGTGTGAAAAAACGGTTGATTCAGATGCTGCATAACTACGTGGAAATCTTTGCCTGGTCCTACGGAGATATGCCTGGGTTAGATACCGACATTGTGGTTCATCACTTTCCTACCAAGGAAGAATGCCCTCCAGTAAAATAGAAGGTTCGCCGTATGCGCCCTGAGATGTCCGAGAAAATTAAAGCTGAGGTTATGAAACAATTTGATGCCGGTTTTCTAGCAGTGACTTATTACACTCAGTGGGTTGCCAATGTGGTTCCAGTGCCGAAGAAAGATGGTAAGGTCAGAATGTGTGTTGATTACAGGGATTTGAACAGGGCGAGCCCCAAGGATGACTTCCCTCTGCCTCACATCGATGTTCTGGTTGACAACACTTCTCAGCATAAGGTATTCTCCTTCATGGACGGGTTCTCCGGTTATAATCAAATCAAGATGGCTCCTGAAGACATGGAGAAGACCACTTTCGTTACTCAGTGGGGTACCTTTTGTTACAAGGTCATTCCTTTTGGGTTGAAAAATGGTGGGGCAACATATCAACGTGCCATGGTTGCTCTGTTTCATGATATGATCCATCACGAGATTGAAGTATATGTCGACGATATGATTGCAAGATCCCAAACTGAGGAGGAACACCTTGACCATCTACAGAAGATGTTTGACCGGTTGAAGTTGTACAAGTTGAGGTTAAACCCGAACAAGTGCACCTTCGGGGTGAGGTCTGGAAAATTACTAGGTTTCGTCGTAAGCGACAAAGGTATTCAAGTGGACCCTACCAAAGTGAAATCCATACAAGAGATGCCAGTTCCCAAGACAGAGAAAGAAGTCAGAGGCTTTCTAGGACGTCTGAACTACATTGCCCGATTCATCTTGCACCTAACCGCTACCTGTGAACCAATCTTCAAGCTACTGAAGAAAGATCAAGTAGTACGTTGGAACGATGAATGTCAGGCCGCTTTCGAAAGAATCAAAGAGTATCTCCAAGAGCCACCTATTCTTATGCCACCAATTGAAGGGAGACCTCTAATTTTATACTTGACAGTATTGGACAACTCGACGGGGTGTGTGCTCGGTCAGCATGACGAGTCTGGCCGAAAAGAACATGCTATTTATTACCTTAGCAAAAAGTTTACCGACTGTGACACCCGATACTCGCTGCTCGAGAAAACTTGCTGCGCTTTGGTATGGGCTGCTCGCTGGCTGAGACAGTATATGTTGACTCACACTACTCTGTTGATTTCAAAAATGGATCCAATCAAGTATATCTTCGAAAAGCCTTCCTTGTCCGGAAGAATAGCAAGATGGCAGATGATCTTTACTGAATATGACATCCAGTACACAACCCAAAAGGCAATCAAGGGAAGTGTGTTGGCAGACCATTTGGCACATCAGGCAGTGGATGACTACCAATCTATGAACTTTGAATTTCCAGACGAGAATATCATGGTAGTAACTGATTGCGAGATACCAGGACCGGATGAAGGACCTGAGGAAGGATCCCGATGGTCTATTCACTTTGACGGAGCCTCAAACGCTTTGGGTAACGGCATTGGCGCTGTGATCATATTGCCCAAAGGCTCTCATACTCCACTTATCGCCCGACTATGTTTCAACTGCACCAACAACATGGCGGAGTATGAAGCATGCATTATGGGTCTTCAAGCTGCAATTGACCTAAGGATCAAGTTTCTGAGTGTCTTTGGAGATTCCGCTCTCGTGATCAGTCAGATCAAAGGCGAGTGGGATACGAAACACCCAAATCTTATTCCTTACAAGGAGTATGTGTTGACGTTGCTTCCCCATTTCGAGGAGATAACCTTTGAGCATTTCCCAAGAGAGGAGAATCAGTTAGCGGATGCACTAGCTACGAGGTCTTCCATGTTAAAAGTCAAGTGGGACAACGAGGCTCCCCGGATCATTATTTGGAAATTGGATGAACCTGCACACTACTGTGATCTCGAGACCGAAGAGGTAACAGAAAAGCCTTGGTATCATGAAGTAAAGAGGTACCTTGAAGCTCAAGAATACCCCGAGGGCGCATCTGTTAATGACAAGAAGTTTCTGAGAAGGTTCGCGGCAAAGTTCTTCCTCAGCAATGACATTCTTTACAAACGAAACCATGATTCAACCTTACTGCGTTGTGTGGATAAGACTGAAGTAGAAAGGATCATGGCAGAGCTGCATGAAGGCACCTTCGGAACTAATTCTAGTGGACATACCATGGAAAAGAAAATCCTTCGGGCAGGATATTACTGGTCAACAATGGAAGCCGACTGTTATCAGCACTCTCGGACATGTCACAAATGCCAGATCTATGCTGATAAGGTGCACATTCCTCCAGTTCCTTTGAACGTCTTGACAACACCTTGGCCTTTTGCAATGTGGGGCATTGATATGATCGGCGAGATCTGACCTACAACATCCAACGGGCATCGCTTCATCCTGGTAGCAATTGATTACTTTACGAAGTGGGTTGAAGCAGCTTCCTTTGCCACCGTAACCAAGAATGTCGTGGCACGGTTCATTCGGCATAACCTAATCTGTCGATATGGTGTACCTGAGAGGATCATTACGGATAATGGTACCAATCTTAACAACAAGATGATCACTGAGCTCTGCGAGCAATTCATGATACAGCACCACAACTCTTCTCCCTACCGGCCGAAGATGAATGGGGTTGTAGAAGCGGCTAATAAGAACATTAAGAAGATTGTGCAGAAGATGACAGTGACCTACAAAGATTGGCACGAGATGTTACCATTTGCTCTTCATGGGTACCGTACCTCAGCACGGACATCAACAGGGGCAACACCCTATTCCTTAGTATACGGCATGGAGGCAGTCTTGCCCATCGAAGTTCAAATACCCTCTCTTCGGATCATGAAGGATGCAGGTTTAAGCGAAGACGACTGGATCCAGACCCGGCTTGATCAACTAAATCTAATCGACGAAAAGAGACTCACTGCTATTTGTCATGGTCAGACGTACCAAAAACGGATGATTAAGGCATTTAACAAGAAAGTCAGACGATAAGAGTATCAAGTCGGGGACTTGGTAATCAAGCGCATTATTCTACCTCAAGGTGATCCCAGGGGCAAATGGACCCCCACGTATGAAGGGCAATTTGTGGTTAAGAACATCTTCTCAGGAGGAGCAATGATTCTAACCACCATGGATGGTGACGACCTTCCTCACCCCGCCAATGCAGACATAGTAAAAAGATACTACGCATGATTAAAGACCTGCTAGGTCGACTGGCCTAGGAAAAAATAAGGGCTTCCCGGCGAACCAAAAGGGTTCGGGCAAAAATAAGGGATGAAAATAAAAAAAAATCTGTACACCCGGCAAGTCGAAAACCTGAAAAGGAGGCTTGGGCAAAAATGGGTATCCCGGTGGACTGAAAACCCGAAAGGGCGGTCCAGGCAAAATTTAGGGATAAGAGTAATACTATGTCTCATTGGATCACCTTGCATCCAGACTTTGGTATCAACTATCAGGCTCGGACGACACCAATCAACCAAATTCCTCTTCAACTAATCAGCAAAGTGATGAGACGCTTGAAGACATAAAGGCGATAGCAGAGTTGGAACCCAGTGGGATTTTTCACATAGCTGTTTTGTTTCCTTTTCACAAATTGTATAAATTCTATTTGTCCGGCGGCGTTCTCTTACTAGGACGTCAGCCTCTTGTACAAAAACGCCTATTTACAGGCAAATTTCAAAATCAATACAAGTTCATTTTTCAGACAAATTTCAAATTGTTTCCTTTATCTGTTTTGTTTTGCAAAGAACGTCCAATGTTCATTTTTGATATATGCATTTGACATTAATTGCTAATCATAAATATTTGCATGCGAAACAAAGGACTAATTACGGGTGACATCGGAAGTAGGGGCAATAAGAATTGTCTAAAGCGATCTAGTTGCTCTGTCCACCAAGGTACCAAGGTAGATTCGGCTGAAGAATGTGACCAAGATACCTTCACTCCCCAAGAGTAAAACAGTAATGGAAGCTCTCCCCACTGAGACTTGCAGCTATGTACAAATCAGCAATACTCTCCCCAAGCAGAGTTAGTCTACCATCAGCCTGAAAAAGTTGGGTATCCCCAGTAAGTCTTAATATTCTCCAGCGGAGTATAAAGATATTCCCCAACAAGCATCCCCGGCGTTCTTAATATTCCTCAACAGAGTATAAGAATGTTCCCCGGTGGAATACAAGATACCCTCAGTGGGGCCATTTCCCAGCGCAGTCTGAAAAGCTTCCCCAACGGAGTTGAATCATCTTACCCAGTAGATTCTGGAAACTTGTCCCCTGTAGAGTACAAAGGTTATCCCTACTAGAGTCTAACTGGGTTATCCTCAGCAAGTTGCAACTGAAAGATCATCCCCAGCGAAGTTCTTTCTATCCTCCAGCGGAGTTCATCATCAAAATCCCCAACAGAGTTTATCAACGGAGTCCCCAGTGGAGTTATCGTTAAAATCTCAGTGAAGCATCTCTTCCCACCGAGTAATTCCCTGTAGAGGAATCTCTTCACCAGGTTTATCCCCCAACAGAGTTATTTTCTCCTACCGGTTTATTCTTGCAATCATCTTCGTTCATCATCCCCAGCGGAAACGAAGAACTCTACTCTTCAACGTCAACCCAGGATTTAACAAACTCCCCGGCATTTGTCAAGGATTTATTTTCCCAGACGAAAATACATTCATAAACATTTCATGCATAACAAAGTGCATACGACACAATCTCATTTTGAGAACATCATGCATTTCATACATCATGACATTGCATGCAACTAATGTTTTGCTTTTTTAGGAAAAGGTCAATCAAAAGATGATTACCATCAACCTTTCTTAAGTTCCAGATCAACACCTGTAACTAGCTAGGAAATATCTGTGGACGACTGATTGTAGATCTATACTTGTAACTAGCCAGGAAAGTTATCTACATGAAGAGACTGAAGATCAATACCTATAACAAGCCAGGAAGACTATCTTCCTTTCTCAGGTCAGAGATTAACACCTGAAACCAGCCAGGACAACTATCTCCTCGACCAATCTTTCTTAAGTTCCAGATCAACACCTGTAACTAGCCAGGAAATATCTGTGGACGACTGATTGTAGATCTATACCTGTAACAAGCCAGGAAAGTTATCTTCATGAAGAGATTGAAGATTAATACCTGTAGCGAGCCAGGAAAACTATCTTTCTTTCTCAGGTCAGAGATTAATACCTGAAACCAGACAGGACAACTTTCACACGGACTCATCATCAGGAAACCCTACACTGGTTCCTTCTCTTCCAAGATGCAGTTTTACACGGACTCATCATCAGGCAACCCTACACAGGTTCCTTCTTTCAATCTACCAAGTTACAATTCAACGAACAATCTCCAGATGGCATCTATAAGCCCATCCCCCGACAAGATTCTGTCGCATCTCCAAATGGCATCTATAAGACCATCCTCCTATCCATTATCTCTCCAAATGGCATCTGTAAGCCCATTCCCGACATCACATTGCTGATACTACACCATGCGAGTGCAAATTTCTGGGCACTTTAGTGTTCAATCATCTTCCACCTTCGGATCACGAAAGGCACGCAAGCCAATCTACATCCTCAGGTTTAAGAAGATTGAACAGGGGCAACTGTTGTACCCCAAAATTTGCCCTCCCATATTCCTCAAGATATGTCAAGAATAATCTTCAAATTATTCAAAATGGCTCAAGGGTTGTACAGTCAGACCACCTCCTAAGCCAGCTCAAAATTAGGGTTTTGGTTCTTTCAAGGAATTTGGGGTTCTCAATGGTTCAATCAAATCTCATAGGCCTATATACATTCTCAAGCATCTACATGCCAAGTTTCAAGACTCACAGTGCCAATTTGCACAATCAAAAGCCCCATTTGATCCACAGTCAACTGCAAGGGCAAAATGGTCATTTTGCAGTCAAAAGTCAGAATTTTTGGTCAACATCTTATTTTGAGTCCACAATCATCATTTGATCAAGTCTTGATCATGATTCCACAAGGATAGCTCAAAAATCATCAAGATGCAAAAAGTTACTATTTTTGGACAGTAGAAAAGTCAACTGTATCTTGACCAGGGCATAACTTTTTCATGGTTTGTCAAAAAAATCCCATCCAATGCTCATTTTGAAGGGGATGCAATTTCCTACAATCCATCTTCACACTCCAAGTTCAAGAAATGCTCTCACAAGAAGTTACCAATTTTTACATTATAGGTCAATTTCAAAAGTCAACAAATGTACACTTTGAGTCAAAGGCCATAACTTGAGATTGGTAAATCAAAAAGACATGGGACCAAAGGCATTGGTTAGAGGACTTCAAGATATTTCCAAAATGTCCAAGAACATGGTCATATGATCAAAATTGAGCAAGTTGTGCATTGGAGAAGTTGGGAAATTTTCATGAATTTGCAAAAGTGAACTTTGCTCAAAACACCTTATTTTTGCTAATGGGCCTCAAATCTCTTCTTGAAACTTCATCCATGTCCTATGCACGACCCATCAAGATTAATTGAATTTATTTTCTTATTTTTATTGATTAATTGGATTTTTAATTAATATTAATTCATTTAATTAATTTAAATTGTAGGAAAATAGAAGATTTGGTTTTTAAATCTTTTTGTGAAGCATATATGACCTAGAAATGCTGTCAAATTCGTGCACAAGTCAAAGATATCAAAAAATCCAAAATTGGAAACTTTGTTCAATCATGAAGAATCAAAAATATTTGATTTTCAATCAAAGATTTAAACTTGAATGCACATGGATTGGATCCAATTTTTTAACCTAATTTGTTTCCTTTATATGTATACAAGCTAACCATACCATAGGGGACGTGAAAAAGCTGCAGAAACACCCCATACAATTTCAAGAATTTTCAAGAAAAGTCAAAACTTGTTCTTGCAACCTAGGCTAATTCAAGGCATTTTAACCATTCAAATACATTGCAGGAGATCCCAGGAACGTGTTGCAATCCAATTCAGGCATCAAAGCTTAAAGAATCAAGGATTACAGTTTCACGGTTTGCCTTCTTTATTCAAGATCGTATTTCGCAATTCATGCATATTTAACATGTTCTTGTGATTGATTTGTGTTGCTAGGGACTATACAAAGCTAATGGCATGGTTTAATTAGACTATAACGCCCTGAATTAAAAGATGCCATGAACGATTTTTTAGGGTTCTTGAGTTTTCAATTGGGGCTTTCTGAACCAGGAAAAATTAGGACTCATAAGACACATGGTTGAGATCATGAGAACAAGACGAACACAACTGACCCCTCGCGAAATATTTATATGTACCATGGTGCTAATCACTATTTTTCGTGCAAGCGCATAGTGGAGGTTAAAAACCCCCGCTATTTGTTTATGTTTTTGCAGGTACAACAAAGAAGATGATGAGGTGTTAACATATGATTGGTTAATTTGAAAAGCGCGCGCTCTATTTTATAATTCCAGCATATTTGTATGTTTATTAATATATTGATTGCGTGTTATTCTAATAACGACTAAGGCAGGTTGGTGGAGTGGTTGAGTGAACGTCCAATGAGCGCTGGGACCTGGGTTCGAATCCCAGGTCCCCCAAAACAATTATTTGTTTTCTTTCTGCAGGTGATCCCATGTATTCTCCAACGCATGATCCACCATGCACCTCACGTCTCAGTGAACCAGATGTCTTCAAGGCTAAATCCAATGGCCATGAGGGGAGGACCACCATGCTCCCTGGTCAGCGCATGCATAGCTAATTCAGAAAGTCAAACGGACTGGAATATTGTTGGGCCATAGATTTCCAAACACACCTCCTAACTGGGCCAACACCCCTGGGTTATTTCTTTTATTTTATTCTTTTATATTTTTCACTTAATTATTATTAATTATTATTATTATTAGTTAATTAACCAAGTTAATTTTTTTTTATAATAAATTCAGAAAACTAAAATATAATATTTATTATTATTATTATTTATTAATTTCACCCTTAATTTATTATTTTTGTAAATAAATAATTAACTAGCTTAGTTTTAATTAAGTTAATTCTAACTTTTTTGCAATAAATAAAACTAATGTAGAACTAGGGTTTTAATGACTTTTGACTATTTTTTATTTATTTTCCTTAACACATAAAAAACCAAAAAATATTTCTTTTTATTTAATTAATTAATTAGTTTTAGGTTTAATTTAATTAAATGCAAAATAACAAAAAAACTCATTCTTTCTCAAAAAAGGGCCAAAACCCTAAAAACTCTCCGATTCGATTATTTTCGCGCGCGTGATTATTTTTGATTCATTATTTTTTATTCCAATTATGTAATTGCTCCGAGGATGTAATAGCTTAATTAGGATCTTTTTATCGCTTTTATTTATTTTCTCGCATTTATTTCTTTTCAAAGGGTTGTTTTTGGCGATGTAAATACCTGACGCCTTGTAATAGTTTAGATTTATTTTCCACAACTATTAATTGCTAGATGTATGTTAATTAGGCTATGCATGACAAGACTTACCTTAAAATTAAAATCAATCGTAGTTCACCGTAACTTGTACAAAGATAACTTAACTGAAACCTGACACACGTGCACATGCCACTCTTAGGGTACGCCTCACTTGGTTGCCTCGACGTGGTCATTGAGTATAGGGTGTTTTAGAGGTCTCCCTCCTGTCTAAAGATCAAAGTTACCTCGAAACGGTTGCCTCAATAAAAAATGATCTAGGACATTAGGGTTACCGCTAAGGCGTCCTACTATTGCTTTTGTGACCACACATGTCCCATAATCGAATTGACCCGAAAAACTCCAACGACGGTGCTACCTACTTCTTAATAGTGGGATAGTACTGTCTAAAGGACATTTACACAGCTTAATTCCTTTTGAGTAGGTAGAAGTTCTCAGGTACTTGCTCTTTCAAAACAAAACTACTTTTCGCACTTACACTTTTCTGACAAAAGTTTTCAAACAACACTTCATACACTCTTGAGGACAGATACAAGAGTTAAATCGAAGTTTTCAAAACAAAACTTTTTTTCAAAACCCACAAATACAAGAAAAGCAAAACATTTTGAAAACATAGTGAGCAAATACCTAAGAGCCCGTGGATAACCACAGATAGAAAGGGTGCTAACACCTTCCCTTTCTATAATCTACCTCCCGAACCCGAGAAACATCTCGAAAAGGAATTTTGCTGTGCTTTTGTCCTTTCCTTGTTGGAGAAAATAAAAGACGGTGGCGACTCTTGCTTACCGCGACATTTTGCGAAACGCAAACGCGAACCAGCATTCCAAAACAGTCAGTTCTATTTCCACCGATCACAATATGAATCCTAATCTTTTTTAGAATGTCTCCGCTGGGGATTCTTGCTTTCTATTTTGAGGATGCTCCGTTGGGAAAGTTTGAATTTTTCTTGGGGATAGAAGAGTTCAGGAACATTGGTCATTCATTTCTCTACTGGGGAATTTAGTTCTTATATACCCTGATTGGAGATAAAAGAGATGAATAACCTTCTGAGGTGTTGTATGACCAGATTTCTGATATGGATGCCAACTCTCTTGGGGAGGATAAAGTTAAATGACATCGGGCCCGATTTTAGATTCCGTAGCAGCTCTCTAGGGATAACAAACTTGACTATTCTTTGCTGAAGAAGAGAATCTTGTCGGGGATTTGCAGTAATCGGAAGGATGAACTCTGCTTGGGAAATTAAACTTTGTTGGGGAAATACACCCTGCTGGGGAAATAAACCTTGTTGGGGAAGTAAACCCTGTTGGGGAAGAGAATTAGGGGATTTCACAATGTTGGAGAAATAAACTCAGTTGGGGAGTTAAATTCCTGTGAAATAAACTCTGCTTGGGAAATAAACCTTGTTGGGGAAGTAAACCCTGTTGGGGAAGAGAATTAGGGGATTTCACAATGTTGGAGAAATAAACTCAATTGGGGAGTTAAATTTTTGTGAACTGTGTTCAGGAAGTTTTCGCTGTATGTTGGGGAAATGATCAAACTCCTTTATCCGCTAGGGGGATCTGTTGGGGAGATGATTATGTGAACTGATGGAAGATGCCCTAATTTCTGTCCTGAAGGCATATTAGGCTTGTGGGGGAATGTATCTTTGTCGAGGATGAGCTTGTGAAGGTAGCTCTGTGGGGATTTTCCTATGGGGATTTCTGGTTAACTTGAACACTATCCCAACTCCTAGAGTCTTTAGTAAATGCTTATTCTTATTTTTATGCATACATTCGTTAATTGTAACTATATTCATATGCATATGTTCATTCAATTTAGTCATTGGACGTTTTTGCAAACAAAATAGAAAAAGTAAAACAAATTTTGAATTTTGAAATTGTATTGAAAGTTGTATTAAAATTTTGCCTATAAACAGGAAGTTTTATACATAGAGACAGAAATCCTAGTGAGAGGAAATCGTCGTCAAAATGAGAAGAGTACAAAGTAAAACGGAGAAAAACAGCTATATGGAAACAATCCCATCGAGTTTGAACTATGCTATTGCCTCTATGTCTTCAAGCATCTCATCCTTTGTTGTCAGAAGAAGTTGATTGAATTGATCTGTACTGTTTAAACTTGTCGTTGGTACCAAAGCTTGTTGTGTATAGGTGACACAACATGACATAGTCGTACACTTTAATCCCTAACTTTTTCCTGGACCGCCCTTTCAGGTTTTCAGTCCACCGGGGTTCCCTTTTTTTCCCAAGCCGCCTTTTCAGGTTTTCAACTTGTCGGGTGTACAGTCTTTATATATATATATATATATATATATATATATATATATATATCCCTAATTTTTTCCCGAACCCTTTTTGTTCGCCGGAATGCCCTTATTTTTTCCTAGGCAAGTCAACCTAGAGGGTATCTTTATGCGTAGTATTTTTTGACTATGTCCGCATTCATAGGGTGCGGAAAATCTTCACCTTCCATGGTGGTAAGTATCATAGCACCGCCAGAAAATATCTTCTTGATTAATGGCCCTTCGTAGGTGGGAGTCCATTTGTCCCTAGGATAACCTTGTGGTAGGATGATATGCTTTATTACCAAGTCTCTAGCCTGATATACCCGATGTTTGACTTTCTTGTTGAAAGCTTATCATAAGCTTCTGGTACATCTAACCATGACAAACAACCGTAAGTCTTTTCTCATCGATCAAGTTTATCTGGTCTAGCCTAGTCTAAATCCATTCGTCTTCGTCTAAATCCGCGTCTGTCATAATCCTTAGAGAAGGAATCTGGACTTCGACGGGCAGGACAACTTCCATACCATAGACTAGAGAGAATGGGGTTTCCCAACTTGATGTATGTACTAAAGTGTGATAGCCGTGGAGAGAAAATGGTAACATCTCATGCCAATCTTTATATGTTACCGTCATCTTCTGTATAATCTTCTTAATGTTCTTGCAGAGAGAGCGAATTTCTCGAATATGTATTTTATGGGATCCTTCTTAGAGATCAAAAAGGTAGTATGAGCCAACATATACTGTCTTAGTCAGCGAGCATCCCATGCCAAAGCGCGGAAAGTTTTCTCGAGCAGTGAGTATCTTGTTTCCCAGTCAGTAAATTTTTTGCTAAGGTAGTATATTGCATGCTCTTTTCGACCAGACTCGTCATGCTGGCCCAGTACACACCCCATTGAGTTCTCTAACACTGTTAGGTACAGGATTATAGCTCTTCCTTCAACTGGTGGCATTAGAATTGGAGTTTCTTGGAGGTACTCCTTAATTTTGTCAAAAGCTATCTGGAAATCATCGTTCCACTTCACTACCTGGTCTTTCTTCAGCAACTTGAAGATCAACTCACAAGTAGCGGTCAAATGAGAAATGAATCGGGCAATGTAATTCAGTCATCCCAAGAAACCTATGACTCCCTTCTCAGTACGGGGGGCATGTATTTCTTTACCACTAACGATGAAACCCAGGAGTTTACCGGATCTCACCCCAACGGTGCCCTTGTTCGGGTTCAATCTCAGCTCATACTTCTTTTTCGTCCTCTTCAGTACCCAAGTTCACAACCTAGACTGGCTCTTCATGCAGTTGTATGACTCTTTCTTCATGTATTAATGGCCTAGCAAGCTCTTCAGGTACTTCACGATCTTCCTCACCTTCTTTCTCGGATTGGTAGATTATATTTTCAAAGTCCTAATTGACACTAGCAGAGTTGTTGTCAATGGGATCCGAAGTGGGTATGGATTTGTAATTCATCGTGTGGGTGTGTGTAAGAACACATAGCTATTTAAAAGTGATAAAAATAAAAGGAATACAAAGATCACAAAATTTGAATGCAAAACGTCCAATGTTTTATTGAATGAAAATATGCTAATGAAATGAAAACCCTAACAAATGAACCGTCATGCCCGGGTAAGGCCCGAGGCTTAAAGTCATTTAAAAATTACATAACCAAAACTTGAAAGCAACAAAACATAAAGTAGCATTTACTCCTAACTAAAGGAGATTGAGATATGGTCTTCAGTCTTCCAGTTGTTGAGCTAGTTGCCGATGGTAGGAAAAATTCAGTTGTCTAGGTCATAGTCACTATCAGCATCCTCTATAGCAGAAACATCATCAATAGCATTAACCCCCTTGTCGTTCTTAGGAATAAGAGATGTAATCACATTGGGGGTCTCGGGAGGATCAAATTCAATCTCTTTATTGTCAATCATGTCCTGAATTTTGTTCTTCAAAGCCCAGTAGTTATTGGTGTCATGCCCAGGACTATTGGAATGGTAGGAACATTTCACATTAGGATTATAGCAAGGAGAGGAGGTGTTGGGATTTTGAGGAGGGTCCTTTAACGTTATCAACTCTGCTTTCAACAAATGTTGTAATGCTTGATACAATGTCATGTTGATCTTAGCAAATTGTCTTCTTGATGCTTCTGACCTACGTTGATTGCCATGTGGTTGTTGCACAGATGCCGAATTAGAAATTAGTACCGCCCCCACAGATTGGTTGAGATCACTTCTAGCATGACCCATCTGGCCATACACAACATTGGTTTCCTTTTTATTGTTGAACGTCTTCTTTATAGTACTTGAAGATGCAACCACTTGAATCTTTCTACTTCAAATTCCACCTTCGACTCGTTCCCCTGTTAGTATTAGCTCGGTGAAACCTGATGAGGAGCTTCCAATCAGATGATTAAAGAAATATCATGTCAAAGTTCCCATGAACATGTCAACCAGATCCCTCTCGGACAGAGGAGGTTGAACTCTTCCAGCCAGATTTATCCACTTCTGGGCATATTCTTTGAAGACTTCACGAGAGCCCATAGTCATACTTTGTAATTGCACACGAGTTGGTGCAAGGTCATCATTGTACTGGTACAATTTGTAAAAAGCAGCAGCCAGGTCTTCCCAAGTATGTATATTGGTTCCTTCCAACTGATAGAACCATTCTAATTGTGTCCCCGACAAGCTCTCTTGAAATAAATGTACCGATAACTTCATATCAGCAGTATGAGGATGGATCTTCCGAACATAAGACCTTAAATGTAGTTTAGGACAAGGAACACCAACATATATGGAAAAGACGGGGATCTTGAACTTATAAGGGATAACAACCGCCGAAATAAGGCCCAGCCCTTCAAAATCCAGCCCAGGCACTTTCTGGATCTCCATAGCATTCAGACAATCCTCTAGCTGTTTGTATTTGTCATCAGCGGGAGAATATTGTTCAACAGAATAGTCTTCATTCGAATCTTGGCCAGAACCAAGGTTGCTACCTCTCTCAGCCTTCACAATCTTGTCTTCTTCACCCTGATTATCATCTTCTTCAGAGGAAATAACATATTTCTGAGCTTGTTTGGGAGGACCTTTGGACCTTCTTCCCATGTTGAGGATGGCTACTAGTTTTCTAGTCTTCTTCTTATTCCCTTTTGTGATGAGGGTCTTCATCTCGTCCTATCCCTTAGCTAAGTCCAAGAACATTTGTTGAAACTGGGCGTTCTGAGCTTGAAGTTCTTTCACGGTTTGTTTGAGAGCCATCTTTTGCTAAAATAAACAGGAATTAGATGAGAAAACCTATCATGGGGAAACCTGTCATGTGATGATGTGCATGATATGTAAATGCAATGTTTTCAAGGATCTCGCAGGATAAACAAAATGAAATTTTAGAAGTTGAGTCAGACTGCAGCTTTGACTAAAGAACTTTGCGTTTTTAAACGTCCTTCTATGAGAATCAAGATCACCATGTCAAATGGGTCCTAGCCTTAGACTCAAGTGAATGTAATTTGGTCTTTGGCGGCATCTAGTTAGAGGAAAAATAAATCATCTTGCCCCTTTCTAGATGTGTAGTTCATGATAAACCTGCATCACAAGCCCTTGAGATCCTTGAAATGGTCAGTGAAAATGATATGGTATGATGTCATGATATCATGATGTCATGTTTGAACAGATAACAAACACAAACAAAGCACACCAGAGCCTTAGGTTTAAGGCTTGCATGGGGTTCGTAGGTAAGTACTCTTTTGAATTTTAGTTGGCTTAACCTATCCTAAGAATAGTAATCGGGTTCTAGGAGTCACATATCACCGATCTTTCTCACAGGCTTTGTTTCAGCAGTGCAACTGACTTGCCATAGAAATATCCTGAGATTCAAATCTCAATGAATGTAGCATCAAGTATCAACCAACTTTGAATTGCACCAAAGTCGATCGTCTCACTACCTTCTAATGGCTAAATTGAGTCAATTAAGGTTATAAATGTCAGTTAGTGCTTATGACACCACGCAGAAGCCTAGTATTCTCCTCGATTGACTCGAGGGACACCAGTACAAACTAAAGTGTCACACTAACGTAGCCATCACTTCAACCATATCGGTCTACATCGTACAGTTTCCATGATCTATAACTACTTACCTAAGGGTACCCCCAAATCTGGGTATAGGATCTTTGCAAGAATAATGGTTTCTGGCCAGAATAATGCGCCAGAATTTGAATTAGCCAGTCAGGCTGTGACACACCATTGTCTTCTTCCCTGGAACCTTAGTTTAAAGTTCTGAACTTTTACCTACAAACACGTCACTGTAGCTACAAACATGTAAGTTTCAATCATCAAGAAAATGCATGCTAAATGAATTCTAATTACATGGTTATGTTCGTCTTGAACCCACGAACACTATGGTACTACTTTCTTGGACCAATTTTACTGATACAGAGAAACCCTAAAACATAAGAGCAAACCCTAACAATGGCATCTTCATGTACAAGCGTTAGAAATACAATTAAATGGTATCAAAAGCTTGCAAACTCAAAGACAAACACAAATATATCATTAAAATATGCAATGGGTGAGTGAATCAACGAAACTGAATTCGAATTTGGAGGCATATCGTGATAACTATATCTTGCAGTTCCAGGCGTGGAAAGGCTTGAATCTAATTGGAAATTGCTCCTGGAACGTCCAGCAACCTATTGGCAACCTGAGAACGGCACGAATTGACCTCTAACACAGAAATTGGATCACCATTTTTCTTGAAATTTTTGAGTTTTTCTTTCACCTCTGCACGGCTGCTTCTCCCTCTTTTTTGTCTGCCTTTGTTCACTATCTATAATAGAGTGCATTAGGGTCAAAACTTGCATCAAATCTTTGCCACTTATGAAGTTTGACCATTGATTTATTCCTTGCACCAAATCTTTCCAAAACAAGCATTTTTAATCTTTTTCTGTCCATATGAAGCCTTGCACGATTTGATCTTGCCTCCAGCTGTATAATGACTCTAATCATGCACAAAATCTCAAGGTTTAATTGATTTTTGATATTTTCATTATTTTATATTGATTTTATTTGATTTAAATGAAATAAAATCAAAATAAATAATAAAAAATAAAATAATGACAAGTGGAAGGGCTCATAGGTCGTGGATCACATCACAAGCTCAGTGCAAGCATAAAAAGTTTGGCCCATTTAGCAAAAAAATGCAATTTTAGATACATTTGACTTTTGGAAATTTTGCAAAAAATGGTCAACTTTGACAAGGCATATCTCTTTCAATTTTGACCCTATGAGGGTGCTCTTGGACTTTTTAGAAATCTTTGGATGTCCCCTAAGCAACCTTTTTGTTCTCATCTCAATTGAGTCTTCCATACTCATATTATGAAGCTTTGACCCAAAAGGTGTTTTTGTTGACTTTTCAAAATGACCTATAATGTCAAAATTCATATCTTTTTGTGAGTTCCTAATTTGAACTTGAGGTATGAAGATGGATTGTATGGAATTTAATCCTATTCACAATGAGCTTTGGATGGGCTATTTCTGATAAAATATGAGAAAGTTATGCTTGGTTAAAGTTGAGTTGACTTTTCCTATAAAACCATAATTTAGAAACTTTTGGGTTTTGATGAATTGTGAGCAATCCTTGAGGAATCATGATCAAACCTTGATGAAATGATGAATGATACTTAAAAATGAGGATGTTGACCAAAAATCTTGAGGTTTGACTGTATGTGGTCCACAGTTGACTTTTAGCACAATCGACTTCTAGGTATTTGAGCAATTGACTGAGCAAACTTCCTCTGCGAGGCTTGAGACTTGACATGGATAATATTGAGAACATATCAGGACAATGGTGAGCATTTGGGATCCTTTGGACTCAAGCATCTTGATGCAAAATGAAACCCTAATTTAAGATAGACTGCCTTAGGAGAGAGTTTGTCTGGTCAATTCCTGGACCTCCTTGAGCAATTTGAGGACCTCACTTGACATGTATTGAGAAATATGGGAGAGAAAATTTTAGGTTACAACAATGACAATAGCATCTTGGTTTATAAAAATTTTTGAGTCAATAATTTTTCTTTTCTGGTTGCTTCTGATACTATTCATGTTTCCATATTCAAGTTCCAAATCTTGGAGCATATGCCTTTTTCCCATTATGTGTTTCAAGCATCCATTGTCCAGGTGCCAAAACTTATGTTTCTTTTGCACCATCAAGAATATCTGCAACATAGATTATCTGATCTCTAGGTACCCACTTTATGGGTTCTATTTTGTTATAAGTTCCAGAGGTTCTGACCCCTTTCGATTTTTATGCAAAAGAATAATCATGTGAAATTTGTGCATGATACTTTGGTTTAAGATTTTACTTATGTGTCTGTGTTCGTGCTACAAAAGTATCAGATCCTCCTTGTTCTAGACATTTCAAATTTGTGCCAGCAAGCACAAAATGTTCAGAAAGAGGTTTTGGTTTGACATTCAGAGTCTCATCAATTTTCTTTGATGGTCTTAAATACCCCAAGCCTCTGCTTCCATTTCTGCTAACACCATAGATCACTGAAACCATTTTGCTTCTATCTATACTTTTAGAAAAGAAGTGTTGAAAATCTCTATCATATATGATTACTTTGTCAGTAACAGATGTGTTAGAGATAATCTCTTCTTCTAACCTAGACACTTTAATTTTCAGAGCAGTGTTTGATTTTTGTAAAATAAATAGTTTTTCATTTAAAACATAATTACTTTGCTCATCTATAGTTGTGTCCTCTGAAGTAGCCACAACACTATTTTTCAATATTTTGTGTTTACTTATAAGAGATTGATACCTTTTCATTAATTCTATTAAATCTATTTCAAGTTCAGAACGAGATAAAGAAGAAAGTACCTCTTTGTCATCATCAGAGTCAGACTCATAATTAATTGACAGTTCGTCTTATGATGTTGTTTCATCCCTGCTAGTCCTAGCCACGAATTCCATGTTTTCCTGTTCTTCATTAGAATATTTATCTTCTGATTCTGAATCATCTCGTGTTTCCATGAGACCCTTCTTAGCTTTGTAAGCCGTTTTAGGCTCTCTTTTTTGTCTTTATTATGTTTTGGACAATCATTTTTGTAAAGCTCGTTGCATTTAAAACAAGTGACTTCTTTTCCAAAATCATTTCTCTGACTGGAAGTGGATTCACCTCTTCCATACGTCCTTCTTTGACCTCTGAACTTGCTTTGTCTGTGCTTCCAGATTTGACTTATTCTTCTGGATATTAATGAGAGTTCATCATCATTTGAATCTTCTTTAGATTCTTATGATTCTTCCTTAGCTTGGTAATACCTTGTTTTCCCATAAGTAGACTTTAGAGCAACTGATTTTACCCTCTTATGAAGTTCATCTTGTTCCAGATCTATTTCATGGCTTCTTAAAGAGCTAATCAGCTCCTCAAGAGAGGTGTTGTTAATATCTTTTGCCAATTTTAAGGGAGTTTCCATTGGTCTCCATTTAATAGGAAGACTTATGATAATAATTTTAACATGATTAGTGGTGGAGTAACCTTTGTTAAGAATCTTAAGTCCTGCCACAAGAGTCTGAAGTCTTGAAAACATTATTTCCACAGATTCATCATCTTCCATCTTGAAGGCTTCATACTTTTGAATTAAGGCCAGAGCCTTTGTTTCTTTTACCTGTGTGTTGACTTCATGTGTCATCTGAAGAGAATCAAAAATAGACTTTGTAGTCTCTCTATCTGTGATTTTCTCATATTCATTATATGAGATAGCACTTAGAAGAATGGTTCTTTCTTTGTAGTGATTTCTGCATAATTTCTTTTGTGCTTCAGTTATTGCACTTATTGTAATCTTATGACCTTTATTATCTACTGGGTGAGTGTAGCCATCAACTACCAAGTCCCATATATCCAAGTCATATGCTAGAAAGTAACTTTCTATTTTATCCTTCCAATAGTCAAATTTCTCCCCATCAAACATAAGAGGTTTTGAACTATAGTGATCTCTATCATTATCCCTATTATCAACAGTGAATGTAGATGTAGCCATTGGTTTTTCACACACTGGATCGGTACTGGACACTGTTAAGTGTTGATAAAAATTCGAAATTTTTATCTTCTCAGAACCGGAGCTCAGATACCAATTCAATGTGTGAAAAACACAAGAAAGGGGGGTTTGAATTGGGTTTTAAAAACAAAACTATTCTTTTAAGGATATTCCCCTTTAAGTTAAAATGATTTTTCTTTCACTCATGATAATAATAATAAGTAAGAACATGAAGTAAAGAATAATTTATGTTTATACTAGTTCACTTGAAAGTTGTCAAGCTAGTCTAGTCCACCCGCCAAGGTGATTTCGCCTCACTCAATCGAGGACTTAATCCAATATAACCAAATTGATTACAATTTCTACAAGCTACCCGTAAGTGACTAACAACCTCTAGACTCTATAATACGGTGAGAGAACTGACTTGAGTGTTTTACATTTGATCGCAATTATGCGGATAGTAAGAGTCGCCACCAACTTTTCTTTTATCCAATAAAGGAAAGGGTGAAAAGACAGGAAAGACCTTTTGAGAATTTTTCTTGAGTTCAGGGGGTAGGTTATGAAAAGGGAAGGTGTTAGCACCCTTTTCATCTGTAGTTATCTACGGGGTCTTAGTTGCTAGCTCACTTTGAAATTATTTGTTTGAAATGTGTTTGTGATTGGTGTAAGTTTGAAAATATTTTGAAAGCGCCTTTGTTTCAGAAAACTTTGTAATGATTCTCGTCTCTATAAGAATGTATACAAAGTGTTAGTTTTGAAAATAGTTCAAAGAGATGTTTGTTTTTGAAGATGTTTTGAAAGTGTGAGTGTGTTTTGAAAATGTTGTGAGCAAGCAACTACGAACGTTCTACCTAATCAAAAGGGTCTTAGTTATTTTCCTCCTCCTTTAGATGTTGTTATCTTTCCATTGATTGATAAGAAGCCCTATCATTGGATGTTAAGGGATGGGTGCAGGTCGTCGTATAGTCATAGAAGGCAACCTATGAGACGCTTTAGCAATTGTCGTAAGGGACTGGGATCATTTTATCTAAGGAAACTTCGAAGGGTCATCGAGGGACTACGATCTTTTTTATCGAGGGTCTTTGCTAAAACATCCCACATTTGAGGGACATGACTAATTTTTGAGGCAACAAGTGAGGTCACCCTAGAGGTGCTTGTGTGAATTGTGTTTGATTGCATGCTATTTTGTCTTTGAGATTAGGGTTTTCTAACAGTTGATTTTATCTTGCCATACACACCCTAATTACTAACAATTATATTAAAGCGATAAATTGCAGAAATTAAAATCATACAATATTACATTACTTGGGGGATGGGGATACAATTTACAAATGGGGATGAAGTACAAGCCTAATTAAATTATTATAACCATACTGAATAAATGAATAGCAATAAAAAATATAAAAAAATGAAAATGGTGTATAAAGAAAAAACAAACTTTATGTATTGACACATATCCTTATGCATCGATACATGCCACTTCTTGTTTCTGAAAAATCAAAATCAACTCAGTATGAGTCGATATATAATGGTATGTGTCGACTCATTTCTTGTTTGTGTCAACACATTCGTGTTTTGTATCGACTCATGCACCTTTTGTCTCTCTGTATTGTGTCTTGATAATAGTATGTATTGACGCATAAGGTCTTGTGTCAACTCATACCCTATTCAGCAACTAATATGAGTCGACTCATGTGAGTATGCATTGACTCGTGCTGCAGTTTTTTCCCTCTAGCATTATTCTATTGTGTGTACAGGTCGGTTCTCAACATATGATTGACAAAAATTAAAAGCAAGAAAATGGTTAGCTTCAAGGGCAATGGTTGCTACATTCTATCTTCACAAGTGAACCAATAATGATGTATGAAAAATTCAAAGTCGAGAAGACTTACCTTGAGACTTCAATTTGTGTTTTGAGTTTGAACACCTTTCAAGATGTTGTGATGGCTTCAGTGAACCTCCTGGAAGTTTCTCCAATCCTTCCTCTGTATTGAAAGCTTCTGAATCACTCCAATCCAATCAAGTTATACAATATTGTCTTTGGTTTGTGTTTGGAAAGTGATGATAATGGCACTACAGAAATTATTCTTGTATTTTAAGAATCTTTATATGATGTGAAGTGTTTGGATAGGGTTTAGGGGAAGTTTGCAAGGTTGTATAGCGGGTTGAGGTTTTTTCTGTTTTGTGAATGAGAATAGAGTAGAGTTTTTTTTGAATGAGCAGAGTTTACAAAGAATTCTCTTTTTTCTCTTCCCCCTTTTCTCTCCAAAATCCCACACCTTTGTGTGTTGTGAAACAGCTTATTTGTAGATGAAGTTGACTGCAATTTGGGAGGGAAAAATAGATAAGTTTTTTTCCAACTGTTTGGGTATACTATTTCATTGCATTTTAGATGTAGCTCTTATGGGCAAATTTTATGCAAATATGGGAGTGATGTAGTGCAGGTTTGGACAAGGTTAGAGGCAGCATAGCAGGACTGTTTTGTAGCAGTTTTGGAGTGGAGTGGCAGCTTGGTGCAGGGTTGCCTTTGTACAGGACAACAAACTAATTTTTAACATGGTTTTGGGCTTGTAGCAGCAGGCTTGGACTTGGTAGCATATCTGATTTTGGGACTTTTCAGGACAGCAACATCTGTAGCATGATACAAGTCTGTTTTTGTGGACAGCATAGTGGCAAAGTTTGAAGATTAAGTGAAAGGGATAAGTTCAAACAAGACAAACGTTAGGATTTGTAATTTTAACTTAAAAATGAAGCTTTGTCTTGTTTACTTGAAAATTTGAATTATCTAGAATTGCAGCGAAGAAAAATGTCACGTGTAACGCCCGTAATTTAATTAATTATTTAATTAAATTATTTTTGGATTATTTGTGAAGTTGTGTTATGATGATAGTTGATGTGTTGTTGTTATTGGATTTATTTATTCTATTAAGTTGTGGAATAATATTAGAATAATATTATTATTTGATGTGGGCTTATTTTAAGAACTAGAAGTAGTAGAAATGAGGTGTAGGAGTTTTAAGCCCATTAAGACACAATGAGAATTATAGGGTTATTATATTAGTTATTTAGAATTAATACGGAAAATAAGTAGCAGTAAGAAGAGACAGAAAATAAGGGTTGGAAGAAGAGAAAGAGAACGTGAAAGTTGCAGAAAAGAAGGAGAAGAGCAAAACAGAATTCAATCAGAAAAGTTGTAGAGCAACCTTCAATCCAAGCTAAGGGTGGGGTTCTGACTCTATAATAGGGTTTATCATGAGTAGTATGTGGGATTATATGTGAAAAGTTGTTTTGTTTATGATTGAAATATATATATTGTTATTTGATGAGGATCAACAATTTAGAGATGAATAATGATGCCCTAATGATGTATAATTGGTGTAGAAAGATAGGATTATTATAATTGATGATTACCTATGATTAGAGGATGTTTTTAGGACCTAGGGAAGGGAAATCGCATAAAATATTCAGCACAAGTCAATATGAGTCGACCTCAAAGGCCATGCGTTGACACATGCAGGATTTAAGACTCTGGATGAGTCGATACATAAGATCATGCGTCGATACATGCAGTGTTTCAGACTCAGTATGAGTCAACACATGGGGATTACGCGTCGACTCATGCAGGATTTCATCCCAGTATGTGTTGACTCAAAGAAGTATGCATCGACTCGTGTAGTCTGATTTTTGACAGATTTGTTTCCAAAGGCTGTAACTTGAGTTTCCGGACTCCGTTTGAGGTGTCGTGAAGAGTTGGAGAGCTAACACAATGAACTTCATTCTTAAGGATTAAAATGAAGGATAAGAGGAATAATCCTAGTACCCAAATTAGGATTAGAGTTAGCTTCCAGTGTTAACCGCTATGAGCAGTTTGTAAAGTATGAGGAGGATAAAATGATTATAGATTATTGCTTGGTTCATAACAGTAAGATTAATGATGATAATGAAGTAGTATTACAGAATAATAATATGTAGAGGTTTGTTAGTTAGAGATAAGCCTTAGATGATTAATTAATTATAGGCATTATCATGTTCTAGGCCTATGGCCAACGTTGAGGGATTGTTGATCTGTCGTTTTATTGTTGTTATGGCTGAGTTGCTGTGGAATCATGTTGATGAATTATGTTGATGAATTATGTTGATGAATTATGTTGATGGATTATGTTGATGAATTATGTTGATGAATCATGTTAATGAATTATATTGACGAGTGATGTTGAGATGCCTCTAATAATTGACATCTATTAAGATGTAGGCTTTTGGCCAATGATGATGTTATGTTGAGACTTTGTTGATTATGGTTGTTATTACTACATGCATGATTGTGTCACATACATTGTATATCAAGATGGATTTGATGCTCGTTAAGATGGCCTGTATTGGCGAATATTAAGATGAAGGCTTATGCTATGTTAATGGCTCTATTTATTGGCAATTATTTTGAGATGGGAGTTCTGCTCCAATGGTACCATATGCATTTGCATAGTATTGAGTCATCTTATATGATTGCATAAAAAAGTTGTTTATTGATGCGGTAAATGTGTATAGTGTTGGTATTCTGTTGGGATTATTGTTGTTAATGAGATGTGAAGTGGTGTTATTATATGATCTGATTTAACATATTATTTATCATACGTTTTATTATATTATTAGATATCTCAACCCTTCTGTTTGAATGTTACCCTTATGTTGGTAACGTGCACGTAATCCAGAGTGAAGGTGGTCTACCTTGAGTAGTTCGAGTCGGTGTCATTGGTATGATACGTAACACTCGGGGGGATCAACGCTTGTTGCTTTTAGTTATTTCTTATTTCAGTTGTTGAACTTCAATTTGATTGTTTTTAAGTTGAATTTGTGGCATCCTAATTCAGTTGTATGAATTTTATAACTCTGATTTACATTTATAATTGCTGGGTAGAATTAGGGTGTTACAAAGTTCGTATTAGAGCAAAGTCGGTCCGTCCGACCAAGTTGTGGAGTCATAGTTGTCTAACAATCGAGTATTGTTAATTTGAGTCATAACCGTTGTTTATGTTATAGTGATAAGTGGAGATGGCTGGAAGGAATGATGTTGCACTTGCTGCTGCTTTAGAAGCAATGGCGCATGCGATGGAGAATCAGCCGAATGCTGACGGGAATGTTGGATCTCGTAGTTTGGAGACTTTCCAGAGAGAGAATCCGCCTACGTTCAAAGGAAAGTATGATCCTGAAGGAGCATTGGAATGGTTGAAAGAGATTGGGAGGATCTTGCGTGTGATAGACTGCACTCCAGCGCAGAAGGTTAGATATGGTACTCATATGCTAGCAGTCGAAGCTGATGACTGGTAGCTAGAGACGTGTCAGAGATTGAAAGCTGCAGGTTAAAATGTCACTTAGGCTGTGTTCCATAGGGAATTTCTAAGGAAGTATTTTCCTGAATATGTTCGTGGTAAGAAGAAGATTGAGTTCCTTGAGCTGAAGCAAGGGAGTATGTTGGTTGTTGAGTATGCTGTGAAGTTTGCTGAGTTGGCTAAGTTTTATCCGCACTACAGTGAGGTAGATGCTGAGTTTTCAAAGTGAATCAAGTTTGAGAACTGGTTGCACCCAGAGATCAAGAAGGAAGTTGGATACCAGAAGATCTGTGTCTTTGCTGATTTGATTGATAGTTGCAGAATCTATGAAGAGGATAATAATGCTCATTACAAGATTATCAGTGAGAAGAGGGGTAAGCACCAACAGAGTCGTGGTAAGACTTGTGATATCCCAGCTGGTAAAGGTAAGAAGAAAGCTGCTCAGGGTCAGAGGACTAGTGGGGGGGATGCTCCTTCTGGTATGGTTTGTTTCAAATGTGGAAAACCTGGGCATAAGAGTAATGTATGTACTGCTGAGGTAAAGAGGTGTTTTGGTTGTGGTAGGACTGGACATGTTGTATCTGAGTGTAAGCATAAGGAGGTGATTTGTTTCAATTATAGTGAAGAAGGGAACATTGGTAGTCAGTGTCAGAAACCAAAGAGGGCGCAAGCAAGTGGTAAAGTGTTCACTTTGGTTGAGGATCGGGCAGCTGCTGAAGACAGACTTATCAGAGGTACATGTTTCATTAATAGTACTCCTTTAATTACTATTATTGATATCGGTGCTACGCATTGCTTTATTGCCGCTGATTGTGTTGAAAGATTGGGTCTTATGTTGTCTTCTATGAATGGAGATATGGTCATCGACACTCCTTCCAAGGGGTTGTTGACTACTTTTTTTGTGTGTTTAAAGTTTCCTTTGTCAATTTTCGATAGAGACTTTGCTGTTGATTTGATTTGTTTGCCTTTAAGAGGGTTGGATGTGATTTTGGGTATGAACTGGTTAGAACATAACTATGTTCATATTAACTGTTATGATAAGTCTGTGAGGTTTTCTACTCCTGAGGAAGAGGAAGATAGTCTGTTGTCTGCTAGACAGTTGAGGAAGTTGATGCAAGAAGAAGTACATATGTTCTCATTAATGGCGTCGCTATCTGTAGAGACTCAAGCTATAATTGAGGAATTTCAGGTGGTGCACGAATTCCCTGAAGTTTTCCCTGATGAAATTTCTGATGTACCGCCAGAGGGGGAAGTTGAATTTGCTATTGATCTTGTACCTGGTACCAGACCTGTGTCTATGGCACCATACAGGATGTCTGCATCCGAATTTTCAAAGTTAAAGAAGCAATTAGAAGATTTACTTGAAAAGAAGTTTGTAAGACCAAGTGTATCTCTGTGCGGAGCTCCAGTGTTGTTAGTAAAGAAGAAAGATGGAAGTATGAGGCTTTGTGTTGATTATAGGCAGTTGAATAAAGTGATAATTAAGAACAAGTATCCGCTTCCAAGAATAGATGACTTGATGGATTAATTGGTGGATGCTCGTGTGTTCAGTAAGATTGATTTGAGGTCGGGTTACCATCAAATTAAAGTGAAGGATGAAGATAACCAGAAGACGGCTTTTAGAACGCGTTATAGACATTATGAGTATTCGGTGATGCCTTTCAGTGTTACTAATGCGTCGGGAGTATTCATGGAATACATGAACCGTATCTTTCATACTTATTTGGATCGGTTTGTAGTGGTGTTCATTGATGATATTTTGATTTACTCTAAGTCATAAGAAGAGCATGCAGAACACTTAAGAATAATATGCAAGTTTTGAAAGAGAAGAAGTTGTATGCAAAGTTGTCCAAGTGTGAGTTCTGGTTAAAGGAGGTTAGTTTTCTTGGTCATGTGATCTTAGGTAGTGGCATTGTTGTAGAGCCACCGAAGGTTGATATTGTGTTGCAATGGGAAACTCCGAAGTCAATGTGATACGGTGGGAGAACTGACTTGAGGTTTTGTGTTTGTGTTTGCAAATGTTTCGGTTTAGCAAGAGTCGCCACCGACTTTTTATTTTATCCAAAGGAAAGGTCAAGAAGCACAGGAAAGACCTTTGAGATGTTTTCTTGGGTTCGGGGAGTAGATTATGAAAAGGGAAGGTGCTAGCACCCTTTTCATCCATGGTTATCCATGGGATCTTAGTTACTTGTTTAGATCACTTGCTTTTGCTTTTCAATTGTTTGAAATGGTGCTTTGTGTGTGGTTTTGAAAATGTTTTGAAAAGAGGCCATCGTTGTGGCAACCTTTGTAATGATTCTTGTTTGAATATATACAAAGGTGTATTGTCTTTTGAAAATATTTCAATGTTTGAAAGTTTGTTTTGGGAAATTGTTTTGGAATTGTGTTGTGAAGTGTGTTTGAAAATAGAAAGGATGTTTTGCAAGTTTTGATCAACTAACTAAGATTTGTCTACCCTATTTTACTCAAATATCTTTCCTATATGTTTTTAACCCTTTTGACAGTGTTGTTTTACCATTGCATTTGGTAAACAACCTTGTATTAGGATGTTAAACGGGACAGGCACGGGTCATCGTATTGACCATGATAGTAATTGTGCTAAGTATCTTTAGCAAATTTTTGAGGGACTAGATCATTTTGTATAGGCAACCAAAATAACGTCATCGAGGGACTATGATCTTTTGTTTTGTTTTTGTTTTGCCAAAGTACTCAACATGCATAACATGGCCAATTTTAAAGGCAACAAGTGGATGAAACCCTAGGGGTGCAAGTGTGCATTGTGTTGTCATTTTACATGCTTTTTTGTCTTTGTATTAGTCAAGGTATTTGTTTGATTTTGGATTTTTGCATACAAACCCTAATCTCTAATCATGTCATAATTGAAAGCATAAATGCGTAAAATAAATCTACATTATTACAACATTTGATATGGGGGAGGGGTACAATTTTTGAATGGGGATTACTTGGCAAGAAATTAAAACCCTAATATTTACTATTACATCCAAATTGAATAATTGGTACAAATAATAAATGAACAATATTTAAATAATTAAATTAAATAAATATACAAAATATTATGAATATGCAAAAATGTTTATGTTTATTTTTTTATGTATGTAAAAAATATTTAGTGTATATATAAACAAGAAATAAAAGATTATATATTTTTTTATTAAGGGTAAAACCCTAATTTTCTTTTAAGAATGTAAGTATATTAAATATACTATTTATATACAATAAAATAAAATAATGTATATACAAAATAAAATATATTTAGAAAAAGTATTATTTAAGTATAAATAATAATAAAAAATAAAAGTATAATATTTAATGTATTATTTTCAAGTTTTCATTAAATTAAAATAAAGGTATATATTCATTAAATTACTTTTATATTAGAAAAAATAAAATAAAAATACAAAAATAAATGTGAGAATTTATAAAAAATATTTTGAAATTTTTTATGTTTGAAAAATAAGAAAATAAAATCAGAAATGAAAATAAAAATAGAAAAATACAAAATATGAAGAAATGGGCCAGAGGGGTGCAATCAGTAATGAGGGGGTGCCAAAAACAAAGCCAGGACCAAACCCAGCCCACCAGACTTCATCTTCAACCTTTGTCTCAAAATTGCGCGCGCGCTGTACAAAATGCTAGATCCTGCATACGTGCTATAATGCAAAAACTCAAAGCATCAAAGTTGTAGCGTTTTTCAAGAAGAATTCAACCATGTATAGAACTCATTCTAACTCTCAAAGACCAGAGAGAATTTCTCTGGCCCTAATTTCTAACCTAACTTTTTCAGAAAGTTCATGGATCAAATTCTCTTAACATGCTTAATTTAAATGAAAACTGAGCATATGTACAGCTTCATGGCTATGAATACTACATTTTTTATTCACAAACCTAAGCCTAATGATTCCTAAATAGAGAGATAGGAATTTGATAAAAACCTGTTTCAGTTGACTTCGTGTATGGCAATGTGGAGCTTTTCAATGAGGCCTGAGGTGTTTGGGAGCTTGCTTGAACTTCCTCTGACCTTCCCCAATGCCTAGCTGGCCTTGAATGTGCTTGAACAAGCTTGCAGAACTCAACCTGCACAAGATGAAATCAAAAATGGAAAACCTTGTAAAGGGAGTTACAGCCAGTGTTTAAGGGTTGGGATAGCTTGGATAGGTTGTATGGAAGGTGTTTGGACATGTTTGGGGAAAAATGCACGAGCAACTTGTGAGATAAGACTCAAGATGCAGAAGCTGCTCTGTTTTGCCAAAGGAAGATGATTTTGTGCTATGGGAGGTTTCAAGACTCAAAGGCTCGTGTTTTAGGTTCAATACAATGTGTGAAACTTGTCTCAACAGCTTGCAAGAGTTGGTTCTCTCTGATGTTCAAGTTATGTGAATTTTGACATGTTTCTTGTATATGAAGCAAAAAGAAAAACCATGATGCAAGACAAGCCTGTACAGGATATCTATCAGCCTGAACCTTATGCTCTTGGCCCCTCAAGTTTGTGTATTTTATTTGCTGCACAAGATATGGTTCAATGCTCAAGGGATGTGGTTTGACATAAAGCAATTTTTGACAAAAATGGCAAAGTTGCCTTTTTCCATTTAAGGATTAATCTTGTGTGCAATCTTCTAATGACCAAAACAAAACCTTATACCAATGGATTTGCATTTAATTATTGAGTATGGAAGGGTTTTTATACCTGTAATCTAGTGCAAGCTAGGTTGATTAGAGTTTGTAACTTGTATCAATATGAACATGCCATGGATAAAAAGTGAGTTTTTGCCAACTTCAAGCCTTCAATTCTCCCTAACCACAAATGATTTTGGAGAGTTCTTTGACTTTCTGGAAATCTTGTAACATTCTCTACAACCCATCTTTGAAATTAATTTTGAGATTCCAAATGGAACTAGGTGAAAAATTGCCAAGAAGATAGGTCAAAATCCTGCCTAAACTAAGGCAAAATTTCACTAAGTTAAAAGTTTTATGGACCCTTGTTCCAAAAATCATAACTTGAGATCCAAGCTTCTTTTGAGATAACTTTGTGAATAAAAGTTGTAGACTTTGTGGAGGAATACAACTTTCATGTTGGAAGTTTTGTTTGAATCCAATTGCATCATGGTGAAAATATTGGGCAAAGTTGGGAAAAAATAAGAAAATTTCATAACTTAGAAAAATTCTAAGTTATGAAAATTTTCAATTTTAAACCCTAACTTGCAAAATTGGGTTTCTTGATGAATAAGTTTCATGTTTTTACACATCTTGATGAAAAATGACCCTTGGCACTTGATTTTCACCAAAAAGTCAAAGTTTGACTTTTCAATGTACAGTCAAATTTTAATCAGTTGACTGGAAAATTCATCTGTCAATCCAATGCATTTGAGATCTTTTGAACCTTGTGAATAGGTCAAGATGATGCCATTGAGCCCTTGATTCCATGCTTGAACCCAATTTGCCATTGGCTAGGTGAAAAATCAGAGATTGCCCTTATACAATCAAAACCCTAAAAATGACCATTTTGCCCTTTTGATGATCTGATCAAATTTCTTAAGGAGTTGTGGTCCAAACTTGATCAAATGGTTCATATGAGTCTATAATGTTGATGTGGATAAAAAATTACGAGGTTTGACTGTAAATCAGCCATAGTTGACTTTTCCCCAATACAGTTGATTTTTAGGTCAACTGTCCAATTGACTGGGCAAAAATTTGATTCAAGGCTTGAAACTTGGTATGGACAATCTAGTAAGTCCAACATGAAGCATGAAAGTCATATTGAGCATTGGAAGTCCAAAAATCCATGTGAAAACTCAAACCCTAATTTAGGTCAACAGTGCAAAAAGATGTCTTAAGCAATGCAAAAACCCTAATCTGGTCTTGAGTTCAAAGAGCCTTGTGATGAGAAATTGATAAAATGAGGGAAAATTTTGGGGTACAACAGCTACCCATGTTCAATCTTCTTGAACCTGAAGAGTTAGATTGGCGAGTTTGCCTTTCGTGACTCGAAGATAAAAGAGGATTGGACACTAGAGTGCCCGTAAATTTGCGCTCGTCAGAGTATAGCTGAGGGAATGGGCTTAAAGATGCCATTTGGAGCTATGACAGAATCTTGCCGGAGATGGGCTTAAAGATTCCATCCAAGAAAAATTGATCACATAAGAGATTCCTTTGTGAGGGCCCATACACCTGTTGTTGAGGAGTACTATGCCGGGGAATGCTGGTCTCTATTGTGGTAGAAATAGAACTTCAGTCGTCTGTTATTCTACTGGGGAGTCATCTTTTGGTTGGAGAGGTGACAATGAACTGTTATCTGGTCAACATCCAGGCTTTACAGTCTTGTACTTCCTATCTGATCAACATCCAGGCTTCAGAAGGAAATCAAGTGGTTATCTGGTTGCCTCCGGTTTTCCTTTTGATTTCGGGGCCTACTAATATCCGGTTGGATCCGGGCTTCGAAGTAATTGGCCGAGTAAACTGTTATTTGGTCAACATCCAAGTTTCACAGTATACCTTACTTCTATCTGGTCAACGTCCAGGCTTCACAATCTTGTATTGCTATCTGGTCAACATCCAGGCTTCATGATACTTTGCTTCCTATCTGGTCGACGTCCAGTCTTCAGAAGGAAATCAAATGGTTATCCGGTCGCATCCGGTTTTCCCTTTTGATTTGGGGCCTACTAATATCCGGTTGGATTAGGGCTTCGAAGTAATTGGCCGAGTAAACTATTATTTGGTCAACATCCAAGTTTCACAGTATACCTTACTGCTATCTGGTCAACGTCCAGGCTTCACAGTCTTGTATTGCTATCTGGTCAACGTCCAGGCTTCACAATACTTTACTTCTTATTTGGTCAACGTCCAGGTTTCAGAAGAATTTGCAGGGGATTCAACTATTTTCCGGTCGATCTCCGGGCTTCAGTATAATCAAAGTATTATCTGGTCGAATCCAGGCTTCATAACTGGAACAGGAATCTGCCCCTTGATTTGAATAAGCAAATAAGAGAGCATTCGTGTCTGGAGCATCTCTAAGCCATTTTCTGAGCTTTGAATACCTGTTTTAGGTAACTATCAATTTCATCCTGAAAAGGGTAGAACATTAGCTAAAACACAAAGTTATGTTGCATGAAATGTATGATGCAATAAGATGTGTTTTATCAAATGTCTATGATATATAAATGTAATGTATGTGCATGTAAGCCGATTAGCTATTTTGCTGAGGAAAATAAATCCTGGATAGCTGGAGATAATGAAATCTTCGACCGCTGTCGGGGAAAATAAATTTATGACCGTTGTTAGAGATTCGAAATCTTTGACAACCTCTGTGGGGAGAAGCTATACCGCTGGGGAGATCAGGAGTTTGGGTTGTCCGCCAATCTACTGGGGACCTCGAGAATCTCTGTTCTAATGGGGGTATCAGGGGAAAATTGAATGGCTTCCGCTGGGGATCTCAATGACGTGCTGATTTGATCGTAGCGACTTCACTGGGGGAGGATAACTCTCTGGGGAATTACCTGGTTTTAAAGTGACTTTTCAGGGACAATGGAGGAAACTGAATGATCTCCACTGGGGTTTAAAGATTGAAGTTTTGGACTCTGTTGGGGAAGAAAGTTTCATCTTCGCTGAGGGTTTGCAGTTCAAAGTTTTCTGGCTCCGCTGGGGATTGGGAGTTTGGAAACTCAAATCTTATGGGGATTTTGAAACTTAACTCCGCTGGGGGTATGTATTTCAAGGCTTTAGCTCTGTTGAGGTTCTGAATGACATACTGTAGGGGATTTCTTATGGAATAGCCTAAAGACGTTTTCCTATACTTTCAACCTATCAGTAATTATCCTTTCTCATTTCGTTTTATTTGTAAGCAGTGATTATATTCAAATGCATATGCTCATTTAATAAAGCATTGGACGTTTTCAAATAAAACACAAGTGTAAAAAGAAAAAAAGGCAAACAAATTTCTGCACTTTGAAGTATCTTTGTATTAACTTTGTGTAAGTATTTTGTACAAAGGAGACAGACATCCTAGTAAGAGAATGTTGTCATAAAATTGAGAAAAAATTTATACAAAGAAAGATGGCTATGTGTAATAATTCCATGGGGTTCCCATTCTGATATAGCCTTCATAACTCTGAGTATCTTGTCCATTCGTTGCTTCGTTCGACGTTGATTAGGTTGATCAGAAGCCCAGATCTTGTCCGTGAAGAGATTGTCCTTAAAGTGATCCGACGAGACATAGTCATACGCTTTAATTCCCTAACTTTTGCCTGGATCGCCCTTTCGGGTTTTCGATCCACCGGGAAACCCCTTTTTGCCCAAGTTGCCCTTTCGGGTTTTCAACTTGCCGGGTGTACAAATTTTTTTATTTATCCCTAATTTTTGCCTGAACCGCCCTTTCGGGTTTTCGATTCACCGGGATGCCCATTTTTGCCCAAGTCGCCCTTTCGGGTTTTTAACTTGTCGGGTCGTTTCATGCGTAGTATCTTTTGACTATGTCTGCATTTGCAGGGTGCGGTAGGTCATCGCCGTCCATGGTGGTCAAGATCATTGCCCCACCAGAAAAGATGTTTTTGATCACAAATGGTCCTTCATAAGTAGGATTCCATTTGCCCCTGGGATCACTTTGCGGAAAGATGATTCGCTTGACTACAAGGTCCCCGACTTGATATACTTGCCTCTTGACTTTCTTGTTGAAGGCCTTGATCATACGTTTTTGATACGCCTGACCATGGAAAACAGCAGTAAGTCACTTCTCTTCAATCAAGTTAAGTTGATCAAGTCGGGTCTGAATCCAATCGTCTTCATTCAAACCAGCATCCTTCATGATTCTCAAGGAGGGAATCTGAACCTCAATAGGTAAAACAACTTCCATGCCGTATACCAAAGAAAAGGGGGTTGCCCCAGTTGAAGTGCATGCCGTGGTACGGTACCCGTGCAGAGCAAACGACAACATCTCATGCCAGTCCTTGTAGGTGACTGTTATCTTTTGAATGATTTTCTTGATATTTTTGTTCGCAGCTTCGACAGCACCATTCATCTTGGGCCGATAGGGAGATGAATTGTGATGTTGAATCTTGAACTGCTCGCACAGAGCGGTGATCATAGTGTTGTTCAAATTTGTACCGTTGTCAGTGATGATCCTGTCGGGGATACCATACCGACATATGAGGTTCTGCTTGATGAAGCGGGCAACCACATTCTTTGTAACGGAGGCGAAGGAAGCTGCTTCGACCCACTTGGTAAAGTAATCAATGGCCACCAGGATGAAATGGTGTCCATTGGATGTTGTAGGCTTGATCTCTCCAATCATGTCGATTCCCCACATCGCGAATGGCCAAGGAGCTATTAGGACATTGAGAGGAACCAGAGGAATATGTACTTTATCAGCATAGATTTGGCATTTGTGACAAGTACGGGAATGTTGATGACAATCAGCTTCCTTGGTAGACCAGTAGTAGCCTGCCCGTAGAATCTTCTTAGCCATCGTATGACCGCTTGAGTGGGTGCCAAAGGTGCCATTATGTAGTTCAGCCATGATCTGCTCAGCTTCAACCTTGTCTACACAACGGAGTAGGACACAATCAAGATTGCGCTTGTATAGGATACCATTGCTCAGAAAGAACTTGGCCGCGAACCTCCTTAAGAACTTTTTGTCGTTGACTGAAGCTCCCTCAGGGTATTCTTGTGCTTGGAGATACCTTTTGACGTCATGAAACCACGGTCGGTCCACTACTTCTTCAGTATTAATCTCGTGATAATGTGCAGTTTCTTCCATTCACTCAATGGTGATTTGGCGTGCCTCATTATCCCAGTTAAGTTTAAACATGGATGACATTGTAGCTAGCGCATCTGCCAACTGATTCTCTTCTCGCGGGAAGTGCTCGAAGGTGATCTGCTCGAAATGTGGTAACAATGTCAAGACATGTTCTTTGTAAGGGATGAGGTTGGGGTGCTTAGTATCACACTCTCCTTTGATTTGACTGATAACCAAATCTGAGTCCCCAAATACAACCAAAGATTTTATTCCCAAGTCAATAGCAGCCTTGAGACCAAAGATACAAGCTTCATACTCGGCCATGTTGTTGGTGCAGCTGAAGCAGAGTCTAGCAGTGAAAGGTGTATGGCAACCTTCTGGAGAGATAAGTACCGCGCCGATACCGTTCCCAAGTGCGTTGGAGGCACCATCAAATTACAGAGTCCATCGGGATCCTTGTTCAGGTCTGTCATACGGTCTGTTTTCTTCAATGTTGCTCAAAGTCATGATATCCTCGTCGGGAAAGTCGAACCTCATAGATTGGTAATCTTCGACAGCTTGATGAGCCAGATGATCGGATAGCACACTCCCATTTATAGCTTTTTGGGTCGTGTATTGTATATCATATTCGATGAGGATCATCTGCCATCTAGCGATTCTTCCGGATAGAGCAGGCTTCTCGAAGATGTACTTGATCGGATCCATTTTAGAAATCAGTAAAGTGGTATGTGTCAACATATACTGCCTTAGCCAGCGAGCAGCCCATACCAAAGCGCATCAAGTTTTCTCGAGCAGTGAGTAGCGAGTCTCACAGTCGGTAAACTTTTTGCTAAGGTAATAAATGGCATGCTCTTTTCGGCCAGACTCGTCATGTTGGCCCAATACGCACCCCATTGAATTATCTAAGACAGTCAGATACATGATTAAAGGCCTTCCTTTGACGGGTGGCATCAAGATAGGAGGTTCCAACAAATACTCCTTGATTTTATCGAAAGAAGCTTGACAATCATCATTCCATTCAACCACCTGATCTTTCTTCAACAGCTTGAAGATTGGTTCACAGGTAGATGTTAGGTGAGAGATGAACCTTGCAATGTAGTTTAGGCGTCCCAAGAAACCTATGACCTCCTTCTCAGTGCGAGGGGCAGGCATTTCTTATATAGCTTTGACTTTGGCAGGATCAACCTCGATGCTTTTGTTACTGACGATGAATCCCAAATGTTTACCGGACCTGACTCCGAAAGTGCACTTGCTAGGGTTCAGTCTGATCGAGGTGTTCTTCTTCTGTCTGTGAACGGGCTATCATATCGTCTACGTAGACTTCAATCTCATGATGTATCATGTCATGAAACAAAGCTACCATGGCTCGCTGATAGGTTGCCCCGACATTCTTCAGTCTGAATGACATCACTTTATAATAGAAGGTACCCTACTGCGTAACAAAAGTAGTCTTCTCCATATCTTCCGGGGCCATTTTGATCTGGTTGTACCCTGAAAATCCATCCATGAAAGAGAATACCTTGTGTTGAGCTGTGTCGTCAACCAAGATGTCAATGTGTGGCAATGGAAAGTCATCTTTAGGGATAGCTCTGTTCAAGTCTCTGTAGTCCACACATATTCTGACTTTGCCATCCTTCTTAGGCACGGGCACAATGTTAGCAACCCATTGTGGATAGGAAGTAACAGCAAGAAAGCCAACATTGAACTGCTTCATCACTTCAGCTTTGATCTTTTCGGACATGTCGGGCCTCATTCGGTGGACTTTCTATTTGATTGGTGGACAGTCTTCTCTTGTATGGAGACGGTGAACCACAATATATGTATCCAGTCCCGGCATGTCTTCATAGGACCAGGCGAAGATCTCAACATATTCATTCAACAGCTGAACTAAGCGCTCTTTGACACTTGGCTCTAGGTTGGCACCCACTTTAACCTCTTTTCTTTCCTCCTCTGTTCCCAAATTGATAGTCTCTAACAACTCTTCATGGGGCAGAATAGCCCTTTCTTCATGTTGCAAAAGTCTAGCCAACTCTCTAGGCACTTCACAGTCTTCATCACCTTCGTATTCAGCATGATTGACCATATCTTCAGAGTCACTGAAGGCCATAGCAGAATTGTTACCCATGGAATCCGGAGTGGATGGGTACCTGCATTTTGTGAGTGTGGGTGTGTGTAAGGGATAGCCACCTTTAAACAAATAAAATGTAAAAAGAAAGAAAATGAACACACAAAAGTTTATAGATGAAAACGTCCATGATTCATTAAAAATGGCATATGAAAATGAAGAATCAAAACCCTTACAAATGGACCTATATGCCCCGGGTAAGGCATAAGGCGAAAAGAGTGTACGGATTGTTTAATAATTATTACAGACCAAACAAGAAATGTTCAAAAGATAAATTACTGATTGATGAAAGTAATGGGAACAAAGTATTTCGCCTCCCAGTTGTTCAGTCCTCCTTCAATAGTCGGAAAATCCAATCTTCAAAATTGCTTCATTCTTCATCATCTTCTAAAGCATGAACTCCATGATGAGTGATTTTCAGTTGCGGTCCTCCAGCCCGGGAGTGACGCACGACTTTCTGACTAGCAGCAGTGAAACCCAATCCATACTTATCTGTCTTGTAAGGAAAATCTGGCAGTTGACCCCATACCGTGCTTCCTCCTTCCTTGATCACAGCCTCTGCATCCTTAAAGGATGACATCCGGGACACAGGTTTGGTAATGATGGGCACATCAGTCATTGTCTTAGCTACCGCAACCTCAGGAGAAACCTCTTCAAAGTGTTGGAAAGGTGTTTCTATGAATTCACCATCCAACTCCATGTAGCGGAAAGAGTTAAGGTGGCTTATCATATACTCCTCCTCACCATGAACTATTATGATTTTACCTTGGACTGGATATTTTAACATTTGGTGTAGAGAAGAAGTGACTGCCCCAGCATTGTGGATCCATGGCCTTCCCAACAAGCATGAATATGAAGGACGGATGTCCATCACATAAAAAGTAGAGTTGAAAATTTCCGTACCCACCTTAATTGGGATGTCCACTTCTCCGTGGACCATCCGCTTAGAACCATCAAAGGCTCTAACAATGATATTACTGGGCTTTAAGGTCAAACCTTCACAGTCTAGTCTGTCCAATGCTTTCTTTGGTAGGACATTTAAAGATGAACCGGTATCAACCAGAACGTGAGCAAGTGTGGTCCCTCTGCACTCTACTGAGACGTGCAGCACATCATTATGCTTTCTTCCCTTAGATGTTAGATCAGCATCAGAGAAGCCAAGACCATTGTCGACTGTAAGGCTAGCCACACACTCTTGAAACTAATCCATAGAAGTTTCTTGAGGCACGTGCGCCGTCTTCAGGAATTTGATCAAGGCTTTGGCATGAGCCTTGGAGCAGAGCAATAAAGCCAGCATAGATATTTTTGAAGGGGTTTGCCCCAGCTGCTCTACGACATCATAGTCGCTTTTCTTAATTATCTTCAAAATCTCCTCCATTTCCTTTTGGGTGGTCTCGGGGATAACCAAAGTCTGAGCCCTCGTCCTGACGGGCGCTTCTTGGGTCCCCTTACCTTTATCAGCAACAACAGTAGAGGGTATAGCTTCGGGAGTATCAATTTCTTCAATAACAGGACTTTGCACAGATATCTTGACAGGCACAGGAGCACTTGAGGGTCCGAAGACTGCCCGTGGAGGAGCAATCTACGGAGAGAAGATTCTTCCGCTACGAGTGATCTTACTTGTCCCCGCAATATTTCATATGTCAGGAGTTTCTTCATCGGAATTCTCTTCCACTGATTCGATCTGTTTCACACCGTGATAACAGATCTCTCCTCCATAATTCCATGGTATTGTCTTATTGGACTTGTATGGGATAGGCCCCAGCATAGTAATCTTCAGCGGTACAAACTTTGGATCGGGTGTAATCTTAACAGGTCTTTTGGAGACCTTGGAAAGATTTTCGGAAATAGTGATTATAGCAACATCATTGATTGAAATAACAGGAGTAACAAGAGTTTTCTGAAAGAGGATTTCTTGAGTATCCATCAGGCTTCAGATTCCTGACTTCAGCAGCGGACAGTCGGATTGCAAGGTCGAACATAGGTAACAATCTTTTTCACAGCCTGGAAAAATCCATGCTTTCAACAGATTCATCTTGATCATTGGCAACGGAGTCATTAAGTCATCAACAGTAGTAACATGAAGATCTTCTACAATGACATGGACATTATGACCATGTTTTGGCATTGGAGCGGATATCACATTAGGTTTTTCAGGTGCGTCAAACTCTACCTCCTTGGCATCTATCAAATCTTGGATATTGTTTTTAAGGGCCCAACAGTTGTTGGTGCCGTGCCCTATACTGTCGGAATGGTAAGCACATTTAGAATTGGCATGGTAAAAAGGAGAAGTCGTATTCGGATCTTGTGGCGGATCTCTCAAGGTTGTAAGGTTCAGCTTTAAGAGATGGGGGAGGATCTGGGCATGCGTCATGTTTATTTTGGTGAACTGCCTAGCAGGCCTTCCTCCTCTTTGTTGGTTGGTTCTTGGTTGATCATTCCTAGGTTGATCAGTTGTTGTCTTTTGGATCATCACAACCCTCACCATTGACCGGAGCTCTACTCTTCCTCGACCTTTCTGAGAGTAAACAGCTGACACCTCCTTCTTGGCTGGAAAAGGTTTTTTGACAGTGGTAGAAGCAGATGTATCTTTTTGAATCTTACCACTCTTGATGCCAGCTTCAACTCGTTCACCAGTCAGAATTAATTCGGTGAACCCTACTGATGAACTCCCTATCAGGTGATTAAAGAATGGACCAGACATCGTCCCTAAAAACATATCAACCAGCTCTCTTTCAGACAATGGTAGTTGCACCCTTCCAGCCAAGTCCCTCCACTTCTGGGCATACTCCTTAAATCCCTCATTAGAGACCATACCCATACTCTGTAGTTGAGTACGAGTAGGTGCTAAATCTGCATTGTATTGATATTTCCGATAGAAGGCAGCAGCCAGATCCTCCCAGTTATGAACATCAGATCTCTCAAGTTGATAGAACCAGTCCAATTGCGTACCCGACAAACTATCTTGAAAAAAGTGGACCCACATATCCTTATCAGAAGAGTGAGGTTGGATTTTTCTGACGTAGGACCGCAGATGCATCTTTGGACAGGACAAATCGTCGTATTTAGCAAATGTAGGCACCTTGAACTTTGGGGGAATGACGATCCCAACAACTAACCCTAGTTCTTCTAAATCTAACCCAGGTACTCTTTGTACCTCCATGGCTGCCAACCAATCTTCCAGATTTTTATACTTATCGTCCGCCGGAGGGTACTGCTGCTCAGAGTAATCTTCATCCTCTTCTTCTTATTCCTCTTCAGCCTCAGACTCAGAAGGTACCGCATCTCCTTTTCCTTTGCCAACCCCTTCATCAGACGTCGAGGGCAAATCCAGGACTCTCTTAGCTTGGTTCTCAAATCTTCTTCCCATAGTGGCCACACCAACTCTTTTCTTTTTCTTCTTTTCTTTTTCCTTCTCTTTCTCTAACAGTGCTTTAAGGTCCTATTGACCTTAGCTGTGGTACCCTGGGGAGGCTGTGTTGGGACGCCGAGGGGGGTCCCTTAATACAATTAGCTTGACTTCCAACAAGCGTTTCAACACTTAGGATAATGGCATGTTAATCTCAGTGGAGTGCTTTTCAGATGTATTTTGCTCACGCCGATTATCCTGTTGATACTGGTGAGGTTATTGTTGGGCTTGTGACCCTGAAGCAAATTGGGGAGACTTTACCTTGACTTCTTGTCTCAAAGGAAGCTGAATGGTGACTTGATCTTCAACCCTAGTTGTTTGCCCCATTTGGTTACATCCATCCTGGTGCAGTTTGTTGATGAGGACCTTTAGCTCTTCTTGTCCTTGAGCCAGGTTTTCAATAAGAGCCATTTGGCCCACCATTTGTCCCATCATCTAGATTTTCATTATTGCCAAATCAATTTGTAGCCCCTCCAACTGATCATTCCTGATGCCCCCTGGATTCCCTAGGACCATGCCCCTTGTGAGGAGAGCTTTCACTTCTTCTTTCCCCTTGCATAGGTTCAATAACATTTCTTGAAGTTGAGCGTTTTGAGCCTGGATATCTTTGACAGTCCTCTCTAGAGCCATCTCTACTAAAATAAATAGTAGGAAAATAAGGAGACCTGAAAAGGGGAAACCTGTCATGATACAATGCATGATATGTAGATGCATGTTTTCAAGGATCTCGCGGGGTAAACACAAGAAAATGTTAGAGGTTGAACTTCGATCAACATATTTGATTGGAGAACTTTGTATTGGTGGATGTCTTTCCACGAGAATCAAGCTCACCATGTCAAGTGGGTCATAGCCCTCGATTCAAGTTGTTGTACTTGATCTTTAACGGCGTTTGTTTTGAGGAAAATGAATCCTCTTGCCCTTTGGTAGATGTCTGGTTCAACATGACCCTGCATCAAAAACCCTCGAGATCCTTGAAATGGTTATTGAAAATGCTATGGTATGATGTTATGATGTTATGTACAAGTATGAAAAAGTAAGCGAGTGTATATACAAACAATCACATTCACACAAAGCAGACAAGTCCTTAGGTTTAGGCTTGCATGGAGTTCGTAGGTAAGTACCCTCTTGAAGTCTAGTTGGCTCAAACTGTCCTATAAATAGTAACCGGGTTCTAAGGAGCTCAATATCACTGGATTATTTTCTGTGTTCATTGTTTCAGTTTATCCACTTTACTGGCGACCGAAATATTCCAAGAAAACAACTCTCAATGAGTGTAGTATTGAGTATCTACCAACTTTGGACTGCACCAAAGCCGGTCATCTCACTACCCCTAATAAGGCCAAGATGGTCAAGTAAGGTTCTAAGAGTTCATTAGTGCTTCATGACATCACTCAGCGGCCCCATATTCTCTTTGATTGACTCAAAGGCTACCGGTACCCACAAATATGTCGCACTAATGTAGCCATTGCTTCAACCATGTCGGTATACCCCACACAGTTCCCTCGCAGTTTATTGCTACTTACCTAAAAGGTGCCCCCAAATCCGGCTGTAGGATTTAAAACAAACCCAAACAAGGAACCAAAAAGTAAAGCATACAATTCAAATAAGATAAGCATGTAAAGGTGATCTAAAACCCTAAGGTAACCCCACTTTTAGATTTTCCCCAGCAGAGTCGCCAGTTCTGTGATACGGTGGGAGAACTGACTTGAGGTTTTGCGTTTGTGTTTGCAAATGTTTCAGTTTAGCAAGAGTCGCCACCGACTTTTTATTTTATCCAAAGAAAAGGTCAAAAAGCACAGGAAAGACCTTTGAGATGTTTTCGAGGGTTCGGGGAGTAGATTATGAAAAGGGAAGGTGCGAGCACCCTTTTCATCCATGGTTATCCATGGGCTCTTAGTTACTTGTTTAGATCACTTGCTTTTGCTTTTCAATTGTTTGAAATGGTGCTTTGTGTGTGAGGTTTTGAAAATGTTTTGAAAAGAGGCCATCGTTGTGGCAACCTTTGTAATGATTCTTATTTGAATATATACAAAGGTGTATTGTCTTTTGAAAAGATTTCAATGTTTGAAAGTTTGTTTTGGGAAATTGTTTTGGAATTGTGTTGTGAAGTGTGTTTGAAAATAGCAAGGATGTTTTGCAAGTTTTGATCTAGTAACTAAGAGTTGTCTACCCTATTTTACTCAAAGATCTTTCCTATATGTTTTTAACCCTTTTGACAGTGTTATTTTACCATTGTATTTGGTAAACAACCTTGTATTAGGATGTTAAACGGGACAGGTGCGGGTCATCATATTGACCATGATAGCAATTGTGCTAAGTATCTTTAGCAAATTTTTGAGGGACTAGATCATTTTGTATAGGCAACCAAGATAGCGTCATCGAGGGACTATGATCTTTTTTTTTGTTTTTTTTTTTGCCAAAGTACTCAACATGTATAACATGATCAATTTTAAAGGCAAAAAGTGGATGAAACCCTAGGGGTGCAAGTGTGCATTGTGTTGTCATTTTACATGCTTTTTTGTCTTTGTATTAGTCAAGCTATTTGTTTGATTTTGGATTTTTGCATACAAACCCTAATATCTAATCATGACATAATTGAAAGTATAAATGCATAAAATAAATCTACATTATTACAACATTTGATATGGGAGAGGGGTACAATTTTTGAATGGGGATTACTTGGCAAGAAATTAAAACCCTAATATTTACTATTACATCCAAATTGAATAATTGGTACAAATAATAAATGAACAATATTTAAATAAATAAATTAAATAAATATACAAAATATTATGAATATGCAAAAATGTTTATGTTTATTTTTTTATGTATGTAAAAAATATTTAGCGTATATATAAACAAGAAATAAAAGATTATATTTTTTTTTTATTAAGGGTAAAACCCTAATTTTCTTTTAAGAATGTAAATATATTAAATATACTATTTATATACAATAAAACAAAATAATGTATATACAAAATAAAATATATTTAGAAAAAGTATTATTTAAGTATAAATAATAATAAAAAATAAAAGTATAATATTTAATGTATTATTTTCAAGTTTTCATTAAAATAAAATAAAGGTATATATTCATTAAATTACTTTTATATTAGAAAAAATAAAATAAAAATACAAAAATAAATGTGAGAATTTATAAAAAATATTTTGGTATTTTTTATGTTTGAAAAATAAGAAAATAAAATCAGAAATGAAAATAAAAATGGAAAAATACAAAATATGAAGAAATGGGCCAGGGGGTGCAATCAGTAATGAGGGGGTGCCAAAAACAAAGCCAGGACCAAGCCCAGCCCACCAGACTTCATCTTCAACCTTTGTCTCAAAATTGCGTGTGCCCTGTACAAAATGCTAGATCCTGCATACGTGCTCTAATGCAAAAACTCAAAACATCAAAGTTGTAGCATTTTTCAAGATGAATCCAACCACGTAAAGAACTCATTCTAACTCTCAAAGACCAGAGAGAATTTATCTGACCCTAATTTCTAACCTAACTTTTTCAGAAAGTTCATGGATCAAATTCTCTTAACATGCTTAATTTAAATGAAAACTGAGCATATGTACAGCTTCATGGCTATGAATACTACAATTTTTATTCACAAACCTAAGCCTAATGATTCATAAATAGAAAGATAGGAAGTTGATAAAAACCTGTTTCAGTTGACTTCGTGTATGGCAATGTGGAGCTTTTCAATGAGGCCTGAGGTGTTTGGGAGCTTGCTTGAACTTCCTCTGACCTTCCCCAATGCCTAGCTGGCCTTGAATGTGCTTGAACAAGCCTGCAGAACTCAACCTGCACAAGCTGAAATCAAAAATGGAAAACCTTGTAAAGGGAGTTACAGTCAGTGTTTAAGGGTTGGGATAGCTTGGATAGGTTATATGGAAGGTGTTTGAACATGTTTGGGGCAAAACGCACGAGCAACTTGTGAGATAGGACTCAAGATGCAGAAGCTGCTCTGTTTTGCCAAAGGAAGATGATTTTGTGCTATGGGAGGTTTCAGGACTCAAAGGCTCGTGTTTTAGGTTCAATACAATGTGTGAAACTTGTCTCAACAGCTTGCAAGAGTTGGTTCTCTCTGATGTTCAAGTTATGTCAATTTTGACATGTTTCTTGTATATGAAGCAAAAAGCAAAACCATGATGCAAGATAAGCCTGTACAGGCTATCTATCAGCCTGCACCTTATGCTCTTGGCCCCTCAAGTTTCTGGATTTTATTTTCTGCACAAGATATGGTTTAATGCTCAAGGGATGTGGTTTGACATAAAGCAATTTTTGACAAAAATGGCAAAGTTGCCTTTTTCTATTTAAGGATTAATCTTGTGTGAAATCTTCTAATGACCAAAACAAAACCTTAGACCAATGGATTTTCATTTAATTATTGAATATGGAAGGGTTTTTAGACCTGTAATCTAGTGCAAACAAGGCTGATTAGAGTTTGTAACTTGTATCAATGTGAACATGCCATGGATAAAAAGTGAGTTTTTGCCAACTTCAAGCCTTCGATTCTCCCTAACCACAAATGATTTTGGAGAGTTCTTTGACTTTTTTGAAAGCTTGTAACATTCTATACAACCCATATTTGAAATGCATTTTGATATTCCAAATGGAACTAGGTGAAAAATTGCCAAGAAGATAGGTCAAAATCCTGCCTAAACTAGGGCAAAAGTTCACTAAGTTAAAAGTTTCATGGACCCTTGTTCCAAAAATCATAACTTGAGATCCAAGCTTCTTTTGAGAAAACTTTGTGCATAAAAGTTGTATACTTTGTGGAGTACTACAACTTTCATGTTGGAAGTTTTGTTTGAATCCAATTGCATCATGGTGAAAATATTGGGCAAAGTTGGGAAAAAATAAGAAAATTTCATAACTTAGAAAATTTCTAAGTTATGAAAATTTTCAATTTTAAACCCTAACTTGCAAAATTGGGTTTCTTGATGAATAATTTTCATGTTTTGACACATCTTGATGAAAAATGACCCTTGGCACTTGATTCTAACCAAAAAGTCAAAGTTTGACTTTTCAGTGTACAGTCAAATTTTGATCAGTTGACTGGAAAATTCATCTGTCAATCCAATGCATTTGAGATCTTTTGAACCTTGTGAATAGTTCAAGATGATGCCATTGAGACCTTGAGTCCATGCTTGAACCCAATTTGCCATTGGCTAGGTGAAAAATCAGAGATTGCCCTTATACAGTCAAAACCCAAAAAATGACCATTTTACCCTTTTGATGATCTGATCAAATTTCTTGAGGAGTTTTGGTCCAAACTTGATCAAATGGTTCATATGAGTCTATAATGTTTATGTGGATCAAAAATTGTGAGGTTTGACTGTAAATTGGCCATAGTTGACTTTTTCCCCAATACAGCTGATTTTTATGTCAACTGTCCAATTGACTGGGCAAAAATTTGATTCAAGGCTTGAAACTTGGTATGGACAATATTGTAAGTCCAACATGAAGCATGAAAGTCATATTGAGCATTGGAAGTCCAAAAATCCATGTGCAAACTCAAACCCTAATTTAGGTCAACAGTGCAAGAAGATGTCTTGAGCAGTGCAAAAACCCTAATCTGGTCTTGAGTTCAAAGAGCCTTGTGATGAGAAATTGTAAAATGAGAGGGCAAATTTTTGGGTACAACAGTCATCTACTAAGATTAGAAGCTTTTTTGGTATTAGCTGGTTACTATAGGAGGTTTATTGAGGGTTTTTCTAAGTTGGCACCTCTGTCGACTAAGTTGACTTGTAAAGGTAGAGTTTTTGTGTGGGATGTTCAGTACGGGGAAAGTTTTGCAGAGTTGAAGAAGAGATTTACACCGGCTCCAATTTTGACGTTGCTTAATCCAGGAGAACCTTTTGTGGTATATTATGATGCTTCTAAGATGGGTTTAGGAGGTGTGCTGATGCAGAATGATAAGGTGGTTGCTTATGCATCAAGGCAGTTGAGGACTCATGAGAAGAACTATCCTACGCATGATTTAGAGCTTGTTGCCTTTGTTTTTGTGTTGAATATTTGGAGACATTATCTTTATGGTTCTAGATTTGAAGTGTTTAGTGACCATAAGAGCTTAAAGTATTTATTCGACCAGAAGGAGTTAAATATGAGGCAACGAAGATGGTTGGAATTGTTAAAGGATATGATTTCGGTTTGAATTATCATCCAGGAAAAGCGAATGTGCTAGTTGATACGTTGAGTCGAAAGAATTTACATATATCGGCAATGATGGTTAAAGAGTTGGAATTAATTGAACAGTTAAGGGATATGAGCTTAGTTTGCAAAGTGACACCGCAGAGTGTTACATTGGGTATGTTGAAGATTAATAATGAATTTCTAGACAGTATCAGAGAAGCTTAGAAGTTGGATTTGAAACTGGTAGATTCGATGGTTGGGATCGATCACTCTGAGAATAGTGATTTTAAGTTAGATTCGCAAGGTGTGTTGAAATTTTATAATCGGATTTGTATTCCTGATGATGCAGAGATGAAGAAAGTGATACCTGAAGAGAGTCACAGAAGTAAGTTAAGTTTCATCCAGGAGCTACAAAGATTTATCAGGATTTGAAGAATTTGTTTTGGTGGTCTGGAATGAAAAGTGATGTGGCTCGGTTTATGTATGCATGTTTGACTTGTCAGATGTTGAAAGTTGAACATCAGAAACCTGCAGGGTTGATGCAACCGTTAAAAGTTCCGAAATGGAAATAGGATAACATTTCTATGGACTTTGTGACGACGTTACGTAATACTTTAAAAGGACATGATTTGATTTGGGTGATTGTTGATAGGCTTACAAAGTTGGCTCATTTTATTCCTATTAACATCAGCTTTCCAGTGTCGAAGTTGGCTGAGATTTACACTAGTGTCATTCTGAAGCTGCATGGTGTTCCTTTGTGCATTGTATCAGATAGAGATTTGAGGTTTACTTCCGATTTTTGGAAGAGTTTACAAGAAGCGTTGGGTTCTACGTTGAGGTTGAGTTCGGCGTATCATCCTCAGCCAGATGGTCAGACTAAACGGACTATTTAATCTTTGGAAGATTTGTTGAGGGCATGTGTTCTTGAGCAGGGAGGTTCGTGGGATACTTACCTTCCGTTGATAGAGTTCACTTATAATAACATTTACCGTTCTAGTATTGGGATGGCACCTTTTGAGGCGTTGTATGGTCGAAGATGTAGAACTCCTTTATGTTGCCATGAATCTGGAGAAAGTGTTGTACTTGTGTTGCACCCCAAAATTTACCCTCTTGATTTAGGCTTATGTTTCATCATGAATATCATATTGCATTGCATTCATACATGGTGATGGGATCAAAGTACTTTGGTTATCAAGTTTTCCTCAAGCTTTGAATGTTGTTTGCATTGACAAGTTTCTCAAGTAGAACCTTATCATCTAAGCCTCTGGATCTTTCAAGCCAAAAGTTATTGCATATCTCAAGATGTTTTATCCATCTCTTTGGACCATCAGAGGATTGAAGTTTATGATTGATTATGTGAAGGAACCACTCCTTTGATTCACCAGTCAATTTAGGGTTTTGTTTGAGCAAGATCATTGATCAAATATACAAGTTTTGATTTGGAAGCTATAACATCTCATTGATATTTGGAAGGTCTTAGTACAAGAAATTGGCCAAGAGGTCCATAGGATTTTAAAGTTTTGAAGACGGTTCATCAATATCCTGAGATGTTAACCAAAATTAGGGTTTGGTCCAAGTTGAGTGGAATTAGGGTTTTGAAGCGTGATCAGCTATCTCCTATCTTTAAGTTTGCTCTTGAGGAATCTTCAAGCACCTTAGTTGTGTATTTTTTATATGTGTTGTTTACTAACTTCTAATCAAAATACAAAAAATATTTGTCTTTGTTCTTGCATATTTGTGTTTTGTAGGTACTAAGTCGAAGCATCTGACAAATAAAGATTCCTGGTATTATTCTTCTAAAATCTCTTTCTTGCAAAAGAAAATTAACAAAAATTCATTTTTTTCATTGATGCAATCGATTGCTCTTAGAGTGCAATCAATTGCACATAGTGTATTTTGCGCCATTTTTGAATAAAAGACACTGTGCAAATCGATTTGCACTGTAGTGCAATCGATTGCACAGCGTGAAAATTTGAAAAAAAAATCAGCAATTTTAAACTTGTCAAATTTTCGCTTCAATTTTCCTTCATTTTTGAAAGATGTACCATTAATTCAAATTTTAGTGCCAATCTTACATTTTTAAGAAGAATTATCATTAATTCAAATTTTGGCTCTAATATTTGAAAGAATTATCATTAATTCAAATTTTGGCTCCAAGAATCAATTACCAAATTATCACTAATCCCAATCCTAAAACTCTATAAATAGAGCCCCTCATTTCATTCAAATTTCTAGCTTTTGATAGCCAAATCCACCTTGCTAAAAAATCTCTCAATTCTCTCCATCTACCAAATTCACTCAAAGCTCCATTTTCAAAAAGGTAGTAAGCTTTGCATTGAAGCTTACTAATCTTTGAGCTAAACCTTCATCTAAACACTTTTTCTTTATCAATTCTCTACATCCAAGCTTGAGCAATTGATTCTTGTGGTTGAATTGAAGTAAATTCTTAAAGTTGTTTTGATAATTCTCTAGATCTACCTTTGGTAAGTTGGATAATTCATCTTTCACAATGTGATCTCTTGTTGATCTTTGGGTTTGATTCTTTTAGCATTATTTTTTGATTCCTATGGTGTTATTTTCTCATAATTTGATGGAATTTCCGTGCTCAATTGGATCCATGATCATAAGGTGTTTGATGGAAAGTTTGAACAAGAAATTGGCCTTTTAAAATGCTATTTTTGCTGCCTGTAACAGTGTGCAATCGATTGCAGTAATAGTGCAATCGATTGCACAGAAGCAATTTCACACAGATTTTTGAAAATTGTACTGTGTAAATCGATTTACACAGTAGTGCAATCGATTTACACAGGGACAGAATGCATTTTTTTTCCTTGTTTTGGGGCATCTTTGATCTAAAATGTCTTTTCTACTCACTCCTTTTGATTGTTGGTTTGGATTGCAATTTTAAATGTCCAATTTCTCTTTAAACTCAATGGACTTTGTGATGTAGATGAAGTTGGATAAATGTTCATCAATTCAAATCTACCTAAGAGTGAATTATTTAATTCATTTTTGGTGCTTTGGATTAATGATATGTTTAGTGCTTTAATCCATCTAGAGGAGTGGTTGAACTTAAAGATGAAAGAATTTTGAAATGATGATCCAAATTAGATTATTATCCCCCTCCCTCTTCATCTCATCCCTTTCTTTTTTAATTGTGTTACATGTTAAAGGATGGTGATCTCTATATCATTTATCCAAACATTAAGTACATATATTTCTATTGACCGACCTCAAAATAGGTGCGACTTATACATAAGTCCACTTACGATTGCTTAACATAGCGCTAAATTTTGTCCCGATTCGAATAAATGATCATTCGTGGCCCAAACTTATGATTGCAAGCCCAAGTTTGTTAATTTGATCTCTTTGATCGAATGACCTTGAGATTCATTGTGTGGAGGCTTTGGTTCTACCAATCCTCTAATGGATCTACAACACCTTTGGTCAACGCGGATCACTTAAACATCGTTGATCATTAAATGTTACTTTTGAGGATTCCAAAATGGATGATATACTTGACAAAAAGCAAATGCAACTTGTTGTGTGGAGGATTTGGTTCTACCAATCCTCTAATGAGTTCCAAATGCAAGTTTCAATATGGTCATCCAACTAACCACTAATTTCTAACAATTGACTTTACTTTATGCTCTTATTTTTTATGCTTTATGTACCATTTACTTTTAACATTTTACATTTCATGCTATTTTCATCTTTGCTCACTTGAGCATTTACTTTTATGTCATTTTTATTTTGCTCACTTAAGCTTTTCTTTTCCTTTTAAATACACCTAATAATCAACATGAACCATAAAAAAACTTTAATGATACTTGGACTATTTGGTTACTATCCTTGGCATTATGGAGCATGAGACTTTTTCTTGGACTTAGGATTAGAGACCTTGGCCTATCTTGGAGACTTTGTGACAATGTATAGTATTCCACTTTTAGCCTGAGGCTACTGTGTTTCACTTTATTTGTGGAACACAACTTATTACACTGGCACTGCTATTGTATTTGGCATGTTTGATATTCCATGCAGGATATATACATGAGATTGTGAATACTATACATTTCCCATGGGGATCTGTTCATATCTGATAATCTCATTACTTACATCCTTATGGCGTAACTTCTGACTTGGTTTGTCTATTGATGCCAACTTGCTTGAAGTTCTCTGGGTTTCTTTTTATTCTTGCTCAGTTGCTACGGATAGTTATCCGTTTGGTATTGCACTATCTCCTTTCTTTCATTTTTATTTTGCATAGTTCTCTGATTGCATGATGGGACCTCTGTTACTGATATATGTCAGGAGGCCCTCTGGTTTTTTGTCTAATACATATGTTGTGTTTGCTGTTGATCGATAAGTCACTCAATTTAGAAATTGAGATCACGACTTCGCTCTCATTGCATGTTCCTTATTGGATGTTTATTTCTTTTCTTCTTTAATTGTTGATCGATGAGTCACTCAATTTAGAAATTGAGATCACGACTTCGCTCTCATTGCATGTTCCCTATAGGATGTTTATTGCTTTTCTTCTTTATTTGTTGATCGATGAGTCACTCAATTTAGAAATTGAGATCACGACTTCGCTCTCATTGCATGCTCCCTATAGGATAGTTTTGTTAAGCTTCCTTTAGCGTGTTAATTAAGGTAGGGTTTTCCATTATCCTCAACCTTAGGGTCAACCACTGTATGATAACACTAGGGATAGTACTAGGTTAGTTTCCCTTAGTTGTTTTTCCCTTTTCTATGCATTCTGCATCTTAAAACAAAAATTTGTTTCTTGGCAAATCATAAGACATTTCTAATGAACTCAAACCCTTCTTCAAAGTAAAAGATACAAACCAATCTTGCTTTTTCTGTGTTATCTTGAAGCCGATGTTTCGCCATCGCACATGTTTGTTATCCTACTTTGATTCTCAATATCATTGTTAGGTGTGATGATTTGTCATTCGTTTTATTGATGTTTCGCCATCTTTGCCATGATATCTTGTTATCTTGAAGCCGATGTTTCGCCATCGCACATGTTTGTTATCCTACTTTGATTCTCAATATCATTGTTAGGTGTGATGTTTTGTCATCCATTTTATTGATGTTTCTCCATCTTTGCCATGACATCTTGTTATCTTGAAGCCTATGTTTTGCCATCACACATGTTTGTTATCCTACTTTGATTCTCAATATCATTGTTAGGTGTGATGATCTGTCATCCGTTTTATTGATGTTTCTCCATCTTTGCCATGATATATTGTTATCTTGAAGCCGATGTTTCGCCATCGCACATGTTTGTTATCCTGCTTTGATTCTCAATATCATTGTTAGGTGTGATATTTTGTCATCCGTTTTATTGATGTCTCGCCTTCTTTGCCATGACTTTGTTATCTTTTAGCCGATGTTTCTCCATCGCACATTTGTTTGAAGCCGATATTTCGTCATTGCACATGTTGGTTATCCTACTTTGACTCTCAATGTCATTGTTAGGTGTGATTGTTTTATCATTTGATGTTTCGCCATCTTTGACATGTTACTTGGTTATTACTTAGCCGATGTTTTACCATCTCATTTGTTTGTTGTCTTATTTGATGTTTTGCCATCTTGACTATTTTTGTTGTCTTAACTAAAAAATACAAACCAACCAAAATATATAAACCGAACTACGGCTGCTCTGATTCCTTAAAAGGGATACGTAGGCATTGGGGTAGGGCCCGATCGAGCACATCTTTTTATTTTCCCTACATTGTTTTTTTTTCTTTCGCATTGCATTCCCTTTTCGGTTTTAAGCCATAGACATAGTATTTGACCACACTCATTAGATTAGACAACAAGAGTGGATACCGTAGAGTACTACGGGCGTGTGGGGTGCTAACACCTTCCCCTCGCGTAACAGATTCCCTTACCCGATCTCTCGGTCGAAAGATCGTGCTTTCTCCCTTTTCAGGTTTTCTCGATGTTTACCTTTCCCTCTCGGCGGGATAAAAGACGTTCGGTGGCGACTTCATTGATGTTTCATTACATTCAGATGACAGGTTCCAGCCGCGTTGTTTCAGCTGGCGAATTCACTGGGGACAGGTTGACCTTTTGTTGGTCCATCCCAGAGTCGATCCTAGATCTTGTTTGTTTTCTTTTTGGGTGTTTATTTTACCGCTTTGCATATTTATCTGTTTGTATTGCATCCTATGTGCGCTTTACTTTCTGCATACTGGATTTGGCTGGACTGTTTGGATTCTGGATTTCTTGGTGGGTGGGTTGTTCCATGAGGTAAAAGGCCTCATACCCAGGCTATGAGTAAATTCCATAGGAACTAGGAATAGAGTGGCCATGGCGGCTATGAGGCGGATGCTTTGTAGACCTGACCATGAGACCCATGACTTCGGAGGTAGTTCAGATAGGTGTTATCATATGATGATACCGACATTCGAGCTCTTGTACTCTGATTTGGCTTTTAACCTTACCTTGACCTAGACTACACCATGAGAGGGGCGGGAAAACTTTTCTTACAGGTACAGGTACTATTGGTGACTTTGTGTTGCGAAGGTGACTCAGGTTCCCATGATAGTTTTGAAGCTTTGGGATTTTATTTTAATCTTGAGTGGTGATGTTCTGTGATGGTCCAGCCATGATCCAATGTGAAACTTTGATCCTGTTATGTTGCATCATAGCATATTTATTTCTAAAAAAAATGAAAAAATGATGTAAAAAAAATAACTAGCATGCGCATGTCATCTTCCAAGGACATTCAAGAGTCTTCTTTCCATCAGAAATGGCTGGCCTCCCGTCAGATGATTTTGATTTAGTTCTTGTTAAAGAGCCCACCAGGCATACTTTCTCTTATCAGATTCCTACTATTGATGTGTCCAAGTTGAAGAGGTTGAGTTCTTATCTGAAGGGTGATGTTCTGAGTAATTTCAACAAAAATTATGGCAATTTGTTACTAATCCTTAACACTCCAGTTGACGCAATGGCTTTGATCACTCTCTTCCAGTTCTATGACAAGGAATTACGGTGTTTTGCTTTTTAAGATTATCAACTGGTCCCCACACTATAAGAGTACGCGTACCTACTTAATATCAAGTTGTCCGGTGAAGTTCCTTTTGTCCAAGTGCTGGAGAAGCCAAAGTTCGAAGTTATTGCTGAAATTCTTCATTTGAGTTGGAAGGAGGTGAAATAAAATTGGAAATCAAGTGAGGATGCTACAGGGTTTTATTTGGATTTCTTAGTGAAGAAAGCTGAAGACTGGACAAAGAAAGGGAATTGGATTGACTTCAACACTCTGTTTGCTCTCATGATATACGGGACTGTCCTCTTCCCTCGCAAGAGAAATTTTGTGGATTTGGCGGCTATTTGTGTTCTTAGAAGTAAGAACCCGGTACCGACACTCTTGGCAGATAATCTTTACACCATTCATTCCAGGCATGGAAAAAGAGGTAATGTAAGTTTATGTCATTCAATGTTGTATCAATGGTTTAAGTTGCACCTACCGGTAAGTGGTCCTTTTGTGGATACCAGGCATTCTCTCTGATGGTCATCAAGACTTGTCAACCTCACTTCATTTGATATCCGATGGAATTATGACATGGGGTAAGTACGAGGTATTATCACTAGCTGCGAAGATTTCCCTAATGTTCCCCTCATAGGAACTAAGGGGTGTATTAACTATAATCCTATGCTTGCTTATCGTCAATTGGGATATGCAATGGATGGACCGCCAAAAGTTGAGGAGGTGTCTGAGTCAGTGTATTTGTTAAAGGAAGTGATCCTGTGATGTTGAAAAGAGTGACAAGTGCTTGGAAGGGAATTCACAAGAAGGATAGAACTACTTTGGGCAAGAAGGTTCCTATTGCTAGGGTTCCTTACCTGGATTAGATTAGAGCTAGGGTTAAGATTTTGCGGTTACCATTTGCAAGGTCGGCTCCTCTATATGAGCAACCTCCTACTGTTCTGATTAACACGGTGTCAACCGAGGTGTTCACTCAGGTTCATGTAGAGAACATTCAGCTTCGTGCAAAAGACCGTGAGGCGGGGATGAAACTTTATTGGGTAGATCAAGAAAGGGCCGACTTAGCTCGCAAACTCAAAGAAGCTCAAGGGGAAACTTATGATGCAACCAGTTTTAGGAAGAGGTCTCATGCTGAAATGGAAGAAGAGTTGAGTAAGACCCAACAAGAGTGCCAGAAGCTTCAGGCATCTGAGAATAGTTACAGGAAGAAGATTCATAACTTAGAGAAACAACTCAAAGACAAATATGCTCAGATTAGGAAGGAAGTAGCCCAGAAGCGTGTCGCAGAAGATCGGTTCCGAGAAAGTAAAGTAGTCGCATCAAACCTTTTGAAGTAGAAAGCCGCGCTTGAAGAGTATTGTCAACACCTTGAAGCGTGTATTGTTCCGGAGATTTAGTTTTGTTATTTACTTTTGGTGTACTTGGTCACCCCAGGATTGTTGGAAGGGACCATTTGTTTGTTTTTATTATTCAGTTTTTGTTAAGTTTACTTTGAAACGCGTATTTTGTTGTTTATTGATACACTCTTAAATGTCCAAAGTCACTCGGATGTCGTTTCTTTGTTTGTAAACAATTGAAGTATTTGTCTTATTTATCCTTTTTTCCTTTTGATTGTATGTTTTATCTTTGGTTGCACGCCGTGACTGATGAATAAAAGGACTCTTGAATTCCTGGAAATGACAAACATATCATGCACATCATGCATGTCATAACATTACAGGTTATCTCAAGACAGTATTCTTATTCTTCTGCTTTTCTTATTCATAATTCAAGATGACTACTCATCGGTATTCCACCAGAAACAATTTGCCAAGACAGATGGAACAGGTTCAAGCTGAACTCGCTGAGATGAGGGCCCAGATGGCTACTCAGATGACCCAGTTCATGGAGGTCATTACCAACGTGAATCGCCGACAGGAGGAATTGGCTGCCATTGTCAACAACCAGCGCCGCTATCCAGGGGATGGTGGAAATCAAGGGCTCTATCAAGACATTTCTATAGGAGTGGGGGATGTGCAAGATCAGCCTGCTGAAAATTTTCATGGGATGCCTGAAAACCCTTTTGTGCACAATGTAGGGTAATTTCCCCTGTCTCCGAGACCTCGTCTTGTGGGGAACAGAAGAATTAATCAGGGCGGTGTAAGGAACTATCAGGAGCAGGATTATGACTTTGACCAGGATGAAGATCAACTTTCTATTCGGTGTTCAGATCCAGAATTTCAGGTTGAGGATAGGAAGTATCAGTTGTTGGAAGAACGTTTGAAGGTTGTGGAAGGGCAGGGAGTCCTTGGTATGGATGCTAATGATCTCGGGTTGGTGTCCAGGGTGAAGGTTCCTCCAAAGTTCAAGCCTCCTATATTTGAAAAGTACAACGGAATGTCATGTCCTGTTACTCATGCCACTGCTAATTTCCGAAAGATGTCGGTGCATACAGAGGATCAAGGGCTTTTGATTCACTTTTTCCAGGATAGCCTATCTGGGGCATCCCTGGAGTGGTACATGAAGTTGGAAAAAACTCATATTCGTTGCTGGAATGATATTGCTCGGGCCTTTGTCAAACATTATCAGTACAATATGGATATGGCGCCTAATCGCACTCAGTTACAGAATATGTCGCAGGGACCAAAAGAGTCTTTCAAGGAATACGCTCAAAAGTGGCGTGAGTTGGCTGCGAGGGTTCAACCTCCACTCATGGAGAGAGAACTTATTGATATGTTTATGAGTACCCTACAAGGGCCGTTCTATGAGCACATGATAGGAAGTACTTCGGCAGGATTTGCAGACTTGGTTATGGCTGGTGAAAGGATTGAGGTAGGTTTGAAATTGGGGGAAATTCAGATTGGAGGTTCTAGTGGCTCATCCGGGGGCAGTAAGAAACCATTCAACACTTACCCTAAGAAAATGGAAGGCGACGCAAGTGCAGTTTACTATCATAGAGGAAGAAGAGAGGATCGTTAGCACCAACAAATCAATGTTGTTTCTATTCCTGTTAATGCTCCTCTGTAGCAGAGACGGAATGCAGTGCCTCAACAACAGAAACAACAAGATGCTCCCCGTCAGTATAATAATCAACAACAAAGACAACCGAGAAAATTCGACCCCTTGTCGGTATCTCTCACTGAAGCACTCCACCACCTGCTTAATTTGAAGTTGATCAGTTTGAGAAATATGCCACCACCACCTGCAAGACTTCCTGTTAACTATGATGCTAACGCAAGATGTGAATTCCATTCAGGCAGAGTTGGTCATTCTACTGAAAATTGTTTTGCATTGAAGTGCAAGGTACAAGACTTGTTGGATTCTAAGGCAATTGAGTTTACTCTAGTGGATGGTCCGAATGTTACACAGAATCCAATGCCTAGACATGGAGGGGGTGTTGTCAATATGATAGATGATAATGGTGAAATGTTGAATTTGATCATGAATGTGGAACAAGTAACTACTCTGTTGAGGTATGTTAAGAGGTATTTACTTGACAATTATTTTTTTCCGGGTTGCACTTCAGAGTGTGCCAAGTGTAGAGAACAACCGAAGGGCTATGATGATTTAAAAGCCAATATCCATTTGATGATAAAGGAGGGTTTCTTATAGTTTGATAGAAAACCGAGTTACTACAAGGTTACTGAAGAGGATATTGTTGTGATATCTATTCCTTACACCCCAGTGCGCATTCCTACCCCATCTAGAGCACTTCCTTTGATGATTACGGTACCTGGTCCCATGTCGTACACCAGTGAGAAGGCCATCCCATGGAATTACGGTGTCGATGTCTATTACCATGGGGTGAAGCAGGAAGTAAGTACTCGTTTGTCTGAGGAAGAACGTGCTGAAGATAATGAAGGGGAAGTTCATAATTTTTCTGGTGTGGGTCGAATGACTAGAAGCGGGAGAGTTTTTAGTCCTTCCAATGTGCAAGATGCGGAAGATGCTTTCGCAAGAGAAAAAGGAAAACAGCAAGCGATGATTGGTAATCCAAGGGTTACGCCAGCCAATGTGACTCAGCCAATTCCGATACCAGAAGCTTCTTCAGTTCCCGATGAGGTTGAAGAGTTAATGCGAATTATCAAAAAGAGTGATTATAGCATAATTGATCATCTGAGTCATACTCCTTCTAAGATGTCTATATTTTCTCTATTGATTTATTCAGAACCTCACATAAATGCTTTGATGAAGTTGTTAAAGAATGCGTTTGTGCCACATGAAATAACAGACAATCAGTTTGAGAATGTCTGTGCTAACATATCTGTCGGGAATGGTTTGGGCTTCACAGATTTTGATCTTCCTCTGGAGGGGCCAGACCATAACAAAGCATTGCATATTTCAATAGAGTGCAGGGGCACTACTTTATCCCGAGTTTTGGTAGATACAAGATCATTTTTGAATGTGTTGTCAAAGCCAGCATTGATGGAGATTGATTATTCTGGATTGGAGTTGCGCCCTAGTGATTTGATGGTGAAGGCGTTTGATGGGTCACGAAGGTCAGTATTTGGGGAGTTGGAGTTACCAATCAAGGTTGGTCCTCGCACCTTCACGACAACTTTTTTTGTGATGGATATACAGCCATCGTATTGTTGTTTGTTGGGGTGGCCGTGGATTCATAGGGCAAGGGAAGTCACTTCTACTCTTCATCAAAAACTCAAGTATCCTACAGAGGGAAAGGTAATAACTGTGTGCGGAGAGGAAGAGTACATCGTGAGTCATTTGACATCATTCCGCTATGTTGAAGTTGAAGGCGAGGTACATGAAACTCCATTTCAGACGTTTGAGACAGTCCATGGTGTCAATTTCCCTCCTCCAGAACAGAAAAAGAAACCAGAAACTGTCATGTCATCTCTCAAGGATGCGAGAGCTGTGGTGGAAAATGGTAACCCTGAAGGTTGGGGTCAGGTTCTAGATGTTACTCCAAAGTTTGATAAATTTGGTCTTGGTTTTAGCCCAAGTCAGCAGAGTTCAACTCCCAGAGCATCTAGTTTATCTACTCTTGTGAAGTTTTCCCGTCCTTGTGCTACTAAAGAAGGACACGTCAATGCAGTTGGCAATGATAGGGTTTATGGCTACAATATCGAAGATTGGATTCGCCCGAGTATTCCAGGACAGACACTCAACAATTGGACTTCTGTGGATGTTATCCAAGTTTCAAGCGTTGTGCAAGGGGCACGTTTGTTTCTCTGTTTGATAAGATTCTCATTCACTTTTTTGGCGGATGCCTTGCCATTTGTTTCACAGCCCCGTGTTGTTGGTAAAGGTCTTGGGTCAAGGTAATATCAAGATTACGGTAGGTCGATGAGGTCGGTGAACCTGGTTGGAGACTTTTCTTCCCCATAATGGCTTTTATTACGTTTCTTTACCACACTTTCATGTGTTATCTTGAATGATTGTTTTAACATTGTCTGCATATAGGATTTTGTTTATAGTCGAATGTCAGTCTTGATGCGTTGAATACTTTTGCCTTAAAATTTTTTTTTTGTTTCATTTTACTTAATCCATCCAGTATTACTCTTTAATTTATTTTTCGGGCATTTTGATACCAACTGTGCCAATTCTTTTGCTTAGCCAAGAGTTTGGGGGAAGGAGTTTAGCTAAAAACGATGACTGTAATGGTATGCTTTTGAGTATAACCCCGTTGGTGATGTACAAGCATTGTTTTGATCCCCAAACACCAGAGATATAAGGGAGTTAGACCCTCGTTAACCCCTCTGAGCCTTCGAAGTAGGAGTTTCTTTTCCGTTCAAAGAAAAAACCTTGTTTTTTTTAACCCGGGGCAGGGTAGATGTTCAGTTGATTTGACCAAGCATTCAAATTTCAGAAGGAACGTCCCATATGAGGATCACCACATTTTATCTTTCACATCATAAGAGCAGGAAAAATTTCAAAACCACGATGTTCATTTCCTCACAAATTCCTGAGGTCGAGATCGAATCGATACAATAATGGCTATCCCTCGCCGACCAAGGAATGAGGCATTTGTTTTCGTCAAAAAAGAAGAGGAAAAAAAAGAGAAAAGTTCAAAAACCTAAAGTCATGTTGACTTGTTCGAAGTGGAAAGTGTGAATAAGAAAAAGAAAAAAAAAACAAAAAAGCCCTGCTAAGTCAAAACTTGAAAACAAGTCGTTTAGGCAAAAGTTAAGGCATCCCGCTGGACTCCCAAATTTGAAATTCAAAAGATTTTGTCCAGGAAAAAGTTAGGGAAAAGAAGAGCCTAAAAGGAAGGAAAAATAAGATTATTCAATAAAATTTTCATCAAAAGAAGAGGAACAATAATATCAAAAACAAAAGAGGCAGCACAAGCTAAGCGACAATCATGTTGGAGAATTTGTCGTGATCACTCAACCATTACAAATCCTTTTGAAAGATGAATGCTTGTGATAAGTCAGCTGAACTTAGGACAGGGGAACATCACGAAGGGGTGGGCACAAAATAGCTTGAGCCTTGAAAAACTTTCATTTCTAAAAAAAAAAAAAACCTCGAACCAGGCCACGTTACAACCTCTAAAAGTCTTAACTAAAACAAGGGTTTAAATCGAAAGCATACTGCAACAGGATGACGTTTCCCAAACTCCTAAATATGTGTTGCATATCCATGTTGGTATCGTATCACCCGCATCTTGACTCGTTTTTGTTGGAAAAAGAAAAGTTTTGAAAATTTTTGCACTCTAGCCAGTGATTCATTCACAACAGAGGTACGATACTTTGTTAAGATTTTCAACTTCAAGGTTTAAATAATTGTTGCATCAGGTCTGTCATTCCCAAAATAAACATCTTCCTGCATGCGAAACATTTGTTTGACATCAAAAAGAGTTTACACGTTGAACACCAGTAAAGAGCTTAATGATTGTCAAGAAAGGAAAATTTGGTTTTCTTCTGTTAAGACATAGCCCATGCATGAATAGGACTTTACCTATTCCCCAGTGAAATTTCCTTTCCCAGTGAAATTTCATTTCCCAGTGAAGTTTCGTTTTTGCAGCAAAGTTTTGTTGCCCCAAGAATCTGTTTTCAAAAGTTTAATTCCGAGACTTTAAGTTTAGATATGTTGCATATCCCCATTGGGAGTTGTGTTTAAATAGGAATTCGCATTCGGAGGAGTTTCAACTCCCCAACGGAATTGCCGACAGAGATCCCTTGCCATGACCTCTCATTTTCCAACAGGTTTGCTGACTGGGGCATCCTTATGTTAAGGTCTTTCCTTTTCCCCAGTGAGGTTGATACTGTGACTATCTGCATGATCCTTCCATTGGTTGCATTCCAAGGAAATCTCTCTCCAAAAAAAAATCTTCAACAGAGTTCTGTCTCCCCAGTGAAGTCACGTCTCTTCAGCAGAGCTTTATTCCCCTAGTAAAGGTTTTCACCCCTCACGTCGGGTTTGTTGTCTTGGTGTCATCCTCAACACGGCCGCGCACTGTCTTTTCCGAGAGATTATGGTCTTGCCCTGGTCTTCTCTCTCAATGTCTAATCTTTGGATGGCGTCCCTCTTCAGAAGCTACAGTGTCGATCTGATCTTCCCTAAGAGTTTGCAATTTATTTTTGCAGCTCCTCTCAATGTTTGTGGCCCGTTTCTACTGGTTGCTCGGTTGTTATTCCCCGCAAAGCTTCATCTCTTCGAGGTTCCCTCTCTAGTGGTTCCCCATATTTTCTCCTCTCCTTTGGATTTTGCAATTTATTTTTGCAAGTCTTGTCAGGTCCTGACTTCTTGGTTATTGAATTCTCAATTGGCCATTCCCCAGTGAAACTTAAAAAACATGCATCATCACATTGCATCTACCGAAAGCGTAGCATTTCCATTATATGGAGAATTGTGCTATATAAAAAGAATTCAAACATGAATCGGAACAAAAGCCATTCTTATTTCCGTCATCCCCAGTGATTTGCTAATACTTAGGATTAAATCCCCAGCGAGGTCTTCGTCCTCATCATCTAAGTTTCCTCCCCATACCAATATCCTTTTGACGTCAATCATTTGTTTGTTTGAGTGTCTACTCTTGACTGTGGTTCAGTTCCTCCCTGGCGCGGTCTTCTCGGGTTTAGTCTTCACTACCCTCTCTGGTTCATTCCAATGTCTATTGATGCACCTTCCGAATACCAGTTTCATCCTGATATTCGCTTTCAACAAGTTTTTAGGTGTACGCCTTAATCTCCTCGCTTTGGGTCTAGTTTTGCCTTGTCGCGTGTGCATGAAATCCAGTTTCGTCCTGGTACTTATCTAGTTTAGTTTCGCCTAACTAATTATTGAGTCGAGTCAAGTCTCGTGTTTGCTTTCATACCTTGGACCCTTTGACGGTGTTCATTTACCGAGTGCAGTGTTTGTACTGCATCCCTGTTTTGAAATCAGTCTCTTTTGTTCCTTGGATTCTTCTATCAGTTTTCGTCATTGGTTATCAATTGATATGAGACCAGCAGGTGCTCTGAGAAACATGCACTCTCATCACTTTGCTATGAGTCGAGTTTCTCCTTGTTACCCGTGCGTGAAATCCAGTTTCGTACTCATCTAGTTTAGTTTCATCTAACTGGTTTTTTAGTCGAGTTTCGTCTCACTTTTGTTCCTCTTTTCTGGGATTCTTTCGGCTCCTTCATATTGTCTATCTTAGTTGAGATTAGCAAGTGCTCCTAGAATCACGCACTCTAGTCACTTTGCTTTGGGTCAAGCTCAGAGTTTTGTCTCCTCACCCACGTACGTTTTCTGTTCCAGAGCTTAGTTTCGCCTATACTCTGTGGCTTGAGTTTTATCACACCCTTTTTGAAGCCTAGTTTTTCCCTGGCACATTTGTCCGGAAGTTTAGTTGCGTCTACTCTTCTTTTGTTTTTGTTCTATTTCGACCTGCGTTACAGCTTCATTCTGACGCATGTCTTGGGGGTTTTCTATTTCTGTTTCTTTCTTCTTCAAGAGTGTAAATTTTCGGGTTCTTTCGTATTCAAACATCTTCAACCTTGTACGCTCGAAAGTTGTCACTTTTCTCACTTATCATGTTCAAGATATTTGAATAGGGGCAGTTGTTGCACCCCAAAATTTACCCTCTTGATTTAGGCTTATGTTTCATCATGAATATCATATTGCATTGCATTCATACATGGTGATGGGATTAAAGTACTTTGGTTATCAAGTCTTCCTCAAGCTTTGAAAGTTGTTTGCATGGACAAGTTGCTCAAGTAGAACCTTATCATCTAAACCTCTGGATCTTTTAAGCCAAAAGTTATTGAATATCTCAAGATGTTTTATCCATCTCTTTGTACCATCAGAGGATTGAAGTTTATGTTTGATTATGTGAAGGAACCACTCCTTTGATTCACCAGTCAATTTAGGGTTTTGTTTGAGCAAGATCATTGATCAAATATACAAGTTTTGATTTGGAAGCTATAACATCTCATTGATATTTGGAAGGTCTTAGTACAAGAAATTGGCCAAGAGGTCCAGAGGATTTTAAAGTTTTGAAGACGGTTCATCAATCTCCTGAGATGTTAACCAAAATTAGGGTTTGGTCCAAGTTGAGTGGAATTAGGGTTTTGAAGCGTGATCACCTATCTCCTATCTTTATGTTTGCTCTTGAGGAATCTCCAATCACCTTAGTTGTGTATTTTGTATATGTGTTGTTGACTAACTTCTAATCAAAATACAAAAAATATTTGTCTTTGTCTTTGCATATTTGTGTTTTGTAGGTACCAAGTCGAAGCATCTGACAAATAAAGATTCCTGGTATTATTCTCCTAAAATCTCTTTTTTGCAAAATAAAATTAACAAAAGTTCATTTTTTTCACTGATGCAATCGATTGCTCTTAGAGTGGAATCGATTGCACATAATGTATTTTGCGCTATTTTTGAAAAAAAGACATTGTGCAAATCGATTTGCACTGTAGTACAATCGATTGCACAGCGTGAAAATTTGAAAAAAAAAATCAACAATTTTAAACTTGTCAAATTTTGGCTCCAATTTTCCTTCATTTTTGAAAGATGTACCATTAATTCAAATTTTAGTGCCAATCTTTCATTTTTAAGAAGAATTATCATTAATTCAAATTTTGGCTCTAATATTTGAAAGAATTATCATTAATTCAAATTTTGGCTCCAAGAATCAATTACCAAATTACCACAAATCCCAATCCTAAAACTCTATAAATAGAGCCCTCATTTCATTCAAATTTCAAGCTTTTGATAGCCAAATCCACCTTGCTAAAAAATCTCTCAATTCTCTCCATCTACCAAATTCACTCAAAGCTCCATTTTCAAAAAGGTAGTAAGCTTTGCATTGAAGCTTACTAATCTTAGATCTCAACCTTCATCCAAACACTTTTTCTTTATCAATTCTCTACATCCAAGCTTGAGCAATTGATTCTTGTGGTTGAATTGAAGCAAATTCTTGAAGTCGTTTTGATAATTCTCTAGATCTACCTTTGGTAAGTTGGATAATTCATCTTTCACAATGTGATCTCTTGTTGATCTTTGGGTTTGATTCTTTGAGCATTATTTTGTGATTCCAATGGTGTTATTTTCTCATAATTTGATGGAATTTTTATGCTCAATTGGATCCATGATCATAAGGTGTTTGATGGAAAGTTTGAACAAGAAATTGGCCTTTTAAAATGCTATTTTTGCTGCCTGTAACAGTGTGCAATCGATTGCAGTAACAGTGCAATCGATTGCACAGAAGCAATTTCGCATAGATTTTTAAAAACGGTACTGTGTAAATCGATTTACACAGTAGTGCAATCGATTTACACAGAGACATAATGCATTTTTTTGCCTTGTTTTAGGGCAGCTTTGATCCAAAATGTCTTTTCTACTCACTCCTTTTGATTGTTGATTTGGATTGCAATTTTAAATGTCCAATTTCTCTTTAAACTCAATGGACTTTGTAATGTAGATGAAGTTGGATAAATGTTCATCAATTCAAATCTACCTAAGAGTGAATTATTTAATTCATTTTTTGTGCTTTGGATTAATGATATGTTTAGTGCTTTAATCCATCTAGAGGAATGGTTGAATTTTAAGATGAAAGAATTGTGAAATGGTGATCCAAATTAGCTTATCATCCCCCTCCCTCTTCATCTCATCCCTTTCTTTTTTAATTGTGTTACATGTTAAAGGATGGTGATCTCTATATCATTTATCCAAACATGAAGTACATAGATTGCTATTGACCGGCCTCAAATTAGGTGTGATTTCTACATAAGTCCACTTACGATTGCTTAACATAGCGCTAAATTTTGTCCCGATTCGAATAAATGATCATTTGTGGCCCAAACTTATGATTGCAAGCCCAAGTATGTTAATTTGATCTCTTTGATCCAATAACCTTGAGATTCATTGTGTGGAGGCTTTGGTTCTACCAATCCTCTAATGGATCTACAACACCTTTGGTCAACGCGGATCACTTAAACATCGTTGATCATTAAATGTTACTTTTGAGGATTCCAAAATGGATGATATACTTGACAAAAAGCAAATGCAACTTTTTATGTGGAGGCTTTGGTTCTACCAATCCTCTAATGAGTTTCAAATGCAAGTTTCAAGATGGTCATCCAACTAACCACTAATTTCTAACAATTGACTTTACTTTATGCTTTTATTTTTTATGCTTTATGTACCATTTACTTTTAGCATTTTACATTTCATGCTATTTTCATCTTTGCTCACTTGAGCATTTACTTTTATGTCATTTTTATTTTGCTCACTTGAGCTTTTCTTTTCCTTTTAAAGACACCTAATAATCAACATGAACCATAAATTTTTTTTAATGATACTTGGACTATTTGGTTACTATCCTTGGCATTATGGAGCATGAGAATTTTTCTTGGACTTAGGATTAGAGACCTTGGCCTATCTTGGAGACTTTGTGACAATGTATAGTATTCCACTTTTGGCCTGAGGCTACTGTGTTTCACTTTATTTGTGGAACACAACTTATTACATTGGCACTGCTATTGTATTTGGCACGTTTGATATTCCATACAGGATATATACATGAGATTGTGAATAATATACATTGCCCATGGGGATCTGTTCATATATGATAATCTCATTACTTACATCCTTATGGCGTAACTTCTGACTTGGTTTGTCTACTGATGCCAGCTTGCTTGAAGTTCTCTGGGTTTCTTTTTATTCTTGCTCAGTTGCTACGGATAGTTATCCGTTTGGTATTGCACTATCTCCTTTCTTCCATTTCTATTTTGCATAGTTCTCTGATTGCATGATGGGACCTCTGTTACTGATATATGTCAGGAGACCCTCTGTTTTTTTATCTAATACATATGTTGTGTTTGTTGTTGATCGATGAGTCACTCAATTTAGAAATTGATATCACGAGTTCGCTCTCATTGCATGTTCCCTATAGGATGTTTATTTCTTTTCTTCTTTAATTGTTGATCGATGAGTCACTCAATTTAGAAATTGAGATCACGACTTCGCTATCATTGCATGTTCCCTATAACATGTTTATTACTTTTCTTCTTTATTTGTTGATCGATGAATCACTCAATTTAGAAATTGAGATCACGACTTCGCTCTCATTGCATGCTCCCTATAGGATAGTTTTGTTAAGCTTCCATTAGCGTGTTAATTAAGGTAGGGTTTTCCTTTATCCTCAACCTTAGGGTCAACCACTGTATGATAACACTAGGGATAGTACTAGGTTAGTTTCACTTAGTTATTTTCCCTTTTCTATGCATTCTGCATCTTAAAACAAAAATTTGTTTCTTAGCAAATCATAAGACATTTCTAATGAACTCAAACCCTTCTTCAAAGTAAAAGATACAAACCAATCTTGCTTTGTCTGTGTTATCTTGAAGTCGATATTTCTCCATCGCACATGTTTGTTATCCTACTTTGATTCTCAATATCATTGTTAGGTGTGATGATTTGTCATCCGTTTTATTGATGTTTCGCCATCTTTGCCATGATATCTTGTTATCTTGAAGCTGATGTTTCGCCATCACACATGTTTGTTATCCTACTTTGATTCTCAATATCATTGTTAGGTGTGATGTTTTGTCATCCGTTTTATTGATGTTTTGCCATCTTTGCCATGATATCTTGTTATCTTGAAGCCGATGTTTCACCATCGCACATGTTTGTTATCCTACTTTGATTCTCAATATCATTGTTAGGTGTGATGATTTGTCATCCATTTTATGATTTTTCACCATCTTTGCCATGATATCTTATTATCTTGAAGCTGATGTTTCGCCATCGCACATGTTTGTTATCCTACTTTGATTCTCAATATCATTGTTAGGTGTGATATTTTGTCATCCGTTTTATTGATGTCTCACCATATTTTCCATGACTTTGTTATCTTTTAGCCGATGTTTCGCCATCGCACATTTGTTTGAAGCCGATATATCGTCATCGCACGTGTTGGTTATCTTACTTTGACTCTCAATGTCATTGTTAGATGTGATTATTTTATCATTTGATGTTTCACCATTTTTGACATGTTACTTTGTTATTATTTAGCCGTTGTTTTACCATCTCATTTGTTTATTGTCTTATTTGATGTTTTGCCATCTTGACTGTTTTTGTTGTCTTAACTAAAAAACACAAACCAACCAAAATACATAAGCCGAACTACGGCTGCTCTGATTCCTTAAAAGGGATATGTAGGCATTGGGGTAGGGCCCGATCGAGCACATCTTTTTATTTTCCTACATTGTTTTCTTTTTTTTTTATTTCGCATTGCATTCCCTTTTCAGTTTTAAGCCATAGACATAGGATTTGACCACACCCACTAGATTAGACAACAAGAGTGGATACCGTAGAGTACTACGGGAGTGTGGGGTGCTAACACCTTCCCCTCGCGTAACAGACTCCCTTACTCGATCTCTCGGTCGAAAGACCGTGATTTCTCCCTTTTTAGGTTTTCTCGATGTTTACCTTTCCCTCTCGGCGGGATAAAAGAAGTTAGGTGGCAACTTCATTGATGTTTCATTACATCCGGATGACAGGTTCCAACCGCATTGTCGCAACTCCGGAAGTATATTTAAGATCCATCTCATGTGATTCATATGGATGATGCGCAAGTAAGGGATCATCTTACTGTGGAGACGATACCTGTACGGATCGCGGATCATGAAATAAAGACTCTAAGGGGAAAATAGATTTCTTTGGTTAAAGTGGTTTGGATAGGAGCTGCCGGAGAAAGCATGACTTGAGAGTTGTAAAGCAAGATGCGAGACTCCTATCCTGAGTTTTTTGATTAAGGTAAATTTTCGAGGACGAAAATATTCTAATTGGGGGAGAGTTGTAACACCCGTAATTTAATTAATTATTTAATTAAATTATTTTTGGATTATTTGTGAAGTTGTGTTATGATGATAGTTGATGTGTTGTTGTTATTGGATTTATTTATTCTATTAAGTTGTGGAATAATATTAGAATAATATTATTATTTGATGTGGCCTTATTTTAAGGACTAGAAGTAGTAGAAAGGGGTGTAGGAGTTTTAAGCCCATTAAGACATAATGAGAATTATAGGGTTATTATATTAGTTATTTAGAATTAATATGGAAAAGAAGTAGCAGTAAGAAGAGAAATAAAATAAGGGTTGGAAAAAGAGAAAGAGAACGTGAAAGTTGCAGAAAAGAAGGAGAAGAGTAAAACAAAATTCAATCGGAAAAGTTGTAGAGAAACCTTCAATCCAAGGTAAGGGTGGGGTTCTGAATCTATAATAGGATTTATGATGAGTAGTATTTGGGATTAGATGTGAAAAGTTGTTTTGTTTATGATTGAATATATATATATATATATATATATATATATATATATATATATATATATATATATATATATATATATATATATATATATATATATATATTGTTGTTTGATGAAGATCAACGATTTAGAGATGAATAATGATGCCCTAATGTTGTATAATTGATGTAGAAACATAGGATTATTATAATTGATTATTACCTATAATTATAGGATGTTTTTAGGACCTAGGGAAGGAAAATTGCAGTGAAAACACAGTGAAATCACAGAAAATATTCAGCACAGGTTAATATGAGTCGACCTCAAAGGCCATGCGTTGACACATGCAGGATTTAAGACTCGGGATGAGTCGATACATAGGATTATGCATCGATACATGCAGTGTTTCAGACTCAGTATGAGTCGACACGAGGGATTACGCATCGACTCATGCAGGATTTCATCCCAGTACGCGTCGACTCAAAGAAGTATGCATCGACTCATGTAGTCTGATTTTTTCCAGATTTATTTCCAAAGGTTGTAACTTGAGTTTCCGGACTCCGTTTGAGGTGTCGTTTGAAGCGTTGAAGAGCTAAAGTGATGAACTTCATTCTTAAGGATTAAAATGAAGGATAAGAGAAATAATCCTAGTACCCAAATTAGGATTATATTTAGCTTCTAGTGTTAACCGCTATGAGGAGTTTGTGAAGTATGAGGAGGATAAAATGATTATAGATTATTGCTTGGTTCATAACAGTAAGATTAATGATGATAATGAAGTAGTATTACAGAATAATAATATGTAGAGGTTTGGTAGTTAGAGATAAGCCTTAGATGATTAATTAATTATAGGCATTATCTTGTTGTAGGCCTATGACCAACGTTGAGGGATTGTCGATCTATCGTTTTATTGTTGTTACTGTTGAGTTGCTGTGGAATCATGTTGATGAATTATGTTAATGAATTATGTTGATGAATTATTTTGATGAATCATGTTGATGAATTATGTTGATGAATGATGTTGATATGCCTCTAATAATTTGCAGCTATTAAGATGTAGGCTACTGGCCAACGATGATGTTGTGTTGAGATGTTGTTGATTGTGGTTTTTATTACTACATTCATGATTGTGTCGCATACATTGCATATCAAGATGGAGTTGTTGCTCGTTAAGATGGCCTGTATTGGAAAATATTAAGATGGAGGCTTATGCCTTGTTGATGCCTTTATTTATTGGCAATTATTTTTAGATGGGAGTTCTGCTCCAATGGTACCACATGCATTTGCATAGTATTGAGTCGTATTATATGATTGCATAAAGAAGTTGTTTATTGATGCGGTAAATATGTATATTATTGGTATTCTATTGCAATTATTGTTGTTTATGAGATGTGAAGTGGTGTTATTATATGAGCTGATCAAACATATTATTTATCATACGTTTTATTATATTGTTAGATATCTCACCCCTTTTGTTTGAGTGTTACCCTTATGTTGGTAACGTGCTGGTAATCCAGAGTGAAGGTGGTCTACCTTCAGTAGTTCGAGTCAGTGTCATTGCTCTGATACGTAACTCGGGGGGATTAACGCTTGTTGCTTTTAGTTATTGCTTATTTCAGTTGTTGAACTTCAATTTGATTTTTGCTAAGTATGTGTTATTTTGAAGTTGTTGTACAAAGATGTTATTATGATTCCGCTGCGTAGATGTTCAAGCTGTTGAATTAAGAGATTAAACTATTTTGTTGATGGTTCATATGAAGCTTTAAAGTGTTATGTATCCACATTGAATGCAATGTGTTTTTAAGTTGAATTTGTGGCATACTGATTCAGTTGTATGAATTTTATAACTCTGATTTACATTTATAATTGTCGGGTTAAATTGGGGTGTTACATCATGAGGTAATGAAATTAACATGTATAGAAAATACTTAGAAAAAATTCCAAGTCTTGCAAAGTTTGATTTTTTACTTTCTTAATTTTTTTGATGATCAAATTTCATATTTTGAATGTCTTGATGAAATGTGATCTTTGAAACTCAAATTTGACTAAAAAAGTCAAAGTTTGACTTTTTAGTGTACAGTTGACTTTTTCATTAGTTGACCAAATTGCATCTATCAATGCACTGATCTCGGGAGATGAATTGAAATATGCGATTAGGTCAAAATGATGTACTTGAATCCTTTAGATCATATTTCAACCCAATAAGTCATGTACTAGGTCAAAAGTCAAAGATTGGTCATTCTCAGTCAAAACCCTAATTTTGACCATTTTGCCTTTTTGATGATTTGAATAATTTTCTTAAAGAATTGTGATCCAATCTTGATAAAATGATACATATGACTTAAAATTGTTGATATTGGTCCAAAATCTTGAAGTTTGACTGTAGGTTGACCATAGTTGACTTTTTTTAAATACAATTGAATTTAGGTCATCTGATTAATTGACTGAGCAATTTTGTGATCCAATACTTGAAACTTGACAGGAGAAACCTTGAGGGTCCATAATGATCCATGAAAGTCATTTGAAACATTAGAAATCTGACTGTCCTTGTGCAAACTCAAACGCTAATTTGAGGCAACAATGTTAAGGAGATGGCTTGGCCTAGTTAATACTTGTGCAAGCTTAAATCATTGAAGATCTTTGTGAGAAATATCTTAAGAAAAGAGAGGGAAAATTTTGGGGTACCACAACTGCCCCTGTTAAATCTTCTTAAACCTGAAGAGTTAGGTTGGCGGGTCTGCCATTCATGACTTGAAGGTGGGAGATGATTGAACAATAGAGTGCCTAGAAATTTGCAATCGATGATCTGTTGGTTAATTGTGTTGGAAATGGGCTTAGATATTCCATTAGGAGAAGTGATGGAGAGTTTGTCGGAGATAGGCTTACAGATGCCATCCAGAGTGACAGAAGAGGTCTGTTGTTTAGCGACTTCACTGGGGAAACAATTCTAACCAGAAGAGGTCTGTTAAATGCCTATTATTGACTGGAAGAGACAAATCTATCCAGAAGAGGACTCTAGATTTCCTGTCATTAACTGGAAGAAGTAAATCTAGCCAGAAGAGGTCTTCATCTTCCTGTCTTTAACGGATAGAAATAAACCTAATCAGAAGAGATCTTTGTTTTGTTTATTGACTTTTCCTGCAAGGAAAAGGGTTAGTTGCATGCAGATGTGTGCATGTCGCAATGATGTTCTCAAAATAAATGAGATTATGTTGTACGCATTTATTATGTATGTAATATGAATTTGAAATATTTTTGAAGTGTATATTTGTCTTGGAAAGTCAATCCTTGGAAAATGTCGGGGGACTTTAAATCCCGGACTGCTGTTGGGGATAAAGAGTATGCACATCTTCAGACTTTGTTTAGAATGTTTCTGCTGGGGATTCCTATTTTTTTGTTTGAGGAGAAATCCTCTAGGGAACATTGACTTTGGCTCTTCGCTTGATGAAGCTCTGCGGGGAGTGTTGATTTCTGCGTGAGGAATAGAGTTCAGGAGTTATCCATTGCTCTACTGGGGAATTATAGTTGATTGGGGAGAGTGAAAGTTAGTTGTTATCTGGTTGAAATCCAGGCTTCATAGCAACTTTTGACTTGCTGGGGAAATAAAGTTAACTTTTATCTGGCCGTATTCCAGGTTTCTCAGCAACTTACGAGGGAAGATGAAATTAACTGTTATTTGGTCGGATTAGTAACTCAAACTGTTATCTGGTCAGACTCCAGGCTTCACAGTAATTGAAGAAGTTAAACTGTTATCTGGTCGGATTCCAGGCTTCAGAGTAATTTGTTTAGAGAGATGAAGTTGAACATACATCTGGTCGGATTCTAGGCTTTGTAGTAACTTAGACGAAATCAAACTGTTATCTGGTCGATTCCAGTCTTCACAGTAATTTTCTTGAGAGAATAAAGTTGAACTGTTATCTGGTCGGGTACAGGCCTCGTAGTAACTTGATGTTATCTGGTCGGATTCCAGGCTTCGCAACGATTAAAGAAGTGAAAATGTTATCTGGTCGGATCCTAGGCTTCACAACAACTTAGATGAAATTAACTATTATCTGGTCGGATTCTAGGCTTCACAGTAACTTGCTAGAGAGGATGAAGTTGAACTACTATCTGGTCAGACTCCAGGCTTCGCAGTAACTTGCTTGAAAGGATAAAGTTGAACTGTTATCTGGTCGGGTACAAGCTTCACATTAACTTGCTAGAAACGATGAAGTAGAACTGTTATTTGGTCGGATTCCAAGCTTCGCAGTAACTTGCTTGAAAGGATAAAGTTAAACTGTTATCTGTTCGGGTCCAGGCTTCGCAGTAACTTGCTAGAAAGGATGAAGTTGAACTGCTATCTGGTCGGTTTCCAGGCTTCACAGCCACTTTCAGGGATAGTAACAACTCCGTTAGGGATTGCAATTACTGTAACGCCCATAATTTAATTAATTATTTATTGAATTAAATTATTTTGGATTATTTGTTGATGTTGCGAGATGTTGAAAATTATTGGTATAAGTTGTTCAATTATTATTAATTAATTAATTGGTTGATTAATAATAATTATAATGTTGGAATTAAGGGAATATATAGTGTTGGACTTATGCTATTGTTTGAAAGTAGTAAAGTGGGGTGTGTAGTTTAGGCCCAATAGGATTGATATATAAGGTTAAGATGACACAAGGATTTGTTTTAGTTGGAGAATAAGGAGTTATGTACGTTGATCGGAAGAGTTGCGCTGAGAAAGGAGCCAGTTTCCCGGTGTCGAGTAGAGCAAAGCAAGGATTACAGCCAGAGCTTTGGTTGAGCGACCTTCAATCCATGTAAGGGTGGGGTTCTGACCTTATAATGGGATTTATGATGTGTATTACGTGGGAATTAGTCATTTATAGGCCTATTGTGCGTTGATGTTTCTGAATTGCTATCAAAGTTACCCATTTACTCATGTTGTGGTCGTTAGGAAGTACCGTACAACTATTTAATAAGCATGATATAGGAATTTTACCGGTTGTTTATTATGGACGTTTTGAGTTATCTGTGCGACTGGCCAATTTAATCAATGTACAGGTTAGGATATTTGATCACTGGTCGTGATGGTCGTTAGGACGTTAGGTTATTCCAAGCGGTTGGCAGGAAAATTAGTAAATTGTTGAAATGGTCGTTTTAGGGAGGTTCCTGCGGAACTGTCTTGTATGATTAACAAATTTGTTGATAGGAATATAGTTGCCCGTTGTTGTGTTATTCCGAGCGGTTGGCCGGAAGTTATGAATTGTAGTAGTATGGTCGTTAAGATGTTGCATTGTGTCTGTGTTGTTGGCCGAACTAGTGGTTGAGGAGGATGCTGATGGTATTAGGTACCGAGGAGCATTTAGGCTGCGAGGCGAGTCGGGGGGTCATGTGTTGGATTATAGAGCGATATTAGGTTACAGGACGTGCCGAGGATCATAAGTTATTCATTATCTTGTTTTCTCTGTGCGTGTCGAGGAGTATGAATTAGGCGTTATGTTGTCCTAGTTGCTATGCATGTCGAGGGGCACATAGTTCCCTATCCCTTTTTTCCCGTGCATGTTGTGTTTTGGTCGTTACCCGTGCTGTGTGAATTATTGTTAAGTTGTACTTTGATTATGTTAATGATTGAATCATTGATTGATGTGGTAGGCTTGTGGCCAATGTTGATTTATGTCGAGTTGTTGTGTTGTTGTGATTGCCGCTGTAAATTCTTGTTCATAATGCATAGTTGTAGGGAATTTTAAATGATGATGAATTACCTCTATTTACTAGTAATGATGGTGATGTGGGCTTATGCCTTGTGATGGATGATGATTTTTGTGAGTATGTGATAGTGCATTCATTGAGTCATATACATTTGCATACTCTGTGACGGCCTGGATTGGCAAACTGCAAAGAAGGCTTACGCCTTATTGATGCCTCTATTTATTGGAAGATTCTTAAGATGAGAGTTCTGCTCCATTGGTACCACACGCATTTTCATAAAGATAAGTTGCATTCTTGTTGTATTCAGAGTTATTGTGTGATTTATTTTAATTGCGTTTATGTTGTTAAAAATCTAAGGGTGATGAATATGTATGAACTGATTCTAATGTTTTATTTATTATGCATTCTATTATAATGTTCGATATCTCACCCCTTCTGTTTGAATGTTACCCCGATGTTGGTAACGTGCAGGTAATCCAGAGTGAATGTGGTTTACCTTCAGTAGTTCGAGTCAGTGGCATTGTTCTGATACGTAACACTCGGGGGGATGAACGCTTGTTGTTTTATTGTTGTTATTATTTCAGTTGATTGAACTTTAAGTTGTTGTTCTTTAAATGATTATTATTTGAAGTTGTCTTAGTTGGACAAAGATGTTACATTCCTTTAAGTTGAATATTATGACTCCGCTACGTAGTTATGAAAGTTGTTCTTTCTTTTTAAGATTGAATTATGTTTGTTGTTGGTTCATCAAAGTTTAATGTGTTATGTATTAGTAATGAATGTCGTTGTTTTAAGTTGAATTTGTGGAATCCTGATTCAGTTGTAGAATTTTATAACTCTCATTTATATATATTGTCGGGTAGAATTAGGGTGTTACAAAGTTGGTATCATAGCAAGTCGGTCCATCCGACCAAGCTGTCGAGTCGTAGTTTTGTTTAACACTCCAGTATTGTTAATCTGAGTTATAACCGTTGTTTATGTTGTAGTGATAAGTTGAGATGGCTGGAAGGAATGATTTTGCACTTGTTACTGCTTTAGAAGCAATGGCGCATGCTATGAAGAATCATCTGAACGCTGACGGGAATACTGGATCTCGTAGTTTGGCAACTTTCAAGAGGGAGAATCTGCCTACCTTCAAGGGTAAGTATGATCTTGATGGAGCATTGGATTGGTTGAAGGAGTTTTAGAGAATCTTCTGTGTGATGGACTGCACCCCAACGCAGAAGGTTCGATATGGTACTCATATGCTGGCAGTTGAGGCTGATGACTGGTGGCTAGAGACTAGTCAGAGGTTGGAAGCTGCAGATGAAAATGTCACTTGGGATGTGTTTCGTAGGGAATTTTTGAGGAAGTATTTCCTGGAAGACGTTCGTGGTAAGAAGGAAATTGAGTTCCTTGAGCTGAAGAAAGGTATTCTGTCGGTTGTTAAGTATGCTACAAAGTTTGCTGAGTTGGCTAAGTTTTATCCGCAATATAGCGAGGCAAATGCTGAGTTTTCAAAGTGAATCAAGTTTGAGAATGGGTTGCACCCGAAGATCAATAAGGCATTTGGATACTAGAAGATTCGTGTCTTTGGCGATTTGATTGATAATTGTAGAATTTATGAAGAGGATAAGAATGCTTATTACAATATTATCAGCGAGAAGAGGGGTAAGCACCAACAGAATCGTGGTAAGCCTTATGATGCCCCAGTTGGTAAAGCTAAATAGAAAGTTGCTCAGGGTCAGAGGACTAGTGGGGGAGATGCTCCTGCTGGTGTGGTTTGTTTCAAATGTGGAAAACCTCGACATAAGAGTAATGTGTGTACTGCTGAGGTAAAGAGGTGTTTCCGGTGTGGTAAGACTGGACATGTTGTATCTGAGTGCAAGCATAAGGAGGTGATTTGTTTCAATTATGGTGAATAAGGATACATTGGTAGTCAGTTTCAGAAACCAAAGAAGGCACAAACCAATGGTAAAGTGTTTGCTTTGGTTGAGGATCGAGCATCTACTGAGGAAAGACTCATCAGAGGTACATGTCTCATTAATAGTACTCCTTTAATTACTATTATTGATACGGGTGCTACTCATTGCTTTATTTCTGCTGAGTGTGTTGAAATATTGGGTCTTATGTTGTCTTCTTTGAATGGAGAGGTGGTTGTCGACACTCCAGCCAAGGGGTCGGTGACTACTTCTTTTGTGTGTTTGAAGTGTCCTTTGTCGATTTTCGACAGAGACTTTGTTGTTGATTTGGTTTGTTCTCCTTTAATAGAATTGGATGTAATTCTGGGTATGAACTGGTTAGAGCATAAATATGTTCATATTAACTGTTATAACAAGTTTGTGAGGTTTTCTACTCCTGAAGAAGAGGAAGATAGTTTGTTGTCTACTAGACAGTTGTGGCAATTGATGCAAGAAGAGGCTCAAATGTTCTCTTTGATGGTGTCGCTATCTGTCGAGAATCAAGCTATAATTGAGGAATTGCAAGTAGTGCATGAATTTCCTGAAGTTTTCCCTGATGAAATTCCTGATGTACCGCCAGAGAGAGAGAGGTTGAATTTGCTATTGATATTGTACCTGGTACTAGACCTATGTCTATGGCACCATACAGGATGTCTGCATCTGAATTGTCAGAATTAAATAAGCAATTGGAAGAGTTACTTGAAAAGAAGTTTGTGAGACCAAGTGTATCACCGTGGGGAGATCCAGTGTTGTTAGTAAAGAAGAAAGATGGAATTATGAGGCTTTGTGTTGATTATAGATAATTGAATAAAGTGACGATTACGAACAAGTATCCACTTCCAAGAATAGATGACTTGATGGATCAATTTGTGGATGCTCGTGCATTTAGTAAGATTGATTTGAGGTCGGGTTATCATCAGATTAAAGTGAAGGATGAAGATATTCAGAAGACGGCTTTCAGAATGTGTTATGGACATTATAAGTACTCGGTGATGCCTTTTGGTGTTACTAACATGTCGGGAGTATTCATGGAATATATGAATCACATTTTTCATACTTATTTGGATCAGTTTGTAATGGTGTTCATTGATGACATTTTGATTTGCTCTAAGTCAGAAGAAGAGCATATAGAACACTTAATATTGCGAGTCTTGAAAGAGAAGAAGTTGTATGAAAAGCTGTCTAAGTGTGAATTTTGGTTAAAGGAGGTTAGTTTTCTTGGTCATGTGATCTCAGGTAGTGACATTACTGTAGATCCATCAAATATAGATGTTGTGTTGCAATAGGAAACTTTGAAGTCGGTTATCAAGATTAGAAGCTTTTTGGATTAGCCAGTTATTATAGAAGGATTATCGTAGGTTTCTCTAAGTTGGCACTTTCGTTTACTAAGTTGACTTGTAAAGATAGAGCTTTTGTATGGGATGTTCAGTGTGAAGAAAGTTTTGCAGAATTAAAGAAAAGATTGACGATGGCTCTGATTTTGAAATTGCCTAATCCAGGAGAACCTTTTGTGGTATATTGTGATGCTTCTAAGATGGGTTTAGGAGGTGTGCTTATGCAGAATGATAAGGTAGTTGCTTATGCGTGAAGGCAGTTGAGGGCTCATGAAAAGAACTTTCCTACGCATGATTTAGAACTTGATGCAGTTGTTTTTGTGTTGAAAATTTGGAGGCATTATCTTTATGGTTCTAGATTTGATGTGTTTAGTGACCATAAGAGCTTAAAGTATTTATTTTATCAGAAGGAAATGAATATGAGACAATGAAGATGGTTGGAGTTGTTAAAGGATCAATTTGAATTATCATCTAGCAAAAGCAAACATGGTAGTTGATGGGTTAAGTTGAAAGACATTACATATGTCAGGAATGATGGTTAAAGAGTTGGAATTAATTGAACAGTTCAGAGACATGAGCTTAGTTTGCAAAGTGACACCGCAGAGGGTTATGTTGGGAATGTTGAAGATTAATAATGAATTTCTGGAGAGTATCAGAGAAGCTCAGAAGTTAGATGTGAAACTGGTAGATTCAATGGTTGGGATCGATCAGTCTAAGAATAGTGATTTTAAGTTAGATGCGCAAGGTGTGTTGAGATTTCGTAATCGGATTTGTATTCTTGATGATGCAGAGATGAAGAAAGTGATTCTTGAAGAGAGTCATAGAAGCAAGTTGAGCATTCATCTGGGGGCTACAAAGATGTATCAGGATTTGAAGAATTTGTTTTGGTGGCCTAGGATTAAGATTGAAGTGGCTCGGTTTGTGTATGCATGTTTGACTTGTCAGAAGTCAAAAGTTAAACATCAGAAGCCTGCAGGGTTGATGCAACCGTTAGAAGTTCTAGAATGGAAATGGGATAGCATTTCGATGGATTTTGTGACGGGGTTACCTAATACTATAAGAGGACATGATTCAATTTGGGTGATTGTTGATAGGCTTACAAAGTAGGCTCATTTTATTCCTATTAACATCAGTTTTGCTATATCAAAGTTGGCAGAGATTTACACTAGTGTAATTATGAAGCTGCATGGTGTTCCTTTATGCATTGTGTCAGATAGAGATCAGAGGTTTACTTTAGATTTTTGGAAGAGTTTGCAAGAGGCGTTGGGTTCTAAGTTGAGGTTGAGTTCGGCCTATTATCCTCAGGCCGATGGTCAGACAGAAAGGACTATTCAATCATTGGAGGATTTGTTGAGAGCATGTGTTCTCGAGCAGGGAGGTTTGTGGGATACTTAGTTTTCGTTAATAGAGTTCACTTATAATAACAATTACCATTCTAGTATTGGGATGGCACCTTTTGAAGCGTTGTATGGTCGGAGATGTAGAACTCTTTTATGTTGGCATGAATCTAGAGAAAGTGTAGTACTTAGACCTGAAATTGTTCGTGAGACTATAAGAAGGTGAACTTGATTCGAGAAAAGGTGAAAGCTTCCCAAAGTAAACAGAAGAGTTATCATGACAAGCAAAGGAAAGACTTAGAATTTTAAGCAGGTGACCATGTGTTTTTGAGAGTTACACCTGTAACTAGTGTTGGCGAGCATTGAAGTCTAAGAATCTCACTTCTCATTTTATTGGTTCCTTTCAGATTTCGGAAAGAGTTGGAAATGTTGCTTATAAAGTGGCTCTACCATCTAATCTTTCAAATTTGCATGATGTGTTTCATGTGTCACAACTCCGGAAGTATATTTTTGATCCATCTCATATGATTCATATGGATAATGTACAAGTACGGGATAATCTTACTATGGAGACGATGCTTGTACGAGTTGCGGATCGTTAAATGAAGACTGAGAGGCAAAGAGATTGCTTTGGTGGAAGTAGTTTGGCTAGGAGGTTCCAGAGAAAGCAGGACGTGGAAGTTGGAAAGCAAGATGCGGGACTCCTATGCTGAGTTGTTTGAATGAGGTAAATTTTCGAGGACGAAAATATTTTAAGTGGGGAAGAGTTGTAACGCCCGTAATTTAATTAATTATTTATTTAATTAAATTATTTTTGGATTATTTGTTGATGTTGCGAGATGTTGAGAATTATTGGTATAATTTGTTGAATTATTGTTAATTAACGAATTAGTTGATTAATAATAATTATAATGTTGGAATTAAGGGAATATATAGTGTTGGACTTATGCTATTGGTTAGAAGTACTAAAGTAGGGGTGTGTGGGTTAGGCCCAATAGGATTGATATATAAGGTTAAGCTGACACAAGGATTTGTTTTAGTTGGAGAATAAGGAGTTCTATACATTGACCGGAAGAGCTGCACGGAGAAAGGAGCAAGTTGCCCGGTGTCGAGCAGAGCAAAGCAAGGATTACGGTCAGAGCTTTGGTTGACCATCCTTCAATCCAGGTAAGGGTGGGGTTATGACCTTATAATGGGATTTATGATGTGTATTACGTGGGAATTGGTCGTTTGTAGGCCTGTTGTGCATTGACGTTTCTGAATTGCTATCGAAGTTGCCCGTTTAGTCATGTTGTGGTCGTTTGGATGTACTGTACGACTAATTAATAAGCATGTTATAGGAAGTTTCCCGGTTGTTTGTTATGGACGTTTTGAGTTATATGTGTGACTGGACAATTTAATCAATGTATAGGTTAGGATAGTTGATCACTGGTTTTTAGAACGTTAGGTTATTTTGAGCGGTTGGCAAGAAAATTAGTAAATCATTGAAATGGTCGTTTTAGGGAGGTTCCTGCGGAACTGTCTTGTATGATTAACGAATCTATTGATAGGAATATAGTTTCTCGTTGTTGTGTTATTCTGAGTGGTTGGTCAAAAGTTAAAAATTGTAGTGGTGTGGTCGTTAAGACGTTGTATTGTGTCTGTTTTGTTGGGCGAACTAGTGGTCGAGGAGGATGCTGATGGTATTAGGTACCGAGCGGCATTTAGGCTGCGAGGCGTGTCGGGGGGTTATGTGTTGGATTGTCGAGCAGTATTAGGTTGCAGGACGTGTCGAGGAGCATAAGTTATTCGTTATCCTATTTTCTCTATGCGTGTCGAGGAGTGCGAATTAGGCGTTATGATATCCTAGTTGCTATGCATATCGAGGGGCACGTAGTTCCCTATCCCTTTTTTCCCGTACATGCTGTGTTTCGGTCGTTACCCGTGTTGTGAGAATTATTGTTAAGTTGTTGTTTGATCATGTTAATGATTGAATCGTTTATTGGTGTGGTAGGCTTATGGCCAATGTTGATTTATGTTGAGTTGTTGTATTATTGTGATTGCCGCTGTAAATTCTTGTTGATAATGCGAAGTTGCAGGGAATTTTAAATGATGATGAGTTACCTCTATTTACTAGTAATAATGGTGATGTGGGCTTATGCCTTACGATGGATGATGATTGTTGTGAGTATGTGATAGTGCATTCATTGAGTCATATACATTTGCATACTCTATGACGGCCTGGATTGGAAAACTGCAAAGAAGGCTTATGCCTTGTTGATGCCTCTATTTATTGGCAGATTCTTAAGATGAGAGTTCTGTTCCATTAGTACCACATGCATTTGCATAAAGATGATTTCCATTCTGAGTTATTGTGTGATTGATTTTAATTGTGTTTATGTTGTTAAAAATCTACGGGTGATGAATATGTATGAACTGATTCTAATGTTTTATTTATCATGCGTTCTATTATAATGTTTAATATCTCACCCCTTCTGTTTGAATGTTACCCCGATGTCGGTAACATGCAGGTAATTCAGAGTGAAGGTGGTTTACCTTCAGTAGTTCGAGTCGGTCTCATTTCTCTGATACGTAACACTCGGGGGGGTGAACACTTGTTGTTTTATTTTTGTTATTATTTTAGTTGATTAAACTTTACGTTGTTGTTCTTTAAATGGTTGTTATTTGAAGTTGTCTAAGTTAGACAAAGATGTTACATTCCTTTAAGTTGAATATTATGACTCTGCTGCGTAGTTATGAAAGTTGATGTTTCTTTTTAAGATTGAATTATGTTTGTTGTTGGTTCATCCAAGTTTAATGTGTTATGTATCAGTAATGAATGTGGTTGTTTTAAGTTGAACTTGTGGCATCCTGATTCAGTTGTAGATTTTTATAACTCTGATTTATATATATTGTCGGGTAGAATTGGGGTGTTACAATGACTCTGTCGGGGGTTAAGGGGTTTCGTCTGTTGATTTTTAATAGTCTGAGAAGAAAACTCATGGTGGGGAATTCGCAGTTTGTTGGGGAAATAAATCCTGTTGAAGAGAAAATTTGATGACCTGTTGGAGAGGTGTTTCCTTTAAGTAGAAATCCACAAGGCCCTTTTTTGGACCAACTCAGCTAGGGAGAGGGTTTTCCGGAGATTGAAACTCTGGCTGGGGATTGCATGAATCCAAGTCTGCGGGGATGATTTTATTGAATTAACTTTATGGGGATAATTCAAATCCTTAAGGAGATATTTATTACTGTTTTCAGACATTTGTTAAAATTTAATCATGTTCATATGCATATGTTCATTCACTTTTAGCCATTGGACGCTTTTGCATTTAAAACAGAAAAACAAAAAAGTTTCCACTTCAAAATATACTTGTATTGATGTTTGCCTATAAACAAGCGTTTTTGTACAAGGAGACAGAGATCCTAGTAAGAGGAAATCGTTGAAAGAAATGAAAAGAGTACAAAGTGAAAAAAAAATAGCCATGTGGAAGTGATCTCATTATGTTCCAACTCCGCTATTGTCCCTATGTTTTTGAACATCATCCCTTGTTGTTGAAAGAAGCTGATTGGATTGATCTTGTACCATTGAACTTGTAGCTTAGTAATAAACTGGCTAAAGGGATACAACGAGACATAGTCATATACTTTAATCCTTAACTTTTGCCTGGACCACCCTCTCGGGTTTTTCAGCCCACCAAGATACCCATTTGTGCCCAAGCCGCCCTTTCAGGTTTTCGACTTGCCGGGTGTATAATCTTTTATATATATCCATAATTTTTGCCTGAACCCTTTTGGTTCGCCGGTGTGATACGGTGGCAGAACCGACTGTTATACTGGTTTTGCGTTTTTTGTTCGTAAATGTCACGGTAAGCAAGAGTCGCCACCGAGTTTTCTTTTATCCAACAAAGGAAAGGGTGAAAAGAACATAAAAAGACCTTTTTCGAGATTTTCCGAGTAAGGGGGTAGATTATGGATATGGAAGCTGTTAGCATCCTTTCCTTCTGTGGTTTTCCACGGACTCTTAGGTACTTGCTCATGTTTAAAAATTGTTTTTGTGTGTGTTTTGAAAGATTTTGTTTGCTTTATGATAACTCTTGTATCAGTCCTCAAGAGTGTGATAAAGCATTTTGAAAGTAGTTTTTGAAAGTGTGTAAATGTAAAAAGGAATTGGTTTTGAGCAAGTACTTAAGAACTGTCTACCTACTCGAAAAAAGATGTTCTTTTCCTCCTACCCTTTAGATAGTACTATCCTAATATTAGTGAGTAGGTAGCCTTGTCGCTGAATGTTTAGGGACTATCGTAAGGGACGCTTATGGTTATTGAAGGCAACATGTAAGGATACCTTAGCATTTCGAAGGGACTGTCATCATATAGGAAACATCGAGGGACAAGATCATTTCTCATAGGCAACTCGAGGGACGTTAAGGGGCCATGATCTTTATGATGACTTTTAATCTGAGGGTCTTATCTAAGATATCCCTACGTTCGAGGGACATGACCATTATTTTCCAAGGCAACCAAGTGAGGAGTAACCTAAGGGTGCAAGTGTGCAACAATGTGCTTTTTTCAGTTATATCTTGAGGTTAGTGACCTAATGATTATTTGATTTAATCTTGTCATGCACGCCTAATTTTACTAACAGTTCATATATAAGCATATAAGAAATATAAAGCGAGAAATAAAGTTCCTACAGCTATTACAACGCTTTGGTGTAGTTACATAAGTAATGAACGAAAAGTAAAATGCGGAAATTGAAAACCCTAATTAAACTATTACAAACCGGGCGCAATTACATAAATAGTAAAAAATAATCGTATGAAAAAAATAATAACGCGCAAAAATTAAGACTGGCCTATGTTTGAAACCCTAAAAGTCTAATTTCCTATTAAAAATATTTTTGGTATTTTATGAAAAAAATTAGAAATTAGACCTAATTTCTAACTAATTTTAAATTAAAGAAAAAAAGTTAAAGTTTAATTAAATTAATTTTCAAAAATTAATTTTTCTTAAAAAAACTCTAAATCCCGTTTTTTGATGATTTTATGATTTTTTATGATTTAAAAAAATGAATAAACAAGAAAATATAAACTAAATAAAAGAATAAAGAAAATTAAGAAATGGGCCTTGTGATACGGTGGGAGAACTGACTTGAGGTTTTGCGTTTGTATTCGCAAATGTTGCGGTTAGCAAGAGTCGCCACCGACTTTTTATTTTATCCTAAGGAAAGGTTAAAAAGCACAGCAAAAACCTTTTGAGATGTTTTCTTGGGTTCGGGGAGTAGATTATAGAAAGGGAAGGTATTAGCACCCTTTCTATCCATGGTTATCCATGGGCTCTTAGTTACTTGCTTAGATCACTTGCCTTTTGTTTTCAATTGTTTTAAATGGTGCTTGAGTGTGTGGGTTTGAAAATGTTTTGAAAAGAGGCCAATGTGGTGGCAACCTTTGTAATGATCCATGTGGGGATGTATACAAAGATGTATGTCTTTTGAAAAAGTTTTCATTTTGTTTTGAAAGTTTTGTTTTGAAAGTTTTGTTTTGAAAATGTAATGATGTGTGGTTTTTGAAATTAGGCAAGTGTTTTGTTTTGCAAGTTGATTCAAGTAACTAAGAGGTTATCTACTCCTAAATTTCTCAAAGGTTTTTTTCATGTTTTAACCCTTTTAACAAGTTTGCACCACCATTGTATTTGGTGGGCAACCTTGTGTTAGGATGTGAAAGGGACAGGCGCGGGTCATCGTTTAGACCATAATTGTAACGACGTTAAATGTCTTTGGGCAATTTCTCTAAGGGACTTGATCATTTGTTTTGTTTGTTTTGAAAAGTTTTATCGAGGGACTATGATCATTCAAACTGTTTGCTTTGCCCAAAGATGTTCAACATACAATATGGCCCATTTATTTGAAGGCAACAAGTGGAATACCCTAGGGGGTGCAAGTGTGATTTGTGTGTTCATTTTCATGCTTGCTTATCTTGTATTAGGTCAAACTATTTTTTTTTTATCGTTTTTCGCATACAAACCCTAATTCTAGCATGTTATTATTAGAAAGCAATAAAGTGCGAAATTAAAATTACTAAGCTATTACACAACCAAATATGGGAAGGGGGGTACAAATGTTCAAATGGGGATATTGACAAGAATTTAAATCTAAATTATTACATCAATTGGATATTTGCATAGTAAATAAATTGCATAATTTAAATGTAAATTAAATAAATATGTGAAAAAAAAGAAAGTTTCTATGTGTATGAGAAAATATTATTTATGTAAAAGAAAAAAGAAAAAATAAAAATGTATTTATTTTTTAGTATTTTGAACTTAGGGTGAAAAAACCCTAATTTTTAAATAAAAGGTATTATTATCTAATTTAATTCTACTATTTATTTATTACTTATAAAAAATAAAATAAAATGAAGTGTATTGTGAAAAAGGTATTTTTTGTATCAAATATTAAATAAAATAAAAAAAAATCAAATGTTTTTATATTTTTGTCTTAAATATATTAATAATCATATATATATATTTATTAAGCCCTAAATATGTATTATACAAAAATAAATATTTGTTTAATATTTTAATAAAATAAATAAAGAGTATTTTTTTTTGTGTGAAATATTTTCAGAAAGTAAATAAAAATAAAAAGTGTATTTACATTATTTTTAACATTTTTATTCTAATAATCATATATATATATTTATGTACAAACTAAACAAATAAACAAATAAATATGCAATAAATGCAAAAAATGATGAAAAAATATTTTTTTTAATTTTTAAATGTCATGAGAAAAATAAACAAAGTCAATAAAAAAAGAAAAGGTCAAAAATATTTAAAAATAAGCAAATGGGCTCAGGGGGGTGTAAACCAAAAAGATGGTGTGAAAAGCAACACAAATCCAGGCCCAGCCCACTTCACTCCTTCTTCAACCTCCAACACAGATTATTTGAAAAAACGCGCGCCATGTTCAGTTCCTTCTAACTCTTGATTCCTGGCTTTTTAGCAAAAACTCATAACACAAGAAATGTTCAGCATGAAGAGACGGTTCTAACCATATAAAGAACTTGACCTATCTCTCTAAGATGAGGGAGAATTTCTCTCCCCCTCTTTTCTGACCTAATTTTTCTACCATTTTCAGAGCTCAAATTCTCTCTACTCAGGCAAAAGAAATGAAAAGTAAAGCTATGTACATGTTCAGGGCTATGAGTAGGACCTTGTTTCTTCACAAACTTAAGACTAAAGATGCCTAATAAGAGAGATACGAATTCAAACTTTTACCTGTGCAGTTGAACTTCTATATGGAGAATGAGAGACTTTCAGTGCAATGTAATGATTGGAAAAGCTTCCTTGAGGTCCAGGGATGCTTTTTCAATGCTTACTTTGTCTTGAACCTTCTTGTATCAAGCTGTAGAACTTCACCTGCAAGTCAAAGATGTGAAAATGGTGGAAGTGGTTAGAGCAACTACAGATCGTGCCTTAGCTTCTGGATAGCTTGCATAGGTTGTAAGGAAGGTAGAGGAACAGGTTTTGATCAAAATGCTTGAAGGGTTTGAGAGATTGCACTCAAACTGCAGGGGCACCCCTGTTTGTGCAGTTTGAGGATGATTCTGAGATGGAGGGTGTATTGGAGGTCAAGAGCTCGTGTGTTAGCTTGGATATATTATGTGTAATGTGTTTGACAACTTTTTTCTTGTGTTTCTATGCTGGTATGAGAGATAGCATAAGTTATGGATGTTACTTCTATGTGAAGCAAGCAAATGTCAACTTGGTTTCTAGGCCAGTACAATGCCTCAATCTATGCTGCACATTTGAGTCTTGATCAGTGGGAAATGTCCATGCCTTTTTGCCTCAAAGATCTGCATTGTACCTCATAGATTTGCAAAGTTGCCATAAAGTAACACTTTACAAGAATGGATAATATGCTTTTTCTAGTTTAGGCTTGATTTTGTGTGTATTGTCCAAATGAGCAAAATAATGCTAGAGCACAAAGGATATGCATTGAATTATTGAGTGAAAATGGGATTAGAGGCCTGCAATGTAGCTTAAGCATGCTGAATTCAAATTTGCCAAGTTTATGAACATGCTTTGATGAAGAACAAAAGTGAATTTTTGCCAACTTGTGAAATTCGAATCTCTCAAGTTATGAGGTTGTTTGATGAGTTCTTGGACATTTTGGAAAGCTTGGAATGTGTACTACAATCCATCTTTGAAATGCAATTTGAAATTCCAAGTGGAAGGGTATGAAAAGTGGCCTTGAAGTAGGGTAGAAAACCTTGTAAAAATAGGTCAAATTTCACTAAGTTAAAAGATGGTTTAGTGCCCTTATTCAAAAAATCATAACTTGAGATACAAGCTTCAAATGAGAAAACTTTGTGAATCAAAGTTGTAGATTATGCAACAAGCTACAACTTTCATGTTTTGATTTTTGTTTGAATCCAAATGGATCATGGTGAAAAGATGGGGCAAAGTTGGGAAAAAATTAGGGTTTTTCATAACTTAGAAAAATTCTAAGTTATGAAAAATTCCATTTTCAAACCCTAATTTGCATTTTGTGATTTCTTGGTGAACAAGTTTCATGATTTGGCATGTTTTGATGAAAAATGAATCTTGACTCTTGATTTTGACCAAAAAGTCAAAGTTTGACTTTTCAGTATACAGTCAAAATTGATCAATTGACTGGGAAATTCAACTATCAATCTTGTGTACTAGGGATCTTTTGAGCTTGATGAACATGTCAAGATAATTCCATGGGGTCCTTGAGTCCATAGGTGAACTTGGTTTGCCATTGGCTAGGTCAAACAGTCAAAAATTGCCTTTGTGCAGTCAAAACCCTAAAAATGACCATTTTGCCCTTTTGGTGATCTGATCAAATTTCTTGTGGAATTGTGATACAAACTTGATCAAATGGTTTATATGAATTCAATATGTTGATGTGGGTCAAATTTCATGAGGTTTGACTGTCAATTGGCCACAGTTGACTTTTTCCCCAATACAGCTGATTTCTAGGTCCACTGTCCAATTGACTGGGAAAAACTTGGAATCAAGACTTGAAACTTGGCATGGGTAAACTTGGGAGTCCAATATGAAGCATGAAAGTCATCTTAGGCATTTTAGGTCAAAACATCTTTAGGCAAACACAAACCCTAATTTGAGTCCACAGTGCAAGGAGAAGCCTTGAGCAGAGGAAACCCTAACTGGATCTTGATCTTCAAAGGTCTTGTGATGAGAAAATGTTGAGGAAATGTTGAGGAAATGGGAGGGCAAATTTTGGGGTACAACAGTTGCCCCTGTTCAATCTTCTTGGACCTGAAGAGTTAGATTGGCAAGTTTGCCTTTCGTGACTCGAGGGTAAAAGGAGATTGGACACTAGAGTGCCCGGAAATTTGCACTCGCATGCTGGAGTCTCAACAATGTGGTGTCGGGAATGGGCTTATAGATGCCATTTGGGAGAGATGGTGGATAGGGAGATGGGCTTTGTAGATGCCATCTGGAAAAGTGACAGAACTTTGTCGGGAATGGGCTTATAGATGCCATTTGGAAGTGTTGATCGCATAAGAGATTCCTTAGCGAGAACTTGTGTATTTAAGAAAGACAGATGTTTTCCTGGCTTGTTACAGGTGTTTGATCTTCAGTCTCCTTATGCAGATATGCCCTGGCTAGATACAGGTATCGAATCTACAATCGGTTGCTCACAGATGTGCCCTGGCTGGATACAGGAGTCGAATCTGGAAATAGTCGTCAATAGATGTGCCCTGGCTGGATACAGGAATCGAATCTTCGAACTCTTCAGACGTGCCCTGGCTAGATACAGGAGTCGAGTCTGGAAATGTGGTCAACAGGTATGCCCTGGCTGGATACAAGAATCGAATCTGGAAATGTTGTAGTTGATAGATGTGCCCTGGCTGGATACAGGAATCGAATCTTCGAACTCTTCAGACGTGCCCTGGCTAGATACAGGAGTCGAGTCTGGAAACTGGTCACTCTCAGATGTGCCCTGGCTAGATACAGGTATCGAATCTGGAATTGTGACAGTTGTAGGTAGTCGTTTTTGAGATTGTCTTTTTCCTGAAAAGGCAAAGACGCAAGTTGTATGCAATGTCATGATGTATGATATGCATGATGTCATGATGTTCAACATTTGATGTTGTATGTGTTTCATCATGTATGTAAGCAAGATGTATGAAAATGTGAAATGTTTATGAGTGTAATTTCATCTTAGGAAAATAAATCCTTGACGAATGGCCGGGAAGCTGCTCTGTGGAAGAGATACTTGGCCGAAGTTTTGATGAGAGGCCCGCTGAGGACTTTAACGATGGATTCCGCTGAGGATAATGATGATAAACTCCGCTGGGGAACCCCAAAGATAAACTCTGCTTGGGAATGGAAGGAACTTTTGCCGAAAACGGTCTTCCGTGGTTTTTTAGCTGAGGATAACCCAGTTATAAGTCCTTGTTAGGAAATAACTCTAAATAAAACTCGGGAGAGACGTTCGTACTTCGCCGGGGATAAGCTCGCAGAATCTACTGGGGATGGGCTTTTAAGACCTGCCGGGGAATGTTGTGCCTTTTTCAGGATCGACGGGGAATCGACTCCTGCTTGGGGAAAGTGCTGCTGAACCTTGTTTTACTCTGCGGGGAGCTAATATGATTTGGCCATATTTTCAGTTGAACCTACCTTGGTGCCTTGGTGGACAAAACAACTAGACCGCATTAGACAACTCCACATTGCCCCTGTCTTTGATGTCACTTGTAATTAATCTCTTTTTTCATATGCAAACATTTATGAATCAGCAATTTAATGTCAAATGCATATACCAAAAATGAACATTGGACGTTCTTCGCAAGACAAAACAGAAAAAGAAAAAACAATGGCAATTTGTATGGACAAGTGAATTTGTATTGATTTAAACTTTGCCTGTGAATATGCGTTTTTTGTACAAGAGGCTGACATCCTAGTAAGAGGACATCGCCAAAAAGTATAGAATTTACAATTTGAAAAAGAAAACAAAACAGCTATGTGAACAATCCCACTGGGTTCCAACTCTGCTATTGCCTTTATGTCTTCGAATGTCTCATCGCTTTGCTGCTTAGTTGAAGATGAAGCCGATTGGTCAATGCCGAAATCTGGAGCCAGATAGTTGATGCCGAATTCCGGACGCGAAGTGATCCAATGAGATATAGTGTTACGCTTTTATCCCTAACTTTTGCCTGGACCGCCCTTTCGGGTTTTCAGTCCACCGGGATACCCTTTTTTGCCCAAGCCGCCCTTTCAGGTTTTCGACTTGCCGGGTGTACAGATTTTTTTCATTTCATCCCTTATTTTTGCCCGAACCCTTTTGGTTCGCCGGGAAGCCCTTATTTTGCCTAGGTATGTCAACCTAGCGGGTCTTTTATTTATGCGTAGTATTTTTTCACTATGTCTGCATTGGCGGGGTGAGGAAGGTCGTCACCATCCATGGTGGTTAGGATCATGGCTCCTCCTGAGAACACACGCTTAACCACAAATGGCCCTTCGTAAGTAGGGGTCCATTTGCCCCGGGGATCACTTTGAGGAAGGATGATGCGTTTGATTACCAGGTCCCCAACTTGATACTCTTGCGGTCTGACTTTCTTGTTAAATGCCCTGATCATCCGTTTCTGATACGTTTGACCGTGACAGATAGCAGTGAGCCTCTTTTCGTCAATCAGATTTAGTTGATCAAGTCGAGTCTGGATCCAATCATCTTCATTCAAGTCTGCATCCTTCATTATCCGAAGAGAGGGTATCTGGATTTCAATCGGCAAGACTGCCTCCATGCCGTAGACCAAGGAGAAAGGAGTTGCCCCGGTTGATGTCCTTGCTGAGGTGCGGTACCCATGAAGAGCGAACGGTAACATCTCGTGCCAATCTTTATAGGTCACTGTCATCTTCTGCACAATTTTCTTGATATTTTTATTGGCTGCCTCTACAGCCCCATTCATCTTCGGCCGATAGGGGGAAGAATTGTGGTGCTGTATCTTGAATTGTTCACAGAGTTCAGTGATCATTTTGTTATTGAGATTGGTACCGTTGTCCGTAATGATTCTTTCCGGGACACCGTACCGACATATCAGATTATGCCGGATGAAACGCGCCACGACGCTCTTGGTTACCGTGGCATACGAAGCTGCCTCAACCCATTTCGTGAAGTAATCGATCGCCACCAAGATGAAACGATGCCCATTGGATGCCGTTGGTCGGATCTCACCGATCATATCGATGCCCCACATTGCGAAAGGCCAAGGTGCCGTTAGGACATTCAAAGGAACTGGAGGGATATGCACCTTGTCAGCATAGATCTGGCACTTATGACAAGTTCGGGAGTGTTGGTAACAATCGGCTTCCATCGTGGACCAGAAATATCCTGCCCGAAGGATTTTCTTAGCCATGGTGTGTCCACTGGAATGGGTCCCAAATGTACCTTCGTGCAGTTCCATCATAATTTTCTCTGCTTCAGCCTTATCCACACAACGTAACAGAGTTGAATCATGATTCCGTTTGTAGAGAATGTCGTTGCTGAGGAAGAATTTTGCAGCAAATCTCCTCATGAACTTCTTATCATTGACAGATGCACCTTCAGGGTATTCCTGGGTTTCCAAGTACCTCTTCACCTCGTGATACCAGGGTTTTTCAGTCACCTTCTCAGCCTCGAGCTCGCAGCAGTATGCCGGTTCATCCAACTTCCAGATTATGATTTGAGGAGCCTCATTGTCCCATTTAACTTTGAACATTGAAGACATCGTGGCTAGTGCGTCCGCTAGCTGATTCTCCTCTCTGGGGAAATGCTCAAAAGTTATCTCTTCAAAGTGAGGGAGCAAGGTCGACACATACTCCTTGTAAGGAATGAGATTCGGGTGTTTCGTATCCCACTCGCCTTTGACCTGATTGATCACGAGAGCGGAATCTCCGAAGACACTTAGAAACTTGATCCTCAAATCGATCGCAGCTTGTAAACCCATGATACATGCCTCATATTCTGCCATGTTGTTGGTGCAGCTGAAACATAATCGGGCGGTGAGTGGAGTATGAGTCCCCTTGGGAGATATGATTACAGCGCCGACGCCGTTACCCAAAGCATTGGAGGCTCCATCAAAATGCATAGACCATCGGGATCCTTCCTCAGGTCCTTCATCCGGTCCAGGTACTTCACAGTCAGTTACCACCATGATGTCTTCGTCCGGAAAATCAAAGTTCAATGATTGATAATCGTCCACAGGTTGGTGTGCCAAATGATCAGCCAGTACACTTCCCTTAATTGCTTTCTGAGTTGTATACTGGATGTCATATTCTGTTAAGATCATTTGCCATCTCGCTATTCTCCCAGACAGAGCGGGCTTTTCAAATATGTATTTGATGGGATCCATCTTTGAAATCAATAAAGTAGTGTGAGTCAGCATATACTGTCTCAGCCGGCGAGCAGCCCATACAAGAGCGCAGCAAGTTTTCTCAAGCAGTGAGTAACGAGACTCACAGTCGGTAAACTTTTTGCTCAAGTAATAAATAGCGTGCTCTTTTCGGCCAGACTCGTCATGCTGCCCCAGCACACACCCCATTGAATTATCAAGCACTGTCAAGTATAGTATCAGAGGTCTTCCTTCCACCGGTGGCATAAGAATAGGTGGCTCTTGGAGATATTCCTTTATTCTTTCAAAGGCGGCCTGACATTCATCATTCCAGCGTACCACTTGATCTTTCTTCAGTAATTTGAAGATTGGCTCACAAGTAGCAGTCAGATGTGAGATGAATCGGGCAATGTAATTCAGTCGTCCTAGGAACCCTCTGACTTCTTTCTCTGTTTTTGGAGTCGGCATCTCTTGTATGGCTTTTACCTTGGCAGGGTCCACCTGAATACCTTTATCACTTACAATGAAACCTAGCAATTTTCCGGACCTCACCCCGAAGGTGCATTTGTTGGGATTCAATCTCAGCTTGTACAACTTGAGTCGGTCAAACAACTTCCTCAGATGATCAAGGTGCTCCTCCTCAGTTTGAGACCTTGCAATCATGTCATCAACGTATACTTCAATCTCATGATGGATCATATCATGAAATAAAGCAACCATGGCACGCTGATAGGTTGCCCCAGCATTTTTCAATCCGAATGGCATGACCTTATAACAGAAGGTTCCCCACTGAGTTACAAATGTAGTCTTCTCCATATCTTCAGGAGCCATCTTGATCTGATTATACCCTGAGAAGCCATCCATGAAGGAGAACACCTTGTGTTGAGCTGTATTATCAACAAGGACATCGATGTGAGGTAGGGGGAAATCATCCTTGGGGCTGGCCCTGTTCAGATCCCTGTAGTCGACACACATTCTGACTTTACCGTCCTTCTTCGGCACTGGCACAACATTGGCAACCCACTGAGGGTAAGAAGTTACTGCAAGGAAACCCGCATCAAACTGTTTCATCACCTCAGCTTTAATCTTCTCAGACATCTCTGGACGCATTCGTCGAACTTTTTGCTTTACTGGAGGGCAATCTTCCTTGGTTGGCAGGTGGTGAACTACAATGTCGGCATCCAAACCGGGCATATCTTCATAGGACCAAGCAAAGATCTCCATGTAATCTTGTAGCATTTGGATCAATCGTTGCTTCACGCTGAGCTCCAGATTGGCACCAATCTTGACCTCTTTCCTATCTGTCTCGGTACCCAAGTTAATTGTCTCCACAGGCTCTTCATGTGGTTGAATAGCCCTCTCTTCCTGTAGTAGCAGTCTTGCGAGTTCACCAGGCACTTCGCAATCATCTTCACCTTCGTCTTCGGCCAAGTTGATCGGATTTTCGAAGTCATAACTGGCGGTAGCAGAGCTGTTACCAGTGAGATCCAGAGTGGATTGAAACCTGTATAAGTGAGTGTGTGTAAATATAGCTGTTTTGCAATATGTATAACACAGAAAGAAAAAGAGCACAAGATTTGAAATGCAACAAACGTCCAATGTTTTGATTAATGATATATGAAAATGTCATACAAAAAGCCCTCACAAATGGAGCTACGATGCCCCGGGTAGGACACCGAGCCAAATAGAGTTTTAACATATTGTTTGTTACAAATTTGGAAATCAAAAGAAATCAATTACTGCGTGACAAATGTGATAGGGGTAAAGTCCTTTGCTGTCCAGTTGCTTGGTCCGTCGCTGGCAGTCGGGTAGATCCAACTATCAAACTCAACTTCCTCCACATCTTCCTCAATAGCGTTCACCCTTGAGCTGGAAATAAACACCGGAGCCTTTCCAATCTTCTCTTTGCGCACTGCCTTCTGAGCCTCTGCAGTAAAGCCTAGCCCAAACTTGTCGTTCTTCTGAGTGAAGTCAGGAAGCTGACCCCAGTGTGCACCATTGCCTTTCTGAACCACAGCCCGGGCATCCCTTAGGGAAACCATCTTCAAGGAATCACTCTCTTCGGCCATTGTCTCCGCAGCTGCGGAAATTGGATGTACCTCCTCGAAATGTTGGAAGGGGGTTTCAATGAACTCCCCGTCCATCTCGATGTATCTGAAGGAATTCAAATGGCTCACCATATACTCCTCTTCTCCTTGCACAGTGACGATCTTCCCTCTGACGGGATACTTCAGCTTCTGGTGCAAGGTGGAGGTCACTGCCCCAGCTTTATGGATCCAAGGTCGACCCAACAAACAAGAGTATGATGGACGTATATCCATCACGTAAAAGGTAGAGTCAAACACTTGAGAGCCCACACGAATAGGGATGTTAACCTCTCCATGAACCATCCTCTTGGAACCGTCAAAGGCCCTGACGATGATATTGCTGGGTTTCAACTCCAGGCCCTCATAATCCAGACGATCTAAAGCCTTTTTCGGAAGAACATTCAAGGAAGAACCAGTGTCCACCAATACATGTGCCAGAGTAGTGCCCCTGCATTCAATGGAGACATGCAGGGCATCATTGTGGTCCCTCCCTTTTGCGGTCAGGTCAGCATCTGAAAAGCCCAAGCCGTTGTCCGCCGTCAGATTCGCTATGCAGTCAGTGAACTGGACTGCAGACGTCTCTTGCGGCACATGGGCCGTCTTGAGAAATGAGATTAATGCCTTAGCGTGAGCCTCGGAGCATAGCAATAGGGAGAGCAGGGAGATCTTGGAGGGTGTATGCCCCAATTGCTCGACAACATTAAAATCACTTTTCTTTATTATTTTCAGAATCTCCTCCATTTCTTGTCGGGAGGCATCAGCATTCACGGGTATTGGTGCCTTCATCCGGGCAGGCTCTTCTTCAATCCCTTTGCCCCGAGCATTTGATGACTCGGCAGCAGGGGACACGATTTGATCAGCAACAGGACTTGGTAAACTTGCAGGTTTTATGAGGAGGGGTTTTCGAATAGCGGGCGGCGCAATGTCAGGCGAGAAGAGCCTGCCACTGCGGGTGACTTTAGCTGGACCGGTGATATCGCAGATACTGGCACCAGCATCAAATTCTTGCTTGATTCCATTTACATATATGTCTGCCCCATAATGCCAGGGGACATCTTTATCAGACACGTAGGAGAGGGGTCCTGGAACAGTAATGATCACAGGCGCAACTGTCAAGATTTGAATAGGCTTCTTTGGGGGAGCCTTGATTGGATTTTTGAAGATGGTAATCACGGACACTTCTTTCATCGGAACCAATTGAACAGCAGTCTTTTTGAATAGAATCTCCTTGCTATCCATTAGGCCTTAGATGCCTAACCTTAGCAAGGGACAATCAGATAGGGAAATAGCACAGAATGGGCAACCTTCGCCGCAACCCGGAAATAAACCGGCCCGCAGTAGGTTCTTCTTAACAGTCCTCAAAGGGGTAACAACTTCATCTACCGAAACAGCGTACACTTCTTCCTCAATGGCATTTACCCTATGCTGGGGCATAGGAGCCGTTACAACATTCGGTCTTTCCGGTGCTTCAAACTGAATTTCTTTTGCGTCAATTAGATCTTGCACTTTGTTTCTCAAGGCCCAACAATCATCAGTAGTGTGCCCGGGACTATCAGAATGATAAGCACACCGGGCATTTGGGTTGTATTTAGGAGACGCAGTGTTGACGACTTTAGGAGCTTCTTTGAGGGTCACCAGGTTGGTGGATAACAGTTGGGGTAAAATTTGAGATAATGTCATACTCAATCGGGTATACTGCCTCTTGGGCCTTTCACTTCTCTGTTGATTGTACTGCTGAGGAGCAGCAACAGGTTTGGAGATGACCAAAGCATTGACGGCTTGGCGACTTTCGGGTTTGACTTGTCTTCTAGGACCATAGACGGCGCTTGCTTCTTTCTTAAATGGCCTCTTCTCAGCACTTGTAGAGGCAGCCTTCTGTATCTTGCCTGACCTGATGCCAGCTTCAATTCTTTCTCCCGTTAATATTAAATCTGTAAATCCAGCGGAGGAGTTACCAACCAAATGATTGAAAAACGGACCAGACAAAGTCCCAAGGAACATATCAACCAGCTCTCTATCAGTCAATGGAGGTTGCACCCTTCCAGCCAAATCTCTCCATTTTTGAGCGTACTCTTTGAACCCTTCACCCGTCCCTAGAGACATACCCTGAAGTTGGGTACGCGTAGGAGCGAGATCAGAATTGTATTGGTATTGTCTGTAAAATGCAGTTGCCAAATCTTCCCAGTGCCGGATGCTAGCTCCGTCCAATTGGTAGAACCATTCAAGTTGTGACCCCGAGAGGCTATCTTGGAAGAAGTGAATCCAGAGGTTCTTATCCGCCGTGTAAGGTTGGATTTTCCTTACATACGACCTCAGATGCAGCTTTGGGCAAGAGACCCCATCATACTTGGCGAAGGCAGGCGCCTTAAACTTGTGTGGAATTACTACTCCGGAAGATAATCCCAAATCTCCGAAATCCAGTCCCGGCACGTTCTGAATTTCCATAGCGCTCAAGCGGTCCTCCAATTGTTTGTATCTGTCAGCAGCAGGTGGGTATTGTTCATCGTTATAGTCCGTCTCGTTGTCGGAGACTGCGGGACTAGGAGCTCCTCCCCCCTGGGGACTGTTTTTCTCAACAGAAGAAGTGGTTGGATCAGCTTCATTGTGGAGTGTGTTCCCAAATCTGCGTCCGGTGTTGAACAATGCAGTCCTCTTTTTCTTCTTCTTCTTCAGGAGTAGAGTCTTCAACTCTTGCTGACCTTGGGCTAGGCTTAGGACCATCTCTTGAAACTGTGCACTTTGGGCCTGAAGGGCCTTGATTGCTTGCTCACTGGATGAGTCTGGATTCATGATGACTGTGCACATAAACAGCGAAGAAAATTAAGCAACCTGTGAAATAGGGTACCTGCTATGCATATGGTGCAATGGAATGCGTATGTATGCAATGCTTTCAAGGATTTAGAATATTCAAAATTTGTTGTAGACAAAAAGGAACGCACATTATATTAATAAGGAGAAATTCGTTAGTACATAAATGCCTCATGGGCCAAATATTACAAAATAACTCCTTAAGATAAAAAAACATTGCGCATCCTCTTTGGCGCGATGTAGGTGTTGAGATTCCTTTCCTCGTGCAGCAGGCGGGTGAGTTCCAGGACCTTCTTTTCACTAGCATGTAGACTGGTTTCAAGAGAATTCCGTTCTTCCTTAAGTTGGATCCAGCTCTTCTGCATCTCTTCCCAGGAGGTGGGCATGTCGGGATGTTGAATGGTGTAGGATGCTTCTCCTTCCAAGACTGGCTCTTTGATTACAGGTAGCATGTGAGGGTAAGGCATTACTAACTTCTGGGAGCGGGCTCGTACCCACTTGAGGTAAGGTTCCAACGGGATGGAGTTCCGGTGCCCCAATGTCTTGCTGTCTATCCTACTTGGCATCCTCCAAGCTCTGATAAATCTCTGACGAAGTCCTTGAGTATCGTTGTCGAAATCGAAAACTATGTCAGGAATTAACATGTCATGAGGGCCATCCTTCCGGGCATAACCAAACTATCTCCAAGCCAGGCATGGGTTGTAGGTGATACCTCCTCTGATTCCAAATAAAGGAACATTAGGGTATTCCCCACAACGATCAATGATAGTGATGTCTTCCCTAGACCTAGGACACCAATGTATATCTGCATGCGTGAGAGTCATTAACCGTTGTGACCATCTCAAACCCCGCTCGTTCTTCAAAACTGATTGCGGAAGATGCGAAATAAACCACCTTCCCAGGAGAGGAGTGCAACACATAAGGACACCCCTTCTTCTCATGGTTCGAGTGTAACATGAGTGAAGGATGTCCCCCAACAGTGTAGGTATAGGATTTCTGGTCATAAAGATCTGGACAGCACTGATATCAATAAGCTGATCTGGATTAGGGAACAACACCAAACCATAGACAAGGAGGGCCATAACTTCTTCAAAAGCTCGTAGGTCAAGAGAGTTCCAACATTCTTGAGCTTTTTCAAACAGAAATCTGGCTAAGAACCCTTTGATACCACTTCTAACTTCCCAATGTCCTTTGAGGTCAGATGTCTGTAAGTGCAAGGCTTTAGCAATCTCTTCAAGCTTGGGATCCTCTTCCGTACCGTTGTAGGGTAGTTGATCAAGGATAGGGACCTTCAGGAGTCGGGAGAACTCTTCCAATGTAGGCACCAACTGATAATCCGGAAAAGTGAAGCAGTGATGTAGAGGGTCAAAGAATTGGAACAGGACCTTTATCAAGTCCTCCTCAATGTTGGTGTTAACCAAGTTGATGAGTCTTCCATGTCTCTCACTGAATGAAGAACCCTCGGGAATCCTGGACAAAAGTTCCTTAAGCTGAGGAGGGATCTTTACAAGGCCAATCTGAATTGTCTTTCTACGAGCAGTTTCCATGTCCTATAAAACAAGAACAAACATGAAGATCCGAAACCCTTGAAATGGTTAGTCAATGCTCATGATGTTTGTATGATGTAATGATGTGATGATTAAATACACCATAAATATTCACAAAGGCAATCAGGGTAAGGCACACAAGTCACACAAACCCTTAGAGTTTAGGCCTGCATGGAGTCTGGGTATTACCCTCTTGAAGCTTGGTGGGCTCAACCTGTCCTATCAAAAGTAACCGGGTTCTAAAGGTCCCAATATCACTGGATTGCTTTCATTGTTCATCGTTTCGATTTAGCCACTGAACTGGCGACCGAAATATTCCAGGAAAGCAACCCTCAATTGAGTGTAGTATCGAGTATCAACCAACCTCGGACTGCACCAAAGTCAGTTATCTCACTACCCTAAAAAGGCCAAGATGGTTCAATTAAGGTTCCTAAGGTCAGTTGATGCTTCACGACACCACGCGGCGGCCCCGTACTCTCCTTGACTGAACTCAAGGGTTACCGGTACACACCAAAGTGCCACATCAACGTAGCAGACTGTTTCAACCATGTCGGTATACCCCGCACAGTTCCCTCACAGCCTTGTTGCTACCTAAAAGGGTTTCCCCAGATCCGGGTTAGGATCTATAAAACTCCGATACAAAGCCCACAAGATGTAAAAGCAAACAAAGCAAGCAATTGAAAACAAAGGTGATCTAAGCCCTAAGGTTACTCCACTTTTAAGACTCTCCCCAGCAGAGTCGCCAGTTCTGTGATACGGTGGGAGAACTGACTTGAGGTTTTGCGTTTGTATTCGCAAATGTTGCGGTTAGCAAGAGTCGCCACCGACTTTTTATTTTATCCTAAGGAAAGGTTAAAAAGCACAGCAAAAACCTTTTGAGATGTTTTCTTGGGTTCGGGGAGTAGATTATAGAAAGGGAAGGTATTAGCACCCTTTCTATCCATGGTTATCCATGGGCTCTTAGTTACTTGCTTAGATCACTTGCCTTTTGTTTTCAATTGTTTTAAATGGTGCTTGAGTGTGTGGGTTTGAAAATGTTTTGAAAAGAGGCCAATGTGGTGGCAACCTTTGTAATGATCCATGTGGGGATGTATACAAAGATGTATGTCTTTTGAAAAAGTTTTCATTTTGTTTTGAAAGTTTTGTTTTGAAAGTTTTGTTTTGAAAATGTAATGATGTGTGGTTTTTGAAATTAGGCAAGTGTTTTGTTTTGCAAGTTGATTCAAGTAACTAAGAGGTTATCTACTCCTAAATTTCTCAAAGGTTTTTTTCATGTTTTAACCCTTTTAACAAGTTTGCACCACCATTGTATTTGGTGGGCAACCTTGTGTTAGGATGTGAAAGGGACAGGCGCGGGTCATCGTTTAGACCATAATTGTAACGACGTTAAATGTCTTTGGGCAATTTCTCTAAGGGACTTGATCATTTGTTTTGTTTGTTTTGAAAAGTTTTATCGAGGGACTATGATCATTCAAACTGTTTGCTTTGCCCAAAGATGTTCAACATACAATATGGCCCATTTATTTGAAGGCAACAAGTGGAATACCCTAGGGGGTGCAAGTGTGATTTGTGTGTTCATTTTCATGCTTGCTTATCTTGTATTAGGTCAAACTATTTTTTTTTTATCGTTTTTCGCATACAAACCCTAATTCTAGCATGTTATTATTAGAAAGCAATAAAGTGCGAAATTAAAATTACTAAGCTATTACACAACCAAATATGGGAAGGGGGGTACAAATGTTCAAATGGGGATATTGACAAGAATTTAAATCTAAATTATTACATCAATTGGATATTTGCATAGTAAATAAATTGCATAATTTAAATGTAAATTAAATAAATATGTGAAAAAAAAGAAAGTTTCTATGTGTATGAGAAAATATTATTTATGTAAAAGAAAAAAGAAAAAATAAAAATGTATTTATTTTTTAGTATTTTGAACTTAGGGTGAAAAAACCCTAATTTTTAAATAAAAGGTATTATTATCTAATTTAATTCTACTATTTATTTATTACTTATAAAAAATAAAATAAAATGAAGTGTATTGTGAAAAAGGTATTTTTTGTATCAAATATTAAATAAAATAAAAAAAAATCAAATGTTTTTATATTTTTGTCTTAAATATATTAATAATCATATATATATATTTATTAAGCCCTAAATATGTATTATACAAAAATAAATATTTGTTTAATATTTTAATAAAATAAATAAAGAGTATTTTTTTTTGTGTGAAATATTTTCAGAAAGTAAATAAAAATAAAAAGTGTATTTACATTATTTTTAACATTTTTATTCTAATAATCATATATATATATTTATGTACAAACTAAACAAATAAACAAATAAATATGCAATAAATGCAAAAAATGATGAAAAAATATTTTTTTTAATTTTTAAATGTCATGAGAAAAATAAACAAAGTCAATAAAAAAAGAAAAGGTCAAAAATATTTAAAAATAAGCAAATGGGCTCAGGGGGGTGTAAACCAAAAAGATGGTGTGAAAAGCAACACAAATCCAGGCCCAGCCCACTTCACTCCTTCTTCAACCTCCAACACAGATTATTTGAAAAAACGCGCGCCATGTTCAGTTCCTTCTAACTCTTGATTCCTGGCTTTTTAGCAAAAACTCATAACACAAGAAATGTTCAGCATGAAGAGACGGTTCTAACCATATAAAGAACTTGACCTATCTCTCTAAGATGAGGGAGAATTTCTCTCCCCCTCTTTTCTGACCTAATTTTTCTACCATTTTCAGAGCTCAAATTCTCTCTACTCAGGCAAAAGAAATGAAAAGTAAAGCTATGTACATGTTCAGGGCTATGAGTAGGACCTTGTTTCTTCACAAACTTAAGACTAAAGATGCCTAATAAGAGAGATACGAATTCAAAATTTTACCTGTGCAGTTGAACTTCTATGTGGAGAATGAGAGACTTTCAGTGCAATGTAATGATTGGAAAAGCTTCCTTGAGGTCCAGGGATGCTTTTTCAATGCTTACTTTGTCTTGAACCTTCTTGTATCAAGCTGTAGAACTTCACCTGCAAGTCAAAGATGTGAAAATGGTGGAAGTGGTTAGAGCAACTACAGATCGTGCCTTAGCTTCTGGATAGCTTGCATAGGTTGTAAGGAAGGTAGAGGAACAGGTTTTGATCAAAATGCTTGAAGGGTTTGAGAGATTGCACTCAAACTGCAGGGGCACCCCTGTTTGTGCAGTTTGAGGATGATTCTGAGATGGAGGGTGTATTGGAGGTCAAGAGCTCGTGTGTTAGCTTGGATATATTATGTGTAATGTGTTTGACAACTTTTTTCTTGTGTTTCTATGCTGGTATGAGAGATAGCATAAGTTATGGATGTTACTTCTATGTGAAGCAAGCAAATGTCAACTTGGTTTCTAGGCCAGTACAATGCCTCAATCTATGCTGCACATTTGAGTCTTGATCAGTGGGAAATGTCCATGCCTTTTTGCCTCAAAGATCTGCATTGTACCTCATAGATTTGCAAAGTTGCCATAAAGTAACACTTTACAAGAATGGATAATATGCTTTTTCTAGTTTAGGCTTGATTTTGTGTGTATTGTCCAAATGAGCAAAATAATGCTAGAGCACAAAGGATATGCATTGAATTATTGAGTGAAAATGGGATTAGAGGCCTGCAATGTAGCTTAAGCATGCTGAATTCAAATTTGCCAAGTTTATGAACATGCTTTGATGAAGAACAAAAGTGAATTTTTGCCAACTTGTGAAATTCGAATCTCTCAAGTTATGAGGTTGTTTGATGAGTTCTTGGACATTTTGGAAAGCTTGGAATGTGTACTACAATCCATCTTTGAAATGCAATTTGAAATTCCAAGTGGAAGGGTATGAAAAGTGGCCTTGAAGTAGGGTAGAAAACCTTGTAAAAATAGGTCAAATTTCACTAAGTTAAAAGATGGTTTAGTGCCCTTATTCAAAAAATCATAACTTGAGATACAAGCTTCAAATGAGAAAACTTTGTGAATCAAAGTTGTAGATTATGCAACAAGCTACAACTTTCATGTTTTGATTTTTGTTTGAATCCAAATGGATCATGGTGAAAAGATGGGGCAAAGTTGGGAAAAAATTAGGGTTTTTCATAACTTAGAAAAATTCTAAGTTATGAAAAATTCCATTTTCAAACCCTAATTTGCATTTTGTGATTTCTTGGTGAACAAGTTTCATGATTTGGCATGTTTTGATGAAAAATGAATCTTGACTCTTGATTTTGACCAAAAAGTCAAAGTTTGACTTTTCAGTATACAGTCAAAATTGATCAATTGACTGGGAAATTCAACTATCAATCTTGTGTACTAGGGATCTTTTGAGCTTGATGAACATGTCAAGATAATTCCATGGGGTCCTTTAGTCCATAGGTGAACTTGGTTTGCCATTGGCTAGGTCAAACAGTCAAAAATTGCCTTTGTGCAGTCAAAACCCTAAAAATGACCATTTTGCCCTTTTGGTGATCTGATCAAATTTCTTGTGGAATTGTGATCCAAACTTGATCAAATGGTTTATATGAATTCAATATGTTGATGTGGGTCAAATTTCATGAGGTTTGACTGTCAATTGGCCACAGTTGACTTTTTCCCCAATACAGCTGATTTCTAGGTCCACTGTCCAATTGACTGGGAAAAACTTGGAATCAAGACTTGAAACTTGGCATGGGTAAACTTGGGAGTCCAATATGAAGCATGAAAGTCATCTTAGGCATTTTAGGTCAAAACATCTTTAGGCAAACACAAACCCTAATTTGAGTCCACAGTGCAAGGAGAAGCCTTGAGCAGAGGAAACCCTAACTGGATCTTGATCTTCAAAGGTCTTGTGATGAGAAAATGTTGAGGAAATGTTGAGGAAATGGGAGGGAAAATTTTGGGGTACAACAGGCCTGAGGGGGGGGGGGGGTGAGAAACCCAAAAGTAGGGTGCAGGCTGGAATTTGTCAAGGCCCAGATCTGGTGGCCCACAGCTTGTGTGAGATCCAATGTTGCTAGATCCTGAGGGTTCACCATGGAGAAGCGTTTCCAGGGACGCTGGATTTGATACTATAATGATTTGATGGATGATATCTGATGACGCATGGTAAGCGTTAATGGCCTGGCTGCACTAGATCTGGAGAAAATTCATTAGAAAAAAATAACGTTCAAGACCTGGGAATCGAACCCAGGTCTCCCACTTCATGCACGTGTCCCTTCTACCACCAAGCCAAACTGTTTATTCATTATATAAACTAAACATAAAATAATATATTTGAATAATGGTCAGACTTTTTCTTTTTTTGAAAACGCGCGCCATTTCAAAATGGCCAACCAGGATGTGCCACGCTTTCGTCTTCCCCAACCCTCTGTCGTGTTAGCCTATGGACCTTTACCTACAGTCAGTGTCCATCACTAAATCACCTGTAAATTTCCAAAATCTACATCAAGCAATATAAATTCAGTTTAACACCATGGATCAACTGGGTTTGATCTCCTGAGCATGGCGGTGCTCCTCTTTTGGCCTAATTTTACCTGTATCTGAAAACCCTAAATCAGAGGTAAAAACCCTAACAATGGCATATTGCCATACGTGCATCAAAACAAGCAATTAACGATTCAAACATGTTCTAATCATTCATAAAAACAAGAATGCATGATCCAAATCTATTTATAATGCACGTATGACCATAATCGTTTTCAAAAAAATAAAGACAACTTGTGACTGTGTTGGGCACGATTCTTGGAGCTTTGGCGCTTGGGAGTGATGCAGATAGCTTCAGAATGCCTCCAGGGATTGATTGCAAGCTTCAGAATACCTTGAATCCTTCTGTAATTCAAAATTCGATTAACACTTTTTCTTAAAAATTTGGAGTTTTGAATGTCAGTTTCATGCAGCCAACCCTTGTTCTTTTTGTCTGGCCATGTTATGTTTATATATCTGGACGTATTAGGGCAACAAAAATGGATCGAATCTTGAAGATTTGTGTAGAAAAGATTTGATTTGCATTTGGAATTTTATGTTTCTAATTTTGGCCAAAACTTGCTCATCTCTCTCCAATCAGCCTTTACACGAGTTTTTAGATTCAATCTTCTGATTTTAGGCTCATGATCTGATCATAAAACCAATCTTTGGATTTAATTCATCATTTTACTATTTTATTTGATTTATTAAGATTTAAATGAATAAAAATTCAAATAAATTAAAAAAAATCTCATAAAAATAAAATAATGGATTTAAATGTCTTGCATAAGTCCCTAGATATGTTTGGAATCCAAAACCCACGCCCATTAGTTCAAAATAACCCATGTTGCTCACATTGCCTTTTGTGCATTTTCATAAAATTGGTCAACTTTAGCAATGCATATCTTTCTCAATTTTAACCCTAAGAGAGTGTTCTTGGACTTTTTAGAGAGCTTAGGATGTCCTCCAAACAACCCTTTTGGTTTAATCTCAATTGGATCTTGCATGTTCACGTAAGGAGCTTTGACCCAAAAGGTGTTTTTGTTGACTTTTTGAAAGGACCTATAATGTATGAGCTTGTATCTTTCCAATGGTGCGTTTCTTGAACTTGAGGGCTTAATAGAAGTTGTAGGGAATTGGATTCTTTTCAAAATGAGCCTTGGTGGAAAACTTTCTGATAAAGTATGAGAAAGTTATGCTTGGTCAAAGTTTGGTTGACTTTTCCTATAGAAACCCTAATTTTCCATTTTTGACTTTTGATGAGTTAGGAGCATTTCTTGAGGAATCATGATCAAACCTTGACCAAATGATGGATATTACTTCAAAATGTTGATGTTGACCAAAAATCTTGAAGTTTGACTGTATTTGGGCCACAATTGACTTTTGACCTAGTATAGTTGATTTTCAGGCATTTGAGCAGTCGACTGAGCAAATTTGTTGTTCAAGGCATGAAATTTGGAATGGATGATCTTGAGGACATATTATGACAATGGAGAACATTTGGGATCCTTGGGATTCGCACATCTTTCTTAAAATTAAAACCCTAGTTTGAGGTTTATTGCCTTAGGAGGAGAATTTGCCTAGTCAATTCTTAGTCATCCTTGAGCAATTGAGGACCTTTAGAGGCATATCTTAAGTGAAAATGGGAGGGCAAATTTTAGGGTACAACAGCCGGGATGCCCTTATTTTTTTCTAGGTATGTCAACCTAGCGGGTTGTTTTATGCATAGTATTTTTTTAACTATGTCCGCGTTCACAGGATGTGGGAAGTCTTTGTCGTCCATAGTAGTCAACATCATGGCTCTGATAGAGAACACTTTCTTAACAACGAATGGCCCTTCATAAGTGGGAGTCCATTTTCCCCTGGGATCGCCTTATGGAAGAATGATTTGCTTTATTACTAAGTCGCCAGTCTGATACACTCGAGGCTTGATCTTTTTATTGAAAGCCGTGACCATACGTTTTTGATACATTTGACCATGACAAACAACAACCAGTCTCTTCTCATCAATTAAGTTCAATTGATCCAACCTTGTCTGAATCTGTTTATCTTTGCCTATATCCGCTTCTTTCATAATCCTTAGGGAAGGAATCTGAACTTCGAAATCCAAGACATCTTCCATGCCATAGACCAAAGAGAAAGGAGTTTCTCCAATTGACGTTCGTGCCAAACTACGGTAGCCATGGAGATAAAATGGTAGCATCTCATTACAGTCTTTGTAGGTTACTACCATCTTTTGCACAATCTTCTTGATATTTTTATTGTCATCTTCCACTACGCCATTGATCTTAGGCATGTATGGAGAAGAATTATGATGTTTGATTTTGAACTGAGTGCAGAGTTCCATAATCTTAGTATTATTGAGATTGGTTCCATTCTTAGTGATGATCCTTTTGGGGATACCATAACGGTAGATGAGGTTATGCTTGATAAGCCGAGCTACAACGTTCTTTGTTACTGAGGGATATGAGGCAGCTTCGACCCATTTGGTGAAGTAGTCAATGGCAACGAGGATGAAAGGATGTCCATTAGAGGCAGTGGGTTTGATTTATCCAATCATGTTGATGCATGTGATACGGTGGCAGAACCAGACTGTTTTGAGAAAATGCTGGTTTGTGTTTTGCATTTGTGTTTGCAAAATGTCGCGGTAAGCAAGAGTCGCCACCGACTTTTATTTTATCCAACTAGAAAGGAAAAAAGCACAAAAAAATTCCTTTTTTGAGATTTTGAGTACGGGGGTAGATTATAGAAAGGGAAGGTATTTGCGCCCTTTCTATACGTAGTTTTCTACGGGCTCTTAGGTACTTACTCATCATTTTAAAAATTGCTTCCACTGTTTATGTGTTTTGAAAAGTTTTTTGTTTTACTTTGTTTTAACCCTTGTATCAGTCCTCAAGAGTATTACAAAGTTTTTTTGAAAACTTTGTTTGAAAAGAGTGTAAGTGTGAAAGAGTTTGTTTTTTGAGAAAGTACCTACTAGCATCTACCTACTCGAAAAAAGATTGTTTCTGTTCTTGTTTCCTTTAAACAGCGCTATCCCACTATTAAAGAGTAGGTAGTACCGTCGTTGGAGTTGTAAGGGTCAATTCGTAAGGGACGTACGATTACTAAAGCAATGTTAGGACGTCTTAGTGATAACCCCAATGTCTTAAGATCATATTCGAGGCAACATTTCCGAGGCAACCTTTCCGAACGGGACATTTGATCTTTGTTTAGACAAGAGGGCAACCACTAAGACACCCTATACTTAATGACCGTTTACCGAAGGCAACCAAAGTGAGAGTATACCCTAGGAGTGCACATGTGCGAGTGATTTTATTTCAGTTATTATCTTTGCACATTAGGGTTTGCTAACCATTTTAAATTAACATACAGTCTTGTCATGCAATCCTATTATCATACATCTAACAGTTAATATTTGCGAGAATAAAAATGCGAGAAATAAAACTACGCTATTACAAGGCTTCGGGGTAGGGGATTACATAGCCAAAAAAACGTGTAAAAAGATAAATAAAAGAAAATCCTAATTAAACTATTACATACCATGAGCAGTTACATTAATATCGCAAAAATAAAAAAATGCGTGCGATGAATTAAGAACGAGAGAAAGTAGGGTTTTCACCCCGTCTAAACCTAATTAAAATCATTTTTTTGTTGTTTTTGATTGTTTTGGGAAAAATAGTGTTTAATTTAATAAATAAAGAAACCTAATGACTAATTAATTTTATTTAAGAAAAATAATTAAATTAACTATTTTTGTATTTTTTGTTTTGTGAAAAGAAATAAAAAAATTAAATCAAGAACAAACCCTAATTTTTTTTCTAATTTGATTTTAATTATTTACAACAAAGTGTGAATTACCCTAAAATTAAATTTAACTAATGTTAAATTAAGTTTGATAAAAATAAAACCTAATTCTAAATTTGTGAAAAAATTGATTTTATGACTTTTTGTAAAAAAAGGAATTAATTTTGTGTTAGAAAATAATTTAAACAAAATAAGTAAATAAAAGAAATATAAGAAAATAAAGAAAATGGGCCTGGTAGCTTTCAGCAAGGGGGGTGTCGTTGGAAATTCTTGGCCCAATAACTTCTGGCTTCTTTGACTTTCCATGATCTCATGCGCTTGATTGACTAGGGTGTATTGTGGACCTCCATATGAGAGGCGTTGGATCTGGCATGCTGGAGATCTGGTGGTTGAAGGCTGATGGCGTATGGTGGTATAGCCAATTGTACTTATAAAGAAAAACCCCAAAAATGAACCAAGAACCCTAACTATGGCATCTTGTTGTATAGCCAATAAAAATGCAATTGGATATTACCATTAGATTGCAAACACCATAAGGATTAAGAATATGTCCATAAAACATGCTAACAATGCCAGAATTATGATATACGATTTCAAAAAGACATGGAAGTTGTGGGGAACTTACAGCGCGTTTCTGGGCACGAGAATGCTTGCTAATGATTGTAATGGGATCCTAGAACGTCCAGGAAGTGATTTGTGTGACTGGAATGGCTTGAGGAAGCCTGGAACTGAGAAAACAGTTTGCAAATTTTCTTGATTTTTTTGAAAGTTGCTTTCACCTTTGCACGCCTCCAATCCTTTTGCTTTTGGTCTGTACTTGTTCTATATGTACCCTAGAATGAATTATGTTACAAACTTTCTTCAAATCTTTTTCAATTAAGATGATTGAATCATGATTTAATCCTTATGGAAATCTTTCCAAATCAAGCCAAATCCAATATTTTTGTGTCCAAATGAAGCTTGCACGATTTGATTCTCTTTCCAGCTGTATAAGAGGCCTAAACATGCACAAAATCTCAAGCTTTGATTAGTTTTGATATTTTCATGATTTTATTTGATTTAATTGAAATAAAATCAAAATAAATGAAAAAAATAAAATAATGACAAGTGGGAAGGATCATGGGTCGTGGATCATGTTACAAACTCAATGCAAGCATAAAAAGTTGGGCCCATTTGACAAAAATTGCAATTTTAGGCACATTTTACTTTTGACAATTTTGCAAAAAGGGTCAACTTCACCAATGCATAACTCCTTCAATTTTGACCCTAGAGATGTGTTCTTAGACTTTTTAGAAAGCTTAAGATGTTATCTAAGCAAACCGTTTGGTCTCATATCAGTTGAGTCTTCCATGTTCACGTTTGAAGCTTTGACAAAAAAGGTGTTTATGTTTACCTTTCAAAATGACCTATAATGTCCAAATTTATATCTTCTTGTGAGTGCATATTTTGAACTTGGGAGATGAAGATGAATTGTAAGGAATTACATCCTATTCAAAATTAGATTTGGATGGGTCATTTTTGATAAAGTATGAGAAAGTTATGCTTGGTCAAAGTTGAGTTGACTTTTCTTGCAAAACCCTAATTTAGCAACTTTTGGGTTATGATGAATTGTGAGCAATCCTTGATGAATCATGATCAACCATTGATCAAATGATGAATAATACTTAAAAATGAGTATGTTGACCAAAAATCTTAAAGTTTGACTGTGTGTAGGACACAGTTGACTTTTGCCCTAGCATAGTCGATTTTCAGGCCTTTGAGCAATTGACTGAGCAAAATTTCTATGCAAGGCTTGAAACTTGACATGGATGATCTTGTGGACATATTAGGACAATGGTGAGAATTTGGGATCCTTTGGACTCAAACATATTGATGCAAATTGAAACCCTAATTTGAGATAGACTGCCTTAGGAGAGAGTTTGTTTGGTCAACCCTTGGACTTCCTTGAGTAATTTGAGGACCTTACTTGGAATGTATTGAGAAATATGGGAGGGAAAATTTTAGGGTACAACAGCTGCCCCTGTTCAATCTTCTTAAACCTGAGGATGTAGATTGGCTTGTTTGCCTTTCGTGATCTGAAGGTGGAAGATGATTGAACACTAGAGTGCCCAGAAATTTGCACTTGCATGAAGTGGTACTCGTCTTGCGATGTCGGGAATGGGCTTATAGATTCCATTTAAAGGTTGATGTCGGAATATGGGCTTAAAGATGCCATCAGAAGAAGTGTCGATTACGTAAGAGATTCCTTTGCGAGATTCCGTATACCTGTTGTCGAGGAGGACTACGCTGGGGAGTGCTAGTCTCTGACTTGGAAAAATTAGAATTTTAGGAGCTTTAGTCATCTGTTATTCTACTGGGGAACCACCTCTTGGTCGAAGAGGTGCAAATGAACTGCTATTTGGTCGTGCTCCAGGCTTCACAGTGATTTTCTGAGGAAAATAAGATCGTCTGCTATCTGGTCGTGCTCCAGGCTTCACAATGACTTACTGGAGGGATGAGATTAAACTTGCTATCTGGTCGTAATCTAGGCTTCGCAATTTCTCACTTCTTATCTGGTCGTGCTCCAGGCTTCAGAAGTAATTAAGTTGTTATTCGGTCGTATCCTGGCTTTAACTTGAGTTTAAGGCATACTAATATTCGGTCGACTTCGGGCTTCTTAGTGATTGGCCGGGTAAACTACTATTTGGTCGAACTCCAAGCTTCGCAGTACCTTATACTGTTATCTGGTCGTATCCCAGGCTTCAGTATCCTTTGCCGCTATCTGGTCGTAATCCAGGCTTCACGGTGTCTTATACCATTATCTGGTCGTGTCCAGGCTTCATGGTATCTTGTATTACTATCTGGTCGATTTCCAGGCTTCACAATACTTTGTTGAGGGATTAAGCTATTTTCCGGTCGATTTCCGGGCTTCATAGTTGGTGTTTATGACATACCACTATCTGGTCGATTCTAGGCTTCATGGTGTCTTAGACTGCTATCTGGTTGATTTCTAGGCTTCACAGTAGCTTGCTGGGGATTCAACTATTTTCCGGTCGATTTCCGGGGTTCATAGCTTTGAATTCGGGATATACCACTATCTGGTAGATTCCAGGCTTCATGGTGTTTTGGATAAATCAAGATATTATTCGGTCGAATCCGGGCTTCATAACTTGAACTGGAACAGAAATCTTGGCATTGATTGACTGAACCAGAGAAAACTTGTGAGAATTTGATTGTATCTTTCCCTGAAAGGTAAAGAATTAGTCGTATGTAATGTCATGATGTATGAAATGTATTGAGTAATGATGTTCTCAAAATAAATGAGATTGTGTTGTATGATGCGTATGCGCATGCCATGATGTATGGATATGCAATGTTCTGGTGACATTCTCTAGCTGGGGAACATAAATCCTGGACTGCTGTTGAAGAATTCAAGGAGTTGAGTTCTTCGCGCTCGCTGGGGATAACGACCGAAGATGATTAGCCGGAGACTTGCGTCCGTTCTGTTTGAGAATATTCACCCGGGAGAGACTCTGCTGGAGAATAAATTGGCGAGAGAATGACTCTGTGGGGAAAAGAAATACTCTGCTAGAAGATCTGCTTATTTGGAGAAACAATCTCAGATGGGGATGAATTACCATTGCTGGTGATAATGAACCTTGTCGGGGATTGAATTTCTTCCTGTGGAAGAAATAAACTCCACTGATGGTGAACTTCTATTGTTGGTGATATATAAACTCTGCTTGGGGAGAATTTTGCCGACTCATTCACGATTATGAACCTCGGCTGGGGAGAGCTAGCACCACTGTCTTCGGATACTTCTTACTCTGCGGGGAATGTATGTACCTTTAGTCATATTCTCCAGCTGGGTCTATCCCTGTACCTGGTGGATAGAGCAACTGTAAGGTTTGGACATTTCTTGTTTTCCCCTGTTCCTGGAATTACGAGTAATTGTCTTTTGTTTCGCATGTAAATATTCATGAGCAGCAATTATTGTCAAATGCATATATCAAAAATGAACCATTGGACGTCCTTGCAAACAAAACAGAAAAAGAAAAAAAAATTTGAAATTTATTGAGAAAATGAATTGTATTGATTTTGAAGTTATCCTGTAATAGGTGTTTTGTACAAAGAGGCTGACGTCCTAGTAAGAGAACACCGCCGAGGAAATTATACATTTTGTGAAAAAGAAATAAAAACAGCTATGTGAAACAATCCCACTGGGTTCCAACTCTGCTATTGCCCTTATATCTTCGATTGTCTCATCACTTTGCTACTTGGTTGAAGGTAGATCAGATTGATTGGTGTCGTCTGAGCTTGATAGTCGATACCGAGGTCTGGTTGCAAGATGATCCAATGAGACATAGTGTTACACTTTGATCCCTAATTTTTGCCTGGACCGCCCTTTCAGGTTTTCAGTCCACCGGGATTCCCTTTTTTGCCCAAGCCGCCTTTTCAGGTTTTCGACTTGTCGGGTGTACAATTTTTTATATTTTATTTTCATCCCTTACTTTTGCCCGAACCCTTTTGGTTCACTGGGAAGCCCTTATTTTTGCCTAGGTTAGTCGACCTAGCGGGTCTTTGATCATGCGTAGTATTTTTTTACTATGTTTGCATTGACGAGGTGAGGAAGGTCATCACCATCCATGCTGGTTAGAATCATAGCTCCTCCCGAGAAAATATTCTTAACCACAAATGGCCCTTCGCACGTAGGGGTCCATTTGCCCCTGGGATCACCTTGTGGCAGTATGATGCATTTGATTACCAGATCCCCGACTTGATATTCTTGGCGTCTGAATTTTTTGTTAAATGCCTTGATCATTCGCTTCTGGTACGTCTGACCATGACAAATAGCAGTAAGTCTTTTTTTTGTCGATTAGGTTCAACTGATCAAGTAGGGTCTGAATCCAGTCGTCTTCGCTCAAGCATGCATCCTTCATAATCTGGAGAGAGGGTATCTGGACTTCAATGGGCAAGACTGCCTCCATGCCATACACCAGAGAATAGGGTGTTGCCCCTGTTGATGTTCGTGCTGAGGTATGATACCCATGAAGAGCGAATGGTAACATCTCATGCCAGTCTTTCTATGTCACCGTCATCTTCTGCACAATCTTCTTGATGTTCTTATTAGCCGCTTCAACAGCCCCATTCATCTTCGGCCGGTAGGGAGAAGAGTTATGATGCTGAATCTTGAACTGTTTGTAGAGCTCGATGATCATCGTATTGTTGAGATTTGTACCATTGTCCGTAATGATCCTCTCTGGTACACCATATCGACAGATCAAATTATGTCGGATAAACCGCGCCACGACGTTCTTGGTTACTGTAGCAAAGGAAGTTTCCTCAACCCACTTCGTAAAATAATCAATAGCTACCAGAATGAAACGATTCCCGTTAGACGCAGTAGGTATGATCTCGCTGATCATATCGATGCCCCACATTGCAAAAGGCCAAGGAGCTGTCAAAACATTCAGAGGAACTGGAGGTACGTGCACCTTATCAGCATAGACTTGGCACTTATGACAGGTCTGAGAATGCTGATAACAATAGGCTTCCATAGTGGACCAATAATATCCTGCCCGTTGGATTTTCTTTGCCATGGTATGTCCACTGGAATGAGTTCCGAAGGTACCTTCATGCAACTCTGCCATGATCCTTTCTGCCTCGCTTTTGTCCATACATCGCAGTAAGGTTGAATCATGGTTACGCTTATAGAGAATCCCATTACTGATGAAGAACTTTGTAGCGAACCTTCTCAAGAACTTCTTGTCATTAATAGATGCACCCTCGGGGTACTCCTGAGTCTCAAGGTACCTCTTTACCTCGTGGAACCAGGGTTTATCTGCTACCTCTTCAGTCTCAATGTCACAGCAATGTGCGGGTTCGTCCAACCTCTCAATGGTAATCTGTGGAGCTTCATTGTCCCACCTGACTTTGAACATAGAAGACATGGTGGCTAGCGCGTCCACTAACTGGTTCTCCTCTCTGGGTAAATGTTCAAAGGTTATCTCCTCAAAGTGCGGAAGCAATGTCAGTACATACTCCTTGTAAGGAATAAGATTTGGGTGCTTCATATCCCACTCGCCTTTGATCTGACTGATCACTAGAGCCGAATCTCCGAATACACTCAAAAACTTAATCCTTAGGTCAATAGCATCTCGAAGGCCCATGATGCACGCTTCATATTCCGCCATATTGTTGGTGCAGTTAAAACATAATCGGGCGGTGAATGGAGTATGACAGCCCTCAGGAGATATAATTACAACACCGATGCCATTACCCAACGCGTTAGAGGCTCCATCAAAATACATAGACCATCGGGATCCTTCCTCGGGTCCTTCATCTGGTCCAGGTTCTTCAAAATCTGTTACCAACATGATGTTCTCATCCGGGAACTCGAAATTCATGGATTGGTAGTCATCCACGGCCTGATGCGCCAAATGATCTACCAATACACTCCCCTTGATTGCTTTTTGGGTTGTGTATTGGATGTCATACTCGGTTAAGATCATCTGCCATCTTGCTATTCTTCCGGACAAGGAAGGCTTCTCGAAGATATACTTGATTGGGTCCATCTTTGATATCAATAAGGTGGTGTGAGTCAGCATATACTGTCTCAGCCGGCGAGCAGCCCATGCCAAAGCGCAGCAAGTTTTCTCGAGCAGTGAGTATCGGGTCTCATAGTCGGTAAACTTTTTTCTAAGGTAGTAAATAACATGCTCTTTTAGGTCAGACTCGTCATGCTGCCCCAGCATGCACCCCATTGAATTATCCAGTACCGTCAAGTATAAGATCAAAGGTCTTCCTTCAACTGGAGGCATCAGGATAGGTGGCTCTTGTAGGTATTCCTTGATTCTTTCGAAAGCGGTCTGACATTCATCATTCCATTTTACCACTTGATCTTTCTTCAGCAGCTTGAAGATTGGCTCACAAGTAGCTGTCAGATATGAAATGAATCGGGCGATGTAGTTCAGGCGTCCCAAAAAGCCTCTAACTTCTTTTTCTGTGCGGGGTGCTGGCATCTCTTGTATAGATTTCACCTTTGCAGGATCCACCTGAATACCTTTATCTCTAACGACGAAACCCAGTAGCTTACCAGACCTTACCCCGAAGGTGCACTTGTTCGGGTTCAACCTTAGCTTGTACATCTTCAACCTGTCGAACAATTTCTGGAGATGGTCAAGGTGTTCTTCCTCAGTCTGGGACCTTGTAATCATGTCATTAACATAAACCTCAATCTCATGGTGAATCATGTCATGGAACAGAGCTACCATAGCTCGCTGATAAGTTGCCCCAACATTCTTCAACCCAAAAGGCATCACCTTGTAGCAGAAGGTGCCCCACTGTGTAACGAAAGTTATCTTTTCCATGTCTTCAAAAGCCATCTTGATCTGGTTGTAACCAGAAAACCCATCCATGAAGGAGAAGATCTTATGTCGCGCGGTGTTGTCGACCAGAACATTGATGTGAGGAAGCGGGAAAACATCTTTGGGGCTCGCCCTGTTCAGATCTCTATAGTCCACACACATCCGTACCTTACCATCCTTCTTAGGAACAGGAACAATGTTGGCGATCCACTGTGGGTAAGAAGTGACAACTAGAAATCCGGTGTCAAACTATTTCATGACCTCAGCTTTGATTTTCTCAGACATCTCAGGGCGCATACGACGAACCTCCTGCTTTACCGGAGGGCAGTCTTCCTTAGTCGGCAGGCGGTGTACCACAATATTTGTGTCCAAACTAGGCATATCTTCGTAGGACCAAGCGAAGATCTCAACATAGTCGCGCAGCGTCCGTATCAATCATTTCTTGACACTAGGCTCTAAATCCGCACCTATCTTGACCTCTTTCCTGTCTTCCTTGGTACCCAAATTCACTGATTCAACAGGCTCTTCATGCGGATGTATGGCCCTTTCTTCCTGTAGTAACAGTCTAGCAAGTTCTCCGGGCACCTCGCAATCATCCTCACCTTCGTCCTTGGCTTGGTTGATCAGATTTTCGAAGTCATAACTGAAAATAGCAGGATTGTTTTCAATGGGATCCAAAGTGAATATGGATCTGCAGTTTGATACGTGAGTGTGTGTAAGAGCATAGTTGTATTGATAAAACAAAGGCAGAAAAGAAAAACAGAGAGCACAAAATTTGTATGCAAAGAACGTCCAATGCTTCATTGATGATATATGAGATGACATATAATAACCCTCACAGATAGAACCATTGTGCCTCGGGTAAGACACAAGGCTATAAAGTCTCAAACTGTTTATTACAACTCTTAAAACAAAACTCAATTACTGTGAAATAAAGGAAACAGGTATGAAGTCTTTCGCCGTCCAGTTGTTCAATCCACCATTGGTTGTCGGGTAGATCCAACTATCGATATCTGAATCTTCTTCATTGTCCTCCACTACATTAACTTCTGGATTACTGATATGCAGAGGAGGTCTTCCAATCCGCGCGCGCCTAACAACCCTTTGAGCCCCTGTAGTAAAGCCCAAACCAAACTTGTCAGTCTTGTGTGTGAAATCAGGGAGCTGACCCCAATTTGCACACCCACCTTTTTCAATTACAACCCTGGCATCCTTGAGGGAAGCCATCTTCATCGGAGGTTTGTCAGCAACCACTTCAGTTGACGCCAAAATCTGAGGGACTTCTTCAAAGTTTTGACACGGGGTTTTGATGAACTCCCCATCCATCTCCACATAGTGAAAGGAATTAAGATGACTCACCATATACTCCTCTTCTCCTCATACCATGACAATCTTCCCCTTTACTAGATATTTCAACATTTGATGGAGCGTAGAAGTCACCGCCCCCGCCTTATGAATCCAAGGGCGACCCAGCAAGCAAGAATATGATGGCCGGATATCCATCACATAGAAAGTAGATGCAAAAGTCTGAGAGCCAACTTTAACCGGGACGTCCACCTCCCCGTGCACCATCCTTTTTGACCCATCGAAAGCCCTGACCACAATATTGCTCGGCTTTAGAATCAAACCTTCACAATCCTGACTGTCTAATGCTTTCTTTGGAAAAACATTCAAAGAGGACCTGGTATCCACCAGTACATGGGCCATAGTAGTGCCCCTGCACTCGATCGATACGTGCAGAGCGTCATTATGATTTCTTCCTTTAGCAGTCAGATATGCGTCTGAGAAACCCAGCCCATTGTCGGCAGTCAAACTAGCTACACAGTCTTTGAATTGATTGGCCGAAGTTTCCTATGGCACATGCGTAGTTTTGAGGAAAGTAATTAAAGCCTTTGAATGGGATTCAGAACACAACAACAAGGATAACATGGATATTTTTGAAGGGGTCTGCCCCAGCTGCTCAACTACGTTGTAGTCGCTCTTCTTGAAAATCTTCAGAATTTCCTCTATCTCATGCTTAGAGGTTTCCACAATGATCTTCTTAGGTGCCTCCGTCCGGGCAGGCTCACCTATGATTTCTTTGCCCCGAGTCCCAGATGGCTCGACGACAGAGGTGATAACTGGAATAGGCACTGGGATGGTAGCTGATGTACTAGCAGATGGAATGACAACAGGTTTATGGACAGTCGGAGAGGAAATCTCGGGAGAAAAAAGTCTTCCACTCCTGGTGACCTTACTAGCCCTGACAATATTGCTTACATCAGCGTCAACTTCCTCAATTTTTAAGTCTTGCTTAACTCCATGGTAATACACATCTGCACCGTAGTGCCAAGGGACAGCCTTATCCGAAGTGTATGGGATAGGACCAGGGACAATAATTATTAACGGAGCAACTTTTGGGACTGATGTAATCCTAACAGGCTTTCTCGAGGAAGCCTTGGAAGGATTGGCGGATATGGTTATGATGGCAACATCTTCAATTGGAACTAACAGAATCATAGTCTTTTGGAACAGGATCTCTTTGTTATCCATCAGGCGCTGAACACCTGATTTCAATAAGTGGCAACCAGCAGGTAGAATTGAACACAAGTGGCAACTTTCGCCACAGCCCGGAAATAAACTGGCCAATAATAGATTCTTCTTAACTGTCATCAAAGGAGTAGAAACTTCATCCATGGAGGTCACAAATAAATCATCGTCTATAGCATTTACTCCATGACCGTGTTTAGGCATGGGAGCAGTCATGACGTTGGGCTTCTCTGGAGCGTCAAATTCAATCTCTTTGGCTTCGATCAAGTCTTTCACCTTATTCTTCAAGGCCCAACAATTATTTGTATCATGACCTGGGCCATCGGAGTGGTAGGCGCAACGGGCATTCGGGTTATATAGTGGAGATGTGATGTTGGGATTCTTCGGGGCTTCCCTCAGAGTTACCAGGTTGGTCTTCAATAATTATGGTAGAATTTGAGACAAGGTCATATTGAGCCGAGTGTACTATCTTTGTGGTCTCTCCATTCTTTGTTGATTGTTGCATTGTGGAGCAACTGTGGGTCTTGATATCACTATCGCATTTACTGTTTGACGGTGTTCAGGTCTATTTTGGATCCTCGAGCCGTAGATTGCGCTAGTTTCTTTCTTACCGGTGAAAGGCTTCTTTACTGCACTTGATGAAGTATCCTTTTGTATCTTACCACTTAGGATACCAGCTTCTACTCTCTCTCCAGTCAAGATCAACTCAGTAAACCCAGATGACGAACTGCCGATCAGATGGTTCAAAAATGGACCAGGTAGTGTCCCTAGAAACATGTCAACCAACTCCCTATCGGACAAAGGGGGTTGGACTCTTCCAGCCAAATCTCTCCATTTTTTAGCATAGTCCTTAAAACCTTCACTTGCACCCATAGACATACTCTGAAGCTGAGTATGAGTGGGAGCAAGGTCAGCGTTATACTGATACTGCTTGTAAAAAGCAGCAACAAGGTCCTCCCAATTTCGTACATTGGCTCCTTCTAGCTGATAAAACCATTCAAGTTGAGTCCCTGATAAACTATCTTGAAATAAATGTACCCACAAATTTCTATCAGCAGTGTGGGGTTGAATTTTCTGGACATACGAGCGGAGATGGAGTTTAAGACAGGATACTCCATCGTATTTAGCAAAAACCGGAGCTTTGAACTTATGAGGGATCACCACTCCCGATACCAATCCCAGCTCTCCGAAATCTAGACCAGGGATCCTCTGAATCTCCATAGCACTCAGACGGTCTTCTAGTTGTTTGTACCTATCCTCAGCAGGAGGATATTGCTCTTCATCATAATCAATGTCATTATCAGAAATGGCAGGGCTGGGCCCTTTTCTTCTTCTTGGTTCTCCCCTTCCTTGGATGAAAGGGACAGATCAGCTTGTTGTTTCAACCTATCCCCAAACCTTTTGCCCATACTCAGAAGAACGACCTTCTTCTTCTTCTTCTTCTTCTTCTTCTCTTTCTCTTTCAGAATGAGAGCTTTCAAATCCTCTTGCCCTTTAGCCAAGCTCAAGAACATCTCTTAGAACTGGGCATTTTGTGCCTGAAGGTCTTTGATAGCTTGATCATAAGACATCTCGTGCTGAAATAAACAACGAAGAAGATGAGAAACCTGTAATGGTACCTGTAATGGCGTGCATGATAATGGGATGCGTATGTAATGATTTCAAAGACTTTAGGAGATTTAAATTTGCAAACCAAAAATAAAACAAACTTTATTAGATTAACTCGTAAAAAGTTCAACAATGCCTTTGAGGCGTTTACAAAGAAATAAATGGAAAACAAATCTAAACTAGAAAAAGCAGAATCAAAAATCCCATTGACGCTTCCCCTTCGTGCTGACGTAGTCATTGATCGTTCTTTCATTCTCGAGTTGCCTGGAGAGCTTCAAGATCTTCCTTTCTTGCTCATGATACTTTTCCCGGTAGGTATCCCTCTCCTCTTTCAGCTGAATCCAGGATCTCTTCAATGCCCCAAGATTAGTGGGCATGTAGGCATAAAGGACTGTATAAGGAATGCCCTCTTCATTGGTTGGCTCCACAATCACTGGAGACACCACTTCATAGGACATCCCAAGCTTCTGGGCTCGAGCCCGGACCCACTGAAGATAGGGCTGCATAGGGAGAGAAGTCCTTGGTCCTAGCTCTTGGGGGTCAGACCTGTTCACCCTGCCCCAAGCTCGTATAAACCTTTGGCAATGCTCGTCGACATCCTCCTTGTAGTCAAAGGCAATATCTGCAAGAAGTAGCTCATGAGGACCGTCTCTCCGAGCACGACCAAAATGTCATAAAGCTAGGCAGGGATTGTAGGTTATACCCCTCTGACTCCAAGCAACGGGACATTAGGGTATCCCCCACAGCGATCAATAACTGTAGTGCTTTCCATAGCCTTGGAACTCCAAAGAATGTCTGTATGGGCAAGGGACATTATCCTGTAAGACCATCATAAAGCTTCTTCATTTTTCAGCACGGACTTGGGGAGGTGTGAAATAAACCACCTCTCCAGCAGCGGCATACAACACATGAGAGTCCCTCTTCTTCGCACAATACGAGTGTAGAGGGCATGCAAGATATCACCAAATAGGGTAGGCACGGGATTGTGATACGGGAAGATCTTAACCGCATTCACATCCACAAAAGAATTCGAATTCGGGAAGAGAACCAAATCGTAGATAAGGAGAGCCAAGATGTCTTCAAAAGGCTGGAAATCCAAGTTATCCCAGAATAACTGAGCTTGATCCATCATAAACTTGGCTAAGAAACCTTCAACCCCGCTCCGTGTCTCCCAATTAAATACTACATCAGCCCGTTTCAAATGTAGAGCTGAAGCAATGTCTTCTAGTTTAGGAGTCTCTTCCAAACATGTGAAGGGCATCTTCTCAAGGATGGATATGCCCAATAAGTGAGAAAACTCCTCCAAAGTGGGAACCAACTGATAATCTGGGAAAGTGAAGCAATGATGCACAGGATCGAAGAACTGGAAAAGCACACTCATCATCTGCTCATCCAACTTTGAGGTAACCAAGCTAAGAAGCTGACCATGTCTTTTAATGAAGGAAGAAGTCTTAGAAACTTTTGAGGCTAACTCTTTGAGTTGAGCAGGTATTTGCACAAAGTTAACTCGGATGGTGTTTCTGCACATGGAAGCCATAATCTACAAAATAGAATAAAGATAAATCCCCTCGGTCTTTGAAATGGTTAGTATAATGAAGTATGCATGCTATGTTATGATGCATGATGTCATGGTAAAACAAAAAACAAGTATAGCAGATAAAAGACATGGTAAAGGAAAACAAGTCAAACAATAGCCCTTAAGTTTAAGGCTTGCATGAGGTCAAAGGTATTACCCTCTTGAAGTTCAGTTGGTTTCAACCTGTCCTAGAAAAAGTAACCGGGTTCTAGAGGTTCTCAATATCACTGACCATCCTCCATCGGTCATGGTTTCAGCTCACGTAATCTTTTCTTGCAGCCGGAACTATCTCGAGAGTATGGTCTCAATGAGTGTAGCATCGAGTATCAACCAGTTCCCAGCTTTATACCGAGACCGGCTATCTCACTACTTCCTATTGGCCAAGTTGGTCTATTAAGGGTTCTAAGGTCAGTTGATGCTTAATGACACACATAGCAGCCCCGTATTCTCCTTGTTTCTCCACAAGGGATACCGATACCAACCAATGTGCCACATCAACGTAGCTACTGCTTCAACCGTATCGATCCACGCCGTATAGTTCCCTCACAGTTTATTGCTACTTACCTAAAAGGTGTCCCCCAGATCCGGGTTAGGATCTATAGTAGCTCCCAATATAAAACCCTTAAAAGTAAAGCAACCAAAACAAACAAGAGAAGCAATTTATGATGAAATAATCCTAAGGTATACCCCACTTATCTTTATCCCCAGCAGAGTCTCCAGTTCTGTGATACGGTGTCAGAATCGGACTGTTTTGAGAAAATGCTGGTTTGCATTTTGCGTTTGTGTTTGCAAAATGTCGCGGTAAGCAAGAGTCGCTACCGACTTTTATTTTATCCAACTGGAAAGGAAAAAAGCACAGAAAAATTCCTTTTTTGATATTTTGAGTACGGGGGGTAGATTATAGAAAGGGAAGGTATTAGCACCCTTTCTATCCGTAGTTTTCTACGGGCTCTTAGATACTTACTCATCATTTTAAAAATTGCTTCCGTGTTTGCGTGTTTTGAAAAGTTTTTTGTTTTACTTTGTTTTAACCCTTGTATCAGTCCTTGAGAGTATTACGAAGTGTTTTTGAAAACTTTGTTTGAAAGGAGTGTAAGTGTGAAAGAGTTTGTTTTTTGAGCAAGTACCTACTAGCATCTACCTACTCGAAAAAAGATTGTTTCTGTTCTTGTTTCCTTTAGACATCACTATCCCACTATTAAAGAGTAGGTAGTACCGTCGTTGGAGTTGTAAGGGTCAATTCGTAAGGGACGTATGATCATTAAAGCAATGTTAGGACGTCTTAGTGATAACCCCAATGTCTTAAGATCATATTCGAGGCAACATTTTCGAGGCAACCTTTCCGAGGAAACGTTTCCGAACGGGACATTTGATCTTTGTTTAGACAAGATGGAAACCACTAAGACACCCTATACTTAATGACCGTTTACCGAAGGCAACCGAAGTGAGAGTATACCCTAGGAGTGCACATGTGCGAGTGATTTGATTTCAGTTATTATCTTTACACATTAGTGTTTGCTAACCATTTTAAATTAACATACACTCTTGTCATGCAATCCTATTATCATACATCTAACAGTTAATATTTGCGAGAATAAAAATGCGAGAAATAAAACTACGCTATTACAAGGCTTCGGGGTAGGGGATTACATAGCCAAAAAAACCCGTAGAACGATAAATAAAAGAAAATCCTAATTAAACTATTACATACCATGAGCAGTTACATTAATATCGCAAAAATAAAAAAAATGCACGCGATGAATTAAGAACGAGAGAAATTAGGGTTTTGACCCCGTCTAAACCTAATTAAAATTATTTTTTTGTTGTTTTTGATTGTTTTGGGAAAAATAGTGTTTAATTGAATAAATAAATAAACCTAATGACAAATTAATTTTATTTAAGAAAAATAATTAAATTAACTATTTTTGTATTTTTTTTGTTTTGTGAAAAGAAATAAAAAATTAAATCAAGAACAAACCCTAATTTTTTTATAATTTGATTTTAATTATTTACAACAAAATGTGAATTACCCTAAAATTAAATTTAACTAATGGCCCAATAACTTCTGGCCTCTTTGACTTTCCATGATCTCATGCGCTTGCTTGACTAGGGTGTATTGTGGATCTCCATGTGAGAGGCGTTGGATTTGGCATGCTGGAGATCTGGTGGTTGAAGACTGATGGTGTATGGTGGTCATATGGGGCACCTGGACACCTTATTATACAAAGGAAAAATATAGAAAGCAAAGTTGGGGATCTGGGGATCAAACCCAGGCCCTTTGGTATTTTCACGCTGCAAGCTGACCAGGTGAGCTACGTTGATTATTTGTATGGATAATCACAATGAAATATTATATAATAAAACAAAAACTAGTTATCAAAACGTGCAAAGATTTGAATAGGCCATTCATGGGATGCCACGCTACCGTTCTTCTTCCTCCCACCGTTGCTAAAAGTTCTGCAACTTTTACCTACGGTCAGGGGGTGTAGGTATAACCTTGGGCTTCTGCAAAATCATATACAAGCATGATAAATACACAACAATGGTACCAATAAACTCGTGGCAACCTCACGAGCATCATGGTACCCTTATCCATGGCCAATTATACCTGTAAAGAAAAACCCCAAAAACGAACCAAGAACCCTAACTATGGCATCTTGCTGTATAGCCAATAAAAATGCAATTGGATATTACCATTAGCTTGCAAACACCATAAAGATTAAGAATATGTCCATAAAACATGCTAACAATGCCAGAATTATGATATACGATTTCAAAAATACATGGAAGTCATTGGGCACTTACAACGCGTTTTTGGGCACGAGAATGCTTGCTAATGATTTGAATGGGATCCTAGAACGTCCAGGAAGTGATTTGTGTGACTGGAATGGCTTGAGGAAGCCTGGAACTGAGAAAACAGTTTGCAAATTTTCTTGATTTTTTTGAAAGTTGCTTTCACCTTTGCACGCCTCCAATCCTTTTGCTTTTGGTCTGCACTTGTTCTATATGTACCCTAGAATGAATTAGGTTACAAACTTTCTTCAAATCTTTTTCAATTGAGATGATTGAATCATGATTTAATCCTTATGCAAATCTTTCCAAATAAAGCCAAATCCACTCTTTTTGTGCCCAAATGAAGCTTGCACGATTTGATTCTCTTTCCAGCTGTATAAGAGGCCTAAACATGCACAAAATCTCAAGCTTTGATTAGTTTTGATATTTTCATAATTTTATTTTGATTTTATTTGATTTAATTGAAATAAAATCAAAATAAATGACAAAAATAAAATAATTACAAGTGGGAAGGATCATGGGTCGTGGGTCATGTTACAAACTCAATGCAAGCATAAACAGTTGGGCCCATTTGACAAAAATTGCTATTTTGGGCACATTTGACTTTTGGCAATTTTGCAAAAAGGGTCAACTTCACCAATGCATAACTCCTTCAATTTTGACCCTAGAGATCTGTTCTTGGACTTTTTAGAAATCTTAAGATGCCCTCTAAGCAACCCTTTTGGTCTCATCTCAATTGAGTCTTCCATGTTCATGTATGAAGCTTTGACAAAAAAGGTGTTTTTGTTGACCTTTCAAAATGACCTATAATGTCCAAATTTATATCTTCTTGTGAGTGCATATTTTTAACTTGGGAGATGAATATGAATTGTAGGTAATTAAATCCTATTAAAAATGAGCTTTGGATGGGTCATTTTTGATAAAGTATGAGAAAGTTATGCTTGGTCAAAGTTTAGTTGACTTTTCCTACAAAACCCTAATTTAGCAACTTTTGGGTTTTGATGAATTGTGAGAAATCCTTGATGAATCATGATCAACCCTTGATCAAATGATGAATAATACTTCAAAATGAGGATGTTGACCAAAAATCTTAAAGTTTGATTGTGTGTAGGACACAGTTGACTTTTGCCCTAACATAGTCGATTTTCAGGCCTTTGAGCAATTGACTGAGCAAACTTTCTCTGCAAGGCTTGAAACTTGACATGTATGATCTTGTGAACATATTAGGACAATGGTTAGAATTTGGGATCCTTTGGAATCAAACATCTTGATGCAAACTGAAACCCTAATTTGAGGTAGACTGCCTTAGGAGAGAGTTTGTCTGGTCAACCCTTGGACTTCCTTGAGCAATTTGAGGACCTTACTTGGAATGTATTGAGAAATATGGGAGGGAAAATTTTGGGGTACAACAATGCACCACATTTCAAATTTCCACGGAGTAGTCATGACATTTAGAGGAATTGGAGGTATGTGAACCTTGTCGGCATAGATTTGACACTTATGACAAGTTCTCGAGTGATGGTGACAATCAGTTTCCATAGTCGACCAATAGTACCCATCCCTCAGAATATTATTGGCCATAGTGTGTCCACTATAGTTAGTTCTAAATATGCCCTCATGCATGTCTTCCATGATTTTATCTACTTCCTTCTTGTCCATACAACGAAGCATAGTAGAATCATGGTTGCGCTTGTACAAGATTTCGTTGCTTAGGAAGAATTTGGCTGAAAATCTTCACAAAAATTTATTATCATTGATGGAATCTCCTTCAGGATACTCTTGTGCTTCAAGATATCTCTTCACCTATTGGTATCAATGCTTTTCTTCGTCAGTGTCAAGCTCATAACAGTGTGCGGGTTCATCAAATCTTTCAATTGTAATCCTAGGAGCTTCATTGTCCCAATTGACCTTGAACATGGATGACATTGTTGCTAAGGCATCTGCCAATTGATTTTCTTCCCTTGGGAAGTGTCCAAAGGTGACCTCCTCAAAGTATGGGATCATGGTTAGCACAATCTCTTTGTAAGGAATCAGATTAGGGTGCTTGGTATCCCATTCTCCTTTATCTTGACTGATCACTAGAGCAGAATCTGCATATACATCCAAGAACTTGATCCTTAGGTCAATGGAAGCCTTTAGACCCAAAATGTGTGCCTCGTGTAACGCCCGTAATTTAATTGATTATTTAATTAAATTACTTTTGGAATATTTGTGAAGATGTGTTGTGATTAATTGGATTTAATTATTTTATTAAGTGGTGAAATAATATTAGAAGTATAATATTATTTGATGTGTGGGTTTGTTTTAAAGGAATAGAAGTAATAAGGGGGTGTAATAGTTTTAAGACCATTAAGGCATAAAGAGAATAATAGGTTATTTTATTATTGTTAGAAATAATAGAAAAGAAGAAGCAGTAGAAGAATAATGGTTGGAAAGAAGAACGTGAAGCTGCTGGAAATAGAGGAAGAACGGAAGAACGAGAATTCAACCGGAGATTATAGAGCGACCTTCAATCCAAGGTAAGGGTGGGGTTCTGACTCTATAATTGGATTCATGATAATCGGTTTATGGGATTATATGTGAAAGTGTTATTTTGTTCATAAATGAATTATATGTTGTTATGATGATGGTTCATCCGATGTTTTAAAGTGTTATGTATCCACGATGAATGCAATAAGTTTTTAATGATGAATTTGTGACATCCCGATTCGTTTGTGTGAATGACTTTATAACTCTGATTTATTCATATAATTGTCGGGGTAGAATTGGGGTGTTACACCTCGTACTCAGCCATGTTGTTCGTACAGTCAAAGCACAATCTAGAGGTGAATGGTGTATGGCAACCTTCAGGAGAAATAATCACAGCACTAATTCCATTACCCAAAGCGTTGGAATCCCCATCAAAAACCATAGTCCATAGGGATCCTTGTTCAGGTCCGTCATATGGTCCAGGTTTTTCACAGTCAGTTACTAGCATGATATTCTCGTCCAGGAATTCAAAGTTCATGGATTGGTAGTCGTCAACAGCTTGATGTGCCAAATAATCCGCCAATACACTTCTTTTGATTTATTTTTATGTTGTATATTGGATATCATATTCGGTCATAATCATTTACCATCTAGCTATTCGTCCGGAGAGAACTGGCTTCTCGAAGATATACTTGATAAGGTCTATCTTAGAAATAAATAGAGTGGTGTGAGTCAACATATATTGTCTTAGCCGGCGAGAAGCCCATTCCAGAGCGCAACAAGTTTTCTCGAGCAGTGAATATCTTGTTTCACAGTTGGTAAACATTTTGCTCAGGTAGTATATTGCATGCTCTTTTCGGCCAGACTCATCATGTTGGCCCAACACACACCCTATTGAATTCTCTAATACTGTCAAGTACATAATCAAAGGTCTTCCTTCAACTGGAGGCATCAGAATTGGAGGTTCTAGCAAGTACTCCTTAATCTTGTCAAAAGCTACTTCGCAGTCGTCATTCCATCTGACTACTTGATCTTTCTTCAACAGCTTGAAGAGTGGTTCACAAGTAGAAGTTAAGTGAGATATGGATCGGGCGATGTAATTGAGTCGACCTAAGAAACCTATGACCTCCTTCTTAGTATGGGGATTCAACATTTCTTAGATAGCTTTGACCTTTACAGGGTCGACCTTAGTGCCTTTGCTACTGACGCAAAACCTGGAAGCTTTCCGGACCTTACCCCGAATGTGCACTTTTTAGGATTTAGCCTTAGCTTGTATTCTTTCATCCTTTCAAATAGCTTGTGTAAGTGATCAAGGTGTTCTTCTTCAGTTTGTGACCTTGAAATCATATCATCCATATAGACCTATATTTCATGATGGATCATATCATGAAATAAGGCTACCATAGCTCGTTGATAAGTTACCTCTTCATTCTTCAAATCGAACGACATGACCTTGTAGGAAAAGTGGTTTTCTCCATGTCTTCGGGAGCCATTTTGATTTTATTGTAGTCGGAGAAACCATCCATGAAGGAGAAGACTCTGTGTTGAGTTGTGTTGTCGACCAAGACGTCAATATGAGGTAGCGGAAAATCAACTTTGGGGCTTGCTCTATTCAAATCCATGTAGTCTACACACATACGAACCTTCCCATCTTTCTTCGACACATGGACCAAGTTCGCAGCCCATTGAGGATATGATGTCACATCATGGAAACCTGCATTGAATTGCTTCGTTACCTTAGCTTTTATCTTTTCAGACATGTTTGGTCGCATACGACGCACTTTTTTCTCGACTGGAGGAAAATCTTCCTTTGTTGGTATACGATGCACCACAATGTCAGTATCCAGCCCCGTCATATCTTCATATAACCAAGCAAAAACCTTAACATAGTCGTGTAACATCTGGACCAATCTGCATTTGATACCGTCTTCCAAGTTTGCACCGATCTTGACCTCTTTCTTGTCTATCTCAGTACCTAGGTTGATCACTTCAATTGGCTCTTCATGTGGTTGAATGGCCTTCTCCTCTTGTATCATAAGTCTGGCTAATTCCCCAGGTGTTTTACAATCTTCTTCGCCTTCATATTCAATTTGGTAGATTGGATGTTCAAAGCCATAAGTGGCAATAGCAGAGTCGTTGGTAATGAGATCTGGAGTGGACGAGGATCTGCAATTTTGTGTGTGTGTATGTGCATGTAAGATACATGGCTATTTTGAAAATGCAAATAAGAAAAAGAAAGACAATGAGCGCAAAATTTGAATGCAAAAGGTCCAATGTTTTTTTATTAAATGATCATATGGCATATGGAAATGAACAAACCCTTAAAAAATGGACCATCGTGCCCTGGACAAGGCACATGGCTTAAAGTCATTGTTTGAATTAAATTACATACAAAAGCTCTTAAATTGACAAAACGGTAAATGGTAATTACTCCTCGCTGAAGGAGATGGGAACGAAATCCTTGGCATGCCAGTTGTTAAGTCCTTCACTGGCAGTCGGGTAGATCCAATCATCAAAATCACAGTCATCCTCGGAGTCTTCAATAGCATTCACTTCATGATTACCGATGCGAAGAGGTGGTCTTCCTATGCGAGCACGTCTGACCTCCTTTTAAGCTTTGGCAGTGAAGCCCAAACCAAACTTGTCTTCTTTGAAAGGAATGTCAGGGAGTTGTCCCCAATTTGTACTACTTCTATCTTCAATCACGGCACGAGCGTCTTTGAGGGAAGCCATCCTTGGCACATCCTGAGTAGCTTTTGGAATGTAAGAAGAAACTTTGGCGACAACGACCATGGGAGAGACTACTTCGAAGGCTTGACATGGAGTTTCTATAAACTCACCATCCATTTCCACATATTTGAACGAATTCAAGTAACTAACCATAAATTCTTCTTCACCACAAACAGTAACAATCTTTCCCTTGACTGGATACTTCAATTTTTGGTGAATGATGGACGTCACTGCTCCTACCCCATGTATCCAAGGGCGCCCAAGTAAACAAGAATAGGCAGGACGTATATCCATCACGTAGAAAGTAGAATTGAAAACTTGTGAACTAACTTTAATGGGGAGATCCACCTCTCAAAGTACCATCCTTTTGGACCCATCAAAAGCCCTCACAACTATGTCACTCAATTTTAACACCAGACCTTCGCAATCTAACCGGTCCAAGGCACCTTTGGGTAGAACTTTTAGAGAGGACCCACTGTTGTACCCTAATTGTTTCCCCTAAGATTCCTCTATCATTTCATACCATCACAATGCAACCAGATCACAAACTAGGGTTTGAGGTTTTTCCTCTACTGCATCCTGTTTATAGGTTTTCCTATGGGAATCACCAAGCACTTTGAAGCACCTTGAATTGTGTATCTTGTACATGTATGCTTTTAACTAACCTTAAAATGTGTATATTTTGTCTTTTGGAATATCATATTGTAGGTAATGGCACAATTGCTTTCATCTCACCATCTCCTAGCACAGAAGATCAAAACTTGGGTTTGGATTTTAATTAGGAAGTCTTTGGATTTTTGGGCAATACATGATCCCATACTTCTCTAGATGATCATGAGCATCTATAATTGGAATTTTGATCATCAACTTTGGCTTGAAAAGGTTCAATTGATAAAAAAGGGGGTAAAATGGTCATTTTGTCAAGAGATAACCGAAATCAACTGTTGACTAAGTGGACTTTTGGTCAACTATCAATTCAATATCCTTGTTCTCACATTTCATGGTCAATAGTGCAAAAATATAAAGAGGAAGTGTGAATTGGAGATAACTTGTCAAGGAAGTTATTTAAAGTTTTGGAATTTTTCTAAGTATTCATAGGGCTGAATTTTGATTGGCCATAACTTTCTCAATTTTTATTGAAAATATGCAAACTTTATATGACTAGAAAGAGGATGAAAAATTCTCCAAATTTGTAGGAGATGCGACAAGTCAAAAAAATGAAAGGAAAAAAGTTATGAAGCTTGGATGTTTTGGACAATTAGTGAAATTTTAGATAAAGATGCAAAAATCTGACTTCTTCATGTTAAATTTTGAATGCATTTAGACTCAAATCAAAAAGATGACAACATGAAAGTTGAAGATTGAAGTTTTCTATTCATTTTTCATTCAAGAATCATCTCAAATGGTTAAGTGTAGAGAAAGATATGTTGATTAGGATTTTGAGCTTCAAAATATCATTTTGCCTAGCACAAGGCAAGTCACGCGCGTTGTAACACCCCAATTCTACCCCAAGCAATTATGCAAGATAAATCAGAGTTATAAAATTTCAATCATAAAAATGAATCGGGATGTCACAAATTCTTCTAACAAATTCATTGCATTCATCTTGGATATATAACACTTTTTCAAACATCGGATGAACCATCAACATAACATCTTTAATCAAATAAATCAACATCTACGCAGCGGAATTCTTAATAACATCTCTAACAACAAAATAGCAACTTCGAAACATCACATATTTAATAAAAATCAATTTAAAGTTCAACAACTGAAAATCAACAATCAAAAACAGCAAGCGTTCATCCCCCCGAGTGTTACATAGCAGAGCAATGACACCGACTCGAACTATTGAAGGAATACAACCTTCACTCTCGATTACCGGCACGTTACCAACATAAGGGAAACATTCAAACATAAGGGGTGAGATATCTAACAATATAATAAAGTGCATGATAATTAATATATTAAATTAGATCAACAGCATCACCACTTCTCATCTCATAATCAACGACAATCTCAACAATAATACATTCATCAACATCAAAATACACTTCTTCATGAAATCATATAATGCGACTCGATACTTATGCAAATGCATGTGGTACTATTGGAGCAGAACTCCCATCTTAAAAATTTGACAATTAATAGAGGCATCAACAAGGCATAACCTTCATCTCAAAATTCGCCAATACAGGCCATCTCAACGAGCATAAGCTCCATCTCAAAAATGCAATGTATGTGACACAACCATGAATGTAATAACAACATCTCAAATCATCTCAAAAACATCTCAATTAACATCTCAAAAGCATCTCAAAATAACAACATCTCAAATACATCTCAACGTCTCGTTATCAACATCTCGTATTATCAAAATAAATCATCAAACATCATTTATTTATTATGAATCATCAAACATCATTTATTTATTATAAATCATCAACAGAACATCGTGAATAACTTGTATTTGTAAACCGGGACGTAATTACTTCTTAAATTCGCTACCGTAACAAAACAATTTAATTCTCCTACATACTGCTTCTCAAATATTGCTACAGTAAGTGACTAAAACAAATGCCATGAAACATTATATCTTCTTGCGCTACAGTAAAGCAAGACAATGTGCTATTAATTGCTACTTTAATTTCTATGCTAATGTATTGTAAAATAAAGGTCACCAATGCTACTTTATTAATACCTTCGCTACAGTATTGCAATTCCATTTGCTTCTAATGCTACTACCATATGCCAAAACAAGTGCCATTTAAATATTAATCTTTCAAGTTTCGCTACTGTAAGCAATGCAAGCCAAGTGCCTTCAATTATACTACTTTAAAACTGGTGCTACAGTGGCCACAAGAATTTTTCCTAATGATATTTCGTTATTATGTCGCTACAGTAGCATTCAAATGCTACATGAATAATGATTAAATTTGCTGCTACAGTACTAAGCATATATATTATGCTACTTCTTCTATCCAAGCACTACAATGTTCAAGCAATTCACATGTGCCCCGGTAATGCTACAGCAAGCAAGCATCTAACTTCTAATACTACTTATTTTCTATGCGCTACAGTGGAAAAATATGTACCATTCAATACTACTCCATTCTAATGTCGCTACAGCAAGCAAAACCAAATGCATTTATATAATACTTTATTGGGTCTACTACAGTATCAGTTAAAACTCCAAGTGCTACAACACTTCTTCACTACAGTAACCAATTAAACTCCAAGTGCTATTTCTTGTAATGTCGCTACCGCAATTGAAACGAATTGCTTCCAACATGCTACTTTTTATACAACACAGTATTGAAACAAAAACTATTATATTCTACTTTCCATGTGATACAGTATTGAAACAACATGTCACTATATACTACTTATTACCATCAAAATTAATCCATCTAAAATTCATCAAATCTTCATCATACATCATCATATACATCCAATTCAAGAACAAGACAACAATCATCACTAATCCCACATACCAATCATCATAAACCCAATTATAGAGTTAGAACCCCACCCTTACCTTGGATTGAAGGTCGCTCTGCAATTTCCGGTTGAATTCTCGTTCTTGCCGTTTTCCACTTTTTCCAAGAGTTTGCACGTTCTCCTCCAAATCCTTATTTCTTCTACTGCTTCTTTCTTTCTATTCTATTCCAACAACAATAAAATAACCCTATTATTCTATTATTCCATATTGGGCTTAAAACCAATACACCCCCTTATTACTTATATTCTCCCAAAATAAACCCACATTAAATAATATTACACTTCTAATATTATTTCACCACATAATATTATATCTCTAATATTATTTCTCCACTTAATAAAATAAATCCAATTTAATTATAACACATCTTCACAAATATTCCAAAAATAATTTAATTAAATAATTAATTAAATTACGGGCGTTACAACTCTCCCCCACTTAGAATATTTTCGTCCTCGAAAATTTACCTCAAGCAAACAATTCAGGATAAGAGTCTCGCATCTTGCTCTCCAACTTCCAAGTCATGCTTTCACCGGCAGCTCCTAGACAAACCACTTTAACCAAGGCAATCTCTTTGCCCCTCAGAGTCTTCATTTTACGATTCGCGATCCGTACAGGCATCTTCTCCACCGTAAGATTATCCCGTACTTGCACGTCGTCCATATGAATCACATGAGATGGATCTGAAATATACTTCCGAAGTTGCGACACGTGAAACACATCATGCAAATTCGAAAGATTAGGCGCTAAAAACACTTTATAAGCAACATTCCCCACTCTCTCTGAAATCTGATACGGTACAATAAAACGAGAAGTGAGCTTCTTAGACTTCAATGCTCACTCAACACCATTCACATGTGTAACTCTCAAAAACACATGGTCACCAGCTTGAAATTCTAAATCTTTCCTTCGCTTGTCATGATAACTCTTTTGTCTACTTTGTGAAGCTTTCATCTTTTCTCGAATCAACTTCACCTTCTCAGTAGTCTCACGAACAAGTACAGGTCCAAGTACTACACTCTCACCAGATTCATGCCAACATAACGGAGTTCTACATCCTCGACCATACAATGCTTCAAAAGGTGCCATCCCAATACTGGAATGATAACTGTTATTATAAGTGAACTCTACCAACAGAAGATAAGTATCCCACGAACCTCCCTGCTCAAGAACACATGCCCTCAGCAAATCTTCCAACGATTGAATAGTCCGTTCAGTCTGACCATCTGTCTGAGGATGATACATTGTGTTAGAACAAAGTTTGAATCTACTACCCTAAGTTAAATTTTTGATGATAACAAAATGCAAGATTATATAAATTGTATGATTCTTGTAAGACATATATGCTACCTAAAAATTATATTGTCTCTTACAGAAACTCTGATGAGTATCAGCATAAGAATATCATCATCAGCATCAGAAGATAAAATATCAACATCAGCATCAGAGGATGTTATATCAGATGCCAGAATCAGAAGATCAAAGCATGTGCTTACGCTGAAGTTTGATGAACATATATGCGCTTAACAATCTAAACTCTGATCAAGACAACAAAAATTCATCAGCACCTAGCAGCGTCAGAATAAACCAAAGCCAGAACACGCTTAATTGGTAACAGTACTGTGCATTCAAGATACTTTATTATCAACGGCATTATTCCAGACAAAGATCTGCTCAATATGGAAAGAATGTAATGGACATTGAAATGGCATAATTGGCTACAACGTATCTTTTCCACATGCTATATAAACAAGTCAGTGAAGAATGAAACGGCTAATGCTCTACAACTCTCTACACGCCTAAAGCGATTCATCTTCATCCTCATTCACAGTTTGCTAAAGCTTTCAATTTACTTATTCTATTGTTTTAGCATTCTAGTTCTCATAAGCTTAATTTGTGTAATATCACAGTTGTGATAAACAGTTTTGTAGAAAACATTCAACACACTTAGATTTCATTTATCTGTAAGAAAGTAATTCCTTGAGAAACCGGTTTGTGGTTTTGACTCAAGAAGGCTTTAGCAGTTGTTAAAGCAGTTGTAATATTCAGTTGAATATAGTGGATTAAGACCTCGTTGGAGAGAGGAGAAATCACCTTGACGGGTGGACTGGAGTAGTTTGAGATCAAACGAACCAGGATAAAAATAACGTGTTGTCTGCATTTGATTTCAAGTTTTACAATTCAACCCCCCTTCTTGTGTTTTTCACTTCTTCAATTGGTATCAGAGCGCCTGGTTCTGAGCTAAAACACTTAACCGTGTCAGTACAAGATCCAGCGTCAGAAAAACACAATGGCAGGAACATATCAACACAACAGCAATGACAACAATGAAGATAGAGACAGATTCAGCGGCAAACCTCCAGTCTTTGATGGAGAGAATTTTGATTACTGGAAAGACAGAATCGAAAGCTTCTTTCTGGCACATGATGCTGATCTGTGGGACATGGTGACAGATGGATACACGCACCCAGTGAATGCAAGCGGTCAGAAGATTGACAGGAAAGCAATGTCTGATCAACAAAAGCGTGACTTCAAAAATCACCACAAGGCCAGAACCATTCTTCTCAGCGCCATCTCTTACGCTGAATATGAAAAGATATCTAACAGAGACACAGCAAAGAACATGTTTAACTCACTCAGAATGATGCATGAAGGCAACATTCAGGTCAAAGAAACTAAAGCTCTTGCGCTCATTCAGAAGTATGAGGCATTCAAAATGGAAGAAAGTGAATCCATTGAAACAATGTTCTCAAGATTCCAAATTCTGGTGGCTGGTCTCAAGGTTCTAGACAAAGGATACTCTACTGCTGATCATGTCAAGAAGATCATCAGAAGCTTGCCAAAACAGTGGAGGCCAATGGTTACAGCGCTGAAGCTAGCTAAAGATGTCAACAAAATTTCTCTGCAGGAACTTATCAGCTCCCTCAGAAGTCACGAGATAGAGCTAGAAGCTGATGAACCTCAGAAGCAAGGTAAGCCTCTAGCATTAAAATCTAACAGAAAATCTGACTCTAAAGTTTTGCAGGCAGTTGAAGAAACCTCTGATGGGTCCTCATCAGAAGAAGACGAACTTTCCCTCCTCTCCAGAAGAGTGAACCAACTATGGAAGCAGAGGCAGAGGAAGTTCAGGAATCCCAGAAGATCTGATCAGAATGAGTCCTCTTCCAGATACAGAAGGTCAGACTCTTCCTCTGGATACAGAAGATCTGAAGGCTCTTCAGGAAGCAGAAAGCCAAACACTAAGGACATCACTTACTATGAATGCAACGAGTAAGGACACTATAAGAGTGATTGTCCAAAGCTTCAGAGGGAAAAGCCCAAAAAGAAGTTTGGAAGAGAAAAGAAGAAAAGTCTCATGACTACATGGGATGACTCTGACTCGTCTGAAGCTGACTCAGAATCAGATGATGAGAGAGCAAACATAGATCTCATGGCCAACATATCAGAAGACAGTGAAGCTTCTGAATCAGACTCAGAATCAGACACCGAAGAGGTATTTCCTGACTTTGCAATTAATTTTACTAAGGATGAACTTGCTGAAAGCCTTAACGAAATTCTGGAAAGGTACCAGCAGATCAGAGTTAAATTCAGAAACCTGAAAAGGAATCTTGATTCTGACTCTGACAAAACTGAGAGTCTCAAATTGGAAAATTCTGAGTTGAAAAATAAAATTTCAAAATTAGAAAATGTTTTACAAAATTCTCAGAAGGAAACAATTTCTGAAACTCCCAGCAGCGCTGATGAGATCATCAAAGAGTATGATCATAGCTTTCAGAAGTTCCTTGCTAAAAGCATAGATAGAAGCAAAATGGCTTCAATGATCTATGGAGTTAGCAGAAACGGCAGAAAGGGAATAGGATACCAAGGTAAGGTACCAACACCAAAGAATGCCATGGATTTAACTATTAAACACACTCCTCTGAATTCACACTTTGTTTATGGTCACACACATGACATTAAATATACTAGTAGTATTTATTCTGTGAAACCAAAATTCAACCAGAGTTTTGGTAAAGCTAACAAATCAGGACCCAAGAAAATATGGGTACCTAAGGATAAAATAATACATGTTGCAGATATCTTTAGCAGCAAATCAGAAACACCAGTCATGGTACCTGGACTCTGGCTGCTCATGACACATGACGGGAAGAAGGCATATGTTCCAAAGCCTGGAACTTAAGCCTGGAGGCCACGTAGGCTTTGGAGTCAATCAGAGGGGAAAGATCATTGGCTCTGGAACTGTAGGTAATGGAAATCTTCCCTCTATAAACAATGTTCTGCTAGTAGATGGATTAATGCATAATCTGTTATCCATAAGTCAATTAAGTGATAACGGTTATGATATAATCTTTAATCAAAAATCATGTAAAGTTGTTAGTCAGAAAGATGGGACTATCCTATTTAATGGAAAGAGGAAAAACAACATTTATAAAATCAAACTTTCTAAACTAAAAAGTCAGAATGTAAAATGCCTTATGTCTGTTAACAACGAGCAATGGATCTGGCACAGAAGATTGGGGCATGTTAGTATGAGAAGAATATCTCAGATTAACAAACTCAATCTGGTCAGAGGACTTCCTAATCTGAAGTTCAATTCAGATGCTCTGTGTGAAGCATGTCAGAAAGGCAAGTTTGCAAAACCTTCTTTCAAATCTAAAAATGTTGTTTCTACCTCTAAGCCATTAGAACTCCTGCACATTGACTTATTTGGACCAGTTAAAACTGCTTCAGTCAGTGGCAAGAAGTATGGGTTAGTAATCGTAGATGACTATAGCAGATGGACATGGGTAAAGTTCTTAAGACACAAGGACGAGTCACACTCTGTGTTTGTCACCTTCTGTAACCAATTTCAGAATGAAAAGGATCTTAGAATCGTTAAAGTCAGAAGTGATCATGGTGGAGAGTTTGAAAACAAAGATTTTGAGTCATTCTTTAATGACAAAGGCATTCTGCATGATTTCTCTTGTCCTAGAACTCCCCAGCAAAATGGAGTTGTAGAACGAAAGAACAGAACATTGCAAGAAATGGCCAGAACCATGATCAATGAGACAAACGTTGCTAAGATCTTCTGGGCAGAGGCAATAAACACAGCGTGCTACATTCAGAATAGAATCTCCATAAGACCTATTCTGGAAAAGACTCCATATGAATTGTGGAAGAACAGAAAGCCCAACATTTCATATTTTCATCCATTTGGATGTATTTGTTTTATGTTAAATACAAAAAATTATTTGAACAAGTTTGACTCTAAAGCACAGAAGTGTATTATGTTAGGATACTCTGAACGCTCAAGAGGGTGCAGAGTATACAATACAGAAACACAGATTGTGGAAGAATCAATCAGTGTTCGTTTTGATGATAAGCTTGACTCTGAAAAGTCAAAGCAGAATGAAGTTTTTGCAGGTATGAAAGTTGAATTTACAGGTTCTGAAGACAAGTCATCAGAAGCTCTCAACAAAGACACTCCCTCAACATCAGAAAGAGGCACTGCTAGCAATCCAGGAACATCTGTTGACCAACCTCAAAAAAGACTACCCAGAAGCAGCATGGATCATCCAGAAGAAACTATCTTAGGAAGAAAGGAAGATCCAATCAGAACAAGAGCCAGCTTCAGAAACTCTGAAGAATCCCTCATGGGACTTGTTTCTCTGATTGAACCTTCCTCAATTGATGAAGCACTTCTGAACAACGAATGGATTCTAGCAATGCAAGAAGAGCTGAATCAATTCACCAGAAATGACGTATGGGATCTTGTTCCCAGACCAAAAGGATTCAACGTCATTGGAACAAAATGGGTGTTCAGAAACAAGCTGAACAAACAAGGTGAAGTTATCAGAAACAAAGCACGACTGGTAGCACAAGGTTATAGTCAGCAAGAGGGGATAGACTATACAGAAACCTTTGCCCCAGTCGCCAGGTTAGAATCTATCAGACTTTTAATTTCGTTTGTTGTTAATAAAGGCATCACTCTGTATTAGATGGATGTCAAGACTGCTTTCTTAAATGGATATATAGAAGAAGAGGTTTATGTGCACCAACCCCCTGGTTTTGAAAGTACAAAAAATACAGAATATGTTTTCAAACTAAAGAAGTCACTATATGGTCTGAAACAAGCTCCCAGAGCTTGGTATGAAAGACTAAGTAACTTTCTGTTAGAAAAAGAATTCACCAGAGGGAAGGTGGACACTACCTTATTCTGTAAGTCAGTTAAGAATGACATCTTAGTTTGTCAAATTTATGTTGACGATATTATCTTTGGATCTACTAATTCTTCTCTTGGAAGAAAATTTGCTAAGTGTATGCAGGCAGAATTTGAGATGAGCCTCATGGGAGAACTGAAATTCTTTCTGGGAATTCAGATCAATCAAAATCCTGAGGGAACTTACATTCATCAGAGCAAATATGTCAGAGAACTTCTGAAGAAATTTGATCTCTCAGAATGTAAGTCATCAAAGATTCCAATGCATCCCACGTGCATTCTGGAAAGAGAAGAGGTAAGCAAAAAGGTAGAATAGAAGGTCTACAGAGGTATGATTGGTTCTCTTCTTTATCTGACGGCTTCAAGGCCTGATATTTTATTCAGCGTATGCATTTGTGCAAGATTCCAATCAGATCCTAGAGAATCTCACTTAACAGCTGTTAAGCGAATTTTCAAGTATCTGAAAGGTACTACTAATCTGGGTTTATTTTATAGAAAATCTAGTGATTACAGCTTAGTAGGTTACTGCGATGCTGACTTTGCTGGAGACAGAGTAGAGCATAAAAGTACTTCTGGAAGCTGCCAGTTTCTGGGAGAAAATCTGATCTCTTGGTCCAGCAAAAGGCAATCCACAATTGCGCTATCAACAGCAGAAGCTGAGTACATAGCAGCAGCAGGATGCAGCACACAAATGCTCTGGATGAAAAGTCAGCTTGAAGACTTCCAGATTTTTAAGAGTAACATCCTTATACTCTGTGACAATACTTCTGCCATTTTCTTAAGTAAAAATCCTATTTTGCATTCTAGGGCTAAGCATATAGAAATAAAACACCATTTCATTAGGGACTATATTCAGAAAGGAATTTTGAACTTAAAATTTATTGATACAGACCATCAATGGGCTGATATCTTCACTAAACCACTTTCTGAAGATAGGTTCAACTTCATTCTGAAACATCTCAGCATGAAGCTCTGCCCAAAGTGAAAATGTTTTAATTTTATATAATAACCTTCAGAATGTGTTTTATTTTACTGTAAACTTCTGATCAATCTTCTTTCAGAAAGTTAGACATGCAAATTGTATCAGAGTCTATCCATAAAGATCTGAGTGTCTCATTTCAAGATAGATGTGTTGTTCACCAAATCAAACAAGTGTCATCCATTCATCAGCTAATCTCTGAAGCAGAACACGCGTGCACGCTTCTGAGAAGGCAAAATGCTGATTGGATGCATTGAGACACATGTCTGGTAACCGTTCCAAATATCTTTCTCAAATCCCCCAAAATCAGCAAACATTAAATGCGTGTAACCATGAGTTAAATTGTAATCATGAGTTAATTCTCTCTCTTAAAATCGTTTACGTTTTCAAAACATCTTTTGAAATCTATTTAAACGCCTTAACATCATTCATTAATTTTTTACTGTCTCTTGCAATCATCCAAATATTTTCTGCACTCTTTCTTGTGTGTTCATCTTTTTCCAAAGAAACCCTTTTTAAAGCTTTTCTCAAAGAAACCCTAGTGTGAACATGGCAACTTCTAGCACTGTTTCTGCAGGTTCCCAGAAAGACGCTTCATTTGAACAATACCAGATTCCCTTCAGAACTCTACTTACTCCGGTGAAGAACTTGGAAGTTCTGTCTGAACTGATCGTTGATTTCAACAGTCTGAAAGAGAATGGCTTCGATTTGACTGAAGAAATTAGGGCACAAGGATGGGAAAGGTATTTTGATAGGTTGGTGGGTCCAACATTCCCCATTCTGGTTAAAGAGTTCTGGATTCATGCGTCTGCCTCAACTCATCAAGTGACGTCATATATCATGGGGAAGAAGATAGTGATCACCGAGGATCACATTGCTAGGCTGATTGGATACAACGGTGGTGGCATCCGCTGTATTGACATGGCAGAAAGAGCTGGAAACACTGGCATAGTGGCTAGACAGATTTTCACTCATGGGGTTCCCAGCAGCAAAATCAGAGATTTGATGGATCAGCATAGAATCTGGGCAAAGATCATCTTGGGTTGCTTCAACCACAGGAAGCCCACAAGCTCTCCTGACTACATCAACATAGATCAACAATTTCTGCTCTATTTTATTGCAAAGAAGACCAAGATCAACCTTGCTCATCTTCTGTTCAATCATCTGAAGACCAGCGTCAAGGAGACGAGATAAGAAGAAAAGACTAAAAGGGATTGGATACCCTTCGGAAGATTAATATCAAATATTCTAACTGAGAATAGGCTGATAGAACACCTTACAGAAGCACAGGAAATAAGTTCTCTGGAACCAGCTGTTGGCAAGCAGATGAACGCCAAGAATCTGAAAAAGATGAAACTGATAGAGAATATCAGAAAGGAGCCCAGTGTCACTCCTCTTGCTGCCTCAGACCAATTCTGGACACAATTCAGAAAGTGGGCACGCGCTGAAGCCTTCAAGTTGCAAGACATAAACTATGAACAGGCTCAACAGAACTTCAGCAAGCTGCTGAAAGAAGTTGAAGGTCCAGTCATGAGTCAGCTGCTGAAGGAGGAAGTGCTCTTTCTGGATAGTGAGCCATGGTCTGAAAAGCATCCAGCTTCAACTGTTCAACTAGCAGAAGATCAGACAATTCAAGCTGAAGACTTTAGTCAAGCAGAAGATGTTGCAGAAAGCTCTCAGAAGCATCCTGTTTCTGACGTCTCTCAAGCTGCTTTGGACAGGCAGACTCTTGAAGAGCTGAAGCAAAATGATATTCATCTGCAGCAAAGAATGGATGAGAATGATCAACGGATGAAGGAAAGGATGGATGTGCAAGACAGTAAGATTGATACAGTAGTCAGCATGGTGCATCAGTAGAAGGAAACCGCTGATCAGATTAAGAACATGCTAGAAGCTCTGTTCACACGCCTTCCACCCCAACCTTAGATTTTGTTTTTCATTGTTTTCTTTCCATGTTTTCTGTACTATCTTCTAAGCTTTGAATTAAATATAACAGTTTTTCTGCACTGATTGTTTTATCTTCAATTACTTGCACTTTTTGATTGCTGACAAAAAGGGGGAGAAAAAGAATGATATTTTTCAATAACGGATTACTGAGACAAAAGTCTCAAACATTCTAACACTCTGATATACTTGAATGTTTCCTTGTTTTGCACAAGCTTACAGGTACAAGAAGTTCATTATCTCTGATACACTGAAGCTCTGCTCGGATAAAGGAAAGATCTGATACTCAAAAGAAAGTTCAAGAAAGATCTGACGCTAAAGGATTCAAGAAATTAAAAAGGGAAGTAATAAACTCAGGGGGAGTTCTTCTGATCATAACTCTGAAATTTTTTCTCATCTTCTTAAACTCTAATACCTTTTATTTCTTCTTATCTTTGATAACTTCCTATTTAATTCTGATACAATTTATTAATTGGTTATCTCTGATACTTTTCGCGTTAATTTTCAATTGAAAAAATCTAGTTTTTGTCATCATCAAAAAGGGGGAGATTGTTAGAACAAAGTTTGAATCTACTACCCTAAGTTAAAGTTTTGATGATAACAAAATGCAAGATTATATAAATTGTATGATTCTTGTAAGACATATATGCTACCTAAAAATTATATTGTCTCTTACAGAAACTCTGATGAGTATCAGCATAAGAATATCATCATCAGCATCAGAAGATAAAATATCAACATCAGCATCAGAGGATGTTATATCAGATGCCAGAATCAGAAGATCAAAGCATGTGCTTACGCTGAAGTTTGATGAACAGATATACGCTTAACAATCTAAACTCTGATTAAGACAACAACAATTCATCAGCACCTAGCAGCGTCAGAATAAACCAAAGCCAGAACACGCTTAATTGGCAACGGTACTGTGCATTCAGGATACTTTATTATCAACGGCATTATTCCAGACAAAGATCTGCTCAATATGGAAAGAATGTAATGGACATTGAAATGGCATAATTGGCTACAATGTATCTTTTCCACATGCTATATAAACAAGTCAGTGAAGAATGAAACGGCTAATGCTCTACAACTCTCTACACGCCTAAAGCGATTCATCTTCATCCTCATTCACAGTTTGCTAAAGCTTTAAATTTACTTATTTTATTGTTTTAGCATTCTAGTTTTCATAAGCTTAATTTGTGTAATATCACAGTTGTGATAAACAGTTTTGTAGAAAACATTCAACACACTTAGATTTCATTTATCTGTAAGAAAGTAATTCCTTGAGAAACCGGTTTGTGGTTTTGACTCAAGAAGGCTTTAGCAGTTGTTAAAGCGGTTGTAATATTCAGTTGAATATAGTGGATTAAGACCTCGTTGGAGAGAGCCGAAATCACCTTGACGGGTGGGCTGGAGTAGTTTGAGATCAAACGAACCAGGATAAAAATAACGTGTTGTCTGCATTTGATTTCAAGTTTTACAATTCAACCCCCCTTCTTGTGTTTTTCACTTCTTCACATTGAACTCAACCTCAACTTAGAACCCAACTATTCTTGCAAACTCTTCCAAAAATCAGAAGTAAATCTTAGATCTGTATATGACACAATGCACAAAGGAACACCATACAGCTTCACGATCACACTAATATAAATCTCAGCCAACTTTGACATTGGAAAACTGATGTTAATAGGAATAAAATGAGCCGACTTTGTAAGCCTATCAACAATCACCCAAATCGAATCATGTCCTCTTAAAGTATTAGGCAACCCCATCACAAAGTCCATTGAAATGCTATCCCATTTCCATTTCGGAACTTCCAACAGTTGCATCAATCCTACAGGCTTCTGATGTTCAACTTTCAACTTCTGACAAGTCAAACATGCATACACAAATCGAGCCACATCACTCTTCATCCCAGGCCACCAAAACAAACCTTTCAAATCTTGATACATCTTTGTAGCTCTTGGATGAATACTCAACTTACTTCTATGACTCTCTTCAAGTATCACTTTCTTCATCTCAGCATCACCAGGAATACAAATCCGATTACAAAATCTCAACGCACCTTGCTCATCTAGCTTAAAATCATTATTCTCAGACTGGTCAATCCCAACCATCAAATCTACCAGTTTCACGTCCAACTTCTGAGCTCCTCTGATACTGTCTAAAAATTCATCATTAATCTTCAACATACCCAACATAACACTCTGCAGAGTAACCTCGCAAACTAAGCTCATATCTCTGAACTGCTCAATCAATTCCAACTCTTTAATCATCATTGCTGACATGTGTAAAGTCTTTCGACTCAACGCATCAGCTAACACATTCGCTTTTCCTGGATGATAATTCAAACTGAAATCATAATCCTTTAGCAATTCTAACCATCTTCGCTGCCTCATATTCAACTCCTTCTGATCAAATAAATACTTTAAGCTCTTATGGTCACTAAACACTTCAAATCTAGAACAATAAAGATAATGCCTCCAAATCTTCAACACAAAGACAACATCAGCAAGCTCTAAATCATGCGTAGGATAGTTCTTCTCATGAGTCCTTAACTGCCTTGACACATAAGCAACTACCTTACCATTCTGCATAAGCACACCTCCTAAACCCATCTTAGAAGCATCACAATAAACCACAAAAGGCTCTCCTAGATTAGGCAACGTCAAAATAGGAGTCGACGTCAACCTCTTCTTCAATTCTGTAAAACTTTCTTCGCACTAAACATCCCATACAAACGCTCTACCTTTACAAGTCAACTTAGTCAACGGAAGTGACAACTTAGAAAACCCTTCAATAAACCTTCTATAATAACCAGCTAATCCCAAGAAGCTTCTAATCTCAGTAGCTGACTTTGGAGTTTCCCATTGCAACACGGTATCAACCTTCGATGGATCTACAGCAATGCCACTACCTGAAATCACATAACCAAGAAAACTAACCTCTTTCAGCCAGAATTCACACTTGGACAGCTTTGCATACAACTTCTTCTCTTTCAAAACTTGCAATACTACTCTTAAATGTTTAGCATGCTCTTCTTTTGACTTAGAGTAAATCAAAATATCATCAATGAACACCACTACGAACCGATCCAAATAAGTGTGAAAGATACGATTCATATATTCCATGAATACATCAGGCGTATAAGTAACACCGAAAGGCATCATCGAATACTCGTAATGTCCATAACGTGTTCTGAAAGCCGTCTTCTGAATATCTTCATCCTTCACTTTAATATGATGATAAACCGACCTCAAATCAATCTTACTAAACACACGAGCATCCACCAATTGGTCCATCAAGTCATCTATTCTTGGAAGCGGATACTTGTTCTTAATCGTCACTTTATTCAACTGTCTATAATCAACACAAAGCCTCATACTTCCATATTTCTTCTTTACTAACAACACTGGAGCTCCCCACGGCGACGCACTTGGTCTTACAAACTTCTTCTCAAGTAACTCTTCCAATTGCTTCTTCAACTCTGACAATTCAGATGCAGACGTCCTGTATGGTGCCATAGACATAGGTCTGGTACCAGGTACAAGATCAATTGCAAATTCAACTTCCCTCTTTGGCGGTACATCAGGAATATCGTCAGGGAAAACTTCAGGAAATTCACACACCACCTGCAATTCATCAATTATAGCTTGAGTCTCTACAGATAGCTTCGCCACCAACGAAAACATTTGTGCTTCCTCCTGCATCAACTTCCTCAACCGTGTAGCAGACAATAGACCATCTTCCTATTCTTCAGGAGTAGAAAACTTAACAGACTTGTCATAATAGTTAATATGAACACAGTTATGCTCTAAGCAGTTCATACCCAGAATTACATCCAAACCTCTTAACGGTAAACAAACCAAATCAGCAACAAAGTCTCTATCGAATATCGACAAGGGACACTTAGCACACACAAAAGAAGTAGTCACCGACCCCTTGGCTGGAGTATCGACGACCATTTCTCCATTCAAAGAAGACAACACAAGACCCAATCTTTCAACATAATCAGCAGCAATAAAACAATCCGTAGCACCAATATCAATAATAGTAATTAAAGGAGTACTATTAATGAAACATGTACCTCTAATAAGTCTGTCCTCGGAAGTTGTTTGATCCTTCACTAAAGCAAACACTTTACCACTTGACTGAGCCCTCTTCGGTTTCAGACACTGACTACCAATGTGCCCTTCTTCTCTACAGTTGAAACAAACCACATCTTTACACTCACACTCAGATACAACATGTTCGTTCTTGCCACAACGGAAACACCTCTTCACTTCAGCAGTGCACACATTACTCTTGTGCCCAGACTTCCCACACTTAAAGCAAATCACACCAGCAGGAGCATCTCCCCCACTAGTCCTCTGTCCATGAATAACTCTCTGTTTACCCTTACCAGCTGGGGCATCATAAGGCTTACCACGATTCTGCGGATGCTTACCCCTCTTCTCACTAATAATCTTGTAATGAGCATTATTGTCTTCCTCATAAATCCTGCAGTTATCAACCAAATCAGCAAAGACATGGATTTTCTGATATCCAGCTGGTTTCTTAATCTTCGGGCGTAACCCATTCTCAAACTTAATACACTTCGAAAGTCAGAATTTTCCTCAGCGTAATGCGAATAAAACTTGGCCAACTCAGCAAACTTAGAAGCATACTCAACAACAGACATACTTCCTTGCTTCAGCTCAAGGAACTCAATTTCCTTCTTACCACGGACATCTTCAGGAAAATACTTTCTCAAAAACTCCCTACGGAACAGAGCCCAAGTGACATTCTCACCTGCAACTTCTAACTTCTGACAAGTCTCTAGCCACCAGTCATCAGCCTCGACTGCTAGCATATGAGTCCCATAACGAACCTTCTGCGCTGGAGTGCAGTCCATCACGCGAAAGATTCTCTCAATCTCTTTTAATCATTCCAATGCTCTGTCAGGATCATACTTTCCCTTGAACGTAGGTGGATTCTCTCTCTGGAAAGTCACCAAGCTGCGAGATCCAGCATTCCTGTCAGCATTCGGCTGATTTTCCATCGCATGAGCCATTGCTTCTAAAGCAGTAGCAAGAGCAGCATCATTCCTTCCAGCCATCTCAACTTCTCACTACAACATAAACAATGATTAGAACTCAAATAACAATACTCGACTGTTAGACAACTACGACTCGACGACAAGGTCGGACCAACCTTTTGCTCTGATACCAACTTTGTAACACCCCAATTCTACCCCAATCAATTATGCAAGATAAATCAGAGTTATAAAATTTCAATCATACAAATGAATCGGGACGTCACAAATTCTTCTAACAAATTCATTGCACTCATCTTGAATATATAACACTTTTTCAAACATCGGATGAACCATCAATATAACATCTTTAATCAAATAAATCAACATCTACATAGCGGAATTCTTAATAACATCTCTAACAACAAAACAGCAACTTCGAAACATCACATATTTAATAATAATAAATTTAAAGTTCAACAACTGAAAATCAACAATCAAAAACAGCAAGCATTCATCCCCCCCGAGTGTTACATATCAGAGCAATGACACCGACTCGAACTATTGAAGGAATACAGCCTTCACTCTCGATTACCTGCACGTTACCAACATAAGGGCAACATTCAAGCAGAAGGGGTGAGATATCTAACAATATAATAAAGTGCATGATAATTAATATATTAAATTAGATCAACAACATCACCACTTCTCATCTCATAATCAACGACAATCTCAACAATAATATACATTCATCAACATCAAAATACACTTTTTCATGAAATCATATAATGCGACTCGATACTTATGCAAATGCATGTGGTACCATTGGAGCAGAACTCCCATCTCAAAAATTTGCCAATTAATAGAGGCATCAACAAGGCATAGCCTTCATCTCAAAATTCGCCAATACAGGCCATCTCAACGAGTATAAACTCCATCTCAAAAATGCAATGTATGCGACACAACCATGAATGTAATGACAACATCTCAAATCATCTCAAAAACATCTCAATTAACATCTCAAAAGCATCTCAAAATAATAACATCTCAAATACATCTCAACGTCTCGTTATCAACATCTCGTATTATCAAAATAAATCATCAAACAACATTTATTTATTATGAATCATCAAACATCATTTATTTATTATAAATCATCAACAGAACATCATGAATAACTTGTATTTGTAAACCGGGATGTAATTACTTCTTAAATTCGCTACCGTAACAAAACAATTTAATTCTCCAACATACTGCTTCTCAAATATTATTTCTTCGAACATGCTACTTTTTATACAACACAGTATTGAACCAAAAACTATTATATGCTACTTTCCATGTGATACATCATTGAAACAACATGCCACTATATACTACTTATTACCATCAAAATTAATCCATCTAAAATTCATCAAATCTTCACCATACATCATTATATACATCCAATTCAAGAACAAGACAACAATCATCACTAATCCAACATACCAATCATCATAAACCCAATTATAGAGTTAGAACCCCACCCTTACCTTGGATTGAAGGTCGCTTTGCAATTTCCGGTTAAATTCTCGTTCTTGCCGTTTTCCACTTTTTCCAAGAGTTTGCACGTTCTCCTCCAAATCCTTATTTCTTCTACTGCTTCTTTATTTCTATTCTATTCCAACAACAATAAAATAACCCTATTATTATATTATTCCATATATGGCTTAAAACCCATACACCCCCTTATTACTTCTATTCTCCCAAAATAAGCCCACATTAAATAATATTACACTTCTAATATTATTTCACCACATAATATTATATCTCTAATATTATTTCTCCACTTAATAAAATAAATCCAATTTAATTATAACACATCTTCACAAATATTCCAAAAATAATTTAATTAAATAATTAATTAAATTACGGGCGTTACACGCGCTAGGCCAGGAATTTCATAAAATATTTTGTGGGCACGCATTCATCATCACTTTTCTATGAGAAATATTCTTTATTTTGGAAAATGTCCATCATCAAAGATCAAGCCCTAAATGTGAGGAACAACTTTGCTTCAGAAATTTACTCAAAATTCTCCCTACATTTTGAGATATAATTGAGAGAAGAAGGTATCATATAAGCTGGATTTTTGCCCAGAACAAGGTATCACGCGCGCGCAGAATGCCTTCTCAGGCCTGGCATTTCATCAAGAAGTTTGTAAGCATGTTTTCATAACCAATTATCTCATAGATACAAGCTTCATTTTGGAAAATTTTGAACATCAAAGGTGGAGTATGAAATGTCCTCTCCATTTTTGATTCAAACTTTCTGACATTTCATGCACTATAGAGAGAAAGAGAGAGATATATAAGGAAGAAAAGACATGATCATGAAATAGCAAGCTTGCATGGAAATGCATGGATTTTTTTTGCCAATCAAGTGCCAGCTCACGCCCCCAGCCTCTCTCACTTATCCAAAGTGCATAATGTGTACCCTGAAAACAACACAAAACACAGCACCTCACTCTCACTTCTCATTTCTTTATTTTGCTCACTTTCTCATCCACCACTCTATATAAAGCATTTGAATTCAACAATAAAGGTTGGAAAAATAAAATCAGAAAGCAAGCTCTTATCTCTCTCTCACACGAAGCCTCTCATCCTTGCAAGCTCAAAACCAATCTTCTCTCTCTTTGAATTTCAAGCTCACTTCCTCCATTGTCAAGCAAGCATCCTTCACATCTCTCTTCATCTATCATCCCTGAATCTTCAAAGCAAGCCTCCCTCAAGTGCTTTCTCTTTATTTGAGCTCAAGCATCATCAAATTCATTGCAAGGTAGTTGATCCATATTTTTCTCACTCTTACTGCAGCTTTGCGTTTTCCTTAATCCATGAGCTTTTTGAAATATCCAGTAACATATTCATAATCCTTGCATTTTTGTGATCAATTTTGGTTCTTGGATCGTGTGATTTGATGGAGAATTAAAGGAGAAAACCAATCAGAAATTTGTTTGATGAAATGTGCAACTCAAAATCGTGTTTATGCATCAATATTCACGCGCGTTTTTCTCAATCATCAATGCATCATTTCGTGAAGTTTTTAAATCTATCATGTTCTACTAATTTCCATCTTGAACTTTGGTGTTTGAATTTTTAGATTTCATCAAGAAACGCATGAGTTATCGTGACCTGAAAGTGTTGTTTCAAAACTAGAAAATCAGGAAAAATATGGTTGTTGGTAGGGATGATTATGTGTCCCTGTTTGATTGAAATGGTCTTGATGCATTTTACAGCGCATTTGGTTAATAACAGGTGTAATAGCCTTTGCATTTTAATTTTTTTGTTTCTTCTCATATTTTCTTTTCATATTTTATTTTAATATTTTCAATATATTTTCATATTTTGATTTTTATTTCATTTTTTTTAATCATTTTTCTTGATTAAATAAATTCATGTAGATAATTAGGGTTTTTAATATTCTTTTAAATCTTAAATTTTATTTTCCTATTTCTATTAAATCAAAAAAATATGTAAAAAATATTTTTGGGCTCCTCTATGAGTTTACTACTTGAAAATATTTTTTGTCCTATTTTATAAAACTTTTGGGTTACAAATTAAATCATTTGTTGAACATATCATCTTTTCTTTATTTTCTTTGATGAATTGTGAAAATATTTTTCATTTAATTGTTTCTTTTGGGATAAAATTTAAGTAAAATATAATTTATGATCCTTAGAATTTTCTTGACATTTAGGTTATCTTACATCAAGTTTATTTGAACTTTAGATCAAATTGATTAATTTTGGACTTAATTTCCTTTTTTAGGGTTTTTGCTTGATCATTCACACTAATTAATTAAAAGTTATAACTTCCCTTGCCTATAAAATAAGAGATGAAGTTGTTTAGAGTGCTTGAATAAGTTGAGGTCATAAAAATCATTTTTCGGGAATTTTACAATGTGATTTCATATTCTTCACAAATTATTTCCCAAAACCATCTAGTTTAAGCCTTTTGCTTGCTAGTTTCCATGTTTGCATTTAAAAGTAAAATTTCCACCTCAACCCAAGAACCCTAAGCCCCATTTCTGACTATTACAGGCCTTTAGGAAGTTACGTTTTTTATTTCATATTTTTTCAAGTTACTTTCTGTTTACCCTGGAATTTGGTAAACAACCACTGATCCTCTAAATCCTTTAACAGATCCAGTTACTCTAGACTGGGAATTATAAATAACGTAACAAAATTTCATTGAATGTAAATGACATTGAATTCAAAATATTGTGCATCATATGTACATTCTCGTTAACTCTTTTCTCGAATACTGGTACTTTGATTATTTTGAGTATTTTGTACAAAGATGTGAACACTACAAACTGAAACATAAAAAGCTACAATTTATAAAACTTCGACCCTAACGGTCTTCTAACAAACTAATGCCACGTTTCCACTGGCATGTCTTCGACAATTCAGGAGATTCCACGCGTCCTTTTGGATAAGAATGAATATTTGAATTCAAACCCTTCGCTATCTGTCTTGAGCGCCAAAACCAATAAAATCTGATAACGGTTGAAGTATAAAGTTTTAAGCCATGTCTTCGAATAACAACTTTATTTTGCAATCCGAATTATAAACTATCCATCAATCTCTTAATAAATTTTGAATTTTGAATCTTCATGGTTTTTAACAAACAAAATAGCCAAACAATTCTCTAAGTATTTTCAGATCATTGACTCAGCTCAATTTTTCCTTAGTCAAAATTGCCAGCCAACAAATTGCCCACAAGAAATATTCATTTCGAAACCAGAAATGCTTATTTTTTGTAATCTCTTCAAATTTCGACCTTTTGAACAATTCATCAACCGCTTCAACTATTATGACATCATTATCAAAATGACATTTTATTTTCAAACGTCTAATCGCAGTATGGGTATCTATAAATCTCATCATTAGCTATGATGAATAGTCTTAATCTTGGAACTTACAAAAACCGTTCATCAAGCAAAGGATCACCTTACATGTGTCCCACTAAACAAAATTCAACTTCTTTCTTTCCATCAAACACGGTTCAATCTCCCTTCATATAAATTAATATCATTCATCTTTTTCTTTTCTGCACTTTTTCAAATTAAAAGTTCTCTCTTCTTCTTCCAATCCTCTACAAACTTTTCTGCAACTTCTTCTTCTTCAAAACACAATCAATGGTGTCCCAGAAGAAATCAAAGTTTGGAAAGAGTAAACAAAACAAAGATGGTGTTTCTTCCAACCCTTTACAAAAAATAACAACACCCATCATGATTGGAAATCAAGAATTTGTTCCCACACCATCTCTGAGGAATGAACAAATTGCCATCTACGCTTCTCAAGTAATGATTCTCGTCACTCTTGCTTCTGATACCTTATGATATATGGGTCATATACTCAATGTATTAGATATATCAAAACTCAAGAGATTTTTTCCTGCTTACCACTTAACTAGACCCATAGCTAGTAAACATATGGTTAGTACAAAATCTGCTGAAAACACTAGGGTAGAAGACAAAGCCTCTGGAGTACATCAAAATTTTCATAGCTCGAAAAGAGTCGCTTGCACAAAGTATTTTCTCCTGTCCAACCACTACTTCAATTGGCACTTAGTATAGTGAAACGAATGAAGCACTTTTCCAAAATATTAAGGAAAAAGTCTTTGGGGTCGACTTGTTCCCAATTGTGAAGGTGAATGCTACTGCTGGCGTCTTTTTGAGGAAGCTCATTAACAGGTTTGATCTGGTTAATTGCCCTTCTGCAACAATTGAGTTTTTGATCGATATGACTACTCTCATCATCAATCTGGAAGTAGACTTTCTCAGGGATAGAAACATGGATTCGAAGATCACAGAAAAATAAACCCTTCAAGAGACTAAGTGGTCCAAGGCCTTCGAATTATCAGAGAAAGCTGAAAAACAGGAAGAAACTCTCAAGCTTGCCCAAGAGGAACATGATAAGAATGCTAAGTCCATCATGCTCTGGAAGCAACAAATCAAAGAGTTGCAGAAAACAATTTCTCAAGCAGAGGACCGTCAGAAATTTCTCGAAGCCATGAATAACAACAAGGCCAACAAAGAGCTGACTCAAAGCATTCAATTCATTGATGAAGCTAGAGGCTTAGAAAATGAGATCACCGCTCTTCACACAACCAAAGCTTCGATTGACTGCAGGCTAGGATTCTTGAAGGCAAAGTATGACAAGATGAAGGATAACTTGCCTTTCTGAAATTTGTATTTGAAAATGTATTTCTCCATTATGCCTTAGCTTTTTCATAAAGCCTTTTTGTAATATTTTGACAGAGCCATTTTGGCGCCCTTTTATTTTATACCATGTTGGCTTCGTTATTTTACTACCTTACTACTTTGTCGTAATTTTTAAATATTGAATGAAAGGTTTATATTTTTTCAAATACTTATCATTAATTTTCAAGACTCTTCGATCTTCTGCCAATTCTTCGATTTTGTAGGCATTGTTAGTGAATGTTTGAATGATTCTAAAGGGGCCTTCCCAATGTGGGGACCATTTTCCTAATAGCAAGCTTACATGGGAATGCATGGATTTTTTTTGTTCCAATCAAGTTCCAGCTCACCAGCTCACGCCCCCATCCTCTCTCACTTATCCGAAACGCATAATTTGTACCCTCAAAACAACACAAAACGCAGCACCTCACTCTCACTTCTCATTTCTTTATTTTGCTCACTTTCTTCACTCTATATAAAGCATTTGAATTCAACAATCAAGGTTGGAAAAATAAAATCAGAAAGCAAGCTCTTATCTCTCTCTCATACGAAGCCTCTCATCCTTGCAAGCTCAAAATCGATCTTCTCTCTCTTTGAATTTCAAGCTCACTTCCTCCATTGTCAAGCAAGTTTCCTTCACTTCTCTCTTCATCTATCATCCCTGAATCTTCAAAGCAAGCTTCCCTCAAGTGCTTGCTCTTTATTTAAGCTCAAGCATCATCAAATTCATTTCAAGGTAGTTGATCCATATTTTTCTCACTCTTACTGCAACTTTGTGTTTCCCTTAATCCATGAGATTTTTGAAAGATCCAGTAGCATATTCATAATCCTTGCATTTTTGTGATCAATTTTGGTTCTTGGATCATGTGATTTGATGGAGAATTGAAGGAGAAAACCAAATCAGAAATCTGTTTGATGAAATTTGCAACTCAAAACCGTGTTTATGCATCAATATTCACGCACGTTTTTCTCAATCATCAATGCATCATTTCGGGAAGTTTTAGATTCTATCATGTTCTACTAATTTCCATCTTGAACTTTGGTGTTTGAATTTTTAGATTTCACCAAGAAACGCATGAGTTATCGTGACCTGAAAGTGTTGTTTCAAAACTGGAAAATCAGGAAAATTATGGCTGTTGGTATGGATGATTACGTGTCCCTGTTTGATTGAACATGGTCTTGATGCATTTTACAGCGCATTTGGTTAATAACAGGTGTAATAGCCTTTGCATTTTAATTGTTTCTGTTTCTTCTCATTTTTTCTTTTAATATTTTCTTAACTTCAAAAATTATCATAAAAATATTTTAGACCCCTTTTTCAATATATTTTATATTTTGATTTTTATTTCATCTTTTTATCTTTTTTATTGATTAAATAAATTCATGTAGATAATTATGCTTTTTAATATTATTTTAAATCTTGAATTTTATTTTCCCATTTCTGTTAAATAAAAAAAATCCATAAAAAGTATTTTTGGGCAACTCTATGAGTTTATTACTTGAAAATATTTTTTGTCCTATTTTATAAAACTTTTGGATTACAAATTAAATCATTTGTTGGACATATCATCTTTTCTTTATTTTCTTGGATGAATTGTGGAAATATTTTTCATTTAATTGTTTCTTTTGTGATAAAATTCAACAAAAATATAATTTTTGGTCCTTAGAATTTTCATGACATTTAGGTTATCTTACATCAAGTTTATTTGAACTTTAGATCAAATTGATTAATTTTGGACTTAATTTCGTTTTTTAGGGTTTTTGCTTGATAATTCACACTAATTAATTAAAAGTTATAACTTCCCTTGCCTATAAAATAAGAGATAAAGTTGTTTAGAGTGCTTGAACAAGTTGAGGTCATAAAAATCATTTTTCGGGAATTTTACAATGTGATTTCATATTCTTCACAAATTATTTCCCAAAACCATCTAGTTTAAGCCTTTTGCTTGCTAGTTTCCATGTTTGTATTTCAAAGTAAAATTTCCACCTCAACCCATGAACCCTAAGCCCCATTTCTGACTTTTACAGGCCTTTAGGAAGTTAGGTTTTTGATTTCATATTTTTTCAAGTTACTTTCTGTTTACCCTGGAATTTGGTAAACAACCACTGATCCTTTAAATCCTTTAACATATCCAGTTACTCACGAGATTGATCAGATTGATCTCAGGACTACTGTGTTTTATTATTTATAAAGTATGTTTTGATGATAATCTCTTTAATCAAAAGGAATCACTTCGTATGTCGAAGTGAAACTTCTTTATGAAAGTAATGAAATATAAACAAATCTAGACTGGGAATTGTAAATAACGTAACAAAATTTCATTGAATGTAAATGACATTGAATTCAAAATATTGTGCATCATATGTACATTCTCGTTAACTCTTTTCTCGAATACTGGTACTTTGATTATTTTGAGTATTTTGTACAAAGATGTGAACACTACAAACTGAAACACAAAAAGCTACAATTTATAGAACTTCGACCCTAACGGTCTTCTAACAAACTAATGTCACGTTTCCGCTGGCATGTCTTCAACAATTAAGGAGATTCCACGCGTCCTTTTGAATAAGAATGAATATTTGAATTCAAACCCTTCTCTATCCGTCTTGAGCGCCAAAACCAATAAAATCTGATAATGGTTGAAGTATAAAGTTTTAAGCCATGTCTTCGAATAACAACTTTATTTTGCAATCCGAATTATAAACTATCCATCAATCTCTTAATAAATTTCAAATTTCGAATCTTCATGGTTTTTAACAAACAAAATAGCCAAACAATTCTCTAAGTATTTTCAGATCATTGACTCAGCTCAATTTTTCCTTAGTCAAAATTTCCAGCCAACAAATTACCCACAAGAAATATTTATTTCGAAACCAGAAATGCTTATTTTCTGTAATCTCTTCAAATTTCGACCTTTTGAACAATTCATCAACCGCTTCAACTATTATGACGTCATTATCATAATGACTTTTGATTTTCAAACGTCTAATTGCAGTATGGGTATCTATAAATCTCATCATTAGCTATGATGAATAGTCTTAACCTTGGAACTTACAAAAACCGTTCATCAAGCAAAGGATCACCTTACATGTGTCCCACTAAACAAAATTCAACTTCTTTCTTTCCATCAAACACGGTTCAATCTCCCTTCATATAAATTAATACCATTCATCTTTTTCTTTTCTGTACTTTTTCAAATTAAAAGTTCTCTCTTCTTCTTCCAAACCTCTACAAACTTTTCTGCAACTTCTTCTTCTTTAAAACACAATCAATGGTGTCCCAGAAGAAATCAAAGTTTGGAAAGAGTAAACAAAACAAAGATGGTGTTTCTTCCAACCCTTTACAAAAAATAACAACACCCATCATGATTGGAAATCAAGAATTTGTTCCCACACCATCTATGAGGAATGAACAAATTGCCATCTACGCTTCTCAAGTAATGATTCTCGTCACTCTTGCTTCTGATACCTTATGATATATGGGTAATATACTCAATGTATTAGATATATCAAAACTCAAGAGATTTTTTCCTGCTTACCACTTAACTAGACCCATAGCTAGTAAACATATGGTTAGTACAAAATCTGCTGAAAACACTAGGGTAGAAGACAAAGCCTCTGGAGTACATCAAACTTTTCATAGCTCGAAAAGAGTCGCTTGCACAAAGTATTTTCCCCTGTCCAACCACTACTTCAAGTGGCACTTAGTCTAGTGAAACGAATGAAGCACTTTTCCAAAAGATTAAGGAAAAAGTCTTTGGGGTCGAATTGTTCCCAATTGTGAAGGTGAATGCTACTGCTGGCGTCTTTTTGAGGAAGCTCATTAACAGGTTTGATCTGGTTAATTGCCCTTCTGCAACAGTTTAGTTTTTGATCGATATGACTACTCTCATCATCAATCTGGAAGTAGACTTTCTCAGGGATAGAAACATGGATTCGAAGATCACAGAAAAATAAACCCTTCAAGAGACTAAGTGGTCCAAGGCCTTCGAATTATCAGAGAAAGCTGAAAGACAGGAAGAAACTCTCAAGCTTGCCCAAGAGGAACATGATAAGAATGCTAAGTCCATCATGCTCTAGAAGCAACAAATCAAAGATTTGCGGAAAAAAATTCTCAAGCAGAGGACCGTCAGAAATTTCTCGAAGTCATGAATAACAACAAGGCCAACAAAGAGCTGACTTAAAGCATTCAATTCATTGATGAAGCTAGAGGCTTAGAAAATGAGATCACCGCTCTTCACACAACCAAAGCTTCGATTGACTGCAGGCTAGGATTCTTAAAGGCAAAGTATGAAAAGATGAAGGATAAGTTGCCTTTCTGAAATTTGTATTTGAAAATGTATTTCTCCATTATGCCTTAGCTTTTTCATAAAGCCTTTTTGTAATATTTTGACAGAGCCATTTTGGCGCCTTTTATTTTATACCATGTTGGCTTCGTTATTTTACTACCTTACTACTTTGTCGTAATTTTTAAATCTTGAATGAAAGGTTTATATTTTTTCAAATACTTATCATTAATTTTCAAGACTCTTCTATCTTCTGCCAGTTCTTCGATTTTGTAGGCATTGTTAGTGAATGTTTGAATGATTCTAAAGGGGCCTTCCCAATGTGGGGAACATTTTCCTAATAGCAAGCTTACATGGGAATGCATGGATTTGTTTTGTGCCAATCAAGTTCCAGCTCATGCCCCCATCCTCTCTCACTTATCTGAAACGCATAATTTGTACCCTCAAAACAACACAAAACGCAGCACCTCACTCTCACTTCTCATTTCTTTATTTTGATCACTTTCCTCACTCTATATAAAGCATTTGAATTCAACAATCAAGGATGGAAAAAGAAAATCAGAAAGCAAGCTCTTATCTCTCTCTCACACGAAGCCTCTCATCCTTGCAAGCTCAAAATCGTTCTTCTCTCTCTCTTTGAATTTCAAGCTCACTTCCTCCATTGTCTAGCAAGTTTCCTTCACATCTATCTTCATCTATCATCCCTTAATCTTTAAAGCAAACTTCCATCAAGTGCTTGCTCTTTATTTGAGCTCAAGCATCATCAAATTCATTTCAAGGTAGTTGGTCCATATTTTTCTCACTCTTACTGCAGCTTTACGTTTCCCTTAATCCATGAGATTTTTGAAATATCCAGTAGCATATTCATAATCCTTGCATTTTTATGATCAATTTTGGTTCTTGGATCGTGTGATTTGATGGAGAATTGAAGGAGAAAACCAAATCAGAAATCTACTTGATGAAATGTGCAACTCAAAACCGTGTTTATGCATCAATATTCACGCGCGTTTTTCTCAATCATCAATGCATCATTTCGTGAAGTTTTAGATTCTATCATGTTCTACTAATTTCCATCTTGAACTTTGGAATTTGAATTTTTAGATTTCACCAAGAAACGCATGAGTTATCGTGACCTGAAAGTGTTGTTTCAAAACTGGAAAATCAGGAAAAATGTGGTTGTTGGTAGGGATGATTATGTGTCCCTGTTTGATTGAACATGGTCTTGATGCATTTTACAGCGCATTTGGTTAATAACAGGTGTAATAGCCTTTGGATTTTAATTTTTTTTGTTTCTTCTCATATTTTCTTTTAATATTTTCTTCACTTCAAAAATTATCATAAAAATATTTTAGACTCCTTTTTCAATATATTTTTATATTTTGATTTTTATTTCATCTTTTTATCTTTTTATTGATTAAATAAATTCATGTAGATAATTATGCTTTTTAATATTATTTTAAATCTTGGATTTTATTTTCCTATTTCTATTAAATAAATAAAATCCATAAAAAATAATTTTGGGCTCCTCTATGAGTTTATTACTTGAAAATATTTTTTGTCCTATTTTATAAAACTTTTGGATTACAAATTAAATCATTTGTTGGACATATCATCTTTTCTTTATTTTCTTGGATGAATTGTGGAAATATTTTTCATTTAATTGTTTCTTTTGGGATAAAATTCAACAAAAATATAGTTTTTGGTCCTTAAAATTTTCATGACATTTAGGTTATCTTACATCAAGTTTATTTGAACTTTAGATCAAATTGATTAATTTTGGACTTAATTTCCTTTTTTTGGGTTTTTGCTTGATCATTCACACTAATTAATTAAAAGATCTAACTTCCCATGCCTATAAAATCAAAGATGAAGTTGTTTAGAGTGCTTGAACAAGTTAAGGTCATAAAAATCATTTTTCGAGAATTTTACAATGTGATTTCATATTCTTCACAAATTATTTCCCAAAACCATCTAGTTTAAGCCTTTTGCTTGCTAGTTTCTATGTTTGCATTTAAAAATAAAATTTCCACCTCAATCCAAGAACCCTAAGCCCCATTTCTGACTTTTACAGGCATTTAGGAAGTTATGTTTTTAATTTCATATTTTTTTCAAGTTACTTTCCTATTTTAAATTTATTTTCTAACTTAGGTGTGCATTTAGGGTTTTACTTTTGATCAATGCTTGTAATTGAAAACTCTTGTACATGGTTCTTGTTTAATTCTTGAAATAGCATGTGATACTGACTTGAGGCTTATTTGAGGACAAATTCTTCAACCTCATTGGGTCTTGGATGTTGATAGGTTGATAAACCAAATCCACTAAAATGGACGAATGATGTTGATGATATTTGAAACTCTCATTGTACCCTTTCCCTCTTCATCTTATTCCCCTTTCTTATTGTACTACATGTTATGGGATAATTATCTCTATATCATTTATCCAAACATGAATTACATAGATTTCTATTGACCGACCTCAAAATAGGTGCGAATTCTACATAAGTCCACTTAAGATTGCTTAACATAGCACTAAATTTTATCCCGATTTGAGAAAATGATCATTCATGGCCCAAACTTATGTTTGCAAGTCCAAGTATGTTAATTTGAACCCTTTGATCCAATAATCTTGAGATTCATTATCAGGAGGCTTTGGTTCTACCAATCCTCCAATGGATCTTCATCAATTTTAGTCAATGCGGATCACTTAAACATCATTGATCATTAAATGTTACCTTGAGGATTCTTAAATGGATGATATACTTGACAAAAAGTAAATGCAACTTGTTGTTGAGAGGCTTTGGTTCTACCAATCCTCTAATGAGTTCTAAATTCAAGTTTCAAGATGGTCATCCAACTAACCATTAACTTCTAACAATTGACTTTATTTTATGCTTTTATTTTTATGCTTTTAGTTTATGTACAATTTAGTTTAGTATTTACATTTCATGCTATTTTTATCTTTGCTCACTTGAGCATTTACTTTTATTCCATTTTTTATTTTTCTCACTTGAGCTTTTCTTTTCTTTTTGAAGATACTTAATAATCAAGATGGACCATAAAAAACTTTAATGATACTTGGACTATTTGGTTACTATCCTTGGCATTATGGAGTATTGGACTTCTTGGACTTAGGAATAGAAACCTTGACTTATGTTGGAGACCTTGTGACCTTAATTAATATTTTTCTGGAGTTCTTGGGGTTTACCCCAAGACATTGGGTTGTTTGTTTGTTTTGTGTGCAGGTTATTGTGATTATATACTTTGTCTGTAATATGGAATTCATCTATATACAGTCGTTACTCTGCCCAATTTGTGTGAATACTTAATACATTTGACGTTTGGTCTTCTCAAGAGGTTTAGTATCCTTGCTTGGTTTCAATCCAAAGAATGAGAATTCTATCTTGACTCATAATGTCAAGTGTTGGCTTCTTGTTGGTTATATGGTTCTTCTCCCTAGCTTTTACCATATGCTTTAGGATAGTCCCTTCATCTCCTCCCATCTTCTTTAATTTAAAAAATCTTCTCCCTCCTTTTGAAAACTCTTCTTGTTTCTAATCTTGAATCACTTTCATAATAAACTTGGACTTAGGTCCATGCATTTTCAAAACATTTTCTTAAATAAACTTTAATCAACTTAATAATACCTTGCCATTTTTGTGAGAAGACCTAAAGTCAATTAATCTCATTCAAACTATTTTGCCACTATGGCCTTTTACTTTAAAATTTTCTCAAAAAAGATTAGACTCTTGTCAATCCTTGTAGTGACGCGAGCTACTATACTTCTACAATATGTATAAAAGTGAGATATTTTCCACTTAGGTGTTGAGCGAGGCTTTTGTTGATTTTAAAACCCAAGCCATATCCTCCACTTTGAGATGACGCAAATTATCCTTTCTTATAATTGTGGGTAGTAAGTATGTTCTTCCACTCGAATAAGACGATGATGTCTCGTCTCTTAAAATTAACCAACACACTTGTGTTTTTTTTTTAAAAATTTAAAGAGGAACTATGTGTACCCTGATCCCCTATTGCACGAAAGGTGGTATGTAGGCACTAAAGGTTCGCAACCGCGGCGGATGCAAAAATAATTAAAAAAATACTTCTTTTCTCATCACCACAATCTATTTTTTATACAATATTTTATAGTAAAAATATATAGATTTTACAAAGAGGTTCTTACGGAGTACCGTAGATGTTTAGGGTGTTAATACCTTCCCTTTGCATAACCAACCCCCTTACCTAGAATCTTCCCTCCCTCCTCTTTTGGGTTATTCGCTCTTATCCCATTCCTTTGGAAACAATAAAGCGCGGTGGCAATTTTTATTATGATCTGTACAAGTCCAGTCAATCCAATGGCTTAGTCTTAACATTTCTACCGCTACAGAAAAAATGGCAACTTCACTGGGGAAAGTATAACCTCTTGCTGGTCCATGCCTAAGTGGGTTGAGCCTATCTTTTTTATATCTGTATATGTGTTATTGTAGTTTATATGTTATATGTTGTATATATGTTTGTCTGGATTTTCCTAGTTTTCAGGGTGCTTGGTGATTTCGCATGAGTCCTATGCCCGAACTTGAGAAAACTTAAGATAAGACGGGGCGGTATAGTCATGTTAACTTTGAGGGAGTAGTCCCAAAAAAGGAGGCATGATATCCCCCACTCAGTGGAGGTCCCTTTGACTATAGTGTCGTTTACTGAATAATCGGGAAGACAAACTGCTTTCGACCTGGGAGCCTGCTGAAATTGAGGACCGTAGAATACCTAACCCATCTTGGCCTTTTAGGTGTAGTGCGGAAGCTATGACGGAGTAATCTGGAAATAGTTGTCACACGACACTACGCTCGAACGAGTTTTTCTTGAGAATATTACTAATTACCGAGTTAATCAGGAAGTTGGTAATATCCGAAGGAAGGATGTAGACTCTGGGAACCTCTAGAACCTTGTTCAGCAGGTGATAACTTTTAGACCAATACCTTATGGGTAGTACCTTCGACCTCATGCTCGTGACGTTGAACCTATGAACTCTATGTTTGTGATCTTGTGTGTGATTGTTTCATTATGCATCCATGCACTCATAAGCATCTTTTGAATAAATTTTATTTCAAGGTACTTAAAAGTTGACTATTTGTGGATATCTCAAGTACTTTTTGACTATGGATTCTGTAAAAAGAAAGACTAGAAAATATAGTTTCAAAGATCCCAAGATAGATGAGTTGATGAGTCTGATTCCTGAGATTGAGTGTTCTGTAGATTTTCGGAGGAAGTATGGGTCCATCATTTATCTCATGAAGCTTAGGATGGAGGAGGGTATTCTCTTGACCTTGGTCCAGTTCTATGATCCGGTGTATCGTTGCTTTACTTTCCCTGACTATCAGTTGATGCCTACACTAGAGGAGTATTCTTATCTGTTGAGTTTCCTATTACCGATCATGTTCCTTTTACTGGTCTGGAGGGTGAGACAAAACTACATGAGATGGTTTCTTTGATCCATTTGAGTAAGTCTGAGGTTGAAGCCCACATGACTACTAAAGGAGGGATTAGAGGATTACCAGCTCAGTTCTTATTAGCGAAAGCTCGTTACTTTTCCAGGATGAAGAGTACAGTCGCTTTTGAGGCCATCTTTGCTTTACTGCCTTACGGGTTGTTCTTATTTCCTAATGTAGACAAATTTGTTGATATCAATGCCATCAGGATCTTCATTATAGGGAACCCAGTTCCTACATTTATGGGTACGCTTATTACTCTATCCATCTTAGGGATTCTTATCATGGGGTATGATCATTTGTTGCACGCCTCTGTTGTATCGGTGGTTTACTTCTCATTTTCCTCAGTTTGATGCTTTCTGAGATGTCAGGAAGGAACCCAGTTGGGCTCCTAAGATCATGGCACTTACTCACTCAGATATTGTTTGGTACCATCAGGCCTACCATTATGTAGAGATTGTCGATAATTGTGGTAGTTTCCCCAATGTACCTCTTCTTGGTACAAAGGGAGGATTTAACTACAATCCCGTTTTTGCACGACGATAGCTTAGTTATCTGATGAGGGATAAACCAAATAGCATTTATTTGAGTAGTTTCTTCCTAAAAGAGGGATAATACCATAAGGAAGCTAGAGAACATATTGCGAAGGCCTGGCGCCACATTCATAGGAAGAGTAGGAAGGATTTGGGACCTAGAGGAGATGTTTCTTTGGAGCCTTATCTTCAGTGGGTACAAGTGAGATCTATTCAGTTAAAGATGTCGTGTTCTCGGGAAGCACATATGCCTGATTTGTTTGTGAAGACCACTCCTCCCTTATTGGATGATGTGGAAGAGCTACAGCTTGATTTAGTCAGGATGCAGCAAGAAAAAGAAGCTTGGAAGAATAAGTGCCAAACTCTAGAGATTTCATACAGAGCAGACTTGAAGGAGATAGACGACTTTGTTGAGATTCTTGAGAGTCGGGCTGTAGAGACGATAGAGAGGCAATGGGATTTATTTTCCCCTAAGTCTCAGTCAGATTCTAGTTTCTCACTTCCTGATTCAGGTGATTGGAAGGAGGTTTCCACCAGATATGCGGAAGAAAACCAGAGGTTGAAGGCTCAGATTTCCAGGCTTACAGGGAAGCGCCAGCGTATAGATTGATCTCCATCAGCTTTACTTCTTCGGGTTTTAGACTTTACTTTTATCTTGTACTTGGGATTATTGAAACTTGTAATCTATTTTGAAGTTATAATAAAATTTTTAGTATTTCAAATGTGTTATTAATTTGATATTTGCAAATTGTTTATAAATCTTTAAGTCCCTTGAAATAAAAATAAAATAAGTCATGTGAATTGCACATAATGCACCATATTGTACATACTTATTTCATTTTTTGTGTATATCTAGGTGTCTTACTGAGCTTCTTTACTTTGTTCAGCAAGCTGTCTCATCGGTACAATACCCGAGCTAATTTTAGAAGGATGATGGATAATCTATAATAAGGGAATCGCGAGTTACGCGAGGAAGTTTCTGCTCTCAAGGCCGGTATGGCCTATCTCACTGCTCTGATGGAATCTTTGGTGGCTGCTCAGAATCAGCCACCGATTACTCAGCCTCAACAGATAATGGTTATTGCTGAAGCTCTGATTGTTCTTGTGTCTGCTACTTCAGCTATTATTCAGAATCACATGCCTCAAGGTTATCCATGGGGAATTCCAGAGAACTTTATGCCTGAAGGTTTTAATCTTGGTCCTCAAGTTACTCCAGTTGTTCAGACTATTGTTACTCCTGTACCTCCTGTGGTGCATGTTATCCCTGCTGCTAGAAACGAGATTCATTATGTTGCACCTCCTTCGGTGAATGTTGTGCCATTTGTTAATAACGAAGCTTATCGTCCTTTTCCTTCACCAAGTGGAGGCTTGGGTATCTATGATCGAATGGATGATTTTCAGGATCAGTTTGACAAGATGTAGAGGGAGATAAAGGTTGTGATACGGTGGCAAGAACTGAGACTATTTTTTAGGATTGCTGGTTTGCGTTTTGCGTTTGTGTTTGCAAAATGTCGCGGTAAGCAAGAGTCTCCACCGACTTTTATTTTATCCAACAAAGGAAAGGAAAAAAGCACAGAAAAATTCCTTTTTTGAGATATTTCTGAGTACGGGGGGTAGATTATAGAAAAGAAAGGTATTATCACCCTTTCTATCCGTAGTTATCTACGGGCTCTTAGGTACTTGCTCATCATTTTCAAAATTGCTTCTCTGTGTTTGTGTGCTTTGAAAAGTTTTTGTTTTGACTTTGATTTAACTCTTGCTTCTATCTTCAAGAGTGTAATGAAGTGTTTTTTTGAAAACTTTGTTTGTAAAGGAGCGTAAGTGTGAAAAAGTTTGTTTGGATTGAGCAAGTACTTAAGAGCTAATCTACCTACTCGAAAAAAGAATCGTTCTATATTCGTTTCCTTTAGACAGCGCTATCCCACTATTAGTGAGTAGGTAGCACCGTCGGTGGAGTTTGAGGGTCAATTCGAAAGGGACGTACAGTCACTAAAGCAATGTTTACGACGTCTTAGTAATAACCCTAATGTCTTAGATTAATTATTCGAGACAACAATATCTGAGGCAACCTTTCCGAGGCAACTTTGATCTTTGGACAAAAGGACGACCACTAAAGAATCCTATACTCAATGACCGTTTACCGAAGGCAACCAAGTGGGAGTGTACCCTAGGAGTGCGCGTGTGCGAGTGATTCAATTTCAGATTATTTATCTTTGCACATTTTAGGGTTATCTAACCGTTTTAAATTTTTACATACATTCTTGTCATGCATCCCTAATCGTACATCTAACAGTTAAATATTTTGCGGAATTTTAAAGTGCGGAAATTAAACTACGCTATTACAAGGCTTCGGGTATTTACATAGCCAAAAACAAACCCTTGGAAAATAAAGCGATAAATGAAAAGTAAAAATCCTAATTAACTATTACACCTTGTGAGCAGTTACAATAATATGGTAAATAATAAAACAATAAAGCGCGCGCGATTGAAATTAAGATCGAGAGAGAACTAGGGTTTTGACCCTTTCTAACCTAATTAAAAGAAAAATTGTTTTTGTTGTTTTTAATTATTTTTAAGAAAAGAATTAGGTTTTAAATTAAATACAAAAATAATTAGTAATTAAATTAATTAATAAAAATAATTACATGGCCTATTTTTGGTTTTGATTATTTTTTAGGAAAAAGAAAATATAATTAAATTTGGACAAAACCCTAATTTTCTAATTATTTTTAATTATTTACAAAAGGAATTAAAGTTATCTAATATTAACAACCTAATTTAATTAATTTAATTTTTTTGATAAAAAATAAAATCTAAACCTAATTTGTGAAAAGTATTATTTTTATGATTTTTTTAATAAAAAGAAAATAATCAATTGGTTAGTAAAATAAAATAAATAAATTAAATGAAATAAAAATATAAAAAGAAAAAAAAGGTGAAGAAATTGGGCCTGAGAGTAATTTGAAGGGGGGGGTGCAAATATCCAAATCTGGGCCCAAAAATTTGAAGTCCACGTTGACTTCCTGAATTCAGTGTGTTGCGTTGACTAGGCCTCATGGTGTTCTTCCATTGATGGCCTTTGGATTTGGCCATCTGGCCACTTGGCAGACTGGATGCTGATGGACCATGATGGTCATTGGCCTTAGGTACGCACTGGATTACCTGAAAGAAAAATATATGAAGAAAGTGGGGGGACCTGGGATTCGAACCCAGGCCCTGATGCACTATCCAACCACTCCACTACCACTGCGCCACTTTCTTTTGTTTGTACATAAAATACATACCAATGATAATATATGAAAAGTAAAAACACTGAGTCAGAAACGCGCGAAATTCAAACACGCCAATGGTTGTTCGCCACGTCTTCATTTTCCCCACGGATCTGTTGTTTTAGACAACAGACCTATACCAACGGACATTCTCTGTAGCTAAAACCCTGGCCATATCAAAAATCATGTACAAGCACAATAAATCAATGGTGATGGTACCAATCCATTCGTCTCAGTCTCACGAACTTCATGGTACCCTAATCGTGGCCCAATTTCACCTGTACACCAAGATCCCAATTTGAAGCTACAAACCCTAACAATGGTGAAATCCAATATAGGCCATGTAAATGCAATTAAACAATACATAAAGTTTGCATATGTCTTAAGGATCAAGAATATATCATTAATTCATGATATCAATGCCTAAATCATGGAAACCGGTTTCAAAAATACATGGATGTCGTGGATGACTTACAGCGCGATATGGGGCCTGGAAATGCTTGATTTTGATTGCTTTTGCTTGTTGGGGATACCAGGAAGCGATTGGAATGGTCAAAGGGTCTTGAATTGGCCTGTAACTAGGAATTCGTGTTTGCGCTTTTTCTTGTTTTTTCAAGTTTTTGTTCTGGTTCATACGCCTCCTTCTCGCCTAGTTTTTGGTCTGCATTCCTTCTATATGTATTGAGGAATGAACTAGGGTTCCAAAACTGATCTCAATCTTCCTCTATCAATGAATTTGATTCTCTTGAATATCATTCCAAAAATAACATAAAACCAATCTTTTTGTCCACCCCAATGCGTTGCACGATTTCAAATACTTGCCAACTGGATTTGAGACCTGAAACAAGTACAAAATCTTGAGTTTTCAATGTTTTAGATTTTCTCATGATTTATTTTGATTAAAATTGATTTAATTCAAATAAAAATCAAAATAAATAATAAAAACATGATAATGACAAGTGGCAAGGGCTAGGGCTCGTGGACTATGTTGCCAACTCAAAACAAGTGAAAAAGATTGGGCCCATTTAGCAAAAATTGAAGTTTTAGGCATAGTTGACTTTTGGCAATTTTGCAAAAAGGGTCAACTTTACCAATGCATAACTTCCTCAATTTTGACTCTTTGAAGGTTTTCTTTAACTTTTTAGAAAGCTTGAGATGTCCACTAAGCAACCCTTTTGGTCCCATCTCAATTTGATATTCCATTCTCATGTATAAAGCTTTGAAAAAAAGGTATTTTTGTTGACTTTTCAAAATGACCTATAATGTCCAAATTCATAACTTCTTGTGAGTGCATTTTTTGAACTTGGGAGCTGAAGATGGATTGTATAGAATTGCATCCTCTTAAAAATGAGATTTGGATGGGTCATTTCTCATAAAGTATGAGAAAGTTATGCTTGGTCAAAGTTGAGTTGACTTTTCCTACAAAACCCTAATTTAGCAACTTTTGGATCTTGATGAATTGTGAGCAATCCTTTATGAATCATGATCAACCCTTGATCAAATGATGAAATATACTTCAAAATGAGGATGTTGACCAAAAACCTTGAAGTTTGACTGTATGTGGGCCACAGTTGACTTTTGCCCTAGCACAATCGATTTTCAGGCCTTTGAGCAATTGACTGAGCAAACTTTCTCTGTAGGGCTTGAAACTTGACATGGATGATCTTGAGAACATATTAGAACAATAGTGAGCATTTTGGATCCCTTGGACTCAATTATCTTGATGCAACATGAAACCCTAATTTGAGGTAGGTTGCCTTAGGAGAGAGCTTGTCTAGTCAACCCTTGGGCTACCTTGAGCAACTTGTGGATCTTTCTTGAAATGTTTTGAGAAATATGGGAGGGAAAATTTTGGGGTACAATAAAGGCCCTTAGAGGAAAGGAATTGTTCAGGTATAATGTGAATGATTTATGCTTGGTCCCGAATGTCAAGATACCTGCAAAGTTTAAAGTTACAGAATTTGAGAAGTACAAGGGCAATACTTGTCCTCGTGCTCATCTTATGATGTATGTAAGAAGAATGTCTACCCATACTGATGATCATCGTCAGCTGATTCACTTTTTTCAAGATAGTTTGACTGGTGCTGAGTTGAAGTGGTACATGAGTTTGGACAGTGCCAATATTCATACTTTCAACGACTTGGGTGAATCGTTTATCAGACAGTACAAGTATAATATGGACATGGCGCCTGACCATGATCAACTCAGGGCGATGGTCCAGAAAGACAGGGAATCATTTAAGGAATATGCATAGAGATGGCATGAGGTAGCCGCCCAAGTGATTCCTCTGATGGAGGAAAAAGAGATGACATATATTTTCCTGAAAACTTTGGGTGCTTTCTACTATGAGAGGATGGTAGCGAGTGCGCCAAGTGACTTTACTGAAATGGTGGGCATGGGTACTCGTTTGGAAGAGGCTGTAAGAGAGGGTCGTCTAACAAAAAGCGAAAGTTCTGGAAGTACGAAGAATTCATCATATAGGTTTGCCAAAAATCGGGAAGGAGATACAAATGCTGTTATTCAAGAGAGAAGGGCTAATCCTCCTAGAAGAAATTATCAACGTCGTCAACAGGTCACCTCAGTAACTCTAGTTGTTGGTGTGGATCCAACCACAATTTCTTATCATAGACCGCCCCATCACGGGAATCAAGGGCAGAATCAGAGGAGGGAGAATTATGACCCTATCCCTATGAGTTATTCAAAATTACTCTTGGTGTTAATTTAAAAGAAGTTGGTTCAGACTAGACCATCTCCCGCTATACCATCACCATTACCTTGGTATTATAAGGCAGACCAAACATGTGTTTTTCATCAGGGAGCACCAAGGCACAATGTTGAGAACGGCTATCCTTTGAAAACTGAAGTACAAAAATTGGTGAGGTCTGGTTTCTTATCCTTTAAAGATGTTGGCCCTAACGTGAAAGATAATACTTTGCTAAAGCATGGAGGAGAAAATGTTGTGAACATGGTTGCTGATTGTCCAAGCAACTTCCGTATTTTCGATTTTAAATTGGTTAGGGGATATTTGGTAAAAATTCATGTTGGCCTCTGTGAGTTTAGTTATTATACGCATGACCATGCTGGTTGTGGTATTTGCAGCATAAATATGCAGGGATGTGACAAGATAAAGGCAGATCTTCAGGAAATGATGGATGAACGTCTCTTTCATATAATCAGGCCTAGGGAAGAGTGCGAGGAAGATGTGAATATGGTCTTTGGATGTCCAGCAGAATTCCGAATTTTTGATGTAGATCATATGAACGATGATTTGGTGTAGTTGCGTGCCACCTTCTTCCATATGGAAGGTCAAGAGAGGCACCATTATGGATCTTGTCGGATCTGCTATAGAGATTCGTGTGGTTGTTCCATTGTGAGAAAAGGTATTCAGTTATTGTTGGACAATGGTACCATCAAGGTTTCGAGAAATATGGATAATTATGTTAATATGATTGAAGATTGTTTGGATGGGACTGCGTCAGATGATGAGTATGCCTCTGCATATGAGTTCTTCTCCTCATATGAAGATATGTTTTCCAGAGATGACTTTGTAATGAATGAATGTGTTAAAGAGGGAGTAAATGTTATTGTGCCTTGTTTTGGTGCACCCACCCCTTTTGAAGTTGAATATCATGGCAAGCCAGCTATTGCTCCATTGGTGAATAGTTTTCCAGGTCTCGTTCCCTACAAGTCAGACAAGGTTGTACCCTACAAGTATAATGCTACAATTTTAGAGGATGGTATGGAATTTCCCATCCAACCCTTATCTGATGTCAAAAATATTATTGAGGCCAGCCGAGTGACCCGCAGTGGTCGTGTGTTCGCGCCTGTCATTAGGAGAAGTGTTGATGCTGATAAGAAAATTGTTGAAGATGTTGAAACCAAGAAGGTAGTAGGGGAATCTAGTGGAGCTACTATGGAAAAAGATGTGGATGATATACTGAAAATTATAAAGATGAGCGACTACAAGATCATAGATCAATTGTTGCAGACTCCTTCAAAAATATCTATTATGGCCTTGCTTATGAACTCCTCTGCTCACAGAGAATCTTTGATGAGGGTTTTGAACCAAGATTTCATGGAAAGGTATATGCCAGTAGACCAATTTAGCAATGTGGTAAGGAACATTACATCATGTAATAACCTGAGTTTCTGTGATGATGAACTGCCCGATGAAGGAAGGAATCACAACCTAGCCCTCCACATCTCTATTGTAAGTATAAGAGTGCTCCTAAGAGGGGGGGGTGAATTAGGTACTTTAAATTTTTTATCGTTTTAGTGATGATGGATATTATTTTTCTGGTTTAGTGCATGAGTTTACAAATGTGTTTCTTTCTTTTCTGGTGTATGACTAGTGATGAAAGCGGTAAATACAGAAAAGTAAAGAACACAAAGATGTATCCTGGTTCCCCTTACAGTCCGAGAGTACTCTAGACCCCTTTCAACATGAAAGATATTTCCTTATTGTTAGATCTCTAGACAAGACACCCTAGTCCTTCTATACAAGACTCTAACCAATAAAACCACCAAGAACAATCCTCTTGGACCAAGAACAATCCTCTTGGATTTTCACTAAGTCAACAATGAGAACAATCCTCTCAAGGTGACCTTTCTTGTATCCAACAATCCTGGAAAAAGAAGATTTCAAAATCACTTGAACTTATTTTCAACAATCCTGGAAAATAAGCAAGTATAGCAATATTTGATTTGAGTGAGTTTGTGTAGAAATGATCACTTTGAGTGATTTTATCAATGACTTGATTTTCCCTTCCAATGATAATAGTATATAATGACTTAAGATATATAATGCTCAAAGTTTTCTGGTTGACAATATGTAAAGTGTGCAGAAAACTTGTGTATGAAAATGTATAACAGCTTGAGTTTGATTTTTGAAAATTCAGAAAATATGATTGGAAGAGGTGATCAAAATGATTTTGAAAATGAGTATTTATGTGTTCATATCACCCTTTTGAAACATCATAAAGTTCTGTAAATGAATCATGAACAATTGCCAAGATTGAGTGAAAGATTTTCATGAATTAGTGTTATGAACAGGCATGAGTAAAGCTATTGTTTTTCAAAATCATTCAGCATGGAATCGATTGCACCCTTTATGTAAATCGATTGCACCCCTGGCCCATTATTTTCTCTATTATTTCATTTTCTTTTTTATTTTCTTTTTATTTCATATTTTCTTTATTATTTATTATTATTAATAAAAAATCCAAAAATATTTTGTTTATTATTTTTACACTTATTTTGTTTATTATTTTCTTTTAAATTAAAATTAACTTAGAATTTAGGTTTCTCTTAATTAATTAATTTTCTCATTTTATTTTTATTAATTTAAAACCTTTTCATAAAAAACCCTAAAAAATGCTTTAACTTAATTTCTTTCTTAATTAGTTTAAGTTTAATTTTATTTAATTTTAATTAATCATTTTCTTTAATTAGGTCAAGACTAAACCCTTTCATAAAAACCAAACAAAATCATTTCTTTTTCCATTTGCATTTGTACATTATTTATTCAATTCTTGCATATATTCAATATGGTTGTAATAGTTAATTAGATTTAATTTTATTGAAATCCCCATTTGTAAATTTGTATACCCCCTCCCCTAATGATGTAATAGTGTAGTAATTTTATTTTTCACAAATTATCGCTTTATATAAATGCTAGTAATTAGGGTTTGTATGGAAAGACTAAAACCAATAAATAGCAAACCCTAATTCAAGACAAAGCAATGCATGTAAATCAAACACACTTGCACACTTACACCCTTAGGGTAATTCCACTTTGTTGCCTTACCAAAATGGCCATGTTATACATGTGGGGTATCTTAGCAAAAAGCAATCAAAAATACAAGATCATAGCCCCTCGATGACGCTATCAATATTGCCTTTCAAAAATGATCTTAGTCCCTCAAAGATAAATGCTAAGATATCTCACAATATTGCTATCATGGCTATAGGATGACCCACGCTCGTCCCTTTACATCCAAAGATAAGGCTTCTTACCAAATCAATCGTAAGATAGCAATATCAAAGGAAGGAAGAAATGAACAAAGACTTTTGAGTAGGTAGATTGTTCCTAGTTTCTTTCTCATATTCAAATCAAACTTCTTGCTTGTAGTTGTTTAGTTATTGGCTTGCATTTTTGGTAAAACCCAAGTGTATGTGTGAATGTCATGACTGATGTCATAACATTCTAGTTTAGTTTGTACTGATTCACTAGGTACCTTTGCAGAAAAATATTGTCATACAGGTACTGATGTTTATAAGTGTGTATCTGAGCATTTTGCAAAATGATCACATTTTCCTAAATCAGTAGACAGGTTTTCAGATGTCATAATAGATGTTAAGACATCCTGTTCTGAACTAACAGGTATGCAGTTTGGTTAATTCTGAGTTTTTTCAGGAAAATGACTCAGTCTTTCCAGAACAGAATCCTGCGTTTTCTTTGGGTTAACCTAGCTCAACCCCAACCTGGTTGATAAAGTCCTGTGACCTAGTCTTAAGGTCAAACGGAATTAACCCTAGCTTTTTGTGGAAACCCTAACTGAAGTTGCAGCTGCTATATATTCAACAGGGCTGCTGTTTTGAATGTAATCCCTTTTTGACAAAAGATCATTTAGAAGCTGTATAGTTTTAACTATTGTAATCCAAGCAATTATCATTGTGATAAGTGACTTGGAATAGGTTTTAATTGTAAGGGTTGTGCAACACTCAAAGCTTTGAAGCAAGAGTGTTTGTATGTCTCTTGACTAAAGCTGTGAAGCAAAGTCAAGTTAGGTTTGTGTATCACTCAAAGCTGTGAAGCAAGAGTGTTTGTGTTGCTTGATTAAAAAGCTGTGAAGCATAATCAAGTGTATGTTTTGAAGAGTGTCTTCAACAATTCATTAGTCAAATTATTTTATGTATCACTGCTGTGATTGAGGGGGAGTGAGTAGGAACTCAGGTTTAAGTTGTACTTAGATTGAAGTTGCATTGGGTAGGTCTTAAGTGAAGGAGATAAACTGGTTGGTTTATTCCTGAATTAATATCTCTTATAGTGGATTTCCTCCCTGGCTTGGTAGCCTCCAGAGTAGGTGTTGTTGCACACTAAACTGGGTAAACAATTGACTGTGTTCTTTACTGTTTTTGTATTTACTGTCTTATAGTAAGTCAGATACGGTGTCATAACATTGAACGTGACATTGAGTATCTGCAGCCAGAATTTCATTGCTTATTTTCAAAACAAACACCAACACTTTCAAAAACACTTTCAAAACATTTTCCAAACATGAAATATTTTCAAAAGCTCAACACTTTGTATACGTTCTTACGAACAAGAACTATTACAATGTTTGCATAAACGAAGGCACCTTTTCAAAATACTTTCAAAAACCACACAAAGCACATTTTCAAACAAAATCAAGTGATCTAGAAAGCAACTAAGAGCCCATAGATAACTATGGATGAAAAGGGTACTAACACCTTCCCTTTTCATAATCTACCCCCCGAACTCAAGATATAAATCTCAAAAGTCTTTCCTATTCTTTTCAGCCTTTCCTTTTGGATAAAAGAAAAGTTGGTGGCGACTCTTGCTAACCGCAACATTTGCGATAAAACGCAAAACACCCAAGTCAGTTCTCCCACCGTATCACACCAACGAAGCTCTCCTATTTCTAACCAAAGATATAGAATTTGTTCCTCGGGAAGTTGGGAGTTTGATCAGGATTCAAGATTTTCTTTGAACTGTAATTTATTTTTCCAATATTACTTCCTCGTTGATATTGATCTTTAGAGTTTAATGGTTCCGAATCTCGGTTCCCCATTGAAGTTCATATTTCCTGTTCTCTACAGAAGATCAGATGTGCAAGAATAATCGTTCGGAGGTTCATTGTCTTCTCAGCAGCCGAATGTTGATGTGATTTCCCCAGTGCATTACTAAACATGCATCATTACATTGCATCTACCAAAACGCGTAGCATTTCCAGTGTATGGAGCATTATGCTAAAAAAAATCAAACATTCATGAGTATAAGCCAATTATGTTCACCTGTGGTAACCAGATTGTTATGCCCTCAGATTTGATTTATCTCCACAACAAGCCTAGGGTGATTCTATTATGTTTCCCCAGCGGAGTATGTTTTGATTCACCACCATTCGGATATTTGGTATTTCTCCATTTCCCCGGTAAGTTTGTGGTCTGCGCTTGCCTTTGCAAGCCTTTGGTTATTTTACCCGTGTTTGCTTTGTTGTTAGAGTGCGAGTAAGAGTCGGTGTATATCCTTTCTTGCTTCTCAAATATTTGAGTATCCATACTTGGTGTGTGGTAATTCAGATAATTACCACTCTTGAAGAATTACACCCCGCCTTTGGCCTGAGGGATTTGGTAGTTCTTGCGTATTTGCAAACTTTTAAAATCCAACGCGTGTTGGCAACCCTTGTTTAGAGTCCCTACAGTTGGTCTCTTTTTCTAATCACAAGTCTGCCTTCGACCGGCATTCTGTTTGGATTCAATACATATGGGAATCCACAGTAAGTTTGTGGTTTGCGCTTGCTCTTGCAAGCCTTTGGTTCTTTTACCCGTGTTTGCTCTGTCGTTAGAGTGCTAGTAAGAGTCGACGTATAGACTTTCTTGCTTCTCAAGTATTTGAGTATCCATACTTGGTGTGTGGTAATTCAGATAATTTCCACTCTTGAAGAATTACACCCCGCCTTTGGCCTGAGGGATTTTGTTGTTCTTGTGTATTTGTGACCTATCGAAAGCCCAACATGTTTTGGCAATCCTTGTTATAGTCTGTTTTGACCAGTCTCTTTCTCTTGTAGAGTTCACCTTTGATCGGTGCTCTTTGAAGGTCCTGCTTAGTCGGTTCCTTATTTTGGTTTATTCACGTTAGTCAGGTCCTCCTTTCGTTAACTTAGCTAACCTTTTCTGTTAAGAGTCCTTTAGTTTCTCTTCAAAGTCCAGCTGTCTGGTGTCCTTGTTTAGGCGAATGTGTCAATTCCTGTTGAGGCTTTCTTCGGTTAGTCTCGTTCTATTGTTTATTATCAACTCCAAACATTTGTTTCTTGATGCTTGATTTTGCTCGTGTGTGTCTAACTCTGACCAGATATGCATATCTTTATCCCCTGTGAGTTCGCCTTTGATTGGCATTCTTTTCTTAAATCCACCTTCGGCTGGTACCTTTTGTTGAGAGTCCCCTTCGGCCGGTCTCTTTTAATTTGCAAGTTCGCCTTTGATCGACGTTATTTTCTTAGGAATCTACCTTCAGCATAGTATTCCTTGATGAAAATTACCCTCCGGCTGGTTTCTTTACCTTGAAGTCCACCTTCGGCTGGCACCCTTTAAATCCACCTCTGGCTACTACCTTTTGTTAAGAGTCCCCTTCGGATGGTCACTTTTCATTGTAAGTTCTCCTTGGATCGGCGTTCTTTTCTTAGGAATCTACCTTCAGCATAATATTCCTTGATGAAGATTCCCCTTCGGCCGGTTTCTTTACCTTGAAGTCCACCTTCGGCTGGCACCCTTTAAATCCACCTTCGGCTGGTACCTTTTGTTAAGAGTCCCCTTCGACTGGTCTCTTTTCATTGTAAGTTCGCCTAGGATCGGTGTTATTTTCTTAGGAATCTACCTTCGATATAATATTCCTTGATGAAGATTCCTCTTTGGCTGGTTTTTTTATTTTGAAGTCCACCTTCGGCTGGCACCCTTTAAATCGACCTCCGGATGGTACCTTTTGTTAAGAGTCCCCTTCGGCTGGTCTCTTTTCATTGTAAGTTCTCCTTTGATTGGTGTTCTTTCCCTAGGAATCTACCTTCTATATAGTATTCCTTGTTAAAGATTCCCCTTCGGCTGGTTTCTTTATCTTGAAGTCCACCTTCGGCTGGCACCCGTTAAATCCACCTCCGGCTGGTACCTTTTGTTAAGAGTCCCCTTCGGCTGGTCTCTTTTCCTTGTAAGCTTTCCCTTGATTGGCATTCTTCCCCCTTTAAATCCACCTCCAGCTGGCATCATTTGTTAGGAGTCCCCTTTGGCTGGTCTCTTTTCTTTGTAAGTCTACCTTCGATCGGTGTTCTATTCAGAGTCAATGTATATTTGTATCCCCAGTAAGTTCGCCTTCGATTGGCATTCCTTTGTCATAGCCTTCTTCAGACAGTTTCTTTTTTGTGTATGTCTAATCTTGACTAGACATCCAAGAGATTTATTCTGATAACTACTGCAATCCAAAAAAAATAATAGAAAAATATAGAAAACCAAAAAATGTAATAATACCTGACTGGCTTCGGAGCGCAAATTTTCGGGTTCTTTAAGTATTTAATCTTCTTCCACCCTGAAAGTTCGAAACATTGACGCCAATCTCACCTTCAGGTTGAAGGCGATTAAATATGGGCAGTTGTTGCACCCTAAAATTTGCCCTCATAATTTCACTTTTATCTGGCTTAGGCTTTTGCATTCACATCTTTTCATTAGGTCATTTGCACTAACATAACATGCATTTTGCATTGACTAAAGCACAGGGGTTCAAAGGTTCAGCAGGTATGCAATGCCACAATTTTTTATAGTACTTTGAGGGGTACATATCAAATAAGACTGATTCGTCTGTTTCTCTTAAGTTTTGAACTGAAGAATTAGGGTTTCTTTAGCTCTGAAGATCTCGTTTTTAATCAAGGGTTTTCAGCGTGTTTCTTCATCAATATTAACTTAAGGAATTAGGGTTTGTAATTGTGAGCATTTGGAATTTCTTCTTTTACCAAGGCAAAGCCATCTTTCAAGTTACTTCCAGAAGAAATTTGATTAAGGGCTTTTACATTCTTTTGAGGAGTGCATATCAAATAGAGTTTGATGTTCCTGATTTTCCTTATATTAGTAAAGGAGTGGAATTAGGATTTTTGTGGCTTCAAGGGGATTCCTCTCATTCAAATAAAGATTAGGGTTTATATCCTATCGTGCTTGGGTTTATCAACATTTTCAATGGAGGGTCATGAGATAATAAGGCATGATATAAGGATGGAATTGTGAATTCATTAAGATCAAATCGGTTTGATTCTCTTATTGTTTGTTACACAAGATTGATGGGGATCAAGGTGTTGGATCCATTCTCTCACAAAGGACAGAGGGTGATGTTAGGGACCATTTGGTTCATGGTCATCAATTGAAGATTGGGCTCGCTTCATGGCTTATGATATAAGTCATTTGCTTTAGGCTTCATTCAAGAAGTTTAAATTTTGATCATGGAGTTTCCTTTGGATTATTTCGAGAGAAATATCATGCGAATTCAAGTTTTGTTCAAAAATTAGATTAAAGTTCATTTATGAAGCATGCAAGGTTAGAAAAGGATTCATGTGGATTTCTTGAGAAACAAGTTATTTGAAATTTAGAGAAAATATCAAGTTCATTCATGTACAAGGTCACTCGAGAATTATTCGAGGCTATTTAAAATTTCAAGATCACAAGTCCAAATTTTATTCACCGTTCAAGTGGCTATAATACGAAATTGTAAGTTTCAAGTACAAAAGTTCAAATTCCAAGTTCAACATTCACTATTCAAGTTTTACAATGTTTATCATTTACAAACCATAAATCCAATTTACAAAACCATGACCATCATGTCTAAACATCATACAAAAAAATATTACACAAACTTTTGTTCTAAGCCTAAAATTCTAATATCCAAACATCTTCATGCTTCCATATTCATGCTAAGTGTCCATCTTCAAATTCACTTTCACTTAGCCCAAACTATGAACTGCTTTGCCTTAGTATTTCTTCATGCCATATTCAACCTCTCATGTCATCTTCTCAATTTTCCTTGACTCTAATTTTAAACCTTCTTCAATTTACAAGCTATGCACTGTCAATTACCAAAAACAGTTCAGCCAACAAAACACATATACTACTCATTTATCACAGACAGTAGCATTCCGCATGTGCAGCCCTGCAAACCGGATCATTCTATGTCCAAATGCCTCGAAACTAGTTCCAAACTTGTCCAAAAGATATTCCATATCAGTTCATATAGCCCTGCATATTAACAACCAAAAAGCCAGCTCTTTGTTTAAACCATGACAGAAATACAACTCAGTTGCTTGCTCAAATCGCATTGCAAGTTACATTCTCATACAAAATTACATCATCTAACAAAAAAAAAGGCAGTAAGTTACAATATGCCTTTTCTTTATACCATCCCCGGTGTTCATCATATGGTTCTTGCATCACCATCATTCAAGTGATTTCGATTGGCCGAGTTATGAATAAAATCCTTCAAAATCTGCATCAACGTGGGAACTGTCTGTCATAACCGCGTATACAAGAAAAATAAGCAGGTATGTTCGAGTATGCAGGACAAACCAGACAAAAGCTATTGTTGCATTGGTGTTTCATACAAATCTGACCTGACCTGCATACATCAGTGACCGAAATAACGGATAAAAGAAGTCAGAAAAGCAAAGGAACGATATCGGTTTATAAAAAATAAATGGGAAGGGATCAGAAATAGCGAATATATATATTGACATTCATTAGTAGCTTTTAATAAGAATAGAAATATTTTTTATCAAACTATACTAACTTTTTTCAAGCTAACTTTGTATAATTGCAACTAACAATTTTTGTTTTAGCATTAAACTTATGATACCAAGCATTATCCAAAAAAATTATAACCAAAGCAGTTTTTTCATCTATTAACTAATTCATAAAACCGTTTCTAACTAACAGTTAGCAGTAATAAACTTCTAAACAGAAATTCTCCAACCTACCCTAAAACAGTTAGTAACTAACTGTCAACTACTTTTCTAACCTCTATCGAATCCATCTCACTCGTTCCTTTTATAACAAGTTGCTAAGATATGAGGGCTAAGATTGTATCCTTCGTAACAAAATTCAGAGAAAAGAATCAAACTCTTAACAGAATTTAACAGATTAACTAACTAACCCTCACCCTCCAACTAACTCTAACCAATTCTTAACTAACAGAATTCTATCAAAAACAACTAACAGAACTCTAACAACCTCCTAACTATTTCTAACTACTTTCAGATTCAAACAGAAATATAAAAAGAGAAGCTTACCTAGATTCATTGATTTTCTTCAATCTCTGAAGAATCACCAAAAAAAACTCTCTCTAATATCTCTCTACAAATTTCTGCTTCCTTCTCCATCACTACCAAAACCTCTAACAAAATTTCTCTCTGCACTTCTCTGAGAGCTTCAACATAGGTTCTTCACTTATCATCATCAATATCTCCACCATCTTCTGTAAATCCATCAACCGTAATCTTCAATCATAACCTCACCTTCAATCTTCGATCTCTTAAGAACGCGCCAATCATTGACATCATTCTCATCACTGCAACTTGCAATAACCAGAATATCAATGATTCCACAACAAATTTTAATATCAACTACAATTTGCAACACTACAAGAATCAGATTCATCAACTCAACATGTAGAAAACTCACCATTCTTCTCTGTACCCTTTCAATTCTTTAACTGCATTTCATTTTCATTGATTCACCATTCTCCCTGCTTCGATCTTCTTCGATATTTCCTATAATTCTACTCTGCAACGTTCAACCATCATCATTGACGGACAACAACCAATAACGATCCGTGCACGTAGCAACATTGACGCACACCGAATTTGCAAAATCGAAGAAGGTGAGGACAAGCTTGATAGCGGCGACATTGTGTTTTGTTCATCAGAGAAGAAGAGTGTCACTGAGATGAAGAAGACACTTTGTGATGTTGAGACGACGGAGAAGGAGGATCTCTCTGAATAGAGATTCAATCAACAATGATCTGAAGTAATCAAGAGCATGCGAGAGCTGGATCGATGGTGTGATACGGTGGCCATAACCGGGACATGGTTTCCCTTATTTTGTTAAGGAATTTGTTGGTTTGTGTTCTCAAAATGTCGCGGTAAGCAAGAGTCGCCACCGACTTTTATTTTATCCAACTAGGAAAGGAAAAAAGCACTGAAAAATTCCTTTTTCGAGATATTTCTGAGTACGGGGGTAGATTATAGAAAGGGAAGGTATTATCACCCTTTCTATCCGTAGTTATCTACGGGCTCTTAGGTACTTGCTCATCATTTTCAAAATTGTTTTCTTTGTGTTTGTGGGTTTTGAAAAAAATTTGTTTTAACTTCGATTTGACTCTTGCTTCTGTCTTCAAGAGTGTAATGAAGTGTTTTTGAAAACTTGTTTGTAAAGGAGTGTAAGTGTGAGAAAAAGTTTGTTTGGAATGAGCAAGTACTTAAGAACTAATCTACCTACTCGAAAAAATAATCGTTCTGTATTCGTTTCCTTTAGACAACGTTATCCCACTATTAGTGAGTAGGTAGCACCGTCGTTGGAGTTTGAGGGTCAATTCAAAAGGGACGTACGGTCACTAAAGCAATGTTAGGACGTCTTAGTAATAACCCTAATGTCTTAGATCAATTATTCGAGGCAACAATTCCGAGGCAAGCATTCCGAGGCAAGCATTCCGAGGCAACTTTTCTGAATCGGGACTTTGATCTTTGTTTAGACAAAAGGACAACCACTAAAGCATCCTATACTCAATGACCATTTACCAAGGCAACCAAGTGGGACTGTACCCTAGGAGTGCGCATGTGTGAATGATTCAATTTGAATTTATTTATCTTTGCACATTTAGGGTGATCTAACTGTTTTAAAATTAATCATACATTCTTGTCATGCATCCCTATATCATACATCTAACAGTTAATAATTTGCGGAATTTAAAGTGCGGAATTTAAACTACGCTATTACAAGGCTTCGGGTATTTACATAGCCAAAAACAAACCCTTTGAAAATAAAGTGATAAATGTAAATAAACGTCCTAATTAAACTATTACAAACTGTAGGCAGTTACATCAATATGGTAAATAATAAAAATAAAGCGCGCGAGAAGAATTAAGATCGACGAGAATTTAAGGTTTTGACCCTTCTAACCTAATTAAAAGAAATTTTGTTTTTTTGTTGTTTTTAATAAAAGAAATAAGTTTTCTAAATTAAATATGCAATTAATTAGTTAATTAAATTAATTAATAAAAATAATTACATGACCTATTTTGGTTTCTTTGGTTATTTTAGGAAAAAATAAAATATAATTAAGTTAGTAATAAAACCTATTTATTCTAATTATTTTTAAGTTATTTACAAAAAGAAATTAAAGTTTTACCTAAAATTAAAATTTAATTAAGAAAAAATCCTAAATCTATTTTTATGGGATTTTTATATTTGTTTATTGATAAAAAAATAAAAGGGATTAAAAGAAATAAATAAAACGAATAAAACATGAAAATAAAGATGGGCCTAGTAGAAAAAGTAAACAGAGGGTGCAACCATCAGAAATTCCTAGGCCCGAATCTTCGAAAGCTTCATGCTCTAACTATGGTGTTTTTTTATTCTTGCATGGAACCTATAATTCAACCATCCATAACCGTTCTATATAAACTCAAACAAACGTTAGCATACCATAAAATGTGATTAAAATTAGAGATTCAAAGTTTAAAATTTTACCAAACCGGTGTTGTCAAATGGGGACGTGCTAGGCGTGTGATGGATTGCTCTTGGGCCTTGTAAGACTCTTGAGGACTTCAAGAGGATGGTTTGAGGCTTGATGTCAATTGAGAGAGACCGGAACCTCGAGATATGACTTGCACCAATTCTTTGATTTCTGGAGAGCTTTTTGAAGAGCTTTTTGAAGAGCTTTTTGAGAGCTTTTTAGAGAGGATTTTTGTCCCTTTTAAGCTTGTATGGATCTATATTTATATATGAGAATGAGGACACAAGAAAGCATGGAAAGAATCTCCCTCATAATGTTGTGTTTTAAAACCATGATCAAGATTTGAAAAAAATGCCATATTTGATGATTTTATGCCATTTTCACATGTGGATGAACCCAGACATATTTGAAGGATTATTGCACGAAATCAATTGACATAAACCAGCATAAAACTTTTCCAAAATGGATTCACATCAAAATTTACATTATTTCTATTATTTATTTATTTAATTCTGAATTTTAATGAATAAAATATCAAAATAAATAGCATAAATAGTAGAAAAAATGTATGGGTGGACTTAGAGGTCTTGGACCATGTTAGGAATGAGTTTCAAACTTGAAAAGATAGGCCCATTTGGAAAAAATCCATGTTTGGTCAATATTTGCTTCATGCATTATTTTCAAAAATTGTCCAACTTTGACAATGCATATATCTCTCAATTTTAACCTTATGAGGGTGTTCTTCGACTTTTTAGAAAGCTTAGGATGTCCCCTAAGCAACCTCTTTGTTTTCACCTTAATTGGATCTTCCATGTTCATGTAAGAAGCTTTGACCCAAAAGGTGTTTTTGTTGACTTTCCAAAATGACCTATAATGTCCAAATTCATAACTTCTTGTGAGTGCACATTTTGAACTTGGGAGCTGAAGATGGATTGTAGGTAATTGCATCCTATTAAAAATGAGATTTGGATGTTTCATTTCTCATAAAGTATGAGAAATTTATGCTTGGTCAAAGTTGAGTTGACTTTTCCTGCAAAACCCTAATTTAGCAACTTTTGAGTCTTGATGAATTATGAGCTAACCTTGATGAATCATGATCAACCCTTGATAAAATGGTGAAATATACTTCAAAATGTGGATGTTGACCAAAAATCTTGAAGTTTGACTGTATGTGGGCCATAGTTGACTTTTGCCCTAGCATAGTCGATTTTCAGGCCTTTGAGCAATTGACTGAGCAAACTTCCTCTGCAAGGCTTGAAACTTGGGATGGATGATCTTGAGAACATATTAGGACAATGTTGAGCATTTGGGGTCCCTTGGACTCAAGTATCTTGATGCAACATGAAACCCTAATTTGAGATAGACTGCCTTAGGAGAGAGCTTGTCTGGCCAACCCTTGGACTACCTTGAGCAACTTGGGGATCTTTATTGAAATTTTTTGAGAAATATGGGAGGGAAAATTTTGGGGTATAACAGCTTCCCCTGTTCAATCTTCTTAAACCTGAAGATTTAGATTGGCTTTCGTGCCTTTCGTGATTCGAAGGTGGAAGATGATTGAACACTAGAGTGCCCAAAAATTTGCACTCACGTGATGTGGTACTTGTCTTGCGATATCGAGAATGGGCTTACAGATGCCATTTGGAAATTGCCGACGAGGGGATGGACTTAAAGATGCCATCTTAAGGAGTGTCGATCGCATAAGAGATTCCTTAGCGAGAGCTTGTATACCTGTCGTTGAGGAAGATTCTGTTGGGGAGGGATGATCTTTGTTGAGAGAAGTAGAATTTTAGGAGCTTTGGCCGTCCGTATTCCAATGAGGAAACATCTCTGTTTGAATTTTAGGAACTTCGGTCGTCCGTATTCTTCTGAGGAATCATCTCTGCTGACATTTAGGAACTTCAGTCATCCGTTGTTCAACTGAGGGATCATCTCTGCTGACATTTAGGAACTTAAGTCATCCGTTGTTCAACTAAGGAATCATCTCTGCTGACATTTAGGAACTTCAGTCATCCGTTTTTCAACTGAGGAATCATCTCTGCTGACATTTAGGAACTTCAGTCATCCGTTATTCAACTAAGTAAAACATCTCTTTTGACATTTAGGAACTTCAATCATCCGTTATTCAATTGAGGAATCATCTCTGCTGATATTTAGGAACTTCAGTCATCCGTTATTCAACTGACGAATTAACTCCGGCCTGAGGAAGAGGAAGTGAACTGTGTATCTAGTTGTGTACAGGCTGCACCGCGGCCTACTAGGGAAAGGTGAAACTGATTGTGTTTGATAGGTCTGGGTCTTATAGTGTTGTGGACTGCTGTCTGGAGATAAGAGAAAAGAAACCTGGATAGTAGGGTTATGAGAAGGAACCTGGGTAAGGTTGCTTCGTGAGGAGTTTGGATAACACTGCATCTGAACCGAGAAGGAACCTGGGTAAGGTTGCTTTGTGAGGAGTTTGGGTAAAACTGCGTCTGAACCGAGAAGGAACCTTTGTGAGGAGTTTGGGTAAAACTGCATCTGAACCGAGAAGGAACCTGGGTAAGGTTGCTTTGTGAAGACTTTAGGTAGAACTGCATCGGGACTGAGGAGGAACCTAGGTAAGGTTGCTTCAGGATGAGTCTAGGTGAAACTACATCAGGAAAGAGAAGGAACCTAAGTAAGGTTGCTCCAGGATGGGTTTAGGTGAAACTACATCTGAACTGAGAAGGAACCTAGGTAAGGTTGCTCTATGATGGGTTTAGGTAAAACTACATCTGAACTGAGAAGGAACCTAGGTAAGGTTGCTCCATGATGGGTTTAGGTAAAACTACATCTGAACTGAGAAGGAACCTAGGTAAGGTTGCTCCATGATGGGTTTAGGTAAAACTGCATCTGAACCAGGAAGAAACCTAGGTAAGGTTGCTTTGTGAGGAGTTTGGGTAAAACTACATCGGGAAATTGTAAGGAGGAACCTGGGTAAGGTTGCTTCAGAATGAGTCTGGGTAAAACTACATCGGGAAATTGTAAGGAGGAACCTGGGTAAGGTTTCTTCAAGATGAGTCTGGGTAAAACTACATCGGGAAATTGTAAGGAGGAACCTGGGTAAAGTTGCTTCAGGATGAGTCTGGGTGAAACTACATCGGGAAATTGTAAGGAGGAACATGGGTAAGGTTGCTTCAGGATGAGTCTGGGTGAAACTACATCGGGAAATTGTAAGGAGGAACCTGGGTAAGGTTGCTTCAGGATGAGTCTGGATGAAACTACATCGGGAAATTGTAAGGAGGAACCTGGGTAAGGTTGCTTCAGGATGAGTCTGGGTGAAACTACATCGGGAAATTGTAAGGAGGAATCCGGGTAAGGTTACTTCGGGATAAGTTTGTGTAAAACTTCAGGAGGAACCTGGGTAAGGTTACTCTACGATAAGTTCGTGTAAAACTTCAGAATGAACCGGGGTAAGGTTACTTTGAGATAAGTTTGTGTAAAACTTTAGGAGGAACCTGGGTAAGGTTACTTTGTGATAAGTTTGTGTAAAACTTCAGGAGGAACCTGGGTAAGGTTACTTTGTGATAAGTTCGTGTAAAACTTTATTCAGAAATATATGAGAAAGGACCCGTGTAAGATTTTTCAGGATAAACCCGTGTGAAGCTGCATTTAGGAGAAACCCGTGTAAAATTTCTTTGTGACGAACCCGTGTAAACCTGCATTTGATCGTGTAGATAATTACTCTGTTTAGTTTCCGGAGTTAATCTTGAACTTGCTGGAAGTTATTGATGATAACCATCTTTCCTGAAAAGGTACATGATTAATCGTATATGATGCATGACATGCATTGTATGATGATGTTCTCAAAATAAATGAAATTATGTTGTATGCAATATGTATGCGTACGTCATGATATATGAACATGAAATGCTATTGTGGTACGTCCGAGTTTGGAAAAATAAATCCCTGACTGTTGTTGGAGAATAAAGAGTTTCGCTCGCTGGAGATGACGACCGAAGATGATTGGGAGAATAATCCTGCAGGAGAGAATAACTCCGCTGGGGAATGGACTGACAAGGAAATGACTGTGGGGAGTATATACTCTGCTAGAAGATCTGCTGATTTGGAGCAATAACCTTGGTTGGGGATGAATTACTGTTGCTGGTGACAGTGAACCCTGTTGGGGATTGAATTTTTGTCTGTGAAAGGAATGAACTCCGCTGGGGATGATTTTCCAATGGCGACTTCACTGGGGATAATCTTTTAGACTCTACTGGGGATAATCTTCCAGACTCCACTGGGGATAATCTTCCAGTGCTGGTGATAGATAAACTCTGCTTGGGGAGAATCTTACCGACCCATTCGTGGTTGCGAGCCTCAGTTGGGGAGAATTAACACCACTGTCCTTTTCTTACTCTGCGAGGAGTGTAGATGTTACTGGGACGTGGGCTGAGGATATGACAATGACTTTGCATTGACACTTTTCTGCCCCTATATCTGCGGGAGAAGGTGCCTGCGGAGGCCTTGTGGATCGAGTATTATTCCAACCTATGAGGTGCTTGGTAATTGCCGATTGAAATGACAAATCTTCTTCTGGTAGGCAAGTGACGAGATGACGGGACATAGTCGTACACTTTAATCCCTAACTTTTGCCTGGACTGTCTTTTCAGATTTTCAGTCCACCGGGATACCCTTTCTTGCCCAAGCCGCCTTTTCAGGTTTTCGACTTGCCGGGTGTACAAATCTTTTTTTGTTTTTATCCCTAATTTTTGCCCGAACCCTTTTGGTTCGTCGGGATGCCCTTATTTTTGCCTAGGCCTGTCAACCTAGCGGGCCTTTGTTCATGCGCAGTATTTTCTGACTATGTCCACGCTCTCAGGGTGTAGGGAGTTGTCATTGTCGGTAGTGTTGTGTTGCCATGCTACCAGAAGATGTTCGTTTGATCATACAAGATTCGTTGCTGGAATTCATGTCCAATGCCCCAAATGATTCAGATGGAGATCTGCCCATGGCTATTTGGCATCTTTGAGAGACTCCTTGAATCTTGACTTGACTACCCCAAATGATAGACAATGCTCATGCCGCGCCCCTTGGTTGGAAGTGTTTTTTCCACTTGAGGTGACCCTTTTTATTGAAAAGGTTTTTGTTAACTAGATATTCGTCGTACGAATTTCTCTATTGTTGAACAAATAGTCATATGCAAACAATTTTATTTTAAGAATGCCAAGCTTATGTCTATTTTGAAGTTCTTTGAAAATGCCATTTTCAAGAAAACAAGCGAATTTTTGTAAAATGTGATGTCAACTCAGGATTTACAGCAAGTCCTACAGGAGTCAAGATACCTTTTGTAACAGTATGCTTTCAAACTAACCCATGCCTCAGCTAGGACTTTTAAGGGTTATAACGTGGTCTGGTTCACGGTTCCAGAAACAAAGGATAAAGGCTCAAATTTTATTTGTATCCACCCATTCTTCGTGATGTTCTTCGATCCTAAACTCAGCTAATTGTGCATTTAGACCCCATTTTGAGTCTTTGCTCTGATATTCCAGTGATGGTTCGGATACTGACAGATTATTTTGAACAGGCAGTCATTTTGTTGAGAGTTTGTAGGACCTCTTTCTTTTTGATTTCGTTATCCCTGTGTTTTTTCCTGAACTGTTTCTTTCTTGTGATTACAGTCAGCGGGATGCCCCAGTTTTTTTCTTAAGTCCCTTTCATAGGTTTTGACTTAATTTTTATTTGGAGAGATAACGACTGCCTGTCCTGACGATTATAGGGAACCATCATCGTCTTTTAGTTTGGGAGAACGTCTTTGATGCCATTCATTGTGCACCTGGATTAACTGAGAAAACTACCCTGCCCCAGGTTATGATTAAGGGTTTTAATTTGTGTGAAAAGAAAAACTCCAACTTCTTTGGCTCAAAGGGGTTGACTAGGGATTATCTTCCTTATAACTCCACTGTTTAGGATTTGAAACAACGCCTGTACATCGTCAGTGGGGTCTGTTCAAAATCATACTGTAGAGATTGTGGTATCATTTTCGTCATCCTCCCTCTAAAGGCTTAGAGTTTTTAATCGAGAGTTGAACATCAAAAAAAGGAAATATGAAGCAATTTAAGCATAGTGAAAACAATTAATTCAAAACAGACACGTGTAATGCATTAATGAAATAAAAAAGTTTGACATGATAATAATTGTTTGAATAAGCAAAGAAAAATACAACTTCAGAATTCAAATGAACAAAAGTGCTTTCAATCCTAGCCATATTTTGGCAAGGGAGCAGTGATCACATTGGGAGTCTCAGGAGGGTCGAATTCTATCTCCTTAGTGTCAATCATATTCTGAATCTTGTATTTCAGCGCCCAACAATCGTTAGTATCGTGCCCCAGGCTACCAGAATGATAAGCACACCTTACATCTGGGTTGTAGTAAGGAGAAGAAGTCTTAGGATTCGGATGAGGGTTTATCACCGTAATCAGATTCATCTTTAACATGTGTTACAATTCTTGTGACAATGGCATGTTGATTTGGGTGAACTGCCTTTGAAGTCTTTCCCCCTTTGGCTGATTATTTCGTTGTTGTGGTTGTTGTGTGCGTGCCGAATTAGAGATCAACACTGCCCCCACAGATTGGTGGCAGTCTTCCTGGCTACGCCTCTTCTGGCTGTGCACAACATTGGCTTCCCTCTTGCCACCAAATGACTTCTTCTCTGTACTCGAAGAGGTATCTTTCTGGATCTTACCACTCAGGATTCCAACTTCTACTCTCCCTTCAGTCAGAATCAATTCGGTGAAAACCATTGACGAGTTGCCGATCAAATGATTGAAATAGGGACCAGACAAAGTCCCAAGAAACATATCCACCAACTCCCTATCAGACAGAGGGGGTTGGACTCTTCCAGCAAGATCTCTCCACTTCTTAGCATAGTCCTTAAAGCCTTCGCCTGTACCCATAGACATACCCTGAAGCTGAGTACGCGTGGGAGCAAGGTCGGCATTATATTGGTATTGCTTGTAAAAAACAGCAGCAAGGTCCTCCCAGTTGCGGACGTTAGCTCCTTCCAGTTGACAGAACCATTCAAGTTGAGTCCCTGATAGACTATCTTGAAAGAAATGAACCCAGAGATTTCTATCAGCAGTATAGGGTTGAATCTTTATGACGTATGAGCGGAGGTGTAGCTTCGGGCAGGATACCCCGTCACACTGAGCAAAGACAGGAGCTTTAAACTTTTGAGGGATCACCACCCCAGATGCCAATCCCAGATCTCCAAAGTCCAACCCAGGTATTTTCTGAATTTCCATTGCACTGAGCCGGTCTTCAAGTTGCTTATATCTATCCTCATCAGGAGGATACTGGTCTTAATCAAAGTCTGTGTCATTATCAGAAACCACAGGGCTAGGACCCTTTCTTTCCTCTTGATTCTCTCCCCCTCCAGATGAGTGGGACAAATCAGTATCCTGTCGCAAATTGTTCCCGAATCTGCGACCCATATTCAAGAGGACCACCTTCTTCTTCTTCTTTGTCTTGTCCTTCAAGATAAGAGTCTTAAAATCTTGTTGACTCTTGGCCAAGTTCAAGAACATTTCCTGAAACTGAGAATTCCGAGCTTGAAGAGCCTTGATGGCTTGATCAGTAGGTGTTTCAGAAGACATGATTGCTGAAATAAACAGCGAAGAAGATGAGAAACATGTAATGGTACCTGTAATGCAATGATATGTATGATATATGTATGCAATGTTTTCAAGGATCTCGCGGGGTAAACAAGAAACTGTTAGAATTTGATTGAAGAAACTTCACGTTTGTTGAGAGTTCTTCTTCAAGAGTCAAGCTCACCATATTGAGTGGGTCATAGCCACTGACTCAAATTATCATGTTTTGATCTCTAGATGACATTGGCTAGAGGAAAATAAATCCCCTTTGCCCCTTGCTAGACGTTTGATTTACCATAACCTGCATCACAAACCTTTTAGATCCTTGAAATGGTTAAGGCATGATGTTATGATGTGTATGTTATGCGTTTAAGCAAAAGTACGAGGTAATGTAAACAAGTAAATCCGGCAAGAAATCCAAGGTATTGGATAAGGACTGTAAACAAAACCTGCAAGGAACTCAAGTTGTTAGATAACAAACATGTGCAAGTAGTTCAAGTTGAAAGCACACAAGTCACACAATAGCCCTTAAATTTCAGGTTGGCATGGAGTTTAGGTATTACCCTCTTTCAGTTTAGTTGGTTCAACCTGTCCTAGTAATAGTAACCGGTTCTAGAGGTTCTCAATATCACTGAACATCCTGGATCAGTCATAATTCCAGTTAGCAACCTTTTCTTGCAGCCGGAATCATCGCGAGAGTATGGTCTCAATGAGTGTAGCATACTACTACTTTTCTATGGCCAAGTTGGTCAATTATAGGTTATAAGGTCAGTTGATGCTTAATTGCCCTTTAGCAGCCCCATACTCTCCTTGTTCCTCCACAAAAGATATCAGTACCAACTAAAGTGTCACACCAACGTAGCTACTGCTTCAACCGTATCAGTCTATGCTGTATAGTTCCCTCACAGTCTATTGCTACTTACCTAAAATGTATCCCCAGATCCGGGTTAGGATCTATAGTAACTCCGATGCGAAACCCACAAAGATAAAGCAAATAGATCAAACAATTGAAAACTATATAATGAACTATTCCTAAGGTACATCCCACTTATTCATTCCCCAGCAAAGTCGCCAGTTCTGTGATACGGTGGCCAGATTCGGAACGTGGTTTCCCTTATTTTGTTAAGGAATTTTCTGGTTTGTGTTTTGTGTTTGTGTTTGCAAAATGTCGCGGTAAGCAAGAGTCACCACCGACTTTTATTTTATCTAACTAGGAAAGGAAAAAAGCATAGAAAAGTTCCTTTTTCGAGATATTTCTGAGTATGGGGGGTAGATTATAGAAAGGGAAGGTATTAGCACCCTTTCTATCCGTAGTTATCTACGGGCTCTTAGGTACTTGCTCATTATTTTCAAAATTGTTTTCTTTGTGTTTGTGGGTGTTGAAAAGTTTTTGTTTTAACTTCGATTTAACTCTTGCTTTTGTCTTCAAGAGTGTAATGAAGTGTTTTTGAAAACTTGTTTGTAAAGGAGTGTAAGTGTGAGAAAAAGTTTTTTTGGAATGAGAAAGTACTTAAGAACTAATCTACCTACTCGAAAAAAGAATCATTTTGTATTCATTTCCTTTAGACAACGCTATCCCACTATTAGTGAGTAGGTAGCACCGTTGTTGGAGTTTGAGGGTCAATTCGAAAGGGACGTACGGTCACTAAAGCAATGTTAGGGCGTCTTAGTAATAGCCCTAATGTCTTAGATCAATTATTCGAGGCAACAATTCTGAGGCAACCATTCCGAGGCAACTTTTCCGAATCGGGACTTTGATCTTTGTTTAGACAAAAGGACGACCACTAAAGCATCCTATACTCAATGACCATTTACCGAAGGCAACCAAGTGGGAGTGTACCCTAGGAGTGCGCATGTGCGAATGATTCAATTTCAGTTTATTTATCTTTGCACATTTAGGGTGATCTAACTGTTTTAAAATTAATCATACATTCTTGTCATGCATCCCTATATCATACATCTAACAGTTAATAATTTGGGAATTTAAAGTGCGGAATTTAAACTACGCTATTACAAGGCTTCGGGTATTTACATAGCCAAAAACAAACCCTTTGAAAATAAAGCGATAAATGTAAGTAAACGTCTTAATTAAACTATTACAAACTGTAGGCAGTTACATCAATATGGTAAATAATAAAAATAAAGCGCGCGAGAAGAATTAAGATCGACGAGAATTTAAGGTTTTGACCCTTCTAACCTAATTAAAAGAAAATTTGTTTTTTTGTTGTTTTTAATAAAAGAAATAAGTTTTCTAAATTAAATATGAAATTAATTAGTTAATTAAATTAATTAATAAAAATAATTACATGACCTATTTTGGTTTCTTTGGTTATTTTAGGAAAAAATAAAATATAATTAAGTTAGTAATAAAACCTATTTATTCTAATTATTTTTAAGTCATTTACAAAAAGAAATTAAAGTTTTACCTAAAATTAAAATTTAATTAAGAAAAAATCCTAAATCTATTTTTATGTGATTTTTATATTTGTTTATTGATAAAAATATAAAAGGGATTAAAAGAAATAAATAAAATGAATAAAATATGAAAATAAAGATGGGCGTAGTAGCAAAAGTAAACAGGGGGTGCAATCATCAGAAATCCCTAGGCCTGAATCTTCGAAAGCTTCATGCTCTAACTATGGTGTTTTTTGAATTTTGGGTGGAACCTATGATTCAACCATTCATAATTGTTCTATATAAACTCAAACAAACGTTAGCATACCATAAAATGTTATTAAAATTAGAGATTCAAAGTTTAAAATTTTACCAAACCGGTGTTGTCAAATGGGGGGCGTGTTAGGCGTGTGATGGATTGCTCTTGGGCCTTGTAAGACTCTTGAGGACTTCAAGACGATGGTTTGAGGCTTGATGTCAATTGAGAGAGACCGGAACCTCGAGATATGACTTGCACCAATTCTTTGATTTCTGAAGAGCTTTTTGAAGAGCTTTTAGAGAGCTTTTTGAAGAGCTTTTTGAGAGCTTTTTAGAGAGGATTTTCGTCCCTTTCAAGCTTGTATGGCTCTATATTTATAGTGGAGAATGAGGAGACAATAAATCATGGAAAGAATCTCTCTCATAATGTTGTGTTTTAAGACCATGATCAAGATTTGAAAAAAATGTCATATTTGATGACTTTATGCCATTTCCACATGTGGATGAACCTGGACATATTTTAAGGATTATTGTACAAAATCAATTGACATAAACCAGCATAAAACATTCCCAAAATGGATTCACATCAAAATTTACATTATTTCTATTATTTATTTATTTAATTCTTAATTTTAATGAATAAAATATAAAAATAAATAGCATAAATAGTAGAAAAATGTATGGGTGGGCTTAGAGGTCATGGACCATGGTAAGAATGAGTTTCAAACTTGAAAAGATAGGCCCATTTGGAAAAAATCCATGTTTGGTCAATATTTGCTTCATTCATTTTTTTCAAAAATTGTCCAACTTTGACAATGTATATCTCTCTCAATTTTAACCTTATGAGGGTGTTCTTGGACTGTTTAGAAAGCTTAAGATGTCCCCTAAGCAACCTCTTTGGTTTCACCTCAATTGTATCTTCCATGTTCATGTAAGAAGCTTTGACCCAAAAGGTGTTTTTGTTGACTTTCCAAAATGACCTATAATGTCCAAATTCATATCTTCTTGTGAGTGCATATTTTGAACTTGGGAGATGAAGATGGATTTTATGTAATTGCATCCTCTTAAAAATGAGCTTTGTATGGGTCATTTCTCATAAAGTATGAGAAAGTTATGCTTGGTCAAAGTTGAGTTGACTTTTCCTACAAAACCCTAATTTAGCAACTTTTGAGTCTTGATGAATTATGAGCAATCCTTGATGAATCATGATCAACCCTTGATCAAATGTGTGAAATATACTTCAAAATGAGGATGTTTACCAAAAATCTTGAAGTTTGACTGTATGTGGGCCACAGTTGACTTTTGCTCTAGCAAAGTCGATTTTCAGGCCTTTGAGCAATTGACTGAGCAAACTTCCTCTGCAAGGCTTGAAACTTGACATGGATGATCTTGAGAACATATTAGGACAATGTTTAGAATTTGGGGTCCCTTGGACTCAAGTATCTTGATGCAACATGAAACCCTAATTTGAGGTAGACTGCCTTAGGAGAGAGCTTGTCTGGCCAACCCTTGGACTACCTTGAGCAACTTGGGGATCTTTCTTGAAATGTTTTGAGAAATATGGGAGGGAAAATTTTGGGGTACAACAGTTGGGTTGCTGCATAACGAGACGGACGTCGCTGTTAGGAGATAAAGAGACACGTTTTCTCTCCACCCTAATCCCTCTTCCAATTTGTTGTTTTCTTTTAATTTTTTTTTAGATAATATGTTAATAATTAAAAAAAAAACAAAAATTTGAATAATGAGCCTGTTGATGGTTTGTTTAGGCCGAAGCTCTCCCTAAAATCCTAATTGCTGGTGTTTTTTTTGTAACTGGACTGTAAAAAAAGGGGGGCTTGTTGGATCCTTTGCAATTGGGCTAGAGTTTGCTTCTATCTTACCATCCGATTCAGTCACAAACCCCACCTTTATTTGTAATTAATTTTGATTTCCTTTTTAGTAATTTTCTTCTCTTGAATTTTGTTAAGCAAAAATGTTGATAACAATAAAATTGTTAATTGTTTTTTTTTAGGAATTTAATAGAATTTTTCTAGGAGTTCTTTGTTTAGAATTTCAGTTAGAATTTTCTAGTATTGTTTATGTTTTTGTTGTCAAGATTTTGTGATTCATTTTTGCTTGTCGAGATTTGAGTCTTATGCAGGTTTATTGTATGTTATGCAGATGCGCTTTAGATTTCGATTGTGATTTATTTTCACATCGATGATGCTTCGACGTTTATTATAAGCGCTGATTTCTGACTCCTTTCTTTGATTGGTGAAGCTTTCGCGAAGATTCCCGGGTTCCTTTGTTTTGATAGGATTTGCTACGGATTGATATCTGTTTGGTATTTTCTCTTGTTTATCTCATTTTAGCATTTTACCGCATTCTAGAAATCATGTAAAGTAGGAAACGGGAAATAAAGAGCGTGCTCTCGAAGTCGCTGTTTAAAAACCTGTAACAGGCATTCTGCATTCAATTTACTATATGTGTTGTGCTTGTGTTTGTTTCCTTAGTGGATTGATCGATGAGTCACTCAATGTAGAAATTGAGATCACGACTTTGCTCTCAGTGCATGCTCCCCATAGGATTTTATCGCTTTCCTTGATTTCTTGTTGATCGATGAGTCACTCAATTTAGAAATAGAGATCACGACTTTTCTCTCATTGCATGTTCCCTGTAGGATAGTTTCGTTAGTCTTTCTTTGGTATGCTAAGCCTAGATAGGATCTCTCTAGGTGTGCTCTCTTGAGCTAACTCTCTTGAGCTTATTGGCTTGTTTGTTTGATTTCATCTTTGTGTGCATGTTTTGAGATGATATACCCTTGGCATGTTTCCCTTAGGAGCTCTCGATTCAACTATAGATGATGATTCGAGATAGACAAAGTTTTAGGTGATAGACATAGTTTTTAGGTGATAGACCCTTGCTATGCTCCTTTAGGACTTCTTGATTCATCTATAGATGATGAGTTGAGATAGACATTAGGATTGTTATCCAAGCATGTCAACTTAAGTTAGAGATTTCCCTTCAAAGCTCAACCATATGACTACCATTGTATGATAACATTAGGGATAGATTCAGGTTAGTCTCCCCTTAGACTTTTCTTTCCCCTTTTGCATTTGCATTAAAACAAAAAAAAACTTCTTTTTCTTGTAAACTTCAAAACACTTAAAGATTACTTATGAGAATCACACCTTTGTTGAGCATGGGAAATGATAAGCGGGTTTCTTCTTGATCTTATTGTTCTTCCATTCTAAGTCTTATTGTGGTTCAAGTCTCAAAGACTTATTTCATGAATAAGTAGAGAAATGGCTAAAATCTCTCTCTTGAGATTAACTAGCTGTTATCTGCAGCAAAAACACCAACCAACACAAACTCTTTTTGCCTACGAGATTTTCTTCAAAACCTTTTCAAAATAACATGTTAATTCACTTATGTGCTGACGCATAAGTCTCCAAAGGTCGAGTTGCGGCAGAAGGTGAAATTAATATTGTTCCTTAAAAAATATGAACCAAAAAAAAACTTTTAAAGCTGAACTATTGCTGCTCTGATTCCTTAAAAGGGATACGTAGGTGTGATGCGGTGGGAGAACTGACTTGGGAGTTTTGCATTTTGATTGCAAATGTTGCGGTTAGCAAGATTCGCCACCTACTTTTCTTTTATCCAAAAGGAAAGGCTGAAAAAGAACAGGAAAGACCTTTGAGATTATTTCTGAGTTTGGGGGTAGATTATGAAAAGGAAAGGTATTAGCACCCTTTCCATCCATAGTTATCTACGGTCTCTTAGTTGCTTGCTAGATCACTTGCATTGTTTGAAATGTGCTTTGTATGGTTTTTGAAAGTATTTTGAAAAGGCTCCTTCCTTTAGGCAAACTTTGTAATAGTTCTCGTTTGTAAGAACGTATACAAAGTTTTGGAATTTTGAAAATATTTTATGTTTTGAAAGTTTGTTTTTGAAAGTGTTTGGTGTTTGTTTTGAAAATGAGCAAGGATGTTTGATTTGAAAATGAGCAAGCAACTAGGAACAAAATACCTACTCAAAAGTCTTTTGTTTATTTCTTCCTTTCCTTTTATATTGCTATCTTACCATTGATTTGGTAAGAAGCCTTATCTTTGGATGTAAAGGGACGGGTGTGGGTCATCGTATAGACATGATAGCAATATTGTAGGATGTCTTAGCATTTCTTTTTTAGGGACTAAGATTATTTGTAAGGAAACATTCTTAGCGTCATCGAGGGACTATGATCTTGTATTTTTTATTGTTTTTGCTAAGATATCCCACATGCATAACATGGCCATTTTTGTAAGGCAACAAGTGGAATTACCCTAAGGGTGCATGTGTGCAAAGTGTGTTTTATTTGCATGCATTTTGTATTTGATTTTTGGATTGTCTACTTGTTGATTTTATGTCTCATCATGCACGCCCTAATTACTAACAATACATGAAAGCAATAAAAATGCAAAAAAGTAAATTCCTATGATATTACAAACATTAGGGGGATGGGGTGTACAAATTCACAAATGGGGATTGCAAATTAATCAAGTCCTAAGTTACTATTACAACCATATTGAATGGATAAGAATGTACAAGAAACATAAAATGAACTTTATGTTGTTTAAGAAAAGAGATCAGTTTTGTTTAAGAAAATATTTTGATCTTTTTGTTTTAAGAAGTAAGATAAGGCATGTAAAAAATGAAGAATGTTTTTTGGTGTTTTTGATTAATGAAATAAGAAGTGATAGCAAAAATAGTGAGGAAAAAGAAAATAGAATCAGCGTATTGCTGACTAAATGAGATCAGAAGTTCTGACTTTGGCGTGCTACAAAACAGAGATCATATTAGTAGAAATAAGTAAACTCAGAAGTTCTGGGTCCGCTGGGAACAAAAAAGATTTCAGAAGTTCTGATACCACTGGCAGGACTAAGTCTCCCTCTCCATGCTAGTCAGAACATCTGCAACTTGGTCATTTCTCAACAAAACAGAAGATGTGCATATAACAGTTATGGCAGGTTTCATGATGTTTCAGAAACAAGATATATTAGAACTATAAATCAGAAGCAAAGCATAAATTTGCTAATCCTAATTCTGAGTTCTAATTTCTTCAAGAATTCTTAACTGAAATTCTCTCTACTTAGGCAGGCAAATATATGAAACCTCAGAATATGTACAGCATCAGAATCAGGATGTCTACATTGTATTTTTTAACAAAGTTTATTGACAATGCCTAAGTAATATGATGAGAGTCAGCAGAAGTTTACCTTGCAGCTGGAAAATGTTCTGTGAGCTGGAGTCTGGCTCTGACCGCTTGTGATGTTCTGAACAGCTTCCTCTCGTGCTCAGCAGGCTGGAAACTTTAAACTTGGGTTGTGAGTGATTAGAAAATTCTAGAACATCCAAGGAGCGGAGTTCTGCCTTCTTTGAGGTGGATATTGATGGTTAGTGTGATACAGTTTGACTACAGAAGTTAGGACGACTTTTGAATGTATATCAAAAACTGTATGGGTGGTTTTGATCGAGAAACACTTGAGGAAAAATGGAATTTGAATGCAAGAATCAAAAGATAACAGGTTCTGTATTTTGTGTTTGCAGTTTTTGGACTCTTAGAATTTTAGTAGGGGTTCAGAGCTTTTCTTTCTCAAATTTCTGACCCTTTTACAGTTGCCAATGGCTTTCAATTTATAGGCAAAGATCCTGTAGCTTGGAGAGTGCAACCATCACATGCTAGGGTGTTACCTTGTTGTTGAAGCAAGTATGGTGGTTAGTAGCCTTAGCAGCGCCTAAGCTAGAATTGTAAGTGGGAATTAAGGAAAGGTAACTTCAAAAGCAAAAGCAACGCATGGGCCCAACACACTTTTGTACAAAAGTTTGCTTTTCCAAGACAGTAAAGGTACACGTGGGGGAAATCCTTTGGATAAAGACTCAAAAGTGGTTGTGAGCATTAAATGATGATGAGACTTATCAAACCAGAAATCCTGCAATGTGAGATTCTGCATCATTGCTTAATTCTGAATCAGAAGTTCAGCTTCAGCATAACTTAGAATAGACATCCAACTTATGATCCTTGAATCCCTTTGCTTCAGCATGTTCTGATTGAGTTCTCAGATTTTCTTAAAAGCTTGTAACACACTTTGTAAATCCTCTTTGAATTTCTCTTGCAACCTCTGACTGAGCCTACGTGAAAACTGGCCCAGAAGCTGTAGACAACTTTTGAATTGAAAATGCTCAGAATTTGCTAAATGCCTAAGCTTCAGAGACGTGCCTTTGAGGATGTATAACTTCAATTCTCAACATTTCTAAAAGAAGTTTTGTTCTGCAATGTTTTAGATCTTATTGAAATTTATAACTTTTGTGTCAGAAGTTCTCCCAGATTCAGCTTGCATCGTGGTGATAATCTGATCAGAAGTTCTGAGCTTGTCATATTTCTTAAACACTTAGAAAAATTCTAAGTATTTAGAAATTTGACTTTTCCGAAGTAACTTTGACCTTTGAATTTCTAGATGAAGCAAACTTCACATCTCAACATGCCTTGATGAAATATGACTCTTTAAACTTGATTTTGATCCAAAAAGTCAAAGTTTGACTTTTTCAGTGTGCAAATGACCATTTAGCCCTTGTGAATGACTTTCTTGAAAAATCTGTAATTCGAGGCTTGGAATTGGATGGAAGCAAACTTGAGGATTCAGGGTGATCCTTTGAGAAATGAGAGGGAAAATTTTAGGGTACAACAGCTGCCCCTGTTCAATCTTCTTAAACCTGAAGAGTTAGATTGGTGAGTCCGCCATTTGTGACTTGAAGGTGAAAGATGATTGAACACTAGAGTGCCCAGAAATTTGCACTCGAAGATGGATGGTGAATGGGCTTATAGATGCCATTTGGAGGAAAGTTGATAAACATTAGAAGAAATATCAGCACAAATCTCTTGTTGATTTATACTAAAACTTGATGTTTTACCTGTGAGAAAAAGAGTTAGTAAAATGCAGATGCATGCATGATGTTCACCATATATGGTATTATGATAAATGTATAGGGTATGTACATGCTATGATGTATGAATTTGAGATGTATGTTTTTGTTCGGAAAAATAAATCCCTGATTGCTGCTATGGAAATTCTGGGAGGTTAAATCCCTGATTGTCGTTGGGGATGAAGAATATACATATCTTTAAACTTTGTTGAAAGGATGCTTCCGTTGGGGAATATATCTTGAACATCAGTTGTTATCTGGTCGGATCCAGGCTTCACAACTTGTTGAGGATGAGATAGCCAACTGCTATCTGGTCGGATCCAGGCTTCACAATTTGCTGAGGATGAAATAGTCAACTGCTATCTGGTCGGATCTAGGCTTTGCAATTTGTTGTGGATGAAATAGTCAATTGCTATCTGGTCGGATCCAGGCTTCACAATTTGCTGAGGATAAAGTAGTCAACTGCTATCTGGTCGGATCCAGGCATCACGGTAACTTACTGGGGGAAGAGACAAATTAACTGTTATCTGGTCGGATTCCAGGCTTTGTAGAAAATTTCTTGAAATTGAATAGTTATCTGGTCGGATCCAGGCTTCACAACAACTTGATGGGGATACAAAGATTAACTGTTATCTGGTCGGATCCAGGCTTCATAGTAACTTGAAGTGGTAACTACTATCTGGTCGGGTCCAGGTTTCATGATTTTTGGAAAGTTGTACTATTACCTGGTCGAGTCCAGGCTTCATAGTGTCTCTCTGGGGATTATAGTTAATTGGTATCTGGTCGGGCTCCAAGTTTCACAAATAAGCTGTTTGAAAAACTGTCATCTGGTCGGGTCCAGGCTTTGCAGATTTCTTGAGGTTGATGAGGTCAATTGCTATTTGGCCGGGTCCATGTTTCACAATAAACAGTTTGGGGATTTAGTTGCTATCTGGTCGGATCCAGGCTTCACAATAACATGCTTGAAAAGATGAAGTTGAGAACTGTTATCTGGTCGGGTCCATGTTTCACAGTAATTTGTTGGGGCAGAGGAAAACTCTACTGGGGAAAAGAAGTTAAACCTTAGTCGGATTGAGTCCAGGTTCTTCTATATCTTTGAAGAGTTAGGCTATTATCTGGTCGGGTCCAGGTTTCATAGCATCTTGAAATTGAGATCAACTGTTATCTAGTCGGGTCCAGGTTTCAAATACTCAAACTGTTATCTGTTCGAGTCCATGTTTCAGCAACTTAAAGAAGTCAAACTATTATCTGGTCGGGTCCAGGCTTCAGTAATAACTTGAAAATTATGCTAATATTTGGTCGGATCCAGGCTTCATAGTATCTTTTTTGGAAATATTAAAGGCTTTGTTGACGGATTTACTGGGGATCAGGGGTTATGGCCCTATGATTTACAATAATTCGAAAGAGAATTCAAAATGGAGAGTGTAGACTCATTCGGGTAGGACAGACTCAACTTGGGGCGGATACACTCAACTGGGGAGGATAAACTCCGCTTGGGGATAATAGCCTTGGCCGGGGAAGATATGCTCAGCTGGGGAAGATAGGCTTAGTTGGGGAAGATAGGCTCGGCTGGGGAACTTCGTGGTGTCTTGATTATTGTATGTTAAGGAAATTTGAACTCGGATGGGGAGTTTTGTGGTGTCTTGATTGTTGTATGTTAAGGAAATTTGAACTCGGTTGGGGAGTTTTGTGGTTCCTCGATTATTGTTAGGGAAATAAAACCTGTTGGGGGATGATAAACCTTGTTGAGGAGGTGAATTTCCTTTAGGAAGAGACCCACGAGGTTTCAATTTGTAAAAATTGACTTAGCTGGGGAGAAAGCGGCCAAGAGGTTGAGACTCTGGCCATGGATTATCCTATGCAAAGAGACTTTGTGGGAAACTCCGTTGGGGAAAGGTTTATCGTAGTCGTCCTTGTGGGGATAATGATAATGAGATAACTCTGTGGGGATATTTCATATACATTAAAGAGATTCTTACTGCTGCTTAGCAGGACACATGTGCCAAATAGTTTTTAATTATGTTCATATGCATATGTTCATTCAATTTTAGTCATTGGACAAATTTGCATTCAAAACAAAGACAGAAATTTTGCACTTCAAAGTATATTTGTATTGATATTTTTCCCGTGAATAGGCGTTTTTGTATAGAGAGACGAAGATCCTAGTAAGAGGAAATCGTCGAAAGGAAAATGAAAATTTAGAATGAAAACAAATAGCCATGTGAAATAATCTCATTGCTTTCCAACTCTACTAATGCCCCAATGTCTTCGAACGTCCTTTTGTCGTTGATCGAAGATGATTGGATTGATCTTGGACTGTTTGGACTTAGACCTTGATGATAAAATTGACTGTATTGATTCCACAGGACATAGTCATACGCTTTTAATCCTTAATTTTTTCCTGGACTGCCCTTTCAGGTTTTTAGCCCACCAGGATACCCTTTTTTGCCCAAGTTTCCCTTTCGGGTTTTCAAGTTGCCGGGTGTACAATCTTTTCCATATATCCCAAATTTTTGCCCAAACCTTTGGCTTGCCGGGATGCCCTTATTTTGCTTAGGTGTGTCAACCTAACGGGTCTCTTATGTGTAGTATTTTTTAACTATGTTTGCCTTTATTGGATGTGGGAAATCCTCACCATCCATGGTAGTCAACATCATGGAACCTCCAGAGAAAACTCTCTTGACAACAAATGTTCCTTCATAGGTGGGAGTCCATTTGCCTCTGGGGCCGCCTTGTGGTAAAATGATGCGTTTTATCACCAAGTCACTAACTTGATATACTTGAGGCTTGACCTTTTTGTGGAAAGTCTTGATCATCCGTTTTTGATACGTCTGACCATGGAAAACAGCAGCTAATCGTTTTTCGTCAATCAAGTTCAGCTGATCCAATCTCGTTTGAATCCACTCATTTTCTCCTAGGCCTGCCTCATTCATAATCCTTAGCGAGGGGACCTAAACTTCTACTAGTAAAACAGCTTCCATGCCATAAACTAAGGAAAAGGGAGTTGCCCTAGTTGAGGTTCTAACTGAACTACGGTAGCCATGTAGAGAAAACGACAATATCTCATGCCAATCCTTATAGGTTACTACCATCTTCTGCACAATCTTCTTGATATTTTTGTTGGCCGCTTCGACTGCGCCATTCATTTTTGGTCTATATGGAGAAGAATTGTGATGCTTGATCTTAAACTGAGTGCAAAGCTCGGTGGTCATAGCATTATTGAGGTTAGTCCCATTGTCAAAGATGATCCTTTCGGGGATACCATAATGGCAAATGAGGTTGTGTCTGATGAATCTGGCTACCACATTCTTGGTGACTGAGGCAAACGAGGCGGCTTCAACCCATTTGGTAAAATAGTCGATAGCAACAAGAATGAAGCGATGTCCGTTAGAAGTTGTGGTCTTGATCTCTCCAATCATGTCAATGCCCCACATTCAAATGGCCACGGAGCGGTCATGACATTCAGAGGGATAGGAGGCACATGGACCTTGTCAGCGTAGATTTGGCATTTGTGACAGGTTCTTGAATGTTGATGGCAATCAGTCTCCATCGCTGACCAATATTAACCTGCTCTTAATATTTTCTTATCCATCGCATGCCCACTTGAGTGAGTACCTAAGAGACCATCGTGTATGTCTTCCATAATTTCCTCTGCCTCCTTCTTGTCCACACATCGGAGTAGAGTCAAATCATGGTTGCGTTTGTACAATATCCTGTTACTTAGGAAGAATTTGGCTGCAAATCTTCGCAAGAACTTTCTGTCATTGATAGATGCCCCCTCTGGATACTCTTGTGCTTCAAGGTATCTCATCATCTCATGGTACCATGGCTTTTCCGCATCAGTGTCAAGCTCATAGCAATGTGCAGGTTCATCGAATCTTTCAATTGTTATCATAGGGGCTTCATTGTCCTATCTAATTTTGAACATTGAAGACATGGTTTCCAAAGCGTCAGCCAACTGGTTTTCTTCCCTATGGAAGTGCTCGAACGTGATCTCTTCGAAGTAAGGAATTAGGGATAACACAAGTTCCTTATAAGGGATAAGATTAGGGTGTTTAGTGTCCCAATCTCCTTTTACTTGGCTAATCACCAGGGCAAAATCTCAGAACACATTCAAATGCTTGATCCTTAAATCAATAGCAGCTTTCAGACCTAAGATGCATGCTTCATACTCGGCCATATTGTTTGTGTAATCGAAGCATAGTCTGGAAGTGAACGGAGTGTGGCAACCTTCAGGAGAGATGATCACATCACCAATTCCGTTACCTAAGGCGTTAGAAGCCCCATCGAATACCATAGTCCATCAGGATCCTGGTTCAGGTCCGTCATATGGTCCAGATTTCGTGCAATCGGTTACCAACATGATGTTCTCATCAGGGAAGTCAAAGTTCATTGACTGATAATCATCCACAGCTTGATGGGCCAAATGATATTCTAGTACACTTCCTTTGATGGATTTTTGAGTCGTTTATTGAATGTCATACTCAGTCAAGATCATTTTCCATCTGGCTATCCGTCCGGAAAGGGCAGGTTTCTCGAAGATGTACTTGATTGGGTCCATCTTAGAAATCAACAGAGTGGTATGCATCAACATATATTGTCTTAGCCGGCGAGCAGCCCATTCCAGAGCGCAACAAGTTTTCTCGAGCAGTGAATATCTGGTTTCACAGTCGGTAAACCTTTTGCTCAGGTAATAAACAGCATGCTCTTTTCGTCCAAACTCGTCATGTTGGCCCAGAACGCACCCCATAGAATTCTCTAATACCGTCAAGTACATGATCAAGGGTCTTCCTTCAAATGGAGGCATGAGAATAGGAGGTTCTTGTAGGTATTCTTTGATTTTGTCAAAGGCAATCTGGCAATCATCGTTCCATCTGACTACCTGATCTTTCTTCAAGAGTTTGAAGAGTGGATCACAAGTAGAAGTTAGTTGAGATATAAAACGGGCAATGTAATTGAGACGACCCAAGAATCCTCTGACTTCTTTTTCAGAATGAGGGACTGGCATTTCTTGGATGGCCTTTATCTTGGCAGGATCAACTTCAATGCCTTTATTGCTAACGACGAAACCTAGAAGCTTTCCAGATTGTACTCCAAACGTGCACTTATTAAGGTTTAACCTCATCTTGTACTTTTTCAACCTCTCGAATAACTTGTGCAGGTGATCGAGATGTTCTTCTTTGGTTTGTGATATGGCAATCATATCATCTACATATACCTCGATCTCATAATGAATCATGTCATGAAATAAAGCTACCATAGCCCTTTGATATGTTTCCCCTACATTCTTTAATCTGAACGACATGACCTTGTAGCAGAAGGTGCCCCATTGCGTAAAGAAAGTAGCCTTTTCCATGTCTTCGGGAGCCATCCTTATTTGATTATAGCCTGAGAAGACATCCATGAAAGAGAAGACTTTATGCTGAGCAGTATTATCAACTAAGACGTCAATGTGTGGTAGAGGTAAGTCATCCTTTGGGCTTGCCCTATTCAGATCCCTATAGTCTACGTGTTAGAACAAAGTTTGAATCTACTACCCTAAGTTTAAGTTTTGATGATAACAAAATGAAAAGATATATTAATTATGTGATTCATGTAAGAACTATTTGCTACCTAAAATACTACCTTCTGTTTTGCAGAAACTCTGATAGGTATCAGCAAGAGTACACTTAATCAGCATCAGAATATTGGTTATTAACATCAGCATCAGAAGTTGCTATATCAGAATACCAGAATCAGAAGAACAACTCACGCGAATGCTGAAGCATGATGAACAGAACTGCGCTCAACACTCTGATAAAGACAACAACAGTTCATTAGCACTTAAGCAGAGTCAGAATGAGCCCAAGCCAGAACACGCTTTAAGTAGCAACGGTACTGTGCATTCAAAGCGAATTATTACCAACGGCATCATTCCAGACAAGATCTGCTTAATAAGGAAAGTTTGTTATTGGCATTGAATCAAGATTATTGCTCCAACATTCAACAAATTCAGTGCTATATAAACAAGTCAATGAAGATTGAATTGGCTAATGCTCTACATCAATTTACACGCCTAAAAGCTATTCATCATCTTCTCATTCTCAGTTTGCTAAAAGCTCCAAAAATTCCTTACTCAGTATTTTAGCAATCTAGTTTCCATAAGCTTAAGTTGTGTAATATCACAGTTGTGATAAACAGTTTTGTAGAAAACATTCACACACCTAGATTTCTCTTCTTTGTAAGAAAGTGTTTCCTTGACAAACCGGTTTGTGGTTTGCATCAAGAAGGCTTTAGCAGTTGTTAAAGCAGATTGTAATATTTAGTTGAATATAGTGGATTAAGACCTCGTTGGAGAGAGGCGAAATCACCTTGACGGGTGGACTGGAGTAGTTTGAGATCAAACGAACCAGGATAAAAATATCATGTTCATTGCATTGATTTTTCAGTTTTATAATTCAACCCCCCTTCTTGTGTTTTTCACTTCTTCAATTGGTATCAGAGCGCCTGGTTCTGAGCTAAAACACTTAACCGTGTCAGTATAAGATCCAGGGTCAGAAAAACACAATGGCGGGAACTTATTCTCACACCAGCAATGACAACCATGAGGACAGAGACAGATTCAGCGGCAAACCTCCAGTCTTTGATGGAGAAAATTTTGACTACTGGAAAGACAGAATTGAAAGCTTCTTTCTGGCACATGATGCTGATCTGTGAGACATGGTGACAGATGGATACACGCACCCTATGAATGCAAGCGGTCAGAAGATTGATAGGAAAACAATGTCTGATCAACAAAAGCGTGACTTCAAGAATCACCACAAGGACAGAACCATCCTTCTCAGCGCCATCTCGTATGCTGAATATGAAAAGATCTCCAACAGAGACACAGCAAAGAACATGTTTGACTCACTCAGAATGACGCATGAGGGTAATGTTCAGGTCAAAGAAACTAAATCTCTGGCGCTCATTCAGAAGTATGAGGCATTCAAAATGGAAGAAAGTGAATCCATTGAAACAATGTTCTCAAGATTCCAGATTCTGGTAGCTGGTCTCAAGGTTCTGGACAAAGGTTACTCTACTGCTGATCACGTCAAGAAAATCATCAGAAGCTTACCCAAGCAGTGGAGGCCAATGGTTACAGCTCTGAAGCTAGCAAAAGATCTCAACAAAATTTCTCTGGAGGAACTTATCAGCTCCCTCAGAAGTCATGAGATAGAGCTAGAAGCTGATGAACCCCAGAAGCAAGGTAAGCCTTTAGCATTAAAATCTAACAAAAAATCTGAGTCTAAAGTTTTGCAGGCAGTTGAAGAAACATCTGATGGATCCTCATCAGAAGAAGACGAACTCTCCCTCCTCTCCAGAAGAGTGAATCAATTGTGGAAGCAGAGACAAAGGAAGTTCAGGAATCCCAGAAGATCTGATCAGAACGAGTCTTCTTCCAGATACAGAAGGACAGATTCTTCCTCTGGATACAGAAGATCTGAAGGCTCCTCAGGAAGCAGAAAGCCAAACACCAAGGACATCATCTTCTATGAGTGCAATGAGCAAGGACACTACAAGAGTGACTGCCCAAAGCTTCAGAGGGAAAAGCCCAAAAAGAAGTTTGGAAGAGAAAAGAAGAAAAGTCTCATGGCTACATGGGATGACTCTGACTCGTCTGAAGCTGACTCAGAATCAGATGATGAGAGAGCAAACATAGCTCTCATGGCCAACATTCCAGAAGATAGTGAAGCTTCTGAATCAGACTCAAAATCAGATACTGAAGAGGTATTTCCTGACTTTGCAGTTAATTTTACCAAGGCTGAACTTGCTGAAAGCCTTAATGAAATTCTGGAAAGGTATCAGCAGATTAGAGTTAAATTCAGAGACCTGAAAAGGAATCTTGAATCTGACTCTAATAATACTGAGAGTCTTAAATTGGAGAATTCTGAGCTGAGAATTAAAATTTCAAAATTAGAAAATACTTTACAAAACTCTCAGAAGGAACCAATTTCTGAAACTCCCAGCAACGCTGATGAGATCATCAAGGAGTATGATCACAGTTTCCAGAAGTTCCTTGCTAAAAGCATAGATATAAGCAAAATGGCTTCAATGATCTATGGAGTTAGCAGAAACGGAGGGAAGGGAATAGGATACCAAGGTAAGGTTCCTACACCAAAGAATGTCATGGATTTAACCATTAAACACACACCTCTGAATTCACATTTTGTGTATGGTCACACACATGATATTAAATACACTAGCAGTAAGTACTCTGTGAAACCAAAATTCAACCAGAGTTTTGGTAAATCTAACAAATCAGGACCCAAGAAAATCTGGGTACCTAAGGATAAAATAATACATGTTGCAGATATCTTTAGCAGCAAATCAGAAACACCAGTCATGGTACCTGGACTCTGGCTGCTCGCGACACATGACGGGAAGAAGGCATATGTTCTAAAGCCTGGAACTTAAGCCTGGAGGCCACGTTGGCTTTGGAGGCAATCAGAGGGGAAAGATAATTGGCTCTGGAACTGTAGGTAATGGAAATCTTCCCTCTATTAATAATGTTCTGCTAGTAGATGGATTAATTCATAATCTGTTATCCATAAGTCAATTAAGTGATAACGGTTATGATATAATATTTAATCAAAAATCATGTAAAGCTGTTAGTCAGAAAGATGGGACTATCCTGTTTAATGGAAAGAGGAAAAACAACATTTACAAAATCAAACTTTCTGAACTGAAAAGTCAGAATGTAAAGTGCCTTCTGTCTGTTAACAACGAGCAGTGGATCTGGCACAGAAGATTGGGGCATGTTAGTATGAGAAGAATATCTCAGATTAACAAACTCAATCTGGTCAGAGGACTTCCTAATTTGAAGTTCAATTCAGATGCTCTGTGTGAAGCATGTCAGAAAGGCAAGTTTGCAAAACCTTCTTTTAAATCTAAAAATGTTGTTTCTACCTCTAAGCCATTAGAACTTCTGCACATTGACTTATTTGGACCAGTTAAAACTGCTTCAGTCAGTGGCAAGAAGTATAGGTTAGTAATCGTAGATGACTATAGCAGATGGACATGGGTAAAGTTCTTAAGACACAAGGACGAGTCACACTCTGTGTTTGTTACCTTCTGTAACCAAGTTCAGAATGAAAAGGATCTTAGAATCGTTAAAGTCAGAAGTGATCATGGTGGAGAGTTTGAAAACAAAGATTTTGAGCAATTCTTTAATGACAGAGGCATTCTGCATGATTTCTCTTGTCCTATAACTCCCCAACAAAATGGAGTTGTAGAACGAAAGAACAAAACATTGCAAGAAATGGCCAGAACCATGATCAATGAGACAAACGTTGCTAAGATCTTCTGGGCAGAGGCAATAAACACAGCGTGCTACATTCAGAATAGAATCTCAATAAGACCTATTCTGGAAAAGACTCCATATGAATTGTGGAAGAACAGAAAGCCCAACATTTCATATTTTCATCCATTTGGATGTACTTGTTTTATGTTAAATACAAAGAATTATTTGAACAAGTTTGACTCTAAAGCACAGAAGTGTATTATGTTAGGATACTTTGAAAGCTCAAGAGGGTACAGAGTATACAATACAGAAACACAGATTGTGGAAGAATCAATCAGTGTTCGTTTTGATGATAAGCTTGACTCTGAAAAGTCAAAGCAGAATGAAGTTTTTGCAGGTATGGAAATTGAATTTACAGGTTCTGAAGACAAGTCATCAGAAGCTCTCAACACAGACACTCCTTCAACGTATGAAAGAAGCACTGCTAGCAATCCTACAACAGCTGTTGATCAACCTCAGAAAAGATTACCCAGAAGCAGCTTAGATCATCCAGAAGAAACAATCTTAGGAAGAAAGGAAGATCCAATCAGAACAAGAGCAAGCTTCAGAAACTCTGAAGAAACCCTCATGGGACTTGTGTCTCTGATTGAACCCTCTTCCATTGATGAAGCACTTCTGGACAACGACTGGATTCTGGCAATGCAAGAAGAGTTGAATCAATTCACCAGAAATGACGTATGGGATCTTGTTCCCAGACCAAAAGGATTCAACGTCATTGGAACAAGATGGGTGTTCAGAAACAAGCTAAATGAACAAGGTGAAGTCATCAGAAACAAAGAACGACTGGTTGCACAAGGTTATAGTCAGCAAGAGGGGATAGACTATACAGAAACCTTTGCTCCATTCGCCAGGTTAGAATCTATCAGACTTTTAATTTCATTTGTTGTTAATAGAGGCATCACTCTGTATCAGATGGATGTCAAAAGTGCATTCTTAAATGGTTATATAGAAGAAGAGGTTTATGTGCACCAACCCCCTGGTTTTGAAAATACAAAACATCCAGAACATGTTTTCAAACTAAAGAAGTCACTATATGGTCTGAAACAAGCTCCCATAGCTTGGTATGAAAGACTAAGTAACTTTCTATTAGAAAATGAATTCACCAGAGGGAAGGTGGACACTACCTTATTCTGTAAGTCAGTTAAGAATGACATCTTAGTCTGTCAAATTTATGTTGATGATATTATTTTTGGTTCTACTAATCCTTCTCTTGGAAGAAAATTTGCTAAGTGTATGCAGGCAGAATTTGAGATGAGCCTCATGGGGGAACTGAAATTCTTTCTAGGAATTCAGATCAATCAAACTCCAGAGGGAACTTACATTCATCAGAGCAAATACATCAGAGATCTTCTGAAGAAATTTGACCTCTCAGAATGTAAGCCATCAAAGATTCCAATACATCCCACGTGCATTCTGGAAAGAGAAGAGGTAAGCAAAAAGGTAGAACAGAAAGTCTACAGAGGTATGATTGGTTCTCTCCTTTATCTGACAGCTTCAAGACCTGATATATTATTCAGCGTATGTATTTGTGCTAGATTCCAATCAGATCTTAGAGAATCTCACTTAACAGTTGTTAAGCAAATTTTCAAGTATCTGAAAGGTACTACTAATCTGGGTTTGTTTTATAGAAAATCCAGTGATTACAGCTTAGTAGGCTACTGCGATGCTGACTTTGCTGGAGACAGAGTAGAACGTAAAAGTACTTTTGGAAGCTGCCAGTTTCTGGGAGACAATCTGATCTCTTGGTCCAGCAAAAGGCAATCCACAATTGCGCTATCAACAGCAGAAGCTGAGTACATAGCAGCAGCAGGATGTAGCACACAAATGCTCTGGATGAAAAGTCAGCTTGAAGACTTCCAGATTTTTGAGAGTAACATCCTTATACTCTGTGACAATACTTCTGCTATTTGCTTAAGTAAGAACCCATTTTACATTCTAGAGCTAAGCATATAGAAATAAAACATCATTTCATTAGGGACTATATTCAGAAAGGAATTTTGAACTTAAAATTTATAGATACAGACCATCAATGGGCTGATATCTTCACTAAACCCCTTTCTGAAGATAGGTTCAATTTCATTCTGAAACATCTCAGCATGAAAATCTGCCCAGAGTGAAAATGTTTTAATTCCATATATTTATCTTCAGAATGTATTTATTTTACTGTGAACTTCTGATCAATCTCTTTTCAGAAAGAAAGAACATGCAGATTGTATCAGATGCTAGTCTTAAAGATCTGAGTGTTTCAGCTCAAGGATAGACGTGCTGATCACTAAATCAAACAAGTGTCATCCAATCATCAGCAAATCTCTGAAGCAGAATGCATGCACGCTTCTGAGAAGGCAAAACGCTGATTGGGTGCATTGAGACACATGTCTGGTAACCGTTTCAAGTATCTTTCTCAAATCCCCCAAAATCAGCAAGCATTAAATGAAAGTAATCATGTTTTTAAAACGTAATCATGATTTTATTTCTCTTTCTTAAAACCGTTTACTCTTTCAAAATATTTTGAAATCTATTTAAGCACGTTAACTTCTCACATTAATCTTTTACAGTTTCTCATAATCTCTCAAATATTTTCTGCATTTTCTGTGTGTTCATCTCTTTCAAACTTAAACCCATTTTCTCAGTTTTCTCAGAAAAACCCTAAGTGTGAACATGGCAACCTCCAGCAGTGCTTCTGCAGGTTCTCAGAAGAAAGCTTCCTCTGAACAGTACCAAGTTCCATTCAGAACACTCCTTACACCAGTGAAGAATCTAGAAGTGTTGTCTGAACTGATTATTGATTTTGGCAGTCTAAAAAAGAATGGTTTTGACTTGACAGAAGAAGTTAGGGCACAGAAATGGGAGAGATATTTTGACAGGTTGGTTGGACCAACGTTCCCAATGTTAGTCAAGGAGTTCTGGATTCATGCGTCCGCTTCAACGCATCAAGTCACCTCCTACATAATGGGAAAGAAGATTGTGATCACTGAGGATCACATAGCAAAACTAATTGGTTACAGTGGCGGTGGTGTCCGCTGTATTGATATGGCTGAAAGATGCTCTGACGTTGGTGTCATAGCAGAACAGATTTTCACCCATGGGGTGCCCAGCAGCAAAATCAGAGACCTAAAGGATCACCACAGAGTTTGGGCGAAGATCATTCTGGGGTGTTTTAATCATAGGAAGCCAACAAGTTCCCCTTATTACATAAATATAGATCAGCAGTTTCTGATCTATTTTATCAATCAGAAGGTAAAAATCAACTTGGCTCATCTTCTGTTTAATCACCTCAGAACAAGCGTGAAGGAAACCAGGGAAGAAGAAAGAACAAAGAGGGATTGGATACCCTTTGGAAGGTTAATATCAGATATTCTGACTGAGAATAGGCTGATAGAGCACCTGATAGAAGCTCAAGAGTTAAGCACCATTGAACCAACTGTTGGCAAGCCTCTGAACGCGAAGAATCTGAAGAAAATGAAATTAATAGAGAATATCAGAAAGGAACCCAGCGTTACTCCTATTGCTGACATCACCAGCAGAAGAGTCCCACTGAGTGACTTTCCATTATTTTCTGAGATAGAATCTAAACCAGTGGTGGTTCTCATATACTTGGACGCGTGCAAGGCTGATGGTACAGATCCCAAGCTGAATATCAAAGATCTGCACCAACCTCAACCAGAAGTTACACTGAAGAAGACAAAGAAAAGGAAGGCCCCTTCAGAAGGAACATCCCAGCAGACACCCAAGAAAAGAGGTAATTTATCTGATGCTTCTGTTTTAAATTCTTCTGCTATTCCAACATCAATCCCCACTCCAGCTTCTCATGAAATCCCAATACCCATCCCAACAATAGATGAAAACGAACCAGAAGATGACCCTTCTGAGGCACTAACACTCAGAAGACCCCGCACCAAACATCCCAAACCAACAACTTCAACAACATCAGAACTTGACAAAGTTCTGTCTGACATTGATCAACATGCTTCTGATCACCTCTCCAACAATCCAAACACTGAACCAGATATTGTTCACTCTCCTCACCCAGAACATCCTCTCTCACCCATTCCAGAAGAACCACATATTCCTGAACAATCAGAAATTACTCCTCCTTCTCCACAACCAGCAATTCCTTCTCCCTCTCCTCAACCAGAAATTCATCCACCATCACCTCAATCATCACCTCCTCAACCTGAGTTTCATCATTCTGAAACTCCATCTCCTCCATATCCTGAACCTCATTCTCCTCAATCCTCTGAGCCACAACCTCTGGCAATACAGCTGCCATGTGGAACAACTGTAACAATGGCCCAGCTGCCATCCTCGCCAGAAACAGCTCCTCCAAACACTCCCAAAACCCCAAACAGTCCAATCATTATTTCTGACTCTCCCACTCCATCTCCCAAACAAACAGCTCCCAAACAAACCACAGAAGACCCCAGCAGGACCTTCATAGATTTAACAATCCTTGACCGTCTTGCTGATCTGAAAAATAAAATAGCCATTCCAAAACCAAAACAGCCAGATGTTGGCTCTGGCATTATGAATTTTGAAACAGGTTTGCAGCAGTGGATTGCTTCTCTAAAGCAAGTCTGCCCTGGAATGATTGATCCAGCTGCCTCAGACCAGCTCTGGACACGATTCAGAATTTGGGTACGTGCTGAAGCTCTAAAATTGCAAGACATCAACTATGAGCAAGCACAGCAGAATTTCAGCAAGCTTCTGAACGAAGTTGGAAGTCAGCTGCTGAAAGAAGACGTGCTCCTTCTGGATAGTGAGCCATGGTCTGAGAAGCGTCCAGCTTCAAAAGTGCATCCAGAAGAAGATCAGACAACTCAAGCTGAAGCCAGTCAAGCTGAAGATGTTGCAGAAAGCTCTCAGAAGCTCCCTGCTTCTGATGTTTCTCAAGCTGCCTTGGACAGGCAAACTCTGGAAGAGCTGAAGCTGAATGATATCCGTCTGCAGCAAAGGATGGATGAAAATGATCAAAAGATGAAGGAAAGGATGGATGTGTAGGATAGCAAGATAGATACAGTAGTCAACATGGTGCACAAGCAGACTGAAACTGCTGATCAGATTAAAGCAATGCTGGAGACTCTATTCACACGCCTTCCTCCCCAACCTTAGATTTTCATTCATGCTATTTTCATGTTTTCTTTGCATATCTTCTGTACTGTTTTGTCTGGCTCTGACTATTTAAATATGACAAGTTTTTCTGCTCTAATTGTTTTAGCACATCACTTTCACTTTTTGATTGCTGACAAAAAGGGGGAGAACAAGAATGATATTTTTCAATAACGGATTACTGAGAAAAAAAGTCTCAAACATTCTAACTCTGATATTTTTGAATGTTTTCTTTTTTGCTTAAGTCTACAGGCACAAGAATGCTCTCTGACTCACTGAAGACCAAAGCTCTGATACTCTGATCCAAAGCAAAGCTCTGATAAAGCTCTGATATTCTGATCTGAAGCTCTGCTCTGATATTCTGATCTAAAGCTTCTGATAATCAAAGCTCTGATATTCTGATGTTCAAAGAAAGTCAATAAAGATCTGATCTTGAAGAACTCTTGGAATTAAAAAGGGAAGTTATAAATTCAGGGGGAGTATCTCCGATCCCAACTCTCATATCTCTTTATCCCTCATCTTTGATAACTTCTTACTCTGATACATCTTATCATATAGTTATCTCTGATACTTTTTCACGTTATTTTCAATTAAAAATATCTAGTTTTTGTCATCATCAAAAAGGGGGAGATTGTTAGAACAAAGTTTGAATCTACTACCCTAAGTTTAAGTTTTGATGATAACAAAATGAAAAGATATATTAATTATGTGATTCATGTAAGAACTATTTGCTACCTAAAATACTACCTTCTGTTTTGCAGAAACTCTGATAGGTATCAGCAAGAGTACACTTAATCAGCATCACAATATTGGTTATTAACATCAGCATCAGAAGTTGCTATATCAGAATACCAGAATCAGAAGAACAACTCACGCGAATGCTGAAGCTTGATGAACAGAACTGCGCTCAACACTCTGATAAAGACAACAACAGTTCATCAGCACTTAAGCAGAGTCAGAATAAGCCCAAGCCAGAACACGCTTTAAGTAGCAACGGTACTGTGCATTCAAAGCAAATTATTACCAACGGCATCATTCCAGACAAGATCTGCTTAATAAGGAAAGTTTGTTATTAGCATTGAATCAAGATTATTGCTCCAACGTTCAACAAATTCAGTGCTATATAAACAAGTCAATGAAGATTGAATTGTCTAATGCTCTACATCAATTTACACGCCTAAAAGCTATTCATCATCTTCTCATTCTCAGTTTGCTAAAAGCTCCAAAAATTCCTTACTCAGTATTTTAGCAATCTAGTTTCCATAAGCTTAAGTTGTGTAATATCACAGTTGTGATAAACAGTTTTGTAGAAAACATTCACACACCTAGGTTTCTCTTCTTTGTAAGAAAGTGTTTCCTTGACAAACCGGTTTGTGGTTTGCATCAAGAAGGCTTTAGCAGTTGTTAAAGCAGATTGTAATATTCAGTTGAATATAGTGGATTAAGACCTCGTTGGAGAGAGGTGAAATCACCTTGACGGGTGGACTGGAGTAGTTTGAGATCAAACGAACCAGGATAAAAATATCGTGTTCATTGCATTGATTTTTCAGTTTTACAATTCAACCCCCCTTCTTGTGTTTTTCACTTCTTCACTACGCACATGCGAACTTTCCCGTCTTTCTTTGGCACTGTCACCACATTGGCAACCCATTGAGGATAGGATGTCACAACTAGGAACCCTGCATCAAATTGTTTCATCACTTCAGCTTTGATCTTTTTAGACATATCAGGCCTCATGCGGCGAACCTTTTGCTTGACAGGCGGACAATCTTCTTTAGTTGGCAGACGATAAACTATGATGTCGGTATCCAACCCAGGCATATCTTCATAAGACCAAGAAAATACCTCCACATAAACATGAAACATCTGAACCAACCTGCTCTTGACACTGCTTTCCAGGTTAGTGCCGATCTTGATTTCCTTCTTATTTGCCTCAGTACCCAGTTTGCAACTTCAACTGACTCCTCATGCGGTTGAATAGCTTTTTCCTCTTGTAATAGAAGTCTGGCTAGTTCTCCCGGTATGTCACAATATTTCTTGCTTTTGTCTTCGTCTTGGTTGATAGGACATTCAAAGTCATAGTTAGAAATAGTAGAGTCATTGGCAATAGGATCTAGAGTGGATGTGGACCTACAAGAGTGTGTGTGTGTGTGCATGTAAGATACATGGATGTTTTTTTGAAAAATGTATTTGTAAGAAAGAAAGACAATGAACATGAATATTTGAATTCAAAAGAGTCCAATGTACTAAATAATCATATGATTAGATGAACATAAATAAAACCCTTGACAAATGGACCAAAGTGCCCCGGGCCAGGCAAATGGCTGAAAAGTCATTGTTAAAATATTACAGACAACATGTTCTTGAATTGAAAGAAAGGCAATAATAAGTAGATTACTCCTCAATGAAGGAGATGGGCACGAAGTCCTTTGTATGCCAATTCTTCAGCTTCGTAGTAGTTGGATACACCCACTCTTCAAATGTAGTCTCTTCTTCAGAATCACCCACAGCGTTGACTCCATGGCTTCCAATGCAGAGAGGTGGCTTTCCAGCATGAGCACACCTCACTTCCTTCTGAGCTTTGCCAGTGAAGCCCAAACCAAACTTGTCCGTTTTAAAAGGGACATCGAGGAGTTTCCCCCAAGTATCACAGTTTCCTTCTTCAATTGTCGCGCGGGCATCCTTGACTGAGACCATCTTTGGCGTGGCCTTGACAGCTTTGGACTCATCAGAAGAACATTTAGTAGAAGCAATCATCGGTGTTACAACCTCAAAGGCTTGACATGGGGTTTCAATGAATTCTCCGTCCATCTCTACATACTTGAAAGAGTTAAGGTGGCTTACCATAAACTCTTCTTCCCCACAGACGGTGACTATTCTGCCCTTGACTGGATATTTGAGTTTCTGATGGAGGGTTGAGGTCACTGCCCCAACTTTATGAATCCACGGGCGACCTAACAGACAAGAATAGCCAGGGCAAATATCCATAATATAGAAGGTGGAGTTGAATATTTGGGAGCCCACTTTGATTGGAAGATCTACTTTCCCATGAACATTCCTCTTTGATCCATCAAACTCCCTTACGATGATATCACTTGGCTTCAAGATTAAATCTTCACAGTCAAGACGGTCTAACGCCCCCTTAGGTAATACATTCAGAGAAGAACCAGTGTCGACTAGCACATGTGCAAAGGTAGTCCCTTTGCACTCGATAGAAATATGTAAAACTTTGTTGTGATTCTTCCCGAGAGGTGTTAAGTCAACATTTGAAAACCCCAAGCCATTATCAGCTGTCAGGCTAGCCACGCAATTCTCAAATTGGTCAGTTGTTGTCTCATGGGGGACATGAGCCCTTTTGAGGAACTTGATTAATGTTCGAGCATGGGCATCAGAGTAAAGCAGCAATGACAACATTGAAATCTTAGAGGGGGTTTGCCCCAATTGTTCTACAATTTTGAAGTCTCTTCTCCTGATGATCTTTAAAATTTTGTCCATTTTGCGGGCAGAGGGTTCTTCATCAGCTACATCTTTGGAAGGTACCTCAATCATAACAGGCTCAACAACCTTCTCTTTTCCTCTTGCATCGGCACCTAGCTTGGAAGCAGTAATGCGGATGGGCGTCTTTGTAACTACTGGGGTTGAGATATTGGGTGAAAATATTCTCCCAGTTCTAGTTACTTTGCTCGAGCCAGCTATGTTACCAACATTGTCATTTTTTTCTTCTTTGATCCATCCATCTTGTTTAATCCCATGATAGAATACTTCAGCTCCGTAATTCCATGGTACCGCTTTATTTGAAGAGTAAGGAATCGGCCCGAGATTGGTAATGATTAAGGGAGAAATAGTGGGTTCATTTGAAATCCTAATAGGGCCTTTGGAGGTGATCCTGATAGATTTGTTTGAGATGGTAATGATGGAGAGGTATTCACATTTGTTAATCAATCTTTTGGTAAGTGGAGTCTTTTCAAACAGAATTTTGTGGCTATCCATTAGGCGTTGTATGCCTTTCTTCAGCCTTTCACAACCATTGTATTGTCTCATACAACACACACAGTCTTTTTCACAGCCAGGGAAAATCCCAGCTTTTAACAGATTGTTCTTGATTATATTCAGCGGGGTAGTCAATTCTTTAACAAAGGCAATAAAAATTGTATCTTCTACAGCATTAACACCTTTGTCATGCTTCGGTATTGGAGCGGTAATTACATTCGGCGTTGGAGGAGGATCAAATTCAATAGTTTTGTTGTCAATCAAATCCTGGATTTTGTTCTTCAAGACCCAGGACTGGTCAGTCTCGTGCTCGGGGCTGTTTGAATGGTAAGCACACTTGGCGTTTGGATTATACTTTGTGACGAGGTGTCAGGGTTGGCGGGAGGATCATGCAACGTCATTAAATTAGCCTTAAGAAAATGTTGAAGGGCTTGAGACAGTGACATGCCTAACCTCGTAAGTTGTCTTCTTGGAGTTTCAAAACGTTGATGATTTGCAGATGGTCTTGGAGTAGGAGTTGGATTGGAGATTCGGACAGCATTTACAGACGAACGATCATTCTTCTTGATATGGGCCTTTGCCCCATACACATCATTAACTTCCTTCTTTGCAGCAAAAGGTTTCTTGATAGGAATGATGGTGGAGGTAGATGCCACAGAGATCTTCCCACTTTTGATGCCACTGTCAATTCTTTCACCGGTTAGAATTAATTTGGTGAAACCAGAAGAAGAGCCACCTACCAACAGATTAAAGAAAAGACCTGATAAGGTGCCCATGAACATGTCGATGTGCTCCCTATCAGTCAAGGGAGGTTGGACCCTACTAGCAAGGTCTCTCCACCTTTGTGCATATTTCTTAAATCCTTCACTCTTTCCCATAGTCATATCTTGCAATTGAACCCTCGTTGGCGCCAAGTCGGCGTTGTATCGATACTGGTGATAAAAGGCGGTAGCTAGATCCTCCCAGTTTCGGACATTTTTTCCCTCCAATTGGTAGAACCATTCAAGTTGAGTCCCTGACAGGATGTCTTGAAAGAAGTGAACCCACAAGTTTCTATCAGCGGTGTGGTGCTGGATCTTCCTTACATAGGAACAGAGATGAAGCTTTGGGTAAGACACCCCATCATACTTTGTGAAAATTGGAGCCTTAAATTTCTGCGGGATGACCATTCCCGACACCAATCCCAGTTCTTCGAAGTCCAACCCATGTATTCTCTGGACTTCTATGGCGCTCAGCCGATCCTCTAACTGCTTGTATCTATCCTCAATGGAAGTATATTTCTCATCATTGTAGTCTATATCATTGTTTGAAACCTCAGGACTAGGATTCTCCTCCCTTGCTTCTCTTTCTTGGTTTTCCCCTTCTTTGGACGAGGAGGTCAGATCGATTGGTTGCTTCAGCGGCCCCCCAAATCTTCTACCTATATTAAGGATACCAGCGGACTTCTTCTTCTTTTTCTTTTTCTCTTTCAAGATGAGGTCCTCCAGGTCCTCCTGCCCTTTCGCCAGACTTATGAACATCTGTTGAAATTGGGCATTTTGTGCCTGAAGATCTTTGATGCTTTGTTTAGAAGACATCTTGATGAAATAAATAGTGAGCATGATGAGAAACATGTAATGGTACCTGTTTATGCAATGCTATGGATGGGATGCGTATGCAATGATTTCAAGTACTTTGGTAATTTTAAACTTTGCAAACCAAAAAGAAACAAAGATTTTAATAGTAGAATTCAAGGTACAATTGCCTCTTAGGCGTTACGATAAAAAAAATTCTAAAAACTAAAAAAAATCAAGTTTCTCATGGATGCTTCCTCTTCGTGCCGAGAGAGTTATTAAGGCTTCTTTCCTCATGAAGCTGCTTTGTGAGCTCTAAAACCTTATTATCTTGGGCATAGAACTGGTCCCTATAAGTATCACACTCCTTCTTCAACTGGATCCAAGACCTCTGTAGTTCTTCAAGATCAGTGGGCATATCTGGATAGAGAATCGTGTAGGGAATATCTCCTTCAGTAATGGGCTCCACAATCACTGGTAAGACGGCCATGTAGGGCATCATAAGTTTTTGAGCGCGAGCTCGTACCCATTGGAGATAAGGTTCCATAGGAATGGAATTCTTTGGCCCCAAAGTCTTGGCGTCAGATCTGTTTATCATGCCCTAAGCTCGTATGAACCTCTGGAGATACCCTTGAACATCCTCCTCATAGTTAAATACAATGCCCTGGATAAGTAACTCAGAGGACCATCCTTTCGAGCATAACCAAATTGTCGCAGAGCCAAACAAGGGTTGTAAGTTATGCCTCCCCTAATGCCAAGTAGTGGGACGTTAGGGAACTCCCCGCAACTGTCAATAATAGGAACATCTCCCATAAATCGGGAATACCAGAGAATATCCGCATGAGAAAGTGACATTATCCTTTGTGACCAACCCAAACCTTCTTCATTCTTCAGCACTGACTTAGGGAGGTGAGAAATAAACCACCTCGACAGTAATGGCATGCAGCACATAAGGACCCCTCTTCTTTTCATGGTACAAGTATGGAGAGCGTGCAAGATATCTCTGAGCAAGGTAGGAACAGGGTTGCGAGAGAGGGAAGTCTTGATAGCATTCACATCTATGAGTAAGTCCGGATTAGGGAAAAGCACTAACCCATAGATTAGGAGGGCCAAAACCTCCTCAAAGGCCTGGAAATCCAAATCATCCCAAAACAGCTGGGCCCTATCTATTAGGAACTTGGCTAGAAAACCCTTGACTCCGCTTCTCGCTTCCCAATTGGATATCACGTCGGCCCATTTTAGATGCAAAGGTTAGGCAATGACTTCTGGCTTCGGAACTTCTTCTAAAACTGTGAAAGGCACCAGGTCAAGAATGGATATACTCACTAAGTAAGAGAACTCTTCCATGGTGGGCACCAACTAATAGTATGGAAAGGTGAAGCAGTGGTGCTCGGGATCAAAGAACAGAAAGAGTACACCCATGATCTTTTCATCAAAGCTTGAAGTAACTAGGTTGAGAAGTCGACCATGTCTCTTGGTGAACGCAGAAGTTTCAGGAACCCTCGATACTAGTTCTTTGAGTTGGCAAGGTGTTCTCACAAAGCTGATTCAGATAGCGTTTCTACGAGCGAAAGCCATGACCTACAAAATAGAACAAAGATAAAATCCTTCGGTCCTTGAAATGGATAGTGTAATAAGAATGGATGTGATGTTATGATGCATGATGTTGTGTTCAAACAGAATAAACCACACACAAGCCAAGCACACAATAGACCTTAGGTTCAAAGGCTTGCATGAGGTTAAAGGTAAGTACCCTATTTGAAGTTTAGTTGGTTTCAAACCTGTCTTAGAAAAGTAACTGGGTTCTAAGGATTCTCGATATCACTGATCATCCTCTATCGGGCATTGTTTCACCTCAGGCAATCTTTTCTTGCTTCCGAAATATCCCAAAAGTATGATCTCAACGAGTGTAGTATGGAGTATCAACCAATCCTCAGCTTTATACCGAGGCCGGCTATCTCACTACTTTCTAATGGTCAATTTTGTTCAACTAAGGTTCTAAGGTCCGTTAGTGCTTCATGACACCACGCGGCGGCCTCGTATTCTCTTTGTTTCCACACGAAGGATATCGGTACCAACCAAAATGTCACACCAACACAGCCATCGCTTAAACCATATCGGTCTACATCGTATAGTCTCCACGATCTTTTGTTGTTTACCTAATAAGTGTCCCCAGATCCGGGTGTAGGATTTTTAACAATACCCAAGCGGAAAACCCTTAAATGTAAAGCAAACAAATCAAACAAAGAAAACAAGTAAAGGTGATATAACCCTAAGGTAACCCCACTTTTATCGATTTCCCCCAGCAGAGTCGCCAGTTCTGTGATGCGGTAGGAGAACTGACTTAGGAGTTTTGTATTTTGATCGCAAATGTTGCGGTTAGCAAGAGTCGCCACCGACTTTTCTTTTATCCAAAAGGAAAGGCTGAAAAGAACAGGAAAGACCTTTGAGATTATTTTTGAGTTCGGGGGGTAGATTATGAAAAGGGAAGGTATTATCACCCTTTCCATCCGTAGTTATCTATGGGCTCTTAGTTGCTTGCTAGATCACTTGCATTGTTTGAAAATGTGCTTTGTGTGGTTTTTGAAAGTATTTTGAAAAGGCGTCTTCCTTTAGGAAAACTTTGTAATAGTTCTCATTCGTAAGAACGTATACAAAGTGTTGGACTTTTGAAAATATTTTATGTTTTGAAAGTGTTTGGTGTTTGTTTTGAAAATGAGCAAGGATGTTTGATTTGAAAATGAGCAAGCAACTAGGAACAATCTACCTACTCAAAAGTCTTTTGTTTATTTCTTCCTTTCCTTTGATATTGCTATCTTACCATTGATTTGGTAAGAAGCCTTATCTTTGGATGTAAAAGGACGGGTGTGGGTCATCGTATAGACATGATAGTGTAGTGATAAAAAATGTAGCGGGGTAAATCAGAGATCGAATTATTGATTAATTCGTCTCGCAAAAGCAAGAGTCGCCACCGCGCTTTATTGTTTCCAAGGGAAAAGGGAAAAGAGCGAAATAAAACCCTAAATATGCAATGTAAAATAATACTTTTAAAAGTAAAAATACAAGGCGTTTTTGAAAAGAGATCTATGGTTCGGGGGTTGGTTATACAGTGGGAAGGTATTAGCACCCAATGTATCTATAGTACTGTATAGGAACCTTTTGAAATATCTGTTTATTAAAATTGATCGTTTGATTGAAGAATGAATTATTTTGGCCGAAAAGGGGTACGGACGGGTTTTTGACGATGCGAAGACCTAATGTCGAAGTTTTTGCTTAAAGGGTATAAGTTTTGAAAAGATTGAATATTTAAGGAAAAATTATCCTAAGTTTTAATAAAATGCGAATGTTCGCGCAATTAAACTTGAGGACATGAAGTCGACAAATTTAATCGTTTTTTCCCTTGGATTTAAACGTAAACAGAATAATCAAGCAAATATGAAATAATTAAACAGAAAAAATTATGCGGATAATGATTAAATAACAACAGTTAAATAAATGACCAAATGGTGTAAATATGCATTTTTATGATTTTTTGTTTAATATTAATGAAAAGAAAATATTTTAATAGTTTCCATTTTTTACGCATTTTTACATGGATGAAGGTAAATGAGAATTAATTAAGGAAAACAAAAATATTTTTTAAGTTTTAAGACTTTCTATTCTTTATATATTTTTAGAGTTCTATATAAGGCATTATTATATTTAGTAATTATTAAAGAAACAAACTAAATGAATACTTAAAAAACTAACTTAAACCTAATTAAAAAAAGGATATTTAAAAATTACCAAATAAACCTAAAGTTAAATTTAATAAACAAAAGGTAAAAATAATTAAAATGTTTTACTTAAATTATTAATTGATTAAGCTATTAATTAATTAAATTAAGTTAACAATATTTCTAAAACTAAAAAAAGGAATAAATGGAAAAAGGGTAAATTAAAAAAGCTAGAAGAACCATTATATAGGCCAAGGGTTTTTAAGGTGATCCAAACCAAAACAGAAGACGGGGGGGGGGGGGGGGGGGGGGGGGGGGGGGGGGGGGGGGGGGCATTATGTAAAATTCGTTTGGGCCATGTGTTTGGGGTTCAATCCAATTATTCACAATTGTCTTAGGGTAAACACGATTTGGTAATTGGGGATTAGGGTTAAGGTTTGGGAGAACGGCGCTCATCGTTGTCTTCTTCGCATGACTCATCTCTTCGTCTCTTGCTTCGCTACTGCGTTCCATGGCCCAAGCCACCGGCATCTCATCTTTCTCTTCCCTCCAGTCCGAGCATTAGGGCGACGGTCACGAATTCACGGTACAAAATATTATCTTTCAATTCTTTATGTTTTGGTTACGGTTATGCATGCTCGTGATTTTGATTCTGTTTGTTTCATTATGTTGTTTTGAGGCATTTTTGAAAAAAAGAAAAGAGAAGAGATACCTTGGGGACGGAGGAGAGGTTGAGGTGAGCTAGGAGGCTGGGCAAGGAAGGACGGTGGAAGCGCTGTGAGCTTGCTTCGGACTTACCGGTACTTCGTTCCTTTTGGCCCTTTTGCTTTGCTTTTTCTCTTCTTCTCTTGCTACTGCTGCTGTATGCTGTCCGTTGCTTTTGTTGGCCAGTGATGAGGTGATCTGAGGCCTGATGGTATGCTTGCTATTGTTTGGACATGGTTTGATATTGTTTGATATTGGTTGTTCTGGTTGGACAGTATATTGAAGGTTTATGGTAATGGTTATGGTGTTTGATTTTGGTTGTTGATGGTTCTACTGGTTTTTACAGTAGGTTATGGTTTTTGCAATGGTTGAGGTTTTGAAAAAAAGGTTATGGTGTTTTTTGGTTTAACAGTAGGTTATGAATGGTGTATGAAATGGTTATGGTTGATGGAAATTGGTTGTTAGGCCATATGATTTTGATATGGTTATGTGTTTCTGGTTTTTGTGGTGGAGGCCTTGATAATGCAGTAGGCAGGTTTGGTAATGCAGATAGCAGGTTTTGAACGTTAGGCCATATGTTTATGGTTTTGAATGATTTTCTTGTGATATTGGTTTGATGGCTCAATCAGGTTAATGAGGTTTAGGTCAAGGTTGTGGTCTGGTTTATGCAGATATCAGGTTTTGGGTTTTTTTATGCCATGGAGGTTTGATGGTTTAGACAGTAAGAATGGTTTTTATGTTTCTTAGGCAGGCTTGACTCTCTTCTTCTTTTTTTGAAGGGGCTCTTTTTGTTATGTTCTCCAGTTTTCTTGGCATTGTTTACGTTATATGCTTGGGTTTATGTTACAGGTTGGAGATTTGAATATTTTACAATATTCTTGGCCTTCTGCATATTACTGTTACATCAGTTTGTTGGTATTCTATTCTTGTGCTTCTTTTTTTACTGAGTTATTGTTGTAGCTTTGTTTTGTAATTCCTTCTGCCTAAACCAAAACCTGCAAAACCATTTTTCTTTCTCTCTTCTCTCTCTCAAGTACCATGAAGCACTAAAATGTGTGTGTACTGTATGTTCTGAAAAAATAAACATGCTGGAAAAATGATGAAATGGGAAATGTTTTATGCTTGCAAAATGGTTTTGAACTGCATATTTCTTTTGTCTACTGCATGGAGCTTAAGTTTTTGACTTCTTCTATGTGGGCATAGGTTTACGTTGGAATTGAATATGTCATTTGTTTATGCATATGTTGGATTTTGTATGCTGTGTATATTTTGAAATGTGCATTTTTGACAAAAGAAATTATGCATATTCAGTTTTGAAAAATAAAAATGAATTTGTGCATGTTTTAAATTGTGCATTCATTTATGAAAAATAAAAATTCCCCCCTTTTTTGTGAACCGGGAGAAATCCCGTGATTTGCAAAAAAGGGTAAACTGATTCCAGCCGTTTGTTTTTAATGATGAACACTAATAAATAATTTTCTACTTTTAATTATTTATTCAATTCTGACTTTTCTTTTTTAATTGTTTTTGCAGGTAAAATCAAATGAGCAGACAAAAGCATTGGATAGAAGATTTAGAATTAGAAACTTAGAAATATAGTTCTATTTTACTTTAAACTTTTATGTAATTGGTTATTATAAATATTTTGTAAATAATACAACATTTAAATAACAATTGTAATAAAAATAGAATAAAGTGAAATAAAATTCTATTATTTCCCAGTCAATTCTTTTCTTTCCAATTATTTATTTATCGTTTATAATTCTTTAAATTGTATAATAATTGAAAATCAATTTCAATCACTTAAATTCAGAATAATAAACGTATAAATAAACACCATTGATCAATTAATAATTTCAATTATTCAATTCGTTATTCATAACTTTCTAAATTATAATAATTAAAAATAGAATTTCAGTTATTTAACTTAGAATGATAAATAATTAAATAACCATTATTGACCAATTAATGAACTTCTTTTCAAATATTTATTATATTATTCATAAATCTTTAAATTATGTAATAACTGAAAATAAATTCCAATTATTTAAATTTAAGATAGTGAATAATAAATAAACACTGTCTGAACGATTAATATGCCTCTTTTCAAATGTTTATTTTATTATTTATAGATCTTTGAATTATATAATAACTGAAAATAAAATTCCAATTATTTAAATTTAAGATGATAAATAATTAATAAACATCATTTAAGTCTTGATCGGTTAATAAATTTAGCGTTCAAAAATAAACAGCTCTTGACTCGAAAAAGTTATGAATTTTTAAAAATCAAAAGATCAAAACGCTTGAAATGTAATGATGCAGATGGGAGATGGTATCTTAGGTCAAAATTTGGGGTACAACAGCTGCCCCTATTTAAGTTTCTTCTATCCGGAGAGATGAAGATTAAAATCTTCGTTTCGACGAGATTGAAGGTACTTAAATACATAACTACGCAAATTTTGTCCTAAGATGCCGCCCTTATGTTTGATATGGATGCAGTGATTGAATTCACAGAGAAAGATATTGTATGAAACAAGACAATGTTGGAGGAATCGAACACCAACAAAGCAACGAGACATGGATTGTATATTACTGGGGAAACAAGCTTTCGACTTCAAACGACAGACTCTTGACAGCAAATAAAATTGAGGGAATACGATCTCTGACCCTAACAAAGAAGGCATCTTACATAGGCCATAAATAGATTATTGACCCAAAATAGTGAGTTCGCAACTCAAGGTCGAAGATAGACGAAAAGCAAATAATCTTGCTGATGATGGATTACCGACTTCTGAAGGTAATGATTCAGGACAAGCTTCTCTGCGAGATTTCCGGAGATATACTCATTAATGCTGATACAATAATATTGTAGATACACAAGTTGTTCAAATGAAGAAACTGCCACTTGCTGTCGTCCAAAGAAAATACCGATAACATACAAGCTGCTCAAATAAAGAGGCTGCCACTTGCTGTCGTCCAAAGAAAATACCGATAACATACAAGCTGCTCAAATAAAGAGGCTGCCACTTGCTATCGTCCAAAAAAAATACCGATAACATACAAGCTGCTCAAATAAAGAGGCTGCCACTTGCTGTTTTCCAAAAATAATACTGATAACATACAAGCTGCTCAAATAAAGAGGCTGCCACTTGCTATTTTCCAAAAATAATAATGCATAAGTTGCTCGTGAAGAGCTGCCGCTTGTCGCTTTCCACAAGATAAAATGACGTACAAGTTGCTCGTGAAGAGCTGTCGCTTGTCGTTTTCCAAAAATAATAATAACGCACAAGTTGCTCGTGAAGAGCTGCCACTTGCCGTTTTCCGACGATGTCTATGACGTACGAGTTGCTCATGAAGAGCTGTCGCTTGTCGTCTTCCCATAATAACAACGCACAAGTTGCTCGTGAAGAGCTGCCGCTTGTCGTTTTCCAATGATGATAATATACGTACAAGTTGCTCGTGAAGAGCTGCCGCTTGTCGTTTTATGAAGAGTAACTCAGAAAGAAGTTGCGATGACACTGGAAGAGAATAAAATCTTCGTCAAAGAGAAACATGAATCAGTCTATTCCCAAGGATATCACATATAAATGTGCAAAATAAATGCACCATCTGTCTAGGTCGCGATTTCACTGGGAAAAATCATGAGATAGCCTATGCAAGAGACAACAACTTCATCCAGGAATAACTAAAGAGAAAAAACAGTCAAACAAGACTCCACCCAATGAGAAAGCAACTCGATTGGGGAATTCATCCTATCCAGAAATGGACAAGGTAAGCTAAGTCAAAAATCATCCATGAGGATTAGCTCAGTTGGCGAATTTAGAAAGGAAGCACATTTTCTGCTTAAGCTAACCTTCTACTTGGAAAGAAACATGTACGTTATTTGAATAAACAGAGTACGACCCAAAAGTCAAACGGCAAATGTGAGTATGCGTGCATGATATAAGTGTAAATGAATAAATGAATGTTATGCTGACAAAATGAACAGACGGAATATCTTGAAGATAATAGGATGTCACGACAAGATAAATACTCGGCCAATCTTGAAAGACGGGAGGTAAATGGAACTGGAAACACAAAGCAACGTCAGAGCGTAACACGCCACAAAGGTCAGTCTTATGAGGAGAAAAGTGTTCAAATCCAATCTTCTAATACCAATAGACCACTGGCATGAGACAAAGCGTACCACACTTAGAAATCTCCCAAATAAAGCTAACTGAAACAAATCTTAACTGGTACACCTGGGGAGTCACCAAACTCAGCACCACTAGAACCAAGAGCTTATACAAACAACACCTCACGACGGTTTCAAAAGAAAACAAGCTTATCATGCAAGGATAAGATACTGTACTGTTTTGCATTTCATGGCCTGACCATCCTCGGAACAACTGTTAATATTCCTTCCATTATTCACGACACATTTTTTTTTTTAAAATAAGAATACTTTAAATAACTTTGTTTCAAATATTTCTGAAAAAATTAAAATTTTGCCCCCAAAAGGTAAATGCTCAAATTTCATTAATAAGATGGTAGTTTGCTAACAATGCGACTCCAACGGTTTACAAAAGTTTGGGAAATAGTACATGAAAGAAAAAGGTTACACAAAAACAATGATCACTATTCTCCCTAACAACTTTGAATTCCGAAATGTGCTCAATTGCCAAGACTGGTCTGACCAAAAGCCTGCCTAAGCGAAATACTTCTTGACTGCATCGGCGTTCAAGGGACGCGGGAGTTCTTCACCGTCCATATTGGTGAGAATCAAGGCACCTCCAGAGAAAACTTTCTTAAAGACATACGGTCCTTCATAATTCGGAGCCCACTTGCCCCTAGAATCAGGTTGGAAAGATAATATCTTCTTGAGCACAAGGTCACCTTCTCTGAACTCGCGTGGTTGAACCTTCTTATCAAAAGCCTTCTTCATTCTCTGCTGATACAATTGACCGTGACACAATGTTGTCAATCTCTTCTCTTCGATTAAATTCAACTGATCATATCTACTTTGACACCATTCGACCTCAGAAAGTTTAGCTTCCATCAACACTCTCAGAGACGGAATCTCAACCTCCACGGGGAGTACTGCTTCCATACCATAAACCAGGGAAAATGGAGTTGCACCTGTTGAAGTTCGAATTGAAGTACGGTATCCGTGCAAAGCAAACGGAAGCATTTCATGCCAATCTTTATAAGTTACCACCATCTTCTGGACAATCTTCTTGATATTCTTGTTAGCAGCTTCAACAGCCCCATTCATCTTCGGTCTGTAAGGAGAAGAATTATGATGTTCGATCTTGAACTCTTCACAAAGCTCTCTCATCATCTTGTTATTCAAATTCGAACCATTATCAGTGATGATCTTGCTCGGGATGCCGTACCGACAAATGATCTGATTCTTGATAAATCGGACTACCACCTGTCTGGTTACATTAGCATAAGATGCTGCTTCCACCCACTTAGTAAAATAATCGATCGCTACCAAGATGAAACGATGACCATTTGAAGCTTTGGGTTCAATCATTCCAATCATATCAATGCCCCACATAGAGAAAGGCCAAGGTGAAGAGATAACATTTAGGAGGGTCGGCGGCACGTGCATCTTGTCCGCATAAATCTGGCATTTATGACATTTATTCACATATTTGCAGCAATCGGATTTCATTGTCATTCAATAGTAACCAGCTCTCAACATCTTTCTAGCCATTGCATGTCCATTGGCATGAGTGCCAAAGGACCCTTCATGTACTTCTTGCATCAGCATGTCTGCTTCACGTCTGTCTACACATCTGAGCAAGACCATGTCGTAGTTCCTCTTATACAATACTTCTTCATTGAGGAAGAAACTGCTTGCTAATCTTCTCAACATCTTCCTATCTTTATTGGATGCCCCAGGCGGGTACTCTTGAGTTTGAAGAACACGTTTAATGTCATAGAACCATGGTTTGTCATCGGTGACCTCTTCTACTGAGAACACATGAGCAGGTCTGTCAAGGCGCATAACTCTGATTGTAGGCACATCATTCCAACCATTCACTTGAAACATTGAAGACAAAGTAGCCAAAGCATCAGCCATTTGGTTTTCATCTCTAGGGATATGATGTAATTCCACTTTGTTGAAGAAAGTTAACAATCTTCTAGCATAGTCTCTGTAAGGGATCAAACCAGGATGATGAGTCTCCCATTCTCCTTTGATTTGATTAATTACCAATGCCGAATCCCCGTAAATATCAAGAATCTTAATCCTTAGATCCACTGCTTCTTCGAGACCCATAATACATGCCTCATACTCAGCCATGTTGTTCGTGCAGTCAAACTTCAATCTCGCCGTGAACGAGATATGAGTACCTCGGGGAGTGACGATGATTGCCCCAATTCCATTTCCATAAGAATTCACAGCTCCGTCAAATATTAAACCCCAACGCGATTCGGGATCAGGTCCTTCTTCAGGTAACGGCTCTTCACAATCTTTGGCTTTCAAGTACATAACATCTTCATCTGGGAAATCAAACTTGATGGATTGATAATCGTCAATTGGTTGGTGAGCCAAATGATCGGCTAAAATACTCCCTTTGATTGCTTTCTGAGTGTGATACTCAATGTCATATTCGGATAACAACATCTGCCAACGGGCTATTCTTCCAGATAAGGCGGGCTTCTCAAAGATATACTTGATCGGATCCATTTTGGAGATCAACCAAGTGGTGTGGTTAATCATATACTGGCGCAGACGGCGAGCAGCCCAAGCTAAAGCACAACAGGTTTTCTCAAGCAATGAGTACCGAGATTCACAGTCTGTGAATTTCTTACTCAGATAATATACAGCATGTTCCTTTCTTCCAGTCTCGTCTTGTTGACCAAGCACACATCCCATGGAATCTTCCAATATAGTTAAGTACATAATCAGGGGTCTTCCTTCCACCGGAGGAATCAAAATGGGAGGTTCAAGAAAATATTCTTTGATGCTATCAAAAGCTCTCTGACAATCTTCTGTCCACACACATCCTTGGTTCTTTCGGAGAAGCTTGAAAATCGGCCCACATGTAGCAGTCATATGAGATATAAACCTAGAAATGTAGTTCAGTCTCCCAAGGAATCCTCTTACTTGTTTTTCCGTCTTGGGTGCGGGCATTTCTCGAATAGCTTTGACTTTATCAGGATCTACCTTAATACCTTTCTGACTGACAATGAAACCCAAAAGTCTTCCAGAACGAACACCAAAAGTGCACTTGTTGGGATTCAGACGGAGTTTGTACTTCCTCAAACGCTGGAATAACTTAAACAAATGTTCCAAGTGATCCTCCTCAGTCCGTGATTTGGCAATCATGTCATCCACATACACTTCGATCTCCTTATGCATCATGTCATGGAACAAAGCAGTCATGGCTCTCTGGTATGTTGCGCCAGCATTCCTCAAACCAAACAGCATAACCCGATAACAGAAAGTTCCCCAAGGTGTAATGAAAGCAGTCTTCTCCATATCTTCCGGCGCCATCTTGATTTGATTGTAACCAGAGAAACCATCCATGAAAGAGAAGACTTTGAACTTGGCGGTACTGTCGACCAATACGTCAATGTGAGGTAATGGGAAGTCGTCCTTCGGACTAGCTCTATTCAGATCTCTATAGTCTACACACATCCGAACCTTGCCATCTTTCTTTGCAACAGGCACTATATTGGCTAACCACTGAGGATAGACCGATGTCACAAGGAAACCTGCATTGATCTGCTTCTGAACCTCCTCTTTGATCTTGTCAGCCATGTCGGGACGAGTCCTTCTCAGCTTCTGTTTGATCGGCGGACAATCAGGTCTCAACGGTAGACGATGCTCCACAATATCGTTGTCCAAACCTGGCATATCTTGGTAGGACCAGGCAAACACATCGACATACTCTTTGAGAAGCTCCAACATCTTCTCCTTAACTTCCGGGATAAGCAATGCTCCGACTTTGACTTCCTTTCTATCCTCTTCATCACCCAAGTTGACCAACTCTACAGGTTCTTCAAACGGTTGGATAATCTTCTCATCATGCTCAAGCAAACGGGAAATTTCAACAGGGATCTCTTTATCATCCTCTTCTTCGGCTCTGAACACAGGGAATTCAAAGTTGGGAGAGGGCATAGGATCATTGTTTTCGATGGTTAAGTCATGGATTAATCTGCACACATGATTATGCTTTATTTTAGAAATCGATTTGTGCAAATAGAACAAAAAGTTATTATATTTTCCTTTTACTACCAATTAATTTCATTGTTATTTCCCAGAAAAAGTGAATTATAAAACTGTAGTGGACAAAATAACATTTTTATTCATTAAAGGGAAATACTTGAAACAAGGAGCCCAGACATATCTCTTTTGCCTTGGGCAGAGCAAAAGGAATTATTTTTCATAGCCCGACACAAAATACTTTTCGCCTTGGGCAGAGCGAATTTTTTCAAAGAAAAACAAAACAAAACATTACTCGGAAATGTGCATAACAATAGGAACATCAACAGTTATCCAGTTTTGGCAAGCCAATCCAGGCGTCACAAAATCGGGCAAATCTTCCTCGGAATCATCATCTATGATAGCATCAACCTCAGGATGTATAAACCCTGCACTTCGGAAAACCTCTCGAATCGGACGAACAACCACCTCCTTCTTGACTCTTGCAGACACTGGATGAAAACCCAGACCTTCCCCAGACTTGTTCTCGGGCAACGTCAACACCTGGCCCCATCCTTTGGCCGAACCACTTTCCACCACTTGCCGCGCATCCTCAAAAGAAGAGATGGATGCTCCTTGCTTCTTCACTTCATTCTATGCAACAAAAAGACCTTGGAACTAGGTTCCAACATCCTCGTCAGCATCAATAAAAGAGAATGATGATAAATGGCTTACCACCATAGCTTGCTCTCCCCCAATCATCACTAGCTTCCCATGCCTTACAAACTTTAGTCTCTGATGGAGCGTAGAGGTGACTGCCCCTGCATCATGGATCCACGGACGACCCAATAAGCAACTATAGGCAGCACGAATATCCATCACTTGGAAAGTGATTTGAAAAGTGTGGGGACCAATTACTATAGGAAGATCCACTTCACCAATGACTGTCTTCCTAGAACCATCGAACGCTTTAACAATTACTCCACTAGGTCTCATAGGAGCACCTGGGTATGATAGCCGAGATAAAGTAGTTTTGGGCATCACATTCAACGACGAACCTGTATCCACCAACACACTTGACAAGGTATCATTTCCACAACTTACTGAGATGTGCAAAGCCATATTTTGGTTCCTCCCCTCCTCCGGGAGTTCTTCATCACTGAAACCAAGATTGTTACACGAAGTAATATTTCCCACAATTCCATCAAATTGGTCAACCGTCACATCATGATCCACGAACGCCTGGTCCAAGACCTTCATCAAAGCTTCTCTATGGGCACCAGAATCTCTCAGTAAAGCAAGCAAAGAAATCTTGGAAGGAGTTTGTAATAGTTGGTCCACAATCTTATATTCACTTCTCTTGATAAGCTTCAAGATCTCATCATCCTCGGGGTGAGGGATAGGTTCACTGGATCGGCCTATCTCAACCCTTGGTTCAACATTTCTCACTAGAATTTCCGCCGGTATGGGTCTCCTGACTTGAACTTCTGGTCTCTTCAGAGGTACTTCTGCAAAAACACGTCCACTTCTCGTAACTCTACTCACATCAGCAATGTTAACAAAAGACGGTCTCGTTGGTATAGGGACTTCTACCCCATTCTCAATCATTGTGGCATTATACTTATACGGTACAACTTGGTCTGAGTTGTAAGGCACAGGACCAGGTGGGTAAATAATTAAAGGATCGACAGGTGCAGTCTGACTGTCGTAAGCGATCTCTACTGATTCCGGAAAATTGAATTGTGGTATGATAACATTCACTTCATCCTCCGGATTTCTGTCATACGTAATAGTGATAACTCTCTGGTCTAGCAACTTTTGAATATCCTTCTTCACAATAGGACAATCAACTTCTCTTGAACAAAATTCACAAACATCATAATCATGCTGATGTCTAACAAAGGCAAGTCTTCTCAAACTCTGATGTAACCTGATCAACGACTCTCTTATGTGTTCAACTTGAAAAACTCGAAACTTTCCCGGACAACCTTCCACCATATTCACTGAAGCTGCCCCATGTCGAGGCAAAGGATTATCTCTAACATTTGGATTAACATCCTTGAAAGACAAGATACCATTCTTAATCAATCTCTGTACGTCCGCCTTCAGAGCAAAGCAATTCTCAAGGTTGTGCCCCGGCGACCCTTGATGATATTCACAAAACTGATCCGCCTTGTACCACGGAGAAGTACTGTTCGGTGCGACAAGAGGAGGCTTCGTCGTTATGAGATTCTTTCTGATAAGAGCAGGGAACAATTCAGTATAAGTCATAGGAATGGCATCGAACTGCGGTTTTCTGGGTGAACGGTTCTGATTGTTGAATGGATAAACCTGTTGTCGAGGTTGCTGCTGAAATGGCTGTTATTGAGTTGGTGGGGTTTGGTGAGCTGGGGTCATCAAAGCTGGGCGGACAGCCGGAGTGACTGCCGCAACGTGAGAGTAACCTCTCCTTGGTCTACCTGGGAACAAAGCGCTGACATCCTGCTCTTTTCTTTTCGGGAATACACTTCCGAACTTCTTAGTACTGCTAGATGGACTTCCTTCTTTAACCAAACGCCCTTCACGAATCCCCTCCTCTAACCGCATGCCCATGCCTACCATTTTGGTGAAGTCACTGGGTGCGCTGGCGATCATTCTTTCATAGTAAAAGGAACCTAAAGTCTTCAAAAATATCTTAGTCATCTCCTCAAGAGGCGGATAGATTTGAGCAGCAATTTCACGCCACCTCTGGGCGTACTCCTTAAAAGATTCTCGGTCTCTTTGCGACATCGCCCGGAGTTGATCCCTGTCCGGGGCCATGTCAACGTTGTACTTATACTGGTGAACAAAAGCTTCGCTAAGATCGTTGAAGTTGCGGATCTGAATACTGTCTAAACCCATATACCACTTTAGAGTAGCACCCGTCAAACTATCTTGAAAATAATGAATCAACAAGTCATGATCATCGGAATACGTAGACATCTTTCTCACGTACATTGTCAAATGACTTCTAGGACACGAATCACCCTTATATCTCTCAAAGTCTGGCACTTTGAATTTTGCTGGAATCTTGACATTCGGAACTAAACAAAGGTCATGCGTGTTCTTCCCAAACAAATCTTTCCCCTTTAATGCTCTAAGCTCTTTCTGCATTTCCTGGAACTGATCCTGAAACTCTTCCATTCTATCAAAAAGACCCAAACTTTCAGCAGGCTCGGCAGGATAAGTAGGTTCATTCAAGTATGGCACGGAATGAACCACAGGAGCGACGGTTGTCATAATCGGTTGCGGAAAAGGTGTCACAGACGGAATTACTGGCGGCAAGGCAGTTGTCTCTGGTTGAGGAAGAGACAAAGCAGGTTGAAACAAAGGTTGTACGGCAGGCTGATACCCCTCTGGCACAAAGTTGTAAGGCATTCCCCACGGAAAACCTTTCGGCATCTGATGTTGAAGCGGAGAGTTGATTTGAGTCACGGAGGTAGGAACGATGACAATCTCGGAAACCACTGGAGTTGAAGTCTGAATCTCGGCAGCTGTAGTCGATGGCTGATTCTGAACAGCCACCAAACTTTCCACTAACGCAGTTAACTTTTCCATCTCGACACGAAGTGTAGCAACTTCCCCACGAAGCTCATGGTTTTCCTGTTCCAGATCTTCCATTTTCCTCTGACGATTGGCTCGAGTGTCGTATCGGTGAGACAGCTTGACAACCTTTTGAGTGGAAAAAGAACAAGGATAAGACTCTAGAAAACATGTGAAGTGAAATGTTGAATGATGCATGATGTGCGATGCAAATGATGATTCATTTTAATAGTTTTTCAGGGAACTTTGGTGGTTTTGCACATATCAATGGTAAAGGAATTCGGAACAACAAAACTCAATCCATTAATTGAAAATAGTAAATTACAACTTACAACTTGGAATATCAAAGCAATAAATTACAACTTTGGGATAACACCCCAATAATAAAAGCAGTAAATTACAATTTCAAAACATGGAATCCATAATAAAGCGATAAATTACAATTTTAAAACATGAAGTCCAAAATAAAGCAATAAATTACAACTTTGGAGCATGAAGCCCATAATAAAGCAATAAATTATAACTTTGGAGCATGAAGCTCTTTTACATAGTTTTACAAAATGACATCAATAAAATAAAACTAAAAGCTAAAGATCACTCGGAATCCTCAGATGAAGGACCAAACACCAACTGTAATCGGAGCTTCTTGATCTTCTCTTCATAAAAGTCTTCCATCTCTTTCTTCTCAGCTACCAGTCGATCAATGATTTCCTTCTGCGGATTAGGAACGAGAGCCACGCTTAACGAACCTTCCTTCTTTCTCTTCCTTTCACTAGCATACCTCTTCAGTAAAGCATCCTTTTGACGAAGCTTCTCATCGTGATAATTGAACCAGCCGTCTTGAATAAACAGCAACTCCTCCTTTTCCTTTAGCTGTCGAGTCAGGACTTGATTCTCATATTCAGACATATGGTACTTTTCTTTCCAAGCATCCCTCTCGGACTTCATCCTAGCCAGATTTCCTTGGTATTCTCCTATATTCGCGATAGGGATAACAACAGATGATGGTGCAACGGTGGGGAATAAAGGTTTCTCAAGTTTATAGGGCATCTTGAGAGCACAAGCCCTAGCACGGGCCCACTGTAGGTAAGGCTCCAAAGAAACGGCACCTCTATGTCCTAACATATCTCTCCCTTTCCTATGGATGTGGCGCCAAGCTCCTTCGATCTCCCTCTTAGCTGCCTGATGATCTTGTCCTTCCTGTAGAAAGAAACCACTCACATGGATGTTGTTTGGCTTATCTCTCATCGGGTACCCGAACTGACGGCGCGCGAGAACAGGGTTATAGTTGATTCCACCTCTCGTACCGAGAAGAGGCACGTTAGGAAAAGCACCACAGCTATTGATGATCTTCACGTCGTAGTAAACTCGATTATACCAGTCAATGTCGAAATGAGTGAGAGCCATGATCTTTGGCGCCCAACGCGGTTCCTTCTCGAGATCCCAGAAAACATCAGACCCAGGTAGATGCGAAACATACCACTGATACAACAACGGTGCACAACAAATAATCATTCCTCCTTGATAAGAGTTTCGAAGATGGATGGAGTAGTAAGTATCTCCTAGCAGCGTAGGGACCGGATTTCCAATCAAGAAAATTCTGATGGCATTGATATCCACAAATTTATCAACGTTAGGGAACAAGAATAGACCATAGGCGAGTAAAGCAAACACGTCTTCAAAGGCAATAGTATCTTTTATCTCAGCAAAATGACGAGCTTTCCTCAACAAAAACTGCGCAGACAAGCCTCGGATTCCCCCTTTTGTAGTCATGTTCTCCTCTATCTCTGACTTCTTCAGGTGGGTGATGGTCGCTATCTTGTGAGATTTGGGTTCCTCCTCTAATCCAGAAAAGGGAACACAGTCGGTGATCGGCAAACCAAGTATGTAGGAATACTCTTCTAAGGTGGGCATCAACTGGTAATCCGGAAAGGTGAAACATCGGTACAAAGGATCGTAGAATTGAACCAACGTGTTGAGGATGCCTTCCTTCATCTTGCGCTTCATGAGAGGTATAATGGACCCATACTTCTTCTGAAAATCCGTCGGGTTCTCGATCTTCGAAATCAAACTCCTCAGTTCTTCAATCTCGGGCTCCTTAAAACTAAAGCTTCGAGTGTTTCTCCTTCCAAATTCCATGATGACCTGAGATGTCTGCAAAAATCATTCCGAAGTTCCTTGAAAAACAAGTTTTTTACAAAGATGTTGATGAATGCATGGATGAATGATAATGCAACTGTCACGCATAAGTTTGCAAACATAGGGTTCAAAGGTTCAACGTTCAGCATGGAGTCGAGGGTAAAGCCCACCCAAAGGTATGTACTAACGGTTCAATCGCACCTGCAAGACAATGTTCTATGAGTTCCCAGAGTCTATATTCCTCCTTCGGATATTACCAACATCTTGATTACTCAATAATTAGCAATATTCTCAAGAGAAACTCGTCCGAGCGTAGCATCACGTAACAACTACTTCCGAATTACTCCGTTATAGTCTTCGCGCTACACCTAAAAAGGCCAAGATGGGTTAGGGTTCTACGGTCCTCAACTTCTCGGGCTCCTAGGTCGAAAATAATAATGTCTTCCCGATTACTCGGTAAACAAATATTAAGTTCAAGAGGGCCTTCCATTGAGTGGGGGATCTCATGCCTCCTTCTTCGGGATTACTCCCTCAAAGTTAACATGACTATACCGCCCATCCTATTCCTTAAGTGTTACTTGATCCGGGTATAGGATTCGTCCTTTGCAAAAACCCAAACACCCCAATTTAAACACAAAATCAAGCAAATCAAATAGTAATAAACAGATAAGACAAATTAGGCTTAACCCACTTAGGGATGGACCAGCAAGAGGTCAATCTTTCCCCAGCAGAGTCGCCAATTCTGTAGTGATAAAAAATGTAGCGGGGTAAATCGGATATCGAATTATTGATTAATTCGTCTCGCAAAAGCAAGAGTCGCCACCGCGCTTTATTGTTTCCAAGGGAAAAGGGAAAAGAGCGAAATAAAACCCTAAATATGCAATGTAAAATAATACTTTTAAAAGTAAAAATACAAGGCGTTTTTGAAAAGAGATCTATGATTCGGGGGTTGGTTATACAGTGGGAAGGTATTAGCACCCAATGTATCTATAGTACTCTATAGGAACCTTTTGAAATATCTGTTTATTAAAATTGATCGTTTGATTGAAGAATGAATTATTTTGGCCGAAAAGGGGTACGGACGGGTTTTTGACGATGCGACGACCTAATGTCGAAGTTTTTGCTTAAAGGGTATAAGTTTTGAAAAGATTGAATATTTAAGGAAAAATTATCCTAAGTTTTAATAAAATGCGAATGTTCGCGCAATTAAACTTGAGGACATGAAGTCGACAAATTTAATCGTTTTTTCCCTTAGATTTAAACGTAAACAGAATAATCAAGCAAATATGAAATAATTAAACAGAAAAAATTATGCGGATAATGATTAAATAACAACAGTTAAATAAATGACCAAATGGTGTAAATATGCATTTTTATGATTTTTTGTTTAATATTAATGAAAAGAAAATATTTTAATAGTTTCCATTTTTTACGCATTTTTACATGGATGAAGGTAAATGAGAATTAATTAAGGAAAACAAAAATATTTTTAAGTTTTAAGACTTTCTATTCTTTATATATTTTTAGAGTTCTATATAAGGCATTATTATATTTAGTAATTATTAAAGAAACAAACTAAATGAATACTTAAAAAACTAACTTAAACCTAATTAAAAAAAGGATATTTAAAAATTACCAAATAAACCTAAAGTTAAATTTAATAAACAAAAGGTAAAAATAATTAAAATGTTTTACTTAAATTATTAATTGATTAAGTTATTAATTAATTAAATTAAGTTAACAATATTTCTAAAACTAAAAAAAGGAATAAATGGAAAAAGGGTAAATTAAAAAAGCTAGAAGAACCATTATATGGGCCAAGGGTTTTTAAGGTGATCCAAACCAAAATTGAAGACAGGGGGGGCATTATGTAAAATTCGTTTGGGCCATGTGTTTAGGGTTCAATCCAATTATTCACAATTGTCTTAGGGTAAACACGATTTGGTAATTGGGGATTAGGGTTAAGGTTTGGGAGAACGGCGCTCATCGTTGTCTTCTTCGCGTGACTCATCTCTTCGTCTCTTGCTTCGCTACTGCGTTCCATGGCCCAAGCCACCGGCATCTCATCTTTCTCTTCCCTCCAGTCCGAGCATTAGGGAGACGGTCACGAATTCACGGCACAAAATATTATCTTTCAATTCTTTATGTTTTGGTTACGGTTATGCATGCTCGTGATTTTGATTCTGTTTGTTTCATTATGTTGTTTTGAGGCATTTTTGAAAAAAAGAAAAGAGAAGAGATACCTTGGGGACGGAGGAGAGGTTGAGGTGAGCTAGGAGGCTGGGCAAGGAAGGACAGTGGAAGCGCTGTGAGCTTGCTTCGGACTTACCGGTACTTCGTTCCTTTTGGCCCTTTTGCTTTGCTTTTTCTCTTCTTCTCTTGCTACTGCTGTTGTATGCTGTCTGTTGCTTTTGTTGGCCAGTGATGAGGTGATCTGAGGCCTGATGGTATGCTTGCTATTGTTTGGACATGGTTTGATATTGTTTGATATTGGTTGTTCTGGTTGGACAGTATATTGAAGGTTTATGGTAATGGTTATGGTGTTTGATTTTGGTTGTTGATGGTTCTACTGGTTTTTACAGTAGGTTATGGTTTTTGCAATGGTTGAGGTTTTGAAAAAAAAGGTTATGGTGTTTTTTGGTTTGACAGTAGGTTATGAATGGTGTATGAAATGGTTATGGTTGATGGAAATTGGTTGTTAGGCCATATGATTTTGATATGGTTATGTGTTTCTGGTTTTTGTGGTGGAGGCCTTGATAATGCAGTAGGCAGGTTTGGTAATGCAGATAGCAGATTTTGAACGTTAGGCCATATGTTTATGGTTTTGAATGATTTTCTTGTGATATTGGTTTGATGGCTCAATCAGGTTAATGAGGTTTAGGTCAAGGTTGTGCTCTGGTTTATGCAGATAGCAGGTTTTGGGTTTTTTTATGCCATGGAGGTTTGATGGTTTAGACAGTAAGAATGGTTTTTATGTTTCTTAGGCAGGCTTGACTCTCTTCTTCTTTTTTTGAAGGGGCTCTTTTTATTATGTTCTCCAGTTTTCTTGGCATTGTTTACGTTATATGCTTGGGTTTATGTTACAGGTTGGAGATTTGAATATTTTACAATATTCTTGGCCTTCTGCATATTACTGTTACATCAGTTTGTTGGTATTCTATTCTTGTGCTTCTTTTTTTACTGAGTTATTGTTGTAGCTTTGTTTTGTAATTCCTTCTGCCTAAACCAAAACCTGCAAAACCATTTTTCTTTCTCTCTTCTCTCTCTCAAGTACCATGAAGCACTAAAATGTGTGTGTACTGTATGTTCTGAAAAAATAAACATGCTGGAAAATGATGAAATGGGAAATGTTTTATGCTTGCAAAATGGTTTTGAACTGCATATTTCTTTTGTCTACTGCATGGAGCTTAAGTTTTTGACTTCTTCTATGTGGGCATAGGTTTACGTTGGAATTGAATATGTCATTTGTTTATGCATATGTTGGATTTTGTATGCTGTGTATATTTTGAAATGTGCATTTTTGACAAAAGAAATTATGCATATTCAGTTTTGAAAAATAAAAATGAATTTGTGCATGTTTTAAATTGTGCATTCATTTATGAAAAATAAAAATTCCCCCCTTTTTTGTGAACCGGGAGAAATCCCGTGATTTGCAAAAAAGGGTAAACTGATTCCAGCCGTTTGTTTTTAATGATGAACACTAATAAATAATTTTCTACTTTTAATTATTTATTCAATTCTGACTTTTCTTTTTTAATTGTTTTTGCAGGTAAAATCAAATGAGCAGACAAAAGCATTGGATAGAAGATTTAGAATTAGAAACTTAGAAATATAGTTCTATTTTACTTTAAACGTTTATGTAATTGGTTATTATAAATATTTTGTAAATAATACAACATTTAAATAACAATTGTAATAAAAATAGAATAAAGTGAAATAAAATTCTATTATTTCCCAGTCAATTATTTTCTTTCCAATTATTTATTTATCGTTTATAATTCTTTAAATTGTATAATAATTGAAAATCAATTTCAATCACTTAAATTCAGAATAATAAACGCATAAATAAACACCATTGATCAATTAATAATTTCAATTATTCAATTCGTTATTCATAACTTTCTAAATTATAATAATTAAAAATAGAATTTCAGTTATTTAACTTAGAATGATAAATAATTAAATAACCATTATTGACCAATTAATGAACTTCTTTTCAAATATTTATTATATTATTCATAAATCTTTAAATTATGTAATAACTGAAAATAAATTCCAATTATTTAAATTTAAGATAGTGAATAATAAATAAACACTGTCTGAACGATTAATATGCCTCTTTTCAAATGTTTATTTTATTATTTATAGATCTTTGAATTATATAATAACTGAAAATAAAATTCCAATTATTTAAATTTAAGATGATAAATAATTAATAAACATCATTTAAGTCTTGATCGGTTAATAAATTTAGCGTTCAAAAATAAACAGCTCTTGACTCGAAAAAGTTATGAATTTTTAAAAATCAAAAGATCAAAACGCTTGCAATGTAATGATGCAGATGGGAGATGGTATCTTAGGTCAAAATTTGGGGTACAACAGATAGCAGTGTTGTAGGATGTCTTAGCATTTCTTTTTGAGGGACTAAGATCATTTGTAAGGCAACATTCATAGCGTCATCGAGGGACTATGATCTTATATTTTTTATTGTTTTTGCTAAGATATTCCACATGCATAACATGGCCATTTTTGTAAGGCAACAAGTGGAATTACCCTAAGGGTGCATGTGTGCAAAGTGTGTTTTATTTGCATGCATTTTATCTTTGATTTTTGGGTTGTCTACTTGTTGATTTTATGTCTCATCATGCACGCCCTAATTACTAATAATACATGAAAGCAATAAAAATGCAGAAAAGTAAAGTCCTATGCTATTACAAACATTAGCGGGATGGGGTGTACAAATTCACAAATGGGGATTCCAAATTAAATCAAGTCCTAAGTTACTATTACAACCATATTTAATGGATAAGAATGTACAAGAAACATAAAATGAACTTTATGTTGTTTAAGAAAAGAGATAAGTTTTGTTTAAGAAAATATTTTCGATATTTTTGTTTTAAGAAGTAAGATAAGGCATGTAAAAAATGAAGAATGTTTTTTGGTGTTTTTGATTAATGAAATAAGAAGTGATACCAAAAATAGTGAGGAAAAAGAAAATAGAATCAGCATACTGCTGATTAAATGAGATTAGAAGTCCTGACTTTGGCGTGCTGCAAAACAGAGATCACATTAGTAGAAATAAGTAAAGTCAGAAGTTCTGGGTCCGCTGGGAACAAAGAAGATTTCAGAAGTTCTGATACCACTGGCAGGACTTAGTCTCCCTCTCCATGCTAGTTAGAACATCTGCAACTTGGTTATTTCTCAACAAAACAGAAGATGTGCATATAACAGTTATGGCAGGTTTCATGAATTTTCAGAAATAAGAGATATCAGAACTATAAATCAGAAGCAAAGCATAAATTTTCTAATCCTAATTCTGAGTTCTAATTTCTTCAAGAAGTTCTAAACTGAAATTCTCTCTACTTAGGCAGGTAAATATATGAAACCTCAGAATGTGTACAACATCAGAATCAGGATGTCTACATTGTATTTTTGAACAAAGTTTCCTGACAATGCCTAAGTAATATGATGAGAATCAGCAGAATTTTACCTTACAGCTGGAAAATGTTCTGTGAGCTGGAGTCTGGCTCTGACCGCTTGTGATATTACTTAGGGTTGTTTACCAAATCAATGGTAAATTAACAATCTCAAAGGAACAAAAATGCACAAGAAAGACATTTAAGTAGGTAGATAGCTTCTAGTTACTTGTTAAATTTCAAAACAATCCTTGCTATTTTCAAAAACAAACACACACACATTTCAAAACATTTTACAAAACATTGAAACATTTTTCAAAAGACAAACATCTTTGTATAGATTCTTACGAACGAGAATCATTACAAAGGTTGCCTAAATGATGGACTCTTTTCAAAATACTTTCAAAACCACACTAAGCACCATTTCAAACAATTTCAAAGCAAAGCAAGTGATCTAAACAAGTAACTAAGAGCCCATGGAAAACCATGGATGAAAAGGGTGCTAGCACCTTCCCTTTTCATAATCTACCCCCCGAACTCAAGAAAATATCTCAAAGGTCTTTCCTGTGCTTTTTTACCTTTCCTTTTGGATAAAAGAAAAGTCGGTGGCGACTCTTGCTAACCGCAACATTTGTGAACACAAACACAAAACCTCAAGTCAGTTCTCCCACTGCATCACACTTATCAAACCAAAAATCCTGCAATGTGAGATTCTACATCATTGCTTTATTTTGAATCAGAAGTTCAGCTTCAGCGTAACTTAGAATAGACATCCAACTTCTGATCCTTGAATCCCTTTGCTTCAGCATGTTCTGATTGAGTTCTCAGAATTTCTTAAAAGCTTGTAACACACTTTGTAAATCCTCTTTGAATTTCTCTTGCAACCTCTGACTGAGCCTACGAGAAAACTGGCCCAGAAGCTGTAGACAACTTCTGACTTGAAAATTCTCAAAATTTGCTAAATGCCTAAGCTTAAGAGACGTGCCTTTGAGGATGTATAACTTGAAATCTCAACATTTCTAAAAGAAGTTCTATTCTGCAATGTTTTAGATCTTATTCAAATCTATAACTTTTGTGTCAGAAGTTCTCCCAGATTCAACTTGCATCGTGGTGATAATCTGATCAGAAGTTCTGAGCTTGTCATATTTCTTAAACACTTAGAAAAATTCTAAGTATTTAGAAATTTGACTTTTCCGAAGTAACTTTGACCTTTGAATTTCTAGATGAAGCAAACTTCACATCTCAACATGCCTTGATGAAATATGACTCTTGAAACTTGATTTTGATCCAAAAAGTCAAAGTTTGACTTTTTCAGTGTGTAAATGACCATTTTTCCCTTTTGAATGACTTCCTTGAAAAATCTGTAATTCGAGGCTTGGAATTGGATGGAAGCAAACTTGAGGATTCAGGGTGATCCTTTGAGAAATGAGAGGGCAAATTTTGGGGTACAACAATAGGCATTGGGGTATGGCTCAAACGAGCATAACTTTTATTTTCCCTACACTGTTTTCTCTTTTCTTTTGCATGCATTCCCTGTACAACTTAGATAGATTTGAAACACACCATTTGATTAGAACAACAAGAGTGGATACCGTAGAGTACTACGGATGTGTGGGGTGCTAATACCTTCCCCTCACGTAACAGACTCCCTTACCCTTATCTCTTGGTCGTTCGACCTTGATTTCACCCTTCTCAGGTTTACTTGATGTTTACCTTTCCCCTCTTGTGGGATAAAAAATGTTTGATGGAGACTTCATTGATTTCATTATCAGTTGATTGTTCATCCGATTGTTTCACACTGTCTAAAGGATAGGAGGAAAAGAACAAACCTTTTCGAGTCCAAGTAGATAGCTGTTAAATGCTTGCTTAAGTAAAACAAATTTTTTTATACCTACACATTTCAAAAACAACTTTCAAAAAGACATTTGCTTTGTCAACATTTTTTAGGACTGATACAAGAGTTAATGCAAAGCGAATCGCCGCACTAAGGCATTTCAAAACATTTTTATTGACATCACTATATGCTTGGAGTTTGATTGATGAATCAACAGGAAAAAATAAGCCTTGCTTTATTGTACCAAGGAGGTATCTAATGATTCATTGTACCGCTGAAAGATGGAAATGTCGTAGAGCTTGCATGAACTTATTAATTGTGTGTACAGCGAAAGATATGGGCGAGTGATAGTGACATAGATAAGACTTCCTACCAGTTTGTGATATTGAGTGGGATCATCAAGAAGGTCACCTTCATCTCTTCTATATTCAACATTAACTTTCATGGGAGTGTCTGCAGGGGTTGCATTTGTGAGTCCAGCTATATGTACCAAGTCTTGAATATATTTTTGTTGATTTAGAAAAACACCTTCATGATGATAATGCACCTCTAAACCCAAGAAATAAGTGAGATGGCCTAACTCTTTCATTTGAAAAGTTGAATGCAGCAAGTGTTTGATTCTAGAAATAACATCTTGATCGGAACCTGTGGCGACAATGTCATCCACATAAACAAGAAGCACCACAATGCCTTTAGGAGTCCTTTATAGGAAAAGAGATGGATCATATTGACTTTGGTTGAATTCAAAACCAAGTAGTGTCGATCGAAACTTTTCAAACCAAACTCTCGGTGCTTGTTTTAATCCATATAAAGATTGTTTTAGTTTACAAACAGTATTAGGTGAAGGTGTAGGCATACCATTAGGAAGTTTGATGTAAACTTCCTCCTGAAGATCTCCGTGGAGGAATTCATTTTTAACATCCATTTGATGTAGTGGCCAAGCTTGTGACGCAGCAATAGCAAGAAAAGTGCGTAAAGTTATCATCTTGGCAACCGGAGCAAACGTCTCATCATAGTCAAGTCCATATTCTTGCTTATTTCCAAGCACAACTAAACGAGCCTTGTATCGATCTATGGATCCATCCGAGCGTAACTTTATAGAGAACATGAACTTGCTGCCTAAAGGTTTAACGGATGAGGGACATGGCACTATATCTCAAGTTTGATTATCTTCCAGGGCAAAAAGTTATGTTTCAATAGCTTTCTGCCAACAATCATTCTGCATGGCATGTTTATAAGATGAAGGAATAGGAATAGAAGATAATGATGTTGTCATGCAATTGATATACCTTTCTGGGGGGTTTTTATCATGTGAGCTGGAGGAGCTGGTTCTGGTTCTTCTTCTACTGGACCAATAACCAAGGAATTATCTTGAGGGGGCCCATGCATTGGTTGATTTTAAGTGGCAGCACTACGTCTTTTGTAGGTTAAGAGAGGTTTATAAGATTGTTGACCTGAATGAGAGTTAGAAAATAATGGCAAAACAGAAACTGGAGAAGAGACAGAGTCATGATGTGATGCAAAAAAGTATTTATTTTCTAGGAAAATGACATTTCTAGATACACGAATCCTATGAAGGTTAGAATCATAACATAGAAATCCCTTTTTATGAGGAGAATATCCGAGAAAAGCACACTCAACAGATTATGCAGTGAGCTTGGTGCGTTCCTGTGGAGTAAGATGAACATAACACACACAACCGAAGATACGAAGAATGGAGTAATTTGGTGGGTGACCATATAACCGAATGAAAGGGGATTCATTAACTATTGACGGAGAAGGCATTCTGTTTATAAGATGGACAACGGTGGAAAAGGCTTCACACCAAAGTCGTGAAGGAACATGAGACTCCAACAAAAGGGTGCGGACAACATCGAGCAAATGATGATTTTTTCTTTCCGCTATTCCATTTTGTTGTGGAGTTAAGGGGCATGACCTTTGAGATATAATGCCATTAGATTGCAAATATTCCTGAAATGAGTGTGACATGTATTCCCCTCCATTGTCAGAGCAAAATATTTTTATTTTTGATGAAAATTGGGTCTGAACATAAGCATGAAAAAATTTGAAAGTGGAAAATACTTCATCTTTTGATCGCAAAAAATAGACCCACGTGAAACGACTATAATCATAAATAAAAGTTACAAAATATTTGTAATTAGCATGAGAGATAACTGATGCTACACCCCAAACATCATTGTGGATGATATCAAAAAGTTGAGTTACATTAGACTGATGTGTAGGAAAAGACAAAATTTTACTTTTACCAAGCTTACAAGGAATACAATCAAAATGAACAGAATTAAGAGATGGAATGTATTTATTTCCAAGAAAACTAGATTTTAGCAAGTCATGAAGTACATTTTCGTTTGGATGTCTAAGACGCTTATGCTACACTTGGTAATCAACAATAGAAGAATTACATGAAACTAAAGGAAGATAAAGACTTGGAGGCAATGAGAACTGAATTGGGAAAATACGTCTAACTTTAGGCCCCTTCGCGATTATCTTCCCTGATTGTTGGTCCAACACAAGACAACCAGATTGTGAGAATTGTACTTGATAATCATTCTCGACTAATTGACCAACTGAAATGAGATTACTAGTGAGACCAGGAGAGACAAAAATATTTGTTAGAGATGAAGAAATATCACCAGTGGATGTGATAGGAAATTGATTTCCATCAGTAGTATGTATCTTGAGATTTCCAAAATATTTTTTTGATATTAGTAAGAAATTAGGCATTGCTAGTCATGTGGTTGGAAGCCCCCGAATCAAAGTACCAGGAAGAAGAGGATTTACTTGAGAATCCTAGAGTAGAGAATGCTGAAACGATCATTTGTTGAACCATTTCAGGGGTCACTGTTGAAGTAGTAGTATAAGCATTTTGTTGAACCGGTGTTGGATTGGCTGAATTGTTAGGAATAGATGAATCAACTGAGGCGGTAAAAGCTGTGACATTTCTCTTTGGTGGACTAATTGGGCATTCCTTAATAATATGTCCATGTTTTTTGCAATAGTTGCAAAAAAAATTGGCCAGTTTGAAGCATAGTGTTTCAATTATTTGCAACAGAAACATTGAACAGAACTCATGTCATGACTTAGTGACTTTCCTCGTGCTACATATGCCACTGGAACAGTAGATAATTTTTTATCTTCAATGATAGACTACGTAAGGAGATATTGTTCTTCATGTAACAGATCATTGAAACACGCATCCAATGATGGGTCAGGGTTTCGATGCATGAGATTGGACCGAATGCCTTCAAATTTATATCTCAATTTCATAAGAAATTGATCTCGTTTAGTAGTTTCATGAACAGATTGTACAAAACTTAGACCTTTAGGATTCAAGTCTGCATAAACTATATTGGTGTATTCAGCCTAAAAATTCATGAATTGAGAGTAAAAATCAGAGATGGAGAGACTATCATATTTAAAGAGAGATATGTCGTGTTCAAGTTGGAATCTTCGAGCGATGTTGTTCTGATTGTAGACATTCTTCAAATAATTTTACATTGTGGCTGCTATTTTGTAAGGTCGAAGATTCAGGACAATGTTGGGATCAACAGAACCTAGGACCCAGGACATGACTTGAGCATCTTTGACTACCCATTTGGCATGTGCAACTTATCTTTATCTTTGTCAGGGGTTGGAGTGTTGCCATCGACATGACCCCCACAAATCTTTTCCCATGACGAAAATCTCGAAATGGAATGCCCAAGCAAAATAGTTTTTGCCATTAAGGCGAACCAACAAGACTTCATGTTTTTCGGTATACATGAATCTATGGAAATATGAATTGAACAAGAATGCCAAATTGAGCGAGAAACAAAAGAGAAAAAATGAGAACATGAATAAAAATGAAACGAGATCGTGAGAAAAAAAACAGATTAGGTTCTTGGATTTTAACCTAGTCTGATACCATGTTAACTAAGAAAGAATTTGGCCAAAAAATTGTATATCTGTTTTCATTATGATATGTCATATAAATACTGTACTTACAAGCTGTCAGGTTGAATTTCAACCCACTAAATAAGCTAAATTGTCATATTTACATTTACAGCTAATTATGTTAATTAAGAGAATAAATATTACAAATAAATGTACAATCACAACAGAATTATTTCTAATAATTAGCTCATTATTGTCAATAATTTTGTTGACAGAGTACCCAACAGATTTGAAACTAACTAGAAAACCAAAGAGTCAGGTTTGTTGTGTATCAGATCTAATGTAAATTGGGATAAACAGGATTTTTATCTAAAAAAATTCTTATTTGGTTCATAAGAATAATAAAATGTAGTCTTATTTGAAGGTATGAAAGATGGACTTCAATACATGTAGATTCAAATTTATCATATTTAAATTATAGTTAAATAAATATATATCATGATTAAGTCATAAATAAATAAGACTCTTAATTATTATCACAGTTGAACGATAATTAATTTACAGTCTCCATAAACTTATGACAGTTTAGAGAATAACTAGCTCAACCCAAGTGAAGTATCATAACAACCACCACCAAACCTTCAAAAAGGAGTGAAAAATATCAAGACTATAGATGAGGACAACAAGGATTAAATGAAATAAAATTCACAATTTAAGATAGTACCAAACTTAACATAAATCTTAGTACTACGCAAAAGACTTGTATGAACATGATCATATCATATTAAGATAAATTATATTTGAAAGAACATTCTACCATAACTATTCCTTATTGAAAATAGGTAAGGTTCAAGTTGATGTTGCGATAAGATATTCAATGTGGTGAACATAAGAGGTACCTGCAAAAAAAAATTAGCACTCCAACGCTTAAGTTAGTAGATGAATAAGATGAAACTTAAAAAATATGAATAAAAGAATACCTCACTTTAACATGAAGTCACACTTATATAGTGGAGATGGATATAACTATCTTTGATTTTTAGTGTGAAATATAGACGACTTATAGTTGTAGATCAGCGGTTAAGAAGAAGGGGGTCGTGTTCTTGTAAGTTGTCCAAGATTGAGAGTTCACTTTATTTTGCAAACTCTTACTAGATTAAACATGAAGATTGGGGCAAGTCTTAAAATAAAAACCTAAAAGAACTGAATAACATCACCAAATCATTAGCATACTCTAAAGTTAAAACCAACAAATTCCAAATCAAACTTTATTCAGAAAACTAAAAAAATCAACCTCAAAAGATGAAGATAAAAATAGTATGTTTACTGTAGGATTAGGAATAGAAACAAAATTTGACTTAGTAGCATCTAAAACACTTTTATTCATATTAGAAGAAGTATTACAAGGATGAACATTACAATGTTTAATAGAGTTTGCTATAAGAACTGTACTTAGACAGAAAGAACTAGGCTTATTACAATTGTTATTCTTATTAGTTTGCAGCTTGGAAAGAGTGGGATTAGCAAATATGTAGAGGCCATCAACTCCCACAGTGCCATGAAGAAGAATCTCAAAAGAATCTTGCAATTTGACAGAACAAAACTGAGGATGGAATTCAAAGAAAACACGATTATCTTCACAAAACTTACTGATACTTAGGAGATTCTTAGTGATATGAGGTACAAGAAGAAGTTTATTTAGAATAAGAGTGGAATTTGACTGTGTTGGTGAGGGAAAAGGCATAGAACCTACCGAGTTAATTAAAAAACATTGGCCATTACCCATGTACATTTTTTCAATAACATTCAGAGATGAAGCATCAGACAAATTCGAAGCATCAAGTGTTACATGATGAGATACGCTAGAGTCAGCGTACCACCACTGATTACTGAATTAGGATAAGAACCTGCAAGAAAAGCTTGAGGAACAGGTTGCCATGGTGGTGTTGTAGCACGAGGAGGAGCATAACCATACACACTATAGGTAGGAGCACGAGGTGCCACGACATAAGGATTGAATGGAGCTCTGGGAGTGTTGAACGGGGGAGTTCCAAGATAAGTATACCTGTGGTAGCATACAGACGCGTCATGACCAGATTTGTGGCAAATTTGGCATGGAGCTTACCCAAATCTACCACCACGTCTGGAGCGACCTCCACAACGCCAATTTCGTCTACCACGAGTTTCATAGCCATGAGTATCCGCGTTTGCAGTAACATGAATAGTATCAGTAGGGAACTCAGAACCAGATTCCACACTATTAGTGGGGGACTGTGACAGAGCTGGTGATGAAGTTGATTGAGCCAGATTCACTGTAGCAGACTCAGTTAGGGCAGACTTACGATTCTTATCAAGGCACGATTCATGAGCAAGAAGACTCGACTCAAGCTCATCTAAAGAACAGAAATCTTCTATGTTGTTGATCGCTGCTACAAAGCATTGAATTCCTCTGGAAGTGCATCAAGCACTATTTTAATTAGGTTTCAAAAGGGAACAGGATCACCGATTGAAACCAAAGCTTCTCTAATATAACGAACACAAAGAAGAAATTATGTGATGTTGCACTAACCTTTGGTCAGGTTGCGCAGCTCAGATCGAAGTTATCTTGCCTTCATAGCTAGCAGGGTAGTGAAGTGACAGTGAATTTTATTCTACGCCTGCCACGAATAGGTGCAATCAACCAGTTCAGGAAGAAGAGAATCGGAGATCGTGCTGAAAAGCCAGGTGCAGATAAGTGCATCATGTTGTTCCCAATCGAGAAACGCCGGATTTTTGCCACCGGTAATAGGATCGGCGCTGGCGAGGAGGCGTGGAGGTATAAGCGGCATCGTGACGAAGCACCGAAGCTTGTGTCCTTTGATTACGCCTTTAATTTGTTGTTTCTACTGTTTGAAATTCTTCTCATCAAACTTCACCGATATGAGATGTGACAGTTTGACATGCGAAGAGGGAAAGCTTCCCTCGGAGTTGAAAGGAGATGCCATGGAAGCGCTAGATCGAAAAAGAGCTCTACATACCATGTTAAGATAATAGAAAGCAGAGAAATTGTAACAGAATTGAGTTTCTATTTTTTTATCTGAAAAAAGTTGCAACAGAACTATATATAGGCTGAGATCTATGATCTATGACAGCTCAGCAAGTTAGACTAACAGACTTTACAGCTCAACAATCTAACTAATACAGAAAAACAAGAGTAACCTATAGTTATCTCTAATACTATCTACCCTAAAATGACCAACAAATATCACAAGAATAAACCCAAACATAATCTTCAACATTCTAGAGTACCCAGCAGATTTGTAACTAACTAGAAAACAAAAGAATTAGGTTTGTTGTGTATCAGATCTAATGCAAATTGGGATAAACAGGATTTCTATCTCAAAAAATTCTTATTTGGTTCATAAGAATAATAAAATGTAGTCTTCTTTGAAGGTATGAAAGATAGACTTTAATACATGTAGGTTCAAATTTTTCATAATTAAATTATAGTTAAATAAATATCTATCATGATTATATCATAAATAAATAAATAAGACCCTTAATTATTATCACAGTTGAACCATAATTAACTTACAGTCTCCATAAACTTATGACAGCTTGGAGAATAACTAGCTCAACCCAAGTGAAGTATCATAACAAACACCACCAAACCGTCAAAAAGGAGTGAAAAAAATCAAGACTATAGATAAGGACAACAAAGATTAAATGAAATAAAATTCAGAATTTAAGGTTGTACCAAACTTAACCTGAAGCTTAGTACTACGAAAAAGACTTGTATGAACATGATCATATCATATTAAGATAAATCATATTTGGAAGAACATTCTACCATAGCTATTCCTTTTTGAAAATAGGTAAGGTTCAAGGTGATGTTGCGAGAAGATATTCAATGTGGTGAACAAAAGAGGTACCTGCAAAAAAAAATTAGCACTCCAACGCTCAAGTTAGTAGATGAATAAGATGAAACTTAAAAAATATGAATAAAAGAATACCTGACTTTGACATGAAGTCACACTTATATAATGGAGATGGATATAACTATCTTTGATTTGTTCAGTGTGAAATATAGACGACTTATAGTTGTAGATCAGCGGTTAAGAAGAAGGGGGTCGTGTTCTTGTAAGTTGTCCAAGAGTGAGAGTTCACTTTATTTTGCAAACACTTACTAGATTAAACATGAAGATTGGGGCAAGTCTTAAAATAAAAACCTAAAAGAATTGAATAACATACTCCAAAGTTAAAACCAACAAATTCCAAATCAAACTTCATTCAGAAAACTAAAAAAATCAACCTCAAAAGATGAAGATAAAAATAGTATGTTTACTGTAGGATTAGGAATAGAAACAAAATTTAACTTAGTAGCATCTAAAACACTTTTATTCATATTAGAAAAAGTATTACAAGGATGAACATTACAATGTTTAATAGAGTTTGCTATAGGAACTGTACTTAGACAGAAAGAACTAGGGTTATTACAATTTCTATTCCTATTAGTTTACAGCTTGGAAAGAGTAGGATTAGCAAATCTGTAGAGAACATCAACTCCCACAGTGCCATGAAGAAGAATCTCAAAAGATCCTGCAATTTGACAGAACAAAACTGAGGATGGAATTCAAAGAAAAAACGATTATCTTGAGCAAACTTATTGATACTTAGGAGATTCTTAGTGATATGAGGTACAAGAAGAAGTTTATTTAGAATAAGAGTGGAATTTGACTGTGTTGGTGAGGGAAAATGCATAGAACCTACCGAGTTAATTTACAAACCTTGGCCATTACCCATGTACACTTGTTCAGTACCATTCAGAGATGAAGCTTCAAACAAATTCGAAGCATCAGGTGTCACATGATGAGATACACCAGAGTCAGGGTACCACCACTGATTACTAAAATTAGGATCAGAACCTGCAAGAAAAGCTTGAGGAACAGGTTGTCATGGTGGTGTTGTAGCACGAGGAGGAGCATAGCCATACACACTATAGGTAGGAGCACGAGGTTCCATGACATAAGGATTGAATGGAGCTCTGGGAGTGTTGAACGAGGGAGTTCTGGGATAAGTATACCTGTGGTAGCAAAGAGACGCGTCATGACCAGATTTGTGGCAAATTTGACATGGAGCTTTCCTAAATCTACCACCACGTCTGGAGCAACCTCCACCACACCAATTTCGTCTACCACGAGTTTCATAGCCATGAGTATCAGCGTTTGCAGTAACATGAATAGTACCAGTAGGGAACTCAGAACCAGATTCCACACTATCAGTGGTGGACTGTGACAGAGCTGGTGATGAAGCTGATTGAGCCAGATTCAGTGCAGCAGACTCAGTTATAGCATACTTGCGATTCTTCTCAAGGCACGATTCATGAGCAAGAAGACTCGACTCAAGCTCATCCAAAGAACACAAATCTTCTTTGTTGTTGATCACTGCTACAATAGCATCGTATTTCTCTGAAAATGCATCAAGCACTATTTCAATTAGGTTTCGAAAGGGAACAGGATCACCGAATGAAACCAGGGCTTCTCTAATATCACGAACACGAAGAATAAATTTTGTGATGTTGCACGAACCTTTGATCAGGTTGTGCAGCTCAGACCGAAGTTGTCTTGCCTTCGTAGCTAGCAGAGTAGTGAAGCGACGGTGAATTTCAGTCCACACATGCCACGAATAGGTGCAATCAACCAGTTTAGGAAGAAGAGAATCGGAGATCGTGCTGAGAATCTAGGTGCAGATAAGTGCATCATGTTGTTCCCAATCGACAAGCGCTGGATTTTCGCCACCGGTAATAGGATCGGTGTCGGCGAGGAGGCATGGAGGTACAAGCGGCATCGTGATGAAGCGCTGAAGCTTGTGTCCTTTGATTACGCCTTCAATTTGTTGTTTCTACTATTTGAAATTCTTCTCATCAAGCTTCATCGAGATGAGATGTGACAGTTTGACATGCGAAGAGGGAAAGCTTCCCTCAGAGTTGAAAGGAGATGCCATGGAAGCGCTAGATCGAAAAAAGAGATCTACATACCATGTTAAGATAATAGAAAGCTGAGAAATTATAACAGAATTGAGTTTCTATTTTTTGATCTGAAAACAGTTGCAACAGAACTATATATAGGCTGAGATCTATGATCTATGACAGCTCAACAAGTTAGATCTAACCGACCTGACAGCTCAGCAATCTAACTAATACAAAAAAACAAGAGTAACTTATAGTTATCTCTAATACTATCCCTGAAATGACCAACAAATATCACAACAATAAACCCAAACATAATCTTCAAGAATCTAGAGTACCCAGCAGATTTAAAACTAACTAGAAAACCAAAGAATTAGGTTTGTTGTCTATCAGATCTAATGCAAATTGGGATAAACAAGATTTCTATCTCAAAAAATTCTTATTTGGTTCATAAGAATAATAAAATGTAGTCTTCTTTGAAGGTATGAAAGATGGACTTTAATACATGTAGATTCAAATTTTTCATAGTTAAATTATAGTTAAATAAATATCTATCATGATTATATCATAAATAAATAAATAAATAAGACCCTTAATTATTATCACAGTTGAACCATAATTAACTTACAGTCTCCATAAACTTATAACAACTTGGAGAATAACTAGCTCAACCCAAGTGAAGTATCATAACAACCACCACCAAACCGTCAAAAAGGAGTGAAAAATATCAAGACTATATATGAGGACAACAAAGATGAAATGAAATAAATATCACAATTTAAGATTGTACCAAACTTAACCTAAAGCTTAGTACTACGCAAAAGACTTGTATGAACATGATCATATCAAATTAAGATAAATTATATTTGGAAGAACATTCTACCATAACTATTCCTTACTGAAACTAAGTAAGGTTCAAGTTAATGTTGCGATCAGATATTCAATGTGGTGAACAGAAGAGGTACCTGCAAAAAAAATTAGCACTACAACGCTCAAGTTAGTAGATGAATAAGATGAAACTTAAAAAATATGAATAAAAGAATTCCTGACTTTGACATCAAGTCACACTTATATAATGGAGATGGATATAACTATATTTTATTTGTTCAGTGTGAAATGTATACAACTTATAGTTGTAGATCAACGATTGAGAAGGATGGGAGCCGTGTTCTTGTAAGTTGTCCAAGATTGAGAGTTCACTTTATTTTGCAAACTCTTACTAGATTAAACATGAAGATTGGGGCAAGTCTTAAAATAAGAACCTAAAAGAACTGAATAACATCACCAAATCATTAGCATACTCTAAAGTTAAAATCAACAAATTCCAAATCAAACTTCATTCAGAAAACTAAAAAAATCAACCTCAAAAGATGAAGATAAAAATAATATGTTTACTGTAGGATTAGGAATAGAAACAAAATTTGACTTAGTAGCATCTAAAACACTTTTATTCATATTAGAAGAAGTATTACAAGGATGAACATTACAATGTTTAATAGAGTTTGCTATAGGAACTGTACTTAGACAGAAAGAACTAGGCTTATTACAATTGCTATTTTTATTAGTTTGCAGCTTGGAAAGAGTAGGATTAGCAAATATGTATAGGCCATCAACTCCCACAGTGCCATGAAGAAGAATCTAAAAAGAATCTTGCAATTTGACAGAACAAAACTGAGGATGGAATTCAAAGAAAACACGATTATCTTCAGCAAACTTACTGATACTTAGGAGATTCTTAGTGATATGAGGTACAAGAAGAAGTTTATTTAGAATAAGAGTGGAATTTGACTGTGTTGGTGAGGGAAAAGGCATAGAACCTACCAAGTTAATTAAAAAACATTAGCCATTACCCATGTACATTTTTTCAGTAACATTCAGAGATGAAGCATCAGACAAATTCGAAGCATCAGGTGTTACATGATGAGATACGCCAGAGTCAGGGTACCACCACTGATTACTGAATTAGGATCAGAAGCTGCAAGAAAAGCTTGAGGAACAGGTTGTCATGGTGGTGTTGTAGCACGAGGAGGAGCATAGTCATACACACTATAGGTAGGAGCACGAGGTGCCATGACATAAGGTTTTGAATGGAGCTCTGGGAGTGTTGAACGAGGGAGTTCCAGGATAAGTATACATGTGGTAGCATACAGATGCGTCATGACCATATTTGTGGCAAATTTGGCATAGAGCTTTTCCAAATCTACCACCACGTCTGGAGAGACCTCCACCATGTCAATTTCGTCTACCACGAGTTTCATAGCCATGAGTATCAGCGTTTGCAGTAACATGAATAGTACCGGTAGGGAACTCAGAACGAGACTCCACACTATCAGTGGTGGACTGTGACAGAGCTGTTGATGAAGCTGATTGAGCCAGATTCAGTGTAGCAGACTCAGTTATGGAAGACTTACGATTCTTCTCAAGGCACGATTCATGAGCAAGAAGACTCGACTCAAACTCATCCAAAGAAAACAAATCTTCTTTGTTGTTGATCGCTGCTACAATAGCGTATTCCTCCAAAAGTGCATCAAGCACTATTTCAATTAGATTTCGAAAGGGAACAGGATCACCGATTGAAACCAGAGCTTCTCTAATATCACGAACACGAAGAATAAATTTCGTGATGTTGCGCGAACCTTTGGTCAGGTTGCGCAGCTTAGATCGAATTTATCTTGCCTTCATAGCTAGCAGAGTAGTGAAGTGACGGTGAATTTCAGTCCACACCTGCCACGAATAGGTGCAATCAACCAGTTCAAGAAGAAGAGAATCAGAGATCGTGCTGGGAATCCTGGGGCAGATAAGTGCATCCTGTTTTCCCAATCGAGAAACGCCGAATTTTCACCACAAGTAACAGGATCGGCGCCGGCGAGGAGGCGTAAAGGTACAAGCGGCATCGTGACGAAGCACTGAAGCTAGTGTCCTTTGATTACGCCTTCAATTTGTTGTTTGTATTGTTTGAAATTCTTCTCATCAAGCTTCACAGAGATGAGATGTGACACTTTGACATGCGAAGATGGAAAGCTTCCCTCAGAGTTGAAAGGAGATGCCATGGAAGCGCTAGATCGAAAAAAGAGATCTACATACCATGGTAAGATAATAGAAAGCATAGAAATTGTAACAGAATTCAGTTTCTATTTTTTGATCTGAAAACAGTTGCAACAGAACTATATATTGGTTGAGATCTATGATCTATGACAGCTCATCAAGTTAGATCTAACAGACTTACCAGCTGAGCAATCTAACTAATACAGAAAAACAAGAGTAACCTATAGTTATCTCTAATACTATCTACCCTGAAATGACCAACAAATATCACAAGAATAAACCCAAACATAATCTTCAAGAATCTAGAGTACCTAGCAGATTTGAACCTAACTAGAAAACCAAAGAATTAGGTTTGTTGTGTAACAGATCTAATGTAAATTGGGATAAACAGGATTTCTATCTCAAAAAATTATTATTTGGTTCATAAGAATAATAAAATGTAGCCTTCTTTGAAGGTATGAAAGATGGACTTTAATACATGTAGATTCAAATTTTTCATAGTTAAAATATAGTTAAATAAATATCTATCATGATTATATCATAAATAAATAAATAAGACCCTTAATTATTATCATAGTTGAACTCTAATTAACTTACAGTCTCCATAAACTCATGACAACTTGGAGAATAACTAGCTCAACCCAAGTGAAGTATCATAACAACCACCACCAAACCTTCAAAAAGGAGTGAAAAATATCAAGACTATAGATGAGGACAACAAGGATTAAATGAAATAAAATTCACAATTTAAGATAGTACCAAACTTAACATAAATCTTAGTACTACGCAAAAGACTTGTATGAACATGATCATATCATATTAAGATAAATTATATTTGAAAGAACATTCTACCATAACTATTCCTTATTGAAAATAGGTAAGGTTCAAGTTGATGTTGCGATAAGATATTCAATGTGGTGAACATAAGAGGTACCTGCAAAAAAAAAATTAGCACTCCAACGCTTAAGTTAGTAGATGAATAAGATGAAACTTAAAAAATATGAATAAAAGAATACATCACTTTAACATGAAGTCACACTTATATAGTGGAGATGGATATAACTATCTTTGATTTTTAGTGTGAAATATAGACGACTTATAGTTGTAGATCAGCGGTTAAGAAGAAGGGGGTCGTGTTCTTGTAAGTTGTCCAAGATTGAGAGTTCACTTTATTTTGCAAACTCTTACTAGATTAAACATGAAGATTGGGGCAAGTCTTAAAATAAAAACCTAAAAGAACTGAATAACATCACCAAATCATTAGCATACTCTAAAGTTAAAACCAACAAATTCCAAATCAAACTTTATTCAGAAAACTAAAAAAATCAACCTCAAAAGATGAAGATAAAAATAGTATATTTACTGTAGGATTAGGAATAGAAACAAAATTTGACTTAGTAGCATCTAAAACACTTTTATTCATATTAGAAGAAGTATTACAAGGATGAACATTACAATGTTTAATAGAGTTTGCTATAAGAACTGTACTTAGACAGAAAGAACTAGGCTTATTACAATTGTTATTCTTATTAGTTTGCAGCTTGGAAAGAGTGGGATTAGCAAATATGTAGAGGCCATCAACTCCCACAGTGCCATGAAGAAGAATCTCAAAAGAATCTTGCAATTTGACAGAACAAAACTGAGGATGGAATTCAAAGAAAACACGATTATCTTCACAAAACTTACTGATACTTAGGAGATTCTTAGTGATATGAGGTACAAGAAGAAGTTTATTTAGAATAAGAGTGGAATTTGACTGTGTTGGTGAGGGAAAAGGCATAGAACCTACCGAGTTAATTAAAAAACATTGGCCATTACCCATGTACATTTTTTCAATAACATTCAGAGATGAAGCATCAGACAAATTCGAAGCATCAAGTGTTACATGATGAGATACGCTAGAGTCAGCGTACCACCACTGATTACTGAATTAGGATAAGAACCTGCAAGAAAAGCTTGAGGAACAGGTTGCCATGGTGGTGTTGTAGCACGAGGAGGAGCATAACCATACACACTATAGGTAGGAGCACGAGGTGCCACGACATAAGGATTGAATGGAGCTCTGGGAGTGTTGAACGGGGGAGTTCCAAGATAAGTATACCTGTGGTAGCATACAGACGCGTCATGACCAGATTTGTGGCAAATTTGGCATGGAGCTTACCCAAATCTACCACCACGTCTGGAGCGACCTCCACAACGCCAATTTCGTCTACCACGAGTTTCATAGCCATGAGTATCCGCGTTTGCAGTAACATGAATAGTATCAGTAGGGAACTCAGAACCAGATTCCACACTATTAGTGGGGGACTGTGACAGAGCTGGTGATGAAGCTGATTGAGCCAGATTCAGTATAGCAGACTCAGTTAAGGCAGACTTGCGATTCTTCTCAAGTCCCGATTCATGAGCAAGAAGACTCGACTCAAGCTCATCCAAAGAACACAAATCTTCTGTGTTGTTGATCGCTGCTACAATAGCGTATTCCTCTGAAAGTGCATCAAGCACTATTTCAATTAGGTTTCGAAAGGGAACAGGATCATCGATTGAAACTAGAGCTTATCTAATATTACGAACACGAAGAAGAAATTTGGTGATGTTGCACGAACATTTGGTCAGGTTGTGCAGCTCAGATCGAAGTTTTCTTGCCTTCGTAGCTAGTAGAGTAGTGAAGTGACGGTGATTTTCAGTCCACACCTTCCACGAATAGGTGCAATCGACCAATTTAGGAAGAAGAGAATCGGAGATCGTGCTGAGAAGCCAGGTGTAGATAAGTGCATCATGTTGTTCCCAATTGTGAAACACCGTATTTTGGCCACCGGTAACAAGATCGGCGCCGGCGAGGACGCATGGAAGTACAAGTGGCATCGTGACGAAGCGCTGAAGCTTGTGTCCTTTGATTACGCCTTCAATTTGTTGTTTCTACTGTTTGAAATTCTTCTCATCAAGCTTCACCGAGATGAGATGTGGCAGTTTGACATGCGAAGAGGTAAAGCTTTCCTCAGAGTTGAAAGGAGATGCCATGGAAGCGCTAAATTGAAAAAAGAGCTCTACATACCATGTTAAGATAATAGAAAGCAGAGAAATTGTAAAAGAATTGAGTTTCTATTTTTTGATCTGAAAACAGTTGCAACATAACTATATATAGGCTGAGATCTATGATCTATGACAGCTCAGCAAGTTAGATCTAACAGACTTTCCAGCTCAACAATCTAACTAATACAGAAAAACAAGAGTAACTTATAGTTATCTCTAATACTATCTACCCTGAAATGACATACAAATATCACAAGAATAAACCCAAACATAATCTTCAAGAATCTAGAGTACGCAGCAGATTTGAAACTAACTAGAAAACCAAAGAATTAGGTTTGTTGTGTATCAGATCTAATGCAAATTGGGATAAACAGGACTTCTATCTCAAAAAATTCTTATTTGGTTCATAAGAATAATAAAATGTAGTCTTCTTTGAAGGTATGAAAGATGGACTTTAATACATGTAGATTCAAATTTTTCATATTTAAATTATAGTTAAATAAATATCTATCATGATTATATCATAAATAAATAAATAAATAATACCCTTAATTATTATCACAGTTGAACCATAATTAACTTACAGTCTCCATAAACTTATAACAGCTTGGAGAATAACTAGCTCAACCTAAATGAAGTATCATAACAACCACCACCAAACCGTTAAAAAGGAGTGAAAAATATCAAGACTATATATGAGGATAACAAAGATGAAATGAAATAAATATCACAATTTAAGATTGTACGAAACTTAACCTGAAGCTTAGTACTACGCAAAAGACTTGTATGAACATGATCATATCATATTAAGATAAATTATATTTGGAAGAACATTCTACCATAACTATTCCTTATTGAAACTAGATAAGGTTCAAGTTGATGTTGCGACAAGATATTCAATGTGGTGAACATAAGAGGTACCTGCAAAAAAAATTAGCACTCCAACGCTCAAGTTAGTAGATGAATAAGATGAAACTTAAAAAATATGAATAAAAGAATACTTGACTTTGACATGAAGTCACACTTATATAATGGAGATGGATATAACTATCTTTGATTTTTTCAGTGTGAAATGTAGACGAATTATAGTTGTAGATCAACGGTTGAGAAGGAAGGGGGTCGTGTTCTTGTAAGTTGTCCAAGAGTGAGAGTTCACTTTATTTTGCAAACACTTACTAGATTAAACATGAAGATTGGGGCAAGTCTTAAAATAAAAACCTAAAAGAATTGAATAACATCACCAAATCATTAACATACTCCAAAGTTAAAACCAACAAATTCCAAATCAAACTTCATTCAGAAAACTAAAAAAATCAACCTCAAAAGATGAAGATAAAAATAGTATGTTTACTGTAGGATTAGGAATAGAAACAAAATTTAACTTAGTAGCATCTAAAACACTTTTATTCATATTAGAAAAAGTATTACAAGGATGAACATTACAATTTTTAATAGAGTTTGCTATAGGAATTGTACTTAGACAGAAAGAACTAGGCTTATTACAATTGCTATTCCTATTAGTTTACAGCTTGGAAAGAGTAGGATTAGCAAATCTGTAGAGGCCATCAACTCCCACAGTGCCATGAAGAAGAATCTCAAAAGATCCTGCAATTTGACAGAACAAAACTGAGGATGGAATTCAAACAAAACACGATTATCTTGAGCAAACTTACTGATACTTAGGAGATTCTTAGTGATATGAGGTACAAGAAGAAGTTTATTTAAAATAAGAGTGAAATTTGACTGTGTTGGTGAGGGAAAATGCATAGAACCTACTGAGTTAATTTACAAACTTTGTCCATTACCCATGTACACTTGTTCAGTACCATTCAGAGATGAAGCATCAAACAAATTCGAAGCATCAGGTGTCACATGATGAGATACACCAGAGTCAGGGTACCACCATTGATTACTAAAATAAGGATCAGAACCTGCAAGAAAAGCTTGAGGAACATGTTGTCATGGTTGTGTTGTAGCACGAGGAGGAGCATAGCCATACACACTATAGGTAGGAGCACGAGGTGCCATGACATAAGGATTAAATGGAGCTCTGGGAGTGTTGAACGAGGGAGTTCTGGGATAAGTATACCTCTGGTAGCATAGAGACGCGTCATGACCAGATTTGTGGCAAATTTGACATGGAGCTTTCCTAAATCTACCACCACGTCTGGAGCAACCTCCAGCACGCCAATTTCGTCTACCACGAGTTTCATATCCATGAGTATCAGCGTTTGCAGTAACATGAATAGTACCAGTAGGGAACTCAGAACCAGATTCCACACTATCAGTGGTGGACTGTGACAGAGCTGGTGATGAAGCTGATTGAGCCAGATTCAGTGTAGCAGACTCAGTTATGGCAGACTTGCGATTCTTCTCAAGGCACGATTCATGAGCAAGAAGACTCGATTCAAGCTCATCCAAAGAACACAAATTTTCTTTGATGTTGATCGTTGCTACAATAGCATCGTATTCCTCTGAAAATGCATCAAGCACTATTTCAATTAGGTTTCAAAAGAGAACAGGATCACCGAATGAAACCAGAGCTTCTCTAATATCACGAACACGAAGAATAAATTTTGTGATGTTGCGCGAACCTTTGATCAGGTTGCGGAGCTCAGATCAAAGTTGTCTTGCCTTCGTAGCTAGCAGAGTAGTGAAGCGACGGTGAATTTCAGTCCACACATGCCACGAATAGGTGCAATCAACCAGTTTAGGAAGAATAGAATCGGAGATCGTGCTGAGAATCCAGGTGCAGATAAGTGCATCATGTTGTTCCCAATCGAGGAGCGCTGGATTTTCGCCACCGGTAAAAGGATCAGTGCCGGCGAGGAGGCGTGGAGGTACAAGCGGCATCGTGATGAAGCGCTGAAGCTTGTGTCCTTTGATTACGCCTTCAATTTGTTGTTTCTACTATTTGAAATTCTTCTCATCAAGCTTCATCGAGATGAGATGTGACAGTTTGACATGCGAAGAGGGAAAGCTTCCCTCAGAGTTGAAAGGAGATGCCATGGAAGCGCTAGATCGAAAAAAGAGATCTACATACCATGTTAAGATAATAGAAAGCTGAGAAATTATAACAGAATTGAGTTTCTATTTTTTGATCTGAAAACAGTTGCAACAGAACTATATATAGGCTGAGATCTATGATCTATGACAGCTCAACAAGTTAGATCTAACCGACCTGACAGCTCAGCAATCTAACTAATACAAAAAAACAAGAGTAACTTATAGTTATCTCTAATACTATCCCTGAAATGACCAACAAATATCACAACAATAAACCCAAACATAATCTTCAAGAATCTAGAGTACCCAGCAGATTTAAAACTAACTAGAAAACCAAAGAATTAGGTTTGTTGTCTATCAGATCTAATGCAAATTGGGATAAACAAGATTTCTATCTCAAAAAATTCTTATTTGGTTCATAAGAATAATAAAATGTAGTCTTCTTTGAAGGTATGAAAGATGGACTTTAATACATGTAGATTCAAATTTTTCATAGTTAAATTATAGTTAAATAAATATCTATCATGATTATATCATAAATAAATAAATAAATAAGACCCTTAATTATTATCACAGTTGAACCATAATTAACTTACAGTCTCCATAAACTTATAACAACTTGGAGAATAACTAGCTCAACCCAAGTGAAGTATCATAACAACCACCACCAAACCGTCAAAAAGGAGTGAAAAATATCAAGACTATATATGAGGACAACAAAGATGAAATGAAATAAATATCACAATTTAAGATTGTACCAAACTTAACCTAAAGCTTAGTACTACGCAAAAGACTTGTATGAACATGATCATATCATATTAAGATAAATTATATTTGGAAGAACATTCTACCATAACTATTCCTTACTGAAACTAAGTAAGGTTCAAGTTGGTGTTGCGATAAGATATTCAATATGGTGAACAGAAGAGGTACCTACAAAAAAAATTAGCACTCCAACGCTCAAGTTAGTAGATGAATAAGATGAAACTTAAAAAATATGAATAAAAGAATTCCTGACTTTGACATCAAGTCACACTTATATAATGGAGATGGATATAACTATCTTTTATTTGTTCAGTGTGAAATGTAGATGACTTATAATTGTAGATCAAAGGTTGAGAAGGAAGGGGTCTGTGTTCTTGTAAGTTGTCCAAGATTGAGAGTTCACTTTATTTTGCAAACTCTTACTAGATTAAACATGAAGATTGGGGCAAGTCTTAAAATAAAAACGTAAAAGAACTGAATAACATCACCAAATCATTAGCATACTCTAAAGTTAAAACCAACAAATTCTAAATCAAACTTCATTCAGAAAACTAAAAAAATCAACCTCAAAAGATGAAGATAAAAATAGTATGTTTACTGTAGGATTAGGAATAGAAACAAAATTTGACTTAGTAGCATCTAAAACACTTTTATTCATATTAGAAGAAGTATTACAAGGATGAACATTACAATGTTTAATAGAGTTTGCTATAGGAACTGTACTTAGACAGAAAGAACTAGGCTTATTACAATTGCTATTCTTATTAGTTTGCAGCTTGGAAAGAGTAGGATTAGCAAATATGCAGAGGCCATCAACTCCCACAGTGCCATGAAGAAGAATCTCAAAAGAATCTTGCAATTTGACAGAACAAAACTGAGGATGGAATTCAAAGAAAACACGATTATCTTCAGCAAACTTACTGATACTTAGGAGATTCTTAGTGATATGAGGTACAAGAAGAAGTTTATTTAGAATAAGAGTGGAATTTGACTGTGTTGGTGAGGGAAAAGGCATAGAACCTACCGAGTTAATTAAAAAACATTGGCCATTATCCATGTACATTTTTTCAATATTCAGAGATGAAGCATCAGACAAATTCGAAGTATCAGGTGTTACATGATGAGATACGCCAGAGTCAGGATACCACCACTGATTACTGAATTAGGATCAGAACCTGCAAGAAAAGCTTGAGGAACAGGTTGTCATGGTGGTGTTGTAGCACGAGGAGGAGCATAACCATACACACTATAGGTAGGAGCATGAGGTGCCACGACATAAGGATTGAATGGAGCTCTGAGAGTGTTGAACGAGGGAGTTCCAGGATAAGTATACATGTGGTAGCATACAGACGCGTCATGACCAGATTTGTGGCAAATTTGGCAGGGAGCTTTCCCAAATCTACCACCACGTCTGGAGCGACCTCCACAACGCCAATTTCGTCTACCACGAGTTTCATAGCCATGAGTATCCGCGTTTGCAGTAACATGAATAGTATCAGTAGGGAACTCAGAACCAGACTCCACACTATCAGTGGTGGACTATGACAGAGCTGGTGATGAAGCTGATTGAGCCAGATTCAGTGTAGCAGACTCAGTTAAGGCAGACTTATGATTCTTCTCAAGGCACGATTCATGAGCAAGACTCGACTCAAACTCATCCAAAGAACACAAATCTTCTTTATTGTTGATCGCTGCTACAATAGCGTATTCCTCCGAAAGTGCATCAAGCACTATTTCAATTAGGTTTCGAAAGGGAACGGGATCACCGATTGAAACCAGAGCTTCTCAAATATCACGAACACGGAGAATAAATTTCGTGATGTTGCGCGAACCTTTGGTCAGGTTGCGCAGCTCATATCGAATTTGTCTTGCCTTCATAGCTAGCAGAGTAGTGAAGTGACGGTGAATTTCAGTCCACACTTGCCACGAATAGGTGCAATCAACCAGTTCAAGAAGAAAAGAATCAGAGATCGTGCCGAGAATCCAAGTGCAGATAAGTGCATCATGTTGTTCCCAATCGAGAAACGCCGGATTTTCACCACAGGTAACAGGATCGGCGTCGGCGAGGAGGCCATAAAGGTACAAGTGGCGTCGTGACGAAGCACTGATGCTTGTGTCTTTATATTACGCCTTCAATTTGTTGTTTCTACTGTTTGAAATTCTTCTCATCAAGCTTCACCGAGATGAGATGTGACAGTTTGACATGCGAAGAGGGAAAGCTTCCCTCAGAGTTGAAAGGAGATGCCATGGAAGCGCTAGATCGAAAAAAGAGCTCTACATACCATGGTAAGATAATAGAAAGCATAGAAATTGTAACAGAATTCAGTTTCTATTTTTTTTTATCTGAAAACAGTTGCAACAGAACTATATATAGGTTGAGATCTATGATCTATGACAGCTCATAAAGTTAGATCTAACAGACTTTCCAACTCAGCAATCTAACTAATACAGAAAAACAAGAGTAACCTATAGTTATCTCTAATACTATATACCCTGAAATGACTAACAAATATCACAAGAATAAACCCAAACATAATCTTCAAGAATCTAGAGTACCCATCAGATTTGAAACTAACTAGAAAACCAAAGAATTAGGTTTGTTGTGTATCAGATCTATTGCATATTTGGATAAACAGGATTTCTATCTTAAAAAATTATTATTTGGTTCATAAGAATAATAAAATGTAGCCTTCTTTGAAGGTATGAAAGATGGACTTTAATACATGTAGATTCAAATTTTTCATAGTTAAATTATAGTTAAATAAATATCTCTCATGATTTTATCATAAATAAATAAATAAGACCCTTAATTATTATCATAGTTGAACTATAATTAACTTACAGTCTCCATAAACTTATGACAGCTTGGAGAATAACTAGCTCAACCCAAGTGAAGTATCATAATAACCACCACCAAACCTTCAAAAAGGAGTGAAAAATATCAAGACTATAGATGAGGACAACAAAGATGAAATGAAATAAAATTCACAATTTAAGATTGTATCAAACTTTACCTGAAGCTTAGTACTACGCAAAAGACTTGTATGAACATGATCATATCATATTAAGATAAATTATATTTGAAAGAACATTCTACCATAACTATTCCTTATTGAAACTAGGTAAGGTTCAAGTTGATGTTGCGATAAGATATTCAATGTGGTGAACAGAAGATGTACCTGCAAAAAAAATTAGCACTCCAACGCTCAAGTTAGTAGATGAATAAGATGAAACTTAAAAAATATGAATAAAAGAATACCTGACTTTGACATGAAGTCACACTTATATAATGGAGATGGATATGACTATATTTGATTTGTTCAGTGTGAAATGTAGACGACTTATAGTTGTAGATCAACGGTTGAGAAGGAAGGGGGTCGTGTTCTTGTAAGTTGTCCAAGAGTGAGAGTTCACTTTATTTTGCAAACTCTTACTAGATTAAACATGAAGATCGGGGCAAGTCTTAAAATAAAGACCTAAAAGAACTGAATAACATCACTAAATCATTAGCATACTCCAAAGTTAAAACCAACAAATTCCAAATCAAACTTCATTCATAAAACTAAAAAAATCAACCTCAAAAGATGAAGATAAAAATAGTATGTTTACTGTAGGACTAGGGATAGAAACAAAATTTGACTTAGTATCATCTAAAATACTTTTATTCAAATTAGAAGAAGTATTACAAGGATGAACATTACAATGTTCAATACAGTCTGCTATAGGAAATGTACTTACACAGAAAGAACTAGGCTTATTACAATTGCTATTCCTATTAGTTTGCAGCTTGGAAAGAGTAGGATTAGAAAATCTGTAGAGGCCATCAACTCCCACAGTGCCATGAAGAAGAATCTCAAAAGAATCCTGCAATTTGACAGAACAAAACTGAGGATGGAATTCAATGGAAACAGGATTATCTTGAGCAAACTTACTGATACTTAGGAGATTCTTACTGATATGAGGTACAAGAAGAAGTTTATCTAGAATAAGAGTGGAATTTGACTGTGTTGGTGAGGGAAAAGGCATAGAACCTACCGAGTTAATTAACAAACCTTGGCCATTACCCATGTACACTTGTTCAGTACCATTCAGAGATGAAGCATCAGACAAATTCGAAGCATCAGGTGTCACATGATGAGATACGCCAGAGTCAGGGTACCACCACTGATTACTGAAATTAGGATCAGAACCTGCAAGAAAAGCTTGAGGAACAGGTTGTCATGGTGGTGTTGTAGCACGAGGAGGAGCATAGCCATACACACTATAGGTAGGAGCACGAGGTGCCACGACATAAGGATTGAATGGAGCTCTGGGAGTGTTGAACAAGGGAGTTCCAGAATAAGTATACCTGTGGTAGCATACAGATGGAGCTTTCCCAAATCTATCACCACGTCCGGAGCGACCTCCACCATGCCAATTTCGTCTACCACAAGTTTCATAGCCATGAGTATCAGCGTTTGCAGTAACATGAATAGTACTAGTAGGGAACTCAGAACCAGATTCCACATTATCAGTGGTGGACTGTGACAGAGCTGGTGATGAAGCTGATTGAGTCAGATTCAGTGTAACAGACTCAGTTAGGGCAGACTTACGATTCTTCTCAAGGCACGATTCATAAGCAAGAAGACTTAACCCAAACACATCCGAAGAACACAAATCTTCTTTGTTGTTGATCGCTGCTACAATAGCATCGTATTCCTCCGAAAGTGCATCAAGCACTATGTCAATTAGGTTTCGGAAGGGAACAGGGTCACCGATTGAAACCAGAGCTTCTCTAATATCATGAACACGAAGAAGAAATTCCGTGATGTTGCGCGAACCTTTGGTCAGGTTACGCAGCTCAGGTCGAAGTTGTCTTGCCTTCGTAGCTAACAGAGTAGTGAAGTGACGGTGAATTTCAGTCCACACCTGCCAAGAATAGGTGCAATCAACCAGTTTAGGAAGAAGAGAATCGTAGATCCTGCTGAGAAGCCAGGTGCAGATAAGTGCATCCTGTTGTTCCCAATCGAGAAACGCCGGATTTTCGCCACCGGTAACAGGATCGGCGGCGGCGAGGTGGCGTGGAGGTACAAGCGGCGTCGTGATGAAGCGCTGAAGCTTGTGTCCTTTGATTACGCCTTCAATTTGTTGTTTCTACTGTTTGAAATTCTTCTCATCAAGCTTCACCGAGATGAGATGTGACAGTTTGACATGCGAAGAGGGAAAGCTTCCCTCAGAGTTTAAAGGAGATGTCATGGAAGCACTAGATCAAAAAAAGAGCTCTGCATACCATGTTAAGATAATAGAAAGCAGAGAAATTGTAACAGAATTGAGTTTCTATTTTTTTATCTGAAAACAGTTGCAACAAAACTATATATAGGCTGAGATCTATGACCTATGACAGCTCAGCAAGTTAGATCTAACAGACTTGTCAGCTCAGCAATCTAACTAATACATAAAAACAAGAGTAACCTATAGTTAACTCAATACTATCTACCCTGAAATGACCAACAAATATCACAAGAATAAACCCAAACATAATCTTCAAGAATCTAGAGTACCCAGCAGATTTGAAACTAACTAGAAAACTAAAGAATTAGGTTTGTTGTGTATCAGATCTAATGCAAAATTGGGATAAACGGGATTTCTATCTCAAAAAATTCTTATTTGGTTCATAAGAATAATAAAATGTAGTCTTCTTTGAAAGCATGAAAGATGGACTTTAATACATGTAGATTCAAATTTTTCATATTTAAATTATAGTTAAATAAATGTCTATCATGATTATATCTTAAATAAATAAATAAATAAATAAGACCATAAATTATTATCACAGTTGAACCATAATTAACTTACAGTCTCCATAAATTTATGATAGCTTGGAGAATAACTAGCTCAACCCAAGTGAAGTATCATAACAACCACCACCTAACCGTCAAAAAGGAATGAAAAATATCAAGACTATAGTTGAGGACAACAAAGATGAAATGAAATAAAATTCACAATTTAAGATTGTATCAAAATTTACCTGAAGCTTAGTACTACGCAAAAGACTTGTATGAACATGATCATATCATATTAAGATAAATTATATTTGAAAGAACATTCTACCATAACTATTCCTTATTGAAACTAGGTAAGGTTCAAGTTGATGTTGCGATAAGATATTCAATGTGGTTGACAGAAGAGGTACCTGCAAAAAAAAAATTAGCACTCCAACGCTCAAGTTAGTAGATGAATAAGATGAAACATAAAAAATATAAATAATAGAATACCTGACTTTGACATGAAGTCACACTTATATAATGGAGATGGATATAACTATCTTGGATTTGTTCAGTGTGAAATGTAGACGACTCATAGTTGTAGATCAACGGTGGAGAAGGAAGGGGGTCGTGTTCTTGTAAGTTGTCCAAGAGTGAGAGTTCACTTTATTTTGCAAACTCTTACTAGATTAAACATGAAGATCGGGGAAAGTCTTAAAATAAAAACCTAAAAGAACTGAATAACATCACCAAATCATTAACATACTCCAAAGTTAAAACCAACAAATTCCAAATCAAACTTCATTCAGAAAACTAAAAAAATCAACCTCAAAAGATAAAGATAAAAATAGTATGTTTACTGTAGGATTACGGATAGAAACAAAATTCGACTTAGTAGCATCTAAAACACTTTTATTCATATTAGAAGAAGTATTAAAAGGATGAACATTAGAATGTTCAATAGAGTCTGCTATAGGAACTGTACTTACACAGAAAGAACTAGGCTTATTACAATTGTTATTCCTATTAGTTTGCAGCTTGGAAAGAGTAGGCTTAGCAAATCTGTAGAGGCCATCAACTCCCACAGTGCCATGAAGAAGAATCTCAAAAGAATCCTGCAATTTGACATAACAAAATTGAGGATGGAATTCAAAGAAAACATGATTATCTTGTGCAAACTTATTGATACTTAGGAGATTCTTAGTGATATGAGTGGAATTTGACTGTGTTGGTGAGGGAAAAGGCATAGAACCTACTGAGTTAATTAACAAACCTTGGCCAGTACCCATGTACATTTGTTCAGTACCATTCAGAGATGAAGCATCAGACAAATTCGAAGCATCAGGTGTCACATGATGAGATACGCCAGAGTCAGGGTACCACCACTGATTACTGAAATTAGGATCAGAAACTGCAAGAAAAACTTGAGGAATAGGGTGTCATGGTGGTGCTGAAGCACGAGGAGGAGCATAGCCATACACACTATAGGTAGGAGCACGAGGTGCCACAACATAAGGATTGAATGGAGCTCTGGGAGTGTTGAACAAGGGAGTTCCAGGATAAGTATACTTGTGGTAGCATACAGACACGTCATGACCAGATTTGTGGCAAATTTGGCATGGAGCTTTCCCAAATCTACCACCACGTCCGGAGCGACCTCCACCATGCCAATTTCGTCTACCACGAGTTTCATAGCCATGAGTATCAGCGTTTGCAGTAACATGAATAGTACCAGTAGGGAACTCAGAACCAGATTCCACACTATCAGTGGTGGACTGTGACAGAGCTGGTGATGAAGTTGATTGAGCCAGATTCAGTGTAGCAGACTCAATTAGGACAGACTTACGATTCTTCTCAAGGCATGATTCATGAACAAGAAGATTCGACTCAAGCACATCCGAAGAACACAAATCTTCTTTGTTGTTGATCGCTGCTGCAATAGCATCATATTCCTTCGAAAGTGCATTAAGCATTATGTCAATTAGGTTTCGGAAGGGAACAGGGTCACCGATTGAAAGCAGAGCTTCTCTAATATCACGAACACGAAGAAGAAATTATGTGATGTTGCGCGAACCTTTGGTCAGGTTGGGTAGCTCAGGTCGAAGTTGTCTTGCCTTCGTAGATAGCAGAGTACTGAAGCGACGGTGAATTTCAGTCCACACCTGCCACGAATAGGTGCAATCAACAAATTTAGGAAGAAGAGAATCGTAGATCGTGCTGAGAAGCTAGGTACAGATAAGTGCATCCTGTTGTTCCCAATCGAGAAACGTTGGATTTTCGCCAACTGTAACAGGATCGGCGCCAGCAAGGAGGCGTGGAGGTACAAGCGGCGGCGTGACGAAGCGCTGAAGCTTTTGTCCTTTGATTACGCGTTCAATTTGTTGTTTCTACTGTTTGAAATTCTTCTCATCAAGCTTCACTGAGATGAGATGTGACAGTTTGACATACGAAGAGGGAAAGCTTCCCTCAGAGTTTAAAGGAGATGCCATGGAAGCGCTAGATCGAAAAAAGAGCTCTACATACCATGTTAAGATAATAATAGAAAGCAGACAAATTGTAACATAATTGAGTTTCTATTTTTTGATCTAAAAACAGTTGCAACAAAACTATATATAGGCTGAGATCTATGATCTATGACAGCTCAACAAGTTAGATCTAACAGACTTGCCAGCTCAGCAATCTAATTAATACAGAAAAACAAGAGTAACCTATAGTTATCTCTAATACTATCTACCCTGAAATGACCAACAAATATCACAAGAATTAATCCAAACATAATCTTCAAGAATCTAGAGTACCCAGCAGATTTGAAACTAACTAGAAAACCAAAGAATTAGGTTTGCTGTGTATCAGATCTAATGAAAATTGGGATAAACAAAATTTCTATCTCAAAAAATTCTTATTTGGTACATAAAAATAATAAAATGTAGTCTTCTTTGAAGGCGTGAAAGATGGACTTTAATACATGTAAATTCAAATTTTTCATATTTAAATTATAGTTAAATAAATGTCTATCATGATTATATCTTAAATAAATAAATAAATAAGACCCTAAATTATTATCACAGTTGAACCATAATTAACTTACAGTCTCCATAAATTTATGATAGCTTGGAGAATAACTAGCTCAACCCAAGTGAAGTATCATAACAACCACCACCTAACCGTCAAAAAGGAATGAAAAATATCAAGACTATAGTTGAGGACAACAAAGATGAAATGAAATAAAATTCACAATTTAAGATTGTATCAAAATTTACCTGAAGCTTAGTACTACGCAAAAGACTTGTATGAACATGATCATATCATATTAAGATAAATTATATTTGAAAGAACATTCTACCATAACTATTCCTTATTGAAACTAGGTAAGGTTCAAGTTGATGTTGCGATAAGATATTCAATGTGGTGAACAGAAGAGGTACCTGCAAAAAAAAATTAGCACTCCAACGCTCAAGTTAGTAGATGAATAAGATGAAACATAAAAAATATAAATAAAAGAATACCTGACTTTGACATGAAGTCACACTTATATAATGGAGATGGATATAACTATCTTTGATTTGTTCAGTGTGAAATATAGACGACTTATAGTTGTAGATCAACGGTTGAGAAGGAAGGGGGTCGTGTTCTTGTAAGTTGTCCAAGAGTGAGAGTTCACTTTATTTTGCAAACTCTTACTAGATTAAAGATGAAGATCGGGGCAAGTCTTAAAATAAAAACCTAAAAGAACTGAATAAACTCACCAAATCATTAGCATACTCCAAAGTTAAAACCAACAAATTCCAAATCAAACTTCATTCAGAAAACTAAAAAAATCAACCTCAAAGGATAAAGATAAAAATAGTATGTTTACTGTAGGATTAGGGATAGAAACAAAATTCGACTTAGTAGCATCTAAAACACTTTTATTCATATTAGAAGAAGTGTTAAAAGGATGAACATTAGAATGTTCAATAGAGTTTTCTATAGGAACTGTCCTTGCGCAGAAAGAACTAGGCTTATTACAATTGCTATTACTATTAGTTTGCAGCTTGGAAAGAGTAGGATTAGCAAATCTGTAGAGGCCATCAACTCCCACAGTGCCATGAAGAAGAATCTCAAAAGAATCCTGCAATTTGACCGAACAAAACTGAGGATGGAATTCAATGAAAACAGGATTATCTTGAACAAACTTACTGATACTTAGGAGATTCTTTGTGATATGAGGTACAAGAAGAAGTTTATCTAGAATAAGAGTGGAATTTGACTGTGTTGGTGAGGGAAAAGGCATAGAACCTACTGAGTTAATTAACAAACCTTGGCCAATACCCATGTACACTTGTTCTGTACCATTCAGAGATGAAGCATCAGACAAATTCGAAGCATCAGGTGTCACATGATGAGATACGCCAGAGTCAGGGTACCACCACTGATTACTGAAATTAGGATCAGAACCTGCAAGAAAAGCTTGAGGAACAGGTTGTCATGGTGATGTTGTAGCACGAGGAGGAGCATAGACATACACACTATAGGTAGGAGCACGAGGTGCCACGACATAAGGATTGAATGGAGCTCTGGGAGTGTTGAACAAGGGAGTTCCAGAATAAGTATACTTGTGGTAGCATACAGATGCGTCATGACCAGATTTGTGGCAAATTTGGCATGGAGCTTTCCCAAATCTATCACCACGTCCGGAGCGACCTCCACCATGCCAATTTCGTCTACCACAAGTTTCATAGCCATGAGTATCAGCGTTTGCAGTAACATGAATAGTACTAGTAGGGAACTCAGAACCAGATTCCACATTATCAGTGGTGGACTGTGACAGAGCTGGTGATGAAGCTGATTGAGTCAGATTCAGTGTAACAGACTCAGTTAGGGCAGACTTACGATTCTTCTCAAGGCACGATTCATAAGCAAGAAGACTTAACCCAAACACATCCGAAGAACACAAATCTTCTTTGTTGTTGATCGCTGCTACAATAGCATCGTATTCCTCCGAAAGTGCATCAAGCACTATGTCAATTAGGTTTCGGAAGGGAACAGGGTCACCGATTGAAACCAGAGCTTCTCTAATATCATGAACACGAAGAAGAAATTCCGTGATGTTGCGCGAACCTTTGGTCAGGTTACGCAGCTCAGGTCGAAGTTGTCTTGCCTTCGTAGCTAACAGAGTAGTGAAGTGACGGTGAATTTCAGTCCACACCTGCCAAGAATAGGTGCAATCAACCAGTTTAGGAAGAAGAGAATCGTAGATCCTGCTGAGAAGCCAGGTGCAGATAAGTGCATCCTGTTGTTCCCAATCGAGAAACGCCGGATTTTCGCCACCGGTAACAGGATCGGCGGCGGCGAGGTGGCGTGGAGGTACAAGCGGCGTCGTGATGAAGCGCTGAAGCTTGTGTCCTTTGATTACGCCTTCAATTTGTTGTTTCTACTGTTTGAAATTCTTCTCATCAAGCTTCACCGAGATGAGATGTGACAGTTTGACATGCGAAGAGGGAAAGCTTCCCTCAGAGTTTAAAGGAGATGTCATGGAAGCACTAGATCAAAAAAAGAGCTCTACATACCATGTTAAGATAATAGAAAGCAGAGAAATTGTAACAGAATTGAGTTTCTCTTTTTTTATCTGAAAACAATTGCAACAAAACTATATATAGGCTGAGATCTATGACCTATGACAGCTCAGCAAGTTAGATCTAACAGACTTGTCAGCTCAGCAATCTAACTAATACATAAAAACAAGAGTAACTTATAGTTAACTCAATACTATCTACCCTGAAATGACCAACAAATATCACAAGAATAAACCCAAACATAATCTTCAAGAATCTATAGTACCCAGCAGATTTGAAACTAACTAGAAAACTAAAGAATTAGGTTTGTTGTGTATCAGATCTAATGCAAAATTGGGATAAACGGGATTTCTATCTCAAAAAATTCTTATTTGGTTCATAAGAATAATAAAATGTAGTCTTCTTTGAAGGCATGAAAGATGGACTTTAATACATGTAGATTCAAATTTTTCATATTTAAATTATAGTTAAATAAATGTCTATCACGATTATATCTTAAATAAATAAATAAATAAGACCCTAAATTATTATCACAGTTGAACCATAATTAACTTACAGTCTCCATAAATTTATGATAGCTTGGAGAATAACTAGCTCAACCCAAGTGAAGTATCATAACAACCACCACCTAACCGTCAAAAAGGAATGAAAAATATCAAGACTATAGTTGAGGACAACAAAGATGAAATGAAATAAAATTCACAATTTAAGATTGTATCAAAATTTACCTGAAGCTTAGTACTACGCAAAAGACTTGTATGAACATGATCATATCATATTAAGATAAATTATATTTGAAAGAACATTCTACCATAACTATTCCTTATTGAAACTAGGTAAGGTTCAAGTTGATGTTGCGATAAGATATTCAATGTGGTTGACAGAAGAGGTACCTGCAAAAAAAAAATTAGCACTCCAACGCTCAAGTTAGTAGATGAATAAGATGAAACATAAAAAATATAAATAAAAGAATACCTGACTTTGACATGAAGTCACACTTATATAATGGAGATGGATATAACTATCTTGGATTTGTTCAGTGTGAAATGTAGACGACTCATAGTTGTAGATCAACGGTGGAGAAGGAAGGGGGTCGTGTTCTTGTAAGTTGTCCAAGAGTGAGAGTTCACTTTATTTTGCAAACTCTTACTAGATTAAACATGAAGATCGGGGAAAGTCTTAAAATAAAAACCTAAAAGAACTGAATAACATCACCAAATCATTAGCATACTCCAAAGTTAAAACCAACAAATTCCAAATCAAACTTCATTCAGAAAACTAAAAAAATCAACCTCAAAAGATAAAGATAAAAATAGTATGTTTACTGTAGGATTACGGATAGAAACAAAATTCGACTTAGTAGCATCTAAAACACTTTTATTCATATTAGAAGAAGTATTAAAAGGATGAACATTAGAATGTTCAATAGAGTCTGCTATAGGAACTGTACTTACACAGAAAGAACTAGGCTTATTACAATTGTTATTCCTATTAGTTTGCAGCTTGGAAAGAGTAGGCTTAGCAAATCTGTAGAGGCCATCAACTCCCACAGTGCCATGAAGAAGAATCTCAAAAGAATCCTGCAATTTGACATAACAAAATTGAGGATGGAATTCAAAGAAAACATGATTATCTTGTGCAAACTTATTGATACTTAGGAGATTCTTAGTGATATGAGTGGAATTTGACTGTGTTGGTGAGGGAAAAGGCATAGAACCTACTGAGTTAATTAACAAACCTTGGCCAGTACCCATGTACATTTGTTCAGTACCATTCAGAGATGAAGCATCAGACAAATTCGAAGCATCAGGTGTCACATGATGATATACGCCAGAGTCAGGGTACCACCACTGATTACTGAAATTAGGATCAGAAACTGCAAGAAAAACTTGAGGAATAGGGTGTCATGGTGGTGCTGAAGCACGAGGAGGAGCATAGCCATACACACTATAGGTAGGAGCACGAGGTGCCACAACATAAGGATTGAATGGAGCTCTGGGAGTGTTGAACAAGGGAGTTCCAGGATAAGTATACTTGTGGTAGCATACAGACACGTCATGACCAGATTTGTGGCAAATTTGGCATGGAGCTTTCCCAAATCTACCACCACGTCCGGAGCGACCTCCACCATGCCAATTTCGTCTACCACGAGTTTCATAGCCATGAGTATCAGCGTTTGCAGTAACATGAATAGTACCAGTAGGGAACTCAGAACCAGATTCCACACTATCAGTGGTGGACTGTGACAGAGCTGGTGATGAAGTTGATTGAGCCAGATTCAGTGTAGCAGACTCAATTAGGACAGACTTATGATTCTTCTCAAGGCATGATTCATGAACAAGAAGATTCGACTCAAGCACATCCGAAGAACACAAATCTTCTTTGTTGTTGATCGCTGCTGCAATAGCATCATATTCCTTCGAAAGTGCATTAAGCATTATGTCAATTAGGTTTCGGAAGGGAACAGGGTCACCGATTGAAAGCAGAGCTTCTCTAATATCACGAACACGAAGAAGAAATTATGTGATGTTGCGCGAACCTTTGGTCAGGTTGGGTAGCTCAGGTCGAAGTTATCTTGCCTTCGTAGATAGCAGAGTACTGAAGCGACGGTGAATTTCAGTCCACACCTGCCACGAATAGGTGCAATCAACAAATTTAGGAAGAAGAGAATCGTAGATCGTGCTGAGAAGCTAGGTACAGATAAGTGCATCCTGTTGTTCCCAATCGAGAAACGTTGGATTTTCGCCAACTGTAACAGGATCGGCGCCAGCAAGGAGGCGTGGAGGTACAAGCGGCGGCGTGACGAAGCGCTGAAGCTTTTGTCCTTTGATTACGCGTTCAATTTGTTGTTTCTACTGTTTGAAATTCTTCTCATCAAGCTTCACTGAGATGAGATGTGACAGTTTGACATACAAAGAGGGAAAGCTTCCCTCAGAGTTTAAAGGAGATGCCATGGAAGCGCTAGATCGAAAAAAGAGCTCTACATACCATGTTAAGATAATAATAGAAAGCAGACAAATTGTAACATAATTGAGTTTCTATTTTTTGATCTAAAAACAGTTGCAACAAAACTATATATAGGCTGAGATCTATGATCTATGACAGCTCAACAAGTTAGATCTAACAGACTTGCCAGCTCAGCAATCTAATTAATACAGAAAAACAAGAGTAACCTATAGTTATCTCTAATACTATCTACCCTGAAATGACCAACAAATATCACAAGAATTAATCCAAACATAATCTTCAAGAATCTAGAGTACCCAGCAGATTTGAAACTAACTAGAAAACCAAAGAATTAGGTTTGCTGTGTATCAGATCTAATGAAAATTGGGATAAACAGGATTTCTATCTCAAAAAATTCTTATTTGGTACATAAAAATAATAAAATGTAGTCTTCTTTGAAGGCGTGAAAGATGGACTTTAATACATGTAAATTCAAATTTTTCATATTTAAATTATAGTTAAATAAATGTCTATCATGATTATATCTTAAATAAATAAATAAATAAGACCCTAAATTATTATCACAGTTGAACCATAATTAACTTACAGTCTCCATAAATTTATGATAGCTTGGAGAATAACTAGCTCAACCCAAGTGAAGTATCATAACAACCACCACCTAACCGTCAAAAAGGAATGAAAAATATCAAGACTATAGTTGAGGACAACAAAGATGAAATGAAATAAAATTCACAATTTAAGATTGTATCAAAATTTACCTGAAGCTTAGTACTACGCAAAAGACTTGTATGAACATGATCATATCATATTAAGATAAATTATATTTGAAAGAACATTCTACCATAACTATTCCTTATTGAAACTAGGTAAGGTTCAAGTTGATGTTGCGATAAGATATTCAATGTGGTGAACAGAAGAGGTACCTGCAAAAAAAAATTAGCACTCCAACGCTCAAGTTAGTAGATGAATAAGATGAAACATAAAAAATATAAATAAAAGAATACTTGACTTTGACATGAAGTCACACTTATATAATGGAGATGGATATAACTATCTTTGATTTGTTCAGTGTGAAATATAGACGACTTATAGTTGTAGATCAACGGTTGAGAAGGAAGGGGGTCGTGTTCTTGTAAGTTGTCCAAGAGTGAGAGTTCACTTTATTTTGCAAACTCTTACTAGATTAAAGATGAAGATCGGGGCAAGTCTTAAAATAAAAACCTAAAAGAACTGAATAAACTCACCAAATCATTAGCATACTCCAAAGTTAAAACCAACAAATTCCAAATCAAACTTCATTCAGAAAACTAAAAAAATCAACCTCAAAGGATAAAGATAAAAATAGTATGTTTATTGTAGGATTAGGGATAGAAACAAAATTCGACTTAGTAGCATCTAAAACACTTTTATTCATATTAGAAGAAGTATTAAAAGGATGAACATTAGAATGTTCAATAGAGTTTTCTATAGGAACTGTCCTTGCGCAGAAAGAACTAGGCTTATTACAATTGCTATTACTATTAGTTTGCAGCTTGGAAAGAGTAGGATTAGCAAATCTGTAGAGGCCATCAACTCCCACAGTGCCATGAAGAAGAATCTCAAAAGAATCCTGCAATTTGACCGAACAAAACTGAGGATGGAATTCAATGAAAACAGGATTATCTTGAACAAACTTACTGATACTTAGGAGATTCTTTGTGATATGAGGTACAAGAAGAAGTTTATCTAGAATAAGAGTGGAATTTGACTGTGTTGGTGAGGGAAAAGGCATAGAACCTACTGAGTTAATTAACAAACCTTGGCCAATACCCATGTACACTTGTTCTGTACCATTCAGAGATGAAGCATCAGACAAATTCGAAGCATCAGGTGTCACATGATGAGATACGCCAGAGTCAGGGTACCACCACTGATTACTGAAATTAGGATCAGAACCTGCAAGAAAAGCTTGAGGAACAGGTTGTCATGGTGATGTTGTAGCACGAGGAGGAGCATAGACATACACACTATAGGTAGGAGCACGAGGTGCCACGACATAAGGATTGAATGGAGCTCTGGGAGTGTTGAACAAGGGAGTTCCAGAATAAGTATACTTGTGGTAGCATACAGATGCGTCATGACCAGATTTGTGGCAAATTTGGCATGGAGCTTTCCCAAATCTATCACCACGTCCGGAGCGACCTCCACCATGCCAATTTCGTCTACCACAAGTTTCATAGCCATGAGTATCAGCGTTTGCAGTAACATGAATAGTACTAGTAGGGAACTCAGAACCAGATTCCACATTATCAGTGGTGGACTGTGACAGAGCTGGTGATGAAGCTGATTGAGTCAGATTCAGTGTAACAGACTCAGTTAGGGCAGACTTACGATTCTTCTCAAGGCACGATTCATAAGCAAGAAGACTTAACCCAAACACATCCGAAGAACACAAATCTTCTTTGTTGTTGATCGCTGCTACAATAGCATCGTATTCCTCCGAAAGTGCATCAAGCACTATGTCAATTAGGTTTCGGAAGGGAACAGGGTCACCGATTGAAACCAGAGCTTCTCTAATATCATGAACACGAAGAAGAAATTTCGTGATGTTGCGCGAACCTTTGGTCAGGTTACGCAGCTCAGGTCGAAGTTGTCTTGCCTTCGTAGCTAACAGAGTAGTGAAGTGACGGTGAATTTCAGTCCACACCTGCCAAGAATAGGTGCAATCAACCAGTTTAGGAAGAAGAGAATCGTAGATCCTGCTGAGAAGCCAGGTGCAGATAAGTGCATCCTGTTGTTCCCAATCGAGAAACGCCGGATTTTCGCCACCGGTAACAGGATCGGCGGCGGCGAGGTGGCGTGGAGGTACAAGCGGCGTCGTGATGAAGCGCTGAAGCTTGTGTCCTTTGATTACGCCTTCAATTTGTTGTTTCTACTGTTTGAAATTCTTCTCATCAAGCTTCACCGAGATGAGATGTGACAGTTTGACATGCGAAGAGGGAAAGCTTCCCTCAGAGTTTAAAGGAGATGTCATGGAAGCACTAGATCAAAAAAAGAGCTCTACATACCATGTTAAGATAATAGAAAGCAGAGAAATTGTAACAGAATTGAGTTTCTCTTTTTTTATCTGAAAACAATTGCAACAAAACTATATATAGGCTGAGATCTATGACCTATGACAGCTCAGCAAGTTAGATCTAACAGACTTGTCAGCTCAGCAATCTAACTAATACATAAAAACAAGAGTAACTTATAGTTAACTCAATACTATCTACCCTGAAATGACCAACAAATATCACAAGAATAAACCCAAACATAATCTTCAAGAATCTATAGTACCCAGCAGATTTGAAACTAACTAGAAAACTAAAGAATTAGGTTTGTTGTGTATCAGATCTAATGCAAAATTGGGATAAACGGGATTTCTATCTCAAAAAATTCTTATTTGGTTCATAAGAATAATAAAATGTAGTCTTCTTTGAAGGCATGAAAGATGGACTTTAATACATGTAGATTCAAATTTTTCATATTTAAATTATAGTTAAATAAATGTCTATCACGATTATATCTTAAATAAATAAATAAATAAGACCCTAAATTATTATCACAGTTGAACCATAATTAACTTACAGTCTCCATAAATTTATGATAGCTTGGAGAATAACTAGCTCAACCCAAGTGAAGTATCATAACAACCACCACCTAACCGTCAAAAAGGAATGAAAAATATCAAGACTATAGTTGAGGACAACAAAGATGAAATGAAATAAAATTCACAATTTAAGATTGTATCAAAATTTACCTGAAGCTTAGTACTACGCAAAAGACTTGTATGAACATGATCATATCATATTAAGATAAATTATATTTGAAAGAACATTCTACCATAACTATTCCTTATTGAAACTAGGTAAGGTTCAAGTTGATGTTGCGATAAGATATTCAATGTGGTTGACAGAAGAGGTACCTGCAAAAAAAAAATTAGCACTCCAACGCTCAAGTTAGTAGATGAATAAGATGAAACATAAAAAATATAAATAAAAGAATACCTGACTTTGACATGAAGTCACACTTATATAATGGAGATGGATATAACTATCTTGGATTTGTTCAGTGTGAAATGTAGACGACTCATAGTTGTAGATCAACGGTGGAGAAGGAAGGGGGTCGTGTTCTTGTAAGTTGTCCAAGAGTGAGAGTTCACTTTATTTTGCAAACTCTTACTAGATTAAACATGAAGATCGGGGAAAGTCTTAAAATAAAAACCTAAAAGAACTGAATAACATCACCAAATCATTAGCATACTCCAAAGTTAAAACCAACAAATTCCAAATCAAACTTCATTCAGAAAACTAAAAAAATCAACCTCAAAAGATAAAGATAAAAATAGTATGTTTACTGTAGGATTACGGATAGAAACAAAATTCGACTTAGTAGCATCTAAAACACTTTTATTCATATTAGAAGAAGTATTAAAAGGATGAACATTAGAATGTTCAATAGAGTCTGCTATAGGAACTGTACTTACACAGAAAGAACTAGGCTTATTACAATTGTTATTCCTATTAGTTTGCAGCTTGGAAAGAGTAGGCTTAGCAAATCTGTAGAGGCCATCAACTCCCACAGTGCCATGAAGAAGAATCTCAAAAGAATCCTGCAATTTGACATAACAAAATTGAGGATGGAATTCAAAGAAAACATGATTATCTTGTGCAAACTTATTGATACTTAGGAGATTCTTAGTGATATGAGTGGAATTTGACTGTGTTGGTGAGGGAAAAGGCATAGAACCTACTGAGTTAATTAACAAACCTTGGCCAGTACCCATGTACATTTGTTCAGTACCATTCAGAGATGAAGCATCAGACAAATTCGAAGCATCAGGTGTCACATGATGATATACGCCAGAGTCAGGGTACCACCACTGATTACTGAAATTAGGATCAGAAACTGCAAGAAAAACTTGAGGAATAGGGTGTCATGGTGGTGCTGAAGCACGAGGAGGAGCATAGCCATACACACTATAGGTAGGAGCACGAGGTGCCACAACATAAGGATTGAATGGAGCTCTGGGAGTGTTGAACAAGGGAGTTCCAGGATAAGTATACTTGTGGTAGCATACAGACACGTCATGACCAGATTTGTGGCAAATTTGGCATGGAGCTTTCCCAAATCTACCACCACGTCCGGAGCGACCTCCACCATGCCAATTTCGTCTACCACGAGTTTCATAGCCATGAGTATCAGCGTTTGCAGTAACATGAATAGTACCAGTAGGGAACTCAGAACCAGATTCCACACTATCAGTGGTGGACTGTGACAGAGCTGGTGATGAAGTTGATTGAGCCAGATTCAGTGTAGCAGACTCAATTAGGACAGACTTACGATTCTTCTCAAGGCATGATTCATGAACAAGAAGATTCGACTCAAGCACATCCGAAGAACACAAATCTTCTTTGTTGTTGATCGCTGCTGCAATAGCATCATATTCCTTCGAAAGTGCATTAAGCATTATGTCAATTAGGTTTCGGAAGGGAACAGGGTCACCGATTGAAAGCAGAGCTTCTCTAATATCACGAACACGAAGAAGAAATTATGTGATGTTGCGCGAACCTTTGGTCAGGTTGGGTAGCTCAGGTCGAAGTTATCTTGCCTTCGTAGATAGCAGAGTACTGAAGCGACGGTGAATTTCAGTCCACACCTGCCACGAATAGGTGCAATCAACAAATTTAGGAAGAAGAGAATCGTAGATCGTGCTGAGAAGCTAGGTACAGATAAGTGCATCCTGTTGTTCCCAATCGAGAAACGTTGGATTTTCGCCAACTGTAACAGGATCGGCGCCAGCAAGGAGGCGTGGAGGTACAAGCGGCGGCGTGACGAAGCGCTGAAGCTTTTGTCCTTTGATTACGCGTTCAATTTGTTGTTTCTACTGTTTGAAATTCTTCTCATCAAGCTTCACTGAGATGAGATGTGACAGTTTGACATACAAAGAGGGAAAGCTTCCCTCAGAGTTTAAAGGAGATGCCATGGAAGCGCTAGATCGAAAAAAGAGCTCTACATACCATGTTAAGATAATAATAGAAAGCAGACAAATTGTAACATAATTGAGTTTCTATTTTTTGATCTAAAAACAGTTGCAACAAAACTATATATAGGCTGAGATCTATGATCTATGACAGCTCAACAAGTTAGATCTAACAGACTTGCCAGCTCAGCAATCTAATTAATACAGAAAAACAAGAGTAACCTATAGTTATCTCTAATACTATCTACCCTGAAATGACCAACAAATATCACAAGAATTAATCCAAACATAATCTTCAAGAATCTAGAGTACCCAGCAGATTTGAAACTAACTAGAAAACCAAAGAATTAGGTTTGCTGTGTATCAGATCTAATGAAAATTGGGATAAACAGGATTTCTATCTCAAAAAATTCTTATTTGGTACATAAAAATAATAAAATGTAGTCTTCTTTGAAGGCGTGAAAGATGGACTTTAATACATGTAAATTCAAATTTTTCATATTTAAATTATAGTTAAATAAATGTCTATCATGATTATATCTTAAATAAATAAATAAATAAGACCCTAAATTATTATCACAGTTGAACCATAATTAACTTACAGTCTCCATAAATTTATGATAGCTTGGAGAATAACTAGCTCAACCCAAGTGAAGTATCATAACAACCACCACCTAACCGTCAAAAAGGAATGAAAAATATCAAGACTATAGTTGAGGACAACAAAGATGAAATGAAATAAAATTCACAATTTAAGATTGTATCAAAATTTACCTGAAGCTTAGTACTACGCAAAAGACTTGTATGAACATGATCATATCATATTAAGATAAATTATATTTGAAAGAACATTCTACCATAACTATTCCTTATTGAAACTAGGTAAGGTTCAAGTTGATGTTGCGATAAGATATTCAATGTGGTGAACAGAAGAGGTACCTGCAAAAAAAAATTAGCACTCCAACGCTCAAGTTAGTAGATGAATAAGATGAAACATAAAAAATATAAATAAAAGAATACCTGACTTTGACATGAAGTCACACTTATATAATGGAGATGGATATAACTATCTTTGATTTGTTCAGTGTGAAATATAGACGACTTATAGTTGTAGATCAACGGTTGAGAAGGAAGGGGGTCGTGTTCTTGTAAGTTGTCCAAGAGTGAGAGTTCACTTTATTTTGCAAACTCTTACTAGATTAAAGATGAAGATCGGGGCAAGTCTTAAAATAAAAACCTAAAAGAACTGAATAAACTCACCAAATCATTAGCATACTCCAAAGTTAAAACCAACAAATTCCAAATCAAACTTCATTCAGAAAACTAAAAAAATCAACCTCAAAGGATAAAGATAAAAATAGTATGTTTATTGTAGGATTAGGGATAGAAACAAAATTCGACTTAGTAGCATCTAAAACACTTTTATTCATATTAGAAGAAGTATTAAAAGGATGAACATTAGAATGTTCAATAGAGTTTTCTATAGGAACTGTCCTTGCGCAGAAAGAACTAGGCTTATTACAATTGCTATTACTATTAGTTTGCAGCTTGGAAAGAGTAGGATTAGCAAATCTGTAGAGGCCATCAACTCCCACAGTGCCATGAAGAAGAATCTCAAAAGAATCCTGCAATTTGACCGAACAAAACTGAGGATGGAATTCAATGAAAACAGGATTATCTTGAACAAACTTACTGATACTTAGGAGATTCTTTGTGATATGAGGTACAAGAAGAAGTTTATCTAGAATAAGAGTGGAATTTGACTGTGTTGGTGAGGGAAAAGGCATAGAACCTACTGAGTTAATTAACAAACCTTGGCCAATACCCATGTACACTTGTTCTGTACCATTCAGAGATGAAGCATCAGACAAATTCGAAGCATCAGGTGTCACATGATGAGATACGCCAGAGTCAGGGTACCACCACTGATTACTGAAATTAGGATCAGAACCTGCAAGAAAAGCTTGAGGAACAAGTTGTCATGGTGATGTTGTAGCACGAGGAGGAGCATAGACATACACACTATAGGTAGGAGCACGAGGTGCCACGACATAAGGATTGAATGGAGCTCTGGGAGTGTTGAACAAGGGAGTTCCAGAATAAGTATACTTGTGGTAGCATACAGATGCGTCATGACCAGATTTGTGGCAAATTTGGCATGGAGCTTTCCCAAATCTATCACCACGTCCGGAGCGACCTCCACCATGCCAATTTCGTCTACCACAAGTTTCATAGCCATGAGTATCAGCGTTTGCAGTAACATGAATAGTACTAGTAGGGAACTCAGAACCAGATTCCACATTATCAGTGGTGGACTGTGACAGAGCTGGTGATGAAGCTGATTGAGTCAGATTCAGTGTAACAGACTCAGTTAGGGCAGACTTACGATTCTTCTCAAGGCACGATTCATAAGCAAGAAGACTTAACCCAAACACATCTGAAGAACACAAATCTTCTTTGTTGTTGATCGCTGCTACAATAGCATCGTATTCCTCCGAAAGTGCATCAAGCACTATGTCAATTAGGTTTCGGAAGGGAACAGGGTCACCGATTGAAACCAGAGCTTCTCTAATATCATGAACACGAAGAAGAAATTCCGTGATGTTGCGCGAACCTTTGGTCAGGTTACGCAGCTCAGGTCGAAGTTGTCTTGCCTTCGTAGCTAGCAGAGTAGTGAAGTGACGGTGAATTTCAGTCCACACCTGCCAAGAATAGGTGCAATCAACCAGTTCAGGAAGAAGAGAATCGTTGATCGTGCTGAGAAGCCAGGTGCAGATAAGTGCATCCTGTTGTTCCCAATCGAGAAACGCCGGATTTTCGCCACCGGTAACAGGATCGGCGGCGGCGAGGTGGCGTGGAGGTACAAGCGGCGTCGTGATGAAGCGCTGAAGCTTGTGTCCTTTGATTACGCCTTCAATTTGTTGTTTCTACTGTTTGAAATTCTTCTCATCAAGCTTCACCGAGATGAGATGTGACAGTTTGACATGCGAAGAGGGAAAGCTTCCCTCAGAGTTTAAAGGAGATGTCATGGAAGCACTAGATCAAAAAAAGAGCTCTACATACCATGTTAAGATAATAGAAAGCAGAGAAATTGTAACAGAATTGAGTTTCTCTTTTTTTATCTGAAAACAATTGCAACAAAACTATATATAGGCTGAGATCTATGACCTATGACAGCTCAGCAAGTTAGATCTAACAGACTTGTCAGCTCAGCAATCTAACTAATACATAAAAACAAGAGTAACCTATAGTTAACTCAATACTATCTACCCTGAAATGACCAACAAATATCACAAGAATAAACCCAAACATAATCTTCAAGAATCTATAGTACCCAGCAGATTTGAAACTAACTAGAAAACTAAAGAATTAGGTTTGTTGTGTATCAGATCTAATGCAAAATTGGGATAAACGGGATTTCTATCTCAAAAAATTCTTATTTGGTTCATAAGAATAATAAAATGTAGTCTTCTTTGAAGGCATGAAAGATGGACTTTAATACATGTAGATTCAAATTTTTCATATTTAAATTATAGTTAAATAAATGTCTATCATGATTATATCTTAAATAAATAAATAAATAAGACCCTAAATTATTATCACAGTTGAACCATAATTAACTTACAGTCTCCATAAATTTATGATAGCTTGGAGAATAACTAGCTCAACCCAAGTGAAGTATCATAACAACCACCACCTAACCGTCAAAAAGGAATGAAAAATATCAAGACTATAGTTGAGGACAACAAAGATGAAATGAAATAAAATTCACAATTTAAGATTGTATCAAAATTTACCTGAAGCTTAGTACTACGCAAAAGACTTGTATGAACATGATCATATCATATTAAGATAAATTATATTTGAAAGAACATTCTACCATAACTATTCCTTATTGAAACTAGGTAAGGTTCAAGTTGATGTTGCGATAAGATATTCAATGTGGTTGACAGAAGAGGTACCTGCAAAAAAAAAATTAGCACTCCAACGCTCAAGTTAGTAGATGAATAAGATGAAACATAAAAAATATAAATAAAAGAATACCTGACTTTGACATGAAGTCACACTTATATAATGGAGATGGATATAACTATCTTGGATTTGTTCAGTGTGAAATGTAGACGACTCATAGTTGTAGATCAACGGTGGAGAAGGAAGGGGGTCGTGTTCTTGTAAGTTGTCCAAGAGTGAGAGTTCACTTTATTTTGCAAACTCTTACTAGATTAAACATGAAGATCGGGGAAAGTCTTAAAATAAAAACCTAAAAGAACTGAATAACATCACCAAATCATTAGCATACTCCAAAGTTAAAACCAACAAATTTCAAATCAAACTTCATTCAGAAAACTAAAAAACTCAACCTCAAAAGATAAAGATAAAAATAGTATGTTTACTGTAGGATTACGGATAGAAACAAAATTCGACTTAGTAGCATCTAAAACACTTTTATTCATATTAGAAGAAGTATTAAAAGGATGAACATTAGAATGTTCAATAGAGTCTGCTATAGGAACTGTACTTACACAGAAAGAACTAGGCTTATTACAATTGTTATTTCTATTAGTTTGCAGCTTGGAAAGAGTAGGCTTAGCAAATCTGTAGAGGCCATCAACTCCCACAGTGCCATGAAGAAGAATTTCAAAAGAATCCTGCAATTTGACATAACAAAATTGAGGATGGAATTCAAAGAAAACATGATTATCTTGTGCAAACTTATTGATACTTAGGAGATTCTTAGTGATATGAGTGGAATTTGACTGTGTTGGTGAGGGAAAAGGCATAGAACCTACTGAGTTAATTAACAAACCTTGGCCAGTACCCATGTACATTTGTTCAGTACCATTCAGAGATGAAGCATCAGACAAATTCGAAGCATCAGGTGTCACATGATGAGATACGCCAGAGTCAGGGTACCACCACTGATTACTGAAATTAGGATCAGAAACTGCAAGAAAAACTTGAGGAATAGGGTGTCATGGTGGTGCTGAAGCACGAGGAGGAGCATGGCCATACACACTATAGGTAGGAGCACGAGGTGCCACAACATAAGGATTGAATGGAGCTCTGGGAGTGTTGAACAAGGGAGTTCCAGGATAAGTATACTTGTGGTAGCATACAGACACGTCATGACCAGATTTGTGGCAAATTTGGCATGGAGCTTTCCCAAATCTACCACCACGTCCGGAGCGACCTCCACCATGCCAATTTCGTCTACCACGAGTTTCATAGCCATGAGTATCAGCGTTTGCAGTAACATGAATAGTACCAGTAGGGAACTCATAACCAGATTCCACACTATCAGTGGTGGACTGTGACAGAGCTGGTGATGAAGTTGATTGAGCCAGATTCAGTGTAGCAGACTCAATTAGGACAGACTTACGATTCTTCTCAAGGCATGATTCATGAACAAGAAGATTCGACTCAAGCACATCCGAAGAACACAAATCTTCTTTGTTGTTGATCGCTGCTGCAATAGCATCATATTCCTTCGAAAGTGCATTAAGCATTATGTCAATTAGGTTTCGGAAGGGAACAGGGTCACCGATTGAAAGCAGAGCTTCTCTAATATCACGAACACGAAGAAGAAATTATGTGATGTTGCGCGAACCTTTGGTCAGGTTGGGTAGCTCAGGTCGAAGTTGTCTTGCCTTCGTAGATAGCAGAGTACTGAAGCGACGGTGAATTTCAGTTCACACCTGCCACGAATAGGTGCAATCAACAAATTTAGGAAGAAGAGAATCGTAGATCGTGCTGAGAAGCTAGGTACAGATAAGTGCATCCTGTTGTTCCCAATCGAGAAACGTTGGATTTTCGCCAACTGTAACAGGATCGGCGCCAGCAAGGAGGCGTGGAGGTACAAGCGGCGGCGTGACGAAGCGCTGAAGCTTTTGTCCTTTGATTATGCGTTCAATTTGTTGTTTCTACTGTTTGAAATTCTTCTCATCAAGCTTCACTGAGATGAGATGTGACAGTTTGACATACGAAGAGGGAAAGCTTCCCTCAGAGTTTAAAGGAGATGCCATGGAAGCGCTAGATCGAAAAAAGAGCTCTACATACCATGTTAAGATAATAATAGAAAGCAGACAAATTGTAACATAATTGAGTTTCTATTTTTTGATCTAAAAACAGTTGCAACAAAACTATATATAGGCTGAGATCTATGATCTATGACAGCTCAACAAGTTAGATCTAACAGACTTGCCAGCTCAGCAATCTAATTAATACAGAAAAACAAGAGTAACCTATAGTTATCTCTAATACTATCTACCCTGAAATGACCAACAAATATCACAAGAATTAATCCAAACATAATCTTCAAGAATCTAGAGTACCCAGCAGATTTGAAACTAACTAGAAAACCAAAGAATTAGGTTTGCTGTGTATCAGATCTAATGAAAATTGGGATAAACAGGATTTCTATCTCAAAAAATTCTTATTTGGTACATAAAAATAATAAAATGTAGTCTTCTTTGAAGGCGTGAAAGATGGACTTTAATACATGTAAATTCAAATTTTTCATATTTAAATTATAGTTAAATAAATGTCTATCATGATTATATCTTAAATAAATAAATAAATAAGACCCTAAATTATTATCACAGTTGAACCATAATTAACTTACAGTCTCCATAAATTTATGATAGCTTGGAGAATAACTAGCTCAACCCAAGTGAAGTATCATAACAACCACCACCTAACCGTCAAAAAGGAATGAAAAATATCAAGACTATAGTTGAGGACAACAAAGATGAAATGAAATAAAATTCACAATTTAAGATTGTATCAAAATTTACCTGAAGCTTAGTACTACACAAAAGACTTGTATGAACATGATCATATCATATTAAGATAAATTATATTTGAAAGAACATTCTACCATAACTATTCCTTATTGAAACTAGGTAAGGTTCAAGTTGATGTTGCGATAAGATATTCAATGTGGTGAACAGAAGAGGTACCTGCAAAAAAAAATTAGCACTCCAACGCTCAAGTTAGTAGATGAATAAGATGAAACATAAAAAATATAAATAAAAGAATACCTGACTTTGACATGAAGTCACACTTATATAATGGAGATGGATATAACTATCTTTGATTTGTTCAGTGTGAAATATAGACGACTTATAGTTGTAGATCAACGGTTGAGAAGGAAGGGGGTCGTGTTCTTGTAAGTTGTCCAAGAGTGAGAGTTCACTTTATTTTGCAAACTCTTACTAGATTAAAGATGAAGATCGGGGCAAGTCTTAAAATAAAAACCTAAAAGAACTGAATAAACTCACCAAATCATTAGCATACTCCAAAGTTAAAACCAACAAATTCCAAATCAAACTTCATTCAGAAAACTAAAAAAATCAACCTCAAAGGATAAAGATAAAAATAGTATGTTTATTGTAGGATTAGGGATAGAAACAAAATTCGACTTAGTAGCATCTAAAACACTTTTATTCATATTAGAAGAAGTATTAAAAGGATGAACATTAGAATGTTCAATAGAGTTTGCTATAGGAACTGTCCTTGCGCAGTAAGAACTAGGCTTATTACAATTGCTATTACTATTAGTTTGCAGCTTGGAAAGAGTAGGATTAGCAAATCTGTAGAGGCCATCAACTCCCACAGTGCCATGAAGAAGAATCTCAAAAGAATCCTGCAATTTGACCGAACAAAACTGAGGATGGAATTCAATGAAAACAGGATTATCTTGAACAAACTTACTGATACTTAGGAGATTCTTTGTGATATGAGGTACAAGAAGAAGTTTATCTAGAATAAGAGTGGAATTTGACTGTGTTGGTGAGGGAAAAGGCATAGAACCTACTGAGTTAATTAACAAACCTTGGCCATTACCCATGTACACTTGTTCTGTACCATTCAGAGATGAAGCATCAGACAAATTCGAAGCATCAGGTGTCACATGATGAGATACGCCAGAGTCAGGGTACCACCACTGATTACTGAAATTAGGATCAGAACCTGCAAGAAAAGCTTGAGGAACAGGTTGTCATGGTGATGTTGTAGCACGAGGAGGAGCATAGACATACACACTATAGGTAGGAGCACGAGGTGCCACGACATAAGGATTGAATGGAGCTCTGGGAGTGTTGAACAAGGGAGTTCCAGAATAAGTATACTTGTGGTAGCATACAGATGCGTCATGACCAGATTTGTGGCAAATTTGGCATGGAGCTTTCCCAAATCTACCACCACGTCCAGAGCGACCTCCACCATGCCAATTTCGTCTACCACAAGTTTCATAGCCATGAGTATCAGCGTTTGCAGTAACATGAATAGTACTAGTAGGGAACTCAGAACCAGATTCCACATTATACGTGGTGGACTGTGACAGAGCTGGTGATGAAGCTGATTGAGTCAGATTCAGTGTAACAGACTCAGTTAGGGCAGACTTACGATTCTTCTCAAGGCACGATTCATAAGCAAGAAGACTTAACTCAAACACATCCGAAGAACACAAATCTTCTTTGTTGTTGATCGCTGCTACAATAGCATCGTATTCCTCCAAAAGTGCATCAAGCATTATGTCAATTAGGTTTCGGAAGGGAACAGGGTCACCGATTGAAACCAGAGCTTCTCTAATATCATGAACACGAAGAAGAAATTCCGTGATGTTGCGCGAACCTTTGGTCAGGTTACGCAGCTCAGGTCGAAGTTGTCTTGCCTTCGTAGCTAGCAGAGTAGTGAAGTGACGGTGAATTTCAGTCCACACCTGCCAAGAATAGGTGCAATCAACCAGTTCAGGAAGAAGAGAATCGTTGATCGTGCTGAGAAGCCAGGTGCAGATAAGTGCATCCTGTTGTTCCCAATCGAGAAACGCCGGATTTTCGCCACCGGTAACAGGATCGGCGGCGGCGAGGTGGCGTGGAGGTACAAGCGGCGTCGTGATGAAGCGCTGAAGCTTGTGTCCTTTGATTACGCCTTCAATTTGTTGTTTCTACTGTTTGAAATTCTTCTCATCAAGCTTCACCGAGATGAGATGTGACAGTTTGACATGCAAAGAGGGAAAGCTTCCCTCAGAGTTTAAAGGAGATGTCATGGAAGCACTAGATCAAAAAAAGAGCTATGCATACCATGTTAAGATAATAGAAAGCAGAGAAATTGTAACAGAATTGAGTTTCTATTTTTTTATCTGAAAACAGTTGCAACAAAACTATATATAGGCTGAGATCTATGATCTATGACAGCTCAGCAAGTTAGATCTAACAGACTTGTCAGCTCAGCAATCTAACTAATACATAAAAACAAGAGTAACCTATAGTTATCTCAATACTATCTACCCTGAAATGACCAACAAATATCACAAGAATAAACCCAAACAAAATCTTCAAGAATCTAGAGTACCCAGCAGATTTGAAACTAACTAGAAAACTAAAGAATTAGGTTTGTTGTGTATCAGATCTAATGCAAAATTGGGATAAACGGGATTTCTATCTCAAAAAATTCTTATTTGGTTCATAAGAATAATAAAATGTAGTCTTCTTTGAAGGCATGAAAGATGGACTTTAATACATGTAGATTCAAATTTTTCATATTTAAATTATAGTTAAATAAATATCTATCATGATTATATCTTAAATAAATAAATAAATAAGACCCTAAATTATTATCACAGTTGAACCATAATTAACTTACAGTCTCCATAAATTTATGATAGCTTGGAGAATAACTAGCTCAACCCAAGTGAAGTATCATAACAACCACCACCTAACCGTCAAAAAGGAATGAAAAATATCAAGACTATAGTTGAGGACAACAAAGATGAAATGAAATAAAATTCACAATTTAAGATTGTATCAAAATTTACCTGAAGCTTAGTACTACGCAAAAGACTTGTATGAACATGATCATATCATATTAAGATAAATTATATTTGAAAGAACATTCTACCATAACTATTCCTTATTGAAACTAGGTAAGGTTCAAGTTGATGTTGCGATAAGATATTCAATGTGGTGAACAGAAGAGGTACCTGCAACAACAAAAATTAGCACTCCAACGCTCAAGTTAGTAGATGAATAAGATGAAACATAAAAAATATAAATAAAAGAATACCTGACTTTGACATGAAGTCACACTTATATAATGGAGATGGATATAACTATCTTTGATTTGTTCAGTGTGAAATGTAGACGACTTATAGTTGTAGATCAACGGTTGAGAAGGAAGGGGGTCGTGTTCTTGTAAGTTGTCCAAGAGTGAGAGTTCACTTTATTTTGCAAACTCTTACTAGATTAAACATGAAGATCGGGGCAAGTCTTAAAATAAAAACCTAAAAGAACTGAATAACATCACCAAATCATTAGCATACTCCAAAGTTAAAACCAACAAATTCCAAATCAAACTTCATTCAGAAAACTAAAAAAATCAACCTCAAAAGATAAAGATAAAAATAGTATGTTTACTGTAGGATTACGGATAGAAACAAAATTCGACTTAGTAGCATCTAAAACACTTTTATTCATATTAGAAGAAGTATTAAAAGGATGAACATTAGAATGTTCAATAGAGTTTGCTATAGGAACTGTACTTGCACAGAAAGAACTAGGCTTATTACAATTGCTATTACTATTAGTTTGCAGCTTGGAAAGAGTAGGATTAGCAAATCTGTAGAGGCCATCAACTCCCACAGTGCCATGAAGAAGAATCTCAAAAGAATCATGCAATTTGACAGAACAAAACTGAGGATGGAATTCAATGAAAACAGGATTATCTTGAGCAAACTTACTGATACTTAGGAGATTCTTACTGATATGAGGTACAAGAAGAAGTTTATCTAGAATAAGAGTGGCATTTGACTGTGTTAGTGAGGGAAAAGGCATAGAACCTACCGAGTTAATTAACAAACCTTGGCCATTACCCATGTACACTTGTTCAGTACCATTCAGAGATAAAGCATCAGACAAATTCGAAGCATCAGGTGTCACATGATGAGATAAGCCAGAGTCAGGGTACCACCACTGAATACTGAAATTAGGATCAGAACCTGCAAGAAAAGCTTGATGAACAGGTTGTCATGGTGGTGCTATAGCACGAGGAGGAGCTTAGCCATACACACTATAGGTAGGAGCACGAGGTGCCACGACATAAGGATTGAATGGAGCTCTGGGAGTGTTGAACAAGGGAGTTCCAGAATAAGTATACATGTGGTAGCATACAGACACGTCATGACCAGATTTGTGGCAAATTTGGCATGGAGCTTTCCCAAATCTACCACCATGTCCGGAGCGACCTCCACCATGCCAATTTCGTCTACCACAAGTTTCATAGCCATGAGTATCAGCGTTTGCAGTAACATGAATAGTACTAGTAGGGAACTCAGAACCAGATTCCACATTATCAGTGGTGGACTGTGACAGAGCTTGTGATGAAGCTGATTGAGTCAGATTCAGTGTAACAGACTTAGTTAGGGCAGACTTACGATTCTTCTCAAGGCACGATTCATAAGCAAGAAGACTTAACTCAAACACATCCGAAGAACACAAATCTTCTTTGTTGTTGATCGCTGCTACAATAGAATCGTATTCCTCCGAATCTGCATCAAGCACTATGTCAATTAGGTTTCGAAAGGGAACAGGGTCACCGATTGAAACCAGAGCTTCTCTAATATCATGAACACGAAGAAGAAATTCCGTGATGTTGCGCAAACCTTTGGTCAGGTTACGCAGCTCAGGTCGAAGTTGTCTTGCCTTCGTAGCTAACAGAGTAGTGAAGTGACGGTGAATTTCAGTCCACACCTGCCAAGAATAGGTGCAATCAACCAGTTCAGGAAGAAGAGAATTGTAGATCCTGCTGAGAAGCCAGGTGCAGATAAGTGCATCCTATTGTTCCCAATCGAGAAACGTCGAATTTTCGCCACCGATAACAGGATCGGCGGCGGCGAGGTGGCTTGGAGGTACAAGCGGCGTCGTGATGAAGCGCTGAAGCTTGTGTCCTTTGATTACGCCTTCAATTAGTTGTTTCTACTGTTTGAAATTCTTCTCATCAAGCTTCACCGAGATGAGATGTGACAGTTTGACATGCGAAGAGGGAAAGCTTCCCTCAGAGTTTAAAGGAGATGTCATGGAAGCACTAGATCAAAAAAAGAGCTCTGCATACCATGTTAAGATAATAGAAAGCAGAGAAATTGTAACAGAATTGAGTTTCTATTTTTTTATCTGAAAACAGTTGCAACAAAACTATATATAGGCTGAGATCTATGATCTATGACAGCTCAGCAAGTTAGATCTAACAGAATTTCCAGCTCAGCAATCTAACTAATACAGAAAAACAAGAGTAACCTATAGTTATCTCAATACTATCTACCCTGAAATGACCAACAAATATCACAAGAATAAACCCAAACATAATCTTCAAGAATCTAGAGTACCCAGCAGATTTGAAACTAACTAGAAAACTAAAGAATTAGGTTTGTTGTGTATCAAATCTAATGCAAAATTGGGATAAACGGGATTTCTATCTCAAAAAATTCTTATTTGGTTCATAAGAATAATAAAATGTAGTCTTCTTTGAAGGCATGAAAGATGGACTTTAATACATGTAGATTCAAATTTTTCATATTTAAATTATAGTTAAATAAATATCTATCATGATTATATCTTAAATAAATAAATAAATAAGACCCTAAATTATTATCACAGTTGAACCATAATTAACTTACAGTCTCCTTAAATTTATGATAGCTTGGAGAATAACTAGCTCAACCCAAGTGAAGTATCATAACAACCACCACCTAACCGTCAAAAAGGAATGAAAAATATCAAGACTATAGTTGAGGACAACAAAGATGAAATGAAATAAAATTCACAATTTAAGATTGTATCAAAATTTACCTGAAGCTTAGTACTACGCAAAAGACTTGTATGAACATGATCATATCATATTAAGATAAATTATATTTGAAAGAACATTCTACCATAACTATTCCTTATTGAAACTAGGTAAGGTTCAAGTTGATGTTGCGATAAGATATTCAATGTGGTGAACAGAAGAGGTACCTGCAAAAAAAAAAATTAGCACTCCAACGCTCAAGTTAGTAGATGAATAAGATGAAACATAAAAAATATAAATAAAAGAATACCTGAATTTGACATGAAGTCACACTTATATAATGGAGATGGATATAACTATCTTTGATTTGTTCAGTGTGAAATATAGACGACTTATAGTTGTAGATCAACGGTTGAGAAGGAAGGGGGTCGTGTTCTTGTAAGTTGTCCAAGAGTGAGAGTTCACTTTATTTTGCAAACTCTTACTAGATTAAACATGAAGATCGGGGCAAGTCTTAAAATAAAAACCTAAAAGAACTGAATAACATCACCAAATCATTAGCATACTCCAAAGTTAAAACCAACAAATTCCAAATCAAACTTCATTCAGAAAACTAAAAAAATCAACCTCAAAAGATAAAGATAAAAATAGTATGTTTGCTGTAGGATTAGGGATAGAAACAAAATTCGACTTAGTAGAATCTAAAACACTTTTATTCATATTAGAAGAAGTATTAAAAGGATGAACATTAGAATGTTCAATAGAGTTTGCTATAGGAACTGTACTTGCGCAGAAAGAACTAGGCTTATTACAATTGCTATTACTATTAGTTTGCAGCTTGGAAAGAGTAGGATTAGCAAATCTGTAGAGGCCATCAACTCCCACAATGCCATGAAGAAGAATCTCAAAAGAATCCTGCAATTTGACAGAACAAAACTGAGGATGGAATTCAATGAAAACAGGATTATCTTGAGCAAACTTACTGATACTTAGGAGATTCTTACTGATATGAGGTACAAGAAGAAGTTTATCTAGAATAAGAGTGGAATTTGACTGTGTTGGTGAGGGAAAAGGCATAGAACCTACCGAGTTAATTAACAAACCTTGGCCATTACCCATGTACACTTGTTCAGTACCATTCAGAGATAAAGCATCAGACAAATTCGAAGCATCAGGTGTCACATGATGAGATAAGCCAGAGTCAGGGTACCACCACTGATTACTGAAATTAGGATCAGAACCTGCAAGAAAAGCTTGAGGAACAGGTTGTCATGGTGGTGCTGTAGCACGAGGAGGAGCATAGCCATACACACTATAGGTAGGAGCACGAGGTGCCACGACATAAGGATTGAATGGAGCTCTGGGAGTGTTGAACAAGGGAGTTCCAGAATAAGTATACATGTGGTAGCATACAGACACGTCATGACCAGATTTGTGGCAAATTTGGCATGGAGCTTTCCCAAATCTACCACCACGTCCGGAGCGACCTCCACCATGCCAATTTCGTCTACCACAAGTTTCATAGCCATGAGTATCAGCGTTTGCAGTAACATGAATAGTACTAGTAGGGAACTCAGAACCAGATTCTACATTATCAGTGGTGGACTGTGACAGAGCTGGTGATGAAGCTGATTGAGTCAGATTCAGTGTAACAGACTTAGTTAGGGCAGACTTACGATTCTTCTCAAGGCACGATTCATAAGCAATAAGACTTAACTCAAACACATCCGAAGAACACAAATCTTCTTTGTTGTTGATCGCTGCTACAATAGCATCGTATTCCTCCGAATGTGCATCAAGCACTATTTTAATTAGGTTTCGAAAGGGAACAGGATCACCGATTGAAACCAGAGCTTCTCTAATATCACGAACACAAAGAAGAAATTTCGTGATGTTGCGCGAACCTTTGGTCAGGTTACGCAGCTCAGGTCGAAGTTGTCTTGCCTTCGTAGCTAGCAGAGTAGTGAAGTGACGGTGAATTTCAATCCAAACCTGCCAAGAATAGGTGCAATCAACCAGTTCAGGAAGAAGAGAAACAGAGATCGTGTTGAGAAGCCAGGTGCAGATAAGTGCATCCTATTGTTCCCAATCGAGAAACGCCGAATTTTCGCCACCGATAACAGGATCGGCGGCGGCGAGGAGGCGTGGAGGTACAAGCGGCGGCGTGATGAAGCGCTGAAGCTTGTGTCCTTTGATTACGCCTTCTATTTGTTGTTTCTACTGTTTGAAATTCTTCTCATCAAGCTTCACCGAGATGAGATGTGACAGTTTGACATGCGAAGAGGGAAAGCTTCCCTCAGAGTTGAAAGGAGATGCCATGGAAGCACTAGATCAAAAAAAGAGCTCTGCATACCATGTTAAGATAATAGAAAGCAGAGAAATTGTAACAGAATTGAGTTTCTATTTTTTTATCTGAAAACAGTTGCAACAAAACTATATATAGGCTGAGATCTATGATCTATGACAGCTCAGCAAGTTAGATCAAACAGACTTGCCAGCTCAGCAATCTAATTAATACAGAAAAACAAGAGTAACCTATAGTTATCTCTAATACTATCTACCCTGAAATGACCAACAAATATCACAAGAATAAATCCAAACATAATCTTCAAGAATCTAGAGTACCCAGCAGATTTGAAACTAACTAGAAAATCAAAGAATTAGGTTTGTTGTGTATCAGATCTAATGAAAATTGGGATAAACAGGATTTCTATCTCAAAAAATTCTTATTTGGTACATAAGAATAATAAAATGTAGTCTTCTTTGAAGATATGAAAGATGGACTTTAATACATGTAAATTCAAATTTTTCATATTTAAATTATAGTTAAATAAATGTCTATCATGATTATATCTTAAATAAATAAATAAATAAGACCCTAAATTATTATCACAGTTGAACCATAATTAACTTACAGTCTCCATAAATTTATGATAGCTTGGAGAATAACTAGCTCAACCCAAGTGAAGTATCATAACAACCACCACCTAACCGTCAAAAAGGAATGAAAAATATCAAGACTATAGTTGAGGACAACAAAGATGAAATGAAATAAAATTCACAATTTAAGATTGTATCAAAATTTACCTGAAGTTTAGTACTACGCAAAAGACTTGTATGAACATGATCATATCATATTAAGATAAATTATATTTGAAAGAACATTCTACCATAACTATTCCTTATTGAAACTAGGTAAGGTTCAAGTTGATGTTGCGATAAGATATTCAATGTAATGAACAGAAGAGGTACCTGCAAAAAAAAAATTAGCACTCCAACGCTCAAGTTAGTAGATGAATAAGATGAAACATAAAAAATATAAATAAAAGAATACCTGACTTTGACATGAAGTCACACTTATATAATGGAGATGGATATAACTATCTTTGATTTGTTCAGTGTGAAATATAGACGACTTATAATTGTAGATCAACGGTTGAGAAGGAAGGGGGTCGTGTTCTTGTAAGTTGTCCAAGAGTGAGAGTTCACTTTATTTTGCAAACTCTTACTAGATTAAACATGAAGATCGGGGCAAGTCTTAAAATAAAAACCTAAAAGAACTGAATAACATCACCAAATCATTAGCATACTCCAAAGTTAAAACCAACAAATTCCAAATCAAACTTCATTCAGAAAACTAAAAAAATCAACCTCAAAAGATAAAGATAAAAATAGTATGTTTGCTGTAGGATTAGGGATAGAAACAAAATTCGACTTAGTAGAATCTAAAACACTTTTATTCATATTAGAAGAAGTATTAAAAGGATGAACATTAGAATGTTCAATAGAGTTTGCTATAGGAACTGTACTTGCGCAGAAAGAACTAGGCTTATTACAATTGCTATTACTATTAGTTTGCAGCTTGGAAAGAGTAGGATTAGCAAATCTGTAGAGGCCATCAACTCCCACAATGCCATGAAGAAGAATCTCAAAAGAATCCTGCAATTTGACAGAACAAAACTGAGGATGGAATTCAATGAAAACAGGATTATCTTGAGCAAACTTACTGATACTAAGGAGATTCTTACTGATATGAGGTACAAGAAGAAGTTTATCTAGAATAAGAGTGGAATTTGACTGTTGGTGAGGGAAAAGGCATAGAACCTACCGAGTTAATTAACAAACCTTGGCCATTACCCATGTACACTTGTTCAGTACCATTCAGAGATGAAGCATCAGACAAATTCGAAGCATCAGGTGTCACATGATGAGATAAGCCAGAGTCAGGGTACCACCACTGATTACTGAAATTAGGATCAGAACCTGCAAGAAAAGCTTGAGGAACAGGTTGTCATGGTGGTGTTGTAGCACGAGGAGGAGCATAGCCATACACACTATAGGTAGGAGCACGAGGTGCCACGACATAAGGATTGAATGGAGCTCTGGGAGTGTTGAACAAGGGAGTTCCAGAATAAGTATACATGTGGTAGCATACAGACACGTCATGACCAGATTTGTGGCAAATTTGGCATGGAGCTTTCCCAAATCTACCACCACGTCCGGAGCGACCTCCACCATGCCAATTTCGTCTACCACAAGTTTCATAGCCATGAGTATCAGCGTTTGCAGTAACATGAATAGTACTAGTAGGGAACTCAGAACCAGATTCCACATTATCAGTGGTGGACTGTGACAGAGCTGGTGATGAAGCTGATTGAGTCAGATTCAGTGTAACAGACTTAGTTAGGGCAGACTTACGATTCTTCTCAAGGCACGATTCATAAGCAATAAGACTTAACTCAAACACATCCGAAGAACACAAATCTTCTTTATTGTTGATCGCTGCTACAATAGCATCGTATTCCTCCGAATGTGCATCAAGCACTATTTTAATTAGGTTTCGAAAGGGAACAGGATCACCGATTGAAACCAGAGCTTCTCTAATATCACGAACACAAAGAAGAAATTTCGTGATGTTGCGCGAACCTTTGGTCAGGTTACGCAGCTCAGGTCGAAGTTGTCTTGCCTTCGTAGCTAGCAGAGTAGTGAAGTGACGGTGAATTTCAGTCCAAACCTGCCAAGAATAGGTGCAATCAACCAGTTCAGGAAGAAGAGAAACAGAGATCGTGCTGAGAAGCCAGGTGCAGATAAGTGCATCCTATTGTTCCCAATCGAGAAACGCCGAATTTTCGCCACCGATAACAGGATCGGCGGCGGCGAGGAGGCGTGGAGATACAAGCGGCGGCGTGATGAAGCGCTGAAGCTTGTGTCCTTTGATTACGCCTTCAATTTGTTGTTTCTACTGTTTGAAATTCTTCTCATCAAGCTTCACCGAGATGAGATGTGACAGTTTGACATGCGAAGAGGGAAAGCTTCCCTCAGAGTTGAAAGGAGATGCCATGGAAGCACTAGATCAAAAAAAGAGCTCTGCATACCATGTTAAGATAATAGAAAGCAGAGAAATTGTAACAGAATTGAGTTTCTATTTTTTTATCTGAAAACAGTTGCAACAAAACTATATATAGGCTGAGATCTATGATCTATGACAGCTCAGCAAGTTAGATCTAACAGACTTGCCAGCTCAGCAATCTAATTAATACAGAAAAACAAGAGTAACCTATAGTTATCTCTAATACTATCTACCCTGAAATGACCAACAAATATCACAAGAATAAATCCAAACATAATCTTCAAGAATCTAGAGTACCCAGCAGATTTGAAACTAACTAGAAAATCAAAGAATTAGGTTTGCTGTGTATCAGATCTAATGAAAATTGGGATAAACAGGATTTCTATCTCAAAAAATTCTTATTTGGTACATAAGAATAATAAAATGTAGTCTTCTTTGAAGATATGAAAGATGGACTTTAATACATGTAAATTCAAATTTTTCATATTTAAATTATAGTTAAATAAATGTCTATCATGATTATATCTTAAATAAATAAATAAATAAGACCCTAAATTATTATCACAGTTGAACCATAATTAACTTACAGTCTCCATAAATTTATGATAGCTTGGAGAATAACTAGCTCAACCCAAGTGAAGTATCATAACAACCACCACCTAACCGTCAAAAAGGAATGAAAAATATCAAGACTATAGTTGAGGACAACAAAGATGAAATGAAATAAAATTCACAATTTAAGATTGTATCAAAATTTACCTGAAGCTTAGTACTACGCAAAAGACTTGTATGAACATGATCATATCATATTAAGATAAATTATATTTGAAAGAACATTCTACCATAACTATTCCTTATTGAAACTAGGTAAGGTTCAAGTTGATGTTGCGATAAGATATTCAATGTGGTGAACAGAAGAGGTACCTGCAAAAAATAATTAGCACTCCAACGCTCAAGTTAGTAGATGAATAAGATGAAACTTAAAAAATATTAATAAAAGAATACCTGACTTTGACATGAAGTCACACTTATATAGTGGAGATGGATATAACTATCTTTGATTTGTAGTGTGAAATATAGACGACTTATAGTTGTAGGTCAACGGTTGAGATGGAAGGGGGTTTCTTGTAAGTTGTCCAAGATTGAGAGTTCACTTTATTTTGCAAACTCTTACTAGATTAAACATGAAGTTTAGGACAAGTCTTAAAACAAAAACCTAAAAGAACTGAATAACATCACCAAATCATTGGCATGCTCTAAAATTAAAACCAACAAATTCCAAATTAAACTTCATTCAGAAAACTCAAAAAATCAACCTCAAAAGATGAAGATAAAAATAGTATGTTTACACTGCAAGAAAATAGATTCATAATTCACCACATATGTTTTTCAATCAAAATTAGTTACCATATAAGGATTCATTTTAGAAATGTGATTGATATGATTTCGTTCTTGGATATTATTTTGGGAATTGAAAATCAGGAAAGGTTCTGGTTATTATAACTAGCTGAACATCAAATAGATTTTTAATTGTAACTTACCATATAAGAATAGTAATAGTAGAACCATTTGAAATATAATTACTTACCATGCAGAAATCACATAAACAATAAAAGCTGAACGCTTAAAGAATAACTTGAAATAACAAATGCACTAAAATTGCATAGTAGTTTAGACAATAACACATTAAGAAATAAGGTATTTATATACAAATTGAGATCTTTACATTTAAATCTAGGAATAGGCGGATAATATATGACACAGCCAAATATTTATGCTTTGGAACAATTGCCATCAAATTGCAAATTTTGGATTTCAAAATTAGCCACAATTTACCAAACACCAGATGGAGATACTTTGCCTAATGTGCCAAAAAAGATATTCATGGAAAACAAAAGCCTCAACTATACTGTTCATCTTACGAAATAAAATGAGTTTTCTAAAAAATATTACTTAATCCTACCATGTTAGACAATCAAAAGATGACTGAAAAAGTGCACCAGTAGAAAAAATGACGAACATTGTCACAAGGTTGTGGTAAATCTTTGCAGCAACTTTAACAGCCCACAAATAGGATCTATAACACCGATGATAAAAATTGCACATTCTTAGAAACAGTGACTGAAATGTACATGACTCGAATTCCTTAGAAAATATCTTACAGTCCGTAGAAGATGATGGTTCCAATAATGAATTTTGGTGCCCAATGAAATCCTTAGAGGAAGCGAGAAGAGATATACTCCACAATTCTGTTCACAGCGTTGTCAATGTGTGCATGAAATCAAGGGGGACTTTTGTGGTAGCCTACATGAATTGTCATTGTCACCACATTAACAAACAAAGGCTTGATGCTACAAAGAAATTAATTGCTTCAACACAATAAGCCTGGTAAAAATCCTGATAACAAAATACAAAATATTTCAATGATGAATTTAGAAAGAAATTAAGTGTCACAAACTCACATGTCCAATAACTCCCACGGGACCAGTTTTCAATATTTTTGGACTTGCCACCGACTACAAGAAGTCTGATAATTTGAGATTCATAAATCTTTTCCCTCATGCTAATTAAGCAATCAAAGATAATATTTTGATTTAATACATAGACATCCACAAATCCTAATAATTCCAGCAAACCTAGATGAACACATCCTCACCAGATCTTGAGAAGACTTAAGACTTAGGGTTGCTCCTGTTTTGAAACTACACTGCATGCACATGATAGCTTTTAGAGCTTTTCACAAATTGAATTTTGAATCTTATGACATGAAAATGTCCAAATTGGGACTACTTTAGCCAAGAAAATAGCATACCAGCTTCTGTTTCAGGGTAGAGTTATTGGCAAGCCTAATGAAAACTGATATACTGAAGGTGATAAAATAAGAACAAATTCCAAAATTGAAACCCGCAAGGAAAAAGACTTCATATTGTATTCAGGAAATCAATAACATAAACGAACAAACAATGGAAGATAGATCCCAAAGAAATCAAGTGGTCAAAATTCTCCTACAAACACCGAAATCAACATTGCCACATCACACCATCAAAACACAAAATATTGCAATCCATAACAAGTAAATTAAATCCATAAAATGGCCTATTTTATCCTAAGGCTCAAAGAATGTCCTTGATGATCTCGCTTTCGCAGTTCATATACTCCCTGTGACACCCACATGGAATTTAAGGAATCAAGAAAACTAGAATCCCAAGATATAGAAAAGAGAAGAGTTCATATTCAGAGTATAGATCACCAGATAAAAACATTATAACTGATAATATATGCCACAGCCAATTGCAGATTGGTGCTCCATGTGAAACGGAAAAAATTTAGACTTCCCCACGTCGATAAATATCCATTTGGGAGAGTGGTACAATCAGAAAAAAAGTGAGCCCTACCAAGTTGTCAAGTATTCATTGGCTCGGGCAGAAAGATGTACTCTAGTCTAGAATCTTGTATGCTTCAATATTATGCTTCTACTACAAAAATACAAAAACTCCAACACTCTCATAGAACAGAATCAAACAAAATACAGATATTATAAAAAAGAAGGATTGTATCCCAATGTTACAAGAATAGTATGTTAACCTTTGTTGCCTCTGGCCACAGGCCGCAGCACTTTCATAGGTTGTCTCTGTCTCCCCTATAAGACTCGCGTAAAATTCAAATGAATTCAAAATTGCCGATTATCAAACACCCGAAATGTTAATTGTGTTTCTTAGAAGAAATGACCAAATTAAAGAATGCAACACAACCTCGGAAGACATGATGGTTCCCGGACACAAACTTCCAGCCAATTTTTGCTAGTACTTGTATTGTACCCAATTTGAAACATGACAGTTAGAGCTTCCACATAATACCAAAGGAGCTATTGGGCCTACATCATAAATCAGAAATAACAACAGACCCCAGTGATCAGAAAACGTTATGTATCCTTAATTACTCTTTCACCGGAGATAATTTATACAAAGAAGCAGATACACTTATCTCCAATTTCTCCCCTATAGACCAACTAAAATGGTGGGAATATGATTCAAAATTAAGAAAACTTTTGTCGTACAGCAAACTTACTATCAGCAACAGACAAGAAATGTACAGAAAAATTAAACTGACAGATAGGTTGTAGAAAAAGAACCAAGAAGAAAGAAAGAATATAGCATAAATCTCCAAACCAAGTTGCAGATCAGCATAACAGAGAGGTCCACCAATTTCTCCAAATGTCTCAAATATTATGTAAACTTTTGCGCTTTCTAAATACAAAAACCCAAATGTAGGTCAAACATTTGCAAGAAAAAAGTAGTATAGATGTCAAGAAACCTTAAGACTGAACTTCTCAATTAAACATCAATAGACTAAAAAAACTAAAACATCCAATTGGAAAACATCAATAGACTAATCAAAACTAAAACATCCAATTGGAAATCATAAAGAATAAATAAGACTAGATAAAAATAATCGACAGAGAAGAAATCAAATGAAAAAAATTTGAGTACCAAAACAAGGCTTGATATAACACAACCAACAGAATATTTTTGCTAGGAACAATTGCCATCAAATTGAAGATTTTGGAGCTCAATATGAGCCACAATTTACCAAACACCGGATGGGGATTAATTAAGCAAGATATTCATCGAAAACATAAGCCTCAACCACGTTGTTCATCTTACAAAATGAAACAAGTTTTCTACAGAATCTTGCTTAATTAATCCTGGCAGGTCAGACAATCAAAAGATAACTAAAAAAAATACACAAATAGAAAAAACGACCAATTTTGTCGCAAGGTTGTGGTAACCTCAACAGCCACTTTAACAACCCACAAATAGGACCTATAACACCAATATGATAAAATCAAAGAGAATTAAAATTGCACATTCTAAGTAACAAACACTTAAAACAGCCACTTCAACAACCCACAAATAGGACCTATAACACCAAATGTTTTTGAATCATATGACATGCGAATGTCCAAAGTTTTACGAAACACAAGTTCAAATAAAGTGGAACTACTTTAGCAAAAAAAAACAGTATACCAGCTGCTGTTTCAGAGTAGAGTTACTGGTAAGCCAAATGGGAACTGATATATCGAAGATGATAAAATAAGAATGAATTCACAAACCGAGGAAGATAGATCCCGAAGAAATCACATGGTCAAAATTTTCTCCTACAATCACAGAAACCACCAACATTACCACATTACACCATAAAAACATAACTTCAATCCATAGCAAGTACATTTAAGGAAAAAATGGCATGTTTTATCCTTAGGGTCAAAGCATGTCCTTGATAATCTCACTGTTCACAATCCATATACTCTCTGACAGCCACATAGCATTTAAGGAATCAAGAAAACTAAAATCCCAAGATAAACAGAAAAGAGAAGAATCCATATTCTGAGTATAGAACACCAGATAAAAACATAAGAACTGTGATAATATATTATCAAAGCCAATTGCAGATTGGTGCTCCATGTGAAAGGGAAAAAATTTGGGCTTCCCTACTTCGAAAAATATCCATTTCTGATTATTCTTATTCTTATATATAACACAAATGATTATTCTTATATATAACACAAATGACAGAAAAAAGGAAGTGGCTAACAGAAAAAAAGTGATCCAAACCAAATTATCAAGAATTCCTTGACTCGGGCAGAAAGATGTACTCTAATCTAGAATCTTATATGCTTCAATATTATGATTCTGCTACAAAAATACAAAAACTCCCAGAACACACCATCTAAAAAACATAGATATTGGAAAAAAGAAGGGATGTATCCCAACGTTGCCACAGGCCACATGCCGCAACACACCAGACTTTCATAGGTTGTCTCTGTCTCCCCTATAAGACTCGCACAAAATTCAAAGGAATACAAAATTGCCGAGTATCAAACACACTGAAATGTTAATTGTCTTTCTTATTAGAAATGAGCTATTTGCAAGTACACTCAATATGAAACATGACTGTTTGAGCTTCCATCTAATACCAAATGAGCTATTGGGCATGCATCATAAATCAGAAATAACAGCAGACCCCAGGGAACATATCGCAAAACATACTTAACCAAGTTGTCAAAATTAAACTCTGACCTCTAGGTTGTAGAAAAAGAACCAAGAAGAAAGAAAGAATATTATATGATTCTCCAAACCAAGTTGAAGATCAGCAAAACAGAGACGCCCGCAAATTTGTCCGAGTGTCTCAAAAATTAAGTAAGCTTTTGCGCTTTCTAAATACAGAAACCCAAATGTAAACAAACATTTGTAAGAAAAAAGTAGAACCAATGTCAAGAACCGTTAAGACTGAACTTTTCAATTAAACATCAATAGACTAATAAAAAATAAAACATCCAATTGAAATCACAACGGAATAGTAATATAAACTCGAGGCTTGAATACTACACATCCTAAATTAGAGCCATATTTCAATTCACATGTATTGCGATAAAAGCCAAAACAAAATCAAACCTCAAAATCAAGACACCAGAAAGAAATCAGAATACAAAACAGGAAGATAATATGCTCCAGAACTACCTTTCCTGCAACACCAGAGGAAATAAAAGATCAACAATAATATGCTTTCAAAAGGGATAAAGAATTATTGAAAACTAAGATTTTAAAAGATCAAGAAATCAAAAATCATATCCTCTCCGGCAACTTAAAAGAGTAAATAACAAATCAAGAAATATATGGTCTACAGAAAACTATAAACTAAAAAAATCTACAAAAGATGGCCTAATTAAGATCGAGGATCTCATGCAATGAAGGTTATTAATTTGAAAAACCGAACTGCAGAAGATATGTTCACAGTTCATTAGGAAATGTCTTGAAATCAAACCAAAAATTTAAAAATAACAAACAACGGATCATTGAAAAATTGGATTAAATTGGATTTATCTTGAGTTGTTCTCGACAACTTCCGCAATCCTGTAACACTCAGATAGAACACCCAAAAAGACATAAACAAGAAACAAAACAAAAAAGCTGCCCAGTAAAGAAGAAATAAGAAAACAGCAAAAATAGAAGACAGACATTAGAATCAAGGAATCAAAAGTACATCCTTTCCTGCAACCCCAAAGAATACATAACAAGTTCTTATGCTCTAGAAAGAATCAAGAAATATTAAACAAAAAGAATTTACAAGAGAGGGCCAAATCAAAACACGAGGCTCTCTTGCAATGAATGTTGTTAATTTTATAAAATGTGCAAGCAAAATGAAAAACATGTTCACAGTTCATTCGAATGTCTTGACATCAAAACAAAGAAAAAAAATAACAAAGGACAAATCACTAAAAATATTTGATTTTTCTGTAGTAGTTCTTAGGTTCTTATCTGTTGTATAAAGAAAACTAGATTCCAAAAGACAAAAACATAAAGAATTCATAGTCAGAGTAGAGATCACCAAATAAAAGGATAACAATGAAAATATATATGTCACAGCCAATTACAAATTAGTGTTTTTGTGAAACAACAAACTTAATGTCTAAAAAGTCAGACAAATGTAAGAAAATCCAGACTCAACACACGAGTGTGGATCCTCTGACTTTATTGAGGGAACTGCACCGTACCTTTCACTAGCTCTTCTTCAAAATAACACAATTTCTCTCTAATGTTTTCCCTCCATGTGTTCACCTCTTCTTCACTTCTCTCTCATGAAATAATCCTAAAGTTAGGAAAAGTTAGAGAATAAGAAGTTAGAGAATCTGCTTCCCCAAAACATCTAAAAGGTTAAATATGTATTAAATCAATGTTATTAATGAAAAATCAAAGACTAATTTTAATTATGATAATTTTAATTCTTTAATAATAGATGGCTAAATGAAATTTAAATACTACCATTTATATGTAGTGGTCTCGATGTACTATGTTTTTGACAGTATCGATGTCGGAGTGAAGATGTTGTGTCTTGGTGTCAGTGTCGGATTCGGTGCTTTATAAGTTAAATATGTATTAAAGCAATATTATTAATGAAAAATTAAAGAATAATTTTAATTATGAGATTTTTAACTCTTTAATAATAGATGGATAAATGAAATTTAAATACTATCATTTATATGTAGTGGTGTCAATGTACTATGTTTTTGACATTATCAACGTCGGAGTGACAATGTCGTTTCTTGGTCGGATTCGGTGCTTTATAGGATATAAGTCCCTAACAATAGAAACACACAAAAGCTTCAACACCAGAAGAAACACAAACTTCAACAACAACTTGTAAAATATCAAAAGGCAAACTTCAAGAAAGATATGCTGCTCTCAGGATTGGAAACAAAAATAATTTAGTACAGATCACTGAATCAAAAAGCTAGCTCCTGTGCATGCTTTGAAGAAGGTTATTATTAAGACAAACCAAACTGCAGAAAAACATGTTCAAAATTCAACTTGCATGTCTTGTAATAAAAGACAGAAAAAGAATCATTGAAATCTAATTTATCTATCTGGAGTTGTTCTCTGTTCTTGTGTGTAGTATCATGAGGTTTTAGATATGAAGGAAATCCTTGCCTCGCTGCAAAATGGATATACATATCTCTTAATTATCAAATGAAAACATGTGTCAAGTCAGTTTCATGTGTGTGCTTCATAGATTACATCTATACCCAATTCCATTAATAAAATAATTGATGCAAAATTATAAATATTCTGTATTGAAACAATGTAAGGTTGAAGATGACTGTTGATGTAAGACTTCTGGTGTAGTGGTCAGAGGGAGTACCTGCAAAAGGTTAGCACTCCAACGCTCAAATTAGTATGTGAATGAGATGTAACTTTATAAATGAGTAAAAAAATACCTGGTTGTGACATAGAGTCACACTTATATAATGGAGACAGTTATAACTATCTCTGATTTCCCCAACATGAAGTGTTGACAACCGTAGTTGTAGATCAACCGTTGAGACGACCGTGTTTTTGTACGTTATAAATGAGATGTAACTTCATAAATAAGTAAAAACATACCTGGTTGTGACATAGAGTCACACTTATATAGTGGAGACGGTTATAACTATCTCTTATTTGCCCAACATGAAGTGTTGACAACCGTAGTTGTAGATCAACCGTTGAGACGATCATGTTTTTGTACGTTATCCAAGAATGAGAGTTCATATTTTGCATGACCTTACTAGATTAACCTAAAGGTTAAGACAAGTCTTAAAACAAAACCTAAATGAACTCAATAACTTCATTCTAACCAAAAAAACAAAATCAAACCTCATTCAAACCAAAAAAACAACCTCAAAAGATGAAGTAAAAATAGTATGCACATCCTGAAATATAAAAAGAATTTACCATAGATCACCAAATTAAAACCGAGGCTGCCATGAAGAACGTTTATATTTTAAAAAACCACACTATAGAAAAATAGATTCATAATTCACCGTTTATGTCTTTCAATTAGAATTAGCAATGAAGGAGGATTCATTTTAGAAATTAGATTTATATGATTTCATTCTTGGTTATAATTTTGGGAATTAAAAATCAGGAAAGGTTCTGGATATTTCAACTAGATGAACATCAAATAGATTCTTAATAACTTACCATATAAGAATAGTTATAGTAGAATTACTTGAATTATAATTATAACTTATCATACACCCAACCAACATATCCAAAATCTTAATGAATCACATAAACAATAAAGACTGAACGTTTACAAAAGAAATTGAAATAACAAATGCACTAAAATTGCAGAGTAGTTTAAATAATAACCTATTAAGGAATACGGTATTTTAGATACAAAGAGATCTTCAGATTAAAATTTAGAAATAGGGGAAGAATATATGACACAACCAAAAAAATCGTTATGCTTGGAACAATTGCCATCAAATTACAGATTTTGGAACTCAATATAAGCCACAATTTACCAAACACCGGATGGAGATACTTTGCCAGATGTGCCAAAGAAGATATTCACCAAAAACAAAAGCTTCAATCACGCTGTTTATCTTACGAAATGAAACGAAACTTCTACATAATCTTACTTAAATCTCAGCAGTTACTTTAACAGCCCGCTGATAGGACCAATAACAACAATGATAAAAATCAAAGAATTAAAATTACACATTTTTAGAAACTCTGGCTGAAATGTACATGACTCGAATTCCTTAAAAAATATCTTACAGTCTGCAGAACATGATAGCTCCAATAATGAATTGTGGTGCCTGATGAAAATCTTAGAGGAGACGAATTCCTATTCCTGTACATAATAAATAACAGAAACAAACAGTAAAAGAGTACAAGAATGACTATCTTTAGATGTAGATCATCAAATCAAACACGGCCACAAATTGATGAAATATAGAGAAGGTAGCAAGAAGAGATATACTCCACAATTCTGTTTAGCAATTTGTGCATGAAATCATGGGAGGACTTTTGTGGAACAAATATATACGGGTACGTTAACAGTAATTGTGATTGTCACCGCATTAAAAAAACCAAGGCTTGATGCTACAAAGAAATTAATTTTTTTAACACAGTAAGCCTCATGAAAATCTGATAACAAAATACAAAATATTTCAGTGATGAATTTAGAGAGGAAATAGGTGTCATAAACTCACATATCCAATAAATCCCGCATGACCTTTTTCAATATTTTTGGACTTGTCACCGACTACAAGAAGTCTGATAATAATGAGTAGTCTTTCCCCTCATGTTAATTAAGCAATCAAAGATGGTATTTTGATTTAATACAGACATCAAGAAATCCAAATAATTACAACAAACCTACATGAACACAGCTTGGTCTTGAGAAGACTTAGGGTTGGTCGTGTTTTATAACTACACTTCATTCACATGATGGCTTTTAGAGCTTTTCACAAATTCAATTTTGAATCATAGGACATGCCAATGTCCAATGTTTTATAAAACACAAATAAAGTGGAACTACTTTGGCCAAGAAAACAGCATACCAGCTGCTGGTAAGCCAAATGAAAACTGATACATAGAAGGTGATAAAATAAAAATGAATTCCAAACTGAGGAAGATAGATCCCGAAGAAATCATGTGGTCAAAGTTTTCTCATTTAAGGAAAAAATGGCCAGTTTTATCCTAAGGCTCAAAGCATGTCCTTGATAATCTCGCCACAGCTTTTGGAGTCCATATACTCCCTGTGACACCCACATGGAATTTAAGGAATCAAGAAAACTAGATCCCAATATACAGAAAAGAGAAGAATTCATATTCAGAGTATAGATCACCAGATAAGAACATACCAACTGTGATAATATATGCCACAGCGAATTGCAGATTGGTGCTCCATGTGAAATGGAAAATTTCGGGCTACCCCACTGACAATAATCCATTTGGGAGAATGTAGTGAAACAATTATAACAAAGAGAGTAGCTGAAACTGAAACAGTGAACCAAACAAAGTTGTCACAAATTCCTTGGCTCGAGAAAGAAAGATGTACTCTAGTCTAGAATCTTGTATGCTTCTGCTACAAAAATGCAAAAACTCCAACGCTCCTGGAACACACCATCAAAAATAATACAGATATCATAAAAATGAAGGGTTATTCCCAAAGTTGGAAGAACAATATGTTAACTTCTGTTGCCACAGGCCACAGCACACCAGACTTCCATAAAAATGAATGGTTGTCTCTGTTTCCCCTATAAGACTCGCAGAAAATTCAAAGGAATTCAAAATTGCCTGGTATCAAACACATTGAAATGTTAATTGTCTTAGTAGGAATGACTAAATTAAAGAATGCAACACAAACTCTGAAAACATGATGGTTCCCGAACACAAACTTCCAGCCAATTTGCAAGTACTTGTCCCCAATATGAAACATGACAATTTGAGCTTCCGCATAATTCCAATGGAGCTATTGGGCATACATCATAAACCAGAAATAACAACAGACGCCAAGGAGTGGATCGTCAAAACGTACCTAACCATGTTGTCCAAATTAAATACTACAAAATATATACCCCAGCTAGCAAAAGATTTTCGATTACGTATCCTTTATTCTTTAACCGGAGATAATTTATACAAAGAAGTAGATACAATTTTCTCCAATTTCTTCACCATAGACCAACTAAAAAGGTGGGAGTGTGATTCAGAATTAAGAAACCTTTTGTTGTACAACAAACTTACACGGTCTGCAAGACAATAAATGTAAAGAAAAATTAAACTGACATATAGCTTGTAAATAAAAAACCAAGAAGAAAGAAATAATATAGCATAATTCTCCAAACCATGTTGCAGATCAACATAACAGAGAGAGACCCACCAATTTGTCCGAATGTCTCAAAAATTATGTAAACTTTTGCCCTTCCTAAATACAAAATCCAAAATGTAGAACAACATTTATAAAAAAAAAGTAGTATTGATGTCAAGAACCCTAAAGACTGAACTTTTAAGTTAAACATCAATAGAGTAATCAAAACTAAGAGTGTCTTCACATGAAAGCAAAGAAATAAAAATAACAGGACAAATCACTGAAAAAATTGGATTTCTCTAGTAGTTTTCGGTTTTTATCTATTGTATCAAGAAAACTAGATCCCAGAAGACAGAAACATAAGTCTGACAAGTGTCGGAAAAATCAAACAAGAGTCTCCACACCCGTAAGACATTGACGGGGAATCTAAACGCATGCTTAAAAAAAATTGTTTTTTTCTGTTTTAACCCACCTTAAGACAAATCTCAAACATGCAATCTAAGAGATTAAATTAAATATGCATTGAAACTATACAGTGAAAAATTAAAGTAAATAATTTTAGTTAGGATATTTTTAACACTTCTAACACTATCGGTGTCGGTGTACTATGTCTTTGACATTATCGGTTTCAAAGTGTGTGTCTCAGGTCCTAGTGTCTGCATCGGATTCGGTGCTACATAGGATATAAGTCCCTGATAATAGAAACACACAAAAGCTTCAATACTGGAAGAAACACAAACTTCAACAACAGCATGTACAAGATCAAAAGTCGACTAAGATCAAAAGTTGACTTCAAGAAAGATTCGCTCTTAGGATTGAAAACAAAAATAATTTAAAAAAGATCACTGAATCAAAAGGCTAGGCTGCTGCATGCTTCGAAGAAGGTTATTATTTTGACAAACCAAGCTGCAGAAAAAAATGTTCAAAACTCAATTTACATGTCTTCCAATATAAGCCAGGAAAAAGAAAAGAAAAAGAATCATTGAAGAAATCTGATGCATCTATCTGGAGCTATTCTCTGTTCTTGTGTGTCGTATTATGAGTTTTTAGATAACGTATGAAGTTTTTAGATAACAAATGATTCATAGTAACTTAAACCCATTATTAAAACATGATCAGCCATATGAGATAACGTATGAAGTTACAACGCAAATCCATTATGAAAACACAAGCAGCAATCTGGGAAAACGTCCCCATTAAAGATCAACAATCTGAGAAAATGTATCAAAACGCAACGCAAATCCATCAAGAAAACATATTCAGCAATTTGAGGAAACATATCAATACACAATGGAAATCCATTAAGAAAACACGATTAGCAAACCCTAACATCAAGCCAGATGGAACAAACATCAAGCCATGATGGAACAAACAATTCGAAAAAGTCATATGTCAGAGATAAAAAATATTTAAGTACAGAATTGAAGAAATTTGATTACTCTAAAGGCATTCTCCGCTATCCATTACATGACGAATCCCAAATCGCTGCAAAATAGATAAATGAATATCTTGATTATCCAATGAAGAATTATATCAAAAAATTCTTGATAACTGATCCATAAAAGAAAAGTCGAATGATTCAGAAAATTCTCAATTTCTCTAAATAAGACAGTGTAAAACGTTGGATAAGATACATATGGATTTAGAATTAATATTGTATCATTCAAATTTGTATATCAAATATTATTTGAATTTATTGTATCTTTGCAGGATAAGATATGAATTTTTATGGGATATAAATCTAATATAAGAGGGATATTTCAACTAGCTGAACATCAAATAGATTCTTAATTATAACTTACCATATAAGAATAGTTATAGTAGAACTATTTGAAATTTAATTATAACTTACAATGCAACCCAACCAACATGTCCAAAATCTCAAGAAATCGCAGTGAACAAAACCATGCAGAAATCACAAACAATAAAAACTGAACGGTTACAAAAGAAATTAAAATAACAAATGCTCTAAAATTGATGGATTTAGGGATTTATATACAAATAGAGAGAAATAGGGGAGAATTGAAGGATTTAGGGATAAATATACAAATAGAGAGAAATAGGGGAGAATATTTATATACAAATAGAGAAAAAGGGATTTAGGGATTTATAACACAACCGACAGAATATTTATGCTTGGACCAATTGCCATCAAATTGAAGATTTTGGACCTCAATATGAGCCACAATTTACCGAACACCGGATGGAGATACTTCACCAAATATGCCAAAGAAGATATTCATCGAAAACATAAGCCTCAAACACACTGTTCACTTAAATGAAACAAGTTTTCTACAGAATCTTGCTTAATTAATCCTGGCAGGTAAGATAATCAAAAGATAACTGAAAAAATACACAAATAGAAAAAATGACCAATTTTGTCACAAGGTTGGGGTAAATCTCAGCAGCCACTTTAAGAACCCACAAATAAGACCTATAGCACCGATGATAAAATCAGAGAATTAAAATTGCAGATTCTAAGTAACAATCACTGGAATGTACGTGACTCGAATTCCTTAGAAAATATCTTACAGTCTGCAGAATATGATGGTTCCAATAATGAATTTGGGCGCCCGATGAAATCCTTAGAGGAAATGAATTTCTATTCCTATATATAATCAATAACACGAACAGAGAGTAAAAGAGTACAAGAATAACTCTTTGGATGTAGATCACATGCCCACAAATTGATATAACATAGAGAAGGTAGCAATGTTGTGCATGAAAGCAAGGGAGGTCTCTTGTGGAACAGATATATACAGGTATGTTAACAGTAATAGTCAAGTCATTGTTAACACATTAAACAAACCGAGACTTGATGCTACAAAGTAATTACTTGCTTCAACACAGTAAGCCTGATCAAAACCTGATAACAAAATAAAAAATATTTCAATAATGAACTTAGAAAGGAATTTAGTGTCACAAAATCACATGTCCAATAACTCCCACATGACCTTTTTCAATATTTTTGGACTTGCCACCGGAAGTTTGATAATTTGAGATTGAGTAGACTTTCCCCTCATGATAAACACATCCTCACCTGGTCCTGAGAAGACTTAGGGTTGGTCATGTTTTGTAACTACGCTGCATTCACATGATGGATTTTAGAGCTTTTCACAAATTTAATTTTGAATAATATGGCATGCCGATGTCCAAAGTTTTGCGAAACATAAGTTCAAATAAAATGGAACTACTTTAGCCAAACAAACAGTACACCAGTCGCTGTTTCAGAGTAGAGTTATTGGTAAGACAAATGAGAACTGATGTATTGAAGGTGATAAAACAAGAATGAATTCACAAACTGAGGAAGATAGATCCCAAAGAAATCACATGGTCAAAATTTTGTCCTACGATCACAGAAACCACCAACATTACCACATTACACCATCAAAACATAACTTCTGTCCATAGCAAGTACATTTAAGAAAAAAATGCCCTGTTTTATCCTTAGGGTCAAAGCATGTCCTTGATAATCTCGTCATTCACAGTCCATATAATCTCTGTGACACTCACATGGAATTTAAGGAATCAAGAAAACTAGAATCCCAAGGTACACAGAAAAGAGAAGAATTCATATTCAGAGTATAGATCACCAGATAAAAACATAGTGACCGTGATAATATATGCCACAGCCAATTGCAGATTGGTGCTCCATGTGAAAGAGAAAACTTTTGGCCTTCCCTACTTGGAAAAATATCCATTTGTGATTATTCTTCTTCTTATATATAGTAACACATATGACAACAATGTAGTAGAGTAATCATAACAGAGGAAGTGGCTAACAGAAAAAAAGTGATCCAAACCAAATTGTCAAGAATTCCTTGGCCCGGGCAGAAAGATGTACTATAATCTAGAATCTTTTATGCTTCAATATTATATTTCTGCTACAAAAATACAAAATCTCAACGTTGGAAGAATAGTATGTTAACCTCTATTGCCACAGGCCACGGGCCACAACACACCAGACTTTGATAGGATGTCTTTGTCTCCCCTATAAGACTCGCACAAAATTCAAAGGAATTCAAAATTGTTGAGTATCAATCACACTGAAATGTTAATTGTCTTTCTTATTAGAAATGACCAATTAAAGAATGCAACACAACCTCTGAAGAAATGATGGTTCCCAGACACAAACTTTCAGCCAATTTGCAAGTACTTGTACCCAATATGAAACATGACAGTTTGAGCTTCCACCTAATACCAAATGAGTTATTGGGCCTACATCATAAAACAGAAATAACAACAGACCCCAGGGGACAGATCCTCAAAACATACCTAAACAAGTTGCCCAAATTAAATACTAGAAAATATATACCCCGGCTAGCAGAACAATTTGGATTATGTATCCTTGTATTCTTTCAGCGCAGATAATTTACACAAATCAGATACACTTATCTCCAATTTCTCCACTACAGACCAACTAAAAAGGTGGGAGTGTGATTCAGAAATAAGAAAACTTTTGTACAGCTAACTTACTCTGTCAGCAACAGACGATTGATGTACAGAAAAATTAAACTCTGACCTATAAGTTGTAGAAAGAGATCCAAGAAGAAAAAAAGAATATTATATAATTCTCCAAACCAAGTTTCAGGTCAGCATAACAGAGAGAGACCCGCAAATTTGTCTGATTGTCTCAAAAATTAAGTAAGCTTTTGCGCTTTCTAAATACAAAAACCCAAATGTAAACAAACATTTGTAAGAAAAAAGTAGTATTGATGTCAAGAACCCTTAAGACTGAACTTCTCAATTAAACACCAATAGACTAATAAAAAATAAAACATCGAATTGAAATCACAAAGGAATACCAAAATAAACTCGAGGCACGATACTACACAAAATACACCACGTCAGAAAACAGAGCCATATTTCAACTCACATGTATGGCGATAAAAGCCAGAACAAAATCAAAACTCAGAATCAAAAAACCAGAAAGGAATCAGAATACAAAACAGGAAGAATAATATGCTCCAGAACTACCATTCCTGCAACACCAGATGAAATAAAAGATCAAGAATAATATGCTTACAAAAGGGATAAAGAATTATTGAAAACTAAGATTTTAAAAGAGATCACCAAATAAAAAACTACGTTCCATGCTATATTGAAAATTATTTTGATAAACCAAGCTGCTGAAAAACATGTTTATAATTCAAAATGTCTTGTGATCAAAGTCTCAATAAAAATAATAAAGAGCGTCTCCTTTGTATGTCTTGTGATCAAATTCTTAAAATAAAATTAATTAAGAACGACTCCTTTCAATAACCATTATTATTCTTATCCATTGTAATCACGAAATGCAAATTGCTCCAGATACCAAGAAATGCACATGTCAATATGCTTTTAATTTTAACAGCATTGAACGATTAATTTTAACATCATTGATTGAACGATTATGCAAAGGAGTAAATCGAGAAAACAAGACCAAAATGAGTAAATCGAGAAAACAAAACCATAAAGGAGTAAATCGAGAAAATAGGGTGATAAAACTATATAGAAGAAGTGAAATGAAAAGAATTCTCAATCCAAGAGTATATTTTAATAAAAAAAACTATTTGCTTGATTTTACATTGCTGGATACTACACAAGTTTCAATTTGCAATTTAAGGCGATAAATGCAAAACATTACCATTATTTGATATCAATCTGCAATACCTTAAAACAGAAAATTCAAACCAAAATTCCAGGGGGGTTGCCAATAAGTGCTGCCAACAAATTAATCGCAAAACACCCATATGTACACAAAGAATAATAGTTGACCCAAAAGAACAATCATTTAAAACTCTAACAATATCCAAGGTCAAAACTAACAAAAACAAAATCAAACCTAAGAATCAAGAAACCAAAAAATCAACAGCCATGATGATCAAACAAGAGGAAAATAGAACTAGAAGAAATTGTGTGTATCCTGCAACACCAATGTGTAGCACCAAATCAAGGAAGATAAGCTTTCAGAATTGATAAAGAAATATTGAAAATAAAAGGAATTTAATAGATCACCAAATCAATAATCAAAATGCCTTGAAAGACACATTCAGAAATCAATTTGTATGCCTTGCAATCAATAGGCGGAAATAAAAAATAGTAAAGAATGGCCCATTAAAAAACTTTGATTTAGCTGTCTGTTATTTTCCATTCTTGTTGTTGTATCAAGACATTCTGAATTTAAATGAAGAATTAAATATAAGTCCAGAAATGTTCTCAGTACTGAAAACAAAAATAATTTAATATAGAACACCAAATCAAAATGCTAGGCTGCATGCTTTGTGAAAAAGGTTATTGTTTTGACAAACCAAGCTGCAGAAAACATGTTCAAAATTCAATTTGCATGTCTTGTAATAAAAGCCAGCTTATCTAATTTATCTATGGAACTGTTCTATGCTCTTGTGTGTGTCGTATCAGTCAGTTTCATGTGTGTACTTCATAAGATCTCAGAAAACGTATCAAGGTGCAAGGCAAATCCATTAAGAAAACAATCGATCTGAGAAAACGTATCAATGTGCAAGGCAAATCAATTAAGAAAACACGATCAGCCATCTAAGAAGAACACGGTCTGCAGTCTGAGAAAATGTATCCATTAAGAAAACGTATCATAATCCAGATAACGTATCAAGATGCAACGCAAATCCATTAAAAAACACGATCAGCAATCTAAGAAAACGAAACAAATCCATTAAGAAAGGAGGATTAGCAAACCCTAACATCAAGCCATGAAATTTGATTTCTCTAACCGTTCTCTGTTCTTATCCATTACATCAAGAATCCCGACTCGCTGCAAAACAGAAACGAATATCTTGATAATCCAATGAAGAATTATATCAAAAAATTCTCGATAATTGAATTGATCCATAAAAGAAGAGTCTAATGATCTGAAAAATTCCCAATTTCTACAATCCGAAAAGCATATCAATAAACAAATCCCTAACAATCTTCCTCTTAGAAAGCGGATCAAGAAAACAAGAAAAGCAAACCATGAAGACCAGCCATTATGAAGCCCGTAGAACGTAAAAGAAGAGATAGATAACGAGAAAAATATGTAACAAGCTATTGTAATTATATAGATGAATATTTTTGTTTTTTTTAAATAATGGGTTGTTGTAATTAATAATGTTAATCTCTTAAATTATATAAGAAGTTAAATAGTATATATATTATGTGGTTTACTTTCGATATAGATTAAATTTTTATATAGACTTAAACAAAATAAAGTGGAATAAAACTATGATTGCAATAATAAAAATTAGTATATTTATAATGAAAATATAATGCTATAATTGAAATTCAAAATAATAAATAAAAAATGTTCTTTTATTACTAACAATATAGTTAAACCAAAACAAAATTTAGAGTTTTATTTTTAAATTATTATAAAATGAATTTATCTAATAATATCATGACTTATTATTAAATATCGGTATAAATTTTTTTGTAGAATATGAATTTAAATTTTTATTTTATTTTAAAAAAAAACTAAAAATATTTTCTTGTTAATACTCTTTCTAATACTCATTTTTTGTTAGAAAAATAAAATGTGAGTTTACTTCAAAAATAATTCTCAAATAATTATAAATTATTTAAAAAAAGTATTAAAAAAATTGTAATTTTTTTGAAATATTTGATCAGTAAAGTAACAAAATAAATATGTAATATAACTAACAAAATTACTAATAATAATAATAATAATAATAATAATAATAATAATAATAATAATAATAATAATAATAATAATAATAATAATAATAATAATAATAATAATAATAATAATAATAATAATAATAATAATAATAATAATTAGTTATTTATTAGTTGAAATTTTTTATTTTCTACCTATATTTGTGGATATTAACTAAAAGTATATATATGAGTGGATAATAATTATTAACAAATATATTTATAATAATTTATAGATTAGACCATTTTTAAAATACATCAAAATTTGAAAATAGTTTAAGATACTAAATAAAAAAGCAAACAGAAGTTGGAGATTTTATTAGTTAAAAATAATTATTTTCTATTTATATTTATGGATGTTAGTTATTAATTCATAAGTATATATCAATGGATAACAATTATTAATAATTTATAGATTAGACCATTTTTAAAATACATCAAAATTTGAAAATAATTTAAGATACTAAATAAAAAAGCAAAGAGAAGTTGGAGATTGTATAACAACTTATTAATAATTACATATAACAAAATCATGTTGAATATCGTTGTTGAACCAGAAATAAAGACTTCAGAGGAGAATGGACTTCATAGAAGAGAAAATATTGCATATTTGTAATTAAATATTTATCAATTACATAATTATATATTATTGAAACAAATTCATAATATAATTTAAAAAATAAAACTATCAACAACAAAAACGTAGGTTGAGATAACTTGAGTATTTTTCAATATCATTTTAAAATAATAATAAGTAAGTAATATTTAAATAATTAGTGATACAAATTGTTATCGGTGGTAAAATGGGTCTGATCCTGTCGAATATGCTTATTTTGTCTGCATTTTTTTACGGAGCAAATCTAGGTTTTAGGCTCGCATTCCCTATTATGTTTATCTCTTCTATTTTTTTCAGAAGCAAGCATTAACGAGATGGGCGTGAATTTTTGTAAGTTTTAGCAGTGCCTATCAGGCCCGCCTCGGCCAACACTCATTTTTTAGTGGAAAAGCAAAGATTTTAGACCTGCATTGTCTACTATGTTGGCTCTGCTTTGCCCTGTTTTTTGTGGGTGTTGTACCCCAAAATTTATCCTCCCATTTTTGAAGACAAATGATTCAAGATACCTCCTCGTGCTCCTAGAATTATCAATTGCTCAAGAATACTCAAGGGTTTGAGCATACAAGCATCTCTCCTAAGCAATGGCCTACAATTAGGTTTAGGTTTTCTCAAGAAAAATTGGACTCCTAATGCCTCAAGTGAGTGTTATGGTTTCTCATATGCTTCAAGGTACCCTCATGACAAGTTTCAAGCCTTGCATCACAAGTTTGCTCATTCAATTGCTCAGATGATTGAAAATTAACTGTATTAGATAAAAAGTTAATTATGGTCAACATACAGTCAAACTTTAAGATTTTTGGTCAACATTAATATTTTGAAGTCACATTCATCATTTGATCAAGGGTTGATCATGATTCATCAAGAAAACTCAAGATTCATCAAAAGACAAAAGTTACCAAATTAGGGTTTTCTTAAGGTGAAGTCAACTGAACTTTGACCAAGCATAACTTTCACATGCTTCATCAAAAATTTCTCAACCAAAACCTAACTTGAAGAAAATTCAATTCTCTACAACTTTATCTCTTTAAGCTCAAGGCCAAAAATGCTTCATTTGAGAGATATAGGCCAAAACATTACAGATCATTTTAAAAGTCAACAAAAAGACATCTTTTGTCAAAGCAATTTACATCAACTTAAAGACTTCAAATAAAAAAGTGACAAACATGAGAGTTGTAGAGAACATTTTTAGCTTTCCAAAAAGTCTAAGATCGCCTTCATATAACAAAATTTGAGAGAGTTATGATTGGTGCAAGTTGAACAATTTTGAGAAAATACATAAAACCGCAATTGAGCAATTTTAGACTTTTAGGCTAATGAGCCTAACTTTTGAAGTCCAAACGTGTTTATGACATGTTTAGGGACTCCTAAGTCCATTCATACATTATTTTAATTTTTTATTTCATTTATTTTGATTTTATTCATTTAAATTCAAAATTAAATTAAATAAAGATTAAATAAATGTACAAGGCATGTGGGCTTTTATTTTGGATCATTTTGAAGCCCAAGATCACATATCCAACATAATAAAACTGTGAGGGATGAAGAAGGAAAGAGATCTTCATGTTTTGGAAAGTTTTGCAATTGTTTTGGAAACAAATAATGACTTTGATTGCACATGTTTCCTTCCAAGAATGTTAACTTAAAAAATCATCCATTATAAATAGAGGACACACTTCATAAGACAAGGACACACACAGATTGGCTGCCATATAAACAAGTTATCAAACACAAAATTTTCAAAGAATAGGTGAAAATCGTATCCTAGTTTTCCAGCCATTCTCAACTGAAACGAAGCCTCGAATCATCATCCTAACATCCCCAAGAATCTCCTTAACTCCATAACCACGCTCAACCGTGCCCATAACGCCTCCACTCAATCACATAGGTGGTAAGGATTTTATAATTTCAAATTTCTTAATTCTTGTGTTATTAATAAGTTTCATATGTCCATATGTGTTAAACAAAAAACATAGAACAGGTTGGAACCAAACGTGTGAAGAGAAGGGAGGGGGTTCGAACCCCAGCGATGCCAAAACCCTTTTTGTTTTACTTTTTTCATTTTCACTTTCTTTTTATTAGTTGTTTTATTATTAATTAACTTTTTTATTCAAAACTTATACATAAAAAAATCAAAAAGAAGCCAATAATAAAAGCAACAAAAAATTAATTTTATAGTGTAAACTAATTAATTGATTTTTTGGATAATTAGATTTTAGGCTTTTTATTAATTAAAATCAATTAGAATTAGGATTTTTATTATTATTAATTAACACTTAAATTATTTTCATAAAAACACCAAAAATATGAACTTGGATTTTTAGGGCATTTAGACTTTTTTTCCCAACATTTTCTTATTTTTTTTGCTATTTATTTTCTTAGACAATGTATAGGTCTCACATTTAATGTAATAGTTTAGATTTACATCCCCTCATTTTTCTAATTATGTAACTCTCCTAAAGTCCTGTAATAGCGTAGATTTACATTCTCGCTTTATCTTTTGCCTTTATATATATATATATATATATATATATATATATATATATATATATATATATATATATATATATATATATATATATATATATATATATATATATATATATATATATATATATATATATATATATATATATATATATATATATATATATATATATATATATATATATATATATATATATATATATATATATATATATATATATATATATATATAACTTCTAGTAAATAGGCTTGTAAGATAAGAATAAAATCAAACATAGATAACCTTAATTCCAAAATAATATAACTGAAACTAATGCACTTTGCACACTTCACCTCTAGGGTAATCTCTCTTTGTTGCCTTGTGTGATACGGTGGCAGAACCGACTGTTAATATTGGTTTGCGTTTTTTGTTCACAGATGTCGCCATCGACTTTCTTTTATCCAATAAAGGAAAGGGTGAAAAGAACAGAAAATGACTTTTTTTCGAGAGTTTATGAGTAAGGGGGTAGATTATGGAAAGGGGGTGTTATCACCCTTTCTATCTGTAGTTTTCTACGGGCTCTTAGGTGCATGCTCATTTTTGAAAATTACTTTCGTGTTTGTGTGAAAAAGTTTTTTTTTTTAATTCCTTAGTGTCGCGATTCGCTTTATGATAACCCTTGTATTCGTCCTCAAGAGTGTGATAAAGCATTTTGAAAACTTTGTTTTCAAAAGTGTTTGAAAGTGTGGTATGTAAAAATAATTGTTTGAGCAAGTACCTAACAGTTATCTACCTACTCGAAAAAAGTTTGTTCTTTTTTTCATATCCTTTAGACAGTGATATCCTACTATTAGTGAGTAGGTAGCCCTAGTCGTTGGATGTTTTTGGGACTATCGAAAGGGACGTACGGTCACTAAAGACAACTGGGCAATAACTCTTAGTAATTATCCTAAAGCCATAAGATCACTTTTTTAACCGAGGCAACAGTCGAGAGGGTCATGAGGGACTAGTGATCTCTAGACTTAAGGACAACCACTAAGAATTCTCACGTTTCGAGAATTGTGACCATAATTCAAAGGCAACCGAGTGAGGTATACCCTAAGAGTGCAAGTGTGAAACAATATTTTTTTCCAGATATTTATCTTGCAATTTAGTGATCTACTGATTGATTGATTAATCATGCACGCCTAGGTTGCTAAAAATTATATACAAGTATATACAGAATATAAAAGCGAGAAAATAAAGGGTCTTACGCTATTACAGGGCTTTGGTGTAGATACATAAGGAATGACTGAAAAAATAAAGTGCGGAAATAAAAAACCCTAATTAGTTATTACAAACCGGACGCAGTTACATCAATAATAAAAATAATCGTACGACAAAATAATGACGCGCGAGAATTAACTGGATAAAAGTTCAAAAACCCTAAAAAAATTAATTTGATTATTAAAAATATTTTTGGGATTTTATGAAAAAAAGAATTGAATTTTGACCTAATTTTTCCTAATTAATTTTAATTAATGAAAACCAATTAAAGTTTATGAAATTAATTAATTTGCAAAAAATTAATTTAATAAAAAAAGTAAGTCCTATTTTTTTGTGATTATTTTCTGATTAAAAAAATGATTTGAAATAAAAAAAATTTGAAATAATTAGATAACAAAAGAGAATTAAATAAAAGAGGAAAGAATGGGCCTGAGGGGTGTAAACCCAATTTGGAGGGTTGCATGCTGAAATTTTGTCTAAAGCCCACTCTAGTTGGCCCATAGTTGTGTGTGATTCAGTGTGGTTGTGCTAAGAGAGTCCATCATGGGGAGCTTCATTGGAAGCGTTAGATCTGGTTTTGATTGATTGGTGGTGATGATGATGAGGCCTATGGTGAGCGTGCTTGGTGTGGAACCAGTGGATCTGTAATGAATAAATTTGGAAAATAAAAAATGTTGGACCTGGGATTCAAACCCAGGTCCCCTTAGTTACCAGCCTCGCCCTTTACCACTGCGCCACATGGTCATTCGTTATATAAAACAAGAATAATATATTATATTTAATAATCAATAGTAATAATAAAAACGCACACAAAATTCAAACAATCCAACCAGGCTTTGACACGCAATCATCTTCCCCAAGGGACTGTTGTTTTAGGCAAGGGGTTTTTACCTACGGATAATGTTGTAGCTGTAGACCTGCATATCTCCAAAATCACAAGCATGGAATATAAATTTGATCGAAGTATATAGATCAACTGGGTTTGACCTCGTGAGTACAATGGTACTCTTCTTTTGCCCTGATTTTACCTGAAATAAAAAACCCTAAAACGGACTTTGAAACCCTAACAATGGCATTCAGTCAAATACCCATAAAAACACACAATTAATCATGTAAACATGTTCCAAATGGTCATACAAACATGAATGCATACTTAAAATTCGTTTATCATGCGTAAATTATCAAAGTCAAATTCAAGAAAAGTGAGTAAACAGTGGTTCTGTATGGGGCATTTTTGGGAGTGTTGAGGTGTGAGAATGGTCCAGGTAGCTTCCAAATATGCCCAGGAATGGATTGCAAACCTTCAAAGTCCTTAAATCTACCTCTAAATCAAAATTCGATCACCACTTTTTGTCCAAAAATTTGAGTTTTTTATGAGGGTTCTACACGGCCAATCCTTCTTTTTGTGGTCTGGAAATGTTATGCATATATAGTAGAACGAATTAGATTAACAAAGCTGAATTAAATCTTGAAGATTAAGTGAGAAAAGACTTGATTTGTGTCTTGTATTTTTTGTTTCTAAAATAGGCCAAATCTTGCTATTTTTATTCCAATCACCACTTGCACGAAATCATTGATTTGCTAGTTGATTATAGACCCATCATGTGCTCATAAAATCAAATCTTGGATTTTATTTTATTATTCCATTATTTTATTTGATTTATTTTGATTTTAATGAATAAAAAATCAAAATAAATAATAAAAATAATAAAATAATACATGAGTAAGCTCAGGGGTCGTGGGTCATGTTAGGAACAAGTTTCAATCATGAAAACATGGGCCCATTTGGAAAAAAAATCAAGTTCAGTCATTATTTGCTTCATGCACTTTTCCGAAAATGGTCAACTTTAACAATGCATATCTCTCTCATTTTTAACCCTAAGAGGGTTTTCTCTTACTTTTTAGCAATCTTAGGATGTCCTCTAAACAACCCTTTTTGTTTCATCTCAATTGGATCTTCCATGTTCATGTAAGGAGCTTTGACCCAAAAGGTGTTTTTGATGACTTTTTGAATGGACCTATAATGTCTGAGCTTATATCTTTTGATTGAGGCATTTCTTGAACTTGGGGGTTGAAGAGGATTTGTAGGGAATTGGATTCTATTCAAAATGAGCCTTTGTTGGAAAATTTCTGATAAAGTATGAGAAAGTTATGCTTGGTCAAAGTTTGGTTGACTTTCCCTATAGAAACCCTAATTTGCCATTTTTTACTTTTGATGAGTTAGGAGCAATTCTTGAGGAATCATGATAAACCCTTGATCAAATTATAGATATTACTTAAAAATGTTGATGTTGACCAAAAGTCTTGAAGTTTGACTGTATTTGGGCCACAATTGACTTTTGACCTAGTACATTTGATTTCCAGGCATTTGAGTAGTTGACTGGGCAAACTTGTTGTTCACTGGATCGAAAGACAGCCCACACCTCTTTCGATCCAGGCCTCCAGAATTATACCTTTTTTTGATTTACTGCCTGTTTCCTTCGATTTCATCTTTGTTTTGACTATTTTATTTCTTTTTTTTAATCAACATAAAATCAATTAAAAAAAAACCACAAAAACATTAGGCTAGTTTTTTCTATTAAATTAACTTTGTCAATTAATCATTTAATTATCTTAACATTTTCTCAAAACTAAAATTAAGAAGATTTAGATCATTTTCCCAAAATAAAATAAAACACAAAAAGATTTTTAGGATTTTTAGAGGTTATTTTCAGATTCGCGCCCGTTTATTTTATTGTAACTGCCTACTGGTTTGTAATAGCTTAACTAAGACTTTTACACTTTACTGCTTTATTCCCCCAATTTTTGACATGTAAATAATCCCCCTCCCCGAAGCCTTGTAATAGCGTAGGATTTACAATTCCCGCACTTTAAATTCCTGCACATATATTAACTGTTTAGATGTATGCTAACTAGGATTGCATGACAAGATCTATCTTGACTTAAAATCAACAGTAGCTCACCATGACATGTACAAAGATAATATAAACTGAAAATTGACACACTCGCACATGCCACTCTTAGGGTACACCTCACTTGGTTGCCTCGAACGTGGTCATTGAGTATAGGATGTTCTAGAGGTCGCTCTCTTGTCCAAAGATCATAAGTTGCCTCGAAACGGTTGCCTCGGATAAAATGATCTAAGACATTAGGGTTACCACTAAGGCGTCCTAACATTGCTTTAGTGACCACACGTCCCTTAATCGAATTGACTCGAAAAGCTCCAACGATGGTGCTACCTACTCCTCAATAGTGGGATAGCACTATCTAAAGGACATTTGCACAGTCTAATTCCTTTTTGAGTAGGTAGATGTTCTTAAGTACTTGCTCCTTTTAAAATAGAACAAAACTTTTCGCACTTACACTCTCTTCAAAACAAAAACTCTTTTCAAAACCCACAAACACAAAGAAAAGCAAACTTTTGAAAACATAGTGAGCAAGTACCTAAGAGCCCGTGGATAACCACGGATAGAAAGGGTGCTAATACCTTCCCTTTCTATAATCTACCTCCCGAACCCGAGAAATATCTCGAAAAGGAATTTTTCTGTGATTTTGTCCTTTCCTTGTTGGATAAAATAAAAGACGGTGGCGACTCTTGCTTACCGCGATATTTTGCGAAAAACAAACGCAAACGCGAACCAGCATTCTAAAACAGTCAGTTCTCATTCCCATCGATCACACTCATGATCTGGTTAGGAAATGTGATAGATGCCAAAAAGTGGGGAATATCTCCATGAGGCAAGAAGTGCCTATCACCAACATCCTTAAAATTGAAATTTTTTATGTATGGGTCATTGACTTCATGCAGCCATTTCCTCAATCTTTTGGGAATTTATACATACTAGTTGTTGTAGATTATGTCTCTAAGTGGATAGAGGCGGTAGTAACTCCCACCAATGATGCTAGAATGGTGACTAAATTTTTGGTTAAAAATATCTTTTCTAGACATGGCACCCCTAGAGCAGTCATTAGTGATAGAGGAACCCATTTTTGCAATAAAATCTTTGAAAATTTGATGGAAAAATATGGAGTTAATCATAAAGTCGCTACAGCCTACCATCCCCAATGTAGTGGACAAGTTAAAATTTCAAATAGAGAAATAAAAATTATTTTAAACAAGGCTGTGAATCCTTCAAGGAAGGATTGGTCCAAGCACTTAGATGATGCTCTTTGGGCATATAGAACAACTTTCAAGACTCTTTTAGGCGTGTCTCCCTACAGACTTGTATATGGAAAGGCATGCAACTTGCCAATTGAGTTAGAGCACAAGGCTTTTTGGGTAGTAAAAACTTTGAATTTAAGTCTAACTAATGTTGGCCAAGCTAGAATGCTTCAACTCTATGAGCTTGAGGAGCATAGGTGTTTTCTTATGAAAATGTTGAGTTGTATAAAGAGAAGACTAAGAGGTGGCATGACAGCAAGTGCTTGAAAAGAGACTTAGTCGAAAGCCAACTTGTTTTTTATTCAATTCAAGACTTAATATTTTTCCTGGGAAACTTAAGTCTAGATGGTCTGGCCCCTTCAAATTAATTAAGATTTATCCTCATGGGGAGGTTGACTTATTGAACGAAAGAACAAATGAAGAATTTAAGGTAAATGGATAAAGAGTGAAAGCTTATCATGATGAATCCTTGAACAACATTAGGGTCACTATGGATTTACATGAATCTTCTTGATACTTGTTGTAGTCAATCTATAAGACTATAAAATAGCGCTAGTGGGAGATATTCCAGTGTAACTTTTGTTTTTATTTTGTTTAATTTTTCAGATGATATGATTGATGAGAAAAAATAGGAATGAGTCAGTGATGAGATTTGCCACGACTAGAAAAATGATGGGCTAATAATTAAAAAAGAAAGAAATTATTTTCACTTGGAATCTTGAGAATATCATCAAAGTGGCCATTTTTATATGTGTGCATAAGAAAAACTTAAATAAGAGAGAGAAACTGAAGCACAAGCACGCGTCAGACAGGTTTTAACCCTGTGTGTGATGTCAGCAAAGGGACAGCAACATTAAATAGTTGTTTCACTCTTTTGTATGGAATCATTTCAACTTAATATTCACCATACCCTAGACCAGTGAACTTATCTCTTTCGTCAGTTTCAAAATTTTATTTTCCTTCCTACAAGTTACTTTCATCCCTCTCTCCTAAATCATTTTAGAAACAAAAACTTCTTAACTTCCACAATCTCATAATCATAATTCATATACTTATTTCTATAAGTTAACCTTCACCATAAGTTACTCTCATCCCTCTCTCCTAAATCAGTTTAAAAACAACAACTTCTCTACTTCCATCATCTCATGATCATCACTATGGATGCTAGTAAAAGATTCTCAGTGTTTATTTCTAGAATGGGCATGTTTTGTGAATGTGAATTCATTTTAGATAAGCAAGAATAAAAAGTAGGTCTTCTATGTGGTATAGGCTTGATAACCAAAGCAAAGAAGTGGACAAAGTTATACCAGTAACCTCTTCCATACAACACCCAACTGGCGAAGGAATTTTATGCTAATTCAGTATACGCCAACAACAAGAGGGTCGGAGGTATGGTCCGAGGAGTGTGTGTGTGTCTTATTCTGAAGGCACCATTAACATGATCTTTGGTTTGAGCAACACAGAGGATCGATATCAAGAACTTTTGGAGACTTCGGATGATGATGATTTTGATGTTTACATGAAATCTTTGTGCAACCTGAGAACCAATTGGTTAGAATATGGAGGTGAGAAAAAATCAAGAGAGTGGACTTGCAACCTGAGGCTAAAGCTTGGTACCAATTTATTAAGCACTCACTCAAACCAACCACATACAATGAGACGGTTAAAAAAGCAAGATTAGTACTTCTACATTGTATAACTATTGGGGATGACATCAATGTGGGAAAGATCATAGTTCAAGAAATCCAAGCTTGTTCAAAAATAAGGAGGGTGTGCTTTAATTTCCTTGTTTAATCATTATTGTATGCAATAAATATGGGGTGCATGCTAAGGGTACAAACGAGATTTGTAACCCTCGGGCAAAATTTGATAAGGCTTCCTTACAGACCCTCATGAAACCTAGAATGAGAAAAAGCCAAGCAGAGATGGGACAGGAGTCAGCAGGAGCAAAAACCACCTTTGAAACAGACAGTGTGTTGTGGAAAGTGTTGTTGCAAATGTTGAAAGACCAGGGGGATTTCTTTAAGTTTGAGAAGGAGAAGTCTAGTTGGGAGTTAAAAGTCAATCCGCGGAACTATGATGATGAGCATATTCCAATTTTTCCTGATCACATATTGGGAGAGTTAGAGGATAAAGATAACCAGGGGAAAAAAATGAAGAAAAGAGCAAGTTGAAGAAAAAGGGTAAGAAGCAGGTGAAGGAGGCATTTGTTGCTTCTCCTAGAGCGTCAAACTTATGCATGCCTAGGGATGACTCTTATGAGAAGCCAAAGAAGAAATATAGGAAGCTTGAGAATCCTTCTCAATCGAAGAAAAAATATGTACATGATAAAAACAAAGCCAAGAAAAATGTTGAGGAAGAAACATCAATAATCAATGAGGAAGTTGTTGAAGATAAGGATGTTGATGAGACATTGAATGATTTGTTGCACCAGGATGCCGAGGTCAAAAGAGAGCTATGAGCAAAAGCGCTTGAAAAGGTGAAATCCACAAAGAAGGAATCTTCTAAAAATGTCATTGAACAACTGGTGGAGGAAGTCAATAAAGAAGTTGTTGAAAAAGAGAAGGAGAATGAGGTTGTTGATGAGAAGAAGGGAGATGTTGATGAAGAAATACAGGACAATGCAGATATGACTGAAGGCGACAATGAGGATGAAGAAAAATCTGAAAAAAAAGACAAAAATGAGGATGAGGCTGTGAATGAGGAAGGCTAGGAGGCGGAGAAAAATGATGCTGAGGGGGTGGAATAAAGTGAATAGGAGGAAGGTGAAGAAGAATAAGATTCTTCAGACAACTTACACAAATTAGAGTCATCTGAGGAATCTGAGGAAGAGAAGAGTGCTAATGTGACTCTTGTAGTCACTCCTGAAAATATGAAAAAACCTGCAAAACTCAGCATACCACACCCAACACAGAAATCCCAGGAAGCGAAGTCTCCCGCCAAGGCCAAGTCACCTAGCAAGCCTAAGTCCCCTTCAAAGAAAGTCTTAGTCCAGTCTTCCCAGGTGAAGACAAGACAACTGTCATGACTCAAGTTTTCCCAAAGCACCTCAAACTGCTACTAAGTCATATCTTCCTGAGCCTGTCCTGAAGGAGACTCGAAAGAAGAAAAATGAGGAGCCCTTGAGAAAGAGCAGCAGGCATAAAGCCTAACTGGTAAGCAAAAGGAAACTGTTGGTGCGCCTCATCCCATCTGCTGACAATGAGGACAATGTCCTTACTTTAAGTATGGGGGTGGTGGCTTTTGTCGTGATCCTGTTCATTCCTCTCAATCATATCATATCTGTTAAATTTTGATTAAAGTACACGTTTTTTTTATTATGTTGTTTATGTGGCTGTTTATAGCCTTTTATTTCTGTTGGCTGCTTGCAGCCTATTTCTTTTAATGATTAATGAACTTATTTTAATTGTTTGTAACCCCCTTTAAGACAAACAACCTTAGGAGAACTCGTAGAGAAATATATTGGGACTTTAAAAAATTCTGGAAACAAAGACTTGCGGAGTATCTATTATACATTCTTTAGTTTAAGATAACCCATGTCATGACTCAAGTAGTCAAAAGAGTAGGCAGTCTTTTGTTAAAATTGAATTGTTTTTTAAACATGGAATAGGGATCCATTGAAAGGATTTGCTACGGTGGAAAACACTATTTTTTAGGACCTAAGTACTCTGAACACATTGCATATGCTTAATAAATAAACACACTAAAGTGTGTGGAAGAATTAAGCCAAGAAGCGCTTCTAAATAAGTTCATGTGTCCGAAATTGGAGGAACAACTCTTGTGCCCAAAATTGGAGGAGAAAGCTTTTAAATAAGTTCATGTGCCTATGTCTAGAGGAACAATAGTTGTCTTCATCATCAGTAACAAGTTAGACTCATTACAAGTGAGATCTCGTCAAGTGAAAAGGCAGAGCAACTACAAAAAAATTATAATAAATGCATATGTGTTCATGGGTACAAAGATCTGAAAATAGATAGTCAAAACCTCCTACTGAAACTAAAATTTGGTATTGCTAGACCAAGGGATAACCAAGTTTAAAACTAGGTTAGCTCACTTGATTGAAGAGTTCTGGCGTGACAGGGAGTATCAGAGATATAAAGAGTTCAAACAATTGTGATTGAGCCTCGGGACTGAGTTAAGCCAGTTTTTGAAACAAGTCCCTTTAAGATGATTTCTGAGTACTTGATGAGGTTGGTTTTGTTGAAGGGTTATTTCTATAAGAAATTTCTCTGTTGAGTCATGTCGCATCACCTGAGGATAAGTAATGCTTCAATTATGGGGGGGTGTTAATACATGTTTTATCTTTCTTTAATTAGTAGTTTAATTTCTTCTTAGTTGTTAATTTACTACATTTTAGTTAATTTTATAACTTTAGTTTGGAGCACAATAGGTGCTCCCTTTTGTTATTTTAATATATTTTTGTGTAAAGAAAGGTTAGCATTGTCAAGCTGAGGCAAGACTGCAGTGGTCTGCTGCAAGGAACATAAGCTGAGAAAAGAGGATGGACTTAGAGAAAAGGGAAAATCAATATGCAATCAGCTAGCGTCAAGTAATAGCGTAGAAGAAAGAAGGAATTGGAGGGAAACGTTGCTAAGTTGAAAAATAAAGAAAGTCATTCAAATTCAAAGGATGAGGTTGAAGGCACTAGAGGATAAAAGATAGTACAAAGGTGCATTAGGCAGTCTGTGCAACACCTCCAGCACATGCTATGGTAGCCTGCCATTTTACACCTTGTCAGCCATCAATGTCTCATTGTACCCGGTTTCTTGTTAGCTAAGCATAAAGAATGAAATGATCGCATTAGTTTCTACATTGGCTTGATAGGATTTCCTTGTATTGGGCCCATGATCCAATGAATCACCAAACCCTAGCTTGGGTCAATAAATAGGACCTTAATAAAAATGAGAAAGGAGTTCAACAATTCCAAGAGAAAATACACTATATACTAAGTGTGAGGAAAGTGGAAAGTAGAAAGAGTTTTTCTTCTTCTCACTCAATTTTGTACTTGCTACTGAGCTTTGGTGCAACTGGAGTCACCTTTTGAAGATTATCCATCTCTAGAAGTTCTCAAGTCTCTCTTAGGTTTATATCTCTTTTCGTTATTTGTTTAAGGATGTTCCTTCTGAGAACCATGCTTATAGTTTGTACTCAGTTCATTATGAGCTAAGCCTTTTGTAGTTGAGCAATGCGAAATTAATATTAAGTTGTTTTTATGTTATATGATGTGTGGTTAAGTGACTAGCTTTATTATATGTTAACCTGTTATAAGTCTATTTCATTGAATGATCAACTTATGAATAGATAACCATTTGTTGTTGTGAGAGATCTAGCAACAAGTAGTTTCCTTAAAAAAATGATTGAACGAGTAGGATAGAGATATTCACTCACCTAGCTTGCTTAGAGATAAAGAGTTGCAATTATTGAGGATTTCATAATACAAACAAATGTATGTTAGGGTTATAAGTGAGAGTTGGAGATTTTTTCCATTGCCATTTACATGCTTGCCTTGATGTTGTAGAAATGCACCACAATATCACTCTGACCTCACATGTCATGACACTGCACAACATCACACATATTTACTTCTAAAATATTAATGGATCATAGCTCAACTCATTTACTCTTGATATATTTCCACTATTTAGATTTGTCTTAAGTGAAAATTAAACACACACACACCACATATTATTTATCTCTCTGCTCATGCTTAAAACTTAAATATAGTCTATTGCAAAATCAACCTAAGTAACTACATCACTCCCTGTGAGTTCGACACTCTTATCTTTATCACTTGTTGCAATCAAACATACATTTATACTTGCATGTGACAACCATTATATCAAAAAAGAAACACCTCCCTTTTATTATCCAACTTCTTTCTAAGTTGACCTAGAACATGTCGATACACCACAGTATCGAAAACTCTCAAATGGTTTATACTCGGTTTGAATCCAGACCATGCTTCTTGCAATGATATCTTCTCAAGCTTATTTGTAGGACACCTATTCAACAAATGGGTTGTTATGGATACCGCTTCTCCCCACAACTCTTTCGGCAAGTTCTTCCCCTTTAACATGATTCTCACCATGTTCATAATCGATCGATTCTTTCTCTCGTTAATGCCATTTTTCTACAGTGTATAGGATGGTACTACCTTACGCATTATCCCTTTTTCATCACAAAACTTTCCAAAATCATTTGAGACATACTCGCCTCCAACGTCATTTTTGAGAACTTTGAGACAGTGACAACTTTTCCACTCAACCATGAACTTAAACTTCTTAAACACTTTGAATATCTCATCTTTTCTCTTGATTAGGTATGTCCATAGCTTTCTACTATAATCATCGATAAAGTGAAAAAATACCTACTGCCACCACACGAATCAACTTACGTCAGCTCACACACAGCAGAATACACCACCTCAAGGTAATGCTTGGTTCTACAACCAGCATCCTTGTTAAATTTACCCTTGTGATGCTTTGCTTGCACACTCTCTTTATAAATATCAACTGGAATGTTTATGAATGGTAAATCGGTTACCATTTTGTTCCTTTGCAACGTATTAAGATCTCGAAAATTAAGATGCCCGAGACATTAGTGCCACAACCACTCATCTTGACTTGCCATTATAGCAAGACACATATGCTCTATCACCTTCAACTCAATCTAGAAAGTTTTATTTGCATCCGTAGTAGCTTTAAGGACCAAAACTCGATTTGCATCCATAACACGCAAAGTTTTATCTTCCATGCGAATCTTGTAACCCTTCTCAAGAAATTGAGCAATACTTATAAGGTTATATTTGATTCCAGGAATGTACACTTTATCTTTGATCAAGGAATGACCAATATTCCTTCTCATGATCAAAACATTTTTGATCACTTCGGTTGCTAAAGTGGTGTCATCCTCAAATTTTACTTTATTCTTCGTGACTTGATTGATTTTAACAAACCAGAATCCAAGTATAATTCTTCACTGCACTGGACTCCTTCTCTCACTGTCACCATAAAAATTTCTTCCCCAAACGCTTCTGCAGCATTCCTGAAATTGATGTTATTGTTGTCCTACAATCTACTGCTATTGCATTCGCCTTATGTGATCAAGACCAAAAGTGTAGTCTCATCATCCACCTCTTGTCTAGCAACCTTGGCTTCATCTCCTTGAGATTCCCTCTTGTTCGTGTTGCATTCTCTTGCAAATTGACCGAACTTTTGACAAGTGTAGCAGTGTGCCTTACTCTTGTCATACTTCTTGATTTCACCTCTAAAGTTGTCTTGACCACCATTTTTTCCGCAGCTACTCTCACCTCTTTGACAAGTCGAACTCGTTGAATTTTGGGACTCTTTTTCACCAAAATTCTAAAAATCCCCCTTACTTTGCATGGGCCATTTTCCTTTCTGCTTCTTGTTTTTCTCATTGAGCCGAGCTTGCAAAATGATCTCTTCCTTTGCCTTGTCGTTATTTCTCTCTTTCATCCTTTGCTCATGAGCCTCAAGAGAGCTTTGAAGCTCATTTTTTGCTCAATGATGCAAGGTCCTTCGACTCTTCAATCGCCACTACAATGTTGTCAAATCTTGTTGTAAATAACATAAAATCTTCGACACAACATTCTGCTCAGAAACAGTTTCTCTGTAAGACTTGATTTGGTTCACCAATCGCATAATTCGCGTCACGTAATCATTGATTGTCTCATTCTCCTCCATTCGAATCAATTTAAATTGACGTTTGTAAGTCTATAACCTCACTACCTTTTCCTTATCAACCCCTGCATATGCCTTTTCCAAGATTTCCCACGCTTCCTTTGTCGATTCGCAATTGCCAACTTTATCAAAGTTGTCACCACCCACTCATTGATGGATCAAGAATAACGCTTTATAATCTTTCTTCTTTTCTTTCTTGTGTGTTGCTCGTTGTGCATCTGTTGCACCTTCGACAAATGGATCCACCCCATTCTTGTCACTTCAAGAACATCTTGGTATCCAAACAATATCTTCATTTATTTGCATCATTTGTCGTAAATCTTTGCATCAAGATTTGGTAGGCTTGTAGGGAGTTGATCGTCAGGGACATAATTCATGTTGCACAATGGATGTTTATGAATCGGAACCATGCTCTTGATACCAAATATTGAAATATACAATCACACAATTGGTGAACAATGAAGGGTTTAAAGTATGTGGAAAAGAAGATAGTGTGTGTGAGAGAGAGAGAGAGAGAGAGAGAGAGAGAGAGAGAGAGAGAGAGAGAGAGAGAGAGAGAGAGAGAGAACAATTTTATTAATTTGGGATGAGAATGCCTCCAAGACATTTATACAAGTGTTACAAAATAATTGAGACCTAAAACACATCATTAAATTACAAGGAAAAGATAAAACTCGGGTTTGTAATCGGTTAACACAAACCGTTAACTTGTTACACAAACCAAAACATAAAATACAAACTGTCAGATGTAAGCGATTAACGCGTTTAGTTAACCAGATAACACAACTCCAAAAAAAACTTTTCATTCTTTTAGAAGTATTTTTCTATCAACTGTAATCGATTACACTCCATATTAACCGATACAATATTTAAATTATCATACTTCATTCAACATCTTTTTCTTCTATTACTCTATTTTCATAATTTTCATAAATTAAGAAATATTTTTAATTTTGAGAGAAACCACTGAATAATAGCTTATATAACCACTATTGTCATTTTAAAGTAAACTTATCCGCATAATACTTTTAATTATTTTTTATATTTATTAATAATTTTATTAATATTTAAAAGAAATTAATTACTATACACCGTAAATGTAAAACTTTGTACATTGATAATGCATCACAACTATTTAATTATATTATCTTAAAAATAAAAATAAAAGTTAAATATTTTTAATAAATTAACGGTTATAATTAGCTGACAGTGTAAAAAAAAATTATATTATCAATGTATTTCAATTAAATTCTATTTAAAAATAATAGTTATCTTTTTATATTTAATTTTTCAACATCTCCGACTCTTTAGTTTCACAAAACTATTCACTTTTTGCTATATCTTTTAGAGAATTTCATATTTTATCCGATATTTTTTTAGTGTATCACATGAAATTCTAAAAATACTCTTGAAAATTAAAAATATATTTCTGATACACACCTCCACACACATATAATTTATTAGTTTTTGAAATTCGATCTATTTTATAGTATAATTGATATTGAAAATGCACTTTAGAAGAAAATATATTTTTTGTCCATTATATCATAAATGTATTTTCAATTTTATATAACTGTAACTTAAAAAATATATATATATATCAAAAATATATTTTTAATTTACAATAGACAATTTCAAAATTATAAAAAATCTTTCTTTTAAATATGAGATGGAATAAAAAATTCTCCACTTTTATCAAAAGAGTCGTCCCAATGAGAGGGGATGGTGAAACGATCCGCATGAAACTTGATGGAGCGGGGCCAACTACTAAACTTATAGAATGAGTTTGTTTTAAGAATAGAAAATATATTTTTTGGAATGTGTTACGGAAAATACAATCACTCTATGTTTGTTTTAAATTTTTTTAAATTATTTCTATTAATTTTTTTACACGTGATTTTTTTTAATATTTATTCCTATACCAGTAGAAATCTAACATTTTCAAATTTAACTATTACAATTTTTCACTAATACTTACATTTATATTTATTTTTTATTTTTATAATCTTTAAACTAAATTAAATATATAAACGTTTTTGAATAAGAAATTTTCATGAGATTCCAAAAAATAATAATCTCAAAAATATAATTTCAAAAAAATTATTTTATAATTTGAAAAAAACAAACCTATAAAAATGAAAACTTTAAATTGCCTCATCTCATGTTAGTCTGACGAATTGGCGAGTTCTCGAACAAAATAATTGTTAAATATATTAGATTGAATGCATTTTTATCCTTTTATTTTGGAAATAAAATTTTAATCACTTATTTTAAAACTCGGTTTCTTTATCTATTAAACAGGTCTTAGAATTTTCTTTGCATAGCTATTTCATCTCAATATCTCATTGATCCTCGTTTATATGTATAAATAATTAACATTTATAACTTAATAATAATTTCATTCATTAGATTTCAATAACCAAATATCAAATATTTGTTTTTTGTTTTTTTGAAATCACGATATATATATATAAGAAAAATTAAAATGCCATCCCCCATTTTATACATGTTATCCTCTCAAATTTCAGTATTTCTAAAATAATCTTTTTACTGTTTATTCTAAATTTTTATTTTCATAAAAAAATTAATATTGGTCAAAGAGATAAATTTTGAAAATTCTGATATTCTTAGTAAATTTCCGGTATCGATTTTTATCGCATACCTGAAGTTCTTTACATTCTATAGATTTCCAGTAGTGATATATCGGAAATTTTAAATTTTTGTTGTGATTTATCAAAAACTTTAAAATTTCCCGTAAAATTTTACAAAAGTCTCTACACGTACCGGAAATTTAACAAATTTCCGGTAGAAAACTTTTACCGGGAATATCAAATTTTCGGTGTATCGGAAATTTCTGATATGTATGTAGATAAAGTTTTATATCTTTGCGGTCCTGAATCGGCAGCTTCAGCTTCTTCTACTGATTCATGTAATGATCTTACGCAGTTCTTCATCACAGATTTCATATGTTTTCTACTTAATTTACAATTTTTAAATTTTTTTTGTAAACTGATGAAGTTTACTAATTATGTTATTGTAATTGTCAGATTTTTGAATCACTAAATAAAGTTCTAGAATGAGCACAATCAACTGAAAAAATCATGGTATTATTGTTGTTACAATTCAGTCTGATATTGTTAATAGAATGTGAGGGAGGAAGGATAAATTGATTATGGGTTGTGACAGAGGAGGTTAGATGCCCATTTAGGCTGAGATCTCTTCCAAGTGGTATCAGCTGGAAGGTGATGGTTAGATGCGGGATGCACAATCATAGACTAGATAAGGATTTGAAAGGTCATGACATATTGGACCATCTAAAAGATCATGAAAGAAAATTTGTTAATGACATGACGAAATACAACATAACACCAAAGTACATCGTGTCTGTTTTGAAAGAAAGACCCAGAAAATCTCACGAATATTACTCAGGTATACGGAGCTAGAGCAACATACAGAATGGGCAAGAGAGGTGCAATGACAGAAATGCAAATGTTGTTGAGCCTTATTCATCAAGAGAAATGCATGTGTTGGACTAGAAATAGGGAGAATTCGGATATTATGGGTGATATCTTCTGGACACACCCTGACTCTGTGAAGTTGTTGAATATGTTTCCTCTGGTGTTAATTTTTTATTGCACATACAAGACAAATAGGTAAGAGTTTTACTTCTCTCATCCTAAAATATGTTGAGTGAGCTGGTTAATGAATGTGCATTTTAATCGTGAAGGTACCGGCTACTACTGCTGGAGATTATTATTGTTACATCAACAAAATTTACGTTTTCAGTTGCTTTTGCTTATTTGGAACATGGAAGAGATGGGAACTTCACATGGGCACTACAGAAGCTCAAAGAGTGTTTGTGATGATATTCTATCATTTGTCAAATATGTGAAAGAAACATGGTTAACACCATATAAAGAAAGATTTTTTGTGCATGTACTAACATAATCACTTTATTTAGGGAACACAACAACAAACAGGTACATTGGATACATTGGACTAATATGAAAATATGTTTATGTTTATATATTAATTTGAAAGTTGTTTAGATAATATGTTCATGATTTCTAGGATGGAGTCTTCACATTAGACACTAAAGAACTTGTTGACTACAAGTCATGGTGATTTATGTCGAAATTGGGATACAGTGAACACAATGTTGAAGTTGCAACTAGGTTCCATCAGATTGTCCTTTTAAAAAAGTATCTCCAACATTGAGCACCGGTATAACACCCCATTCTATTCTAAATTGCACAGTTTTATCTCAAGACAATGTATACAACTCATTAAAAATGAACTAGAAAGAGTAAAATATATTGGTACATGTAACATCCTGATTTAATTAAAATTATTTTTAACTAAATAATAAGATGATTCGGCGAAATTATATGAGTCGATGGATTTTATGATGTGGTATGATGCCTTGTTATAGACTAAATGCCTTAGAATTATAGAAGTTGAGGTTATAGGAGTGTTTGACTAAATGTGTAGAAACATAAGGGTGTGTGAAATAATATAGATTACTATTATTATATTATATTATGAGAATAATAATAATTATTTTATAATAATAATTAAATAGTTATTTATTGAGTTAGTTATATTATTTGAGATACATTAGAGTGAAAAGAAGAGCATAGAAGTTAGAAGAGGAGAAAGGCAATAGGAAACTAGAGCAAGGATTTCACCGCAGAAATCAAGAATCAACCAAAACTCTAAGGTAAGAGGGGATTCTAACTGTATAAAGGGTTTCCTAATGATGGAGTATGGTAGAATCTAGGTTGTGTGTTGTGATTTATCCCTGTTTTGTTGTTTTGGGGTTTTTCATGTTGATGAATTTTGGTGATTTGTGTGTGTTTTTGATGGAATTGAATGATATGAATTGGTTAGGTTTATAGACAATGGTTGGTGAATAACTAACATGCTTAAAAGATAAATTTTGATGGAAGAAATTTGAATTTTGGGTGTTAAAACGTGGGAGGATCGTAACTAGAAATTGCAGAATTTTTCCCTGTTATCGCAGGGTAACCAGTCAACCATATATGGTAACCGGTTACCATATCAAAAATTGAAACAGGAATAGCTACTATCTTGCAGTAACTGATTACCATAAGTGGGTGACCGATTACCGCGATAAATTTTAAAAATAAAAAAGGTTACTGTCTTGCGGTAACTGGTTACCATAACTGGGTAACCGGTTACCACTGCTACTGACAGCATTTTTGTAAAACTTATAAAACTTATAACTTTTACCTTGGGTATCCGTTTGACGCGCCGATTGGACTGTTGGGAAGATGAAATAATTTCCAATACTATAAAAATGACTTATAATATAGTAGTTAATTATCTCACCGACATTGATACCGATCAGTGGGTGTGCCTTGATTGTATGCCATGAATTATGTTGCGGTTACTTGCAATGATTATTTTGATTTTGAAACACGAGATACATGATGAGGATGATGAGGATGGCCTGTATTGGCGAAATTGTGATGAGTAATAATGATAAATGCGAAGTATATTATTGCATGATAGTGTCTCATGCATTCATAAGCGAAGGCATGTATTGGCGAGCGAAGTTGATTGCCCTAAATTGGCATTATTGGGAAAAGGGTTTTACCCTGTTGGTACCACATGCAATGATTCTGTGTCGGTCTTTTGCATCATATTGTGTTTGATAATTCGATGGGTGAATAGTGATGAAAGTATGTACTATGTTACGATGTATGTTATGCCCTGACTATGTACTTGAATCTGTACCTGCTCATTATTATGATTTCTCTTATATTATTATCATATCTCATCCTTTCTGTTTGAATGTTATCTCCACGTGGATAACATGCAGATGATTCGAAGTAGCTAGAGATTGAAGTTTAGCTGAGGAGTTCATTCAGTTGTGTAGATTGAGTCGGGTCTGCTCTGATATGTAACACTTGGGGGTTTCGCGTGATTTGTTTTGTTATGTTATGAGCGAACATGTATGGCTCCGTTGTTTGAATATTTTTATGATTATGTGATGTTTGAAAGATAATAATTATAACTTCGGTTGGAGAATTGAGATGACTATTTATTGATGTTTTTCCGCTGCGAATAAATGCGTTGAAGTTTATGATTTATAAAAATGCAATTTATGTTGGGTATCCTAATTTTGAGCATGCGTAATTGGAGAAGTATGTGACATCCTATTTGGTTAATGTTTATTTAGAAATTAATTTTACTCTGATTATTATATAAATTATCAACGGGAAAATATAGTGTTATAATTGGTATTAGAGTAGGTCGGTCCGTCCAGCCAGGTTGTTGAGTCGTTAGTGTAGTGTGATGGTGGAATACCGTCGATGTTTTTCTGCCTAACTGCTGTTTGATGTTGCAATGTGAAGTAGAGTAATGGTTGAAAGAGGAAATGGTGCGCTCACTAATGCGTCACAGGCATTGGCTCAGGCAATGCAGAATCAGCCTAACGCTGGTGGGAATGACCGGGCTCTTGCTTTGCAAACTTTCCAGAGGAATCATCCACCTATGTTTAAAGGTAAGCATGATCCTAAAGGAGCGCAGGAGTGGCTAAAGGATGTGGAGAGAATATTTTGGGTTATGGACTATTCTGATGCACAGAAATTGCGTTTTGGTACATATATGCTGGCATGAGAGGCTGATGACTGGTGGATTGCTACTCGCCAGAGATTGGAAGGCACATGAGATACTATTACTTGGGTTGTGTTTCGCAGGGAATTCCTGGTGAAGTATTACCCAGAGGATGTTCGTGGGAAGAAGGAGATCGAATATCTGGAACTGAAACAAGGGAATTTATCGGTAGTTGATTATACTGCCAAATTCGTGGAATTGGAGAACTATTATCATCATTACAACAAAGAGACTTCTGAATTCTCAAAGTGTGTGAAGTTTGAAAATGGACTACATTCAGAAATTAAGAAGGCAATTGGGTATCAGCAAATCCGTAAATTTCCGGATTTAGTGAGTAGCTGCAGGATTTATGAAGATGACAGTGAGACTCACTACAAGATTGTCAATGATAGGAGAGGCAAGAAACAACAACATCGTGGGAAGCCTTACAATGCTTTGAGTGACAAAGGAAAACATAAAGCTACTGATGGTAAGATACCAAGTGGGGGAGGTTCTCCTGCTGGTATTGTATGTTACAAGTGTGGAAAACCTGGTCATCGGAGTAGTGAATGCAATACTGAAGTGAAGAGGTGTTTCTGTTGTCACAAACCCGGGCATGAGATACCTGAATGTAAATACAAGAAAGTAATATGTTTCAACTACGGTGAAAAGGGACATATCAGTGCCCAGTGGCAGAAACCTAAGAAAGACCGATCCATTGGGAAAGTGTTTGCTTTAGCTGGGACTCATACATCTAGTGGAGACCGCTTGAATAGAGGTATATGTTTCATTAATGGTACTCCTTTAATTACTATTATTGATACTAGTGCTACACATTGCTTTATTGCTGCTGATTATGCTAAAAAGTTGAGTCTTGTATTATCTTCTATGAATGGGGAGATGGTCGTCGATACTTCGACTAAAGGATTAGTGACTACTTCTCTAGTATGCTTGAAGTTTCCTTTGTCCACCTATGACAGATATTTTGTTGTTGATCTATTTTTTTTTCCGTTAACTGGTCTAGACGTAATTTTGGCTATGAACTGGTTAAAATAAAATAATGTTCATATTAACTGTTATAACAAGTCGGTGCGATTTTCTACTCCTGAAGAGGAAGAGGGGGATGGTTTCTTGTCTGTTAAAGAATTGAAGGAGTTACTGCGGGGCGGAGCTCAATTGTTTTCCTTGATGGCATCTTTATTTATTGAGAATCAGGATGCAATTGATGAGTTGTAGGTTGTGTGGAACTTTCCCGAAGTCTTTCCCGATGATATTTCAGACGTGCCTCCCGAAAGAGAAGTGGAATTTTCGATTGATCTTGTACCTGGTACCAAACCTGTTTCTATGGCACCATACAGGATGTTGGCATCCGAATTATCAGAATTGAAGAAGCAATTAGAAGAATTACTTGAAAAGAAATTTGTGAGACCAAGTGTATCTCCTAGGGAAGCTCTAAAACAGTTACGGAGATTAGAAGCTTTTTGGATTTGGCTGGCTATTATATGAGATTTATTGAAGGGTTATCTAAATTGGCATTTCCATTGACTCAGAAAACTTGTAAAGGTAGAGCATTTGTGTGGGACATCCAATGTAAAGAGAGTTTTATTGAGTTAAAAAAGAGATTGACGATGGTTCCGATCTTGACATTACCTGATCCTGAGAAATCATTTGTGGTATATTGTGATGCTTCTAAATTGGGTTTAGGTGGTGTGCTCATGCAGAATGATAAATTGGTCGCTTATGTGTCGAGACAGTTGAGGATTCATGAAATAAACTACCCTACTCATGATCTAGAATTAGCTACAGTAATGTTTGTGTTGAATATTTGGAGACATTATCTATATGGTTCCAGGTTTGAAGTGTTTAGTGATCATAAAAACTTGTGGTATTTATTTGATCAGAAAGAACTAAATATGAGGCAAATGAGGTGGTTAGAATTGTTGAAGGACTATGACTTTGGCTTGAATTATCATCCAGGTAAAGCTAATGTAGTAGCTGGCGCTTTGAGTCAGAAGACTTTTCATATGTCTGCTATGATGGTTAGAGAACTGGAGTTGATTTAACTATTTAGAGACACGAGTTTGGTTTGTGAAGTGACACCGCAGAGTGTGATGTTGGGGATTTGAAGATTAACAGTGATTTTTTGCATGATATTAGAGAAGCTCAGAAACTGGATGTGAAATTGGTAGAGTTAATGGTTGCGAATGACAAATCTTAAGATAGTGACTTTAAAGTAGATGCCCAAGGTGTGTTGAGATTCCGAAATAGGATTTGTGTCCCTGATGATGCTGATATGAGGAGGAGGATTCTGGAAGAGGGCCATAAAAGTAATTTGAGTATTCATCCAGAAGATACCAAGATGTATCACAACTTAAAGAAGTTATTTTGGTGGTCCGAGTTGAAACGAGATGTGGCACAGTTTGTGTATGCATGTCTGACTTGTCATAAATCAAAAGTCAAACATCAGAAATTTGCGGGGTTGTTTTTAGATGTTCCGGAATGAAAGTGGGATAGTATATCAATGGACTTTGTGACAGGGTTGCCTAATAGTCCGAGGGGACACGATATAATTTGGGTGATTGTCGACATGTTAACAAAACCAGCTCATTGCATTCCGATTAGTATCAATTTTCCTATATTGAAGTTGGCAGAGATTTATCTCCACATGATCGTGAAGCTACACGGTGTTTCATACAGCATCGTGTCGAATAGAGATCCTAGATTTACTTATGCTTTTTGGAAGAGTTTGCAGGATGTATTTGGTTCAAAGCTGAAATTGATTTCTGCATATAATCCACAGAGAGATGGTCAGACGGAGAGGACTATTCAGTCTCTAGAAGATTTGTTGAGGGCTTGTGTTCTTGAGCAAGGAGGTACATGGGATAGTTGTTTTCCTTTGATTTAGTTCACCTATAACAATAGTTACCATGTTAGTATTGGTATGGCACCTTTTGAGACAATGTATGGTCGGAGGTGCAAAACACCTTTGTGTTGGTATAAATCGGGTGAGTATGTGGTGCTCGGACCCGAGATGGTGAGAGAGACTACGGAGAAGGTAAAGGTGATCCAATTGAGGATGAAAGCTTCATAGAGTAGGCAAAAGAGTTACCATGATAAGAGGAGGAAGGATATTTTAAGTGGGAGAGAGTTGTAACACCTCGATTTAATTAGAATTATTTTTAATTAAATAATAAGATGATGTGGAAAAATTGTATGAGTTGATGACTTTTATGATGTGGTGTGATGCCTTGTTGGGGACTAGATGCCTTAGAATTATAGAAGTTGAGGTTATGGGGGTGTTTGACTAAATGTATAGAAACATAGGGGTGTGTGAAATAATATAGATTATTATTATTATTATTATTATTATTATTATTATTATTATTATTATTATTATTATTATTATTATTATTAGAAGAAGAATAATTATTATTATTATCTTATAATAATAATTAAATATTTATTTATTGGGTTAGTTATATTATTTGAGATACATTAGAGTGAGAAGAGCATAGAAATTAGAAGAGGGAAAAGGCAATAGAAAGTTAGGACAAGGATTTCACCGTAGAAATCAAGAATCAACCAAAACTCTAACGTGAGGGGGATTGTAACTGTATAAAGGGTTGTCTAATGATGGGGTATAGTAGGATCTAGGTTGTGTGTTGTGATTTCTTCCTATTTGGTTGTTTTGGGGTTTTTCATGTTGATGAATTTTGGTGATTTGTCTGTGTTTTTGATGGAATTGAATAATGTGAATTGGTTAGATTGATAGACAATGGTTGGTGAATAATTAACATGCTTAAAAGATAAATTTTGATTAAAAAAAAATGAATTTTAGGTGTCAAAACGTGGGAGGATCGTAACTGAAAATTGCATAATTTTTCCCTGTTATCGCAGGGTAACCGGTAACCCCCATATATGATAACCGGTTACCAAAAATTGAAACGAGAATGGCTACTGTCTTGCAGTAACCAGTTACCATAAGGAACTCCTCAGCTAAACTTCAATCTTTCAAACATCAGTATGACTCCCATTATCTTTCAAACATCAGAATGACTCCTATTATCTTTCAAACATCAGCATAATCATAACACTCGAAGGTTTTGTGTGATTTATTTTGTTATAATATGAGCGAACATGTATGACTCCGTTGTTTAAATTGTTTTATGATTATACTGACGTTTGAAAGATAATAATTATAACTCCAATTGGAGAATTGAGATGACTATTTATTGATATTTTTCCGCTGTGAATAAATGCGTTGAAGTTTATGATTTGTGAACGTGCAACACTTTGTGTTGCGTATCCTAACTTTGAGCATACATGATTGACTATTTATTAATATTATTTAGAAAGGAAAATAAATATTCTATTAAATAAGTTTTTACTCAGAATATTGAGTTAATTAAATTCACATTCTATATAAAATGACCTCAACTAATATGCAAACATGAGTAAACCAAATTGATCGGAAAAAACGTGAGTAAACCAAAGAACTGTATAGAAGAAAAACAGAATAAAAGTAAAATTAATTGTTACAAAAGAGAACAAAAACAAACAAAAAAAACTATATTCCTAAACATGAAGTCCCAAAAATGTCACAAACTCCGAAATTCACTAAGAGGGTTTCCAAAATAAGAAAAATCCAATAATAAATGGTAAAATTAAAGTTTGTTAGCCAATCAGCTATTATGTTATCTTCACACCAAGTGTGGATAACCTACATGTGACAGCTTCTATCCAGCAGCTCTTGCATGCTACGACCAACCAACGACTGGGGTGGCCTCATTGATCTTGCCGTTGTTATTAAGCAGCTTTTGCTGCTTTTTTAATCAATCAAATACTTTTTTTCATAAACAATACAAATTAGGAAGGTGATCCTATGCCATACGAACTAAACAGTTCAGCAAGTGCGAATAACCTGCTCTAGTATTGATACCAGTATCGGCAGCATGGCATTCAATAGACAAACACCACTCCCAAAATAGACTAGCAGCGGCAAAATCCCTCCAAAAGCTCCGGGACTTTCCCTTAAACCAGTTAACTGGGTACGAGAAGGCTCCCTATATACAGCTAAATAGACTGGAGCGAAAAGATCAAGTCTAAGTAGGGATGAGAGCTAAAATCTGGGTCTTAATTCTTCCCATGCACATTTGAATTTCTCTGTAAATAGGAAGGTTTCGAGGATCGCACGGTTGCAAGCTGGTAACAGCAGAATCTAATATCCGAGCCACATCTGCTGGAGGGTATTGTCGTTCTGTACAACTCTGCAAGTTCAACAGAAAAAAAGTTTTCAAAGCAATGCTTATTCAATAATGCATGTACCAATATATGTTGTATTTTCAAGGAGTAAGAGGACAAAAACACAATGATAAACATCTTATTTTCATTATTATCATGGTGTGCCGGTACACCGTTCAAAAATAGATACACGCCCCCAAAGATGTGATGTACAAAACTATTTTAAATAGGGATCACATTAGTTTTACAATCAGATGGGGAAATTGTGAAATGGGCAGCTTTCACCGTGTCTTAATTACCTGTATCATGGTTAATGTAGCAACACATGAAGTGATGAGCTCTGACGGTATTTCAAAATCAACTTCATCAGAATCTTTATGCAATTTTGGACCAGATGCATCATTAAGTAAAGGCTCGGATGCTTTGCAAGTCGATTGATTATGCTGATAAAAACTGCCATTCACTTGATCTTGGGACCTTATCACAGGCAACCTGTACTTAGAGGACAATTGCTGATAATCAATAGAATCCAATGCCTGTCCAATCCTCGTAATAGCATCTTTACCTTCCTTTGTAGCTTGAGACCATGCCTGAAGTATAGCATCAAAAAGTGTCAAAAGTTCTTTAGACTGACAGCTTAAATCCATGATTGAATGATGTCTACTGTGATCATTCTAAGACTTGAGGCTAAAGAAACAAACACCGTGGATTATAGTTTAATAAGTAAATACCGCCTCATGAAGAATTAGAATAATTTGCTAGGATAAAGGAACAGATAAATGCTCGCAGGTCACCAAAATGGGAAGGAAACAAGATGTGAAAATATCATGTATGCATAGTTTTCACAATGACTGCAAAAGCAGAGGGGGGCATAAGATACTCAGGCCATCCCTACCTGAAATGCAGCATCCAGCATTGCATGTGCCCGTAGCCTGGATCTTTTAACAATTTCAATGACAGTTGACCTAGACTCTTGTGTCATAGAATTATCCAACACACTAGGAAGATCATCATTAACTTCAAAATCTGCTTTGGGCTTCATCCATGGTGGGAAAGAGTTGTCCATGTAGGTGTTGCGTTGCCTTAATTGAAGCATGGTATCAGAAACCTGAAAAATATAATCAATCAAATGCTGCTTCAAGGCAAACGCAGAATGCTCTAATCATAGAAATAATCAAAGGAAGCCACATGCCTGTCCACTGGCTTCCTTTAGCTCTACAAGTACCGTGGCATAGTGCTTCTTGAAACCTTCAGGATCTTTTAAACATTCTATGCCGTTTTGATTTTCCAATATGCCATTATTTGCATTTCGAAGTTCTATTAGCACTGTCTCCTGTAAGAGCATCTCAAAGAAGTAAGAAGACCATTTATAAACAAGAAAAATTCAATAAAGATGGATGAATCCAGTTGAGATTTATCAAATCACCTAGACGTAAACTGGAAGTATAACATTTTCCAAAAGAACTGTACAAAAAAATATTAATTTGGGAGCATAAATGCAACGAAAAATAAACCTTCTTATCTAGAGCACGCTTTAGTTCAGAAAGTGCATGTATATCAGCTTCTTTAGCTTCATGTTGCATCACTTGAGACGGTTGAGCACAAGCAGCTTGAGCACAGAGGTTATCAATATTGGTCTGGGAAGTGGCATGGTTAGCATCCACCTGTAAGATTTTACAGAAAAGGTGCAATTAAAATTATTTGTAGAACACATAATATTTCTATGTTACTGACATCAACGGTGCCATGGCAGTGAAAATTAGGACTAATAAACCATGTGAAAAGGATGGAAGATTCAACAGAAGCACTGCTAGACCTTTAAGACATTCCTTTAGGCTTTGTTTGAGAGTCATGAGAGAAAGGAAGGAGGGGACATGGTAGCGAGAATAGGAATAGAAATGAAGGGAAGTCTTTCATGGTGTTTCACCTTATTTAGAATAGTGTTTTTGGAGAGGAAGAGAAGATAGTATAAATGACTAATATTTTAGCTGATTTGAGAGTATTATGAAGATATGAGAAGGATTTGAAAATTTACTCAAAACCTTTTAACACTCTGCTAAGTCGTCTCTCAATATATTTTATGAGCTTCTCTATATTGGAGGATTTGAGAGTACAATGTTGATGTGTGTCAAGGTTTGTACATTAGGCAAAAGCAAAGGAACGAAACTTAAAGTTGGACATTAAAAATAGCAACTACAGAGTATAAATTATTAAAGTAAAAGCATAAGCACCAAAAACATAACTCTGCGGCATAATAGTAAATTTTTAATGTGTATTGATATTTGTTAGCCATCTAACCTTTCCTTGCTTTACTGAAGCACTTGAAGAGGAGTGTACCTTTACAGGTGAGGAATGCATTTCACATCCCCCAAAACTTGAATTTCCATTAATCTGTGGTTCTTTAGTTATAAAAGAGGCTTTTCTGGCACCAATCTGCCTCCTCAAAGCTTCTGGCATATTATCTAATGGATTCAAAGGCATGCAATCAATGTCCTGGTCCAAAAATCACACTCATCAAAAACATGAAATTTGGAAACCGTTGTCAGATTTTACAAATACCATGCTAATTTTTTTCAATTAAAAGAAAATGTATATAAAGCTTTAGAATGTTGGGTTTTAGTATATGTGGCATATAACGTGCATTTCTCAATGAAATTGCATTAAATGGGGCGGGGAAATTATGAGGAAAAGAAGCTTTGACATAGTGCTTAGAGTTTCTCATGAGTAACCAAGAGGCCGCGGGTTAAAGTGTTAGAATTAGCCTCTAGCAAATGCAGGGCAATGCCAGCTTCTATTAACCTAGAGTGGGTCAAACTTTTCTCTAGACACCATGCAGCATAGCAGCACCGCTTATTGTTTATTATTTTTACAATATTAAAGCATGTAAAGATTGCTTATATGTATACTAACGAAGATGATTTCGATCATAGATTTTAAACTCCCTCTTAAAGAATTGCTTAAAACTATTTAAAAGATTATATTTAATAAATAAATCATAATACCATGATGAATTCAACTCCTAACTCAGGACGGTCGAACTGAATTCTGCACTTGTCATGGTCAACAGTAAGCACACTACCATCATGAATCTCTCTTGTTTTGGGGTGAATGGCAATTACTCGTTGTCCAACATATAATGGTCTCGCTAAATCTGTCGGAAGTCCGTCTCTGACACCAGTCCGCAGCTCAGAATAATGCTTCCTCACTGATTCTCGATACTGTTCAAGTTTTTGTCTTTCTTCGTGTAAAAAATGTTCAGAAAACCTGCGTGGTTTACCAAGGGAACTGCAGAAACAAGTGCAACACTACAATGTCAAGTAGGTCCTTTACAATTACATACTTTACCATTCACAAGGTTTGGCAGAAAAGAACAGTAACCAAAATTGATTTCAAACCTTTTTATGACACTCCACTCAACACGAGTTAGCCTTGGGATATTCCCCAGCCCCACATGGTTTAAGTACTCCACAAATTCTCTTTTGGCAAACCATGGATAATCAAGTGCACTATAAAACCATTCAAAAGTAAACCATCTGCGAACCAAAGAAGATGACAAGCAACTGGAAAGCTTTTCCTGCAAGTTAAAAAGAAATTTTTAATATTTACAAAAAAACGGAACCTTAAAGCCATTCAATGCTTTAGAAGGCAGAGTCAATCTAAATTAGGAAAAAGCTTGAACCTTTTGGGTAGAGTAGTTATTATGTTTGTTTTTCAATATATTCTCAGAAGACTTCTCTTTAGGCATGGATGGTCTCTGAAAAATCATCTTGCGTCTACTTCTTTGTTTGGTTGGAGAACTAATTTCACTCAAAAGTGGAATTTCAGCGGTTGATATTGCTAAGACTTTCTGATCACCACGCAAGACAACCTCTGATGGTTTGACCATCTTCAATTGTTTTGGTGAGGCAATAACATGATCAGTTTGTTTTCCTTTAATTGCAGGTTTGTTCCCATCATCCACAGCCTGCAGAGAATGTGCAACAACTCTGATAAGTATGTTATAAGTTTATAACTACACTCCAGGCATCCTCTAAAATGAGAAGGCAAAGACATTTGGACATATATTAAATAATGTAGTTGAATAAGGTGATTTGAATTGCTCGAGAGACTAAACCCTAAGCCTTGTGTATTTATAACCATGAATTACTGTCAGAATCATAATTGTGTTTAAACTCTTGAGTTTAACATAACCAGCACATGATCAGAGACTAGAGGCGGAGTACCTAATGTGGTTCAACTAACGACAAAGGACAAACTAAATAGCTATATCAAAAGGTAAAAAAAAAAAAAAAAAAAAAGCATTCACAACAGTCAGTGATAATCACTTAAGAGTTAAAAACTCAATCCCAAAACACTCCCAATGACTAAGATTTACAGTATTTTATGAACAGACTACTGGTTTCACAAAATGTAGGTAATGGCTGTAAAGCTGCCTATATAAGTGTGGACCCTCTGCATCCACCACATAATCTCCTTGAAAATTCACAGTGAAAAAGCTTCCCACCAGAAAGCTACCGTTGGAAAAAATGACATCTAAATCAAGCTTCCACTGAGAAGTTCAAACATCTTAATAATTATGAAAGACTAAAAAGAAACTCCTGATTCTAATCAAATAGGGAAACTAATCATGACAATAATAACTCAGAAATAGCAGAGTAGTCAATCCCGGATAGCAGCTCAGAGCGGCCATCCTCAAAAGTGGGATAGCGACATAGCATATAACAGGATGATTGTTATTTGATTTTTTTTGGACAAATTACATATAAATAATTATAAACATATATTGAATGTAAAATTAAACGAATAACTCAAAAAACCAATAAAATATTCATAAATCAAATAATGAAATACTGGGGCAGAGAGAGGAGACGATGACTGAGAGGGAGGAGTCAACGGCTGAGAGGAAAGAACGACAGAAGAGGGAAGAAAGAAGTGCAGAGAGAGATGAGGGAGGAGTCTCAACTCAAATTTGATTGAAAAACCCAAAATTACCCTTTAAATTTAAGGGGTAATTATGGTTTTTCAGAGGGAAAAAGGATAGTGGGCCTGAAACCGCTTCGGACCGGGAACCACTCTGCTCCACTATCCTGCTATTTACCCTATAGCGGCCGCTATAGTGTTCTGCACCGCTAGCTAAGGTTCACGGCCTGCCTCCGCTCTGCTCCGCTATCCCACTAAAGCGCCGCTATTGGCTACTCCGAGAAATAGGAAAACTAATCCTAAGAGATAATTAACAATATTTGAATATCAAGATAGATATTATAAATTATATTCAAATCATATTCTAATACTTGTTTGTATACTGAATCATGTTGTTCCTGCTATAGTTTATAAAACTTTGACCAATATTCTTTTTGAGTAAAAGAGATATTGTTTAAAAGAAATAATAAGCAAACCAAACACGGCGTAAATTGCAATGGATAAAACAATTAAAAAATAATCTATACTTACCTTTGAAACAGTGGACTTGTGCTTTCTTTTCCATGTTTTATCAGCAAACGGAAGCTGCTCTTTTGATTCAGAAAGAGCACTGGTATCATTTGCTATATCTTTTCCGAGTTTAGCTTTTTTGGACGTTGAAGTGTCGGCTACAGAGACCCCGCGGAGTCTAACTTTATTTCTCTTATGACTTGTTGAAGTTGCTTCAGGTAAAGCAGACTTGTCATCTTTAACAACAGTCATTCTTTCTCCCTTCAACTGGACAGGTGAATCTAGATGGGCAAGGAAGAGTTGAATAATCAATTAAAAGAATTTTGACTGTTATTGCTCTCTCTCTCTCTCTCTCTGCTCTCATCTACAGTTACACTATATTGAGAAGTTTCAAATTGCATGAAATATGACCTAAGAATATGTTTATATAAGTAGTGGACAATCCTTGTCTTACAAGCCGGTTTTGTAAGACTGTGTTAGACTTGACCCAAATTCTAAGATAATATGAGTCTATTCAAGATTCTTTGGGCCACCCCCTAGGGTCATGCATGCTCCAGATGACCAGTCTTGGAGGTGAGGGGGTGTGTTTAAAAGTCTCACACTTGATGACATATGGCCTGAAAAATGTGTTTACAAGTGGTGGGCAGTCCTCATCCAACGAGTCAGTTTTGTAGGGTTGTGTTAGGCACAACCCAAATTCTGAGACACTAAAAAAAGTACCAACGACTTTATTCTTACCAGATTCTACTTTAGATGTCGGCATCATTAGAGATAGATCGGCCAAAGTTTGCAAAGCATTCAAGGCGTGGATTTCATCTGGTTGATTAAAGTAATAAAATATAATCAATTAAGAGAGATGTGAAAGTAAATGAAAAATTATTTCTTGTGTAACCTTGCCCCAGGGTTAAGGCGGGAAAAGGAAACACGGGTTGCAAAGACATCTCTAGCGACAATATTACCTCCAAAAAAGAGGTTTTGGCTTTTTTTCCGCTGACTTGTTGGAGAGAATTGCTCAAGCCTTTCATTAGTACCCTCCATATTATTTTCCTTCAAAGACCTAACACTAAGTCCTTCTTCAGTACCACTGCATGCTTCTCCTCCATCATCAAGCTGATCATTTCCAATATTTTCCAATTTCTCTTTTTTTCTATAAAATTTTCCTTTCTTTAGAAGAACTCCAGCGGTGCTCGTTCCTTCCATATCTATCAAGGAACTAGTATCTCTAGCATATTCTCCATTTTCAGCTCCTCTGCTTTCTAGACTACCTTCCACAAACTCTTCACCCACAGGAACATTGTGTAACTTGGCACGAGTCTTTTCTGATATTTGCTGCTAGTTGAAAAATGACAACAAAAAATATATATATCACCTTCAAAACTACAATTAGTATATCAAGCATAAGCAAGACATTCACAATGATCTCCATAAGATCATATGTGAAAGTTGACATGTATTCACACATTCAGAATGTATACTCATTTTGAAAAAAATAATTTAGCCAACAAATACTATGTAATGACAGGACAGTTGAGTACCTTTCTTTCCCGGCTCTGAACAAGAGAGGACTTCTGCCCTGCTCTCCTATGTGGTGTTTGAGAAAGGGGAGAGTCTCCTCTTTGTGAAGCCCTGGTTAATGTCAAAGCTACATGTGCAGCTTCGTCATCATTAGCATCAGCAGTGGACTTCAAACTTCTTTTATTAGGTGAAACATAATTTTCCCTATCATCTTTGTAAGAGTGGTAGACTGGAACTCGGGGTGTCCTCTTCCCAACTGCACGAGGCTGGATACCTGATTAATCGAATAGGCCATCAATCTTGCAATCCAGTGAAGAATATCTTACACAGTATGAAGAATAATTTAAGAGGGATCTAATTTTCCACTGCTAATACTAAATTTCAAATTTTAAACTGCAAGGAATTTTCGGATAGGAAAGCAAATCCAGACAAATGATCACTGTGAAATACCCAACTAAATTGAGAAAGTAATGCATAATCTGAAATTTTGGTGGAAAAGGCGTCATTAGGGTTAGAGAGAAATTGAGAATCTTGAAATTTTGTAAGTAAATTGATACTGAACCTAATCTGAAATATTTGTAGTACAAACAGCTTTATTATAAACACAGGCTGAAGATTATCATAGCTCTGTTACTCTGTTTATACTATCAAGTTCTCTTACAAGTTATAACTTCAATTGCCACTAACTCTGCAACTGACTGTCATTAGAATATTCTTGACCATAACTAACTGTACTGCTTTACTGACAGCTGCCAACTAAGCATTGTTTTTCGTTTTACATGATTGCAGTGAACTGATCACTAAACTGATGAGGTTAAAACAAAGAAAGTTGCGAGACTATGACGTGTATTTTACCATCAATGCGTCTTTTCTTCAGTAGAGAGAGGCAACCATCACTGGAAGTTACAGACTGAGACTGGACAGGATCCTTTGAAACACTAAACTGAATTTTTTCACGCTTTCGTTTCACAGGTTTCCGAGATCCTGGTGCATCATTGCTCTCCTTTTCACTATCACTCTCTTCCTGTTGATTTCAAGTCCAGAACATTATAACTCATACAAAACCAACTCGTCTCAACAAACATAAAGAGAGATAGAAATCAGAATTTAAGCATGAACTACATCATTTATAATGCCAGGATAGTTGCTGAAGAAATAGAGATGGAAATATTAACCTGGGAGAAGAGAGGTCAGAACATCATGGTATAAAAACAATATATTTTTATTTTTATTTTCAACAGAATATGTTCACCCTTCTTTCTGAAAATATTTTCTTTTTTTAAAAGTCATTCCACACTAAAAGCTGTTCAGAATTTTGTTATAAAAAAAAGAAAGACCTACACCACAATAAAAATGTTGACCTTACCAGGACATTATAATGATCTGTCATCATTGCAATGAGGCCCACAACAGAAGCCGTCCCCTCTGGTAGAGATAGGTATGCCTGTTAATCACAACTTGTGGTTTCAATAGCACTTAAAACAAGAGATCTAACAACATCAATAATTCAGTTCACGGTGGCTTGATACCTGATAATGTCTTGTTTTAAGCAATAATAGTAAAAGAATGAAAGAGGAGCAAGTAATCAGTTTGTAATAGTGTCATTTAAGTATTTTTAGCCAAATCACTTGCGAAAACAAGACCTCATTTCTTAAACTAAAGGCATAATGCATATAATAAGGCCCATGAGACAAGACTACAGAATAAGTTACTGAGGCATTGATTTACCCGATTCATATTGTAAAGAGCTTCCACCATTTCAATGGATCTATTACGTACAGCAGCAGCCACCTGGAAATTCAAGTAATCAATATGAAAGGAGAATAATAACAAGAACTGTAATTTATAATGGTTACGATAAAAATATGTAGATGAAAGAAAAAACCAAAATGTCCTCTAGCTTTGAAATGAACAAGCAGGATAGAGAGAAAACAACACAAACAAAAAACAAAAATTAGAGAAAAAAAAGAAAAACACACCTTCTTCCAATCTTTCCCATATTTTCTGTATGCTTCATAGAATCGCTCAAGTTCCTGCTTACTCCACTGAGATCCCAATTTATTAGACAGTTTCTTCTTCTGTGCATCAAACAGAATCCAAAGTTTGAGGTTTAAACAGGAGATGAAATCTTGTTCGTGTTAAGTGCATACTATAATGGACAGCAAATATTTCATATGATGCATGGATACACTCACACCCAATTGGTGGTTTGTTTAAATGGTATTTATACCCAGTGAATATATGAGTACAATGCACTTGCTTATGTTTTTCTTGTATATCCTTTGTTTGGCGAATGTCCGACCACCCATGGAATCATGTTATTAAAAAAAAAAAAAAAAAGACTCAAATTCAAGTTCATTCTCACTAATTTCCATTTTCAAAGCACTTGCTTATGTTTTCTTCAAAGTTATCATGCAAAATAGCAAACTTCAATAAATAAATGCATTATACGTATTACATATTGGCATACGGATATCTTAACTTTCTAAAAAGAAATTTTGAATTGGTATATTGTGAAGTAACAGAAGGCAAATTCATGTACAGGGGAACATAGTTTACAAGATAATAAAACTTATCTAGTGAGCTACACTAATACTGATAAAAATATTATTCTTTAAGCAAGACCCAACAACTGCCACAACTCTTATAGAAATTGTTATGGCGATATGATTCCATGCAGGATGCAGTGCTGTATTTTATTTATTGTACCCTATTGCTTGATGTTTAGAAATAGAAACTATGACAAATTAATACATACCCTGTGCTTGTTTTTACTTGAGCCAACTCCATCTTTCTCAGGAGAAAGATCATTTGTATTTGTAAACCGCTTATTCACACTTCTAGACTTCCTTGGAGGTGCCATTGATCAATTATACATCTGAAACAAAAGAAATAGTCACAACCAGCAACATAAGCTCTGTAAAAACTCAGCTAATGAACTAATCGATACGCTTTATAGAAAATAAAACACAGATTTCAAAAGCATCAACGCAATTCACAAATGGCAGCAAAAACGTAAATAAAAGTTGGAACTTAGAAGTTATAACTCCTCCCATTCTTAAAAACCAGTATAAGACTTTTGTTCTTCATCACAAACTAAAATCATAAACAACAGCTTGATTCGCGCAAGATTTAAAAAAAAAAAAACGAAGCTGCACATCTACAAAGCATAGCTTCTCACAATCGCATCAGATTCAACAATTCTCTTCGTGTTTCACAACAATCAAATCAACCAGAAAAAAAAAACGTAAAACGTTAACCCTCACTCACCGAAAAAAAAAACGCTGAATCAAGTGCACAGTGATAAAGAAATTGCAGCAAGATTCAACTAACAACCAGCACCGAAGAGCTAAATTTGAAAAGAACAACAACATTATCAAGAAAATCGCAAAGAGAAAACGATAATAAAACAAATTCAATCGAATTAATTAACAAAAAACGTAACGGAAATTCGCAATCATTTCGAAATCGAAACCTAACTTACAGATCCAAGACTGAAACTGGTTCTCTGATTCTTGCGGACGGTAGGGTAAATCCGATTCCGCAGAAGCACGAGATGAGAGGGAAGAGAAGAAGAGAGGCACAGGGTTTAGAGAAAGAAAGAGAAAGAGAGAGAAAGATAGGAATAGGGGATGAAATATAAAAAATATATATAAAAAAGAAAGTGTTGCCGCGAAACTTGAATAAAAATGTGTTCTCTAACCAATGAGATTTTTTTGGTTATTTACGTCATTGCGCGTCCATGAAGAGGGGGAATACGGATTTGTATTGTCTTATCATTCACCGAACATCTTGCATCCCGAGTTAATATCAACCGCTGAGATTCTACTACTCATTGAGTGTACCTGTACCCTCAGTTACACGAGATTTTATTTGAAATTTTAAAATTGAGTTTTGCAAATACTACCATAAATTATCTGTATTGCCGATATCACCTAGCTCAACAGGTTTCGCAAGTTTTTTAACTTGTGAATTTCAACTTTATTTAATAATTATTTCAAAGAGATCTAGACCAAGAAATAAAATATTCTCTACATTCTATATATTTATATATCCTAGACAATAATTTTTATGTATGGTAAAACTTTTTTATACGAGCATTTAAAAAAATCATAATAAATGTATATTTTATTTTAAAAAACTTTAAAAAAATAGTATTACATATTTGATTGTATGTAAATGTGAATATATTTTAAATGGTTGGTGATTACAAAAAAAATGATATTTTTTATAATTCAAAAAGTAATTTTTATAAATTTTATATTGATTTTGTCTCAAAAATATTTTTCATCAACAGTTTTGATTCTTATATTTTGTTTACTAATTATATTACTATTAATTTAAGACTATATTTTTAAATTTTTTATTTGATTAGTTTAATCTTCCCTTCAATACAGTTGGAAATCCACTAAAATCTATGACGGATTTATATCAATTTTGATGAACAAAATTGTTATCACCACACAATAATAATGAATTATATAAAAGAAAAAATGAGAAGACAATTATTTTTCTGCAAAATTTCTCTCTGCCCACGAACTATAGAAAACTTTATTATTCATTTGCTGCTGCAAAATCTGTGAATACAATAAATTTAGTGAATTACAAAAATGGAGATTACTCCTCTATTTATAGATTTAGGTTAGTTTGTTCTTTAAGTCAAATTTCAAAACTATAAAAGTCCAAAATATTTATTTAGAACTAAATCAAATCTATTATATTTTATATCTAAATCAAATCTATATAATTTAAATCTAAATCAAATATGTGTGTAATAAATTGTTTCCACACTTCTAAATCAAATCAAATCTTTTCGACACTCTCTTGTCTCTGTCGAGCAAATTGCTTCGACACAAGAAATTACTTTCAAAAAATATTATGTTCAATTTCAAATTTTCTAAATCATGTTACTTAATATCTAAATTATTTTTAATTAATAATGCTTACATTAAAAGATTATTAAGAAATATAGTCAATTTAGTTTATAATTTTTATTAAGTTAAACATATAATCAATTTTTATTTTAAACTAAAAAAATAGTCAAGATAAGTCTTTGATATTGTGAATTCGTCTATATTTTATAGTGAATGTTAGTTTTATTTGGGAGTTTAGAAAAAAATGAAAGTATCGTCCGTCTCGTGGATTCTCTTATTTCAAACATATTATTTAATTTTTATATATTATATAATATATAATTGGAAAAATTAAATGCATATATTATTTAACATGCTTATCACTGGGCAAGTTACTTAACCACTAAGGCATTTTATATGTTGTGATTAAATTTGCAAATTAAATGTATATTATTTCTGTTTTTTTTTTCTAGATTTCTTCAAAGTTCTTGGATTTCTTCAATTAGTACCAAGCTTTCCTCCGTAGTATACTCCTCTAATATCACTTCCAAGTATCTCGAACTCACCATTGTCCTTCTCATTAATTACAGATGACAAATATCTGTGTACAGTGATTTACTATAGTATATGGAATCATTGCCTAGCTGCGTTGTTGAAGGAGAGTTTATGTGTTTAACTTGTTGGACTGTGTTGAATAAACATTAAATGTCATTAGTAATAAGTTTCATATTAAATATGGTAGTAGGAAGGACAAAAGTTTAGTAAGTTATGATAGTTTATTAGTAGCAGTTATGTTTTTTTTTGAATTGTAAAAGTCATTAGGTTTATATAAAGACCAAAAGTGTATTTTATTTTAACAAGAGCAATATACAAAAGTTTTGTCTGAAGTCTGATTCTTAGTTATAACAATTTGGCATCAGAACTCATGGCAAACATGATGAATCAAATGTCGTTGCCACGGCTAACGAAGTCAAATTATGAAAACTGGAGTATCCAAATGAAAGCTCTTCTTGGATCTCTAGACGCGTGGGATGTGACCCATGATGGGTTTGAAGAACCAACAGAAGTTGGGGGATATACGACAGCTCAAACAAAGGCGTTGAAAGAGACGCGATCGAAGGACAAAACGGCATTATACATGTTGTTTAGGGTTGTAGATGAATCAGGCTTCTAAAAAATTGTTGGTTCGACTACGTCGAAACAAGCGTGGGACACGTTAGAAAAAGTGTTCAAAGGAGCAGATCGAGTGAAGCAAGTTTGACTCCAAACTCTTCGTGGCGAATTGGAGAGGATACAGATGAAGGATACATAAATTGTATCTGACTACATCACACGTGTGCAAAGGGTGGTGAATCAACTCACCAGAAATGGAGAGACAGTACCTGATGCACAAGTTGTTGAAAAGATCTTGAGATCTTTAACAGACAAGTTTGAAAATATTGTATGTGCAATAGAAGAGTCGAAGGACCTTTCGACGCTCTCAGTCGAAGAGCTCGCTGGTTCTCTCGAAGCACATGAACAACGAAAGATGAAAAAGAAAGAAGAAGCAGTCGAAGAAGCAAACCAAACCAAGGAATCGAACAAAGATGAAAAGGTACTCTTTTCTCACAACTTTCGAGTAAGAGGACGTGAATGTGGAGGTCGTGACAGTGGTCGAAGTGGTAGAGGTAGCAACTTCGAAAGAGGACAATCGAGCTAACAATGTGGCAGAGGACGTGGTCAAAGAGGTGGTCGTTCGAATCATTCCAACTTTGAATGCTACAAGTGTGGGAAGTATGGTCATTATGCGAAGGATTGTAACTCCTACAAATGTTACAACTGTGACAAAGTGGGACATCTTGAAAAAGACTGTCGAATCGAAAAGAAGATTGAAGAAACAACCAACCTAGCCTTGGAAGCTGAATCGAATGAAGGCTTTCTCCTTATGGCTCAAAATGAAATCAACACCAATGACATTGTTTGGTATCTTGACTCATGAGCAAGTAATCACATGTGTGGTTACAAACACCTGTTTAAAGATATGAAGAAAATTGAAGATGGTAATGTGTCATTTGGAGATGTATCGAAAGTGAAGGTCGAAGGAAAGGGCACAATCAGTTACTTGCAGAATGATGGCTTGATTGGATCAATCGAAGACGTTTACTATGTACCAGATCTCAAGACTAACATATTAAGTTTGGGACAACTTACAAAAAAAGGTGCTTCGATAGTTATGAAATATCGAACATTGCATTTGAAGGACAAAGCAGGACATCTGATTGCCAGTGTCGAAATAGAAAGAAATCAAATGTACAAACTGAACCTGAGGAACATTCGAGAGAAATGTCTGCAAATCGAAGTGCAAGACAAAGCGTCACTATGGCATATGCGCTTTGGTCATCTACATCATGCTGGTTTGAGAAGGTTGGCGAAAAGGAACATGGTGCATGGATTACCAGACATGCATTTTGAAGGAAAATTCTGTGAAGAATGTGTGCTCAGCAAACAAACAAGAACCTCATTTCAAAGGAAGGCAGAGTATCAAGCTAAACATATTCTCGAATTGATACATAATGACATATGTGGGCCAATCACTCCAGAATCCTTCAGTGGAAAAAGGTACTTCATTTCTTTTATTGATGACTTCTCAAGAAAAATCTGGGTTTACTTCTTGACAGAAAAATCTGAAGCATTAGAAGTGTTCAAAAATTTCAAAGTAATGGTGGAGAAGGCAACAGACAAACACATCAAAGCAATTCGATCTGACAGAGGAGGTGGGTATACTTCAATGGCCTTTGTGAAGTACTGTGAAGAACATGGCATAAGGAGATTCCTAACTGCACCATATTCACCTCAACAAAATGGTGTGGCTGAAAGGAAGAATCGAACTATTCTTGACATGACTCGATCAATGCTCAAAAGCAAGAACATGTCGAAAGAATTCTGGGCAGAAGCAGTACAATGTGTTGTTTATATTCAGAATAGATGTCCACATTCGAAGTTAGAAGACAAAACACCACAAGAAGCATGGAGTGGACAGAAGCCAACAATTTCTCATCTCAAGGTATTTGGTAGTATAGCTTATGCACATGTACCATATCAACGAAGAAAGTCAGAAGTACATATTCATTGGATATGATGAGAAGACGAAAGGGTACAAGCTCTTCAATCCCATAAGCAAGAAAGTGATCATGAGTAGAGACGTTTGAATGGACGAAGCAAGCAAGTGGGACTGGAACAATTCGACAGAGGTTATTGACGCAGTCAAAGAAACAACTGTAGCTGTACCAGCAAGTATTCCAACAGAACATGAAGAAACTGAAGATGAAGATGAGCCTCTACAACCAAAAATGAGAAGTTTGCAAGATTTGTATGATTCAACAAGTGAGGTGCATCTTTTGTGTCTTCTGGCAGATGCTGAAAACATCAGCGTTGAAGAAGCGTTACGAGACAAGAAGTGGAAAAGTGCCATGGACGGAGAAATTAGAGCAATCAAACGCAACAATACTTGGGAGCTAGTCGAATTTCCAAAAGGTAGTCAACCCATTGGTGTAAAGTGGGTATTCAAGAAAAAGATGAATGCTCAAGGAGAAATCGAAAGATTCAAAGCACGACTGGTTGCGAAGGGATACAAACAGAAAGCAGGAATTGACTACGACGAAGTGTTTGCGCCTGTTGCAAGAATGGAGACAATTCGATTACTCATTTCTCAAGCTGCTCAATTCAAATGGCCAATATTTCAAATGGATGTCAAGACAGCATTTACTTGGTTGTCGAAGAAGCAACCTATAGTAACACTTTTGACGTGTGAAGCTGAATATGTGGCAGCATCCTGGTGCATCTGTCATGCAGTATGGCTCAGAAGGTTGATAAGCAAGATGGAGCTAAAACAGGAAGGTCCAACAATAATACAAGTGGACAATAAATCAGCTATCGAATTGGCAAAGAATCCAGTGAATCATGAACGAAGCAAACACATTGATGTTCGATTTCACTTCATTCGTGAACATGTGAAGGAGGGAAGTGTTGAATTGAGACATGTAGCAAGCAGAAACCAAGCAGCGAATATTTTTACAAAACCACTATCAAAATAGATCTTCGCCAGAGGCAAGAAGATGATAAGAATGCTGGATGGAAGAAACATTTAAGTTTACAGAGGAGTTTTGTTGAATAAACATTAAATGTCATTAGTAATAAGTTTCATATTAAATATGGTAGTAGGAAGGACAAAAGTTTAGTAAGTTATGATAGTTTATTAGTAGCAGTTATGTTTTTTTTTTTTAATTGTAAAAGCCATTAGGTCTATATAAAGACCAAGAGTGTATTTTATTTTAACAAGAGCAATATACAAAAGTTTTTTCTGAAGTCTGATTCTTAGTTATAACAGACTGGACATTTATAACACTTATAGTTTTTATTGTTACAATGATTTTATCATAGATGGGAATAAGGAACCAATAGTTTGACAAACCGCGAAATACATAAACATGTACATACAGATGCATATATATCAGGTAGGACAGTTAGGAATAAAATCAATGAAAATGAGCTACCTTACCTCAATACCACCAATATAAAAAAGTACAATCAACACCTAGATAAATCAAGATGACATGAAGAAGAACAATAGCACGAGAAACATATAAGGTGTAATGACAAAAATGACAGCCCCCTTAGCAACTATGTTAACAATTTAATTTTCAGAATCATCTGCCACTTTTTCAGTCGTGGAAGATCCCTAGCAAAAGAAAAGAAACATACATGTTTAAACTAATTTGCTTGAAGATGCATTAGTAAAAGAACTAAAATAAACTTGTACAATCATTAAACAAGATGAACGTAGATGAGAAGATGACTTGCTTGGTGAATCGCAAATCTAGTCTAAGTTCTAAATTATAATAGTTAACTGATTACAAATTCTCCATTAACTATTGTTAAAACATTTGTTGAATTAATGAAAGAGTTCCTTTATATCAGGATATGTTAAAAATTATATTGTCATTCCTTAATATAATTAAGAAAATATCACAAACTAATACAAATAGATATAAAGTTTCATGGAAAAATCTTAGGAGAAAAATCATCATAGTGTGCATCAGCCTGATCAGTAGCAATGAAGTCAGCCCATAATGAGGCACATATAATTGTTCTGACAGACATCAACCACAAAGCTCCAACGGAGAAATCTATAATTGGACGAATGGGAGCATATAGTAGGACTTCCACTGCAATGGACAACATAATATAGTTCTTATCATGGTTGAAATGATTATACGTTGATGCAGCAGTGTCCTAGATCATTCAGTGAGATCGAGATACTTGTAAGTGATATTAGAGGAGTATACTACAGAGGAAAGCTTGGTATAATTGAAGAAATCCAGAAACTTTGAAGAAATCCAAAAAAAAAGACAGAAGTAATATACATTTAATTTGTAAATTTAATCACAAAATGTAAAATGTCTCAGTGGTTAAGTAACTTGCCTAGTGATAAGCATGTACCTGGTTCAAATTTGGGTGTAGTGCAAATTTTGAGTTTTTGTTGAATTTTAATTAATATGGCAATAATCATATGCCACGTCAAATTCCACGTGTATAAATATGTTTCACTTGCCAGCATGGAAAAGTTGATGTCGCTTGGGAAAGTTGGACGGAAATGACCTTTTTGAACAATTAAATGACCACTTTGGAACTTCAAAAATGGTATTTTACCTATATACTTTTACACAATTTGTTAATATATTAGAAAATAAAGAGTAATTAGCGGATAGTTTTATTTTTATGTTTTATTGTATAATATATTATTTCACTCCCCAAGTATCCAACCCTAGAAAACTTCACCCAATACATAGAATGTACACACCGTCTCCTTCTTTTCTTTTATAAATTGTCATTGTCTCCTTCATTCATCGTCTCATTTGTTCTTATGAGCATCACAATAAGCACTCCCCTTTGTTCATTGTGCTTATGGTAATTACTCATCAAACTCATTTTACTTTCATTAGTAACATATTTTTCATTCAATTAATAAATTAGTAGTTGTGAATTTGTCACTCACACACATAATCAACTACTTGTGATGGACGGTAGCGGTACTGAGGTAATAAATCAATCGAAGTATGGTAGCAACAAGTTCTATTAAGATTTATTGTTTTTTACAGAAAAAATATTGGCAACAACAAATGCTTGTGTGTTTTTTTTGTTATTGATGCAAGATGTATTTTTATTTTTAAAAGAGAATGATGCAAAATATGTGTTTTTTTAAAAAGTGAAAATAACGAAATACTAGTGTCATGGTTTTAATCGAAAAGTATAGAAATTTTCTTAAAATTCGATCTTCGTGGATCTCCGTGTGGATCTGTGGGGATGTAGATGGAGGGAAATATTCTCCCGTGACGGGAATTGGGGACGGAGATGGGGAACAAATTTGAGAGTAGGGAGCGAAGAAGCATCCTCCGAATATTCTCTGCCCCATTGACATCCCTAAATAGGATTTTGAAAAATAAATAACATATAGATAATTTGAGAATTTTAGTTTAGAGGATCATGGAAAATTTATTTTTACTAATAATAAAAAATCTCTTTAATTTAGAATAAATCAAAATTTATATTGCAATAAACTTTAGAAGGCTAACATAATTTTAAAAAAATTTATTTATGTTGTTATAATATTTAAAAAAATAAATAATAATAATAATAATAATAATAATAATAATAATAATAAACATTCATTTATTTTTATATGCAAAAATATAATTTAAAAAAAGTGTTAAAATTTTATTTTAAATGATCTTTGACAACATAGTATCATATAATAAAACTTTACGATATTAAAGAATTTTATTAAAATAATAAAAAGAAAATTATAATAAAGTATATTTTGTTTTATAACATGAATAAATTTAGTGATTTTTTTTTATTGATTAAAGATATAGATGTACCTTGAATATTAGATTTTTTTTCTGGTTAGGGAGAGGCCAAAAGGCCAAGACTACACAGCTACAATACTTTCCTTGAAGCTACCATCCAAGTCATCATTGTACAAACTAATGATTTCTTTATGACACTTACCATACACTTTGTAACCAACATTGTCTTTATTAGCAAGCTCAGGTAAACCATCGACAATTTCGTTTGCTTCCTGCGAGATATGTTTTATTTGGAAATCTTTGTAACTTGATAATTTCTTATGTATCATATTCACCGTGTTTTCACCAATTCCAACAACCTTGTGTCTCTCGTAATAGCCTCAAACGCTTTCTTGCAATCAATTCAAACACAAAGTTTGATATTAGAATTATGTTGGATGATGTTAAGACAATTTAAGATTCCCCATAGTTCCACCTTCAGCGTGTTGCATCTGCCCAATTGCTTCTCAAATCCCATTATCCAGTTGTCATTGTTGTCTCGAATAACCCCACCACAGCTGGCCCTAGATTTCCAAATTGCTTCATTCGCGTTAAAGGTGAGCCAACACTGGTATGGAGGTTCTCGTTTGATGTAGATAGTTGTGGTTGCCTTTAGATTACTTCTATGGGTCGAGATCATGCTTATGGTGTAGTCTTGTTTCATGTTCAGAATATCTGCCACCATATCATAAGGCATGATGAAATGATTGTCAAAAATTATTTTATTCTGCCACCTCCAAATGCAGTGGCTAGAAATGGTGCGGGTTTCCTGCCACTGTTTCTCATCATCTCTACTAAGTTTGTTGTTCATGTTGTGGAGTATTGAATCCTGCAAATTAAAATTAAAAAATCTCACATGGTTGATTCTTCTTACAATTCTCCTCCATATTTTTTTGGGCTTTGCAGTCCCTTAAAGCACGACAAATAGTTTCTTCCTTCTCATTGCAATATTGCACCAAGGATTGTTGAGATTACGAATTGCAAGGAAAGTTTTGGTTTTCAAGTTGTTCTTGTTGATTTTCCAAATAAACAAACGAAATCTTTATGGAATTTAAAGCCTCCAAATTTTCTTCCAGTTCATATCTTGATATATGTTTCCCTCTGGTAATATCTTCATAAGCAACTTTGACAAAGAATTCCCCATCAGTTACTCCTCCCCACATGCTTACGTCCTCCCCATCTCATCATTAGGTGGAACAATAAAAGCAAGTTTCTCTAAACTTTCTTCTGAGAGCATGGGTTTTAAGATATTCTAGTCTCAATCACATGTATCACTAATTAGATCAGGTACAATGGCATCATCAATATTAAGATAGTTGTCAATGTTTCTCTTTAAGTAACTCTTGAGGTAGAGTCTAGATTCAACCTAACAGTTGTGTAAAGCTTTAGTAGTTTTCCTGTTTCCATTTGCCTTTATTTCATTTTGATCAATTAAAGCTTCAGCTTACCTAGGTTTTTCCACAAGTTGGAGTCATGACTTTTGGCTTCAGTTCTATTTTCTGGTTATCACCTTACACCATAACTCGGTTCCCTCTCTTGATGTTCTTGTTGGTATAAGCCCTAGAGGCCAATACTTTGAGTACTTGTATCGAATTATTTATTAATAATAAAAAGGTATTTCTTTATTATTTTTGCTTTTCCAAAATAATAAAGTCCCTAGAATAGTTCTGTTATTTAATGAAATATTAAGTGTGACTTAATCATGAGATCACATTAAACACAAGAACACTATTCTTAAAATATTTGTAGTCGAGATTTATTACAAAGTAGGATAACATTAAAGCATTGGGATTATTATGAAGATAGACTGATGATCACACCTCATGGTTAATGGATAAGGAGTTATCAGGCCTTGACATAGGTATGAATATTAGGAGTGATATTTATACTGGATTGACCCGCTATGAGAATACTACATAAAATATTATGCAAGGTGTCATGAGTTATTCTCATGATGATAATGGTGTATACCACCCTTCGACCCGAAACCATTATGGAACTTAGACGTGATGTTAAGTACTTTAATGCTGATCAAATATTATTCGTAATTGGATGACCATAAAAACAGTTGATGGGTACTTTACAAAGCATGCTGAGGGACATGAGTGACCTAGATGGAATTTGTTTATCCTGTATAACAGGATAAATGTCTAAGGGCTCAATATTAAATTGGACAAGGGTGTCATGGTTTATGCCATGTTTTCAATATAGATATAAGGGCAAAAGGATAATTATACGCACAAATATTATCACAAAGGTTTTGTCATATCACATGACATTTTCGTGACTTGGGTAGCAGTGATATATTGATAGATGCCGCTCACTATTTATTATGTTAAATGTGTAATTTAATATAATTGCCAACGTCACGAAAACCTACAGAGTCACACACATAAGGACAGGTTGATGAGAGATAGAGTAAATAAGGAACATTGTAAGGTACAGTGCATTTAAGTGAAATATGGAATATGGTAATGTACCACGCACTTAAGTGATATGCGGTATATCATAAGGTATGATACTCATATGCTTAATTAGGATTTTAGCTTGCAGTATCAATTGGGCTTTTAGCTTGTAGCCCACATAAGTGGTTATATAAATAGAACCCTTGTGCCGAAGCATTTGAGTTGATGATGTAAGTCTCAGAGTGCCTAAGAGGGGGGGGGGGTGAATTAGGTCTTATAAAATTTTATTCGGTTTTATGAGAATGCTTGGTAGTAATTTTTGGTTAAGTGTTTGAAGGTTTTGATTATATCTTTATCTTTTCCTGATTATGGTGATGAAAGCGATAAATGCGGAAAAGTAAAGAACACGGTGATATATCCTGGTTCCCCTCACAATCCGAGAGTACTCCAGTCCCCTTTCCAACACGAAAGAGATTTCACTACAGTTAGAATGATTGTACATCCTATGCTTACTATCTAACCTATAGGGTGATCAAAGGTTCTTAACACCTTTAAGACCAAACAAACACTAATGTGAATGAAGAACAATCCTCTTCAAATCACAACACTTACTTCCAATAATCCTGGATAGTAAGGAAAAACCTTTAAGTAATACAATGATTTAGTTTGGAGTATATGGAGAGCTTTATCAATCTTCAATTGATCTTCTTCTTCAAGATAAAAACAATTCTCAACAATGTATATAAATGTTCACAATGTATGAATGAAACTTGTAATGATAATGAAAGTGTATATGGCAAGTTTCACAAAATTATGAACACATGAAAGTTTAAATTCAAATGAGAGTGAATGAGAAAATTGTTAATGAAGAAGTATATTTTTTAATTTGAAAATTGAAACATTGTTTGAAATAAGAAAATCTGCATTTTATAAAGTTACAAGAACCTCTTCATTCATGCCAATTCATATGGAAAGTTGTAATGCATTCATGAAAAGATACCACTTGAAAAATGTTCAAAAAACAAAATAAAAGTTGCACTGGTTCGCTAGGAACCGGTTCCGACACTGACAGAACCCGGTTCTTAGTGAACGTTATAAGTTGGAATTCAAAAATATCATGCAGGAACCGGTTCCCCTATTGGTACAACCCGGTTCCTGGTACAAAATCCAGGGACATGTTTTTTGAGAAATTCTGGAACCCGGTTCCCTGTTAGGGAGGAACCGGTTCCTAAAGGGTTATTTTCAAAAAATACTTTTTGAAAGATATTTCAAACAAAGTTTTATTTATCTTAAAGTTATGGAATATGTATATGTTGATGAATGCATATTATGAACATCTATATTCAAGATTTTAAGAATTATTTATACCATATTGACATTTGATGATTTCTTCAATAATTCTTCAATAATCTTCAAGACTTTTATTTGATGTTGATAAGATTTTTGCACATCCTTTGAATGTCGATGTCCATGTTGTCTTCATCAAAACACATGCTTTAAATATGACTTGAGAAGCTTGCAATTACATTCTCCCCCTTTTTAATGATGACAACCAAGTCTTGAAAACGATTTCTTGAAATGTTTTATGTTGTTTTGTGTAGTAAACATGTTGAGCAAATGCAATGCTCCCCCTAAATGTTTTATGTTGTTTTGTGTAGTAAACATGTTGAGCAAATGCAAGGCTCCCCCTAAATTGTATGCTCCCCCTAAGTCCATGATTCTTTGAATTTTGGAGTGAGTTTGATATTTATTTGGGCCTGCAATTTCTTTGAAACAAAACAACACACATGCATATTCTTCTCCCCCTTTGTTAACATCAAAAAGGATGGGGAAAAAGAGTGAAATATATACATATAAAAATTAAGACGTGCATCTTAAGAGAAGCATTAGATATCACCTTCATCCAAAATACCAAGTTCTCTTCGGATTTTGAAGAAAGGTTCTCGAGCAAGCGGTTTAGTGAAGATATCTGCAAGTTGGTTATGAGTATCCACAAAAGTGACTTCGACATCTCCTTTAAGTACATGATCACGGAGAAAATGATGTCGAATATCTATATGTTTGGTTCTTGAATGCATGACTGGATTCTTTGTGATATTGATAGCACTTGTATTGTCGCATCGAAGAGGAATGCATCCGAGATCAAGTCCATAATCACGGAGTTGTTGCTTGAGCCAAAGAATTTGTGCACAACAACTACCCGCTGCTATATATTCTGCTTCGGCCGTGCTAAGAGCAACACATGCTTGCTTTTTACAAGCCCATGATACTAATGCATTTCCAATAATGTGACAAGTACCACTTGTGCTTTTACGATCAGTTTTACAACCTGCATAATCCGCGTCAGAATAACCAATTAAAGTGCAAGTACTACCTTTTGGATACCATAGGCCGACATTGATTGTTCCTTTAAGATACTTCATGATCCTTTTAACTGCCATGAGGTGTGATTCCTTTGGATTTGCTTGAAAGCGAGCGCAAAGACAAACACTAAACATGATGTCAAGACGGCTTGCCGTTAAGTACAATAAAGAACCAATCATACCTCTGTACTTTGTAATATCAATTGAGGTACCAGATTCATCTTGATCAACATATGTACCAGAGCCCATTGGAGTATTCATGGCTTTACAATTGTCCATATCAAACTTTTTCAATAATTCTTTGCAATACTTAGATTGATTGATGAAGATTCCATCTTCTAGTTGCTTGATTTGTAGTCCAAGAAAGTAGTTCATCTTTCCCATCATAGACATCTCGAATTCTCCTTGCATCATCAATGAGAATTCCTCACACATTTATTTGTTAGTCGATCCAAAAATGATATCATCAACATAGACTTGAACCAATAAAGTGTTACTTTGGATTTTCTTAATGAACAAGGTTTTATCAACCTTACCCTTTTCGAAACCTTTTTCACACAAAAAATTGCTAAGTCTATCATACCATGCTCTTGGTGCTTGCTTTAAGCCATAAAGAGCCTTTCTCAACTTAAAGACATGTGAAGGATGTTTGAAGTCTTCAAATCTCGGGGGTTGTTTGACATAGACTTCTTCATTGATGTATCCATTCAAGAATGCGCTTTTGACGTCCATTTGAAAAAGCTGAAAATTTAATGAACAAGCATAAGCAAGTAAAAGACGTATAGCTTCTAACCTTGCAACCGGAGCAAATGTTTCTTCAAAGTCGATTCCTTCCTCTTGATTGTAACCTTGGGCAACCAACCTTGCTTTGTTTCGAACAATTAGACCATTCTCATCAAGTTTGTTCTTAAACACCCATCGGGTACCTATGATGTGTTTACCACTTGGTCTAGGAACAAGTTCCCAAACTTGATTTCTCTCGAATTGATTTAATTCTTCTTGCATAGCAATAATCCATTGATCATCTCCTAAGGCTTCATCAACTTTGGTAGGTTCAATTTGAGAAACAAACGCCATGTTTAAGCAAGCATCTTTTAGATTCAATCTTGTTGATACTCCTTGGCTAATGTCACCAATAATTTTGTCAATAGGATGGTCTCTATGAGTTCTCCATTCTTTTGGTAGATCATTGGTGTTTGAATCTTATTGTACAATGTTTTCTTGATTTTCCGGTGATTTCTTAATTTGATCAATTGAAAGATCTTCCGGGGGTAAATCTATAGGATCATCATCATCACAAACAACTACTTCCTCCTTGGAGGGGTTAGTTTCATCAAAAGATACATGCATAGATTCTTCAATAGTTAAAGTTCTTTTATTATAAATTCTATATGCTTTACTAGAAAGCGAATAACCAAGAAAAATACCTTCGTCGGATTTCTCGTCAAACTTATCGAGATTATCCTTGTCATTATTAAGAACAAAGCACTTGCATCCAAAAATGTGAAAGTGAGCAATATTTGGCTTTCTTCCTTTGAAGAGTTCATATGGAGTCTTCTTTATTATAGGTCTAATGATAACTCGATTTCCAACATAACATGCCGTACTAACCGCATCCGCCCAAAAATATTTAGGAATATTTGCATCACTAAGCATTGTTCTTGCAAGTTCCACTAGAAACCTATTATTTCTTCCAACTACTCCATTTTGTTGTGGAGTTCTAGGTGCTGAAAAATTATGAGAGATACCATGTTCTTCACAAAATTCTTCAAATTGAGCATTTTGGAATTCTCCACCATGATCACTTCTTATGGATACAATCTTTAGTGATTTTTCATTTTGGATTTGCTTAGCATACTTCTTGAAGGCTTTGAAAGCATCACTTTTCTGCACAAGAAACAAAGTCCAAGAATATCTAGAAAAATCATCAATAATGACTAAAGCGTATGCATTACCTCCGAAGCTTTTTGTTCTTGATGGACCAAAGAGATCCATGTGTAACAATTGTAGTGGCCTTGTAGTAGACACCACATTCTTAGATTTGAAAGTTGTTTTGGTCTGTTTGCCCTTTTGGCATGCATTACATAATTTGTCTTTGATGAACTTCATCTTTGGTAGACCAATAACTAAGTCATGCTTAACCAGTTTGTTCAAGTGCTCCATGTGAATGTGAACGATCCTCTTGTGCCATAACCAATCGTCATTGTTGTTTACCATAAGACATTGTACCTTCAGAGACAAATCATCTAAAGTAATCATAAAAATATTGTTAGATCTTATACCTTTGAGTTTTACCTCATTGGTTGCCTCATCCATAATGAGACATTCATCTTTGTTGAATTTGATCTTGAACCCTCTATCGCAAAGTTGACTTATGCTAAGAAGATTATGCTTTAATCCTTCAACATAGAGAACATCCTCAATTTGAATGGATGGAGGTGTGCCGACTATTCCAACGCCAAGAATCTTTCCTTTGGTGTTGTCTCCATAGGTGACATACCCTTTGGCTTTATGTACTAGATATGAAAATTGGTGTACATCTCCTGTCATATGCTTTGAACATCCACAATCAAGATACCAAACTCTTGATGTGGATTTCAAGCATACCTACACAAACAAATTATTCTTTGTTAGGTACCCAAGTTGCCTTGGGTCCTTCATAGTTAGTTCCCTTTTTCACCCACACATGATGCCCACTTGCTATACTAAAGTTTCTAACATAGAAAGCATTATGTGTATGGCCTTTAATACCACAATAAAAACAAGTAGGTTCAAAGTTACTTCTATATCTAGAAGGATAAGATTTCTTCTTAGGAAATGTTTTCTTTTTCGATACATTACCCTTTTTCTTTTGATGATTATGAACAACTTGCTTCTTTTCTACTTTCTTGGGTTTGGAACTATTACTAGCCTTTACAAAAATAGTGGGATTGTTACTTGGTTTCTTAGAATTCACATAACCAAGACCCCTTTTATCATTAGGATAACGTTGTTGGCTTAGTAATCCTTCCAATCCTATTTGTCCTTTTTCATATCGTTCAATGACTCTTTTCAATTGAACAGTTTGAAAGACATTTGATTCACACTTAGAGCATGCAAAGTTTTCTTTTTCTTTAATAAAATTCTGTTTTTGAAGTTCAAAATCTTTAGTCATGGTGTCAATTTTTTCTAAACAACTTAGAAGTTCTTTTTCTTGATTTGACACCTTTTTGTATAAACTTTTGCATTCTTTCAAGAGTTCATCAATAGCATCTTGAACATCATCATCAAAAATATTAAATTCATTACTAACCTCTTCTTCATTGTCGGAGTGATGTGAAGCCATTAATGCTAGATTTGCACATTCCTCGCTTTCCGAATCGGATGAAGAACTTATCTCATTATCTTCCCATGCAACATAAGCCTTTTTGTTCTTGAACTCCTTTTTGCCTTTGAATCCATTTTTCTTGGAGAGTTTTGGATAATCCGTCTTTCTGTGACCTTGCTTTCCACATTCATAACATGTGACATCTTGTGTTGATGTGGAGGCTTCTTTATCTTTATGATTATAAAATTTCTTCCTCTTGACAAAGTTAGCATTATGAAGATTATTTTTATGACCAAAATATTTTCCTAACCTTTTTACAAGAAGCAAGAAGTTTTCATCTTCCTCCGATGCATCTTTATCTTGACTTTCCTTTGAATCAACTTTCAAAGCAATGCCTTTGGATTTCTTCTCTAAATTTTCATGTTTTTCAAGTCTACCGAGTTCCGTTTCGTATTCTTGAAGTTTGCCAAATAATGTAGCGGAAGTCATTACGGAGAGACTCTTCTTTTCCGAGATTGCCGTTACCTTTGGTTGCCATTCCCTAGTCAATGATCTAAGGATTTTCAAGTTGAGTTCATCATTTGTCAAGGTTTTACCAAGAGCATTTAAGTGATTTGTCAAATGCACAAATCTCTTTTGTAAGTCAAGAATGGATTCTCCGGGCTGCATTCGAAATAGTTCATATTCTTGACTCAAGGTATTTAGCCTTAATCTTTTTACTTCAGTCGTTCCTTCATGAGTTTGAACCAAGGTATCCCATATTTCTTTTGTTGTCTTGCAGTTTGAGACACGGAAAAATTCGTCCATACTGAGTGCACCTTGAAGAAGGTTTATTGCCTTTTTGTCATAGAGAACTTTCTTTTTATCATCGTCGTCCCATGCAGTTTTGGGCTTTGTAGAACCAATGTCATTGATTACTGATATCGGGATAAATGGATCATTTTCAACAGCATCCCATACTTCCTCTCCTTGCGCTTCTAAATGCGCCTTCATGCGTATTTTCCAGAAGTCAAAACATTCTCCACATAATAGAGGAGGCTTGTTGTTACTACCACCATCTCTGAAAACTGGTTGATGATTTGCGGAAGCCATTTTGGATCTTTAGGAACAAGTTACCTATAACTTGCTCTGATGCCAATTGTAAGTCTCAGAGTGCCTAAGAGGGGGGGGGGGGGGTGAATTAGGTCTTATAAAATTTTATTCGGTTTTATGAGAATGCTTGGTAGTAATTTTTGGTTAAGTGTTTGAAGGTTTTGATTATATCTTTATCTTTTCCTGATTATGGTGATGAAAGCGATAAATGTGGAAAAGTAAAGAACACGGTGATATATCCTGGTTCCCCTCACAATCCGAGAGTACTCCAGTCCCCTTTCCAACACGAAAGAGATTTCACTATAGTTAGAATGATTGTACAACCTATGCTTACTATCTAACCTATAGGGTGATCAAAGGTTCTTAACACCTTTAAGACCAAACAAACACTAATGTGAATGAAGAACAATCCTCTTCAAATCACAACACTTACTTCCAACAATCCTGGATAGTAAGGAAAAACCTTTAATTAATACAATGATTTAGTTTGAAGTATATGGAGAGCTTTATCAATCTTCAATTGATCTTCTTCTTCAAGATAAAAACAATTCTCAACAATGTATATAAATGTTCACAATGTATGAATGAAACTTGTAATGATAATGAAAGTGTATATGGCAAGTTTCACAAAATTATGAACACATGAAAGTTTAAATTCAAATGAGAGTGAATGAGAAAATTGTTAATGAAGAAGTATATTTTTTAATTTGAAAATTGAAACATTGTTTGAAATAAGAAAATCTGCATATTATAAAGTTACAAGAACCTCTTCATTCATGCCAATTCATATGGAAAGTTGCAATGCATTCATGAAAAGATACCACTTGAAAAATGTTCAAAAAACAAAATAAAAGCTGCATTGGTTCGCTAGGAACCGGTTCCGACACTGACAGAACCCGGTTCTTAGTGAACGTTATAAGTTGGAATTCAAAAATATCATGCAGGAACCGGTTCCCCTATTGGTACAACCCGGTTCCTGGTACAAAATCCAGGGACATGTTTTTTGAGAAATTCTGGAACCCGGTTCCCTGTTAGGGAGGAACCAGTTCCTAAAGGGTTATTTTCAAAAAATACTTTTTGAAAGATATTTCAAACAAAGTTTTCTTGATCTTAAAGTTATGGAATATGTATATGTTGATGAATGCATATTGTGAACATTTATATTCAAGATTTTAAGAATTATTTATACCATATTGACATTTGATGATTTCTTCAATAATTCTTCAATAATCTTCAAGACTTTTATTTGATGTTGATAAGCTTTTTGCACATCCTTTGAATGTTGATGTCCATGTTGTCTTCATCAAAACATATGCTTTAAATATGACTTGAGAAGCTTGCAATTACAGATGAAAATTCGGTCTTGATTTCTAACCGTATATTTTGTCTCATTCTCTCACTCAAAGTTTCCGTTCGTAAGCAGCTAGCATTGTGTTCAGAAGTGATCTGTTCGTGTGGACTGAGTAGAGACATTGTTATTCATCAACGTTCATGATTACAACATCAAAGGTCTGAATCATCACAAGAGGTAACGATTTCTATCACTAACCATGTCCATTCGTAAGGATCACTAAAGGAAAATTTTAATTTTCTGCTGCGTTTTGGATCACAATTTTCCTTCAGTTCTAAGCTAGCTTAGAAATACAAGCTTTGTTCATATTTACAAGGTTCCTTATACATAGTTCATCTTCGTCATTTGGTTTCAAGATAACATTCCATCTCACGGTATGCATGTGCTTGATGCTTGTCTCGTCACTCCAACTGAAATTATGTTGCACTTTCTGGATCTCTTTTAGGCATCTAATAAGAATAGAGTTGTTTATCATAGAATAGGTTGAAAAAGCTTCAATAACATACTTTGCTAAAGTGACCTTACTGTCGTGTTGCAAAAAAAAACACATAGTTGCCACTTAACTCTATTTATCCCGAAGGAATAGAAGATATCAAGAGAATCCTAAAGGAATGGATAAGATGGTCTTGCAACCAAGAAAAAGGGTACGGAAATCGGTTACGCGAGGGGAAGATATTAGCACCCCACGCGTCAGTGGTACTCCACAAGATCCACTTAAGTTTGCTCTAGTCTAAGGTGTGTAAAAATCCATGTCTAAAGCTTATTGCTAAGAGGGAATGGATGCGAAAGAAAATATGGGGAAAAGAAGGAACATTTACAAAGTTTTTCTCGCCTAGGCCCCGCGACCTAATGCCTACGTATCTCTTTCGAGGAATCAAACGTCGTAGTTCGGCTCACATGTTTTGGTTTGTTGTATGTTTTTCACCTTAAAAAAGTGTTTTGAAAGAAAAGATAAGCGGAAAAATAAAATTTGAATTTATTGGTATTTTTTACCTTGAAAAGGGTTTTGGTATTATTAGAGTGTTTTTATGAGTTTAAAAGAAAAAAGGAGTTTTAGTTTTAATGCGAATACAAAAGAGAAAGAGAAATGCCTAAGGGAAACTAGCAAAGTAAGTTTAGAGTTGTCATGCAAAGTTGATCCTATAGTTGAGGATAAAGAGGAAATCCACCTATGTTAGCATGCATGGTTTGCAACCTAAGGTCTATCTCAATTCACTTTCTAAGATTGAATCGATAAATCATATGGGAGCATGTAAACATGCAATAAAAAGTAAACACACAAAGCTTGAGGAGTATCCATTCACTCAAGTAGCACACACCTAACAGAGGTATCATGTTACCAAGGAAGGAAAGGGAGAGGAATCACGCCTAACCATAATATCGTATCATCGAGGTAGGACAAAGGAGAAGAGACACCTAACCATGATATCGAGTCATCAAGGTAGGATGAAGGGAGGCTTAACCAGATATCGAATCATCAAAGCAAGCAAGAATGAGGGAATAAGTAGTTCTTAACCATGATAGCACGTCACAGTGGTAAGAAGAATAAGAGGTGTCGATTCTTAACCAAGATATCACGTTATCTATGCAAGATAAGAACGAAAGTGAATCGTCATAAGAGATTAAACGCCAAACCAAAATATCGTGTTATTGAGGTAGGAGATAGAAGACAACAATGAGATCACATCAGAGTGTCAACATGCACGGCACGCGAGCTAATGACAAAGTGTGAGGGTTGATTGTAAACCCTTCTCCACTTGACCGACTCGATATAACAATAGCATGATTCGTAGCATCAACGTATGACGCGAGCCACGAATGACCTATGGACTAAAAATTGTGGGGGTCGACTGCAGACCCTTTTCCACTTGCCTTCTTTGAGGAATTATCAATGAGGAATAAGAATGGGACGCCTTCTTTTAGGTCTTTGGCACAAATGTAAATACACAGAATGGTAAACAAACAAGCACAAGTAGGAATTTCCTTCTAAAAATCTTTTAAAACAACATTACCTACCTAAAGCAGGGACTCTCAGTCATGCATCTCTAGTCCTACTTCTTATGGCAAAGAAAGCAGAAAAAATAATGTAGAAATGAGGAATAAAATAAAGTCACGATGATACCTAGTGGAGAAGGTTCGTTGCTTCTTCAAAGTCACACAAGCAATAAGAAAACTCTACACAAAGTTTCCTTGAATTCCTTAATGAGGATTCCACACTTAGTTAGCTTTGAAACATCTTGAAACTCTTCACTTAAGTCTCTTTTGTTCAATAATTTCACATAACATAGTTGACGAAATAATATTGAAACAAGTAATAAACATAGAGAAAATAAATGATTTTCAGGAGGTGAAATTCTAGATCAAGAGTGTTGGATAAGATGCACAAAGCCCAATCAACTTAAATCCACAAGAATTATTTTTACAAGACAATCAATTTGTGCCAAAAATGTCCATGGGCCTAAAAGATAATCTGGTTCCTCTTCATCCAATTCTAACATCAACAAAATTTCTTCCACTTATAGAAGTGTTCATAATTTATTACTATTATTTAAACAAGAAAATAAAATAAATAATAATAATAATAAAAAAATAAAATAAATAATAATAAATAAAAAAAAAAAATAATAATAAAAGAGATTATAAACGATGCATCTAATGTTGTGTTAGGGTAAAATTTTGTGACTTTTCAGATTATTGAACTAGACTTCCTCTTCTCAGCTCAACGACGCCGCTTATGATCTCCTCCTTCTCTATCTGTTTCCGATTCCGATTTCGCCAAGCTCCTTTGTCTCAACCTTCTTCGTTCGCTCATCTCGTTCCATCAGTCGCCTCGACAATCTTCTTTGTCTTCCTCTATTGTGGCTTCAATATCTTCTCCATGGATTCTAAACCTTATTCGATTTCAATGTCTCTCATCGATTCACACACAGGAATATGAAAATGATAGAGAAGAAGCTTATCGGGGAAGCCCGATGCCTATTTAATAATGAAACCGGTGTCAAGAAATCTGAAGTTCTGCAAGAAAATCAGGTACGCAACCTTTCACCGTGAACTATGTTTCTCTTTTTCATCAATGCTTTTCCTCTGATTCAATTTTTTTTCTTCCACTTCTTTTCGTTCGCATTGTTATTTGAAGTTGTTGTGCTGAAAAGTTGTTGAGGATGATGCTGCGTGAAGGTTGCAGAATCAGTGAGGACGATGAAGGATTTGCATAACTGACGTGAAGATGATGAAGGATTGTTGCAGTGAATGAAGCGTGAAATTCGGAGCTATTGGTGACGGATAATGATGTATCGTTGATTCAAAAGCAGAGAATTGTTAAAGAGAGTGAGAGAGAATTTTCTGTGATTTTCTTGGTGATTCTCCAAAATGATGAAGAATGAATCAGTCTCAAGTGAGTTTCTATTTTATTTTGTTAGAGTTTGTTTTGATTTTGGAATTCGGTTTGGATGAGCTGGCAAGGGTGCGTGAGACTCACCTTCTGATTTAATTTTGTTTCTAATTTTGAGTTTCAAACTCACGGTTTTCCTCCCTTTCTGTTTTTTTTTAGTTTTTCTCGATTTAATGTGCTGGCATAAATAGTTAGCTTCTGAATTGTTAAAGGAAGAATTGTTAAGGGTTAAGTCTAATGTTGAACCTATGGTAGCAATTTCGAACTTGCATAATCTGACTCGAGTCTGATTTCTGTTTTACAGGGAAAGGTTGGTTAAACTGTGAAGCTAACTCGGGTGAAAGGTTGAGCTGGTAAGATGTGAACTCTACGAAGTTAATTGTTTTTAATTTCTGCTTCTGGTTTTCTGTTAGTGATTGGCAAGGTTTAGTTAGCATATAGTGAAAGTTTATGTTGGACGGTTAGTTGAGGCCAAATTGGTTAGTTAAAAACTGTTAGGAAACAGGTAGTTAGCAGATTATTTTGATTATTGTGAATGCGTGTCATGGCAAATGGTCTTATAAACTCGATTCATAATTGTCTTGGAAGTATTATGATGATTTGAATCCTCCTGCTTCATTTAAAGCGCATTATACTACACTTCTTCTTGCTAGCTGAACCTTGTTTGGCTGCCTTGAAATCCTCTTTGAATTGAATCAAACATAACTTTACTTGACTTACTGTTTTTGGAATGTTCTACTATGGCCAAGTATTTGAATCTTTGACATTGAATGAATTGTATGGGTCTGACATGCTATGCTTGGAATAACTGATATTATGGTGTGAAACTTGATTCTTTTCCCTGGTTTGGATATGCAGGGCTACAATTGAATATGGTCATGGTTGTATTGATGTTTGCCATCTGTTTTGAATTATGAAATTCTGGCAACAAATACTTAATGTCACAGTGAATGTTATGACACCGTATCTGACAAACTTGTACACACTTCAAAACAGTAATTTAAAATACAATAAAGAACACAATCAATTGTTAACCCAGTTCAGTGTGTAACAACACCTACTATGGGGGCTACCAAGCCAGGGAGGAAATTCACTATAAGAGGTATTAATTTAGGAATAAACCAACCAGTTTATCTCCTTCACTTAAGACCTACCCAATGCAACTTCAATATAAGTCATACTTAAACCTGAGTTCCTACTCACTCCCCCTCAATCACAACAGTGATACTAATCTATTGATTAATGAGATTATGAAGACATTCTTCAATACACACACTTGATTTTGCTTCAAAGCTTTAATCAAGAGACACAACACTCGTGCTTCAAAGCTTTGAGTGATAAATAACCCTTACAACCAAATCCTACTCCAAGTCACTTATCAAAACGATAATTGCTTGACTCACAGTAGTTACAACTATACAATACCTTATTGATCTTCTGTCAAAAAGTGCAGCTCACCATTAGGCTTCGTGCGAAATATATAAGCAGACTATTCTTCTATTAGGGCTTCCATAAAAATAGCTAGGGTTAATTAAAGTTAATCTAAAGACTTGGTCTTGGGCTTTCATCATAACAGATTAGGGTTAAGCAAGGTTAACCTAATGTCCATGTGAGCAACTGATCTGGACAAAATTCTTCAACTCAGAGTAGTACACCAGATTCTTGAAAATTCTCAGGAATAATAAATCTGCACAACAACTTGATCAGTACAGGATGTCTTAACATTGGTTATGACATCATGTATCTTGCTCACTGATTTTGGTAGAATTCAGAACATATGATCATAGCTTAATGATCGTGATATTCACTCATACTGAGTAGTTCCTATAGAACATCATTCCTTCTACAGAATGTACATTTATCCTAGAATGTTATGCCATCAGTCATGACATTCGCAAATCTGGTTTTACCAAAAAATAATGCCAACAAACAAACACTTATAAACTCCCCCTTTGGCAAATTTTTGACTAAAACCCCTAAAGAATCAGAGATTAGAAAGCAACATAATTTTTTAATAACAGCTACCAATATCTAATTCTACCAAAATTACCACAATTTCTTCTCCCCCTTTTTAGCCATAAAGAGGCTAAAGGTACCAGTACTTTAAGTTATACAGTCATCCAAAAGGAAATTCAAAAAACACAGAAACAAAGAGAAGATATCAAATAGCAGCAACAAGTTCCAGCATCAATCTTTTCAACTCAGCAAACACATACCTTTAGGTATTGTCATCCCCTGAGGAAGCACTATTTTCAGCAGCATTTTCTGGTGAGTTTCTTGCAGAACCATCATGGTGTTTGTCATCAGCATTCTTTTCCCTCATTTGTTCTTCATTCTCCTCCTGTTCCAGACTAGCAATCAGCTCTTCAAGAGTCCTTTTTCTTGCATCAAGCTCTTTGCAGGGTTTTTTTAGAACAACTATAAGATCAGCTTTCTTGGAATGAGCTTTGACATTTGATGTCTCAGCATATGTCATAACAATGTCAGGGACATGAGTTCCCTGAAACAGCTTATAGTGAAAACCAAGTGCAAGAGCTCTTTTGCACACATAGTCCTTTTCAACCAGAATATCAGGATACTGATTAATGATTATACCACACAAGAGATATGGAAAAGCAATAGGGCCTTTAATAGCACAACTCTCAGCATGTTTCAATGTTTGATCAAAGATGTAGTTGCCATAATCAAAGTTTGTTCTGGTTCCAACAGCATAGATAAATCTTCCCAAACCTGTGGAAATGGTGGATTTGTGGTTGGTGGGAACCCAGTTAGCTACACCAATTTTGTGCAGTATGGCAAACTTCATACTCAGCTCGATTGCAGTTAGCTTCTCTTTCAAGGGCCAGTGCTTGACTTGCTTGGCAGTGATGGTTTGACAAACCTGGTTGTCATTAACTTCAAGCTCAGGATGAGCATCATCAGGCCTTCCTAGGTATTTGTTTATCACAGTAGGAGAGAAATTTACCTTCCTTCCTCTCACATAAACACTCTCAAAATCAGTTGACTTTCTATCAACACAACCACTATACAAATTTACTATGAATTCTTTGACAAGAATCTCATAGCAGTTGGAAAACTTAGCCACTGTTTTCATCAGGCCATCAACTTTGATTAGATCCATGACTTCCTTACACTCAATAACACTTTTGTTCAGCTCCCTCTCCAAGGCAATCCTTTTCAGACACATATACTTCCACCTGCTTGCATTTTCTGGATGGTGAAATGAGATGTTGTTAGTGGCAACTTCAGGAACCTTAGGCAGTTTGCTAGAAGAGGGTTTCTTCCTGAGAGGAATGTCTGGAACATTGCTCTCAACATCAAAATCAAAGTCTGATTCTTCATCAGATTCAGAGGGTTCAAGAGCCTTTCTTTTCTTGGCTATAGGTTGTCTCAAGGGTTTTGAGAGACTACCAACAGTTACTCTAGCTTTTACATTCCCATTCCCTTTCGAAGTTCTAGATTTTTGATCCTTCTCAGCCTTGTTCTCAGGCCTTTCCTTCTCATGAACAACTTCAGTAGCCTTCTCTTTGGAAGGGCTTTGGTCAACATTCTGCTTCTCTTTTCTACTCATCATCCTTCTAGCTATGCTAGGGTTGATATTGGCAATTAAATCATTGTCAGAGAATTCTTCATCAACATCAATGACAGGAGGTTCAACAGCCTTGTCAGTAGGGGTCTAATGATCATCAGGATTTTCTGGAGATTTCTCAATGTTGTCATCAGGTGTCTCAACATTCTGAGTGACATTGGGATCCCTTTCTACATTAGGGCTAGCATTTTCTTAGTTCAATGGTACAAATATTCTAGGAACAGAGTGATTCTCATTAAGAATCCTAGTGACTAGTCTGGCAATAGCTTGATGCATATAAGCAGAACCTTCCCTATTAGCTATCTCCGGAGGAACAGAAGATGATGGTTGAGAAGATTTACCAGATGGAGAAGATTGTGATCTTCTTTCATGTCTGGTTCGCAGCTTCTTGACCTTAGTAAGATCAGTTGTCATTTCACGAAGTGGAGTTATCTCAAGAACATCAGCATCCATGCAGTTTACGATTGCCCTAGGTTCGGTGTCAGTGGGTGAGGAAGATGCAGTTGCCTTTGATGAAGATGATGACATAGGTTGTTGAGACATCTCGAGAGATTTAGAAAACAAGTGACAGCGAGTGTGAAATCTTAGTTTGAGGGAATGGAGAGTGGTGCAGCAGAATGAGAAGAGAGAGATAAAAATATGTCTATTCCTCTTCTTAAACTTTTGGAAAGAAAGAGGGAAACAAATGATTAGCCCAATTAGAATAGACTTGATTAACATATCTCTTTCAACCCTTGTTTTAAGCAAAATTAATTGCTACATCTCTTCATATTGGCAAATACCCAGCTTGCCCCTTAAATTTTCAAACTGACTGGCATCAAGTGCCTTGGTAAAAATGTCAGCCAGTTGTAGTTTAGTGGCAACATGTTCCAGCTTAATCACCTTCTCCTCCACAAGATCTCTGATGAAGTGATGTATAATGTCAATATGCTTAGTCCTGCTGTGCTGTATATGATTCTTGGATATGTTGATAGTACTAAAATTATCACAGTATAATGTCATGACATCTTGTGTGACATTATACTCAGTCAGCATCTGTTTCATCCAGATCATTTGAGAACAGCTGCTACCAACTACTATATATTCAGCTTCAGCAGTAGATAGAGACACAATTTTGTTTCTTGCTGAACCAAGAGACAAGATTATTTCCCAAAAAGAAGCATCCTTCAGAGGTGCTCTTTCTATCATCAGCACTACCAGCCCAATCAGCATCACAATAACCAGACAGAATTGGTTCACATCCATGAGAGTACAACATGCCATAATTGTAAGTTCCAATCACATACTTCAGAATTCTTTTCACCTGGTTGATGTGACTTACTTTGGGTTCAGCCTGGTATCTTGCACATACTCCAACTGTAAAGGCAATGTCAGGTCTGCTGGCTGTTAAGTATAGCAGACTTCCTATCATGCTTCTGTACAAGCTTTGATCCATATTTTCCGCACTTGTGTCTCTGGACAACTTTAAATGAGTAGGTGCAGGAGTCCTTTTATGACTGACATTCTCCATTCCAAACTTCTTGACAATATTCTTTGCATACTTGCTTTGAGACAAAAATTGAGTCTTCCATCTGTGTGACTTACAGTCCAAGAAAGTAGGTCAATTCTCCCATGAGGCTCATTTCAAATTCAGCTTGCATCTAGTTAGCAAAATGTTTAACCATTTTATCTGACATTCCTCCAAACACTATGTCATCAACATAAATTTGAGCTACCATTATCTTTCCTCCTTCATTCTTGACAAAAATAGTTTTATCCAAACCTCTTTTCCTGTCTCCTTTGTCAGTGAGGAACTTTGTCAACCTGTCATACCAAGCTCTAGGAGCTTGTTTCAGACCATATAAAGCTTTCCTCAATTTGTAGACATGATCAGGACAGTTTGGATCCACAAATCCTTTAGGCTGTTCCACATATACTTCCTCATTTAAGTACCTATTTAGGAAGTCACTCTTCACATCCATCTGAAATAGCTTGAACTTAAGGAGACAAGCAATTCCCAATAGAAGTCTGATTGATTCCAGTCTGGCTACAAGAGCAAAAGTCTCATCAAAATCAACCCCTTCAACTTGAGTGTATCCTTGAGCAACAAGCCTTGCCTTATTCCTGGTGACAACTCCTTCAACATCTTATTTGTTCTTGTAGTTCCACTTTGTGCCAATAATGTTTGTTCCTTCTGGTCTAGGAACTAACTCCCATACTTCATGTTGCTTTAATTGGTTCAATTCATCTTGCATTGCTCCAATCCAGTATTCACCAGTCAAAGCCTCTTTAACATTTTTTGGTTCAATCTTAGACACAAAGCAAGAGTTTGTGATGATTTCTCTAGATCTTGTAATAACTCCACTGTTAGGATCTCCTATGATGAGTTCCTTAGGATGATCTTTCTGAATTTTGATGGAAGGATCTTTGTTAGCTTCCTTTGATTCAGACTCTGATGGAGTAGGATTAGGCACACCATCCTTTTTAGACACTTGTGTTGAAGTCTCAAGGAATGTCTCAACATCACATGGGACATTTGTTTCCTCATGGTGATCATCAACTATGACATTTATAGACTCCATCATAACTTTGGTCCTGGAATTGAATACCCTATATGCTCTGCTGTTGGTAGAGTATCCTAGGAATATTCCTTCATCACTTTTGGGGTCCATCTTTCTCCTTTGTTCACGATCTGTCAAAATATATCATTTGCTCCCAAAGACATGGAAGTACTTCACTGTAGGCTTTCTTCCTTTCCATAGTTCATAAATGGTGGATGATGTTCCCTTTCTCAAGGTGACCCTGTTATGGACATAACAAGCTGTATTCATAGCTTCAGCCCAAAAATGAATAGGAAGCCTTTTTGCATGTATCATTGCTCTGGCAGATTCCTGTATAGTCCTGTTTTTCCTTTCCACAACTCCATTTTGTTGAGGAGTTATAGGTGAAGAGAACTCATGATTGATTCCTTCTGAGGAACAAAACTCATCAAACTTACTATTTTCAAATTCCTTACCATGATCACTTATGATTCTGACAATGCATCCTTCTTTTTCTCTTTGAATTCTTTTACACAATTCCTTAAATACATCAAATACATCAGACTTTTCCCTAATGAAGTTTATCCAGATGAATCTGGAAAAATCATCCACAACAACATAGACATATCTCTTTCCACCAAGACTTTCCACCTGCATTGGACCCATCAGATCCATATGTAGAAGTTCTAGCACCTTAGAGGTGGTCAGATGTCTTGTCTTTGGATGTGACATTCTAGTTTGCTTTCCAACCTGACATTCACCACAAACTCTCCCTTCATCAATCTGAAGCCTTGGAATCCCTCTGTCTGCCTCCAGGGATATGATCTTTTTCACCCCTCTTAGATGTAAATGACCAAGTTTTTGGTGCCACAGTTTCACTTCCTTTTCTTCTTTGGCTATAGAGCATACATAAGAGTAGTTAGTGTTCTCAGACTCCCATAAGTAACCGTTGTCTTTTGATCTGACTCCTCTCATTACAACTTCTTGTTTTTCATTAGTTACAAGACATTTAGACTTGGTGAAGTTGACCTTGAATCCTAGATCACATAATTGACTGATACTTATGAGATTAGCAGTCAAACCATTTACCAGCAACACTTCATTTAGATTTAGAACTCTAGGGCAGTCCAAGTTTCCAACTCCTTTGCTTTCTCCTCTAGCACCATCTCCAAAAGTGACATAACTAGTAGTATGAGGTTTGACATCATTCAGCAGATTCTTGATTCTAGTCATGTGTTTAGAACATCCACTATCAAAGTACCAGTCTTCCTTGGCAGAAACTCTAAGGGAGGTGTGAGCTATCAGGGTTGCAGTCTTTTTCTTCCACTATTGAGTATATGGTGCCTTGTTAGTCTTAGGTTTGACATATGGGGTCTGATTAGGATATCCATATAATCTGAAGCAGAATGGCTTTATGTGACCAAATCTTCCACAATGATGACATCTCCATCTTTGATACTTTTTCTTCATATTTCTCTGTTCTTGATGTTGAGTGCTATGTTGTGACATCTGCTTTGACATTTTATTTATCAGGCCTGGTCTTCTTCTTGTCAACAACAGATTTCTTTGCAGCCACAAATCCTAGACCAGACATGTTTCCTGCATTTTGTCCAGCCTGGAGGATTTCTTCCAACTTGTCAGTTTCATTTATCAACATCTTGACAGACTTAGTCATCTGATCAAGTTTGGAGTTCAACATTTGAACTTCACCTTCGAGATGGCTTATAGTAGCAGTGTTTGCCTTCTTCTCAGCCTCCAACTTCACTATGAGTTTTTTCTGTTTCTCATTTTGCTGACAGACTTCAGCACTTTTGATACATAGCTTCTTGTAGGAGTCAACAAGTTCTTCAAATGTCACTTCCTCATCACTAGAGTCACTATCAAAGTTACAAATACCAGATAGTGCAGTAACTAGTTTAGCAGATTCTTCTTTAGAGTTACTTTCTGAGTCACAATCAGACCAAGTAACAGACATTCCTTTCTTTTGTTTCTTAAGAAAGGTAGGACATTCAACTCGAATATGCCCATATCCTTCACATCCATGGCATTGGATTCCTCTGCTTTGATTTCCCTTTTCTTCAGACTTAGTTCTTCTGCTGGAGTCATAGGATCTGCTAATGTCAGAGGAAATGTTCTTGACATTTGACCTTGACTTTGGGTCCATTCTCTTGATGAGTTTGTTGAACTGCCTTCAAAGCATAACTATAGCTTCTGAAATATTCTCTTCATCACTCTCCTTGCTTTCATCTTCAGTATTGGATACAAGGGCTATGCTCTTGTTTTTCTTGTCAACATTGTCACTGATCCCCATCTCAAAAGTCTGAAGTGACCCAATGAGTTCATCAACCTTCAAGTTGCAGATATCCTGAGCTTCCTCTATAGCATTCACTTTCATTGCAAACCTTTTAGGCAAGGATCTGAGAATCTTTCTCACCAGCTTTTCTTCTGACATCTTTTCTCCCAATGCTCCTGAGGTGTTGGCAATTTCCAAGATGTTCATGTGAAACTCATGAATGGTCTCATCTTCCATCATCCTTAGGTTCTCAAATTTGGTAGTGAGCATCTGAAGTCTTGACATTTTTACTTTGGATGTACCCTCATGGGTGGTTTTGAGAGTGTCCCAAACATCCTTGGTCAATTCACATTGATGTACTAGTCTGAACATGTTTCTATCAATTCCATTGAATAAGGCATTTAATGCTTTAGAGTTACCCAAGGCTAACTCATCTTCTTCTTTGCTCCATTCTTCCTCAGGTTTCAGACTAGTCGTCCCATCTTTCCCAGTTATGGTGGGATGGTTCCATCCTTTGTCAGCAACTCTCCAAGCCTTTTTGTCCAGTGACTTCAAGAAGGCAATCACACGAGGTTTCCAGTAGTCATAATTTGATCCATCCAGAATAGGTGGTTTGTCCCCAAATCCTCCTTCCTTGTCCATAGCGCCAAAAAATAATATCCCTATATCTCACCCAGAAAGACAGGCAGGGTGCCTGCTCTGATGCCAATTGAAATTCTGGCAACAGATACTTAATGTCACAGTGAATGTTATGACACCGTATCTGACAAACTTGTACACACTTCAAAATAGTAATTTAAAATACAATAAAGAACACAATCAATTGTTAACCCAGTTCAGTGTGTAACAACACCTACTATGGGGGCTACTAAGCCAGGGAGGAAATTCACTATAAGAGGTATTAATTTAGGAATAAACCAACCAGTTTATCTCCTTCACTTAAGACCTACCCAATTCAACTTCAATCTAAGTCCTACTTAAACATGAGTTCCTACTCACTCCCCCTCAATCACAGTAGACATACTAATCTATTGATTAATGATATTATGAAGAGATTCTTCAATCGACACACTTGATTTTGCTTCAAAGCTTTAATCAAGAGACACAACACTCGTGCTTCAAAGCTTTGAGTGATAAACAACCCTTACAACCAAATCCTACTCCAAGTCACTTATCAAAATGATAATTGCTTGGCTCATAGTAGTTACAACTATACAATACCTTATTGATCTTCTGTCAAAAAATGCAGCTCACCATTAGGCTTTGTGAGAAATATATAAGCAGACTATTCTTCTTTTAGGGCTTCCACAAAAATAGCTAGGGTTAAATAAAGTTAACCTAAAGACTTGGTCTTGGGCTTTCATCATAACAGATTAGGGTTAAGCAAGGTTAACCTAATGTCCATGTGAGCAACTGATCTGGACAAAATTCTTCAACTCAGAGTAGTACACCAGATTCCTGAAAATTCTCAGGAATAATAAATCTGCACAACAACTTGATCAGTACAGGATGTCTTAACATTGGTTATGACATCATGTATCTTGCTCACTGATTTTGGTAGAATTCAGAACATATGATCATAGCTTAATGATCATGATATTCACTCATACTGAGTAGTTCCTATAGAACAACATTCCTTCTGCAGAATGTACCTTTATCCCAAAATGTTATGCCATCAGTCATGACATTCGCAAATCTGGTTTTACCAAAAAATAATGCCAACAAATAAACACTTACAAATTATTTTGGTTGTTTCGATTTGGTGTTAATGTTGGCTGTTTGGACAGGTCACGATTTATCAAGGAAAACATGAAGATGGCAGGGAAGATTGAGTATGTCATGAAGAAATACCAAGGAAAAGCTGCTTGTAGTTTGATCTGAGTGAATGAGAATGTGAAGACGGATACTTGGTAAGAATATGGAAGCATGAAGATGTTTAGGACATTAGGATTAGCATAGGTTCTTTTATGTAACTCTTCCTTTGCAAACTTGATGTAACTTTGTATTGCTTCCCTTGTGTAATGTAACATGGTTTGAACTTGCATGATATTATAATGGTAGTTTGAAAGTGAATGAATATGTGTTGGCAAATGGAATGGAATTTGAACCAAGTTGTAATGATGTATCTTCACGATGCTTGGAAAATATCTTGAATGAAAAACAGATGTCTTGGCTTTCATCATCTTGTAAACTTTTGAATGACCAAAACTTGGAATTGTGTTGGTACCTTTTTGATGGAGAAAGTCTTTTTGAACTTAAAATCTTGATATGTAGTACCTTATCTTGTAGAAGAAGCATGCCTTTAGGCACCTTTGAATTCAAATGATGCATTTCTTCAAGAGTACCTTTCTTTTATCAATCAAATTTCCTCTATTTGAATTATGTGTTTTGAAGTCTCATAGTGTATTAAGCATCCTTTATTGATTGATTGATGAGATTCACAACCCTATGGTCTTTTATCCTCTAAAACCTTGAGGCTTTAGTTTGTAGAAATGAATTCATAAGATGTAGCTTGCAATACAAGTACCCTAGGTACTCAGATGAATCACTTTGTACCCTTATGTTTATAAACCCTAGTTTGTGACAAGAATCCTACTGGATCTCTTCGTATAAAACCACATCCACATGCCTTGGGATCCAAGCAACCAAGAAGCTTCTAGTTTGACAAAGAGAGCAATAAAATCCTATCTCCATGGATAAGATCCTTTGAGTGAATCTTGTACCTCAAACAATGGTTAAAGCCCTTGAGATTCTGATGTTGCTTGATGAATTCATCCATGTGAAACCCTTCTTTGAAGTCCACATGATTAGAGAAATAAACCCTAATTTACATGGAGATGATAGGCATAAGGAGACGACTTTCCAATTCTTGAACTTATAGTCTTTTTGAATGACACTTATAGATATCTTGTGTTGTAAGCATCGATAACCCCCTTTTGTGTTGAAGGAAGCCAAAGAATGTCGAGGAGAAAAACTTTAGATGATGTGTATTCAAGCCTCGAGCATTCATCATATAACCTTGAGTATAAGGGACAAAGCCCTAATCGATGATTCAGTCCTTAGTCGAGATAAGCCTGCAGAAAGATAAAGAAACCCTAATGCACCAGTGAACCCCAATCTCCATGACCATTGATCTAAGTACCAAGCCTTAAGTGTTAATGAATGCATGCAATGTTAGATGACCTAATGAGGAATATGTATATGAGGATGCATAAGCTAGATGACCCTTATAAAGGGGTAGGATAAATTTGAGGTATGACAGCTACCCATATTTAATAGCCTTAAACCTAAAAGTGAGATTGGCGCCAGCCTTTTGAATATTCGAGATAAAAGAAGATTAAATACAAAGACATGAAATTTGTCCTGAAGTGATAGTGTGAGTGAGTTGTTAATTTTTTCGTGATATCTGTCGGGGGAAGAATTTTGGTTTTCCTGGTGGAAAGGTTTATGGGCGAATGTGATTGAATGGTGATAGCTTGTAACGTGATAACAGTGCCAATACGATGTTCTCAAGGAGATGGTTGTCCTATGAAATGGTGATTGAAAGTATGGGTAGATTGACGAGAAACGATATCGATGACAACATGATGACTCGACTAAAAGGTAAGATCGATGACAACAAAGTATCTATCATGTAGGATCTGAAGACCTGAGAGGAAAAGACAAAGGGTGAGATCGATGACAGCGGAGTATCTATCATGTAGGATCTGGAAACCCAAAAGAAAAGACAAAGGGTGAGATCGATGATAGCATAATATCTATCATGTAGGATCTGGAAACCCGAAAGAAAAGACAAAGAGTGAGATCAATGATAGTGGAGTATCTATCATGTAGGATCTGGAAACTCGAAAGAAAAGACAAAAGGTGAGATCGATGACAACGAAATATCTATCATGTAGGATCTGGAAACCCGAAAGAAAAGACAAAGGGTGAGATCGATGACAACAGAGTATCTATCATGTAGGATCTGACAACCTGAAAGAAAAGACAAAGGGTGAGATCGATGACAACAGAGTATCTATCATGTAGGATCTGGAAACTCGAAAGAAAATACAAAGAGTGAGATCGATGACAATGGAGTATCTATAATGTAGGATCTGACAACCCGAAAGAACAAACAAAGAGTAAGATCGATGACAGCGGAGTATCTATCATGTAGGATCTAGCAACCCGAAAGAAAAGACAAAGGGTGAGATCGATGACAGCGGAGTAATCTATCATGTAGGATCTACGACCCAAACAGAATGACAAAGCAAAGAGTAAAATTGACGACAACGGAGAATCTATCGTGTAGGATTTATGATCCAAACGAAATGACAAAGCAAAAGATAAAATCGACGACACAGAGAATCTATCATGTAGGATTTACGATCCAAACAGAACGACAAATCAAAGCGTAAAATCGACGATAATGGAGAATCTATCGTATAGGATTTACGACCCAAATGGAACGACAAAGCAAAGGGTAAAAATGACGACAACAGAGAATCTATCGTGTAGGATTTACGACCCAAATGAAATGACAAAGCAAAGGGTAAAATCGATGATAGCGGAGAATCTATTATGTAGGACTTACGACCCAAACAGAACGATAAAGCAAAAGGTGAAATCGACAATAATGGAGAATCTATCTTGTAGGATTTACGACCCAAGCGGAAGGATAAAGAAAGGGTAAAATCAACGACAATGGAGAATCTATCGTGTAGGATTTCCGACCTGAACAAAATTAAGAGAGCAAAGGGTAAAATCGACGACAACAGAGAATTTATCGTGTAGGATTTCTGACCCGAACAAAATGACAAAGCAAAGGGTAAAATCAATGACAATGGATAATCTATCGTGTAGGATTTCTGACCCGAACACAACGACAAAGCAAAGGGTAAAGTCGATGACAACGGAGAATCTATCGTGTAGGATTTACGACCCGAACAAAACTGAGAGAGGGTAAGATCGGCATATGATCTAAGACCTAAGAGAAGGAATTGACTGATAAAATACGAGATCGATGAAAGTGGGGTAATCTATCATGTGGGATCTGCTAGAAAAGGTTAACTACAACACTGTGATTGGACGCATATGTGTTTGGAAAAGTGTATTGACTTTGCTAGGGGGTTCAGGAGTACAAGGTACTGGCACCGTTAGTTGGGGATTATGATGTAGTAAAGGGCTTCAACTGGGAACTTACCATCGTTTTGGTGGAAGAATGATTCGGGCTTTCGTGCAAGGTACCAAATTTGGCTTATGCTTCGTATGCATGTTTGAATTTTGTATGGCGTAATGATCAATTTCAATGGATATGCTACGCATTTTGAGGATGCAATGTTATGCAATGAAAACTATATGCAAAGTGCAGAGAAATAAACTCTGTGGGGATAAGAACATGCTCATCGGGACCTATTGCTTGCTGTCTAGAGATACAAATACGGATCAGCATTGGGAAGCTCGTGGTACCAAGGATCATTGGCAACTTTAATAGGGAGGAAGTGATATGCCTTGACTTCCCTACATCCGAGATTTCTTGGGGATGATGGAATAAACATAGACACGCTGAGGAATTGCATTATGAATATCATTTAGATCTCTTCGAATGCCCTGAGTCTGCTTCATGCTGAGGAAATACACCTTGGACTGCTTGGGGAATAGGTGGTGGACATGGACCTCTTTGAATGCCCCGATATTGCTTATTTGTTGGAAATTATAGGATGTTTGTCTGTGATAATTACATGTTGAACCACATAAAACTCCTTGAGTGCCCCAATTTTACACTACTGGGGAGTTGCACATGCATGTGCTAAATCACACGAAGACTCTGAGTGCCCCCAAGTTTACACTGCTACTGGGAATCATGTTGAATATGTGCACTGAGTCGTATAAAAACCTCGGGTGCCCTAGTTTACTCTACTGCTGAGAAGTATACTTGGGACATTTGCATGGAATAAAGACGATTCTTGCAGTGCTGACTAGGTCAAGGTGACCGCCATAATGCCGTTAGCTTGACTTCTTTAACGGTTATCTTACATGGTGGAATTTGCTTGAGCACCTTTGTGAGTATGGGTGAGGAATATCCTTGTCTGTAGGATCTCTGAAAGAATCTGTGCTGAACAGAAAACCGAAATATCCGTGCCATAATACGATATGAGGTAGCCTGCCCCAATGTCTTGAGTCACGAAATAAATTGTCTCTGATTATAGATTTCTTGGAGAGATTTGTCGAATATTGACGTGATTGCCCCAAGTTGATGGCAACTTGAAGGGATTTATCAGCGTGATTTCCCCAGGTTGACTGAACTCTTACCCAACGGAGTATCCACATGCTTCTTCCCCTTAGGGTAATCAGATTATGATACTTTACTTATGTCTAACAGAGTACTACCATTGAAAATAAATGCCCATGCTCAACGGAATCTTGGATGATAACATACCCTTAGGGTGGTTGACTTACATCTTGAAAGTAGGCTAATACCCAACCGTACTTCTAAACTTGAGTCGCTTCGTGCTCAAACAAAAACTTGAAACAATTTGTCCCTTAGGGCCAACTGAAAGTGATGCACCACTACTCAACATAGACTTTTGGGAAACTAAAGCTTCCATATAAACATCAAGATCTCAAGTGATCTGCTTCTGATCATTTCTCAAATGGGTCTTCTTTTACTCAATGGAGTCACTAGAAAGTATGCCAGAATAAGATCATTCTTTAAGACGATTTGCTTTTCGGCAGATTTGTCCCTCCGAATAATCAAACTCTTCATCTGATGCTCATTATTCAAGCTCACTTGATGTTTAAGCACTTTTTTATATGCAAAGAATGTTTTTTCTGAGAATGATAATTCTAATGCAAATCTTATGCTTGTCTTGAAGTTAGAATTTTTTTATTGAAAAGACGTCGAAATATCAAATTTTTATGTACAAAAGATAGTAAAATATGGAATGATACTAACTCAAAAGTTTTAGCAAGCCTCATAGAAGTCAGGTTACCATACTCTCGTTACAGTTTCGCTTTTGAATTAACCCATGCCTCAGTTAGGACTTTTCAGGGTTGTAATGTGGCCTGGTTCACAGTTTTAGAAAAAGGATTTAAGGCTCAAATTTATTTGGTGCCCACCCATTCTCCATGATATTCTGCAGTCCTATGTTTAGCTAACTTGATACGAGCACTCATCTCTCAAGAGGAGTTTAAAACGGTTGAGGAATAACTGTAGATTCTTGGACACAACAGTTACTCACCTTTTTGCTTTTGGTGTCTGATCATACGACATTGTTCTTTTGCTGAGGATTTTTCTTTAGTAATCCTTTTTTTGCCTTTCAGGCTTTTCATTCTTTTCTTCTCCCTAACTTTTGCCTTGACAAATTCTTTTGAATTTTGATTTTGAGGTCCAGTGGGATATCCTAACTTTTGCCTAAGCGACTTGTTTTCAAGTTTCGACTTAGCGGGATTTCTCTTTTCTTTTATTTCAATTTCATTATTTTTCTTTTGAATAAATCACGTGATCCTGAATTTTTTTGACTTTTTGGAAGGGTTGTGATTACCCCATTTCTTGGTTGATAAGGGATAACCATTATGGTATCACATTTGTCTAAACCTCTTGATTCAAGGAAATAACCATTGTGGTTTTGATCTTTTTTTCGACCTTCTAATGCGAGGGATAAGGTGTGGTGATCCTCAGATGTTCACATCTTTTTGAGATTTGAATGCTCGATCTAGTTAGCTGAAAAACTACCCGACCCCTGGTTAAAAATGAGGGTTTTTTCTGAACAAAAAAGAAACCCCTACTTCAAGGTTCAAAGGGGTTGACGAGGGTCTATCTCCCTTATATCTCCGGTGTTTGGAGATTTTAAACAATGCATGTACACCGTCAGCAGGGTTTTTACTCGAAAGCATACCATTTGAGATTCTAGGTAAATTATTCGTCATCCTCCCTTCAGAGTTGTTGCTTTATTAACAAGAGTTGAGTATCAAAAAGCATAGTAAAACAAACAAGATTGATAAGAATGGATTAATTCAAGACAAACATATTCGATGTATTATGATTAATATTCAAAAGATGAACAAGTTTGGCATACAAGAAAGTACTTGAACAAAAACAATAAAGATTACAAACAAGAATGCAAATGAAATTTGAAATTTCCATGTTGAGGAGACTTCTTCAGGCTTGACTTATTTGAGGGGATGCTATTTGTAGTCTTGGCACCTGTCTGAGCTGGAGACTTCAATTTATGCATAGACCGCCTGGAGTGAATGTGATTGCTTTTAACTCAATCATGTCTTGCACATTGTTCTTCAAAGCTCGACGATTCTCAATTGAGTGGCCATATTCCCTTGAGTGGAATCTACATCTTGCATTTGCATCGTATTTTGAAGGGAGTGATGTTGGAGGAGGAACAAACTCTCTTATCTCAACCAATTGATAATGAATCAGGAGAGGAAGTAGTTGATTGTAAGGCATAGGAATTGCATCCAACTTTCTTTCTGGATTCCTTTGCTTCTATTGTTTCCGTTGAGAGTAATTATGTTGTTGGCGCCGATTCGAGAATTGATTTCGTCCTGGCACTTGATTCCTCTAACCTTGATGAGGCATAGGCAATGGCTAAGGGCGGGGAAGTTCTGGAATTTGAGGTTGGAAAGGATAGATACGAGGTAGCTCATAACCTGAAGTGAGACTTGTTAGATAGGAAAGATTGATAATTTCTGCTGCAACAATTGGTGCGAGATTGCCTTCCTTATTCAACAATGTTTGTAGGACCTTCGTAATCATCCCCATTTGAGTCTTCAATTGATTTACCTCTATCCTCAACAATTCTTGCTCACGTCAAAATTCATTCATGATCACGTGTCCCCCATTAGAAGAAGAGGAGGGAGAAGTAGCACTAGAAAGCTTAGCAATATTTTATTTGAGTTCCTCTTGTCCCTGAATAACAACATGGAGAGTATCGAGAAGTTGATTCATTCTAGAACCTATAATATCCATGTCCCGACAAAGAGCATTTCTGATTTTGTTCAAAGAGATCCATTAGTCTTCACCGATTACTTATGGTACGATACGAATGTAGGGAAGTCGTTGTCGTCGATTCTAAAGTCTGAATGAAACAAAGGGCCCCAATAAGCTTTTGCTATGAACAATTAAATACATGATATTAGAAATACAAGTTTCATCTTTCATTTCCAGGGAAACCCAAATACTTGTCTATCCATAAGTATTCTTTTGGTAATAGCATTCATCTTTTGAAAAGCACGACGAAAGAGACTTGTCTTTGGAATTCCCTAGAAATAAGATGTGTATACATAATGATATGATGCTATGCTATGTGTTGTACCCCAAAATTTGACCTCTCATTTCTCAAAGGATCACCCTGGACCCTCAGGTTTGTTCCCATCTAATTTTAAGCCTTGAATTACAAATTTTCCAAGAAAGTCATTCACAAGGGCAAAATGATCATTTGCATACTAAAAAGTCAAACTTTGACTTTTGGATAAAAAAATCAAGTTCCAAGAATCATATTTCATCAAGTCATGAAGTTTGTTTCATCAAGAAATTCAAAAGTCAATATTACTTTGGAAAAGTCAAAATTCTAAATACTTAGACTTTTTTCTAAGTGTTTAAGAAATATGACAAATTCAGAACTTCTGATAAGATTATCACCAAGATGCAAGCTGATTCTGAAAGAACTTCTGGCACAAAAGTTTTAGATTTCAATAAGATCTAAAATATTGCATAACATAACTTCTCCTAGAAATGCTGAGATTTCAAGTTAAATCCTCAAAGACATGTCCCTGAAACTGAAGCATTCAGCAAATTCTGGACACGTTCAAAACAGATTTTGGTCAGAACTTCTGGGCCAGTTTTCACAAAGGTTCAGTCAGAGTTTGCAAGGGTAATTCAAAGAAGGTTAGAAAGCGTGCTACAAGCTTCTTGGAAAGTCTGAGAACTCCTTCAGAATATGCTGGAGCAAGGAGATACAAAGATCAGAAGTTAGATGTCTATTCTAAGTTATGCTGAAGCTGAACTTCTGGTTCAGAATTAAGCAATGATGCAGAATATTACATTGCAGGATTTCTGGTTGGATAAATCTCATCATTATTTAATGCTCAGAACCACTTTTGGGTCTTTATCCAAAGGACTTCCCCACGTGTGGCATAGAAGTACCATCATTGTCTTGGAAAAGCAACTTTTGCACAAGAATAGGCTGGGCCCATGCGTTGCTTTTGCTTTTGAGGTTACTTTTCCTTAATTCCCGCTTACGAATCTAGCTTAGGCACGACTAAGAAAATGCTAACCACCTTACCTATTTGAACTTGCTTCAAGAACAAGTAGCGCTTAGCATATGATGGTTGTACCCTTGATCTCTACAAGCTACAATATCCTTGCCCATAAATTGAAAGCCATTGGCAACTATAAAGTGGTCGAATTTTTTGATAAAGAAAAAACCTTGAACCCCTGCTAAAAATCCAAAAGTCTAAAACTGCAAATACAAAAATACAAAAACCTATTAACTTTTGTTGTTGCATTCAAACTCCATTTTTTCCTCAAGTATTTCTTGACCAAAACCATCCATACAGTTTCTGATATACATTTAGAAACCATCCTAACTTCTGTGTTCAGACTGTAACACATTCTCCATCCATATTCACCTCAAGGAAGTCAGAACTTTTCCCCTTTGGTTGTTCCAGAATTTTTCTAATCATTCATTGCCCAAGTTGAAAGCTTCCAGCCTGCTGAGTACGTGAAGAAGCTATTCAGAACATCACCAGACTCCAGCTGACAGAGTATTTTCCAACTGCAAGGTAAGCTTCTGCTGAGTCTCATCATATTACTTAGGCATTATCATATTTGCATGTTCAAAAATACAATGTAGACATCATGATTCTGATGCTGTACGTATTCTGAGGTTTCACGTATTTGTATACCTAAGTACGGAGTAAATTAGTTCAGAACTTCTTAAGGAAATTAGGATTAGAAAATTCATGCTTGCTTCTGATTTATAGTTCTGATATCTCTTGTTTCTGAAATATTATGAAACCTGCCATAACTGTGATATGTGCATCTTCTGTTCTGTTGAGAAATGACTAAGTTGCAGATGTTCTGACTAGCATGGAGAGGGAGACTAAGCTCTGCCAGTGGTATTAGAACTTCTGAAATCTTCTTTTTTCCCAGCGGACCCAGAACTTCTGACTTTACCTATTTCTACTAATATGATTTTTGTTTTTGCAGCACGCCAGAGTCATAACTTCTGATCTCTTTTAATTCAACAATGCACTGATTCTATTTTCTTTTTTCCTTACTATTTTTTGCTATCGCTTCTATTTTCACTAATCAAAAACACCAAAAACATTTTACATGCTTTATTTTATTTCTTAAAACAAAGAGATCAAAAATATTTTCTTAAACAAAACTTATTTCTTTTCTTAAACAAAACAAGTTCATTTCACATTTTCTAATACATTCTTACCCATTCAATATGGTTGTAATAGTAACTTAGGATTTAATTTTATTTGTAACACCCATTTGTAAGTCTGTACACCCCACCCCCTAATGATTGTAATAGCATAAGATATTTATTTTCTGCACTTTTTATTACTTTCATATATTGCTAGTAATTAGGGTTTGTATGGAAAGACCAAAACTAATCAATTAGAAACCCTAATCAAGACAAATCAAGCATGTAAACCAATACACTTGCACACAAACACCCCTAGGGTAAATCCACTTGGTTGCCTTATAAATGACCATATTACGCATGTAAGGTATCTTAGCAAAAACAAGATCATAGTCCCTCGATGACGCTATCTAAGTTGCCTTTCGAAATGATGTTAGTTCCTAAAGAAAAAATGCTAAGATACCTTGCAATATTGCTAATCATGGTTATACGATGACCCACGCCCGTCCCGTTTACATCCAAAGATAGGGTTACTTACCAAATCAATGGTAAGATAACAATGTCAAAGGAAAAGAAAATGAACGAGAAAGACTTTTGAGTAGGTAGAATGCTCCTAATTACTTGACCAATTTTAAACAAAACATCCTTGCTATTTTCCAAACAAACACTTACACTTTCAGAACATCTTACAAAACTTGAAAACATTTTCAAAAGATCAATATCTTTGTATACATCCTTACGAACGAGAATCATTACAAAGATTTCCTAAACAAAGACCTCTTTACAAAATACTTTAAAAATCACACCAAGCACAATCTTCAAACAAAAAGCAAGTGATCTAGCAAGTAACTAAGAGCCCATGGAAAACCATGGATGAAAAGGGTGATAATACCTTCCCTTTTCATAATCTACCCCGCGAAATCAAGAAATAATCTCAAAGGTCTTTCCTGTGCTTTTTCACATTTTCTTTTGGATAAAAGAAAAATTGGTGGCGACTCTTGCTAACTGCAACATTTGCGATCAAACGCAAAACACCCAAGTCAGTTTTCCCACTGTATCACAAAATTGAATACTCTGCTGGGGAGAATTGTAAAAGTAGGGTTACCTTAGGGATAGATCACATTTATTTGCTTACATTGTTTGACTTGTATGCTTTACATTATGGTTTTTTGTTTGGGTTTGAAACCTCTACCCAGATTTGGGATACATTATAGGTAAGTAGCAATACGTTGTGGAAACTGTGTGGGGTATACCGACATGGTCTAAGAAATAGCTACGTTAGTGCGACATATTTGTGGGTACCGGTAGCCTTTTAGTTAATCAAAGAGAATACGGGGCCACTGAGTGATGTCATGAAGCACTAATGAACTTCTAGAACCTTTACTTGACCAACTTGGCCTTTTGGATGTAGTGAGATGACCGACTTTGGTGCAGTCTAAAGTTGGTAGATACTCGATAATACACTCATTGAGGTTTGGTTTCTTGGGATATTTAGGTCGCCATTAAAGAGGCTTGTGCTGAGACAATGCTCAAGGAAACAAGCCAGTGATATTGAGCTCCTTAGAACCCGGATATTATTACTAGGATAGGTCGAGCCAACTAAACTTCAAGAGGGTACTTACCTATAAAACTCCATGCAAGCCTAAACCTAAGGATTTGTTTGCTTTGTTTGTATATACATACTCGTACATAACATTATGAACATCATAACATCATACTCATCCACTAACCATTTCAAGGATCTTGGGATTTATCTTTGTTCTGTTTTGTAGGATATGGATTCTCTTCGCATGAAAACTATTCAAGTTAACCTTGTAAGGATCCCTCCAAAACTTAAGGAGCTAGCTTTAAGGATTCTTGTAAACTCTCCATTCACCGAGATACATGGTCCCCTACTCAACTTGGTCATCTCCAACACATATGAGGACATGATGAATGTGCTATTTCAGTTCTTTGATCCTTTACACCATTGCTTCATATTTCCCGACTATCAACTTGTGCCTACTTTGGAAGAATTCTCCCGACTCTTAAGGATTATCATTCTCAATCAACTACCTTTAATGGTACGGAAAGATACCAAAAGCCAAAAGAGATTGCTCAAGCTCTACACTTGCACTCATATGATGTCACAACTCATTGGGAAACAATGAGTGGTGTCAAGGGATTCTGTGATACGGTGGGAGAACTGACTTTTTGTTTTGCGTTTGATTGCAAATGTTGCGGATAGCAAGAGTCGTCACCGACTTTTATTTTATCCAATAAGGAAAGGTGAAAAAGCACAGGAAAGACCTTTAGAGATGTTTTCTTGAGTTCGGGGGTTAGATTATGAAAAGGGAAGGTATTAACACCCTTTTCATCCATGGTTTTCCATGGGCTCTTAGTTACTTGCTAGATCACTTGCTTTTATTTTGAAATGTGCTTTGTGGTGTGGGTTTTGAAAGTATTTTGAAAATGTGACTTTTGTAATGATTCTCGTCTCTATAAGAATGCGTACAAAGTGTTGGTTTCGAAAATAGTTCAAAGAGATGTGTTGGTATATAAAATGTTTTTATTGTGAGCAAGCGAGCAACTAGGAGTGAATCTACCTACTCAAAAGGTCTTAGATATTCTTTTCCTCTTCCTTTAGATGTTGCTATCTTACCATTGATTTGGTAAGAAGCCCCATCGTTGGATGTGGAGGGACGGGCGCAGGACGTTTTTGTATACTCATGGAAAGTAACCCATGGAATGTTTTAGCAAAGTCGCGTGAGGGACTAGATCATTTATTGAAGGCAACATCGAGGGACTACGATCTTTTATCGAGGGTCTTTTGCTAAAACGCTCATGTTCGAGAGACATGACTACTTTTTCTGATATGCAACAAGGTGGGATTACCCTAAGGGTGCTAGTGTGAAAGTGTGTTTGATTGCATGCATTTTAGTCTTGATTAGGGTTATCTACTTGTCAATTTCATGTCTTGCCATACACGCCCTAATTACTAGCATTTGTTTGGAAAGTGATAAATTTCGGGAGTATAAAGATTCTACGCTATTACAAACATTAGGGGGATGGGGTGTACATATTTACAAATGGAGGGTTGCAAGAATTTAAATCCTATTTAACTATTACAACCATATTGAAATGTACAATGCAAGAGAGAAAAAGGACTTGTTTAGAGAATGATTTTTTTGTCTTAATGAATTAAGAAAAAGAAATAAATTAATTAATAAAAGAAAATATTTTTACGTCTTTTTTATATTAATAAAAAAAAGGGTTAATATTGAAAATGATAAAAAGGAAAATAAATGAAAGATAGAAACAGTGTGCTGCTGCAAGCAAAACAACAAGGATCGGAAGTTCTGAAGCCAGGCGCTGGTGACTCAGAAAGGAACATCAGCAGAATCAAAAGTTCTGGATTGGTACACTCTGAGGTCCTGCAAGAAACGTCAGAGGGAAAGGAAACAGAGGTTCTGGGTGGTATTTAGACAGTGAGCCAAAAGTCAGAAGTTTTGTATTGCACTAAAATAGTGAGTGAACATCAGAAATTCAGTGTGTTGTTAGCGTGTGGAAAATCAGAAATTCTGAGTGTTAATACGACGAGTGGAAGCATCAGAAGTTCAGTGTGTTTAACGTGTAGGGAGAACTCAAGTTCTATGCTGTGCTAAAACAGTGAGTGGGCATCAGAAGTTTTGTGTGTTAAAATGGTAAAGAGAACTCAGAAGTTCTGCGTGCTTAAACAGTGAGAAAATCCTAGGAATTCTGTGTGTTAAAATGGTGAATGAAAAACAGAAGTTTTGTGTTACATTTCAACTCTTTCATCATATTAATCAACACATCAGCAATTTATTCAATCCTTAACAACAAATCAGGAGGATAAAAGCACAACAGTTTATAGAAGTTCTAATCCTAATTATGAGCCTAGCCTTAATCAAGAATTTCTGATCCACACTTTTCCTACTTATGCAATGATATGGATAACATTAATATTGTGATATTTACATATTTAATGATGTTCTGAATGAGAAGATGCAAAGTCTGAAAGACGTACCTTGAATCTGGAACGTGTGCTTGGAACTTGAACTGCTGCCTTCAAATGTTTTGGAGTCAGCAAGAGCAACGAGAGAGAAAATGCCAAGTTCTTTGATTCAAAGGGAAGAACGAAGGTTTTGTTTTCTGTTTGGGAATTCTGGATTTTTTTGTGAAGGTTTCACAATTTTTCTTTTCTCTCTTTTGACAATTTTCTCTCTCAAAAAACCAGCCCCTTGAAAGTGTGATGGAGTAACTTATTTATAGGTGAATTTGCTGTGGTTTTGGGGGGGAAATAAATGGGATTTAAACTTTTTTGGTACACTATTCCATTGTTTTTTGATCACAGCTTTTTGTATTTGGTGCAAATATGGGATTTGGGAAAATGCAGGTGTGGACTGGATTAGCTGCTGGTTAGAGTACTGTGATGTAGCAGTGTAACAGGTTGTTTAAACGAGGTCTTGGGATTTGGTGATGTTCTGATCGCAGAAGATCAGAAATGTAACCTCCATATGCTGAAGGGTCATGTTCTGACCGAAGAACATTGCTTCCATATATTCTGATTGAAGCATCATGTTCTGAACCGTGTCTTCAAATTCTGACTGCACTTGCGTGGAGGCTGACTCAGAAGTTCTGAAGTATCATACTCTCTTGACACTTAGAAAATTTTCTAAATGTTTAGAAATTTGATTTTTTCAAAGTAAATTCTGACTTCTGATTTTTTTGATGAACCAATTTCATGTCTTGATGAAATATAGTTGTTGAAACTTGATTTTTGATCTAAAAGTCCAAGTTTGACTTTTCAATGTGCTTTTGACCATTTTGCCCTTGTGGATGATTTTCTTGAAAAGTTGTAATTCAAGACTTGGAACTTGATAGAAGCAAACATGAGAGTCCAGGATGATCTTTTGAGAAAATGAGAGGGCAAATTTTGGGGTACAACAGTTGCCCCTGTTCAATCTTCTTAAGCCTGAGGATGTAGATTGGTTGGTCTGCCTTTCGTGATCTAAAGGTGGAAGATGATTGAACACTAGAGTGCCCAGAAATTTGCACCCGCGTGAAGTAGTGCTGATTGGTGATATTAGGAATGGGCTTACAAATTCCATTTGGAAGGCGACAGAGAATCGTCGGTGATGGGCTTAAAGATGCCATCTCGAAAAGATCGGTTGCATAAGAGATTCCTTGGAGAGAATTCCTGTATCTGCTGTTGAGGAGGACTTTGCCGAGGAATGTTGATTTATGCCCCGGGAAGTAAAATCTAGGAGCTTAGATTGTCCATTACTCTACTGGGGAATTAACTCTTGATTGAGGGAGTGAAAGTAGAATCTATACATGGTCAAGGTCCAGGCTGTACACGACTTACAGGGGAAATGTGAAACTGACCATATCTGGTCGGGTATGGGCCTTACAGTGTTGTAAACTGTTGCCTGGAGAAAAGGGAGAAGGAACCTGGATAGTAGGGTTACTTCGAGATGAAAGCTCCAAAGAACCCCAACACAACGTCCCCTCATTATCACCCAAATGCCATATGCACATATCATTCCGAAAGTCCAGGTCATGACACTAACAACTGTTGGGCCCTGAAAAAAAATTCAAGACCTTATAGAGGCAAAAGAGATTGAGTTTGATTCACCCGAGAAGCCAAACGTCATTTCCGCTCCTATGCCTAGACATGGTCATCACACTAATACTGTTGAAGGAGATTTGTTTGTTACCACCATTGATGAACTCTTGACTCCATTCCCAATCATTAAGATAAACTTGTTGTGATCGGTGGGAATAGAACTGACTGTTTTTAGCTAGTTTCGCGAAATGTCGCGGTAAGCAAGAGTCGCCACCGTCTTTTATGTTCTCCAACATGGAAAGGACAAAAGCACAACAAAATTCCTTATTCGAGAATGTTTCTCGGTTCGGGAGGTAGATTTATAGAAAGGGAAGGTGTTAGCACCCTTTCTATCTGTGGTTATCCACGGGCTCTTAGGTACTTGCTCTTATGTTTTCAAAATTTGTTTGCTTTTCAAGTTTGTGTGGGTTTTGAAAAAAGTTCGTTTGAAAAACTTCTAAGTAACTCTTGTATCAATCCTCAAAAGTGTATGAAGTGTTTTGTTTGAAAACTTTTTGAAAGTGTGGGGTGTGAAAAGTATTTTTGTTTGTTTTGAGAAGAGCAAGTACCCATGAGAATCTACCTAATCTAAGGAATTAGGCTGTGTAAGAGTCCTTTAGATAGTGCTATCCCACCATTAAGAGGTAGGTAGCACCATCGTTGGAGGTGTTCGGGTCAATTCGATTATAGGGACAATATGGTCACCGAAGCAATAGTAGAACACCTTAGAAGTAACCCTAATGTCTTAGATCCTTTGTATCCGAGGAAACCGTTTTGAGACAACTGGATCTTTAGACAAAGGGCGACCTCTAAGACACCCTATACTTGATGACCACGTTCGAGGCAACCAGTGAGGCGTACCCTAGGAAGTGGCATGTGCTTTGTGTTTTGTTTTTCAGTTAAGGTTATCTTGTATGTTATTTGTGAGCTACGAATTAATTTTATTTACATACATTCTTTCATGCATTTAACAGTTAGGGGTGCGGAAAGTAAATTGCAGAAATGTAAATTCTAACTATTACAAGGCGCGGGTCTATACATCGCCAAAAAAAAACAAAGACCCGTTTTGTAAAATAAAGTGCGAGAAATTTAAATAAAGCGGTAAAATTCCTAATTAACTATTACATAGCTGGAGACAGTTACATAAATAATCAAAATAAAATAAATGCGCGCGAAAGAATTAAATTGGGAACGTCCTAAGGGTTTTGACCCTTTTAAGAAAAGAATTGAATTTTTTTGTCCTTTTTTGTGATTAAATGAAATTAAAACTAATGATTAAACTAATTAATTAATTTATTAAAAGAAAAAATGTTTTTTTTGTGTTTTTATGTTTTTAATGAAAATAAAATAAAGGAATTAAAATTAAAAGTTAATAAAAACCTAATTCTAAATTTATTTTAATTATTAAGAAAAAAGGTTAAAGTTGCCTAATTAAAATTAATTCAATTTATTAGTATTTATTTACAAAAATAAAATGAAATTAATGATAATAATAATATTAGTTCTTTTTTTTTTATTTTTATGAAAAAAAGTTAGTTATGTTAATAGTTAATAAAAGGGAAAAAATAAAATAAGACAAACAAAATATAAAAATGACAAAATAAAAATTGCAAACCCAAGGGGGGTTTTGGGCCAGATTGGGGTGTTTTGATTGGAATCTGAAGCCCATCAAGAAGCCAGCTTTGTTTGACTTTGGAGATTGCCTGCGCCTGTGTTGACCTGAGAACATGATGCTCCTTCCCTTGTGGCCATTGGATTTGCACTTGGAGACACTTGGCGCTTCGGATTTGTGAGGCGCATGATAAGCCTTCTTTGAAGCCTGCACACAAGTATGTAAGAAAAAATAATATGGGATTTTGAGGGGTGTGATCGGTGGAAATAGAACTGACTGTTTTTAGCTGGTTTCGCGAAATGTCGCGGAAGCAAGAGTCGCCACCGTCTTTTATTTTCTCCAACATGGATAGGACAAAAGCACAGCAAAATTCCTTATGAGAATAATTCTCGGTTCGGGAGGTAGATTTATAGAAAGGGAAGGTGTTAGCACCCTTTCTATCCATGGTTATCCATGGGCTCTTAGATACTTGCTCTTATATTTTCAAAATGTTTGCTTTTCAAAATGTGAGTGGGTTTGAAAAAAGTTTCTTTGAAAGATTTCTGAATAACTCTTGTATCTGTCCTCAAGAGTGTTTGAAAAATTTGTTTTGAAAGCTTTTGAAAGTGTACTGTGAAAAGATTTTGTTTGTTTTTGAAGAGAGCAAGTATCCATGAGTCATCTACCTACCCTAAGGAATTAGGCTGTGTAAAAGTCCTTAAGGTAGTGCCATCCCACCATTGAGAGGTAGGTAGCACCACCGTTGGAGGTGTTCGGGTCAATTCGTTTGTAGGGACAGTGTGGTCACCGAAGCAACAGTAAGACACCTTAGAAGCTACCCTTATGTCCTAGATCCTTTTTAATCCGAGGCAACTGTTTCGAGGCGACTGGATCTTAGACATAAGAGCGACCGCTAAAACGTCCTATACTTGACGACCACGTTTCGAAGGCAACGAGTGAGGCGTACCCTAGAAGTGGTGTGTGTAATTGTGTGTTGTTTTCATGTTATGTTTTATCTTTGATCATGGCATGGTGAGCTACGCTTTGTTTTTAATTACCATACATTCTTTCATGCGAGTTTAGCAGTTAGGAGTGCGAAAAATTAAAAATACGGAAAGATAAAAGCTACGCTTTTACAAGGCGCGAGTCTATACATCGCCAAAATACAAAGACCCGTTTTTGATAAAGATGCGGAAAATAAAAACAATTAACCTAATTACTATTACATCCTAGAACAGTTACATAATAATCAATAAGAAAATAAATGCGCGAAAAGAATTAAACCGAACGTCCGAGGATTTTGGACCCTTTGCTTGAAATTAAATTAAATTAAAACCTAATTAATTATTTAAAGAAAAGAAAGTGTGTTTTTTATGTTCTTGTATTTAATGAAATAAATAAAAATAAAATCAAGTGAAAACCCTAATTCTAAGTTTATTTTAATTATTAATGAAAATATTAAAGTTAATCTAATTTACTAGTTAATTAATTTACATATTTACAAAAATAACAGTAATTAATAATGATGATTAATAATAAATAATGATAATAATAATGATAAAACAAAGAATCAAAACCTAATTCTATAGCATTTTATTTATTAAGAAAAAGATTGAAATATAAACCTAAATTAAACTAAAGTTGATTGTTAATATTTATTTACAAAAAATAGGTTAATGATGCAATTAATAAATAATTAAAAATAAAACATTTTTTAGTTTCTGATTCTTTATTAGGAAAAACTATTTTATGGTGAATTAAGAGAAATAATTAAAATAATTAAAAGAATTAGAAAAGAAAAGAAAATTAAATTAAATATGCAAAGCAAACCAAGGGGGGTGTCAGGCCCAAAGTGGAGGTAAACTGAAGCAATTCTGGCCCAAGAGTCACAAAGCCTTTGTTTGACTTTCCTAATCATGTGTATGTTGTTTGACTGGGCGTATGATAGACTTCGTTCTGTGGCCACTGGATTGATCTCATGTCCACTTGGCAGGCTTAAGCGTGAGTATGTATGGTGGGCCTTTGAACGAACGCTGCACTAGAATATGTTAAAACAAAAATTATGAATTATGTGGGGGGACCTGGGAATCGAACCCAGGTCCCAGCGTTTGCCAAGCGTGTCATCCACCATCCAGCCATTCAAGCGCGTTTGTAGTGTAACTGGAATACAATTATTATATAAAACAAATGCCAATTATGCTGAGATATAAAAAAAACGCGCTAAGATTTGAATGCTCCAGTAGCATGATGCCACGCCTGTCTTCTTCCTCGTTTTCACCTGCAACATGAATAAGATAGCGGGGGTTTTAAACCCCCACTAACTAGAATAGTGAAAAATAGTGAATAGAAGAGGAGACAATATAAAAAAGGTGCGAGGGTCTTAATAGTTTCGTCTTGTTGCAACGAATTCGTCCATACAGGTTTGGAGGTCCAATTTTACAGTATACGCAAAGCCCTAATTTGGGAGCTCTGAAACCCTAAAACATGTTAATGGCAAATCACGATTCAAAGCCTTATAATGCAATTAAATCATGTCATTAGCTTCAGAAGGTTCCTGTGAATGCAAAACAACCAACAATATGCATCAAATGCGCATGAATCATGATATGAAATTCTGGAAAACAATGCAAATTATAGGGCTTGTTCTTGCGCGTTCTTTGGGCTTCAGGACTCGTTCTTGATTGCAATGTATTCAGGAAACTCCCAGCAAGGTATTGGAAACAAGAAAAGGGCTCGAGTTGGCCTGCCAATGGGAATTCAGTTTTCAAGTTTTTATTGAAATTTTGCAAAGTGATTATGGAGTTTCAGCAGCTTTCACGTGTGTCTTGGAATAGGGTTAGCTCTTGCATATGTATGTGATGCAAATTAGGTCAAAACCTTGGCCCAAAAGTCCATGAATTAATGTTTCAAATCCTTGATTTTCAATCATGTAAATTTCAATCTTTTTCCATGAAAACCTTGCCAAATATGGAAGATCTTGTCCCCTTGAGTGATGCACGAAATCTTTAGCATGTGTGGAGTGTATTTGCTTCATAAAAAGATTTGACAACCATGCTTTGATATTTTTCTACAATTAAAACCAATTAAATGAATTAATAATAATAAAAATTCAATTAATTAATTAAAAATAAGAAAATAAATCATTTTAAGTTCAATGGGTCGTGCATAGCCTTTGGGTAATGATTCAAGAAATAATTTGAGGCCCATTAGCAAAATTGAAGCTTTTTAGGCAAAGTTGACTTTTGAAAGTTCCTAAAAATTTCCCAACTTCTCCAATGCATATCTTGCTCAATTTTGAAGCTATGAACATGTTCTTGGACATTTTGGAAAGTTCTCGAAGTCCTCTAACCAATGTCTTTGGTCCCATGTCATTTTGATTCACCAATCTCAAGTTATGGTCTTTGACTTAAAGTGCCTTTTTGTTGACTTTTGAAAATGACCTATAATGTTGAAATTGATAACTTTTTGTGAGAGCATTTCTTGGACTTGGAGTGTGAAGATGAGTTGTAGGAAATGTCACCCCCTTCAAAATGAGCATTGGATGGGATTTTTCTGATAAACCATGAAGAAGTTATGCCTTGGTCAATTTGTAGTTGACTTTTTAGCTGTCCAAAAATAGAAACTTTTGCATCTTGAGACTTTTTGAGCCATGCTTGTGGAATCTTGATCAAGAATTGATCAAATGATGATTGTGGCTTAAAAATAAGATGTTGACCAAAAATTTTGACTTTTGACTGTCAAATGACCATTTTGCCCATGCAGTTGACTGTAGAGCAATTAGGGCTTTTGACTGTGCAGCTTGATGCTGTGAGTCTTGAAACTTGACATATGGATGCTTGACAATGTATGCAGGCATATTGGATTTGATTGGACCCTTGGAAACCTCAATTTCTTTGCAAGAATCAAAACCCTAATTTTGACTGTGTTAGGAGGCAATTGGACTGTGCAACCCTTAAGGGATTTTGAATCATCTGGAGATTGATCTTGCCAAATCTTGAAGAATATGGGAGGGCAAATTTTGGGGTACAACAGTTGCCCCTGTTCAATCTTCTTAAACCTGAGGATGTAGATTGGCTTGCGTGCCTTTCGTGATCCGAAGGTGGAAGTTGATTGAACACTAGAGTGCCCAGAAATTTTCACTCACATAGTAGAATATCAGCAGTGTGATGTCAGGAATGGGCTTATAGATGCCATTTGGAGAGATGGCGGATAGGAGGATGGGCTTATAGATGCCATCTGGAGATGTGACAGAACCTTATCGGGAATGGGCTTATCGATGCCATTTGGGGAGATGGCATGTGGATGGGCTTATAGATGCCATCTAGGTGTCGATCGCGTAAGAGATTCCTTAGCGAGAACTTGCGTACCTTAGGAAGAAAGATAGTTACCTAGCCTGTTACAGGGGTTGATCTTCAAGCCCTTTATGTAGATATGCCATGGCTGGATACATGTATCGAATCTTTAAACTCTTCTTGCAGATGTGCCCTGGCTGGATACATGAATCGAGTCTACAATCAGTTACTCACAGATGTGCCCTGGCTAGATACAGGAATCGAATCTGGAAATAGTCGTCAACAGATACGCCCTGGCCGGATACAGGAATCGGATCTTCAAACTCTTCAGACGTGCCCTGGCAGGATACAGGAATCGAGTCCGGAAATAGTCGTCAACAGATACGCCCTGGCTGGATACAGGAATCGGATCTTCAAACTCTTCAGACGTGCCCTGGCTGGATACAGGAATCGAGTCCGGAAAATAGTCGTCAACAGATACACCCTGGCAGGATACAGGAATCGGATCTTCAAACTCTTCAGACGTGCCCTGGCAGGATACAGGAATCGAGTCCGGAAAATAGTCATCAACAGATACACCCTGGCAAGATACAGGAATCAGATCTTCAAACTCTTCAGACGTGCCCTGGCAGGATACAGGAATCGAGTCCGGAAAATAGTCGTCAACAGATACACCCTGGCTGGATACAGGAATCGGATCTTGAAACTCTTCAGACGTGCCCTGGCTGGATACAGGAATCGAGTCCGGAAAATAGTCGTCAACAGATACACCCTGGCAAGATACAGGAATCGGATCTTCAAACTCTTCAGACGTGCCCTGGCAGGATACAGGAATCGAGTCCGGAAAATAGTCGTCAACAGATACACCCTGGCAAGATACATGAATTGGGTCTTCAAACTCTTCAGACGTGCCCTGGCAGGATACAGGAATCGAGTCCGGAAAATAGTCGTCAATAGATACACCCTGGCAAGATACAGGAATCGGATCTTCAAACTCTTCAGACGTGCCCTGGCAGGATACAGGAATCGAGTCCGGAAAATAGTCGTCAACAGATACGCCCTGGCTGGATACAGGAATCGGATCTTCAAACTCTTCAGACGTGCCCCGGCCGGATACAAGAATCGAATCTGGAATAGCGACAGTTAATAGTAACCATCTTTGTGTGGACCTTATGTCCTGAAAAGACAAAACGTTAGTTGTATGCAATGTCATGATGTATGAAATGCATGACGTTCTCATAATAAATGGGATTATATGTTCATGATGCGTATGTGCATGCTATAATGTATGAAGATGTGATGTTTGTGAATGTATTTTTGTCTAGGAAAATAAATCCTTGACGGATGCCGGGAGTTTGTTGAATCTTGGGCTGATGTTGAAGAATAGAGTTCTTCATTTCCGCTGGGGATGACGGTTGCGAGAATAAACCTGTAGGAGAAGATGACTCCGTTGAGGAATAAACTTTGCTGGAGAGATTACTCTGCGGGGAAATACTCTGTGGGGAGAAAGGTGCTTCACTGGGATGTTGATGGTAACTCCGCTGAGGATACCGTTGATAAGTTTTGTGGTATTTGATGAACTCCGTTGGGGATAGGAAGAACTTCACCGAGGACGGTCCTTCCGTTGTAATTAGCTGAGGATAACCCAGTTATAGGCTCTGGTGGGGAAATAACCTTTGAATAAAGCCGGGGGAGCGCGTTCGTACTCTGCATGCGATAAGCTTCCAGAATCTACTGGGGATAAGCTTCCTGAATCTAATGGGGAGGTTGATTGAACTCTCCTGGGGAAACTTTTGGAATGTACTGGGGAGTGGCTCCATTGGTTGTTCGGTATTCCGCCGGGGAACAATCTTAGATCAAGACTGCCGGGGATGCTTGTTTAAGGAATGTCTGCATACTCCGCTGGGGAATATTGAGATCTTCGGGGGATAATCCAACTTCCTTAAGGCTGACTGAGGATAACTCTGCTCGGGGAGAGTATTGCTAACTTGATGGAGGATACTGTGCCTTGTTAGGGTTGATTGGAGACCAACTCTGCTCGGGGGGAATTGTGAATCTTGTCTTACTCGGTGGGGAGTGACGGTATCTGGATTACATTCTTCAGCCGAACCTACCTTGGTACCTTGGTGGACAAAGCAATTAGATTGCTTAGACAACTCATTATTGCCCCTGTTTCTGATGTTACCTGTAATTAATCCTTTGTTTTGCATGCAAATATTTATGAGTTAGCAATTAGTGTCAAATGCATATATCACAATTGAACATTGGACGTTCTTCACAAAACAAAACAGAAAAAGGGAAAAAAACAATTGGCAATTGGTCTGAAAAGTGAATTTGTATTGATTTTTGAATTTGCCTGTAAATAGGCGTTTATGTACAAGAGACTGACTTCCTAGTAAGAGAACGCCGCCGAACAAACAGAGTTTATACAATTTTGTGAAAAAACAAAACAGCTATGTGAAAAGAGTAATCTCACTGGGTTCCAACTCTGCTATCGCCTTTATATCTTCGAGCGTCTCATCACTTGACTGCTTAGTTGAAGATGAAGCTGATTGCTTGATGCCGTCTGAGCCTGATGTTGATACCAGATTCTGGATGCAAGGTGATTCAATGAGACATAGTATTACGCTTTAATCCCTAACTTTTTCCTGGACCGCCCTTTCGGGTTTTCGGTCCACCGGGATACCCATTTTTGCCCAAGCTGCCTTTTCAGGTTTTCGACTTGCCGGGTGTACAGATTTTTTCATTTCATCCCTTATTTTTGCCCGAACCCTTTTGGTTCGCCGGGAAGCCCTAATTTTTGCCTAGGTATGTCAACCTAGCGGGTCTTTTATCATGCGTAGTATCTTTTTACTATGTCTGCATTAGCGGGGTGAGGAAGATCGTCACCATCCATGGTGGTTAGAATCATGGCTCCTCCTGAGAAGACATGTTTAACCACAAATGACCCTTCATATGTAGGGGTCCATTTTCCCCTGGGATCACTTTGAGGAAGAATGATGCGCTTGATTACCAGGTCCCCAACTTGATACTCTTGTGGTCTGACTTTCTTGTTAAATGCTTTGATCATCCGTTTTTGATACGTTTGACCATGACAAATAGCAGTGAGTCTCTTTTCGTCAATGAGGTTTAACTGATCAAGTCGAGTCTGGATCCAGTCATCTTCGCTCAAGCCTGCATCCTTCATTATCCGGAGGGAGGGTATCTGGACTTCAATCGGCAAGACTGCCTCCATGCCATAGACCAAGGAAAAGGGAGTTGCCCCTGTTGACGTCCTTGCTGAGGTACGGTACCCATGAAGAGCAAACGGTAACTTCTCGTGCCAATCTTTGTAGGTCACTGTCATCTTCTGCACAATCTTTTTGATATTCTTATTTGCTGCTTCGACAGCCCCGTTCATCTTCGGCCGATAAGGAGAAGAGTTGTGGTGCTGTATTTTGAATTGCTCGCAGAGCTCAGTGATCATCTTGTTGTTAAGATTGGTACCGTTGTCCGTAATGATCCTTTCCGGGACGCTGTATCGACAGATCAGGTTATGCCGAATGAACCGTGCCACGACGTTCTTGGTTACGGTAGCGTAGGAAGCTGCTTCAACCCACTTTGTAAAGTAATCGATCGCCACCAAGATGAAGCGATGCCCGTTGGATGCCGTAGGTTTAATCTCGCCGATCATATCAATGCCCCACATTGCAAAAGGCCAAGGTGCAGTCAAGACATTCAGAGGAACTGGAGGAACGTGCACCTTATCTGCATAAATCTGGCACTTATGACATGTCCGAGAATGTTGGTAACAGTCGGCTTCCATTGTGGACCAGAAATATCCTGCCCGAAGGATTTTCTTTGCCATAGTATGTCCACTGGAATGCGTTCCGAAGGTACCTTCATGCAGTTCTGCCATGATCCTTTCTGCTTCAGTCTTATCCACACAACGCAGTAGGATTGAATCATGGTTTCGCTTGTACAGAATGCCATTGCTGAGGAAGAACTTTGCTGCGAACCTTCTCAAAAACTTCTTGTCATTGACAGATGCACCGTCGGGGTATTCTTGAGCTTCCAGATACCTCTTCACCTCATGATACCAGGGTTTTTCTGTTACCTCTTCAGCCTCAAGGTCACAGCAATATGCAGGTTCGTCCAGTTTCCAAATAATGATCCGGGGAGCCTCATTGTCCCACTTGACTTTGAACATGGAAGACATCGTAGCTAACGCGTCCGCCAACTGATTCTCCTCTCTTGGGAAGTGTTCAAAAGTTATCTCTGTGAAATGGGGGATCAACGTCAGCACACACTCTTTGTAAGGAATGAGGTTTGGGTGTTTCGTATCCCACTCGCCTTTGATCTGATTGATCACGAGAGCGGAATCTCCAAAGACACTCAGAAACTTGATCCTTAAGTCAATCGCAGCTTGAAGACCCATAATGCATGCCTCATATTCCGCCATGTTGTTGGTGCAGTTGAAACATAGCCGGGCAGTGAGTGGAGTATGAGTGCCTTTGGGGGATATGATCACAGCGCCGATACCGTTACCCAAAGCGTTGGAGGCTCCGTCAAAGTGCATAGACCATCGAGATCCTTCCTCAGGTCCTTCATCCAGTCCAGGTACTTCACAATCAGTCACTACCATGATGTTCTCGTCGGGAAACTCAAAGTTCATTGACTGGTAGTCGTTTACTGCCTGGTGTGCCAAATGGTCTGCCAATACACTTCCCTTGATAGCTTTCTGAGTCGTGTACTGGATGTCGTATTCTGTCAAGATCATTTGCCATCTTGCTATTCTTCCAGACATAGCAGGCTTTTCGAATATGTACTTTATTGGATCCATTTTTGAAATCAATAGAGTAGTGTGAGTCAGCATATACTGTCTCAGCCGGCGAGTAGCCCATACCAAAGCGCAACAAGTTTTCTCGAGCAGTGAGTATCGGGTCTCACAGTCGGTAAACTTTTTGCTAAGGTAATAAATGGCATGCTCTTTTCGGCCAGACTCGTCATGCTGCCCCAGCACACACCCCATTGAGCTGTCAAGTACTGTCAGATATAGTATTAGAGGTCTCCCTTCAACCAGTGGCATAAGAATGGGTGGTTCTTGGAGATACTCTTTGATTCTGTCGAAAGCGGCCTGACATTCATCGTTCCAACGTACTACCTGATCTTTCTTCAGCAGCTTGAAGATTGGTTCACAGGTAGCAGTTAGATGCGAGATGAATCGGGCAATGTAATTCAGACGTCCTAGAAAGCCTATGACTTCTTTATCTGTCTTGGGAGCTGGCATCTCTTGTATGGCTTTCACTTTGGCAGGGTCCATTTGAATACCCTTGTCACTTACGACAAAGCCTAGCAATTTTCCAGATCTTACCCCGAAGGTGCACTTGTTCGGGTTCAACCTCAGCTTGTACAACTTCAGACGGTCAAACAGCTTCTGTAGATGGTCAAGGTGTTCCTCCTCAGTTTGGGACCTTGCAATCATATCGTCGACATATACTTCAATCTCATGGTGGATCATGTCATGAAATAAAGCGACCATGGCACGTTGGTAGGTTGCCCCAGCGTTTTTCAACCCAAAAGGCATGACCTTGTAACAGAAGGTGCCCCACTGAGTAACAAAGGTAGTCTTTTCCATATCTTCAGGAGCCATCTTGATTTGATTATAACCTGAGAACCCATCCATGAAGGAGAACACTTTGTGTTGCGCAGTATTGTCAACCAGAACGTCGATGTGAGGTAGAGGGAAATCATCCTTGGGGCTCGCCCTGTTCAAATCCCTGTAATCAACACACATTCGGACCTTGCCATCTTTCTTCGGCACCGGAACCACGTTGGCAACCCACTGAGGGTAAGAAGTCACTGCTAGAAAACCGGCGTCAAATTGTTTCATAACCTCAGCTTTGATCTTCTCGGACATCTCTGGACGCATGCGGCGAACCTTCTGTTTTACTGGAGGGCAGTCTTCCTTGGTAGGCAGGTGATGAACCACAATGTCGGTATCCAACCCAGGCATGTCTTCGTAGGACTGGGTGAAGATTTCTACATAGTCATGCAGCATCTGAATCAACCGTTGTTTCACACTAGCCTCTAGATTAGCACCAATCTTGACTTCCTTTCTGTCTGCCTAGTACCCAGATTTACCGTTTCCACTGGCTCTTCATGTGGCTGAATGACCCTCTCTTCCTGGAGTAGCAGTCTTGCAAGTTCGCCAGGCACTTCGCAATCATCTCCACCTTCGTCTTCGGCTAAGTTGATCGGATTTTCGAAGTCATAACTGGCAGTAGCAGAGTCGTTGCCAGTGAGATCCAGAGTGGATTGGAACCTGTATGAGCGAGTGTGTGTAAATATAGTTGTTTTGCAATATATAAAGAAATAAAGAAGGGAGCACAAGATTTGAAATGCGAAAAACGTCCAATGTATTTATTCATGATATATGGAAATGACAAGTAATAAGCCCTCACAAATGAAACCACGGTGCCCCGGGTAAGACACCGGGCCATAAAGTTTCAATTTATTGTTCGTTACAAATTTAAAAAACAAAGGAATTCATTATTGAGTAACAAAAGTAACAGGTATGTAGTCTTTTGCGGTCCAATTGTTCAATCCACCGTCGGTCGTCGGGTAGATCCAGCTATCAAACTCTGATTCCTCCGCATCGCCTTCAATAACATTCACTCCCGGGTTGGTGATGAACACGGGAGGTCTTCCAATCCTTGCTTTGCGCACAGCCCTCTGAGCCTCTGCAGTGAAACCCAGCCCAAACTTGTCAGTCTTAGGAGTAAAATCAGGGAGCCTGCCCCAGTTTTCACATTCACCTTTTTCAATCACAGCCCGGGCGTCCTTCAAGGAAGCCATCTTCAAAGGAGAGTCTTCTTCAATCACTGTCTCTGTTGACGCCAATGTTGGAGGCACCTCTTCAAAATGTTGAAAGGGGGTTTCAATGAACTCCCCGTCCATCTCTATATACCGGAACGAGTTCAGATGACTAACCATGTATTCTTCCTCCCCATGTACTGTAACAATCTTCCCTCTGACAGGATATTTAAGCTTTTGGTGTAAAGTGGATATCACAACCCCAGCCTTGTGGATCCAAGGACGACCCAGCAAACAAGAATAGGATGGACGAATGTCCATCACATAGAACGTTGAATCAAAGACTTGGGAACCAACCCGGATCGGAATATCCACTTCACCATGTACCATCCTCTTCGACCCGTCAAAGGCTCGGACAACAATGTTACTAGGCTTCAACTCCAAACCCTCACAATCCAACCTGTCTAAGGCCTTCTTGGGCAATACGTTCAATGAAGAACCGGTGTCTACCAATACGTGTGCGAGAGTAGTGCCCCTGCATTCAATGGAGACATGCAGGGCATCATTGTGGTTCTTTCCCTTGGCGGTCAGATCAGCGTCAGAGAAACCCAGCCCATTGTCAGCGGTCAAGTTGGCCACACAATCAGTGAACTGATCAGTAGACGTCTCTTGTGGCACATGAGCCGTCTTTAGGAAGGAAATCAGGGCCTTGGCGTGGGCCTCTGAGCACAACAACAATGATAGCATAGAGATCTTTGAGGGGGTATGCCCCAGCTGTTCAACGATGTTGAAATCGCTCTTCTTGATGATCTTGAGAATTTCCTCCATCTCTTGCTGGGAGGCTTCAACATTAACAGTCTTTGGTGCCTCCATCTGGGCAGGCATATCAGTAACAATCCCCTTGCCCCGAGTGCCAGATGACTCGACAACAGGGATAGAAGCTTGATCAGGAGGGGAAACAGGCGCATTTGTAGACGTGATAATAAGAGGTCTTCGGATGACTGGTGGCGCAATGTCAGGCGAGAAGAGCCTGCCACTGCGAGTAACTTTAGCGGGACCGATGATGTTGCTGATGCCGGTGCTAGTGTTGAACTCCTACTTCACTCCAAGCACATACACATCTGCCCCATAGTGCTATGGGACAGCCTTGTCAGATTTATAGGGGAGGGCCCCCGGAACAGTAATGATAATAGGTGCAACAAACATGATCTTGACTGGCTTCCTCGGGGGAGCCTTGGTAGGATTGTTGAAAATGGTGACAACGGATACTTCTTCAGTAGGAACAATAGGAACAGCGGTCTTCTTGAACAGAATCTCTTTGCTATCCATCAGGTTTTGGACGCCTGACTTCAGCAACGGACAACCAGTAGGGGAAACGGCACACAGAAGGCAACCTTTGCTACAACCCGGAAATAAACCGGCCAGCAACAGGTTCCTTTTGACAGTCAATAAAGGGGTAGTAACATCATCCACAGAAACTGCATACAGGTCTTCCTCAATAGCATTTACTCCATGTTGGGGCATAGGAGCAGTCACAACGTTGGACCTTTCAGGTGCCTCAAACTGTATTTCCTTGGCATCGATAAGGTCCTGAACCTTATTCCTTAGGGCCCAACAATCATCAGTAGAATGTCCCAGGCTATCAGAGTGATAAGCACAGCGGGCGTTTGGATTGTACTTCGGAGAGGTTGTGTTTACCACCTTCGGAGCTTCTCTGACGATTACCAAGTTGGTCGATAGCAGTTGCGGCAAGATCTGCGACAAGGTCATACTAAGCCGAGTATATTCTCTTCTGGGTCTCTCACCCCTTGGTTGGTTAGGTTGCCGAGGAGCGGCAGCAGGCTTTGCAATTACCACCGTATTGACAGCTTGGCGGCGTTCCAGTTTATTTTGCCTCCTGGGGCCATACACAACACTGGCTTCCTTCTTGAAAGGCTTCTTCTCAGCACTTGAGGACGCACCTTTCTGTATTTTCCCTGATTTCATACCAGCCTCTATCCTCTCACCAGTCAGAATGAGGTCTGTAAACCCTGTAGACGAATTGCCAATGAGATGATTGAAGAACGGCCCGGATAGGGTCCCTAAGAACATGTCCACTAGTTCACGATCGGTTAACGGTGGCTGCACCCTGCCAGCCAGGTCCCTCCACTTCTGCGCGTACTCTTTAAAACCTTCTCCCGATCCTAGTGACATACCCTGGAGTTGGGTACGTGTAGGAGCGAGGTCGGCATTGTATTGATACTGCTTATAAAAAGCAGTAACCAAGTCCTCCCAGTTATGAACCTTGGTTCCATCCAACTGATAGAACCATTCGAGATGAGTCCCTGAAAGACTCTCCTGGAAGAAATGGATCCATAAGTTCTTGTCCACAGTGTACGGCTGGATCTTCCGCGCATAAGATCTGAGATGTAGCTTAGGGCAAGACGCCCCATCATACTTTGCGAAAGATGGTGCTTTGAACTTGTGTGGGATCACCACACCAGAAGATAGACCCAGGTCTCCAAAATACAACCCAGGCACTTGTTGAATTTCCATGGCATTCAGGCGATCCTCTAACTGCTTGTACTTATCTTCAGCAGGAGGGTACTGCTCTTCATTGAAATCAATCTCGTTGTCGGAGACCACATGACTAGGAACCCTTCCCCCTTGGGGACTTCCTTTCCCTACAGAAGAACCAGCTTGATCAACCTCATTTTGCAGTGCGTTACCAAACCTCCGGCCAGTGTTGAATAGCACAGTTCTCTTCTTCTTCTTCTTGACTAGCAGAGCCTTCAATTCCTCTTGACCTTGGGCTAAACTCATGATCAACTCTTGGAACTGGGCATTTTGAGCCTGGAGGGCCTTGATGGATTGCTCAGTAGATGATTCAGGATTCATGATGGCTGCTGAAATAAACAGCGAAGAACATTAAGAAACCTGAAAAGAAGAGTACTTGTGATGCATATGATGAATGGGATGCGTATGATTTATGTTTTCAAAGACAATCGGGATTCAACTTTGTAAACAAAAAGGAACACACTTTATTAGATTTAAACTTTGGAATTTAGATTGTTCAACAGATTGCCCTTAGGCGTTACATAAAATGGAAATACTGAAAAGGGAAATAAAAACTGTAAAAGAACATCCAAAGCTCATCAGTGATCCCAGGGCCTCCTCTTCTCAGTACGGATGTAGTCATTCAAGGTCCGCTCGTTCTCCAACTGCTTTGTCAGCTTCTGGATTTTCTGTTCCTGCTCGTTGAACTTTTCCCGATAAGAATCCCGTTCTTCTTGTAGTTACGCCCAAGACCTCTTTAGTGTATCAACATCAGTAGGTATCTGAGGAGGGAGAACAGTTGGAGGAGCCCCATCTCTATCAGGATATTCAAGAATGATGGGTCTGACAGCGTCATATGGCATACCTAAATTCTGAGCACGGATGCGGACCCATCTGTAGTAGGGTTCCATAGGTAGAGAAGTCTTCGGTCCCAACTCATGTGGATCAGCTTTGTGAATTCTGTCCCAAGCCTTGATGAACCTACGACGCAGCTCGTCACTATCTTCCTGAAACTCAAAACTGATGTGAGGCACCAACATTTCATGAGGCCCTGCTCTTCTGGCTCTTCCAAACTGACGGAGAGCTAGACATGGATTATAAGAGATTCCTCCTTGGATACCAATCAAAGGAACATCAGGATATTCTCCGCAACGATCAATAACAGCTACCTCATCCAAACCCCTGAAAGTCCAAATGATGTCATTATCAGTGAGAGACATTAACCTATGAGCCCAACCTCTTCCTTCTTTGTTCTTCAGCACGAACTTGGGGAGGTGCGAAATAAACCACCTCACTAACAAAGGAATACAACACCACAGAGTTCCTCGTCTTCGGGCAGTACGAGCATAGAGTTGTTGCAGGATATCACCCAAGAGAGTGGGCACAGGGTTCCGAGACATGAAGATCCTTATGGCAGTGACGTTAATGAAGTTATCAGGATTAGGAAACAAGACTAGACCATAGATTAAGAGAGCCAGAATGTCTTCATACGCCCTGAAGTCCAGGTCATTCCAGAAACTGTTAGCTTTATCGATCAGAAACTTGGCCAAGAAACCCTTAACTCTGCTTCTAGTCACCCAGTTGTCCATTACTTCTTTGTCGGTCAAGGGAAGGGCTGCAGCGATCTCCTCAAGCCTAAGAGTCTTTTCCCAACCAGTGAAGGGAGTCTGATCCAAGATAGGGATACCAAGCAAATCAGAGAATTCTTCCAGGGTAGGGACCAGCTGGAAGTCTTGAAAGGTGAAGCAATTGTACAAGGGATCATAAAACTGGGTCAGGACACTCATCAGTTGTTGGTCCCACTTTGAAGTGACTAAACCGAGAAGAGAACCATGCCTCTGGATGAAGGAAGTAGTGTTTGGAATTCTGCTAACCAATTCTTCAAGCAACTCAGGTGGGTGAACAAAGTTGAACCGGATAGTGTTCCTTCGCATAGGCATCACGATGTCCTACAAAATAGAGCAAAGATGAAACCCTCTTGTCTTTGAAATGGGTCAGTCCTTATGCAGGATGCATGCAATGTCTATGATGGCATGATGTTATGATAAAGCACACCACAAATATTCACAAAGGCAAACATGATAAGGCAAACAAGTCACACAAGACAGCCCTTAGGGTTTAGGCCAGCGTGAAGCTCATGTACTACCCTCTTTCAGTTTGTTGGTTAAGACTTGTCCTATCAAAATTAACCGAGTTCTAGAGGATCCCAATATCACTGACTACCCTCAATCGGTCATAACTCCAGCATCGCAATCTTTTCTTGCGGCCAGAACCATCGCGAGAGTTTAGCCTTAATGGGTGTAGCATACTGCTACTGTTCTATTGGCCAAGTTGGGTCATTTAAGGTTCTAAGGTCAGTTGGTGCTTAACGACTCCTTAGAAGACCCATATTCTCCTCGTTGCGACACAAGGGATATCGGTACAGACCAAGGCGCCACACTAACATAGCCACTGCTTCACCCGTGTCGGTCTACGCCGGACAGGTCCCTCACAGCTTATGCTACCTAACAGGGTATCCCCAGATCCGGGTTAGGATCTATGAAACTCCAAGACAATGCCCATAATAATAAAGCAAACAAAACACAGCAATTGAAAACACAAGTATGAGCTATCCTAAGGTACACCTCACTTTAAGGTATCCCCGACAGAGTCGCCAGTTCTGTGATCGGTGGAAATAGAACTGACTGTTTTTAGCTGGTTTCGCGAAATGTCGCGGAAGCAAGAGTTGCCACCGTCTTTTATTTTCTCCAACATGGATAGGACAAAAGCACAGCAAAATTCCTTATGAGAATAGTTCTCGGTTCGGGAGGTAGATTTATAGAAAGGGAAGGTGTTAGCACCCTTTCTATCCATGGTTATCCATGGGCTCTTAGATACTTGCTCTTATGTTTTCAAAATGTTTGCTTTTCAAAATGTGAGTGGGTTTGAAAAAAGTTTCTTTGAAAGATTTCTGAATAACTCTTGTATCTGTCCTCAAGAGTGTTTGAAAAATTTGTTTTGAAAGCTTTTGAAAGTGTAGTGTGAAAATATTTTGTTTGTTTTTGAAGAGAGCAAGTATCCATGAGTCATCTACCTACCCTAAGGAATTAGGCTGTGTAAAAGTCCTTAAGGTAGTGCCATCCCACCATTGAGAGGTAGGTAGCACCACCGTTGGAGGTGTTCGGATCAATCCGTTTGTAGGGACAATGTGGTCACCGAAGCAACAGTAAGACACCTTAGAAGCTACCCTTATGTCCTAGATCCTTTTTAATCCGAGGCAACCGTTTCGAGGCGACTGGATCTTAGACATAAGAGCGATCGCTAAAACGTCCTATACTTGACGACCACGTTTCGAAGGCAACGAGTGAGGCGTACCCTAGAAGTGGTGTGTGTAATTGTGTGTTGTTTTCATGTTATGTTTTATCTTTGATCATGGAATGGTGAGCTACGCGTTGTTTTTAATTACCATACATTCTTTCATGCGAGTTTAGCAGTTAGGAGTGCGAAAAATTAAAAATACGGAAAGATAAAAGCTACGCTTTTACAAGGCGCGGGTCTATACATCGCCAAAATACAAAGACCCGTTTTTTATAAAGATGCGGAAAATAAAAACAATAAACCTAATTACTATTACATCCTTGAACACTTACATAATAATCAATAAGAAAATAAATGCGCGAAAAGAATTAAACCGAACGTCCGAGGGTTTTGGACCCTTTGCTTGAAATTAAATTAAATTAAAACCTAATTAATTATTTAAAGAAAAGAAAGTGTGTTTTTTATATTCTTGTATTTAATGAAATAAAGAAAAATAAAATCAAGTGAAAACCCTAATTCTAAGTTTATTTTAATTATTAATGAAAATATTAAAGTTAACCTAATTTACTAGTTAATTAATTTACATATTTACAAAAATAATAGTAATTAATAATGATGATTAATAATAAATAATGATAATAATAATGATAAAACAAAGAATCAAAACCTAATTCTATAGCATTTTATTTATTAAGAAAAAGATTGAAATATAAACCTAAATTAAACTAAAGTTGATTGTTAATATTTATTTACAAAAAATAGGTTAATGATGCAATTAATAAATAATTAAAAATAAAACATTTTTTATTTCTGATTCTTTATTTGGAAAAACTATTTTATGGTGAATTAAGAGAAATAATTAAAACAATTAAAAGAATTAGAAAAGAAAAGAAAATTAAATTAAATATGCAAAGCAAACCAAGGGGGGTGTCAGGCCCAAAGTGGAGGTAAACTGAAGCAATTCTGGCCCAAGAGTCACAAAGCCTTTGTTTGACTTTCCCAATCATGTGTATGTTGTTTGACTGGGCGTATGATAGACTTCGTTCTGTGGCCACTGGATTGATCTCACGTCCACTTGGCAGGCTTAAGCGTGAGTATGTATGGTGGGCCTTTGAACGAACGCTACACTAGAATATGTTAAAACAAAAATTATGAATTATGTGGGGGGACCTGGGAATCGAACCCAGGTCCCAGCGTTTGCCAAGCGTGTCATCCACCATCCAGCCATTCAAGCGCGTTTGTAGTGTAACTGGAAAACAATTATTATATAAAACAAATGCCAATTATGCTGAGATATAAAAAAAACGCGCTAAGATTTGAATGCTCCAGTAGCATGATGCCACGCCTGTCTTCTTCCTCGTTTTCACCTGCAACATGAATAAGATAGCGGGGGTTTTAAACCCCCACTAACTAGAATAGTGAAAAATAGCGAATAGAAGAGGAGACAATATAAAAAAGGCGCGAGGGTCTTAATAGTTTCGTCTTGTTTCAACGAATTCGTCCATACAGGTTTGGAGGTCCAATTTTACAGTATACGCAAAGCCCTAATTTGGGAGCTCTGAAACCCTAAAACATGTTAATGGCAAATCACGATTCAGAGCCTTATAATGCAATTAAATCATGTCATTAGCTTCAGAAGGTTCCTGTGAATGCAAAACAACCAACAATATGCATCAAATGCGCATGAATCATGATATGAAATTCTGGAAAACAATGCAAACCGTAGGGCTTGTTCTTGCGCGTTCTTTGGGCTTCAAGACTCGTTCTTGATTGCAATGTATTCAGGAAACTCCCAGCAAGGTATTGGAAACAAGAAAAGGGCTCGAATTGGCCTGCCAATGGGAATTCAGTTTTCAAGTTTTTATTGAAATTTTGCAAAGTGATTATGGAGTTTCAGCAGCTTTCACGTGTGTCTTGGAATAGGGTTAGCTCTTGCATATGTATGTGATGCAAATTAGGTCAAAACCTTGACCCAAAAGTCCATGAATTAATGTTTCAAATCCTTGATTTTCAATCATGTAAATTTCAATCTTTTTCCATGAAAACCTTGCCAAATATGGAAGATCTTGTCCCCTTGAGTGATGCACAAAATCTTTAGCATGTGTGGAGTGTATTTGCTTCATAAAAAGATTTGACAACCATGCTTTGATATTTTTCTACAATTAAAACCAATTAAATGAATTAATAATAATAAAAATTCAATTAATTATTAAAAATAAGAAAATAAATCATTTTAAGTTCAATGGGTCGTGCATAGGCTTTGGGTAATGATTCAAGAAATAATTTGAGGCCCATTAGCAAAATTGAAGCTTTTTAGGCAAAGTTGACTTTTGAAAGTTCCCAAAAATTTCCCAACTTCTCCAATGCATATCTTGCTCAATTTTGAAGCTATGAACATGTTCTTGGACATTTTGGAAAGGTCTTGAAGTCCTCTAACCAATGTCTTTGGTCCCATGTCATTTTGATTCACCAATATCATGTTATGGTCTTTGACTTAAAGTGCCTTTTTGTTGACTTTTGAAAATGACCTATAATGTTGAAATTGATAACTTTTTGTGAGAGCATTTCTTGGACTTGGAGTGTGAAGATGAGTTGTAGGAAATGTCACCCCCTTCAAAATGAGCATTGGATGAGATTTTTCTGATAAACCATGAAGAAGTTATGCCTTGGTCAATTTGCAGTTGACTTTTCAACTGTCCAAAAATAGAAACTTTTGCATCTTGAGACTTTTTGAGCCATGCTTGTGGAATCATGATCAAGAATTAATCAAATGATGATTGTGGCTTCAAAATAACATGTTGACAAAAAAATTTGACTTTTGACTGTCAAATGACCATTTTGCCCCTGCAGTTGACTGTAGAGCAATTAGGGCTTTTGACTGTGCAGCTTGATGCTGTGAGTCTTGAAACTTGACATATGGATGCTTGACAATGTATGTAGGCATATGGGATTTGATTGGACCCTTGGAAACCTCAAGTTCTTTGCAAGAATCAAAACCCTAATTTTGACTGTGTTAGGAGGCAATTGGACTGTGCAACCCTTGAGGGATTTTGAATCATCTGGAGATTGATCTTGCCAAATCTTGAAGAATATGGGAGGGAAAATTTTGGGGTACAACAAGGGGACCTGGGAAAACTTACAGCGCGGTATGATGGACCTTAGGACGTGGCAAGGGTTGCTTTAGCTTCAGAGTATGGCAAAGAAGAGAGTCACGTTCTCCTTTTGGCCTGAAAATACTTGCAACACTCCTTTTGATCTCACACTTTTTTTTGACACTTTTTGGATTTTTCTCTGGCCGTTTGTGCACACTCTAGGTTGTGAATGAGGCTTGCAAGGCTTGTATATATAGTAATGAGTGAGAATAAGTCACATTTAGGAGCCTTTAACCCTTGCAATCAAGTCTTGAGATTTCCTCTTTATCACCATTAAAGCATTTTCAAAGCTTGTTCAAAATTTGAATTTTCATGCCTAATTCAGCTTGGCACGAATTTGGTATGTGAAATATGCTTCATCAAGGTTATTCAAACCACAAGATATCCCTTAATTAATTTTTTGATTTTTATTTGAATTATTATGAATTAAAATGAATTAAATCCATAAAAATTAAATAAAAATGGAAAAATAATTATTTGGTTTTGAAATTGATCATGGGACACGTGGGTGGAATGACAAGGATGAATCAAGTGGAAAAAGTGGGCCCTTTTGTCAAAAATTGAAGTTTCAAGGATAGTTGACTTTGGCCATTTCACAAAAATTTCCCAACTTCTCCAATGCATATCTTGCTTAATTTTGATCATATGAACATGTTCTGGGACATTTTGGAAAGTTCTTGAAGTCCTCTAACCAATGCCTTTGGTCCCATGTCATTTGAATTTACCAATCTCAAGTTATGGTCTTTGACTTAAAATGCCTTTTTTTGACTTTTGAAAATGACCTATAATATTGAAATTGATAACTTTTTGTGAGAGCATTTCTTGGATTTGGAATGTGAATATGAGATGTAGGAAATGTCATCCCCTTCAAAATGAGCATTGGATGGGATTTTTATGATGAACCATGAAAAAGTTATGCCTTAGTCAAGTTACAGTTGACTTTTCAGCTGTCCAAAAATAGAAACTTTTGCATCTTGATGATTTTTGAGCCATTCTTGTGAAATCATGGTCAAGGTTTAACCAAATGATGATTGTGGCTTCAAAATAAGATGTTGACCAAAATTTTTGACTTTTGACTGCCAAATGACCATTTTGCCCCTGCAGTTGATTGTGAAGCAATTAGGGTTTTTGACTGTGCAACTTGACCTTGTAAGCCTTGAAACTTGACATGTAGGTGCTTGACAATGTGTATAGGCCTATGGGACTTGATTGAGCCCTTGAAAACCTCAACTTTTTTGCAAGAACCAAAACCCTAATTTGACTGGCTTAGGAGGGTGGTTGACTGTGCAACCTTTGAGAAGACTTGAGCAAATTGAGATGATGCTTGTCAAAACTTTAAAGAATATGGGAGGGAAAATTTTGGGGTACAACATTTGCCCCTGTTCAATCTTCTTAGACCTGAGGATGTAGATTGGCTTGTGTGCCTTTCGTGATCCGAAGGTGGAAGATGATTGAACACTAGAGTGCCCAGAAATTTGCACTCACATAGTAGAATATCGACAGTGTGATGGCGGGAATGGGCTTACAGATGCCATTTGGAGAGATGGTGGATAGGAGGATGGGCTTATAGATGCCATCTGGAGATGTGACAGAACCTTGTCGGGAATGGGCTTATAGATGCCATTTGGAGATATGATGGGTAGGAGGATGGGCTTATAGATGCCATCTGAAGATGTGACAGAACCTTGTCAGGAATGGGCTTATAGATGCCATTTGGAGACTGTCTGTTGAGTTGTAATTTTGTGAGTTGAAAGAGGGAACCTGTGTAGGGTTGCTTGATGATGGGCTCGTGTAAAACCGCATCTTGGAAAGAAGAAAACCTGTGTAGGGTTGACTGATGATGAGCCCGTGTGAAACTGCATCTGGAGCTGAGAAGGAAACCTGTGTAGGGTTTACTGATGACGAGTTCGTGTAAAACTGCATCCTTGGAAATGGAGAACCTGTGTAGGGTTTCTGGGTGAAGATTCCGTGTAAAACTTCATCTTTGGAAAGAGAGAACCTGTGTAGGGTTTCTTGATGACGAGTCCGTGTAAAACTTCATCTTTGGAAAGAGAGAACCTGTGTAGGGTTTCTTGATGACGAGTCTGTGTAAAACTACGTCTGGAGAGAGAGAACCTGTGTAGGGTTTCTTGATGACGAGTCCGTGTAAAACTGCATCTGAAATGGAGAAGAAACCTGTGTGGGGTTACTTTGATGATGAGCCCGTGTGAAACTGCATCTGGAGCTGAGAAGGAAACCTGTGTAGGGTTTACTGATGACGAGTCCGTGTAAAACTGCATCCTTGGAAATGGAGAACCTGTGTAGGGTTTCTGGGTGACGAGTCCGTGTAAAACTTCATCTTTGGAAAGAGAGAACCTGTGTAGGGTTTCTTGATGACGAGTCCGTGTAAAACTTCATCTTTGGAAGGAGAGAACCTGTGTAGGGTTTCTTAATGACGAGTCCGTGTAAAACTTCATCTTTGGAAAGAGAGAACCTGTGTAGGGTTTCTTTGGGATAAGTTCGTGTAAAACTTCTTGAGGAACCGGGGTAAGGTTACCTTGGGATAAATCCGTGTAAGACTTTGGGAGGAACCGGTGTAGGGTTACCTTGAGATAAGTCCGTGTAAGGCTTCTGGAGGAACCGGGGTGAGGTTACTGCAAGGTAAGTTCGTGTAAAACTTCTTGATGAACCGGGGTAAGGTCATCTTGAGATAAGTCCGTGTAAGGCTTCTGGAGGAACCGGGGTGAGGTTACTGCAGGGTAAGTTCGTGTAAAACTTCTTGATGAACCGGGGTAAGGTCATCTTGAGATAAGCCCGTGTAAGACTTCTTCTGAAAGAAAAGGAACCGGTGTAGGGTTAGTTTGATGATAAGTCCGTGTAAGACTTCGTCTGAAAATTGAGAAGGAACCGGTGTAGGGTTTCCTGATGATGAGTTCGTGTAAAACTACATCTGAGGTTGAGAAGGAACCGGTGTAGGGTTGCCTGTTGATGAGCCCGTGTAAGACTTCTTCTGAAAGAAAAGGAACCGGTGTAGGGTTGCCTGAGGATGATCAAGTAGATAATTGTCCTGCTTGGTTTCAGATATTAACCCACGATCAGTCGTCCACAGAATTTTCCTGGCTTGTTACCAATGTTGATCTGGAACTGTAGAGGTAGATGGTAATCATCTTTTGATTGACCTTTTCCTGAAAAGGCAAAACGTTAGCTGTATGCAGTGTCATGATGCATGAACTGCATGATATTAAGATGTTCTCAAGAATAAATGAGATTTGTGTGTTATGATGCGTATATGCATGCGTCATGGTGTATGATAATGTGATGTTTATGAATGTATTTTTGTCTAGGAAAATAAATCCTTGACGAATGTCGGGAAGATAACTCTTGGGCTGATGCTGAAGATTAGAGTTCTTCGTTTCCGCTGGGGATGTTGATTGTAAGAATAAACCGGTTAGGAGAAGATGACTCCGTTGAGGAATAAACTTGTTGAAGAGATTACTCTGCGGGGAATACTCTGTGGGAAGAGATACTTCGCTGAGGCTTGATGATAACTCCACTGGGGATACCGTTGATAAGCTTTGTTGAGGGAATTGATGAACTCCACTGGGGGGAGGAAGAACTTCGCCGAGGACGATCTTTCCGTGGTAATTGGCTGAGGATAACCCAATTATAAGCCCTGGTGGGGAATAACCTTCTGAAATAAAGCCGGGGAGAAGCATTCATACTCTGCAGGGGATAAGCTTCCAGAATCTACTGGGGATGAGCTTCCAGGATCTACTTGGGATATTGATCCAACTCTCCTGGGGAAACTTTGGACTGTACTGGGGAATAGCTCCACTGGGGTGTCTGGTATTCCGCCGGGGAACAATCTTAGATCAAGACTGTTGGGGATGCTTGCTTAGGAACATCTGTATATTCCGCTGGGGAATATTGAGACCTTCTGGGGATACCCAACTTCCTTAAGGCTGACAGTAGACTAACTCTGCTTGGGGAGAGCGTTGTTGACTTGCTGGAGATATTGTACCTTGTCAGGGCTGACGGGAGACCAACTCTGCTTGGGGGAGAGTATTGCTGAATCTTATCTTACTCTGCGGGGAGTGAAGGTATCTTGGTCACGTTCTTCAGCTGAACCTACCTTGGTACCTTGGTTGACAAAGCAACTAGATCGCTTGGACAACTCATATTGCCCCTGTTTCTGTGGGAGAAGATACCTGTGGAGGCGCTTGATGACTGCCGGTTGACAAATCTTCTTCTGGTAGGCAAGTGACGAGATGACGAGACATAGTCGTACGCTTTTGATCCCTAACTTTTGCCTGGACCGCCCTCTCGGGTTTTCAGTCCATCGGGATACCCATTTTTGCCCAAGCCGCCTTTTCAGGTTTTCGCCTTGCCGGGTGTACAGATGTTTCATTTTCATCCCTTATTTTTGCCCGAACCTTTTTGGTTCGCCGGGAAGCCCTTATTTTTGCCTAGGTGTGTCAACCTAGCGAGTCTTTGATTATGCGTAGTATTTTTTCAATTATGTCCGTGCTCTCAGGATGTAAGGAGGTGCCCCTGTTAGTAGTGTTGCGTTGCCCTACTACCAGAAGATCTTCGTTTGATCGTCCAATGCCCCAAGTGATCCAGATGGAGATTTGCCCCAAGCTGGTTGGCCTTTTGAGAGATTCTCTGAATCTTGACTTAACTGCCCCAGATGATGGACAGTGATCACGCCTGCCCCTTGGTTGGAAGTACTTTTGTTCACTATATATTCTTCGTGCGAATTTCTTTGCTGTTCGAACAAAAAGTCATATGCAAACAATGTTATTTTAAAAATGCGAAGCTTATGCCTGTCTTTGAAGTTTTTGAAGATGCATTTTTTTCATAAAAATAAGTGAATTTTTTGTAAACTGTGATGTCTACTCGTTATTTTACCACAAGCCTTAAGGAGTCAGGATACCTTTCGTAACAGTATGCTTTCGAACTAACCCATGCTTTAGCTAGGACTTTTGAGGGTTATAATGTGGCATGGTTTATGGTTTGAGAAATAAAGGATAAAGGCTCAAAATTTATTTGTACCCACCCGCTCTTCATGATGTTCTTCAAACCTAAACTCAGCTAATCGTGCGTTAGACCTTGTGTGAGTCTTTGCTATGATGTTCCGGTGATGGTTCGAATGTTGACAATTTATTTTGAATAGGCAGTCATTTCTTTTTGTTGAGGGTTTGTGAGACCTCTTTTTTTTTTATTTCGTTATCCCTGTTTTTTGCCTGAACTGTTTCTTTCATGATCACAGTCAGCGGGATGCCCCAGTTTTGTAAGTCTCCTTCATAGGTTTTGACTTAATGGGCTTTTATTTTTGGGAGATAATGACTGCCTGTCTTTATGATTATTCGGAGCCATCACTGTCTTTTGTTTTGTAAGGATTCCTTTGGTGCCATTAGTTGTGCACTTGGATCAGCTGAGAGAACTACCCTGCCCCAGGTTATGATTAAGGGTTTTAATTTTCGAAAAGAAAAACTCCGACTTCTTTGGCTCAAAGGGGTTGACGAGGGATTATCTTCCTTATAACTCCAGTGTTTAGGAATTGAAATAATGCCTGTACCTCATCAGCGGGGTCTGTTCAAAAGCATACTGTAGATCATGGTATCATTTTCGTCATCCTCCCTCAAGAGGCTTAGAATTATTAATTGAGAGTTGACATCAAAAAATGAAAGCAGTTTGCAATATAGTGAATACAAAATAATCACTTCAAAACAGACATGTGTAATGCATTAATGAAATAACAACGTTTGATATGAATAAAATGTTTAAACAATCAAAGAAAAATACAACTTGAACATTCGAATGAACACAAGTTTCTTAGTTTGAACTAGTCATCTCAGATGGAAGATTCTCAGCAGAAGATGTTCATTTTGCCACCCGGCATGAACTCCAGCACCCTTCCGTCGATCAAGTCCTGGATCTTGTTCCTCAAGCTCCAACAGTCGTCATTGTCATGTCCAGGACCGTCAGAATGGTAGGCACACCTTTCATCAGGATTGTACTTCAGGGAGGTTATGTTGAGATTCTTAGGAGGATCTTTTAAAGCAATTAGCTTGACCTCCAACAAGTGTCTCAGTATCAGTGATGATGGTATACCAGTCTCCGAGAAATGTCTTCTAGACGTATTTCGCTTACGCCGATTACCCTGTTGACGCTGGTGAGGTTGATGCTGGGCTTGTGACCCTGAAGCAAACTGAGGAGCTTTTCCCTTGTCTTCTTGCACCACAGGTGGTTGAATGATGGCTTGCTCTTCAACCTTAGATGTTTGCCCCAGTTGGTTATCCCGAAGCAGTTGGTTGATGAGAACCCTGAGCTCTCCTTGTCTTTGAGATAAGTCTTGGATAAGAGCCATTTGCCCCAGCATCTGGGTTCTCAATGTATCCACCTCAGCTTGTAGACATTTCAGCCGTTCGTCCTTATCGTCTTCAGGACTGTTCCTGACCAAAGTCCCCATGAGGAGTGTTCTCAACTCTTCCTGCCCCTTGGATAGATTTAGGAGGATCTCCCCGAACCGAGTCTCTTGAGCGTGAAGATCCTGGTTGTCTTGTTGGGAAGCCATTGCTGAAATAAACAGCGGAGATGGTAAGTGACCTTTAACAAGGGTACCTGTTATGCAATGATGTGTATGTATGCATGCAATGTTTTCAAGGATCTCGTGGGGTAAACAAGAAAAGTTGTTAGGATTTGAATTTCGTAGCTTGATTGAAGGAACTTCGTGTTGTTGAGAGTCCTTCTTCAAGAGTCAAGGCTCACCATATCTAGTGGGTCATAGCCCCTGACTCAAGTTATCAACCTTGGCTAGAGGAAAATAAATCCCCTTTGCCCCTTGCTAGACAGTTGGTTCATCATGACCTGCATCACAGACCCTTGAGATCCTTGAAATGGATTAGTCCTTATGTAGGATGTATGTAATGGTATGATGTTATGCTATGCATAGAGTGATGTAAGTAGGCCCTGTAATGAGTCCCAATTAAGGACTGTAAACAAAACCTGCAAGGAACTCGTGTTGTTAGGTAACAAGTGTGCAAGTAATTCAAGTTTGAAGGTACACAAGTCACACAAGGCAACCCTTAGAGTTCAGGCCAGCATGAAGTTTGGGGTACTACCCTCTTGAAGTTGGTGGGCTTAAAACCTGTCCTATCAAAAGTAACCGGGTTCTAAGGAGCTCAATATCATTGGGTTGTTTTCTATGTTCATTGTTTTGATTTAGCCACTGAACTGGCGATCAAAATATTCCAAGAAAACAACCCTCAATGAGTGTAGTATCGAGTATCTACCAACTTCGGACTGCACCAAAGTCGGTCATCTCACTACCCCTAAAGAGGCCAGGATGGTCAAGTAAGGTTCCTAAGGTCAGTTGATGCTTCACGACACCATGCAGCGGCCCCGTACTCTCCTTGACTTGACTCAAGGGTTATCGGTACTCACCAAAGTGCCACATCAACGTAGCAAACTGCTTCAACCGTGTCGGTATACCCCGCACAGTTCCCTCACAGTTTGTTGCTACTTTCTAAGAAGGTATCCCCCAGATCCGGGTTAGGATCTATGAAACTCCCAAAACAGGCCCACAATATTAAAGCAAACAGATCAAGCAATTGAAAACATGATAATGAACTATTCCTAAGGTACACCCCACTTATTAAGTTCCCCAGCAGAGTCGCCAGTTCTGTGATCGGTGGGAATAAAACTGACTGTTTTTAGCTGGTTTCGCGAAATGTCGCGGTAAGCAAGAGTCGCCACCGTCTTTTATGTTCTCCAACATGGAAAGGACAAAAGCACATCAAAATTCCTTATTCGAGAATGTTTCTCGGTTCAGGAGGTAGATTTATAGAAAGGGAAGGTGTTAGCACCCTTTCTATCCGTGGTTATCCACGGGCTCTTAGGTACTTGCTCTTATGTTTTCAAAATTTGTTTGCTTTTCAAGTGTGTGTGGGTTTTGAAAAAAGTTCGTTTGAAAAACTTCTAAGTAACTCTTGTATCATTCCTCAAGAGTGTATGAAGTGTTTTGTTTGAAAACTTTTTGAAAGTGTGGGGTGTGAAAAGTATTTTTGTTTGTTTTGAGAAGAGCAAGTACCCATGAGAATCTACCTAATCTAAGGAATTAGGCTGTGTAAGAGTCCTTTAGATAGTGTTATCCCACCATTAAGAGGTAGGTAGCACCATCGTTGGAGGTGTTCGGGTCAATTCAATTATAGGGACAATATGGTCACCGAAGCAATAGTAGAACACCTTAGAAGTAACCCTAATGTCTTAGATCCTTTGTATCCGAGGCAACCGTTTTGAGGCAACTGGATCTTTAGACAAAGGGCGACCTCTAAGACACCCTATACTTGATGACCACGTTCGAGGCAACCAGTGAGGCGTACCCTAGGAAGTGGCATGTGCTTTGTGTTTTGTTTTTCAGTTAAGGTTATCTTGTATGTTATTTGTGAGCTACGGATTAATTTTATTTACATACATTCTTTCATGCATTTAACAGTTAGGGGTGCGGAAAGTAAATTGCAGAAATGTAAATTCTAACTATTACAAGGCGCGGGTCTATACATCGCAAAAAAAAAACAAAGACCCGTTTTGTAAAATAAAGTGCGAGAAATTTAAATAAAGCGGTAAAATTCCTAATTAACTATTACATAGCTGGAGACAGTTACATAAATAATCAAAATAAAATAAATGCGCGCGAAAGAATTAAATCGGGAACGTCCTAAGGGTTTTGACCCTTTTAAGAAAAGAATTGCATTTTTTTGTCCTTTTTTGTGATTAAATGAAATTAAAACTAATGATTAAACTAAATTAATTTATTAAAAGAAAAAATGTTTTTTTTGTGTTTTTATGTTTTTAATGAAAATAAAATAAAGGAATTAAAATTAAAAGTTAATAAAAACCTAATTCTAAATTTATTTTAATTATTAAGAAAAAAGGTTAAAGTTGCCTAATTAAAATTAATTCAATTTATTAGTATTTATTTACAAAAATAAAATGAAATTAATGATAATAATAATATTAGTTCTTTATTTTTATTTTTATGAAAAAAAGATAGTTATGTTAATAGTTAATAAAAGGGAAAAAATAAAATAAGACAAACAAAATATAAAAATGACAAAATAAAAATTGCAAACCCAAGGGGGGTTTTGGGCCAGATTGGGGTGTTTTGATTGGAATCTGAAGCCCATCAAGAAGCCAGCTTTGTTTGACTTTGGAGATTGCCTGCGCCTGTGTTGACCTGAGAACATGATGCTCCTTCCCTTGTGGCCATTGGATTTGCACTTGGAGACACTTGGCGCTTTGGATTTGTGAGGCGTATGATAAGCCTTCTTTGAAGCCTGCACACAAGTATGTAAGAAAAAATAATATGGGATTTTGAGGGGACCTGGGAAAACTTACAGCACGGTATGATGGACCTTAGGACGTGGCAAGGGTTGCTTTAGCTTCAGAGTATGGCAAAGAAGAGAGTCACGTTCTCCTTTTGGCCTGAAAATACTTGCAACACTCCTTTTGATCTCACACTTTTTTTGACACTTTTTGGATTTTGCTCTGGCCGTTTGTGCACACTCTAGGTTGTGAATGAGGCTTGCAAGGCTTGTATATATAGTAATGAGTGAGAATAAGTCACATTTAGGAGCCTTTAACCCTTGTAATCAAGTCTTGAGATTTCCTCTTTATCACCATTAAAGCATTTTCAAAGCTTGTTCAAAATTTGAATTTTCATGCCTAATTCAGCTTGGCACGAATTTGGTATGTGAAATATGCTTCATCAAGGTTATTCAAACCACAAGATATCCCTTAATTAATTTTTTTGATTTTTATTTGAATTATTATGAATTAAAATGAATTAAATCCATAAAAATTAAATAAAAATGGAAAAATAATTATTTGGTCTTGAAATTGATCATGGGACACGTGGGTGGCGTGACAAGGATGAATCAAGTGGAAAAAGTGGGCCCTTTTGTCAAAAATTGAAGTTTCAAGGATAGTTGACTTTGGCCATTTCACAAAAATTTCTCAACTTCTCCAATGCATATCTTGCTCAATTTAGATCATATGAACATGTTCTTGGACATTTTGGAAAGGTCTTGAAGTCATCTAACCAATTCCTTTGGTCCCATGTCATTTGAATTTACCAATCTCAAGTTATGGTCTTTGACTTAAAATGCCTTTTTGTTGACTTTTGAAAATGACCTATAATGTTGAAATTGATAACTTTTTGTGAGAGCATTTCTTGGATTTGGAATGTGAAGATAAGTTGTAGGAAATGTCATCCCCTTCAAAATGAGCATTGGATGGGATTTTTCTGATGAACCATGAAAAAGTTATGCCTTGGTCAAGTTACAGTTGACTTTTCAACTGTCCAAAAATAGAAACTTTTGCATCTTGATGATTTTTGAGCCATTCTTGTGAAATCATGGTAAAGGTTTGACCAAATGATGATTGTGGCTTCAAAATAAGATGTTGACCAAAAATTTTGACTTTTGACTTCCAAATGACCATTTTGCCCCTGCAGTTGATTGTGAAGCAATTAGGGTTTTTGACTGTGCAACTTGACCTTGTGAGCCTTGAAACTTGACATGTAGGTGCTTGACAATGTGTATAGGCCTATGGGACTTGATTGATCCCTTGAAAACCTCAACTTCTTTGCAAGAACCAAAACCCTAATTTGACTGGCTTAGGAGGGTGGTTGACTGTGCAACCCTTGAGAAGACTTGAGCAAATTGAGATGATGCTTGTCAAAAATTTGAAGAATATGGGAGGGAAAATTTTGGGGTACAACATTTGCCCCTGTTCAATCTTCTCAGACCTGAGGATGTAGATTGGCTTGTGTGCCTTTCGTGATCCGAAGGTGGAAGATGATTGAACACTAGAGTGCCCAGAAATTTGCACTCACATTGTAGAATATCGGCAGTGTGATGGTGGGAATGGGCTTACAGATGCCATTTGGAGAGATGGTGGATAGGAGGATGGGCTTATAGATGCCATATGGAGATGTGACAGAACCTTGTCGGGAATGGGCTTATAGATGCCATTTGGAGATATGATGGGTAGGAGGATGGGCTTATAGATGCCATCTGAAGATGTGACAGAACCTTGTCGGGAATGGGCTTATAGATGCCATTTGGAGACTGTCTGTTGAGTTGTAATTTTGTGAGTTGAAAGAGGGAACCTGTGTAGGGTTGCCTGATGATGGGCTCGTGTAAAACCGCATCTTGGAAAGAAGAAAACCTGTGTAGGGTTGACTGATGATGAGCCCGTGTGAAACTGCATCTGGAGCTGAGAAGGAAACCTGTGTAGGATTTACTGATGACGAGTCCGTGTAAAACTGCATCCTTGGAAATGGAGAACCTGTGTAGGGTTTCTGGGTGAAGAGTCCGTGTAAAACTTCATCTTTGGAAAGAGAGAACCTGTGTAGGGTTTCTTGATGACGAGTCCGTGTAAAACTTCATCTTTGGAAAGAGAGAACCTGTGTAGGGTTTCTTGATGACGAGTCCGTGTAAAACTACGTCTGGAGAGAGAGAACCTGTGTAGGGTTTCTTGATGACGAGTCCGTGTAAAACTGCATCTGAAATGGAGAAGAAACCTGTGTGGGGTTACTTTGATGATGAGCCCGTGTGAAACTGCATCTGGAGCTGAGAAGGAAACCTGTGTAGGGTTTACTAATGACGAGTCCGTGTAAAACTGCATCCTTGGAAATGGAGAACCTGTGTAGGGTTTCTGGGTGACGAGTCCGTGTAAAACTTCATCTTTGGAAAGAGAGAACCTGGGTAGGGTTTCTTGATGACGAGTCCGTGTAAAACTTCATCTTTGGAAAGAGAGAACCTGTGTAGGGTTTCTTAATGACGAGTCCGTGTAAAACTTCATCTTTGGAAAGAGAGAACCTGTGTAGGGTTTCTTTGGGATAAGTTCGTGTAAAACTTCTTGAGGAACTGGGGTAAGGTTACCTTGGGATAAATCCGTGTAAGACTTTGGGAGGAACCGGTGTAGGGTTACCTTGAGATAAGTCCGTGTAAGGCTTCTGGAGGAACCGTGGTGAGGTTACTGCAGGGTAAGTTCGTGTAAAACTTCTTGATGAACCGGGGTAAGGTCATCTTGAGATAAGTCCGTGTAAGGCTTCTGGAGGAACCGGGGTGAGGTTACTGCAGGGTAAGTTCGTGTAAAACTTCTTAATGAACCGGGGTAAGGTCATCTTGAGATAAGTCCGTGTAAGACTTCTTCTGAAAGAAAAGGAACCGGTGTAGGGTTAGTTTGATGATAAGTCCGTGTAAGACTTCGTCTGAAAATAAAGAAGGAACCGGTGTAGGGTTGCCTGATGATGAGTTCGTGTAAAACTACATCTTAGGTTGAGAAGGAACCGGTGTAGGGTTGCCTGTTGATGAGCCCGTGTAAGACTTCTTCTGAAAGAAAAGGAACCGGTGTAGGGTTGCCTGAGGATGATCAAGTAGATAATTGTCCTGCTTGGTTTCGGATATTAACCCACGATCAATTGTCCACAGAATTTTCCTGGCTTGTTACCAATGTTGATCTGGAACTGTAGAGGTAGATGGTAATCATCTTTTGATTGACCTTTTCCTGAAAAGGCAAAACGTTAGCTGTATGCAGTGTCATGATGCATGAACTGCATGATATTAAGATGTTCTCAAGAATAAATGAGATTTGTGTGTTATGATGCGTATATGCATGCGTCATGGTGTATGATAATGTGATGTTTATGAATGTATTTTTGTCTAGGAAAATAAATCCTTGACGAATGCCGGGAAGATAACTCCTGGGCTGATGCTGAAGATTAGAGTTCTTCGTTTTCGCTGGGGATGTTGATTGTAAGAATAAACCGGTTAGGAGAAGATGACTTCATTGAGGAATAAACTTGTTGAAGAGATTACTCTGCGGGGAATACTCTGTGGGAAGAGATACTTCGCTGAGGCTTGATGATAACTCTGCTGGGGATACCGTTGATAAGCTTTGTTGAGGGAATTGATGAACTCCGCTGGGGGGGAGGAAGAACTTCGCCGAGGACGATCTTTCTGTGGTAATTGGCTGAGGATAACCCAGTTATAAGCCCTGGTGGGGAATAACCTTCTGAAATAAAGCCGGGGAGAAGCGTTCGTACTCTGCAGGTGATAAGCTTACAGAATCTACTGGGGATGAGCTTCCAGGATCTACTGGGGATATTGATCCAACTCTCCTGGGGAAACTTTGGACTGTACTGGGGAATAGCTCCACTGGGGTGTCTGGTATTCCGCCGGGGCACAATCTTAGATCAAGACTGCCGAGGATGCTTGCTTAGGAACATCTGTATATTCCGCTGGGGAATATTGAGACCTTCTGGGGATACCCAACTTCCTTAAGGCTGACAGTAGACTAACTCTGCTTGGGGAGAGCGTTGTTGACTTGCTGGAGATATTGTACCTTGTCAGGGCTGACGGGAGACCAACTCTGCTTGGGGGAGAGTATTGCTGAATCTTATCTTACTCTGCGGGGAGTGAAGGTATCTTAGTCACGTTCTTCAGCTGAACCTACCTTCGTACCTTGGTTGACAAAGCAACTAGATCGCTTGGACAACTCATATTGCCCCTGTTTCAGTGGGAGAAGATACCTGTGGAGGCGCTTGATGACTGCCGGTTGACAAATCTTCTTCTGGTAGGCAAGTGACAAGATGACGGGACATAGTCATACGCTTTTGATCCCTAACTTTTGCCTGGACCACCCTCTCGGGTTTTCAGTCCATCGGGATACCCATTTTTGCCCAAGCCGCCTTTTCAGGTTTTTGCCTTGCCGGGTGTACAGATGTTTCATTTTCATCCCTTATTTTTGCCCGAACCTTTTTGGTTCGCCGGGAAGCCCTTATTTTTGCCTAGGTGTGTCAACCTAGCGGGTCTTTGATTATGCGTAGTATTTTTCCGACTATGTCCGTGCTCTCAGGATGTAGGGAGGTGCCCATGTTAGTAGTGTTGCGTTGCCCTACTACCAGAAGATCTTCGTTTGATCGTCCAATGCCCCAAGTGATCCAGATGGAGATTTGCCCCAAGCTGGTTGGCCTTTTGAGAGATTCTCTGAATCTTGACTTAACTGCCCCAGATGATGGACAATGATCACGCCTGCCCCTTGGTTGGAAGTACTTTTGTTCACTAGATATTCTTCGTGCGAATTTATTTGCTGTTCGAATAAAAAGTCATATGCAAACAATGTTATTTTAAAAATGCGAAGCTTATGCCTGTCTTTGAAGTTTTTGAAGATGCATTTTTTTCATAAAAACAAGTGAATTTTTTGTAAACTGTGATGTCTACTCGTTATTTTACCACAGGCCTTAAGGAGTCAGGATACCTTTCATAACAGTATGCTTTCGAACTAACCCATGCTTTAGCTAGGACTTTTGAGGGTTATAACGTGGCCTGGTTCATGGTTTGAGAAACAAAGGATAAAGGCTCAAAATTTATTTGTACCCACCCGCTCTTCATGATGTCCTTCAAACCTAAACTCAGTTAATCATGCGTCAGACCTTGTTTGAGTCTTTGCTATGATGTTCCGGTGATGGTTCGAATGTTGACAATTTATTTTGAATAGGCAGTCATTTCTTTTTGTTGAGGGTTTGTGAGACCTCTTTTTTTTTATTTCGTTATCCTTGTTTTTTGCTTGAACTGTTTCTTTCATGATCACAGTCAGCGGGATGCCCCAGTTTTGTAAGTCTCCTTCATAGGTTTTGACTTAATGGGCTTTTATTTTTGGAAGATAATGACTGCCTGTCTTTATGATTATTCGGAGCCATCACTGTCTTTTGTTTTGTAAGGATTCCTTTGGTGCCATTAGTTGTGCACTTGGATCAGCTGAGAGAACTACCCTGCCCCAGGTTATGATTAAGGGTTTTAATTTTCGAAAAGAAAACTCCGACTTCTTTGGCTCAAAGGGGTTGACGAGGGATTATCTTCCTTATAACTCTAGTGTTTAGGAATTGAAACAATGCCTGTACCTCATCAGCGGGGTCTGTTCAAAAGCATACTGTAGATCATGGTATCGTTTTCGTCATCCTCCCTCAAGAGGCTTAGAATTATTAATTGAGAGTTGACATCAAAAAATGAAAGCAGTTTGCAATATAGTGAATACGAAATAATTACTTCAAAACAGACATGTGTAATGCATTAATGAAATAACAACGTTTGATATGAATAAAATGTTTAAACAATCAAAGAAAAATACAACTTGAACATTCGAATGAACAAAAGTTTCTTAGTTTGAACTAGTCATCTCAGATGGAAGATTCTCAGCAGAAGATGTTCATTTTGCCACCCGGCATGAACTCCAGCACCCTTCCGTCGATCAAGTCCTGGATCTTGTTCCTCAAGCTCCAACAGTCGTCAGTGTCATGTCCAGGACTGTCAGAATGGTAGGCACACCTTTCATCAGGATTGTACTTCAGGGAGGTTATGTTGAGATTCTTAGGAGGATCTTTTAAAGCAATTAGCTTGACCTCCAACAAGTGTCTCAGTATCAGTGATGATGGTATACCAGTCTCCGAGAAATGTCTTCCAGACGTATTTCGCTTACGCCGATTACCCTGTTGACGCTGGTGAGGTTGATGCTGGGCTTGTGACCCTGAAGCAAACTGAGGAGCTTTTCCCTTGTCTTCTTGCACCACAGGTGGTTGAATGATGGCTTGCTCTTCAACCTTAGATGTTTGCCCCAGTTGGTTATCCCGAAGCAGTTGGTTGATGAGAACCCTGAGCTCTCCTTGTCTTTGAGATAAGTCTTGGATAAGAGCCATTTGCCCCAGCATCTGGGTTCTCAATGTATCCACCTCAGCTTGTAGACATTTCAGCTGTTCGTCCTTATCGTCTTCAGGACTGTTCCTGACCAAAGTCCCCATGAGGAGTGTTCTCAACTCTTCCTGCCCCTTGGATAGATTTAGGAGGATCTCCCCGAACCGAGTCTCTTGAGCGTGAAGATCCTGGTTGTCTTGTTGGGAAGCCATTGCTGAAATAAACAGCGGAGATGGTAAGTGACCTTTAACAAGGGTACCTGTTATGCAATGATGTGTATGTATGCATGCAATGTTTTCAAGGATCTCGTGGGGTAAACAAGAAAAGTTGTTAGGATTTGAATTTCGTAGCTTGATTGAAGGAACTTCGTGTTGTTGAGAGTCCTTCTTCAAGAGTCAAGGCTCACCATATCTAGTGGGTCATAGCCCCTCACTCAAGTTATCAACCTTGGCTAGAGGAAAATAAATCCCCTTTGCCCATTGCTAGACAGTTGGTTCATCATGACCTGCATCACAGACCCTTGAGATCCTTGAAATGGATTAGTCCTTATGTAGGATGTATGCAATGGTATGATGTTATGCTATGCATAGAGTGATGTAAGTAGGCCCTGTAATGAGTCCCAATTAAGGACTGTAAACAAAACCTGCAAGGAACTCGTGTTGTTAGGTAACAAGTGTGCAAGTAATTCAAGTTTGAAGGCACACAAGTCACACAAGGCAACCCTTAGAGTTCAGGCCAGCATGAAGTTTGGGGTACTACCCTCTTGAAGTTGGTGGGCTCAAAACCTGTCCTATCAAAAGTAACCGGGTTCTAAGGAGCTCAATATCATTGGGTTGTTTTCTATGTTCATTGTTTTGATTTAGCCACTGAACTGGCGATCAAAATATTCCAAGAAAACAACCCTCAATGAGTGTAGTATCGAGTATCTACCAACTTCGGACTGCACCAAAGTCGGTCATCTCACTACCCCTAAAGAGGCCAGGATGGTCAAGTAAGGTTCTTAAGGCCAGTTGATGCTTCACGACACCACGCAGCGGCCCCGTACTCTCCTTGACTTGACTCAAGGGTTACCGGTACTCACCAAAGTGCCACATCAACGTAGCAAACTGCTTCAACCGTGTCGGTATACCCCGCACAGTTCCCTCACAGTTTGTTGCTACTTTCTAAGAAGGTATCCCCCAGATCCGTGTTAGGATATATGAAACTCCCAAAACAGGCCCACAATATTAAAGCAAACAGATCAAGCAATTGAAAACATGATGATGAACTATTCCTAAGGTACACCCACTTATTAAGTTCCCCAGCAGAGTCGCCAGTTCTGTGATCGGTGGGAATAAAACTGACTGTTTTTAGCTGGTTTCGAGAAATGTCGCGGTAAGCAAGAGTCGCCACTGTCTTTTATGTTCTCCAACATGGAAAGGACAAAAGCACATCAAAATTCCTTTTTCGAGAATGTTTCTCGGTTCGGGAGGTAGATTTATAGAAAGGGAAGGTGTTAGCACCCTTTCTATCCGTGGTTATCCACGGGCTCTTAGGTACTTGCTCTTATGTTTTCAAAATTTGTTTGCTTTTCAAGTGTGTGTGGGTTTTGAAAAAAGTTCGTTTGAAAAACTTCTAAGTAACTCTTGTATCAGTCCTCAAGAGTGTATGAAGTGTTTTGTTTGAAAACTTTTTGAAAGTGTGGGGTGTGAAAAGTATTTTTGTTTGTTTTGAGAAGAGCAAGTACCCATGAGAATCTACCTAATCTAAGGAATTAGGCTGTGTAAGAGTCCTTTAGATAGTGATATCCCACCATTAAGAGGTAGGTAGCACCACCGTTGGAGGTGTTCGGGTCAATTCGATTATAGGGACAATATGGTCACCGAAGCAATAGTAGAACACCTTAGAAGTAACCCTAATGTCTTAGATCCTTTGTATCTGAGGCAACCGTTTTGAGGCAACTGGATCTTTAGACAAAGGGCGACCTCTAAGACACCCTATACTTGATGACCACGTTCGAGGCAACCAGTGAGGCGTACCCTAGGAAGTGGCATGTGCTTTGTGTTTTGTTTTTCAGTTAAGGTTATCTTGTATGTTATTTGTGAGCTACAGATTAATTTTATTTACATACATTCTTTCATGCATTTAAGTGTTAGGGGTGCGGAAAGTAAATTTCAGAAATGTAAATTTTAACTATTACAAGGCGCGGGTCTATACATCGCCAAAAAAAAACAAAGACTCGTTTTGTAAAATAAAGTGCGAGAAATTTAAATAAAGCGGTAAAATTCCTAATTAACTATTACATAGCTGGAGACAGTTACATAAATAATCAAAATAAAATAAATGCGCGCGAAAGAATTAAATCGGGAACGTCCTAAGGGTTTTGACCCTTTTAAGAAAAGAATTGAATTTTTTTGTCCTTTTTTGTGATTAAATGAAATTAAAACTAATGATTAAACTAATTAATTAATTTATTAAAAGAAAAAAATGTTTTTTTGTGTTTTTATGTTTTTAATGAAAATAAAATAAAGGAATTAAAATTAAAAGTTAATAAAAACCTAATTCTAAATTTATTTTAATTATTAAGAAAAAAGGTTAAAGTTGCCTAATTAAAATTAATTCAATTTATTAGTATTTATTTACAAAAATAAAATGAAATTAATGATAATAATAATATTAGTTCTTTTTTTTTTATGAAAAAAAGTTAGTTATGTTAATAGTTAATAAAAGGGAAAAAATAAAATAAGACAAACAAAATATAAAAATGACAAAATAAAAATTGCAAACCCAAGGGGGGTTTTGGGCCAGATTGGGGTGTTTTGATTGGAATCTGAAGCCCATCAATAAGCCAGCTTTGTTTGACTTTGGAGATTGCCTGCGCCTGTGTTGACCTGAGAACATGATGCTCCTTCCCTTGTGGCCATTGGATTTGCACTTGGAGACACTTGGCGCTTTGGATTTGTGAGGCGCATGATAAGCCTTCTTTGAAGCCTGCACACAAGTATGTAAGAAAAAATAATATGAGATTTTGAGGGGACCTGGGAAAACTTACAGCGCGGTATGATGGACCCTAGGACGTGGCAAGGGTTGCTTTAGCTTCAGAGTATGGCAAAGAAGAGAGTCACGTTCTCCTTTTGGCCTGAAAAATACTTGCAACACTCCTTTTGATCTCACACTTTTTTTTGACACTTTTTGGATTTTGCTCTGGCCGTTTGTGCACACTCTAGGTTGTGAATGAGGCTTGCAAGGCTTGTATATATAGTAATGAGTGAGAATAAGTCACATTTAGGAGCCTTTAACCCTTGCAATCAAGTCTTGAGATTTCCTATTTATCACCATTAAAGCATTTTCAAAGCTTGTTCAAAATTTGAATTTTCATGCCTAATTCAGCTTGGCACGAATTTGGTATGTGAAATATGCTTCATCAAGGTTATTCAAACCACAAGATATCCCTTAATTAATTTTTTTGATTTTTATTTGAATTATTATGAATTAAAATGAATTAAATCCATAAAAATTAAATAAAAATGGAAAAATAATTATTTGGTCTTGAAATTGATCATGGGACACGTGGGTGGCATGACAAGGATGAATCAAGTGGAAAAAGTGGGCCCTTTTGTCAAAAATTGAAGTTTCAAGGATAGTTGACTTTGGCCATTTCACAAAAATTTCTCAACTTCTCCAATGCATATCTTGCTCAATTTTGATCATATGAACATGTTCTTGGACATTTTGGAAAGGTCTTGAAGTCCTCTAACCAATTCCTTTGGTCCCATGTCATTTGAATTTACAAATCTCAAGTTATGGTCTTTGACTTAAAATGCCTTTTTGTTGACTTTTGAAAATGACCTATAATGTTGAAATTGATAACTTTTTGTGAGAGCATTTCTTGTATTTGGAATGTGAAGATGAGTTGTAGGAAATGTCATCCCCTTCAAAATGAGCATTGTATGTGATTTTTCTTATGAACCATGAAAAAGTTATGCCTTGGTCAAGTTACAGTTGACTTTTCAGCTGTCCAAAAATAGAATCTTTTGCATCTTGATGATTTTTGAGCCATTCTTGTGAAATCATGGTCAAGGTTTGACCAAATGATGATTGTGGCTTCAAAATAAGATGTTGACCAAAATTTTTGAATTTTGACTGCCAAATGACCATTTTGCCCCTGCAGTTGATTGTGAAGCAATTAGGGTTTTTGACTGTGCAACTTGACCTTGTGAGCCTTGAAACTTGACATGTAGGTGTTTGACAATGTGTATATGCCTATGGGACTTGATTGAGCCCTTGAAAACCTCAACTTCTTTGCAAGAACCAAAGCCCTAATTTGACTGGCTTAGGAGGGTGGTTGACTGTGCAACCCTTGAGAAGACTTGAGCAAATTGAGATGATGCTTGTCAAAACTTTGAAGAATATGGGAGGGAAAATTTTGGGGTACAACACTTGTTGAAAGTCGGTGTATTCTCGGGTTATAATGAAGACTGCCATCTTTGCTTATCCTCGCCAACTGATTGCCTTTTGTTGAAAACAGGCATTTAACGCTTGATAGACAACCAAGAGATTCTGTTTGAAAGTACTCATGTTTCACCTGTTCCTGTTGAAGACATTTCAATTATAACCATCTCCGCCAATTCTTCCAGGGTCCCCAAAAGACCCGTTAGGATTACATCGGTTCCAAAAACTACTCCTCTTATAATCACAATGCTCGGGCTAGTCCCGTATGAATCAGACAAAACGGTGCCGTGGAATTACGGTGGAGACATCTACTACCATGGTATCAAACAAGATGGGCTGGCCGTCGAAGAGATGAGCTCCGAAAAAGAAGACTCCGACATTAGCAATATTTCTGGAACCAGTAAGATTACTCGTAGCGGTAGAATCTTCTCTCCAGAGATTGCCCCCCTAAAGGAAATTTTTGGACCCGTGGCTGCTCCAAAGGTTACCTCCGTACCAATAATCATATTTGCAAGTGCTCCTATTGACAAAGCTGACACAACTCCTGCTGCTGAAACTCGAGGAAAAAGTATTCAAGAAGAGCCTGTCCAGATGAAGGCTCAACCACTGGCTATCCCCGAAACCTCTAAGAAGGAAATGAAGGAGATCCTGAGAATAATAAAGAAGAGTGACTACGACGTGGTTGAAAAGTTGGGGCAAAATCTCCATGCTGGCATTGTTGCTGTGCTCAGAGGCACATGCGAAAGCCCTAGTGAAGTTCCTAAAGACAGCCCATGTGCCTCAAGAGACATCGAATGACCAATTTCAAGATTGTGTGGCCAACTTGACAGTGGATAACGACCTAGGCTTCTCGGATGCTGATCTGACACCAAGGGGAAGAAAGCACAACGAGGCATTGCATGTCTCTGTGGAATGTAGAGGAACAACTCTGGCCCATGTCTTGGTGGACACTGGCTCATCTTTGAATGTTTTACCGAAGAAAGCTCTCGACAGATTAAACTGCGAAGGACTGACGTTGAAACCCAGTAACATAGTCATGAGAGCATTTGATGGCTCCAAGAGGATGGTGCACGAGGAGGTGGTTATCTTCATAAAAGTTGGGACTCAAACTTTCAACTCAACCTTCTATGTAATGGACATTCGCCCCTCTTACTCCTGTCTGTTAGGACGACCGTGGATGCATAATGTCGGTGTTGTCACCTCTACACTGCACCAGATGTTAAAATATCCGATCCAGGGAAAGATTATCACTTTACACGAAGAGGAAGAGTATATGATTAGCCACCTCAATTCCTTCCGGTATATGGAATTGGACGGCGAGTTCATTGAAACTCCTTTTCAACATTTCGAAGAGGTTCCTAAAGAGGTAGTATTGACCAAGACTCCGAGCCGGATTCCCAAGATCAGAAGACCTCCACTCCGGATGTCATCTCTGAAGGACGCCAAAGTAGTAGTACAGGAGGGAGGATTCACCATCTGGGGGCAACTTCTGGATATTCCGTATAAATCTGACAAGTTTGGCTTAGGGTTCACTTCAAGTGCTCGGAAGGTTGTGTGTCGTGCCCGTGCTGGAGGGCCACCCTTGAGGATTAGCAACCGAGAGGTCAATACAGTGGAAGATAGTGAAGAGGATTGCAGCTTGGAGGATTGGATCTTTCCTACTGTCAACGGAGGACTTCGCAATTAGGAGGCCAGAGACTTTGTCCCAATAACTTTCATCCCTCAGTAATTTATCTTTACATTTCTGTTGGACTTGTAATATTCACAAGCAAATTCGCACATTTAAAACCTTGTGTCTTTCCCGAGGCACAATGGTCCATTTGTAAGGGTTTTTATTTCATCTTCATATGACATTCAATGAATCATGGACGTTTTTCACATACAAACTTTTATGCTCATTGTCTTTCTTTTACATTTTTATTGTTTAAAGATGGCTATACCCTTACACACACCCACACTCACAAATGCAGGTACCCCTCCATTCCGAATATCATGGGTAACGATACTGCTATGGCCTTTTGTGACTCCGAAGATCTAATCTACCAAGCCAAAGACGAAGGTGAGGAAGATTGTGAAGTACCAGGGGAACTGACCAGACTACTACAACAAGAGGAAAGAGCCATTCAGCCTCACGAGGAACCTATGGATACAATTAATCTTGGTACCGAGGAGGATAAAAAAGAGATCAAAGTGGGCGCCAATCTAGAGCCCAGTGCCAAGGAGCGTCTGATTCAGCTGTTGCATGATTATGTTGAGATCTTTGCCTGGTCATATGAATACATGCCGGGACTCGATACAGACATGGTGGTACATCGTCTGCCAACAAAAGAAGAATGTCCACCAGTAAAACAAAAAGTCTGCCGCATGAGAACTGACATGTCAGAGAAGATCAAAGCGGAAGTCATGAAACAATTCAATGCTGGATTCTTGGCTATCACTTCCTATCCTCAATGGGTAGCCAACATTGTTCCCGTGCCTAAAAAAGACGACAAAGTACGATTGTGTGTGGACTATAGAGATTTTAATAGGGCCAACCCTAAAGATGATTTTCCACCCCCCACATTGATATCCTGGTTGACAATACGGCCCAACATAAAGTGTTTTCCTTCATGGATGGATTCTCAGGTTACAACCAAATCAAAATGGCACCCGAGGACATGGAGAAAACAACATTTGTCACACAGTGGGGCACATTCTGCTACAAAGTGATGCCATTTGGACTGAAGAATGCTGGGGAAACCTATCAGCGCGCCATGGTAGCTTTGTTTCATGACATGATACATCATGAAATAGAGGTCTACATAGATGATATGATAGCCCAATCACAAACAGAAGAAGAGCACCTTGATCACTTGTAAAAGTTGTTTGAGAGGTTGAAGAAGTATAAACTAAGGTTGAATCCAAACAAGTGCACATTCAGAGTACGATCCGGTAAACTCCTAGGCTTTGTCATCAGTAACAAAGGTATTAAGGTCGATCCTGCCAAGGTTAAAGTAATACAAGAAATGCCTGCTCCTCGTATTGAGAAGGAAGTCAGAGGATTCTTGGGATGCTTGAACTATATCGCCAAATTCATTTCTCACCTAACAGCTACTTGTGAGCCAATCTTCAAACTATTGAAGAAAGATCAAGTAGTCAGATGGAATGGTGAATGCCAGGTTGATTTTGACAAGATCAAAGAGTACTTACAAGAGCCTCTTGTTTTAATGCCACCAGTCGAGGGAAGACCACTGATCATGTATCTGACTGTTTTAGAGAACTCAATGGGGTGTGTATTGGGGCAGCATGACGAGTCTGGCCGAAAAGAGTATGCTATTTACTACCTGAGCAAAAAGTTTACCGACTGTGAAACCAAATATTCACTGCTCGAGAAAACTTACTACGCTCTGGCATGGGCTGCTCGCCGGCTAAGACAGTATATGCTGACTCATACTACTTTGTTGATATCTAAGATGGATCCGATAAAATACATCTTCGAAAAGCCTGCTCTGTCTGGGAGGATAGCTAGATGGCAGATGATCCTAATAGAATTTGACATACAATATACTACCCAGAAAGCTATAAAGGGCAGTGTATTGGCTGATCACCTTGCTCACCAAGCTGTAGAAGACTATCAGTCCATGAAGTTTGAATTTACGGATGAAGACATCATGACATTAGACAACTGTGAAGAAATCAGGCCATATGACAGACCTGAACAAGGATCCTGATGGACCCTGTTCTTTGATGAGGCATCCAATGCACTTGGTAATGGTATCGGCGTTGTACTCATATCTCCGGAAGGGTGTCATACTCCTTTTACTGCCAGACTTTGCTTCAACTGTACGAACAACATGGCGGAATACGAAGCATGCATCTTTGGTCTTAAGGCTGCCATAGATTTGGGAATCAAGTCTTTAGATGTGTTTGGAGATCCAGCTTTGGTCATCAGTCAGATCAAAGGGGAATGGGACACCAAACACCCAAATCTTATCCCTTACAAAGAACATGTTTTGACATTGCTACCACGTTTTGAAAAGATTACCTTCGAGCATTTCCCGCGAGAAGAAAATCAGCTAGCAGACGCTTTAGCCACAATGTCATCTATGTTTAAACTTAATTGGGATAACGAGGCTCCCCAGATCACCATCGAACGAATGGATGAACTAGCACACTGTCACGAGATTAATACATAAGAGGTAGTGGACCAGCTGTGGTTTCATGAAGTCAGGAGGTATCTCGAGGCTCAAGAATATCCAGAAGGAGCTTCGATCAATGATAAAAAGTTCTTAAGGAGATTCTCTGCTAAGTTCTTCCTGAGTAATGGCATCCTGTACAAACGCAATCATGACTCCATTCTGCTCCGGTGTGTGGTTAAGATTGAAGCGGAAAAGATTATGACTGAATTACACGAAGGTACTTTTGGCACTCACTCCAGTGGGCATACGATGGCAAAGAAAATCCTAAGGGCAGACTATTATTGGTCTACAATGGAAGCAGATTTCTATCAACACTCTCGGACCTGTCATAAGTGTCAAATTTATGCTGACAAGGTGCACGTACCTCCGGTTCCTCTGAATGTCTTGACGGCTCCTTGGCCCTTTTCTATGTGGGGAATTGATATGATTGGGGAGATCAAGCCTACAGCCTCCAATGGACACCACTTCATCCTAGTGGCCATTGACTATTTTACCAAGTGGTTCGAAGGGGCTTCCTTTGCTTCCGTTACTAAGAATGTTGTTGCCCGCTTTATCAAGCGAAATCTCATTTGCCGGTACGGTATCCAGGAAAGGATCATCACTGACAATGGTACAAATCTTAACAACACTATGATCACCGCCTTGTGTGAGCAATTCAAAATTTAGCATCACAATTCTTCTCCCTATCGGCCAAAGATGAATGGTGTTGTTGAAGCTGCAAATAAAAACATTAAAAATATCATACAAAAGATGACAGTCACGTAAAAAGACTGGCATGAGATGTTACCATTCGCTCTCCACGGGTACCGCACCATGGCTCGCATATCAACTGGGGAAACACCCTATTCTTTGGTATATGGCATGGAAGTTGTTTTGCCAATTGAGCTCCAAATCCCCTCTCTGAGGATTATGAAGGATGCAGGTTTGAATGAAGACGATTGGATCCAGACTTGACTTGATCAACTGAACTTAATTGATGAAAAGAGACTTACTGCTGTCTGCCATGGTCAAATGTATCAAAAACGGATGATCAAGGCTTTTAACAAGAAAGTCAGGCGTCAAATATATCAAGTTGGGGATCTAGTGATCAAACGTATCATTTTGCCACAAAGTGATCCCAAGGGCAAATGGACTCCTATCTATGAAGGACCATTTGTAATCAAAAGCATATTCTATGGTGGGGCAATGATCTTGACCACCATGGACGGAGACGACCTGCCACACCCTACGAACGCGGACATAGTCAAAAGATACTATGCATAAGAGACCCGCTAGGTTAACATACCTAGGCAAAAAAGGGCATCCCGGCGAACCAAAAAAGTTAGGGCAAAAATTAGGGATAAAATAAAAAGATTTGTACACCCGGCAAGTTGAAAACCCGAAAGGGAGACTTGGGCAAAAAAGGGTTTCCCGGTGGACTGAAAACCCGAAAGGGCGGTCCAGGCAAAAGTTAAGGAATTAAAGCGTATGACTATGTCCCGTCAGATCACTTTACGGACAACCTTTGACTTACACTGACAAAATCAGAGTTTCTGATCAATTCAATCATCTTCGGACGAAGCAACAAATAGACAAGATATTTGGAGATATGAAGGCTATAACAGAATGGGAACCCCATGCGATTATTACACATAGCTATCTTTCTTTGTATAAATTCTTCTTGTTTTATGGCACCATTCTCTTACTAGAATGTTTGTCCCCTTTGTACAAAATACTTCTTCAAAGTCAATACAAAGATATCTCTTTAAAAGTACAGAAAACTATTTGTCTTTTTCTTTACGATTGTGTTTTGTTTGCAAAAACGTCCAATGATTCATTGATGAACATATGCATTTGAATATAATTACTGTTTACAAATAAACAAAATGAGAAAGACAATAACTCATAGGTGGAAAGAATAGGAAAATGTCTCTAGGCTATTATCCAGGAAGTCCCCACAGTACGTCATTTGAATCCCCAGCAGAACTAAACTTCAAATTATTAATTCCCAGTAGAAATCGTCAAATTTCTCAATATTCCCCGAGCAAATATTACAAGCAGTACACGACATTGCCCTCACAATAGAATTTACTTCTCTCGAACAAGAGTTCGTCAATACTTTAACTCCAAGACATGAAAGTTCAACATATACTCAGCAGATTGCAAGGATTTATTTTCCTCAATCAAACAACAATACAACAAATTAGCTTACATGCGCATACATTGCATATATATATATCATAAACATTGATGAAGCAAATACATCGCATCCTACATTTCATGCAATATAACTTTGTGTTTCAACTAACATTTTACCCTTTTCATGATAAGATTAACAGCTACCATTAACAATATGCAATCAGATACAGTTCAGATACGCTCCAAACACGGATGCTATCCTGATACTCATTCAGATTCAACATGATACATTTCAACTTTCAGATATAGTACGGATACGCTCTAGACACGGACACCATTCTAATACTCATTCAGTTTCAGTCCCCAGATACAGTACGAATACGCTCCAAACACGGATGCCATTCTGATACTTAGTCAAAATCAACTTTCAGATACAGTTCAGATACGCTCCAGACACGGATGCCATTCTGTTACTCATTCAGATTCAACCTTTTGATACAGTACAAATACGCTCCAGACGCGGATGCCATTCTGATACTCATTCAAATTCAGACTTCAGATACAGTACAGATACGCTCCAAACACGGACACCATTCTCTTACTCATTCAGATTCAACCTTTCAGATACAATATAGTTCAGATACGCTCCAAACACGGATGCTATCCTGATACTCATTAAGTTTCAACCTTCAAATACAGCCCAGATACACTTCAGACATGGACGCAATTCTGATACTCATTCTTTCAGCTTACAAATTACAATTCAACAAGCACTCTTGGATGGCATCTGCAAGACCATCTCCAACAAGATTATATCACCTCTCCAAATGACATCTTTAAGCCCATTCCTCCTATCATCGTATCGCCTAGTGCAAATTTCTGGGCACTCTAGTGTCCAATCGTCTTCCACCTTCGAGTCACGAATGGCAAAACTCGCCAATCTGAACAGGGGCAGTTGTTGTACCCCAAAATTTGCCCTCTCATTTATCAAGACTTTTATCACAAGATCTCTTTGACTCAAGACTAGATTAGGGTTTGGTTAGCTCAGGACATCTCATCTCACATTGATGACCCAAAATTAGGGTTTTGACTGGGAAAGGGCAATTTTTGATTTTTGACCTAGAAAATGATCAATTGGTTTAAGGCATGATCTCAAGAGTCCAATTGCATCATTTTACCTAATAACATGGTTCAAAACATTGCAAGTCCATTGGATTGACAGATGAATTTTGCAATCAACTGATCAAAAGTCAACTGTATACTAAAAAGTCAAACTTTGACTCTTTGGTCAAATTCAAGTGTAAAAGATCATAATATGAAACTTATTCATCAAGAAATCAAAAAGTCAAATTTTCTAAACTTACAAATTTTTCTTAGTGTTGGAATTTCATGTTTTTCATACACTTTGAGCAAAATTCTCACCATGATGCAAGAGGATTCAAGAGAAACTTCCAACATGAAAGTTGTAGATCTCCATGATATCTACAACATTTCTTTACACAACTTCTGCTAAATATGCATGGATATCAAGTTATAAAGTCATGAAGTCATGACATTTTCATTTAACACTTAGAGAAATTTTTCAACAGATTTTGTGCAGGATTTTATCCCAACTTCTTGGCATTTGTTTCACATAGTTCCAAGATGATTTTGTCAAAATGGCCAACATGAAAGTTATAGAGGGTGTTTCAAGCTTTCCAAAACATCCAAGATCATGAACTTATCATACTTGAGCTAGGATATTCAAGGGCATGAAGTTGGGCATCCACCCTTGATTTGCAAGTCATTCTATTGAAGAACACACAACAAAACCATTATGCTATGGTGCATAATCTTACTTTGCAGGCCTTGTGACTTGCAAATATCTAATTTTTACACAAGAGCTTGAGCTATTATATAAGTGTTTAAGCCATTGTCCAAAGGATCTTTCCATTTATGGCATAAAGGCACCATTGCTATTCTTGAAAAGCAAGCTTTTTGTACAAAACTTGTCTTGAGCCCATACTTTGTTTGTTTCTGATTTTAATCCACCATAAAACATGGAAATCAACCACTCTAAACCAGCAACTTTGGTACTTCACCTTAGGACCACAGAGTACTTGACATAGTTTGATACTTACATCCCAACCAAACCATAACATGTTGTATTGTAAAATATTCAGCCTTTGTTCACAAGTCCTTTGCCTATAAATAGAAGAAGCATTTGCAAGAAAAAGAGGTTAGAAAAAATAGAGAGAAGGGATAGAAAAATAGGAGGGGAAACTAACACTCAAAATCATTGTTGCTGTCAAAAACCAGATTTGTACACAAAACCTCCATTTTTGAGCTTTGAAGTCCAAATCTTTGAATCTCATACCTTGCAAGTTTTCTCCAAACAAACCATCCAAACACTTCATATACACCATATAGAAGTTGTTCAAACATAAGAATAACTTCTGTAACATCACTATCACCATCTTCAAAACTCAAAAGCATACATTGCAACTTGACTCGGTTGGAGCGGTTCAACCATTTTCAGCATAAAACGAAGGTTAGAGCTACTTCAAGAAGGTTCAAAGAAGCTCGACCAATCACCACTTTGCACCCAAAAACATCCGTACGTGTCCTAAAGCTTCCACTTAGAGAGGTAAACTTTCTCAAACTGTGATCTTATTGTTCATACATCATTTTCTTTTGCCCTCAAAAGATATAACAAGACAGATCAAAGAGAAAAAAATAACAAAAAACCAGAGCAGAGGTTAACACGGGTGCCCGTGTCACATGATACGACCTGTGTCAGCTTATTTGGGTTGAAAAACATAGTAAAATGCAGGGACAGAGGCTGACACGGGTGCCCGTGTCAAATGACACGACCCGTGTTAAACGACACGACCCGTGTCAATGTTACTGATGCGTACATGAGCAAAAAAGGATGAACAGGGGCTGACACGGGCGCCCGTGTCAGGTGATGATCGGGACTTTATGAGTCTATTGGGATACTAACTGCAAGTATACAGTTTAGTCGTTCTAGTTTTAATTGATTATCGAATCCACAGAGACTGAGGATCAATCGCATACGATCTAATGCTACAATTTGTTTAACTAAGCGATGAATATTTTATTTTAGGGGGGAAATAGTTTAATTAAAAATGATAATAATAGCTATACCGGTATGTGATAGTCGGACTTCGGGAATTCGGTGAATCGCTTGGCCTATAAAGTATTTCGGTAAAAACTAATTGTTTAAAAACCTGATACATACACTCTCGTGTTCATGAAATAAGTCATGCTACTAAACCTAGTGGATGCACTTTAAATTTAATAACACTTTTTGAAAACAATTTGAGTTTAATTAATTTATTAAAACACTCTCATGTATTTAAAAATTAATGTTTCGTTACCACTATCTGGGTTGAACCCCAGCTCTCGCATGCAGGTTCTTGCCTTAATTAATTTCCCACTCTCGTGGCAAAATCGTGTTAATTATCCTCTCACTCTCGTGACAAGGGTAGTTAAATTAAACATGGAAATTGGAAACCAGAAATTGTTTTATAAATGTTTTTGGCCAAGGTATCACTGAATTCTTTCGATTCTTAAGAGTCACATACCGGTACAAATAATTTAGCCGGACATAATATATTTAATAACTATGCAATTCAAAATATAATCCATAAAAATAATTGGCATAATACAAGAATGAATAAATATTAATTGCATAAAATAAAAAAACCTGGAAATAAGATTGCTATGGTAATCTTGGATGTTACAATATTCCTTGCAGCTTGATTGAAGTAAATAAATTGTGTTAATTCTTGAATGAAGAATTAACACTCTAAAACTAATGCTGGAAAATAGTGCTGGAAGTAGAAATTACAGTACGTAGAAAATGCTCAAAAACAAGGAAATAGAAATAATTGCAAAAGTAGTAATTTTGTTCTGGGAGAATTCCTTCGACCCTTTTCCCTTTGCACTACCACACATATATATAGGAGAAAATATAGCAGTTGAAAGAATCTTGAGAAAAGGCTTGAGTGGAGGAAATATAGGGTGCATGGTTACTGAGTGGAGAGAAAATAGGAGAACACTTCTGCCCTCACGTTGCCCACGTCTCCACCAATTCACAACGTTCATCTTTACGCGCGTGACGGTCGTCACAGGTGGGTGACGGTCGTAATGCGCTTAAATAGCGCATTACGCTCGTCAGTGATGTGTGACGAGCGTTGTTTCAAGTTGGGGGGTCATTACGGTCGTCACAAGGTGTGACGGTCGTCACTGCTCCAAAATCTCCAAACTTTGCAGATTTGGTTCTTTTCTCTTTGTTTATTGTCTAGCCTCCTTTATGTAGTCCTTTTTCATTGGTTTGAGTTGACAAATGTTGTACCTGTGAAAAGACATAAAAACTCGGAATAATCGGGAGTTAGACGATTCAATGTATTATAAATTTAGTAAAAAGCGTAGTAATTATATGATACGATTTCTCGTTATCAAATTCCCCCATACTTAAACCCTTGCTTGTCCTCAAGCAAATATTCATTCGAAAGGTCGGACAAGTTTTGTCAAGCGCATATGCATGACATACCTTGGATTTTTAAAGCAATTTCAGGAAATCCTCGTCGGTTCGGACAATACTTGAGTGAAACACTAAAGATACGCTAATGACACAAGCAATAAGCTTAGTCGTAGGCTTCCATTTCGAACGAGCTATCCAACAGTTCCATTATAATTCTGCCCAGAGTTCCTCGTATCTATTTCACCCGGTTTCGTTCTGGCGCAATCATATTAAGCCCTTTGTCTTAGCATGCACGTAGTGGAGTAACCGGTTAGTGACTTTGATCCTTTTAGCACGGTGTGATCGGTGGAAATAAAACTGACTGTTTTTTAATGCTGGTTCACGAAATGTCGCGGTAAGCAAGAGTCGCCACCGTCTTTTATTTTCTCCAACAAGGAAAGGACAAAAGCACAACAAAATTCCTTTTCGAGATGTTTCTCGGGTTCGGGAGGTAGATTATAGAAAGGGAAGGTGTTAGCACCCTTTCTATCTGTGGTTATCCACAGGCTCTTAGGTACTTGCTCACTATGTTTTCAAAAAGTTTTGCTTTTCTTGTGTTTGTGGGTTTTGAAAAAGTTTAGTTTGAAAACTTCGATTTAACTCTTGTATCTGTCCTCAAGAGTGTATGAAGTGTTTGTTTGAAAACTTTTGTTTGACAAAGTGTAGGTGCGAAAAGTATTTTTGTTTTGCAAGAGCAAGTATCTAAGAACCTCTACCTACTCAAAAGAAATTAAGCTGTGTAAATGTCCTTTAGACAGTACTATCCTACTATTGAGAAGTAGGTAGCACCGTCGTTGGAGTTTTCGGGTCAATTCAATTATAGGGACATGTGGTCACCAAAGCAATAGTAGGACGCCTTAGCGGTAACCCTAATGTCTTAGATCGTTTTTATCCGAGGCAACCGTTTCGAGGCAACTTGATCTTTAGACAGGAGGGCGACCTCTAAAACACCCTATACTCAATGACCACGTCGAGGCAACCAAGTGAGGCGTACCCTAGGAGTGGCATGTGCGAGTGTGTCAGGATTCAGTTAAGTTATCTTTGCACATTTTATGGTGAGCTACAGGTTGATTTTAATTTCAGAGATAAGTCTTATCATGGATAGCCTAATTAACATACATCTAGCAGTTAAATGTTACGGAAAATAAATCTACGCTATTACAAAGCGTCGGGTATTTACATCGCCAAAAGCAAACCCTTGAAAAAGTAAATTATGGAAATTAAATGAAAGCGATAAAAAGTCCTAATTAAAGCTATTACATCCTCAGAGTAATTACATAATAATGGATCAAAAATTAATAAAACAAACATACGTGCGAGCAAAAATTGAATTGGAATGTTTTAGGGTTTTGACCCTTTTTTGAGAAAGAAAGAGATTGTTTGCATCATTTAATTAAACCTAAAACTAATTAATTAATTAAAAGAAATATTTTTGGTTTTTTAATGTCTCAAGGAAATAAAAAGAAAAGGATTAAAATTGTCAAGAAACCTAATTCTATGTTGATTTTAAATTATTGCAAAAAGGTTAGAATTATCCTAATTAAACTAAATTAGTTAAATATATTTATTTACAAAAATAATAAAGGGTGAATTTAATTTTAATGAATAATAATAAAAAATATTACATTTTTAGTTTTCTGATTTTATTATGAAAAAAATTAATTGGGTTAATTAAATAATAATAATAATAATAATTAATAGTAAAATAATTAAATAAATAAATATAAAGGAAGAAAAGAAGAAAAAAAAGAGTAAAACCCAAGGGGTGATGGGCCAGCTGTGGAGGTGTGTTTGGAAATTCTCGGGCCCAACAATACTCAAGCTTGTTTGACTTTGCTGATTCTCCATGGCGCATGTTGACTGGGAGTATGATGGTCTTCCACTCAGGACCATTAGATTGGAATTTGAAGCCATCTGGCGCGCTGGGATGTGAGGTATATGATGGACATATCCTGGAAAGCTGCATGTGAACATGTACAAGAAAATAATAACAAGAATTTTGGGGGACCTGGGATTCGAACCCAGGTCCCAAAGATCATATACTAGCGCGCTTGCCACTCAGCCAGGTCATTCCAATTGTTATTAAAATAAAACGCAATAATTATATAAAAAAATAAACAAACATGCTGAAATCAAAACAAAACGCGCGCTGATTCAAATGGTCCAACCATATGTGAACACCTCATCATCTTCTTCGTTGTACCTGTAAAAACAATATTAGATAGCGGGGGTTTTTAACCCCCACAATATGCTGCGAGGAAAAATAGAGATTAGAGCTACATCAAGCATAAATATTTCGCGATAGGGGGGTTAGGTTCGTCTGGGTCTCATGATCTCAACCATATGCCTTAGGAGTCCTAATTTTTCCTGGTTCATAAAGCCCCAATTTCAAAACTTAAGAACCCTAGAAATCGTTCATGGCATCTTGTGATTTAGTGCATTATAATTCAATTAAATGATACCATTAGCTTCGTATGGTCCCTAGCAACACAAATCAACCACAAAAACATGTCAAATATGCATGAATCAAGATATACGATTATGAATAGGAATTGCAAACCGTGGTTCTGTAGATGATGATTCTTTGAGCTTTGAAACTGGAATTTGATTGTAAATCGTGCCTAAGACCTCCTGCAATGTGTTAGAATCAACAAAAGTCCTTAAATCGCCCTAGAATGCCAAAGTCAGTTTTCAATTTTCTTGGAAATTTCTTGAATTGGCTATGGTAGTTTCTGCAGCTTTTTCACGTCCATGAGATTAGGATTTGCTTGCATATATATAGAGGAAATGAATTAGGTCAAAAACTTGAGCAAGAATCCATTGCAATGATGATTAGATCTTTGATTGAAAATCAAATCTTTTTGATTTTTCATGATTGGAAAATGTTGCCAAACTTGGAGATTTTGTATCTTTGACTTGGTGCTCGAAATTGCCAGCATATATTGACCATATTTGCTTCACAAAAAGATTTAAAAACCAAATCTTGTATTTTCCTACAATTTAAATTAATTAAATGAATTAATATCAATTAAAAATCCAATTAATTAATAAAAATAAGAAAATAAATTCCATTAAGCTTGATGGGTCGTTCATAAGTCATGGATGAAGTTTCAAGAAGAGATTTGAGGCCCATTAGCAAAAATAAGGTGTTTTGAGCAAAGTTGACTTTTGCAAATTCATAAAAATTTCCCAACTTCTCCAATGCACATCTTGCTCGATTTTGATCATATGAACATGTTCTTGGACATTTTGGAAAGGTATTGAAGTCCTCTAACCAATGCCTTTGGTTCCATGTCATTTGGATTTACCAATCTCAATTTATGGCCTTTGACTCAAAGTGCATTTTTGTTGACTTTTGAATTTGACCTATAATGTAGAAATTGATAACTTCTTGTGAGAGCATTTCTTGGACTTGGAGTGTGAAGATGTATTGTAGGAAATTGAATCCCCTTCAAAATGAGCATTGGATGAGATTTTTCTGATGAACCATGAAAAAGTTATGCCCTGGTCAAGATACATTTGACTTTTCTACTGTCCAAAAATAGTAACTTTTTGCATCTTGATGATTTTTGAGCCATCCTTGTGGAATCATGATCAAGAATTGATCAAATGATTATTGTGAACTCAAAATAAGATGTTAACCAAAAATTCTGACTTTTGACTGCAAAATGACCATTTTGCCCTCGCAGTTGATTGTGGATCAAATGGAGCTTTTGATTGTGCAAATTGGCCCTGTGAGTCTTGAAACTTGGCATGTAGGTGCTTGAGAATGCATATATGCCTATGAGACTTGATTGAGACATTGAAAACCTCCAATTCCTTGAAAGAACCAAAACCCTAATTTCAGCTGGCTTAGGAGGTATTTGGACTGTGCAATCCTTGAGCAATCTTGAGCAATTTAAGAATTATTCTTGTCAAATCTTGAGGAATATGGGAGGGCAAATTTTGGGGTACAACAGTTGCCCCTGTTCAATCTTCTTAAACCTGAGGATGTAGATTGGCTTGCGTGTCTTTCGTGATCCGAAGGTGGAAGATGATTGAACACTAAAGTGCCCCGAAATTTGCACTCGCATGGCGTAGTATCAGCAATGTGATGTCAGGAATGGGCTTACAGATGCCATTTGGAGAGATGATGGATAGGAGGATGGGATTATAGATGCCATCTGGAGATTGTGACAGAATCTTGTCGGGAATGGGCTTATAGATGCCATTTGGAGATGTTCGTTGAATTGTAACTTGGTAGGTTGGAAGAAAGAACCTGTGTAGGGTTGCCTGATGACGAGTCCGTGTAAAACTGCATCTTGAAAGAGAAGGAACCGGTGTAGGGTGGCTTCATGATGGTCAAATAGATAGTTTTCCTGTCTGGTTTCAGGTATTAATCTACAATCCGTCGTCCACAGATTTTTCCTGGCTTGTTACAGGTATTCATTTGGAACTTGAAAAAGGTTGGCCGATGAGATAGTTGTCCTGGCTGGTTTCAGGTATTAATCTCTCACCTGAGAAAGAAAGATGATTTCCTGGCCTGTTACAGGTGTTAATCTTCAATCTCTTCATATAGGTGGCTTTCCTGTATGGTTTCAGGTGTTAACCTATGATCAGTCGTCCACAGATATTTCCTGGCTAGTTACATGTGTTGATTTGGAACTTAAGAGAGGTTGATCAATGAGATAGTTGTCCTGGCTGGTTTCAGGTATTAATCTCTGACCTGAGAAAGAAAGATGGTTTCCTGGCCTGTTACAGGTGTTAATCTTCAGTCTCTTCATGTAGATAACTTTCCTGGCTAGTTACAGATATAAATCTACAATCAGTTCATATAGGTGGTTTTCCTGTCCGGTTTCAGGTGTTAACCTATAATCAGTCGTCCACAGATATTTCCTGGCTAGTTACAGGTGTTGATCTGGAACTTAAGAAAGGTTGATGGTAGTCATCTTTGGATTGACCTTTTCCTGAAAAGGCAAAACATTAGTTGCATGTAATGTCATGATGTATGAAATGTATGATGTTCGTGTCGTATGAATTTTGTCATGCATGAAATGTGAAAATGAATGTATCTTCGTCTGGGAAAATAACTCCTTGACAAATGCCGAGGAGTAGAGTTGAGTTCTTCGTTTCCGCTGGGGATGATGAACGAAGATGATTGTGAGAATAAACCTGCAGGAGAAAAGAACTCCGTTGGGGAATAAACTGGTGAAGATATTTCTCTGCGGGGAATTACTCTGTGGGAAGAGATGCTTCGCTGAGATTTTAACGATAACTCCGCTGGGGGATTCCGTTGATAAGCTCTGTTGGGGATTTTGATGATGAACTCCGCTGGGGGATAGAAAGAACTTCGCTGGGGACGATCTTTCAGTTGCAATTTGCTGAGGATAACCCAGTTAGACTCTGGTGTGGATAACATCCAAATATGGCTGGGGAGAGATATTTGTACTCTGTAGAGGACAAGCTTCCAAAATCTACTGGGGAAGATGATTCAACTCTGGCGGGGAAGCTTTTTTCATACTGCGCTGGGAAATGGCTCCACTGAGGGTATCTTGTATTCCACCGGGGAACAATCTTATATTTCGTTGAGGAATATTAAGACTGCCGGGGATGCTTGCTGAGGAATATATGTATACTCTGCTAGGGAATATCAAGATCTTCTGGGGATACCCAACTTTTTCAGGACTGATGGTAGACCAACTCTGCTTGGGGGAGAGTATTGCTGACTTGCTGGGGATACTATGTCTTTTTAGGGCTGATGGGAGACCAACTCTGCTTGGGGAGAGTATTGTTGATTCTTGTCTTACTCTGCGGGGAATGAAGGTATCTTGGTCATATTCTTCAGCTGAACCTACCTTGGTACCTTAGTGGACAAAGCAACTAGATCGCTTAGACAATTCTTATTGCCCCTACTTCCAATGTCACCTGTAATTAGTCCTTTGTTTCACATGCAAATATTTGTGATCAGCAATTAATGTCAAATGCATATATAAAAAATGAACATTGGACGTTCTTTGCAAAACAAAACAGATAAAGGAAAAATAATTTGCAATTTGTCCGAAAAATGAAACTTGTATTGATTTTGAAATTTGCCTGTAAATAGGCGTTTTGTACAAGAGGCCGACGTCCTAGTAAGAGAACGCCGCTGAACAAAATAGAGTTTATACAATTTGTGAAAAGGAAACAAAACAGCTATGTGAAAAATCCCACTGGGTTCTAACTCTGCTATCGCCTTTATGTCTTCAAGTGTCTCATCACTTTGCTGCTTAGTTGAAGATGAATCTGATTGATTGGTGCCGTCTGAGCCTGATAGTCGATACCAAAGTCTGGATACAGGGTGATCCAATGAGACATAGTATTACGCTTATCCCTAACTTTTGCCTGGACCGCCCTTTCGGGTTTTCAGTCCACCGGGATACCCATTTTTGCCCAAGCCTCCTTTTCAGGTTTTCGACTTGTCGGGTGTACAAATTTTTTTATTTTCATCCCTTATTTTTGCCCGAACCCTTTTGGTTCGCCGGGAAGACCTTATTTTTGCCTAGGCCAGTCGACCTAGCAGGTCTTTAATCATGCGTAGTATCTTTTTACTATGTCTGCATTGGCGGGGTGAGGAAGGTCGTCACCATCCATGGTGGTTAGAATCATCGCTTCTCCTGAGAAGATGTTCTTAACCACAAATGGCCCTTCGTACGTAGGGGTCCACTTGCCCATGGGATCACCTTGAGGTAAGATGATGCACTTGATTACCAGGTCTCCGACTTGATACTCTTGTCGTCTGACTTTCTTGTTAAATTCCTTGATCATTCGTTTTTGGTACGTCTGACCATGACAAATAGCAGTGAGTCTCTTTTCGTCAATTAGGTTCAGTTGATCAAGCCGGGTCTGGATCCAGTTGTCTTCGTTCAAACCTGAATCCTTCATGATCCGGAGAGAGGGTATCTGAACTTCAATGGGTAGGAATGCCTCCATGCCATAGACCAAGGAATAGGGTGTTGCCCCTGTTGACGTCCGTGCTGAGGTACGGTACCCATGAAGAGTAAATGGTAACATCTCGTGCCAATCTTTGTAGGTCACTGTCATTTTCTGCACAATTTTCTTAATGTTCTTATTAGCTGCTTCTACAGCCCCATTCATCTTCGGCCGGTAAGGAGAAGAGTTGTGGTGCTGTATCTTGAATTGCTCGTAGAGCTCAGTGATCATCTTGTTATTAAGATTGGTACCATTGTCCGTAATGATCCTCTCTAGTACACCGTATCGACAGATCAGGTTATGCCAAATGAACCGTGCCATGAAATTCTTGGTTACGGTGGCAAAGGAAGCTGCTTCAACCCACTTCGTAAAGTAATCAATTGCTACCAGGATGAAGCGATTCTCGTTGGATGCAGTAGGTCTGATCTCGCCGATCATATCAATGCCCCACATTGCAAAAGGCCAAGGTTCTGTCAAGATGTTCAGAGGAACTGGAGGTATGTGCACCTTATCAGCATAGACTTGGTGTGATCGGTGGAAATAGAACTGACTATTTTGGAATGCTGGTTCGCGAAATGTCGCGGTAAGCAAGAGTCGCCACCGTCTTTTATTTTCTCCAACAAGGAAAGGACAAAAGCACAGCAAAATTCCTTTTCGAGATGTTTCTCGGTTCGGGAGGTAGAATATAGAAAGGGAAGGTCTTAGCACCCTTTCTATCCGTGGTTATCCATGGGCTCTTAGGTACTTGCTCACTATGTTTTCAAAAGATTTTTGCTTTTCTTGTGTTTGTGGGTTTTGAAAAAACTTCGTTTTGAAAACATCGCTTTAACTCTTGTATCAGTCCTCAAGAGTGTATGAAGTGTTTGTTTGAAAAAACTTTTGTTTGAAAAGTGTAGGTGCGAAAAGTATTTTTGTTTTGAAAGAGCAAGTACTTGAGAACCTCTACCTACTCAAAAGAAATTAAGCTGTGTAAATGTCCTTTAGACAGTACTATCCCACTATTGAGAAGTAGGTAGCACCATCTTTGGAGTTATTCGGGTCAATTCGATTATAGGGACATGTGGTCACCAAAGCAATAGTAGGACGCCTTAGCGATAACCCTAATGTCTTAGATCGTTTTTTATCCGAGGCAACCGTTTCGAGGCAACTTGATCTTTAGACAGGAGGGCGACCTCTAAAACACCCTATACTCAATGACCACGTCGAGGCAACCAAGTGAGGCGTACCCTAAGAGTGGCATGTGCGAGTGTGTCAGGATTCATGTTAAGTTATCTTTGTACATGTTATGGTGAGCTACGGGTTGATTTTAATTTCAGAGATAAGTCTTGTCATGCATAGCCTAATTAACATACATCTAGCAGTTATTAGTTTGCGGGAAATAAATCTAAGCTATTACAAGGCGTCGGGCATTTACATCGCCAAAAACAAACCCTTGGAAAAAGTAAATTGTGGGAAATTAAAAGAAAGCAATAAAAAGATCCTAATTAAACGCTATTACATCCTCGGAACAATTACATAAATATGATCAAAAAATAATATGCGCGAATAGAAATTGAATCGGAGAAGTCCTTAGGGTTTTGACCCTTTTTTGAGAAAGAAAGAAGTTTGTTATTATTTTGCAATTAATTAAATTAAACCTAAAACTAATTAATTAATTAAAAAGAAATATTTTTTTGATTTTTTAATGTTTTAAGGAAGTAAATAAAAAAAAGGTCACAAGTTAGTGAAAACCCTAATTCTATGTAAATTTTATTTATTGCAAAAAATATTGAAATTAACCTAATTAAAAAAGACTAAATTAATTTGTTAGTATTTATTTACAAAAATAATAAATTAAAGGTGAAATAAATAAATAATAATAATAATAAAAAATATTATATTTTTCTGGTTTTATTATAAAAATAATTAATTTGGTTAATTAAATAATAATAATAATTAATGGTAAAATAATTAAATGAAAAAGAAATATAAAAGAATAAAAAGAACCCAGGGGGTGTTGGCCCAATTAGGAGGTGTGCTTGGCAATTCTGAAGCCCAATTGTTCAAGCTTGTTTGACTTTCTGGCTCCTCCATGCACATGGTTGACTGGGAGTATGATGATCCTTCCATCTGAGCCATTGAATTTGAGGATGGAGACACATGGCATCTGGGAATTGGAGATGCATGGTGGACTCCCTTTGGAATTCTGCACATGAACATGTTAAGAAAAATAATATAAGCATTTTGGGGGACCTGGGATTCGAACCCAGGTCCCAATGCTTCCAAGCCAATGCTTTAACCACTCCAACCACCTGCACGCTTTTGATATTATAATACTAAGCAATCAATATATTAATAAACCAAACAATATGCCGTATAAAAGAAAAACGCGCGCTTCTTTTCAAATGGCCCAACCAAATGCTAACACGTCTTCACCTTCTTCCTTTGTACCTGTAAAAACAAACGTTAGATAGCGGGGGTTTTTAACCCCCACTAAACATGGTGGCGAAAAATAGCGAATAGAGATGCAGTATATATAAATATTTCGCGATGGTTGATTTGGATTCGTCTGGTTCTCAGGATTCCAACCATGTGCCTTAGTGGTCTCAATTTTTCCTGGCTTAGGAATCCCCAATTTCAAAGCTCATGAACCCTAAAATTCAACCATGGCATCTTGTAATTTAGGACATTATAATTCAATTAACCTATGCCAATAGCTTCATGTGGTCTCTAGCAATGCAAAATAATCAAGAAATCATGTTAAATATGCATGAATTAAGCAATTCGATTCTGGAAGAAAAACGCAAACCGTGGTTCTGTGCGTGATGATTCCTTGAGTTACGAAGCTTGAATTTGATTGCTACATGTTCCTGGGAACTCCTGCAATGTGTTAGAATCAATAAAACGCCTTGAATTGGCCTGGAATGTGAAAATCAGTTTTGAGTTTTTCTTCAATTTTCTTGAGTTGCTATGGCTTTTCTGCAGCTTCTCTCACGTGTCTTGCATCAGGGTTTACTTGAATATATATAGAGGAATGAAATTAGGTCACAATCTTGAGCAAAAATCCATGGAATTGATGATTGAATCTTTGATTGGAAATCACATATTTTTGAATCTTTATGATTGAATAAAGTTGTCAAATTTGGAGATTTTTGCATATTTGATTTGTACACGGAATTGCCAGCATATCTTGACCATATTTGCTTCACAAAAAGATTGAAAAACCAAATCTTTGTATTTTCCTACAATTTAAATTAATTAAATGAATTAATATTGATTAAAAATCCAATTAATTAATAAAAATAAGAAAATAAATTCAATTAAGCTTGATGGGTCGTGCATAGGCCATGGATGAAGTTTCAAGAAGAGATTTGAGGCCCATTAGCAAAAATAAGGTGTTTTGAGCAAAGTTGACTTTTGCAAATTCCTAAAAATTTCCCAACTTCTCCAATGCATATCTTGCTCAATTTTGATCATATGAACATGTTCTTGGACATTTTGGAAAGGTCTTGAAGTCCTCTAACCAATTCCTTTGGTCCCATGTCATTTGGATTTACCAATCTCAAGTTATGGCCTTTGACTCAAAGTGTATTTTTGTTGACTTTTGAATTTGACCTATAATGTAGAAATTGATAACTTTTTATGAGAGCATTTCTTGGACTTGGAGTGTGAAAATGTATTGTAGGATATGTCATCCCCTTCAAAATGAGCATTGGATGGGATATTTCTGATGAACCATGAAAAAGTTATGCCCTGGTCAAGATACAATTGACTTTTCTACTGTCCAAAAATAGTAACTTTTTGCATCTTGATGATTTTTGAGCCATCCTTGTGGAATCATGATCAAGACTTGATCAAATGATGATTGTGAACTCAAAATAAGATGTTGACCAAAAATTCTGACTTTTGACTGCAAAATGACCATTTTGCCCCTGCAGTTGACTGTGGATCAAATGGAGCTTTTGACAGTGCAAATTGGCACTGTGAGTCTTGAGACTTGGCATGTAGATGCTTGAGAATGTATATAGGCCTATGAGACTTGATTGAACCATTTAAAACCCCAAATTTCTTGAAAGAACCAAAACCCTAATTTCAGTTGTCTTAGGAGGTGGTTTGACTGTATAACCCTTGAGCTAATTTGAGCAAATTGAAGATCATTCTTGACCAATCTTGAGGAATATGGGAGGGCAAATTTTGGGGTACAACAGTTGCCCCTGTTCAATTTTCTTAAACCTGAGGATATAGATTGGCGTTCGAGCCTTTCGTGATCCGAAGGTGGAAGATAATTGAACACTAGAGTGCCCAGAAATTTGCACTCACATGGTGTAATATCAGCAATGTGATGTCGGGAATGGGCTTACAGATGCCATTTGGAGACATGATGGATAGGAGGATGGGCTTATAGATGCCATCTGGAGATGTAATGGGTAGTTGTGGAGATGGGCTTAAAGATGCCATCTGGAAATGTTTGTTGAATTGTAGCTTGGTAGGTTGAAAGAGGGAACCTGTGTAGGGTTACCTGATGATGAGTCCGTGTAAAACTGCATCTTTGGAAAGATAGAACATGTGTAGGGTTTCTTGATGACGAGTCAGTTTAAAACTGCATCTTGGAAAGAGAGGGAACCGGTGTAGGGGCGCCTGATGAGGAGTCCGTGTAAAGCTTCATCTTCAAGAGAGGGAACCAGTGTAGGGTTGCCTGATGAGGAGTCCGTGTAAAACTTCATCTTTGGAAAGAGAGAACCTGTGTAGGGTTTCTTGACGACGAGTCCGTGTAAAACTACATCTAGAATTGAGAAGGAACCGGTGTAGGGTTGCTTCATGATGAGTCCGTGTAAAACTACATCTGGAATTGAGAAGAAACCGGTGTAGGGTTGCTTCATGATGAGTCCGTGTAAAACTGCATCTGGAATTAAGAAGGAACCAGTGTAGGGTTGCTTCATGATGAGTCCGTGTAAAACTGCATCTGGAATTGAGAAGGAACCGATGTAGGGTTGCTTCATGATGAGTCCGTGTAAAACTGCATCTTGGAAGGAAGGAAACCTGTGTAGGGTTGCTTTGCAAGGAGTTTGGATAAAACTACGTCGGGAAGTTGTAAGGAGGAACCTGGGTAAGGTTACTTTGTGATAAGTCCGTGTAAGACTTCATTTTGGAAAGAGGAGGAACCGGTGTAGTGTTTCTTGATGACGAGTCCGTGTAAGACTACGTCTTTGGAAAGAGAGAACCTGTGTAGGGTTTCTTGATGACGAGTCCGTGTAAAACTACGTCTTTGGAAAGAGAGAACCCGTGTAGGGTTGTTCATGATGAGTCCGTGTGAAACTGCATCTTGGAACTGAGGAGGAACCGATGTAGGGTTGCCTGAGGATGAGTCTGTGTAAAACTTCATCTTGGAAGGGAGGAGAAACCTGTGTAGGGTTCTTCATGATGAGTCCGTGTGAAACTGCATCTTGGAACTGAGGAGGAACCGATGTAGGGTTGCTTGAGGATGAGTCCGTGTAAAACTTCATCTGAAAGGAAGGAACCTGTGTAGGGTTTCCTTATGATGAGTCCGTGTAAAATTTCATCTTGGAAGAGAAGGAACCGGTGTAGGGCTGCCTTATGATGGTCAAGTAGATAATTGTCCTGTCTGGTTTCAGGTATTAACCTCTGACCTGAGAAAGAAATATAGTTTCCTGGCCTGTTACGGGTGTTGATCTTCAATCTCTTCAATGTAGATAACTTTCCTGTATGGTTTCAGGTATAGATCTACAATCAGTCGTCCACAAACATTTCCTGGCTAGTTACAGGTGTTGATCTGGAACTTAAGAAAGGTTGATGGTAATCATCTTTGATTAACCTTTTCCTGAAAAAGGTAAAACGTTAGTTGTATGCAATGTCATGATGTATGAAATGCATGATGTTCTCAAAATGAGATTGTATGATATGATGCGTATATGCATGTATTATGGTGTATGAAACTGTGATGTTTTAGCTGGGGAAAATAAATCCCGAAGCTGCTGGAGAATGATGTTGAATTCTTCGTTTCTGCTGGGGATGATGAACGAAGCTGATTGCACGAAATAAACCTGTAGGAGAGGATGACTCCGTTGGGGAATAAACATGGCGAAGAGATTACTCTGCGGGGAATTACTCTGTGGGAAGAGATGTTTTGCTGATATTTTAACGATAACTCCGCTGGGGATTCCGTTGATAAGCTCTGTTGGGGATTTTGATGAACTCCGCTGGGGATAGGAAGAACTTCGCTGAGGACGATCTTTCCGTTGCAATTTGCTGAGGATAACCCAGTTAGACTCTGGTGGGGAATAACCTTTGTACTATGCAGGGGATAAGCTTCCAGAATCTACCGGGGAGATGATTCAACTCTCCTGGGGAAACTTTTGAGGAAATGACTCCACTGGAGGTATCTTGTATTCCGCCGGGGAACAATCTTATATTTCTGTCGAGGAATATTAAGACTGCCGGGGATGCTTGCTAGGGAATATCTGTATACTCCGCTGGGGAATATTAAGATCTACTGGGGATACCCAACTTCTTCAGGACTGATGGTAGACTAACTCTGCTTGGGGGAGAGTATTACTGACTTGCTGGGGATACTGTGCCTTTTTAGGGCTGATGGGAGACCAACTCTGCTTGGGGGGGAGTATTGCTAATTCTTGTCTTACTCTGCGGGGAATGAAGGTATCTTGGTCATATCCTTCAACTGAACCCACCTTGGTACCTTAAGACAGAGCAGCTTGTACAGTTCAGACCATTCTTATTGCCCCAGTTTCTGCGGGAGAAGAGGGCCTATGAGGTGCTTGATAACAGCCGATTGACAAATCTTCTTTTGGTAGGCAAGTGACGAGATGACGGGACATAGTCGTATGCTTTGATCCCTAATTTTTGCCCATCGGGATACCCTTTTTTGCCCATGCCGCCTTTTCAGGTTTTCGACTTGCCGGGTGTACAGATTTTTTTTTAATTTTCATCCCTTATTTTTGCCCGAACCCTTTTGGTTCGCCGGGAAGCCCTTATTTTTTCCTAGGCCAGTCGACCTAGCGGGTCTTTGATTATGCGTAGTATTTTTTCCGACTATGTTCATGCTCTCAGAGTGCAGGGAGTTGTCACTGTCAGTAGTGTTGTGTTACCATACTACTAGAAGATCTTCGTTTGATCATGCAAGATTCGTTGCGGGAATTCATGTCCAATGCCCCAAGTGACTCAGGCAGAGATTTGCCCCTGGCTATTTGGCCTTTTGAGAGATTCCTTGAATCTTGACTTGAGTGCCCCAGATGATGGACAATGGTTATGTCTGCCCCTTGGTTGGAAGTGTTTTTCCACTTGATGTGATCCTCTTTGTTGAGAAGGTTTTTGTTTACTAGATATTCGTCGTGTGAATTTCTCTGCTGTTTGAACAAATAGTCATATGCAAACAATGTTAATTTAAGAATGCAAAGCTTATGTTTGTCTTGAAGTTTTTGAAAATGCAGTTTTCAATAAAACAAGTGAATTTTTTGTAAATGTGATGTCAACTCAGGATTTTACAGCAAGCCCTACAGGAGTCAGGATACCTTTGGTAACAGTATGCTTTCGAACTGACCCATGCTTCAGCTAGGACTTTTAAGGGTTATAACGTGGCCTGGTTCACGGTTTAAGAAACAAAGGATAAAGGCTCAAAGTATATTTGTTCCCACCCGCTCTTCGTGATGTTCTTCAATCCTAAACTCAGTTAATCGTGCATTAGATCGTGTTTGAGTCTTTGCTCTGATATTCCGGTGACGGTTCGGATACTGACAATTTATTTTGAATAGGCAATCATTTCTTTTTTGTCGAGGGTTAGTAGGACCTCTTTCTTTTCAATTTTATTATCCCTGTCTTTTTGTCTGAACTGTTTCTTTTATAATTACAGTCAGCGGGATGCCCCAGTTTTTGTAAGTCTCCTTCATAGGTTTTGACTTATTGGGCTTTTACTTTGATACAATGACTGCCTGTCTTGACGATTATTCGGAACCATCATTGTCTTTTGTTTTGGAAGGACTCTTTTGATGTCGTTCGTTGGGCACCTGGATTAACTGAGAGAACTACCCTGCCCCAAGTTATAATTAAGGGTTTTAATTTTTGTGAAAAGAAAAACTCCAACTTCTTTGGCTTAAAGGGGTTGACTAGGGATTATCTTCCTTATAACTCCACTGTTTAGGATTTGAAACAATGCATGTACTTCCTCAGCGGGGTCTGTTCAAAAGCATACTGTAAAGATCGTGGTATCGTTTTCGTCATCCTCCCTCAGAAGGTTTAGAATTTTAAATCGAGAGTTGAACATCCCAAAAAGGAAATATAAAGCAATTTTAAGCATAGTGAAAACAATTAATTCAAAACAGACACGTGTAATGCATTAATGAAATAACAGAGTTTGACATGATAATTGTTTGAATAAGCAAAGAAAAATACAATTTCAGAATTCAAATGAGCAAAAGTCTTTCAATCCTAGCCATGCTTTGGCAAGGGAGCAATGATCACATTGGGAGCCTCAGAAGGCTCGAATTCGATCTCCTTAGCGTCAATCATATTCTGAATCTTGTACTTCAACGCCCAACAATCGTCAGTATCGTGCCCCGGGCTACCAGAATGGTAAGCACACCTTGCATCTGGGTTATAGTTTGGAGAGGAAGTCTTAGGGTTCGCAGGAGGGTTTATCACCGTAATCAGATTCATCTTCAACATGTGCTGCAATGCTTGTGACAATGGCATGTTGATGTTGGTGAACTGTCTTTTAGGCTCGTCTGGCCTTTGTTGATTTCCCTTTTGTTGTTGTCGATGTGACGTAGAACCAAAGATCATGACTGCCCCACGTGTTGGTCACGACGACTCTTTTGACAGTACACAACATTGGACTTTTTCTTCCCACTGTAAGGCTTTTTATGAGCATCAGAAGGTGTAGCTTCTTGAATCTTCCCACTTTTGATGCCAGCTTCAATTCTCTCCCCAGTCAAGATAAGGTCTGTAAACCCGGCTGAAGAGTTTCCAATCAGATGATTAAAAAATGGACCAGACAGGGTCCCCAGAAACATATCGACGAGTTCACGATCAGTTAAAGGTGGCTGCACCCTTCCGGCAAGGTCTCTCCATTTTTGAGCATATTCTTTGAATCCTTCACCCGTCCCTATTGACATACCCTGGAGTTGGGTACGCGTAGGAGCGAGGTCGGAATTATACTGATACTGCTTATAGAACGCAGTAGCCAAATCCTCCCAGTTACGAATACTGGCTCCATCCAGCTGATAGAACCATTCGAGTTGAGTCCCTGAAAGACTATCCTGGAAGAAATGGATCCACAAATTCTTGTCAGCTGTATAAGGCTGGATCTTCCTTACATATGACCTGAGGTGCAGCTTTGGGCAGGAAGCTCCATCATACTTGGCAAAGGTAGGTGCTTTAAATTTATGGGGAATCACCACCCTAGAGGATAAACCTAGATCTTCGAAGTCCAGACCGGGCACCTTCTGTATCTCCATAGCGCTCAAACGGTCTTCCAGCTGTTTGTACTTATCCTCAGTTGGAGGGTACTGTTCTTCATTATAATCCGTCTCGTTGTAGGAGACTATGGGGCTAGGAACCCTTTCCTCTTGTGGGCTGTCTTTCCCTACAGATGAAGTAGTCAGCTCGACCTCATTCTGTAATCCATTCCCAAATCTGCGTCCAGTGTTGAACAAGACGGTCCTCTTCTTCTTCTTCTTCCTCTCTTTCAGAATCAGAGTTTTCAAATCCTGTTGACCCTGGGCTAGGCTCATAACTAACTCTTGGAACTGGGCGTTCTGGGCCTGGAGGGCCTTGATAGCTTGTTCAGTAGTAGGTTCAGTAGACATGATAATTGCTGAAATAAACAGCGAAGAAGATAAGTGACCTGTAAAAAGGGTACCTGTAATGCAATGATATGTATGATATATGTATGCAATGTTTTCAAGGATCTCGCGGGGTAAACAAAGAAACTTGTTAGAATTTTGAATTTTGCAGCTTGATTGAAGGAACTTCATGTTGCTGAGAGTCCTTCTTCAAGAGTCAGGCTCACCATATCGAGTGGGTCATAGCCCCTGACTCAAGTCATCATGTTTTGATCTCCAAACAACCTTGGCTAGAGGAAAATAAATCCTCTTTTCCCCTTGCTAGACATTTGGTTCATCATGACCTGCATCACAGACCCTTGAGATCCTTGAAATGGGTTAGTCCTTATGCAGGATGTATGTGATGTTATGATGTTATGATAAAGGCACACTACAAGTATTCACAAAAGGCAAACATGGTAAAGGCACACAAGTCACACAAGTCACACGAGAGCCCTTAGATTTCAGGCTGGCATGAAGTTTAGGTACTACCCTCTTTCAGTTTCAGTTGGTTAAGACCTGTCCTAAAAATAGTAATCGGGTTCTAGAGGAACTCAATATCACTGACTACCCTCAATCGGTCATAAATCCAGCTTAGCAACCTTTTCTTGCGGCCAAAACTATCGCGAGAGTTTAGCCTCAATGAGTGTAGCATACTGCTACTGTTCTATGGCCAAGTTGGTCAATTTAAGGTTCTAAGGTCAGTTGGTGCTTAATGACTCCTCAGAAGACCCATATTCTCCTCGTTCCAACACAAGGGATATCGGTACAGACCAAGGTGTCACACCAACGTAGCTACTGCTTTACCCGTGTCGGTCTACGTCGGACAGGTCCCTCACAGTTTATTGCTACTTACCTAAAAAAGGGTGCCCCAGATCCGGGTTAGGATCTATAAAACTCCGATACAATGCCCACAAAGTTAAAGCACACAAAGCATACAATTGAAAACAAGAGTGATCTAATCCTAAGGTACACCTCACTTATAAGATATCCCCAGCAGAGTCGCCAGTTCTATGATCGGTGGAAATAGAACTGACTGTTTTGGAATGCTGGTTCGCGAAATGTCGCAGTAAGCAAGAGTCGCCACCGTCTTTTATTTTCTCCAACAAGGAAAGGACAAAAGCACAGCAAAATTCCTTTTCGAGATGTTTCTCGGTTCGGGAGGTAGATTATAGAAAGTTAAGGTGTTAGCACCCTTTCTATCCGTGGTTATCCATGGGCTCTTAGGTACTTGCTCATTATGTTTTCAAAAGATTTTTGCTTTTCTTGTGTTTGTGGGTTTTGAAAAAAGTTCGTTTTGAAAACTTCGCTTTAACTCTTGTATCAGTCCTCAAGAGTGTATGAAGTGTTTGTTTGAAAAAACTTTTGTTTGAAAAGTGTAGGTGCGAAAAGTATTTTTGTTTTGAAAGAGCAAGTACCTGAGAACCTCTACCTACTCAAAAGAAATTAAGCTGTGTAAATCTCCTTTAGACAGTACTATCCCACTATTGAGAAGTAGGTAGCACCATCGTTGGAGTTATTCGGGTTAATTCGATTATAGGGACATGTGGTCACCAAAGCAATAGTAGGACGCCTTAGCGATAACCCTAATGTCTTAGATCGTTTTTTATCCGAGGCAACCGTTTCGAGGCAACTTGATCTTTAGACAGGAGGGCGACCTCTAAAACACCCTATACTCAATGACCACGTCGAGGCAACCAAGTGAGGCGTACCCTAAGAGTGGCATGTGCGAGTGTGTCAGAATTCATGTTAAGTTATCTTTGTACATGTTATGGTGAGCTACGGGTTGATTTTAATTTCAGAGATAAGTCTTGTCATGCATAGCCTAATTAACATACATCTAGCAGTTATTAGTTTGCGGGAAATAAATCTAAGCTATTACAAGGCGTCGGGCATTTACGTCGCCAAAAACAAACCCTTGGAAAAAGTAAATTGCGGGAAATTAAAAGAAAGCGATAAAAAGATCCTAATTAAACGCTATTACATCCTCGGAACAATTACATAAATATGATCAAAAAATAATATGCGCGAATAGAAATTGAATCGGAGAAGTCCTTAGGGTTTTGACCCTTTTTTGAGAAAGAAAGAAGTTTGTTATTATTTTGCAATTAATTAAATTAAACCTAAAACTAATTAATTAATTAAAAAGAAATATTTTTTTGATTTTTTAATGTTTTAAGGAAGTAAATAAAAAAAAGGTCACAAGTTAGTGAAAACCCTAATTCTATGTAAATTTTATTTATTGCAAAAAATATTAAAATTAATCTAATTAAAAAAGACTAAATTAATTTGTTAGTATTTATTTACAAAAATAATAAATTAAAGGTGAAATTAATAAATAATAATAATAATAATAAAAAATATTATATTTTTCTGATTTTATTATAAAAATAATTAATTTGGTTAATTAAATAATAATAATAATTAATGGTAAAATAATTAAATGAAAAAGAAATATAAAAGAATAAAAAGAACCCAGGGGGTGTTGGCCCAATTAGGAGGTGTGCCTGGCAATTCTAAAGCCCAATTGTTCAAGCTTGTTTGACTTTCTGGCTCCTCCATGCGCATGGTTGACTGGGAGTATGATGATCCTTCCATCTGAGCCATTGAATTTGAGGATGGAGATACATGGCATCTGGGAATTGGAGATGCATGGTGGACTCCCTTTGGAATTCTGCACATGAACATGTTAAGAAAAATAATATAAGCGTTTTACTCCAACCACCTGCACGCGTTTGATATTATAATACTAAGCAATCAATATATTAATAAACCAAACAATATGCCGTATAAAAGAAAAACGCGCGCTTCTTTTCAAATGGCCCAACCAAATGCTAACACGTCTTCACCTTCTTCCTTTGTACCTGTAAAAACAAACGTTAGATAACGGGGGTTTTTAACCCCCACTAAACATGGTGACAAAAAATAGCGAATAGAGATGCAATATATATAAATATTTCGCGATGGTTGATTTGGATTCGTCTGGTTCTCAGGATTCTAACCATGTGCCTTAGTGGTCTCAATTTTTCCTGGCTTAGGAATCCCCAATTTCAAAGCTCATGAACCCTAAAATTCAACCATGGCATCTTGTAATTTAGGACATTATAATTCAATTAACCTATGCCAATAGCTTCATGTGGTCTCTAGCAATGCAAAATAATCAAGAAATCATGTTAAATATGCATGAATTAAGCAATTCGATTCTGGAAGAAAAACGCAAACCGTGGTTCTATGCGTGATGATTCCTTGAGTTACGAAGCTTGAATTTGATTGCTACACGTTCCTGGGAACTCCTGCAATGTGTTAGAATCAATAAAACGCCTTGAATTGGCCTGGAATGTGAAAATCAGTTTTGAGTTTTTCTTCAATTTTCTTGAATTGCTATGGCTTTTCTGCAGCTTCTCTCACGTGTCTTGCATCAGGGTTTACTTGAATATATATAGAGGAATGAAATTAGGTCACAATCTTGAGCAAAAATCCATGGAATTGATGATTGAATCTTTGATTGGAAATCACATATTTTTGACTCTTCATGATTGAATAAAGTTGCCAAATTTGGAGATTTTTGCATATTTGATTTGTACACGAAATTGCCAGCATATCTTGACCATATTTGCTTCACAAAAAGATTGAAAAACCAAATCTTTGTATTTTCCTACAATTTAAATTAATTAAATGAATTAATATTGATTAAAAATCCAATTAATTAATAAAAATAAGAAAATAAATTCAATTAAGCTTGATGGGTCGTGCATAGGCCATGGATGAAGTTTCAAGAAGAGATTTGAGGCCCATTAGCAAAAATAAGGTGTTTTGAGCAAAGTTGACTTTTGCAAATTCCTAAAAATTTCCCAACTTCTCCAATGCATATCTTGCTCAATTTTGATCATATGAACATGTTCTTGGACATTTTGGAAAGGTCTTGAAGTCCTCTAACCAATGCCTTTGGTACCATGTCATTTGGATTTACCAATCTCAAGTTATGGCCTTTGACTCAAAGTGCATTTTTATTGACTTTTGAATTTGACCTATAATGTAGAAATTGATAACTTTTTATGAGAGCATTTCTTGGACTTGGAGTGTGAAAATGGATTGTAGGAAATATCATCCCCTTCAAAATGAGCATTGGATGGGATTTTTCTGATGAAGCATGAAAAAGTTATGCCCTGGTCAAGATACAATTGACTTTTCTACTATCCAAAAATAGTAACTTTTTGCATCTTGATGATTTTTGAGCCATCCTTGTGGAATCATGATCAAGACTTGATCAAATGATTATCGTGAACTCAAAATAAGATGTTGACCAAAAATTCTGACTTTTGACTGCAAAATGACCATTTTGCCCCTGCAGTTGACTGTGGATCAAATGGAGCTTTTGAATGTGCAAATTGGCACTGTGAGTCTTGAGACTTGGCATGTAGATGCTTGAGAATGTATATAGGCCTATGATACTTGATTGAACCATTGAAAACCCCAAATTTCTTGAAAGAACCAAAACCCTAATTTCAGCTGTCTTAGGAGGTGGTTTGACTGTACAACCCTTGAGCTAATTTGAGCAAATTGAAGATCATTCTTGACCAATATTGAGGAATATGGGAGGGAAAATTTTGGGGTACAACACTTGGCACTTGTGACATTTCCGAGAATGCTGATAACAGTCGGCTTCCATTATGGACCAGTAATATCCTTCCCGGAGGATTTTCTTTGCCATGGTATGTCCACTGGAATGCGTTCCGAAGGTGCCTTCATGCAGCTCTGCCATGATCCTTTCTGCTTCAGTCTTATCCACACAACGCAGTAAGGTTGAATCAAGGTTTCATTTATAAAGAATGTCATTGCTGAGGAAGATCTTTGCCGCGAACCTTCTCAGAAACTTTTTGTCATTGACGGATGCGCCCTCGGGGTATTCTTGAGCTTCTAAGTACCTCTTTACTTCATGATACCAAGGTTTTTCTGTTACCTCTTCGGTCTCAAGATCACAACAATGTGCAGGTTTATCCAATTTCCAAATAATGATCTGGGGAGCCTCGTTGTCCCATTTGACTTTGAACATAGAAGACATCGTAGCTAACGCGTCCGCCAACTGATTCTCCTCTCTTGGGAATTGTTCAAAGGTTATCTCCTCGAAATGGGGAAGCAACGTCAATACATACTCCTTGTAAGGAATAAGATTTGGGTGTTTCGTATCCCACTCGCCTTTGATCTGACTGATCACGAGAGCGGAATCTCCGAAGACACTCAGAAACTTGATCCTTAGGTCAATTGCAGCTCGAAGACCCATGATGCATGCTTCATACTCTGCCATGTTGTTGGTGCAGTTGAAACATAGTCGGGCAGTAAGTGGAGTATGAGAGCCTTTAGGAGATATGATCACAACGCCAATACCGTTACCCAAAGCGTTTGAAGCTCCATCAAAGTGCATAGACCATCGGGATCCTTCCTCAGGTCCTTCATCCGGTCCAGGTATTTCACAATCAGTCACTACCATGATATTCTCGTCAGGAAATTCAAAGTTCATATATTGGTAGTCATCCACTGCCTAATGTGCCAAATGGTCTGCCAACACACTTCCCTTGATTGCTTTTTGAGTCGTGTACTGGATGTCATATTCAGTCAAGATCATCTGCCATCGTGCTATTCTTCCGGACAAGGCAGGCTTTTCGAAGATATACTTGATTGGATCCATTTTTGAAATCAACAGAGTAGTGTGAGTCAACATATACTGTCTCATCCGGCGAGCAACCCATACCAAAGCGCAGCAAGTCTTCTCGAGCAGTGAGTATCGGGTCTCACAGTCGGTAAACTTTTTGCTAAGGTAATAAATGGCGTGCTCTTTTCGGCCAGACTCGTCATGCTGCCCTAACACACACCCCATTGAGTTGTCCAGTACTGTTAAGTATAGGATTAGAGGTCTCCCTTCAACTGGTGGTATAAGGATGGGTGGCTCTTGGAGATACTCTTTAATTCTTTCGAAAGCGGCCTGACATTCATCGTTCCAACGTACTACTTGATCTTTCTTCAGTAGCTTGAAGATTGGCTCACAAGTAGCAGTTAAGTGCGAGATGAATCATGCAATGTAGTTCAGCCGTCCTAGAAAGCCTCTGACCTCCTTCTCTATCTTGGGAACTGGCATCTCTTGTATGGCTTTCACTTTGGCAGGGTCCACTTGAATACCTTTGTCACTCACGACGAAGCCTAGCAATTTTCCAGATCTCACCCCGAAGGTGCACTTGTTCGGGTTTAATCTCAGCTTGTACAACTTCAACCGGTCAAACAACTTTTGTAGATGGTCAAGGTGTTCCTCCTTAGTTTGGGACCTTGCAATCATGTCGTCGACATATACTTCGATCTCGTGATGGATCATATCATGAAACAAAGCAACCATGGCACGCTGGTATGTTGCCCCAGCATTTTTCAAACCGAACGGCATGACCTTGTAGCAAAAGGTGCCCCACTGAGTAACAAAAGTGGTATTCTCCATGTCTTCAGGAGCCATCTTGATTTGATTATAACCGGAGAAACCGTCCATGAAAGAGAATACCTTATGCTGAGCAGTGTTGTCTACCAGAACGTCAATGTGAGGCAGAGGGAAGTCATCCTTAGGGCTCGCCCTGTTCAGATCTCTGTAATCAACACACATTCTGACCTTACCATCTTTCTTCGGCACTGGATACTGAGGGTAAGAAGTCACTGCTAGAAAACCGGCATCAAATTGTTTCATAACCTCAGCTTTGATTTTCTCGGACATCTCTGGACGCATACGGCGGACCTTCTGCTTTACCGGAGGGCATTCTTCCTTGGTAGGCAGGTGATGAACCACAATGTCGGTGTCCAACCCAGGCATATCTTCGTAAGACCAGGCAAAGATTTCCACGTGGTCGTGCAGCATCTGAATCAACCGTTGTTTCACACTAAGCTCCAGATTTGCACCGATCTTGACTTCCTTTCTGTCTGTCTCAGTACCCAGGTTCAATGTTTCCACTGGCTCTTCATGTGGCTGAATGTCCCTCTCTTCCTGGAGTAGCAGTCTTGCAAGCTCACCAGGCACTTCACAATCATCTTCACCTTCGTCTTCGGCTAAGTTGATCGGATTTTCGAAGTCATAACTGGCAGTAGCAGAGTCGTTACCAGTGAGATCCAGAGTGGATTGGGACCTGTATATGTGAGTGTGTGTAAATAGCTGTTTTGCAATATATAATAAAGAAAGACAAGGAGCGCAAGTTGAAATGCAAAAAAACGTCCAATGCTTTTATTAATGATATATGAAAATGACACACAAAAGCCCTCACAAATGAAGCCACGGTGCCCCGGGTAAGACACCGGGCCATAAAGTTTCACAATATTGTCTGTTACAAATTCAAAACAAAGGAGTTCATTACTGAGTCACAAAAGTAATAGGTATGAAGTCTTTTGCCGTCCAATTGCTTGGTCCACCGTCAGTCGTAGGGTAGATCCAGCTGTCGAATTCAGATTCCTCCACGTCATCTTCGATGGCATTTACTCCCGAGTTGCTGATGAACACATGAGGTCTTCCAATCCTTGCATGACGAACAACCCTCTGAGCTTCTGCAGTGAAACCCAAACCAAACTTATCAGTCTTCTGAGTGAAATTAGGAAGTCGGCCCCAGTTTGCGCACCCACCCTTCTCAATAACAGCCCGGGCATCCTTTAAGGAAGCCATCTTCAAAGGAGAATCTTCAATCACAGTTTCAGCTGATGCCAGTGTCTGAGGAACCTGTTCAAAGTGTTGAAAGGGGGTCTCAATGAACTCCCCATCCATTTCTATGTACCGGAACGAGTTGAGGTGGCTGACCATATATTCTTCCTCCCCCTGCACTGTCACAATCTTCCCTCTGACCGGGTATTTCAGCTTCTGATGTAGTGTGGAGGTCACAGCTCCAGCTTTATGGATCCATGGACGACCCAACAAACAATAATAGGACGGTCGGATGTCCATCACATAGAATGTAGAATCAAAGACCTGATAACCAACCCTGATTGGAATATCAACCTCACCATGTACCATCCTTTTAGACCCGTAAAAGGCCCGGACAACAATGTTACTTGGCTTTAGTTCTAAACCCTCGCAATCCAACCTGTTTAGATCTTTCTTGGGTAAGACGTTCAACGAAGAACCAATGTCAACCAACACATGTGCAAGAGTAGTGCCCCTGCATTCAATGGAGACATGTAGGGCATCGTTATGGTTCTTCCCTTTAGCAGTCAGATCAGCGTCGGAGAAACCCAAACCATTATCAGCAGTTAAGTTGGCCACACAATTGGTAAACTGATCAGCTGACGTCTCTTGTGGCACGTGGGCCGTCTTCAGGAAGGTAATCAGAGCCTTGGCATGGGCCTCTGAACACAACAACAGTGATAGCATAGAAATTTTAGATGGGGTGTGCCTCAACTGCTCAACTACATTAAAATCACTCTTCTTGATAATCTTAAGAATCTCTTCTATCTCCTATTTGGAAGCTTCAATAGTGGTTGTCTTTGGTGCCTCCGTCTGGGCAGGCATATCAGTGGCGATCCCTTTGCCCCGAGCGTCAGATGACTCGGCAACAGGGGTAGAAATAGGAACTTGATCATGAAGGGAAGTAGGTACATTTGCAGGTGTGATGACAAGAGGTCTCTGGATTGTTGGTGGCGTAATATCTGGTGAGAAAAGTCTACCACTGCGAGTGACTTTAGCAGGCCCGGTGATGTTGCTGACGCCGATACTAGTATCAAACTCTTGTTTAACTCCAAGCACATAAACATCTGCCCCGTAGTGCCACGGGACATCTTTGTCGGATGTATAGGGGATGGGCCCCGAAACAATGATGATTATAGGTGCAAGCTTTTGAACGGGCATGATTCTGACAGGCTTCTTCGAGGGAGCCTTGGGAGCATTATTGAAAATAGTAACGATGTACACTTCTTCAGTAGGGGTAGCAGGAACAACAATCTTTTCAAACATGATCTCTTTATTATCCATCAGGTTTTGGATGCCTGACTTCAAAGATGGACAACCAGCAGGTGAAACGGAACACAGATGGCAACCTTTACTACATCCCGGAAATAAACCGGCTAGCAACAGGTTCCTTTTGACGGTCATTAGTGGAGTAACAATATCATCCACAGAGGCTACAAACAAGTCTTCCACTACAACATTTACTCCATACTTGGGCATGGGAGCAGTCACAACATTGTGCCTTTCGGGTGCCTCGAACTCTATCTCCTTTGCATCGATTAGGTCCTGGACCTTATTCTTTAGAGCCCAACAATCATCTGTAGTATGCCCCGGGCTGTCAGAGTGATAAGCGCAGCGGGCGTTAGGATTGTACTTTGGGGATGTTGTGTTTACAACCTTCAGAGCTTCTTTTATGGTCACCAAATTGGTTGTCAGTAACTGCGGCAATATCTGGGACAGGGTCATGCTGAGCCGAGTGAACTGCCTTCTAGGTCTCTCACCCCTTTGTTGGTTATGATGCTAAGGAGCAGCAACAGGTTTTGAAATGACCACCGCGTTGACAGCTTGGCGGCGTTCCGGTCTATTCTGTCTCTTTGAACCGTAGACAACACTAGATTCCTTCTTGAATGGTTTCTTCTCAGTGATCGAGGAAGCACCCTTCTGTATCTTCCCAGACTTGATACCAGATTCAATTCTCCCACTAGTCAAGATGAGATCTGTAAACCCGGCTGACGAATTACCAATCAAATGGTTGAAGAATGGACCAGACAGGGTCCCCAAGAACATATCAACCAGCTCACGGTCAGTCAAAGGTGGCTGCACCCTTCCAGCAAGGTCTCTCCATTTTTGCGCATACTCTTTAAATCCTTCGCCCGTCCCTAGTGACATACCCTGGAGTTGGGTACGCGTAGGAGCGAGGTCGGAATTATACTGATACTGCTTATAGAACGCAGTAGCCAAATCTTCCCAGTTACGAATACTGGCCCCATCCAGCTGATAGAACCATTCGAGTTGAGTCCTGAAAGACTATCCTGAAAGAAATGGATCCATAAATTATTGTCAGTAGTGTAAGGTTGGATCTTCCTTACATACGATCGGAGGTGCAGCTTTGGGCAGGAGGCTCCGTCATATTTGGAAAAAGCAGGTGCCTTGAACTTATGGGGAATCACCACCCCAGAGGATAAGCCTAGGTCTCCAAAATCCAACCCGGGAACATTCTGAACCTCCATGGCATTCAGGCGGTCCTCTAGCTGTTTATACCTATCCTCAGCAGGAGGATACTGTTCTGCATCATAATCCATCTCGTTGTCGGAGACCACGGGACTAGGAACCCTTCTCTCTTATGGACTATCTTTTCCTACATATGAAGTAGTCAGCTCAACCTCATTCTGCAATCCATTCCCAAATCTGCGTCAGTATTGAACAAGACAATCCTCTTCTTCTTCTTCTTCAGAATCAGAGTCTTCAACTCCTGTTGACCCTGGGCTAGGCTCATAACCAACTCTTGGAACTGGGCGTTCTGGGCCTGGAGGGCCTTGATAGCTTGTTCAGTAGTAGGTTCAGAAGACATGATAATTGTTGAAATAAACAGTGAAGAAGATAAGTGACCTGTAAAAAGGGTACCTATTATGCATATGATGAATGGTATGCTATTTATGCAATGCATTCAAGGGTTCGAAAATTCAAATTCGTTGCAGACAAAAAAAAGGAACACCCGTCATATTAAGAAGTAATTTGTTTAGTACATCAGTGCCTCATGGGCGAAATATTACAAAATACTTAATGTAAAAAGATATTGCGCATCCTTTTTGGAGCAATGTAAGTGTTGAGGGTCTTTTCCTCGTGAAGTAGGCGGGTGAGCTCCAAGACCTTCTTCTCACTGGCATGTAAGCTGGCTTCAAAAGCATTCCGTTCTTCCTTGAGTTGGATCCAGCTCTTTTGCATTTCTTCCCATGATGTTGGCATGTCAGGATGTATAATGGTGTATGGAACCTCTCCTTCCATAACAGGCTCTTTGATCACGGGGAGAATGCGAGGATATGGCATCATAAGCTTCTGGGAGCGGGTTCATACCCACTTGAGGTAAGGCTCAAGGGGGATGGAATTCTTGTGCCCCTGTGTCTTACTATCTACCTTGTTAGGCATCCTCAAAGCTATGATGAACCTTTGGTGAAGTCCTTGCGTATCGTTGTCGAAGTCAAAAACTATGTCAGGAATCAACATGTCATGAGGGCCATCCCTCCGAGCATATCCAAATTGTCTCAAAGCCAAACAAGGGTTGTAGGTAATGCCTCCTCTAATTCCAAGTAAAGGAACATTAGGAAATTCTCCGCAACGGTCAATGATAGTGACATTTTCTCTGGACCGAGAACACCAATGTATACCAGAATGTGTGAGGGTCATCAGCCGTTGTGACCACCTTAAACCCTGCTCGTTCTTCAAAACTGATTGCGGAAGGTGAGAAATAAACCACCTTGCCAGGAGAGGAGTACAGCACATGAGAACACCTCCTTTTCTCATTGTTCGAGTGTAAAATGAGTGGAGGATGTCCCCAAGCAATGTAGGTATAGGATTCCTGGACATAAAAATCTTGACAACATTTATATCTATAAGTTGATTAGGATTTGGGAACAACACCAACCCATAGACAAGGAGTGCCACAATCTCTTCAAAGGCTTGTAGATCAAGAGAATTCTAACATTCTCATGCCTTCTCAAACAGGAACTTTGCCAAGAATCCCTTGATACCACTTCTGATTTCTCAATGCCCCTTGATGTCAGATGGTTGCAGACGTAATGCTTGAGCAACCTCTTCAAGTTTTGGTTCCTTTTCCGTACCGTTGTAGGGTAGTTGACTAAGAATAGGAATTTTCAGAAGTTGAGAAAATTCTTCCAAAGTAGGCACCAATTGATAATCCGGGAATGTAAAACAGTGGTGCAGGGGGTCAAAGAATTGGAAGAGAACTTTCATCATGTCTTCTTCAATGTTGGTGTTGACCAAGCTGAGGAGTCTACCATGTCTTTCACTGAAGAGAGAGTTCTCGGGAATCCTAGATGTAAGCTCCTTGAGCTGAGGAGGGATCCTTACAAGGTTGACCTGAATTGTTTTCCTGCGGAGAGACTCCATGTCCTACAAAACAAGAACAAAGATGAAGATCCGAACCCTTGAAATGGTTAGAAGATGCATATGATGCTTTATGATGTTATGATGTTATGATAAAGGCACACCACAAGTATTCACAAAAGGCAAACATGGTAAAGGCACACAAGTCATACAAAAGAGCCCTTAGATTTCAGGCTGGCATGAAGTTTAGGTACTACCCTTTTTCAGTTTCAGTTGGTTAAGACCTGTCCTAAGAATAGTAACCGGGTTCTAAGGAGCTCAATATCATTGGATTGTTTTCTATATTCATTGTTTTGATTTAGCCACTTAACTGGCGACCAAAATATTCCAAGAAAACAACCCTCAATGAGTGTAGTATCGAGTATCTACCAACTTCGAACTGCACCAAAGTCGGTCATCTCACTACCCCTAAAGAGGCCAGGATGGTCAAGTAAGGTTCTAAGGTCAGTTGATGCTTCGCGACACCACGCGGCAGTCCCGTACTCTCCTTGACTTGACTCAAGGGTTACCGGTACTCACCAAAGTGCCACATCAACGTAGCAACTGCTTCAACCATGTCGGTATACCCCGCACAGCTCCCTCACAGTTTGTTGCTACTTCTAAAGGGTATCCCTAGATCCGGGTTAGGATCTATAAAACTCCGATACAAGCCCACAATATTTAAGCATTCAAGGCATACAATTGAAAACATAGTGATCTAATCCTAAGGCACACCTCACTTATTTAGATTCCCCAGCAGAGTCTCCAGTTCTGTGATCGATGGAAATAGAACTGACTGTTTTTTAATGCTGGTTCGCGAAATGTCACGGTAAGCAAGAGTCGCCACCGTCTTTTATTTTCTCCAACAAGGAAAGGACAAAAGCACAGCAAAATTCCTTTTCGAGATGTTTCTCGGGTTCGGGAGGTAGATTATATAAAGGGAAGGTGTTAGCACCCTTTCTATCCGTGGTTATCCACGGGCTCTTAGGTACTTGCTCACTATGTTTTCAAAAAGTTTTGCTTTTCTTGTGTTTGTGGGTTTTGAAAAAGTTTAGTTTGAAAACTTCGATTTAACTCTTGTATCTGTCCTCAAGAGTGTATGAAGTGTTTGTTTGAAAACTTTTGTTTGAAAAAGTGTAGGTGCGAAAAGTATTTTTGTTTTGCAAGAGCAAGTATCTAAGAACCTCTACCTACTCAAAAGAAATTAAGCTGTGTAAATGTCCTTTAGACAGTACTATCCCAGTATTGAGAAGTAGGTAGCACCGTCGTTGGAGTTTTGGGGTCAATTCGATTATAGGGACATGTGGTCACCAAAGCAATAGTAGGACGCCTTAGCGATAACCCTAATGTCTTAGATCATTTTTATCCGAGGCAACTTGATCTTTAGACAGGAGGGCGACCTCTAAAACACTCTATACTCAATGACCACGTCGAGGCAACCAAGTGAGGCGTACCCTAGGAGTGGCATGTGCGAGTGTGTCAGGATTCAGTTAAGTTATCTTTGCACATTTTATGGTGAGCTACGGGTTGGTTTTAATTTTAGAGATAAGTCTTGTCATGCATAGCCTAATTAACATACATCTAGCAGTTAAATGTTGCGGAAAATAAATCTACGCTATTACAAGGCGTCAGGTATTTACATCTCCAAAAGCAAACCCTTGAAAAAGTAAATTGCGGAAATTAAATGAAAGCGATAAAAAGTCCTAATTAAAGCTATTACATCCTCGGAGCAATTACATAATAATGGATAAAAAATTAATAAAACAAACATACGTGCGAGCAAAAATTGAATTGGAATGTTTTAGGGTTTTGACCCTTTTTTGAGAAAGAAAGAGATTGTTTGCATCATTTAATTAAACCTAAAACTAATTAATTAATTAAAAGAAATATTTTTGGTTTTTTAATGTCTCAAGGAAATAAAAACAAAAGGATTAAAATTGTCAAGAAACCTAATTCTATGTTGATTTTAAATTATTGCAAAAAGGTTAGAATTATCCTAATTAAACTAAATTAGTTAATTATATTTATTTACAAAAATAATAAAGGGTGAATTTAATTTTAATGAATAATAATAAAAAATATTACATTTTTAGTTTTCTGATTTTATTATGAAAAAAATTAATTGGGTTAATTAAATAATAATAATAATAATAATAATAATTAATAGTAAAATAATTAAATAAATAAATATAAAGGAAGAAAAGAAAAGAAAAAAAAGAGTAAAACCCAGGGGGTGATGGGCCAGCTGTGGAGGTGTGTTTGGAAATTCTCGGGCCCAACAATACTCAAGCCTGTTTGACTTTGCTGATTCTCCATGGCACGTGTTGACTGGGAGTATGATGGTCTTCCACTCAGGACCATTAGATTGGAATTTGAAGCCATCTGGCGCGCTGGAATGTGAGGTATATGATGGACATATCCTGGAAAGCTGCATGTGAACATGTACAAGAAAATAATAACAAGAATTTTGGGGGACCTGGGATTCGAACCCAGGTCCCAAACATCATATACTAGCGCGCTTGCCACTCAGCCAGGTCATTCCAATTGTTATTAAAATAAAACGCAATAATTATATAAAAAAATAAACAAATATGCTGAAATCAAAACAAAACGCGCGCTGATTCAAATGGTCTAACCATATGTGAACACCTCATCATCTTCTTCGTTGTACCTGTAAAAACAATATTAGATAGCGGGGTTTTTTAACCCCCACAATATGCTGCGAGGAAAAATAGCGATTAGAGCTACAACAAGCATAAATATTTCGCGATAGGGGGGTTAGGTTCGTCTGGGTCTCATGATCTCAACCATATGCCTTAGGAGTCCTAATTTTTCCTGGTTCATAAAGCCCCAATTTCAAAGCTTAAGAACCCTAGAAATCGTTCATGGCATCTTGTGATTTAGTGCATTATAATTCAATTAAATGATACCATTAGCTTCGTATGGTCCCTAGCAACACAAATCAACCACAAAAACATGTCAAATATGCATGAATCAAGATATACGATTATGAATAGGAATTGCAAACCGTGGTTCTGTAGATGATGATTCTTTGAGCTTTGAAACTGGAATTTGATTGTAAATCGTGCCTAAGACCTCCTGCAATGTGTTAGAATCAACAAAAGTCCTTAAATCGCCCTAGAATGCCAAAGTCAGTTTTCAATTTTCTTGGAAATTTCTTGAATTGGCTATGGTATTTTCTGCAGCTTTTTCACGTCCATGAGATTAGGATTTGCTTGCATATATATAGAGGAAACGAATTAGGTCAAAAACTTGAGCAAGAATCCATTGCAATGATGATTAGATCTTTGATTGAAAATCAAATCTTTTTGATTTTTCATGATTGGAAAATGTTGCCAAACTTGGAGATTTTGTATCTTTGACTTGGTGCTCGAAATTGCCAGCATATATTGACCATATTTGCTTCACAAAAAGATTGAAAAACCAAATCTTGTATTTTCCTACAATTTAAATTAATTAAATGAGTTAATATCAATTAAAAATCCAATTAATTAATAAAAATAAGAAAATAAATTCCATTAAGCTTGATGGGTCGTGCATAAGTCATGGATGAAGTTTCAAGAAGAGATTTGAGGCCCATTAGCAAAAATAAGGTGTTTTGAGCAAAGTTGACTTTTGCAAATTCATAAAAATTTCCCAACTTCTCCAATGCACATATTGCTCGATTTTGATCATATGAACATGTTCTTGGACATTTTGGAAAGGTCTTGAAGTCCTCTAACCAATGCCTTTGGTCCCATGTCATTTGGATTTACCAATCTCAAGTTATGGCCTTTGACTCAAAGTGCATTTTTGTTGACTTTTGAATTTGACCTATAATGTAGAAATTGATAACTTCTTGTGAGAGCATTTCTTGGACTTGGAGTGTGAAGATGGATTGTAGGAAATTGCATCCCCTTCAAAATTAGCATTGGATGGGATTTTTCTGATGAACCATGAAAAAGTTATGCCCTGGTCAAGATACAGTTGACTTTTCTACTGTTCAAAAATAGTAACTTTTTGCATCTTGATGATTTTTGAGCCATCCTTGTGGAATCATGATCAAGACTTGATCAAATGATGACTGTGACCTCAAAATAAGATGTTAACCAAAAATTCTGACTTTTGACTGCAAAATGACCATTTTTCCCTCGCAGTTGACTGTGGATCAAATGGAGCTTTTGACTGTGCAAATTGGCCCTCTGAGTCTTGAAACTTGGCATGTAGGTGCTTGAGAATGCATATAGGCCTATGAGACTTGATTGAGCCATTGAAAACCTCCAATTCCTTGAAAGAACCAAAACCCTAATTTCAGCTGGCTTAGGAGGTATTTGGACTGTGCAATCCTTGAGCAATCTTGAGCAATTTGAGAATTATTCTTGTCAAATCTTGAGGAATATGGGAGGGCAAATTTTGGGGTACAACACACGGGGTCTGGTACACGAATTTTGCAACCCTACATATGTTATCCAAGTTGGAGGTTGTGGGGGATCGGGCCGTAGCACGCTGTTGTACCCCAAAATTTGCCCTCTCATATTCTTCAAGATTTGCCAAGTCAAAGCTTTAAAATCTCCCCAAGGGTTGCACAGTTCAAGGGCCTCCTAACAGTCAAAATTAGGGTTTTGGTTCTGACAAAGAAAATGAAGTTTCCAAGGGTCCAATCAAGTCCCACATGCCCACAAACATGGTCAAGCATCCTCATACCAAGTTTCAAGACTTACAGCACAAAATTGCACAGTCAAAAACCCTAATTGCATTACAGTCAACTGTAGGGGCAAAATGGTCATTTGACAGTCAAAAGTTCAAATTTTTGGTCAACATCTCATTTTGAAGCCACAAACATCATTTGATCAATGCTTGATCATTATTCTCAAAGCTTGGCTCAAAAATCCTCAAGATGCAAACGTTTCCATATTTGGACAGTTGAAAAAGTCAACTGTAACTTGACCAGGGCATAACTTTCACATGGATTATCAGAAAAATTCCATCCAAAGCTCATTTTGAATAGAAAGACATTCCTACAACTCCTCTTCATACTTCAAGTCCAAGAAATGCTCTCACAAAGAGTTATCAATTTCAACATTATAGGTCATTTTCAAAAGTCAACAAAAAGGGACTTTAAGTCAAAGGCCATAACTTGAGATTGGTAAATCAAAATGACATGGGACCAAAGACATTGGTTAGAGGACTCAAAGACCTTTCCAAAATGTCCAAGAACATGATCAAAGCTTAAAAATTGAGCAAGTTATGCCTTGTGGAAGTTGGGAAATTTTTGGATATTTTGAAAAGTCAACATTGCTTCAAAAGTCTTAAAATTGCTAATGGGCCTCTTTTTCTTCCAAAATCCATCATCCAAAGCATGTGCACGACCATTTGGCCCAAAGGGAAGTTTTTTATCATATTTATTTATTTATTTGGATTTTTAATCATTAATAATTCATTTAATTAAAATAAATAGGTGAAAAATACTAAACCTAACTTTTTAAATCTTTTTGTGCATGGAATAGGCTTAAGATTTCGTGCATGATCAGATTTGGAAAGAATTATGGTGATTGGACATGATTTGAAGCAAATATGCATGAAGAAATATTGGAAAAGATCCTTGAAAATCAAATCTTGAAAATCATTAAAAGCAAGGCTATGGGCTTGGATTATTGATCAAATTCATTCTCTATACATGTGCAAACCTAACCCTAGTGATCAGAACCTCCAAGCTGCACAAGAACATCATCAACACTTTTGCATTTTTTGTGAAAAAACTCAAAACTGAAAACTAGGTTACAGGGCTTTTCAAGATCAAATAACCACTCCATTAGCTTGCCAAGGTGACCAGGAGACTATTCCAATCAAGAACATCAACTCTAACGCCTTGAATCGGTATACAGAAATCAAAATTTTTCATATAAAATGCATATTCGTGTTTTGATTTTTAAGCATTCTCATGGCATTTTGTTTATGGATTCATACTAAGTGATGTATTCTGAAGCTAACCACATACTTTGATTGAGTTTTTCTACACTATATGCAAAAACGCCATTGTTATATTTTAGGGTTGCAGAGGTTCTAATTTAGGGCTTCTCTATTCTGGAAAAATTGGAACACCATAATACCATGAATGAACTCAGCGTGCTTGGACGAAAACAAAACACCCATCGCGCCTAATTTATGTGCTACCACGGCCTATTCGCTATTATTGGATATGGCATATTTTGGGGGGGTTTAAAACCCCCGCTAACCTCTTCATGTTTCAGGAAAAAAAGGCAAAACGAAGAAGAAGGATAGGTGGCACTATCTGGTTGGAACGTTTGAATTTTCGCGCGCGGAGGTTCCACTAACCCTTGTTTCTCTTATATTATTTGTTTGATATTATATAAACAAGACGCGCGTTTGGAGCAGTTGGTAAGGCGTAATACTGGTAATCCCTGGGACCTGGGTTCGAACCCCAGGTCCCCACTCTCTTTCAATATTTTTTCTATAAATCTAATCCCATGCAGATTCAACCCTGAAGACCACCATACGACCCCTGATCCAGCTATGCCACGCATCCCCTGATCACAATCCAATGGTCAAGATTCACAACCCATGATGTGCTGCAGTCAACGCACATACATGCCAGCATCAAAGTCAAATGAGGCCATAGCTTAATGGGCCTGGATTACTGGACTTTACCTCCCAATTTGGGGACACCCCCCCTAGGTTTGCAATTTCTTTTATATTTTTTTTCATTTTTTTTATTTGATTCAATTATTTTTTAATTAATTTCTTTAATGTAGTTTATTTTCATAAAAAACATAAAAACAATATAAAAATCAGAAAAAGACAAAAAATAAGTATTTTTATTTAATGTTATTTTTTGTAAATAAATATCATTAATTGATTTTAGTTTTTTAATTTAGGTTTAAATCTTAATATTTTTTCTAATAAACTTAAAATTTGTAGAATTAGGGTTTGTATCAATTTTTTATCCTTTTTTCTTTTCTTTTCACTAATAATTAAATATTATTTATTTTTATAAATCAAATTGCATGTAAATAATTAATTTAATTTTAGGTTTAAATTTTAACATGTTTTCTTAATAAATAAAAGTTGTAGAATTAGGGTTAATTAGTTAATTTCATATCTTTCCCATAAAAATTCATAAATCCAAAAAATACCAAAATAATTTCTTTTTTTATTTTAATTTAATTAATTTAATCATTTAATTTAATTTCATTAAAAAGGGTCCAACGCCCTCGTTTCCAATTTGAATTCAATTCGCGCATTTTATTTTATGTCGTATAATATTTATGTAATTCTCCCAAAGCCGTGTAATATTTATCTTTCGCACTTTACTTTATTTACTTTCTGTCAAATCGGGTCCTGGATTAAATTTTGGCGATGTGGACCCGCGCCTTTGTAATAGTTTAGAACTTTTATCTTTCCGCACTTTTGTAACTGTTAATTAAATGGCATGCAAGAATGAATGACGAAAATAAAAACAAACGCATAGATCACTTTGACATGAACAAGACAAAAATAAATGAATCTGACACACAAATCACACACCACCCCTAGGGTACGCCTCACTGTTGCCTTGCCTCGAAAGGTGATCGTCGAGTAGAGGATGTCTTAGTAAGTCCTCATGATCCGGGAACCTGGCATGAGGGTAGCTTCTAAGGTGTCTTCCCATTGCTCCGATGATCACCATGTCCCTACACTCGAATTGACCCGAACACCTCCAACGGTGGTGCTACCTATCTCTCAATGGTGGGATGGCACTACCTTAAGGACATTTACACAGCTTAATTCCTTAGGGTAGGTAGATGACTCGTAGATACTTGATCTATTCAAAAACCAATCAAAACTCTTTTCACACAGACACTTTCAAAAAGCTTTCAAAACAATTTTTCAAACACTCTTGAGGACCGATACAAGAGTCGAACTGGAATTTTCAAAGAAACTTTTTAAAACCCACAGTTGAAAAGCAAACAAATCATTTTTGAAAACACAATGAGCAAGTATCTAAGAGCCCATGGATAACCATGGATAGAAAGGGTGCTAACACCTTCCCTTTCTATAACCTACCTCCCGAACCGAGAAACTATCTCATAAGGAATTTTTCTGTGCTTTTGTCCTTTCCATTTGGAGAAAATAAAAGACGGTGGCGACTCTTGCTTCCGCGATATTTCGCGAACCAGCGTTAAACAGTCAGTTCCAGATCCACCGATCACACACGCCCTACCAAGTTCAGAACCAGATACCTCTGAACCAACCAACACTAGATTCCTTCGTTATTTTCTCAACTCTTATATGTGACCGTATATTTTGGTGCACGAAATTTCTTTTCTTTTAGCAGCGAGATAGTAAGGATATTTTAATGATCAAGCATCAAACACTTATGTTCATCGATTCTCCACGTGGTTTGTGTCAAGATGGTGCTGACTGCTAGTATAAACTACTAGGGGTTACTGTAGAACTAAAAACTCTAGATGTCGGTATAATGGTTATTGAAACGGATCGCGTAAGTAGGAAGTCTACGGTGTCATAATCGTATCAATCTTGTTATGTCGTTTTCGGCTTTCCTAACTGGGGATTTCGTTAAAATAGGTATGTCGGGCTAATGCGAAGATACAAATTTTTGGTATGGTTGAATAAAGTGAAGAATTTAAATCGAGATATATCATAAAAATTACTAGTTTATAAAGGAAGGAAAGGTACCTCTCCCACACTAAATCCGACATTGTCCTCAATGTTGCGGTATATAGGCGGGGAAGTACAATTACAAAAACAAACGGAAAGGAAATGAAACAGAAAAATAATAAACTACATAAAAAATAAAGAAAAACTACTAGTGACCACGTCCTCTACTCCTGGTGCGAGAGCGTCTGGTAGGAGTGGCTTCTGTGTCAGTATCTTAGAAACTAAGGGTGCTGACGTCCAGCCTTAAGGCGTTGAGCTCTGACAGGGCCTCATATAACCTCTCATTCATGTTCCGCTGCCCAGTCAAGATCTGAGCGTTTTGAGTGCACAGAGACTCATATTGCTCATGTTGCCTTCTTTCAAGCGCTGTGCTCATTTGGTTTTGCATATGAATGGCGCAGAGGATCTCTTCAAGAGTAATAGGAGGTGGTGCAGATGAGGATCCTGGAATGTCGTGGACGGGAGGGGCACTATCCAGCTCTTCTTGCATTTCATCTGCGGGGGCTGCAGGTTGGTCTTCATGAGTAGGTGCACGCCCCGCGGGAGCTGCAGGATCGAACAACCAGTTTGCTTGGTTTCGTGGATCGATTCGGTCCCTGTAAGGTAAAATGATGTTCTGATAAACAGTGTTCCTGATCACAGGGTGTAATCTGCCATCCTCCCGCTCATAAATGAGATGTGCAGCTTTGCAGTGATCCAAAGATAGCAAAGTCGGTGCCATAGAAGGCATAGTCGCGAGAGCAGCACCGTAGTTCAGACCTATGGCAAGTGAAGTGACCAGCCCTCCGAAATAAAAGGGTTTTCCGCCTCTAGCACAAATAGAGTGGATGTGAGCGAGTAAGAACGGGGCGGCGTTGATCTTTTGCCCTGTGAACGCGCAATGCATAAAGAAGAGCTCCTTGGAGTTGAGCTTGTGGTTGCTGTCACGGGCGAAGATTGTGTTGCTGAGGATGCAGTGGAAATAGCGGATGGTCGGATTATGAATGTGGGTGGCATTTAGGTGGTCGTAGGATCCGACACAGATATTCGTCAAACTGTGCCATAAGTTGAAGGCTTCCTCACCAAAATTATCCGGCACCCGGAGATGGACACCTTCGTCCGAACAGAAGCCTAAAAGTCGTGCGATGTCGGATTGGGGCAACTCGTGCTCAATGCCAAACATGTGAAATTTGGCCAGGCCTGACAGTTGGTTTGTGGCACCTGGCGGAGTGATGTAAACAAAGGAACTCAAAAACTCAAGAGTAAGAGTTTCATAAATCGGTCTTCGTTCGCGGCACAAGTTCCATAAATCCACACTCTACAACAATTGGCGGACACTGTCAAGTAGTCCCAAACTCCTCAAACATTCAATATCAACGTACCATGTAGGTTGGAGATCTCGGCGTTGAAACTTCTGAAATTTGACCCGTTGGTTTTCTCCTTGTTCGCCGGATCTGAAAGTGAGGGCGGGAGCTTGTTGGTTGTTTGCCATGGTGTTTGTAGAACTGATTGCAAAGGGTTTGGAATGAAATTGGGGTAGTGGGTGGATAGTATATTAGTGTTGGGAATTTGGAAGTTTGAGAAAAAAATGGAGTGGAGTGGGTATTTTTCGTGTGGTTCTGTAACAATGGAGGAAATGTGGTTAAGAAGAGAATGGTTGGAACAGTTCTGTAATAGCCGTTCTGATATATTGTGCGCGTGACGGTCGTCACGAGGGTGTGACGGTCGTAACGCAGCAAAAATGCGTGTTACGCTCGTCACGAGGGTGTGACGGTCGTAACATGTTCAATGTCATTAATGAAAAGACCGTTACAAGACCGTTAGAGATGTTTATATAAATTTTTTATTATTTTCTTAATATTCTAAGTTTGAAATATTCTAATAATTAAAGTTTTGAAATATTTTGAAATATTCTAATAATTAAAGTTCTGAAATATTATTTACTAACACATAATAAAATAATATTTGCGTGAAATATAAACAGTAAATTAAAAGAAATAAAAAATATACTGAAAATGAAAATGAATGAAAATAAAATAATAGAAACTTGGTACTTGATAAATAATTGAATTAATCCATAAAAATTGTTTCGAAATAAATAAAATAAAAATGATAAAATGCTAGAACAACTAGAATCCTCCCCACACTAGAACTAAACAGTGTCCTCACTGTATGTACAAATGCGAGAGAATAAAACAAGATAACAACGGCAACTCTAGCCACGGGGAGTCGGGAACATATGTTGGTGCATGAAATCCAGCTGGTCGATCACCAAATCTATGAAAGCGATGAAGTCCACTCAGAGAGATGTAAGCTCGCCCCGCATTTCAGTAATTTCTTCATGCAAAGAGTGCAGGGTAACAGTAGGTGGAGGCGGTGGTGGGATCTCTAGAGCTTGGGTGGCGGTCTCAATAGAAGCTACCCGCTGTTCCCATGGATCGGGGAACTGATGGTATCCCGGTGGTGTGGCAGGGTCTTCAGCATCGTGAGATGTGTTGGGTACTTCGTAAATGTCAATAGTAGAAGGAGACGAAGGCGGTGTAGCAGGATGGTGGAGGTCAAAAAGCCAGTTTGCTCTATTATGCACACTAGTGATAGGGTTCGGGAGCATAAACTGGTGGACAGTCTCATGATTAATTAACAACTCAAATTTATCTGGCCCAATGTTGTACCCCAAAATTTTCCCTCCCATATTCCTCAATATTTTCCAAGAATAATCTTCGAGTTGCTCAAGTTGGCTCAAGGATTGGACAGTCAAGTCACCTCCTAAGGCAATCAAGTCAAAATTAGGGTTTTGTGTTGCATCAAGGTCCTCACATCCAAATGACCTCAAGTATTCCCCAATGTCCTAATATGTTCTTAAGTTCATCCATGTCAAATTTCAAGCCTTGCAGAGGAAGTTTGGTCAGTCAATTGCTCAAGAACCCCAAAAATCGACTGTGCTAGGGCAAAAGTCAACTGTGTCCCAAATACAGTCAAACCTCAATATTTTTTGTCAACATTCTCATTTTGAAGTTTAATTCATCATTTGATCAAGGTTTGATCATGATTCATCAAGGATTGCTCAAGATTCATCAAGATTCAAAAGTTGCTAAATTAGGGTTTTGTAGGAAAAGTCAACTCAACTTTGACCAAGCATAAATTTCTCATACTTTATGAGAAATGACCCATCCAAAGCTCATTTTGAAGAGGATGAAATTACCTACAATCCATATTCACACCCCAAGATCAAGAAATGCTCTCACAAAAGTTACAAATTTGGACATTATAGGTCATTTTTGAAAGTCAACAAAAACACCTTTTTTTCAAAAGCTTATAACTTGAGAATGGAACATAAAAATGAGATGGGACCAAAAGGGTTGATTAGAGGACATCTCAAGGTTTCTAAAAAGTCCTAAAACACTTCCAAAAGTTGAAAATTGAAGAAGTTATGCATTGTTGAAGTTGGGCATTTTTCCAAAATCGCCAAAAGTCAACTATCCTCAAAACTCCAATTTTTGACAAAAGGGCCCACTTTTTCCCACTTTATATGGTCTTGTCATGCCACACACGTGTACCATACTTAATTTAATGACCATTCATTTATTTTTCTATTTTATTTTATTTTTATTGATTTAATTCATTTTAAATCAATATTAAATCAAATAAAATCTAAAAATTGATGTAAAGGGATCTTTGTAATTTGTACAACTTGCAATTATCATTATGAATCAAATCAAACTCGTGCCAAGTCAAATCAAGCACAAAATCTCAGATTTGGCCTATATTTGGAAACATGTTAATGGTGATCAAAATCCAATCTTGATTCTTCAATACACAAGGATATTGGCCCATGTTTTAACCTAAAATCATTCTATTATATGCAAGCAAGCCACACAGACCTAAAACACACACAAAACCTTGCAGAAACGGCCATACCAATTTGGTGAAAAAGCTTGAAAAGTGTGAGATCGAAAATGATATTGGAGGCACTTTCAGACCAAAAACTCAACGCTACTCCCTTGCATGATATCCTGTGAAGTTGTAGCGATCAAAACCAAGCATTCCCATTGCCTAAATCTCCTTGTAAGTCACCACGAACCTTGCTCTGCACATGGAATTGTAACTCAGTTTTCTTGCATCCTTTTGCTAAATTTCTTGCATATTCATACTGACCATTAAATTTCCAAGCATTTTTCATTATTTGATTTCATTCTTGTGGTTTCTAACCCCGTATCCAAAACCTAGGGTTCTTGTTCTTGTTTTTAGGCGTTTTTTATGCAGGTTAAATTAAGGCCAATGATGGGTATAGGATTGATCAAGAAGGAGAGACGAACACATTGATGTTCTCCATTTACATTTATACAGCATGTAACTCATGTTTGGATGACCCCTGCGAATTTTGCTACGGATCTAAATCCGCAGGAAACAAACCAGGGAATTATGAAGACGACGACTACGCGTCCTCTTCCTATTGGCTGGTTTAAACCAGCGCGCCATATTTTTTTTATTTCAGGAATAAGGCATTGTTTTGTATATAATATTTAACTTCTATTCCACTAACGAATGAACACGCTAGTTGAGTTGGCAAGCAGGTGGATGAAAAACCAATGGGACCTGGGTTCGAATCCCAGGTCCCCAAAAACTTTGTTACAATTTTTCCTCAGGTATTCATGTGTAGCATTCCAGGCGTGGATCACCATATGCCCCAAAGATCAGCATGCCAAGTGGCTTCAGGCCAAGATCCAATGGTCAAAGTTGAAGGACCACCATACTCCTTGGTCAACATGCGCCTATGGAATCTGGAAAAAAAAGTCCAACAGGCTGGACGTTTGGGCCCCAAAATTGCTGATTCACACTCAGATCAGGCCCACATCCCCGTTGAATTTGTTCTTTTATTTTTCTTTTCATTATTTTCTATTTCTATTTTATTATTATTATTATTATTTTGATTAATTAATTAACCCATTAATTTTTTCATAAAAAATCAGAAACAATAAAAAATATTTTTATTTAATTCCATTAATTTTATTATTTATTTTTGCAAATAAACAATTAATTAATTTATTTAGTTTAAATAGGTTTAATAATAACATATTTTGCAATAAATTAAAATTAATATAGAATTAGGGTTTTTAATGTTTTTAATCATTCTTATTTTATTTCCTTAAATAATAAAAAACCAAAAATCTTTTCATTTTATTAATTAATTCAATTATTAATTTAGACTTAATTTTAATTCAAAAATAACAAAAATATGCTTTATTGAATAAAAAGGGTCAAAACCCTAAAGGACACTTCGATTTAATTTTCTTGCGCGCGATTAATTTTTGATCCATATTTTAATATTGTAACTGCTTCGAGGATGTAATAGTCTTAACTTAGGATTTTATTTTATCGTTTTATTTACTTTTCGCAATTTAATTTTTAAGAGTTTGTCTTTAGCGATGTAAATACCCGACGCCTTGTAATAGCTTAGATTTATTTTCCGCAATTTAATTTCCGCAACTATTAACTGTTAGATGTTTGAATAATAGGCTATGCATGACAAGATATATCTTAACTTAAAATCAACAGTAGCTCACCATGACATGCAAAGATAATATAACTGAAAAACAATACATTCACACATGCCACTCTTAGGGTACGCCTCACTTGGTTGCCTCGAACGTGGTCATTAAGTATAGGAAGTTTTAGAGGTCGCCCTCTTGTCCATAGATCATAAGTTGCCTCGGAACGGTTGCCTCGAATAAAATGATCTAAGACATTAGGGTTACCGCTAAGGTGTCCTAACATTGCTTTAGTGACCACACATCCCTTAATCGAATTGACTCGAAAACTCCAACGACGATGCTACCTACTCTTCAATAGTGGGATAGCATTGTCTAAAGGACATTTGTACAATTTAATTCCTTTTTGAGTAGGTAGGTGTTCTTAAGTACTTGCTCCTTTTAAAAACAAAAACAAAACTTTTCGCACTTACACTCTCTTCAAAATAAAAACTCTTTTCAAAACCCACAAACACAAAGAAAAGCAAACTTTTGAAAACATAATGAGCAAGTACCTAAGAGCCTGTGGATAACCACGGATAGAAAGGGTGCTAACACCTTCCCTTTCTATAATCTACCACCCGAACCCGAGAAATATCTCAAAAAGGAATTTTTCTGTGCTTTTGCCCTTTCCTTGTTGGATAAAATAAAAGACGGTGGCGACTCTTGCTTACCGCGACATTTTGCAAAAACAAACGCAAACGCGAACCAGTATTCCAAAACAATCAGTTCTATTCCCACCGATCACATAACTGGAGACTCTGCCGGGGATATCTTATAAGTGAGGTGTACCTTAGGATTAAATCACTATGTTTTCAATTGTATGCTTTGTATGCTTTAATTTTGTGGGCTTGTATCGGAGTTCTATAGATCCTAACTCGGATCTGGGGATACCCTTTAGGTAAGTAGCAATAAACTGTGAGGGATCTGTACGTCGTAGATCGATACAGATGAAGCAGTAGCTACGTTGGTGTGGCACCTTGGTCTGTACCGATATCCCTTGTGTTGGAACGAGGAGAATATGGGTCTTCTAAGGAGTCATTAAGCACCAACTGACCTTAGAACCTTTAAATTGACCAACTTGGCCATAGAATAGTAGCAGTATGCTACACTCATTGAGACTAAACTCTCGCGATGATTCCGACCATAAGAAAAGGTTGCTAAACTGGAATTATGACTGATTGAGGGTAGTCAGTGATATTGAGATCCTCTAGAACCCGGTTACTATTTTTTAGGACAAGTCTTAACCAACTGAACTGAAAGAGGGTAGTACCTAAGCTCCATTCCAACCTAAACTTAAGGCTATTTGCGTGACTTGTGTGCCTTCAAATCTGAACTACTTGCACATTCTTGTTATCTGACAACATGAGTTCCTTGCAAGCTTTGTTTACAGTCCTTATCCATTAATTTGGATTTATCACAGGGTTTACTTACATCATCTCACACTTTTGCTTAAACGCATATCATACACATCATAACATCATGCCTTAACATTTCCTTAACCATTTCAAGGATCTCAAGGGCTTGTGATGCAGGTTATGGTAAATCAAATGTCCAGAAAGGGGCAAAGGGGATTTATTTTTCTCTAGCCAATGCCGTCTAGAGATCAAAACATGATAACTTGAGTCAGGGGCTATGACCCACTCGATATGGTGAGCTTGACTCTTGAAGAAGGACTCTTAACGACACGAAGCTTCTTCTATCAAATTTTAACAAGTTTCTTGTTTACCCCGCGAGATCCTTGAAAACATTGAATACCTATATTATACATATCATTACATAACAGGTCTCCTGTTGTACCCCAAAATTTTCTCTCTCATTTCTTCAACATTTTCTCATCACAAGACTCTTGGAGCTCAAGATCAAGTTAGGGTTTGCTTTGCTCAAGACTCCTCCTTGCACTGTTGACCCAAATTAGGGTTTGAGTTTGCACAAAGATGTTTTGACCTAAAATTCCCAAAGTGACTTTCATACTTCATGTTGGACTCACAAGTTTATCCATACCAAGTTTCAAGCCTTGATTCCAATCTTTGCACAATCAATTGGACAGTTGACCTAGAAATCAGCTGTATTGGGGAAAAAGTCAACTGTGGCCAATTGACAGTCAAACCTCATGAAATTTGACCCACATCAACATAATGAACTCACATGAACCATTTGGTCAAGTTTGGATCACAATTCCACAAGAAATTTGATCAGATCACCAAAAGGGTAAAATGGTCATTTTTAGGGTTTTGACTGCACAAAGGTAATTTTTGACCGTTTTACCTAACCAATGGCAAACCAAGCTCATATATGGACTCAAGGACTCAATGACATTGTCTTGACACATTCAAACAAGTTCAAGAGATCTCAAATGCACATGATTGACAGATGAATTTTCTAATCAACTGATCAAAATTTGACTGTATATTGAAAAGTCAAACTTTGACTTTTTAGTCAAAATCAAGTGCCAAGATTCATTTTTCATCAAGACATGTCAAATTATGAAACTTGTTCATCAAGAAATCCAAATTTGCAAATTAGGGTTTAAAATGAGAAAATTTCATAACTTAGAATTTTTCTAAGTTATGAAACTTCCTTATTTTTTCCTAACTTTGTCCCATTTTTTCATCAAGATACAATTGGATTCAAGCAAAAATCAAAACATGAAAGTTGTAGTCCATTGCAAAAGCTACAATTTTGATTCACAAAGTTTTCTAAAAGGAGGCTTGTAGCTCAAGTTATGATTTTTGGAACAAGGGTGCAAAACATTCTTAACTTAGAAATTTTTTGACCTATTCTAGGCAGAATTTTTGCCCAACTTCATGGCCACTTTTCACATGGTTCCACTTGGAATTTCAATTTGCATTACAAAGATGGATTGTAGTACACATTCCAAGCTTTCCAAATTGTCCAAGAACTTCTCAAACACCCTTGTGGTTAGGGAGAATCGAATTTGCAAAGATGGGCAAAAGTCACTTTGTTCATAGCCAAATACATGTTCATAACATTGACATTTTCAAGTCAGCAGGGTTTGTGATGGTTTGCAGGCCTCTAATCCTCTTCACACTCAATAATTAAATGCCAATCCATTGTGCTAAGATGTTATTTTGTTCATTTGGTCATTACATGCAAGATTAATCCATAATTAGAAAAAGCATATTTGCCATTTTTGGAAAGATGCACTTTATGTCAAATTCACAATCCAAGAGGTACAAGCAAAATCTCTGAGGCAAGAGTTGGTAGGCAAATCCCACTGATCAAGAACAAAGTATGCAGCATGCTCAAGGACTTGATAGAGGACTATAACCCAACTTGCATTTCTTTGCTTACATTAGAAGAAAACTTGCAAATTGACTCAAAGCTCTCTTTCCTGAAAACACCAACCTAAACAAAGTTTGCAAACACTTTCCATACATCAAACCTGACCTAAAGCATGAACAAACCACCCTCAATCCATCCTCATATAAAAAAGCATAATTTTTCTGCAAAACAGAGTTCCTGCTGCAGATTGACTTCCACCATCCATTTCACTCGCGCACTTTGGCCAAAAAGAGTTCAAACATGTTCCATATCACCCACTGAAGCTATCCCAAGCATTGAACACAAGCTGTAACATCCATAGCCAAGTTTTCCATTTTCACTTTTCAGTTTTGCAGGTTGACTTCCATAGCTTGATTCAGAGAGATTCAAAGCAAGCTAAGCATAGGGGAAGCATCCTTGGACTTCAGGCAAGCTGTACCAAAGTTCAAACTCCATTGAAGATACCTCCATTGCTGTACACGACTCAAGCTGAACAGGTAAAAATATGAACTTCTATCTCTCTATCCAGGCATAGTTAGGCTTAAGTTTGTGAAGAAAGCATGTTCTACTCATAGCCCTGAAGCCATCCATGTAGTTACTTTTCATTTATATTGTGTGTGCTATGAGAATTTTGGACCTGAACATGGAAGAAAACTTAGGTCAGGACTTGGGGATGGAGAAATTCTCCCTCGTTTCTGAGAGTTAGGTCAAGATTTTTATATGTATGAATTTGTCTCTTCATGCTCTACATTGTTTATGTTATGAATTTTTGCTAAAAGTCAAAGAATCAGGAAGTTTGAATGAAGCATAGAGGGCGCGCGTTTTTGAGACAGAATGGCTGGAGGTTGAAGAAGGTGGACTTGGGCTGGGCCTGAGTTGTTCTTGCTGCTTGCACCCTCTTTTTCCTTTTACACCCCCTTGGCCCATTGTGTGATATTTTATTCATTTTTGACTTTTTCCTTTTGATTCTGACTTATTATTTTTTGCTCAAATATAAAAAATATAAAAAATATTTTTCCACCCATTTTTGCATTTTTATTTGGATTTTATTTGTTTTGTTTGAACTTATACATGTAAAATAAATATAAATAACTTTTTGTTTAAAACATTAAAAATAATACAAAAATATATATTTTTTAGTTATTATTTTTTGTTTACATTTTGAAAACATTTTCTAAAAATATACTTTTTTTGTAAATAATTAATATTTTTATTTTTGTATATATTTAGTATATTTAATATATAATATAAATACTTATACATATTTTATTAAATATTTAGGACAAAAATATAGAAATAATACATTTTTATTTTTATTTTGACATCAAAAATACTTTTTACAACATACTTCTCTTTTATTTATTTTTTGTATAAATAAATATATAAATATTGCATATAATTAGTAAATAATTACTATTTATTAAAATTTAGGGTTTTGCCCTAAAACCACAAAAATACTCCAAAATTGACCTTTTTATTTTTGTTTATATTTCACATTGAAAAATACTTTCTCATACATAAAAAACCATTTTTGTGCATAATACATTTTGCATTTACATTTGTTTAAATATTGTACAATTTATTATTTGTCTACTCAATATGGATGTAATAGTTTAGATTTAAATTTCTTGCTAAATATCCCCCATTCAAACATTTGTACCCCCATCCCCATAATCATGTTGTAATAATCTAGAACTTTAAAATTCCGCATTTAAAAGCTTTCTAATTATGCCATGATAGACCTAGGTTTGTATGCAAAAATCAAATAACAAATAGCTTGGCCTAATTCAAAGACAAAAAGCATGAAAATGGACAACACCAATCACACTTGCACCCTTAGGGTTACTCCACTTGTTTCCTTCAAAAATAGGCCATGCTTGCATGTTGAGTTTCTTTGGAAAAACTAAACAAATCAAATGATCATAGTCCCTCGATGACGCTTTCGAAGTTGCCTAAACAAAATGATCATAGTCCCTTCAAGCAAAATTGCCAAAGACACTTGGCACCATTGCATTCATGGTCTAAACGATGACCCACGCCTGTCCCGTCAACATCCTAACACAAGATTGTCCACCAAATGCAATGGTGGAACAATACTGTTAAAAGGGTTAAAACATAGAAAAATCTTTGAGTAAATTTAGGGGTAGACAACTCTTAGTTACTTGATCAAATTTGCAAAACACGCTTGCCTACTTTCAAAACACACTCCACAATACAACTTTCAAAACAACTTTCAAAAACCTTGAAACATCTTTTCAAAAAGACAAACACCTTTTGTAAAATATTCGAGTAAAGAATTGTTTCAAGGGTTGCCTAGACAAGGCATCTTTTTCAAAACATTTTCAAACCCACACACAAAGCACCATTTCAAACAATTGAAAATGCAAGGCAAGTGATCTAACCAAGTAACTAAGAGCCCATGGATAACCATGGATAGAAAGGGTGCTAATACCTTCCCTTTCTATAATCTACTCCCCGAACCCATGAAAACATCTCAAAGGTTTTTCCTGTGCTTTTTAACCTTTCCTTAGGATAAAATAAAAAGTCGTTGGCGACTCTTGCTAAACTGAAACATTTGCGAAAACAAACGCAAAACCCAAGTTAGTTCTCCCACCGTATCACAGAACTGACGACTCTGCTGGGGACATTTTTAAAAGCGGAGTAACCTTAGGGCTTAGATCACCCTTTTACATGACTAATTGTTTGCTTTGATTGCTTTACATCTTGGTTCTCTTGTTTGGGCTTGAAATCCTACACCCGGATTTGGGGAAACATTCATAGATAGCAATACGTTATGGAAACTGTGCAGGGTATACTGACACGGTTGAAGCAATAACTATATTAGTGCGACATATTTGTGAGTACCGGTAACCCTTGAGTTCAATCAAGGAGAGTACGGGGCCGCTGAGTGATGTCACTAAGCACTAATGACCTAGAACCTTACTTGACCATCTTGGCCTTTTATTAGGGGTAGTGAGATGACCGGCTTTGGTGCAGTCCGAAGTTGGTAGATACTCGATACTACACTCATTGAGGGTTGTTTTCTTGGAATATTTTGGTCGCTAGTTAAGTGGCTAAACCAAAACAATGAACATAGAAAACAATTCAATGATATTGAGCTCCTTAGAACCCGGTTACTATTTATAGGACATGTTTTTAATCCAACTACACTCAAGAGGGTACTTACCTATGAAGCCTCGTGCAAGCCTGAAACTAGGGTTTTGTGTGACTTGCTTGTACATATGTTTGTGCATACATCATGAACATCATAAAGCATCATATGCATCCACTAACCATTTCAAGGGTTTGGATCTTCATCTTTGTTCTTGTTTTGTAGGTCATGGAAATTCTTCGCAGGAAAACTATCCAAGTCAACCTTGTGAGAATCCCTCCTCAACTCAAGGAGCTCACATCCAGAATTCCAGAAAGCTCTCTCTTCAGTGAAAGACATGGTAGACTGCTCAGCCTAGTCAACACCAACATTAAAGAAGACATGGTGAAAGTGTTGTTCCAGTTCTTTGACCCCCTTCACAACTGTTTCACATTCCCCGAGTACCAATTGGTGCCCACTTTGGAGGAATTTTCTCAACTCTTGAGAATTCCTATTCTTAATCAACTACCCTACAACGGTACGGAAAAAGAACCAAAACCTGAAGATGTTGCTCAAGCACTACACTTGCAACCATCTGACATCAAGGGGCATTGGGAAACTAGAAGTGGTGTCAAAGGCTTCTTGGCAAAATTCCTGTTTGAGAAGGCACAAGAGTGTTGGAATTCCTTGGATCTACAAGCCTTTGAAGAGATTGTGGCACTCCTCATTTATGGGTTGGTCTTGTTCCCAAATCCTGACCAACTTATAGATGTCAATGCTGTCAAGATTTTCCTATCCAGGAATCCCATACCTACATTGCTTGGGGACATCCTCCACTCATTTTACACATGAACAATGAGGAAGAGAGGTGTTCTCATGTGTTGTACTCCTCTCCTTGCAAGGTGGTTTATTTCTCACCTTCCACAATCTGTTTTGAAGAATGACCAAGGCTTAAGGTGGTCACAACGATTGATGACCCTCACGCATTCAGATGTACATTGGTGTTCTCGGTCCAGAGAAAATGTCATCATCGTCAATCGTTGTGGTGAGTTCCCTAATGTCCCATTACTTGGCATTAGAGGAGGCATTACCTACAACCCTTGTCTAGCTTTGAGACAATTTGGATATGCACGGAGGGATGGCCCTCATGACATGCTGATTCCTGACCTAGTTTTTGACTTCGACAATGATGCGCAAGGACTTCGCCAAAGATTCATCAGAGCTTGGAGGATGCCTAACAAGGTAGATAGCAAGACACTAGGGCACAAGAACTCCATCCCTCTTGAGCCTTATCTCAAGTGGGTAAGAACCCAAGCCCAGAGTCTTATGATGCCGTACCCTCATATTCTCCCTTTGATTAAAGAGCCTGTTAAGGAAGGAGAGGTTCCCTACACCATCCTACACCCTGACATGCCAACATCATCGGAGGAAATGTAGAATAGTTGGATCCAACTCAAGGAAGAGCGGAATACTTTTGAAGCCAGCTTCTATGCCAGTGAGAGGAAGGTTTTGGAGCTTACCCGCTGACTTCACGAGGAGGAGACCCTCAACACTTACATTGCACCAAAGAGGATGCGCAACGTATTTTTACCTTAAGAAGTTTTTGTAATATTTGGCCCATGGGGCATTTATGTACTGAAAAAATTTCTTCTTATTAATATGACGTGTGTTCTTTTTGTTTACAACAATTTTGAATTTTTAAATCCTTGAATGCATTGCATGAATAAACATATCATTCATCATATGCATAAGCAGGTCTCTACAGCAGGTTTCCTTATCTTTATGCTGTTTATTTCAGTAAGATGGATCTCGAACAGACGGTCAAAGATCTACAGTCACAAAACTCACAGTTTCAACAGCTCCTAATGACCTTAGTAAAGGGTCAGGAGGATCTAAAAGCACTGCTTGGGAACAAAGAGCAAGAAAAAGTGAAAAAGAAGAAGAAAAGAGTTGGGGTAGCTACATTGGGAACAAGGTTTGAGAATGAAGCTAGAAGAGTTCTTGAATTTCCCTCCGCATCTGAAGAGGGAACCACTAAAGGAAAAGGAGCTGCACTACCTTCTGAGTCTGAAGCTGAAGAGGAAGAGGTTGAGGAAGATGAAGACTACTCAGAGCAACAATACCCGCCAGCGGACGACAAATACAAAAACCCGGAGGATAGACGGGCAGCCATGGAGCTGCAAAGGGTTCCCGGGTTAGATTTCGAAGATTTGGGATTGATTGCTGGAATTGTGATCCCTCCAAAGTTTAAGGTGCCAATTTTTGCAAAATATGACGGGCTGTCTTGCCCAAAAATGCACCTAAGGTCATATGTCAGAAGAATTCAACCTCATACATCCGACAGAAATCTTTGGGTACACTTCTTCCAAGATAGCCTGTCTGGTACACAGCTAGACTGGTTTTACCAGCTTGAGAGGTCAGAAGTGCATAACTGGGAAGACTTGGCAGCTGCCTTTTATCGCCAGTATCAATATAACGCTGACTTGGCGCCAACCCATACTCAGCTACAGAGTATGGGGATGGCCTCAAAAGAGGGATTCAAAGAATACGCCCAGAAATGGCGCGACTTGGCCGGAAGAGTGCAGCCACCTCTTTCTGATAGAGAACTAGTTGATATGTTCTTAGGGACCCTATCTGGCCCGTTCTTCAACCATTTGATCGGGAGCTCTTCCGCAGGGTTTACTGAATTGATTCTGACTGGCGAACGGGTGGAAGCCGGTATTAAGAATGGGAAGATTCAAAGGGATGCCTCTGCATCTACGACTGTTAAGAAATCATTTTCGGCTAAGAAGGAAGCAGCTGTTATATACTCTCAGAAAAGATCGGGAAGAACTGAGCGCCGACCGACTGTGGGGGCCGTGATGATCTAAAATTCATCAAATGATCAGCCTCGTAACAATCAGTCAAGACCAAATCAGCAACGGGTAGAACAGCCACAACGGCAGTTCACCCGCATCAATATGACGCCCGCACAAGTTCTTCCCCATTTGTTGAAGCTAAATCTCACCACTATCAAAGAGGCACCAAAAAATGTAAACACATCTTCCCCATATTATCATCCCAATGCTAAATGCGCCTATCATTCTGACAGCATCGGGCATGACACAAACGATTGTTGGGCGCTTAAGCATAAAATTCAAGACTTGATAAAGGCGAAAGAGGTTGAGTTCGATGCTCCAGATAAGCCAAACGTAATATCCGCTCCAATGCCGAAGCATGGTCGCCATGTCCATGCTATTGAAGAAGATCTGTATGTTTCTGATGTTGATGACCTGATGACTCCACTGTTGACGATCAAGTTAAATCTGTTGAAAGCTGGGATTTTCCCAAGATGTAAAGAAGACTGCTACTGTTGTTCCTCTCTACCAATCGACTGTCCATTGCTGAAGATAGGCATCCAAGGCCTAATGGACAGTCAACAAATTATTTTCGAAAAGATTCCTGCTACTCCAATCCCTATCGAAGATGTTTCAATAATCACCATTTCCACCAATCTTTCCAAGGTCCCTAAAAAGCCTGTTAAGATTACATCCGCTACAAAGTTTGTTCCTCTGAAAATAACCATGCCTAGGCCTGTCCCCTACATTTCTGACAAATCAATACCATGGAATTATGGTGGAGAAATCTACTACCATGGTGTTAAACAAGTTGAGATAACCGAAGAAAGCTCTGACGAAGAAGATGCCGAAATTGGAAACATTTCCGGTACGAGCAAGATTACCCGAAGTGGGAGAATTTTCTCTCCAGAGATTACCCCTCCAAAGGCAATCTTTGGACCCGCAGCTGCTGCCAAGGTTACTCCTGCACCGATAAAACTTTCCGCAAGAACTCCGTTGATTGAAGAAGCTATTACTCCTGTGGTTGTCCCTCCTACTTCTGCTGATAAGGGGAAAGGGATCCAAGATGAGCTCGTCAGGACGAGGGCTCAACCTTTGGTCATCCCCGAAACCTCTAAGAAAGAAATGGAGGAGATTATGAAAATAATTAAGAAGAGTGATTATGATGTGGTAGAGCAACTGGGGCAAACCCCCTCGAAGATCTCCATGTTAGCATTACTGCTTTGTCCAGAGGCGCACGCCAAAGCATTGATAAAATTTCTGAAGACAGCCCATGTGCCCCAAGAAACCTCAGCCGATCAATTCCAAGATTGTGTAGCCAGCCTTACCGCCGACAACGGCCTGGGTTTCTCTGATGCTGACCTGACTCCGAAAGGAAGAAAGCACAATGACGCATTACATGTGTCAGTAGAATGCCAAGGAACTACTCTGGCCCATGTTTTGGTCGACACTGGTTCTTCTCTGAACATGCTGCCTAAGAAGGCTCTCGACCGATTGGATTATGAAGGCTTGAAGCTAAAGCCAAGTAATATCATTGTAAGGGCATTTGACGGGTCAAAAAGAATGGTACATGGGGAGGTCGACATTCCCATTAAGGTAGGAACTGAAGTGTTCCCCTCAACTTTCTATGTGATGGACATCCGCCCATCATACTCTTGCTTGCTAGGGAGGCCATGGATACATAATGTTGGGGCAATCACTTCCTCTCTACATCAAATGCTGAAATACCCTGTCAAGGGAAAAATCATAACCGTACACGGCGAGGAGGAATATATGATCAGCCACCTGAACTCCTTTCGGTATGTAGAGGTGGAGGGTGAATTCATTGAAACACCATTCCAGCACTTTGAGGAAGTCTCTCCCGAGGTGGCAGTAGCAAAAGCGGTAGCTGAGGTACCCAAGCAGGTGGCCAGGATGGCATCTCTGAAAGACGCAAAGGCTGCAATAAAGGAAGGGAAGAGCTCAACATGGGGTCAGTTGCCTGATTTCCCTCACAAGACAGACAAGTTTGGATTAGGATTTACCGCTGCGGGGCAAAAAGCTATGCGTCGCTCAAAAGTTGAAAGAACACCCATCAAGATTTCTCCTTATGGAATCAATGCTTTGGAAGACGAAGACGAAGAGGCCAACATTGAAGATTGGATCTTCCTAACCATTGAGGGGGGACTGCACAACTGGGAGGCGAAAGACTTCGTCCCCATTACTTTTATTAATCAGTAACTTATCTTTCGAACATTTCCTGTTGGTCTGTAATAATTACTTTTGAACAATCTGCACGCTACTTTTTCACCTCATGCCTTGCCCGGGGCATGTAGGTCCATTTGTAAGGGTTTTGATTCTCTTCATATTCATATGCCATGTTTAATGATTCATTGGACGTTTTTCATTGATAAACTGTTGTGTTCATTTTCTTTCCTTTTGCATTTTTGTTTGTTTAAGGATGGCCATCCCTTACACATACCCACGCTCACAAATGCAGGTACCCATCCACTCTGGATTCTATGGGTGACTATTCTGCTGTATCTTTCAACAACTCTGAAGATTTGGTCAATCAGGCTGAGTGCGAAGACGACGAAGATTGTGAAGTGCCAGGGGAGTTAGCCAGACTTCTACAGCAAGAAGAAAGGGCCATCTTGCCTCATGAAGAGTTGTTGGAAACTGTCAACTTAGGAATAGAGGAAGACTGGAAAGAAGTACAAGTGGGTGCCAATCTGGAGCCAAGTGTCAAGGAGCGCTTGATACAGCTGTTGAATGAATACGTTGAAATCTTCGCCTGGTCTTATGAAGACATGCCGGGTTTAGACACATATATAGTGGTTCACCGTCTCCCTACAAGAGAGGATTGTCCACCGATCAAGAAAAAAGTTCGCCGAATGAGGCCCGACATGTCTGAGAAGATTAAAGCTGAAGTAATGAAGCAATTCAACGCTGGCTTTCTGGCTGTTACATCTTATCCACAATGGGTTGCTAACATCGTGCCAGTACCTAAAAAAGACGGCAAGGTCAGAATGTGTATGGACTACCGGGATTTAAATAGGGCTAGTCCTAAAGATGATTTTCCGCTACCGTACATCGACATTTTGATTGACAACACAGCTCAGCACAAGGTGTTTTCCTTCATGGATGGATTCTCGGGCTACAACCAGATTAAAATGGCCCCCGAGGACATGGAGAAAACAACCTTTGTTACACAATGGGGTACCTTCTGCTACAAGGTGATGTCGTTCGGACTGAAGAACGCAGGGGCAACTTATCAACACGCCATGGTAGCTTTGTTCCATGATATGATACATCATGAGATCGAAGTTTACGTAGACGACATGATAGCTCGATCACAAACAGAGGAGGAACACCTTGAGCATTTGCAGAAGCTGTTTTCCAGGTTGAAAGAGTACAAACTCAGGCTGAATCCAAGTAAGTGTACTTTTGGAGTTAGGTCTGGTAAACTTCTAGGATTTATTGTCAGCAACAAAGGCATTGAGGTCGATCCAGCAAAAGTGAAAGCTATACGAGAAATGCCTGCTCCCCGTACTGAAAAGGAGGTTAGAGGGTTCTTGGGGCGCTTGAACTATATTGCTAGATTCTTCTCTCATCTGACGTCTACCTGTGAGCCAATTTTCAAACTATTGAAGAAAGACCAGGTAGTCGAATGGAACGACGATTGCCAAGCTGATTTTGATAAGATCAAGGAGTATTTGGTAGAACCTCCTATTCTAATGCCACCCGTCGAAGGAAGGCCACTGATCATGTATCTGGCCGTTTTAGATAACTCAATGGGGTGCGTGTTGGGCCAGCATGACGAGTCTGGTCGAAAAGAGCATGCCATTTATTACCTTAGCAAAAAGTTTACCGACTGTGAGACTCGCTACTCACTTCTAGAGAAAACTTGTTGCGCTTTGGTATGGGCTGCTCGTCGACTGAGGCAGTATATGCTGACTCATACCACTCTGTTGATTTCCAAAATGGATCCTATCAAGTATATCTTCGAAAAGCCTGCTTTATCTGGAAGAATCGCTAGATGGCAAATGATCCTGACTGAGTATGACATCCAGTACACCACCCAAAAAGCTATAAAAGGGAGTGTACTAGCTGACCATCTAGCTCATCAAGCTATCGAAGATTATCAATCCATGAGATTTGACTTCCCGGACGAGGACATCATGAACTTGGACAACATTGAAGGTAACAGACTGTATGACGGACCTGAAAATGGATCCCGATGGACCCTGCACTTTGATGGTGCTTCAAATGCACTTGGAAACGGTATCGGTGCGGTACTCATTTCCCCGGAAGGTTGCCACACACCTTTCACGACCCGACTTTGCTTCAGCTGCACCAACAACATGGCTGAATATGAAGCTTGCATCTTTGGTCTCAAGGCTGCTATAGACTTGGGGATCAAATCTTTGATCGTATTTGGGGACTCAGCTTTGGTTATCAGTCAAATCAAAGGAGAGTGGGATACCAAACATCTTAATCTTATCCCATACAAAGAACATGTCCTGACATTGTTGCCTCATTTCGAGCAAATTACCTTCGAGCATTTCCCGCGAGAAGAGAATCAGCTAGCAGATGCTCTGGCTACAATGTCTTCCATGTTTAAACTCAACTGGGATAACGAGGCTCCCCAAATCACCATCGAGCGAATGGATGAACCTGCACATTGTCATGAGATTAATACCGAAGAGGTAGTGGAACAACCCTGGTTTCACGAAATCAAAAGGTATCTCCAGACTAGAGAATATCCCGAAGGAGCTTCCGTAAATGACAAAAAGTTCCTAAGGAAATTTGCTGCCAAGTTCTTCCTGAGCAACCACATCCTCTATAAGCGCAGCCATGATTGTGTTTTACTTTGTTGCGTAGACAAAGCTGAAGCAGAGTTAATCATGACTGAGATATACAGCGGTACGTTTGGCACCCATTTGAGCGGGCATACAATGGCTAAGAAGATCCTAAGGGCAGGCTATTACTGGTCTACCATGGAAGCTGACTGCCATCAACATTCCCGTACTTACCATAAATTTCAAGTCTATGCTGACAAGATTCATATTCCTCCGGTTCCTCTCAACGTTCTGACAACTCTTTGGCCATTTGCAATGTGGGGCATTGACATGATTGGAGAGATCAAGCCCACGGCATCCAATGGACATCGCTTCATCCTGGTTGCTATTGACTATTTCACCAAATGGGTCGAAGCAGCTTCCTTCGCCTTTGTTACTAAAAATGTGGTTGCCCGCTTCATCAAGCAGAACCTCATATGTCGGTATGGTGTTCCCGACAGGATCATCACAGACAACGGTACAAATCTGAACAATACTATGATCATCGCATTGTGCGAACAGTTCAAGATTTATCATCATAATTCATCTCCCTATCGGCCGAAGATGAACGGTGCTGTTGAAGCTACGAACAAAAACATCAAGAAGATCATTCAGAAAATGACAGTCACTTACAAGGACTGGCATGAGATGTTACCGTTTGCTCTGCATGGATACCGTACCACGGCACGTACCTCAATAGGGGCAACCCCATTTTCTTTGGTATATGGCATGGAAGTTGTCTTACCCATGGAAGTTCAGATTCCTTGCTTAAGGATTATGAAGGACGCAGGTTTGAATGAAGATGATTGGATTCAGACCCGACTTGATCAACTCAATTTGATCGACGAGAAACGACTCACTGCTGTTTGCCATGGTCAGACGTATCAAAAACGGATGATCAAGGCTTTCAACAAGAAAGTCAGACGTCAGGTATATCAAGTCGGAGATCTCGTAATCAAGCGGATTATATTACCGCAAAGTGATCCCAGGGGCAAATGGACTCCTACTTACGAAGGACCATTTGTGATCAAGAGCATATTTTCTGGTGGTGCAATGATTAAGACCACCATGGACGACGATGATTTGCCACACCCTGCGAACGCAGACATAGTCAAAAGATACTACGCATAAAACAACCCGACAAGTCGAAAACCCGAAAGGGCGACTTGGGCAAAAATGGGCATTCCGGTGAACCGAAAACCCGAAAGGGTGGTTCAGGCAAAAATTAGGGATAAAACAAAAAAAATCTGTACACCCGGCAAGTTGAAAACCCGAAAGGGCGGCTTGGGCAAAAAAGGGTTTCCCGGTGGATCGAAAACCCGAAAGGGAGATTCAGGCAAAAGTTAGGGAATTAAAGTGTATGACTATGTCTCGTCGGATCACTTTAAAGAACAATCTCTTCATCAAGTTCCGAGCTTCTGATCAATCCAATCATCGGCGAACGAAGCCTTGAATGGACAAATATTCAGAGTTGTGAAGGCTATAGCAGAATGGAATCACATGGAATTGTTTCACATAGCCATCTTTCTTTTGTATAAATTTTTTAATTTTTACGACGACATCCTCTTACTAGGATGACTGTCTCCTTTGTATAAATATACTCATAGAAAGTTAATACAAATACTTTTCCAAATACATAAATTTGCTTTGTCTTCCTTTTTATTTTCTACACTTATGTTTTATTTAAGAAACGTCCAATGTTTTATTAAATAGGCATATGCATTTGAACGTAATCATTTTCCTTACAAATCAAGAAAGATGATTACTGATAGGTTGAAGGTACAATTAGATATCTCGATGCCCTTTCAGAAGGAATCCCCAGCAGATTTAAACTCCAAATTCCTCAATCCAGAACTTAATTCCCCAAACAGAGTTAAACTTTAGGATCCTCAACAGAACATAAGCTTTCTCAAAACTGATTTCCCCAGCTAGAGAGCCTTCTAGAACTCAATTCCCCTCAGAGTTAAATCTCAGAATCCCCGGTGGAGCCTTAAAATATGAAAATCCTATCCCCAGCTGAGCTAAAACTTCCAACTATCAATCCCCAGCGGAACCAGACTAGTGAACCTTCTCCCCACAGAGATACTTCCCACCAAACTGAAGATTCTCAGTCATACCTCTCCAGCATGAGTCTACCAGATTCTGGACTCCCCAATAGAGATCATCAGAATTATCTCGCCCTACAAATCACCAGGGAGTTCCAATCCCCAGCAGTGGTCCTAAGACCCCTCAACAACGGAAGATCTTGTTCCCCAAGCAGTCAGTAGCCAACAAGTATGTCTCATCCTCAGCAATCAAAAAATTCTTGCAATCCCCTGCAGCAGTCAAGGACTCACTTTCTCTGGCAGCAGTCAAGATTCTTTTATCTCCAGCCATCCAGGATTCATCTATCCTCAGCAAGACAACTCATCAGCTTACATGCGCATTCATCACATTCATATCATAAACATTGATATAACATACATTGCATCATGCATCATGACATTGCATACAACTAACTCTTTACCTTTTCAGGAAAGATCAGTCGACAGACAAAGATCATCATCTTCTGAGAGTCTTTCTAGAAATAGTTCAGATGTGACCCAGACATGGCGACATTCTGATACTTATTCCAGATTCACCCAGAGATAGTTCAGATGTGACCCAGACATGGCGACATTCTGATACTTATTCCAGATTCATCCAGATGCAGTTTTACACGAACTCATCATCAGGAAACCCTACACCGGTTCCTTCTCCACTTCAAGACTTCTGAAAACAGCTTACGGGTTCTCCAGACACGGATGTTAACCTATCGCTTGTTCAGATTCTTCAACTTCTGAAAACAGTTTACGGATTCTCCAAACACGGATGTTAATCTATCGCTTGTTCAGACTCAACTTTTGAAAACAGTTTACGGACGCTTCCCAACAACGGATGCTGCTCTATTGCTTATTCAACTTCAAGACTTCTGAAAACAGCTTACGGGTTCTCCAGACACGGATGTTAACCTATCGCTTGTTCAGATTCTTCAACTTTTGAAAACAGTTTACGGACGCTTCCCAACATGAATGCTGATCTATTGCCTATTCAACCCCAAGACCTCTGAAAACAGTTCACGGATGCTTCCAGATACGGATATCAATCCATTTCTTATTCAAGACCCCCAGTTCAGAGATGTTCCAAAACATGGACACCTTTTTGATACTCATTCCAGATGGCATCTTTAAGCCCATCCCTGACAAGATTCTGTCACCCCTCTAGATAGCATGTTTAAGCCCATCTCCAAATGGCATCTTTAAGCCCATTCCCGCATCCATTGTTTTGACGAGTGCAAATTTAAGGGCACTCTAGTGTCCAATCTCCTTTTACCTTCGAGACGCGAAAGGCAAACCTGCCAATCTAACTCTTCAGGTGCAAGAAGAATGAACAGGGGCAACTATTGTACCCCAAAATTTTCCCTCTCATTTCTTCAACATTTTCTCATCACAAGACTCTTGGAGCTCAAGATCAAGTTAGGGTTTGCTTTGCTCAAGACTCCTCCTTGCATTGTTGACCCAAATTAGGGTTTGAGTTTGCACAAAGATGTTTTGACCTAAAATGCCCAAAGTGACTTTCATGCTTCATGTTGGACTCACAAGTTTATCCATACCAAGTTTCAAGCCTTGATTCCAATCTTTGCCCAGTCAATTGGACAGTTGACCTAGAAATCAGCTGTATTGGGGAAAAAGTCAACTGTGGCCAATTGATAGTCAAACCTCACGAAATTTGACCCACATCAACATAATGAACTCACATGAACCATTTGGTCAAGTTTGGATCACAATTCCACAAGAAATTTGATCAGATCACCAAAAGGGTAAAATGGTCATTTTTAGGGTTTTGACTGCACAAAGGCAATTTTTGACTGTTTGACCTAACCAATGGCAAACCAAGCTCATATATGGACTCAAGGAATCAATGGCATTGTATTGACACATTCAAACAAGTTCAAGAGATCTCAAATGCACAGGATTGACAAATGAATTTTCCCGTCAACTGATCAAAATTTGACTGTATACTGAAAAGTCAAACTTTGACTTTTTAGTCAAAATCAAGTGCCAAGATTCATTTTTCATCAAGACATGTAAAATTATGAAACTTGTTCATCAAGAAATCCAAATTTGCAAATTAGGGTTTAAAATGAGAAAATTTCATAACTTAGAATTTTTCTAAGTTATGAAACTTCCTTATTTTTTCCTAACTTTGTCCCATTTTTTCATCAAGATACAATTAGATTCAAGCAAAACTCAAAACATGAAAGTTGTAGTCCATTGCAAAATCTACAACTTTGATTCACAAAGTTTTCTCAATGGAGGCTTGTAGCTCAAGTTATGATTTTTGGAACAAGGGTGCAAAACATTCTTAACTTAGAAAAATTTTGACCTATTCTAGGCAGGATTTTTGCCCAACTTCATGGCCATTTTTCACATGGTTCCACTTGGAATTTCAATTTTCATTACAAAGATGGATTGTAGTACACATTCCAATATTTCCAAATTGTCCAAGAACTTCTCAAACACCCTTGTGGTTAGGGAGAATCGAATTTGCAAAGATGGGCAAAAGTCACTTTGTTCATAGCCAAATACATGTTCATAACATTGGCATTTTCAAGTCAGCAGGGTTTGTGATGGTTTGAAGGCCTCTAATCATCTTCACACTCAATAATTAAATGCCAAACCATTGTGATAAGATGTTATTTTTTTCATTTGGTCATTACATGCAAGATTAATCCATAATTAGAAAAAGCATATTTGCCATTTTTGAAAAGATGCACTTTATGTCAAATTCACAATCCAAGAGGTACAAGCAAAATCTCTGAGGCAAGAGTTGGTCGGCAAATCCCACTGATCAAGAACAAAGTATGCAGCATCCTCAAGGACTTGATAGAGGCCTATAACCCAACTTGCATTTCTTTGCTTACATTAGAAGAAAACTTGCAAATTGACTCAAAGCTCTCTTTCCTGAAAACACCAACCTAAACAAAGTTTGCAAACACTTTCCATACATCAAACCTGACCTAAAGCACGACCAAACCACCCTCAATCCATCCTCATATCAAAAAGCATAATTTTTCTGCAAAACAGAGTGCCTGCTGCAGATTGACTTCCACCGTCCATTTCACTCGTGCACTTTGGCCAAAAAGAGTTCAAACATGTCCCATATCACCCACTGAAGCTATCCCAAGCATTGAACACAAGCTGTAACATCCATAGCCAAGTTTGCCATTTTCACTTTTCAGTTTTGCAGGTTGACTTCCATAGCTTGATTCAGAGAGATTCAAAGCAAGCTAAGCATAGGGGAAGCATCCTTGGACTTCAGGCAAGCTGTACCAAAGTTCAAACTCCATTAAAGATACCTCCATTGTTGTACACGACTCAAGCTGAACAAGTAAAAATCTGAACTTCTATCTCTCTATCCAGGCATAGTTAGGCTTAAGTTTGTGAAGAAAGCATGTTCCACTCATAGCCCTGAAGCCATCCATGTAGTTACTTTTCATTTATATTGTGTGTGCTATGAGAATTTTGGACCTGAACATGGAAGAAAACTTAGGTCAGGAATTGGGGATGGAGAAATTCTCCCTCGTTTCTGAGAGTTAGGTCAAGATTTTTATATGTATGAATTCGTCTCTTCATGCTCTACATTGTTTATGTTATGAATTTTTGCTAAAAGTCAAAGAATCAGGAAGTTTGAATGAAGCATAGAGGGCGCGTGTTTTTGAGACAGAATGGCTGGAGGTTGAAGAAGGTGGACTTGGGCTGGGCCTGAGTTGTTCTTGCTGCTTGCACCGTCTTTTTCCTTTTACACCCCTGGCCCATTGTGTGATATTTTATTCATTTTTGTCTTTTTCCTTTTGATTCTGACTTATTATTTTTTGCTCAAATATAAAAAATATAAAAAATATTTTTCCACCCATTTTTGCATTTTTATTTGGATTTTATTTGTTTTGTTTGAACTTATACATGTAAAATAAATATAAATACCTTTTTGTTTAAAACATTAAAAATAATACAAAAATATATATTTTTTTAGTTATTATTTTTTGTTTACATTTTGAAAACATTTTCTAAAAATATACTTTTTTTGTAAATAATTAATATTTTTATTTTTGTATATATTTAGTATATTTAATATATAATATAAATACTTATACATATTTTATTAAATATTTAGGACAAAAATATAGAAATAATACATTTTTATTTTTATTAATGTTTGACATCAAAAATACTTTTTACAACATACTTCTCTTTTATTTATTTTTTGTATAAATAAATATATAAATATTGCATATAATTAGTAAATAATTACTATTTATTAAAAATTAGGCTTTTGCCCTAAAATCACAAAAATACTCCAAAATTGACCTTTTTATTTTTGTTTATATTTCACATTGAAAAATACTTTCTCATACATAAAAAATCATTTTTGTGCATAATACATTTTGCATTTACATTTGTTTAAATATTGTACAATTTATTATTTGTCTATTCAATATGGATGTAATAGTTTAGATTTAAATTTCTTGATAAATATCCCCCATTCAAACATTTGTACCCCCATCCCCATAATCATGTTGTAATAATCTAGAACTTTAAAATTCCGCATTTAAAAGCTTTCTAATTATGCCATGATAGACCTAGGGTTTGTATGCAAAAATCAAATAACAAATAACTTGGCCTAATTCAAAGACAAAAAACATGAAAATGGACAACACCAATCACACTTGCACCCTTAGGGTTACTCCACTTGTTGCCTTCAAAAATGGAACATGCTTGCATGTTGAGTTTCTTTGGCAAAACAAAACAAATCAAATGATCATAGTCCCTCGACGACGCTTTCGAAGTTGCCTAAACAAAATGATCATAGTCCCTTCAAGCAAAATTGCCAAAGACACTTGGCACCATTGCATTCATGGTCTAAAAGATGACCCGCGCCTGTCCCGTTAACATCCTAACACAAGATTTTCCACCAAATGCAATGGTGGAACAATACTGTTAAAAGGGTTAAAACATAGAAAAATCTTTGAGTAAATTTAGGGGTAGACAACTCTTAGTTACTTGATCAAATTTGCAAAACACGCTTGCCTACTTTCAAAACACACTCCACAATACAACTTTCAAAACAACTTTCAAAAACCTTGAAACATCTTTTCAAAAAGACAAACACCTTTTGTAAAACATTCGAGTAAAGAATTGTTACAAGGGTTGCCTAGACAAGGCATCTTTTTCAAAACATTTTCAAACCCACACACAAAGCACCATTTCAAACAATTGAAAATACAAGGCAAGTGATCTAAGCAAGTAACTAAGAGCCCATGGATAACCATGGATAGAAAGGGTGCTAATACCTTCCCTTTCTATAATCTACTCCCCGAACCCATGAAAACATCTCAAAGGTTTTTCCTGTGCTTTTTAACCTTTCCTTAGGATAAAATAAAAAGTCGGTGGCGACTCTTGCTAAACCGAAACATTTGTGAAAACAAACGCAAAACCCAAGTCAGTTCTCCCACCGTATCACAGAACTGGCGACTCTGCTGGGGACATTTTTAAAAGTGGAGTAACCTTATGGCTTAGATCACCCTTTTACATGACTAATTGTTTGATTTGATTGCTTTACATCTTGGTTCTCTTGTTTGGGCTTGAAATCCTACACCCGGATTTGGGGAAACATTCATAGATAGCAATACGTTGTGGAAACTGTGCAGGGTATACCGACACGGTTGAAGCAATAGCTATATTAGTGCGACATATTTATGAGTACCGGTAATCCTTGAGTTCAATCAAGGAGAGTACGAGGCCGCTGAGTGATGTCACTAAGCACTAATGACCTAGAACCTTACTTGACCATCTTGGCCTTTTATTAGGGGTAGTGAGATGATCGGCTTTGGTGCAGTCCGAAGTTGGTAGATACTCGATACTACACTCATTGAGGGTTGTTTTCTTGGAATATTTTGGTCGCTAGTTAAGTGGCTAAACCAAAACAATGAACATAGAAAACAATTCAATGATATTGAGCTCCTTAGAACTCGGTTATTATTTATAGGACAGGTTTTTAAGCCAACTACACTCAAGAGGGTACTTACCTATGAAGCCTCGTGCAAGCCTGAAACTAGGGTTTTGTGTGACTTGCTTGTACATATGTTTGTGCATACATCATGAACATCATAAAGCATCATATGCATCCACTAACCATTTCAAGGGTTTGATCTTCATCTTTGTTCTTGTTTTGTAGGTCATGGAAATTCTTCGCAGGAAAACTATCCAAGTCAACCTTGTGAGAATCCCTCCTCAACTCAAGAAGCTCACATCCAGAATTCCAGAAAGCTCTCTCTTCAGTGAAAGACATGGTAGACTGCTCAGCCTAGTCAACACCAACATTGAAGAAGACATGGTCAAAGTGTTGTTCCAGTTCTTTGACCCCCTTCACCACTGTTTCACATTCCCCGAGTACCAATTGGTGCCCACTTTGGAGGAATTTTCTCAACTTCTGAGAATTCCTATTCTTAATCAACTACCCTACAACGGTACAGAAAAAGAACCAAAGCCTGAAGATGTTGCTCAAGCACTACACTTGCAACCATCTGACATCAAGGGGCATTGGGAAACTAGAAGTGGTGTCAAAGGCTTCTTGGAAAAATTCCTGTTTGAGAAGGCACAAGAGTGTTGGAATTCCTTGGATCTACAAGCCTTTGAAGAGATTGTGGCACTCCTCATTTATGGGTTGGTCTTGTTCCCAAATCCTGACCAACTTATAGATGTCAATGCTGTCAAGATTTTCCTATCCAGGAATCCCATACCTACATTGCTTGGGGACATCCTCCACTCATTTTACACACGAACAATGAGGAAGAGAGGTGTTCTCATGTGTTGTACTCCTCTCCTTGCAAGGTGGTTTATTTATCACCTTCCACAATCTGTTTTGAAGAATGACCAAGGCTTAAGGTGGTCACAACGATTGATGACCCTCACGCATTCAGATGTACATTGGTGTTCTCGGTCCAGAGAAAATGTCATCATCGTCGATCATTGTGGTGAGTTCCCTAATGTCCCATTACTTGGCATTAGAGGAGGCATTACCTACAACCCTTGTCTAGCTTTGAGACAATTTGGATATGCACAGAGGGACGGCCCTCATGACATGCTGATTCCTGACCTAGTTTTTGACTTCGACAACGATGCGCAAGGACTTCGCCAAAGATTCATCAGAGCTTGGAGTTTGCCTAACAAGGTAGATAGCAAGACACTGGGGCACAAGAACTCCATCCCTCTTGAGCCTTATCTCAAGTGGGTAAGAACTCGAGCCCAGAGTCTTATGATGCCGTACCCTCATATTCTCCCTTTGATTAAAGAGCCTGCTAAGGAAGGAGAGGTTCCCTACACCATCCTACACCCTGACATGCCAACATCATGGGAGGAAATGCAGAAGAGTTGGATCCAACTCAAGGAAGACCGGAATACTTTTGAAGCCAGCTTCTATGCCAGTGAGAGGAAGGTTTTGGAGCTTACCCGCCGACTTCACGAGGAGGAGACCCTCAACACTTACATCGCACCAAATAGGATGCGCAACGTCTTTTTACCTTAAGAAGTTTTTGTAATATTTGGCCCATGGGGCATTTATGTACTGAACAAAATTTCTTCTTATTAATATGACGTGTGTTCTTTTTGTTTGCAACAATTTTGAATTTTTAAATCCTTGAATGCATTGCATGAATAAACATATCATTCATCATATGCATAAGCAGGTCTCCACACCAGGTTTCCTTATCTTTCTGCTGTTTATTTCAGTAAGATGGATCTCGAACAGACGGTCAAAGATCTGCAGTCACAAAACTCACAGTTTCAACAGCTCCTAATGACCTTAGTAAAGGGTCAGGAGGATCTAAAAGTACTGCTTGGGAACAAAGAGCAAGAAAAAGTGAAAAAGAAGAAGAAAAGAGTTGGGGTAGCTACACTGGGAAGAAGGTTTGAGAATGAAGCTAGAAGAGTTCTTGAATTTCCCTCCGCATCTGAAGAGGGAACCAGTAAAGGAAAAGGAGCTGCACTACCTTCTGAGTCTGAAGCTGAAGAGGAAGAGGTTGAGGAAGATGAAGACTACTCAGAGCAACAATACCCGCCAGCGGACGAAAAATACAAAAACCTGGAGGATAGACTGGCAGCCATGGAGCTGCAAAGGGTTCCCGGGTTAGATTTCGAAGATTTGGGATTGATTTCTCGAATTGTGATCCCTCCAAAGTTTAAGGTGCCAATTTTTGCAAAATATGACGGGCTGTCTTGCCCAAAAATGCACCTAAGGTCATATGTCAGAAGAATTCAACCTCATACATCCGACAGAAATCTTTGGGTACACTTCTTCCAAGATAGCCTGTCTGGTACACAGCTAGACTGGTTTTACCAGCTTGAGAGGTCAGAAGTGCATAACTGGGAAGACTTGGCAGCTGCCTTTTATCGCCAGTATCAATATAATGCTGACTTGGCGCCAACCCATACTCAGCTACAGAGTATGGGGATGGCCTCAAAAGAGGGATTCAAAGAATACGCCCAGAAATGACGCGACTTGGCCGGAAGAGTGAAGCCACCTCTTTCTGATAGAGAACTAGTTGATATGTTCTTAGGGACCCTATCTGGCCCGTTCTTCAACCATTTGATCGGGAGCTCTTCCGTAGGGTTTACTGAATTGATTCTGACTGGCGAACGGGTGGAAGCCGGTATTAAGAATGGGAAGATTCAAAGGGATACCTTTGCATCTACGACTGTTAAGAAATCATTTCCGGCTAAGAAGGAAGCAGCTGTTATATACTCTCAGAAAAGATCGGGAAGAACTGAGCGTCGACCGACTGTGGGGGCCGTGATGATCCAAAATTCATCAAATGATCAGCCTCGTAACAATCAGTCAAGACCAAATCAGCAACGGGTGGAACGGCCACAATGGCAGTTCACCCACATCAATATGACGCCCGCACAAGTTCTTCCCCATTTGTTGAAGCTAAATCTCACCACTATCAAAGAGGCACCAAAAAATGTGAACACATCTTCCCCACATTATCATCCCAATGCTAAATGCGCCTATCATTCTGACAGCATCGGGCATGACACCAGCGACTGTTGGGCGCTTAAGCATAAAATTCAAGACTTGATAGAGGCGAAAGAGGTTGAGTTCGATGCTCCAGAGAAGCCAAACGTAATATCCGCTCCAATGCCGAAGCATGGTCGCAATGTCCATGCTATTGAAGAAGATTTGTATGTTTCTGATGTTGATGACCTGATGACTCCACTGTTGACGATCAAGTTAAATCTGTTGAAAGCTGGGATTTTCCCAGGATGTAAAGAAGACTGCTACTGTTGTTCCTCTCTACCAATCGACTGTCCATTGCTGAAGATAGACATCCAAGGCCTAATGGACAATCAATATATTATTTTCGAAAAGATTCCTGCTACTCCAACCCATATCGAAGATGTTTCAATAATCACCATTTCCACCAATCTTTCCAAGGTCCCTAAAAAGCCTGTTAAGATTACATCCGCTACAAAGTTTGTTCCTCTGAAAATAACCATGCCTGGGCCTGTCCCCTACATTTCTGACAAATCAATACCATGGAATTATGGTGGAGAAATCTACTACCATGGTGTTAAACAAGTTGAGATAACCGAAGAAAGCTCTGACGAAGAAGATGCTGACATTGGAAACATTGCCGATACGAGCAAGATTACCCTAAGTGGGAGAATTTTCTCTCCAGAGATTGCCCCTCCAAAGGCAACCTTTGGACCCTCAGCTGCTGCCAAGGTTACTCCTGCACCGATAAAACTTTCCGCAAGAACTCCGTTGATTGAAGAAGCTGTTACTCCTGTGGTTGTCCCTCCTACTTCTGCTGATAAGGGGAAAGGGATCCTAGATGAGCTCGTCAGGATGAGGGCTCAACCTTTGGTCATCTCCGAAACCTCTAAGAAAGAAATGGAGGAGATTATGAAAATAATTAAGAAGAGTGATTATGATGTGGTAGAGCAACTGGGGCAAACCCCCTCGAAGATCTCCATGTTAGCATTACTGCTTTTTTCAGAGGCGCACACCAAAGCATTGATAAAATTTCTTAAGAAAGCCCATGTGCCCCAAGAAACCTCAGCCGATCAATTCCAAGATTGTGTAGCCAGCCTTACCGCCGACAACGGCCTGGGTTTCTCTGATGCTGTCTCAGGCTTTACAACACCTATTGATATTTAATCTGGTGACGTTAAGGGACCCTCATAAGAATCCAAACATAGCCTCCCCAAGGTACAATCCTGATGCAAGGTGTGCATATCACTCCAACAGCCCGGGGCATGATACTAACATCTGTTGGGCGTTGAGCAACAAAATTCAATACCTGATTGATGAAGGAGCATTGGAACTCACACAAGACGGTCAGATTGAATTCTTTTGCCATCCCCCAAGGTTCACCATTTGAAGTGACAAGTACTAAGACGAGAAGACTTTTTTGTTCATTAGAATTTTCAATTTGTAATTTTCTTTTGATTGTTCAAACATTTATTCATGTCAAACTTTGTTACTTTATCAATGCATTGCATATGTCTGTTTTGAATCAATCCATTTGTATTCACATATTCAAATTGCTTTTATATTTGTGATGATTAACACTCGATTAAAAAATTCTAAGCCTTTAGAGGGAGGATGACGAAAATGATACCAAAATCTCTAAAGTATGCTTTTGAACAGACCCCGCTGACGATGTACATGCATTGTTTCAAATCCTAAACAGTGGAGTTATAAGGAAGATAATCCCTAGCCAACCCCTTTGAGCAAAGGAAGTTGGAGTTTTTCTTTTCACAAATTAAAACCTTTAATTATAACCTGGGGCAGGGTAGTTTTCTCAGTTGATCCAGGTGCACAATGAATGACATCAAAGAAGTCCTTCCAAAACAAAAGATGGTGTTGGTTCCGTATAATCGTAAGGACAAACAGTCATTATCTTTTGAAATAAAAGCCCACCAAGTCAAAACCTATGAAGAAGACTTACAAAAAAACTGGGGCATCCCGCTGACTTTAATCACAAAAGAAACAGTTCAGGCAAAAAGACAGGGATAACACAATCAAAAAGAAAGAGGTCCTACAAACTCTTATAAAAATGACTGCCTGTTCAAAATAAACTGTCAGTATCTGAACCATCACCGGAATATCAGAGCAAAGACTCAAACGGGATCTAATGCACGATTAGCTGAGTTTAGGATCGAAGAACATCACGAAGAACGGGTGGGTACAAATAAAATTTGAGCTATTATCCTTTGTTTCTTAAATCGTGAACCAGACCACGATATAACCCTTAAAAGTCCTAGCTGAAGCATGGGTTAGTTGGAAAGCATACTGTTACAAAAGGTATCCTGACTCCTGTAGGGCTCGCTGTAAAATCCTGAGTTGACATCACATTTTACAAAAATTCGCTTGTTTTATTGAAAACTGCATTTTCAAAAACTTCAGGACAGACATAAGCTTTGCATTCTTAAAATAACATTGTTTGTATATGACTATTTGTTCAAACAGCATAGAAATTCGCACGACGAATATCTAGTGAACAAAAAACCTTCTCAATAAAAGGATCACCTCAAGTGGAAAAAACACTTCCAACCAAGGGGCACAACATGATCATTGTCCATCATTTGGGGCAGTCAAGTCAAGATTCAAGGAATCTCTCAAAATGCCAAATATCCAGGGGAAAATCTCCATCTGAATCAATTGGGGCATTGGACATGAATTCCAGCAACGAATCTTGCATGAACAAACGAAGATCTTCTGGTAGTATGGCAACACAACACTACCGACAGTGACACCTCCCTACATCCTGAGAGCGTGGACATAATCAGAAAATACTACGCATAATCAAAGACCCGCTAGGTCGACTGGCCTAGGCAAAAATAAGGGCTTCCCGGCGAACCAAAAGGGTTCAGGTACAAATTAGGGATAAAAATGGAAAAAATCTGTACACCCGGCAAGTTGAAAACCTGAAAAGGCGGCTTAGGCAAAAAAGGGTATCCTGATGGATTGAAAACCCGAAAAGGGGTCCAGGCAAAAATTAGGGATAAAAGCGTACGACTATGTCCCGTCATCTCGTCACTTGACTACCAGAAGAATACTTGTCATTTCAATCGAAAGATACCAAGCACCTCATAGGTTGGGATAATACTCGATCCACAAGGCCTCCGCAGGCACCTTCTCCCGCAGAAACATGGGCTTCTTTTAAAAACAAAAACAAAACTTTTTGCACTTACACTCTCTTCAAAACAAAAACTCTTTTCAAAACCCACAAACACAAAGAAAAGCAAACTTTTGAAAACATAATGAGCAAGTACCTAAGAGCCCGTGGTTAACCACAGATAGAAAGGGTTCTAACACCTTCCCTTTCTATAATCTACCTCCTGAACCCGAGAAATATCTCAAAAAGGAATTTTTCTGTGCTTTTGCCCTTTCCTTGTTGGATAAAATAAAAGACGGTGGCGACTCTTGCTTACCGCGACATTTTGCAAAAACAAACGCAAACGCGAACCAGCATTCCAAAACAGTCAGTTCTATTCACACCGATCACACCCAAGATTCCCGATAAAGCTAGTGTTGAAGCAAAATTCAATGTTCATCGGCTTTATTCCATAATGCGGGACTGATCCTAGCATAGGCCTGCAGAGTCCAATTACATTTGATATCATAGTGACTAAACCACCCAACAGGATTGGTGCATTTGGAGTCTGGCTAATACGCTCCATGTTAGCTAGCATATAAGCGGCACCGTTTACCAGACGGCTCTGGGAGGCACAATACATGATGAAGAGCTCATCGCGGGACACGGATGTAACATTCTGCTGTTTACCAAAAAGGGTATGGGCGATGGTCTTATGAAAGTACCTGATAGCCGGGTTGTGGATGCACTCAGAATAAAGGTCAGACGGCTCTGGATGGTTATTTCCAGCAATGCTTCCCCAGAAAAAATCAAGGTCAGAATCAAGCAAGAGGTCCTCCTGGGTCATAGTGATAACATCAGGGCCAAAAGGGAATCCTAGCAGGTGGGCAAACTCCCTAAGGTTATAGCGGTAGTCCATGTCAAACAACCTGAAAGTGATCAACCCACGGTTGAATCCTAACCCGTGATTTGGAATGTAGCTCAGGGTGCTCAGGAACTCAAGGGTCAACTTCTTGTAAGTACAATACCGTCTTCGGATAGAAGCAGTGTCCCAACCAATCTGATGTAGCAAATACATGACACTCTCACGAATTCCAAGAGCAGTCATAGCATGGTCATCAGTGTAGATTGTAGGGCACATTTCCCGCTCAGCCATATCTTCAAAGCGTCTTCTTTGGTGTCTGCTTTTCAAAGTGATATTCATGAAGTTTACACGTGCCATGGAGCTAAATATGAAAGCAAAAGAATTACCCCCCCCTGAAAATATTTATTAAATATTTGAAAAACTAAGTTAGTATTTTCAGGTTAAAAACGCCGAAGTTAAAGCAAAAAGAAAAAGAAAGTTTAAAGGGAAAATAAAAATAGAAGAAAAAGAAAACAAAAAGGAGTAAGAGATGCAATCATGAAAATTTTAAAGATTAAGAAAAAGAAAAGAAAAATCAAAACATGTTAAAACAATAAAAATAATTAAAATAAAACATGGGTTGCCTCCCACGAAGCGCCTTTGTTTTATGTCGACGGCTCGACAGATAATACCTATTCAGTTAGGTATCGGGGTAGGTAGCTCACTTAACTGAAGATAAGCCGAATAGTCTAGATTTCCGACGTTAAAGTAGTGCTTTAAGCGCTGGCCATTGACTATGAATGGTTCGATAGAATTTCCTTTAATTTCTATCGCACCACTTGGGAAAACTTTATTAATTTCGAATGGTCCTGACCATCTGGAACGTAATTTTCCCGGGAAAAGTTTCAATTTAGAGTTGAATAGGAGTACGATGTCTCCTTCCTTAAATTCTTTCCGCGAGATACGCTTATCGTGCCATTTTTTTGTTCTTTCCTTATAGATTCTAGCATTTTCATAAGCGTCTAAACGCAATTCTTCTAATTCATGGATATCTAATATTCATTTTTCACCAGCAATCTTGTAATTTAAGTTAAGGGTTTTAATGGCCCAATAAGCTTTATGTTCTAATTCTACTGGCAAATGACAAGATTTTCCATAAACTAATTTAAACGGCGTTGTTCCGACAGGGGTTTTAAAAGCTGTCCTATATGCCCAAAGAGCATCATTTTACTTGGAGGACCAATCTTTTCTGGATGTGGCTACGGTTTTCTCAAGGATTTGTTTTATCTCCCTATTTGACACTTCCACTTGTCCGCTCGTTTGAGGATGGTATGGTGTGGCTATGCGATGTTTAACGCCATATTTTGAAAATAGTTTTTTGAAAATTCTAGAGATAAAATGGGAACCGCCATCACTGATTACTAGCCTTGGTACACCGAATCGTGGGAAGATAACATGCTTGAATAGTTTAATTACCACTCGTGTATCGTTTGTGGGTGCAGCGATGGCTTCAATCCATTTTGATATGTAGTCAACAGCTACCAATATATACTTATTTCCAAAAGATGCGGGGAACGGTCCCATGAAATCAATTCCCCACACATCGAAAATTTCTACCTCGAGAATCCCTTTTTGTGGCATTTCGTCGCGTCTAGATATATTTCTTGTGCGTTGACATCTACCGCAGTTCATAATTGCTACGTAGACGTCTTTCCATAAGGTAGGCCAAAAGAAGCCAACTTGAAGTATTTTTGCACAAGTTTTCGATGTACTAGCGTGTCCACCATAAGGGGCAGAATGGCAATGGGAAATGACGTCATCTATTTCATCGTTAGGAATGCAGCAACGGTAGATACCATCGGCGCCTCTTTTAAAGAGTAATGGTTCATCCCAAAAGTAGTGTTTAAGATCATGGAAGAATTTCTTCTGCTGTTGGTACGTTAAATCAGGTGGTAAAACACCGACAGCCAAATAGTTGACGAAATCAGCGTACCATGGTAATGTGGTGTTGGTACAAATGGATTTTACTACCGCAATTGTTAAAGGTTCATTGTGTTGATCTAAACTGTCGGTAGGAGCTATCTCTAGCTTAGCAATAAGGCGTTCATAAGGGAAATCTTCGTTTATGGGAACACTCTCGGTTTGGATTCCATCTAATCTTGATAAATGGTCAGCTACCATGTTTTCAGTCCCTCTTTTGTCTTTTATTTCCAAGTCAAACTCTTGTAGGAGTAAGATCCATCTGAGTAGTCGAGGTTTGGCGTCTTTCTTACTTAGTAAGTATCAGATCGCTGCATGATCCGTGTAAATAATGATTTTGGCGCCTACTAAGTAGGAACGAAATTTATCCAATGCGAATACAACAACTAAGAGTTCCTTCTCCATAGTGGCGTAATTCATTTGTGCGGGATCGAGTGTTCTGCTTGCGTAGTAGATAGCGTGAAGCTTTTTATCTTTGCGTTGTCCTAGGACTGCGCCTACAGCATAATCGCTCGCATCGCACATTATTTCAAATGGTAGGTTCCAATCAGGAGGTTGCATAATAGGTGTTGAAATTAAGGCTTCCTTAAGCGTCTCAAATGCGTTTAAGCATTTATCGTCGAAAATAAACTCGGCTTCTTTCATTAATAATTCAGTTAGTGGCTTAGTGATTTTAGAGAAATCTTTTATAAAACTTCGGTAAAAACCAGCGTGTCCTAGAAAAATTCTTATTTCTCTAACTGTTTTGGGTGGTTGAAGGTTTTTGATAATTTCAATTTTTGCTTTGTCGACTTCAATCCCCCTGTTTGATACAATGTGACCTAACACAATTCCTTGTCTCACCATGAAGTGACATTTTTCCTAATTGAGCACTAGGTTGACATTGACACAACGTTTCAGTACTAATTCAAGATTTGATAAACATCCGTCAAAACTTTCTCCACATACAGAGAAATCATCCATGAATACTTCCATAATTCCGTCTAAAAAGTCTGCGAAAATCGCCATCATGCATCGTTGGAAAGTTGCAGGTGCGTTACATAGTCCAAATGGCATTCGTCGGTATGCGAAGGTACCATAGGGACATGTGAATGTGGTTTTCTCTTGATCATCAGGACGAATGGGAATTTGGAAGAATCCTGAGTATCCGTCAAGATAGCAGAAATGGGAATGTTTGGCTAAGCGCTCGAGCATTTGATCAATGAATGGTAATGGGAAATGGTCCTTGCGCGTAGCTTTGTTTAGTTTTCTATAATCGATACACATTCTCCATCCTGTTTGGGTACGTTGTGCTACCGATTCGCCTTTTGTGTTCGTTATAACCGTAACACCTCCTTTCTTAGGCACCACGTGAACTGGGCTGAACCAGTTACTATCTGATATTGGGTATATGATGCCTGCCTCTAGTAGTTTCTGCACTTCTTTCTTAACGACTTCACTTAGGATAGGATTTATTCGTCTTTGATGTTCTCTAGAAGTCTTGCAGTCCTCCTCCAGCATAATGCAGTGCATACAGAGAGAAGGGCTTATTCCTTTTAGATATGATATATTATAGCCTAACGCGGTTGGATATCTCCTTAACATACTAAGAAGTTTTTTGGTTTCGATCTTCCCTAAATTGGAATTAACTATAACTGGCCGTTCGAGTTCTTTATCTAAAAATTCATACCTAAGATCTTCAGGTAATGTTTTAAGTTCTATACCAGTTTTCTTATCAGTTGGGGCAGGATCGGGTGTTAAGGCGAAACATTCGCTTAGGTTGGCATCTAAATGTTCTTATTTCCAGTCATCATCCTTGAGGATAGTCGGTGTCGGAATTTTCAGCATCTCAGAATAGGTGTCTTCTTGGCTTTCTAGTTCTTTGACACATTCATCAATAATATCTAGGAGACAACATGAGTCATCTATAGCAGGGGCTTTAAAGAATTGGGAAAGAATGAATTCTACTTTTTCTTCTCCTACCTCGAAGGTAAGCTTTCCTTTCTTAACGTCAATGATGGCTCCTGCAGTAGCTAAAAATGGTCTTCCTAGTATGATGGTAATGTTTGAATCTTCCTTGATGTCCATTATTATAAAGTCAGTCGGTATGTAAAATTGTCCTATTCAGACAGGGATGTTTTCTAGCATACCAACATGGAATTTGACTGATCTGTCGGCTAGTTATAGGGACATCTTGGTAGGTCTCATGTCACCTAATTTGAGCTTCTCGCAAATAGATAAGGGCATTAGACTAACACTTGCTCCTAAATCGCATAGAGCTTTGTCTATGACAGATTTACCAATTACACATGGTATGGAGAAACTACCAGGATCTTTTAGCTTTGGAGGCATGTTATTTTGAATTATGGCGCTACATTCGGCGGTTAGCATAACGGTTTCGTTTTCAACGATTTTTTTTATTAGACAATATTTCTTTTAGGAATTTAGCATATGACGACATTTGGGTTATAACTTCTGTAAACGGAATAGTAACGTTTAATTGTTTCAGAAGTTCTACAAATTTCTTGAATTGCCCCTCGTTCTTGGATTTTGCAAGTCTTCGGGGGTATGGAATTGGTGGTTTATATGGTGGTGGAGGCACGTAAGGTTTTTCTGAAGCCTCTCTGTCCTCATTCGCGTCTTCCTCTACATTCTCAGATTGATCTTTCGACTTCTCTACTTCTTTTTCAGGTTTCTGATACATGGTCGGGTTTTGGAGTCTAGGATCTACCGGTCCATCAAGGGCTGTCCCACTTCGTAATGTGATAGCATTTGCATGTCCTTTAGGATTGGGTTGTGGCTGTCCAGGAAATGTACCAGTAGGTGCGGCAGAACTAGCTTGGTGTTGTGCTACTTGGGAGATTTGGGTTTCTAACATTTTATTGTGAGTTGCTAGGGCATCTACCTTATTTTCTAATAGCTTCAACTGTTCACCGGTGTGAACGTTTTGATTGAGGAATTCTTTGTTTTGTTGGGCTTGATTAGCGATAAAATTTTCCATTAGGATTTCAAGGTTAGATTTCTTAGGAATGTTAGGAATATTAAAAGCAGGTTTTTGATAACCTGGAGGTACAGTAGGTGCTTGGCCAGGTGCATATAAAGCGTTATTGCTCTTGTACGAGAAGTTAGGATGGTTCTTCCAACCAGGATTATAGGTATTAGCATAAGAATTACCTTGAGCGTAATTTACTTGATCAACTGATATTCCTGCTAAGATTTGACATTCGGTTCCAACATGACCAGGAACTCCACAAACTTCGCAGTTTGGGGTAAGTGCAGCCACGGTGGCTGCAGGAGGTAAGGTCAAACTTTCTATCTTTTGGGTAAGAGCATCTACCTTAGCATTAACTTTATCTAGGCTACTAATCTCGTACATCCCACATTTGGTTTGAGTTTTCTCCACAGATGTTCTTTCTCCTCCCCACTGATAGTTGTTGTACCCCAAAATTTTCCCTCCCATATTCCTCAATATTTGACAGGAATAATTCTCAAATTGCTCAAGATTGCTCAAGGAGTGCACAGTCCAAACACCTCCTAAGCCAGTTGAAATTAGGGTTTTGGTTCTTTCAAGGAATTTGGAGTTTTCAATGGCTCAATCAAGTCTTATAGGCCTATAAACATTCTCAAGCATCTACATGTCAAGTTTCAAGGCTCACAGTGTCAATTTGCACAGTCAAAAGCCCTATTTGATCAACAGTCAACTGCAAGGGAAAAGTGGTCATTTTGTAGTCAAAAGTCAAAATTTTTGGTCAACATCTTATTTTGAGCCCACAATCATCATTTGATCAAGTCTTGATCATGATTCCACAAGAATGGCTCAAAAATCCTCAAAGATGCAAAAGTTATTATTTTTGGACAGTACAAAAGTCAACTGTATCTTGACCAGGGCATAACTTTTTCATGGTTCATCAGAAAAATCCCATCCAATGCTCATTTTGAAGGGGATGACATTTCCTACAATCCATCTTCACATTACAAGTCCAAGAAATGCTCTCATAAAAAGTTATCAATTTCTACATTATAGGTCAATTTCAAAAGTCAACAAAAATGCACTTTAAGTCAAAGACCATAACTTGAGATTGGTAAATCCAAATGACATGGGTCCAAAGGCATTGGTTATAGGACTTCAAGACCTTTCCAAAATGTCCAAGAACATGTTCATATGATCAAAATTGAGCAAGATATGCATTGGAGAAGTTGGGAAATTTTTGTGAATTTGCAAAAGTCAACTTTGCTCAAGACACCTTGTTTTTGCTAATGGGCCTCAAATTCCTTCTTGAAACTTTATCCAAGGCCTATGCACGACCCATCAAGCTTAATTGATTTATTTTCTTATTTTTTATTAATTAATTGGATTTTTTATTAATATTAATTCATTTAATTAATTTAAATTGTAGGAAAATACAAAGATTTGATTTTTCAATCTTTTTGTGAAGCAAAGATGACCTAAAAAGGCTGGCAATTTCGTGTGCAAATCAAAGAGACAAAAATCTCCCAAGTTGGCAACTTTTTCCAATCATGAAGATTCAAAAATATTTGATTTTCAATCAAATATTCAAATCATCATTCCATGGATTTCTTTGCAAGATTCTGACCTAATTCTATTCTACTATATATACATAAGCCAACCCTAATCATGCATACGTGAAAGCTGCTGCAAGAAAGCCATAACCAATTCAAGAAAATTCAAGAAAACTTGAAAACTGATTTCCATATTCTAGCACGATTCAAAGGCTTTTATTGATTCTAATCTATTGCAGGGGTTCCCAGAGACGTATTGCAATCAAAACCAAGCACTAAAGCTCAAGAAATCATTACTTACAGTCGCGCGGTTTGTCACTTTTTTTCATAATCATAACTCATGATTCATAAGCATTTGACATGATTTCTTGGTTGTTTTGTGTTGCTAGAGACCACATGAAGTTATTGGCATAATTTAATTGGATTATAATGCACAAAATCGAAAGATTCCATGGATGAATTTTAGGGTTCATAAGCTTTCAAATTAGGGCTTTGCAGTACAGGAAAAATTAAGACGAACTCAAAGCCACCCTCGCGAAATATTTATGTAGCTTGTAGCTCTATTCGCTATTTTTGGTCATTGCAGTTTGTGGGGGTTAAAAACCCCCGCTATCTAACCTTTATTTTGCAGGCATCAGCAAAGAAGATGATGATGTGGTGATGCATCATTGGACCATTCAAAAAAAGGCGCGCGATTTTGTTGTTTTCCAGCATAATTGTTGTTTTTATATATAATATTCACTGTCCATTCTTATCACAAACGCGTGCAAATGGCTTGGTGGTTGGTGTGCTGGTTGGGAATCATTGGGACCTGGGTTCGAATCCCAGGTCCACCTAAAACTCCTATATTATTTTTCTTAACATAATTGTGTGCAGATTTCCAAAAGGAGTGTACCATGTGCCTCAAACGTCCAAGCGCCATGTGGCTTCAAGCAGCAATCCAGTGGTCATCAGTGGAGGACTACCATGCCCCCTGGTCAATGCACGTGTGGGCAATCATTAAAGTCAAACAGGCTTGAGAGATTAATGGGCCTGAGAATTGCTAACAAACCTCCTCTTTGGGCCAGCACCCCCCTGGGTTCTTTTTCTTTTTTCTCTTTATATTTTCTATTTATTTAGTTAATTATTTTATTAATTATTATTATTATATTTATTTAACTAACATAATTAATTATTTTCATAATAAATTCAGAAAACTGAAATATTTTTATTATTATTGTTATTTATTAATTTCACATTATTTTTGTAAATAAATGTAATTAATTAATTTAGTTGTTTTAATTAGGTTAATTTTAATTATTTTCATAACAAATAAAATAAATTAGAATTAGGGTTTTCTTGACAATTTCAATTTCTTTTCTTTTATTTCATTAAAACATAAAAAACTTAAAAAATATTTCTTTTATTTAATTAATTAGAATTAGATTAAATTAAATGCAAAAAGGACCAAAATTTCTTTCTTTTTCAAAAAAAAAGGGGCAAAACCCTAAGGACTTCTCCGACTCAATTCTTTTCGCGCATATTACTTTTGATCATACTTATGTATTTGCTCTGAGGATGTAATAGCGTAATTGGGACCCTTTTTATCGCTTTCTTTAATTTCTCGCATTTACTTTTCAAAAGGGTTATGTTTTTGGCGATGTAAATACCCGACGCCTTGTAATAGCGTAGATTTACTTTCCGCAAATTATTAACTGTTAACTATGCATGACAAGACTTGCCTGAAAATTAAAATCAACTCGTAGCTCACCATAATGCATGTGCAAAGATAACTTAAACATGAAACCTGACACACATGCACATGCCACTCCTAGGGTACGCCTCACTTGGTTGTCTCGACGTGGTCATTGAGTATAGGGTGTTTTAGAGGTTGCCCTCCTGTCTAAAGATCCAAGTTGCCTCGAAACGGTTGCCTCGAATAAAAAGGATCTAGGACATTAGGGTTACCGCTAAGGCGTCCTACTATTGCTTTGGTGACCACACATGTCCCTATAATCGAATTGACTTGAATAACTCCAACAACGGTGCTACCTACTTCTCAATAGTGGGATAGTACTGTCTAAAGGACATTTACACAGCTTAATTTCTTTTGAGTAGGTAGATTTCTCCTAAGTACTTGCTCTTTCAAAACAAAAATACTTTTCGCACCTACACTTTTCAAACAAAAGTTTTCAAACAAACACTTCATGCACTCTTGAGGACTGATACAAGAGTCAAACGAAGTTTTCAAACGAACTTTTTTTTCAAAACCCACAAATACAAGAAAAGCAAACATCTTTTGAAAACATAGTGAGCAAGTACCTAAGAGCCCGTGGATAACCACGGATAGAAAGGGTGCTAACACCTTCCCTTTCTATAATCTACCTCCCGAACCCGAGAAACATCTCGAAAAGGAATTTTGTTGTGCTTTTGTCCTTTACTTGTTGGAGAAAATAAAAGACGGTGGCGACTCTTGCTTACCGCGACATTTCGCGAACCAGCATTAAAAACAGTCATTTCTATTTCCACCGATCACAGAACTGGCGACTCTGCTGGGGATATTTATAATAAGCGAGGTGTACGTTAGGATTAGATCACTTATGTTTTCAATTGTATGCCTTGTTTGCTTTAATATTGTGGGCTTGTATTGGAGTTTCATAGATCCTAACCCAGATATGGGGCACCCTTGTTTAGGTAAGTAGCAATAAACTGTGAGGGACCTGTCAGGCGTAGACCGACACGGGTGAAGCAGTAGCTACGTTGGTGTGACACCTTGGTCTGTACCGATATCCCTTGTGTTGGAACAAGGAGAATATGGGTCTTCTGAGGAGTCATTAAGCACCAACTGACCTTAGAACCTTAAATTGACCCAACTTGGCCATAGAACAGTAGCAGTATGCTACACTCATTGAGGCTAAACTCTCGCGATGGTTTCGGCCGCAAGAAAAGGTTGCGAAGCTGGAGTTATGACCGATTGAGGGTAGTCAGTGATATTGAGATCCTCTAGAACCCGATTACTATTTTCTAGGATAGGTCTTAACCAACTGAAATTGAAAGAGGGTAGTACCTAAACTTCATGCTGGCCTGAAATCTAAGGGCTCTTATGTGTGACTTGTGTGCCTTCAAACTTGAACTACTTGCACATTCTTGTTATCTGACAACATGGGTTCCTTGCAGGTTTTGTTTACAGTCCTTAATCTGGACTTATAACAGGGTTTACTTACATCACTCCACGCATAGCATACACATCATAACATCATACCATAGCATTTTCCTTAACCATTTCAAGGATCTCAAAGGTTTGTGAGGCAGGTCGTAATGAACCAAATATCTAGCAAGGGGCAAAGGGGATTTATTTTCCTCTAGCCAAGGTTGTTTGGAGATCAGGACATGATAGCTTGAGTCAGGGGCTATGACCCACTCGATATGGTGAGCCTTGACTCTTGAAGAAGGACTCTCAACAACATGAAGTTCCTTCAATCAAGCCGCAAAATTCAAATTCTAACAATTTTCTTGTTTACCCCACGAGATCCTTGAAAACATTGCATGCATATATCATACATATCATTGCATTACAAGTACCCTTTTTACAGGTCACTGATCTTCTTCGCTGTTTATTTCAGCAGTCATCATGTCTACTGAACCTTCCACAGAACAAGCTATCAAGGCCCTCCAGGCCCAGAATGCCCAGTTCCAAGAGTTGGTTATGAGCCTAGCCCAGGGTCAACAGGATTTGAAAACTATGATTCTGAAAGAGAGGAAGAAGAAGAAGAAGAGGACCGTCTTGTTCAACACTAGACGCAGATCTGGAAATGGACCGCAGAATGAGGTTGAGCTGACCACCTCATCTGTAGGGAAAGACAATCCACAAGAGGAAATAGTTCCTAGTCCCGTAGTCTCCGACAACGAGACGGATTATAATGATGAACAGTACCCTCCAGCTGAGGATAGGTACAAACAACTAGAGGACCGCTTAAGTGCTATGGAGATACAGAATGTGCCCGGGTTGGACTTTGGAGACCTAGGCTTATCCTCTGGGGTGGTAATCCCACATAAGTTCAAGGCACCTGCTTTTGCAAAGTACGACGGAGCTTCCTGTCCTAAGCTACACCTCCGATCATATGTAAGGAAAATCCAGCCTTACTCAGCTGACAAGAATTTGTGGATTCACTTCTTTCAGGACAGTCTTTCAGGGACCCAACTCGAGTGGTTCTATCAGCTGGATGGAGCCAGTATCCGTAACTGGGAAGACTTGGCTACTGCGTTCTATAAGCAGTATCGGTATAATTCCGACCTCACTCCTACACTTACCCAACTCCAGGGTATGTCTATAGGGACGGGTGAAGGATTTAAAGAGTATGCGCAAAAATGGAGATACCTTATCGGAAGGGTGCAGCCACCTTTGACTGATCGTGAGCTGGTTGATATGTTTCTGGGGACCCTGTCTGGTCCGTTCTTCAACCATTTGATTGGAAATTCTTCAGCCGGGTTCACAGACCTTATCTTGACTGGGGAGAGAATTGAAGCTGGCATCAAAAGTGGGAAGATTCAAGAAGCTACACCTTCTGATGCTCGGAAAAAGCCCCACAATGGAAAAAAAGAGTCCAATGCTGTGTATGGTAAAAAGAGTCGTCGTGATCAACATGTAGGGGCAACCCAAATCTCCGATCCCACGCCTGTTCAAAAAAGACAGAGTAATAGGCGTAGGATAAGATATCAAGAAAGGCAGTATACTGACATCAACATGCCTTTGTCTCAAGCGTTACAACAATTGTTGAAGGCGAAACTGATCACACTAAAGGATCCTCCTCAAAATCCTGATACTTCCTCTTCCAAGTATAACCCGAGTGTGAGATGTGCCTACCATTCTGGCAGTCCTGGACATGACACTGACGACTGTTGGAGTTCGAAGAACAAGATCCAAGACTTGATTGATGCCAAGGAGATTAAGTTTGATCACTGATCCTACACCAAATCATTGAGAACATCTTTTGTTCATCTGAATTTTCAAGTTGTAATTTTCTTTTGATTGTCCGAACATTTACTCATGTCAAACTTTATTACCTTATCAATGCATTGCATATGTCTGTTTCGAATCAATCCATTCGTATTTCACTATATTCAAATTGCTTTCATTTTTTTTTGTGATGTTCAAACTCTCGATTAAAAAATTCTAAGCCTCTTGAGGGAGGATGACGAAAACGATACCACAATCTTTACAGTATGCTTTTGAACAGACCCCGCTGATGAAGTACATGCATTGTTTCAAATCCTAAACAGTGGAGTTATAAGGAAGATAATCCCTCGTTAACCCCTTTGAGCCAAAGAAGTTGGAGTTTTTTCTTTTCGCAAAAATTAAAACCCTTAATTATAACCTGGGGCAGGGTAGTTCTCTCAGTTGATCCAGGTGCACAATGAATGGCGTCAAAGAAGTCTTTCCGAAACAAAAGACAGTGATGGTTCCCTATAATCGTCAAGACATGCAGTCATTATCTCTCAAAATAAAAGCCCAATAAGTCAAAACCTATGAAGGAGACTTACAAAACTGGGGCATCCCGCTGATTGTAATCACAAAAGAAACAGTTCAGACAAAAGACAGGGATAATAAAATCGAAAAGAAAGAGGTCCTACAAACCCTCAACCAAAAAGAAATGACTGCCTATTCAAAATAAACTGTCAGTATTCGAACCATCACTGGAATATCAGAGCAAAGACTCAAACAAGATCTAATGCACGATCAACTGAGTTTAGGATCGAAGAACATCACGAAGAGCGGGTGGGAACAAATATACTTTGAGCCTTTATCCTTTGTTTCTTAAACCGTGAACCAGGTCACGTTATAACCCTTAAAAAGTCCTAGCTAAAGCATGGGTTAGTTCGAAAGCATACTGTTACAAAAGGTATCCTGACTCCTTAAGGCTTGCTGTAACAAACTGAGTTGACATCACATTTTACAAAAATTCACTTATTGAAAACTGCATTTTCAAAATTTTCAAGACAGACATAAGCTTTGCATTCTTAAAATAACATTGTTTGCATATGACTATTTGTTCGAACAGCATAGAAATTCGCACGAAGAATATCTAGTGAACAAAAGCACTTCCAATCAAGGGGCACGGCATGATCATTATCCATCATCTGGGGCAATCAAGTCAAGATTCAAGGAATCTCTCAAAATGCCAAATAGCCAGGGGCAAATCTCTGCCTGAGTCACTTGGGGCATTGGACATGAATTCCAGCAACGAATCTTGCACGATCAAGCATTTTCTGGTAATATGATAACACAACACTACTGACAGTGACAACTCCCTACATTCTGAGAGCGTGGACATAGTCGAAAAAATACTGCGCATAATCAAAGACCCGCTAGGTCGAATGGCCTAGGCAAAAACAAGGGCTTCCCGGCGAACCAAAAGGGTTCGGGCAAAAATAAGGGATGAAAATGAAAAAAATCTGTACACCCGGCAAGTCGAAAACCTGAAAAGGCGGCTTGGGCAAAAAAGGGTATCCCGATGGACTGAAAACCCGAAAGGGCGGTCCAGGCAAAAATTAGGGATCAAAGCGTACGACTATGTCCCGTCATCTCGTCACTTGCCTATCAGAAGAAGATTTGTCAATCGGCGATTATCAAGCACCTCATAGGCCTTCTTCTCCCACAGAAACTGGGGCAATAAGAATTGCCCGAACGGTGCAATTGCTCTGTCCACCAAGGTACCAAGGTAAGTTCAGCTGAAGAATATGACCAAGATACCTTTACTCCCCGCAGAGTAAGACAAGAATCAGCAATACTCTCCCCAAGCAGAGTTGGTCTCCCATCAGCCCTAAAAAAGTACAGTATCCCCAGTAAGTCAGCAATACTCTCCCCCAAGCAGAGTTAGTCTACCGTCAGTCCTGGAAAAGTTGGGTATCCCCAGAAGATCTTAATATTCCCTAGCAGAGTATACAGGTATTCCTCAGCAAGCATCCCCGACAGTCTTAATATTCTTCGACAGAAATATAAGATTGTTCCCCGATGGAATACAAGATACCCCCAGTGGAGTCATTTCCTCAAAAGTTTCCCCAGGAGAGTTGAATCATCTTACCCAGTAGATTCTGGAAGCTTGTTCCCTGCAGGATACAAATAAGTCTCCCCAGCCAGATTCAAAGGTAATCCCCACCAGAGTCTAACTGGGTTATCCTCAGCAAGTTGCAACGGAAAGACCGTCCTCAGCGAAGTTCTTCCTATATTCAGCGAAGCATCTCTTCCCCACAGAGTAATTCCCTGCAGAGTAATCTCTTCACCAGGTTTATTCCCCAACGGAGTCATCTTCTCCTACCGGTTTATTCTTGCAATCATCTGCGGAAACGAAGAACTCTACTCTTCAACATCAGCCCAGGACTTAACAAACTTCCTGGAATTTGTCAAGGATTTATTTCCCCAGACGAAAATACATTCATAAACATATCACATTTTACATCTCCTATTTACATACATGATAAAGTGCATACGACACGACCTCATTTATTTTTGAGAACATCATGACATCATGCATTTCATACATCATGACATTACATACAACTAACTCTTTACCTTTCCAGGAAAGAACGGTCAACAGATAAAAGTCATTACCTTTTGGAGTAGCAGTCGTCAAGATTCCTTCATCATCCCATTGAGGTAGTAATCGTCCAAGATTCCTTCATCATCCCGTTGAGGTAGAAGTCATCAAGATTCCTTCATCATCCCGTTGAGGTAGTAATCGTCCAAGATTCCTTCATCATCCTGCTGAGGTAGTAATCGTCCCTGATTCCTTCATCATCCTGCTGAGGTAGTAATCGTCCCTGATTCCTTCATCATCCTGCTGAGGTAGTAATCGTCCCTGATTCCTTCATCATCCTGCTGAGGTAGTAATCGTCCCTGATTCCTTCATCATCCTGCTGAAGTAGTAATCGTCCCTGATTCATTCATCATCCTGCTGAGGTAGTAATCGTCCCTGATTCCTTCATCATCCTACTGAGGTAGTAATCGTCCCTGATTCCTTCATCATCCTGCTGAGGTAGTAATCGTCCCTGATTCCTTCATCATCCTGCTGAGGTAGTAATCGTCCCTGATCCCTTCATCATCCTGCTGAGGTAGTAATCGTCCCTGATTCCTTCATCATCCTGCTGAGGTAGTAATCGTCCCTGATTCCTTTATCATCCTGCTGAGGTAGTAATCGTCCCTGATTCCTTCATCATCCTGCTGAGGTAGTAATCGTCCCTGATCCTTTCATCATCCTGCTGAGGTAGTAATCGTCCCTGATTCCTTTATCATCCTGCTGAGGTAGTAATCGTCCCTGATTCCTTCATCATCCTGCTGAGGTAGTAATCGTCCCTGATTCCTTCATTATCCTGCTGAGGTAGTAATCGTCCCTAATTCCTTCATCATCCTGCTGAGGTAATAATTGTCCCTGATTGCTTCATCATCCTGCTGAGGTAGTAATCGTCCTTGATTCCTTCATCATCCTGCTGAGGTAGTAATCGTCCCTGATTCCTTCATCATCCTGCTGAGGTAGTAATCATCCCTGATTCCTTCATCATCCTGTTGAGGTAGTAATCGTCCTTGATTCCTTCATCATCCTGCTGAGGTAGTAATCGTCCAAGATTCCTTCATCATCCCGTTGAGGTAGAAGTCATCAAGATTCCTTCATCATCCCGTTGAGGTAGTAATCGTCCAAGATTCCTTCATCATCCTGCTGAGGTAGTAATCGTCCCTGATTCATTCATCATCATGCTGAGGTAGTAATCGTCCCTGATTCCTTCATCATCCTACTGAGGTAGTAATCGTCCCTGATTCCTTCATCATTCTGCTGAGGTAGTAATCGTCCCTGATCCCTTCATCATCCTGCTGAGGTAGTAATCGTCCCTGATTCCTTCATCATCCTGCTGAGGTAGTAATCGTCCCTGATTCCTTCATCATCCTGCTGAGGTAGTAATCGTCCATGATTCCTTCATTATCCTACTGAGGTAGTAATCGTCCCTGATTCCTTCATCATCCTGCTGAGGTAGTAATCGTCCCTGATTCCTTCATCATCCTGCTGAGGTAGTAATCGTCCCTGATTCCTTCGTCATCTATTTGGAGTAGCAATCGTCTCAGATTCCTTCATCACATCATTATCAAGAAAACCTTTTTTTAAGTTCCAGATTAATACCTGTATCTAGCCAGGAAGTATCTGTGGACGATTGATTGTAGATTTATACCTGTATCTAGCCAGGAAAGTTATCTACATGAAGAGATTGAAGATCAATACCTGTAGCAAGCCAGGAAGTCATCTTTATTTCTCAAGTCAGAGATCTACACCTGTATCCAGCCAGGAAAGCTATCTTGACCAACTTTTTTTTAAGTTCCAAATTAATACCTGTATCTAGCCAGGAAGTGTTTGTGGATGATTGATTGTAGGTCTATACCTGTAACTAGCCAGGAAAGTTGTCTACATTGAAGAGATTTAAGATCGATACCTGTAGCAAGCCAGGAAACCATCTTTCTTTCTTAGATCAGAGATTAATACCTGAAACCAGACAGGAAAACTATCTCATCGGCCAGCCTTCTTAGATTCCAGATCAACACCTGTAACTAGCCAAGAAAAATATGTGGACGACGGATTGTAGATTAATACCTGAAACCAGACAGGACAACTATCTACTTGACCATCATCAGGCAACCCTACACAGGTTCCTTCTTTCAAACTACGAAGTTACAATTCTACAAATTACAGGTATGCAAGTTCTCGCTAAGGAATCTCTTACGCGATCGACACCCCTGGATGGCATCTATAAGCCCATCTCCACAACTATCCATTACAATCTCCAGATGGCATCTATAAGCCCATCCTCCTATCCATCATATCTCCAAATGGCATTTGTAAGCCCATTCCCGACATCACATTGCTGATACCACACCATGTGAGTGCAAATTTCTGGGCACTTTAGTGTTCAATCATCTTCCACCTTCGGATCACGAAAAGCACGCAAGCCAATCTACATCCTCAGGTCTAAGAAGATTGAACAGGGGCAACTATTGTACCCCAAAATTTGCCCTCCCATATTCCTCAAGATTTGACAGGAATAATTCTCAAATTGCTCAAGATTGCTCAAGGAGTGCACAGTCCAAACACCTCCTAAGCCAGTTGAAATTAGGGTTTTGGTTCTTTCAAGGAATTTGGAGTTTTCAATGGATCAATCAAGTCTTATAGGCCTATAAACATTCTCAAGCATCTACATGCCAAGTTTCAAGGCTCACAGTGTCAATTTGCACAGTCAAAAGCCCTATTTGATCAACAGTCAACTGCAAGGGCAAAATGGTCATTTTGCAGTCAAAAGTTAAAATTTTTGGTCAACATCTTATTTTGAGCCCACAATCATCATTTGATCAAGTCTTGATCATGATTCCACAAGAATGGCTCAAAAATCCTCAAAGATGCAAAAGTTACTATTTTTGGATAGTAGAAAAGTCAACTGTATCTTGACCAGGGCATAACTTTTTCATGGTTCATCAGAAAAATCCCATCCAATTCTCATTTTGAAGGGGATGACATTTCCTACAATCCATCTTCACATTACAATTCCAAGAAATGCTCTCATAAAAAGTTATCAATTTCTACATTATAGGTCAATTTCAAAAGTCAACAAAAATGCACTTTAAGTCAAAGACCATAACTTGAGATTGGTAAATCCAAATGACATGGGACCAAAGGCATTGGTTATAGGACTTCAAGACCTTTCCAAAATGTCCAAGAACATGTTCATATGATCAAAATTGAGCAAGATATGCATTGGAGAAGTTGGGAAATTTTTGTGAATTTGCAAAAGTCAACTTTGCTCAAGACACCTTGTTTTTGCTAATGGGCCTCAAATTCCTTCTTGAAACTTTATTCAAGGCCTATGCACGACCCATCAAGCTTAATTGATTTATTTTCTTATTTTTTATTAATTAATTGGATTTTTTATTAATATTAATTCATTTAATTAATTTAAATTGTAGGAAAATACAAAGATTTGATTTTTCAATCTTTTTGTGAAGCAAAGATGACCTAAAAAGGCTGGCAATTTTGTGTGCAAATCAAAGAGACAAAAATCTCCCAAGTTGGCAACTTTTTCCAATCATGAAGATTCAAAAATATTTGATTTTCAATCAAATATTCAAATCATCATTCCATGGATTTCTTTGCAAGATTCTGACCTAATTCTATTCTACTATATATACATAAGCCAACCCTAATCATGCATACGTGAAAGCTGCTGCAAGAAATCCATAACCAATTCAAGAAAATTCAAGAAAACTTGAAAACTGATTTCCATATTCTAGCACGATTCAAAGGCTTTTATTGATTCTAATCTATTGCAGGGGTTCCCAGAGACGTATTGCAATCAAAACCAAGCACTAAAGCTCAAGAAATCATTACTTACAGTCGCGCGGTTTGTCACTTTTTTTCATAATCGTAACTCATGATTCATAAGCATTTGACATGATTTCTTGGTTGTTTTGTGTTGCTAGAGACCACATGAAGCTATTGGCATAGTTTAATTGGATTATAATGCACAGAATCGAAAGATGCCATGGATGAATTTTAGGGTTCATAAGCTTTCAAATTAGGGCTTTGCTGTACAGGAAAAATTAAGACGAACTCAAAGCCACCCTCGCGAAATATTTATGTAGCTTGTAGCTCTATTCGCTATTTTTGGTCATTGCAGTTTGTGGGGGTTAAAAACCCCCGCTATCTAACCTTTATTTTGCAGGCATCAGCAAAGAAGATGATGATGTGGTGATGCATCATTGGACCATTCAAAAAAAGGCGCGCGATTTTGTTGTTTTCCAGCATAATTGTTGTTTTTATATATAATATTCACTGTCCATTCTTATCACAAACGCGTGCAAATGGCTTGGTGGTTGGTGTGCTGGTTGGGAATCATTGGGACCTGGGTTCGAATCCCAGGTCCACCTAAAACTCCTATATTATTTTTCTTAACATAATTGTGTGCAGATTTCCAAAAGGAGTGTACCATGTGCCTCAAACGTCCAAGCGCCATGTGGCTTCAAGCAGCAATCCAGTGGTCATCAGTGGAGGACTATCATGCCCCCTGGTCAATGCACGTGTGGGCAATCATTAAAGTCAAACAGGCTTGAGAGATTAATGGGCCTGAGAATTGCTAACAAACCTCCTCTTTGGGCCAGCACCCCCCTGGGTTCTTTTTCTTTTTTCTCTTTATATTTTCTATTTATTTAGTTAATTATTTTATTAATTATTATTATTATATTTATTTAACTAACATAATTAATTATTTTCATAATAAATTCAGAAAACTGAAATATTTTTATTATTATTGTTATTTATTAATTTCACATTATTTTTGTAAATAAATGTAATTAATTAATTTAGTTGTTTTAATTAGGTTAATTTTAATTATTTTCATAACAAATAAAATAAATTAGAATTAGGGTTTTCTTGACAATTTTAATTTCTTTTCTTTTATTTCATTAAAACATAAAAAACTTAAAAAATATTTCTTTTATTTAATTAATTAGAATTAGATTAAATTAAATGCAAAAAGGACCAAAATTTCTTTCTTTTTCAAAAAAAGGGGTCAAAACCCTAAGGACTTCTCCGACTCAATTCTTTTCGCGCATATTACTTTCAATCATACTTATGTATTTGCTCCGAGGATGTAATAGCGTAATTGGGACCCTTTTTATCGCTTTCTTTAATTTCTCGCATTTACTTTTCAAAAGGGTTATGTTTTTGGCGATGTAAATACCCGACGCCTTGTAATAGCGTAGATTTACTTTCCGCAATTTACTTTCCGCAAATTATTAACTTTTAACTATGCATGACAAGACTTGCCTGAAAATTAAAATCAACTCGTAGCTCACCATAATACATGTGCAAAGATAACTTAAACATGAAACCTGACACACATGCACATGCCACTCCTAGGGTATGCGTCACTTGGTTGCCTCGACGTGGTCATTGAGTATAGGGTGTTTTAGAGGTCGCCCTCCTGTCTAAAGATCCAAGTTGCCTCGAAATGGTTGCCTCGGATAAAAAGGATCTAAGACATTAGGGTTACCGCTAAGGCGTCCTACTATTGCTTTGGTGACCACACATGTCCCTATAATCGAATTGACCCGAATAACTCCAACGACGGTGCTACCTACTTCTCAATAGTGGGATAGTACTGTCTAAAGGACATTTACACAGCTTAATTTCTTTTGAGTAGGTAGATTTCTCCTAAGTACTTGCTCTTTCAAAACAAAAATACTTTTCGCACCTACACTTTTCAAACAAAAGTTTTCAAACAAACACTTCATACACTCTTGAGGACTGATACAAGAGTCAAACGAAGTTTTCAAACGAACTTTTTTTTCAAAACCCACAAACACAAGAAAAGCAAACATCTTTTAAAAACATAGTGAGCAAGTACCTAAGAGCCCATGGATAACCATAGATATAAAGGGTGCTAACACCTTCCCTTTCAATAATCTACCTCCCGAACCCGAGAAACATCTCGAAAAGGAATTTTGCTGTGCTTTTGTCCTTTCCTTGTTGGAGAAAATAAAAGACGGTGGCGACTCTTGCTTACCGCGACATTTCGCGAACCAGCATTAAAAACAGTCAGTTCTATTTCCACCGATCACAATAGTGGTTTTGAGCCATATTTTTAATGAGTTGGTTAGCTTCGTCATAAGGCTTGTCCATCAGTGTACCACTTGCGGCGGCATCTATAGAGAGTCTTGTGCTGTACAAGAGTCCATTATAAAACGTGTGGATGATCAGCCATTTTTTTAGTCCGTGATGTGGGAACATTCGCATCATATCTTTGTAGCGTTCCCATGCATCGAATAGCGATTCAGTATCCTTCTGCCTAAATCCATTGATTTGGGCTCTTAGTGCATCAGTCTTGCTTGGGGGAAAGTATCGTGCTAAAAATACAATCTTAAGTCCTTCCCACGTAGTGAAAGAATTTGATGGCAAGGATTGCAACCAAGCCCAAGCTCTATCTGTTAGCGAGAAAGGGAAAAGACGTAATCTTATTGCATCTTTACTAACACCATTTGCTATAACTGTGTCGGCAAATTGAACGAATTTTGTAAGATGTTCATTTGGATCCTCGAAAGGATCTCCAGAGAATTGGCGTTGTTGGATAGCTGATATCAATGACGGTTTCAACTCAAAATCGTTTCGATTTATTGCTGGAGCAGCAATGTTGTTGTGGGGTTCTTGTTGTGATGGAGCTGCGTACTCCTTCAGTGGACGAGTCCTTTGTTCTTCGGACATGTCTAATTCTGGATTAGTTTCGGTCTCAGAGGAAGAATTAGAATCTGTTTCAGAATCAATCTTGATTTCGGGTTTGAGTAAAGGAATAACGTGATTTAAACAGTAATCCCTGACTGCACGTCTTACAGAAAGGATGCGTTCAGGTTCGTCCGTCGATTTGTCAAGTGGTTCACCTTGTGAGCGGTTCCTTGGCATACAAATCGAAAAAGGGTTTATGTTGCCTAGTCTAAATGTGCAACAGAAGAATCGTAATTAATTGACTAATCAATCCCCGGCAACGGCGCCAAAAACTTGATCGGGACTTTATGAGTCTATTGGGATACTAACTGCAAGTATACAGTTTAGTCGTTCTAGTTTTAATTGATTATCGAACCCACAGAGACTGAGGATCAATCGCATACGATCTAATGCTACAATTTGCTTAACTAAGTGATGAATATTTGATTTTAGGGGGGAAATAGTTTAATTAAAAATAATAATAATAGCTATACCGGTATGTGATAGTCGGACTTCGGGAATTCGGTGAATCGCTTGGCCTATAAAGTATTTCGGTAAAAACTAATTGTTTAAAAACCTGAGACATACACTCTCATATTCATGAAATAAGCCATGCTACTAAACCTAGTGGATGCACTTTAAATTTAATAACACTTTTTGAAAACAATTTGAGTTTAATTAATTTATTAAAACACTCTCATGTATTTAAAAATTAATGTTTCGTTACCACTATCTGGGTTGAACCCCAGCTCTCGCATGCAGGTTCTTGCCTTAATTAATTTTCCACTCTCGTTGCAAAATCGTGTTAATTATCCTCTCACTCTCGTGACAAGGGTAGTTAAATTAAACATGGAAATTGGAAACCATAAATTGTTTTATAAATGTTTTTGGCCAAGGTATCACTGAATTCTTTCGGTTCTTAAGAGTCACATACCGGTACGAATAATTTAGCCGGACATAATATATTTAATAACTATGCAATTCAAAATATAATCCATAAAAATAATTGGCATAATAAAAGAATGAATAAATATTAATTGCATAAAATAAAAAAAACCTGGAAATAAGATTGCTATGGTAATCTTGGATGTTACAATATTCCTTGCAGCTTGATTGAAGTAAATAAATTGTGTTAATTCTTGAATGAAGAATTAACACTCTAAAACTAATGCTGGAAAATAGTGCTGGAAGTAGAAATTACAGTACGTAGAAAATGCTCAAAAACAAGGAAATAGAAATAATTGCAAAAGTAGTAATTTTGTTCTGGGAGAATTCCTTCGACCTTTTTCCCTTTTCACTACCACACATATATATAGGAGAAAATATAGCAGTTGAAAGAATCTTGAGAAAAGGCTTGAGTGGAGGAAATATAGGGTGCATGGTTACTGAGTGGAGGAAAAATAGGAGAACACTTCTGCCCTCACGTTGCCCACGTCTCCACCAATTCACAACGTTCATCTTTACGCGCGTGACAGTCATCACAGGTGGGTGAAGGTCGTAATGCGCTTAAATAGCGCATTACGCTCGTCAGTGATGTGTGATGCGCTTAGGGTCAATTTAACTGAACCGGACAAGGTCTTGGAATATCTTCAACTGGATAAGCATCAGGGAGATCTTAGGGTCGATCTGACTGAACCAGAGAAGGCCTTTGACTGGATAAGCATCAGGAAAATCTTGGGGTCGATTTAACTGAACCGGACAAGGTCTTGGAATATCTTCAACTGGATAAGCATCAGGGAGATCTTAGGGTCGATCTGACTGAACCAGAGAAGGCCTTAGACTGGATAAGCATCAGGAAAATCTTGGGGTCGATTTAACTGAACCGGACAAGGTCTTGGAATATCTTCAACTGGATAAGCATCAGGGAGATCTTAGGGTCGATCTGACTGAACCAGAGAAGGCCTTTGACTGGATAAGCATCAGGAAAATCTTAGGGTCGACTTAACTGAACCAGGCTAGGTCTTGAAAGATGATTGAGAATTTAGCTGATTCTTTCCTGAAAGGTAAAGGTCAGACATATGCAATGCATGACATGAATCAAGCAATGATATTCTCAACATAAATGAGACTTGTATGATATGATGTGTCTATGCATGTTATAATGATGTATGTGCTGTCTTATGTATGCTTTTGTCTAGGAAAGTAAATCTTTGACGGGTGCCGGGAAGTCATATCCTGGGCTGATGTTGAGGAATAGATTTTGCTTCCGCTGGGGATGATAACTGCAAGAATACCGGTAGGAGAAGATGACTCCGTTGCGGAATAAACTTGGCAAATGGAAGATTTTGCGGGGAGAAAAGATACTCTAGCGACCATGCTGGGAAGTAATATTCTGTGGGAAGAGGGATGCTTTGCTGAGTGTTGATAATAATTTGCTGGGGATACCCTTGTTGTTGGAAGTGTTGATTGACTTCGCTGGGGTGAGAAGACTTCGTCGAGGACGCTCTTTCCGTGGCTTTTGGCTGAGGATAACCCAGTTATATCCTGTTAAGGAAATAACTCTTTAAATCAAGCCGGACGATGCGTTCGCGTTCTGCGAGGGGATAAGCTTCCAGAATCTACTGGGGATATGCTTATTGCTTGGGGATATGAATTCTAAATTTCCTGGGAAACTAGATTGTATTCTCTTGGGGGAGTTTTGAATTGCGGGGGAAGTGATTCCTTTGAATATTTGATATGCCGCCGGGGAACAATCTTTAGGTCGAAACTGCCGGGGATGCTTGTTAAGAATGCTTGTATGCTGCTGGGAAACGTTGAGATCTGCTGGAGGATACCCAACTTCCTTAAGTTTGATAATAGCTTTGCTTGAGGAGAGTGTACGGACTTGCTAGCTCACTCTCTGGGGAGTCGAGATATCTGGTTATATTCTTCAGCTGAACCTACCTTGATACCCTGATGGACAACACAATTAGATCGCTTGGACGGCTCATCATTGCCCCTGCTTCTGAGGTGGAAGAGGAAGACCTGTGAGGAGCTGATAGTTGTTGATGGACCCACCTTCTTCTGGTAGGCAGGTGACAAGATGACAGGACATAGTCGTACGCTTTGATCCCTAATTTTTGCCTGGACCGCCCTTTTGGGTTTTCAGTCCACCGGGATACCCATTTTTGCCCAAGCCGCCTTTTCAGGTTTTCGACTTGCCGAGTGTACAGATTTTTTCATTTCATCCCTTCATTTTTCCCGAACCCTTTTGGTTCGCCGGGAAGCCCTTCTTTTGCATAGGTATGTCAACCTAGCGGGTCTTTGACTTTGCGTAGTATTTTTTCCGACTATGTCCGTGCTTTCAGAATGTAGGGAGTTGCCCCTGTTAGAAGTGTTTTGTCGTGCCCCAGAAGATATTTAATCAGGCAAGATTCGTTGTTGGAGTGCCCCCAGTGACCCAAGCGGAGATTTTCCCCAGGCTATTTGGTCTTTGAGAGATTCTCCGAATCTTGATTGGACTGCCCCAGATAATAGACCATGATCATATCATGCCCCTTGATTGGAAGTGCTTCTGTTCATTAGGTATTCATCGTGCGAATTTTCCTGCTGTTCAAACAAAAAGTCATATACAAACAAAGTTATGTTAAAAATGCAAAGCTTATGTCTGTCTTGAAGATTTTGAAAATGCATTCTTTTTCATAAAACAAGTGAATGTTTGTAAAACGTGATGTCAACTCCGTATTTACTGTAGGCCTTAAGGAGTCAGGATACCTTTCGTAACAGTATGCTTTCGAACTAACCCATGCTTCAGCTAGGACTTTTGAGGGTTATAACGTGGCCTGGTTCACGGTTTAAGAAACAAATGATAAAGGCTCAAATTTTATTTGTACCCACCCGCTCTTCGTGATGTTCTCCAAACCTAAACTCAGTTGATCATACGTTAGACCTTGTTTGAGTCTTTGCTCTGATTTTCCAGTGATGGTCGGATACTGAACGTTTATGTTGGATAGACAGTCATTCCTTTTTGTTATTGTTGAGGGTTTATAAGACCTCTTTCTTTTTGATTTTGTTATCCCTGTTTTTTTTTTTGCCTGAACTGTTTCTTTTATGATTACAGTCAGCGGGATGCCCCAGTTTTGTAAGTCTCCTTCATAGGTTTTGACTTATTGGGTTTTCATTTTTGAGATATAATGACTGCCTATCCTTATTGATTATTCGGAATCATCACTGTCTTCTTTGTTTTGTAAGGACCTCTTTGGTGCCATTCGTTATGCACTTGGATCAACTGAGAGAACTACCCTGCCCCAGGTTATGATTAAGGGTTTTAAATTTCGAAAAGAAAAACTCCTACTTCTTTGGCTCAGAGGGGTTGACGAGGGATTATCATCCTTATAACTCCAGTGTTTAGGAATTGAAACAATGCCTGTACCTCATCAGCGGGGTCTGTTCAAAAGCATACTGTAAAGATCGTGGTATCATTTTCGTCATCCTCCCTCAAGAGGCTTAGAATTTTAGATCAAGAGCTGACATCAGAAAAAATATGGAAATAATTTGCATTTAGTGAATACGAATATATTGTTTCAGAACAGACATATGCGATGCATTAATGAAATAACAATGTTTAACATGAGTAAATGTTTGAACAAAAGAAAATTGCAACTTGAACATTCGAATGAACAAAAATTTCTCAATCCTAGCCATGATTTGGCAAGGGAGCAGTGATTATGTTCGGAGTCTCAGGTACTTCAAACTGAATCTCTCTGGCGTCGATCATGTCTTGAATCTTGTTTTTGAGAGGCCAGCAGTTGTCCGTAGTATGCCCCGGGCTATCAGAATGGTATGCACACCTATCGTTGGGATGATAGTTAGGAGCAAAAGTGTTTGGATTCCGGAGAGGAGCCCTTAAGGTGATCAGCCCTGCCTCCAACATTTGTTGTAGTGCTTGATCCAGCGACATGTTGATCTTGGTGAACTGCCTTTTAGCCTTGTCTGGTTTGCTCTGATCAGCCCGTTATTCTGGGCGAGGTCGTTGTCGGACCTGTGAAGTAATAGCAGCTTGGAGAAGCCCAAACCTTTGACTTCTTGGAAGTTGATTAATGATTGGGTCCCTGACTTGGGCTGGTTGCTTCATGTCTTGATGAAGCTGACTGATCATGGCCCTCAGCTCTCCTTTCTCCTGAGCTAAACCTTGAATGAGTGCCCTTTGCCCCAGCATCTGGGTTTTCAGTGTGTCTACCTCAGCTTGTAGACGTTTCAGCTGTTCGTCCTTGTCATCTTCAGGACTTTTTCTGATCAGATTCCCCATGAGGAGTGTCCTCAACTTTTCCTGCCCCTTGGATAGGCTTAGGAAGATCTCTTTGAACTGAGTCTCTTGAGTGTGAAGGTCCTGGTTATCTTGTTGGGAAGCCATGGCTGAAATAAACAGCAGGGAGGGTAAGTGACCTGCAACAAGGATACCTGTTATGCAATGATGAATATGACATGCATGTAATGTTTTCAAGGACCTCGCGGGGTAAACAAGAAAATTTGTTAGCATTTGGATCCGGTAGCTTGATTGAAAGAAACTTCATATTTGTTGAGAGTCTTTCTTCCAAGGGTCAAAGGCTCACCATATCAAGTGGGTCATAGCCTCTGACACAAGTCATCAACCTTATTTTGCTTTCCAAACAACCTTGGCTAGGGGAACCTTCTTCAGGAGTCAAAGCTCACCATATCAAGTGGGTCATAGCCTCTGACAACCTTGGCTCGGGGAACTTTCTTCAAGTGTCAAAGCTCACCATATCAAGTGGGTCATAGCCCCTGACCACTTAGGCTAGAAGAAAATAAATCCTCTTTGCCCCTTGCTAGATGTTTGATTTATCATGACCTGCATCACAAGCCCTTGAGGTCCTTGAAATGGGTTAGGATGTATGCAATGGTATGATGTTATGGTATGCATGGGGTAATGTGAGTAAACCCTGTTATGAGTCCCTAACTAAGGACTACAAACCAAAACCTGCAAGAAACTTAGGATACCCTGTTATGAGTCCCGATTAAGGACTATGAACAAAACCTGCAAGAAACTTAGTAAGCCCTGTCATGAGTCCCAATTAAGGACTATAAACAAAACCTGCAAGAAGCTCAAATGTCAGACAACAAGCATGCAAATAGTCAAGTATGAAGGCACACAAGTCACACAAGAGAAACCCTTAGAGTTTAGGCCAGCATGGGGGCTGGGTATTACCCTCTTGAAGTTGGTGGGCTCAACCTGTCCTATTAGAAGTAACCGGGTTCTAAGGGTCCCAATATCACGAGATTGCTTTCATTGTTCATCGTTTTGATTTAGCCACTGAACTGGCGACCGAAATATTCCAGGAAAGCAACCCTCAATTGAGTGTAGTATCGAGTATCAACCAACCTCGGACTGCACCAAAGTCAGTTATCTCACTACCCTAAAGAGGCCGAGATAGTTCAATTAAGGTTCCTAAGGTCTGTTGATGCTTCACGACACCACGCGGAGGCCCCGTACTCTCCTTGACTGAACTCAAGGGTTACCGGTACACACCAAAGTGCCACATCAACGTAGCAGACTGTTTCAACCATGTCGGTATACCCCGCACAGTTCCCTCACAGTCTTGTTGCTACTTTCTAAGAAGGTATCCCCCAGACCCGGGTTAGGATCTATAGAACTCCCAAGCAACCCACAATTTAAAGCACACAAGGAAAACAATTGAAAACACAGTTATGTACTAGCCCTAAGGTACACCTCACTTTAAGATATCCCCAGCAGAGTCGCCAGTTCTGTGATCGGTGGATCTGGAACTGACTGTTTAACGCTGGTTCGCGAAATGTCGCGGAAGCAAGAGTCGCCACCGTCTTTTATTTTCTCCAAAAGGAAAGGACAAAAGCACAGAAAAATTCCTTAAAGAGATTGCTCTCGGTTCGGGAGGTAGGTTATAGAAAGGGAAGGTGTTAGCACCCTTTCTATCCATGGTTATCCATGGGCTCTTAGATACTTGCTCATTTGTGTTTTCAAAAATGGTTTGTTTGCTTTTCAATTGTGGGTTTTAAAAAGTTTCTTTGAAAATTCCAGTTCGACTCTTGTATCAGTCCTCAAGAGTGTTTGAAAAGTTGCTTTCGAAAGCTTTTTGAAAAGGTGTCGGTGTGAAAAGTATTTTTGATTTGTTTTGAAATTTAGAGCAAGTATCTAGAGTTGTCTACCTACCCTAAGGAATTCGCCTGTGTAAATGTCCTTTAAAGTAGTGCCATCCCACCATTGAGAGGTAGGTAGCACCACCGTTGGAGGTGTTCGGGTCAATTCGAGGTTCGGGACATGGTGATCACCAGAGCAATGGGAAAACACCTTAGAAGCTACCCTCATGCCAGGTTCCCGGATCATGAGGACTTACTAAGACATCCTCTACTCGACGATCACCTTTCGAGGCAAGGCAACAGTGAGGCGTACCCTAGGGGTGGTGTGTGATTTGTGTGTCAGATTCAGATATTTTATCTTGTCATGTCATTGGTGATCTATGCGTTTGTTTTTATTTTTTTGTCATTCATTCTTGCATGCATTTATTTAACAGTTAAAAAAGATGCGGAAATTGAAAGTTCTAAACTATTACAAAGGCGCGGGTCCACATCGCCAAAATTAAAATCCAGGACCCGATTTGACGGAAAGTAAATAAAGAAATAAAATGCGGGAAATATAAAATGTCCGAGTTACATGGCTTGAGCAATTACATAATATTTGAAAGAAAATAAATGTGCGAAAGAAATAAAAATAGAACGTTCGAGGGCGTTGGACCCTTTAAAGAAATTAAATGAAATTAAAAATTAATTAATTATTTATTGAAATAAAAGAAGTGTTTTTTAGGTTTTTTTTGTATTTATGAAATAAGAAAATTAAAATTAAAATTAAAAGAAACCCTAATTCTAAGTTATTTTTAATTATTTGAGAAATATGTTAAAGTTTAACTTAATTTACTAAAGAATTTATGTACATGTTTATTTACAAAATAAATTAGTAGTTAATAATAATAATAATGATGAGAAAATTATTTATTAAAAAAATGATGAAAAAGTTAAAAACCCTAATTTCTACATATTTAATTTATTAAGAAAAATATTAAAGTTTTGAAACCTAAATTAATCTAATTAATTGTTTAAAGTTTATTTACAAAAATAATAATAGTAAAATTAATATCAATAAAATAAACATTTTTTTGATTTTTCTGTATTTTATATTTATTATGAAAATTATTTTATGGAATTAAAAGAAAACAATTAAAAAAACAATTAAAAGAATAAAAAGGAAAAACAAATAAAAATTAAAAATTGAGCAAACCATAGGGGGTGTCTGGCCCAAGGGGAGGTTTTTTGAAGTATTGTCTTGAGTACCGTGGTCTGCATTCTTTGGCCATTGGATTGAGTTTCATGCATAAGTTGTTCTACTTTGGCCATTTGGCTTTTGGCTTTTGGCTTTTGGCCATTTGTGTTCTGGCTTCAACATTCCCTTAATGTCTGGCTTAATGTCTGCCTCGCCATGTATTGGTGTCATGCATAAGTTTTTCTAGTCTGGCCATTTGGCTTTTGGCTTTTGGCCATTTGGCTTTTGGCCTCAACGTTCCTTAATGAACCTGCCTGGGATCCTGTCTAAATCTGCAGTGTTGAATCTCACAAACACATCAAATAAAATCATAAAATGCAAATAAAGCCAATATATGAAGAAATTTAATGTTTAGGCACAATATGGCATATATGAATGATTATACCCTTTTGATCATGGAGATCAAATCAACCTTACCCTTACTGGAAAAGTAGTGACATGAATGCTTTTATGCCCTTTGGATCATGGAGATCAAGCCAGCCTTACCCTTACTGAAGAAGTAATAAGATGTTGGTTTGTAACTGAGATGACTTTGTTTGTAGTGAGAGAGGGATTTGTAATAAGGATTTCAAGGTTTTAGGGTTCTTGAAAGAGTTTGATATTCCAACAGTGTTGTGGCAAGGTTTTTTCTCTCTTTTTCCTCTTCTCCTCTTTTTCTCCTCTTTTTCTCTTCCTGGTTTGTGTGACAAGAAGTGATTATATAGTGGAAATTAGGGTAAAGAAAATGGGCTTTGAATGTGCAATTGGGCCTCCAATATTCACTTGAATTCGTCACTTTCCACGCTAAATCGCAGGGACTTAAGTGCATTTTTTGAAGTTGAAATGTGAAAACAAAATGTAGCCGACATCGAGAACTAACTCCTGTCCGAAAATCGACTCAATCGGATAAAAGGTGAATTAGTTATGAATTTTTGAAGTTTCAGCTCAGACAAACTTATTTTGGGCTCCAGTGTCGGCTCTGACACGTTCTTCAATAAAAAACTGGTATTGATCGGAGCATAATCCGGTCTCGACCTTTGAAGCAAAGTTGTAGATCTACGAGTCAGGGACCTTGTGTAAAAATATGAGTCCAATCCGATAAAAATTGACCGAGTTATGAATTTTCGAAGTTTCGGCCCAGATGAAATATTATTCAGCATTTAGGATTTTCAGCGTGTCACGCACTCTGAGCAAAAAACGAAGGCCTTTTGAATACTGTTTGAACTCAATACCTTCTGTGAAAATGTAGCCAACTCAATTTGTGAAATTTCGGCGCCAGAACCAGCTCGATACGATGAAAATCGACCAAGTTATGATTTTTTGAACATGACGCAAATAAACTTCTGTCACAAATTTTCTGCACGAAAATGCTTGATAAATCCACATTTTTGAAGACCTTCTGATCGAAATTGGCTTCCAGCCGTGAGAGATGAAAACGTAGATAATGTCAAGACGGAATTTTGGCCACCGGAACGGGTTCAAAACGAGCCACGATCTTCAAGTTATGAATTTTTTAGCGCGTAAAAACTGCACTTTCAGCACACTTTTTCACTATATCTCTTCAAGAAAACTCACACATTCGGATACCTTCTTTAAAGAATTGGCTCTTGAGCCGAACCTGAATTTGAGAATACGTTATCAGAGATATCTTGGCGAAAGAATACCTGAATATGACGCGCCAGGTTGGACTTGTGAATTTTCTTGAAACGTTTTTTTGAGAAATATGGAAGGGCAAATTTTGGGGTACAACAGTTGCCTTTTGAAATGATCTTAGTCCCTAAAGAAAAATGCTAAGTCATCTCACAACATTGCTATAATGGTCATACGATGACCCAACGCCCGTCCCTTCACATTCAACGATGGGGATTCTTACCAAATCAATGGTAAAGATAGCAACATCTAAAGGAGGAGGAAAAACACATTTAAAACCTTTGGAGTAGGTAGGTTCGCTCTTAGTTGCTCGCTTGCTCACAACAACAAAAAATTTTATACACCAACACTCTCACTTTGAAACATTTTCAAAAAGGACAACACTTTGTATGCGTTCTTATAGACACGAGAGCCATTACAAAGGAAACCCTTTTCAAAATCACTTTCAAAAACACCTTTCACATCTTTGAACTATTTTCAAAACAAACACTTTGTATGCGTTCTTATAGAAACAAGAATCATTACAAAGTTATATTTTTAAAATACTTTCAAAAAACCACACACAAAGCATAATTTCAAAACAAAAAGCAAGTGATCTAGCAAGTAACTAAGAGCCCATGGAAAACCATGGATGGAAAGGGTGCTAATACCTTCCCTTTTCATAATCTACCCCCCGAACTCAAAAAAACATCTCTAAAGGTCTTTCCTGTGCTTTTTTACCTTTCCTTTTGGATAAAAGAAAAGTCAGTGGCGACTCTTGCTAAACCGCAACATTTGCAAACACATACATAAAATCTCAAGTCAATTCTCCCACCGTATCAAAATATGTATAATTGCTGGAATTGTTGGTGATAATTGTCTTTCCTGAAAAGACAACATGGTTAATCATATGCGATGCATGAAATGCATTATGAGATGATGTTCTCAAAATAAATGAGATTATGCTGTATGTGATATGTGTGCGCATGTCATGATGTATGAACATGAGATGTTATTTGTGACATATCCGAGTCTAGGAAAATAAATCCCTGATTGCTGCTGGAAAATATAGCATTTTTTACTGTTGTAGAGAACTATGGTTCTTCTACTTCCGTTGGAGATGGTGAACAGAAATGACTGTGCCGGAGATTTGTACTTCGCTGTTTTGTGAATATTTTGCCAAGGAGATACTATGTACGAGAAAAGCTCTGCGGGGGAATGACTTTGTTAATCTCTGTTGGGGATTGAGCTAGAGAAACAAACTCTGCTTGAGGAGATAATAATTTATGATGATCCGCTCAAGATCATGTAATTCAACAGGGGGATATAGATGTCAGGTTTCTAGACGACCCTGGCTAGGGAGATTACTTCCCGTTTCGAGAGAACTGATATCAATGCTTTGATTACCTTTACTCTGTGGGGAATACAGATGTTACAAGGTCGCATGTATTGATGACTGTGCTCCAAAGCTGTTTCTGCCCTGGTACCTGCTTGATAGAGTAACTGTCGAGTTTGACATTTCTTATTTTTGCCCCTGTTTCTGGAATTACGAGTAATTGTCTTTCGTTTCTTTATGTAAATATTTATGAGCAGCGATCATATTTAAATGCATATGTCAAAAATAAATTAATGGACGTTCTTGCAAAACAAAATAGAAAAAAGAAAAAACTCAAAGTTTCTTATGAAAATGATTTTGTATTGATTTTTTTGAAATTGGCATGTAATAGGCGTTTTCGTACAAGGAGGCTGATGTTCTAGTAAGAGAACGTCGCCATAAAAATAGAAGTTATTCAATATTATGTAAAAATAAAATAGCTATGTACAACAATCCCATTGGGTTCCAATTCTGCTACCGCCGCTATGTCTTCGAGCGTCTTATCACTTTGCTGCTTGTCCGAAGCTGATTAGGTTGATTTTTCTGTTTGAGCTTGACAATTGATACTGAGGTCAGATTGCAGGGTGATCCAATGGGACATAGTGATACGCTTTTCATCCCTAACTTTTGCGTGGACCTCCCTTTCGGGATTTCAGTCCACCGGGATACCCTTTTTTGCCCAAGTTGCCTTTTCAGGTTTTTGACTTGCCAGGTGTACAGATTTTTTCATTTTCATCCCTTATTTTTGCCCGAACCCTTTTGGTTCGCTGGAAAGCCCTTATTTTTTCCTAGGCCAGTCTACCTAGCAGGTCTTTTATCACGCGTAATATCTTTTCACTATGTCCGCATTGACATGGTGAGGAAAGTCGTCACCGTCCATGGTATCAGATGGTTGCAAGTGTAAGGCTTGAGCAACATCTTCAGGCATTGGCTCTCTTTTCGTACCGTTGTGGGGTAGTTGATGGAGAATAGGAATCGTCAGGAGTTGAGAAAATTCCTCCAAAGTAGGCACTAGTTGGTAATCAGGAAATGTAAAGCAATGATGTAGGGGATCAAAGAACTAGAAGAGAACTTTCACCATGTCTTCCTCTATGTCGGAGTTGACCAAGTTGAGAAGTCTACCATGTCTTTCATTGAAGGGAGAATTCTCTGGAATCTTGGAAGTAAGCTCCTTGAGTAGAGGAGGGATTCTCACAAGGTTGACCTGAATAGTTTTTCTGCGGAGTGATTCCATTACCTACAAAACAGAAACAAAGATGAAGATCCAAACCCTTGAAATGGTTAGTGGATGCAAATGATGCTTTATGATGTTCATGACGTATGCACAAGCATATGTACAGACAAATCACACAAGATCCTAGTTTTAGGCTTGTATGGGGTTTCATAGGTAAGTACCCTCTTGAAGTTAGTTGGCTCAACCTATCCTATAAATAATAATTGGGTTCTAAGGAGCTCAATATCACCGGATTGTTTTCTGTGTTCATTGTTTCAATTTAGCCACTTAACTGGCGACCGAAATATTCCAAGAAAACAACCCTCAATGAGTGTAGTATCGAGTATCTACCAACTTCAGACTGCACCAAAGTCGGTCATCTCACTACCCCTAATAAGGCCAAGATGGTAAAGTAAAGGTTCTAAAAGTCCATTAGTGCTTCATGACATCACTCAGCGGCCCCGTATTCTCTTTGATTGACTCAAAGGCTATCGGTACCCACAAATATGTCGCACTAATATAACCATTGCTTCAACCATGTCGGTATACCCCGCACAGTTTCCACAACGTATTGCTATTTACCTATGAATGTTTCCCAAAAATCCGGGTGGAGGATTCAAACCCAAACAAGAGAACCAAATGTAAAGAAATCAAAGCAAACAAGATAAGCATATAAAAGGTGATCTAAACCCTAAGGTTAATCCACTTTTAAGAACTATTCCCCAACAGAGTCGCCAGTTCTGTGATGCGGTGGGAGAACTGACTTGAGGTTTTGCGTTTGTGTTCGCAAATGTTTCGGTTTAGCAAGAGTCACCACCGACTTTTTATTTTATTCAAAGGAAAGGTCAAAAAGCACAGGAAAGACCTTTGAGATGTTTTCTTGGGTTCGGGGGCTAGATTATGAAAAGGGAAGGTGCAAGTATCCTTTTCATCCATGGTTATCCATGGACTCTTAGTTACTTGTTTAGATCACTTGCTTTTGCTTTTCAATTGTTTGAAAGTTTGTTTTTGGGAAATGTTTTGAAATTGTGTTGTGAGGTGTGTTTGAAAATAGCAAGGATGTTTGCAAGTTTTGTTCAAGTAACTAAGAGTTGTCTACCCTATTTTACTCAAAGATCTTTCATACACATTTTTAACCCTTTTGACAGTGTTGTTTTACCATTGCATTTGGTAAACAACCTTGTATTTGGATGTTAAACGGGACAGACGTGGGTCATCGTATTGACCATGATAGCAATTGTGCTAAGTATCTTTAGCAAATTTTTCGAGGGACTAGATCATTTTTGTGTAGGAAACCAAGATAGCATCATCGAGGGACTATGATCTTTTGTTTTGTTTTTGTTTTGCCAAAGTACTCAACATGCATAACATGGCCAATTTAAAGGCAACATGTGGATGAAACTCTAGGGGTGCAAGTGTGCATTGTGTTATCAATTTTCATGCTTTTTTGTCTTGTATTAGGTCAAACTACTTGTTTTGATTTTGGATTTTTGCATACAAACCCTAATCTCTAAATGGCATATTTGTAAGCATAAAGTACGTAAAATAAATCTACACTATTACAACATTTGATATGGGAAGGGGGGTACAATTTTGAATAGGGATTATTTTGCAAGAAATTAAAACCCTAATATTTACTATTACATCCAAATTGAATAAATGGTACAAATAAATAAATTGGCAATAATTAAACAATTTAAATATAAGTATGCAAAATATTATGAATATGCACAAAATGTTTTTGTTTATTATTTTTTTTATGTATGTAAAAAAATATTTAATGTATATATAAAAAAGAAATAAAGGATTATTATATTTTATTTATTAAGGGTAAAACCCTAATTTATATATATATATATATATATATATATATATATATATATATATATATATATATATATATATATATATATATATATATATATATATATATATATATATATATATATATATATATATATATATATATATATATATATATATATATATATATATATATATATATATATATATATATATATATATATATATATATATATATATATATATATATATATATATATATATATATATATATATATATATATATATATTAATGACAAAAAAATAGAAATGAATGAAATATATACAAATGTCACAAAATGAAAATATATTAAAAAAATATTATTTTTAGTAAGGGTGGAAGCCCTAGTTTTCTTTTAAGAAAATAAATATATATTAAATATATTATTTATGTACAATAAAATAAAATAATGTATATACAAAAATAAAAAGTATATTAGAAAAATATTATTTAAGTATAAGTAATAAAAATAAAAGTATAATATTTTTATGTATTATTTTTAAGTTTTCATCAAATAAAATAAAAGTACATAATCACTAAATTATTTTTATGTTAGAAAAATAAAAATAAAATACAAAAATAAATGTGAAAATTTATAAAAATATTTTTTGGTATTTTTTATGTTTGGAAAATAATAAAATAAAATCAGAAATGAAAAATAAATACAAAAATACAAAAATATGAAGAAATGGGCCAGGGGGTGCAATTAGCAATGAGGGGGGTGTCAAAAACAAGGCCAGAACCAAGCCCAGCCCACTGACTTCATCTTCAACCTTTGTCACAAAATGTGCGCGCCTGATTCAAACATGGAGAACCTGCATACGTGCTCTAATGCAAAAACTATTTCAGTTGAAATCGTGTATGACAATGTGGGGCTTTTCAGTGAGGCATGAGGTGTTTGGGAGCTTGCTTGAACTTCCTCTGACCTTTCCCAATGCCTAGTTTGCCTTGAATGTGCTTGAACAAGCTTGTAGAATTCAACCTGCACAAGCTAAAAACATAAATGGTAAACCTTGTAAAGGGAGTTACAGTCACTCTTTAATGGTTGTGATAGCTTGGATAGGTTATGTGGAATGTGTTTGAACAAGTTTTAGGAAAAACGCACGAGGGGTTTTTGCTATGGAAGTCAAACTGCAGGGAGTGCCCTGTTTTTCCAATGGAAGGTGATTTTATGCTATGGCAGGCTTAAGGACTCAAAGGCTCGTGTTTTAGGTTTAATACAATGTGTGAAACTTGTCTCAAAAGCTTGCAAGAGCTGGTTCTATCAGATGTTCAAGTTGTGTTGTATTTGACAAGTTTCTTGTCTTTTAAGCAAAAGTGAGAAATGATGCAAGACAAGCCTGTACAGGCTATCTATCAGTTGGTACTTTGTGATCTTGTCCCCCTCAATTGGTGGATATTGTGTGCTGTACCAGATCTTGTTCAAAGCTCAAGAGATGTGGTTTGACATAAAGCAATTTTGACAAAAAATGGCAATGTTGCCTTTTTGCTATTTTAGGGTTAATTCTTTGTGTAATCCTCCCATGACCAAAAAAATGCCTTAGACCAATGGATTTGCATTTAATTATTGAGTATGGAAGGGTTTTGAGACCTGTAATTAAGTACAAACAAGGCTGATTAGAGTTTGCAACTTGTATCAATATGAACATGCCATGGATCAAAAGTGAGTTTTTGCCAACTTCAAGCTTTCGATTCTCCCTAACCACAAATGATTTTGGAGAGTTCTTGGACATTTTAGAAATCTTGTAACATTCCCTACAATCCATCTTTGAAATGAATTTTGAGATTACAAGTGGAACTAGGTGAAAAATTTCCAAGAAGATAGTTTGAAATCCTGCTAAACTAGGGCAAAATTTCAATAAGTTAAAAGTTCCATGGACCCTTGTTCCAAAAATCACAACTTGAGATCCAAGCTTCTTTTGGGAAAAATTTATGAATAACATTTGTAGATTTTGTGGAGGACTACAACTTTCATGTTGGAGGTTTTGTTTGAATCCAATTGCATCATGGTGAAAATGTTGGGCAAAGTTGGGAAAAATTAAGGAAATTTCATAACTTAGAAAAATTCTAAAAGTTATGAAATCTTTCAATCTTAAGCCCTAATTTGCAAAGTTGGGTTCCTTGATGAACAAGTTTCATGTTTTGACACATATAGATGAAAAATGACCCTTGGCACTTGATTTTGACCAAAAAGTCAAAGTTTGACTTTTCAGTGTACAGTCAAATTTTGATCAGTTGACTGGAAAATTCATCTGTCAATCCAATGCATTTAAGATCTTTTGAAACTTGTGAATAGGTCAAGATGATTCCATTGAGTCCTTGAATCCATGCTTGAACCAAATTTGCCATTGGATAGGTTAAAAATCAGAAATTTCCCTTGTGCAGTCAAAAACCCTAAAAATGACCATTTTGCCCTTTTGATGATTTGATCAAATTTCTTGAAGAGTTGTGGTCCAAACTTGATAAAATGGTCCATATGAGTCTATAATGTTGATGTGGATAAAAAATTATGAAGTTTGACTGTAAATTGGCCACAATTGACTTTTTCCCCAATACAACTGATTTTTAGGTCAACTGTCCAATTGACTGGGCAAAAATTTGATTCAAGGTTTGAAAATTGATATGAGCAATCTTGTAAGTCGAACATGAAGCATGAAAGTCATATTGAGCATTGGAAGTCCAAAAATCTCTGTGCAAACTCAAACCTAATTTCAGGTCATCAGTGCAAGGAGATGTCTTGAGCAGAGCAAACCCTAATCCTTTCTGGAGTTCAAAGAGTCTTGTGGGGGGAGAATCTTGATAATATGAGAGGGAAAATTTTGGGGTACAACATCTTCCCCTGTTCAATCTTCTTGAACCTGAAGAGTTAGATTGGCGAGTTTGCCTTTCGTAACTCGAAGGTAAAAGATGATTGGACACTAGAGTGCCCATAAATTTGCACTCGTTAAAATGTAGCTGAGGGAATGGGCTTAAAGATGCCATTTAAGACTTGTTTGTTGAGAATCAGGAGAATGAATGTCAGAATGGTATCCGTATCTGGAACGTATCTAAGTTGTATCTGGAGATTGGATTCATATGAGCAAAGGAATGACGTCTGTGTCTGGAGCGTATCCGAGTTGTAACTGTATTTGATTCTTGAATGAATATCAGAATGACTGCCGCGTCTGGAGTGTATCTGTATTGTATCTGAATTCTGAATGGGCGACAGAAAAACATCCGTGTATGGAGCATCTCTGGGCTGGGGATAAATTCCGAATGAGTGACAGAATGGCAACCATATCTGGAGCGTATCTGGACTGTATCTGAAGTTGAGATCTTATATGAGTAGCAGAATGACTTCTGTGTCTGGAGTGTATCCGTACTATAATTGGGATCCGGACAAGTGACATAATGACTTCCGTGTCTGGAGTGCATCTGAACCTGAAATTGATAGTTGAATCTGAATGAGAAATAGAATGGCTTCCGTGTCTGGAGCGTATCTAGTCTGTATCTGATCGCTGAAGTATGAATGAGTAGTAGAATGACCGTCGTGTCTGGGGTGTATCCATACTGTATCTGAAATAAAAGATCTGAATGAATAACAAAATGACTTCCATGTCTTGGAGTGTATTCGTATTGTATCTGAAATCTTTGAACATTTGTTAAAGGTAGCTTTTAATCTTATCCTGAAAAGGGTAAAATATTAGCTAAAACACAAAGTTATGTTGCATGACATGTATGATGCAATAAAATGTGTTCTCTCAACGGTTTATTCTGATTCTTCCCCGTAGACATCTTCTCTGGTTCAGATAAGTCGCTTCAAGATTTATTCTGATTCTTTTCCAGACCTCTGTTGGTTCAGTTTAAATCTCACAACGGTTTATTCTGATTCTTTCCCGCAGACATCTTCTCTGGTTCAGATAAGTCGCTTCAAAATTTATTTTGATTCTTATCCAAGACCTCTTTTGGTTCAGTTTAAATCTCTCAACCGTTTATTCTGATTTCTTTCTCGCAGACATCTTCTCTGGTTCAGTTTAAATCTCTCAACGGTTTATTCGGATTCTTCTCCAGATCCCTGCTGGTTTAGATAAATATTTCAACGATTTATTCTGATTCTTTCCTAGTAGACACTTTCTCCGGTTCAGATAAATCGTTTAAAGATCTATTCTGATTCTCTCCAGTTAAAGAATATTCAAGACCTCTTTTGGTTCAGTTTAAATCTCTCAATGGTTTATCTTGATACTTACCAAATAAACATTTCTTATGGTTCAGATGAATCACTCCAAGATTTATTCTGATTCTTTCCAGTCAAACAACATGCAAGATTTCTGCTAGTTGCAGATAAATCGCTCTGGAGGTTTATTCTGATTCTTTTCCAGTTGAAACCAAGTTCAGAATTAGTCCAATTTCTATCAACAATCACCTTTGGATGGCATCTATAAGCCCATCTTCGTCAACTCTCCACCATTTCTCCAAATGGCATCTTTAATCCCATTCCCTACACAATCAACCAACATATCACCGAGTGCAAATTTCTGGGCACTCTAGTGTTCAATCATCTTCCACTTTCAAGCTACGAACGACAAACATGCCAATCTCACTTTTCAAGTTTAAGAAGAATGAACAGGGGAAGTTGTTGTACCCCAAAACTTGCCCTCCCATTTTTCATACAAGATACTATCCTAGGGTTTCTCGAATATCCAATTTGGCGCAAAAGTTGATCAGATAGATTCTCTTCCTATGCGGTAAGTCAACAATTATGGTTTGTTATTTCCTAAAGAAAATGGAGTCTCCAAGGTTTCAAATGGTCTTTATAGAACTTCATGAATCCTCAAGGATGTTCTTGCCAAGTTTCAAACGTCGCATTTCAAGTTTGCTCAGTTAAGGGTTCAGATGACTGAAAACGACTATATTGACCCAAAAATCGACCTTTTGCAAGAACAAGTTCAAACGATTGTAACTTCTTCATTATTTGATATTTTTGAGAGGTTTTTCTTGCGTATGATTCTCCTTGATGTCATCTTCAATTTCTCTTCACAAATTAAGAACTGATTACGTGTAGAAGATCACCAAAATTTGAATACGTTAGAAGTCGCATCATGGACTTTAACCTAATCTTAAATAACTGTCGTCTGATTTCTAAGAATTGTGATTTCCTTAAATTAGAAGATCTTGAGACGATTATTTCTGCATATGGTCATAAATAATGTCGCTCACGAGTTTATCTTCAAAGATCGAAAGAAAATTGTGTTTGGAAGACTTTGAAAGTTATCGAATCGTCGCAAGTCATTTGTTTGATTTCGAATGTTCTTAACCACAATTTGTTGAAGTTTGTTAATTCTACAAGATTGACGAATGTTCTTAAAGCATGTTTGTTTGGCAATGAAGTCCCATTTTAATCGAGCGTGGCGTGCGAGTTCATTTTGAATGCAAATTTGATTTGGACAAGAGGTGAAGATTAAGACTGTCATTTAGATGACCATGGTTTTGGGTTTGAGTTAACCAAGTTGGAATTGAATTCTTAAACATTTATTTTGTTTAGGAATTTTATTGGAGTGCAAGGCGCATGGTTTATTTGATCATTTTGTGATTGCTTGAAGTTCAAGTTACCAAACCAAGGTGTTTTGTTCAAAGCATTCAATTGAGAATTGCAAAGTTTAAATTAAAACTCAAAGTTTTGAACAATAAATTTCATCATTTACAAATTTATTCAAGGCTTTGTATTTATTACATTATAAATGAATTGAATTACAAATTTCTCTCTTGTTTACAAATAAAGAAATTTTGTTCTAATTCTTCAAGTCTTCTTTGCTTCATCTTCAAGCAATCCATCTAATCCTCGCTTGCCATCCACGTCTCATGTTCATGAAAAAAAGAAAATAAAGTTAGCAATTCAAGAAAAAGTGATGTGTAAAGAAAGGAAAAAGATTCATCACTAGGGTTTGTATGTAGGAATCAGATTTAAAGATGGTTTGTTTTATCATAATCCCTCTTCTCCCATTTTTGCAAATCACAAGGTTAGGCCTTGGTTCACAAAAAAGAAAATAAAATATGCAAGCCCAAGGCTGTCAAAACAATAAGAAAATATGCAAGCCCAAGGCTGTCAAAACAAGCAACAAAAGGTCAAAACATGCAGCAGGGCAAATACAGCAGGCTGCAAGAAGCATGCAGCAGCTGCTGTAAACATATCAGCACGAACAGGCTACAATGCAGCAAGAAAGCTAACCAAGTGCACAAGCCAACAAAACCTGCAACAAATATGCAAACAAACAAAACAGGCTGCAATGCTGTAAGGTCAAACAGCAGGGCAAGCAAGCAAGTGCAAACAAACAAAATAGGTTGCAATGCCGCAAGGTCAGACAACAGGGAAAGCAAGCAAAGGCAAAGCATAGCTAGCTTGCCCAACACATCACATTATCATCACTTTCCTAAATATTTCAAACCCTTCAGAATTTATTTGCATCATTGAAAGATGGAAGAGGAAAGATGAAAGAGATATCACCTAGCAAATAACAGTCCAAAATCCTGCAAAATGCCAAAGTCAGCCCTGCCCAAACTCAGCCCAAGTGTTACACAAAAGAGGAAACTCAAGGCCTGCACCTCAAAAGGCTAAAGTCAGCATATCATAAAATATTTCCCCCCACTTTTCACCCTGATTTTGAATATAATATGCACTGCCAGCATGAGCAAACAAAAAGAGGGACGTTTTACAGCATAAAAGGCCAAGACAGAAAACCAAACAAAGAATAACAGAACCAGCGAAAAAACCAACAGCATAATAGCCAACAAACCAAGAGCCAAACCAGCAGAGGAAGAGATTTCAAACCAAGAGCAAAAAGCCAGCATACCCAAAAAACCAACAAAGACATTAGCAAACCAGAAAAACCAAAAGTTCCAATTCCTGTTCAACACAACACAAACAAATTCCATCTGTTCTAGATGGAAGCATTAACAGGAACCAAAAGAGCCAAACCAGCAACCCTATTCCATCAATACCCTAACATCCTTTCAAACATACAAAAATCCCCAAAAAGCAAAAAAACCAGAAAATAGCAATCCAACCAATATTTCTTCATTCACAAATCCATTCGCATACATACTCCCTCTGTCTCATGAACAAAACCCTAATCATCTCATGAAAATCCAAAAAAACGCATAAAAGGTCATACGCAGATCAGAGGAAGAGGCAAAGCTGAGATTCAGACCATACCTTAGAAACTAAAAAAACGAGGTAACTCATGGTTTGCTCTTACCTTCCCTTACCCTTTTGCAATCACTATAGCATTAGATTTGGGGCCTTAGGGTTTTCGCTGGGGATGAGGGTAGCTAGAGACAAGAGAAATAATAGAGAGATTCTCCATTAGAACAGAGAGGTATCGAGAGGGACTGAGAGAAGATAAATAGGAAGAAGAAGTGTGAGAGGAGAGATAGGGTTTGCAATGATTTTGTTTCTTTTCCCAATTAACAACAACAATGGTGTTAGTATTCTGATTAGGGTTTCTCAACCCTTCCTTGTCTCTTCCCCAAACCGGGTTTGGGCCTGTTTGGTTTGGCCCAGCCCATTCCTTAAACTTTTCTTTTTTGTATTAATAGAGGTATTCAAATAAACGAAGGGTTAGTTGGTGTAGTGGTCAGCATTCATTTGCGTGATATAGAGGTCCCAGGTTCAAGACCGACTGGGACAGTTTGTTCATTTTTTTACTTTTTCCTATTTCTTTCTTCATTTTTATTGGATAGAAAATTACGTAAAAAAATGATTGGGCTTTACAATTACCCCAAGCCCATCCGAAATTCATCATGCTCACCCCATTATGCTATTTACACACTTTGATAAATTAATTTAGTTTATTTTGCTATTTTTTTAGTTTTCATTAATTCAATTTATATTTAAATTAGTTTAGATTTTATTTAATAACTTAGAATTTTAAGTTAGCTTCAAAATATATAATTTTTTTAATAAAAAATATAGTTAATTAATTTAGGACTTTGTGAATAATTTTTTTAACATTTTAGTTTAGAAAACTTTCTTTTAAATTATTTAGTTTCTACATAATAAAAATCCAAACAAAAATGTATGTACAAATGATTTAATTTCTTTGATCAATTATTTTATTTAATAGAATAGAATTTTATTTTTCTTTCCAATTTTTCAAACAAAAAACTTAGAATTTTATACTTTGTTAATTAATTTTTACTTCATAAACTTGTTGTAATTTCGATTAATGGCTCGATTCGATTTGGTTGTATTGTTTGCCTATTTGGACTTTTTAATCGCATTAATCCTTCCCCATTTGTAAATATGTACCCCCACTCCCGAAAGCTCTATAATAGCGTAGAATTTTGATTTCTGCAATTTACTATTTTCCTTATACTGTATAGTAATTAGGCGTGCATGGCAAGATTTAAAATCAATCGCTAGATAACCTAATTTCAAAGACAAAATAACTTGAATCAAACACACTTTTCACACGCGCACCTCTAGGGTAACCTCGCTCGTTGCCTCGGAAACACAGTCATGTCCCTCGAATATGGGACGCTTTAGCAAAGACCCTTTGATAAAAAAGATCGTAGTCCCTCGATGACCCTCGATGTTGCCTTTGGTAAAACAATTTAGTCCCTTATGAAAAATTGCTAAAGCGTCTCATAAGTTGCCTTCTATGACTGTACAATTGACCTGTGCCTGTCCCTTCACATCCAACGATGGGGATTCTTACCAAATCAATGGTAAGATAGCAACACCTAAAGAAGGAGGAAAAGAACATTAAAGACCCTTTGAGTAGGTAGATTCGCTCCAAGTTCCTCGCTTTCTCACAACCAAACATTTTACACCAACACTTTCATATTAAAACCTTTTCAAAAGACAAACACTTTGTACACGTTCTTATAGAAATGAGAGCCATTACAAAGAAGACACATTTTTAAAATCAATTTCAAAAACACATCCAATAAACACCTCTTTGAACTATTTTCGAAACAAAACTTTGTACGCGTTCTTATAGAAACGAGAACCATTACAAAGACATTTTCGAAATACTTCCAAAACCCACACCACAAGCACATTCAAACAAAATCAAGTGATCTAGAAAGCAACTAAGAGCCCATAGATAAATACGGATGAAAAGAGTGCTAATACTTTCCCTTTTCATAATCTACCCCCCGAACTAAAGAAAACATCTCTAAAGGTATTTCCTGTTCTTTTCAGCCTTTCCTTTTGGATAAAAAAAAGTCGGTGGCGACTCTTGCTATCCGCATAATTGAGATAAAACAAAAAAAAACCAAGTCAGTTCTCCCACCGTATCACAGGAAGCTTGCAAAGTTTTGAATTAGTTCAAAAATCTAGTTTTTTGTGGATTGACATTGTAGTTTGTAATTAAGCCATAGAAAAGTTTTGTAATTACAAATAGAAATTTGTGTAGCAATTATAATCTTAGCACATTTATTTTGTAATTCAAACATACATCCAATTGTACTTTCAATGAAGTCTTCTTTCTTTTTAATTTTGGAAGTTTGTAGATTCTTGAATTATGAATGAAAAAAGGGAAAGCCTGTGAAGCTTTAATCCTTTGGGATTGTGAAACATCTTCTTGAATTTGAAATGCTTAAGAACTTGTAATCACTTAGTTAACTTGAACTCATGTGCCAATCTTAAAAATCAACTTCAATTTACCTAAAACTCTAACTTGGATGACAAGGAGGAAAGACGATGCTCTTAATGAACGTGGAATACTTGAATGCTTTATGCTTGTTTCACTCTCAACTCATAGTAACTTGGGTTACGAGCTATAAACCAGGAGTATGCATTTGAACACAATGCAAACCCTAACTCAAATCTTGTATCATTATTGTCTTGAATATTTCTCGAAGAAGATGGAAGGAAATAACGACCAAGGTACCACAAATGATAACAAGCGCAAACTTGATGGATACAAACCTTAATTCCTCCCCTGAAGTGATTATGGAAACCCTGGGATCAACAACTCAAATTCAACTGAGATCCACATTGGATGAAGAAAATGGCTTGAGATAATGAGAATCCACAAAACCTTGGTTCGAAGCCCTCTTAGTTGAAAATATAGATGAAAACCCTGGTACTCGGTTCCCTTTAGAGAAACCTCGAAGAATATGAACTTGTAGCTTAAGGAGAAAGAAATACATGATAACCCATACTCCAAAACCTTAATTTCACATAGTCCAATGTTAAAAGACCAAATGAATTCATCTCTATCTGGTGAATAAACTCCAAACCAAAATTAAACCATGGTTGGCACAAGTGCCAATGTTTTGAATCACTGCCTTATTCCATGAAATGCGTGATATGAAAATGGGTTAGTGAAAATGATGCAGACAAAATGTGAAGCTTAAGCCAGGTGATAGTAAAAAGGTAGGACAAATTTGGGATGTGACACGTCAGTGTCGACTTCATAATAGTGTGTCGGTTTATCTAGTATTTTGATAGTAATTTGGGGAGCTTCGTTGTCCCATCTGACTTTGAACATAGATAACATGGTAGCTAATGCATCTGCAAGTTGATTCTCTTCTCATGGGATAGGTTCAAAAGTGGTCTCCTCAAAGTACGTAATTAATGTTAACACATGCTCTCGATAAGGAATGAGATTTGGATGCATCGTATCCCATTCTCCCATGATCTGACTAATTACTATGGCTGAGTCCCCATAAACATTAAAATTGTAATTCTTATATTGATAGCAGCCTTGATACCCATGATGCACGCTTCGTATTCTGCCATGTTATTGGTACAATCAAAACATAATATGGCGGTGAATGGTGTATGGAAACCCTTGGGAGAGACAAAAACAACACCAATCCCATTACCAAGCGCGTTGGAAGCTCCATCAAAAACCATATTCCATCGGGATCCTGGCTCAGGTCCTTCATACAGCCCAGGTTCTTCATAATCAGTAATTAGCATAATATTCTCATCCGGGAACTCGAAATTCATGGTCTGATAGTCATCTACAGCCTGATGGGCCTAATGATCTGCCAATACACTTCCTTTGATTGCCTTCTAGGTAGTATATTGAATGTCGTATTCTGTCAAGATCATTTTCCATCTTGCTATTCTTCTGGAGAGAGTGGGTTTCTCGAATATGTATTTTATTGGATCCATCTTAGAGATCAACAAAGTAGTATGAGTTGACATATATTGTCTTAGTCGGCGAGTAACCCATGCCAAAGCGCATCAAGTTTTCTCAAGCAATAAGTATCTTGTTTCACATTTGATAAACTTTTTGCTAAGGTAGTATATTGCATGCTCTTTTCGACCAGACTTGTCATGTTTCCCCAATACACACCCCATTGAGTTCTCTAAAATTGTTAAGTACATGATCAAAGGTCTTCCTTCAATTGGTGGCATTAGAATTAGAGGTTCTTGGAGGTACTTCTTGAATTTATTGAAGGCTATCTAGCAATCATCATTCCACTTCACTATTTGATCTTTCTTTAGTAACTTGAAGATTGGCTCATAGGTAGCGGCCAGATGGGAAATAAATATGGAAATATAGTTCAATCATCCCAGGAAACCTCTAACTTCCTTTTCAGTACGGGGAACTGGCATTTCTTGAATGGCTTTAACCTTGGCGGGATCAACTTCAATACCTTTACCACTGACGACGAAACCTAGGAGTTTACTGGATCTTTCCCCAAAGGTGCACTTGTTTGTATTCAACCTCAATTTGTACTTCTTTAATCTCTCAAACAGCTTGTGCATGTGGTCAAGATATTCTTCTCCATTCTGAGATCTGGCTATCATGTCATCAACGTAAACCTCTATCTCGTGATGGATCATATCATGGAACAAGGCTACCATAGCACGTTGATATGTTGCACCATCGTTCTTCAAACCAAAAGGCATAACTTTGTAACAGAAAGTTCCCCACTGTGTGACAAAATTAGTCTTATCCATGTCCTCGGGTGACGTCTTGATTTGATTATAATCGGAGAAACCATCCATGAAGGAAAATACTTTGTGTTGAGCAGTGTTGTCAACCAGAACGTCAATGTGTGGAAGCGGAAAGTCATCTTTGGGGCTTGCCCTATTCAGATCCCTGTAGTCTATACACATACGCACCTTACCATCCTTCTTAGGTACTGACACCACATTCACAACCCACTGAGGATAGGATGTAACAACTAAGAAACCTACATTGAACTATTTCATAACCTCAGCCTTGATATTTTCAGACATCTCAGGACGCATACGACGAACCTTCTACTTTATAGGGGGACAACCTTCCTTCATCGGTAGATGGTGAACCACAATATCAGTATCAACCCATGGCATGTCTTCTTACGACCAAGCAAAGATCTCAACATAGTCACGCAATATCTGAATTAATCTCTTTTTGACACTATCTTCTAGGTTGGCACCTATCTTGACTTCTTTCTTGTCTTCTTCAGTACCCAAGTTCTCAACCTCGACTGGCTCTTCATACGGTCGTATGGCTCTTTATTCCTGCAATAATAACCTAGCAATATCTCCAGGTATTTCACAATCTTCCTCACCTCCATCATTGGCTTTGTAGATCGGATTTTCGAAGTCATAATTGGCAATAGCAGAATTGTTATCAATAGGATCCAGGGTGGATATTGATCTGCATTTTGTTGTGTGGGTGTGTGTAAGAATACATAGCTATTTTGAAAACAATAAAGTAAAAGAAAGACAAAGAGCACAAAATTTTGAATGCAAACATCCAATGATTTATTAAATGAAAATATGCTGATGAACAATGACAACCCTAACAAATAGACCATTGTTCCCCGAGTAAGGCACAAGGCTTAAAGTTCATTGTCTAAATTACATAACCAAAAAACTTTAAAAGTAAGAAAATAGAAAATAGCATTTACTCATGACTAAAGGATATTGGTATAAAGTCTTCAGCCTTCCAATTGTTTAGACCACTGTTGGTAGTAGGGGATATCAAACTGTCTATATTGCGGTCACTATCAGTGTCTTCCGTAGTGTTGACATGATTGTTGTGAGCCCCATTGTTGTTGATGCGAAATGGAAGTCTCCCATAATTGGCACGAGCACGGCGGACAACCCTATGAGCTTGTAAGGCGAAGCCCAAACCAAATTTGTCTGACTTATAAGGAATATCGGGAAGCTGGCCCCAAACAGTATAACCACCTTCTTCAACCACAATCCTAGCGTCTTTCAGAGAAGCCATTTTTGATGGGTTTTAGGAACAACAGGAGAAACTTTATCAACAACTTCAAAGGTCTGGCAAGGGGTCTCGAAGAATTCACCATCTATCTCAACATATTTGAAAGAGTTCAAATGGCTCACCATGTATTCTTCTTCTCCGCAAACTGTAACGATCTTTCCTTTCACGAGATACTTTAGCTTCTGGTGTAGGGTAAAGTAACAACACCTTCCCCATGAATCCAAGGGCGTCCCAGCAAACAAGAATAGGCTGGACGAATATCCATCACATAGAAAGTAGAGTCGAAGACTTGGGAACCCACTTTTATTGGAAGATCGACCACTCCATGCACCGTTCTCTTTGAACCATCAAAAGCTCTAACCACAATGTCACTGGCTTTCAGCATAATCCCCTCGCAGTCAAGTTTATCTAAAGCAACTTTTGGCAATACGTTCAATGAGGAACCTGTGTGTTGTACCCCAAAATTTGCCCTCCCGTTTCATCAACATTTTCTCACCACAAGACCCTTGGAGCTCAAGATCAAGTTAGAGTTTGCCCTGCTCAAGACTCCTCCTTGCACTGTTGACCCAAACTAGGGTTTGAGTTTGCACAAATATGTTTTGACTTAAAATGCCCAAGGTGACTTTCATGCTTCATGTTAGACTCACAAGTTTATCCATACCAAGTTTCAAGCCTTGATTCCAATCTTTGCCCAGTCAATTGGACAGTTGACCTAGAAATCAGCTATGTTGGGGAAAAAGTCAACTGTGGCCAATTGACAGTCAAACCTCATGATTTTTGACCCACATCAACATTATGAACTCATATGAACCATTTGGTCAAGTTTGGATCACAATTCCACAAGAAATTTGATCAGATCACCAAAAAGGTAAAATGGTCATTTTTAGGGTTTTGACTGCACAAAGGCAATTTTTGACTGTTTGACCTAGCCAATGGAAAACCAATCTCATATATGGACTCAAGGACTCAATGGCATGGTCTTGACACATTCAACAAGTTCAAAAGATCCCAAATGCACAGGATTGACAGATGAATTTTCCAGTCAACTGATCAAAATTTGACTATATACTGAAAAGTCAAACTTTGACTTTTTGGTCAAAATCAAGGGCCAAGATTCATTTTTTATCAAAACATGTAAAATTATGAAACTTGTTCATCAAGAAATCCAAATTTGCAAATTAGGGTTTAAAATGAGAAAATTTCATAACTTAGAATTTTTCTAAGTTATGAAACTTCCTTATTTTTTCCTAACTTTGTCCCATTTTTTCATCAAGATACAATTGGATTCAAACAAAACTCACAACATGAAAGTTATAGTCCATTTCCAAATCTACAACTTTGATTCACAAAGTTTCCTCAAAAGAAGCTTGTAGCTCAAGTTATAATTTTTGGAACAAGGGTGCAAAACATTCTTAACTTAGAAAAAATTTGACCTATTCTAGGCAGGATTTTTGTCCAACTTCATGGCCATTTTTCACATGCTTCCACTTGGAATTTCAATTTTCATTACAGATATGGATTGTAGTACATATTCCAAGATTTCCAAATTGTCCAAGAACTTCTCAAACACCCTTGTGGTTAGGGAGAATCGAATTTGCAAAGTTGGGCAAAATCCACTTTTGTTCTTGGCCAAGGCTTGTTCATAACACTTTGCATTCTCAACTCAGCATGGTTTATGCTAGCTTGCAGGCCTCTAATCCTCTTCACACTCAATAATTAAATGCCAAACCATTGTGCCAAGATGTTATTTTGTTCATTTGGTCATTACATGCAAGATTAATCTTTAAATGGAAAAAGCAATTTTGCCATTCTTGTAAAGATGCACTTTATGTCAAATAACAAATCAAAGAGGTACAAGCCAGATCTTTTAGGCACAAGTTTGTGGACAAATCCCACTGATCAAGAACAAAGTATGCAGCATGCTTGAGGGACCTGCATTGGCCTATAACCCAACTTGACCATCTTTGCTTACTTTAGAAGAACCATTGCAAAAGATATCCAACTTTGATCTCCTGTCAACACAAGCCTAAACAAACTTCATGAACACTTTCCAGACATTAAACCAAGTTTGAAACACGACCAAACCATCCCTCAAACCTCCTCATTCACAGAAACACCATTTTTCTGCAAGAAACAGGGCATTCCTGCATTTTGACTTGGCCAGCATCATTCACTCGCGCGTTTTTGCCCAAACAAGTTCCTATACACTCCATACCATCCATTGAAGCTGTCCCAAGCCTTAGATACAAGCTGTAACACCCATAGCCAAGTTTGCCATTTTCATTTTTCAGTGTTGCAGGTTGACTTCCATAGCTTGATTCAGAAGGATTCAAGGCACACCAAGCATAGGGGAAGCATCCTTGGACTTCAGGCAAGTTGTACAAAAGTTCAAACTCCATTGAAGATACCTCCATTGCTGTACACGACTCAAGTTGAACAGGTAAAAATTTGAACTTCTATCTCTCTATCCAGGCATAGTTAGGCTTAAGTTTGTGAAGAAAGCATGTTCTACTCATAGCCCTGAAGCCATCCATATAGTTACTTTTCATTTATATTGTGTGTGCTGTGAGATTTTGGACCTGAACATGGAAGGAAATTTAGGTCAGAAATTAGGGATGAAGAAATTCTCCCTCGTTTCTTAGAGTTAAGTCAAGTTTTTTATATGTCTGGATTCGTCTCTTGATGCTCTACATTATTGGTGTTATGAGTTTTGCATGAAAGTCTAGGAATCAGGAGTTAGGAAACGTGCATTTTTGCTTGTTCAAACAAAGCTAGAGGTTGAAGATGACTGGCTTGGGCTGGGCCTGAGTCAGTCCTGCTTTTTGCATCCCCTTTTTCAATTTACACCCCCTGGCCCATTGTGTGATATTTTATTCATTTTTGATTTTTTCTTTTTGATTCTGACTTATTATTTTTTGCTCAAATATAAAAAATATTAAAAATATTTTTCCACCCCTTTTTGCATTTTATTTGGAATTTATATGTTTTATTTAAACTTATGTATATAAATAAATATAATACTTTTTATTCAAAACATTAAAAAATAATACAAAAATATATTTTTTAGTTATTATTTTTTATTTACCTTTTGAAAACATTTTCTAAAAATATACTTTTTGTAAATAATTAATATTTTTATTTTTGTACATATTTAGTATATTTAAATATATATAATATAAATACTTGTATATTTATTAGAATATTTAGGATAAAAATATGAAAATAATACATTTTTATTTTTAATATATGACATCAAAAATACTTTTTTACAGTATACTCCCTTTTTTTTTTATTTTTTTGTATATAATTAACAAATATTGTATATAATTAATAAATAAATATTATTTATTTAGAAAACTAGGGTTTTGCCCTAAACCATGAAAATATCCAAAAATTGACCTTTTTATTTTTGTTTATATTTCACATTGAAAAAATACTCTTATACATAAAAAATCCTTTTTTGTGCATAATACATTTTGCATATTTATTATATTTATTTAAATATTGTATAATTTTAATATTTGTATATTCAATATGGATGTAATAGTTTAGATTTATATTTCTTGCTAAATATCCCCCATTCAAACACTTGTACCCCCATCCCCATAATTATGTTGTAATAATCTAGAACTTTAAAATTCCGCATTTAAAAGCTTTCTAATTATGCCATGATAGACCTAGGGTTTGTATGCAAAATCAAACAACAAATAGCTTGACCTAATTCAAAGACAAAAAAGCATGAAAATGGACAACACCAATCACACTTGCACCCTTAGGGTTACTCCACTTGTTGCCTTCAAAAATGGGCCATGTTGCATGTTGAGTGTCTTTGGCAAAACAAAACAAATCAAAATGACCATAGTCCCTCGATGACACTTTCTCAAGTTGCCTAAAAATGATCAAGTCCCTTAAAGGAAAAATTGCCAAAGACACTTGGCACTATTGCATTCATGGTCTAAACGATGACCCGCGCCCGTCCTGTTAACATCCTAACACAAGATTGTCCACCAAATACAATGGTGGAACAATATTGTTAAAAGGGTTAAAACATAGGGAAGATCTTTGAGAAATTTAGGGTAGATAGCTCTTGGTTACTTGACCAATCTTGCAAAACAATCCTTGCCATTTTTCAAAACACACACCACAACACACTTTCAAAAACAACTTTCAAAACCATTGAAAAATTCTTCAAAAGACAAATACACCTTTGTATACATTCAAACATGGATCATTACAAAGGTTGCCACAACAAATGGCCTATTTTCAAAACCTCTTTCAAAATAACACACAAAGCACCATTTCAAACAATTGAAAATGCAAGGCAAGTGATCTAAGCAAGTACCTAAGAGCCCATGGATAACCATGGATAGAAAGGGTGCTAATACCTTCTCTTTCTATAATCTACTCCGCGAACCCATGAAAACATCTCAAAGGTTTTTCCTGTGCTTTTTAACCTTTCCTTAGGATAAAATAAAAAGTCGGTGGCGACTCTTGCTAAACCGAAACATTTGCGAAAACAAACGCAAAACCTCAAGTCAGTTCTCCCACCGTATCACAGAACTGGCGACTCTGCTGGGGATTTTTTTTAAAAGTGGAGTAACCTTAGGGCTTAGATCACCCTTTTACATGACTAATTGTTTGCTTTGATTGCTTTACCTTTTGGTTCTCTTGTTTGGTCTTGAAATCCTACACCCGGATTTGGGGAAACATTCATAGATAGCAATACGTTGTGGAAACTGTGCGGGGTATACTGACACGGTTGAAGCAATAGCTATATTAGTGCGACATATTTTTGAGTACCGGTAACCCTTGAGTTCAATCAAGGAGAGTACGGGGCTGCTGAGTGATGTCACTAAGCATTAATGACCTAGAACCTTACTTGACCATCTTGGCCTTTTATTAGGGGTAGTGAGATGACCGGCTTTGGTGCAGTCTGAAGTTGGTAGATACTCGATACTACACTCATTGAGGGTTGTTTTCTTGGAATATTTTGGTCGCTAGTTAAGTGGCTAAACCAAAACAATGAACATGGAAAACAATCTAATGATATTGAGCTCCTTAGAACCCGGTTACCATTTATAGGACAGGTTTTTAAGCCAAATACACTCAAGAGGGTACTTACCTATGAAACCCATGCAAGCCTGAAACTAGGGTTTTGTGTGACTTGCTTGTACATACGTTTGTGCATACATCATGAACATCATAAAGCATCATATGCATCCACTAACCATTTCAGGGGTTTGGATCTTCATATTTGTTCTTGTTTTGTAGGTCATAGAAATTCTTCGCAAGAAAACTATCCAAGTCAACCTTGTGAGAATCCCTCCTCAACTCAAGGAGCTCACATCCAGAATTCCAGAAAGCTCTCTCTTTAGTGAAAGACGTGGTAGACTGCTCAGCCTAGTCAAAACCAGCATTGAAGAAGACATGGTGAAAGTGTTGTTCCAGTTCTTTGACCCCCTTCACCACTGTTTCACATTCCCCGACTACCAATTGGTGCCTACTTTGGAGGAATTTTCTCAACTCCTGAGAATTCCTATTCTTAATCAACTACCCTACAATGGTACGGAAAAAGAACCAAAGCCTGAAGATGTTGCTCAAGCACTACACTTGCAACCATCTGACATCAAGGGGCATTGGGAAACTAGAAGTGGTGTCAAAGGCTTCTTGGCAAAATTCTTGTTTGAGAAGGCACAAGAGTGTTGGAATTCCTTAGATCTACAAGCCTTTGAAGAGATTGTGGCACTCCTCATTTATGGGTTGGTCTTGTTCCCAAATCCTGACCAACTTATAAATGTCAATGCTGTCAAGATTTTTTTATCCAGGAATCCCATACCTACATTACTTGGGGACATCCTCCACTTATTTCACACCTTCCACAATCTGTTTTGAAGAATGACCAAGGCTTAAGGTGGTCACAACGATTGAAGACCCTCACGCACTCTGATGTACATTGGTGTTCTCGGTCCATAGAAAATGTCATCATCGTCGATCATTGTGGAGAGTTCCCTAATGTTCCATTACTTGGCATTATGGGAGGCATTACCTACAACCCTTGTCTAGCTTTAAGACAATTTGGATATGCACGGAGGGATGGCCCTCATGACAAGGTAGATAGCAAGACACTGGGACACAAGAACTCCATCCCTCTTGAGCCTTATCTCAAGTGGGTAAGGACCCGAGCCCAGAGTCTAATGATGTCTTACCCTCATGTTCTCCCTTTGATTAAAGAGCCTGTTAAGGAAGGAGAGGTTCCCTACACCATCCTATATCCTGACATGCCAACATCATGGGAGGAAATGCAGAAGAGTTGGATCCAACTCAAAGAGGAAGAGACCCTCAACACTTACATCGCACCAGAGAGGATGCACAACGTCTTTTTACCTTAAGAAGTTTTTGTAATATTTGGCCCATGGGGCATTTATGTACTGACAAAATTTCTTCTTATTAATATGACGTGTGTTCTTTTTGTTTGCAACAAATTTGAATTTTCAAATCCTTGAATGCATTGCATGAATAAACATATCATTCATCATATGCATAAACAGGTTTCACACCAGGTTTCCTTATCTTTCTGCTGTTTATTTCAGTAAGATGGATCGCGAACAGACGGTCAAAGACCTGCAGTCACAAAACTCACAGTTTCAACAGCTCCTAATGACCTTGGCAAAGGGTCAGGAGGATCTAAAAGCACTGCTTGGGAACAAAGAGCAAGAAAAAGTGAAAAAGAAGAAGAAAAGAGTCGGGGTGGCTACCCTGGGAAGAAGGTTCGAGAATGAAGCCATAAGAGTTCTTGAATTCCCCTCCACATTTGATGAGGGGACCGGTAAAGGAAAAGGGGCTGCGTTACCTTCTGAGTCCGAAGCTGAAGAGGAAGAGGCTGAAGAAGATGAAGACTACTCAGAGCAACAATACCCGCCAGCTGACGACAAATACAAAAACCTGGAGGATAGACTGGCAGCCATGGAGCTGCAAAGGGTTCCCGGGTTAGATTTCGAAGATTTGGGATTGATTGCTGGAATTGTGATCCCTCCAAAGTTTAAGGTGCTAATTTTTGCAAAGTATGACGGGCTGTCTTGCCCAAAGATGCACCTAAGGTCGTACGTCAGAAGAATTCAACCTCACACATCCGATAGAGATCTTTGGGTACACTTCTTCCAAGATAGCCTGTCTGGTACACAACTAGACTGGTTTTACAAGCTTGAGAGGTCAGAGGTACATAGTTGGGAAGACTTGGCAGCTGCCTTTTATCGCCAGTATCAATATAACTCTGACTTGGCGCCAACCCGTACTCAGCTACAGAGTATGGGGATGACCTCAGATGAAGGATTCAAAGAATACGCCCAGAAATGGCACGACTTGGCCGGAAGAGTGCAGCCGCCTCTTTCTGATAGAGAACTAGTTGATATGTTCTTAGGGATCCTATTTGGCCCGTTCTTCAACCATTTGATCGGGAGCTCTTCCGCAGGGTTTACTGAATTGATTCTGACTGGCGAACGGGTGGAAGCCGGTATTAAGAATGGGAAGATTCAAAAGGATGCCTCTGCATCTACAACTGTTAAGAAATCATTTCTGGCGAAGAAGGAAACATCTGTTGTGTACTCTCATAGAGGAGTGGGAAGAACCGAGCTCCGGCCGACTGTAGGGGCCGTGATGATCCAAAATCCATCAAATGATCAGCCTCGTGGCAATCAGCCCAGACCAAATCAGCAACGGGTAGAGCGGCCACAACGGCAGTTCACCCGCATCAATATGACACCTGCACAAGTTCTTCCACATTTGTTGAAGTTGAATCTGACTGGTTTAAAGGAGGCACCGAAAAACCCTAACACCACATCTCCATACTATTATGCCAATGCCAAATGTGCCTACCATTCTGATAGCACCGGACATGACACCAACAATTGTTGGGCGCTAAAGAATAAAATTCAAGACTTGATAGATGCAAAAGAGGTTGAGTTCGATGCTCCAGAGAAGCCAAACGTAATATCCGCTCCAATGCCGAAGCATGGTCGAAATGTCCATGCTATTGAAGAAGATCTGTATGTTTCGGATGTTGATGACCTGATGACTCCACTGTTGACGATCAAGTTGAATCTGTTAAAGGCTGGGATTTTCCCAGGATGTAAAGAAGATTGCTACTGTTGTTCCTCTCTACCAATCGACTGTCCATTGCTGAAGAAAGGCATCCAAGGCCTAATGGACAGTCAACAAATTATTTTCGAAAAGATTCCTGCTATTCCAACCCCTATCGAAGATTTTTCAATAATCACCATTTCCACCAATCTTTCCAAGGCCGTCAAAAAGCCTTTTAAGATTACATCCTCTATAAAGATTGTTCCCTTGAAAATAACCATGCTTGGGCATGTCCCCTACATTTCTGACAAATCAATACCATGGAATTATGGTGGAGAAATCTACTACCATGGTGTTAAACAAGTTGAGATAACCGAGGAAAGCTCTGATGAAGAAGATGCCGGTATTGGAAACATTGTCGGTACAAGCAAGATCACCCGAAGTCGTAGAATATTTTCTCCAGAGATTGCCCCCCCAAAGGCAATCTTTGGACCCTCAACTGCTGCCAAAGTTACTCCTGCACCGATAAAACTTTCCGCAAGAACCCCGTTGATTGAAGAAGCTGTTATTCCTGTAGTTGTCCCTCCTACTTCTGCTGATAAGGGGAAAGGGATCCAATATGAGCTCGTCAGGACGAGGGCTCAACCTTTGGTCATCCCCGAAACCTCTAAGAAAGAAATGGAGGAGATTCCGAAAATAATTAAAAAGAGTGATTATGACGTGGTAGAGCAACTAGGGCAAACCCCCTCGAAGATCTCCATGTTAGCATTACTGCTTTGTTCAGAGGCACACGCCAAAGCATTGATAAAATTCCTGAAGACAACCCATGTGCCCCAGGAAACCTCAGCCGATCAATTCCAAGATTGTGTGGCCAGCCTTACCGCAGACAACGGCCTAGGTTTCTCTGATGCTGACCTGACTCCGAAAGGAAGAAAGCACAATGACGCATTACATGTGTCAGTAGAATGCCAAGGAACTACTCTGGCCCATGTTTTGGTCGACACTGGTTCTTCTTTGAACGTGCTGCCTAAGAAGGCTCTCGATCGATTGGATTGTGAAGGCTTGGAGCTAAAGCCAAGTAATATCAATGTAAGGGCATTTGACGGGTCAAAGAGAATGGTACATGGGGAGGTTGACATTCCCATTAAGGTAGGCACTGAAGTGTTCCCCTCAACTTTCTATGTGATGGACATCCGTCCGTCATACTCTTGCTTGCTAGGGAGGCCATGGATACATAATGCTGGCGCGGTCACTTCCTCCTTACATCAAATGCTGAAATACCATGTCAAAGGAAAAATCATAACCGTGCACGGTAAAGAGGAATATATGATCAGCCACCTGAACTCCTTTCGGTATGTAGAGGTGGAGGGTGAATTCATTGAAACACCATTCCAACACTTTAAGGAAATCTCTCCTGAGGTGGCAGTAGCAAAAGCGGTAGCTGAAGTACCCAAGCAGGTGGCCAGGATGGCATCTCTAAAAGACGCGAAGGCTGCAATGAAGGAAGGGAAGAGCTCAACATGGGGTCAGTTGCCTGATATTCCTCACAAAACAGACAAGTTTGGATTAGGATTTACCGCTGCGGGGAAAAAAGCTATGCGCCGCTCAAAAGTTGAAAGAACACCCATCAAGATTTCTCCTTATGGAATAAATGATTTGGAAGACGAGGACGAAGAATCCAACATTAAAGACTGGATCTTCCCAACCATCGGAGGAGGACTACGCAACTGGGAGGCAAAAGACTTCGTCCCCATTACTTTTATTAATCAGTAATTATTTGTCAAACATTTCCTGTTGGTTTGTAATAATTACTTTTGAACAATCTGCACGCTACTTTTTCACCTCATGCCTTGCCCGGGGCATGTAGGTCCATTTGTAAGGGTTTTGATTATCTTCATATTTCATATGCCATGTTTAATGATTCATTGGACGTTTTTCATTGATAAACTGTTGTGTTCATTTTCTTTCCTTTTGCATTTTTGTTCAAGGATGGCTATCCCTTACACACACCCACGCTCACAAATGCAGGTACACATCCACTCTGGATTCTATGGGTGACTCTTCTGCTATGTCCTTCAATAACTCTGAAGATCTGGTCAATCAGGCTGAGTATGAAGATGACGAAGATTGTGAAGTACCGGGAGAGCTAGCCAGACTTCTACAACAAGAAGAAAGGGCCATCTTGCCTCACGAAGAGTTGCTGGAAACTATCAACTTAGGAACAGAGGAAGACCGGAAAGAAGTACAAATGGGTGCCAATCTGGAACCAAGTGTCAAGAAGCGCTTGATACAGCTGTTGAATGAGTACGTTGAAATCTTCGCCTGGTCTTATGAAGACATGTCGGGTTTAGACACAGACATCGTGGTTCACCGTCTCCCTACAAGAGAGGATTGTCCACCGATCAAGCAAAAAGTCTGTCGAATGAGGCCCGACATGTCTGAGAAGATTAAAGCAGAAGTAATGAAGCAATTCAACACTGGCTTTCTGGCTGTTACATCTTATCCCCAATGGGTTGCTAACATCGTGCCAGTACCTAAAAAAGATGGCAAGGTCAGGATGTGTGTGGACTACCGGGATTTGAATAGGGCTAGTCCTAAAGATGATTTTCCGCTGCCGCACATCGACATTTTGATTGACAACACGGCTCAGCACAAAGTGTTTTCCTTCATGGATGGATTCTCGGGCTACAACCAGATCAAAATGGCCCCCGAGGACATGGAGAAAACAACCTTTGTTACACAATAGGGTACCTTCTGCTACAAGGTGATGTCGTTCGGACTGAAGAACGCAGGGGCAACTTATCAACGCGCCATGGTAGCTTTATTTCATGATATGATACATCATGAGATCGAAGTTTACGTAGACGATATGATAGCTCGATCACAAACAGAGGAGGAACACCTTGAGCATTTGCAGAAGCTGTTTTCCAGGTGGAAAGAGTACAAGCTCAGGCTGAATCCAAGTAAGTGTACTTTTGGAGTTAGGTCCGGTAAACTTCTAAGATTTATTGTCAGCAACAAAGGCATCGAGGTCGATCCAGCAAAAGTGAAAGCTATATGAAAATGCCTGCTCCCCATACTGAAAAGGAGGTTAGAGGGTTCTTGGGGCGCTTGAACTATATTGCCAGATTCATCTCTCATCTGACATCTACCTGTGAGCCAATTTTCAAACTATTGAAGAAGGATCAGGTAGTCGAATGGAACGACGATTGCCAAGCTACTTTTGATAAGATCAAAGAGTATTTGCTAGAACCTCCTATTCTGATGCCACCCGTCGAAGGAAGGCCGCTGATCATGTATCTGACCGTTTTGGATAACTCAATGGGGTGCATGTTGGGACAGCATGACGAGTCTGGTCGAAAAGAGCATGTCATTTATTACCTTAGCAAAAAGTTTACTGACTGTGAGACTCGCTACTCACTGCTCGAGAAAACTTGCTGCGCTTTGGTATGGGCTGCTCGCCGACTGAGGCAGTATATGCTGACTCATACCACTCTGTTGATTTCCAAAATGGATCCTATCAAGTATATTTTTGAAAAGCCTGCTTTATCTGGAAGAATCGCTAGATGGCAAATGATCCTGACTGAGTATGACATCCAGTACACTACCCAAAAAGCTATAAAAGGGAGTGTACTAGCTGACCATCTAGCTCATCAAGCTATCGAAGATTATCAATCCATGAGATTCGACTTCCCAGACGAGGACATCATGAATTTGGACAACATTGAAGGTAACGGACCGTATGACGGACCTGAAAAGGGATCCCGATGGACCCTGTACTTTGATGGTGCTTCAAATGCACTTGGAAACGGTATCGGTGCGGTACTCATTTCCCCGGAAGGTTGCCACACACCTTTCACGGCCCGACTTTGCTTCAGCTGTACCAACAACATGGCCGAATATGAAGCTTGCATTTTTGGTCTCAAGGCTGCTATAGACTTGGGGATCAAATCTTTGATCGTATTTAGGGACTCGGCTTTGGTTATCAGTCAAATCAAAGGAGAGTGGGACACCAAACATCCCAATCTTATCCCATACAAAGAACATGTCCTGACATTGTTGCCTCATTTCGAGCAAATTACCTTCGAGCATTTCCCGCGAGAAGAGAATCAACTAGCAGATGCTCTGGCTACAATGTCTTCCATGTTTAAACTCAACTGGGATAATGAGGCTCCCCAAATCACCATCGAGCGAATGGATGAACCTGCGCATTGTCATGAGATTAATACCGAAGAAGTAGTGGAACAACCTTGGTTTCACGAAATCAAAAGGTATCTCCAGACTAGAGAATATCCCGAAGGAGCTTCTGTAAATGACAAGAAGTTCCTAAGGAAGTTTGCTGCCAAGTTCTTCCTGAGCAACGACATCCTCTATAAACGCAACCATGATTGTGTTTTACTCCGATGTGTGGATAAAGCTGAAGCAGAGTTAATCATGACTGAGATACACAGCGGTATGTTTGGCACCCAGTTGAGCGGGCATACAATGGCTAAGAAGATCCTAAGGGTAGGCTATTGCTGGTCTACCATGGAAGCTGACTGCTATCAACATTCCCGTACTTGCCATAAATGTCAAGTTTACACTGACAAGATTCATATTCCTCATGTTCCTCTCAACATTCTGACAGCTCCTTAGCCATTTGCAATGTGGGGCATTGACATGATTGGAGAGATCAAGCCCACGGCATCCAATGGACATCGCTTCATCCTGGTTGCTATTGACTATTTCACCAAATGGGTCGAAGCAACTTCCTTCGCCTCTGTTATTAAAAATGTGGTTGCCCGCTTCATCAAGCAGAACCTCATATGCCGGTATGGTGTTCTCGACAGAATCATCACAGACAACGGTACAAATCTGAATAATACTATGATCACCGCTCTATGCGAACAGTTCAAGATTTATCATCACAATTCATCTCCCTATCGGCCGAAGATGAACGGTGTTGTTGAAGCTGCGAACAAAAACATTAAGAAGATCATTCAGAAAATGACAGTCACCTACAAGGACTGGCATGAGATATTATCGTTTGCTCTGCATGGATACCGTACCACGGCACGTACTTCAACAGGGGCAACCCCATTTTCTTTGGTATATGGCATGGAAGCTGTCTTACCCATGGAAGTTCATATTCCTTCCTTAAGGATTATGAAAGATGCAGGTTTGAATGAAGATGATTGGATTCAGACCCGACTTGATCAACTCAATTTGATCGACGAGAAACGACTCACTTCTATTTGCCATGGTCATACGTATCAAAAACGGATGATCAAGGCTTTCAACAAGAAAGTCAGACGATAGGTATATCAAGTCGGAGATCTTGTAATCAAGCGGATTATCTTGCCGCAAAGTGATCCCAGGGGAAAATGGACTCCTACATACGAAGGACCATTTGTGATCAAGAGCATATTTTATGGTGGTGCAATGATTCTGACCACCATTGACGGCGACGATTTGCCGCACCCTGTGAACGCAGACATAGTCAAAAGATACTACGCATAAAATAACCCGACAAGTCGAAAACCCGAAAGGGCGACTTGGGCAAAAATGGGCATCCCGGTGAACCGAAAACCCGAAAGGGCGATTCAGGCAAAAATTAGGGATAAAACAAAAAAAATCTGTACACCCGGCAAGTTCAAAACCCGAAAGGGCGGCTTGGGTAAAAAAGGGTTTCCCGGTGGATCGAAAACCCGAAAGGGCGATTCAGGCAAAAGTTAGGGAATTAAAGCGTATGACTATGTCTCGTCGGATCACTTTAAGGACAATCTCTTCATCAACCAGCTCCAAGCTTCCGATCAATCCAGTCATCGGCGGATGAAGCATTGAATGAACAGATATTCAGAGTTGTGGAGGCTATAGCAGAATGGGGATCCCATGGAATTGTTTCACATATCCATCTTTCTTTTGTATAAATTTTTCAATTTTTACGACGACATCCTCTTACTAGGATGACTGTCTCCTTTGTACAAATATACTCATAGAAAATTAATACAAATACTTTTCCAAATACAGAAGTTTGCTTTGTCTTCCTTTCCTTTTTCTTTTGCACTTATGTTTTATTTGAGAAACGTCCAATGTTTTTTTAAATAGGCATATGCATTTGAACGTAATCATTTTCCTTACAAACCAAGAAAAAGATGATTACTGATAGGTTAAAGGTACAGGTAGATATCTCGATGCCCTTTCAGAAGGAATCCCCAACAGATTTAAACTCCAAATTCCTCAATCCAGAACTTAATTCCCCAAATAGAGTTAAACTTCAGGATCCTCAGCAGAACAGAAGCTTTCTCAAAACTGACTTCCCCAGCCAAAGAGCCTTCTAGAACTCAATTCCCCTCAGAGTTAAATTTCAGAATCCTCGGTGGAGCCCTAAAAATCTGAAAATCCAATCCCCAGCTGAGCTAAAATTTCCAACTATAAATCCCCAGCGGAACCAGACTAGTGAACCTTCTCCCCACAGAGATACTTTCCGCCAGACTAAGGATTCTCAGTCTTACTTCTCCAGCATAAGTCTACCAGGGTCTGAACTCCCCAAGTAGAGATCATCTGAAATTCTCAATATAGAAAAAAATAGTTTGAGGCACAATAAAATTATGAAAAATCACATACAACCTAATGAAGTCAGTAGTGTCAAGTTCCAAAAAGCTTAGTTCTGAAATATGCATAAAAGCACCCAAATAAAAAAAAATATTGTTGAGGTAAAGCTCAAAACTAAGTTAACAAACTTAAATCAAGAAAAAATAAAAAGAAGCTTCTTAAAATCAAATTAAAGTTTTTCAAAGTTCTCAATATTTATAAAAGTCATAATCAATTAATTTGGATCCTTGAATATTTAGGGAAAATGTGAAACAAAATTCATCTTTTACAACTAGTTGAGATAAAACTCAAACTAGAAACCTTTAACCAAATATTTTGGGGAAAACGGAGTTTCATAGGATAAATTCAAACAAAATTAATTTCCAGAGACCTAACACATTCAAGAATCCCAATAAAAAATTATTTGACCTTTACAAGTTTTGAGAATTATCAAATTAAATCAAACTTGTGGTATAAGAAACAAAACATTATCAAAATGATTCACAAACTTTACTAATTATGAAATCAGAGTGTTAAGCATGATAAAATCACAAGAAAAATCCTACAATCAAGAATAACTCAAAATGATATTGGAAAATATTTTTTGGCATTTTTTTATGTTCAAGGAAAATAGCAAATAAAATCAAAATGTGAAAATTATGATTAAAATAAGCAATATATTTACACGAATTTTTTAATGAACCAAAAATGAAAATATTAAGGAGTAAATTCCATAATATGAAATTATACTATTAATATAGTGTAATATATTTTTTGTGGAATTTTTGAATAGTGGAAACTATTTTTTAAAATTTGACCAAAACAAATTAAAATGAAAAGAAATCAGATCTACTACATCTACTTTTCAAAGCAACCGCTGTAAAATACTCAGTCAACCATAAGTCAACTTTGTTTTCTCCACTAAAAACTCCAACTAGTTAGTTTTCCAATCTAACTTCAGATCCTTCATACACATTCGATTCTCAACCAAAATTAGTGAAACAAAGCTCAAATCAAAGCTTAAGTAATTATCTACATCAAGCAACTCATAAAATCTCAAACGATCAACTATGGAGAGAGAAATCAAGGCACGGAAAACACAAAAATCATCTTAGTTAAGATTTTCAAATATCCATAAAACACGATGCAACTTGAAATCAAGAAATCTTATGCTTTAAACTCATGATATCAACATACATATACATGATTGCAAGCTTAGAATCAACAAAAACAAGCTACAATAGGGAGAAATCCCTTCCTTAGGATAAAAATTAAGGGTGACGACTCTATATTTTAAAACCGGTTACAACAACTGATATCATCTGGAAACACCTCTAGAAATTCACAGACAATCGTTAATTCTATATTCTCATCTTTACCATCAATTTACAATGACGCAAACATCGCAAACATCAAGGCTTCATCTTCTAAAACTTCATTCACTTGCTTATCGGTCAACAACATCAACTATCCATTATCACCAAACTTAAGGAACCTCAAAGTCTTATTATAACAATTGATATGAACATAGTTGAACTCTAACCAGTTCATTCCAAGAATCACATCGATTTGGTGTAAAGGAAGACACACCAAATCCATCACAAAACTCTTGTCGTTGATCGCGACTTTATGAGTCTTAAAGAATCTAGACCGCAAGTATACAGTCCTATCACGTGTAGCTTTAAAGATTATCGAATCCCAAGGGACTAAATGTCGAACTACCGTTATCTTAGGTTACTATGTAAATCTAAGGCTAATGATATAATTAATTGGGGTTTGGGAACCTAACTGATTAATATCTAGTTTAGATTCAAGGGGGAATATCGGTATATAATGGTCGGGCTTCGGGGATTTAGCAACTCGATGACCTAATTCGGATTAATGAAATAATTCTCAGTAAGAGGTATTTGTTTGAAAACCCTCTTCTCACACTCTCGTGTTTATTGATTCAGATCCTACTATCAAACCTAAGTGAGTGCTCTCGTTGTTTCAAATAGAGTTTAAAAATAGTTTTTGAAAACAAATAAAACCTAATTAACTTAAAAGCGATCTCGCTGTATTTTAAGTTAATGCCCAATTATCACTGTCTAGTTATTATCTCAAACTCTCATTTTATTGATCCTAACTTCTATTTGTATTTTACTCTCGTAACAAAATAGTTGGTTTTTAGAATTGATAATTGAAACCAGAAAAGTTATTCTTTTAAAAAGGAACAGATCAATCGGCATTGCCAAAACCCCGTTAGCTATGTGACCTTACATACCGATAAATAAATTTAGCCTAGCATGTTAAACAATTTAGTAACAATGCAACAGAAATAATTATCATCAAACAATTTAAATAAACATAACATTTCAAAAAATCTTGACATAGATAAATAAAATACTTAAATTAAACTTGAAAATAATATGGCGGAATATTTGGCTCACTTCAAGTATCTCGCAGAGATCGAGGGAAAATAACTAGCGGAAATAAATAATGCGGAGAATATTTTTGGCAGAGTAACACTAAAATTAAAGAGAAGAAAAACGCATTCGAAAAAAGGAAAAAAACTGGAAGCTCTCAAACAGAAATTATGAGGCATTATTTATAGGCCTGGAGGTGCGTGGGAGTTAAGATATTTTCTCCTCCCACTTGCCCAGCGTAACGGTCGTTACGCTCCTCTCTTCAAGGAGGATGGAACGGTCGTCATGACCTATTAAAACGGGGAAGGCTACAACGGTCATTGTAGGCTAAGTCTTCAGGAAGGGATAGCTGGCAAGGGTGTAATGGTCGTTACACCTAGGCAAGGAGAGTGTAACGGTCGTTACACCTTGGGCTTGGGGAAATTTGGGCCTTCCTTCATTTATTCTTCAGGGCCTTTTTACTTATGATGCGCCTTGTTTTATCATACACCCCATAGCTTCATAATTTTTCACTCTTTATGTGGATTTAAGCATGATTGGCACGACTTTTCTCGATTTTCTTCGCACGTGTCTTGTAACAGCAAATTCCTGAAAACATAGAAAATACCGGCATAATATGAATAAAGAATAATAAAGGTAATTAAAATGCGGATAAAATTCATATAAATTAACCTAAATATTCGATACATTTCCGGGTTATCAAACTCCCCTACACTTGAACCTTTGCTTGTCCTCAAGCAAATAATAGAGTAAAAAACTTTTAACGCACGGTCTCTGACACAATCGCATGACACGAATTGAATCGTACCTGGTTAAGGGGCGATACATTAGAAAGATGGAACTAGGTTCCGACACTAATGATACAGACATGACACAAAACCACATGACATGGTCAAAATCCTTCATCCTATGCAAACTCGTCCGAATTACGCTATCATAGCTTGACCTAATTCTTTTTGTTTGGAATCAACCGCTTTCATTCTAGCGCAATCACATTAAGCCCTTTATCTTTCGCATGCACATAGTAGAGTAGCCGGTTAGCGATTCTGGTCCTTTATGCACGGGTTTCTGGTACGCAAGTTGGTAATCCTTGTTTCTTTTCCAGATTATAAGTCTCAGGGGATCGAACCGTAGTTCGCCCTACCAAGTTCAGCACCAGATACCACTGAACAGGCTTACAACTGGTTATTACATTAGTTTTTGTAGGTACCGTAATTGTTGGATTAAATGACTTGGTGAGGGTCACCTAACTTAGTTAGCGTATTCCCTATTAGATTTTGATGTTTAGCATTTTTTTTCTTTACTGATATTTTTTCCTGATTAGGACCAGTCACTTATATTCATCGGCTCCCTACGTAGTTTGTGGATAAGACGGTGTTAAATGCTAGTATAAACTACTCGGGTCGATCCAAAACTAAAACTTAATGCTTTGGTATCATAACCACTCAAACTGATTTACATAATCTGGAAGATTTAGATGTCAAGGCGGTATTAATTTTGTCGAATCAACTTCAAAATTTCTAACATAGCCCTATTGTGAGCAACCTATATACTTTTCGAATGTACCGAGGTAATGCGTCGAGTAACAAAAATTTTATGGTTCAAGATAAGTGTTGAAGTACAAATAACTTACGGAAATAAATTTTTATTTTATTGAATGTAAAGGGAAATAACAAAAATTCGAATAACTTACTAGAAAAGTAGAAAACATAATAAAAGTTTCCTCCCCTACACTTGAATTGAGCATTGTCCTCAATACGAAAAATAAAGTGAGAAAAGAAAACGAATAGAAAACTTAAAGAAATAATAGAAATGTAAGGAATAAAGAAAACAAAGATTACTCCTCATTGTTATCTTTGACGTCTCTGCTGGATGATGCTTCACCTCGTGTCCTTCCTCCACGTGTTCCTACTCCACCTCTTCTGGGTCTATGAGGTTCTTCTCCAGTGTTATAAACATAAGCATGCAAGCCTTCAACACAGAATGATAGATTGCGCATTTCATCAGTCAAGTTAGAAATGTCGCGATGGTTCTGGTAAGCGTTATCGCGCTGGTTGCGCTGCAGCTCTTGCATCATTTGCATCAGTTCTTGTTGACGCTGATATTGAAGTAAAAGTGATGCATGGCTTCAATGGTGGATGGCTCAGGATCATTTCCCGCTTGCTCTTGTTGTGGTCCTTGTTGATTTACTTCAGGTGCTACATTTTCTTCCCCTGCTTGATTATTCTGCTCGCGTGCTTCAGGGGCAGGTGCTTGTAGATCATAAATCAAATTTGCCGCAATTTCAATTCTAGTAATATTTGGATTTGGCAGAATAATACCTGGGACGACCTTGTGTTGGACCATCAGGTTGTACCTTCCATCCCTTCTTGCTTTGACAATATGGAAAAATTGGCAATACTCAATATCAAGAAACTCACCGGTCCAAAAAGGTAGTTGAACTAACCTGTTTTGCAAATTTAGATAGTTGGCAACAGCGGTGACAAAACCTCCAATGCAGAAAGGTGATGCGCTGGTGCTTCTTGATAATAGAGACTGGATATGGCTTAGAAGGAATGGAGCAGCATTAACTCTGAGATTAGGATCAAGGGCGCAGTGCAGAAAATACATCTCCCTTATGTTAACCTTATTGGTTTTCGCTCGCCCGAACACTGTGTTGGCTAGAACACGATGGAAATAGCGGAAGCACGGGTTGTGGATATGAGTGGATAAAAGTTCGGCCCAGTCGTTTACCTGAGTATTAGTTAAACGCTCCCCCATTTCAAAAGATTTTTCCTTCCAATCTTCTTCAGGCGGAATTCTATATTCCGCACCTGCACCATGGTAGTAGTGGAGTATCTGACTCAAAGTCTCTTGATTCATGGTGTACTCCGTGTTGAATAATCTGAAAGTCGTTGCGCTGATTAGATATTGACCAGATTCCAGAGTAAAAGTTGTTTGGTATGAAAAAGAGCTCAGGAACTCCAACGTGAGGGATTCATAAGTTGGAAGATTCATAGTGGCAATGTAATGTAGACCAGATGCATGGAGCATAAATTGCACACTTTCAAGCAATCCCAAATCGCGTAGACAATCTTCATCAATATACTTTGTTGGAACTATACCCCTCTGATGAAAACTTTGGTAAAGTTATTCTTGACGAAATCTGTCGGCTCCATTTCTGAATACCATATTAGTGAGGTATGGTTCCTCTCTTTCTTCTTGAGCTCTTCTGGCCATTTTGGAAGGGTAATGGAAATGATAAATTATGAGGTAGAAGAGTTGAAGAAGGTTGGTGTGATAGAAATGATCTCTTCTAGAGTTTATATAGAGGTAAGTATTTAATGGTGAAGAAGAGATTAATGGAAATATTGAATGGTGTATAGAATAGGAAATGGAAGGGATTGGTGGTTTCAAAAAGAAGTTTAAAATAAAAATAAATAAGGTGCAACGGCTGGAAGTTTGAAATTTGAAATGGGAGGAGGTGAAGGAGGTGTAACGGTCGTTACACCTTGTACAAGCACCTTGTAACGTTCGTTACAAGCATGGTTCCCTAGAAAAGAAAAAAATAATCACGCGTCTGCTGTGGTCTGCAACGGTCGGCATGCAAGGCAGCTTCGTTGTTTGACCAGGGCATGGCAGTGTTGTGTCACTTCATGTCTAGAGGGAATAATTAATTTAAAATACTAGGAGACAATGAAGTGACAATTGGGTGTAATGCATGTTTAATTTGGGGAACAATAATATAGTATCATCATAAAATAAAATAACTCAATGAGGAGTAAAAAAAATAAAAAAATATGAAATAAATAAATAAATAATTCCGAGAAATAAATAAATATAAAAATAAATAAATTAGAATAAATTCAACTAAATTTTTTTTGATGCTAGAGTAAAACTAAAAACTGAATAAACACTCCTCCCCTACACTCGGAGAAAACAGTGTCCTCAATGTTCTAAAGTCATAGATCAGCCACCTCTACAATAAAACATGTGATCTATATTTATCGTAACAAGATCCATAAAACCATATCTCGACGGAGGATAGTATATCCGAACGAATATCAGCAAGCTCCGTCGTGATAGCATCCATAGCAATAGCAATATCAGTCTGAGGAATACGGACAGCAGCAACAGTTGGGGCTGATGGTAGGTCGCAAACTGGATGGCGGTCAAGAGGAGGAGGTGTCACAGGATCAAATTCGCCCAAACCTACTAGAGGATCATAATAATGGGGCGGTGTCAAAGGATCAGACTTTTCTTCTTCTACGACATTCTCAGCTATACCCTTTAAGTCATAAATCCAATTCTTCCTATCGTGCACACTGGTCCGTGCAATGTCAGGAAGTGTGAAGTGGTATACCGGCTCATGAAGTATCAGCAACTGAAACTAATTAGGCTCTAAATATCTGATCATCCCAACATTAAAACAAAGAGTAAGGTCTAGCGGGGTAAAACTACTAGCAGGGCTCATGCGGGACATAGTCTCTCTCAAAAATAGGGCTTTAGCGATCATAGTCACTAAACCATCAACACAAATCGGGCCATGAGGAGCATGGGCTATACTTAGGAGGCGAGCAATCATAAAATATGCACCAACTACTGGTCTGGACTGAAATACACAGAACATGATAAACAGCTCTTCATTAGACACTGAGGTATCATTCTGAGGTTTTCCAAATAGGGTAAACACCATAATCATGTGGAAATACCTAATAGTGGGGTTATGAATCTCTGAAGAATGCTTAGGAATAGAGCTCTCCTGTCTCAGATCAGATATCGCTCCCCAAAATTGGTCACGCTGGTTGTCCACATACTTGTCATCTGGAATAGCAATGACAACATCAGCACTAACCAGGAAATCCAGTAAAGCATCAAGTTCACGGATGGTGAACCTGTGGGTGAAACCAAACAATCTGAAGGAAACTAAACCTCTGGCCAACCCTAAACCAATATCAGGGTTGTAGTGCAATGAACTGAGGAACTCCAGCATCAGGTTGAGGTAGGTAGGCTGTTGATGATGAATAAAATAATCCCAACCAATCTGGTTAAACATGAAGCGGACACTCTCACTGATTCCTAATGCAGACAATGTGGGGTCGTGCACAAAGATGGTGGGATACATTTCTCTCTGAGCTAGCGTCTCATAACACTTCTGCTGAGCATCACTCACGAAGGTGACAGGCATAGTGTCAGAAAAATCCATAGCGAAAATCAGTGAAGGAAAAGAAATGTGAATCCTGTGGTTAATCTGAAAATAGTTTTAAGTCAGCACCGGCCTAATGCCTAAAAAAAATAGAAAACGGGAAAATTTTGTAAAATTTTAAGAGAAACATAAAAAAAAATAGTTAGTAAATAAAATTTTAATAAAAGGGTGGGTTGCCTCCCACAAAGCGCTTTGTTTAACGTCGGAAGCTCGACCTATATTGAAAATCGAAAATCTATGTTAGTGACTCAGTCGGCAGCTGTATAAATCTCAAACTAGCTTAGTATTCCCTATTCTCGATGCAATGGTAGTGCTTCAAACGCTGCCCGTTTACAATAAACGGATCGCTGGCTTTTCCTTTGATTTCAATAGCTCTGCTTGAGAGTACTTTAGTAACTTCAAAAGGTCCTGACCATCTAGAGCGAAGTTTCCCTGGAAATAGTTTAAGTCTAGAGTTAAACAGGAGTACTACATCGCCCTTATTGAATTCTTTCCTATAGATGCATTTGTCGTGCCATTTCTTAGTTTTCTCCTTGTAGATTTTGGCATTTTCGTATTGTTGTACCCCAAAATTTGCCCTTCCATATTCTTCAAGATTTGTCAAGATCAAGCTTCAAAATCTCCCAAAGGTTGCACAGTCCAATTGTCTCCTAACAGTCAAAAATTAGGGTTTTGGTGCTAGCAAAGAAATTGAAGCTTCCAAGGGTCCAAACAAGTCCCACATGCCTACATACATTGTCAAGCACCTACATGTCAAGTTTCAAGGCTCACAAGGTCAAGTTGCACAGTCAAAAACCCTAATTGCCCTACAGTCAACTACAGGGGCAAAATGGTCATTTGACAGTCAAAAGTCCAAATTTTTGGTCAACATCTTATTGTGAAGCCACAAACATCATTTGATCAATGCTTGATCATGATTCTCAAGGCATGGCTCAAAAAGTCTCAAGATGCAAAAGTTTCTATTTTTGGACAGTTGGAAAAGTCAACTGCAAATTGACCAAGGCATAACTTCCACATGGTTTATTAGAAAAATTCCATCCAAAGCTCATTTTGAAGAGAATGAAATTTCCTACAACTCATCTTCACACTCCAAGTCCAAGAAATGCTCTCACAAAAAGTTATCAATCTCAACATTATAGGTCATTTTCAAAAGTCAACAAAAAGGCACTTTAAGTCAAAGACCATAACTTGAGATTGGTAAATCAAAATGAAATGGGACCAAAGACATTGGTTAGAGGACTTCAAGACCTTTCCAAAATGTCCAAGAACATGATCAAAGCTTAAGTATTGAGCAAGATATGCCTTGTGGAAGTTGGGAAATTTTTGGGAATTTTGAAAAGTCAATTTTGCTTCAAATGCCTCAAAATTGCTAATGGGCCTCAATTTCTTCCATGAATCATCATCCAAAAGCTATGCACGACCCATTAAGCTAAAAGGGAGTTATTTTCTTAATTTTAATTAATTAATTGAGTTTTTAATCCTATTAATTCATTTAATTAAAATTAATTATGAAAAAATACTAAAATAAAGGTTTTGAATCTTTTTGTGTAGCATATCTTTCCATCATGACCTAAATATTTCGTGCACATGCTCAAGGGAACCAAATCTTCCAAAATAGGCAAGTTTCCATGGCAAAAAGGATTGGAAAAGATCATGAAAATCAAATATTCAAAATCATCAATGCAAAGGCTTTGGGCTTGATTTTTCTAACCTAATTCATTCACACATATATGCACAATCAAAACCTAATGCCAAAAAACAAGAAAGTTGCGCTCAGAACAAAGAACAAACTTGCATTTTTTTGACAAAAAGTGAGAAACTGTTTTCATACATAGAGCTGGTTTCAAGGCCTCAAAAGTATTCCACAAGCTTGCCAAGACTACCAGGAAGCTTTTTGCAATCGAAACTAGCCTTCCATACTCAAGGAGTTGGTATAACCGAGTCACCCTGGTCATAAAAATATTTGATATTCGTATTTGAATTTACATGCATTGTTCACGCGTTTTTAATGTTGATTTGTACTAACATGAATGCTCTGAAGCTAATGGTGTTATCCAATTGAATTAATATTGCATGTATGAGAAGTTGCCATGAACATGCGTTAGGGTTGTAGAAGCTTTGATTTGGGGCTTTCCTCATATGGAACAATTGGACATTCAAACCAGTACCATTGAAACCAGGACCTTCCAACGAATAGAAACCAACCATCGCGCCCTTTTTCTTTTTGACTATATGCTAATCGCTATTTTGCAGGTTGAAGCTTAGTGGGGGTTTAAAACCCCCGCTATCTGTTTTGTAAATACAGGGAAAACGAAGAAGAAGGTGGACATGTCTCAGCGTTACTGGGTAGTTTGAATAATTGGCGCGTTTTATTTTGATCTAGCATAACACTATCTTTTCTCTCATATTATTTCTATTCCATTAAACTAACAAAGAAACGCATTTGGCTTGGTGGAAGATGACTTGTCATGCAGGCACTGGGACCTGGGTTCGATCCCCAGGTCCCCCATATTTCTTCATGATTTTGTTTGTAATATAATCAAGTGGTACTTCGCTCCAGTGGTCCATCAAATGCCCACGCCTGCTCACTTGCCACGCGCCCAGGAGATCAATCTAATGGCCAGAATCTGCAGTCCACCATGCGCATTAGTCAACTATTCCATACGTAACAATCAAAAGTCAAACAAGGCCTGGAATTGAGTGGGCCTGATTGCTTCAACAACACCTCCATAATTGGGCCAGAAACCCCCCTTGTTTGTATTTTCTTTCTCTCTTATTATTCTTATTTATTTATTTTAATTGTTTTAATTGTTTCTTTTAATTCACAAAATAATTTTCATAATACCAAAAAAATCAGAAATCATAAAAATAAAAATATATTTTATTTAATATTTAAGCCATTAATATTTTTTTTTGTAAATAAAATTTTATTAATCAATTTAGGTTAATTTAGGTTTTTAATTTTAATATTTTCTTAAATAAACTAAAATACATAGAAATTAGGGTTTCAACATTTTTATCCTTTTTTTAATAAATAACTTTTTCTTCTTATTACTATTATTAATTATTAACTAATTTTGTAAATAAATATGTAATTAATTAATTAGAATAAATTAGGTTTAAACTTAAATATTTTTCTTTAACAAATTAAAAATAATTTAGAATTAGGGTTTCTAATAATAATTAATTTTCTTTCTTTATTTTCATTAAATACCAAAAAAACATAAAAAACAATTTCTTTTCTCATTAAATAATTAATTAACTTCCAATTTCAATTTAATTTCTTTAAAGGGTCCAACGCCCTCGCACTTTCGCTTCTAATTTCTTGTCGTGCGTTTGTTTATATTTTTCATTTTTAATATTATGTAATTCCCCCAAAGCCTTGTAATAGTAATTAGGACCTTTATTTTCCGCATTTTTATTCAAATCGGGTCTTTGTTAATTTGGCGATGTATAGACCCGCGCCTTGTAATAGCGTAGGACCTTTATTTTCCGCATTTTAATTTCCGCACCTTTAAACTGCTAATCACATGAAAGAATGAATGGCCAAAAGTAAAATCAAAGCGTAGCTCACCCAATACATGATCAAGATAAAACATAATTGAAAATGACACACAATTCACACACCACTCTTAGGGTACGCTTCACTGTTGCCTTGCCCCTCGAAACGTGGTCGTCGAGTATAGGACGTTTTAGTAAGTCCTCATGTCCATGAACATGGCATGGGGGTAGCTTCTAAGGTGCCCTACTGTTGCTCTGGTGACCACATTGTCCCTAACAAACGAATTGACCCGAACACCTCCAACGGTGGTGCTACCTACCTCTCAATGGTGGGATGGCACTATCTTAAGGACATTTACACAGCCTAATTCCTTAGGGTAGGTAGATGACTCGTAGATACTTGCTCTAATTCAAAACAAATCGAAAACTTCTTTTCACACCGACACTTTTCAAAAAGCTTTCAAAACAATTTTTCAAACACTCTTGAGGACTGATACAAGAGTCGATCTGAAACTTTTAAATGAAACTTTTTCAAACCCACTCACACTTGAAAAGCAAACAAACATTTTGAAAACACAAATGAGCAAGTATCTAAGAGCCCATGGATAACCATGGATAGAAAGGGTGCTAACACCTTCCCTTTCTATAAATCTACCTCCCGAACCGAGAGATAATCTCATAAGGAATTTTTCTGTGCTTTTGTCCTTTCCTTATTGGAGAAAATAAAAGACGGTGGCGACTCTTGCTTACCGCGACATTTCGCGAACCAGCGTTAAACAGTCAGTTCCAAATCCACCGATCACAGAACTGGCGACTCTACTGGGGAAAATTTTATAAAGTGAGGTGTACCTTAGGATAGTTCATAACTGTGTTTTCAATTGTTGTGCTTTGTTTGATTTATTATTGTGGGTTGCATCGGAGTTACATAGATCCTAACCCGGATCTGGGGATACCCTGTTAGGTAGCATAAGCTGTGAGGGACCTGTCCGGCATAGACCGACATGGGTGAAGCAGTGGCTACGTTGGTGTGGCGCCTTGGTCTGTACCGATATCCCTTGTGTCACAACGAGGAGAATATGGGTCTTCTGAGGAGTCATTAAGCACCAACCGACCTTAGAACCTTAAATGACCCAACTTGGCCAATAGAACAGTAGCAGTATGCTACGCCCATTGAGGCTAAACTCTCGTGATGGTTCTGGCCGCAAGAAAAGGTTGCGATGCTGGAGTTATGACCGATTGAGGGTAGTCAGTGATATTGGGATCCTCTAGAACCCGGTTACTTCTGATAGGACAGGTATGAACCAACAAACTGAAAGAGGGTAATACCTAGACCTCATACTGGCCTAAACTCTAAGGGCTGTCTTGTGTGACTTGTGTGCCTTATCATGTTTTCCTTTGTGAATATTTGTGGTGTGCTTTATCATAACATCATGCCATCATAACATCGCATGCATCTTGCATAAGGACTGACCATTTCAAAGACAAGAGGGTTTCACCTTTGCTCTGTTTTGTAGGACATCATGATGCCTATGCGAAGGAATACTATCTGGTTCAACTTTGTTCACCCACCTGAGTTACTTGAAGAGTTGGTTAGCAGAATTCCAAATACTACTTCCTTCATCCATAGGCATGGTTCTCTTCTCATTTTAGTCACGGCAAAGTGGGACCAACATCTGATGAGTGTCCTGACCCAGTTCTATGACCCTCTGTACCAGTGCTTCACCTTTCAAGACTTCCAGCTGGTCCCTACCCTGGAAGAGTTCTCTGATTTGCTTGGTATCCCTATCTTGGATCAGACTCCCTACACTGGTTGGGAAAAGACTCTTAGACTTGAAGAGGTTGCTGCAGCTCTTCCCTTGACTCACCAAGAAGTAATGGACAACTGGGTGACTAGAAGCGGAGTTAAGGGTTTCTTGGCCAAGTTTCTGGTTGGTAAAGCTAACAGTTTCTGGAATGACCTAGACTTTAGGGCGTATGAAGACATCTTGGCTCTCTTAATCTATGGTCTAGTCTTGTTCCCTAATCTTGACAACTTCATCAATGTCACTGCCATAAGGATCTTCATGTCCCGGAACCCTGTGCCCACTCTCTTGGGTGATATCCTGCAACAACTTTATGCTCGTACTGCCCGAAAACGAGGAACCCTGTGGTGTTGCATCCCTTTGTTGGTGAGGTGGTTTATTTCGCACCTCCCCAAGTTCGTGCTGAAGAACCCAGAAGGAAGAGGTTGGGCTCATAGGTTAATGTCTCTCACTGATAAGGACATCATTTGGACTCTCAGAGGTTTAGATGAGGTGGCTGTTATTGATCGCTGCGGAGAATATCCTAATGTTCCTCTGATTGGCACCCAAGGAGGAATCTCTTATAATCCATGTCTAGCTCTCTGTCAGTTTGGAAGGGCCAGAAGAGCAGGGCCTCATGAGATGTTGGTGCCTCACATCAGTTTTGAGTTTCAGGTGGATAGTGACGAGCTTCGTCGTAGGTTCATCAAGGCTTGGGACAGAATTCATAAAGCTGACCCACAAGAGTTGGGGCCAAAGACTTCTCTACCTATGGAAGCCTACTACAAATGGGTCTGCATCCGTGCTCAGAAGTTAGGTATGCCGTACGAAGCTGTTCGACCCGTCATTCTTGAGTATCCTGATAAAGATGGGGTTCCTCCAACTGTCCTCCCTCCTCAGATACCTACTGATTATGAGACATTAAAGAGGTCTTGGTCGCAACTACGAGAAGAACGGGATTCTTATCGGGAAAAGTTCAACGAGCAGGAATTGAAGATCCAGAAGCTGACAAAGCAGTTGGAGAATGAGCGAGCTCTGAATGACTACATCCGTATTGAGAAGAGGAGACCCTAGGATCAATGATGAGCTTTGGATGTTCTTTTACAGTTTTATTTCCCTTTTCAGTATTTCCATTTTTATGTAACGCCTAAAGGGCAACCTGTTGAACAATTTAAATTTCAAAGTTGAATCTAATGAAGTGTGTTCCCTTTTGTTTACAAAGTTGATTCCCGATTGTCTTTGAAAACATAAATCATACGCATTCCATTCATCATGTGCATAGCAGGTACTCTTCTTTTCAGGTTGCTTACTGTTCTTCGCTGTTTATTTCAGCATCATGAACCCTGAATCGTCTACCGAGCAGTCTATCAAGGCCCTTCAGGCCTAGAACGCACAATTTCAAGAGCTGATTATGGGTTTGGCTCAAGGACAGGCGGAACTGAAGGCCCTGCTGGTTCAGAAGAAGAAGAAGAAGAGAACCGTTCTATTCAACACGGGCCGGAGATTCGGTAACACACTGCAGAATGAGGAAGCTGGTTCTTCTGTAGGCAAAGACAGTCCCCAGGGGGGAAGGGCTCCTAGTCCGGTGGTCTCTGACAATGAGACTGATTTTAATGAGGAACAGTATCCTCCAGCTGAAGACCGATACAAGCAGTTGGAAGACCAGCTGAATGCCATGGAAATTCAACAAGTGACTGGGTTGGATTTCGGAGACTTGGGTTTATCTTCTGGTGTGATCATCCCTCACAAGTTTAAAGCACCATCTTTCGTGAAGTATGACGGGGCGTCCTGCCCTAAGCTGCACCTCAGATCTTATGTGCGGAAGATTCAGCCGTATACAGTGGACAAAAACTTGTGGATCCACTTCTTCCAGGAGAGTCTTTCAGGGACTCATCTCGAATGGTTCTATCAGCTGGATGGAACCAAGGTTCGTAACTGGGAGGAGCTGGCTACTGCTTTTTACAAGCAGTATCAATATAATTCCGACCTCGCTCCTACGCGTACCCAACTCCAGGGTATGTCGTTAGGATCGGGAGAAGGTTTCAAAGAGTATGCGCAGAAGTGGAGGGACCTGGCTGGTAGGGTGCAGCCTCCGTTAACAGACCGTGAGCTAGTGGATATGTTCTTGGGGACCCTCTCCGGGCCATTCTTCAATCATCTTATCGGTAATTCGTCTGCAGGGTTTACTGACCTCATTCTGACTGGGGAAAGGATAGAGGATGGCATGAAGTCAGGTAAAATTCACAAAGGGGCATCTTCAAGTGCTGAGAATAAACCTTTTAAGAAGGAGGTCAGTGCTGTGTATGGGCCTAGGAGGCAAGACAAACCAGAGCGCCGCCAAACTGTCAACGCGGTGATGATTGCTAAACCTGATGCCGCTCCTCGGCAACTCAATCAACCAAGGGCTGAGAGACCCAGAAGAGAATTTACCCGGCTGAGTATGACCTTGTCACAAATCTTGCCGCAGCTGCTATCAACCAACTTGGTGATAGTTAGAGAGGCCCCGAAGGTTGTGAACACCACCTCTCCTAAGTATAACCCAAATGCCCGTTGTGCTTATCACTCTGATAGCCCGGGGCATTCTACTGATGACTGCTGGGCCCTGAGAAACAAGGTGCAGGACCTTATTGATGCGAAGGAGGTACAATTTGAGGCACCTGAGAAGCCCAATGTAGTGACAGCTCCCCTGCCAGCTCATGGAGTGAATGCTATCAGGGATGACGACGAGGTGGAGGAATCTGAGTTCGACAGCTGGATTTATCCGACGGCCGACAGTGGACCTAGCAATTGGACTGCAAAGGACAACCTACCTGTTACTTTTGTTACGCAGTAATGAATTCCTTTGTTTTTGTTATTTGTAATAAACAATAAACTGAAACTTTATGGCCCGGTGTCTTACCCGGGGCACCGTGGCTTCATTTGTGAGGGCATTATAACTGTCATTTCCATATATCATGAATAAAGATCTTGGACGTTTTTTTCGCATTTCAAATCTTGTGCTCCCTTTCTTTCTTTCTTTCTTTATATATTGCAAAACAACTGTATTTATACACACTCACCCATACAGGTTTCAATCCACTCTGGATCTCACTGGTAACGACTCTGCTACTGCCAGTTATGACTTCGAAAATCCGATCAACTTAGCCGAAGACGAAGGTGAAGATGATTGCGAAGTGCCTGGTGACCTTGCAAGACTGTTACTCCAGGAAGAGAGGGCAATTCAACCACATGAAGAGCCAGTGGAAACGATAAATCTGGGTACTGAGGCAGACAGAAAGGAGGTTAAGATTGGTGCCAATCTGGAGCTCAGCGTAAAACAACGGTTGACTCAGATGTTACATGATTATGTGGAGATCTTTGCTTGGTCCTACGAAGACATGCCTGGGTTGGATACCGACATTGTGGTCCATCACTTGCCTACCAAGGAAGACTGCCCTCCGGTTAAGCAAAAGGTCCGCCGTATACGTCCAGAGATGTCTGAGAAGATCAAAGCTGAGTGTGATCGGTGGATCTGGAACTGACTGTTTAACGCTGGTTCGCGAAATGTCGCGGAAGCAAGAGTCGCCACCGTCTTTTATTTTCTCCAAATGGAAAGGACAAAAGCACAGAAAAATTCCTTATAGAGATTGCTCTCGGTTCGGGAGGTAGATTTATAGAAAGGGAAGGTGTTAGCACCCTTTCTATCCATGGTTATCCATGGGCTCTTAGATACTTGCTCACTTGTGTTTTCAAAAATGGTTTGTTTGCTTTTCAATGTGGGTTTTAAAAAAGTTTCTTTGAAAATTCCAGTTCGACTCTTGTATCGGTCCTCAAGAGTGTTTGAAAAATTGCTTTCGAAAGCTTTTTGAAAAGGTGTCGGTGTGAAAAGTGTTTTTTGAGTTGTTTTGAAATTTAGAGCAAGTATCAAGAGTCGTCTACCTACCCTAAGGAATTCGTCTGTGTAGATGTCCTTTAAAGTAGTGCCATCCCACCATTGAGAGGTAGGTAGCACCACCGTTGGAGGTGTTCGGGTCAATTCGAGGTTTGGGACATGGTGATCACCAGAGCAATGGGAAGACACCTTAGAAGCTACCCTCATGCCAGGTTCCCGGATCATGAGGACTTACTAAGACATCCTCTACTCGATGATCACCTTTCGAGGCAAGGCAACAGTGAGGCGTACCCTAGGGGTGGTGTGTGATTTGTGTATCGTTTTCAGATATTTTTGTCTTTTGTCATGTCATGGGTGATCTACGCTTTTGTTTTTATTTTTGTCATTCATTCTTGCATGCATTTGTTAACAGTTAAAAAGTTGCGGAAATTAAAAGTTTTAAACTATTACAAAGGCGCGGGTCCACATCGCCAAATTTCCAGGACCCGATTTGACGGAAAGTAAATAAATAAAGTAAAGTGCGGGAAAGTATGAAATTACACGGCTTTGGGAGAAGTACATGAATATTTACAAGAAAAAGAAATAGATACGCGAATTGAATTAAAATTAGAAACGAGGGCGTTGGACCCTTTTAAATTAAATTAAATTAAATTATTAAACTAATGAAAATTAAAATGAAAGGGAGTTATTTTTGGTATTTTTGTATTTTATGAGAATTTAATGAAATTAAAAACCTAATTCTACATTTTTTATTTATTAAGAAAACTATGACAATTATCTAAAATTAAGTCTAATTAATTAATTGCAACTTGATTTATAAAAATAACTAATTAAGAATTAATAATTAATATAGTAAAATAAAAAAAAGGATGAAAAATGCTTGAAACCCTAATTCTACCAATTTTAGGTTTTAAAAAAAACATTAAGATTTAAACCTATTTTAACACTAAAATCAATTAATGATGTTTATTTACAAAATATTAAAATATTAAATAAAAATATTTATTTTTGTCCTTTTCTGATTTTTATATTGTTTTTATATTTTTTATGAAAATATTTAAATTACAAGAATTAATAAAAAAGAATAATAATTGAAAAAAAAAGAATGAAAAAAAGTATTGCAAACCTAGGGGGTTTAGTCCCCAAATAGGAGGTTTTGCTTGGCAATTTGGGCCCATTTGTTTAAGGCCTTGTCTGACTTCTCATGCCAGCGTGTGACACCTTTGACCGAGGCACACCATATGCCCTGAATCCTGGCCTTGGGTTTGATCTTGGTGGACATTTGGCGTTCTTGGACTATAGAGCGTACGCTGGGATTCTGGGAACGAGCTACACACAAGCAACGTTAGAAAAATAATAATATGGAAAGGGAGGGGACCTGGGATCGAACCCAGGTCCTGTGGTTCACCAATGTACACGCCTTGCCAACTGCTCTATTCACGTTTTCTGTATATTAAATAACAAACAATATTTATAAAATGAAACAACGCGTTAGTGGAGAATTAGCGCGAAATTTCAAATAGACCAATCGCTGCTAGCCACATAGTCATCTTCTTCATGGATTTATTTTTTCCTGAAACAAAAACATAATCAGCAACGGTTTTGAACCATCCCTATAAACACCCTATTGGAAAATAGCGATTAGCCCCTGGGGCCTCATAAATTAGGCGCGAGGGTTCCGTTTTGATCGTCCAAGCACGCTTGTTTCGTTCATGGCATTATGGTGTGCTAATTTTACCATATCTGGAAACGCCCAATTCAAAGCTTGCAAAACCCTAAAAGACAATAATGGTAGATTCTCCAATAGTGTATAAAAACGCAATTAAAATATAGGGTTAGCTTCAGAACACATCGCTTAGTATGAATATATAAACAAAATGCTATGAGAATGTCTCAAAATCAAAACACGAATATGCATTTTTATGAGAAAAAATTGACTTCTGTATATCGATTCAAGGCGTTAGAGTTGATGTTCTTGATTTGAAAACCTTCCTTGATATCCCAAGAAGGTGATGGAATGGTTCTTTTGGCTTAAATCAAACTAAAACCTAGTTATCAGTTTTCAAATTTTAGGCAAAAAATTCAAGTGTGGTTCTTGGTCTATGGCGCAGCTTTCAGGTCATGGGCACGAGGGTTAGCATTCGTATGTATAGGTGAATGATTTAGGTTAAGAACTTGATCAAAAATCCATGCATTGATGTGAAAAAATATTTGATTTGCAAACCATAATTTTCCAAATCTTTTTCATGCTTTTTGGCTTCAATCACATCCAATCACCTTTGATTCTTTCCTTATTTGATTTGAACGAAATATTGAGTATATATCATGCATAAAAAGATTGAAAAACCTAGGTTTAGCATTTTTTATATATTTTAATTAATTAAATGAATTTCTAGCATTTAAAAATTCAAATAAATAAAATAAAAATGATAAAAACTTCCCTTTGGGCCAAATGGTCGTTCACATGCCTTGGATGATGAATTGTGGAAGAAAAAGAGGCCCATTAACAATTTTAGGTCATTTGAATCAATATTGACTTTTCAAAATACCCAAAAATTTCCCAACTTCCACAAGGCATAACTTGCTCAATTTTTAAGCTTTGCTCATGTTCTTGGACATTTTGGAAAGGTATTTGAGTCCTCTAACCAATGCCTTTGAACCCATGTCATTTTGATTTACCAATCTCAAGTTATGGCCTTTGACTTAAAGTCCCTTTTTGTTGACTTTTGAAAATGACCTATAATGTTGAAATTGATAACTTTTTGTGAGAGCATTTATTGGACTTGAAGTATGAAGAGGAGTTGTAGGAAATGTCTTTCTCTTCAAAATGAGCTTTGGATGGAATTTTTCTGATAATCCATGTGAAAGTTATGCCCTGGTCAATTTACAGTTGACTTTTTTCAACTGTCCAAATAAGGAAACTTTTGCATCTTGATGATTTTTGAGCCAAGCTTTGAGAATCATGATCAAGCATTGATCAAATGATGTTTGTGGCTTCAAAATGAGATGTTGACCAAAAATTTGAACTTTTGACTGTCCAAATGACCATTTTGCCCCTACAGTTGACTGTAGTGCAATTAGGGTTTTGACTGTGCAATTTTGTGCTGAAAGTCTTGAAACTTGGTATGAGGATGCTTGACCATATTTATAGGCATGTGGGGGCTTGATTTGACCCTTGGAAACTTCATTTGCTTTGTCAGAACCAAAACCCTAAGTTTGACTGTTAGGAGGCCCTTGAACTGTTCAACCCTTGGGGAATTTTGAAGCATGCTTTTGACAAATCTTGAAGAATATGGGAGGGAAAATTTTGGGGTACAACAGTTGCCCCTGTTCAATCTTCTTAGACCTGAGGATGCAGATTGGCTGACGTGCCTTTCGTAATCTAAAGGTGGAAGATGATTGAACACTAGAGTGCCCAGAAATTTGCGCTCACATAGTAGCAGTGTGATGGTGGAATGGGCTTATAGATGCCATTTGGAGATTGATGGATAGGATGATGGGCTTATAGATGCCATGATAAGAGGTGATGGAATGTGGATGGGCTTATAGATGCCATCTGGGCGTTGATCGCATAAGAGATTCCTTAGCGAGAACTTGCATACCTGCAAAAAAAAAATGATTACCTGACCTGTTACGGGAGCTGGTCTTCAAATTCTTTGTGTAGATGTGTCCTGACTGGTTACAGGAGCTGAATCTGGATCTTCAAATGGTGATGAATGAACCAGGGATAGTTACTACCTCAACAGGAACGGTGAGAGCACCTTTGATGACTTTAACCTCAACAGCAATCGTTGAGAAAATCTTGGAATACTTCAACCTCAACAGCAATCGTTGAGAGGATCTTGGGATGATTACTACCTCCGCAGGATCGGGGAGAGAACCACAAGCGACTACAACCTCAACAGCAATCATTGAGAGAATCTTGGATAACTTCAACTTCAACAGCAATCATTGAGTGAAGCCTGGGATTGCCACCTCCGCAGTATCGGGGAGAGAACCATGGGCGACTACAACCTCAACAGCAAACATTGAGAGAATCTTGGATAACTTCAACTTCAACGGCAATCTTTGAGCGAAGCCTGGGATTACCATCTCCGCGGTATCGGGGAGAGAACCATAGGCGATTACCACCTCAACAGCAAACATTGAGAGAACCTTGGATAACTTCTACTGAGTCTTTATCAGAAAAATCTGCTTGGGGTCGATTTAGCTGGACTAGAGAAGGCCTTGGACTGGATAAGAAATCTTTGGAGTCGATTAACTGAACCGGTCTAGGTCTTGAAATGTCTTCAACTGGGTTTTTATCAGAAAAAATCTGTTTGGGGTCGATTTAACTGGACCAGAGAAGGCCTTTGACTGGATAAGAAATCTTTGGAGTCGATTTAATTGAACCGGTCTAGGTCTTGAATGTCTTCAACTGGATAAGAAACAGGGAGATCTTTGGAGTCGATCTGACTGAACCAGAGAAGCCCTTTGACTGGATAAGAAACAGAGAAATCTTTGGAGTCGATTTAACTGAACCGGTCTAGGTCTTGAATGTCTTCAACTGGATAAGAAACAGGGAGATCTTTGGAGTCGATCTGACTGAACCAGAGAAGGCCTTTGACTGGATAAGAAATAGAGAAACCTTTGGAGTCGATTTAACTGAACCGGTCTAGGTCTTGAATGTCTTCAACTGGATAAGAAACAGGGAGATCTTTGGAGTCGATCTGACTGAACCAGAGAAGGCCTTTGACTGGATAAGAAACAGAGAAATCTTTGGAGTCGATTTAACTGAACCGGTCTAGGTCTTGAAATATAGTTGAAAATTTAACTGGATCTTTCCTGAAAGGTAAAGGTCAGTCATATGCAAAGCGTGATATGGATCAAGCAATGATGTTCTCAACATAAATGAGATTTGTAAGATATGATGCGTATATGCATGCTATAATGATGTATGTGATGTTTAGGAATGTATGTTTTCGTCTAGGAAAGTAAATCCTTGACGGGTGCCGGGAAGTCATATCCTGGGCTGATGTTGGAGAACAGACTTTGCTTCCGCTGGGTGATAGTTGCAAGAATACCGGTAGGAGAAGATAACTCCGCTGGGGAATAAACTTGGAGAATGGAATACTCTGCGGGGAGAAAAGTACTCTGACGATCTTGCTGGGGAGCAATACTCTGTGGGGAGAGAGATACTTCGTTGAGTTGATGGTAACTTGCTGGGGATACCTTTGTTGTGTTGGAAGTGTTGATAAACTTCGCTGGGGATAAGAAAGAACTGTGTTGACGACGATCTTTCCGTGGCTTTTGGCTGAGGATAACCCAGTTATATCCTGGTAGGGAAATAACTCTTTGAATAAAGCCGGGCGACGCGTTCGTGCTTTGCGAGGGATAAGCTTCCAGAATCTACTGGGGATAAGCTTACTGCTGGGGAGATGATTCAAACTTCCTTGGGGAACTGGATCGGACTCTCCTGGGGAAGTTTTAAACTGTATCGGGGAAGTAGCTTCACTGAATGTTTGATATACCGCCGGGGAACAATCTTTAGACCAAGATTGTCGGGGATGCTTGTTAAGAATGCATATATACTGCTGGGGAATGTTTGATATTTGCTGGGGGATGCCCAACTCCCTTAAGATTTGATAATATAGCTTTGCTTGAGGAGGGCGCACTGACTTGCTGGCTCACTCTCTGGGGAATTGGGGTGTACTGGTTATGTTCTTCAACTGAACCTACCTTGGTACCTTGGAGGATAGAACAATTAGATTGTTTAGACAACTCTTTTATTTCCCCTGTTTCTGAGATAGAATAGGAAGACCTGTGAGGTGCTGATAGTTGTTGAGGGACCAGCCTTCTTCTGGTAGGCAGGTGACAAGATGACAGGACATAGCCGTACGCCTTGATCCCTAACTTTTGCCTGGACCGCCCTTTCGGGTTTTCAGTCCATCGGGATACCCATTTTTGCTCAAGCCTCCTTTTCAGGTTTTCGACTTGCCGGGTGTACAGATTTTTTCATTTTCATCCCTTATTTTGCCCGAACCCTTTTGGTTCGCCGGGAAGCCCTTATTTTTGCCTAGGTGTGTCAACCTAGCGGGTCTTTGATTTTGCGTAGTATTTTTTCGACTATGTCCATGCTCTCAGAATGTAGGGAGTTGCCCCTGTTAGAAGTGTTTTTGTCCTGCCACCAGAAGGTGTTTGATCAGGCAAGATTCGTTGTTGGGATGCCCCAAGCGACTCAGGCGGAGATTTGCCCCAGGCGATTTGGCCTTTGAGAGATTCTCCGAATCTTGATTGGACTGCCCCAGATGATAGACCATGATCATATCATGCCCCTTGATTGGAAGTGCCTTTGTTCACTAGGTATTCATCGTGCGAATTTTCCTGCCGCTCAAACAAAAAGTCATATGCAAACAAGGTTATGTTAAAAATGCAAAGCTTATGTCTGTCTTGAAGATTTTGAAAATGCATTCTTTTTTCATAAAACAAGTGAATGTTTGTAAAACGTGATGTCAACTCCGTATTTTACCGTAGGCCTTAAGGAGTCAGGATACCTTTCGTACAGTATGCTTTCGAATTAACCCATGCTCCAGCTAGGACTTTTGAGGGTTATAACGTGGCCTGGTTCACGGTTTAAGAAACAAAGGATAAAGGCTCAAATTTTATTTGTACCCACCCGCTCTTCGTGATGTTCTCCAAACCTAAACTCAGTTGATCTTACGTTAGACCTTGTTTGAGTCTTTGCTCTGATTTTCCGGTGATGATTCGGATGTTGATAACTTATTTTGAATAGGCAGTCATTCCTTTTTGTTATTGAGGTTTTGGTAGGACCTCTTTCTTTTTTTTGATTTTTTGTTATCCCTTTCTTTTTTTTTGCCTGAACTGTTTCCTTTTTTGGAATTACAGTCAGCGGGATACCCCAGTTTTGTAAGTCTCCTTCATGGGTTTTGACTTAATGGGTTTTTTTATTTTGAGAAATAATGACTGCCTGTCTGTACGATTGTTCAGAACCATCACTGTTTTTTTTGTTTTGTAAGGACCTTTTTGGTGCCATTCGTTATGCACTTGGATCAACTGAGAGAACTACCCTGCCCCAGGTTATGATTAAGGGTTTTAAATTTCGAAAAGAAAAACTCCTACTTCTTTGGCTCAGATGGGTTGACGAGGGATTATCTTCCTTATAACTCCAGTGTTTAGGGATTGAAACAATGCCTGTACCTCATCAGCGGGGTCTGTTCAAAAGCATACTGTAAGAATCGTGGTATCGTTTTCGTCATCCTCCCTCAAGAGGCTTAGAATTATTAATTGAGAGTTGACATCAGAAAAAATATGAAAATAATTTGCGTATAGTGAATACGAATATATTGCTTCAAAACAGACATATGCGATGCATTAATGAAATAACAATGTTTAACAATGAACAAATGTTTGAACAATCAAAAGAGAATTACAACTTGAACATTTGAATGAACAAAAGTCTTTTCATCTCAGGGCTTGTTATTTCAAATGGTGAGCCTTGGAGGGATGGTAGAAAAACTCAGCCTGACCATCTTGTGTGAACTCCAGTGCTCCTTCATCAATCAGGTCCTGGATCTTGTTCTTCAGAGCCCAACACTCATTTGTATCATGCCCTGGACTGGCAGAGTGGTAGGCACACCTCTTGTTGGGATCATATATAGGAGATGCTGTGTTGGGGTTCCGGGGATGGTCCTTTAATGTGATCAAATTCAATCTCAACAGGCGTTGTAAAGCTTGAAACAACGACATGTTGAGCTGGGTGAATTGCTTCCTGGGCTTGTCTGGCTGAAGTTGCTGCTGAGTTTGTGACCCAGAAGCCACTTGAGGAGCTCTCCCCTTACCTCCTTGTCTCAAAGGTGGTTGAACGATGACTGGCTTTTTACCCTTAGACGTTTGCCCCAGTTGGTTACCCTGAAGCAGTTGGTTGACGAGAACTCCGAGCTCTTCTTGTCTTTGAGCTAAGCCTTGAATGATAGTCACTTGCCCCAGCATTTGGGCTTTCATTATCTCCATCTCAGATTGCAGGTGTTTCAACCGTTTATCCTCAGCACTGTTCCTGACCAAAGTCTCCATGAGAAGTGTCCTCAACTCCTCCTGCCCCTTGGATAGATTCAGGAGGATTTCCCCGAACCGAGTCTCTTGAGCAAGAAGGTCCTGGTTATCTGGTTGGGAAGCCATTGCTGAAATAAACAGCGAGAACGGTAAGTGACCTGTAACAAGGGTACCTATTATGCAATGATGTGTATATATGCATGCAATGCTTTCAAGGATCTCGCGGGGTAAACAAGAAAATTGTTAGACTTGGAATCCGATAGCTTGATTGAAGGACCTGTATGTTGTTGAGAGTCCTTCTTCAAGGGTCAAAGGCTCACCATATCCAGTGGGTCATAGCCCCTGACAATCTTGACTCAGGGAACTTTCTACAAGTGTCAAAGCTCACCATATCCAGTGGGTCATAGCCCCTGACAACCTTGGCTAGAGGAAAATAAATCCCCTTTGCCCCTTGTTGGACAGCTGGTTCATCCTGACCTGCATCACAAGCCCTTGAGATCCTTGAAATGGATTAGGATGTATGCAATGGTATGATGTCATGCTATGCATGGGGTAATGTAGGTAAACCCTGTTACGAGTCCCAATTAAGGACTGCAAACCAAAACCTGCAAGAAACTCAGTACACTCTGTTAGGAGTCCCAATTAAGGACTATAAACAAAACCTGCAAGAGACTTAGTAAACCCTGTTATGAGTCCCAATTAAGGACTATAAACAAAACCTGCAAGTAGTTCATGTGTCAGATAGCAAGCATGCAAGTAGTCAAGTACGAAGGCACACAAGTCACACAAGAGAAGCCCTTAGAGTTTAGGCCAGCATGGGGTCTGGGTATTACCCTCTTGAAGTTGGTGGGTTCAACCTGTCCTATCAGAAGTAACCGGGTTCTAAGGGTCCCAATATCACGGGATTGCTTTCATTGTTCATCGTTTCGATTTAGCCACTGAACTGGCGACCGAAATATTCCAGGAAAGCAACCCTCAATTGAGCGTAGTATCGAGTATCAACCAACCTCGGACTGCACCAAAGTCAGTTATCTCACTACCCTAAAGAGGCCAAGATAGTTCAATTAAGGTTCCTAAGGTCTGTTGATGCTTCACGACACCACGCGGAGGCCCCGTACTCTCCTTGACTGAACTCAAGGGTTACCGGTACACACCAAAGTGCCACATCAACGTAGCAGACTGTTTCAACCATGTCGGTATACCCCGCACAGTTCCCTCACAGCCTTGTTGCTACTTTCTAAGAAGGTATCCCCAGATCCGGGTTAGGATCTATAGAACTCCCAAGACAGTCCCACAATTTAAAGCAAACAAAGAAGGCAATTGAAAACACAGTTATGAACTAACCCTAAGGTACGCCTCACTTTATAAAGATATCCCCAGCAGAGTCGCCAGTTCTGTGATCGGTGGATCTGGAACTGACTGTTTAACGCTGGTTCGCGAAATGTCGCGGAAGCAAGAGTCGCCACCGTCTTTTATTTTCTATAAATGGAAAGGACAAAAGCACGGAAAAATTCCTTATAGAGATTGCTCTCGGTTCGGGAGGTAGATTTATAGAAAGGGAAGGTGTTAGCACCCTTTCTATCCATGGTTATCCATGGGCTCTTAGATACTTGCTCACTTGTGTTTTCAAAAATGGTTTGTTTGCTTTTCAATGTGGGTTTTAAAAAAAGTTTCTTTGAAAATTCCAGTTCGACTCTTGTATCGGTCCTCAAGAGTGTTTGAAAAATTGCTTTCGAAAGCTTTTTGAAAAGGTGTCGGTGTGAAAAGTGTTTTTTGAGTTGTTTTGAAATTTAGAGCAAGTATCAAGAGTCGTCTACCTACCCTAAGGAATTCGTCTGTGTAGATGTCCTTTAAAGTAGTGCCATCCCACCATTGAGAGGTAGGTAGCACCACCGTTGGAGGTGTTCGGGTCAATTCGAGGTTCGGAACATGGTGATCACCAGAGCAATGGGAAGACACCTTAGAAGCTACCCTCATGCCAGGTTCCCGGATCATGAGGACTTACTAAGACATCCTCTACTCGATGATCACCTTTCGAGGCAAGGCAACAGTGAGGCGTACCCTAGGGGTGGTGTGTGATTTGTGTATCGTTTTCAGATATTTTTGTCTTTTGTCATGTCATGGGTGATCTACGCTTTTGTTTTTATTTTTGTCATTCATTCTTGCATGCATTTGTTAACAGTTAAAAAGTTGTGGAAATTAAAAGTTCTAAACTATTACAAAGGCGCGGGTCCACATCGCCAAATTTCCAGGACACGATTTGACGGAAAGTAAATAAATAAAGTAAAGTGTGGGAAAGTATGAAATTACACGGCTTTGGGAGAAGTACATGAATATTTACAAGAAAAAGAAATAGATACGCGAATTGAATTAAAATTAGAAACGAGGGCGTTGGACCCTTTTAAATTAAATTAAATTAAATTATTAAACTAATGAAAATTAAAATGAAAGGGAGTTATTTTTGGTATTTTTGTATTTTATGAGAATTTAATGAAATTAAAAACCTAATTCTACATTTTTTATTTATTAAGAAAACTATGACAATTATCTAAAATTAAGTCTAATTAATTAATTGCAACTTGATTTATAAAAATAACTAATTAAGAATTAATAATTAATATAGTAAAATAAAAAAAAGGATGAAAAATGCTTGAAACCCTAATTCTACCAATTTTAGGTTTTAAAAAAAACATTAAGATTTAAACCTATTTTAACACTAAAATCAATTAATGATGTTTATTTACAAAATATTAAAATATTAAATAAAAATATTTATTTTTGTCCTTTTCTGATTTTTATATTGTTTTTATATTTTTTATGAAAATATTTAAATTACAAGAATTAATAAAAAAGAATAATAATTGAAAAAAAAAGAATGAAAAAAAGTATTGCAAACCTAGGGGGTTCAGTCCCCAAATAGGAGGTTTTGCTTGGCAATTTGGGCCCATTTGTTTAAGGCCTTGTCTGACTTCTCATGCCAGCGTGTGACACCTTTGACCGAGGCACACCATATGCCCTGAATCCTGGCCTTGGGTTTGATCTTGGTGGACATGTGGCGTTCTTGGACTATAGAGCGTACGCTGGGATTCTGGGAACGAGCTACACACAAGCAACGTTAGAAAAATAATAATATGGAAAGGGAGGGGACCTGGGATCGAACCCAGGTCCTGTGATTCACCAATGTACACGCCTTGCCAACTGCTCTATTCACGTTTTCTGTATATTAAATAACAAACAATATTTATAAAATGAAACAACGCGTTAGTGGAGAATTAGCGCGAAATTTCAAATAGACCAATCGCTGCTAGCCACATAGTCATCTTCTTCATGGCTTTATTTTTTCCTGAAACAAAAACATAATCATCAACGGTTTTAAACCATCCCTATAGACACCCTATTGGAAAATAGCGATTAGCCCCTGGGGCCTCATAAATTAGGCGCGAGGGTTCCGTTTTGATCGTCCAAGCACGCTTGTTTCGTTCATGGCATTATGGTGTGCTAATTTTACCATATCTGGAAACGCCCAATTCAAAGCTTGCAAAACCCTAAAAGACAACAATGGCAGATTCTCCAATAGTGCATAAAAACGCAATTAAAATATAGGGTTAGCTTCATAACACATCGCTTAGTATGAATATATAAACAAAATGCTATGAGAATGTCTCAAAATCAAAACACGAATATGCATTTTTATGAGAAAAAATTGACTTCTGTATACCGATTCAAGGCGTTAGAGTTGATGTTCTTGATTTGAAAACCTTCCTTGATATCCCAGGAAGGTGATGGAATGGTTCTTTTGGCTTAAATCAAACTAAAACCTAGTTATCAGTTTTCAAATTTTAGGCAAAAAATTCAAGTGTGGTTCTTGGTCTATGGCGCAGCTTTCAGGTCATGGGCACGAGGGTTAGCATTCGTATGTATAGGTGAATGATTTAGGTTAAGAACTTGATCAAAAATCCATGCATTGATGTGAAAAAATATTTGATTTGCAAACCATAATTTTCCAAATCTTTTTCATGCTTTTTGGCTTCAATCACATCCAATCACCTTTGATTATTTCCTTATTTGATTTGCACGAAATATTGAGTATATATCATGCATAAAAAGATTGAAAAACCTAGGTTTAGCATTTTTTATATATTTTAATTAATTAAATGAATTTCTAGCATTTAAAAATTCAAATAAATAAAATAAAAATGATAAAAACTTCCCTTTGGGCCAAATGGTCGTGCACATGCCTTGGATGATGAATTGTGGAAGAAAAAGAGGCCCATTAACAATTTTAGGTCATTTGAATCAATATTGACTTTTCAAAATACCCAAAAATTTCCCAACTTCCACAAGGCATAACTTTCTCAATTTTTAAGCTTTTCTCATGTTCTTGGACATTTTGGAAAGGAATTTGAGTCCTCTAACCAATGCCTTTGGTCCCATGTCATTTTGATTTACCAATCTCAAGTTATGGCCTTTGACTTAAAGTCCCTTTTTGTTGACTTTTGAAAATGACCTATAATGTTGAAATTGATAACTTTTTGTGAGAGCATTTCTTGGACTTGAAGTATGAAGAGGAGTTGTAGTAAATGTCTTTCTCTTCAAAATGAGCTTTGGATGGAATTTTTCTGATAATCCATGTGAAAGTTATTCCCTGGTCAATTTACAGTTGACTTTTTTCAGCTGTCCAAATAAGGAAACTTTTGCATCTTGATGATTTTTGAGCCAAGCTTTGAGAATCATGATCAAGCATTGATCAAATGATGTTTGTGGCTTCAAAATGAGATGTTGACCAAAAATTTGAACTTTTGACTGTCCAAATGACCATTTTGCCCCTACAGTTGACTGTAGTGCAATTAGGGTTTTGACTGTGCAATTTTGTGCTGAAAGTCTTGAAACTTGGTATGAGGATGCTTGACCATATTTATAGGCATGTGGGGGGTTGATTTGACCCTTGGAAACTTCATTTGCTTTGTCAGAACCAAAACCCTAATTTTGACTGTTAGGAGGCCCTTGAACTGTTCAACCCTTGGGGAATTTTGAAGCATGCTTTTGACAAATCTTGAAGAATATGGGAGGGCAAATTTTGGGGTACAACACTAAGGTTATGAAGCAATTCGATGTCGGGTTTCTTGCAGTAACTTCTTACCCTCCGTGGGTTGCCAACGTGGTGCCAGTGCCGAAGAAAGATGGTAAGGTCAGGATGTGTGTCGACTACAGGGATCTGAACAGGGCCAGTCCCAAGGATGACTTCCCCCTACCTCACATTGATGTTCTGGTTGACAATACTGCTCAACACAAGGTGTTTTCCTTCATGGATGGTTTTTCAGGGTATAATCAGATCAAGATGGCCCCTGAAGACATGGAAAAGACTACCTTTGTTACTCAGTGGGGCACCTTCTGCTACAAGGTCATGCCTTTTGGACTGAAAAATGCTGGGGCAACCTACCAACGTGCCATGGTTGCTTTATTTCATGACATGATCTATCATGAGATTGAAGTGTATGTCGACGACATGATTGCAAGGTCCCAAACTGAGGAGGAACACCTTGACCATCTGCAGAAACTATTTGACCGTTTGAAACTGTACAAGCTGAGGTTGAACCCGAACAAGTGCACCTTCGGGGTAAGATCTGGAAAGTTGCTAGGCTTCGTCGTAAGTGACAAGGGTATTCAAGTGGACCCTGCCAAGGTTAAAGCCATTCAAGAGATGCCAGTCCCTAAGACAGAGAAAGAGGTCAGAGGCTTTTTAGGACGCCTGAATTACATTGCTCGATTCATCTCACATCTAACTGCTACTTGTGAACCAATCTTCAAGCTGCTGAAGAAAGATCAGGTAGTACGTTGGAATGATGAATGTCAGGCCGCTTTTGACAGAATCAAAGAGTATCTCCAAGAACCACCCATCCTTATGCCACCGGTTGAAGGGAGACCTATGATATTATACCTGACAGTACTTGACAACTCAATGGGGTGTGTGCTGGGGCAGCATGACGAGTCTGGCCGAAAAGAGCACGCCATTTATTACCTTAGCAAAAAGTTTACCGATTGTGATACCCGATACTCACTGCTTGAGAAAACTTGTTGCGCTTTGGTATGGGCTGCTCGCTGGCTGAGACAGTATATGCTGACTCACACTACCTTGTTGATTTCAAAGATGGATCCCATAAAGTACATATTTGAAAAGCCTGCTCTGTCTGGGAGAATAGCAAGATGGCAAATGATCTTGACAGAATACGACATCCAATACACAACTCAGAAAGCCATCAAAGGAAGTGTATTGGCATACCACTTGGCACATCAAGCAGTAGATGACTATCAGTCAATGAACTTTGAGTTTCCTGACGAGAGCATCATGATAGTGACTGATTGTGAAGTACCTGGATTGGATGAAGGACCTGAGGAAGGATCCCGATGGTCTATGCACTTTGACGGAGCATCCAACGCTTTGGGTAACGGCATCAGCGCTGTGATCATATCCCCTCAAGGCACTCATACTCCACTTACTGCCCGGCTATGTTTCAACTGCACCAACAACATGGCGGAGTATAAGGCATGCATCATGGGTCTTCAAGCTGCGATTGACTTAAGGATCAAGTTTTTGAGTGTCTTCGGAGATTCCGCTATCGTGATCAATCAGATCAAAGGCGAGTGGGATACGAAACATCCGAACCTTATTCCTTACAAAGAATGTGTGTTGACATTGATTCCCCACTTCACGGAGATAACTTTTGAACATTTCCCAAGAGAGGAGAATCAGTTGGCGAACGTGTTAGCTACGATGTCTTCCATGTTTAAAGTCAAATGGGACAATGAGGCTCTCCGGGTTATTATCTGGAAACTGGACGAACCGGCACACTGTTGTGATCTTGAGGCTGAGGTAGTGACTGAAAAACCTTGGTACCATGAGGTGAAGAGATACTTGGAAGCTCAGGAGTATCCTGAAGGTGCATCTGTCAACGATAAGAAGTTTCTGAGAAGGTTCGCAGTGAAGTTCTTCCTTAGCAACAGCATCCTGTACAAGCGAAACCATGATTCGACCTTACTGCGTTGTGTGGATAAAACTGAAGCAGAAAGGATCATGGCGGAGCTACACAAAGGTACCTTCGGGACACATTCCAGTGGACATACCATGGCAAAGAAGATCCTTCGAGCAGGATATTTCTGGTCCACAATGGAAGCCGACTGTTACCAACATTCTCGGACATGTCATAAGTGCCAGATTTATGCAGATAAGGTGCATGTTCCTCCAGTTCCTCTGAATGTCTTGACTGCACCTTGGCCTTTTACAATGTGGGGCATTGATATGATCGGCGAGATTAAACCTACGACATCTAATGGGCATCGCTTCATCCTTGTAGCAATCGATTACTTTACAAAGTGGGTTGAAGCAGCTTCTTATGCCACTGTAACCAAGAATGTTGTGGCACGGTTCATTCGGCACAACCTGATCTGTCGATACGGCGTCCCGGAAAGGATCATTACAGACAACGGTACCAATCTTGATAACAAGATGATCACTGAGCTCTGCGAGCAGTTCAAGATACAACACCACAACTCTTCTCCTTACCGGCCAAAGATGAATGGGGCTGTAGAAGCAGCGAATAAGAATATCAAAAAGATTGTGCAGAAGATGACAGTGACCTATAAAGATTGGCACAAAATGTTACCGTTCGCTCTTCATGGGTACCGTACCTCAGCAAGGACGTCAACCGGGGCAACTCCTTTTTCCTTGGTCTACGGCATGGAGGCAGTCTTACCAATTGAAGTTCAAATACCCTCTCTCCGGATAATGAAGGATGCAGATCTAAGCAAAGATGATTGGATCCAGACACGACTTGATCAATTAAATCTAATTGATGAAAAGAGACTCACCGCTATTTGTCATGGTCAAACGTATCAAAAACGGATGATCAGGGCATTTAACCAAAAGGTCAGACCACAAGAATATCAAGTTGGGGATCTGGTAATCAAGTGCATCATTCTTCCTCAAAGTGATCCAAGGGGCAAATGGACCCCTACATACGAAGGGCCATTTGTGGTTAAGCATGTGTTCTCAGGAGGAGCCATGATTCTAACCACCATGGATGGTGACGACCTTCCTCACCCCGCCAATGCAGACATAGTAAAAAGATACTACGCATGATAAAAGACCCGCTAGGTTGACATGCCTAGGCAAAAATTAGGGCTTCCCGGTGAACCAAAAGGGTTCGGGCAAAATGAGGGATGAAATGAAAAAAATCTGTACACCCGGCAAGTCGAAAACCTGAAAAGGCGGCTTGGGCAAAAATGGGTATCCCGGTGGACTGAAAACCCGAAAGGGCGGTCCAGGCAAAAGTTAGGGATAAAGCGTAATACTACGTCTCATTGGATCACCTTGCATCCAGAATCCGATATCAACTGTCAAGTTCAAAAGGCATCAATCAATCAGCTTCATCTTCAGCTAGGTCATCAAGTGATGAGACGCTCGAAGATATAAAGGCGATAGCAGAGTTGAAACCCAGTGGGATTATTCTTTTCACATAGCTGTTTTGTTTTCCCTTTGTACAAATTTGTATAAACTCTTTTGTTCGGCAGCGTTCCCTTACTAGGACGTCAGCCTCTTGTACATAAACGCCTATTTACAGGCAAACTCAAAAAATCAATATAAATTCACTTTTCAGCTAAAATTGCCAATTGTTTTCCTTTTTTCTGTTTTGTTTTGCGAAGAACGTCCAAGGTTCAATTTGTGATATATGCATTTGACAATAATTTGCTAACTCATAAATATTTGCATACGAAACAAAGGATTAATTACAGGTAACATTAGAAACAGGGGCAATAATGAGTCGTCTAAGCGATCTGATTGCTCTGTCCACCAAGGTACCAAGGTAGGTTCAGCTGAAGAACATAACCGATATATCTTAATTCCCCAGAGAGTGAGTCAGCAAGTCAATACACTCTCCCCAAGCAAAGCTATATTATCAGCCTTAAGGAAGTTGGGTATCCTCCAGCAGATCTCAACATTCCTCAGCATAGTATACGAACCTTCTTAACAAGCATCCCCGGCAGTCTTGATCTAAGATTGTTCCCCGGCGGTATACCAGACATTTAGCGGAGTCACTTCCCCAATGTATCTCAAAGATTTCCCCCAGGAGAGTCCAGTCTGAAGATTCCCCCAGGAAAGCTGAATAATCTCCCCAGCAGGAAGCTTATCCCCAGTAGATTCTGGAAGCTTCCCCCCCGCAGAGCACGAACGCGTCCCTCGGCTTTATTCAAAGGTTATTTCCCTACCAGGATATAACTGGGTTATCCTCAGCCAAAAGCCACGGAAAGTTCGTCGTCGGCAGAATCTTCCTATCCCCAGCGAAGTCTATTAATTCCATAACATATCAACGGTATCCCCAGCGGAGTTATCATCAAACATCCCAGCAAAGTATTTCTCTTCCCACAGAGTATTATTCTCCAGCAAGATCGCTAGAGTAATTTTCTCCCCGCAGAATAATTCATTCGCCAAGTTTATTCCCCAACGGAGTCATCATCTCCTACCGGTATTCTTGCAACCATCACTCCCCAGTGGAAACAAAAGCTCAACATCAGCCCAGGATTTAACTTCCCGGCATCCGTCAAGGATTTATTTTCCTAAGACGAAAACATACCTTCATAAACATCGCATTTCCATACATTACAGCATGCATATACGCATCATGAACATATTATCACATCTCGCAGGTCATACATCATGACATTACACGCAACTAACGTTTTATCTTTTCAGGATAAAAGTTAATACAAAGATAATTACTATCAACGGTCGCAACTAAAGATCTGATTCCTGTATCTCGCCAGGGTGTATCTGTTGACGACTGATTCCAGACCCGATTCCTGTATCTTGCCAGGGTGCGTCTGAAGAGTTCGAGGATCCGATGCCTGTATCTTGCTAGGGTGTATCCGTTGACGACTAACATTACCAGATCAGATTCCTGTATCTTGCCAGGGTGCGTCTGAAGAGTTTGAGGATCCGATGCCTGTATCTTTCCAGGGTGTATCCGTTGACGACTAACAGTACCAGATCAGATTCTTGTATCTTGCCAGGGTGCGTCTGAAGAGTTTGAGGATCTGATGCCTGTATCTTGCCAGGGTGTATCCGTTGACGACTAGCATTACCAGACCCGATTCCTGTATCTTGCTAGGGTGTGTCTGAAGAGTTCGAGGATCCGATGCCTGTATCTTACCAGGGTGTATCCGTTGACGACTAACATTACCAAATCAGATTCCTGTATCTTGCCAGGGTGCGTCTGAAGAGTTCGAGGATCCGATGCTTGTATCTTGCCAGGGTGTATCTGTTGACGACTAGCATTACTAGACCCGATTCCTGTATCTTGCCAGGGTGTGTCTGAAGAGTTCAAGGATCCGATGCCTGTATCTTGCCAGGGTGTATCCGTTGACGACTAGCATTACCAGACCCGATTCCTGTATCTTGCCAGGGTGTGTCTGAAGAGTTCGAGGATCCGATGTCTGTATCTTGCCAGGGTGTATCCGTTGACGACTAACATTACCAGATCAGATTCCTGTATCTTGCCAGGGTGTGTCTGAAGAGTTCAAAAATTCGATACCTGTATCCAGCCAGGGCGCGTCTATATAAAGAATTTTAAGGTCAACTCATGTAACAGGCCAGGTAATTATCTTTCTTTTTTCAGGTACGCAAGTTCTCGCTAAGGAATCTCTTACGCGATCAACACCCAGATGGCATCTATAAGCCCATCCTCCTACCCATCAGTCTCCAAATGGAATCTATAAGCCCATTCCCACCATCATACTGCTGACACTCTACTATGTGAGTGCAAATTTCTGGGCACTCTAGTGTTCAATCATCTTCCACCTTCGGATTACGAAAGGCACGCCAGCCAATCTACATCCTCAGGTCTAAGAAGATTGAACAGGGGCAACTGTTGTACCCCAAAATTTGCCCTCCCATATTCTTCAAGATTTGTCAAGATCAAGCTTCAAAATCTCCCAAAGGTTGCACAGTCCAATTGTCTCCTAACAGTCAAAAATTAGGGTTTTGGTGCTAGCAAAGAAATTGAAGCTTCCAAGGGTCCAAACAAGTACCACATGCCTACATACATTGTCAAGCACCTACATGTCAAGTTTCAAGGCTCACAAGGTCAAGTTGCACAGTCAAAAACCCTAATTGCCCTACAGTCAACTGCAGGGGCAAAATGGTCATTTGACAGTCAAAAGTCCAAATTTTTGGTCAACATCTTATTGTGAAGCCACAAACATCATTTGATCAATGCTTGATCATGATTCTCAAGGCATGGCTCAAAAAGTATCAAGATGCAAAAGTTTCTATTTTTGGACAGTTGGAAAAGTCAACTGCAAATTGACCAAGGCATAACTTCCACATGGTTTATCAGAAAAATTCCATCCAAAGCTCATTTTGAAGAGAATGACATTTCCTACAACTCATATTCACACTCCAAGTCCAATAAATGCTCTCACAAAAAGTTATCAATCTCAACATTATAGGTCATTTTCAAAAGTCAACAAAAAGGCACTTTAAGTCAAAGACCATAACTTGAGATTGGTAAATCAAAATGACACGGGACTAAAGAAATTGGTTAGAGGACTTCAAGACCTTTCCAAAATGTCCAAGAACATGATCAAAGCTTAAACATTGAGCAAGATATGCCTTGTGGAAGTTGGGAAATTTTTGGGAATTTTGAAAAGTCAACTTTGCTTCAAATGCCTTAAAATTGCTAATGGGCCTCAATTTCTTCCATGAATCATCATCCAAAAGCTATGCACGACCCATTAAGCTAAAAGTGAGTTATTTTCTTATTTTTAATTAATTAATTGAGTTTTTAATCCTATTAATTCATTTAATTAAAATTAATTATGAAAAAAATACTAAAATAAAGGTTTTGAATCTTTTTGTGCAGCATATCTTTCCATCATGACCTAAATATTTCGTGCACATGCTCAAGGGAACCAAATCTTCCAAAATAGGCAAGTTTCCATGGCAAAAAGGATTGGAAAAGATCATGAAAATCAAATATTCAAAATCATCAATGCAAAGGCTTTGGGCTTGATTTTTCTAACCTAATTCATTCACACATATATGCATAATCAAAACCTAATGCCAAAAAACAAGAAAGCTGCGCTCAGAACAAAGAACAAACTTGCATTTTTTTGACAAAAAGTGAGAAACTGTTTTCATACATAGAGCTGGTTTCAAGGCCTCAAAAGTATTCCACAAGCTTGCCAAGACTACCAGGAAGCTTTTTGCAATCGAAACCAGCCTTCCATACTCAAGGAGTTGGTATAACCGAGTCACCCTGGTCATAAAAATATTTGATATTCGTATTTGAATTTACATGCATTGTTCATGCGTTTTTAATGTTGATTTGTACTAACATGAATGCTCTGAAGCTAATGGTGTTATCCAATTGAATTAATATTACCTGTATGAGAAGTTGCCATGAACATGCGTTAGGGTTGTAGAAGCTTTGATTTGGGGCTTTCCTCATATGGAACAATTGGACATTCAAACCAGTACCATTGAAACCAGGACCTTCCAACGAATAGAAACCAACCATCGCGCCCTTTTTCTTTTTGACTATATGCTAATCGCTATTTTGCAGGTTGAAGCTTAGTGGGGGTTTAAAACCCCCGCTATCTGTTTTGTAAATACAGGGAAAACGAAGAAGAAGGTGGACGTGTCTCAGCGTTACTGGGTAGTTTGAATAATTGGCGCGTTTTATTTTGATCTAGCATAACACTATCTTTTCTCTCATATTATTTCTATTCCATTAAACTAACAAAGAAACGCATTTGGCTTGGTGGAAGATGACTTGTCATGCAGGCACTGGGACCTGGGTTCGATCCCCAAGTCCCCCATATTTCTTCATGATTTTGTTTGTAATATGATCAAGTGGTACTTCGCTCCAGTGGTCCATCAAATGCCCACGCCTGCTCACTTGCCACGCGCCCAGGAGATCAATCTAATGGCCAGAATCTGCAGTCCACCATGCGCATTAGTCAACTATTCCATACGTAACCATCAAAAGTCAAACAAGGCCTGGAATTGAGTGGGCCTGATTGCTTCAACAACACCTCCATAATTGGGCCAGAAACCCCCCTTGTTTGTATTTTCTTTCTCTCTTTTTATTCTCTTTTATTTATTTTAATTGTTTTAATTGTTTCTTTTAATTCACAAAATAATTTTCATAATACCAAAAAAATCAGAAATCATAAAAATAAAAATATGTTTTATTTAATATTTAAGCCATTAATATTTTTTTTTGTAAATAAAATTTTATTAATCAATTTAGGTTAATTTAGGTTTTTAATTTTAATATTTTCTTAAATAAACTAAAATACATAGAAATTAGGGTTTCAACATTTTTATCCTTTTTTTAATAAATAAGTTTTTCTTCTTATTACTATTATTAATTATTAACTAATTTTGTAAATAAATATGTAATTAATTAATTAGAATAAATTAGGTTTAAACTTAAATATTTTTCTTTAACAAATTAAAAATAATTTAGAATTAGGGTTTCTAATAATAATTAATTTTCTTTCTTTATTTTCATTAAATACCAAAAAAACATAAAAAACAATTTCTTTTCTCATTAAATAATTAATTAACTTCCAATTTCAATTTAATTTCTTTAAAGGGTCCAACGCCCTCGCACTTTCGCTTCTAATTTCTTGTCGCGCGTTCGTTTATATTTTTCATTTTTAATATTATGTAATTCCCCCAAAGCCTTGTAATAGTAATTAGGACCTTTATTTTCCGCATTTTTATTCAAATCGGGTCTTTGTTAATTTGGCGATGTATAGACCCGCGCCTTGTAATAGCGTAGGACCTTTATTTTCTGCATTTTAATTTCCGCACCTTTAAACTGCTAATCACATGAAAGAATGAATGGCCAAAAGTAAAATCAAAGCGTAGCTCACCCAATGCATGATCAAGATAAAACATAATTGAAAATGACACACAATTCACACACCACTCTTAGGGTACGCTTCACTGTTGCCTTGCCCCTCGAAACATGGTCGTCGAGTATAGGACGTTTTAGTAAGTCCTCATGTCCATGAACATGGCATGGGGGTAGCTTCTAAGGTGCCCTACTGTTGCTCTGGTGACTACACTGTCCCTAACAAACGAATTGACCCGAACACCTCCAACGGTGGTGCTACCTACCTCTCAATGGTGGGATGGCACTATCTTAAGGACATTTACACAGCCTAATTCCTTAGGGTAGGTAGATGACTCGTAGATACTTGCTCTAATTCAAAACAAATCGAAAACTTCTTTTCACACCGACACTTTTCAAAAAGCTTTCAAAACAATTTTTCAAACACTCTTGAGGACTGATACAAGAGTCGATCTGAAACTTTTAAACGAAACTTTTTCAAACCCACTCACACTTGAAAAGCAAACAAACATTTTGAAAACACAAATGAGCAAGTATCTAAGAGCCCATGGATAACCATGGATAGAAAGGGTGCTAACACATTCCCTTTCTATAAATCTACCTCCCGAAACGAGAGATAATCTCATAAGGAATTTTTCTGTGCTTTTGTCCTTTCCTTATTGGAGAAAATAAAAGACGATGGCGACTCTTGCTTACCGCGACATTTCGCGAACCAGCGTTAAACATTCAGTTCCAGATCCACCGATCACACGTATGCATCTAGCCTAAGCTCTTCCAATTCATGGATGTCTAGAATTCTCTTTTCCCCAGCGGCTTTGTAACTTAGGTTCAGCGTTTTGATGGCCCAATAGGCTTTGTGTTCCAGTTCTATGAGTAGATGGCAAGATTGACCATAAACGAGTTTGAAAGGCGTGGTTCTAATGGGTGTCTTGTACGCTATTATGTATGCCTATAATGCTTCATGTAGTCTAGACGACCAATCTTTCCTAGACGTGGCAACCGTTTTATCAAGTATTTTCTTAATCTCCCTGTTAGAGACTTCCACTTGCCCGCTTTTTTGTGGGTGGTAAGGTGTTGCTACGCGGTGTCAGACTCCATACTTTGCTAAGAGTTTATTGAAAATTTTGGAAATGAAATGAGAGCCACCATTACTGACGAATAATCTCGGGACACCAAATCTTGGAAAAATTATGTTTTTGAATAACCTAATGACTACTTGTGCATCATTTGTTAGAGAGGCTACAGCCTCTACCCATTTGGATACGTAATCTACTGCCACTAATATGTAATTGTTGCCAGAAGACGATGGGAAAGGTCCCATAAAGTCAATTCCCCACACGTCAAATATCTCTACTTCTAGGATACCCTTTTGAGGCATCTCATCGCGCCTAGATATGTTACCAGTGCGTTGACACCGATCGCATTTTGTAATTGCAACATGGACATCTTTCCATAGACTGGGCCAATAAAGGCCAGCTTGTAGGATTTTTGCGCAAGTCTTTGAGGTGCTAGCATGTCCACCATAAGGGGATTCATGACAATGAGATATGACGCTCTCTATTTCACTCTCAAGAAGGCATCGACGGAAAATACTATCGGGGCTTCGCTTGAATAGTAAGGGCTCGTCCCAATAATAGTGTTTGAGATCGTGAACGAATTTCTTCTTCTGTTGATAAGTTAAATCAGGTGGAAGGACTTTTGTTGCTAAGTAGTTGACATAGTCAGCATACCAGGGCAGTGAAATTTGAGTGGATACTGCTTCCAACACTTCAATTGTCTTATCATTAATGCAAAATTCAGGGCATTCTTTGTTTGATCCTATCTGGGCTACCAGGTGTTCATATGGAAAATCATCATTAATAGGTATCTCTTCAGGTTTAATATTTTCCATTCTAGATAAATGGTCGGCCACAAGATTTTCATATCCAGGTTTGTCTTTGATTTCCAAATCAAACTCTTGTAAGAGTAAGATCCATCTTAAAAATCTTGGTTTAGCATCTTGTTTAGATAATAGATATCTAATAGCTGCGTGGTCAATGTAGATAATAATCTTTGCGTCCACTAGATAGGAACGAAATTTATCTAGTGCAAAAATGACTGCCAAAAGTTCCTTTTCTATAGTGGCGTAATTTATCTGTGTGGAATCCAAATTTCTACTTGCATAGTAAATTACATGGAGCTTTTTCTCTCTTCTTTGTCCTAGGATTGGACCTACTGCATAATCGCTTGCGTCGCACATTATCTCGAATGGAAAATTCCAATCTGGTGGTTGCATTATAGGTGCAGATATGAGAGCAGCTTTTAATCGTTCAAAATCCTTCAAGCAATCATCATCAAAGATGAATTCAGCTTCTTTCATTAAGAGGTTAGTCAGAGGTTTAGATATTTTTGAGAAATCTTTTATGAAGCGTCGGTAGAAACCAGCATGGCCCAAAAAGCTTCGTATTTCTTTTACAGTTTTTGGGGGTTGGAGGCTTTCTATCACTTCAATCTTAGCTTTATCTACTTCGATCCCCTTTTCAGAAACTATGTGTCCAAGTACAATCCCTTGGTTTACCATAAAATGGCATTTCTCCCAGTTCAACACGAGGTTTACCTGTACACATCTTTCCAGTACCCTTTCCAGGTTTGTCAGGCATCCTTCAAAACTTTGCCCACATACGGAGAAGTCATCCATGAATACTTCCATGATATCATCTATAAAATCAGCGAAGATGGACATCATACATATTTGGAATGTTGCAGGCGCATTACATAGTCCGAACGGAATTCGCGGATAAGCAAACATACCATAAGGACACGTGAATGTTGTCTTTTCTTGGTCATCGGGGTGGATTGGTATTTGAAAGAATCCTGAATAACCATCTAAATAGTAGTAGTAAGAATGCTTAGCCAATCACTCAAGCATTTGGTCAATAAAAGGTAAAGGGAAATGGTCTTTTCGAGTCGCCTTATTTAGCTTCCTGTAGTCAATGCATATTCTGGCTCCACTCACGACTCTTTCTGCTACTTTTTCTCCTGCTTTATTTGTCGTGACTGTGATTCCTCCCTTCTTGGGTACACAGTGGACTGGACTAACCCATTGGCTATCTGAGAATGGATAAATGATACCTGCGTTCAGAAGTTTGGTTACTTCATCCTTGACCACAGTGTTCATGATTGGGTTAATTCTTCTCTGTTGTTCTCTAGAAGATTTGTAGTCGTTTTCCAGCATAAGGCGATGCATGCAGATGGAAGGACTTATACCTTTTAGATTAGCAATGTTATATCCCAAAGCAGAGGGATATTTTCTTAAGACATGCAATAGCTTTTCCGTCTCAGTTTGTCCTAAGTCGGCGTTGACTATCACGGGTCTTTTAAATTCGGAGTCTAGGAATTCGTATCTTAGGGTTTTAGGTAAAACTTTAAGTTCCAAGTTGGGTTTCTTCGGACAAGGCATATGATCTGGTGTCAGCGCTAGGCACTCGCTTAATCTCGATACTCAGGACACCAATCATCATCTTCAAAGATTAAGGGCATCAGAATCTTCATAATTTCGGAGTGAGTTTCTTCTGCTGACTCCATCTCTTTAACACATTCATCTATTACGTCTATCATGTAGCATGTATCATCTATAGCTGGCGCTTGTAAGAACTGTGTCAGGATCAACTTTCTCTTCTCCAAATTCAAAAGTTAGCTTTCCTCTTTTCACATCAATAATAGCTCCGGCAGTGGCTAAGAAGGGTCTTCCCAATATTATAGGGGTTACGCTATCTTTCTTAATGTCCATAATGATGAAATCTGTAGGGATGTAGGCTTGACCTATGCGTACTGGAACATTTTCTAGAATTCTCACTGGGTATTTGACAGAGCGATCTGCTAGTTATACTGACATCTTAGTTAGTCTTAATTCTCCCATGTCAAGCTTTTTGGATATGGACAGGGGCATAACACTTATACTAGCTCCTAAGTTGTATAGAGCTTTGTCTATGACATACTTACATATATTACAGGGTATGGAGAAACTTCCGGGATCCTTCAGCTACTGAGGCATTTTGTTTTGGATGATTGTGCTACACTCAGCAGTGTGATTCTCTCGTTTTCCTCTATCTTTTTATTGTTTGACAAGATTTCTTTGAGAAACTTAGCGTACGAGGGCATTTGAGTGATATCTTCTATGAATGGTATCGTGATGTTTAATTGTTTCAGAAGCTTAACAAATTTCTTAAACTTCCCTGCACTTCTAGATTGAGAAAGTCTTTGAGGATACATGATTGGTGGTTTGTAAGGAGGTGGAGGTACATAATGTTTTCCTTTTCTTCTGTCTCCTCATCATCTACCTTCTCCTTACCTTTTGGTTTGTTATCCTCCTCGATCGCTTTTCTAGAACTTTGGGAAATGGTTGGGTTCTCAGCTTTGGGGTCAATTGGTCCATCGTATTCAGTTCCACTTTGCAATATAATAGCGTGAGCATGTCCTTTTAGATTTGGTTGAGGTTAACCTGGAAAGGTACCAGCAGGTGCAGTAGTAGGTGCTTGTTGTTGAGCTACTTGCGAAATCTGGGTTTCAAGCATTTTGTTATGGGTGGCTAAAGCATCTACTTTATTCACTAATTGTTTGATTTGCTCACTAGTGTGAATATTTTGGTTTACAAATTCCTCGTTAGTTTGAGCTTGGGAAGCTATAAAATTTTCCATCAGAAGTTCGAGGTTAGACTTCCTGGGTGTGTTAGGAGCAGCTGCAGGTGCCTTTTGATACCCCGGTGGTACAGTAGGTGCTTGGCCAGGTGCGTACAAAGCATTTGTGTTCTTATATGAGAAATCCAGATGATTTTTCCATCCAGGGTTGTAAGTGTTTGAGTAAGGGTTTCCTTGAGCATAATTTACTTGGTCGGGGGGAGTTCCTACTAAGATTTGGCATTCAGCAGAGGCATGTCCAGGTACTCCGCATATCTCGTAATTCGGAGTTATAGCAGCCACGGTGGCTGGAGGTACTGCGGTTAAACTATCTATCTTTTGGGTGAGGGTGTCTACCTTAGCATGGACGCTATCAAGACTGTTTATCTCGCACATACCGCCTTTTGTCGGTGCTTTCTCTACGGGAGCTTTGTCTACTTGACCTCTTTCACTCCCCCACTGATAGTGGTTTTGAGCCATACTTTCTATGAGAGCATAAGCAACAACGTTGGATTTATCCATAAGTGCGCCACCTGCGGCAGCATCTATTGTTAATCTTGTATTATAAAGGAGACCATTGTAGAAGGTATGGATGATTAACCATTCTTCTAGGCCATGATGTGGACAAAGCCTCAACATGTCTTTGTATCTTTCCCAAGCATAGAAAAGAGACTCACTTTCTTTTTGTCAAAAATCACTTATTTGAGATCTTAGCATAGCTGTCTTACTTGGTGGGAAATATCTTGCAAGAAAAAATTTCTTCAACTCATCCCAAGAGGTAACCGAGTTAGCTGGTAGAGACTGGAGCCAAGCTCGTGCTCTGTCTCTTAGGGAAAAAGGGAAAAGACGAAGTCTTATCGCCTCTTGACTGACTCCATTGTTCTTAACTGTATATGCATATTGCAGAAAGATCGACAAATGTAGATTGGGGTCGTCCATTGACCCTCCAGAAAACTGGTTTTGTTGTACAATAGATAATAGGGAAGGTTTGAGTTCAAAGTTGTTAGCCTCGATCGGAGGAGCAACAATGCTATTATGTGGTTCTTCCTGCGAAGGGATAGCATAAGATTTGAGCGGACGTGGCTGTTCACCCATGTTTGGTTCTTCAACTAATTTAGCAGGAATAGAAGATTGAGAGAGGGAATTGTTCGTACGAGATACTCGTATGCGGCGACTCCTAGTAATAGAGCGCTCAGGTTCGGAAATTGGTAGCACTAAGCCTTCACTCCTAGAGCGAGTGCTTGGCATACAATTGGGGATGGTGCCTTAGTCTCTACAGCGTAACTGAAAGAGTTACGATATCGACTTGTTAGTCCCCGACAACGGTACCAAAAACTTGATCATGACTTTGTGAGTCTTAAAGAATCTAGACCGCAAGTATACATTCCTATCGCGTGTAGCTTCAAAGATTATTGAATCCCAAGGGACTAAATGTCAAACTATCGTTATCTTAGGTTACTACGTAAATCTAAGGCTAATGATATAATTAATTGGGGTTTGGGAACCTAACTGATTAATATCTAGTTTAGATTCAAGGGGGAATATCGGTATATAATGGTCGGGCTTCGGGGATTTAGCAACTCGATGACCTAATTCGGATTAATGAAATAATTCTCAGTAAGAGGTATTTGTTTGAAAACCCTCTTCTCACACTCTCGTGTTTATTGATTCAGATCCTACTATCAAACCTAGGTGAGTGCTCTCGTTGTTTCAACATCGTTAATAAAGCAAGTACCTCGAATCAAGTTGTCCTTCTTAGGTTCCTTTGATCCACTCAGCGCGAACACTCTACCATTGGTCTGAGCAGTAGCATCCTTCCTTGGTTTCTGACACTGAGTACTGATATGACCCTACTCTCCATAATTGAAACAAGTTGGACCATCGTTCTTGCATTTAGGAGCATGATGACCGGATTTACCACACTTATAGTACCTCAACACCTTATTCTCACATTAATTGGATTGATGACCTTGTTCACCATATCTATAGCACTTGATAAAAGAGGGAGATCCTCCTCCACTTGTCTTCTTCCCATCATAAGCCTTATGTTTCCCTTTATCAGCTGGAGCATCATAAGGCTTCTTACGATCTTAATATTTCCTTTCTCTTTTCTCGTTCAAACTCTTATAGTGAGTTAAATGAACTTTATTGTCCTCCTCATAGATTTTACAGCTATCTACCAACTCTAAAAACACACATATCTACTGATACCCAATCACCCGCTTGATCTCCGGACGTAAACTATTCTCAAACTTGATACACTTTGAGAACTCAACAGTTGCTTCACTATGATGTGGATAAAGCTTCACTAGTTCCACAAACTTCGAAGCATACTCCGTCACAGTCAAACTTCCTTGTTTCAGCTCCAGAAACTCAATCTCTTTCTTTCTGCGCACATGCTCAAGAGAATAATTCCTCATAAATTCCTTGCTGAACATAACCCAACTGATCACTTCACCTAGTGCTGTCAGTCTATGACGAGTACCAACCCACCAGTCATCAGCTTCCTCTGCTAGTTGATGTGTACCAAATTGCACCTTCTGCGCCTCTGAGAAATCCATGACTCATAATATTCTCTCAATCTCCTTGAGCCAAACTTGTGCTCCATCAGAATCCAACCTACCCTTGAAAACAGGTGAATGATTCCTCTAGAACGTCTCAAAAATACGGGATCCATCATTAGGATAATGTTGCATATCTTGAGCAACAACCTGCAAAGCAGCAACAAGTACATCATCGTTCCTTCCATCCATTTCTCTGTTTCACATTAATAACAATCACAATGGTTAGAACTTATCTCGATAATATTCCACTGCCATACACTACAGACTCAATAACTTGGCCGGACAGACCGACCTGCTCTAATACCACTAATGTAACACCCTTCTAAACCCCAAGGAGTATTCACAATTATTCTAATAAATAAATCAGAGTATGTCACCAAACAAGGATGTCACATCTTCATATAAAACTTCACAATAATACATCCTGCTCCGTAACAGGGTTTTCAAAATCTTTAACAAGATAGAATCAACATTTAGTTCTTCGAATCATGGCACCGGAAATCATAGTTCAAAACACTTCATTATAGTACTTCATAAAAATTAGTTATACTTCATAACTCATAGCTATAAATCAAAACATCTCGAGTACCACGTATGGTGACTCAACATCTTATAAAACAAAGAACATAAGTTCCGATCATTCGATCCCAACCCCGATGTTACATATCAAAGCAAGACTACTTTTATTCAACAAAAGTAAATAGATGCACTGTGTAGCTATTCTCTAATGCTTCTATGACTATTTTCGATCACTAGCGCGTTACCCATGTGGAGGAAACATTCAAACAGAAAGGTGAGTAAATCATAATCATTATATAAGACATAAGGAATATAATAATAAATATGCACATAAGCAAGGCATCACCCATCATCATATCATCATGTTATACTCACACCTTCACCACTTCATCAATAAACGAACACATATCATCATACAAAATGTATCATCAAGCATCACAAATAAATCATTATGCAATGTCACACAAAATGTAATGCAACGTCATAGACTCATGCATGTGGTACCAAACTTCACTGATGACTCAATCATCGTTATATCCAAAGATCCCCACCATAGGATCGATACCCGCTTGGAACCATAGAACTTCATTGTTTCACCCTGTTGTACCCCAAAATTTTCCCTTCCATTTTCACTCAATACATGCTTCTAGAGGTCCTCAATTTCTCAAGGTTGACCAAGAATTGATCAGACAAACTCTCCTCCTAAAAAATGAACCTCTAATTAGGGTTTCACTTTTCATCAAGATGTGTAAGCTCCAAAGGTCACAAATGTTTTCCATGGTCCTAATATGCCTTAAAGATTTTCCATGACAAATTTCATGCATTCTAATACAAGTTTGCTCAGTCAATTGCTCAAATGCCTGAAAATTAACTATATTAGGTCAAAAGTCAATTGTGGCCTATATACAGTCAAACTTCAAGGTTTTTGGTTAAAATCAACATTTTTAAGTGATATTCATCGTTTAATCAAGGGTTGATCATGATTCCTCAAGGAAAGTCTTCAGATCGTCAAAAGTCAAGATTTGCTAAATTAGGGTTTCCTAGGAAAAGTCAATTGAACTTTGACCAGGCATAACTTTCACATACTTCATCCATTTTCCCCCAACCAAATCTCATTTTGAAGATAATCCAATTCCCTACAACTTATCTTCAGCCCTCAAGTCCAATAAATGCACCATTTGAAAGATACAAGCTCATACATTACAGGTCATTTTCAGGAAGTCAACAAAAGGCACTTTTTGTCAAGACCATTTACATCAAGATAAAGTCTTCAAATGAAAAATTGGTAAAAAGAGAGATTGAATTAGAAATATTGGGCTTTCCAAAAAGTTCAAGATCATCATCATGAGATAAAAATTGAGCAAGTTATGGCTTTTCCAAGTTGGGAAAATTTTGGGAATTTCAAGAATGGTGCATTGAGCAAATTTGTGATTTTAAGTTATTGGGCCTAACTTTTTAGAGTTCAAATATGTTCATGATGTGTCCAAGGACCTATAAATCTATACATGCATTTTTTTTATTTGAATTTTTATTCATTTAAATATGAATTAAATCAAATAAAAACTAAATAAAATTGCATAAAATAGTAAATATTGGTTATGGCAATATGGGCTGATGGTTTAAATTATTTTTGGCTCCAAAATTTCGTGCAAAGTAGGCTAGGTGCATTGCACCTCAAAATGGGCAAGAATTTGCATTTTTGGATTTTTTTTAATGTGTTTGATTTTGGTTTGAAAGAGGGCCATTATGGGTGGATTCTTACCATCTTTGCTAGCCCTCTTCTTCCTCTATAAATACAATACCAAGGCATGAGAAAAGTAAAAAGAAAATCATTGTTAGAGAGTTCCTACAAATTACAAAAAAAAATTGCTTGAGAAGAACCACACAAAAATTGCCAAAATTCTCAAAATTGTGAAATTCAAAACTGAATTTTCAGCCATCATCCATCCAAACCAAGCGTGCTATCTTCTTCCTGAAGATCCCAGGACTCATTCCCATCCCTCATTCAAGCCATCACACGTCCAGAAGAGGCCAAACCACAATCTCTGATTTGGTAAAACTTCTTACATCCGAAATTTTATATTCATGCATTGTTTACTAATGTTTTGTGGCTAGATGTGATCAAGGTGATGTTTAGGACTGAAATGAGTTTTTACATGCAAGATCAGACGTACGCATGGTTGTTTTCCATTTTTAACCTTGCAATTTGCATTTGTATCATAACTCTCTTTCCGTTAGTTTCTAGCCAGTTTTGACCCCAGATTCAGACTAAGGGTGAAATTTCATGCAGGATAGGGCCTTTTCTTTTTCAATTGTTTGTACATTGTAAATATCCCCTCCCCGAAAGCCATGTAATAGTCTAGATTTACGCTTTCTGCACTTTATTTTCTGTACATATTAACTGTTAGTAATTAGGATTGTATGGAAAGACTGTAAACAAAACGTTAGCAAACTTAACACAAGACTAAAATAACTGAAAACCAACACAATTACACATATACACCTCTAGGGTACACCCACTTTGGTTGTCTTTTGCAAAATAACAGTCATGTCCCTCGAGAATAGGGACGCTTTAGTAAAGACCCTTTGAATCAAAAGATCGTAAGTCTCTCGATGACCCTACAGTGTTGCCTTTCGGTAAATGATCTAGTCCCTTAAGCAAAATTGCTAAAGTGTCTCTACATGTTGCCTTTATGACTGTATGTCCCTTCGAATGTCCCTCAAACATCCAACGATAGGGCTACCTACTCACTAATAGTAGGATAGTGTTGTCTAAAGGATATGAGGAAAAGAAAAAACCTTTTGAGTACAAGTAGATAGTTCATAGATGCTTGCTCAAAAACAAAACTTTCACACTTACACAAAACATTTCAAAACACTTTCAAAAATATTCGCTTTGTTAACACTCTTGAGGACTGATACAAGAGTTATCATAAATCAAATCGCCGCACTAAGGCATTTTCAAAACGATTTTTCAAAACACACAAAGCACAAGCAATTTTCAAAACATGAGCTAAGCATCTAAGAGCCCGTAGAAAACTATGGATGAAAAGGGTGCTAACACCTTCCCTTTCAATAATCTACCCCCCTTACTTAGAAAATTTTCGAAAAGGTCTTTTTTTGTTCTTTTCACCATTTCCTTAATTTGGATATGTTGTACCCCAAAATTTGCCCTCCCATATTCTTCAAGAAATTGCCAAGTCAAGTCACAAAATTCCCCAAGGGTTGTGCAGTGCAACAGTCTCCTATACAGTCAAAACTAGGGTTTGTGTTCTGATCAAGAAAAGGAAGTTTTCAAGGACCCAATCAAGTCTCATATGCTTATAAAGATGGTCAAGTATCCTCATATCAAGTTTCAAGGCATTCAGCTCAAAATTGCACAGTCAAAACCCTAAATTGCACTACAGTCAACTGTAGGGGCAAAATGGTCATTTGACAGTCAAAAGTTCAAATTTTTGGTCAACATATCATTTTGAAGCCACAAACATCATTTGATCAATGCTTGATCATGATTCCCAAAATTTGGCTCAGAAAATCATCAAGATGCAAAAGTTACTATATTTGGACAGCTGAAAAAGTCAACTGAAATTGACCAGGGCATAACTTTCACATGGATTATCATAAAAATTCCATCCAAAGCTCATTTTGAAGAGAAAGACATTTCCTACAACTCATCTTCATACTTCAAGTCCAAGAAATGCTCTCACAAAAAGTTATCAATTTCAACATTATAGGTCATTTTCAAAAGTCAACAAAAAGGGACTTTAAGTCAAAGGCCATAACTTGAGATTGGTAAATCAAAATGACATGGGACCAAAGGCATTGGTTAGAGGACTCAAATTCCTTTCCAAAATGTCCAAGAACATGAGCAAAGCTTAAAAATTGAGAAAGTTATGCCTTGTGGAAGTTGGGAAATTTTTGGGTATTTTGAAAAGTCAACTTTACTTCAAATGACCTAAATTTGCTAATGGGCCCATTTTTCTTCCAAGATTCATCATTCCAAGTCTATGCACGACCACTTGGCCCAAAGGGAAGTATTTTCTCAATTTTTATTTATTTACTTGAATTTATATTAATATTAATTCATTTAAATTATTTAAATATGTGGAAAATATATACTTTGACCTAAAAAATCTTTTTATGCATGTTTTGCTTTCAAAATCTCGTGCACATCCCAAACATGGAAAGAATTGGACTAATTGATCATAATTGATACAAAATGCACATGAAAAAAGATTCAAAAAGATCCTTGAAATCAAATGTTCAAAATCCATAATTATGAGAGATTTGATTGAGTTTCTTAACCTAATTGCTTCTATACATAGCCAGGAACACAAACCTAATGGCATTAGACTCTAAGCTGCGCCCAAGAACAGGTTACAAACTTGAAATTTTTCCATAAAAACTCAATTCTGAAAAGCACTCTAGAGGAAGATTCAAGCCCTAATCTTGATCCCAATAGCTTCATTGTGGTTCTCTGAACGTGTGCCAATCACAAACAACAACCAAAGCTCCAAGAATTGGTAGATTATACTCAAACTGTGTCACAAAATTTTTGAAATCGTATATCATAATTCACGCATCCTTTTGCATTTTTATTTATGGATTCTTGCTCAGTGTGATGTTTCGAAGCTAACCAATGCCTTTGATTGAATTATTACACGTTATATTCGATTCCACCATGCGCGATTTCTAGGGTTTTGCAGGACTGTAATTTAGGGCTTTAGCAATAAGGAAAAATTAGCCCATGAAACTATGATCATTCAAACCAGCTCATCAAGACGAAGAGATCTTGACCCTCGCGATCAATTTATTGACGTCATAGCGCTAATCGCTATTTTTCCAAAGGCCCTCTAAAACCACGCGCATAAAACTGTTGCCTTTGAGTTTGTGTTACAGGGGACGTGAAGAAGATGACCTCGTGTCAATCAGTAATTCGTTGGTTTAAAAATTGGCGCGCTGGCTCCCATTAACTTTGCTTTTCTTTTATATTGTTTAATTGTTATTATATATTAACAACGCGCTAAATGGCGTAGTGGTCCAGGTGTTGACTGGTGAGGTGCAAGACCTGGGTTCGATTCCCAGGTCTGGATTAGTTTCAATATTATTTTTCCACGTATGTTCGTATGCAGGCTCAGTAAAGTGGTCCATCATATTCCTTCCTCATCTAACCATCCACGTAGCTAACAGATTCTGATCAAAGGCTGAGATTGGAGGTCCACTATAAGCCCAGGTCAACACGCTGGCACACAAACTGGAAAAGTCAAGTGGATTTCAAGCTTAGTGGGCCAGTTTCTTGAACAACACCTCCATGTTGGGACTACACCCCCACCCTGGTTTGCAAGTGTTTTTTATTATTTTTCTCATATCTTTTTTATTATTATTTTTATTTGTTTTATTGTTTTAATTTAATTCATTATTTTTACAATATATAAAAACATCCTAAAAAAAAAAAACAGAAAAGAGAAAAAATATAATATTTATTTACTTAATTATTTTCTTGTAAATAAATTAACATGTAATTATTTAGTTTTAGTTAGGATTTTTGCAAACTTAATTCTTTCTAATAAATCTAAAAAAGGGGTAGAATTAGGTTTAATTAACAATTTCCTTTCCTTTTAATTTTCCTTTTTTATCATAATATTATTATTTATTTATTTTTATAATTAAATTGTACATAAATCATTTAGGTTTAAATTAGGTTAAAAATTCAATATTTTCTTAAAAAACTTAAAAATAATTAGACTTAGGTTTAGCTTTTTATTTTACTTTTAATTAATTCTTTTCCATTAAATCTTAAAAAACATAAAATACTAAAAAACATTTTCTTTTCAATTTTAATTTCAACCCTTCATTAACTTTAAATCTTTAGCAAAAGGGTCCAACGCCCATGTTCGTAATTTATTTAATTTCGCGCATTTATTTTATGTCGTTTATTATAATTATGTACCTCTCCCAAAGCGTTGTAATAATTTATACTTTTCGCACTTTTATTTCTTTTGCTTTATTTACTTTCTGTCAAATCGGGCCCGGTTTAATTTTGGCGATGTGGACCCGCGCCATTTGTAATAGTATAGATTTTATTTTCCCGCAAATATTAACTGTTAAATAAGCATGCAAGAATGAATGGACTTAAAATAAAATCAAGCGTAGAACACCAATAAACTTGACAAAAGACAAATATCAATGAAAACGACACATGAATCGCACACACCACCCCTAGGGTACGCCTCACTGTTGCCTTTCGAAAGGTGATCGTCGAGTAGAGGATGTCTTAGTAAGTCCTCATGATCCGGGAACCTGGCATGAGGGTAGCTTCTAAGGTGTCTTCCCATTGCTCTGGTGATCACCATGTCCCGAACCTCGAATTGACCCGAACACCTCCAACGGTGGTGCTACCTACCTCTCAATGGTGGGATGGCACTACTTTAAAGGACATTTACACAGACGAATTCCTTAGGGTAGGTAGGTTCTCAAGGATACTTGCTCTCTTCAAAAACAAACAAAAATCTTTTCACTGACACTTTTCAAAAGCTTTCAAAGCAAATTTTTCAAACACTCTGACGTACGAGTCGAACTGAATTTTTTCAAAGAAACTTTTTTAACCCACATTGAAAAGCAAACAAACAATTTTGAAAACACATTGAGCAAGTATCTAAGAGCCCATGGATAACCATGGATAGAAAGGGTGCTAATACCTTCCCTTTCTATAACCTACCTCCCGAACCGAGAGCAATCTCTTTAAGGAATTTTTCTGTGCTTTTGTCCTTTCCATTTGGAGAAAATAAAATACGGTGGCGACTCTTGCTTCCGCGACATTTCGCGAACCAGCGTTAAACAGTCAGTTCCAGATCCACCGATCACAGAACTGGCGACTCTGCTGGGGACAATAACTAAAAGTGAGGTGTACCTTAGGGCTAGGTCATAACTGTGTTTTCACTTGTATTGATTTGCTTGCTTTACTATTGTGGGTTGCATCGGAGATACATAGATCCTAACCCGGATCTGGGGATACCCTGTTTAGGTAGCATAAGCTGTGAGGGACCTGTCCGGTGTAGACCGACACAGGTGAAGCAGTGGCTACGTTGGTGTGGCACCTTAGTCTGTACCGATATCCCTTGTGTCGCAACGAGGAGAATATGGGTCTTCTAAGGAGTCATTAAGCACCAACAACCTTAGAACCTTAATTGACACAACTTGGCCTTTAGAACAGTAGCAGTATGCTACGCCCATTGAGGCTAAACTCTCGTGATGGTTCTGGCCGCAAGAAAAGATCGCGATGCTGGAGTTATGACCGATTGAGGGTAGTCAATGATATTGGGATCCTCTAAGAACCCGGTTACTTTGATAGGACAGGTATGAACCAACAAACTGAAAGAGGGTAATACCTAGACCCCATGCTGGCCAAAAATCTAAGGGCTCTTTTGTGTGACTTGTGTGCCTTCGTACTTGCCTAATTGCATGCTTGTTATCTGACACATGACCTACTTGCAGGGTTTGTTTATAGTCCTTAATTGGGACTCATAACAGGGTTACTAAATTCTTGCAGGTTTTGTTTTTAGTCCTTAATTAGGACTCATGACAGGGTTTACTAGATCTCTTGCAGGTTTTGTTTATAGCCCTTAATTGGGACTCATAACAAAGTATACTGAATTTCTTGCAGGGTCTGTTTATAGTCCTTAATTGGGACTCATAACAGGGTTCTTCAGCTTTTCATTGTACCCTGTCAGCTTGCTGACCTGGGAATTCGCTTTGTCGAGAGTGGCCTGTGAGCATATCCCCGTGTCATTTAGGATCAAGGCAGTCTCGAGAACCCTCATCACGATGACCACATCCTCAGACAGATTCTTTCGTCGGGTCTTCTTGTTCGCGGACAAAATGGATTCCCTCTTTGCTTCATGAAGAACTAGGGGTTATCCCCTCAAAAAATACTATGGTTGATACGATAGAGGGGCAACACGAAGGACTCTCCAACATTTTTTTCCTTTATTCGAAAAGACCCCACGCTTGGGACCTTCCTCGCGCTTCCTCTTCACGGGCTGCTCAGAAGGAGAGAGTTGGTCACCTCGAGGGAAAAAGGAACCGCCAACATGAGCGTCAAATTTTGCCTGTTCTTAGATCTCAACAGCACGTCCTTTGGGAAACTTTTTGACACCCTTGTCCCTCAGCTTGAGCAGACGTTCCTCGAAAGTCAACATCCGACCTGCAATCTAAAAGAGAAATAATTTAGTATACAAAACAAACAGATAGATATCAACAATGGGTACGCCCCCTACCTAGGAGTCTAAAAAACTATTCATCAGAAGAACATTTGAAGAGCGATTTCATATTTATCAACCGGGAAACATAGACATACTCTCCTTTATCATTAAAAATGAAGTTGTTATCTCATTCCACACATTTGGCGGGGGAGAAGCTCTTAACATAGGCCGCTAGTTTATCATAAGCAAGCATATCCTAGACATCTAGCTCCTCGGGCTTTACTGCATAATATTCTGACTTCTTCTCAAAATGCTTCCACTGCCATTCGAGGGGAAATTTCGCCCTTAGCTTCGTCACTTCCCGACCATCCTCAATTTTGACTGAACGATCATATAAAAAATCCACGACCGGTTGAGAAATGGGCTTTACGATAAAGTACCTTTCCTTGAAATAACGGACAGATTCCAGGTACGGTTGGAATAATTTTCCAAATTATTTGAACAACACCCAAGCGTGAAGGTTGTCTACAGTCTACCGCTGGAGATGGAAGATACGGAAAAATAGGGTTAAGGTGGCACCAATATTAAGGTATTGGCAGACGATCTCAAATTTCTGCATAAATGCGAGCGCATTCAGATGGAGTTGAGAGGGTGTCAGATCCAACTACTTGAAAACCCCCACCTGAAAATCAGTAAAGGACATGCGCATCCCCACTTCTTTAAAGGAAAACTCATACATGGGAAATCGTTTTCCCAGGAAGGCCGAGCAAATCCTTCAGCTCTTGTGCGAAATAAGGAGCGACCAGGAGGCGGGGACATCATCTTCCTTTTCCTCGACGACATTGAACGAGTCAGAGGCATCATGAACAAACCGAGACATCAGGTTCCGGGGTTCGGTCGCGACCCAATCTTGGGGGTTTACCGTGCCTACATTTTCCTCTCTGTTAGACTCGGACAAAACAACTTCTTTGACTGGTTGAGCCATCTTACCTGAAAAACAGGGGAAAACATTGAATTCGACATCATCAAATTCACCCTTCTATCGCAAATCAAGTGAAAGGGCGAGGATTGCCTCGAGGGTAGGTCCTTGACTCAATCCCTTAATGGCAACGCAAAAGGAAGCGTCACCCTTATAAGTATAAAATCGCACAGAGGCATTTCCCCGACAAGGCGACTTACTCGATCCCCCCAGTTCACAGGAAGAAGGACCCCGACATGCACCCAGATGAAGTTCATCTGAAGTTCATGAATCTTCATCCTAAATTCATGAAGTTCATCTGAAGTTCATCTGAAGTTCATGAATCTTCATCCAAAATTCATGAACTTCATCGGAAAATTCATCCGTTCGCAGGAAGATTCGTCGGATACCTCATGTCTACCAGAAATTTCATACATTCAAATCTAAAACCCTAAGATAAATTAACATGATTAAGAGAATCACTTACTTGAAAAGGATGGGGAAATTTTTACGGTGTCTGCAGCGTTGGCGAAGAAGCTAGCGAATGAAGAAGAGGCGACGGGAGAGCAAAGTCGAAAATGACTAAGTAAATTTTTTCACTCCCTTTTTATAAGTGTTCCCCACCACACGAGATGACGTGTGGGGGGTCATCATTACTTAGGCTCTTGAACTGCCCTAGGCAATGATGGCGCTTTAAATAGCCGCCACGTGACACACGAAGTGATATATCGTTTTGACCTCCCGAAATTTTACGCGCAAAGCCACGCATTGACGTTATTCCAAGTCTTCATTGGGAAGCACATGCTCGATATCATTGTGGTGCCTTTCTTACGGGCACAAAGAAAATATGAACCCAGAGAAATCCCCACATTTTTCCCGCGGATGCGAATTCTAAGCGGGCACTCGTGTCGAGACGGTCAGCTTGCAAATCTACCGAGGAAGGTCCTTCAAGACAAATCGACCATACCGCTCGCACGTCTTTGCCGACGGCCAGGACACCGCGATCATGGAAAGCCAACGAGGAGATCAATAGTCTGACGACCACATAATCCCTAACTGAAATATGATGATTATTAACGTTTGGTTTTCGACTGAGCGTCGAGGACGGCTCTGACGTAACGTAACAACTCTTTTTGTTAAGTAACTCTTCCCCGACAATTAAACTATTAAGCAACTTTTCTCTAACGATTAAGCTGATTTTAAGTCATCACTCTTTTATTTAAGAGCAATGACTTTGGAGCTCATGTTCTGGACTGGGCCAGCACTTGGTCCTCCGTTGAGCAGGCTCAATCCAGCAACCTTGCTACGGCCCAATAGCATCCATCCTAAATCAATAGCTGTTGAAAATTTCCCCACATGTCCACTAGGAAAACATGACCAACAGTTATCCATAACCACCACCATCTTGTCCACCAAGAATAACGGATCCAATTTTCCTATTATTTCGGAGCAGTTGACCAGAGAGGAGGCCACGTGCTGGACTTCATTACTCACGTAACCCTGACACTCTTTGTCATTGGGCCTAACCATCTGGCCCAATACGTGGATCTTGGTCCAACGCTGAGGACTATAAATACCCTCTCATATAAGAGGACCAGATATTCATTCATTCACTCTCACTTCTAGTACTTGCACTCTGAATGTCTCTATTCTTACTTTGACATCAGAGTACATTGCAGATACACCTCCACTCACTTCAAACCGCCGTTCAACTCAAAATTGTGGGTCATCGATGATCCCTTCTAATCAAATACGATCAACTACAACATTTGACAATGAAAACATGTCCTCGTCAACTAGAGAATATGATATTTTATAACAAGTTACAGCACACCATAATGAACATAAATAGTAAAAAGACTTTACTTGTCTATTCAAAAATAAAAACTAAAATTACCAACTTCACTACTACTAGTAGTACTATTTTTAAACAAGAGAAACGAAAAAACTAAAGTTAATCCAACTTCACTATTACGACTAATACTACTATTTTTAAGCCATATTAAATTGAAATGCTATTAGGAATCCCCATGCCAGTTAATCCACCTTCACTACTAGGTTTAAGCAAAGTATATGCCATCTTCACTGGACCATATCTGTTTCTAAGTTTCTCATCATTGTTCATCATCTCAATCCTTTTCTCTATTTCACTAAGTTTACTTCCAAACTTTTCAAAAGCCTTCAATGCCATTACATCACAAGTCCAATGTGGAGTGTCTCTCTCTCCAAGGTAGACCTCATCACTAGCATGTCTTGACAATATTTCCACAAGTGAAAGTCCAAGAACAGCTTGAAATTGTGAAGTTATTGTTTTCAGAAATGCCTTGTCAGGATTTTCCTCAAGTTCATTGTACTCTTGAGTTCCTTTTTCAGGCATGAGTCGTCGGCTCATTGAAGGACGGCTTGGCGGAAAGCCTCCGTATGGATATTGTCCAAAGTTGACAGCAGCATGGAGAGCTGAGGCAATCCATATGATGATAGTGCAGGCTTCAATCAGTTCTTCAAGTGTGTGCATCTTTGGCCACCATGGCTCGTCTTTCTTGTCACCGTGGCCCTTTTCGATTATTTCCTTCCACCAAGATTGGAGCTCCGAGTCTTCCTTGATCGAGTCATTATCGTTGTAGTAAATGGTGCAGTAGTCCGTAACCCATGTCTTGATGGCAAACCAAATCTCAAGTCCATCAACCGCGTAAGGGTAGTCCTCGATTAATAATCGAAGACCATATGGAGAACTCGAGTCCTTAACCGCCATTCCTCTAAAAAATGCAAAGATGAAGTAATTGATCAATAAAATGAAATAAAAACATAAAGCTATTTGCAATGATAATGGTTTTACTACCTCTTGAGAAGATCTTCGGGAAGTGCTTGCTCGGGGAAAGACCAATCCTTATAGAGAGAGGATGAAAACTCCATAGAATACTTCGATGGAAAAACGGTTGACTCAAGAGCACCACCTCCATTGATGAGAATCTGTCTTGCAAGTCCGTTTATATTCATGGTGTCACGAAAGTGAGGATGCAACAGCTTATGAATCGGGTGAAGCACGCTAAGCTGCCTATTTGAAGCTATGATAAACGGCTCAACGACAGCATGAGTATGCAACCTGTCATACATGTAAGATATAAAAAGTTAATTGCAATGAGATATGAAACCAAGACTAAGTTCGATTAGAATTAAGCGCCATAAACTCATACCAGTGGCTGATAAGTTGATGATAGCCGGAGTCAACTACTCCGACATAAGCTTTGGCCAATTGCCAAATGGATTTTTCAACGCCTTGCTCTGCAGGCAAGTAAACTTTACTGATGGCACCATATTGATCTCCCTCTGAATGCGGCAAACTCAACTCAATGGCTAGTGGCTTTAAAGTTCCATCCTTTTGCAAGAACAAAATAGTCCTACTGGCATATGTCTTTGTAGAGGTGGAGTTTATCCTTCTTAAGTACGGCATGAGGGAATCATGGTGATCTAATATGAACAATTTTCTTTCTTTAATTGCCTATTCAATTAAAAACAAATAAATATCATACATTCTAACATTGAGTAAATTTTGTTGCGAAAACACAATATATTATTAGCTTGAATTTTACCTCATCCACAGTGAGCCCATCAAGATTAATTTCAATGTGTTCTTTGGTTATTTTACTAGATTGATCACCGTAGAATCGACGATCTAGCTTGCTTTGTGGTGGAAACTCCTGCAGTTATTTATCATTAAGATATGATATTGTTTCAAAAATGTTTTAGAAAGTTTAATTCAAAAATTAAAAGAGAAAACACAAACTTACTTGGAGACTGCAGATCATGACAGGGTTTATACCAGCCAGCATCTCCCTAGCAAATTCTTCATCTGTTCTCCATGCAGATTTATCCACCGCAATCACTTGAGGCATGGGAAATTTGAGGAACTTTTCGCCATCAGTTCGGAAAATTTCCTTAAGCATCTCTCCATGGATGTTATCCCTAACATCCTTAAGTAAACCCTCTGGCACATCAATCCCACTTTCATAGAGTTTGAGTACATCTTCAAAACTGTCAAACTCATTCGGCGTGCTATCAAATAGAGATTCCAGTTCAGGTTTCAGAACTTGAACTATAGATTTCAATGCATAAGCAAGAAAATCAGACATCTTTAAATGACCGAATCTTTCGTCCCTCGGAACATAGATCTTTAAGCTCAACTCAAGATCCAGCCTACTCTCATAATTAGGATCTGATTTTGCAGGTTTTCTACCGGTTCTTCCCCTACGAGGATAGGGGTATTCGATAGACCCTCCGAGAATTGGACGAGCATGTTCTGGACGTTTATCAGAATTTCCCAAATCATTGTACAATGCATAATCATAAGCCCTGTCCCACTTTTCAGGCTCTTTCTTCCCATCTCCTCTTAAAGACTCTAGTTCTTCTTCCCTGTACTTGAGCAGTGGCATTGGTGTTTCACTTGGAAGATATACCTTGTTGGAGAAGAAAATGCGGTCTTTTTGATAGTTTTTAGCAGGGTATATCCAAGAGTTGCAGACAAAGTGGATATCATCATCATGATCAGGAACATGTTTAAGTGTCATGGTTTTGAGGTAGAACTCACTGTGATGATTGTTCCTTATTAAAAATGCTCCTGGTGTTCCTATGTCTTCATCATCCCAATCAAATGTAACTTTGAATGCGGATTCACCGGTTGATAGAGATTCATGTGAGGATGTGGTAATCCAATCTAAACTAGCAGGTTTTCCAAGTTTTCCCTTCAATCCATTCTCTAGAATATCATTCAAAAACGAAAAGAAAAATATATAAAACAGTATAAGTAGTTTCTTTTTTCATCAAGAAAAGTATAGAGAAAGAAAGGAAGAACATACTAACCTGGACCAGTGTTAACAGCACTAATGAGTTGAAGAGAAACTCCTTTACCGACAAACTCATGAAGACCATCAAGAAATGAGGCTGTGAAGTCGTTGAAGTCCAAAACACTTTTCTTCATCAACACAACCGTGCCTTCAACATGGCGGCGAGTGTTATGAATCATTTTCAGCAACAAAAAAAAATGCAAAAACGGTAATTAACCTTGGCACAAAGGAAAGAGACAGAGAGTATAAGTAAGAAAGAAGCAAAGGTTTTGAATGTTTGTTTAATAAAAAGCTGTTAAATGTCAAGTGTTTGTGAATTGTGATGTGTGAAACAATTGTGTTTACTTTGCCTTTTATAGACAGAAAGAATATCAATACATATCCGAAGCTAATATTTAAGAACAACCGAATACAATAAATTCTGTATCTATAACTTACTTATTCTTATTTTTATAAATAAATTTGGCTAGAAAAATGGGTTCATATCATTAATTGTAGAGGGTATCCAATTCATGGTGTCAAAGAATTATATATAAATAAAAGTTTGTATTTTACAATTTTAAAAATAAGTTTTTTTTATTCGTAAATCAGAATTATGTATATAATAGTAAGTTATTTCGTAAGTCTTAATTGGTGTTTAGGGGAGCATGTTGTACATATTACAGAGTGAACACGGCATCATTGAGCACTGCTTTGTTCAACAGTGATCTGAGCCGTGGTGCATGTTATTATGAGATAAACTGTGCAATCGATAGAGAATGGTGTCATTTGGGAAGTTCAAAATTTGATGGTATTTTGGACTTTTTGGTTATGTAAAATTCTGCATTTCACACATGATCTGTTGTTCTGATTCATGAAGTGTAGTAAGGTTACGAAACCCCGTGCACGAAACTCGGTCGGTGGGAAGAGATTGATAGTTTTGCCTTCATTTTGGAACTTGGTCTATTTCACATGGTCATACGTTGATTTGTGATAAGATACTAACATCTTCATGATACTGTTTCAATGCTCCTATTTCACATGCTCATTTCATTTGTGTTCTCTAATGTTTCAATACCTAGTACTTTTTGTTTCTATGATTAATAATACCTAGTACTTTAATATTAATTTCGCCCATATTAAGCAAGGACTAGTAGCTTATTAAACTATTAACGATAAAAATATTATTTTACCTGTGTATCTAATTAAATCAGTCATAACAGCATGTGTCAAATGAAATTTTAAATTATCTCTCTAATTATAATATCAAGACGAGGACAACAGTTGTTTTGAGAAGCTCTAAAATTTTCAAAGCCTACAAATACAAATCCTTGGACATTAAAGTTTTCGGAATCCAACACCATGTGCAGCCTGAAAAGATGTTCACACTGCCCATTCTCAGTCCGAAGGTTCTTGCAACAGACAGCACAAGACATAGTTATAGAAAGCAGTAAAGTAATTCTAAACTATTCCAAAAAGACAAGATGAAAACAGAATATCAAATATTTCGTTTCAAAAGTAGATTCTGATTCGCCATACATCCTTATCTTTGAGGTAGCAAGACAAACTTACTTGGTACGATTCAGAAAGGGTTAAGTTCTACACTTACCATAATATAATACTTGGGGTAGAAGATAGGAAAGAAGCACAACTCAACAATATTCCTGGTATCCACTGTTTTTGTTAAACACTACTATTCTTGGTACTAAATATGTGAATGCTCTGAAACTGTAAAGTGTGAACTGTGATCTAAATCAAATGATTATGTACTAAACATGCAGTTTCAATTTCAGTTTTAAAAATAATACCTTGTCTTCTTGTGTGTGTGTATATATATATTATGGTAGCTGAACACAAACTTATAAACAATTACAAGTCACACAAATTTTGAACACATCTCACCACAATAGTAGTTGAACTATATATATACACTTATTCCAGTTTCAAGTCTCCAATGTAGAAGAGCTAACAGAATAGAAGATTTAAACCAGACAATTGCCTGACCCAACATCTTGAATTCTTGATTATTTATTATCCATTTACCTATCACCGAGGGTTGAACTTGAATTTAACCTCTTCCAAAAACTAGGAATGACCTACCTGCCTACCCCATTGGAGGTCCGAAGAAAATTCAGCAAGAGCAGCTCGAGGATCGCCATTTGAAACAGACCAGTAGTATTGAGCAGTTTCACTATCAACTTGCATGCTTCTCTTCAAGGAGTCAAGCACCTTTTTGTTGCTTTCTTCTGAAGATATTCTGTTTGATACATAGCTACTCTTTATGTCTGGTACATCATCAGGGTACAACACTGCAACTTCTCGTTTAGCATTAACATCTAGCTCAATAAAACAAGTTCTTTTGATAAGAATATCAGGATTACTAATAGGAATTAATAGCCTTTCCCTTGAGTATATGCCGTGATCGCTCATCATATTGTTCAATCGTTTTATATCCATCACCTGTCATAGTATAAATAAATTATCATCAGAAAGTCAATACAGTTTATCAAATTCTTCCATGTGTTATTAAACAGGAAAAACCATGAACAAAATAAGAAAAGGATGGATTGATGTGAAGTTTCTAAAGCAAGTAGATGTTCTGCAGTTAATAAATTCTAAAAGATATCCCCAAGGCTTTGTTTGAATTGATGGAATCGGATGGAGCGGAGTGGAATGGTATGGAATGAAATAATATGCCAATGTTTGGATCATTTAAAATCGGATGGAGCGGAGCGGAGCAGAAAGGAATGGTATGGATTCCATTCCATTCCGTCACTTACCACCATATTTCTTCCCCTCCTATGAATAACTTACTTTTTTTCATCCTAAAATTTCCAAACAATAGAATGGCATCTTCATTCCGCTCCGCTCCATTCCCCTTCATTCATTTCATAATATCCCAACATAGCCTGAGGGTATGTCTGAATTGATTGAATTGAATGAAATGGGATAGAACGGTATAAATTTATGTTCCATTGTTTGGATTAATTAAAAATAGATGGAATGGAGCTGAACCAGATGGAATATATTCTATCACTTTTTGAACCCTCTGATTTGGACAGAATGACAAAATTGCTATATTCCGTCATGAAATACCCAAACAATGGAATGAAATATTTATTTGCATTCCACTCTATTCTGCTCCATTTATTTGGATTGATGAAAACCATTGTTTGGATTATTTAAAATTGGATGGAGCGGAGCAGAGCAGAGTGGAGTGGTAATGATGTCATTCCATTCCGAATTTCTACCCCTCCAATTTGGGCGGAAGGAAGAACTTGCCTTGTTCCGTCTTATAATTTCTAAGATGGAACGGAATTTGCATAGCTCCACTCCATTCCGGTCCATTCAAATCTGCTCGACTCCATTCAGCTCCGTTCATTTTATAATATCCAAACATAATCTAAGACTAAAATATGAACTTGATCACAGTGATCAATATAGGATGAATCAATTTGATACTAAAATGGACAACTGAGAGTCATAATTGCATTTCAATTGATAATAAACCCTAACGAGTAGCAGACAGACCTGAACGGAGTACTTGACGGCGAGACTAGCGACACTGTCCCCTCGCATAATTCGATGCGAGATTGCGAATTTGGCAAGTGAATTATCTCTCCAGAAGCTTCTAGAGAGCGGGTTTCCGACTACGTCCTTCAATTTCCACGGTGCTAAGAAAGCTCTTGTTACAATATCTCTTTGTGAGGCTACTGAGTTCCAGACTCGGCAGACGCAACTGGAACGGGCGAGATCGGGGATCGGAAGATTCTCGAAGATGATTTGGAGGGTGTCGGTGGAGGATAGTGCGGAGAAATGAGAATTCATCGGTGAGATTACGGTTGAAGAAGGTGAGCTATTGGCGGATGAAGGAGAAGCGAAATTAGAACTCATGAGTTGACGGAGAATGTCGCCGTCATCTTCGTCGCAACAACAACCCATTCAGATGAAGTAGTTTCTTACACCTTCGGACCAAATTCATCCACGAATCTTATACCAGTGGATATAGATATTTTGTTTCATTATTATTATCACACTTATTCATTATTTTTATTTTATATAAATCTTAGCTCGACAATTAAATGTGGATATAGTTATGGATAGTTCACTTATCAAGTTAAAATAAACACCTCCCGTAAAAAATAAACTTTAAAATGAACACCTCTAGCTACATTACAATCAAAATTGTAATCTATCTAACTTGACTTATTTGAGAATTTTGACTATATATGACATTGAAGAAAATGAAGAAATACTTTTGTAGAGAATTATGAGAATATTTTATATGGTCTTCGACTGACGAGACTATTGGTATTTTTGGTTATGTTAAATAGTGCATGAAAGTTCTTCTGTTGCAGAATATATGGAACTGAAAGGAATATGAAGATTTGAATTTAAATCATTTCGACACATCATGACGTTGTTTTTACGCTTCAAATTGAAGAAGGATTTGAATTTAAATAGTTTGATCTTATTTGGAAGGACGCGTGGAAGTCTGATGATTCGAAGGAGCATGCAAGTCTCAAACATGACACTTTTGTAGAGAAAGACCGTTAGGGTCGAATTAGTATAAATATGGAGCTTTGTATTAGGATTCAGTGTATTCACTTTATACAAATTACTCATACAAACTCGAAGTACCATTGTTAGAGAAAAGAGTCATTGCGAATGGACGTATATGTTTACAGTGATTTCTAGTAAACAATCGCTAGTCTTCCAATTTATTGATTATTATTGGTTACTTGCAAGATCGACTAGATTGATCCTAGAACACATGTGTCATAACTCATTTCTATGATCATACCCATTATCTTGATAAACTTATATTGTATGATAAGTTCGAATGTGAGATTCTTAAGAAAGATCTCTAAAGTTGTCTACAAGAATAAACTAACTGAATGTAGAAAGGGAAGGCTTCGAATTAGACTTAGGATTTAATGCTTGAATGTAAAGATAAGGAGTTTCTGAGAAAATAACAGTTTCTGGGAATATGAAGTGTTTAAATAAAGGATAATGTAAAAGTGAAGTTTCTAACGAAATAACTATGTTTAAAGGCAAGTAAAACAAGGAAATGCAAGGAAATCGAAGGATTTAAGGGCAGAAATACTGTAATAGCGAACTAAATACAACAAGACTTGTATTGAAATTGTAAAGAGTGATGATGTTCAATACGTACATTGTATCTTCTGACTCGTTTCCCTTAATTCACAATAGTTTGAGTGTTTTTGAGATCTTTTAGTACATGAAAATGAACATTTCAAATCTAACATAAGAACACCTATTTATAGTGTCTTGACCCTAACGGTCCTATTCTAAAATCACGCCACGTTCGAAGCATGCAGGCTTCCTATGTTTACTGACTTCCACGCGTCTTCTAAGAATGGCGCTCCTATTTGAAATTTGAAATCTGTACCAATCGAAGCATCTTGTTTCTTTGTCGCTTTCGAAATAACCCAATTTCCTGGACCGTTTCCAAATCTGGCACCCTTGCATAAAGGAACTCTTTTATATTTTGAACACTAAAAAATCCAAATCGAAATCCATCATCTATCACTGGAAATTGAATAATCCTTCAGTACAATGACTCCATATTTCCCACCAATATCTAATATTGATATAATCTCCTTAGGTACTTATTCGAAATATTATTTTGATAGTGGTTTCTTCTTTATTCGAAATAGTCAGCTAACAAATTGCCCCTCAAGAACATGTATTTCGATAGATATAAAGAAATACTTGTTTTTGACTCATCCAGGCTATTTTGAGAGTATCAAAAACTCATGATGACTATACTGCACACGATGGCAGAGTAAGTGTCCAACTTTCTGTAAAACGTCCAATCACCAAACCAAAACGTGCAATCACAGCAGTTATAGCTAATAATTAGCAGCAAAAACATCACTTCCCTAGGAAGCTCAAAAAATCCACCTTTTCTCTTTCCAATGAGGGAGTTACACGTAATCCACCTTTTTCCAAAGGTCAAAAACTATTAAACTGTTGAGGAAGGCTATAAAATACTTCATCTTCTTCATTTCAACTTTTCTAAACTTGCTCATTCTTCAAACAACTAGATTTCTTGTTTTCAAATATCAAAAAAAAAAATTATTTTCACAATGTCTTCAGCGCTACCTTCCTCGTCCAAGAAGTCGGGAAAGTCCAAGCAAACTTCTTCCTCCATTCCTACACCAGCAAGCAAGATTATCAACCTTGATAATCAGGAGTTCATTTCAACCCCTAAACTCACTCAAGAACAGAAAGCTATCTACGCTTCTCAGGTAATCATTCCTACTACTGTTCTTGATAAAACCCTAGGAGTTATGGGTCATCTAATCTCAACGGAACGTTTAGAAAAAACGAAGGGACTTTTTCCCGCGTATTCAAAAACCAAACCCATTGTTAACAAATCCCTTTCTCCAAAACTTAAGGAAGACGATCGGTTGTTAAACTGTCCAAAACCTTAAAAGAGAAAACACATGACACAGAAACGTCACAACCTACGAGGGACGCTTTTTGCATGGACTATGTTACTGGGAATTCCAAACCCTTTCGCTCATGTCCCTCATCAGATCAATTATATCAAGACTGGCTTTCGAAAGTTGAACATAAGAAATCCCAGGAATGGGAAAGTATAGGCATTCTAAACCTGATTCGAATGTCAAAATTAGGTTTCAGTTACAACCAACCTTTTTTGCTAGCCTCTTTATACTTTTGGGATAACACCTATAATACTTTCCATCTCCCTTGTGGAATGCTGACACCTACATTCTTTGACATTGCTGCCATCACTGGACTTTCCCCTATTGGGGAGACTTTCGGTCCAAATGAAGATGCGGATAACCTTATTGACTTCGATGTCAAGAATGCCAGTTTTTCAAAATACATCAATCTCTATCACTCTGCTGAGGAAGAGGTTTCTGATGTTGAACATATAGCTTTTCTGGCGTTATGGTTATCAAAATATGTCTTCTGCAGCAAGTTTCTACAAGTTGCTAGCAGGTTCATCACCCTTGCAAATCAACTTCATCATGGTCGAAGGGTATGCATCAATGAGTTACTGCTAACAAGCTTATATGAAAGCATAGGTGCTGTAGTTTCGAAACTGAAAACTTACGAAGCTGGCACTAATATGCTTCTTGCTGGCCCCTTTTGGCTGTTGCAGCTTTGGTTAAATGCAACTTTCGAACCATCCCTATCAACCTTTGGGGTTATTAACAAAGAACATCCTGACGTTGTAAATCGAAGCATTGAAGGCACTAGGCTGTTAAAACTAACCCCAAACGATGAAAGAGAAAATTTCAAAACATGCTTTGTTAACTATACAATGATTTTCTCCAAAAGACATAGGTTCGACCCTTCAATGGCCCCTTTTGCCAATCGAAATTGTGATCCAATCTGGTTTACCATGCCCCTTGAACAAGCCATTGAAGAAGAGATAATTAGGGACATTTGGTGTGCCTTTTTAAACCCTAGGCTTATTATTTCTAGGATCACGCTTGTGAAGAGCCAAGTGTGTATCCTTGCTTATCAACCTAATTTTGTGGCTCGTCAATTCAGATTATGCCAGATTCTACCTGAGCCTCTCTTCAACAAGAAAAGGGAGATATGCTTAGCAGGGGTGCCTTACTCCTTCAAGGAAATCGAAACTCGACAAAAGAAATATGCTGGCTTTGCTGACTTTTCATTAGTCTTTTTTACTCCTTCCTTTTACATGACGAAAGATTTTTATACTTGGTGGACGGCTTATTATTCGAAGAATATGTTCAGCACCATCCAAATTCAAAAACAACTGACGACAACTTTTTCCTTTGTGCAGGAACATGTCAAAAAAGGTAGATTTACTCATGTCAAGGAAATTCGAGCCTTTCAAAAATATTTCGAAATTGTCTATAATCCTATGGAGATACATCGAACTGTATGCGAAGCAGCAAGAACTTTGAAAGAAAAATTTGAAAAACAACTTTCAAAAATTCGATTTCCTCCTTATGTAAAACCTGAAGATAAGTATTGGTGAGCTTTTAAACATCAAACACCAAAATTTCCAAACCTACCTACTTCAGAGCTGGCTTTAGCCTTTTTTCCTCCGTATCCCTGGTGGTTCGTTTGTGGGAACATTTTTCATTTCTGTGAAAATGATGCCAAAAAACCTGCCCAAAGGGTAACATGGGCTAAACGTGATTTAGACAATTTCAGGGGGCACCTTTGCTATGACTTGTCAGCCATGTCTATCACGTCTCAAAACGGCGAAGGTGCGGAACTGAAGAAATTCTAAGCTCCCTTATTCTTTCTAAACTTTGTTTTAAACTTGACCATTTCATATTCCTTTCAGCTGTTGATCTAAAATCTTTGAAAAAGGATAAAGTTGTACCTAAGGCAGGTTCAACTTCTTCTTTGAAAGTGCCAATAACCACTACTGAGAATCCTCCTTCTGACCAAGAAGATGACTCCTCAAAAAAGAAAAAGGTAATACTTCGCTCACTCTTTTCTTATTGTCGAAATTACTTCTTAAATTGACTAATTATTCTCTTCATTTCTCCAGGCGAGTGGATTACCTCCCAAGTCTCCTAAGAAACGAAAACACGATAGTGCCTATTCTGAAAATGAATCAGAAAAAGATGAAGACATTTCCCCTCTCAAACGAAAAAAGAAAAAGAAAATCAACAAATCTGGCGAAGGTTCCCAACTTGCCAATCCTTCAAAAAGCAAAGTGAATGTGACTGCTCCCAAGGTGAAATCCAAAGGATCTTAGAAGTCTCAGTCTTGGAAGAATGTAATTTCAGAACGCATTGGTAGCAATGCAACTTCTGATGAACAAAAGGTAAATCTTACTCAATGCCTTTTTAAATTGACTATGCAATCTTCTTTATGCTAACCCTTTGTTTCTATGCAGAGCGCTCCTTTTGTTCTTTCTGATCCTCTGGCCATTCAAGGCCAAGCTTCCAAACTTGCAGCTTCTCCTCAACCAGAAGGTTTCAACGAAGTTGTTTTAAATAAAGGTTCGTCCACTGCTGCTACTCCTGCAGGGACCGTCGAAGTCTTGGATCAACAAGCAACCTCGCCTCCATTGGTCGAAGCTTTAGACCAACAAGCAACTTCGCCTCCCTTGACAGAGGGCCATGTAGCTGGCGAACCAAACACAGTGCTCGAAACTCTCATCAATGACAATCCTATTGACTCTTCTCCCAGAAGGGTACATTTTGCTGACCAATCTAAAGAGGAAAGCGACACACATACTATGAGTCGTTACTTCGCAGATGGTGACGAAGATGAGGTGGTGCAAGAGGAGGTGGAAGTTCTCGTACCTATTGGGACTATTTTCACTAAAAACCCAGATCCTCCAATCTTGACTGGGGAACAGAAGGAAGAGCTAAAACGGAGTAGTCCCCTGAAATATATCAAGCTAATGCTAGCTCAATGGGATTCTTCATCTAGCAAAAATAAATCTGAAGATTCTAGCCAAACAAAGGACAATGCCCCTCTTACTTCTCTTGATCAACTTCTTCAACAAGTCAACAAAACTATACTTGAGGCTGACATTTTTACCATTCTAAAAGCAGATACTGCAGCCTATTTTTCGATGAAGAAGTTGCTTTCTCATATAGATCTCAGCATCTGTCCACTTGAAGTAAGTGAAACCATATATGATCTGCAAATCTTGCTCAATGAGGTTAGCAATGAATATATTAGGGTTAATGATGTTGAGGCTAAGATTCGAAGCAAACAAGAAGCTTTGTCTAAAGCTTATGATCAAAATGTAAAGCTTTCTGAAGAAGCAGAGAAGTTGGAGCGCGCTAAAATCCAGGCCCAAGACAAGCATGATGTTTTGGCTCGATCAATCCTGTTTTGGGAATCTCAGATTGAAGAACTCAAGAAGAAGATTGAGGGTTCTCGAAATGAGCAGGCAGCCTTGAAGCCTGTTGATGACCAAGAGCTTGAAAATCTTGTCACACAAAGTCTTCAACAGATGGAGGTGGCTGAAGGAATAAGTGAATAAATCAAAGGGCTCGAAAACGTCAGAAATACTACCCAATGCAAAATCAACTTATGCAAGAGCAAGTTTTCTAAGTTGAAACGAAATGCCCCTTTCTGATTGTTGAATGTATTTTGTTAATGCTTTTTATTGTTAATGATTGAACACAACCATTATGGCACTTATATAATACCATTTTGGATTCATGTTTATATTTATTTTTTATTATCCTGCAGTGATTCTAACCTCTTGCAAGCATGGCTTATACCTTTTTAAGTATTTCCCATTTACCCTCAAGATTCTTCTATCTTCTGCTAATTCTTCTATTTCATAAGCATTATTCAAAAATGTTTTCAAAACACGAAAGGGACCCTCCCAATGAGGTTACCATTTACCCAATAATCTATTCTTTTTATCCATAGGTAATATAACTTTCCATACCAGGTCATTGGTTGAGAACAACTTACTTTTAACCCTTTTGTTGTATGCTCTGGCTACTCTTTCTTTCTGTCTTCTCATAACTTCTAAAGCATGTAGCCTATCTTCATCCATGTCCACTAATTCATCCATCATCATTTCCCAATACTGATCAGTTGGTATTTCATTTTGTCTTTGGATTCTTACTGAATGTAAGTGTATTTCGACTGGCAACACTGCGTCATGTCCAAATGTAAGTCGAAACGGAGTAGTATTCGTTGCTTCTTTAGGAGATGTTCGACAAAGCTTGGTCCAAATTTTTGTGCCAATTTCTTGGCTTTCGTCCTACATGTTTCTTTATCAAACCTATTATGACTTTATTGGCTGCTTCTACTTGTCCATTAGCTTGAGCATAATAAGGAGTGGATGTGAGTAATTTAAATCCCAATTCTTTTGCAAACTCCTGCATTTTTCGCCCTATGAAAACTGAACGTTGATCTGTTGTGATACTTTCTGGTATTCCGAACCTGTAAATTATTTGCCTCTGGACAAGTTCCATAATGGCCTCTTGATCAAGATTCACTAGAGGAATTGCATCGACCCATTTTGTAAAATAATCTATACCCACAAGGATATATTTCTATCCTTTGGATGATGCTGGTCGAATTTCACCAATTAGATCTAATGCCCATCCTCTAAAAGGCCAAAGCTTAACAATTGAATGTAACTCACTTGCAGGAGCATGTTGAATACCTGCATGAACTTGGCATTGCTCGCAACCTTTAGCAAATTATATGCAGTCTTTGAGCATAGTGGGCCAATACATTCCATATCGAAACAACAACCATTTCATTTTATGACCTGCTTGATGTGCCCCACATGCCCCACTGTGCACACTGGATAATGCTAAATATGCTTCATTTTCTCCTAAACACTTGAGTAATATACCTTCTGGGGTTTTCTTAAAAAGTTCATTCCCTATTAGGACATAAGACAATGCCCTATATTTGATCTTTTTCTCTGTACTTACTGAAGGTTCTTTCAGGTAATTTACTATGGGACTTCTCCAATTTGTATCTGCCAAAGTTTCAATATTTAGTACTTCGAATTCTTTCTGATCTGCATAACCCAGTTTCGAATTTTCCAAGTCTAATGGTGATAATTTGGTAGCCATTATTCTGCCTCTTGTTTATATGAGATATTGAAGTTTCTCTCTAGATGTCTTATATCCTGAAGCTATTTGAGCCAAGTCATTTGCCTCCTGATTATCAATTCTGGGAATATGTTTTATATCCACGTATTCAAATTTCTTGAGTAATCTGTTAGAAATAACGAAGTACATGATCAAATTTTCCTTGATACATTTTGTGATCGGTGGATCTGGAACTGACTGTTTAACGCTGGTTCGCGAAATGTCGCAGAAGCAAGAGTCGCCACCGTCTTTTATTTTCTCCAAATGGAAAGGACAAAAGCACAGAAAAATTCCTTAAAGAGATTGCTCTCGGTTCGGGAGGTAGATTATAGAAAGGGAAGGTGCTAGCACCCTTTCTATCCATGGTTATCCATGGGCTCTTAGATACTTGCTCATTTGTGTTTTCAAAAAGTTTGTTTGCTTTTCAACTGTAGGTTTTAAAAAGTTTCTTTGAAAATTTCAGTTCGACTCTTGTATCGGTCCTCAAGAGTGTTTGAAAAATGCTTTCGAAAGCTTTTTGAAAATGTGCTGGTGTGAAAATTATTTTGATTTGTTTTGAAATTAGAGCAAGTATCTAGAGTCGTCTACCTACCCTAAGGAATTCGTCTGTGTAAATGTCTTTTAAAGTAGTGCCATCCCACCATTGAGAGGTAGGTAGCACCACCGTTGGAGGTGTTCGGGTCAATTCGAGGTTCGGGACATGGTGATCACCAGAACAATGGGAAGACACCTTAGAAGCTACCCTCATGCCAGGTTCCCGGATCATGAGGACTTACTAAGACATCCTCTACTCGACGATCACCTTTCGAGGCAAGGCAACAGTGAGGCGTACCCTAGGGGTGGTGTGTGCGATTCGTGTGTCGTTTTCATTTGTATTTGTCTTGTCACGTTTTTGGTGTTCTACGCATTGCTTTTATTTAGACATTCATTCTTGCATGCTTTTGATTAACAGTTAAAAATATTTGCGAGGAAAAGTAAATCTAAAGCTATTACAAATGGCGCGGGTCCACATCGCCAAAATTAACCAGGACCCGATTTGACAGAAAAATAAATAAATTGAAAGTGCGAGAAGTAATTACAAGGCTTCGGGAGAGATACATAATTATTATAATGAAAATAAAATAAATACGCGAACTAATAAGAAATTAAGAACGAGACGAGGGCGTTGGACCCTTTTGCAAAAATTGAATTAACGATGAACTAATTAATCAAAATTTAAAAAGAAAGCAAGAATTTGTTTTTTTTTTGGTATTTTATGTTTTTTAAGATTTAATAGAAAAAAGAAAGAATTAATTAAAATTAACTACTAACCCTAATTCTATTTTATTTTAATTTATTAAGAAAACATTGGAATTAAACCTAAATTAAACCCTAATTTTTGTATACAAATTTAATTATGAAAATAAATAATATTATGGTGGAAAAGAAAAAATTGAAAAGGAATCAAACATTGATTAAACCTAGTTCTATATTTTTTTAGATTTTTGTTATGAAAGAAATTAAAATTAAAACCCTATTTTAAACTAATTAATTTACATGCATTTATTTACAAGAAATATTAAAACAAAAACATTTATTGTATTTTTTTTATCTTTTCTGATTTTTATGCATTTTGTATTTTATGAAAATAATTAATTAATTTAAACAAATAATAATTAAAAGTAAAAGATTTAAATAAATAAAGAAAATAAAAAAAAAAAGAAAAATTTGCAAACCTAGGGGGTGGTAGTCCCCAAAGTGGAGGTATAGATCCAAGAATTCTGGCCCAAAAACCTGGGTCCGTTTGACTTTTTTGAGTAGCATGCTGAAGCGTGGACCAGGATTATGGTGTTCTCCAACTCTCAGCCTTTGATTTGAATCTGTTAGACGCGTGGACGTTGGATAACGAGAGTGTATGGTGAACCACATTGCTGAGCCTGCACATGAACGCAAATTGGGGAAAAACAAATGGAAAGGGTGAAGACCTGGGATCGAACCCAGGTCATTCACTTTACTAACAATTTCATTTGCCACTGAGCCACTACGTATGCGTTTAATATATAATAGTTAATAAACATTATAAAAGAAAAGCAAGTCAGTGGCCCCCAACGCGCGAATTTTTGAATCCACCTATCACCGTTTGCCAACACATCATCTTCTCCACATTCCTGAAACACAAAACATTTAGGCCACGGTTTTACATGCGTTCTGTTAGGCAGCTTATGGGAAAATAACGATTAGCCCTCTAACGCTCATAAATTGAGCGCGAGGGTTCCATTGCCTTCGTCCAAGTGCACTGATTTGAATGGTGGTGGTCTTGAGGGCCAATTTTTCCCCAGTCAAAAACCCCTAATCTGAAGCTCTGTAAACCCTAAAATTCAAACATGGTGAAATCGCGTATAACACATAAAAAGACAATTGAATGCATTGGTTAGCTTCAAAACTTCATAATGAACATGAATCAATGAATAAAAAGTTATGAAGATGCATAAATTTTAAAACACGGTTATGAATTTTTCACAAGGTATTCCAGGTTCTGTATACCAATTCCTTGCGTTTGGATGGATGTTAGTGATTGGAATATGTTCAGTAGACCTTGAGGAAGCTAATGGAAGAAGAATTAGGTCTTGAATCACCCTGGAAGGGTACTTTCAGTTTTGACTTTTTTAGAGAAAATTTCAAGTTGTCAATGGAGTTTCTTGAGTGGCTGCGCGTGTATGTTGATTAGGGTTGTATTCAGGCTTTTGTATTGAGCATATTAGGTCAAGAAAAATCAATCAAATCCATTACATTCATTGATTTGAAGATTTGATTTTCAAGCTTTATTTTCCAAATATTTTCCATGTGCTTTTGTGCAAATCATGATCTAATCAGTCCAATTCTTTCCTTATTTGGCTAGGCACGAATTATTGAGGCTAGAACATGTATAAAAAGATTTGTTAGGTTAAGTTAAATATTTTTCACATATTTAATTGATTTAAGTGAATTAATATAAATAAAAATTCAAATAAATAAATAAAAAATGAGAAAATACTTCCCTTTGGGCCAAGTGGTCGTGCACATGCCATGGATGATGATTTGTGGAAGAAAAATGGGCCCATTAGCAATTTTAGGTCATTTGGATCAATGTTGACTTTTCAAAATATCCAAAAATTTCCCAACTTCTACAAGGCATAACTTGCTCAATTTTTAAGCTTTTCTCATGTTCTTGGACATTTAGGAAAGTTCTTTGAGTCCTCTAACCAATGCCTTTGGTTCCATGTCATTTTGATTTACCAATCTCAAGTTATGGCCTTTGACTTAAAGTCCCTTTTTGTTGACTTTTGAAAATGACCTATAATGTTGAAATTGATAACTTTTTGTGAGAGCATTTCTTGGACTTGAAGTATGAAGATGAGTTGTAGGAAATGTCTTTCTCTTCAAAATGAGCTTTGGATGGAATTTTTCTGATAATCCATGTGAAAGTTATGCCCTGGTCAATTTCAATTGACTTTTTCAGCTGTCCAAATAAGGAAACTTTTGCATCTTGATGATTTTTGAGCCAAACTTTGAGAATCATGATCAAGCATTGATCAAATGATGTTTGTGGCTTCAAAATGATATGTTGATAAAAAATTTGAACTTTTGACTGTCAAATGACCATTTTGCCCCTACAGTTGAGTGTAGTGCAATTAGGGTTTTTGACTGTGCAATTTTGTGCTGAATGTCTTGAAACTTGATATGAGGATACTTGACCATATTTGTAAGCATGTGAGACTTGATTGGACCTTTGAAAACTTCATTTTCTTGATCAGAACACAAACCCTAGTTTTGACTGTATAGGAGGCCTTTGCACTGTGCAACCCTTGGGGAATTTTGTGACTTGGCTTGGCAATTTCTTGAAGAATATGGGAGGGCAAATTTTGGGGTACAACACATTTGTATTTTTTAGTTATTTGTTTGATGACCAGCTCTGAGTCTCCCCTAATTTCGACTCTGGTTGCCCCCAATTCCAACAAAGCTTCAAGTCCAGCAATTAATGCTTCATACTCAGCTTCGTTGTTCGAACAGGGAGGGCCTTCTAACTTGTACTTGAATTTTGTTGGAATTCCTTCAGGAGAAATTATAAGGACTCCAACACCACTCCCATATTTATGTGTTGACCCATCGAAGGATAATTTCCAAGGTTGGATCTCAACATAATCTAACGCGAAGTCCTCACTCACAGAGTGATCCACTATGAAATCTGAAACTACTTGTCCTTTCATAGCTTTCAAAGGCTTGAAGGTCAAATTATACTCAGTGAGCGCTAAGGCCCATTTTCCAATCCTGCTGTGCATGATTGGTTTTGAAAGCATATGTTTAATAACATCAAAGTGAGATGAAACATAAAAATCAACTGGTTTAATATAATATTTAAGTTTTGTACAAGAGAAATACAGACAGAGGCATAGTTTTTCAATGCTACTATACTTAGTCTCTGCTTTATTTAGGACCCTACTAAGATAGTAGATGGCTCTTTCGACGCCATCATCATTTTCTTGGGCCAACATACTACCTATAGTTACATTGGAGGCAGAGATATACAACCTCATTGGTTTATCTTTAGAAGGGGGTGCAAGTATAAGAGGATGCATCAAATAAGCTTTGATTTTCTCGAATGCCTCCTGATGCGGCGCAGTCCATTCAAAATTCCCTTGGTTGAGACGGAGGAGTGGAGAGAAAGCCTGAGTTCGCCCACTCAAATTAGATATGAATCTCCTTTAAAAAGTTAATTTTACCCAATAGAGATTGCAACTCTTTCTTGGTTGAAGGAGGTTTCGTCTCCATAATAGCCTTCGTCTTGTTCAAGTTAATTTCGATCCCCTTCTTGTGGACCACAAAGCCTAGGAAATCCCCACCCTGAACAAAGAAAGCACATTTAAGAGGATTCATTTTTAAGCCATGTTTTCTCATTCTTTCGAATGACTGGCAAAGGTGAGTCAAATGATCCTCATCAGAAACAGATTTGACCACTATGTCATCTATATAAATTTGCATAAATGACTCAATGAAATCATGAAAAATAGTGTTCATTTCCCTCTGATATGTTGCCCCATCATTTTTTAGTCCAAAGGGCATAACTACCCATTCATAAGTGCCTAAGGCGCATGGACATATGAATGCAGTTTTGGGAACATCATCCTCAGCAATAAAAATCTGATTATACCCAGAGTATCCATCTAACATACTCAGGTATTCGAAACCCGCAGCAGAATCAATCAGCATTTCTGCTATAGGCATGGAATATTCATCTTTTGGGGTGGCAGTGTTTAAATCCCTAAAATCTATGCAAATTCGCAAAGAGACATTTTTCTTAATAACAGGTACAATATTAGCAAGCCATTCTACGTACCTTGTGGTCCTGATAAATTTGCATCGAAGGAGCCGTTCCACCTCTGACTTTATTTTTGAGAGGATTTTTGGAGCGAATCGTCTAGGCATCTGCTTGATGGGCTTCTTGCCATCCTTGATTGGAAGCCTATGTTCTACCAGTTCCCTCTTTAAACCAGACATTTCATCGTAGTCCCAGGTGAAGCAATCTCTATTTTGTTTGAGCATTTCAACCACCTTGCCTTTCAGACTGGGACTAAGTTTCGCACTGATGTATTTAACCCTTTTTTCGACACCATCCCCAATATCAACTTCCTCCAAAGGATCTTAGGCCAGCATCTTAGCGCTTGATGACTCTGGATCCTTCTCGAACCCCAAGGGCTCTTGATCATAAATGGCATCTAGTCGTTGATCCACCAATTCAGAAGTTTGACCATCACATGGTGAGGGTGAATGGTTTCCTTCAGGATTTGCTATTTCTTTTTTGTCTATGGCTTCGACAACCATGTTTTGTATTTCGGCTTCGAGATCCGTTCTTCTTTTGTTCTCAGCCAGATAGGCCGAAATCTTTTGGTAGTAATTTGACTCAGTCATAATAACCTTCGCTTGCCCAGCCAGTTGGCCGTATCGTCGAAGTCTCTCCATCTTTCTCAGTCACCTGCCTATCCCACATGATTTCCATATCCCATTGGAATCCATTGGGACGCAGGGTTAGGGAATAATAAGCGTTCTCATTGGGCTCGAAATATTCCTCAGGTGGGTGACATGGCCCTATGTTGGCCATATTTCGATCGAAGTTTCTTTTATCCACATTGTTGATTTCTGCCAAATAGTAACTTTGGTCTGCTTCTATGTTTTCAACAATTCCATCATCTCTCCATAATACCAGCCTTTAATGCATTGAAGAAGGCACTGCGCCAATTCCATGGATCCATTCCCTTCCAAGCAACATATTGTAGTTTGCTTTAGCAGCAATGACCATAAACATTATTGGTCTTGTGAGGGAACCAACTGTCAGGTTAACTTGTATTACTCCCAAAGTCTGGCCAACCTTTCCTTCATAATTCGAAAGCACCATGTTGTGAGGTCTAACATCTGAATCCTGCATTCCTATCCTTTTTAGCATGAATTGAGGCATCAAATTGACAGCAGCTCCACCGTCCACCAGAACCTTGTTCACGCCATATTGTTCCACCTTTGCCCTAATGAATAAGGGTTTTATATGGTTCCTCATTCCTTCGTCTGGTTTTTCGAAGAAATCATTCTGCTCTTCGACCGCTCCATTGTTCATAACATAATAGCATATTGGCCTATGTTTGGCCATTTCGTCCTCATCAGTCTCCTCACCAGTATAAACCTCTGTTTCCTGATTGTACTCACAAGGCAGCACCGAAACTACATTGCAGTTTGCATTGAAGAAGGATTCCCCCTCAGATTGGAAGTCATCAGTCATCAAGTCCTCTTCGTTTGCAGCTTCCTTCTGAGTCTTATTTTCTTTAGTATCTTTCTATGGTGAAAAAAGTTTCCTGGACACTGGGGGCTTGCCCCCAGTCTGGTTCACTGATGTTGGGTTATTGGTACTAGATTCTCCTATTCCCATAGGCTTCGAATCCCTTGCAGCTTTTTGGTTTCTCTGGTGTCTGCGCCATTGAGAGTGAGACATTGGGTTTCTGCCTTTATAATTCTCCAATCTTATTTCTTCCCTCCTGTTTGAATTGAATTTCCTCCTGTAAGCCATCGCAGTTCTGCCTCCTCTATCGAAGCTGTGCCACTTCCCTTTTCCCTTATCAGCATTCACTTGCAACCATATGTCAGTGGGGATTTCTGCAGGTAGTTTAAAGGAAACTCTCTTTGCTCCCCTGGGGTAAGGGCTATCTGGCCTCCTTGGCATACTTCTGCCTGTGCTAACAAAATTAGAAGGCATTCCTCCCTAGTGCCCCTAGCCTGATGCAAACAGAATTCTCTCGAACGCTTCAGCCATCTCCTTATCATATACTGCTGAACATCTGGGACATATTAAGCATTCTGTTCCAATCTTGTGGCAACGAACCAGGAATTCGAGCAGACTTTCATCAGCTTTTGGATAGACTTTGTATAGTTGGTTGTCTTGCCTCCAGTTGATCCCTGTTCGTTCACGCTGGGCCCTTTCGAATTCAGCAGCAATTCTGGGGTTGCAGATGATACTGCACCTTGGGCATAGCAACTTTTCCTGATTTTTCTTATGACAGTGGAAGAGGTATTCACGCAAACCCGTGTCCTTTCTAGGTAAGTTCTCTCTTCTTTGTTCTCTTTCCCTCTCTAAACAGTGTTCCACTTCTTCCATTTTAATGTTAGGCTGTTCGAAGTCCACCATATTCACTCCCAGCATTTGATCATCAGAAATTTTGACTTCTTCAAATTTCATCCTAAGACCTTCAGTGGCCTCAGCTAATTTTTTCCCACTTAATATCTTTGCTTTGAGCACCTTTGGAAGGCCATCAGTAGCCTCTGTTTCATTTTTGATCAATGGGAGGCCATCAGTAGCCTCTCTTTCGCTTTTGATTAAGATGAAGTCCCCATTCTCTTTGAATTCCACTTTCGACTCAACTTTCCCCTCAACAATTTCTACCATATTGATGTCTAGAGGTTCAGCATAGTTAGTCTCCGCCATCAGCAACGGATCCGTATCAACTTTCATTGGATTCTTCCCTTTGTCTGAGAACATCAGCCTGCCATCTTTGATTGCATTCTGTATCAGATCCCTGAAAAGAAAACACTGTGAGGTTTTATGGCCTAAAAAGTTGTGAAATTTACAAAAGCCCCTCTTCTTCCTTTGTTCCAATGGAGGAACCTTAAGGTTAGGAGGAACTATTAACTGGCCATCTTTAACAAGCAGATCAAATATCTCATCACATTTAGTTATGTCGAAAGTATAGATTTTCTTAGGGAATTTATCATTCCTTTCACTTTCGACAGGATCCTTTCCATTGGAAGGAAGCAGAACTTTGCAAGCATAAGGGGGTGCTTCCTTTAGTTCTGCAAGATCTATTTCGAACTGATCGAAATTATAAGGGTCTTGAGAATCATCTATGTTTTCCTCTTCAGCCTCTATGTAGGCTATTCTCTCTTTCTTATGATTCTTATTGGTCCTGGCCTTTTCAGCTTTTAACCTTTCAACCTGACGAACTCTGTCTGCTAGTTGGGCCATATCTCTAAGATACTGTGTATCCAATTTCTTTCTAATGGAATAATCTAGGCCCCCAGCAGCCATTTCGACCAATTCATGTTCAGGGACCATTGTGAAGCATCTAGATTTTAATAAATGGAACCTATTCAAATATTCATCTATTGGTTCCGTGAATTTTCTCTTAATGCTTGCTAATTCTTTGAGACTGATTTTAGACTGACCCATGTAAAATTGTTCATGGAAAAGTCTTTCCAAATAAGGCCATGTGTCCACAGATCCAGGGGGAAAGATGGTGAACCAAGTGAAAGCGTTCTTTGTTAAAGAACTTGGGAAGTATTTTATCCTAAGATTTTCATTATTTGCTATATCTCCTGCTTCGGTTAAATATCTTGCTATATGTTCCACTGTTGATTCACTTGTATCTCCATCAAATTTCGTGAATTTAGGAACTTTCAAGCCCCTGGGTAATTCTGTTTGCAAAATATAATCTATAATAGGAGATGTGTAATTTGGCCTCCTAAATCCTGAATTTAAACCATTTTGGGCCATTATTCTTTCAATCATGGTGGTGAGGTTATTTTCTGCCACCAAATTGTCATTTCTAATTCTATGAACAACTTCGTCTGCATTTTGGTCCCTATTCACCATCATTATAGGTCTAGGTTGTTCATTCTGAACTTCCTGAACTCCCTGGTCTCTTAATCTTACCCCTATATTTATTTCTTCGACCACTTGTACAGGGAGTCGAAATTGTTCAATTATGGGTTCTTCATTTCGAATCACCACCGGGTTCTACCTACGCCTTGCAGGCGCATTAGAAGCACCAAAAAAATCTGCTATTCTGGCCATTTGGGCTGCATTTTCTTGGTTTGTTCTATTTATATTCTGGATTAGGGGATTGAAAATAGCATTCATTTCGCGGGCTAGGATTCCTACCATATCATGATTGCTATCATCCATCTGTTGCCTAAGCGTTGCCTGACTATTAGTTGTAAGAGTAGGCAATTGGGCGAAGTTTCCTATATTCTGGAGATTTGTACCCAAATGGTTCATTCCTGAACCAGATCCTTGGAGTGGGGATGAAGTTGACGCATTATGTAACCCTGCCATAAACGAAGTTGGCATTCCATACTGAGGATTTCTGGGTCTCAAAGGTTCGAAACCTGGAGGCCTAGGGGGGTCGAATACTGTTGATTCCCTATGTGTGGCACAATTTGCACTGAAGACACGTTTGATGGCATTTCTAATATACTTACTGGGATCGTATTCGAACTGCCAACAGGGATGGCATTGGAGGCATCAATCGAACTTGAAACGATTGTTGCAGCCCCCTGTGGGGGATTTTGTACCCCATCTTGGTTGGTTGTGTTAACCATTGTTTTGATACGTTGTTTTCTGGGTATATGTGGATTATTAGTCTTTATTTTGCCGCTTCGAAGGTTCATGTACCGAAACGCGCTTCACACTCAGAAAATCCTAAAACTTATATATTTGATAAAACTTTTTGTTATGACACTGTCCCACCAGGTGTGCCAATTTGTTTACAGTGATTTCTAGTAAACAACTGTTAGTCTTCCAATTTATTAATTATTATTGGTTACTTGCAAGATCGACTAGATTGATCCTAGAACACATGTGTCATAACTCATTTCTATGATCATACCCATTATCTTGATAAACTTATATTGTATGATAAGTTCGAATGTGAGATTCTTAAGAAAGATCTCTAAAGTTGCCTACAAGAATAAACTAACTGAATGTAGAAAGGGAAGGCTTCGAATTAGACTTAGGATTTAATGCTTGAATGTAAAGATAAGGAGTTTATGAGAAAATAACAGTTTCTGGGAATACGAAGTGTTTAAATAAAGGATAATGTAAAAGTGAAGTTTCTAACGAAATAACTATGTTTAAAGGCAAGTAAAACAAGGAAATGCAAGGAAATCGAAGGATTTAAGGGCAGAAATACTGTAATAGCGAACTAAATACAACAAGACTTGTATTGAAATTGTAAAGAGTGATGATGTTCAATACGTACATTGTATCTTCTGACTCGTTTCCCTTAATTCACGGTAGTTTGAGTGTTTTTGAGCTCTTTTAGTACATGAAAATGAACATTTCAAATCTAACATAAGAACACATATTTATAGTGTCTTGACCCTAACGGTCATGTTCTAAAATCACGCCACATTCGAAGCATGCAGGCTTCCTATGTTTACTGACTTCCACGCGTCTTCTAAGAATGGCGCTCCTATTTGAAATTCGAAATCTGTACCAATCGAAGCATCTTGTTTCTTCGTCGCTTTCGAAATAACCCAATTTCCTGGACCGTTTCCAAATCTGGCACCCTTGCATAAAGGAACTCTTTTATATTTTGAACACTAAAAAATCCAAATAGAAATCCATCATCTATCACTGGAAATTGAATAATCCTTCAGCACAATGACTCCATATTTCCCACCAATATCCAATATTGATATCAATCTCCTTAGGTACTTATTCGAAATATTATTTTGATAGTGGTTTCTTCTTTATTCGAAATAGCCAGCTAACAGTATAGAAACATCATTTTTATATTCAATGTCATTTACATTAAATCAAGACTTTTACTTTCGATTAACATTTCAATCGAGTTCTTTACATTTCCAGTTTTACTTTAAAACATTTTTATCTTTGTCTTTAAGCCTTTATTTTTACTTTTACCTTTGTCATATTTGGCTTTTCGACATAGAACTAATATCTAGAAAAAACACTATAAACACAATATTCAACACATGATCTAGGATCAATCTAGTTGATCCTACGATTAACCATAAATTATCTTTGTTTTTGGAGGACAAGCATTTGTTTACCAAATTTCACGGTAAACAAATTGGTACGCCTAGTGGGACCAATGTCGATCGTGTCACAAATTTTTTATTTGTGTTGTATTTAGTCTTTTTGTTTGACATTATTGTATGAGATTAAAGAGTGAAAATTAGCCAAAACTAACGAACCAAAAGGTAAAAATGGTCAAAATTAGAGTTTTAACTAAGAAGGCTTGATTTTTGACTTTTGACCTAATACATGACTTATTGGCTTGAAACATGATATCAAGGATTCAAATGCATCATCTTGACCTAATTTCATGGTTCAATTCATTTCTCAAGATCAATTGATTGATAGTTGAAATTTGATCTATTGATGAAAAAGTCAATTGTACACTGAAAAGTTAAACTTTGACCTTTTAATCAAAATTAAGTTTCAAAGATCATATTTCATCAAAACATGCAAAAATATGAAACTTGATCATCAATAAATCAAGAAAGTCAATATTCATTTTGAAAAGTCAAAGTTTCTAAGACTTAGAAATTTTTCTAAGTGTTTTATACATGCTTTTCTTCATGACTTCATGCCAATTTTTCACCATGATGCAAGATGATTCAAGAAAAACTTTAAACATGAAAGTTGTATATCTTGATGAATTCTACAAACTTGTATTAGAGGGATCATGTCCAAAAAATTCTTATAATTTGAGTTATAAGGCCATAAAGTCATGAACTTTTTCTTAAAACACTTAGTGAAAATTTGACCTAGTTAGGCAAATTTTTGGTACCAACTTCATAACAACTTTTCACATAGTTCCAATTGGATTCTTCAAAAATGGAACACATGAAGCTTGTAGAGGGTGTTACAAGCTTTCCAAAAAATACAAGAACTCATTGAGATTATGCTTGAGCTAAGAGAATCGAAGAGATGAAGTTAGGGTTTCATTCTTGATTTACAAGGCAGAATTTGTGATGAACACTTGACAAATTCATAGTCGTGCTGCATAATCTTTGTCTTGCAGGCCTCAAACTTATTAATCACTCTATAATTTAATGTTTACACAACTGATTGATCAATTGTTCAATTGATTCAAGCATTATCCAAACCAAATTGCCATTTTGGAAAGAAAGTAACTATTCCATTCTAGTAAAGTTGCTTTAATGACAAAGTTAACTTGTCTTGAGCATTGAACTTGTTCTTTCTGCACAAGAATCCCCTACACAATCAGAACAAGCATGTTTAAAGGTTAAAACCACCCTACAAGATTTGTACTTCACATTGGAACAAGATGTTTCAAGCTTGCTTCAAAAATAAGCAAAAATCCCATAAATTGTGCTTTGGTGATTTTGACCATCTCAAGTCTCCAAACATTTTCCTAAATATCAAAACACTCTTATGCAACTTAGGACACGAGATTACAAGCACAAAAACATCCTCAAACTCCCTCAAGCAAGAAATTGCATAAAACCTCCATTTTTGTGTCATTTCTGACTTTGAACACCCAACTCAAAATCTACTCGTGCATCTCTTGGCCAAACTATTCACAAAGCTTCCTTACTTCATATAGAAGTTATCCCAATCCATGTTACACTTCTGTAACACATAGATCACCATCTTCCATTTTCAAAAACATAGGTTTGCACTCGGACTTCTCTAGATTAGTTCAAGCACTCTCAGCTTAAGGTAACCATTGGAATAACTTCCTGGAGGTTCAAGGAAGCTAACCAGGCCATTAAAACACCTTGAAGCAAGCTCAAACTCAAAACACGAAATCCAGTTTTGAGGTAAGTTTTCTGATTTTCAATCTCTTCATATAGGCATTGTTAGCTTTACATTTTCAAAGATAAAATGTAGACATCATTACTCTGAAGCTGACCATGTCCTTAGAATTCATTTATATTGCTTGAGTAGTGAGAATTTTAAGTTTGAACTTTCTGAAAAAATTAGGTTAGAATTGGTACTAGTCAAAATTTGTGCTCATCTTTGAGCCATTGTTTAAGGTATTTGCATTTTTGGAATCTTGGTGAAATTTCTAACAAGTTTGATGTTCATACTTTTGAGAATGGTTGAGAAATGAATGAGTTACAGGGGCTATGGCTGGCGCGAGGAAGAAGATGAAGTTTATCAGTAGAACTAATTTTGTAATATATAATTATGGTTTCATATAAGACACTGAATGTATAGTCACCCCAGTGGTAGAGAACGCGCGCGTTATTGCTAAGAACCAGGGTTCGAACCCCAGCGCTGCCCTTTTTCCTAAAACATTTTCATTTTTTTTTTCTTTTTATCACAACCAGCACGCTTGGGCCTCCCTTCCATTGGGCTTTGTGTTATTTTTCTGATTAACCCCCATTACACTTTGCCACGCAGTCCATTATTTTTGTTTTTTTTCTTCTGATTCTAAACAAAAAATCATATTGGGCCTAACAAATCAGTTTTTTGCTCACTTACACCTTAAACTGTTTTCACACCCCTAACTTAAAAATTTTGTATTTTATTTTATTTTTGCTTTATTTTTATTATTATTAATATTACTATTATTACTATTTTTATTAATAAAGAAAAAACGAAAAAATATTTTTATTTATTATTTATATTTTATATTTTATATTTATGTTTTATTTCTGTTAAAACAAAAAAGACAAAAAAAACATTTTTTCTTATTAAACTCAATTTCTTTTCTTAAAATTAAATAAATATTAGAGCTTTATTTTATTTTATTTTATTTTTTTATTAAAATTAATTTAGAACTTAGGTTTCTTTGATTAATTAACTTTTTATACTAGTTTAATTAATATTAAAACTTTTCATAAAACCCTAAAAAACTTGTTTCTTTAATTAAATCCAATTTCTTTTCTTAATTAACTTAGGTTTAATTTTCTTAATTTAATTACTTTCTTTTGATTTAATTAGTTCAAACACTTTTTCTTAACAAAAACACAAACAAAAAATCAATTTTCTTTTCCATTTATTCATTCTTATATATTTATTCATTCTTGTACATTATTACTCAAATTCAATATGGTTGTAATAGTAATTAGGTTTAATTTCGCTTATCTTCCCATTTGTAAATTATACCCCCATCCCCAAATGATGTAATAGCGTAGAACTTTACATTTTTGCAATTTATCGCTTTCAATATAAATGCTGGTAATTAGGGTTTGTATGGCAAGACTAAAATCAACAAGTAGCAAACCCTAATTCAAGAACAAAAGCATGAAAACAAACACTTTACACACTTGCACCTCTAGGGTTAACTTCACTTGTTGCCGTGAGAAAAATAGTCAAGTTTCGCATGTGAGATACCTTAGCAAAAAACAATCAAATACAAGATCATAGTCCCTCGATGATCCTCCAAATGTCGCCTTCATAGATGATCTTAGCCCCTTACAAAACTTGCTAAAGCATCTTACAACATTGCATTCTATGACTATACGATGACCCACATTTGTCCCTTCACATCCAATAATAGGGCTTTTTATCAATCAATGGTAAGATGGAAATATCTAAAGGAGGAGGAAAAGAACTAAAACTTCTTGAGTAGGTAGAACATTCATAGTTGCTTTCTCATAACCGTTTTAAAAAAAACATCTTTCAAAACACACCAACACTTTCAAACATGAAATACTTTCAAAAGTCAACACTTAGTATACATTCTTATAGAGACGAGAATCATTACAAAGTTCGCCTAAATGAAGGAACTTTTCAAAAATACTTTCAAAACTCGTCACAAATATATTTCAAACAAAGCATTTCAAAGTGAGCTAGCAACTAAGAGCTCGTAGATAATTACGGATGAAAAGGGTGCTAACACCTTCCCTTTTCATAACCTACCCCCCGAACTCAAGAAAATTCTCAAAAGGTATTTCCTGTTCTTTTCACCCTTTCCTCTATTGGATAAAAGAAAATTTGATGGCGACTCTTGCTATCCGCAACAATTGCGATAAAATGAAAAACCCAAGTCAGTTCTCCCACCGTATTACAGGATGCATCTTCATCATTTTCAACAATTTTTGGATTCTCAAAAGTGGTTATTCATTTCCTTGGAGTAAGAAGAGGATTTTGACTAGCCTGTTATAAGTAAAAGAATTAGCAGAAGTAATGAAACATAAGAAGAAAATTAAAATGCCAAATTATACCTTAGATGTTGTCATTGACTTTTCACAATCTGGGAAGCACTCTTCGACGGAGTTGTAGTTTGCTTTGGTGTATCCATCGATCCTGTTATTTTAGTAAATTTTTCTTTCTTCTGTTTATTTTCGACAACTAAAAGAACATTATGAGATAATACATGTTAGTATCAATTGCGAAAGATGAACAATAAGATTGATTAAAGGGACCAAGATATCCTTTGTTTCAACACCTTCACCTCATGGAGAAAGCACTGCGACATGATTTAGGTTAATATAAAGGAAGCCTTTGAAATTGTCCAGTGTATGCTTAGTCGAAATTACTCGTTCAATCAGTTTTTTTAGACTGTTTTTTTAAAAAATTAAAATAATTCCCACCGATGAACTAGTCTGGATAAGTAGGATAAAATGCTAGGCCAAAATCAGCACTGGGCAATTTTGGGAATTTTGGTGGTTCGAGTTTGAAAACTAAGTCATACTTATCTTCAGGTTTGACACATGCATGAATACTTAAATGAGGAAGCATTTTCGTGAATTTCTCTTTTAAAGTTTTTGTTACGTTATGTATGGTTCGACTAAGATTATTCGGGCCATAGACAGTTTCAAAGTACTTTTGGAACGCCTGGATCTCCTTATGTGTGTTTGCGTACCTTTCTTGACTAGATCATCCATACAGGCAAACACTTTTGTCAGATATTGATAGAAGAGGGTGGCGTCAAACATGTTTCCATAATAATATTTCTTCCACCAAGAGTCGAAGTCTTTTGTACATTTAAAGGATGGATGAAAAGGGATTGGGTTAAATTCAACAAAGTTGGCATAACGAGACACACAATGATCTCGATCAGAAAGAGAAAAATTCATTCCCTGAACATAGAGAGCTATTTTCCTTTCGAAGAGTGGTTATGGAATAAGCTGGAGGAGTCCAAATTACCTAGAGACAAAATTTGGTTGGTAGGGAGGTAAACTAATGTGACTTTTTATGGGCAATAGTCTTGTGACAATCCGCCTTGGGAGTAAAAATAATTTCCAAATGTCTAAGGTTTATGCCTCTTGAGTTGGAGAAATGTCGGAGAAAGATCTTGTAAACCACTCTAGGCCATGAGTTCTCTTGGCAAAGGGAGCCATCGATGGAGTGAAGTTATAGCATTTAACAAACATCATAACATACTTTGTGAAGCACTCCTCTAGGTCCTTATCATCATCGTTTGGGGTCAATCGAACTAATCTGGTTCCTTCAATAGTTCGACTTTGAATCTTAGGGTCTATTTCATATACTTTTCTAGAGGTGGAGAGAGAGGGTTCGAACATGGAATTAAGCCACAATTGAAGAAGCCAATATGGGCCATCCAGTAGTAAATTGGTTCCTACTTTATATTCTTTTAGGTTTGTAGTAACTTCTCTAAGACATTCATATAATCCCGCTAATATCAATTTACTGAGGCATAGGTTTCGACCAACGTGAAGTTAATTAGCTAGAGTCAAGAACCTCTTAGCTACTTGAAGAGATTTGCTACAAAAGATACACCTAGATGTCCATAAGGAAAGAAAAGCTATATGTTTGACATCTGACACTTCATCTCCTTCATCATGGTAATGGTCGATGTATTTGGTAAAGCCAGCGTGTTCGACTTTGAAGCCAATGGTGTTTGTCTCTTGCTCAAAGGGGTCGAAGGTTTCTCCAGTAGGTCGAAGCTCAGTTATAGCAGCAACATCAACCATAGTGGGAGTAACAATTCTACAAGGAAGGTGAAAGGTATTATAGGTACCATCCCAGAAATATAAGGATGCCATCAACATGGTAATGGTCGATGTATTTGGTAAAGCCAGCGTGTTCGACTTTGAAGCTAATGGTGTTTGTCTCTTGCTCAAAGAGGTCGAAGGTTTCTCCAGTAGGTCAAAGCTCAGTTACAGCAGCAACATCAGCCATAGTGGGAGTAACCATTCTACAAGGAAGGTGAAAGGTATTATAGGTACCATCCCAGAAATATAAGGATGCCATCAGCATGTGTTAGCAATAGCTTGGTCCAACTTTTGATAGTTGGATTAAGTCAAAAATACCCGTGTCTTTCAAGACTTGGGATTTCTTATGTTCGACTTTATCTAACCAGTCGAGATATTTCTTATCTTTCCCTGGGCATGACCTAAAGGAATCAGTCATATAATCTAGATGAAAAGGTTCTTCTACATTTGTAGAATCTGAAGGGGATTCTTCTTGAACAGTTTCTTCAGTGGATTCCTTAGGGTTTGTGTCAACATTTTTATCTAAATTCTTTTTGGCACTAATCTTACTCGCTGTGGGTTTAGTTCCATGATATGTGGGAAAAAATTCTCTAACTTTTTTCAGATCATCAGTGTGGACTATATGGCCAATATATCCTAGGGTTTTATCAGCAAGAGAAAAGAAATTATTATCTGAGATGCGTAAGTAGCTTGTTGTTCAACAAAAAGTGTTGGCGATGGAACAAACTCCTGATTTCCAAAAAGAATGGGTTTGGTGACTTGTTAAATAGGAGAGAAGGCAACATCCTTAGTGTTCTTTGCATCTTTTCCTGATTTGTTACTCTTCTTTGTTGGCGTCATTGATGAAAAAGCTTGAAGGTGAATGTTGATTTTCGGAGGAAGAAAATGAAAAAGTTCACAGTTTTTTTTAGGAGATAAAAGAGAGTGAAAAATGTGTTTTTGAAGATGAAAGGAATATTTATAGTGGGAAACCGGTTCAGTTTTATTTTTCAAATAAAAGAGATAGTGGGACACATGTTGGTGTTTAATAAGCTGACCATGCGGTTTCTTTTTGTGGAAACTACATTTTGAACCTACTTTAGTGTAGCAATGATGGAAACTGAATTACGTACGTCTCGTAATAGTCATCATGAATGGAAGATTTTGCAAAAAATGTTTATTTCTCCAAGTGTTTCGAAATACACATTTTTAGAGGCAATTTGTTAGCTGAGAATTTCGATGACATATGACATTGAGAAAAATGAAGAAATTGAAGGAAGTTTAGCTTTGAAAGAGAATTATGAGAATATTTCATATGGTTTTCGAGTGACTAAACTATTGGTATTTTTGGTTATGTTAAATAGTTCATGAAAGTTCTTCTGTTGCGGAATATATGGAACTTAAAGGAATATGAAGATTTAAATTTAAATCATTTCGACACATTATGTTGTTGTTTTGGCGCTTCGAGTTAGAGAATGTTTTGAATTCAAATGGTTTGATCTTATCTGGAAGGTGCGTGGAAGCCTGGCGATTCGAATGAGCATGCAAGGCTCAAACGTGACACTTTTGTAGAGAAAGACAGTTAGGGTCGAATTAGTATAAATAGGGATCTTTGTATTAGGATTCAGTGTGTTCACTTTGTACAAATTACTCATACAAACTCGAAGTATCTGTGTTAGAGAAAAGAATCATTGAGAATGTACGTATAGAAATACCATTTTTATATTTAAAGTCATTTACATTAAATCAAGTATTTTACTTTCGATTAATGTTTCAGTTGAATTCTTTACATTTCCAATTTTACTTTAAAACCTTTTTATCTTTCTCTTCAAGCCTTTATTTTTACTTTTACATTTGTCATATTTGTCTTTTCGACATAGAACAAATATCTATAAAACACTATAAACACAATATGCGACATATGTTCTATGATCAATCTAGTCGATCCTACGAGTAATAAGAAATTATCTTTATTTTTGAAATACTAGCGGCTGTTTACCAAATTTCACGGTAAACAACTTCCTTACATGAAAAATTATTTAAAAAATTAACTAATTAACCCAAAACATTTCAACTGCTTCAATTTCCAAATGCCATGCTTAATGGCATGTTTGAAATAGCTTATTCACTCATCAAACAAACGTCTACAAGCCACTTTGCCATGAAAACAAGAAGCTACACTTTGTAGCTTCTGTACCAAAACACAAGTTTGGCATTTTTCACCGCGGATCCAAATAGGCTATACATGTCTCTTCATAGATAATTGGATCTTCACTAGGAATGAATACAACATGACTATGAAATGCTTCTGATTCATTAATTTCATCTCTATGATGTAATAGTCATCAAGATATCTAGGTCTTTTTGTTCTTCTTTTTCTAAGTTTGCGATTCTCTTCATTTCTATCTTCAGACTGATTCTATAGTAACTCTTTATGGCGTTCTCTAATCTCAGATTGATATTCAATGTTTACTTCAAGCTCATTCTCATTTTCACTATAGTTATTTGTATTGTAGGCTACCTTGTTTGACTTACTTGTTTCACTATCAATAGTAGTTTGCTCTACTTCATCTTCTCCTAATTCCATGACTTACAACCATCTTGATTGGATCATACAAGTTATAGGCTTTTGTCTCTTCACTCATGCCTAAGAGAATGCATGATGATGTTATCAAGTTTTTATTTTAAATTATCACACACATGAACATATGTTATACACCCCAAAATCCTAACATCACGAACTAAAGGCTTCACCACACTCCAAGTCTCTTATGGTATAGTGTTTCTGTTGGATTTTGGATTTTAAAAACATTTTCCACCGAAGAAATTACCAGGTTGAGTCACGGACTAGGTCGCTCTCTTTAAGACGTTTCGCAGCACTGCTCAAAAATTATGCAAAGCAGTCCAACTACCGCACCGCCTCCAAGATAAAACAGCCCAGTTCTATACTGTACGATTACTACTTGCATGATAGATAATCGGTCTAGAAATACACCCTCTGATGGTACAAGATCATTCAAATATGGTATCAACACCACTCGTAGTATATGGTACAAAGACCAATCATAATAATTTCTTAAACAAAAAGAAACTCAAATAATTCTCCAAAGAGAAATTAATAATGGTCATTTGACCACTCATAATAATTTCTCCAACAAAGAGAAATTCAAATGATTCTCCAAAGAGAAATTAATAATGGTAATTTGACCACTCATAATAATTTCTCCAACAAAGAGAAATTCAAATAATTCTCCAAAGAGAATCCAAAAGATTAAACTTGAAAATTTCTCAACTCAAATGAGGAGAAATTAACATAATTCTCTAAAGGAATTCAAGAAAATACTCGGAAAATTCAACGAGTAGGAAGAAAGGGGAAGAAGATGGCGCTTCGACAATTCGAGAGACGCAGAGTTATGAGAGTGAGGAACGAAAAACTAATAGAATAGTTTTTGGTGTGATTTGGAATGAAACATATGCACTCCTTATATAGTGAAGTAGGATAGTTAATATTTCTCGCATGAGCAATGTGGGACTAAATGGTTTTTTCAACCAAAAAAATATTCTAACAATGTGGGACTTGAGAAATTTTTAAATTCAACATATTGAAACATGGACATGTTCCAACAATCCCCCACTTGAATTTAAAAAATTGATTTTAGAAGTAACGTCAAATGTTTCTAAGATTGTGCATAAACAAAGGTGTCTAGGACTTGAACCTTTGCATAGCAAGTAGGATTCCAATTCAACAAGAGTGACACAAATGTCTTAAACTCTATCTCAGACATTAAACCTGCACACAACCTTTTCTTAAGGTGTATTCTAATAGCCCGTGCTTTAATGGTCCTGCACGTGTATCCCAGTTTAATGAAGGCTCTAGGAATTCTGCCTCGAAATTCCATAGGAACCGATCTAAGTTCCACAATCACATATGTGAGTCTATCAAGAGTACTCTTGTAGCCTAGGTACTCCCTCATACAAAGTATAGATCTCATTAAGAGTTTCTATTATCTCATCCTCTTATTACTTCAGGATTCATGCTTTACTTGCATGATCATCTCATATTACTCATAACTTGTTATTACCCATTGAACCTATTTCTTGGGATCTCCAGTCATTTAGGTCAGGTTACCATCATGAGCAACTTATTTTTCTATAGGAATTAGTCCCATCTTATATGATGTATTATAGACTTTCTTTCTAGCTAATCCTTTCGTCAAAGGATCTTCTAAATTTTCATCAGTGCGTACATGATCCACTCTTACAGCTCCTTTAGAGATACATTCTCTAACAATGCTATGCTTTCTTCTTATTTGACGTCTTTTACCATTATAATAACGGTTTTCAATTTTTGCAATAGCCACGGTACTATCGCAGTGGATCAACACAACTGACATATGTTTTTCCCATAAGGGAATCTCAGTTAGCAAGCATCTTAACCAACTTGCTTCTCCACTAGCAGTCGCTAATGCTATATTCTCAGGATAGTATGTTTCTTTGATTTCCAAGATACAAATCATCTAGCTATGTTGAATACATAGCCATTAGTTTCTTTGGAATCATCTGATAAGGTATTCCAATCTGCATCATTGTATCCTTTAGGTAGAATAGGAAATCTATGATAATGAAAACCGAGATTCATGGTCCTTTTAAGGTACCGTGTGAATCGCTCAATAGCTTGCTAATGTTCATTACTCGGTCTACTAGTAAACCCGCACAACAATCCCACGACATATGCAATGTCAAGTTTAGTACAATCAATGGAATACCTAAGACTTCCAATGATGCTCGCATGTTCTATTTGTCTAACACTTTCACCAATGTTCTTAAACAGCTTCACGATTTGATCATTTAGTGTGCTCACAAGTTTACTGTCAAAGTAATTATATTTCTTTAAGATCTTTTTCACATATTGTGATTGATCCAAAGAAATTCCTTGCTCGGATTTTGTGATCTTGATACCAAGAATCACACTCACTTCTCCGAGGTCTTTCATATCAAAGTTGTTTCACAACAACGATGTCATATCATTAATGGCCTGAATGTTTGATCTAAATATGAGTAAATCGTCTACATATAGACATATGATAGTGCAAATACAATTCTCAAATTTGTAATAAACGTATTTGTCACTTTCATTCACTTTGTACACATTCGATATCATTAAGTTATCAAACTTTACATGTCATTGCTTTGGAGCTTGTTTTAGCCCATACAAATACTTATCTAACTTACAGACCTTGTTTTCTTATCCATAGATCACAAACCCTTTCGGTTGTTTCATATAGATTTCTTCTTCTGCGTCACCGTTTAAAAAGTTGTTTTAACATCCATTTGGTGTACTATTAAGTTATAAATAGCAACTATTGAAATAAGTACCCTAATGGATGTAATTCTAGTGACAGGAGAAAAGGTGTCGAAGAAATCTATATTTTCTCTTTGTCTAAAACCCTTGGCAACAAGGCAAACCTTGTATTTATCAATAGTTCCATCAGGTTTTAGTTTCTTTTTCAAAACCCATTTACAACCCGATTGGTTTGCAACCAGGAGGCAAGTCTACTAAGTGTCAGGTCTTGTTAGATTCTAGAGATTATATCTCATCATTGATAGCTTCTTGCCATAACTAAACATTCAGAGATGGCAAGGCTTCTTGAAGATTCATTGGATCTTCTTCTACATTATAAGCCGCATAATCAGGCCCATAGTCTTTAGCAACTCTTACTCGTTTACTTCGTTGAAGTTTTGTTTCTACATTGTCGTTGCTTTCTGTGCTTCTTATCACATGAATGTGACTCGATTGTGTGCCCCCACTATTTCTCAATTTGAAAGGAAATTTGTCTTTATAGAATTCAACATCAGTTGATTTTATGATCACTTTTGCCTTTAGGTCATAAAACCTATATGCTTTATTGTTTGCTGCACACTGAATGAAAACACATTCATATGCTCTACTAACGAGTTTAACTCGTTTCAAATCCAGAATTCTGACATAAGTCAGACAACCCCAAGTTCTCAAATAAGACAAGTTTGATTGTCTTTTCTTTAATATCTCATAAGGAGAGATCTTACATTTTGACTTTGGGACTCTATTCAGGACATAGCAAACAGTCAATAAAATTTCCCCCACCAGTGAGGAGCAACATCATAATTCATCATAATTGCAACAACATGTTCAGTAAAAGTTTTATTCTTTCTTTCTATTTTACCATTCATTGCAAGATAGTATGGTGCAGTCGTTTCATGTACAATTCCATGTATAAAATTCATTAATAAACTAGACTCGTACAGTTCCTCTATCACTATAAATTCTTATTATATCATTTTCAAATTCTTTACAAAAAATTTAAACATATAAACTTCATTCTTCGTAGTGGCGTATAAATCTACCCCAATAGACTGACTAAACCATGTCTTATTAAAAGAAAACCAAAAACAATATTCTTTCTAATCTTAGGAACATGCATAACGTTCCTTAAGATAAAGTCTTTTTGAAGGTGAAATTTAGCTCCATGTCTACAATTCCAGCAACATTCATGGTCTGGCCATCTCCAAGCAACACTTTCTTATCTTTAGTATTCGTGTATGTTTAAACATAACACGACCATAACAGACACAACGAGAGGCGCTGGTGTCTATCCACCAACCAACATATCCATCAACCATGTTGATTTTAATGACCATAGCAATAAAGAATAGAAGCAAAGAATTTGTGAATTCAATTGAATGAATGAAGATAAAATAGCTATTGACATAAGGAAAATCCTCAACAAATAAAATCACACAAGAATACAATTATTATGGACATAAGGAAAGCAAAGTGACAGTATAATCAAGGTATGTTCTTAAATTCTTCTAGCAGGGAATTGAATTGTTGATGCAGGGCGTTGTTTCAGTCCACTTACAATCCCATCACTCTTCTGTGCAGTTCTCTTGCTCCTTAATGGAGAAACTAATCTTGTAGCTAGTCTCGAAGGAGAGAAAGATCGACGAAATTTAGACGCAGTCGATCTCTTTGGAGAATTCTTGCTCAAACTTGCAAGTCTTGTAGGTGAAATAGACACAGCTGTGTTTTTGAGCTTGGCTTTTGAATTTGAAGGTGGAGATTTTATCAAAAACTTGTGTGGTGAAATCGACACATTACTAGTTCTAGTTGTGCTTTTGATCTTGACTTTGGAATTTGAAGGTGGAGACTTGACCAAAAACTTGTGCGGTGTTGTTGTTCCTCTATTTCTTGAAATGATAGGAGACCTTGTTTTGCAAAACTGTTGCTGCTGTAGCTGTGATGATGATGAAGAAGCATGAGTTGACATGAACAAAGGGTTGGGAAAAAGAACTGCTTTTTTAGACCATGGTCTATTCCTTGGAGATACCCTATTAGCCAAGGACAAATACTTGTTATTTTCTCTATCAAAATCTCTAACTTTTGGTGGAGAAACCTTAAAAGTGATTTTCGACCGAGCTTTTTGAAGTGTGGGAGATCCATCATTGTGTAGTTTTGTTTGCTTTTCTTTCTTCCTTCTAGTCCTAAGTTGTGTGTTTTCAAGGTTTATTTTCTTGTTTGGCCTTTGAGAGATTGGAGTTTTTGGATCCTCTTTGGAAGGAGTTTTGCAACTAACTGCTGAAACAACTTCTCTTGCAAATTGACTAGCATGTAAAATTTCTCCAATGGTTTCTCCTACAAGCATTGCAGGCAATGACATTCTCCTCCATTCACCTATATAAGGGCTCACAAGTCAATAGAAAGTTTTATTATTAACTGATAAGAAAGTTGGAAGTGGTTTTGCAAGAGAAAAGTACCTGTGTTTGGTGTTGAGGGAAACTTTCCTGCAGGAGATTTTCTTGTGGAACTATTCTTGATCCTTGAGAATGGCAAGAAAAGGCAAAACCATTTGAGTTAACAACTAAGACACAATGTGTATGACATTCGTACTTGAAAAAGAAAAGTCAGACAATACAGATGTGTCTTGTGTTTTTTACATTATGTCCCGATGTCCATATCGGATTAGGTGCTTAGTAGATTAAATCAAATATGGCCATGAATGAAACAAAGAAAAAGTACCTGAGTGACTCTTGCTTGCACCTGAGACTAGTTCTGAGATAACCTCTAGTGCTACGAGGGCTGAGATTGGCCCCTGACACCACCTTGTTTCCACCAGTTACAGTATACTGTAGTTCTTGCAATCGAGCCATGCATTGATCCACCTTCAAAACCCAAAAAGAACCATTCACAATCAAGAGAGAGAAAAAAAAGAACAAAATTAGAATTTTATATGTCAGTAATTACCTTGTTGAGTGTTTCTCTAATAAGAACAGGATTGAGAGCAGCTAAAGTTTTCCTCAGTTTTGGTGGGGTTCTTGCAACCATCTTGAGAAAACAAAAACTAAACACAAGAGGTGGGTCTCAAATTAGAATTTTCAACTCAATCACTTACACTTTCATTCACCCAACCAAAGATTGGATCTAAACTCACACTCTCTCTCTCTCTCTAACACGGACCACAAACCTTTTTTGCTTTTGGTTTCAGAGTTTGGCAAGAGTTTTGATCTGAAAGAAACAAGAACAATGAGTAACGGTTTGGTTTACAACGGTCGAATGAATCTATGTCTTAATGAGACAAGTGCAACGGCTATATCTCTTATTTTACTTGGGACCCGGGTTGACTTATTGGAAACTACTTGTATATTTATTTCTAATTATTTCCATTTACTTTCGTCACTCTAACAAGTGTCGTGATCTCATTCTTTAAATAATTTATAAAATATAATTTATTTTTAAAAGTATAATTCATAATAGTAACAAAGTTATTAAACTTAATACATTTTTTAGTCCCTTAATTTAATTTAAAATTTTACTTTAATTTCTTATTTAATAAATATTCGTTTTAAGTCCTTTAAATGTTATTCCGTTAATTTCATTGGTCATATCCGTTAAATTTTGTCAAATTCCATTAACTTATGAATGTGTGGCATACCAGCTGATTCTAGGTTATATGACTTGAAATTATTTTATTTTATATTAATTTAAAATTAAAATTTAAAAATAAAAAATTGAAATATATTTTGTAGTCTTAAGTTTCTCTCTTATCCTCTCTTCCTTAACTCTAGTTGTCACCTTTTCTTCCTTTGACCATCACCATTTTTATCACTCCTCATCATCATCAACAATAAAACTCCTCCTCAATCAAACTTTAAAAGCTTAGAGAACTCAGATCTCTAAAACTCCTCATCAATCTATTGTAAAACTCCTCCTCACTGTCAGTGGAAGAATCAAAACCCTTAAAGACAGTTGAGAAATGTTCTTCTTACAAAGAAGAAAGTAATTTTATTTCCGATCTTAAAGAGTTTGAGAAAAATATTTTGATTTATTTCAAGTCTAAGGTTGAGGAAGCGATTTTATGAAACACCCAACGCTGGTGCCCGTTTCATGGCTCCTCGGTAGAAATTTCTGATACTACAAAATGTTCTAAATTTTTGGAGTAGGTAAATGTTGTTTTTTTTAAATCTTTTTCGTTCTTTATTATCTTTTACATCTGCAGTTAAGATTCTAAGCACTCAATATTTTTAGATTAAGAGACAACAACTCAACACTCTGAATCTTTGAATTGATTCACTGTAAATTCGTCTCTCTTGCAGGTTCGTTGCACCTCGCATAAACAATACCGTTGAACATGAAGGTCATTAAAGTTTGTTGCAGAAGGAGGTCTTGGTCGTGCGTCAGGTTCGAAAACCATTCAGTTTTCGATCTGAGTGAAGTTTGAGGGCATTTTGTTATAGTATTTTCCATAAGTTGTATTTTCTTGAAAGAACTACTATTATTGTCATTATTATTTTGGTTAAGTTCTTGATTCTTGAAGAAAATTATTTTTGTCATGTGTCTTGGTGTTATGCATTGTGTAAAAGTTGTTTCAAGTTGTTCTGAATCATACAGTTGAGGATAGATTAGGCAAGTAATTGTATTGAGATTTTGCTTTTGATTGAAAAAGCTAATTTACTTCTATGTTTCATTGTAGACCTGTGTATCAACCTGGTTTGTTAACTTTATCACAAATTCCAAACCTCAAGACTATGTGAGTTCATATTATGTCATTATGTGAATACTTAACTACATTCATAATTGATAAGATATTGCTTTTTCTAGTTAATTACATGTTTTCATTTTCTATTTTGCTTGTATAATAGTTGGATTTAATCACTTTTTTATCATGTTTTCAACAATCTTGCTAGAAATAAGTTCAAGTGGAGAGATACCAAGACTGCTATATTGGAATGAAGTATTGCATTACCAGTAGGTTTGTTTATGCCACCATGAAACTTAACAATTTCTTATAGATTCATGTAACAAAAATTATTAGCTCCCTCTAATTAAGTGTTGAAGAACAAGAATGTAGATTCAATGGTTTTCTTTGTTCTATTAAAATATCAATGTGTTGTGAGTATCAATCTGGTTTATTGTTTAGTATAATACAAGCACTAGAGACTCTTCGTCTCGTAATCATTAAAGCGGATTTTGCGACTTTCAGTGGAAGAATGAAGAATGTATTTGTTGTAATTAGCTGTGGGGAATAAAATTTTAATGATTTTGAAGAATCTTGTTTATATATATTGTATAGATTGCATGCGTATAAATTGCATGTGTAGTTACTAATGTTTTGGATTGATTTAGAATGATATATTTTATATTCTTTTTTTGGTTAATGTGATATGAAAATTAAGTTGTTGTATAGTTTATTTGGTAGATTTTTTTGTTGGTTATGTGCAGAATTTATAAAAGTTTCAACATTAAAATAATATTTTATTTAAAAACTTACGGGAGAATAATTATTATATTTTTTTTACACATTTTTAACAATTTGTGGGGATTTTTAACCTCCGAAAACAAAACCCCCGCAATTTAAATAAAACACTAATTTTTTTAGTCTATATGCTGATTCAGTCATGTCATGTAGACTCAGCCTTGTCTTATTGTCTTGCCACATAGAAGTTAATGTTTTCACAGCCAAATTAATAGAATGGACCTAGTTAACTAACGAAAGTATTGTTAAAAAAATTTATTTGTAATATTTATTACATAAGAAATCAAACTAAAATCTAAAATTAAGTTATGAGACTTCAAGACTAAATAAACCTAACATGTACGCGGTAAATCTTAATTCATGTTTACATATACCTGAATTCCTAATGGCTATTATTATTTTGTTTGAAAGATATTTATTAATATTTTTTAATTAAAGTTGTTATACTATTTTTCTCTAGGAGATTTAAGTTTTGTAGTGTTACAAAATTCAGTTATTGGTATTAAACTAGAACATCGTATATTTAAAAATTATTATTTTTAAATATTTAATTTGATAATATTAATCTTAAAATTATTCTAAAGAGCATATTTTTGAGAATCTACATATTTTTTATTAGATAAAGAATATTAAGGTTATGTTTGTTTGAATAGTTTTACAAAATTTAAGTCAATAAATGAACTCAGTTAAGCTAATCCAAACAGGCCTTAACTACATTTAACTGTTTTTTTATAAATAAATACATGAGATTCAGTACTTCTACCGTTCTACTTATAATCAAAAGGAGTGTGTGTATATCCCCACCATTAGTAGAAGAAAATTAAAATATTGGAAATACCAATGTTAGACTTCTCAATGTTATTGGCACGGCCTCCTCAAATACAAGCATTTTTATTTTATTTTTGTAACTATCAAAGAACAAAATTTGACTCGATAATTATCTAAAGGAGACATCTAAGATACATTTATCGGTTGGTGCATAAGATTAATAAATGAACAAAAATAAGAGAATATATTTACTGCAATAACGACTAGAAAGTTTATAAAAGAATTATACAAATGATTGCTACTACTAATTTATTTATACAAAAAGTAAACTGTCGCGTAGACCCTAATAAAAGATAAATTTAATGACTAAGTTAAAATGTGCAAATTAGAAAATACTAAACTTAACAACTACGTTAACAAACTCAGCTCCAGAACTCCAGAAGCTAAGCATACTTCTGGGCGTAACCTTAGAAGCTTCTGCTTCTGACTAATAACAACTTCTGATTACATCAAACTACTGCTTCTAACTAAGCAGTCTCATAAGCTAACAACTTTTAGCTAACAACCTCAGAAGCTCTACTATTTCTGAATAACAACATCTTCTGAATATGAATTACTTCCAACATTATCCCTTAATTCATATTCAGCTAACCAAAACTCTTCAACACCAATTTCATCCCTCAAACAGATAAAGTATTCAGTCTTGACATCCTTCGTCAAAACGTCTTCAAATTGTTTCTGGTTGCTACAGTGTGTAACTTCTAATACTTCATTTAGAAGTGCAGATTTCTCTTTGAGAACCCATCTAACGCTGATGTTTTCCTTCTCCTTCGGAAGCTCAGTCAACTCCCAAGTCATGTTTCTTTCAATAGCATCAAGATCTTCTTTCACGGCCTTCAGACACGCTTTCTTCTTAAGAGCTTCACAAGTTGACATCGCAACCACCAGTTGCTTCTTGGAGCACCAAGAAATAGAACTTTCCAGATACAAACAAAAATATTCATAAGTATTTCTTCTGTCAACTCTGTCTCCATACAAATTAGAGTCTGAATAGCATATCGGCTCTGCATCTGATCTAACACTAGAAGGGAATAACACTTCATACCTCAGAGTCTCTTCAGTATCTTGCAGCTTGTCAAACTCTGCAAATCTCCTTGATATATTTCTGACTCTATGTGGCCTATGAACTTGTTCAAAATCCCCTTCTGATTCTGGAACAATATCTCCTTCTGGACATTCATTAAAAATTTGACTACCACCAGAAGCTCCACCTTTGTTAGCTTCTGGACATCGTTCAGAACCAGTACCTTCAGAAATACCATCTTTAAAAGTTGGATCACCTTTAGAAGCTCTGCCTTCAGAAGTTCCACTTTCAGAATCATGATCACCGTCAAAGGCTGGATTACCTTTAAAAGCTCCTCCTTCAGAAGTTCCACCTTCAAAGACATAATTTTCACCAAAAACATGATCATCTTCAAAAGTCTGTCCTCCAGAACCTACATCTTTAGAGTTTTCCCTTCTATAAGCATGACCACCACCCGATTCAAAATTTAGATCAGAATCAAATTCACCATCTGACTCATTTTAGAGTCTCCAAAAGTTTCTTCATCCTCTGACTCTGACTCACCTTCAGAACTTCCAGATTCTGACGCATCTTTAGAAGCAAAATCTCCTTCAGATTCTGAGTCATCTTCTAATTCTTCTTCAGACTCAGAATCACCTTCGGATTCTGACTTGTCTTCAGCTTCAGAGTCATCTTCTAACTCTGAGTCATCTTCAGAAACCTCAGATTCTGACTCATCTTCTGAATCTTTAGCGTCATCTTGTGATTCTGACTCATATTCAAACACTCCTTCAGAGTCAGAATATTCAGAGTCATCTTCTTCCCCTTCAGAAATAGAAAATGACAATTTCACAGGTTCCTCATCAGATTCATAAGCCATTAATAGCACAAGTTCATCATCAGAATCTCCTCTGGCTATTTTTGCTTCTTCTTTGTTTGACCAACATTCTTTAGCAAAATGGTCAAACTGCTTACAACAGTAATAATGAACAATTTTCTTATCATACTTCTTCTTTCCCTTTTGATGTTTCTTTTCATCGGAATAGAAGACTTCTGACTTCTGAGACCTACCATGTTTTCTGTGCTTTTGGTCCTTCTGACAAAAGAAGCTTTCAGAGCCTGCTCAACTTCCCTCTCAGAAGTTCTTTCAGTCAGACACAACTCTTGTGCCTCTAAACTGCTTTGCAACTCTTCTATTCTCATGGTGTCAAGATCTTTAAAATGTTGAATTGCTACACAATGTAATCAAATTAAGGAGTAAGCGACCTCAATACCTTCTCTATGATTACTTGTTCGGAAAGGGTTTCTCCACAAGCTTTCATCTCATTAGTGATCAAAATCACTCTAGAGATGTACTCAGAAACCTTCTTGTTGTTCTTCATGTTGAGATTCTCATACTGCTTTCTGAGAGACTGAAGCTTCGCCTTCTTCACTGATGCGTCATCACCGTAACACCTACTCAGTGTGTCCCACGCAGCCTTCGGCGTCGTCGAATCAACTATTTTCTCAAACACGTTCTCATCCACACACTGATGGATGAAGAACAACGCTTTCTGATCTTTCTTCCTTGCATCTCTCTGTGCATTTCTTTGTTCCTTCGTCGCATCTACTGCAACTGAAACATAACCATTTGTAACAAGCTCAAGAGCATCCTGAACACCAAACATCACACGCATCTGAATCATCCAACGATTCCAGTTTTTGCCATTAAATATTGGAAGCTTGGTGCTTAAACTACCATTTCCTGTCATCTTCAACCTTGTACAGAACACTCAGATCTCACAAACACAGTGTTTCCCAATCCCACAAAATTAGAAAATGTGATTATGTTCAAATTTTGTTCAAGATTCAACACGATTTCAAGAACCAAAAAAATCAATCACACAACACCTCACCGTTTCACTCGTGTTTCCCGTGGATTCCAACCGGAGCTCTAGATATCAATTTGTTGGTGCACAAGGTTAATAAATGAAGAAAAATGAGAGAATATATTTACTGCAATGACGACTAGAAAGCTTATAAAGAAATTATACAAATGATTGCTACTACTAGCCTATTTATACAAAATGTAAATTGTCACGTAGGCCTTAATAAAAGGTAAATTCCGTGACTAAGTTAAAAGATACAAACTAGGAAATACTCTTAACAGCTATGTTAACAAACTCAACTCCAGAACTCTAGAAGCTAAGCATACTTTTGGGCGTAATCTCAGAAGCTTCTGCTTCTGACTAATAACAACTTCTGATTACATCAAACTACTGTTTCTAACTAAGCAGTCTCAGAAGCTTACAGCTTCTACCTAACAACTTCAGAAGCTCTACTACTTCAGAATAACAACATCTTCTAAATATGAATTACTTCCAACACTATCTACATGAAATTGAGATTTTTGTTTGAAGATCAAATAATGCGTGCTACTTGAAAATTTGATGATTGCTACTTTTTACACTTTTTAAATTAACAAGAAAAAGACCAATAATGCAATGAAAGAAATGAACATCATTTGATCGAACAACAATCAAACAGAAACAGCAGTTGAAATAACAAAAAAGAATTATATATGTAAAGAGATCAAACTTCAGAAATTGAACCAACATCATAACAAGAGATCAAACTTCAAATACATCAAAGGATTTATAATGAAAAAGTTAATTAAACATGAATTGGTCTATAAGATGAAAAATATATGCAATAGTGATGATTTCAGTTGTTTTAGCGCAACCGCATTTGGATGACTACCCATCTGTGAACCTGCCTGAGCATGAGCAGATATTATGAACAAAATACAAGATCTACTGCAGTTGAGACGACAATATTGATGTTTTTCGTTTGGCTTTTAGCGCGAGAGGACTCCAAAGTACAGGTTTCCTTTGTAGCGCAAATGCAGACGTGAATTTGCCCAGACGCGAACCTGCCTGAGCATGTACTGGACTGCCCGTAAACTTACTACTGCTGCCTCTAACAGGTACTGGGGCCTGAGCATGGACTGGACTGCCCATAAACTTACTGCTGCATCGAACAGGCTGTATTGGTGTTGTCGCAGTCAATGGGACGAACAAACTGGAATGCCGACCCCTTTTCCCCCTCATTGTTGATACACTGCCTCCCCCAGTAGTCAGTTCAGTTGTTGTATCAGGACAGAGTGTAGCAATGGATACTCGCCTCCTTGGCATAAGCATCTGCTTTTCTGATGCACTGCTTCCCCCGGCAGTCACTTCAGATGTTGGATCAGGACGGAGTGTAGCAATAGAGACTCGCCTCCTTGGCTTGAGGATCTGCTTTGTTGATACACTGCTTTCCCCGGTAGTCATTTCAGATGTTGGTTCAGGATGGAATGTAGCAATGGAAACTCGCCTCCTTGGTTTAATGATCTGCGTTGTTGATTGTACAGGTGGTCTCATGGCAATGGATGCCCTGCTTCTTGGTCTTGCAAAGCTTTCATTGTCTGCTGTCATTGAATTTCTTCTGGTAGAATTTTCCTTTCCATTCATTTGATGAATATTTGTGTATCTCTTAGATCTTTTAGGAGATGGGAAAGGGATGAAATTTGTTATCCTTCTGAGGGGCATTCTAGAGTTTGAAGGAATCAATGGTGGTTTATTATCTGTCACGGTTTTGTGTTTAAAAAACGTTGGTGGTTGAGCTGAAACAGGAGCAAGTGATCTATTTTCTTGCTTTAGTCTAGTTTTTCTTTCTTCTGCTAGCTGATTCTCAAGGTCCCGTACCTGTCAAATCATTTCAGAATTCATTAGTTATAAAGTAAACAAAAATATGTTCACTTATAGGAGGCAAATGGAGCTAATATAATTGGATTTATACCTTTTCCTGAAGGCTTTTACAAGTAAATTCTTTCGTGGAAAACCGGATTTGCAAGGATTGCAGGCTCTCCTGTAGTTTCTTTATTTCCTTATCGTCATTTTTGGCCTTTTCTGCCTTTTATTGATTACAAAGATTTATGAGGTTCTGTAATGAAAAAGGAAACATGATAATATTCTTTTTGAAAGCACAGTTACACTTTAGCTTACCATTTGCTTGAACTTAAACAGATCGCCGATGTCTAGTTGTTTGCGAGCAGGACCACTCTCGATTCCTCGGACACGAGTGGCGAAATTCAGCGAACATAGTGTCTCTCCTAAGTCCGCTGAGCTTGGACTAACTTGGACAAACATTAAGGTTTTACAATCTCCTCCTGCATTTCAGTCCCAGGTCAAATCTTATTAGTTATGTACAGCAGAAGTTGCAGCACTGCATTTCAAATCACAAAAGAAAAGGTCACTTGAAAAAAATCGTAAATTTTATATTGCTGAATGAAATCTTACCTAAAGAGCTCTGCAGTATGTGAGTAAGCTTTGAGTTTCTGGCTCAAATAGAAAATACAAAGTGTTAATGAGATAAAGGAGCATTATACAAGTATGTGATTGATGGACGAAAAAAAGATTTTAACCTGTAAGGGATGTGGGCTGCTTTGGAAGCAAGTGCAGAAATAACATCGCCAAGTGCCGAAAGAGACTTGTTAATGAACTGAGATTCCTTCAGTCTTTCTCCCTCGGCTTCAGTTTTTCCCACACGCTCACTTCCTGCTAAGTCTACTAGCCAAAGGTGACTCCTTGTTTTCTGGCCATTAATTAAACTCTCCCCGACAACAGTTACTCGCAACAAGCTGCATAAAAAACACCACCTCCTCATTGTTCATTGAAATAAAGAATTACATATAACTCAAGGAGAATACTATTGATTAATATGGCTAAAATATTTAGTAAGGTATTTGAAAATTAAAAATAAAATATAAAATGAAATATCTAACTGGCTGTAAAGAATCAAGGCATACCAATGAGAACGGCTGCTCTGCTCATTAGCAGAAGTGGATCCAACAGATCTGACTCTGTTTCCAGTCTTGAGCAATTCCCACACATCTTCTGTTCCATGCACCTGAGTTTCAACAAGTCCTGGAACTTCTTGTGTTCCTTCGGCAGATTGCTTTATCTCCAATCTTAAATTTAAAATTTGTTTTCCTCATCAGTGATATCTCTCCAAAAACAATACAACAAAATTTTATGCATGTTGGACATTTATTAGTTTGACATTTAGAGGAAAATTCATTTCAAATGCAGAACCGATAGATAATTTTATATTCTACATCATACTTAGAACTATGAAATGAAACTATACTAGTTTTCTTTTTCTCACAGCCTCATTATCCAGCAAAGCATTATCTAATCGGCATTCTCAGACTTTTTTTTGTTTATTAAGATCATACAAGGGTAAAATAATTTGAGTACTAAAAAGAATTAAAACTTACTTCTTCGGCTGGGCAGAATTTTCCACCAAAAGATCTCTCAACTTCTCATTGTACACCTCCAGCATACTAACATGCAACTGATACTTCATTACACCCTTTCTCTCTTCAGATATCTTAAATAATTCTTCAAGTGTTCGGTAGTTAACTCCCCTCTCTTCAGATGTTCCTTCCATTGTAAATGTTTTACCGGTTCCAGTTTGTCCGTAAGCAAATATACAGACATTAAAACCATCCAATACTGATGTTGCAATAGGTTTAGTTTGCGAAAAAACAGCCTCTGCATGTATAGAAAGTAACAGCCCACATATTTGATCAGCTTTGAGAATGAAAAAAAAAATAGCATTAATGCAACAATATCAAAAGTTGTAACTCCTAATATACCTTGGTTGTCTTCAGGCTTAAAGACATGATCAAATTTAAATGGCTTCTTGGAAGAATCTGAGTTAATGACTTGAAGCTCATTGTCCAGAGTCGATTCAAAATTGACAACAGATGTATACCCGTTTCCGGTTTCACTTACACTTAAAGGTCTGCATCTGCAGAAAACCCTGATATTACCCTTAATTTCAATTATTTCATTGTAAAGCCTCTTTCGCTCAGAAGATTCATCGAGATACTTCTTTTTCAAGAGTTCGTATTCAGAACCTATAACCAGATAACAACAAAACTATGATTCAAACCATCCAATAACAAGAAAATACATCATTCAATTCACAATTTTATCTAGGTTTTCTACGAGAACCATACCGAGAAGCTGAATAGAGTTAAAAGCATCAAGGCCCGAAAACGACTCTGTTGTGAATTTCACATGATCAGATAAGGCTACGTGCTCCTTCTTCAAATACTAATGCAAGAAAAAATCACAAAATAAACTGAAATTATGAGAAACACAAAACGAAACCCTATAAACATAAACTCTACTGAAAAATACAAAATAGTGTCAAGAAGTAGCGTTTTAAGTTAATAACAAGAAATTCACCTGAACTTTGGTACTCAGATCAAGTATTTTCTTCAAGATCGGAAGCGTATGACCTAGATCCGGTGAATTCTCATGGATTCCATTAGAAATGCTGTTTTCGTCTATCAAATCAGAGTTTTCGTTTACTTCATTCGATTCATCATTATCTGATTATATTGAAAATTCATATTTCGGTTTCATGGATAATAATTGAATAAAATAAACTTGAATCAAGAATGTTCGGTAACTAACCGGAGGGAAGAGCGTTTGGCGATTGCTTGAGTTCGCAATCTCGTACAAAGAGTTGAAATCGTTCGGCAAGCAATTGAATTTGAACGCTTTGATCTGCAAGAAACAGCGATTAGAATCAAAGAGTAAAGGCGATTAAGAAATGAATCTGTTCGGAGAGAAGAGAGAGTAATTTACCGGTCATTTCCATGGGTTTTGTGAAAGAAGAAGAAGATGAATCTGAAAGATGAAAGCAAAGAGATGTAAGATCTTTTTCGCAGAAATGAGAAACAGTGCGTTTTTTGAATTTTTTGCTAGTGAAGAATTTTCTAGAATTCAAAGTTTGAAATGAAATGGTTGCAACGGCTATATTCATTCAATTCGACAGGAGCGTCCACCGTCCCGATTCCCAATTTGTTTACTGGGCCTGGGCACTTATTCTGGTTATTGGGCTCGGAATATTTCACTATTTGAACACCGAAATTATTAATCACACCCTCTTTTTGTCCATGATACCTTGGTAAGCACTCAGAATAAAACTCGCTAGTGTAAAAAATAAATAAGATGAATCAGAAGTAGCGGAAAGAAAATTGTTACCAATTGTCCATGTTTTGAAGATTTATTCTTTTGATCTCCTTCATAACCTATAGAGTCACGAGGCTTTAAGTTTCAAATCTTGAAACATATGCATTCTTTCCTTTGCTTTTTGGTACCCATATCTCGTCAGATTTTGATTCTGAATATGATGAATCTAATTATGATCCAGATTTAGATGCTTATGTGTTTGCCATCAGCGCCACATTAGCTTCATCTTCAGATTCATCTTCAAAAGGCTCAAAGTTGACCCACACAACCTTCAGAGCTTTCGTCTGTCTTTGCTCCCAGAGTTGGTTGACCCTTCTGGAGAGTTGAGACAACTTTTCCTCTTCATCAGACTCTTCTTCAGCATGAAGAGCTTTTCCTTTGGACTTCAGATCCATATATTCTTCTTTTCTTTGAGCCTCGTCTTCTTCTAGCTCTAACACATGGCTTCTCAAAGAGCTTACAAGCTCCTCTAGAGTTGTATTATTCAGATCCTTGGACACCTTGAGTGCAGTCACTATAGGCCTCCACTTCTTTGACAAGTTTCTGATGATTTTCATTACATGATCTAAAGTAGTATAATCTTTGTTCAGAACTTTTAAGCCATCTACTAGAGTCTGAAACCTTTAGAATATATCCTCAATAGTTTCTTCTTCTTCTTCCATATTGAAGGCCTCATACTTATGAATTAAGGCCAGGGCCTTGGTTTCCTTCCCTTGCTTATTTCCTTCATGCATCATTTTTAAAGAATCAAATATAGACTTAGTAGAGTCTCTATTTGTGATATTTTCATATTCTGAATAGGAAATAGCATACAACATAATAGTTATGGATTTGTGATGATTCTTGTGATCCCTCTTTTGTTGTTCATAATTTGGCTTCTTTCAAGTATTACACCATTTCATCCTACAGGATGTATGTAACCATCTATTAACATATCCAAGAGATCTGCATCATAGCCAAGAATGAAGCCTTCAAGTCTATCTTTTCAATATTCAAACCTTTCTCCATCAAAGACTAGAGCATAGACTGAATAACAATCTCTATCAATGTTATTAAAACCCATTATATGTTTCTTAAACGTCTAGGTATTTATCTTACGCGGTTAAGCCAGTGTGTTTGATAACTATCAATACCAGAACCAGAGCTTTTATGCCAATTGAAGATGCGAGAAACACAAGAAAGAGAGTTTGAATTAGGTTTCTAGAAATAAAATATTTTCGAAACCAAACACTTGAAGTTAACACGAGAACAAAAATAAATGAACATGATTACTTTTATCATGGTTCATTGTTAACTAAGTTAATCCAGTCCACCCGCCAAGGTGATTTTTCCTTATCAACAAGAACTCAATCCACTATAACCAAACTGATTAGATAACCAAACAAATAATAATTGTCAATGTTTATAGCCACAAAGACTACCCGTCAATGTCTTTTTGAGAATCTTGACTAAAGACCTAGTCTCTCAAGGAACAACAACTCAAAGACTAACTATCAATTTCTTCTTGAGTAATCGGACTAACACTTAGTCACTCAAGGAACAATCAACTCACAAGTTGAAATACAAAGGTTGTTTTTACAAAGTTGCTTCTGAGAAAGCGAATAACACAAGTTGAAACACAAACAGAAACACCAAAGTGTTCTTAGCAAGTTAACGGACAAAAGTTCCTTGCTTTACAAATTTTCTTCACTAAATAAAATATATACATATGAATGCCTTGCAAGAGCGTTTCAGTGAAGTTTTGTAGTTATTCAATCTATTTCTTTAATCTTCCAATCTTCCTTATATAGCCAAAGAAAGATTTATTGGATGGTAGAAGAGGAATTCTAAATTCCAGTTGTATTGTCCATAACGGTCAGTGAGGGAGTGGTAGACAATATTGTACTATAGTACAATCCCTGAGCCATAATATCAGGGTAGTGGAAATAATGATATTGTACCTTGTACCATTCTCTCACGTAAATCAATTTTGATCTTATCTTCTAATCTTCAGAGGCTTCTAATGGTTGTTGATGAAGCATGTTTTAGAAGGACCAAAATTAGAAATAGAATCTTCAGAGCCTAAGTCTTCAGAGTGCTAAGAACTTGTTCATCTAGAACTGTAATACGGTGGGAAAATTGCCTTTTGCATTTTATCATAAATGTGCGGATAACTAGAGTCACCACCGAATTTTTTTTTATCCAATAAGGAAATGTGAAAAGAACAGGAAAGACCTTGATAAATTTTGATTTTGGGGGGTAAGATATGAAAATGGAAGGTGTTAGCATCCTTTTTATCCGTAGTTATCTACGCACTCTTAATTACTAGCTCACTTTTTGAAAATTGCTTTTTTGTGTGTATGTGTTTGAAAATATTTTGAAAAAAAAAACAAAGTATAATTATCTTTGTAATGGTTCTTGTACCAGTCCTCAAGAACGCGTACAAAGTGTTTTAGAAAATATTTTTGAAAGTGATGCGTGAAAATGTTTTTTAGAAAAGTTGTGAGCGAGTGATTAATAGTCTTACCCACTCAAGGTCGTTCTTGTTATTTTCCTTCTCCTTTAGAGATAATGATATTCGTATCATTAGTTGGTAGGTAGCCCCATCTATTAGGTGTGAAGGGACAATCGAGGGTCATCGTATGATCATCGAAAGCAATAGATAAGGATACTTTATCAATTATCGGAGGGACTAGATCATTTGTTCGTAGGCAACATCGAAGGATCATCGTGGGACTATGATCTTTTATTCAAAGGGACTTTGCTAAAGTATCCTTATTTTCGAGGGACATGACCATGTTCCAAAAGGCAACGAAGAGAGATTATCCTAGAGGTGCGTGTGTGAATAGTAATTCAATTCAGTTATTTTATCTTGCATTTAGGGTTATGATATCGATTGCTTTTATCTTTCCATGCACGCCTAATTACTAAAAGCATAAAAGAATAAGAGCAGAATGTAAAGTGAAGAATGTAAACCTAAAAATATTACAAGGCTTTGGGGAAGTTACATAAGAATGTGGAAAATAAAGTGCAGAAATTAAACCATGGACTATTACATCCTGTAAGCAGTTACATAATAGAAAAAAAAGCGCGAGAAAATATAAATCTAAGCTATTACATAAGGAATGCACGACCTATACAATTGATCTAGAAAATAGAAAAATAGGAAAATAGAAAAGAAAATATTCTCGGTGATTTTTTATTAAGAAAATAGTTTATGATAATAATTAATAAAAAAACCTAAAATTCTAATTAATTTTAATATTTTTAAAAAAATAGGTTTAATTAATTTAATTAATAAAAATAAAAATTTTAATTGTTAAGAAAAACTAAACCTAATTTAATTAGTATTAGAAATTTATTAAGTTTAATTAAAATTAGGGCTTTAATTAAAAGAAATAAGTGAAAAAGTAGAAAAATTGGGTTAGTGAAAAAAGAAGCAAAATAGTTGCTTGGGGTGGTTGTTGAACCCACGCCCCTGGCTTCAAAGAATACTCCATTCACCACCGTGTCACGCTGTTGTTGGTGTTAGAAAGAGATGTGATGCACATAATATATAAGATCTGCATAAATTGGAAAAATATGAAAAAGATTGCAAAAGGCAGAGATCGAACCCACACCATGGTATAGTAATGCCTTAATGCGCGCGCTTCTGCCACTGGGATGACTATACATCCGTGAATTAAACCAAACAAAATAAATATAACATAAACATTATTAGAGGGACCATAGAAGCTCCAGAGCCCTAGCTCCGGTCATCTTCTCCGGTGAGTACGTTTTTGTATCCTGCAAAATAACAATTGTTAATGTTCCAAAGGGACCTTATCCCCCTAATTTGACCCTTGTGAGTTCAATGGTGGCCTTGGTTTTCACTAATTCTCCATGTATAAATATTTATGAATAAGATAATATAAAACTTTTCAAACATGGCAACCCCTCGTCCGGGCATTATGGGACTCATGCAATGGTTCTATCTTGTATAGTTGCACCTAAGAAGCGCATTAGTATTGTTAGTATGCATTAAAGCAACATGGAAATCAAAATACGAAACAAAAAGTAAGGAAACCGGAGATACATGGTGTTGTGCCCCAAAATTTTCCCTCTCTTTTCTCAAAACATTTCACAAAGGACCTCCAATGCTCAAGGATTCTTAAGGAATTGATCAGACGAAATCACCTCTGAAACACTGAGACCACAAATTAGGGTTTTAACTAAGAATGATTGATCATTGACTTTTGACATAATACATGACTTAATGGCTTGAAGCATAATCTCAAAGACTCAAATATAACACGTTGACCCAATTCCATGGCTTAAAATATTTCTCAAGATCAATTGATTGATAGCTGAAATTTAGTCAACTGATGAAAAAGTCAATTGTACACTGAAAAGTCAAACTTTGACTTTTTGGTCAACATTAAGTTTCAAAGATCAAAATTCATCAATACATTCAATAATATCAAGCTTTATCATCAAGAAGTCAAGAAAGTCAAAAGTCAATTTGAAAAGTCAAACTTTTCAAGACTTAGAAATTTTTCTAAGTGTTTTGTACATGATATTTTAATTATTTCATGCCATTCTTTCACTAAGATACAAGATGATTCAAAGAAAACTTTCAACATGAAAGTTGTAGATCTTTATGATATATACAACTTTTCTTTGCTGATCAAGTCCTAGAAGTGCTTGGATTTTGAGTTATAAATCCATGAAGGCATGACATTTTCATCTAACACTTAGAGAAATTTCTAACAAATTTCGGTCATGATTTTATCCCAACTTCTTGGCACTTTTTCACATAGTTCCAAGATTATTTTGTCAAAATGGCCAACATGAAAGTTATAAAGGATCTTTCAAGCTTTCTAAAACATCCAAGATCATGAATTTATCATACTTGAGCTAGGAGATTCAAGGGCCTGAAGTTGGATATCCATTCTTGAATTACAAGTCATTTTGTTGAAGAACAAATAATCCAATTTGCATGATGTGTTGCATAATCTTACTTTGCATGCCTTGTGACTTGAAAATCTATCCATAATCAGATGTTTACATAATTGATTGAACCATTATCCAAGTGATTCAAGTATTTTTCATTGCATCATTCCATTTATAGCACAAAGGCACCATTGCCATTCACATAAAGCAAGCTTTATGCAATTGTCAACTTCTTGAGCCTCTCAATTGTTTTCTCCGAGCATACACAATATCAAAGCAATAAGCAACATGCCTAAAAGCCTCTAGCAACTTCATACCATGCTTGTACCATGCATTGGAACACCAATTTTCACATAACTTGGTTGTTTCATCTCAACTAAACCAAAATTTTGACAAATTAAAGAACAAACTCTCTCATCCTCTCAAACCTCCTCTATAAACAGAAAAGCCATTTGCAAGATAAAGGGCCAGAATTTTTGTTGTGTAGACAAGCCCTCAAAAATCTCATACTCTCAAAAAGCCAAAATTGTCCACAAAACCTCCTGTAACACCCCAATTTAATTAGAATTATTTTTAATTAAATAATTAGATAATGTGATATGATATTTTGTTGGGGACTAGATACCTTAGAATTACGAGAGTTAAGGTTTTATGGGTGTATGGCTAAATGTGTAGAGACATGGGGGGGGGGGGGGGGTGTAGTATAATATGGATTTTTATTACCATTATATTATAATATTAGGATTATTATTATTTTATAATAATTATTAAATAATTACTTAATTGGGATATTTATTTTAATATTTGGATATGTTAGAGTGAGAAGAAGAGAAAGAAAGTCAGTACATAGAAACAGAGAAAGAGAAGCGTAGAAGTGAGAAGAGGAGAAAGCACTAGGAAGCTAGGGCAGGAAAGTTCATCAGTATGAATCAAGAATCATCACCAATATAAGGTAAGAGGGATTATAACTCTATAAAGGTTTTCCTAATGATGGGGTATGGTGGTGTTTAGGTACCATGGTTGTATGCTTTTGATTTCTCCTTATTTGGTTGTTTTGGGGTTTTACCCTTTGATGATTGATTTTGATGCATTGTGTGTACCATTGATGTTTGATATGTGTGGTAATTGATGTATGATGATGGGGATGAAAATATGGGGTTTGATTATGCATTATATCATGAAGTTCATGTTTTTAGAATTGAGCCAAAAGGGTTTTCTCACTATTATTTTTCCGAATCCGTAAAATTGTTTTTCACGGGGTGCAATCGATTTGCAGTGCAGGTGCAATCGATTGCACAGTTCAATTTTGATGAATTTTTTCTTCTGTTTCAGTAAGAAATCGATTTGCAGTACAGAATAATCGATTTGCACTGCTTAAAAACGTGATTTTTGGCCTCTGGAACAAGGTGCAATCGATTTGCATGTTAGTGCAATTGATTGCTCACTGTTTGACAACATTTTTGAAAACTTGAAAACTCCATAACTTTTGACTCGGGTGTCTGTTTGACGCGCCGTTTGGATCATTAGAAAGATAAAAATATCATTGTATCAGTGTTGTATAAACGATGTACGAAGGATTTTGCATGATGTATTGCATGATGATGATGATGATGATGATGATGATGATGATGATGATGGCCTATATTAGCGAAAGATGGTCTGTATTGGAGAGAAATTGATAAGTATGAACAATCAATGTAAATTAAGTTGTTGCATGTCAGTGTCGTATGCATTCATTAAAGATGACATGTATTGGCGAAAGATGGCCTGTATTGGCAAAATATGGCCTGTATTGGAAAAAGATGGCCTGTATTGGCGTTGTTGCCCCAAGTTGGCATTTATTAAGTTGAGGGTTTTTCCCTATTGGTACCACATGCATAGAGTCAGTATCATCCTCATTGCATTACAATGTTATTAATAATCAATGGTTTGATTATTAAACGAATTTCTAATTCTATTACGATGAATGTTTGTGTTGTTTGTTGCACATAATTATATTGATGTGTTTCATAGTATGATGAACGATAAAAAGGTGTGAGATAAATATGTATAACGATATGTACTTGAATTACTATCTGTTCATTATTATGCTTCCTCTTATATTGTTATGATATCTCACCCTTTCTGTTTGAATGTTGCCTCTATGTGGGTAACGTGCAGATGATCCTAAGTAGCTCGAGGTCGTGGTTAGCTAAGGAGTTCCTTCAGTTCTGTGTAGATAGAGTCAGTGTCTGCTCTGATACGTAACACTTGGGGAGTTTCGCGTTTGTTTTATTTCGTTAGAGTGAACTTTGCACTACTCCATTGTTTAAGTTTAATTTATGACTATGCTGAATTTTGAAAGATGATAATTATGACTCTTGTTGGAGAATTGAGATGATTATTTATCGATGTTTTCCATTGCGAATAAATAAAAGGAGGCTTAAGACTTTTGAACATATGAATTATGTTGCGTATCTTATTTAATGAGCATGTATGATGTATGAAGCATGTGGCATCCTATTTTGATGTTGTATTTTAGAAATTAATTCACTCTGATTTTTATATAATTTACCGATGGGGAAATAGGGTGTTACAATTAGTATCAGAGCAAGTCGGTCTGCCTGGCCAATTTGTTGAGTTAGTGTAGTATGACAGTTGAATATTGTTGACATGTTGTTCCTTAGTACGCGACATGTATGTAGAACACTGTCGGTGCTTTCTTGTTTTTCTAATCAGTTGTTTGCAGGAGTGGGATTGGAAAAAGTGGGGGAGAAGCTAGTGCTTCTCTGAGATGGTTCAGGTGTGAACAGTTGTTTCAGTGTGTCATGATTTTCATAAGTGAAAATGTTGGTGAGACTCCGTTGTTTTTCCAATTTTGAAGGAAGTAACGAATTCAGGATTTATGTCTAGCGGATAGTCGAAGGGTCCTTGAGAGAGAATGATCAGGTACTCATGTTGTTCGCATATCTAGAAGTGGAGGGTGATGTTATGGATAATTATGTGTCAATTGTGGGTGAGTCTTTATGTTTTCTTGTGGAGAATTTCAACTTGTTGTTAGAGTGAGATGTTGGATTAACTTGATGTTATCCTTGGGATGGACTAGTTGGAGTTAAACAAAGGGACTGCAAATTATTTTGATGAGTTGATGCATATTCCTATGTCACGAGATATTTGTTAAACAAGTAGGATAACTCTTAGAAGGTGAAGCTCATATGGTCATAATGTTTCAACACTGCATGTTGATCTTGAAGTTGTCAGTGTTGAGTTACCACTGTGTGTGTCGTTGTTGTCCTGAGTAATGCTGGAGTGATGAATTGCTATGAATTTTATGTTGGAATCATGTATGTGATTGTTGATTGTCGTTGATATTGTTGAGGTGATGTGAATCACGAGTCAAATTTAGAACTCGAAGATATGAGTAGATTTGTAAAAAGGACTGGAGCATTGGTGTTTTGGAAAACAGAATTTTTGGCAAATTAATGTGCCTCTTGAGTTATAAGAAGAATGGGGTTTTGGAAAAGTGTTGGAATGAGTTTTGTACATAGAAAATCATGAAAAACCGCTTTTGTACAGTAAGCAATAGATTGGCATTAGGGTGCAATCGATTTCACAATTAAAAAAATATGTGGAAAACTGCTTCTGTACAAGGTGCAATCGATTGATAGCAAAAGTGAAATCGATTGCACAGTGCTGAACATCATTTTTGTAAAAATTTCGAAAATTCATAACTTGAGTTCTGGACGTCTGATTTGAGTTCCGTTTGAAGCGCTAGAAAGCTAACGTGATAAAATTTGTTTTAAAAATGGTTCCAGAACCTGGAAGTAATTTAATTGTCACGAGGGGCGGAGTTTACTGTTGATCTTGTCCTTGGTACCAGACTTGTCTCTATGGCACCATACATGATGTCAGCTTCAGAGTTTGATGAATTGAAGAAGCAATTAGAAGAATGGTTGGAAGATAATTTTGTGAGACCAAGTGTATCACTTGGGGAGCTCTGATGTTATTAGTTAAGAAGAAAGAAGGTACTACGAGATTGTGCATAGATTACCGACAGTTAATTTTGACAACGATTGAGATTAAATGTCCACTGTATATGGATTGAATATTTGATGGACCGGATGGTAGACGAGTATGTCTTCAAGTATAATTAAATTGAGGTTGGACTACCTTCAGATTCGGGTGAAGGGTGAGGATAATTAGATAATATCTCTTAGAACTCGGTGAAGGCATTATGAATATTAGATTGGTTTGTTGTGGTGTTTATTGAGGAAATATCTAAGTTAAAATATAGGCATGTTGAACGTTGCGATTTGAATTTCTCTGCCGAGAGGGAGGAAACTTTATGCTAAGTTGCCAAGGTGTAAATTATGGTTTTAGGAGATGATTTTTCTTGAGCATGCTATTTTAGGTGATGGTATATGTGAATCCATCCAAAGTGAATGCGTTTCTACATTGAGAGGCTCTGAAGTTGGTTACAAAGACTAGAAGTTTTTTTGGACATAACTTATTACTATTGCAGCTCGTTTGAGACAAGGTCAAGGATGATATGTTGTTAATGAATGAGATATTGGTATTAGTAATGATGTGAAGGTATTGGAGCAAACACATAGAAGTGCAGATTATGCCAATTGAGAATGTTTAGAGTGTAGAGATCTTTGAGGAAGAGATAAAGTTAGATGGTAGAATAGACTGTGCTTTGTTGATAATATAATATTGACATGTGTCAAGAAAATTTTGGAAGTTTTATCAGCAACCGGGATGTGGAAATGGTGTTATTAAGATTGTGATTGGAATGAGATCAAAATATGAAGTTATATGAATCATCGAGGATATAAGGCTAAAGGAGAGACTAAGGATTTATTGATGTTATTAAATCCCTTTACTTGGGTGAATACTTCATTTGGAGCGAAATGACTTGGATTGTACTTGGTGTAGTAGCAATTCCGATATTGGGAGAATATTTAACAATTTTTTTGTACCATGAGTATGTATAAGAGAATATGTGATGGATTTTTGGGCGTTTATGTATCATTGACGAGGTTGAAAAGAAGGAAATTAAGAAAATGTTTGTAAGTCTTAGAGATGATTGTTGAACATTATGCTTAAGTAACTTTGAGCACAAGATAAAGGATCTATTGTAGTTGAGTAACGATGATTTATGCCACCAATATAGTTATCGGCTACCTATTGACAAATTAAGGAACTGATCACCCTTAATCTCTTGTTGATAGTAGGCGAGATTGTATTGGATGAGATAGACTTGTCTTACTAGCTTGATAGTGAGTAAAGTGGATTGACTTTTTATCGAGAAGATAATTATTCACCATTATGTGCGAATCTAATATAAAAGTGGCTATGAAAGAGTTGGAAATTATTGAGAAGTTTGGTGACTTGAGTTGATATGCGAGTTAACACTGCATAGTGGAAGGTTGAGGATATCTAAAGTGAACAATGACTTCCTGGTGGATATTAAAGAGATCAAGGAACTAGATGTGAAACTTATAGATCTGATAGTTCATGGAGATCAAAGTGATGATAGTGATTGTAAAGTAGATGAATCCAACTGGCACAACTGAAGCGTGATGCGGTGTAGTTCATTATGCGTGTGTAACTTGTTAGGAGTCAAGGGTAAACATCAGAATCCTACAGGGATGATTCAAACCATTGGAAATTTTCATAATTAAATTATAGGTGAAAGGTTAATATACTATTCGTGTTGCTGTCATGGCAATAAAGGTATTGATTTTCATAATCTACTAGTGGAACATAGCATTATGGCACTAAAGTTGTGTGTCAATGGTGTCGGTAATTGATTGTGTTTATGTTCTTATGACGATATTGTTGTGTGATGAAATATTAGAGACGATGTTCATGTCCCGAGACTCTACGTTCTTAGTCTATGTTGTTGTTTTGTTTCCTGTGGAAGGGACTCGAGGGTGAGCATAGCTTCCTTATGAAGAGAAATTAGAGAAGTGTTACCTATAGTGACAGAGAGGATCTCGTTGTGTTCCGGTCCAAGCGTAAACAGGAACATAAAGTAATAGATCATGTATTCTAGGGTGATGAGACAAGGAGGAAATTAACATATGCATTCATAACTCGGTAGTAATGCATCTTATTGGATTTTTTTGGTTGACGATATAGAAGGTTGGATAGTAGTATTCGGAAGGTTTCCAAACATGATGTGGAAGTTGGAAGGAAGGATGCGAGAGTCGTATCCAGAGTTGTTAGTATCAAGTGGATTTTCGAGGACGAAAATATTCTAAGTGGGGGAGAGTTGTAACACCCCAATTTAATTAGAATTGTTTTTAATTAAATAATTAGATAATGTGATATGATATTTTTTAGGGACTAGATACCTTAGAATTATGAGAGTTGAGGTTTTAGAGGTGTATGGCTAAATGTGTAGAGACATGGGGATGTATAGTATAATATGGATTTTTATTACTATTATATTATAATATTAGGATTATTATTATTTTATAATAATAATTAAATAATTACTTAATTGAGATAATTATTTTAATATTGGGATATATTAGAGTGAGAAGAAGAGAAAGAGAGTCAGTACGTAGAAACAGAGAAAGAGAAGCGTATAAGTGAGAAGATGAGAAAGCACTAGGAAGCTAGGGCAGGAAAGTTCATCAATAGGAATCAAGAATCATTACCAGTATAAGTTGAGGGGGATTATAACACTATAAGGGTTTGCCTAATGATGGGGTATGATGGTGTTTAGGTTCCATGGTTGTATGCTTTTGATTTCTCCCTATTTGGTTGTTTTGGGGTTTTACCCTTTGATGATTGATTTTGATGCATTGTATGTATCATTGATGTTTGATATGTGTGGTAATTAATGTATGATGATGGGGAAGAAAATCTGGGGTTTGATTGTGCATTATCTCATGAAGTTCGTGTTTTTAGAATTGAGCCAAAAGGGTTTTCGCACTGCTATTTTTCTTAATCCGTAAAACTATTTTTCACAGTGTGCAATCGATTTGTAGTGCAGGTGCAATCAATTGCACAGGTTAATTTTGGTGAATTTTTTCTTCTATTTCAGTAAGCAATCGATTTGCAGTACAGAGCAATTGATTTGCACTTCTTAAAAACATGAGTTTTGGCCTCTGGAACAAGGTGCAATCGATTTTCATGTTAGTGCAATAGTTTGCTCACTGTTTGACAGCATTTTTGAAAACTTGAAAACTCCATAACTTTTGACTCGGGTGTCTGTTTGAGGCGTCGTTTGGATCGTTAGAAAGCTAAAAATAATTTCTAAAATATGGTAATAATTTTGATGATAGTAGACTAATATTTTATTGGAATAATTCTGATGTGTGCGTATGTTATATGTGTTGTAATGCAAAATGTTGTGATTGAATGTATCAGTGTTGTATAAACGATGTACGAAGGATTTTGCATGATGTATTGCATGATGATGATGATGATGACGGCCTGTATTGGCGAAAGATGGCCCGTATTGGCGAGACATTGATAAGTATGAACAATCAATGTAAATTAAGTTGTTGCATGTCAGTGTCGCATGCATTCATTAAAGATGACCTGTATTGGCGAAAGATGGCCTGTATTGGCGAAAGATGGCCTGTACTGGAGAAAGATGGCATGTATTGGCGTTGTTGCCCCAAGTTGGCCTTTATTAAGTTGAGGGTTTTTCCCTATTGGTACCACATGCATAGAGTCAGTATCATCCTCATTGCATTACACTGTTATTAGTAATCAATGGTTTGATTATTAAACGAATATCTAATTCCATTGTGATGGATGTTTGTGTTGTTTATTGTACATAATTATATTAATGTGTTTCACAGTATGATGAACAATAAAAAGGTGTGAGATAAAGATGTATAATGATGTGTACTTGAATCACTATATGTTCATTATTATGCTTCCTCTTATATTGTTATCATATCTCACCATTTCTGTTTGAATGTTGCCTCTACGTGGGTAACATGCAGATGATCAGAAGTAGCTCGAGGTCGTGGTTAGCTGAAGAGTTCCTTCAGTTCTGTGTAGATTGATTCGGTGTCTGCTCTGATACGTAACACTTAGGGGTTTTGCGTTTGTTTTATTTCGTTGGAGTGAACTTTGCACTACTCCATTGTTTGAGTTTAATTTATGACTATGCTGAATTTTGAAAGATGATAATTATGACTCTAGTTGGAGAATTGAGATGATTCTTTATTGATGTTTTTTGTTGCGAATAAATGAAAGGAGGTTTAAGACCTTTGAACATATGAATTATGTTGTGTATCTTATTTAATGAGCATGTATGATGTATGAAGCATGTGGCATCCTATTTTGATGTTGTATTTTAGAAATTAATTCACTTTGATTTTTATATAATTTACCGATGGGGAAATAGGGTGTTACACCTCCACTCTTGAGCTTAGAAACCAAAATCTTCAAATCTCCCAAAACTTACATTTTTGTCCAAACAAACCATCTACACACTTCATATACATCATATAGAATTTGTTCAAACACAAGAACAACTTCTATAACATCATTATCTCCATTTTCCAACCTCAAAAACATTGTCTTGCAAGGTGACTTGGTTGGAGAGATTCAAACACTTTCAGCATAAAGTAAAGATTGGAACAACTTCAGGAAGGTCTAAGGAAGCTCAATCAATCATCACACTGCATTTGGAAACATCCATACACATTTTGGATTTTCACTTCAAGAGGTAAGTTTTCTCAAACTGTGATATCCTTGTTCATACATCATTTTACTTTCATTTTCAAAAGAATAAAATAGGACAAATCAAAGTAGAAGAGTTGCAAACACTCAAAACTACAGAAAAATGCTTCTGGAAGTCTGACACGATCGGTCGTGTCACCTGACACGGGCTGTGTCAGGAAGAAAACAGGAAAAATGGCAAGACAGGGCTCTAACACAGGTGCTTGTGTCACAGGACACGGCCCGTGTCCCTCTTACTGGAATTAAAACTTGGCAAAGTGGCAGGACAGGGTCCTAACACGGTTGTGCGTGTCACAAGACACGGCCCGTTCCAGCTCATCTAGGACAGAAAAATCATGCAGGGATAATTACAGGGTCTTGATACGGGTGCCTGTGTCACAGGACACGACTCGTGTCAGCCAGGCACCGAAATTCTTGATTTTTGAGATTTTTTATTGATGTTTTTGGATCATTAATGGTTTGTAATAGTAATTAGGGCTTTATCGCTTTCACCCATATTCATTAAATTTGTACCCCCATCCCCTAAAAGTATTGTATTAGCGTAGGACTTTAATTTCCCGTAATTTATCACTTTCGAATAAAATGCTAGTAGTTAGGGTTTGTATGGCAAGATTAAAATCAACCAATAGAAAACCCTAATTCAAGATAAATCAAGTATGAAATACAAAACACTTGCACACTTACACCTTTAGGGTTAACTCCACTTTGTTGCCTTAAGAAAAATGGTCATGTTATGCATGTGATACACTTTAGCAAAAACAATCAAAAACACAAGATCATAGTCCCTCGATGACGCTTCAAATGTTGCCTTCAAAATGATCTTAGACCCTTAAGAAAAAATGCTAAGGTATCTCACAACATTGCTATCTATCACTATATGATGACACACGCCTGTCCCCTCACATCCAATGATAGGGCTTGTTATCAATCAATGGTAAGATAGCAATATCTAGAGAAAGAGGAAATGAACAAAAGACTTTTGAGTAGGTAGAACGTTCTTAGTTGCTTGCTCACTATCCATATTAAAAAACAAACATCTTTCCAAACACACCAAACACTTTCAAAACATGAAATATTTTCAAAAAGTCCGACACTTTGTATGCATTCTTATAGAGACGAGAATCATTACAAAGTTTGCCTAAACGAAGGCGCTTTTAAAAAAAATACTTTCAAAACCTATCACAAACACATTTCAAACAAAGCAATTTCAAAAGTGAGCTAGCAAGCAACTAAGAGCCCGTAGATAACTATGGATGAAAAGGGTGCTAACACCTTCCCTTTTCATAACATACCCCCCGAACTCAAGAAAATATCTCAAAAGGTCTTTCTTGTTCTTTTCACCCTTTCCTTTATTAGATAAAAGAAAAGTCGGTGGAGACTCTTGCTATCCGCAACAATTGCGATCAAACGCAAAACACCCAAGTCAGTTCTCCCAGTGTATTACAGAACTGGCGACTCTGCTGGAGAGATACTTAAAAGTGGTGTTACCTTAGAGCTATATCACATTTAATTGCTTTCATTATTTGATTTGTTTTCTTTACATTTGTGGGTCCTTGTTTGGGTTTGTATTGATCCTCTACCCGGATCTGGGAACACCATTAGGTAAATAGCAAAAATTATGGAGACTGTACGGTATAGACCGGTATGGTTGAGACAATAGCTATGTTAGTATGGCACATTTATGGGTAACAGTATCCCTTATGGCGAATGAAGGAGAATACGAGGCCACTGTGTGGTGTCATGAAACACTAACGAACCTTAGAACCTTTAATTGAACAACTTGGCCATTAGGAAGTAGTGACATAGCCGGCTTTGGTGCAGTCCGAAGTTGGTTGATACTCGATACTAAGCTAATTGAGATCTGACTTTTGGGATATTTCGATTGCCAATAAAGAGGCTTGCGCTGAAACAATGCCCAATGAAGAAAGATCAATGATATTGAGATCCCCTAGAACCCGATTACTTTCTAGGATAGGTTGAACCAACTAAACTTCAAGAGGGTACTTACCAATGAAACCTCATGCAAGCCTAAACCTAAGGATTTGTTTGTTTTGATTGTGTATGTACATAACATCATGACATCATACCATGGCATTTGCACTAACCATTTTAAGGACTTTGGGATTTATCTTTGTGCTGTTTTGTAGGACATGGCTTCCGCACGAAGAAACACTATTCGAATCAACCTTGTGAAAGCGCCTCCTCAACTTAAGGAATTAGCATCAAGGGTTCCCAATGATTCTCCATTTGCCAAGAAATATGGTCGTCTCATCAACTTGGTTACAACAAACCTTAAAGAGGATATGGTACATGTGCTATTCCAATTCTTTGACCCTAAACACCATTGCTTTACCTTTCCTGATTACCAACTTGTGTCTATTATGGAAGAATTCTCTCAACTCTTGGGAATTACTATTATTGATCAAATACCCTTCAACGATATTGAAAGAGACGCAAGACCTGAGGAGATTGCTCGAGCTCTACATTTGCAATGATCCGATGTTATGGCAAATTAGGAAACAAGAAGTGGTGTCAAAGGGTTTCTAGCCAAGTTTTTGTTGGAGAAGGCTCAAGATTTTTGGGATGCTTTTAATTTACAAGCATTTGAATAAGTGTTGGCTCTTATAATATATGGGATGGTACTGTTTCCTAATCCTGACCAACTCATAGGTGTGAACATAGTCAAAAATTTTCTATCTCGCAATCCGGTGCCTACTTTACTTGGGGTTATCTTGCATTCTCTTCACTCTCTCACCATAAAGAGAAGAGTACTTCTTATGTGTTGCACTCCTCTGTTGGCTAGGTGGTTTATTTCGCACCTACCTCGACCAGTTGTGAAGAATGAGCAAGGCATGAAATGGTCTAATAGATTGATGTCACTCAGGCATTCTGATATTCATTGGCGTTCTCGATCCTTGGAGGATATTACTATTATTGACCATTGTGGGGAATTCTATAATGTCCCTCTACTTGGAATTAAGGGAGGTATCACCTGCAATCCTTGTTTGGGTTTGCGACAGTTTGGGTATGCTGGGAGGGATGGGCCTCATGATACACTTGTCCAAGGAATTGCATTTGACTATGAGAGCGATGTCCAAGGTTATCGTCAGAGATTCATACGAGCTTGGGGCATGGTTAACAAAGTTGATAGCAAGACATTGGGGCATAAGAACTCCATCCCTTTGGAGCCTCATCTCAAGTGGGTGCGAGCTCACGCTCAAAGCCTTATGATGCCTTATGAAGCCATCCTACCTATCATCATGGAGCCTGTTGCCAAGGGAGATGTTCCATATACTGTCCTTCATCCTGATATGCCTACTTCTCTTAAAGATTTGCAAAGAGCTTGGATTCATCTAAAGGGGGATCGAGACACCTTTGAAGCCCAATTTTATGGAAGCGAAAATAAGATGTTGGAGCTCACAAGTCTACTTCACAAGGAGAGGACCCCGAATGCTTACATTACTCCGAAGAGGAAGCGCCCATAGGAGACTTGAGCCTTTTTGTTTGTATTTAGTTCATTTTGTTTCTTTTGTTTCAATGTAAGCCCAAGAGGCATGTTGTAATTAATCTAAACTTATTAATGCAATTAATATCTGTTCCTTTTTTGTCTAAACAAATTTAAATCTTCTAAGTCCTTAAAATCATTTGCATACGCATTTCATGCATCATAACATAAGCAAGCTTTCCACAACAGGTTTCCTCATCTTTCTACTGTTTATTTTAGTAAGATGGATATCAAGCAAACTGTGAAAGATTTGCAAGCACAAAATTCTCAATTCCAAGAGACCTTGCTAGCCCTGGCCAAGGGACAACAAGAGATGATGAAACTGCTGGAAGCCAAAAAGAAGACAAAGAAGAAAGCCCTGATCAACATGGGGAAAAGATTTAAAGGCCCAATCCGCCAGGTGTAGATAATTGAAGAGTCATCCGAGGAAGACGAGAACCAGGATGAAGAGGCAAAGAGTACCCGCGCTGGGGGTGCAAACAATCAAGCTTCTGAGGATGAAGACTACTTTGATGAACAGTATCCACCGATGGAGGATAAATACAAGCAGTTAGAGGATATACTGAAAACTGTTGAAATTCAAGCCATACCTTGTTTGGATTTTAGTGATTTGGGCTTAGTACCTAGGGTCGTCATTACCCATAAGTTCAAAATACTAGTCTTTGCTAATTATGACAGAGTTTCATGCCCCAAACTTCATCTGAGGTCCTACATTCGCAAGATACCACCACATACTACTGACAAGAAACTCTCGGTCCATTTCTTCCAAGAAAGTCTGGCTGGGCCTCAGCTAGAATGGTTTTACCAATTGGAGAGTTCCCACATTCACACATGGGAAGATCTGGCCACTTCTTTTTATCATCAATATCAGTACAATGCTGCTTTGGCACCAACTGGAGTCCAACTTCAAGGAATGATAATGGATACTAATGAAGGATTTAAAGAGTTACGCGCAAAAATGGAGGGATCTTGTTGGTAGGGTCTAACCACCACTAACAGACAGAGAACTAGTTGATATGTTCATGGGAACACTAACGAGACCATATTTCAAATTTCTAATTGGTAGCTCATCTTGTGGTTTCACTGAGTTAATTCCGACTGGTGAAAGGGTCGAGAGTGGAATTAAGAGTGGAAAAATTCTCATGGCATCTGCTTCTACATCAAGCACTGTAAAGAAACCCTTTACTGGAAAGAAACAAAGAAGCCAATGTTGTTTATGGGTCAAGGGCCCACACCAAGAAGGATCACCGTCCATCTGTTAATGCTGTTTTGATCTCCAACCCACCATCTGCTCAAAGACAATCATCCAACCAACAACGATTTGAAATTCCTCGAAGACAGTTCACGAGAATTAACATGTCACTGTCACAAGCCTTACAACACTAGTTGAAGGCCAACTTCGTGACCTTACATGATCTGCCAAAATATTTCATCACCAAAGTATAATCCTAACACCAAATGCGCATATCATTCCAACATCCCTGGGCATGAGACCGATCATTGTTGGGCTTTGAAATGAAGAATTCAAGATCTTATCAATAACAAAACTAATGAGTTTGATCCACCTACAACTCCAAATGTGATAACTGCACCAATGTCGAACCATGGCAAAGGTGTCAATGCGATTTGTGACACTACTTTTGTTTCCTCCGTTGAGGATTTGACTACTCCATTGACTACTGTGAAGTGAGATTTTCTGAGAGTTGGCATGTTCCCTGGCTGTTTAAAAGATTGTGTTTGCTATGCTGAACAAATAAATGGATCCAAGTGTCTGAAAGAAGGTGTTCAACGCCTGATAAATAGTCACGAGATTCTGTTTGAAAAAATTCCTACCATCAAAAGTTTGACCGATAAAACTAAAGACATTTCTATCATAACAATTTCCAACAAGCCTCTTAGGATCTCCTCAAATGGTCCTATTAGGATTTCAAATGAATTAACAATTGCTCCTTTAATAATCACTGCCCCTTGGCCGATTCCTTACTCCTCTGATAAAGCAGTTCCAAGGAACTATGGTGCCGAAGTTTACTATCATGGAATAAAGCAAGATTCATGGATCAATGAAGACAAGACAAATAATGTTACAAATATTGCAGGTTCTAGTAAGGTAACAAGAATGGGGAGGATCTTCTCCCCTGATATTTCACCTCCGACTACTACAACAACTCATATTCACATAACCAATAACAAGCCTAATGTCCACACTAGAGGCAAAGAAAAAGTAAGTGAGCTTGTTGGGATAGAGGCACCTGCCGAAGATGTTGATGCTGAAGAGCCCTCCACTCGAGAGATGTAGGAAATCCTGAAAATTATAAAGAAGAGTGATTTCAAAATAGTCGAATAGTTGGGGAAAACCCCCTCCAAAATCTCCATGTTGTCATTACTACTCTGTTATGATGCTCATGCCCAAGCTTTAATCAAGTTTTTGAAGAAAGCTCATGTGCCCCAAGAGACTACAGCTGACCATTTCGAGAATTGTGTGGCGAGTTTAACGGCTGACAACATATTAGGTTTCTCTAATGCTGACTTGACTCCTGTTGGAAAGAATCATAACAAGGCTTTGCATGTCTCTATTGAATGTAAGGGAACTAACTTGTCTAATGTCTTAGTTGATACCAGTTCGTATCTAAACGTGTTACCCAAAGGTGCTTTGGACCAGCTAGATTGTGAAGGCCTGGTGTTAAAACCAAGTGATATAGTTGTAAGGGCTTTCGATGGGTCTAAAAGGATGGTGGATGGAGAGGTGGATCTCCCCATTAAAATAGGATCATAAATTTTCAAATCCACCTTTTATATAATGGACATACGTTCCGCATACTCTTGTTTGCTCAGTCGCCCTTGGATCCATGGGGCAGGGGCAGTAACATCCACCCTTCATCAAAAGTTAAAATAACCAATCAAAGGGAAGATTGTCACTGTTTATGGTGAAGAGGAATTTATGGTGAGTCACCTCAATTCCTTTAAATATGTGGAAATTGATGGTGAATTTATAGAAACTTCGTGCCAGGATTTCAAAGTTGTTCCTCCTATGGTTGCCGCCACCAAAATATCCTCTGACATATCAAAAGCTGATGAAGTTGTACCAAGAATGGTTTCACTTAAAGATGCTCGTGCCGTGGTCAAAGATGGAAGTTGTACTATCTGGGGACAACTCCCCAACATTCCGTTTAAAGCAGACAAATTTGGGCTGGGTTTCACCATCAAAGCTCAGAAAGAGGTTAGGCGCGTTCGCGTGGGAAAGCCACCTCTCCGCATCGGAAATCATGAAGTAAACATTGTGGAAGACTCCGACGATGAATGTGCTTTTGAAGAATGGATCTAAACTACTGCCAGAGGAAAGCTCAACAACTGGAACGCAAAGGATTTCACTCCCATCTCCTTCATTGAGGAGTAATTACTGTTTACTGTTTTCTATTAATTCAAGAACTTTTGTCTGTAATCTTAATTCCAAACAATGACTTTTAAGCCATGTGCCTTGCCCAGGGCACCTTGGTCCATTAGTTAAGGGTTTTGTTCATGTTCATTTATCATATGATCATTTAATGGAAAACATTAGACCTTTTCATTCAAATTTTGTGCTCATTGTCTTTCTTTTTCTTTATTGCATTTTTCAAATAGCCATGTATCTTACATGCACACACACACTTGTAGATCCTCATCCACTCCGGATATCATTGTCAACGACTCTAATATTTCCAGTTGTTGTACCCCAAAATTTTCCCTCTCATTTCTCAAGTAATCTCTCACAATATCTCATTTAGATCATAATTCCTCAAGAAATTTGATCAGATAATCAAAAGGGCAAAATGGTCAAAATTAGGGTTTTGATTGAGAAGGGGCAATTTCTGATTTTTGACCTAGAAAATGATTGATTGGTTTAAGTTATGATCTCAAGGACTCAAATGCATCATTTTTACCTAATGACATGGCTTAAAACATTCCTCAAGATCAATTGATTGACAATTGATTTTCAGTTAACTGATCAAAAGTCAATTGTACACTAAAAAGTCAAACTTTAACTTTTTGGTCAAAATCAAGTATCAAATATCACAATTCATCAAAACATGTCAAAATTTGAAACTTGTTCATCAAGAAATCAAAAAGTCAAGATTTCATTTTGAAAAGTCAAAATTTCTAAACTTAGAAATTTTTCTAAGTGTTGAAAATTTCATATTTTTTTCATAACTTTGAGCCAAATTCCAACCATGATGCAAGATGATTCAAAGGAAACCTCCAACATGAAAGTTGTAGATCTCAATGTGATCTAAAACATTATAGAACACAACTTCTCCTAGAAATGCATGGATTTCAATTTATGATTTTGTGAATACATGTTCATGAAACTTGGAAACTTAGTGAAATTTTGCCCTAGTTTAGGCAGGATTTTGACCTAACTTCATGGCAATTTTTCACATAGTTCCAAAATGAATTTTCAAAAATGTACAACATAGAGGTTGCAGAGGATGTTACAAGCTTTTGAAAATTTCCAAGTACTCATTGAGATCATACTTGAGCAAGGAGAATTGAAGGCAAGAAGTTAGGGTTTCATTCTTGAATTACAAGTCATTTCTTGATGAACACATAATTGAATTTCAATGTTAGGCTGCATAATCTTGCTTTGCAGGCTTTTTAACTTGTGTATCTATCCATCATTAATGGATTACACAAACTTTTGAGCTATAATCCAAGTGATTTAAACTTTATCCAATCCACATTGCCATTTTGGGAAGAAAGTGAAGAATGCCATTCTTGAAAAGCAAACTTTATGCACAAAGTCAATTCTTGAGCCTCTAACTTGTTCCCTCTGATCACACTCCATCTACAAAGTCAGAAACAAGTGTGTTTAAAGCATAACCACTCTATCTTAGCAAGTACACAAGACTTTGAAACTTGGATTTCTCAAAAATCACATATTATGCTTAAACTTGTGATTTTGAATTCTGATCAACAACAAGCTTCCAAACTTGTTGCTTATAAATAGAGGCACTATTTGTTAGCTAAAAGACGAGCTTGAACACCCTGAAACACTCCCAAACTCCCTCAAATCATAAATTTCCCAAAAACTCCATTGTTGCACAGTTTCTGACCTTGAACTCCAAACTCATATTTCCCTCGTGCGTTCTTTTTCCTTTTAGCGCCTAAAGCTTCCTTACATCAAATACAAACCACCCCACACCCTGTTACACGACTGTAACATCATCTTCATCAACTTACATAACCAAAAAGAGAGCACTGCACATTGAATTATCCAAGCCATTTCAGCCACTCTCAACTCAAGCTAAGCATTACATTAGCTTCCTAGAGACTCAAGGAAGCTAACCTGATCATTGCAGCACCTTGAATCAAGCTCAAACTCATTTCACGATTTCCAGTTTTGAGGTATTTTTCTTGAACTTCTATCTTCTCATTTAGGCATTGTTAGGCTTGCATTTGTGAAGATAAAATGTAGACATCATTGCCCAGAAACTATACATGTCCATAGATTTCATTTATTTTGATTGAGCTAGGAGAATTTTGAGTTTGAACTTTCTGAAATATTTAGGTCAGAATTTGGTACTTTCAAAAATTCTCATTCATCTGTGATTTATAGCTTATGATATTTATATGGTTGGATTCGTATGGAAAAATGGAGAAACTTTCATGTTTGCACTTTTCATTTTTGTTGAGAAATGGTGAAGTTACAGGATCCATGTCTGGAGGTTGAAGATGAAGTTGTATTCATGGCATAACTTATGTTACATATTTATTGTTTTGTTTATATCAACGGATGTATAGCCACCCCAGTGGTAAAGCGCGCGTCTGTTAACCTTTGGGACCTGAGTTCGAGCCCTAGTGGTACCCTTTTGTTCATTTTTCAATATCTTTTCATCTTTTTTTTGTTTCAGCTTGCAGCGCTAGGCCTCCCCTTTTGGGCTTTCCACTTTTTTACTTTCTTCTAACTCCCTGACTACTTTTGCACCCTGGCCCATTATTTTATTTATTATTTCATTTTCCTCATTTTATTTTTATTTTTATTTCATATCTTCTTTATTATTTTTATTATTACTATTACTATCACTATCATTATTATTATTTTTATTAATAAAAAATCCAAAAATATTTTATTTATTTATTTGCATATTTAAAAAATGCTTATACATTTTATTTTTCTTTATAAAACAAAAATACTAAAAATATTTTCTTAATAAATTTAATTTCTTTTTTTAATAATTAATATTTAGATAATTAGGTTTAATTATTATTTTATTTTATTTTCTTAATTAAAATTAACTTAGAACTTAGGTTTCTTTTAATTAATTATTTTTCATATTATTTTTATTAAGATAAAACCTTTTCATTAAAAAACCCTAAAAATACTTTTTAATTTAATTTCTTTCTTAATTAGTTTAAGTTTAATTTTGCTTATTTTTAATTAATCATTTTTCTTTAATTAGGTCAAGACAAAACCCTTTCATTAAAAATCCAAACAAAATCATTTCTTTTTCTATTTGAATGTGTGCATTATATATTCCAATTCTTGTACATTTATTCAATATGGTTGTAATAGGTTTAATTTTCTTGCAAAATCCCCATTTGTAAATTTGTACACCCCCTCCCCTCATGATGTAATAGCTTAGTATTTTTACTTTCCGCAATTTATCGCTTTATATAAATGCTAGTAAATTAGGGTTTGTATGGAAAGACTAAAACCAACAAATAGCAAACCCTAATTCAATATAAACAAGCATGTAAATCAAATACATTTGCACACTTTCACCCTTAGGGTAATTCCATTTTTCCGCATTATAAAAATGGCCATGTTATGCATGTGGGATATCTTAGAAAAAAGAAATAAAAAACACAAGATCATAGTCCCTCGATGACGCCATCAATGTCGCCTTTCAAAATGATCTTAGTCCCTAAAAAAGAAATGCTAAGATATCTCACAACATTGCTATCATGGCTATACAATGACCCACGCCCATCCCTTTACATCCAAAGATAGGGCTTCTTACCAAATAAATGGTAAGATAGTAATATCAAAGGAAAGGAAGAAATGAACTAAGACTTTTGAGTAGGTAGATTGTTCCTAGTTGCTTGCTCAATTTCAAATCAAACACTCTTGCTTATTTTCAAAAACGAACACCAACACTTTCAAAACATTTTCCAAATATGAAACATTTTCAAAAGATCAACACTTTGTATACGTTCTTACGAACGAGAACTATTACAAAGTTTGCCTAAAAGATGGTGCCTTTTCAACATACTTTCAAAAACCACACAAAGCATATTTTCAAACAAAAGCAAGTGATCTATCAAGCAACTAAAAGCCCATAGATAACTATGGATGAAAAGGGTGCTAACACCTTCCCTTTTCATAATCTACCCCCTGAACTCAAGAAATAATCTCAAAAGTCTTTCCTGTTCTTTTCAGCCTTTCTTTTTGGATAAAAGAAAATTCGGTGGCGACTCTTGCTAACCGCAACATTTGCAATAAAAGGAAAAACAACCAAGTTAGTTCTCCTACCGTATCACAGAACTGGCGACTCTGCTGGGGACAAACTTAAAAGTAGGGTTACCTTAGGGCTAGATCACCATTACTTGCTTTTATTGTTTGATTTGTTTGCTTTACATTTTGGTTCCTTGTTTGGGTTTGTTCTAATCCTCTACCCGGATTAGGGATACCTTGTAGATAAGTAGCAATACATTGTGGAAACTGTGCGGGGTATACCAACATGGTCTAAGAAATAGCTATGTTAGTGTGACATATTTATGGGTACCGGTAGCCCTTGAGTAGTCAAGGAGAATACATGACCGTTGAGTGATGTCACAAAGCACTAACTGACTTTAAAACCTTTACTTGACCAACTTGTCCATTAGAACGTAGTGAGATAACCGACTTTGGTGCAGTTCGAAGTTGGTTGATACTCGATACTACACTCATTGAGGTTTGATTTTTGGGATATTTCGGTCGCCGTGAAAGAGGCTTGCGCTGAAATAATGCCCGAGAAGACAAATCAGTGATATTGAGATCCCTTAGAACCCGATTACTATTTCTTGGACATGTTTGAGCCAACTGAACTTCAAGAGGGTACTTACCTATGAGAACCCATGCAAGCCTAAACCTAAGGACTTGTTTGCCTTATTTGTATATACTTACTTGTACATGACATCATAAACATCATAACATCATAACATCATACTCATTCTCACTAACCATTTCAAGGATTTTTGGGATTTATCTTTGTTTTGTTTTGTAGGACATGACTTATATTCGCAAAATTACTATCCAAGTCAATATCATAAGAATTCCTCCTCAACTCAAAGAGTTAGCATCAAGGGTTCCTGATAATTCTCCATTCACCGAAAGACATGGTCGCCTCCTAGGCTTGATTACCTCTAACACTGATGAAGATATGATGAAGGTGTTATTCCAATTCTTTGATCCTCTATACCATTGCTTCACTTTTCCCGATTATCAACTTGTTCCAACTTTGGAAGAATTCTCTCAAATCTTAAGGATTCCTATTCTCTATCAACTACCCTTCAACGATACAGAATGAGAACCAAAACCTGAAGAGATTGCCCAAGCATTACACTTGCAACAATCTGATATCACAACTAATTGGGAAACAAGGAGTGATGTTAAAGGTTTCTTAGCCAAGTTCTTGTTCGAGAAAGCTCAAGATTGTTGGAACATTTTAGACTTACAAGATTTTAAAGAAATCTTGGCCCTTCTCATCTATGGGATGGTTTTGTTTCCAAACCCTGACCAACTCATAGATGTAAACAGTGTCAAAATCTTCATGTCTCGCAATCCGGTGCCTACTTTGTTAGGAGATATCCTTCATTCTTTTCATTCTCGCACTATGAGGAAAAGAGGGATCCTTATGTGTTGCACTCCTCTCTTGGCAAGATGGTTTATTTATAATATTCCCCGATTTGTATTGAAGAACGAGCAAGGTTCGATATGGTCCCATAGGCTGACGATGCTTAGACATTCAGATTTACATTGGTGTTCCCGATCCTTGGAGAATGTTACTATCATCAACTGTTGTGGTGAATTCCCTAATGTCCCTTTACTTGGCAGTAGAGGAGGTATCACTTATAAGCCCTGCTTAGCTTTATGACAGTTTTGTTACGCTCGAAGGGATGGTCCTCATGAGATTCTCATCCAAGAAGTGGTATTCGACTACGAGAGCGACGATCAGAGTTACTGCCAGAGGTTTATCCGAGCCTGGAGGATGGTAAGTAAAGTGGACAGTAAGACACCGGGACACAAGAATTCCATTCCCCTTGAGCCTTACCTTAAGTGGGTACGAGCTCATGCTCAGAAACTTGTGATGCCTTATCCCTCCATCTTACCAATTATCATGGAACCTGTAGTTGAAGGAGATGTCTTGTACACTGTCCTCCATCCTGACATGCCTACTTCTCTTGAAGACTTGCAAAAAGCTTGGATTCAGCTTAAGGAAGAAAGAGATTCTTTCGAAGATCAATTTTACGCTAGCGAGAAGAGGGTCTTGGAGCTTATGAAGTAGCTATTAGAAGAGCAAAGTGTGAATGCCTACCTCACACCGAAGAAGATGCGTTCAATCTTTTTATCTTAGAAAGTTATTTTGTAAGCCCAAGAGGCATGTTGTAATATTTTGAACTAAATTAATGAAAATTGAAGTTTGTTCATTCCTTTGTCTATGAAAATTTAAATTCCATAAATCCTTGAAATCATTTGCATATACATCTTCCATGCATCATAACATGACATGTTTTTACATAACAGGTTTCCTTATCTTTCTGCTGTTTATTTCAGCAAGATGGATCTAGAGAAAACTGTGAAAGATCTTCAGGCACAAAACTCCCAATTCCAAGAGACTCTACTGGCCCTAGCCAAGGGGAAGCAAGATATGATGGCATTGTTGGCACTTAAGAAGAAACCTAAGAAGAAAGCTCTGCTCAACATGGGTATAAGGTTCAAAGAGTCGGTTCGTTAGATCCCGATAGTGGAAGACTCATCTGAAGAGGACGAGAGTTAGATTGGTGAGGTTAAGAGTACCTAGGCTGACTGTGTTAATGATCAAGCGTCCGATGATGATTATTTTGACGAACATTATCCACCCACTGATGTCAAGTACAAGTAATTAGAAGACAAATTGAAAGTTGTTGAAATCCAAGTCGTCCCCAGTTTAGATTTTGATGATTTAGATTTTATCTTTGGGGTTGTTATCCCCCACAAATTCAAAATACCAGTCTTTTCAAAGTACGATGGAGTTTCTTGTCCAAAACTTCACCTGAAATCTTATGTGCGCAAGATACAGCCGCACACTGCTGATAAGAAACTCTGGGTTCACTTTTTCCAAGAGAGCTTGACCGGAACACAACTAGAATGGTTTTATCAATTAGATGGTTCCCGCATCAATACTTGGGAAAATTTAGCTACCGTCTTCTACCATCAGTACCAGTATAACACCGACTTGGCACCAACAAGAGTTCAGTTGCAAGATATGGCCATGGGGAAGAATAAATGATTTAAAGAATATGCACAAAAATAGAGAGACCCTGCCAGTAGGGTTCAACCACCTTTGACTGATATAGAGCACATTGACATGTTTATGGGCACTTTACCCGGTCCATTCTTTAACTTGTTAGTTGGTTGTTCCTCTTCTGGATTCACCGAGTTAATCTTAACCAGTGAAAGATTTAAAAGCGACATCAAAAGTGGGAAGATCTTTGTGGCATCTGCCTCCACTTCCAATCCTGTAAAGAAACCTTTTACTGTAAAGAAAGAAATCAATGATGTGTACGGGACAAGGGCCCGTATCAAGAAGGATGACCGTCAGTATGTTAATGTTGTCCAAATTTCCAATTCAACTCCTGCTCAAAGACCATCTGCCAACCATAAAAGGTTTGAGACTCCGAGAAGATAATTCACGAGGATAGGCATGTCACTATCCCAAGCCTTACAACATTTGCTAAAGGATAATTTGGTGACATTGCGCGATCCTCTGGCCAATCCAGATACCTCTTCATCAAAGTATAATCTGAATGCTAAATGTACATATCACTCAAGTAGTCCCGAGCATGAGACTGACCAATGTTGGGCACTGAAGAATAAAATTCAGGACTTGATCGATAACAAGACCATTAAATTTGATCCTCCTCCAACTCCAAATGTAATCACCGAACCTATGCCAAACCATGGCAAGGGTGTCAATGTTGTTGAAGATACAATTTTTGTTTCCTCTTTCAAAGACTTGACTACTCCATTGAACATCATAAAAAAGAATCTGCTGAAAGATGGGATTTTCCGTGGTTGTGTGAAGGACTGTGTTTGTTGTGCCAAACAACTCAATGGATACGAAGGGATGAAGGAAGGCATTCAACGCCTGATGGATAGCCACGAGTTCTTATTTGAGAAGACTCCACTTGCCAAAAGTCTGACTAATAAATGTGAAGATCTCTCCATTATAACCATCTCAAACAAGCCTTTTAGGATCTCCTCCAAAGGTCCTATCAGGATTTCAAATGAACCAACTGTTGCTCCCCTAATAATTACCAATCCTGGACCAATTCCCCACTCTTATAACAAAGCAATGCCATGGAACTATGGTGCTGAGGTGTTTTACCATGGGATAAAATAAGATGCTTGGATTGAAGGAAAAAAAAACTTATGATATTGGTAACATAACTGGATCAAGTAAGGTAACCAGAACTGGGAGAATCTTTTCACCCAACATCTCACCACCAGTTGTTACAAAGGAACCTGTCTGCATCACTACTGCTAAGCCAAGTACTGATACAAGAGGAAAGGAGAAGGTAGTTGAGCCTGTTGAGAAGGAAATACCCGTAAAGAACATTGCTGATGGTAAACCTTCCGCTCGTGAAATGGATGAGATCTTCAAAATTATAAAAAGGATCAATTTCAAGATTATGAAGCAGTTGGGGCAAACCCCTTCCAATATTTCTATGTTGTCTTTTCTACTCTGTTCCGATGCTCATGCTCGAGCGTTAATCAAATTCTTGAAGAAGGCTCATGTGTCCCTCATGAGACCACAACTGACCAGTTTGAAAACTGTGTGGCAAGCTTGACGGCCGATAATGGTTTGGGGTTCTCAGATGCGGATCTGACACCACTTGGGAAAAACCATAGTAATGCTCTGCACATTTCTGTCGAGTGCAAGGGGACCACCCTAGCACATGTTCTGGTCGAAACTGGATCTTCTTAAACGTTCTACCCAAGGGGGCATTAGACCGTTTATACTGTGAAGGTTTAGTCTTGAAACCAAGTAATATTATTGTGAAGGCTTTCGATGGGTCCAAAAGAACTGTTCATGGAGAGGTGGACCTCCCGATCAAGGTGGGCTCATAAATTTTCAACTCTACCTTCTACATTATGGATATATGTCCTGCCTACTCCCATTTGTTGGGTCATCCTTGGGTCCATGGAGCTGGGGAAGTAACCTCAACTCTTCATCAAAAGCTCAAGTATCCGGTCAAAGGAAGAATTGTCACTGTCTATGGTGATGAGGAGTTCATGGTAAGCCACCTCAACTCTTTCAAATATGTGGAGATGGATGGAGAATTTATAGAGACCCCATATCAAGCTTTTGAAGTTGTGCCACCAATGGTTGCTGCTGCCAAATGTTCCTCTGATGTGTCCAAAGTTGTTAAGGTCGTGCCGAAGATGGTTTCATTCAAAGATGCTCGTGCTGCAGTTGAAGAAAGAAGCTGTGATACTTGGGGGAAACTCCTCGAGATCCCATTCAAAGCGGACAAATTTGATTTGGATTTCACCATCAAGGATCAGAAGGAAGTGAGGCGCGCTCGTACAGGGGAGCCCCCTCTCCGTATTGGAAGCCACGAAGTCAACGCTGTAGGTGATTCTGATGATGAGTGTACATTTGAAGATTGGGTGTATCCTACTGCAATGGAGCTCAACAATTGGTAAGTGAAGGACTTCGTTCCCATCTCCTTCATTGAGGAGTAATCACTTGTTTATTGCTTTTATTAATTCAAGAAAATCTTGTCTGTAATATTTAACAATGACTTTTAAGCCATGTGCCTGGCCCGGGGCACTTTGGTCCATTTGTCAAGGGTTTTATTTATGTTCATGTTATCATATGATCATTCAATACGAATCATTTTAATCTTTTGCATTCAAATATTTGTGCCCATTGTCTTTCTTTTTCTTCAAATATATATTTCAAATAGCCATGTTTCTTACATGCACACACACACACACACACTTGCAGGTCCTCATCCACTCTGGATCTCATTGCCAATGGCTCTACTATTACCAACGATGACTTGGAATGTCCAATTAACCAAGACGAAGACGAAGGCAAGGAAGATTGTGAAATACTAGGAGTACTAGACAGACTTCTATTACAAGAGGAAAAAGCTACTCAGCCGCATGAAGAGTCAGTTGAAGTCATCAATCTAGGTACCGAGACAGATAATAAAGAAGTCAAGATCGATGCTAACCTGGAAAGCAGTGTCAAAAGCAGATTGGTTCAGATGTTGCATGACGAGTCTGGCCGAAAAGAGCATGCTATTTACTACCTAAGAAAAAGGTTTACCGACTGTGAAACTAGATATTCACTGCTCGAGAAAACTTGCTGCGCTCTGGCATGGGTTGTTCGCCGGCTAAGATAGTATATGTTGACTCATACCACTCCGTTTATTTCTAAGATGGACCCAATCAAGTACATCTTCGAGAAGCCCGCTCTCTCTGGAAGGATAGCCAGGTGGCAAATGATCTTGACTAAGTACAACATTCAATACACGACGCAAAAAGCCATCAAAGGAAGTGTACTAGCAGATCATTTGGCCCATCAAGCTGTGGATGATTATCAATCTATGAACTTCGACTTCTCTGATGAGAACATCATGCTGGTGACCGACTGTGCGAAACCTGGACCGTATGACGGACCTGAACAAGGATCCCGATAGACTATGGTCTTCGATGGGGCTTCCAACTCCTTGGGTAACAGAATTGGTGTTGTGATCATCTCCCCCAAAGGTTGCCACACTCCTTTCACTGCCAGATTATGCTTTGATTGCACGAACAATATGGTTGAGTACAAAGCGTGCATTTTGGGTCTGAAAGCTGCCATTGACTTGAGGATCAAAGCATTTGAATGTGTTTGGGGATTCTGCTTTAGTGATCATCCAAGTAAATGGAGATTGGGACACTAAGCACCTTAATCTCATCCCTTATAAGGAACTTGTGATATCCCTAATTCCCTACTTCGAAGAGATCACCTTTGAACATTTCCCCAGGGAAGAAAATTAGTTGGCTGACGCCTTAGCAACCATGTCTTCAATGTTCAAGGTCAGATGGGATAACGAAGCCCCTATGGTTACAATTGAAATATTCGACGAACCTTCACATTGCTGTGAGCTTGACACTGATACAGAAAAGCCATGGTACCATGAGGTGAGGAGATACCTTGAAGCACAAGAGTATCCTGAAGAAGCATCCATCAATGACAGAAAGTTCTTATGAAGATTCTCAGGCAAATTCTTCCTAAGTAACAGACTATTATACAAGCGCAACCACGACTCCACTCTACTCTGATGTGTAGACAAGAAGGAGGCAGAGGAAATTATGGAAGACATGCACGATGGTCTCTTTGGTACTCATTCAAGCAGGCATACGATGGCCAATAAGATCTTGAGAGCTTGCTACTATTGGTCAACGATGGAGATTGATTGCCATCAACATTCAAGAACTTGTCACAAATGCCAAATCTATGCTAACAAGGTCCATGTACCTCTTATCCCTCTGAACGTCATGACCGCTCTGTGGCCATTTTCAATGTGGGGCATTGACATGATTAGAGAAATCAAGCCCACCGCTTCCAATGGACACTGCTTCACTCTTGTAGCTATCGACTATTTCACCAAATGGGTCGAAGCCACCTCGTTTGCCTTAGTCACCTAGAATGTGGTAGCTAGATTCATCAAACACAACCTCATCTGCCGCTATGGTATCCCCGAAAGGATCATCACCGATAATGGGACTAACCTCAACAATGTTATGATTACCGAACTTTGCACTCAGTTCAAGATCAAGCATCACAATTCTTCTCCATATAGACCTAAAATGAATGGCGCAGTCGAAGCGACCAACAAAAACATTAAGAAGATTGTGCAAAAAATGGTAGTAACATATAAGGATTGGCATGAGATGTTACCATTTTCCCTACATGGCTACCTGTGATACGGTGGCAGAACCGACTGTTAATACTGGTTTGCATTTTTGTTCGCAAAATGTCGCAGTAAGCAAGAGTCGCTACCGACTTTTATTTTATCCAACAAGGAAAAGGAAAAAGAACATAAAAAACCTTTTTCGAGAATGTTTCTGAGTACGGGGGGTAGATTATAGAAAGGGAAGGTGTTAGCACCCTTTCTATCTGTAGTTTTCTATGGGCTCTTAGGTACTTGCTCATTTTGAAATTGCTTGTGTGTGCTTGTTTTGAAAAGTTTTGTTTTACTTCGCTTTAACCCTTGTTTCTGTCCTCAAGGGTGTGATAAAGTGTTTTTGAAAACTGTTTGAAAAGTGTTGGTGTGAAAAAGTTTGTTTGTTTGAGCAAGTACTTAAGAGTTTCCTACCCACTCGAAAAAGACTGTTCATTTTCCTTTAGACAGTGCTATCCCATTATTGAGAAATAGGTAGCATCATCGTTGGAGTATTTTAGGGACATTCGAAGGGACATGTACGATCATTAAAGCAATGGTTAGGAAACTTTAGTAATTACCCTAAAGTCCTAAAGATATTTCCGAGGCAACATTCGAATGGGTCATTTTTTATCTTTTGAGACTAGAGGGTGACCACTAAAATTCCCTATACTTCATGACCGTTTACCGAAGGCAACCGAAGTGAGGTAAACCCTAGGAGTGAGCATGTGCAAGTGCATTTTTTCAATTAATTATCTTCGCACAATTAGGGTTTTCTACTGTATTAATCGTTTAGTTTGTCTTTCCATACAATCCTATTAACATACATCTAAGCAGTTGAATAGCTGTAGAAAATTAAAGTGCGGAAAAGAAAACCTAGCTATTACAAGGCCTCGGGGAAGGGGTTACATAAACAAATTGGGAACTAAAAAGTAAGTAAAAAGCAGTAAAATAAACCCTAATTAAAAACTATTACAAACCTCGAAACAGTTACAATAATTGGAATTATAAATAAATAAATAAATGCGTGCGAGACGAATTAAATACGAGAATCAAAATCCAAATTCGAAGGAAATCAAAGAAAATATTTTTGTTATTTTTTGATTGAGAAAATTAAATATTTACAAATTAAACCTAATTTTCTAATTGATTTTATTTAACAAAATAATCAACGTTTAAATAATTAAAATAATTAATTTTCAAAAATTGATTTTTATTATAAAAAAAACCTAATTCTATTTTTTGTGATTTTTTTAATTTTATAATTATTGAAAAAAATGATTTTTTAAAACAATAAAAATAAATAAACAAAATAATAAAGTAAAAAGAAAACAAAGAAATGGGCCTGGCTGAAAGAAAATTGGGGGGTGTAGTGCCTGAATTTGGCTAGGCCCAAGCTTGCTGGTGGCCCAATTGCCCAACGCTTGATTCAATGAGGCCTGCTTCTGAGGGTCCATCATGGGGGTGAATTGTTGGGCGCTGGATCTGGATCTAGGATGATCCCATGATTGGATCTGAGGACGTATGATACTCTTGTGAAGGTGAGGCGCATGAGATCTGAAAAGAAATATTTAGAAAATAATAAAATGCCTGGACATGGGATCGAACCCAGGTCATCTCACTTACACGCATGCTTCGTTGCCAGCTACGCTAGAATGTTAACTTGTCAATATAATAACGATAACATATCTTATATGAAACAAGGTGATTAAATGGAAATAAAAATTAAAGCTCGCGCTTATTCAAAACACCCAATGGGATCAAGCAACATATCTTCTTATTCCTTCCTCCGTCGTGTTAGATAACGACCCTTTACCTACAGACGATGTTTGTAGCTACATCCCCGCGTCATTCAAAAATTAAGGACAAGCAATATAAATTCCCATGGAGACCATGAATCAACTGGGCTTGAAGCCCTGAACAACATGGTACCCACGTCTAGCCTTAATTTCGCCTGCATTAGGAAACCCTAAAATGGAGCTTGAAACCCTAGGAATGGCATTTCGTGATTCCTCTACCTATACTCAAATTAATCAATCCAGATACGTTGCATACATGATAATAAACATGAATATGTATTTAGAACATGTTTATGATGCCAAAATCAATGAAAACGATTTTAAAAAAAATAGCAAACCGTGAGACTTGATGAGCGTGATTCTGGATGTTTCAGGCCTTGAGGATGATTGAGATAGCCTCAGAAAATGTCTAGAAGTGGGTTGCTGGCCTTGAAATTTCTTGAATTGGTCTATGGGAGAGAATCTGATATGCACTTTTTGACAAAAATTGAAAACTTGGTTCTTGCTCTTGGAGGCAGCTGCGCGTCTACATTCTCTTCCTTAGGGTTCACGATGATCTTGTATATGTATGGAATAAAATTAGGTCATTTGTTTTGGCAAGAATCCAAGATATGAATGTGTTTTCAATTTGCTTCCATTCTTTACAATTGTGGAGATTCTCTCCTTTCATGGCATGGCACGATCTTGCTTGGCTATTGACAACACATGAGATCTCCATTCAATGCAAAAAAACATCCCCAAAACAAATTATGTGATTTGTTTTGATTTTATTTGATTTTATTTTGATTTTAAATGAATTAAATCACAATAAATTAAATAAATAAGTGAATGAGGCATGGAGTGGTTCATGGGTCGTGGACCATGTTAGGAACAAGCTCCAAACTTGAAAAGATAGGCCCATGTGGAAAAAAATGCAATTTTGGGCATTGTTGACTTTGTGCAAATTTCCAAAAATGGACAACTTTGACAATGCATATCTCTCTCAATTTTGACCCTAGGAGGTTGTTCTTAGACTTTTTATAAATCTTATGATGTCCCCTAAACAACCCTTTTGGTTTCATCTCAATTGGATCTTCCATGTTCATGTAAGAAGTTTTGACCCAAAAGGTGTTTTTGTTGACTTTTCAAAAGGACCTATAATGTAGAAATTCATATCTTTTGATGAGTGCATATTTTGAACTTGGGGGATGAAGATGAATTGTAGGTAATTGCATCTTCTTCAAAATGAGCATTGGATGGAAAATTTATGATAAAGTATGAGAAAGTTATGCTTGGTCAAAGTTTGGTTAACTTTTCCTAAGAAACCCTAATTTAACAACTTTTAAGTTTTGATGAATTAGGAGCACTCCTTGAGGAATCATGATCAACCCTTGATCAAATGATAAATATCACTTCAAAATGTAGATGTTCACCAAAAATCTTGAAGTTTGACTGTATGTGGTCCACAATTGACTTTTGACCTAATATAGTCGATTCTCAAGCATCTGACCAGTTGACTGAGCAAACTTCTTGTGCAAGCCTTGAAATTTGACATGGAGGGTCTTGAGAACATATTAGAACCATGGAGAGCATATGATGTCTTTTAAGTTCAACCATATTGATGAAAATGGAAACCCTAATTGGGGGTTCATTGCTTTAGGAGGGAGTTTATCTGGTCAACTCTTGGGCATCCTTAAGCAAGTTGAGTATCTTAATGAACATATATTGAGTGAAGTGAGAGGGCAAATTTTGGGGTACAACAGCTGCCCCTATTCAATCTTCTTAAACTTGAGGGTGTAGATTGGCTGGTCTGCCTTTCATGATTGGAAGGTGGAAGATGATTGAACACTAGAGTGCCCAAAAATTTGCACTCGCATGAAGTAATACTGATTGGTGATATCGGGAATGGGCTTACAGATTCCATTTGGAAGTCGACAGAGAATCGTTGGAGATGGGCTTAAAGATGCCATCCAGAAAAGATATCGGTTGCATAAGAGATCCCTTTGCGATAATTCATGTACCTTCCGTTGAGGAGGACTTCGCCGAGGAATGTTGATTTATGTTCTGGAAAATAGAGTATAGGAGTTTCGGTTGTCCACTACTCTATTGGGGAGTTATCTCTTGATCGAGGAGGTGGAAGTAAACTGCACGTCTGGTCAGGGTCCATGCTACACCATGACTTATTGGGGAAATATGAAATCGACTGTAATTGGTTGGGTCCAGTCTTACAGTGTTGTAAACTGTTGTCTGGAGATGAAAGAGAAGGAACCTGTATGGGGGTTACTTCGAAATGAAAGTCTGGATAATAGGGCTATAAGAAGGAACCTGGATGGTAGGGTTACTTCGAGATGAAATCCTGGATAGTAGGGCTATGATAAGGAACCTGGATAGTAGGGTTACTTCAGGATGAGAGCCTGGATAGTAGGGCTATGAGAAGGAACCTGGATAGTGGGGTTACTTCGGAATGAAAGCCTGGATAGTAGGGCTATGAGAAGGAACCTGGATAGTGGGGTTACTTCGAAATGAAATCCTGGATAATAGGGCTGTGAGAAGGAACCTGGATAGTAGGGTTACTTCGAAATGAGAGCCTGGATAGTAGGGCTATGAGAAGGAACCTGGATGGTAGGGTTACTTCAGGATGAGAGCCTGGATAGTAGGGCTATGAGAAGGAACCTGAGTCGTAGGGTTACTTCGAGATGAAAGCCTGGATAGTAGGGCTATGAGAAGGAACCTGGGTCGTAGGGTGTTGTACCCCAAAATTTTCCCTCCCATATTTTTCAACAAATGTCAAGTGAGGTCCCCAAATTGCTCAAGGAAGTTCAAGAGTTGACCAAACAAACTCTCTCCTAAGGTAGTCTACCTCAAATTAGGGTTTCATTTTTCATCAATATGCTTGAGTCCAAAGAATACCAAATGCCTTCCAAGGTCCTAATATGTTCTCAAGATCATCCATGTCAAGTTTCAAGCCTTGCAGAAGAAGTTTGCTCGGTCAACTGCTCAGATGCTTGAGAATCGACTATATTAGGTCAAAAGTCAAATGTGGCCCACATACAGTCAAACTTCAAGATTTTTTGGTCAACATCCTCATTTTGAAGTAGTATACATAATTTGATAAAGGGTTGATCAAGATTCCTCAAGGATTGCTCACAATTCATCAAAACCCAAAATTTGCTAAATTAGGGTTTTGCAGGAAAAGTCAACCCAACTTTGAACAAGCATAACTTTCTCATACTTTATCAAAAATGACCCATACAAAGCTCATTTTGAAGAGGATTCAATTACCCACAATTCATCTTTATCTCCCAAGTTCAGAATATGCACTCACAGAAAGATATGAATTTTGACATTATAGGTCATTTTGGAAAGTAAACAAAAACACCTTTTGGGTCAAAGCTTCATACATGAACATGGAAGACTCAATTGATATGAGACCAAAAGTGTTGCTTATAGGACATCCTAAGCTTTCTAAAAAGTCCAAGAACACCTCTCTAGGGTCAAAATTGAGATAGTTATGCATTGGCCAAGTTGACCATTTTTGTAAAATTGCCAAAAGTCAAATGTGCTCAAATTTGCATTTTTTGCTAAATGGGCCCAACTTTTTATGCTTGCACCTCACTTATAATATGATCCACGACCCAAATATCCAATCTCATGTTATTTGCTTCACTTTTCAATTTATTTTGATTTTTTGTTAATTAAAATTTCAATTAAATCAAATAATTGATGAATAATGAAAAAGATATGTTGTGATATGATTTTTGGACAGGATCTCAATCAAATAATGCAAGGATATCATGATCAATTCGAATCAAGGATGATTGGGACAAGAAAGGAATAATTTGGCTCAATATAGCAAGTTTACATATGCCATGAAAATCAAATCAAATCTTGAAAACTTCCAAAGATGTGATCAGTTTTTACAATCCTAATGCACTCTATGATATATATTGAACGTATCGAAGGCAAGAAAAAGGGTGAGAGGTCGTGCATAGCCAATAACAAAACTGAAAAAATTCAAGAAAAAATGGTGATTCAATTTCCGTTCTATAGGCTAATCCAAGCCATTCTAACACTACCAACAGATTGCTGGACATCCCAGGAACGTATCCCAATCAAGTGCAAGCATTTTCACGTCCGGAATCGTAAGTTACAGACGCCACGGTTTGCCTCAAAACTTGATTTTGATTTCATTGATTTACACATCATTAGCACATTTGATTTACATATTCTTGTTCATCATTGAGTTTGCAAGCTAATCATTCCATTTAATTGCATTTTTTATGCCTGTACGTGATATTGCCATGGTTAGGGTTTTGTGTTCTTGTTTAGGGGTTTTCAATGCAGGCAAAATTGGGTGTTGATTCTGGTACCATGATGCTCGTGAGGATGAGACGAGTTGATTGGTACCAGCCATTGTCATTTATCTTGAGCATATGCAATTTTGGAGATGGACAGGGTTATACCTACAACAAACGTTTGTAGGTAAAAGTCTGATTTGCTAAAGCGACAGAGAGAGGAAGAAGATGAGGCGTGGCAATCATTGGTTGGTTGGTTTGAATTCCACGTATTTCTTTCAAGTGAATCACCGTGTTTTATATATTATATATTATTCTTGTTATATGTACAAACCAACAAAGTAGCACAGATGGCAAGCAGGTACTGGAAACGTGCATAAGGACCTGTGTTCGATCCCCAGGTCCCAACCTTTATTCATATTATTTTGTTTCATGAGATCAGGTACACTGCAGCCTCAAGCGTCCACCATATGCCATCCAGATCCAACCATCAAACACGTCTCCAGCTGTTGTACCCCAAAATTTGCCCTCTCAATTCTCAAGGCCTTTCTTACAAGGATTTCAAGGTTCAAGCTTGAACAAGTGCATTGGGATTTTCCAGTACCAATTAAAAGTAAACTGTCAAAAATGGAGAAAACAGATAAAAATAACATTTTGACAAATTTGGTGGAAAACATGTCTCCTTCGATTCAGCATACTTCGATTGGCTCTTGGCCTCTTTCGATTGCTCAAAATGGCTACTAGCGTGCCTCTTTCGAACCTGGACATTCTGCCTCCTGTATGCCTCTTTTGAATGCAACTTGGGTACATCCTTCGTTTGGATTGGAAACATCCTTCTATTCAACCTTTCGATTGGACAAGCGTGCTGCCTGCATGGTTGCAATCGAAGGCCATGACCTACTGGCCACACATGCCCCCTGCAAGGAAACCCTTTTAGATTCACCAAGCGTACTGCCTACAAACCTGCTTCGATTTGGACAAGTTTACTGCCTACAAGCCTGCTTCGATTTGGACAAGTTTACTGCCTACAAACATGCTTCGATTAGGCAACATTGCTTCCTTCGAACATGGACTTTCGATTGGAAAATATGCTTCCTTCGAGTATGAGCTTTCGACTGGGCAATAGCTTCCCGCGCATTAGCTTGTTTCGACCACAAGCTTCGACTGAGGCAAAGACTTCCTTTAATTCAGAAGTTAATAACCTTCTAAAAGGGGCCATTCGAAGAGCACACAGTTGGTCCATTCGAAGAACACAGAGTTGGTCCATTCGAAGGACACACAGCTGGTGAAAACGAATGCCATGTTGTCCCAGAAAGATGGAGGATTCAACCCAGAAGATCAAGTTGAACATATAGACCCATAGGCTAGGCCACATGTCTTCCCTTTTTAGGCCTGTTCCTATCTGTTGTGCACAGTACTACCCTTTAGGAAAGTCTGTCTTGAGCCTTGCGCTATATTTTCCTTCAGCATGAAGCAACCCCATCTGAACCATTCATCTTGATTTTGTGGCACAAGTGGACATTTACTTTCCAGCTGGGCCTTATTTTATTATTTTCTGAACCCCAACTGCCAACAGGCCCACCACATGTGCTGTCACGTTATCTATTATTTTACTATTTTACAAGGCTGGCTATTGGACAACATGTCCATTCTTTTTCCCTATAAATAGAGGAATTCTTGCAAAGCTAAGGGAGGACTTTTGGCCAGAGGAACGAATCTTCAAAAGCTCTCAAACACAAACACTTAAACACTCATCAAACACATACCCAGAATCCAAACACTTATCCCTTTAGAATCTGAAACATCCCTGCCTTGTTACCCTTCGAATCCAGAAGCATTCAAGGAAACCACTTAAAGGCGCTAACACACGTTCCAGCCTCAAGCAAGGTAAGTCATTCTTAACCTTGAACCCTTCATTTCCAGCATAACATGTAAATAAGCTTCCTTTTCGTTTCAAACATTTACATAGTGTTTGTTACCTTTTCGTTTCCACTCTTTTAGTTTATTTTTATTGTCTCTCCTTTTGGTTTCGTTCTTTGGTTTGTTACAAATGCTCTAAGAACTAAACTGGCCCTGAGGTAATGATAGCACGACCTTGGGCCATGTTGTTATTTAATATCTCAAACGAAATAAGCAGGAGACAGGAATATGAAACGAAGCCTCAGGCTTCCTCACTGACTCCAGGCCCAGTCGAAGGAGTCAGAAAGGCAGATTGCATCTTGCACAGATTCCAGACCCAATCGAAGGAGACAGAAAGGCAGATTGCATCTTGCACAGATTCCAGGCCCAATCGAAGAAGGCAACAAGGCAGAAAGGCCCAGCCAGAGGCCCACTTGAACTAAGTCCAGGCTCAGACGAAAGGCACTGCCATGCTGGTGCCAGCCTCCAATCGAAGTACATGACCTGACTGGTGCCAAAGCCCAATCGAAGTCCATGACCTCACTGGTGCGAACTCCCAATCGAAGGCTGCTGCTGCCTGGGTCGAAATGCACTCATTTTTCTTACTTTTATCTTATTTTTTCCTTTACATTTCTATGCACTTCAATATGGTTGTAATAGTGTAGGATTTATCTTTTGCACTTTTTATTACTTTTGTACAAATGCTAATAACTAGGTGTTTATGGCAAGATAAAATCCACAGTAGACAACCCAAAAAAATCAAAGACAAAATGCATGTAATCAAACACACTTGCACACATGCACCCTTAGGGTAATTGCACTTGTTGCCTTACAAAAATGGGCCATGTTATGCATGTGGGATGTCTTAGCACAAACGAATTGAAAAAAGATCATAGTCCCTCGATGACGCTATCAAAGTTGCCTTTCAAAATGATCTTGGTCCCTACAGAAAAGTGCTAAGTCATTTCACAACATTGCTATCATGGTCATACGATGACCCGCGCCTGTCCCGTTAACATCCTAACACAAGGTTGTTCACCAAATACAATGGTGAAAAAACACTGTTAAAAGGGTTAAAAACACAAGAAAGATCTTTGAGTAAAATAGGGTAGACAACTCTTAGTTACTTGATCAAAAATCTTGCAAAACATCCTTGCTATTTTTCAAAACCACACTCCACAACACAATTTTAAAACAACTTTCAAAACATTGAAACCCTTTCAAAAAGACATACACCTTTGTATACATTCAAAGCAGAATCATTACAAAGGTTTCCTAGACAAGGCATCTTTTTCAAAACATTTTCAAAACCACACACATAAAGCACCATTTCAAACAATTGAAAAGCAAAGCAAGTGATCTAAAACAAGTAACTAAGAGCCCATGGATAACCATGGATGAAAAGGGTGCTAGCACCTTCCCTTTTCATAATCTACCCCTCGAACCCACGAAAACATCTCAAAGGTCTTTCCTGTGCTTTTTGACCTTTCCTTAGGATAAATAAAAAGTCAGTGGTGACTCTTGCTAAACCGAAACATTTACAAACACAAACGCAAAATCCTAAGTCAGTTCTCCCACCGTATCACAGAACTGGCGACTCTGCTGGGGAGATTTCTAAAAGTGGGGTTACCTTAGGGTTTTAGATCACCTTTACATGCTTGCTTTGATTGCTTTGATTGCTTTACTTTTTGGGTTCCTTGTTTGGATTTGTTGTAAATCCTACACCCGGATTTGGGGGCACCTTTTTAGGTAAATAGCAATAAACTGTGAGGGAACTGTGCGGGGTATACCGACATGATTGAAGCAGTAGCTATGTTAGTGTGACATATTTGTGGGTACCGGTAGCCCTTGAGTAGTCAAGGAGAATATGGGGCCGCTGAGCAATGTCATGAAGCACTAACGAACTCTTAGAACCTTACTTGACCATCTTGGCCTTTTTAGGGGTAGTGAGATGACCCACTTTGGTGCAGTCCGAAGTTGGTAGATACTCGACACTACACTCATTGAGGGTTGTTTTCTTGGAATATTTTGGTCGCCAGTTAAGTGGCTAAACCAAAACAATGAACACAGAAAATAATCCAGTGATATTGAGCTCCTTAGAACCCGGTTACTATTTATAGGACAGGTTGAGCCAACTAACTTCAAGAGGGTACTTACCTACAAAACCCATGCAAGCCTAAACCTAAGGACTTGTTTGCTTTGTGTGAATATGATTGTCTGTATATACACTTGCTTACTTTTGTATACATGTACATAACATCATAACATCATAACATCATACCATAGCATTTTCAAAAACCATTTCAAGGATCTCGAGGGTCTTTGATGCAGGGTCACGTTGAACCAGACGTCTACCAAGGGGCAAGAGGGTTCCCCTCTAAACAAACGCCGTCAAAGATCAAGTGCAACAACTTGAATCGGGGGCTATGACCCACTTGACATGGTGAGCTTGATTCTCGTGGAAAGACATCCACCGATACAAAGATCTCCAATCAAAGATGTTGATCAAAGTTCAACCTCTAACATTTTTCTTGTGTTTATCCCGAGAGATTCTTGAAAACATGTATCCACATATCATGTATCATATCATGACAGGTTTCTCCCATACATGTCTCCTTATCTTCCTACTGTTTATTTCAGTAAGATGGATATGGAACAAACGGTGAAAGATCTCCAAGCTCAAAACGCTCAATTCCAACAAATGCTTCTGGCTATGGGTAAAGGGCAAGAGGATCTGAAAGCTCTCCTTCTCAAAGACAAGAAGAAGAAGTCCAAGAAGACAGCGATCATCCTGAACTTGAGAAGAAGACCTAAAACCCTAGATCTTTCAACTCCATCCAACATAGGGGATTGTCTTGAAGAAGACCATAATTTGGAGATTGATGAAGTTGAAGCTGACTACTCCGAGGAACAATATCCTCCCACTGATGACAAGTACAAACAGTTGGAGGATCGCCTCAGTGCTATGGAGATTCAACAGATACCTGGCTTAGATTTAGGAGACATGGGTTTGGTTTCTGGAGTGGTCATCCCGCCAAAGTTCAAAGTCCCTACCTTTGCCCTGTACGATGGAGTTTCTTGCCCTAAGATGCACTTAAAGTCTTATGTCCGCAAGATTCAACCATACACAACTGATCCGAAGCTTTGGATCCATTTCTTCCAATAAAGCCTGGTAGGGACTCAACTCGAGTGGTTCTATCAATTGGAGGGTTCTCGCATCCACACCTGGGAGGATTTAGCTGCTGCTTTCTATAAGCAGTATCAGTACAATGCTGATCTTGCACCAACTCGTGTGCAATTGCAGAACATGACCATGGGTTCCAACGAGAGCTTCAAAGGATATGCCCAAAAGTGGAGAGATCTGGCTGGTAGGGTGTGACCCCCTTTAACTGACAGGGAGTTGATTGACATCTTCATGGGAACTTTGACAGGGCCTTTCTTCAAACACTTGATCGGAAGCTCTTCAGCCGGGTTCACCGAGCTAATACTGACCGGCGAAAGGGTCGAAGCTGGCATTAAAAGTGGGAAGATTCAAGAAGCTACACCTTCTGATGCTCAGAAAAAGCCCTACAATGGGAAGAAAGAGTCTAATGTTGTGTACAGTCAAAAGAGTCGTCATGACCAATACGTAGGGGCAGCCCTGATCTCTGGTTCTGCGTCACACCGATAATAGCAAAGGGGAAATCAACAAAGGCCAAACGCGCCTAAAAGACAATATACTAAGATCAACATGTCACTAGCTCAAGCGCTACAACACATGTTGGAGAAAGAGCTGATTACATTAAAGGCTCCTCATCCGAACCCTAAGACTTCTTCTCCTAACTATAACCCGGATGCAAGATATGCTTATCATTTTGGTAGCCTAGGGCATGACACAAACAACTGTTGGGCTCTGAAGAACAAGATCCAAGACATGATTGATGCCAAGGAGATCGAGTTTGACCCTCCGGAGACTCTAGCATAATCATTGCTCCTTTGACGAATCATTGAGAGCATCTTTGTTTCATTTGAATTTTCAAGTTGTAATTTCTTTTATTATTCAAACAATTATCTATTAATGTCAAACTCTGTTTCATTAACGCATTGCATATGTTTGTCTTGAATTAATCCTTTCATTTTCATTACATTTAAACTATGATTTTTACTCTCTTTATGACATTCAACTCTTGCTAAAAGTTATAAGCCTTTAGAGGGAGGATGACGAAACAATGCCATAATCTCATAACAGTATGCTTTTGGACAGACCTTGCTGACGATGTACAAGCATTTCTTTCAAATCCTAAACACTAGAGTTATAAGGAAGATAATCCCTAGTCAACCCCTTCGAGCCAAAGAAGTAGAAGTTTTATGTTTTAAACACAAATTGAAACCTTTAAACCTGGGGCAGGGTAGTCACTCAGTTAATTCAAAAGATGCGCATTTAAGTCGCAAACTCTCAGTTCATAATACAACGAACGACATCAAAATCATTCCTCTGGAATCAAAAGACAGTGGTGGTTCCTTATCTCATAGGAAGTCATTATCTCTCAAAAAAAGAAAAGCCCACTGAGCCAAAACCTATAAAGGAGGCTTAAGAAAGCTGGGGCATCCCGCTGACTATAATCTCGAAAACAGGAACAGTCAGGCAAAAGTTAGGGGTAACAAATCAAAAGAACGAGGTCGCTACAAATCCTCAACAACATGAAAAATGTTGCAAAAATGACTGCCTTCCAAAATCCAACTTGTGTGAACCATCACCAAAACGTCGTTCCAAATTCGAATAGAGTTCGACGCACAATTAACTGAGTTTAGGATTGAAGAACATCATGAAGAGCGGGTGGGTACAAATATACTTTGAGCCTTTATCCTTTGTTTCTTAAACCGTGAACCAATCCACGTTACAACCCTTCAAAAGTCCTAATTGAAGCATGGGTTAGTTCGAAAGTATACTGTTACAAAAGGTATCCTGACTCCTGTAAGGCTTTGCCCTAAATCTTATGTTGAATTTGTCTTATAAAAAGTTTTCTGCTAAAAAACGCATTTTTCAAAATTTCAAGACAAGCATAAACTTTGCATTATTTGAATATCACTGTTTGCATTTGGCTATTTGTTTAACAGCGGAGAAATTCACACAACGAATATCCGATGAACGGAAGCCCTCTCAGTGAACAAAATACCTTCAAAAGGATGACACTTCCATTGACAAGTCTCCTATCAACAAGGGGACATGACATGTCACTCTCCAGCACACCTGGGGCAGTCCAGTCAAGATTTCCAGAAATCTCTGAAGAAGTGCAGAGTAACCAGGGGCAGGTCTCCATCTCCGTCACTTGGGGCATTGAACGTCGACCCCGACAAAGGGTTACATACAATCAAACTTTTTGGCAATGCCACAAACATTCTCTAATAGGGGCAATGACAAGTCTCCCCAAAGTCCTTCTCATAGGATGATTCCACAACAAGAGTATAATCTCTGACCCCCTTTTTCCCAGCTGAATCAACCTCAAGAATCCTCGAGGACTTCCCCCAACGAAGATGTCACCTCTCTAGCGGACTGACGACAAGGTTTATTTCCCCAACAACACCAGGATTCCCCAGCTTGAGTTTTCCTCTCCGACTACTACAAGTCAAAGGACCACAACTCCTCTTCCCCAGTAGACTACTCTACAATCCCCAACAGGTTACTGCAAAACTTGGACCCGACTAGATATCAGTTCAACTTCGACTCCCCAGTAGAGCAACGGACAACCGAGACTCCTGAACTCTTTTCCCAAGCAAAAATAAACATACTCCCCACAGAGTTTTCAACTTCCCCCAGCAGAGTTCTCCTCAAACAACAAAAAAGGAATCCATTGGAAACATTCCAAGCAAAGATTGAAGACACACATACTCTTCAACAACAGTCCAGGATTTAATGACTCCCCAGCTTTTGTCAAGGATTTATTCTCCCAGACAAAAATACATTCATTAACATTCCACATTTTCATACATCCTATTTACATACATGATAAGTGCATACAACGCAATCTCATTTATTTTGAGAACATCATGACATAGTGCATTTCATACATCATGACATTGCATACAACTAACGTTTTACCTTTTTCAGAAAAAGGGTCAATCAACAGATGGCTACCATCAACCTTTTCAAGTTCCAGATTAATACCTGTAGCAAGCCAGGAAAACCATCTGTGGACGAGGGATTGAAGATCAATATCTGTAACAAGCCAAGAAAACTATCTTTCTTTCTCAGGTTAGTGATTAATACCTGAAACCAGCCAGGACAACTATCTCGTCGACCAACCTTTTCAAGTTCCAGATTAATACCTGTAGCAAGCCAGGAAAACCATTTGTGGACGAGGGATTGAGGATCAATACCTGTAACAAGCCAGGAAAACTACCTTTCTTTCTCAGGTCAGAGATTAATACCTGAAACCAGCCCGGACAACTATCTCGTCGACCAACCTTTTCAAGTTCCATATTAATATCTGTAGCAAGCTAGGAAAACCATCTGTGGACGAGGCATTGAAGATCAATACCTGTAACAAGCCAGGAAAACTATCTTTCTTTCTCAGGTCAGAGATTAATACCTGAAACCAGCCAGGACAACTATCTCGTCGACCAACCTTTTCAAGTTCCAGATTAATACCTGTAGCAAGCTAGGAAAACCATCTGTGGACGAGGGATTGAAGATCAATACCTGTAACAAGCCAGGAAAACTATCTTTCTTTCTCATATCATAGATTAATACCTGAAACCAGCCAGGACAACTATCTCGTCGACCAACCTTTTCAAGTTCCAGATTAATACCTGTAGCAAGCCAGGAAAACCATCTGTGGACGAGGGATTGAAGATCAATACCTGTAACAAGCCAGGAAAACTATCTTTCTTTCTCAGGTCAGAGATTAATACCTGAAACCGGCCAGGACAACTATCTCGTCGACCAACCTTTTCAAGTTCCAGATTAATACCTGTAGCAAGCCAGGAAAACCATCTGTGGACGAGGGATTGAGGATCAATACCTGTAACAAGCCAGGAAAACTATCTTTCTTTCTCAGGTCAGAGATTAATACCTGAGACCAGCCCAAACAACTATCTCATCGACCAACCTTTTCAAGTTCCAGATTAATACCTGTAGCAAGCCAGGAAAACCATCTGTGGACGAGGGATTGAAGATCAATACCTGTAACAAGCCAGGAAAACTATCTTTCTTTCTCAGGTCAGAGATTAATACCTGAAACCAGATAGGACAACTATCTCGTCGACCAACCTTTTCAAGTTCCAGATTAATACCTGTAGCAAGCCGGGAAAACCATCTGTGGATGAGGGATTGAGGATCAATACCTGTAACAAGTCAGGAAAACTATCTTTCTTTCTCAGGTCAGAGATTAATACCTGAAACCAGCCAGGACAACTATCTCGTCGACCAACCTTTTCAAGTTCCAAATTAATACCTGTAGCAAGCCAGGAAAACCATCTGTGGACGAGGGATTGAGGATCAATACCTGTAACAAGCCAGGAAAACTATCTTTCTTTCTCAGGTCAGAGATTAATACCTGAAACCAGCCAGGACAACTATCTCGTCGACCAACCTTTTCAAGTTCCAGATTAATACCTGTAGCAAGCCAAGAAAACCATCTGTGGACGAGGGATTGAGGATCAATACCTGTAACAAGCCAGGAAAACTATCTTTCTTTCTCAGGTCATAGATTAATACCTGAAACCAGCCAGGACAATTATCTCGTCGACCAACCTTTTCAAGTTCCAGATTAATACATGTAGCAAGCCAGGAAAACCATCTATGGACGAGGGATTGAAGATCAATACCTGTAACAAGCCAGGAAAAGCTATCTTTCTTTCTCAGGTCAGAGATTAATACCTGAAACCAGCCAAGACAGCTATCTACTCGACCAACTCAAACAATTCAACAATCATTTCTGGATGGCATCTTTAAGCCCATCTCCAACAACTATCCATCATATCTCCAAATGGAATCTGTAAGCCCATTCCCGACATCACAATACCTGTAGCAAGCCAGGAAAACTATCTACATGAAGAGATTGAAGATCAATACCTGTAGCAAGCCAGGAAAACTATCTACATGAAGAGATTGAAGATCAATACCTGTAACAAGCCAGGAAAAAGCTATCTTTCTTTCTCAGGTCAGAGATTAATACCTGAAACCAGCCAGGACAACTATCTACTCGACCAACTCAAACAATTCAACAGGAATTCTTGGATGACATCTTTAAGCCCATCTCCAACAGGATTCTATCACCTCTCTAAATGGCATCTTTAAGCCCATTCCCTCTACCATCACGTCACCGATTGCAAATTTCTGGGCACTCTAGTGTTCAATCATCTTCCACCTTCAAGTCACGAATGGCAGAATTACCAATCTAACTCTTCAGGTGTAAGAAGATTGAACAAGGGCAGCTGTTGTACCCCAAAATTTGCCCTCTCAATTCTCAAGGCTTTCTTACAAGGATTTCAAGGTTCAAGCTTGAACAAGTGCATTGGGATTTTCCAGTACCAATTAAAAGGAAACTATCAAAATGGAGAAAACAGATAAAAATAACATTTTGACAAATTTGGTGGAAAACACGTCTCTTTCGATTCAGCATACTTCGATTGGCTCTTAGCCTCTTTCGATTGCTCAAAATGGCTACTAGCGTGCCTCTTTCGAACTTGGAAATTCTGCCTCCTGTATGCCTCTTTCGAGTGCAACTTGGGTACATCCTTCGTTTGGATTGGAAACATCCTTCGATTCAACCTTTCAATTGGACAAGCGTGCTGCCTGCATAGTTGCAATCGAAGGCCATGACCTACTGGCCACACATGCCCCCTGCAAGCAAACCCTTTTCGATTCACCAAGCGTACTGCCTACAAACCTGCTTCGATTTGGACAAGTTTACTGCCTACAAGCTTGCTTCGATTTGGACAAGTTTACTGCCTACAAACATGCTTCGATTGGGCAACATTGCTTCCTTCGAACACGAACTTTCGATTGGAAAATATGCTTCCTTCGAGTATGAACTTTCGACTGGGTAATAGCTTCCTGCGCATTAGCTTGTTTCAACCACAAGCTTCGACTGAGGCAAAGACTTCCTTCGATTCAGAAGTTAATAACTTTCTGAAAGGGGCCATTCGAAGAGCACACAGTTGGTCCATTCGAAGAACACACAGTTGGTCCATTCAAAGGACACACAGCTGGTGAAAACGAATGCCATGTTGTCCCAAAAAGATGGAGGATTCAACCCAGAAGATCAAGTTGAACATATAGACCCATAGGCTAGGCCACGTGTCTTCCCTTTTTAGGCCTGTACCCATCTGTTGCGCACAGTACTACCCTTTAGGAAAGTCTGTCTTGAGCCTTGCGCTATATTTTCCTTTAGCATGAAGCAACCCCATCTGAACCATTCATCTTGCTTTTGTGGCACAAGTGGACATTTACTTTCCAGCTGGGCCTTATTTTATTATTTTCTGAACCCTAACTGCCAACAGGCCCACCACATGTGCTGTCACGTTATCTATTATTTTACTATTTTGCAAGGCTGGCTGTTGGACAACATGTCCATTCTTTTTCCCTATAAATAGAGGAATTCTTGCAAAGCTAAGGGAGGACTTTTGGCCAGAGGAACGAATCTTCAAAAGCTCTCAAACACAAACACTTAAACACTCATCAAACACATACCCAGAATCCAAACACTTATCCCCTTAGAATCTGAAACATCCCTGCCTTGTTACCCTTCGAATCCAGAAGCATTCAAGGAAACCACTTAAAGGCGCCAACACACGTTCCAGCCTCAAGCAAGGTAAGTCATTCTTAACCTTGAACCCTTCATTTCCAGCATAACATGTAAATAAGCTTCGTTTTCGTTTCAAACATTTACATAGTGTTTGTTACCTTTTCGTTTCCACTCTTTTAGTTTATTTTTATTGTCTCTCCTTTTGGTTTCGTTCTTTGGTTTGTTACAAATGCTCTAAGAACTAACCTGGCCCTGAGGTAATGATAGCACGACCTTGGGCCATGTTGCTATTTAATATCTCAAACGAAATAAGCAGGAGACAGGAATATGAAACGAAGCCTCAGGCTTCCTCACTGACTCCAGGCCCAGTAGAAGGAGGCAGAAAGGCAGATTGCATCTTGCACCGATTCCAGACCCAATCGAAGGAGACAGAAAGGCAGATTGCATCTTGCACAGATTCCAGGCCCAATCGAAGAAGGCAACAAGGCAGAAAGGCCCAGCCAGAGGCCCACTTGAACTAAGTCCTGGCTCAGACGAAAGACACTGCCATGCTGGTGCCAGCCTCCAATCGAAGTACATGACCTGACTGGTGCCAAAGCCCAATCGAAGTCCATGACCTCACTGGTGCGAACTCCCAATCGAAGACTGCTGCTGCCTGGGTCGAAATGCACTCATTTTTCTTACTTTTATCTTATTTTTTCCTTTACATTTCTATGCACTTCAATATGGTTGTAATAGTGTAGGATTTATCTTTTGCACTTTTTATTACTTTTGTACAAATTCTAATAACTAGGTGTGTATGGCAAGATAAAATCCACAGTAGACAACCCAAAAAAATCAAAGACAAAATGCATGTAATCAAACACACTTGCACACATGCACCCTTAGGGTAATTCCACTTGTTGCCTTACAAAAATGGGCCATGTTATGCATGTGGGATGTCTTAGCACAAACGAATTGAAAAAAGATCATAGTCCCTCGATGATGCTATCAAAGTTGCCTTTCAAAATGATCTTGGTCCCTACAGAAAAGTGCTAAGTCATTTCACAACATTGCTATCATGGTCATACGATGACCTGCGCCTGTCCCGTTAACATACTAACACAAGGTTGTTCACCAAATACAATGGTGAAACAATACTGTTAAAAGGGTTAAAAACACAAGAAAGATCTTTGAGTAAAATAGGGTAGACAACTCTTAGTTACTTGATCAAAAATCTTGCAAAACATCCTTGCTATTTTTCAAAACCACACTCCACAACACAATTTCAAAACAACTTTCAAAACATTGAAACCCTTTCAAAAAGACATACACCTTTGTATACATTCAAACCAAAATCATTACAAAGGTTGCCTAGACAAGGCATCTTTTTCAAAACATTTTCAAAACCACACACACAAAGCACCATTTCAAACAATTGAAAAGCAAAGCAAGTGATCTAAAACAAGTAAGTAAGAGCCCATGGATAACCATGGATGAAAAGGGTGCTAGTACCTTCCCTTTTCATAATCTACCCCCCGAACCCGCGAAAACATCTCAAAGGTCTTTCCTGTGCTTTTTGACCTTTCCTTAGGATAAATAAAAAGTCGGTGGCGACTCTCGCTAAACCGAAACATTTGCGAACACAAACGCAAAATCCCAAGTCAGTTCTCCCACCGTATCACACCAGCCAAGATCCAACGTGCCATCCTTGGAGGCCTACCATGCTCCACAAGTCAACATGCACACCGGATCAGGCAAAGTCAAATAGGCTTGGATTTGTTTGGGCCCATAAATCATACGGGTACCCCCTCTTTCAGCATTGCAACCAGGCCCATTTTCTTTTTTTTCTTATTTCTTTCTTTTATTTTATTTAACTCTTTTAATTTTTCTTTAAATCATTTTAATTAACAAATTAATCATTTTTTAATAAAATTATAAAATCAAGAATTCATAAAAAAATATAATTAGTTTTTTTTATTATTATCAAAATTAATTTTGTTAATTTAATTTAATGTAGTTTAACTTAGGGCAACTTTAAATTGTTTTCTATAATTAAAACTAATTAGCAAATTAGGTTTAAATTCTTGATTAAATTTTATTTTCTCTTTTTCTCAAATAAATAAAAATACAAAAATAGGTTTTAGAATAAATTAGTTTATTTTTCTTAATTTAAAATTAATTAGAATTAGGATTTTCTTTTTAATGGTTTCTTTATTTTCTTAAATAACAAAACATGACAAAAAATTTTTTTTAATCAATCACAAATAGGTTTAGTCAAGGGTCAAAACCCTAGTCGTTTCATATTTGATTCATCGCGCGCGTGTTAATTATTTTGACCGATATTTTATAACTGTTCATGGTTTGTAATAGTTTAATTTAGGGCTTTATTTACTGTTTAAATTCCCGGGTTTTTGGCTATGTAATTAATCCCCCTCCCCGAAGCCTTGTAATAGCGTAGATTTACTTTCTCGCATTTTTAATTCCTGCAAATATTTAACTGTCTAGATGTATGCTAATAGGATTGTATGGCAAGAATGCATGACAAATTAATATGGTTAGAAAACCCTAATGTGCAAAGATTAAATAACCGAAAACAAATCACTCGCACATATCACTCTTAGGGTATACTCTCACTTCGGTTGCCTTCGGTAAACGATCATTAAGCATAGGGTGACTTAGTGGTTGCCCTCCTGTCTAAAAAGATCAAATGTCCCATTCGAATGTGGCCTCGGAAATGTTGCCTCAAATATAATCTTAAGACTCTAGGGTTATTACTAAGATATCCTAATATTGCTTTAGTGATCGTACGTCCCTTTCAAATTGACCCTTACAAACTCCATTGAACGGTGCTACCTATTTCTCAATAGTAGGATAACATTGTCTAAAGGAAACGAGAATAGAAACAATCTTTTTTCGAGTAGGTAGATGCTAGTAGGTACTTGCTCAATCAAAACTTTTCACACTTACACTTTTCAAACAAATTTTCAAAACAACTTCGTCACACCTTTGAGGACTGATACAAGGGTTATCACAAAGTCAAACTTTTCAAAGAAACAAAGCACATACACAAGTAATTTTAAAAAGATGAGCAAGTACCTAAGAGCCCATGGAAAACCATGGATAGAAAGGGTGCTAACACCTTCCCTTTCTATAATCTACCCCCCGTACTCAGAATATCTCGAAAAATGATTTTTTCTGTACTTTTTTCCTTTCCGGTTGGATGAAATAAAAGTCGGTGGCGACTCTTGCTTACCGCGACATTTTGCAAACAAAAAACGCAAAACACAAACCAGTATTAAACAGTCGGTTCTGCCACCGTATCACATAGGGTTACTTCGAGATGAAAGCCTGGATATTAAGGCTATGAGAAGGAACCTGGTTTGTAGGGTTACTTAGAGATGAAATCCTGGATAGTAGGGCTATGAGAAGGAACCTGAATGGTCGGGTTACTTCAGGATGAGAGCCTGGATAGTAGGGCTATGAGAAGGAACCTGGGTCATATGGTTACTTCGAAATGAAAGCCTGGATAGTAGGGTTGTGAGAAGGAACCTGGGTCGTAGGGTTACTTCAAAGCGATAGTGTAGATTAGTTAACCCGTTTGGTTTAGGGAACTGAGTTTCCACTAGTCGTCTGCAGACGTGACCTGTATAACTGCGGGATTTGTTGAAGCTGATCGTCTTTCCTAAAAAGATAACAGGGTTAATTATGTGCGATGCATAAAATGCACGGTGAGATGATGTTCTCGAAATGAATGAGATAATGTTGTATATGATACGTTTGCGCATGTCATGAGGTATGTACATGAAATGCTATCAGAGTATGTCCGAGTTTGGGAAAATAAATCCCTGACTGCTACTGGAGATTTATGAATATTCTGTCAGGAAGAGATTCTGCATGAGAATAAACTCTGCAGGGAACAAACTTAGAAAGTGAATCTTTATAGCTGAAGTAATGAGCTCTGTCGGGGATTGAGCCTCTGCATCCAGAGAAATAAACTCTGCTTGGGGGATGAAATTTACTGACCCGCCTGCGATTATGAAATTCGGCTGAGGGATATAGCTGTCAGGTTTCAGAATGACCCTGGCTGGGGAGGTTACGTCCTGTTTCGGGAAAGCCGACATCAATGCTTTTGAATACTTTTACTTTGTGGAGAGTGTATGTACTGATGATTATGCTCCAAAGTTGACTCTATCCTAGTACCTGCTGGGCAGAGTAACTGTCAGGTTTGGAACTTCTTGTTTTTGCCACTGTTTCTGGAATTACGAGTAATTGTCTTTGTTTCTTATGTAAATATTTATGAGCAACAATCATTTTCAAATGCATATGTCAAAAATAAGTCATTTGGACGTTCTTGTAAAACAAAGCAAAAAAATAAAAGAAAAAACAAACTCGAAGTTTCTTGTGAAAATAATTTTGTATTGATTTCTGAAGTTGGCCTGTAATAGGCGTTTTTGTACAAGGAGACTGACACTCTAGTAAGAGAACATCGCCGTAAAAATAGAAGCTATACAAATTTGTGTAAAAGAAAAAAATAGCTATGTGGAACAACCCCCATCGGGTTCCAACTCTGCTATTGCCCTTATATCTTCAAGCGTCTCATCACTTTGCTACTTGGCCGAAAGTTGATCAGATCGATTGGTGGCGTCCAAGCTTGATAGCTGATACTGAAATCTGGTTGCAAGATGATCCAATGAGACACAGTGATACGTTTTATATCCCTAAATTTTTCCTGGACTGCCCTTTCAGGTTTTCAGTCCACCGGGATACCCTTTTTTGCCCAAGTCGCCCTTTCAGGTTTTCGACTTGCCGGGTGTACAAATTTTTTCATTTTCATCCCTTATTTTTGCCCGAACCCTTTTGGTTCACCGAGAAGCCCTTATTTTTGCCTAGGCCAGTCAACCTAGCGGGTCTTTTGATTAGGCGTAGTATCTTTTCACTATGTTTGTATTGACAGGGTGAGGAAGGTCGTCACTGTCCATGGTGGTTAGAATCATAGCTCCACCTGAGAAAATGTTCTTAACCACAAATGGCCCTTCGTACGTGGGGGTCCATTTTCCCCTGGGATCACCTTGCGGCAGTATGATGCGCTTGATTACTAGATCCCCGACTTGATATTCTTGACGCCTGACTTTCTTGTTAAAAGCCTTGATCATTCGCTTTTGATACGTCTGACCATGGCAGATAGCAGTAAGTCTCTTTTCATCAATTAGATTTAACTGATCAAGTCGGGTTTGGATCCAGTCGTCTTCGTTCAAACCCGCCTCCTTCATAATCCTCATAGAAGGTATCTGGACTTCAATGGGTAGGACTGCCTCCATGCCATATACCAGAGAGTAGGGTGTTGCCCCTGTCGACGTTCGTGCTGAGGTACGGTAGCCAAGAAGAGAAAATGGTAACATCTCATGCCAGTCTTTGCATGTCACCGTCATCTTTTGTACAATCTTCTTGATGTTCTTGTTAGCCGCTTCAACATCGCCATTCATCTTCGGCCGGTAAGGAGAAGAGTTATGATGTTGTATCTTGAACTGTTTATAGAGCTCGGTGATCATTGTGTTGTTGAGATTCGTACCATTTTCAGTAATAATTCTCTCTGGCACTCTGTATCGACAGATCAGATTATGTCGGATAAACCGCGCCACGACATTCTTGTTTACTGTAGCAAAAGAGGCTGTCTCAACCCACTTCATGAAGTAATCAATGGCTACTAGGATGAAGTGATGCCCATTAGAAGCGGTAGGCCTGATTTCTCCGATCATGTCGATGCCCCACATTGCAAAGGGCCATGGAGCTGTCAAGACATTTAAGGGGACCAGAGGCACATGCACCTTATCAGCGTAGATTTGGCATTTATGACAAGTTCGAGAGTGCTGATAACAATCGGCTTCCATAGTGGACCAGTAATATCCTGCCCGTAGGATCTTATTAGCCATGGTATGTCCACTGGAATAGGTTCCGAAAGTACCTTCATGTAAATCTGTCATGATCCTCTATGCTTCGCTCTTGTCTACACACTGTAGTAATGTAGAGTCATGATTGCGCTTGTAGAGGATTCCATTACTGAGGAAGAACTTTGCAGCGAACCTCCTCAGAAACCTCTTATCGTTGACAGATGCCCCTTCGGGATACTCTTGAGCCTCGAGATACCTTTTGACTTCGTGAAACCAGGGTTTGTCTGCCACTTCTTTGGTATCAATTTCACAGTAGTGTGCTGGTTCATCCAACCTCTCAATGGTGATTTGGGGAGCTTCATTGTCTCACCTAACTTTGAACACAGAAGACATGGTAGGTAACGCGTCCGCTAACTGGTTCTCCTCTCGTGGGAAATGTTCAAAAGTTACCTCCTCGAAGTGTGAGAGCAATGTCAACACGTACTCTTTGTATGGGATGAGATTTGGATGCTTCGTATCCCATTCGCCTTTGATCTGACTTATTACCAAGGCTGAATCCATGAAAACGTCCAAGAATTTGATCCTGAGGTCAATAGCAGCCTTGAGTCCCATGATACAAGCTTCATACTCCGCCATGTTATTAGTGTAGTTGAAACATAGTCGAGCGGTGAAAGGAATATGACAGCCCTTAGGAGATATGATTACAACACCGATGTCATTACCTAGTGCGTTCGAAGATCCGTCAAAAAACATAGTCCATCGGGATCCCTCCTCGGGTCCTTCATCCGGTCCAGGTTCTTCAAAGTCAGTCACGAGCATAGTACTCTCATCCAGGAACTCAAAATTCATGGACTGGTAGTCATCCATGGCCTGATGGGCCAAATGATCAGCCAATACACTCCCCTTGATTGCTTTCTGGGTTGTATAATGTATATCATACTCAGTTAAGATCATTTGCTATCTTGTTATTCTTCCAGAGAGAGCGGGTTTCTCGAAGATGTATTTGATTGAATCCATCTTGGATATCAACAAAGTAGTGTGGGTCAGGATATACTATCTTAGTTGGCGAGCAGCCCATGGCAAAGCGCAACAAGTTTTCTCGAGAAGTGAGTATCTTGTCTCGCAGTTGGTAAACTTTTTGCTAAGGTAGTATATCGCGTGCTCTTTTCGACCAGACTCGTCATGCTTCCCCAACACACACCCCATTGAATTGTATAACACTGTTAAGTACAATATCAAAGGTCTTCCTTCAACTGGAGGCATTAGAATCGGCGGTTCTTGTAGGTATTGTTTGATTCTTTCGAAAGTGGTCTGGAATTCATCATTCCACTTTACCACTTGATCTTTCTTCAGAAGCTTGAAGATGGGCTCACAAGTAGCAGTCAGATGTGAAATGAACCTGGCAATATAATTCAAGCTTCCCAAGAAACCCCTAACTTCCTTCTCCGCACGGGGAGCTGGCATTTCTTGTATAGCCTTTACCTTTGCAGGATCTACTTGGACGCCTTTGTCGCTAAAAATGAAACCCAAAAGTTTACCAGACCTTACTCTGAAGGTGCACTTGTTTGGATTCAATCTCAGCTTGTATATCTTCAACCTGTCAAACAACTTTTGTAGATGATCAAGGTGCTCTTCCTCAGTTTGAGACCTGGCTATCATGTCGTCAACATAAAATTCGATCTCATGGTGAATCATATCATGGAACAAAGCGACCATGGCGCGCTGATAAGTTTCCCCAGCATTCTTCAACCCAAAAGGCATCATGTGATACGGTGGGAGAACTGACTTGAGGTTTGTGTTCGTATTCGCAAATGTTGCGGTTAGCAAGAGTCGCCACCGACTTTTTATTTTATCCTAAGGAAAGGTTAAAAAGCACAGCAAAAACCTTTTGAGATGTTTTCTTGGGTTCGGGGAGTAGATTATAGAAAGGGAAGGTATTAGCACCCTTTCTATCCATGGTTATCCATGGGCTCTTAGTTACTTGCTTAGATCACTTGCCTTTTGTTTTCAATTGTTTGAAAGGGTGCTTGAGTGTGTGGGTTTTGAAAATGTTTTTGAAAAGAGGCCAATGTGGTGGCAACCTTTGTAATGATCCATGTGGGGATGTATACAAAGATGTATGTCTTTTGAAAAAAAGGTTTTCATTTTGTTTTGAAAGCTTTTGTTTTGAAAGTGTTGTAAGGTGTGATTTTGAAATTAGGCAAATGTTTTGTTTTGCAAGTTGATTCAAGTAACTAAGAGGTTATCTACTCCTAAATTTCTCAAAAAAAGATTATTGCTATACTTTAACCCTTTTAACAAGTTTGCACCACCATTGTATTTGGTGGGCAACCTTGTGTTAGGATGTGAAAGGGACAGGCGCGGGTCATCGTTTAGACCATAATTGTAACGACGTTAAATGTCTTTGGGCAATTTCTCTAAGGGACTTGATCATTTGTTTTGTTTGTTTTGAAAAATTTTATCGAGGGACTATGATCATTCAAACTGTTTGCTTTGCCCAAAGATGTTCAACATACAATATGGCCCATTTATTTGAAGGCAACAAGTGGAATACCCTAGGGGGTGCAAGTGTGATTTGTGTGTTCATTTTCATGCTTGCTTATCTTGTATTAGGTCAAACTATTTTTTATCGTTTTTCGCATACAAACCCTAATTCTAGCATGTTATTATTAGAAAGCAATAAAGTGCGAAATTAAAATTACTAAGCTATTACAAAACCAAATATGGGAAGGGGGGTACAAATGTTCAAATGGGGATATTGACAAGAATTTAAATCTAAACTGTTACATCAATTGGATATTTGCATAGTAAATAAATTGCATAATTTAAATGTAAATTAAATAAATATGTGAAATGTAAAAAGAAAGTTTTTATGTGTATGAGAAAATATTATTTATGTAAAAGGAAAAAGAAAATAAAAATGTATTTATTTTTAGTATTTTGAACTTAGGGTGAAAAACCCTAATTTTTAAATAAAAGGTATTATTATCTAATTTAATTCTACTATTTATTTATTATTTATAAAAAATAAAATAAAATGAAGTGTATTGTGAAAAAGGTATTTTTTGTATCAAATATTAAATAAAATGAAAAAATCAAATATTTTTATATTTTTGTCTTAAATATATTAATAATCATATATATATATATTTTATTAAACCCTAGATATGTATTATACAAAAATAAATATTTATTTAATATTTTAATAAAATAAATAAAAGAATATTTTTTATGTGAAATATTTTCAGAAAGTAAATAAAAATAAAAAGTGTATTTATATTATTTTTACATTTATTCTAATAATCAAATATATATATATTTATGTACAAACTAAACAAATAAACAAATAAATATGCAATAAATGCAAAAAATAATGAAAAAAATATTTTCAATTTTCTAATGGCATGAGAAAAAATAAATGAAGTCAGCAAAAAAGGAAAAAGTCAAAAATGTCAAAAAATGAGTAAATGGGCTCAGGGGGGTGTAAACATGAAAATGGGGTGCAAAAAGAAAACAAATCCAGGCCCAGCCCAGACCACTCCTTCTTCAACCTCTGTACAGCCTCCTTCAAGCTAAAACACGCGTTTTTTATCTCTGGATTCCTGGCTTTTTAGCAAAAACTCATAACATGAAAAATGTAGAGCATTAAGAGACGGTTTCAACCATATAAAGAACATGTCCTATCTCTCTAAGATGAGGGAGAATTTCTCTCCCCCTCTTTCCTGACCTAGTTTTTCTACCATTTTCAGAGCTCAAATTCTCTTCACTCAGATAAAAGAAATGAAAAGTAAAGCTATGTACATGTTCAGGGCTATGAGTAGGACCTTGTTTCTTCACAAACTTAAGACTAAAGATGCCTAATAAGAGAGATACGAATTCAAACTTTTACCTGTGCAGTTGAACTTCTATGTGGAGAATGAGAGACTTTCAGTGCAATGTAATGATTGGAAAAGCTTCCTTGAGGTCCAGGGATGCTTTTTCAATGCTTACTTTGTCTTGAACCTTCTTGTATCAAGCTATAGAACTTCACCTGCAAGTCAAAGATGTGAAAATGGTGGAAGTGGTTAGAGCAACTACAGATCGTGCCTTAGCTTCTGGATAGCTTGCATATGTTGTAAGGAAGGTAGAGGAACAGGTTTGGACAGAAATGCTTGAAGGGATTGAGAGATTGCACTCAAACTGCAGGGGCACCCCTGCTTGTGCAGTTTGAGGATGATTCTGAGATGGAGGGTGTTTTGGAGGTCAAGAACTCGTGTGTTAGCTTGGATATGTTATGTGTAATGTGTTTGACAACTTTGTTCTTGTGTTTGTATGCTGGTATGAGAGATGGCATAAGTTATGGATGTTACTTCTAAGTGAAGCAAGCAAATGTCAACTTGGTTTCTAGGCCAGTACAATGCCTCAATCTATGCTGCACCTTTGAGTCTTGATCAGTGGGAAATGTCCATGCCTTTTTGCCTCAAAGATCTGCATTGTACCTCATAGATTTGCAAAGTTGCCATAAAGTAGCACTTTACAAGAATGGATAATATGCTTTTTCTAGTTTAGGCTTGATTTTGTGTGTATTGTCCAAATGAGCAAGATAATGCTAGAGCACAAAGGATATGCATTGAATTATTGAGTGAAAATGGGATTAGAGGCCTGCAATGTAGCTTAAGCATGCTGAATTCAAATTTGCCAAGTTTATGAACATGCTTTGATGAAGAACAAAAAGTGAATTTTTGCCAACTTGTGAAATTCGAATCTCTCAAGTTATGAGGTTGTTTGATGAGTTCTTGGACATTTTGGAAAGCTTGGAATGTGTACTACAATCCATCTTTGAAATGCAATTTGAAATTCCAAGTGGAAGGGTATGAAAAGTGGCCTTGAAGTAGGGTAGAAAACCTTGTCAAAATAGGTCAAATTTCACTAAGTTAAAAGATGGTTTAGTGCCCTTATTCAAAAAATCATAACTTGAGATACAAGCTTCAAATGAGAAAACTTTGTGAATCAAAGTTGTAGATTATGCAACAAGCTACAACTTTCATGTTTTGACTTTTGTTTGAATCCAAATGGATCATGGTGAAAAGATGTGGCAAAGTTGGGAAAAAATTAGGGTTTTTCATAACTTAGAAAAATTCTAAGTTATGAAAAATTCCATTTTCAAACCCTAATTTGCATTTTGTGATTTCTTGGTGAACAAGTTTCATGATTTGGCATGTTTTGATGAAAAATGAATCTTGACTCTTGATTTTGATCAAAAAGTCAAAGTTTGACTTTTCAGTATACAGTCAAAATTGATCAATTGACTGGGAAATTCAACTGTCAATCTTGTGTACTTGGGATCTTTTGAGCTTGATGAACATGTCAAGATAATTCCATGGGGTCCTTGAGTCCATAGGTGAACTTGGTTTGCCATTGGCTAGGTCAAACAGTCAAAAATTGCCTTTGTGCAGTCAAAACCCTAAAAATGACCATTTTGCCCTTTTGGTGATCTGATCAAATTTCTTGTGGAATTGTGATTCAAACTTGATCAAATGGTCCATGTGAGTTCATAATGTTGATGTGGATCAAATTTCATGAGGTTTGACTGTCAATTGGCCACAGTTGACTTTTTCCCCAATACAGCTGATTTCTAGGTCAACTGTCCAATTGACTGGGAAAAACTTGGAATCAAGACTTGAAACTTGGCATGGGTAAACTTGGGAGTCCAACATGAAGCATGAAAGTCATCTTAGGCATTTTAGGTCAAAGCATCCTTAGGCAAACACAAACCCTAATTTGAGTCCACAGTGCAAGGAGAAGCCTTGAGCAGAGGAAACCCTAACTGGATCTTGATCTTCAAAGGTCTTGTGATGAGAAAATGTTGAGGAAATGGGAGGGCAAATTTTGGGGTACAACAGTTGCCCCTGTTCAATCTTCTTGGACATGAAGAGTTAGATTGGCAAGTTTGCCTTTCGTGACTCGAGGGTAAAAGGAGATTGGACACTAGAGTGCCCGGAAATTTGCACTCGCATGTTGAAGCATCAGCAATGTGGTGTTGGGAATGGGCTTATAGATGCCATTTGGAAAGGTGGTTGATAGGGAGATGGGCTTATAGATGCCATCCGGAGACGTGACAGAACTTTGTCGGGAATGGGCTTATAGATGCCATTTGGAAATGTTGATCGCATAAGAGATTCCTTAGCGAGAACTTGTGTATTTAAGAAAGACAGATGTTTTTCCTGGCTTGTTACAGGTGTTTGATCTTTAGTCTCCTTATGCAGATATGTCCTGGCTAGATACAGGTATTGAATCTACAATTGGTTGCTCAGATGTGCCCTGGCTGGATACAGGAGTCGAATCCAGGAATAGTCGTCAAATAGATGTGCCCTGGCTGGATACAGGAATCGAATCTTCGAACTCTTCAGACGTGCCCTGGCTAGATACAGGAGTCGAGTCTGGAAATGTGGTCAACAGATATGCCCTGGCTGGATACAGGAATTGAATCTGGAGCTGTTGTAGTTGATAGATGTGCCCTGGCTAGATACAGGAGTCGAATCTTTGAACTCTTCAGACGTGCCCTGGCTAGATACAGGAATCGAGTCTGGAAACTGATCACTCTCAGATGTGCCCTGGCTAGATACAGGTATAGAATCTGGAATTGTGACAGTTGAAGGTAGTCGTTTTTGAGATTGTCTTTTTCCTGAAAAGGCAAAGACGTAAGCTGTATGCAATGTCATGATATATGATATGCATGATGTCATGATGTTCAACATTTGATGTTGTATGTGTTTCATCATGTATGTAAGCAAGATGTATGAAAATGTGAAATGTTTATGAGTGTAATTTCATCTTTAGGAAAATAAATCCTTGACGAGTGGCCGGGAAGCTGCTTTGCGGAAGAGATACTTGGCTGAAACTCTGATGAGAGGCCTGCTGAGGACTTTAACGATGGATTCCGCTGAGGATAATGATGATAAACTCCGCTGGGGAACCCCAAAGATAAACTCTGCTTGGGAATACCAAAGATAGACTTCGCTGGGGATTGAAGGAACTTTTGCCGAGAACGGTCTTCCGTGGCTTTTAGCTGAGGATAACCCAGTTATAAGTCCTTGTGAGGAAATAACTCTAAATAAAACTTGGGCGAGACGTTCGTACTTCGCCGGGGATAAGCTCGCAGAATCTACTGGGGATGAGCTTTTAAGACCTGCCGGGGAATGTTGTGCCTTTTTCAGGATCGACGGGGGATCGAATCCTGCTTGGGGAAAGTGCTGCTGAACTTTGTTTTACTCTGCGGGGAGCTAAGATGATTTGGCCACATTTTCAGTTGAACCTACCTTGGTGCCTTGGTGGACAAAACAACTAGACCGCATTAGACAACTCCATATTGCCCCTGTCTTTGATGTCACTTGTAATTAATCTCTTTTTCATATGCAAACATTTATGAATCAGCAATTTAATGTCAAATGCATATATCAAAAATGAACATTGGACGTTCTTCGCAAGACAAAACAGAAAAAGAAAAACAATGGCAATTTATATGGACAAGTGAATTTGTATTGATTTAAACTTTGCCTGTGAATAGGCGTTTTTTGTACAAGAGGCTGACATCCTAGTAAGAGGACATCGCCAAAAGTATAGAAGTTACAATTTGAAAAAGAAAACAAAACAGCTATGTGAACAATCCCACTGGGTTCCAACTCTGCTATTGCCTTTATGTCTTCGAATGTCTCATCGCTTTGCTGCTTAGTTGAAGATGAAGCCGATTGGTCAACGCCGAAATCTGGAGCCAGATAGTTGGTACCGAATTCCGGACGCGAAGTGATCCAATGAGACATAGTGTTACGCTTTTATCCCTAACTTTTGCCTGGACCGCCCTTTCGGGTTTTCGGTCCACCGGGATACCCATTTTAGCCCAAGCCGCCCTTTCAGGTTTTCGACTTGCCGGGTGTACAGATTTTTTCATTTCATCCCTTATTTTTGCCCGAACCCTTTTGGTTCGCCGGGAAGCCCTTATTTTTGCCTAGGTATGTCAACCTAGCGGGTCTTTTATTTATGCGTAGTATTTTTTCACTATGTCTGCATTGGCGGGGTGAGGAAGGTCGTCACCATCCATGGTGGTTAGGATCATGGCTCCTCCTGAGAACACACGTTTAACCACAAATGGCCCTTCATAAGTAGGGGTCCATTTGCCCCGGGGATCACTTTGAGGAAGGATGATGCGTTTGATTACCAGGTCCCCAACTTGATACTCTTGCGGTCTGACTTTCTTGTTAAATGCCCTGATCATCCGTTTCTGATACGTTTGACCGTGACAAATAGCAGTGAGCCTCTTTTCGTCAATCAGATTTAGTTGATCAAGTCGAGTCTGGATCCAATCATCTTCATTCAAGTCTGCATCCTTCATTATCCGAAGAGAGGGTATCTGGATTTCAATCGGCAAGACTGCCTCCATGCCGTAGACCAAGGAGAAAGGAGTTGCCCCGGTTGATGTCCTTGCTGAGGTGCGGTACCCATGAAGAGCGAACGGTAACATTTCGTGCCAATCTTTATAGGTCACTGTCATCTTCTGCACAATTTTCTTGATATTTTTATTGGCGGCCTCTACAGCTCCATTCATCTTCGGCCGATAGGGGGAAGAATTGTGGTGCTGTATCTTGAATTGTTCACAGAGTTCAGTGATCATTTTGTTATTGAGATTGGTACCATTGTCCGTAATGATTCTTTCCGGGACACCGTACCGACATATCAGATTATGCCGGATGAAACGTGCCACGACGCTCTTGGTTACCGTGGCATATGAAGCTGCCTCAACCCATTTCGTGAAGTAATCGATTGCCACCAAGATGAAGCGGTGCCCATTGGATGCCGTCGGTCGGATCTCACCGATCATATCGATGCCCCACATTGCGAAAGGCCAGGGTGCCGTTAGGACATTCAAAGGAACTGGAGGGATATGCACCTTGTCAACATAGATTTGGCATTTATGACAAGTTCGGGAGTGCTGGTAACAATCGGCTTCCATTGTGGACCAGAAATATCCTGCTCGAAGGATTTTCTTAGCCATGGTGTGTCCACTGGAATGGGTCCCAAATGTACCTTCGTGCAGTTCCATCATAATTTTCTCTGCTTCAGCCTTATCCACACAACGTAACAGAGTTGAATCATGATTCCGTTTGTAGAGAACGCCGTTGCTGAGGAAGAATTTTGCAGCAAACCTCCTCATGAACTTCTTGTCGTTGACAGATGCACCTTCAGGGTATTCCTGAGCTTCCAAGTACCTCTTCACCTCGTGATACCAGGGTTTTTCAGTCACCTTCTCGGCCTCGAGCTCGCAGCAGTATGCCGGTTCATCCAACTTCCAGATTATGATTTGGGGAGCCTCATTGTCCCATTTAACTTTGAACATTGAAGACATCGTAGCTAGGGCGTCCGCTAGCTGATTCTCCTCTCTAGGGAAGTGTTCAAAAGTTATCTCTTCAAAGTGAGGGAGCAAGGTCGACACATACTCCTTGTAAGGAATGAGATTCGGGTGTTTCGTATCCCACTCGCCTTTGATCTGATTGATCACGAGAGCGGAATCTCCGAAGACACTTAGAAACTTGATCCTCAAATCGATCGCAGCTTGTAAACCCATGATACATGCCTCATATTCTGCCATGTTGTTGGTGCAGCTGAAACATAATTGGGCGGTGAGTGGAGTATGAGTCCCTTTGGGAGATATGATTACAGCACCGATGCCGTTACCCAAAGCATTGGAGGCTCCGTCAAAATGCAAAGACCATCGGGATCCTTCCTCAGGTCCTTCATCCGGTCCAGGTACTTCACAGTCAGTTACCACCATGATGTCTTTGTCCGGAAAATCAAAGTTCAATGATTGATAATCGTCCACAGGTTGGTGTGCCAAATGATCAGCCAGTACACTTCCCTTAATTGCTTTCTGAGTTGTATATTGGATATCATATTCTGTTAGGATCATTTGCCATCTCGCTATTCTCCCAGACAGAGCGGGCTTTTCAAATATGTACTTGATGGGATCCATCTTTGAAATCAATAAAGTAGTGTGAGTCAGCATATACTGTCTCAGCCGGCGAGCAGCCCATACAAGAGCGCAACAAGTTTTCTCAAGCAGTGAGTAACGAGACTCACAGTCGGTAAACTTTTTGCTCAAGTAATAAATAGCGTGCTCTTTTCGGCCAGACTCGTCATGCTGCCCCAGCACACACCCCATTGAATTATCAAGCACTGTCAAGTATAGTATCAGAGGTCTTCCTTCCACCGGTGGCATAAGAATAGGTGGCTCTTGGAGATATTCCTTTATTCTTTCAAAGGCGGCCTGACATTCATCATTCCAGCGTACCACTTGATCTTTCTTCAGTAATTTGAAGATTGGCTCACAAGTAGCAGTCAGATGTGAGATGAATCGGGCAATGTAATTCAGTCGTCCTAGGAAACCTCTGACTTCTTTCTCTGTTTTTGGGGTCGGCATCTCTTGAATAGCTTTAACCTTGGCAGGGTCCACCTGGATACCTTTATCACTTACAATGAAACCTAGCAATTTTCCGGACCTCACCCCGAAGGTGCATTTGTTGGGATTCAATCTCAGCTTGTACAACTTGAGTCGGTCAAACAACTTCCTCAGATGATCAAGGTGTTCCTCCTCAGTTTGAGACCTTGCAATCATGTCATCAACGTATACTTCAATCTCATGATGGATCATATCATGAAATAAAGCAACCATGGCACGCTGATAGGTTGCCCCAGCATTTTTCAATCCGAATGGCATGACCTTATAACAGAAGGTCCCCCACTGAGTTACAAATGTAGTCTTCTCCATATCTTCAGGAGCCATCTTGATCTGATTATACCCTGAGAAGCCATCCATGAAGGAGAACACCTTGTGTTGAGCTGTATTGTCAACAAGGACATCAATGTGAGGTAGGGGGAAATCGTCCTTGGGGCTGGCCCTGTTCAGATCCCTGTAGTCGACACACATTCTGACTTTACCGTCCTTCTTCGGCACTGGCACAACATTGGCAACCCACTGAGGGTAAGAAGTTACTGCAAGGAAACCCGCATCAAACTGTTTCATCACCTCAGCTTTAATCTTCTCAGACATCTCTGGACGCATTCGTCGAACTTTTTGCTTTATTGGAGGGCAATCTTCCTTGGTTGGCAGATGGTGAACTACAATGTCGGCATCCAAACCGGGCATATCTTCATAGGACCAAGCAAAGATCTCCATGTAGTCTTGTAGCATCTGGATCAATCGTTGCTTCACGCTGAGTTCTAGATTGGCACCAATCTTGACCTCTTTCCTATCTGTCTCAGTACCCAAGTTAATTGTCTCCACAGGCTCTTCATGTGGTTGAATAGCCCTCTCTTCCTGTAGTAGCAGTCTTGCGAGTTCACCAGGCACTTCGCAATCATCTTCACCTTCGTCTTCGGCCAAGTTGATCGGATTTTCGAAGTCATAACTGGCGGTAGCAGAGCTGTTGCCAGTGAGATCCAGAGTGGATTGAAACCTGTATAAGTGAGTGTGTGTAAATATAGCTGTTTTGCAATATGTATAACACAGAAAGAAAAGGAGCACAAGATTTGAAATGCAACAAACGTCCAATGTTTTGATTGATGATATATGAAAATGTCATACAAAAAGCCCTCACAAATGGAGCTACGATGTCCCGGGCAGGACACCGAGCCAACAAAGTTTTAACATATTGTTTGTTACAAATTTGGAAATCAAAAGAAATCAATTACTGCGTGACAAATGTGATAGGGGTAAAATCCTTTGCTGTCCAGTTGCTTGGTCCGTCGCTGGCAGTCGGGTAGATCCAATTATCAAACTCAGCTTCCTCCACATCCTCCTCGATAGCATTCACCCTTGAGCTGGAAATAAACACCGGAGCCTTTCCAATCTTCTCTTTGCGCACTGCCTTCTGAGCCTCTGCAGTAAAGCCTAGCCCGAACTTGTCGTTCTTCTGAGTGAAGTCAGGAAGCTGACCCCAGTGTGCACCATTGCCTTTCTGAACCACAGCCCGGGCATCCCTTAGGGAAACCATCTTCAAGGAATCATTCTCTTCGGCCATTGTCTCTGCAGCTGCTGAAATTGGATGTACCTCCTCGAAATGTTGGAAAGGAGTTTCAATAAATTCTCCGTCCATCTCGATGTACCTGAAGGAATTCAAATGGCTTACCATATACTCCTCTTCTCCTTGCACAGTGACAATTTTCCCCCTGACGGGATACTTCAGCTTTTGGTGCAAAGTGGAGGTCACTGCCCCAGCTTTGTGGATCCAAGGTCGACCCAACAGACAGGAGTACGATGGACGTATATCCATCACGTAAAAGGTAGAGTCAAACACTTGAGAGCCCACACGAATAGGGATGTTAACCTCTCCATGAACCATCCTCTTGGAACCGTCAAAGGCTCTGACGATGATATTGCTGGGTTTCAACTCTAGGCCTTCATAATCCAGACGATCCAAAGCCTTTTTCGGAAGAACATTCAAAGAAGAACCAGTGTCCACCAATACATGTGCCAGAGTAGTGCCCCTGCATTCAATAGAGACATGCAGGGCATCATTGTGGTTTCTCCCTTTTGCGGTTAGGTCAGCATCTGAAAAGCCCAAGCCGTTGTCCGCCGTCAGATTTGCTATGCAGTCAGTGAACTGAACTGCAGACGTCTCCTGCGGCACATGGGCCGTCTTGAGAAATGAGATTAATGCCTTAGCGTGGGCCTCGGAACATAGCAATAGGGAGAGCAGGGAGATCTTGGAGGGTGTATGCCCTAACTGCTCAACAACATTAAAATCACTTTTCCTTATTATTTTCAGAATCTCCTCCATTTCTTGTCGGGAGGCCTCAGCATTTACGGGTATTGGTGCCTCCATCCGGGCAGGCTCTTCTTCAATCCCTTTGCCCCGAGCATTTGATGACTCGGCAGCAGGGGACACAATTTGATCAGCAACAGGACTTGGTAAACTTGCAGGTTTTATGAGGAGGGGTTTTCAAATGGCGGGCGGCGCAATGTCAGGCGAGAAGAGCCTGCCACTGCGGGTGACTTTAGCTGGACCGGTGATATCGCAGATACTGGCACTAGCATCAAATTCTTGCTTGATTCCATTTACATATACGTCTGCCCCATAATGCCAGGGGACAGCTTTATCAGACACGTAGGAGAGGGGTCCTGGAACAGTAATGATCACAGGCGCAACTGTCAAGATTTGAATAGGCTTCTTTGGGGGAGCCTTGATTGGATTTTTGAAGATGGTAATCACGGAAACTTCTTTCATCGGAACCAAATGAACAGCAGTCTTTTTGAATAAAATCTCCTTGCTATCCATTAGGCCTTGGATGCCTAACCTTAGCAAGGGACAATCAGGTAGGGAAATAGCACAGAATGGGCAACCTTCGCCGCAACCCGGAAATAAACCGGCCCGCAGTAGGTTCTTCTTAACAGTCTTCAAAGGGGTAACAACTTCATCTATCGAAACAGCATACACTTCTTCCTCAATGGCATTTACCCTATGCTGGGGCATAGGAGCCGTTACAACATTCGGTCTTTCCGGCGCTTCAAACTGAATTTCTTTTGCGTCAATTAGATCTTGCACTTTGTTTCTCAAGGCCCAACAATCATCAGTAGTGTGCCCGGGACTATCAGAATGATAAGCACACCGGGCATTTGGGTTGTATTTAGGAGACGCAGTGTTGACGACTTTAGGAGCTTCTTTGAGGGTCACCAGGTTGGTGGATAACAGTTGGGGTAAAATTTGAGATAATGTCATACTCAATCGGGTATACTGCCTCTTGGGCCTTTCACTTCTCTGTTGATTGTACTGCTGAGGAGCAGCAATAGGTTTAGAGATGACCAAAGCGTTGACGGCTTGGCGACTTTCGGGCTTGACTTGTCTTCTAGGGCCATAGACGACACTTGCTTCTTTCTTAAACGGCCTCTTCTCAGCACTTGTAGAGGCAGCTTTCTGTATCTTGCCTGACCTGATACCAGCTTCAATTCTTTCTCCTGTTAATATCAGATCTGTGAACCCAGCGGAGGAGTTTCCAACCAAATGATTGAAAAACGGACCAGACAACGTTCCCAGAAACATATCAACCAGCTCTCGATCAGTTAATGGAGGCTGCACCCTGCCAGCCAAATCTCTCCATTTTTGAGCGTACTCTTTGAACCCTTCACCCGTCCCTAGAGACATACCCTGAAGTTGGGTACGCGTAGGAGCGAGATCAGAATTGTATTGGTATTGTCTGTAAAACGCAGTTGCCAAATCTTCCCAGTGCCGGATGCTAGCTCCGTCCAATTGGTAGAACCATTCAAGTTGTGACCCCGAGAGGCTGTCTTGGAAGAAGTGAATCCAGAGGTTCTTATCCGCCGTGTAAGGTTGGATTTTCCTTACATACGACCTCAGATGCAGCTTTGGGCAAGAGACCCCATCATACTTGGCGAAGGCAGGCGCCTTAAACTTGTGTGGAATTACTACTCCAGAAGATAATCCCAAATCTCCGAAATCCAGTCCCGGCACGTTCTGAATTTCCATAGCGCTCAAGCGGTCCTCCAATTGTTTGTATCTGTCAGCAGCAGGTGGGTATTGTTCCTCGTTATAGTCCGTCTCGTTGTCGGAGACTGCGGGACTAGGAGCTCCTCCCCCTTGGGGACTGTTTTTCTCAGCAGAAGAAGTGGTTGGATCAGCTTCATTGTGGAGTGTGTTCCCAAATCTGCGTCCGGTGTTGAACATCGCCGTCCTCTTTTTCTTCTTCTTCTTCAGGAGTAGAGTCTTCAACTCTTGCTGACCCTGGGCTAGGCTTAGGACCATCTCTTGAAACTGTGCACTTTGGGCCTGAAGGGCCTTGATTGCTTGCTCACTGGATGATTCCGGATTCATGATGACTGTGCAAACAAACAGCGAAGAAGATTAAGCAACCTGTGAAATAGGGTACCTGCTATGCATATGGTGTAATGGAATGCGTATGTTTTATGTTTTCAAAGACAAATAAGATTCAACTTTGTAGACAAAAAAGGGAAACACACTTCATTAGATTAAAATTTTTCAATTGTTCAACAATTTGCCCTTAGGCATTACAGGAATGAAAAATACGGAAAAGGAAATAAAACTACAAAAGGAAATAATCAAAGCTCATCAATGCTCCCATGGCCTCCTCCTCTCAGTGCTGATGTAGTTGTTCAGGACACGTTCTTCCTCCAATTGCTTGGTCAGCCTTTGGACCTTCCTTTCCTGCTCGTTGAACTTCTCCCGATAGAAATCCCGTTCTTCCTTTAGCTGTGCCCAAGATCTCTTCATGGTGTCAAAATCAGTAGGTATCTGAGGAGGGAGGACAGTTGGAGGAACCCCATCTTCATCGGGAGATTCAAGGATGATTGGTCTGACAGCTTCGTACGGCATACCTAACTTCTGAGCACGGATGCGGACCCATTTGCAATAGGGCTCCAATGGTAAAGAAGTTTTTGGTCCTAACTCATGTGGGTCAGCTTTGTGGATTCTGTCCCAAGCTCTAATGAATCCCCGGCGTAGTTTGTCACTGCCTGCCTGAAACTCAAAATGGAAGTGAGGAACCAGCATTTCATGAGGCCCATCTCCTCTGGCTCTTCCAAACTGACGGAGAGCTAAACATGGATTGTAAGAGATTCCTCCTTGGATACCAATCAACGGGACATTAGGGTATTCTCCGCAACGGTCGATAACAGCTACCTCATCCAAGCCTCTGAGAGTCCAAGTGATATCCTTATCTGTGAGAGACATTAACCTCCGAGCCCAACCTTTTCCTTCTTCATTCTTCAGCACGGACTTAGGAAGGTGCGAAATAAACCACCTTACCAGCAAAGGAGCACAACACCACGGAGTCCCCCGTTTTCGAGCAGTACGAGCATAGAGTTGTTGTAGAATGTCACCCAAGAGAGTGGGTACCGGATTCCGAGACATGAAGATTCTTATGACATGGATACTGATGAAGGTGTCAGGGTTGGGAAACAATACCAGACCATAGATCAAAAGAGCCAGAATATCCTCGTACGCCTTGAAGTCCAAGTCATTCCAGAAATCATTAGCCTTGCCAACCAGAAATTTGACCAAAAAGCCCTTGATCCCATTTCTAGTTTCCCAGTTGGACAATACCTCTTCTTTGGTCAAGGGGAGAATTGCAGCAATCTCTTCAGGCCTAGGAATCTTTTCCAAACCAGTGAATGGAGTTTGTTCCAAGACAGGGATCCCAAGCAAATAAGAGAACTCTTCCAGGGTAGGAACCAGCTGGAAGTCTTGAAAGGTGAAACAATGATGCAGAGGGTCATAAAACTGGGTTAGAACACTTATCAGTTGTTGGTCCCATTTTGCAGTGATCAAGCCAAGGAGAGAACCATGTCTGTTGATGAAGGAGGTAGTGTTTGGAATTCTGCTAACCAACTCATCAAGCAACTCAGGTGAACGAACACAGTTGAACCGGATAGTATTTCTACGCACGGGCATCATAATGTCCTACAAAACAGAGCAAAGATGAAACCTTTTTGTCTTTGAAATGGGTTAGCTTTTTATGCATGCAATGGTATGATGGCATGATGCTATGATGAAGCACATCACAAGTATCCACATAGGCAAATAAAGCACACAAGTCACACAAGACACCCTTAGGTTTCAGGCCAGCATGAGTTTCAGGTATTACCCTCTTTGAGTTTGTTGGTTAGAACCTGTCTTATCAAAAGTAACCGGGTTCTAGAGGATCTCAAATCATTGGCTACCCTCAATCGGTCATAACTCCAGCATCGCAATCTTTTCTCGCGGCCAGAACCATCTCGAGAGTTTAGCCTCAATGAGTGTAGCATACTGCTACTGTCCTAATAGCCAAGTTGGTCAATTTGGGGTTCTAAGGTTGGTTGGTGTTTAATGACCCCTTAGAAGACCTATATTCTCCCCGTTACAACACAAGGGATATAGGTACAGACTAAGATGCCACACCAACGTAGCCACTGCTTCACCCATGTCGGTCTACGCCGGACAGGTCCCTCACAGATTATGCTACCTAAAAAGGGTATTTCCCAGATCCGGGTTAGGATCTATGAAACTCCGATGCAAAGCCCACAAATATAAAAGCAAACAAAGCAAACAATTGAAAACAAAGGTGATCTAAACCCTAAGGTTACTCCACTTTTAAGTCGTCCCCAGCAGAGTCGCCAGTTCTGTGATACGGTGGGAGAACTGACTTGAGGTTTGCGTTCGTATTCGCAAATGTTGCGGTTAGCAAGAGTCGCCACCGACTTTTTATTTTATCCTAAGGAAAGGTTAAAAAGCACAGCAAAAAACTTTTGAGATGTTTTCTTGGGTTCGGGGAGTAGATTATAGAAAGGGAAGGTATTAGCACCCTTTCTATCCATGGTTATCCATGGGCTCTTAGTTACTTGCTTAGATCACTTGCCTTTTGTTTTCAATTGTTTGAAAGGGTGCTTGAGTGTGTGGGTTTTGAAAATGTTTTTGAAAAGAGGCCAATGTGGTGGCAACCTTTGTAATGATCCATGTGGGGATGTATACAAAGATGTATGTCTTTTGAAAAAAAGGTTTTCATTTTGTTTTGAAAGCTTTTGTTTTGAAAGTGTTGTAAGGTGTGATTTTGAAATTAGGCAAATGTTTTGTTTTGCAAGTTGATTCAAGTAACTAAGAGGTTATCTACTCCTAAATTTCTCAAAAAAAGATTATTGCTATACTTTAACCCTTTTAACAAGTTTGCACCACCATTGTATTTGGTGGGCAACCTTGTGTTAGGATGTGAAAGGGACAGGCGCGGGTCATCGTTTAGACCATAATTGTAACGACGTTAAATGTCTTTGGGCAATTTCTCTAAGGGACTTGATCATTTGTTTTGTTTGTTTTGAAAAATTTTATCGAGGGACTATGATCATTCAAACTGTTTGCTTTGCCCAAAGATGTTCAACATACAATATGGCCCATTTATTTGAAGGCAACAAGTGGAATACCCTAGGGGGTGCAAGTGTGATTTGTGTGTTCATTTTCATGCTTGCTTATCTTGTATTAGGTCAAACTATTTTTTATCGTTTTTCGCATACAAACCCTAATTCTAGCATGTTATTATTAGAAAGCAATAAAGTGCGAAATTAAAATTACTAAGCTATTACAAAACCAAATATGGGAAGGGGGGTACAAATGTTCAAATGGGGATATTGACAAGAATTTAAATCTAAACTGTTACATCAATTGGATATTTGCATAGTAAATAAATTGCATAATTTAAATGTAAATTAAATAAATATGTGAAATGTAAAAAGAAAGTTTTTATGTGTATGAGAAAATATTATTTATGTAAAAGGAAAAAGAAAATAAAAATGTATTTATTTTTAGTATTTTGAACTTAGGGTGAAAAACCCTAATTTTTAAATAAAAGGTATTATTATCTAATTTAATTCTACTATTTATTTATTATTTATAAAAAATAAAATAAAATGAAGTGTATTGTGAAAAAGGTATTTTTTGTATCAAATATTAAATAAAATGAAAAAATCAAATATTTTTATATTTTTGTCTTAAATATATTAATAATCATATATATATATTTTATTAAACCCTAGATATGTATTATACAAAAATAAATATTTATTTAATATTTTAATAAAATAAATAAAAGAATATTTTTTATGTGAAATATTTTCAGAAAGTAAATAAAAATAAAAAGTGTATTTATATTATTTTTACATTTATTCTAATAATCAAATATATATATATTTATGTACAAACTAAACAAATAAACAAATAAATATGCAATAAATGCAAAAAATAATGAAAAAAATATTTTCAATTTTCTAATGGCATGAGAAAAAATAAATGAAGTCAGCAAAAAAGGAAAAAGTCAAAAATGTCAAAAAATGAGTAAATGGGCTCAGGGGGGTGTAAACATGAAAATGGGGGTGCAAAAAGAAAACAAATCCAGGCCCAGCCCAGACCACTCCTTCTTCAACCTCTGTACAGCCTCCTTCAAGCTAAAACACGCGTTTTTTATCTCTGGATTCCTGGCTTTTTAGCAAAAACTCATAACATGAAAAATGTAGAGCATTAAGAGACGGTTTCAACCATATAAAGAACATGTCCTATCTCTCTAAGATGAGGGAGAATTTCTCTCCCCCTCTTTCCTGACCTAGTTTTTCTACCATTTTCAGAGCTCAAATTCTCTTCACTCAGATAAAAGAAATGAAAAGTAAAGCTATGTACATGTTCAGGGCTATGAGTAGGACCTTGTTTCTTCACAAACTTAAGACTAAAGATGCCTAATAAGAGAGATACGAATTCAAACTTTTACCTGTGCAGTTGAACTTCTATGTGGAGAATGAGAGACTTTCAGTGCAATGTAATGATTGGAAAAGCTTCCTTGAGGTCCAGGGATGCTTTTTCAATGCTTACTTTGTCTTGAACCTTCTTGTATCAAGCTATAGAACTTCACCTGCAAGTCAAAGATGTGAAAATGGTGGAAGTGGTTAGAGCAACTACAGATCGTGCCTTAGCTTCTGGATAGCTTGCATATGTTGTAAGGAAGGTAGAGGAACAGGTTTGGACAGAAATGCTTGAAGGGATTGAGAGATTGCACTCAAACTGCAGGGGCACCCCTGTTTGTGCAGTTTGAGGATGATTCTGAGATGGAGGGTGTTTTGGAGGTCAAGAACTCGTGTGTTAGCTTGGATATGTTATGTGTAATGTGTTTGACAACTTTGTTCTTGTGTTTGTATGCTGGTATGAGAGATGGCATAAGTTATGGATGTTACTTCTAAGTGAAGCAAGCAAATGTCAACTTGGTTTCTAGGCCAGTACAATGCCTCAATCTATGCTGCACCTTTGAGTCTTGATCAGTGGGAAATGTCCATGCCTTTTTGCCTCAAAGATCTGCATTGTACCTCATAGATTTGCAAAGTTGCCATAAAGTAGCACTTTACAAGAATGGATAATATGCTTTTTCTAGTTTAGGCTTGATTTTGTGTGTATTGTCCAAATGAGCAAGATAATGCTAGAGCACAAAGGATATGCATTGAATTATTGAGTGAAAATGGGATTAGAGGCCTGCAATGTAGCTTAAGCATGCTGAATTCAAATTTGCCAAGTTTATGAACATGCTTTGATGAAGAACAAAAAGTGAATTTTTGCCAACTTGTGAAATTCGAATCTCTCAAGTTATGAGGTTGTTTGATGAGTTCTTGGACATTTTGGAAAGCTTGGAATGTGTACTACAATCCATCTTTGAAATGCAATTTGAAATTCCAAGTGGAAGGGTATGAAAAGTGGCCTTGAAGTAGGGTAGAAAACCTTGTCAAAATAGGTCAAATTTCACTAAGTTAAAAGATGGTTTAGTGCCCTTATTCAAAAAATCATAACTTGAGATACAAGCTTCAAATGAGAAAACTTTGTGAATCAAAGTTGTAGATTATGCAACAAGCTACAACTTTCATGTTTTGACTTTTGTTTGAATCCAAATGGATCATGGTGAAAAGATGGGGCAAAGTTGGGAAAAAATTAGGGTTTTTCATAACTTAGAAAAATTCTAAGTTATGAAAAATTCCATTTTCAAACCCTAATTTGCATTTTGTGATTTCTTGGTGAACAAGTTTCATGATTTGGCATGTTTTGATGAAAAATGAATCTTGACTCTTGATTTTGATCAAAAAGTCAAAGTTTGACTTTTCAGTATACAGTCAAAATTGATCAATTGACTGGGAAATTCAACTGTCAATCTTGTGTACTTGGGATCTTTTGAGCTTGATGAACATGTCAAGATAATTCCATGGGGTCCTTGAGTCCATAGGTGAACTTGGTTTGCCATTGGCTAGGTCAAACAGTCAAAAATTGCCTTTGTGCAGTCAAAACCCTAAAAATGACCATTTTGCCCTTTTGGTGATCTGATCAAATTTCTTGTGGAATTGTGATTCAAACTTGATCAAATGGTCCATGTGAGTTCATAATGTTGATGTGGATCAAATTTCATGAGGTTTGACTGTCAATTGGCCACAGTTGACTTTTTCCCCAATACAGCTGATTTCTAGGTCAACTGTCCAATTGACTGGGAAAAACTTGGAATCAAGACTTGAAACTTGGCATGGGTAAACTTGGGAGTCCAACATGAAGCATGAAAGTCATCTTAGGAATTTTAGGTCAAAGCATCCTTAGGCAAACACAAACCCTAATTTGAGTCCACAGTGCAAGGAGAAGCCTTGAGCAGAGGAAACCCTAACTGGATCTTGATCTTCAAAGGTCTTGTGATGAGAAAATGTTGAGGAAATGGGAGGGCAAATTTTGGGGTACAACACATCACCTTGTAGCAGAAGGTGCCCCACTGCGTGATGAAAGTTGTCTTCTCCATGTTTTCAGGAGCCATCTTGATCTGGTTGTAGCCAGAGAAACCGTCTATGAAGAAGAAGATTTTATGTTGTGTGATGTTGTCAACCACAACATCAGTGTGAGGAAGAGGGAAGTCATCCTTGGGGCTTGCCCTGTTAAGATCTCTATAATCCACACACATCCGTACCATACCATCCTTCTTAGGTACTGGAACAACGTTAGTAACCCACTGTGGATAAGAAGTGACAGCTAAGAATCCTGCGTCGAACTGCTTCATGACCTCAACCTTGATATTCTCTGACATTTCGAGGCGCATACGGTGGACCTTCTGTTTAACCGGAGGATAGCCTTCTTTGGTCGGCAGACGATGCACCATAATATCAGTGTCTAAGCCTGGCATGTCTTCATATGACCAGGCAAAGGTCTCAATGTAGTCGTGCAACACTTGTATCAACCGCTGTTTGACTTTAACTTCCAAATTTGCACCAATCTTAACTTCTTTTCTGTCTATCTCCATGCCTAGGTTTATCGTCTCAACTGGCTCTTCATGAGGCTGTATAGCCCTTTCTTCCTGATGTAACAGTCTAGCAAGTTCTCCAGGCACCTCACAATCATCCCCACCTTCGTCTTTGGCTTAGTTGATCGGATTTTTGAAGTCATAACTATTAGTAGCAGAGCTGTTATCAATGGGATCTAGAGTGGATATGGATCTGCAGTATGATACGTGAGTGTGTGTAAGAGCATATCTGTTTTGATAAAGTGAAAACAGAAAATAAAAATAGAGAGCGCAAAATTTGTATGCAAGAAACATCCAATGTTTTATTAATGATATATGAAATGACAAATAATAGCCCTCACAAGCAAAGCCAATGTGCCTCGGGCAAGGCACAAGGCCGTAGAGTTTTAAATTGTTTATTAAAAATCTCAAAACAAGTAAGACAATTACTGCGGAATAAAAGAAACTGGTATAAAGTCCCTATCCGTCTAGTTATTCGGTCCACCGTTGGTAGTTGGGTAGATCCAACTGTCAATGTCTGAGTCTTCCTCGTTGTCTTTAATGGCATTAATTCCCTGATTACTGATGCGTAGGGGAGGTCCTTCAGCCTGAGCGCGTCGAACGGCCCTTTGAGCTCATGAAGTAAAGCCCAAACCACACTTGTCAGTTTTATGAGTGAAATCAGGGAGTTGTCCCCAGTCGGTACACCCACCTTTTTCAACCACTGCTCTGGCATCTTTTAGGGAAGCCATCTTCAAAGAAGGTTTGTTGGTAGTAGTTTCAGCCGATGCCAGGATCTGAGGAACCTCTTCAAAATTCTGACAAGGAGTCTTTATGAATTCCCCATCCATTTCTACGTACCTGAAGGAATTGAGGTGACTCACCATATACTCCTCTTCACCTTGCACAATGACAATCTTTCCTCTTACTGGATACTTTAACATCTGGTGCAGTGTAGATGTGACTGCCCCAGCTTCATGGATCCAAGGACGACCCAACAAACAGGAGTACGACGTACGGATGTCCATTACATAGAAAGTGGACTCAAAGGTCTGGTAACCTACTTTGACGGGGATGTCCACTTCTCCATGCACCATTCTCTTCGAACCATCAAAGGACCTCACCACAATGTTACTAGGCTTTAAGGTCAAGCCCTCACAGTCCAACCGATCCAACGCCTTCTTAGACAGAACATTTAGCGATGACCCGGTATCTACCAACACACGAGCCATAGTGGTGCCCCTGCACTTAATTGAGACATGTAGAGCATCATTATGCTTCCTCCCTTTCGATGTCAGGTTCGTATCTGAAAAACCCAGCCCATTGTCAGCAGTCAGGCTAGCCACATAATCTTTGAATTGATCAGTTGAGGTCTCCTGCGACACATGCACAGTATTGAGGAATGCGTCAAAGCCTTCACATGGGCTTCCGAACACAATAGTAGAGACAACATGGATATCTTTGAGGGGGTCTGCCCCAGCTGCTCGACCATGTTGTAGTCGCTCTTTTTGATTATTTTCAGTATTTCCTCTATCTCTTGCTTAGAGGCTTTCACGATAATTTTTCTAGGTGCCTCCGTCTGGGCAGGCTCACCTATAACTTCCTTGCCGCGGGTACCAGATGATTCGCTGACAGGGGTAATAATTGGAGTAAGAACAGGAGTAGTAGTTGAAGTACTAGCAGGAATAACAGACAAAATATAAAACATGCCTATTGACAGTCTTTAGGGAAATCTTGGGAGAGAAAACCATTCCACTTCGGGTAACCTTGCTGGTCCCAACAATGTTACTAATATCAGGATCAACCTCCTCATTTTTTAGATCTTGTTTGATGCCATGATAGTACACATCGGCACCATAATTCCAGGGGCCAGCTTTGTCCAAGGAATACGGGACAGGACCAGGAACATTGATTATTAGTAGAGCAACTCTTGGAGCAGATGTAATCCTAACAGGTCTTCTCAAGGGGAGCTTGGAAGGATTGGAGGAAATGGTTATAATGGCAACGTCTTCAGATGGAACAATAGGAACCAAAGTTTTCTCGAACAAAATTTCTTTGCTATCCATCAGGCGCTGAACACCCGACTTCAGCAAATGGCAAACAGAAGGCAGAAATGAACACATGTGGCAATCTTCACCATAACCCGAAAATAAACCGGCCAACAATAAATTCTTCTTCACAGTCATGAGAGGAGTAGAAAATTCATCCACCAAGGTCACAAACAAGTCGGTGTCAACAACATTAACTCCACGGCCGTGCTTAGGCATGGGAGCATTTATGACATTGGGCTTTTCCGGAGCATCAAACTCAATTTCCTTGGCTTCGATCAGATCCTGTACCTTATTTCTTAGAGCCTAACATTTGTTGGTATCATGACCAGGACTCTTAGAATGATAGGCACAACGAGCATTTGGATTATATCGGGGAGATGTGATGTTTGGATTCTTGGGAGCCTCTTTCAAGGTCGCCAAGTTGGATCTCAGCAGATGGGGTAGAACTTCAGCTAGTGTCATGTTGATTCGGGTAAACTGCCATTGTGGTATTTCCACCCTTTGTTGATTGTTGCGTCGTGGAGCATCCACATGCCTAGGTATCATTAGGGAACTTACTATCTGATGATGTTCAGCTCTGCTTTGGCCCCTCGAGATATAGATGGCACTAGCTTCCTTCTTACCAGTAAATGGCTTCTTTACCGAACTCGAAGAGGCATCCTTCTGTATCTTTCTGCTCCAAATCCCAACTTCTACTCTCTCTCCAGTCAGAATCAGCTCGGTGAAACCAGCTGACGAGCTGCCGATCAAATGATTAAAGAATGGACCAGATAGTGTCCCCAGAAACATATCAACCAACTTCCTATCAGACAACAGGGGTTGGACTCTTCCATCCAAGTCTCTCCACTTCAGTGTGTAGTCCTTAAAGCCTTCACTTGCCCCCATGGACATACTCTGGAGTTGAGTACGAGTAGGGGCAAGGTAGGCGTTGTATTGGTACTGCTTATAAAAATAAGTAGCCATATCTTCCCAATTTTGGACATTGGCTCTCTCCAGTTGGTAGAACCATTCAAGCTGAGTCCCTGACAGACTATCTTGAAAGAAGTGAACCCACAAATTTCTATCAGCGGTGTGGGGCTGGATCTTTCTGACATATGAGCGGAGATGGAGTTTTGGGCAAGACACCCCATCATACTTTGAAAAAATTGGAGCCTTGAACTTCTGCGGGATGACCACTCCCGACACCAATCCCAATTCTTTGAAATCCAACCCAGGTATCCTCTGGACTTCCATAGCACTCAAACGATCTTCCAAATGCTTGTATCTATCCTCAGTGGGAGGATATTTCTCATCATTGTAGTCGATATCATTGTTAGAAACTTCAGGACTGGGGTCCTCCTCCCTTGTCTCTTCTTCTTGATTCTCCCTTTCTTTGGATGAAGAGGTCAGATCGACTTGTTGCTTCAACGGCCCTCTAAACCTTCTGCCCATATTCAGAATACCAGCAACCTTCTTCTTTTTCTTTTTCTCTTTCAAGATGAGGGCTTTCAGATCCTCCTGCCCTTTTTCCAGATTTATGAACATTTGCTGGAACTGGGCGTTTTGTGCCTGAAGATCCTTGATGCTTTGTTCGGAAGACATTTTTGCTGAAATAAACATCGAAGAAGATGAGAAACCTGTAATGGTACCTGTACATGCAATGCTATGAATGGGATGCGTATGCAATGATTTCAAAGACTTTGGGAAATTTAAATTTGTGAACCAAAATGAAACAAAGATTTTATTAGTCGAATTCAAAGTTCAAATTCCTTTTAGACGTTACAAATAAAAACAAATCTAAAAACTAGAAAAAAATCAAAATTCCCATGGATGCTTCCTCTTTGTTCCGAGATAGACATTGAGTCCTCTTTCCTCATGGAGCTGCTTTGTGAGCTCTAAAACCTTCCCCTCTTGGGAATAGAACTGATCCCTCTAGGTATCCCGCTCTTTCTTCAACTTAATCCAAGACCTCTGTAGTTCTCCAAGATCAGTGGGCATATCATGATGTAGAATCGTGTAAGGAATACCCCTTCAGTAGTGGGTTCCACAATCACTGGTAGAACGGCCATATAGGGTATTATAAGTTTCTGGGCACGAGCTCGTACCCATTGGAGATAAGGTTCCATAGGAATGGAAGCCTTTGGCCCCAAAGCCTTGGCGCCAGATCTGTTTACCATGCTCCAAGCTCGTATGAACCTCTGGCAATACCCTTGAACATCATCCTCATAGTTGAATACAATGCCCTCGATAAGTAACTCATGGGGACCATCCCTTCGAGCGTAACCAAATTGTCGCATAGCTAAACAAGGATTGTAGGTTATTCCCCCTCTGATGCCAAGTAATGGAACATTAGAGTACTCTCCACAGCGGTCAATAATAGCAGTGTTTTCCATAGCTCAGGAACACCATAGAATATCCGTGTGAGCGAGTGACATTATCCTTTGCGACCAACCTAAACCTTCTTCATTCTTCAGTACATACTTAGGGAGGTGAGAAATAAACCACCTCGACAGCAATGGCATGTAGCATATAAGAACCCCTCTTCTCTTCATGGTACGAGTATGGAGAGCGTGCAAATATCTCCGAGCAAGGTAGGCACGGGGTTGCGAGAGAGGAAGATCTTGATAGCATTCAAATCTATGAATAAGTCTTGATTAGGGAATAATACTAACCCATAGATTAGAAGGGCCAAGACCTCCTCAAAAGCCTGAAAATCCATATCATCTCAAAACAACTGGGCCTTGTCTATCAGGAACTTGGCTAGAAAACCCTTGACTCCGCTTCTTATTTCCCAATTAGATACCACGTCAACCCGTTTCAGATGCAAGGCTGAGGCAATGACTTATGGCTTAGGAACTTCTTCCAGACCTGTGAAAGGTAACTGTTCAAGAATGGATATATCCAATAACTGAGAGAACTCTTCCATGGTAGGCACCAACTGATAGTCTGGAAAGGTGAAGTAGTGGTGCTTGGGATCAAAGAACTGAAAGAGTACACTCATCATATTTTCATCAAAGTTTGAAGTAACCAGGTTGAGAAGTCGACCATGTCTCTTAGTGAACGCAGAAGTTTCAGGGACCTTTGATACTAGCTCCCTGAGTTGGCAAGGTATTTTCACAAAGCTGATTCAGATAGTGTTTCTACGAGCGAAAGCCATGATCTGCAAAACAGAACAAAGATAAATTCCCTTGGTCCTTGAAATGGTTAGTGCAATAAGAATGGATGTTATGTTATGATGCATGATGTCATGTTCAAACAGGATAAATCACATATAAGCAAAACACACAATAGACCTTAGGTTCAAAGGCTTGCATGATATTAAAGGTAAGTACCCTCTTTAAGTTTAGTCGATTTCAAACATGTCTTAGAAAAGTAATCGGGTTCTAAAGATTCTCAATATCACTGATCATCCTTTATCGGGCATTGTTTCAGCTCAAGTAATCTTTTCTTACGGCCGAAATATCCCGAAAGTCTGATCTCAATGAGTGTAGCATCGAGTATCAACCAATCCTCAGCTTTATACCAAGGCCGGCTATCTCACTACTTTCTAATGGCCAAGTTTGTTCAACTAAGGTTCTAAGGTCCGTTAGTGCTTCACGACACCACACGACGGCCCCGTATTCTCCTCGTTTCCACACGAAGGATACCGGTACCAACCAAAGTGTCACACCAACACAACCATCGCTTAAACCATATCGGTCTACACCGTACAATCTCCATGATCTATTGCTGTTTACCTAAAAAGTGTCCCCAGATCCGGGTGTAGGATCTTTAATAATACCCAAACAAAAACCCTTAAAGATAAAGCAGGCAAAACAAACAAGAAAGCAATTTACAAGCGACTTAGATCCTGTGGTATACCCCACTTTATTAATATTCCCCAACAGAGTCGCCAGTTCTGTGATACGGTGGCAGAACCGACTGTTAATACTGGTTTACATTTTTGTTTGCAAAATGTCGCGGTAAGCAAGAGTCGCCACCGACTTTTATTTTATCCAACAAGGAAAAGGAAAAAGAACAGAAAAAACCTTTTTCGAGAATGTTTCTGAGTACGGGGGGTAGATTATAGAAAGGGAAGGTGTTAGTACCCTTTCTATCCCTATTTTTCTACGGGCTCTTAGGTACTTGCTCATTTTGAAATTGCTTGTGTGTGCTTGTTTTGAAAAGTTTTGTTTTACTTCGCTTTAACCCTTGTTTCTGTCCTCAAGGGTGTGATAAAGTGTTTTTGAAAACTGTTTGAAAAGTGTTGGTGTGAAAAAGTTTGTTTGTTTGAGAAAGTACTTAAGAGTTTCCTACCTACTCGAAAAAGACTATTCGTTTTCCTTTAGACAATGATATCCCATTATTGAGAAATAGGTAGCATCGTCGTTGGTGTTTTTTAGGGACATTCGAAGGGACATGTACGATCATTTAAGCAATGGTTAGGAAACTTTAGTAATTACCCTAAAGTCCTAAAGATCTTTCTGAGGCAACATTCGAATGGGTCATTTTTTATCTTTTGAGACTAGAGGGTGACCACTAAAATTCCCTATACTTCATGGCCGTTTATCGAAGGCAACCGAAGTGGGGTAAACCCTAGGAGTGAGCATGTGCAAGTGTATTTTTTCAATTAATTATCTTTGCACAATTAGGGTTTTCTATTGTATTTATCGTTTAGTTTGTCTTTCCATACACTCCTATTAACATACATCTAAGCAGTTGAATAGCTGCAGAAAATTAAAGTGCGGAAAAGAAAACCTAGTTATTATAAGGCCTCGAGGAAGGGGTTACATAACCAAACTGGGAACTAAACAGTAAGTAAAAAGCGGTAAAATAAACCCTAATTAAAAACTATTACAAACCTCGAAATAGTTACAATAATTGGAATTATAAATAAATAAATAAATGCGTGCGAGACGAATTAAATACGAGAATCAAAACCCAAATTCGAAGGAAATCAAAGAAAATATTTTTGTTATTTTTTGATTGAGAAAATTAAATATTTGCAAATTAAACCTAATTTTCTAATTTATTTTATTTAACAAAATAATCAACGTTGAAATATTTAAAATAATTAATTTTCAAAAATTGATTTTTATTATAAAAAAAAAACCTAATTCTATTTTTTGTGATTTTTTATATTTTATAATTATTGGAAAAAATGATTTTTTAAAACAATAAAAATAAATAAACAAAATAATAAAGTAAAAAGAAAACAAAGAAATGGGCCTGGCTAAAAGCAAACTGGGGGGTGTAGTGCCTGAATTTGGCTAGGCCCAAGCTGGCTGGTGGCCCAATTGCCCAACGCTTGATTCAGTGAGGCCTGCTTCTGAGGGTCCATCATGGGGGTGAATTGTTGGGCGCTGGATCTGGATCTAGGATGATCCCATGGTTGGATCTGAGGACGTATGATACTCTTGTGAAAGTGAGGCGCATTGGATCTGAAAAGAAATATTTAGAAAACAAGAAAATGCCTGGACTTGGGATCGAACCCAGGTCCTCTCACTTACATACATGCTTCGTTGCCAGCTACGCTAGAATGTTAACTTATCAATATAATAACGATAACATATCTTATATGAAACAAGGTGATTAACTGGAAAGAAAAATAAAAGCGCACGCTTATTCAAAACACCCAATGGGATCAAGCCACATATCTTCTTCTTCCTTCCTCCGTCGTGTTAGATAACGACCCTTTACCTACAGAAGATGTCTGTAGCTACATCCCTGCGTCATTCAAAAATTAAGGACAAGCAATATAAATTCCCATGGAGACCATGAACCAACTGGGCTTGAAGCCATGAACACCATGGTACCCACGTCTAGCTTTAATTTTGCCTGCATTAGGAAACCCTAAAATGGAGCTTGAAACCCTAGGAATGGCATTTCGTGATTCTTGTACCTATACTCAAATTAATCAATCCAGATACGTTGCATACATGATAATAAACATGAATATGTATTTAGAACATGTTTATGATGCCAAAATCAATGAAAACGATTTTCAAAAAAATAGCAAACCGTGAGACTTGATGAGTGTGATTCTGGATGTTTCAGGCCTTGAGGATGATTGAGATAGCCTTAGAAAATGTCTAGGAGTGGATTGCTGACCTTGAAATTGCTTGAATTGGTCTATGGAAGAGAATATGATCTTCACTTTTTGACAAAAAATGAAAACTTGGTTCTTGCTCTTGGAGGCAGCTGCACGTATGCATTCTCTTCCTTAGGGTTCACGATGATCTTGTATATGTATGGAATCAAATTAGGTCATTTGTTTTAGCAAGAATTCAAGATATGAATGTGTTTTCAATTTACTTCCATTATTTCCAATTGTGGAGATTCTCTCCTTTCATGGCATGGCACGATCTTGCTTGGCTATTGACAGCACATGAGATCTCCATTCAATGCAAAAAAACATCCCTAAAACAAATTATGTGATTTGTTTTGATTTTATTTCAATTTTAAATGAATTAAATCACAATAAATTAAATAAATAAGTGAATGAGGCATGGAGTGGTTCATGGGTCGTGGACCATGTTAGGAACAAGCTCCAAACTTGAAAAGATATGCCCATGTGGAAAAAAATGCAATTTTGGGCATTGTTGACTTTGTGCAAATTTCCAAAAATGGCCAACTTTGACAATGCATATCTCTCTCAATTTTGACCCTAGGAGGGTGTTATTTGACTTTTTAGAAATCTTAGGATGTCCCCTAAACAACCCTTTTGTGTTTCATCTCAATTGGATCTTCCATGTTCATGTAAGAAGCTTTGACCCAAAAGGTGGTTTGTTGACTTTTGAAAAGGACCTATAATGTAGAAATTCATATCTTTTGATGAGTGCATATTTTGAACTTGAGGGATGAAGATGAATTGTAGGGAATTGCATCTTATTCAAAATGAGAGTTGGATGGAAAATTTCTGATAAAGTATGAGAAAGTTATGCTTGGTCAAAGTTTGGTTGACTTTTCCTAAGAAACCCTAATTTAGCAACTTTTGTGTTTTGATGAATTAGGAGCATTCCTTGACGAATCATGATCAACACTTGATCAAATGATGAATATCACTTCAAAATGTAGATATTGACCAAAAATCTTGAAGTTTGACTGTATGTGGCCCACAATTGACTTTTGACCTAATACAGTCGATTCTCAAGCATCTGACCAGTTGACTGAGCAAACTTCTTGTGCAAGGCTTGAAATTTGACATGGAGGGTCTTGAGAACATATTAGAACCATGGAGAGCATATGAGGTCTTTTAAGTTCAACCATCTTGATGAAAATGGAAACCCTAATTGGGGGTTCATTGCTTTAGGAGGGAGTTTATCTGGTCAACTCTTGGGCATCCTTGAGCAAGTTGAGTATCTTAATGAACATATATTGAGTGAAGTGAGAGGGCAAATTTTGGGTACAACACTACCTCACTTCAGCTAGAACATCAACTGGGGCAACTCCCTTTTCTCTAGTATATGGCATGGAAGCTGTTTTGCTAGTGGAAGTTCAGATTCCGTCACTAAGGATTATGAATGAGGCAGGCTTAGGCGAAGACGAGTGGGTTCAGACGAGATTAGATCAATTGAACTTGATCAACGAAAAACAACTGGTTGCTGTTTGTCATGGTCAGACGTACCAAAAGCATATGACCAAGGCTTTCAACAAAAATATTAAGCCTCGAGTATATCAAGCTAGTGACTTGGTGATAAAGCGCATTATTCTGCCACAAGGCAACCCCAAAGGCAAATGTACTCCCACCTACGAAGGGCCATTTGTTGTCAAGAGAGTATTCTCTGGAGGTGCCATGATGCTGACTACCATGGATGGTGAAGACTTCCCATATTCTATAAACGCGGATATAGTTAAAAAATACTACGCATAAAGGACCCGCTAGGTTGACACACCTAGGAAAAAATAAGTGCATCCCGGCAAACCAAAAGGTTTGGGGAAAAATTAGGGATATATGCAAAAGATTATACACCCGGCAAGTTGAAAACCAAAAAGGGCGACTTGGGCAAAAATGGGTATCCTGGTGGGCTAAAAACCCGAAAGGGCGGTCCAGGCAAAAGTTAAGGATTGAAAGCGTATGACTATGTCCCGTGGAATCACCACAATCAACTTTATCACCAAGGTCCGAGTTCAAACGGTCCAAGATCAATCCAATCAACTTCTGTCAACGACAAGGGGAATTCGAAGACATTGTGGAAATATTAGAGTTAAAGTGCAATGAGATCATTTCACATGGATATTTGTTTTGTTTTCAATATTTGTTTTCCTTTCGACGATTTCCTCTTACTAGGATCTCCGTCTCTTTGTACAAAAACACTTATTCATGGGCAAAATATCAATACAAATATACTTTGAAGGGCAAACTTTCTGTTTTTGTTTTGAATGCAAAATTGTCCAATGACTAAAATTGAACGAACATATGTGTTGTACCCCAAAATTTGCCCTCCCGTATTTCTCAAGATTTGTCAAGAATGATCTTCAAGTTGCTCAAGATGACTCAAGAGTTGGACAATCAAATCACCTCCTAAGGCAGTCAACCTCAAATTAGGGTTTTGTGTTGCATCAAGTTCCTTACATCCAAATGACCTCAAGTGCTACCCAAATGTCCTAATATGTTCTCAAGTTCATCCATGTCAAATTTCAAGCCTTGCAGAGGAAGTTTGGTCAGTCAATTGCTCAAGAGGTCAAAAAATCGACTGTGCTAGGGCAAAAGTCAATTGTGTCCCAAATACAATCAAACCTCAAGATTTTTTTCAAAATTCTCATTTTGAAGGATAATTCATCATTTGATCAAGGGTTGATCATGATTCATCAAGGATTGCTCAAAATTCATCAAGATTCAAAAGTTGCTAAATTAGGGTTTTGCAGGAAAAGTCAACTCAACTTTGACCCAACATAACTTTCTCATACTTTATGAGAAATGACCCATACAAAGCCCATTTTGAATAGGATGAAATCTCATACAATCCATCTTCACACCCCAAGATCAAGAAATACTCTCACAAAAAGTTACAAATTTGGACATTATAGGTCATTTTTGAAAGTCAACAAAACACCTTTTTTTCCAAAGCTTATAACTTGATCATGAAACATCAAAATGAGATGATACCAAAAGGGTTGGTTAGAGGACATCTCAAGGTTTCTAAAAAGTCCAAGAACACCTCCAAAAGTTCAAAATCGAGGAAGTTATGCATTGTTAAAGTTGGGCATTTTTCCAAAATTGCTAAAAGTCAACTATCATCAAAACTCCAATTTTTGATAAAATGGCCCACTTTTTTCCACTTGATATAGTCTTGGCATGCCACACACGTGTCCCATACTTGATTTCATGGCCATTCATTTATTTTTCTATTTTATTTTATTTTTATTGATTTAATTCATTTTAAATCAATATTAAATCAAATAAAATCTAAAAATTGATGAAATCATATCTTTGTGATTTGTACAACTTGCAATTATCATTATGAATCAAATCAAACTCATGCCAAGTCAATTCAAGCACAAAATCTCAGATTGGATGCAAATATGGAAACTTGGTTATGGTGATCAAAATCAAATATTCCATCTTCAATGCATAAGGATTATGGCCCATGTTTTAACCTATATTCATTCTATTATATGCACACAAGTCACACAAACCTAGGACACGCATAGAACACTGCAGAAATGACCACACAACTTTGGAAAAAAAGCTTGGAAACTTGAATTCTGAAATCCATCTTGGAGCTCGATACAAAGCAAAATCACAATGCAGCCCTCTTCCTTGACATCCAGTGAAGCTATACCAATTGAAACCAAGCCTTTTCGTTGCCTAAAACTCATTGTAAGTCTCCACGAATATGCCTATGCACATGATATCGTGAAATCATTTTCTTGCATCCTCGTGCCAATTTTCTTGTACATTCATACTTACCATTCAATTTCCATTGATTCTGCAATATTTGATTTTATTTTTGTGGCTTCTAACCCCGTATCCAGAACCTAGGGTTCTTGTTCTTGTTTTTGGGCGTTTTTTATGTAGGTTAAATTAAGGCTAATGATAGGTATAGGAATGATCAGGGGAGAGAGACGATTGCAATGATGGTTTCCATAAGCATTTACATAGCCTGTAACTCATGTTTGGATGGCCCCTGCGAAGTTTGCTACGGATTCAAATCCGCAGGAAATAAACCAGGTTTTAGTGAAGAAGACGATTAGGTGTCTTCCTCTCATTGGCCTGTTCAAATCAATTGCGCGCATTTTTTTATTTTTCAGTATATGGCTTGCGTTTCTTTTATAATATTAATTGTCTATTATATTAACAAACAAGCACATTGGCTCAGATGGCAAGCGTATTGTTGCAAAGTCCCTTGGGACCTGGGTTCGAATCCCAGGTCCCCCCAAACTTTAATAAATTTTGTTTTCAGGCAATCCTGTGCAACGTCAAGGATGCAGTCCACCATGCGCTTGCAGAGATCAAATGCCAAGTGGCCCACCAGGCAGATCCATTGACCAAAGCTGAAGGACTACCATACTCCCTAGTCAGCAAGCACGCGTTGGATCCCAAAGGTCAAAGCTGGCTGGATGTTTTGGGCCAAACCCCCCATTTGGTTTATTTATTTTCTTTATTTTATTTAATTATTTGTTTTATATTATTATTTTTATTATTTAAATCATTGACTAATTAAAATCACTTTTTTTAATAAAATCAAAACCACAAAAAAATATTATTTTTATTAATTTCATTATTATTATTATTTGTAAATAAATAATTTAATCAATTTAGTTCTCTTTAAATAGGTATAATTTTAACATTTTTTGCAATAAATTAAAATTAACATAGAATTAGGGTTTTTAATATCTTTTAACCATTCTTATTTTATTTCTTTCCTTAAATAATAAAAAACCAAAAATATTTTCTTTTCATTAATTAATTCAATTATTAATTTAGACTAATTTTTAATTCAAAAAATAACAAAAATGCTTTATTTAACAAAAAGGGTCAAAACCCTAAAAACACTTCGATTTAATTTTCTCGCGCGCGAACTATTTTTGATCCATATTTCAATATTGTAACTGCTTCGAGGATGTAATAGTTTTCAACTTAGGACTTTATTTATTTATCGCTTTTATTTACATGTCGCAATTTAATTTTAAAAGGGTTTGTTTTTGGTGATGTAAATACCCGACACCTTGTAATAGCTTAACTTTATTTTCTGCAATTTAATTTCCGCAACCATTAACTGTTAGATGTTTGAATAATAGGCAATGCATGACAAGATCAATTTTAATTTAAAACCAACAGTAGCTCACCATAACATGTACAAAGATAACATAACTGAAAAACAATACACTCGCACATGCCACTCTTAGGGTATACCTCGCTTGGTTGCCTCAAACGTGGTCATTGAGTATAGGAAGTTTTAGAGGTTGTCCTCTTGTCCAAAGATCTTTAAGTTGCCTCGAAACGGTTGCCTCGGATAAAATGATCTAAGACATTAGGGTTACCACTAAGGAGTCCTAACATTGCTTTAGTGACCACACGTCCCTTAATCGAATTGACCCTTAAAACTCCAACGACGGTGCTACCTACTCATCAATAGTGGGCTAGCATTGTCTAAAGGACATTAGCACAGTTTAATTCCCTTTTCGAGTAGGTAGATGGTTCTTAAGTACTTGCTCCTTTTAAAAACAAAACAAAACTTTTCGCACTTACACTCCTTTCAAACAAAAACTCTTTCAAACCCACAAACACAAAGAAAAGCAAACTTTTGAAAACACAATGAGCAAGTACCTAAGAGCCTGTGGATAACCACATATAGAAAGGGTACTAACACCTTCCCTTTCTATAATCTACCTCCCGAACCCGAGAAATATCTCAAAAAAGGAATTTTTCTGTGCTTTTGTCCTTTCCTTGTTGGATAAAATAAAAGACGGGGGCGACTCTTGCTTACCGCGACATTTTGCGAAAACAAACGTAAACGCGAACCAACATTCCAAAATAGTCAGTTCTCATTCCCACCGATCACAGAACTGGCGACTCTGCTGGGGAATATTTTATAAAGTGAGGTGTACCTTAGGATTAGATCACTGTTGTTTTCAATTGTATGCTTTGTATGCTTTAATTTTGTGGGCTTGTATCGGAGTTCTATAGATCCTAACCCGAATCTGGGGATACCCTTTAGGTAAGTAGCAATAAACTGTGAGGGATCTGTACGGCGTAGACCGATACAGATGAAGCAGTAGCTACATTGGTGTGGCACTTTAGTCTGTACCGATATCCCTTGTGTTGGAACAAGGAGAATATGGGTCTTCTAAGGGGTCATTAAGCACCAACTGACCTTAGAACCTTTAAATTGACCAACTTGGCCATAGAACAATAGCAGTTTGCTACACTCATTGAGACTAAACTCTCGCGATGATTCCGGCCGCAAGAAAAGGTTGCTAAGCTGGAATTATGACCGATTGAGGGTAGTCAGTGATATTGAGATCCTCTAGAACCCGGTTACTATTTTTAGGACAAGTTTAAACCAACTAAACTGAAAGAGGGTAATACCTAAACTCCATGCCAGCCTAAACTTAAGGCTATTTGTGTGACTTGTGTGCCTTCAAACTTGAACTACTTGCACATTCTTGTTATCTGACAACATGAGTTCCTTGCAGGTTTTGTTTATAGTCCTTATCCAATAATTTGGATTTATTGCAGGGTTTACTTACATCGCTTCACACTTTTGCTTAAACACATAGCATACACATCATAACATCATACCTTAACATTTCCTTAACCATTTCAAGGATCTCAAGGGTCTGTGATGCAGGTTATGGTAAATCAAATGTCTAGCAAGGGGCAAAGGGGATTTATTTTCCTCTAGCCAAGGTTGTCTAGAAATCAAAACACGGTAATTTGAGTCAAGGGCTATGACCCACTCGATATGGTGAGCTTGACTCTTGAAGAAGGACTCTCAACAACATGAAGTTTCTTTAATCAAAGCTGCAAAATTCAAATTCTAACAAGTTTCTTGTTTACCCTGAGAGATTCTTGAAAACATGCACCCACATAACATGTATCCACATCATGACAGATTTTCCCTTTCAGGTTTCCTTATTCTCCTACTGTTTATTTCAGTAGAGATGGCCCTAGAGAGAACTGTCGAAGATATCCAGGCTCAAAACGCTCAACTTCAAGAAATGTTCTTGAACCTATCCCAGGGGCAGGAAGAAATAAAAGCTCTCCTCACAAGGGGCTTAGTCCTAGAGAATCCATGCAGAATCAGGAATGATCAGTTGGAAGGGCTACAAATTGAGTTGGCAACAATGAGGATCCAGATGATGGGATAGCTGGTGGGCCAGATGGCTCTCATTCAAGACCTGGCTCAAAGACAAGAAGAGCTCAGGGTCCTCGTCAACAAACTACTTCAAAATAACCAAGTGGGGTAAACAACTAGGGTTGAAGATCAAATCATCATTCAACCTTCTTTGAGACAAGAAGACAAAGGAAAAGCTCCCCAGCTTGCTTCGGGGTCACAAGCCCAACAACAACCTCGTCAGCGTCAACGGGGTAATCGGCGCAAACAAAATGCATCTGGAAGACATTTCTCTGAGACTGATATACCATCATCTCTAATACTGAAACGCTTGTTGGAGGTCAATTGATTACTCTAAAGGATCCTCCCCGAAATCCCAACACCTCTTCTCCTGGCTATCGTCCCGGCGCATTTTGTGTATACCACTCCCATAGTCCTGGACATGACACCGACGACTGTTGGACTTTGAAAAACAAGATCCAAGACTTGATTGACGGAGGAGTGCTGGAATTCATGCCGGATGGCGAGATGAAAATCTTCCGCTGAAGGTTCTCCACTTGAGATAACTAGTTCAAACTAAGAGACTTTTGTTCATTTGAATTCTGAAGTTGTATTTTTATTTGCTTATTCAAACAATTATTATCATGTCAAACTTTTTTATTTTAATAACGCGTTACACGTGTCTGTTTTGAATTAATTGTTTTCACTATGCTTAAATTGCTTCATATTTCCTTTTTGTGATGTTCAACTCTCGATTAAATTTTTTTTAAGCCTTTAGAGGGAGGATGACAAAAACGATATCAAAATCTCTACAGTATGCTTTTGAACAGACCCCGCTGACGAGGTACAGGCATTGTTTCAAATCCTAAACAGTGGAGTTATAAGGAAGATAATCCCTAGTCAACCCCTTTGAGCCAAAGAAGTTGGAGTTTTTCTTTTCACAAATTAAAACCCTTAATCACAACCCGAGGCAGGGTAGTTTTCTCAGTTGATCCAGGTGCACAATGAATGGCATCAAAGAAGTCCTTTCGAAACAAAAGACGGTGTTGGTTCCGTATAATCGTAAGGACATGCAGTCATTATCTCTCAAAATAAAAGCCCAATAAGTCAAAACCTGTGAAGGAGACTTAAGAAAAACTGGGGCATCCCGCTGACTGTAATCACAAAAAGAAACAGTTCAGGAAAAAAACAGGGATAATAAAAACCAAAAAGAAAGAGATCCTACAAACTCTCAACAAAAATGACTGCTTGTTCAAAATAAACTGTCAGTATCCGAACCATCACTGGAATATCAGAGCAAAGACTCAAACAAGATCTAAATGCACGGTTAGCTGAGTTTAGGATCGAAGAACATCACGAAGAAGGGGTGGGTAAAAATAAAATTTGAGCCTTTATCCTTTATTTCTTAAACCTCGAACCAGGCCACGTTATAACCCTTAAAAAGTCCTAGCTGAAGCATGGGTTAGTCTGAAAGCATACTGTTACAAAAGGTATCCTGACTCCTGTAGGGCTTGCTGTAAATCTTGAGTTGACGTCACATTTTACAAAATTTTCCTATCTTACTGAAAAAATTGATTTTCAAAAACATCAAGACAGACATAAGCTTTGCATTCTTAAAATAACATTGTTTGCATATGACTATTTGTTCAAACAGCAGAGAAAATCGCCCGACGAATATCTAGCAAACAAAAAACCTTCTCAATAAAAGGATCACCTCAAGTGGAAAAAACACTTCCAACCAAGGGGCACGACATGATCATTGTCCATCATCTGGGGAAGTTAAGTAAAGATTCAAGGAATCTCTCAAGGATGCCAAATAGCCTGGGGAAAATCTCCATCTGAATCAATGGGGGCATTGGACATGAATTCCAGCAACGAATCTTGCATTATCAAACGAAGATCTTCTAGTATTATGGCAACACAACACTACCGACAGTGACAACTCCCTACACTCTGAGAGCGTGGACATAGTCAAAAAAAGTACTACGCATAATCAAAGACCCGCTAGGTCAACTGGCCTAGGAAAAAAAGGGCTTCCCGGCGAACTAAAAGGGTTCGGGCAAAAATAAGGGATGAAAATGGAAAAAATCTGTACACCCGGCAAGTCGAAAACCTGAAAAGGCGGCTTGGGCAAAAAAGGGAATCCCGGTGGACTAAAAACCTGAAAGGGCAGTCCAGGAAAAAATTAGGGATCAAAGCGTACGACTATGTCTCGTCATCTCGTCACTTGCCTACCAGAAGAAGACTTGTCATTTTGGCCGAAAGATACCAAGCACCTCATAGGTGGGGATAATACTCGATCCACAGGGCCTCCGCATGCACCTTCTCCCGCAGAAACAGGGGTGTGATACAGTGGGAGAACTAACTTGGGATTTGCGTGTGTTCACAAATGTTTCAGTTTAGCAAGAGTCGCCACCGACTTTTTATTTTATCCTAAGGAAAGGTCAAAAAGCACAGGAAAAACCTTTGAGATGTTTTCGTGGGTTCGGGGGGTAGATTATGAAAAGGGAAGGTGCTAGCACCCTTTTCATCCATGGTTATCCATGGGCTCTTAGTTACTTGTTTTAGATCACTTGCCTTTATTTTTTAATTGCTTAAAATGGTGCTTTGTGTGTGTGGTTTTGAAAATGTTTTGAAAAAGATGCCTTGTCTAGGCAAGCTTTGTAACAATTCTTGTTTGAATGTTTTACAAAGGTGTTTGTCTTTTTGAAAAGATGTTTCAATGTTTTTGAAAGTTGTTTTGAAAGTTGTGTTGTGGAGTGTGTTTTGAAAAATGGCAAGGATGTTTTTGCAAGTTTTTGATCAAGTAACTAAGAGTTATCTACCCTATTTTACTCAAAGATCTTTCTTATGTTTTTAACCCTTTTAACAGTGTTGTTTCACCATTGTATTTGGTGAACAACCTTGTGTTAGGATGTTAAACGGGACGGGCGTTGGGACGTTTATATAGTCATAGAAGGCAACATATAGGACGTTTTAACAATGTCGTTTTAGGGACTAGATCGTTTACCGAAGGCAACATCGAGGGTCATCGAGGGACTACGATCTTTTTATCGAGGGTCTTTGCTAAAACGCCCATGCTCGTGGGACATGACTATTTTCCAATAGGCAACAAGTGGAATTACCCTAGAGGTGCATGTGTGAATAATGTGTTTGATTTGCATGCATTTAGTCTTTGATTAGGGGTTGTCTACTTGTTGGTTTTATCTTGCCATACACGCCTAATTACTAGCATTTGTACAAAGTAAATAAAATGCAGAAAGATAAAATCCTACGCTATTACAACCATATCGAAAGGCATAAAAAATATGAAAAAATAAGATAAAAGTAAGAAAAATGAGTGTCTTTCGACCCAGGCAGTAGCACCCTTCGACTTGCATTCTGTTGGCCTCCTTCGATTGGGGCTAGCACCAGTGAGGTCCTGTCCTTCGATTGGCCTAGAAGTCAGTGTATGGCGAAGCCTCTTGATTCTGCCTTGTTGCCTTCTTTGACTGGAGGTTGAAGGCAGTGAGGGAATGCCTTTCGACTGGCCATGGTTTGCCTCCTGGTTGTCTCTTTCGTTTGACCTGGAGAAAGAGGGTAGAAGCCAGAAGCTTCGTTTCCTATTTCCTGTTTCTTGTTTCTTTCATTTAAAGCATTAAATGGCAACATGGCCTGAGGCCATGCTATTATTTGTCTTGTAAACAGTTTAATAGTTAAAGCAAGTTCAGATAAACAGAAAGCAAAACGAAAGAGGTAGCTCTGAAAGATATGTTAAAAGGGTGGAAACAAAAGGAACAATGATATGTACATGTTTCAAACGAAAGGGAAAATTATTCACATACTATGCCATGAAATTAAAGGTTCAAGGGTAAGAGTGACTTACCTTGCTTCAGGCCTTGAATAGATGTGGGATTCAAACTTGAATTTCTACCTGGACGTTTCTGGAATTCAAAGAGTAGTCACAGGGGGTTTGCTTTTGGTTCGAAGAGTTGCCACAGAAGGTTGTCTTTGAGTTTGAACAAACTTCTATGTGTGGGGTGTTCTTCAGAATCGAAAGAGGTGAGTGTTTAGGACTCTGGTTTTTTTGATTTCTCAAGTGTTGATGAACTTAAGAGTTTTACTATGTTTGAGAAAATTTGGGGAATTTGTTCCTCTGGTCCAAAGATCCTCTCCTAGCTTTGTAAACGTTCCTCTATTTATAGAGAAAGAATGGACATGTTGTCCAAAGCCAGCCTTGCAAATAAATGATAAAATAATGTAACGTGAAAGTACATGTGGGGGGCCTCTTGGCAGTTGGGGTGCAGAAGATGTGACTTATGCTTCTGACGTTGCTTGTGCTCAGACCAAAATCAGGTTGAAAGCTGATTTTGTGACTAAAGTACTCTCTATGAAAGGAAAGAGCATGTAGCCTTTAACCAATAATAGTAGTATCTAAAAGACAGAGTTTAAAACCGTTGTACAAGCTTCTGACTATGTAAAGATTTGGATGCAACATAGCCTGGAAAACGAGATTTGGTCTTGTGTCGAATGCAAGAGTGAGATCGAAGCACACCCGTTCGAAGTAAGCCTTTGCCTTAGTCTAAGCTTGTGGTCGAAACAAGCTAATGCCCAGTCGAAGCTTGTGGTCGAAACAAGCTAATGCCCAGTCAAAGCTTGTATCGAAGAAAACATATTGCTAAATCGAAATCTCATGCTCGAAGGAAGCATATTGCTCAATCGAAGCATGTGGATTGAAACAAACACAAAGGGAGTCATTGCCTTGTGTCTTTTTAGCATGAGGGAAGTTCCTGGTTCTGAATTGAAGGGCCCTTTTTCAAGGGAAGCAAGAACTTAGTCACATCTTGTATGAAGATATCTCTTGGATCAAACGAAGCTTGTATGAAGCAAAGTATGCAAGAGGCCCTTGGTGCAAGTGGATTTGAAGGATGCATAGATATGGTTACTTTGTCCCATCGAAACTTGTCCAAACGAAGCAAGCACGGAAGCAGTAAACTTGTCCAAATCGAAGTAGGCTTTGCAGGCAACACGCTTGTCCAATCAAAGGGCTGAATCAAAGGAGGTTTCAAATCCAAACGAAGGATGTACCTAAGCTGGCATTCGAAGGAGGCTTAGAGTCAGTCGAAGGGTGCCAAATCGAAGGAGATATGTTTTCCTCCAAATTTGTCAAAATGTTATTTTTATCTGTTTTCTCCCTTTTTGACAGTCTCCTTTTAAATTTGGTATTGGAAAATCCCAATGCACTTGTTCAAGCTTGAACCTTGAAAATCCTTGTAAGAAAGGCCTTGAGAATTGAGAGGGAAAATTTTGGGGTACAACAGTTGCCCCTGTTCAATCTTCTTGAACCTGAAGAGTTAGATTGGCAGTTTTGCCGTTCGTGACTCAAAGGTAAAAGATGATTGGACACTAGAGTGCCCGTAAATTTGCACTCGTCAAAATATAGTTGAGGAAATGGGCTTAAAGATGCCATTTGGAGATGTGACAGAGTCTTGTTGGAGATGGGCTTAAAGATGCCATCCAAGAATGTTTGTTGAATCGTAATTTGTAAGTTGAAAGAATGAGTATTAGAATTGCGTCCATGTTTGGAGTGTAACTGAACTGTATCAAAAGGTGGGTTGTTTGGTGATGAGCCCGTGTAAAACTGCATCTAAAATTTCCTGAGAAGGAACCTGTGTAGGGTTCCCTGAGGATGAGTTCGTGTAAAAATTCATCCTATGTAGGGTTTCCCGATGATGAGCCCGTGTGAAACTGTATCTTGGAAGGAAGGAAACTGTGTAGGGTTGCCTGATGATGAGTCCGTGTGAAACTGCATCTGAATTTGAGAAGGAACCAGTGTAGGGTTGCCTGATGATGAGTCCGTGTAAAACTGCATCTAGAATTGAGAAGGAACCGGTGTAGGGTTGCCTGATGATGAGTCAGTGTAAAAATGCATCTGGAATTTGAGAAGGAACCAGTGTAGGGTTGCCTGATGATGAGTCAGTGTAAAACTGCATCTAGAATTTGAGAAGGAACCGGTGTAGGGTTGCCTCATGATGAGTCTGTGTAAAACTGCATCTGAATTTGAGAAGGAACCGGTGTAGGGTTGCTTCATGATGAGTCCGTGTAAAACTACATCCGAATTTGAGAAGGAACCAGTGTAGGGTCGCCTGATGATGAGTCAGTGTAAAACTGCATCTTGGAAGGAAGGAACCTATGTAGGGTTGCCTGCTGATGAATCCGTGTGAAACTGCATCTAGAAAGGAGGAACCTGTGTAGGGTTGCCTAATAATGAGTCCGTGTGAAACTGCATCTTGGATTGAGAAGGAACCTGTGTAGGGTTGCCTAATGATGAGTCAGTGTAAAACTTCATCTGAAATTGAGAAGGAACCTGCATAGGGTTGCTTCAATGATGAGTCCGTGTAAAACTTCATCTTGGGAAAGAGAGGGAACCGGTGTAGGGTTTCCTGATGATGAGTCCGTGTAAAACTTCATCTGAAATTGAGAAGGAGCCTGTGTAGGGTTGCTTCAATGATGAGTTCGTGTAAAACTTCATCTTGGAAAGATAGGGAACCGGTGTATGGTTTCCCGATGATGAGTCCGTGTAAAACTTCATCTGAAATTGAAAAGGAACCTGTGTAGGGTTGCTTCAATGATGAGTCCGTGTAAAACTTCATCTTGGAAAGAGAGGGAACCGGTGTAGGGTTGCCTGATGATGAGTCCGTGTAAAACTGCATCTGAAGTTTCCTGAGAAGGAACCTGTGTAGGGTTGCTTCAATGATGAGTCCGTGTAAAACTTCATCTTGGAAAGAGAGGGAACTGGTGTAGGGTTTCCTGATGATGAGTCCGTGTAAAACTTCATCTGAAATTGAGAAGGAACCTGTGTAGGGTTGCTTCAATGATGAGTCAGTGTAAAACTTCATCTTGGAAAGAGAGGGAACCTGTGTAGGGTTGCCCGATGATGAGTCCGTGTAAAACTTCATCTGAAATTGAGAAGGAACCTGTGTAGGGTTGCTTCAATGATGAGTCTGTGTAAAACTTCATCTTGGAAAGAGAGGGAACCGGTGTAGGGTTGCCTGATGATGAGTCCGTGTAAAACTGCATTTGAAATTTCCTGAGAAGGAACCTGTGTAGGGTTGCTTCAATGATGAGTCCGTGTAAAACATCATCTTGGAAAGAGAGGGAACTGGTGTAGGGTTGCCTGATGATGAGTCCGTGTAAAACTTCATCTTGGAAAGAGAAGGAACCGGTGTAGGGTTGCTTCATGATGAGTCAGTGTAAAACTGCATCTTGGAAAGAGAAGGAACCGGTGTAGGGTTGCCTGATGATGAGTCAGTGTAAAACTTCATCTGAAATTGAGAAGGAACCTGTGTAGGGTTGCTTCATGATGAGTCAGTGTAAAACTTCATCTTGGAAAGAGAAGGAACCGGTGTAGGGTTGCCTGATGATGAGTCTGTCTAAAACTTCATCTGAAATTGAGAAGGAACCTGTGTAGGGTTGCCTGATGATGAGTCCGTGTAAAACTGCATCTTGGAAAGAGAAGGAACCGGTGTAGGGTTGCCTGATGATGAGTCCGTGTAAAACTACATCTTGGAAAGAGAAGGAACCGGTGTAGGGTTTCTTCATGATGGTCAAGTAGATAATTGTCCTGTCTGGTTTCAGGTATTAATCTGGAACTTGAAAAGGTTGATGGTAGCCATCTGTTGATTGACCTTTTTCTGAAAAAGGTAAAACATTAGTTGTATGCAATGTCATGATGTATGAAATGCACGATGTCATGATGTTCTCAAAATAAATGAGATTTCGTTGTATTCACTTATCATGTATGTAAATAGGATGTATGAAATGCGAAATGTTAATGAATGTACTTTTGTCTAGGAAAATAAATCCTTGACAAATGCTGGGGAGTCGTTAAACCCTGGACTGTTGTTGAGAAGTTGGTGTGTCTCCAAACTTTGCTTAGAATACTTCTACCAGGGATTCTTGTTTTGTTGTTTGAGGAGAACTCCACTGGGGAATATTGAAAACTCTGTGGGGAGTATGTTTATTTCTGCTTGGGAAAATAGTTTAGGAGTCTTAGTCGTCCGTTGCTCTATTGGGGAGTCAAAGTTGAACTGATATCTGGTCGGGTCCAGGTTTCGCTGTAACTTGCTGGGGATTGTAGAGTAGTCTACTGAGGAAGAGGAGTTGTGGTCCTTTTATTTGTAGTAGTCGGAGAGGCAAACTCAAGCTGGGGAATCCTGGTGTTGTTGGGGAAATAAACCTTGTCGTCAGTCCGCTAGAGAGGTGACATCTTTGTTGGGGGAAGTCCTCGAGGATTTTTGAGGTTGATTCAGCTGGGGAAAGGGGGTCAGAGATTATACTCTTGCTGGGGAATCATCTTATGAGAAGGACTTTGGGGAGACTTGTCATTTCCCCTAGTAGCGAATGTTTGTGGTATTGCCAAAAAGATTGATTGTACGCAACCCTTTGTTGGGATTGACGCTCAATGTCCCAAGTGACGGAGATGGAGACCTGCCCCTGGTTACTCTGCACTTCTTTGAGAGATTTCCTGGAATCTTGACTGGACTGCCCCAGGTGTGCTGGATAGTGACATGTCATGCCCCCTTGTTGATAGGAGATTTGTCAATGGAAGTGTCATCCTACTTGAAGTGATTTTGTTCACTGGGAGAGCTTTCGTTCCTCGGATATTCATTGTGTGAATTTCTCCGCTGTCAAACAAATAGCCAAATGCAAACAGTGATATTCAAGTAATGCAAAGTTTATGCTTGTCTCGAAGTTTTGAAAAATGCGTTTTTTAGCAGAAAACTTTTTATAAGACAAATTCAACACAAGATTTAGGGCTAAGCCTTACAGGAGTCAGGATACCTTTTGTAACAGTATGCTTTTGAACTAACCCATGCTTCAATTAGGACTTTTGAAGGGTTGTAACATGGCTTGGTTAACGGTTTAAGAAACAAAGGATAAAGGCTCAAAGTATATTTGTACCCACCCGCTCTTCGTGATGTTCTTCAATCCTAAACTCAGTTAATTGTGCGTCGAACTCTATTCGAATTTGGAACGACGTTTTGGTGATGGTTCACACAAGTTGGATTTTGGAAGGCAGTCATCATTTTTTTTGCAACATTTTTCATGTTGTCGAGGATTTGTAATGACCTTGTTCTTTTGATTTATTATCCCTAATTTTTGCCTGACTGTTCCTGTTTTCGAGATTACAGTCAGCGGGATGCCCCAGCTTTCTTTAAGCCTCCTTTGTAGGTTTTGGCTCAGTGGGTTTTTCTCTTTTGAGAGATAATGACTTCCTATGAGATAAGGAACCATCACTGTCTTTTGATTCCAGAGGAATGCTTTTGATGTTGTTCGTTGTATTATGAACTGAGAGTTTTGCGACTTAAAGCGCATTTGAATTAACTGAGAGACTACCCTGCCCCAGGTTTAATCAAAGGTTTCAATTTGTTTTAAAACAGAAAACTCCTACTTCTTTGGCTCGAAGGGGTTGACTAGGGATTATCTTCCTTATAACTCCAGTGTTTAGGATTTGAAAGAAACAGCTGTACATCGTCAGCAAGGTCTGTTCAAAAGCATACTGTATGAGATTATGGCATTGTTTTCGTCATCCTCCCTCTAAAGGCTTGTAACTTTTAGCAAGAGTTGAATGTCATAAAGAGAGTAAAAAGCATAGTTTAAATGTAATGAAAATGAGCGGATCAAATCAAGACAAACATATACAATGCATTAATGAAACAGAGTTTGACATTAATAGATAATTGTTTGAATAACAAAAGAAATTACAACTTGAAAATTCAAAATGAACAAAGACATTCTCAATGATTTAGCGTAGGAGCAGTGATTATGCTAGAGTCTCCGGAGGACCAAACTCAATCTCCTTGGCATCAATCAAATTCTGAATCTTGTACTTCAATGCCCAACAATCATTAGTATCATGCCCGGGACTGTCAGAATGATAAGCGCAGGTCGCATTAGGATTGTAGTTAGGAGAAGAAGTCTTGGGGTTTGGATGAGGTCCTATCAATGTAATTAGATTCATCCTAAACAAGTGTTGCAACGCTTGAGACAACGACATGTTGATGTTGGTGAACTGTATTTTAGGCTCATCTGGCTTTCATTGATTTCCCTTTTGCTGTTGTCGGTGTGATGCAGAACCAAAGACCAAGACTGCCCCTACGTGTCGGTCGCGGTGACTTTTTTGACTGTTCACAGCATTGGACTCTTTCTTCCCATTGTAGGGATTTTTCTGAGCATCAGAAGGTGTAGCTTCTTGAATCTTCCCACTTTTGATGCCAGCTTCGACCCTTTCGCCGGTCAGTATTAGCTCGGTGAACCCGTCTGAAGAGCTTCCGATCAAGTGTTTGAAGAAAGGCCCTGTCAAAGTTCCCATGAAGATGTCAATCAACTCCCTGTCAGTTAAAGGGGGTCGCACCCTACCAGCCAGATCTCTCCACTTTTGGGCATATCCTTTGAAGCTCTCGTTGGCACCCATGGTCATGTTCTGCAATTGCACACGAGTTGGTGCAAGATCAGCATTGTACTGATACTACTTATAGAAAGCAACAGCTAAATCCTCCCATGTGTGGATGCGAGAACTCTCCAATTGATAGAACCATTCGAGTTGAGTCCCTACTAGGCTCTCTTGGAAGAAATGGATCCAAAGCTTCGGATCAGTTGTGTATGGTTGAATCTTGCGGACATAAGACTTTAAGTGCATCTTAGGGCAAAAGACTCCATCGTACAGGGCAAAAGTAGGGATTTTGAATTTTGGCGGGATGACCACTCCAGAAACCAAACCCATGTCTCCTAAATCCAAGCCAGGTATCTGTTGAATCTCCATAGCACTGAGGCGATCCTCCAACTATTTGTACTTGTCATCATTGGGAGGATATTGTTCCTCGGAGTAGTCAGCTTCAACTTCATCAATCTCCAAATTGTGGTCTTCTTCAAGACTATCCCCTATGTTGGATGGAGTTAAAATATCTAGGGTTTCAGGTCTTCTTCTCAAGTTCAGGATGCCCGCTGCCTTCTTGGACTTCTTCTTCTTGTCTTTTAGAAGGAGAGCTTTCAGATCCTCTTGCCCTTTACCCATAGCCAGAAGCATTTGTTGGAATTGAGCGTTTTGAGCTTGGAGATCTTTCACCGTTTGTTCCATATCCATCTTACTGAAATAAACAGTAGGAAGATAAGGAGACCTGTATGGGAAAAACCTGTCATGATATGATGCATGATATGTGGATGCATGTTTTCAAGGATCTCGCGGGGTAAACACAAGAAAATGTTAGAAATTGAACATCCTTGATTGGAGAACTTTGTATCGGTGGATGTCTTTCCACGAGAATCAAGCTCACCATGTCAAGTGGGTCATAGCCCCCGATTCAAGTTGTTGCACTTGATCTTTGACGGCATTTGTTTAGAGGGGAACCCTCTTGCCCTTTGGTAGATGTCTGGTTCAACGTGACCCTGCATCAAAAGACCCTCAAGATCCTTGAAATGGTTATTGAGAATGCCATGGTATGATGTTATGATGTTATGTACATGTATGCAAAAGCAAGTAAGTGTATATACTGGTAATCATATTCACACAGAGCAAACAAGTCCTTAGTTTAAGGCTTGCATGGGGTTTGTAGGTAAGTACCCTCTTGAAGTTAGTTGGCTCAACCTGTCCTAAAATAGAAACCGGGTTCTAAGGAGCTCAATATCACTGGATTATTTTCTATGTTCATTGTTTTGGTTAAGCCACTTAACTGGCGACCAAAATATTCCAAGAAAACAATCCTCAATGAGTGTAGTATCGAGTATCTACCAACTTCGGACTGCACCAAAGTCGATCATCTCACTACCCCTAAAAAAGGCCAAGATGGTCAAGTAAGGTTCTAAGAGTTCGTTAGTGCTTCATGACATCACTCAGCGGCCCCGTATTCTTCTTGACTACTCAAGGGCTACCGGTACCCACAAATATGTCACACTAACATAGCTACTGCTTCAACCATGTCGGTATACCCCGCACAGTTCCCTCACAGTTTATTGCTATTTACCTAAAATGGTGCCCCCAAATCCGGGTGTAGGATTTATAACAAACCCAAACAAGGAACCCAAAAATTAAAGCAATCAAAGCAATCAAAGTAAGCATGTATAGGTGATCTAAAACCCTAAGGTAACCCCACTTTTAAAATAATTCCCCAGCAGAGTCGCCTGTTCTGTGATATGGTGGGAGAACTGACTTGGGATTTGCGTTTGTGTTCGCAAATGTTTCGGTTTAGCAAGAGTCGCCACTGACTTTTTATTTTATCCTAAGGAAAGGTCAAAAAGCACAGGAAAGACCTTTGAGATGTTTTCGTGGGTTCGGGGGGTAGATTATGAAAAGGCAAGGTGCTAGCACCCTTTTCATCCATGGTTATCCATGGGCTCTTAGTTACTTGTTTTAGATCACTTGCCTTTATTTTTCAATTGCTTGAAATGGTGCTTTGTGTGTGTGGTTTTGAAAATGTTTTGAAAAAGATGCCTTGTCTAGGCAACCTTTGTAACAATTCTTGTTTGAATGTTTTACAAAGGTGTTTGTCTTTTTGAAAAGATGTTTCAATGTTTTTGAAAGTTGTTTTGAAAGTTGTGTTGTGGAGTGTGTTTTGAAAAATGGCAAGGATGTTTTTGCAAGTTTTTGATCAAGTAACTAAGAGTTATCTACCCTATTTTACTCAAAGATCTTTCTTATGTTTTTAACCCTTTTAACAGTGTTGTTTCACCATTGTATTTGGTGAACAACCTTGTGTTAGGATGTTGAACGGGACGGGCGTTGGGACGTTTATATAGTCATAGAAGGCAACATATGGGACGTTTTAGCAATGTCGTTTTAGGGACTAGATCGTTTACCGAAGGCAACATCGAGGGTCATCGAGGGACTACGATCTTTTTATCGAGGGTCTTTGCTAAAACGCCCATGCTCGTGGGACATGACTATTTTCCAATAGGCAACAAGTGGAATTACCCTAGAGGTGCATGTGTGAATAATGTGTTTGATTTGCATGCATTTAGTCTTTGATTAGGGGTTGTCTACTTGTTGGTTTTATCTTGCCATACACGCCTAATTACTAGCATTTGTACAAAGTAAATAAAATGCAGAAAGATAAAATCCTACGCTATTACAACCATATCGAAAGGCATAAAAAATATGAAAAAATAAGATAAAAGTAAGAAAAATGAGTGTCTTTCGACCTAGGCAGTAGCACCCTTCGACTTGCATTCTGTTGGCCTCCTTCGATTGGGGCTAGCACCAGTGAGGTCCTGTCCTTTGATTGGCCTAGAAGTCAGTGTATGGCGAAGCCTTTTGATTCTGCCTTGTTGCCTTCTTTGACTGGAGGTTGAAGGCAGTGAGGGAATGCCTTTCGACTGGCCATGGTTTGCCTCCTGGTTGTCTCTTTCGTTCGACCTGGAGAAAGACGGTAGAAGCCAGAAGCTTCGTTTCCTATTTCCTGTTTCCTGTTTCTTTCATTTAAAGCATTAAATGGCAACATGGCCTGAGGCCATGCTATTATTTGTCTTGTAAACAGTTTAATAGTTAAAGCAAGTTCAGATAAACAGAAAGAAAAACAAAAGAGGTAGCTCTGAAAGATATGTTAAAAGGGTGGAAACAAAAGGAACAATGGTATGTACATGTTTCAAACGAAAGGGAAAATTATTCACATACTATGCCATGAAACGAAAGGTTCAAGGGTAAGAGTGACTTACCTTGCTTCAGGCCTTGAATGGATGTGGGATTCGAACTTGAACTTCTACCTGGACGTTTCTGGAATTCGAAGAGTAGTCATAGGGGATTTGCTTTTGGTTCGAAGAGTTGTCACAGAAGGTTGTCTTTGAGTTTGAACAAACTTCTATGTGTGGGGTGTTCTTCAGAATCGAAAGAGGTGAGTGTTTAGGACTCTGGTTTTTTTGATTTCTCAAGTGTTGATGAACTTGAGAGTTTTACTATGTTTGAGAAAATTTGGGGGATTCGTTCCTCTGGTCCAAAGATCCTCTCCTAGCTTTGTAAATGTTCCTCTATTTATAGAGAAAGAATGGACATGTTGTCCAAAGCTAGCCTTGCAGATAAATGATAAAATAATGTAACGTGAAAGTACATGTGGGGGGCCTCTTGGTAGTTGGGGTGCAGAAGATGTGACTTATGCTTCTGAAGTTGCTTGTGCTCAGACCAAAATCAGGTTGAAAGCTGATTATGTTACTAAAGTACTCTCTATGAAAGGAAAGAGCATGTAGCCTTTAACCAATAATAGTAGTATCTAAAAGACAGAGTTTAAAACCCTTGTACAAGCTTCTGACTATGTAAAGATTTGGACGCAACATAACCTGGCAAATGAGATTTGGTCTTGTGTCGAATGCAAGAGTGAGATCGAAGCACACCCGTTCGAAGGAAGCCTTTGCCTTAGTCGAAGCTTGTGGTAGAAACAAGCTAATGCCCAGTCAAAGCTTGTGGTCGAAACAAGCTAATGCCCAGTCGAAGCTTGTGGTCGAAACAAGCTAATGCCCAGTCGAAGCTTGTATCAAAGAAAACATATTGCTAAATCAAAAGCTCATGCTCGAAGGAAGCATATTGCTCAATCGAAGCATGTGGATTGAAACAAACACAAAGGGAGTCATTGCCTTGTGTCTTTTTAGTATGAGGGAAGTTCCTGGCTTCTGAATTGAAGGGCGCTTTTTCAAGGGAAGCAAGAACTTAGTCACATCTTGTATGAAGATATCTCTTGGATCAAACGAAGCTTGTATGAAGCAAAGTATGCAAGAGGCCCTTGGTGCAAGTGGATTTGAAGGATGCATAGAGATGGTTACTTTGTCCCATCGAAACTTGTCCAAACGAAGCAAGCACGCAGGCAGTAAACTTGTCCAAATCGAAGTAGGCTTTGCAGGCAGCACGCTTGTCCAATCAAAGGGCTGAATCAAAGGAGGTTTCAAATCCAAACGAAGGATGTACCTAAGCTGGCATTCGAAGGAGGCTTAGAGTCAGCCGAAGCGTGCCAAATCGAAGGAGACATGTTTTCCTCCAAATTTGTCAAAATGTTATTTTTATCTGTTTTCTCCCTTTTTGACAGTCTCCTTTTAAATTTGGTATTGGAAAATCCCAATGCACTTGTTCAAGCTTGAACCTTGAAAATCCTTGTAAGAAAGGCCTTGAGAATTGAGAGGGAAAACTTTGGGGTACAACAAGGGGCAATAAGAATTGTCCGAACTGTGCAGTTGCTCTGTCCACCAGGTACGACAATAAGTTCAGCTGAAGAATATGGCTAAGATACCTTCACTCCCCACAGAGTAAGACAGTAATGGTAGCTCTCCCCGCTGAGACTTGCAACTATGTACAAATCAATAACACTCTCCCCAAGAAGAGTTAATCTACCATCAGCCCTGAAAAGGCTGGGTATCCCCAGAAGGTCTTAATATTCCCCAGCGGAGTATAAAGATATTCCCCAGCAAGTATAAGAGCATCCCCGACAGTCTTAATATTCCCCAACAGAATATAAGAATGTTTCCCGGAATACGAGATACCCCAGCGGAGTCATTTCCCCATCGCAGTCTAAAAAAGCTTCCCCGCCAGGGTTGAATCATTTTACCCAGTAGATTCTGGGAGCTTATCCCCTGTAGAGCACAAATAAATCTCCCCAGCCAAATTCAGAAGGTTATCCTCACAAGAGTCTAACTGGGTTATCCTCAGCAAGTTGCAACTGAAGGATCACCCCCAGCGAAGTTCTTTTTATCCCCAGCGGAGTTTATCATCAAAATCCCCAACAGAGCTTATCAACAGAATCCCCAACGGAGTTATCATTAAAATCTTCAGCAAAACGACTCTTCCACCACAGAGTAATTCCCCTCGGAGTAACCTCTTCATCAGTTTATTCCCCAACAGAGTTCTTTTCTCCTACAAGTTTATCATCTTCGTTCATCATCCCCAACGGAAACGAAGAACTCAACTCTATTCTCCAGCAGCTCCGGGATTTCTTTTCCCCAGCTAAAGCATCATATTCCCATACATCATCAAACATGCATATACGCATCATACGAATACAATCTTATTATTTTGAGAACATCATTTCCTGATCCATATCATGCATTTCATATGACTGACCTTTACCTTTCAGGAAAGATGTAGTTAAGTCCCCAGCTTAGTCGAAAACCTGACCTGTTCTTAAATCTCAATTGAATTATCCTCGGTTGAATTTCAGATAAGGTTCTCAATCTCGACAGTTTCTCTACGTCATAGTATGGACGAGTACTATAACCTCAACGGTATACTCCATTGAGCACGAGACAGTTCCTAGATCTTGATGAAGATGTTTCCCTACGTCATAGTGTGGACGAGTACTATAACCTCGACGGTATACTCCGTGGAGCACGAGTCAGTTCCTAGATCTTGATGTTTTCCTCTGTCATAGTGTGGACAAGTTCTATAACCTCAACGGTATATTCCATTGAGCACGAGAAAGTTCCTAGATCTTGATGAAGATTTTTCCTCCGACATAGTATGGACAAGTTCTATAACCTCAACGGTATACTCCATTGAGCACGAGACAGTTCCTAGATCTTGATGAAGATGTTTCCCTACGTCATAGTGTGGACGAGTACTATAACCTCGACGGTATACTCCGTGGAGCACGAGTCGGTTCCTAGATCTTGATGTTTTCCTCCGTCATAGTGTGGACAAGTTCTATAACCTCAACAGTATACTCCATTGAGCACGCGACAGTTCCTAGATCTTGATGAAGATGTTTCCCTATGTCATAGTATGGACGAGTACTATAACCTCAACGGTATACTCCATTGAGCACGAGTCAGTTCTTAGATCTTGATTTTTTCCTCCGTCATAGTGTGGACGAGTTCTATAACCTCAACGGTATACTCCATTGAGCACGAGAAGGTTCCTAGATCTTGATGAAGATGTTTCCCTACGTCATAGTGTGGACGAGTACTATAACCTCAACGGTATACTCCATTGAGCACGAGTCAGTTCCTAGATCTTGATGTTTTCCTCCGTCATAGCATGGACAAGTTCTATAACCTCAACGGTATACTCCATTGAGCATGAGACAGTTCCTAGATCTTGATGAAGATTACCCGCCAGTTGAGTTATGGACAAGTTCTTAAAACTCAGCTGAAGCTTTCTCTCAGTTATAGTACAAGCAAGTTCCTAAATCTCAACAAAGGTTAGATTCCCCCAGTGGAATCTTTTACAACAACAAGTGTGCAAGTTCTCGATAAGGAATCTCTTATGCGATCGACACTCTTGCAGATGGCATATGTAAGCCCATCCTCCTACCAACAACCTCCAAATGGCATCTGTAAGCCCATTCCCGACATCACAAAGCTGATACTACACCATGCAAGTGCAAATTTTTGGGCACTCTAGTGTTCAATTATCTTCCACCTTCGGATCACGAAAGGCTCAAAAGCCAATCTATATCCTCAGGTTTAAGAAAATTGAACATGGGAAACTATTGTACCCCAAAATTTTCCCTCCCATATTTCTCAAGATTTGTCAAGAATGATCTTCAAGTTGCTCAAGATGACTCAAGAGTTGGACAGTCAAATCACCTCCTAAGGCAGTCAACCTCAAAATAAGGTTTTGTGTTGCATCAAGGTCCTTACATCCAAATGACCTCAAGTGCTCCCCAAATGTCCTAATATGTTCTCAAGTTCATCCATGTCAAATTTCAAGCCTTGCAGAGGAAGTTTGGTCAGTCAATTGCTCAAGAGGTCAAAAAATCGACTGTGCTAGGGCAAAAGTCAACTGTGTCCCAAATACAATCAAACCTCAAGATTTTTTTTTCAAAATTCTAATTTTGAAGGATAATTCATCATTTGATCAAGGGTTGATCACGATTCATCAAGGATTGCTCAAAATTCATCAAGATTCAAAAGTTGCTAAATTAGGGTTTTACAGGAAAAGTCAACTCAACTTTGACCCAACATAACTTTCTCATAATTTATGAGAAATGACCCATAAAAAGCCCATTTTGAATAGGATGAAATCTCCTACAATCCATCTTCACACCCAAAGATCAAGAAATGCTCTCACAAAAAGTTACAAATTTGGACATTATAGGTCATTTTTGAAAGTCAACAAAAACACCTTTTTTTCCAAAGATTATAACTTGAGCATGGAACATCAAAATGAGATGATACCAAAAGGGTTGGTTAGAGGACATCTCAAGGTTTCTAAAAAGTCCAAGAACACCTCCAAAAGTTCAAAATTGAGGAAGTTATGCATTGTTGAAGTTGGGCATTTTTCCAAAATTGCTAAAAGTCAACTATCCTCAAAACTCCAATTTTTGACAAAAGGGCCCACTTTTTTCCACTTGATATAGTCTTGCCATGCCACACACGTGTCCCATACTTGATTTCATGGCCATTCATTTATTTTTCTATTTTATTTTATTTTTATTGATTTAATTCATTTTAAATCAATATTAAATCAAATAAAATCTAAAAATTGATGAAATCATATCTTTGTGATTTGTACAACTTGCAATTATCATTATGAATCAAATCAAACTCGTGCCAAGTCAATTCAAGCACAAAATCTCAGATTGGATGCAAATATGGCAACTTGGTTATGGTGATCAAAATCAAATATTCCATCTTCAATGCATAAGGATTATGGCCCATGTTTTAACCTATATTCATTCTATTATATGCACACAACAGTAGATACAACATGGATATCTTTGAGGGGGTCTGCCCCAGCTGCTCGACCATGTTGTAGTCGCTCTTTTTGATTATTTTCAGTATTTCCTCTATCTCTTGCTTAGAGGCTTTCACGATAATTTTTCTAGGTGCCTCCGTCTTGGCAGGCTCACCTATAACTTCCTTGACGCGGGTACCAGATGATTCGCCGACAGGGGTAATAATTGGAGTAAGAACAGGAGTAGTAGTTGAAGTACCAGCAGGAACAACAGACAGAATATAAAACATGCCTATTGACAGTCTTTAGGGAAATCTCGGGAGAGAAAACCCTTCCACTTCGGGTAACCTTGCTGGTCCCAACAATGTTACTAATATCAGGATCAACCTCCTCATTTTTCAGATCTTGTTTGATGCCATGATATTACACATCGGCACCATAATGCCAGGGGACAACTTTGTCCAAGGAATACGGGACAGGACCAGGAACATTGATTATTAGCGGAGCGACTCTTGGAGCAGATGTAATCCTAACAGGTCTTTTCAAGGGGAGCTTGGAAGTATTGGAGGAAATGGTTATAATGGAAACGTCTTCAGATGGAACAACAGGAACCAAAGTTTTCTCGAACAAAATTTCTTTGCTATCCATCAGGCGCTGAACACTCGACTTCAACAAATGGCAAACAGAAGGCAGAAATGAACACATGTGGCAATCTTCACCATAACCCGAAAATAAACCGGCCAACAATAAATTCTTCTTCACAGTCATGAGAGGAGTAGAAAAATCAATCACCAAGGTCACAAACAAGTCGGTGTCAACAACATTAACTCCACGGTCGTGCTTAGGCATGAGAGCATTTATGACATTGGGCTTTTCCGGAGCATCAAACTCAATTTCCTTAGCTTCGATCAGATCCTGTACCTTATTTCTTAGAGCCCAACAGTCGTTGGTATCATGACCAGGACTCTCAGAATGATAGGCACAACGAGCATTTGGATTATATCGGGGAGATGTGATGTTTGGATTCTTGGGAGCCTCTTTCAAGGTCGCCAAGTTGGATCTCAGCAGATGGGGTAGAACTTCAGCTAGTGTCATGTTGATTCGGGTAAACTGTCGTTGTGGTCTTTCCACCCTTTGTTGATTGTTGCGTTATGGAGCATCCGCATTCCTAGTTATCATTAGGGAACTTACTATCTGACGATGTTCAGCTCTTCTTTGGCCCCTCGGGCTATAGATGGCACTAGCTTCCTTCTTACCAGTAAAGGGCTTCTTTACCGAACTCGAAGAGGTATCCTTCTGTATCTTTCTGCTCCAAATCCCAACTTCTACTCTCTCTCCAGTCAGAATCAGCTCGGTGAAACCAGCTGACGAGCTGCCGATCAAATGATTAAAGAATGGACCAAATAGTGTCCCCAGAAACATATCAACCAACTCCCTATCAGACAATGGGGGTTGGACTCTTCCATCCAAGTCTCTCCACTTCAGTGTGTAGTCTTTAAAGCCTTCACTTGCCCCCATGGACATACTCTGGAGTTGAGTACGATTAGGGGCAAGGTAGGCGTTGTATTGGTATTGCTTATAAAAAGAAGTAGCCAGATCTTCCCAATTTTGGACATTGGCTCTCTCCAGTTGGTAGAACCATTCAAGCTGAGTCCCTGACAGACTATCTTGAAAGAAGTGAACCCACAAATTTCTATCAGCGGTGTGGGGCTGGATCTTTCTAACATATGAGCGGAGATGGAGTTTTGGGCAAGACACCCCATCATACTTTAAAAAAATTGGAGCCTTGAACTTCTGCGGGATGACCACTCCCGACACCAATCCCAATTCTTTGAAATCCAACCCAGGTATCCTCTGGACTTCCATAGCACTCAAACGATCTTCCAAATGCTTGTATCTATCCTCAGTGGGAGGATATTACTCATCATTGTAGTCGATATCATTGTTAGAAACTTCAAGACTGGGGTCCTCCTCCCTTGTCTCTTCTTCTTGATTCTCCCATTCTTTGGATGAAGAGGTCAGATCGACTTGTTGCTTCAATGACCCTCTAAACCTTCTGCCCATATTCAGAATACCGGCAACCTTCTTCTTTTTCTTTTTCTCTTTCAAGATGAGGGCTTTCAGATCCTCCTGCCCTTTTTCCAGATTTATGAACATTTGCTGGAACTGGGCGTTTTGTGCCTGAAGATCCTTGATGCTTTGTTCGAAAGATATTTCTGTTGAAATAAACAACGAAGAAGATGAGAAACCTGTAATGGTACCTGTACATGCAATGCTATGAATGGGATGCGTATGCAATGATTTCAAAGACTTTGGGAAATTTAAATTTGCGAACCAAAATGAAACAAAGATTTTATTAGTTGAATTCAAAGTTCAAATTCCTTTTAGACGTTACAAATAAAAACAAATCTAAAAACTAGAAAAAAAATCAAAATTCATATGGATGCTTCCTCTTTGTTTCGAGATAGACATTGAGTCCTCTTTCCTCATGGAGCTGCTTTGTGGGCTCTAAAACCTTCCCCTCCTGGGAATAGAACTGATCCCAGTAGGTATCCCTCTCTTTCTTCAACTTAATCCAAGACCTCTATAGTTCTCCAAGATCAGTGGGCATATCATGATGTAGAATCGTGTAAGGAATACCCCCTCAAGTAGTGGGTTCCACAATCACTGGTAGAACGGCCATATAGGGCATTATAAGTTTCTGGGCACAAGCTCGTAGCCATTGGAGATAAGGTTCCATAGGAATGGAAGCCTTTGGCCCCAAAGCCTTGGCGCCATATTTGTTTACCATGCTCCAAGCTCGTATGAACCTCTGGCAATACCCTTGAACATCATCCTCATAGTTGAATACAATGCCCTCGATAAGTAACTCATGGGGACCATCCCTTCGAGCGTAACCAAATTGTCGCAGAGCTAAACAAGGATTGTAGGTTATTCCCCCTATGATGCCAAGTAATGGAACATTAGAGTACTCCCCACAACGGTCAATAATAGCAGTGTTTTCCATATCTCAGGAACACCATAGAATATCCGTGTGAGTGAGTGACATTATCCTTTGTGACCAACCCAAACCTTCTTCATTCTTCAGTACGGACTTAGGGAGGTGAGAAATAAACCACCTCGACAACAATGGCATGCAGCATATAAGAACCCCTCTTCTCTTCATGGTACGAGTATGGAGAGCGTGCAAATATCTCCGAGCAAGGTAGGCACGGGGTTGCGAGAGAGGAAGATATTGATAGCATTCACATCTATGAATAAGTCTGGATTAGGGAATAATACTAACCCATAGATTATAAGGGCCAAGACCTCCTCAAAAGCCTGAAAATCCATATCATCTCAAAACAGTTGGGCCTTGTCTATCAGGAACTTGGCTAGAAAACCCTTGACTCCGCTTCTTGTTTCCCAATTGGATACCACGTCAACCCGTTTCAGATGCAAGGCTGAGGCAATGACTTATGGCTTAGGAACTTCTTCCAGACCTGTGAAAGGCAATTGTTCAAGAACGGATATATCCAATAACTGAGAGAACTCTTCCATGGTAGGCACCAACTGATAGTCTGGAAAGGTGAAGCAGTGGTGCTTGGGATCAAAGAACTGAAAGAGTACACTCATCATATTTTCATCAAAGTTTGAAGTAACCAGGTTGAGAAGTCGACCATGTCTCTTAGTGAATGCAGAAGTTTCAGGGACCTTTGATACTAGCTCCTTGAGTTGGGAAGGTATTTTCACAAAGCTGATTCAGATAGTGTTTCTACGAGCGGAAGCCATGATCTGCAAAATAGAACAAAGATAAATTCCCTTGGTCCTTGAAATGATTAGTGCAATAAGAATGGATGTTATGTTATGATGCATGATGTCATGTTCAAATAGGATAAATCACATATAAGCAAAACACACAATAGACCTTAGGTTCAAAGGCTTGCATGAGATTAAAGGTAAGTACCCTCTTGAAGTTTAGTCAGTTTCAAACATGTCTTAGAAAAGTAATCGGGTTCTAAAGATTCTCAATATCACTGATCATCCTTTATCGGGCATTGTTTCAGCTCAAGCAATCTTTTCTTACGGCCGAAATATCCCGAAAGTCTGATCTCAATGAGTGTAGCATCGAGTATAAACCAATCCTCAGCTTTATACCGAGGTCGGCTATCTCACTACTTTTTAATGGCCAAGTTTGTTCAACTAAGGTTCTAAGGTCCGTTAGTGCTTCACGACACCACACGGCGGCCCCGTATTCTCCTCGTTTCCACACGAAGGATACCAATACCAACCAAAGTGTCACACCAACACAACCATCGCTTAAACCATATCGGTCTACACCGTACAATCTCCATGATCTATTGCTGTTTACCTAAAAAGTGTCCCCAGATCCGGGTGTAGGATCTTTAATAATACCCAAGCAAAAACCCTTAAAGATAAAGCAGGCAAAACAAACAAGAAAGCAATTTAAAAGTGACCTAGATCCTGTGGTATACCCCACTTTATTAATATTCCCCAGCAGAGTCGCCAGTTCTGTGATACGGTGGCAGAACCGACTGTTAATACTGGTTTGCATTTTTGTTTGCAAAATGTCGCGGTAAGCAAGAGTCGCCCCCGACTTTTATTTTATCCAACAAGGAAAAGGAAAAAGAACAGAAAAAACCTTTTTCGAGAATGTTTCTGAGTACGGGGGGGGGGGGGGGGTAGATTATAGAAAGGGAAGGTGTTAGCACCCTTTCTATCCGTATTTTTCTACGGGCTCTTAGGTACTTGCTCATTTTGAAATTGCTTGTGTGTGCTTGTTTTGAAAAGTTTTGTTTTACTTCGCTTTAACCCTTGTTTCTGTCCTCAAGGGTGTGATAAAGTGTTTTTGAAAACTGTTTGAAAAGTGTTGGTGTGAAAAAGTTTGTTTGTTTGAGCAAGTACTTAAGAGTTTCCTACCTACTCGAAAAAGACTGTTCGTTTTCCTTTAGACAATGATATCCCATTATTGAGAAATAGGTAGCATCGTCGTTGGAGTTTTTTAGGGACATTCGAAGGGACATGTACGATCATTTAAGCAATGGTTAGGAAACTTTAGTAATTACCCTAAAGTCCTAAAGATCTTTCCGAGGCAACATTCGAATGGGTCATTTTTTATCTTTTGAGACTAGAGGGTGACCACTAAAATTCCCTATACTTCATGGCCGTTTACCGAAGGCAACCGAAGTGGGGTAAACCCTAGAAGTGAGCATGTGCAAGTGTATTTTTTCAATTAATTATCTTTGCACAATTAGGGTTTTCTATTGTATTTATCGTTTAGTTTGTCTTTCCATACAATCCTATTAACATACATCTAAGCAGTTGAATAGCTGCAAAAAATTAAAGTGCGGAAAAGAAAACCTAGCTATTATAAGGCCTCGAGGAAGGGGTTACATAACCAAACTGGGAACTAAACAGTAAGTAAAAAGCGGTAAAATAAACCCTAATTAAAAACTATTACAAACCTCGAAATAGTTACAATAATTGGAATTATAAATAAATAAATAAATGCATGCGAGACGAATTAAATACGAGAATCAAAACCCAAATTCGAAGGAAATCAAAGAAAATATTTTTGTTATTTTTTGATTGAGAAAATTAAATATTTGCAAATTAAACCTAATTTTCTAATTTATTTTATTTAACAAAATAATCAACGTTGAAATATTTAAAATAATTAATTTTCAAAAATTGATTTTTATTATAAAAAAAACCTAATTATATTTTTTGTGATTTTTTATATTTTATAATTATTGAAAAAAATGATTTTTTAAAACAATAAAAATAAATAAACAAAATAATAAAGTAAAAAGAAAACAAAGAAATGGGCCTGGCTAAAAGCAAACTGGGGGGTGTAGTGCCTGAATTTGGCTAGGCCCAAGCTGGCTGGTGGCCCAATTGCCCAACGCTTGATTCAGTGAGGCCTGCTTCTGAGGGTCCATCATGGGGGTGAATTGTTGGGCGTTGGATCTGGATCTAGGATGATCCCATGGTTGGATCTAAGGACGTATGATACTCTTGTGAAAGTGAGGCGCATGGGATCTGAAAAGAAATATTTAGAAAACAAGAAAATGCCTGGACCTAGGATCGAACCCAGGTCCTCTCACTTACATACATGCTTCGTTGCCAGCTACGCTAGAATGTTAACTTGTCAATATAATAACGATAACATATCTTATATGAAACAAGGTGATTAACTGGAAAGAAAAATAAAAGCGCATGCTTATTCAAAACACCCAATGGGATCAAGCCACATATCTTCTCCTTCCTTCCTCCGTCGTGTTAGATAACGACCCTTTACCTACAGAAGATGTCTGTAGCTACATCCCTGCGTCATTCAAAAATTAAGGACAAGCAATATAAATTCCCATGGAGACCATGAACCAACTGGGCTTGAAGCCCTGAACACCATGGTACCCACGTCTAGCCTTAATTTTGCCTGCATTAGGAAACCCTAAAATGGAGCTTGAAACCCCAGGAATGGCATTTCGTGATTCCTGTACCTATACTCAAATTAATCAATCCAGATACGTTGCATACATGATAATAAACATGAATATGTATTTAGAACATGTTTATGATGCCAAAATCAATGAAAACGATTTTCAAAAAAATAGCAAACCGTGAGACTTGATGAGTGTGATTCTGGATGTTTCAGGCCTTGAGGATGATTGAGATAGCCTTAGAAAATGTCTAGGAGTGGATTGCTGGCCTTGAAATTGCTTGAATTGGTCTATGGAAGAGAATATGATCTTCACTTTTTGACAAAAAATGAAAACTTGGTTCTTGCTCTTGGAGGCAGCTGCACGTCTGCATTCTCTTCCTTAGGGTTCACGATGATCTTGTATATGTATGGAATCAAATTAGGTCATTTATTTTAGCAAGAATCCAAGATATGAATGTGTTTTCAATTTGCTTCCATTATTTCCAATTGTGGAGATTCTCTCCTTTCATGGCATGGCACGATCTTGCTTGGCTATTGACAACACATGAGATCTCCATTCAATGCAAAAAAACATCCCTAAAACAAATTATGTGATTTGTTTTGATTTTATTTCAATTTTAAATGAATTAAATCACAATAAATTAAATAAATAAGTGAATGAGGCATGGAGTGGTTCATGGGTCGTGGACCATGTTAGGAACAAGCTCCAAACTTGAAAAGATAGGCCCATGTGGAAAAAATGCAATTTTGGGCGTTGTTGACTTTGTGCAAATTTCCAAAAATGGCCAACTTTGACAATGCATATCTCTCTCAATGTTGACCCTAGGAGGGTGTTCTTTGACTTTTTAGAAAGCTTAGGATGTACCCTAAACAACCCTTTTGGTTTCATCTCAATTTGATCTTCCATGTTCATGTTAGAAGCTTTGAACCAAAAGGTGGTTTGTTGACTTTTGAAAAGGACCTATAATGTAGAAATTCATATCTTTTGATGAGTGCATATTTTGAACTTGAGGGATGAAGATGAATTGTAGGTAATTGCATCTTATTCAAAATGAGCCTTTGATGGAAAATTTATGACAAAGTATGAGAAAGTTATGCTTGGTCAAAGTTTGGTTGACTTTTCCTAAGAAACCCTAATTTAGCAACTTTTGAGTTTTGATGAATTAGGAGCATTCCTTGAGGAATCATGATCAACACTTGATCAAATGATGAATATAACTTCAAAATGTAGATATTGACCAAAAATCTTGAAGTTTGACAGTATGTGGTCCACAATTGACTTTTGACCTAATACAGTCGATTCTCAAGCATCTGACCAGTTGACTGAGCAAACTTCTTGTGCAAGGCTTGAGATTTGACATGGAGGGTATTGAGAACATATTAGAACCATGGAGAGCATATGAGGTCTTTTAAGTTCAACCATCTTGATGAAAATGGAAACCCTAATTGGGGGTTCATTGCTTTAGGAGGGAATTTATCTGGTCAACTCTTGGGCATCCTTGAGGAAGTTGAGTATCTTAATGAACATATATTGAGTGAAGTGAGAGGGAAAATTTTGGGGTACAACACTACCTCACTTCAGCTAGAACATTAACTGGGGAAACTCCCTTTTCTCTAGTATATGGCATGAAAGCTGTTTTGCTAGTGGAAGTTCAGATTCCGTCACTAAGGATTATGAATGAGGCAGGCTTAGGCGAAGACGAGTGGATTCAGACGAGATTATATCAATTGAACTTGATCAATGAAAAACAACTGGCTGTTGTTTGTCATGGTCAGACGTACCAAAAGCATATGACCAAGGCTTTCAACAAAAAGATTAAGCCTCGAGTATATCAAGCTAGTGACTTGGTGATAAAGCGCATTATTCTGCCACAAGGCAACCCCAGAGGCAAATGTACTCCCACCTACGAAGGGACATTTGTTGTCAAGAGAGTATTCTCTGGCGGTGCCATGATGATGACTACCATGGATGGTGAAGACTTCCCATATTCTATAAACGTGGACATAGTTAAAAAATACTACACATAAAGGACCCGCTAGGTTGACACACCTAGGCAAAAATAAGGGCATCCCGGCAAACCAAAAGGTTTGGGAAAAATTTAGGGATATATGCAAAAGATTATACACCCGGCAAGTTGAAAACCCAAAAGGGCGACTTGGGCAAAAATGGGTATCCTGGTGGGCTAAAAACCCGAAAGGGCGGTCCAGGAAAAAGTTAAGGATTGAAAGCGTATGACTATGTCCCGTGGAATCACCACAATCAACTTTATCACCAAGGTCCGAGTTCAAACGGTCCAAGATCAATCCAATAAACTTCTGTCAACGGCAAGGGGAATTCGAAGACATTGGGGAAATAGTAGAGTTAGAGTGCAATGGGATCATTTCACATGGATATTTGTTTTGTTTTCAATCTTTGTTTTCCTTTCGACGATTTCCTCTTACTAGGATCTCCGTCTCTTTGTACAAAAACGCCTTTTCATGGGCAAAATATCAATACAAATATACTTTGAAGGGCAAACTTTCTGTTTTTGTTTTGAATGCAAAATTGTCCAATGACTAAAATTGAACGAACATATGTGTTGTACCCCAAAATTTTCCCTCCCATATTTCTCAAGATTTGTCAAGAATGATCTTCAAGTTGCTCAAGATGACTCAAGAGTTGGACAGTCAAATCACCTCCTAAGGCAGTCAACCTCAAATTAGGGTTTTGTGTTGCATCAAGGTCCTTACATCCAAATGACCTCAAGTGCTCCCCAAATGTCCTAATATGTTCTCAAGTTCATCCATGTCAAATTTCAAGCCTTGCAGAGGAAGTTTGGTCAGTTAATTGCTCAAGAGGTCAAAAAATCGACTGTGCTAGGGCAAAAGTCAACTGTGTCCCAAATACAGTCAAACCTCAAGATTTTTTTTCAACATTCTCATTTTGAAGGATAATTCATCATTTTATCAAGGGTTGATCATGATTCATCAAGGATTTCTCAAAATTCATCAAGATTCAAAAGTTGCTAAATTAGGGTTTTGCAGGAAAAGTCAACTCAACTTTGACCCAGCATAACTTTCTCATACTTTATGAGAAATGACCCATCCAAAGACCATTTTGAAGAGGATGAAATCTCCTACAATCCATCTTCACACCCCAAGATCAAGAAATGCTCTCACAAAAAGTTACAAATTTGGACATTATAGGTCATTTTTGAAAGTCAACAAAAACACCTTTTTTTGCCAAAGATTATAACTTGAGAATGGAACATCAAAATGAGATGAGACCAAATGGGTTGGTTAGAGGAAATCTCAAGGTTTCTAAAAAGTCCAAGAACAAAGTAAGCATGTATAGGTGATCTAAAACCCTAAGGTAACCCCACTTTTAAAAAAATTCCCCAGCAGAGTCGCCAATTCTGTGATACGGTGGGAGAACTGACTTGGGATTTGCGTTTGTGTTTGCAAATGTTTCGGTTTAGCAAGAGTCGCCACCGACTTTTTATTTTATCCTAAGGAAAGGTCAAAAAGCACAGGAAAGACCTTTGAGATGTTTTCGTGGGTTCGGGGGGTAGATTATGAAAAGGGAAGGTGCTAGCACCCTTTTCATCCATGGTTATCCATGGGCTCTTAGTTACTTGTTTTAGATCACTTGCCTTTATTTTTCAATTGCTTTAAATGGTGCTTTGTGTGTGTGGTTTTGAAAATGTTTTGAAAAAGATGCCTTGTCTAGGCAACCTTTGTAACAATTCTTGTTTGAATGTTTTACAAAGGTATCTGTCTTTTTGAAAAGATGTCTCAATGTTTTTGAAAGTTGTTTTGAAAGTTGTGTTATGGAGTGTGTTTTGAAAAATGGTAAGGACGTTTTTGCAAGTTTTTGATCAAGTAACTAAGAGTTATCTACCCTATTTTACTCAAAGATCTTTCTTATGTTTTTAACCCTTTTAACAGTGTTGTTTCACCATTGTATTTGGTGAACAACCTTGTGTTAGGATGTTGAACGGGACGGGCGTTGGGACGTTTATATAGTCATAGAAGGCAACATATGGGATGTTTTAGCAATGTCGTTTTAGGGACTAGATCGTTTACCGAAGGCAACATCGAGGGTCATCGAGGGACTACGATCTTTTTATCGAGGGTCTTTGCTAAAACGCCCATGCTCGTGGGACATGACTATTTTCCAATAGGCAACAAGTGGAATTACCCTAGAGGTGCATGTGTGAATAATGTGTTTGATTTGCATGCATTTAGTCTTTGATTAGGGGTTGTCTACTTGTTGGTTTTATCTTGCCATACACGCCTAATTACTAGCATTTGTACAAAGTAAATAAAATGCAGAAAGATAAAATCCTACGCTATTACAACCATATCGAAAGGCATAAAAAATATGAAAAAATAAGATAAAAGTAAGAAAAATGAGTGTCTTTCGACCTAGGCAGTAGCACCCTTCGACTTGCATTCTGTTGGCCTCCTTCGATTGGGGCTAGCACCAGTGAGGTCCTGTCCTTTGATTGGCCTAGAAGTCAGTGTATGGCGAAGCCTTTTGATTCTGCCTTGTTGCCTTCTTTGACTGGAGGTTGAAGGCAGTGAGGGAATGCCTTTCGACTGGCCATGGTTTGCCTCCTGGTTGTCTCTTTCGTTCGACCTGGAGAAAGAGGGTAGAAGCCAGAAGCTTCGTTTCCTATTTCCTGTTTCTTGTTTCTTTCATTTAAAGCATTAAATGGCAACATGGCCTGAGGCCATGCTATTATTTGTCTTGTAAACAGTTTAATAGTTAAAGCAAGTTCAGATAAACAGAAAGCAAAACGAAAGAGGTAGCTCTGAAAGATATGTTAAAAGGGTGGAAACAAAAGGAACAATGGTATGTACATGTTTCAAACGAAAGGGAAAATTATTCATATACTATGCCATGAAACGAAAGGTTCAAGGGTAAGAGTGACTTACCTTGCTTCAGGCCTTGAATGGATGTGGGATTCGAACTTGAACTTCTACCTGGACGTTTCTGGAATTCGAAGAGTAGTCACAGGGGATTTGCTTTTGGTTCGAAGAGTTGTCACAGAAGGTTGTCTTTGAGTTTGAACAAACTTCTATGTGTGGGGTGTTCTTCAGAATCGAAAGAGGTGAGTGTTTAGGACTCTGGTTTTTTTGATTTCTCAAGTGTTGATGAACTTGAGAGTTTTACTATGTTTGAGAAAATTTGGGGGATTCGTTCCTCTGGTCCAAAGATCCTCTCCTAGCTTTGTAAACGTTCCTCTATTTATAGAGAAAGAATGGACATGTTGTCCAAAGCCAGCCTTGCAAATAAATGATAAAATAATGTAACGTGAAAGTACATGTGGGGGGCCTCTTGGTAGTTGGGGTGCAGAAGATGTGACTTATGCTTCTGAAGTTGCTTGTGCTCAGACCAAAATCAGGTTGAAAGCTGATTTTGTGACTAAAGTACTCTCTATGAAAGGAAAGAGCATGCAGCCTTTAACCAATAATAGTAGTATCTAAAAGACAGAGTTTAAAACCCTTGTACAAGCTTCTGACTATGTAAAGATTTGGACGCAACATAACCTGGCAAACGAGATTTGGTCTTGTGTCGAATGCAAGAGTGAGATCAAAGCACACCCGTTCGAAGGAAGCCTTTGCCTTAGTCGAAGCTTGTGGTAGAAACAAGCTAATGCCTAGTCGAAGCTTGTGGTCGAAACAAGCTAATTCCCAGTCGAAGCTTGTGGTCGAAACAAGCTAATGCCCAGTCGAAGCTTGTATCAAAGAAAACATATTTCTAAATCAAAAGCTCATGCTCGAAGGAAGCATATTGCTCAATCGAAGCATGTGGATCGAAACAAACACAAAGGGAGTCATTGCCTTGTGTCTTTTTAGCATGAGGGAAGTTCCTGGCTTCTGAATTGAAGGGCGCTTTTTCAAGGGAAGCAAGAACTTAGTCACATCTTGTATGAAGATATCTCTTGGATCAAACGAAGCTTGTATGAAGCAAAGTATGCAAGAGGCCCTTGGTGCAAGTGGATTTGAAGGATGCATAGATATGGTTACTTTGTCCCATCGAAACTTGTCTAAACGAAGCAAGCACGCAGGCAGTAAACTTGTCCAAATCAAAGTAGGCTTTGCAAGAAGCACGCTTGTCCAATCAAAGGGCTGAATCAAAGGAGGTTTCAAATCCAAACGAAGGATGTACCTAAGCTGGCATTCGAAGGAGGCTTAGAGTCAGCCGAAGGGTGCCAAATCGAAGGAGACATGTTTTCCTCCAAATTTGTCAAAATGTTATTTTTATCTGTTTTCTCCCTTTTTGACAGTCTCCTTTTAAATTTGGTATTGGAAAATCCCAATGCACTTGTTCAAGCTTGAACCTTGAAAATCCTTGTAAGAAAGGACTTGAGAATTGAGAGGGAAAATTTTAGGGTACAACAAGGGGCAATAAGAATTGTCCGAACTGTGCAGTTGCTCTGTCCACCAGGTACGATGATAAGTTCAGCTGAAGAATATGGCTAAGATACCTTCACTCCCCACAGAGTAAGACAGTAATGGTAGCTCTCCCCACTGAGACTTGCAACTATGTACAAATCAATAACACTCTCCCCAAGAAGAGTTAATCTACCATCAGCCCTGAAAAGGCTGGGTATCCCCAGAAGGTCTTAATATTCCCCAGCGGAGTATAAAGATATTCCCCAGCAAGTATAAGAGCATCCCCGACAGTCTTAATATTCCCCAACGGAATATAAGAATGTTTCCCGGAATACGAGATACCCCAGCGGAGTCATTTCCCCATCGCAGTCTAAAAAAGCTTCCCCGCCAGGGTTGAATCATTTTACCCAGTAGATTCTGGGAGCTTATCTCCTGTAGAGCACAAATAAATCTCCCCAGCCAAATTCAGAAGGTTATCCTCACAAGAGTGTAACTGGGTTATCCTCAGCAAGTTGCAACTGAAGGATCACCCCCAGCGAAGTTCTTTTTATCCCCAGCGGTGTTCATCATCAAAATCCCCAACAGAGCTTATCAACATAATCCCCAATGAAGTTATCATTAAAATCTTCAGCAAAACGACTCTTCCCCCAGAGTAATTCCCCTCGGAGTAACCTCTTTATCAGTTTATTCCCCAACAGAGTTCTTTTCTCCTACAAGTTTATCATCTTCGTTCATCATCCCCAACGGAAACGAAGAACTCAACTCTATTCTCCAGCAGCTCCGGGATTTCTTTTACCCAGCTAAAGCATCATATTCCCATACATCATGATACATGCATATACGCATCATACGAATACAATCTCATTATTTTGAGAACATCATTTCCTGATCCATATCATGCATTTCATATGACTGACCTTTACCTTTCAGGAAAGATGTAGTTAAGTCCCCAGCTTAGTCGAAGACCTGACCTGTTCTTAAATCTCAATTGAATTATCCTCGGTTGAATTTCAGATAAGGTTCTCAATCTCGACAGTTTCTCTACGTCATAGTATGGACGAGTACTATAACCTCAACGATATACTCCATTGAGCACGAGACAGTTCCTAGATCTTGATGAAGATGTTTCCCTACGTCATAGTGTGGACGAGTACTATAACCTCGACGGTATACTCCGTGGAGCACGAGTCAGTTCCTAGATCTTGATGTTTTCCTCTGTCATAGTGTGGACAAGTTCTATAACCTCAACGGTATATTCCATTGAGCACGAGACAGTTCCTAGATCTTGATGAAGATTTTTCCTCCGTCATAGTGTGGACAAGTTCTATAACCTCAACGGTATACTCCATTGAGCACGAGACAGTTCCTAGATCTTGATGAAGATGTTTCCCTACGTCATAGTGTGGACGAGTACTATAACCTCGACGGTATACTCCGTGGAGCACGAGTCGGTTCCTAGATCTTGATGTTTTCCTCCGTCATAGTGTGGACAAGTTCTATAACCTCAACAGTATACTCCATTGAGCACGCGACAGTTCCTAGATCTTGATGAAGATGTTTCCCTATGTCATAGTGTGGACGAGTACTATAACCTCAACGGTATACTCCATTGAGCACGAGTCAGTTCCTAGATCTTGATGTTTTCCTCCGTCATAGTGTGGACGAGTTCTATAACCTCAACGGTGTACTCCATTGAGCACGAGAAGGTTCCTAGATCTTGATGAAGATGTTTCCCTACGTCATAGTGTGGACGAGTACTATAACCTCAACGGTATACTCCATTGAGCACGAGTCAGTTCCTAGATCTTGATGTTTTCCTCCTTCATAGCATGGACAAGTTCTATAACCTCAACGGTATACTCCATTGAGCATGAGACAGTTCCTAGATCTTGATGAAGATTACCCGCCAGTTGAGTTATGGACAAGTTCTTAAAACTCAGCTGAAGCTTTCTCTCAGTTATAGTACAAGCAAGTTCCTAAATCTCAACAAAGGTTAGATTCCCCCAGTGGAATCTTTTACAACAACAAGTGTGAAAGTTCTCGATAAGGAATCTCTTATGCGATCGACACTCTTGCAGATGGCATATGTAAGCCCATCCTCCTACCAACAACCTCCAAATTGCATCTGTAAGCCCATTCCCGACATCACAATGTTGATACTACACCATGCGAGTGCAAATTTTTGGGCACTCTAGTGTTCAATTATCTTCCACCTTCGGATCACGAAAGGCTCAAAAGCCAATCTATATCCTCAGGTTTAAGAAAATTGAACATGGGAAACTATTGTACCCCAAAATTTTCCCTCCCATATTTCTCAAGATTTGTCAAGAATGATCTTCAAGTTGCTCAAGATGACTCAAGAGTTGGACAGTCAAATCACCTCCTAAGGCAGTCAACCTCAAATTAAGGTTTTGTGTTGCATCAAGGTACTTACATCCAAATGACCTCAAGTGCTCCCCAAATGTCCTAATATGTTCTCAAGTTCATCCATGTCAAATTTCAAGCCTTGCAGAGGAAGTTTGGTCAGTCAATTGCTCAAGAGGTCAAAAAATCGACTGTGCTAGGGCAAAAGTCAACTGTGTCCCAAATACAATCAAACCTCGAGATTTTTTTTTCAAAATTCTAATTTTTAAGTATAATTCATCATTTGATCAAGGGTTGATCACGATTCATCAAGGATTGCTCAAAATTCATCAAGATTCAAAAGTTGCTAAATTAGGGTTTTGCAGGAAAAGTCAACTCAACTTTGACCCAACATAACTTTCTCATAATTTATGAGAAATGACCCATAAAAAGCCAATTTTGAATAGGATGAAATCTCCTACAATCCATCTTCACACCCAAAGATCAAGAAATGCTCTCACAAAAAGTTACAAATTTGGACATTATAGGTCATTTTTGAAAGTCAACAAAAACACCTTTTTTGCCAAAGCTTATAACTTGAGCATGGAACATCAAAATGAGATGATACCAAAAGGGTTGGTTAGAGGACATCTCAAGGTTTCTAAAAAGTCCAAGAACACCTCCAAAAGTTCAAAATTGAGGAAGTTATGCATTGTTGAAGTTGGGCATTTTTCCAAAATTGCTAAAAGTCAACTATCCTCAAAACTCCAATTTTTGACAAAAGGGCCCACTTTTTTCCACTTGATATAGTCTTGGCATGCAAAACACGTGTCCCATACTTGATTTCATGGCCATTCATTTATTTTTCTATTTTATTTTATTTTTATTGATTTAATTCATTTTAAATCAATATTAAATCAAATAAAATCTAAAAATTGATGAAATCATATATTTGTGATTTGTACAACTTGCAATTATCATTATGAATCAAATCAAACTCGTGCCAAGTCAATTCAAGCACAAAATCTCAGATTGGATGCAAATATGGCAACTTGGTTATGGTGATCAAAATCAAATATTCCATCTTCAATGCATAAGGATTATGGCCCATGTTTTAACCTATATTCATTCTATTATATGCACACAAGTCACACAAACCTAGGACACGCATAGAACACTGCAGAAACGAGCACACAACTTTGGAAAAAAAGCTTGGAAACTTGAATTCTGAAATCCATCTTGGAGCTCGATACAAAGCAAAATCACAACGCAGCCCTCTTCCTTGACATCCAGTGAAGCTATACCAATTGAAACCAAGCCTTTTCGTTGCCTAAAACTCATTGTAAGTCTCCACGAATATGCCTCTGCACATGATATCGTGAAATCATTTTCTTGCATCCTCGTGCCAATTTTCTTGTACATTCATACTTACCATTTAATTTCCATTGATTCTGCAATATTTGATTTTATTTTTGTGGCTTCTAACCCCGTATCCAGAACCTAGGGTTCTTGTTCTTGTTTTTGGGCGTTTTTTATGCAGGTTAAATTAAGGCTAATGATAGGTATAGGAATGATCAGGGGAGAGAGACGATTGCAATGATGGTTTCCATAAGCATTTACATAGCCTGTAACTCATGTTTGGATGGCCCCTGCGAATTTTGCTACGGATTCAAATCCGCAGGAAATAAACCAGGTTTTAGTGAAGAAGACGATTAGGTGTCTTCCTCTCATTGGCCTGTTCAAATCAATTGCGCGCATTTTTTTATTTTTCAGTATATGGCTTGAGTTTCTTTTATAATATTAATTGTCTATTATATTAACAAACAAGCACATTGGCTCAGATGGCAAGCGTATTGTTGCAAAGTCCCTTGGGACCTGGGTTCGAATCCCAGGTCCCCCCAAACTTTAATAAATTTTGTTTTCAGGCAATCTTGTGCAACGTCAAGGATGCAGTCCACCATGTGCTTGCAGAGATCAAATGCCAAGTGGCCCACCAGGCAGATCCATTGACCAAAGCTGAAGGACTACCATACTCCCTGGTCAGCAAGCACACGTTGGATCCCAAAGGTCAAAGCAGGCTGGATGTTTTGGGCCAAACAATTGCTCTTCACACCCTGGATTTGGGGCCCAAACCCCCCATTTGGTTTATTTCTTTTCTTTATTTTATTTAATTATTTGTTTTATATTATTATTTTTATTATTTAAATCATTGACTAATTAAAATCACTTTTTTTAATAAAATCAAAACCACAAAAAAATATTATTTTTATTAATTTCATTATTATTATTATTATTATTTGTAAATAAATAATTTAATCAATTTAGTTCTCTTTAAATAGGTATAATTGTAACATTTTTTGCAATAAATTAAAATTAACATAGAATTAGGGTTTTTAATATCTTTTAACCATTCTTATTTTATTTCTTTCCTTAAATAATAAAAAACCAAAAATATTTTCTTTTCATTAATTAATTCAATTATTAATTTAGACTAATTTTTAATTCAAAAAATAACAAAAATGCTTTATTTAACAAAAAGGGTCAAAACCCTAAAAACACTTCGATTTAATTTTCTCGCGCGCGAATTATTTTTGATCCATATTTCAATATTGTAACTGCTTCGAGGATGTAATAGTTTTCAACTTAGGACTTTATTTATTTATTTATCGCTTTTATTTACTTGTCGCAATTTAATTTTAAAAGGGTTTGTTTTTGGCGATGTAAATACCCAACGCCTTGTAATAGCTTAGATTTATTTTCCGCAATTTAATTTCCGCAACCATTAACTGTTAGATGTTTGAATAATAGGCAATGCATGACAAGATCAATTTTAATTTAAAACAAACAGTAGCTCACCATAACATGTACAAAGATAATATAACTGAAAAACAATACACTCGCACATGCCACTCTTAGGGTATACCTCGCTTGGTTGCCTCGAACGTGGTCATTGAGTATAGGAAGTTTTAGAGGTCGTCCTCTTGTCTAAAGATCATTAAGTTGCCTCGAAACGGTTGCCTCGGATAAAATGATCTAAGACATTAGGGTTACCACTAAGGCGTCCTAACATTGCTTTAGTGACCACACGTCCCTTAATCGAATTGACCCTTAAAACTCCAACGATGGTGCTACCTACTCATCAATAGTGGGCTAGCATTGTCTAAAGGACATTAGCACAGTTTAATTCCCTTTTCGAGTAGGTAGATGGTTCTTAAGTACTTGCTCCTTTTAAAAACAAAACAAAACTTTTCACACTTACACTCCTTTCAAACAAAAACTCTTTCAAACCCACAAGCACAAAGAAAAGCAAACTTTTGAAAACACAATGAGCAAGTACCTAAGAGCCCGTGGATAACCACGGATAGAAAGGGTGCTAACACCTTCCCTTTCTATAATCTACCTCCCGAACCCGAGAAATATCTCAAAAAAGGAATTTTTCTGTGCTTTTGTCCTTTCCTTGTTGGATAAAATAAAAGACGGTGGCGACTCTTGCTTACCGCGACATTTTGCAAAAACAAACGCAAATGCGAACCAGCATTCCAAAACAGTCAGTTCTCATTCCCACCGATCACAATATGCATATGAACATAATTAAAACTATTTGGCACACGTGACTCTCTAAGCAGCAACAAGCACCTCTTTAATGTATATGGAATATCCCCACAGAGTTATTTCGTTAACATTATCCCCACAAGATGGTTATAATAAACCATTCCTTAACAAAGTTACCCACAAAGTTTCTTCGCATAGACTAATCTCCAACCAGAGTCTCAATCTCTTAGCAGCTCTCTCCCAGCTAAGTTGATCCTACAAGAAAAAGTCTGGTGGATCTCTTTCTCAAAGAACTCACCTCGTCACCAGTTTATCAAATATTCATCAACATGGTTTATTTCCCCAACAGAGTTTGTTTCCCCAACAAACAACGAGTAGCATAACTCCCCAACCGATTTCAAATTTCCCCGACATAGTCTTGCTTCCCCAGCTAAATCTGTTATCCCTAGCTGAGTGTATCCTTCCCAAGTTGAGTATATTCCCCAAGCTGAGACTGTCTTCCCCGACTGAGTCCATACTCTCCAGTTTGAGTTTTCCTTTCAGACTATTGCAAATCATAGGGCCACAACCCCTAATCCCCAGTAAAGTCGTCAACAAAACCTTTACTATCTCTGAAAGATACTATGAAGCCTGGACCCGACCAGATATTAGTATAACTTTCAAGATACTATGAAACCTGGACCCGACCAGATAATAGTCAACTTCTCAAGTCACTATAAATCCTGGACCCGACCAGATAATAGTGAAAACCTTCCAAATACTATGGAACATGGACCCGACCAGATAATAGTTTAACTCTTCAAGATATAGAAGAACCTGGACTCAACCAGACAAGGGTTTAATTTCTTTTCCCCAGTAGAGTTTGCCTCTACCCCAACAAGTTATTGTGAAGCCTGGATCCGACCAGATAACAATTCCCCTCAGAAATTTGTTGTGAAACCTGGAATCCGATCAAATAATAACTAAATCCCCAAGAAGTTTATTGTCAAACCTGGACCCGACCAGATAACAATTAACCTCATCCACCTCAGAAATCTGCAAAGCTTGGAATCCGACCAGATAACAGTTCAATGTCATTAAGTTATTGTAAAGCCTGGACCCGACCAGATATAAGCTCAACTTCGTCATTTCAAGCAAGTTATTGTGAAACCTGGAATCCGACCAGATAACAACTAGCTACAATTCCTAACAAAGACACAATGAAGCCTGGACCCGACCAGATAATAGTATAACCTTTCAAAAAAAACTATGAAGCCTGGACCCGACCAGATATTAGTCACCATTTCAAGTTACTATAAAGCCTGGACCCGACCAAATATCAGTTCAACTTCATCCGTTCTAGCCAGTTACTGCAAAGCTTGGAATCTGACCAGATAACAGTTAACTTCCTTATCCCCAGCAAGTTGTTGTGAAGCCTGGACCCGACCAGATAACAATTCAATTTCAAGAAATCTTCTGCGAAGCCTGGAATCCGACCAAATAACAAATAATTTATTTCTTCCCCAGTGAGTTACCGTGAAGCCTGGATCCGACCAGATAGTAGTTGACTTCCTCATCCCCAGCAAGTTGTGAAGCCTGGATCTGACCAGATAACAACTGACATTCAAGAGATATTCTCCAGTGGAAGCATCCTTTCAACAAAGTTTGAAGATATGTATACTCTTCATCCCCAACAATGATCCGAGATTCAACTTCCCAGGAACTCCTCAACAGTAGTCAGGGATTTATTTTCCCAGAAAAAACATGCATCTCACATTCATACATCATAGCATATACATACAAAGTGCATTTAGCATGATCTCGTTCATCTTGTGAACATCATGCATACATCTGCATTTAACTAACCTCTTTTTCCCACGGGTAAAACATCAAGTGTTAGTATAAATCGACCAAAGATTTATGCTGATATTTCTTCCAGTGTTTACCAACATTCCTCCAAATGGCATCTATAATCCCATTCACAATACATCTTCGAGTGCAAATTTCTGGGCACTCTAGTGTTCAATCATCTTCCACCTTCAAGTCACGAATGGAGGATCCGCCAATCTAACTCTTCAGATTTAAGAAGATTGAACAGGGGCAGTTGTTGTACCCAAAAATTTTCCCTCTCATTTCTAAAGTAATCTCTCACAAGATCTCCTCTAGTTCAAGACTGCACAAGGGTTGATCAGCTCAAGACACCTCCTTAAGCACTGATGACTGAAAATTAGGGTTTGAGACTGCACTAGGATAAATGGACTTTTAATTCCTCATATGACTTTCATGGATCATTTTGGACTATCAAGATTGCTCATGTCATGTTTCAGGTCTTGGATCACATTTTTGCCCAGTCAATTGACTAGTTGGCCTAAAATCAACTGTATTGGGCAAAAAGTTAAATGTGGTCAATTTACAGTCAAACTTCATAATTTTTGATCCATATAAATATTATGGACTCATATATGTCACTTGATCAAGTTTGGATCACAATTCCTCAAGAAATTTGATCAGATCATCAAAAGGGCAAAATGGTCAAAATTAGGATTTTGATTGAGAATGGGCAATTTCTGATTTTTGACCTTGAAAATGATTGATTGGTTTAAGTTATGATCTCAAGGACTCAAATGCATCATTTTGACATAATGACATGTCTCAAAAGATTCCTCAAGATCAATTGATTGACAGTTGATTTTCAGTCAACAGATCAAAAGTCAACTGTACACTAAAAAGTCAAACTTTGACTTTTTGGTCAAAATCAAGTATCAAAGATCACAATTCATCAAAACATGTCAAAATATGAAACTTGTTCATCAAGAAATCAAAAAGTCAAGATTTCATTTTGAAAAGTCGAAATTTCTAAACTTAGACATTTTTCTAAGTGTTGAAAATTTCATATTTTTTTCATAACTTTGAGCCAAACATGATGCAAGATGATTCAAAGGAAACCTCCAACATGAAAGTTGTAGATCTAAATGAGATCTAAAACATAGTATAACACAAATTCTCCTATAAATGCATGGATTTCAAGTTATGATTTTGTGAATACATGTTCATGAAACTTGGAAACTTAGTGAAATTTTGCCCTAGTTTAGGCAGGATTTTGACCTAACTTCATGGAAAATTTTCACATTGTTCCAAAATGAATTTTCGAAAATGTCAAACATAGAGGTTGTAAAGGATGTTACAAGCATTCCAAAATATCCAAGAACTCATTGAGATCATACTTGAGCAAGGAGAATCGAAGGCAAGAAGTTAGGGTTTCATTCTTGAATTATAAGTCATTTCTTGATGAACACATGATTGAATTTCAATGTTAGGCTGCATAATCTTGCTTTGCAGACCTTCTAACTTGTATATCTATCCATCATTAATGGATTACACAAACTTTTGAGTTATAATCCAAGTGATTTAAGCTTTATCCAATCCACATTGCCATTTTGGGAAGAAAGTGAAGAATGTCATTCTTGAAAAGCAAGCTTTATGCACAAAGTCAATTCTTGAGCCTCTAACTTGTTCCCTATGATCACACTCCATCTACAAAGTCAGAAGCAAGTGTGCTTAAAGCATAACCACTCTATCTTAGCAAGTACACAAGACTTTAAAACTTGGATTTCTCAAAAATCACATGTTATGCTTAAACTTGTGATTTTGAATTCTGATCAACAACAAGCTTCCAAACTTGTTGCTTATAAATAGAGGCACTATTTGTGAGCTAGAACACGAGCTTGAACACCCTGAAACACTCCCAAACTCCCTCAAATAAGAAATTTCCCAAAAACTCCATTGTTGCACAGTTTCTGACCTTAAACTCCAAACTCATATTTCCCTCGTGTGTTCTTTGGCCTTTTAGCTCCTAAAGCTTCCTTACATCAAATAAAAACCATCCCACACCCTGTTACACGACTGTAACATCATCTTCATCAACTTCCATAACCAAAAACAGAGCATTGCACATTGACTTCTCCAAGCCATTTCAGCCACTCTCAACTCAAGCTAAGCATTGCATTAGCTTCCCAGAGAATCATGGAAGCTAACCTGATCATTGCAACACCTTGAATCAAGCTAAAACTCATTTCACGATTTCCAATTTTGAGGTATTTTTCTTGAACTTCTAACTTCTCATTTAGGCATTGTTAGGCTTGCATATGTGAAGATAAAATGTAGACATCATTGCCCAGAAACTATACATGTCCATAGATTTCATTTATTTTGATTGAGCTAGGAGAATTTTGAGTTTAAACTTTCTGAAATATTTAGGTCAGAATTTGGTGCTTTCAAAAATTCTCATTCATCTTTGATTTATAGCTTATGATATTTATATGGTTGGATTCGTATGGAAAAATGGAGCAACTTTTATGTTTTCACTTTTCATTTTTGTTGAGAAATGGTGAAGCTACAGGATCCATGGCTGGAGGTTGAAGATGTATTCAGGGCATAACTTAAGTTACATATTTATTGTTTTGTTTATATCAACGGATGTATAGCCACCCCAGTGGTAAAGCACACACCTGTTAACCTTTGGGACCTGGGTTCGAGCCCCAGTGGTACCCTTTTGTTCATTTTTCAACATTTTTTCATCTTTTTTTGTTTCAGCTTGCAGCGCTGGGCCTCCCCCTTTGGGCTTTACACTTTTTTACTTTCTTCTAACCCCCTGACTACTTTTGCACCCCTGGCCCATTATTTTATTTATTATTTCATTTTCCTCATTTTATTTTTAGTTTTATTTTATATTTTCTTTATTATTTTTATTATTACTATTATTATCATTATTATTATTTTTATTAATAAAAAATCCAAAAATATTTTATTTATTTATTTGCATATTTAAAAAATGCTTATACATTTTATTTTTCTTTATAAAACAAAAAGACTAAAAATATTTTCTTAATAAATTTAATTTCTTTTTTTTAATAATTAATATTTAGATAGTTAGGTTTAATTATTATATTATTTTATTTTCTTAATTAAAATTAACTTAGAACTTAGGTTTCTTTTAATTAATTAATTAATTTTCATATTATTTTTATTAAGATAAAACCTTTTCATTAAAAAACCCTAAAAATACTTTTTAATTTAATTTCTTTCTTAATTAGTTTAAGTTTAATTTTGCTTATTTTTAATTAATCATTTTCTTTAATTAGGTCAAGACAAAACCCTTTCATTAAAAATCCAAACAAAATCATTTCTTTTTCCATTTGCATTTGTGCATTATATGTTCCAATTCTTGTACATTTATATAATATGTTTGTAATAGATAATTAGGTTTAATTTTCTTGCAAAATCCCCATTTGTAAATTTGTACACCCCCTCCCCTCATGCTGTAATAGCTTAGTATTTTTACTTCCCACAATTTATCGCTTTATATAAATGCTAGTAAATTAGGGTTTGTATGGAAAGACTAAAACCAACATATAGCAAACCCTAATTCAAGATAAACAAGCATGTAAATCAAATACATTTGCACACTTGCACCCTTAGGGTAATTCCATTTTGTTGCCTTATAAAAATAGCCATGTTAAGCATGTGGGATATCTTAGCAAAAAGCAATCAAAAATACAAGATCATAGTCCCTCGATGATGCTATCAATGTTGCCTTTCAAAATGATCTTAGTCCCTCAAAAAGAAATGCTAAGATATCTCACAACATTGCTATCATGGCTATACGATGACCCACGCCCGTCCCTTTACATCCAAAGATAGGGCTTCTTACCAAATTAATGGTAAGATAGCAATATCAAAGGAAAGGAATAAATGAACTAAGACTTTTGAGTAGGTAGATTGTTCCTAGTTGCTTGCTCAATTTCAAATAAAAAACTCTTGCTTATTTTCAAAAACAAACACCAAGACTTTCAAAAAACACTTTCAAAACATTTTCCAAACATGAAACATTTTCAAAAGATCAACACTTTGTATACGTTCTTACGAACGAGAACTATTATAAAGTTTTCCTAAACGATGACGCCTTTTCAACATACTTTCAAAAACCACACAAAGCACATTTTCAAACAAAAGCAAGTGATCTATCAAGCAACTAAGAGCCCATAGATAACTATGGATGAAAAGGGTGCTAACACCTTCCCTTTTCATAATCTACCCCCCCGAACTCAAGAAATAATCTCAAAGGTATTTCCTGTTCTTTTCAGCCTTTCCTTTTGGATAAAAGAAAAGTCGGTGGCGACTCTTACTAACCGCAGCATTTTCAATAAAATGCAAAACAACCAAGTCAATTCTCCCACCGTATCACACCAGTTATGACTTTGAACATCCAATTAACCAATCCGAAGATGAAGGCGAGGAAGATTGTGAAATACCAAGAGAACTAGCCAGACTTCTAATCCAAGAGGAGAAAGCTATTCAACCTTATAAAGAACTAGTCGAAGTTATCAACCTAGGTACTAAGACAGACAAGAAAGAGGTCAAGATCGACGCCGACTTAAAAGACGGTATCAAGAGCAGGTTGGTCCATATGCTACAGGACTATGTTGAAGTGTTTTCTTGGTCGTATAAAGACATTTCAGGGTTGGATACTGACATTGTGGTTCATCGTCTACTGACAAAGGAAGATTGTCCTCATGTCAAACAAAAGGTTTGTCAAATCCGGCCTGACATGTATGAAAAGATAAAAGCGGAAGTGATGAAGCAATTCGATGCAAGATTCCTAGCTGTGACATCTTATCCTCAATGGGTTGCAAACGTGGTCCCCATATAAAAGAAGGATGGAAAGGTTCATATGTGTGTAGACTATATAGATTTAAATAGGGCAAGCCCCAAAGATGATTTCCCTCTACCTCATATCGACGTCTTGGTTGACAACACCGCTCAACATAAAGTCTTCTCCTTCATGGATGGATTTTCTGGCTACAACCAAATCAAGATGGTTCCTGAAGACATGGAGAAGACCACCTTTGTTACGTAATGGAGCACCTTTTGTTACAAAGTCATGCCGTTCAGATTGAAAAATGCATGGGCAACATATCAAAGAGCTATGGTAGATTTATTTCATGATATGATCCATCATGAGATAGAGGTCTATGTGGAAGATATGATTGTAAGGTCGCAAACTGAATAAGAGCACCTCGATCACCTACACAAGCTGTTTGAGAGGTTGAAGAAGTACAAGTTAAGGTTGAATCCTAACAAGTGCACTTTTGGAGTAAGGTTTGGAAAACTTCTAGGTTTTGTGGTCAGTAGTAAAGGCATCAAAGTTGAACCTGCAAAGGTTAAAGCCATTAAATAAATGCTCGTTCCCCATTCTGAGAAAGAAGTTAGAGGATTCTTGGGTCGTCTTAACTACATTACCCGCTTCATATCTCACCTAACTGCTACTTGTGAGCCAATCTTTAAACTCTTGAAGAAAGATCAAGTAGTCAAATGGAACGACGACTACCAAGCTGCCTATGACAAAATCAAGGAATATTTGTAAGAGCCTCAAATCCTTATGCCTCCAATTGAAGGAAGACCATTGATTATGTGTTTGACTATGTTAGAGAACTCAATGAGGTGTGTGTTGGGCCAACATGACAAGTCTGGCTGAAAAGAGCATGCAATATACTACCTGAGCAAAAAATTTACCGATTGTGAAACCAGATATTCACTGCTTGAGAAAACTTGTTGCGCTCTGGCATGGGCTTCTCACCGGATAAGACAATATATGTTGACTCATACCACTTTATTAATTTCTAAGATGGACCCTATCAAGTACATCTTCGAGAAGCCGGCTCTCTCCGGACGAATAGCTAGATGGAAAATGATTCTGACCGAATATGACATCCAATATACCACACAAAAGGCCATCAAAGGAAGTGTATTGGCAGATCATTTGGCACATCAAGCTATTGACGACTACCAATCTATGAACTTTGAATTCTCGAATGAGAATATCATGCTAGTAACTGACTGCGAAAAGTCTGGATCTTATGACAGACCTGAACAAGGATCCCGATGGACTTTGTTTTTTGATGGGGCTTCCAACGCTTTGGGAAATCGAATTGGTGCTATGATTATTTTTCCTAAGGGTTGTCATACTCCTTTCACTTCTAGATTGTGATTTGATTGCACGAACAACATGGCTGAGTACGAAGCGTGCATCTTGGGTCTAAAGGCTGCCATTAACTTAAGGATCAAGTTCTTGAATGTATTCGGAGATTCTGCTCTAGTGATCTATCAAGTCAAAGGAGAATGGGACACTAAGCATCCTAACCTTATTCCTTACAAGGAGCTTGTGTTAACCCTGATGCCATACTTCAAGGAGATCACCTTTGAACATTTCCATAGAGAAGAAAATCAGTTGGCTGACGCCTTGGCAACAATGTCTTCCATGTTCAAGGTCAAATGGGACAATGAAGCTCCTATGGTTATAATCGAAAGATTTGAAGAATCTACACACTACTATGAGCTTAACACTGACGAAGAGAGACCATGGTACCATGAAGTAAGGATATATCTTGAAGCACAAGAGTATCCTGAAGAAGCTTCCATCAATGATAAGAAATTCTTACGAAGATTCTCAGCCAAATTCTTCCTGAGCAATAAGATCCTATATAAGCGCAACTATAATTCAACTCTACTCCATTGTATGGACAAGAAGGAGGCATAGAAAATTATGGAAGACATGCATGATGGAATCTTTGGGACTCACTCTAGTGGGCACACTATGGCCAAGAAAATCCTGAGGGCTGGTTACTATTGGTCCACAATGAAAACTGATTGTCATCATCACTCAAGAACTTGTCACAAGTGTCATATCTATGCTGACAAGGTCCATGTACCCCCAATTCCTCTGAAAGTCATGACCGCTCCGTGGCCGTTTGCAATGTGGGGCATTGACATGATTGGATAGATCAAACCTACTGCTTCCAATGGAAACCACTTCATCCTTGTTTCCATTGATTACCTTACCAAGTGGGTCGAAGCTGCCTCATATGCCTCAGTTACCAAGAACATTGTAGCCACGTTTTTCAAGCATAACCTCATCTGTCGTTATGGTATCCCTGAAAGGATCATCACTGGCGATGGGACCAATCTCAACAATGCTATGATTACAGAACTTTGTACCCAGTTCAAGATCAAGCATCACAATTCTTCTCCGTACAGACCCAAGATGAATGGCGTAGTGGAAGCTGCCAATAAAAATATCAAGAATATTATGCAAAAGATGGTGGTAACATATAAAGACTGGCATGAAATGTTACCATTTGCTCTCCACGGCTACCGTACTTCATCTCGAACGTCATCTGGGGCAACTCCTTTCTCTTTGGTCTATGGCATGGAAGTTGTATTGCCTATAGAAGTTCAAATTCCTTCCCTAAGGATTATGAAAGAAGCATATCTAGGAGAAGACGAGTGGGTGCATACTAGGTTGGGTCAGCTAAACTTGATCGATGAGAAGCGAATGGCTGCTGTTTGTCATGGTCAAATGTACCAAAAGCGTATGATTAGGGCGTTCAACAAAAAGATCAAGCATCGAGTGTATCCGATTGGTGACTTGGTAATAAAGCACATCCTATGAACGCGGACATAGTTAAAAAATACTACGCATAAAATGACCCGCTAGGTTGACACGCCAAGGAAAAAATAAGGGCATCTCGACGAACCAAAAAGGTTCAGGAAAAAGTTAAGGATATATACAAAAGATTGTACACCCGGCAAGTCGAAAACCTGAAAGGGTGGCATAGGAAAAAAAGGGTAACCCGATAGACTGAAAACCCGAAAGGGCGGTCCAGGAAAAAGTTAAGGATAAAAGCATATGACTATGTTCCGTGAAATCTCTGTGGCCGGTTTTTATTACCAAGGTCCAAGTTCAAATGGTCCAAGATCAATTCAACCGACTTCTCTCAATAGAAAGGGATGATGTTTGGAGACATAGGGGCAATAGCGGAGCTGGAACACAATGATATCACTTCCACATGGCTATTATTTTTGCTTTCACTTTGTATTTCCTTTCATTCTTTTGATGATTTCCTCTTACTAGGATCTCTGTCTCTTTGTACAAAAACGCCTATTTTTAGGCAAAATATCAATACAAATATACTTTGAAGTGCGAGTTTTAGTTTTCCTGTTTTGAATGCAAAAGTGTCCAATGACTAAAATTGAATGAACATATGCATATGAACATGATTAAACTGTTATCAAGTGTATGCATAACAAGCATTTCCTCAAGGAATCGGGATATCCCTGTAACACGGTAGGAGAACTGACTTGGGTGTTTTGCGTTTGATCGCATTTGTTGCGGTTAGCAAGAGTCGCCATCGACTTTTCTTTTATCCAAAAGGAAAGGTTGAAAAGAACACAAAAGACCTTTCCAGATTATTTCTTGAGTTCGGGGGGGTAGTGTTGTACCCCAAAATTTGCCCTCGCATTTTTCCTCAAGAAATCACAGCTTCAGGCGTTTCCTGATTTTTCAAACTGGATCGAGAATCGGTCAAACAGACTTCTCTCGTCAGTCAGACAAAAATTAGGGTGTTCATTGATTTTCATGGCTTTAGAACAGTTCTTACAGTTGCTTAGGGTTTTGGTTGATTTTGGCTCAACTTTGATCAGGCGAACGTTTCTTTGGCATTTGATCAGGAATTAGGGTTTTTATGCGCGGTTCCTCAGAAAGGTTTAACTCTACAGTGTTTTTCAAGTTATGCTGAGATGTGGATTGAAACATTTGGATTGAATTCGCATTGTGTGACTAAATCAGTGAAAGGATGCATTGGGATTGAATTTGCAGTGTTTGGTTAGAATCAGTAAAGGGAAAATACGTCTGGGCAGTTGTTGTGATTGACTGTGCTTTGCTTTGGATTTGTGAAGCACCAGATTTATTAGTTGATCGATGCTGAAACATTGTTTATTTAATTGTTTATTATTCTGAGTTTAGATAATTGGAATTTATTTCCATTTATTATAATTTTAGAATTATAAATAATAAAATAAATAATTGAAAAGGATAAAAAGAATTAATTGGATAAAAAGAATTTTTATTTCATCTTTAAATATTTGTTACAAATTATTATGTAAATACAAGTATTCATTTACACGGTATTTATAATAATAATAGTTACAATAATTAAATTTAAAATAAGACTATCCTAATTTTTTCTAAATCTTCAATTCTTCATTCTTCATCTGTTGCTAAATCCTCTCCATTCGATTTTTTATCTGCAAAAGAAAAGAAGAAAAGTTAGAAGCAGATAAATAATTAAAAGCAGACAATTAAAATTCAGTTCATCATTAAAAGCAAATGGCCAGGATCAGTTAACCCTCTCTGCAAATCACGGGATTTCTCCCGGTTCACAAAGAGGGATGAAAAATATTTGCAAATTAAAAATGAATGCACAAGGTAAAAATTGCACAATTCAAAGTTTGTCAAAACTGCATAGTTCAAGGACAGCATATACAAATAACCAAGTCCAAGCTACAAACTGAATGGCCTAAAGCATGTTTAAATTTCAAAACTCAGTTCCAATGTCAAAGCTGTCCAAAGGATGTCAAAATACAAAAGTATCATCAATGCTGTCAAGAAGCACAAAGTATGGAAAGAAGAAGACAAAATATGCAGAGTTAGGCTACTATTGCAAGCAAATCCAGTTCATCATTTCCAGGCCAATGTGCTTTTTCAGAATTAACATATGTTAAGCAATATAATATGCTTAAATATTGGAGAGAGAGAAGAAGAGAGGAGAAGTGTAGGCTTACTGGTTTTTGGCTTTAGGCATAAAAAAAAATATATAAACACAGAAACTGCAATAAAACAGTGAAGCAGAAGGCAGAAGTATGAAGGAATTAGCATGCAAACAAAACTGTCCACAAAGAGTAACAGAATTATCTTTCCTCTTTAAAACCCTGCAAACCTGCCCAGCAGCTTAACCAAAGAAAAGATACCAAAACCTGAGACATTCAAAAGCATAGGCGCCAAAGAGCCTAAACAGATATGCAAAGAACATCACAAAAGCAAAAGCCAAGGCCCTTAAAAGAAAAAAAAGAACACAGTCCAAGAGATAGATATCACAAGCCAAAATAAAACTGAAAAAAGAAGACCACTAGCCTAAAACTGTTCCAAACTTTTTCAATCAAAAACCAGTATAGCCTGCAACATCAAGCCTAACCAAAAAACCTGCACATCAACAAATACATAACCTTCAAACTAGATAAAATATCCAGCCTATAGCCATAACCAGAAAACTCATCAAAAGCCAAGAATCAGTTTCAAACCCAAAGGCCTAAGCCTGCCCTTTCAAGCTCATTACCATTAACCCCTGTCAAAAAGCTTCAACCTGTTTTCAAGCCTTAAACCACAGAACCTGTAATAAAACAACAAAAAAACCTGTCCAGCTCAAAAGCCTAAGCCACAAAAGCCATAGCCATGAACCAGAACAGCATAAGCCTAAAAAACTGATTCAAACCTTCCAATCTTAACCTGTCAAAGGCTACAACTTTAAACTTGTAACGCAAACAGGGCCAAACCTAAGTATTCAAAATCATCAAGCCCTCAGAATTTCTTCATCATTGGGCTAGCATTCACGAATCATACAAGGCAACTATCTAAGCATATCAGACATCACACATTGCAAGCATATTCGTCATACGAAATCCAAATATCATAACCAAGTCATAGGGCCCTCAGAGCATCCTCATCACTGGGCTAGTAAGAACGAATATTCAAAGCATCCAAGGCAACACAAGCATACAGAAGCATTCAGGAGCAACGAGAAGAAGAAGAGACAAAACGAACAGAAGAAGAGGAAGAGGTGACCAAATTAGGTTTTCAGTTTGTCATCATAAAACCTAGCAAAAGGGGTAAATATAGAGTACCGTGGTTATCAAAGCCAGTCCACAGCATCACCAAGCTTCGCCTCCGACCGCCTGAGCGCCTCCACCTTCATTCCCCCTCCGTCTCCTCAGAAAGGTATAATTTCTCTCCTTCTTCACGCACCTCGAACCAAAGAAACATGTAATCCGAATCAATAAACGAAGAAACTAAGCATGCAAAACATAAAACCCCTAACGCATTGAAAGAAACCGTACCTCTTTTTACCGCCTTTGGAGTAAGCGTAAGGAGGAGGATGAACGGTGGCGCCGGTGGCCTTGGACGAAAGAAACTCAGAAGCCGGCATGAATATGAGCGAAGAAGAAGACGAACTAAAAGAAGAGGATGACGGCGCCGTTATCACGAATCCTGAATTTTCCCAAGTGAAACAACTATCACAAACCCTAAAATTTGATTTGTGAAGCAAATGGGCTTTGCCACTTTCTGAAACGACTAAGCCCAAAACGTGTTCTAATTGGCACCCCCCCTTTGGGCCTTGCCCGTTGTTGTACCCCAAAATTTTCCCTCCCATATTCTTCAAGAAATTGCCAAGTCAAGCTTCAAAATTCCCCAAGGGTTGCACAGTGCAAGGGCCTCCTAAACAGTCAAGATTAGGGTTTTTGTTCTGATCAAGAAGATGAAGTTTCCAAAGGTCCAATCAAGTCTCACATGCTTACAAATATGGTCAAGCATCCTCATACCAAGTTTCAAGACTTTCAGCACAAAATTGCACAGTCAAAACCCTAATTGCACTATAGTCAACTGTAGGGGCAAAATGGTCATTTGGCAGTCAAAAGTTCAAATTTTTGGTCAACATATCATTTTGAAGCCTCAAACATCATTTGATCAATGCTTGATCATGATTCTCAAAGTTTGGCTCAAAAATCATCAAGATGCAAAAGTTTCCTTATTTGGACAACTGAAAAGTCAACTGGAAATTGACCAGGGCATAACTTTCACATGGATTATCAGAAAAATTCCATCCAAAGCTCATTTTGAAGAGAAAGACATTTCCTACAACTCATCTTCATACTTCAAGTCCAAGAAATGCTCTCACAAAAAGTTATCAATTTCAACATTATAGGTCATTTTCAAAAGTCAACAAAAAGGGACTTTAAGTCAAAGGCCATAACTTGAGATTGGTAAATCAAAATGACATGGTACCAAAGGCATTGGTTAGAGGACTCAAAGACCTTTCCAAAATGTCCAAGAACATGAGAAAAGCTTAAACATTGAGCAAGTTATGCCTTGTGGAAGTTGGGAAATTTTTGGATATTTTGAAAAGTCAACATTGATTCAAATGGTCTAAAATTGCTAATGGGCCCATTTTTCTTCCACAAATCATCATCCATGGCATGTGCACGACTACTTGGCCCAAAGGGAAGTATTTCTTCATTTTTTATTTATTTATTTGAATTTTTATTTATATTAATTCATTTAAATTAAATTAAATGCATAGAAAATACTTAACCTAAAGTTTTAAATCTTTTTGTGCATGTTTTATACTCAATAATTCGTGCCTAGCCAAATAAGGAAAGATTTGGAGTGAATTGATCATAATTGATACAAGAACACATGGAAAAGATTGAAAAAGATCCTTAAAAATCAAATTTCCAAAAACCATGAAAGCATTGGATTTGTTCTATTTTTCTTGACCTAATGGACTCAATACAAAAGCCAAAACACAACCCTAATGTTCACACACACGCAGCTGCTCAGAAACTTGACAAGAAAAACTGAAAATTTTGTCTAAAAACTGAAATCTGAAAACACCCTTACAAGGTGATTCAAGGCAGAATTCTTGTTTCAAGAGCTTCCTCAAGCATCACTGGACATATTCCAATCACAAACATTCATCACAGCTTCAAGAATTGGTAACACGAGTGCAAACCGTACCAAGAAAAATTCATAATCGTGCATCATGATTCATGCATCCTTTGTAACTTTTAATACTTGATTCATGTTCATTATGAGATTCTGAAACTAACCATACAAATTAATTGCGTTTTTGTGCGATGTACATGATTTTACCATTGATGCAGGCTAGGGTTTCCGGGACTCCAAATTAGGGGTTTCCTAATACTGTAAAATTAGACCACCACAATGCTATGGATGGATTCAGGGAGTTTGGACGAACAGAAACCAGTACTCGCGATCAATTTATGAGGCCTTATGGCCTATTCGCTATTTTTTCATATGGTACTTTCAGCAACGTTTGAAAACCGTTGCTCTTTGCTTGTATATTTCAGGAAAATAAAAAACCCAATGAAGGAGACGATGAAGTGGCGTGAGGTGATAGGGCTATTTGAATCTCGCGCGCAAAGTTCACTAACCTTTTGTTTTCTTTTTATAATATTTGTTATTTGTTTATTAATCAAAACGCGCATATAGAACAACTGGCAAGGCACATACGCTGGCAACATCCATGACCTGGGTTCGAGCCCCAGGTCTGTATTATTTCCCATATTATTTTGCAATCCACGTTCATATGCAATTTCAAGGTTGGAGCGTACCATACGCCCTCCAGATCAAACCATTCACAAAGCCAGGGAGATCAAATCAACGGCTCAGATCCCAGGAACATGGTGCATCTTGGTCAACGCCTCTGCACATGAGTAAAAAGTCCACAAGGCCATGAATTGAATTGGGCTCAAAATGCTTGGACTTAACCTCCATATTGGGGACTGACACCCCCCTAGGTTTGCTTTTTTTAATATTTCTTCTTTGCATTATTTCTATTCTTATTAAAATTACTATTTGTTTAATTAAATTAATTATTTTCACAAAATATAAAATATCACAAAAAATCAGAAAAAAGAGAAAAAAACAATAAATTCTTTTTATTTTAACGTTTTTATAAATAAATTTGCATGTAATTATTTAGTTTTAATTTAAGTTGTAATTTTAATACTTTTAACAAAAATCTAAAAAATGTAGAAATAGGTTTAATTAACAATTTTTCATCCTTTTTATTTTTCTTTTATAATAATTAAAATAATTAAATATTTATTTTCATAAATTAAATTGCATATAAAAATTAGGTTTAGATTAGGTTAAAATTCAACATATTTCTTAATAAATTAAAAAATAACTAGAATTAGGGTTTGCATCTTATTTTGATTTTAATTAATTCTCCCTTTTCATATTAAATCTTAAAAAACATAGAATACAAAAAAAAAACAAATCCCTTCTTTCTTTTTAATTAATTAGTTCCTTATTAATTTTAATTTTGCAAAAGGGTCCAACGCCCTCGTTCTTAATTTCTTATTTATTCGCATATTTATTTTATTTCATTTTAATAATTATGTACCTCTCCCGAAGCCATGTAAATTACTTCTCGCACTTTTAATCTCTTTATTTTTTCTGTCAAATCGGGTCCTGGTTAATTTTGGCGATGTGGACCCGCGCCTTTTGTAATAGCTTAGGATTTTTACTTTCCCGCAATATTTTTAAACTGTTAAACAAATGGCATGAAAGAATGTATGGACAAAATAAAATCAAGCGTAGAACACCAATAACATGACAAGATAAATGCAAATGAAAACGATACACAAATCGCACACACCACCCCTAGGGTACGCCTCACTGTTGCCTTGCCTCGAAAGGTGATCGTCGAGTAGAGGATGTCTTAGTAAGTCCTCATGATCCGGGAACCTGGCATGAGGGTAGCTTCTAAGGTGTCTTCCTATTGCTCTGGTGATCACCATGTCCCGAACTTCGAATTGACCCGAACACCTCCAACGGTGGTGTTACCTACCTCTCAATGGTGGGATGGCACTACTTTAAAGGACATTTACACAGACGAATTCCTTAGGGTAGGTAGGTTCTCGTAGATACTTGCTCTAAATTCAAAACAAATTCAAAAATACTTTTCACACCGACACCTTTTCAAAAAGCTTTCGAAAGCAATTTTTCAAACACTCTTGAGGACCGATACAAGAGTCGAACTGAAATTTTCAAAGAAACTTTTTAAAACCCACAGTTGAAAAGCAAACAAACCATTTTTGAAAACACAATGAGCAAGTATCTAAGAGCCCATGGATAACCATGGATAGAAAGGGTGCTAACACCTTCCCTTTATATAACCTACCTCCCGAACCGAGAGCAATCTCTTTAAGGAATTTTTCTGTGCTTTTGTCCTTTCCATTTGGAGAAAATAAAAGACGGTGGCGACTCTTGCTTCCGCGATATTTCGCGAACCAGCTTTAAACAGTCAGTTCCAGATCCACCGATCACAGAACTGGCGACTCTGCTGGGGAAAAACTTAAAGTGAGGTGTACCTTAGGGCTAGGTCATAACTGTGTTTTAAATTGTTTTCCTTGCTTGCTTTATTATTGTGGGTTGCTTGGGAGTTCTATAGATCCTAACCCGGATCTGGGGGATACCTTCTTAGAAAGTAGCAACAAGACTGTGAGGGAACTGTGCGGGGTATACCGACATGGTTGAAACAATCTGCTACGTTGATGTGGCACTTTGGTGTGTACCGGTAACCCTTGAGTTCAGTCAAGGAGAGTACGGGGCCTCCGCGTGGTGTCATGAAGCATCAACAGACCTTAGGAACCTTAATTGAACTATCTTGGCCTCTTTAGGGTAGTGAGATAACTGACTTTGGTGCAGTCCGAGGTTGGTTGATACTCGATACTACACTCAATTGAGGGTTGCTTTCCTGGAATATTTCGGTCGCCAGTTTAGTGGCTAAATCGAAACGATGAACAATGAAAGCAATCCCGTGATATTGGGACCCTTAGAACCCGGTTACTTTGATAGGACAGGTTGAGCCCACCAACTTCAAGAGGGTAATACCCAGACCCCATGCTGGCCTAAACTCTAAGGGCTCTCTTGTGTGACTTGTGTGCCTTCGTATTTGACTACTTGCATGTTTGTTATCTGACACTTGATTTCCTTGCAGGTTTTGTTTATAGTCCTTAATTGGGACTCATAACAGGGTTACTAAATTCTCGCAGGTTTTGTTTTTAGTCCTTAATTGGGACTCATGACAGGTTTTACTTAAGTTTCTTGCAGGTTTCTGTTTATAGTCCTTAATAAGGGCTCCTAACAGGGTTTATTCATATTACCCCATGCATACCATAACATCATACCATTGCATACATCCTAACCTATTTCAAGGATCTCAAGGGCTTGTGATGCAGGTCAGGGTGAATCAGCCACCCCAACAAGGGGCAAAGAGGATTTATTTTCCTCTAGCCAAGGTTGTCAGGGGCTATGACCCACTTGATATGGTGAGCTCTGACTCCTGGAGAAGTTCCTCCTAACCAAGGTTGTTTGGAAATCAAAGCCAGACAGGATAACTAAAGTTAGGGGCTATGACCCACTGGATATGGTGAGCCTTTGACCCTTGAAGAAGAATTCTCAACAACATGGGTTTCCTTCAATCAAGCTACCGGACCCAAGTTCTAACAAATTTTCTTGTTTATCCCGCGAGGTCCTTGAAAACATTGCATGCATATCATACATATCATCGTATTACAGGTATCCATTTGCAGGTCACTTACCTTTGTCGCTGTTTATTTCAGCAATGACTTCCCAACAAGATAACCAGGAACCTCCTGCTCAAGAGACTCAGTTCAAAGAGATCTTCTTAAGCCTATCCAAGGGGCAGGAAGAGCTGAGAACACTCCTCACGGGGACTTTGGTCAGGAACAATGCTGAGGACGACCAGGACGAGCAGCTGAAACGTCTACAAGCTGAGGTAGACACATTGAAAACCCAGATGCTGGGGCAAAGAGGCCTCATTCAAGGTTTAGCTCAGGAGCAAGGAGAGCTGAGAGCCATGATCAGTCAGCTTCCTCAAGGCATGAAGCAACCAGCCCAAATCAGGGACCAGGTCATGGAACAGCTTCCAAGAGGGCAAAGGTCGGGTCCAATGAATAGACCTCTCCGAGTTGCTACTACTTCACAGGTCCAACAACGACCTCGCCAAGAACAACGGGTTGATCAGAACAGGTCGGACGAGCCTAAGAGACAATTCACCAACATCAACATGCCATGGTCAAGAGCTTTACAGCACATGTTAAGGATGAACCTGATTGCGGTGATCAACCCTCCTGCAAATCCAAAGACCTCCTCTCCAAGTTACAACCCAGAAGCAAGGTGCGCTTACCATTCTGGTAGCCCGGGGCACGATACTGAGGATTGTTGGGCACTGAAGTACAAGATTCAGAACATGATCGATGCTAAAGAGATCGAGTTCGAGCCCGCCGAGACTCCCAACGTGATCACTGCTCCCTTGCCAAAACATGGCTAAGACTGAAAAGACTTTTGTTCATTCGAATGTTCAAGTTGCAATTTTCTTTTGTTCAAACATTTACTCATTGCTAAAACATTGTTATTTCATTAATGCATCGCTTATGTCTATTTTGAATCAATATATTCGTATTCACTATACGCAAATTATTTTCATATTTTTTCTGATGATCAACTCTCAATCAATAATTCTAAGCCTCTTGAGGGAGGATGACGAAAACGATACCACGATCTTTACAGTATGCTTTTGAACAGACCCCGCTGATGAGGTACAGGCATTGTTTCAATTCCTAAACACCGGAGTTATAAGGAAGATAATCCCTCGTCAACCCCTCTGAGCCAAAGAAGTAGGAGTTTTTCTTTTCGAAATTTAAAACCCGTGATCATAACCTGGGGCAGGGTAGTCTCTCAGTTGATCCAAGTGCATAACGAATGGCACCAAAGAGGTCCTTACAAAACAAAGAAAGACAGTGATGGTTCCGAATAATCAATAAAGAAAGGCAGTCATTATCTCAAAAAATAAAAAAACCGGTAGGTCAAAACCCATGAAGGAGACTTACAAAACTGGGGCATCCCGCTGACTGTAATTCCAAAAAGGGAAACAGTTCAGGCAAAAAAGATAGGGATCATAAAATCAAAAAATAAAGAGGTCTTACAAACCCTCAACAAAAAGGAATGACTGCCCTAATCATCAACATCCGAATCATCACCGGAAAATCAGAGCAAAGACTCAAACAAGGTCTAACGCACGATCAACTGAGCTTAGGTTTGAAGAACATCACGAAGAGCGGGTGGGTACAAATAATTTGAGCCTTTATCCTTTGTTTCTTAAACCATGAACCAGGCCACGTTATAACCCTTAAAAGTCCTAGCTGAAGCATGGGTTAGTTCGAAAGCATACTGTTACTAAAGGTATCCTGACTCCTTAAGGCCTACGGTAAATACGGAGTTGACATCACGTTTTACAAACATTCACTTGTTTTATGGAAAAAATGCATTTTCAAAATATTCAAGACAGACATAGGCTTTGCATTTTTAACATAACTTTGTTTGCATATGACTTTTTGTTTGAACAACATGGAAATTCGCACGATGAATACCTAGTGAACAAAAGCACTCCCAATCAAGGGGCAAACATGATCAGGGTCTATTATCTGGGGCAATCCAATCAAGATTCGGAGAATCTCTCAAAGGCCAAACAACCTGGGGCAAATCTCCGCCTGAGTCATTCGGGGCACTCCAACAACGAATCTTGCTTGATCAAGCACCTTCTGGTGGCATGACGAAACGCTTCTAACGGGGGCAACTCCCTACATTCTAAGAGAACGGACATAGTCGAAAAGATACGACGCGTAATCAAAGACCCGCTAGGGTGACATACCTAGGCAAAAATTAGGGCTTCCCGGCGAACCAAAAGGGTTCGGGCAAAATGAAGGGATGAAATGAAAAATCTGTGCACCCGGCAAGTCGAAAACCTGAAAAGGCGGCTTGGGCAAAAATGGGTATCCCGGTGGACTGAAAACCCGAAAGGGCGGTCCAGGCAAAAGTTAGGGATTAAAGCGTACGACTATGTCCTGTCATCTTGTCACCTGCCTACCAGAAGAAGGTTTGCCCATCAACGACTATCAGCACCTCACAGGTCTTCCTCTCCCACCTCAGAAACAGGGGCAATAAAGAGCTGTCTAAGCAATCTAATTGGGCTATCCTCCAAGGTACCAAGGTAGGTTCAGCTAAAGAATATGACCAGTACATCTTAATTCCCCAGAGAGTCAACAAATCAATGCACTCTTCTCCAAACAGAGTTATCAAATCTTAAGAAAGTTGGGTATCCTCCCGCAGATCTCAACATTCCCCAGCAGCATACATATTCTTAACAAGCATCCCCGACAGTCTTGCTCTAAAGATTGTTCCCCGGCGGCGTACCAGTATTCAAAGGAATCACTTCCCCAGCATATCAAAACTTCCCCAGGAAAATTGGAATTCATCTCCCCAAGCAGTAAGCTTATCCCCAGTAAATTCTGGAAGCTTATCCTTCGCAGAGCAAGAACGCGTCTCCCGGCTTTATTCAAAGAGTTATTTCCTTAACAGGATATAACTGGGTTATCCTCAGCCAAAAGCCACGGAAAGAGCGCCCTCGACGAAGTCTTCTTACCCCAGCGAAGTCCATCAACACTTCCAACAACAAGGGTATCCCCAGCAAATTATTATCAACACTCAGCAAGGCATCCCTCTTCCCACAGAGTATTGCTTCCCAGCATGGTCGCTAGAGTATCTTTTCTCCCCGCAGAATCTTCCATTTGCCAAGTTTATTCCGCAACGGAGTCATCTTCTCCTACCGGTATTCTTGCAGTTATCATCCCCAGCGGAAGCAAAATCTATTCTTCAACATCAGCCTAGGATATGACTTCCCGGCACCCGTCAAGGATTTACTTTCCTAGACGAAAACATACATTCATAAAACATCACATACATCATTATAGCATGCATAGACGCATTATATCATACAAATCTCATTTATGTTGAGAATATCATTGCTTGGTCCATATCATGCATTGCATATAACTGACCTTTACCTTTCAGGAAAGATGCAGTTGAAATTCTCAATCATATTTCAAGACCTGGACCGGTTCAGTTAATCGACTCCAAAGATTTCTTATCCAGTCCCAGGCCTTCTCTAGTCCAGCTAAATCGACTCCCAATAGATTTTTCTGATAAAGACTCAGTAGAAGATATCCCAGGTTATATTTTCCTATTGGTTCTCTCTCTGACGGTGCATGAGATTTCCACTTTAGGGTTTTCTTTCAGATTATAATTTCCTATGGTTCCCTCTCCGATGGTGAGTGAGGTGATAATTCCCTCCCAGGTTATATTTTCCTATTGGTACCCTCTCCGACGGTGAGTGAGGTGGTAATCCCTTTCCTAATGGTTCCCTCTCCGATGGTGCGTGAGGTGGTAATTCCTTTCCTAATGGTTCCCTCTCCGACGGTGAGTGAGGTGATAATTCCTTTTCAGATGGTTCCCTCTCCGACGGTGAGTGAGGTGATAATTCCTTTTCAGATGGTTCCCTCTCTGACGGTGAGTGAGGTGATAATTCCTTTTCAGATGGTTCCCTCTCCGACGGTGAGTGAGGAGATAATTCCTTTTCAGATGGTTCCCTCTCCGACGGTGAGTGAGGTGATAATTCCTTTTCAGATGGTTCCCTCTCCGACGGTGAGTGAGGTGATAATTCCTTTTCAGACGGTTCCCTCTCCGACGGTGAGTGAGGTGATAATTCCTTTTCAGATGGTTCCCTCTCCGACTGTGAGTGAGGTGATAATTCCTTTTCAGATGGTTCCCTCTCCGACGGTGAGTGAGGTGATAATTCCTTTTCAGATGGTTCCCTCTCCGACGGTGAGTGAGGTGATAATTCCTTTTCAGATTATAATTTCCTATGGTTCTCTCCCCGACGGCGCGTGAGATGTAATTCCCTTTCAGATTATAATTGCCTTTGGTTCTCTTCCCGATCCTGCGAAGATGGTAATTCCCACCAAGATTTGCTCAACGAGCGTTGTTGAAGTTAAAGTCACCCAAGGTTCTCTCAGCGTTCATGCTAAGGTAGTAACCATCCCTGGTTCATTCATCACCTTTTGAAGATCCAGACTCAGCTCCTGTAACCAGTCAGGACACATCTGTACTAAGCATCTGAAAATCAGCTCCTGCAACGTGCCAGGTACTCATTTTTCTTTTGCAGGTATGCAGGTTCTCGCTAAGGAATCTCTTACGCAATCAACATCCAGATGGCATCTATAAGCCCATCATCCTATCCAGCAACCTCTAAATGGCATCTATAAGCCCATTCCCATCATCACTGCAACTATGTGAGCGCAAATTTCTGGGCACTCTAGTGTTCAATCATCTTCTACCCTCGGATTACGAAAGGCACGTCAGCCAATCTGCATCCTCAGGTCTAAGAAGATTGAACAGGGGCAACTGTTGTACCCCAAAATTTGCCCTCCCATATTCTTCAAGAAATTGCCAAGTCAAGCTTCAAAATTCCCCAAGGGTTGCACAGTGCAAGGGCCTCCTAAACAGTCAAGATTAGGGTTTTTGTTCTGATCAAGAAGATGAAGTTTCCAAAGGTCCAATCAAGTCTCACATGCTTACAAATATGGTCAAGCATCCTCATACCAAGTTTCAAGACTTTCAGCACAAAATTGCACAGTCAAAACCCTAATTGCACTACAGTCAACTGTAGGGGCAAAATGGTCATTTGGCAGTCAAAAGTTCAAATTTTTGGTCAACATATCATTTTGAAGCCTCAAACATCATTTGATCAATGCTTGATCATGATTCTCAAAGTTTGGCTCAAAAATCATCAAGATGCAAAAGTTTCCTTATTTGGACAGCTGAAAAAGTCAACTGGAAATTGACCAGGGCATAACTTTCACATGGATTATCAGAAAAATTCCATCCAAAGCTCATTTTGAAGAGAAAGACATTTCCTACAACTCATCTTCATACTTCAAGTCCAAGAAATGCTCTCACAAAAAGTTATCAATTTCAACATTATAGGTCATTTTCAAAAGTCAACAAAAAGGGACTTTAAGTCAAAGGCCATAACTTGAGATTGGTAAATCAAAATGACATGGGACCAAAGGCATTGGTTAGAGGACTCAAAGACCTTTCCAAAATGTCCAAGAACATGAGAAAATATTAAACATTGAGCAAGTTATGCCTTGTGGAAGTTGGGAAATTTTTGGATATTTTGAAAAGTCAACATTGATTCAAATGGTCTAAAATTGCTAATGGGCCCATTTTTCTTCCACAAATCATCATCCATGGCATGTGCACGACTACTTGGCCCAAAGGGAAGTATTTCTTCATTTTTTATTTATTTATTTGAATTTTTATTTATATTAATTCATTTAAATTAAATTAAATGCATAGAAAATACTTAACCTAAAGTTTTAAATCTTTTTGTGCATGTTTTATACTCAATAATTCGTGCCTAGCCAAATAAGGAAAGATTTGGAGTGAATTGATCATAATTGATACAAGAACACATGGAAAAGATTGAAAAAGATCCTTAAAAATCAAACTTCCAAAAACCATGAAAGCATTGGATTTGTTCTATTTTTCTTGACCTAATGGACTCAATACAAAAGCCAAAACACAACCCTAATGTTCACACACACGCAGCTGCTCAGAAACTTGACAAGAAAAACTGAAAATTTTGTCTAAAAACTGAAATCTGAAAACACCCTTACAAGGTGATTCAAGGCAGAATTCTTGTTTCAAGAGCTTCCTCAAGCATCACTGGACATATTCCAATCACAAACATTCATCACAGCTTCAAGAATTGGTAACACGAGTGCAAACCGTACCAAGAAAAATTCATAATCGTGCATCATGATTCATGCATCCTTTGTAACTTTTAATACTTGATTCATGTTCATTATGAGATTCTGAAACTAACCATACAAATTAATTGCGTTTTTGTGCGATGTACATGATTTTACCATTGATGCAGGCTAGGGTTTCCGGGACTCCAAATTAGGGGTTTCCTAATACTGTAAAATTAGACCACCACAATGCTATGGATGGATTCAGGGAGTTTGGATGAACAGAAACCAGTACTCGCGATCAATTTATGAGGCCTTATGTCCTATTCGCTATTTTTTCATATGGTACTTTCAGCAACGTTTGAAAACCGTTGCTCTTTGCTTGTATATTTCAGGAAAATAAAAAACCCAATGAAGGAGACGATGAAGTGGCGTGAGGTGATAGGGCTATTTGAATCTCGCGCGCAAAGTTCACTAACCTTTTGTTTTCTTTTTATAATATTTGTTATTTGTTTATTAATCAAAACGCGCATATAGAACAACTGGCAAGGCACATACGCTGGCAACATCCATGACCTGGGTTCGAGCCCCAGGTCTGTATTATTTCCCATATTATTTTGCAATCCACGTTCATATGCAATTTCAAGGTTGGAGCGTACCATACGCCCTCCAGATCAAACCATTCACAAAGCCAGGGAGATCAAATCAACGGCTCAGATCCCAGGAACATGGTGCATCTTGGTCAACGCCTCTGCACATGAGTAAAAAGTCCACAAGGCCATGAATTGAATTGGGCTCAAAATGCTTGGACTTAACCTCCATATTGGGGACTGACACCCCCCTAGGTTTGCTTTTTTTAATATTTCTTCTTTGCATTATTTCTATTCTTATTAAAATTACTATTTGTTTAATTAAATTAATTATTTTCACAAAATATAAAATATCACAAAAAATCAGAAAAAAGAGAAAAAAACAATAAATTCTTTTTATTTTAACGTTTTTATAAATAAATTTGCATGTAATTATTTAGTTTTAATTTAAGTTGTAATTTTAATACTTTTAACAAAAATCTAAAAAATGTAGAAATAGGTTTAATTAACAATTTTTCATCCTTTTTATTTTTCTTTTATAATAATTAAAATAATTAAATATTTATTTTCATAAATTAAATTGCATATAAAAATTAGGTTTAAATTAGGTTAAAATTCAACATATTTCTTAATAAATTAAAAAATAACTAGAATTAGGGTTTGCATCTTATTTTGATTTTAATTAATTCTCCCTTTTCATATTAAATCTTAAAATACATAGAATACAAAAAAAAACAAATCCCTTCTTTCTTTTTAATTAATTAGTTCCTTATTAATTTTAATTTTGCAAAAGGGTCCAACGCCCTCGTTCTTAATTTCTTATTTATTCGCATATTTATTTTATTTCATTTGAATAATTATGTACCTCTCCCGAAGCCATGTAAATTACTTCTCGCACTTTTAATCTCTTTATTTTTTCTGTCAAATCGGGTCCTGGTTAATTTTGGCGATGTGGACCCGCGCCTTTTGTAATAGCTTAGGATTTTTACTTTCCCGCAATATTTTTAAACTGTTAAACAAATGGCATGAAAGAATGTATGGACAAAATAAAATCAAGCGTAGAACACCAATAACATGACAAGATAAATGCAAATGAAAACGATACACAAATCGCACACACCACCCCTAGGGTACGCCTCACTGTTGCCTTGCCTCGAAAGGTGATCGTCGAGTAGAGGATGTCTTAGTAAGTCCTCATGATCCGGGAACCTGGCATGAGGGTAGCTTCTAAGGTGTCTTCCTATTGCTCTGGTGATCACCATGTCCCGAACTTCGAATTGACCCGAACACCTCCAACGGTGGTGCTACCTACCTCTCAATGGTGGGATGGCACTACTTTAAAGGACATTTACATAGACGAATTCCTTAGGGTAGGTAGGTTCTCGTAGATACTTGCTCTAAATTCAAAACAAATTCAAAAATACTTTTCACACCGACACCTTTTCAAAAAGCTTTCGAAAGCAATTTTTCAAACACTCTTGAGGACCGATACAAGAGTCGAACTGAAATTTTCAAAGAAACTTTTTAAAACCCACAGTTGAAAAGCAAACAAACCATTTTTGAAAACACAATGAGCAAGTATCTAAGAGCCCATGGATAACCATGGATAGAAAGGGTGCTAACACCTTCCCTTTCTATAACCTACCTCCCGAACCGAGAGCAATCTCTTTAAGGAATTTTTCTGTGCTTTTGTCCTTTCCATTTGGAGAAAATAAAAGACGGTGGCGACTCTTGCTTCCGCGACATTTCGCGAACCAGCTTTAAACAGTCAGTTCCAGATCCACCGATCACACCCGTTCATAAACCCTTTCAGCCCATTCCTCTTTTACATAAATTAACCCTTTTCCTTTTTATTTATCAGTTTTATTTCCTTTTTTTTTACATATACAATTTAAACTCTATTTTTGTTTATAAATAAAATGATACTTTTTTTTTATAATCAAGAGTATGCAAAAATAAAATTTCTAACTTAAATAGTCTATTTTTTAGAATTGGTGTTTAATAAACATTTGTACATTAATACCTTAATACATAAAATACATAAAAATACATTATTTAAAACACCTTTTTTATTTATACATAAATTCTCTTTAAAGTAACACAATTTCTTTTCTTAGAAATAATTTGTACATAATCAAGACAAATATTTTTTTTTAATATACATAATATAATTAAAATTTAAAATATTTTTCTTTCTTTTAATTAAAATACCTTTTGTATATATTAAACAAAAATATAAAGATATAAATTTATATCAAATGTAAATAACAATTTTCAAACTTAGAACATTTTCTTTTCTTTTATTAAATTTTCTTTTTGTACATATTAAAGAAAAATACAAGATTACAAAGATTAAATAAAGAAAACATTTAATTCCTTTTATTAGGTTAAACCATACTTAATAATACATTCAAATTCACATTTTCCTAACTTGTAAACAATTCTCATACATGTACACTTACACAATACATTTTATATTTTGATGCATTATACATTTGCTATATTTGCTATACCTTGATTATATTTGACTGCGATTCGATTTGGTTGTAATTATTTAAGTCCCATCCCCATTTGTGAATTTGTACCCCCACTCCCGGATACCATTTGTAATAGCGTAGACTTTAAAATTCCCGCAATTTACCGCTTTCGAATTATACCATGGTTAGACCTAGGGTTTGTATGTACATAAAATCGAACGCTAGATAACCTAATACAAAGACAAATGCATGAAATCAATACACAATCACACTTGCACTCCCCTAGGGTAATCCCACATGTTGCCTTCCAAAATGGGCCATGCTTGCACGTCGAGTTTCTTTGGCAAAACAATCAAATGATCATAAGTCCCTCGATGACGCTTTCGAAAGTCGCCTATCAAAATGATCATAGTCCCTTCAAAGAAAATTGCCAAAGACACTTGGCACCATTGCATTCATGGTCCATACAATGACCCGCGCCGTCCCGTTAAACTTCCTAAATGCAAGATTGTCCACCAAATTCAATGGTGGAACAAAATTGTTAAAAAGGGTTGAAAACATAGAGAAAACCTTTGAGTACAATAGGGGTAGACAAAAATCTTAGTTACTTAAGATCAACTTGCAAAAACACTTGCCTTCTTTTCAAAAACCACACTTCACAAACACTTTCAAAACAAACTCTCGAAAAACATTTGAAACATCTTTTCGAAAAGATACACACTTTTGTAAAACAATCAAACACGAGTCAATTACATTGCCTAAGACAAGGCATATCTTCAAAAACATTTTCAAAACACACACATACACCACAATTTCAAGCAATCAAGGCAAGTGATCTAAAAAAAAAAACCAAGTAACTAAGAGCCCATGGATAACCATGGATGAAAAGGGTGCTAATACCTTCCCTTTTCATAATATACCCCTCGAACCCACGAAATATCTCAAAAGGTTTTTGCTGTGCTTTTTAACCTTTCCTTTAGGATAAAATAAAAAGTCGGTGGCGACTCTTGCTCAACCGAACAAGTGTGAATACAAACGCAAAACTCAAGTCAGTTCTCCCACCGTATCACAGAACTGGCGACTCTGTTGGGGATTCTTAAAAAGTGGGGTTACCTTAGGGTTTAGATCACCTTTGTTTTCAATTGGTTGCTTTGTTTGATTTTACATTTATGGGATTTGCATCGGAGTTTCATAGATCCTAACCCGGATCTGAGGAATACCCTTTTAGGTAGCATAATCTGTGAGGGACCTGTCCAGCGTAGACCGACATGGGTGAAGCAGTGGCTAAGTTGGTGTGGCACCTTAGTCTGTACCAATATCCCTTGTGTTGAAACGAGGAGAATATGGGTCTTCTAAGGAGTCATCAAACACCAACCGACCTTAGAACCCTAAATTGACCAAACTTGGCCATAGAACAGTAGCAGTATGCTACACTCATTGAGGCTAAACTCTCGCGATGGTTCTGGCTGCAAGAAAAGATTGCGATGCTGGAGTTATGACCGATTGAGGGTAGTCAAGGATTTGAGATCCTCTAGAACCCGGTTACTTTTAATAGGACAGGTTTTAACCAACGAAACTAAAAGAGGGTAATACCTAAACTACATGCTGGCCTAAAACCTAAGGGTTGTCTTGTGTGACTTGTGTGCCTTATCATTGTGAATACTTGTGGTGTGTTTCATCATAGCATCATACCATCACACCATTGCATGCATCCTGTATAAAGACTGACCCATTTCAAAGACAAGAGGGTTTCATCTTTGCTCTGTTTTGTAGGACATCATGATGCCCGTGCGTAGGAATACTATCCGGCTCAACTTTGTTCAACCACCAACTTTGCTCAAGGATTTGGTTGGTAGGATTCCAAACACTACTTCCTTCATCAAGAGGCATGGTTCTCTCCTCAGTTTGATCACTTCAAAGTGGGACCAACAACTGATAAGTGTCCTGACCCAGTTTTATGATCCCCTGTATCATTGCTTCACCTTTCAAGACTTCCAGCTGGTCCCTACCCTGGAAGAATTCTCTGACTTGCTTGGTATCCTTGTTTTGGAACAAACTCCATTCACTGGTTGGGAGAAGACTCTTAGGCCTGAAGAGATTGTTGCAGTCCTACCCTTGACCAAAGAAGAGGTAATGGCCAACTGGGAAACTAGAAGTGGAGTTAAGGGCTTTTTGGTTAAGTTTCTGGTTGGCAAAGCTAATGATTTCTGGAATGACTTAGACTTTAAGGCGTACAAAGACATTCTAGCTCTTTTGATCTATGGTCTAGTGTTGATTCCAAATCCTGACACCTTTATCAGTATTTATGCCATAAGGATCTTCATGTCTCGGAATCCTGTACCCACTCTTTTAGGTGATATCCTACAACAACTCTATGCTCGTACTTCCCGAAAACGGGGAACTCCGTGGTGTTGTGCTCCTTTGCTAGTGAGGTGGTTTATTTCGCACCTTCCTAAGTTCGTGCTGAAGAATGAAAAAGGAAAGGGTTGGGCTCATAGGTTAATGTCTCTCACTGATAATGACATCACTTAGACTCTCAGAGGTTTGGACGAGGTAGCTGTTATTGATCGTTGCGGAGAATACCCTAATGTTCCCTTGATCGGCATTCAGGGAGGAATTTCTTATAATCCGTGTTTAGCTCTCCGTCAATTTGGAAGAGCTAGAAGAGCAGGGCCTCATGAGATGTTGGTTCCTCACTTCCATTTTGAATTTCAGGTAGACAGTGACGAACTACGCCGTGGATTCATTAAGGCTTGGGGCAGAATTCACAAAGCTGACCCACATGAGTTGGGACCGAAGACTTCTCTACCAATGGAACCCTATTGCAGATGGGTCCGCATCCGTGCTCAGAAGTTAGGTATGCCGTATGAAGCTGTCAGACCTTTCATTCTTGAATCTCTTGATGAAAATGGGGTTCCTCCAACTGTCCTCCCTCCTCAAATGCCCACTGATGATGATACACTGAAGAGATCTTGGGCGCAGCTAAAGGAAGAACGGGATTTTTATCGGGAAAAGTTCAACGAACAGGAACGGAAGATCCAGAAGCTGACTAAGCAATTGGAGGAAGAGCGGACCTTGAATGACTATATCCGCACTGAGAAGAGGAGGCCATGGGAGCACTGATGGGCTTTGGATGTTTCTTTTTACAGCTTTTATTTCTTTTTCAGTATTTTCATTCCTGTAATGCCTAAGGGTAAGTTGTTGAACAATTTAAAGTTTGAATCTAATGAAGTGTGTTTCCTTTTTGTCTACAAAGTTGAATCCCGATTATCTTTGAAAACATAAATCATACGCATTTCATTGCATCATGTGCATAACAGGTACCCTTCTTCTACAGGTTGCTTAATCTTCTTCGCTATTTATTTCAGCACTCAAGCATCATGTCTTCCGAGCCTACCACCGAGCAAGCTATCAAGGCCCTCCAGGCCCAGAACACCCAGTTTCAAGAGATGGTCATGAGCCTAGCCCAAGGCCAACAAGAGTTGAAGGCTTTGCTCCTGAAGAAGAAGAAGAAGAAGAGGACTGCGTTGTTCAACACTGGATGCAGGTTTGGGAATACACTCCATAACGAGGCTGATCCAACTACTTCCTCTGCAGAGAAGGACAGTCCCCAAGGGGGAAGGGCTCCTAGTCCTGCAGTCTCCGACAACGAGACGGATTACAACGACGAACAGTACCCTCCTGCTGCTGACATATACAAAGAACTAGAGGACCGTTTAAGTGCCATGGAGATTCAAAAGGTGCCGGGGTTAGATTTCGGAGATTTAGGGTTATCTTCTGGGGTGGTGATCCCGCACAAGTTCAAGGCGTCTGCCTTTGCAAAATACGACGGGGCTTCCTGTCCCAAGCTGCATCTCCGATTATATGTAAGGAAGATCCAACCTTACACTGCGGACAAGAACCTTTGGATCCATTTCTTTCAAGATAGCCTTTCGGGGTCTCAACTCGAATGGTTCTATCAATTAGACGAAGCCAGTATCCGAAGCTGGGAGGACTTGGCTGCTGCGTTTTATAGACAGTATCAATACAATTCTAACCTCGCTCCCACACGTACCCAACTTCAGGGTATGTCGCTGGGAACGGACGAAGGATTCAAAGAATATGCGCAAAAGTGGAGAGACTTGGCTGGCAGGGTGCAGCCTCCTTTGACTGACCGTGAACTTGTTGACATGTTTCTAGGGACCCTGTCTGGTCCATTCTTCAATCACCTGATTGGTAATTCCTCCGCTGGGTTTACAGATTTGATCTTGACCAGTGAAAGGATAGAAGCTGGCATCAAGTCAGGAAAGATACATAAAGGTGCCTCCGTGAGTACTGAGAAGAAGCCTTTCAAGAAGGAAGCTAGTGCGGTTTATGGTCCTAGAAGACAAGTTAAGCCGGAACGCCGCCAAGCCGTCAATGCATTGGTCATTTCAAAGCCTGTTGCTGCTCCTCAGCAGTACAATCAACAAAGGGGTGAGAGGCCCAAAAGGCAGTACACTCGACTGAGTATGACCTTGTCACAAATCTTTCCGCAACTGCTATCGACCAACTTGGTGACTATCAGAGAGGCTCCGAAGGTCGTGAATACTGCATCTCCTAAATACAACCCCAATGCTGGTTGCGCTTATCACTCTGATAGCCCCGGGCATACTACAGATGACTGTTGGGCCCTGAGAAATAAGGTTCAAGACTTTATTGATGCGAAGGAAATACAGTTTGAGGCGCCTGAGAGGCCTAACGTTGTGACTGCTCCTATGCCCCAGCATGGAGTAAATGCCGTTGAGGAAGACTTGTATGTTGTTTCGATGGATGATGTTGCTACCCCTCTATTGACTGTTAAGAGGAACTTGTTGTTGGCCGATTTATTTCCGGGTTGTAGCAAGGGTTGCCTCCTGTGTGCTGTTACCCCTACCGGTTGTCCGCTGCTGAAGTCAGGTATCCAAAGCCTGATGGATAGCAAAGAAATTCTGTTCAAGAAGACCTCTGTCCCTTTTGTTCCCGCTGAAGAAGTATCTGTCATCACAATTTTCAACAATCCTACCAAGGCTCCCCCGAGGAAGCCAATCAAAATTATGTCTGTTGCACCTATAACCATTACTGTTCCGGGGCCAATCCCCTACAAGTCTGATAAGGCTGTCCCATGGAACTACGGGGCAGATGTGTATGTGCTTGGAGTGAAGCAGGAGTTCAACATCGATACCAGTATCAGTAACATCACTGGTCCCGCCAAAGTTACTCGCAGTGGCAGGCTCTTCTCGCCTGACATTGCACCACCAGTTATCTGAAAACCTCTTATCATCACACCCGCAAGTGTGCATGTTTCCCTTCCAAATCAAGTTCCTGTGTCTACTCCTGCCGCCGAGTCCTCTGATGCTCGGGGAAAAGGAGTTGTTACCGATGAGCCTGCCCGGATGGAGGCACCAAAGACCGCAGTTGAAGCCTCCCAGCAAGAGATGGAGGAAATTCTTAAGATAATCAAGAAAAGCGATTTCAACGTCGTAGAACAGTTGGGGCATACCCCCTCCAAGATCTCCATGCTATCATTGCTGCTATTCTCAGAGGCCCATGCCAAGGCCCTGATTTCATTTCTGAAGACGGCCCATGTGCCGCAAGAGACATCTGCAGACTAATTCACTGACTGTGTGGCCAATTTGACAGCTGACAATGGTTTGGGTTTCTCGGATGCTGATCTTACCGCCAAGGGAAAGAACCACAATGATGCCCTGCATGTCTCCATAGAATGCAGGGGCACTACTCTTGCACACGTGTTGGTGGACACCGGTTCTTTCCTGAATGTATTTCCCAAGAAAGCCTTAGACTGGTTGGATTGTGAGGGCCTGGAATTGAAGCCTAGTAACATCATTGTTAGAGCCTTCGACGGTTCTAAAAGGATAGTGCATGGTGAGTGTGATACGGTGGGAGAACTGACTTGAGGTTTTGCGTTTTATTCGCAAATGTTTCGGTTGAGCAAGAGTCGCCACCGACTTTTTATTTTATCCTAAGGAAAGGTTTAAAAAGCACAGCAAAAACCTTTGAGATTTTTTTTCGTGGGTTCGGGGAGTAGATTATAGAAAGGGAAGGTATTATCACCCTTTCTATCCATGGTTATCCATGGGCTCTTAGTTATTTGCTTAGATCAACTTGCCTTAATTTTCAATTGTTTGAAATGGTGCTTTGTGTGTGTGTGTGTGTGGGTTTTGAAAATGTTTTGAAAAGAGGCCAATGTGGTGGCAACATTTGTAATGATCCATGTTGGGATGTATACAAAGGTGTATGTCTTTTGAAAAGGTTTTCATTTGTTTTTGAAAGTTGTTTTTGAAAGTGTTGTGAGGTGTGGTTTAAAAACAGGCAAGTGTTTTTGTTTTGCAAGTTGACAAGTACTTAAGAGCGATCTACCCTAAAGTTCTCGAAGATTTTTTTTGTTATGTTTTTAACCCTTTTAACAATTTTGTTCCACCATTGTATTTGGTGGACAATCTTGTGTTAGGATGTAAAAGGGACAGGCGCGGGTCGTCGTTTGGACCATAATTGCAATGGTGCCAAGTATCTTTGGGATATTTTTCTTTAAGGGACTTGATCATTTTAGGAAAAAAAAAAGCGTCATCGAAGGACTATGATCATTTGAGTTATTTGTTTTGCCCAAAGAGACCTAACATACAATACGGCCCAATTTTTGAAAGGCAACAAGTGGATGTAACCCTAGGGGTGTTACTGTGCAAGTGTGTTTTATTGCATACAAGAGTTTTTTTCTTTGAATTAGGTTTTTCTATTTCATTGATTTTATCTTGCCATACACGTCCTAATTACTAGCAATAAGAAGCGGAAATGTAAAATCCTACGCTATTACAACAATTAGGGGAGGGGGATACATATTTGTACATGGGGGGTTCAACGAGAAAAATAGACAAAAAAGAAAATAGCAAAAAACAAGATAAATATAGAGAGAGAGAGAGGGAGCCCGCGCGCTGCTGGGAGGTCATCAGAAGTTCTGACTCAGATCCGCTGCCAGATGATCAACCTGTTAGTGAAACTGGATGAGTCAGAACTTCTGACTCTAGAACCTGCAAAACAGAACCTTGTTAGTGGGGAAATCAGAAGTTCTGATTTCCCTGCGCTGCAAGACAGAAGTTTGTTAGTGGAGAAACCAGAAGTTCTGATTCTGCTGAAAAGGCAATAATTCTCAGAGGTTCTGATATCATTGACAGCAAAACAGGCTTCAGATGTGCTAACGTCAAAGTCAGCACTTGGCTTTTCCCTGTACTAATCAGAACATCTGCAATCCTGTTGTTACTCCACAAAACAGAAAACATATTTGGAACAGATCCAGCAAATACAAAAATGTTTCAGAGGTCAGAGTCAACAAGGTCACAGGCAAGTTTTTTACTGGCTCAGAACGTTCTGAGGTATGAAAATCCCCAGAACATAAACAGCAATAACATGAATATTTACATTATGTCACTTGAATATGCACAGCTGATGATGCTTAACAGTGTGATGAGGGTCAGCAGGTGCTTACCTGACTGTTGGGAAAGTTTGTGGGTGAAAGTTAGCTTTTGGTTCTGGTGGTGTTCTGGACAGATTTTCTTTGAAAAGGGGAAGTAAAGGTGTATACGTATGCAGGGTCAGAAGTTTGGAAAGGGTGTCTTTGGTTTACAGGAAAAAACTGGATATTTGATGAAGTTGAAGGTGAGAAACTCAAAGTTATGAAACAAAGCTGGAGATTTTGGCAGAGTTTCAGAACGTTATGTTGCTAAGGGTTTTGTTTCTCTCTTAGCAATTTTTCTATTTCTTTTCTTGAACGCCTTTTGCAGTGGTGAAAGGTCTCTATTTATAGGAAAAGTTCTTGTGGATGCCTTGAACATTTAAAGCGCCAACAGAGTTTGAATTTGTTCTTTGACAGAAATTCCTGGGAAGTTGTGATACAGATAGCTTTCAGCCTAGGTTGCAGCAGCAGGCGTAGATTGGGGAGAAGTGACCTCTGAAGTGGGTGGTGGCGTGAAGACCCATGCCAGAATCTGCGCAAAAGCGTTTTCCAAGCCACACGTGAATGCTCAGGAGTGGTTGGAAGCATTAATGGGCATTAAATGGTGACAAGACCTGTCAATACCAACATTCTGGTAATGGAAACCAGCGTTGAATCAGCAGCGTAAACCATGCTATGGCCTTGGCTACCGGTTGTCTTAGCAAGCTCTGGAAATTCTCCTGGTTTTCTGGTACGTTCCTTGGACAATCTGGACTTAGAGATTCCATATCAGTGTAACACCCATTCTTCTGACCTTTCATCTTCTGATTTCAACCTGTTCTGAAGGAGCCTTTAGACTTTCCTGCTTCTCTTGCATTCCTTTAGCAAATTCTGACTGAGCTTGTGTAACTGCTGAGGGGGAATGTTCTGTTTGAGGCTTACATTCTGAACCACGTTTACAACTTCTGATTGAACTGACGTAGCTGCTGAAGAGCCAACTTCTGACCATGCTGAGCCAAGCTTGCAACTTCTGACCTTCTTCATCTGGAATGGGTCCAGAAGTTCTGAAGCGCAGATTTTTTCTAAAAAACACTTATTTTAAAGAAACATTCTAAGTACTTAGAATTTGATTTTTCTCAAGATAAAAGCGTTGCTTCTGGAGTTCGTGAGATCATCTTGCTCTTGTAAGTGACTTGCTTGGGCAAAAGGATAACTCAGGACTTGGATTTGTTTCAGGGGGACTTTGAAAAAATCCAAGATGGTTTCTTGAAGAAAGGGAGGGCAAATTTTGGGGTACAACAGTTGCCCCTGTTCAATCTTCTTGAACCTGAAGAGTTAGATTGGCGAGTATGCCTTTCGCGACTCGAAGGTAAAAGGAGATTGGACACCAGAGTGCCCGAAAATTTGCACTCGTCTAGTAGAGTACCAGCAATGTGATGGCGGGAATGGGCTTATAGATGCCCTTTTGAGAGGTGGTGGATAGGGAGATGGGCTTACAGATGCCATCTGGAGATGTGACAGATCTTCGTCGGGAATGGGCTTACAGATGCCATTTGGAAGTGTTTGATCGCACAAGAGATCCCTTAGCGAGAACTTTATGTATCTGAGAAAGGCAGATGTTTTCCTGGCTTGTTACAGGTGTTTGATCTTTAATCTCCTTATGCAGATATGCCCTGGCTGGATACAGGTATCGAATCTATAAATGTGGTCGATAGATATGCCCTGGCTGGATACAGGAATCGAATCTTCGAATTCTTCAGACGTGCCCTGGCTAGATACAGGAATCGAGTCTGGAAATTTTGTAGTTGATAGATGTGCCCTGGCTGGATACAGGTATCGAATCTATAAATGTGGTCGATAGATATGCCCTGGCTGGATACAGGAATCGAATCTTCGAATTCTTCAGACGTGCCCTGGCTAGATACAGGAATCGAGTCTGGAAATATGGTCAACAGATATGCCCTGGCTGGATACAGGAATCGAATCTGGAAATGTTGTGACAGTTGAAGGTAGTTGTCTTTGGGATTGTTTTTTTTTCTTCTGAAAAGGCAAAAACATAAGTTACACGCAATGTCATGATGTATGATATGCATGATGCCATGATGTTCAACATGAGATAGTGTTGTATGCACTTTATCAGGTATGTAAGCGAGATGTATGAAAGTGTGAAATGTTTATGAATGTAACTTCGTCTTAGGAAAATAAATCTTTGACGATCGGCCGGGGAGTTGCCCTGTGGCCGAGATATTTTTCCGAAGTTTTGATGAGAGGCCTGCTGAGGACTTCAATGATGGATTCCACTGGGGATAATGATGATAAACTCCGCTGGGGAACAACAAAGATAAACTCCGCTGGGGGATACCCAAGATAGACTCCTGCCGGGGATTGAAGGAACTTTGCCGAGGGCGATCTTCCGTGGCAATTAGCTGAGGATAACCCAGTTATAACCCCTTGTGAGAAATAACTCTGAATAAAGCTCGGGAGAGACGTCCGTACTCTGCAGGGAACAAGTTTCCAGAATCTACTAGGGATGAGCTTTAAGACCTGTCGGGGAATGTTATGCCTTTTCCGGATTGACGGGGAATCAACTCCGTTTGGGGAAAGTATTGTTGAATCTTATCTTACTCTGCGGGGCATTGAGATGATTTGGTTACATTCTTTAGTCGAATCTACCTTGGTACCTTGGCGGACAAAGCAAACAGACTGCATCAGACAACCTTACATTGCCCCTGTTCCCGATGTCACATGTAATTAATCTTTTGCAAGCAATTTAATGTCAAATGCATATATCAAAAATGAATCATTGGACGTTTTTCGCAAGACAAAACAGAAAAAGGAAAAAACAATGGCAACTTGTATGGACAGGTGAATTTGTATTGATTTGAACTTTGCCTGTGAATAGGCGTTTTTGTACAAGAAGCTGACATCCTAGTAAGAGGATGCCGCCGAATAATCACAGAATTTACGACTTTTTTGAAAAGAAAACAAAACAGCTATGTGAACAATCCCACTGGGTTCCAACTCTGCTATCGCCTTTATATCCCCAAGCGTCTCATCACTTTGCTGCCTAGTTGAAAATGAAGCTGATCGGTCGATGCCGAAATCTGAGCCAGATAGTTGATGCCGAATTCCGGATGCAAAGTGATCCAATGAAACATAGTGTTACGCTTTATCCCTAACTTTTGCCTGGACCGCCCTTTCGGGTTTTCAGTCCACCGGGATACCCATTTTTGCCCAAGCCGCCCTTTCAGGTTTTTGACTTGTCGGGTGTACAGATTTTTTCATTTCATCCCTTATTTTTGCCCGAACCCTTTTGGTTCGTCGGGAAGCCCTTATTTTTGCCTAGGTATGTCAACCTAGCAGGTCTTTTATTCATGCGTAGTATTTTTTCACTATGTCTGCATTGGCGGGGTGATGAAGGTCGTCACCATCCATGGTGGTTAGGATCATGGCTCCTCCTGAGAACATATGTTTAACCATAAATGGCCCTTCGTAAGTAGGGGTCCATTTGCCCCGGGGATCACTTTGAGGAAGGATGATGCGTTTGATTACCAGGTCCCCAACTTGATACTCTTGTGGTTTGACTTTCTTGTTAAATGCCCTGATCATCCGTTTTTGATACGTCTGACCATGACAGATAGCGGTGAGTCTCTTTTCGTCAATCAGATTTAATTGGTCAAGTCGAGTCTGGATCCAGTCATCTTCACTTAAGTCTGCATCCTTCATTATCCGGAGAGAGGGTATCTGGACTTCAATTGGCAAGACTGCCTCCATGCCATAGACCAAGGAGAAAGGAGTTGCCCCGGTTGACGTCCTTGCTGAGGAACGGTACCCATGAAGAGCGAACGTTAGCATCTCGTGCCAATCTTTATAGGTCACTGTCATTTTCTGCACAATTTTCTTGATATTCTTATTAGCTGCCTCTACAGCCCCATTCATCTTCGGCCGGTAGGGAGAAGAATTGTGATGCTGTATCTTGAATTGTTTACAGAGTTCAGTGATCATCGTGTTATTGAGATTGGTACCATTGTCCGTAATGATTCTGTCCGGGACGCCGTACCGACAGATCAGATTATGCCGGATGAAACGTGCCACGACGCTCTTGGTTACTGTGGCATAGGAAGCTGCCTCAACCCACTTCGTGAAGTAATCGATCGCTACCAAGATGAAGCGGTGCCCATTGGATGCCGTCGGTCGGATCTCATCGATCATATCAATCCCCCACATTGCAAAAGGCCAAGGTGCCGTCAGGACGTTCAGAGGAACTGGAGGAATATGCACCTTGTTAGCATAGATCTGGCATTTGTGACAAGTTCGGGAGTGTTGGTAACAATCAGCTTCCATTGTGGACCAGAAATATCCTGCCCGAAGGATTTTCTTTGCCATGGTGTGTCCACTGGAGTGTGTTCTGAATGTACCTTCATGCAGTTCTATCATGATTTTCTCTGCTTCAGCCTTATCCACACAACGTAGTAGAGTTGAATCATGATTCCGTTTATAGAGAATGCCGTTGCTGAAGAAGAATTTTGCAGAAAACCTCCTCATGAACTTCTTGTCATTGACAGATGCGCCTTCAGGATATTCCTGAGCTTCCAAGTACCTCTTCACCTCATGATACCAGGGTTTTTCAGTCACCTTTTCAGTCTCAAGATTACAACAGTATGCCGGTTCGTCCAGTTTCCAGATGATGATCCGGGGAGCCTCATTGTCCCATTTAACCTTGAACATTGAAGACATCGTAGCCAGTGCGTCCGCTAGCTGATTCTCCTCTCTTGGGAAGTGTTCAAAAGTTATTTCTTCAAAGTGGGGAAGCAAGGTCGACACATACTCCTTGTAAGGAATAAGATTTGGGTGTTTCGTATCCCACTCGCCTTTGATCTGATTGATCACGAGAGCGGAATCTCCGAAAACACTCAGAAACTTGATCCTTAAGTCGATTGCAGCTTGCAGACCCATGATACATGCTTCATATTCTGCCATGTTGTTGGTGCAGTTGAAGCATAATCGGGCGGTGAGTGGAGTATGAGTTCCTTTGGGAGATATGATTACAGCGCCGACGCCGTTTCCCAAAGCATTGGAGGCTCCGTCGAAATGCATAGACCATCGGGATCCTTCCTCAGGTCCTTCATCCGGTCCAGGTACTTCACAGTCAGTTACCACCATGATGTCTTCGTCCGGAAAATCAAAGTTCAATGATTGGTAATCGTCCACAGGTTGGTGTGCCAAATGATCCGCCAATACACTTCCCTTAATAGCTTTTTGAGTTGTATACTGGATGTCATATTCTGTCAAGATCATTTGCCATCTCGCTATCCTTCCAGACAGAGCAGGCTTTTCAAATATGTACTTGATGGGATCCATCTTTGAAATCAACAAGGTAGTGTGAGTCAGCATATACTGTCTCAGCCGGCGAGCAGCCCATACAAGAGCGCAGCAAGTTTTCTCAAGCAGTGAGTAACGAGACTCACAGTCGGTAAACTTTTTTCTCAAGTAATAAATAGTGTGCTCTTTTCAGCCAGACTCGTCATGCTGCCCCAGCACACACCCCATTGAATTATCAAGTACTGTCAAGTATAATATTAGAGGTCTTCCTTCCACTGGCGGCATAAGAATGGGTGGCTCTTGGAGATATTCCTTTATCTTTTCCAAGGAAGCCTGGCATTCTTCGTTCCAGCGTACTACTTGATCTTTCTTCAGTAATTTGAAGATTGGCTCACAAGTAGCAGTCAGATGTGAGATGAATCGGACAATGTAATTCAGTCGTCCCAGGAAGCCTCTGACTTCTTTCTCTGTCTTCGGAGTCGGCATCTCTTGAATGGCTTTAACCTTGGCAGGGTCCACTTGAATACCCTTATCACTTATAATGAAGCCTAGCAATTTTCCGGACCTCACCCCAAAGGTGCATTTGTTGGGATTCAACCTCAGCTTATATAACTTCAGTCGGTCAAATAGCTTCCTCAGATGATCAAGGTGCTCCTCCTCAGTTTGAGACCTTGCAATCATGTCATCAACGTATACCTCAATCTCATGATGGATCATATCATGAAATAAAGCAACCATGGCACGTTGATAGGTTGCCCCAGCATTTTTCAATCCGAACGGCATGACCTTATAACAGAAGGTGCCCCACTGAGTCACAAAGGTAGTCTTTTCCATATCTTCCGGAGCCATCTTGATCTGATTATACCCTGAAAAACCATCCATGAAGGAGAATACCTTGTGTTGAGCAGTGTTGTCAACGAGGACGTCAATATGAGGTAGAGGAAAATCATCCTTGGGACTGGCCCTGTTCAAATCCCTGTAGTCGACACACATCCTGACTTTACCGTCCTTCTTCGGTACTGGCACCACATTAGCAACCCATTGAGGGTAAGAAGTTACCGCAAGAAACCCGGCATCGAATTGCTTCATAACCTCAGCCTTGATCTTTTCAGACATTTCTGGGCGCATACGGCGGACCTTTTGCTTTACCGGAGGGCAGTCTTCCTTGGTTGGCAGGTGATGGACTACAATGTCGGCATCCAAACCAGGCATATCTTCATAGGACCAAGCAAATATCTCCATGTAATCCTGTAGCATCTGGATCAATCGTTGCTTCATGCTGAGCTCTAGATTGGCACCAATCTTGACCTCTTTTCTATCTGTCTCAGTACCCAGGTTAATTGTTTCCACCGGCTCTTCATGTGGCTGAATAGCCCTCTCTTCCTGGAGTAGCAGTCTTGCGAGTTCGCCAGGCACTTCGCAATCATCTTCACCTTCGTCCTCGGCCAAGTTGATCGGATTCTCGAAGTCATAACTGGCGGTAGCAGAGCTGTTACCAGTGAGATCCAGAGTGGATTGAAACCTGTATAAGTGAGTGTGTGTAAATATAGCTGTTTTGCAATATATAACACAGAAAGAAAAAGGAGCATAAGATTTGAAATGCAACAAACGTCCAATGTTTTGATTGATGATATATGGAAATGTCATACAAAAAGCCCTCACAAATGGAGCTACGATGCCCCGGGTAGGACATCGAGCCAATAAAAGTTTTAACACATTGTTTGTTACAAATTGGAAACCAAAAGAAATTAATTACTGCGTGACAAATGTGATAGGTGTAAAATCCTTTGCCGTCCAGTTGCTTGGTCCGTTGCTGGTAGTCGGGTAGATCCAACTGTCAAAATCTGCTTCCTCCACATCCTCCTCAACAACATTCACCCTTGGGTTGGAGATAAACACCGGAGCCTTTCTGATCTTTTCCTTGCGCACAACCCTCTGAGCCTCTGCAGTAAAGCCCAGCCCAAACTTGTCATTCTTTTGAGTGAAGTCAGGAAGCTGACCCCAGTTTGCATAATTGCCTTTCTCGATTACATCCCGGGCATCCTTCAAGGATGCCATCTTCAACGGAAAGTCCTCTCCAACCACTGCTTCAGCTGATGCCAACACTGGAGGTACTTCCTCAAAATGCTGAAAGGGGGTTTCAATAAACTCCCCGTCCATCTCGATATATCAGAATGAAATCAAGTGACTCACCATGTATTCCTCCTCACCCTGCACAGTAACAATCTTCCCTTTGACAGGGTATTTGAGCTTTTGGTGCAAAGTGGAAGTTACTGCCCCAGCTTTGTGAATCCAGGGTCGACCCAATAAGCAGGAGTAAGATGGACGAATATCCATTACATAGAACATTGAGTCGAAGACTTGGGAGCCCACCCGAATAGGGATGTCTACTTCACCGTGCACCATCCTCTTAGAACCGTCGAAGGCTCTAACAATGATGTTACTAGGTTTCAACTCCAAACCCTCACAATCCAAGCGATCTAATGCCTTCTTAGGCAAAACATTCAGGGAAGAGCCGGTATCCACTAACACGTGTGCGAGAGTAGTGCCCCTGCATTCTATGGAAACATGCAGGGCATCATTGTGATTTTTCCCTTTGGGGGTGAGGTCAGCATCTGAGAACCCCAAGCCATTGCCAGCTGTCAAGTTAGCCACACAGTCGGTGAATTGGTCTGCGGAGGTCTCTTGCGGCACATGGGCCGTTTTCAGAAATGAAATCAGGGCTTTTGCATGGGCCTCTGAACATAGCAGCAATGATAGCATAGAGATTTTGGAGGGAGTATGCCCCAACTGTTCAACAACGTTAAAGTCACTCTTTTTGATGATTTTAAGAATTTCCTCCATTTCTTGTTGGGAGGCTTCTACAGCAGTCTTTTTTGGTGCCTCCGTCTTGGCAGGCAAATCGGTAGCAAATTCTTTGCCCCGAGTATCAGAGGACCTGGCGGCAGTAGTAGACACAGGAACTTGAATTGGAACATGCACACTTGCGGGTGTGATGGTGAGAGGTTTTCGGATAACTGGCGGTGCAATGTCAGGCGAGAAGAGCCTGCCACTGCGGGTAATCTTGGCGGGACCTGTGATGTTACTGATACTGGTATTGGTGTTGAACTCCTGCTTCACCCCGAGCACATACACATCGGCTCCATAGTGCCATGGGACCGCTTTATCAGACTCATACGGGAGAGGCCCCGGGACAGTAATAGTGATGGGTGCAACAGACATAACTTGGACTGGTTTCTTTACGGGAGCTTTGGCAGGATTGTAGATTGTGACAACAGATATTTCTTCAACGGTAACAGACGGAACAACAGTTTTCTTGAATAGAATTTCTTTGCTATCCATCAGGCTTTGGATGCCTGATTTCAGCAGTGGACAACCGGTGGGGATAACAGCACACAGGAGGCAACCCTTACTACAACCCGGAAATAAACTGGCTAGTAGCAAGTCCCTCTTAACAGTCAACAGAGGGGTAGCAATATCATTTACTGAAACAGCGTACAACTCTTCTTCAATGGAATTTACTCTATGCTGGGGCATAGGAGCAGTTACAACATTCGGTCTTTCAGGCGCTTCAAACTGAATTTCCTTTGCGTCGATAAGATCTTGCACTTTGTTTCTCAAGGCCCACTAATCATCAGTAGTATGCCCGGGACTATCAGAATGATAAGCACAACGGGCATTTGGGTTATACTTAGGGGATGCAGTATTCACGACTTTAGGAGCTTCTTTGGTGGTCACCAAGTTGGTTGATAACAGTTGGGGTAAAATTTGTGATAAGGTCATACTCAGCCGAGTATACTGCCTCTTGGGCCTTTCTCCTCTTTGTTGATTGTACTGCTGAGGAGCAGCAACAGGTTTTGAAATGACCAGAGCATTGACGGCTTGGTGACTTTCTGGCTTGACTTGTCTTCTAGGACCATAGACGGCACTTGCTTCCTTCTTAAAAGGCCTCTTCTCAGTACTTGCAGCAACACCCTTCTGAATCTTTCCTGACTTGATGCCAGCCTCTATTCTTTCGCCTGTTAAGATCAAATCGGTAAACCCCGCGGAGGAGTTACCAATTAGATGATTGAAAAATGGCCCAGATAGGGTCCCTAGAAACATATCAACCAACTCACGATCGGTTAAAGGAGGCTGCACCCTGCCAGCCAAATCCCTCCATTTTTGTGCGTACTCTTTGAATCCTTCGCCTGTTTCTAACGACATACCCTGAAGTTGGGTACGAGTAGGGGCAAGGTCAGAATTGTATTGGTATTGTCTGTAGAAAGCGGTGGCCAAATCTTCCCAATTTCGAACGCTGGTTCCTTCTAGCTGATAAAACCACTCCAACTGAGCTCCAGAAAGACTGTCTTGGAAGAAATGAATCCAAAGGTTTTTATCTGCCGTATAGGGTTGAATTTTTCTCACGTAGGACCTGAGATGCGTTTTGGGACAGGACAGCCCATCATACCTCACAAATACTGGCACTTTGAATTTTGGGGGAATCACAATCCCGACAACCAAACCCAAGTCTTCAAAATCCAAACCCGGTACTCTTTGTAGCTCCATGGCGGCCAACCTGTCTTCTAAACCCTTGTATTTATCCTCAGCTGGAGGGTATTGCTGATCAATATAATCTTCATCCTCTTCGACCTCTTCTTCTTCCGCATCAGACTCGGAAGGTACCGCCGGTCCACCTCCTTTACTGGTTCCCTCATCAGAAGTAGGAGGAAATTCAAGCACTCTTCGAGCTTCTCCGTCAAATCTTCTCCCCAAGGTAGCCACCCCGAGTCTCTTTTTCTTCTTCTTCACTGGGTCTTTGTTCCCCAATTGAGCCTTGATATCCTCCTGACCCTTAGCCAAGGTCATCAGGAGTTGCTGGAACTGTGCATTCTGGGCTTGTAGGTCTTTGACTGTTTGCTCGAGATCCATCCTGACTGACATAAACAGCAGATAGATAAGGAAACTCGGAGTGAGATCTGCTTATGCACATGATGAATGATATGCTTATGTATGCAATGCATTCAAGGATTTAGGACATTCAAAATTGTTTCAGACAAAGAAGAACGCACGTCATATTAATAAGAAGAAATTGGTTAGTACATAAATGCCCCATGGGCCAAATATTACAAAATAACCTCTCAAGGTAAAAAGACATTGCGCATCCTCTTTGGTGCGATGTAGGTGTTGAGGGCCTCTTGCTCATGGAGTCGGCGGGTAAGCTCTAGAACCTTCTTTTCACTGGCGTAGAAGCTAGCTTCAAAAGTATTCCGTTCCTCCTTGAGCTGAATCCAACTTTTCTGCATTTCCTCCCATGATGTAGGCATGTTTGGATGCAGGATGGTGTAGGGAACCTTTCCTTCGTTAACGGGCTCTTTAATCACAGGGAGAACATGAGGATAAGGCATCATCAGACTTTGGGCTCGGGCTCGTACCCACCTGAGATAAGGCTCAAGAGGGATGGAGTTCTTGTGTCCCAGAGTCTTGCTATCAACCTTGTTGGGTCTCCCCCAAGCTCTGATGAATCTTTGGCGAAGTCCTTGCGCATCGTTGTCGAAGTCAAAAACTAGGTCCGGAATCAACATGTCATGAGGACCATCCCTCCGTGCATATCCAAATTGTCTCAAAGCTAAGCAAGGGTTGTAGGTGATACCTCCTCTGATTCCAAGTAAAGGAACATTAGGGAATTCTCCGCAACGATCGACGATGATGACATTTTCTCTGGACCGAGAACACCAATGTACATCAGAGTGAGTAAGAGTCATCAACCGTTGGGACCACCTTGAGCCTTGGTCGTTCTTCAAGACAGATTGTGGAAGGTGCGAAAGAAACCACCTTGCAAGGATAGGAGTACAGCACATAAGAACACCCCTCTTTCTCATTGTTCGTGTGTAAAATGAGTGAAGGATGTCCCCAAGCAATGTTGGTATTGGATTTCTGGACAAGAAGATTTTGACGGCGTTGACATCTATCAATTGGTCAAGATTTGGGAACAAGACCAACCCATAGATAAGGAGTGCCACAATTTCTTCAAAGGCTTGTAGGTCCAATGAGTTCCAACATTCTTGTGCCTTCTCAAACAAGAATTTTGCTAAGAATCCCTTGACGCCGCTTCTGGTTTCCCAATTCCCCTTGATGTCGGATGGTTGTAGATGTAATGCTCGAGCAACATCTTCCGGCTTTGGTTCCTTTTCCGTACCGTTGAAAGGTAGTTGATTAAGGATGGGAATTCTCAGGAGTTGAGAAAACTCCTCCAAAGTGGGTACCAACTGATAATCAGGGAAAGTGAAACAGTGGTGAAGAGGGTCAAAGAACTGGAATAGCACTTTCATCATGTCTTCTTCAATGTTGGTGTTGACTAGGCTGAGCAGTCTACCATGTCTTTCACTGAAGGATGAATTTTCCGGAATTCTTGAGGTGAGCTCCTTGAGTTGAGGAGAGATTCTCACAAGGTTGACTTGAATGGTATTTCTGCGAGGAATTTCCATGACCTGCAAAATAGGAACAAAGATGAAGATCCAAAATCCTTGAAATGGTTAGTGAATGCATATGATGCTTCATGATGTTTATGATGTATGCGCAACACACATGTACAAGCAATTCACACCAAACCCTAGTTTCAGGCTTGCATGAGGTCTCATAGGTAAGTACCCTCTTGAGTGTAGTTGGCTTAAAAACCTGTCCTATAAATAGTAACCGGGTTCTAAGGAGCTCAATATCACGGGATTGTTTTCATCGTTCATTGTTTTGGTTTAGCCACTTAACTAGCGACCAAAATATTCCAAGAAAACAACCCTCAATGAGTGTAGTATCGAGTATCTACCAACTTCAGACTGCACCAAAGCCGGTCATCTCACTACCCCTAATAAAAGGCCAAGATGGTCAAGTAAGGTTCTAGGTCATTAGTGCTTAGTGACATCGCTCAGCGGCCCCGTACTCTCCTTGATTGAACTCAAGGGTTACCGGTACTCACAAATATGTCACACTAATATAGCTATTGCTTTGACCGTGTCGGTATACCCCGCACAGTCTCCACAACGTATTGCTATCTATGAATGTTTCCCAAAAATCCGGGTGTAGGATTTGCAAACCCAAACAATAGAGCCAAAGTATAAAGCAAACAATCCAAACAATTAGTCATGCAAGAGGGTGATCTAAGCCCTAAGGTTTCTCCACTTTTAAAATAATTCCCCAGCAGAGTCGCCAGTTCTGTGATACGGTGGGAGAACTGACTTGAGGTTTTGCGTTTTATTCGCAAATGTTTCGGTTGAGCAAGAGTCGCCACCAACTTTTTATTTTATCCTAAGGAAAGGTTTAAAAAGCACAGCAAAAACCTTTGAGATTTTTTTTCGTGGGTTCGGGGAGTAGATTATAGAAAGGGAAGGTATTAGCACCCTTTCTATCCATGGTTATCCATGGGCTCTTAGTTATTTGCTTAGATCAACTTGCCTTAATTTTCAATTGTTTGAAATGGTGCTTTGTGTGTGTGTGTGTGTGGGTTTTGAAAATGTTTTGAAAAGAGGCCAATGTGGTGGCAACCTTTGTAATGATCCATGTTGGGATGTATACAAAGGTGTATGTCTTTTGAAAAGGTTTTCATTTGTTTTTGAAAGTTGTTTTTGAAAGTGTTGTGAGGTGTGGTTTAAAAACAGGCAAGTGTTTTTGTTTTGCAAGTTGACAAGTACTTAAGAGCGATCTACCCTAAAGTTCTCAAAGATTTTTTTTGTTATGTTTTTAACCCTTTTAACAATTTTGTTCCACCATTGTATTTGGTGGACAATCTTGTGTTAGGATGTAAAAGGGACAGGCGCGGGTCGTCGTTTGGACCATAATTGCAATGGTGCCAAGTATCTTTGGGCAATTTTTCTTTAAGGGACTTGATCATTTTAGGCAAAAAAAAGCGTCATCGAAGGACTATGATCATTTGAGTTATTTGTTTTGCCCAAAGAAACCTAACATACAATACGGCCCAATTTTTGAAAGGCAACAAGTGGATGTAACCCTAGGGGTGTTAGTGTGCAAGTGTGTTTTATTGCATACAAGAGTTTTTTTCTTTGAATTAGGTTTTTCTATTTCATTGATTTTATCTTGCCATACACGTCCTAATTACTAGCAATAAGAAGCGGAAATGTAAAATCCTACGCTATTACAACAATTAGGGGAGGGGGATACATATTTGTACATGGGGGGTTCAACGAGAAAAATAGACAAAAAAGAAAATAGCAAAAAACAAGATATATATAGAGAGAGAGAGAGAGGGAGCCCGCGCGCTGCTGGGAGGTCATCAGAAGTTCTGACTCAGATCCGCTGCCAGATGATCAACCTGTTAGTGAAACTGGATGAGTCAGAACTTCTGACTCTAGAACCTGCAAAACAGAACCTTGTTAGTGGGGAAATCAGAAGTTCTGATTTCCCTGCGCTGCAAGACAGAAGTTTGTTAGTGGAGAAACCAGAAGTTATGATTCTGCTGAAAAGGCAATAATTCTCAGAGGTTCTGATATCATTGACAGCAAAACAGGCTTCAGATGTGCTAACGTCAAAGTCAGCACTTGGCTTTTCCATGTACTAATCAGAACATCTGCAATCCTGTTGTTACTCCACAAAACAGAAAACATATTTGGAACAGATCCAGCAAATACAAAAATGTTTCAGAGGTCAGAGTCAACAAGGTCACAGGCAAGTTTTTTACTGGCTCAGAACGTTCTGAGGTATGAAAATCCCCAGAACATAAACAGCAATAACATGAATATTTACATTATGTCACTTGAATATGCACAGTTGATGATGCTTAACAGTGTGATGAGGGTCAGCAGGTGCTTACCTGACTGTTGGGAAAGTTTGTGGGTGAAAGTTAGCTTTTGGTTCTGGTGGTGTTCTGGACAGATTTTCTTTGAAAAGGGGAAGTAAAGGTGTATACGTATGCAGGGTCAGAAGTTTGGAAAGGGTGTCTTTGGTTTACAGGAAAAAACTGGATATTTGATGAAGTTGAAGGTGAGAAACTCAAAGTTATGAAACAAAGCTGGAGATTTTGGCAGAGTTTCAGAACGTTATGTTGCTAAGGGTTTTGTTTCTCTCTTAGCAATTTTTCTGTTTCTTTTCTTGAACGCCTTTTGCAGTGGTGAAAGGTCTCTATTTATAGGCAAAGTTCTTGTGGATGCCTTGAACATTTAAAGCGCCAACAGAGTTTGAATTTGTTCTTTGACAGAAATTCCTGGGAAGTTGTGATACAGATAGCTTTCAGCCTAGGTTGCAGCAGCAGGCGTAGATTGGGGAGAAGTGACCTCTGAAGTGGGCGGTGGCGTGAAGACCCATGCCAGAATCTGCGCAAAAGCGTTTTCCAAGCCACATGTGAATGCTCAGGAGTGGTTGGAAGCATTAATGGGCATTAAATGGTGACAAGACCTGTCAATACCAACATTCTGGTAATGGAAACCAGCGTTGAATCAACAGCGTAAACCATGCTCTGGCCTTGGCTACCGGTTGTCTTAGCAAGCTCTGGAAATTCTCCTGATTTTCTGGTACGTTCCTTGGACAATCTGGACTTAGAGATTCTGTATCAGTGTAACACCCATTCTTCTGACCTTTCATCTTCTGATTTCAACCTGTTCTGAAGGAGCCTTCAGACTTTCCTGCTTCTCTTGCATTCCTTTAGCAAATTCTGACTGAGCTTGTGTAACTGCTGAGGGGGCATGTTCTGTTTGAGGCTTACATTCTGAACCACGTTTACAACTTCTGATTGAACTGACGTAGCTGCTGAAGAGCCAACTTCTGACCATGCTGAGCCAAGCTTGCAACTTTTGACCGTCTTCATCTGGAATGGGTCCAGAAGTTCTGAAGCGCTGATTTTTTCTAAAAAACACTTATTTTAAAGAAACATTCTAAGTACTTAGAATTTGATTTTTCTCAAGATAAAAGCGTTGCTTCTGGAGTTCGTGAGATCATCTTGCTCTTGTAAGTGACTTGCTTGGGCAAAAGGATAACTCAGGACTTGGATTTGTTTCAGGGGGACTTTGAAAAAATCCAAGATGGTTTCTTGAAGAAAGGGAGGGCAAATTTTGGGGTACAACAGTGAGGTAGACATTCCTATTCGTGTGGGTTCCCAAGTCTTTGATTCAACGTTCTATGTGATGGATATTCGTCCATCTTATTCCTGTTTGCTGGGACGACCTTGGATTCACAAAGCGGGGGTTGTGACCTCCACTCTACACCAGAAGCTCAAATACCCTGTCAGAGGGAAGATTGTTACTGTGCAGGGGGAGGAAGAATACATGGTTAGTCATCTGAATTCCTCCCGGTATATTGAGATGGACGGGGAGTTTATTGAAACCCCCTTTCAACATTTTGAGGAGGTACCCCCAACATTGGCGTCAGCTGAGGCAATGATTGAAGAAGACTTTCCTCTGAAGATGGCTTCCCTGAAGGATGCCCGGGCTGTAATTGAGAAAGGCGAGTGCGCAAACTGGGGTCGGCTTCCTGACTTCACTCCCAAAGACCGACAAGTTTGGGCTAGGCTTCACTGCAGAGGCTCAGAGGACTGTTTGCAAAGAAAGGATCGGAAAACCTCAGGTATTCATCACCAACCCAGGAGTGAATGCTATTGAGGACGACGTAGAGGAAGCGGAATTTGATAGCTGGATCTACCCGACGACCAACAATGGACCAAGCAACTGGACGGCAAAAGATTTTACGCCTATTACTTTTGTCACTCAGTAATGAACTCTTTTGTTTTCAATTTGTAACAAACAATATGTTGAAACTTTTATAGCGCGGTGTCCTACCCGGGGCACCGTGGCTCCATTTGTGAGGGCTTTTTGTATGACATTTCATATATCATTAATCAAAACATTGGACGTTTGTTGCATTTCAAATCTTGTGCTCTTTTTATTTCTTTATCATATATTGCGAAACAGCTATATTTACACACACTCACTTATACAGGTTCTAATCCACTCTGGATCTCACTGGTAACGACTCTGCTACTGCCAGTTATGACTTCGAAAATCCGATCAACTTAGCCGAAGACGAAGGTGAAGATGATTGCGAAGTGCCTGGTGAACTTGCAAGACTGCTACTCCAGGAAGAGAGGGCCATTCAGCCGCATGAAGAGCCAGTGGAAACGGTAAATCTGGGTACTGAGACAGATAAAAAGGAAGTCAAGATTGGTGCCAATCTGGAGATCAGCGTGAAACAACGATTGATTCAGATGTTGCATGACTACATGGAAATCTTTTCTTGGTCTTACGAAGACATGCCTGGTTTGGATGCCGACATCGTGGTTCACCACCTGCCTACCAAGGAAGATTGCCCTCCGGTAAAACAGAAGGTTCGCCGCATGCGTCCAGAGATGTCCGAGAAAATCAAAGCCGAGGTTATGAAACAATTTGACGCCGGTTTTCTTGCAGTGACTTCTTACCCTCAGTGGGTTGCCAATGTGGTGCCGATACTAAAGAAGGATGGTAAAGTCCGAATGTGTGTTGATTACAGGGATCTGAACAGGGCCAGCCCCAAAGATGACTTCCCCCTACCTCACATTGACGTTCTTGTTGACAATACTGCTCAGCACAAGGTGTTCTCTTTCATGGATGGTTTTTCAGGTTATAATCAGATCAAGATGGCCCCTGAAGATATGGAAAAGACTACCTTTGTTACTCAGTGGGGCACCTTCTGCTACAAGGTCATGTCATTTGGGTTGAAAAACGCTGGGGCAACCTACCAACGTGCCATGGTCGCTTTATTTCATGACATGATCCATCACGAGATAGAAGTCTACGTCGACAATATGATTACAAGGTCTCAAACTGAGGAGGAACACCTTGACCATCTGCAGAAACTGTTTGACCGTCTGAAGTTGTACAAGCTAAGGTTGAACCCAAACAAATGCACCTTTGGGGTGAGGTCTGGAAAATTGCTAGGTTTCATTGTAAGCGACAAGGGTATTCAAGTGGACCCTGCCAAGGTTAAAGCCATTCAAGAAATGCCGACTCCCAAGATAGAGAAAGAAGTCAGAGGCTTTCTAGGACGTCTGAATTACATCGCCCGATTCATCTCGCACCTAACTGCTACTTGTGAACCAATCTTCAAGCTGCTGAAGAAAGATCAGGTAGTATGTGGAACGATGAATGTCAGACCGCTTTTGAAAAGATAAAAGAGTATCTCCAAGAACCACCCATCCTCATGCCACCAGTGGAAGGGAGACCTTTCATACTATACTTGACAGTGCTTGACAACTCAATGGGGTGTGTGCTGGGGCAGCATGACGAGTCTGGCCGAAAAGAGCACGCTATTTATTACCTGAGCAAAAAGTTTACCGAATGTGAGACTCGGTACTCACTGCTCGAGAAAACTTTCTGCGCTCTGGTACGGGCTGCTCGCCGGCTGAGACAGTATATGTTGACTCACACTACTCTGTTGATTTCAAAAATGGATCCAATCAAGTACATATTCGAAAAGCCTGCTCTGTCCGGAAGAATAGCGAGATGGCAAATGATCTTGACGGAATATGACATCCAGTACACAACTCAAAAAGCGATCAAAGGAAGTGTATTGGCAGACCATTTGGCACACCAACCTGTGGACGATTACCAGTCATTGAACTTTGAATTTCCGGACGAAGATATCATGGTGGTAACTGATTATGAAGTGCCTGGACCAGAGGAAGGACCTGAGGAAGGATCCCGATGGTCTATGCACTTTGATGGAGCCTCAAACGCTTTGGGTAATGGTATTGGCACTGTGATCATATCCCTTAAAGGCACTCATACTCCACTCACTGCCCGATTATGTTTTAACTGCACCAACAACATGGCGGAGTATGAGGCATGTATCATGGGTCTTCAAGCTGCAATCGACTTAAGGATCAAGTTTCTGAGTGTATTCGGAGATTCCGCTCTCGTGATCAATCAGGTCAAAGGCGAGTGGGATACGAAACACCCAAATCTTATTCCTTACAAGGAGTAAGTGCTGACATTGCTTCCCCAATTCGAAGAGATAACTTTTGTACACTTCCCAAGAGAAGAGAATCAGTTGGCCGACGCACTGGCTACAATGTCTTCTATGTTCAAAGTTAAGTGGGACAACGAAGCGCCCCAGATCATTATCTGGAAATTGGACGAACCTGCATATTGCTGTGATCTTGGGCCGAAGAGGTAACAGAGAAACCCTGGTATCACGAAGTAAAAAGGTATTTGGAAGCTCAAGAATACCCCGAGGGTGCATCTGTCAACGATAAAAAGTTTCTGAGAAGGTTCGCAGCAAAGTTCTTCCTCAGCAATGGCATTCTATACAAGCGAAACCATGATTCAACTTTACAGCGTTGTGTGGATAAGACTGAAGTAGAAAAGATTATGGCAGAATTACATGAAGGTACATTTGGAACACATTCCAGTGGACATACCATGGTGAAGAAAATCCTTCGGGCGGGGTATTTCTGGTCCACAATGGAAGCTGACTGTTATCAGCATTCGCGAACTTGTCATAAATGCCAGATCTATGCGGATAAGGTGCACATTCCTCCGGTACCTTTGAACGTCTTGACAGCACCTTGGCCTTTTGCAATGTGGGGCATTGATATGATCGGTGATATCTGGCCGACGGCATCCAACGGGCATCGCTTCATCTTGGTAGCGATTGATTACTTCACAAAGTGGGTTGAAGCAGCTTCCTACGCCACTGTAACCAAGAGCGTCGTGGCACGATTCATTCGACACAATCTGATCTGTCGATACGGTGTACCTGAAAGGATCATTACGGACAATGGTACCAATCTTAACAATAAAATGATCACTGAGCTCTGCGAGCAATTCAAAATACAGCACCACAATTCTTCACCTTACCGACCGAAGATGAATGGGGCTGTAGAAGCAGCAAATAAGAATATTAAGAAGATTGTGCAGAAGATGACAGTGACCTACAAAGATTGGCACGAGATGTTACCGTTTTCTCTTCATGGGTAATGTACCTCAGCAAGAACGTCAACCGGGGTAACTCTCTTCTCCTTGGTCTATGGCATGGAGGCCGTCTTGCCGATTGAAGTCCAGATACATTCTCTCCGGATAATGAAGGATGCAGGCTTGAGCGAAGATGACTGGATCCAGACTCGACTTGATCAATTAAACCTGATAGACGAAAAGAGACTTATTGCCATCTGTCATGGTCAAACGTATCAGAAATAGATGATCAGGGAATTTAACAAGAAAGTCCGACCACAAGAGTATCAAGTTGGGGACCTGGTAATCAAGCGCATCATTCTTCCTCAAAGTGATCCCAGGGGCAAATGGACCCCTACGTACGAAGGGCCATTTGTGGTTAAACATGTGTTCTCAGGAGGAGCCATGATCCTAACTACCATGGATGGTGACGACCTTCCTCACCCCGCTAATGCAGACATAGTAAAAAGATACTACGCGTGAACTAAGGATCCGCTAGGTTGACACACCTAGGCAAAAATAAGGGCTTCCCGGCGAACCAAAAGGGTTTGGGCAAAAATAAGGGATGAAATAAAAAAATCTGTACACCCGGCAAGTCGAAAACCTGAAAAGGCGGCTTGGGCAAAAATGGGTATCCCGGTGGATTGAAAACCCGAAAGGGCGGTCCAGGCAAAAGTTAGGGATGAAGCGTAATACTATGTCTCATTAGATCACCTTGCATCCAGAATTCGGCATCAACTATCAGGGCTCAAACTTCGGCATCGATCAATCAGCTTCACCTTCAACTAAGCGGCAAAATGATGAGACGCTTGAAGACATAAAGGCGATGGCAGAATTGTTACCCAGTGGGATTAGTTTTTCATAGCTGTTTTGTTTCCTTTTCAAAATTGTATAAACTCTATGTTGTTCGGCGGCGTTCTCTTACTAGAACGTCAGCCTCCTGTACATAAACGCCTATTTACAGGCAAATTTCAAAATCAATACAAGTTCGATTTTTCAGACAAATTATCCATTGCTTTTCCTTTTTTGTTTTGCAAAGAACGTCCAATGTTCATTTTTGATATATGCATTTGACGTTAAATTGCTAACTCATAAATATTTGCATACGAGACAAAGGGTTAATGACAGGTGACGTCAGAAACATGGGGCAATTTTTGAAATGACCAAGCGGTCCAGTTGCTTTGTCCGCCAAGGTACCAAAGTAGGTTCAACTGAAGAACATGACCAAGCTACCTCAACAATCTCCAGCGGAGTTCATCAAATTCTCCAACATAATTTATTAGCAGAATCCCCAGCAGAGCTCTCATCAAAGCCTCGTCGAACTATCTCTTCCCACGGAGTACTTCCCCTCAGAGTGATTTCCCCAACAAGTGTATGCCCCAACGGAGTCATCGTCTCCTATCGGTTTATCTTGCGACCATCATCCCCAGCGGAAATGAAGAACTCTACTCTTCAAACATCAGCCCAGGATTTAACAAGCTCCCGGCACACGTCAAGGATTTATTTTCCTAGACAAAAATACATTCATAAACATCACATTATCATACACCATGACGCATGCATATACGCATCATAAACACACAATCTCATTTATTCTTGAGAACATCATGACATCATGCATTTCATACATCATGACATTGCATACAACTGATGTTTTGCCTTTTCAGGAAAAAGATCGATCCAAAAGATGATTACTATCAAATATCACGAATCCAGATTCGATTCCTGTATCTAGCCAGGGCACATCTGTGAGTGATTAATTGTAGATTCGATACCTGTATCTAGCCAGGGCATATCTACATAAAGAGTATGAAGGTCAATCCCTATAACAAGCCAGGAAAGTATCTTTCATTCTCAGGACAGAGGTTTACCCCTGTATCCAGCCAGGAAAGCCATCTCCACCAACCTTCAACAATTCCAGATTCGATTCCTGTATCCAGCCAGGGCACATCTGAAGACAACAATTCCAGATTCGATACCTGTATCCAGCCAGGGCACATCTGAAGACAACAATTCCAGATTCGATACCTGTATCCAGCCAGGGCACATCTGAAGACAACAATTCCAGATTCGATACCTGTATCCAGCCAGGGCACATCTGAAGACAACAATTCCAGATTCGATTCCTGTATCCAGCCAGGGCATATCTGTTGACGACTAATTCCAGATTCGATTCCTGTATCCAGCCAGGGCATATCTGTTGAAGACTATCACAATTCCAGATTTAATACCTGTATCCAGCCAGGGCATATCTGCGAACATTTGATTGTAGATTTGATACCTGTATCCAGCCAGGGCATGTCTGCATGAAGGGACTAAGGATCAACACCTGTAACAAGCCAGGAAACATCTTCCTCTCTCAAAGTACGCAAGTTCTTGCTAAGGAATCTCTTACGCGATCAACACTTCCAAATGGCATCTATAAGCCCATTCCCGACAAGGTTCTGTCATGCTTCCAGATGGCATCTATAAGCCCATCCTCCTATCCATCCTATCTCCAAATGGCATCTATAAGCCCATTCCCGCCATCACATTACTGATACTCCTGCATGCGAGTGCAAATTTCCGGGCACTCTGGTGTCCAATCTCCTTTTACCCTCGAGTCGCGAAAGGCAAACTTGCCATTCTAACTCTTCAGGTCCAAGAAGATTGAACAGGGGCAACTGTTGTACCCCAAAATTTGCCCTCGCATTTTTCCTCAAGAAATCACAGCTTCAGGCGTTTCCTGATTTTTCAAACTGGATCGAGAATCGGTCAAACAGACTTCTCTCGTCAGTCAGACAAAAATTAGGGTGTTCATTGATTTTCATGGCTTTAGAACAGTTCTTACAGTTGCTTAGGGTTTTGGTTGATTTTGGCTCAACTTTGATCAGGCGAACGTTTCTTTGGCATTTGATCAGGAATTAGGGTTTTTATGCGTGGTTCCTCAGAAAGGTTTAACTCTACAGTGTTTTTCAAGTTATGCTGAGATGTGGATTGAAACATTTGGATTGAATTCGCATTGTGTGACTAAATCAGTGAAAGGATGCATTGGGATTGAATTTGCAGTGTTTGGTTAGAATCAGTAAAGGGAAAATACGTCTGGGCAGTTGTTGTGATTGACTGTGCTTTGCTTTGGATTTGTGAAGCACCAGATTTATTAGTTGATCGATGCTGAAACATTGTTTATTTAATTGTTTATTATTCTGAGTTTAGATAATTGGAATTTATTTCCATTTATTATAATTTTAGAATTATAAATAATAAAATAAATAATTGAAAAGGATAAAAAGAATTAATTGGATAAAAAGAATTTTTATTTCATCTTTAAATATTTGTTACAAATTATTATGTAAATACAAGTATTCATTTACACGGTATTTATAATAATAATAGTTACAATAATTAAATTTAAAATAAGACTATCCTAATTTTTTCTAAATCTTCAATTCTTCATCTGTTGCTAAATCCTCTCCATTCGATTTTTTATCTGCAAAAGAAAAGAAGAAAAGTTAGAAGCAGATAAATAATTAAAAGCAGACAATTAAAATTCAGTTCATCATTAAAAGCAAATGGCCGGGATCAGTTAACCCTCTCTGCAAATCACGGGATTTCTCCCGGTTCACAAAGAGGGATGAAAAATATTTGCAAATTAAAAATGAATGCACAAGGTAAAAATTGCACAATTCAAAGTTTGTCAAAACTGCATAGTTCAAGGACAGCATATACAAATAACCAAGTCCAAGCTACAAACTTAATGGCCTAAAGCATGTTTAAATTTCAAAACTCAGTTCCAATGTCAAAGCTGTCCAAAGGATGTCAAAATAAAAAAGTATCATCAATGCTGTCAAGAAGCACAAAGTATGGAAAGAAGAAGACAAAATATGCAGAGTTAGGCTACTATTGCAAGCAAATCCAGTTCATCATTTCCAGGCCAATGTGCTTTTTCAGAATTAACATATGTTAAGCAATATAATATGCTTAAATATTGGAGAGAGAGAAGAAGAGAGGAGAAGTGTAGGCTTATTGGTTTTTGGCTTTAGGCATAAAAAAAAAATATAAACACAGAAACTGCAATAAAACAGTGAAGCAGAAGGTAGAAGTATGAAGGAATTAGCATGCAAACAAAACTGTCCACAAAGAGTAACAGAATTATCTTTCCTCTTTAAAACCCTGCAAACCTGCCCAGCAGCTTAACCAAAGAAAAGATACCAAAACCTGAGACATTCAAAAGCATAGGCGCCAAAGAGCCTAAACAGATATGCAAAGAACATCACAAAAGCAAAAGCCAAGGCCCTTAAAAGAAAAAAAAGAACACAGTCCAAGAGATAGATATCACAAGCCAAAATAAAACTGAAAAAAGAAGACCACTAGCCTAAAACTGTTCCAAACTTTTTCAATCAAAAACCAGTATAGCCTGCAACATCAAGCCTAACCAAAAAACCTGCACATCAACAAATACATAACCTTCAAACTAGATAAAATATCCAGCCTATAGCCATAACCAGAAAACTCATCAAAAACCAAGAATCAGTTTCAAACCCAAAGGCCTAAGCCTGCCCTTTCAAGCTCATTACCATTAACCCCTGTCAAAAAGCTTCAACCTGTTTTCAAGCCTTAAACCATAGAACCTGTAATAAAATAACAAAAAAACCTGTCCAACTCAAAAGCCTAAGCCACAAAATCCATAGCCATGAACCAGAATAGCATAAGCCTAAAAAACTGATTCAAACCTTCCAATCTTAACCTGTCAAAGGCTACAACTTTAAACCTGTAACGCAAATAGGGCCAAACCTAAGTATTCAAAATCATCAAGCCCTCAGAATTTCTTCATCATTGGGCTAGCATTCACGAATCACACAAGGCAACTATCTAAGCATATCAGACATCACACATTGCAAGCATATTCGTCATACGAAATCCAAATATCATAACCAAGTCATAGGGCCCTCAGAGCATCCTCATCACTGGGCTAGTAAGAACGAATATTCAAAGCATCCAAGGCAACACAAGCATACAGAAGCATTCAGGAGCAACGAGAAGAAGAAGAGACAAAACGAACAGAAGAAGAGGAAGAGGTGACCAAATTAGGTTTTCAGTTTGTCATCATAAAACCTAGCAAAAGGGGTAAATACAGAGTACTGTGGTTATCAAAGCCAGTCCACAGCATCGCCAAGCTTCGCCTCCGGCCGCCTGAGCGCCTCCACCTTCATTCCCCCTCCGTCTCCTCAGAAAGGTATACTTTCTCTCCTTCTTCACGCACCTCGAACCAAAGAAACATGTATTCCGAATCAATAAACGAAGAAACTAAGCATGCAAAACATAAAACCCCTAACGCGTTGAAAGAAACCGTACCTCTTTTTACCGCCTTTGGAGTAAGCGTAAGGAGGAGGATGAACGGTGGCGCCGGTGGCCTTGGACGAAAGAAACTCAGAAGCCGGCATGAATATGAGCGAAGAAGAAGACGAACGAAATGAAGAGGACGACGGCGCCGTTATCACGAACCCTGAATTTTCCCAAGTGAAACAACTATCACAAACCCTAAAATTTGATTTGTGAAGCAAATGGGCTTTGCCCCTTTCTGAAACGACTAAGCCCAAAACGTGTTCTAATTGGCACCCCCCCGTTTGGGCCTTGCCCATTCATAAACCCTTTCAGCCCATTCCTCTTTTACATAAATTAACCCTTTTCCTTTTTATTTATCAGTTTTATTTCCTTTTTTTTTTACATATACAATTTAAACTCTATTTTTGTTTATAAATAAAATGATACTTTTTTTTATAATCAAGAGTATGCAAAAATAAAATTTCTAACTTAAATAGTCTATTTTTTAGAATTGGTGTTTAATAAACATTTGTACATTAATACCTTAATACATAAAATACATAAAAATACATTATTTAAAACACCTTTATTATTTATACATAAATTCTCTTTAAAGTAATACAATTTCTTTTCTTAGAAATAATTTGTACATAATCAAGACAAATATTTTTTTTTTAATATACATAATATAATTAAAATTTAAAACATTTTTCTTTCTTTTAATTAAAATACCTTTTGTATATATTAAACAAAAATATAAAGATACAAATTTATATCAAATGTAAATAACAATTTTCAAACTTAGAACATTTTCTTTTCTTTTATTAAATTTTCTTTTTGTACATATTAAAGAAAAATACAAGATTACAAAGATTAAATAAAGAAAACATTTAATTCCTTTTATTAGGTTAAACCATACTTAATAATACATTCAAATTCACATTTTCCTAACTTGTAAACAATTCTCATACATGTACACTTACACAATACATTTTACATTTTGATGCATTATACATTTGCTATACTTTGCTATACCTTGATTATATTTGATTGCGATTCGATTTAGTTGTAATTATTTAAGTCCCATCCCCATTTGTGAATTTGTACCCCCACTCCCGGATACCATTTGTAATAGCGTAGACTTTAAAATTCCCGCAATTTACCGCTTTCGAATTATACCATGGTTAGACCTAGGGTTTGTATGTACATAAAATCGAACGCTAGATAACCTAATACAAAGACAAATGCATGAAATCAATACACAATCACACTTGCACCCCCCTAGGGTAATCCCACATGTTGCCTTCCAAAATGGGCCATGCTTGCACGTCGAGTTTCTTTGGCAAAACAATCAAATGATCATAAGTCCCTCGATGACGCTTTCTAAAGTCGCCTATCAAAATGATCATAGTCCCTTCAAAGCAAATTGCCAAAGACACTTGGCACCATTGCATTCATGGTTCATACGATGACCCGCGCCGTCCCGTTAAACTTCCTAAATGCAAGATTGTCCACCAAATTCAATGGTGGAACAAAATTGTTAAAAAGGGTTGAAAACATAGAGAAAACCTTTGAGTACAATAGGGGTAGACAAAACTCTTAGTTACTTAAGATCAACTTGCAAAAACACTTGCCTTCTTTTCAAAAACCACACTTCACAAACACTTTCAAAACAAACTCTCGAAAAACATTTGAAACATCTTTTCGAAAATATACACACTTTTGTAAAACACTCAAACACGAGTCAATTACATTGGTTGCCTAAGACAAGGCATCTCTTCAAAAACATTTTCAAAACACACACATACACCACAATTTCAAGCAATCAAGGCAAGTGATCTAAAAAAAAAAAAACCAAGTAACTAAGAGCCCATGGATAACCATGGATGAAAAGGGTGCTAATACCTTCCCTTTTCATAATCTACCCCCCGAACCCACGAAATATCTCAAAAGGTTTTTGCTGTGCTTTTTAACCTTTCCTTTAGGATAAAATAAAAAGTCGGTGGCGACTCTTGCTCAATCGAACAAGTGCGAATACAAACGCAAAACTCAAGTCAGTTCTCCCACCGTATCACAGGTAGGTTATGAAAATGGAAGGTATTAGCACCCTTTTCATCCGTAGTTATCTATGGGCTCTTCGTTGCTTGCTAGATCACTTTCTTTTTGTTTGAAAATGTGTTTGTGATGTGGGTTTTGAAAACGTCTTTGTAATGGTTCTCGTTTCTATAAGAACGTGTACAAAGTGTTGGTTTTGAAAATAGTTCAAAGAGGTGTTTGTGGAATGTATTTTTGAAAGTGATTTTGAAAAGGTGTCTTTGTAATGATTCTCATTTCTATAAGAATGCGTACAAAGTGTTTTATCTTTTGAAAATGTTTCAAAGTTAAATTGTGGGTGTATAAAAAGGTTTTTGTTGTGAGAAAGCGAGCAACTAATAGCAACCTACCTACTCAAAAGGTCTTAAGTGTTCTTTTCCTCCTTCTTTAGATATTGCTATCTTACCATTGATTTGGTAAGAATCCCCATCGTTGGATGTGAAGGGACGAGCATGGGACGTTTTGTATAGTCATAGAAGGCAACTTATGGGACGTTTTAGCAATGTCGTTTAGGGACTAGATCATTTACCGAAGGAAACATTGAGGGTCATCAAGGGACTACGATCTTTTATCGAGGGTCTTTGCTAAAACGCTCATATTCGAGGGACATGAATATTTTTCGAAAGGCAACAAAGTGACATTACCCTAGAGGTGCTAGTGTGCAATTGTGTTTGATTTACATGCATTTAGTCTTTGATTAGGGTTATCTATTCATTGATTTTATCTTGCCATACATCCTAGTTACTGACAATATATGAAAGCAAATAAAATACAGAAAAATAAATCCTAAGTTATTACATCATTTCGGGGATGGGGGTACATATTTACAAATAGGGATTTGCAAGAATTTAAATCCTAATTAACCATTACAACCATATTGAATTGTTCATTATAAGAAAAGGAAAGGATTTGTTTTGAAAATGGTTTTTTGTCTTAATAAAATAAAAGAAAAAAAAATAATTAGTTAAAAAAAGAAAAATGTTTTTAGGCCCTTTTTTATATTAATAAAAATAATGTTAATACTGAAAATAATAAGAATAAGCAAGAAAGAAGAAAAATAACAAAAATAGGATCAACATGTTGCTGAAAACAAAAGTGAGGGGGATCAGAATTTCTGATGCTAGGTACGCTGTAGTTCATAAGGAAACATCAAAGGAGACCAGAAGTTTTGGGTTACTGCATGCTGAAGTTCTGAAAGAAACGTTAGAGGAACCCATAAGTTCTGTGTTGTGTTAAAACAATGAGAAAACCTATAAGTTCTGTGTATGTTAAAACAGTGAGAAAGCCTAGAAGTTTTGTGTGTGTTAAAATAGTAAGAAAACCTAGAAGTTCTGTGTGCATTTAAACAGTAAGAAAGCCTAGAAGTTCTATGTATGTTAGAACAATAATAAAGCCTAGAAGTTTTGTGTGTGTTTAAACAGTAAGAAAGCCTAGAAGTTCTGGTGTATTACAACAATGAGAAAAAATTAGAAGTTATGTGTTGTGTTAAAGAATGAGAAAAACTCAGAAGTTCTGATGTATTACAACAGTGAGAGAAAAATCAGAAGTTCTGTGTTGTGTTAAACAGTGAGAAAAACTAGAAGTTCTGGTGTATTACAACAGTGAGAAAAAAATCAGAAGTTTTGTGTTGTGTTAAATAGTGAGAAAATTTAGAAGTTCTGTGTGTATTAAAACAGTGAGAAAGCCTAGAAGTTCTGTGTTACACTTCACCTCCTTCCTTACATTAGCCAGAGCATCTGCAACTTATTCAGTTCTTAACAACAGCAGAGCAGAAAAATAAAAGCACGACAGTTTATGGAAATTCTAATCCTAATTCGGAGTCTAGTTCTCTTCAAGAAGTTCTGATCCACAGTTTTTCTACTTAGGCAATGATATGTATAGTCTCAACACTATGATATCTACATATTTAATGATATTTTGAATGAAAAGTTCAAAGTCAGAATAACTTACCTTGAATCTAAAGCGTGTGTTTGGGACCTGAGCTGCTGCCTTTGAATGTTCTGGGGTCATCAAGTAACGAAACAGAAAATGTTATGTTCTTTGATTCAAAGGGAAGAACAAAAATATTGTTTTGAGAATTCTGGTGTTGTACCCCAAAATTTGCCCTCCCATATTCTTCAAAGTTTATCAAGAATCATCTTCAAATGGTTCAAGATTTCTCAAGGGATTGCACAGTCTAACTATCTCCTAAGCCAGTCAAAATTAGGGTTTTGGTTCCTTCAATGAATTTGAGATTTTCAGTGGTCCAACCAAGCCTCATGTGCCTATATACATTGTCAAGCATCTACATGCCAAGTTACAAGACTCACAGCATCAAATTGCACAGTCAAAAGTCCCATTTGCTTCACAGTCAACTACAAGGGCAAAATGGTCATTTTGCAGTCAAAAGTCAAAAAATTTGGTCAACATCTTATTTTGATCACACAATCATCATTTGATCAAGTCTTGATCATGATTCCACAAGCATGGCTCAAAAATCATCAAGATGTCAAACGTTTCTATTTTGGGACAACTGAAAAGTCAACTGTAACTTGACCAGGGCATAACTTTTTCATGGTTCATTAGAAAAATCCCATCCAATGCTCATTTTGAAGGGGATGACATTTCCTACAAATCATCTTCACATTCCAAGTCCAAGAAATGCTCTCATAAAAAGTTATCAATTTCTACATTATAGGTCAATTTCAAAAGTCAACAAAAAGGCATTTTAAGTCAAAGACCATAACTTGAGATTGGTAAATCCAACTGACATGGGACCAAAGGCATTGGTTAGAGGACTTCAAGACCTTTCCAAAATGTCCAAGAACATGTTCATATGATCAAAATTGAGCAAGATATGCATTGGAGAAGTTGGGAAATTTTTGTGAATTTGCAAAAGTCAACTTTGCTCAAAACACTTCATTTTTGCTAATGGGCCTCAAATTCCTTCTTCAAACTTTTTCCAAGGCCTATGAACGACCCATTGAGATTAAATTGAATTATTTTCTTATTTTTATTAATTATTTGGATTTTTAATTGATTATTAATTCATTTAATTAATTTAATTGTAGGAAAATACCAAGATATGTTTTTTCAAATCTTTTGTGAAGCAAATAAACTCAGGGCAAGCTGGCAAATTCGTTCATCAATCAAAGAGACAAAAATCTCCATGTTTGGCAAGTTTTGGCAATAAAAAAGATTGAAAATTATTTGATTTTCAATCAAATATTGAAATCATAATGCCATGGATCCTTGACCAAGATTGAACCCTAATTCCATTCCAATACATATACTGAAGCTAAACCTAATTGCATACACGTGCAAATTGCTGCCAAAACACCATAACCAATTCCAAAAAATATCAAAGAAACTCAAAACTGTTTTCAGTGTTCTAGGGCGAATTAAGGACTTTTGTGGATCCAAAGACATTGTTGGGAGTTTCCTGAACGATTTGCAATCAGTTTCTAACCTTAAAGCTCAAAGAACGCACAAGAACAGATTCACGGTTTACCATTTTTTTCTAGAAACGCATATCATTGTTCTTGCATATTTAACATATTATTGTGGTTGTTTTGTGCTAATAGGACTCATACAAAGCTGTTGGTGTGATTTAATTGCATTAAAATGCCCTGAAACAGAAACTACCATTGAAGGATTCTAGGGTTTTCAAGCTCTCGAATTAGGGCTTTACAGCATAAGCAAAATTAGGACTAATGATGCCCATGGTTGAACTCATACTTCCCTTTATTACTTTCTGGGTAGTGTACTGAATGTCGTATTCAGTCAAGACCATCTTCCATCTTGCTATTCTTCCAGAGAGGGCGGGCTTCTCGAATATGTACTTAATTCGATCCATCTTGGATATCAATAAGGTAGTATGAGTCAACATGTACTATCTTAGCCGGTAAGCAGCCCATGCTAGAGCGCAACAAGTTTTCTCGAGTAATAAATATCTTTTTTCACAGTCGGTAAATTTTTTGCTCAGGTAGTATATTGCATTCTCTTTTCTACTAGACTCCTCATGCTTCCCCAGCACACATGCCATTGAATTTTCCAAGACAGTTAGATGCATGATCATAGGTCTTACCTCAACTGGCGACATCAAAATGGGAGGCTCTTGAAGGTACTCTTTGATCCTATCGAAAGCAGCCTGATAGTCGTTGTTCCATTCCACCACTTGATCTTTCTTCAGCAATTTGAAGATTGGTTCACAAGCAGCGGTTAGATGGGAAATGAACTTGGCAATATAGTTTAGCCGTTCTAAGAATCCCCTAACTCCCTTCTCAGTGCGAGGAGCGGGCATTTCTTATATTTCTTTTACCTTTGGAGGGTCCACTTCAAAACCTTTGCCGCTGGCAATTAATCTAAGAGTTTACCGGACGTCACTCCAAAAGTTCATTTATTCGGATTCAGCCTTAGTTTGTATCTCTTCAGTCTTTTAAATAGTTTCCTGCAGATGGTCCAGGTGTTCCTCTTTAGTTTGAGATCTGACTATCATGTCATCCATGTAGACCTCTATCTCTTGATGGATCATATCGTGAAACAGAGCTACCATGGCGCACTGATAGGTTTCCCCGACGTTCTTCACCCTGAATGGCATAACTTTGTAACAGAACGTGCCTCATTGTGTGACGAAGGTCGTTTTCTCCATGTCCTCGGGTGCCATTTTGATCTAATTGTATCCGGAGAAACCATCCATGAAGGAAAATACTTTATGTTGTGCGGTGTTGTCAACCAGAATATCGATGTGGGGAAGCAGGAAGTCATCTTTGGGGCTTGCCCTATTCAAGTCTCTGTAATCCACACACATATGTACCTTACCGTCTTTTTTAGGCACTGGAACAATATTGGCGATCCATTGTGGATAGGAGGTGACATCTAAGAATCCAGCATTGAACTGCTTCATGACTTCAGTCTTGATTTTCTCCGACATTTCTGGTCTCATGCAACGGACCTTTTGTTTTATTGAAGGGTAGTCTTCTTTTGTCCGCAGACGATGGACCACAATATCAGTGTCGAGTCCTGGCATGTATTCATATGGCCAGGCAAAGACCTCAACATAGTCATGTAGTAACTGAGTTAGGCGCTTCTTGACACTAGGCTCCAGTTTGGCACCTACCTTGACTCCTCTCTTGTCCTCTTCAGTACCTAAGTTAACTATTTCAACTGGCTCTTCGTGGGGCTGTATGGTCCTTTCTTCCTGTTGCAATAACCTGGGTAACTCCCCTGGCACCTCACAATCTTCCTCACCTTCGTCTTCGGCTTGGTAGATCGGATTTTCAAAGTCACAATAGGCCATAGCAGAATCATTACCCATGGGATTCTGAGTGGATGTGGATCTGCATTTTGATATGTGAGTGTGTGTAAGAGCATAACTATCTTTGATAAAATAAAAGGTAGAAAAGAAAAACAAAGAGCATAAAATTTGTTATGCAAAAACTTCCATGATTTATTGATGACATATGAAGATGAAATAACAACCCTCATAAATGGACCATTGTGTCTCGGGTAAGACACAAGGTTTTAAAGTCTAAATTGTTTAATTATTATAAGTCTGACAAGAAAATTAAAAGACAATTACTCTTGAATAAAAGTAACAGGAACAAATTCTTTGGCTTCCCAATTGCTGAGTCCTCTGTTGATGGTTGGAAAAATCCACTCGTCCATATCACAGCTGCCATCAATGTCTTCCACTGCATTGATTCCCTGATTACTGATACATAGAGGTGGTCCTCCAACACGAGCTTGTCGAACAACTCTCAGGGCCTCCGAAGTAAAACCCAAACCAAATTTGTTGGATTTGTAGGGAATATCCGGAAGTTGACCCCAAATGGTGCATCCACCTTCCTCCACTATTGCTCTAGCATCCTTCAGAGAGGCTATTTTTAATGGCGGTCTGGTAACCTGAGTCTTGGTAGTAGTTTTGGCTTTCGCAACTGTTTGTGGGACCTCCTTAAAGTTCTGACATGGAGTCTCAATGAACTCACCATCCATTTCCATGTACCTGAAAGAATTCAGGTGGCTAACCATGTATTCTTCCTCCCCATGGACAATGATGATTTTTCTCTTGGTCGGGTACTTCAACATCTGATGTAAGGTAAAGGTGACAAGCACCAGCGCCATGAACCAGGGTCGGCCCAATAGATAGGAGTAGGAAGGGCGGATATTCATCACATAGAAAGTTGAATAAAAAATTTGAGTTCCAACTTTTATAGGGATGTCAACTTCTCCGTGCACTGTCCTTTTAGAACCATCAAAGACCCTCACCATAATGTTGCTAGGCTTTAAAGTAAGTCCCTCGCAATCCATCCAGTCAAGAGCATTCTTTGGCAAGAAATTCAGTGATGAACCCGTATCCACCAGAACATAGGCCAGCGTAGTGCCCCTGCACTCAATGGAAACATGTAAAGCATCATTGTGTTTCCTTCCTTTAGGAGTTAAATCAGCGTCAGAAAATCCCAATCCGTTATCAACAATTAGACTGGCCACACAATTCTCAAATTGATCAATGGAAGTCTCTTGGGGTACATGGGCGGTCTTTAAAAACTTTACCAAGGCCTTGGCATGGGCCTCATAACACAAAAGTAAAGCTAACATTGATATTTTCGAGGGGGTCTGCCCCAACTGTTCCACGACGTTGTAATCACTTTTCTTGATTATCTTTAGTATCTCTTATATATCTTTGCTAGAAGCCTCAAGAATGACCTATGGATGTGCCTTCTTCTGTACAGGCTCGAATAACACCTCCTTGCCCCTTGTCTTGGCAGCAAGGATAACAGTAGGATTGTCAACGAGAGTATCACTGGGAATGCTGGTAGAAGCGGTAGCGTGAATAACTACAGGAGTAGCAATGGTCTTTGGAGAGATCTCGGGTGAAAAGACTCTTCCACTTCTTGTTATTTTACTGGTCCCAACGATATTGAAAACATCAAGATCAGTGTCTTTCGCAACTTTATCTTCAATAGCTAATAGATTTTGCCTGACGCCATGATAATAGACGTCAACCCCATAGTTCCAAGGAAAAACTTTATCTGAAGAATATGGGATTGGCCCCGGCATGGTGATGATTAGGGGAGTAGACTTTGGAACAGATGTAATCCTGATGGGTCTTTTGGTTGAGACCCTGGGAGGATTGTTGGAGATGGTGATTATTGAAACATCTTCACAAGAGTTACTGGTAAGAGGAACTTTTTAAAACATGATTTCTTTGTTAGCCATCAGGCGCTGGACGCCCATCTTCAATAACAACAACTGTTTGGTAGAGACACACATCATTGACAACTTTTATCAAAGCCCGGAAACAGACCGGCTCGCAATAGATTCTATTTAATAGTCAAAATAGGAGTAGTTAAATCATTCACGGAGGAAACAAAACAATCATCATCAACAACATTGACACTTTGACCGTGTTTGGGCATTGGCACTGTTATCACATTAGGTGTTTCTGGGGGATCAAACTCAATCTCTTTCGCCTCGATAAGGTCTTATACCTTATTCTTCAAGGCCTAACAATCGTTTGTATCATGCCCCGAGCTTTCAAAATGATAGGCACATCGCCCATTCGGGTTGTAGTGAGGAGAGGAAGTATTGGGGTTCTTGGGAGCTTCCTTTAGGGTCACCAGATTGGACTTCAAAAGATGCGGCAAAACTTGGGACAAGGTCATGTTGGTCTGGGTGAATCTTCTTATGGGCGCCTCTGGCCTGCGTTGATAGTTTCGCTACTGATTTGATACAAGATTGGAAATCATAACAGCCCCTACCATCGGGCGACATTCAGTTTTGTTTTGATTTCTGTGGTCATATGCAACACTAACCTCCTTCTTTCCAGTAAAGGGTTTCTTCATCGTGCCTGAAGATACATCTCTTTGAATTTTTCCACTCTTTAAACCGGCTTCTACCCGCTCAGCAGTTATGATTAGTTTAGTAAATCCCGTCGAGGAGCTCCCGATCAAATGGTTGAAGGACGGGCCAAATAATGTGCCTAAGAACATATCCACCAATTCTCTGTCAGATAGAGGGGCTTGGACTCTTCCCGCGAGATCCCACCATTGTTTAGCATAGGTTTTGAAACCTTCACCAGCACCCATAGACATGCCTTGCAATTGTGTTCAAGTTGGAGCTAAGTCAGCATTATACTGGTATTTCTTGTAAAAAGCGGCGGCCAAATCTTCCCAATTGCAAATATTGGTCCCTTCCAACTGATATAACCAATCCAACTGCGTCCCCGACAAGCTTTCTTGGAAGAAATGCACACATAGGTTCCTATCTGCAGTATGGGGTTGAATCTTCCTGACGTATGACCTCAAATGCAACTTTAGACAAGAGACTCCGTCATATTCAGCGAAAGTGGGGACCTTGAATTTCTGTGGTATGACAACCCCTGAGACAAGTCCTAGCTCTTCAAAATCCAACCCGAGTACCCTCTGGATCTCCATAGCATTGAGGCGATCCTCCAACTGCTTGTATTTATCGCCAATTGGAGGATACCATTTTTCAGAGTAGTCCACTTCTTCCTCCTCTTCAGACTCTGGATGGTCATTTACTTCCTTGTTCTTTCCTTCTTGATTATCTCCTTCACCCGATGAGGTTGTGAAATCTAGAGTTCGTCTGGATAGTCCTTTGAACCTTCTTCCCAGATTCAAAACACCAGATGGTTTCTTCGCTTTCTTCTTCTTCTCTTTGACCAGCAAAGTTTTCAAATCCTCTTGTCCTTTTTCCAGAGCCAAGAACATTTGTTGGAATTGAGCGTTCTATGCTTGAAGATCCTTTACTGTTTGTTGTATATCCATCTCACTAAAATAAACAGTAGAAAGATAAGGAGACCTGTTGTAACAAACCTGTTTATGTTATGATGAATGAAAATGCATACACAAATGATTTCAAGGAAATTAGAGATTTAAATTTGTTTAGACAAAAAAGAAACACACGTTATATTAATAAATCCAAGTTTTAGTACATCATGCCTCTTGGGACAAAAAGGTTGAGCGCATCCTCTTTGGCGCGATGTAGGCGTTCAGGCTCCGTTCTTCATGAAGCTGCTTGGTGAGTTCCAGAACCTTCTTCTCACTGGCATAGAATTGGGCTTCGAAGATGTCTCACTCTTCCTTTAGCTGAATCCAACCTTTTTGCAAGTCTTCAAGAGAGGTAGGCATGTTGGGGTGAAGGACAGTATACAGTACATCTCCTTCAACAATAGGCTCCATGATAACGGGGTGGATGGAGGGGTAAGGCATTACGAGACTCTGAGTACGAGCTCGCACCCACCTAAGATAAGGCTCAAGGGGGATAGAGTTTTTGTGTCTCAATGTCTTACTATCCACCTTGTTCACCATCCTCCAAGCTCGTACAAACCTCTGACGGTAGCCTTGATCGTCACTCTCGTAGTCGAACACCACACCTTGGATGAGCATATCACGAGGACCATCTCTTTGGGCATACCCAAACTACCATAAAGCTAAGCAAGGGTTGTAAGTGATACCTCCCCTAACGCCAAGTAGAGGGACATTAGGGAATTCCCCACAATGGTCAATGATAGAGGTATCTTCCAAGGATCGAGAACACCAATAAATATCAGAGTGGGTGAGGGACATCATCCTTTGAGACCACGTCAATCCTTGCTTGTTCTTCAATACTGATCGTGTAACACCCCTTATTAAAAGAACCCAATTAAAGGTAAAGATTAAAATCAGAGAAATAAAATTGCACGGAAGGGATGCCACAACACACATCACATTCCAAAGTTTTTAAAGAAAAACGGACAGGGTAGGTTTGAAAGTATAAGCATTCCAACACGAAACAAACATACAATAAATATTTACTTCATTCTCTCGTGCAAACGCAACGGAGTTTCATAATTTCACATCATCTCCATTTATGGAGGAATCAAAACATAATTCAAGGCATCAAGCCATCATAATTCACATAAGCATATGTTATCAAGTCTCACATATACAAAACATCATATACACGAATAAGGATTATATACATCATAATCCAAATACCAAATAATCGAGTTCGACACTAAATAAATCCCCCCCCCCATGTGTTACTACCAGAGCATCGACTCGACTCTAATCAAAATAAAACAGATTGCAATCCAATGCATCCGTTAGCTAGCGCCTCGCGCTACCGTCCTCGGTACCTGCACAATGCCATCAAAAGCATTGGCCAACAAAAGGGTAAGAATTCCAATAGTCATATAACATGTAATTTTAAGTAAATGAAATGGAAATAAATAAAACAATACATAATGATCATATTCATTTTATCACCTGTAGTATCCTTACTCAAGGAATCCATTTCCAACACATTAACCATGCAAACCGATTATCCGAATACTCACATCCTTGGCACATAACCATAATTCAAACAACAACAGTATTGGCACATAATCAAACACATCAACACACATACATATCATGCACAATTATACATGTGACTCACAACACGACTCAACGTATGCGAATGCGGTACCGACTCGTGGACCCAAGGTTCCACCACCTATATTTCCCTTTCGGATCAAGGTCACTACGTCTTTTCCCATAATAGGGTCACCGTCTAGATATTGTGGACCCAAAGTTCCACCACCTATATTTCCCTTCCGGATCAAGGTCACTACGTCTTTTCCCACAATAGGGTCACCGTCTAGATATTGTGGACCCAAAGTTCCACCACCTATATTTCCCTTCCGGATCAAGGTCACTACGTCTTTTCCCACAATAGGGTCACCGTCTAGATATTGTGGACCCAAAGTTCCACCACCTATATTTCCCTTCCGGATCAAGGTCACTACGTCTTTTCCCACAATAGGGTCACCGTCTAGATATTGTGGACCCAAAGTTCCACCACCTATATTTCCCTTCCAGATCAAGGTCACTACGTCTTTTCCCACAATAGGGTCACCGTCTAGATATTGTGGACCCAAAGTTCCACCACCTATATTTCCCTTCCGGATCAAGGTCACTACGTCTTTTCCCACAATAGGGTCACCGTCTATAAAATCACGTGAACCCACAGTTTCACCGTCTCTGTTTCAAGACCAACCATGCCATGCAATGTATAATATAACCAACGCATGCAATTGAGATTCACAATAATCTTAACATACACATGCCATCAAATCCAACCAATGGGACATCAACTATTGTACATGCATGCATACATATAATTTAACAATCACAACGTCAAGTAAAATGTATACAAACAAGTTACTTACTCAACCAAAACATAAACCACCAACTATCAAATAATTCCAAATCGGAAAATCAGAACACAATCGGGTTCCAAAGAAAGTGCGAAAATCAGAATTTTGGAGGCTACAGACGCATCAACACGGGCACCCATGTGCTGCAACACGGACCGTGTTGAGAGGCCACCAGAACGAGCAAAGAAAATGCCAAGTCAGAGCATCAACACGGGCACCCGTGTGCTGCAACACGGCCCGTGTTGAGAAGCCTGCGTGAAAACTCCACTCTTTTGAGTTTTTCTCATTCTACTACTATGGTTTTCTTTCCCATTTCAATACTCTTAATTTCTACAAGCTAGCACCTAATACACCCACAAACCATACTCCTAATCCAACTTTTCTAAACCATTCTAACAATCAACCAACAAAACCCTATAAATCAACTATCAATTTTACCCCCAAATCCAAAATATATCCTACAAAACCTAACAATATGAGATGGAGAATCAAACCCCTTACCTTGGTGTGGGTTTTCTTGAAACAAGATGATGAAGGTGTTGCAACTCCAAACCTAGCTTCATTTCTTCTCTTCTCCTCTTTCTCTCTTCTTTTCTTTCTTCTTTCTCTTCTTACCAACTACTCTTACTAACTCTCCTTTTCCATTTTATAAAACTATCCTTCTACTACTAACTTTCCTCCCTCTATCTTTCTAAAATTATAATTTGGCCCCAACAATTATTTAATTCAAATTATATCATATAATTCTATTAAAACCATATTACATTTAATTAATATTTATTCCATAAAAACTAAATTATACCGATAAATCAAACGAAGCCAAATACACACCAAAATAATATTACTCAAAATAGTATTTTATCATTATGAATATTTTTATTTCAAATAACCGAATTAACATTTAATCAAAAAACGGGGTGTTACAACTCTCCCCCACTTAAAAGATTTTCGGCCTCGAAAATTTTGACCAAAACGAACAAATCGGGACATGCCTACGCATTCGTCCACCCAATCCTTGCGTTAATTAAACAACATACAAAATACACCTAACACAAGGGCATCTCCCTAGCCATAACGTTTAGACAAGAACAACCATGACGAGATGCGAAGCCCATACAATGCACTCGACAATCAACTAACACCCAACAACTAAACAAGTCGCAGACACACCGGTTCGCTCGAGAACTAAACAAACAAGATCGGTACCATCCTAACGTCTCAATCATAGAATTAGTCATACACTCGAACCGACGCCTCGGAAACGAGTCACCAAAGGTAGGAACATAAAGTCCTACGACACAACACCTACACCATCGCTAAAACAAAAACAACAAAATGGTTATACAAACCAAAACTGAAACAATCAGAAAGGATAAAACCACGCGTGCTACGCAAACACGAAAAGATGCCATCATTCACGCACAAGTACGAACTCAAGAATTACACTTGCAGTTATCGCCCTCGTTCCATAAAAATCACAAGGTCACATCGTCCTTGTAGATTACCAACGTACCACCCTTGAACAATACCAAGTTACCCAAACATAACTGAACTGCGACACACCACTCATCCTAGGACGTATACTGACGACTTGCGACTATAACTCACTAGCCCAAATCCAACAATCTCGCATACTCGCTAAAACTCAATGCTCGATATCTAAACCATGTTGTGTCACTTTTATGCATAAGATGCCAACCGTAAAACAACTTGGTTAATCCTCAACTTCACAATCACCCAAAATGGATACGTTCAAAGCGTACACCCATCAAGACACCTCGCAACATCAGCTTCATCAACTCGAAGAATCACTCTTTCATTCTCGATTGATCAACGTCCGTTGATCCTCTGAAATACACGACATAGTTTGACCTTTTCAAATACTGTCCAAATATTTCACTTGTGAAACTTAGATGTATACACTTGACTTCCACGAAGTCTTCCCTTATAACAATTCAATTCCCAGAGTTTAATTAAGTAATCACCATCCTCGCATCGTCGCAACGATTAATACACTGATTTCTTATTCGAAACATCTCTCATATCTTTCAATCTTCTAAAGTGGTAATCCAAACCAAAACACTCTCTCAAGAACTCTACTCATCAATTTCGTCTCATACTCATGAAATTACAACATAGTTTGGACTTAAAACCATAACATCAATTTCTATGGAATCCAACATGAACACCGTCACGACCGACTTCAGTCACAAATAGAACATCTTTCTCTATAAAACAGCAATCATCTTTAAGTACTTGTGGTTACCAAACATCACCAAATTCCTTACCGTCAAGACTTATTTTAGTCGTAATCTAATAATCCACCGCGACCATTAGTATCCGGCGAATTCCATATGGTAGTAGTGAACGAATCCTTAATAACCTTCTGAGTTTAATCTCAACAAGCGTCTCAAAACAAACATGCAACATTCTTTCAAAATAATAAATCTCAAATAAGATATTCTTGGGTTATCCTCAATATCAACTTAATAAACTCAACAACAGACGAAGTCTCTTTATAGATCATACTCAACTTGAATTGTCTTCAATAATTCAATCTCCTTGTCGTTAACATCTGTACTTATAAGGTTCCAATGAGCATAACTGCATCAAACTCTAACTCCCGCATCCGATAATTTTCCATAAGAAAAATCAAATCGTTCCAAGGTAGTAATACACTTTTCCAATTCTATGTCGAAATACATCTTACGTCCAAAACAAAATATCATAACACGTCGCACCAGGTTCTTCAGTACAAAACAAAACCAAAATCAAGGCATTCGCTAAACTTTTCATCGGCTAAAACAAATTTGCTTCCCATTGCGAAGTCCAATTAGTGACTCAACCATTCCGGGTCAAAATACTCACGATCAATACCAACTCATAAAAATATCTTCCATCAAACTCACAAAGTTAACCATCCAAAACAAAAGAACTTCTAAACTATGAATTAGCCCCTTAAAGTCTTCGACAAGACCCAAAATAAATCTTCACGGAACTGTCCAAAATATTGCCGTCTAAGTTGCTTACTTAAGACACTCACGTCCAACAGTTCCAAAACTCCTTCTTTAGAGGACTCAACATGCACCAATCTAACTCCACTACTGATAACGTAACACTCGGATGCTTGCCACAATCCCTTAACTTGATGTAAACCAAATAATATCCATGAACACGAAACAACTCTTCAGCTACTCATGAGAGTACTGTTGGAACATTCCAAAATCTTACCTGACGCATTAGTCACACTAATGACATCAGCTTATACTCGCCCGGACCATACACTATCTTGAAAAGCATTGCCTGAACATCTTCAACCCTCACACTAACCCATAGGCAGCCAGACTTCAAAACGATCTCACTAAACACATAAACTCCAAATAACTGCTTCACTTAAATATCAATCCTCCGAAGCAGACACTCGTCCTCAACATCCGCTTCGTTCTTTGACTACAAACGACACACCAACTTGGGTAACCTTTGCTCTTCTCGAACAACACAATCGGCGCACTCCACGGCGAACCACTCAAACAAACAAACCCTACTAAAACCAATATTCAAGTTGACTCTTCAACTCTAATTCAGAAACAAACATCCCTTAAGGATACTTCGAATCCCAACTAGTTCCAGAAACTAAATCCATCAAAACTTCACCTCGCACTACAGCGGTAATTCACTCACATTTCCACAAAAGGTTTCGGAAGAATCACAACAAGAAGCTCGCTTGCCAAAAATCTTATTTCTCACCAAAATCCAAATTCGCTCACAAGTCAAGTAACCATGCACTGCCTTGTGCCAACTCATCTGCTTCACACACTATTAAGTTGGCAAGACAAGTCTATCCCAAACAACACAATTCTCGACTACCATCAACAAGAGATTAAGGATGATCAGTCCCTCAATTTGTCAATAGACAGTCGACAATCATGAGGTGGCATTAACCATCGTTACCAAACCACAACAGCATCTTCCATCTTACCCCTCAAGCTACTTAAACATAACCTTGCTTGAAGCATCAACTGCTCGGCAATACTTACATCTTACAATCGGCGGTATACTGAACCAACCTCTTGCACAAAACTTCAGAGAAGAAACTTCTCCCCCACTTAATTCACACGTTCCTCTGCAGACAACGAAAAGGAAACAATCAAGTACCGACAGTGTTTCACACACATGTCGCGTACCAAAAGGGATTAAACACATAAACAACCTGGCCGATAGACCGACCTGCTCTGATACCACTATTGTAACACCCCTTCTTAAAAGAACCCAATTAAAGGTAAAGATTAAAATCAGAGAAATAAAATTGCACGGAAGGGATGCCACAACACACATCACATTCCAAAGTTTTTAAAGAAAAACGGACAGGGTAGGTTTGAAAGTATAAGCATTCCAACACGAAACAAACATACAATAAATATTTACTTCATTCTCTCGTGCAAACGCAACGGAGTTTCATAATTTCACATCATCTCCATTTATGGAGGAATCAAAACATAATTCAAGGCATCAAGCCATCATAATTCACATAAGCATATGTTATCAAGTCTCACATATACAAAACATCATATACACGAATAAGGATTATATACATTATAATCCAAATACCAAATAATCGAGTTCGACACTAAATAAATTCCCCCCCCCCCATGTGTTACTACCAGAGCATCGACTCGACTCTAATCAAAATAAAACAGATTGCAATCCAATGCATCCGTTAGCTAGCGCCTCGTGCTACCGTCCTCGGTACCTGCACAATGCCATCAAAAGCATTGGCCAACAAAAGGGTAAGAATTCCAATAGTCATATAACATGTAATTTTAAGTAAATGAAATGGCAATAAATAAAGCAATACATAATGATCATGTTCATTTTATCACCTGTAGTATCCTTACTCAAGGAATCCATTTCCAACACATTAACCATGCAAACCAATTATCCGAATACTCACATCCTTGGCACATAACCATAATTCAAACAACAACAGTATTGGCACATAATCAAACACATCAACACACATACATATCATGCACAATTATACATGTGACTCACAACACGACTCAACGTATGCGAATGCGGTACCGACTCGTGGACCCAAGGTTCCACCACCTATATTTCCCTTCCGGATCAAGGTCACTACGTCTTTTCCCACAATAGGGTCACCGTCTAGATATTGTGGACCCAAAGTTCCACCACCTATATTTCCCTTCCGGATCAAGGTCACTACGTATTTTCCCACAATAGGGTCATCGTCTAGATATTGTGGACCCAAAGTTCCACCACCTATATTTCCCTTCCGGATCAAGGTCACTACGTATTTTCCCACAATAGGGTCACCGTCTAGATATTGTGGACCCAAAGTTCCACCACCTATATTTCCCTTCCGGATCAAGGTCACTACGTCTTTTCCCACAATAGGGTCACCATCTAGATATTGTGGACCCAAAGTTCCATCACCTATATTTCCCTTCCGAATCAAGGTCACTACGTCTTTTCCCACAATAGGGTCACCGTCTAGATATTGTGGACCCAAAGTTCCACCACCTATATTTCCCTTCCGGATCAAGGTTACTACGTCTTTTCCCATAATAGGGTCACCGTCTATAAAATCACGTGAACCCACAGTTTCACCGTCTCTGTTTCAAGACCAACCATGCCATGCAATGTATAATATAACCAATGCATGCAATTGAGATTCACAATAATCTTAACATACACATGCCATCAAATCCAACCAATGGGACATCAACTATTGTACATGCATGCATACATATAATTTAACAATCACAACGTCAAGTAAAATGTATACAAACAAGTTACTTACTCAACCAAAACATAAACCATCAACTATCAAATAATTCCAAATCGAAAAATCAGAACACAATCGGGTTCCAAAGAAAGTGCAAAAATCAGAATTTTGGAGGCTACAGATGCATCAACACGGGCACCCGTGTGCTGCAACACGGCCCGTGTTGAGAGGCCACCAGAACGAGCAAAGAAAATGCCAAGTCAGAGCATCAACACGGGCACCCGTGTGCTGCAACACGGCCCGTGTTGAGAAGCCTGCGTGAAAACTCCACTCTTTTGAGTTTTTCTCATTCTACTACCATGGTTTTCTTTCCCATTTCAATACTCTTAATTTCTACAAGCTAGCACCTAATACACCAACAAACCATACTCCTAATCCAACTTTTCTAAACCATTCTAACAATCAACCAACAAAACCCTATAAATCAACTATCAATTTTACCCCCAAATCCAAAATATATCCTACAAAACCTAAAAATATGAGATGGAGAATCAAACCCCTTACCTTGGTGTGGGTTTTCTTGAAACAAGATGATGAAGGTGTTGCAACTCCAAACCTAGCTTCCTTTCTTCTCTTCTCCTCTTTCTCTCTTCTTTTCTTTCTTCTTTCTCTTCTTACCAACTACTCTTACTAACTCTCCTTTTCCATTTTATAAAACTATCCTTCTACTACTAACTTTCCTCCCTCTATCTTTCTAAAATTATAATTTGGCCCCAACAATTATTTAATTCAAATTATATCATATAATTCTATTAAAACCATATTACATTTAATTAATATTTATTCCATAAAAACTAAATTATACCGATAAATCAAACGAAGCCAAATACACACCAAAATAATATTACTCAAAATAGTATTTTATCATTATGAATATTTTTATTTCAAATAACCGAATTAACATTTAATCAAAAAACGGGGTGTTACAACAAGAGAGGTAAATGCAAAGTAAACCAGTTGGCCAGTAGGGGAATGCAACACAAGAGAGTACCTCTTTTCTTCATAGTGCGAGTATGGAAACAATGCAAGATGTCTCCGAGCAAAGTAGGTATAGGGTTGCGAGAGAGAAAGATATGGCGGCATTCACATCTATGAATTGGTCCGAATTGGGAAATAGAACCAATCCATAGATTAGAAGGGCCAGGATATCTTCAAAGGCTTGAAAATCCATATCTTCCAAGAATGAAATAGCGTTCTCCAAAAGAAACTTGGCTAGGAACCCTTTAAATCCGTTTCTTGTCTCCCAATTTGCTATAATGTCGGCTCTCTTCAGATGCAAGGCTTCAGAAATGACTTCAGATTTCAGAATCCCTTATAGACCGGTGAACGGTATTTGATCAAGAACGGGAACTCCTAATAGTAGAGAGAACTCTTCTAGTGTAGGCACCAACTGATAGTCAGGAAAGGTGAAACAATGATGTATGGGATCAAAGAATTAGAAGAGCACACACATCATTTATTCTTGGAAATTGGAAGTAACCAGACTGAGGATTCGACCATATTTCTTGATAAAAGGATAATTTCCCGGCAACCTTCATGCTAACTCTTAGAGTAGAGGGTGTGCTTTCACGAAGTTGTATCGGATGGTGTTTCTTCGGACGAGATTCATGGCCTACAAAACAAAGCAAAGATAAATTCCTAAATCCTTGAAATGGTTAGTGAGAGTGTTTATGATGTTATGATGTTTATGATGTTATGTACAGGTGTGCAAGGCAAGCAAGTTAATATGTACACACAAAACAGACAAGTCCTTAAGTTTAAGCTTGCTTGGAGTTTATAGGTAAGTACCCTCTTGAAGTTTAGTTGGCTCAACCTGTCCTAGAAAGTAACCGGGTTCTAGGGGATCTCAATATCACTGACCTTCCTTTTAGGCGTTATCTCAGCATAATCAATCTTTTCTTGCGGCCGAGATATCCCAAAAGTCAGGTCTCAATGAGTGTAGTATCGAGTATCAACCAATTTTAAGCTTTCCACCGAAACTGGTTATCTCACTACTTCCTAATGGCCAAGTTGTTCAATTAAGGTTCTAAGGTCAGTTAGTGCTTCATGACGCTGCTCACGGCCCCGTATTCTCCTCGATTCAAAACAAGGGATACCCGTACCAACAAATGCGTGACACTAACGTAGCCATTGCTTCAACCATATCGGTCTATGCCGTACAGTTTCCACAATCAATTGCTACTTACCTAAAAAAGTGCCTCAGATCTGGGTAGAGGATCAAAACAAACCCAAACAAGGACCCAAAATTGTAAAACAAGCAAGTCAAACAATGAAAAGCAAGTAAAGGTGATCTAGCCCTAAGGTAACCCCACTTTCAAAATTCCCCAGCAGAGTCGCCAGTTCTGTAACATGGTGGGAGAACTGACTTGGGTGTTTTGCGCTTGATCGCATTTGTTGCGGTTAGCAAGAGCCGCCACCGACTTTTCTTTTATCCAAAAGGAAAGGCTGAAAAGAACAGGAAAAACCTTTCGAGATTATTTCTTGAGTTCGGGGGGGGGGGGGGGGGGGGGGTAGGTTATGAAAAAGGAAGGTATTAGCACCCTTTTCATCCGTAGTTATCTACGGGCTCTTAGTTGCTTGCTAGATCACTTGCTTTTTGTTTGAAAATGTGTTTGTGATGCGGTTTATGAAAGTATTTTGAAAACGTCTTTGTAATGGTTCTCGTTTCTATAAGAACGCATACAAAGTGTTGGTTTTGAAAATAGTTCAAAGAGGTGTTTGTGGAATGTGTTTTTGAAAGTGATTTTGAAAAGGTGTCCTTGTGATGATTCTCGTTCTATAAGAATGCGTACAAAGTGTTTTAACTTTTGAAAATGTTTCAAAGTGAAATTGTGGATGTATAAAAAGGTTTTTGTTGTGAGCAAGCGAGCAACTAAGAGCAACCTACCTACTCAAAAGGTCTGAAATGTTCTTTTCCTCCTCCTTTAGATGTTGCTATCTTACCATTGATTTGGTAAGAAGCCCCATCGTTGGATGTGAAGGGACGGGCATGGGACATTTTATTTAGTCATAGAAGGCAACTTATGGGACATTTTAGCAATGTCGTTTAGGGACTAGATCGTTTACCAAAGGAAATATTGAGGGTCATCGAGGGACTACGATCTTTTATCGAGGGTCTTTGCTAAAACACCCATATTCAAGGGACATGACTATTTTCCGAAAGGCAACAAAGTGAGATTACCCTAGAGGTGCTAGTGTGCAATTGTGTTTGATTTACATGCATTTAGTATTTGATTAGGGTTATCTATTCATTGATCTTATCTTGCCATACATCCTAGTTACTAACAATATATGAAAGTAAATAAAATACAGAAAAATAAATCCTAAGCTATTACATCATTTCGGGGATGGGGGTACGTATTTATAAATAGAGATTTGCAAGAATTTAAATCCTAATTATCTATTACAACTATATTGAATTGTACAATATAAGAAAAGGAAAGGATTTGTTTTGAAAATGGTTTTTTGTCTTAATAAAATAAAAGAAAAAGAATAATTAGTTAAAAAAAGAAAAATGTTTTTAGGCCCTTTTTTATATTAATAAAAATAATGTTAATACTGAAAATAATAAGAATAAGCAAGAAAGAAGAAAAATAACTTAAACAGGATCAACATGTTGCTGAAAACAAAAGTGAGGGGGATTAGAAGTTCTGATGCTAGGTATGTTGTAGTTCAAAAGGAAACGTCGAAGGAGACCAGAAGTTCTGGGTTACTGCGCGCTGAAGTTCTGAAAGAAATGTTAGAGGAACCCATAAGTTCCGTGTTATGTTAAAACAATGAGCAAAACCTAGAAGTTCTATGTGTGTTAAAACAGTGAGAAAGCCTAGAAGTTTTGTGCGTGTTAAAACAGTAAGAAAACCTAGAAGTTCTATGTGTGTTTAAACAGTAAGAAAGCCTAGAAGTTCTGTGTGTGTTATAACAATAATAAAGCCTAGAAGTTCTGTGTGTGTTTAAAAAGTAAGAAAGCCTGGAAGTTATGGTGTATTACAATAGTGAGAAAAAAAATCAGAAGTTCTGTGTTGTGTTAAACAATGAGAAAAACCCAGAAGTTCTGGTGTATTACAACAGTGAGAAAAAGAAGAAGTTTTGTGTTGTGTTAAACAGTGAGAAAAACTAGAAGTTCTGGTGTATTACAACAATGAGAAAAAAATCAGAAGTTTTGTGTTGTGTTAAACAATGAGAAAAATTAGAAGTTCTATGTGTGTTAAAACAGTGAGAAAGCTTAGAAGTTATGTGTTACACTTCACCTCCTTCCTTACATTATCCAGAGCATTTGCAACTTATTCAGTTCTTAACAATAACAAAACATAAAAATAAAAGCACGATAGTTTATAGAAGTTCTAATCCTAATTCTGAGCCTAGTTTTCTTCAAGAAGTTCTGATCCATAATTTTTCTACTTAGGAAATGATATGTACAATCTTAACACTATGATATCTACATATTTAATGATGTTTTGAATGAAAAGTTCAAAGTCATAATGACTTACCTTGAATCTGAAGCATGTGTTTGGGACCTGAGCTGCTGCCTTTGAATGTTCTGGGGTCAGCAAGAAACGGATCAGAAAATTTTATGTTCTTTGATTCAAAGGGAAGAACAAACGTATTGTTTTGAGAATTCTGGGTTTTGAGAATGTTTGAATATTTTATTTTATCTCTCTTTTTTTGTATTTTATCACTCTCTCTTTCCAAAAGCCAGCCCCTTAAACGTGTGGTGGGTTAACTTATTTATAGATGAGTTTGCTGTGATTTTTTGGGGGAAAAACAAATGGGATTTGAACCTTTTTGGCATACTGTTTCATTACTTTTTAAATACAACTTTTATGTACTAATTTAGTGCAAATATGGGTTGTGAGAAAGTGCATGCGTGGAATGGATCAACAGTAATTTAGAGTGTTGTGGCAGCTGGATGCAGGACTGTGCCATAGCAGTGCAGCAGACTGTGCAAACGAGGTTTTGGGGCTTGGTGATGTTTTGATCGAAGAAGACCAGAATGAGATTCGAAGGGTGATGTTATGATCGAAGCGTAGAACATAGTCTCCATATGCTGAAGAGCCATGTTCTGATCGAAGAACATAGTTTCCATATGTTCTGATTGAAAGGTCATGTTCTGAATCATTCTTTGCAAATTCTGATTGCACTTGCGTGAAATCTGACCCAGAAGTTCTAAAATTGTCATATTTCCTTAACACTTAGAAAATTTCGCAAGTGTTTAGAAATTTGATTTTTTTAAAGTAATTTTTTATTTTTGATTTCTTGAGGAACCAATGTCTTGATGAAATATGATTGTTGAAACTTTGTTTTTGATCAAAAAGTCAAAGTTTGACTTTTCAATGTGCTTTTGACCATTTTTCCCTTGTGAATGACTTTCTTGGAAAATTGTAATCCAAGACTTGAAACTTGATAGAAGCAAACCTGAGGGTCTAGGATGATCCTTTGAGAAATAAGAGGGAAAAGTTTGGGGTACAACAATCCCCAAAGAGTTACTACAACAAACTTTTCCCCACAGAGTTGCCCCAATAAGATTATCCCCACAAAGTCAGATTCATGCAATCTCCAGCCGGAGTTTCAATCCCGTGAAAACCCTCTCCTCAGCTGAGTTGGTCTTAAGAAAGAAACCTTGTGGAGCTTCCTTCCTAAAAATTCACTTCCCTAGTAGGTCGTCAAAATATTCTCTTTAAAAGGGTTTATTTCCCCAACAAACTACAAATTCACCAGTATGAGTCTTTCTCTCAAACTATTACAAATCATTGGATGAAACCCCTTAATCCTCAGTAAAGTCATTGCAATCCCTAACAGAGTCACTACTATCCCCAAAAGTTACTGCGAAGCTTGGAATCCGATTAGATAACAATTCAAATTCATCTTTCTAGCAAGTTACTGTGAAGCCTGGAATCCAAATAACAGTTAACCTCACGCTAAGTTGCTATGAAACCTGGACCCGACCAGATATCAGTTTAACTTCTTCAATCACTAACAAAACTCCTCTTCCCCGGTAGAGTTTGCCACTATCCCTAGTGAGTTTCTGCAAAGCCTGGAATCCGACCAGATAACAATTAACTTCTTTATCCCCAACAAGTTGTTGTGAAGCCTGGATTCTGACCAGATAACAACTAACTTTCATTCTCCCCAGTCAAGAGTTAATTCCCCAGTAGAGCAATGGATAACTAAAACTCCTGAACTCTATTCCCCAAGCAGAGATCAAAATTACTCGCAAGGTTTCCTCAAGCAAAGAGCCAAAGTCAATGTTCCCCAGAGGAGTTCTTCTCAACAAAATAGGAATCCCCAGCGGAAGCATTCTAAAACAAAGTTCAATCAAAGATACACGTACTCTTCATCTTCAACGAGTAGTCTAGGATTTAACTTCCCAAAGCTCCCTAACATTTGTCAAAAATGCACTTCAATAAAACATATCACGTTCATACTTCATATCACATACATCGCACATACATATGGCATAATCTCATTTATTTTGAGAACATCATCACACCATGCATACATCTGCATTCAATTAACCCTCTTCCTTGCAGGAAAAATCAATCATCAATAATCCTCTTCTGGATGGATTTACTTCTTCTAGTTAATGATAGGATAATGAAGACCTCTTCTGGTTAGATTCATTTCTTCCAGTTAAAGACAGGCGAATGAAGACCTCTTATGGTTAGATTCATTTCTTCCAGTTAAAGATAGACGAATCAAAGACATCTTCTGGTTAGATTTACTTCTTCCAGTTAATGATAATCGGTCAATTAACAATCCTCTTCTGGATGGATTCACTTCTTCCAGTTAATGATTGGCGAATGAAAACCTCTTCTGGTTAGATTTATTTCTTCCAGATTAAAGACAGGCGAACAAAGACCTCTTCTGGTTAGATTTATTTCTTCCAGATTAAAGACAGGCGAAGGAAGACCTCTTCTGGTTAGATTTATTTCTTCTAGATTAAAGACGGCGAACAAATACCTCTTCTGGTTGGATTTATTTCCTCCATGTGATACGATGGGAGAACTGAGTTGGTTGTTTTGTGTTTTGTCGCAACTGTTGCAGATAGCAAGAGTCGCCACCGACTTTTCTTTTATCCAATAAGAAAAGGGTGAAAAGAACATGAAAGACCTTTGAGATATTTTCTTTAGTCCGGGGGGTAGGTTATGAAAAGGGAAGGTGTTAGCACCCTTTTCATCCATAGTTATCTATGGGCTCTTAGTTGCTTGCTAGATCATTTTTGAAATTGCTTTGTTTGAAATGTGTTTATGGTTGGTTTTGAGAGTATTTTTGAAAAGAACCTTCGTTTAGGAAAACTTTGTAATGATTCTCGTCTCTATAAGAATGCATACAAAGTGTTGTACTTTTGAAAATATTTCATGTTTTGAAAGTGTTTGGTGTGTTTTTAAAAAAAATGTTTATTTTGAAGATGGATTATGAGCAAGCAACTAAGAATGTTCTACCTACTCAAAAAGTCTTTAGTTCTTTTCCTCCTCCTTTGACATTGCTATCTTATCATTTGATTAGTAAGAAGCCTTATTTTTAGATGTAATGGTACGGGCACATGTCATCGTGTAGTCATAAGATGCAATGTTGTGAGATACCTTAGCATTTTTCTTAAGGGACTAAGATCATTTGTAAGAAAACATTCGAAGCGTCATCGAGGGACTATGATCTTGTATTTTGTTTGTTTTTGTTAAGGTGTCTCACACGCATAACATGGTCATTTTCTCAAGGCAACAAGTGTGGATTATCCTAGATGTGCGCATGTGCGAGTGTATTGATTTTATGCATTTTTTGTATTTGAGATTAGGGTTATCTAAGATTTATTTTTATCTTTCCATACACACCCTCGTTACTAGCATTTATATTTGAAAGCGGTAAATTGTGAAAAATAAAAATCCTACGCTATTACATCGTTTAGGGGATGGGGGTACAATTTATAAATGGGGATGAAATAAGAGGAAAATATATGGAAAGTATAAAAACAATGTAAAAAAGAAGAAAATTGCATTTTCAAATATTATGTGTCGACACATGCTCTTTTTCATCGGCACATAAACTTTCTCTGCTCCTGTAAGTCCAAATCAACTCAGTATGAGTCGATGCATAAGAGTATGCGTCGACTCATTCCCTGCATGTGTCGACTCATACGTGTTTATGTCGACTCATGGGCCTTTTTTCTTTTTGTTTTGTGCCTGTTATAGAAGTATGTGTCGACTCATGATGCTTTGTGTCGACTCATAACCCGTTTTTCCACTAAAATGTGTTGACTCATATAGGTATGTGTCGACTCACACTGTAATTTTTTCACCTTATCATTATTTTACTGCATACATGGGTTAGTTCTCAACAAATGGTTAGTGAAAATGAAAGATAAGCATGTGGTTAGCTTCAAGGCAATGATATCTACATTTTATCTTCACAAATGAACCGCTAATGATGCTTGTGTGAAGAGTTCAAAGTCAAGAAGACTTACCTTGAAGCTGGAATTTTTGCTTTGAGCTTGAGTTGTTGTCTTGAATGTTCTTGAGCTTGAAAAATAGTGATGTTACAGAAGTTGTACTTGAGTTTGAGTTGTTGTCTATATGATGTATGTGAATGGTTTGTTCAATAAACGCACGAGGGAATTATGAGTTGGGTATTCAAAATCAGAAACGACACAAAGATGAAGGTTTTGTGCAATTTATGGCTTGAGGGAGTTTGAGGGTGTTTTTATGCTTGTAACCTCTCCTTTATGTTTCAAATAGTGTGTGTATTTATAGGCAAGGGGTTTTGAGTGTTACAACAACTCAGAAATTGAATTTCCATGTTTTGGCAACTTTACTTATTTTTGAAGCAAAGTGACAAACATCTTCCCAAAGCTTGTACCATGCTATTGTAGAATGGTTAAACTTTTAACATGCTTGCTTCTGATCTTTTATATGAAGTTTGTGCAGAAAGAACATGTCCAATTCTCAAGGAGAGTGGACTTTGTGATTAAAGCCACTTTTCCAAAATGAAGTGTGAACTTTCTTCCAAAAATGGAATGATCAATTGGATAATGGTTCAAACACTTGGATTATAGCTCAATCAGTTGTGTAAGCATTCAATTGTGGAGTGAAATACAATTTAGAAGCCTTCAAAGTGGGATTTGTATATCATGCTTGAAGATTGAATCAAGTGTTCTTCACAAATTTGCCTCGTAAATCAAGAATCAATGCCCAACTTCAGATCCTTGAATCTCCTAGCTCAAGTATGATAAATTCATGCTCTTGGATGTTTTGGAAGCTTGAAACATCCTCTATAACTTTCATGTTTTTCACTTTTATTAAATCAAACTGGTACTTAATGAAATCTGGCCAAGAAGTTGGGATAAAAACCTGACCAAACCTGCCGAAAATTTCCCCAAGTGTTTAATAAAAAATGCCATGACTTCATGAATTTATAAATTAAAATACAAGCATTTCTAGAAAAAGTCCTGCCCTACAATTTTTTAAACATCATTGAGATCTACAACTTTCATGTTGGAAGTTTTCCTGGAATCATCTTGCATCATGGTGAAAATTTGGCACAAAGTCATGGAAAAAGTTAACTTTCTAACACTTAGAAAAATTTCCAAATTTTAGAATTTTGACTTTTCAAAGATAATTTGACTTTTTGATTTCTTGATGAAAAATCTTCATATTTTTACATGTCTTGATGAAATATAATTTTTGAAACTTTATTTTGATTAAAAAGTCAAAGTTTGACTTTTCAGTGTACAGTTGACTTTTTCATCAGTTGACTAAATTTCAACTATCAATCAATTGATCTTGAGAAGTGTTTTAAACCATGTAATTAGGTCAAGATGATGCATTTGAATCCTTGATATAATGTCTCAAACCAATAAGTCATGTATTTGGTCAAAAATAAAAAACTGAGCCTTCTCAGTCAAAACCCTAATTTTGACCATTTTGCCCTTTTGGTGTTTTGATCAAATTTATTGAGGAATTGTGATCCAAACTTGACCAATTTATATATATGAGTTAAAAATGTTGATATGGATAAAAAATTATGAAGTTTGACTGTAAATTGACCATATTTGACTTTTTGCCCAATATAGTTGATTTTAGGTCAACTGACTAATTGACTGAGCAAAAATGTGATCCAAAGCTTGAAACTTGACATGAGCAATCTTGAGAGTCCAAAATGATCCATCAAAGTCATATGGGGCCTTAAAAGTCCAACTGTACTTGTGCAAACTCAAATCCTAATTTTGAGTTATCAGTGCTTGAGGAGGTGTATTGAGCTGATCCATCCTTGTGCCTTCTTAAACCAATGGACATCTTGTGAGAGAAATCTTGAGAAAATGAGAGGGAAAATTTTGGGGTACAACAACTGCTCCCATTCAATCTTCTTAAACCTGAAGAGTTAGATTGGCGGATCTGCCATTCGTGGCTTGAAGATGAAAGATGATTGAACACTAAAGTGCCCAGAAATTTGCACTCGATAATGTATTGATTCGAGAATGGGCTTATAGATGTCATTTGGAGAGATGATGGTAGAAACTGGGAGAAACATCAGCATAAATATTTGGTCGATTCATGCTGAAAACTAAGTGTCTTTCTTGTCTTTAACTGGAAGAATTAATTCCGATCCTAAAGAGGTCTTTGGATCAATGATTTTTTTTTCCTGCAAGGAACAAAGGGGTTAACTGTATGCGAATGTATGCATGGTGTAATGATATTCTCAAAATAAATGAGATTATGTTGTATGTATATGTTATGTATGTTATATGATGTATGAATGCTACATGTTGTCTAAGCGTATCCTTGACAAATACTTGGGAGTTTTGAAAAGTTAAATCTCAGACTGCTGTTGGAGGTGAAGAGTATGTGTATCTTCAGATTTTGTTAAAAATGCTTCCGTTGGGGATTCCTGCTTTGCTGAGAAGAAATTCCACTAAGGAATCTTGACTTTACTTGAGAAGACTCTACGGAAAGTGTTGATTTCTAATTGGGAACCAGAATTCAGGAGTTTTAGTTGTCCATTGCTCTGGTGGGGAATTATCTCTTGAAAGTTAGATGTTATCTGGTCGGATTCTAGGCTTTATAATAAGTTGATGGGGATAAAGAAGTTAACTATTATCTAGTCAGATTCCATGCTTTGTAGCAACTCGCTGGGATAGTGGCAAACTCTACTAGGGAATAGGGGTTTTATTAGTGATTTGTAAGAATTAAACTGTTATCTGGTCGGGTCCAGGTTTCAGCAACTCGAACTGTTAACTGGTCGGGTTCCAGGAATTGCAGTAGATGGAGAAGTTAAGTTACTATCTGGTCAGGTCCAGACTCTAGCCACTTGAAATTGAGGTTTACTATTATCCTTCGGGGTCCAGTCTTTAGCAATTTGAACTTGAGGTCAATTGTTATCTAGTCGGGTCCAAGTTTCAGTAACTCGAACTATTAACTGGTCGGGTCCAGGCCTTGTAGTAACTTGAATTTTGAGAAGTTGAACTATTATCTGGTCGGGTCCAGGCTTTAGCGACTAAATTTGAGATTTAGTGTTATCTGGTCGGGTCTAGGTTTCATAAATTGGAATTGTTATCTGGTCGGGTCCAGGCTTCAGAATTATAAATTGCTAACTGGTCGGGTCCAGGCTTCAGCAATTTATACTTGAAGTTAACTGGTATCTAGTTGGGTCCAGGCTTCAGAATTATAAATTGTTAATTGGTCGGGTCCAGGCTTCAGCAATTTATACTTGAGGTTAACTGGTGTCTGGTCGGGTCCAGGCTTCAGAATTATAAATTGTTAACTGGTCGGGTCCAGGCTTCAACAATTTATACTTGAGGTTAACTGGTATCTGGTCGGGTCCAGGCTTGAACTATTGACTGGTCGGGTCCAGGATTAAGCAATTTGAGAAGTTAAACTATTATCTGGTCGGGTCCAGGCTTTAGTAACTTGGAATTGTGATTTACTGTTATCTGGTCGGGTCCAGTCTTCACCGTAAGTTGAGAGTAGGATGAAGTTGAACTAGTATTTGGTCGAGTCCAAGCTTTAGTAACTTGGAATTGAGATTTACTATTATTTGGTCGGATCCAGGCTTTACAACAACTTTTGGAGATAACAATGACTCTGTTGACAACTTCACTAGGGATTAGGGGTTGCAGTCCCTTGATTTGTAATAGTCTGAGAGGAAAACTCAAGCTGGGGAATCTGTAGTTTGTTGAGGAAATAAACCCCGTTGAATAGGATATTTGACGAGTTTCTAGGGAGGATACTTTTTTAGGAAGAATTCCATAAGGCTTCCTTTTAAGAACAACTCAGCTGGGGAGAGGATCTTCCGGAGATTGAAACTCTGGCTGGGGATTTTATGAATCCAAATTTGTGGGGATAATGTTATTGAAATAACTCTGTGGGGATATCTTAAATGCATTTAAGGAGATGCTTGTCACTATTTTTAAGCATACCTTTGTTGAAAGTTTAATCATGTTCATATGCATATGTTCATTCAATTATAGTCATTGGACACTTTTGCACTCAAAATAGAAAAAACATAAATTTTGCACTTCAAAGTATATTTGTATTGATGTTTTACCCATGAATAGGCATTTTTTACAAAGAGACCGAGATCCTAGTAAGAGGAAATTGTCGAAAGAATGGAAAGAATACAAAGTGAAAACAAAATAATAGCCATGTGAAAGTGATCTCATTGTGTTCCAACCCCACTATTGCCTCTATGTCTTCGAACATTATCCCTAGCTGTTAAGTAGAAGTTGATTGGATTGATCTTGGACCATTTGAATTTGGACTTTGGTAATAAGGTTGGCTGTAGAGACTTTACGGGACATAGTCATATGCTTTAATCCTTAACTTTTTCCTGGACCGCCCTTTCGGGTTTCCAGCCCACCAGGATACCCATTTTTGCCCAAGCCGCCCTTTTGGGTTTTCAACTTGCCGGGTGTACAATCTTTTGTATATATCCCTAAATTTTTCCCGAACCTCTTTGGTTCGCTGGGATGCCCTTATTTTTGCCTAGGTATGTCAACCTAGCGGGTCATTTTATGCGTAGTATTTTTTAACTATGTCCGCATTCACAAGATGTGGGAAGTCTTCACCATCCATAATAGCTAGCATCAAGCACCACCAGAGAAAACTTTCTTTACAATAAATGGTACTTCGTAAGTGGGAGTCCATTTTCCCCTGGGGTCGCCTTGTGGAAGAATGATGCGCTTTATTACCAAGTCGCCAGTCTGATATACTCGAGGCTTGATCTTTTTGTTGAAAGCCTTGATCATACGTTTTTGATACATTTGACCGTGACGGACAACAACCAGTCTCTTATCATCAATCAAGTTCAACTGATCCAACCTAATCTGAATCCATTTGAATTCGCCTAAATCTGCTTCCTTCATAATCCTTAGAGAAGGGATTTGAGCTCTGACAGGTAGGACAACTTCCATTCCGTAGACCAAGGAGAAAAGAGTTGAACTAGTTGATGTTCGAGTTGAAGTATGGTAGCCATGGAGAGCAAACGACAACATCTCATTCCAGTATTTATATGTTACCACCATATTTTGCATAATCCTTGACATTTTATTGGTAGCTTCCACTGCGCCATTCATCTTGGGTCTGTACGGAGAAGAATTGTGATGCTTGATTTTAAACTGAGTACAAAGTTCCGTAATCATGGCATTATTGAGGTTGGTTCCATTGTCAGTGATGATCCTTTCAGGGATACCGTAACGACAAATGAGGTTATGCTTGATAAACCTGTCTACAACGTTCTTGGTAACTGAGGCAGCTTCGACCCACTTGGTAAAGTAATCAATGGCAACAAGGATGAAATGGTGTCCATTGGAAGCGATAGGTTTGATCTCCCCAATCATGTCAATTCCCCACATTGCAAATGGCCACATAGCAGTCATGACATTTAGAGGAATAGGAGGTACATGGACCTTGTCGGCATAGATTTGACACTTGTGGCAAGTCCTTGAGTGATGATGACGATCAGTTTCCATTGCAGACCAATAGTAACCAGCCCTTAGGATTTTCTTGGCCATAGTGTGCCCATTAGAGTGAGTCCCAAAGATTCCATCATGCATGTCTTCCATAATTTTCTCTACCTCCTTCTTGTCCACACATCGGAGTAGAGTAGAATTATGGTTGCACTTGTACAAGATTTTGTTGCTTAGAAAGAATTTGGCTGAAAATCTTCGCAAGAATTTCTTATAATTGATGGAAGCTCCTTTAGGATACTCTTGTGCTTCAAGATATCTCCTTACTTCATGGTACCATGGTTTCTCTTCGTCAGTGTCAAGCTCATAGCAGTGTGAAGGTTTGTTAAATCTTTCGATTCTAATCATGGGAGATTCGTTGTCCCATTTGACCTTGAACATGGAAGACATTGTTGCCAAGGCATCAACCAACTGATTTTCTTCTCTAGGGAAATGTTCAAAGGTGATCTCCTCAAAGTATGGTACCAGGGTTAACACAAGCTCCTTGTAAGGAATCAGGTTGGGATGCTTAGTGTCCCATTCTCCTTTTACTTGGCTAATCACTAGAGCAGAGTCTCCAAATACATCCAAATGCTTGATCCTTAAGTCAATGGCAGCCTTTAAACCCAAGATGCACGCCTCGTACTCAACCATGTTATTTGTACAATCGGAGCACAACCTAGCAGTGAAAGGAGTATGGCAACCCTCAGGAGAAATAATCACAACACCAATTCCATTGCCCAGAGCGTTGGAAGCTCCATAAAAAACCATAGTCCATTAGGATCCTTGTTCAGGTCTTTCATACGGTCCATGTTTTGCACAGTCAGTCACTAACATGATATTCTCATCCGGAAAGTCAAAGTTCATAGAATGGTAATCATTAACAGCTTGATGGGCCAAATGATCTGCCAATACGCTTCCTTTAATGGCCTTTTGTGTTGTATATTGAATATCGTATTCAGTCAGAATCATTTGCAATCTAGCTATCCGTCCGGAGAGAGCGGGCTTCTCATAAATATACTTGATAGGGTCCATCTTAGAAATCAATAAAGTGGTGTGAGTCAACATATACTGTCTTAGCCGGCGAGCAGCCCATGCCAGAGCACAACAAGTTTTTTCATGCAGTGAATATCTGGTTTCACAGTCGGTAAACTTTTTGCTCAGGTAGTATATTGCATGCTCTTTTCGGCCAGACTCGTCATGTTGGCCCAACACACACCCCATAGAATTCCCTAGCATAGTCAAGTACATGATAAATAGTCTTCCTTCCACTGGAGGCATAAGTATAAGAGGTTCCTGCAAATATTCCTTGATCTTATCAAAGGCTGCTTGGCAGTCGTCGTTCCATTTGACTACTTGATCTTTCTTCAGGAGTTTGAAGATTGGCTCACAAGTAGCAGTTTAGATGAGATATGAAATGGGAAATGTAATTAAGACGACCCAAGAATCCTCTAAGCTCCTTTTTAGAACGGGGAACTGGCATTTCTTGAATGGCTTTTACCTTTGCAGAATCAACTTTGATGCCTTTACCACTGACGACAAAGCCTAGAAGCTTTCCAGACCTTACTCCGAATGTGAACTTATTAGGGTTCAGCCTTAACTTGTACTTCTTCAACTTCTACAATAGCTTGTGTAGGTGATCGAGATTCTCTTCTTTAATTTGCAACCTTGCGATCATATCACCCACATAGACCTCTATCTCATGATTGATCATATCATGAAATAAATCTACTATAACTCTTTGATATGTTGCCCCTACATTCTTTAATCCAAACGGCATGACCTTATAACAAAAGGTACCCCATTGTGTAACAAAGATGGTCTTTTCCATGTCTTCAAGAGCCATCTTGATTTGGTTGTAGCAAGAAAATCCATCCATAAAGGAGAAGATTTTATGTTGAGCAGTGTTGTCAACCAAGACGTGTAGAGGGAAATCATCTTTGGGGCTTGCCCTATTCAAATCCCTATAATCTACACACATACGAACCTTTCCATATTTCTTCGGCACGAAAACCACGTTCGTGACCCATTGAGGATAAGATGTTACAGCTTGGAAACCTGCATCGAATTGTTTCATCACTTCATCTTTTATCTTTTCAGACATGTCAGGCCGCATGTGATGAACCTTTTTCTTAACATGAGGACAATCTTCCTTCGTTGGCAGAAGATGAACCACAATATCGGTATCCAACCCTGGCATATCTTCATACGACCAAGTAAACACTTCAACATAGTCATGTAACATCTGAACCAATATGCTCTTGATACAATCTTTTAGGTTAGCACCGATCTTGACTTCTTTCCTGTCTGTCTCGGTACCTAGGTTGATAACTTCGACTGGATCTTCATGAGGTTGAATAGATTTCTCCTCTTGCATCAGAAGTCTGGCTAGTTCCCCTGGTATTTCACAATCTTCCTTGCCTTCGTCTTCAGCTTGGTTAATTGGATGTTCAAAGTCATAACTGGAAATAGTAGGGTCGTTGGCAATGAGATCCGGAGTGGATGGGGATCTGTAAGTGTGTGTGCATGTAAGATACATGACTATTGAAAAATGCAATAAAGAAAAAGAAAGACAATGAACACAAGGTTGAATGCAAAAGGTCCAATGGTTTATATTAAATGATCATATGATAAATTAACATGAACAAAACCCTTAATAAATGGACCATAGTGCCTCGGGCAAGACACACGGCTTAAAAGTCATTGTTTGGAATTTAAAATTACAGACAAAAGTTCTTGAATTGAAAGAAAATAGTAAACAGTAATTACTCCTCAATGAAGGAGATGGGAGTGAAATCCTTTGCATGCCAGTTGTTGAGCTTTCCTCTGGAAGTAGGGTAGATCCATTCTTCAAAAGCGCATTCATCATCAGAGTCTTCCACAACATTTACTTCATGATTTCTGATGCAAAGAGGTGGCTTTCCCATGCTAGCGCGCTTGACCTATCTTTGAGCCTTGATGGTGAAACCTAGCCCAAATTTTTCTGATTTAAATGGAATGTCGGGGAGTTGTCCCCAGATAGTACAACTCCTATCTTCGATTGTAGCACATGCATCCTTAAGTGAAACCATTCTTGGCACAACCTTATCAGCTTTTGGTATATCAAAGGAGATTTTGGTGACGTCAACCATAGGAGGAACAAGTTTGAAATCCTGGCACGAAGTTTCTATAAACTCGCCATCCATTTCCACATACTTGAAGGAATTGAGGTGGCTCACCATAAATTCTTCTTCACCGCAAACAATGACAATCTTCCCCTTGACTGGGTATTTTAACTTTTGATGAAAGATGGATATTACTACCCCTGCCCCATGTATCCAAGGGCGCCCAAGTAAACAGGATTAAGCGGGACGAATGTCCATTACGTAGAAGGTAGAGTTGAAAATCTGTGAGCCAACTTTAATTGGGAGATTCACCTCTCTATGAACCATCCTTTTAGACCCATCAAAAGCCCTTACAATAACATCACTTGGCTTCAATACCAGTCCTTCACAATTTAGCCGGTCCAAAGCACCTTTGGGTAACACATTTAGAGATGAGACAATATCAATTAAGACATGTGACAGGGTGGTTCCCTTGCATTCAATAGAGACATGCAAGGCCTTGTTGTGGTTCCTTCCCATAGGAGTCAAATCAGCGTCAGAGAACCCTAATCCATTATCAACTGTTAAACTTGCTACACAGTTCTCGAACTGGTCAGCTGTGGTTTCTTGGGGCACATGGGCTTTCTTTAAGAACTTGATTAAAGCTTGGGCATGAGCGTCCGAACAGAGTAACAATGATAGCATGGAGATTTTGGAGGGGGTTTTCCCCATTTGCTCAACTATTTTGAAGTCCCCCTTCTTTATGATTTTCAGGATTTCCTCCATCTCTCGAGTGGAGGGTTCTTCAACATCAGTATCTTTGGTAGGTGCCTCTATCCCAGCAGGCTCACCTTCTTTCTCTTTGCCTCTAGTGTTGGCACTAGACTTGTCATTGGTTATGCGTACGAGAGTTGTTGTAGTAATGGGTGGTGAAATATCAGGGGAAAAGATCCTCCCTATTCTTGTTACTTTACTAGAACCTGCAATATTAGTAACATCAACTTCGTTTTCGTTGATCCAAGAATCTTGTTTTATCCCATGATAATAAACCTCGACACCATAGTTCCATGGAACCGCTTTGTCAGAGGAGTAGGGAATAGGCCCAACGATAATGATTATTAAAGGAGAAATGGTTGGTTCATTTGAAATTCTAATAGGACCATTTAAGGGGATCCTAAGCGGCTTATTGGAGATGGTTATTATGGATATGTCTTCATCTTTGTTGGTTAAACTTTTGATGGTAGGAATCTTCTCAAATAGAATCTCGTGACTATTTATCAGGCGTTACACACCTTCCTTCAGCCGCTTGCACTCATTTACTTGTTGATCATAGCAAACACAATCTTTAGAATAGCCAGGGAACACCCCAGCTCTCAGCAAATTACCCTTCACAGTAGTTAATGGAGTTGTTAAGTCCTCAATGGAGGAAACAAAAGTAGTATCATCAATTGCATTAACACCTTTGCCATGGTTCGTCATTGGTGCGATTATCACATTTGGAGTAGCAGGTGGATCAAATTCAATTGTTTTATTATCTATCAGATCTGGAATCTTATTCTTCAGAGCCCAGCATTGATCAATTTGATGCCCAGGGCTGTTGGAATGATATGCGCACTTGGTATTTGGATTGTACTTAGGTGATGAAATGTTGGGATTGGATGGTGGATTGTGCAATGTCACAAGTTGGCCTTCAACATATGTTGTAAGTCTTGGGACAGTGACATGCTTATTCTCGTGAACTGTATTCGAGGAACTTCAGATCGTTGATTGTTGGATGATTGTCTTTGAGCAGATGGAGGGTTGGAGAATAACACAGTGTGATACGGTGGGAGAACTGACTTGAGGTTTTGCGTTTGTGTTTGCAAATGTTTCGGTTTAGCAAGAGTCGCCACCGATTTTTTATTTTATCCAAAGGAAAGGTCAAAAAGCACAGGAAAGACCTTTGAGATGTTTTCTTGGGTTCGGGGGGTATATTATGAAAAGGGAAGGTGCTAGCACCCTTTTCATCCATGGTTTTCCATGGGCTCTTAGTTACTTGTTTAGATCACTTGCTTTTGCTTTTCAATTGTTTGAAATGGTGCTTTGTGTGGTTTTGAAAATATTTTGAAAAGAGGCCTTTGTCTAGGAAACCTTTGTAATGATTCTCGTTTGAATATATATAAAGGTGTTTGTCTTTTGAAAAATGTTTCAATGTTTGAAAGTTTGTTTTCGGAAATGTTTTGAAATTGTGTATTTTGAAATTAGCAAGGATGGTTTGCAAATTTGATCAAGTAACTAGGAGTTGTCTACCCTACTCAAAGATCTTTCCTACACATTTTTAACCCTTTAACATTATTATTTTACCATTGTATTTGGTAAACAACCTTGTGTTTGGATGTTAAGCGGGATGGGCGTGGGTCATCGTATGACCATGATAGCAATGTTCCCAAGTATCTTAGCAAGTTTTTGTGGGACTAGATCATTTTTGTATAGGCAACCAAGATAGCGTCATCGAGGGACTATGATCTTTTTGTTTTGTTTGTTTTGCCAAGACACCTAGCATGCATACCATGACCATTTTTAAGGCGACAAGTGGATGAAACCCTAGGGGTGCTTGTGTGCATTGTGTTGTCATTTTCATGCATTTTTGTTTTGTATTAGTCAAGCTATTTGTTTTGATTTTGGTTATTTGCATACAAACCCTAATCTTTCTATCATGGCATATTTGAAAGCAATACATGCGTAAAAGTAAATCTACGACTATTACAACATTGATATGGGGAGGGGGATACAAGTTTGAATAGAGGGATATTTGCAAGAAAATAAAACCCTAATTCAACTATTACAACCAAATTGAACTCATTGTACAAATGATAAATTGACAAATATTTAAATGTGCAATTAAATATAAATATGCAAAAATGTTTTTTTTGTATTTATTTTATGTATGTAAAATAAATTGTTTGATGTATCAAAAATAAGAAAATAAAAGATTATTTTTGGAAAGGGTAGAAACCCTAGTTTTGTTTTAAGAATATATATATATATATATATATATATATATATATATATATATATATATATATATATATATATATATATATATATATATATATATATATATATATATATATATATATATATATATATATATATATATATATATATATATATATATATATATATATATATATATATATATTATAATTATTTATTTATGTTCAAGAAAATAAAATAAAATATATACAAAAATGTTTAAAATAAAATATGTATGACAAAATTATTTTTAAGTGTATAAATAATAAAAATAAAAATATATAATATTTTTGTAATATTTACAAGTTTTTATTTAAGAAAATAAAAGTATATTATTATAGTAATTATTTCTATGTCCAAAAATAATATAAAAAAAATGTGAAAATTTAAGAAAATATTTTTGCTAATTTTTAATGTTTAGAAAAATAAATAAAAGTCAGAAAATAAAAAGGAAATTCAAAAATATGCAAAATAATGAAAATGGGCCAGAGGGGTGCAGAAAGCACAAAGGAGGGTGCAAATAGTGGAAAAGCCAGGCCCAACCCACATTCATCTTCGTCCCTAACCTCTGATCAAACAAAAACACGCGCTTGATGTTCAAACCTGGAAATCCTGCATACATGCTCAAAAGCAAAAACATGCAACATGAAAGTTATAGAGCATAATCACACGATTCTAACCATGTAAAAAACTTAATCTAACTCTCAAAGACCAGAGAGAATTTCTCTGGCCCTAATTTCTAACCTAGTTTTTTCCAGAAATTTCATCATTCAAATTCTCCCAGCTTAGTTAACTTAAATGAATTCTATGCATATGTACAACTCAAGGGCAATGAGTACTACATTTTTTATTCATAAACCTAAGCCTAATATTTCCTAAATAGAGAGATAGAAGTTTGAACTTTACCTGTTTCAGTCAAGCTCGAGTATGGCAATGTAGGGGTTTTCAGTGAGGCCTGAGATGCTTGTGAACTTGCTTGAAGTCCCCTTGAGCTTTCCCAATGCTTAGCTAGCTTTGAACTTGCTTGAATCTCTCTATAGAACTCAACCTACAAAGTCAGAATTCAAAAATGGTGAAGTGTGTAAATGGAGTTACAGTGACTTGGGAATGGTTGGGATAGTTTAGGTAGGTTGTATGGAGTGTGTTGGAACTGATTGCAAGCAAAACGCACGAGTAGATTTTGTTTTGGAGATCTAAATGCAGAGCCTACCCTGTTTTGCAAGAAAATGTGATTTTTGTGTACAAGGGTGTTTGAAGGGTTGCTAGCTCGTGTTTCTAGCTTAGTGTGATATGCAAAAAACTGTTTGAAATGTTTACAAGCTTTGGTTTTATCAGATGGCCAAGTTATGTGGTTTTTGCAAGTTGACTTGGTTTTGAAGCAAAAGTGAGAAGTGACCAAGGCCAGGCCTGTACAGGCTAGCTCCAAGCATGCACATAGTTGGTGTACTTTCCTTGATATTTATGGATGTTGTTTGCTGCAAAAGGCTTGGTGCAATGCTCAAGAGAAACAAAATTGCATAAAGCAACCTTTATCAAAATGGCATTGTTAACTTTTTGCCATTTTTAGATTAATCCTTTGTATAATGCTTCATTGATCAGAACAATGCCTTAATCCATTGTGTTTGCATTCAATTTTTGAGCGTGAAAGGGTTTAAATACCTGTAAACAAGTACAAGCAAGACTGGACATAATTTGTAACTTGTAGCAACATGAGAAATGCCATGGACCAAAGTGAGAAATGGCCATTTTCTTTTCTTCGATTCTCCCTAACCATAAACTATCTTGGAGAGTTCTTGGACATTTTGGAAAGCTTGTAATATGATCTACAATCCATTTTTGAAATGAATTTTGAGATTACACTTGGAACTATGTGAAACATTTCCATGAAGATAGGTCAAAATCCTGCCTAAACTAGGGCAAAATTTCACTAAGTTAAAAGTTTCATGGACCCTTATTCCAAAAATCATAACTTGAGATCCAAGCATCTTTTGGGAAAACTTTGTGTATAAAAGTTGTAGATTTTGTGGAGGACTACAACTTTCATGTTAGGAGTTTTCTTTGAATCCAATTGAATCATGGTGAAAAAGTTGGTAAAAGTTGGGGAAAAAATAAGAAAATTTCATAACTTAGAAAATTTCTAAGTTATGAAAATTTTCAATCTTAAACCCTAATTTCCAAAATTAGGTTTCTTGGTGAACAAGTTTCATGTTTTGACAAATCTTGATGAAAAATTCCTTCTCTTTGAATTCTTTTGCACAGTTCTTTAAAAACTTCAAATACATCAGATTTTTCCCTAATGAAGTTAATCCAAGTGAATCTGGAAAAATCATCCACAACAACATAGGCATATCTTTTTCCACCAAGACTTTCCACCTGCATTGGTCCCATCAGATCCATATGTAGAAGTTCTAGAACCTTAGATGTGGTCAGATGTCTTAACTTTGGATGTGACATCCTAGTCTGCTTACCAACCTGACATTCACCATATACTCTCCCTTCATCAATTTGTAGTCTTGGAATCCCTCTGACTGCCTCCATGGATATAATCCTTTTCATTCCTCTTAGATGTAGATGACCAAGTTTTTGGTGCCACAGTTTCACTTCTTTTTCTTTTTTGGCAATAGAACACACAGTAGAGAAATTAGTGTTCTCAGGCTCCCACAAGTAGCAGTTATCTTTAGATCTGATTCCTTTCATTACAACTTCTTGTTTCTCATTAGTTACAAGACATTCAGATTTTGAGAAGTTGACCTTGAATCCTAGATCGCATAATTGGCTGATACTTATGAGATTAGCAGTCAAGCCTTTTACCAGCAATACTTCATTTAGATTTGGGACTCCAGGGCAGTCCAAGTTTCCAACTCCTTTGATTTCTCCTCTAGCACCATCTCCAAAGGTCACATAACTACTGGTGTGAGGTTTAACATTATTGAGAAGGTTCTTGATTCCAGTCATGTGCTTAGAACATCCACTGTCAAAGTACCAGTCTTCCTTTGCAGAGACTCTAAGGGAAGTGTGAGCTATCAGGGCAGTAGCCTTTTTCTTCCACTGTGGAGTATATGGTACCTTGTTAGACTTAGGTTTGACACCTGGGTTCTGATTAGGATATCCATATAATCTGAAGCAGAATGGCTTTATGTGACAAAACCTCCCACAATGATGACATCTCCATCTTTGATACTTTTTCTTCATATTTCTCTGTTCACGATGTTGAGAGCTATGTTGTGACATCTGCTTTGACATTTGTTTATCAGGCCTGATCTTCTTGTCTATACCAGATTTCTTTGCTGCCACAAATCCTAGACCAGACTTGTTTCCCACATTTTGTCCAACCTGAAGGATTTCTTCCAATTTGTCAGTTCCATTTGTCAGCATCTTGACAGATTTGGTCATCTGGTCCAGCTTTGAGTTTAGCATTTGAACCTCCCCTTCTAGATGACTTATAGTATCAATGGCTGCCCTTTTCTTAGCTTCCAACTTTATTATGAGTTTTGTTTGTCTCTCATTTTGCTGGCAGACTTCAACACTTCTGATACATAATTTCTTGTAGGAATCAGCCAGTTCTTCAAATGTCACTTCCTCATCACTAGAGTCACTATCAGAGTTACAAATACCAGTTAGTGCAGTAACTAGTTTGGCAGATTCTTCTTCAGAATTACTTTCTGAATCACAGTCAGACCAAGTAACAGACATTCCTTTCTTTTGTTTCTTAAGAAAGGTAGGACATTCAGCTCGAATGTGCCCATATCCTTCACATCCATGGCATTGAATTCCTCTGCTTTGATTTCCCTTCTCTTCAGACTTTGGTCTTCTGCTGGAGTCATAAGATCTGTTAATGTCAGAAGGAATGTTCTTGACATTTGACCTTGACTTTGGATCCATTCTCTTGATGAGTTTGTTGAATTGTCTTCCAACCATGGCTATAGCTTCTGAAATATTTTCTTCTTCATCCTCCTTGTTTTCATCTTCAGTATTAGATACAAGTGCTAAGCTCTTGTTTTTCTTGTCGACATTGTCACTGATTCCCATCTCAAAGGTCTGAAGAGATCCAATGAGTTCATCCACCTTCAAATTGCTGATATCCTGAGCTTCCTCTATAGCAGTTACCTTCATTGCAAATCTTTTAGGCAAGGATCTGAGAATCTTTCTCACCAGTTTTTCTTCTGACATCTTTTCTCCCAATGCTCTTGAGGTGTTGGCAATCTCCAAGATGTTCATGTGAAACTCATGAATGGTTTCATCTTCCATCATCCTTAGGTTCTCAAATTTGGTAGTCAGCATCTGAAGCCTTGACATTTTTACTTTGGATGTGCCCTCATGGGTAGTTTTGAGAGTGTCCCAAACTTCCTTGGCCAGTTCACATTGATGTACTAGTCTGAATATGTTTCTATCAATTCCATTGAACAAGGCATTTAATGCTTTGGAATTACCCATGGCTAACTCATCTTCTTCTTTGCTCCATTCTTCCTCAGGTTTCAGACTGATTGTCCCATCTTTCTCAGTTATGGTGGGATGGTTCCATCCTTTGTCAACAACTCTCCAAGCCTTTTTGTCCAGTGATTTTAAGAAGGAAACCATACGAGGTTTCCAGTAGTAATAATTTGATCCATCCAGAATGGGTGGTCTGTTTCCAAAAACTCCTTCTTTTTCCATAGCGCCAGAAAGTGATATCCCTAGATCTCACCCAGTAAGACAGGCAGGGTGCCTGCTCTGATGCCAATTGAAATTCTGGCAGAAGATACTCAATGTCACAGTGAATGTTATGACACCGTATCTGACTTTCTATAAGACAGTAAATCAGAAAGCAGTAAAGAACACAGTCAATTGTTTACCCAGTTCAGTGTGAAACAACACCTACTCTGGGGGCTACAAAGCCAGGGAGGAAATTCACTATAAGAGATATTAATTCAGGAATAAACCAACCAGTTTATCTCCTTCACTTAAGACCTACCCAATGCAACTTCAATCTAAGTTCAACTTAAACCTGAGTTCCTACTCACTCCCCCTCAATCACAGCAGTGATACTAAACAATTGACTAATGAAATAATGAAGACACTCTTCAGAACATACACTTGATTATGCTTCACAGCTTTTAATCAAGTAACACAAACACTCGTGCTTCAAAGCTTTGAGTGATACATAAACCTAACTTGACCTTGCTTCAAAGCTTTAATCAAGTGACACAAACACTCGTGCTTAAAAGCTTTGAGTGATACACAACCCTTACAATCAAAACCTACTCCAAGTCACTTATCACAATGATACTTGCTTGGATTACAGTAGTTAAAACTATACAGCCCCTAGTTGATCTTCTATCAAAGAGTTGATTTTCCCAACATCCTTCCTGTTGAATATATATGCAGCTATTTCTTCAGTTAGGGCTTCCACGAAAAGTTATGGTTAATTAGGGTTAACCTCAAGACTTGGTCACAAGACTTTATCAACCAGATTAGGGTTGAGCTAAGTTACCCTAAAGTCCACGTGAGATTCTGTTCTGGAATGTATAAACCAAATTCCTGAAAAAACTCAGAATTAACAAAACTGCCTAACTGTTAAATCAATACAGGATGTCTTAACATTGGTTATGACAACAAGAATCCTGTTTACTGATTTTGGTAGAATGTAATAAATGTGATCATTGCAAAATGCTCAAATACACACTCATAAAGAGCAGCTACTGTATGCCATTCTTTTTCTGCATAAAGTACCTAATAACCCAGAATGTTATGACATCAGTCATGACATTCACACACCTGGTTTTACCAAAAATGCATGCCAATAACTAAACACTTACAAACTCCCCCTTTGGCAAATTTTTGGCTAAAACCCCTAAACAATCAGAGAATAGAGAGCAACAGAAATAATATGTCTGCAGAAAAATTAATGTCTACCAAGAATAATTAACACATAATCTTCTCCCCCTCTTTAGCCATAAATAGGCCAAAGATACATGTACTTATAGGTTATACAGTCATCCAAAATGAGTAATAAAAACAAAAAAAAAACTGAAATCACTTGCAGCAACAGGTACCAGCAACAAGATTGACAACTCCACTGATCTTCAAGCACTGTCATCTTCAGAGGAGGCACTATCTTCAGCATTAAGCTGATCTTCAGCAGCATCCTCTTCCCTTCTTTGTCCTTCAGTCTCCTCCTGTTCTAGTCTAGCAATTAGGTTCTCAAGAGTCCTTTTCCTTGTCTCCAGCTCTTTGCAGGTTTCCTTCAGCACAGCTATAACATCAGATTTTTTAGACTGAGTTTTGACAGTTGATGTCTCAACTGATGTCATGACAATGTCAGGAACATGAGTTCCCTGAAATAGCTTATAGTGCAACCCAAGAGCAGTGGCTCTTTTGCATACAGTATCTCTTTCCACTAGAATGTCAGGATACTGAGCAAGGACAATACCACATAGGAGGGATGGAAAGGCAATAGGGCCTTTAACAGCATAGCTTCCAGCATGTTTTAAAGTTTGATCAAAGATATACCTGCCATAGTCAAATTATGTCCTGGTTCCAACAGCATAAATGAATCTTCCCAATCCTATGGAGATGGTTGATTTATGGTTGGTGGGAACCCAGTTGGCTGCACCAATCTTGTGCAGGATGGCAAATTTCATGCTTAGCTTGCTTGCATTCAGCTTGCCTTTTAAGGGCCAGCTCTTGACTTAATTTGCAGTGATGGTTTGGAATACTTGGTTGTTAGTAACCTCTAGTTCAGGGCAAGCCTCATCTGGTCTTCCTAGGAATTTGTTTATTTCAGAGGGAGAGAAATTAACCTTTCTTCCTCTCACATAGACATATCTAAAGTCAGCTGACCTTCCATCATCACATCCATCAGATAAATTCACTATGAATTCTTTGACAAGATTTTCATAGCAGTTGGTAAACTTTGCCACAGTATTCATTAGTCCAGCAGTTTTGATTAGGTCCATGATCTCCTTACATTCCATGGCACCATTGTTCAGTTCTCTTTCCAAGGCTATTCTTTTTAAACAAACATACTTCCATCTGTTGGCATTTTCAGGGTGGTGAAAAGAAATATTGTCAGTGGGGACTTCAGGAACTTTAGCCATTTTGCTTGAAGGGAGTTTCCTTCTGAGAGAAATGTCTTCAGCATCAACTTCAAATTCTGATTCCTCATCAGAATCAGAAGGTTCAGGCTCTTTCCTTTTCTTTGCTATTGGTTGTCTCATAGGCTTTGAGAGACTACCAGCATGTACTCGGGTTTTCACCTTCCCTTTGGACAATCCAGTCTTCACAGTTTCTACACCAGTCTTGCCTTCAAACCTGGTTTTCTTATGAGCAACATCAGCAATCTTCTCTTTGGTCAGACATTTTGCAGCATTCTGCTTACCTTTTCTGTTCATCATCCTCCTAGCTATGCTAGGGTTGATATTTTCAATTAGGTCATTGTCAGAGTATTCTTCATCCACATCAATAACCGGGGGTTCAACATCCTTCTCTGAAGGGTTCTGGAGATCATCAAGATTTTCAGATGATTTCTGAATGTTGTCTTCCGGTGTCTCAACATTCTTAGAGACATCTGGATTTATTTCAACATTTGGACTAGCAGATTCTTGATTTAAAGGAACAGAAATGCCGGGTACAGAGTGGTTTTCATTCAGAATTCTTGTAACAAGTCTAGCTATTGCTTGATGAACATAAGTTGAGCCTTCCCTATTTGGAACAGAAGATGATGGTTGAGAGGGATTATCAGATGAAGTAGCTTGAGACCTTCCTGCATGCCTTGTTCTCAGCTTTTTAACCTTAGAGGGGTTAGCTGCCAGTTCTCTAAGAGGAGTAATCTCCAGAAATTCAGAATCCATGCAAGTTGTGATTGCCCTAGGTTCTCGATCAGAGGATGCGGATGAAACAATCGTCTTGGAAGAGGATGATGTCATGGATAGTTGAGACATTTTGATAGACTTAGAAAACCAGTAACAACGAGAGAGAAATCTTTGATTGAGAGAATGGGGATTGTTGCAGAGCCGAGAGAGGAAGGAGGTAAACGAGAGTCTATTCAACTTCTTAACAATTTTGAAAGAAATAGGAAAACATATGATTAACCCAATCAAAATAGACTTAACACAAAAATCTCCTTCATCCCTTGTTTTAAGCAAAATTAATTTCTACATTTCCTCATGTTGGCAAATACCCAACTTGCCCCTCAAATTTTCAAATTGATTTGCATCAAGTGCTTTGGTAAAAATGTCAGCCAACTGTAGTTCAGTGGCAACATGTTCCATTTTAATTGTCTTCTCCTCTACAAGATCTCTAATAAAATGATGTCTAATGTCAATATGCTTGGTCCTGCTATGCTGAATAGGATTCTTGGAAATGTTGATTGTACTCAGATTGTCACAGTACAATGTCATAACATCTTGTGTGACATTATACTCAGTAAGCATCTGTTTCATCCAAATCATTTGAGAACAGCTACTACCAGCTGCTATGTATTCAGCTTCAGCAGTAGAGAGAGACACACAATTCTGTTTCTTGCTGAACCAGGAGACCAGATTATTTCCTAAGAAGAAACATCCTCCAGAGGTGCTCTTTCTATCATCAGCACTTCCAGCCCAATCAGCATCACAGTAACCAGTTAGAGTTGGTTCACAACCATGAGAGTACAACAAGCCATAGTTGTAAGTTCCACTTACATACTTCAAAATTCTCTTCACTTGGTTGATGTGACTGACTTTGGGATCAGCTTGGTATCTTGCACATACTCCAACAGCAAAAGCAATGTCAGGTCTGCCGGCTGTTAATTATAGCAGACTTCCTATCATGCTTCTGTACAGGCTTTGGTCCACCTTAACCCCACTTGAATCTTTGGATAGCTTTAAATGAGTAGGTGCAGGAGTCCTTTTGTGACTGGCATTCTCCATACCAAACTTCTTGACAATGTTCTTTGCATACCTGCTTTGAGACATAAAAATTGAGTCTTCCATCTGTGTGACTTGCAGTCCAAGAAAGTAGGTCAATTCTCCCATGAGGCTCATTTTGAATTCAGCCTGCATTTGGTCAGCAAAATGTTTAACCATTTTATATGACATTCCCCTAAACACTATGTCATCAACATAGATTTGAGCTACCATTATATTTCCTCCTTCATTTTTGACAAAGAGGGTTTTATCCAAGCCTCCTTTTCTGTATCCTTTGTCAGAGAGAAATTTTGTCAACCTGTCATACCATGCTCTAGGAGCTTGTTTCAGGCCATATAAAGCTTTCCTCAATTTGTAGACATGATCAGGGTAGTTTGGATCCACAAAACCTTTAGGCTGTTCCACATAAACTTCCTCATTTAAGTACCCATTTAGGAAGGCACTTTTTACATCCATCTGAAATATCTTAAACTTCAGGAGACAAGCAATTCCCAATAGGAGTCTGATTGATTCCAGTCTGGCTACAGGGGCAAAGGTCTCATCAAAATCAACCCCTTCAACTTGAGTGTATCCTTGAGCAACAAGTCTTGCCTTATTCCTGGTGACAACTCCTTCAGCATCTGATTTGTTCTTGTAGATCCATTTTGTGCCAATGATGTTTGTTCCTTCTGGTCTAGGAACTAACTCCCATACTTCATGTTGCTTGAATTGGTTCAATTCATCTTGCATTGCTCCAATCCAGTATTCATCAGTTAAAGCCTCCTTAACATTTCTTGGTTCAATTTTAGATACAAAGCAAGAGTTTGAGATGATTTCTCTAGATCTTGTAATGACTCCACTGTTAGGATCTCCTATGATGAGTTCTTTAGGATGATCTTTCTGAATTCTGATGGAAGGGTTTTTGCTAGCTTCCTTTGATTCAGAGTCTGCTGCAGTGGTGTTAGGTAGATCATTCTGTTGAGTTGAAGTCTCAAAGAATGTCTCAACATTACAAGGGACATCTGTTTCCTCATGATAATCATCAACTATGACATTTATTGATTCCATCATGACTTTGGTCCTGGAATTGAATATCCTATAAGCTCTGTTGTTGGTGGAGTATCCTAGAAATATTCCTTCATCACTTTTAGGGTCCAGCTTTCTCCTTTGTTCACGATCTTCCAGAATATAGCATTTGCTACCAAATACATGGAAGTACTTCACTGTTGGCTTTCTTCCTTTCCAGAGTTCATAAAAGGTGGATGAGGTTCCCTTTCTCAAAGTGACTCTGTTATGGACATAACAGGCTGTATTCATAGCTTCAGCCCAAAAATGAATAGGAAGTCTTTTGGCATGTATCATTGCTCTGGCAGATTCCTGTATGGTCCTGTTTTTCCTTTCTACAACTCCATTTTGTTGAGGAGTTATAGGAGAAGAGAATTCATGATTAATTCCTTCTGAGGAATATAACTCTTTAAACTTACTGTTTTCAAATTCCTTGCCATGATCACTTCTGATTCTGACAATGCACCCTTCTTTTTCTCTTTGAATTCTTTTGCACAGTTCTTTAAAAACTTCAAATACATCAGATTTTTCCCTAATGAAGTTAATCCAGGTGAATCTGGAAAAATCATCCACAACAACATAGGCATATCTTTTTCCACCAAGACTTTCCACCTGCATTGGTCTCATCAGATCCATATGTAGAAGTTCTAGAACCTTAGATGTGGTCAGATGTCTTGACTTTGGATGTGACATCCTAGTCTGCTTACCAACCTGACATTCACCACATACTCTCCCTTCATCAATTTGCAGTCTTGGAATCCCTCTGACTGCCTCCATGGATATAATCCTTTTCATTCCTCTTAGATGTAGATGACCAAGTTTTTGGTGCCACAGTTTCACTTCTTTTTCTTTTTTGGCAATAAAACACACAGTAGAGAAATTAGTGTTCTCAGGCTCCCACAAGTAGCAGTTGTCTTTAGATCTGATACCTTTCATTACAACTTCTTGTTTCTCATTAGTTACAAGACATTCAGATTTTGAGAAGTTGACCTTGAATTCTAGATCGCATAATTGGCTGATACTTATGAGATTAGCAGTCAAGCCTTTTACCAGCAATACTTAATTTAGATTTGGGACTCCAGGGCAGTCCAAGTTTCCAACTCCTTTGATTTCTCCTCTAGCACCATCTCCAAAGGTCACATAACTAGTGGTGTGAGGTTTAACATTATTGAGAAGTTTCTTGATTCCAGTCATGTGCTTAGAACATCCACTGTCAAAGTACCAGTCTTCCTTTGCAGAGACTCTAAGGGAAGTGTGAGCTATCAGGGCAGTAGCCTTTTTCTTCCACTGTGGAGTATATGGTACCTTGTTAGACTTAGGTTTGATACCTGGGTTCTGATTAGGATATCCATATAATCTGAAGCAGAATGGCTTTATGTGACCAAACCTCCCACAATGATGACAACTCCATCTTTGATACTTTTTCTTCATATTTCTCTGTTCACGATGTTGAGAGCTATGTTGTGACATATTCTTTGACATTTGTTTATCAGGCCTGATCTTCTTGTCTATACCAGATTTCTTTGCTGCCACAAATCCTAGACCAGACTTGTTTCCCACATTTTGTCCAACCTGAAGGATTTCTTCCAATTTGTCAGTTCCATTTGTCAGCATCTTGACAGATTTGGTCATCTGGTCCAGTTTTGAGTTTAGCATTTGAACCTCCCCTTCTAGATGACTTATAGTATAAATGTCTGCCCTTTTCTCAGCTTCCAACTTTATTATGAGTTTTGTTTGTCTCTCATTTTGCTGGCAGACTTCAGCACTTCTGATACATAATTTCTTGTAGGAATCAGCCAGTTCTTCAAATGTCACTTCCTCATCACTAGAGTCACTATCAGAGTTACAAATACCAGTTAGTGCAGTAACTAGTTTGGCAGATTCTTCTTCATAATTACTTTCTGAATCACAGTCAGACCAAGTAACAGACATTCCTTTCTTTTGTTTCTTAATAAAGGTAGGACATTCAGCTCGAATGTGCCCATATCCTTCACATCCATGGCATTGAATTCCTCTGCTTTGATTTCCCTTCTCTTCAGACTTTGGTCTTCTGCTGGAGTCATAAGATCTGTTAATGTCAGAAGGAATGTTCTTGACATTTGACCTTGACTTTGGATCCATTCTCTTGATGAGTTTGTTAAATTGTCTTCCAAGCATGGCTATAGCTTCTGAAATATTTTCTTCTTCATCCTCCTTGTTTTCATCTTCAGTATTAGATACAAGTGCTAAGCTCTTGTTTTTCTTGTCGACATTGTCACTGATTCCCATCTCAAAGGTCTGAAGAGATCCAATGAGTTCACCCACCTTCAAATTGCTGATATCCTGATGTGATCGGTAGATTTAGAACTGACTGTTTAACGCTGGTTCGCGAAATGTCGCGGTAAGCAAGAGTCGCCGCCGTCTTTTATTTTCTCCAACATGGACAGGACAAAAGCACAACAAAATTCCTTATGAGATGGTTTCTCGGTTCGGGAGGTAGATTTATAGCAAGGGAAGGTGTTAGCACCCTTTCTATCCGTGGTTATCCACGGGCTCTTAGATACTTGCTCATTTGTGTTTTCAAAAGTGTTTGCTTTTCAATTGTGAGTGGGTTTGAAAAAATTTTCTTTGAAAGTTTCAGAATAACTCTTGTATCAGTCCTCAAGAGTGTTTGAAAAATTGTTTTGAAAGCTTTTTTGAAAGTGTCGGTGTGAAAAGAGTTTTTTTGATTTGTTTTTGAATAGAGCAAGTATCTATGAGTCATCTACCTACCCTAAGGAATTAGGCTGTGTAAATGTCCTTAAGGTAGTGCCATCCCACCATTGAGAGATAGGTAGCACCACCGTTGGAGGTGTTCGGGTCAATTCGATTGTTAGGGACAATGTGGTCACCAGAGCAACAGTAGGACACCTTAGAAGCTACCCATATGCCATTGATCATGGACATAAGGACTTACTAAAACGTCCTATACTCGATGACCACGTTTCGAAGGCAAGGCAACAGTGAGGCGTACCCTAAGAGTGGTGTGTGAATTTGTGTGTTGTTTTCAGTTTAATATTTCTCTTTGTTCAGGGCATTGTGAGCTACGAGTTATTTTTAATTTAGCCATACATTCTTTCATGCAATTAGAATTTTAAAAGTGCGGAAATTAAAATGCGGAAAGTAAAATCCTACGCTATTACAAGGCGCAGGTCTATACATCGCCAAATTACAAAGACCCGTTTGGTAAAAATGCGGAAAATAAATAAATTCCTAATTACTATTACATGGCTTGAGCAGTTACATAATATTCACAAAGGAAAATAAGAATAAATGCGCGAAAGAATTTAAAGTTGAACGTTCGAGGGCGTTGGACCCTTTTGAAATTAAATTGAATTAAAAGTCTAATTATTATTTAATAAAAGGAAAGAAATGTTTTTTAGGTTTTTTGTTTTATGAAAATAAAGAAAATCAAGAGAAACCCTAATTCTAAGTTGTTTTTAATTATTAATGAAAAATATTAAAGTTTAACCTAATTTACTAAATAATTAATGTACATGTTTATTTACAAAATATTTAGAATTAATAATAATAATAATGATGAGAAAATTATTTATTAAAAAAAATGAAGAAAAGGTTAAAAACCCTAATTTCTACATATTTTAATTTATTAAGAAAAAAGATTAAAGTTGTAACCTAATTTAACTAAATTAATTATTAAAGTTTATTTACAAAAAAATAATAATGGTGAAATTAATATTAATAAAAATAAACATTTTTTGATTTTCTGTATTTTATATTATGAAAAGTTATTTTAGGAAATTAAAGAAAACAATTAAAATAATTAATAGAATTAAGAAAGAAAAACAAATAAAAATTAAAAAATTGATGCAAACCATGGGGGGTATCAGGCCCTTTTTGGAGGTTTATTGAAGCAATTTGGCCCACTGAAATCAAAGCCTTGTTGACTTTTCCAGTTTGAATGCATGTGGTTGACTGAGTGTGTACCATGGAATTCACGTTATGGCCATTGGATTGATCATCAGGGACACTTGGCAAGCCTAAGCGTTAGGATGCATGGTGGAACGTTTGAAGGAAACTGCATGGGAACGTGTTAATACAAAAATCATGAATAATATGAGGGGACCTGGGAATCGAACCCAGGTCCCAATACCCGCAAGACACCTCAGCCACCAACTGAGCTAATGCGCGCATCTGTTAATATAATGAAGCATAATTATTATAAAAGAAAAACGAGCGTTAGTGGTAGAAAGCAAAAGCGCGCTGAATTATTTGAATGGTCCAACCATATGAAGCCACGCACGCGTCTTCTTCCTTTTTCTACCTGCAATATAAACAAGTAGCGGGGGTTTTAAACCCCCACTAAGTGAAGCCTGCAAAAATAGCGAATAGGATCTGGATCAATATAAAAAAGGCGCGAGGTATTGGTTCGTCTTGTCTTGAGGTCACGAATTCATTGGCATAGGTTTGGTGGTATGATTTTGCCATATGTGTAAAGCCCCAATTTAGAGCTTCTGAAACCCTAGAAAATGTTAATGGCAAATCTCGTTTCAAGCATTGTTAGGATAATTAAATATTACCAATAGCTTCAGAACATCAATATTAGCAAGAATCAACAATTAAAACTCATGAATAATGCATGTAGATTAAAAAATGATTATGGACATGTTCATGAAGAAGACGATTCTGTTCTACCAATTCTTGAAGTATGGAGACCTGGTTTTAATTGTAATCGACTCCTGGATGGTTTGGCAATGTATTGGAATGCTTTTCAAGCCTTGAATCGTCCTGTAACTATGAGTTCAGTTTCCAAAATTTTGATGAAAAATGCAACTTTGGTTATGGCCTCCTGAGCAGTTTCTTGCGTGTGTTAGCATTAGGTTATGTTGTGCATATGTATCTGAATGGAATTAGGTCAAAAAGCCAAGCCCATAGTCCATGAATTAATGATTCCAATATTTGATTTTGTTCATATCTTTTTCAATCTTTTTCCATGCCAATTATGGATGATATTGTCCTTGTTGATTGATGCACGTTTTGCCACCTTGCCCTAGTTGGATTTGCTGCACAAAAAGATTCAAAAAGCATGATTTGATATTTTTTCATATTTAAATCTAATTAAATGAATTAATAATAATAAAAACTCAATTAATTAATTAAAAATAAGAAAATAAATCCCTTTGAGCTTAATGGGTCGTGCATAGCCTTTGGGTAATGATTCATGAAAGAAATTGAGGCCCATTAGCATTTTTGAAGCCTTTTGTGCAAAGTTGACTTTTCAAAATTCCCAAAAATTTCCCACCTTCTACAAGGCATATCTTGCTCAATTTTTAAGTTATGATCATGTTCTTGGACATTTTGTAAAGTTCTTGAAGTCCTCTAACCAATGTCTTTGGTCCCATGTCATTTTGATTTACCAATCTCAAGTTATGGTCTTTTACTTAAAGTGTCTTTTTGTTGACTTTTGAAAATGACCTATAATGTTGAAATTGATAACTTTTTGTGAGAGCATTTCTTGGACTTGAAGTGTGAAGATGAGTTGTAGTAAATGTTATTCTATTCAAAATGAGCTTTGGATGGAATTTTTCTGATAAACCATGAAGAAGTTATGCCCTGGTCAATTTGCAGTTGACTTTTTCAGCTGTCCAAAAATAGAAACTTTTGCATCTTGAGACTTTTTGAGCCATGCTTTGAGAATCATGATCAAGAATTGATCAAATGATGTTTGTGGCTTCAAAATAAGATGTTGACCAAAAATTTTGACTTTTGACTGTCAAATGACCATTTTGCCCCTACAGTTGACTGTGAAGCATTTAAGGTTTTTGACTGTGCAATTTGATGATGTGAGTCTTGAAACTTGACATATGGATGCTTGACAATGTATGTAGGCATATGGGACTTGATTGGACCCTTGGAAACTTCAATTTCTTTGCCAGAACCAAAACCCTAATTTTGACTGTGTTAGGAGGCAATTGGACTGTGCAACCCTTGAGAGATTTTGAACCCTTGATTTTGCCAAATCTTGCAGAATATGGGAGGGCAAATTTTGGGGTACAACACCTGAGCTTCCTCTATAGCAGTTACCTTCATTGCAAATCTTTTAGGCAAGGATCTGAGAATCTTTCTCACCAGTTTTTCTTCTGACATCTTTTCTCCCAATGCTCCTGAGGTGTTGGCAATCTCCAAGTTGTTCATGTGAAACTCATGAATGGTTTCATCTTCCATCATCCTTAGGTTCTCAAATTTGGTAGTCAGCATCTGAAGCCTTGACATTTTTACTTTGGATGTGCCCTCATGGGTAGTTTTGAGAGTGTCCCAAACTTCCTTGGCCAGTTCACATTGATGTACTAGTCTGAATATGTTTCTATCAATTCCATTGAACAAGGAATTTAATGCTTTGGAATTACCCATGGCTAACTCATCTTCTTCTTTGCTCCATTCTTCCTCAGGTTTCAGACTGATTGTCCCATCTTTCTCAGTTATGGTGGGATGGTTCCATCCTTTGCACGCAACTCTCCAAGCCTTTTTGTCCAGTGATTTTAAGAAGGCAACCATACGAGGTTTCCAGTAGTCATAATTTGATCCATCCAGAATGGGTGGTCTGTTTCCAAAAACTCCTTCTTTGTCCATAGCGCCAGAAAGTGATATCCCTAGATCTCACCCAGTAAGACAGGCAGGGTGCCTGCTCTGATGCCAATTGAAATTCTGGCAGCAGATACTCAATGTCACAGTGAATGTTATGACACCGTATCTGACTTTCTATAAGACAGTAAATCAGAAAGCAGTAAAGAACACAGTCAATTGTTTACCCAGTTCAGTGTGAAACAACACCTACTCTGGGGGCTACCAAGCCAGGGAGGAAATTCACTATAAGAGATATTAATTCAGGAATAAACCAACCAGTTTATCTCCTTCACTTAAGACCTACCCAATGCAACTTCAATCTAAGTTCAACTTAAACCTGAGTTCCTACTCACTCCCCCTCAATCACAGCAGTGATACTAAACAATTGACTAATGAAATAATGAAGACACTCTTCAGAACATACACTTGATTATGCTTCACAGCTTTTAATCAAGTAACACAAACACTCGTGCTTCAAAGCTTTGAGTGATACATAAACCTAACTTGACCTTGCTTCAAAGCTTTAATCAAGTGACACAAACACTCGTGCTTAAAAGCTTTGAGTGATACACAACCCTTACAATCAAAACCTACTCCAAGTCACTTATCACAATGATACTTGCTTGGATTACAGTAGTTAAAACTATACAGCCCCTAGTTGATCTTCTATCAAAGAGTTGATTTTCCCAACAGCCTTCCTGTTGAATATATATGCAACTGTTTCTTCAGTTAGGGCTTCCACGAAAAGCTAGGATTAATTAGGGTTAACCTCAAGACTTGGTCACAAGACTTTATCAACCAGATTAGGGTTGAGCTAAGTTACCCTAAAGTCCACGTGAGATTCTGTTCTGGAATGTATGAACCAAATTCCTGAAAAAAAACTCAGAATTAACAAAACTGCCAACTGTTAGATCAGTACAGGATGTCTTAACATTGGTTATGACAACAAGAATCCTGTTTACTGATTTTGGTAGAATATAATAAATGTGATCATTGCAAAATGCTCAGATACACACTCATAAAGAGCAGCTACTGTATGCCATTCTTTTTCTGCATAAAGTACCTAATAACCCAGAATGTAATGACATCAGTCATGACATTCACACACCTGGTTTTACCAAAAATACATGCCAATAACTAAACACTTACAATTTACAAGGCAAAATTTCCTACCATGTTAACATGCACAAGGCTAAAGTCACCCTTTGAAGCAACTTGTTACAAGCTTCGACATGGAAACACTTCTAATCAAATAGCTTCAATTCACAAGGCAAAAAGACTCATGATGATGTCCTTCGATTCAGGAGACCAAAACCTCTCTTCTTCCCTCTTTAAATTACACATCTTGCCTCCTGCAGGCCTCCTTTGTTTGGGGCAATGGCCTTCTCAGTGTTGCAAGCTTCGATTGAGCCTTTCATCCCATGCATGCATCCTTCGTTTGGGGTGTGTGAATCCTCCAGTACAAGTTTCTGGTCACACTTTTCATTTGGGCATATGGTTCCCTTCATACAAGCCTTCGTTTGAGCAAGTATATCTTGCATGTTTGCATAAAGTCACAAAGCAGGGATCTCCTGCATACACCTTTCGTTTGGCCACATGCCCCCTTGCAGGCAAGTTTTAGTGGGCAGTACCCCCCTTGGAAATGGTTTGCTTTAACACACAAATTCTACACTATGCCTCTGTCTCATGCGAAAGAAGTACCATGGTGGCACATTCGAAGGACTTGCCAGACATGTCTGAATGTCCCAATCGAATGACATGTTTTGTGGACCCACCCCAGGAGCATGTTTTTAGACCATTTGAAGGAACCCATGAAGGTTCTGATCGAAAGACACTTATTTGGCCCCCTTCAAAGGATATCCACATGAGCCATTCGAATGAAACTTCGATTTGAAAAAAGAAATGGTTGTTGAAGATTCTGGTCGAAAGACAAGGCTAGGGGGTAAAGACAAAAGGTTGAGATGCCAAAGGTACTTGTTGACCAAATCTCATGCGCTTCCAGGTTAAGGCTTGATACACTGGCCATAAAACTCCAAAACTGCTGCACAATAGTCCTACAACACTTCCTTATTCCTTGCACTAAAATGGCATACAAACACTGCCCCTCGAAAGCTACAAATATAGCATGCCTTTTTTGTTTAAATCTTTTGTTTTCCCTCCTAAAACATCAGCCCAGGCCATCTATAAATAAGAGACTCCACCACTCATGTTAGGGGCGCCTGAAGGATTGCAAGAGAACACTTGTGAAAATTCCCAAAATTCTCAAACACTTCCCAACATTTTTTCAAACACTTATGAAAAACTAAACCCCCTTTTGTTATAAAAAGAACCTTCGATTCACCCCCAAGTGACCATCTAAATAGCCTTCGACCCACTTCCCCAACTACCATACAACAACCCTTTGAGTCATTCCATTACTTGTTATAAAAAGAACCTTCGATCCACTCACACAACCTCTTTCAATTCAATGATAGCTTGCACAAAGTGGTAACTGGATTAGTTTTAGGAAGGTTCCAACGAACTTCCATTCTTCACCAAGGAAGACACTTGCAGTTTCCTTCGATTTAAGAACTTCAAGAGGTAATTCCCTTTTAAACTTGAATTTATTTTATTTTAATATCATGTGCACATGCCAATAAAGAAAAATCTAGATATTTCATATAGGGAGCTTGACCATGTTTTAGCTTTCGATTCTGACTACCCATATGCTGAAAACTCAACTCTGATTAGTTAGGCTTTAGACTTTGAGACCCAATGGTTTTGTGTTAACCCCTAGATTGTAGTTACATTTGAATGTTGCATTTTAAGAATTTAAGATAGGTTTATTATACCCTTCGATTGGCTAACTGCACAAGCCTTTTGAATCACAATCTGAGGGCCCAACATGCTTATAGTTGAAGGAGTCAGTAAGGAGCCTGTGGCAAAGAATGAACTTTTTTGACTCCAGGCCTCAAATGAAGAATGAAACTTGCTGACTCCAGGCCTCAAACAAAGGACAAAACCTTGCTGCCTCCAGGCCTTAAACAAAGGATAAAACCTTTCTTCCTCCAGGTCTCAAATTGAAAGAGGTCAAAAAGTACAGAATCGAAAGATGCTTCTGCTTCGATCGAAAGAGCTCATTTTTATCCTTTTTATATTATTTTGTCATTATATTTTCTTGCTATTTCAATATGGTTGTAATAGTGTAGGATTTATTTTCTTTTGCATTTTTTTGTATAAATGTTAGTAACTAGGATGCATGGCAAGATAAAAACAACAAGTAGATAACCAAAAATTCAAAAGACAAAAATGCATGCAATCAAACACACTATTCACACACATGCACCCCTAGGTAACTCCACTTGTTGCCTCAGAAAAATAGTCATATCCCTCGAATATGGGCGTTTTCGCAAAGACCCTCTATAAAATATCGTAGTCCCTCGATGATCCTCAATGTTGCCTTCGGTAAACGATCTAGTCCCTAAACAACATTGCTAAAATGTCCCATAAGTTGCCTTCTATGACTATACAAATGTCCCACGCCTATCCCTTCACATCCAATGATGGGGCATCTTACCAAATTTATGGTAAGATAGCAACATCTAAAGGAGGAGGAAAAGAACACTAAGACCTTTTGAGTAGGTAGGATTCTCCTAGTTGCTCGCTTGCTCACAACAAAATATTTTATACACCCACAATTTCACTTTGAAACATTTTCAAAATATAAACACCTTTGTACGCATTCTTATAGAGACGAGAACCATTACAAAGACATTTTTTTCAAAATACTTTCAAAACCCACACCACAAACACATTTTCAAACAAAAGAAAGTGATCTAGCAAGCAAATAAGAGCCCATAGATAACTACGGATGAAAAGGGTGCTAATACCTTCCCTTTTCATAACCTACCCCCCGAAATCAAGAAAATAAATCTCAAAGGCCTTTCCTGTTCTTTTCACCCTTTCCTTATTGGATAAAATAAAAGTTGGTGGCGACTCTTGCTATCCGCAATAATTGCGATCAAACGCAAAATACCCAAGTCAGTTCTCCCACCATATTATAGAACTAGCGACTCTACTGGGGATGTTACTTAAAAGTGGGGCTACCTTAGGGCTAGATCGCATTCACTTGCTTTTCATTGTTTGATTTGTTTGCTTTACGTTTTGGTTCCTTGTTTGGGTTTGTTTTGATCATCTACCCGGATCTGGGGCACCTTTTTAGGTAAGTAGCAATAAGTTATGGAAACTGTGCGGGGTATACCGACATGGTCTAAGAAATAACTATGTTAGTGTGACAGATTTGTTGGTACCGGTAGCCCTTGAGTAGTCAAGGAGAATACGGAGCCGCTCTATGGTGTCATGAAGCACTAACTGACTTTAGAACCTTTACTTGAACAACTTGGTCATTAGGAAGTAGTGAGGTAGTCTGCTTTGGTGCAGTTCGAAGTTGGTTGATACTTGATACTATGCTCATTGAGATCAGAATTTTGGGATATTTCGTTCGCCAATAAAGAGGCTTGCGCTGAAACAATGCCCGATAAAGAAAGATCAGTGATATTGAGATCCTCTAGAACCCGTTTACTTTCTAGGACAGGTTGAACCAACTAAACTTCAAGAGGGTACTTACCTATAAACCTCACGCAAGCCTAAACCTAAGGACTTGTTTGATTAACTTGTGCATATGCTTGTACATAACATCATGGCATCATACCATAGCATTTTAGACTAACCATTTCAAGGATTTTGAGATTCATCTTTATTCTGTTTTGTAGGACATGACTCCCACTCGCAGGAACACAATCCAAGTCAACCTTGTACGAGTGCCTTTTCAGCTCAAAGAGTTACATTAAGGGTCCCTGAGAATTCTCTGTTCACCAAAAGACATGGATGACTTCTCAACTTGGTTACCTCAAGCTTTGATGAAGATATGATGAAGATTCTTTTCCAGTTCTTTGACCCTTTGCACCATTGCTTTACCTTCCCCGATTACCAGCTTGTACCTACTATGGAGGAATTCTCTCAACTCTTGGGAATTCCTATTCTCAATCAACTACCTTTCAACGGTACTGAAAGAGACCCAAGCTCTAAAGAGGTTGCCCGAGCTTTACACTTGCAACAATCCAACGTCACGGCTAATTGGGAAACAAGAAGTGGTGTCAAAGGGTTCCTAGCCAAGTTCCTATTGGAAAAATCTCAAGACTATTAGAACACTCTGGATTTACAAGCTTTCGAAGAAATTTTGGCACTTCTCATATATGGGATGGTACTATTTCCAAATCTTGACCAACTTATAGATGTGAATGCTGTCAAAATCTTCTAATCTCACAATCCAGTGCCTACTTTGTTGGGAGATATCTTGCATTCTCTCCACTCTCGCACCATGAAGAGAAGAGGAGCCCTCATGTGTTGTACTCCTCTATTGTCTAGGTGGTTTGTTTCGCATCTCCCCCGATCTGTTGTGAAGAATGAGCAAGGCTTGAGATGGTCCAATAGGTTGATGTCACTCAGATATTTGGATATCCATTGGTGTTCTCGATCCTTGGAGGCATTACTATCATCAACCGTTGTGGGGAATTCCCCAATGTCCCTCTACTTGGCATTAGGGGAGGTATCACTTATAACCCTTGCTTAGCTTTGCGACAGTTTAGGTACACACGAAGAGACAGTTCACATGATGCACTCATCCAAGGTGTGGTGTTCGACTACGAGAGCGACAATCAAGGCTATCGTCAGAGGTTTATATGAGCTTGGAGGATGGTAAACAAAGTGGATAGTAAGACATTGGGACATAAAAATTTCATTCCCCTTGAGCCTTACCTTAGGTGGGTACGAGCTCGTGCTCAGAGTCTCGTAATGCCTTGCCCTTCCATCCTCCCTGTTATCATGGAGCCTGTTGCTGAAGGAGATGTCCTGTATACTGTCCTTCATCCCAACATGCCTACCTCTCTTTAAGACTTGCAAAAGGATTGGATTCAGCTAAAGGAAGAGCGAGACACTTTCGAAGCCAAATTCTATGCCAGTGAGAAGAAAGTTTTGGAACTCACCAAGCAGCTTCATGAAGAGCGGAGTTTGAACGCCTGCATCGCACCGAAGAGGATGTATTCAGCCTTTTTGTCTTAGGAGTTTTTGTATTTTATTTCTTTCATTATAAGCCCAAAGAGGCATGATGTACTCAAAATTGGATTTATTAATACAACATGTGTTTCCTTTTTGTCTAAACAAATTTAAATCTCTAATTTCCTTGAAATCATTTGCATATGTATTTTCATTCATCATAACACAAACAGGTTTCTTACAACAGGTCTCCTTATCTTTCTACTGTTTATTTCAGTGAGATGGATATTGAACATACAGTAGAGGATCTTCAAGCGCAGAGCGCTCAATTCCAATAAATGTCCTTGGCTCTGGATAAAGGACAAGAGGACTTGAAGGCTCTTATGATCAAAGATAAGAAGAAGAAGGCGAAGAAACCAGTCGGTGTTTTGAATTTGGGAAGAAGGTTCAAAGGGCCATTCAAGCGAACTCTAGATTTCATAACCTCGTCGGGTGAATGAGATAATTAAGAAGGGAAGAACAAGGAAGGAAATGACCACCTAGAGTTTGGAGAAGAGGAAGAAGTGGACTACTCTGAAGAATAATATCCTACTGTTGATGATAAATACAAACAGTTGGAGGATCGCCTCAATGCTATGGAGATCCAGAAGGTACCCGGGTTAGATTTTGAAGAGCTAGGACTTGTCTCAGGGGTTGTCATCCCGCAAAAATTCAAGGTCCCCACTTTCGCTAAACATGATAGTGTGTCTTGTCTAAAGCTGCATTTAAGGTCATACGTCAGGAAAATCCAACCCCATGCTGCTGATAGGAACCTATTGGTACATTTCTTCCAAGAAAGCTTGTCAAGGACGCAGTTGGATTGGTTCTATCAGTTGGAAGGAACCAATATTCGCAATTGGGAAGATTTGGCTGCTGCTTTTTACAAGTAATATCAGTATAATGCCGACCTAGCTCCAACTCGAACACAACTGCAAGGTATGTCCATGGGTGCTAGTGAAGGTTTCAAAATTTATGCCCAAAAATGGAAGGATATCGTGGGAAGAGTCCAACCCCTTTATCTGACATAGAATTGGTGGGTATGTTCTTGGGCACGTTGTCTGGTCCATTCTTCAACCATCTGATCGGAAGCTCTTCGGCTGGATTTACTGAACTAATCATGATTGGTGAGAGGCTAGAAGTCGGTATTAATAGTGGAAAAATTCAATGGGATGTATCCTCGAACACGATGAAGAAACCCTTTACCGAAAAGAAGAAGGTCAGTGTTGCATATGACCACATGAGTCAATGTAAAATTGAACGTCGCCCGATGATAGGGGCTGTTATAATCTCCAATCCTGTATCAATTAAACAGCGAAACTAACAACATAGGCCAGAGGCGCCCATAAGACGATTCACCTGGATCAACATGACCTTGTCCCAAGTTCTGCCGCATCTATTGAAGTCCAATATGGTGACCCTAAAGGAAGATCCCAAGAACCCCAATACTACTTCTCCCTGCTACAACCCGAGTGCTCGATGTGCCTATCATTCTGAAAGCCCGGGGCATGATAAAAATGATTATTGGGCCTTGAAGAATAAGGTACAAGACCTTATCAAGGCGAAGGAGATTGAGTTTGACCCCTCAGAAACACCTAATGTAATAACGACTCTGATGCCCAAACATGGTCAAGGTGTCAACGCTATTGATGATGACTGTTTTGTTTCCTCCGTGGATGATTTAACTACTCCCCTTTTGAATGTTAAATGAAATCTATTGCAAGCTGGCTTGTTTCTAGGTTGTGATGAAAGTTGTCACTTATGTATGTCTCTACCAGATGGTTGTTTGTTACTGAAGATGGGCATCCAGCGCCTGATGGTTAACAAATAAATATTGTTTGAAAAAGTTCCTCTTACCAGAAATTCCTATGAAGATGTCTCAATAATCACCATTTCCGACAATCCTCCCAGGGTCTCCACCAAAAGACCCGTCAGGATTACATCTGTTCCAAAGTCTGCTCCCCTAATTATCACCATGCCGGGGCCAATACCATATTCTTCGGATAAAGCTGTTCCCTGGAACTATGGGGTTGACATCTATTACCATGGCGACAAGAAAGATCTATTGGCTATCAAGGACAAAATTGCTAAAGACATTGATCCTGACGTCGACAATATCATTGGAACCAGTGAGATAACAAGAAGTGGAAGGGTTTTCTCCCTCGAGATTTCTCCAATGACCATTGTTACTCCTGTAACTATTCCCGCTACCGCTCCTACCAACATTCCCAGTGATATTCCTGTTGATAGTCCTACCATTATCCCTGCTACCGAGACAAGGGGCAAAGAGGTATTGTTTAAGCATGTCCAAAAGAAGGCACATCCAGAGGTCATTCTTGAAGCTTCTAGCAAGTAGATGGAAGAGATACTAAAGATAATCAAGAAAAGTGATTACAACATCGTAGAGCAGTTGGGGCAGACCCCCTCAAAAATATCAATGTTGGATTTGCTTTTATGCTCTAAGGCCCATGCCAAGGCCTTAGAAAAATTTCTGAAGACCGCCCACGTGCCCCAAGAGACTTCCATTGATCAATTTTAGAATTGTGTGGCCAGTCTAACTGCTGATAATGGACTGGGTTTTTCTGACACTGATTTAACTCCCAAAGGAAGGAAACACAATGATGCCTTGCATGTTTCCATTGAGTGCAATGGCACTATATTAACCCACGTTCCGGTGGATACAGGTTCATCGCTGAATGTCTTGTCCAAGAATGCTCTTGACCGGCTAGATTGCGAAGGACTCACATTAAAGCCTAGCAACATTATGGTGAGGGCCTTCGATGTTATAAAAGAACAATGCACAGAGAAGTAAAGATCCTTATCAAAGTTGGAACTCAGACTTTTGATTCAACCTTCTATGTGATGGATATCTGCCCATACTATTCCTGTCTATTGGGTTGACCATGGATCCATGGGGCTGGTGCCGTCACTTCCACCCTACATCAAATGTTGAAGTACCCCATCCAGGGAAGGATCATCACAGTCCATGGGGAGGAGGAGTGCATGGTTAGCCACCTGAACTCTTTCAGGTATGTTGAAATGGACAGTGAGTTCACTGAGACCCCATGTCAGAATTTTGAGGAGGTCCCACAAACGATTGCAGAAACCAAGACTACTACCAAGACTCTGAAGGCTACCAGACCTCCATTGAAAATGGCCTCTCTGAAAGATGCTAGAGCAGTAGTTAAGGAAGCTGGATGTACCATCTGGGGCCAACTTCCGGATATTCCCTACAAATCCAACAAATTTGGTTTGGGTTTTACTGCGGAGGCCTAAAGAACTGTTCGATGTTCTCGCGTTGGGGGACCACCTTTACGCATCAGCAATCAGGGAGTCAATGCATTGGAAGACAGTGATAGCAGCTGTGACATGGACGAGTGTATTTTTCCAACCATCAGCAGAGGACTCAACAATTGGGAGGCCAAAGAATTTGTCCCTATTACTTTTATTCAAGAGTAATTGTCTTTTAAATTTTCTGGACTTGTAATATTTAAACAATTTAGACTTTAAAACCTTGTGTCTTACCGAGGCACAATTTTCCATTTGTGACGGTTGTTACTTCATCATTCACATGTCATTAATAAATCATAGACGTTTTTGCATGCAAATTTTAGGCTCTTTGTTTTTCTTTTTCTACCTTTTATTCTATCAAAGATAACCATGCTCTTACACACACTCACATATAGAAATGCAAATCCACATCCACTAAGGATCCCATGGGTAACAATTTTGCTATGGCCTATTGTGACTTTGAAAATATGATCTACCAAACCGAAGATGAAGGTGAGGAAGATTATGAGGTACCAGGGGAACTAGCTAGGTTATTGCAACAGGAAGAAAGGACCATACAACCCCATGAAGAGCTGGTTAAAACAGTTAACTTAGGTACTGAAGAGGACAAGAAAGAAGTCAAGGTAGGTGCCAACTTGGAGCCTAGTGTCAAGAAGCGCTTAACTCAGTTATTACATTACTATGTTGAGGTCTTTGCCTAGTCATACAAAGACATGCCAGGACTCGACACTGATATCATGGTCCATCGTCTGCCGACAAAAGAAGACTTCCCTCCGGTAAAACAGAAGGTCTGCCGTATGCGGCTAGAAATGTCAGAGAAAATCAAGACTGAAGTCATGAAGTAGTTCAACACCAGATTCTTAGATGTCACCTCATATCCACAATGGGTCGCCAATGTTGTTCCAGTGCCTAAAAAGGATGGTAAGGTACATATGTGTGTGGATTACATAGACCTGAATAGGGCAAGCCCCAAGGATGACTTCCCGCTTCCCCACATTGATATTCTGGTTGACAACACCGCACAGCATAAAGTATTCTCCTTCATGGATGGTTTCTCCAGATACAACCAAATCAAAATGGCACCTGAGGACATGGAGAAAACGACCTTCGTCACACAGTGGGGCACGTTTTGTTACAAAGTTATGCCATTTGGGCTGAAGAACACTGGGGAAACCTATCAGTGTGCCATGGTAGCTTTGTTTCACGTTATGATCCATCCGAAAATAGAGGTCTACGTGGATGACATGATAGCCAGATCTCAGACTGAAGAGGAACACCTTGATCATCTACAGAAACTGTTTGAAAGACTGAAGAAATACAAACTAAGGCTGAACCCAAATAAATGCACTTTTGGAGTAAGGTCAGGTAAACTCTTAGGCTTCGTTGTCAGCTGCAAAGGTATCGAAGTGGACCCTGCAAAGGTAAAAGCAATACAAGAAATGCCTGCTCCTCGCACTGAGAAGGAAGTTAGGGGATTCTTAGGATGGCTAAACTACATCGCCAGGTTCATTTCCCATCTAACCGCTACTTCTGAACCAATCTTCAAATTACTAAAGAAATATCAAGTGGTGGAATGGAACGACGACTGCCAGGCTGCCCTTGATAGGATCAAAGAGTACCTTCAAGAGCCTCCCATTTTGATGCCGCCAGTTGAGGGAAGACCTCTGATCATGTATCTAACAGTCTTGGAAAATTCAATGGGGTGTGTGTTGGGGCAGTATGACGAGTCTGACCGAAAAGAGCATGCAATATACTACCTGAGCAAAAAGTTTACCGACTGTGAAACTAGATATTCACTGCTAGAAAAAACTCGTTGCGCTCTGGAGTGGGCTGCTCGTCGGCTAAGACAGTATATGCTAACTCACACTACATTATTGATATCCAAGATGGATCCAATTAAATACATATTCAAGAATCCCACCCTCTCTAGAAGAATAGCAAGATGGAAGATGGTCCTGACTGAATACGACATTCAGTACACTACCCAGAAAGAAATAAAGGGAAGTGTGCTAGCCAGTCACCTGGCTCATCAGGCCGTGGATGACTATCAATCCATGAATTTCAAATTCCCAGACGAAGACATCATGTTGGTAAATGATTGTGAAGAACTCGGACCGTATGACGGACCTGAACAAGGATTCCGATGGACCGTGGTTTTTGACGGAGCTTCCAACGCACTCGGCAACGACACCGGTGCTGTAATCATATCCCCTGAAGGCTGTCATACCCCCTTCACTTCTAGGCTGTGTTTCAACTGTACCAATAATATGGAAGAATACAGACCGCTTATTATGGGTCTCAAAGCCGCCATAGATTTGGGAATCAAGTCCTTGAGTGTATTTGGAGACTCAGCTATAGTCATCAGTCAGCTCAAAGGAGAATGGGACACGAAGCATCCTAATCTCATCCCTTACAAAGAACTTGTGTTGACACTAATCCCACATTTTGAGGAAATTACCTTTAAGCATTTTCCACGAGAGGAAAATCTACTAGCGGACGCGCTAGCCACTATGTCATCCATGTTCAAAATCAAGTGAGATAATGAGGCTCCTCAGATCACTATTGATAGGATGGACGAACCAGCTTAATATCACGAGATTGATACTGAAGAAGTAGTGGACAAACCTTGGTTCCATGAAATTAAGAGATATCTCGAGGCCCAAGAATATCCGGAGGGAGCTTCAGTCAATGATAAGAAGTTCCTGAGAAGGTTTTCTGCTAACTTCTTCCTCAATAACGGAATCCTCTATAAGCGCAACCACGACTCTACTTTGCTTCGATGCATAGACAAGAGTGAGGTAGAAAAGATCATTGCTGATTTACACAAAGGTACCTTTGGCACTCGTTCTAGTGGACACACGATGGCTAAAAAGATCCTACGTGCAGGATACTACTGGTCCACCATGGAAGCGGATTGTTATCAACATTCATGAAATTGTCACAAGTGTCAGATCTATGATGACAAAGTACATGTGCCTCCGGTTCCTCTAAACATCCTGACTACTCCTTGGCCATTTGCAATGTGAGGCATTTACATGATTGGAGAGATCAAACCTACAACTTCTAATGGACACCGCTTCATCTTGGTTGCCATTGATTACTTCACGAAGTGGGTCGAGGCAGCTTCATTCGCTTCTGTTACCAAGAACGTTGTGGCCCGATTCATCAAACAAAATCTTATTTGTCGGTATGGCATTCCGGAGAGAATCATTACAGATAATGGTACCAATCTCAACAATACTATGATCACTGCACTATGTGCATAATTCAAGATCCAGCATCACAACTCTTCTCCTTACTGGCCGAAGATGAATGGCGTCGTAGAAGCCGCTAATAAAAACATTAAGAAGATCATACAAAAAATGATAGTGACCTACAAGGTCTAGCATGAGATGTTACCATTTGCTCTCCACGGCTACCGTACCACGGCGCGCACGTCAACAGGGGCAACTCCTTTCTCTTTGGTATACAGCATGAAAGCTGTCTTACCAATTGAAGTCCAAATACCTTCTTTGAGAATCATGAGGGATGTAGGGTTGAATGAATATGAATGAAATCAAACTCGATTTGACCAGTTGAACTTAATTGATGAGAAGAGGCTTACGACTATCTACCATGGCCAGATGTACCAAAAATGTATGATTAAGGCTTTTAACAAGAAGGTCAGACGTCATGTATATCAGGTTGGTAACTTGTTAATCAAGTGTATCATACTGCCACAAGGTGATCCCAGGGGCAAATGGACTCCTACATACGAAGGACAATTTGTGATTAAAAACATATTTTCTGGTGGGGCAATGATCTTAACCACTATGGACAGTGTCAACCTTCTTCACCCTATAAACGCAGACATAGTTAAAAGATACTACGCATGAAAAATACCCGCTAGGTTGACTGGCCTAGGCAAAAATTAGGGATAAATACAAAAAAATATGCACACCCGACAAGCTGAAAACCTGAAAAGGCGGCTTGGGCAAAAAAGGGTATCCCGGTGGACTGAAAACCCGAAAGGGCGGTCCAGGAAAAAGTTAGGGATTTAAAGCGTATGACTTGTCCCACTGGATCACCTTACAGACAACCTTCAGTATCAACTGACAAACTCAAACAGTACTAATCAATACAATCAGCTTCAGACAAAGCAGCAAGTGGATGAGATGTTCAGAGGCATAAAGGTTATATCAAAATAGGAACCCCATGGGATTATTTCACATAACTGTCTTTTCTTTGTATCAGTTTTCATTTTTACAATGAAATTCTCTTACTAGGATGTTCGTCTCTTTGTACAAAAATACTTATTCAAGTTAATACAGAGATATTCCTTTAAAAAGTGCAAAACTATTTGTTTTTCTTTTACTTTCCTATTTTGGTTTGCAAAAATGTCAAGTGATGATTTTTGAACATATGCATTTGAACGTAATTACTGTTTACAAATGAACGCATAAAAGAGGAAAACTGAACAAAAAGAAAATTACTAATGGCTTTAAGAAAAAGGATAATATCTATAGGCCATTCCATAAAATCCCCGCAGGTACTTTCTCTAACAGAGCAAAAGCAAAGACATCCTGCTACAGGATCACTGTCGTATCTCCAGTATGCAGCCTAATGGTATCAGATGCTCTCATATCCATAACGGAGCGATATTTCCAATAACCTCTCCAAATATTCCCCAATGAAAGTCGCCCAGCTTCCCAGGATTCCCCAGCAGGATTTCATCAAGTCCACAAGAAATGCATGGCGTTTCCCATCCCCAACAGAGTTTACTTCTATAATGACAGAAACCTATCTATCAACACTTCAATTTCAATAAAATATGAAGGATTACACTCCACATTCCCAGCAGTAGTCATGGATTTATTATCCCCAATCTAAACAACATTGCAGCAGAACAACTAATATGTGCACACATTGCATTCATACATCATAACATCGACAACACAAATGCATATATCAATCTCATTTATTTTTGAGAAAACATCATCACGCCATGCATTCCATACATCACGGCATTGCATACAATTAACTCTTTACCTTTTCAGGAAAGATCAATCAACAGAAGATTATCATCAACAAATTTTCGACAAGACAAGACAACTATCTGTGAACAAATCAATGGTAGATCAATTACCGAAATAGGACAGGGTGACTATCTACATGATGAATACTTCCTTCAGATCTCTGTTGGTTCTGTTTAAATCTCTCAATGGTTTATCCTGATTCTTTCCAGTAGACACTTTCTCTGGTTCAGATAAATCGCTCCAGGATTTATTCTGATTCTTTCCAATTAAAGAATATTCAAGACCTTTGCTGGTTCAGTTTAAATCTCTCAAACGGTTTGTCCTGATTATTTCCAGTAGACACTTTCTCTAGTTCAAATAAATCGCTCCAAGATTTATTCTGATTCTTTCCAGTTAAAGAATATTCAAGACCTCTATTGGTTCAATTTAAATCTCTCAAACGGTTTGTCCTGATTCTTTCCAGTAGACACTTTCTTTGGTTCAGATAAATCGCTCCAAGATTTATTCTGATTCTTTCTAGTTAAAGAATATTTAAGACCTCTACTGGTTTAGTTTAAGTCTCTCAACGGTTTATCCTGATTCTTTCCCGTAGACATTTTCTCTAGTTCAGATAAATCGCTCCAAGATTTATTCTGATTCTTTCTAGTTAAAGAATATTCAAGACCTCTATTGGTTCAGTTTAAGTCTCTCAACGCTTTATCCTGATTCTTTCCCATAGACATTTTCTCTGGTTCAGATAAATCACTCCAAGATTTATTCTGATTCTTTCTAGTTAAAGAATATTCAAGACCTCTATCAGTTCAGTTTAAATCTCTCAATGATTTATCCTGATTCTTTCCCGAAGACATTCTCTTCGGTTCAAATAAATTTCTCCAAGATTTATTCTGATTCTTTTCCAGACCTCAGCTGGTTCAGTTTAGATCGATCAATGGTTTATCCCGATTCTTCTCCAGTAGACATTTCCCCTGGTTTAGACAAATCACTCCAAAGGTTTATTCTAATTCTTTTCCAGTTGAAGTCAAGCTTAGACTTAGTCTAATTTCTGTTAACAATCACCTTTGGATGGCATCTATAAGCCTATCTCCGAAAACTCTCCATCATTTCTCCAAATGGAATCTGTAAGCCCATTCCTTACACCTCAACCACAATATCATCAAGTGCAAATTTCTGGGCACTCTTGTGTTCAATCATCTTCCACCTTTAAGTCACAAATGGCAGATTCCCCAATCTAACTCTTCAGGTTTAAGAAGATTGAACAGGGGCAGCTGTTGTACCCCAAAATTTGCCCTCTCAATTTCTCAAGACACTTCTCACAAGGGGCTCCCAAAAATTCAAGCTTACACAAATACATGTGGATTTTTCAGCATCAAGATTAAAGAAGAAATTGCTAAAAAAGGGCAAAACAGATGAAAATACTCTTTTGACAAAATTGAAGTTCTCTTCGATTTTACATCCTTCGATTGGGAAATTTGGCTCCTTCGATGTAGGCTTTGGTTGCATCTTTCATTTGAGCGTTGGACTCCTTTTGGGCAAGTTCATTTCAGGCTTCGATTGGGGCATTGAACTATTTGGGCAAGTTTATTTCCTGTTTTGTTTGGGCACTAGACTTCGTTTGAACATTTATGCAAATGTTTCGTTTGGCCACATAGCATCTTTCCTGCGTGTTAGCCAAGACTTACAAGGCAGAATTTCCTACCATGTTAACATGCACAAGGCTAAAGTCACCCTTTGAAGCAACTTGTTACAAGCTTCGACACGACAACACTTTTCATCATATAGCTTCAATTCACAAGGCAAAAAGCCTCCTTATGATGTCCTTTGATTCAGAATACTAAAACCTCTCTTTTACCCTATTTCGATTACACATCTTGCCTCCTGCAAGCCTCCTTTGTTTGGGGCAATGGCCTTCCAAGTGTTACAAGCTTCGATTGAGCCTTTCATCCCCGATATGCATCCTTCGTTTGGGGTGTGTAAATCCTTTAGTACAAGTTTCTGGTCACACTTTTCATTTGGGCATATGGTTCCTTCCATACAAGCCTTCATTTGAGCAAGAATTTCTTGCATGTTTGCATAAAGTCACAAAGCAAGGACCTCTTGCATACACCTTTCATTTGGCCACATGCCCCCTTGTAGGCATGTTTGAGTGGGCAGTACCCCCCTTGGAAATGGTTTGCTTCAACACATAAATTCTACACTGTGCCTCTGTCTTATACGAAAGAAGTACCATGGTGACACATTCGAAGGACTTTCCAGACATGTCTGATGTCCCAATTGAATGACATGTTTTGCTGACCCACCCTAGGAGCATGTATTTGGACCATTCGAAGGAACCCATGAAGGTCCTAGTCGAAAGACACTTATTTGTCCCCCTTCAAAGGATATCCACATGAGCCATTCAAATGACACTTCGATTTGAAAAAAGAAATGGTTGTTGAAGATTCTAGTCGAAAGACAAGTCTAGAGGGTCAAGACAAAAGGTTCAGATGCCAAAGGTACTTGATGACCAAGTCCCATGCGCTGCCAGGTTTAGGACTGATACACTGGCCATAAAACTCCAAAACTGTTGCACAACAGTCCTGCAACACTGCCTTATTCCTTGCACCAAAATGGCATACAAACACTGTCCCTTGAAAGCTACAAATACAACATGCCTTTTTTGTTTAAATCTTTTGTTTTCCCTCCTAAAACATCAGCCCAGGCCATCTATAAATAGGAGACTCCACCACTCATGTTAGGGGCGCCTGAAGGATTGCAAGAGAACACTTGTGAAAATTCCCAAAATTCTCAAACACTTCCCAACATTTTTTCAAACACTTCTGAAAAACTCAACCCCCTTTTGTTATAAAAAGAACCTTCGATTCACCCCCAAGTGACCATCTAAATAGCCTTCGACCCACTTCCCCGATTACCATATAGTATCCATTTGAGTCATTCCATTACTAGTTATAAAAAGAACCTTCGATCCACTCACATAACCTCTTTCAATTCAGTGACTGCTTGCACAAAGTGGTAACTGGATTAGTTTCGGGAAGGTCCCAATGAACTTCCATTCTCCACCAAGGAAGACACTTGCAGTTTCCTTCAATTTAAGAACTTCAAGAGGTAAGTCCCCTTTAAACTTGAATTTATTTTATTTTAATATCATGTGCACATGCCAATAAAGAAAAATGTAGATATTTCATATAGGGAGCTTGACCATGTTTTAGCTTTCGATTCTGATTACCCATATGCTGAAAACTCAACTCTGATTAGTTAGGCTTTGAACTTTGAGACCCAATGGTTTTGTGCTAACCCCTGGACTGTAGTTACATTTGAATGTTGCATTTTAAGAATTTAAGACAAGTTTATTATACCCTTCGATTGGCTAACTGCCCAAGCCATTCGAATCACAATCTGAGGGCCCAACATGCTTACAATCGAAGGAGTCAGCAAGGATCCTGTGGAAAAGAATGAACCTTGCTGACTCTAAGCCTCAAACAAAGGACAGAACCTTGCTGTCTCCAGGCCTCAAATGAAGGACAAAACCTTGATGCCTCCAAGTCTCAAATCGAAAGAGGTCAAAAAGTGCAGAATCGATGGATGCTTCTGCCTGGATCGAAAGAGCTCATTTTCTCCTTTTTATCTTATTTTGTCTTTATATTTTCTTGCTATTTTAATATGGTTGTAAAAGTGTAGGATTTATTTTCTTTTGCATTTTTATTGTTTTTGTATAAATGTCAGTAACTAGGATGCATGGAAAGATAAAAACAACAAGTAGATAACCAAAAATTCAAAAGACAAAAATGCATGCAATCAAACACACTATTCACACACATACACCCCTAGGGTAACTCCACTTGTTGCCTCGGAAAAATAGTAATATCCCTCGAATATTGGCGTTTTAACAAAGACCCTCGATAAAAGATCATAGTTCCTCGATGACCCTCAATGTTGCCTTTGATAAATGATCTAGTCCTTAAACGACATTGCTAAAACGTCCCATAAGTTTCCTTCTATGACTATACAAACGTCCCACGTCCTTCCCTTCACATCCAATGATAGAGCATCTTACCAAATCGATGGTAAGATAGCAACATCTAAAGGAGGAGGAAAAGAACACTAAGACCTTTTGAGTAGGTAGGATGCTCCTAGTTGCTCGATTGCTCACAACAAAATATTTTATACACCCACAATTTCACTTTGAAACATTTTCAAAAGACAAAACACTTTGTACACGTTCTTATAGAGACGAGAACCATTACAAAGACATTTTTTTCAAAATACTTTCAAAACCCACACCACAAACATGTTTTCAAACAAAAGCAAGTGATCTAGTAAGCAACTAAGAGCCCGTAGATAACTACGGATGAAAAGGGTGCTAATACTTCCCCTTTTCATAACTTACCCCCTGAACTCAAGAAGATAAATCTCAAAGGTATTTCATGTTCTTTTCACCCTTTCCTTATTGGATAAAAGAAAAGTCAATGGAGACTCTTGCTATCTATAATAATTGCGATCAAACACAAAACACCCAAGTCAATTCTCCCACCGTATTACACCCATGAACATGTTAACTGGTTCTCTGTCAGTTAGTGGTGGTTGGACCCTACCAACAAGATCCCTCCATTTTTGTGCGTACTCTTTAAACCCCTCATTAGTATCCATTGTCATGCCTTGAAGTTGGACTTTAGTTGGTTCCAGATCGACATTGTATTGATACTGATGATAAATAGCAATGCTAGATCTTCCCATGTATAGATGCGGGAACCCTCCAATTGATAGAACCATTCTAGTTGAGTCCCAGCCAGACTCTCTTGGAAGAAATGGATCAAGATCTTTTTTCGGTAGTGTGCGGCTGTATCTTGCGCACATAAGACCTTAGATGAAGTTTCGGGCAGGAAACCCTGTCATACTTGGCGAAGACCAGTATCTTGAACTTATGGGGAATGACGACCCTAGGTACTAAGCCCAAATCACCAAAATATAAGCCAGGCACGACTTGAATTTCAACAGCCTTTAGTCTATCCTCCAACTGCTTGTATTTATCCTCGACAGGTGGGTACTGTTCATCAAAGTAGTCTTCATCCTCGGAAGCTTGATCATTTTCACCCCCAACACGAGTTCTGTTTGCCTCTTCCACCTGGTTCTCATCTTCCTCAGATGACTCTTCAACTATCTGCACCTGACGGACTGGGCCTTCAAACCTTTTCCCCATGTTGATGAGGGCCTTCCTCTTAGTCTTCTTTTTGGCCGCCAACAGCGTCATCAACTCTTCCTGTCCCTTGGCCAGGCTCAACAAGGTTGCTTGGAATTGGGAATTCTGCGCTTGCAAGTCCTTCACTGTATGTTTGATATCCATCTTACTGAAATAAACAGTAGAAAGATAAGGAAACCTGTTGTGGAAAACATGCTTATGTTATGATGCATGAAAATGCATATGCAAATGATTTTAAGGACTTAGAAGATTTAAATTTGTTTAGTCAAAAGGGAACAAACATTAATTTTATTAATAAGTTCAAATTGATTACAACATGCCTCTTGGGCTTACATTTAAACAAAAGAAACAAAATGAACTAAAATACAATAACAATGGCTCAAATTTCCTATGGATGCTTTCACTTTGGAGCGATATAGGCATTCAGGCTCCTCTCCTCATGAAGTTGTCTCGTGAGGTCCAATGTCTTCTTCTCGCTTGCATAAAATCGGGCTTCAAAGGTGTCTCACTCTCCCTTTAGCTGAATCCAAGCTCTTTGTAAATCTTCAAGAGAAGTAGGCATATCAGGATATAGGACAGTATATGGAACATCTCCTTCGGCAACAGGCTCTATGATGATTGGTAAGATGAAGGGGTAAGGCATCATGATACTTTAGGCATGAGTTCGTACCCACCTAAGGCAAGTCTCAAGGGGGATGGAATTCTTATGTCCCAATGTCTTACTATCCACTTTGTTTATCATTCTCCAAGCTCGTATGAACCTTTGACGATAGCCTTGGTCGTCGCCCTCGTAGTTGAATACCAAACCTTGAATGAGCGTATTATAGGGACCATCTCTTCGTGCATACCCAAACTTCCGTAATGAGAGAGAAGGGTTATAGGTGACACCTCCCCTAATGCCTAAGAGTGGGACAATAGGGAATTCCCCACAACAGACAATGATGGTAATATCCTCCAAAGATCGAGAACACCAATGGACATCCGAGTGTGAGAGTGACATCATCCTTTGAGACCATGTCAAGCCTTGCTCATTCTTCAATGTTAATCGAGGTAGGTGCGAAATAAACCACCTAGAGAGTAATGGAATGCAACACAAAATAGTACCCCTTTTCTTCATGGTGCAACTGTGGAAACAATGTAGAATGTCTCCAAGCAAAGTAGGTATAGGATTACGAGAGAGAGAAAAACCTTGATGGCATTTACATCTATGAGTTGGTAAGAATTGGGAAATAGAACCAAACCATAGATTAGAAGGGCCAAGACATCCTCAAAAGCTTTAAAATCCATATCTTCCCAGAACAAACAAGCCTTCTCCAACAGAAATTTGGCTAAGAAACCCTTAATTCCACTTCTTGTCTTCCAATTTTCCACAATGTCGGATCTCTTCAAATGCAAAGATTTGGAAATAACTTCAGGTTTTGGAGTCTCTTCTAAACCGGTGAATGATATTTGATCAAGCACAGTCACTCATAACAATTGAGAGAATTCTTCTAATGTAGGCACCAACTGGTAGTCGAGAAAGGTGAAGGAATGATGCATAGGGTCAAAGAATTGGAAAAGCACACACATCATTTCTTCTTGGAAGTTTGGGGTAGCCAAGTTGAGAAGTCGACCATATTTCTTAGTGAAGGGAGAATCTCTAGGAACTCTTGATGCTAACTCTTGAAGTTGAGGATGCACTTTCACGAAGTTGACTCAGATGGTATTCCTATGAGTGGAAGTCATAACCTACAAGATAGAACAAAGATAAATTCCTAAATCCTAGAAATGGTTAGTGATAATGCTTATGATGTTATGATGTTTATGATGACATGAATAATAATCACAAACAAATCACACAAAAACCTTAGGTTTAGGCTTGCATGGGTTTAATAGGTAAGTACCCTCTTGAAGTTTAGTTGGTTCAACCTGTCCTACAAAGTAATCGGGTTCTAGGGAATCTCAATATCATTGATCTTTCTTCATTGGGAATTGTTTTAGCACAATCAATCTTTTCTTGCGGCCAAAATATCCCAAAATTCCGATCTCAATGATCGTAGTATCGAGTATCAACCAATTTTCATCTTTCCACCAAAACCGGCTATCTCACTACTTCCTAATGGCAAAGTTGTTCAATTAAAGGTTCTAAGGCCAGTTAGTGCTTCATGACACTCTCAGCGGCCCCGTATTCTCCTCGATTAACCACAAGGGATACCGGTACAAACAAATGCGTCACACTAACGTAGCCATTGCTTCAACCATATCGATCTATATTGTACAGTTTCCATAATCTATTGCTACTTACCTAATGATGTTCCCAGATCCGGGTAGAGGATCAATACAAACCCAAATAAAGACCCATAAATGTAAAGAAAACAAATCAAACAATGAAAGCAATTTAAGTGTGATCTAGCTCTAAGGTAACCTCACTTTTAAGAATGTTCCCCAGCAGAGTCGCCAGTTCTGTAATACGGTGGGAGAACTGACTTGGTTGTTTTTTGTTTTATCGTAATTGTTGCAGATAGCAAGAGTCGCCACCGACTTTTCTTTTACCCAATAAGGAAAGGGTGAAAAGAATAGGAAAGACCTTTAAGATATTTTCTTGAGTTTGGGGGGTAGGTTATGAAAAGGGAATGTGTTAGCACCCTTTTCATCCATGGTTATCTATGGGCTCTTAGTTGGTTGCTAGATCATTTTTGAAATTGCTTTGTTTGAAATGTGTTTATGGTGGGTTTTGAGAGTATTTTTGAAAAGCGCCTTCGTTTAGGCAAACTTTGTAATGATTCTCGTCTCTATAAGAATGCATACAAAGTGTTGGACTTTTGAAAATATTTCATGTTTTGAAAATGTTTGGTGTGTTTTAAAAAAAAATGTTTGTTTTGAAGATGGATTATGAGCAAGCAACTAAGAACGTTCTACCTACTCAAAAAGTCTTTAGTTATTTTCCTCCTCCTTTGACATTGCTATCTTATCATTTGATTGATAAGAAGCCTTATCTTTAGATGTAAAGGGATGGGAACGGGTCATCATACAATCATAAGATGCAATGTTGTGAGATACCTTAGCATTTTTCTTAAGGGACTAAGATCATTTTTAAGGCAACATTCGAAGTGTCATTGAGGGACTATGATCTTGTATTTTGTTTGTTTTTGCTAAGGTGTCTCACATGCATAAAATGACCATTTTCTCAAGGCAACAAGTGTGGATTACCCCAGAGGTGCGCGTGTGCGAGTGTATTGATTTCATGCATTTTTTGTATTTGAGATTAGGATTGTCTAAGATTGATTTTATCTTGCCATACACACCCTAGTTACTAGCATTTATATTTGAAAGCGGTAAATTATGAAAAATAAAAATCCTACACTATTACATCGTTTAGGGGATGGGGGTACAATTTACAAATGGGGATGAAATAGGAGCTTAAATATTACAACCATATTGAATACCAATGAAGAAAATATATGGAATGTATAAAAACAGTGTAAAAAATAAGAAAATTGCATTTTTAAGCATTATGTGTCGACACATGCTCTTTTGCATTGACACATAAACTTTCCCTGCTCCTGTAAGTCCAAATCAACTCAGTATGAGTCGATGCATAAGGGTATGCGTCGACTCATTCCCTGCATGTGTTGACTCATACTTGTTTTGTGTCGACTCATGTGCCTTGTTTATTTCTGTTTTGTGCCTGTTATAACAGTATGTGTCGACTCATGATGCCTTGTGTCGACTCATAGCCTGTTTTTCCACTAAAATATGTCGACTCATACAGGTATGTGTCGACTCATACTGTAATTTTTTCACCTTATCATTATTTTGCTGCATACATGGGTTAGTTCTCAACACATGGTTAGTGAAAATGAAAGATAAGCATGTGGTTAGCTTAAAGGAAATGATATCTACATTTTATCTTCACAAATGAACCACTAATGATGCTTGTATGAAGAGTTCAAAGTCAAGAAGACTTACCTTGAAGCGGGAATTTGTTCTTTGAGCTTGAGTTGTTGTCTTGAATGTTCTTAAGCTTAGAAAATAGTGATGTTACAGAAGTTGTACTTGAGTTTAAGTTGCTGTCTATATGATGTATGTGAATGGTTTGTTCAATAAACGCACGAGGAAATTATGAGTTGGGTATTCAAAATCAGAAACGACACAAAGATGAAGGTTTTGTGAAATTTCTGGCTTGAGGGAGTTTGAGGGTGTTTTTATGCTTGTAATCTCTCTTTTATGTTGCAAACAGTGCGTGTATTTATAGGCAAGGGGTTTTGAGTGTTACAACAACTCAGAATTTGAATTTCCATGTTTTGGCAACTTTACTTGTTTTTGAAGTAAAGTGACAAACATCTTCCCAAAGCTTGTGCCATGCTATTGTAGAGTGGTTGAACTTTTAACATGCTTGCTTCTGATCTTGTATATGAAGTTTGTGCAGAAAGAACATGTCCAATGTTCAAGGAGAGTGGACTTTGTGATTAAAGCCACTTTTCCAAAATGGAAGTGTGAACTTTCTTCCAAAAATGGAATGATCAATTGGATAATGGTTCAAACACTTGGATTATAGCTCAATCAGTTGTGTAAGAATTCATTTATGGATTGAAATGCAAGTTAGAAGCCTGCAAAGTGGGATTTGTACAACATACTTGAAGATTCAATCAAGTGTTCTTCACAAATTTTCCTTGTAAATCAAGAATCAATGCCCAACTTCAGATCCTTGAATCTCCTAGCTCAAGTATGATAAATTTATGCTCTTGGATGTTTTTGGAAAGCTTGAAACATCCTCTACAACTTTCATGCTTTTCACTTTTATTAAATCAAACTGGAACTTAATGAAAACTGGCCAAGAAGTTGGGATAAAAACTTGACCAAACCTGCCGAAAATTTCTCCAAGTGTTTAATAAAAATGCCATGACTTCATGAATTAATAACTTAAAATACAAGAATTTATAGAAAAAGTCATTCCCTACAATGTTTTAGATCTCATTGAGATCTACAACTTTCATGTTGGAAGTTTTCCTGGAATCATCTTGCATCATGGTGAAAATTTGGCACAAAGTCATGGAAAAAGTTAACTTTCTAACACTTAGAAAAATTTCCAAGTCTTAGAATTTTGAATTTTCAAAGATAATTTTGACTTTTTGACTTCTTGATGATCAATCTTCATATTTTGACATGTTCTGATGAAATATGATTTTGATAAAAAAGTCAAAGTTTGACTTTTTAGTGTACAATTGACTTTTTCATCAGTTGACCAAATTTCAACTATCAATCAATTGATCTTGAGAAGTGTTTTGAACCATGCCATTAGATTAAGATGATGCATTTGAATCCTTGATATCATGTCTCAAACCAATAAGTCATTTATTTGGTCAAAAGTAAAAAATTGAGCCTTCTCAGTCAAAACCCTAATTTTGACCATTTTGCCCTTTTGGTGTTTTGATCAAATTTCTTGAGGAATTGTGATAAAAACCTGACTAATTATATTATATAAGTTTAAAATGTTGATATTGATAAAAAAAATTATGAAGTTTGACTGTAAATTGACCATAGTTGACTTTTTGCCGAATATAGTTGATTTTAGGTCAACTGATCAATTGACTGAGCAAAAATGTGATCCAAAGCTTGAAACTTGACATGAGAAATCTTGAGAGTCCAAAATGATCCATGAAAGTCATATGGGGCCTTAAAATTCCAATTGTACTTGTGCAAACTCAAACCATAATTTTGAGTTATCAGTGCTTGAGGATGTGTATTGAGCTGATCCATCCTGTGCCTTCTTGAACCAATGGACATCTTGTGAGATAAATCTTGAGAAAATGAGAGGGAGAATTTTGGGGTACAACACTCCATTTAAATACAAGTGAATCAAAGACCTCTTCTGGTTAGATTTATTTCTTCCAGATTAAAGACCGGCGATCAAAGACCTCTTTTGGTTAGATTTATTTCTTTCAGTTAAAGACAGGCAAATCAAAGACCTCTTTTGGTTAGATTTATTTCTTCAAGATTAAAGACAGGCGAATGAAAACCTCTTCTGGTTAGATTTATTTCTTCCAGATTAAAGACAGACGAACAAAGACCTCTTCTGGTTAGATTTATTTCTTCCAAATTAAAGACAAGAGAACAAATACCTCTTATGGTTAGATTTATTTATTCTAGATTAAAGACAGACTAACAAAGACCTCTTCTGGTTAGATTTATTTCTTCCAGTTAAAGACATGCAAATCAAAGACCTCTTCTGGTTAGATTTGTTTCTTCCAGATTAAAGACAGGCGAACAAAGACCTATTTTGGTTAGATTTACTTCTTCCAGATTAAAGACAGGAAATCAACAGACCTTTTCTATTTAGGAATATTTTCCCCTAGTGGAGTTACCAAACAACAAACCTCTTCCAGTTAAAAACAGGCAAAAGACATCAACAACTTCAGTATAAATCAACCAAAGATTTTGAAATTCCGGGAAAGTCACAGACTCAGAATGTCTAATGGAATGTTAAGACATCTGATCTGACATTAAGCGCTGTACAGGTAGAATAGGCTGTACTTTTGATATCTGTTCTACAACAGTCACTGGACTAACATACCAGAGCCTGCAACACCTTTTGATAAACGCAGGTTCTGATTTACTGAAGTTCAGAACGGTTAAGGTTAATCATATACATTGATGTTACGAGGAATGTTGTGACATCAAACAAATAACCAATGCAGAAGGTAAATAACACACAGAATTGTTCACCCAGTTCGGTTCAACCAACCTACATCTGGGGGCTTCCAAGCCAGGGATAAAGTTCACTATTAGTAGTATCAATTCAAAGACCCTACAGCCAACACACCCGTTGACAGCCTTCTCACTTAATCACTACCCAATGACACTTTTACCTAAGATCAAATCCTAGATATGAGACCCCTCTCACTCCCCCTCAATCACCGCAATGATAACTTTCTACAGTACATAAACTGTTCAGAAGATACACTTCCATTACACATCTTGATCATGCTTAAAAGCTTTAATCAAGTACAATGCATACATCCTTTAACCTACAGGTTTCAAGGAGTATGGTGACCATCCCACAGCCCGGGTGGTTCACAACAAAACTAGCCCTAAATGATTACATCTTGTCAATCCGAGAGCACCCTCAAATTAGGTTACAATACTTCTATTTATAACACTTTTTACCCAACTGGATTTGGGCCTTCATATCACAGCAATGCAGCTTTAACGACCTGCATAAAGTAAGCAGAAAACTTCTGCTACAAGTTAGGTCTTCAATCGAGCTTTTCTCCTTATCCTTAGCTTCTGATTGAATCTTCTAGGGCTCCACGTATGCCTTCAATTTTCGCTACTTGTTATGCATTCTATTTGGCAGAATATTCTGCATAACTTTAGGAACAGAACTGCATCAGACTTGACAGTTCAGTAGCTTGATGTCTGGTATGATGTTATGACATCTCTTGAGACATGTTGTTCCAGATGTTGATCAACATGTTTAGGCATTTACAATATAATTTTCAGGCTGTTTCTATTGTACATTACATTACATTATTGTTGTTGCTATTTGTTTTACAAGAGATGAGCCAATCCCAAACGAAGGCACTTACAATCTCCCCCTTTGGCTAATTTTGGCTAAAATAAATACAACAATAACACTAACCATTCAGGACCTCTTGAAGCACAGGAGGAAGAGGATGCACCTCATTCCCTTTTAGACCACGAACCATTTCTTGTTACTGGTGGTGGAAAAAGAGGACCGTGGGAGATAAACTATCCTTTCAGAGGCATCAGAGAACCTTTAAGGAGTGACCAGAATATCTCCCTTGTAACTCAGAACACAGGTCACAACTGTGTTCATAACTCAGATCACAAGTCACAAAGAAATTCACGCCATTTGAATTTCTGCTGAGTTTGTGACAAGTCTTTGTGATCAAAATTTTCTGCTGAGTTTCTAACAGTACTCCTTTCTCCCCCTTTTTGGCCAAAAATTGCCAAAGAAAGCCCTCACAAAACCAGATCCAAGAACAGTTTTCCCAAATCCGTATAAACCCCATGATGGTTGTGAGAGAAAAGAATGTGAGACAGGAGGTTATATAAGGAGATACCAGGTTCAAGAAGATGGTAATATAAAATCTTGGTCAAGGATACCTGTTAAAGCATGTGCATATTTCAGACTGACTGTGCATGTATTGTTTGTTTCTGCCAATACCACAAAAAGAACCAGTCCTAATACATGCATAAATTTTGGTCAAAGCAATTCCTGAATAAAATCAGCCTTTGACCCATTTTCGGGACTGAAGATTTATTCCTTCTAGGAAACAGAATACCAATGATGTGGCGAAGTTATTTTCCCGTATTCTTCTTGATTTCCCCAAGGTTGCAATGTCGTTGGTAATGTCATGACACTTACTTAGACATTACCTTGCATTCTTCAACAACAGTAGCCTTCTTTTTACTTCTCTCATTTAGGCACAAAGAAGGGCATTTTAACCAGCTAGTAGCAAGGGATTAGCAGCATTAAGCATGGCCATAACTCATGCTTTGTGTTGCTGAGATCCAATACACCAGAAGACTCCAAAATGCTTCACAGGGCATCACAGATTAGTTCTAATACACAAATTTAGATGCCACTTCTATTTCTTGTAGTAAAAGAACCCCTTGAGCATATGCTGAATATATCTGATTTACTTCTTCTGATCTTCCATTCACTAGTAGTTGTTGGAGCTAGTGAAGTCTGATTTGCTAGACCAAGTTGCTATTGATAAGATCTGAATCTTCCAAATTGCTCCAAAAGTATTAAAACTGCCACTTATGATACTTTTAAGAATCTCTGAGATTTTCTTCCTAACCTCAGTCCAATAACAAGGGCAATTTTTCAATCTCCTGTTGTTGAGACATTATCCATGACTTCACTTAAAAGTTCACAATGTCATATTATCAGAACACATAAACATCAGCATACCACTGCCCTCTTCTGACTTCTGATCTTCAGATTAAGTCCAACAATACAGATACAGAGTCTCCCTTCAATGTATATTGTAATTGGGAAAATTGCAACACTCAGTGACTTCCCTTGTTAAAGCCAATCAAAACAGTGGCGTGGAAACCAATAGCACTAGCTCTGAGGTGGTAGCTTCAAGCACCCTGAACTAGTCTTAGAATAGTAAGGACATCTCTGATTCATGCCCTTGCACTTCCACACTTATCATGACTCTCATGTAGCTATAGTCTGAAACCAACCTCCAACCTTCTTAGTGTGCTTACAAGTTTTGATAAGGATTATCTTTTGATCATGTCATCCTTCTGTATAATATATTTACTAGTAGTTGCTAATACTAGTAAATTCTTCAGACCACAACAGTAGTTATGCGTTGTTAAGCATACTACTTAAACACAAGTAGAATCTACTTATTCCAAACCAACAATAGAACTGCCACACTAGAATATTAAGATTCACAGTCCCAAGTCTCTGCCACGGACTTCTAACAATACATGATGTTACAGCATGAACCTATCAGCTTAGATTCTGAGGTTAACATCCAGGGGATTGATGCCCTTTTATATTCCCCATAAGAAAGGTATGATTGCTCACCAGAATATTCTTAGAGAGAAATAAACTCTCTACCAAGTTCTGAGTAATAGGTTCAGAATACAGCCTTGCATACATATTAGACAAACAATTAGTCTCCCATCAAAGTGCTTATATATATATCTTTATGCAAGATCCTAATGAGTACTTAGTCTCCCGTCAAAGTATTCATTATTAGTTAGATTATGCCATCTTCTCAAGGTGGGATAATTATTCTAACAATCTTCTGCTCCATGCATGAAGAACCACAACAACCACACAACCATGCAGCAACTAGCATGGATCACATTCACCTTGTCTGCTGACCCTTGAACAGTACAAAGGAGTTAATTGTATCATACTCCTGTAGACAAGAGCAAACCAAGTTGTTCACATAATGAACTTTAAGTAAGAAGAGGATCTTCTCAGGAACCCATGATCTTTTGAAGATAACTCCTCCTAACAAGTTCATCCTAGGTGATGGGGATGACTTGTCAAAGTGCATATATCCACCATTTGACTTTGGTCCAGGATGTCAAGACATTTTGTATGACATGTCCCCCTGAAACTCAGCTCATAACCTGTTCTATTCCTATCTTCCTTGGAAATCACTAAGATCATGAGAAATAAACTCAAGCATCTTATAGAACAAGGTAGAATGAACTCCCTTTCACATCAGCTTAATCATACTACTCCCTTTTTATGGATACAGTGTAGAGCTCTTTACTTTAGGCACATAGTAAGTACTCTTTATTTGGAATTTGCCACAGGTTCCAAATTAAGAGTCCTTAGTTTGCTTGCTGTACAAGTTTCAGGTTGCCACATTCTGTAACTTGTACTAGAAGAAACTTCATTATCAATCATGAGGATGTTCACTAAATCTGGGACTTATCTGTCTTTCCTCAACAACTGATGTCTTCAACAGTTGTGATGTTGTACATTCTTTATCATCACAAGCTTTAGAACTTTTGATTCTGATTTCCACTATTTATTCAATTAGAATTATCTAATCACACTAGACTGATTACTTCTTCATGCTTGCTAAGCATATTTACTTGGCTGAAGACACAGAAATGATTTCCATCATCCATGGCTTTAAAGTCCTTTTAAGTGCATTTAGCTCAGCACATATACTCCCTTAAACTCACAACTGGAGTAGATGACCTGTTGATCGTGTCCTGAACAATTATTTCAAAACAGATGTCTCCTCTTCCAGATCAGGAGTAGGTTCCAAACATATGTACTCACATTACGTGTGTTTAGCACCCAGAACATCTTCTCTTCAACTGGCAGCTGCATGATGTTCTAACATCCTTAAGAACATTAGTTCCATCTTCTTGGAACACATCATCCTTGATAATCTTCAAGGTCTTCAAGTAGCTTGCAGACGCATACGAGAATCATTGATCAATTGATACTTATCAACAACATTCTGTTGAAAACAATAGCACTAGAGTTCTTCTTTCACTTTAGGGGTTGTATCAGAGGCTATGCAGCGGAATAGCAGTACTTCACCAGAACTTACACAGTGCTTACTCCATATAGCAAGCATGACACATAAGGATTGAAGATAAATCAATCCCACAAGTTGTTTGCTTCTTCACCAAACAGCTTTCTAGACCCAACTCTACAGCCCTGTTAAAAGAAGGCTTTATAAACACATATGATGCCTTATCAATATCTTCACTCCCGCATGAAGTCTTTGAATTTGTTCAAACACTTTCATCATAGCTGATCTAGTTTCTCCAAAATTGGTCCATCCTCCACTCCTAGGGACCAAACAATATGAACACTACTGGTTCAAACAATATTCTACTTTGTACACAACCGGAAAGTATCCCCCATGGATCTCATCCAGAGTCAGACAGGATGCCAGCTCTGATACCAATTGAAATTCCGGGAAAGTCACAGACTCAGAATGTCTAATGGAATGTTAAGACATCTGATCTGACATTAAGCGCTGTACAGGTAGAATAGGCTGTACTTTTGATATCTGTTCTACAACAGTCACTGGACTAACATACCAGAGCCTGCAACACCTTTTGATAAACGCAGGTTCTGATTTACTGAAGTTCAGAACGGTTAAGGTTAATCATATACATTGATGTTACGAGGAATGCTGTGACATCAAACAAATAACCAATGCAGAAGGTAAATAACACACAGAATTGTTCACCCAGTTCGGTTCAACCAACCTACATCTGGGGGCTTCCAAGCCAGGGATAAAGTTCACTATTAGTAGTATCAATTCAAAGACCCTACAGCCAACACACCCGTTGACAGCCTTCTCACTTAATCACTACCCAATGACACTTTTACCTAAGATCAAATCCTAGATATGAGACCCCTCTCACTCCCCCTCAATCGCCGCAGTGATAACTTTCTACAGTACATAAACTGTTCAGAAGATACACTTCCATTACACATCTTGATCATGCTTAAAAGCTTTAATCAAGTACAATGCATACATCCTTTAACCTACAGGTTTCAAGGAGTATGGTGACCATCCCACAGCCCGGGTGGTTCACAAAAAAACTAGCCCTAAATGATTACATCTTGTCAATCCGAGAGCACCCTCAAATTAGGTTACAATACTTCTATTTATAACACTTTTTACCCAACTGGATTTGGGCCTTCATATCACAGCAATGCAGCTTTAACGACCTGCATAAAGTAAGCAGAAAACTTCTGCTACAAGTTAGGTCTTCAATCGAGCTTTTCTCCTTATCCTTAGCTTCTGATTGAATCTTCTAGGGCTCCACGTATGCCTTCAATTTTCGCTACTTGTTATGCATTCTATTTGGCAGAATATTCTGCATAACTTTAGGAACAGAACTGCATCAGACTTGACAGTTCAGTAGCTTGATGTCTGGTATGATGTTATGACATCTCTTGAGACATGTTGTTCTAGATGTTGATCAACATGTTTAGGCATTTACAATATAATTTTCAGGCTGTTTCTATTGTACATTACATTACATTATTGTTGTTGCTATTTGTTTTACAAGAGATGAGCCAATCCCAAACGAAGGCACTTACAGATTTATTCTGATACTTCTCCCTCGACAGTCACTCCGGATGGCATCTGTAATCCCATCTCCGAAAAACTCTTCATCACTTCTCCAAATGGCATCTCTAAGCCCATTCTTGATAATCAACAAACAGTTCACCTCATGCCCTAGCGATTGCAAATTTCTGGGCACTTAAGTGTTTAATCATCTTCCACCTTCGAGTCACGAATGGCGGACTCGCCAATCTACCTCTTCAGGTTTAAGAAGATTGAACAGGGGAAGCTATTGTACCCAAAAAATTTCCCTCTCTTTTCTCAAAACATTTCACAAAGGACCTCCAATGCTCAAGGATTCTCAAGGAATTGATCAAACAAAATCACCTCCGAACCACTGAGACCACAAACTAGGGTTTTAACTAAGAACGACTGATCATTGACTTTTGACCTAATACATGACTTAATGGCTTAAATCATAATCTCAAATACTCAAATATAAAAGGTTGACCCAATTCCACGGCTTAAAACATTTCTCAAGATCAATTGATTGATAGCTGAAATTTGGTCAACTGATGAGAAAGTCAACTATACACTGAAAAGTCAAACTATGACTTTTTGGTCAACATTAAGTTTCAAAGATCAAAATTCATCAAGACGTTCAAGAATATCAATCTTGATCATTAAGAAGTCAATAAAGTCAAAAGTCAATTTGAAAAGTCAAACTTTTCAAGACTTATAAATTTTTCTAAGTGTTTTGTACATGATATTTTCATTAATTCGTGCCATTCTTTCACCAAGATGTAACATGATTCAAAGAAAACTTTCAACATGAAATTTATAGATCTTGATGATATCTACAACTCTTCTTTGGTGATCAAGTCATATAAGTGCTTGGATTTTGAGTTATAAATCCATGAAGTCGTGACATTTTCATGTATCACTTAGAGAAATTTCTAACAGATTTTGGTCAGGATTTTATCCCAACTTCTTGGCACTTTTTCACATAGTTCCAAGATTATTTTGTCAAAATGGCCAACATGAAATTTATAAAGGATGTTTCAAGCTTTCCAAAGCATCCAAGAGCATGACTTTATCATACTTGATCTAGGAGATTCAAGGGCCTGAAGTTGGACATCCATTCTTGAATTGCAAGTCATTTTGTTGAAGAACAAATAATCCAATTTGCATGATGTGCTGAATAATCTTACTTTGCAGGCCTTGTGACTTGAAAATCTATCCATAATTAGATGTTTACACAATTTATTGAACCATTATCTAAGTGGTTCAAGTATTGTCCATTGCATCATTCAATTTATAGCACAAAGGCACCATTGCCATTCACATAAAGAAAGCTTTATGCAATTTTGAACTCCTTGAGCATCTCAATTGTTTTCTCTGCACATACACAATGTCAAAGCAAGAAGCAACTTGCCTAAAAGCCCCTAGCAACTTCAGACCATGCTTGTACCATGCATTGGAACACCAATTTTAACATAACTTGGTTGTTTCATCTCAACCAAACCAGAATTTTGACAAATTAAAGAACAAACTCTCTCATCTTCTCAAACCTCCTCTATAAATAGAGAGGTCATTTGCAAGATAAATGGCCAAAAATTTTATTGTGTAGACAAGCCCTCAAAAATATCATACTCTCTAAAAGCCATAACTGTCCACAAAACCTCCACTCTTGAGCTTAGAAACCAAAATCTTCAAATCTCCCAAACCTTGCATTTCTATTCAAACAAACCATCTACACACTTCATATACATCATATAGAAGTTGTTTAAACACAAGAACAACTTCTGTAACAACATTATATCCACTTTCTAAACTCAAAAACATTGTCTTGCAAGTTGACTTGGTTGGAGAGATTCAAACACTTTCAGCATAAAGTAAAGATTGGAACAACTCCAGGGAGGTCTAAGGAAGCTCAATCAATCATCACATTGCAACTGGAAACATCCATACACATTTTGGATTTTCACTTCAAGAGGTAAGTTTTCTCAAACTATGATATCCTTGTTCATACATCATTTTACTTTCATTTTAAAAATAATAAAATAAGACAAATCAAAGTAGAAGAGTTGCAAACACTCAAAACTATAGAAAAATTCTTTTGGAAGTCTGACACGGCTGGCTGTGTCACCTGACATGGGTCGTGTCAGGAAGAAAACAGGAAAAATGGCAAGACATGGATCTGACACGGGTGCCCGTGTCACAGGACACGGCCCGTGTCCCTCTTACTTAAATTAAAACTTGGCAAAGTGGCAGGACAGGGTCCTGACACGGGTGCCCGTGTCATAGGACAGAAAAATCATGCAGGGATAATTACAGGGTCTTGACACGGGTGCCCGTGTCATAGGACACGGCCCATGTCAGCCAGGCACCAGAATTCTTGATTTTTGAGATTTTTTGATGTTTTTGGATCATTAATGGTTTTTAATAGTAATTAGGGCTTTATCACTTTCACCCCCATTCATTAAATTTGTACCGCCATCCCCTAAAAGTATTGTAATATCGTAGGACTTTAAATTTCCACAATTTATCGCTTTCGAATAAAATGCTAGTAATTAGGGTTTGTATGGAAATACTAAAATCAATCAATAGAAAACCCTAATTCAAGATAAATCAAGCATGAAATAAAAAACACTTGCACACTTGAGCCTCTAAGGTTAAATCCACTTTGTTGCCTTAATAAAAATGGTCATGTTATGCATGTGAGAGACTTTAGCAAAAACAATCAAAAACACAAGATCATAGTCCCTCGATGACGCTTCGAATGTTTCCTTCAAAATGATCTTAGACCCTTAAGAAAAAATTCTAAGGTATCTCACAACATTGCTATCTATGACTATACGATGACCCACGCCTGTCCCTTCACATCCAATGATAGGGATTCTTATTAATCAATGGTAAGATAGAAATATCTAGAGAAAGAGGAAATGAACAAAATACTTTTAAGTAGGTAGAACGTTGTTGTACCCCAAAATTTTCCCTCCCATATTCCTCAACATTTTTTCGTCTCAAGACCCTTGGAGCTCAAGACCCAGCTAGGGTTTCCTCTGCTCAAGACTTCTCCTAGCACTGTTGACCCAAATTAGGGTTTGTGTTTGCACAAAGATGTTTTAACCTAAAATGCCTAAGATGACCTTCATGCTTCATGTTGGACTCCCAAGTTTATCCATACCAAGTTTCAAGTCTTGATTCCAATCTTTGCCCAGTCAATTGGACAGTTGACCTAGAAATCAGTTGTATTGGGGAAAAAGTCAACTGTGGTCAATTGACAGTCAAACCTCATGATTTTTGACCCACATCAACATAATGAACTCATATGAACCATTTGATCAAGTTTGGATCACAATTCCACAAGAAATTTGATCAGATCACCAAAAGGGCAAAATGGTCATTTTTAGGGTTTTGACTGCACAAAGGCAATTTTTGACTGTTTGACCTAGCCAATGGCAAACCAAGCTCACATATGGACTCAAGGACCCAATGGAATTGTCTTTACATGCTCAACAAGTTCAAAGGATCCCAAATACACAAGATTGACAGATGAATTTTCCAGTCAACTGAGCCAAATTTGACTGTATACTGAAAAGTCAAACTTTGACTTTTTGGTCAAAATCAAGTGTCAAGATTCATTTTTCATCAAAACATGCCAAATCATGAAACTTGTTCATCAAGAAATCAAGAATTGCAAATTAGGGTTTGAAATGAAGATTTTTCATAACTTAGAATTTTTCTAAGTTATGAAAAACCCTAATTTTTTCCTAACTTTGTCCCACTTTCTCATCAAGATGCATTTGGATTCAAGGAAAAGTCAAAACATGAAAGTTGTAGCCCATTGCAAAATCTACAACTTTGATTCACAAAGTTTCCTCAAAAGAAGCTTGTAGCTCAAGTTAAAATTTTTGGAACAAGGGTACTAAACCATTCTTAACTTAGAAAAAATTTTGACCTATTTTAGGCAGGATTTTTGCCTAACTTCATGGCAACTTTTCACATGCTTCCACTTGGATTTTCAATTTGCATTACAAAGATGGATTGTAGTACACATTCCAAGCTTTCCAAAATGTCCAAGAACTCATCAAACAACCTTATGGTTAGGGAGAATCGAATTTGCCAATATGGGAAAAACTCACTTTGTCCATGACCAAGTTACATGTCCATAACCTTGCATTTTTGAACTCAGCATGCCTTAAGCTAGATTACAGGCCTTTTATATCATCTACACTCCATAATTTAATGCTAATCCTTTGTGCCAAGGTGTTGTTCTATGAGTTTGGTCATTACATGGAAGTTTAACCCTTATTTAGAAAAAGCAAATTATCCATTTTTGAAAAGTATGGCTTTATGTCAAAAGCAAATCCAAGAAGTACCAAAGCATATCTCTGAAGCACAAGTTAAGGAACATAACACACTGATCAAGACTAATGTATGCAGCATAGATTGGGGGCCTGCACAAGTCTAGAAAACCAAGTTGACATTTCTTGCTTAAGTGTGAAGAAAACTTGCAAACTGAACACCAACTCTCATTTCTGCCAAGACCAGCTTAAGCAAACTTGTTGAACACATTCTAAACATCCAACCTGACCTGAAACACGAGCCTATCACCTCCAATACCTCCCCATTCACAGAATCACCATAAAACTGCAAAAACAGGGCATAAGCTGCAGTTTGAATCCCATAGCTCATTTCCATCGTGCACTTTCATCCAAACTAGTTCAAACACTTTCCCTACCATCCATACAAACTGTCCAAAGCATTAGAAGCATACTGTAACACCTCTAATCAGTTTTGCCATTTTCATTTTTTCCTCTTGCAGGTTGACTTCTGCAGCTTGATATAGTAGGTTTCAAAGCATACCAAGCATTGGAATAGCATCCTTGGACATCAAGCAAGCTATACAAATCATTACCTTGCCTTGAAAACATCTCCATTGTTGCACACGATTCCAACTGAACAGGTAAATCTTTGGACTTCTATCCCTTAATGTAGGAAGAATTAGCTCTAAGTTTGTGAATGAAAAATGTCATGCTCATGTCCCTGAAGCTATACATATCTTTACTTTCCATTTATTTTGCATATGCTATGAGAATTTGAGGTCTGAACATTGGTAAAAGTTAGGTTAAGATTTAGGAATGGAGAAATTCTCTCTCATTTCTGAGAGTTATGTTGAGTTTTTTATATGTATGGAATCGTGGCTTGATGCTTGACATCTTTCATGTTATGAGTTTGTGCTAAAAGTCCAGGAATCAAGATGTTTGAATCAGTGTAGGAGGCGCGCGTTTTTGACATGTTTCTGGCCAGAGGTTGAAGACAAAGTCCTTTGGGCTGGGCTTGTTTTATTTTTCTGTTTACACCACATTTCCACACATGCACCCCCCTGGCCCATTTTGAGATATCTTTGTTATTTTTGACTTTTTCCTTTTGATTTTGTTTTTATATTTTTGTCTAAACATGAAAAAACATTAAAATTATTTTTCTCACATTTTTTGCATTTTTTTGACATTTATTTTGTTTCATTTAGTTTTGTATACAAATAAACATAATATACTATTATTTGAAATAACTAAAAAAATAATACAAACATGTTTTATTTCTGATTTTTATTTTATGTTATCTCTTGAAAACATTGTATAAAAAATATACCTTTTTTTTATAATATTAAACATTTTATTTTTTGTACATATAATATATATTTAATAAATAATGTAAATACATATATGTTTATTAATATATTTAGAAAAAATACAAAGAATTAATACATTTTGTTTTTATTAATATTTTGACCTCAAAAATATTTTTTATATAAAATACCTTCTTTTATTTATTTTTTGTAAATAATTAATAAATATTACATATATTATACAATAAATACTTTTATTTGTAAAAATTAAGGGTTTTTTCCCTAAATGCCTAAAAATACCAAAAAAATAATTAATTTTATTTTTGTTTATTTGATACATGATAAATACTTTTTACACACATATAAAAAACCTTTTTTTGCATTTTGCATATTTATTTTATTTTTATTTGAATATTGTGTAAATAAATACCTTGCAAAATTTCAATTTGATGTAATAGTCTAGGGTTTTAATTCTTGTCAAAATACCCCCATTTGAACATTTGTACCCCCCCTTCCCATATATTGTGTTGTAATAACTTAGAAACTTTATTTTTCGCACTTTAAAACTTTCTAAATATGCCATGATAGAATTAGGGTTTGTATGCAAATCAATTAACCAAAAATAGTTTGACCTAAATTCAAGATAAACAAGCATGAAAATGGACAACACTAATCACACTTGCACCCCTAGGGTATTCCACTTGTTACCTTCAATAATGGGCCATATTGCATGTTAGGTCTCTTTGGGCAAAACAAAACAATTCAAATGATCATAGTCCCTCGATGACGCTTTCGAAAGTTGCCTAAAAATGATCAAGTCCCTCAAAGGAAAAATTGCCCAAAGATACTTGGCATCATTGCAATTATGGTCTAAATGATGACCCACGCCCGCCCCTTTCACATCCTAACACAAGATTGTCCACCAAATACAATGGTGGAACAAAATTGTTAAAAGGGTTAGAACATAGCAAAGATCTTTGAGAAATTTAGGGTAGATAGTGCTTGGTTACTTGCCAACTTGCAAAACAAAAACACTTGCCCATTTTTTTCAAAACCACACATCACAACACACTTTCAAATCAACTTTCAAAACATTGAAAACTTTTCAAAAGACATACGCCTTTATATACATCCCAACATGGATCATTACAAAGGTTGCCACCACATTGGCCTCTTTTCAAAACATTTTCAAACCCATACACACAAAGCACCATTTCAAACAATTGAAAATCAAGGCAAGTTGATCTAAGCAAGTAACTAAGAGCCCATGGATAACCATGGATAGAAAGGGTGCTAAAACCTTCCCTTTCTATAATCTACTCCCCGAACCCAAGAAAACATCTCAAAGGTTTTTGCTGTGCTTTTTAACCTTTCCTTAGGATAAAATAAAAAGTCGGTGGCGACTCTTGCTCAACCGAAATATTTGCGAAAACAAACGCAAAACCTCAAGTCAGTTCTTGCACCGTATCACAGAACTGGCGACTCTGTTGGGGATAACTTTAAAGTGGAGTAACCTTAGGGCTTAGATCACCCTCTTGCATGACTAAATTGTTTGATTTGATTGCTTTATATCTTGGCTCTCTTGTTTGGGTTTGCAATCCTACACCCGGATTTGAGGAAACATTCATAGATAGCAATACATTGTAGAAACTGTGCGGGGTATACCGACACGGTTGAAGCAATAGCTATATTAGTGCGACATATTTGTGAGTACCGGTAACCCTTGAGTTCAATCAAGGAGAGTACGGGGCCGCTGAGTGATGTCACTAAGCACTAATGACCTAGAACCTTACTTGACCATCTTGGCCTTTTATTATGGGTAGTGAGATGACCGGCTTTGGTGCAGTCCGAAGTTGGTAGATACTCGATACTACACTCACTGAGGGTTGTTTTCTTGGAATATTTTGGTCTCTAGTTAAGTGGCTAAACCAAAACAATGAACAATGAAAACAATCCAATGATATTGAGCTCCTTAGAACCCGGTTACTATTTATAGGACAGGTTTTTAAGCCAACTACACTCAAGAGGGTACTTACCTATGAAACCCCATGCAAGCCTGAAACTAGGGTTTGGTGTGATTTGCTTGTACATATGTTTGTGCATACATCATGAACATCATAAAGCATCATGTGCATTCACTAACCGTTTCAAGGGTTTAGATCTTCATCTTTGTTCTTGTTTTGTAGGTCATGGAAGTTCCTCGCAGAAAAACCATCCAAGTCAACCTTGTGAGAATCCCTCCTCAACTCAAGGAGCTCACATCAAGAATCCCGGAAAGCTCACCCTTCAGTGAAAGACATGGTAGACTTCTCAGCCTAGTCAACACCAACATTGAAGAGGACATGATGAAAGTGCTATTCCAGTTCTTTGACCCTCTTCATCACTGTTTCACTTTCCCCGACTACCAGTTGGTGCCCACTTTGGAGGAGTTTTCTCAACTCCTGAGAATTCCTATCCTTAATCAACTACCTTTCAACGGTACGGAAAAGGAACCAAAGCCGGAAGATGTTGCTCGAGCATTACATCTACAGCCTTCTGACATCAAGGGGCATTGGGAAACTAGAAGCGGCGTCAAAGGTTTCTTAGAAAAATTCTTGTTTGAGAAGGCACAAGAATGTTGGAATTCATTGGACCTACAAGCCTTTGAAGAAATTGTGGCACTCCTTATCTATGGGTTGGTCTTGTTCCCAAATCCTGACCAGCTCGTAGATGTCAACGCCGTCAAAATCTTCTTGTCCAGAAATCCAATACCAACATTGCTTGGGGACATTCTTCACTCATTTTACACACGAACAATGAGAAAGAGGGGTGTTCTCATGTGTTGTACTCCTCTCCTTGCAAGGTGGTTTATTTCGCACCTTCCACAATCTGTCTTGAAGAATGACCAAGGATCAAGGTGGTCCCAACGATTGATGACTCTTACTCACTCTGATGTAAATTGGTGTTCTCGGTCCAGAGAAAATGTCATCATCATCGATCGTTGTGGAGAGTTCCCTAATGTTCCATTACTTGGCATTAGAGGGGGCATTACCTACAACCCTTGTCTAGCTTTGAGGCAATTTGGATATGCACGGAGGGATGGCCCTCACGACATGTTGATTCCTGACCTAGTTTTTAACTTCGACAACGATGCGCAAGGACTTCACCAAAGATTCATCAGAGCTTGGAGGATGCCTAACAAGGTTGACAGCAAGACACTGGGGCACAAGAACTCCATCCCTCTTGAGCCTTACCTCAAATGGGTACGAGCCTGAGCCCAGAGTCTGATGATGCCTTACCCTCATATTCTCCCTATGATTAAAGAGCCCGTTAAGGAAGGAGAGGTTCCCTACACCATCCTATATCCTGACATGCCTACATCGTGGGAGGAGATGCAGAAGAGTTGGATCCAACTCAAGGAGGAACGGAACACTTTTGAAGCCAGCTTCTACGCCAGCGAGAAGAAGGTTCTAGAGCTCACCCGCCGACTCCATGAGCAAGAGACCCTCAACACCTACATCGCACCAAAGAGGATGCGCAACGTCTTTTTACCTTGAGAAGTTGTTTTTGTAATATTTGGCCCATGGGGCATTTATGTACTAACAAATTTCTTCTTATTAATATGACGCGCGTTCTTTTTTGTCTGCAACAATTTTGAATATTCTAAATCCTTGAATGCATTGCATACATAAGCATACCATTCATCATGTGCATAGGCAGGTCTCTACACCAGGTTTCCTTATCTTTCTGCTATTTATTTCAGTAAGATAGATCTCGAGCAAACAGTCAAGGACTTGCAATCTCAGAATGCACAGTTTCAACAACTCCTGATGACCTTGGCTAAGGGTCAGGAGGACCTAAAGGCCCTACTGGGGAACAAAGACCAAGTGAAAAAGAAGAAAAAGAGAGTCGGGGTGGCTACTTTAGGGAGAAGGTTTGAAGGAGAAGCCCGAAGAGTGCTTGAATTTCCCCCTACTTCTGAGGAGGGAACCAGTAAAGGGAATGCGGCTGCAGTACCTTCCGAGTCTGATATGGAAGAAGAAGAGGCTGAGGAGGACGAAGACTACTCTGATCAACAATACCCGCCCGCCGATGATAAGTACAAAGGTTTAGAAGACAGGTTGGCAGCTATGGAGCTGCAGAGAGTTCTGGGTTTAGATTTCGAAGACTTGGGTTTGGTTGCTGGAATTGTGATTCCCCCGAAGTTCAAAGTGCCGGTTTTCGTGAGGTATGACGGGCTTTCCTGTCCAAAAATGCATCTCAGGTCATATGTAAGGAGGATCCAACCTTACACTTCGGACAAGAACCTTTGGATCCATTTCTTTCAGGATAGCCTTTCCGGGGCTCAATTGGAGTGGTTCTATCAGCTGGATGGAACCAGTATATGAAACTGGGAAGACTTGGCCACCACCTTTTACAAACAATATCAGTACAATTCTGACCTCGCTCCCACGCGTACCCAACTTCAGGGTATGTCACTGGGAACGGGCGAAGGATTCAAAGAATATGCGCAAAAATGGAGAGACTTGGCTGGCAGGGTGCAGCCGCCTTTGACTGACCGCGAACTGGTTGACATGTTCCTGGGGACCCTGTCTGGTCCATTCTTCAACCATCTGATTGGTAATTCTTCCGCGGGGTTTACAGATTTGATCTTAACAGGCGAGAGAATAGAAGCTGGCATCAAGTCAGGGAAGATTCAGAAGGGTGCCTCCGCAAGTACTGAGAAGAATCCTTTCAAAAAGGAAGCTAGTGCTGTTTATGGCCCTAGAAGACAAGTTAAGCCAGAACGCCGCCAAGCCGTCAATGCATTGGTAATTTCAAAGCATGTTGCTACTCCTCAACAGTACAATCAACAAAGGGGTGAGAGGCCCAAAAGGCCGTACACTCGGCTGAGTATGACCTTGTCACAAATCTTGCCGCAACTGCTATCGACCAACTTGGTGACCATCAGAGAGGCTCCGAAGGTCGTGAATACTGCATCTCCTAAGTATAATTCAAATGCCCGCTGTGCTTATCACTCCGATAGCCCGGGGCATTCTACTGATGATTGCTGGGCCCTGAGAAATAAGGTTCAAGACCTTATTGATACGAAGGAAATACAGTTTGAGGCGCCTGAGAGGCCTAACGTTGTGACTGCTCCTATGCCCCAGCATTGAGTAAATGCTGTTGATGAAGACTTGTATGCTGTTTCGGTGAATGATGTTGCTACCCATCTATTGACTGTTAAGAGGAACCTGTTGCTAGCCGGTTTATTTCCGGGTTGTAGCAAGGGTTGCCTCCTGTGTGCTGTTACCTCTACTGGTTGTCCATTGCTGAAGTCAGGCATCCAAAGCCTGATGGATAGCAAGGAAATTCTGTTCAAAAAAACCGTTGTTCCGTTTGTTCCCGCTGAAGAAATATCTGTCGTCACAATTTTCAATAATCCTACCAAGGCTCCCCCGAGGAAGCCAGTCCAAATCATGTCTGTTGCACCCATTATTATTACTGTTCCGGGGCCCCTCCCCTACGAATCTGACAAGGCTGTCCCATGGCACTATGGGGCAGATGTGTATGTGCTTGGAGTGAAGCAGGAGTTCAACACCGGTACCAGTATCAGTAACATCACTGGTCCCGCCAAAGTTACCCGCAGTGGCAGGCTCTTCTCGCCTGACATTGCACCACCAGTTATCCGAAAACCTCTTATCATCACACCCGCAAGTGTGCATGTTTCCCTTCCAAATCAAGTTCTTGTGTCTACCCCTGCCGCTGAGTCCTCTGATGCTCGGGGCAAAGGAGTTGCTACCGATTTGCCTGCCCGGACGGAGGCACCGAAGACGACCGTTGTTGAAGCCTCCCAGCAAGAGATGGAGGAAATTCTTAAGATAATCAAGAAGAGTGACTTTAACGTCGTAGAACAGTTGGGGCATAATCCCTCCAAGATCTCCATGCTATCATTACTGCTATGCTCAGAGGCCCATGCCAAGGCCCTGATTTCATTTCTAAAGACGGCCCATGTGCCACAAGAGACATCTGCAGATCAATTCACTGACTGTGTGGCTAATTTGACCGCTGACAATGGTTTGGGTTTCTCGGATGCTGATCTTACCGCCAAGGGGAAGAACCACAATGATGCCCTGCATGTCTCCATAGAATGCAGAGGCACTATTCTTGCACACATGTTGATGGACACCGGTTCTTCCCTGAATGTATTGCCCAAGAAGGCCTTAGACCGGTTGGATTGTGAGGGCCTGGAATTGAAGCCTAGTAACATCATTGTTAGAGCCTTCGACGGTTCTAAGAGGATGGTGCATGGTGAGGTAGACATTCCTATTCGTGTGGGTTCCCAAGTCTTTGACTCAACGTTCTATGTGATGGATATTCGTCCATCTTATTCCTGTTTGCTGGGACGACCTTGGATTCACAAGGCTGGGGCTGTAACATCCACTCTACACCAGAAGCTCAAATACCATGTCAGAGGGAAGATTGTTACTGTGCAGGGGGAGGAAGAATACATGGTTAGTCATCTGAATTCATTCCGGTATATTGAGATGGACGGGGAGTTTATTGAAACTCCCTTTCAACACTTTGAAGAGGTGCCCCAGACGTTGGCATCAGCTGAAACTGTGATTGAAGACCCTCCTTTAAAGATGGCTTCCTTGAAGGATGCCCGGGCTGTAATTGAGAAAGGCGAGTGCACAAACTGGGGTCGGCTTCCTGACTTCACTCCAAAGACCGACAAGTTTGGGTTGGGCTTCACTGCAGAGGCTCAAAGGGTTGTTCGCAAAGCAAGGATCGGAAAACCTCTGGTGTTCATCACCAACCCAAGAGTGAATGCTATTGAGGATGACGTAGAGGAAGCCGAATTTGACAGTTGGATCTACCCGATAACCAACAATGGACCAAGCAACTGGACGGCAAAAGATTTTACACCTATTACTTTTTTCACTCAATAATGAACTCTTTTGTTTTCAATTTGTAACAAACAATATGTTGAAACTTTTATGGCTCGGTGTCCTACCCGGGGCACCGTGGCTCCATTTGTGAGGGCTTTTTGTATGACATTTTCATATATCATTAATCAAAACATTGGACGTTTGTTGCATTTCAAATCTTGTGCTCTTTTTCTTTCTTTGTTATATATTGCAAAATAGCTATATTTACACACACTCACTTATACAGGTTCCAATCCACTCTGGATCTCACTGGTAACAGCTCTGCTACTGCCAGTTATGACTTCGAAAATCCGATCAACTTAGCCGAAGACGAGGGTGAAGATGATTGCGAAGTTCCTGGTGAACTCGCAAGACTTCTACTCCAAGAAGAGAGGGCCATTCAGCCGCATGAAGAGCCAGTGGAAACGGTAAATCTGGGTACTGAAACAGATAGAAAAGAAGTCAAGATTGGTGCCAATCTGGAGCTCAATGTGAAACAACGGTTGATTCAGATGTTGCATGATTACATGGAAATATTTGCTTGGTCTTACGAAGACATGCCTGGTTTGGATGCCGACATTGTAGTTCATCACCTGCCTACCAAGGAAGACTGCCCTCCGGTGAAACAAAAGGTCCGCCGCATGCGCCCAGAGATGTCCGAGAAAATCAAAGCCGAGGTTATGAAGCAATTTGATGTCGGGTTTCTAGCAGTAACTTCTTATCCTCAGTGGGTGGCCAACGTGGTTCCAGTACCAAAGAAAGATGGTAAAGTCAGAATGTGTGTTGACTACAGGGATTTGAACAGGGCCAGCCCTAAGGACGATTTCCCTCTGCCTCACATCAACGTTCTTGTTGACAATACTGCTCAACACAAGGTGTTATCCTTCATGGATGGTTTTTCAGGGTATAATCAGATCAAGATGGCTCCTGAAGATATGGAAAAGACTACCTTTGTTACTCAGTGGGGCACCTTTTGCTACAAGGTCATGCCATTTGGGTTGAAAAATGCTGGGGCAACCTACCAACGGGCCATGGTTGCTTTATTTCATGACATGATCCACCATGAGATTGAAGTATACGTCGACGATATGATTGCAAGATCTCAAACTGAGGAGGAACACCTTGACCATCTGCGGAAGTTGTTTGACCGACTGAAGTTGTACAAGCTGAGGTTGAACCCAAACAAATGCACCTTTGGGGTGAGGTATGGAAAATTGCTAGGTTTCATTGTAAGCGACAAAGGTATTCAGGTGGACCCTTCCAAGGTGAAGGCCATACAAGAGATGTCGACTCCCAAGACAGAGAAAGAAGTCAGAGGCTTTCTAGGACGACTGAATTACATTGCCCGATTCATCTCACATCTAACTGTTACCTGTGAGCCAATCTTCAAATTGCTGAAGAAAGATCAAGTAGTACGTTGGAACGATGAATGTCAGACCGCTTTCAAAAAGATAAAAGAGTATCTCCAAGAACCACCCATTCTTATGCCACCAGTGGAAGGGAGACCTCTAATACTATACTTGACAGTACTTGACAACTCAATGGGGTGTGTGCTGGGGCAGCATGACGAGTCTGGCCGAAAAGAGCACGCTATTTATTACCTGAGCAAAAAGTTTACCGACTGTGAGACTCGGTACTCACTGCTCGAGAAAACTTGTTGCGCTCTGGTATGGGCTGCTCTCCGGTTGAGACAGTATATGTTGACTCACACTACTCTGTTGATTTCAAAAATGGATCCAATCAAGTACATATTCGAAAAGCCCACTCTGTCCGGAAGAATCGCAAGATGGCAAATGATCTTGACAGAATATGACATCCAATACACAACTCAAAAAGCCATCAAGGGAAGTGTATTGGCAGATCATTTGGCACACCAACCTGTGGACGATTACCAATCATTGAACTTTGAATTTCCAGACGAAGATATCATGATAGTAACTGATTGTGAGGTACCTGGACCGGATGAAGGACCTGAGGAAGGATCCCGATGGTCTATGAATTTTGACGGAGCCTCGAACGCTTTGGGTAATGGCATTGGCGCTGTGATCATTTCCCCTAAAGGCACTCATACTCCACTCACCGCCCGGCTGTGTTTCAACTGCACCAATAACATGGCGGAGTATGAGGCGTGTATCATGGGTATCCAAGCTGCAATCGACTTAAGGATCAAGTTTCTGAGTGTCTTTGGAGATTCCGCTCTCGTGATCAATCAGATCAAAGGCGAGTGGGATACGAAACACCCAAATCTTATTCCTTACAAGGAGTATGTGATGACTTTGCTTCCCCACTTTGAAGAGATAACTTTTGAACACTTCCCAAGAGAGGAGAATCAGTTAGCGGACGCACTAGCTACGATGTCTTCAATGTTCAAAGTCAAATGGGACAACGAGGCTCCCCAGATCATTATCTGGAAGTTGGACGAACCTGCATACTGCTGCGATCTTGAGGCCGAAGAGGTAACTGAAAAACCCTGGTATCATGAGGTGAAGAGATATTTGGAAGCTCAAGAATACCCCGAAGGCGCGTCGGTCAATGACAAGAAGTTCCTAAGAAGGTTTGCGGAAAAATTATTCCTCAGCAACGACATTATCTATAAACGAAACCATGATTCAACTTTACTGTGTTGTGTGGATAAGACTGAAGCAGAGAAGATCATGGTAGAACTACATGAAGGTACATTCGGAACACATTCCAGTGGACATACCATGGAAAAGAAAATCCTTCGGGCAGGATATTTCTGGTCCACAATGGAAGCTGACTGTTACCAACATTCTCGAACTTGTCATAAGTGCCAGATTTATGCTGACAAGGTGCACATCCCTCCGGTACCTTTGAATGTCCTGACGGCACCTTGGCCTTTTGCAATGTGAGGCATTGATATGATCGGCGAGATCTGACCGACGACATCCAACGGGAATCGCTTCATCTTGGTAGCAATTGATTACTTCACGAAGTGGGTGGAAGCAGCTTCCTACGCCACCGTAACCAAGAGCGTCGTGGCACGTTTCATTCGGCATAACTTGATCTGTCGGTACGGCGTCCCGGAAAGAATCATTACGGACAATGGTACCAATCTTAACAACAAGATGATCACTGAGCTCTGCGAGCAATTCAAGATACAGCACCACAACTCTTCTCCTTACCGGCCAAAGATGAATGGGGCTGTCGAAGCAGCTAATAAGAATATTAAGAAGATTGTGCAGAAGATGACAGTGACTTATAAAGATTGGCACGAGATGTTACCGTTTGCTCTTCACGGGTACCGTACCTCAGCAAGAACGTCAACCGGGGAAACTCCCTTTTCCTTGGTCTATGGCATGAAGGCAGTCTTGTCGATTGAAGTCCAGATACCCTCTCTCCGGATAATGAAGGATGCAGACTTGAGCGAAGATGACTGGATCCAGACTCGACTTGATCAATTAAACCTAATTGACGAAAAAAGACTCACTGCTATTTTTCATGGTCAGACGTACCAAAAACGGATGATCAGGGCTTTTAACAAGAAAGTCAGACGACAAGAGTATCAAGTCGGAGACCTGGTAATCAAGCGCATCATTCTTCCTCAAAGTGATCCCCGGGGCAAGTGGACCCCCACATACGAAGGGCCATTTGTGGTTAAACATATCTTCTCAGGAGGAGCTATGATTCTAACCACCATGGATGGTGACAACCTTCCTCACCCCGCCAATGCAGACATAGTAAAAAGATACTACGCATGAATAAAAGACCCGCTAGGTTGACATACCTAGGCAAAAATAAGGGCTCCCCGGCGAACCAAAAGGATTCGGACAAAAATAAGGGATGAAATAAAAAAAAATCTGTACACCCGGCAAGTCGAAAACCTGAAAAGGCGGCTTGGGCAAAAATGGGTATCCCGGTGGACTGAAAACCCGAAAGGGCGGTCCAGGCAAAAGTTAGGGATAAAGCGTAACACTATGTCTCATTGGATCACCCTGCATCCAGAATTCGGCATCAACTATCGAGCTCAGACTCCGGCATCGATCAATCAGCTTCATCTTCAACTAAGCAGCAAAGTGATGAGACGCTTGAAGACATAAAGGCAATAGCAGAGTTGGAACCCAGTGGGATTATTTGTTCACATAGCTGTTTTGTTTCCTTTTTCAAAATTGTATAAACTCTATATCATTCGGCGGAGTTCCCTTACTAGGACGCCAGCCTCTTGTACAAAAACGCCTATCAATACAAATTCACTTTTCCAGACAAATTGCCAATTGTTTTTTTCTTTTTTCTGTTTCGTCTTGCAAAGAACGTCCAATGTTCATTTTTGATATATACATTTGACATTAATTGCTAACTCATAAATAGTTGCATACGAAACAAAGGACTGATTACAGGTGACATCAGAAACAGGGGCAATGTAGAGTTGTCCAGGCGATCTAGTTGCTCTGTCCACCAAGGTACCAAGGTAGGTTTAGATAAAGAATGTGACCAAGTTACCTCAACTCCCCACAGAGTAAAACAAGATTCAGCAACACTCTCCCCAGGAAGAGTTAGTCTATCATCAGCCCTACAATAGGCACCATATTCCCCTAGCAAGTCAGCATTACTCTCCTCCGGCAGAGTTAGCCTACGGCCGGCCTAAAGGAAGTTGGGTATCCCCAGAAGATCTCAACGTTCCCCAGCAGAGTATAGGCATTCCTCAGCAAGTATCCCCGGCAGTCTTGATCTAAGATTGTTCCCCGACGGAATATAGACACCCCAGTGGAACCATTTCCCAGTACAGTCTGAAAGGTTTACCCAGGAAAGTTGGAATCCGTATCTCCAGCAGGTCTTGGAGCTTATCCCTAGTAGATTCTGGAAGCTTATCCCCTGCCGAATACGAACGTCCCTCCGTTTTCATTCAAAAGTTATTCCTCACAAGGGCTTATAACTGGGTTATCCTCAGCTAATTACCACGGAAGATCGCCCTCGGCGAAGTTCTTCCTATCCCCAGCGGAGTTCATCAAAGTTCCCCAACATAACTTATCAACAGAATCCCCAGCGGAGTTTATCATTGTTATCCCCAGCGGAGTCCATCATTGAAATCCTCAGCGGAGCTCTCGTCAAAACTTCAGCGAAGTATCTCTTCCCACAGAGTAATTCCCCTCAGAGTAATCGCTCCAACAAGTTTATTCCCCAACGGAGTCATCTTCTCCTACCGGTGTATTCTTGCAACCATCATCCCTAGCGGAAACGAAGAACTCTACTCTTCAACATCAGCCCAGGATTTAATTGCCCGGCCGGTCGTCAAGGATTTATTTTCCTAGACGAAAATACATTCATAAACATTTCACATTTCATACATATTTCTTACATACATGATAAAGTGCATACAACGCTATCTCATTTTGAGCATCATGACATCATGCATTTCATACATCATGAGATTGCATACAGCTGATGTTTTGCCTTTTCAGGGAAAAGGACAATCCAAAAGACGACTACCTTCAACTGTCACAATTCCAGATTTGATTCTTGTATCCAGCCAGGGCATATCTGTAGACGACAATTCCAGATTCGATTCCTGTATCTAGCCAGGGCACATCTGAAGAGTTTGAAGATTCGATTCCTGTATCCAGCCAGGGCATATATATCAACGGTCACAATTCCAGATTCGATTCCTGTATCTAGCCAGGGCACATCTGAAGAGTTTGAAGATTCGATTCCTGTATCCAGTCAGGGCATATCTATTGACGACTAATTCCATATTCGATTCTTGTATCTAGCCAGGGCACATCTGAAGAGTTTGAAGATTCGATTCCTGTATCCAGCCAAGGCATATCTATTGACGACTAATTCCAGATTCGATTCCTATATCTAGCCAGGGCACATCTGAAGAGTTCGAAGATTCGATTCCTGTATCCAGCCAGGGCATATCTGTAGACAACAATTCCAGATTCGATACCTGTATCCAGCCAGGGCAAATCTGTGAGCAACCGATTGTAGACTCGACGCCTGTATCTAGCCAGGGCATGTCTGCATGAAGAGATTGAAGATCAACACCTGTAACAAGCCAGGAAAACATCTGTCTTTCTCAAAGTGCACAAGTTCTCGCTAAGGAATCTCTTATGCGATCAACACTTCCAAATGGCATCTATAAGCCCATTCCCGACAAGGTTCTGTCACGTCTCCAGATGGCATCTATAAGCCCATCCTCCTATCCACCATATCTCCAAATGGCATCTGTAAGCCCATTCCCTCTCTCACATTGCTGATACTCCAGCATGCGAGTGCAAATTTCAGGGCACTCTAGTGTCCAATCTCCTTTTACCCTCGAGTCACGAAAGGCAAACTTGCCAATCTAACTCTTCAGGCTCAAGAAGATTGAACAGGGGCAACTGTTGTACCCAAAAATTTTCCCTCCCATATTCCTCAACATTTTTTCATCTCAAGACCCAGCTAGGGTTTCCTCTGCTCAAGACTTCTCCTAGCACTGTTGACCCAAATTAGGGTTTGTGTTTGCACAAAGATGTTTTAACCTAAAATGACTAAGATGACCTTCATGCTTCATGTTGGACTCCCAAGTTTATCCATACCAAGTTTCAAGCCTTGATTCCAATCTTTGCCTAGTCAATTGGACATTTGACCTAGAAATCAGTTGTATTGGGGAAAAAGTCAACTGTGGTCAATTGACAGTCAAACCTCATGATTTTTGACCCACATCAACATAATGAACGCATATGAACCATTTGATCAAGTTTGGATCACAATTCCACAAGAAATTTGATCAGATCACCAAAAGGGCAAAATGGTCATTTTTAGGGTTTTGACTGCACAAAGGCAATTTTTGACTGTTTGACCTAGCCAATGGCAAACCAAGCTCACATATGGACTCAAGGACCCAATGGAATTGTCTTGACATTCTCAACAAGTTCAAAGGATCCCATATACATAAGATTGACAGATGAATTTTCCAGTCAACTGAGACAAATTTGACTGTATACTGAAAAGTCAAACTTTGACTTTTTGGTCAAAATCAAGTGTCAAGATTCATTTTTCATCAAAATATGCCAAATCATGAAACTTGTTCATCAAGAAATCAAGAATTGCAAATTAGGGTTTGAAATGAAGATTTTTCATAACTTAGAATTTTTCTAAGTTATGAAAAACCCTAATTTTTTCCTAACTTTGTCCCACTTTCTCATCAAGATGCATTTGGATTCAAGGAAAAGTCAAAACATGAAAGTTGTAGCCCATTGCAAAATCTACAACTTTTATTCACAAAGTTTCCTTAAAAGAAGCTTGTAGCTCAAGTTACAATTTTTGGAACAAGGGTACCAAACCATTCTTAACTTAGAAAATTTTTTGACCTATTTTAGGCAGGATTTTTGCCAAACTTCATGGCAACTTTTCACATGCTTCCACTTGGATTTTCAATTTGCATTACAAAGATGGATTGTAGTACACATTCCAAGCTTTCCAAAATGTCCAAGAACTCACCAAACAACCTTATGGTTAGGGAGAATCGAATTTGGCAATATGGGAAAAACTCACTTTGTCCATGACCAAGTTACATGTCCATAACCTTGCATTTTTGAACTCAGCATGCCTTAAGCTAGATTACAGGCCTTTTATCTCATCTACACTCCATAATTTAATGCTAATCCTTTGTGCCAAGGTGTTGTTCTATGAGTTTGGTCATTACATGGAAGTTTAACCCTTATTTAGAAAAAGCAAATTATCCATTTTTGAAAAGTATGGCTTTATGTCAAAAGCAAATCCAAGAAGTACCAAAGCATATCTCTGAAGCACAAGTTAAGGAACATAACACACTGATCAAGACTAATATATGCAGCATAGATTGGGGGCCTGCACAAGTCTAGAAAACCAAGTTGACATTTCTAGTGTGAAGAAAACTTGCAAACTGAACACCAACTCTCATTTCTGCCAAGACCAGCTTAAGCAAACTTGTTGAACACATTCTAAACATCCAACCTGACCTGAAACACGAGCCTATCACCTCCAATACCTCCCCATTCACAGAATCACCATAAAAGTGCAAAAACAGGGCATAAGCTGCAGTTTGAATCCCATAGCTCATTTCCATCGTGCACTTTCATCCAAACTAGTTCAAACACTTTCCCTACCATCCATACAAACTGTCCAAAGCATTAGAAGCAGACTGTAACACCTCTAATCAGTTTTTCCATTTTCATTTTTTCCTCTTGCAGGTTGACTTCTGCAGCTTAATATAGTAGGTTTCAAAGCATACCAAGCATTGGAATACCATCCTTGGACATCAAACAAGCTATACAAATCATTACCTTGCCTTGAAAACATCTCCATTGTTGCACACGATTCCAACTGAACAGGTAAATCTTTGGACTTCTATCCCTCAATGTAGGAAGAATTAGCTCTAAGTTTGTGAATGAAAAATGTCATGCTCATGTCCCTGAAGCTATACATATCTTTACTTTCCATTTATTTTGCATATGCTATGAGAATTTGAGGTCTGAACATTGGTAAAAAGTTAGGTTAAGATTTAGGAATGGAGAAATTCTCTCTCATTTCTGAGAGTTAAGTTGAGTTTTTTATATGTATGGAATCGTGGCTTGATGCTTGACATCTTTCATGTTATGAGTTTGTGCTAAAAGTCCAGGAATCAAGATGTTTGAATCAGTGTAGGAGGCGCGCGTTTTTGACATGTTTCTGGCCAGAGGTTGAAGACAAAGTCCTTTGGGCTGGGCTTGTTTTATTTTTCTGTTTACACCACATTTCCACACATGCACCCCTGGCCCATTTTGAGATATCTTTGTTATTTTTGACTTTTTCCTTTTGATTTTATTTTTATATTTTTGTCTAAACATGAAAAAACATTAAAATTATTTTTCTCACATTTTTTGCATTTTTTGACATTTATTTTGTTTCATTTAGTTTTGTATACAAATAAACATAATATACTATTATTTGAAATAACTAAAAAAATAATACAAACATGTTTTATTTCTAATATTTATTTTATGTTATATCTTGAAAACATTGTATAAAAAATATACCTTTTTTTATAATATTAAACATTTTATTTTTTGTACATATAATATATATTTAATAAATAATGTAAATACATATATGTTTATTAATATATTTAGAAAAAATACAAAGAATTAATACATTTTGTTTTTATTAATATTTTGACCTCAAAAATACTTTTTATATAAAATACCTTCTTTTATTTATTTTTTGTAAATAATTAATAAATATTACATATATTATACAATAAATACTTTTATTTGTAAAAATTAAGGGTTTTTGCCCTAAATGCATAAAAATACCAAAAAAATAATTAATTTTATTTTTGTTTATTTGATACATGATAAATACTTTTTACACACATATAAAAAACCTTTTTTTGCATTTTGCATATTTATTTTATTTTTATTTGAATATTGTGTAAATAAATACCTTGCAAAATTTCAATTTGATGTAATAGTCTAGGGTTTTAATTCTTGTCAAAATACCCCCATTTGAACATTTGTACCCCCCTTCCCATATATTGTGTTGTAATAACTTAGGAACTTTATTTTTCGCACTTTAAAACTTTCTAAATATGCCATGATAGAATTAGGGTTTGTATGCAAATCAATTAACCAAAAATAGTTTGACCTAAATTCAAGATAAACAAGCATGAAAATGGACAACACTAATCACACTTGCACCCCTAGGGTATTCCACTTGTTGCCTTCAATAATGGGCCATATTGCATGTTAGGTCTCTTTGGGCAAAACAAAACAATTCAAATGATCATAGTCCCTCGATGACGCTTTCGAAAGTTGCCTAAAAATGATCAAGTCCCTCGATGACGCTTTCGAAAGTTGCCTAAAAATGATCAAGTCCCTCAAAGGAAAAATTGCCCAAAGATACTTGGCATCATTGCAATTATGGTCTAAACGATGACCCACGCCCGCCCCTTTCACATCCTAACACAAGATTGTCCACCAAATACAATGGTGGAACAAAATTGTTAAAAGGGTTAGAACATAGCAAAGATCTTTGAGAAATTTAGGGTAGATAGTGCTTGGTTACTTGCCAACTTGCAAAACAAAAACACTTGCCCATTTTTTTCAAAACCACACATCACAACACACTTTCAAATCAACTTTCAAAACATTGAAAACTTTTCAAAAGACATACACCTTTGTATACATCCCAACATGGATCATTACAAAGGTTGCCACCACATTGGCTTCTTTTCAAAACATTTTCAAACCCATACACACAAAGCACCATTTCAAACAATTGAAAATCAAGGCAAGTTGATCTAAGCAAGTAACTACGATCCCATGGATAACCATGGATAGAAAGGGTGCTAAAACCTTCCCTTTCTATAATCTACTCCCCGAACCCAAGAAAACATCTCAAAGGTTTTTGCTGTGCTTTTTAACCTTTCCTTAGGATAAAATAAAAAGTCGGTGGCGACTCTTGCTCAACCGAAATATTTGCGAAAACAAACGCAAAACCCTAGTCAGTTCTCCCACCGTATCACAAACGTTCTTAGTTGCTTGCTCACAATCCATCTTCAAAAACAAACATTTTTTTTAAAACACACCAAACATTTTCAAAACATGAAATATTTTCAAAAAGTCCAACACTTTGTATGCATTCTTATAGAGACGAGAATCATTACAAAGTTTGCCTAAACGAAGGCGCTTTTAAAAAAAATACTTTCAAAACCCACCACAAACACATTTCAAACAAATAAATTTCAAAAGTGAGCTAGCAAGCAACTAAGAGCCAGTAGATAACTACGGATGAAAAGGGTGCTAACACCTTCCCTTTTCATAACCTACCCCCCTAACTCAAGAAAATATCTCAAAATGTCTTTCATGTTCTTTTCACTTCCTTTATTGGATAAAATAAAAGTCGGTGACGACTCTTACTATCCGCAACAATTGCGATCAAACGCAAAACACCCAAGTCAGCTCTCCCACCGTATTACACATGGGATGCCCGTTTCATGCTCTTTGGATCATCAAGATCGATCCATACTTACTCTATGAGACTTCTGGAATTGATTGGGACGACTAGCTTGCTTGGAGAAAGACTGAAAATAGGGTTTTGAAGTTTACTCTAGTTTGACAATTTTTGAGATTTGGATGGTGATTTTTATTGGAAGGTTTCGAGTGTGTATCTCTTGTCTGGATGATAAGAATATATATAGGGGAAGATTAGGTTAAAGCACGGGCTTGGACTTTGTATGGAACAAATTTGATTTTGCTTGAAAAATAGAAACTTGAATAAGACAAACATGGAGATTGGTTTTAAAAATAAGCCCCACACAGTTTCTTATACAATCCCGGGCCTCCAATAGATTTAGAACAAAGGCCTATTATGTTTTTCACCTCCTTTCAATATATATTTGATTTAATTTTGACTTTAAATAAAAAATATATAAAAATTATCATGGTGCATGATTGGGTTTAGAGGTCCATTATGAGGTCAAGAACACGTTTGGACCTTGAAAGATAAGCCCATTAGCCCAAAAATTCAAGTTTGATCAATTTGGGTTTCATGCATTTTCTCAAAATTTCCCAAATTGCACCAATCATAACTCTCTCAATTTTTGTCATATTAAGGTGATATTAGACTTTTTGGAAAGCTAAAGATATCCCTTACAATCTCTATGTTGATCATACTTTCATTTGAAGACTTTATCTTGATGTAAATTGCTTTGACAAAAAATGTTTTTTGTTAACTTTTGAAATGACCTATAATGTTTTGGCCCATATCTCTCAAATGAAGCATTTTTTTGGACTTGAGCTTAGAGAAACAAATTTGTAGAGAATTGAATTTCCTTCAAAATGAGATTTTGTTGAGAATTTTATGATGAAGCATGTGAAAGTTATGTTTGGTCAAAGTTCAGTTAACTTCTCTTAAAGAAAACCCTAATTTAGCAACTTTTGACTTTTGATGAATCTTGAGTTTTCTTGATGAGTTATGATCAACCCTTGATCAAATAGTGAATGTAACATAAAAATAATGACGTTGACCAAAAATATTGAAGTTTGACTGTATGTTGACCACATTTGACTTTTTACCCAATATAGTTGATTTTCAATCATATGAGCAATTGACTGAGAAAATTTGTGATGTAAGGCTTGAAACTTGACATGAGGATTATTTGAAGTATATGAGAAACCATGGAGTCCACTTGAGGAATTAGAAGTCCCATTCCCTCTGAGAAAACCAAAACCCTAATTATAAGCCACTACTGAGGAGAAGAATTGGTCTGATCAATTCTTGAATAGTTTTGACTACTTGATAAGCTTAGAAGTATGAGAGATTATTTTGAAAATGAGAGGGAAAATTTTGGGGTAAAATATCTTCCCATGTTCAATCTTCTTAAACCTGAAGAGTTAGATTGGCGTGCTCGTCATTCGGGTCCTGAAGGTGGAAGAGGATTGAGCACCCAAATGCCCAGAAATTTGCACTCGCCTATGCACGAAGTAACGCTTGTTGGTTGATTGTATTGCTTGAATGGGCTTTAATATGCCATTCGGATAAGTGATAGAGTTTCGTCGGATATGGGCTTACAGATTCCATCCAAAGTAACCGTTGATAGGAGTATTAGAAGAATGCTTTTCAGGATTTCGTATCTGAAGGGGAAATGCTTTCCAGAACGAAGTGTTGAAGGGGATGCTTTTCAGAATAAACTTCTGAAGGAGTTGATTTTCAGGATGAAGTACTGAAGGGGAAATGTGTTCCAGAACTCCTCTGAAGGAAATGATCGCCAAAACTCGGTCCTTGGGGGAAATGCTTTTTAGGGTTCCATCTCTGAAGGGTTCATACTTTTCAGAATGAAGCGCTGAAGGAGATGCTTTTAATAATAGACTTATAAAGGAAATTATTTTCAGAATGAAGTGATGAAGGGGAAATGCGTTTCAGAACTCCTCTGAAGGAAATGCTCACCAGAACTCGGTCTCTGGGGGAATGCTTTTTAGGATTGTCTCTGAAGGAGAAATGCTTTCCAGAATGAAGCGCTAAAGGAGATGATTTTCAGAATAAACTTCTGAAGGACATGATTTTCAGGATGAAGTATTGAAGGGGAAATGTGTTTCAGAACTCCTCTTAAGGAAATGCTCTCCTGAACTCGGTGTCTGGGGGAAATGCTTTTCATGGTTCCATCTCCGAAGGGGACATGCTTTTCAGAATGAAGCACTGAAGGAGATGCTTTTCAGAATAAACTTTTGAAGGAAATGCGTTTTAGAACTCCTTTGAAGGAAATGATCTCCAGAACTCGGTCTCTGGGGGGAATGCTTGTCAGGGTTCCATCTCTGAAGGGGACATACTTTTCAAAATGAAGCGCTGAAGGAGATGCTTTTCAGAATGAACTTCTGAAGGAAATACTTTTCAGGATGAAGTACTAAAGGGGAAATGTGTTTCAGAACTCATCTGGAGGAAATCACTTGGTCATGTAGATAGTCGCCCCGTCTTATTTTTGGAATTGATCCATAACATGTCTATATATTACTGGTAGTATCTTTCTGTTTGCGAATTTAACCTGAAAAGACAAAGTTTATTCTGTGCAATGTTATGATGTATGTAATGCATTATGTAATGATGTTCTCAAAATAAATGAGAATGTTATATGCATTTCATATGCATATGTTATGATTTTTTGGTAAATGCTATATGGATGCAATGTGTTATTGAAGTGTGTCAGTGGCCTTGTATAATAACGTCTGACTGGGGAAAATAAATCCTTGATTGTTGTTGGGGATAAAGACAGTAGCTCTTCAACTTGACTTTACTAGATATTTCTGTTTTCTGCTTGAGGGTATTCCGCTGGGGATCATCGACTTCTTCTTGGGGATAACAGCATTCAAGGGGAGTCGGTCATTCATCGTTCTTTGTAAGATTTGTATTCTAACTGGCGATGAAAGAACTGAAATTCTCTGATATGCCGCTTGACCAGGTTTTGGATATGAATATTGACTCTTATGGGGAGGACAACATTGAATGTCATCTGGTCTCAGAAGAGAATCCTGTCAAGGAATTTTTGCAATGTTGGAGAAATAAACTTTGTTGGGGAAATAAATCCTATAGACTGCGGCGACTTCACTAGGGAAATAACTTTTGATGGGGATTAACTTGTGGGGAAAGATTTGAGGAAATTTCTCTATGGGGGATCTATGGCCAACTTTAAATTTTCTCCCAACTCCTAGAGTCTCTTGTAAACGCTAATCATGTTTTCGGCCATATATTTGTAAATGGTAATCATATTCAAATGCATATGTTCATTCGATATAATCTTTGGACGTTGCAAACAAAACAGAGAAAATAAAAAAGTTTTTGGAATTGAAACTGATTGCATTGATTTGGAAAGTTTGTCTATAAACAGACAATTTTATACAAAGGGATAGAAATCCTAGTAAGAGGAAATCGTCGTAAAAAAAGTGTACAAGGAGAAACAAAGAAAAACAACTATGTGGAAATGATCACATCGGGTTTTAACTCTGTTATTTCCCTTATGTCTTCAAGCATCTCATCCCTCATTGTCAGAAGAAGTTGACTGAATTGATCTGTACCGTTTGAACTTGACATCGGTAATCATGTTGGCTGTAAGTAGATAGGTGATCGAATGAGACATAGTTGTATGCTTTAATCCCTAACTTTTGCCTGGACCGCGTGTTGTACCCCAAAATTTACCCTCTTTATTTCAACCTTTTTGGCTTACATTTCATTATTACATACACGCATATCATTGGTTCTATGGTTATGGGATCAAGGTATATTCATCAAGCTTCGTCAGGTTACAAGTGACGTTCATTTTGCCAATGGATGTTCTCAGAGTATTTTCCATGCTGAAGATTGGTTCGTCGTTTCGCAACGATTCGGGATTCAAAGATTCACAAGTCCAACCCGGCGCGTCATATTCAGGTGTTCTTTTACCAAGATATCCCTGATAATGTATTCTCAAATTCAGGTTCGGCTCGAGATCCAATTCTTTAAATAAGGTCTTCGAATGTGCGAGTTTTCTCGAAGAAATATGGTGAAAAAGTGTCCTGAAAGTGCAGTTTTTATGCACTAAAAAATTCATAACTTGAAGATCATGGCCCCTCGATGTCCCTCGAAGTTGCCTACAATATATGATCTTGTCCCTCGATGTTGCCTACAAATATATGATGACAGTCCCTTCGAACTACTAAGGTATCCCTATATGTTTCCTCCTATGACCATAACGATGACCCGCGCCTGTCCCTCACACATCCAAAGATAGGGCTTCCTTATAATTAATGGTATGGATAACACTATCTAAAGGAGGAGGAAAAATACAAGAAAGACCTTGAGTGGGTAGTTACTGTTAATTGCTTGCTCACAACTTAAAACACTTTTTCACACCTCACACTTTCAAAAACATTTTCAAAACGCTTTATCAACACACTTGAGGACTGATACAAGAGTTATCATAAAGCAAGTTTCCTTACTATTGGCATTCCAAATACTTTTTTAAACACACATCAAGCATTTCAAAAGTTAGCAAGCAATTAAGAGCCCGTAGATAACTACAGATGAAAAGGGTGCTAACACCTTCCCTTTCCATAACCTACCCCCCGAACTCAAAATATTTAAAAAAGGTCTTTCCTGTTCTTTTCACCCTTTCCTTTGTTGGATAAAAGAAAAGTCGATGGCGACTCTTTCTAACCGCAATAATTGCGATAAAATGCAAAAACCAGTCAAGTCAGTTCTCCCACCATATTACAGAATTGGCGACTCTGCTGGGGATGTCATCAAAAAAGGTGGGGTTACCTTGGAGTTTAGTTCATTCTTTAATTGCTTTACATTGTGTGTTTTGAATGCTTTACTTTTGAGGGCTTGTTTGGGTTGTTACTAAAAGATCCTACACCCGGATCTTCGGCACCTTTTTAGTTAAGTAACAATAAATCATGGAGGTTATACAACATAGACCGATACGGACGAAGTGATGGCTACGTTAGAGTGATACTCTAGCTTGTACTAATGTTCCTTGAGTCAGTCAAGGATAACATTAGGCTTCCTTATAGTGTCATTAAACGCTAACTGACCTTTAGAACCTTTAATTCACTCATCCTATCCATTAGAAAGTAGTGAGATAACCGACTTTGGTTCTGACCAAAGATTGGTTGATACTCGATGCTACACTCATTGAGATTGGACTTTTGGGATATTTTGGCTGCAATACTTTGGTGCTTGAGCTAAAAAAATGCCTAAAAGAAAGGCCAGTGATATGAGACTCCTTAGAACCCGGTTACTATTAATAGGACATGTTGAGCCAACTGAAACTTCAAGAGGGTACTTACCTTTAAAACTCATGCAAGCCTTTAAACTTAAGGTCTTTGTGTTACTTGTTTGTATTTGTTATACTTGTGATTTCAAGCATAATTATAACATCATAAACATCATAACATGTCATGTACACTAACCATTTCAAGGACCTATGGATTTATCTCTTCTCTGTTTTGTAGGCTATGGATTCAGTTCGTAGAAAAACCATTCGAATTAACTTTGCAGAAATTCCTCCCAAACTCAAGGAAATGGTCTTAAAAGTTCCTGAGAGCTCATCATTTAACAAAAGATATGGTCACTTCAGTTTGGTTACTACTGGTTTTGACGAAGGTTTGATGAGTGTCCTATTCCAGTTCTTCGATCCTAAGCACCATTGCTTCATATTTCCAGATTATCAGTTGGTTCCTACGCTGGAAGAATTCTCCAAAATACTTGGTTTGCCTATATTGGAGCAGGTACCTTTCACCGGTTTAGAATAAGATCCAACTTCTGAATTTGTTGCCATAGCCTTGCATTTGAAGCCATCTGACATTGAGTCCAATTGGGAAAGAAGAAGTGGAGTTAAGGGCCTTCTTGCAAATTTTCTAATGAAGAAAGCTCAGGTATTCCTAGACGATATGAGTTACCATGTGTGATACGGTGGCAGAACCGACTGTTAATACTGGTTTTGCGTTTGTATTCGCAAATGTCGCGGTAAGCAAGAGTCGCCGCCGACTTTTATTTCATCCGACAAAGGAAAAGGAAAAAGAACAGAAAAAACCTTTTTTCAAGATGTTTCTGAGTACGGGGGTAAATTTTAGAAAGGGAAGGTGTTAGCACCCTTTCTATCTGTGGTTTTCCACGGGCTCTTAGGTACTTGCTCATTTTTAAATTACTCTTGTGTGTTTGTGTGCTTTGAAAAAGTTTGGTAATTGCCTTAGTGCGGAGATTCACTTTATGGTAAACCTTGTATCAGTCCTCAAGGGTGTGATAAAATGTTTTTGAAAATTTTGTTTGAAAAGCTTGTTTTGAAAGTGTATGTGTAAAAATTGTTGTTTTGAGAAAGTACCTAGGAACTATCTACCTACTCGAAAAAGGTTGTTCGTTTTCCTTTAGACAGTGCTATCCTACTATTAAGGAGTAGGTAGCCCTATCGTTGGATTTGTAAAGGGACGTTTGAAGGGACGAAATGGTCTCCGAAGGCAACAAGTAAAGATACCTTAGCATTTCGAGGGGACTATCGTCATAAGATCAATTCGTAGGCAACTCGAGGGACAAGTAGGGACTATGATCTTTATGACGATTTTAAATCGTGGGTCATTGCTAAGGTATCCCTACATTCGAGGGACACGGCCATTATTTCTGAGGCAACCAAGTGGAGCAAACCCTAGGAGTGAACATGTGTGAGTGTGTTTTTTTTAGTTAATTATCTTTGTACAATTAGGGTTTTCTACTGTATTAATCGTTTATCTTTCACATGCAAGCCTATTGTCCATACATCTAACAGTTAAATAGTTACGGAAATTAAAAGCAAGAAATTAAAGCCCTAACTATTACAAGGCTTTGGGGGAGGGGATTACATATTCAAAAACCCGGGAAAAAATGATAAGCGAAATATTAAACCTAATTTAACTAAATACGAGAATGAAGTCAAGGTCCTAAAAAAATCTAATCAATTAAAAGGAAAATATTTTTTGTATTTTATTATTGAGAAAAATATTTTAAATTTTAACCTAAATCTAATTAATTAAAGAAACATTTTTTGATATTTTATTGAGAAAGTTAAATATTTATGAATTAAACCTAATTTTTCTAATTAATTTTAATTATGAAAACAAATAAATCAAAATTAATTAATTTTCCAAAATAAAACTAATTTTAATAAAACCTAATTCTACATTTTTTATGATTTTTTATGATTTTATGATTAAATAAAAAAGTGATTTTTGTAAAACAAACAAACAAACAAACAATAAATAATATTAAAGAAAAGAAATAAAAAATAAGAATGGGCCTGATATGATGAGCAATTAGGGGGGTGTGATGCCAAATTCCTTGTTAGGCCCAAAGATGGCCTAAGGTCTGGCGTTTGGTCCAGTGTACCTCTCTCCTGATGGTTCATGGTGGTCCTTCAAAGCTGGAGTGTGAGATCTGCATGATGATGGATCTTAGGGATGAGATCTGGGGTGCACGGTGGACATCTTTGGATATGGTGTATTGGAACCTGTAGGAAATATCAAGAAAATGAAAAAGCACACGCTTGGGGTCGAACCCAAGACGTGCACCTCACAGACTTCCCCTTTTGCCAACTGCGCTGCTAAGTTATTCGTTAACATAAACACATAAAAAACGATATATTGTAAGCTGGTCAGTGACTGTAACCAAAATGCGCGCAATGTTTAAACCACCCACTCAAGTTGTGACACGCACTCGTCTCCTCCCGGGGATTGTCGTCTTAGGTCTAGAGCTTTTACCCACAGACAATGGCCATAACTACAAACCTGCAATCCTCAAATATCCTGTCTAGGCAACATAAATCAGATTCAAGATCATGGATTGATTGGATTCGATCCTCTGATCATGATGGTATCCATCTTGAGATCCAATTTCTCCTGCATTTGAAAGCCCTAAAACAGCCTTGTAAACCCTAGCAATGGTGTCCCATTCAACAGGCACCAAAACATGCAATTAAGTATGTAAAAACGTTCTAAAGGACGATATAAACACGAACATATACTTATAACTCAATGATCATGCCTGAATTGTGAAAACCAAATTCAAAAATATGAACAAACCATGTTACAGATATCGCTCGTTTCTTGATGTTTCAGTCCTTGATGATGCTTGCTATTGCTTCAATGATCGCCCAGGAACACGATTTAACCTTCAGCACGCCTTGAACTGGCCTGTGGAAGAAGATATGTCTCACACTTTTTGAACCAAAATTTGAACTTTGTTTCTGGATTTTGAGGCAGGCTGCGCACACTAATTCCCTTCCTTTAGGGTTAGAATGATCTTCTATATGTATGTGAATCAATTAGGTTAATAGTTTTTGGCAAGAATCCAAAGATATGAATGCATTTTAAATCTCTTCAAATCTTTCCAAATTTGGAGATTTTCTCCCTTCTATGGCTTGATGCAATTTTCTCTTCATTGGGCAGTGCATAAGATATTCAATTAATGCCTAAACAAATCTTATCCCATTTATTTGATTTATTTTTGATTTAATTTGATTTAATTTGATTTAATTTGAATTTTAAATAAATAAAACCAAAATAAATTAAATAAATAAGTAAATGAGACATGGGATGGTTCATGGGTCGTGGACCAGGCTAGGAGTAATATTCAAGCATAAAAAGTTAGGCCCATTTGAGAGAAAAAATGCAATTTTGGGCATTGTTGATTTTGGGCAAATTTCCAAAAATGGCAAACTTTGACAATGCATATCTCCTTCAATTTTGACCTTAAGAGGGTTTTCTTGGACTTTTTAGAAAGCTTAGGATGTCCCCTAAACAAACCCTTTTGTTTAATCTCAATTGGATCTTCCATGTTCATGCAAGGAGCTTTGACCTAAAAGGTGTTTTTGTTGGCTTCTTGGAATGACCTATAATGTCTGAATCCATATCTTTTGATGAGTGCATTTCTTGAACTTTGGGGATGAAGATGAGTTTTAGAGAATTGTATTCTCTTCAAAATGATCCTTGGATGAGAAATTTCTGATAAAGTATGAGAAAGTTATGCTTGGTCAAAGTTTGGTTGACTTTTCCTAAGAAACCTTAATTTATCAACTTTTGAATTTTGATGAATTAGGGGCATTCCTTGGGGAATCATGATCAACCCTTGATCAAATGATGGATATTACTTCAAAGTGTTGATGTTGACTAAAAATCTTGAAGTTTTACTGTATGTGGGTCACAGTTGACTTTTGACTTAGTATAGTTGATTTTTAGGCATTTGAGTAGTTGACTAAGCAAACTTCTTGTGCAAGGCTTGAAATTTAACATGGAGGGTCTTGAGAACATGTTAGGACTATGGATAGCATATTAGCCCTTTTGAGCTCACCCATCTTGATGAAAATGGAAACTCTAGCTAGAGGTTCATTGCTTTAGGAGAGAGTTTGTCTGGTCAACTCTTGGGCATTCTTGAGAAAGTTGAGGATATCAATGAGCATGTGTTGGGTAAAATGAGAGGGAAAATTTTGGGGTACAATAGCTGCCCCGGTTCAATCTTCTTAAACCTGAGGATGTAGATTGGTCGGTCTGCCTTTCGTGATCTGAAGGTGAAAGATGATTGAACACTAGAGTGCCTAGAAATTTGCACTCGCCTAAAGTAATACTGATTGGTGATATCGGGAATGGGCTTACAGATGCCATTTGGAAGGTGACGGAGAATCTTCGGAGATGGGCTTAAAGATACCATCCAGAAAAGATATTGGTTGCATAAGATATTCCTTTGCGAGAATTCTTGTACCTGCCATTGAGGAGGACTTTGCCGGGGAATGTTGATTTATGTCTTGGGGAATAGAGGCTAGGAGCTTCAGTTGTCCATTAATCTACTGGGGAATTAACTCCTGGTTGAGGAGGTGGAAGTAAACTGCATATCTGGTCAGGATCCAGGATGCACAATAACTTACTGGGGAAATGTGAAACCGTCTGTGTTTGGTGGGGTCCAGGTCTTATAGTGTTGTAAACTATTGTCTGGAGATAAGAGAGAAGGAACTTGGGTTGTAGGGTTACTTCAAGATGAAAGCCCGGATAGTAGGGCTATGAGAAGGAACCTGGATAGTAGGGTTACTTCGAGATGAAAGCCTAGATAATAGGGCTTATGAGAAGGAACCTGGGTCGTAGCATTACTTCGAAATGAAAGCCTGGATAGTAGGGCTATGAGAAGGAACCTGGATAGTAGGGTTACTTCGAGATGAAAGCTTGGATAGTAGGGCTTATGAGAAGGAACCTGGGTTGTAGGGTTACTTCGAAATGAAAGCCTGGATGGTAGGGCTTATGGGAAGGAACCTGGATAATAGGGTTTCTTTGGGATGAAAGCCTGGATAGTAGGGCTATGAGAAGGAACCTGGATAGTAGGGTTACTTCGAGATGAAAGCCTGGATAGTAGGGCTTATGAGAAGGAACCTGGGTCGTAGGGTCACTTCGAGATGAAAGCCTGGATAGTAGGGCTATGAGAAGGAACCTGGATAGTAGGGTTACTTCGAGATGAAATCTTGGATAGTAGGGCTTATGAGAAGGAACTTGGGTCGTAGGGTTACTTCGAAATGAAAGCCTGGATGGTAGGGCTTATGGGAAGGAACCTGGATAGTAGGGTTTCTTTGGGATGAAAGCCTGGATAGTAGGGATATGAGAAGGAACCTGGATAGTAGGGTTACTTCGAGATGAAAGCCTGGATAGTAGGGCTTATGAGAAGGAACCTGGGTCGTAGGGTCACTTCGAGATGAAAGCCTGGATAGTAGGGTTACTTCGAGATGAAATCTTGGATAGTAGGGCTTATGAGAAGGAACCTGGGTCGTAGGGTTACTTTGAAATGAAATCCTGGATGGTAGGGCTTATGGGAAGGAACCTAGATAGTAGGGTTACCTCAAGATGAAAGCCTAGATAGTAGGGCTTATGAGAAGGAACCTGGATAGTATGGTTACTTCGAGATGAAAGCCTGGATAGTAGGGCTTATGGGAAGGAACCTAGATAGTAGGGTTACTTCGAGATGAAAGCCTGGATAATAGGGCTCATGGGAAGGAACCTGGATAGTAGGGTTACCTCAAGATGAAAGCCTAGATAGTAGGGCTTATGGGAAGGAACCTCATTTGGTTACATAGATTAGTTGACCCGTTTGATCTTTGGGAACTGGTTTTCCACTGGCTACATGTAGATATAACATGTACAGCTGTTGGAATCGTTGGGGATAATTGTCTTTCCTGAAAAGATAACAGGGTTAATTATATGTGCAATGCATGAAATGCCTCATGAGATGATGTTCTCAAAATAAATGAGATTATGCCATATATGATATGTATGCGCACGTCATGATGTGTGCACATGAAATGCTATTGGGATATGTCCGAGCCTGGGAAAATAAATCCATGACTGCTTCTGGAGAGTATAGTATTCCTGACTATTATAGAGAATTGTGGTTCTTCTACTTCCACTGGGGATGGTGAATGGAAATGATTGTGCTGGAGTTTTACTCCTTGTTGTTTGTGAGTATTCTGGCAGAGAGAGACTCTGTTTGAGAATAACTTTGCGGGGAATAACTTGGAAGATGAATTTCTGTAGCTAAAGTAATGGGCTCTGTCGAGGATTGGGCTTCTGTATCCAGAGAAATAAACTTTGCTTGGGAGATAAAATTTACTGACCTGCTTGCGATTATGAAATTCGGCTGGGGAATATAGATGTGAGGTTTCTAAATGACCCTGGCTGGGGAGATTACTTCTTATTTCGGGAAAGCCGACATCAACGCTTTGAATACTTTTACTCTGTGGGGAGTGTATGTACTGATAGTTGTGCTCCAAATCTGTCTCTATCCTGGTACCTGGTGGGCAGAGTAACTGTCGGGTTTGACATTTCTTGTTTTTTCCCCTGTTCCTTAAGTTACGAGCAATTGTCTTTTCGTTTCTTATGTAAATATTTATGAGCAGCAATCATATTCAAATGCATATGTCAAGAATAAATCATTGGACGTTCTTGCAAAACAAAAAAAGAGAAACAAATAGCTTTGTAAAAATGATTTGTATTATCTTCGAAGTTGGCCTGTAATAGGTGTTTTTGTACAAGGAAGCTGACACTCTAGTAAGAGAGTGCCGCCGTAAAAATAGAAGCTATACAATTTTGTGTAAAAAGAAAAGAAAACAGCTATGTGCAACAATCCCATTGAGTTCTAACTCTGCTATTGCCCCTATGCCTTCGAGCGTCTCATAACTTTGCTACTTGTTCGAAGTTGATTAGGTTGATCGATGTCGGTTGAGCTTGATAGTTGATAATGAGGTCTGATCGCAAGGTGATCCAATGGGACATAGTGATACGCTTTACATCCCTAACTTTTTCCTAGACTGCCCTTTCGGGTTTTCAGTCCACCGGGATACCCTTTTTTGCCCAAGCCGCCTCTTCAGATTTTCGACTTGCCGGGTGTACATATTTTTTTCATTTTCATCCCTTATTTTTGCCCGAACCCTTTTGGTTCGCCGGGAAGCCCTTATTTTTTCCTAGGCCAGTCAACCTAGTGGGTATTTTAATCAGGCGTAGTATCTTTTCACTATGTCTGCATTGACAGGGTGAGGAAGGTCGTCATTGTCCATGGTGGTTAGAATCATGGCTCCACTTGAGAAAATGTTTTTAATCACAAATGGCCCTTCGTAGGTGGGAGTCCATTTTCCCATGGGATCACCTTGCGGCAGTATGATGCGCTTGATTACCAGATCCCGAGCTTGATATTCTTGACGTCTGACTTTCTTGTTAAAAGCCTTGATCATTCGTTTTTTATACGTCTGACCATGACAAATAGCAGTAAGTCTTTTCTCGTCGATCAGATTCAGCTGATCAAGTCGAGTCTGGATCCAGTCGTCTTTGTTCAAACCCGTATCCTTCATAATCCTGAGAGAAGGTATCTGGACTTCAATGGGTAGGATTGCCTCCATGCCATACACCAGAGAGTAGGGTGTTGTCCCTATCAACGTACATGCTGAGGTATGGTATCCATGAAGAGCAAATGGTAACATCTCATGCCAGTCTTTGTATGTCACTGTCATCTTCTGTACAATCTTCTTGATGTTCTTGTTAGTTGCTTCAACAGCGCGATTCATCTTTGGCTGATAGGGAGAAGAGTTATGATACTGCATCTTGAACTATTTATAGAGCTAGGTGATCATTGTGTTGTTGAGATTTTTACCATTGTCGGTAATAATTCTTTCTGGAACACCATATCGACAGATCAGATTATGTCGGATAAACCGCGCCACGACATTCTTGGTAACAGTAGCAAAGGAGGCCGCCTCAACCCATTTCGTGAAGTAATCAATGGCCAATAAGATGAAGCGATGTCCATTAGAAGCAGTAGGCCTGATTTCTCCGATCATGTCAATGCCCCACATTGTAAAGGGCCACGGAGCTGTCAAGACGTTTAAGGCAACCAGAGGCACATGTACCTTATCAGCGTAGATTTGGCACTTATGACAAATTCGGGAGTGCTGATAACAATCTGCTTCCACGGTGGACCAGTAATATCCTGCTCGTAGGATCTTCTTAGCCATGGTATGTCCACTGGAATAGGTTACGAAGGTATCTTCATGTAGATCTGCCATAATTCTCTCTGCTTCGCTCTTGTTTACACACCGTAGTAAGGTAGAGTCATGATTGCGCTTGTAGAGGATTCCATTACTAAGGAAGAATTTCGCAGCAAACCTTCTCAGAAACTTCTTACCGTTGACAGATGCCCCTTCGGGATACACTTGGGTCTCAATGTACCTTTTTACTTCATGGAACCAAGGTTTATCTGCTACCTCTTCAGTATCAATTTCACAGCAGTGTGCTGGTTCATCCAACCTCTCAATGATGATTTGGGGAGCTTCATTGTCCCACCTGACTTTGAACATATAAGACATGGTAGCTAGCGCGTCCGCTAACTGATTCTCCTCTCACGGGAAATGTTCAAAAGTTACCTCCTCATAGTGTGGGAGCAATGTCAGCACGTGCTCTTTGTATGGGATGAGATTCAGATGCTTCGTGTCCCATTCTCCTTTGATCTAACTTATTACCAAGGCTGAATCCCCGAAAACGTCCAAGAACTTAATCCTGAGGTTGATAGCGGCTTTGAGACCCATGATGCAGACTTCATACTCCGCCATGTTGTTAGTGCAGTTGAAACATAGCCGAGCAATGAAAGGAGTATGACAACCCTCAAGAGATATGATTACTGCGCCAATGCCGTTACCGAGTGCGTTCGAAGCTCCGTCAAAAAACATAGTCCATCGGGATCCCTCCTCGGGTCCTTCATCCGGTCCAGGTTCTTCGTAGTCAGTCACCAATATAATATTCTCATCCGGGAACTAAAAATTCATGGACTGGTAGTCATCCACGGCCTGATGAGCCAAATGATCAGCCAATACACTCCCTTTTATTGCTTTCTGGGTTGTATATTGTATATCGTATTCAGTTAAGATCATCTGCCATCTCGCTATTCTTCCGGAGAGAGCGGGTTTCTCGAAAATGTATTTTATTGGATCCATCTTAGATATCAACAAAGTAGTGTGGGTCAGCATATACTGTCTCAGTCGGCGAGCAGCCCATGCCAAAGCACAACAAGTTTTATTGAGCAGTGAGTATCGTGTCTGGCAGTCGGTAAACTTTTTGCTAAGGTAGTATATTGCGTGCTCTTTTCGACCAGACTCGTTATGCTGCCCCAGCACACACCCCATTGAATTGTCTAGCACTGGTAAGTACAAAATCAAAGGTCTTCCTTCAACCGAAGGCATTAGAATTGGAGGTTCTTGAAGGTATTCTTTGATTCTTTCAAAGGCTACCTGGCATTCGTCATTCCACTTTACCACTTTATCTTTCTTCAGAAGCTTGAAGATGGGCTCACAAGTAGCAGTTAGATGTGAAATGAACCTGGCGATATAATTCAAGCGTCCCAAGAAACCTCTAACTTCCTTCTCTGTGTGGGAGCCGACATCTCTTGTATGGCCTTTACTTTTGCGGGGTCTACCTGAATACCTTTGTCATTGACGATGAAGCCCAGAAACTTACCAGACCTCACCCTGAAGGTGCACTTGTTCGGGTTCAAACTCAGCTTGTATATCTTCAACCTGTTGAATAACTTTTGTAGATGATCGAGGTGCTCCTCCTCGGTTTGAGACTTGGCTATCATGTCATCAACACAAACTTCGATCTCATGGTGAATCATATCGTGGAAAAAAGCTACCATGGCTCGCTGATAAGTTGCCCCAGTATTCTTCAACCCAAAAGGCATCACCTTGTAACAGAAAGTGCCCCACTGTGAGACGAAGGTTGTCTTCTCCATGTATTCAGGAGCCATCTTGATCTAGTTGTATCCAGAGAAACCATCCATGAAGGAGAAGATTTTGTGTTGCGCGGTATTGTCGACCAGAACATCAATGTGAGGAAGCGGGAAGTCATCCTTGGGGCTTGCCCTGTTCAGATCTCTGTAGTCCATACACATTTGTACCTTACCGTCTTTCTTTGGAACCAGAACAACATTAGCAACCCAATGTGGATAGGAGGTGACAGCTAAGAACCCTGCATCGAACTGTTTCATAACCTCAGCCTTGATCTTCTCTGACATTTCAGGGCGCATACGACGGACCTTCTGTTTAACTGGAGGACAGTCCTCCTTGGTCGGCAGACGATGTACCACAATATCAGTGTCCAAACCAGGCATGTCTTCATATGACCAAGCGAAGATCTCAACATAGTCGTGCAACATTTGTATCAACCGCTGTTTGATCTTAACTTCCAGATTTGCACCGATCTTGACTTCTTTTTTGTCTTCTTCCGTGCCCAAGTTTATCATCTCAACCGGCTCTTCATGAGGCTGTATAGCCCTTTATTCCTGATGTAATAGTCTAGCAAGTTCTCCAGGAACCTCACAATCATCCTCACCTTCGTCCTCGGCTTGGTTGATCGGATTTTCAAAGTCATAACCGGCAGTAGCAGAATTGTTATCAATGGGATCCAGAGTGGATATGGATCTGTAGTATGATACGTGAGTGTGTGTAAGAGCATAGCTGTTTTGATAAAGTGAAAACAGAAAAGAAAAATAGAGATCGCAAAATTTGTATGCAAGGAACATCCAATGTTTTATTGATGATATATGAAATGACAAATAATAGCCCTCACAAACAAAGCCAATGTGCCTCGGGAAAGGCACAAGGCTGTAGAGTTTAAATTGTTTATTACAAATCTCAAAAACAAGTAAGACAATTACTGTGGAATAAAAGAAACTGGTATAAAATCCCTAGCCGTCCAGTTACTCGGTCCATCGTTGGTAGTTGGGTAGATCCAGCTGTCAATGTCAGAGTCTTCCTCACTGTCTTCAATGGCATTAATTCCCCGATTGCTGATGCATAGGGGAGGTCCTCCAGCTCGAGCGCGTCGAACATCCCTTTGAGCTCCTGAAGTAAAGCCCAAACCAAACTTGTCAGTTTTATGAGTAAAATCAGGGAGTTGTCCCTAGTTGGTACACCCACCTTCTTCAACCACTGTTCTGGCGTCTTTGAGAGAAGCCATCTTTAGAGGAGGTTTGTTGCTGGTAGTAGTTTCAGTCGATGCCAAGATCTGGGGAACCTCTTCAAAATTCAGGAAAGGAGTCTCTATGAATTCCACGTCCATATCTACGTATCTGAAGAAGTTGAGGTGGCTCACCATATACTCCTCTTCACCACGCATGGTGACAATCTTCCCTTTTACTGGATACTTCAGCATTTGGTGCAGTGTAGAAGTAATAGCCCCAGCTTCATAGATCCAAGGACGACCCAACAAACAAGAGTATGACGGCCGGATGTCCATTACATAGAAAGTGGACTCAAAAGTCTGAGAACCTACTTTGACGGGGATGTCCACTTCCCCATGCACCATTCTCTTTGACCCATCAAAATCCCTTATCACAATGTTACTAGGCTTTAAGGTCAAGCCCTCACAATCCAACCGATCCAGCGCCTTCTTAGGCAGAACATTCAGCGAAGACCCAGTATCTACCAGCACATGAGCCATAGTAGTGCCCCTGCATTCGATCGAGACATGCAGAGCATCATTATGCTTCCTCCCTTTCGGTGTCAAATCTACATCTGAAAAACCTAGCCCATTGCCAGCAGTCAGGTTGGCCACACAGTCTTTGAATTGATCAGCTGAGGTCTCCTGCGGCACGTGCGCAGTCTTGAGGAATGCAATCAAAGCGTTCGCATGGGCCTCAGAGCACAACAGCAGAGACAACATGGATATCTTTGAGGGGGTCTGCCCCAGCTGCTCGACCACATTGTAGTCGCTCTTTTTTATTATTTTCAATATTTCCTCTATCTCTTGCTTAGAGGCTTCTACGACAATTTTTCTAGGTGCCTCTGTCCGGGTAGGTTCACCTATAACTTCTTTGCCTCGGGTACCAGATGACTCGCTGACAGGGGTAACTATTGGAGTAAGAACATGAGTAGTAGTTGAAGCATCGATAGGAATAGTAGGTGAAATAACAACAGGTCTATGGATAGACCTTGGGGAAATCTCGGGAGAGAAAACCCTTCCACTTCTGGTGATCTTACTGGTCCCGACAATGTTACTGACATCGGGATCAGCCTCTTCGTTCTTCAGGTCTTATTTAACGCCATGATAGTAGACATCGGCGCCATAATGCCAGGGGATAACTTTGTCTGAGGCGTATGGGACAGGACCAAGAAGGGTGATTATTAGCGGAGCAACTCTTGGAGCAGATGTAATCCTAACAGGTCTTCTCGAGGAGACCTTGGAAGGATTGGCGGAAATGGTTATAATTGCAATATCTTCACATGGAATAGTTGGAATCAAAGTTTTCTCGAACAAAATCTCTCTGTTGTCCATCAGGCGTTGGACACCTGTTTTCAGCAAATGGCAACCGGAAGGCAAAGATGAACACACGTGGCAACCTTCACCACAACCCGAAAATAAACCGGCCAACAACAAATTATTTTTAATAGTCATCAGAGGAGTAGAAACTTCATCAACTGAGGTCACAAACAGATCGATATCAACAACATTAACTCCACGATTGTGTTTAGGCATGGGAGCAGTTATGACATTGGGATTTTCCGGAGCATCGAACTCAATTTCCTTGGCCTCGATCAGATCATGTACCTTATTTCTCAGAGCCCAGCAGTTATTGGTATCATGGCCAGGACTCTCAAAATGATACGCACACTGAGCATTTGGATTATACCGAGGAGATGTGGTATTCGGATTCTTGGGAGCCTCTTTCAAGGTTGTTGTTGTACCCCAAAATTTGCCCTCCCATAATCTTCAAAGTTTTGCCTCAAAGGGTTCAAAGTCTACTCAAGGGCTACACAGTCAAACCATCCTCCTAAGCCAGTCAAACTAGGGTTTTGGTTCTTGCAAGGAAGTTGAAGTTTTCAAGGGCTCAATCAAGTCCCACATGCTCATATACAGTGTCAAGCATCCATATGTCAAGGTTCAAGACTCACAGCATCAAATTGCACAGTCAAAAATCCTAATTGCTCCACAGTCAACTGCAGGGGCAAAATGGTCATTTGACAGTCAAAAGTCAAAAATTTTGGTCAACATCTTATTTTGAAGCCACAATCCTCATTTGATCAATTCTTGATCATGATTTCACAAGCATGGCTCAAAAAGTCTCAAGATGCAAAAGTTTCTATTTTTGGACAGCTGAAAAGTCAACTGTAACTTGACCAAGGCATAACTTTTTCATGGTTCATCAGAAAAATCTCATCCAAAGCTCATTTTGAAGGGGATGACATTTCCTACAATTCATCTTCGCATTCCAAGTCCAAGAAATGCTCTCACAAAAAGTTATCAATTTCAACATTATAGGTCATTTTCAAAAGTCAACAAAAAGGGACTTTAAGTCAAAGACCATAACTTGAGATTGGTAAATCAAAATGACATGGATTCAAAATAAACTATCAATATCTGAACCATCACCGGAATATCAGAGCAAGGATTCAAACAAGGTCTAACGAACGATTAGCTGAGTTTAGGTTCGAAGAACATCACGAAGAACGGGTGGGTGCAAATAAAATTTGAGCCTTTATCCTTTGTTTCTAAAACCGTGAACCAGGCCACGTTATAACCCTTAAAAGTCCTAGCTGAAGCTTGGGTTAGTTCGAAAGCATACTGTTACAAAGGTATCCTGACTCCTTAGGGTTTGCGGTAAAATAACGAGTTGACATCACATTTTACAAAATTTGCTTGTTTTACTGGGAAAAAAAATATACATTTTCAAAAACTTCAAGACAGACATAAGCTTTGCATTTTTAAAATAACATTGCTTGCACATGTGACTATTTGTTTGAACAGCATAGAAATTCACACGACGAATGTCTAATGAACGAAAGCACCTCCAATCAAGGGGCATGGCATGATCATTGTCCATCATCTGGGGCAGTTAAGTCAAGATTCGGAGAATCTCTCAAAATGCCAAATAGCTAGGGGCAGATCTCCATTTGGATCACTTGGGGCATTGGACGATCAAACGAAGATCTTCTAGTAGTAGGGCAACACAACACTACTGACAAGGGCACCTCCCTCCATCCTGAGAGCACGGACATAGTCGAAAAAAATACTACGCATAATCAAAGACCCGCTAGGTCGACGCACCTAGGCAAAAATAAGGGCTTCCCGGCGAACCAAAAGGGTTCGGGCAAAATAAGAGATGAAATGAAAAATTTGTACACCCGGCAAGTCGAAAACCTGAAAAGGCGGCTTGGGAAAAAAAGGGTATCTCGGTGGACTGAAAACCCGAAAGGGCGGTCCAGGCAAAAATTAGGGATCAAAGCGTACAACTATGTCCCGTCATCTTGTCACTTGCCTACCAGAAGAAGATTTGTCAAAACGGCAGTCCTCAAGCACCTTCACAGGTACCTTCTCCTACAGAAACTGGGGCAATAACATTGTCCGAGCTGTGCAAGCTGCTCTGTCCACCAAGGTGCCAAGGTAAGCTCAGCTGAAGAATACGACCAAGATACCTTCACTCCCCGCAGAGTAAAACAAGATGCAACAATACTCTCCCCCGAGCAGAGTTGGTCTCCCATCAGCCCTAAAAAGGTACAATATCTCTAGCAAGTCAGCGACACTCTCCCCAAGCAGAGTTAGCCTACTGTCAGCCTTAAGGAAGATGGGTATCCCCAGAAGATCTCAACATTCCCCAGCGGAGTATACAGATGTTCCCAAGCAAGCATCCCCGGTAGTCTTGATCTAAGATTGTTCCCCGGCGGAATACCAGACACCCCAGTGGAGTCACTTCCTCAGTACAGTCCAAGAAGTTTCCCCAGGAGAGTTGAATCAATCTCCCCAGTAGATTCTGGAAGCTTATCCCCAGTAGATTCTGGAAGCTTATCCCCCGCAGAGCACGAACGCGTCTCCCCGGCTTTATTCAAAGGTTATTCCCCACCGGGGTATAACTGGGTTATCCTCAGCTAATTGCCACGGAAAGATCGTCCTCGGTGAAGTTCTTCCTCCCTCCAGCGAAGTTCATCAAATCTTCCAACATAACATATCAACGGAATCCCCAGCAGAGTTATCATCAAACCTCAGCGAAGTATCTCTTCCCACAGAGCAATTCCCCGCAGAGTAATCTCTCCAACAAGTTTATTCCCCAATGGAGTCATCTTCTCCTACCGGTTTATTCTTGCAACCATCATCCCCAGCAGAAATGAAGAACTCTACTCTTCAAACATCAGCCCAGGATTCAGCTTCCCAGCATTCGTCAAGGATTTATTTTCCTAGACAAAAATGCATTCATAAATATCACATTGACATACATCATGACATATGCATATACGCATCATAACACACTATCTCATTTATTTTGGGGACATCATGACATAATGCAGTTCATGCATCATGACATTGCATATAACTGATGTTGCCTTTTCAGGAAAAAGGTCAATCCAAAGACGATTACTATCAACTGTTGCAATTCCAGATTCGATACCTGCATCTAGCCAGGGCATATCTGTGAGCGATTGATTATGGATTCGATACCTGTATCTAGCCAGGGCATATCTACATTAAAGAGATTAAAGAGATAGCTAGAAATGCTCCAGAGATAGACGCTATTTTGTTGCTTGTTCAGAGTTACTTGTTCAGAAATAGTTCAAAAATTCTCCAGATGGACGCTATTTTGTTGCTTGTTCAGAGTTACTTGTTCAGAAATAGTTCAGATATGCTCCAGATGGGCTCTATTCTGTTGCTTATTCAGGGTTTCTTTTCAGAGATAACTTAGAGATGCTCCAACCACGGATGCTATTCTATTGTTTATTCAGAGATTCCTTCTAGATATAGTTCAGATGTGACCCAGGCATGGAGACGTTCTGATACTTATTCCAGATTTCCTTTCAGAGATAGCTTAGAAATGCTCCAGATATGGATGTTGTTCTTTTGCTTATTCAAGACTCCTTCTAGATATAGTTCAGATGTGACCCAGGCATGGCGACGTTCTGATACTCATTCCAGATTTCCTTTCAGAGATAGCTTGGAAATGCTCCAGATATGGATGTTGTTCTTTTGCTTATTCAAGACTCCTTCTAGATATAGTTCAGATGTGACCCAGGCATGGCGACGTTCTGATACTCATTCCGAATTTCCTTTCAGAGATAGCTTGGAAATGCTCCAGATATGGATGCTGTTCTTTTGCTTATTCAAGACTCCTTCTAGATATAGTTCAGATGTGACCCAGGCATGGCGACGTTCAGATACTCATTCCAGATTTCCTTTCAGAGATAGTTTGGAAATGCTCTAGATATGGATGATGTTCTTTTGCTTATTCAAGACTCCTTCTAGATATAGTTCAGATGTGACCCAGGAATGGCGACGTTCTGATACTCATTCTGGATTTCCTTTCAGAGATAGCTTGGAAATGCTCCTGATATGGATGCTGTTCTTTTGCTTATTCAAGACTCCTTCTAGATATAGTTCAGATGTGACCCAGGCATGGCGACGTTCTGATACTTATTCCAGATTTCCTTTCAGAGATAGCTTGGAAATGCTCCAGATATGGATGCTATTCTTTTGCTTATTCAAGACTCCTTCTAGATATAGTTCAGACGTGACCCAGGCATGGCGACGTTCTGATACTTATTCCAGATTTCCTTTCAGAGATAGCTTAGAAATGCTCCAGATATGGATGCTGTTCTTTTGCTTATTCAAGACTCCTTCTAGATATAGTTCAGATGTGACCCAGGCATGGCGACGTTCTGATACTTATTCCAGATTTCCTTTCAGAGATAGCTTGGAAATGCTCCAGATATGGATGTTGTTCTTTTGCTTATTCAAGACTCCTTCTAGAGATAGTTCAGATGTGACCCAGGCATGGCGACGTTCTGATACTTATTCCAGATTTCCTTTCAGAGATAGCTTGGAAATGCTCCAGATGTGGATGCTGTTCTTTTGCTTATTCAAGACTCCTTCTAGAGATAGTTCAGATGTGACCCAGGCATGGCGACGTTCTGATACTTATTCCAGATTTCCTTTCAGAGATAGCTTGGAAATGCTCCAGATATGGATGCTGTTCTTTTTCTTATTCAAGACTCCTTCTAGAGATAGTTCAGATGTGACCCAGGCATGGCGACGTTCTGATACTTATTCCAGATTTCCTTTCAGAGATAGCTTGGAAATGCTCCAGATATGGATGCTGTTCTTTTGCTTATTCAAGACTCCTTCTAGAGATTGTTCAGATGTGACCCAGGCATGGCGACGTTCTGATACTTATTCCAGATTTCCTTTCAGAGATAGCTTGGAAATGCTCCAGATATGGATGTTGTTCCTTTGCTTATTCAAGACTCCTTCTAGAGATAATTCAGATATGACCCAGGCATGGCGACGTTCTGATACTTATTCCATATTTCCTTTCAGAAATAGCTTAGAGATGCTCCCGACGCGGATGATGTCCTATTGCTTATTCAGAGTCAAACTCCTAAAGATAACTTAGAGATGCTCCGATCACGGATGCTATTCTATTGTTTATTCCAGATTTCCCTCCAGAGGTAGCTTAGAGATGCTCCTGACCCGGATGCTATTCTACTGCCCAACTTCTAAAGACAACTTAGAGATGCTCTGGACCCAGATGTTATTCTATTGTTTAGTCCAGATTCATTTAAAAGACATTCCAGATACGATCCAGATTCGGATGACATTCTGTCACTCATTCAGACACAATATGGATATACCCCAGACATGACGGTCATTCTACTATTTATTCAGGCATCAGCAATCAGACATAGGCTATATATGCTCCAGACACGGAAGCCATTCTACTTCTTATTCAGATTCAACTATCCATGACGCTTCCAAATGGCATCCATAAGCCCATTCCCGACAAGGTTCTGTCACACTTCCAGATGGCATCTATAAGCCCATCCTCCTATCCATCATCTCTCCAAATAGCATCTGTAAGCCAATTCCCGACATCACACTGCTGATACTCTACTATGTGAGTGCAAATTTCTGGGCACTCTAGTATTCAATCATCTTCCACCCTCGGATCACGAAAGGCATACAAGCCAATCTACATCCTCAGGTCTAAGAAGATTGAACAGGGGCAACTGTTGTACCCCAAAATTTTCCCTCCCATAATCTTCAAAGTTTTGCCTCAAAGGGTTCAAAGTCTACTCAAGGGCTACACAGTCAAACCATCCTCCTAAGCCAGACAAACTAGGGTTTTGGTTCTTGCAAGGAAGTTGAAGTTTTCAAGGGCTCAATCAAGTCCCACATGCTCATACACAGTGTCAAGCATCCATATGTCAAGGTTCAAGACTCACAGCATCAAATTGCACAGTCAAAAATCCTAATTGCTCCACAGTCAACTGTAGGGGCAAAATGGTCATTTGACAGTAAAAAGTCAAAAAATTTGGTCAACATCTTATTTTGAAGCCACAATCCTCATTTGATCAATTCTTGATCATGATTTCACAAGCATGGCTCAAAAAGTCTCAAGATGCAAAAGTTTCTATTTTTGGACAGCTGAAAAGTCAACTGTAACTTGACCAAGGCATAACTTTTTCATGGTTCATCAGAAAAATCCCATCCAAATCTCATTTTTAAGGGGATGACATTTCCTACAACTCATCTTCGCATTCCAAGTCCAAGAAATGAACTCACAAAAAGTTATCAATTTCAACATTATAGGTCATTTTCAAAAGTCAACAAAAAGGGACTTTAAGTCAAAGATCATAACTTGAGATTTATAAATTAAAATGAAATGAGACCAAAGACATTGGTTAGAGGACTTCAAGACCTTTCCAGAATGTCCAAGAACATGTTCATAGCTTCAAATTTGAGCAAGATATGCATTGGAGAAGTTGGGAAATTTTTGTGAAATGGCCAAAGTCAATTATCCTTGAAACTTCATTTTTGACAAAAGGGGCCCACTTTTTCCACTTGATTCAGCTTGGCCATGCTTCCCACGTGTCCCACAATTTATTTCAAGATTTAAAATTAATTTTTCCATTTTTGTTTAATTTTATTTGATTTAATTCATTTTAAATCTTTAAAATTCAAATAAAAATCAAAGAAATTAATGGAGGGATATATTTTGTGATGATTAGCTTTGATACACCTTAAAGCACATTCCAAATTCGTGCATGGCCTATTATGGGCATAAAAATTCAAAATTTCACAAATATGGCAAATGGTTCAATGTTGGTTATGGAGGAAATCAAGAACATAATTGCATAAGCTTAATGACCATTATTCTTATTGATACACTTTACATTACTATATATACAAGCCTTCCCAACCTCATTCAAAAAATAGTGTGTGCAGAAACGGCCAAGAGCAAAACCAAAAATTATTCAAAAAGTGAGAGTTCTAAAACATAGTTACGAGCATCTTCAGATCAAAACAAGCACGTGGTTCTATTCCTTGCCACACCCTGAAGCTAAAGCAACCTTTGCCAAGTCCTGAGGCTCATACCGCGCTGTAAGTTCTTCCCAGGTCCCCATATAATTTCCATATTATTTTTTTCAATTGCTTTCATGTGCAGATTCTCAAAAGAGGAACACCATAAACCTCATATCTCAGCGCTCCAAGTGTTCACCAGCATAGATCCAAAGGACAAAGAGTGAGAGACACCATACTCTGAAGTCAAGCACGCGTAGGCAACCAAAAAAAGTCAAGCAGGCCTTGTTCAAATGGGCCAGAATCTCAGTCCAACACCCCTCATTTCAGTCCACACCCCTTGGGTTTTTACTCTTCTTTTTATTTTTATTTTGACATTTTTCTTTTTTTATTTACTTGCTTTTATTTATTTATTTATTATTAACAATTAATTAACCAACTAACATTTTCATAAAAAATCAAAAAAAATAGAACTAACATCATTATTATTATTATTATATTATTTTGTAAATAAACATTAATTGAAATAGTTTAATTAGGCAATTTTGACTTTTCTTTTAATAATTAAAATAATTTAGAATTAGGTTGACTTAATTTTGTTTCTTTTTATTTTGTTTCATAAAAAACATAAAAAACACAAAAATATATTTTCTTTTAATTAATTAGTTTAATTATTTAATTAATTAGTTTAATTATTTAATTAATTGCATTTAATTGACAAAAAGACAAAAAAAAATCAATTTCTTTTCAAAAAAGGGTCAACACCCTTAGAACATTCCAGATTAATTTATTCGCGTGCATTTACTTTATTTGATTATTATGTAATTGCCTTCAAGAATGTAATAGTTAAATAGGTTTATCGCTTTATTTAATTTCCGTACTTATTTACCAAAAAACGGGTCTTTGTAATTTTTGGCGATGTATAGACCCGCGCCTTGTAATAGCGTAGGATTTATTTTTCCGCAATTTACTTTCCGCACCCCTTAACTGTTAACTTGCATGAAAGAATGTATGTAAATAAAAACGACTCGTAGCTCACTAATTAACAAGACAAACATTAACTGAAAACAACGCACAAATACACACACCACTTCTAGGGTACGCCTCACTTGTTGCCTTCGAAATGTGGTCGTCAAGTATAGGACGTCTTAGCGGTCCTTATGTCCATGATCCAGTTGCCTCGAAACAGTTGCCTCGAAATGCTTGCCTCGGATTAAAAAAGGATCAAGGACATAAGGGTAGCTTCTAAGGTGTCCTACTGTTGCTTCGGTGACCACAATGTCCCTAAAATCGAATTGACCCGAATACCTCCAACGGTGGTGCTACCTACCTCTCAATGGTGGAATGGAACTACCTAAAGGACACTTACACAGCTTAATTCCTTAGGGTAGGTAGATGACTCATGGGTACTTGCTCTTTTCGAAAACAAACAAAATACTTTTCACACCTTACACTTTCAAAAGCTTTCAAAACAAATTTTTCAAACACTCTTGAGGACAGATACAAGAGTTATTCAGAAATCTTTCAAAGAAACTTTTTTTAAAACCCACACACACTTGAAAAGCAAACAAATTTTTTGAAAACATAAGAGCAAGTACCTAAGAGCCCGTGGATAACCACGGATAGAAAGGGTGATAACACCTTCCCTTTCTATAAATCTACCTCCCGAACCGAGAGACATCTCAATAAGGAATTTTGCTGTGCTTTTGTCCTTTCTATGTTGGGGAACATAAAAGACGGTGGCGACTCTTGCTTACCGCGACATTTCGCGAAACCAGCGTTAAACAGTCAGTTCTAAATTCACCGATCACAGAACTGGCGACTCCGCTGGGGACATTTAAAGTGAGGTGTACCTTAGGACTAAGATCACTTGTGTTTTCAATTGCTTTCTTTGCTTGATTTAAATATTGTGGGCCTGTTTCGGGAAGTTCTATAGATCCTAACCCGGATCTGGGGGATACCTTCTTAGAAAGTAGCAACAAGACTGTGAGGGAACTGTGTGGGGTATACCGACACGGTTGAAGCAGTCTGCTACGTTGATGTGGCACTTTGGTGAGTACCGGTAACCCTTGAGTCAAGTCAAGGATAGTACGGGGCCTCCGCGTGGTGTTGTGAAGCATCAACTGACCTTAGGAACCTTAATTGGACCATCGTGGCCTCTTTAGGGGTAGTGAGATAACTACTTTGGTGTTGTCCGAAGTTGGTTGATACTCGATACTACACTCAGTTGAGCGTTGTTTTCTTGGGATATTTTGATCGCCAGTTCAGTGGCTAAATCGAAACGATGAACACAGAAAACAATCCAATGATATTGAGCTCCTTAGAACCCGGTTACTTTGATAGGACAGGTTTGAGCCCACCAACTTCAAGAGGGTAGTACCCCAAACTTCATGCTGGCCTAAACTCTAAGGGCTCTTTGTGTGACTTGTGTGCCTTCAAAACTTGACTACTTGCATACTTGTTATCTGAAACTTGAGTTTCTTGCAGGTTTTGTTTACAGTCCTTAATCTGGACTCATTACAGGGCCTACTTACACCACTCCATGCATAGCATACCATCATACCATTGCATACATCCTACATAAGGACTAATCCATTTCAAGGATCTCAAGGGTTTGTGATGTAGGTCATGATGAATCAAATGTCCAGCAAGGGGTAAAGGGGATTTATTTTCCTCTAGCCAAGGTTAATGACTTGAATCAGGGGCTATGACCCACTCGATATGGTGAGCCTTGACTCTTGAAGAAGGACTCTCAACAATATGCAGTTCCTTCAATCAAGCCACCGGATTCAAATTCTAACAAGCTTCTTTGTTTATCCCGCGAGGTCCTTGAAAACATTGCATGCATATCATACATATCATTGCATTACAGGTACACTTGTTGCAGGTCACTTACCTTCTTCGCTGTTTATTTCAGCAGTCATCATGAATCCTGAATCATCCAATGGACAAGCTATCAAGGCTCTCCAGGCCCAGAATGCCCAGTTCCAGGAGTTGATTATGAGCCTAGCCCAGGGTCAAAAGGAATTGAAGACTCTGATTCAGAAGAAGAAGAACAAGAGGACTGTTTTGTTCAACCCTAGACGCAGATCTGGGAACACACTGCAGAATGAAGCTGAGAGGACTACTCCATCTGTGGGGGAAGGCAGTCACCAAGGGAGAGAGGTTCCTAGCCCTGTGGTCTCTGACACCGAGACAGACTTCAATGATGAACAATACCCCCCTGCTGAAGACAGGTACAAACAGCTGGAGGACCGGTTAAATGCTATGGATATCCAACGTGTGCCTGGATTGGACTTTGGGGACCTAGGTTTATCTTCTGGGGTGGTGATCCCTCACAAGTTCAAGGCACCTGCCTTTGTAAAGTACGACGGGGTTTTCTGTCCTAAGCTGCACCTTCGTTCATACGCAAGGAAGATCCAGCCCTACACGGCAGACAAGAATCTATGGATCCATTTCTTCCAGGAGAGTCTTTCAGGGACTCAGCTCGATTGGTTCTATCAGTTGGATGGAACCAGTATTCGTAACTGGGAGGACTTGGCAACTGCTTTTTATAAGCAGTATCAGTATAATGCCGACCTCGCTCCCACGCGTACCCAACTCCAGGGTATGTCACTTGGGACGAGTGAAGGTTTTAAGGAGTATGCGTAAAGGTGGAGAGATCTGGCTGGAAGGGTGCAGCCGCCCTTGACTGACCGTGAGCTCATTGACATGTTCTTGGGGACCCTGTCTGGTCCCTTCTTCAACAATCTGATTGGAAATTCTTCTGCTGGGTTTACAGATTTGATCTTGATCGGGGAGAGGATCGAAGCTGGCATCAAGGCTGGAAAGATTCAAGAAGCTGCACCTTCTGATACTCACAAAAATCCTTACACTGGGAAGAAAGAGGCCAATGCTGCGTACAGCCAAAAGGGTCGCCATGATCAACATGTAGGGGCAGTCCTGATCTCTAATCCTAGGCCTGCTCAACAAGGACAGGGGCATCAATGTAAGGAGGTCGCACCCAATAGACAATTCACTAAAATCAACATGTCACTGGATCAAGCGCTACAACAAATGTTGAAGGCAGGGCTGATTACCTTGAGGGCTCCTCTCCGGAATCTAAACACCTCTGCTCCCAACTACCATCCTAATGAGAGGTGCGCATACCACTCCGATAGCCCGGGTCATACTACGGAAAACTGCTGGCCTTTGAAGAACAAGATTCAAGACATGATCGACGCCGGAGAGATTCAGTTTGAAGCGTCAGAGACTCCAAACATAATCAATGCTCCTTTGCCCAATCATTGAAGGCTTTTGTTTATTTGAATTTCCGAGTTGTAATTTTTTGCTTATACAAACAATTAATGTCATAGCAAACTCTTTTATTTCACTAATGCACTGCATATGTCTGTTTTTGAATTAATCTAATTATTTTCATTATATTCAAATTGCTTTCATTTTATGATGATCAACTCTCAATTAATATTTCTAAGCCTCTTGAGGGAGGATGACGAAAATGATACCACAATCTACAGTATGCTTTTGAACAGACCCCGCTGATGAGGTACAGGCGTTATTTCAATTCCTAAACACTGGAGTTATAAGGAAGATAATCCCTCGTCAACCCCTTTGAGCCAAAGAAGTAGGAGTTTTTCTTTTCAAAAATTAAAACCCTTAATCATAACCTGGGGAAGGGTAGTTCTCTCAGTTGATCCAAGTGCACAACGAACAGCATCAAAGGAGTCCTTACAAAACAAAAGACAGTGATGGTTCCGAATAATCGTAAGGACAGGCAGTCATTACCAAAAAAAACTAAAGCCCAATAAGTCAAAACCTATGAAGGAGACTTACAAAACCGGGGCATCCCGCTGACTGTAATCACAAAAGAAACAGTTCAGGCAAAAATAGGGATAACGAAATCAAAAAAGCAAGAGGTCCTACAAACCCTCAACAAAAAGGAAATGATTGCCTGGTCAAAATAAACTATCAATATCCGAACCATCACCGGAATATCAGAGCAAGGATTCAAACAAGGTCTAACGAACGATTAGCTGTGTTTAGGTTCGAAGAACATCACGAAGAACGGGTGGGTGCAAATAAAATTTGAGCCTTTATCCTTTGTTTCTTAAACCGTGAACCAGGCCACGTTATAACCCTTAAAAGTCCTAGCTGAAGCTTGGGTTAGTTCGAAAGCATACTGTTACAAAGGTATCCTGACTCCTTAGGGCTTGCGGTAAAATAACGAGTTGACATCACATTTTACCAAATTTGCTTGTTTTACTGGGAAAAAAAATATACATTTTCAAAAACTTCAAGACAGACATAAGCTTTGCATTTTTAAAATAACATTGCTTGCACATGTGACTATTTGTTTGAACAGCATAGAAATTCGCACGACGAATGTCTAATGAACGAAAGCACCTCCAATCAACGGGGATGGCATGATCATTGTCCATCATCTGGGGCAGTTAAGTCAAGATTCGGAGAATCTCTCAAAATGCCAAATAGCCAGGGGCAGATCTCCATTTGGATCACTTGGGGCATTGGACGATCAAACGAAGATCTTCTGGTAGTAGGGCAACACAACACTACTGACAGGGGCCCCTCCCTCCATCCTGAGAGCACGGACATAGTCGAAAAAAATACTACGCATAATCAAAGACCCGCTATGTCGACGCACCTAGGCAAAAATAAGGGCTTCCCGGCGAACCAAAAGGGTTCGGGCAAAATAAGAGATGAAATGAAAAATTTGTACACCCGGCAAGTCGAAAACCTGAAAAGGCGGCTTAGGCAAAAAAGGGTATCCCGGTGGACTGAAAACCCGAAAGGGCGGTCCAGGCAAAAATTAGGGATCAAAGCGTACAACTATGTCCCGTCATCTTGTCACTTGCCTACCAGAAGAAGATTTGTCAAAACGGCAGTCCTCAAGCACCTCCACAGGTACCTTCTCCTACAGAAACTGGGGCAATAACATTGTCCGATCTGTGCAAGCTGCTCTGTCCACCAAGGTGCCAAGGTAAGCTCAGCTGAAGAATACGACCAAGATACCTTCACTCCCCGCAGAGTAAAACAAGATGCAACAATACTCTCCCCCGAGCAGAGTTGGTCTCCCATCAGCCCTAAAAAGGCACAATATCTCTAGCAAGTCAGCGACACTCTCCCCAAGCAGAGTTAGCCTACTGTCAGCCTTAAGGAAGATGGGTATCCCCAGAAGATCTCAACATTCCCCAGCGGAGTATACAGATGTTCCCAAGCAAGCATCCCCGGCAGTCTTGATCTAAGATTGTTCCCCGGCGGAATACCAGACACCCCAGTGGAGTCACTTCCTAAGTACAGTCCAAGAAGTTTCCCCAAGAGAGTTGAATCAATCTCCCCAGTAGATTCTGGAAGCTTATCCCCAGTAGATTCTGGAAGCTTATCCACCGCAGAGCACGAACACGTCTCCCCGGCTTTATTCAAAGGTTATTCCCCACCGGGGTATAACTGGGTTATCCTCAGCTAATTTCCACGGAAAGATCGTCCTCGGTGAAGTTCTTCCTCCCCCCAGCGGAGTTCATCAAATCTTCCAACATAACATATCAACGGAATCCCCAGCAGAGTTATCATCAAACCTCAGCGAAGTATCTCTTCCCACAGAGCAATTCCCCGCAGAGTAATCTCTCCAACAAGTTTATTCCCCAACGGAGTCATCTTCTCCTACCGGTTTATTCTTGCAACCATCATCCCCAGCGGAAATGAAGAACTCTACTCTTCAAACATCAGCCCAGGATTCAGCTTCCCGGCACTCGTCAAGGATTTATTTTCCTAGACAAAAATGCATTCATAAATATCACATTGACATACATCATGACATATGCATATACGCATCATAACACACTATCTCATTTATTTTGGGGACATCATGACATCATGCAGTTCATGCATCATGACATTGCATATAACTGATGTTGCCTTTTCAGGAAAAAGGTCAATCCAAAGACGATTACTATCAACTGTTGCAATTCCAGATTCGATACCTGCATCTAGCCAGGGCATATCTGTGAGCGATTGATTATGGATTCGATACCTGTATCTATCCAAGGCATATCTACATTAAAGAGATTAAAGAGATAGCTAGAAATGCTCCAGAGATAGACGCTATTCTGTTGCTTGTTCAGAGTTACTTGTTCAGAAATAGTTCAGATATGCTCCAGATGGACGCTACTCTGTTGCTTGTTCAGAGTTACTTGTTCAGAAATAGTTCAGATATGCTCCAGATGGACTCTATTATGTTGCTTATTCAGGGTTTCTTTTCAGAGATAACTTAGAGATGCTCCAACCACGGATGCTATTCTATTGTTTATTCAGAGATTCCTTCTAGATATAGTTCAGATGTGACCCAGGCATGGCGACGTTCTGATACTTATTCCAGATTTCCTTTCAGAGATAGCTTAGAAATGCTCCAGATATGGATGCCGTTCTTTTGCTTATTCAAGACTCCTTCTAGATATAGTTCAGATGTGACCCAGGCATGGCGACATTCTGATACTCATTCCAGATTTTCTTTCAGAGATAGCTTGGAAATGCTCCAGATATGGATGTTGTTCTTTTGCTTATTCAAGACTCCTTCTAGATATAGTTCTGATGTGACCCAGGCATGGCGACGTTCTGATACTCATTCCGGATTTCCTTTCAGAGATAGCTTGGAAATGCTCCAGATATGGATTTTGTTCTTTTGCTTATTCAAGACACCTTCTAGATATAGTTCAGATGTGACCCAGGCATGGCGACATTCTGATACTCATTCCAGATTTCCTTTCAGAGATAGTTTGGAAATGCTCCAGATATGGATGTTGTTCTTTTGCTTATTCAAGACTCCTTCTAGATATAGTTCAGATGTGACCCAGGAATGGCGACGTTCTGATACTCATTCTGGATTTCCTTTCAGAGATAGCTTGGAAATGCTCCGGATATGGATGTTGTTCTTTTGCTTATTCAAGACTCCTTCTAGATATAGTTCAGATGTGACCCGGGCATGGCGATGTTCTGATACTTATTCCAGATTTCCTTTCAGAGATAGCTTGGAAATGCTCCAGATATGGATGCTGTTCTTTTGCTTATTCAAGACTCCTTCTAGATGTAGTTCAGACGTGACCCAGGCATGGCGATGTTCCGATACTTATTCCAGATTTCCTTTCAGAGATAGCTTAGAAATGCTCCAGATATGGATGTTGTTCTTTTGCTTATTCAAGACTCCTTCTAGATATAGTTCAGATGTGACCCAGGCATGGCGACGTTCTGATACTTATTCCAGATTTCCTTTCAGAGATAGCTTGGAAATGCTCCAGATATGGATGCTGTTCTTTTGCTTATTCAAGACTCCTTCTAGAGATAGTTCAGATGTGACCCAGGCATGGCGACGTTCTGATACTTATTCCAGATTTCCTTTCAAAGATAGCTTGGAAATGCTCCAGATATGGATGCTGTTCTTTTGCTTATTCAAGACTCCTTCTAGAGATAGTTCAGATGTGACCCAGGCATGGCGACGTTCTGATACTTATTCCAGATTTCCTTTCAGAGATAGCTTGGAAATGCTCCAGATATGGATGTTGTTCTTTTGCTTATTCAAGACTCCTTCTAGAGATAGTTCAGATGTGACCCAGGCATGGCGACGTTCTGATACTTATTCCAGATTTCCTTTCAGAGATAGCTTGGAAATGCTCCAGATATGGATGTTGTTCTTTTGCTTATTCAAGACTCCTTCTAGAGATAGTTCAGATGTGACCCAGGCATGGCGACGCTCTGATACTTATTCCAGATTTCCTTTCAGAGATAGCTTGGAAATGCTCCAGATATGGATGTTGTTCCTTTGCTTATTCAAGACTCCTTCTAGAGATAATTCAGATATGACCCAGGCATGGCGACGTTCTGATACTTATTCCATATTTCCTTTCAGGAATAGATTAGAGATGCTCCCGACGCGGATGATGTCCTATTGCTTATTCAGAGTCAAACTCCTAAAGATAACTTAGAGATGCTCCGATCACGGATGCTATTCTATTGTTTATTCCAGATTTCCCTCCAGAGATAGCTTAGAGATGCTCCTGACCCGGACGCTATTCTACTGCCCAACTTCTAAAGACAACTTAGAGATGCTCTGGACCCAGATGTTATTCTATTGTTTAGTCCAGATTCATTTAAAAGACATTCCAGATACGATCCAGATTCGGATGACATTCTGTCACTCATTCAGACACAGTATGGATATACCCCAGACACGGCGGTCATTCTACTATTTATTCAGGCATCAGCAATCAGACATAGGCTAGATATGCTCCAGACACGGAAGCCATTCTACTTCTTATTCAGATTCAACTATCCATGACGCTTCCAAATGGCATCCATAAGCCCATTCCCGACAAGGTTCTGTCACACTTCCAGATGGCATCTATAAGCCCATCCTCATATCCATCATCTCTCCAAATGGCATCTGTAAGCCCATTCCCGACATCACACTGCTGATACTCTACTATGTGAGTGCAAATTTCTGGGCACTCTAGTGTTTAATCATCTTCCACCCTTGGATCACGAAAGGCACACAAGCCAATCTACATCCTCAGGTCTAAGAAGATTGAACAGGGGAAACTGTTGTACCCCAAAATTTGCCCTCCCATAATCTTCAAAGTTTTGCCTCAAAGGGTTCAAAGTCTACTCAAGGGCTACACAGTCAAACCATCCTCCTAAGCCAGTCAAACTAGGGTTTTGGTTCTTGCAAGGAAGTTGAAGTTTTCAAGGGCTCAATCAAGTCCCACATGCTCATATACAGTGTCAAGCATCCATATGTCAAGGTTCAAGACTCACAGCATCAAATTGCACAGTCAAAAATCCTAATTGCTCCACAGTCAACTGCAGGGGCAAAATGGTCATTTGACAGTCAAAAGTCAAAAATTTTGGTCAACATCTTATTTTGAAGCCACAATCCTCATTTGATCAATTCTTGATCATGATTTCACAAGCATGGCTCAAAAAGTCTCAAGATGCAAAAGTTTCTATTTTTGGACAGCTGAAAAGTCAACTGTAACTTGACCAAGGCATAACTTTTTCATGGTTCATCAGAAAAATCCCATCCAAAGCTCATTTTGAAGGGGATGACATTTCCTACAACTCATCTTCGCATTCCAAGTCCAAGAAATGCTCTCACAAAAAGTTATCAATTTCAACATTATAGGTCATTTTCAAAAGTCAACAAAAAGGGACTTTAAGTCAAAGACAATAACTTGAGATTGGTAAATCAAAATGACATGGGACCAAAGAAATTGGTTAGAGGACTTCAAGACCTTTCCAAAATGTCCAAGAACATGTTCATAGCTTCAAAATTGAGCAAGATATGCATTGGAGAAGTTGGGAAATTTTTGTGAAATGGCCAAAGTCAATTATCCTTGAAACTTCATTTTTGACAAAAGGGGCCCGCTTTTTCCACTTGATTCAGCTTGACCATGCCTCCCACGTGTCCCACAATTTATTTCAAGATTTAAAATTAATTTTTCCATTTTTATTTAATTTTATTTGATTTAATTCATTTTAAATCTTTAAAATTCAAATAAAAATCAAAGAAATTAATGGAGGGATATATTTGGTGATGATTAGCTTTGATACACCTTAAAACACATTCCAAATTCGCGCATGGCCTATTATGGGCATAAAAATTCAAAATTTCACAAATATGGCAAATGGTTCAATGTTGGTTATGGAGGAAATCAAGAACATAATTGCATAAGCTTAATGACCATTATTCTTATTGATACACTTTACATTACTATATATACAAGCCTTCCCAACCTCATTCAAAAAATAGTGTGTGCAGAAACGGCCAAGAGCAAAACCAAAAATTATTCAAAAAGTGGGAGTTCTAAAACATAGTTGCGAGCATCTTCATATCAAAACAAGCACGTGATTCTATTCCTTGCCACACCCTGAAGCTAAAGCAACCTTTGCCAAGTCCTGAGGCTCATACCGCGCTGTAAGTTCTTCCCAGGTCCCCATATAATTTCCATATTATTTTTTTCAATTGCTTTCATGTGCAGATTCTCAAAAGAGGAACACCATAAACCTCATACCTCAGCGCTCCAAGTGTTCACCAGCATAGATCCAAAGGACAAAGAGTGAGAGACACCATACTCTAGAGTCAAGCACGCGTAGGTAACCAAAAAAAGTCAAGTAGGCCTTGTTCAAATGGGCCAGAATCTCAGTCCAACACCCCCCATTTCAGTCCACACCCCTTGGGTTTTTACTCTTCTTTTTATTTTTATTTTGACATTTTTCTTTTTTTATTTACTTGCTTTTTATTTATTTATTTATTATTAACAATTAATTAACCAACTAACATTTTCATAAAAAATCAAAAAAAATAGAACTAACATCATTATTATTATTATTATATTATTTTGTAAATAAACATTAATTGAAATAGTTTAATTAGGCAATTTTGACTTTTCTTTTAATAATTAAAATAATTTAGAATTAGGTTGACTTAATTTTGTTTCTTTTTATTTTATTTCATAAAAAACATAAAAAACACAAAAAATATATTTTCTTTTAATTAATTAGTTTAATTATTTAATTAATTGCATTTAATTGACAAAAAGACCAAAAAAAAATCAATTTCTTTTCAAAAAAGTGTCAACACCCTTAGAACATTCCCAATTAATTTATTCGCGCGCATTTACTTTATTTGATTATTATGTAATTGCCTTCAAGAATGTAATAGTTAAATAGGTTTATCGCTTTATTTAATTTCCGTACTTATTTACCAAAAAACGGGTCTTTGTAATTTTTGGCGATGTATAGACCCGCGCCTTGTAATAGCGTAGGATTTATTTTTCCGCAATTTACTTTCCGCACCCCTTAACTGTTAACTTGCATGAAAGAATGTATGTAAATAAAAACGACTCGTAGCTCACTAATTAACAAGATAAACATTAACTGAAAACAACGCACAAATACACACACCACTTCTAGGGTACGCCTCACTTGTTGCCTTCGAAATGTAGTCGTCAAGTATAGGACGTCTTAGCGGTCCTTATGTCCATGATCCAGTTGCCTCGAAACAGTTGCCTCGAAATGGTTGCCTCGGATTAAAAAAGGATCAAGGACATAAGGGTAGCTTCTAAGGTGTCCTACTGTTGCTTCGGTGACCACAATATCCCTAAAATCGAATTGACCCAAATACCTCCAACGGTGGTGCTACCTACCTCTCAATGGTGGGATGGCACTACCTAAAGGACACTTACACAGCTTAATTCCTTAGGGTAGGTAGATGACTCATGGGTACTTGCTCTTTTCGAAAACAAACAAAATACTTTTCACACCTTACACTTTCAAAAGCTTTCAAAACAAATTTTTCAAACACTCTTGAGGACAGATACAAGAGTTATTCAGAAATCTTTCAAAGAAACTTTTTTTAAAACCCACACACACATGAAAAGCAAACAAATTTTTTGAAAACATAAGAGCAAGTACCTAAGAGCCCGTGGATAACCACAGATAGAAAGGGTGCTAACACCTTCCCTTTCTATAAATCTACCTCCCGAACCGAGAGACATCTCAATAAGGAATTTTGCTGTGCTTTTGTCCTTTCCATGTTGGAGAACATAAAAGACGGTGGCGACTCTTGCTTACCGCGACATTTCGCGAAACCAGCGTTAAACAGTTAGTTCTAAATCCACCGATCACAGTTGCCAAGTTAGATCTTAGAAGATGGGGTAGAACTTCAGCCAACCTCATGTTAATCTGGGTAAATTTTCGTTGTGGTCTTTCCACCCTTTGTTGATTGTTGCATTGTGGAGCAGCTGCAGGTCTAGGTATCATTACAGCACTTACTGTCTGATGGTGTTCAGCTCTATTTTGGCCTCTCGGGCTATAGATGGAATTGGCTTCCTTCTTACCAGTAAAATGCTTCTTTACCAAACTCGAAGAGGCATCTTTCTATATCTTACCGCTCTGAATCCCGGCTTCTGCCCTTTCTCCTGTTAATATCAGCTCGGTGAAACCAGCTGATGAGCTGCCAATCAAATGTTTAAAAAAAGGACCAGACAGCGTCCCAAGAAACATATCGACCAACTCCCTGTCAGATAAAGGGGGTTGAACTCTCCAAGCCAAGTTGTGATCGGTGGGAACAAGAACTGACTGTTTTTGGAATGCTGGTTCGCGTTTGCGTTTGTTTTCGCAAAGTGTCGCGGTAAGCAAGAGTCGCCACCGTCTTTTATTTTATCCAACGAGGAAAGGACAAAAGCACAGAAAAATTCCTTTTCGAGATTTGTTTCTCGGGTTCGGGAGGTAGGTTATAGAAAGGGAAGGTGTTAGCACCCTTTCTATCCGTGGTTATCCACGGGCTCTTAGGTACTTGCTCACTATGTTTTCAAAAGTTTTCTTTTCTTTGTGTTTGTGGGTTTTGAAAAGATTTTGTTTTTGAAGAAGTGTAAGTGCGAAAAGTTTTTGTTTTTGTTTTAAAAGGAGCAAGTACTTAAGAACCTCTACCTACTCAAAAAGGAATTAAATTGTGTAAATGTCCTTTAGACAGTGCTATCTCACTATTGAAGAGTAGGTAGCACCGTCGTTGGAGTTTTTCGGGTCAATTCGATTTTAGGGACGTGTGGTCACTAAAGCAACGTTAGGACGCTTTAATGGTAATCCTAATGTCTTAGATCATTTTTCTGAGGCAACCGTTTCGAGGAAACTTATGATCTTGGGACAAAAGGACGACCTCTAAAACATCCTATACTTAATGACCACGTTCGAGGCAACCAAGTGAGGTGTACCCTAAGAGTGGCATGTGCAAGTGTGTCAATTTTCAGTTATTTTACTCTTGCATGTCATGGTGAGCTATTGTTGATTTTAAGTTAAGAGTTTAATCTTGTCATGCAATCCTAGTTAGCATACATCTAAGCAATTAATATATGCACAGGAATTTAAAGTGCGGGAATTGTAAATCCTACGCTATTACAAGGCTTTCGGGGAGTGGGATTATTTACATGTACAAAAATTGGGGAAATAAAAGCAGTAAAGGGTCTTAGTTAAGCTATTACATCCCAGTAAGCAGTTACAATAAACGCGCGTGAATCTGAAAAAAAATCCTAAGAATAAGAACTCTTGTTGTTTTATTTTATTTTGGGAAAAATAATCTAAATCTATTTAATTTTAGTTTTTTTGGAAAAATGTTAAGATAATTAAAGGTTAATTAACAAAGTTAATTTTAATAGAAAAGACTAGCCTAATGTTTTTTTATGTTTTTGATTTTAATGCTAATTAAAAAAAGATAAAAAGATGTCCATGAAAACAAAAATAAAATACAAGGGGGGAATCCTTCGATCTAGGGAGAAAGGAGTTTCGACCCAAGGAGGGAAATGGTCCTGCTTCGATCTAGAGAGGGTCCTGGTCCTTTCGATTGGGCCAGACAGTAAGGCGTGAGTGGCCTTCGATCCAAGGAAGAGGATTGTCCTCTGATCATGGAGGGCATGGCTTTCGATCCAGGAATGAGATACCTCCTTCGATCCAGCATACTAATGGGTTCGATCCAGAGAAGGTGTCTCCTTCGATCTGGGCTGTTATACCTGCAAAAGTATGTGAGCGAAATAAAATGTAGGGGCCTGGGTATTGAACCCCAGGCCCTTCGATCCTGCACTTGTTGGGGTCTCTTCAGGCTAAATCTGCAGCAAGTGTTAGCAAAAAAAAATATGACCTGGGTGCCAAACCCATGCCTCTTGATCCTGTCTAGGATGGAAAATCGAAAGTAACAACAAGTATGAATGTATTATGCAAATATGAGGTTGGATAGTTTACCCTTTCTTACCAACAGATTGGATCTTTGATTTGGACGTTTGCTGGACGTAGGCACCTTTGATCTGGGCGCTTCCTGGATGCAAGCATTTTCGACCTGGGCTTCTGGGCGTGGGCACCTTTGATCTGAAGGACTGCTTTGGCTCTTTGAGGCAATTTTTTTGTGCTTTCTCCTACAGAGTTTTGTGTGTATAATCTTTGTGTGATTTTCGTGTTGTTGTTCCCCGCCTTTGAAATGTGCCACTGGCCCTTGTATTTATAGGAGCGTGGGGGTCTAGTAACGGCAAGAGACAACATTTAACCAGGCCATTAAAGCCATGATACAAGAATAAAACACATTAAATAATTTCCTTTTTTTTGAAACATTCGTGTCTCTTGAATGAACCTGGACACTTTTGAATTTCGAATGCCCTCAGGCCCTGCTCTTCGATTGATCCTGATTTGCCTCCTTCGAATGGACTTCTCATGTATCTTTCGAATGGGCCTTCTGAATGCTTCTTCGAATGGTCTTGAGTTGAACAGAAACACTCTGGTCGAATCAGCTCTTTAGGAACATAAAAGGCAAGAATCTGGTCTTTAACTCAGGAATTAAATCCACAATTAGCATTTAATTATTTCCATATTTGCAAGGGAAACATGCCATTTTCTCATGTTCAGTGTACCTAGACATGTTTTCTGAGTGCCCTTTGATGGCCTCTTTCGAATGGCCTGGAAGGAGTTCTTCAAATGCCCCTATCGAAGCTGCCTGGACACAATGCTGAATCGAAGGTTCCCTTGGCATGCCAATCGAAGGTCTTGCCATAATGCCAATTGAAGTGCTCCTTCATAATGCCAATCGAAATGCTCCTTCAGAATGCCAATCGAAATGCTCCTTCAGAATGCCAATTGAAGGGTCTTTCAGAATGCCAATCGAAGTGCTCCTCAGAATGCCAATCGAAATGCTCCTTCAGAATGCCAATCGAAGGGTCTTTCAAAATGCCAATCGAAGGGTCTTAAAGCACCAACTCAAAATTTTTCTTTTTCCTTAGGCAAGAGTTTGTGATCAACCATGCAGGGGGAATACTTTGGAAAAACATGAGAGGGCAAATTTTGGGGTGCAACAGTTGCCCCTGTTCAATTTTCTTAAACCTGAGGATATAGATTGGCTTTCGAGCCTTTCGTGATCCGAAGGTGGGAGATAATTGAACACTAGAGTGCCCAGAAATTTGCACTCGCATGGTGTAGTATTAGCATTGTGATGTCGGGAATGGGCTTACAGATGCCATTTGGAGATTGTTAGTAGGAGGATGGGCTTATAGATGCCATCTGCAGGAGTGTCGATCGCATAAGAGATTCCTTAGCGAGAACTTGCATAGTTGTTGTTGCAGAAGATTCCGCTGGGGAAGTCTAACTTCGTTGAGGTTTAGGAACCTGCCTGTACTTCAACTGAGAGAATGCTTCAGCTGAGTTTTAAGAACCTGTTCATAATTCAATTGGGGGGAAGCATCTTCATCAAGATCTAGGAATTGTCTAGTGCGTAATGGAGTATACCGTTGAGGTTATAGAACTTGTCCACACTATGACGGAGGAGAACATCAAGATCTAGGAACTGACTCGTGCTCAATGGAGTATACCGCTGAGGTTATAGTACTTGTCCATACTATGACGTAGGTGTTGTACCCCAAAATTTGCCCTCCTATTTTTCCACAAGAAATCACAGCTTTGGGCTTTTCCTGATTTTTCAGATTGGCTTAAGAATCGGTCAAACAGACTTTTCTTCTCAGTCTATCCAAATTAGGGTTTTCATGGACTCTGGAGCAGTTCAGGCAGATTATTAGGTTTTGTTTGAGTTGGCTCAGGTTTTGATCAGGAGGACGCTTCTTTGACATTTAATCAAGAACTAGGGTTGTGCGAAAAGAATTAATTCTACCGTTCTCTTTCAATTTACTCTGGGATATGGGCTGAGGCTGTTGATTAAGAATTTGCAGTGTTTGGTTTAATCAGTAAAGGCAAAGGAATATGGACATTTGTTGTGATTAACTGTGCAATGTTTTGGATTAGTCGGAACGCCAGACGTTTATTAATTATTTATTTTTCTAAGTCAGAATAATTGGATTTACGTCCAATTGTTTTAATTTGAGAAACTCAAATGATTAAATAAACAGTGAATTGAAAAAAGGAATTAACTGACAAAAAGGGATTTTTATTCATATTTAATTGTTTGTTACAAATTATTATTTGAACAACTGTAAATTTATTTACATCTTTGTTTACAATAATAATGTTACAAATAAATAAAATGAAATTGCATCCTATTTTTTCTAAGTCTTCGTCTTCTATTTGCTGCTCCCCGTTGCGCAATTATTTTTACCTGCAAAAAGAAAAAAGAAGAAAAGTCAAAGGCAGATGAAATAAATCAAAAGCAGACAGTTAAAAATCATCATTAAAAGTGACTGGCCGGAATCAGTTTATTTTGCCCTCTCTGCAAATCACAAGATTACTCTCGGTTCACAAAGAGGGATAAAAATACGCTTGCAATTAAAGTATGAAATACGCAAAGTTACGATATTGCACAAATTCAAAGTTTGTCAAACATACTGCATAAATCCAAAGGGTCAACCAAAAAGGCAAACTAAATTGTCCAGAATTGCCAAACAAACTACAAAGTCACAATTTCAAACTAAGTCCAATGTCAACTAAAGAAAGGCTGTCAAGAAGTACACACAATATGCAGAAGATCTTGAAAGTACACAGAGAAAAGAGATATGCAGAGCTAAACCACAATGCAAGCAAGGTTCAATTACATTATTTCCCAAAAGCCAGTCACTTTTTCAGCATAGTACAATTTTAAAGCAATATTTTATGCTTTTTTATCTCTGTAGAGAGAGAAGAGAGAAGAAAAAAAGGCTTACAGGTTTAGGCTTGAAGACAAAGATATAAAACAAACATACCACAACACAGTAGAAGGAGGCAGAAACAACACAAAGCAAAAATTCTCCAAACTGTATCAACAAAACATCCTGCATAAACATCAACCTTAAACCAGAAACAGCAAAACCTTTTTTAAAGCCTAAGATCCAAAACAAGCTTCAAGCCATACAAAGCCTGTCACACACAAACCAGAATCAAAGCATTCAAACTTCAACCAGACCTGTTTCAAACCTATGTCCAAGCCTTAAACAGCATCAAGCCATTCAAACCTAGGGCCAAAACCAAAACTCAGTTTTCACCTCAAGCCTAAAGCTTCAACAGCATAAGCCTGTGACCTGCCTCAAACAAAGTTCAAACAAACATCAAAACCATACAAGCTTACAAACAAAACAGGTCCTCAAGCGTGCATCCTGCCTGCTAACCTGTCCCAACCTCATAATACAAGCCTAAAACACAAACAAGAGCCTGTATCAAGATTGCTCAAACCTGCTACCGCCTGTACCAGAAACAAAATGCACAAAGCATTCAATCCCAAAACCCCTCAGAGCTAGGCTCATCACAGGGCACAACATACCAACATTTCAACAAGCACCTCAGTAAGCCAACAGTGGAAGAGGAAAAGAAGTGAAACAATAAGCTAGGCCACTTAAATCAAACACTGAAGTATCATAACCAACAAAAACCCTCAGATCAATTTCATCATAGGGTTAGGGCAACAATACTCAAATCAACAGCATATCAAGCATACAAAATATACTCAACCATCATACTGAAGCAAGCATTCAAGGCAACTCAGATTCAATCAAGCCAAACAAATTCTCAGAACATAAGGCTCTTCACTGAGTAACATTTCAACGAATATTCAGAGGTAAACGTTCAAATAAGCAGAAACAAGCGTTTCAGAGGCAAACATTCAAGTGGACAGAAGAGGAAAAGAAATTGTAGTAGGCGTTTTCAGATTTGTTAGACAATCATCACTAAACAAGAAAAAGCAAAGATATGAATACCAGGTTCCACAGAGCAAGCCAGCGCATCACTACTCCTCGCCTCCTGCCACCCTAAGACGCCTCCAGCTCCTCCTCCATCTCCAAAAGCCTCCGTCTCCAACAAAGGTATAAAACTCTTTCCTCTCTTTGAGTACCTCACAAGAAATCAATAATCATACAAAGAATCAAGACATGCAAGGAAGGGAAATCAATAACATATAAAAACTTGAAACCCTAAATGCGTTAAAAGCAGAAACCGTCACCTTACAATATCGCTTCGCTGGACCAAGGAGGGAAGAGGGGACGAATGGTGACGCCTGGTTCGCCTTAGGCAAAGAGGAATTCGTTCAGAAAGCTCAGGCGAAGGAAGTGAAGAAGATAACGGCGCCGCTCAACTGTAACCCCAATTGCCAAATGAAACAAGACAACTAAAACCCTAAAAACATTTGTGAAACGTAATGGGCCTTGCCCTATTCAGATTGCCTAAAGCCCATTTGTTCTTTCTGGACGCACCCCCCCTCATGCTTCTGTTTTGCCTGGGCCAAGTACAAATTTAATTCTGAAGCCCATTTAATTCTTTTCTTCATTTTCTATTTTATACAAACTAAAAAAAACTTTTATTTATTTTCTTTTTTAACTTAACTCTTTTTTTTATGAATGATACACTAGTTTCTCATATAAAAATATTAACTAAAAATATATGAACATTACTTTTTTTTAAAAAGGTTAAACAATTTTCTTTTCTTTAAAACCCATTTGTATATAAACATCAATACATAAAAAAATTAATTTTTCTTAAAACATTTATTTTTCTTTTAATTAAACCTTTGTATATAAAAACATCAATACATAATTTTCTGTAAGTTAAATACTTTTCTTTTCTTAAAATCTTTTTGTTTGTACATATTAAAAAAATACATAAAAATAGAATGCTTAAAACATTTTTCTTTTATTAAAATCCTTTGTTTATACATATTTAACAAGAATAAAAAAGAATAGATAATAATACTAAATAAATAAATACTTAAATTTTCATTAAGTTAACATTTCACACTTGTAAATAAATCACATACACATTTACAATATACATTTTATTTCTCTTTGATTCTTATACATTGATACATTTACATTGCTCTATTCTTATACATTTGCTTATCTTTGTACATTGCTACATTTTACATTGCGATTGATTCGATTTGGTTGTAAATTATTTGGACACTACTCTCCTAATAAGTCTCATCCCCATTTGTAAATATTTATACCCCCACTCCTGGATACTTATTTGTAATAGCGTAGACTTTAAATTCCCGCAATTTATCGCTTTCGAATTATACCATGTTTAGACCTAGGGTTTGCATGTAAATAAAATCGAACGCTAGATAACCTAACACAAAGATAAATGCATGACAATCAATACACTTTTCACACTTGCACCCCTAGGGTAATCCCGCTTGTTGCCTTCCAAAATGGGCCATACTTGCACGTTGAGTTTCTTTGGCAAAACAAAACGATTCAAAATGATCATAGTCCCTCGATGATGCTTTCAAAAGTTGCCTAATCAAAATGATCATAGTCCCTTCAAGCAAATTGCCAAAGACACTTGGTACCATTGCATTCATGGTCCATACGATGACCCGCGCCTGTCCCGTTAACATCCTAACACAAGATTGTCCACCAAATACAATGGTGGAACAATACTGTTAAAAGGGTTAAAACATGAGAAAAACCTTTGAGTAAATTTAGGGGTAGACAACCCTTAGTTACTTGATCAACTTGCAAAACACACTTGCCTACTTTTCAAAACCCACTCCACAAACACTTTCAAAAACAAACTTCCAAAAACATTTGAAACATCTTTTCGAAAAGATGCACACCTTTGTAAAACATTCGAGTAAAGAATTATTACAACGGTTGCCTAGACAAGGCCTCTTTTTCAAAATATTTTCAAAACACACACACACACACACCACCATTTCAAGCAATTGAAAATCAAAGGCAAGTGATCTAAACAAGTAACTAAGAGCCCATGGATAACCATGGATGAAAAGGGTGCTAATACCTTCCCTTTTCATAATCTACCCCCCGAACCCACGAAACATCTCAAAAGGTTTTTCCTGTGCTTTTTAACCTTTCCTTTAGGATAAAATAAAAAGTCGGTGGTGACTCTTGCTAAACCGAACAAGTGCGAACACAAACGCAAAACCTCAAGTCAGTTCTCCCATCGTATCTCAGAACTGGCGACTCTGCTGGGGATAAATTTAAAAGTGGAGTTACCTTAGGGTTTAGATCACCTTTACATTCTTACTTTGATTTCCTTGATTGCTTTACTTTTTGGGTCCTTGTTTGGGTTTGTTGTAAATCCTACACCCGGATTTTGGGGCACCTTTTTAGGTAAATAGCAATAAAACTGCGAGGGAACTGTGCGGGGTATACCGATATGGTTGAAGCAGTAAGTTATGTTAGTGTGACATATTTGTGAGTACCGTTAACCCTTGAGTTCAATCAAGGAGAGTACGGGGCCGCTGAGTGATGTCGTGAAGCACTAACGAACTCTTAGAACCTTACTTTACCATCTTATCCTTTTTAGGGGTAGTGAGATGACCGACTTTGGTGCAGTCCAAAGTTGGTAGATACTCGATACTACACTCATTGAGGGTTGTTTTCTTGGAATATTTTGGTCGCCAGTTAAGTGGCTAAACCAAAACAATGAACACAGAAAATAATCCAATGATATTGAGCTCCTTAGAACCTGGTTTCTATTTTAGGACAGGATGAGCCAACTAACTTCAAGAGGGTACTTACCCATAAACCCCATGCAAGCCTAAACCTAAGAACTTGTTTGCTTTGTGTGAATATGATTGCTTGTATATATACACTTACTTGCTTTTGCATGCATGTACATAACATCATGACATCATACCATATCATTTTTCAATAACCATTTCAAGGATCTCGAGGGTTCTTTTGATGCAGGGTTACGTTGAACCAGACGTCTATCAAAGGGCAAGAGGAGTCTCCTCTAAAAAAATGTCAATTAAAGATCAAGTACGATAACTTGAATCAGGGGCTATGACCCACTTGACACGGTGAGCTTGATTCTCGTGGAAAGACATCCACCGATGCAAAGTTCTCCAATCAAAGATCAAGTACAAACAACTTGAATCAGGGGCTATGACCCACTTGACATGGTGAGCTTGATTCTCGTGGAAAGACATCCATCGGTGCAAAGTTCTCCAATCAAAGATCAAAGTTCAACCTCTAACATTCTCTTGTGTTTACCCCAAGAAATCCTTGAAAGCATGCATCCACATATCATGCATTGCATCATAACAATTTTTCCTTTTCAGGTTTCCTTACTCTCCTACTGTTTATTTCAGTAGGGATGGCTCTAGAAAGGACTGTCAAGGACATTCAGGACCAAAATGCTCAGCTTCAGGAAATGTTCTTGAACCTGTCTCCGGGGCAAGAAGAAATGAAAGCTCTCCTCACAAAGGGCTTGGTCCAGGAGAATTCAAACAATTCCAGGAGTGATCAGCTGGGGGAACTGCAGTTTGATTTGGAAACATTGAGGATCCAAGTGATGGGACAGTTGGTGGGCCAGATGGCTCTCATCCAAGACTTATCTCAAAGACAAGAGGAACTCAGAGTTCTCGTCAACCAACTGGTTCGGGACAATCAAGTGGGGCAAACATCTGAGGTTGAAGAGCAAGTCACCATTCAACCCCCTCCAGCCAAGAAGACAAGGGGAAGGCTCCTCTACTTGCTTCAGGGTCTCAACCCCATCAACAACCTCGTCAGCATCAACGGGGTAATCGGCGTAAGCAAAATACGTCGGGAAGACAGTTCACTAAGACTGACATACCGTCATCTCTGATTCTGGAGCACTTGTTGGAGGTCAATCTAACTGCTTTGAGGGATCCTATTCGGAAGCCCAATACTTCCTCTCCTAACTATCATCCCGACGCATTTTGTGTTTACCACTCCTACATCCCGGGACACGACACCGACGACTGTTGGGCCTTGAAGAACAAAATTCAAGATCTGATTGACCTTGGAGTGCTGAGGTTCATGCCAGACGGCGAGATGAAAATCTTCTGTTAAGAGTTTCCCCACCTGGAGTGACAAAGCTCAAACTGAGAGGCTTTTGTTCTTTTGAATTTCCAAGTTGTAATTTCTTTGTTATTCAAACAATTATTTACTAATGTCAAACTTTGTTTCATTAATGCATTGCATATGTTAGTCTTGAATTCATCCATTCGTTTTCACTACTCTTATGCTTTCTTTATGATATTTAACTCTTGATAAAAATCTGCGAGCCTTTAGATGGAGGATGACGAAACAATACCATAATCTCATACAATATGCTTTTGAACAGACCTTGCTGATGATGTACAAGCATTTCTTTCAATTCTCAAACACTGGAGTTATAAGGAAGATAATCCCTAGTCAACCCCTTCGAGCCAAAGAAGTAGGAGTTTTTTGTTCTAAAAAATCAAAACCTTTTATATAAACCTGGGGCAGGGTAGTCTCTCAATTAATTCAAAAGAAAAGGTGCGCATTGAAGTCGCAAACTCCCAGTTCGTAATACAGCGAACAACATCAAAAAGAGAAAAGCATTCCTTTGGAATCAAAAGAAATTGATGGTTCCCTATCTCATAGGCAGTCATTATCTCTCAAAAAAAGGAAAAGCCCACTAAGTCAAAACATGTAAAGGAGGCTTAAGAAAGCTGGGGCATCTCGCTGACTGTGATCTCGAAAACAGAAACAGTCAGGCAAAAGTTAGGGATAACAAATCAAAAGAACGAGGCCATTACAAATCCTCAACAACATGAAAAATGTTGCAAAAGAAAAAGGAGATGATGACTGTCTCCCAAAATTCAACTGGTGAACCATCACCCAAAAAGTCGTTCCAAATCCGAATAGAGTTCGACGCACAATTAACTGAGCTTAGGGTTGAAGAACATCACGAAGAGCGGGTGGGTACAAATATACTTTGAGCCTTTATCCTTTGTTTCTTAAACCGTGAACGAAGCCACGTTACAACCCTTCAAAAGTCCTAATTGAAGCACGGGTTAGTTCGAAAGCATACTGTTACAAAAGGTATCCTGACTCCTGTAAGGCTTTGCTCTAGATCTTGTGTTGATTTTGTCTTATAAAAAGTTTTCTGCTAAAAAACGCATTTTTCTAAACTTCGAGACAAGCATAAACTTTGCATTACTTGAATATCACTGTTTGCATTTGGCTATTTGTTTGACAGCGGAGAAATTCACACAACGAATATCCGATGAACGAAAGCTCTCTCAGTGAACAAAATCACTTCAAAAAGGATGACACTTCCATTAACGAAACTCCTATCAGCAAAGGGCATCACATGTCACTATCCAGTTAACCTGGGGTAGTCCAGTCAAGGTTTCAACAGATCTTTCAAAGTTCAGTTAACCTGGGGCAGTCCAGTCAAGATTTCAGGAAATCTCTCAATTGCAGATTAACCTGGGGCAAGTCTCCCTCACCATCACTTGGGGCATTGTAATGTCAAAAGTGTTTAACAATTCCTTCATCGCTGGTTGGAAGATACAGTTTCAGATACGCTCCAGACACGGTAGCCATTCTGTCACTCATTCAGATCCTAGTTACAGTTTCAGATACACTCCAGACACGGAAGTCATTCTGCTACTCATACAGATCTCAACTCCAAGATACAGTTTCAGATACGCTCCAGACACGGTAGCCATTCTGTCACTCATTCAGATCCTAGTTACAGTTTCAGATACACTCCAGACACGGAAGTCATTATGCTACTCATACAAATCTCAAATCCAAGATACAGTTTCAGATACGCTCCAGACACGGTAGCCATTCTGTCACTCATTCAGATCCCAGTTACAGTTTCAGATACACTCCAGACACGGAAGTCATTCTGCTACTCATACAGATCTCAAATCCAAGATACAGTTTCAGATACGCTTCAGACACGGTAACCATTCTGTCACTCATTCAGATCCCAGTTACAGTTTCAGATACACTCCAGACACGGAAGTCATTCTGCTACTCATACAGATCTCAAATCCAAGATACAGTTTCAGATACGCTCCAGACACGGTAGCCATTATGTCACTCATTCAGATCCTAGTTATAGTTTCAGATACACTCCAGACACGGAAGTCATTCTGCTACTCATACAGATCTCAAATCCAAGATACAGTTTCAGATACGCTCCAGACACGGTAGTCATTCTGTCACTCATTCAGGTCTCAGTTACAGTTTCAGATACACTCCAGACACGGAAGTCATTCTGCTACTCATACAGATCTCAAATCCAAGATACAGTTTCAGATACACTCCAGACACGGTAGCCATTCTGTCACTCATTCAGATCCTAGTTACAGTTTCAGATACACTCCAGACACAGAAGTCATTCTGATACTCATACAGATCTCAACTCCAAGATGAAGTTTTACACAGACTCATCATCAGGAAACCCTACATCGGTTCCTTCTCAAACCAGATGCAGTTTTACACGGACTCATCATCAGGAAACCCTACACCGATTCCTTCTCAAATTCAAAAGATTCTTGCAATCCCCAGCGAAGCTAAAACTTCCAACTATCAATCTCCAAGCAGAATGAAGACTCTCATTCTCAGTTCTTCACAGAATATTCGAATATTCTCCAGTGAAGATCCCCTCAAGACAGGAATCCCCAGTAGATTGGCATACAACCCAAGCTCCTGATCCCCCAACAACGGTCCCAGGATTTCTCTTTTTCAACGATCAAGAGATTCTTGCAATCCCCTGTAGCAGTCAAAGAATTACTTTCCCCGACAGCAGTCAAGATTCTCTTATCTCCAACCATCCAGGATTCATCTATCCTCAGCAAGACAACTCATCAGCTTACATGCGCATTCATCACATTCATATCATAAACATTGATATGACATACATTGCATCATGCATCATGACATTGCATACAACTAACTCGTTACCTTTTCAGGAAGGATCAGTCAACAGATAAAGATCATCATCTTCCGAGATTCTTTCTAGAAATAGTTCAGATGTGACCCAGACATGGCGACATTCTGATACTTATTCCAGATTCATCCAGATGCAGTTTTACACGGACTCATCATCAGGAAACCCTACACCGATTCCTTCTCAAATTCAAAAGATTCTTGCAATCCCCAGCGAAGCTAAAACTTCCAACTATCAATCCCCAAGCAGAATGAAGACTCTCATTCTCAGTTCTTCACAGAATATTCGAATATTCTCCAGTGAAGATCCCCTCAAGACAGGAATCCCCAGTAGATTGGCATACAACCCAAGCTCCTGATCCCCCAACAGCGGTCCCAGGATTTCTCTTTTTCAACGATCAAGAGATTTTTGCAATCCCCTGCAGCAGTCAAAGAATTACTTTCCCCGACAGCAGTCAAGATTCTCTTATCTCCAACCATCCAGGATTCATCTATCCTCAGCAAGACAACTCATCAGCTTACATGCACATTCATCACATTCATATCATAAACATTGATATGACATACATTGCATCATGCATCATGACATTGCATACAACTAACTCTTTACCTTTTCAGGAAGGATCAGTCAACAGATAAAGATCATCATCTTCCGAGATTCTTTCTAGAAATAGTTCAGATGTGACCCAGACATGGCGACATTCTGATACTTATTCCAGATTCATCCAGATGCAGTTTTACACGGACTCATCATCAGGAAACCCTACACCGATTCCTTCTCAAATTCAAAAGATTCTTGCAATCCCCAGCGAAGCTAAAACTTCCAACTATCAATCCCCAAGCAGAATGAAGACTCTCATTCTCAGTTCTTCACAGAATATTCGAATATTCTCCAGTGAAGATCCCCTCAAGACAGGAATCCCCAGTAGATTGGCATACAACCCAAGCTCCTGATCCCCCAACAGCGGTCCCAGGATTTCTCTTTTTCAACGATCAAGAGATTCTTGCAATCCCCTGCAGCAGTCAAAGAATTACTTTCCCCGACAGCAGTCAAGATTCTCTTATCTCCAACCATCCAGGATTCATCTATCCTCAGCAAGACAACTCATCAGCTTACATGCACATTCATCACATTCATATCATAAACATTGATATGACATACATTGCATCATGCATCATGACATTGCATACAACTAACTCTTTACCTTTTCAGGAAGGATCAGTCAACAGATAAAGATCATCATCTTCCGAGATTCTTTCTAGAAATAGTTCAGATGTGACCCAGACATGGCGACATTCTGATACTTATTCCAGATTCATCCAGATGCAGTTTTACACGGACTCATCATCAGGAAACCCTACACCGATTCCTTCTCAAATTCAAAAGATTCTTGCAATCCCCAGCGAAGCTAAAACTTCCAACTATCAATCCCCAAGCAGAATGAACACTCTCATTCTCAGTTCTTCACAGAATATTCGAATATTCTCCAGTGAAGATCCCCTCAAGACAGGAATCCCCAGTAGATTGGCATACAACCCAAGCTCCTGATCCCCCAACAGCGGTCCCAGGATTTCTCTTTTTCAACGATCAAGAGATTCTTGCAATCCCCTGCAGCAGTCAAGGAATTACTTTCCCCGACAGCAGTCAAGATTCTCTTATCTCCAACCATCCAGGATTCATCTATCCTCAGCAAGACAGCTCATCAGCTTACATGCGCATTCATCACATTCATATCATAAACATTGATATGACATACATTGCATCATGCATCATGACATTGCATACAACTAACTCTTTACCTTTTCAGGAAGGATCAGTCAACAGACAAAGATCATCATCTTCCGAGATTCTTTCTAGAAATAGTTCAGATGTGACCCAGACATGGCGACATTCTGATACTTATTCCAGATTCATCCAGATGCAGTTTTACACGGACTCATCATCAGGAAACCCTACACCGGTTCCTTCTCCACTCTCAAGACTTCTGAAAACAGTTTACAGATTCTTCCCAACAACGGATATTAATCTATCGCTTGTTCAGATGCAACTTTTGAAAACAGTTTACGGACGCTTCCCAACAACGGATGTTGCTCCATTGCTTATTCAACTTCAAGACTTCTGAAAACAATTCACGGGTTCTCCAGCAAAGGATGTTAACTTATCACTTGTTCAGATTCTTCTCAACTTTTGAAAACAGTTTACAGACGCTTCCCAACAACGGATGTTGCTCTATTGCTTATTCAACTTCAAGACTTCTGAAAACAGTTTACAGATTCTTCCCAACAACGGATGTTAATCTATCGCTTGTTCAGATGCAACTTTTGAAAACAGATTACGGATTCTCCAGATACGAATGTCAATCTATTGCTTATTCAGAACCCCAGTTCCGAGATGTTCCAAAACATGGATACCTTTCTGATACTCGTCCATGACATACAGTTCAACAATCACCTTCAGATGGCATCTATAAGCCCATCCTCCTCCAAATACCTTCAGATGGCATCTATAAGCCCATCCTCCTCCAAATACCTTCAGATGGCATCTATAAGCCTATCCTCCTACCAACAATTTCCAGATGGCATCTATAAGCCCATCCTCCTACCAGCAATTTCCAGATGGCATCTCTAAGCCCATCACCAAATGGCATCTATAAGCCCATTCCCCCAAACTACGCTTTGACGAGTGCAAATTTTTTTGGGCACTCTAGTGTCCAATCTCCTTTTACCCTCGAGTCGCGAAAGGCAAACTTGCCAATCTAACTCTTTAGGTTCAAGAAGATTGAACAGGGGCAACTGTTGTACCCCAAAATTTGCCCTCCTATTTTTCCACAAGAAATCACAGCTTTGGGCTTTTCCTGATTTTTCAGATTGGCTTAAGAATCGATCAAATAGACTTTTCTTCTCAGTCTATCCAAATTAGGGTTTTCATGGACTCTGGAGCAGTTCAGGCAGATTATTAGGTTTTGTTTGAGTTGGCTCAGGTTTTGATCAGGAGGACGCTTCTTTGACATTTAATCAAGAACTAGGGTTGTGCGAAAAGAATTAATTCTACCGTTCTCTTTCAATTTACTCTGGGATATGGGCTGAGGCTGTTGATTAAGAATTTGCAGTGTTTGGTTTAATCAGTAAAGGCAAAGGAATATGGACATTTGTTGTGATTAACTGTGTAATGTTTTGGATTAGTCGGAATGCCGGACGTTTATTAATTATTTATTTTTCTAAGTCAGAATAATTGGATTTACGTCCAATTGTTTTAATTTGAGAAACTCAAATGATTAAATAAACAGTGAATTAAAAAAAGGATATAACTGACAAAAAGGGATTTTTATTCATATTTAATTGTTTGTTACAAATTATTATTTGAACATCTGTAAATTTATTTACATCTTTGTTTACAATAATAATGTTACAAATAAATAAAATGAAATTGCATCCTATTTTTTCTAAGTCTTCGTCTTCTATTTGCTGCTCCCCGTTGCGCAATTATTTTTACCTGCAAAAAGAAAAAAGAAGAAAAGTCAAAGGCAGATGAAATAAATCAAAAGCAGACAGTTAAAAATCATCATTAAAAGTGACTGGCCGGAATCAGTTTATTTTGCCCTCTCTGCAAATCACGAGATTACACTCGGTTCACAAAGAGGGATAAAAATACGCTTGCAATTAAAGTATGAAATGCACAAAGTTACGATATTGCACAAATTCAAAGTTTGTCAAACATACTGCATAAATCCAAAGGGTCAACCAAAAAGGCAAACTAAACTGTCCAGAATTGCCAAACAAACTACAAAGTCACAATTTCAAACTAAGTCCAATGTCAACTAAAGAAAGGCTGTCAAGAAGTACACACAATATGCAGAAGATCTTGAAAGTACACAGAGAAAAGAGATATGCAGAGCTAAACCACAATGCAAGCAAGGTTACATTACATCATTTCCCAAAAGCCAGTCACTTTTTCAGCATAGTACAGTTTTAAAGCAATATTTTATGCTTTTTTATCTCTAGAGAGAGAAGAGAGAAGAAAAAAAAGGCTTACAGGTTTAGGCTTGAAGACAAAGATATAAAACAAACATACCACAACACAGTAGAAGGAGGCAGAAACAACACAAAGCAAAAATTCTCCAAACTGTATCAACAAAACATCCTGCATAAACATCAACCTTAAACCAGAAACAGCAAAACCTTTTTTAAAGCCTAAGATCCAAAACAAGCTTCAAGCCATACAAAGCCTGTCACATACAAACCAGAATCAAAGCATTCAAACTTCAACCAGACCTGTTTCAAACCTATGTCCAAGCCTTAAACAACATCAAGCCATTCAAACCTGGGGCCAAAACCAAAACTCAGTTTTCACCTCAAGCCTAAAGCTTCAACAGCATAAGCCTGTGACCTGCCTCAAACAAAGTTCAAACAAACATCAAAACCATACAAGCTTACAAACAAAACAGGTCCTCAAGCGTTCATCCTGCCTGCTAACCTGTCCCAACCTCATAATACAAGCCTAAAACATAAACAAGAGCCTGTATCAAGATTGCTCAAACCTGCTACCGCCTATACCAGAAACAAAATGCACAAAGCATTCAATCCCTAAAACCCTCAGAGCTAGGCTCATCACAGGGCACAACATACCAACATTTCAACAAGCACCTCAGTAAGCCAACAGTGGAAGAGGAAAAGAAGTGAAATAATAAGCTAGGCCACTTAAATCAAACACTGAAGCATCATAACCAACAAAAACCCTCAGATCGATTTCATCATAGGGTTAGGGCAACAATACTCAAATCAACAGCATATCAAGCATACAAAATATACTCAGCCATCATACTGAAGCAAGCATTCAAGGCAACTCAGATTCAATCAAGCCAAACAAACTCTCAGAACTTAAGGCTCTTCATTGAGTAACATTTCAACGAATATTCAGAGGTAAACGTTCAAATAAGCAGAAGCAAGCGTTTCAGAGGCAAACATTCAAGTGGACAGAAGAGGAAAAGAAATTGTACTAGGTGTTTTCAGATTTGTTAGACAATCATCACTAAACAAGAAAAAGCAAAGATACGAATACCAGGTTCCACAGAGCAAGCCAGCGCATCACTACTCCTCGCTTCCAGCCACCCTAAGACACCTCCAGCTCCTCCTCCATCTCCAAAAGCCTCCGTCTCCAACAAAGGTATAAAACTCTTTCCTCTCTTTAAGTACCTCACAAGAAATCAATAATCACACAAAGAATCAACACATGCAAGGAAGGGAAATCAATAACATATAAAAACTTGAAACCCTAAATGCGTTAAAAGCAGAAACCGTCACCTTACAATATCGCTTCGCTGGACCAAGGAGGGAAGAGGGGACGAATGGTGACGCCTGGTTGGCCTTAGGCAAAGAGGAATTCGTTCAGAAAGCTCATGCGAAGGAAGTGAAGAAGATAACGGCGCCGCTCAACTGTAACCCCAATTGCCAAATGAAACAAGACAACTAAAACCCTAAAAACATTTGTGAAACGTAATGGGCCTTGCCCTATTCAGATTGCCTAAAGCCCATTTGTTCTTTCTGGACGCACCCCCCCTCATGCTTCTGTTTTTCCTGGGCCAAGTACAAATTTAATTCTGAAGCCCATTTAATTCTTTTCTTCATTTTCTATTTTATACAAACTAAAAAAAAATTTTATTTATTTTCTTTTTTAACTTAACTCTTTTTTTTATGAATGATACACTAGTTTCTCATATAAAAATATTAACTAAAAAATATATGAACATTACTTTTTTTAAAAAAGGTTAAACAATTATCTTTTCTTTAAAACCCATTTGTATATAAACATCAATACATAAAAAAATTAATTTTTCTTAAAACATTTCTTTTTCTTTTAATTAAACCTTTGTATATAAAAACATCAATACATAATTTTCTGTAAGTTAAATACTTTTCTTTTCTTAAAATCTTTTTGTTTGTACATATTAAAAAAATACATAAAAATAGAATGCTTAAAACATTTTTCTTTTATTAAAATCATTTGTTTGTACATATTTAACAAGAATAAAAAAGAATAGATAATAATACTAAATAAATAAATACTTAAATTTGCATTAAGTTAACATTTCACACTTGTAAATAAATCACATACACATTTACAATATACATTTTATTTCCCTTTGATTCTTATACATTGATACATTTACATTGCTTTATTCTTATACATTTTCTTATCTTTGTACATTGCTACATTTTACATTGCAATTAATTCGATTTGGTTGTAAATTATTTGGACACTACTCTCCTAATAAGTCTCATCCCCATTTGTAAATATTTGTACCCCCACTCCCGGATACTTATTTGTAATAGCGTAGACTTTAAATTCCCACAATTTATCGCTTTCGAATTATACCATGTTTAGACCTAGGGTTTGCATGTAAATAAAATCGAACGCTAGATAACCTAACACAAAGATAAATGCATGACAATCAATACACTTTTCACACTTGCACCCCTAGGGTAATCCCGCTTGTTGCCTTCCAAAATGGGCCATACTTGCACGTTGAGTTTCTTTGGCAAAACAAAACGATTCAAAATGATCATAGTCCCTCGATGACGCTTTCAAAAGTTGCCTAATCAAAATGATCATAGTCCCTTCAAGCAAATTGCCAAAGACACTTGGCACCATTGCATTCATGGTCCATACGATGACCCGCGCCTGTCCCGTTAACATCCTAACACAAGATTGTCCACCAAATACAATGGTGGAACATGTTGTACCCCAAAATTTTCCCTCCCATATTCTTCAAGAATTGCAAAGTCAAAGCTTCAAAATTCCCCAAGGGTTGCACAGTTCAAAGGCCTCCTAACAGTCAAGATTAGGGTTTTGGTTCTGATCAAGAAAATGAAGTTTCCAAGGGTCCAATCAAGTCCCACATGCCTATAAATATGGTCAAGCATCCTCATACAAAGTTTCAAGACTTTCAGCACAAAATTGCACAGTCAAAACCCTAATTGCACTACAGTCAACTGTAGGGGCAAAATGGTCATTTGACAGTCAAAAGTCCAAATTTTTGGTCAACATCTCATTTTGAAGCCACAAACATCATTTGATCAATGCTTGATCATGATTATCAAAGCTAGGCTCAAAAATCATCAAGATGCAAAAGTTTCCTTATTTGGACAGTTGAAAAAGTCAACTGTAAATTGACCAGGGCATAACTTTCACATGGATTATCAAAAAAATTCCATCCAAAGCTCATTTTGAAGAGAAAGACATTTCCTACAACTCCTCTTCACACTCCAAGTCCAAGAAATGCTCTCACAAAAAGTTATCAATTTCAACATTATAGGTCATTTTCAAAAGTCAACAAAAAGGGACTTTAAGTCAAAGGCCATAACTTGAGATTGGTAAATCAAAATGACATGGGACTAAAGACATTGGTTAGAGGACTCAAAGAACTTTCCAAAATGTCCAAGAACATGAGCAAAGCTTAAAAATTGAGCAAGTTATGACTTGTGGAAGTTGGGAAATTTTTGGATATTTTGAAAAGTCAACATTGATTCAAATGACCTAAAATTACTAATGGGCCTCTTTTTCTTCCACAATTCATCATCCAAGACATGCACACGACCATTTGGCCCAAAGGGAAGTTTTTTATTATTTTTATTTATTTATTTGAATTTTTTATTACAATTAATTCATGTAAACTAAATAAAATATGAAAAATACTAAACTAATGAAATCAAATCTTTTTGTGCAGAAAATACTCTCATTGGACACTCAAGATTCGTGCATAATCATTTTTGGAAGGTTTTGTCATGATTTGATATCAAATTGCATGAAAAAGATTGAAAAAACTAATGCCATAAAAAATCAAATATTGCACAATCAATTCAAGGATTCTTTGATCAAAGTTTTCAACCCTAAATCATTCATACATATACAAGCAAGGAAACCCTCGTGCTCACTGACTGCAAGCTGTGCCATACATAGAAACAAAATTTGAGTTTTTGGTTAAAAAGTGAAAACTGAAAACAGGGATAGAGGACGATTCAAGGCAAGATTTTTATCTCATTAGCTTCCTGAGGCTTCAAGGAAAGTTTTTCAATCGAAATCAATCATTCTAACGCCCTAAATTGGTAACACGAGTGCAACCTGTACAGAGAAAATTTCATATTCTTGCATCTCAATTCATGCGCTTTTTGCAATTTTTAACATGTGATTTATGTTCATTATGCAATTATGAAGCTAACTGTGTGGTTTGATTTTGTTTTCGTGCCCTATATGAGGATTCGCCATTAGAGACATCTAGGGTTTCCAGGTTTTCAATTTAGGCGTTTCTCATCCCTGTAAAATTAAGACACATCAATACCATGAACAAAACCAGCAGGTTGGGACGAATTGGAAGAGACCATCGCGCTTAATTTCTGAGGCCACATGGCCTAATCGCTATTATCAGAATAAGCTTGTTTTGAGGGGGTTCAAAACCCCCGTTAACCGTTTTCTATTTTTTCAGGAAAACAAAACCACGAGGAAGACGACCCCTGTGGCATAAGCTGATTGGCTAATTTGAATTCTCGCGCTAAAAAGTTCACTAATGCGCGTTTTGTTTTATATTATTTCTTAGTTATATTATAATCAAATGCGTTGGATGGTTCAGTGGTAAGCATAGGCGTTGGTAACGTTCATGACCTGGGTTCGAGCCCCAGGTCCTCACTCTTTCCATGTTATTTTTCAATAAATGCTTCTATGCAGTTTCAACGCTGAAGACCACCGTACGCCCATAAAATCAAACCTTCCACGTGCACCCTGAGGTCAATCAAAGGGCCATGATCTGGAGAGCATGGTGGACCCTAGTCAAAGATCTCACACGCGTCCTGAAAAGTCAAAGAGGCCAGGGATAATTGGGCTTAAATTACTAGCCATTCACCTCACAATTAGGGGCAGAACCCCCTAGGTTTGCAAAATTTTTTATTATTCTTTGTTTTTTTCATTATTTTTACATTCTTTTAATTATTGTTTTCTTAATTAATTTAATATTTTCATAATATATAAAAAACACATAAAAAATCAGAAAAGAGAAAAAAAAATGATAAATATTTTATTTTAGTATTTTTGTAAATAAATTGCATTAATTAATTTTAGTTATTAAATTAGGTTTAATTGTAATATTTTCATAATAAAAAATCTAAAATTGGTAGAATTAGGGTTTAATTAATTTTTTATCCCTTTTTATTTTCTTTCATAATAATTAAATATTTACTATTACTTATTTTTGTAATTAAATTGCATGTAAAATAATTAGGGTTAATTTTAGGTTAAACTTTAATATGTTTTCATAATAAAATAAAAATTGTAGAATTAGGTTTAATTGCATTAAAATCATAAAATACCAAAAAATACCAAAACCAATTTCTTTTCTTTTTTTTAATTAATTAATTTCATCATTTAATTTAATTTTGCAAAAAGGGTCCAACGCCCTCGTTTCTAATTTTAATTCAATTCGCGTATTTATTTCTTTTTCTTTTAATTATTTATGTACCTCTCCCAAAGCCATGTAAATATTAATTTCTTGCACTTTACTTTATTTCTTTATTTTCTGTCAAATCGTGTCCTGGAAATTTTGGCGATGTGGACCCGCGCCTTTTGTAATAGCTTTAGAACTTTTATTTATCGCAATTTTTTAACTATTAAATAAATGCATGCAAGAATGAATGACAATAAATAAAAACAAACGCATAGATCACTTTGACATGAACAAGATAAATGCAAATGAACATGACACACAAATCACACACCACCCCTAGGGTACGCCTCACTGTTGCCTTGCCTCGAAAGGTGATCGTCGAGTAGAGGATGTCTTAGTAAGTCCTCATGATCCGGGAACCTGGCATGAGGGTAGCTTCTAAGGTGTCTTCCCATTTCTCTGGTGATCACCATGTCCCGAACCTCGAATTGACCCGAACACCTCCAACGGTGGTGCTACCTACCTCTCAACGGTGGGATGACACTACTTTAAAGGACATTTACACAGACGAATTCCTTAGGGTAGGTAGACAACTCTAAGATACTTGCTCTAATTTCAAAACAAATCAAAAATACTTTTCACACCGACACCTTTTCAAAAAGCTTTCGAAAGCAACTTTTCAAACACTCTTGAGGACTGATACAAGAGTCGAACTGTAATTTTCAAAGAAACTTTTTAAAACCCACAGTTGAAAAGCAAACAAACCATTTTTTGAAAACACAAATGAGCAAGTATCTAAGAGCCCATGGGTAACCATGGATAAAAAGGGTGCTAACACCTTCCCTTTCTATAAATCTACCTCCCGAACTGAGAAACTATCTCATAAGGAATTTTGTTGTGCTTTTGTCCTGTCCATGTTGGAGAAAATAAAAGACGGTGGCGACTCTTGCTTCCGCGAAATTTCGCGAACCAGCGTTAAACAGTCAGTTCCAGATCCACCGATCACAGAACAATACTGTTAAAAGGGTTAAAACATGAGAAAAACCTTTGAGTAAATTTAGGGGTAGACAACCCTTAGTTACTTGATCAACTTGCAAAACACACTTGCCTACTTTTCAAAACCCACTCCACAAACACTTTCAAAAACAAACTTCCAAAAACATTTGAAACATCTTTTCGAAAAGATACACACCTTTGTAAAACATTCGAGTAAAGAATTATTACAACGGTTGCCTAGACAAGACCTCTTTTTCAAAACATTTTCAAAACACACACACACACCACCATTTTAAGCAATTGAAAATCAAAGGCAAGTGATCTAAACAAGTAACTAAGAGCCCATGGATAACCATGGATGAAAAGGGTGCTAATACCTTCCCTTTTCATAATCTACCCCCCGAACCCACGAAACATCTCAAAAGGTTTTTCCTGTGCTTTTTAACCTTTCCTTTAGGATAAAATAAAATGTCGGTGGCGACTCTTGCTAAACCGAACAAGTGCGAATACAAACGCAAAACCTCAAGTCAGTTCTCCCACCGTATCTCAGTAGGGAAGTGTGATGTTTTAGCTGGGAAAATAAATCCCGGAGCTGTTGGAGAATAGAGTTGAGTCTGGATAATTGTCAGAATTGCGTCCGCATCTGAAGCGTATCTGAAATGTATTTGAATGAGTGACAGAATGACATCCGAATCTGGATCGTATCTGGACTGTGTTTTGAATGAGTGACAGAATGACATCCGAATCTGGATCGTATCTGGACTGTGTTTTGAATGAGTGACAAAATGACATCCGAATCTGGATCGTATCTAGACTGTGATTTGAATGAATCTGGAATAAGTGTCAGAATGTCATCCATATTTGGATCGCATCTGAACTGTCTCTAGAAGGGGTCCGGAATAAGTATCAGAATGTCAGCCATATCTGGGTCACATCTGAACTGTCTCTAGAAGGAGTCTGGAATAAGTATCAGAATGTCAGCCATATCTGGATCGCATCTGAACTGTCTCTAGAAGGAGTCTGGAATAAGTATCAGAATGTCAGCCATATCTGGGTCGCATCTGAACTATCTCTAAAAGGAATCTGGAATAAGTATCAGAATGTCAGCCATATCTGGATCACATCTGAACTATCTCTAGAAGGAGTCTGGAATAAGTATCAGAATTTCAGCCATATTTGGATCACATCTGAACTATCTCTAGAAGGAATCTGGAATAAGTATCAGAATGTCAGCCATATCTGGGTCGCATCTGAACTGTCTCTAGAAGGAATCTGGAAGAAGTATCAGAATGTCAGCCATATCTGGGTCGCATCTGAACTGTCTCTAGAAGGAATCTGGAATAAGTATCAGAATGTCAGCCATATCTGGGTCGCATCTGAACTATCTCTAGAAGGAATCTGGAATAAGTATCAGAATGTCAGCCATATCTGGGTCGCATCTGAACTGTCTCTAGAAGAAATCTGGAATAAGTATCAAAATGTCAGCCATATCTGGATCACATCTGAACTATCTCTAGAAGGAGTCTGGAATAAGTATCAAAATGTCAGCCATATCTGGATCGCATCTGAACTGTCTCTAGAAGGGATCTGGAATAAGTATCAGAATGTCAGCCATATATGGATCACATCTGAACTGTCTCTAGAAGGAATCTGGAATAATTATCAGAATGTCAGCCATATCTGGGTCGCATCTGAACTATCTCTAGAAGGAATCTGGAATAAGTATCAGAATGTCAGCCATATCTGAGTCGCATCTGAACTATCTCTAGAAGGAATCTGGAATAAGTATCAAAATGTCAGCCATATCTGGATCACATCTGAACTATCTCTAGAAGGAGTCTGGAATAAGTATCAAAATGTCAGCCATATCTGGATCGCATCTGAACTGTCTCTAGAAGGGGTCTGGAATAAGTATCAGAATGTCAGCCATATCTGGATCACATCTGAACTATCTCTAGAAGGAGTCTGGAATAAGTATCAGAATGTCAGCCATATCTGGATCGCATCTGAACTGTCTCTAGAAGGAGTCTGGAATAAGTATCAGAATGTCAGCCATATCTGGATCGCATCTGAACTGTCTCTAGAAGGAATCTGGAATAAGTATCAGAATGTCAGCCATATCTCGATCACATCTGAACTATCTCTAGAAGGAATCTGGAATAAGTATCAGAATGTCAGCCATATCTGGGTCGCATCTGAACTATCTCTAGAAGGAATCTGGAATAAGTATCAGAATGTCAGCCATATCTGGGTCGCATCTGAACTATCTCTAGAAGGAATCTGGAATAAGTATCAGAATGTCAGCCATATCTGGGTCGCATTTGAACTATCTCTAGAAGGAGTCTGGAATAAGTATCAGAATGTCAGCCATATCTGGGTCGCATCTGAACTATCTCTAGAAGGAATCTGGAATAAGTATCAGAATGTCAGCCATATATGAGTCACATTTGAACTATCTCTAGAAGGAATCTGGAATAAGTATCAGAATGTCAGCCATATTTGGGTCGCATCTGAACTATCTCTAGAAGGAGTCTGGAATAAGTATCAGAATGTCAGCCATATTTGGGTCGCATCTGAACTATCTCTAGAAGGAATCTGGAATAAGTATCAGAATGTCAGCCATATTTGGGTCGCATATGAACTGTCTCTAGAAGGAATCTGGAATAAGTATCAGAATGTCAGCCATATCTGGGTCGCATCTGAACTATCTCTAGAAGGAATCTGGAATAAGTATCAGAATGTCAGCCATATCTGGGTCACATCTGAACTATCTCTAGAAGGAATCTGGAATAAGTATCAGAATGTCAGCCATATCTGGGTCGCATCTGAACTATCTCTAGAAGGAATCTAGAATAAGTATCAGAATGTCAGCCATATCTGGGTCGCATCTGAACTGTCTCTAGAAGGAATCTTAGAATATGATGATCTTTGCATGTTGATTGATCTTTCCTGAAAAGGTAAAGAGTTAGTTGTATGCAATGTCATGATGTATGCATTGTCATGATGTATGCATTGTGTAATGATGTTCTCAAAGTAAATGAGATTTATGTTATATGCATTTTGTATGCACATGTTATGAATGTTGTTGAAATGTAAGTATGTCTTCAAACTTTCCTTAGAATGTTTCCACTGAGGATCCCTGCTTTGTTGTTTGAGGAGAACTCTGCTGGGGGATATTGAAAACTCTGTGGGGAGTATGTTCAGGAGTCTCGGTTGTCCGTTGCTCTACTGGGAAGTCAAAGTTAAACTGACATGTGGTCGGGTCCAGGTTTCGCAGTAACACGCTGGGGATTGCAGAGTAGTCCACTGGGGAAGAGGAGTTGTGGTCCTTTGATTTGTAGTAGTTGGAGAGGAAAACTCAAGCTGAGGAATCTTGGCGTTGTTGGGGAAATAAACCCTGTCGTCAGTCTGCTAGAGAGGTGACATCTTCGTTGGGGGAAGTCCTCGAGGATTCTTGAGGTTGATTCAGTTGGGGAAAGGTTTTCAGAGGTTAAACCCTTGCTGGGAGTCATCCTATGAGAAGGATTTTGGGGGAGACTTGTCATTGCCCCTAGTAGCAAGTGTTTGTGGCACTGCCCGGAAATGTTTGACTGTATGTAACCCTTCATTGAGATTGACGTTCAATGCCCCAAGTGACGGAGATGGAGACCTGCCCCTGGTTACTCTGCACTTCTTGAGAGATTTCTTGGAATCTTGACTGGACTGCCCCAGGTGATGGACAATGATCATGCCATGCCCCTTGATTGGAAGGAGATTTGTCAATGGAAGTGTCATCCTTTTTGAAGTGGTTTTGTTCACTGAGAGGGCTTTCGTTCATTGAATATTCGTTGTGTGAATTTCTCTGCTGTCAAACAAATAGCCAAATGCAAACAGTGATATTCAAATAATGCAAATTTTATGCTTGTCTCAAAGTTTTTTTTTAAAAAAATGCGTTTTTTAGCAGAAAACTCTTTATAAGACAAATTCAACACAAGATTTAGGGCACAGCCTTACAGGAGTCAAGATACCTTTTGTAACAGTATGCTTTTGAACTAACCCGTGCTTCAGTTAGGACTTTTGAAGGGTTGTAACGTGGCTTGGTTCACGGTTTAAGAAACAAAGGATAAAGGCACAAAGTATATTTGTACCCACCCGCTCTTCGTGATGTTCTTCAATCCTAAACTCAGTTAATTGTGCATTTGAACTCCAAATGAGTCTGGAACGACATTTTTGGTGTTGGTTCACACAAGTTGGATTTTTGAAGGCAGTCATCATTTTTTGCAACATTTTTCATGTTGTCGAGGATTTGTAATGACCTTGTTCTTTTGATTTGTTATCCCTAATTTTTGCCTGACTGTTCCTGTTTTCGAGATTACAGACAGCGGGATGCCCCGGCTTTCTTAAACCTCCTTTATAGGTTTTGGCTCAGCGGGCTCTTTTTTTTTGGAGAGATTGATTGCCTATGAGATAAGGAACCACCATTGTCTTTTGATTCCAGAGGAATGCTTAGTATGTCGTTTGTTGTATTATGAACTGAGAATTTTGCGACTTCAATGCGCATCTTTTTGAATTAACTGAGAGACTACCCTGCCCCAGGTTTAAATCAAAGGTTTCAATTTGTTTAAAAATAGAAAACTCCTACTTCTTTGGCTCGAAGGGGTTGACTAGGGATTATCTTCCTTATAACTCCAGTGTTTAGGATTTGAAAGAAATGCCTGTACATCGTTAGCAAAGTCTGTCCAAAAACATACTGTATGAGATTATGGCATTGTTTCGTCATCCTCCGTCTAAAGGCTTGTAACTTTTAGCAAGAGTTGAATGTCATAAAGTGAGTAAAAAGCATAGTTTAAGTGTAATTAAAATGATTGGATCAAATCAAGACAAACATATGCAATGCATTAATGAAACAAAGTTTGGTATTAATAGATAATTGTTTGAGTAACAAAGAGATTACAACTTGAAAATTCAAATGAAACAAAAACATTCTCAATGATTTGTCATAGGAGCAGTGATTATGTTTGGAGTCTCCGGAGGGTCAAACTTGATCTCCTTGGCATCAATCATGTCTTGGACCTTGTTCTTCAGAGTCCAACAGTTGTTCGTGTCATGTCCTGGACTGTCAGAGTGGTATGCACACCTTTCATTGGGATGGTAGGTAGGAGAGGAAGTATTTGGGTTCCGGAGAGGAGCCTTTAACGTAATCAGCTCTGCCTCCAACAGTCTTTGTAGCGCTTGACCCAGTGACATGTTGATCTTAGTGAATTTTCTTTTAGGCGCGACCTCTTTACGCTGATGCCCCTGTCTTTGTTGAGCAGGCGTAGGATTAGAGATCAAGATTTCTCCTACGTGTTGGTCATGACGACTCTTTTGACCATACACAGCATTGGACTCTTTCTTCCCATTGTAGGGCTTTTTCTGAGCATCAGAAGGTGTTTCTTCTTGAATCTTCCCACTTTGGATGCCAGCTTCGACCCTTTCGCCGGTCAGTATTAGCTCAGTGAATCCGGCTGAAGAGCTTTCGATCAAGTGTTTGAAATAGGGACCAGACAAAGTCCCAAGAAACATGTCCACCAACTCCCTATCAGATAGAGGGGGTTGGACTCTTCCAGCAAGATCTCTCCACTTCTGAGCATAGTCCTTAAAGCCTTCGCCTGTACCCATAGACATACCCTGAAGCTGAGTACGCGTGGGAGCCAGGTCGGCATTATACTGGTACTACTTGTAAAAAGCAGCAGCAAGATCCTCCCATTTGCGGATGTTAGCTCCTTCCAGTTGACAGAACCATTCCAGTTGATTCCTTGACAGACTATCTTGAAAGAAATGAACCCAAAGATTTCTATCAGCAGTATAGGGTTGAATCTTCCTCACATATGACCGGAGGTATAGCTTTGGACAGGAAGCTCCGTCGTACTTGGCAAAGGCAGGTGCCTTGAATTTATGGGGAATCACCACCACAGAGGATAGACCTAGATCCCCGAAGTCCAGACCGGGCACCTTCTGTATTTCCATAGCGTTCAAACGGTCTTCCAGCTGTTTGTACTTATCCTCAGCCGGAGGATACTGTTCTTCATCATAGTTTGTCTCGTTGTTGGAGACCAAAGGGCTATGAGCCCTCCTTTCTTGTGGACTATCCTTCTCTCCAAATGGGGTGGCTAGATCAATTTCATTCTGCAGCCCGTTTCTGAACCTGCGTCCAGTGTTGAACAGGATGGTCCTCTTCTTCTCTTCCTCTCTTTCAGAATCAGGGTCTTCAGGTCCTGCTGACCCTTAGCTAGATTCATGACCAGCTCTTGAAATTGGGCGTTCTGGGCCTGGAGGGTCTTGATAGCTTGCTCAGTGGAAGGTTCAGCAGACATGATGATTATTGAAATGGACAGCGAATAAGATGAGAAACTTGTAATGGTACCTGTAATGCGATGATATGTATGATATATGTATGCAATGTTTTCAAGGATCTCGCGGGGTAAACAAGAAACTGTTTAGAATCTGAATCTGGTAGCTTGATTGAAGGAGCTTCATGTTGCTGAGAGTCCTTCTTCAAGAGTCAGGCTTACCATATCGAGTGGGTCATAGCCCCTAACTCAAGTTATCATGTTTTGATTTTTAGATGGCATTGACTAGAGGAAAATAAATCCCCTTTGCCCCTTGCTAGACATCTGATGTACCATAACCTGCATCACAAGCCCTTGAGATCCTTGAAATGGTTAAGGAAATGTTAAGGCATGATGTTATGATGTGTATGCTATGCGTTTAAGCAAAAAGTGTGAGGTGATGTAAGTGAGCCCTGCAATAAATCCAATTTGTTGGATAAGGACTGTAAATAAAACCTGGAAGGAACCCCTGTTGTCAGATAACAAGTAGTTCAAGTTTGAAGGCACACAAGTCACACATATAGCCTCAAGTTTAGGCTGGCATGGAGTTTAGGCATTACCCTCTTTCAGTTTAGTTGGTTTAAACCTGTCCTAAAAAAATAGTAACTGGGTTCTAGAGGATCTCAATATCACTGACTACCCTCAATCGGTCATAATTCTAGCTTAGCAACCTTTTCTTGCGTCCGGAACCATCGCGAGAGTTTAGTCTCAATGAGTGTAGCATACTGCTACTGTTCTATGGCCAAGTTGGTCAATTTAAGGTTCTAAGGTCAGTTGGTGCTTAATGACTCCTTAGAAGACCCATATTCTCCTCGTTTCAACACAAGGGATATCGGTACAGACTAAGGTGCCACACCAACGTAGCTACTGCTTCATCCGTGTCGGTCTACGCCAGACAGATCCCTCACAGTTTATTGCTACTTACCTAAAAAGGGTACCCCCAGATCCGGGTTAGGATCTATAGAACTCCGATACAAGCCCACAAAATATAAAGCATACAAAGCATACAATTGAAAACACAAGTGATCTAGTCCTAAGGTACACCTCACTCATTATGAATCCCCAGCAGAGTCTCCAGTTCTGTGATCGGTGGGAACGAGAACTGACTGTTTTTGGAATGTTGGTTCGCGTTTGCGTTTGTTTTTGCAAAGTGTCGCGGTAAGCAAGAGTCGCTACCGTCTTTTATTTTATCCAACAAGGAAAGGAAAAAAGCACAGAAAAATTCCTTTTCGAGATTTGTTTCTCGGGTTCGGGAGGTAGATTATAGAAAGGGAAGGTGTTAGCACCCTTTCTATCCGTGGTTATCCACGGGCTCTTAGGTACTTTCTCACTATGTTTTCAAAAGTTTGCTTTTCTTTGTGTTTGTGAGTTTTGAAAAGAGTTTTGTTTTTGAAGAAGTGTAAGTGCGAAAAGTTTTTGTTTTTGTTTTAAAAGGAGCAAGTACTTAAGAACCTCTACCTACTCAAAAAGGAATTAAATTGTGCAAATGTCCTTTAGACAGTGCTATCCCACTATTGAAGAGTAGGTAGCACCGTCGTTGGAGTTTTTCGGGTCAATTCGATTTTAGGGACGTGTGGTCACTAAAGCAACGTTAGGACGCTTTAGTGGTAATCCTAATGTCTTAGATCATTTTTATCGAGGTGACCGTTTCAAGGCAACTTATGATCTTGGGACAAAAGGACGACCTCTAAAACATCCTATACTTAATGACCACATTCGAGGCAACCAAGTGAGGTGTACCCTAAGAGTGGCATGTGCAAGTGTGTCAATTTTCAGTTATTTTACTCTTGCATGTCATGGTGAGCTATTGTTGATTTTAAGTTAAGAGTTTAATCTTGTCATGCAATCCTAGTTAGCCTACATCTAAGCAATTAATATATGCACAGGAATTTAAAGTGCGGGAATTGTAAATCCTACGCTATTACAAGGCTTTCGGGGAGGGGGATTATTTACATGTCCAAAAATTGGGGAAATAAAAGCAGTAAAGGGTCTTAGTTAAGCTATTACATCCTAGTAAGCAGTTACAATAAACGCGCGTGAATCTGAAAAAAATCCTAAGAATAAGAACTCTTTTTGTTGTTTTATTTTATTTTGGGAAAAATAATCTAAATCTATTTAATTTTAGTTTTTTTAGAAAAATGTTAAGATAATTAAAGGTTAATTAACAAAGTTAATTTTAATAGAAAAGACTAGCCTAATGTTTTTTTGTGTTTTTGATTTTAATGCTAATTAAAAAAAGATAAAAAGATGTCCATGAAAACAAAAATAAAATACAAGGGGGGAATCCTTCGATCCAGGGAGAAAGGAGTTTCGACCCAAGGAGGGAAATGGTCCTGCTTCGATCCAGAGAGGGTCCTGGTCCTTTCGATTGGGCCAGACAGTAAGGCGTGAGTGGCCTTCGATCCAAGGAAGAGGATTGTCCTCTGATCATGGAGGTCATGGCTTTCGATCCAGGAATGAGATGCCTCCTTCGATCCAGCATACTAATGTGTTCGATCCAGAGAAGGTGTCTCCTTCGATCTGGGTTGTTATACCTGCAAAAGCATGTGAGCGAAATAAATGCAGGGGCCTGAGTATTGAACCCCAGGCCCTTCGATCCTGCACTTGTTGGGGTCTCTTCAGGCTAAATCTGCAGCAAGTGTTAGCAAACGAAAAATATGACCTGGGTGCCAAAACCAGGCCTCTTGATCCTGTCTAGGATGGCAAATCGAAAGTAACAACAAGTATGAATGTATTATGCAAATATGAGGTTGGATAGTTTACCCTTTCTTACCAACAGATTGGATCTTCGATTTGGACGTTTGCTGGACGTAGGCACCTTCGATCTGGGCGCTTCCTGGATGTAAGCACTTTCAATCTGGGCTTCTGGGCGTGGGCACCTTTGATCTGAAGGACTGCTTTGGCTCTTTGAGCCAATTTTTCTATGTGCTCTCCTGCAGAGTTTCGTGTGTATAATCTTTGTGTGATTTTCGTGTTGTTGTTCCCCCCCTTTGAAATGTGCCACTGGCCCTTGTATTTATAGGAGCGTGGGGGTCTAGTAACGGCAAGAGACAACATTTAACCAGGCCATTAAAGCCATGAGACAAGAATAAAACACATTAAATAATTTCCTTTTTTTTGAAACATTCGTGTCTCTTGAATGAACCTGGACACTTTTGAATTTCGAATGCCCTCAGGCCCTGCTCTTCGATTGATCCTGATTTGCCTCCTTCGAATGGACTTCTCATGTATCTTTCGAATGGGCCTTCTGAATGCTTCTTCGAATGGTCTTGAGTTGAACAGAAACACTCTGGTCGAATCAGCTCTTTAGGAACATAAAAGGCAAGAATCTGGTCTTTAACTCAGGAATTAAATCCACAATCAGCATTTAATTATTTCCATATTTGCAAGGGAAACATGCCATTTTCTCATGTTCAGTGTACCTAGACATGTTTTCTGAGTGCCCTTTGATGGCCTCTTTCGAATGGCTTGGAAGGAGTTCTTCAAATGCCCCTGTCGAAGCTGCCTGGACACAATGCTGAATCGAAGGTTCCCTTGGCATGCCAATCGAAGGTCCTGCCATAATGCCAATCGAAGTGCTCCTTCAGAATGCCAATCGAAATGCTCCTTCAGAATTCCAATCGAAATTCTCCTTCAGAATGCCAATCGAAAGGTCTTTCAGAATGCCAATCGAAGTGCTCCTTCAGAATGCCAATCGAAATGCTCCTTCAGAATTCCAATCGAAGGGTCTTTCAGAATGCCAATCGAAGGGTCTTAAAGCACCAACTCAAAAAATTTCTTTTTCCTTAGGCAAGAGTTTGTGATCAACCATGCAGGGGGAATACTTTGGAAAAACATGAGAGGGCAAATTTTGGGGTGCAACACAAGTCTCTCCACTTCTCTGCATAGTCCTTAAAGCTTTCACCTGCACCCATGGTCATACTCTAGAGTTGAGTACGAGTGGGGCATGGTCGTCATTATATTGATACTGCTTATAAAAAGCAGCGGCCAAATCCTCCCAGTTTTGGACATTGGTTCTTTCCAGTTGGTAGAACCATTCAAGCTGAGTCCCTGACAGACTGTCTTGAAAGAAGTGAATCCACAAGTTTCTATCAGCGGTGTGGGGCTGGATCTTCCTTACATCGGAATGGAGATGGAGTTTTGGGCAAGACACCCTGTTGTACTTTGCAAAAATTGGAGCCTTGAACTTCTGTGGGATGACCACGCCCGACACCAATCCCAATTCTTTGAAATCCAACCCAAGTATCCTATGGATTTCCATAGCACTCAGACGATCCTCCAACTGCTTATATCTATCCTCAGTAGGATGATACTACTCATCATTGTAGTCAGTATCATTTTCAGAAACTTCGGGACTGGGGTCCTTTTCCCTTGTCTCTCTTTCTTGATTCCCCCCTTCTTTGGATGAAGAGGTCAGATCGACTGGTTGCTTTAACGGCCCCCTGAATCTTCTGCCCATATTCAGAATACCAGAGACCTTCTTCTTTTTCTTTTTCTCCTTCAGGATGAGGGCTTTCAGATCCTCCTGCCCTTTCGCCAGATTTATGAACATCTGTTGGAATTGGGCATTTTGTGCCTGAAGATCTTTGATGCTTTGTTCAGAAGACATTTGCCTAATCTGAGTGAGTCTTTTGTGGTGTATTGCGATGCGTCGAAGATGGGTCTTGGTGGTGTGCTAATGCATAATGGACAAGTTGTTGCTTATGCTTCGAGACAACTCAGAGTTCATGAAAGGAATTATCCTATGCATGACTTAGAGTTAGCAGCGGTGGTGTTTGTGTTGAAGATTTAAAGACATTATAATTTGGTTCTAAATTCGAAGTGTTTAGTGATCACAAAATTTTGAAGTATTTGTTCGACCAGAAAGAATTAAATGAGATATAAAAGGTGGCTTGAATTGTTGAAAGACTGTGACTTAGATTTGAGTTACCATCCTGGTAAAGCAAATGTAGCGGTTGATGCATTGAGTAAAAATTTGTTGCATATGTCGATGCTTATGTTTCGAGAGTTAGAGATGATCGAACAGTTCAGAGATATGAGCTTAGTGTGTGTAGAAACTCCTAATAGTGTGAGGTTAGGAATATTAAAGTTAACTAGTGGTATAATTGAAGAAATCCGAGAAGGTCGGATGTTTGATTTGAGGTTAGTTAACCAATTGACTCTGATTAACCAAGGTAAAGGAGATAATTTCAGAATTGATGAGAGTGGTGTGATAAGGTTTGGCGATAGAGTTTGCGCCCCAAATGTTCCCGAACTTAAGAAGAGTATTCTCGAGGAAGGGCATGGAAGCGGGCTAAGTATTCATCCTGGTGCTATAAAGATTTATTAAGACTCGAAGAAATTATCTTGGTGGCCTGGTATGAAAAAGGAAGTTTCCAAATTTGTTTATGCTTGCTTCACTTGTCAAAAGTCAAAGATTGAGCATCAGAATTCGATGGGTCTTATGCAACCTTTGAGTATTCCATAGTAGAAATGGGACAGTGTCTCTATGGATTTTGTGTCAGGTTTTCCAGTTACTGCTAAGGGAAATGATTCAATTTGGGTGATAGTGGATAGATTGACTAAGTCAGCAAATTTCTTGTCGATGAAGATTAATTATCATATGGAGAAGTTGGCCAGATTGTATATTGATGAAATTGTGAAGTTGCATGAAATACCTTCAAGTATCGTGTTGGATAGAGATCTGAGGTTTACATCGAAATTCTAGGAAGGTTTACAGAATGCTTTTGGTACTAAGTTGAAGTTGAGTTTTGCATATCATCTGCGGACGGATGGTCAAATGGAGAGGACTATTCAGTCTTTGGAGGATTTGTTGAGGGTTTGTGTGTTGGAACAAGGAGGTGCTTGAGACAACCACTTGTCATTGATTGAGTTTACATACAATAATAGTTTCCATTCTAGCATTGGAATCGCACCATACGAAGCGTTGTGTGGTAGGAGGTGTCAGACTCCATTGTGTTGGTATGAGTCAGGCGAGAGTGTTGTGCTCAGACCTGAGGTTGTACAAGAGACAACTTCAAAGATAAAGATGATCCAAGAGAAGATGAAAGCTTCTCAGAGTCGTTATAAGAGTTACCATGATAAGATGAGGAAGGATATAGAATTTCAAAAAAATGATCATGTATTTTTTAGGGTTACTCCGGTGACTGGTGTTGGTAGAGATTTAAAGTCAAAAAATCTTACGCCGCGTTTCGTTGGCTCGTATCAGATATAAGAGAAGATAGGTGAAGTGGCTTATCAGGTTACTTTACCTTCGTCACTCGCAAATCTACATGATATGTTTCACGTGTCTCAATTGAGAAAGTATATTTTGGATCCTTCGTATGTGATATAAATGGATGATTGTACAGGTGAGAGATAACCTGACTGTTGAAGTATTTCCATTGCAAATAGAAGATCGGGAAGTGAATCCGTTGTGAGACGAAGAAGTCTCCTTAGTGAAGGTGTTGTGGGATGGACCAGCTGGTGAAAGTTAGACTTAGGAACGCGAGGATCAGATGAAAGAGTCTTATTCGATGTTGTTTCCGTCAGATAATTTTCAAGGGCGGAAATTCTTTTAAGTGGGGGAGAGTTGTAACACCCTGAATTTAGATTAATTATTTATTTATTTAATTTAGCGTGAATATATGAGTCATTGTGAAGTATTTGATATATTTGATGTTTTGGTGTTTTTATGTGAGTCATTGTGGTGATCTTTGATGTTTTTATGATTATGATGTTCATGTGATGTTCATGTGTGTCATGGAGACTATTGGGAATCAAGAGGGTTTTTGATAATTTAGCATAATTAGTAAGAATTATTTTAATTATATAATTAGAAATAAAATATGATGTAGAGATTGAGGACAAGGTGGTATTTTGGGAAGAGTTAAGTGAGTGTAATAGTGGAAGACCATATTAGGGGTTCAAGGGTTAAACAAGGAAAAAGAGTTCCATTCTGTCATTATATGCATTCGTGAAATCTAGAAGAATGTTGTGAAGAAAAGTTAGGGCACAGGGAGGCAAGAGGAGCATAGGAATCCTGGTAGAGCATGAAGAGGATTCGATAGCAATAATTTTAAGGTAAGAGGCGTTTATCATTGTTATTATGATTGATGTAAGGTCTAGCTAGTTGTAGGTTTTTGGTGGGTTTTGATGATTTGATGATTGTGTTGCAATTGATGAATTATGTTGAAATTGGTGAAAATACCTTGTTGAGTTGCCATTAGTTTGTGTATATAATGACTATAATATTTTATGGTTATGATATTGTAATAATGTGTTGAAAACTATGAGAATTGGGATTGTTTTGAGTGTAAAATTGCAAGAATTAGGAGTGATTTTATGCAGGAAATTGCAACAGGAAAACCCTATTCACAAAGAATTATCGGGCGGTGGAGAAGCATCGTCTGGCGATGCTTCCGTCGCTTCGGAGGTTCCAGGAAAAATGTGAAGTGATGAAGGGCATATAAGAAGAAAGTTACTAGAGTGAGTCACTCCAAGCATCGCTTGGCGACGCAAGGAGCGATGGAAGCTTCTCCAGGCGATAGAGGTGGTGTCGTCGGGTGAAGGTGTCCAGAATTGAGTGATTGTGTTGGCTTTTCTTAAAAGTGTCATAACTTGAGTTTTAGAACTCAGTTTGAGGTGTCGTTGAAAGAGTTGGATAGATAACGCAATGAAATCCAGTTAGATAGAATAAAATGAGTGATAAGAAGTATATTCCCAATGCCTAAACTAATATGAAGTTAGGTATCATGTGTTGGATTACAAGATGCTTTGTTAATTATGATGATATGAGGCTGTTATGATGATGTTTTGTTTATTGTGATGATATGATGATGTTATGAAGATTCTTTGTTTATTATGATGATATTATGATGTTTTGTTTATTTTGATGATATGATGATGTTATGAATATGCTTTGTTTATTATGATGATATGATGATGGTATGATGATGTTTTGTTTATTGTGATGATATGATGATGTTATGAAGATGCTTTTTTTATTATGATGATATGATGATGTTGTGATGAATTCATGGATGATGATGCGTGTTGACTAGTTGTGGTCATGTTTATATGTTGTTGCATGTCATGTATTCATGGTATATTGTAGGACTTCGATCCAGTGACGTCTTGCAGGATATTGATCCAATGATGTATATAGGACGATATGGTCCAGTGATGGCCTCAATCCCATAGTATGGATTGAGTGTAATTTTGTGAAGTGCTCTGATTCCAAGTGGGAGCCGATCCTATTGGTGGCGATCTTTAGAGATAACAATGACTGAGTCATCAGTGAAGTTTTGGTACCACACGTATCATTAAAATGTATTTCATTTGCATTATATATGACATTGCTTAATGATTGATTATATGATAATGATGATGTGATGTTATTTTTGAAGCCTGATGACGTGTATTGACATGATGATATAATGATGTGTTTAATATGAGTATATGATGGTGTGAGTACAACATGAGGATGTAGTGATGTGTAGTTTCTTTCTGTTGTGCCATGACTACTATATTTGTTCCTTATGTCTTTTATAATGATTGTGAATTACTCACCCTTTCTATTTGAATGTTGCCTCCACGAGGGTAACGGGCAGGTGACTAGGAGTAGTTCGTAGAAGCTTAGAAGATAGCTTAGAGTGTGTTGTTTCTTTTCTATTGATTTATTAAGAGGTCTTGCTCTTATATGTAACATTGGGATCGGGAATGATTGTTTATGAGTTGTCATGCTTTTGTTGTTATAAGATTCACTACAAAAAAAGTTCATCCGCCACGGCCATAAAACCGTAGTTATATGCAAAATAATTATGGTTGTAAGTTATGGCCACGATTTAGCCACAAATAAGTGAATGTGGGATATGCATTTGTGACCTAAATTATAAGCCATGGTTTTTATGTTTGGGCCATGTTTTTTATATATTCGTGGCATGAATAAGCCACTGTTTAGATATCTTGGTTAAAGTCGTGGTTTATCTTGCGCCTTGGTTATTAACAGTGGCTGAATCTAGCCACAGTTCTTATTTAATATATAAGGTTTTAATTTAAGGCCACTAATTAAAACCGCTTCGTTGTACCACAAAATTTTACCTCACATTTTTTTCAAGGCATTCTTCCAAGGCTTCTCAGACACTCAGGACACTCAAGGGTTGACTAGTCAAGATGCTCCTCCTAAGCCAAAAGCCTGCAACTAGAGTTTGGAATTTATCAAGGAAATTTGGTTTGAAAACGTATCAAGTGGATTCCATGGTTCTTCATAGGTCCTCAACAAGGTTCATGTCAAGTTTCAATCCCTACATCACAAGTTTGCTCAGTCAATGGCTCAAATGTTTGAAAATCAATTGTATTGGTCAAAAAGTCAACTATGGTCAACATAACGTCAAACTTCAAGATTTTTGGTTAACATCAACATTTTGAAGTGATATTCATAATTTGATCAAGTGTTGATCATGATTCCCCAAGGAAAGTCCTCAGATCATCAAAAGTCAAGAATTGCCAAATTAGGGTTTCCTTAGGAGAAGTCAACTGAACTTTGACTAGGCATAACTTTCACATGCTTTATCAACTTTTCCCCAACCAAAGTCCATTTTGAAAGATATTCAATTCTATGCAACTTTTCTTTTATTCTCAAGTCCAAAAGATGTTTCATTTGGAAGATATGATCTCATACATTACAGGTCATTTTCAAAAGTCAACAAAAGACACTTTTTGTCAAGGAAACTTACATCAAGATAAAGTCTTCAAAAGCAATAATGATAAACATAAAGATTGTAGAGAACATCTTGGGATTTCCCAAAAGTCCAAGATCATATTCAAAAGGTGAAAATTGAGTAAGTTATGAGTTTCACAATTTGGGGGAATTTGAAGAAATTCAAAGTGCAAATTGAGCAAAATTACATTTTTGAACCAATGAGCCTAGTTTCTAATATTCAAACATGTCCATAATATCTTACAGGACCTCTAAGTCCATTTTTGCATGACCTTGATTTTTATTTGTATTTATCTTGATTTTATTTAAGTTAAAATCAAATAAATTAAATAAAAATACAAGAAATAATGGGCTAGAGCATTTGGGCTTAGCTTGACCAATTATGAAGCCCAAGAAGTCGTGCAAGGTACATCACCAATGTCTAGGTTCATGCAAAATTCGAAAATGGCAAGAATCATATAATTTTGGCATTTTTTCAAATTTTGATTTCTGGTTTTAAGGTCATGGTTAAGATTTGATTCTTTCCATGTTGGTCTACTCTCATCCTTCCCTCTATAAATACATGACATTGCAAGCAAGAAAGGACACACACAAAATTGCTAGAGAAACTCCACGAAATTTCACAAAAAAAAATCACAAAGTTGTAAAATATGAAACTCAAACTTCCAGCCTATATTCATCAAAATCAAGCCTTGCATCGTGCCCTTGAAGCTCCTAGAATCTCATTCATATCCTTATTGTAGCTTGAAACACGCTATAATACGCTCACGGAGTTGCTCCGGTTGGGTAAATTTCTCAATCTCAAAAATTTTAATTCTCACGTTATAAACTATTTTTAAACACTCATACATGTTCAGACTGATGCTTGGGTTGTTTTAGAACCATTGCCTTCAAGTTTTGATGCAGGAATTAGATTCTGCCATTGTTAGAGCTCATAAACTTTTGAGTTTCGGTTCCAACCTTACAGGCCATTTTAGACCAAACCAGTACCATGGTTGGACTCGTAGCATATGATTTAGGGGGAGTAGCCTGAATTTGGGACTTTGATTTTGCTTTTTTTGCAGGTCCGAATTTTAGGTGACCGAAGAGGATGACTGGAGTTTGATTTCGACATCCCTGTAACTCGTGGACTTTGGTCCAAGCTTGCATGGAAAAAAGCCATGTTCTAATTGGCCCATTTGAATCCACTTGGGCGTGCGTTTTTTATTTATTTAAATAATTCTGACTAGTTTTTGTAATATAATATTATCATGTTATTATATTAACGAATGAGCAGAGTGATCCAGTGGTAGCAAGCGCGTGTTTAAGGCCTTCCTCTCCTAGAGCTTGGGTTTGAATCCTGGGTTTTTCCATTTTAGAGTTTCAACATATTTTTTGCAGGTTATTGGGCGTTTGGGCCTTCTAATTGATGGGATTGGAGATTTCAGACTCACACCCCTCCATTTCCCGTTGCCACGCCTGGACCTAGGATATTGGGCTTGAGACATTTCAAGTTCTCACACCCCTTGTTTACTCTTTGCAGCAAGGCCCATTTCGTTTTTTTTTATTTTGTTTCTTTCATTTAATTCATTTCTTTTTTTAATTAAATTTATAAAAGATCATAAAATCAAAAAAACCAAAAAATAATTAGAATTAGTTTTTAATTAGATTAATTTTTAATTAATTATTTTAATCACCTTTTTTTAATTAATTAATTAGAATTAGATTTCTTAATTTAATTTAATTATCTTTTCTAAATAAAAAACAACAAAAATATTTCTTTTATCACTTAGAAATTTTTCTTAGGGTTTTTCTTCATCCTTTCATTTTTATTTCTTTCTCCTCCACGCGTTCATTTATTTATTCGCATTATTTTTCATAAATATTATGTAATTGTTTATGGATTGTAATAGTTTAACTAGGACCATTTACATTTCTTTTCTCGATTTTGGTTTGTAATTCCCCCCATCTCAAAGCCTTGTAATAGCTTAGATTCAAAATTCCCTCACTTTATTTCTATACTTATTCAATTAACTGTTAGATGAATTATAATAGGCTTGTATGATAAGACTAAAAGCTAACGCTAGAAAACCTAACACTCAAGATAAACTTAACTGAAACACAAACACACTCGCACATACGCATCTCTAAGGTACCCCCACTTGTTGCCTTCAGAATAAAACAGTCACGTCTCTCGAACGTAAGAGATTTTAGCGGTGACCCTTTGGTTTAAAGATCATAAGTCCCTCGATGACTCTTTCGATGTTGCCTTGGTAAATGATCTTAAAACCTTAGGGTAATTGCTAAAGTATCTTACGAGTTGCTTTCGTGACTGTACGATGATCCTCGCATGTCCCTCAAAACATCCAACGATAGGGATACCTACTAACTAATAGTAGGATAGTACTATCTAAAGGAGAGAGGAAAAGAACAAAATCTTTTGAGTAGGTAGATAGCTCATAGTTGCTTTCTCATAAAAACAAATAAAACAAATTTTTCACACATACACAAACTCTTTTCTAAATATTTCCAAAGACAAAAAAACACTTTGTATACGTTCTCGTCGAAACATTACAAAGTTCGTCGCACTAAGGCATCTTTTCAAAAATATTTTCAAACACACAACACAAAAAGCATTTTCAAAGTGAGCTAGAAACTAAGAGCCTGTAGATAACTACGGATGGAAAGGATGCTAACACCTTCCCTTTCCATAATCTACCCCCGAACTCAAAATCTTTAAAAAAGGTCTTTCCTGTTCTTTTCACCCTTTCCTTTATTGGATAAAAGAAAAGTCGGTGACGAATCTTGCTAACCGCAACAATTGCGATAAAACACAAAAACCAGTAAAGTCAGTTCTCCCACCGTATTACAGAACGGGCGACTCTGCTGGGGAGTAGAGAAACTAAAAGTGAGGTTACCTTAGAGCTAGATCATATTTAAAATGCTTTCCTTGTTTTATTTGTGTGCTTTATCTTTCGGGTTTATATTTGGGTTATTGTTAAAGATCCTATACCCGGATCTGGGGAACATTTAGGTAAGTAGCAATAGATCGGGGAGACTGTACGGTGTATACCGATGCGGTTGAAGCGATGGCTATGTTAGTGCGACACATTGGTTTGTACCAGTGTACCTTGAGTAAGTCAAGGAGAATGTTGGGCTGCCACGTGGTGTCATAAAGCACTAACTAACCGTAGAACCTTAGTTGACACAACTTAGCCATTAGAAAGTAGCGAGATAGTCGGATTTGGTGCAGACTAAAGTTGGTTGATACTCGATGCTACACTCATTGAGGTTGGACTCTCGGGATATTTCAGTCGCAATTTAGATGCTTGAGCTGAAACAATGCCTGGGAGAAAGATCAGTGATATTGAGGCTCCTAGAACCCATCTACTTCTTTTAGGATAGGTTGAGCCAACTAAACACTTCAAGAGGGTACTTACCTACAAACTCCATACAAGCCTAAACCTAAGGCTACTTGTGTGACTTGTTTGCTTTCATTATCTAATAACTTGAACTCCTTGCAGGGCTTTGTTTGTATTCCTTGCAGGACTTGTTTGTAGTCATTATCCAATAACTTGGATTTCCTGTAAGACTTACTTGTCTTCGCCGCCTTACACTTTTTCTTGGTGCATAGCATACACATCATAACATCATACCATAGCATGTCGTTAACCATTTCAAGGATCTCAAGGGCCTGTGATGCAGGTTATCATGAACTAGACGCCTAGAAAAGGGCATGAGGATTTATTTTCCTCTAACCAATGACCGCCAAAGTATGATGAACCAGACAGCTAGCAAGGGGCAAGGGGATTTAATTTCCTCTAGCAGACATCGTCAAAGCATAATGTCTTGAGAGGCTATGACCCACTCGACATGGTGAGATTGATTCTTGTAAAAGGATATTCAATGATATGAAGTTCTTCCATCAAAGCTGCAATCAAAATTCAAACATCTTCTTGTGTTTACCCCGCGAGATCCTTAAAAACATTGCATGCATGTCATTACATAACAAGTATTCTCAAGACAGGTTTCTCATTTTCTCGTTGTTTATTTCAGCAAGGAAGATGTCTCCCGAACAGAAATACGGAGATCTCCAAACTCAAGATGCTCAGTTCAAGGAATTGTTCCTGAATCTATCCAAGGGGCAAGAAGAACTGAAAAGCACTCCTCACTGGGAACATGACCAAGAAAAATCCTGAGGACGACAAGGATGACCAGTTTAACAATTGTAAGCTGATGTAGCAAGGATGAGAATCTAGATGAGTAGCCATATGGCTCTTATCCAAAACTTAGCTTGGGGACAAGAAGAGTTAAGAATCCTCATCAGCAAACTTCGTCAGGACAAATACGATTGTATGGGACAAACTGCTTGGGGCCTAATCAATGATCAACCTCTCTTGGTACACAGGTGTTGTACCCCAAAATTTTCCCTCCCATATTTCTCAAAACATTGCAATAAAAGATCCTCAAGTTGCTCAAGGAAGTCCAAGGGTTGGCCAGGCAAGCTCTCTCCTAAGGCAGTCTACTTCAAATCAGGATTTCATGTTGCATCAAGATCCTTGAGTCCAAGGGACCCCAAATGCTCAAAATTGTCCTAATATGTTCTCAAGATCATCCATGTCAAGTTTTAAGCCTTGTAGAGGAATTTTACTCAGTCTATTGCCCAAAGGTCCAAAAATCGACTGTGTTAGGGCAAAAGTCAACTGTGACATACATACAGTCAAACTTCAATATTTTTTGTCAACATTCTCATTTTGAAGTATATTTCATCATTTTATCAAGGGTTGATCATTATTCATCAAGGATTTCTCATAATTCATCAAGACTCAAAAGTTGCTAAATTAGGGTTTTGTAGGAAAAGTCAACTCAACTTTGACCAAGCATAACTTTCTCATACTTTATGAGAAATGACCCATCCAAAGCTCATTTTGAAGAGGATGAAACTCCCTACAATCCATCTTCATCTCCCAAGATCAAAATATGCACTCACAAGAAGTTAGGAATTTAGACATTGTAGATCATTTTGAAAAGTCAACAAAACACCTTTTTTGTCAAAGCTTCATACATGAGCATGGAATATCAAATTGAGAAGATACCAAAAGGGTTTCTTAGAGGACATCTCAAGATTTCTAAGAAGTCCAAGAACATCTCCAAAGAGTTAAAATTGATGAAGTTATACATTGTTGAAGTTGACCTTTTTTGCAAAATTGCCAAAATTCAACTATCCCCAAAACTTCAAATTTTGCCAAATGGGCCCATTATTTTTCACTTGTTTTGAGTTGTCATCATAGCCCACGTGCTCTAGACTTTGCCACTTGTCCATATCATATTTTTATTAATTATTTTGATTTTTATTTGAATTAATTTGATTTAAATCAAAATAAATCAAATAAAAATCCAAAACATTAATAACCAAGGATTTTGTGTTGTTTCAGGCTTCATTGAACAACTAGCATCATTCCAAATTCGCATTAAGGCTTGAGTGAAAAAAAAGATTCAAAATAAGCCATGTTTGGAAAGATCTTCAAAGCAAATCAAATCAATATCCAAAGCATTGAAAGAAGAAGATTTGGACACAACTATTAACCCTAATGCATTGCTGGGTACATAAGGAGGCGAGGTAGATCAAAAAGAGGGTTGGAAATCAGGCACAGGGCAAGAACAGAATTTGCAAAAAGAAGCAAAAAGTTTGAGATCGAATTGGTGGTTAGAGGCGTCCTCAAGGCTTGGTAGTTGTCCCAATCGTTTCCTGGCATTCTCAGGAACCTAAAGCAATCAAAACCAAACGTTTTCAAGCCCTCCCACGCGTTGTAAGTCCGTCACGGTATCACCCTTTTCTTGAATTTGAAAAGCTTTATTCTTGCATCCATAGTGTAAAATAATGGCATAATCTTGATCACCATGATGTTTGCAAGCTTTTGGCATTATTCAATTTCATTTATATGACATGTGCCGTGAATCACCATTGCTAGGTTTTTTTGGAGTTTTTTAGGGTTTTTGATTTCAGGAACAATTGGCCCTAGTAATGGGTATGGTTATGATCAGGAGAGTGAGACGAACTCAATCATGGTGCTAGATTCCATTTATGTGGCCTGTAGGAGATTTTGGAACGAGGATGACTTGTAGCGATGGACACTGTCCGTGGGTATAGGTCTTTGAATTTTTAGCCACAGAGAGAGGAAGGAGACGATGAAGTGTCGCTCCCTTACTGGCCCGTTCAAACATTGGCGCGTTTTTTTTTCCTGAAAATCCCATTATTACGTTTGTTTTTTATATTACTATTATTTTGTAATATGTTAACAAATAGAAACAAGTGCTCCAGTGGTTGCCACGCAGGTTTTCAAGGCATTAGAGGCTGGAGGTCAGGGGTTCGATCCCTGCCTCCAACATTTGCTATTTTTCCATTTATTTTCAGGAGATCCAATACATACATGAGCTTAGGATCCATCATACTCCCTCATTATCCAACGCGCCAGATGGCCAGATGGCCAGATCTAGTGGCCATCATTGAAGGCACACCATAGACCAAGTCAATGCACATGCGCAGGATCCAGAAAGTCAAATGGACCTTCTCCAATTGGGCCAGAATTCTTGCTATTGGCACACCACTTTCAGGCCCATCTCTCTTTTTTTATATCTTGTTTATTTCATTTAATTTATTTTCTATTTATTTTATTAACCAAAAAATATTTTCTTTTTATCAAAAATCACCAAAAACATTTTTCTATCCAATTAAAGTTTAGAATTTTATTTTTCATCAATAAATATTAATTAAAATAATTAGGTTATTTATATTGGATAACTTTAATTGATTTTGTAAATAATTAAAATCAATTAGAATCAATAGGCTTTTAACATTAACTTAATTATTTTATTTCTTTCCTAAAATAACAAAAATCCAAAAATATGTCATTTAATTATTTTTCATTAATTAATTTAATAACTAATTAATTTAGCCTTTAATTTTAGGAATTAATTTCTTTTCTAAAAAAATAAAAACAACAAAAACATTTTCTTTTAATTAGGAGGGTCAAAACCCTAATTTCGCATTCGATTCAATTTTCTCGCGCGTTTTATTTTTATTCAATTATTGTATCTGCTCTCGGTTTGTAATAATTAAATTAGGACATTTATTTATTTTACCGCTTTTAAATTTCAAAGGGTTTGTTTTTGGCGATGTAAATACCTGACGCTTTGTAATAGCTTAGTTTAAATTCCGCACTTTAATTTCTGCAAATATTCAACTGCTAGATGTTTGATAATAGGGTTTGCATGACAAGAATGAATGACTAAGTTTAAAAACAGTTAGATCACCCTAAACATGTGCAAAGATAAATAATCTGAAATCAACACACTCGCACATGCGCACTCCTAGGGTACATCCCACTTGGTTTCCTTCGTAAACGGTCATTGAGTATAGGTTGTTTTAGAGGTCGCCCTCTTGTCTAAAAGATCATAAGTTGCCTCGGAAAGATTGACTCAGATATCGTTGCCTCGAATAAATGATCTAAGACATTAGCGTTACCACTAAGGCGTCCTAACATTGCTTTAGTGACCGTATGTCCCTCTTTCGAATTGACCCTCAAAACTCCAACGATGATGCTACCTACTCGTTAATAGTGGGATAGCATTGTCTAAAGGAAACAAACATAGAACGATTCCTTTTTCGAGTAGGTAGATTAGTTCTTAGATACTTGCTCATCCAAAACAAAACTTTTTCTCACACTTACACTCTTTTACAAACAAGTTTTCAAAAACACTTCATTACACTCTTGAAGACAGAAGCAAGAGTTAAACCTAAGTTAAAACAAAAACTTTTCAAAACCCACAAACACAAAGAAAACAATTTTGAAAATGATGAGCAAGTACCTAAGAGCCCGTAGATAACTACGGATAGAAAGGGTGCTAATACCTTCCCTTTATATAATCTACCCCCCGTACTCAGAAATATCTCGAAAAAGGAATTTTTCTGTGCTTTTTTCCTTTCCTAGTTGTATAAAATAAAAGTCGGTGGCGACTCTTGCTTACCGCGACATTTTGCAAAAACAAACGCAAAACGCGAACCAGCATTCCAAAAACAGTCAATTCTCCAACCGTATCACAACAGGGAATTGGGTGATATGTTCATGAGGGAGCATATTAAAAATAATATCATAAGCGGTGAGATTCAGGGGACTTCATTTTTAAGAACTCAAAAGGAGTCTAGTACTGTGTACGACCAAAAGGGTCGCAATACGAGTGATCTCAGTCAATATGTGGGGCAGTGTGAACCTCTAATCCAGCACTAGTGCAACAACAACGACAAGGAAATCAGTGTAAGAAGGACACGCCCAAAAGGTAATTCACCAAAATTAACATGTCATCGGCTCAAGTATTGCAACACATATTGAAGATGGAGTTGATAACATTGAAGGGTCCTCCTCAGAATCTCAACACCGCCTCTCCTCGGTACAATCCTAATGTGAGATGTGCTTATCATTTCAATAGTTTGGGGCATGACACTAATAGCAGTTGTGCATTGAAAAATAAGATTCACGACTTGATAGACGAAGGAGTACTGGAGTTTACACAAGATGGTCAGACTGAATTCTTCTGTCATCCTTCAAAGGCACACCATATGAAGTGACAAGTTCAGATAGAGAGGCTTTTTGTTCATTAGAATTTTCAAATTGTAATTTCTTTTGATTGTTCAAACACTGATTTCATGTCAAACTTTGTTATTCCATTAATGCATTGCATATGTTTGTCTTGAATCAATCCATTTTTTGTCACTATACTAAAACTATGCTTTTACTTCTTTTTGTGATATTTAACTCTCGATTAAAAGCGGTAAGCCTTTAGAGGGAGGATGACGAAAAAGATACCACAATATCTACAGTATGCTTTTGAACAGACCTGGATGACAATGTATAGGCGTTGTTTCAAATCCTAAACAGTGGAGTTATAAGGAAGATAATCCCTAATCAACCCCTTTTAGCCTAAGAAGTAGGAGTTTTCTTTTTCACACAAATTGAAATCTTTAATCATAACCTGGGGCAGGGTAGTTTCTCCGTTAAATCAATGGTGCATTCATTCGCAAGCTTTCCCTTCGTACACGATGAGTAGTGTCGGAGGTATTATTCCAAAATAAAATATGGCGACGGTTCCGCATAATTATTAAAACAGATAATATTATATCTCCAAAAAAAAAGCCCGCTAAGTCAAAACCTATGAAGGAGACTTAAAGAAAAAACTTGGGCATCCCGCTGACTGTAATCACAAAAGAAACAGTTCATGAAAAAGGTAGGGATAATAAAATCAAAAAAAGAGGTCGCTACAAATCCTCAACAAAAAGAAAAGGTTACAAAAATGATTGTCTTCTCAAATAAACTTTCAGTATCCGAACCATCACTGAAATATCAGGGCAAAGATTCCAGACTCAATTGGGATCTAAACGCACAATTAACTGAGTATATGACTGAAGAACATCATGAAGAAGGGGTTGGGTACAAACAAAGTTTGAGCCTTTATCCTTTGTTTCTTAAACCATGAACCAGACCACATTACAACCCTTAAAAGTCCTAACTAAAGTATGGGTTAGTTTGAAAGCATACTGTTACAAAAGGTATCCTGACTCCTATAAGGTTTACTATAAATCCTAAGTTGAATTTGTATTCTTACAAAATTCATTTTGTTTACTAAAAATTCATTTTTAAAACTTCAAGAAAGACATGCGTTTTTCATTTTTAAATGACATTGTTTGAATATGACTAATTGTTCGACAATAGAGAAATTTGCACGAGGAATATTCAATGAACAAAAATCCTCTCAATGAACAGAAACACCTCAGATGGAAAGACATTTTCAATAACAGGCCTTTCATAATCAAGGGGCATGGTATGGTGTCTAACTGATCTGGGGGAAGTCGATTCAAGATTCAAGGAATCTCTCAAAAGTTCCGAATAGCTAGGGGCAGATCTCCATCTGAATCACTTAGGGAATTGGACATGAATTCCAACAAAGGATCACGTACGATCGAGCAAACATTTTTTTGGCAGTGCTACAACACTTACTAATATGGATAGTGACAATTCTCTGCACCCGGTGAACACGGACATAGTCAGAAAATACTATGCGTGAAAAAGACCCGCTAGGGTGACTGGCCTAGGAAAAAATAAGGGAATCCCGGAGAACCAAAAGAGTTCGGGCAAAAATTAGGGATATATAAATACAACTGTACACCCGGCAAGTCGAAAACCTGAAAAGGCGACTTTGACAAAAAGGGTATCCCGGTGGACTGAAAATTTGAAAGGATAATCCAGGAAAAAGTTAGCGATTAAAGAGTACGATTATGCCCCGTCATCTTGTCACCTGTCTATCAGTAGAAGATTTGTCTCCCTGATCAGCATTCACCAAGGGATCTAGAAGTAGAGGTATGTTCAAGTCTCCACGGATCCCCACAGAGCCACTTCCATGATATTATCCCTACAGGGTAATTGTAATACGGTGGGAGAACTGACTTGGGATGTTTTGCGTTTGATCGCAAATGTCGCGGTTAGCAGGATTCGCCATCGAATTTTCTTTTATCCAAAAGGAAAGGTGGAAAAGAACAGGAAAGACCTTTGAGATTATTTCTTGAGTTCGGGGGGTAGATTACGAAAAGGGAAGGTGTTAGCACCATTTTCATCCATAGTTATCTATGGGCTCTTAGTTGCTTGCTAGATCACTTACTTTTGTTTGAAAATGTGCTTTGTAGTAGTTTTGAAAGTATTTTTTGAAAAGGCGCCTTCATTTAGGCAAATTTTATAATGGTTCTTGTGTTGTAAGAACGTGTACAAAGTGTTGGACTTTTTAAAATATTTCATGTTTTGAAAGTGTTTGGTGTTTGTTTTGAAAGTGTGTGTGTGTTTGTTTTGAAAGTGAGCAAGCAACTAAGAACGTCTCTACCTACTCAAAAGTCTTTTGTTCATTACCTCTTTTCCTTTGATATTGATATCTTACCATTGACTGGTAAGAAGCCTTATCTTTGGATGTAAAGGGAATGGCATGGGTCATCGTATGGACATGATAGCAATGTTGTGAGATATCTTAGCATTTCTCTTTGAGGGACTAAGATCATTTGAAATGCAACATTTGTAGCGTCATCGAGGGACTATGATCTTGTATTTTTTATTGTTTTTTCTAAGACATCCCACATGCATAACATGACCATTTTTGTAAGTCAACAAGTGGAATTACCCTAAGGGTGCATGTGTGAATAGTGTGTTTGATTTGCATGCATTTAGTCTTTGATTAGTGGTGGCCTACTTGGTGTTTTTATCTTCCCATACAAATCCTACTTTACTAGCAATTATATGAAAGCGATAAATTGCGAAAAGTAAATATTCTACGCAATTACAATCATTAGGGAGAGGGGGTGTACAAATTTACAAATGGGGATTGCAAAAAAATAAATTCCTAATTATCTATTACAACCATATTGAAATAATGTACAAGAAATGTAAAATGGACTTGTTTTGTTTTTGTTAAGAGAAGAAATAAATTTGCTTAAGAATATATTTTTTAGTCTTTTTTTTATAAGAAATAAAAATAAAGCATGTGAATATAAAAATGTTTTTGGTGTTTTTGATTAATGAAAATAAAAATGATGATAAAAATAATAAAGAAAAAGATTCAGAATTAGCGCATTGCTGAAAGTGAAGAAATAAGAGGCAGAAGTTCTGATTCTGATGCGCTGCAAAATCAGAAATAACATGTTAGCAGAAATGGGGAAGGTCAGAAGTTTTGGGTCATGGTACACCGAAGTTCTAAGGTTGATGGGAACAAAGGAATGCCTAGAAGTTCTGATTGCTGAAGGGGTCTAGAAGTTCTAGTTGTTGAGAGAGTGAGGTGATAATGCTGTTGGGTGAGGATATCTAGAAATTCTGGTCTAGGAATATTGTCTGACAAATAAATGGGTAAAAATGTCAATAAATGAACCTAAAAAGAATTCTTTTGGGGCTAGAACCCAGGACCCTTAGCACTAATGTCTTATGCGCATGCTTTCTACCACTGGGGTGGCTGTACATCTGATATTAGAAGCAAGAACATAAACATGTATCACAAAGTAAACTCTGATGATGAACTTCATCTCCTTCTCCATGCTAGTCAGAACATCTGCAACTTAGTCATTTCTCAATAAAACAGAAAATGTGCACGTAGCAGTTATGGCAGGTTTCATCATGTTTCAGAAATATAAGATATCAGAACTATAAATCAGAAGCAAGCTTGGATTTTTCTAATCCTATTTATGAGTTCTAATTTCCTCAAGAAGTTCTGAACTGAAGTTATCTCTACTTAGGCAAAAATACATGAAATCTATGAATATGTACAGAATCAGAATCAGGATGTCTACATTGTATTTTTGAACGTGCAAGTCTAACAATGCCTAAGTGATATGATGAGAGTTAGCAGAAGCTTACCATGCAGCTGGAAAAGGTTCTGTGAACTAGAGCCTGGTTTTGATTGTTTGTAATGTTCTGATCAGCTTCCTCGCTTGCTCAGCAGGCTGGAACAATCTTTAACTTGGGCTATGAATGGTTGGAAAATTCTAGAACAACCAAGAAGCAAAGTGTTGTACCCCAAAATTTGCCCTCGCATTTTTCCTCAAGAAATCACAGCTTCGGACGTTTCCTGATTTTTCAGACTGGCTCAAGAATCGGTCAAACAGACTTTTCTCGTCAGTCAGACAAAATTATGGTTTTCATTGATTTTCATGGCTCTAGAACAGTTCACGCAGTTGCTTAGGGTTTTGGCTGATTTTTGGCTCAACTTTGATCAGGCGAATGTTTCTTTGGCATTTAACCAGGAATTAGGGTTTTTATGCGCGGTTCTTCAGAAAGATTTAATTCTACAGTGCTTTTCAAGTTATGCTGAGATGTGGATTGAAACATTTGGATTGAGTTCGCATTGTGTGATTAAATCAATGAAAGGATACATTTGGATTGAATTTACAGGGTTTGATTAAAATCAGTAAAAGGAAAAGACATTTGGGCATGTGTGATTTGACAGTGCATTGCTTTGATTATTCAAGATACCACAATGTTTATTTAATTATTTATTATTCTGAGTTTAAATAATTGGAATTTAGTTTCAATTATTATAATTTAAAGAATTATAAATAATAAAATAAATATTTTTAAAAAAAAAAGAAGAAAAGGAATTAACTGATAAAAGATTGGATTTTATTCATCTTTAATTATTCGTTACAATTTTTATTCGAGTACCGTATTTATTTACAAAGTATTCTAATAATGATTACAATAATTAAAATTGAAATAAAACTATCCTAAGAAAATTCCTAAGTCTTCATCTTCCGTCCATTGCTCCAGTGCTCCATGGAATTTTATCTACAAAACAAAGAACAAAAGAAAAGTCAATTGCAGATAAAATAAACATAAGACAAACAATTAATTTGGGCTCATCATTAAAGGCAACTGACTGAAATCAGTTAGCCCTCTCTGCAAATCACGGGATTTCTCCCGGTTCACAAACAGGGATGAATGTTGCTTGCTAATCATGAATGCACAAAGTTGAAATTCACAAGTCAAAATTGTCAAACCACTGCATAGTTCAAAACAAACAGCACTACAAAGTCCAAATCCAAATTGAACCACAAAGTCCCAAACTGAGTTCATATTCAAACTAGGCCAAAAGCTGTCAAAATGTCCAAAAGTATGGAAAGATATCAGAATATCAAAGTATCAAAAGGTACAAGATGCAGCACAAAGTATGGAAAAGAGAAAGAAAATATGCAGGCTAAAACTAGTTTTGCAAGCAAGCACAGTCAAATCATCATTTTCCAGTGTTACCTTTTCAGTAAAAGTACAAGCATAAACATTAAAAAATGCTTAAAGCTGTACTGGAGAGAGAAGAAGAGGGAAAAAAATTGGGCTTACTGGCTTTTAGGCTTGAAAAAGAGAAATATAAAACAAAAACTGCTAACACAGTAGAAAAGGGGGGAGAAAATCACAAACCAAACAGAACTGAGAACATAAGCTCCCAAGTCTAAAACCAGTTCACTCAAAAAACTAGCATAAGCCTGAAGCCTGAAGCATAGCTTCATAAAAACACCAACCCTGTCAAAACTAAAAGCAAAAAACGTCCTGCACAAGAACCTGCATTCAAAGCTAACAACCATAACCACCCAGTACCCTAACCTGTCAAATAACCAGTTCATCAAACCATAACCACCCAGTACCATAATCTGTCAAACCTGCCAAAACCTTCCAGCCTTAAACCAGCATAACCTGTAACCTAAAACAAACCTTTCAAAACCAGTTCATCAAACCATAACCACCCAGTACCATAATCTGTCAAACCTGTCAAAACCTTCCAGCCTTAAACCAGCATAACCTGTAACCTAAAACAAACCTTTCAAAACCAGTAAACCCTGTCAAGACCTCATATGCCCAAAACCTGTAAGCTTACCAAAAGACATAGCCTCAAACTGCAACTTAACCCAAGGGCACTAAACCAGAAAGAGGCCACAGACTGTGTCAAGCCATCATCCTGCTTATGACCAATTCCAAAACACAAACTAAACACTCAAAGCTCTCAGAACTAGGGAAGTTCATCATTGAGCATCTAAAGCCATCACAAAGCCAAGAGAGGGAAAGCTAGTCAAAACTAATGTTTCAAAAATAGCATAATCAGAAGCATACAGGGGCAAGCATCAATATCAACTTAAGCATACTCAGAGCATATCAGAACTCAGCATTTCAAGGCACTAAACCCTCAGAATTGCTTCATCATTGGGCCAATAACACAACATATCAAATATCTCAGTACACAAGCATTCAAGGCGACACAGATTCAAAGCAATATTCAATAAGCATACAAGCAAGCTAGGCAACAGAATCGAGTCAAAGAGGCAGAAGAGGAAGAGAAACAATTGAACTAGGTTTTCAGAAATCATCATAAAACCTAAAGAAAAGTACAGAAGTACCAAGTTCCAGCAAAGTAAGCTAGCTCACAACGCATCACATTTTCCTCCGCCCTTGGCCGCCCTAGGTGCCTCCGGTCCTTCTCACCTCCTCTCCAAAGGTATAACCCTTCATTTCTTTTCTTTTCCACATCTCGTACAAACATCGAGCAATATAAAAGAATCAGAAGTAAGTAAAAGCATGCAAAGGCGTAAAACATACAGAACAAAAATCAATACCTTGTAAACTGTTGCCTACGTGACCATGGAGAAGAAGGAGCTGACGAAGGTACCTAGCGGCCATTGGCGGAAGTTTTACTCAGAGGCTTGCTTGAGAAGACGAAGAAGACGAAGGTAATGAACGCCGCGCCTCTGTATGTCACAAACCCTAAAAATCCAAACGACACAAAACTGTTTAAACCCTAAAACAAAAATAGGTGAAATCGTTTGGGCCTTGCCCCGCTAAAATGCCTAAGCCCGTTTCAGAACTCGCACCCCCTTTTCTTATTCCAATCAGCATGTTTTACTTGGGCCATTGAATCTCCCTTGGCCCATTTTCTCTTGTTTTACACATAAGCTAACATGCTAATTCTTACCTCAATTTTGATCAAACTCTTTCATTTTCTTCTTTTTTCATAAATTTTGTAAAGTAGGATAATCCACTAATTATTTTTATTATCTTTCTAGTATAATTAAAATATATAGAGGGATAGAATTTTTGAGTTAAATAATTGTTCTTAAGTTTAAAACAATTTTCTTTCTTTTTTTAACTAAAACATTTGTACATAATCAATTAAAATACATTTGTTTTAATATACATAACATAATTAAAATTTAAAGCATTTTTCTTTCTTTTAATTAAAATACCTTTTTGTACATATTAAACAAAAAGATATAAAGATACAAATTTAAATCAAATGTGGATAATAACGCTTATTAAATCAAACATACTTAATTTATTAAATTCGCAACTTGTAAATAAAATACATGTACACTCGCACTCACACGATATACTTACATTTGATAAACATACAATTACTATTCTTATACCTTGCTATACATTGATTACATTTGATCGCAATTCGATTTGGTTGTAAATTATTGGACACTACATTCCTAACGTCTCATCCCCATTTGTAAATTTGTACCCCCACTCCCGGATACTATTTGTAATAACGTAGACTTTAAATTCCCGCAATTTACCGCTTTCGAATTATACCATGGTTAGACCTAGGGTTTGCATGTACATAAAATCAAACGCTAGATAACCTAATACAAGACAAATACATGAAATCAATACACAATCACACTTGCACCCTCTAGGGTGATCCCACATGTTGCCTTCCAAAATGGGCCATGCTTGCACGTCGAGTTTCTTTGGCAAAACAAATTCAAATGATCATAAGTCCCTCGATGACGCTTTCGAAAGTCGCCTATCAAAATGATCAAGTCCCTTCAAAGCAAATTGCCAAAGACACTTGGCACCATTGCATTCATGGTCCATACGATGACCCGCGCCCATCCCGTTAAACATCCTAAACGCAAGATTGTCCACCAAATTCAATGGTGGAACAAAATTGTTAAAAAGGGTTGAAAACATAGAGAAAACCTTTTAGTATAATAGGGGTAGACAAAGCTCTTAGTTACTTGAGATCAACTTGCAAAAACACTTGCCTACTTTTCAAAAACCACACTCCACAAACACTTTCAAAACAAACTCTCAAAAACATTTGAAACATCTTTTCGAAAAGATACACACTTTTGTAAAACACTCAAACACGAGTCAATTACAACGGTTGCCGAAACAAAGGCGTCTATTTCAAAAAAACATTTTCAAAACACACACACATACACCACAATTTCAAGCAATCAAAAATCAAGGCAAGTGATCTAAAAACCAAGTAACTAAGAGCCCATGGATAACCATGGATGAAAAGGGTGCTAATACCTTCCCTTTTCATAATCTACCCCCCGAACCCACGAAACATCTCAAAAGGTTTTTGCTGTGCTTTTTAACCTTTCCTTTAGGATAAAATAAAAAGTCGGTGGCGACTCTTGCTCAACCGAACAAGTGCGAATACAAACGCAAAACCTCAAGTCAGTTCTCCCACCGTATCACAGAACTGGCGACTCTGCTGGGGAGAATTTAAAAGTGGGGTTACCTTAGGGTTTAGATCACCTTTGTTTTCAATTGATTGCTTTGTTTGCTTTTACATTTGTGGGCTTTGCATCGGAGTTTCATAGATCCTAACCCAGATCTGGGGAATACCTCTTTTAGGTAGCATAATCTGTGAGGGACTTGTCCGGCGTAGACCGACATGGGTGAAGCAGTGGCTACGTTGGTGTGGCACCTTAGTTTGTACCGATATCCCTTGTGTTGAAACAAGGAGAATATAGGTCTTCTAAGGGGTCATTAAGCACCAACCGACCTTAGAACCCTAAATTGACCCAACTTGGCCATTAGAACAGTAGCAGTATGCTACACTCATTGAGGTTAAACTCTCGCGATGGTTCTGGCCGCAAGAAAAGGTTGCGATGCTGGAGTTATGACCGATTGAGGGTAGTCAATGATTTGAGATCCTCTAGAACCCGGTCACTTTTAATAGGACAGGTTTAACCAACGAAACTGAAAGAGGGTAGTACCTGAACCTCATGCAAGCCTAAACCTAAGGACTTGTTTGCTCTGTGTGAATATGTTTGCCTGTATATACACTCACTTGCTTTTGCATACATGTACATAACATCATAACATCATACCATAGCATTTTCAATAACCATTTCAAGGATCTCGAGGGTTCTTTTGATGCAGGGTTACATTGAACCAGACGTCTACCAAAAGGCAAGAGGTTTCTCCTCTAAACAAACGCTAGTCAAAGATCAAGTACAACAACTTGAATCAGGGGCTATGACCCACTTGACATGGTGAGCTTTATTCTCGTGGAAAGACATCCACCAGTGCACAATTCTCCAATCAAAGTTCAAGTGCAACAACTGGAATCAGAGGCTATGACCCACTTGACATGGTGAGCTTGATTCTCGTGGAAAGACATCCACCGGTGCAAAGTTCTCTAATTCAAGAGCAAAGTTCAACCTCTAACATTTTCTTGTGTTTACCCCAAGAGATCCTTGAAAGCATGCATCCACATATCATGCATTGCATTTTGACAATCTTTCCTTTTTCAGGTTTCCTTACTCTCCTGCTGTTTATTTCAGTAAGAGATGGCTCTAGAAAGGACTGTCAAGGATATCCAGGATCAGACTGCTCAGCTGCAGGAGATGTTCTTGAACTTGTCTCTGGGGCAAGAAGAAATGAAAGCTCTCCTCACAAAGGGCTTAGTCCAGGAGAATTCAAACAATGCCAGGAGCGATCAGCTTGCGGAGCTGTAGTTTGATTTGGCAACATTGAGGATCCAAGTGATGGGACAGTTGGTGGGCCAGATGGCTCTCATCCAAGACCTGTCTCAAAGACAAGAGGAACTCAGAGTTCTCGTCCGCCAACTGCTTCAAAACAACCAATTGGGGCAAACATCTGAGGTTGAAGAGAAAGTCACCGCTCAGCCTCCATCCACTCAAGAAGACAAGGGGAAGGCTCCTTCGCTTGCTTCAGGGTCACAAGCGCATCAACAACCTCGCCAGCGTCAACGAGGTAATCGGCGTAAGCAATAGACGTCGGGAAGACAGTTCACGGAGACTGAGATACCATCATTCTTCATACTGAAGCGCCTGTTGGAGGTCAACTTGCTTACTTTTAGGGATCCTCCTCGGAAGCTCAATACCTCTGCTCTTAACTATCGTCCCGATGCATTTTGTGTTTACCACTCCTATAGCCCGGGACACGACACCAACGACTGTTGGGCCTTGAAGAATAAGATTCAAGATCTGATCGACATTGGAGTGCTGGAATTCATGCCAGACGGCGAGATGAAAATCTTTCGTTAAGGAGTTCTCCACCTGGAGTGACAAAGCTCAAGCTGAAAGACTTTTGCTTCATTTTGAATTTTCAAAGTTGTAATTTCTTTTGTTGTCAAACAATTATCTGTTGATGTTAAACTCTGTTTTCATTAATGCATTGCATATGTTTGTCTTGAATTCATCCATTCGTTTCACTACTCTTATGCTTTTCTTTATGATATTTGACTCTTGATAAAAGGCTACAAACCTTTAGAGGGAGGATGACGAAACAATACCATAATCTCATACAGTATGCTTTTGAACAGACCTTGCTGATGATGTACAGGCATTTCTTTCAATTCCCAAACACTGGAGTTATAAGGAAGTTAATCCCTAGTCAACCCCTTCGAGCCAAAGAAGTAGAAGTTTTCTGTTTCTAAAACAATCAAAACCTTTGATATAAACCTGGGGCAGGGTAGTATCTCAGTTAATTCAAGAGAAAACGCGTATTGAAATCGCAAACTCTCAGTTCGTAACACAACGAACGACGTCAAAGAAAAAGAAAAGAATTCCTTTGGAATCAAAAGATAAGGGTGGTTCCCTATCACATAGGCAGTCAATCTCTCAAAAGAGAAAAACCCACCAAGCTAAAACCTGTAAAGGAGGCTTAAGAAAGCTGGGGCATCTTGCTGATTGCAATCTCAAAAAACGGAAACAGTCAGGCAAAAGTTAGGGATAAAAAATCAAAGTCAAAATAGTGAGGTCATTACAAATCCTCAACAACATGAAAAATGTTGAAAAAAGAAAAAGGAGATGATGACTGTCTCCCCAAATTCAATTGGTGAACCATCGCCCAAAAGGTCGTTCCAAACTCAAAACAGAGTGCAACACACAATTAACTGAGCTTAGGTGTGAAGAACATCACGAAGAGCGGGTGGGTACAAATATACTTTGAGCCTTTATCCTTTGTTTCTTAGACCGTGAACCAGGCCACGTTACAACCCTTTAAAAGTCCTAATTGAAGCATGGGTTAGTTCGAAAGCATACTGTTACAAAAGGTATCCTGACTCCTGTAAGGCTTTGCTCTAAATCATATGTTGATCTGTCTTATAAAAAGTTTTCTGCTAAAAAACGCATTTTTCAAAACTTTGAGACAAACATAAACTTTGCATTGTTTGAATATCACTGTTCGCATTTGGCTTTTGTTTGACAGCGAAGAAATTCATACAGCGAATGTTCGGAGAAACGAAAACTCTCTCAGTAAGTTAAAATCACTTCAAAAGGACGACACTTCCATTACAAATCTCCTATCAACAAGGGGCATGACATGGCACCATCCAGTTAACCTGGGGCAGTCCAGTCAAGGTTTCAACGGATCTTTCAAAATTCAGTTAACCTGGGGCAGTCCAGTCAAGATTTCAAGGAATCTCTCAATCCGCAGAGTAGTCTGATTCAGGACTCCTTCATCATCACTTGGGGCATTCGAATGTCAAAAGTGTTCAATCATTCCTTCACCACCTGCTGGAAATTACAACCGCCAACAGATCAACTATCACAATTCCAGATTCGATTCCTGTATCTAGCCAGGGCATATCTGTGAGTGATTGATTGAAGATTCGATTCCTGTATCCAGCCAGGGCACGTCTGTAAGCAACCTTTTGAAGTTCCAGATTCAACACCTGTAACAAGCCAGGAAAATATCTGTGGGCGTTTGATTGTGGATTAACACCTGTAACAAGCCAGGAAATCATCTACATGAAGAGATTGAAGATCAACACCTGTAACAAGCCAGGGAACCATCTTTCTTTCTCAGGTCAGGGATCAACACCTGTAACAAGCCAGGACAATATCTCCTTGACCAACTTTTCTTAAGTTCCAGATCAACACCTGTAACAAGCCAGGAAAATATCTGTGAACGACCGATTGTGGATTAACACCTGTAACAAGCCAAGAAATTATCTACGTCACCACTTGGGGCATTCGAATGTCAAAAGTGTTCAACAATTCCCTCATCACCTCAGAAGATTGATATAGTTCAAGATGTGACCCAAGATTTGGCGACATTCTATAACTTATTCAGACTTGCATCCAGATATAGTTCAAGATGTGACCCAGATTTGGCGACATTCTTAACTTCTTCCAAACTTCATTCTAAGATATCGTTCCGGATGTGACCCAGAGATGGCGACATTCCGCAACTTAATCAAGATCCAGATATAGTTCAAGATGTGACCCAAGAGATGGCAACATTCAGTAACTTATTCCAGATCGGCACCACTTGGGGCATTCGAATGTCAAAAGTGTTCAACAATTCCTTCATCACCTGTTGGAAGATGCAGTTTTACACGGACTCATCATGAAGCAACCCTACACCGGTTCCTTCTCAAAACCTCAGATGCAGTTTTACACGGACTCATCATCAGGAAACCCTACGCCGGTTCCTTCTCACAATCAAAAGATTCTTGCCTTCCCCCAACAACAGTCAGGTTCCTCCTATCCCCAGCGGAGTTCATCAAATTCCCCAACATAACATATCAGTGGAATCCCCAGCGGAGTTCTCATCAAACCCCAACGAAGTCATCTTCTCCTACCGGTGTATTCTTGCAACCATCATCCCTAGTGGAAACGAAGAACTCTACTCTTCAACGTCAGCCCAGGATTTAATTCCCCGGCCGGTCGTCAAGGATTTATTTTCCTAAACGAAAATGCATTCATAAACATTTCACATTTCATACATATTGCTTACATACATGATAAAGTGCATACGACACTATCTCATTTTGAGCATCATGACATCACGCATTTCATACATCATGACATTGCATACAACTGATGTTTTGCCTTTTCAGGAAAAGGTCAATCCCAAAGATGATTACTATCAACTATCGCAATTCCAGATTCGATTCCTGTATCTAGCCAGGGCACATCTGAAGAGTTTGAAGATTCGATTCCTGTATCCAGCCAGGGCATATCTGTTGACGACTATTTCCAGATTCGATTCCTGTATCCAGCCAGGGCACATCTGAAGAGTTTGAAGATTCGATTCCTGTATCCAGCCAGGGCATATCTGTTGACAACTATTTCTAGATTCGATTCCTGTATCCAGCCAGGGCACATCTGAAGAGTTTGAAGATTCGATTCCTGTATCCAGCCAGGGCATATCTGTTGATGATTATTTCCATATTCGATTCCTGTATCCAGCCAGGGCACATCTGAAGAGTTTGAAGATTCGATTCCTGTATCCAGCTAGGGCATATCTGTTGACGACTATTTCTAGATTCGATTCCTGTATCCAGCCAGGGCACATCTGAAGAGTTTGAAGATTTGATTCCTGTATCCAGCCAGGGCATATCTGTTGACGACTATTTCCAGATTCGATTCATGTATCCATCCAGGTCACATCTGAAGAGTTTGAAGATTCGATTCCTGTATCCAGCCAGGGCATATCTATTGACGACTATTTCTAGATTCGATACCTGTATCCAGCCAGGGCATATCTGCGAACGTTTGATTGTAGATTCGATACCTGTATCCAGCCAGGGCATGTCTGCATGAAGAGACTGAAGATCAACCCCTGTAACATGCCAGGAAATTATCTTTCTTTCTCAAGTACGCGAGTTCTCGCTAAAGAATCTCTTATGCGATCGACACATAATTCCAAATGGCATCTATAAGCCCATTCCCGACAAGGTTCTAGCATATTCCCCAGATGGAATCTATAAACCCATCCTCCTACCAGCAGTCACCAAATGGCATCTTTAAGCCCATTCTCAGATGGCATCTGTAAGCCCATTCACCTCTACCATCACATCGCCGAGTGCAAATTTTCTGGGCACTTTAGTGTCCAATCTCCTTTTACCTTCGAGTCGCGAAAGGCAAACTTGCCAATCTAACTCTTTAGGTTTAAGAAGATTGAACAGGGGCAACTGTTGTACCCCAAAATTTGCCCTCGCATTTTTCCTCAAGAAATCACAGCTTCAGACGTTTCCTGATTTTTCAGACTGGCTCAAGAATCGGTCAAACAGAATTTTCTCGTCAGTCAGACAAAATTAGGGTTTTCATTGATTTTCATGGCTCTAGAACAGTTCACGCAGTTGCTTAGGGTTTTGGCTGATTTTTGGCTCAACTTTGATCAGGCGAACGTTTCTTTGGCATTTAACCAGGAATTAGGGTTTTTATGCGCGGTTCTTCAGAAAGATTTAATTCTACAGTGCTTTTCAAGTTATGCTGAGATGTGGATTGAAACATTTAGATTGAGTTTGCATTGTGTGATTAAATCAATGAAAGGATACATTTGGATTGAATTTACAGGGTTTGATTAAAATCAGTAAAAGGAAAAGACATTTGGGCATGTGTGATTTGGCAGTGCATTGCTTTGATTATTCAAGATACCACAATGTTTATTTAATTATTTATTATTCTGAGTTTAAATAATTGGAATTTAGTTTCAATTATTATAATTTAAAGAATTATAAATAATAAAATAAATATTTAAAAAAAAAAAAGAAGAAAAGGAATTAACTGATAAAAGATTGGATTTTATTCATCTTTAATTATTCGTTACAATTTTTATTCGAGTACCGTATTTATTTACAAAGTATTCTAATAATGATTACAATAATTAAAATTGAAATAAAACTATCCTAAGAAAATTCCTAAGTCTTCATCTTCCGTCCATTGCTCCAGTGCTTCATGGAATTTTATCTGCAAAACAAAGAACAAAAGAAAAGTCAATTGCAGATAAAATAAACAGAAGACAAACAATTAATTTGGGCTCATCATTAAAGGCAACTGACTGGAATCAGTTAGCCCTCTCTGCAAATCACGGGATTTCTCCCGGTTCACAAACAGGGATGAATGTTGCTTGCTAATCATGAATGCACAAAGTTGAAATTCACAAGTCAAAATTGTCAAACCACTGCATAGTTCAAAACAAACAGCACTACAAAGTCCAAATCCAAATTGAACCACAAAGTCCCAAACTGAGTTCATATTCAAACTAGGCCAAAAGCTGTCAAAATGTCCAAAAGTATGGAAAGATATCAGAATATCAAAGTATCAAAAGGTACAAGATGCAACACAAAGTATGGAAAAGAGAAAGAAAATATGCAGGCTAAAACAAGTTTTGCAAGCAAGCACAGTCAAATCATCATTTTCCAGTGTTACCTTTTCAGTAAAAGTACAAGCATAAACATTAAAAAAATGCTTAAAGCTGTACTGGAGAGAGAAGAAGAGGGAAAAGAATTGGGCTTAATGGCTTTTAGGCTTGAAAAAGAGAAATATAAAACAAAAACTGCTAACACAGTAGAAAAGGGGGGAGAAAATCACAAACCAAACAGAACTAAGAACATAAGCTCCCAAGTCTAAAACCAGTTCACTCAAAAAACCAGCATAAGCCTGAAGCCTGAAGCATAGCTTCATAAAAACACCAACCCTGTCAAAACTAAAAGCAAAAAACGTCCTGCACAAGAACCTGCATTCAAAGCTAACAACCATAACCACCCAGTACCCTAACCTGTCAAATAACCAGTTCATCAAACCATAACCACCCAGTACCATAATCTGTCAAACCTGTCAAAACCTTCCAGCCTTAAACCAACATAACCTATAACCTAAAACATACCTTTCAAAACCAGTTCATCAAACCATAACCACCCAGTACCATAATATGTCAAACCTGTCAAAACCTTCCAGCCTTAAACCAGCATAACCTGTAACCTAAAACAAACCTTTCAAAACCAGTAAACCCTGTCAAGACCTCATATGCCCAAAACCTGTAAGCTTACCAAAAGCCATAGCCTCAAACTGCAACTTAACCCAAGGGCACTAAACCAGAAAGAGGCCACAGACTGTGTCAAGCCATCATCCTGCTTATGACCAATTCCAAAACACAAACTAAACACTCAAAGCTCTCAGAACTAGGGAAGTTCTTCATTGAGCATCTAAAGCCAGCACAAAGCCAAGAGAGGGAAAGCTAGTCAAAACTAATGTTTCAACAATAGCATATTCAGAAGCATACATGGGCAAGCATCAATATCAACTCAAGCATACTCAGAGCATATCAGAACTCAGCATTTCAAGGCAATAAACCCTCAGAATTGCTTCATCATTGGGCCAATAACACAACATATCAAATATCTCAGTACACAAGCATTCAAGGCGACACAGATTCAAAGCAATATTCAATAAGCATACAAGCAAGCTAGGCAACAGAAGCGAGTCAAAGAGGCAGAAGAGGAAGAGAAACAATTGAACTAGGTTTTCAGAAATCATCATAAAACCTAAAGAAAAGTACAGAAGTACCAAGTTCCAGCAAAGTAAGCTAGCTCACAACGCGTCACATTTTCCTCTGCCCTTGGCCGCCCTAGGTGCCTCCGGTCCTTCTCACCTCCTCTCCAAAGGTATAACCCTTCATTTCTTTTCTTTTCCACATCTCGTACAAACATCAAGCAATATAAAAGAATCAGAAGTAAGTAAAAGCATGCAAAGGCGTAAAACATACAGAACGAAAATCAATACCTTGTAAACTGTTGCCTACGTGACCATGGAGAAGAAGGAGCTGGCGAAGGTACCTAGCGGCCATTGGCGGAAGTTTTACTCAGAGGCTTGCTTGAGAAGACGAAGAAGACGAAGGTAATGAACGTCGCGCCTCTGTATGTCACAAACCCTAAAAATCCAAATGACACAAAACTGTTTAAACCCTAAAATGAAAATAGGTGAAATCGTTTGGGCCTTGCCCCGCTAAAATGCCTAAGCCCGTTTCAGAACTCGCACCCCCTTTTCTTATTCCAATCAGCATGTTTTACTTGGGCCATTGAATCTCCCTTGGCCCATTTTCTCTTGTTTTACACATAAGCTAACATGCTAATTCTTACCTCAATTTTGATCAAACTCTTTCATTTTCTTCTTTTTTCATAAATTTTGTAAAGTAGGATAATCCACTAATTATTTTTATTATCTTTCTAGTATAATTAAAATATATAGAGGGATAGAATTTTTGAGTTAAATAATTGTTCTTAAGTTTAAAACAATTTTCATTCTTTTTTTAACTAAAACATTTGTACATAATCAATTAAAATACATTTGTTTTAATATACATAACATAATTAAAATTTAAAGAATTTTTCTTTCTTTTAATTAAAATACCTTTTTGTACATATTAAACAAAAAGATATAAAGATACAAATTTAAATCAAATGTGGATAATAACGCTTATTAAATCAAACATACTTAATTTATTAAATTCGCAACTTGTAAATAAAATACATGTACACTCGCACTCACACGATATACTTACATTTGATAAACATACAATTACTATTCTTATACCTTGATATACATTGATTACATTTAATCGCAATTCGATTTGGTTATAAATTATTGGACACTACATTCCTAACGTCTCATCCCCATTTGTAAATTTGTACCCCTACTCCCAGATACTATTTGTAATAATGTAGACTTTAAATTCCCGCAATTTACCGCTTTCGAATTATACCATGGTTAGACCTAGGGTTTGCATGTACATAAAATCAAACGCTAGATAACCTAATACAAGAAAAATACATGAAATCAATACACAATCACACTTGCACCCTCTAGGGTGATCCCACATGTTGCCTTCCAAAATGGGCCATGCTTGCACGTCGAGTTTCTTTGGCAAAACAAATTCAAATGATCATAAGTCCCTCGATGACGCTTTCGAAAGTCGCCTATCAAAATGATCAAGTCCCTTCAAAGCAAATTGCCAAAGACACTTGGCACCATTGCATTCATGGTCCATACGATGACCCGCGCCCATCCCGTTAAACATCCTAAACACAAGATTGTCCACCAAATTCAATGGTGGAACAAAATTGTTAAAAAGGGTTGAAAACATAGAGAAAACCTTTGAGTATAATAGGGGTAGACAAAGCTCTTAGTTACTTGAGATCAACTTGCAAAAACACTTGCCTACTTTTCAAAAACCACACTCCACAAACACTTTCAAAACAAACTCTCAAAAACATTTGAAACATCTTTTCGAAAAGATACACACTTTTGTAAAACACTCAAACACAAGTCAATTACAACGGTTGCCGAAACAAAGGCGTCTATTTCAAAAAAACATTTTCAAAACACACACACATACACCACAATTTCAAGCAATCAAAAATCAAGGCAAGTGATCTAAAAACCAAGTAACTAAGAGCCCATGGATAACCATGGATGAAAAGGGTGCTAATACCTTCCCTTTTCATAATCTACCCCCCGAACCCACGAAACATCTCAAAAGGTTTTTGCTGTGCTTTTTAACCTTTCCTTTAGGATAAAATAAAAAGTCGGTGGCGACTCTTGCTCAACCGAACAAGTGCGAATACAAACGCAAAACCTCAAGTCAGTTCTCCCACCGTATCACACAAAGTTCTGACTTTTTGAGGTGGAGATTGATGGAGAGTGTATTACAGTCTGGAAGCGAAAGTTGGAATGGTTTCTAAATGTGCATCAAAAACAGTGTTGATAATTTGGTCAAGAAACAACTTGAGGAAAATTGCAGTTTGAAAGCAAAAATCAGAAACTAGCAGGTTTTGTATTTGTGTTTGCATTTTTGGGTTCTTGGAATTTTTAGCAGGGTTTCAAAGGCTTTATCTTTTCAATTTTTCGACCTCTTTACAGTTGCAAGTGAATTTCAATTTATAGGTAAGGATTTTGGAACTTGGAGAAGTCAGGAGTACAACCATTATGTTAGGGTGCTGACTTGTTCTTGAAGCAAGTTAAATAAGCATGGTGGTTAGCAGATTTTAGTCGTGCCTAAGCTGGATTTGTAAGCATGAAATAAGGAAAAGTAACCTCAGAGGCAAAAGCAAAGCATGGTCCAGCATAAACTTTGTACAAAAGTTTGCTTTCCAAGGACAGCCATGGTACTTCTATGCCACACGTGGGAAAATCCTTTGGACGAAGACTCAAAAGTGGGTGTGAGCATTAAATGATGATGAGATTTGTCAAAACATAATCCTGCAATATGAGATTATGTGTCATAGCTCAATCTGGATCAGAAGTCCAGTATCAGCGTAACTTAGAACAAACATCCAACTTATGATCTTTGGATCTGTCTGCTCCAGCATGTTCTGAAGGAGTTCTCAGACTTTTCAGAAAGCTTGTAACATGTTTTGTAGACTTTCTTTGAATTAATCTTGCAAAATCTGGTTGAAACTTCGTGAAAACTAGCCCAGAAGTTCTAACCAAACTCTGTCTTGGAAGTGTCCAGAATTTGCTGAGTGCTTCAGTTTCATGGACGTGCCTTCAAAGGTTCATAACTTGAAATCCTAGCATTTCTAGGGGAAGTTCTGTTCTGCAATGTTTGAGACCTCATTGAGATCTACAATTCTTGTGTTAGAAGTTCTTCCAGAATTAACTTCCATCATGGTGAAAATCTGGTCAGAAGTTCTGAACTTATCATATTTCCTAAACACTTAGAAAACTTTTAAGTACTTGGAATTTTGACTTTTCCAAAGTAATTTTGACTTTTGATTTTCTTGATGAAACAAATTTCATATTCTAACACGTCTTGATGAAATATGATTCTTGAAACTTGAATTTGATCCAAAAGTCAAAGTTTGACTTTTCAGTGTGCATTTTGACCATTTTCCCTTGTGCCAATTCCAAACTTAAATTGATGTATCAGTGCTAAAAACTTGAGCCATGGAAAACCTTGTGAGAAAAATTATTGAGAAATGAGAGGGGAAATTTTGGGGTACAACAGTAATCTTCACAAGTTCATACATTCCCTACAATTTTCACGGCAGATTGCTCTGGTTGATAAAGGAGTATGGTCTTCTCCCCGGAAATATCACCAACCTACGGAGTTCCGATGAGTAGAGTTCATGGAGTTTCTCTTCCCCATATGAGCTTGTTCCTCTGAGGTTGTAAAACTCCTTCATACTTCTGCTCTCCAGCAGAGTTCATTTCCTTAACAAGGGTGTTTCCTCGGCAAGAGTATTTCTCCATCAACAGGGTTTATTTCCCCAAACAGATTCTCTTCCAGATATAGTTCAAATACAATCTAGATATAGATTCATTCTGACACTCATTCCAAATCATCATCTAGATACAGTTCAGATACAGTCTAAATATAGATTCATTCTGACACTCATTCCAGATCCACTTCTAGATACAGTTCAGTTACAGTCTAAATATAGATTCATTCTGATACTCATTCCAGATCCATTTCTAGATACAGTTCAGATACAATCTAAATATAGATTCATTCTGACACTCATTTTAGATACAATTCAGATCCGATTCAGATATGGATGTCATTCTGATACTCATTCAGTACATCTTCCAGATGTAGTTCATATACGATTCAAATATGGATATCATTCTAATACTCATTCAGTGCATCTTCCAGATACGGTTCAGATACAGTCCAGATATAGATATCATTCTAATACCCATTCAATACATCCTCAGATACAATCAAGGCATAGATTTATTCTGACACTACCCAGCTTGAGTGTGCTTCTACCATAAATCACCGGCTAAATTCCTCTCCTCAGTGAAGTCGTCACTATCCCCATGGAGTTGCTAAGGAACTTGAAACCAGATCAGATGTTAGTCAACTTTATCCTCCCCAGGCGAGTCGGAAGGAATATTCATCTCTTTTATCCCCAATCAGGGTATAAACTCCTCAGTAGAGCAATGAATAAACAACATTCTTAAACTCTTCTACCTAAGCAGGAATTAACACTCTCCAATAGAGTTTCCTCAAGCAAAAAGAAAGAAATCAATATTCTCCAGTGGAGTTTCCTCAAACAAGAAAGCAGGAGTCCCCAGCGAAAATAATCCCCAAAAGATCGAAGATACACATACTCTTCATCCCCAGCAATAATCAGGGATTTATTTTCCCCGGACTAAGATGCTGCTCAAATTTGCAAATTCACTTCAATAACATTTCACATTCACCATCATTTACCAATATCATAGAATATGCATACGAAACGCATATAGCACAGTCTCATTTATTTTGAGAACGTCATAACGTAATGCATTTCATACATCATGACATTGCATACAGCTAACCCTTTATCTTTTCAGGTAAAGTCTATAAACAGACGAACACCTTCAACTATCTACATGACCAGACAAATTTCTTCAGAAACTAAATTATGACAAGTATTTTCCTCGAAGACTTTCCCCAGAAAATCATTCTGAAAAATATCTCTTCTAGATGAAGTCAGGCGTAGACATCTTCTAGTGCATCATTCAGACGAAATCAAGCACGGATTCTTTCTGGTACCCTTTGAAGTAGTAGTGCCATAGGTTCCTTCTGGTACCCTTTGAAGTAGTAGTCGCTATAGATTCCTTCCAGTACCTTGTGAAGTAGTAGTTGCCATAGATTCCTTCTGGTACACTTTGAAGTAGTAGTCGCCATAGATTCCTTCTGGTACCCTTTGAAGTAGTAGTCGTCATAGATTCCTTCTGGTACCCTTTGAAGTAGTAGTCTCCATAGATTCCTTCTAGTACCTTGTGAAGTAGTAGTCGCCATAGATTTCTTCCAGTACCTTGTGAAGTAATAGTCTCCATGGATTCCTTCTGGTACCCTTTTGAAGTAGTAGTCGCCATAGATTCCTTCTGGTACCCTTTGATGTAGTAGTCGCCATAGATTCCTTCTAGTATCCTTTGAAGTAGTAGTCGCCATAGATTATGTTTTGTACCCATCAAAGTAGTAGTCTCCATAGATTCCTTCTGGTACCCTTTGAAGTAGTAGTCGCCATAGATTTCTTTTGGTGCCCTTTGAAGTAGTAGTCGCCATAGATTCCTTCTGGTACCCATTGAAGTAGTAGTCGCTAGAGATTCCTTCTGGTACCCTTTGAAGTAGTAGTCTCCATAGTTTCCTTCTGGTACCCTTTGAAGTAGTAGGTAGATTCCTTCCAGTACCTTGTTGAAGTAGTAGTCGCCATAGATTCCTTCTTGTACCCTTTGAAGTAGTAGTCGCCATAGATTCCTTCTAGTACCCTTTGAAGTAGTAGTTGACATAGATTCCTTCCAATACCTTGTTGAAGTAGTAGTCACCATAGATTCCTTCTAGTACCCTTTGAAGTAGTATTCGCTATAGATTCCATTTGGTACCTTTTGAAGTAGTAGTCGCCATAGATTCCTTCTGGTACCCTTTAAAGTAGTAGTCGCCATAGATTCCTTCTGGTACCCTTTTAAGTAGTAGTCTCCATAGATTCCTTTTGGTACCCTTTGAAGTAGTAGGTAGATTCCTTCCAGTACCTTATTAAAGTAGTAGTCTTCATAGATTCCTTATGGTACCCTTTGAAGTAGTAGTCGCCATAGATTCCTTCTGGTACCCCTTGAAGTAGTAGTAGACATAGATTCCTTCCAGTACCTTGTGAAGTAGTAGTCACCATAGATTCCTTCTGGTACCCTTTGAAGTAGTAGTCGCCATAGATTCCTTCTGGTACCCTTTGAAGTAGTAGTCACTATAGATTCCTTCTGGTACCCTTTGAAATAGTAGTCGCCATAGATTGCTTCTAGTTCCCTTTGAAGTAGTAGTCTCCATAGATTCCTTATGGTACCTTGTGAAGTAGTAGTCATCATAGATTCCTTCCAGTACCTTGTGAAGTAGTAATCACCATAGGTTCCTTCTGGTACCCTATGAAGTAGTAGTCACCATAGATTCTTTCCAGTACCTTGTAAAGTAGTAGTCTTCATAGATTCCTTCTTATGCCTATTGAAGTAGTAGTCGAGCGTAGACTCCTTCCATTACTTATTGAAATAGTAGTTGCCATAGATTCCTTCTGGTATCCTTTGAAGTAGTAGTCACCATAGATTCCTTCCAGTACCTTGTGAAGTAGTAGTCTCCATAGATTCCTTCTGATACCTATTTAAGTAGTAGTCGGGCATAGACTCCTTGCATTACCTATTGAAGTAGTAGTCGAGTGTAGACCCCTTCCGGATACATCTCCTAAAGACTAAGTCAAGCATAGACTTATTCTTATATTTCTATCAACAGTTACTTTGGATGGCATCAATGATCCCATCTCCGACGAATCTCCATCACCTTTAGATGGCATCTATAAGTCCATATCCAATGAATCTCTGTCACCTATCCATATGGCATCTATAAGCCCATTCCAAATACAATCAACCAACAACTTTACCATCTTGCACAGGCGAGTGCAAATTTCTAGGCACTTAAGTGTTCAATCATCTTCTACCTTCAAGTCACGAAAGGCAGACATACCAATCTAACTTTTCAGGGTTAAGAAGATTTAACAGGGGTAGCTGTTGTACCCAAAAAATTTCCCTCACAATTTTTCAAGGCATTCTTCCAAGGCTTCTCAGACACTCAGGACACTCAAGGGTTGACTAGTCAAGATGTTCCTCCTAAGCCAAAAGCCTATAACTAGAGTTTGGAATTTTTCAAGAAAATTTGGTTTTCAAAAGTCTCAAGTGGCTTCCATGTTTCTTCATAGGTCCTCAACAAGGTTTATGACAAGTTTCAAGCCCTACATCACAAGTTTGCTCAGTCAATGGCTCAAATGTTTGAAAATCAACTATATTGGTTAAAAAGTCAACTATGGTCAACATATAGTCAAACTTCAATATTTTTGGTCAACATAAACATTTTGAAGTGATATTAATCATTTGATCAAGGGCTTATCATGATTCCATAAGGAAAGTCCTCAGATCATCAAAAGTCAAGAATTGCCAAATTAGGGTTTCCTTAGGAGAAGTCAACTGAACTTTGACCAGGCATAACTTTCACATGCTTCATCAACTTTTCCCCAACCAAAGTCCATTTTGAAGGAAATTAAATTCTCTACAACTTTTCTTCTATTCTTAAGTCCAAAAGATGCTTAATTTGGAAGATATGATCTCATACATTACAGGTAATTTCTAAAAGTGAACAAAAGACACTTTTTGTCAAGGCAACTTACATCAAGATAAATTCTTCAAAAGCAAAAATGATAAACATAGATATTGTATAGGACACCTTGGGATTTCCAAAAAGTCAAAGATCTTCTTCAAAAGGTGAAAATTGAAGAAGTTATGAGTTGCACAAGTTGGGGAATTTTGAAGAAATTCAAGAAGTGCAAATTGAGCAAAATTGCATTTTTGAACCAATGAGCCTAGTTTCTAATGTTCAAACATGTCCATAATATATAAGAGGACCTCTAAGTCCATTTTTGCATGACCTTGATTTTTATTTGTATTTATCTTGATTTTGTTTAAGTTAAAATCAAATAAATTAAACAAAAATACAAGAAATAATGGACTAGAGCATTTGGGCTTAGCTTGACCAATTATGAAGCCCAATAATTCATGCAAGGTACATCACCAATGTCTAGGTTCATGCAAAATTCGAAAATGGCAAGAATTATATATTTTGGCATTTCTTCAAATTTTAAGTTTTTGGTTTTAAGGCCATGGTTAAGACTTAATTCTTTCCATGTTGGTCTACTCTCATCCTTCACTCTATAAATACATGAAATTGCAAGCAAGAAATGACACACACAAAACTGCTAGAGAAATCCCACGGAGTTTCACAAAAAAAATCATAAAGTTGTAAAATTCGAAACTCAAACTTCCAGCCCATATTCATCAAAATCAAGCCTTGCATCGTGTCCCTGAAGCTTCCAGGATATCATTCCTATCCTTTTTGTAGCTTGAAGCATGCTAGAATACACTCACGAAGTTGCTCCGGTTGGGTAAATTTCTCAATCTCAAAACTTTTAATTCTCACGTTATAAGCTATTTTTAAACACGCATACATGTTCATATTGATGCTTGGGTTGTTTTAGAACCATTGCCTTCGAGTTTTGACGTAGGAATCCAGTTCTGCCATTGTTAGGGCTCAGGAACTTTTAAGTTTCGGATCCAACCCTACAAGCCATTTCAGACCAAACCAGTACCATGGTTAGACTCGCAACATATGATTTAGGGGGGTAGCCTGAATCTGAGACTTTGATTTTTCTTGTTTTTGCAGATTCTGATTTTAGGTGACCGGAGAAGATGATCGAAGTTTGATTCTGGCATCCCTGTAACGCGTGGACTTTGGTCAAAGCTTGCATCGAAAAAAATCGTGTTCTAATTGGCCCATTTGAATCCACTTGGGCGCGTATTTTTTATTTATTTAAATAATTCTGACTGGTTTTTCTATTATAATATTATCATGTTATTATATTAACGAGTGAGCAGAGTGATCCAGTGGTAGCAAGCGCGCATTTAAGGCCTTCCTTACCTATAGCCTGGGTTTAAATCCCGGGTTTGCCATTTTGGAGTTTGAACATATTTTTTGCAAGTTATTGGCCGTTTGGGCCTTCTCATTGGTGGGCTTGGATATTTCAGACTCACACCCCTCCATTTCATGTTGCCACGCCTGGACCTAGGACATTGGGCTTGAGACATTTCAAGTTCTCACACCCCCTGTTTACTCTTTGCAGCAAGGCACATTTCGTTTTTTTTTTTGTTTCTTTCATTCAATTAATTTCCTTTTTTAATTAAAATTAAAAAAGATCATAAAATCAAAAAAACCAAAAAATAATTAGAATTAGTTTTTAATTAGATTAATTTTTAATTAGATTAATTTTTAATTAGATTAATTTTTAATTAATTATTTTAATCACCTTTTTTAATTAACTAATTAGACTTAGATTTCTTAATTTAATTTAATTATCTTTTCTAAATAAAAAACAACAAAAATATTTCTTTTATCACTTAGAAATTTTTCTTAGGGTTTTTCTTCATCCTTTCATTTTTATTTCTTTCTCCTCCGCGCGTCCATTTATTTATTCACATTATTTTTCATAAATATCATGTAATTACCTATGGATTTTAATAGTTTAACTAGGACCATTTACATTTCTTTTCCCCGTTTTGGTTTGTAATTCCACCATCCTAAAGCCTTGTAATAGCGTAGATTCAAAATTCCCGCACTTTATTTCTATACTTATTCAATTAACTGTTATATGAATGCTAATAGGCTTGTATGATAAGACTAAAAGAAAATTCTAGCAAACCTAACACTCAAGATAAACTTAACTGAAACACAAACACACTCGCACAACGCATCTCTAAGGTACCTCCACTTATTGCCTTCAGAATAAAACAGACATCTCTCTCGAACATATGAGATTTTAGCGGTGACCCTTTGGTTTAAAGAACATAAGTCTCTCGATGACCCTTTCAATGTTGCCTCGGTAAATGATCTTAAAACCTTAGGGTAATTGCTAAAGTATCTTACGAGTTGCTTTCGTGACTGTACGATTACCCTCGCTTGTCCCTCAAAACATCCAACGATAGGGCTACCTACTAACGAATAGTAGGATAGCACTATTTAAAGGAAAGAGGAAAAGAATAAAATCTTTCGAGTAGGTAGATAGCTCATAGTTGCTTGCTCATAAAAACATATAAAATAATTTTTTCACACATACACAAGCTCTTTTCTAAATATTTTAAAAGATAAAAAAACACTTTTTATACGTTCTCTCTGAAACGAGAAACATTACAAAGTTCGCCGCACTAAGGCATCTTTTCAAAAATATTTTCAAACACACAACATAAAAGAATTTTTAAAGTGAGCTAGCAACTAAGAGCCCGTAGATAACTATGGATGGAAAGGGTGTTACACATTCCCTTTACATAATCTATCCCACAAACTCAAAATCTTTAAAAAAGGTCTTTCCTGTTCTTTTCACTCATTCCTTTATTGGATAAAAGAAAAGTCGGTGGCGACTCTTACTAACCGCAATAATTGCGATAAAAATCAAAAATTAGTAAAGTCAGTTCTCCCACCGTATTACACGCGGCTACATTTTGCTCATGGTTTTACCCCCATTTAAGTAGGACATAGTTTCTTTTTGTGCCGCATATTTGTGACCATGTTGTTTTTTATGTCATGGCATAAAGAACCATTTTAGATCAATATAAAAGTTCTTGAAACAAGAATACTCATTTATGTAGATATTGATTAAAAAAAATTAAAATCTAATTATACAAGAAAATATTAAGCCACAAGTATAATATCAAAATATTCATTAAGAAATAAGTAAGTCTTTACATCAAGTGACACTACCGACTAATATGTCACAAAAATATAGATAAGTTTTGATATTATCATTCTTAAACAAAACCAAATTGGGCTCCGAACATGATACATCCCAAATTCAAAACAAAAGTTCTAAGAGATAGATAATATAAAACACAACTAATATTAATTAAACTCATGCAGCATAATATTCGTCTTCTTGATCATCTCCTCCTTCTTCTTCTTCTTCCATATCTTGATGACACGCTTCTTCATCTATATTCTGCAAGGAACATGATACATAAATTAATATAAGAAATTTTATAAATTTAAATGTGTTTTAGGAGATTTTAATTCATTTTTAAATCATATACCATTTGTAGGAATGTGGTTCATTTGGAGGCAAAAAGAGACAAACAGAGATAATATATAATTATTGACTTGATAATTTGTGGCTTGAATTCCTACATATTATTTTTAGGATAATGTATAATTTAAGTGTTGTGTAATCCAAGCTTAGAGTATATACCTCTTCACAATGATGAATATGAGTTGATGCAGACGAATGTGGAGCAACAGGAGCAGTAGTAGTACTATTGGAACTGCCCAAAGCAGTTGCCATCATATTAGAGATCTCCTCGTCACTCATATGTGGGTTTTGTTGCTTCATCGTGGTCTTAAAAAGTGCCTTCATACCATCCATCTTCCTCTTCATGCCAGACACTTCATCACTATGCTTCTTTTTAATAACCAAAATTTCTTCATTTCTTTTAAGCATGGTTGGTGTCGTTGTTCTTTTAAGAATAATGCATGACACAGGCAAAGTTTACTACCTTCAGTTTTTTCACTTTTAATTTGCTCAGTGTTTTCTTCTTCACCCATTATATTTTCTTCTTCCTCAACATTTTTACCTTCATCATCATCTTCACCATTTTCCCCATTTTCTTTGAGGAATTCTTCAACTGAAGTCGATCTACACATTGGGATTATTTTTGTCTTCTTCAAGGTACTTTCTTGCTCTATCCTTAAATTTCCATTATCTTCCATCACTGCCCTTTTTATAGGAATCTGCTTTGACCTTGAATCAATAGTGTTAACCACCTGTTTATCCTTAAGTTGATGGTTTGCATTTGGAGGTTGTTTCTTTGCACTTGAAGGTTGCTGCTTTGCACTTAAAGATTGTTGGTTTGCACTTGAACACTATTTTGACCTTGAATCAGCAACTTCAGCCCCTATTTTTTTGGTAGGTTGCTGCCTAGTCCTTGAATCAGCAACTTGAGCCCCTATTTTTCTTGGTGTCATTGTCCTCTTTTTGGTTGGATATAACACATTGTTCGAACTATCAATTGCAGGACCAATAGTTTCAAAGTTAGATAGCTTGATTAGTTCCCTATATGTAGGCACAAATGGAAGCCGAATGCCTACTTTTCTCGTGAGTTGGTTGTTACTATTTACCATCTCACATTTTATATCAAACTTCTTAGCCAATTCAGCACTAGATCTAAATAGAGGCAACCGAAAATTGTCTGTAAGTTATTCACCCTTTTGTGTTGCATTCATCTTCTTTTGTAAGTTTGTTACCTTCTTTATTTTCTGTTAGCATTCAAAAAAACATAACATTAGGAATAAGTTAATCAAAATATAAAAAAGGTAGCATTTTAACCGATAGTATACAGCAAATTTAAATAGATAAATACATAATTAACACTCTACACATCAGTTATGAAATCAAATAGAGCATCATCATAATCAGAATCCTCTCTATCACTTTCAGCTTCTTTCATTTCACGAGAAGGTGTTTCAGTTATTGTTGTAGGTATGTCTTCCCTAACCCAATTTAGTTTACCATCACCATCACTATTATCTCTGTGAGAAGGTGTTTCAGTTTGTAAGTTTGAAGGGTCACCAATGTTAAAGAAATCCTGTGGAACTGTTTGCAGAGTATAATGCATGTTTGGATCAAAAGGGTCTTGGACATAGTAATATTGGGACCTTCATGAACTCCATGTGATTTTTCCCTATCTATATGTATGTCATGTAATAAGCCAGGAATGCCATCATGTGATTCCTTTTGATCTTCCATCTCATCACCAATTTCCGTAGACCTTTGTAGTTGCTCCCCATGGTGCAACCATACGGCATAACCTTTTAGAAAACCTTTGGCTATTAAGTGATCCTTAATATTATCTCTTGTTTTCCAATACAAATTTTTACACTTGGCACAAGGGCATAAAATCTCATCTCCTTGAGGTCTTCCATTAGTGTAGGAAAAGTCTAAAAATTGAGTAACACCGTTGATATACTCTTGACTAAACCTTGGAAATTTAGTCCACTCTTTGTCCATCACTTTATAATCTAAATATTTGAAACACACATTACAGAACAAATTCAAAAATGCATGCATACATAACATATACATGAACATATACAAAACAAATATCTTTGGAGAAGCGGAGAACAGAAGGAGACGTTGATCGAGGAATATAGGAGATTTGAAACATACAACACAAAACAGATTCAAAATAGAACCAAAACATGTTCTCTCATATGGGAGTAGTTTTTTATTTTCAAGAGATGCAACAAAATATAAGTTCAATCATATTTGATCTAACACATAAACACAACAGATATAACAAAATATCACACAATATCACACAAAATAACATGAACTGCCCAAAAGCTCCCAGCTTTCCACTCTTAACATATTTTTAGGCTAGGAGTACAAAATTTCAAAACTATTCAAATATGGAAAACATAATCCTCGGATTATCTCCATCAACAAACCAAAATGATGTCTTCATATCATTACTGCAATTCAATTAAACACAATGATATGTGCAGTAATACACCTCTACTTAGAATTGCATCCTGGGATTTCTACTTTTCTGAATTGAGAGTCCCAATTTGTCGTAACAGAGGGATACTAATAGAATACTAAGCTATAAATCAAGATTCATAATAGCGCTCAAAATAACGAGATACTACAAACTGCCATACCAAAGCTTATGTTACTGATTATCTCCCACTATAACTTCTAAAGCTACCAACCATCAACCATTAGATATTAGAAAATCAACTTTTTTACTCCTCAGAATGAATGTGTATGGCAAAGCTATAATCAGGAGGAATTTGAAAAATTAAATTTACTAATCATGAGCTTACATGGTTAAAACTAATACTCTTAGCTAAACGTTGGCTCTAAAGGAACAAAACCCATTCTCATGAGCTTGTCAAGGCAGCAATTAGAGATCAAATATGAGAAGAAACAAGACAAAGTTATTACAAGACAACTGACAAAAGATATTAATGTTTATAATATAGGATTAGTTTTTTATGTTCTCTCATAATCATTAGTTTAACCAACATAAATACAATCAATTCAAAGTTTAAAAATTAGATCTAACACATAAACATCAGTTCACATCAACAAACATGCATCAAATCACATTATCCAAATAGAAAATAAATTTAAGATCAGTTTCACATCAGTTAACTTGAATCAGTTACTAACATACTTTCTCAACCTCAATTCCAAATCAATTTCAACCCTAGTTACTAAAAAACTCAGTTTTAAATACACTCAGTTTCAAATCACCATAACAAAATCTAACAATACGGGTAAAAATGAAACCCTACCATATTAGCATAGGTAACTCCAATGGTAATCGACAACGGGAAGCTTCTGTTGGTACCTCAACAAAGAAATCAAAACTACAAAATAAAATATAGAGTGGGTCAACATGCAAAACAAAATCAGAGGAGACGAGAGAAGATGAGGAACACGAGAAGAGAGGAGGAACAGAAAAGTAGAGAAGGAACGGTGATCTTACCCGCAGAAGCTACAGGAGAGGAACAGTCGAACAGAGGAGACGCAAGGAAAGTGAACACACAAACAAAAAATTAGGTTTGAAGTGAAAAAATTATTGTATTTACTTTTTCAATTTTTTTCCTTTTTTTAATAAAAAAATTAGAAAAGAAAATAATATAACGAGAGGAAAACTAAAAAAAAAAGGGAAATTCTGGAGGGTTATATTTTTTTGGGCTTGGGACACAGTTTAAAGTGAAAATTATAATGCCGCGGTTTTTCTTTGTGGCTTAAATTGTCTGTAGTTTGTTAACCATGGCTTAAATATAAGTGTGATTTTGTAACCGTGGAAATTGAAGAAAAGATCACAGTTTCACACTCTGGATTCAATATTTCAAAACTTATGTCTACGGTTTGAAAACCCTGGCCACAACTCATATGTAGCCACAATTTTTTAGGTGTGGAAAAATTTAGCGTGGTTGTAGAGAAAAAATGTTGTAGTGATTTTAAACCACCTTTCATGGTATTTAAGTTGTTTTAAATTCTTAACCATGAATAATGAATTATTTGATGTTATGTTAATGAATAAGTTGAACTATGACTTTCCACTGTGTAGTAAATGTTTTGAAATTGTTTGAGAACTCGTGTTACGGAGTAAGACATACATGTAAAGTGTTTTATGAATCATGTGACGCCCTTTTGGAGAATTACTCTGACTACTTAATTATAATATTCATTGGGAATTAGAAGGGTATTACACTATATATGGATAACTTGTAGGTAATCAAGAATATCTCATAGAAGTCTGAGGATAACTTTAGAGTGTGTCGTTTATTTCCGTTGATTTTAGGTCTTTCTCTGATATGTAACATCGGGGTTGAGACTGTTTGAATTAAGTTTTATATTCCTAGGAGAAGTCAACTGAACTTTGACCAAGCATAACTTTCACATGCTTCATACATTTTGCCCCAACCAAAGCTCATTGTGAATATAATTCAATTCCCTATAACTTTTCTTTTTTACTCAAGTTCAAAAAATGCATCATTGGAAATATATGAGCCAATACATTACAGGTCTTTTTGAAAGTCAACAAAAAAGGCATTTTTTGTCAAGGCAAGTTACATCAAGATAATTTATCCAAATGCAAACATGGTAAACAAAGAGATTGTAGAGGACACCTTGATATTTCTAAAAAATCCAAGATCATCTCCAAAAGATAAAAAATTGAGCAAGTTATGACCAGTACAAATTCGGCAAATTGGTGAAAATGCAAAAAGTCAACTTTGAGCAAAAATTCATTTTTAAGTTCATAGACCTATTTTGTGGGATTTAAATATTTTTATGACTTACTCGAGGACCCCTAAATTCACTATCACCTTGCTTTGCATTTTTTCTCTATTTTATTCATATTTATTTTGTTTTATTCAAATAAACACAAAATAAATTGCATAAAATAATAAATAAAAAGTATGGACACATGGGCTGATGATTTGGGTTGATATTGGGCCATAAAGTTCGTGCAAGGCATGACAAAAAAGACCTGGTTCAATGTATGACAAGAAGGGCAAGAAATCATCAAATATGACAATTATTTAAAGTCTTGACTTTTGCTTTCAAAACTATGATCAATGCATGGATTCTTGCCATGTTTATCCACATTTCCATTTCTCTATAAATATACAAGCCAACAATAAGCCAAGGACATGAAATCATCACTTGGAAAAAGCTCTCAAAATTCTCAAAATTGTTCAAAGGTTGTGAAAATTCAAAACATGATTTCCAGCCTTCCTCTATCCAATCTCGTGCCATCTTTGCACTCCTGAGGTCCCCATGAGTCATTTCCATCCCTCACCTTAGACTGAAGCGCGTCTGAGTCGGCCATACAAGTTACACCGTTTGGTATAGTTTATTTAAATATAATCCTGTTAATATGCATTTATTAATCCATTTGACGTTTGCATACATGTTTGTAGTCGTATATAGAGCAAGTTGGACGTGAAGCATGTAAGTTTTGAGGCTTGGTTCATGAGATGCCATTCTCAACCCCGATCAGAATCTTGGCTTCAAAACGCAAAATTCAGAGACCTTTAGGAAAAACTAATGCCGAATTCGGACTCAGGGCATCCCTTTAAGTGGGGTAGGGTTACTTTGATTCATTAATTGTGTTTGTTTTGCAGATTAGGGTTTGGAACCCACCGGAGAAGACAATCGGAAGGTTGACTCCGGTGGGTTGACTCTGGTGGCTAACTTGTTGCCTTCCTATTGGCCCATTCGAACCAACAACGCGCATTTTTTTGTTTTAAATAATTACTGCTTTTGTTTTCATATAATGTTATTTGTTTGGTTATGCTAACGAATGAGTGAAAATGGCCCAGCGGTAGCAAGCAAGCGTTCAAGTTACTCCCTCTTCTAGAACATGGGTTCGAGTCCCAGGTTTTGTCATTTTGAGTCCTAACTTCTTTTTTTGGCAGATTTTTTGAGCGCCTGGGCCTTTGTGGATTGGGCTTGGCAAATTCAAATTACACCCCCCATTTCTGCTTCTAATACCAGGCCCATGCTACTTTCTTTTTTTTGTTTTAATTTATTTATTCCTTTTTAATCTTTTTTTAATTATAATCATAAAAAAATGTAGATTTAGGTTTTTAATTAAACTTTAATAAATTAATTAATTTAATTATTTGAATTTTTATTTCATTTTAAAATCAATTAGATTTAGGTTGCAAATCTTTTTCTTAATAAATACAAAAAACATGTAGAATTAACCTTCTTTTATTAGTTTTTATTTTCATTAATAATCAATCGTTTTGTTAATTAATTAAAAATAGGTTTAGTTATTTAATTAATTTTGATTCAAATATTTTCTTAAAATAAACAAAAACAACCCAAAAAAGAATTTTCTTAATTTGCATAGATTTCCTTAGAGTTTTAAGCAAACGTTGTTTTTAATCCTCGCACGTTCATTTTATTTCCCGTATTATTACTTTCTTATTATTGTATCTGCCCATGGATTGTAATAGACTAATTAGTTTTTCTTTACTGATTTTACCCCCAGTTTTGGGTTTGTAATTCCCCCTCCCTGAAGCCATGTAATAGTTAGGTTTAATTTCTGCACTTTAATTTCCCGCACTGATATTAAACTGTTAGATGCATGCCTAATAGGATTGCATGACAAGAACTAAAAGCAAATGTTAGCAAACCTAACATCAAAGAAAAATAAGTGAATACAACACACTCACACATGTGCACCTCTAGGGTACTCCCACTTCGGTTAGCTTCAGAATAAAATAGTCATAACTCTCGAACGTGAGGAATTTTAGTGGCTACCCTTTGGTTTAAGAGATCATAAGTCCCTCGATGACCCTTTCGATGTTGCCTCGGTAAAATGATCTTAAAACCCTAGGGTAATTACTAAGATATATTACTAGTTGCCTTTATAATTGTACGATGACCCTCGCTAGTCCCTCAAAACATATGACGATAGGGATACCTACTCACTAATAGTAGGATAGCACTGTCTAAAGGAAAAGAGGAAAAGAACAAACCTTTTCGAGTAGGTAGATAGTTCTTAGATGCTTGCTCAAATAAAACAATTTTCCACACATACACTCTTTTCTAAAAAATATTTTTAAAGACATTTTGTATACATTCTCCATGACACGAGAAACATTACAAAGTTTACCGCACTAAGGCGTCTTTTCAAAATGCTTTTTCAAACATACAAACACAAGGCATTTTCAAATGAGCTAGCAACTAAGAGTCCGTAGATAAATATGGATGGAAAGGGTGCTAACACCTTCCCTTTCCATAATCTACCCCCTTACTCAGAAAAAATCTCAAAAGGTATTTTTCTATTCTTTTCACCCTTTCCTTTGTTGGATAAAAGAAAAGCCGGTGGCGACTTTTTCTTACTGCAACATTTGTGAATAAAAACGTAAAACCAGTATAACAATCGGTTCTTCCACCGTATTACAAACTCATTATAGAAGACTTATTGAATCATTAACTTACCTTTATCACACAAGGCCTGATCTAGTATATAATATAGGTATGGTAAGTAGATCCATGCAAAGGCCAAAGGTATTTCATCTTGCAATCACCAAGAGGATACTAAGGTATCTCAAAGGAACACTAGATTATAACGTTTTGTTTCCTGTATCAGATAAAGGAAAGGAATGCAAACTATGGGATACACTGACTGAAGTTGGTGGGTGATGCTAATCTACAATTGGTTATGTGTTTATGCAAGGGGGTGCACCAGTATCTTGGATTTAAAGAAAAGAACCAGTTGTAGCTTTGTCATTGTGTGAGGCTGATCATATAGATGTCTCTATTTGTGCATGTCATGCAACATGGATGGTCAATCTGATCGAGAAGTTGTAGGTGAAAATCATGGAGAAATGATCATGAAGATTGACAACATGTCTGCTATTAATTTGGATAAGAATCTGATAGCACATGGACGAAGCAAACACATTAAGTGTAAGAACAAAGTTGGTTCTACATCTGGCCTTATGTTTTGATGATAACTTTATATGTTATCTTTAATAACAATTATGTACTCTAACAAGTTTCTGTCTAGTGTGTGGCTTTTGCTATACAGGTTTTGACTCTGGTAAGAAGGTGTTTGGTGTCATCAGGTTCTGAACTCAACACTCTGGAAGAATACCTTCAGTGTGTTACAAGTTTGTTGCACCCCAAAATTTGCCCTCCTAATTTCTTCTATTCTGGCTTAGACTTTGCATTCATCTGCATCATTCCAATAGGTCATGTGCATAGCATGCATTTTCATAAAAAATAGAGCACGTGAAGTTCAAAATATTATTAGTTATGAATCTAGGGTTTATGACTGATTTGAGTCGTATATGATTGAATAAGATTGATTATTCCATTTCTTCTTGGTGTACAAGACTGTGGAATTATGGTTTTGGTTCATGTTCATTTTTAAACTTATTCTCCATCAAGTTACAAGGCTATTATCTTCTACTAAACAACAGGTGGCAGGGTATTCTTATCAATAACTTGAGGTTGTGGTTTCGTGTATATGGCCTGTAAATCAAAACACCCCATTCTACTTTTGTGCTTATCATTTGGTCAAGGTTTGTCAATACTAAAGGTGTACTGAGATTTCTCTAAAGGATCAAATGTGTTATCAATCCAAGACGCATGTGATGTTTGGCTACAAGTCGCTGACTATATCATTGTTGCATTGAGTTCATCTATTCATCACTCAAATATGTTATGATTCAAGATATTTATATGATAAGTTCGGTTGCTTGACAGCCAAGGCATTACGAATAATTGGCACAAACTATCATTTGGGTATTTGTTCAAGAAATTTGGTTTCAAACATGGATTAAAGTTCAGCTTGATTCAAAAAAGTGTGCCCGAAGGTTTAGTTCATAAGTTCTTGCAGAAGAAGATGCCATATGAACATAAGTTGAGATTAAAGTACATGGTGTCAAGTAAAATTCTTCATAATTCAAGTTGTTATTTTCAAGATTATTGCGATCATTATTCATCCCAAGGTAAAAGTACAAAATATGCGTTCAATAACATTCAAGTGGTTATCATGGTCTTCTCAAGTTCATTCAAGTATTCATTTAAGCTTAAATTAAATGAAGTAAATGTTTTGATTTATTGGGAATTTGTCATGCAAGAATTTACAAGGTTTTGTTCATTACAAATTCAAGTCATTACACTAAAGCTACAAAATACATCTCATTCAATCAAAATCCGAGCATACTGCAAGACTTATTCAAAGGGGAAATTAAAAGGCTTCCATCTGCTACAAAACCGGTTCAGCGCTGCACCTATGCACAAAACCAAGCTATCCTTATTACAAAGTTGGAAGACACTTCAGAGCAACGGTTATCTCTACAACATAAACAACGGTTAGAACTCAAATTAATAATACTCGATTGTTAAACAACCTACGACTCGACAACTTGGTCGAACGGACTAACTTTTCTCTGATACCAACTTTGTAACACCCCAATTCTACCTGACAATATAATGTAAATTAGAGTTATAAAAATTATGCAACCGAATCAGGATGCCACAAATTCAAATTAAAAACCATTGCATTCAATATGGATACATAACACTTTAAAACTTTGGATGAACCAACATCTAAATAAGCTAATCTATTAAATCAACAACTTGAACAACTACACAGCGAAATCATAATAACATATTTATCCAACATGGGAGAAACTTCTGAATAACAAGTACTTAACAAAAATCAACTTAAAGTTCAACAAATGAAATAACAAATACTAAAGCAATAAGCGTTCATCCCCCCGAGTGTTACGTATCAGAGCAATGACACCTACTCGAACTACTGAAGGTCAACCGCCTTCACTCTGGATTACCTGCACGTTACCAACATAAGGGTAACATTCAAACATAAGGGGTTAGATATCGAACATTATAATAGAACGTATGATAAGTATTACACTAGAATCAGTTCATACAAAAATCACCACTTCGCAATAACCATCACAATAGGATATCAACAAAATACAACAATTAATTCATTAACACAATAGCTCAATCATACTACTTGGAATGCGACTCAATACTATGTGAATGCATGTGGTACCATTGGAGCAGAACTCCCATCTTAAAAATGGAGCAGAACTCCCATCTTAATAATTGCCAATTAATAGAGGCATCAACAAGGCATAAGCCTTCTTCGCAGTTTGCCAATCCAGGCCATCAGAGTATGTAAATGTATATGAATGCACTATCACATGCTCACAACAATAATAATTCATAGAAAAGGCCTAAGCCCACATCACCATTATTACCAATAAATAGAGGTAATTCCTCATCATCTAAAATTCCATGCAACTTCGCATTATCAACAATGTGATACGGTGGGAGAACTGACTTGTAGGTTTTGCGTTTGATCGCAAATGTTGTGGTTAGCAAGAGTCGCCACCGAATTTTCTTTTATCCAAAAGGAAAGGTGAAAAAGCACAGGAAAGACCTTTGATATTGTTTCTTGAGTTCAGGGGGTAGATTATGAAAAGGGAAGGTATTAGCATCCTTTTCATCCATGGTTTTCCATGGGCTCTTAGTTACTTGCTAGATCACTTGCTTTTGTTTGAAATCGTGCTTTGTGTGGTTTTTTTGAAAGTATTTTGTAAAGAGGCCATTGTTTAGGCAATCTTTGTAATGATTCTTGTTTGTAAGAATGTATACAAAGATGTTTGATCTTTTGAAAATGTTTTCAATTTTGTAAGATGTTCGAAAGTGTATGTGTTTGTTTTGAAAATAGAAAGGATGTTTGTTTTGAAATGGAGCAAGTAATTAGGAGCAATCTACGTACTCAAATGTCTTTCTTGTTCATTTTATTTTCCTTTGACATTGTTATCTTGCCATTGATTTGGTAAGTAACCCTATCTTTGGATGTAAACGGGGCGGGCGTGGGTCATCGTATAACCATGATTAGAAATCTTGCAAGGTATCTTAGCATTTTTTCTTTAGGGACTAAGATCATTTTGAAAGGCAACTTAGATGGCGTCATCGAGGGACTATGATCTTGTATTCGTTTGTTTTTTGCTAAGATGCCTCACATGCGTAATATGGCCATTTTGTAAGGCAACCAAGTGGAATAACCCTAGGGGTGCTTGTGTGCAAATGTATTATTTTTATGCTTGATTTTGTCTTTGATTAGGGTTCTCTATTTGTTGATTTCATGTCTTGCCATACACACTCTAATTACTAGAAATATATGAAAGTAATAAAAAGTGCAGAAGGTAAATATTCTACGCTATTACAAACATTAGGGGGATGGGTGTACAAATTTTACAAATGGGGATTGAAAATAAAATTAAGTCCTAAGTTACTATTACAACCATATTGAATGGGTAAGAATGTACAAGAAAATGTGAAATGGACTTGTTTCGTTTAAGAAAAGAAATAAGTTTTGTTTAAGAAAAGAAATAAGTTTTGCTTAAGAAAATATTTTTGATCTCTTTGTTTTAAGAAATAAAATAAAGCATGTAAAATGTAAAATGTTTTTTTTTTTGTGTTTTTGATTTAGTGAAAATAGAAGCGGTAGCAAAAAAAATAGTAAGGAGAAAAAAAGAAAATAGAATCAGCGCATTGCTGAATTGAAAGAGATCAGAAGTTCTGACTCTGGCGTGCTGCAAAAACAGAAATCATATTAGTAGAAATAGGTAAAGTCAGAAGTTCTGGGTCCGCTGGGAACAAAGAAGATTTCAGAAGTTCTGATGCCACTGGAAGAGCTTAGTCTCCATCTCCATGCTAGTCAGAACATCTGCAACTTAGTCATTTCTCAACAGAACAGAAGATGCATATATCACATCTATGGCAGGTTTCATAATGTTTCAGAAATAAGAGATATCAGAACTATAAATCAGAAGCAAGCATGAATTTGCTAATCCTAATTTCCTTAAGAAGTTCTGAACTAATTTACTCCCTACTTAGGCATACAAATACATGAAACCTCAGAATACGTACATCATCAGAATCATGATGTCTACATTGTATTTTTGAACATGCAAATCTAATAATGCCTAAGTAATATGATGAGAGTCAGCAGAAAGCTTACCTTGCAGCTGGAAAATACTCTGTGAGCTGGAGTCTGGTTCTAAACTCTGGTGATGTTCTGAACAGCTTCTTCACGTACTCAGTAGGTTAGAAGCTTTCAACTTAGGCAATGAATGATTAGAAAATTCTGGAACAGCCAAGGGGTAAAGTTCTGACTTCTTTGAGGTGGATGTGATGGAGAGTGTGTTACAGTCTGAACACAGAAGTTGGGATAGCTTCTAATATGTGAATCAGAAATTGTATGGATGGTTTTGGTCAAGAAACACTTGAGAAAAATGGAGTTTGAATGCAAGAAATCAAAAGTTAACAGGTTTTGTATTTTGTGTTTGCAGTTTTGGATTCTTGGAATTTTAGCAGGGGTTCAAGGCTTTTTATTTCTCAATTTTTCGACCCTTTTACAGTTTCCAATAAAGTCTAATTTATAGGCAAAGGTTTAGTAGCTTGGAGAGGTCAAGGGGAACCATCATCATAAGCTAGGCGCTGACTTGCTCTTAAAGTAAATTCAAATAGGTATGGTGGTTAGCAGTTTTAGCAGCGCCTAAGCTGGATTTGTAAGCAGGAATTGAGGAAAGGTGACCTTAAAAGCAAAAGCAACGTATGGGCCCAGCATACTTTTTTACAAAAGTTTGCTTTTCCAAGACAGTAAAGGTACTCCTATGCCACACGTGGGGAAATTTTATGGAAAATAACTCAAAAGTGATTGTGAGCATTAAATGATGATGAGATTTATCAAACCATAAATCCTGCAATGTGAGATTTTGCATCATTGCTTAATTCTGGGTCAGAGGTTCAGCTTCAGCATGATTTAGAATAAACATCCAACTTCTGATCTTTGTATCTCCTTGCTCTAGCATATTCTGAAGGAGCTCTCAGACTTTCCAGGAATCTTGCAACACGCTTTGTAAACCTTTTTTGAATTACCCTTGCAAACTATGACTGAATCTTTGTGAAAACTGGCCCAGAAGTTGTAACCAAACTCTGTCTTGGAACTGTCCAGAATTTGCTGAGTACTTTAGTTTCATGGACGTGTCTTTGAGGAGTCATAACTTGAAATCCCAACATTTCTAGGAGAAGTTTTGTTCTGCAATGTTTTAGATCTTATTGAAATCCAAAACTTTTGTGCCAGAAGTTCTTCCAGAATCAGCTTGCATCATGGTGATAATCTGATCAGAAGTTCTGAATTTGTCATATTTCTTAAACACTTAGAAAAATTCTAAGTATTTAGAATTTTGACTTTTCCAAAGTAATCTTGACTTTTGAATTTCTTGATGAAATAAACTTCATACCTTGATGAAATATGATTCTTGGAACTTTATTTTTTGATCCAAAAGTTAAAGTTTGACTTTTTAGTGTGCAAATGACCATTTTGCCCTTGTGATCCTTTGAGAAATGAGAGGGAAAATTTTGGGGTACAACAGCTGCCCCTGTTCAATCTTCTTATACTTGAAGATCTATATTGGTGATTCTGCCATTCATGACTCGAAGGTGGAAGATGATTGGACACTAAAGTGCCCATAAATTTGCACTCAGTGATGTGATGGTTGAGGGAATGGGCTTAAAGATGCCATTTGGAGAGGTGATAGAAATTTGTTAGAGATAGGATTGTAGATGCCACCTAGAAAGGTTGTTGAACCGTATTTGTAAGCTGAAACCAAATGAGTATTAGAATGACATCCTTATCTGGAGTGTATATGAACTGTATTTGAGAGTTGGATCCGAATGAGTATCAGGATGGCATCCGTATCTGGAGCGTATCTAAACTGTATCAAAAGTTGAAATCTGAATGAGTATCAAAATGGAATCCGTGTCTGGAGCGTATCTGAACTGTATCAAAAGTTGAAATCTGAATGAGTATCAGAATGGCATCTGTATCTGGAGCATATCTGTACTGTATCAAAAGTTGAAATCTGAATGAGTATCAGAATGGCGTATGTGTCTGGAGTGTATCTGAACTGTATCGAAAGTTGAAATCTGAATGAGTATCAGAATGGCATCTGTGTCTAGAGCGTATATGAACTGTATCAAAAGTTGAAATTTGAATGAGTATCAGAATGGCATCCGTGTCTGGAGCGTATCTGAACTGTATCAAAAGTTGAAATCTGAATGAGTATCAGAATGGCATCTGTGTCTGGAGCGTATCTGAACTGTATCAAAAGTTGAAATCTGAATGAGTATCAGAATAGCATCCGTGTCTGGAGCGTATCTGAATTGTATCAAAAGTTGAAATCTGAATGAGTATCAGAATGGCATCCGTGTCTGGAGCGTATCTGAACTGTATCAAAAGTTGAAATCTGAATGAGTATCAGGATGGCATCCGTATTTGGAGTGTATCTAAATTGTATCTGAGAAGGAAATCTAAATGAGTATCAGAATGGAATCCGTGTCTGGAGCGTATATGAACTGTATCTGAGAAGGAAATCTGAATGAGTATCAGAATGGAATCCGTGTCTGGAGCGTATCTGAATTGTATCTGAGAAGGAAATCTGAAAGAGTATCAGAATGGCATCCATGTTTGGAGCGTATCTGAACTGTATCAAAAGTTAAAATCTAAATGAGTATCAGAATGACATCCGTGTCTGGAGCGTATCTGAACTGTATCTGGAAACTTTGGACATTGTTAGTGGTAGCTGTTAACCTTATCCTGAAAAGGGTAAAATGTTAGCTAATATGCAATGTTATGTTGTATGAAATGCATAGCATAATGTATTCGTGTCATCAATGTTTATGATATATGGGTGCAATGTATGCGTATGTGAGCTAGTCTGCTACGCTGCCGTTGGATTGGGGAAAATAAATCCCTGACCGTTGCTGAGGATATGGAGTATTAGTCTTCATGTTTATGAAGTTGAAGTGCTGATGGATTTCCCTTTAGAGAAATAAACTCTGTTGTAAGGGGAATGTCGTGTACTGTTTGAAAAATCCTGGTTGGGGAATTCTGAGAAATTTGGCGACTTCTACCGGGATTGATAAACTGGAAGCTTTGTTCTGCTGGGGATTAAACTGCACACTGTGGGGAATTTTTATGGAAAATAAATTAGAGAGATTTCCCTATCTCTTAAAGCCATTGGTAATTGTATTTTATTTTGTTTATTTGTAAACAGTAATTATATTCAAATGTATATGTTCAACAATGAATCATTGGACTTTTTTTTTTGTAAACAAGACACAAGCGTAATGAAAAAACAGATAGTTTTTGCACTTTCAAGGAGATATCTTTATATTGACTTTGAGTAAGTCTTTTTGTACAATGAGACAAACATTCTAGTAAGAGAATTCCGTCGTAAAAAATGAAAATTTTGATACAAAGAAAAGATAGCTATGTGTAATAATCCCATGGGGTTCCCATTCTTCTATAGCCTTCGTATTTTTGAGCATCTTGTCTATTTGTTACCTTGTCCAAAGCTGATTGAATTGATCAGAACCGCTGAATTTGTCAGTGGAAGCTAAAGGTTGTCTGTAAGGTGATCCAACGGGACATAGTCATATGCTTTAATTCCCTAACTTTTGCCTGGACCTCCCTTTCGAGTTTTTAGTCCACCGGGAAACCCTTTTTTGCCCAAGTCGCCCTTTTGGGTTTTCAACTTGTCGGGTGTTCGGATTTTTTGTTTTATCCCTAATTTTTGCCCGAACCTTTTTGGTTCATCGGGATGCCCTTGTTTTGCCTAGGTGTGTCAACCTATCTGGTCTCTTATGCGTAGTATCTTTTGACTATGTCTGCGTTTGCAGGGTGTGGCAGGTCGTCACCATCCATGGTGGTCAAGATCATTGCTCCACCAGAGAATATGTTTTTGATTACAAATGGTCCTTCGTATGTAGGAGTCCATTTTCCCCTGGGATCACCTTGCGACAATATGTTGCGTTTGATCACCAGTTCTCCAACTTGATACACTTGGCGTCTGACCTTTTTGTTGAAAGCCTTGATCATCCGTTTTTGATACATTTGACCTTGGCAGATAGAAGTAAGCTCTTTCTCATTAATCAAGTTTAGTTGATCAAGTCGAGTATGGATCCAATCGTCTTCATTCAGCCCTACATCCTTCATAATTCTCAGAGAGGGGATCTGGACCTCAATAGGCAAGACAACCTCCATTCCGTATACCAGAGAATAGGGTGTTGCCCCGATTGACTTGCGAGCTGTGGTACGATACCCGTGGAGAGCGAATGGTAGCATCTCATTCCAGTCTTTGTATGTGACTATCATTTTCTGTATGATCTTTTTAATGTTCTTATTCGCGGATTCGATAGCACCATTCATCTTTGGCTGGTAAGGGGAATAATTGTGATGCTGAATCTTGAATTGCTCACGCAAGACGGTGATCATAGTATTGTTCAAGTTCATACCATTTTCTGTAATGATCCTCTCCGGGATACCGTAACGGCAGATGAGGTTCTGCTTGATGAACCGGGCGACAACATTCTTGGTAACGGAAGCGAAAGAAGCTGCCTCCACCAACTTTGTAAAATAGTCAATGGCCCCTAAGATGAAGCGGTGTCCATTGGAGGTTGTTGGCTTGATTTCCCCAATCATATCAATCCCCCACATAGCAAAGGGCCAAGGAGCCGTCAAGACATTCAGAGGAACCAGAGGTACGTGATCCTTGTCAGCATAAATCTGACACTTATGGCAGGTTCGAGAGTGTTGATAGTAGTCTGCTTCCATGGTAGACCAATAATAGCTTTCCCGTAGGATTTTCTTTACCATCGTATGCCCACTGGAATAGGTGCCAAAGTACCTTCATGAAACTCAGCCATGATTCTTTCAGCTTCAACCTTGTCTACGCACCGAAGTAATACAGAGTCATGGTTGCGTTTGTAAACAAAGCCATTACTAAGGAAGAATTTAGCAGAGAATCTCCTTAAGAACTTCGTATCATTGACTGGAGCTCCTTCTGGATATTCTTGAGCCTTAAGATACTTCTTGACTTCGTGAAACCAAGGTTGGTCCACTACTTCTTTAGTATTAATCTCGTGACAATGTGCTAGTTCATCCATTCATTCAATGGTGATCTGGGGAGCCTCATTATCCCATTTAAGTTTAAACATAGATGACATTGTGGCTAGTGCGTCAGCTAGCTGATTTTCTTCTCACGGGAAATGCTCGAAGGTAATCTTTTCAAAATGTGGGAGCAACTTCAAAACATGTTCTTTGTAAGGGATAAGGTTAGGGTGTTTAGTGTCCCGTTCCCCTTTGATTTGGCTAATAACCAAAGCTGAATCTCCAAATACATTTAAAGATTTGATCCCTAAGTCTATGGCAGCTTTGAGACCAAATATGCATGCTTCGTATTCCACCATGTTATTTGTACAATTGAAGTAGAGTCTTGTCGTAAAAGGAGTATGACACCCTTCCGGAGATATGAGTACAACACCAATACCATTGTCGAGTGCGTTAGATGCCCCATCAAACACCAGGGTCCATCGGGATACTTATTCAGGTCTGTCATATGGTCTGAGTTCTTCACAGTTGTTTACCATCATGATATCTTCATCTGAGAATTCGAACTTCATGGATTGGTAGTCTTCTACAGCTTGGTGAGCAAGGTGATCAGCTAGTACACTGCCTTTTATTGCTTTTTGGGTAGTATATTGTATGTCATATTCTGTTAGGATCATCTACCATCTCGCTATTCTCCCAGAGAGTGCAGGTTTCTCGAAGGTGTATTTTATTGGATCCATTTTAGATATCAACAGGGTAGTATGAGTCAGCATATACTGTCTTAGCAGTGAGCAGCCCATGCTAGAGCGCAGCAAGTTTTCTCGAGCAGTGAATATCTTGTTTCACAGTCGGTAAACTTTTTGCTCAGGTAATAAATAGCGTGCTCTTTTCAGCCAGACTCGTCATGCTGCCCCAGAACGCACCCCATTGAATTTTCCAAAACGGTTAGATACATGATCAATGGTCTCCCCTCAACCAGTGGCATCAAAACAGGAGGCTCTTGCAGGTACTCTTTGATCTTGTCGAAAGCAGTTTGGCATTCATCATTCCATTTGACTACTTGATCTTTCTTCAATAGCTTGAAGATTGGTTCACAGGTAGCTGTCAGGTGAGAAATGAATTTGGCAATGTAGTTCAAACGTCCCAAGAACCCTCTGACTTCTTTTTCAGTATAAGAAGCATGCATCTCTTATATCACTTTCACCTTAGCAGGATCTACTTCAATACCCTTATTGCTGACGACAAAGCCTATGAGCTTACCAGACCTTACTCCAAATGTGCATTTATTTGGGTTTAACCTCAGCTTGTACTTATTTAGTCTCTCAAAGAGTTTTTATAGATGGTCAAGATGCTCTTCTTCTGTTTGAGATCTAGTTATCATGTCGTCCAAATAGAATTCTATTTCGTGATGTATCATGTCGTGAAATAGAGCTACCATTGCACGTTGATAGGTTGCCCCAGTATTCTTCAGTCCAAATGGCATCACTTTGTAGCAGAATGTGCCCCACTGTGTGACAAATGTTGTTTTCTCCATGTCCTCAGGCGCCATTTTGATTTGGTTGTAACCTGAGAAACCGTCCATGAAGGAAAACACTTTGTGTTGTGTAGTATTGTAAACTAGGATGTCAATGTGGGGAAGTAGGAAATCATCCTTAGGGCTTGCCCTATTCAAATCTTTGTAGTTCACGCACATTCGTACCTTGCCGTCCTTCTTGGGCATGGGAACAACATTGGCAACCCATTGCGGATAAGAGGTGACGGCTAAGAATCCAACATTAAATTGTTTCATGACTTCTGCTTTAATATTCTCTGACATATCTGGTCGCATGCGACTGACCTTTTGTTTTACTGGTGGGCAATCCTCTTTTGTAGGTAGACGATGCACCATAATATTTGCATCAAGTCTTGGCATGTCTTCATACGACCAGGAAAAGACCTCAACATACTCGTGTAGCAACTGAATCAGACGCTCCTTGACACTGGGTTCCAGATTGGCACCCACCTTGACTTCTCTTTTGTCTTCTTCGGTACCTAGATTGATGGTGTCCACTGGTTCCTCGTAGGGCTGAATGGTCCTCTCTTCTTGTTTTAGTAATCTGGAAAGTTCCCCTGGTAGTTCATAATCTTCCTCACCTTCGTCTTCGGCTTGGTAGATTAGATTTTCAGAGTCATAGAAGGCCATAGTAGAACCGTTACCCATGAGATCCCGGATGGATGTAGACCTGCTGTGTGAGTGTGTGTGTGTGTAAGGGTATAACTATCTTTGAAAGAAATGAAAATGTAAAAAAGAAAAACAATGAGCACAAAGTTTGTATGCAAAACATCCATGATTCATTGATGTCATATGGAAATGAGATAATAACCCTTACAAATGGACCATTGTGCCTCGGGTAAGACACAAGGTTTTAAGAGTCTGAATTATTTTAATATTACAGATCCAACAAAATGTAAAGACAAATTATTGTGGGATAAAAGTGATCGGGACAAAATCTCTAGCCTCCCAATTATTGAGCCCTCCACTGACAGTTGGGAAGATCCAATCCTCTAGGTTGCAACCATCTTCATCATCCTCTATCGCGTTGACTTCACGGTTGTTGATCGTCGGGGGTGGTACTCCAGCACGAGCGCAGCGTACAACCTTCTGAGCACTTGAAGTGAAACCCAGGTCAAATTTGTCAGACTTGTATGGGATATCTGGGAGTTGTCCCCAAATAGTGCACCCACCTTATTCTAACACTGCCTTGGCATCCTTTAAAGACGACATCTTGAGTGGAGGCGTTGTGATCTTGGGAACTTGAGACACAGCCTTGGTCACTGCCACATCTTGTGGGACTTCTTCAAAGTGCTGGAATGGAGTTTCAATAAATTCACCATCTAACTCCACATATCTGAAAGAATTGAGATGGTTGATCATATACTCTTCTTCTCCATGAACAGTGATAATCTTCCCTTGAATCGGGTACTTCAACATTTGGTGCAACTTAGAAGTGACAGCGCCAGCATTGTGAATCCACGGTCTACCTAGCAAGCAGGAATATGAAGGATGGATATCCATTACATAAAAATTTGAATCAAATGTTTGGGTTCCAACTTTTATGGGGATGTCTACTTCCCCACGCACCATCCTTTTTGAGCCGTCAAAGGCCCTCACTACTATGTTACATGGTTTCAATATCAATCCCTCACAGTCAAGCCTATCAAGAGCCTTTTTAGGAAATACATTTAAAGATGAGCCAATGTCCACTAAAACATGAGCCAAGGTTCTGCCCCTACATTCAACTGAGACGTGCAATGCCTTATTATGCTTCCTTCCTCTTGGCGTTAAATCAGCATCCAAAAAACCTAGACCATTATCTGCAGTCAAGCTGGCTACACAGTCTTGGAAATGATCGGCAGATGTTTCTTGGGGTACATGGGCAGTTTTAAGGAACTTTACCAAGGCTTTTGCATGAGCCTCAGAACATAGTAGTAGAGCCAGCATGGAAATTTTTTATGGAGTTTTCCCCAGTTGCTCGACTACATTGTAGTCACTCCTTTTTATGATATTTAGAATTTCATCTATCTCTTTCCAGGAGGTCTCAGGGATAGCCACTGATTGAGCCTTCATACGGACAGGCTCAATCAAAATACCTTTTCCTTGAGTCTCGGCTTACTCGGCAGCGGGAATGTCAGTAGGGGTGATAACAGGGATGGTAACAGCTTTGTTAGCAGGAGTATTTGCAGAGATGATTGTAGGACTGAGAATAACCTTTGGAGGAGCAACAACAACAGGAATAATTACGGGTTCATAAACTACTTTTGGGGGAGCAATTTTGGGAGAGAATATCCTTCTGCTTCGGGTAATCTTTCTAGTCCCTGTAATATTACTGATATCGGGGTCAACTTTTTCAGAACTTGAATCTTTGGCAGCTGGCCAGTCTTGTTTGATACCGTGGTAGTAGACATCCCCTCCATAATTCCATGGTATGGTTTTGTCTGACGAATACGGGACTGGTCCAGGCATTATAATTATTAAAGGAGCTGCTTTTGGAACTGATGTAATTCTAACGGGTCTTTTGGTGGAGACCCTGGAAGAATTGGCAGAAATGGTAATGATAGACACATCATTAAGAGGAACAGGTGGAACGGAAGTCTTTTCAAACAAAATTTCCTTGTTATCTATTAGGCACTGAACGCCTGCTTTCAACAAAGGACATAAATGACAGCCTTTATCGTAGCTTGGGAATACATCGGTGTTGTACCCCAAAATTTTCCCTCTCACTTATCAAGATTTTTCTCACAAGATCTCCTTTGACTCAAGACTGCACTAGGGTGGATCAGCTCAAGACATCTCCTTAAGCACTGATGGCCAAAATTAGGGTTTGAGATTGCACAAGGATTTTTGAACTTCTAATGCCCCATATTATTTTCATGGATCATTATGGACCCCCAAGACTACTCATATCAATTTTCAAGCCTTAGATCACTTTTTTGCTCAGTGAATTAAGCAGTTGACATAAAATTCAATTGTATTAGGGAAAAAGTCAACTATGGCCAATTTACAGTCAAACTTCTTAATTTTTATCCATATCAACATTTTAAACTTATATGTATCATTTGATCAAGTTTGGACCATAACTCCTCAAGAAATTTGATCAAATCTCCAAAAGGACAAAATGGTCAAAATTAGGGTTTTGACTGAGAAGGGGCAATTTCTGATTTTTGACTTAGGAAATGGTCAATTGGTTTAAGGCATGATCTCAAGAGTCCAATTTCATCATTTTCACCTAATGAAATGGTTCAAAACATTGCAAGTCCATTGGATTGACAGATGAATTTTTCAATCAACCGATCAAAAGTCAACTATATACTGAAAAGTCAAACTTTGACTTTTTGGTCAAATTCAAGTGCCAAAGATCACAATTCATCAAAACATGTCAAAATATGAAAATTTTTCAACAAGAAATCAAGAATTCAAGATTTCATCTTGAAATGTTAAAATTTCTTAACTTAGAAATTTTTCTAAGTATGGAAAATTTCTTATTTTTTCATAACTTTGAGCCAAATTTTCACCATGATGCAAGATGATTCAAGAGAAACTTCCAACATGAAAGTTGTAGATCTCCAGGAAATCTACAACTTTTCTTCACACAACTTCTTCGAAAAATGCTTGGATCTCAAGTTACAATTTTATGAACATAGGGTCATGAAACAAAACACTTAGTGAAATTTTGCCCTAATTTGGACAGGATTTTGACCTAACTTCATGACACTTTATAACATAGTTCCAAGGGGAATCTTCAAAAGCAATTCAAAGAGGGGTTGTATAGAATGTTACAAGCTTTCCAAAATTTCCAAGAACTCCTTGAGATCATTCTTGAGTATGGAGAATCGAAGATATGAAGTTAGGGTTTTGTCACTTAATTTACAAGCCATTTTGTGATGAACAAGAAGTCAATTTCCAACCTATGCTGTGCAATCTTGTTTTGCAGGCCTCTAAACCTCAAGATCTCTTCATAATCAGAATATTACACTTGCTTTTGAGCTATTATCCACTTGATTCAAGCTTTATCCAAGTTGCATTTCCATTAATGGCACAAAGTAACATTGCCATTCTAGTAAAGTGGCTTTAATCACAAAGTCAACTTTTCTTGAGCTTTGCAATTATTATTTCTGCACAAGCATCCTATACACAATCAGATAAGCATGTTTAAAGTTCCTAACCACTTTAGATAGCCTTGTACCTTGCCTTGGAACAATGCTTGTCAAGCTTGCTTCAAAAACAAGCCAAAAAGCCATAACATGTGAACTTGTACTTCTGATCACCCAAGCTCTTAAAAACCTTTTCCTATACATTGAGACACTATTATGCAACTTAGGACACGATTTTTGTAAGCCTGAAACTCTCTCAAATTCCCTTTATCCAGAAATTGAACACAAACTCCATTTGTGTGCAGGTTCTGACCTTGAACTTGTATCTTCTATTTCCCTCGTGCATTCTTTGGCCTTTTAGTTCCTAAAGCTCCTATACATCAAATATAACTTGTCTATGTCCCTGTTACACGACTGTAACACCATTTGCATCAAACTCCATAACCAAAAATAGAGCATTGCACATTGAATTCTCCAAGTCATTTCAGCCACTCTCAACTCAAGCAAACCATTGCATTAGCTTCCTAGGACCTCAAGGAAACTAACCTGATCATCACCATCACTTGAAACAAGCTCAAACTCCAAACACGATTTTCAGTTTTGAGGTAAGTTTTCTTAACTTGGAACTCTTCATACAGGCATCATCAATAGTTTATTTGTGAATAAAACATGTAGATATCATTGCCCTGAAGCTAACCATGTCCTTAGTTTCCATTAATTTTGCTTGAGCTTAGAGAATTTTGAAACTGAAATTTCTGAAATTTTTAGGGTTCAGATTAGGGCCATTAAAATTCTTGCTTATCTTTGATCTATAGTTTTAATACTTTACATTTCTGGAATCCTGAGAAAATTTGCTACAAGTTTCATGTTTACAGTTTTCATTTTTGATGAGAAATAAGCAAGTTACAGTTGGTCTGGCTGGAGGTTGAAGATGAAGTCTTTAGAACACGTTTTTCCTTACATATTTATTGTTTCATTTTTATTAACGGATGTATAGCCACCCCAATGATAAAAGTGCACGCCTGTAACCTATGGGACCTGGGTTCGAGCCCCAGTGGTACCCTTTTCATTTTTCATATTTTTACAATTCTGACTTTTTTGTTTGCAGGGCGCTGGGCCTCTTTGGGCATGGCTTATTTTTTTTTATTTTTTTTTTGCTGAATGACCTCTCTACTTCCTCTTGGCACCCCCTGGCCCAAGTTTTATTATTTATTTATTTATTTATTTGTTTCATTTTTCTTTTCTTAAATATATTTTCTAAATACTAAAAAAATCATAAAAATACTAAAAAAATGATATATTTATATTTTGACTTAGTTTTTTTTATTTTTCTCACAAAAATATTTTTATTAATTGTACTTTATTTATTTTTTACTTATTATCTTGTAAATATAAATAAATTTAGGTTATTAGTTATTTTCTTTCATACTATTTAAATGCATTATTTTTTATATATAAAAAAGACTAAAAATATTTTATAATACTATAAATATTTTTAAGATGAAAATACCAAAATACTTTTCTTGAATTTATTTTCTTTTGATTAATTAATAGAACTAGGTTTTCATTTAAAATATTTTCTTAAAAAATTCATACTTAATAAACTGTTTTCTTTATTTAATTAGGTTAAGACAAAATCTTCTTTCATGAAAACCAAACAAAGTTCATTTTCTTTACATTTTTGCATCCTTGTACATTTATTCATTTTTATACTTTGAATTTATTTAATCCCTTGTATATTCATACCAATTCAATATGGTTGTAATAGACTAATTAGGTTTAAATTCTTGCAATCCCCATTTACAAATTGTACACCCCCCTCCCCACAAATGTTGTAATAGCGTAGTAACTTTAAATTTCGCAATTTATCGCTTTTATATAACATGCTAGTAATTAGGATTTGTATGGAAAGACTAAAAACAATATCTAGAAAACCCTAATTCAAGACAGAAACAAGCATGAAAATAATACACTTGCACACAAGCACCCCTGGGGTTATTCCACTTGGTTGCCTTATACAAAATCGCCATATTACGCATGTAAGGTATCTTAGCAAAATCCAACAAATACAAGATCATAGTCCCTCGATGACTCTATCTAAGTTGCCTTATAAATGATCTTAGTCCCTCAAAAAGAATGCTAAGATACCTTGCAACATTTATAATCACGGTTATACGATGACCCGCGCCCATCCCGCTTACATCCAAAGATAGGGTTGCTTACCAAATCAATGGTAAGACAACAATGTCAAAGGAAAAGAAAATGAACAAGAAAGACATTTGAGTAGGTAGATTTATCCTAATTACTTGCTCTATTTCAAAACAAACATCCTTTCTATTTTCAAAAATAATCACCTACACTTTCAAACATCTTACAAAACTTGAAAGCATTTTCAAAAGATCAACATCTTTGTATACATTCTTACGAACGAGAATCATTACAAAGATTGCCTAAACAATGGCCTCTTTACAAAATACTTTCAAAAACTACATCAAGCACAATTTCAAACAAAAAGCAAGTAATCTAGCAAGTAACTAAGAGCCCATGGAAAACCATGGATGAAAAGGGTGCTAATACCTTCCCTTTTCATAATCTACCCCCTGAACTCAAGAAACAATCTCAAAGGTCTTTCCTGTACTTTTTCACCTTTCCTTTTGGATAAAAGAAAAGTCGGCGGCGAATCTTGCTAACCGCAACATTTGCGATCAAACGCAAAACCCTCAAGTCAGTTCTCCCACCGTATCACAGAACTAGAGACTCTGCTGGGGACTATTCTAAAAGTGGGGTTACCTTAGGGTTTAGATCACATTTACTTTCTTTCGTTGTTTAACTTGTATGCTTTACATTATGCTTATTTGTTTGGGTTTGAATTCTCTACCCGGATTTTGGATACATTATAGGTAAGTAGCAATATATTGTGGAAACTGTGCAGGGTATACCGACATGGTCTAAGCAATAGCTACGTTAGTGCGACATATTTGTGGGTACCAGTAGCCTTTGAGTTAATCAAAGAGAATACGGGGCCGCTGAGTGATGTCATGAAGCACTAATGAACTTTTAGAACCTTTACTTGACCAACTTGGCCTTTAGGATGTAGTGAGATGACCGGATTTGGTGCAGTCCGAAGTTGGTAGATACTCGATACTACACACATTGAGGTTTAGTCTCTTGGGATATTTTGGTCGCCATTAAAGAGGCTTGTGCTGAAACAACGACCAAGGAAACAAACCAGTGATATTGAGCTCCTTAGAACCCGGTTACTATTACTAGGACAGGTTAAGCCAACTAAGCTTCAAGAGGGTACTTACCTATAAAACTCCATGCAAGCCTAAACCTAGGGAATTGTTTGTTTTGTTCGTATATACATACTTGTACATAACATCATGAACATCATACACATTCACTAACCATTTCAAGGATTTTGGGATTCATCTTTGTTCTTGTTTTTTAGGATATGGATTCACTTCGTAGGAAAACTATTCAAGTCAACCTTGTGAGGATCCCTCCACAACTTAAGGAGCTAGCTTCAAGGATTCCTGAAAACTCTCCATTCACTGAGAGACATGGTCGCCTACTCAACTTGGTCACCTCCAACACAGATGAGGATATGGTAAAGGTTCTCTTTCAGTTCTTTGATCCTTTACACCATTACTTCACATTTCCCGACTATCAACTTGTGCCTACTTTAGAAGAATTCTCCCGACTCTTGAGGATTCCCATTCTCAACCAACTACCTTTAAACGATACAGAAAGAGACCTAAAGCCAGAAGAGATTGCTCAAGCTCTACACTTGCACTCATCTGATGTCACAACTCATTGGGAAACAAAGAGTGGTGTCAAAGGTTTCCTAGCAAAGTTCTTGTTTGAGAAAGCCCAAAACTGTTGGAATTCTTTGGACCTACAAGCTTTTGAGGAAATTGTGGCTCTCCTCATCTATGGGATGGTTTTGTTTCCAAATCCTAATCAACTCATAGATATGAACACCGTCAAAATCTTCATATCCTGCAACCCGGTGCCTACATTGCTAGGAGATATCCTACACTCTTTTCACACTCGCATAATAAGGAAAAGAGGTGTCCTTATATGTTTCACTCCTCTCTTGGCAAGATGGTTTATTTTGCATCTTCCCCAATCTGTATTAAGGAACGAGCAAGGTTCAAGGTAGTCATAAAGGTTGATGACGCTCAAACATTCAGACATTCATTGGTGTTCCCGATCCATAGAGAATGTTACTATTGTCGACCGTTGTGGAGAATTCCCTAATGTCCCTTTACTTGGCATTAGGGGAGGTATCACTTATAACCCTTGCTTAGCCTTCAGACAGTTTGGTTACGCCCAAAGAGATGGCCCTCATGAGATGCTCATTTAAGGTTTGGTATTTGACTACGAGAACGACGATCAAGGTCTTCGCCAGAGATTTATCCGAGCTTGGAGGATGTTGAACAAGGTAAATAGCAAGACATTGGGGCATAAGAATTCCATCCCTCTTGAGCCTTATCTCAAATGGGTACGAACTCGTGCTCAGAATCTTATGATGCCTTATCTTTCCATTCTCCCGGTAATCATTGAGCCTGTTATGGAAGGAGATGTTCCATACATTATTCTACATCCTGACACGCCCACCTCTCTTGAAGACTTACAAAGAGATTGGATACAACTCAAGGGGGAGCGATACACCTTCGAAGCCCAATTCTATGCTAGCGAGAAGAAGGTTTTGGAAGTCACTAAGCAACTTCATGAGGAGAAGACTTTGAATGCCTACATTGCAACAAAGAGGATGCGTACTACCAACTTTAATCTATTAATATGACGTGTGTTTCCTTTTTGTCTAAAACAAATTTAAATCTTAAAATCCTTGAAAACATTGCATATGCATTTATCATTCATCATAACATAAGCAGGTTTCTTGCAACAAGTCTCATCATCTCTCTACTGTTTATTTCAGTAAGATGGATCTCGAGAAAATGGTGAAGGACCCCCAAGCTCAGAATGCACAGTTTCAACAGTTGTTCTTGACCTTAGCCAAAGGACAAGAAGAGTTGAAGACTTTGCTGGATGAGGATAAGAAAAAGAAGACAAAGAAGATAGCCGAAGTTATAAACATGGGAAGAAGGTTCCAAGGGCAGACAAGAAGAGCCATAGACTTTGCAACAACATCCGGTGAGAAAGGCAACCAACATGGGAAGGGCAAGGAAACAGTTGTCCAGTCAGAATCTGAAGAGGAAGAGGAAGAAGATGACTATTATGAAGAACAATACCCTCCAGCTGATGACAAGTATAAACATCTCGAAGAGTGATTGAGCGCAATGGAAATCCAAAAAGTGCTTGGATTGGACATTGAGGAATTGGGTCTAGTATCAAGGATTTTCATTCCTCCAAAATTCAAAGCACCTGTGTTCGCCAAATACGACGGAGTTTCATGCCCTAAAATGCATCTTCGGTCCTATGTGAGGAAAATCCAGCCCCATACCGCTGACAAAGACTTATGGGTACACTTCTTCCAAGACAGCCTGTCTGAACTCAACTTGATTGGTTTTACCAGTTAGAAAGAGCCAATGTTCATAACTGGGAAGATCTTGTTGCAGCCTTTTACAAACAATACCAATACAATGCTGATCTTGCGCCTACCTGTACTCAACTCCAGAGTATGGCCATGATTTCCAATGAAGGTTTCAAAGACTATGCGTAAAATGGAGAGACTTGGCTGGAAGAGTTCAACCTCCTCTATCTGAAATAGAATTAGTAGACATGTTTTTGAGCACCTTGTCTGGTCCCTTCTTCAATCACCTAATTGGGAGTTCATCGGCAGGTTTTACTGAACTGATATTGACCGGAGAGAGGATATAAGCCGAAATAAAGAGTGGAAAGATTCAAAAAGATACATCCTCTGCTGCTATAAGGAAGCCATTTATCGGAAAGAAAGAAGTGGTCGCTGTTTATCCTGGGAGAAATAAAGATAGGGCCGAACACCGTCCAATGGTGGGGGTTGTTATGATTCCTAAACCTGCGCCTGATCAGCAAAGAAACAACCAACCATGGTTGGAAAGACCAGACTGACAATTCACCAGAACTAACATGACCTTATCTCAAGTATTGCCACGTCTGTTAAGATCCAACTTAGTGACCTTGAAAGAAGCTCCAAAGAATCCTAACACAACATCTCCTCACTATCATCCTAATGCCCGCTGTGCATACCACTCTGAGAGTCTCGGCCATGACACTAACAACTGTTGGGCTCTAAAGAACAAAGTACAAGACCTCATTGAGGCCAAAGAGATTGAATTCGATGCGCCCGAAAAGCCAAATGTCATTTCTGCCCCTATGCCCAAACACGGCCATAATACCAACGCCATTGAGGAAGATATGTTTGTTACTTTAGTTGATGAACTTATGACCCCACTCCTGATTATTAAAAAGAATTTGTTGATTGTCGATGTATTCCCAGGCTGCGATAAAGGCTGTCATTTCTGTTTATCCTCACCAACCAATTGTCCTTTGTTGAAAGCAGACGTTCAGTGCCTAATAGATAACAAGGAAATCTTGTTTGAAAAGAATTTAGTTCCACCTGTACCTCTTAATGATGTGTCTATCATTACCATTTCCGCCAATTCTTCTAGGGTCTCCACCAAAAGACCCGTTAGAATTACATCAGTTCCAAAAGCAGCTCCTTTGATAATTACAATGCCTGGACCAATCCCGTATTCGCCAGACAAAACCATACCATGGAATTATAGAGGGGATGCCTACTACCACGGTATCAAGCAAGATTGGCCATCTGCCGAATATTCAAGTTCTGAGAAAGTTGACCCCGATATCAGTAATATTGCAGGGACTAGCAAGATTACCCGAAGCGGAAGGATATTCTCTCCAGAAATTGCTCCCCCCAAAATAGTTTCTAGACCCGTAATCATTCATGTTGTTGCTGACAAAGCTGTTACAATCCCTACTAATACTCCTACTGACATTCCTGCTGCCGATTTAACTGAGACTCGAGGTAAAAGTATTCTGATTGAGCCTGTCCGGACGAAGGCACAGTCATTGGATATCCCTGAAACCTCCCGGAAAGAGATGGAGGAAATTCTAAAGATCATAAAAAGAAGCGACTACGATGTAGTTGAGCAACTGGGGAAAACTCCATCCAAAATTTCCATGTTGGCTTTACTACTATGTTCCGAGGCGCATGCAAAATCCTTGGTAAAATTCCTGAAAACTGCCCATGTACCCCAAGAAACATCTGCCGATCAGTTCCAATATTGCGTAGCCAGCTTGACAGCAGATAATGGTCTAGGTTTTTTGGATGTTGATTTAACGCCAAGAGGAAGGAAGCATAATGAGGCATTTCACGTCTCAGTTGAATATATGGGCACAACCATGGCTCATGTTTTGGTGGACACTGGCTCATCTCTAGATGTATTGCCTAAAAAAGCTCTTGATAGGCTTGATTGTGAGGGATTGACATTAAAGTTGAGTAACATAGTAGTAAGGGCCTTTGACAGCTCAAAAAGGATGGTGCTAGGGGAAGTAGATATCCCCATAAAAGTTGGAACCCAAACATTTGATTCAACTTTTTATGTAATGGATATCCGCCCCTCATATTCCTGTTTGCTAGGCAGACCGTGGATTCACAATGCTGGCACTGTCACTTCTATGTTGCACCAAATGCTGAAGTATCCAATCCAAGGGAAGATTATCATCGTTCATGAAGAAAAAGAGTATATGATCATCCATCTCAATTCCTTCAGATATGTGGAGTTAGATGGTGAATTTATTGAAACTCCATTCCAACACTTTGAGGAAGTCCCGTAAGATGTGGCAGTAACCAGGGTTGTTCCCAAAATCACAAGGCCTCCACTCAAAATGTCATCTTTGAAGGATGCAAAGTCAGTGATAGAAGAAGGTGGGTGCACTATCTGGGGGCAACTCCCATATATCCCATACAAATCTGACAAGTTTGGCCTAGGTTTCACTTTAAATGCTCAGAAGGTTGTACGTCGCGCTCGTGCTGGAGGACCACCCTTAAAGATCAGCAATCGTGAGGTCAACGCAGTAGAGGATGATGAAGATGGCTACAACCTGGAGGATTGGATCTTCCCAACTGTCAGTGGAGGGCTCAGCAATTGGGAGGCTAGATATTTTGTCTCAATCACTTTTATCCCACAGTAATTTGTCTTTACATTTTGTTGGATCTGTAATATTAAAACAATTCAAACTCTTAAAACCTTGTGTCTTACCCGAGGCACAATGGTATATTTGTAAGGGTTATTATCTCATTTACATATGACATCAATGAATCATGGAAGTTTTGCATACAAACTTTACGCTCATTGTTTTTCTTCTTACATTTTTCTTTCAAAGATAGTTATACCGTTACACACACTCACACTCACAATGCAGGTCTACATCCATTCAGGATCCCATGGATAACGGTTCTGTTATGGCTTTTTGTGTCTCTGAAAATCTAATCTACCAAGTCGAAGACGAAGGTGAGGAATATTGTGAAGTATCAGGGGAACTTTCCAGATTACTACTACAAGAAGAGAGAACCATTCAGCCCCACGAGGAACCCGTGGACACAATCAACCTGGGTACCGAAGAAGACAAAAGAGAGGTCAAGGTGGGTGCCAATCTGGAACCAAGTGATAAGTAACGTATGATTCAGTTGCTACACGAGTTTGTTGAGGTCTTTGTCTGGTCGTATGAAGACATGCCAGGACTTGATGCAGATATTGTGGTACATCATCTACTTACAAAAGAGGATTGCCCATCGATAAAACAAAAGGTCCGTCGAATGCGACCAGATATGTCAGAGAAGATTAAAGCAGAAGTCATGAAACAATTCAATGCGGGATTCTTGGTCGTCACCTCCTATCCGTAATGGGTTGCCAATGTTGTTCCCGTGCCCAAGAAGGACGGAAAGGTACGAATGTGCATGGACTACAGAGATTTAAATAGGGAAAGCCCTAAGGATGATTTCCAACTTCCCCACATTGATATCCTAGTTGACAATACTGCACAACACAGAGTGTTTTCCTTCATGGACGGTTTCTCAGGTTACAACCAAATCAAAATGGCGCCTGAGGACATGGAGAAAACAACATTCATCACACAGTGGGGCACTTTCTGCTACAAGGTGATGTCATTGGGACTGAAGAATGATGGGGCAACCTATCAGCATGCCACGGTAGCTTTATTTCACGACATGATACATCACGAAATAAAAGTCTATGTGGACGAAATGATAGCTAGATCTCAAACAAAAGAAAAGCATCTTGACCATCTACAAAAACTCTTTGAGAGACTAAAGAAGTGCAAGTTGAGGTTAAACCCAAATAAATGCACATTTGGAGTAAGGTCTGGTAAGCTCCTAGGCTTTGTCGTCAGAGATAAGGGTATTAAATTAGATCCTGCTAAGGTGAAAGCGATACAAGAGATGCCTGCTCCTCATACTGAAAAATAAGTCAGAGGGTTCTTGGGATGTTTGAACTACATTGCCAGATTCATTTCTCACTTGACAGCTACATGTGAACCAATCTTCAAGCTATTGAAGAAAGATCAAGTAGTCAAATGGAATGATGAATGCCAAACTGCTTTCGACAAGTTCAAAGAGTACCTGCAAGAGCCTCCTGTTTTGATGCCACAGGTTGAGGGGAGACCATTGATCATGTATCTAACCGTTTTGGAAAATTCAATAGGGTGCGTGATGGGGCAGCATGACGAGTCTGGCCGAAAAGAGCATGCTATTTATTACCTGAGCAAAAAGATTATCGACTGTGAAACAAGATATTCACTGCTCGAGAAAACTTGTTGCGCTCTGGCATGGGCTGCTCGCTGGCTAAGACAGTATATGCTGACTCATACTACCCTGTTGATATCTAAAATGGATCCAATAAAATAGATCTTCGAGAAACCTTCCCTCTCTGGGAGAATAGCGAGATGGAAGATGATCCTGACAGAATATGACATACAGTATACTACCCAGAAAGCAATAAAGGGCAGTGTACTAGCTAATCACCTGGCTCGCCAAGCTGTGGAAGACTGCCATTCTATGAAGTTAGAATTCCCAAATGAAGACATCATGATGGTAAACAACCATGAAGAATTCAGACCATATGACAGACCTGAACAAGGATCCCGATGGACCCTGGTTTTTGATGGGGCGTCCAACGCACTCGGCAATGGTATTGGTGTTGTACTCATATCTCCTGAAGGATGACATACTCCCTTTACGGCAAGACTCTGCTTCAATTGTACAAATAACATGGCAGAGTACGAAGCGTGCATTTTTTGTCTCAAAGCTGCCATAGATTTGGGGATCAAACCCTTAAATGTATTCGGAGATTCAGCTTTGTTCATCAACCAGATCAAAGGGGAATGGGACACCAAACACCCTAACCTTATCCCTTACAAAGAACATGTTTTGACATTGCTCCCACATTTTGAGAAGATTACCTTCGAGCATTTCCAGCGAGAAGAAAATCATCTACCAGACGCACTAGCCACAATGTCATCTATGTTTAAACTTAAATGGAATAATGAGGCTCCCCAGATTACCATTGAACGAAGGGATGAACCAGCATACTGTCACGAGATTAATATTGAAGAAATAGTGGACCGACCTTGGTTTCACGAAGTCAAGAGGTATCTCGAGGCTCAAGAATACCCAGAAGGAGCTTTAATTAACGATAATAAGTTCTTAAGGAGATTCTCTGCTAAATTCTTCCTTAGTAATGGCATTCTTTACAAATGCAACCATGACTCTGTATTACTTCGGTGTGTAGACAAGGTTGAAGCTGAAAGGATCATGGCTGAATTACATGAAGGCACTTTTGGCACCCATTCCAGTGGGCATACGATGGCAAAGAAAATCCTACGAGCAGGATATTACTGGTCTACCATAGAAGCAGATTTCTATCAACACTCTCGAACTTGCCATAAGTGTCAGATCTATGCTGACAAGGTGCACGTACCTCTGATTCCTCTGAATGTCTTGACAGATCCTTGGCCCTTTGCTATGTCGGGAATAGATATGATTGGGGAAATCAAGTCGACAACCTCTAATGGACACCGCTTCATCTTAGTGGCCATTGATTATTTTACAAAGTGGGTGGAGGCAGCTTCCTTCGCTTTCGTTACCAAGAATGTTGTCTCTCGGTTCATCAAGCAGAATCTCATTTGCTGGTACGGTATCCCAGAGAGAATCATTACTGATAATGGTAAAAACATAAACAATACTATGATCATCGCCTTGTGCGAGCAATTCAAGATTCAGCATCATAATTCTTCCCCTTACTGGCCAAAGATGAATGGTGCTTTCGAAGCCGCAAATAAGAACATTAAAAAGATCATACAGAAAATGACAGTCACATACAAAGACTAGCATGAGATTCTACCATTCGCTCTCCAAGGGTATCGTACCACATCTCGCACATCAACCGGGGCGACACCCTATTCTCTGGTATACGACATGGAGGCTGTTTTGCCTATTGAGGTCCAGATCCCCTCTCTAAGAATTATGAATGATGCAGGGTTGAGTGAAGAAGATTGGATCCAGAATCGACTTGATCAATTAAACTTAATGGATGAGAAAAGGCTTATTGTTGTTTGCCATGGTCAAATGTATCAAAAACAGATTATCAAGGCTTTCAACAAAAAGGTCAGGCGCCAAGTGTATCAAGTTGGAGATCTGGTGATCAAATGTATCATACTTCCGCAAGGTGATCCTAGGGGAAAATGGACTCCTACATACTAAGGACCATTTATAATCAAAAACATATTCTCTGGTGGAGCAATGATCTTGACCACCATGGATGGCGACGACCTGCCACACCTATGAACGCAGACATAGTCAAAAGATACTACGCATAAGAGACCCGCTAGGTTGACACACCTAGGCAAAATAAGGGCATCCCGGCGAACCAAAAAAAGGTTCGGGAAAAAATTAGGGATAAAAACAAAAAAATATGTACACCCGGCAAGTTGAAAACCCGAAAGGGTGACTTGGGAAAAAAAGGGTATCCTGGTGGACTAAAAACCCGAAAGGGCAGTCCAGGAAAAAGTTAGGGAATTAAAGTGTATGACTATGTCCCGTTGGATCACCTTACGGACAACTTGCAAACTCGACATTTATGACCAATTCAATCATCTTCAGACAAGGAAACAAATGGACAAGATGCTCAGAGATACAAAGGCTATAGCAGAATGGGAACCCCATGGGATTATTGCATATAGCTATCTTTTCCTTGTATTAAAATTTCTGTTTTTTACGACGGTATTCTCTTACTAGAATGTTTGTCTCATTGTACGAAAATACTCACTCAAATTCAATACGAAGATATCCCTTTGAAAGTGCAAAAACTATCTTCTTTTTTTCTTTTCGCTTGTGTTTTGTTTACAAAAATGTCCAATGATTCATTGTTGAACATATGCATTTGAACATAATTACTGTTTACAAATAAACAAAATAAAAGACAATTGCTGATGGATTTAAGGGATAGGGAAATCTCTCTAAATTTATCTCCATAAAGTTCCCCACAGTGAGCAGTTTAATCCCCGGCGGAACAGAGCTTCCAGTTATCAATCCCCAGTAGAAGTCATCAGATTTCTCAGGATTCCCCAACCAGGATTTTTCAAATAGTACACAACATTCCCCTTACAACAGGGTTTATTCCTCTAAAAGTAGAAATTCATCAACACTTAGACTTCACAACATGAAGACTTATACTCCATATCCTTAGCAGCAGTCGGGGATTTATTTTCCCCAATCCAACAACAATGTAGCAGACTAGCTCACATACACATACATCGCATCCATATATCATAAACATTGATATCACGAATGCATCATACCATGCATTTCATACAACACGACTTTGCATTTTAGCTAACATTTTACCCTTTTCAGGATAAGGTTAACAGCTACCATTAACAATGTTCAAAGTTTTCAGATACAGTTCAGATACGCTCCAGACACGGATTCCAGTTTGATACTCATTCAGAGTCAACTTTCAGATACAGTACAGATACGCTCCATATGCGGACGCCATTCTGATACTTATTCAGAGTCAACGTTCGGACGCAGTACAGATACGCTCCAGACACAGACTCCATTTTGATACTCATTCAAATTCAACTTTCAGATACAGTACAGATACGCTCCAGACACGGACGCCATTCTGATACTCATTCAGAGTCAACTTTCAAACGCAGTACATATACGCTCCAGACGCGGATGCCATTCTGATAACTCATTCAAGGTTCAGCTCTCAGATACAGTTCAGGTACGCTCCAGATATGGATGCCATTCTGATACTCATTCTTTCAGCTTACAAATTATAATTCAACAATCACTCTTGGATGGCATCTACAAGCCCATCTCCTGCACCTTTCTATCACCTCTCCAAATGGCATCTTTAAGCCCATCCCCTCAACCATCACATCACCGAGTGCAAATTTTTGGGCACTTTCGTGTCCAATCATCTTCCGCCTTCGAGTCACGAATGGAAAAACATGCCAATCTAACTCTTCAAGCTTAAGAAGATTGAACAGGGGAAGCTGTTGTACCCCAAAATTTTCCCTCTCACTTATCAAGATTTTTCTCATAAGATCTCCTTTGACTCAAGATTGCACTAGGGTGGATCAGCTCAAGACATCTCCTTAAGCACTGATGACCAAAATTAGGGTTTGAGATTTCACAAGGATTTTTGAACTTCCAATGCCCCATATGATTTTCATGGATCATTATGGACCCCCAAGATTACTCATGTCAAGTTTCAAGCCTTGGATCACTTTTTTGCTCAATCAATTGAGCTGTTGACCTAAAAATCAATTGTATTAGGGAAAAAGTCAACTATGGCCAATTTACAGTCAAACTTCTTAATTTTTTATCAATATCAACATTTTAAAATTATATGTATCATTTGATCAAGTTTGGACCACAACTCCTCAAGAAATTTGATCAAATCTCCAAAAGGGCAAAATGGTCAAAATTAGGGTTTTTACTGAGAATGGGCAATTTCTGATTTTTGACCTAGAAAATGGTCAATTGGTTTAAGGCATGATCCCAAGAGTCAAATTTCATCATTTTGACCTAATGACATGGTTCAAAACATTACAAGTCCATTGGATTGACAGATGAATTTTTCAGTCAACTATATACTAAAAAGTCAAACTTTGACTTTTTGGTCAAATTCATGTGCCAAAGATCACAATTCATCAAAACATGTCAAAATATGAAAAAATTTCATCAAGAAATCAAGAATTCAAGATTTCATCTTGAAATGTTAAAATTTCTTAACTTAGAAATTTTTCTAAGTATGGAAAATTTCTTATTTTTTCATAACTTTGAGCCAAATTTTCACCATGATGCAAGATAATTCAAGAGAAACTTCCAACATGAAAGTTGTAGATCTTCATGAAATATACAACTTTTATTCACACAACTTATTCCAAAAATGTTTGTATCTCAAGTTACAATTTTATGAACATAGGGTCATGAAACAAAACACTTAGTGAAATTTTGCCCTAATTTGGACATGATTTTGACCTAACTTCATGACACTTTTTCACATAGTTCTAAGTGTAATATTCAAAATAGATTCAAAGAGGGGTTGTATAGCATGTTACAAGCTTTCCAAAATGTCCAATAACTCCTTGAGATCATTCTTGAGTAGGGATAATCGAAGAGATGAAGTTAGGGTTTTGTCACTTAATTTACAAGCCATTTTGTGATGAACAAGAAGTCAATTTCAAACCTATGCTGCACAATCTTGTTTTGCATGCCTCTAAACCTTAAGATCTCTCCATAATCAGAAGATTACACTTGCTTTTGAGCTATTATCCACTTGATTCAAGCTTTATCCAAGTTGCATTTCCATTAATGGCACAAAGTAACATTGCCATTCTAGTAAAGTGGCTTTAATCACAAAGTCAACTTCTCTTGAGCTTTGCATTTGTTATTTCTGCACAAGCATCCTATACACAATCATATAAGCATGTTTAAAGTGCCTAACCACTTTAGATAACATTGTACCTTGCCTTGGAACAATGCTTCTCAAGCTTGCTTCAAAAACAAGCCAAAAAGCCATAACATGTGAACTTGTACTTCTGATCACCCAAGCTCTTAAAAACCTTTTCCTATACATTGAGACACTATTATGCAACTTAGGACACAATTTTTGCAAGCCTGAAACTCTCTCAAATTTCCTCTATCCAGAAATTGCACACAAACTCCATTTTTGTGCAGGTTCTGACCTTGAACTTGTATCTTCTATTTCCCTCGTGCGTTCTTTGGCCTTTTAGTTCCTAAAGCTCCTATACATCAAATATAACTTGTCCTTGTCCCTATTACACGACTGTAACACCATTTGCATCAAACTCCATAACCAAAAATAGAGCATTGCACATTGACTTCTCCAAGTCATTTCAGCCACTCTCAACTCAAGCAAACCATTGCATTAGCTTCCTAGGACCTCAAGGAAACTTACTTGATCATCACTATCACTTGAAACAAGCTCAAACTCCAAACACAATTTCTTGTTTTGAGGTAAGTTTTCTCAACTTGGAACTCTTCATACAGGCATCATCAATAGTTTATTTGTGAATAAAACATGTAGATATCATTTCCCTGAAGCTAACCATGTCCTTAGTTTCCATTAATTTTGCTTGAGCTTAGAGAATTTTGAAACTGAAATTTCTGAAATTTTTAGGGTTCAGATTAGGGCCATTAAAATTCTTGCTTTTCTTTGATCTATAGTTTTAATACTTTACATTTCTGGAATCCTGAGAAAATTTTCTACAAGTTTCATGTTTACAGTTTTCATTTTTGATGAGAAATAAGCAAGTTACAGTTGGTCTGGCTGGAGGTTGAAGATGAAGTCTTTAGAACACGTTTTCATATTTTTAAAATTTTGACTTTTTTGTTTGCAGGGCACTGGGCCTCTTTGGGCCTGGCTTATTTTTTTATTTTTTTTGCTGACTGACCTCCCTACTTCCTCTTGGCACCCCCTGGCCTAAGTTTTATTATTTATTTATTTATTTCATTTTTATTTTCTTAAATATATTTTCTAAATACTAAAAAATCATAAAAATATTAAAAAAAAAAAATATTTATATTTTGACTTGGTTTATTTTATTTTTCTCACAAAAATATTTTTATTAATTATACTTTATTTATTTTTTTACTTATTATCTTGTAAATATAAATAAATTTAGGTTATTAGTTATTTTCTTTCATACTAATTTAAATGCATTATTTTATATATATAAAAAAGACTAAAAATATTTTATAATACTATAAATATTTTTAAGATGAAAATACCAAAATACTTTTCTTGAATTTATTTTCTTTTGATTAATTAATAGAACTAAGTTTTCATTTAAAAATCTTTTCTTAATAAATTCATACTTAATTAACTATTTTCTTTATTTAATTAGGTTAAGACAAAATTTTCTTTCATGAAAACCAAACAAAATTCATTTTCTTTACATTTTTGCATCCTTGTACATTTATTCATTTTTATACTTTGAATTTATTTAATCCCTTGTATATTCATACCAATTCAATATGGTTGTAATAGACTAATTAGGTTTAAATTCTTGCAATCCCCATTTACAAATTGTACACCCCCTCCCCACAAATATTGTAATAGCGTAGTAACTTTAAATTTCGCAATTTATCGATTTTATATAACATGCTAGTAATTAGGGTTTGTATGGAAAGACTAAAACCAATATCTAGAAAACCCTAATTCAAGACAGAAACAAGCATGAAAACAATACACTTGCACACAAGCACCCCTAGGGTTATTCCACTTGGTTTCCTTATACAAACTGGCCATATTACGCATGTAAGGTATCTTAGCAAAAACAAGCAAATACAATATCATAGTCCCTCGATGACGCTATCTAAGTTACCTTATAAATGATCTTAGTCCCTCAAAAGGAATGCTAAGATACCTTGCAACATTGCTAATCATGGTTATACGATGACCCACGCCCGTCCCGTTTACATCCAAAGATAGGGTTGCTTACCAAATCAATGGTAAGACAACAATGTCAAAGGAAAAGGAAATGAACAAGAAAGATATTTGAGTAGGTAGATTGCTCCTAATTACTCTCTCCATTTCAAAACAAACATCCTTGCTATTTTCAAAAATAATCACCTACACTTTCAAACATCTTACAAAACTTGAAAACATTTTCAAAAGATCAACATCTTTGTATACATTCTTACGAACGAGAATCATTACAAAGATTGCCTAAACAATGGCCTCTTTACAAAATACTTTCAAAAACCACATCAAGCACAATTTCAAACAAAAATAAATTGATCTAGCAAGTAACTAAGAGCCCATGGAAAACCATGGATGAAGAGGGTGTTAATACCTTCCCTTTTCATAATCTACCCCCCGAACTCAAGAAACAATCTCAAAGGTATTTCCTGTGCTTTTTCACCTTTCCTTTTGGATAAAAGAAAAGTCGGTGGCGACTCTTGCTAACTGCAACATTTGCGATCAAATGCAAAACCCTTAATTCAGTTTTCCCACCGTATCCCAATCGGCAATCAACAAATTCTTTTTGATAATCAGGAGTGGGGTCATAAGTTCATTAATTGAAGTAACAAACATATCTTCCTCGATGGTGTTGGCATTATGATCGTATTTGGGCATAGGGGCAGAAATGACATTTGGCTTTTTGGGCGTATCGAATTCAATTTCCTTGGCTTTGATGAGGTCTTGTACATTGTTCTTTAGAGCCCAACAGTTATTAGTGTCATGGTCGGGACTCTCAGAGTTGTATGCACAGCGGGCATTAGGATGATAGTGAGGAGAGGTTATGTTAGAGATCTTTGGAGCTTCTTTCAAAGTCACTAGGTTGGATATTAATAGATGCGGTAATACTTGAGATAATGTCATATTAATTCGGGTGAATTGTCTGACTGGTCTTTCCATTCTTGGTTGGTTGTTTCTTTTTTGATCAGGTGCAGGTTTAGGAATCGTAACAGCCCCCACCATTGGACAGCGTTCGGCCCTATCTTGATTTCTCTGAGGATAAATAACAACCACTTCTTTCTTTCTGATAAATTGCTTCCTTACAGCAATAGAGGATGCATCTTTTTGAATCTTTCCACTTTTTGTTCTGGCTTCTACCCTTTCTCCGGTCAATATCAGTTCAGTAAAACCTGCCGATGAACTCCGAATTAGGTTATTGAAGAAGGGACCAGACAAGGTGCCAAAAAACATGTCTACTAATTCTCTTTCAGATAGAGGAGGTTGAACTCTTCCAGCCAAGTCTCTCCATTTTTGCGCATAGTATTTGAAACCTTCATTGGAAATCATGGCCATAGGACCGGAGATGCATTTTTGGACACGAGACTCTGTCATACTTGGCGAACACAGGTGCTTTAAATTTTGGAGGAATGACAATCCCCGATACTAAACCTAATTCCTCAAAGTCCAATCCAAGAACTTTTTGGATTTCCATTACGCTCAACCGCTCTTCGAGGTGTTTATACTTGTTATTAGCTGGAGGGTATTATTCTTCAGAATAGTCTTCTTCTTCCTCTTCCTCTTCTGATTCTGACTGGACAATTTTTTCCTTGCCCTTCCCATCTTGGTTGTCTTTCTCACCGGATGTTGTTGTAAAGTCTAGGGCTCTTCTTGTCTTCCCTTGGAACCTTATTCCCATGTTTAGAACTCCGACTATCTTCTTTGTCTTCTTTTTCTTCTCCTTAGCCAGCAAAGTCTTCAACTCTTCTTGTCCTTTGGCTAGAGTTAAGAACAACAGTTGAAACTGTGCATTCTGAGCTTGGAGGTCTTTCACCGTTTGATCGAGATCCATCTCACTGAAATAAACAGTAGAGAGATGAAGAGACTTGTTGCAAGAAACCTGCTTATGTTATGATGAATGATGAATGATAAATGCAATGATTTCATGGGTTTTAAGATTCAAATTTGTTTTAGACAAAAAGGAAACACACGTTATATTTAATAGATTAAAACTTGAATACATCAATGCCTTCTTGGGCAAAATAATACGAAAACTTTAAGATGAAAAGGTAGTGCGCATCCTCTTTGGTGCAATGTAGGCATTCAAGTTCCTCTCCTCATGAAATTTCTTAGTGAGTTCCAAAACCTTCTTCTCGCTTGCGTAGAATTGGGCTTCAAAAGTATCTCGCTCACCCTTGAGTTGTATCCAATCTCTTTGTAAGTCTTCAAGAGAGGTGGGCATGTCAGGATGTAGGATAGTGTATGGAACATATCCTTCCATAACAGGCTCAATGATTACTGGGAGAATGGAAGGATAAGGCATCATAAGGCTTTGAGCACGAGTTCGTACCCATTTGAGGTAAGGCTCAAGAGGGATGGAATTATTGTGCCCCAATGTCTTGCTATCTACCTTGTTCAACATCTTCCAAGCTCGGATAAATCTCTGGCGAAGACCTTGATCGTCGTTGTCATAGTCAAATACCAAACCTTGAATAAGCATCTCGTGCGGGCCATCCCTTTGGGCATAACCAAACTGTCTTAAGGCTAAGCAAGGGTTGTAGGTGATACCTCCTCTAATGCCAAGTAAAGGGACATTAGGAAACTCCCCACAATGGTCGACAATAGTAACATTCTCTATGGATCGGGAGCATCAATGGATGTCTGGATGTTTGAGCGTCATCAACCTTTGTGACCACCTTGAACCTTGCTCATTCTTTAATGCAGATTGGGGAAGATGTGAAATAAACCATCTTTCCAAGAGAGGAGTGCGACACATAAGGACACCTCTTTTCCTCATTGTGCGAGGGTGAAAAGAGTGTAGGATATCCCCTAGCAATGTAGGCACCGGGTTACGGGATATGAATATTTTGACGGTGTTCATATCTATGAGTTAGTCAGGATTTGGAAACAAAACCATCACATAGATGAGGAGACCCATAATTTCCTCAAAGGCTTGCAAATCCAAGGAATATCGACAGTTTTAGGCTTTCTCAAACAGGAACTTTGCTAGGAAACCCTTGACACCACTTCTTGTTTCCCAATGAGTTGTGACATCGGATGAGTGCAAGTGTAGAGCTTGAGAAATATCTTCTGGATTTGGGTCTCTTTCTGTACCGTTGAAAGATAGTTGATTGAGAATTGGAATCCTAAAGAGTCGGGAGAATTCTTCCAAAGTAGGCACAAGTTGATATTTGGGAAATGTGAAGCAATGTGTAAAGGATCAAAGAACTGAAAGAGCACCTTCATCATGTCCTCATCTGTGTTAGATGTGACCAAGTTGAGTAGGCGACCATGTCTCTCGGTGAACAGAGAGTTTTCTGGAATCCTTGAAGCTAGCTCCTTAAGTTGTGGATGGATCCTTACAAGATTGACTTGAATAGTTTTCATGCGAAGTGAATCCATATCCTACAAAACAAGAACAAAGACGAATCCAAAACTCCTTGAAGTGGTTAGTGTATGATGTTATGATGTTCATGATGTTAGGTACAAGTATGTATATACAAACAAAGAAAACAACTCCTTAGGTTTAGGCTTGTATGGAGTTTTATAGGTAAGTACCATCTTGAAGTTTAGTTGGCTCAACCTGTCCTAGTAATAGTAATCGGGTTCTAAGGAGCTCAATATCACTGGTTTGTTTCCTTGGTCATTGTTTCAGCACAAGCCTCTTTAATGGAGACCGGAATATCCCAAGAAACCAAACCTCAATGAGTGTAGTATCGAGTATCTACCAACTTTGGACTGCACCAAAGTCGGTCATCTCACTACATCCTAAAGGCCAAGTTGGTCAAGTAAAGGTTCTAAAAGTTCATTAGTGCTTCATCACATCACTCAGCGGCCCCATATTCTCCTTGATTAACTCAAGGGCTACCGGTACCCACAAATATGTCGCACTAACATAGCTATTGCTTAGACCATGTCGGTCTACCCCGCACAGTTTCCACAATGTATTGCTACTTACCTATAAGGTATCCCAAATCCGGGTAGAGGATTCAAACTCAAACAAAGAACCATAAAGTAAAGCAAACAAATCAAACAATGAAAGAAAGTGAATGTGATTGAACCCTAAGGTAATCCCACTTTTAGAATCCTCCCTAGCAGAGTCGCCAGTTCTGCGATACGGTGGGAGAACTGACTTGTAGGTTTTGCGTTTGATCGCAAATGTTGCGGTTAGCAAGAGTCGCCACCGACTTTTCTTTTATCCAAAAGGAAAGGTGAAAAAGCACAGGAAAGACCTTTGAGATTGTTTCTTGAGTTCAGGGGGTAGATTATGAAAAGGGAAGGTATTAGCATCCTTTTCATCCATGGTTTTCCATGGGCTCTTAGTGACTTGCTAGATCACTTGCTTTTGTTTGAAATCATGCTTTGTATGGTTTTTTGAAAGTATTTTGTAAAGAGGCAATTGTTTAGGCAATCTTTGTAATGATTCTTGTTTGTAAGAATGTATATAAAGATGTTTGATCTTTTGAAAATGTTTTCAATTTTGTAAGATGTTTGAAAGTGTATGTGTTTGTTTTGAAAATAGCAAGGATGTTTGTTTTGAAATGGAGCAAGTAATTTGGAGCAATCTACCTACTCAAATGTCTTTCTTGTTCATTTTATTTTCCTTTGACATTGTTATCTTACCATTGATTTGGTAAGTAATCCTATCTTTGGATGTAAACGGGGCGGGCGTGGGTCAACGTATAACCATGATTAGAAATCTTGCAAGGTATCTTAGCATTTTTTCTTTAGGGACTAAGATCATTTTGAAAGGCAACTTAGATGGCGTCATCGAGGGACTATGATCTTGTATTCGTTTGTTTTTTGCTAAGATGCCTCACATGTGTAATATGGGCATTTTGTAAGGCAACCAAGTGGAATAACCCTAGGGGTGCTTGTGTGCAAATGTATTATTTTCATGCTTGATTTTGTTTTTGATTAGGGTTCTTTATTTGTTGATTTCATGTCTTTCCATACACACCCTAATTACTAGCAATATATGAAAGTAATAAAAAGTGCAGAAGGTAAATATCCTACGCTATTACAAACATTAGGGGGGTGGGGTGTACAAACTTTACAAATGGGGATTGAAAATAAAATTAAGTCCTAAGTTACTATTACAACCATATTGAATGGGTAAGAATGTACAAGAAAATGTGAAATGGACTTGTTTCGTTTAAGAAAAGAAATAAGTTTTGTTTAAGCAAATATTTTTTATCTCTTTGTTTTAAGAAATAAAATAAAGCATGTAAAATGTAAAATGTTTTTTTTTATGTTTTTGATTTAGTGAAAATAGAAGCGATAGCAAAAAAAATAGTAAGGAAAAAAAAGAAAATAGAATCAGCGCATTGCTGAATTGAAAGAGATCAGAAGTTCTGACTCTGGCGTGCGGCAAAAACAGAAATCATATTAGTAGAAATAGGTAAAGTCAGAAGTTCTGAGTCCACTGGGAACAAAGAAGATTTCAGAAGTTTTGACGCCACTGGCAGAGCTTATTCTCCCTCTCCATGCTAGTCAGAACATCTGTAACTTAGTCATTTCTCAACAGAACAGAAGATGCACATATCACAGTTATGGCAAGTTTCATAATGTTTCAGAAACAAGAGATATCAGAACTATAAATTAGAAGCAAGCATGAATTTTCTAATCCTAATTTCCTTAAGAAGTTCTGAACTAATTTACTCCCTACTTAGGCATACAAATACATGAAACCTCATAATACGTACATCATCAGAATCATGATGTCTACATTGTATTTTTGAACATGCAAATCTGATAATGCCTAAGTAATATGATGAGAGTCAGCAGAAATCTTACCTTGCAGCTGGAAAATACTGTGAGCTGGAGTCTGGTTCTGAACTCTGGTAATGTTCTGAACAGCTTCTTCACGTACTCAGCAGGCTGGAAGCTTTCAACTTGGGCAATGAATGATTATAAAATTCTGGAACAGCCAAGGGGTAAAGTTCTGACTTCTTTGAGGTGGATGTGGATGGAGAGTATGTTACAGTCTGAAAACAGAAGTTGGGATAGCTTCTAATATATGAATCAGAAACTGTATGGATGGTCTTGGTCAAGAAACACTTGAGAAAAATGGATTTTGAATGCAAGAAATCAAAAGTTAACAGGTTTTGTATTTTGTGTTTGTAGTTTTGGATTCTTGGAATTTTAGCAGGGGTTCAAGGCTTTTTACTTCTCAATTTTTCGACCCTTTTACAGTTGCCAATAAATTCTAATCTATAGGCAAAGGTTTAGTAGCTTGGAGAGGTCAAGAGGCACCACCATCAAAAGCTAGGCTCTGACTTGCTCTTGAAGTAAATTTAAATAGGTATGGTGGTTAGCAGTTTTAGCAGTGCCTAAGCTGGATTTGTAAGCAGGAATTAAGGAAAGGTAACCTCAAAAGCAAAAGCAACGTATGGTCCCAACACACTTTTGTACAAAAGTTTGCTTTTCCAAGACAGTAAAGGTACTCATATGCCACACGTGGGGAAATTTTATGGAAAATAACTCAAAAGTGGTTGTGAGCATTAAATGATGATGAGATTTATCAAACCAGAAATCCTGCAATGTGAGATTTTGCATCATTGCTTAATTCTGGGTCAGAGGTTCAGCTTCAGCATAATTTAAAATAAACATCTAACTTATGATCTTTGTATCTCCTTGCTCCAGCATATTCTGAAGGAGCTCTCAGACTTTCCAGGATGCTTGCAACACGCTTTGTAAACCTTTTTTGAATTACCCTTGCAAACTCTGACTGAATCTTTGTGAAAACTGGCCCAGAAGTTGTAACCAAACTCTGTCTTGGAACTGTCCAGAATTTGCTGAGTGCTTCAATTTCATGAACGTGTCTTTGAGGAGTCATAACTTGAAATCCCAGCATTTCTAGGAGAAGTTATGTTCTGCAATGTTTTAGATCTTATTGAAATCCAAAACTTTTGTGCCAGAAGTTCTTCCAAAATCAGCTTGCATCATGGTGATAATCTTATCAGAAGTTCTGAAGTTGTCATATTTCTTAAACACTTAGAAAAATTCTAAGTATTTAGAATTTTGACTTTTCCAAAGTAATCTTGACTTTTGAATTTCTTGATGAAACACACTCCATGCCTTGATGAAATATGATTCTTGGAACTTGATTTTTTTGATCCAAAAGTCAAAGTTTGACTTTTTAGTGTGCAAATGACCATTTTGCCCTTGTGAATGACTTTATTGGAAAATTTGTAATTCAAGGCTTAAAATTGGATGGGAACAAACCTGAGGGTCCAGGGTGATCCTTTGAGAAATGAGAGGGAAAATTTTGGGGTACAACAAACAAGATTCCACAACAGTAATCATAACATCACAATAACTCAACATTAATCAACGATTCAGTCAGTAACATCATCAAACAACAACTTAACAACAATTTCACACATCACTAGTAACGACCAAAACATAGCATGTACGGGCAAAAGGGATAGGGAACTACGTGCCTCTCGACATGCACAACAACTAGGACAGCATGGCAACTAAATCACACTCCTCAACACGCACAGGGAAAACAGAGTAATGACCAACTTACGCTCCTCAACATGTCCTACAACCTAATACTGCTCGACAATGCCGCACATACCCACCCCGACACGCCTTGCAGCCTAATATGTTGCTCGGTACTTAACACCATCAGCATCTTCCTCAACTACTAGTTTAGCCAACATCACATACCCAACACAACGTCTTAACAACCACACCACTATAATTCCTAACATCCGGCCAACCGCTCATAATAACGCAACAACGAGAAACTATATTACTATCGACAAATTCATCAACATACAAGACAGTCACACTGAACCTCCCTAAAATGACCACTTCAACAATTATAAACTTTTCTTGCCAATCGCTCGGAATAACCTAACATCTTAACGACCAGAAATCAGCTATCCTAACCTATTCATCGATTAACCGGGTAGTCACACAGATACACCATACATCTACAACACACAGTCGGGCAACTCCCTGTAATATCTCCATTAACCAGTCATACAGTATTCTTCCCAACAACCACAACATGGATAAAACGGGCAACTTCGATAGCAATTCAGAAACATCAACGCACATCATATTTACAAATGGCCAATTCCCACATAATATACATCATAAGTCCCATTATAAGGTCAGAACCCCACCCTTATCTGGATTGAAGGTCGCTCAACCAAAGCTTCGGCCGTAATCCTTGATTTGCTCTTGCTCGATATTGGGCAGCTTGCTCCTCGTACGCGCAGCTCTACCGGTCAGCGTACAGAATCCTTATTCTCCAACTAAAATAAATCCTTGTGTTAGCTTCTCCTTATATAAAAATCCTCTTGGACCTAACCTACACCCCCACTTTACTACTTCCATCCAATAGCATAAGTCCAACATTATTTCATATATTCCCTTTAATTCCATATTATAATTATTATTAATCAACTAATTAATTAATTAATAATAATCCAACAACTTATCAATAATTCTCAACATCTCGCAACTTCACAAATACTCCAAAAATAATTTAATTAATTAATTAATTAATTAATTAAATTACAGGCGTTACAATATGGCCTGTGAATTAAAACACCTCATTCTATTTTTGTGCTTATTATTTGGTCAAGGTTTGTCAATACTAAGGGTGTACTAAGATTTCTCTAAAGGATCAAATGTGTTATCAATCCAAGACGCATGTGATGCTTGGGCTACAGGTCGCTGACTATATCATTGTTGCATTGAGTTCATTTATTCAGCAGTCAAATATGTCATGATTCAAGATATTTATATGATAAGTCTGGTTGCTTGACAACCCATTACGAATAATTGGAACAAACTATCATTTGGGTATTTGTTCAAGAACTTTGGTTTCAAACATGTATTAAAGTTCAGCTTGCTTCAAAGAAGTGTGCCTGGAGGTTTAGTTCATAAGTTCTTGCAGAAGAAGATGGCATATGAACATAAGTAAGTACATGGTGTCAAGTAAAATTCTTCATGATTCAAGTTGTTATTTTCAAGATTATTGCGATCATTATTTGTTGTACCCCAAAATTTTCCCTCCCATTTCTCAAGGGATTCATCCTGGACTCTCAGTTTTGCCTCTATCAAGTTCCAAGTCTTAAATCATCATTTTTCAAGGAAATTATCCATAAGGGAAAAATGGTCAAAAGTACACTGAAAAAGTCAAACTTTGACTTTTAAATCAAAATCAAGTTCCAAGAATCACATTTCATTAAGGCATGAAATTGGTTCATCAAAAATCAAAAGTCAGAAGTTACTTTGAAAAAAAATCAAATTTTCTAAACATTTAGAAAATTTTCTAAGTGTCTAGAGAATGTGATACTTCAGAACTTCTGAGCCAGCCTCTGTGCAAGTGCCGTCAGAAGTTGCAAACGCAGTCCAGAACATAATGCTTCAATCAGAACATGCATAAGCGTTGCTCTTTGGTCAGAACATAATGCTTCAGTCAGAACATGACTCTTCAGCATATGGAGGTTATGTTCAACGCTCTGGTCAGAAGATGCCCCTTCAGCATTTGGAGGTTACGCTTCTGATATTCTGCGATCAGAACATCACCAAAACCTCATTTAAGTAACTTGCTGCCCTGCTATGGCACAATCCTGCAACCAGCTGCCACAACACTCCAAGGTGCTGCTGATCCAGTCCACGCCTGCGTTTTTCTTACACCAAATTAGCCTACGAGAACTGTGTTTTAAAAACAAAGGGACAATATGCCAAAAATGTTTTAAAACTCATTTGTTCCCCCCCCCCCCAAAACCACAGCAAATCCATCTATAAATAGTTTGTTCCATCACACGTTCAAGGGGTTGGTTTTTAGAGAGAGAGAATCACCAAAAGAAAAAAAAGGCCTTGAATCTTTGCAAAATTCCAAGAACCCAAAAAGCTGTAAACACCAAAATACCAAAACCTTAGCATTTGATTCTAGCATCAGAACTCCATTGTTCCTTGACTAAAACCATCCCCACGGTTGTTGATTCACATACTAGAAGCTATTTTAACTTCTGTATTCGTACTTCCATACATTCTCCATTCACCTCCACCTCAAAGAAGTCAGAGTATCACCCCTTGGCTGTTCCAGAAGTTGAAAACCTCCATCCTACTGAGTACGTGAAGAAGTTACTCAGAACATCACCAGAGTTCAGGACCAACCTCCAGTTTACAGAATCTTTTCCATCTGCAAGGTAAGCTTCTGCTGACTCTTATCACGTTGCTTAAGCATTATCAGATTTGCATGTTCAAAAAATACAATGTAGATATCATGTTTCTGACGTTATACATATTCCGAGGCTTCACGTATTTGCCTGCCTAAGTGTGGAATAAATCAGTTTCAGAACTTCTGGAAGAAATTAGAACTCAGAATTAGAATTAGCAAATTCACACTTGCCTCTGACTTATGGTTTTGATATTTCTTGTTTCTGAAATGCTATGAAACCTGCCATAACTGTCATATGCACATCTTCTGTTTTTTGTGAAGAAATGACTAAGTTGCAGATGTTCTGACTAGCATGGAAAGAGAGACCAAGTTCTGCCAGTGGTATCGGAACTTCTGAAATCCACTTTGTTACTAATGGTATCAGAACTTCTGAAACCTACTCTGTTGTCGGTGGTATCAGAACTTCTGAAAGCTTATGTGCTCCAAGTGGACTCAGAATTTATGACTCTACTTATGTTTTTTTTACTAACAGGAATTCTATTTTGCAGTGCCTCAGAGTCAAAACTTATGACCTCCCTTAATCAGCAACGCGCTGATTCTATTTTTACTTTTTCTCACTATCTTTGATATCACTTTCTATTTCATTAAACAACAAACACCAAAAACATTTTTTCCATGCTTTACTTTATTTCTTAAAACAAAAGACCAAAAAATATTTCGTTAAACAAAACTTATTTCTTTTCTTAAATAAATAAGCAATTTACATTTCTTACACATTCTGATCCATTCCGATATGGTTGTAATAATAACTTAGGATTTAATTTTACTTGCAACCCCATTCATAAATATGTACCCCCATCCCCCTAAAAGCGATGTAATAGCTTAGATTTTATTTTTTCGCATTTTATTTGTTTTTCATATATTGCTAGTAAATAGGATGTATGGCAAGACATGAAAACAACAAAATAGATAACCCTAATCAAGATTAAAATGCATGCAATCAAACACATTATTCACACATGCACCCTTAAGGTTAACTCCACTTGTTGCCTAATAAATGTTCATGTTATGCATGTGGGGTGTCTTAGCAAAAACAATCGAAACACAAGATCATAGTCCCTCAATGACACTATCAAAGTTGCCTTTTGAAATGATCTTAGTCCCTAAAGAAAAATGCTAAGACATCTCACAACATTGCTATCATGGTCATACGATGACCTAACGCACGTCCCTTCACATCCAATGATGAGGCTTCTTATCAATTCAATGGTAAGATAGCAACATCTAAAGGAGGAGGAAAAGCACATCTAAGACCTTTTGAGTAGGTAGGTTCGCTCTTAGTTACTGGCTTGCTCATAACAAAAACATTTATACACTAACACTCTCACTTTGAAACATTTTCAAAAGATAACACTTTGTACGCGTTCTTATAGAAATGAGAACCATTACAAAGGAAACCCTTTTCAAAATCACTTTCAAAAAACACATTCCACAAACACTCCTTTGAACTATTTTCCAAACAAACACTTTTTACGCGTTCTAATAGAGACGAGAACCGTTACAAAGACGTTTTCAAAATACTTTCAAAAACACACACCACAAGCCCATTCAAACAAAAGCAAGTGATCTAGAAAGTAACTAAGAGCCCATGGAAAACCATGGATGAAAAGGGTGCTAATACCTTCCCTTTTCATAATCTACCCCCCGAACTGAAGAAACAAATCTCTAAAGGTCTTTCCTGTGCTTTTTCACCTTTACTTTTGGATAAAAGAAAAGTCGGTGGCGACTCTTGCTAAACCGCAACATTTGCGAACACAAATGCAAAATAATCAAGTCAGTTCTCCCACCGTATCACAGAACTGGCGACTCTGCTGGGGAATATATCTTAAAAGTGGGGTTACCTTAGGGTTAGATCATATTTAATTTCTTTCATTATTTTATTTGTATGCTTTACATTTAGTTCTCTGTTTGGGCTTGCTTTGATCCTCCACCCGGATCTGGGATACCTTTTTAGGTAAATAGCAATAGATTGTGGAAACTGTACGGCATATATCGATATGGTTGAAACAATGGCTATGTTAGTGTGATGCATTTGTGGGTATCGGTATCCCTTGTGGTGAATCGAGGAGAATATGGGGCCGCTGAGTGGCGTCATGAAGCACTAACGGACTTTAGAACCCTAATTGAACAAACTTGGCCATTAGGACGTAGTGAGATAGCCGGTTTTGGTGTAGAGATGAAAATTGGTTGATACTCGATACTACACTCATTGAGGCTAGACTTTTGGGATATCTCGGCCGCAAGAAAGATTGATTGTGCTGAGACAACGCCCAAGAGAAAGGTCGGTGATATTGAGATCCTTTAGAACCCGATCACTATTACTAGGACAGGTTTGAGCTAACTAAACTTAAAGAGGGTACTTACCTATAAAGCATCATGCAAGCCTAAAACATAGGGATTTGTTTGCTTTGTGTTTATATACTTGTACATAACATCATAAACACCATAAGCATCATGAGCATGCTCACTAACCATTTTAAGGATTTAGAAGTTTATCTTTGTTTTTGTTTTGTAGGTCATGAATTATGTCCGAAGAAACACCATCCGAATTGGCTTCGTAAAAGCACACCCTCAACTTCAAGAGTAAGCCTTAAGAGTTCCCGGGGATTCTCCTTTTACCAAGAAATACGGCCGACTCCTCAGTTTGGCTACATCCAGTTTCCAAGAAGAGATAATGTGTGTACTGTTCCAATTCTTTGATCTCGTGCATCATTGTTTCACTTTCCCGGACTATCAGTTGGTACCTACACTGGAAGAGTTCTCTCTACTCTTAGGGGTGCCCATTCTTGATCAGATACCATTCACCGGTCTGGAAGATATTCCAAAAACCTGAAGTCATCATCGAAGCTTTGCATCTGAAGAGAGCCGACATCATAGCCAATTGGGAGACAAGAAGCGGGGTCAAACGTTTCCTAGCCCAGTTTCTATTGGAGAAGGCTCGTTCATTCTGGGACGACTTGAATTTCCAAGCTTTCAAAGACGTCCTTGCTCTTCTCATTTATGGTTTGGTTCTATTCCCCAATTCGGACCAATTAATAAACGTCAATGCCATCAAAGTCCTTCTCTCTCGCAATCTTATACCTACCTTACTGGGAGACATCTTGCATTGCCTTCATACCCGCACCATGAAGAAAAGAGGTACTCTTTTGTGTTGTATTCCACTACTCGCTAAATGGTTCACTTCACACCTGCCTCAATCAGCCTTAAAGAACGAGCAAAGACTGACATGGTCCCAAAGGATGATGTCCCTTACCCATTCTGACATCCGTTGGTGTTCGAGATCCTTAGAAGATGTCTATATCATTGACCACTATGGGGAATTCCCTAACGTACCTCTACTTGGTATTATGGGAGTATCACCTACAATCCCTACTTAGCTCTTCGACAGTTTGGGTATGCCCTGCATATATTCAGACAGAATAATAAGGTTTAAAAAATTCAAATGAACCACCTTGCACTTAGCTAACAGATTTTCATTTTCTTTCTCTAACTAGCTTTGTCAGTTAAGTTTCCACAAATAATTTTCTAGTTTACTAATACGTTTTCTAGTGGATTCAATTAACCCTCTTTAGTTAACTGTGTATAACCCATTTTCTAATGGTGAGCAAAACTAACTTCTCAAGCGAAACCATTTAATAAAGTAGCTACCCGTACCATTCTTATATTTATCAAGCACCATTCATGATAGTATAATTCTCTAGTTCATAAGCAAATCATTAGGCTATTCCAACTCTAAGTATCTTGTTTGGTATTCGCACTTACTCGTACCCTTCGAGCTTCAACCATACGCAACCATATATTGCGAGCAGTTCACCAACCGATGCCTATAGCAGCTAGCGTGATGTCATATTAGGGAAATGACTGCAAGAGAAACTTTGGTCTTCTCAGCAAGGTTCTAGGAAGTTGGGTCATGATATACCATGCTTCCTGAGCTGTATAAAAGAAAATCAGCACATAATACAAGTATTAAAGCCGCTTCAGCTTACATGTTCATGATAAGAAATTCAGTCAGAAATTGTGCATAACAGAAATACCGATTTTTTGAGTTCTTAACAAGCTTGTTAACTGAATTCGCCAGATTCATCGCTCTTTAGGACATTTTCATCGTTTCTCCTTGACTTAATCGATGGCTTTCCATAAACATGTTACAAAAGCAATTTCCCTGCTTATGTGCATAGCAAAGTAATGGCCTTGTTACATCTACAACATACGTGTATCAAGAAATTCATAAGAATTCAATAATTCAGAAAATATTAGAAATTTCAGTCCAGTACAGTAAAGCATTAAAAAAATAAAAAAAACGAGTTTCAATTGGAAGATTCAGTTCAATCTCTATACATACAGATCAGGGTGAGTGAATGAAAACAGGAAAAGATTCGATCATTTAAAAAGACACAAAAAGAAACTTATAACAGTTTATAACAGAATCCAAACTAACTGAAACCAAAACAATTTTTCAGTCCATAACTAACTACTAACAGCTTAACAGAATCTCTAACCAATTTTTGAGCCCCTAAACAATTCCTTCTCCCTGTTCAAAACAAACAAACAGTCTAAACACTCCTAACTGATTTCATAACAAACTCTAACTAACTTTCCTAATCTAACTTCCCAGATTTCTAACTGTTTCCTAACCATAACAGAGTTATATAACAGAAAAACTCACATTTGATGAGGATCTTGTTTAATATTCTGCAGAATTAAAATACCAGAAAAATTCTCTAAAATTCTCTCTTCTTCCTCTCCCTGCATTCAATCTCCATCTTCACCTTCATGTCTAGAAACACAAGAAAAATCTCTCCCAATCTTTAGTCTTCATCACCTTCATTGTTCTTCAACCTCTCTCAAGCTTCTACAAGAAAGGCTACCATCAGCATCTTCGACACTTCATCACCTGCATCAGATCGCGACCTTCAATCTTCATCACTGCATCACTGCAAGCATCATCATCATAAACCTATAACAACAACTGCATTCAGCGTGCAACAACAAATCATAATTTCTACCCTACAGAAAGAGTGGAAGAAGAGGAATTAGCGCAAAGGAAAGAAGAGCGTAATATTACCTGCAAATTCAAGATCCTCTAGGTCTGTCTTCGTGACGCCGCTATTTAAGAACCACTAGAGTTTCTCCGGTAGGTAAGCTGAATCATTCGCCACCCTTCTTCATATGTTCTCTATACCATAGTGAAGAACGAACCTCCATAATTGATTTCCTTAAGGTCTCTTGATTCAATTCGTCGTTGTTGGAATTTAGTCGCAGATTCAGTAAACCTAGGGCGTCTTTTCTAACCTCCCGATCTCGCCATTTGATAGAGCTTCTTTGAAATCCAGGGATAGATTCGAGCTCTGAGCGTTAACCTAGGTTGTATTTGTGTTGATTTTTTCTAAAACAAAACAGAGAGGTTGGCTGACGGTGGTCCTGTGGCTGCAAGCGGCGCTGAATAAGAGTGGAGGGAGAAATTTCTTGAGATAAGAAGAATGTGTACATTGGAATATGAATCGCCATTCCTAAAACCCAGCCCTAATCCTTTTCAATTTTATATTTCTTTTTATCATTTTCAATTTTCTTTTTTTTAATCTATTATTTGTTTTTTTTTTAAATCTGAAATACACAAAAAAATTGGACATGTGGATCTCAACATGGGCGGGTCGGCCTGCAGTACATCTTTTAGGCCCGTATAATATCTTCTTTTTTTTATAGCTTGAAATTCAAATACAAAAATGGTTTTTTTGATCGTATCTTACTCCATCTTGGCCCATTAGTTTTTGTAGAATATAAACTTGATTGTGTTAGACTGACTGACCAGAATCCCTTAAGCCTACTGCACATTTTGGGTATTGAAATGATGTTATGACAAAAAAATATTTATGGACCCTTTTATTTGATTGGGCTTTTGGAGTTTAATTACTTGACCATAGTGCTCAATCCAGAATCTCACCCCCTTTCTATTTGAATTTTATTTTAGTTTTCTATTCAATTTTTGTGAATAAAGTTAGGAATTAATTAAGGACAAAAGATAATAAAATGATAAAACAATTGGTAGAGTGTTAATCCCTTAGAATTGTTGAGTTTTTAGAAATTAATTGGGTTTCTTACTATTATTTTCCTTAATCTTTTGAGTTTAATTTTGTAAATAATTGAGTACATTTCGGTGCTTGCATTTTAGTATCATTTTGAGTTGTAAATTGGATGTTTGAGTTTAAATCATGTTGCCTTGTAATTTGCTAACACTTTTTGTGAGATTGTGCAAGTTTTTTTTGGAAAGTGGTTCATCGCGGATCATTACTCCTGCTTGTGATTTATTTTCACCATGCATGAGGTTCATATTGATATTCTCCTGACTATCTTGTTATTGGTGCCAGCTTTCGCGAAGATTATTGGGTTTCTTTGTTTCGATACACTTCGCTACGAATTGATATTTGTTTGGTATTTTCCCTTGTTTATCTCATTTCAGTACTTTACTGCTTTCTAGATATCATGATGTTGTACCCCAAAATTTGCCCTCCCATATTCTCCAAAGTTTGCCAAGTCAAAGCTTCAAAATTCCCCAAGGGTTGCACAGTGCAAGGGCCTCCTAAACAGTCAAAATTAGGGTTTTGGTTCTGATCAAGAAAATGAAGTTTCCAAGGGTCCAATCAAGTCCCACATGCCTACAAATATGGTCAAGCATCCTCCTATCAAGTTTCAAGACTTACAGCACAAAATTGCACAGTCAAAAACCTTAATTGCACTACAGTCAACTGTAGGAGCAAAATGGTCATTTGACAGTCAAAAGTTCAAATTTTTGGTCAACATTTCATTTTGAAGCCACAAACATCATTTGATCAATGCTTGATCATGATTCTCAAAGCTTGGCTCAAAAATCATCAAGATGCAAAAGTTTCCATATTTGGACAGCTGAAAAAGTCAACTGTAAATTGACCAGGGCATAACTTTCACATGGATTATCAGAAAAATTCCATCCAAAGCTCATTTTGAAGATAAAGACATTTCCTACAACTCCTCTTCACACTTCAAGTCCAAGAAATGTTCTCACAAAAAGTTATCAATTTCAACATTATAGGTCATTTTCAAAAGTCAACAAAAAGGGACTTTAAGTCAAAGGCCATAACTTGATATTGGTAAATCAAAATGACATGGGACCAAAGGCATTGGTTATAGGACTCAAAGACCTTTCCAAAATGTCCAAGAACATGAGCAAAGCTTAAAAATTGAGCAAGTTGTGCCTTGTGGAAGTTGGGAAATTTTTGGATATTTTGAAAAGTCAACATTGATTCAAATGTCCTAAAAATGCTAATGGGCCTCTTTTTCTTCCACAATTCATCATCCAAGGCATGTGCACGACCATTTGGCCCAAAGGGAAGTTTTTATCATTTTTATTTTATTTATTTGGATTTTTAATCATTAATAATTCATTTAATTAAAATAAATAGGTGAAAAATACTAAACCTAACCTTTTGAATCTTTTTGTGCATAAAATAATCTCAATATTTCGTGTACAATCAAATATGGAAGGAATTATGATGATTGGATATGATTGAGACCAAAATAGCATGAAAAAGATTTGAAAATTATGGCATGGAAAATCAAATATTGTTTCATCAATTCCTTGATTCTTTGGCTCAAATTCTTTGACCTAATCACTCACATACATATACACATGCTAACCCTCGTGCAAAAAAGGTCTAAGCTGCGCCAGAAATCCCTAAACAAACTTGGAATTTTTCAAGAAAAACTCAAATCTGAAAACCATCTTCTAGGTCGATTCAAGCCAAGAGACTTGTTCCATTACCTTCCTGAGGCTTCAAGGAAAGTTTTCCAATCAAAATCATTCATTCTAGCACCCTGAATTGGTAAAACGGTCGCACCCTGTACAGGAAATTGTTTGCATTCTTACTTCACGATTCATGCATCTTTAATAATTTTTTATGTTTGATTTATGTTCAGCGTTTAATTCTAAAGCTAACTGTGTGGTTTAATTACGTTTTTGTGCCAAAATAAAGGATTCGCCATTAAAGGTATCTAGGGTTTCTCAAGCTCTAATTTGGGCGTTTCCAGCTACTGTAAAATTAGAACCCCATAATACCATGAATGAATTCAACAGGTTTGGACGATCCTAAAGCGACCCTCGCGCTTAATTTATGAGGCCATATGGCCTATTCGCTATTTTCTGGAATAGTACCTTTTGGGACGGTTCAAAACTGTTGCCAATGTTTTTTTGTGTTTCAGGAAATAAACGAAAGAGGAAGACGATGGCTCGGTGGCAGGCAGTGAGTGGTTGGTTTGAATATTCGCGTCAGATTTCCACTAATCCTTATTTTCTATTATATTATTTGTGTGTTATTCCATGTACAAACGCGCATCCCTAGCTCCGTTGGTCAGGCTTGGCATTGGTATTCTCTAGGACCTGGGTTCGAACCCCAGGTCCCCACTCTCTTTCAATATTTTGTCTATAAACCTAATCCCATGCAGATTATGCCCTGAGGAACACCATGCATCCACAATTTCCAGCCTGCCACGCACATGCTAAGATCAATCCAAGGGCCATAGTGGGAAGCGCATCATGGACATGAGTCAAAGAGGCTATGCGCTGGCAAGGAAAGTCCACTGAGGCCTTAAACAAATGGGCCTAATCACTACAACATACCTCCAATTGGGGACAGACCCCCCTAGAGTTTGTTTCTTTTACTCTTTTTATATTTTTCTTTTCTTTATTTTAATTAATTTCTTTTAATTCTTTATAATTATTATTTTCATAATATAAAAAACACAAAAAAATCAGAAAGGACAAAATTAAAATATATTTATTTAATTAATATTTTTTGTAAATAAAATTCATTAATTAACTTAGTTTTTAAATTTAGGGTTAAATTTTAATATTTTTCTTAATCAATTTAAAATTTGGTAGAATTAGGGTTTGTATTAATTTTTTATCCCTTTTCTTTTCTTTTCTCTAAATAATTAAATATTTTCTATTATTTTTATAAATTAAAATTGCATGTAAATAATTAGGTTAATTTAGGTTTAACTTTAATGCTTTCTTAATAAACTAAAAAAACAATTAGAATTAGGGTTAGTATTTTAATTTCAATTAATCTTTCTCATTAAAATCATAAATATCAAAATCTCAAAAAACAATTTCCTTTTCTTTTAATTTTCATTAATTTAGCAATTTAATTTAATTCCATAAAAAAGGGTCCAACGCCCTCGTTTTAATTTTAATTTAATTCGCGTATTTATTTCTTTTTCTTTTAATATTTATGTATCTCTCCCAAAGCCTTGTAAACTCGGACATTTTAATCTTTCGCACTTTTACTTTAATTCTTTATTTTTCTGTCAAATTGGGTCCTGGAAATTTTGGCGATGTGGACCCGCGCCTTTTGTAATAGTTTAGAACTTTACCTTTCTCGCACTTTTTTAACTGTTAAATAAATGCATGCAAGAATGAATGGCCTTAAATAAAAATAAACGCGTAGATCACCATAACATGAACAAGATAAAATATCCGAATCTGACACACAAATCACACACCACCCCTAGGGTACGCCTCACTGTTGCCTTGCCTCGAAAGGTGATCGTCGAGTAGAGGATGTCTTAGTAAGTCCTCATGATCCGGGAACCTGGCATGAGGGTAGCTTCTAAGGTGTCTTCCCATTGCTCTGGTGATTCCCATGTCCCGAACCTCGAATTGACCCGAACACCTCCAACGGTGGTGCTACCTACCTCTCAATGGCGGGATGACACTACTTTAAAGGACATTTACACAGACGAATTCCTTAGGGTAGGTAGACGACTCATGGATACTTGCTCTAATTCAAAACAAAACAAATCAAAAATACTTTTCACACCAACACATTTTCAAAAAGCTTTCGAAAGCATTTTTCAAACACTCTTGAGGACCGATACAAGAGTCGAACTGGAATTTTCAAAGAAACTTTTTAAAACCCACAGTTGAAAAGCAAACAAACCATTTTTGAAAACACAAGTGAGCAAGTATCTAAGAGCCCATGGATAACCATGGATAGAAAGGGTGCTAACACCTTCCCTTTCTATAATCTACCTCCCGAACCGAGAGCAATCTCTATAAGGAATTTTTCTGTGCTTTTGTCCTTTCCATTTGGAGAAAATAAAAGACGGTGGCGACTCTTGCTTCCGCGACATTTCGCGAACCAGCGTTAAACAGTCAGTTCCAGATCCACCGATCACAGAACTGGCGACTCTGCTGGGGACTTTACTTAAAGTGAGGTGTACCTTAGGGTTTAGTTCATAACTGTGTTTTCAATTGCTTTGACTTGTGTGCTTTAATTTATGGGTTGCATGGGAGTTACATAAGATCCTAACCTGGATCTGGGGATACCCTGTTTAGGTAGCATAAGCTGTGAGGGACATGTCCGGCGTATACCGACATGGGTGAAGCAGTGGCTACGTTGGTGTGGTGCCTTGGTCTGTACCGATATCCCTCGTGTTGAAACGGGGAGAATATGGGTCTTACAAGGAGTCATTAAGCACCAACAGACCTTAGAACCTTAAATGACCCAACTTGGCCGTTAGAACAGTAGCAGTATGCTACGCCCATTGAGGCTAAACTCTCGTGATGGTTCTGGCCGCAAGAAAAGATTGCGATGCTGGAGTTATGACCTATTGAGGGTAGTCAATGATATTGGGATCCTCTAAGAACCCGGTTACTTTGATAGGACAGGTATGAACCAACCAACTGAAAGAGGGTAACACCTAGACCCCATGCTGGCCTAAACTCTAAGGGCTCCTTTGTGTGACTTGTGTGCCTTCGTACTTGACTATTTGCATGCTTGTTGTATGACACATGAACTACTTGCAGGTTTTGTTTTAGTCCTTAATTGGGACCCATGACAGGGCTTACTAACTTTCTTGCAGGTTTTGGTTTGCAGTCCTTAATTAGGACTCATAACAAGGTTTACTAAGTTTCTTGCAGGATTTGTTTATAGTCCTTAATTGGGACTCATAACAAAGTGTACTGAGTTTCTTGCAGGCTTTTGTTCACAGTCCTTAATAAGGGCTCATAACAGGGTTTATCCATGTTACCCCATGCATCATGACATCATACCATTGCATACATCCTAACCCATTTCAAGGATCTCAAAGGCTTGTGATGCAGGTCATGATGAATCAAACATCTAGCAAGGGGCAAAGAGGATTTATTTTCCTCTAGCCAAAGTTGTCAGGGGCTATGACCCACTTGATATGGTGAGCTCTGACTCTTGAAGAAGGTTCCCTTAACCAAGGTTGTTTGGAAATCAAAACCAGACATGATGACTAAAGTCAGGGGCTATGACCCACTGGATATGGTGAGCCTTTGACACTTGAAGAAGGACTCTCAGCAACACGAAGTTCCTTCAATCAAGCTACCGGTTTCAAATTTTAACAAATTTCTTGTTTACCCTACGAGGTCCTTGAAAACATTGCATGCATACATACATATCATTGCATAACAGGTACTCTTGTTGCAGGTCACTTACCCTTCTCGCTGTTTATTTCAGCCATGGCTTCCCGACAATACAACCAGGACCTTCTTGCTCAAGAGACTCGGTTCGGGGAAATCCTCCTGAATCTATCCAAGGGGCAGGAGGAGCTAAGAACACTTCTCATGGAGACTTTAGTCAGGAACAGTGCTGAGGATGAACGGCTGAAACATCTGCAAGCCGAAGTGGATACAATGAGAGCCCAGATGCTGGGGCAAGTGACTATCATCCAGGACTTAGCTCAAAGGCAAGAAGAGCTCGGAATTCTCGTCAGCCAACTGCTTCGGGGTAACCAACTAGGGCAAACATCTAAGGGTAAAGAGCCAGTCATTGTTCAACCACCTTTGAGACAAGGAGGTAAGGGGAGAGCCCCTCAAATGGCTCCAGTGTCACAAATTCAACATCAACCTCACCAGCATCAACCAGACAAGCCTAAAAGGCAGTTCACCAAGATCAACATGTCGCTGGATCAAGCACTACAACAAATGTTGAAGGCAGGGTTGATCACCTTAAGGGCTCCTCTCCGGAAGCCGAACACTTCTGCTCCTAACTATCATCCCAACGATAGGTGCACATATCATTCTAATAGCCCGGGGCATACTACGGACAACTGCTGGCCTCTCAAAAACAAGATTCAAGACATGATCGACGCTGGAGAGATTCAGTTTAAAGTACCCAAGACTCCCCACATAATCACTGCTCCCTTTCCAAATCATGGCTAGGATTGAGAAATTTTTGTTCATTCGAATGTTCAAGTTGAAATTTTCTTTTGTTCAAACATTTACTCATGTTAAACATTGTTATTTCATTAATGCATCGCATATGTCTGTTCTGAAACAATATATTCGTATTCACTAAATGCAAATTATTTTCATATTTTTTCTGATGATCAACTCTCAAGAATTCTAAGCCTCTTGAGGGAGGATGACGAAAACGATACCGCAATCTACAGTATGCTTTTGAACAGACCCCGCTGATGAGGTACAGGCATTGTTTCAATTCCTAAACACTGGAGTTATAAGGATGATAATCCCTCGTCAACCCCTCTGAGCCAAAGAAGTAGGAGTTTTTCTTTTCGAAATTTAAAACCCTTAATCATAACCTGGGGCAGGGTAGTCTCTCAGTTGATCCAAGTGCATAACGAATGGCACCGAAGAAGTCCTTACAAAACGAAGAAAGACAGTGATGGTTCTGAACAATCATAAGGACAGGCAGTCATTATCAAAAAAATTCAAAAAAATGAAAAACCCATTAAGTCAAAACCCATGAAGGAGACTTACAAAACTGGGGCATCCCGCTGACTGTAATTCCAAAAAAGGAAACAGTTCAGGCAAAAAAAGAAAGGGATAACAAAAAATCAGACAAGAAAGAGGTCATACAAACCCCCAACAATAACAAAAAGGAATGACTGCCTACTCAGAATAAATCATCAATATCTGAACCATCACCGGAAAATCAGAGCAAAGACTCAAACAAGGTCTAACGTATGATCAACTGAGCTTAGGTTTGGAGAACATCACGAGGAGTGGGTGGGTACAAATAATTCGAGCCTTTATCCTTTGTTTCTTAAACCGTGAACCAGGCCACGTTATAACCCTTAAAAGTCCTAGCTGAAGCATAGGTTAGTTCGAAAGCATACTGTTACGAAAGGTATCCTGACTCCTTAAGGCTCACGATAAAATACGGAGTTGACATCACGTTTTACAAACATTCACTTGTTTTATGAAAAAGAATGCATTTTCAAAATCTTCAAGACAGACATAAGCTTTGCATTTTTGATATAACATTGTTTGCATATGACTATTTGTGTGAACAGCAGGGAAATTCGCACGATGAATACCTAGTGAACAAAAGCACTTCCGAGCAAGGGGCATGGCATGACAACTGGCCATCATCTGGAGCAGTCCAATCAAGATTCGGAGAATCTCTCAAAGGTCAAATAGCCTGGGGCAAATCTCCGCCTGAGTCATTTGGGGCACTCCAACAATGAATCTGGCCTGATCAAACACCTTCTGGTGGCATGACAAAGCACTTATAACAGGGGCAACTCCCTACATTCTGAGATCGTGGACATAGTCGAAAAAATACTACGCACAATCAAAGACCCGCTAGGTTGACATACCTAGGCAAAAATAAGGGCTTCCCGGCGAACCAAAAGGGTTCGGGCAAAATGAGGGATGAAATGAAAAAACCTGTACACCCGGCAAGTCGAAAACCTGAAAAGGCGGCTTCGGCAGAAATGGGTATCCCGGTGGACTGAAAACCCGAAAGGGCGGTCCAGGCAAAAGTTAGGGATCAAAGCGTACGACTATGTCATGTCATCTTGTCACTTGCCTATCAAAAGAAGAGTTTATCCATCAACAACTATCAGCACTTCACAGGCTTTCCTCTCCCACCTCAGAAACAGGGGCAATAAAGGGTTGTCTGAGCAGTCCAATTGTTCTATCCTCCAAGGTATCAAGGAGGGTTCAACCAGTACATCCCAATTCCCCAGAGAGTAAGCCAGTAAGTCAGAGCACTCTCCCCAAGCAAAGCAGTTATCAACCTTAAGGAAGTTGGGTATCCTCCCGCAGATCTCAACCTTCCTCAGCAGCATATATATATTCTTAACAAGCATCCCCGGCAGTCTTGGTCTAAAAGATTGTTCCCCGGCGGTATACCAGCATTCAGTGGAGTCATCTTCCCGACACAGTTCAAAACTTCCCCAAGAGAGTCCAGCCCAGTTTCCCCAGGAAAGTTGGAATCCATCTCCCCAAACAGTAAGCTTATCCCCAGTAGATTCTGGAAGCTTACCCCCGCAGAGCGCGAACGCGTCTCCCGGCTTTATTCAAAGAGTTATTTCCTTACCAGGATATAACTGGGTTATCCTCAGCCAAAAGCCATGGAAAGATCGTCGTCGACAAAGTCTTCTTATCCCCAGCAAAGTCTAGTAACACTTCCAATACAACAAGGGTATCCCCAGCAAGTTATTATCAACAATTCAACAAAGTACCTCGCTCCCCACAGAGTATTGCCTCCCAGCAAGATCGTCAGAGTACTTTTCTCCCCGCAGAGTTATCCATTCGCCAAGTTTATTCCCCAACGGAGTTATCTTCTCCTACCGGTATTCTTGCAGCTATCATCCCCAGCGGAGGCAAAAATCTATTCTTCAACACCAGCCCAGGAGTGACCTCCCGGCACCCGTCAAGGATTTACTTTCCTAGACGACAAACATATTCGTAAACATCGCACTTCCATACATTATAGCATGCATATACGTATCGTATCTTACAAATCTCATTTATGTTGAGAACATCATTGCTTGACCCATATCATGCATTGCATATGACTGACCTTTACCTTTCAGGAAAGATCCAGTTAAGTTCTCAAGCTACATTCCAAGACCTTGTCTGGTTCAGTTAAATCGACTCCCAAAGATTTTTCTGGTTATTATCCAGTCAAAGGCCTTCTCTGGTCTAGTTAAATCGACTCCTAAAGGTTTTTCTTTTGAAGACTCAGTTGAAGACTCCAAGACCTTCTCTAGTTCAGTTAAATCGACTCCAAAGATTTCTCTGATTCTTATCCAGTCAAAGGCCTTCTCTGGTTCAGTCAGATCGACTCCAAAGATCTCCCTGTTTCTTATCCAGTTGAAGACATTCAAGACCTAGACCGGTTCAGTTAAATCGACTCCAAAGATTTCTCTATTTCTTATCCAGTCAAAGGCCTTCTCTGGTTCAGTCAGATCGACTCCAAAGATCTCCCTGTTTCTTATCCAGTTGAAGACATTCAAGACCTAGACCGGTTCAGTTAAATCGACTCCAAAGATTTCTCTGTTTCTTATCCAGTCCAAGGCCTTCTCTGGTTCAGTTAAATCTACTCCAAAGATTTCTCTGTTTCTTATCCAGTTGAAGACATTTCAAGACCTAGACCGGTTCAGTTAAATCGACTCCAAAGATTTCTCTGTTTCTTATCCAGTCCAAGGCCTTCTCTGGTTCAGTTAAATCGACTCCAAAGATTTCTCTGTTTCTTATCCAGTTGAAGACATTTCAAGACCTAGACCGGTTCAGTTAAATCGACTCCAAAGATTTCTCTGTTTCTTATCCAGTCCAAGGCCTTCTCTGGTTCAGTTAAATCGACTCCAAAGATTTCTGTTTCTTATCCAGTTGAAGACATTTCAAGACCTAGACCGGTTCAGTTAAATCGACTCCAAAGATTTCTCTGTTTCTTATCCAGTCCAAGGCCTTCTCTAGTCCAGTTAAATCGACCCCAGACAGATTTTCCTGATAAAGACTCAGTAGAAGTTATCCAAGATTCGCTCAACGATTGCTGTTGAAGTTGAAGTTATCCAAGATTCTCTCAACGATTGCTGTTGAAGTTGAAGTTATCCAAGATTCTCTCAACGATTGCTGTTGAAGTTGAAGTTATCCAAGATTCTCTCAATGATTGCTATTGAGGTTAAAGTCATCCAAGGTTCTCTCACCGTTCCTGTTGAGGTAGTAACCATCCCTGGTTCATTCATCACCGTTTGAAGCTCCAGATTCAGCTCCTGTAACCAGTCAGGACACATCTATACAAAGCATCTGAAGACCAGTTCCTGCAACATGTCAGGTACTCATCTTTCTTTTGTAGGTACGCAGGTTCTCGCTAAGGAATATCTTATGCGATCAACATCCAGATGGCATCTATAAGCCCATCCACCCTCCATCATCTCTTAGCATGGCATCTATAAGCCCATCATCCTATCCATTAATCTCCAAATGGCATCTATAAGCCCATTCCCCATCATCACACTGCTACTATGTGAGCGCAAATTTCTGGGCACTCTAGTGTTCAATCATCTTCCACCCTCGGATTACGAAAGGCACGTCAGCCAATCTGCATCCTCAGGTCTAAGAAGATTGAACAGGGGAAACTGTTGTACCCCAAAATTTGCCCTCCCATATTCTCCAAAGTTTTCCAAGTCAAAGCTTCAAAATTCCCCAAGGGTTGCATAGTGCAAGGGCCTCCTAAACAGTCAAAATTAGAGTTTTGGTTCTGATCAAGAAAATAAAGTTTCCAAGGGTCCAATCAAGTCCCACATGCCTACAAATATGGTCAAGCATCCTCCTATCAAGTTTCAAGACTTACAGCACAAAATTGCACAGTCAAAAACCTTAATTGCACTACAGTCAACTGTAGGGGCAAAATGGTCATTTGACAGTCAAAAGTTCAAATTTTTGGTCAACATCTCATTTTGAAGCCACAAACATCATTTGATCAATGCTTGATCATGATTCTCAAAGCTTGGCTCAAAAATCATCAAGATGCAAAAGTTTCCATATTTGGACAGTTGAAAAAGTCAACTGTAAATTGACCAGGGCATAACTTTCACATGGATTATCAGAAAAATTCCATCCAAAGCTCATTTTTAAGATAAAGACATTTCCTACAACTCCTCTTCACACTTCAAGTCCAAGAAATGTTCTCACAAAAAGTTATCAATTTCAATATTATAGGTCATTTTCAAAAGTCAACAAAAAGGGACTTTAAGTCAAAGGCCATAACATGAGATTGGTAAAACAAAATGACATGGGACCAAAGGAATTGGTTAGAGGACTCAAAGACCTTTCCAAAATGTCCAAGAACATGAGCAAAGCTTAAAAATTGAGCAAGTTGTGCCTTGTGGAAGTTGGGAAATTTTTGGATATTTTGAAAAGTCAACATTGATTCAAATGACCTAAAAATGCTAATGGGCCTCTTTTTCTTCCACAATTCATCATCCAAGGCATGTGCACGACCATTTGGCCCAAAGGGAAGTTTTTATCATTTTTATTTTATTTATTTGGATTTTTAATCATTAATAATTCATTTAATTAAAATAAATAGGTGAAAAATACTAAACCTAACCTTTTGAATCTTTTTGTGCATAAAATAATCTCAATATTTCGTGTACAATCAAATATGGAAGGAATTATGATGATTGGATATGATTGAGACCAAAATAGCATGAAAAAGATTTGAAAATTATGGCATGGAAAATCAAATATTGTTTCATCAATTCCTTGATTCTTTGGCTCAAATTCTTTGACCTAATCACTCACATACATATACACATGCTAACCCTCGTGCAAAAAAGGTCTAAGCTGCGCCATAAATCCCTAAACAAACTTGGAATTTTTCAAGAAAAACTCAAATCTGAAAACCATCTTCTAGGTCGATTCAAGCCAAGAGACTTGTTCCATTACCTTCCTGAGGCTTCAAGGAAAGTTTTCCAATCAAAATCATTCATTCTAGCACCCTGAATTGGTAAAACGATCCCACCCTGTACAGGAAATTGTTTGCATTCTTGCTTCACGATTCATGCATCTTTAATAATTTTTTATGTTTGATTTATGTTCAGCGTTTAATTCTAAAGCTAACTGTGTGGTTTAATTACGTTTTTGTGCCAAAATAAAGGATTCGCCATTAAAGGTATCTAGGGTTTCTCAAGCTCTAATTTGGGCGTTTCCAGCTACTGTAAAATTAGAACCCCATAATACCATGAATGAATTCAACAGGTTTGGACGATCCTAAAGCGACCCTCGCGCTTAATTTATGAGGCCATATGGCCTATTAGCTATTTTCTGGAATAGTGCCTTTTGGGACGGTTCAAAACCGTTGCCAATGTTTTTTTGTGTTTCAGGAAATAAACGAAAGAGGAAGACGATGGCTCGGTGGCAGGCAGTGAGTGGTTGGTTTGAATATTCGCGCCAGATTTCCACTAATCCTTATTTTCTATTATATTATTTGTGTGTTATTCCATGTACAAACGCGCATCCCTAGCTCCGTTGGTCAGGCTTGGCATTGGTATTCTCTAGGACCTGGGTTCGAAACCCAGGTCCCCACTCTCTTTCAATATTTTGTCTATAAACCTAATCCCATGCAGATTATGCCCTGAGGAACACCATGCATCCACAATTTCCAGCCTGCCACGCACATGCTAAGATCAATCCAAGGGCCATAGTGGGAAGCGCATCATGGACATGAGTCAAAGAGGTTATGCGTTGGCAAGGAAAGTCCACTGAGGCCTTAAACAAATGGGCCTAATCACTACAACATACCTCCAATTGGGGACAGACCCCCCTAGAGTTTGTTTCTTTTACTCTTTTTATATTTTTCTTTTCTTTATTTTAATTAATTTCTTTTAATTCTTTATAATTATTATTTTCATAATATAAAAAACACAAAAAAATCAGAAAGGACAAAATTAAAATATATTTATTTAATTAATATTTTTTGTAAATAAAATTCATTAATTAACTTAGTTTTTAAATTTAGGGTTAAATTTTAATATTTTTCTTAATCAATTTAAAATTTGGTAGAATTAGGGTTTGTATTAATTTTTTATCCCTTTTCTTTTCTTTTCTCTAAATAATTAAATATTTTATATTATTTTTATAAATTAAAATTGCATGTAAATAATTAGGTTAATTTAGGTTTAACTTTAATGCTTTCTTAATAAACTAAAAAAACAATTAGAATTAGGGTTAGTATTTTAATTTCAATTAATCTTTCTCATTAAAATCATAAATATCAAAATCTTAAAAAACAATTTCCTTTTCTTTTAATTTTCATTAATTTAGCAATTTAATTTAATTCCATAAAAAAGGGTCCAACGCCCTCGTTTTAATTTTAATTTAATTCGCGTATTTATTTCTTTTTCTTTTAATATTTATGTATCTCTCCCAAAGCCTTGTAAACTCGGACATTTTAATCTTTCGCACTTTTACTTTAATTCTTTATTTTTCTGTCAAATCGGGTCCTGGAAATTTTGGCGATGTGGACCCGCGCCTTTTGTAATAGTTTAGAACTTTACCTTTCTCGCACTTTTTTAACTGTTAAATAAATGCATGCAAGAATGAATGGCCTTAAATAAAAATAAACGCGTAGATCACCATAACATGAACAAGATAAAATATCTGAATCTGACACACAAATCACACACCACCCCTAGGGTACGCCTCACTGTTGCCTTGCCTCGAAAGGTGATCGTCGAGTAGAGGATGTCTTAGTAAGTCCTCATGATCCGGGAACCTGGCATGAGGGTAGCTTCTAAGGTGTCTTCCCATTGCTCTGGTGATCACCATGTCCCGAACCTCGAATTGACCCGAACACCTCCAACGGTGGTGCTACCTACCTCTCAATGGCGGGATGGCACTACTTTAAAGGACATTTACACAGACGAATTCCTTAGGGTAGGTAGACGACTCGTGGATACTTTCTCTAATTCAAAACAAAACAAATCAAAAATACTTTTCACACCAACACATTTTCAAAAAGCTTTCGAAAGCATTTTTCAAACACTCTTGAGGACCGATACAAGAGTCAAACTGGAATTTTCAAAGAAACTTTTTAAAACCCACAGTTGAAAAGCAAACAAACCATTTTTGAAAACACAAGTGAGCAAGTATCTAAGAGCCCATGGATAACCATGGATAGAAAGGGTGCTAACACCTTCCCTTTCTATAATCTACCTCCCGAACCGAGAGCAATCTCTATAAGGAATTTTTCTGTGCTTTTGTCCTTTCCATTTGGAGAAAATAAAAGACGGTGGTGACTCTTGCTTCCGCGACATTTCGTGAACCAGCGTTAAACGGTCAGTTCCAGATCCACCGATCACACATGAGAAGTAGGAAATAAAGAGCGTGCGCTCGAAGTTGTTGTTTAAAGACCTGTAGCAGGCATTATGCACTTCATTTTCTATATGTGTTGTGCTTGTGTTTGTTTCCTTGGTTGTTGATCAATGAGTCACTCAATTTAGAAATTAAGATCACGACTTAGTTCTCAGTGCATGCTCCCTATAGGATTTTATCGCTTTCCTTTATTTCTTATTGATCGATGAGTCACTCAATTTAGAAATTAAGATCACGACTTCGCTCTCGTTGCATGTTCCCCATAGGATAGTTTTATTATACTTTCTTTGGCATGCTAGCCTATATAGGATCTCTCTATATGTGTTCTCTCTTGAGTTTATTGGCTTGCTTGCTTGATTTCATCTTTGTGTGCGTGTTTTGAGATGATATACCCTCAGCATGTTCCCTTGGGAGCTCTCGATTCAACTATAAATGATGATTCGAGATAGACATAGTTTTAGAAGATAGACCCTTTCTATTCTCCTTTAGGACTTCTTGATTCATCTATAGATGATGAGTTGAGATAGACATTAGGATTGTTATCCAACCATGTCAACTTAGGGTAGAGATTTCCCTTCAAAGCTCAACCTTAGGATCAATCATTGTATGATAACATTAGAGATAGATTTAGGTTAGTCTCCCCTTAGACTTTTCTTTCCCCTTTTGCATTTGCATAAAACAAAAACTTCTTTTTCTTGCAAACTTCAAAATGTTTAAAGATTACTGATGAGAGTCATACCTTTCTTGAGCGTGGGAAATGATAAGCGAGTTTCTTCTCGATCTTATTGTTCTCCTATTTTAAGCTTTGGTATGGTTCAAGTCTCAAAGACTTATTTCATGAATAATTAGAGAAATGGCTAATATCTCTCTCTTGAGATTAATTAGCTGTTTTCAAAAGAACATGTTAATTCACTTATGTGCTGACGCGTAAGTTTCCAAAGGTCGAGTTGCGGCAGAAGGAGAAATTAATATTGTTCATTAAAAAATACAAACCAACAAAAACTTTTGAAGTCGAACTACGGCTGCTTTGATTCCTTAAAAGAGATACGTAGGCATTGGGGTAGGGCCCGAACGAGCACAACTTTTCATTTTCCCTACATTGTTTTCTCCTTTCTTTTTCATGCATTCCCTGTATAGCTTAGATATAGATTCTTACACACCCATAAGATATACAACAAGAGTGGATACCATAGAGTACTACGGGCGTGTGGGGTGCTAATACCTTCCCCTCGCGTAATAAACTCCCTTACCTAATCTCTCGGTCGTTTGATCATAATTTCACCCTTCTCAAGTTTACTCGATGTTTACCTTTCCCCTCTTGTGGGATAAAAAACATCTGATGGAGACTTCATTGATTTCATTATCAGTTGATTGCTTAGCCAGTTGTTTAAAAGTTAAGTCAATATTAAGGAATGTGTCGTATGCAATAGTTCTAAGGAATGTTAGTAAAAGAGCTTCTGATCGTGACTTATTCAATGAAGCTTTAGAGGCCTTCTAAAGCTTTACTTCTAATGTTCCAAGTTCTGAATATGCTGAAGACAAGGTTCTGTTGAACGAGTTCTGAAGACCTAAAGACATTCTTATGAAGACCAAGTGCTGAAGTCTGAGAAGGCAAGAGTTCTTTGAATATGCCCTGAAAGATTTTGATGACTTAGGTTCTAAAAGATACTAGTTCTGATCCTTATACAACATGTTTCATCAACAAACATATCATAAGCCTCTAAAGACTTAGAAGACGAAGATCAAGACTAAGGGATTGCGTGTGATGGTGAGTATAAAAGTCCAAAATTACACCATGACCTCTACTCTCTAAAGTGGCACAAGGACTGGCCTTTTTGTACTATTGTATACCAGTCTCACCATGATCGTTTGGAATAATACAGTTGTATTTATATTTCCTATTCTACCCTCCAATTAATCTCTTCTTTTCAGCTATAAAATAAGTACTTGGAAGAATTTGAGATAAACGAATCAGTTCAACAAAACTACATTAAACCGCTGCACAAGAACTCTATAGAGAAATCTGTTATATAGTTTTGTAAATAAGCAAGGAGTTGTTGCTCGTATCTTGCTATCAACACTTTTGTGTTATTGTACTTAAACATTATGTAACATGCTTGTGTAGAAGCATCTTTGTAATCAATTGTTGTTGGTAGGTTCCTTGAGAGACTCTGTATAGTCTGGATTCTTAAGAAGACTTTGGTTACGGTTATAGTTGTTTGCAATAAGGATCAACAAACTTATTGGGGGTTCCAATAGGGTTGATCAGACTTATTGTGGTTATCTGGAATTTGGTTGATTATAGTTGATTAAGTCATTATATATAAGGTAAATCACCTTGCGGGGTGGAATGGAGTGACTTAGTTAACAGTGAATCAGGATAAAAATAATTATGTTCATCTATTTTTATTTACTTGTCATCTTTGTGTTTTAAGTTGTGAAAATATTATATTTAGTGCAACCCAATTCAAACCCCTCTTTCTTGTGTTTCTCGCTCCTTCAATTGGCATCATAGCTCCGGTTCTGATATTGATTTCTATCAAACACTTAATCGTGTCAGATAAAGATCCAGATGAGATTTTATAAACACTATGGTTGATCTTGTTCTACCACCTGATCCAGTTTCTGATAAAGATAACTACAATGCTAAACCTCCCTTTTTTATGGTGAAAAGTTTGAGTACTGGAAATATAGGCTAGAAAGTTTCTTTCTAGGTCATGATGTTGATCTCTAGGATATGTTAGTCGATGGCTATGAACATCCTACAAATGAAAATGGAAATCAACTTAAGAGGAAAGCTATGACTTATCGACAAAAGAAGAATTGTAAGAATTATCATAAAGCAAGAACTATTTTGTTTAATTCTATTTCTTACACTGAGTATGAGAATATCACAAATAGAGACTCAACTAAGTCTATATTTAAATCTCTTAAAATGACTCCTGAAGGAAATGATCAAGTCAAAGAAACCATGGCTTTATCCTTGATTCATACGTATGAAGCCTTCAAGATGGAGGATGATGAAACAGTTGAGATGATGTTCTAAAGGTTTCAAACCTTAGTTGTAGAACTGATAGTTCTGAACAAGGGATATTCAACAGTAGATCATGTGAAGAAGATTATCATAAGCTTTCCATCCAAATGGAGGCCTATGGTAACTGCAGTCAACCTTTCAAAGGATCTCAACAACACTTCTCTAGAAGAACTGGTGAGTTCTCTAAGAAGTCACGAGTTCAAGTTAGAACATGATGAACCTCAAAATATAGGAAAGTTTGTTGCGCTCAAGTCTATCATACGATCTGAGAAGTCCAAAGCTCTTCAAGCTGAAGAGATTGAGGATTCAGAAGAAGATTATGATGAAGACGAAGATGAGTTGTGTATATTGTCCAGAAGGGTTAAACATCTATGGAAGAGAAATCAAGGCAACAGGTTCAGAAGTACTAGAAGGACAGGTGATCGCTTAGATTCTACTTCTGATCAGAGGTAGTCTAGTGGAAAAGAAGTCACTTGTTATGTGTCCAATAAGCCAGGACACTACAAGAATGATTATCTAGAATTTCATAAGGACAGGCCCAAGAAAAGAGATATTAAAAGAAAAATGAAAGGCTACTAGCAACATGGTCTGATTAGTGCAGTCATGTCATATACCACACTCAGATGAGGTTTAAATAAATTACTATTGACACCCACGTTTGTGGGTAAGGAGATAGCACTTTCAGGCAGACCCATGATTTTGAGTTGCCTTTGCCCTACCCTGACCTAGTATTTACCCGTGAGTGGGGAGGGACTTGATTATTATAGGTATAGGTGCTGACTATGTTCTGATGGTGATCGTTGTATTCTGTCGGTGACTATGGTTATTTGGTTATGTTTCGGACCTTAGATCTTGATATGTTCAACTTGGCCAGAGATTATAAGACAGTTATTCATGGCACTCGGTTCCATTGTTTCTTGAAGTGATGTCAAACCTTCAATCCGATGATATTCGGATTATTCAGCAGATTGATACTATAGTTATCCAGAGGATTGTACAGTTGTTATGCTGAACTTTTGAACCTATGTTGTTTCACCTTGCATCATAGCATACTTATTTTACACAAAAAAGGAAATGTGAAAGATTGTATGCAAAAAAAATGTTTGAACATGGCATTGTATCTGCTCGTGCATCCATAGCAGGTACTCAGAAGGTACTAAGAATGGGGAATCCTTATTCAGACTCGGTATTTTCTTTTTAGAACTGTAAATCTTAACTTTTCGTCGCTCCGCGATCAAATTCAAGTTATGGAACAACTTCGTGGGGAATTGGATGAGATGAAAGAACATATGAGATTTTTGATGCTAGACATGCAGGGTTTGGTCAGTGGACAAGAACTCCTTAAGGAAGAGAACACTCAGTTGAAGGCTCAATTGAGTTTGGTCATGGAAATTTTGGGGACAGTGTTAAATAAAGAAGATGGTTTTATGCCTACTACAATAGGAGTCGCCATTCCTCCCCATAATCTGAAGACTCTTTCAAATTAGGGAGTATCTCCTCCACAGCCTTGCACTCCAGGATCTTCCCATCTACAACCAATTTTCATTTCCCAAAAGGACCCAAAGGGTAAAGTCCGTCAGCAGAGGCCAAAATAGCCTAAACGATAATTTGATCCTATTCCAATGTTGTATGCACAATTGTTTCCTCGCCTATTAGGATTTCATTTGGTTAAACTCGGAATCTTCACTACATACAAAAAGCTCCCCGTGGCTTTGACAATACTATTAGGTGTGAATTTCATTCTGGGGCACCTAGTCATGATACTGAAGATTACGTAGCTTTTAAGCACCAAGTCCAGGATTTGATAGATGCAGGGACAATTCTCTTCACTCCCGAGGGTTTGAGCGTGCGAGTCAATCCAATGCCAACTGCTATAGAGAATAGGGTTATGCCTTCTCCTCTTCAAAGTTCAATCTCACAACCTGAATCACATTATCCACAACCTATGCTCCTAGAAATTTCTCACCAACAACCGTTTATAAGTTGTGAAAATCAGTTGGTTAATCAAAATCAGAATGTTCCTCATGTTCATCCAGTTCGGTATGCTACTCAGCAACGAACCTATCAACAGATACGTATGCAACAAGGTAAGCAAAGGGATAGGAAGCCAAAGAGGGTGTTTGACATTGTTCCCATGACTTATGGCCAATTTTTCTCTCAGTTGCTCAAGCTTTCCTTGGTGGAACCCAAGCCACTGAAGCATGTCATTCCTCCTTATCATATGGATTACAATCCTAATATGAAATGTGATTACCACACTAGGGCACTAGGCCATTCCATTGAAGATTGTAGGGCCTTCAAAGAAAATATGCAAGACCTTCTTGATGCAAAGGCTATCAATTTCGGGCCAGCTAGTCAGATTTGAAGTCTCCTTTGACTCAGTGAATGTCAAGACTTGTAGACCATCGTTCGAAGCAACAAGTCCATACAGAGACTAGTCTCCTCAACATGGAAATTTCAATTTTCATTTGCAATTCTCATTTGTAATCTTTCTTGTTTTGGTTCAGTACTTTCTTGTATGCAAAACTTGCTGATTTTTGAATATTAATCACAATGCATTGAATATGTTTGTCTTGAATTAATCCATTCGTATTCACTCATTAATGTTTTTTATTTACCTTTTGATACTTAACTCTTGTAAATAAAGCAAAAAAAAACTCTAGGGGGAGGATGATGAGTAATATACCAAAAATCTCAAACGGTGTGCTTTTGAATAAAAACCCTGCTAACGATGTACATGCATTGTTTCAAATTCCCAAACACCAGAGATATAAGGGAGATAGACCCTTGTCAACCCCTTTGAGACTTGAAGTAGGAGTTTCTTTTTTGTTCAGAAAAACCCTCACATTTAACACAGGGCAGGGTAGATTTCAGTTAATCTGATTGAACATTCAAAACTCATCAGGAGTGCGCATCAAAGGATACAACAATGGTTATCCTTCAAAAGGCTGAAGAAAGTCAGAATCACAATGGTTAACTATCATCTATCAATAGTGTGCATCGAAGAGAATGATACCACAATGGTTATCTCTCGCACATCAAGAGGTTAATAAACGACGATAACACAATGGTTATCCCTCATCTACCAAATACTCAGGCAGCCACAATCACTTCCAAAGTCGAAAACGACTCGAAGTCACACGACTTGTTCAAAAGGAAATGATGAAAGAAAGAGACAAAAATCTCCACTAAGTTGAAACTTGAAGAAAAATTCGCTTAGGCAAAAGTCAGGGCATCCCGCTGGACTTAAGTCAAATTCAAAAAGAATTTTTCCAGGCAAAATTTAGGGAAAGTGAAAGACACGAAAAGCGAAAAAGGATTACAATGAAAATCCTCAACAGGGAATCAAGTTGCGTGATCAAACACCAAGAACAAAAGAGGTGAGTGATTGTCGTGTCCAAAAAAACCTCATTTGACTCCTCAACCATTGTAACCTCCTTTTGAGAGATGAGTGCTCGCATCGAGTTAACTGAATTTAGGACTGGAGAACATCATGGAGAAGAGGGTGGGCACTAGATAATTTCGAGCCTTAAATCTTTTTTTCTAAAACCGTGAACCAGACCATATTATAACCCTGAAAAGTCCTAACTTAAGCAAGGGTTAATTCGAAAGCAACACTGTAACAAGAATATGGTAACCTGACTCCTAGGAGTTTTGCTTTTTTTTAGTTGGTATCGCTCTATCCTTTTACTATCTTTTGTGCACAGATTTTCGATGTTTCAACATCTTTTCAATAAAAAAATTTAAACCTCAAGACAAACTTGAGCTTTGCTTTAGAATTATCATTCTTAGAATAAACATTCTTTGCATATGAATAAGTGCTTAAACATTAAGTAAGCTTGCATAATGAGCACCAGATGGAAGTTTGATTATCCCAAAGGGACAAATTGCTTCAGCGATCAGTTGAAAGGTAAATCATTTTCGAGAATGATCTTAATCTGGGGCAGACCTTCTATTGACTTTGTTGAGTAAAAGAAGACCAATTTCCGAAGTAGATTGTGCAGAAGTTCGATCGCCCAGAAGTCTCTGTTGAGCAGTGGTGCGTTACTTTCAGTTGAGCCCGAGAGATGTATTACTTCAAGTATTTGCTTAAACATGAAGCATTGCAAGTTGGGAAGTACGGTTGTGTAGTAGCCTACTGTGATACGGTGGGAGAACTGACTAGGGTTTTGCGTTTGTTTTCGCAAATGTTTCGGTTGAGCAAGAGTCGCCATCGACTTTTTATTTTATCCTAAGGAAAGGTTAAAAAGCACAGCAAAAACCTTTGAGATGTTTTCTTGGGTTCGGGGAGTAGATTATAGAAAGGGAAGGTATTAGCACCCTTTCTATCCATGGTTATCCATGGGCTCTTAGTTACTTGCTTAGATCAACTTGCCTTAATTTTCAATTGTTTGAAATGGTGCTTTGTGTGTGGGTTTTGAAAATGTTTTTGAAAAGAGGCCAATATGGTGGCAACCTTTGTAATGATCCATGTTGGGATGTATACAAAGGTGTATGTCTTTTGAAAAGGTTTTCAATGTTTTTTTTTGAAAGTTGTTTTGAAAGTGTAGTGATGTGTGGTTTGAAAAATAGGCAAGTGTTTTGTTTTGCAAGTTTGATTCAAGTAACTAAGAGTTTGTCTACTCCTAAATTTCTCAAAGATTTCTCCTATGTTTTTAACCCTTTTAACAATTTTGTTCCACCATTGCATTTGGTGGACAATCTTGTGTTAGGATGTGAAAGGGACGGGCGCGGGTCATTGTTTAGACCATAATTGCAATGGTGCCAAGTATCTTTGGGCAATTTTTTCTTTAACGGACTTGATCATTTTTTAGGCAACTTTCGAAAGCGTCATCGAGGGACTATGATCATTTGAATTGTTTTGTTTTGCCCAAAGAGACCTAACATGCAATATGGCCCATTATTGAAGGCAACAAGTGGAATACCATAGGGGTGCAAGTGTGATTAGTGTTGTCTATTTTCATGCTTGTTTATCTTGAAGTTAGGTCAAACTATTTTTGGTTAATTGATTTGCATACAACCCTAATTCTAACATGGCATAATTAGAAAGCATTAAAATGCGAAAAATAAAGTTCCTAAGTTATTACAACACAATATATGGGAAGGGGGGTACAAATGTTCAAATGGGGGTATTTTGACAAGGAATTTAAACCTAGACTATTACATCAAATTGAGAATTTACAAGATATTTAATTGCACAAATTAAATAAAAAATAAAATAAATATGTAAGATGCAAAAAGGCTTTTTATATGTATGAAAAAATGTTTTTTTATATGTCAAATAAACAAAATAAAAAGAATTAATTTTTTTGTATTTTTAGGTATTTAGGGCAAAACCCTAATTTTATTAAGTAAAATGTATTTATTGTATAATGTATGTAATATTTATTGATTATTATAAAAAATAAATAAAAGAAAAGTATATTTGTCAAAAAGGTATTTTTAATGTTAAATATTAATAAAAATAAAAATGTATATATTTTGTATTTTTTAACCTAAATATACTAATGAATATATATGTATTTGTATTTATTTACTAAATATATTGAATATGTACAAAATAATAATATTTAATATTTATTAAAAAAAGTATATTTTATATAAAATGTTTTCAAGAGGTAATATAAAATAAAAATCAGAAAATAAACATGTTTGCATTATTTTTAATATTTTTGAATAAGAGTATATCTATATATTTATTTATGTATAAATATCAATTTAAACAAATAAAAGCCTAATAAATATAAAAATGGTGTGAAAAATATTTTTTATATTTTTAATATTATGAGGAAAAATAAATAAGTCAGAACAAAAAAGAAAAGGTCAAAAAAACATGAAAATAAGCATAATGGGCCAAGGGGGTGTAAAAGTAACAAAAGGGTGCAAATAGAAATATGAAACAGAGCCCAGCCCAAAAGACCTTCTTCAACCTCCAGACTGTTTGAACATGAACAAAACACGCGTTTTCTATCTCCAGATTCCTTGATCTTTTGCCAAATCTTCCAACATGAAACCTGTAGAGCTTGAAGCCACGATTCTAGACATATAAAGAAATCAATTTAACTCTCAGAAATGAGAGAGAATTTCTTCTCCCCCAATTCCTGACCTAGTTTTTGTTCCATGTTCAGACATCAAATTCTCATAGCATACATAACATAAATGAAAACTAATGATATGGGCAGATTCAGGGCCATGAATGTGACATAATTTCTTTACAAACCTAAAGCTAACAATGCCTGGATAGAGAGATACGAGTTCATGAACTTACCTGTTCAGTTGGAATCGTATCTGGTGATGGAGGTGCTTTCAATGCAAGGTGATGATTGGTATAGCTTCCTTGATGTCCAGGGATGCTATTCCAAGCTTTAGTTTGCTTTAAAACCAAGTGAATCGTGTTATGGAACTTCAACTGCAAAACAAGAAAATGAAAATGGTGATGTTGCTTGGGAGTGTTACAGGTCGTGTTTGAGGCTTGGAATAGTTTCAAGGGATGATGTGGGATATGTTTGAAGTGGTTTTAGCAAGAATGCATGAATGGATTGAGTTATGGAACTCAATCTGCAGCAGGTACCCTGTTTGGGCAGTTTTAGGGTGATTATGTATTTGAGAAGGCAATGGAGATGGTTGGCTTGTGTTTTAGCTTAGGTTTGATGATTAGAAAGTGTTTGATAACTTTGCTTAAGCTCTGGTTTACAGGAATGAGAGTTGTGTGTTGTTATGCCAAGTTACTTCTAACTTAAGCAAGAAATGGCAAGTTGTGTTTCTAGCTTGTACAGGCCCTCAATCTATGTTGCATACCTTGGCCTTGATCAGTGTAATTAGTTCATAAACTTGTGCCAAAAGGATCTGCCTTGTACTTGCTTGGATTTGCATTTGACATAAAGTTTAACTTTTCTAAAATGGCAAAAATGCTTTATCTAAAAATGACTTAATCTTGCATATAATGTTTGAACACACAAAATAAGGCCTTGGCACAATGAGTTAGCATTAAATTATTGAGTGCAAATGGGATATAGGACCTGTAATCAAGGAAAGCAAGCTGAATTCAAAATGGCACAAATGTATGAACATGTAAATTGGCCAAATCAAAAGTGAGTTTTTCCCAACTTGCCAAATTCGATTCTCCCTAACCATGAGATTGTTTGATGTGTTCTTGGACATTTTGGAAAGCTTGGAATGTGTACTACAATCCATCTTTGAAATGAAAATTGAAATTCCAAGTGGAAGTATGTGAAAAATGGTCTTGAAGTTAGGAAAAAATCCTGCCTAAAATAGGTCAAATTTCTCTAAGTTTAAGAATGGTTTGGTACCCTTGTTCCAAAAATTGTAACTTGAGCTACAAGCTTCTTTTGAGGAAACTTTGTGAATCAAAGTTGTAGATTTTGCAATGGACTACAACTTTCATGTTTTGACTTTTGCTTGAATCCAAATGAATCTTGGTGAGAAAGTGGGACAAAATTAGAAAAAAATTAGGGTTTTTCATAACTTAGAAAAATTCTAAGTTATGAAAAATCTTCATTTCAAACCCTAATTTGTGATTCTTGATTTACTGGTGAACAAGTTTCATGATTTGGCATGTTTTGATGAAAAATGAATCTTGACACTTAATTTTGACCAAAAAGTCAAAGTTTGACTTTTCAGTATATAGTCAAAATTGATCAATTGACTGGGAAATTCAACTGTCAATCTTGTGCATTTGGGATCTTTTGAACTTGTTGAGTATGTTAAGACAATTCCATGGGGTCCTTGAGTCCATATGTGAGTTTGGTTTGCCATTGGCCAGGTCAAACAGTCAAAAATTGCCTTTGTGCAGTCAAAACCCTAAAAATAACCATTTTGCCCTTTTGGTGATCTGATCAAATTTCTTGTGGAATTGTGATCCAAACTTGATCAAATGGTCCATGTGAGTTCATAATGTTGATATGGGTCAATTTTCATGAGATTTGACTGTCAATTGGCCACAATTGACTTTTTCCTCAATACAACTGATTTCTAGGTCAACTGTCCAATTGACTGGGCAAAGTTTGGAATCAAGGCTTGAAACTTGGTATGGATAAACTTGGGAGTCCAACATGAAGCATGAAAGTCATCTTAGGCATTTTAGGTCAAAATATCTTTGTGCAAACACAAACCCTAATTTGGGTCAACAGTGCAAGGAGAAGTCTTGAGCAGAGGAAACTCTAACTGGACCTTGAGCTCCAATGGTCTTGTGATGAGAAAATGTTAAGGAAATGGGAGGGCAAATTTTGGGGTACAACAGTTGCCCCTGTTCAATCTTCTTGAACCTGAAGAGTTAGATTGGCAAGTTTGCCTTTCGTGACTCGAGGGTAAAAGGAGATTGGACACTAGAGTGCCCTGAAATTTGCACTCGCATGTTGGAGTATCAGCAATGTGATGTCGGGAATGGGCTTACGGATGCCATTTGGAGATATGGTGGATAGGAGGATGGGCTTATAGATGCCATCTGGAGACGTGACGGAACCTTGTCGGGAATGGGCTTATAGATGCCATTTGGAAGTGTTGATCGCATAAGAGATTCCTTAGCGAGAATTTGTGTACTTTGAGAAAGGAAGATATTTCCTGGCTTGTTACAGGTGTTGAGTCTGGAATTAGTTGTCAGCAGATATGCCCTGGCTGGATACAGGAATCGAATCTTCAAACTCTTCAGATGTGCCCTGGCTGGATACAGGAATCGAATCTGGAAATTCTTCAGACGTGCCCTGGCTAGATACAGGAATCGAATCTGGAATTGTGACAGTTGATAGATATGCCCTGGCTGGATACAGGAATCGAATCTTCAAACTCTTCAGACGTGCCCTGGCTAGATACAGGAATCGAATATGGAATTGTCGTCTACAGATATGCCCTGGCTGGATACAGGAATCAAATATGGAATGGTGACAGTTGATAGATATGCCCTGGCTGGATACAGGAATCGAATCTTCAAACTCTTCAGATGTGCCCTGGCTGGATACAGGAATCGAATCTAGAATTGTGACAGTTGATAGATATGCCCTGGCTGGATGCAGGAATCGAATCTTCAAACTCTTAAGACGTGCCCTGGCTGGATACAGGAATCGAATCTGGAATTGTGACAGTTAATAGATATGCCCTGGCTGGATACAGGAATCGAATCTTCAAACTCTTCGGACGTGCCCTGGCTAGATACAGGAATCGAATCTAGAAACTGATCACTCACAGATGTGCCCTGGCTAGATACAGGAATCGAATCTGGAATTGTGACAGTTGAAAGTAGTTGTCTTTTGGGTTGTCTTTTTCCTTGAAAAGGCAAAACATCAGTTGCACGCAATGTCATGATGTATGAAATGCATGATGTCATGATGTTCAACATGAGATAGTGTTGTATGCACTTTATCATGTATGTAAGCAAGATGTATGAAATATGAAATGTTTATGAATGCATCTTCGTCTAGGAAAATAAATCCTTGACGGTCGGCTGGGGATTTAAATCCTGGGCTGACGTTGAAGAGTAGAATTCTTCGCTTCCGCTGGGGATGATGTTTGCAAGAGTACACCGGTAGGAGAAGATGACTCTGTTGGGGAATAAACTTGCTGGAGAGATTACTCTGAGGGGAATTACTTTGTGGGAAGAGATACTCTGCTGACGTTTTGATGAGAGCTCCGCTGAGGATTTCAATGATGGACTCCGTTGGGGATAACAAAGATAAACTCCTCTGGGGATAATAATGATAAACTCCGCTGGGGATAATAATGATAAACTCTTTTGGGGAAAACAAAGATAAACTCCGCTGGGGAAAACAAAGATAAACTCCTCTGGGGATAAAAATGATAAACTCCGCTGGGGAAAATAATGATAAACTCCTCTGGGGATGACAATGATAAACTCCGCTGGGGATTGTGCTGATAATTTATGATGGGGAACTTTGGTGAACTCCGCTGGGGATAGGAAGAACTTCGCCGAGCGCGGTCTTTCCGTGGTAATTAGCTGAGGATAACCCAGTTATAAGCCCTTGTGAGGAATAACTTTGAATAAAACTCGGGAGAGACGTCCGTACTCTGCAGGGGATAAACTTCCAGAATCTACTGGGGATAAGCTTCAAGGCCTGCTGGGGATATGGATTCCAGTTTTCCTGGGGAAACCTTCAGACTGTACTGGTAAATGGTTCCACTGGGGTGTCTGTATTTCGTCGGGGAACAATCTTAGATCAAGACTGCCGGGGATGCTTGCTGATGAATGCCTATACTCCGCTGGGGAATGTTGATATCTTCTGGGGATACCCAACTTCCTTCAGGCTGACCGTAGACTAACTCTTCTGGGGGAGAATATTGTTGACTTGCTAGGGGAACAGGGTGCCTACTGTAGGGCTGATGATAGACTAAATCTTCCCTGGGAGGGTATTGCTGAATCTTGTCTTACTCTGTGAGGAGTTGAGATAACTTGGTCATATTCTTCAGTTGAATCTACCTTGGTACCCTGGCGGACAAAGCAACTAGACTGCCTGGACATTTCCATATTGCCCCTACTTCTGATGTCGCCTGTAATTAGTCTTTTGTTTCATATGCAAGTATTTATGAATTAGCAATTTAATGTCAAATGCATATATCAAAAAGGAACATTGGACGTTCTTCGCAAGACAAAACAGAAAAAAGGAAAAACAATTGGCAATTTGTTTGGAAAAGCGAACTTGTATTGATTTTGAAATTTGCCTGTAAATAGGCGTTTTTTGTACAAGAAGCCGACGTCCTAGTAAGAGAACGCCGCTGAATAACATAAAGTTTATACAATTTTGAAAAGGAAACAAAACAGCTATGTGAACAAAATTCCCACTGGGTTCCAACTCTGCTATCGCCTTTATGTCTTCAAGCGTCTCATCACTTTGCTGCTTAGTTGAAGATGAAGCTGATTGATCGATGCCGAAGTCTGAGCCAGATAGTTGATACCGAATTCTGGATACAAAGGTGATCCAAAGAGACATAGTGTTACGCTTTATCCCTAACTTTTGCCTGGACCGCCCTTTCAGGTTTTCAGTCCACCGGGATACCCATTTTTGCCCAAGCCGCCTTTTCAGGTTTTTGACTTGCCGGGTGTACAAATTTTTTTTCATTTCATCCCTTATTTTTTACCGAACCCTTTTGGTTCGTCGGGAAGCCCTTATTTTTGCCTAGGTATGTCAACCTAGCGGGTCTTTGATTCATGCGTAGTATCTTTTTACTATGTCTGCATTGGCGGGGTGAGGAAGGTCGTCACCATCCATGGTGGTTAGAATCATGGCTCCTCCTGAGAACACATGTTTAACCACAAATGGCCCTTCGTACGTAGGGGTCCATTTGCCCCGGGGATCACTTTGAGGAAGGATGATGCGTTTGATTACCAGGTCCCCAACTTGATACTCTTGTGGTCTGACTTTCTTGTTAAATGCCCTGATCATCCGTTTTTGATACGTCTGACCATGACAGATAGCAGTGAGTCTCTTTTCGTCAATTAGGTTTAATTGATCAAGTCGAGTCTGTATCCAGTCATCTTCACTCAAGTATGCATCCTTCATTATCCGGAGAGAGGGTATTTGGACTTCAATTGGCAAGACTGCCTCCATGCCATAGACCAAGGAAAAAGGAGTTGCCCCGGTTGACGTCCTTGCTGAGGTACGGTACCCATGAAGAGCAAATGGTAACATTTCGTGCCAATCTTTGTAGGTCACTGTCATCTTCTGCACAATCTTTTTGATATTCTTATTTGCTGCTTCTACAGCCCCATTCATCTTCGGCCGGTAAGGAGAAGAGTTGTGGTGCTGTATCTTGAATTGCTCGCAGAGCTCAGTGATCATCTTATTGTTAAGATTGGTACCATTGTCCGTGATGATCCTTTCCGGGACGCCGTACCGACAGATCAGGTTATGCCGAATGAAACGTGCCACGACGCTCTTGGTTACCATGGCGTAGGAAGCTGCCTCAACCCACTTCGTGAAATAATCGATTGCTACCAGGATGAAGCGATGCCCGTTGGATGCCGTTGGTCAGATCTCGCCGATCATATCAATGCCCCACATTGCAAAAGGCCAAGGTGCCGTCAGGACGTTCAGAGGAACCGGAGGGATATGCACCTTATCAGCATAGATCTGGCATTTATGACAAGTTCGAGAATGTTGGTAACAGTCGGCTTCCATCGTGGACCAGAAATATCCTGCCCGAAGGATTTTCTTTGCCATGGTATGTCCACTGGAATGTGTTCCGAATGTACCTTCATGTAGTTCTACCATGATCCTCTCTGCTTCAGCCTTATCCACACAACGCAGTAGAGTTGAATCATGATTTCGTTTGTAGAGAATGCCGTTGCTAAGGAAGAATTTTGCCGCAAACCTTCTCATGAACTTCTTGTCATTGACCGATGCACCTTCGGGGTATTCTTGAGCTTCCAAATATCTCTTCACCTCATGATACCAGGGTTTCTCGATTACCTCTTCAGCCTCAAGATCGCAGCAGTATGCAGGTTCGTCCAACTTCCAGATAATGATCCGGGGAGCCTCATTGTCCCATTTGACTTTGAACATTGAAGACATCGTAGCTAGTGCGTCCGCTAACTGATTCTCCTCTCTTGGGAAGTGCTCAAAAGTTATCTCTTCAAAGTGGGGAAGCAAAGTCAACACATACTCCTTGTAAGGAATAAGATTTGGGTGTTTCGTATCCCACTCGCCTTTGATCTGATTGATCACAAGAGCGGAATCTCCGAAGACACTCAGAAACTTGATCCTTAAGTCGATTGCAGCTTGAAGACCCATGATACACACCTCATATTCTGCCATGTTGTTGGTGCAGTTGAAACACACCCGGGCGATGAGTGAAGTATGAGTGCCTTTTGGGGATATGATCACAGCACCGATGCCGTTACCCAAAGCGTTCGAGGCTCCGTCGAAATGCATAGACCATCGGGATCCTTCCTCAGGTCCTTCATCCGGTCCAGGTACTTCACAATCAGTTACTACCATGATATCTTCGTCCGGAAATTCAAAGTTCAATGATTGGTAATCGTCCACAGGTTAGTGTGCCAAATGGTCTGCCAATACACTTCCCTTGATTGCTTTTTGAGTTGTGTACTAGATATCATATTCTGTCAAGATCATTTTCCATCTTGCTATTCTTCCAGACAGAGTAGGCTTTTCGAATATGTACTTGATTGGATCCATTTTTGAAATCAACAGAGTAGTGTGAGTCGGCATATACTGTCTCAGCCGGCGAGCAGCCCATACCAGAGCGCAGCAAGTTTTCTCGAGAAGTGAGTACCGAGACTCACAGTCGGTAAACTTTTTGCTCAGGTAATAAATAGCGTGCTCTTTTCGGCCAGACTCATCATGCTGCCCCAGCACACACCCCATTGAATTCTCAAGTACTGTCAAGTATAGTATTAGAGGTCTCCCTTCCACTGGAGGCATAAGAATGGGTGGTTCTTGGAGATATTCCTTTATCTTTTCGAAAGCGGCCTGACATTCATCGTTCCAACGTACTACTTGATCTTTCTTCAGCAATTTGAAGATTGGCTCACAGGTAGCAGTTAGATGCAAGATGAATCGGGCGATGTAATTCAGTCGTCCCAGAAAGCCTCTGACTTCTTTCTCTGTCTTGGGACTCGGCATCTCCTGTATGGCTTTCACCTTGGCAGGATCCACCTGAATACCCTTATCTCTTACAATGAAACCTAGCAATTTTCCAGACCTCACCCCAAAGGTGCATTTGTTTGGGTTCAACCTCAGCTTGTATAACTTCAGTCGGTCAAACAGCTTCCGCAGATGGTCAAGGTGTTCCTCCTCAGTTTGGGACCTTGAAATCATATCATCGACGTACACTTCAATCTCATGATGGATCATATCATGAAATAAAGCAACCATGGCACGTTGGTAGGTTGTCCCAGCATTTTTCAACCCGAACGGCATGACCTTGTAGCAGAAGGTGCCCCACTGAGTCACAAAGGTAGTCTTTTCCATATCTTCAGGAGCCATCTTGATCTGATTATACCCTGAAAAACCATCCATGAAGGAGAATACCTTGTGTTGAGAAGTATTGTCAACAAGAACGTCGATGTGAGGCAGAGGGAAATCATCTTTAGGGCTGGCCCAGTTCAAATCCATGTAGTCAACACACATTCTGACTTTTCCATCTTTCTTTGGTACTGGAACCACGTTGGCCACCCATTGAGGGTAAGAAGTCACTGCTAGAAACCCGGCATCGAATTGCTTCATAACCTCAGCTTTGATTTTCTCGGACATCTCTGGGCGCATGCGGCGGACCTTTTGTTTCACCGGAGGGCAGTCTTCCTTGGTAGGCAGGTGATGAACCACAATGTCGGCATCCAAACCAGGCATATCTTCGTAAGACCAAGCAAAGATTTCCATGTAATCATGTAACATCTGGATCAATCGTTGCTTCATGCTGAGCTCTAGATTGGCACCAATCTTGACTTCTTTTCTATCTGTCTCAGTACCCAGGTTCACTATTTCCACCGGCTCTTCATGCAGCTGAATGGCCCTCTCTTCCTGGAGTAGTAGTCTTGCGAGTTCACCGGGAACTTCGCAATCATCTTCACCTTCGTCTTTGGCCAAGTTGATCGGATTTTCGAAGTCATAATTGGCAGTAGCAGAGCTGTTACCAGTGAGATCCAGAGTGGATTGGAACCTGTATAAGTGAGTGTGTGTAAATATAGTTGTTTTGCAATATATAACACAGAAAGAAAAAGAGCACAAGATTTGAAATGCAACAAACGTCCAATGTTTTGATTAATGATATATGGAAATGTCATACAAAAAGCCCTCACAAATGGAGCCACGGTGCCCCGGGTAGGACACCGAGCCAATAAAAGTTTCAACATATTGTTTGTTACAAATTGAAAATCAAAAGAGTTCATTACTGCGTGACAAATGTAATAGGTGTAAAATCCTTTGCCGTCCAGTTGCTTGGTCCGTTGTTGGTGGTTGGATAGATCCAACTGTCAAATTATGCTTCCTCTACGTCCTCCTCGATAGCATTCACCCTTGGGTTGGTGATGAACACCGGAGCCTTTCTGATCCTCTCTTTGCGAACAGCCCTCTGAGCCTCTGCAGTGAAGCCCAGCCCAAACTTGTCGGTCTTTTGAGTGAAGTCAGGAAGTTGACCCCAGTTTGCGCACTTGCCTTTCTCAATTACAGCCCGGGCATCCTTCAGGGAAGCCATCTTTAACGGAAAGTCTTCTTTAACCACTGCCTCAGCTAATGCCAATGTCGGGGGTACCTCCTCAAAATGTTGAAAGGGGGTTTCAATAAACTCCCCGTCCATCTCGATATACCGGAATGAATTCAGATGACTTACCATGTATTCCTCCTCACCCTGCACAGTAACAATCTTCCCTTTGACAGGGTATTTGAGCTTCTGGTGTAAAGTGGATGTTACCGCCCCAGCCTTGTGAATCCAGGGTCGACCCAACAAGCAGGAATAAGATGGACGAATATCCATTACATAGAACGTTGAGTCAAAGACTTGGGAACCCACACGAATAGGAATGTCTACCTCACCGTGCACCATCCTCTTAGAACCTTCGAAGGCTCTAACAATGATGTTACTAGGTTTCAATTCCAGGCCCTCACAATCCAAACGATCTAAGGCCTTCTTGGGCAATACATTCAGGGAAGAACCGGTGTCCATCAATACGTGTGCGAGAGTAGTGCCCCTGCATTCTATAGAGACGTGCAGGGCATCATTGTGGTTTTTCCCCTTGGCGGTAAGGTCTGCATCCGAGAACCCCAAACCATTGTCAGCTGTCAAATTAGCTACACAGTCAGTGAACTGATCTGCAGAGGTCTCTTGCGGCACATGAGCCGTTTTCAGAAATGAAATCAGGGCCTTGACGTGGGCCTCTGAGCACAGCAGCAATGATAGCATAGAGATTTTGGAGGGGGTATGCCCCAGCTGTTCAACGACATTGAAGTCACTCTTTTTAATGATTTTAAGGATTTCCTCCATCTCTTGCTGGGAGGCTTCAACAGCAGTCTTTTTTGGTGCCTCCGTCCGGGCAGGCAAATTGGTAACAACTTCTTTGCCTCGAGCATCAGAGGACTCGGCGGCAGTAGTAGACACAGGAACTTGATTTGGAACATGCACACTTGCGGGTGTGATGATAAGAGGTTTTTGGATAACTGGTGGTGCAATGTTAGGCGAGAAAAGTCTGCCACTGCGAGTAATCTTGGCGGGACCAGTGATGTTACTGATACTGGTACTGGTGTTGAACTCCTGCTTCACTCCAAGCACATACACATCTTCCCCATAATGCCATGGGACGGCCTTGTCGGATTCATAGGGGAGAGGCCCCGGAACAGTAATGGTAATGGGTGCAACAGACATAATTTGGACTGGCTTCCTCGGGAGAGCCTTGGTAGGATTGTTGAAAATTGTGACGACAGATACTTCTTCAGCGGAAACTAACGGAACAACAGTTTTCTTGAACAAAATTTCTTTGCTATCCATCAGGCTTTGGATGCCTGATTTCAGCAGCGGACAACCGGTAGGGATAACAGCACACAGGAGGCAACCCTTGCTACAACCCGGAAATAAACCGGCTAGCAGTAGGTTCCTCTTAACAGTCAATAGAGGGGTAGCAATATCATTCACCGAAATAGCATACAAATCTTCCTCGACGGCATTTACTCTATGCTAGGGCATATGAGCAGTTACAACATTTGGCCTCTCAGGCGCCTCAAACTGAATTTCCTTCGCATTGATAAGGTCTTGAACTTTATTTCTCAGGGCCCAGCAATCATCAGTAGTATGCCCGGGGCTATCAGAATGATAAGCACAACGGGCATTTGGGTTATACTTAGGAGATGCAGTATTCACGACCTTTGGAGCCTCTTTGATGGTCACCAAGTTGGTTGATAACAGTTGCGGTAAGATTTGTGACAAGGTCATACTCAGCCGAGTGTATTGCCTCTTGGGCCTCTCACCCCTTTGTTGATTGTACTGCTGAGGAGCAGCAACAGGTTTTGAAATTACCAAGGCATTGACGGCTTGGCGGTGTTCGGGCTTAACTTGTCTTCTAGGACCATAGACAGCACTAGCCTCCTTCGTGAAAGGCTTTTTCTCAGTGCTTGCGGAGGCACTTTTCTGAATCTTCCCTGACTTGATGCCAGCTTCTATTCTTTCGCTTGTTAAGATCAAATCCGTAAACCCAGCAGAGGAGTTACCAATTAGATGATTGAAAAATGGACCAGACAAGGTCCCTAGAAACATGTCAACCAGTTCGCGGTCAGTCAAAGGAGGTTGCACCCTGCCAGCCAAATCTCTCCATTTTTACGCATATTCTTTGAATCCTTCGCCCGTTCCCAGTGACATACCCTGAAGTTGGGTACGCGTGGGAGCAAGGTCAGAATTGTACTGATATTGTTTATAAAAGGCGGTGGCCAAGTCTTCCCAGTTTCGGACACTGGTTCCCTCTAGTTGATAGAACCACTCCAGTTGAGCCCCAGAAAGGCTGTCTTGAAAAAAATGGATCCAAAGGTTCTTATCTGCCGTGTAAGGTTGGATCTTCCTTACGTAGGACCTGAGATGCATTTTTGGACAGGACAGCCCGTCATACCTTACGAAAACCGGCACTTTGAACTTTGGGGGAATCACAATCCCAGCAACCAAACCCAAGTCTTCGAAATCCAAACCCGGAACTCTCTGTAGCTCCATGGCTGCCAACCTGTCTTCTAAACCTTTGTATTTATCATCAGCCGGAGGGTATTATTGATCAGAGTAGTCTTCATCCTCTTCAGCCTCCTCTTCTTCCATATCAGACTCGGAAGGTACTGCAGCCGCATTCCCTTTACTGGTTCCCTCCTCAGAAGTAGGGGGAAATTCAAGCACTCTCCGGGCCTCTCCTTCAAACCTTCTCCCTAAAGTAGCCACCCCGAGTCTCTTTTTCTTCTTCTTTACTTGGTCTTTGTTCCCCATGAGCGTCTTTAGATCCTCCTGACCCTTAGCCAAGGTCATCATGAGTTGTTGAAATTGTGCATTTTGAGCTTGCAAGTCCTTGACTGTTTGCTTGAGATCCATCCTACTGAAATAAATAGCAGACAGATAAGGAAACCTGGTGAAGAGACCTGCTTATACACATGATGAATGGTATGCTTATGTATGCAATGCATTCAAGGATTTAGAATATTCAAAATTGTTGCAAACAAAAGAGAACGCACGTCATATTAATAAGAAGAAATTTGTTAGTACATAAATGCCCCACGGGCCAAATATTACAAAAACAACTTCTCAAGGTAAAAAGACATTGCGCATCCTCTTTGGTGCGATGTAGGTGTTGAGGGTCTCTTGCTCGTGGAGTCGGCGGGTGAGCTCTAGAACCTTCTTCTCGCTGGCGTAGAAGCTGGCTTCAAAAGTGTTCCGTTCCTCCTTGAGTTGGATCCAACTCTTCTGCATCTCCTCCAACGATGTAGGCATGTCAGGATGTAGGATGGTGTAGGGAACCTCTCCTTCCTTAACGGGCTCTTTAATCATGAGGATAAGGCATCATTAGACTCTGGGCCCGGGCTCATACCCATTTGAGATAAGGCTCAAGAGGGATGGAGTTCTTGTGTCCCAGTGTCTTGCTGTCAACCTTGTTGGGCCTCCCCCAAGCTCTGATGAATCTTTGGCGAAGTCCTTGCGCATCGTTGTCGAAGTCAAAAACTAGGTCAGGAATCAACATGTCGTGAGGGCCATCTCTTCAAGCATATCCAAATTGCCTCAAAGCTAGGCAAGGGTTGTAGGTGATACCTCCTCTAATCCCAAGTAAAGGAACATTAGGAAACTCTCCACAACGATCGACGATGATGACATTTTCTCTGGACCGAGAACACCAATGTACATCAGAGTGAGTAAGAGTCATCAACCGTTGGGACCACCTTGAGCCTTGGTCATTCTTCAAGACAGATTGTGGAAGGTGCGAAATAAACCACCTTGCAAGGAGAGGAGTACAGCACATGAGAACACCCCTCTTTCTCATTGTTCGAGTGTAAAATGAGTGAAGAATGTCCCCAAGCAATGTTGGTACTGGATTTCTGGACAAGAAGATTTTGACGGCATTGACATCTACGAGCTGGTCAGGATTTGGGAACAAGACCAACCCATAGATAAGGAGTGCCACAATTTCTTCAAAGGCTTGTAGGTCCAATGAATTCCAACATTCTTGTGCCTTTTCAAACAAGAATTTTGCTAAGAACCCTTTGACGCCGCTTCTAGTTTCCCAATGCCCCTTGATGTCAGAAGGCTGTAGATGTAATGCTCGAGCAACATCTTCAGGCTTTGGTTCCTTTTCCGTACCGTTGAAAGGTAGTTGATTGAGGATAGGAATTCTCAGGAGTTGAGAAAATTCCTCCAAAGTGGGCACCAACTGGTAGTCGGGGAAAGTGAAATAGTGGTGAAGAGGGTCAAAGAACTGGAATAGCACTTTCATCATGTCCTCTTAAATGTTGGTGATGACTAAGCTGAGCAGTCTGCCATGTCTTTCACTGAAGGGAGAGCTTTCCGGAATTCTTGATGTGAGCTCCTTGAGTTGAGGAGGGATTCTCACAAGGTTGACTTGAATGGTTTTTCTGCGAGGAATTTCCATGACCTACAAAACAAGAACAAAGATGAAAATCTAAACCCTTGAAGTGGTTAGTAAATGCATATGATGCTTTATGATGTTCATGATGTATGCACAAACATATGTACAAGCAATTCACACCAAACCCTAGTTTCAAGCTTGCATGGGGTTTCATAGGTAAGTACCCTCTTGAGTGTAGTTGGCTTAAAAACCTGTCCTATAAATAGTAACCGGGTTCTAAGGAGCTCAATATCACTGGATTGTTTTCATTGTTCATTGTTTGGTTTAGCCACTTAACTAGCGACCAAAACATTCCAAGAAAACAACCCTCAATGAGTGTAGTATCGAGTATCTACCAACTTCGGACTGCACCAAATCCGGTCATCTCACTACCCCTAATAAAAGGCCAAGATGGTCAAGTAAGGTTCTAGGTCATTAGTGCTTAGTGACATCACTCAGCGGCCCCGTACTCTCCTTGATTGAACTCAAGGGTTACCGGTACTCACAAATATGTCGCACTAATATAGCTATTGCTTCAACCATGTCGGTATACCCCGCACAGTTTCCACAACGTATTGCTATCTATGAAATGTTTCCCAAATCCGGGTTTAGGATTTCAAGCCCAAACAAAGAACCAAAAGATAAAGCAAACAAAACATACAATTAGTCATGCAAGAGGGTGATCTAAGCCCTAAGGTTACTCCACTTTAAAAAGAATTCCCCAGCAGAGTCGCCAGTTCTGTGATACGGTGGGAGAGCTGACTAGGGTTTTGCGTTTGTTTTCACAAATGTTTCGGTTGAGCAAGAGTCGCCACCGACTTTTTATTTTATCCTAAGGAAAGGTTAAAAAGCACAGCAAAAACCTTTGAGATGTTTTCTTGGGTTCGGGGAGTAGATTATAGAAAGGGAAGGTATTAGCACCCTTTCTATCCATGGTTATCCATGGGCTCTTAGTTACTTGCTTAGATCAACTTGCCTTAATTTTCAATTGTTTGAAATGGTGCTTTGTGTGTGGGTTTTGAAAATGTTTTTGAAAAGAGGCCAATATGGTGGCAACCTTTGTAATGATCCATGTTGGGATGTATACAAAGGTGTATGTCTTTTGAAAAGGTTTTCAATGTTTTTTTTGAAAGTTGTTTTGAAAGTGTAGTGATGTGTGGTTTGAAAAATAGGCAAGTGTTTTGTTTTGCAAGTTTGATTCAAGTAACTAAGAGTTTGTCTACTCCTAAATTTCTCAAAGAATTCTCCTATGTTTTTAACCCTTTTAACAATTTTGTTCCACCATTGCATTTGGTGGACAATCTTGTGTTAGGATGTGAAAGGGACGGGCGCGGGTCATCGTTTAGACCATAATTGCAATGGTGCCAAGTATCTTTGGGCAATTTTTTCTTTAACGGACTTGATCATTTTTTAGGCAACTTTCGAAAGCGTCATCGAGGGACTATGATCATTTGAATTGTTTTGTTTTGCCCAAAGAGACCTAACATACAATATGGCCCATTATTGAAGGCAACAAGTGGAATACTGTGATACGGTGGGAGAACTGACTTGAGGTTTTGCGTTTGTTTTCGCAAATGTTCGGTTGAGCAAGAGTCGCCACCGACTTTTTATTTTATCCTAAAGGAAAGGTTAAAAAAGCACAGCAAAAACCTTTTGAGATATTTCGTGGGTTCGGGGGGTAGATTATGAAAAGGGAAGGTATTAGCACCCTTTTCATCCATGGTTATCCATGGGCTCTTAGTTACTTGGTTTTTTTAGATCACTTGCCTTGATTTTCGATTGCTTGAAAATGGTGTGTATGTGTGTGTGTGTTTGAAAATGTTTTGGAAGAAGATGCCTTGTCTTAGGCTACCCTTGTAACAATTCTTTACTCGAATGTTTTACAAAGGTGTGTATCTTTTCGAAAAGATGTTTCAAAATGTTTTGAGAGTTTGTTTTGAAAGTGTTCGTGAAGTATGGTTTTTGAAAGTGTTCATGCTTAGCACTGTCTTTGACAAAGGTTTCTATGTTAATGGTTAAGGCAGGACAGGTTTTATGTTAGGCCTTTGACAGGTTCAATGCTTCAGTAGGTTTTATGCAGGTTGTTGTTTTATGGTTAAGGCTGGACAGGTTTTATGTTAGGCCTTTGACAGGTTCAATGCTTCAGTAGGTTTTATGCAGGCTGTTGTTTTATGGTTAAGGCTGGACAGGGTTAAGGTCTTAGGCTTAATGCAAGCTTATGGTTTTGTGAGGTTTTAAAACAGGTTTTAGGATTGGGAGCTTTGTTCTGGTTATTGTGAACTGGTTTATGCAGGTTCAGCACAGGCTGGTGTTTACTGGTTTGCTCTTCATCTTGGTGTTTTTGTATATTTGTTTGACAGGGTATATAGGTTATGTGTTTTCAGATTGTTGGTTTGGTCTTTTGGATGCTTAGGCTGGAAGGCTTTGACAGTTGTGGTTATTTCTCTTTGATATATTTGTTATGGTTGTTTTGATGCCCTCTCCCTTTACTGTACTGTGTTCAGTTCTTTTATATTTCTTTCTTCCTGCCTATAGCCTAAGCCTGCTTTCTTTTTCTCTTCTCTCTCTCTTTAGTACAGTTTGTATTAAAATAATGTTTATGTTGTACTTTTCTGAAAGGGCCACTTGGGAAATGATGAAAATGAGATAGTTTGCTTGCATAACAATTTTCCTCTGCATATTTGTCCCTTCTTCCAGATTTTGTGCTTTTGATATCTTTCCAAATCTTCTTCTTTGATAGCTTTGAATAGCTTTGTGACATTAACTTGTACTTTGACAGTTTTTTGGATGGTTTGAAAGTTGTGGTTCAGTTTGGACTTTCTGTTTGTATTGAACTATGCAGTTTGACAATTTTTGAATTGTGCAATTTTGACTTTTGTGCATTCATTTTTAGCAAATAAATATTCGTCCCTCTTTGTGAACCGGGAGAAATCCCGTGATTTGCAGAGAGGGCTAACTGATCCCAATCAGTGGCCCTTAATGATGAACTGTAATTTTATCTGTCTCCTTTATTTTATTTATCTGCTATTGATTTTCCTTTTTTTCATTTGCAGATAAAAAATTAAAATGGAGCACTGGAGCAAGGGGTAGCAGATGAAGAAATGAAGATTAGAAAAATGTTTAGGATAGTTTTTATTTAAGTTTAAATTACTGTAAAATTATTGTTGTAAACAAATTGTAAACAATAATTGTACGAATAATTTAAAAATAAATAAAAGTTTTATCCAATTAATTCTTTTTTATCCTTTATTGTTTATTTATTATTTAAAATTCTTTGAATTATAATAAATGGAAAATAAATTCCAATCTTTTAATCCTAGAATAATAAGTAATTTAAATAAACAATGCTTCAGCATTTGATTTGTTAAACCTGGCGTTTCAAACATCCAAATCAAAACAACAGTTAATCACAACAACTGATCAGACGCATTCCCCTTTTTGCTGATTTAATACCAAACACTGCAAATTCAAACCCAATGTATCCTTTTTACTGATTCAGTCAAACAAATGTGAATTTAATCCAAATGCATTCTTTTACTGATTAAGTCAAACAATGCGAATTCGAACCAAATCTTGGAATAACTTACAAAGTGCTGTAGAATTAAATCTTTCTGAAGAACCGCGCATGAACAACCCTAATTCCTGATTAAGTGCCAAAGAACGTTCGCCTGATCAAAGTTGAGCCAAAATCAACCAAAAACCCTAAGCCAACTGTTTGAAACATTCTAGAGCCCTGAAAGTCAATAAAAAACCCTAATTGTGTCTCACTGACGAGAAAAGTCTGTTTGACCGATTCTTGAGCCAATCTGAAAAATCAGGAAACGCCTGAAGCTGTGATTTCTTGTGGAAAAACGCGAGGGCAAATTTTGGGGTACAACAGTTGCCCATGTTCAATCTTCTTGGACCTGAAGAGTTAGATTGGCAAGTTTGCCTTTCGCGACTTGAAGGTAAAAGAAGATTGGACACTAAAGTACCCAGAAAATTTGCGCTCGGCGATGTGATGGTAGAGGTGAATGGGCTTAAAGATGCCATTTGGTGATGGGCTTAAAGATGCCATCTGATGCGATAGAATCTTGTCGGGGGATGGGCTTAGATATGCCATCTGATAATGGGCTTAAAGATGCCATTTGGCGACTGCTGATAGGAGGATGGGCTTAAAGATGCCATCTGGGAATGGGCTTAAAGATGCCATTTGGAAATGTTGAACTGTATGTCAATGGTGAGTGGACGAGTATCAGAAAGGCACCCATGTTTTGGAATATCTCTGAATTGGGGGTCCGAATAAGCAATAGATTGACATCCATGTCTGGAGAATCCGTGAACTGTTTTCAGGAGTCGAGATTGAATAAGCAATAGAGCAGCATCCGTTGTTGGGAAGCGTCCGTAAACTGTTTTCAAAAGTTGAGAAGAGTATGAACAAGTCATAGGTTAACATCCGTTACTGGAGAACCCGCGAACTGTTTTCAGAAGTTTGAGAAGAGTCTGAACAAGTGATAGGTTAACATCCGTTACTGGAGAACCCATGAACTATTTTCAGAAATCTTGAAGTTGAATAAGCAATAGAGCAGCATCTGTTGTTGGGAAGCGTCCGTAAACTGTTTTCAAAAAAATGCGTCTGAACAAGTTGATAGATTAACATCCGTTGTTGGGAAGAATCCATAAACTGTTTACAGAAGTCTTGAGAAGAATTTGAACAAGCGATAGGTTAACATCCGTTACTGGAGAACCCGTGAACTGTTTTCAGAAGTCTTGAAGTTGAATAGGAACTGGTGTAGGGTTTCCTGATGATGAGCTCGTGTAAAACTGCATCTGGATGAATCTGAAATAAGTATCAGAATGTCGCCGTGTCCGGGTCACATCTGAACTATTTCTGGATGAATCTCGGAAGATGATCTGTGTCTGTCGACTGATCTTACCTGAAAAGGTAAAGGGTTAGTTGTATGCAATGTTATGATGCATGATGCAATGTATGTGACATCAATGTTTATGATATGAATGTGATGAATGCGCATGTAAGCTGATGAGCTACTGCTGAGGATAAATGAATCCTAGATGGCTGAAGATAAAAGAATCTTGACTGCTGTCGGGAAAATAATTCCTTGGCTGCTGCTGTGGAGGGAAAGAATCCTTGATTGTTGAAAAATGAGAAGTCTTTGGACCACTGTCGGGGAAATCAGAAGCTTGGGGTTGTATGCCAAACTACTGGGGTCTTTCTGTTTTGAGGAGATTTGTGTAGGATTTCCTGATGATGAGTCCGTGTAAAACTGCATCGGGTTTTTGAACACTTTTGACATTCGAATGCCCCAAGTGGTGATGTAGATAATTTCCCGACTTGTTACAGGTGTTGATCCGGAACTATTCGTCAATAGATATGCCCTGGATGGATACAGGAATCGAATCTTCAAACTCTTCAGACGTGCCCTGGCTAGATATAGGAATCGAGTCTGGACATGTGATAGTTGATTTGTTGAACACTTTTGACATTCGAATGCCCCAAGTGGTGATTGAAGGAGTCTTGAATCAGATTACTCTGCGTATTGAGAGATTTCTTGAAACCTTGACTGGACTGCCCCAGGTTAATTGGATTTTGAAAGATCTGTTGGACCTTGACTGGACTGCCCCAGGTTAATTGGATGGTGACATGTCATGCCCCTTGCTGATAGGAGATTTGTAATGGAAGTGTCATCCTCTTGAAGTGATTTTAACTTACTGAGAGAGTTTTCGTTCCTCTGAACATTCGTTGCATGAAATTCTTCGCTGTCAAACAAAAAGCCAAATGCAGACAGTGATATTCAAACAATGCAAAGTTTATGTTTGTCTCGAAGTTTTGAAAAATGCGTTTTTTAGCAGAAAACTTTTTATAAGGCAGATCAACACAAGATTTAGAGCAAAGCCTTACAGGAGTCAGGATACCTTTTGTAACAGTATGCTTTCGAATTAACCCATGCTTCAATTAGGACTTTTGAAGGGTTGTAACGTGGCTTAGTTCACGGTTTATAAAACAAAGGATAAAGGCTCAAATTATATTTGTACCCACCCGCTCTTCATGATGTTCTTCAACCTAAGCTCAGTTAGTTGTGCGTCACACTCTGTTTTGAGTTTGGAACGACTTTTGGGCGATGGTTCACCAGTTGAATTTGGGGAGACAGTCATCATCTCCTTTTTTCTTTTTCAACATTTTTCATGTTGTTGAGGATTTGGTAATGACCTCACTATTTTGATTTTGATTTGTTATCCCTAACTTTTGCCTGACTGTTTCCATTTTCGAGATTACAGTCAACGGGATGCCCCAGCTTTCTCGAGCTTCCTTTATAGGTTTTGGCTCAGTGGGCTTTTTTCTTTTTTGAGAGATTGATTGTCTATGTAATAGGGAACCACCCCTGTCTTTTGATTCCAAAGGAATGCTTTTCCCTCTTTTTCTTGACGTCGTTCGTTGTGTTACGAACTGAGAGTTTGCGACTTCAATGCGCATTTTCTTTGAATTAAATGAGATACTACCCTGCCCCAGGTTTATATCAAAGGTTTTGATTGTTTAGAACAGAAAACTCCTACTTCTTTGGCTCGAAGGGGTTGACTAGGGATTATCTTCCTTATAACTCCAGTGTTTGGGAATTTAAATAAAAGCCTGTACATCATCAGCAAGGTCTGTTCAAAAGCATATTGTATAAGATCATGGTATTGTTTCGTCATCCTCCCTCTAAAGGCTTACAGCTTTTCATCAAGAGTTTAAATATCATAAAGAAAAGCATAAGAGTAGTGAAACAAATGGATGAATTCAAGACAAACATGTGCAATGCATTAATGAAAACAGAGTTTAACATCAACAGATAATTGTTTGACAGCGAAAGAAATTACAACTTTGAAAATTCAAAAAGAAGCAGAAGTCTTTCAACTTGAGCTTCATCACTTCAGCTGGAGAACCCTTTAACGGAAGATTTTCATCTCGCCGTCTGGCATGAATTCCAGCACCCCGATGTCGATCAGATCTTGAATCTTGTTCTTCAAGGCCCAACAGTCGTTGGTGTCGTGTCCCGGGCTGTAGGAGTGATAAACATAAAATGCGTCGGGATGATAGTTAGGAGAGGAGGTATTGAGCTTCTGAGGAGGATCCCTTAGGGTGAGCAAGTTGACCTTCAACAGGCGCTTCAGTATGAAGAATGATGGTATTTCAGTCTCCGTGAACTGTCTTCCCGACGTTTCTTGCTTACGCCGATTACCCCGTTGACGCTGGCGAGGTTGTTGATGGGCTTGTGACCCTGAATCAAGCAAAGGAGTCTTCCCCTTGTCTTCTTGAGTGGATGGAGGCTGAGCAGTGACTTTCTCTTCAACCTCAGATGTTTGCCCCAATTGGTTGTTTGGAAGCAGTTGACGGACAAGAACTCTGAGTTCCTCTTGTCTTTGAGATAGGTCTTGGATGAGAGCCATCTGGCCCACCAACTGTCCCATCACTTGGGTCCTCAATGTTGTTAGATCAAACTGCAACTCCGCAAGCTGATCACTCCTGGCCTTGTTGGAATTCTCCAAGCCCTTTGTGAGGAGAGCTTTTATCTCTTCTTGCCCCAGAGACAAGTTCAGGAACATCTCCTGCAGCTGAGCAGTCTGGTCTTGGATGTCTTTGACAGACCTTTCTAGAGCCATCTCTTACTGAAATAAACAGCAGGAGAGTAAGGAAACCTGAAAAAGGAAAGACTGTCAAAATGCAATGCATGATATGTGGATGCATGCTTTCAAGGATCTCTTGGGGTAAACACAAGAAAATGTTAGAGGTTGAACTTTGTTCTTGGATTGGAGAACTTCGCACCGGTGGATGTCTTTCCACTAGAATCAAGCTCACCATGTCCAGTGGGTCATAGCCACTGATTCAAATTGTTGCACTTGATCTTTGTTTGGAGAACTTTGTATCGGTGGATGTCTTTCCACGAGAATCAAGCTCACCATGTCGAGTGGGTCATAGCCACTGATTTAAGTTGTTGCATTTGAACTTTGATTGGCATTGGTTAGAGGAGAAACCTCTTGCCCCTTGATAGACGTCTGGTTCAACGTAACCCTGCATCAAAAGAACCCTCGAGATCCTTGAAATGGTTATTGAAAATGCTATGGTATGATGTTAGGATGTTATGTACATGTATGCGACAAGCAAGTGAGTGTATATACAGACAAACATATTCACACAAAGCAAACAAGTCCTTAGGTTTAGGCTTGCATGGGGTTTAGGTAAGTACCCTTTTGAAGTTAGTTGGTTCATCCTGTCCTAAAATAGAAACCGGGTTCTAAGGAGCTCAATATCATTGGATTGTTTTCTGTGTTCGTCGTTTTGGTTTAGCCACTTAACTGGCGACCAAAATATTCCAAGAAAACAACCCTCAAATGAGTGTAGTATCGAGTATCTACCAACTTCGGACTGCACCAAAGTCGGTCATCTCACTACCCCTAAAAAGGCTAAGATGGTCAATTAAGGTTCTAAGAGTTCGTTAGTGCTTCACGACATCACTCAGCGGCCCCGTACTCTCCTTGATTGAACTCAAAGGGTTACCGATACTCACAAATATGTCACACTAACATAGCTTACTGCTTCAACCATGTCGGTATACCCCGCACAGTTCCCTCATAATTTTTTTCTATTTACCTAAAAAGGTGCCCCAAATCCGGGTGTAGGATTTACAACAAACCCAAACAAGAACCCAAAAGATAAAGCAATCAAGTCAATCAAAGCAAGAAAGTAAAGGTGATCTAAACCCTAAGGTAACCCCACTTTTCTTACTTCCCCAGCAGAGTCGCCAGTTCTGTGATACGGTGGGAGAACTGACTTGAGGTTTTGCGTTTGTTTTCGCAAATGTTCGGTTGAGCAAGAGTCGCCCCCGACTTTTTATTTTATCATAAAGGAAAGGTTAAAAAAGCACAGCAAAAACCTTTTGAGATATTTCGTGGGTTCGGGGGGTAGATTATGAAAAGGGAAGTTATTAGCACCCTTTTCATCCATGGTTATCCATGGGCTCTTAGTTACTTGGTTTTTTTAGATCACTTGCCTTGATTTTCGATTGCTTGAAAATGGTGTGTATGTGTGTGTGTTTTTGAAAATGTTTTGGAAGAAGATGCCTTGTCTTAGGCTACCCTTGTAACAATTCTTTACTCGAATGTTTTACAAAGGTGTGTATCTTTTCGAAAAGATGTTTCAAAATGTTTTGAGAGTTTGTTTTGAAAGTGTTCATGAAGTATGGTTTTTGAAAAGAAGGCAAGTGTTTTTGCAAGTTGATCTCAAGTAACTAAGAGTTTTGTCTACCCTATTGTACTCAAAGGTTTTCTCTATGTTTTCAACCCTTTTTAACAATTTTGTTCCACCATTGAAATTGATGGACAATCTTGCGTTTAGGATGTTTAACGGGACGGGCGCGGGTCATCGTATGGACCATGAATGCAATGGTGCCAAGTGTCTTTGGCAATTTGCTTTGAAGGGACTATGATCATTCCATTTAGGCAACTTTCGAAAGCGTCATCGAGGGACTTATGATCATTTGAACTTGTTTTGCCAAAGAAACTCGACGTGCAAGCATGGCCCATTTTGGAAGGCAACATGTGGGATTACCCTAGGGGGTGCAAGTGTGATTGTGTATTGATTTCACGTATTTGTCTTGTATTAGGTTATTTAGCGTTTGATTTTATGTACATGCAAACCCTAGGTCTAGCCATGGTATAATTGAAAGCGGTAAATTGCGGAAATGTAAAATCTACGCTATTACAAAATAAGTATCCGGGAGTGGGGGTACAAATTTACGAATGGGGATGAGACTTAGGAATATAGTGTCCAATAAGTTACAACCAAATCGAATCGATCAAATGTAAATGTAACGTATATAATGTATAAGATAAATAAATATATAATGTATCAAATGTAAGTATATTGTGTAAGTGTACGTGTATATGTGTATGTAATTATTTACAGGTTAGGAAAATGTGAATTTAAATGTGTATTAAGCATTGTTTTAGCTTAAAGAAAAGAATCAGGTATTTATTTAATTAATCTTTTGTAATCTTGTATATTCTATAATATGTATAAAAAGTATTTTAATTAAATGTTTTAAAGTTTATGTATATTGAAAAATATATTTTTAAAAGTGTTAAAGTATTAATGTACAAATTAAGTATTAATCTTTAGAAAAATTATATATTTATGTACAAATATTTATTTTACTTAAAAGAAAAGGAAAATGTTTTCAATTTTAATTACATTGTGTATAAATTATACATTTCATTTATTATGTACAAAATAAAAATATTTTAAGTTAGAGGAATAAAATATATTGCGTTTGAAATTGTAATTTCAAGAAAAATCAACATTTGATGTAAATAAATAAAAAGGGTTTAAATGTATAAGAAAAGAAAATGATGGTTTAAAAATAGTGTGAAATAAGTCAGAAATGGGCTCAAGGGTTTGAGGCCCAAATGCAATTTAGGAGGAACGAATAGAACAGGGGGGTGAATCAGGAGTTCGCTTGGGCTTATGCGCTGAGAACGGGACGAGGCCCAGGTTTACACCAAATGTTTTAGGGTTTGATTATTGTTTTCAATTGGGAATTGCTTTAGGGTTTGTGCGCCGTTTGTGTCACTTCGTTCGTCCTCTTCCACCTTCGCCTGAGTTCCTCTTGCCCATGGCTTCTGAACACAGCTCCATGCGTGGTTGTCAAGCGCCACCGTCTGCTCCTCCACCCTCCATAGTCGAGCACGACAATGACAACCGAAGGTGATCACCTCTCGCTTTACATTCTTTGTTTTAGTTCGCGCATGTGAGCCAATAGTCTTTGATAGTTTCTAATTTTGTTTATGTTTTGTGAGATGATTTAAGGAAAGGGAAGAGTTTTACCTTTTTGGAGACGGAAACCTTTTGGAGATGGAGGAGGAGTTTGACCCGGAGGCGCGTTGGACGGCTGAGAGCGAAGGTTTGATGAAGCTGGAAGCTAGCTTTGGAAAACTGGTTTGTGTTAGGTTTTGTGATGTCTACTCTGAAAACCCTTATATCTTCTTTCTTCTTCTCTTTTACTGCATGCTTCTGCTTATGTTGCCTTGAGATACCTTTGCCTTTTGTATGCTTGAATATGCTGAGATTGATGCCTTGTTTGGTTTGCTTAGCCCAGTGATGAGCTTTCTGAGGGCTTCTCGTATTGGTACGCTTCTCTCTTTACCTTGCTTTGAGTTGCCTTCTGTACACTTGTGTGGCCTTGATGCTTCTTTGGCTTGTTAATGCTGCCTTGCTCTGAGTTGCCTCAGTATTTCTTTATCTCCTCCTTCTATTGCCTTGAATGTTTGCCCCTTTTTTACTGCCCAATGATGAGTTTTCTGAGGGCTTGATGCTTGAAGCTAGGCTTGTATCACTTCTGGTTTCTTGAAAGGCTGGACAGGGTAGGCATTTTGGCTTGGCCAGTTTTGTTTAGGCAGGTTTCATGCTTAGCACTGTCTTTGACAAAGGTTTATATGTTAATGGTTAAGGCAGGACAGGTTTTACGTTAGGCCTTTGACAGGTTCAATGCTTCAGTAGGTTTTATGCAGGCTGTTGTTTTATGGTTAAGGCTGGACAGGTTTTATGTTAGGCCTTTGACAGGTTCAATGCTTCAGTAGGTTTTATGCAGGCTGTTGTTTTATGGTTAAGGCTGGACAGGGTTAAGGTCTTAGGCTTAATGCAAGCTTATGGTTTTGTGAGGTTTTAAAACAGGTTTTAGGATTGGGAGCTTTGTTCTGGTTATTGTGAACTGGTTTATGCAGGTTCAGCACAGGCTGGTGTTTACTGGTTTGCTCTTCATCTTGGTGTTTTTGTATATTTGTTTGACAGGGTATACAGGTTATGTGTTTTCAGATTGTTGGTTTGGTCTTTTGGATGCTTAGGCTGGAAGGCTTTGACAGTTGTGGTTATTTCTCTTTGATATCTTTGTTATGGTTGTTTTGATGCCCTCTCCCTTTACTGTACTGTGTTCAGTTCTTTTATATTTCTTTCTTCCTGCCTAAAGCCTAAGCCTGCTTTCTTTTTCTCTTCTCTCTCTCTTTAGTACAGTTTGCATTAAAATAATGTTTATGCTGTACTTTTCTGAAAGGGCCACTTGGGAAATGATGAAAATGAGATAGTTTGCTTGCATAACAATTTTCCTCTGCATATTTGTCCCTTCTTCCAGATTTTGTGCTTTTGATATCTTTCCAAATCTTCTTCTTTGATAGCTTTGAATAGCTTTGTGACATTAACTTGTACTTTGACAGTTTTTTGGATGGTTTGAAAGTTGTGGTTCAGTTTGGACTTTCTGTTTGTATTGAACTATGCAGTTTGACAATTTTTGAATTGTGCAATTTTGACTTTTGTGCATTCATTTTTAGCAAATAAATATTCGTCCCTCTTTGTGAACCGGGAGAAATCCCGTGATTTGCAGAGAGGGCTAACTGATCCCAATCAGTGGCCCTTAATGATGAACTGTAATTTTACCTGTCTCCTTTATTTTATTTATCTGCTATTGATTTTCCTTTTTTTCATTTGCAGATAAAAAATTAAAATGGAGCACTGGAGCAAGGGGTAGCAGATGAAGAAATGAAGATTAGAAAAATGTTTAGGATAGTTTTTATTTAATTTTAAATTACTGTAAAATTATTGTTGTAAACAAATTGTAAACAATAATTGTACGAATAATTTAAAAATAAATAAAAGTTTTATCCAATTAATTCTTTTTTATCCTTTATTGTTTATTTATTATTTAAAATTCTTTGAATTATAATAAATGGAAAATAAATTCCAATCTTTTAATCCTAGAATAATAAGTAATTTAAATAAACAATGCTTCAGCATTTGATCTGTTAAACCTGGCGTTTCAAACATCCAAATCAAAACAACAGTTAATCACAACAACTGATCAGACGCATTCCCCTTTTTGCTGATTTAATACCAAACACTGCAAATTCAAACCCAATGTATCCTTTTTACTGATTCAGTCAAACAAACGTGAATTTAATCCAAATGCATTCTTTTACTGATTAAGTCAAACAATGCGAATTCGAACCAAATCTCGGAATAACTTGCAAAGTGCTGTAGAATTAAATCTTTCTGAAGAACCGCGCATGAACAACCCTAATTCCTGATTAAGTGCCAAAGAACGTTCGCCTGATCAAAGTTGAGCCAAAATCAACCAAAAACCCTAAGCCAACTGTTTGAAACATTCTAGAGCCCTGAAAGTCAATAAAAAACCCTAATTGTGTCTCACTGACGAGAAAAGTCTGTTTGACCGATTCTTGAGCCAATCTGAAAAATCAGGAAACGCCTGAAGCTGTGATTTCTTGTGGAAAAACGCGAGGGGAAATTTTGGGGTACAACAGTTGCCCATGTTCAATCTTCTTGGACCTAAAGAGTTAGATTGGCAAGTTTGCCTTTCGCGACTTGAAGGTAAAAGAAGATTGGACACTAAAGTACCCAGAAAATTTGCGCTCGGCGATGTGATGGTAGAGGTGAATGGGCTTAAAGATGCCATTTGGTGATGGGCTTAAAGATGCCATCTGATGCGATAGAATCTTGTCGGGGGATGGGCTTAGAGATGCCATCTAATAATGGGCTTAAAGATGCCATTTGGCGACTGCTGATAGGAGGATGGGCTTAAAGATGCCATCTGGGAATGGGCTTAAAGATGCCATTTGGAAATGTTGAACTGTATGTCAATGGTGAGTGGACGAGTATCAGAAAGGCACCCATGTTTTGGAATATCTCTGAATTAGGGGTCCGAATAAGCAATAGATTGACATCCATGTCTGGAGAATCCGTGAACTGTTTTCAGGAGTCGAGATTGAATAAGCAATAGAGCAGCATCCGTTGTTGGGAAGCGTCCGTAAACTGTTTTCAAAAGTTGAGAAGAGTCTGAACAAGTGATAGGTTAACATTCGTTACTGGAGAACCCACGAACTGTTTTCAGAAGTTTGAGAAGAGTCTGAACAAGTGATAGGTTAACATCCGTTACTGGAGAACCCGTGAACTGTTTTCAGAAATCTTGAAGTTGAATAAGCAATAGAGCAGCATCCGTTGTTGGGAAGCGTCCGTAAACTGTTTTCAAAAAAATGCGTCTGAACAAGTTGATAGATTAACATCCGTTGTTGGGAAGAATCCATAAACTGTTTTCATAAGTCTTGAGAAGAATCTGAACAAGCGATAGGTTAACATCCGTTACTGGAGAACCCGTGAACTGTTTTCAGAAGTCTTGAAGTTGAATAGGAACCGGTGTAGGGTTTCCTGATGATGAGCTCGTGTAAAACTGCATCTGGATGAATCTGAAATAAGTATCAGAATGTCGCCGTGTCCGGATCACATCTGAACTATTTCTGTATGAATCTCGGAAGATGATCTGTGTCTGTCGACTGATCTTACCTGAAAAGGTAAAGGGTTAGTTGTATGCAATGTTATGATGCATGATGCAATGTATGTGACATCAATGTTTATGATATGAATATGATGAATGCGCATGTAAGCTGATGAGCTACTGCTGAGGATAAATGAATCCTAGATGGCTGAAGATAAAAGAATCTTGACTGCTGCCGGGAAAATAATTCCTTGGCTGCTGCTGTGGAGGGCAAGAATCCTTGATTGTTGAAAAATGAGAAGTCTTTGGACCACTGTCGGGGAAATCAGAAGCTTGGTGTTGTATGCCAAACTACTGGGGTCTTCCTGTTTTGAGGAGATCTGTGTAGGATTTCCTGATGATGAGTCCGTGTAAAACTGCATCAGGTTTTTGAACACTTTTGACATTCGAATGCCCCAAGTGGTGATGTAGATAATTTCCCGACTTGTTACAGGTGTTGATCCGGAACTAGTCGTCAATAGATATGCCCTGGATGGATACAGGAATCGAATCTTCAAACTCTTCAGATGTGCCCTGGCTAGATATAGGAATCGAGTCTGGACATATGATAGTTGATTTGTTGAACACTTTTGACATTCGAATGCCCCAAGTGGTGATTGAAGGAGTCTTGAATCAGATTACTCTGCGTATTGAGAGATTTCTTGAAACCTTGACTGGACTGCCCCAGGTTAATTGGATTTTGAAAGATCTGTTGGACCTTGACTGGACTGCCCCAGGTTAATTGGATGGTGACATGTCATGCCCCTTGCTGATAGGAGATTTGTAATGGAAGTGTCATCCTCTTGAAGTGATTTTAACTTACTGAGAGAGTTTTCGTTCCTCTGAACATTCGTTGCATGAAATTCTTCGCTGTCAACAAAAAGCCAAATGCAGACAGTGATATTCAAACAATGCAAAGTTTATGTTTGTCTCGAAGTTTTGAAAAATGCGTTTTTTAGCAGAAAACTTTTTATAAGGCAGATCAACACAAGATTTAGAGCAAAGCCTTACAGGAGTCAGGATACCTTTTGTAACAATATGCTTTCGAATTAACCCATGCTTCAATTAGGACTTTTGAAGGGTTGTAACGTGGCTTGGTTCACGGTTTAAGAAACAAAGGATAAAGGCTCAAAGTATATTTGTACCCACCCGCTCTTCGTGATGTTCTTCAACCTAAGCTCAGTTAATTGTGCGTCACACTCTGTTTTGAGTTTGGAACGACTTTTGGGCGATGGTTCACCAGTTGAATTTGGGGAGACAGTCATCATCTCCTTTTTTCTTTTTCAACATTTTTCATGTTGTTGAGGATTTGGTAATGACCTCACTATTTTGATTTTGATTTGTTATCCCTAACTTTTGCCTGACTGTTCCCATTTTCGAGATTACAGTCAACGGGATGCCCCAGCTTTCTCGAGCTTCCTTTACAGGTTTTGGCTCAGTGGGCTTTTTTCTTTTTTGAGAGATTGACTGTCTATGTGATAGGGAACCACCCCTGTCTTTTGATTCCAAAGGAATGCTTTTCCCTCTTTTTTTTGACGTCGTTCGTTGTGTTACGAACTGAGAGTTTGCGACTTCAATGCGCATTTTCTTTGAATTAACTGAGATACTACCCTGCCCCAGGTTTATATCAAAGGTTTTGATTGTTTAGAACAGAAAACTCCTACTTCTTTGGCTCGAAGGGGTTGACTAGGGATTATCTTCCTTATAACTCCAGTGTTTGGGAATTGAAAGAAATGCCTGTACATCATCAGCAAGGTCTATTCAAAAGCATATTGTATAAGATCATGGTATTGTTTTGTCATCCTCCCTCTAAAGGCTTACAGCTTTTCATCAAGAGTTTAAATATCATAAAGAAAATCATAAGAGTAGTGAAACGAATGGATGAATTCAAGACAAACATGTGCAATGCATTAATGAAAATAGAGTTTAACATCAACAGATAATTGTTTGACAGCGAAAGAAATTACAACTTTGAAAATTCAAAAAGAAGCAGAAGTCTTTCAGCTTGAGCTTCGTCACTTCAGGTGGAGAACCCTTTAACGGAAGATTTTCATCTCGCCGTCTGGCATGAATTCCAGCACCCCGATGTCGATCAGATCTTGAATCTTGTTCTTCAAGGCCCAACAGTCGTTGGTGTCGTGTCCCGGGTTATAGGAGTGATAAACACAAAATGCGTCGGGATGATAGTTAGGAGAGGAGGTATTGAGCTTCTGAGGAGGATCCCTTAGGGTGAGCAAGTTGACCTCCAACAGGCGCTTCAGTATGAAGAATGATGGTATTTCAGTCTCCGTGAACTGTCTTCCCGACGTTTCTTGCTTACGCCGATTACCCCGTTGACGCTGGCGAGGTTGTTGATGGGCTTGTGACCCTGAATCAAGCAAAGGAGTCTTCCCCTTGTCTTCTTGAGTGGATGGAGGCTGAGCGGTGACTTGCTCTTCAACCTCAGATGTTTTCCCCAATTGGTTGTTTGGAAGCAGTTGACGGACAAGAACTCTGAGTTCCTCTTGTCTTTGAGATAGGTCTTGGATGAGAGCCATCTGGCCCACCAACTGTCCCATCACTTGGGTCCTCAATGTTGTTAGATCAAACTGCAACTCCGCAAGCTGATCACTCCTGGCCTTGTTAGAATTCTCCAAGCCCTTTGTGAGGAGAGCTTTCATCTCTTCTTGCCCCAGAGACAAGTTCAGGAACATCTCCTGCAGCTGAGCAGTCTGGTCTTGGATGTCTTTGACAAACCTTTCTAGAGCCATCTCTTACTGAAATAAACAGCAGGAGAGTAAGGAAACCTGAAAAAGGAAAGACTGTCAAAATGCAATGCATGATATGTGGATGCATGCTTTCAAGGATCTCTTGGGGTAAACACAAGAAAATGTTAGAGGTTGAACTTTGTTCTTGGATTGGAGAACTTCGCACCGGTGGATGTCTTTCCACTAGAATCAAGCTCACCATGTCCAGTGGGTCATAGCCACTGATTCAAATTGTTGCACTTGATCTTTGTTTGGAGAACTTTGTATCGGTGGATGTCTTTCCACGAGAATCAAGCTCACCATGTCGAGTGGGTCATAGCCACTGATTCAAGTTGTTGCATTTGAACTTTGATTGGCATTGGTTAGAGGAGAAACCTCTTGCCCCTTGATAGACGTCTGGTTCAACGTAACCCTGCATCAAAAGAACCCTCGAGATCCTTGAAATGGTTATTAAAAATGCTATGGTATGATGTTATGATGTTATGTACATGTATGCGACAAGCAAGTGAGTGTATATACAGACAAACATATTCACACAAAGCAAACAAGTCCTTAGGTTTAGGCTTGCATGGGGTTTAGGTAAGTACCCTTTTGAAGTTAGTTGGCTCATCCTGTCCTAAAATAGAAACCGGGTTCTAAGGAGCTCAATATCATTGGATTGTTTTCTGTGTTCGTCGTTTCGGTTTAGCCACTTAACTGGCGACCAAAATATTCCAAGAAAACAACCCTCAAATGAGTGTAGTATCGAGTATCTACCAACTTCGGACTGCACCAAAGTCGGTCATCTCACTACCCCTAAAAAGGCTAAGATGGTCAATTAAGGTTCTAAGAGTTCGTTAGTGCTTCACGACATCACTCAGCGGCCCCGTACTCCCCTTGATTGAACTCAAAGGGTTACCGGTACTCACAAATATGTCACACTAACATAGCTTACTGCTCCAACCATGTCGGTATACCCCGCACAGTTCCCTCACAATTTTTTTCTATTTACCTAAAAAGGTGCCCCAAATCCGGGTGTAGGATTTACAACAAACCCAAACAAGAACCCAAAAGATAAAGCAATCAAGTCAATCAAAGCAAGAAAGTAAAGGTGATCTAAACCCTAAGGTAACCCCACTTTTCTTACTTCCCCAGCAGAGTCTCCAGTTCTGTGATACGGTGGGAGAACTGACTTGAGGTTTTGCGTTTGTTTTCGCAAATGTTCGGTTGAGCAAGAGTCGCCACCGAATTTTTATTTTATCCTAAAGGAAAGGTTAAAAAAGCACAGCAAAAACCTTTTGAGATATTTCGTGGGTTCGGGGGGTAGATTATGAAAAGGGAAGTTATTAGCACCCTTTTCATCCATGGTTATCCATGGGCTCTTAGTTACTTGGTTTTTTTAGATCACTTGCCTTTCGATTGCTTGAAAATGGTGTGTATGTGTGTGTGTTTTTGAAAATTTTTTGGAAGAAGATGCCTTGTCTTAGGCTACCCTTGTAACAATTCTTTACTCGAATGTTTTACAAAGGTGTGTATCTTTTCGAAAAGATGTTTCAAAATGTTTTGAGAGTTTGTTTTGAAAGTGTTCGTGAAGTATGGTTTTTGAAAAGAAGGCAAGTGTTTTTGCAAGTTGATCTCAAGTAACTAAGAGTTTTGTCTACCCTATTGTACTCAAAGGTTTTCTCTATGTTTTCAACCCTTTTTAACAATTTTGTTCCACCATTGAAATTGATGGACAATCTTGCGTTTAGGATGTTTAACGGGACGGGCACAGGTCATCGTATGGACCATGAATGCAATGGTGCCAAGTGTCTTTGGCAATTTGCTTTGAAGGGACTATGATCATTCCATTTAGGCAACTTTCGAAAGCGTCATCGAGGGACTTATGATCATTTGAACTTTTTTTGCCAAAGAAACTCGACGTGCAAGCATGGCCCATTTTGGAAGGCAACATGTGGGATTACCCTAGGGGGTGCAAGTGTGATTGTGTATTGATTTCACGTATTTGTCTTGTATTAGGTTATCTAGCGTTTGATTTTATGTACATGCAAACCCTAGGTCTAGCCATGGTATAATTGAAAGCGGTAAATTGCGGAAATGTAAAATCTACGCTATTACAAAATAAGTATCTGGGAGTGGGGGTACAAATTTACGAATGGGGATGAGACTTAGGAATATAGTGTCCAATAAGTTACAACCAAATCGAATCGATCAAATGTAAATGTAACGTATATAATGTATAAGATAAATAAATATATAATGTATCAAATGTAAGTATATTGTGTAAGTGTACGTGTATATGTGTATGTAATTATTTACAGGTTAGGAAAATGTGAATTTAAATGTGTATTAAGCATTGTTTTAGCTTAAAGAAAAGAATCAGATATTTATTTAATTAATCTTTTGTAATCTTGTATATTCTTTAATATGTATAAAAAGTATTTTAATTAAATGTTTTAAAGTTTATGCATATTGAAAAATATATTTTTAAAAGTGTTAAAGTATTAATGTACAAATTAAGTATTAATCTTAAGAAAAATTATATATTTATGTACAAATATTTATTTTACTTAAAAGAAAAGGAAAAAATTTTCAATTTTAATTACATTGTGTATAAATTATACATTTCATTTATTATGTACAAAATAAAAATATTTTAAGTTAGAGGAATAAAATATATTGCGTTTGAAATTGTAATTTCAAGAAAAATCAACATTTGATGTAAATAAATAAAAAGGGTTTAAATGTATAAGAAAAGAAAATGATGATTTAAAAATAGTGTGAAATAAGTCAGAAATGGGCTCAAGGGTTTGAGGCCCAAATGCAATTTAGGAGGAACGAATAGAACAGGGGGGTGAATCAGGAGTTCGCTTGGGCTTATGCGCTGAGAACGGGACGAGGCCCAGGTTGACACCAAATGTTTTAGGATTTGATTATTGTTTTCAATTGGGAATTGCTTTAGGGTTTGTGCGCCGTTTGTGTCACTTCGTTCGTCCTCTTCCACCTTCGCCTGAGTTCCTCTTGCCCATGGCTTCTGAACACAGCTCCATGCGTGGTTGTCAAGCGCCACCGTCTGCTCCTCCACCCTCCATAGTCGAGCACGACAATGACAACCAAAGGTGATCACCTCTCGCTTTACATTCTTTGTTTTAGTTCGCGCATGTGAGCCAATAGTCTTTGATAGTTTCTAATTTTGTTTATGTTTTGTGAGATGATTTAAGGAAAGGGAAGAGTTTTACCTTTTTGGAGACGGAAACCTTTTGGAGATGGAGGAGGAGTTTGACCCGGAGGCGCGTTGGACGGCTGAGAGCGAAGGTTTGATGAAGCTGGAAGCTAGCTTGGGAAAACTGGTTTGTGTTAGGTTTTGTGATGTCTACTCTGAAAACCCTTATATCTTCTTTCTTCTTCTCTTTTACTGCATGCTTCTGCTTATGTTGCCTTGAGATACCTTTGCCTTTTGTATGCTTGAATATGCTGAGATTGATGCCTTGTTTGGTTTGCTTAGCCCAGTGATGAGCTTTCTGAGGGCTTCTCGTATTGGTACGCTTCTCTCTTTACCTTGCTTTGAGTTGCCTTCTGTACACTTGTGTGGCCTTGATGCTTCTTTGGCTTGTTAATGCTGCCTTGCTCTGAGTTGCCTCAGTATTTCTTTATCTCCTCCTTCTATTGCCTTGAATGTTTGCCCCTTTTTTACTGCCCAATGATGAGTTTTCTGAGGGCTTGATGCTTGAAGCTAGGCTTGTATCACTTCTGGTTTCTTGAAAGGCTGGACAGGGTAGGCATTTTGGCTTGGCCAGTTTTGTTTAGGCAGGTTTCATGCTTAGCACTGTATTTGACAAAGGTTTATATGTTAATGGTTAAGGCAGGACAGGTTTTATGTTAGGCCTTTGACAGGTTCAATGCTTCAGTAGGTTTTATGCAGGCTGTTGTTTTATGGTTAAGGCTGGACAGGTTTTATGTTAGGCCTTTGACAGGTTCAATGCTTCAGTATGTTTTATGCAGGCTGTTGTTTTATGGTTAAGGCTGGACAGGGTTAAGGTCTTAGGCTTAATGCAAGCTTATGGTTTTGTGAGGTTTTAAAACAGGTTTTAGGATTGGGAGCTTTGTTCTGGTTATTGTGAACTGGTTTATGCAGGTTCAGCACAGGCTGGTGTTTACTGGTTTGCTCTTCATCTTGGTGTTTTTGTATATTTGTTTGACAGGGTATACAGGTTATGTGTTTTTAGATTGTTGGTTTGGTCTTTTGGATGCTTAGGCTGGAAGGCTTTGACAGTTGTGGTTATTTCTCTTTGATATCTTTGTTATGGTTGTTTTGCTGCCCTCTCCCTTTACTGTACTGTGTTCAGTTCTTTTATATTTCTTTCTTCCTGCCTAAAGCCTAAGCCTGCTTTCTTTTTCTCTTCTCTCTCTCTTTAGTACAGTTTGCATTAAAATAATGTTTATGCTGTACTTTTCTGAAAGGGCCACTTGGGAAATGATGAAAATGAGATAGTTTGCTTGCATAACAATTTTCCTCTGCATATTTGTCCCTTCTTCCAGATTTTGTGCTTTTGATATCTTTCCAAATCTTCTTCTTTGATAGCTTTGAATAGCTTTGTGACATTAACTTGTACTTTGACAGTTTTTTGGATGGTTTGAAAGTTGTGGTTCAGTTTGGACTTTCTGTTCGTATTGAACTATGCAGTTTGACAATTTTTGAATTGTGCAATTTTGACTTTTGTGCATTCATTTTTAGCAAATAAATATTCGTCCCTCTTTGTGAACCGGGAGAAATCCCGTGATTTGCAGAGAGGGCTAACTGATCCCAATCAATGGCCCTTAATGATGAACTGTAATTTTATCTGTCTCCTTTATTTTATTTATCTGCTATTGATTTTCCTTTTTTTCATTTGCAGATAAAAAATTAAAATGGAGCACTGGAGAAAGGGGTAGAAGATGAAGAAATGAAGATTAGAAAAATGTTTAGGATAGTTTTTATTTAAGTTTAAATTACTGTAAAATTATTGTTGTAAACAAATTGTAAACAATAATTGTACGAATAATTTAAAAATAAATAAAAGTTTTATCCAATTAATTCTTTTTTATCCTTTATTGTTTATTTATTATTTAAAATTCTTTGAATTATAATAAATGGAAAATAAATTCCAATCTTTTAATCCTAGAATAATAAGTAATTTAAATAAACAATGCTTCAGCATTTGATCTGTTAAACCTGGCGTTTCAAACATCCAAATCAAAACAACAGTTAATCACAACAATTAATCAGACGCATTCCCCTTTTTGCTGATTTAATACCAAACACTGCAAATTCAAACCCAATGTATCCTTTTTACTGATTCAGTCAAACAAACGTGAATTTAATCCAAATGCATTCTTTTACTGATTAAGTCAAACAATGCGAATTCGAACCAAATCTCGGAATAACTTGCAAAGTGCTGTAGAATTAAATCTTTCTGAAGAACCGCGCATGAACAACCCTAATTTTTGATTAAGTGCCAAAGAACGTTCGCCTGATCAAAGTTGAGCCAAAATCAACCAAAAACCCTAAGGCAACTGTTTGAAACATTCTAGAGCCCTGAAAGTCAATAAAAAACCCTAATTGTGTCTGACTGACGAGAAAAGTCTGTTTGACCGATTCTTGAGCCAATCTGAAAAATCAGGAAACGCCTGAAGCTGTGATTTCTTGTGGAAAAATGCGAGGGCAAATTTTGGAGTACAACAAATACCATAGGGGTGCAAGTGTGATTAGTATTGTCCATTTTCATGCTTGTTTATCTTGAAGTTAGGTCAAACTATTTTTGGTTAATTGATTTGCATACAATCCTAATTCTAACATGGCATAATTAGAAAGCATTAAAATGCGAAAAATAAAGTTCCTAAGTTATTACAACACAATATATGGGAAGGGGAGTACAAATGTTCAAATGGGGGTATTTTGACAAGGAATTTAAACCTAGACTATTACATCAAATTGAGAATTTACAAGATATTTAATTGCACAAATTAAATAAAAAATAAAATAAATATGTAAGATGCAAAAAAGGATTTTTATATGTATGAAAAAATGTTTTTTTATATGTCAAATAAACAAAATAAAAAGAATTAATTTTTTTGTATTTTTAGGTATTTAGGGCAAAACCCTAATTTTATTAAGTAAAATGTATTTATTGTATAATGTATGTAATATTTATTGATTATTATAAAAAATAAATAAAAGAAATGTATATTTGTCAAAAAGGTATTTTTAATGTTAAATATTAATAAAAATAAAAATGTATATATTTTGTATTTTTTAACCTAAATATACTAATGAATATATATGTATTTGTATTTATTTACTAAATATATTGAATATGTACAAAATAATAATATTTAATATTTATTAAAAAAAGTATATTTTATATAAAATGTTTTCAAGAGGTAATATAAAATAAAAATCAGAAAATAAACATGTTTGCATTATTTTTAATATTTTTGAATAAGAGTATATCTATATATTTATTTATGTATAAATATCAATTTAAACAAATAAAAGCCTAATAAATATAAAAATGGTGTGAAAAATATTTTTTATATTTTTAATATTATGAGGAAAAATAAATAAGTCAGAACAAAAAAGAAAAGGTCAAAAAATCATGAAAATAAGCATAATGGGCCAAGGGGGTGTAAAAGTAACAAAAGGGTGCAAATAGAAATATGAAACAGAGCCCAGCCCAAAAGACCTACTTCAACCTCCAGACTGTTTGAACATGAACAAAACGCGCGTTTTCTATCTCCAGATTCCTTGATCTTTTGCCAAATCTTCCAACATGAAACCTGTAGAGCTTGAAGCCACGATTCTAGACATATAAAGAAATCAATCTAACTCTCAGAAATGAGAGAGAATTTCTTCTCCCCCAATTCCTGACCTAGTTTTTGTTCCATGTTCAGACATCAAATTCTCATAGCATACATAACATAAATGAAAACTAATGATATGGGCAGATTCAGGGCCATGAATGTGACATAATTTCTTCACAAACCTAAAGCTAACAATGCCTGGATAGAGAGATACGAGTTCATGAACTTACCTGTTCAGTTGGAATCGTATCTGGTGATGGAGGTGCTTTCAATGCAAGGTGATGATTGGTATAGCTTCCTTGATGTCCAGGGATGCTATTCTAAGCTTTAGTTTGCTTTGAAACCAAGTGAATTGTGTTATGGAACTTCAACTGCAAAACAAGAAAATGAAAATGGTGATGTTGCTTAGGAGTGTTACAGGTCGTGTTTGAGGCTTGGAATAGTTTCAAGGGATGATGTGGGATATGTTTGAAGTGGTTTTAGCAAGAATGCATGAATGGATTGAGTTATGGAACTCAATCTGCAGCAGGTACCCTGTTTGGGCAGTTTTAGGGTGATTCTGTATTTGAGAAGGAAATGGAGATGGTTAGCTTGTGTTTTAGCTTAGGTTTGATGATTAGAAAGTGTTTGATAACTTTGCTTAAGCTATGGTTTACAGGAATGAGAGTTGTGTGTTGTTATGCCAAGTTACTTCTAACTTAAGCAAGAAATGGCAAGTTGTGTTTCTAGCTTGTACAGGCCCCTAATCTATGCTGCATACCTTGGCCTTGATCAGTGTAATTAGTTCATAAACTTGTGCCAAAAGGATCTGCCTTGTACTTTCTTGGATTTGCATTTGACATAAAGTTTAACTTTTCTAAAATGGCAAAAATGCTTTATCTAAAAATGGCTTAATCTTGCATATAATGTTTGAACACACAAAATAAGGCCTTGGCACAATGAGTTAGCATTAAATTATTGAGTGCAAATGGGATATAGGACCTGTAATCAAGGAAAGCAAGCTGAATTCAAAATGGCACAAATGTATGAACATGTAAATTGGCCAAATCAAAAGTGAGTTTTTCCCAACTTGCCAAATTCGATTCTCCCTAACCATGAGATTGTTTGATGAGTTCTTGGACATTTTGGAAATCTTGGAATGTGTAATACAATCCATCTTTGAAATGCAAATTGAAATTCCAAGTGGAAGTATGTGAAAAATGGTCTTGAAGTTAGGCAAAAATCCTGCCTAAAATAGGTCAAATTTCTCTAAGTTTAAGAATGGTTTGGTACCCTTGTTCCAAAAACTGTAACTTGAGCTACAAGCTTCTTTTGAGGAAACTTTGTGAATAAAAGTTTTAGATTTTGCAATGGACTACAACTTTCATGTTTTTACTTTTGCTTGAATCCAAATGAATCTTGGTGAGAAAGTGGGACAAAGTTAGGAAAAAATTAGGGTTTTTCATAACATAGAAAAATTCTGTTATGAAAAATCTTCATTTCAAACCCTAATTTGTGATTCTTGATTTCTTGGTGAACAAGTTTCATGATTTGGCATGTTTTGATGAAAAATGAATCTTGACACTTGATTTTGACCAAAAAGTCAAAGTTTGACTTTTCAGTATACAGTCAAAATTGATCAATTGACTGGGAAATTCAACTGTCAATCTTGTGCATTTGGGATCTTTTGAACTTGTTGAGTATGTCAAGACAATTCCATGGGGTCCTTGAGTCCATATGTGAGTTTGGTTTGCCATTGGCCAGGTCAAACAGTCAAAAATTTCCTTTGTGCAGTCAAAACCCTAAAAATAACCATTTTGCCCTTTTGGTGATCTGATCAAATTTCTTGTGGAATTGTGATCCAAACTTGATCAAATGGTCCATGTGAGTTCATAATGTTGATATGGGTCAATTTTCATGAGGTTTGACTGTCAATTGGCCACAGTTGACTTTTTCCTCAATATAGCTGATTTCTAGGTCAACTGTCCAATTGACTGGGCAAAGTTTGGAATCAAGGCTTGAAACTTGGTATGGATAAACTTGGGAGTCCAACATGAAGCATGAAAGTCATCTTAGGCATTTTAGGTCAAAATATCTTTGTGCAAACACAAACCCTAATTTGGGTCAACAGTGCAAGGAGAAGTCTTGAGTAGAGGAAACCCTAACTGGACCTTGAGCTCCAAGGGTCTTGTGATGAGAAAATGTTGAGGAAATGGGAGGGAAAATTTTGGGGTACAACACCTACTTTCAAGAAGAAAGTTAACTAAGCTAAGGAGGTGTTGTCTTCGAAAATCCTTAAGCTTTTCATTTCTCCGTGAGCATGAGATGAAGAAAAGGTTTGTCAAGACTCTGTTGAGCAGGGGAAAGCATGTTAAACACGCTTTTGGGAAAGCGTACAACCAATATAAGGCTTTTATATCGGGATCTGATCCCTCCAAGAATAGTCAAATTGGGGCAGTTATGTCGAGATTTGACAAATCTCTCTGAGAATTCCTTGATTAAAGGAGAATCTTTTTAGAATCTACAAATACAACGAGCATTCACTCAAGCATGGTTGAAACTGCTTCTAACTTTGGTCAGTCAGGGGCAGTTAGGGATGGCAACAGGGCGAGTCGGGGGAGGGTTTAAGCACACCCAGACATGCACCCGCCACCCAGACCCAGACCCGCCCCCACCCGTAAACCCGGTCGGGGCTAATATTTGTTCCCCCACCCCTGCCCCCAATAAGAAACGGGTTTCCCGCACCCGCCCTACACCCGCCCGAATAAAATATTAATTTTCAAAAATTTATATTTTTTTTCAATAAAAATAAAAATCAATAATTAAACTAAATAGTTAATTATTTTAAAAGCATTTTTATGTTTGATATTTTTATTTAAATTATATTTTCAAAAAAAAAATAATTATTCTATTAAACATGATATTATAACATTAAAAAGTGTAAATGAGTAATAAAACTATTAAAAAATAAATTAAATAAATTAAATTTAGTTGGCGGGTGCGGGTGCAGGGTGGGTACTAGCATCACCCGCCCGCGCACCCGCACCCGTAAATAACAATCGGGTTTTCCCCGCACTCGCCCCCTCCCCCGGTTAAATCGGGTTTTCCCCGCTAATTTCAGGGCGGGGGAGGCCGGGGCCCGGCGAGGGCGGGTTTATTTGCCATGCCTAGGGGCAGTGTTCTGAAGTTAACAACACTGGGCCAGCTTATCTTCGATGATACAGATCTAGAAAGTCTTCTCGAGGCAATTTTCTTCAAAAGCCTTACAGACTGGGGAAAGAATTTATGCAAGGGCATTTTCTCCTCTTCAAGGGTTGATCAGATCAAGTCCATATGCAGGTTAAATGACTCATGAATTTGAAAAGCATGTCGGGAAGTCAGGATTGTTATCCTCGACTCATCAGAGACTTAAGTCCATTTATTGATGTTCCTTCATCAGAAGTCAGAATCATTATCTCCAGTCGAAGTGTGGATCTTTTATCCTCGGCAGGATAAGAGCAGGGACGCAAAGAGGTTATTACCCAAACAAAGTTCGTGTTGGAAATTTTGTTTCCTAGGAAGACGCCTCTCCCCAGTAAAAGATCCGCTGCTACTTGACAAAAGTCTGTCTGTTAAAGGGTTTCCCTTCAAAGAGCTTTTCTCTGAAGGAGGAGAATGAATCTTCTCCCCATAAATTTATAAGTTGTTTAAGGTCAAGATGATTTCTTTTCCATGGACCGCAATTTATTTTTGCAGCATCTTCTCTAAAGTCCACTTTTCAGTGGCATCCCTCCTTGGAGTTGGCATGATGAAGTTGTAATCTTGCATTGCAGTTTTTACCCAGTGATTGGTAGTTCAAATTGTTTACTCTTCATGGAAATTTTCCATTCCATGCATGGGGCATATTACCATAATTTCTATTTTTGCGAGTACTGTTGGTCTTTTAGGACAAGGAGTATACTAGCAAATGAATCAAGAAGGGTTTGTATGTGACCAACATGAAGGTCTTTGTAGAATGGGATCAAATTTCCCCAGTGAACGCTCACTTCTGCTCATAATGGAGTCATTCATCTCCAGTAAAGGCGTATTATCGCCCAGACAGAGTTCTTTATCTCCAGAGAAAGTATATCCATATGTAATCCCCACTGAATTTAGCACTCTTGATGAGAGTTTGTTTAAGAGTTTGTCCCTTCCAGAGGGCTTATCTCTGAAGAAGTGCATTCCAACAGGTCTTGTATAATCTTCTTCTTCAGCGTAGTCTACTTTGCTTCGACAAATCTGGGAAAGATCATTTCATTGGATGGTATACCTTTGTTATATCCCCTTGAAGTCGATACCATGTGAATCTGTGGTTGGAATTTATCCCCCTCGTGAGGTTGTCATCCATCGTCTCTATGAAGTTCATATCTTTTCTCCCTAGGGAATTTTCCCAAGTCAGGTTTTTTTGAAGAGATGTTTGATTAACATGTTTGTTATGCCCAGTGAAACAAGTCTCCTATTTTTCTGGAGCGTCGTGCATAGATGAATGTCGTTTAGGGTTCTTTTACCCCTAATGATAGAGTATCGCTGAAGTATTTCCTCGGTGGAGTTTTGAACCTCAAGCTTATGATTCAAAGATGCCCCCTCTTCTTCAAGTAGAGGTTGTTATCCTCGATGGTAGTATTCCCCGTGTGGCCTGGGTAGAATTCTTTTATTTAAGAATTTCTATGATTCCCCAGTCGAAGTCACTTTTATTAAGGACTTACATCAGAAGGCCCCAGTTCCCAGCAAGGTTCTCTTTATCATTGAAAAGAAATGTTGGATCTTTTCCCTAGGAGGTTCGGAGTTGGATCGGAGTACAAAACTCCCTCTGAACTGCAATTTATTTTTGCAGTATTCTCTCTAGTAAATGCATACTCTCGCCTGAGTATTCCTCCTTCTCAGTGCAGTTTGTTTCTTTCCAGGTTTTTCTCAGAAGAAATGTTTTATTCACCAACCTAAGATTCTTGATATACTCCCCTCGAAGTCAACATTCTACGGCTTCCCCAGTGAGGTTTACACTCATCTTCCCCATGAAGTATGCATTCTCCTACTCAGTAAGGAATGTACTCCCCCTCTCTTCAATGCTTCCTGCCTATATCAGAGTTTCTTGAAGAAACTTATGTTTACCTACTGGAGATTCTGGTTTGATATCCTCATGAGGATGACCATCATCCGCAATGAAATGATTTCTACTCCCTTGTATAAAAATCCTTACCAGTTTGAATTTTACAGAGATGGCTACACACAATGCAATGGGTATTGTTGATGTTTCCATTTAAAGTTTTTTTGTGGCTCCCCAGTGTAAAAGGAAGTCTTTATACCCATTCAAAGTTGAATTTCGAGAACCTGCCGGATTAAGGTACCCATCATTCCCCAGTGGAGAAATCTTTTTGTCCCTAGTGGAGCAAGTGTCTTATCTCCCCAGTGTGGTTGATATGGGAATGCCGGTTAGAACTCCTTCATCCCAGAGGATAAAGGATTTTTGTCGGGATATCCCCAGTGGAGTTTCTATCCCAGGATGTTTGTTTCTTCCCCAAGTGTAGATTTGTTTACCTTCCGGCGGTGTTATCCCCATTGTGGTCTGAGTAGAATTATTTTTATTTAATAATTTCTATCCCAAGCAGAAGTTATCTTTGTCAAGATATTCTACGCGAGAAAGTTGGCATACCCAGTAAAGCTCTCTTCTTTCTAACTAGGATAAAGATTTTGTTCCCTAGAAGGTTGGGAGTCTGATCAGAATTCAAGATTTTCACTGAGCTGCAATTTATTTTTGCAGTATTCTTTCCAGGAGGTTACTTCCTCAATGTTATCAATCTTTTGAGGTTGATGGTTTCGAATTTTGGTTCCCCATTAAAGTTCAAATTGCCTTTTCTCTACAGAAGATCAGATGTGCAAGAATAATCATTTGGAAGTTCATTGTCATCTCGGCAGCCGATTAATGATGTGTGTAACACAGTGGGAGAACTGACTTGGTTGTTTTGCATTTGATTGCAAATGTTGCGGTTAGCAAGAGTCGCCATCGACTTTTCTTTTATCTAAAAGGAAAGGCAAAAAAGAACAGGAAAGACCTTTAGAGATGTTTTCTTGAGTTCGGAGGGTAGATTATGAAAAGGGAAGGTGTTAGCACCTTTTCCATCCATGGTTTTCCATGGGCTCTTAGTTACTTGCTAGATCACTTGCTTTTGTTTGAAAATGTGCTTTGTATGGTTTTTGAAAGTATTTTGAAAAGGCGTCGTCATTTAGGAAAACTTTGTAATGATTCTCGTTCATAAGAATGTATACAAAGTGTTGATCTTTTGAAAATGTTTTCAAGTTTGAAAGATGTTTTTGAAAGTGTTGGTGTTTGTTTTGAAAATAACAAGGATGTTTTTGGTTTTGAAATTGAGCAAGAAACTAGGAACAATCTACCTACTCAAAAGTCTTTCATGTTTATTTCCTCTTTCCTTTGACATTGTTATCTTACCATTGATTTGGTAAATAACCCTATCTTTGGATGTGAAAGGGACGGGCGTGGGTCATCATATAGCCATTATTATCAATATTTTAAGTTATCTTAGCATTTTCTTTAGGGACTAAGATTATTTTTGGAAGGCAACTTTGATAGCATCATCGAGGGACTATGTGTAGCGGTAGAAATGTTCAAGACTAAGCCATTGGATTGACTAGACTTTATACAAATCAAAAATAAAAATCGCCACCGCGCTTTATTGTTTCCAAAGGAATGGGAAAAGAGCGAATAACCCAAAAGAAGGGTGGAAAGATTCAAGGTAAGGGGGTTGGTTATGCAAAGGGAAGGTATTAGCACCCTAAACATCTACGGTACTCCGCAGGAATCTCTTTGAAAAAATCTGTATATTTTGCCTATATAAAAATGTGTTATTTGTAAAATGGATGGTGGAGGTGAGAAAAGAAATATGTTTTTTATGATTTTTTTGCACCCTCCGCAGTTGCGAACCTTTAGTGCCTACATACCACCTTTCATGAAATAGGGGATCAGGGTACACGTAGTTCCTCTTTTAAAAATTTAAAACAAAAGTGTGTTGGTTTATTTTTAAGAGATAAGACATCATCGTCATTGTCCGTGTGGAAAACATACTTACTACCCACAATCATGAGAAAGGAAAATTTGCATCATCTCAAAGTGGAGGATATGGCTTGGATTTTAAAATCAACAATGCCTCACTCAACACCCAAGTGGAAAATATATCTCTTCACTACATATTGTAAAAGTATAGTTGTTTGCATCACTACAAGGATTGGCAAGAGTCTAATCTTTTTAAGAAAAGTTTAAAGGTAAAAGCCAAAGTGGCAAAATGGTTTGAAATAAGATTGGTTGACTTTTAGTATTCTCACAAAAATTTCAAGGTATTATAAAATAGGTTGAAGTTTATTTATGAAAATATTTTGAAAATGCATGGACCTAAGTCCAAGTTTATAATGAAAGTGGTTTAAGTTTCAAAACAAGAAGAGTTTTCAAAAGGAGGGAGAAAGTTTTTGAAATTAAAGAAGATAGGAGGAGAAGAAGAGACTATCCTAAAGCATAAGATAAAAGCTAAGGATAAGAACCATCTAACCAACCAGAAGCCAATACTTCACATTATGAGCCAAGATAGAATTCCCATTCTTTGGATTGAAAACAAGCAAGCAAAGATACTAGACCTCTTAAAATGCATTAAGTCTTCACAAAAATTGGGCAAAGTAACGGTTGTATACAGGTGAATTCCAGATTACAAACAAAGGAGGTAATCACAAAAACCTGCACACAAAACAAACAAACAACCCAATGTCTTGAGGTAAACCTCAAGATCTCCAGACAAAATAATCAGATAAGATCACAAGGTCTCCAAGATAGGCCAAGGTTTCTAATCCTAAGTCCAAGAAAAGTCCATTGCTCCATAATGCCAAGGATAGTAACCAAATAGTCCAAGTACCATTAAGAGTTTTTCAGGGTTTATGTTGATTATTAAGTATCTTAAGAAAAGAAAAAAGAAAAGCTCAAGTGAGCAACATAAAAAAAGACAAGAAAATAAATGCTCAAATGAGCAAAGATGAAAATGGCATGAAATGTAAAAATGCTAAAAAATAAATAGTGCATAAAGCATAAAAAGAATAAAAGCATAAGATAAAACAAGTCAATAATTAGTGGTTAGTTGGATGACCATCTTGAAACTTGCATTTGGAACTTATTAGAGGATTGGTAGAACCAAAGCCTCCACACAACAAGTTGCATTTGCTTTTTATCAAGTATATCATCCATTTGGAATTCTCATAAGTACCATTTAATGATCAATGATGTTTAAGTGATCTGCGTTGACCAAAAGTGTTGTAGATCCATTAGAGGATTGGTAGAACCAAAGCCTCCACACAATAAATCTCAAGGTTATTGGATCAAAGAGATCAAATTAACATACTTGGGCTTGCAATCATAAGTTTGGGCCACGAATGATCATTTATTCGAATCGGGACAAAATTTAGCGCTATGTTAAGCAATCGTAAGTGGACTTATATAGAAGTCGCACCTATTTTGAGGCCGGTTAATAGCAATCTATGCATCATTTGTTTTGAGACATGATATAGAGATCATGCTCCAACAACATTTAGTGCAATGAGAAGGGGATGAGATGAAGAGGAATTAGGGTAAAAAGAGAAACCACATTTGAATTAATATTTAATCAAACTATTATTAAAATCATTCATCCATTTTTTGTGGAGTTAAACTCAACACCATGGATTCAATGATGTTAATAAAGCCATGATAAAAAAATCAACCCAAGACAGCCAGAAAATAATCACAAAATAATAATATAATTAATATATACATTAAAGGGTTTTAAAATGTTTTAAAAAATGTAAAATAAAGAGAAAAATGTCAATTATATTCAAATTAATCAAGAAATGAAAAATAAGACCATAGAAAAATCAGAAAAGAGGCCAAGTGGTTTTATAAAAATTTTAGGAATTTTTAAAAGTCAGAAACTATTTTTAAAAATTAAAATAAATGGGTAAAATAAACAAAAATGGTAAAAAATAGTAAAGCCAGAAAAAAAAATAAGGTCACCAATATTTGTCACAATATCATTGGATCATTCCATAATTTTTTCAGAATTTAAAAATGTGTAGAAGTATTTTTAAACATTTTAAACAAATCAAATAAGTGCAAAATTTATAAAAAATACCAAAACACAAAATTAAATTGTAAAAAAATAAAACAGAAAGAGAATAATCAAAAATATTTTTCATAATTTTTTCAGATTTTTTGGACTAAAAATGAATTTTCTATGATTTTTTGAAGTTTAAAACATTTAAAATATAAAAATCTGAAAAAGAAAATAAAAGAAAAAGATGTGGACCATTGGATGAGAGTCAAAACGCGTTAGTAATAAAAAACAAGGGATCTAGCGCGTTGTGCATATCATGGTCTTTAATGAATAATGTACAGAATCATTAATAAAATCATAATTTGAAAATAACAAATGGCACGCTTTCATTGGTTAGAAGATGACACGTTGGTCATCTTCAACCTCCAGCCATCACGAATTGCAGGACTCTCAAACGGTAAAATCAGAAGCTCAGACCTATGCCATTCACTCCGTCTCTTCAAGACGAAGACAACCACACTATCGCGCCAAATTTATATAAACTGTAGCTCAAGCAATTTGGAAAGAAAGTTTTGAAAAGGGACTTGAAATTTCATGGTCAAAACGTGTTTCCAGTAAGAAGTAAGTGTTGCAACTAGAACCAGGGCAATGAGAGCAACACAATGATATCGGAGTTTTGAATAATTGATAAAGGAATCTACCTATTAAAGTTGAGTTGCAGAGCTCTGAAACTGGACTTCTATGGAGCAATATAGGGCACGATTCTTGAATGTAATTATATGGTTAGCTTCAGGGAAGATCAAGGAAGGTGAATTGATGGAAAAAATGAATTTAAAAAGGCTTGAGAATAGAATTCGAAGTAGCTGATTTCTGGGTTGTGAAGCAAGTTTGGCAGGGTGATTCTGGCTATCTAAGCTTGGGAAATTGAATGGGGGATGACCCTCTATTTATAGGGAATCAAATGGAATGTTCAAGCGTGTGAAATGATGAAGTTTGGAGGGAAATCGTGTGAACCTGATACACGAGCAAAGTGTGATCTGATTTGCATCAAAACCCATCCAATCTTTGCGTTTCAAGGCGCTAATCCACTTTGGAAACTTGGTTAAACATGTTTAGATCACAAACTCGTGCTAATTTGATGTTTAAAGGCCAAAACATGAATTTCAAATTCTGACTTATGGAGAAACTTCAATTCCAAGTTACCAAGTTCAATCCAATGGAATTTTATCCTCAAGGGGTCTTAGGGCAAGATTCTTGATGCTTTAGAAAGATGAGGTTACAAGCTTTGCAATGGAAAAATAATGGAATCAAATGGATGCTTGATACTTAGAAATAGTTGACTTTCCATACTTAGAAATATTTCAAATTCTTCTTTAAAAATGACCTATAATCCTTTGCATCCAAACATGGCCTTCCACTCAGAATTTGCTCTTGATCAAAAAAGATGGAATGAAGTAGATCTCTTGAATGACATTTTTCAATTTGAACCACTCAAAATATCCAAAAATTGAGCAAGTTATGACTTGTTGAAGTTGGCCAAAAATCATGAAATGACTTATAATCTCTTGCATTCTTAAGGCAAATTCCATCCATTTTTTACTTAGCATATAAAAGAAGGCATGAAGCATACATCTTTAAGATCATCATGAAAAAATAATGGGCTCAAGATGACAAAAATTGACCAAGTTATGACCATTTGAAGTCACATATGGAAAATTGGGGATTCATCTGGGTGACTTGTAATCTTTCTTCTTCACCAAGTTCCTTCCACATGAAAACTCCTTGGAACTTTTGAAGTGATTTGTTGGTAACTCTTTGAAGAGAAGAATGCTTTTGGAATCAATAAAAAATACCAAAATATAAACAATATATGCCCCTTTGAAGTCCAAAACCCTAGCCTCTATATCTAGAAAATGCTTTGTGGAACTTTGCCAAGTTTGAACAAACTTTTTGTGCCAATATTCTTCCTTTGTGAATAGAAATTATTGAGGATGATGATGAGGACTCATGGCCACCAAAACCACTTCCATACTAATCCTTCCAAAACAACTTCAATGGTGAGGTTTGAATTTCTCAAACTATTGATTAGGGCATGGAAATAAACTCATGGACCCATGATGCAACTTGCTAGACCTCGTTGCCTTTACCTACATTATTAGCAAGTAAGACAAACCAATATTACATTTTGTTAATTAGAGATAAAATCAAAGCAAAATATTCGTGATCACAAAAGAAAACAAGTTAAGGTGCTTGGTAACTCCTCATAGAGCAAAGCTAAAGATAAGTAGAAGAACCAAAAGCCCTAATGTGATCTTGTTGTGATTGAAATAAAATGGTATGATGAAGAAATCTCAGGGGCAAAAATTGGGGTACAACACTATGATCTTCTATTTTTGCTTGTTTTTGCTAAGATACATCACATACATAATATGGCCATTTTTGTAAGGCAACAAAGTGGATTTACCCTAAGGGTGTAAGTGTGCAAGTGTATTGATTTACATGCATTATTTTGTCTTTGAATTAGGGTTTTCTAAGCATTGATTTTATCTTCCCATACAAACCCTAATTACTAGCATTTGTATATAAAGCATTTAAGTTGCGGAAAATAAAAATACTAAGCTATTACATCATTTAGGGGAGGGGATATACAAATTACAAATGGGGAATTGCAAGAAAATTAAATCTAAATAATTATTACAACCATATTGAATATTGTACAAAAAATGAATAAATAAAAATGCAAGAATGTAAATGTAAAAAGAAATGTGATTTTTGTTTGGTTTTCATGAAAAGGTTTTTTGACCTAGTTAACTAAAATAAAATAAATAACTAAAAATAAGAAAATTAAGATTAAGTTAGTAAAATAAATTAATTTAAAGAGAACAAAATTTTTAGGGTTTTTTGTGAATTTGATTAAATTAGTAAATAAAATTAATTAAACAAAAGTCCTAAGTTCTAAATTGATTTTTAATTTACAAGAAAATAATATATAATAATTAAGACTAATTATCTAAGTATTTTTTAAAAAAAGAGAAATTAATTTATTAAAGAAAATGTTTTTTATTCTTTTGATTTTATAAAACAAAATAAACTAAATAAATGTAAAAATAATAAATAAAATATTTTGGGTTTTTATTAATAATAATAATAAAAATAATATTTATTAATAATAATAATAATAATAATAATAATAATAATATTAATAATAATAAAGGAAAGAGAATAAAATAAAATAAAAATATAAAATTAAAGTCAGGGGGGTTAGAAAGTGAAATAGGGGGTGTGGTGCAGCAAAAATGGAGAAAAGCCCAAAGTTGGGCCCAGGCGTTATAAAGGAACAAAAATGTGGAAAAAGTATGAAAAATGACAAAAGGCAGCGCACTAGGTGTTGAACTCACGCCCTCTTGGTTACCAGCGCGCTGCCTTACCATTGGGGTGGCTATACATCCGTTGATATAACTGAAACAATAAATACATAACACAAAATAAGTTCCAAAAATGAACTTCATCTTCAACCTCCAGCCATAGTTCTTGTAACTTGCTCATTTCTCAACGAAAAATAAAAGATGCAAACATGAAAGTTGCTCCATTTTTCCATACGAATCCAACCATATAAATATCATGAGCTATAAATCAAAGAAGAATGAGAATTTCTAAAAGTACCAAATTTTGACCTAAATATTTTCAGAGATTCAAACCTAAAATTCTCTAAGCTCAATCAACATAAATAAAATCTATGGATATGCACGGTTTCAGGACAATGATGTCTAAATTTTATCTTCACAAATGCAAGCCTAACAATGCCTAAGTAATGAGATAGAATTTCAAGAAAAATACCTCAAAACTGGAAATTGTAAAATCCAAATGAGCTTGATTCAGGGTGTTGCAATGATCAAGTTAGCTTCCTCAAGTTCCCAGGAAGCTAATGCAATGATTAGCTTGAGCAATGGATGGCTGAAATGGTCTGGAGAAGTCAACTTGCAGAGCTCTGTTTTTGGTTATGGAAGTTGATGAAGATGGAGTTACAGTTATGAAACAGGGTCGGGTATGAGTTGTATTTGATGCTTAGAAGATTTAGGATTGATTAGGAAGGAAAATGCATGAGGGAAATGAGAGATATAAGTTTAAGGTCGGAACTATGCATCAATGGAGTTTCTTATGCAAATTCTGGCTTGAGGGAGTTTTTGTGTGTTTCAAGGTGCTTAATCTCATTTTTTAACTTGCAAATAGTGTCTCTATTTATAAGCAAAAGGTTTTGTATGCTACAATAAGTCGGAATTTGAATTTACATGTTTAAACTCAACATGTGATTTTCTTTGACAAAACAAGTTTCCATGCCTTTGTACTTGCTATTGTAGAGTGGTTGTACTTTAAGCACACTTGCTTATGACTTTGTAGATGGAGTGTGATCATAGGGAACAAGTTAGAGGCTCAAGAATTGACTTTGTGCATAAAGCTTTCTTTTCAAGAATGGTATTCTTCAGTTTCTTCCAAAAATGGAAATGTGAATTAGATAAAGCTTAAACCACTTGGATTATAGCTCAAAAGTTTGTGTAATCCATTAATGATGGATAGATACACAAGTTAGAAGGCCTGCAAGGCAATATTATGCAGCCTAATATTGAAATTGCATTCTTGTTCATCATGAAAATGACCTATAATTCAAGAATGAAATGCCAACTTCATGCCTTCGATTCTCCTTGCTCAAACATGATCTCAAGGAGTTCTTGGAAATTATAGAAAGATTTTAATGTTCTCTACAACCCCTCTTTGAATCACTTTTGAAAATTCCCATTGGAACTATGTGAAAAATTGCCATGAAGTTAGGTCAAAATCCTGCCTAAACTAGGGCAAAATTTTCACTAAGTGTTTAGTTTCATGAACATGTATTCACAAAATCATAACTTGAAATCCATGCATTTCTAGGAGAAGTTGTGTAAAGCATAGTTTTAGATCTCATTTAGATATACAACTTTCATGTTGAAAGTTTCCTTTGAATCATCTTGCATCATGGTGAAAAATTAGCTCAAAGTTGTGAAAAAATATGAAGTTTTCAACACTTAGAAAAATTTCTAAGTTTGGAAACTTTGACTTTTCAAAATGAAATATTGACTTTTTGATTTCTTGATGAACAAGTTTCATATTTTGACATTTTTTGATGAATTGTGATCTTTGACACTTGATTTTGACCAAAAAGTCAAAGTTAGACTTTTCAGTGTACAGATGACTTTTGATCAGTTGACTGAAAATCAACTATCAATTAAATGACCTTGAGTAGTGTTTTGAGTCAAGCCATTAGGTCAAAATGATGCAATTGAACTCTTGATATCATGTCTCAAACCAATTAACCATTTGCTAGGTCAAAAATAAAAAATTGCCCTTTCTCAGTCAAAACCCTAATTTTGACCATTTTGCCCTTTTGATGATCTGATCAAATTTCTTGAGGAATTATGGTCCAAACTTGATCAAATGATATATATGAGTTCACAATATTGATATGGATAAAAAAATATGAATTTTGACTGTAAATTGACCACAGTTTACTTTTTCCCCAATACAACTGATTTTTAGGTCAACTGCTGAATTGACTGAGCAAAAATGTGATCCAAGACTTGAAACTTGACATGAACAATCTTGGGGGTCCATAATGATCTATTAAAGTCAAATGAGGAATTAAAAGTTCAATTATCCTTGTGAAATCTCAAACCCTAATTTCAGTCATCAGTGCTTAAGGAGGTGTCTTGAGCTGATCAACCCTTGTGCAGTCTTGAACCAAAGGAGATTTTGTGAGAAAATAATTGATAAATGGGAGGGAAATTTTTGGGGTACAATAATTTGCTTTCCCCCAGTGCATTGTTAAACATTCATCATTACATTACATCTACCAAAACGCGTAGCATTTCCATTGTATAGAACATTACGTTATAAAAAAATTCAAACATGCATAAGTATAAGCCAATTGTGTTTACTCGCAGTAGCCAGATTGTTATGCGCTCAAATATGAATTATCTCTACAATAAGCCTAGGGTGATCCTATTATGTTTCCCCAACAGAGTCTGTTCGATATACCACTAGTCGGGTCTTTGGTTCTTTCCATTTTCCCCAGTAAGTCATGGTTTTCTCTTGCTCTTGCAAGCCCTTTGGTTAGTTTAACAGTGTTTGCTTTGCCGTTAGAGTGCGAGTAAGATTTGGTGTATAGCCTTTCTTGCTTCTCAAGTGTTTGAGTATCTATACTTGGTATGTAGTAATTCAGATAATTGTCACTCTTGAAGAATTACACCCTGCCTTTGGCCTGAGGGATTTTATAGTTCTTGTGTATTTGCAACCTATCAAAAGCCCAATGCGTGTGGGTGATCCTTGTTTAGAGTCCCTACAGTTGGTCTCTTTTTCTAATCACTAGTCCTTCTTCGACGGGCATTCTGTTTAGGTTCAATACATATGGGAATCCTAAGTAAGTTTGTGGTTTGCGCTTGCCCTTGCAAGCCTTTGGTTATTTTACCCGTGTTTGCTTTGTCGTTAGAGTGCGAGTAAGAGTCGGTGTATAGACTTTCTTGCTTCTCAAGTGTTTGAGTATCCATACATGGTGTGTGGTAATTCAGATAATTTCCACTCTTGAAGAATTACACCCCGCCTTTGGCTTGAGGGATTTTGTAGTTCTTGTGTATTTGCAACCTATCGAAAGCCCAACGTGTTTTGGCAATTCTTGTTAGAGTCTGTTTTGACTGGTCTCTTCCTCTTGTAAAGTTCACCTTTGATCGATGCTCTATGAAGGTCTTGCTTAGTTAATTCTTCCTCTCTGGTTTATCCGTTGTGATCGGGTTTACCTTCTGTTAGCTTAGCTAACATTTTCGGTTAGTTTATGTTTTGATCGTTTCCTTCCCTTGTTTAGGTTCTGTTTTGATCAGTTCCTTCTCTTTGGTTTATCTGTTTTGATCGAGTTTACCTTCTGTTAAATTAGTTAACATTTTTGGTTAGGTTATGTTTTGATCATTTCCTTCCCTTGTTTAGGTTCTGTTTTGATCAGTTCCTTCTCCTTGGTTTATCCATTTTGATCAGGTTTACCTTCTGTTAGCTTAGCTAACATTTTCGGTTAGGTTATATTTTGATCATTTCCTTCCCTTGTTTAGGTTCTGTTTTGATCAGTTCCTTATCTTTGGTTCATCCATTTTGATCGGGTTTACCTTCTATTAGCTTAGCTAACATTTTCGGTTAGGTTATGTTTTGATCATTTCCTTCCCTTGTTTAGGTTCTGTTTTGATCAGTTCCTTCTCTCTGGTTCATCCATTTTGATAGGATTTACATTCTGTTAGCTTAGCTAACATTTTCGGTTAGGTTATGTTTTGATCATTTCCTTCCCTTGTTTAGGTTCTATTTTGATCAGTTCCTTCTCTCTGGCTCATCCATTTTGATCGGGTTTACCTTCTGTTAGCTTAGCTAACATTTTCGGTTAGGTTATGTTTTGATCATTTCCTTCCCTTGTTTACGTTCTGTTTTGATTGGTTCCTTCTCTCTAGTTCATCCGTTTTAATCGGGTTTACCTTCTGTTAGCTTAGCTAACATTTTGAGTTAGGTTATATTTTAATCATTTCCTTCCCTTGTTTAGGCTCTATTTTGATCAGTTCCTTCTCTCTGGTTCATCTGTTTTGATCGGGTTTACCTTCTGTTAGCTTAGCTAACATTTTCGGTTAGGTTATGTTTTGATCATTTCCTTCCCTTGTTTAGGTTCTGCTTTGATCAGTTCCTTCTTTCTGGTTCATCCATTTTGATCGGGTTTACCTTCTGTTAGCTTAGCTAACATTTTCGGTTAGGTTATGTTTTGATCATTTCCTCCCCTTATTTAGGTTCTGTTTTGATCAGTTCCTTCTGTCTGGTTTATCCGTTTTGATCGGGTTTACCTTCTGTTATTTTAGCTGATATTTTCGGTAAGGTTGTGTTTTAATCATCCCCTTGCCAGCTAGAGTCTGTTTTGACCAGTCTCTTTCTGTATGTGTTCGCTACCAACCCCAAATATGTACTTTTGATATCTTTCTTGTCATGTGATCGCTACCAACTCCAAACAGATGTTCCTTGATAACCAAATCTTCTTATGTGTGTTTAACCCTAGTTTGACATACATTTACCCCAGATAACTATTGTAATCCATAAAAGCAAAAAAAAATAAAAATACAGAAAACCAAAAATATAATAATTCCTGACTGACTTCAGAGCGCAAATTTCTGGGTTCTTTTAAGTATTTAATCTTCTTTTACCTGGAAAGTTCGAAAGGTTGGCGCCAATCTCACCTTCAGGTTGAAGGCGATTAAATAGGGGCAGCTGTTGCACCCCAAAATTTGCCCTCCTAATTTCTTCTATTTTGGCTTAGAATTTGCACTCATCTGCATCATTCCAATAGGTCATGTGCATAGCATGCATTTTCATAAAAAATAGAGCACATGAGGTTCAAAAGATTAGTAGTTATGAAGCTAGGGTTTATGACTGATTTGAGTCGTATATGATTGAATAAGATTGATTATTCCGTTTCTTCTTGGTGTACAAGACTGTGGAATTAGGGTTTTGGTTCGTGTTCATTTTTAAACTTCTTCTCCATCAAGTTACAAGGCTATTATCTTCTGCTGAACAACAGGTGACAGGGTATTCTTATCAATAACTTGAGGTTGTGGTTTCGCGTATATGTGTAACATCCCAATTCTACCCGGCAATATAATGTAAATTAGAGTTATAAAAATTATGCAACCGAATCAGGATGCCACAAATTCAACTTAAGAACCATTGCATTCAACATGGATACATAACAATTTAAAACTTTGGATGAACCAACATCAAAATAAGTTAATCTTTTAAATCAACAACTTGAACAACTATGCAGCGGAATCATAATAACATCTTTATCCAACATGGGAGAAACTTCTGAATAACAAGTACTTAACAACAATCAACTTAAAGTTCAACAACTGAAATAACAAGTACTAAAGCAACAAGCGTTCATCCCCCCGAGTATTGCGTATCAGAGCAATGACACCGACTCGAACTACTGAAGGTCAACCGCCTTCACTCTGGATTACCTGCACGTTACCAACATAAGGGTAACATTCAAACAGAAAGGGTGAGATATCGAACATTATAATAGAACATATGATAAGTATTACACTAGAATCAGTTCATACAAAAATCACCACTTCATAACAACCATCACAACAGGATATCAACAAAACACAACAATTAATTCATTAACACAACAACTCAATCATACTACTTGGAATGCGACTCAATACTATGTGAATGCATGTGGTACCATTGGAGCAGAACTCCCATCTTAAAAACAGAGCAGAACTCCCATCTTAATAATTGTCAATTAATAGAGGCATCAACAAGGCATAAGCCTTCTTCGCAGTTTTCCAATCCAGGCCATCACAGAGTATGCAAGTGTATATGAATGCACTATCACATACTCACAACAATTATCATTCATCGCAAAGGCCTAAGCCCACATCACCATTATTACCAATAAATAGAGGTAATTCATCATCATCTAAAATTCCCTGCAACTTCACATTATCAACAAGATTCCACAACAGCAATCATAACATCACAACAACTCAACATAAATCAACATTAATCAACAATTCAGTCAGTAACATCATCAAACAACAACTTAATAATAATTTCACACATCACTAGTAACGACCAAAACACAGCATGTACGAGCAAAAGGGATGGGGAACTACGTGCCTCTCGACATGCACAACAACTAGGACAACATGGCAACTAAATCACACTCCTCGACAAGTACAGGGGAAACAAGGTAGCGACCAACTTACGCTCCTCGACATGTCTTGCAACCTAATACTGCTCGACAATGCAGCACATACCCTCCCCGGCACGCCTCACAGCCTAATATGTCGCTCGATACTTAACACCATCAGCATCTTCCTCAACCACTAGTTTGGCCAACATCACATACACAACACAACGTCTTAACGACCACACCACTATAATTCCTAACATCCGGCCAACCGCTCGGAATAACGCAACAACGGACAACTATATTACTATCGACAGATTCATTAACATACAAGACAGTCACATCGAACCTCCCTAAAACGACCACTTCAATAATTATCAACTTTTCTTGCCAATCGCTCGGAATAACCTAACATTCTAACGACCAGAAATCAGCTATCCTAACTTATCCGCCGATTAACCAGGAAGTCACACAGATACACCATACATCTACAACACACAATCAGGAAACTCCCTGTAACATCCCCATTAACCAATCATATAGTATTCTTCCCAACGACCACAACATGGATAAAATGGGTAACTTCGATATCAATTCAGAAACATCAATGCACATCATGTTTACAAACGGCCAATTCCCACATAATACGCATCATGAGTCCCATTATAAGGTCAGAACCCCACCCTTACCTGAATTGAAGGTCGCTCAACCAAAGCTTCGGTCGTAATCCTTGATTTGCTCGTGCTCGACACCGGGAAGCTTGCTCCTCGTCCGCGCAGCTCCACTGGTCAGCGTACATAATCCTTATTATCCAACTAAAATAAATCCTTGTGTTAGCTTCTCCTTATATAACAATCCTCTTGGGCCTAACCTACACCCCCACTTTACTACTTCCATCCAATAGCGTAAGTCCAACATTATTTCGTATATTCCCTTTAATTACACATTATAATTATTTTTAATCAACTAATTAATTAATTAATAATAATTCAATAACTTATCAATAATTCTCAACATCTCGCAACTTCACAAATACTCCAAAAATAATTTAATTAAATAATTAATTAAATTACGGGCGTTACAACTTTCCCCCACTTAGAATATTTTCGTCCTCGAAAATTTACCTTATTCAAACAACTCAGAATAGGAGTCCTGCATCTTGCTTTCCAACTCCCAAGTCATGTTTTCTCCAACAGCTCCTAACCAGACTACTTTCACCAGAGCAATCTCTTTGCCCCTCAGAATCTTCATTTCACGATCCATGATCCGTACATGCATCGTCTCAACAGTAAGATTATCTCGTACTTGCACATCATCCATATGAATCACATGAGATGGATCTGAAATATACTTCCGGAGTTGTGATACATGAAACACATCATGAAAATTCGAAATATTAGGCGGTAAAGCCACTCTATAAGCCACATTCCCAACTCTTTCTGAAATCAGATATGGACCAATAAAACGAGAAGTGAGCTTCTTAGACTTCAACGCTCGCCCAACACCAGTTACAGGTGTAACTCTCAAAAACACATGGTCACCCGATTGAAATTCTAAGTTCTTCCTTCGCTTGTCATGATAACTCTTTTGTCTACTTTGAGAAGCTTTCATCTTTTCCCAAATCATCTTCACCTTCTCAGTAGTCTCACGAACAAGTTCAAGTCCAAGCGCTACACTTTCTCTAGATTCATGCCAATATAAAGGAGTTCTATATCTCTGACCATACAACGCTTCGAAAGGTTCCATCCCAATACTAGAATGGTAACTATTATTATACTCTATTAACGGAAGATAAGTATCCCACGAACCTCCCTGCTCAAGAACACTTGCTCTCAACAAATCCTCCAACGATTAAATAGTCCTTTCTGTCTGACCATCCGTCTGAGGATGATACGCCGAACTCAACCTCAACCTAGAACCCAACGCGTCTTGCAAACTCTTCCAAATATCATAAGTAAACCTCAGATCTCTATCTGACACAATGCACAAAGGAACACCATGCAGCTTCACAATTACACTAGTGTAAATCTCAGCCAACTTCGACATTGGAAAACTGATGTTAATAGGAATAAAATGAGCCGACTTCGTAAGCCTATAAAAAATCCCCCAAATTGAATCATGTCCTCTTAAAGTATTAGGTAACCCCGTCACAAAGTCCATCGAAATGCTATCCCATTTCCATTTTGGAACTTCTAACGGTTGCATCAATCCTGCAGGCTTCTAATGTTCAACTTTCAACTTCTGACAAGTTAAACATGCATACACAAAACGAGCCACATCACTCTTCATCCCAGGCCACCAAAATAAATTCTTCAAATCCTGATACATCTTTGTATCTCTTGGATGAATACTCAACTTACTTCTATGACTCTCTTCAAGAATCACTTTCTTCATCTATGCATCATCAGGAATACAAATTTGATTATGAAATCTCAACACACCTTACACATCTAACTTAAAATCACTATTCTCAGAATGATCGATCCCAACCACCGAATCTACCAGTTTCACATCTAACTTATGAGCTTCTATGATACTATCTAGAAATTCATTATTAATCTCCAACATCCCCAACATAACACTGCGGTGTCACCTCGCAAACTAAGTTCATATCCCTGAACTGTTTAATTAATTCCAACTCTTTAACCATCATTGCCGACATATGTAAAGTCTTTCGACTCAACGCATCAGCTACCACATTCACTTTTCCTGGATGATAATTCAAACTGAAATCATAATCCTTTAACAACTGTAACCATCTTCTTTGCCTCATATTCAACTCCTTCTGATCAAATAAATACTTTAAGCTCTTATGGTCATTAAACACTTCAAATTTAGAACCATAAAGATAATGCCTCTAAATTTTCAACATAAAAACAAGTGCAACAAGCTCTAAATCATGCATAGGATAGTTCTTCTCATGAGTCCTCAACTACCTTGACGCATAAGAAACTACCTTATCATTCTTCATAAGTACACCTCCTAAACCCATCTTAGAAGCATCACAATATACCACAAAAGGTTCTCCTGGATTAGGTAACATCAAAATCGGAGCTGACACCAATCTTCTCTTTAACTCTGCAAAACTTTATTCAGAATGGACATCCCACACAAAAGCTCTACCTTTACAAGTCAACTTAGTCAACGGAAGTGTCAACTTAGAAAAACCTTCGATAAACCTTCTATAGTAACCAGCTAATCCCAAAAAGCTTCTAATCTCAGTAGCTGACTTCAGAGTTTCCCATTGCAACACATCATTAACCTTCGATGGATCTATAGAAATGCCACTACCTGAGATCACATGACCAAGAAAACTAACCTCCTTTAACCAGAACTCACACTTAGACAGCTTTGCATACAACTTCTTCTCTTTCAAAACTTGCAATACTACTCTTAAGTGTTCTGCATGCTCTTCTTCTGACTTAGAGTAAATCAAAATGTCATCAATGAACACCACTACAAATTGATCTAAATAAGTATGAAAGATACGATTCATATACTCCATGAATACTCATGGCGCATTAGTAACACCGAAAGGCATCACCGAATACTCATAATGTCCATAACGCGTTTCAAATTTTCCTCTTCCTCCTGGTTAATCAAATTCAGATAAATCTACCTTAGACTATCTTCAATTTTCTGCAGAAATCAGTTACAATCTCCAGAGGTCACAACAAGTCCTGCATACCTTTTAGAAGAGTTCTGTCGGAAGTCTTCTTTAAATAAGGTGTTGCTGAAATTGTACGGAGAAATGGAGCAGAAAATGGTATTTGGAAGAAAAGATATAAAGTCTTTGATGGTTGATGAGAAGTTTTGTTGTTCCTTTGTTTGTATTTGTGTTTCCCTTAAGTATACTGTGTCAGTGAATAAAAGTCTGTTCTATGTTAACATTTTCATATTCTCATTCTGGTATAAAGTGTGCTAACAAACCTCAATATTATTTTCCATAAAGTTATCTCAAACATCTCTTTTCAGTTTAAACAAAATTATACTCTGCATTAGAACTTAAGAATAATTTTTTCTTTAGTTTTTAAAACAACTGTATCTTTATCCTTTTGGATTTTAATGAAAATTTATTTTTTTCTTTTAAATCCTTTTTGATTTCTGACAAAGGGTGAGAAAGAGTAAATGATTTTGATAGTACTTAATCTCATATCTCAAACCTAAATATGATATAATGCTTTTATTGCTAATAATTTGTTTGATATTTTATTCAGTAACTTTGCAAAAGTTCACTGATTTTCATAGACAGGTTTATTGGCTATCAAAAGATTATCATCTGCCAACCAGAAGATGAAGATCAAAGATCAAGGTGCACTGAGAATGCTCTGATGAGCTAAGCATCTGGAAGCAATCAAGATGCATGAAGAAATCTCTTATGATCTAAGCATCTATGAACATGTACTCGTTAGAAGTTGTGAACTGTCTAAATATGAATCATGAACTGAAACTATGATTTGGTCAGAAGGCTCTGACTAAGTTAAAGGTTGAAATATACTTTGATATACATATTGCTCAGAAGGAGTGAACTTCGTGAAAATATGGTTAAATCAAACTATGATACTCCTACTGTTCAAAAAGTTATAAAAAGACTGAAAGTAAGGAAATCGTGCATTAATAATACCTATTGTTCAGAAGGAGTGAACTTCGTGAAAATATAGTTAAATCAAGCTCTGATGTTCCTACTGTTCAAAGAAGTTATAAATTTTTTGAAAGTAAGAAAATTGTGTGTTGACAATACATATTATTCAGAAGTTGTGAACTTTCTGAAAATATGGTAATCAGACTTTGTCGCTTCAGAAGTTGTGAACTGTCTGGAAGCTTAACAAAGTTATTATGTTACTTAGAATTCATTTTAGAAGTTGTGAATGATTTGAAAGAATGTCAACGTGTGCCTTGGTAATGTTTACTCCACTATCACAAGACTGTTCATAAGTTGTTAATTGTCTGAAAGTGTTTGTAACCAAGTTACAGCTTACCAGATTCTGATACTTTAGAAGTTGTGAACTTTCTAGAAGTATAGTAAGTCTATTGTTAACCAAGTTGTTTAAGAGGTTGTGAACTGTCTGAATACATTGTAGAAAGACAATGTTCTAAGACATGTTTTGAAGACATGATCTAAGACATGGTCTAGACATGTTTAAAAGACATGGTCTAAGACATGTTCAGAAGACATGGTCCAATGACATGTTCTAAGACATATTTGAAAGACATGGTCTAAGATATATTCAGAAGACATGATCTAAGACATGATCATAAGACATGGTCTAAAGACACGGTCTAAAGACATGGTCTGAAGACATGGTCTAAAAGACATGGTTTAAGATATGGTCTGAAGATGTGGTCTAAAAGAGACATGATCAAAAGACATGTTCAAAAGACATGGTCAGTCAGGAAATGGTTCAGGTGTTGAACTTTCTGATGACATGATGATGTGCGCCTTCTAGTGGCACGATTATAGTTTCTGGAAGAACCACATATTAGTTCCGATGTTTGATACAAGTCATCAAGATAGTTACTAAACAGGTTTTATTGCCTCATAATGTTCTGATAGTAATCCAAATTCTAAGATAAAGACCTGGTATTTCTAGACAAACGTTGATGAGCCGTCAATGGAGAAATATTCCTTCTCTATGTTACTTTGTGTACTGCAAAATTTATTATGCAGTCTTGGGTTCATGGGGAGACTCTGAACAAGTTTTAATGGAATTTTGAGTATTAACAGATTCAAGGGGAGTTGGTTAGCTTTACTGAATTTGTGTTTCATGGTGATTACCCTTTATGAATTGTTCTATCAAAATACATGATTTTGTCATCATAAAATAAGGGAGATTGTAAGAACAAAGTTGGTTCTATATCTGACTTTATGTTTTGATGATAACTTTACATGTTATCTTTAAGAACAAATGCGTACTCTAATAGGTTTCTGTGTAGTGTGTGTCTTTTGCTATACATGTCCAGATACTTATCGTTGTTGGGAAGCATCAAGTTTGCACAATATCATTGATCATAAAACTAATTCTTTTCGTGATGTAAAATCACTTATTCTAGATATTTGCAGTAAGGAAGATGGGAATATTGTTGGTAGAGTGGCTATTATGATGGAGGTCATATGGAAAAATAGGAATGATCTTATTTGAAATAATGAACGAGAAGAGAGTCCTAAACTTGGTTGACTTGCGTATCATAATTGGCAGGATTGATTTTCGGCACAACGAGTTAAAGATAATAACAATGGTCAATATCAAGTGCTTACTTGGAGTCCGTCTCCATGTGGTTGTCTCAAATGCAACTTGGATGCAAGTTTTAATAATAATAGAGGTACATCGAATAGAGATTGGTGCCTTCGAGATGAATCTGATAACTTTATCACAACGGGAGTAGCATGGGATCTAGGAAACCTCTCTGTTTTAGAAGCGGAAGCCTTAACCCTAAAAAATATATTTATTTTGAGATATAAAAAAAAGTAAAAATGCAACCCTTATTTTGAGATGGATGGAGTAGAGCACAAGAATAAATCATCCTTACGGTTTGTATCGAGGAATTTGAAACAATTAAGATGAGACACTTGTTTTACAAAACATGCCATTGTTAACTCACGGTGATAATGCAATAATTAGAATTATCCACGGGCTTTGGGAGCAACAGAAAATGGGTTGTCGGAGCTTAACCTGCTGCAACTTCCAGTTCCACTCCACAACACTTGTCCCAACCACACCCACTCCCTTTTCCATATCTTTCTACAACCACAATGCTACCCCCTTTCACTCTGCAACCTCCACCTCCAAAGTTCGCGCCAAGTTTGAGAAATTCCAAGGCGAACCTTCTCAAGAGGCCGAATCTCCATCCTCACTAGAAACTATCACTACAGATACTCCTGTTAATAGTAACGAGGAAGATGATAGGTATCACTACTTTACTAATTTTGAATTCAGTGTCGTATCTGTGTCAGTGTTGTGTCTGTGTCAGTGTCGGTCCTTTGTAGATTATATTCCAATTGATAAAAAAATTCTCAACTTTTTCTCATTCTGTTTTTCAGTTGCTTACCTCCGGATTTGGAGGGTGCAGTGATACAATCAAGTCAGGCTGCTTCATCATTTGTATCTTCGGGAGGAATGAGAGCGATAGTATGTTCCATTATTTCAATCACTTTCTTTTCTTTCATTTTTAATATATAAAGGTTAAATTCAAACCATTTCATACGCTCCAAAACTTAAGTTTTATGCTTCTTTACTCTGGAAAAAGTCCTTGTAAGTTTATGAATGATTATAGAAAGAAAAGTTAAATAAGAGAGTTTCTGGAAAATTGAGACATACAAGCTAATAATTGTTACCTTGTGCTGAATTTTTTTAACCGTTTTACAGGTTGAACTTTTAATTCCTCAACTGCAATTTTTAGATGATGAAGGCGCACAGTTGGAGCTCTGGGAGTTGTCAAGGGTCTTCTTGGATACACTTATTGAAGAAACACAGTGTCAGGTTTGGGGACTTATTCCGGAAGTTATATATAAACTCAAAGCACATAAAAGATATGAAGGATTTCCTGAATTCAAAGTGTTTTTTTATTCCTTCTGGTAGACCTACTAATGTATTTTTCCATGATGCTATTGCACGTGTCAATTGCATGTGTCGTTGCATGAGTTGCTTTTAAAACAAAACTTGAAAATATTCTATGAAAATGCTAGCAGCCTCCAAAATTCATGTCTATGCTATAGTTACAAACTTAAGGCATGCTACAGTTATCCAGATTCAGTGCTCATATTATAAATATTGATATTGACTTCCATGACAATGTGCTTCATGATGAACTCAAATGTTCGATCCGGTCTTATGATGTGTATATTCATTTTTTTTTTTATATTAAATCAGTTGCTAATTTTCATGAGTTTGATTGTTAGAAAGTTAAAGCCGTATTTCCGGATGCTGGTGCTGCAGCTCTTCTAAAATATCGGTGGAAAGATGCTTTATTTAGTTTTGCAAGGTGACTATACTTCTAACCATTCAATTCTTACTTTCCATTGAGCTTGAGAATTTGATGGTCATGCTGATGCAATTTTTCCCATAGTATTTTAAGTCGCATTGTGTTTATTGTCACGCTATTGTTATTTCATGTATAGTTAATTTTTATGTTTCTCCAGTTTAAGCGATCGGAAGCCTGTAGACAGCGGTGATGAGATAGTGGTCATGATTGTTCCTGATTATCAGATGTTAGAATATGTAGAGAAAATTGCATCCACCCTCTCCGATGATCCAGTAAAGTCTATGAACTCTTCTGTTCTATCTTTAATGCAATAATTTTTTGTTAGAGATTCTTGTGATATCTGAAATTTAAACAGCCATGTACTGGACAGTATGATGAAATTTAAAAAGCAATATGTGAAAGCTTATTATGTGTCTGATTCTAATTCAATTTCCACATAAGAGTAGAGCTGGAAAAAATATATGGCAAGGGGTTGTGAACTAACGATAATTTTCATATTTGTTATTCTTGACTCTCAAGAGCCACCATAGGCTGCAAGATTGTCACTTTACATCAAGTTTAGAAATTTTCATGTAATGTGTTTTAACATTTTTAATTTCTGCTCAAACTGTTTAAATATCGGCAGCCAAGGCCCCTTATCATGTGGAATCCACGTTTGTATAGCGCGGATGTTGGAGTTGGATTTAACGTACGGCAGTTAAGGCGCTACTTTTTAAGGTATGATTTTCATGCTATTTCATTCCAAAAGGCTTAGATATGTTTGGTTTCAAGTTTCAATGTACATTTGGGTAGGTTTACAGTTCTTCAACTGTAAACCAAGTATACACAGTATCATTTACTTCTAAAATTTCAAGTAACTGTAAGAAATAGTATTTTCGTCAACTCAATTTGAATATTTGTTTTTGTTATTTCGTCTCTTTTAGGACAATCTTACATCTGTTAAAGTCTATTTAAGTTAGAAAACAGACTTAGCTAGCACTAGATAAATTCTGAGGTTCACTTGAAGTTATAGTAACTTACCGTGTGTTGAATAAGAATTCCTTTCTTGTACTTTCTCAATACATTTTATTTTGAAGAATTGGTTTGTTTCGATTAATCCAGACTACTGAATTATGATCATTTGTTGTACAGCACCTTTACAACTGTCTATCATATGCGACCAATGCCATTTGGTGCAGTCTTTCGGTGTTATCCCGGGTATGGTCTTTTATTCTTTTCAATAAGGATTACTATTGTATATGAATAACAACAATACTTGCTCCTTATTTTTGTCTGCATCCATGGTTAACTCTGTGCACAGTCCAATCCTAGACCATCCAAAAACTTGCCATAAAAATCAATTTTAAGTTTAAAATCAGTGAAATTTCGTGTTGTTGACCCTGTGAAAATGATTTTGGCTAGCAATTATTTCCTGCGCGAAATATAAATTGTAAAGGTTAACCCTCTATTATTTCTTATCTACTTCCTGGTTTTCAGATTGTGGAAAGTGTTCAGTGATGACAAGGATAGACCAAATAGATATCTGCTTGCAAAGGAATATGCCGGTCGTCCTGATACCGAAGATATTGAGGTTAGTACCTTATAACCAATTTCCTCTGTACATATAGTAAGAGTTGGGATAGCCAATAGCCATTACTGTTTTTAAAGTGAAAAAACCTAAGAAAAGAAAAGAGGGTAAGTTGAATTTTATACTGCTAAATGGTGCAGATTTTATTCAACAACAATGAAGATGCGGAGTCAGAGCAAGGGCAGAGTCTGCTTGACAAAGCGGCAGGCGTCTTCTCTTCGATAAACCGTTTCATGAAGTCTGTGTGATGATTCTTGATTGATGATGCTTTTTCAGACTTGCTTGTTCTTATTGGTGATTCATGTAAATTTGTGTTTCTTCAATATTAAATTTAGAAATCTTACATCTTGTATAATATGCTATATTGCATCGCATGTATTCATCTGGTGATGTGTTACACTAAATAGAAGGACACAAGAAAGAGACTTGCTTTTAGCATACTTTAAAAATGAAAGAACGTTATTTGGTATGATAATCTCACCCTTCCTTTTTATTCCACCAATTCAAAAACAAAACAATGAAAACATTAAAATAACATGGTCTTATTTATCTGCGACATACTCATAAATATGAATTCTTCTATGTTCTTTGAAGACGTTGAAGTAGGCAAATGAAAACTTAAATAACAAAACTCAAGAAGCTCTCCTCGATGCCTTTAAAGTAATCAAGGTTGTCTGTTACATCTCTAAAGAGCCTCATGTATGGTTTGTCCATGGTAATTCCAGCCATTCAGAGTCACTCGAGGAGCGACACCCAGAGGAGACTCAAACGATATATCAATAGTCATGGCCTCTCCGGGCACCAGGGAAAAAAAGTTATCTGAGTAATGAACCGGGAGAATTCTTGTGTCTTCTCCCTCTTTGCGGTCCTTACTTGAAGCATGAATAGAAAAATGTAGAAAGAAAGCAACACCTATGTCATGTCCATTAATTTCAGAAACCTTCAAACCATCACTTTTCCCAGCAAAGTGTCTATGTAACCTCTTAAACCAGCCGACTTCTTGTCCTTTTCCAGCCCCGTTATGTACACTTTCTACCGAGTCTGCAACTAAGCAACTATCTCTTACTGTAGCTGTAGAACCGCGCTCAAATGTTAAACTATTAGAGTCTGGTTTTTTAGATGTGTTATGCACATGCATTTGGAGTTTGTATGCGGATCCTTCAATGAAAACCTCAGATGTTATCTTGAGAGGTATTTTCTTCTTTCTATAAGGCTCCAATAACTTGTAATCTCCACCAGGAAGATGCAACCAATAAAAGTTTCTCGATAAAATTCTATTGTCTGACATGTCGTAAAGTTTGAGAAGAAGAAAGTAGACCGGCTTAGGATTTTTTGACTTCGGATACTTCATCTCAACAAAAGGTGTTACCTTTTTAGGCAAGAAAGATAGTTTTTCATGTGTTTTGTAATATGGAGATGTTCCTTCAAGATCCCATACCGAAACTTCAATAGCTACGTTAGACAATTCTTCTGATGTAGTATTGATAACCTGTTTTAAGAAAAATATACACAGAATAATAAAACCTTCAAGAAACTATGCTTAACTGGACCATCAATATAGAAGTTTAATTCAGACACTAACCTCTATAAAATATGTAGCCAAGTTAAGCTGTATATGAATTGGCTCAGCAGCACATCGACAGCCATAGAAGCCCGCTGTTTGGTCATGTAGATGATCATAAAATTGACCTCTCAGACCAGTCCAAGGATTTTGTGTCTTCCAAATCAACACACCCGTATATTTGCTCCACATGCGAGAAGTCCATCCTTCCAATAGGGCTCTATATTGTATGAAGTTAACAAGCTGTGCCTGAGACGAAAAAAGTATAGAAAAATGCAAATTAACCACGGAACATCGAATCTAGGAAGACCAAAAATGCATCATGTGTGACATCATGGATAGAGTTTTCTGTTACCTTCAAACAAAAATCATCAAGATCTTTTACAACACCATAAAGCTGAATCTGATCATGAACCTTGTCTGGCTTTGAATATGGAATGTATTTATGATATTTCCATATGGGATTTGGAACTTCTTCTACATAACCATTGGAAAGTTTCTTAAACAGAGGTATCTGCCATCCTTCTGAAGGCATTGTCGCTCTTATGGTAGCAGCAACTGGTATTCCCACAGAACCAACTTCTGGGTTGAATCCATATTTGTAAAAACTATCCTTGAAGAAATCTTCAGGGTTTTGAATTTCATAAGGTCCATCAGTGAAGCCTCCCTTCCCATCTGCAAATCCATTCCACAACGATCCTTCTATATAAATACGTGTGCCATCAAGATACTGACTAGGATCCCCTAATTCTGTAGGTTTTCCTTTTCCGTCTTCATGTTTGAAATAAGGATGAAGTTTCAGATCATTTTTCAAAGCATCATTTATATCAGCTGGTGGAACTTGTTCATTTCCACCAACCCAGAGGGCAAGACTTGGATGATTTCTAAGAAGCTTGACTGTGTCTCTTGCACAAAACAAGAAAAGGTCATGGTCTAGTGGACCCTGTGGATTTGATACCGGGACACCACGTCCATCAACATCCCCAGTAATCCAGAATTCTTGCCAGACCTATAACATTTAAACCAGCAACATGATCAACTATCAAAATCAACACTCTACGAATGTAAGCATAATGCAGTATACGCAGAAACAATCGAACTTCATAAGCATAATGCAGTATATGCAGAAACGAATTATAAAAAAGAAAACTGTGGTACCAAAAGACCATAATAGTCACAATAATGATAAAACTCTGGTCTTTCAGTTAGTCCACCACCCCAACAACGGATCATGTTAAAATTCATATCTGCGTGAAACTTGATATCTGTGTGATATCTCTTCTTTGAAAGTCGAAGTAGACCATCAGACAATATCCAGTTGCCCCCTCGTATAAAAGTCGGTTCTCCATTGACTTTGAACAACCTACGAAGCAAAATACATGCACGAAAACAGTTTAAACCTTGAAGCAATCCTAGTAAGGAAAAAGTTGAATATTACAATATTGAAGAAACAGGCTGCCAATACCTCCCACCAGTGGCACTATCAATATGACTCTCAATTTTGCGGAATCCAAAGTAATGGCTCCATGTATCAGATTCACCAAATCCTTTAACATCAATGCTAATGACAACATTGTACAAAGATTGCTTCCCCATTCCATTGGGCCACCATAAATCAGGCTTGTAGAAAAAGAGCTGCCAATTCAGACAACTTGACAGTAAGTACTAAAATTTAAACTCCGAGTTATGCAAGTTAACAGGACCAGTAAAACGAGGATACAACATGTTGTCAATCCAGGATTACACATTTTCTTAACTTAGGGAAACAAATGAAAGAAATATGGCATAAGAGTTCATCTCGTGTATTAAAAGACAGTGGATCAAGAACTTTATCAGAATAAATGCTGTCACTGACCTCGGGAAATGTATATTGCATCCGTGATTTTGCTGGAACCGAAATATTTTGAGTTTGAAGCTGCTCTACTAAGTGAACGCTCCCCTCAAGTTCTGTTGTGACATGGATACTCAAAGAGCATTGAGCAGTCCAGGAGCTTCGGTTTTCCAACTCAGTAGTTGCATGTAGATATACTCTCTTATAATTGTCAAAAAATGACGACACCAAGTGGGGATCAATTATTTCTACTGGCTGCACCAAACACAGAAACCAGAATCATCGTACCAAAGAGCTGCTGGAAGTATCATCAATTATAAAACCGGAATGTTTCGTCATGGTAACACATTGTTGAAACCATGAGGAAGAGGAAAGACAGACTTCTAAATTTATCGCAATGGCTTATACTTAAAGTGTATGGAAAAAAATGCTAGATACTTTGGAAGGAACTAAAGTAGTTCATGTGACTTACCCCAGTAACAGAAATGGAAACCTCATCCCAAATTCCTGTATTCCTATCTCTGCAATCAAAACAATACTCGCGTAAGTTTCCTTATGCTAGAATGATTAGGAGATTACTAGTATCTTACCACACAATCTATAGCAATGTCACCTTATAGGAGCCATCCAATCCCAACCGAGAACGTATTGTGTAGCCACATCCTTTCCTATCTACAATATCGGAAGGAAAAAAATGACTAACAGATCTCAGAAGTCAATAATCGCTTGAGTTGATATTCGACGTTTTCATGAATTAATTTAATTCCTTACCTCATGATCTCCGCCTTGTCCTCCTTGAGGAGGAACACTCCCAGGATGATCCGGCGGGTGAACAAGAACAGCAAGCAGGTTATTTCCATCTGGATGAAGAATATTAGTAACATCAAGAGAATGCCTCCGAAACATTCCTTTTGGAAGAACCATTTTGTGGCCGTTCAAATAAACATCGGCAGAGTAATTGATTCCACGGAAGTTCAGATCACAATTCTGATTACTTGACTGCAAAAGGTAGAGTAATGAGCAACAACATCCACCAAAGTTCAAAGAAAAGAACTACCAAGCCAAAAGCCACATTTCGAAAAATCAATTGGATTCCATGGATTCCAAATCAAAACAAAATGACAATGCTTCAATGAAAAAGTAAAAGACCTAAAAATTGAGAGTAAGAGAGAGTAGAAATCTTACCAGCTTACAGTGAAAAGATGTAAAGAACCAGAAAGTGTAATAATCTCTTCCAGAATCAGCAATGTCTAAAATAGCCTCATTTCCAAGTCCATAAAATGGATCAGGCACAAGTTTATTCTTCACCAAAGTTCCAAGAACACTGCCAAATCAAAAGAAAACACTTAAAACTGAAGCAATAAAAAATGCAAGAATCACGATGCAGCATTTCAGTAGGGAGTACTCACGTGCCAGGCACGAGAGCTTCCATCCATGGTAAGGTGGTTCCAGAAGGAGGATTAGTAGTGGTGAGTTGAGTTCCATTGAAATGAACTTCATTGAACCTAGCTGCAAACCAACCTGAATCAAGCGTGGTCTTTCCCAGTGCCGTGGCCATAACTTTGCAACTGAAAACAAACACCAAAACCTTATTTTTGGTCTCTTATCTTATGTTGTTCACTGTCTGTGTGTTTCATTTTTAGTTAGTATCGATCTCAGTCTCATAGTTGGTAGATATTTACTACTGTAATGTTTCTGTCGGTACGCAAACACAAGAAACAAAGATTAAATTTAATTTTCAAGCATGGGGCACGTGGATTTTGTCAGTAGTAACATTTTCGTAAGAACATAGTACTATACTGTGTTACTGTGTTCTTTGTTTTTACTTGAAATCATTAACGTTAGTAATTAAAAATGTACTACTATATATGATGGATACAATATGGTTAAAAATGTACTACTATATATGATGGATACAATATGGTTAAAAATGAAAATAAGATGGATACAAAGTCATACTATTATCACACATATGATTCCCTTACCTATTTTCAACCACACATTGGATTTCCGTTTAAAATATACTATCTCTCTCTAAATAGCCTAAAGCTACAAACTTACAAAATAGTAAGCACATTGATTCCATTTCCGAAAAGGGTTAAATATACAATGTCCTTTATTAATAGGGTAAATTTTGATTTTCTCCTCTTGAAGTTTTTTTTTGTGATCCGCCTTTTATAAAATGAAGATTCCGTTTGCAGAATCTCATATTTCATGTTTGGTTGACTGAGCGTGGGGAATCTTTCTAGTTGGCATCCTAGACTTGCTGACTGGGTTATTATTGATTATATGTATAAATTGATTAAGAAAAAATAAACTAAAAGACTACAACAACCAAGAATTAAACTTGATATCTTAAAGATGCAAGATACACCTCTTGCCAATTGAGCTACAATATTTTTTTGATAAAATCACACAACAAATAATCAATAAAGTAAATTCCAATAATCATCTTCATCATCACCTGTTATCATCTTCATTCTCACTTCCAACAGTAATCTTAAAATCATTTGGATCAAGAAAATGCAAGAAATTATACACAATGGCAGAAATCTGTCCAGATTCCATACATTCAACTCTCACCCTCCGAATCTCAAACAGAGAAAACCAAGCAAATTCAAGATCTGAAGAAAAAAATGGCGCTAGACGCTCTCCCTTTCTCTCGGTGGTTCCGTTTTGCCTCTTTCTTCTCATGGACATTTGGAAGTGTGAGACACGGTCAAGCTGTGAAGTGGATTCTTGCACTCCGACAGAGCATCTTCATCATCAGAAATCGATTTGTGGTTTTATAATTTTTGTGCAATTTGAACTTTAGCGAAGTTTGATTGAAAATTAGGGTTGATTTTAGGGTTTTCTAATTGTTGCAAAGTTTGTTCATGATTTCAAGCAGAAATTATGCAGGGCTGGCCATGGTTCATCTTTTAGACAGCAGGTTCCTTCCAATGGGTATCTTTTGATTTCCTTGAGAAGAAGATGGAAGGAACAATAAGACTTTGTATTAATTGATTTCAAGGTGATTAATAGCAACAATAAGACAAATAGCGTAGTGGTTGGGCATTTGATGTATGAGCCGAGGATCCTAGGTTCGAATCTTTGGTGAGGCGATATGTGAGATGATTTTTTAGACATTTGATTTGAAATAATCCAGTCAGCAAGTCCAGGATGTCAGAAAGATTACCCACGCCCAATCAGTCAAACATGGAATAGGGGATTCTGTAAAGGAAATCTTCGTTTTATAAGAGGGGCGGATCACAAAAAAAATACTTCAAGGGGGGAAATCAAAATCGCCTTATTAGTAAGGGGCGTCGTATATTTAACCCTTTCGATAATGAGTAGTGGAGCAATACTATCTATTGTCTTAATTTCAAAATTAGTGTGGATCAATATTTTTACACATAGAGAAAAATATTGGAGAAAAAAAAGATATAGTGTAAAATAATTTTACACTGATAGCCAATCACGGTTATGTATTCTGCCAAGTCATACTGTTGTTTTTAAAAAAATTATGTGACATGGTTGATTGATGAATCCCTATTGAATGACAGTGTAAAATTATTTTACACTGTCAACGCACTACCTTTAACTTCAAAATATTAAACTTTCAGTTTATTTTTATTGACTATTAATATTTTTTTTTACTATTATAAATACAAAATTGTATATTAAAAGTACAATATGCGATAACCCATATTGTTTTCCCTTTCTTATCTGAATGAGTTCCTACTATATACCTAAGGTGAGTCCCTCATGTATGAGGTGATTCCCTTGTATATGAGGCGAACGAGATATATCTCTCAGTGTGAATGAGGTGAACCATACGTCAGCTGAGGGAAATCCACAAACGTTAGTTAAGGGAAAATAATTTAAGGTATTAAGTGTGGTTAATGATGATTTAGTCTTGGGATGCCAAATTAACTTTAATCTCTCACTCGTGTTATAAGTGTGCATAGCCTTTAACGTCTGATGAGAAATATAGAAGACCTTTGATCATCCCTAGTTTCTCAACCTCTATTAAGGGGATTCAACCCTAACCATTTCACCTTTTTGCGCACTTTTGCACTGAAGCTTTTGAAAGCATCCTCTGTCTACTTCACCAGTTCTTCAACCCTATTAAGTTCAAGCCTCCTTTTACAGGTACAAGTTCGACACTCATTCTTATTCCTCTTTCCCTTTATGGTGATAATTAATGGTATAGACAAGAATGGTAACCTGGTAGAGTCATCGACTCATGATGAGTGCATAGCCTTGTGGAATTATTGATATAGAAATGTCAAACATCCTTACAGGATGATTGATTTTAAATTAGTGGAATTAGGCATGTTCGGTAGTTTCATGAGTTTCATTAGCTACGATAGAAATAGCATTGGTGGTAGCGATAATGACTTTTGTCTCCCTTCTGCTTTCTCAAGAAACAAGAAGATAATGGTCACCTCTGACACTGAGCACAGGGACGTCGAGGATTTTGAGTCCCATTACATCAGAGGAAAGGATAGTCTCCTTTCAACAGCATGTCAATCTCTCCTCCTCGGGTGATGAGGAAGAAGTCATCCTAGAGACATATTCTATGATAGAGAGGGTCAAAATGGCTATTCTGCACAATTCTTTTAGTTTCTACTTTTACCTCCACCTCCCCGCCATTGGTGACTTGGGTTTTTTATCCATGTTTCCCTATTTTAGGGGAAGATTTTAAAGGTGATTAATGTCGCCCCATCCCAGATCACGCCTAGTGGCTGGAGTTTAATCTGGGAGTTTAGGATCATATGCCACCGACTAGGGGGTTCATTGTACCATATAGATGTTATTCTCTTTCTATGGCACCATGGAGGCTCGTTTTAGGGGGATGGTTAACTCTAGGTGCCTTTCCATTGAGAGATTTTTTCAAACCCTACTCAAATCATTGCAAGAATTGGAATGAAAATTTTGCAAAAGTGAGAAGGCGAGATGGATCCTCCACTGTCATTACTGGGGAAGATGGAATCCCTCATTTTCCTCTAGACTAGATATATAATCCAGTGGTGATCATATTTGATGAGGTAAAGGTGATCCATCTTTTGGATAAGTTTAAGGTCATGGATTCTCGTATCATAATCGCCTTGGATTAGGGGGAGGATAAAGACATGGATAAATATCTAAGTAAGTTCAATGTAATAACGACCATTGTTTAGGATTTTTTGCTAGTCATATGGCGCATATTTGTATTATTCTTTTTGCATATAAGACGTTGAAAATCTCCCTAGAAATGAAATAATGCCTCGCAAAGAGAATGGTTGAGCGCTCAAAACTTGTAAACCCTCAGAGTCGCCTAAATGAATTAAACACTAGAGATACCAAGAGGTAAGTTAAGGGTGATGAGCCTCCTAAATCACGTGCCCCCGAAACCCGGAAACCAGTAGTCGACTCCTCCCTTGCTCCAAAGGGTAAAGTGGTCCATATTAATGTTTCAGAGGAGTCGGGCGATCATACATCACTCGCGAGGAAGGACTCGTATCCTTTGTCTTCTATGTGGAATAATCCTACTTTTGGCTCAATCAATTTCATAAGAGCTCGTCTTCTTTTCCCTGAGGACTTCCCAAGCGACTACAAGGTTATACGTAACATGTCGTCCCCCAAGTTGTCTCGCCTCAAGGAGAACCACTTGCTAATGTTTTTGTTGATGGAGCATGTTGATTGAAGGAAGCACGCTCAAACTGAAAAAATGAGCTGAAAGCGAAACTCTTAGGCTACCAAGGATATCTTTCCAAAGACCAATCAGTAATAGAAGCCTTATAATGCCTTAGTGTCCAAGCTCAACAAAGCAAACACCAAAGCTCAAGATTTCTCCGCCTCGGAGAAAAAATTGTAGGAATTCCTTTATGTTGCCCTCTTCTCCTAGAAGAAACTAGAAGAGGATGTGTTTATGCTCAATGACAATCTTGTGGATACCTTTGGTACTTACTTTAAACGAGTGAAGGAGTGGGTGGCCTTCTTTTATTCTGAGATGGACCTGAGCTCTGTGGACATATTCAAAGTGGATAAAAATGAGGGTTCTTCCTCTGACATGTTAGTCGCTTCCTCTGTAAAGACTAAGTTGAGCCTGAAGGCGTCAAGGCGGTGGAGGAAGTTAATCTATAGGCGACTCGCCTAGAGGATGCTTCTAAGGAAAGGAGGGTTTCCTGAAGAGGTCCAGTGAGCTGGAGGTTTCTTTCCTGTTTCTTTTTGGCCCCTTTGTAACTTAATTATGTCATCATGCCCTTAGAGGACTTTTATGTAATGATGAATTATGCCCTTGAAAGTTTCCCTTCTATTTGATTTCATGTTTTTATTATTATTATTTTTGTGTGATTTGTTTTGGAATGTCCTTCGAATAGGTTTTGGACTTACTGTTATCTTGGAGAATAAGGATCTATTCATGAAGGTGATAATGTTGCCACAGGGGTGGCAAGGATTCCTGCATAAGGATCCAATATGTGTAATCTCCTAGAGGGGTGGTGTTATGAAAAAACAGAGGCCCATTCGAGAGAAAAAAAGATCAGTCCTCTTAAAAGATTATATTTAAATTAATAGGTGCAAGTAGTAATGTTTTTATTGTTATCTTGGACTTTGTATTTTTAGTTGGCTGGCCGATAGCCCATTAGGTTTATAAACCTAACTATATAAGTGTATGTTGGTTATTGAAATGGTAAGAAGAAAAGTTGTTTTATCTTATTGTCCCCTTATTCAATTTTATATCTTAGGTTAAATTAGCATAGCCTATCATTGGTGCTCTCATTCTCTTGAACTCATGGCTCCCCCAAAACCTACAAATCCTTCTTCCAAAGAAATTATGGAAGAAGCAGTTCAGATTGCCCAGCTCAATTTGAGTAATGTGATACAGGACCAACAACAAAAATTAGATGAATGATTCAACTTGGTTGCTTTAGATCTCACACACCATGTTGGAGAAATCCATGCGCATTTCTACAAGGAGAAGTTGATTGAAGATTCTCGGCATGAATCAATCATGACAATCCTGCACCAACTCACACTGCAACACAAATCCCAGCAAGCAGCTTCAAGCATGACCGCTGAACACTCTTCAGGTATTACTCGCATGCTTTTGCCTTTGCCTTGGGTTAACCCACCAATTAACTTTGTCACAACACCTATTAACACTCCCATATGTAACACGATTGTTACCGGTCCACCACTTGTCACAGCTGTTCCTCCACTCCCACCTTATCCACCTTATATGCACAACCAAAATAACCCCCATTTCCTTCACCAACATATGTCATACCAAACCCTCACCCATATACCTCCATTACCACCCTTTTAGACCCTAAAACTAGAACTAGCACTTTTTGATGGTTCAAACTCTTTAGAATGGCTTTTTCAGGCAGAACAGTTTTTTTGGTTTTTACAACTTACCCCCAGAAAATCGTTTATCACTGATTTCCTTTTATATGAAGGGGCGCTTTATGCTAGTTTAAATGGATGTCACAAAAACAATTTTTGACAGATTGGTTTGCATTCACAAAAGCCTTGGAACCACGTTTTAGACCATCTACGTTTGAAAATCACCAAGCTGGACTTTTAAAGCTTAAACAGACCGGATCAATGGTAGATTAATCAACTAGATTTGAACAGTTAGGAAACATGGTTATTGGATTACCACAAGAAGAAATTTTAAACTGTTTTATTTCTAGCCTCCAATCAGAAATTCAAAGTGAAATTTCTATCCACCGCCCTACCTCTATTTCCCATGCCATATGCCTTTCCAAAATGATCGAATCCAAGATTAAGGACTTGAAGTCCAAATCGTCCAAAAAATTTCCCTCATTATACCATAAACCTTCTAACTCACTTTCCCTTACCAACACCTCCAAAATAAACCCTCCATTTCCCCAACCCACAGCCTCACATACTACGGCCACCACGGCCTCTAAATTTCCCATTCGCCGTCTCACACAATCATAATTGCAAGAAAGAAGAGCTCAAGGCTTATGTTTTAATTGTGACGAAAAGTTTGTCATTGGTCACAAATGCACTTCTAGCATATTTCTCATCTTATTGGAGGATGATAATTCAGTAGAAGATCCGCTTGATACTCAAAGTGCTATTGAAAATCCTAGCGATCCAGACATTGCTGACACATATTTCCAGCTCTCCCCTCAAGCTTTAACGGGTCAATTTTCACCTCAAACCCTAAAATTTAAAGGGTCCATTGGAGGTCTAATGGTTATGGTTCTAGTGGACATGGGCAGCACTCACAATATCATGCAGCCGTGAATTGCTCAACATTTCCATCTCGCGGCTACTCCAATTAGTCACTTCTCTGTAATGGTTGGAAATGGTTCTCATTTACATTGCGAAAGAGTTTGTAATAATGTTCAAATACTACTGCAGAATAAGCCATTTACCCTACCGTTCTACTTACTCCCAATTGAAGGCGCAGACATCGTTCTAGGTATGGCTTGGTTAAGAACGTTGGGCCCCATTCAAGCTGATTTTTCCATTCCTTCCCTGGCTTTCCAACATCAAAACAAACTCGTCACTTTGAAAGGTTACCATAAATCGCAGCCTATTCATTCCACTTTTCATCAAGTGTGTCACCTTATTCATACTGACGTTGTGGCTTCCTTCCATCTTCTAATCAAGGAGACTTTACATGTTTCCACAATAACCACTAACTTACCAACAACCCCTACATAATCCCCCCTTCCACCTCAACTTTCTCATCTATTAACATAATATCAATACATATTTCAAACTCCCCATGGCCTCCCCCCTCATAGACTTCATGATCACCATATTCCACTTTTACCTAACACCCCCTCCCCATCAATGTCAAACCTTACAGATACCCCCATTCAAAAAAAGAGGCTATGACAACACTGATTCAGGAGATGCTACAGGAGGGCACTATTACCCCATTCATATCCCATTTTCTTCCCTTGTGTTACTTGTATAAAAAAATATGGAACACGGTGATTTTGCATGGACTACCGGGCCCTTAATGCAGTCACTATTAAAGACAGGTTCCCTATTCCAACTATTGATGAGTTACTAGATGAGTTGGGTTCAGCCACTATTTTTACCAAGATAGACTTATTCTATAGGTACCATTAGATTAGAGTTACATCGGAGGACACGTATAAAACACCTTTTTGGACTTTTGACGTAAACTACGAATTCCTAGTCATGCCTTTTGGTTTAACAAATGGATCGTCTACTTTTCAGTCTGCGATGAATGATTTGTTAAGGCCTTACTTAAGAAGTTTTGTGTTGGTTTTCTTTGACGACATATTAATTTATAGTTCTTCTTTTAGTGATCATCTAACCCATTTACAGGTTGTTTTTGATTTATTAAAGGCTCATAATTTTTTTTGTGAAGCTGCCCAAGTGTGTCTTTGCAGCATCTCAGATTGATTATTTGGGGCATGTTATCTATACGGAGGGGGTTGCCCCGGATTCAGAAAAATCAAAGCCATTATGGATTGGCCTCCTCCCAGATCTCTCACGACACTTCGCGAATTCCTAGGCCTTATCGGATTTTACCATCATTTTGTTAAAGATTACGCCACTCTCGCCACTCCCCTCGCGGATTTGTTACGTTCTACTAGTTTTACATGGAGTACACAAGCTACTACAGCCTTTACAGAACTGGAAAAAAATGACCAATATACCGGTCTTAACCCTCCACAAGTTTACAAAACCCTTCATTATCGACATAGATGCTTCCAGTGTTGCCATAGGTGTTGTTTTGCCACAGGAAGGTCATCTTATTGCCTTCTTCAGCAAGAAGATGTGCCCCAGAATGCAGGCGTCATCCGTGTATGTTTGTTAAATGTTCGCCATCACCGAGTCTATCAAGAAACGACGTAAGTATCTCATTGGACAAAAGTTCTACAGTTACACAGATCATAAGAGCTTAATAAATTTGATGCTACAAAGGATTCAAACTCCAGAACAACAACGATGGACATCTAAACTACAAGGTTTCGTTTTTGAAATATTTTAAAAACATGGAAAATCCAACCTTGTAGCTGATGCTTTGAGTCGTAAGTTCACCACTGAGAAGTACTTATTGCTTTCATTATCCTCGCCCAACCCACACCTCTTCAACACTTTGCGCGCATTTTACCTCACAGACATTGCATGTCAGAATTTAGTCAAGTTAGTAACACAGTCCAACACCAACAAAGATTACAAATTTACAAATGGTATCCTGTATTACAAAGAAAGGGTTTTCATACCTGACATCCAACAATTGAGCTAAACTATTCTTCACGAACATCATTACACACCAATAGCTGGGTATTCAGGTGTTCAAGCCACCCTTGCATGATTGAAAGCATCCTTTTGTTGGCCTGGAATTTACCTAGCGGTTAAACAGATGGTTAGAAACTGCATCACTTGTCAACATCACAAATATGACACACAGAAAAAGAAAGGTTTGTTACAACCTTTACATGTTCCAAACAGAGTCTGGGAAGACATTACTATGCACTTTGTTACACATTTGTCAAATTCTTTTAGCCACACTGTCATCTGGGTACTGTGTGATCAACTAACCAAATTCGTACATTTCATTCCCTTGCCCACAACATTCACTGCTAAGGACCTAGTTTTCGCTTCACGGTGGAGATTTTCCGTCTCCATGGCACTCCAAAATCCATTGTCTCGGACCGAGATCCTTTATTTCTTAGCAAATTTTGGAAATAATTCTTCAAGCTCCATGGCACGACCCTCAAGTATAGTACATCTTATCACCCAGAGACAGACGGCCAAACAGAGGTCGTGAATCATTCGTTAGAGACATACCTCTGTTGTTTTATTGGATACCACCATCGACAATGGCACAAATTTCTGCACCTAACGGAGTATTGGTACAATACGTTTTTCCATTATTCCATCCAAATGACCCCTTTTAGATCTCTATACGGTCGTGACCCACCAACATTACACCAGTACTTGGAAGGCATCACTACAGAGGAAACACTAGACCTTACATTGTCCAATCAAAAACAAATAATCATGGAGTTAAAATCCCATCTCAATAAAAGTAGAGTAACAATGGAAAAGCAAGAAAATACAAAAAGAAGAGCTTACAGTTTTCAAGGTGATGATTTTGTGTCGCTAAAGCTGCAACCCAATCGCCAGTCCACTGTCTCTCATAGTGTTCCACACAAACTGTCCAAACATTTCTATGGCCCCTTTTGCATCATTTGTCATGTCGGCACCATCACTTATCTCCTGGATATATCTTCCTCTTCCCATATTCACCCTATTGTCCATGTTTCTCTCCTCAAACCTTACTATGGTATCAACCCGGATACAGATCTCCAACCGCTTCCATCTTTATATCTCATTGATTTCATTGCAACAGACAACACCCTACAAGACCATCAACAGATCCTGTTGTACCCCAAAATTTTCTCTCTCATTTATCAAGATTTTCTCAGAAGATCTCTTTGACTCAAGACAAAATTAGGGTTTGATCAGCTCAAGACATCTCATCTTACACTGATGGCCCAAAATTAGGGTTTGAGTTTTCACAAGGATTTTTGGACTATCAATACCTCACATGACTTTCAAGGATCATTATGGACCCCTAAGATTACTCATGACAAGTTTCAGGCCTTGAACCACATTTTTTATCAGTCAATTGGACAGTTGACCTAAAAATCAGCTGTATTAGGGAAAAAGTCAAACATGGCCAGTTTACAGTCACAATTCATAATTTTTGATCCACATCAACATTTTAGACTCATATGCATCATTTGATCAAGTTTGGACCACAATTCCTCAAGAAATTTGATCAAATCATCAAAAGGGCAAAATGGTCAAAATTAGGGTTTTGACTGAGAAAGGGCAATTTTAGATTTTTGACCTAGCAAATGACCAATTGATTTGAAGCATGGTTTCAAGGGTTCAATTGCATCATCTTGACCTAATTACATGGTTCAAAGCATTGCATTTTCATTGGATTGATAGATGAAATTTGCAGTCAACTAATCAAAAGTCAACTGTATACTGAAAAGTCAAAATTTTAACTTTTTGGTCAAAATCAAGTGCCAAGGATCACAATTTATCAAAACATGTCAAAATTTGAAACTTGTTCATCAAGAAATCAAATATTGAAGATTTGGTTTTGAAATTTGAATTTTTCTTAACTTAGAAATTTTTCTAAGTATAGAAAATTTCTTATTTTTCTCAACTTTAAGCCACTTTTTCACCATGATACAAGATGATTCAAAGAAAGTTCCCAACATAAAAGTTGTAGATCTCCATGAAATCTACAACTTTGCTTCACACATTTTTCCCTAAAGATGCTTTGACCTCAATATATAATTTTATGAATACATGCCCATGAACTAAAATAACTTAGTGAAATTTTGCCCTGATTTAGGCAGGTTCTTGACCCAACTTCACGGCAATTTTTCACCTAGTTCCAAGAGGAATATTGAAATGCATTTCAAAGATGAGTTATAGAGAACATTGCAAGATTTCCAAAATGTCCAAGAACTCTTTGAGATTATTTTTGAGTAGGGAGAATCAAAGAGATGAAGTTGGCAATTTCTCACTTTGAATTCAAGCCATTTCATGAAGAACAAAATTCAAATATGAACCTATGCTGCCTAATTCTTTCTTTAAAGGTCTCAAACTTGTTTATCACTTTATAATTTAATGTTTACTCAGTTGACAAAGCCTTAATCCAAGCCCAAGGGTCTTTTTCCAAGCTTTAATTCCATAAATGGCACAAAGTTGCCATTGCCATTTTGGAAAAGCTTAACTTTTGCAACTTTTCAATTCTTGGGCATTGGACTTGTCTTCTCTGCACACACAAGTCCTACAAACCTAAAGCAGTTTGTATAGAGCTTGTACCAACTCCAAGCAGGCTAGTACAAGCATGTAGATACTTGTCCCTTCACTTTGCTTCAAAGGCAAGAAAGAGTGCAAAAAGGCTACAACTCAGAAATCTGTTGAGGAGTGGATTTGAAACTTTATCCATACTAATACACAAAGACATTACAACTTAGAACATGATTGAAAAAGGCCTGAAACACTCAAAAACTCTCACTCACCAAAAACCTGTCAAAAACTTGCAGTTTGTGTCCAAGCATAGCAATACACAAATTTGCTCGTGCGTTTCAAGTTTTAATCATTCAAACACTTTACCTACCTCATATCTAAGTGATCCCGACCATCATCCATGCACTGTAACTCCTTCTTCTTCATCTTCCATTTTTGTTTTTCAAGCTTGCAGGTTGACTTGGATAGAGAGTTTCAGACACTTTCAAATCAAGGTAAGGATTGGAACATATTCAGGAAGGTTCAAGCAAGCTAAAGGAATCTTCAGGCCTTCATAAATCTCACTCAAACTCCATTCACGATCTCAGCTGAAAGAGGTAAGAACTCTAACTTTTATCTCTTCATACAGGCATCCATTGGCCACGATTTGTGAAAGAAAAATGTAGATATTATAGTGCTGAAGCCAACCATGTGTATATATTTCATTTCTGTTCATTATGTGTAGAGAATTTTGGAGTTCAAATTTCTGTAAAAATTAGGTTTAAAATTAGGGCTTTCAAAATTCGTTTTAATCTTTGATTGTTAGTTTCCATAAGTTACATGTCTGAAATCGTGGGAAAGAGTACTATCATTATTATGTTGGAAGTTTCCATTTTCATTGAGAGATGAGAAAGATACAGAGCTTCTGGCCAGCTAGAGGAAGAAGATGAAGTACATGGCAAGGAAGCTTTTTACGTTATGTTTTTATTGTTTCATATAACCTAATGGATGTACAGCCACCCCAGTGGCAAGGTAGCGCACTGGCAATGCCCAGGTCATGGGTTCGAACCTTGGCGCTACCTTTTACATTTTTCTCATTTTTTCAGCTTCAGTTTTGGCATTTTTGGCAGTATGGGCTTGGTTCTTGGGCATTCTATTTTTTTAACACACTACTCCCTATTTGCTTGCAGCACCCCTGGCCCATTTTTTTTATTATTTATTTTATTTTCATATTTGTTTTATTAAAATATCTTCTTTAACACATAAAAATCATTAAAAAAATATAAATATGATAATATTGCATTTTTATTTTATTTTATTTTATTTTCACATAAAAAAATAAATATTTTATTTTAAATATATACTAACTATCTTTCTTAAATAAATTTGTAAAAATAAATTAAACTTAGTTATATTCTTATCTTTATATATATATATATATATATATATATATATATATATATATATATATATATATATATATATATATATATATATATATATATATATATATATATATATATATATATATATATATATATATATATATATATATATATATATATATATACTTGTAAATATTTATTTTAACATATAAAAAGACTAAATATTTTTCACAAATATTATTTATTATTTTCAATACAAAAAATACACAAAAAATAATACTTAAAGAGCTTTATTTTCTTTTAAATTAGAAATTAGGGTTAACCAGCTTTAAGAAATAATTTCCTTTTTTAAATATTTTTAGGATTAGGTCAAGATTCTTTTGCATATGAAAAACAAAACAATTTCTTTTCCTTGCATATACATAATATTGCATATTTAAATATTATATATTTATTTATTCAAATATTCGTACAAATTTGATTTGGTTGTAATAGCTTAATTAGATTTACATTATTACAAATCCCCATTCACAATTTGTATTCCCCCCTCCCATAAAATGTTGTAATAGCGTAGTAATCCTTAAATTACGGAATTTACCGCTTTTACATACCATGCTAGTAATTAGGGTTTGAATGGCAAGATAAGAAATAAATCAAATAGAAAACCCTAAATCCAAGACAAAATCAAAGCATGAAAATAACACACTTGCACACAAGCATCCTTAGAGTTTCTCCACTTGGTTGCCTTATACATGGCCATATTACGCATGCGAGGTATCTTAGCAAAACAAATAAGTATAAGATTATAGTCCCTCGATGATGCTATTCAAAGTTGCCTTACAAGATGATCTTGGTCCCTAAAAAATGCTAAGATACTTTGTAACATTTCTAATCATGGTTATACGATGACCCACGCCCGTCTCGTTTACATCCAAAGATAGGGTTACTTACCAAATCAATGGTAAGACAACAATGTTAAAGGAATAGAAAATGAACAAGAAAGACATTTGAGTAGGTAGATTACTTCTAGTTACTTGCGCTATTTTCAAACAACTATCCTTTCTATTTTCTAAAACAAACACACACATTTCAAAACATCTTACAAACATTGAAAACATTTTCAAAAGACAAACATCTTTGTATACATTCTTACGAACGAGAATCATTACAAAGATTGCCTAAACAAAGGTCTCTTTTACAAAATACTTTCAAAACCATACAAAGCACAATTTCAAAACAAAAAGCAAGTGATCTAGCAAGTAACTAAGAGCCCATGGAAAACCATGGATGAAAAGGATGCTAATACCTTCCCTTTTCATAATCTACCCCCCGAACTCAAGAAACAATCTCAAAGGTCTTTCCTGTACTTTTTCACCTTTCCTTTTGGATAAAATAAAAGTCGGTGGCAACTCTTGCTAACTGCAACATTTGTGATAAAACGCAAAACCCTCAAGTCAGTTCTCCCACCGTATCACAGAACTGGCGACTCTACTGGGGATTATTTATAAAAGTGGGGTTACCTTAGGGCTAGATCACATTTATTTGCTTACATTGTTTGACTTGTTTGCTTTACATTATGGTTCTTTGTTTGGGTTTGAAATCCTCTACCCGGATTTGGGATACATTATAGGTAAATAGCAATACGTTATGGAAACTGTGCGGGGTATACCGACATGGTCTAAGAAATAGCTATGTTAGTGTGACATATTTGTGGGTACCGGTAGCCTTTGAGTCAATCAAAGAGAATACGGGGCTGCTGAGTGATGTCATGAAGCATTAATGAACTTCTAGAACCCTTACTTGACCAACTTGGCCTTTAGGATGTAGTGAGATGACCGGCTTTGGTGCAGTCCGAAGTTGGTAGATACTCGATACTACACTCATTGAGGTTTGGTTTCTTGGGATATTTCGGTTGCCATTAAAGAGGCTTGAGCTGAAATAATGACCAAGGAAAAAATCTGGTGATATTGAGCTCCTTAGAACCCGGTTACTATTATTAGGACAAATTTAAGCCAACTAAACTTCAAGAGGGTATTTACCTATAAAACCCCATGCAAGCTTAAAATAAGAACTTGTTTGCTTTGCTTGTATATGCATACTTGTACATAACATCATGGACATCATGAACATCATATACATCACTAACCATTTCAAGGATTTTGGAGATTCATCTTTGTTCTTGTTTTGTAGGATATGGATTCACTTAGCAGGAAAACTATCCAAGTCAACCTTGTAAGAATTCCTCCACAACTTAAGGAGCTAGCTTCAAGGATCCCTGAGAACTCTCCATTCACCGAGAGGCATGGTCGTCTACTCAACTTGGTCATCTCCAACACAGATGAGGATATGATGAAGGTGCTCTTTCAGTTCTTTGATCCTTTGCACCATTGCTTCACATTTCCCGACTATCAGCTTGTGCCTACTTTGGAAGAATTCTCTCAACTCTTGAGGATTCCCATTCTCAATTAACTACCTTTCAACGGTACGGAAAGAGACCCAAAGCCAGAAGAGATTGCTCAAGCTCTACACTTGCACTCATCTGATGTCACAACCCATTGGGAAACTAGAAGTGGTGTCAAAGGCTTCTTAGCAAAGTTCCTATTTGAGAAAGCCCAAAGTTGTTGGAATTCCCTAGACTTGCAAGCCTTTGAGGAAATCGTGGCTCTTCTTATCTATGGGATGGTCTTATTTCCCAATCCTGACCAACTCATAGATGTGAGTGCCGTCAAAATCTTCATGTCACGTAATCCGGTGCCTACATTGCTAGGGGATATCCTACACTCTTTTCACACTCGCACAATGAGGAAAAGAGGTGTCCTTATGTGTTGCACTCCTCTCCTGGCAAGATGGTTTATTTCTCATCTTCCCCAATCAGTCTTAAAGAATGAGCAAGGACTAAGGTGGTCACAAAGGTTAATGGCGCTCAAACATTCAGATATTCATTGGTGTTCCAGATCCAAAGAGAATGTTATCATTGTTGACCGTTGTGGGGAATTCCCTAATGTCCCTCTACTTGGAATTAGGGGAGGCATCACCTATAACCCATGCTTATCTCTAAGACAGTTTAGTTATGCCCGAAGGGATTGCCTGCATGAGATGCTGATTCAAGGCTTGGTATTCGACTACGACAACGACGATCAAGGTCTTCGCCAGAGATTCATCCGAGCTTGGAGGATGCTAAACAAGTTTCATAGCAAGAATTTGGGACACAAGAATTCCATCCCTCTTGAGCCTTACCTCAAATGGGTACGAACCCGCGCTCAAAGTCTTATGATGCCTTATCCTTCCATCCTTTCGGTGATCATTGAGCCTGTTAAGGAGGGAGAAGTTCCATACACTATCCTACATCCTGACATGCCCTAATCTCTTGAAGACCTACAAAGGGATTGGATACAGCTCAAAGGAGAGCGAGATACTTTCGAAGCCCAATTCTACGCAAGCGAGAAGAAGGTTTTGGAACTCACTAGGCTACTTCATGAGGAGCAGACTCTAAATGTCTACATAGCACCAAAAAGGATGCGCACTACTTTCTTATCTTAGAGTTTTGTATTATTTTGCCCAAGGGGCATTGATGTACTTAAACTTTATCTTATTAATATAACGTGTGTTTCCTTTTTGTCTAAAACAAACTTGAATCTTTAAAATCCTCGAAAACATTGCATATGCACATAGCATTCATCATAACATAAGCAGGTCTTTTGCAACAAGTTTCCTCATCTCTCTACTGTTTATTTCAGTAAGATGGATCTCGAACAGACAGTCAAAGATCTCCAAGCTCAGAACACGCAATTTCAACAGTTACTCATGACCCTAGCCAAGGGGCAAGAAGAGTTGAAGACTCTGTTAGTTGAATAAAGAAAGAAGAAAACAAAGAAGGTCACTGGGGTTTTGAACATGGGGAGAAGGTTTCAAGGGCAGACTAGAAGAACCTTGAATTTTGAAACAACGTCCGGTGAAGGAGATGGGAAAGGAAAGGAAACAGCAGTTCCGTCAGAATCTGAAGAGGATGAAGAAGAGGAAGACTACTCTGAGGAACAGTATCCTCCAGCTGATGATAAGTACATACATCTTGAAGAGCGTTTGAGCGTTATGGAAATACAAAAGGTGCCAGGTCTAGACTTTGAAGAATTGGGACTAGTGTCGGGGATTGTGATTCCTCTGAAATTCAAAGTTCCTTTGTTTGCAAAATATGATGGAGTGTCATGTCCTAAGATGCATCTCCGGTCATATGTGAGAAAGATCCAGCCGCACTCCGCTGATAAAGACTTGTGGGTGCATTTTTTTCAAGATAGCCTATCTAGAACACAACTCGACTGGTTTTACCAACTAGAAAGGGCCAACGTCCATAATTGGGAAGATCTTGCCGCAACTTTCTATAAGCAATATCAATATAACACTGATTTGGCACCTACCCGTACTCAACTTCAGAGTATGGCTATAACTTCCAATGAGGGTTTCAAGGATTACGCGCAGAAGTGGAGATATCTAGTTGGGAGAGTGCAACCCCCTCTGTCTGAAAGGGAATTGGTAGACATGTTCTTAGGCACTCTATCAGGCCCATTCTTCAACCATCTGATTGGGAGCTCATCTGCAGGATTTACTGAGTTAATACTAACCGGAGAAAGGGTGGAAGCTGGCATAAAAAATGGAAAGATTCAGAAGGATTCATCTGCCTCTACAGCTGTGAGGAAACCTTTCATTGGGAAGAAGGAGGTGTCTGCTGTTTATCCATAAAGGAACTAAGGGAGAACCGAGCGCCAACCAATGGTAGGGGTTGTCATGATCCCAAAGCCTACATCCGATCAACCAAGAAGTAATTAACCGAGGGTGGAGAGGCCAGTCCGGCAATTCACCAAAATCAATATGACTCTAGCTCAGGTTTTACCGCATCTTCTGAAATCCAATTTGGCAACTTTAAAAGAAGCCCCAAAGAACCCCAACACAGCGTCCCCTCATTATCACCCAAATGCCCGTTGCGCATATCATTCTGAAAGTCTGGGTCATGACACCAACAACTGTTGGGCCCTGCAAAACAAGATTCAAGACCTTATAGAGGCAAAAGAGATTGAGTTTGATGCGCCCGAGAAGCCAAACGTCATTTCTGCTCCTATGCCCAGGCATGGCCACAACACCAATGCTGTTGAAGAAGATTTGTTTGTTACCATAATCGATGAACTTTTGACTCCACTCCCAATCATTAAGATAAACTTGTTGAAAGTAGGTGCATTCCCGGGTTGTAATGAAGACTGCCATCTTTTCTTATTCTCACCAACTGATTGCCTTTTGTTGAAAATATGCATTCAACGCTTGATAGACAACAAAGAGATTCTGTTTGAAAGTACTCCCGTTTCACCCGTTCCTGTTGAAGACGTTTCAATCATCACCATCTCCTCCAATTCTTCCAGGGTCCCCAAAAAACCCGTTAGAATTACATCGGTTCCAAAAACTACTCCTCTTATAATCACAATGCATGGGCCAGTCCCATATGAATCAGATAAAATTGTGTCGTGGAATTACGGTGGGGACATCTACTACCATGGCATCAAACAAGATGGGATGACCGCCAAAGAAATAAAATCTGAAGAAGAAGACTCCGACATTAGCAATATTGCCGGAACCAGTAAGATTACCCGAAGCGGTAGAATCTTCTCTCCAGAAATTACCCCCCCAAAGGAAATTTTTGGACCCGTGGCTGCTCCAAAGGTTACCCCTGTACCAATAATCATATCTGTAAGTGCTCCTGTTAACGAAGATGATACAACTCCTGCTGTCATTCCTACTGACACTCCCGCTGCTGAAACTCGAGGAAAAAATATTCAAGTAGAGCCTGTCCGGACGAAGGCTCAATTCCTGACTATACCCGACACCTCCAAGAAGGAAATGGAGGAGATCCTAAGAATAATAAAGAGGAGCGACTATGACGTAGTTGAACAGTTGGGGAAAACTCCCTCCAAAATCTCCATGCTGGCATTGTTGCTGTGTTCCAAGGCACATGCGAAAGCCCTGGTGAAGTTCCTAAAGACATCCCATGTGCCTCAAGAGACGTCTGCTGACCAATTTCAAGATTGTGTGGCCATCTTGACGGTGGATAACGGCCTAGGCTTCTCGGATGCTGATCGGACACCAAGGGGAAGAAAGCACAACGAGGCATTACATGTCTCTGTGGAATATAGAGGAACAACTCTGGCCCATGTCTTGGTGGACATCGACTCATCTTTGAATGTTTTATCGAAGAAAGCTCTTGACAGACTAGACTACGAAAGACTGACGTTGAAACCCAGTAACATAGTTGTAAGGGCATTTGATGGCTCAAAGAGGACGGTGCACGAGGAGGTGGATATCCCCATAAAGGTTGGGACTCAAACTTTCAACTCAACCTTCTATGTAATGGACATCTGCCCCTCTTACTCATGTCTGCTAGGATGGCTGTGGATCCACAATGCTGGCATTGTCACCTCTACACTGCACCAGATGCTGAAATATCCGGTCCAGGGAAAGATTATCACTATCCACGGGGAGGAAGAGTATATGATTAGCCACCTCAATTCTTTCTGGTATGTGGAATTGGACGGCGAGTTCATTGAAAATCCTTTTCAACATTTCGAAGAAGTCTCTCAAGAGGTAGCAGTAACCAAGACAGTGTCCCAGATTCCCAAGATTACAAGACCTCCGCTCCGGATGTCATCTCTAAATAACGCCAAAGCAGTAGTAGAGGAAGGAGGATGCACCATCTGGGGGCAACTTCTGGATATTCCGTATAAATCTGAAAAGTTTGGTCTAGGGTTCACTTCAAATGCTCAGAAGGCTGTGCGCCGTGCCCGTGCGGGAGGGCCACCCTTGAAGATTAGCAACTGAGAGGTCAGTACGGTAGAAAATGGTGAAGAGGGTTGCATATTGGAGGATTATATCTTTCCTACTATCAACGGAGGATTTCACAATTGGGAAGCCAGAGACTTTGTCCCAATAACTTTCATCCCTCGGTAATTTATCTTTACATTTCTGTTGGACTTGTAATATTCACAAACAATTTGCACATTTAAAACCCTGTGTCTTGCCCGAGGCACAATGGTCCATTTGTAAGGGTTTTTATTTCATATTCATATGACATTCAATGAATTACGGACGTTTTTCACATACAAACTTTTGTGCTTATTGTTTTTCTCTTACATTTTATTTTTAAGGATGGTTATACCCTTACACACACCCATGCTCACAAATGCAGGTACCCCTCCATTCTGGATCCCATGGGTAACGATACTGCTATGGCCTTTTATGACTCTGAGAATCTAATCTACCAAGCCGAAGACGAAGGTGAGGAAGATTGTGAAGTACCAGGGGAACTGGCCAGACTACTACAACAAGAGGAAAGAACTATTCAGCCTCATGAGGAACCTGTGGATACAATCAACCTGGGTACCGAGGAAGATAAAAAAATAATTCAAGGTGGGTGCCAATCTGGAACCGAGTGTCAAGGAGCGTCTGTTCAGCTATTGCGTGATTATGTTGAGATCTTTGCCTGGTCATATGAAGACATGCCGGGACTTGATACAGACATCGTGGTACATCGTCTACCAACAAGAGAAGACTGTCCACCAGTAAAATAAAAAGTCCTCCGCATGAGACCTGACATGTTAGAGAAGATCAAAGTGGAAGTCATGAAACAATTCAATGCTGAATTCTTGGTTGTCACTTCCTATCCCCAATGGGTTGCCAACATTGTTCCCGTGCCTAAAAAGGACGACAAAGTACGAATGCGCATGGACTATAGAGATTTGAATAGGGCCAACCCTAAAGATGATTTTCCACTCCCACACATTGATATCCTGGTTGACAATACGGCACAACACAAAGTGTTTGCCTTCGTGGACGAATTCTCAGGTTATAACCAAATCAAAATGGCACCTGAGGACATGGAGAAAACTACATTTGTCACACAATGGGGCACATTCTGCTACAAAGTGATGCCATTTGGACTGAAGAATGCTGGGGCAACCTATCAGCGCGCCATGGTAGCTTTGTTTCATGACATGATACATCATGAAATAGAGGTCTACATAGATGATATGATAGCCCGATCACAAACAGAAGAAGAGCACCTTGATCACTTGCAAAAGTTGTTTGAGAGATTGAAGAAGTATAAACTAAGGTTGAATTCAAACAAGTGCACATTCGGAGTACGGTCCAGTAAACTCTTAGGTTTTGTCGTCAGTAACAAAGGTATTGAGGTCGACCCTGCCAAGGTTAAAGCGATACAAGAAATGCCTGCTCCTCGTACTGAGAAGGAAGTCAAAGGATTCTTGAGATGCCTGAACTATATTGCCAGATTCATTTCTCACCTAACGACTACTTGTGAGCCAATCTTCAAACTATTGAAGAAAGATCAAGTAGTCAGATGGAATGGTGAGTGCTAAGTTGCTTTTGAAAAAATCAAAGAGTACTTATAAGATCCTCCTATTTTGATGCCATCGGTCGAGGGAAGACCACTGATCATGTATCTGACTGTTTTAGACAACTCAATGGGGTGTGTATTGCGCAACATGACGAGTCTGGCCGAAAAGATCACGCTATTTATTACCTGAGCAAAAAGTTTACTGACTGTGAAACCAGATATTCACTGCTCGAGAAAACCTGATGCGCTCTGGCATGGGCTGCTCGCCGAATAAGACAGTATATGTTGACTCATACTACCTTGTTGATATCTAAGATGGATCCGATAAAATACATCTTCGAGAAGCCTGCTCTTTCAGGGAGAATAGCTAGATGGCAGATGATCCTAATAGAATATGACATACAGTATACTACCCAAAAAGTTATAAAGGGCAGTGTGATAGCCGATCATCTTGCTCATCAAGCTGTAGAAGATTATCAGTCCATGAAGTTCGAATTCCCAGATGAAGACATCATGACATTAGACAACTGTGAAGAAATCAGGCCATATGACGGACCTGAACAAGGATCCCGATGGACCCTATTCTTTGATGGGGAATCCAATGCACTTGGTAATGGTATCGGCGTTGTACTCATATATCCAGAAGGGTGTCATACTCCCTTTACTGCCATACTTTTCTTCAACTGTACAAACAACATGGCGGAGTACGAAGCATGTATCTTTGGTCTCAGAGCTGCCATAGACTTGGGAATCAAATCTTTAGATGTGTTTGGAGATTCAGCTTTGGTCATCAGCCAGATCAAAGGGGAATGGGACACTAAGCACCCAAACCTTATCCCTTATAAAGAACATGTTTTGACATTGCTACCACATTTTGAGAAGATTACCTTCGAGCATTTCCCGCGAGAAGAAAATCAGCTAGAAGACGCTCTAGCCACAATGTCATCTATGTTTAAACTTAATTGGGACAACGAGGCTCCCCAGATCACCATCGAACGAATGGATGAACCAGCACATTGTCACGAGATTAATACTGAAGAGGTAGTGGACCGGCCTTGGTTTCATGAAGTCAAGAGGTATCTCGAGGCTCAAGAATATCCAGAAGGAGATTCAATCATTGATAAAAAGTTCTTAAGGAGATTCTCTGCTAAGTTCTTCCTTAGTAATGGCATCCTGTACAAATGTAATCATGACTCCATTCTACTTCGGTGTGTGGATAAGATTGAGGCTGAAAAGATCATGGCTGAATTACATGAAGGTACTTTTGGCACCCACTCCAGTGGGCATACAATGGCGAAGAAAATCCTATGGGCAGGCTATTATTAGTCTACCATGGAAGCAGATTACTATCAACACTCTCGGACTTGTCATAAGTGTCAAATTTATGATGACAAGGTGCACATACCTCCGATTCCTCTGAATGTTTTAACAGCTCCTTGGCCCTTTTCTATGTGGGGAATTGATATGATTGGAGAGATCAAGTCCACAGCCTCCAATGGACACCGTTTCATCCTAGTGGCCATTGACTATTTTACAAAGTGGGTCGAAGCAGCTTCCTTCTCTTCCGTTACTAAGAATGTTGTTGCCCGCTTTATCAAGCAAAATCTCATTTGCCGGTAGGTTATCCCGGAAAGAATCATCACTGACAATGGTACAAATCTCAACAACATTATGATCACCATATTGTGCGAGCAATTCAAGATTCAGCATCACAATTCTTCTCCCTATCAGCCAAATATAAATGGTGTTGTCGAAGCTGCAAATAAAAACATTAAGAAGATCATACAGAAAATGACAGTCACATACAAAGACTGGCATGAGATGCTACCATTCGCTCTCCACGAGTATCGTACCACGACTCGCACGTCAACTAGGGCAACACCCTATTCTTTGGTTTACGGCATGGAGGTTGTCTTACCTATTGAGGTCCAAATCCCCTCTCTGGAGATTATGAAGGATGCAAGTTTGAATGAAGACGATTGGATCCAAACTCGACTTGATCAAATGAACTTGATTGATGAAAAGAGACTTACTGTTGTTTTCCATGGTCAAATGTATCAAAAATGGATGATCAAGGCTTTCAACAAGAAAGTAAGGCGCCAAGTATATCAAGTTGGGGATCTAGTGATCAAATGTATCATTTTGACACAAAGTGATCCCAGGGGCAAATGGACTCCTACCTATGAAGGGCCATTTGTAATCAAGAACATATTCTCCGGTGGGGCAATGATCTTGACCACCATGGATGGCGATGACCTGCCACACCCTGCGAACACGGACATAGTCAAAAGATGCTACGCATAAGAGACCCGCTAGGTTAACATACCTAGCTAAAACAAGGGCATCCCGGCGAACCAAAAAGGTTCGGGCAAAAATTAGTGATAAAAAAAAATTTGTACACCCGGCAAGTTGAAAACCCGAAAAGGCGACTTGGGCAAAAAAGGGTTTCCCGGTGGACTGAAAACTCGAAAAGGCGGTCCAGGCAAAAGTTAGGGATTTAAAACGTATGACTATGTCCCATCGGATCACTTAATGGACAACCTTTGACTTCCACCGACAAACTCGGAGTTTCTGATCAATTCAATCATCTTCGGACGAAGCAACAAATAGACAAGATATTCGGGGATATAAAGGCTATAGCAGAATGGGAACCCCATGGGATTATTACACATAGCTATCTTTCTTTGTATAAATTTTTTCTTGTTTTATGGCACCATTCTCTTACTAGAATGTTTGCCTCCTTTGTACGAAATATTTATTCAAAGTCAATACAAAGATACCCCTTTGAAAGTGCAAAAAACTATTTGTCTTTTCTTTACAATTATGTTTGGTTTGCAAAAACGTCCAATGATTCATTGATGAACATATGCATTTGAACATAATTATTGTTTACAAATAAACAAAATGAGAAAGACAATTGTTGATAGGTTGAAAGGACAGGAAAATGTCTCTAGGCTATTCCATAAGTAATCCCCACAGTACGTCATTTAAATCCCCAATGGAACAAATTTAAAATTATTAATCCCCAGTAGAAATCGTTAAATTTCCCGGGATTCCCCAAGCAGATCTTACAAGCAGTACATGGCATTGCCCTCATAATAGTATTTACTTCTCTCAACAAGAGTTCGTTAGTACTTCAACTTCAAGACGTGAAAATTCAACATATCCTCAGCAGCATTTAAGAATTTATTTTCCTCAATCAAACAGCAATACAACAGATCAGCTTACATGCGCATACATTACATCCACATATCATAAACATTGATAAAGAAACTACGTTGCATCATACATTTCATGCAACATAATTTGTGTATCAGTTAACATTTTACACTTTTCAGGATAAGATTAACAACTACCATTAACAACATACAACCTTGATACAGTACAGATACGCTCCAGACACGGATGCCATTCTGATACTCATTCAGATTCATACTTCAGATACAGTACAGATACGCTCCAGACACGGATACCATTCTGATACTCATTCAGATTCGACCTAACCTTGATACAATACAGATACGCTCCAGACACGGATGCCATTCTGATACTCATTCAGATTCGACCTAATAAGGATACAGTACATATACACTCCAGACACGGATGCCATTCTGATACTCATTCAGATTCAAACTTCAGATACAGCTCAGATATGCTCCAGACACGGATGCCATTCTGATACTCATTCAGATTCGACCCAATCAGGATACATTACAGATACACTCCAGACACAGATGCCATTATGATACTCATTCAGATTCAGACTTCAGATACAGTTCCAGACACGGATTCCATTCTGATACTCATTCAGATTCGATCCAATTAGGATACAATACAGATACACTCTAGACACGGATGCCATTCTGATACTCATTCAGATTCAGGCTTCAGATACAGTTCAGATATGCTCCAGACACGGATGCCATTCTGATACTCATTCAGATTCGACCCAATCAGGATATAGTTCAGATACGCTCTAGACACATATGCCATTCAAATACTCATTTAAAGTTCAAATCCAGATACAGTTCAGATACGCTCTAGACACAGACGCCATTCTGATACTCATTCTTTCAGCTTACAACTTACAATTCAACAAACATTTTCTGGATGGCATCTACAAGCCCATCTCCAACAAGATTCTATCACTTCTCCAAATGGCATCTTTAAGCCCATTCCTTCAACTACACATCGCCGAGTGCAAATTTTTGGGCACTCTAGTGTCCAATCATTCTCTCACCTTCGAGTCACGAATGGAAAAACTCGCCAATCTAATTGTTCAGGCTTAAGAAGATTGAACAGGGGCAACTGTTGTACCCCAAAATTTTCCCTCTCATTTATCAAGATTTTCTCACAAGATCTCTTTGACTCAAGACAAAATTAGGGTTTGATCAGCTCCAGACATCTCATCTTACACTGATGGCCCAAAATTAGGGTTTGAGTTTGCATAAGGATTTTTGGACTAGAAATACCTCACATGACTTTAAAGGATCATTACGGACCCCTAAGATTACTCATGACAAGTTTTAGGCCTTGAACCACATTTTTGATCAGTCAATTGGACAATTGACCTAAAAATCTGTTGTATTGGGGAAAAAGTCAAACATGGCCAATTTACAGTCAAAATTCATAATTTTTGATCCACATCAACATTTTAGACTCATATGTATCATTTGATCAAGTTTGGACCACAATTCCTCAAGAAATTTGATCAAATCATCAAAAAGGCAAAATGGTCAAAATTAGGGTTTTGACTGGGAAAAGGGCAATTTCTGATTTTTGACCTAGAAAATGACCAATTGATTTAAAGAATGGTTTCAAGGGTTAAATTGCATCATCTTGACCTAATTACATGGTTCAAAGCATTTCATTTTCATTGGATTGATAGATGAAATTTGCAGTCAACTGATCAAAAGTCAACTGTATACTGAAAAGTCAAAATTTTGACTTTTTGGTCAAAATCAAGTGCCAAGGATCACAATTCATCAAAACATGTCAAAATGTGAAACTTGTTCATCAAGAAATCAAAGATTGAAGATTTGGTTTTGAAATTTGAATTTTTCTTAACTTAGAAATTTTTCTAAGTACAGAAAATTTCTTATTTTTTCTCAACTTTAAGCCACTTTTTCACCATGATACAAGATGATTCAAAGAAAGTTCCCAACATGAAAGTTGTAGATCTCCATGAAATCTACAACTTTGCTTCACACATTTTTCCCTAAATATTCTTTGAACTCAATATATAATTTTATGAATACATGCCCACAAACTAAAATAACTTAGTGAAATTTTGCCCTAATTTAGGCCGGTTCTTGACCCAACTTCATGGAAATTTTTCACCTAGTCCCAAGAGGAATCTTGAAATGCATTTCAAAGATGAGTTATAGAGCACATTGCAAGCTTTCCAAAATGTCCAATAACTCTTTGAGATATTTTTAAGTAGGGAGAATCGAAGAGATGAAGTTGGCAATTTCTCACTTTGAATTCAAGTCATTTCATGAAGAACAAAATTCAAATCTGAACCTATGTTGCCTAATTCTTGCTTTACAGGTCTCAAACTTGTTTCTCACTTCATAATTTAATGCTTACTCAGTTGACAAAGCCTTAATCCAAGCCCAAGGGTCTTTGTCCAAGCTTTAATTCCATAAATGGCACAAAGTTGCCATTGCCATTTTGGAAAAGCTTAACTTTTGCAACTTTTCAATTCTTGAGCATTGGACATGTCTTCTCTGCACACACAAGTCCTACAAACCTAAAGCAGTTTGTATAGAGCTTGTACCAACTCCAAGCAGGCCAGTACAAGCATGTAGAGACTTGTCCCTTCACTTTGCTTCAAAGGCAAGAAAGAGTGCAAAAAGGCTACAACTCAGAAATCTGTTGAGGAGTGGATTTGAAACTTTCTCCATACTAATACACAAAGACATTACAACTTAGAACACGATTGAAAAAGGCCTGAAACACTCAAAAACTCTCACTCACTAAAAACCTGTCAAAAACTTGCAGTTTGTGTCCAAGCATAGCAATCCACAAATTTGCTAGTGCATTTCAAGTTTTAATCATTAAAACACTTTACCTACCTCATATCTAAGTGATCCAAACCATCATCCCTGCACTGTAACTCCTTCTTCTTCATTTGCCATTTTTGTTTTTCAAGCTTGCAGGTTGACTTGGATAGAGAGTTTCAGACACTTTCAAAGTAAGGTAAGGATTGGAACACATTCAGGAAGGTTCAAGCAAGCTAAAGGAATATTCAGGCCTTCATAAATCTCACTCAAACTCCATTCACGATCTCAGCTAAAAGAGGTAAGAACTCCAACTTTTATCTCTTCATACAGGCATCCATTGGCCACGATTTGTGAAAGAAAAATGTAGATATTATAGTGCTGAAGCCAATCATGTGCATAGATTTCATTTCTGTTCATTATGTGTAGAGAATTTTGGAGTTCAAATTTTTGTAAAAATTAGGTTTAAAATTAGGGCTTTCAAAATTCGTTTTAATCTTTGATTGTTAGTTTCCATAAGTTACATGTATGAAATCGTGGGAAAGAGTACTATCATTTTCATGTTGGAAGTTTCCATTTTCATGGAGAGATGAGAAAGATACAGAGCTTCTGGCCAGCTTGAGGATGAAGATGAAGTACAGGGCAAGGAAGATTTTTACGTTATGTTTTTATTGTTTCATATAAACTAACAGATGTACAGCCACCCCAGTGGCAAGGTAGCGCGTTGGCAATGCCCAGGTCATGGGTTCGAACCTTGGCTACCTTTTACATTTTTCTCATTTTTTCAGCTTTAGTTTTGGCATTTTTGGCAGTATGGGCTTGGTTCTTGGGCCTTCTATTTTTTTAACACACTACCCCCCTTATTTGCTTGCAGCACCCCTGGCCCATTTTTTTAATTATTTATTTTATTTTCATATTTGTTTTATTAAAATATCTTCTTTAACACGTAAAAATTATAAAAAAAATATAAATATGATAATATTGCATTTTTATTTTATTTTATTTTATTTTATTTTCACATAAAAAAATATTTTATTTTAAATATATACTAACTATCTTTCTTAAATAAATTTGTAAAAATAAATTAAACTTAGTTATATTCTTATCTTTTTTATATATATTTATATATATACTTGTAAATATTTATTTTAACATATAAAAAGACTAAATATTTTTCATAAATATTATTTATTATTTTCAATACAAAAAATACACAAAAAATAATACTTAAAGAGCTTTATTTTCTTTTAAATTAGAAATTAGGGTTAACCATCTTTAAGAAATAATTTCCTTTTTTAAATATTTTTAGGATTAGGTCAAGATTCTTTTGCATATGAAAAACAAAACAATTTCTTTTCCTTACATATACATAATATTGTATATTTAAATATTGTATATTTGTTTATTCAAATATTCGTACAAATTCGATTTGGTTGTAATAGCTTAATTAGATTTACATTATTGCAAATCCCCATTCACAATTTGTATTCCCCCCTCCCATAAAATGTTGTAATAGCGTAGTAATTTTTAAATTACGCAATTTACCATTTTTACATACCATGCTAGTAATTAGGGTTTGAATGGCAAGATAAAAAACAAATCAAATAGAAAACCCTAAATCCAAGAAAAAATCAAAACATGAAAATAACACACTTGCACACAAGCATCCTTAGAGTTTCTCCACTTGGTTTCCTTATACATGGCCATATTACGCATGCAAAGTATCTTGGAAAAACAAACAAGTATAAGATCATAGTCCCTCGATGACGCTATTGAAAGTTGCCTTACAAGATGATCTTGGTCCCTCAAAAATGCTAAGATACTCTGCAACATTGCTAATCATGGTTATACGATGACCAACGCCCGTCCCGTTTACATCCAAAGATATGGTTACTTACCAAATCAATGGTAAGACAACAATGTCAAAGGAATAGAAAATGAACAAGAAAGACATTTGAGTAGGTAGATTACTTCTAGTTACTTGATCTATTTTCAAACAACTATCCTTGCTATTTTCTAAAACAAACACACACATTTCAAAACATCTTACAAACATTGAAAACATTTTCAAAAGACAAACATCTTTGTATACATTCTTACGAACGAGAATCATTACAAAGATTGCCTAGACAAAGGCCTCTTTTACAAAATACTTTCAAAACCACACAAAGCACAATTTCAAAACAAAAAGCAAGTGATCTAGAAAGTAACTAAGAGCCCATGGAAAACCATGGATGAAAAGGTTGCTAATACCTTCCTTTTTCATAATCTACCCCCTGAACTCAAAAAACAATCTCAAAGATCTTTCCTGTGCTTTTTCACCTTTCCTTTTGGATAAAAGAAAAGTCGATGGTGACTCTTGCTAACCGCAACATTTGCGATAAAACGTGAAACCCTCAAGTCAGTTCTCCCACCGTATCGCAGATCCCAAATCAATTTCCAAATCTCACAAAGCCACATGCAACCAAAGAGCAGGAAGATAGACTTACCAATATTGTTTCACCATCCGAAATGTTAGCACCTTGTGAGCCATCAGTCACGATCAAAACCGGATCTTCACCTTCTAAGTGTGTCAATATGGACTCTCTTTCACCAAAACAATGCTCAAGTGTTATCTAACACTAACAGTACTTCATCTCAAGTGTTATCCAATACTTCCACTCCTAAGAGTTTTGATAACCCTAAGTCCACTTGCACTTCGTATCCCCATACAAGTGTCCCACCGCACTCAACTCAGAAACACGTGGCATACATGCAAGGAACCCACTTATCCCACTTACACCAAGGCCACTTATATGGATACCCCACAAGTGCATCAACCAGCTTATCCTTTGAACCTTGAGGACAAGGTTATTTATTGGCCCGGGAGTAATGTTATGAAAAAAGAGAGGCCCATTAGAGAGAAAAAAAAGACCATTCCTCTTAAAAGATTATATTTAAATTAATAGGTGCAAGTAGTAATATTTTTATTGTTATCTTGGACTTTGTATTTTTAGTTGGATGGCCCATAGACCATTAAGTTTATAAATCAAACTATATAAGTGTATGTTTGTTATTTAAATGTTTCATACGATGGGAGAACTGACTTGGGTGTTTTGCGTTTTACCGCAATTGTTACGAATAACAAGAGTCTCCACCGACTTTTATTTTATCCGATAAGGAAAGGATGAAAAAAATAGGAAAGACCTTTGAGATTATTTTGAGTTTGGGGGTTAGATTATGAAAAGGGAAGGTGTTAGCACCCTTTTCATCCATAGTTATCTATGGGCTCTTAGTTGCTTGCTAGATCATTGCTTTTGTTTGAAAGTGTGCTTTGGGATGGGTTTTGAAAGTATTTTGAAAAAGTGCCTTTGTTTTAGGCCAACTTTGTAATGATTCTCATCTCTATAAGAATGTATACAAAGTGTTGGACTTTTGAAAATATTCCATGGAAACTTTTGGTGAATTTAAAAAGGTGTTTGTGTTTGAAGATGAGCAAGCAACTAAGAACGTTTCTACCTACTCATAAGTCTTTGTTATTTTCCTCCTCCTTTAGATTTTGATATCTTACCATTGATTGGTAAGAAACCTTGTCTTTGGATGTAAAGGGGCAGGCATGGGTCACCGTATAGTCATGATAGCAATGTTGTGAGATATCTTAGCATTTCTCTTGAGGGACTAATATCATTTGTAAGGCAACATTCGAAGCGTCATTGAGGGACTATGATCTTGTATTTTTTATTGTTTTTGCTAAGACGCCTCACATGCATAACATGACCGTTTTCATAAGGCAACAAGTGGTGTTAACCCTAGAGGTGCAAGTGTGCAAGTGTTTATTTTTTCATGCTTGATTTTGTCTTGGATTAAGATTTTCTAAGTATTGATTTTATCTTTCCATACAAATCCTAATTACTAGCATTTATATGAAAGCGATAAATTGCGGAAAGTAAATATCCTATGCTATTACAATAACTTGGGGATGGGGTGTACAAATTTACAAATGGGGGTTGCAAGAAATTAAATTCCTAATTATCTATTACAACCATATTGAAATAACGTACAAGAATTGGAATGTAAAATAGATTTATTTTGTTTTTATTAAGGGAAGAAATAAATTTGCTTAAGGAAATGTTTTTAGTATTTTTGTTTTAAAAGAAATAAAGCAAAGTATATGAATATAAAGTATTTGTGGAGTTTTTGATTAATGAAAAATAAAAACGATGATAAAAATAATAAGAGAATAAGAGTTAAAATCAACGTGTTGCCGAAAGAATAGAAATAAGAGAGAGCAGAAGTTCTGACCCAGGCGCACTGCAAATCAGAAAGAAAATGTTTGTAGAAAAGGAAAAGGCCAGAAGTTCTGGATCCAGACGCGCTAAAGTTTTGGGGTTACTGGAAACAAAGGAAAGCCTAGAAGTTCTGATTGCTGAGAGATCCTAGAAGTTCTAATACAGGTGGAAAACTAGAAGTTCTGTTAATGGGTAAGTGAGGTGACGATGTTGTTGGATGAGAATATCTAGAAGTTATGGTCCAAGAGTACTGTTTTGACACACAAATGGAGGGGTTTATCTAGAATTTATGGTCCAGGGATATTGTTTGACAAATAATGGGGTAAAAATGTTAAGAAATAAACATAAAAGATGCTTCTGGGGATAGAACCCAGGACCTTTAACATTAATGCCTTATTCGCATGCTCTCTACCACTTGGGTGGCTATACATCCAGTATTAGAAGCAAAAATATAAACATATATTATAAAGTAAGTTCTGATGATGAACTTCATCTTCTTCTTCGCGCCAACCAGAGTATCTGCAACTTAGTCATTTCTCAACAAAAACGGAAAATGCAAACATAGAAGTTATAGCAAATTTCATCATTGTTTCAGAAATACAAAGCATAAAAACTGTAAATCAAAAGCAAGCATGAATTTTACTAGTCCTAATTCTGAACCCTAATTTTCTCAAGAAGTTCTGATATGAAATTCTCTCTACTTAGGCCATATAAATGAAATTTGTAAATATGTGTAGATTCAGAGCCATGATATCTACATTGTGTCTTTGAAATTGCAAGCCTAACAATGCCTAAATAATAAGATGAAAATAGAAGAAAGTTACCTTATAGTTGGAAATTGTTCTGTGAGTTAGAGCCTGGTTCAGATTGCTGTGATGTTCTGGTCAGCTTCCTCAAGTTCTCAGAAAGCTAAAGCAACCCCTAACTTGAGTTATGGATGGTTGGAATGCTCTAGAGCTGTCAAGATGCAAAGTTCTGATTTTTGAAATGGAGATTGGTGAAGACTGTATTCCAGTTGGAAAATAGAAGTTGGGAAAGCCTCTATGTGTATATCAGAAACTGTGTGGATGATTTGGCCAAGAAACGCACAAGAAAAATTAGAGTTTGGATGTAAAAATCATAAACTAACTAGTTTTGTGTTTGTGTTGCAGTTTTAGGTTCTTTGGAAATTTCATCAAGGTTTCAAGGCTTTTCTAATCCTCCTTTAGTTTGAAAATGAAGTTTAATTTATAGGCAAAGGATTTAGAAGCTTGGAGAAGTTAGGAGTACGACCATCATGTGTTATGGATCGTTGACTTGTTTTTGAAGCAAGTTTAGACAAGCATGGTTTCAAGGCAAGGTAGGGTGATTATCAGCTTTAAACACGCCTAATATGAGTTTATAGGCATGATTTGTGGGGAAGTACACTCAGAAATAAAGTAAAGTATGGGCTTAAAATAAACTATATAAAAGTTTGCTTTTCAAAGACAATAGTGGTACTTTTATTCCACACGTGGGAAGATCCTTTGGATAAAGGCTTAGACACTGGGATAAGGACTCAAAAGTTGGTGTAAGCGTTAAATTATGATGAGATTTAACAAGCAAGAAGGCCTGCAACATAAGATTATGTAGCATAGCTTGAAACTGGATCAGAAGTTCAGCATAAACGTAACTTAGAACAAATGTCCAACTTCTGATCTTTGGTTCTCCCTGCTCCAGCATGATCTGAAGAAGTTCTCAGACTTTTCAGAAAGCTTGTAACATGCTTTGTAACCCCTCTTTGAATCATTTTTGAAAACTCTGATTGTATCTACGTGAAAACTGGCCCAGAAGTTCCAATTAAATTCTGAGTTGGAAATGCTCAGAATTTACTAAGTGTTTTAGTTTCATGGACGTGTCTTCAGGGGTTTATAACTTGAAATCCCAGCATTTCTAGGAGGAGTTTTGTTCTTCAATATTTTAGATCTCATTGAGATCTACAACTTCTATGTCAGAAGTTCTTCCTGAATCAACTTGCATCGTGATGAAAATCTGGCCAAAATTTCTGAACTTATCATATTTTCTTAACAGAAAAATTTCTAAGTGTTTAGAACTTTGACTTTTTCAAAGTAATTTTGACTTTTGATTTTCTTGATGAACCAACTTCATATTATAACATGTCTTGATAAAATGTGATTATTGAAACTTGATTTTGATTAAAAAGTCAGAGTTTGACTTCTTAGTGTGCATTTTGACCATTTTGCCTTTGTGCCAATTCTAAACCTAAATTGATGTATTAATGCTGCAAACTTGAGTCATGGAAGATCTTGCTAGAAAAATTCTCGAAGAAAAAAAAGGGCAAATTTTGGGGTACAACAGTTACCCTTGTTCAATCTTCTTAAACCTGAAGAGTTAGATTGGTGATCCCTCCATTCGTGACTTGAAGGTGGAAGATGATTGAACACTAAAGTGCCCAGAAATTTGCACTCGATGATGTGTTAGTTGACTGTGTTGGGAACGGACTTAGAGATGCCATTTGGGGAGATGATAGAGAGTTATCGGAGATGGGCTTATAGATGCCATCCAGAGTGACTGAGGAAGGTATCAGGATAAATCTTTTGGTTGATTTATACTGAAATAGTAGATGTCTTTTGCTTATTTTTAACTGGAAGAGATAAATCTAACTAGAAGAGGTCTTTACTTGATGATTGATTTTTCCTGCAAGGAAGAGGATTAGTTACATGCAGATGTATGCATGGTGTAATGATGTTCTCAAAATAAATGAGATTATGTTGTATGCATTTGTCATGTATGTGTTATTGTTTATGAATGTGATGCATTTATTGTAGCGTGTCTTTGTCTAGGAAAATAAATCCTTGGCAACATGTTGGGGGTCTTGGAAGGCTGAATCCCGAACTGATGTTGGAGAGTAGATGTATCTTTAACTTTGTTTAGAATGTTTCCGCTGGGAATTCCTGTTTTATTGTTGGAGGAGAAATCCACTGGGGAATATTGACTTTGGCTCTTTGCATGAGGAAACTCTGTGGGGAGTGTTGATTTCTGCTTAGAGGAATAAATTTTAGGAACTTTGGTTGTCCATTGCTCTACTGGGGAATTATTCCTGACTGGAGAGCATCAAAAGTTAGTTGTTATCTAGTCAAAATCCAGGCTTGGCAGCAATTTGTTGGGGATAATGAAGTTGACTATTATCTGGTAATATTCCAGGCTTCACAGCGGCTTACCGGGGAAGATTAAATTAACTGTCATCTGGCCAGATTCCAGGCTTCGTAGAAAATTACTTGGGAGAGTGAAGTTAAACTGTTATCTGGTCGGATTCCAGGCTTCACAACAACTTACCAACATTAAACTGCTATCTAGTCGGATTCCAGGTTTCAAAGCAAATTTCTAAGATGGATGAGGTTAATTGTTATCTGGTCGAACTCCAGGCTTCGCAATTACTTACATGAAAGGTGAAGTTGAACTGATATCTGGTCGGGTCCAGGCTTCACAGTAACTTTCTTAAAAGGATGAAGTTGAACTGACATCTGGTCGGGTCCAGGCTTTGCAGTAACTTGCTTGAAAGGATGAAGTTGACCTGATATCTAGTCGGGTCCAGGCTTCACAGTAACTTGCTTGAAAGGATGAAGTTAAACTGATATCTGGTCGGGTCCAGGCTTTGCAGTAACTTATTTGAAAGGATGAAATTGAACTGATATCTGGTCGGGTCTAGGCTTCACAATAACTTGCTTGGAAGGATGAAGTTGAACTGATATCTGGTCGGGTCCAGGATTTGCAGTAACTTATTTTAAAGGATGAAGTTGAACTGATATCTAATTGGGTCCAGGCTTTGCAGTAACTTTCTTGAAAGGATGAAGTTGAACTGATATCTGGTCGGTTCCAAGCTTAACAGTAACTTGCTTGAAAGGATGAAGTTAAGCTGATATCTGGTCGGGTCCATGCTTCATAGTAACTAAAAATTGTTTGAATAGGAATGATTTCGTTGGGGAGTGTATTATTTGGTTAGGGAATAAACCCTGTTGGAGAGAATATTTGATGACCTGCTGGCAAGGTGAATTTCTTTAGGAAGAAATCCACAAGGCTTCTTCTTTTAAGACCAACTCAGTTGGGGAGAGGATTGTCGAGAGATTGAAACTCTGACCGAGGGTTGTATAAATCCAACTTTGTGGGTGACTCTATTGGGGAAAAGGTTTATTGTAGCAGGCTCTGTAGAGAAAATGATAATGAGATAACTCTGTGGGGATATCTCAACTGTATTAAAAAGATGCTCGTTGCTGCTTGACAGCACATATTTGCTAAATAGTTTAATCATGTTCATATGCATATGTTCGTTCAATTTTAGTCATTGGACGTCTTTGCACTCAAAACAAAAAGCAAAAATTTTGCACTTCAAAGTATATTTGTATTGATGTTTTACCCATGAATATGCATTTTTTGTACAAAGAGACAGAGATCCTAGTAAGAGGAAATCGTCGAAAGGAAAACAAAATTGAAAACAAAAATAAAAAACATGCGAAAATGATCTCATTGTGTTCCAACTCTACTATTGCCCCAATGTCTTTGAACGTCTCTTGCCATTGATAGAAATTGATTGGATTGATCTTGGACTGTTTGAACCCGGACCTTGGTAATAAAGTCGACTGTGGTGATTCTACGGGACATAGTCATACGCTTTCAATCCTTAACTTTTTCCTGGACTGCCCTTTCGGGTTTTCATCCCACCAGGATACCCCTTTTTTTCCCAAGTCGCCCTTTCAGGTTTTCGACTTACCGGGTGTACAATCTTTTGCATATATCCCTAATTTTTGCCCAAACCTTTGGTTCGCCGGGATGCCCTTATCCTGCCTAGGTGTGTCAACCTAACGGGTCTCTTATGCGTGGTATTTTTTAACTATGTCTGCGTTCACATGATGTGGGAAATCTTCACCATTCATAGTAGTCAGCATCATGGCACCACCAGAGAAAACTTTCTTGACAACAAATGGCCTTTCGTAAGTGGGAGTCCATTTTCCCCTGGGGTCGCTTTGTGGAAGAATGATGCGCTTTATTACCAAGTCACCAGCTTGATATATTTGAGACCTGAGCTTTTTGTTGAAAGTCTTGATCATACGTTTCTGGTACATCTGACCATAGACCAAAGAAAAGGGAGTTTCCCCAGTCGATGTCCGAGCTGAAGTACACTATCCGTGAAGAGCAAACGGTAACATCTCATGTCGGTCTTTGTAGGTTACTACCATCTTTTGGACAATATTCTTAATGTTTTTGTTGGCTGCTTCCACTGTGCCATTCATTTTAGGTCTATAAGAAGAAGAATTGTGATGCTTGATTTTGAATTGAGTGCAAAGCTCTGTAATCATAAAATTGTTGAGATTGGTTCCATTGTCAGCGATGATCCTTTCGGGGATACCATAACGGCAAACGAGGTCATGCTTGATGAATCTGGATACAACGTTCTTTGTGACTGAGGCAAATGAGGAAGCTTCGTCCCATTTTATGAAATAATCGATAGCGAAAATAATGAAGCAATGTCCATTAGAAGCAGTAGGTTTAATCTCTCCAATCATGTCAATACCCCACATTGCAAACAGCCACGAAGCAGTCATGAAATTTATAGGAATAGGAGGCACATGGACCTTGTCAGCATAGATTTGGAACTTGTGGCAAGTCTTTGAGTGATGATGGTAATCAGTTTCCATTGTTAACCAATAGTAACCAGCTCTCAGGATTTTATTGGCCATAGTATGTCCACTAGAGTGAGTCCCAAAGAGACCATCATGCATGTCTTCCATAATTTTCTCTACCTCCTTCTTGTCCACACATCGGAGTAGAGTAGAATCATGGTTGTGTTTGTACAAGGTTCCATTGCTTAGGAAGAATTTGGCTGAGAATCTTCATAAGAATTTTTTATCATTGATGGAAGCTCCTTCGGGATACTCTTGCGCTTAAAGGTATCTCTTCACCTCATGGTACCATGGATTCTCTGTGTCAGTGTCAAGCTCATAGCAGTGCGCAGGTTCGTCAAATCTCTCAATGGTAATCATAGGAGCTTCTTTGTCCCATTTGAACTTGAACATAGAAGACATTATGGCCAAAGCATCGACTAACTGATTTTCTTCTCTAGGGAAGTGTTCAAAGGTGATTTCTTCGAAGTATGGAATCTGAGATAGCACAAGCTCCTTGTAAGGAATAAGTTTAGGATGTTTAGGGTACCAATCTCCCTTTACTTGGCTAATCACTAAATCGGAATCTCTGAATACATTCAAATGCTTGATCCTTAAATCAATGGTAGCCTTCAGACCCAAAATGCATGCCTCATATTCAGCCATGTTATTTGTACAATCAAAGCATAGTCTAGTAGTGAAAGGGGTGTGGCAACCCTCAGGAGAAACTATCGCATCACCAATTTCGTTACCCAAAGCGTTGGAAGCCCCATCGAAAACCATAGTCCATCGGGATCCTTGTTCAAGTCCGTCATACGGTCCAGGTTTTGCACAGTCGGTCACTAACATGATATTCTCATCCGGGAAGTCAAAGTTCATAGATTGATAATCATCAACATCTTGATGGACCAAATGATCTGCCAATACACTTCCTTTGATGGCCTTTTGTGTTGTATATTGAATATCGTACTCAGTCAAAAATCATTTGCCATCTAGCTATTCGTTCGGACAGAGCGGGTTTCTCGAATATGTACTTGATAGGGTCCATCTTAGAAATCAATAGAGTGGTATGAGTCAACATATACTGTCTTAGCCGGCGAGCAGCCCATACCAGAGTGCATCAAGTTTTATCGAGCAGTGAGTATCTAGTTCCACAGTCGGTAAACTTTTTGCTCAGGTAGTAAATTGCATGCTCTTTTCGGCCAGACTTGTCATGTTGGCCCAACATACACCCCATAGAATTCTCTACCACGGTCAAGTACATGATCAAGGGTCTTCCTTCAATTGGAGGCATGAGGATATGAGGTTCTTGCAGATATTCCTTGATTTTGTCGAAGGCAGATTGGCATTCATCATTCCATCTGACTACTTGATCTTTCTTCAAGAGTTTGAAGATTGGCTCATAAGTAGCAGTTAAGTGAGATATGAAGCGGGCGATGTAGTTAAGACGACCCAAGAATCCTCTAACCTCCTTTTCAGAATGGGGAACTGGCATTTCTTGAATGGCTTTTACCTTTGCAGGATCAACTTTGATGCCTTTACCACTGACAACAAAACCTAGAAGTTTTCCAGATCTTACTCCGAATGTGAACTTATTAGGGTTCAACCTCAACTTGTACTTTTTCAGCCTCTCGAATAGCTTGTATAGGTGATTGAGATGCTCTTCTTCAGTTTGTGACCTGGAAATCATATCATCCACATATACATCTATTTCATGATGGATCTTATCATGAAACAAAGCTACTATAGCCCTCTGATATGTTGCCCCTTCATTCTTCAATCCGAATGGCATGACCTTGTAACAAAAGGTGCCCCATTACGTAACAAAGGTGGTCTTCTCCATGTCTTCGGGAGCCATCTTAATTTGATTATAGCCGGAGAAACCATCCATGAAAGAGAAGAATTTATGTTGAGCGGTGTTATCGACCAAGACATCAATATGAGGTAGAGGGAAGTCATCCTTGGGGCTTGCCCTATTCAGATCCTTGTAATCTACACACATACGAACTTTTCCATCTTTCTTCTGCACCGGCACCATGTTTGCAACCTATTGAGGATAATATGTCACAGCTAGGAATCCTGCATCGAATTGTTTCATCACTTCAGCTTTTATCTTTTCAGACATGTCAGGCCGCATGCGACGAACTTTTTGCTTGATAGGAGGACAATCTTCCTTTATTGGAAGATGATGAACTACAATGTCGGTATCCAATCCTGGCATATATTCATACGACCAAACAAACACTTTCACGTAGTCGTGTAACATCTGAACCAATCTGCTTTTGACACTGCTTCCTAGGTTGGCGCAGATCTTGACCTCTTTCTTGTTTGTCTCGGTACCTAGGTTGATGACTTCAACTGACTCTTCATGTGGCTGAATAGCTTTTTCCTCTTGCATTAGAAGTCTGGCTAGTTCTCTCGGTATTTCACAATCTTCCTCACTTTCGTCTTCGGCTTGGTTAATTGGATGTTAAAAATCATAACTGGCAATAGTATAGTCATTGTCAATGAGATCCAGAATGGACGAGGACCTGCAAGTGTGTGTGTGTGTGTGTGTGTATGTAAGATACATGGCTATTTAAAAAGTGTATTAAATAAAAAGAAAGACAATGAGCTCAAAAATTTGAATGCAAAAGTCCAATGGTTTATATTGAATGGTCATATGATAAAATGAACATAAATAAAACCCTTAACAAATGGACCATAGTGTCCCGGGCCAGGCATATGGCTTAAAAGTCATTGTTCAATATTACAGATAATAGGCTCTTGAATTGATAGAAAGGGTTGTACCCCAAAATTTGCCCTCGCTTTCTTCCACAAGAAATCTCAGCTTCAGGCATTTCTTGATTTTTCAAACTGGCTCAAGAATCGGTCAAACGGACTTTTCTCGCCAGTCAAACAAAAATTAGGGTTTTATTGATTTTTCAGGGCTCTGGATTGTTTCACACAGTTGGCTTAGGGTTTTGGTTGACTTTGACTCAATTTTGATCAGGCGAACGTTATTTGGCATTTAATCAGGAATTAAGGTTTTTGTGGGCATATTCTCAGAAGGATTTAAATTCCACAGCAGTTTGCAAGTTATTCCGAGATTCGGGTTGAATTCACATTGTTTTGATTTAATCAGTAAAAGAAGGCAGTTGGTTTGAATTCACGTTCGTTTGATTGAACCAGTCAAAAGATATACGCAGTTTGGATTTACAGTGTTTGTTGAAAATCAGTGAAGAGGGAATGCGTCTGATCAATTGTTGTGATTAACTGTTATTTTGCTTTGAACATTGGAAGCGTCAAGTTTATTAATTGATCAATACTGAAATATTGTTTAGTTAATTATTTATTATTCTAAAGATTAAATAAGTTGGAATTTACTTTCAATTTATTTTAATTTAAAGAACTATAAATAATAAATAAACAATTGAAGAAGAGAAGAATTAATTAAATAAAAGGACTTTTTATTTATCTTTAAGTCAATTGTATAATTGTTTTTGTTTACAAAATGTTGACAAAAATAATGTTACATTTATTTAAAGCTAAATAAAAACTATCCTAATTATTTTTCTAATCTTCAAATCTTCATCCGCTATCCCTCGCTCCAGTGCTCCATTTTTTTCATCTGCAAAAGAAAAGAGAAAAGTCAAATAACAGTTAAATTGAATTGAAAAGACAGATAAAATTGCAGTCATCATTAAGGGCCACTGACTGGGATCAGTTAACCCTCTCTGCAAATCACGGGATTTCTCCCGGTTCACAAAGAGGGAAGAATTTTATTTGCTAAATCATGAATGCAAAGTTGAAAAAAATGCAAAGTGTCAAACTGCATAAATTCAAAATCTCAAACTCCAAGTTCAAACCCAACTAAAAATCAAATTGCAACTTTTTGTCAAAATGCAAAGTGTCAAACTTGCTGTCAAATTCCAAAAGGTACAAGTTACTGCACAAAGATATCAAAGAAGATAAAAAGTACAAAAGCTGTCAAAGAAGAGATAAGATATGCAGAGGAAAACTATTGTGCAAGCAAGCATATTGACTTTTCATCATTTCCCAATGGCCCTTTCAGAAAAAGTACAGAAAAAAAGCATAGTTTAATATTCAACTGTACTGAGAGAGAAGAGGAGAGAGATAAAAGAATGCAGGTTTTTAGGCTTTAGGCAGAAGAGAGAAATATACAAAAGGACTGAACACAGGAAGATAGAAAAAAAAAGCTCAATACAAGTCCATAACCAACATAACCTGCTAGGCCTCAAGCCTGAAATCATACAAACCATCTGAAGCAAGTCAGAAGCCTGACCCTGTCAAAAGAAAACAAGTTCAAGGCCAAGCCTTACCTGCTAAGACCATCAAACCTGCTAAACCAGTCAAAACCTATTCAAACTAATTCCAAAAACCATAAAACCTCAAACCTGCTGAGCCTCAAGAACACAACCTGTCAATAACAAAAACACAAAAGATAACCAGTTCAAACCTCAGTATCATGCCTGCCTGAAGCCTTGAAACAAGCCTAACATAAAACCTGTCAAGCCTCAGTATCATGCCTGCCTGAAGCCTTGAAACAAGTCAGCATAAAACCAGTCCTGCCTTAACAATAAACAGATAACCCTTTGTCAAAAAACAATCACAAGCATAAACTGTCAAGTATTATACCTGCCTAAACCTGAAGCACCAAATATGCCAAAAACCTTAAACCTGGCTAAGCATCAGACCTGCCTAAGCATGAATCTGTAAAGGCCCTAAACCATCCAAAAACCTGTCCTGCCTATAATCAAACACCAAGGCCCTCAGGATACTATCATTGGGCCAGCAACCAACCTTCCAAAAACAATAAACATTCCAAAGGCAAATCGTTCAGAAGCAACACCAAAAGCATTCAAAGTCAAACCCACAGGCCCTCAGAACCCTAGGCTCATCATAGGGCAAAGAAGAAGTAAATAAGCAACCAGCATACAGAAGAGGCAAGCTCAAGGCAACAAGTCAGAAGAAGAGAGAAAATCTAAGGCAACAACACAGGCATCCAACACAGGCAACAAAGGCAACGAAAGCCCTCAGGAAGTCCATCATAGGGCAGAAAAAGAAGCAACAAGCATACAACCAAGGAAGAGAAGAAGAAAGTCAGAGAAGCATCAAAGGCAACAGGCATACAACCAAGGAAGAGAAGAAGAAAGAAGTAAACATCAAAGAAATTAGGTTTTCAGTGCAAAAATCATCATCAAACCCTAAAGTGGCAGAAAAGGTAAAAGTTACCACAGAGCAAGCTCAGCATCGCCTCTGCCGTTTTCCTCGTCGCCCCGGCCTCCTAAGCACGCTCCCACTCTCCTCCTCCAGGTAGCTTTTCCACCATCTTTGCCCTTTCATAAAAATCTCAAAAAATCACATAAACGCAAACTCAGAATCATGAACATGCAAAAAAAATCGTAACAACCTAAGCGAAATAGGAAAATGAACTCACCGAATCCGTCGCCCCTAATGCCATCGCTGGAGGGAAGAGGAGAGTAAAAGGTGCTGGTGGCCATTGAGGAACTCATAAATGGATGAAGAATCATGTGAAGAAGGCAAACAGTGAACGAACGGCGCGCTGCTCACAAACCCTAAAACTAATGTCCCAAATGAAAACACAAGTGAAACCCTAAAATGTCTTGAGCCCAAACGTGGGCCTTGCCCGTTTCTGCATGCCTAAAGCCCATTAAAAATGCTTACCTTTTTTTATATAAAACAAACATCACTCTTATTAATTAACTAATTTAACCTTTTTTTTAACAAATATTTTATTAACACTAACTTTTTTTTCTTTTTTTTACATAACATCTTTAAACAATATATTTTTTTTCTAACTTAATATATTTTTTACAATATTACATTAATACTAATACATAAAAACACATTTTATTTAAAATATCTAATTTAAACTTTCTTTGTATAAACAAATTATAAAGACACTTTTTTTATATGTATAGTTTAATTAATTTAAAATATTTTATTTAAATATCCTTTGTACATATTAAACACAAAAATTACAAAGATACTTTTTTATATATCAAATGTAAAATAATAACTTTCAAACTTAGAATATTTTTCTTTTCATTAAAACACTCTTTTCACACATATCAAAATACAAGATTACAAGGCTAATTAATTAAATAAACATTTAATTTTTTTTAAAGTTAAATAATACTTAATACACATTAATTTCACATTGTCACACCTATAAATAACACTTACACAATACATTGCTCCTATACACATTTGTTTATCTTATGCATTGATATACGTTATTTACATTTGATCGCAAATTCGATTTGGTTGTAACTTATTGGATACTATAAGTCTCATCCCCATTCATAAATTTGTACCCCCACTCCCGGATACTTATTTTGTAATAGCGTAGACTTTACATTTTCGCAATTTACCGCTTTCAATTATACCATGGTTAGACCTAGGGTTTGCATGTACATAAAATCAAATGCTAGATAACCTAATACAAGACAAATACATGAAATCAATACACAATCACACTTGCACCCTCTAGGGTAATCCCACATGTTGCCTTCCAAAATGGGCCATGCTTGCACGTCGAGTTTCTTTGGCAAAACAAAATCAAATGATCATAAGTCCCTCGATGACGCCTTCGAATGTTGCCTAAACGGAATGATCATAGTCCCTTCAAAGTAAATTGCCAAAGACACTTGGCATCATTGCATTCATGGTCCATACGATGACCCGCGCCCGTCCCGAATAAACTTCCTAAACGCAAGATTGTCCACCAAATTCAATGGTGGAACAAAATTGTTAAAAAGGGTTAAAACATAACAAAAACCTTTGAGTACAATAGGGTAGATAAAACTCTTAGTTACTTGAGATCGACTTGCAAAAACACTTGCCTTCTTTTCAAAAACCACAATCTACAACACTTTCAAACAAACTCTCAAAACATTTTGAAACATCTTTTCGAAAAGATACACGCCTTTGTAAAATATTCGAGTAAAGAATTGTTACAAGGTTAGCCTAAGACAAGGCATCTTCTTCCAAAACATTTTCAAAAACACACACACGCACACCATTTTCAAGTAATCGAAAATCAAGGCAAGTGATCTAAAAAACCAAGTAACTAAGAGCCCATGGATAACCATGGATGAAAAGGGTGCTAATACCTTCCCTTTTCATAATCTACCCCCCGGACCCACGAAATACCTCAAAAGGTTTTTGCTGTGCTTTTTTAACCTTTCCTTTAGGATAAAATAAAAAGTCGGTGGCGACTCTTGCTCAACCGCACAAGTGCGAATACGAACGCAAAACCACAGTCAGTTCTCCCACTGTACCACAGAACTGGCGACTCTGCTGGGGACTACTACTCAAAGTGGGGTTACCTTAGGGTTTAGATCACCTTTATTTTCAATTGATTGCTTTGTTTGCTTTTACATTTGTGGGCTTTGTATCGGAGTTTCATAGATCCTAACCCGGATCTGGGGAAAACCTTTTTTAGGTAGCATAATCTGTGAGGGACCTGTCTGGCGTATACCGACATGGGTGAAGCAGTGGCTACGTTGGTGTGGCGCCTTGGTCTGTACCGATATCCCTCGTGTTGAAACGGGGAGAATATGGGTCTTCCAAGGAGTCATTAAGCACCAACCGACCTTAGAACCCTAAATTGACCCAACTTGGCCATTAGAACAGTAGCAGTATGCTACACTCATTGAGGCTAAACTCTCGCGATGGTTCCAGCCGCAAGAAAAGATAACGATGTTGGAGTTATGACCGATCGAGGGTAGCCAATGATATGAGATCCTCTAGAATCCGATTACTTTTGATAGGACAGGTTTTAACCAACGAAACTGAAAGAGGGTAGTACCTGAACCCCATGCAAGCCTAAACCTAAGGACTTGTTTGCTTTGTGTGAATATGTTTGCCTGTATATACACTCACTTGTTTTTCGCATACATGTACATAACATCATGACATCATACCATAGCATTTTCAATAACCATTTCAAGGATCTCGAGGGTTCTTTTGATGCAGGGTTACGTTGAACCAGACATCTACCAAGGGGCAAGGGGTTTCTCCTCTAAACAAAGATCTCCAGTCAAAGTTCAAGTACAACAACTTGAATCAGTGGCTATGACCCACTCGACATGGTGAGCTTGATTCTCGTGGAAAGACATCCACCGATACAAAGCTCTCCAAACAAAGATCAAGTACAACAACTTGAATCAGTGGCTATGACCCACTCGACATGGTGAGCTTGATTCTCGTGGAAGGACGTCCACCGGTGCAAAATTCTCCAATCCAAGAGCAGAGTTCAACCTCTAACATTTTCTTGTGTTTACCCCAAGAGATCCTTGAAAGCATGCATCCACATGTCATGCATTGCATTTTGACAATCTTTCCTTTTTCAGGTTTCCTTACTCTCCTGCTGTTTATTTCAGCAAGAGATGGCCCTAGAAAGGTCTGTCAAAGACATTCAAGACCAGACTGCTCAGCTGCAGAAGATGTTCCTGAACTTGTCTCTGGGGCAAGAAGAGATGAAAGCTCTCCTCACAAAGGGCTTGGGGAATTCCAACAATGCCAGGAGTGATCAGCTTGCGGAGCCGCAGTTTGATCTAACAACATTTAGGACCCAAATGATGGGACAGTTGGTGGGCCAGATGGCTCTCATCCAAGACCTATCTCAAAGACAAGAGGAACTCAGAGTTCTCGTCCGCCAACTGCTTCCAAACAACCAACTGGGGCAGATAGCTGAGGTTGAAGAGCAAGTTACCACTCAGCCACCAACCACTCAAGAAGACAAAGGGAAAGCTCCTTTGCTCGCTTCAGGGTCACAAGCCCATCAACAATCTCGCCAGTGTCAACGGGGTAATCAGCGTAAGTAAGAAACGTCGGAAAGACAGTTCACGGAGAATGAAATACCATCATTTTTCATACTAAAGCGCCTGATGGAGGTCAACTTGCTTACCTTAAAGGATCCTCCTCAGAAGCCCAATATCTCCTCTCCTCACTATCATCCCGACGCATTTTGTGTTTACCACTCCTACAGCCCGGGACACGACACCAACGACTGTTGGGTCTTGAAGAACAAGATTCAAGATCTGATCGACATTGGGGTGCTGGAATTCATGCCAGACGGCGAGATGAAAATCTTCCGTTAAAGGGTTCTCCACTTGAAGTGACGAAGCTCAAGCTGAAAGACTTTTGCTTCTTTTTGAATTTTCAAAGTTGTAATTTCTTTTGCTGTCAAACAATTATCTGTTGATGTTAAACTCTGTTTTCATTAATGCATTGCATATGTTTGTCTTGAATTCATCCATTCGTTTCACTACTCTTATGCTTTTCTTTATGATATTTGACTCTTGATAAAAATCTGTAAGCCTTTAGAGGGAGGATGACGAAACAATACCATGATCTTATACAGTATGCTTTTGAACAGACCTTACTGATGATGTACAGGCATTTCTTTCAATTCCCAAACACTGGAGTTATAAGGAAGTTAATCCCTAGTCAACCCCTTCGAGCCAAAGAAGTAGGAGTTTTCTGTTCTGAACAATCAAAACCTTTGATATAAACTTGGGGCAGGGTAGTATCTCAGTTAATTCAAAAGAAAATGCACATTGAAGTCGCAAACTCTCAGTTCTTAATACAACGAACGATGTCAAAAAAAAGAAGCATTCCTTTGGAATCAAAAGACAAGGGTGGTTCCCTATCACATAGACAGTCAATCTCTCAAAAGAGAAAAGCCCACCAAGCCAAAACCTATAAAGGAGGCTTAAGAAAGCTGGGGCATCCCGCTGACGGTAATCCCGAAAAACGGGAACAGTCAGGCAAAAGTTAGGGATAACAAATCAAAATCAAAATAGTGAGGTCATTACAAAATCCTCAGCAACATGAAAAATGTTGAAAAACAAAAAGGGAGATGATAACTGTCTCCCCAAATTCAACTGGTGAACCATCGCCCAAAAGTCGTTCCCAAACTCAAAACAGAGTGTGACGCACAATTAACTGAGCTTAGGTCGGAGAACATCACGAAGAGCGGGTGGGTACAAATATATTTTGAGCCTTTATCCTTTGTTTCTTAAACCGTGAACCAGGCCACGTTACAACCCTTTAAAAGTCCTAATTAAAGCATGGGTTAGTTCGAAAGCGTACTGTTACAAAAGGTATCCTGACTCCTGTAGGGCTTTGCTCTAAATCTTGTGTTGATCTGTCTTATAAAAATTTTTCTGCTAAAAAACGCACTTTTGCAAAACTTCGAGACAAACATAAACTTTGCATTTACTTGATATCACTGTCTGCATTTGGCTTTTTGTTTGACAGCGAGGAAATTCATACAGCGAATGTTCAGAGGAACGAAAACTCTCTCAGTAAGTAAAAATCACTTCAAGAGGATAACACTTCCATTGCAAATCTCCAGTCAGCAGGGGACATGACATGTCACTATCCAATTAACCTGGGGCAGTCCAGCCAAGGTCCAGCAGATCTTTCAAAGTTCAGTTAACCTGGGGCAGTCCAGTCAAGATTTCAAGAAATCTCTCAATATGCAGAGTAATCTGATTCAAGATTCTTTCATCACCACTTGGGGCATTCGAATGTCAAAAGTGTTCAAACAAATCAACTACAACATTTCCAGACTCGATTCCTGTATCTAGCCAGGGCATGTCTGAAGAGTTTGAGGATTCGATTCCTGTATCCAGCCAGGGCATATCTGTTGACGACTATTTCCAGACTCGACTCCTGTATCCAGCCAGGGCACGTCTGAAGAATTCCAGATCAACACCTGTAATAAGTCAGGAAAACATCTGTGAACGACCGATTGTAGACCAACACCTGTAACAAGCCAGGACCTTATCTACATCACCACTTGGGGCATTCGAATGTCAAAAGTGTTCAAAAATCGATGCAGTTTTACACGAGCTCATCATCAGGAAACCCTACACCAGTTCCTCTTCAAGACGTCTGAAAACAGTTTACGGGTTCTCCAAGTAACGGATGTTAACCTATCACTTGTTCAGATTCTTCTCAAGACTTCTGAAAACAGTTTATGGATTCTTCCCAACAACGGATGTTAATCTATCAGCTTGTTCAGATGCAACCTTTGAAAACAGTTTACGGACGCTTCCCAACAACGGATGCTGCTCTATTGCTTATTCAATCTCAAGATTTCTGAAAATAGTTCACGGGTTCTCCAAGTAACGGATGTTAACCTATCACTTGTTCAGATTCTTCTCAAGACTTCTGAAAACAGTTTATGGATTCTTCCCAACAACGGATGTTAATCTATCAACTTGTTCAGATGCAACCTTTGAAAACAGTTTACGGACGCTTCCCAACAACGGATGCTGCTCTATTGCTTATTCAATCTCAACATTCTGAAAACAGTTCACGGGTTCTCCAGTAACGGATGTTAACCTATCGCTTGTTCAGACACTTCTCAACATTCTGAAAAATGTTTACGGATTCTCCAGTAACAGATGTCAATCTATCGCTTGTTCAGATTCCAAGCCTTCACCTACAGCAATCAGAGGACTCTCGCAATCCCCAGCCAGAGAACCTTCCAAAGGATAACTCCCCTCAGAGGCAAGTCTCATTATCCCCAGTGAAGCTAAAACTTCAAATTATCAATCCCTAGCGGAGCCAGACCAATGAACCTTCTCCCCACAGAGTTTTAGGAGGGTAAATCTTGAGTTCCCCAGTGAAGTCGCCAAAGTTACTTCCCACCGAGCTGAAGATTCTCAATCTTACCTCCCCGGCAGGAGTCTACTAGTTTGGAACTCCCCAGTAGAGGTCATCAGGAATTCTCTTCCCCAGCAACAGCCAAGGATTTATTTTCCCCGGCAGCAGTCAAGATGCTTTTATCTTCAGCCATCTCAGATTCATTTACCCTCAGCAAGATAGCTCATCAGCTTACATGCGCATTCATCACATTCATGTCATAAACATTGATGTCACATACATTGCATCATGCATCATGACATTGCATACGACTAACCCTTTACTTTTTCAGGTAAGATCAGTCGACAGACAAAGATCATCTCCCGAGATTCATCCAGAAATATTTCAGAGGTGACCCGAACACAGCGACTTTCTGATACTCATTACAGATCCATTCAGACGCATCATCAGGAAGCCCTACACCGGTTCCTCTTCAACTTCAAGACTTCTGAAAATAGTTTACAGATTCTTCCCAACAACGGATGTTAATCTACCAACTTGTTCAGACTCTTCTCAACTTTTGAAAATAGTTTACGAACGCTTCCCAACAAAGGACGTTGCTCTATTGCTTATTCAATCTCAACTCCTGAAAATAGTTTACAGATTCTCCAGACATAGATGTCAATCTATTGCTCATTCGGACCCCCAATTCAGAGATGTTCCAAGACATGGATGCCTTTCTGATACTTGTCCACTCACCATTGACATACAGTTCAACACTTCCAAATGGCATCTTTAAGCCCATTTCCAGATGGCATCTACAAGCCCATCCTCCTACCAGCAGTCATCAGATGGCATCTCTAAGCCCATTCCCCGACAAGATTCTATCGCACCAGATGGCATCTTTAAGCCCATCACCTCTACCATCACATCACCGAGTGCAAATTTTCTGGGCACTTTAGTGTCCAATCTTCTTTTACCTTCAAGTCGCGAAAGGCAAACTTGCCAATCTAACTCTTCAGGTTCAAGAAGATTGAACAGGGGCAACTGTTGTACCCCAAAATTTGCCCTCGCTTTCTTCCACAAGAAATCTCAGCTTCAGGCATTTCTTGATTTTTCAAACTGGCTCAAGAATCGGTCAAACGGACTTTTCTCGTCAGTCAAACAAAAATTAGGGTTTTATTGATTTTTCAGGGCTCTGGATTGTTTCACACAGTTGGCTTAGGGTTTTGGTTGACTTTGAATCAATTTTGATCAGGAGAACGTTATTTGGCATTTAATCAGGAATTAAGGTTTTTGTGGGCATATTCTCAGAAGGATTTAAATTCCACAGCACTTTGCAAGTTATTCCGAGATTCGGGTTGAATTCGCATTGTTTTGATTTAATCAGTAAAAGAAGGCAGTTGGTTTGAATTCACGTTCGTTTGATTGAACCAGTCAAAAATATACGCAGTTTGGATTTACAGTGTTTGTTGAAAATCAGTGAAGAGGGAATGCGTCTGATCAATTGTTGTGATTAACTGTTATTTTGCTTTGAACATTGGAAGCGTCAAGTTTATTAATTGATCAATACTGAAATATTGTTTAGTTAATTATTTATTATTCTAAAGATTAAATAAGTTGGAATTTACTTTCAATTTATTTTAATTTAAAGAACTATAAATAATAAATAAACAATTGAAGAAGAGAAGAATTAATTAAATAAAAGGACTTTTTATTTATCTTTAAGTCAATTGTATAATTGTTTTTGTTTACAAAATGTTGACAAAAATAATGTTACATTTATTTAAAGCTAAATAAAAACTATCCTAATTATTTTTCTAATCTTCAAATCTTCATCTGCTATCCCTCGCTCCAGTGCTCCATTTTTTTCATCTGCAAAAGAAAAGAGAAAAGTCAAATAACAGTTAAATTGAATTGAAAAGACAGATAAAATTGCAGTCATCATTAAGGGCCACTGACTGGGATCAGTTAACCCTCTCTGCAAATCACGGGATTTCTCCCGGTTCACAAAGAGGGAAGAATTTTATTTGCTAAATCATGAATGCAAAGTTGAAAAAAATGCAAAGTGTCAAACTGCATAAATTCAAAATCTCAAACTCCAAGTTCAAACCCAACTAAAAATCAAATTGCAACTTTCTGTCAAAATGCAAAGTGTCAAACTTGCTGTCAAATGCCAAAAGGTACAAGTTACTGCACAAAGATATCAAAGAAGATAAAAAGTACAAAAGCTGTCAAAGAAGAGATAAGATATGCAGAGGAAAACTATTGTGCAAGCAAGCATATTGACTTTTCATCATTTCCCAATGGCCCTTTCAGAAAAAGTACAGAAAAAAAGCATAGTTTAATATTCAACTGTACTGAGAGAGATAAAAAAATGCAGGTTTTTAGGCTTTAGGCAGAAGAGAGAAATATACAAAAGGACTGAACACAGGAAGATAGAAAAAAAAAGCTCAATACAAGTCCATAACCAACATAACCTACTAGGCCTCAAGCCTGAAATCATATAAACCAGCTGAAGCAAGTCAGAAGCCTGACCCTGTCAAAAGAAAACAAGTTCAAGGCCAAGCCTTACCTGCTAAGACCATCAAACCTGCTAAACCAGTCAAAACCTATTCAAACTAATTCCAAAAACCATAAAACCTCAAACCTGCTGAGCCTCAAGAACACAACCTGTCAATAACAAAAACACAAAAGATAACCAGTTCAAACCTCAGTATCATGCCTGCCTGAAGCCTTGAAACAAGCCTAACATAAAACCTGTCAAGCCTCAGTATCATGCCTGCCTGAAGCCTTGAAACAAGTCAGCATAAAACCAGTCCTGCCTTAACAATAAACAGATAACCCTTTGTCAAAAAACAATCACAAGCATAAACTGTCAAGTATTATACCTGCCTAAACCTGAAGCACCAAATATGCCAAAAACCTTAAACCTGGCTAAGCATCAGACCTGCCTAAGCATGAATCTGTAAAGGCCCTAAACCATCCAAAAACCTGTCCTGCCTATAATCAAACACCAAGGCCCTCAGGATACTATCATTGGGCCAGCAACCAACCTTCCAAAAACAATAAACATTCCAAAGGCAAATCGTTCAGAAGCAACACCAAAAGCATTCAAAGTCAAACCCACAGGCCCTCAGAACCCTAGGCTCATCATAGGGCAAAGAAGAAGTAAATAAGCAACCAGCATACAGAAGAGGCAAGCTCAAGGCAACAAGTCAGAAGAAGAGAGAAAATCTAAGGCAACAACACAGGCATCCAACACAGGCAACAAAGGCAACGAAAGCCCTCAGGAAGTCCATCATAGGGCAGAAAAAGAAGCAACAAGCATACAACCAAGGAAGAGAAGAAGAAAGTCAGAGAAGCATCAAAGGCAACAGGCATACAACCAAGGAAGAGAAGAAGAAAGAAGTAAACATCAAAGAAATTAGGTTTTCAGTGCAAAAATCATCATCAAACCCTAAAGTGGCAGAAAAGGTAAAAGTTACCACAGAGCAAGCTCAGCATCGCCTCCGCCGTTTTCCTCGTCGCCCCGGCCTCCTAAGCACGCTCCCACTCTCCTCCTCCAGGTAGCTTTTCCACCATCTTTTCCCTTTCATAAAAATCTCAAAAAATCACATAAACGCAAACTCAGAATCATGAACATGCAAAAAAAATCGTAACAACCTAAGCGAAATAGGAAAATGAACTCACCGAATCCGTCGCCCCTAATGCCATCGCTGGAGGGAAGAGGAGAGTAAAAGGTGCTGGTGGCCATTGAGGAACTCAGAAATGGATGAAGAATCATGCGAAGAAGGCAAACAGTGAACGAACGGCGCGCTGCTCACAAACCCTAAAACTAATGTCCCAAATGAAAACACAAGCGAAACCCTAAAACGTCTTGAGCACAAACGTGGGCCTTGCCCGTTTCTGCATGCCTAAAGCCCATTAAAAATGCTTACCTTTTTTTATATAAAACAAACATCACTCTTATTAATTAACTAATTTAACCTTTTTTTTAACAAATATTTTATTAACATTAACTTTTTTTTCTTTTTTTTACATAACATCTTTAAACAATATATTTTTTTTCTAACTTAATATATTTTTTACAATATTACATTAATACTAATACATAAAAACACATTTTATTTAAAATATCTAATTTAAACTTTCTTTGTATAAACAAATTATAAAGACACTTTTTTTATATGTATAGTTTAATTAATTTAAAATATTTTATTTAAATATCCTTTGTACATATTAAACACAAAAATTACAAAGATACTTTTTTTATATATCAAATGTAAAATAATAACTTTCAAACTTAGAATATTTTTCTTTTCATTAAAATACTCTTTTCACACATATCAAAATACAAGATTACAAGGCTAATTAATTAAATAAACATTTAATTTTTTTTAAAGTTAAATAATACTTAATACACATTAATTTCACATTGTCACACCTATAAATAACACTTACACAATACATTGCTCCTATACACATTTGTTTATCTTATGCATTGATATACGTTATTTACATTTGATCGCAAATTCGATTTGGTTGTAACTTATTGGATACTATAAGTCTCATCCCCATTCATAAATTTGTACCCCCACTCCCGGATACTTATTTTGTAATAGCGTAGACTTTACATTTTCGCAATTTACCGCTTTCAATTATACCATGGTTAGACCTAGGGTTTGCATGTACATAAAATCAAACGCTAGATAACCTAATACAAGACAAATACATGAAATCAATACACAATCACACTTGCACCCTCTAGGGTAATCCCACATGTTGCCTTCCAAAATGGGCCATGCTTGCACGTCGAGTTTCTTTGGCAAAACAAAATCAAATGATCATAAGTCCCTCGATGACGCCTTCGAATGTTGCCTAAACGGAATGATCATAGTCCCTTCAAAGTAAATTGCCAAAGACACTTGGCATCATTGCATTCATGGTCCATACGATGACCCGCGCCCGTCCCGAATAAACTTCCTAAACGCAAGATTGTCCACCAAATTCAATGGTGGAACAAAATTGTTAAAAAGGGTTAAAACATAACAAAAACCTTTGAGTACAATAGGGTAGATAAAACTCTTAGTTACTTGAGATCGACTTGCAAAAACACTTGCCTTCTTTTCAAAAACCACAATCCACAACACTTTCAAACAAACTCTCAAAACATTTTGAAACATCTTTTCGAAAAGATACACGCCTTTGTAAAATATTCGAGTAAAGAATTGTTACAAGGTTAGCCTAAGACAAGGCATCTTCTTCCAAAACATTTTCAAAAACACACACACGCACACCATTTTCAAGTAATCGAAAATCAAGGCAAGTGATCTAAAAAAACAAGTAACTAAGAGCCCATGGATAACCATGGATGAAAAGGGTGCTAATACCTTCCCTTTTCATAATCTACCCCCCGGACCCACGAAATACCTCAAAAGGTTTTTGCTGTGCTTTTTTAACCTTTCCTTTAGGATAAAATAAAAAGTCGGTGGCGACTCTTGCTCAACCGCACAAGTGCGAATACGAATGCAAAACCACAGTCAGTTCTCCCACCGTACCACAGAAAGCAATAAACAAGTAATTACTCCTCAATGAAGGAGATGGTAAGGATGTCCTTTGCGCTCCAATCGTTGAGCTTTGTCGTAGTAGGGTATATCCATTCTTCAAAAGCACATTCATCATCAGAATCCTCCATAATGTTTACTTCAAGATTTCTAATACGGAGAGGGGGCTTTCCCGCACTAGCATGCCTAACTTCTTTCAGAGCCTTGATAGTGAAACCTAACCCACATTTATCTGCTTTGAACGGGATTTCGGGGAGTTTCCCCGGGTAGCACAACTTCCATCTTCGACTGCGGCACGAACATCCTTAAATGAAACTATCCTTGGCATAACCTTATCAACTTTGGGCATGTCGGAGGAAATTTTGGCAGTAGCAACCATAGGCAGAACAACCTCAAAATCCTGGCACGGGGTTTCTATAAATTCGCCATCCATCTCCACATATTGGAAACAATTGAGATGGCTTACCTTGAATTCCTCCTCACCACAAACAGTGAAGATCATCTCCTTGACTGGGTATTTTAGCTTTTGGTGAAGGGTAGATGTTACTGCCCCTGCTCCATGCATCCAAGGGTGACCCAACAAACATGAGTAAGCGGGATGGATGTCCATGATGTAGAAAGTGGAATTGAAAACCTGTGAGCCAACTTTAATTGGGAGATACACCTCTCCATGAACCATACTTTTGGACCCATCAAAATCCCTCACAATAATATCACTCAGCTTCAACACCAGTCCTTCATACTCCAATCGGTCCAAAGCGCCCTTGGGTAGCACGTTTAAAGAAGAGCCAGTATCAACCAAAACATGTGCTAGGGTAGTCCCCTTACATTCAACAGAAACATGCAAAGCTTTATTATGGTTCCTTCCAAGTGGTGTCAGATCAGCATCAGGGAACCCCAATCCATTGTCGGCCGTCAAGCTTGCCACACAATTTTTGAATTTGTCAGTTGTGGTTTCATGAGGGGCATGGGCCATTTTTAAGAATTTGATCAATGCTCGGGCATGAGCATCGGAACAAAGTAGAAAAGATAACATGGATATCTTGGAAGGGGTTTGCCCCAACTGCTCCACTATCTTGAAACCACTCCTCTTTATAATTTTCAATATTTCATCCAATTCTTGAGTGGAAGGTTCCTTAGCAGCAACGTCCTTTGCGGACATCTCTATCTCAGCAGGCTCAACTACTTTCTTTTTACCCCTAATGTCAGCACTAGGCTTATCAGCGGTGATGCGGACATGTGTTGTTGTAGTAGTTAGGGGTGAAATGTTGGGCGAAAAGATCCTCCCAGTTCTGGTTACCTTACTAGAGCCGGTAATATTATCAATGTCATCGGCCTTGCTTTCTTCAATCCAAGCATCTTGCTTTATTCCATGGTAATACACTTCAGCACCGTAGTTCCATGGCACTGCTTTGTTAGAAGAGTATGGAATTGCCCCAGGGGCAGTGATTATTAATGGAGCAACAGTTGGTTCATTAAAAATCCTGATAGGCCACTTTGAGGAGATCCTAAGAGGCTTGTTGGAAATTGTTATGATAGAGAGGTCTTCAATCTTATCAGTCAAACTTTTGATGGACAAAATTCTCTCAAATAGGATCTCATGACTACTTATCATGCGTTGAACACCTTATTTCAGCCATTTGCATCCATTAACTTGTTCGGCGCAACAATCAGAGTCTTTTAAACAGCCAGGGAAAACCCCGGCTGTCAGCAAATTCTTTTTGACAACAGTTAACGGAGTAGTTAGATCTTCAACGGAGGAAACAAAAATAATGTCTTCAATTGCATTGACACCTTTGCCATGGTTTGGTATTGGTGCCGTTATCACATTGGGAATTGTAGGCGGATCAAATTCAATTGTCTTGTTGTCTATTAGATCTTGGATTTTGCTCTTCAACACTCAACATTGATCGGTCCCATGCCCAGGACTATTTGAATGATATGCACACTTGGTATTCAGATTCTATCTAGGTGAGGAAGTGTTCGAATTGGACGGAGGGTCACGCAGTGTCACTAAGTTGGCATTTAACAGATGTTTTAAGGCTTGGGATAGCGACATGCCTATCCTTGTGAACTGTCTTCGTGGAGCCCCAAATCGTTGATGATTGGAAGATTGTCTTTGAATAGGAGTAGGGTTGGAGATCAGAACAACATTAATGGACATACGATTATCCTTCTTGGTACGGGCCCTTGCCCCGTACATGGATTTTGTTTCTTTCTTCCTAGTGAAGGGTTTCTTTACGGGGTTGGAGGTGGAAGCAAACGCCATGGGGATTTTGCCACTCTTGATACCACTTTCGACCCTTTCACCAGTTAGGATCAGCTCGGTGAAACCAGACAAAGAAATCGCAACCAATAAGTTGAAAAATGGACCAGATAACGTACCTATAAATATATCAATATGTTCCCTGTCAGTTAACAGTGGTTGGACCTACTGGAAAGATCCCTCCACTTTTGGGCGTACTCTTTGACCCCCTCGTTTTTACCCATCGTCATGTCTTTTAGTTGAACTCTTGTTGGCACCAGGTCGACATTGTATTGGTATTGGTGATAGAAAGTAGTGGCCAAGTCTTCCCAGGTGTAGATACAAGAACCCTCTAATTGGTAAAACCACTCTAGTTGAGTCCCAGCCAAGCTTTCTTGAAAGAATGGACCCATAGTTTCTTGTCGGTGGTGTGCGGTTGTATTTTGCATACGTAAGACTTCCGATGAAGCTTTGCGCAGGAAACCCCGTCATATTTAACAAAAACTGGTATCTTGAATTTATGGGGAATGACGATCCCAGATATTAAACCCAAATCATCAAAATCTAGACCAGGAACAACTTGAATATGAACAACCTTCAGTCTATCCTCTAGATGCTTGTATTTATCGTCGACAAGAGGATATTGCTCATCAAAAAATTCGTCAACGGGCACTCGACCATTGACACACCCAGCCCGGTGCTTCTCGCTTCTTCAGCTTGATTTCCGTCTTCCTCAGACGAATCTTCAACTATCGGCATCTTGTGGATCGTCTCTTTGAATCTTTTACCCATGTTGACTAGGACTTTCCTTTTTGCTTTCTTTTTGGATGCCAGCAACGTCGTCAACTCTTGTTGCCCCTTGGCCAGGGTCAACAGAGTTTCTTGAAACTGGGAATTTTGTGCTTGTAGGTCCTTCACTGTTTTCTCGATATCCATCTTACTGAAATAAACAGCTGAAAGATAAGGAAACCTGTTGTGGAAAACCTGTTTATGTTATGATGCATGAAAAAATGTGCATGCGGATGATTTCAAGGATTCATAATATTTAAATTTATCTAGACAAAGAATGAACAAATGTCAAATTGAATTAATAAGTTCAAAATGGTTACAACGTGCCTCATGGGCTTATAAAATAAATTCCTAAGACAAAAAGGTCGAACGCATCCTCTTTGGTGCAATGTAGGCGTTCAAGCTTTGTTCTTCATGAAGTTGCTTTGTAAGCTCCAAAACCCTTTTCTCGCTTGCATAGAACTGAGCTTCGAAGGTGTCTCACTCTTCCTTTAGCTGAATCCAACACTTTTCAAGTCTTCAAGAGAAGTAGGCTTGCTGGGATAGAGGACAGTATACAGAACATCTCCTTCATCAACAGGCTCCATGATAACAGGTAGGATGGAGGGGTAAGGCATTAAGAGCTTTTGAGCACGAGCTCGTACCCACCTAAGGTAAGGCTCAAGGGGAATAGAGTTCTTGTGTCCCAGTGTCTTACTATCCACTTTGTTTACCATCCTCCAAGCTCGTACAAACCTATGACGGTATCCTTGATCATCGCTCTCGTAGTCGAACATCACTCCTTGGATGAGCATATCATGAGGGCCATCTCTTCGGGCATACCCAAACTGTCGTAAAGCTAAGCAAGGGTTGTAAGTGATACCTCCCCTAATACCAAGCAGAGGGACATTAGGGAATTCCCCACAACGTTCAATGATAGAGTTATCTTCCAAGGATCAAGGACACCAATAAATGTCAGAGTGGGTCAGGGACATCATCCTTTGAGACCATGTCAATCATTGCTCGTTCTTCAATATTGATTGAGGTAGGTGCGAAGTAAACCACTTGGCGAGTAGGGGAATTCAACACAAGAGAGTGCCTCTTTTCTTCATGGTGCGAGTATGGAAACAATGTAAGATGTCTCCAAGCAAAGTAGGTATAGGATTACGAGAGAGTAAGACTTTGATGGCATTCACATCTATGAATTGGTCCGAATTAGGAAATAGAACCAAACCATAAATGAGAAGGGCCAGGATATCTTCAAAGGGTTGAAAATCCATATCTTCCCAGAATGAACGAGCCTTCTCCAATAAGAACTTGGCTAATAACCCTTTAACTCCTCTTCTTGTCTCCCAATTTGCTATAATGTCGGCTCTCTTTAGATGCAGGGCTTCAGAAATGACTTCAGGTTTTGGAATCTCTTCTAAACCGGTGAGCGGTATTTGATCGAGCATGGGCACTCCTAATAGTATAGAGAATTCTTCTAGGGTAGGCACCAACTGAAAGTCAGGAAAGGTGAAGCAATGATGTATGGGATCAAAGAATTGGAAGAGAACACACATCATTTCTTATTTGAAATTGAAGGTAGCCAAACTGAGGAGTCGACCATATTTCATGGTGAAAGGAGAATCTTCAGGCACCCTTGATGCTAATTCTTGGAGTTGAGGGTGTGCTTTCACGAAGCTGATTCAGATGGTATTCCTTTGGATTGGATTCATGGCCTAAAAAACAAAGCAAAGATAAATTCTTAAATCCTTGAAATGGTTAGTGATAATGCTTATGATGTTATGATGTTTATGATGTTATGTACAAGTACGCAAAGCAAGCGAGTTGTTATGTACACACAAAGCAGACAAGTCCTTAGGTTTAGGCTTGCATGGAGTTGGTAGGTAAGTACCCTCTTGAAGTTTAGTTGGCTCAACCTATCCTAGAAAGTAACTGGGTTCTAGAGGATCTCAATATCACTGACCTTTCTTTTAGGCATTGTCTCAGCATAATCAATCTTTTCTTGCGGCCGAGTTATCCCCAAAGTCCGATCTCAATGAGTGTAGTATCGAGTATCAACCAATTTTCAGCTTTCCACTAAAACCGGCTATCTCACTACTTCCTAATGGCCAAGTTGTTCAATTAAGGTTCTAAGGTCAGATAGTGCTTCATGACACTGCTCAACGGCCCCGTATTCTCCTCGATTCAACATAAGGGATAACGGTACCAACAAATGTGTCGCACTAACGTACAATTGTTTCAACTATATCGGTCTACGCCATACAGTTTCCACAATCTATTGCTACTTACCTAAAAAGGTGTCCCAGATCTGGGTAGAGGATCAAAACAAGCCCAAACAAGGAACCATAATATAAAGCAAACAAGTCAAACAAATAAAAGCAAGTAAAGGTGATCTAGCCCTAAGGTAAACCCCACTTTTAAATCTTCCTCAACAGAGTCGCCAGTTCTGTCATACAGAGGGAGAACTGACTTGGGTGTTTTGTGTTTTATCGCAATTATTGCGGATAGCAAGAGACGCCACCGACTTTTATTTTATCCAATAAGGAAATGGTCAAAATAACAAGAAAGACCTTTGAGATTATTTTGAGTTCGGGGGATAGATTATAAAAAGAGAAGGTGGTAGCACCATTTTCATCCATAGTCATCTATGGGCTCTTAGTTGCTTGCTAGATCATTGCTTTTATTTGAAAGTGTGCTTTGGGATGGGTTTTGAAATTATTTTGAAAAAGTGCCTTTGTTTTAGGCCAACTTTGTAATGATTCTAGTCTCTATAAGAATGTATACAAAGTGTTGGACTTTTAAAAATATTTCATGGAAAGTGTTGGTGCATTTAAAAAGGTGTTTGTGTTTGAAGATGGGCAAGCAACTAAGACCGTTTCTACCTACTCATAACTCTTTGATCTTTTCCTCCTCCTTTAGATGTTGCTATCTTACCATTGATTGGTAATAAACCTCATCTTTGGATGTAAAGGGACGGGCATGGATCATTGTATAGTCATGGTAGCAATGTTGTGAGATATCTTAGTATTTCTCTTAAGGGACTAAGATCATTTATAAGGCAACATTCGAAGCGTCATCGAGGGACTATGATCTTGTATTTTTTATTGTTTTTGCTAAGACGCCTCACATGCATAACATGACCATTTTCATAAGGCAACAAGTATAGTTAACCCTAGAGGTTCAAGTGTTTATTTTTTCATGCTTGATTTTGTCTTGGATTAAGGTTTTCTAAGTATTGATTTTATCTTTCCATACAAATCCTAATCACTAGCATTTATATGAAAGCGATAAATTGCGGAAAGTAAATATCCTACACTATTACAAACACTTGGGGATGGGGTGTACAAATTTACAAATGGGGGTTGCAAGAAATTAAAGTCCTAATTATCTATTACAACCATATTGAAATAACGTACAAGAATTGGAATGTAAAATAGATTTGTTTTGTTTTTATTAAGGGAAGAAATAAATTTGCTTAAGGAAATGTTTTTAGTCTTTTTTTTTAAAAAAGAAATAAAACAAAATATATGAATATAAAGTATTTGTGGCGTTTTTTATTAATGAAAAATAAAAATGATGATAAAAATAATAAGAGAATAAGAGTTAGAATCAGCGTGTTTCTGAAACAATAGAAATAAGAGAGAGCAGAAGTTCTGATCTAGGCGCACTACAAATCAGAAAGAAAATGTTAGTAGATAAGGGAAAGGCCAGAAGTTTTGGATCCAGACACACTAAAGTTATGGGGTTACTGGAAACAAAGGAAATCCTAGAAGTTCTGATTGCTAAGAGATCCTAGAAGTTATGATGCAGCTAGAAACCTAAAACTTCTAGTGTTACTGGAAGGCTAGAAGTTCTATTAATGGGTAAGTGAGGTGACGATGTTGTTGGATGAGAATATCTAGAAGTTCTGGTCCAGGAGTACTGTTTTGACAAACAAATGGAGGGGTTTATCTAGAAGTTCTGGTCCAGGGATATTGTTTGACAAATAATGGGGTAAAAATGTTAAGAAATAAACATAAAAGATGCTTCTGGGGCTAAAACCCAGGACCCTTAACACTAATGCCTTATGCGCATGCTCTCTATCACTGGCGTGGTTATACATCCAGTATTAGAAGCAAAAACATAAACATATATTATAAAGTATGTTTTGGTGATGAACTTCATCTTCTTCTTCGTGCCAGCCAGAGTATCTGCAACTTAGTCATTTCTCAACAAAAACAAAACAAAAATGCAAACATAGAAGTTATGGCAAATTTCATCATGGTTTAAGAAATACAAAACATCAAAACTGTAAATCAGAAGCAAGCATGCATTTTTCTAGTCCTAATTCTTAACCCTAATTTTCTCAAGTTCTGATCTGAAATTCTCTCTACTTAGGCCTTATAAATGAAATCTATAAATATGCACAGATTCAGAGCCATGATATCTACATTTGTGTCTTTTAAAATTGCAAGTATAACAATGCATAAATAATGAGATGAAAATCAGAAGAAACTTACCTTGCAGCTGGAAATTGTTCTGTGAGTTAGAGCCTGGTTCAGATTGCTGTGATATTCTAGTCAACTTCCTCAAGTTCTCAGAAAGCTAAAGCAACCCCTAACTTGAGTTATGGATGGTTGGAATGCTCTGGAGCAGTCAAGATGCAAAGTTATGATTTTTTAAATAGAGATTGGTGAACACTGTATTACAGTTGGAAAATAGAAGTTGGGAAAGCCTCTATGTGTATATCAGAAAATGTGTGGATGATTGGCCAAGAAACGCACAAGAAAAATTAGAGTTTGGATGTAAAAATCAGAAACTAGCAGGTTTTGTATTTGTGTTGCAGTTTCAGGTTCTTGAGAATTTTCAGCAAGGTTTCAAGGCTTTTTCAATCCTCCTTCAGTTTGCAAATGAAGTTTAATTTATAGGTGTGATACGGTGGGAGAACTGACTTGGTGTTTTGCGTTTTGATCGCATTTGTGCGGATAGCAAGAGTCGCCACCGACTTTTCTTTTATCCAAAAGGAAAGGTAAAAAAGCACAGGAAAGACCTTTCGAGATTATTTCTCAGGTTCGGGGGGTAGATTATGAAAAGGGAAGGTATTAGCATCCTTTTCATCCATGGTTTTCCATGGGCTCTTAGTTACTCGTTTAGATCACTTGCTTTTATTTGACAGTGTGCTTGTGGTGTGGGTTTTGAAAGTATTTTAAAAAATCTTTTGTAATGGTTCTCGTTTCTATAAGAACGCGTACACAATTTTGTTTCGAAAATAGGTTCAAAGATGTGTTCGTGGAACGTGTTTTCGAAGGTGATTTTGAAAAAGATGTTTTGCAATGGTTCTCGTCTCTATAAGAACGTATACAAAACATTTTGTCTTTTTGAAAATGTTTTGAGATGAAAGTGTAAGTGTAAAAATTGTTTTTTTGTCATGAGCAAACGAGTAACTAGGAACGAATCTATCTACTCGAAAGGTTTTCAATTGTTATTTTCTTCCTCCTTCTAATGTTGCTTTCTTACCATCAATTTGGTAAGAAGCCCCATTCTTGGATGTAAAGGGACAGGCGCGGGTCAATTTTACAGTCATCGAAAGCAACTTATGAGATGCTTTAGCAATTTTTGTAAGGGACGAGATCGTTTTATTAAAGGCAACATCGAGGGTCATCGAGGGACTACGATCTTTTTATCGAAAGGTCATTGCTAAAGCATCCCATATTCGAGGGACATGACTGTATTTCCGAGGCAACAAGCGAGATTACCCTAGAGGTGCGCGTGTGAAAAGTGTGTTCGATTCAAGTTATTTTGTCTTTTGAAATTAGGTTATCTAGCGATTAATTTTGAATCTTGCCATACACGCCTAATTACTATACAGTAATAAGTAAAACAGTAAAGTGCGGAAATTGAAATTCTACGCTATTACAAAAATTTCGGGAATGAGGGTACAAATTTACAAATGAGGATGGATCGATGCGATTAACAGTCAAAATAGGCAATCAATACAATCAAATCGAATTTGAAATAAATATAACAGTCTAGGGCAAATAATTAACAAAGTATCGCAACAAGAACTCTAAGTTGTTAGGTTTATAACGTTTGGAAAAAGAAAATCTAAAAGAAAATAAATCAATTGCATATATATCTTTTTGTTTGGTATTTTATATTTATGAGAGATTTTTGAAGAGAAAATAAATAAAACCTATTATAGAGGAGAAAATAATTGGTTACAAAGAAATTAAATTGAATGTATATATATCATTTGGTATATTTTTTATTAAATTAAATAAACAATAAATTCAAAAGTACATTAGAACCTAATTTAAAAAACTCTAATATTATTTTTTGTGATTTTTAAGTAAAGAAGATATTGAAAGAAAGTTAAAAAATAATCTAATTCTAAAAGTATATCTAATTTTTTCTATGATTTGTATTATAACTTGATTAAGAAAATAAAATCTTTTTGTTTTTGTTTTTTTTTTATGTCAAAAAATGTAAAAATAAGAAGTAAAATGCAAAATTGATCTTGGGGGTACTGTTGTTAGTAAAAGGGACGGTGTGAGCTGGAAATTTCTAAACAGGGCTGAGATGAATGGAATAAGGCCCAATTATTTATCACAGAAAATATTATATAAAAAAAGTTGTTGGGCTGTAACCAGACTGGGTCGGGCCAGACCCGAATCTACCCCCCTTTTCACAATTGGCCAGGTTCAATGAGGAACCCTAAACGATAACTGCATCAATTTGCATCTCAGTTCTGCAAATTCTCGCTATCCCAATTCAATTTCTCCTCACTCCCTCTCTCTGACTCGCAGCAACGGCCCCGACCGAACAATCACTGCACCACTGCGACCATATCCCTCCTCCGCCTCCGTTCATCTTCTCAATCGTGGTGGCGAACTCCTATTCCCCATCATCGCTCCTCTTTATTCCTTCCACCATGAAACCAACATCGTAAACCTCATCTCAGCTTCTACTTCGAATCAACAGCGTCGCTCATCAAAACAACGGAAAACAACGATTCACACAGTATACTCATGGAGAGCGAACGATTTACCTATCAGAGAAAGTTCCTACGGATCTTTGAAGCTCAGGTATTTTGCATTTCACACTTCCATTTCTATTTACGCTTTTGATTTATGTTTCTAGTCTTCTCGCTTCTGAATTTCGTTTTTCAATGGTAATAATTTTTTTGAATGTTCTATTCTGAGCTTTGTTTTTGAATTCGCTTACAGGTGGCTGAACGAAGCTTGGTGTGTTATGGTTTATTATGAATCGAGGGATCTAAGTCAGGACTCTGGAATTTGAAATTACAATTTTGTAGTTTATGGTCTGTAAGGCTTTGAATCTCGGTTGGGTGAGAAGATGGTGAAACGCTGATAGGAATGGAGGAGAAGGGTAGTAGCATGATTTGGTGATGTATTTGGAGACGAAAGACGGTAGAAGGCTGTGTTGGACAAGAAGGTGAATTCGTGGAGATTATTGTGTTAAGACGGACAATTTGGGAGGTTAATTTGTAGGAAGATAGAATAAATTTTACAGTTTTTTTACTGCTCTTTTCTCTTGTTTCGCCTAATTCTATTATTTTGGTTTCAGGCCTGATGTTATTACAAAAACAACAATATTATGCTCTCGGTTCTATTTCTCATGGTTTCCTCTTATTATTCTCTTTTCTATGCAGTAGCAACAACCATTATGCAACATGTGATCGGTGGAAATAGAACTGACTGTTTTTTAGCTGGTTCGCGAAATGTCGCGGTAAGCAAGAGTCACCACCGTCTTTTATGTTCTCCAACAAGGAAAGGACAAAAGCACAACAAAATTCCTTTTTTGAGAATGTTTCTCGGTTCGGGAGGTAGATTTATAGAAAGGGAAGGTGTTAGCACCCTTTCCATCCGTGGTTATCCACGGGCTCTTAGGTACTTGCTCTTATGTTTTCAAAAAAATTGTTTGCTTTTCAAGGGTATGTGGGTTTTGAAAAAGTTTCGTTTGAAAAATTTCTAGGTAACTCTTGTATCTGTCCTCAAGAGTGTATGAAATATTTGTTTGAAAACCTTTTGAAAGTGTGGGTGCGAAAAGTATTTTGTTTGTTTTAGAAAGAGCAAGTACCCAGGAGAAATCTACCTACTCTAAGGAATTAGGCTGTGTAAGAGTCCTTTAGACAGTGCTATCCCACTATTGAGAAGTAGGAAGCACCGTCGTTGGAGTTATTCGGGCCAATTCGATTATAGGGACAATGTGTGGTCACCAAAGCAATAGTAGGACACCTTAGTGGTAACCCTAATGTCTTAGATCCTTTTTATCCGAGGCAACCGTTTCGAGGCGACTGGATCTTTAGACAGGAGGGCGACCTCTAAAACACCCTATACTTGACGACCACGTCGAGGCAACCAGTGAGGCGTACCCTAGGAGTGGCATGTGCATGTGTGTTGTTTCAGTTTATGTTTATCTTTGAACATGCATTTGTGAGCTACGGATTGATTTTAATTTTCAAGCAAGTCTTTCATGCATTTTTAACAGTTAAGAGTGCGGAAAATAAATTGCGGAAAGGTAAATCTACGCTATTACAAGGCGCGGGTCTATACATCGCCAAAAACATAACCCGTTTGGAAATAAATGCGGAAAATTAAATAAAGTGATAAATCCTAATTAACTATTACATCCTCGGAAACATATACATAAATATAATTAAAATAAGTAATAATGTGCGAAAGAATTGAATCGGGACGTCCTTAGGGTTTTGACCCTTTTTGAGAAAAGAAAGTAATTGTGGTCCTTTTTTGCAATTAATTGAAATTAAACCGAATAACTAATTAATTATTTAGTTAAAAGAAAAAGTTTTTGTGTTTTTTATGTTTTAATGAAAATAAAAAGAAATTAAAAGTCAAGAAAACCCTAATTCTAGATTTGTTTTATTTATTATGAAAAAAGGATTAAAGTTAACCTAATTAACTAATTTAATTAATTTACATTTTATTTACAAAAATAATTAATAGTGAATTTAATAAATAATAAAAATATTTACAATTTTTAATTCTCTGAATTTATTATGAAAAATATTAATTATGTTAGTTAAATAAATAATAATATTAATAATAAAAATAGTTAGTTAAAAGAAAATAAAAAAAAACAATTAACCAGGGGGGGTGTTGACCCAAGAATGGAGGTTTTGTTTAGAGATTTCTGCAGCCCATTAAGCTTAAGCCTTTGTTGACTTCTGGGATTGTCCAGGTACGCGTTGACTGGAGAGTATCATAGTCCTTCCATCTGGACCATTAGATTGAGGCACAAGGACACATGGCGCCTGGGATAATTGAGACCTATGGTAGAACGCCTTTGAATATCCTGCATATGAACATGTTTGAAAAAATATTATGAGAAATTTTGGGGGACCTGGGAATCGAACCCAGGTCCCAATGGTCATTGGACAGATCACCCACCACTCAGCCACTTTGCACGCTTTGTTAGTATTATGCTAAACAAATATAATATTAATAATCAATCAACATGCTGCATAAAACAAAATCACGCGCGTTTTATTTGAACGAGCCAGTGGTACGCTTCCACGTCTTCATCGTCCCCAGATTCCCTGTAAAAATAAAGCTAAATAGCGGGGGGTTTTAACCCCCACAACCTGCAAAAAGGGAAAATAGCGAATAGGTCTATGCGTTATATAAATAGGGCGCGACATGTCCATTGAATTCGTCTGGATCTTCTGAGTTCAACCATGGGCATCATTGGTCCTAATTTTTCTTGTATGGGAAAACCCCAGTTTTGAAACTGAAGAACCCTAAAATTCAACAATGGTGATTTCAGTTTCAAGACACCATAACGCAATTCACCTATACCATTAGCTTCAGAAAGGTCATAGCAATGCAAAGCAATGATTATAACATGTTAATGATGCATAAAAAGTGAGTTTCGATTCTAGAAAAATTAAGCAAACTGTGAGTTTGTTCTGGATGTTTCCTTGAGTGTTAGCCCTTGATTTGATTTGCAAAAGGTTTCTGGGAATGCTAGCGAGGTGTTTGAATATTTAAATCTCCTTGAAAGGGCCTGGAAGGTGGAATTCAGTTTCAAGCTTTCTTTGAATTTTTTCAATATGGTAATGGCTCTTTGCAGCAGTTTTGCATGTTTGCATGATTAGGTTTAGGTTCAGTACATATAGGAGAATGGTTTTAGGTCAAATCTTGCTCAAGAAATCCCTTGCATTGATGTTCCAATATTTGATTTCCAATCAAATCTTTTTGCCTCTTTTTGATTGAAAAATCTTACCAATTTTGGAGTTTTTGACATCTTTGATTGGCAGACGAATTTGCCAGCTTGCCTTGAGCCTATTTGCTTCATAAAAAGATTTGAAAACCATATCTTGGCATTTTCCTACAATTAAATTAATTAAATGAATTAATAATCAATTAAATGAATTAATAATCAATTAAAAATCCAAATAATTAATAAAAATAAGAAAATAATTCAATTTAATCTCAATGGGTCGTGCATAGGCCTTGGACAAAGTTTCAAGAAAGAATTTGAGGCCCATTAGCAAAAATGAAGTGTTTTGAGCAAAGTTGACTTTTGCAAATTCACAAAAATTTCCCAACTTCTCCAATGTATATCTTGCTCAATTTTGATCATATGAACATGTTTTTGGACATTTTGGAAAGGTCTTGAAGTCCTCTAACCAATTCCTTTGGTCCCATGTTATTTTGATTTATCAATATCAAGTTATGGTCTTTGACTTAAAGTGCATTTTTGTTGACTTTTGAAATTGACCTATAATGTAGAAATTGATAACTTTTTGTGAGAGCATTTCTTGGACTTGGAATGTGAATATGAGTTGTAGGAAATGTCACCCCCTTAAAAATGAGCATTGGATGGGATTTTTCTGATGAACCATGAAAACGTTATGCCTTGGTCAAGTTACAGTTGACTTTTGTCCAAAAATAGCAACTTTTGCATCCTTGATGATTTTTGAGCCATTCTTGTGGAATTATGATCAAGAATTGATCAAATGATTATTGTGTGCTCAAAATAAGATGTTGACCAAATTTTTTGACTTTTGACTGTCAAATGACCATTTTACCCCTACAGTTGATTGTGAACCAAATGAGACTTTTGACTGTGCAAACAGACCCTGTGAGTCTTAAGACTTGTTATGTAGATGCTTGACAATGTATATGGGCCTATGGGACTTGATTGAGCCATTGAAAACCTCAACTTCCTTGAGAGAACCAAAACCCTAATTTTGACTGGCTTAGGAGGCATTTGGACTGTGCAACCCTTGAGTAGTCTTGAACCATTTGAAGATGATTCTTGACAAGCCTTGAAGAATATGGGAGGGAAAATTTTGGGGTACAACAGTTGCCCCTGTTCAATCTTCTTATACCTGAGGATGTAGATTGGCTTGCGTGCCTTTCGTGATCCGAAGGTGGAAGATGATTGAACACTAGAGTGCCCAGAAATTTGCACTCACATAGTGGAGTATCAGCAGTGTGATGTCAGGAATGGGCTTACAGATGCCATTTGGAGATGTGACAGAACCTTGTCGGGAATGGGCTTATAGATGCCATTTGGAAAGATGGATAGTTGAATCTGAATAAGAAATAGAATAGCTTCCGTGTCTGGAGCATATCTAGTCTATATCTAATTGCTGACGTCTGAACGAGTAGTAGAATGACCGTCGGGTCTGGGGTATATCCATACTTCATCTGAATGAGTGACAGAATGTCATCCGAATCTGGATCGTATCTGGACCGTCTCTTGAATGAATCTGGAATAAGCAAATAGAATAGCATCCGGGCTGGAGCATCTCTAAGTTGTCTTTAGAAGTTTGAATCTGAATAAGCAATAGAATAGTGTCCGGGTCAGGAGCATCTCTAAGCTATATCTGAAAGGAAAGGAAATCTGGAATAAGTATCAGAATGTCGCCAAATCTGGGTCGCATCTGAACTATCTCTAGAAGGAAATCTGAATAGGCAATAGAATATCATCCGGGTCTGGGGCATCTCTAGGCCATCTCTAAAAAGCAACTTTGAGTAAGCCATAGATTAGCATCCGAATCGGGAGCATCTCTAAGCTATCTCTGAAAGGAAACTCTTGAATAAGCAAAAGAACAACATCCGTATCTGGAGCATTTCCCAGCTATATCTGAAAGGAAACTCTTGAATAAGTAAAAGAACAGCATCCATATCAGGAGCATTTCCAAGCTATCTCTGAAGAGAAAATCTGAATAAGCAAAAGAACAACATCCATATCTAGAGCATTTCCCAGCTATATCTGAAAGGAAACTCTTGAATAAGCAAAAGAACAGCATCCATATCAGGAGCATTTCCAAGCTATCTCTGAAGAGAAAATCTGAATAAGCAAAAGAACAGCATCCATATCTGGAGCATTTCCCAGCTATATCTGAAAGAAAACTCTTGAATAAGCAAAAGAATAGCATCCATATCAGGAGCATTTCCAAGCTATCTCCGAAGAGAAAATCTGAATAAGCAAAAGAACAGCATCCATATCTGGAGCATTTCCCAGCTATATCTGAAAGAAAACTCTTGAATAAGCAAAAGAATAGCATCCATATCAGGAGCATTTCCAAGCTATCTCCGAAGAGAAAATCTGAATAAGCAAAAGAATAGCATCCATATCTGGAGCATCTCTAAGCCATCTCTGAAGAGGAATCTCTGAATAAGCAATAGAATAACGTCCAGGTCCAGAGCATATCTAAGCCATCTCTGAGAAGAAACTTTTCATGCAGATATGCCCTGGCTAGATACAGGTATCGAATCCATAATCAATCGCTCACAGATATGCCCTGGCTAGATACAAGTATCGAATCTGGAACTGCGACAGTTGATAGTAATCATCTTTGGATTGACCTTTTTCCTGAAAAGGCAAAACATCAGTTGTATGCAATGTCATGATGTATGAGATGCATAATGTCATGATGTTCAAAATGAGATAGTGTAGTATGCACTTTATCATGTATGTAAGAAGGATGTATAAAATGTGAAATGTTTATGAATGTGTTTTCGTCTGGGAAAATAAATCCTTGACGAATGCCGGGAGCTTGTTGAATCCTGGGCTGATGCTGAAGAGTAGAGTTCTTCATTTCCGCTGGGGATAATGGTTGCAAGAATAAACCGGTAGGAGAAGATGACTCCGTTGGGGAAATAAACTTGTTGGAGAGATTACTCTGCGGGGAATTACTCTGTGGGAAGAGATACTTCGCTGAGATTTTGATGAGAACTCCGCTGGAGATTCCATTGATGAGTTATGTTGGGGAATTTTGAGGAACTCCGCTGGGGGATAGGAAGGACTTCGCCGAGGACGATCTTTCCATGGTAATTAGCTGAGGATAACCCAGTTATAAGCTCTGGTGGGGAATAACCTTAGAATATGGTCGGGGAGAGATATGTACTCTGCAGGGGACCAGCTTCCAGACTCTTCTGGGGATAAGCTTCCAGAATCTACTGGGGAGATTGATTCAACTCTCCTGAGGGAACTTTTGGACTATACTGGGGAGGTGGCTCCACTGGGGTGTCTGTATTCCGTCGGGGAACAATCTTATATTAAGACTGCCGGGGATGCTTGCTTAGGAATATCTGCATACTCCGCTGGGGAATGTTGAGATCTTCTGGGGATATCCAACTTTATGATAGACTAACTCTGCTCGGGGGAGAGTGTTGCTGACTTGCTGGAGATACTGTGCCTTTTCGGGGCTGACGGGAGACTAACTCTGCTTGAGGAGAGTATTGCTGATTTGTCTTACTCTGCAGGGAGTGAAGGTACCTGTGGAGGAGCTTGATGACTGCCGATTGACAAATCTTCTTCTGGTAGGCAAGTGACGAGATGATGGGACATAGCCGTACGCTTTTGATCCCTAACTTTTGCCTGGACTGCCCTTTCGGGTTTTCAGTCCACCGGGATACCCTTTTTTGCCCAAACCGCCCTTTCAGGTTTTCGACTTGTCGGGTGTACGAATTTTTCATTTTCATCCCTTATTTTTGCCCGAACCCTTTTGGTTCGCCGGGAAGCCCTTATTTTTGCCTAGGCCAGTCGACCTAGCGGGTCTTTGATTATGCGTAGTATTTTTTCGACTATGTCCGTTCTCAGAGGATGTAGTGAGTTGTCACTGTTGGTAGTGTTGTGTTGCCGTACTACCAGAAGATGTTTGATCGTACCAGATGTGTCACTGGAATTCAGGCCCAATTCCTCAGTTGATTCAGATGGAGATCTGCCCCTGGCTATTTGGCACTTGAGAGATTCTCTGAATCTTGACCTGACTGCCCAAGATGACGGACCATGATCATGCCGTGCCCCTTGATTGGGTGTACTTTTGTTCATTAGATATTCTTCGTGCGAATTTCTCTGCTGTTCGAACAAATAGTCACATGCAAACAGTGTTATTTAAAAATGCAAAGCTTATGTCTGTCTTGAAGATTTTGAAAAATGCACTTTTCAGTAAAACAAGTGAATTCTTTTTTTGTAAAATGTGATGTCAACTCGTTATTTTACCGCAAGCCTTAAGGAGTCAGGATACCTTGTAACAGTATGCTTTCGAACTAACCCATGCTTTAGCTAGGACTTTTTAAGGGTTATAACGTGGCCTGGTTCACGGTTTAAGAAACAAAGGATAAAGACTCAAATTTTATTTGTACCCACCCGCTCTTCGTGATGTTCTTCAAACCTAAACTCAGCTGATCGTGCGTTAGACCTTGTTTGAGTCTTTGCTTTGATATACCAGTGATGGTTCGGACATTGACAGTTTATTTTGAATAGGTAGTCATTTTTTTGTTGTTGAGAGTCTGTAGGACCTCTTTCTTTTTGATTTTGTTATCCCTGTTTTTTGCCTGAATTATTTCTTTTGTGATTACAGTCAGCGGAATGCCCCAGTTTTGTAAGTCTCTTTCACAGGTTTTGACTTAATGGGCTTTTATTTTGAGAGATAATTACTGCCTGTCTTTATGATTAATCGGAACTGTGATACGGTGGGAGAACTGACTTGAGGTTTTGTGTTTGTTTTCGCAAATGTTTCGGTTGAGCAAGAGTCGCCACCGACTTTTTATTTTATCCTAAGGAAAGGTTAAAAAGCACAGCAAAAACCTTTTGAGATGTTTTCTTGGGTTCGGGGAGTAGATTATAGAAAGGGAAGGTATTAGCACCCTTTCTATCCATGGTTATCCATGGGCTCTTAGTTACTTGCTTAGATCACTTGCCTTTTGTTTTCAATTGTTTTAAATGGTGCTTGTGTGTGTGGGTTTGAAAATGTTTTTGAAAAGAAGCCAATGTGGTGGCAACCTTTGTAATGATCCATGTGGGGATGTATACAAAGATGTATGTCTTTTGAAAAGGTTTTCATTTGTTTTTGAAAGTTGTTTTGAAAGTGTAGTGATGTGTGTTTTTTTGAAATAGGCGAGTGTTTTAGTTCACAAGATTGATTCAAGTAACTAAGAGGTTATCTACTCCTAAATTTCTCAAAGTTTATTGCTATGTTTTAACCCTTTTAATAAGTTTGTTCCACCATTGTATTTGGTGGACAATCTTATGTTTAGGATGTGAAAGGGACAGGCGCGGGTCATCGTTTAGGCCATAATTGCAATAGTGCCAAGTATCTTTGGGCATTTTCTTTAAGGGACTTGATCATTTGTTTTGGCAATATTTGGAAAGTGTTATCGAGGGACTATGATCATTCAATTTGTTTGTTTTGCCCAAAGAGACCTAACATACAACATGGCCCAATTTTGAAAGGCAACAAGTGGAATACCCTAGGGGGTGCAAGTGTGATTTGTGTGTCCATTCTCATGCTTGTTTGTCTTGAGATTAGGTCATAGCTATTTTGTCGTTTTTTCGCATACAAACCCTAATTCTAACATGGTATAATTAGAAAGCAATAAAGTGCGAAAGTAAATTTACTAGGCTATTACAAAACCATATATGGGGAGGGGGGTACAAATGTTCGAATGGGGATTTCGATAAGGAATCTAAACCTAAAACTATTACATCAATGTTGAATATTTACAAGACAAATATTTTGCATAAATTAAGTAAAATAAGACAAATGTGCAAGAATGCAAAAAGAATTTTTATATGTATGAAAAAAGAATTATTTATGTAAGACTAAAAAGGAAATAAAAAGGTATTATTTTTTGGAGTTTTTCATATTTAGGGCAAAACCCTAATTCTATTAAATAAAATGTATTATTATTTAATTTAATACAAGTATTTATTTATTATGTACAAAAATAAAATAAAGTGAAGTATTTGTCAAAAATGTATTTTTATATTAAATATTAATAATAATAAATAAAAAAAACAAAAGTGTATATATCTTGTATTTACCCTAAATATATTAATAAATATATGTATATATGTATTATTTTAAATATGTGTTATATATATATAAATAATAATAATTTTTAATATTTGTAAAAAAGGTATTTTTTTTATGTAAAATATTTTCAGAAGGTAAAATAAAATAAAAATGAAAATAAAAGTATTTTTACATATTTCTCAATATTTTAATGAAATGTATATATTCATTTATTTATGCATTAATCAAAAGAAAATCACATAAACACCTAATAAATTAAAAAATGGTGAGAAAAAAAGATTTTTATATTTTTAATAACATGAGAAAAAATAAATGAATCAATCAAAAAAAGAAAAAAAGTCAGAAATCATTAAAAATAAATGAAATGGGCTCAGGGGGTGTAAAACAAGAAAAGTGGTGTGAATAAGAAAAACACTCAGGCCCAGCCCAAGAAGCCACTGTCTTCAACCTCCAGCCAGAAACGTTCAAAAAACGCGCGCCCTTCTTCTCAAACTTCTAACTCCTGATTCCTGGCTTTTCAATGAAAACTCATAACATAAAAAATGTTCAGCATGAAGAGACGAATCCAACCATATGCAGAACTTGATCTAACTCTCTAAGATGAGGGAGAATTTCTTCTCCCCCAAATTCTAACCTAGATTTTCTGCCATTTTTAAACCTTAAATTCTCACAGCTCAAGCAAAAGAAATGAAAAGTAAAAACATGTACATGTTCAGTGGCATGAGTAGAATATTGTTTATTCATAAAATTAAAGCTAATGATGCCTAATAAGAGAGATACGAATTCAAAAACTTACCTGTTCAGTTGAAGTTCTATCTGGAAATGTAGAAACTTTCAGTGCAAGGCGATGATTGGAAAAGCTTCCTTGAGGTCCAGGGATGCTATTCCAATGTTTACTTTGTCTTGAAAGCTTTTGAATCGAGCTAGAGCACTTCACCTGCAAGTCAGAAATGTGAAAATGGTGGAATCAGTTAGAGGGATCACAGGTCGCGTTTTTACTTTTGGTTATCTTGCATAGATGTTAGGGGATGTATGTGAACTGGTTTGGGCAAGAATGCTTGAAAGGATTGAGAGTTGGAACTCAATCTGCAGAGGTTGCTCTGTTTGAGCAGTTTCAAGGTGATTCTGAGTTTTGGGAGGGATTGGAGGTAAAAGGCTCGTGCAATGGCTTGGTTTTGATGTCTGGAATGTGTTTGATAAGTTCCTCTAAGTGTTTGTAAGCTGAGATTGAAGTTGGTACAAGTTATGCTACCTTACTTGAATTTGAAGCAAGCAATGGCCACTTGATCATTCTAGCCTGTACAGGCCCTCACACTATGTTGCATCTTTTAGTCTTGATCAGTGTGTTATGTCCATGAATCTTGTGTCCAAAGATATGCATTGTACCATTTGATTTGCAAACTTGACATAAAGTTCTACTTTTCACAAATGGAAATAATGCTTTTTCTAGTTTAGGGTTAATTCTCCATGTAATGTCCAAAGGCTTAGAATAACAACTTGGTTCAATGGTTTTGCATTAAATTTATGAGTGTCAAAGGGTTTTAGGACCTGTAATGTAGCACAAACTATGCTGATTTGAAAATGGTCCAAGTTATGAACATGTTCATGAACCATTCAAAAGTGGATTTTTTCCACATTGTGAAATTCTATTCTCTCAAGTTATGAGGTTGTTTGAGAAGTTCTTGGACATTTTGGAAAGCTTGGAATGTGTACTACAATCCATCTTTGAAATGCAAATTGAAATTCCAAGTGGAAGTGTATGGAAAATGGTCTTGAAGTTAGGTAGAAAACCTTGTCAAAAAGGTCAAATTCTCACTAAGTTATGAATGGTTTAGTGCCCTTATTCAAAAATTTATAACTTGAGATACAAGCCTCATTTGGGAAAACTTTGTGAATCAAAGTTGTAGATTATGCAACAAGCTACAACTTTCATGTTTTGACTTTTGTTTGAATCCAAATAAATCTTGGTGAAAAAGTGGGGCAAAGTTGGGAAAAAATTAGGGTTTTCCATAACTTAGAAAAATTCTAAGTTATGAAAAATTCCATTTCAAACCCTAATTTGCATTTCTTGGTTTCTTGGTGAACAAGTTTCATGATTTGGCATGTTTTGATGAAAAATGAATCTTGACTCTTGATTTTGACCAAAAAGTCAAAGTTTGACTTTTCAGTATACAGTCAAAATTGATCAATTGACTGGGAAATTCAACTGTCAATCTTGTGTACTTGGGATTTTTTTTGAGCTTGATGAATGTGTCAAGACCATTTCATTGAGTACTAGAGTCCATATGTGAGCTTGGTTTGCCATTGGCTAGGTCAAACAGTCAAAAATTACCCTTTTGCAGTCAAAACCCTAAAAATGACCATTTTGCCCTTTTGATGATCTGATCAAATTTCTTGTGGAATTGTGATCCAAACTTGATCAAATGGTCCATATGAGTTCATAATGTTGATGTGGGTCAATTTTCATGAGATTTGACTGTCAATTGGCCACAGTTGACTTTTTCCCCAATAAAGCTGATTTCTAGGTCATCTGTCCAATTGACTGGGCAAAACTTGGAATCAAGACTTGAAACTTGGTATGGATAAACTTGGGAGTCCAATATGAAGCATGAAAATCATCTTAGGTATTTTAGGTCAAAACATCTTTGTTCAAACACAAACCCTAATTTGGGTCCACAGTGCAAGGAGAAGTCTTGAGCAGAGGAAACCCTAACTGGATCTTGATCTTCAAGGTTTTTGTGATGAGAAAATGTTGAGGAAATGGGAGGGCAAATTTTGGGGTACAACAGTTTCCCCTGTTCAATCTTCTTGAATCCGAAGAGTTAGATTGGCAAGTTTGCCTTTCGTGACTCGAGGGTAAAAGGAGATTGGACACTAGAGTGCTCGGAAATTTGCACTCGCATGTTGAAATATCAGCAATGTGATGTTGGGAATGGGCTTACAGATGCCATTTGGAGAGGTGGTGGATAGGGAGATGGGCTTATAGATGCCATCTGGAAATGTGACGGAACTTTGTCGGGAATGGGCTTATAGATGCCATTTGGAAGTATCGATCGCATAAGAGATTCCTTAGCGAAAACTTGTGTATTTGAGAAAGACAGATGTTTTCCTGGCTTGTTACAGGTGTTTGATCTTCAATCTCTTTATGCAGATATGCCCTGGCTAGATACAGGTGTCGAGTCTACAAACGGTTGTTCACAGATGTGCCCTGGCAGGATACAGGAATCGAATCCGGAAATAGTTGTCAACAGATATGTCCTGGCTGGATACAGGAATCGAATCTTCGAACTCTTCAGACGTGCCCTGGCTAGATACAGGAATCGAGTCTGGAAATGATCACCCTCAGATATGCCCTGGCTAGGTACAGGAGTTGAATCTGGAAATGTTGTAGTTGATAGATGTGCCCTGGCTGGATACAGGAATCGAATCTTCGAACTCTTCAGACGTGCCCTGGCTAGATACAGGAATCGATTCTGGAAACTGATCACTCTCAGATGTGCCCTGGCTAGGTACAGGAGTTGAATCTGGAATTGTGACAGTTGAAGGTAGTTGTCTTTGGGATTGTCTTTTTCCCTGAAAAGGCAAAAACATAAGTTGTATGCAATGTCATGAGGTATGATATGCATGATGTCATGATGTTCAACATGAGATAATGTTGTATGCACTTTATCATGTATGTAAGAAAGATGTATGAAAATGTGAAATGTTTATGAATGTAATTCCGTCTTAGGAAAATAAATCCTTGATCATCCGTTTTTGATACGGCCGAAGAATTGCTCTATGGCAGAGATACTTTGCTGAAGTTTTGATGAGAGGCCTGCTGAGGACTTCAACGATAGATTCCGCTGGGGATAATGATGATAAACTCCGCTGGGGAATACCAAAGATAGACTCTTGCCGGGGAATGAAAGAACTTTGCCGAGGGCGATCTTCCGTGGCAAATAGCTGAGGATAACCCAGTTATAAGCCCTTGTGAGGGATAACTTTGAATAAAGCTCGGGAGAGACGTCCGTATCCTGTAGGGAACAAGCTTCCAGAATCTACCGGGGATGAGCTTTAAGACCTGCCGGGGAATGTTGTGCCTTTTCAGGATTGACAGGGAATCAACTCCGCTTGGGGAAAGTATTGCTGAATCTTGTCTTACTCTGCGGGGTGTTGAGATGATTTTCTCACATTCTTCAGTCGAACCTACCTTGGTACCTTGGCGGACAAAGCAACCAGACCGCATCAGACAACTTTACATTGCCCCTGTCTCTGATGTCACCTGTAGTTAATCTTTTGTTCCATATGCAAATATTTATGAATCAACAATTTTAATGTCAAATGCATATATCAAAAATGAACATTGGACGTTCTTCGCAAGACAAAACAGAAAAAGGAAAAACAATGGCCATTTGTATGGACAAGTGAATTTGTATTGATTTGAATTTTGCCTGTGAATAGGCGTTTTTGTACAAGAGGCTGACATCCTAGTAAGAGGACGCCGCCGAATAACATAGAGTTTACAATTTTGAAAAGAAAACAAAACAGATATGTGAACAATCCCACTGGGTTCCAACTCTGCTATCGCCTTTATGTCTCCAAGCGTCTCATCACTTTGCTGCTTGGTCGAAGATGAAGCTGATTGGTCGATGCCGAAATCTGAGCCAGATAGTTGATGCCGAACTCCGGATGCAAAGTGATCCAATGAGACATAGTGTTACGCTTTATCCCTAACTTTTGCCTGGACCGCCCTTTCGGGTTTTCAGTCCACCGGGATACCCATTTTTGCCCAAGCCGCCCTTTCAGGTTTTCGACTTGCCGGGTGTACAGATTTTTATTCATTTCATCCCTTATTTTTGCCTGAACCCTTTTGGTTCACCGGGAAGCCCTTATTTTTGCCTAGGTATGTCAACCTAGCGGGTCTTTTATTTATGCGTAGTATCTTTTCACTATGTTTGCATTAGCGGGGTGAGGAAGGTCGTCACCATCCATGGTGGTTAGGATCATGGCTCCTCCTGAGAACACATGTTTAACCACAAATGGCCCTTCGTACGTAGGGGTCCATTTGCCCCGGGGATCACTTTGAGGAAGGATGATGCGTTTGATTACCAGGTCCCCGACTTGATACTCTTGTGGTCTGACTTTCTTGTTAAATGCCCTGATCATCCGTTTTTGATACGTCTGACCATGACAGATAACGGTGAGTCTCTTTTCGTCAATCAGATTTAATTGGTCAAGTCGAGTCTGGATCCAGTCATCTTCACTCAAGTCTGCATCTTTCATTATTCGGAGAGAGGGTATCTGGACTTCAATTGGCAAGACTGCCTCCATGCCATAGACCAAGGAGAAAGGAGTTGCCCCGATTGACGTCCTTGCTGAGGTACGGTACCCATGAAGAGCGAACGGTAACATCTCGTGCCAATCTTTATAGGTCACTGTCATCTTCTGCACAATTTTCTTGATATTCTTATTAGCTGCTTCTACAGCCCCATTCATCTTCGGCCGGTAGGGAGAAGAGTTGTGGTGCTGTATCTTGAATTGTTCGCAGAGTTCAGTGATCATCTTATTATTGAGATTGGTACCATTGTCTGTAATGATTCTTTCCGGGATGCCGTACCGACAGATCAGATTATGCCGGATGAAACGTGCCACAACACTCTTGGTTACCGTTGCGTAGGAAGCTGCCTCAACCCACTTCGTGAAGTAATCGATCGCCACTAAGATGAAACGATGCCCATTGGATGCCGTCGGTCGGATCTCACCGATCATATCGATGCCCCACATTGCAAAAGGCCAAGGTGCCGTCAGGACGTTCAAAGGAACCGAAGGGATATGCACCTTGTCAGCATAGATCTGGCATTTGTGACAAGTTCGGGAGTGTTGGTAACAATCAGCTTCCATTGTGGACCAGAAATATCCTGCCCGAAGGATTTTCTTAGCCATGGTGTGTCCACTGGAATGTGTCCCGAATGTACCTTCATGCAGTTCTAACATGATCTTCTCTGCTTCAGCCTTATCCACACAACGTAGTAGAGTTGAATCATGATTCCGTTTGTAGAGAATGCCGTTGCTGAGGAAGAATTTTGCCGCAAACCTCCTTATGAACTTCTTGTCATTGACAGATGCGCCTTCAGGGTATTCCTGGGCTTCCAAATACCTCTTCACCTCATGATACCAGGGTTTTTCAGTCACCTTCTCAGCCTCAAGCTCGCAGCAGTATGCCGGTTCGTCCAACTTCCAGATAATGATCCAGGGAGCCTCATTGTCCCATTTAACTTTGAACATTGAAGACATCGTAGCCAGTGCATCCGCTAGCTGATTCTCCTCTCTTGGGAAGTGCTCAAAGGTTATTTCTTCAAAGTGGGGAAGCAAGGTTGACACATACTCTTTGTAAGGAATAAGATTTGGGTGTTTCGTATCCCACTCGCCTTTGATCTGATTGATCACGAGAGCGGAATCTCCGAAGACACTCAGAAACTTGATCCTTAAGTCGATTGCAGCTTGTAAACCCATGATACATGCCTCATATTCTGCCATGTTGTTGGTGCAGTTGAAACATAATCGGGCGGTGAGTGGAGTATGAGTTCCTTTGGGAGATATGATTACAGCGCCGACGCCGTTACCCAAAGCGTTGGAGGCTCCGTCAAAATGCATAGACCATCGGGATCCTTCCTCAGGTCCTTCATCCGGTCCAGGTACTTCACAGTCAGTTACCACCATGATGTCTTCGTCCGGAAAATCAAAGTTCAATGATTGGTAATCGTCCACAGGTTGGTGTACCAAAGGATCTGCCAGTACACTTCCTTTAATTGCTTTCTGAGTTGTATACTGAATATCGTATTCTGTTAAGATCATTTGCCATCTTGCTATCCTTCCAGACAGAGCAGGCTTTTCAAATATGTACTTGATGGGATCCATCTTTGAAATCAATAGAGTAGTGTGAGTCAGCATATACTGTCTCAGCCGGCGAGCAGCCCATACTAGAGCGCAGCAAGTTTTCTCAAGCAGTGAGTAACGAGACTCACAGTCGGTAAAATTTTTGCTCAAGTAATAAATAGCGTGCTCTTTTCGGCCAGACTCGTCATGCTGCCCCAGCACACACCCCATTGAATTGTCAAGTACTGTCAAGTATAATATCAGAGGTCTTCCTTCCACTGGTGGCATAAGAATGGGTGGCTCTTGGAGATATTCCTTTATCTTCTCAAAGGCAGCCTGACATTCATCATTCCAGCGTACTACTTGATATTTCTTCAGTAATTTGAAGATTGGCTCACAAGTAGCAGTTAGATGTGAGATGAATCGGGCAATGTAATTCAGTCGTCCCAGGAAGCCTCTGACTTCTTTCTCTGTCTTTGGAGTCGGCATCTCTTGTATGGCTTTTACCTTGGCAGGGTCCACCTGAATACCTTTGTCACTTACAATGAAACCCAGCAATTTTCCGGATCTTACCCCAAAGGTGCATTTATTGGGATTCAACCTCAGCTTGTATAACTTGAGTCGGTCAAACAGCTTCCTCAGATGATCAAGGTGCTCCTCCTCAGTTTGAGACCTTGCAATCATGTCATCAACGTATACCTCAATCTCATGATGGATCATGTCATGAAATAAAGCAACCATGGCACGTTGATAGGTTGCCCCAGCATTTTTCAATCTGAATGGCATGACCTTATAACAGAAGGTGCCCCATTGAGTCACAAAGGTAGTCTTTTCCATATCCTCCGGAGCCATCTTGATCTGATCATACCCTGAAAAACCATCCATGAAGGAGAAAACCTTGTGTTGAGCGGTATTGTCAACAAGAACGTCGATGTGAGGTAAGGGGAAGTCATCCTTGGGGCTTGCCCTGTTCAAATCTCTGTAGTCGACACACATTCTGACTTTACCGTCCTTCTTCGGCACTGGCACCACATTGGCAACCCACTGAGGGTAAGAAGTCACTGCTAGAAACCCGGCGTCAAATTGCTTCATGACCTCAGCCTTGATCTTTTCGGACATCTCTGGGCGCATACGGCGGACCTTTTGCTTTACCGGAGGACAGTCTTCCTTGGTTGGCAGGTGATGAACTACAATGTCGGCATCCAAACCAGGCATATCTTCATAGGACCAAGCAAATATCTCCATGTAATCGTGCAGCATCTGGATCAATCGTTGCTTCACGCTGAGCTCTAGATTAGCCCCAATCTTGACCTCTTTCCTATCTGTCTCAGTACCCAGGTTAATTGTTTCTACCGGCTCTTCATGTGGTTGAATAGCCCTCTCTTCCTGGAGTAGCAGTCTTGCGAGTTCACCAGGCACTTCGCAATCATCTTCACCTTCGTCTTCGGCCAAGTTGATCGGATTCTCGAAGTCATAACTGGCGGTAGCAGAGCTGTTACCAGTGAGATCCAGAGTGGATTGAAACCTGTATGAGTGAGTGTGTGTAAATATAGCTGTTTTGCAATATATATAACACAGAAAGGAAAAGAGCATAAGATTTGAAATGCAACAAACGTCCAATGTTTTGATTGATGATATATGGAAATGTCATACAAAAAGCCCTCACAAATGGAGCCACGATGCCCCGGGTAGGACACCGAGCCAACAAAGTTTTAACATATTGTTTGTTACAAATTGGAAATCAAAAGAAATTAATTACTGCGTGACAAATGTGATAGGTGTAAAATCCTTTGTCGTCCAGTTGCTCGGTCCGTTGCTGGTAGTCGGGTAGATCCAACTGTCAAACTCTGCTTCCTCTACGTCCTCCTCGATAGCATTCACCCTTGGGTTGGAGATAAACACCGGAGCCTTTCTGATCTTTTCCTTGCGCACAGCCCTCTGAGCCTCTGCAATAAAGCCCAGCCCAGACTTGTCGTTCTTTTGAGTGAAGTCAGGAAGATGACCCCAGTTTGTACAATTGCCTCTCTCGATTACAGCCCGGGCATCCTTCAAGGATGCCATCTTCAACGGAAAGTCTTCTTCAACCACTGCTTCAGCTGATGCTAATACTGGAGGTACTTCCTCAAAATGCTGAAAGGGGGTTTCAATAAACTCCCTGTCCATCTCGATATACCGGAATGAATTCAAGTGACTCACCATGTATTCCTCCTCACCCTGCACAGTAACAATCTTCCCTTTGACAGGGTATTTGAGCTTTTGGTGTAGAGTGGATGTTACTGCCCCAGCTCTATGAATCCAGGATCGACCCAACAAGCAGGAGTAAGATGGACGAATATCCATTACATAGAACGTTGAGTTGAAAACTTGGGAACCCACACGAATAGGGATGTCTACTTCACCGTGCACCATCCTCTTAGAACCGTCGAAGGCTCTAACGATGATGTTACTAGGTTTCAACTCCAGACCCTCATAATCTAAGCGATCCAATGCTTTCTTGGGCAAAACATTCAGGGAAGAGCCGGTATCTACTAACACGTGTGCGAGAGTAGTGCCCCTGCATTCTACGGAAACATGCAGGGCATCATTGTGATTTTTCCCTTTGGCGGTAAGGTCAGCATCTGAGAACCCCAAGCCGTTGTCAGCCGTCAAATTAGCCACACAGTCGGTGAATTGATCCGCGGAGGTCTCTTGCGGCACATGGGCCGTTTTCAGAAATGAAATCAAGGCTTTTGCATGGGCCTCTTAGCATAGCAGCAATGATAACATAGAGATTTTGGAGGGAGTATGCCCCAACTGTTCAACGACATTAAAGTCACTCTTCTTGATAATTTTAAGGATTTCCTCCATTTCTTGTTGGGAGGCTTCCACAGCAGTCTTCTTTGGTGCCTCCGTCCTGGCAGGCAAATCGATAGCAACTTCTTTACCCCGAGCATCAGAGGACTCGGCGGCAGTAGTAGACACAGGAACTTGAACTGGAACATGCACACTTGCGGGTGTGATGGTGAGAGGTTTTCGGATAACTGGCGGTGCAATGTTAGGCGAGAAGAGTCTGCCACTGCGGGTAATCTTGGCGGGACCAGTGATGTTACTGATACTGGTATTGGTGTTGAACTCCTGCTTCACCCCAAGCACATACACGTCGGCTCCATAATGCCATGGGACCGCTTTATCAAACTCACAGGGGAGAGGCCCCGGAACAGTAATAGTAATGGGTGCAACAGACATAATTTGGACTGGTTTCTTCACAGGAGCTTTGGCAGGATTGTAAATTGTGACAACAGATATTTCTTCAATGGAAACAGACGGAACAGCAGTTTTCTTGAACATAATTTCCTTGCTATCCATCAGGCTTTGGATGCCTGATTTCAGCAGTGGACAACCGGTAGGGATAACAGCACACAGGAGGCAACCCTTACTACAACCCGGAAATAAACCGGCTAGTAGTAAGTTCCTCTTAACAGTCAAAAGAGGGGTAACAACTTCATTCACCGAAACAGCATACAACTCTTCCTCAATGGCATTTACTCTATGCTGGGGCATAGGAGCAGTTACAACATTCGGTCTTTCAGGCGCTTCAAACTGAATTTCCTTCGCGTCGATAAGATCTTGCACTTTGTTTCTCAAGGCCTAGCAATCATCAGTAGTGTGCCCGGGACTATCAGAATGATAAGCACACCGGGCATTTGGGTTATACTTAGGAGACGCAGTGTTGACGACCTTAGGAGCTTCTTTGAGGGTCACCAAGTTGGTTGATAACAGTTGGGGTAAAATTTGAGATAGGGTCATACTCAGCCGAGTATACTGCCTCTTGGGCCTTTCACTTCTTTGTTGATTGTACTGCTGAGGAGCAGCAACAGGTTTTGAAATGACCAAAGCATTGACGGCTTGGCGACTTTTGGGCTTGATTTATCGTCTAGGACCATAGACGGCGCTTGCTTCTTTCTTAAACGGCCTCTTCTCAGTACTTGTGGAGGCAGCCTTTTGTATCTTTCCTGACCTGATGCCAGCTTCAATTCTTTCTCCCGTCAATATCAAATATGTAAACCCAGCGGAGGAGTTACCAACCAAATGATTGAAAAATGGACCCGACAAAGTCCCTAGGAACATATCAACCAGCTCACGATCAGTCAATGGAGGCTGCACCCTGCCAGCCAAATCTCTCCATTTTTGTGCGTATTCTTTGAACCCTTCACCTGTTCCTAGTGACATACCCTGAAGTTGGGTACGCGTAGAAGCGAGATCAGAATTGTATTGATATTGTCTGTAGAATGCGGTTGCCAAATCTTCCCAGTGTCGGATGCTAGTTCCATCTAATTGGTAGAACCATTCAAGCTGTGACCCCGAGAGGCTATCTTGGAAGAAGTGAATCCAGAGGTTCTTATCCGCCGTGTAAGGTTGGATCTTCCTTACGTACGACCTCAGATGCAGCTTTGGGCAGGAGACCCCATCATACTTGGCGAAGGCAGGCGCCTTAAACTTGTGTGGAATTACTACCCCAGAAGATAACCCCAGATCTCCGAAATCCAGTCCCGACACATTCTGAATTTCCATGGCGCTCAAGCGGTCCTCCAATTGCTTGTATCTGTCAGCAGCAGGTGGGTATTGTTCGTCATTATAGTCCGTCTCGTTGTCGGAGACTGCGGGACTAGGAGCTCCTCCCCCTTGGGGACTGTTTTTCAGCAGAAGAAGTAGTTGGTTCAGCTTCATTATGGAGTGTGTTCCCAAATCTGCGTCCGGTGTTGAACAACGCAGTCCTCTTTTTCTTATTCTTCTTCAGGAGTAGAGTCTTCAACTCTTGCTGACCTTGGGCTAGGCTTAGGACCATCTCTTGAAACTGTGCACTTTGGGCCTGAAGGGCCTTGATTGCTTGCTCACTGGATGAGTCTGGATTCATGATGACTGTTCAAAATAAACAGCGAAGGAGATTAAGCAACCTGTGAAATAGGGTATCTGCTATGCATATGGTGCAATGGAATGCGTATGTTTTATGTTTTCAAAGACAAACAAGATTCAACTTTGTAGACAAAAAGGGAAACACACTTCATTAGATTAAAATTTTCAATTGTTCAACAATTTGCCCTTAGGCATTACAGGAATGAAAAATACGGGAAAGGAAATAAAAGCTATAAAAGGGAATATCCAAAGCTCATCAATGCTCCCATGGCCTCCTTTTCTCAGTGCTGATGTAGTTGTTCAGGACCCGCTCTTCCTCCAATTGCTTAGTCAGCCTCTGGATCTTCCGTTCCTGCTCGTTGAACTTTTCCCGATAGAAATCCCGCTCTTCCTTTAGCTGCGCCCAAGATCTCTTCATTGTGTCAAAATCAGTGGGTATCTGAGGAGGGAGGATAGTTGGAGGAACCCCATCTTCATCAGGAGATTCAAGAATGAGAGGTCTAACAGCTTCGTATGGCATACCTAACCTCTGAGCACGGATGCGGACCCACTTGCAATAAGACTCCATTGGTAGAGAAGTCTTTGGTCCCAACTCATGTGGGTCAGCTTTGTGAATTCTGTCCCAAGCTTTAATGAATCCATGGCGTAGTTTGTCACTGTCTGCCTGAAACTCAAAATGGAAGTGAGGAACCAGCATTTCATGAGGCCCATCTCCTCTGGCTCTTCCAAACTGACGGAGAGCTAAGCATGGATTGTAAGAGATTCCTCCTTGGATACCAATCAACGGAACATTAGGGTATTCTCCGCAACGGTCAACAACAGCTACCTCATCCAAACCTCTGAGAGTCCAGGTGATGTCATTATCAGTGAGAGACATTAACCTCCGAGCCCAACCTTTTCCTTCTTCATTCTTCAGCACGAACTTAGGAAGGTGCGAAATAAACCATCTTACTAGCAAAGGAGCACAACACCACAGAGTTCCCCATTTTCGAGCAGTACGAGCATAGAGTTGTTGTAGAACATCACCCAAAAGAGTGGGTACCGGATTCCGAGACATGAAGATCCTTATGACATGGGTACTGATAAAGGTGTCAGGGTTGGGAAACAATACCAGACCATAGATCAAAAGAGCCAGAATATCTTCGTACGCCTTGAAGTCCAAGTCATTCCATAAATCATTAGCCTTGCTAACCAGAAATTTGACCAAAAAGCCCTTGACCCCATTTCTAGTTTCCCAATTGGCTAATACCTCTTCTTTGGTCAAGGGGAGAATTGCAGCAATCTCTTCAGGCCTAGGAGTCTTTTCCAAACCAGTGAATGGAGTTTGTTCCAAGACAGGGATCCCAAGCAGGTAAGAGAATTCTTCCAGGGTGGGAACCAGCTGGAAGTCTTGAAAGGTGAAACAATGATACAGAGGGTCATAAAACTGGGTCAGAACACTTATCAGTTGTTGGTCCCATTTTGCAGTGATCAAGCCAAGGAGAGAACCATGTCTGTTGATGAAGGAAGAAGTGTTTGGAATCCTTCCAACCAAATCCTTGAGTAAAACTGGTGGTTGAACAAAGTTGAGCCGGATGGTATTCCTACGTACGGGCATCATGATGTCCTACAAAACAGAGCAAAGATGAAACTTTTTTTGTCTTTGAAATGGGTTAGTCCTTTATACTGGATGCATGCAATGGTATGATGGCATGATGCTATGATGAAGCACACCACAAGTATTCACACAGGCAAACATGATAAGGCACACAAGTCACACAAGACACCCTTAGGTTTCAGGCCAGCATGAATTTCAGGTATTACCCTCTTTTGGTTTTGTTGGTTAAAACCTGTCCTATCAAAAGTAACCGGGTTCTAGAGGATCTCAAATCATTGGCTACCCTTAATCGGTCATAACTCCAGCATCGCAATCTTTTCTCGCAGCCAGAACCATCTCGAGAGTTTAGCCTCAATGAGTGTAGCATACTGCTACTGTCCTAATAGCCAAGTTGGTCAATTTAGGGTTCTAAGGTTGGTTGGTGTTTAATGACTCCTTAGAAGACCTATATTCTCCCCGTTGCAACACAAGGGATATAGGTACAGACTAAGATGCCACACCAACGTAGCCACTGCTTCACCCATGTCGGTCTACGCCGGACAGGTTCCTCACAGATTATGCTACCTAAAAAGGGTATTTCCCAGATCCGGGTTAGGATCTATGAAACTCCGATGCAAAGCCCACAAATATAAAAGCAAATAAAGCAAACAATTGAAAACAAAGGTGATCTAAGCCCTAAGGTTACTCCACTTTAAGTATCTCCCCAGCAGAGTCGCCAGTTCTGTGATACGGTGGGAGAACTGACTTGAGGTTTTGCGTTTGTTTTCGCAAATGTTTCGGTTGAGCAAGAGTCGCCGCCGACTTTTTATTTTATCCTAAGGAAAGGTTAAAAAGCACAGCAAAAACCTTTTGAGATGTTTTCTTGGGTTCGGGGAGTAGATTATAGAAAGGGAAGGTATTAGCACCCTTTCTATCCATGGTTATCCATGGGCTCTTAGTTACTTGCTTAGATCACTTGCCTTTTGTTTTCAATTGTTTTAAATGGTGCTTGTGTGTGTGGGTTTGAAAATGTTTTTAAAAAGAAGCCAATGTGGTGGAAACCTTTGTAATGATCCATGTGGGGATGTATACAAAGATGTATGTCTTTTGAAAAGGTTTTCATTTGTTTTTGAAAGTTGTTTTGAAAGTGTAGTGATGTGTGTTTTTTTGAAATAGGCGAGTGTTTTAGTTCGCAAGATTGATTCAAGTAACTAAGAGGTTATCTACTCCTAAATTTCTCAAAGTTTATTGCTATGTTTTAACCCTTTTAATAAGTTTGTTCCACCATTGTATTTGGTGGACAATCTTATGTTTAGGATGTGAAAGGGACAGGCGTGGGTCATCGTTTAGGCCATAATTGCAATAGTGCCAAGTATCTTTGGGCATTTTCTTTAAGGGACTTGATCATTTGTTTTGGCAATATTTGGAAAGTGTTATCGAGGGACTATGATCATTCAATTTGTTTGTTTTGCCCAAAGAGACCTAACATACAACATGGCCCAATTTTGAAAGGCAACAAGTGGAATACCCTAGGGGGTGCAAGTGTGATTTGTGTGTCCATTTTCATGCTTGTTTGTCTTGAGATTAGGTCATAGCTATTTTGTCGTTTTTTCGCATACAAACCCTAATTCTAACATGGTATAATTAGAAAGCAATAAAGTGCGAAAGTAAATTTACTAGGCTATTACAAAACCATATATGGGGAGGGGGTACAAATGTTCGAATAGGGATTTCGACAAGGAATCTAAACCTAAAACTATTACATCAATGTTGAATATTTACAAGACAAATATTTTGCATAGATTAAGTAAAATAAGACAAATGTGCAAGAATGCAAAAAGAATTTTTATATGTATGAAAAAAGAATTATTTATGTAAGACTAAAAAGGAAATAAAAAGGTATTATTTTTTGGAGTTTTTCATATTTAGGGCAAAACCCTAATTCTATTAAATAAAATGTATTATTATTTAATTTAATACAAGTATTTATTTATTATGTACAAAAATAAAATAAAGTGAAGTATTTGTCAAAAATGTATTTTTATATTAAATATTAATAATAATAAATAAATAAAAAACAAAAGTGTATATATCTTGTATTTACCCTAAATATATTAATAAATATATGTATATATGTATTATTTTAAATATGTGTTATATATATATAAATAATAATAATTTTTAATATTTGTAAAAAAGGTATTTTTTTATGTAAAATATTTTCAGAAGGTAAAATAAAATAAAAATGAAAATAAAAGTATTTTTACATATTTCTCAATATTTTAATGAAATGTATATATTCATTTATTTATGCATTAATCAAAAGAAAATCACATAAACACCTAATAAATTAAAAAATGGTGAGAAAAAAAGATTTTTATATTTTTAATAACATGAGAAAAATAAATGAATCAATCAAAAAAAGAAAAAAAGTCAGAAATCATTAAAAATAAATGAAATGGGCTCAGGGTGTGTAAAACAAGAAAAGTGGTGTGAATAAGAAAAACACTCAGGCCCAGCCCAAGAAGCCACTGTCTTCAACCTCCAGCCAGAAACGTTCAAAAAAGGCGCGCCCTTCTTCTCAAACTTCTAACTCCTGATTCCTGGCTTTTCAATGAAAACTCATAACATAAAAAATGTTCAGCATGAAGAGACGAATCCAACCATATGCAGAACTTGATCTAACTCTCTAAGATGAGGGAGAATTTCTTCTCCCCCAAATTCTAACCTAGATTTTCTGCCATTTTTAAACCTTAAATTCTCACAGCTCAAGCAAAAGAAATGAAAAGTAAAAACATGTACATGTTCAGTGGCATGAGTAGAATATTGTTTATTCACAAACTTAAAGCTAATGATGCCTAATAAGAGAGATACGAATTCAAAAACTTACCTGTTCAGTTGAAGTTCTATCTGGAAATGTAGAAACTTTCAGTGCAAGGCGATGATTGGAAAAGCTTCCTTGAGGTCCAGGGATGCTATTCCAATGTTTACTTTGTCTTGAAAGCTTTTGAATCGAGCTAGAGCACTTCACCTGCAAGTCAGAAATGTGAAAATGGTGGAATCAGTTAGAGGGATCACAGGTCGCGTTTTTGCTTTTGGTTAGCTTGCATAGATGTTAGGGGATGTATGTGAACTGGTTTGGGCAAGAATGCTTGAAAGGATTGAGAGTTGGAACTCAATCTGCAGAGGTTGCTCTGTTTGAGCAGTTTCAAGGTGATTCTGAGTTTTGGGAGGGATTGGAGGTAAAAGGCTCGTGCAATGGCTTGGTTTTGATGTCTGGAATGTGTTTGATAAGTTCCTCTAAGTGTTTGTAAGCTGAGATTGAAGTTGGTACAAGTTATGCTACCTTACTTGAATTTGAAGCAAGCAATGGCCACTTGATCATTCTAGCCTGTACAGGCCCTCACACTATGCTGCATCTTTTAGTCTTGATCATTGTGTTATGTCCATGAATCTTGTGTCCAAAGATATGCATTGTACCATTTGATTTGCAAACTTGACATAAAGTTCTACTTTTCACAAATGGAAATAATGCTTTTTCTAGTTTAGGGTTAATTCTCCATGTAATGTCCAAAGGCTTAGAATAACAACTTGGTTCAATGTTTTTGCATTAAATTTATGAGTGTAAAAGGGTTTTAGGACCTGTAATGTAGCACAAACTATGCTGATTTGAAAATGGTCCAAGTTATGAACATGTTCATGAACCATTCAAAAGTGGATTTTTGCCATATTGTGAAATTCGATTCTCTCAAGTTATGAGGTTGTTTGAGAAGTTCTTGGACATTTTGGAAATCTTGGAATGTGTACTACAATCCATCTTTGAAATGCAAATTGAAATTCCAAGTGGAAGTGTATGGAAAATGGTCTTGAAGTTAGGTAGAAAACCTTGTCAAAAAGGTCAAATTCTCACTAAGTTATGAATGGTTTAGTGCCCTTATTCAAAAATTTATAACTTGAAATACAAGCCTCATTTGGGAAAACTTTGTGAATAAAGGTTGTAGATTATGCAACAAGCTACAACTTTCATGTTTTGACTTTTGTTTGAATCCAAATAAATCTTGGTGAAAAAGTGGGGCAAAGTTGGGAAAAAATTAGGGTTTTCCATAACTTAGAAAAATTCTAAGTTATGAAAAATTCCATTTCAAACCCTAATTTGCATTTCTTGGTTTCTTGGTGAACAAGTTTCATGATTTGGCATGTTTTGATGAAAAATGAATCTTGACTCTTGATTTTGACCAAAAAGTCAAAGTTTGACTTTTCAGTATACAGTCAAAATTGATCAATTGACTGGGAAATTCAACTGTCAATCTTGTGTACTTGGGATTTTTTTTGAGCTTGATGAATGTGTCAAGACCATTTCATTGAGTCCTAGAGTCCATATGTGAGCTTGGTTTGCCATTGGCTAGGTCAAACAGTCAAAAATTACCCTTGTGCAGTCAAAACCCTAAAAATGACCATTTTGCCCTTTTGATGATCTGATCAAATTTCTTGTGGAATTGTGATCCAAACTTGATCAAATGGTCCATATGAGTTCATAATGTTGATGTGGGTCAATTTTCATGAGATTTGACTGTCAATTGGCCACAGTTGACTTTTTCCCCAATACAGCTGATTTCTAGGTCATCTGTCCAATTGACTGGGCAAAACTTGGAATCAAGACTTGAAACTTGGTATGGATAAACTTGGGAGTCCAATATGAAGCATGAAAGTCATATTAGGTATTTTAGGTCAAAACATCTTTGTTCAAACACAAACCCTAATTTGGGTCCACAGTGCAAGGAGAAGTCTTGAGCAGAGGAAACCCTAACTGGATCTTGATCTTCAAGGTTTTTGTGATGAGAAAATGTTGAGGAAATGGGAGGGCAAATTTTGGGGTACAACAGTTGCCCCTGTTCAATCTTCTTGAATCCGAAGAGTTAGATTGGCACACCTTTCATCAGGATTGTACTTTAGGGAGGTTATGTTGAGAGTATTAGGAGGATCCTTTAAAGTAATCAGCTTGACCTCCAAAAAGCGTCTCAGTATCAGTGATGATGGTATACCAGTCTCCGAGAAATGTCTTCCAGACGTATTTCGCTTATGCCGATTACCCTGTTGACGCTGGTGAGGTTAATGTTGGGCTTGTGACCCTGAAGCAAACTGAGGAGCTTTTCCCTTGTCTTTTTGTCCCACGGGTGGTTGAATGATGGCTTGCTCTTCAACCTTAGATGTTTGCCCCAGTTGGTTATCCCGAAGCAGTTGGTTGACGAGAACCCTGAGCTCTCCTTGTCTTTGAGATAAGTCTTGGATAAGAGCCATTTGCCCCAGCATCTGGGTTCTCATTGTATCCACCTCATCTTGTAGACGTTTCAGCCGTTCGTCCTTGTCGTCCTCAGAACTGTTCCTGACTAAAGTCCCCATGAGGAGTGTTCTCAACTCTTCCTGCCCCTTGGACAGGTTTAGGAGGATTTCCCTGAACCGAGTCTCTTGAGCATGAAGATCCTGGTTGTCTTGTTGGGAAGCCATTGCTAAAATAAACAGCGAAGAAGGTAAGTGACCTGTAACAAGGGTACCTGTTATGTAATGAGTGTATGTATGCATGCAATATTTTCAAGGATCTCGCGGGGTAAACAAGAAAATTGTTAGAATTTGAATTTCGTAGCTTGATTGAAGGAACTTCATGTTGTTGAGAGTCCTTCTTCAAGAGTCAAAGCTCACTATATCGAGTGGGTCATAGCCCCTGACTCAAGTTATCAACCTTGGCTAAAGGAAAATAAACCCCCTTTGCCCCTTGCTAGCCAGTTGGTTCATCATGACCTGCATCACAGACCCTTGAGATCCTTGAAATGGATTAGTCCTTATGCCGGATGTATGCAGGTTAGTCCTTATGCAGGATGCATGCAATGGTATGATGGTATGGTGTTATGCTATGCGTGGAGTGATATAAGTGAACCTTGTTATGAGTCCAGATTAAGGACTGTAAACAAAACCTGCAAGGAACTCGTGTTGTTAGATAACAAGTATGCAAGTAGTTCAAGTATGAAGGCACACAAGTCACACATAGAGCCCTTAGAGTTTAGGCCAGCATGAAGTTTAGGTACTACCCTCTTTCAGTTTCGTTGGTTAAGACCTGTCCTAGAATATAGTAACCGGGTTCTAGAGGATCTCAATATCACCGACTACCCTCAACCAGTCATAACTCCAGCATCGCAATCTTTTATTGCGGCCAGAACCATCGCGGGAGTTTAGCCTCAATGAGTGTAGCATACTGCTACTGTTCTATGGCCAAGTTGGGTCAATTTAGGGTTCTAAGGTCGGTTGGTGCTTAATGACTCCTCAGAAGACCCATATTCTCCTCGTTGCAACACAAGGGATATCGGTACAGACCAAGGTGTCACACCAACGTAGCCATTGCTTCACCCATGTCGGTCTACGCCGGACAGGTCCCTCACAGCTTATGCTACCTAAAAGGGTATTCCCCAGATCCGGGTTAGGATCTATGAAACTCCGATGCAAGCCCACAATATTAAAGCAAACAAGGCATACAATTGAAAACATAAGAGTGGTCTAATCCTAAGGTACACCTCACTTATAAATGTCCCCAGCAGAGTCGCCAGTTCTGTGATCGGTGGAAATAGAACTGACTGTTTTTTAGCTGGTTCGCGAAATGTCGCGGTAAGTAAGAGTCGCCACCGTCTTTTATGTTCTCCAACAAGGAAAGGACAAAAGCACAGCAAAATTCCTTTTTTGAGAATGTTTCTCGGTTCGGGAGGTAGATTTATAGAAAGGGAAGGTGTTAGCACCCTTTCTATCCGTGGTTATCCACGGGCTCTTAGGTACTTGCTCTTATGTTTTCAAAAAAATTGTTTGCTTTTCAAGGGTATGTGGGTTTTGAAAAAGTTTCGTTTGAAAAATTTCTAGGTAACTCTTGTATCTATCCTCAAGAGTGTATGAAATATTTGTTTGAAAACCTTTTGAAAGTGTGGGTGCAAAAAGTATTTTGTTTGTTTTGGAAAGAGCAAGTACCCAGGAGAAATCTACCTACTCTAAGGAATTAGGCTGTGTAAGAGTCCTTTAGACAGTGCTATCCCACTATTGAGAAGTAGGAAGCACCGTCGTTGGAGTTATTCGGGTCAATTCGATTATAGGGACAATGTGTGGTCACCAAAGCAATAGTAGGACACCTTAGTGGTAACCCTAATGTCTTAGATCCTTTTTATCCGAGGCAACCGTTTCGAGGCGACTGGATCTTTAGACAGGAGGGCGACCTCTAAAACACCCTATACTTGACGACCACGTCGAGGCAACCAGTGAGGTGTACCCTAGGAGTGGCATGTGCATGTGTGTTGTTTCAGTTTATGTTTATCTTTGAACATGCATTTGTGAGCTACAGATTGATTTTAATTTTCAAGCAAGTCTTTCATGCATTTTTAACAGTTAAGAGTGCGGAAAATAAATTGCGGAAAGGTAAATCTACGCTATTACAAGGCGCGGGTCTATACATCGCCAAAAACATAACCCGTTTGGAAATAAATGCGGAAAATTAAATAAAGCGATAAATCCTAATTAACTATTACATCCTCGGAAACAGATACATAAATATAATTAAAATAAGTAATAATGTGCGAAAGAATTGAATCGGGACGTCCTTAGGGTTTTAACCCTTTTTGAGAAAAGAAAGTAATTGTGGTCCTTTTTTGCAATTAATTGAAATTAAACCGAATAACTAATTAATTATTTAGTTAAAAGAAAAAGTTTTTGTGTTTTTTTATGTTTTAATGAAAATAAAAAGAAATTAAAAGTCAAGAAAACCCTAATTCTAGATTTGTTTTATTTATTATGAAAAAAGGATTAAAGTTAACCTAATTAACTAATTTAATTAATTTACATTTTATTTACAAAAATAATTAATAGTGAATTTAATAAATAATAAAAATATTTACAATTTTTAATTCTCTGAATTTATTATGAAAAATATTAATTATGTTAGTTAAATAAATAATAATATTAATAATAAAAATAGTTAGTTAAAAGAAAATAAAAAAAGCAATTAACCAGGGGGGGTGTTGACCCAAGAATGGAGGTTTTGTTTAGAGATTTCTGCAGCCCATTAAGCTTAAGCCTTTGTTGACTTCTGGGATTGTCCAGGTACGCGTTGACTGGAGAGTATCATAGTCCTTCCATCTGGACCATTAGATTGAGGCACAAGGACACATGGCGCCTGGGATAATTGAGACCTATGGTAGAACGCCTTTGAATATCCTGCATATGAACATGTTTGAAAAAATATTATGAGAAATTTTGGGGGACCTGGGAATCGAACCCAGGTCCCAATGGTCATTGGACAGATCACCCACCACTCATCCACTTTGCACGCTTTGTTAGTATTATGCTAAACAAATATAATATTAATAATCAATCAACATGCTGCATAAAACAAAATCACGCGCGTTTTATTTGAACGAGCCAGTGGTACGCTTCCACGTCTTCATCGTCCCCAGATTCCCTGTAAAAATAAAGCTAAATAGCGGGGGTTTTTAACCCCCACAACCTGCAAAAAGGGAAAATAGCGAATAGGTCTATGTGTTATATAAATAGGGCGCGACATGTCCATTGAATTCGTCTGGATCTTCTAAGTTCAACCATGGGCATCATTGGTCCTAATTTTTCTTGTATGGGAAAACCCCAGTTTTGAAACTGAAGAACCCTAAAATTCAACAATGGTGATTTCAGTTTCAAGACACCATAACGCGATTCACCTATACCATTAGCTTCAGAAAGGTCATAGCAATGCAAAGCAATGATTATAACATGTTAATGATGCATAAAAAGTGAGTTTCGATTCTAGAAAAATTAAGCAAACTGTGAGTTTGTTCTGGATGTTTCCTTGAGTGTTAGCCCTTGATTTGATTTGCAAAAGGTTTCTGGGAATGCTAGCGAAGTGTTTGAATCTTTAAATCTCCTTGAAAGGGCCTGGAAGGTGGAATTCAGTTTCAAGCTTTCTTTGAATTTTTTCAATATGGTAATGGCTCTTTGCAGCAGTTTTGCACGTTTGCATGATTAGGTTTAGGTTCAGTACATATAGGAGAATGGTTTTAGGTCAAATCTTGCTCAAGAAATCCCTTGCATTGATGTTCCAATATTTGATTTCCAATCAAATCTTTTTGCCTCTTTTTGATTGAAAAATCTTACCAATTTTGGAGTTTTTGACATCTTTGATTGGCAGACGAATTTGCCAGCTTGCCTTGAGCCTATTTGCTTCATAAAAAGATTTGAAAACCATATCTTGGCATTTTCCTACAATTAAATTAATTAAATGAATTAATAATCAATTAAAAATCCAAATAATTAATAAAAATAAGAAAATAATTCAATTTAATCTCAATGGGTCGTGCATAGGCCTTGGACAAAGTTTCAAGAAAGAATTTGAGGCCCATTAGCAAAAATTAAGTGTTTTGAGCAAAGTTGACTTTTGCAAATTCACAAACATTTCCCAACTTCTCCAATGTATATCTTGCTCAATTTTGATCATATGAACATGTTTTTGGACATTTTGGAAAGGTCTTGAAGTCCTCTAACCAATTCCTTTGGTCCCATGTTATTTTGATTTATCAATCTCAAGTTATGGTCTTTGACTTAAAGTGCATTTTTGTTGACTTTTGAAATTGACCTATAATGTAGAAATTGATAACTTTTTGTGAGAGCATTTCTTGGACTTGGAATGTGAAGATGAGTTGTAGGAAATGTCACCCCCTTCAAAATGAGCATTGGATGGGATTTTTTTGATGAACCATGAAAACGTTATGCCTTGGTCAAGTTACAATTGACTTTTCAACTGTCCAAAAATAACAACTTTTGCATCCTTGATGATTTTTTAGCCATTCTTGTGGAATTATGATCAAGAATTGATCAAATGATGATTGTGTGCTCAAAATAAGATGTTGACCAAAAATTTTGACATTTGACTGCCAAATGACCATTTTACCCCTATAGTTGATTGTGAATCAAATGGGACTTTTGACTGTGCAATTGGACCCTGTGAGTCTTGAGACTTGTTATGTAGATGCTTGACAATGTATATGGGCCTATGGGACTTGATTGAGCCATTGAAAACCTCAACTTCCTTGAGAGAACCAAAACCCTAATTTTGACTGGCTTATGAGGCATTTGGACTGTGCAACCCTTGAGTAGTCTTGAACCATTTGAAGATGATTCTTGACAAGCCTTGAAGAATATGGGAGGGCAAATTTTGGGGTACAACACAACAGTTAGTATAAAAAATGTGCAAACACGGGGGTGCGAGAATAGTGAAAAGAATCAATACTTGTTATGCTATTTCACCTTGTTTTATTTGCTTCAGAGTTGGAGCAGATGCTGGGAGAGATTTTCATACCCCGAGCTTTCTTTGACAGGGAAGTAGGTTTCTGTGAACTCCTTGTTTTGATCTCTCTATATTTATGAATGAACTGTCTTTTTGAAGGGTTCTGGCTTGAAGGAAGTGATGAACAGAAAAAATGGAATTAATAAAAGGCTCTCTGATGATTTTGTTTTTTTTTTACTTCTTTTCTTTTGTGATGTTGCTGTTAGAACAAAACCACTTTGCAATGATCGTGATTTTTTTATGCCCCTCTAGTTGATGCTTCTGTACTGTTTTTATCATAGTAGTGATAGCATTTGGGGGGGGGGGGGGGATACTTGGCCAGTTTGAAAGAATTTGGGGCATGCTGGTGTTGTCTTTATTGCTGCCAGTTTTGTTTTTTTGCCCATATGGTGCAATCTGTTGGCTGTCTTGATACAGTTTTTATGTTGCCTAATTTATGCAATTGCTTGGATGTTTTTGCTAACAGGTTTGGGCAGCAATGCAGCCTGCACTTGACAGTATTTGGCTTCTTGTGTCTCTCTTCATTTTCCTTTTTCTTGAGACGCAAACTGTTTTTTTTTCTTGTCTGTTTTAGCAGCATTTTCTTTGTGAACCAAAAGAATATACATATTTTTTGTGATTTTCAATGACAATGATGCTTTGGGCCGATGATCAAAAAAGAGAGAAAAAAAACTGATTGGAAAAGATAAATGAGGCCTTTGTTGGTTATCCTTTTGTAAGAATGATTAAGTGATGAATTCCTTAAACTGTATACTGATTCTTTGAGAAAATCCTAATGATGAGAAGAAATTCATTCTAAACAAAAAGTTCTTGAATTCTTAATACTTTCTATTTTTATTTTCCTTGTTTCATGTGCAACTTAGAATTGGGCGATCAAGGTTGAAGGACAAAGAGGCTATAGCGAGATGCAAATGAGTTTCTTGAAGATGAAGCGAATGAAGGAGCATTGTTTCTTCCCTTTTCCTTTTGTAAACAAGACAAAATGTGATTTATTTTAAATTGTAATGCTCTTTGAAGTATATTCTGAAATTATTCTTTTGTAACACAAATCAATGGAACCTTGAAGTTTATTTGAAAACTTGGATGATGATCGTTGAATTGGAATTGAATTTTTTTGAGTTTCAGATAAATTCTTCCAGATTATGGAATACTTGATACAACCCACCTATTGAAAATAAATTTGAATTTGAAATGATGATGATTTGTATGGTTCAAAATTGTCCGCATGAACGAATTTTGATTTTAAAGACGGATATTTCCGACGTGATAAACCTGAATATCTCAAAATTATGAATGCAACTAAATCCTTGAACCAATCTTGAAAGAAACAACAAATCTTCAAGAAAATCAATCAAAATCCACTTTAATTCCAATAATCACTGTTGTACCCCAAAATTTGCCCTCCCATATTCTTCAAAATTTGCCAAGATCAAGCTTCAAAATCTCTCAAGGGTTGCACAGTCCAATTGCCTCCTAACACAGTCAAAATTAGGGTTTTGGTTCTGGCAAAGAAATTGAAGTTTTCAAGGGTCCAATCAAGTCCCACATGCCTACATACATTGTCAAGCATCCATATGCCAAGTTTCAAGACTCACAGCATCAAATTGCACAGTCAAAAACCCTAATTGCTCCATAGTCAACTGCAGGGGCAAAATGGTCATTTGACAGTCAAAAGTCAAAAATTTTGGTCAACATCTTATTTTGAAGCCATAAACATCATTTGATCAATTCTTGATCATGATTTCACAAGCATGGCTCAAAAAGTCTCAAGATGCAAAAGTTTCTATTTTTGGACAGTTGAAAAGTCAACTGCAAATTGACCAAGGCATAACTTCTTCATGGTTTATTAGAAAAATCCCATCCAAAGCTCATTTTGAAGAGGATGACATTTCCTACAACTCATCTTCACATTTCAAGTCCAAGAAATGCTCTCACAAAAAGTTATCAATTTCAACATTATAGGTCATTTTCAAAAGTCAACAAAAAGGCACTTTAAGTCAAAGACCATAACTTGAGATTGGTAAATCAAAATGACATGGGACCAAAGGCATTGGTTAGAGGACTTCAATAACTTTCCAAAATGTCCAAGAACATGTTAATAGCTTCAAAATTGAGCAAGATATGCCTTGAAGAAGTTGGGAAACTTTTGGGAATTTTGAAAAGTCAACTTTGCCTAAAACACTTCAAAATTGCTAATGGGCCTCAAATTCTTCCTTGAATCATTACCCAAAGAATATGCACGACCCATTAAGCTCAAAGGGATTTATTTTCTTATTTTTAATTAATTAATTGAATTTTTATTCTTATTAATTCATTTAATTAAATTTAATTATTAGAAAAATATCAAATATGGATGAAGATGAAGACCATCATATGGTCCAGTCAACTAGCATACGCATGATCTGGAAAGTCAAACAGGGCTTTGATTCAATGGGCCAAAATGCTTCAATCATACCTCCCTTCTGGGCCAGATACCCCCCATGTTTGTATTCTATTTTTTTCTCTTTTCTTTTCAATTCTTTTTAAATTCTTTTAATTATTTTTATTTAATTCTCTTAAAATAATTTTCTTTTTCATAATAAAACCAAAAAATCAAAAATACAAAAAATACAATATATATTAATTATTATTAATTTCACTATTAAAATATTTTCGTAAATAAACTCTAACCATTAATTAGTGTAAATTAGGTTTTAAACTTTAATCTTTTCTTAATAAATAAAATAAGTAGAATTGGGGTTTTTGACCTTTTCATCTTTTTTTTAATAAATAATTTTCTCTCATTATTATTATTAATTACTAAATATCTTTGTAAATAAACATGTAATTTAATTAATTAGTGTAAATTAGATTAACTTGAATATTTTCTTAAATAATTAAAAATAATCTAGAATTAGGGTTTCCTTGTAAATTATTTATTTTCATAAATACAAAAAACATAAAAACAATTTCTTTTATTAATTAAATAATTAATTAGACTTTTAATTCAATTTAATTTCAAAAGGGTCAAAACCCTCGGACGTCCTAACTTTTATTTTTTCGCACGTTATTCTCTTTTTTTTTTCTTTTCGAATATTATGTAACTGCTCGAGGCTTGTAATAATAATTAGGTCTTTTTACTTTCCGCATTTTTATCAAACGGGTCTTTGTAATTTGACGATGTATAGACCCGCGCCTTGTAATAGCGTAGGATTTATCTTTCCGCTTTTTAATTTTCCGCACTTTTAAATTCTAAACTTTGCATGATAGAATGTATGGCTAATTAAAAACAAGCGTAGCTCACAATGCCATGATCAAAGATGAATATTGACATGAAAACAACACACAAATTCACACACCACTCTTAGGGTACGCCTCACCTGTTGCCTTCGGAACGTGGTCGTCGAGTATAGAACGTTTTAGTAAGTCCATATGTCCATGATCCAGTTGCCTCGAAACGGTTGCCTCGGATTAAAAAAGGATCAAGGGCATAAGGGTAGCTTCTAAGGTGTCCTACTGTTGCTCTGGTGACCACACTGTCCCTAAAAACAAATTGACCCGAACACCTCCAACGGTGGTGCTACCTACCTCTCAATGGTGGGATGGAACTACCTTAAGGACATTTACACAGCCTAATTCCTTAGGGTAGGTAGATGACTCATAGATACTTGCTCTCTCGAAAACAAATCAAAACTCTTTTCACACCGACACTTTTCAGAAAGCTTTCAAAACAATTTTTCAAACACTCTTGAGGACTGATACAAGAGTTATTCAGAAATCTTTAAACGAAACTTTTTCAAACCCACTCACACTTTGAAAAGCAAACACTTTTGAAAACACAATGAGCAAGTATCTAAGAGCCCATGGATAACCATGGATAGAAAGGGTGCTAACACCTTCCCTCTCTATAAATCTACCTCCCGAACCGAGAAACTATCTCATAAGGAATTTTGCTGTGCTTTTGTCCTGTCCATGTTGGAGAAAATAAAAGACGGTGGCGACTCTTGCTTACCGCGACATTTCGCGAACCAGCGTTAAACAGTCAGTTCTAAATCCACCGATCACAGAACTGGCGACTCTGCTGGGGAAACTCTATAAAGTGAAGTGTACCTTAGGACTAAGATCACTTGTGTTTTCAATTGTCTGAATTGCTTGCTTTATCATTGTGGGTACTTCCTTGGGAGTTCTATAGATCCTAATCCGGATCTGGGGGAATACCTTCTTAGAAAGTAGCAACAAGACTGTGAGGGAACTGTGCGGGGTATACCGACATGGTTGAAGCAGTCTGCTACGTTGATGTGGCACTTTGTTGAGTACCGGTAACCCTTGAGTTCAGTCAAGGAGAGTACGGGGCCGCCGTGTGGTGTCGTGAAGCATCAACTGACCTTAGGAACCTTAATTGAACCATCTTGGCCTCTTTAGAGTAGTGAGATAACTGACTTTGGTGCAGTCCGAGGTTGGTTGATACTCGATACTACACTCAATTGAGGGTTGTTTTCTTGGAATATTTCGGTCGCCAGTTCAGTGGCTAAATCGAAACGATGAACAATGAAAGCAATCCAATGATGTTGGGACCCTTAGAACCCGGTTACTTCTGATAGGACAGGTATGAGCCCACCAACTTCAAGAGGGTAATACCTAGACCCCATGCTGGCCTAAACTCTAAGGGTTGTGGTGTGACTTGTGTGCCTTATCATGTTTGCTTCTTGTGAATACTTGTGGTGTGTTTAATCTTAGCATCATAGCATCATCCAGCATCATATGCATTGACTAACCATTTCAGGGGTTCGAATCTTCATCTTTGTTCTTGTTTTGTAGGACATGGAAACTATCCGCAGAAAGACAGTTCAGATCAGCCTTGTAAGGATCCCTCCTCAGCTTAAGGAACTTATATCCAGGATTCCCGAGAGCTCTTCTTTCAGTGAGAGGCATGGAAGACTCATCAGCTTGGTCAACACCAACATTGAGGAAGATATGATAAAGGTCCTCTTCCAGTTCTTTGACCCTCTGCACCACTGCTTTACTTTCCTGGATTATCAACTGGTGCCTACATTGGAAGAGTTCTCCCGGCTTCTGAAGATCCCTATCCTTAGTCAACTACCCTACAACGGTACGGAAAAGGAACCCAAACTTGAAGAGATTGCTAAAGCATTACGCCTACAACCATCTGACATCAAGGGACATTGGGAAGTTAGAAGTGGTATCAAAGGGTTCTTGGCCAGGTTTCTGTTTGAGAAGGCCCGAGAATGTTGGAACTCCATTGACCTGCAAGCCTTTGAAGAGGTTGTGGCCTTCCTTGTCTATGGATTGGTTTTGTTCCCGAATCCCGATCAGCTTATAGATATCAGTGCTGTCCAGATCTTCATGTCCAAGAATCCTATACCTACGTTGCTTGGGGGCATCCTTCACTCATGTTACACTCGAACCATGAGAAAAAGAGTTGTTCTTATGTGCTGCACTCCTCTCCTGGGAAGGTGGTTTATTTCGCACCTTCCACAATCAGTCTTGAAGAATGAGCAGGGTCTGAGATGGTCACAACGGTTGATGACTCTTACCCATGTAGATATACATTGGTGCTCTCGGTCCAGAGAGGATGTCACTATCATTGATCGTTGCGGGGAGTTTCCTAACGTTCCTTTACTTGGAATCAGAGGAGGTATTACTTACAACCCATGTCTGGCTTGGAGACAGTTTGGTTATGCTCAGAGGGACGACCCTCATGACATGTTAATTCCTGACATAGTTTTTGACTTCGACAACAATGCACAAGGACTTCTCCCGAGATTTATCAGAGCTTGGAGGATGCCCAACAAAGTAGACAGCAAGACACTGGGGCATAGGAACTTCATCCCGTTGGAGCCTTATCTCAAGTGGGTACGAGCCCGCTCCCAGAAGTTAGTGATGCCTTATCCTCATGTTCTACCTGTGATCAAAGAGCCAGTATTGGAAGGAGAGGTGTCCTACACCATTCAACATCCTGATATGCCTACATCCTGGGAAGAAATGCAGAAGAGCTGGATCCAGCTTAAGGAAGAACGGAATTCTCTTGAGTCCAGTCTACATGTTAGTGAGAAGAAGGTCTTGGAGCTCACCCGCCTACTGCACGAGGAAAAGACTCTCAACACTTACATAGCTCCAAAGAGGATGCGCAGTGTCTTTTGGGACTGATTTACTTTGTAATGTTTGCCCGTGAGGCTTTGATGTACTAAATAATTACTTTCTTAATGATAACGTGTGTTCCTTTTTGTCTACAACAAATTTGAACTTTCGAACCCTTGAATGCATTGCATAAACACATATCATGCATCATGTGCATAACAGGTACTCTTCTTTTCAGGATGCTTAATGTTCTTCGTTGTTTATTTCCGCATCATGAACCCTGAATCATCTACCGAGCAGTCCATCAAGGCCTTCCAGGCTCAGAATGCCCAGTTCCAAGAGCTGATTATGAGTTTGGCCCAAGGTCAAGAGGAGTTGAAGGCTCTGTTGGTTAAGAAGAAGAAAAAGAAGAGAATTGTATTATTCAACACTGGCCGGAGGTTTGGTAACACACTGCAGAATGAGGTTGACCAAGCTGGTTCTTCTGTAGGAAAAGGCAGTCCCCAGGGGGGAAGGGTTCCTAGTCCGGTGGTCTCTGACAACGAGACTGATTTTAATGAGGAGCAGTATCCTCCAGCTGAAGACAAGTACAAGCAGTTGGAAGACCGTCTGAATGCCATGGAAATTCAACAAGTGCCTGGTTTGGATTTCGGAGACTTGGGTCTGTCTTCTGGTGTGGTCATCCCACACAAGTTCAAAGCACCATCTTTCGCAAAGAATGACGGGGCGTCCTGCCCTAAGCTACATCTCAGATCTTATGTGCGGAAGATCCAGCCGCATACTGTGGACAAGAACTTATGGATCCATTTCTTCCAGGAGAGTCTTTCAGGGACTCATCTCGAATGGTTCTATCAGCTGGATGGAACCAAGGTTCGTAACTGGGAGGAATTGGCCACTGCTTTTTACAAGCAGTATCAGTATAATGCCGACCTCGCTCCTACACGTACCCAACTCCAGGGTATGTCGCTAGGATCGGGAGAAGGTTTTAAAGAGTATGTGCAGAAGTGGAGGGATCTGGCTGGCAGGGTGCAGCCACCATTAACCGACCGTGAGTTAGTGGATATGTTCTTGGGGACCCTATCCGGGCCATTATTCAATCATCTCATTGGCAATTCATCTGCAGGGTTTACAGATCTCATTCTGACTGGGGAAAGGATAGAAGCTGGTATGAAATCAAGGAAAATTCAGAAAGGTGCGTCCTCAAGTTCTGAGAAGAAACCTTTCAAAAAGGAAGCCAGTGCTGTGTATGGGCCTAGGAGGCAGAACAAACCAGAATGCCGCCAAACAGTCAACGCGGTGGTTATTGCAAAGCCTGTTGCCGCTCCTCGGCAACCTAACCAACCAAGGGGTGAGAGGCCTAGAAGAGAATATACTCGGCTTAGTATGACCTTGTCGCAGATCTTGCCGCAGCTGCTATCGACCAACTTGGTGACTGTCAGAGAGGCTCCAAAGGTGGTGAATAGGACCTCTCTAAAGTATAATCCTAATGCCCGCTGTGCTTATCACTCTGATAGCCCGGGGCATTCTACTGATGATTGCTGGGCCCTGAGAAATAAGGTTCAGGACCTTATCGATGCTAAGGAGGTACAGTTTGAGGCGCCCGAGAAGCCTAATATGGTGACAGATCCCCTACCTGACCATAGAGTGAATGCTATCAGGGATGGTGACGAAGTGGAAGAATCTGAGTTCAACAGCTGGATCTGCCCGACGACTGACGGTGGACTGAACAATTGGACTGCAAAAGACTACATACCTGTTACTTTTGTTACGCAGTAATGAATTCCTTTGTTTTTTTAATTTGTAATGAACAATAAATTGAAACTGTATGGCCCGGTGTCTTACCTGGGGCACCGTTGGCTTCATTTGTAAGGGCTTATTACTTGTCATTTCCATATATCATGAATAAAGACATTGGACGTTTTTCGCATTTCAAATCTTGTGCTCCCTTTCTTTCTTTCTTTCTTTCTTTATATATTGCAAAACAGCTATATTTACACACACTCACTCATACAGGTTTCAATCCACTCTAGATCTCACTGGTAACGACTCTGCTACTGCCAGTTATGACTTCGAAAATCCGATCAACTTAGCCGAAGACGAAGGTGAAGATAATTGCGAAGTGCCTGGTGAGCTTGCAAGACTGCTACTCCAGGAAGAGAGGGCCATTCAGCCACATGAAGAGCCAGTGGAAACGGTAAATCTGGGTACTGAGGCAGATAGAAAGGAAGTTAAGATTGGTGCCAATCTAGAGCTCAGCGTGAAACAACGGTTGGTTCAGATGTTGCATGATTATGTGGAGATCTTCGCCTGGTCTTACGAAGACATGCCTGGGTTGGATACCGACATTGTGGTACATCACTTGCCTACCAAGGAAGAATGCCCTCCGGTTAAACAAAAGGTCCGCCGTATGCGTCCAGAGATGTCCGAGAAGATCAAAGCTGAGGTTATGAAACAATTCGATGCCGGGTTTCTAGCAGTGACTTCTTACCCTCAGTGGGTTGCCAACGTGGTTCCAGTGCCAAAGAAAGATGGTAAGATCAGAATGTGTGTTGACTACAGGGATTTGAACAGGGCAAGCCCCAAGGATGATTTCCCTCTACCTCACATCGACGTTCTGGTTGACAATACTGCTCAGCACAAGGTGTTCTCCTTCATGGATGGGTTTTCAGGGTATAATCAGATCAAGATGGCTCCTGAAGACATGGAAAAGACTACCTTTGTTACTCAGTGGGGCATCTTCTTCTACAAGGTCATGCCTTTTGGACTGAAAAATGTTGGGGCAACCTACCAACGTGCCATGGTTGCTTTATTTCATGACATGATCCATCACGAGATTGAAGTGTATGTCGACGATGTGATTGCAAGATCCCAAACTAAGGAGGAACACCTTGACCATCTGCAGAAGCTGTTTGACCGTCTGAAATTGTACAAGCTGAGGCTGAATCCAAACAAGTGAACCTTTGGGGTAAGATTTGGGAAGTTGCTAGGCTTCGTCGTGAGCGACAAGGGTATTCAAGTGGACCCTGCCAAGGTTAAAGCCATACAAGAGATGCCAGTTCCTAAGACAGAGAAAGAAGTCAGAGGCTTTCTAGGACGTCTGAATTACATTGCCCGATTCATCTCGCATCTAACTGCCACCTGTGAACCAATCTTCAAGCTGCTGAAGAAAGATCAGGTGGTACGTTGGAATGATGAATGTCAGGCCGCTTTCGACAGAATCAAAGAGTATCTCCAAGAACCACCCATTCTTATGCCACCGGTTGAAGGGAGACCTCTAATACTATACCTGACAGTACTTGACAGCTCAATGGGGTGCGTGCTGGGGCAGCATGACGAGTCTGGCCGAAAAAGGCACGCCATTTATTACCTTAGCAAAAAGTTTACCGACTGTGAGACCCGATACTCACTGCTCGAGAAAACTTGCTGCGCTTTGGTATGGGTTGCTCGCCGGCTGAGACAGTATATGCTGACTCACACTACTCTATTGATATCAAAGATGGATCCAATAAAGTACATATTCGAAAAGCCTGCTCTGTCTGGGAGAATAGCAAGATGGCAGATGATCTTGACAGAATACGGCATCCAGTACACGACTCAGAAAGCTATCAAAGGAAGTGTATTGGCAGACCACTTGGCACACCAGGCAGTAGATGACTACCAGTCAATGAACTTCGAGTTTCCAAACGAGAGCATCATGATAGTGACTGATTGCGAAGTACCTGGACCGGATGAAGGACCTGAGGAAGGATCCCGATGGTCTATGCACTTTGATGGAGCCTTCAACGCTTTGGGTAACGGTATCGGCGTTGTGATCATATCCCCTCAAGGCACTCATACCCCACTTACTGCCCGGCTATGTTTCAACTGCACCAACAACATGGCGGAGTATGAGGCATGCATCATGGGTCTTCAAGCTGCGATTGGCTTAAGGATCAAGTTTCTGAGTGTCTTCGGAGATTCCGCTCTCGTGATCAATCAGATCAAAGGAGAGTGGGATACGAAACATCCGAATCTTATTCCTTACAAAGAACGTGTGTTGACATTGATCCCCCATTTCAGAGATAACTTTTGAACATTTCCCAAGAGAGGAGAATCAGCTGGCGGACGCGTTGGCTACGATGTCTTCTATGTTCAAAGTCAAGTGGGACAATGAGGCTCCCCGGATCATCATCTGGAAACTGGACGAACCTGCATATTGTTGTGACCTTGAGGCCGAGACAGTAACTGAAAAACCCTGGTACCATGAGGTGAAGAGGTACTTGGAAGCTCAGGAATACCCTGAAGGTGCATCTGTCAATGACAAGAAGTTTTTGAGAAGGTTCGTAGCAAAGTTCCTCCTCAGCAACGACATTTTGTACAAGCGAAACCATGGTTCAACCTTACTGCGTTGTGTGGATAAGACTGAAGCAGAAAGGATCATGGCAGAGCTGCATGAAGGTACCTTCGGAACGCATTCCAGTGGACACACCATGGCAAAGAAAATCCTTCAGGCAGGATATTATTGGTCCACAATGGAAGCCGACTGCTACCAACATTCTCGGACATGTCATAAATGCCAGATATATGCTGATAAGGTGCACGTTCCTCCAGTCCCTCTGAATGTCTTGACTGCACCTTGGCCTTTTGCAATGTGGGGTATTTATATGATCGGCGAGATTAAACCTACGGCATCCAACGGGCATCGCTTCATCCTGGTGGCGATTGATTACTTTACAAAGTGGGTTGAAGCAGCTTCTTATGCCACTGTAACCAAGAACGTCGTGGCACGGTTCATTCGGCATAACCTGATTTGTCGATACGGCGTCCCGGAAAGGATCATTACGGACAATGGTACCAATCTTAATAACAAGATTATCACTGAGCTCTGCGATCAATTCAAGATACAGCACCACAACTCTTCTCCTTACCGGCCGAAGATGAATGGGGCTGTAGAAGCAGCTAATAAGAATATCAAGAAAATCGTGCAGAAGATGACAGTGACCTATAAAGATTGGCACGAGATGTTACCGTTCGCTCTTCATGGGTACCGTACCTCAGCAAGAACGTCAACCGGGGCAACTCCCTTTTCTTTGGTCTACGGCATGGAGGCAGTCTTGCCGATTGAAGTTCAGATACCCTCTCTCCGGATAATGAAGGATGCAGATCTGAGCGAAGATGACTGGATCCAAACTCGACTTGACCAATTGAACCTAATTGACGAAAAGAGACTCACTGCTATTTGTCATGGTCAAACGTACCAAAAACGGATGATCAGGGCATTTAACAAAAAAGTCAGACCACAAGAGTATCAAGTTGGGGACCTGGTAATCAAACGCATCATCCTTCCTCAAAGTGATCCTAGGGGCAAATGGACCCCTACGTACAAAGGGCCATTTGTGGTTAAACATGTGTTCTCAGGAGGAGCCATGATTCTAACCACCATGGATGGTGACGACCTCCCTCACCCCGCCAATGCAGACATAGTAAAAAGATACTACGCATGACAAAAGACCCGCTAGGTTGACATACCTAGGCAAAAATTAGGGCTTCCCGGCGAACCAAAAGGGTTCGGGCAAAATGAGGGATGAAATAAAAAAAATCTGTACACCCGGCAAGTCGAAAACCTGAAAAGGCGGCTTGGGCAAAAATGGGTATCCCGGTGGACTGAAAACCCGAAAGGGCGGTCCAGGCAAAAGTTAGGGATTAAAGCGTAATACTATGTCTCATTGGATCACCTTGCATCCAGAATCCGGTATCAACCTCAAGTTCAGACGGCATCGATCAATCAGCTTCATCTTCAACCGAGCAGCCAAGTGATGAGACGCTCGAAGATATAAAGGCAATAGCAGAGTGGGAACCCAGTGGGATCATCTTTTTTTCACATAGCCATTTTGTTTTCCCTTTTCATAAATTGTATAAACTCTGTTGTTCGGCGGCGTTCTCTTACTAGGACGTCAACCTCTTGTACATAAACGCCTATTTACGGGCAATTCAAAAATCAATACAAATTCACTTCTCAGACCAATTGCCAATAGTTTTTCCTTTTCCTGTTTTGTTTTGCGAAGAACGTCCAATGTTCAAATTTTGATATATGCATTTGACAACAATTGCTAACTCATAAATATTTGCATGCGAAACAAAGGATTAATTACAGGTAACATTAGAAACAGGGGCAATAATGAGTTGTCTAAGCAATCTAATTGCTCTGTCCACCAAGGTACCAAGGTAAGTTCGGCTGAAGAATGCAACCAAGATATCTTAATTCCCTAGAGAGTGAGCCAAAACTCAACAATTTTCTCCCAAGCAGTTGGTCTCCCATCAGCCCTAACAAGGCATAATATCTCCAGCAAGTCAGCAATACTCTCCCCGAGCAGAGTTATCCTGTCAGCCTCAAGGAAATTGGGTATCCCCAACAGATCTCAACATTCCTCAGCAGAGTATACAAATATCCTTAACAAGATGTTAGAACAAAGTTTGAATCTACTACCCTATATTTGAGTTTTGATGATAACAAAGTGAAAAGATATAGTATTTATAAGTTTCATGTATGAACTATCTGCTGCCTAAAATTATTATGTTCTGACTTGCAGATACTCTGATTGATATAAGCAAGATCACATCTATTCAGCATCAGAACTTGATTTCAAACACCAGCATCAGAAGTTGCTACATCAGAACGTCAAAATCAGATGATCAACTCACATACATGCTGAAGCCTGATGAACAAGACTGCGCTCAACACTCTGATACAGAAACACAATAGTTCATCAGCAGCGAAGCAGAGTCTGAATGAGCCAAGCCAGAACTTGCGTTAAGTGAGCAACGGTACTGTGCATTGAAAGTAAATTAATTCCAACGGCCTCATTCCAGACAAGATCTGCTCAATAAGGAAAGTTTGTTATTAGCATTGAATCAAGAATATTGCATCCAACGTTCATCATCCCAATGCTATATAAACAAGGCTTTGAAGATTGAAATGGTTAATGCTCTCCAAATCTCTACACGCACAAAAGCTGAACCATAATCTTCGTTCTACCAGTTTTGCTAAACCATACACTCTGATATTCCATTACTGTTTAGCAATCTAGTTTCTAAGCTTCATATTGTGTATACATCACAGTTGTGATACAGTTTTGTAGAAAACATCCACACACATAGTTTTATCTCTTTGTAAGAAAGTGTTACCTTGACAAACCGGGTTGTGGTTTGAATCAAGAAGGCTTTAGCAGTTGTTAAAGCAGTCTGTAATATTCAGTTGAATATAGTGGATTAAGACCTCGTTGGAGAGAGGCGAAATCACCTTGACGGGTGGACTGGAGTAGTTTGAGATCAAACGAACCAGGATAAAAAAATCTTGTCAATTGCTTTAGATTTCAGTTTTACAATTCAACCCCCCCCCCCTTCTTGTGTTTTTCACCACTTCACAAGCATCCCCGGCAGTCTTGATCTAAGATTGTTTCCCGGCGGTATACCAGATGTTCAATGGAGCCATTCCCCCAGTGCAATCTCAAAAGCTTCCCCAGGAAAGTGGAATCCATCTCCCCATTACATTCAGGAAGCTCCTCCCCAGCAGGTCTCGAAGCTTATCCCCAGTAGATTCTGGAAGCTTGTCACCCGCAGAGCACGAACGCTCTCCCCCCGGCTTCATTCAAAGGTTATTTCCCTACCAGGATATAACTGGGTTATCCTCAGCCACTCGCCACGGAAGGATCGTCCTCGGCGAAGTCTTCCTATCACCCAGCGGAGTTCATCAATTCCTTCAACAAAACGTATCAATGGTATCCCCAGCGGAGTTATCATCAACATCTCAGCAAAGTGCCTCTCTTCCCACAGAATATTCCCCGCAGAGTAATCTATTCGCCAAGTTTAGTCCCCAACGGAGTCATCTTCTCCTACCGGTATTCTTGCAACCATCATCCCCAGCGGAAACAAAGAGCGCTACTCTTCAACATCAAGCCCAGGATTCAACTTCCCGGCACCCGTCAAGGATTTACTTTCCTAGACGACAATACATTCATGAACATCACATCTTCATACATTATAGCACGCATATACGCATCATGAACATACAATCTCATTTATTCTGAGAACATCACGCATGTCATACATCATGACATCACATACAACTAACGTTTTGTCTTTTCAGGACAAGGGTCAATACAAAGATGATTACTATCAATTGTCGTGATTCCAGATCCGATTCCTGTATCTTTCCGGGGTGTATCTATTGACGACTAATTCCAGACTCGATTTATGTATCCTACCAGGGCACGTCTGAAGAGTTCGAAGATCCGATTCCTGTATCTTGCCAGGGTGTATCTGTTGACGACTAATTCCAGACTCGATGCCTGTATCCTGCCAGGGCACGTCTGAAGAGTTCGAAGATCTGATTCCTGTATCTTTCCAGGGTGTATCTGTTGACGACTATATTCCAGACTCGATTCCTGTATCCTGCCAGGGCACGTCTGAAGAGTTCGAAGATCCGATTCCTGTATCTTGCCAGGGTGTATCTGTTGACGACTATATTCCATACTCGATTCCTATATCCTGCCAGGGCATGTCTGAAGAGTTCAAAGATCTGATTCCTGTATCTTGCCAGGGTGTATCTGTTGATGACTATATTCCAGACTCGATTCCTGTATCCTGCCAGGGCACGTCTGAAGAGTTCGAAGATCCGATTCTTGTATCTTGCCAGGGTGTATCTGTTGATGACTAATTCCAGACTTGATTCCTGTATCTTGCCAGGGCACGTCTGAAGAGTTCGAAGATCCGATTCCTGTATCTTGCCAGGGTGTATCTGTTGACGACTATTCTCCGGACTCGATTCTTGTATCTTGCCAGGGCACGTTTGAAGAGTTTAAAGATTCGATTCCTGTATCCAGCCAGGGCACATCTACATAAAGAATTTGAAGATCAACACCTGTAACAGGCCAGGTAATTATCTTTCTTTCTCAGGTACGCAAGTTCTCGCTAAGGAATCTCTTACGCAACCGACACCCAGATGGCATCTATAAGCCCATCCTCCTATCCATCAGTCTCCAAATGGCATTTGTAAGCCCATTCCCTGCATCACACTGCTGACATTCTACTATGTGAGTGCAAATTTCTGGGCACTCTATTGTTCAATCATCTTCCACCTTCGGATTACGAAAGGCACGCCAGCCAATCTACATCCTCAGGTCTAAGAAGATTGAACAGGGGCAACTGTTGTACCCCAAAATTTTCCCTCCCATATTCTTCAAAATTTGCCAAGATCAAGCTTCAAAATCTCTCAAGGGTTGTACAGTCCAATTGCCTCCTAACACAGTCAAAATTAGGGTTTTGGTTCTGGCAAAGAAATTGAAGTTTTCAAGGGTCCAATCAAGTCCCACATGCCTACATACATTGTCAAGCATCCATATGCCAAGTTTCAAGACTCACAGCATCAAATTGCACAGTCAAAAACCCTAATTGCTCCACAGTCAACTACAGGGGCAAAATGGTCATTTGACACTCAAAAGTCAAAATTTTGGTCAACATCTTATTTTGAAGCCACAAACATCATTTGATCAATTCTTGATCATGATTTCACAAGCATGGCTCAAAAAGTCTCAAGATGCAAAAGTTTCTATTTTTGGACAGCTGAAAAGTCAACTGCAAATTGACCAAGGCATAACTTCTTCATGGTTTATCAGAAAAATCCCATCCAAAGCTCACTTTGAAGAGGATGACATTTCCTACAACTCATCTTCACATTTCAAGTCCAAGAAATGCTCTCACAAAAAGTTATCAATTTCAACATTATAGGTCATTTTCAAAAGTCAACAAAAAGGCACTTTAAGTCAAAGACCATAACTTGAGATTGGTACATCAAAATGACATGGGATCAAAGGCATTGGTTAGAGGACTTCAAGACCTTTCCAAAATGTCCAAGAACATGTTCATAGCTTCAAAATTGAGCAAGATATGCCTTGAAGAAGTTGGGAAAGTTTTGGGAATTTTGAAAAGTCAACTTTGCCTAAAACACTTCAAAATTGCTAATGGGCCTCAAATTCTTCCTTGAATCATTACCCAAAGCATATGCACGACCCATTAAGCTCAAAGGGATTTATTTTCTTATTTTTAATTAATTAATTGAATTTTTATTCTTATTAATTCATTTAATTAAATTTAATTATGAGAAAAATATCAAATAATGGTTTTAAATCTTTTTTGTGCAGCAAATATGTGCATTATATGCAAGAGATTTCGTGCATCATCTCAAGGGGACAAGATCATCCATATTTGGCAAGATTTGCATGGAAAAAAGATTGAAAAAGATGTGATAAAAATCAAATATTCAAAACATAAATGGATGGATCTTTGGGCTTGTTTTTGACCTAATTTCGTTCACTTACATATGCACAACTCAACCCTATTCAAATATACACGAAAAGCTGCTCAGAAAGAGAGAACAAAGTTGCCAAAATTCCAAAGAAATTGTGAAATTGATTTCATAGTTAGAGCACGTTTCAAAGCATAAAAAGCATTCTAATACATTCCTGACATTGCTAGGAGTCTATTGCAATCAAGAACAAGTCCCCATACTCCCAGAATCGGTAGAACAGAATCACCCTTTTCATGAATATGTACATAATCGATTTTTGATTTCCATGCATTATTCATATGTTTTAATTGTTGATTCTTGCTACTAATGATCTTCTGAAACTTTTGGCATAGTTTAATTGTTCTAAAAATGCTTGAAACGAGATTCACCATTGATGAAACCTAGGGTTTCAGAAGCTCCAAATTAGGGGTTCTCACATATGGAAAAATTGGCCCTTAAAACCTATGCCATTGAATTCGTGGTATCAAGACGAAGCAAACCAACACCTCGCGCCCAATTTATTTGATCCATAGGCGTAATCGCTATTTTCATGTGTTGCAGTTTGTGGGGGGTTTAAAACCCCCGCTATTTGTTTATGTTGCAGGTACAAAAACGAAGAAGAAGCATACGTGGCTCTGTGTGGTTGGGAGGTTTGAATTTGCGCGCATTTTCCAGCGTAGTGGTCACGTTTCATACATTATTTTTATTTGTTATTATATTTACAAAAGCGCTTGAATGGTTCAGTGGTTGGGTGCACGCTTGGTGAGTGCTGGGACCTGGGTTCGATTCCCAGGTCCCCCATACAATTGCTATTATTTTTTCTGACTTAATTCCATGCAGTGCACGCCCCATGGTCTATCATGCAGCCTCACATCCAAGCTTGCCACATGGCCATGAGCTTCTATCCAAGAGTCAGAAGATGAAGACCATCATATGGTCCAGTCAACTAGCATACGCATGATCTGGAAAGTCAAACAGGGCTTTGATTCAATGGGCCAAAATGCTTCAATCATACCTCCCTTCTGGGCCAGATACCCCCCATGTTTGTATTCTATTTTTTTTCTCTTTTCTTTTCAATTCTTTTTAAATTCTTTTAATTATTTTTATTTAATTCTCTTAAAAAAAATTCTTTTTCATAATAAAACCAAAAAATACAATATATATTAATTATTATTAATTTCACTATTAAAACATTTTCGTAAATAAACTCTAACCATTAATTAGTATAAATTAGGTTTTAAACTTTAATCTTTTCTTAATAAATAAAATAAGTAGAATTGGGGTTTTTGACCTTTTCATCTTTTTTTTTTAATAAATAATTTTCTCTCATTATTATTATTAATTACTAAATATCTTTGTAAATAAACATGTAATTTAATTAATTAGTGTAAATTAGATTAACTTGAATATTTTCTTAAATAATTAAAAATAATCTAGAATTAGGGTTTCCTTGTAAATTCTTTATTTTCATAAATACAAAAAACATAAAAACAATTTCTTTTCTTAATTAAATAATTAATTAGACTTTTAATTCAATTTAATTTCAAAAGGGTCAAAACCCTCGGACGTCCTAACTTTTATTTTTTCGCACGTTATTCTTTTTTTTTCTTTTCGAATATTATGTAACTGCTCGAGGCTTGTAATAGTAATCAGGTCTTTTTACTTTCCGCATTTTTATCAAACGGGTCTTTGTAATTTGGCGATGTATAGACACGCGCCTTGTAATAGCGTAGGATTTATCTTTCCGCTTTTTAATTTTCCGCACTTTTAAATTCTAAACTTTGCATGAAAGAATGTATGGCTAATTAAAAACAAGCGTAGCTCACAATGCCCTGATCAAAGATGAATATTGACATGAAAACAACACACAAATTCACACACCACTCTTAGGGTACGCCTCATCTGTTGCCTTCGAAACGTGGTCGTCGAGTATAGGACGTTTTAGTAAGTCCTTATGTCCATGATCCAGTTGCCTCGAAACGGTTGCCTCGGATTAAAAAAGGATCAAGGGCATAAGGGTAGCTTCTAAGGTGTCCTACTGTTGCTCTGGTGACCACAATGTCCCTAAAAACGAATTGACCCGAACACCTCCAACGGTGGTGCTACCTACCTCTCAATGGTGGGATGGCACTACCTTAAGGACATTTACACAGCCTAATTCCTTAGGGTAGGTAGATGACTCATAGATACTTGCTCTCTCGAAAACAAATCAAAACTCTTTTCACACCGACACTTTTCAGAAAGCTTTCAAAACAATTTTTCAAACACTCTTGAGGACTGATACAAGAGTTATTCAGAAATCTTTAAACGAAACTTTTTCAAACCCACTCACACTTTGAAAAGCAAACACTTTTGAAAACACAATGAGCAAGTATCTAAGATCCCATGGATAACCATGGATAGAAAGGGTGCTAACACCTTCCCTTTCTATAAATCTACCTCCCGAACCGAGAAACTATCTCATAAGGAATTTTGCTGTGCTTTTGTTATGTCCATGTTGGAGAAAATAAAAGACGGTGGCGACTCTTGCTTACCGCGACATTTCGCGAACCAGCGTTAAACAGTCAGTTCTAAATCCACCGATCACAATCACCAATGCTTCGAACACCCATGACTTAAACTAATCAACAAACCATCCGATAAATCATACACCTAACATTCTATACCATGAACGATCTCAACACAAAAGCAAATGTCTTGAGGTCACAATTAGGACATGAACTAAACTCAAGAGTTAAGAACATTCTAAATCAGAAAATGACTCAAAGCGTTTTCACCAATTTTCCATAGCCTTTTAAGAACAAATCGTCCTGGATCCTTGAAGAGCATTTGTCGATGACATCACTTATGACAGTATGCCAAATAATTATCTCAAGGTCTTGTAATTTGAAGACATAACGATTAGACGGCCGTTACTTGAAATTAGGTCAAAAATCCAAGATGCGACTTCTAACGCACTCGAATGTTGGTGATCTTCTACGTGATATCATCAAGGAGAAACGTATGCAAGAAAAACCATTCAAAAATATCGAAATAATGAAGAAGTTTATAAGCACTTGAAATTGTTCTCGCAAAAGGGTTGATTTTGGGGTTGCTGTAGTTGTTTTCAGTTATCTGGACCATTGGTTAAGCAAACTTGTACTGTGAAGTTTGAAAACTGGTTTAAACAATTCCGAGGAGATATGAAGACTTATGAAAAATCAAATGAAACCTTGAGGGCTTAACTTTCTTTGAGAAGCTCCAAACCCTAATTGCTGATGGTTTGCCTAGGAGGAGAATCTACTTGATCGACTTTTGAGCCAAATTGAGTGTTTGAGGAACCCTGGGACAGTATCCTGAGTGGAAAATGGGAGGGTAAATTTTAGGGTACAACAGCTTCCCCTGTTCAATCTTCTTAAACTTGAAAAGTGAGATTGACGCGTTTGTCGTTCGCGGCTTGAAAGTAGAAGATGATTGAACACTAGAGTGCCCAGAAATTTGCGCTTGATGATGCGCTGGTTGATTGTGTAAGGAAATGGGCCTAAAGATGCCATTTGGAGAAGCAAAGGAGAATTGTCGAAGATGGGTGTATAGTTGGCATCCAAAGACGATTGTTGACGGAAAGTTTGAACTCGATCTTCTTTTTTTAAAATATTTTTTAATTATTTTATATATATATTTTTAACAGAAAATGAATCAGAATAAACCGTTGAGAGATTTATCTGAAATAGTGAAAATCTGGGGACGAATCAGAATAAACCGTTGAGAGATTTATCTGAACTAGTAAAAATCTGGAGACGAACCAGAATAAACCGCTGAGAGATTTATCTGAACCAGTAAAAATCTGGAGACAAATCAGAATAAACCGTTGAGAGATTTATCTGAAACAGTGAAAATCTGGAGACGAATCAGAATAAACCGTTGAGAGATTTATCTGAACCAGTGAAAATCTGGAGACGAATCAGAATAAACCGTTGAGAGATTTATCTGAACCAGTAAAAATATGGAGACGAATTAGAATAAATCGTTGAGAGATTTATCTGAACCAGTAAAAATCTGGAGACGAATCAGAATAAACCGTTGAGAGATTTATCTGAACCAGTGAAAATTTGGAGACGAATCAGAATAAACCGTTGAGAGATTTATCTGAAACAGTGAAAATCTAGAGACGAATCAGAATAAACTGTTGAGAGATTTATCTGAACCAGTGAAAATCTGGAGACGAATCAGAATAAACCGTTGAGAGATTTATCTGAACCAGTAAAAATCTGGAGACGAATCAGAATAACCGTTGAGAGATTTATCTGAACTAGTAAAAATCTGGAGACAAATCAGAATAAACCGTTGAGATATTTATCTGAACCAGTGAAAATCTGGAGACGAATCAGAATAAAACATTGAGAGATTTATCTGAACCAGTAAAAATCTGGAGACGAATCAGAATAAATCGTTGAGAGATTTATCTGAACCAGTGAAAATCTAGAGACACATCAGAATAAACCGTTGAGAGATTTATCTGAACCAGTGAAAATCTGGAGACGAATCAGAATAAACTGTTAAGAGAATTATCTGAACCAGTAAAAATCTGGAGACAAATCAGAATAAATCGTTGGGAGATTTATCTGAACCAGTGAAAATCTTGAGACGCATCAGAAAAAACCGTTGAGAGATTTATCTGAACCAGTGAAAATCTGGAAGAAATATTTTGTTATGTGGATGGTCGACCAGTCTTTTCTTGTTGAAAATCTTGGTCTGTTGGAAATTTGTTGATGATGATTTCCTGTCAAATGACTCTTTCCTACAAAAGGTGAAGAGTTAATTGTATGCAATGCTATGATGTATGCGATGCACGGGGTGATATTTGCCTCTCAAAATGAATGAGATTGCACTGTATGTACTTGAGTTGTTAATGTTATGATGTATGGATGCAAATGTATGGAATTAAAGATTGTTTGTGCCGTAGCGTTGCTGGAAGTGGGAAAATAAATCCCTTTTGAAGCACTTATGGGTGAGTTTCCAAATATAAACTCTGTTGTAGAAGGGAAAAGTCGTACATCGCCTGTAGACTTCGTGAAATTCTGTTGGGGAAATCTGAGAAGCTGGGCAACTTACTGGGGAACCTCTGGAGCGGTAGTTGGAAGTTTTTGCTCTGTCAGGAATATGAGACCGCTTGATACCAACAGGCTGCATACTGGGGATATGTTAGCGATTCTGTAGTAGGATGTATTCGCTTCCGCTCCTGCTGGAGAAGGTGTCTGCGGGGGTCTTATGGAATGGCTTATAGATATTATCCTATTTCTTAAAGTCATTAGTAATTGTCTTTCCATTTTTTTTTTGTTTATTTGTAACAGTAATCACATTCAAATGCATATGCTCAAAAATAAATCATTGGACATTTTTGTAAACAAGACACAGAAACACAGAAGAACAGATGGTTTTGTACTTTCAAAAGGGATATCTTTGTATTAACTTGAATAAGTATACTTGTACAACGAGACAAGCATTCTAGCGAGAGAATGTCGTCGTAAAAATGAAAATTGATACAAAGAAAAGATAGATATGTGAAATAATCCCATGGGGTTCCCATTCTGCTATAGTCTTCATGTCTCTGAATGTCTTGTCCACTTGTCGCCTCGGGAAAGTCGATTGGATTAATTTAGAGCCGTTTGAGTTGATTGGTCGAAGCTGAAGATTGTCTACCAGATGATTCAACAGGACATAGTCATACGCTTCAATCCCTAACTTTTGCCTGGACCACCCTCTCGGGTTTTCAGTCCACCGGGATACCCCTTTTTTCCCAAGCCGCCCTTTCGGGTTTTCGACTAGCCGGGTGTACAGATTTTTTTTTTTTCATCCCTTATTTTTTTCCGAACCCTTTTGGTTCACCGGGAAACCCTTATGTTTGCCTAGGCCAGTCAACCTAGCGGGTCTTTTATCATGTGTAGTATTTTTTAACTATGTCCGTATTTACAGGGTGCGAGAGGTTGTCGCCATCATTAGTGGTCAAGATCATTGCTCCACCAGAGAAAATTCTTTTGATTACAAATGGCCCTTCATATGTAGGGGTCCATTTACCCTTGGGATCACCTTGTGGCAAAATGATACGCTTGATTACCAAGTACCGACCTGATATACCTGACGTTTGACCTTTTTATTAAAAGCTTTGATCATGCGTTTTTGATACATCTGCCCATGACAGATAGTTGTAAGCCTCTTCTCATAAATCAAGTCTAGTTGGTCAAACCGAGTCTGGATCCAATCTTCTTCATTCAAACCAGAATCCTTCATGATTATTAGAGAGGGGATATGGACCTCAATAGGCAAGACAGCCTTCATGTCATATACCAGAGAATAGGGTGTTGCCCCAGTTGATGTGCGAGTTGTGGTACGATACCCGTAGAGAGCGAACAGTAGCATCTCATGCCAGTCTTTGTATGTGACTGTCATTTTCTGTATGATCTTCTTAATGTTTTTGTTAGCAGCTTCTACAACACCATTCATCTTTGGCTGGTACGGGGAAGAATTGTGATGTTGAATCTTGAATTGCTCGCACAAGGCGGTGATCATAGTGTTGTTTAGATTCGTACCATTATCAGTGAGGATTCTCTCTGGGATGCCGTACCGATAGATGAGATTATGTTTGATGAATCGGGTGACTACGTTCTTAGTAACGAAAGCGAAGGAAGCTGCCTCAACCCACTTTGTAAAATAGTCGATGGCCACCAAGATGAAACGGTGTACATTGGAGGCCGTTGGCTTGATTTCCCCAATCATATCAATTCCCCACATAGCAAAGGGCCAAGGATCCGTCAAGACGTTCAGAGGAACCGGAGGTACGTGCACTTTATCTGCATAAATTTGACACTTATGGCAAGTCCGAGAGTGTTGGTAGCAATCTTCCTCCATGGTAGACCAATAATAGCTTGCCCGTAGGATTTTCTTTGCCATTGTATTCCCACTGGAATGGGTACCAAAAGTGCCTTCGTGTATTTCAACCATGATCCTTTCAGATTCAACCTTGTCTATGCACCAAAGTAGAACAGAGTCATGACTGCGTTTGTACAAAATGTCATTACTAAGGAAGAACTTCGCTGAGAATTTTCTTAGGAATTTCTTGTCATTCACCGAAGCTCCTTCTGGAAATTCCTGAGCCTCGAGATACCTTTTAACTTCGTGGAACCAAGGTTGATCCACTACTTCTTCAGTACCAATCTCGTGACAGTAAGTTGGTTCATCCATCCGCTCAATGGTGATTTGAGGAGCCTCGTTATCCCAATTAAGTTTAAACATATATGACATTGTAGCTAGTGTGTCTGCTAGCTGATTTTCTTCTCGCGGGAAATGCTCAAAGGTAATCTTCTCGAAATGCGGCAATAATTTCAACACATGTTCTTTATAAGGGATAAGGTTGGGATGTTTGGTGTACCATCCCCCTTTGACCTGACTGATGACCAAAGTTGAATCTCCAAATACATCCAAGTATTTGATCCCCAGGTCTATAGCAGCTTTGAGATCGAAGATGCATGCTTCATATTCTGCCATGTTGTTTGTACAGTTGAAGCAAAGTCTGGAAGTGAAGGGAGTATGACATCCTTCTGGAGATATGAGTACGGCACTGATACCATTGCCAAGTGCGTTGGATGCCCCATCAAAGAACAGGGTCCATCGGGATCCTTGTTCACGTCCGCCATATGGCCTGATTTCTTCACAGTTGTCTAATGTCATGATGTCTTCATCCGGGAACTCGAACTTCATGGCCTGATAGTCTTCCACGGCTTGGTGAGCAAGGTGATCAGCCAATACACTACCCTTTATAGCTTTCTAGGTAGTATATTGTATGTCATATTCTGTCAGGATCATCTGCCATCTTGCTATTCTCCCAGAAAGAGCGGGCTTCTCGAAGATGTACTTTATCGGATCCATTTTAGATATTAATAGAGTAGTGTGGGTCAGCATATATTGTCTCAATCGGCGAGTAGCCCATGCCAGAGCGCAACAAGTTTTCTCGAGCAGTGAATATCTTGTTTCACAGTCGGTAAACTTTTTGCTCAGGTAATAAATAGCATGCTCTTTTCGGCCAGACTCGTCATGCTGCCCCAACACACACCCCATTGAGTTTTCTAAAACAGTTAGATATAATATCAATGGCCTTCCCTCGATAGGTGGCAACAACACATGAGGCTCTTGCAGGTATTCTTTGATTTTTTCAAAAGCAACTTGGCATTCGTCATTCCATTTGACTACTTAATCTTTCTTCAAGAGTTTAAAGATTGGCTCACAAGTAGCTGTCAGGTGAGAAATAAACCTGGCTATGCAATTCAGACGTCCCAAGAATCCTCTGACTTCTTTCTTAGTACGAGGAGACGACATTTCTTGTATCGCTTTAACCTTGGCAGGATCAACTTCGATACCCTTGTTGCTGACGACAAAGCCTAAGAGTTTACCAGACCGTACTCCGAACATACACTTGTTTGGATTCAATCTCAACTTGTACCTCTTCAACCTCTCAAACAGCTTCTGTAAGTGATCAAGGTGCTCTTCTTTCGTCTGCGATCTGGCTATCATATCGTCTACGTAGACCTCTATCTCATGATGTATCATGTCATGAAATAAAGCTACCATGACGCGTTGATAAGTTACCCCAACATTATTCAGTCTGAATGGCATGACCTTATAACAGAAAGTCCCCCAATGTGTAACAAAGGTTGTTTTCTCCATATCCTCAGGTGCCATTTTAATTTAGTTGTAGCCCGAGAAGCCATCCATGAAGGAAAACACTTTGTGTTGTGCCGTATTATCAACTAGGATGTCGATGTGGGGGAGTGGTAAATCATCTTTGGGGCTTGCCCTATTTAAGTCTCTGTAGTCCACACACATCCGCACTTTACCGTCTTTCTTGGGTACAGGAACAACATTGGCCACCCATTGGGGATAAGAGGTGACAGCCAAAAATCCGGCATTGAATTGCTTCATGACTTCTGCTTTGATCTTTTCCGACATGTCGGGCCTCATGCGACGAACCTTTTGCTTTACTGGAGGACAATCTTCCTTTGTAGGCAGACGATGTATCACAATGTCTGCATCAAGTCCCGACATGTCTTTGTACGACCAGGCAAAGATTTCGACATAGTCGTGTAATAACTGAATCAGGCGCTCCTTGACACTGGATTCCAAGTTGGCACCCACCTTGACCTCCTTCTTGTCTTCCTCAGTTCCCAAATTAACTGTTTTGACCGGCTCTTCGTGTGGCTAAATGGTCCTTTCTTCCTGTTGCAACAACCTGGCCAACTCCCCTGGCACTTCATAATCTTCCTCACCTTCGTCGTCGGCTTGGTAGATCGGATTTTCAAAGTCATAATTGGCCATAGCAGAACTGTTACCCATGGGATCCTGAGTGGATGTAGATCTACATTTTTAATATGTGAGTGTGTGTAAGAGTATAGCTACCTTTGAAAGAATTAAAATGTAAGAAAGAAAAGACGAAGAAAATAAAATTTGATGCAAAAACGTCCATGATTCATTAATGACATATGAGAATGAAGTGACAACCCTCACAAATGGACCGTTGTGCCTCGGGTAAGACACAAGGTTTTAAAAAGTCCGAATTGTTTAAATATTACAAGCCTGAAAATATTAAAAGACAATTACTCTTGAATAAAAGTAATAGGAATGAAATCTTTGGCCTCCCAATTCTTGAGCCCTCCGCCGATGGTTGGAAAAATCCATTCGTCCATGTCACAGCTGCCATCACTGTCTTCTATTGCATTGATTCCCTGATTGCTGATACGTAGAGGTAGTCCCCTAGTGCGAGAACGTCGAACAGCTTTTTAGGCCTCTGAAGTGAATCCCAACCCAAATTTTTCATACATGTAGGGAATATCCGGAAGCTGACCCCAGATAGTACACCCTCCCTCTTTAACTACTGCTCGAGCATCTTTCAACGAGGCCATCTTCAGTGGAGGTCTGGTAATCTTCGGGACCTTTGGAGTAGACTTGGTTGCCGCGATCGTTGCTGGAACTTCCTCAAAGTTCTGACAGTGAGTCTCTATGAATTCTCCATCCATTTAGACATACCTGAAAGAGTTCAGATGGCTAACCATGTACTCTTCCTCTCCGTGAACTGTGACAATCTTTCCTCTGATCGGGTATTTTAGCATTTGGTGTAGGGTGGAAGTGACGGCACCAGCACCATGGATCCAGGGTCGACCCAATAGACAAGAGTACGAAGGGCGGATGTCCATCACATAGAAAATTGAGTCAAAAGTATGAGTCCCAATTTTTATGGGGATACTAACTTCTCCGTGCACTGTCCTCTTGGAGCCATCAAAGGCCCTTACTATGATGTTGCTAGGTTTCAAGATTAACCCCTCGCAATCCAGTCGATTGAGAGAAATTTTGGGCAAGACATTCAATAATGAGCCAGTATCCACCAGAACGTGGGCAAGTGTGGTGCCCCTGCATTCAATGGAAATATGTAAGGCATTGTTGTGCTTCCTTCCCTTAGGAGTTAAATCAGTGTCGGAAAAGCCCAATCCGTTGTCAGCAGTTTGACTGGCCACACAGTTTTCAAATTGGTCTATGGAGGTCTCTTGGGGCACGTGGGCGGTCTTAAGAAAATTTACCAAGGCTTTGGCGTGAGTTTCAGAACACAAAAGTAAGGACAACAATGATATCTTCGAGGGGGTCTGCCCCAATTGTTCTACAATGTTGTAGTCACTTTTCTTAATTATCTTCAAGATTTCTTCTATTTATTTTCTAGAAGCTTTAAGGATGATCTCGGGACGCTCTCTTGCTTGGACAAACTCAACCAGAGCCTCTTTGCCCCTTGTATCGGCAGCAGGGATAACAGTAGGAGTATCATTGGGAGTGTCGGTAGGAGCGGCAGTAGGAATGATCACAGGAGTAGCACCGGTCTTTGGAGAAATCTCAGGCGAGAAGACTCTTCCACTTCTTGTTATTTTGTTGGTTCTAGTGATGTTACCGATATCGGGATCAATATCTCTCGCAACTTCGTCCTTGATAGCCAACTGATCTTGCTTGACGCCGTAGTAATAAACGCCAGCCTCATAACTCCAGAGAACAACTTTATCTGAGGAGTATGATATTGGTCTTGGCATAGTGATGTTAAGGGTGTAGATCTTGGAACGGATGTAATCCTGACGAGTCTTTTGGTGGAGACCCTGGGAGGATTGTCGGAAATGGTGATTATCGAAACATCTTTATAAGAGCTTTTGATAAGCGGTAGCTTTTCAAATAGTATTTCTTTGCTGGTCATCAGGCGCTGGACGCCTATCTTTAGTAACAAAAAACCGTTCGGTAGAGACTTGCATAAGTGGCAATTTTCATCGCAGCTTGGGAACAGGCCGGCTTGCAGTAGATTTTGTTTAATGGTCAACAGAGGAGTCACTAAGTCATTCACGGAGGAAACAAAACGATTATCATCAATGGCGTTGATACCTTGGCCATGTCTGGGCATTGGCGCCGTTATTACATTAGGCGTTTCTGGGGCACCAAATTCAATCTCTTTCGCATCGATAAGGTCTTGCACCTTATTCTTTAAGTCCCAACAGTCATTTGTATCGTGCCTCGGGCTTTCAGAATGATAGGCACATCGGGAGTTCGGGTTGTAGTGAGGAGAAGCAATATTGGGATTCTCGGGAGCTTCCTTTAAAGTTGCCAGATTGGTCTTGAGAAGGTGTGGAAAAACTTGAGACATGGTCATGTTAATCCGGGTAAATCGTCTCATGGGTGCTTCTGGTTTGCGCTAATAATTTCGCTGCTGATTTGGCCCAGGGTTAGAAATCATGACAGCCCCTACTGCCGAACGACGGTCGGTTTTGTTTTGACTTCTATAATCATATGCAGCACTGACCTCCTTCTTTCCAACAAAGGGCTTCTTCACCATACTTGAGGATGCATCTCTTTGAATTTTGCCGCTTTTTATACCGGCTTCAACCCGCTCACCAGTCATAATTAATTCAGTAAACCCAGCTGAGGAACTCCCAATCAGGTGATTGAAAAATGGTCCCGACAAGGTGCCTAGGAACATATCCACTAATTCTCTGTCGGATAGAGGGGGCTGGACCCTGCCTGCGAGATCCCTACATTTTTGAGCATAGATTTTGAAACCTTCACCCATTCCCATAGACATGCTTTGTAACTGCATCCTAGTCGGAGCCAAATCAGCATTATACTGATATTTTTTGTAGAAAGCGGCAGCCAACTCTTCACAGTTACGAACATTGGTCTCTTCCAATTGGTAGAACCAATCCAACTGCGTCCCAGATAAACTCTCCTGGAAGAAATGCACCCATAGATTCTTGTCAGTCGTGTGGGGTTGAATCTTTCTGACATATGACCTTAGATGTAGCTTTGGGCAAGATACACCATCGTACTTGGCGAAAGTTGGGACCTTGAATTTTTATGGGATGACAACCCCCGAGATGAGTCCTAATTCTTCAAAGTCCAAACCGGGTACCCTCTGAATCTCCATGGCATTCAAACGATCCTCTAGTTGTTTGTATTTATCATCAGTAGGAGGATATTGATCCTCAGAGTAATCAGGCTCTTCCTCTCCTTCGGATGCTGGGTCGTTGTTCACTTCTTGGGTTTGATTATCTCCTTCGCCTGACGATGTTGCAAAGTCTAAAGTTCGCCTGGTTTATCCTTTGAACCTTCTTCCCATGATTACAACACCGGTTGGTTTCTTCGTTTTCTTCTTCTTCTCTTTGGCCAACAGAGTCTTCAACTCCTCTTGTCCTTTTGTCAGAGCCATGAGCATTTGTTGAAACTTGGAATTCTGCGCCTGAAGATCTTTCATAGTCTGTTCGACATCCATCTCACTGAAATAAACAGTAGAAGGATAAGACGACCTGTTATGAGAAACCTGTATGATGTTATGATGAATGAAGATGCAATATGCAAATGATTTCAAGTAAATTTAGAGATTTAAACTTGTTCAAACCAAAAAAAGAACACACGTCATATTAAATAAAACCAAGTTTGAATACATCATGCCTCCTTGGGCTTACAAAGAAAGAAACAAAATACAGTAAAACTCTTAAGACAAAAAGACCGAATGCATCCTCTTTGGAGCAATGTATGCATTCAGGTTTTTCTCTTCATGAAGCAGTTTGGTGAGCTCCAGGACCTTCTTCTCACTGGCGTAATACTGGGCTTCAAAGGTGTCTCGCTCTTCCTTTAACTGAACCCAAGCTTTCTGCAGGTCTTCGAGAGAGGTAGGCATGTCAGGATGAAGAACGGTATATGGGACGTCTCCTTCAATAACAAGCTCAATGATGACAGGAAGGATGGAAGGGTAAGGCATCAAGAGACTTTGGGCACGAGCCTGTACCCACTTAAGGTAAGGCTCGAGAGGGATAGAGTTTTTATGTCCCAAAGTCCTACTGTCCACCTTGTTAACCATTCCCCAAGCACGTGTAAACCTATGGCGGTAACCTTGGTCTTCTTTGTCATAGTCGAACACCAGACCTTGGATGAGAATCTCATGAGGGCCATCTCTTTGGGCATACCCAAACTGCCGAAGAGCTAAGCATGGGTTGTAGGTGATACCTCCCCTAATACCAAGCAGAGGTACATTAGGGAACTCCCCACAACGGTCAATGATAGAGATATCTTCCAAGGATCTTGAGCACCAACGGATATCATAGTGGGTGAGAGACATTAATATTTGAGACCAAGTCAGTCTTCGCTCGTTCTTCAATGCTGATTGAGGCAGGTGTGAAGTGAACCACTTAGAGAGTAGGGGGATACAACACAAAAGGGTACCTCTTTTCTTCATGGTGCGGGTATGAAGGCAATGCAAGATGTCTCCTAGTAAGGTAGGTATAGGATTGCGAGAGAGAAAGACTTTGATGGCATTAACGTCTATGAATTGGTATGAATTGGGAAATAGAACCAAACCATAAATGAGGAGAGCTAGCACGTCTTTAAAAGCTTGGAAATCCATGTCATCCCAGAATGAACGAGCTTTTTCCAATAGAAACTTAGCTAGAAAACCTTTAACCCCACTTCTTGTCTCCCAATTGGCTATGACGTCGGCCCTCTTCACATGTAAAGCTTCAGCGATGACTTCAGGTTTTGGAATCCCTTCTAGACCGGTGAACAGTATCTGATTAGTCACGGGCACCCCTAAGAGTAGAGATAACTCTTCTAGTGTAGTTACCAACTGATAGTCTGGGAAAGTGAAACAATGATGTACGGGATCAAAAAATTGGAATAGTACACACATCATCTCTTCTTGGAAGTCGGATGTAGCCAAGCTGAGGAGTCGACCATATTTCTTTGTAAAAGGAGAATCCCTGGGCACTCTTGAGGCTAGCTCTTGAAGTTTAGGATGTGCTTTTACAAAGCTGATTCGGACGGTGTTTCTTCGGAGAGAATTCATGTCCTACAAAACAAAAACAAAAATAAATTTCTAAATCCTTGAAATGGTTAGTGAGCATGCATATGATGTTGATGATGTTAATGATGTTTATGTACAAGCATATATATACACACATAACAAACAAGTCCCTACGTTTTAGGCTTGCATGAGTTTTGTAGGTAAGTACCCTCTTGAAGTCTAGTTGGATCAACCTGTCCTAGAAATAATGATCGGGTTCTAAAGGATCTCAATATCACCGACCTTTCTCTTAGGCATTATCTCAGCACAACAATCTTTTCTTGCGGCCGAGATATCCCAAAAGTCTAGCCTCAATGAGTGTAGTATCGAGTATCAACCAATTTTCAACTCTACACCAAAATCGGCTATCTGACTACGTCCTAATGGCCAAGTTTGTTCAAATAGGATTCTAAGGTCAATTAGTGCTTCATGACGCCACTCAGCGGCCCCGTATTCTCCTCGATTCACCACGAGGGATACCGGTACCTACAAATGCGTCACACTAACATAGCCATTGTCTCAACCATATCGGTCTACACCGTACAGTCTCCACAATCTATTGCTATTTACCTAAAAAGGTGTCCCAGATCCGGGTGGAGGATCAAAGCAAGCCCAATACGAAGAACTAAATATAAAGCACACAAATCAAATAATGAAAGCGAGTAAAGGTGATCTAACCCTAAGGTAATCCCACTTTTTTAGAATAATTTCCCCAGCAGAGTCTCCAGTTCTGTGATACGGTGGGAGAACTGACTTGGTGTTTTGCGTTTCGATCGCATTTGTGCGGATAGCAAGAGTCGCCACCGACTTTTCTTTTATCCAAAAGGAAAGGTAAAAAAGTACAGGAAAGACCTTTCGAGATTATTTCTCGGGTTCGGGGGTAGATTATGAAAAGGGAAGGTATTAGCACCCTTTTCCTCCATGGTTTTCCATGGGCTCTTAGTTACTCATTTAGATCACTTGCTTTTATTTGACAGTGTGCTTGTGGTGTGGGTTTTGAAAGTATTTTAAAAAATCTTTTGTAATGGTTCTCGTTTCTATAAAAGTGCGTACACAGTTTTGTTTCGAAAAGTGGCTCAAAGATGTGTTCGTGGAACGTGTTTTCGAAGGTGATTTTGAAAAAGATGTTTTTCAATGGTTATCGTCTCTATAAGAACGTATACAAAACATTTTGTCTTTTTGAAAATGTTTTGAGATGAAAGTGTAAGTGTAAAAATTGTTTTTTTGTCGTGAGCAAACGAGTAACTAGGAACGAATCTATCTACTCGAAAGGTTTTCAATTGTTATTTTCTTCCTCCTTCTAATGTTGCTTTCTTACCATCAATTTGGTAAGAAGCCCCATTCTTGGATGTAAAGGGACAGGCGCGGGTCAATTTTACAGTCATCGAAAGCAACTTATGAGACGCTTTAGCAATTTTTGTAAGGGACGAGATCGTTTTATTAAAGGCAACGTCGAGGGTCATCGAGGGACTACAATCTTTTTATCGAAGGTTCATTGCTAAAGCATCCCATATTCGAGGGACATGACTGTATTTCTGAGGCAACAAGCGAGATTACCCTAGAGGTGCGCGTGTGAAAAGTGTGTTCGATTCAAGTTATTTTGTCTTTTGAAATTAGGTTATCTAGCGATTGATTTTGAATCTTGTCATACACGCCTAATTACTATACAGTAATAAGTAAAACAGTAAAGTGCGGAAATTGAAATTCTACGCTATTACAAAAATTTCGGGAATGGGGTACAAATTTACAAATGGGGATGGATCGATGCGATTAACAGTCAAAATAGGCAATCAATACAATCAAATCGAATTTGAAATAAATATAACAGTCTAGGGCAAATAATTAACAAAGTATCGCAACAAAAACTCTAAGTTGTTAGGTTTGTAACGTTTGGAAAAAGAAAATTTAAAAGAAAATAAATCAATTGCATATATATCTTTTTGTTTGGTATTTTATATTTGTGAGAGATTTTTGAAGAGAAAATAAATAAAACCTATTATAGAGGAGAAAATAATTGGTTACAAAGAAATTAAATCGAATGTATATATATCCTTTGGTATATTTTTTATTAAATTAAATAAACAATAAATTCAAAAGTACATTAGAACCTAATTTAAAAAACTCTAATATTATTTTTTGTGATTTTTAAGTAAATAAGATATTGAAAGAAAGTTAAAAAATAATCTAATTCTAAAAGTATATCTAATTTTTTCTATGATTTGTATTATAACTTGATTAAGAAAATAAAATCATTTTTTTTGTTTTTTTTTTTATGTCAAAAAATGTAAAAATAAGAAGTAAAATGCAAAATTGATCGTGGGGGTACTGTTGTTAGTAAAAGGGACGGTGTGAGCTGGAAATTTCTAAACTGGGCTGAGATGAATGGAATAAGGCCCAATTATTTATCACAAAAAATATTATATAAAAAAAGTTGTTGGGCTGTAACCAGACTGGGTCGGGCCAGACCCGAATCTAGCCCCCTTTTCACAATTGGCCAGGTTCAATGAGGAACCCTAAACGATAACTGCATCAATTTGCATCTCAGTTCTGTAAATTCTCGCTATCCCAATTCAATTTCTCCTCACTCCCTCTCTCTGACTCGCAGCAACGGCCCCGACCGAACAATCACTGCACCACTGCGACCATATCCCTCCTCCGCCTCCGTTCATCTTCTCAATCGCGGCGGCGAACTCCTATTCCCCATCATCGCTCCTTTTTGTTCCTTCCACCATGAAACCAACATCGCAAACCTCATCTCAGCTTCTACTTCGAATCAACAGCGTTGCTCATCAAAACAATGGCAAACAACGATTCACACAGTATACTCTTGGAAAGAGAACGGTTTACCTATCAGAGAAAGTTCCTACGAATCTTTGAAGCTCAGGTATTTTGCATTTCACACTTCCATTTCCATTTACGGTTTTGATTTATGTTTCTAATCTTCTCGCTTATGAATTTCGTTTTTCAATGGTAATAATTTTTTTGAATGTTCTGTTATGAGCTTTGTTTTTGAATTCGCTTACAGGTGGATGAACGAAGCTTGGTGTGTTATGGTTTATTATGAATCGAGGGAGCTAAGTCGGGACTCTGGAATTTGAAATTACAATTTTGTAGTTTATGGTCTGTAAGGCTTTGAATCTCGGTTGGGTGAGAAGATGGTGAAACGCGGATAGGAATGGAGGAGAAGGGTAGTAGCACGATTTGGTGATGTATTTGGAGACAGAAGACGGTAGAAGGCTGCGTTGGACAAGAGGGTGAATTGGTGGAGATTATTGTGTTAAGACGGACAAATTGGGAGGTTAGTTTGTAGGAAGATAGAATAAATTTTACAATTTTTTTTACTGCTCTTTTCTCTTGTTTCGCCTAATTCTATTCTTTTGGTTTCAGGCCTGCTGTTATTACCGAAACAACAATATTATGCTCTCGGTTCTATTTCTCATGGTTTCCTCTTATTATTCTCTTTTCTATGCAGTAGCAACAACCATTTTGCAATAGTTAGTATAAAAAATGTGCAAACACAGGGGTGTGAGAATAGTGAAAAGAATCAATACCTGTTCTGCTATTTCACCTTGTTCTATTTGCTTCAGATTTGGAGCAGATGCTGGGAGAGATTTTCAGACCCCGAGCTTTCTTTGACAGGGAAGTAGGTTTCTGTGAACTCCTTGTTTTGATCTCTCTATCTTTATAAATGAACTGTCTTTTTGAAGGGTTCTGGCTTGAAGGAAGTGATGAACAGAAAAAATGGAATTAATAAAAGGCTCTCTGATGATTTTTTTTTTTTACTTCTTTTCTTTTGTGATGTTACTGTTAGAACAAAACCACTTTCCAATGATCGTGATTTTTTTTTATGCCCCTCTAGTTGATGCTTATGTACTGTTTTTATCATAGTAGTGATAGCATTTGGGGGGGGGGGGGGGGGGGGAATACTTGGCCAGTTTGAAAGAATTTGGGGCATGTTGTTGTTGTCTTTATTGTTGCCAGTTTTGTTTTTTTTCCGAAATAGTGCAATATGTTGGCTGTCTTGATACAGTTTTTATGTTGCCTAATTTATGCAATTGCTAGGATGTTTTTGCTAACAGGTTTGGGCAGCAATGCAGGGCTGCAATGCAGCCTGCACTTGACAGTATTTGGCTTCTTGTGTATCTCTTCCTTTTCCTTTTTCTTGAGACACAAACTGTTTTTTTTTCTTGTCTCTTTTAGCAGAATTTTCTTTGTGAACCAAAAGAATATACATATTTTTTGTGATTTGCAATGAAAATGATGCTTTGGGCCGATGATCAAAAAAGAGAAGAAAAAAACTGATTGGCAATGATAAATGAGGCCTCTGTTGGTTTTCCTTTTGTAAGAATGATTAAGTGATGAATTCTTTAAACTATATACTGATTCTTTGAGCAAATCCTAATGATGAGAATAAATTCATTCTAAACAAAAAGTTCCTGAATTCTCAATACTTTCTAATTTTCTTTTCCTTGTTTCATGTGCAACTGAGAATTGGGCGATCAAGGTTGAAGGACAAAGAGGCTATAGTGAGATACAAATGAGTTTCTTGAAGATGAAGCGAATGAAGGAGCATTGTTTCTTCCCTTTTCCTTTTGTAAACAAGACAAAATGTGATTTATTTTAAATTGTAATGCTCTTTGAAGTATATTCTGGAATTATTCTTTTCTAACACAAATCAATGGAAACTTGAAGTTTATTTGAAAACTTGGATGATGATCGTTGAATTGGAATTGAATTTTTTTGAGTTTCAGATAAATTCTTCCAGATTATGGAATACTTGATACAACCCATCTATTGAAAATAAATTTGAATTTGAAATGATGATGATTTGTATGGTTCAAATTGTCCGCATGAACGAATTTTGATTTTAAAGACGGATATTTCCGACGTGATCAACCCGAATATCTCAAAATGATGAATGCAACTAAATCCTTGAACCAATCTTGAAAGAAACAACAAATCTTCGAGAACATCAATCAAAATCCACTTTAATTCCAATAATCACCAATGCTTCGAACACCCATGACTTGAACTAATCAACAAACCATCCGATAAATCCTGCACCTAACATTCTATACCATGAACGATCTCAACACAAAAGCAAATGTCTTGAGGTCACAATTAGGACATGAACTAAACTTAAGAGTTAAGAACATTCTAAATCAGAAAATGACTCATAGGTTTTCACCAATTTTCCATAGCCTTTTAAGCACAAATCGGCCTGGATCCTTGAAGAGCATTTGTCGATGGCATCACTTAGGACAGTATGCCAAATAATCATCTCAAGGTCTTGTAATTTGAAGACATAACGATCAGACGACCGTTACTTGAAATTAGGTCAAAAATCCAAGATGCGACTTCTAACGCACTCGAATGTTGGTGATCTTCTACGTGATATCATCAAGGAGAATCATATGCAAGAAAAACCATTCAAAAATATCGAAATAATGAAGAAGTTTACAAGCACTTGAAATTGTTCTCGCAAAAGGGTTGATTTTGGGGTTGTTGTAGTTGTTTTCAGTTATCTGGATCATTGGTTGAGCAAACTTGTACTGCGAGATCTGAAAACTGGTTTAAACAATTCCGAGGAGATATGAAGACTTATAAAAAATCAAATGAAACCTTGAGGGCTCAACTTTCTTTGAGAAGCGCCAAACCCTAATTGCTGATGGTTTTCCTAGGAGGAGAATCTGCTTGATCGACTTTTGAGCCAAATTGAGTGTTTGAGGAACCCTGGGACAACATCCTGAGTGGAAAATGGGAGGGTAAATTTTAGGGTACAACAATAGGCAAAGGATTTAGAAGCTTGGAGAAGTCAGGAGTACAACCATCATGTGTTATGGATTGTTGACTTGTTTTTAAAGCAAGTTTAGACAAGCATGGTTTCAAGACAAGGTAGGGTGGTTAGCAGCTTTAAACACGCCTAATCTGAGTTTGTAGGCATGATTTGTGGGGAAATACACTCAAACAAATTAAAGTATGGGCTCAAAATAAAATTTGTATAAAAGTTTGCTTTTCAAAGACAACAGTGATACTTTTATGCCACACGTGGGAAAATCCTTTAGATAAAGGCTTAGACACTGTGATAAGGACTCGAAAGTTAGTGTAAGCATTAAATTATGATGAGATTTAAAAAGCAACAAGGTCTGCAAATGAGATTATGTAGTATAGTTTGAAACTGAACCAGAAGTTCAGCATAAACGTAACTTAAAACAAATGTCCAACTTCTGATCTTTGATTCTCCCTGCTCCAGCATGATCTGAAGGAGTTCTCAGACTTTTCAGAAAGCTTGTAACATGCTTTGTAATCCCTATTTGAATCATTTTTGCAAACTTTGACTGTATCTAAGTGAAAACTAGCTCAGAAATTCCAATCAAATTCTGACTTGGAAATGCTCAGAATTTACTAAGTGTTTCAGTTTCATGGACGTGTCTTCAAGGGTTTATAACTTGAAATCCCAGCATTTCTAGGAGGAGTTTTGTTCTGCAATGTTTTAGATCTCATTGAGATCTACAAATTCCATGTCAGAAGTTCTTTCTGAATCAACTTGCATCGTGATGAAAATCTGGCCAAAAGTTCTGAACTTATCATATTTTCTTAACACTTAGAAAAATTTCTAAGTGTTTAGAACTTTGAATTTTCCAAAATAATTTTGACTTTTGATTTTCTTGATGAACCAACTTCATATTATAACATATCTTGATGAAATGTGATTCTTGAAACTTGATTTTGATTTAAAAGTCAGAGTTTGACTTTTCACTGTGCATTTTGACCATTTTGCCCGTGTGCCAGTTCTAAACCTAAATTGATGTATCAATGCTGCAAACTTGAGTCATGGAAGATCTTGTGAGAAAAATTCTTGAAAGAAAAAAGAGGGAAAATTTTGGGGTACAACAAAATGGTAAGAAGAAAAGTTGTTTTATCTTATTGTCCCCTTATGCAATTTTATATCTTAGGTTAAATTAGCATAGCCTATCAGGTGGCAAGGATTCTATTTTGAAGATCCAACACGTATAATCGCCTCAAACAGGCGACAAAGATTCCTTTGCGAGGATTTAACAAACATGGTCGCCTCATAGGGCCGTTTCGATATGATCTCTTTTTTTCTTTAATTTCAAGCAAATAAAGCAACAATATTTCCAATTCATATAATAACGTGAGGGGACTCATTAAACACCCTAACACCTTATTGATAACGTAGTGGAAAAGAATGATCCCCACCAAACAAATAACGTCAGAAATTCAACCTTACAAGTGGCCGAGATTATAACGCCTAAACAAACCAAAACATTAAATGAAACTAAACTAAATGTGATTTAACGCCTAAAACATTAAAAGCTTTTAATAAGATATTTTGTTTCCGCCTTCATGTTTTCCTCTGCTCCAAATGTGATCTTCAGTGTTTTTCTCTGCTCCAAATGTGATCTTCAGTGTTATATAATCCTTCACATGCACTTGCCCACCCAAAAATTCTATCAATGATCCTTAGAAAGCCTCGAGGTCGTCCAGGCTCAAGCGAATCCTCTCAAAAACATCTCAATAAAGGATGTCTACAGAGCTTCCTTGATTAATCAATATCATCTTAAAGGCCATTGTAAATTGTCAGGATGATGAGCTAATTTGGGATAAGAAAAATCTGATAATTTAGATAAATATGATTGAATTTAAAGTTGAACCATAGAACAAACTAAGATGTAACCGAAGTGTGTGTGCGCGTGCATATGTGTGTGTGTGCGTGCGCATGTGTACTAGATATAGCGAATTTAAAAAAGGTGATGTGAGAAGAAGCTCACGTAAGTAAATTGAGTATTCAACCAAAGAAAACAAAATGTCTCATTGAGATCTAGGAAAATATTTATGGGGGTCTGGTTTCAAAAGATGTGAAAGAATATATTGCATCATATTTGACTTTTCAAAATGCTTATGCGAAACATCATCGAAATATGGAAGTGAAATAATTTCTCTATGAACTTTATTACTAGTTTTTCAAAGATGCCAATGAAGATTGATTTAATTTGGGTGATAGTAGATCATTTGACAAAGTTTGCTCATTTTCTATCGATAAACAGCACATACGACGTGGTTAAGTTGATTAAAAAATTTATTACAAAGATTGTAAGACTACACAAAGTACCTTCAAATAGGATTGTGTTCCAAAAATTTATGACACATTTTTGAAGAGCTTTGCATGAGGCTCTAGGAACGAAGTTGGGATCGAGTATGGCATATCATCTACAAATCAGCGGACAAATTGAAATAATGAACCAATCATTGGAGTCTTTGTTGAAGGCATGTGTTTTGAATTATAAAGAAAGTTAGGATGATGTACTACATCTGATAGAATTCACCGACAACAACAGTTTTCATGGGAACATTTGGATGAATACGTGCAAGGCATTGTACATGCATTTGGATGAATATGTGCAAGGCTTTGTACATGCATAATTGTCTTTGTTGATATCAAAGTGAGTTTTTTTTTAGAGTTTGAAGAGAGAGAGAGAGAGAGAGAGAGAGAGAGAGAGAGAGAGAGAGAGAGAGAAGACTTTGAAAAGGAGGAATGGTGGAATAAAAGAATTAAGAAATTTAGGTGAATAAGATCTTGAGAAGTTTGATTTTATTCATAATAAATAAATTTCTTAATATAAAAAAAAAACTAAAATATTGTAGTGAATAAGGAATTTGAAAGATTTTAAAAATTTTAGAAAAATTCTTCAATTAAAATCTATATTATAATAAGAGATTAAGGACCCATTTATTTTGATTTTTTTAAAAATAATTTTTATAGTGTAACATACTTGTGTAAAAAAATTTCCTAAGAAACTTTCTATAAAAGTTTCAAATAAAAATAGTTTTATACAGACAATGCATCACAACTATTTATAAGTGATATTTTAAATATGATTAAAGTAAAAACTAGACACCTACATAAATCTAACAAATATAATAAATTAACCATGCAAAATATTTTTACAATATCAATACATATAAATTAATATTCTAAAATTTTAAAATATTATTAAACCTCTATTTATTGTTTCATACAAAATCATTTTCAAATCACTTATCCCTGACAATTTTTTAGTTTTCTTGAACCATATGAAATCACGTCTTTGAATAATGGCTTATAGCCAATTGTGTTATCAAACATATTTTTCATGTGACATAAAAAAGTGAAAACATATGATGTAACTTGGGATCGGGAGAGCAAAATGAAGGAGTAACCGCAGTTCTTTTTTAGATTAGCAACTTTTATGTTTAACTGTTTGTATACCATCTGTCTACTACTGTTGCAACTGTCGGTGTTTGAAAACATATTATACGGTAAACCACCACTTTAATCACTATTATTAACATTACTATTTAATAAATGCATTATATTTGTAATATGTAAATTATTTAGCAAACCTAATAACATAAATTATTTGAATTAAGATATGTTAAGAGAGTTTCCAGTAATGAACTGGACCCGAGAGTAAAACATTATTGTATAAATTACTTCACGAAGGCCTAACTAATAAAAAAGATTAAACATCCAATAATTTGTATATAAAATTGGTGCTAACCTAATTCAATCTTGACAAACAAAAAATAAAGATTGCAAACTCTACAGCAGATAGATGGCTTAAGAAAAAGCCTTTAATGTCTTAAGACAATGTAACATTGCCGAAGAGCAGACTGCATCTTGATCAAGGCATAGATCACAACCCATTCACAAAACCTTCCCGTTTAACCAGACGCACTCTTCCTTGCAGCATATATCCTGTAAGCACCCAACCCAACGAGTGCTACTGCCGCTCCAACTGGAAATATGATGCGTTAAATAAATCATTTAACAAAGAAACAAAAGCTGCGGTTATATTTTCTTGTGACTTAAGAGTTCAGAGTATTTGTAAATCGAAAGCAACTGGTCTAAGGTTGGAGGAATCAGGAAGATGGTTCCTATAATGTAGGGACTTGGTAAAAGCCATTTATTCATTTGCTAAAATTTGATTTTGTTGATAATTCATTCGCTATCAACACCACAGGCGAATAATGGATTCAGAAAGAGTCCTTAAACAACAACACTGGAGAAACAAAGCGAGCTAAATGGAAACACCAATAGGGACCAGTTAAGTGGCATAGCACCCTAAGGTTATAAGTGGAAAATCATTGTAAAATCAAAATGAACAATGAAACCAAAAGAGAGAACATGCAGCCAAAGATAAATCACATCATCCCAAATTTAAACAGGTCAATAGGCTCAAATTATTTAATGAAGTCAACCTAAAAACTGATATACCTGAAACACACATAAGAGATCGACCTATGAGCTTGTTGTAATGCTTGCGGTTTTTTCCAGCTTCAGTTTCTGGAATGCTTAAATGAGGGTGCTCAGCAGCCTTTACAATTCGGTGGAATACATTGTTGAAATCCCCTAACTTCACACTGATCGGTATAGGAGCCTCTACTCCCATATCCTGACTAACCTACAAAACATATTGGCATGTCAGAATATCATTACATTTCAACCGCAGGATGAAACAGTTGCTTGAGAATTTCTGTCAAGAAAGCACATATGCCATGAACATATATGCCAAGGAAGACATCAGATCAGAATGCAGTATTTTTTTCCTTGACAATCTGTTGTAACACTCAGTTATGCGTATCCGTATATAATCCCTAGTAGATGTTGCCCATAAATGGAAAAGCTGACATATTATACACTTTGACTGTTCTTGCAAGTCAGTAGGAAAAGTTGATAAATAGAACTTATAATCGGTTCAAATGCACACAAAGCCATAAAATGAACAACATTATCAGGTTTCTAGCTACAAGTCAGCCACAAACAGATTAATTGAACATATATCAGAACATGGACCTATACTAAAATGCACATGAAAATGTTGTAATAAGTGAAAATCATCTAATTATAAAGATTAGCAGGCAATCACAATTAACAAATCAAAGATGATTTGCAGAGCCACATCAAACTTCTGCTTGAATCAGGTATGGCAATATTTATGCAAACGGGTATAGTAATATTTCCAAAATCTTAGTTATTAGCAGGGTTATCAATCCCGGCAGTTAGCAACGCTATCCCGGGAGAGCGGACCGGCACGGAGGACAGCAGCTATGGAATCGTGGTTCACGTCTCATGTTGAGATTGCGGCCACATTTTGGCTTGGAGCAGGTCGCAGGAGCAGAGCGGGTTTAACATGCTCTCAGGTTTCAACCCCCTAAAAACGAAACTATTTAAACTGTTTTGAGGGTATTGTTGAGATTCCCTCCTCTTTAAGGTAAGCCCTAATTTGGTTCTGAAGCATCTTCCTCTCTCTCATTTTAGCTCTACTTCTCTCGTTCACACAGCTTTCCCGATAAAAAAGAAAGAAAAAGAAGAAAAAAAATCCTTTTTCACCTTTCTTTCTCAGTTTCGTGTTCTTCCTCCCTCACTCTAGGATCGCCGCTGTCCTCTCTTTGTTCAGATTCGTCTCTTTTCCCCTTTTTTTTTCTTTCATTTCTTGTCCTTCCTTTTCCCTATTTTTCCTTCATCTCATTTCTTCTTTCCTTTCCTTCTTTTTTATCATTTTCTAACCGTTTCTACTCTATTTTTTCTAACTCTTATTTGGTCTCTTATTTGTGTTTTTTTATTTCTTTTTTTGTATTTATATAATTCTTTACATGAAATATGTATAATATTATTCATGTGAATCGTTAAAAAAATACATTTCAAATCAGGGTCATCCCGATATCTCACTTTTGGGTCGGCCGCTCTGCTCCACTATCCGGGATTGATTACTCTGGTTATTAGTAGCTTCAAACTGCCATCTACAGATGAGTCCTCTCCATAGTTTCTTCATTAATCTCGAGATCTTTCTTAAAAGTTTCTCTTATAGGTTTTCTAGGTCTTCCTCTAACTCTAGTTGATTGACTCCTCTCCATCTAATCTATTCTCCTTACAACCAATGTTTAAAAACTCGATAGTTAATGCAGAATCAGTAGAGCACGGATCGTAAGGCCTACTACTGGTAGAAAAATATATTTATATATGTATAATACATACACAATCCAAAAATCGTCATATTTAAATAATGTGATTTACAGTATGCAGTACACTTCAACTAAGAGGAAGAGGTAGTAACATTATAATATGAAAGAGAAATTACGGTTTATAATGGAGAGGAAGAATTTAGGGAGAAGAGGAGGAATTAATGGAGTAATAAGCAGTCGCAAATAATCACTCAGGATAAAGTTACACTGTATTTAAAAAGGAATGAATTAGTGTCTCAATAAATTCCTCATTAATATTAATAAATATTAATTATGGTTTTTAAGTGAAACCAACCCAAATCCAGCCAATTTTAAAAATATTAGAGTTTTTTTTACTAAAGTCCCCCCAAAAAATAACACCGCCTAGGGTTTTTTTCAAAACTAGTTAGCTAGACAACTCGCACAAGTTTACCTAGTTAGATACCTCAGATCCCACCTGAACTGCAGCGCGACAGTGGAAGTTTGGGACGTTGACTCGTCCGATTCTACGAATCAACTCGCGAGTTTGCATACACTGCTTACAACAGAATCTACAGCTCATCTCTCTCTATATGCACAAACCACCAAAATCTATTTTCCACCATCTTTTCTATTATAGGTGCTACCCCCAACACACTCTCTAATATTGTCATTTCTTATCTAATTTCATCTACTCGTACCACACTTCCAACGCAATATCTTCATTTCTGTAACACTTACTTTATTCTCGTGTTAATTTTTAACTTACTTTGCCAGCCTAATATAGATTTTTCTCCCGCCTTGGTTCCTAAATGTTGGTATAAACCGTCAAAAACTTGGGTTCTTGCGTCACTCGCTGCCTTTTTGATCTCTTTCTTAGCTTTCTTATATTTTTTCCAAGTTTCGGCATTTTTACACCTAGACCATTTCTTTAAAACATTCCTTTTTTTACTCTAACTTCACTTTGAAAAATAAAAATTAGTTAAGTGTAAATGTGTACAATAATAATTACAACCAAAACATCCCAATTTTAAAAAAGTTGAAGTAGTTCTCAACCTGCTTAACCAAATTTCAATCTATAGATCAAAGCCTACACATACACAGGCCACTATATATGATTATTGCTACTCAGAAAATCAGATGAAATCATGATTCCAAGACACGTCCATTCACTATATTAAATATTCATTATCTAAACCATACAACAATTATGTATAGAGAAACATGCATGTAAAATTCAAATACTATCATGCAAACTAATAAGTTAATGAAAAATACCCTAATTGAATCTTGTATTGCCGATGTAAATGATTCCAGATCATCCTTAGCTGCAACTATAAGACATGGCACCTCAAAGCCAGTATTTTCTCCATGTCCAGCAATATTTACCAAGAGTTCAGATGATGCCCTCCATGAAGACTCAACAGACCTTAAAAGAATTAATGAATATTTAATCAGCTGAGCTTTAAACAACCAACATTTTTCCAGGTAATAAGTATGAGTTGCCCACAGTCCAGACCACATGAACATGAAATTACAGTTAATTGAGACTAGAGGGGATAATTCACTTCATTAGTTTGACAAATTCAACCCAAAATTCGTGGTATTCAACCAACTTGTTGTTTTAGGAAGTTGATTCAGATGCACAATGGAGTTTTTCTAAATATTTTTTATTTCAGATGTTGAGAAGTTGCTTATATGAGCCAAGTACGAATCCAAGACACAGTAGCAAATTTTATGTTTAAATACACCACAGGCTCAAAAGTAGTTTTATAGTGAAACCTATTCTTATAATAATGCAAATGAAGAATTAACTAAAGAAACGGTAATACATACTTTATATGGTATACTGAAAGTTGATCCAGATGCGCCTTTTATTTGCTTCTTTTTTATGGAAGTTATATTTTTTCAGAATTGATCCTAATTTCTGGCCTAATTCTTCTTCTGATGATCGATCCAACCTCGGATCAAAAAGGGATATCATGGTTCTATTTTATCTCTTCAAAAAGTTTAGTAATGGGCATAATTGCGCTGTTGTTCCGTTGGACAGAAGAACCCATGATAAGTTTTTCGGGAACTTTCCAAACAAACAATTTCAACGAAATCTTTCAATTTCTTATTTTACTATCTTCAACTCTATGGAGTTGATCCAGATGCACAATGGAGTTTATCTAAATGCATTTGATTTCAGATGTTGAAAAGTTGCTTATATGAGCTAAAAATCCAAGACACAAATGCAAATTTTATGCTCAAATACACCATGTGCACTAAGTAGTTTAATAGTGAAACATACCCTTATACTATAGCAATTTTAGAAGAATAACTAAAGAAACGGTAATTCGTAATTTCTATGTTATGGTGGAATTTAATATCAACAGTCACCTATCATGAACAAAAACTGCAATATCACATGAGGCCAAAGACTCCTTATTGGCCAGCAGCTTTTCAACTCCACTTTCTGGAATCTCTTTCAGCACAAGATATTTTTTGTTTTCCTGCAAAGTAAATAATAAACCATGAATTTGAATATACAGATGCCAAGATGAACAAAATGAATGAATCAAATGAAGACTCTGGTACGGAAAAAGGTGAAAGAAAATAAAGTGTCAATCAAGTGTCATTTACCTTCGCAATATCAACAACATTTACAGCATAACGATCCTCGATGGTTGGATTGTAAGCTTCAGAATATGGCCTGCAATATTAATTCAACAAAATTAAGATATGATGCTCAATAATTAAAGCTATGTACCAGGAATCTTCAAGGTAACACAGCAACACACCTTCCAATGAAAGAATTCAATAAAGCGGATTTTCCGGCATTCCTAGGCCCGAAAACGAAGCACTGCAATACATTTCTTTCGGAAAGTTGTCTTTTACGATCAGTGCGGCGCTTCCTAGTCACACGGACAGCAGATAATGGATCACCAGAATAACCAAGGTATATTAAGTTCTCCACACTAAAGGTTGGGTTTAGCAGAGTCATGAGTGCCCACTGTCCAGAAAAAATATTATATATTTATTAAAAACAAATCAATGGTGATGTAAATTTTATGTTATGTTATATGCACTGAAAAGATGCACAGACCAGACATAAAGTCATATGACATGTCAAACTGAGGCAACCTTGATTCTCAAAACACTATCCAAATTGAGTGGTAAAACTGTCCGTAGAAATCCACCAGTCTCTACATAACATTGTTTAACAAGATTTAAGAGGGAGTAGAGAGAAATATAAGAAAAACTTGTGCACCTCTGACAAAAATGCATCAAGTGATAGTCCTTGAAATGCATTCCTTTCTGCAGCATCCTCATATGGATTTCCGATCCAGGGACTGCAATTAAAAATTATAAGCATAAAATAATTTTGCCAAGAGTCCTCGTTGACATTTAGACTTGAGAAAGGTTAAAAATTATAAGCATAAAATAATTTTGCCAAGAGTCCTCATTGACATTTGGACTTGAGAAAGGTTAAAAATTATAAGCATAAAATAATTTTGCCAAGAGTCCTCATTGACATTTAGACTTGAGAAAGGTATACGTAAAAAAATGGAATAGCTGAACTTCATAAAAACATTAAAGAAACAAAGTCAGAAGCATATACCACATCCTTAAAGCACGTGTCATGTGTACATTTGAAAAATTGCACATAACATAAGAAAGATTCCACCAACTTCATAAGAAACCAGTGCAAATAAACCCGCCATTTCATGGAGAAAATTAAAGTACATTTATCTAGGCACGCATTTTGAGGAAATCAGTTTACCTTTCTGGGGCAGTGGAAAACAATTCTTCAAGTTCACAGGGTCGCAGCATCCCATCCTAGAGGAAGGAAAATATATGGTTAATTTTCACTTTGTATAACGATGAAGTAAATCGAGAAAATGTCCAAAAATGATTGGGGAGCAGCATGAAAAATTGAAATTATTCAAGGTCATATGTGGAAATGACATACAAAATCAGCATCAAATGCATCAAAAATTGTCTTCAAGAATTCAATGGCTTCATTTGTCAACTCAACACTCTGCAGAGATTAAATCCAATGAGAATAGAAAATGTATAAGTTCTAGCTGTCAGAAAATTGAACACAAACATGTATAACATATAAAGAGCATGATACACGTAGCCACAATTCATCTCAAAAGAACCACCTGATCGGGAGTGTATTTCAAAGGTGGAAATAAATCATCAGCAAGCTTGATATCATCGTTATATCCAAACTTCCTGAGCACAGTCCATGTGGTCTCAAGACGCCCTTTTTCTATGAAAAGAGCATGAAGAAATAGAAATCCTGTCAAAGTAAGTCCTCGTTCATTCACGCCTTCAGATAATTTATCTTGCACAACCTTCTTTACACCGATAATTTCAGATGGTTGCAAAGGAGCATTGAAACATTTAACCTGTAAATAGTTTTGTTAGATTTTACACATACAAAAGTTAACCAACCTACTATAACATGATGTGAACAAGCTATTAATCAAGATACACGGTTCCATACTACAATACTCAGATATGATTAACAAGCCACAATTTTGTCATTTAATAAAAGAAAGGAAATTTTAAAACCTGAAAATCATTCAGTTCAGCATCGCTAAGGGCACCGTCTCTGTCATGGTCGCATAGGATAAAAATCCGCTTCAAAGCCCGTACACATCGAGGCTTTAGAGTTTGTGTCTCCTGATCAAATAAAGGAGCTGTTGGATGAAGAACAGCCTTTTGTGCATAGTAGAAAACTTCAGGGACCTTCAACAAGGAAAACGTGATTGCAATTGTATGAAACAAAGTCTAGAAATAATTGTAGCACCTTTGAAATAAGATTTAAAAAAAAGGAGTAATTTGATTGTAACATAGCATGAATAAACATACCTGGATTTGCCTAGATGCTGAACACTCAATGCAAGTTTCAATCTCGCGGAACTGTTGCATTATTGGAGACATCACCTGTTCTAGGCTCACCTGCTGACTTTCATCTCGCAGGTCAAGCTTACAACCAACCACTATAACAGGAACCCTCACCTGTTCATGAAGTTCAAATATCTATGTCAAGCATTCGTTCTCTGAAAGTAAAAGTACAAACATTCTATGTGAATTCGATTAAGATGTACAATTAATAGACGTATACACTATACAAGCATGTGCATATGAAATAGGTGTTTCTACTTTCTACGCAACAGATGAGCGTAATTGGTTTAACCATTTATCACTATCTATATCAAGTCTTCCCCTTCCATTCTCTAGGAATATTAATTTTTCTCTCTCATTAATTATTCTATCTCTTCACTTTAAAAAAGGGGAACTAGAGGAGCTTTAATTGATTATATAGTACTCCAAATACAAGATCAAGAAAATGAAAGATTGGAACCTCTAAGTTGCGAAGATGAGGGAGCCAAAATGTACTTAAACTTTCAAGTGTCTCGGGACGATCACATGCATAAGTGAGGACAACGGTGTCAGCTCGCTTTAGTTCTTCAGAAACTCTATCAATGTCTGGAATACTGCAACAAGAATAAAGTAAAATGGTGAACACATTCAGATTAGGGTAAAGCTGTCCTAGCAGTAGGATAGATAAAATCATAAGCACCACGAAATGCAGATTGCCAAAATCAAATATCAAAGATTTCACAAAGAATAGGGCGTCGATTAATAAAAGAATTCTTAGATGAAAACGTAGAGAATCCATACGAGGAGGTAGTATCGATGACGGTGATTGGCACATGATCTGGATAGAGATCCAGAGCAAGCGTAGTTGGAGGCAACACCGGGGCGACATTAGGGCGAAAATTCTCGGAGGCGGCGGTGCTAATGAGACTGGACTTACCGGTACCTTGGTCACCGGCGACGACAATACGAACGCCGGAATGAACGTGAGGATTGACGGAGTTAGCTGAAGCTCTCACCATTGAAACGGAGCAAGAAACCTGAAAAGAAAACGAAAGAGAGTTAGTTATGTGAGATTGCGTTGAGTTGAGTGAAAGAACGAAGCGCGAAACCCTAACCTAACGGTGTGTTCTAGAGGGTGCTTTGATTTATTATTATTACTTGTCATGCATCCTACGGCACCGTCTAATACTTTTCAGTTGTATTTAACTCTACGCTACCTCTTTTAAATCATGTGTTTCAAAATTAGTTGGAAAATATTTTGGATAATAATTTTTACAAATTTAAAATTTTTAAAAGTTGAATCAATCAATTTTAAAATAAATATTTTTATCTTTGATTCTTAACTTATGCCTTCAACCTATTTTTTATCAACTTATAAATTGAATTTTTTTAATTAGTTTTTAAAAAATTTCTTAATAATTCAAATTAAAATGAAGTAACATCTAGAGACTTTTTATGGTTGCTTTAAATGAAGGTATAGAATAAGTATTGTGTTGTGTAACTTTTAAATTTAATAACTATATATCACCCATCTATTCATCAATGTTTCAATTGTTTAAACATAAGTTTTTTTTACTACACTTGTTTATGCCAAAAATGATCTAACATATAGAGTATGTTTGTTTTAAATTTAAAAAAAAAACGAATTTCTTTTTAAATTTTAGAAATTATTTTTATAAAAATATTTTAAAAATATTAAAAAATATTCATATATATATATATATATATATATATATATATATATATATATATATATATATATATATATATAAATTAAAACATAGTGGAAACCATTTTTCTTAAAAGATGTATTTCGAAAATAATTTTTATAAAAAATTATTTGAAATAGTGAATAATTATTTAAATTAATTTTTTATTTAAAGTTTTTCTAAAAAAAGATTATTGTAAATTTTTCAAATAAAAATATGTAAACTATAAAAGTTATTTTTAAAATAAGTTGAAACAAATGAATTCATAACTATACAATGTATTTATTAATTTATACCCATTTTATTAAATGAATTAAACACGTTAAAGATTCTCATGAACAAGATATGGTGAGATAACCTAGATGCCTTAAACCTTGCAATCATATAAGTCACTCACCTTGATTTTAAAACATCTCATATGAAGAAAGTTAATGTTAAATTTTATGTTCTAAGAATGTTTAGTGAAGTGGTGTGGTAAGATCTTAAATTAGTGGAGTAAATTTTTGGTGCGACAGAGAGAGAGTTGATCTACATGATTAGCATTTCAATGTCTAAGTTAGTAAGAGAGCGAAAAGTCGTGTGAGAGTTATAATAGATTTGAATACCTAAAATGACGCTATTTAACCTTGTATACTAAGAGCAAATGAAATTGCATGGTGTGATACATTGTGTTGCACGAAAAGTCGTCAGATTGGATCAGATGGTGGTTGATGTGTTGAAGGGTGTAATCGCCTACTTTTGATTAGAAAGAAGGTTTGCATGTTATGTGTGTCTTTCACTTGAGATCCGCTCTTGGGCCTTTCTTTATGGGCCTTGCGAACAGACTATAACACTTGCCCTTAAGCTCTGATTCATATGGTGTATAGTGAAAGCTTGCAGTGTGCACATTATGTCGGTTGTTGTCAGAAGTAGGTGAATAGTCTGGATGTAATGTTACTAGTATTAGGAACAAATGCATTAAATGCTTGCCTCTTGATCAATGATATTTCACAAAGAAATTCTGATGTGTGTTCCTATTTTTGATGGTAATGATGTTTTTTTCTGTCCTAAGATACTCAATTACTCTGAGCGGTTCGCGATGAGAGCTCGACCATTTAAGGTGTAATTTTCATTTACCAACGTGGTAGATCTCACAACTCTTCACTACTGAAATGCATATAATAAGCTCTTGGACTATCAATCTTCTCTTTTTCCGATGCTTGTGGGTTTAATAAAACTTTTCTTCAATGGTGTTTTTTGCATAGGTCTTTATTCCTAACTACTTTGTGTTCTTTCTTTAAGTGTGCGGATATTTGGAATCTATTTATTTTAAGGTAATGCCAAGATTTCTCATTTTTTTCATTATTGATTTCTTTATTAGGGTTTACATGAAAGAAAATCACTGGGTTCAACGAAGGAGATTTTTGTTGATTTAGTGGATTATTTTGCATACATTTTAGTCGAAACATTAGGCTTGGATTTCAACTTGCTAGTTATATTCACTTATTTCATGTGTTGACAAGACCCCTCATAATGGATAACATCCAACTTGAAGTTTGGAAGGCCATAGGGGATAACTCATCGATATGGGTGAACCAAGAGACAGTAGATATTGTCTCTACTTATACTTTTAAGGATAGTTTATACCACGCCTTCACGACGGTGGGACCTTCTAAAGATTAGGAAATGATTCTCCCTGAGTATGATAAGAGAATTTGCAACAAATACGACAAGTGCATCCTTCCCATACATGAATGTTTATTCTCTTTAATTGGATTCCATATCCCCTTCAATGATTTTTAGGTCGATGTGTTTAATTATTTATTAATCACCCCTTTATGACTAAATTTAGTGAGTTTGGCCGACATAAAGGTCTTCCAATGTTAGTGTGAAATATAAGAAAAGTGTGTCGACTACACCAATTCTCTTACATCTCTTTAAATCCCAATGTAGCTCTATTGAATAAGAACATGGCCAATGTTTCATATCTCTCATACAGTGTGATGAGATGTTCGAGGTATGCTCTAAGAATGTGAAACACTTTAAATATTATTACTTCTTGGCTAACCCTTCAACGAGGAGACCCATGCTAATATATGTACCATAGATCTTAAGCCTCCTTACCAATGTTCAAACAGGTTCTTCGAGCTCTAGCGTCAGAGTCATTCCCAGACGGATTTGAGGTCCTATGTTTATAAAATAGTTTATCTTTCTCAAAAAGAGATTACTTGAAAAGATAATTGGTATCTTTCTTTGAAGTTATGGGTTACCACGATGGTGTAGTCCCTTCCGATACGAGGGGAAAAAAGACGAGGGAAGTGGTACATATAGATGTGTTTGTTAATGGACGTCTGCTCGAAGAAGGCTAGGCTGATCATTTTGGTAAGATATTTGGTAATCACAATTTCTTGAATAGCCTTTGGTTTTTTCCTTCTAACTTGTTTATTATTGTTTTGCATATAAAATGAAATGTTATAAAACAATGTAACTGATGAAAAGGACTCTTAGGGTCATACTTCTTTCGGTAGGTGCAACCAACATTCCAGCTACTAGGGAAGTTCAGAAATAGAGGACCCTGTTGAATTGGTTACCATTTGCTCACATTCCTTTACGCATGCAAAGGTTTGTGATTCTCCTACCCATGTTGTAATGGAGAATGCTTTATGCTCACTATTGCTCGTGGTCGGGGGAAATCACATCGTGAGTATTGAGTTTGAGATACCTCAAGGAAAGTTCATTTATTTGTCAGTGTCAGACGCTTGAGAAAGACTCTAGGGAACTTGGATATACATGAGGGACTATGTCAGCTCTAGTGGTCATGCCCCCTTCCCTTATTGTTTGTCCCTGTCCAAGAACATTCGATGATACATGAGCTTCTATTTTTGAAAATAACTACACATACTTTTCGAGCAAGGATGAAGTCATCTGCCATAAGAAATTAGCATATTTAGCGCATTACACTCGTCGGGCATCTTGGCTTTTGGCGCTAAGGGGACGGGAGAGGTCTTCTTACCCGACCGTCTTCAAAGATAAAAAAAAAAAGTGCTTAAATAGTGTGTCAATACTCGTATGATTACTACTACAAATAATGCATACTATGACACATATTTCACCACAGTTGTTTGAAGGACTTTGTGATATCTTGAAAATCATACGCCTCTATTTTATTTATTTTTAAATTAAAAATAATTTACATTTTACCACTATAGAATATAGAAGTCGTGGGAAAATCTTGCAAAGGTCGTGAGTTTGAATCACAACGTTTGTAAATTTATAATTTTTTAATATTATATTGGCATATTTCTTTTTAATTTATTTTTAAACTTAATATAAGTCACATTTCCCCATTGTTGCAATTTCCAATCGTGGTAAAATGTTTTCTCTTTTTTAAATTTTCAAATGGTTAAAAATAAACGCTTTGATAAAATTAAAATAAATCAATAGGATATCATCACTATTGGAATATCCAACTCTTGTGAAATGTATTACTCTTATTCAAAAAATATAGTTTACCTTGTCATGTTTATTCAGTTTCCATTGTCTTAAGAAAACAACATTCAGCGCTTACGAAAACCATTTTGAACCCTAACAAGTTTTTCATCTCCATTAACAAAGAAAACCCTAAACACATTTCATATCCAACTCGTTCACTAATGATGATTTAATAAGTGTACTAAACGTATCAAAGTAATAAAATTTATAAGTTCGTCTCCATAGGTGAAATTATGTCACTTTAAAACATGTTAATATTGATGCTCCAGTATCATAACACAATGTCAAGACAAATATTGTGACATATGTTCCTAATACAAAAAAATAATATCAAATTGTAAAATATTCAGAAATAAATTGCAGAATGATAAATAACACAGCTGATTGTTAACCTAGTTCGGTGCAACGTTACCTACTATGGGGGGTACCAAGCCATGAAGGAACTATGACAACATTAGTTTAAATCCTAAACAATCTCAGTTTACAACTTCTCGCCTAATCACTACCTTGTGCAACTTCTACCTAGAAACCTTCTAGATATGAGACTCCCCCTCTCACTTCCTACCAATCACCTCAATGATAAAATACAGTCACAAACCAGTGATTAGAATCAAAAACCAGAAGATTACACTTCCAATAAACAATGCTCAGTTTTGCTTAAAAGCTTCAACTAATAACGATGAACAATACTCAACTATATGCTTAAAAGCTTCAAGAGTGAGAACAATAACTTGATAAACAATCAAGTAATAATCAGTATACCTCGAAGTATCAAAATATACATGGATGGCTCACAAAGAACACAAGAGACTCTCAAAACCTAAGACTCTAAACTTCCCCTAATTTTACAAAATTATGAAAGCCAGTTTGTATTAGGTCTAGGTTTCGCTTTAAATACAGCTCAGTAGTCCATGGGCTTTAAAATCTTCCCCTAGATGTTTCTTGATCCACGAGATAAGGGTTATACCAATCATGTAGAAAAATCTCCTTAAATCTTTGAACAAAACATCGAGTTTCCTAAATTATCTCAACATCCAATTTTAGAAACTTATGTACTGCTGGAGATCAAATCAGTTGTTCCATATTAAATCTTCTTGACCTGCACAAATAAGTGTGTTATATCCAAAAGGAATCTCACATAATTAAATCAAATATGTCAAGAATAATAATTGTATGTATTGATGTTCTGGTACAACATGTCACAACATCTGTTAAAACATCTAACTTCAATGTAACCTCACGCTCTGTTGTATTAGTTTAGTAAAGATGTTATGACATCTTACTCAATATTTGTTATGAACCATGTTTTAGCAAAATTTAGTCAATCATAAAACCATGGATCTAACAATTTACCTTTTTAGTAAATTTTGGCCAAAACAACCTTAGCACAATTAAACTGGATAAAAGAATAAAACCATATTTAGAAAAACACAAGATACATGAAAACATGTAAACTTTGTACAAACTGCAAATATAAAAATATATTTGAGATTACATGCAGTTACTTATCACCATCTTCAATACTCCAGGATACAGATGTCAAGACATGTGGTCTGATATTACACAGTACAGCTTCAAGTTCAGACAGGACCAATATTTTCCCTGTCACACATAATGAATCATCCCCCTTAAGGGAAGAACCCAAATCACCTGAAAACCAAACATGGACTTCAAGGGGGAAACCCAAAGCACAAGAAAAACAAACTTAAACTTCAAGGATAAAACCAAAGCACAAAAAACAACCTTGAACTATCCAAGCTCACACATTAGAAGAACATGCGGTAGAAGCAGCACACATAACTCAGAGCACTAAAGTACTAGACTACCACAAGGTAACCAAGGTTCTCCATAAAACATAACAGGCAGGATGTTAGAATATTTGGTAAGACATCCTTCACACAACCACATCAAAAGTAGTAGCAGAAGCAGAAACACCAAACAAGCATGACAGACAATCATGCTCCTCTAAATAGTTGTGTACATCAAGCAACCATAGTAGATTATTCTCCTCTTAGTAGTAGTACAGTCTTATCAGCAGACTAATCAACATGTCAAGACATGTGACATAACATCATGACACAAAAACATTAACACTTTACTCCCCTTTTTTAGCCAAAAATGACAAAAGTAGAGTAAATGTAAACACACACTACACTAGTACTGAAGACAGATAGATGGGGTCAAAAGTAATGAAAATAGACATAAACAAAAAGTAATTGATGAAAACAAACAAAAACAGGGCCAACTGGTAAAGGAACAACAAAAAAACACATTTTTTTTGTTTTTATATTTTCTTTTTAATAGAAAAAAACTATCTAATCCTTCCTCATGAGTCGATGAAATCGACTCAATCTTCATTAGCATCTGAGACATAGTTGTGTAGTTGATCATGACTTTTATTGCAAGTTTTCATCTTTGTCACATAATTTTTTCCTATTATAGATACTCCAGTAGATGTTCCAACACATGTTTCCACCTTAGATTCAACCTTCTTTGGATCAACACTCGTATCCTTCTTGGCTTCTGTAATACGGTGGGAGAACTGACTTTTGGGTTTTGTGTTTTATTACAAATATTGCGGATAACAAGAGTCGCCACCGACTTTTCTTTTATCCAATAAAGGAAAGGGTGAAAAGAATAGGAAAGACCTTTTGAGAATTTTCTGAGTAAGAGGGGTAGGTTATGAAAAGGGAAGGTGTTAGCACCCTTTTCATCCGTAGTTATCTACGGGCTCTTAATCTCTAGCTCACTTTTTTGGAAATGCTTTGTGCTTGTGTATGTTTAAAAATATTTTGAAAATGCCTAAGTACGACAATTTTTTAATGATTTTCGTATCGTTGAGAATGTATATAAAATGTTTGTTTTGAAAATATTTGTGAAAGAAAGTGTTGTTTTGTGGAAATATGTTTTATTTTGAAAAGTTTGTGAGCAAGCGACTATGAGCGTCCTACCTACTCAAAAAAGTCTTTGTTCTTTTCCTCCTCCTTTAGATAGTGCTATTGTGATACGGTGGCATAACCGACTATTATACTGGTTTTGCGTTTGTGTTTGCAAATGTTACGGTAAGTAAGAGTTGCCACCGACTTTTCTTTTATCCAACTAAGAAAAGGGTGAAAAGAACATAAAAAGACCTTTTCGAGAATTTTCTGAGTAAGGGGGATAGATTATGGAAAGGGAAGGTGTTAGCACCCTTTCCATCTGTAGTTATCTATGGGCTCTTAGATGCTTATCTCATTTTTGAAATACCTCTGTGCTTTTGTGTGTTTTGAAAAAGTAGTTTGAAAAATGCCTTAGTGCGGCAATTCGCTTTATGATAACTCTTGTATCAGTCCTCAAGAGTGTTGATAAAGCGAATGTTTTTGAAAGTGTTTTTAAAATGTTTTTGTGTAAGTGCAAAAGTTTGTTTTGAGCAAGCATCTAGGAACTATCTACTTACACTCGAAAAGGTTTGTTTTTCCTCCTATCATTTAGACAGTACTATCCTACTATTAGTGAGTAGGTAGCTCTATCGTTGGATGTTAAAGGGGCATTCAAAGGGACGTACAGTCATAAAGGCAACGTATGGAGATGCTTTATAAATTTTTGTTTTAAGGGACTAGATCATTTACCGGAAGGCAACACTGTAGGGTCATCGATGGACTATGATATTTTGATTTACGGGACTTTGCTAAAGCGTCCTCATTCTCGAGGGACATGACTGTTTTACTTTCCGAAAGGCAACCAAAGTGGGCGTACCCTAGAGGTGTATATGTGCAAGTGATTCAGTTCAATTTATTTATCTTTGTTATTAGGTTTGCTAACGTTTTGCTTCCAGTCTTTCCATACACACCTAGTTACTAACAATTAATATCTTGCAGAAATTTAAAGTGCGAGAATCATAAATCCTACGCTACTACAATGCTTCGGGGGTGGGGGTATTTACATGTCCAAAAATTAGGGGAAAGAAAATAAAGAAAGCAGTAAATGCCCTAATTAATTATCTATTACATACTGTCAGCAAATACATAAATATGAAAAAATAGAAAGGAAATATTGAACACGCGTGAAATGGAGAAGAAAGTCTAAAACCCTAAATAAACTATGTGGTCGGTGGAAATAAAACTGACTGTTTTGGAATGCTGGTTCGCGAAATGTCGCGGTAAGCAAGAGTCGCCACCGTCTTTTATGTTCTCCAACATGGAAAGGACAAAAGCACAGCAAAATTCCTTCTTTGAGAATGTTTCTCGGTTCGGGAGGTAGATTTATAGAAAGGGAAGGTGTTAGCACCCTTTCTATCCATGGTTATCCATGGGCTCTTAGGTACTTGCTCTTATGTTTTCAAAAATTGTTTGCTTTTCAAGTGTGTGTGGGTTTTGAAAAAGTTCCGTTTGAAAAATTTATAAGTAACTCTTGTATCTGTCCTCAAGAGTGTATGAAAAATTTGTTTGAAAACTTTTGAAAGTGTCAATGTGAAAAGTTGTTTTGTTTGTTTGAAAGAGAGCAAGTACCCATGAGATCTACCTACTCTAAGGAATTAGGCTGTGTAAGAGTCCTTTAGATAGTGTTATCCCACCATTGAGAGGTAGGTAGCACCGTCGTTGGAGTTGTTCGGGTCAATTCGATTATAGGGACAGTGTGGTCACCGAAGCAATAGTAGGATACCTTAGAAGTAACCCTAATGTCCTAGATCCTTTTTTTTTTCCGAGGCAACCGTTTCGAGGCAACTGGATCTTTAGACAGGAGGGTGACCTCTAAAACACCCTATACTTGGCGACCACGTTCGAGGCAACCAATGAGGCGTACCCTAAGAATGGCATGTGCATGTGTATTCAATTCAGTTAATGTTTATCTTTGAACATGTTATTTGTGAGCTACAGATTGGTTTTATTTGTCATACATTCTTTCATGCATTTTTAACAGTTAAGAGTGCGGAAAATAAAGTGCGGAAATGTAAATCTACGCTATTACAAGGCGCGGGTCTATACATCGCCACAAAAAAAAACCCTGTTTTGATAAATAAGTACGGAAAGGTAAATAAAGCGGTAAATCCTAATTAAATATTACATCCTTTGAGCAGATACATAAATAATCAAAAATAAATAATAACGCGCGAGTAGAAATTTAATCAGGATGTCCTTAGGGTTTTTGACCCTTTTGAGAAATAAAGAAATTGTGGTTTGTCCTTTTTTTGCAATTAATTAAAATTAAACCTAATGCTAATTAATTATTTAATTATTTACAAGAAAAATGTTTTTTGTGTTTTTAATGAAAATAAAAAGAAAAAGGAATTAAAATTAAAAGTTAATGAAACCTAATTCTAAGTTTATTTTATTTATTGTAAAAAAAATTAAAGTTAATCTAATTTAACTAATTAAATTAATTTACATTCTATGTACAAAAATAATAATTAATAAATTATAATAATAATTAATGAAAGTATTTACATTTTTTCTTCTCTGAATTTTATTAAAAATATTAATTTATTAGTTAATAATATTAATAATTAAGCTGTACCATTAGCTTCAGAATGATGTTAGCAATGCAAAGCAATAATCATAACATGTTGATGATGCATAAAACTCGAGTTTCGATTCTGAAAAAGAAGAAGCAAACTGTGATTCTGTTTAGCCGTGTTCTTGAGCTTTGAGGCTTGTTTTGGATTGCAATAGGTTCCTGGGAATATCAGCAATGTGTTTGAATCACTCTGAGGCTTTGAATTGTGCTTGAATGCTGATTTCAGTTTTCAATTTTTTTCTCCTTTTTTGAATTTTGGTTATGGCTTTGTAGCCTCTTTTGCACCTTTTTAGCATTAGGGTTAGACTCAGCACATGTAAAGGAATAGAATTAGGTCATCAGCTGGGCCTTGATCCATGCACATGAGAGAATTAGGTTTAGGTTTTCCATCCTTAACAAACTTTCCTTTTTTTAAGCAAAAAACAAGACTTTGTGTACAACATAGCCCTAGCATGAGTTTGTGAGCTGGCCCATGATGCATGAAAGCTATTCAAATCCAAAAGATACCATTCCATTGATTTTTAGATTTTATTTGAATTATTATGGATTTAAAATGAATTAAATCAATAAAAATTAAATAAAATAGAAAAATAAATGTTTGATCTTGAAATTAATCATGGGACATGTGTGTGGTATGACAAGGCTGAATCAAGTGGAAGAAAGTGGGCTTTGAATGTGCAATTGGGCCTTCAATGTTCACTTGAGTTCGTCACTTTCCAGGCTAAATCGCAGGGACTTAAATGCAATTTTTGAAGTTGAAATGTGAAAACAAAATATATCCGATATCGAGAACTAACTCCAATCCGAAAATTGGCTCAATCGGATAAACGGTGAATTAGTTATGAATTTTTGAAGTTTCAGCTCAGACAAACTTATTTTGGACTCCAGTGTCGACTCTGACACGTTCTTCAATAAAAAACTGGTATTGATCGGTGCATAATTTGGTCTCGACTTTTGAAGAAAAGTTGTAGATCTCTGAGTCAGTGACCTTGTGGAAAAATATGAGCCCAATCCGATAAAAATTGACCGAGTTATGAATTTTCGAAGTTTCGGCCCAGATGAAATAATATTCAGCATTCAGGATTTTCGGCGTATCATGCGCTCTGAGCAAAAACGAAGGCTTTTTGAATACCGTTTGAACTCAATACCTTCTGTGAAAATGTAGCCAACTCAATTTGTGAAAATTTGGCGCCGGAACCCGCTCGATACGATGAAAATCGACCAAGTTATGATTTTCTGAACATGACGCAAATAAACTTCTGTCACAAATTTTCTGTACGAAAATACTTGATAAATCCCATTTTTGAAGACTTTCTGATTGAAATTGGCTTCCAGCCGTGAGAGATGAAAACATAGATGACATCAAGATGGAATTTTGGCCACCGAAACGGGTTCAAAACGAGCCACGATCTTCAAGTTATGAATTTTTTTAGCGCGTAAAAACTGCACTTTCAGCACATTTTTTTTCCACCATATTTCTTCGAGAAAACTCACACAGTCGGATACCTTCTTTAAAGAATTGACTCTTGAGCCGAACCTGAATTTGAGCATAAGTTAGGACATTAAGGAGCACTTGAGGTCATTTGGATGTAAGGACCTTGATGCAACACAAAACCCTAATTTCGACTTGACTGTCTTAGGAGGTGATTTGACTGTGCAACCTTTGAGAAATCTTGAGGAATATGGGAGGGCAAATTTTAGGGTACAACAGTTGCCCCTGTTCAATTTTCTTAGACCTGAGGATATAGATTGACTTTCGAGCCTTTCGTGATCCAAAGGTGGAAGATAATTGAACACTAGAGTGCCCAGAAATTTGCACTCGCATGGTGTAGTATCAACAATGTAATGTCGGGAATGGGCTTACCGATGCCATTTGGAGAGATGATGGATAGGAGGATGGGCTTATAGATGCCATCTGGAGATGTGACAGAACCTTGTCGGGAATGGGCTTATAGATGCCATTTGGAACTGTAATGTAGGTGGATGGGCTTATAGATGCCATCTGGAGACTGTCGATCGCGTAAGAGATTCCTTAGCGAGAACTTGCGTACCTGAGAAAGAAAGATAATTTCCTGGCCTGTTACAAGTGTTGATCTTCAATCTCTTCATGCAGATATGCCCTGGCTAGATACAGGTATCGAATCTACAAACAATCGCTCACGGACGTGCCCTGGCTAGATACAGGAATCGAATCCGGAACTTCAAACTCTGGATGGGTTGTCTCTACTGACAGGTTATCTCAAAAAAAGCCTTCAGGAATTGATTTAACTGAACCCGGGGAGGTTTCGTCTTCTTTGACGAGTTGTCTCTTTTAATGGGTTGTCTTCAAGGACGGGTTGTCTTTAACGACGAATGTCTATAACGACGAGTGTCTATAACGACGGGAGTCTATAACGACGGATGTCTATAACGACGGGTGTCTATAACGACGGGTGTCCATAACGATGGATGTCTATAACGACGGGTGTCTATAACGACTGATGTCTATAACGACGGGTGTCTATAATGACGGGTGTCCATAACGATGGATGTCTATAACGACGGGTGTCTATGACGACGGGTGTCTATAACGACGGGTGTCTATAACGACGGGTATCTATGACGACGGGTGTCTATGACGACGGATGTCTATGACGACGGGTGTCTATGACGACAGGTGTCTATGACGACGAATGTCTATAACGACGGGTGTCTATGACGACGGATGTCTATAACAACGGGTGTCTATAACGACGGGTGTCTATAACGACGGGTGTCTATGATGACGGGTGTCTATAACGACGGGTGTCTATAACGACGGGTGTCTATGACGACGGGTGTCTATAACGATGAGTGTCTATAACGACGAGTGTCTATAACGACGAGTTTGATCATAGATATGCCCTGGCTAGATACGGGTATCGAATCTGGAATAAGTCGTCTACAGATATGCCCTGGCTGGATACAGGTATCGAATCTGGAATTGCGACAGTTGATAGTAATCATCTTTGGATTGACCTTTTTCCTTAAAAGGCAAAACATCAGTTGTATGCAATGTCATGATGTATGAAAATGCATGATGTTCTCACAAATAGACGATGTTGTATGATATGATGCGTATATGTATGTATCATGATGTATGACAATGTGATGTTTTATGAATGTATTTTCGTCTGGGAAAATAAATCCTTAACGAATGCCGGGAGCTTGTTAAATCCTGGGCTGATGTGTGAGGAGTAGAGTTCTTCGCTTCCGCTGGGGATGATGAACAAAGATGTTTGCCAGACTAAACAGGTAGGAGAAGATGACTCCGTTGGGGAATAAACCTGGTGGAGAGATTACTCTGCGGGGAATTACTCTGTAGGAAGAGATACTTCGCTGAGATTTTGATGATAACTCTGCTGGGGATTCCTGTTGATAAGTTTTGTTGAGGAATTTAATGAACTCCGCTGGGGATAGGAAGAACTTCGCCGAGGACGATCTTTCCGTTGTAATTAGCTGAGGATAATCCAATTAGGCTCTGGTGGGGAATAACCTCTGAATATGGTCGGGGAGAGATGCACGTACTCTGCAGGTGATAAGCTTCCAGAATCTCCTGGGGATAAGCTTCCAGAATCTACTGGGGATAAGCTTCCAGAATCTACTGGGGATCTTTGGACTGTACTGGGGAAGTGGCTCCACTGGGGTGTCTGGTATTCCGCCGGGGAACCATCTTATACTAAGACTGTCGGGGATGCTTGCTGAGGAACATCTACATACTATGTTGGAGAATATTGAGATCTTCATGGGGATACCCAACTTCCTTAGGGCTGACAGTAGCCTAACTCTGCTTGGGGAGAGTGCTGCTGATTTGCTAGGGATATTGTGCCTTTTTGGGGCTGATGGGAGACCAACTCTGTTTGGGGGAGAGTATTGCTGATTCGTCCATGATTGCAGGTCTCAGAGGGGAGTGAAGATATCTCGGTCATGCTCTTCAACTAAATCTACCTTGTACCTGGAGGACAAAGCAACTTGTACAGTTCGGACAATTCTTATTGCCCCAGTTTCTGCGGGAGAAAGATACCTGTGGAGGTGCTTGATGACTGCCGATTGACAAATCTTCTTCTAGTAGGCAAGTGACGAGATGACAGGACATAGTCGTACGCTATGATCCCTAACTTTGCCTGGACCGCCCTTTCGGGTTTTCAGTCCACCGGGATACCCATTTTTGCCCAAGCCGCCTTTTCAGTTTTCGACTTGCCGGGTGTACAGATTTTTTATTTTCGTCCCTTATTTTTCCCGAACCCTTTTGGTTCACCGGGAAGCCCTTATTTTTGCCTAGGTGTGTCAACCTAGCGGGTCTTTGTTCATGCGCAGTATTTTTCCGACTATGTCCATGCTCTCAGAGTGCAGGGAATTGTTACTGTCAATAGTGTTGCATTGTCATACCACCAGAAGATCTTCTTTTGATCGTCCAATGCCCCAAGTGATCCAGATGGAGATTTTCCCCAAGTTGGTTGGCCTTTTGAGAGATTCTCCGAATCTTGACTTAACTGCCCCAGATGATGGACAATGATCAGGCCATGCCCCTTGATTGGAGGTGCTTTTGTTCATTAGACATTCGTCGTGCGAACTTCTATGCTGTTCAAACAAATAGTCATATGCAAGCAATGTTATATTAAAAATGTAAATCTTATGTCTGTCTTGAAGTTTTTTTTTTGAAAATGCATTTTTTTTCCAGTAAAGCAAGCAAATTTTGTAAAATGTGATGTCAACTCAAGATTTTACAGTGAGCCTTAAGGAGTCAGGATACCTTTGGTAACAATATGCTTTCGAACTAACCCACGCTTCAGCTAGGACTTTTTAGGGTTATAATGTGGCCTGTTTCACGATTTAAGAAACAAAGGATAAAGGCTCCAATTGATTTGTACCCACCCGTTCTTCGTGATGTTCTTCAAACCTAAACTCAGCTAATCGTGCGTTAGACCTTGTTTGAGTCTTTGCTTGATATTCCGATGATGGTTCGGATATTGACAGTTTAAGCAGTCATTTCTTTTTTGTTGAGGGTTTGTAGGACCTCTTTCTTTGTGATTTTATTATCCCTGTTTTTTGCTTGAACTATTTCTTTTACAGTCGGCGGGATGCCCCAGTTTTGTAAGTCTCCTTCGTAGGTTTTGACTTATTGGGCTTTTATTTCTGAGAGATAATGACTGCCTGTCTTGACGATTATAGGGAACCATCACTGTCTTTTGTCTCGGAAGGACTTCTTTTGAGGCCATTCGTTGTGCACCTGGATCAACTGAGAAAACTACCCTGCCCCAGGTTATGATTAAGGGTTTTAATTTTCGGAAGAAAAAAAACTCCTACTTCTTTGGCTCAGAGGGGTTGACGAGGGATTATCTTCCTTATAACTCCAGTGTTTAGGAATTGAAACAATGCCTGTACCTCATCAGCAGGGTCGGTTCAAAAGCATACCGTAAATGTCGTGGTATCGTTTTCGTCATCCTCCCTCAAGAGGCTTAGAGTTCTTAATCAAGAGTTGAATATCAAGAAAAATAAATGCAATTTTGAATATAGTAAACATAATTACTTCAAAACAGACACGTGTAATGCATTAATGAAATAACAAAGTTTGACATGATTAAATGTTTGAACAATCAAAGAAAAATACAACTTGACCATTCGAATGAACAAAGGTTTTCTCAATCCTAGCCATGTTTTGGTAAGGGATCAGCGATCACATTGGGAGCTTCGGGCGCCTCGAACTGGACCTCCTTTGCGTCGATCAGATCCTGAACCTTGTTTCTCAGAGTCCAACAATCATCTGTAGCATGCCCCGGGCTGTCAGAATGATAAGCGCAGCGGGCGTTGGGGTTATACCTTGAAGGTGTCCTGTTGGGATTCTTAGGAGGGTCCCTTAGAGTTACCAATTTGGTCTCCAGCAATTGTGGCAATATCTGGGACAAGGTCATGTTGAGGGGAGTGAACTGCCTTTTAGGTCTCTCCTCCCTTTGTTGGTTGCGATTCTGAGGAGCACTGGCCGACTTTGAAATAACCACCGCGTTGACAGCTTGGCGGTGTTCAACATTGGATTCTTTCTTGAACGGCTTCTTTTCAGTGCTCGAGGAAGCATCCTTCTGTATCTTCCCAGACTTGATACCAGCTTCAATTCTTTCCCCAGTCAAGATCAGATCTGTAAAACCAGCAGAAGAATTTCCAATCAGATGGTTGAAGAACGGCCCAGACAGGGTCCCCAGGAACATATCAACAAGCTCACAGTCAGTCAAAGGTGGTTGCACCCTTCCAGTAAGGTCTCTCCACTTTTACGCATATTCCTTAAAACCTTCGCCCGTCCCTAGCGACATACCCTGGAGTTGGGTACGTGTAGGAGCGAGGTCGACATTGTATTGATACTGCTTATAAAATGCAGTAGCCAAGTCCTCCCAGTTACGAATACTGGCTCCATCTAGCTGATAGAACCATTCGAGTTGAGTCCCTAAAAGACTTTCCTGGAAGAAATGGATCCATAGATTTTTGTCAGTAGTATACGGTTGGATCTTCCTTACGTATGATCTGAGATGCAGCCTAGGACAGGAAGCCCCGTCGTACTTTGCAAAGGCAGGTGTCTTGAATTTATGTGGGATCACCACCCCAGAGGATAGACCTAGATCTTCGAAGTCCAGGCCGGGAACTTTCTGTATCTCCATAGCATTTAGCCGGTCTTCTAGCTGTTTGTACTTGTCCTCAACTGGAGGGTACTATTCATCATTGTAATCTGTCTCGTCGTCGGAGACCGCGGGACTAGGAACCCTTCCCTCTTGGGGACTGTTTTTCCCAGCAGATGGGGTAGTCAGCTCAGCCTCATTTTGCAGTGTATTCCCAAACCTCCGTCCAGTGTTGAACAACACAGTCCTTCTCTTCTTCTTCTTCTTTTCCTTCAAGAGCAGAGTCTTCAACTCCTGTTGACCCTGGGCTAAGCTCATGACCAGCTCTTGAAACTGGGCGTTCTGGGCCTGGAGGGCCTTGATGGCTTGTTCAGTAGTAGGCTCAGAAGACATGATGATTGAGTGCTGAAATAAACAGCGAAGAAGATATCAAAAGGGTACCTGTAATGCAATGACATGTATGTATGCATGCGATGTTTTCAAGAATCTCGCGGGGTAAACAAGAAAATTGTTAGAATCTGGTAGCTTGATTGAAGGGACTTCATGTTGTTGAGAGTCCTTCTTCAAGAGTCAAGGCTCACCATATCGAGTGGGTCATAGCCCCTGACAACTTTGGCTAGAGGAAAATAAATCCTATTTGCCCCTTGCTAGACAGTTGGTTCATCATGACCTGCATCACAAGCCCTTGAGATCCTTGAAATGGATTAGTCCTTATGCAGGATGTATGCAATGGTATGATGTCATGCTATGCGTGGAGTGATGTAAGTAAACCCTGTTATAAGCCCAGATTAAGGACTGTAAACAAAACCTGCAAGGAACTCATATTGTCAGACAACGCGAATGTGCAAGTAGTTTAGGTATGAAAGCACACAAGCCACACAAGAGAGCCCTTAGAGTTCAGGCCAGCATGAAGTTTAGGTACTACCCTCTTTCAGTTTCGTTGGTTAAGACCTGTCCTAGAAAATAGGAACCGGGTTCTAGAGGATCTCAATATCATCGACTACCCTCAATCGGTCATAACTCCAGCATCGCAATCTTTTCTTGCGGCCAGAACCATCGCGAGAGTTTAGCCTCAATGAGTGTAGCATGCTGCTACTGTTCTATGGCCAAGTTGGGTCAATTTAGGGTTCTAAGGTCGGTTGGTGCTTAATGACTCCTCAGAAGACCCATATTCTCCTTGTTGCAACACAAGGGATATCGGTACAGACCAAGGTGTCACACCAACGTAGCCACTGCTTCACCCGTGTCAGTCTACGCCGGACAGGTCCCTCACAGCTTATGCTACCTAAAGGGTATTCCCCAGATCCGGGTTAGGATCTATGAAACTCTGATGCAAGCCCACAAATATAAAAGCAATCAAAACATACAATTGAAAACATAAGAGTAGTCTAATCCTAAGGTACACCTCACTTATTAAGTCCCCAACAGAGTCGCCAGTTCTGTGATCGGTGGAAATAGAACTGACTATTTTGGAATGCTGGTTCGCGAAATGTCGCGGTAAGCAAGAGTCGCCACCGCTTTTATGTTCTCCAACATGGAAAGGACAAAAGCACAGCAAAATTCCTTCTTTGAGAATGTTTCTCGGTTCGGGAGGTAGATTTATAGAAAGGGAAGGTGTTAGCACCCTTTCTATCCATGGTTATCCATGGGCTCTTAGGTACTTGCTCTTATGTTTTCAAAAATTGTTTGCTTTTCAAGTGTGTGTGGGTTTTGAAAAAGTTCCGTTTGAAAAATTTCTAAGTAACTCTTGTATCTGTCCTCAAGAGTGTATGGAAAATTTGTTTGAAAACTTTTGAAAGTGTCAATGTGAAAAGTTGTTTTGTTTGTTTGAAAGAGAGCAAGTACCCATGAGATCTACCTACTCTAAGGAATTAGGCTGTGTAAGAGTCCTTTAGATAGTGCTATCCCACCATTGAGAGGTAGGTAGCACCGTCGTTGGAGTTGTTCGGGTCAATTCGATTATAGGGACAGTGTGGTCACCGAAGCAATAGTAGGATACCTTAGAAGTAACCCTAATGTCCTAGATCCTTTTTTTTCCGAGGCAACCGTTTCGAGGCAACTGGATCTTTAGACAGGAGGGCGACCTCTAAAACACCCTATACTTGGCGACCACGTTCGAGGCAACCAATGAGGCGTACCCTAAGAATGGCATGTGCATGTGTATTCAATTCAGTTAATGTTTATCTTTGAACATGTTATTTGTGAGCTACAGATTGGTTTTATTTGTCATACATTCTTTCATGCATTTTTAACAGTTAAGAGTGCGGAAAATAAAGTGCGGAAATGTAAATCTCCGCTATTACAAGGCGCGGGTCTATACATCGCCACAAAAAAAACCCCGTTTTGATAAATAAGTACGGAAAGGTAATTAAAGCGGTAAATCCTAATTAAATATTACATCCTTTGAGCAGATACATAAATAATCAAAAATAAATAATAACGCGCGAGTAGAAATTTAATCAGGATGTCCTTAGGGTTTTTGACCCTTTTGAGAAATAAAGAAATTGTGGTTTGTCCTTTTTTTGCAATTAATTAAAATTAAACCTAATGCTAATTAATTATTTAATTATTTACAAGAAAAATGTTTTTTGTGTTTTTAATGAAAATAAAAAGAAAAAGGAATTAAAATTAAAAGTTAATGAAACCTAATTCTAAGTTTATTTTATTTATTGTAAAAAAAATTAAAGTTAATCTAATTTAACTAATTAAATTAATTTACATTCTATGTACAAAAATAATAATTAATAAATTATAATAATAATTAATGAAAGTATTTACATTTTTTCTTCTCTGAATTTTATTAAAAATATTAATTTATTAGTTAATAATATTAATAATTAAGCTGTACCATTAGCTTCAGAATGATATTAGCAATGCAAAGCAATAATCATAACATGTTGATGATGCATAAAACTCGAGTTTCGATTCTGAAAAAGAAGAAGCAAACCGTGATTCTGTTTAGCCGTGTTCTTGAGCTTTGAGGCTTGTTTTGGATTGCAATAGGTTCCTGGGAATATCAGCAATGTGTTTGAATCACTCTGAGGCTTTGAATTGTGCTTGAATGCTGATTTCAGTTTTCAATTTTTTCTCCTTTTTTGAATTTTGGTTATGGCTTTGTAGCCTCTTTTGCACCTTTTTAGCATTAGGGTTAGACTCAGCACATGTAAAGGAATAAAATTAGGTCATCAGCTGGGCCTTGATCCATGCACATGAGAGAATTAGGTTTAGGTTTTCCATCCTTAACAAACTTTCCTTTTTTTAAGCAAAAACCAAGACTTTGTGTACAACATAGCCCTAGCATGAGTTTGTGAGCTGGCCCATGATGCATGAAAGCTATTCAAATCCAAAAGATACCATTCCATTGATTTTTAGATTTTATTTGAATTATTATGGATTTAAAATGAATTAAATCAATAAAAATTAAATAAAATAGAAAAATAAATGTTTGATCTTGAAATTAATCATGGGACATGTGTGTGGTATGACAAGGCTGAATCAAGTGGAAGAAAGTGGGCTTTGAATGTGCAATTGGGCCTCCAATGTTCACTTGAGTTCGTCACTTTCCAGGCTAAATCTTAGGGACTTAAGTGCAATTTTTGAAGTTGAAATGTGAAAACAAAATATAGCCGATATCGAGAACTAACTCCTGTCCGAAAATCGACTCAATCGGATAAACGGTGAATTAGTTATGAATTTTTGAAGTTTCAGCTCCGACAAACTTATTTTGGGCTCCAGTGTCGACTTTGACACGTTCTTCAATAAAAAACTGGTATTGATCGGTGCATAATTTGGTCTCGACTTTTGAAGAAAAGTTGTAGATCTCTGAGTCAGTGACCTTGCGTAAAAATATAAGCCCAATCCAATAAAAATTGATCGAGTTATGAATTTTCGAAGTTTCGGCCCAGATGAAATAATATTCAGCATTCATGATTTTCGGCGTGTCATGCGCTCTGAGCAAAAACGAAGGCCTTTTGAATACCGTTTAAACTCAATACCTTCTGTGAAAATGTAGCCAACTCAATTTGTGAAATTTTGGCGCCAGAACCCGCTCGATACGATGAAAATCGATCAAGTTATGATTTTCTGAACATGACGCAAATAAACTTCTGTCACAAATTTTTTGTACGAAAATACTTGATAAATCCCATTTTTGAATACTTTCTGGTTGAAATTGGCTTCCAGCCGTGAGAGATGAAAACATAGATGACGTCAAGATGGAATTTTGGCCACAGGAACGGGTTCAAAACGAGCCACGATCTTCAAGTTATGAATTTTTTTAGCGCGTAAAAACTGCACTTTCAGCATATTTTTTTTCCATCATATTTCTTCGAGAAAACTCACACAGTCGGATACCTTCTTTAAAGAATTGATTCTTGAGCCGAACCTGAATTTGAGCATAAGTTAGGACATTAAGGAGCACTTGAGGTCATTTGGATGTAAGGACTTTGATGCAACACAAAACCTTAATTTCGACTTGACTGTCTTAGGAGGTGATTTGACTGTGCAACCTTTGAGAAATCTTGAGGAATATGGGAGGGCAAATTTTGGGGTACAACAAACTAAATAAAATAAAATTTTTATTTTGGTTTTGTTTATTTTAAGAAAATAATTAAATGAGAAATACTAAATTTAATCCTAAAGAAAACTAATTCTAATATTTTTTGTATTTTTGTTAAGAAAGTATTTGAATTAAAAAAACTATTTCTAATTGATTTTAATGGTAAAAGACTAGATCTAATTTTTTATATATTTTGATTTAATGTTGATAAAAAAAAACCAAAAAAATAAGAAAATGAAAAAAAGGTCATTTGATCCAGGGAAGGAAATGATCCTTCGATCTTGGGAATGATATGGTTCTTTCGATCTAGAGGAAAGGGGCCTTCGATTCAGAGGAGGGTGGCTATCCTTCACTCCAATGAAGGAAGTTGTCATTTTATTCAATGAAGGGTGTTACTTTCGATCTAGAGGGAATTATTGAAAGTGCCTGGTGGATCACCTATGAGGATAATGAATCTGCAAAGATATGTTAGCAAAAATAAAAGCATGACCTGGGTGCCAAACTCATGTCCTTCGATTCTGTGCGCATTGGCCTTACTTAGACTGGATCTGTAACATAAGTGTTAGACACAAAAAGAAACAAATAAGGACATGGGTATCACACCCAAGTCCTTCGATCATGGATGAAAATCGAATGACTATGACATGCAAAGAAAATTTAGAACTTGATTCCTTACGTTTTCCTTACCAACCGTGTTGTATGAATTTATGGTGTTGGAGATGCCTAGTGCTTGGGCACACTCTCTACAAACTTCAGGAAGTGGATTGGGCGTTTGCTGAAGATTGCTTCGATTTGGACCACCTATGATTTTTTTGATAACTTTGGTATTGCTTATGAGGCTGCGTGCGCGTGTATTATGTATGTTGTGTGTAGTGTCTCTGATGGCGTGAGTGTGGCAAAAGTGTTTTTGATATTTGTATCATTTCCCCCCTGCCTTGCAATATGCCTTAGGCCTGTATTTATAGGGATGTGATGTGCATGGAAATGGAAAGGGACAACCATTAACTAGGCTTTGAAGGAAAAAATCATACACATTAAAAGACTTCCATTTTGGAAATATTCATGCCTCTTTGAGCCTTGGGATGAACCTAGACATGCTTCACTCTTTCAAATACCTTCAGGCCATGCCCTTCGATTGGCCTTGAGTTGCCTCCTTAGAATGGCTCTGGTTTCATCCTTGTAGATCTTTCAATTGAGTCTATCTACATCAATTCAAATTGCTTAGATCTTTGATGACTCTGAACTCCAATTGTTCAGAGTTTTCCCTTATCAGAGTTTCTTCAATTAAGTCACCATCTGCATCAATTCGAATTTCTCAGAATTCTCTTCGTCAGAGCATTGTTCTTTTTGATGATTCTGAATTCGAATATGTTCATATTTTCCCTTATCAGGGCTTCTTCGAAACCCTCTCAGATCTTTGCTCTTCGATTGGCTATGACTTGCTCCTCACGGCTCATTCGATTGGACCCATCTATTTGCCCTAACTGCTTGATTATGGAAAATTCAAATATCCCAAACGAGAACTTCATTCTGGCCAGTCGAAGCCTCTTTTGTCACTTCCTTCGAATGCTATTGTGCATGAGACTTGGGCCTGACAATATGTAGGACCAAGACTCATCATAAGACAAACTTTCTTTCAATAATTATATGTCTCCTTCGAATGGACCACTTGTATATTCTTCGAAGAGACTTTTTGTGTGTCTTTCGAATAGTCCATATGTATGAATTTTGCCTTCTTCAAATGGGCCACCAATGTGTGTCCTTCGAATGGATCTTTAGAGTGCTCTTTCGAAGGGGTCGTATTGTGTGTCATAGTGAAGAAACTGTGTTGAGGGGTCTTGGACTTGTGCATTGAAAGCAAACACATAGGAAGTCTTTGCCATGTGCATTGAAGGAAATCATAGAAGAAGCCTTTGCCCTTGTGAATCCAAGACAATTCTGAGGAAGCCTCTGCCTTGTGGATCGAAGGCCAGTTGAAAGGAGCCTTTGACTTAGTGAATCTAAGGCAAGCATGAAGAGGCCTTTGCCTAGTGAGTCGAAGGTTGCATGTAGAGGCCTTTTGTCTTGTGAATCAAAATAAACATACAGGAGGCCACTTCTGGTGAATCGAAGGGAACTTGTAGAGGGGTCTTTCCTTGTGCGCTGAAGGCACGCACATAGGGAGTTTTTTTGCCTTGTCAATTGAATCAGGCATGAAGCAACCCATGCTCAGTCTAAGTCTTGTGAACCAAGCTTGCGTCAAAGGATTTTGGACACCTAATCGAAGCTCCTTGTCCAAATGACAATCGAAGGACACCTTGTCCCAATGCCAATCGAAGACAGCTTGTCCTAATTTCAATCGAAGACAGCTTGTCCCAATGCCAATCGAAGACACCTTGTTTATCTTTAAAAAAATTTAGTTTCTTTAAGCAAGTGTTTGTAATCACCCATGTAAGAGAAAATCTTGGAAAAACATGAGATGGAAATTTTGGGGTACAACAGCTGCCCCTGTTCAATCTTCTTAAACTTGAATATTTAGATTGGCTTGTTTGCCTTTCGTGATCTGAAGGTGGAAGATGATTGAACACTAGAGTGCCCAGAAATTTGTATTGCATAATATGATGATTGACTGTGTGGGGAATGGGCTTAAAGATTCCATTTGGAAAAGATGACTAAGAGTTGTCAGAGATGGGCTTAAAGATGCCATCCAAAGTAGATGCTGACTTCATAAGAGGTCTCTTTATGGGGATTCATGTTCCTTCTGTCTGAGGAGGACTCCATTGGGGAATATGGGTTTCTGTTGTTCTCCTGCATGAGGAAAACCCTGTGGGGAATAGAGTCTAGGAGCTTCAGTTGTCCAAGACTCTACTGAGGAGTTATTTCTATACTAGAGAGATGAGAGTTTGTTGATTTCTGGTTGGAATCCAGGCTTCACAATAACTTGCTAGGGATAATGGAATTAACCGTTACTTGAAAATGCATTAGAAAGAGCATGTGTAAGGCTGTTTCAGGATGAGTCTGTGTTAGTTTGCATCTGAAGATATATGAGAGGGAGCCTGGGTAGGGCTGCTTCATGATGAGTCCGGGTAAGACTTCATCTGGAGATGTAAGAGAAGGAACCTGGGTAGGGTTGCTTCATCTGGTTATGTAAATAGTCACCCTATCTTGTTTGGGGAATTGATCTACAATCAGCTATTCACAGACAGTTGTCCTATCTGGTTTCAGGTATTAATCTCTGACCTAAGAGAAAGAAAGATAGTTTTCCCATCTTGTTTCGGGTATTAATCTTCAATATGCTCATGTATATAACTTTCCTATCTGGTTTCAGGTATTAATCTATAATCAATCATCCACAGATAGTTGTCCTGGCTTGTTACATGTATTAATCTAGAACTTGGTAATGTTGGTAAGTGTGAAGCTTGATTGTGACGTATAATGAAGGAATCTTGGACAATTACTACCTCAACAGGTGATAAAGGAATCATGGTCGATTACTACCTCAACAAATAGTAAAGGAATCTTGGACGATTATTACCTCAATAGATAATGAAGAAATCTTGGACGATTACTACTTCAACAGATAATGAAGGAATCTTGGATGATTACTACCTCAACAGGTGATGAAGGAATCTTGTTTGATTACTACCTCAACAAATAGTGAAGGAATCTTGGACGATTACTACATCACCAGGTGATGAAGGAATCTCGGTCGATTACTACCTCAATAGACGGTGAAGGAATCTTGGACGATTACTACCTCAATAGATAATAAAGGAATCTTGGACGATTACTACCTCAGCAGGTAATGAAGGAATCTTGGATAATTGCTACTTCAACAGATAATGAAGGAATCTTTGATGATTACTACCTCAACAAATAATGAAGCAATCTTGGATGATTGCTACCTTAACAGGTAATGAAGGAATCTTGGATGATTACTACCTCAACAGATAATGAAAGAATCTTGGACTATTACTACCTCAATAGATAATGAACGAATCTTGGACGATTGCTACCTCAACAAATAATGAAGGAATCTTGGACGATTACTACGTCAATAGATAATGAAGGAATCTTGGACGATTACTACTTCAACAGATAATGAAGGAATCTTGGACGATTACTACCTCAGCAGGTGATGAAGGAATCTTGGTCGATTACTACCTCAACAGAGTACCAGAAATTTGTCTGATCATGTAAGTAGTTGATGATATTTGTCTGTTTATAGAATTTTACCTGAAAAGATAAAGGGTTAACTGTATGCAATGTCATGATGCATGAGTGCTCTCAAAATAACGAGATTGTAATATATGCATTCGTGTTGCATATGTTATGACACTTGTAAAATGATGTATGAATGTGAAATGTTATGAGGTGCATTTGTAAACTCGAGCATCTTTGTCTGGGGAAAATAAATCCCTGACTGTCGCTGGGGATGAAGATGGTAGGTCTTAAAAATTTTTGAAGTTGGACTTGCTGGGAGATGAACTTCCGTTGCTAGAGAAATAAACTTTGTTGGGGAAGGTAAACTCTGTGAGCTGCTTGGGGATTTTGTTGAAGTCCTGTTGGGGAATCCTGAGAAGCTTGGCGACTTCACTGGGGAATTTGTTTTGGGGAGCAGTAATTAAGATTTTGTTCTGCCGGGGATATGAGAACCTGACACCATTAGGCTGCATGCTGAGAATATGGCAGTGACTTTATAGTAGGATTCCCCTGCCTCTACACCTGTCGGAGAAAGCATCGGTTGGGATTTTATGGATGGCTTGACTGTTGTCCCAACTCTTGGAATCCTTGGTGAATACGGACCAAGGTGTTCATCACTCTACTGATAGACAAGTGATGGGACATGGTCGTACGCTTTGATCCCTAACTTTTTCCTGGACTGTCTTTTCAGACTTTCAATCCATCGGGATACCCTTTTTTGCCCAAGCCGCCTTTTTAGGTTTTCGACTTGTCGGATGTACAGATTTTTTCATATGTATATCCCTAATTTTTGCCCGAACTCCTTTATTTCGCCGGGATGCCCTTATTTTTGCATAGGCCAGTCGACCTAGCGGGTCTTTGTTCATGTGTAGTATTTTCCGACTATGTCCATGTTCACCGGGTACAGAGAATTCTCACTGTCCATAGTAGTGAGTGTTGCAACACTGCCAAAATATGTTTGTTTGATCGTACATGATATGTTGATGGAATTCATGTCTAATACCCCAAGTGATTCAGATGAAGATCTGCCCCTGGCTATTTGGCATTTTTGAGAGATCCCCGAGTCTTGGCTTGACTGCTCCAGCTCAGCTGGACACCATGTTGTGCCCCTTGATTATGAAAGGCCTGTTACTAAAAATGTCTTTTCCATCTGAGGTGGTTCTGTCCATTGAGATAATTTATGTTCATCGAATATCCGTTGTGTGAATTTCTTTGTTGTTGAACAAATAGTCATATGCAGTCAATGGTATTTAAAGAATGCAAAGCTTATGTTTGTATTGAAGTTTGAAAATTCATTTTTTAGTAAACAAATTTTGTAAAGTGCGATATCAGCTCAGGATTTATAGTGAACCTTACAGGAGTCAAGATACCTTTTGTAAAAGTATGCTTTCAAACTAACCCATGCTTCAGCTAGGACTTTTAAGGGTTATAACATGGTCTAGTTCACGGTTTAAGAATCAAATGATAAAGGCTCAAATTTTACTTGTACCCAACCCATTCTTCGTGATGTTCTTCAGTCCTAAACTCAGTTAATTGTGTGTTTAGATTCCAGTTGAGTCTGGAATCTTTGCTCTGACACTTGATGATGGTTCAGAAATTGAACATTTGTTTGAGAAGGAAGTCATTTTTGTAACCTTTTCTTTTTTCGTTGAGGATTCATAGGACCTCTGTTTTTGATTTTGTTATCCCTACTTTTACCTGAACTGCTTCTTATAATCATAGTCAGCGGGATGCCCCAGTGTTTCTTAGGTCTCCTTCATAGGTTTTTGACTTAACGGGCTTTTATTTCGAGAGATAATGACTGCTTGTCTTGACGATTATGTGGAACTATCACCATCTTTTGGAGGGCATTTTCTAAATTATTTGTCGTGTATGAAGGTATAGCTTGCGACTGAATGCACATCTGAATTAACTGAGAAAGCTACCCTGCCCCAAGTTATGATTAAGGGTTTTAATTTGTATGAAAATAAAAACTCATACTTCTTAGGCTCAAAGGGGTTTACTAGGGATTATCTTACTTATAAATCCAATGTTTAGGATTTGAAATAACGCCTGTATATCGTCAGTGGGGTCTGTTCAAAAGCATATTGTAGAGATTGTGGTATCGTTTTTATCATCCTCCCTCTAAAGGCTTAGAGCTTTTAATCAAGAGTTGAATATCACAAAAAGGAAGTAAAACACAGTTTGAATATAATGAGTACGAATGAAATAATTCAAGACAAACATATTCAATGCATTATGTCGTACCCCAAAATTTGCCCTCTTATTTTATCAAGACTTTCCTCACAAGACTTCTTGGACTCAAGATAGGATTAGGGTTTGCCCAGCTCAAGACCTCATCTTGCACTGATGACCTGAAATTAGGGTTTGAGTTTGCACAAGGATTTTTGGATCACCGATGCTTCATGTGACTTTCATACACCATCTTGGACCCCTAAGATTGCTCATGTTAAGTTTCAAGCCTTGAATCACATTTTTGCCCAGTCAATTGGATAATTGACCTAAAAATCAGCTGTATTGGGGAAAAAGTCAACCATGGCCAATTTACAGTCAAACTTCATAATTTTTGATCCACAACAACATTTTAGACTCATATGTACCATTTGATCAAGTTTGGATCACAACTCCTCAAGAAATTTGATCAGATCATCAAAAGGGCAAAATGGTCAAAATTAGGGTTTTAACAGAGAAAGGGCAATTTCTGATTTTTAACCTAGCCAATGACCAATTGGGTTCAAATATGATTTCAAGGACTCAATGGCATCATTTTGACCTAATTGCACAGTTCAAAAGATCACAAGTTCATAGGATTAACAAATGAATTTTCCAGTCAACTGATCAAAAATCAGCTGTACACTGAAAAGTCAAACTTTGACTTTTCGGTCAAAATCAAGTGCCAAGGGTCATAATTCATCGAGATATGTAAAAATGTGAAACTTGTTGACCAAGAAACCTAAAATTGCAAATTAGGGTTTTAATTTGAAATTTTTTTATAACTTAGAAATTTTCTAAGTATGAAAAATTTCTTATTTTTTCCTAACTTTGCACCATTTTTTCACCATGATGCAATTTTATTCAAAGGAAACTTTCAACATGAAAGTTGTAGTCCTCCATGAAATCTACAACTTTGCTTCACTAAGTTTTCCCAAAAGATGCTTGGATCTCAAGTTATGATTTTGTGAATAGGGGTCCATAAACTAAATAACTTAGTGAAATTTGGCCCTAGTTTAGGCAGGTTTTTGACCTAACTTCATGGCAACTTTTCACTTAATTCCAAGAGGTATATCAAGTTGCATTTCAAAGTTGGATTGTAGAGCATGTTACGAGCTTTCCAAAATCTCCAATAACTCTCCAAGATCATTTGTGGTTAGGGAGAATCGAAGAGGAGAAAATGGCATTTTGTCACTTTTGTTCAAGCCATTTTTACAATGCATCAAGTTGCAAATCAGATCCTAGCATGCTTGTACCTTGCATTACAGGTCCTAAATCCCTTCTACGCTCTATAATTAAATGCTAACTCAATGGATAATGGCTTTGTTTTGGATTTTGAAGCATTGCACAAAGAATAATTCCATAAATGGCCAAAAGTTCATAATGTCATTTTGATAAAGCAAGCTTTTCCAACTTTACAATTCTTGAGCCACGGACCTGATCTTTTGTTACAAGCAATATCCACAAATATCAGGCAATGTTTACCAACTCTCATCAGCCCTAGAACTAGCAAGTACAACACTTTGGCATAGTTACTTCAACCTTTCTTCAAAAGCAAGAAAAGAGGCAAAAGGGACCAGAGCTTGCACATATGTTAAAGAGTGGACTTGGCCTCATTCAAAACAACTTCACAAACTTGTTGCAAGCTAGAACACAAAGGCACAACTTCTGAAACTCTCCAAAACACAAAAACACGATTTTTCTGCCCAAACTTGCAGTTTTTGCAAAACTCTTGCAAGCTCAATATTGGCTCGTGCCTTTCTCCCTTTAACACTTCAAACACTTCATCCACATCACATCCAAACTATCCAAGCCCTTGTCCTGGTTCTGGAAGCTCTGTTTCAAACATCACCATTTTCATTTTGGAAGGTTGCAGCTTGACTTCTACAGGGAGTTTCAAGCATCCACAAGGCCAGCTAAGCATTGGAAAAGCTTGAGGGAACTTCAAGGAAGCTCACACGGTCCTCAGGCCTCACTCAAAGTCCCCACATTGCCATATCCAAACTCAGTTGAACAATGTATTTTTCAAAACTCTATCTCTCTATTTAGGAGTCCTCAAGCTTTGATTTGTGAAGCAAAGATGTAGTCCTTAACATGGTGAAGATGTACATATGCATAGTTGTCATTTATATTAATTGAGTAGTGAGAATTTGAAGCTTGAAGTTCATGAAAAAACTAGGTCAGAAATTAGGGCTACTGAAATTCTCCCTGGTCTTTGAGAGTTAGATTATGAATTTTATATCATTGGAATCGTGAGATTCCAAGCTACATTTTTGATGTTGCAAGTTTTTGTTTTTGTGCAAAGAATAGAGAGTTGAAGGATTGGACATAAACACGCGTGAAGGAGATGTTGAAGGACAGGGACGAAGCTCCATCTGGGCTTTTTGCAATCTTTGCCTTTTTGTTTCTACTTTTTGCACCCCCTGTTTTACTTTTGCACCCCCCTTTGCATATTTTCTCATATTTTTATGTTTATTGACATTATTATTTTTTTTCTGAATATTAAAAAATCACAAAAATATTTTCTTAATTTTTTGCATTTTATTTTATTTTTTATCTTATTTTTTGCATAAAATATTGATTATTTAGAATAAATAGAATCTATTTTCTTAAAATAAATAGTAAACACATTTAAAAATATCATACTTTTTATTTTTTATTATTAATACACATAAAATATTATTTTTATGCATATTTTAGTTTTTAATATTTATTAATAATATTATTTATTATTTCTTGTATAAAAATAGACAAAATAAAATAAATATAGAATATATATTTCTTTTAATCAAAAACTAGGGTTTCACCCTTTCAAAAATAACAATATTATTTTTCTTATTTTTATGACTTAAATAATATTATTCTCTCATACATAAAACAAATACAAAACATTTTTTGCATATTTACATTTTTTATTGCATTTTTAATATTTGTTTATTTATTTAATTTTCAAATATTCAATTGGGTTGTAATAGTATTTTAGGGTTTTATTTTGTGCAAATATCCCCATTCAAAAACTTGTATCCCCCCTCCCATAATAATTGTTGTAATAGCTTAGATTTATTTTACGCAATTTATCGCATTATATACATGTTTAGTAAAATTAGGGTTTGTATGATAAGACAAAAATTAAACAAATAGCATGACCTAACACAATACAAAATGCATGTAAAATGACACACATTGCACACAAGCACTTCTTAGAGTTTCACCCACTTGGTTGCCTTACAAAATGGCCATGGTATGCATGCAAGGTATCTTGGCAAAACAAAACAAAACAAAAGATCATAGTCCCTCGATGACGCTATCAAAACGTTGCCTAAACAAAATGATCTTGGTCCCTAAAAATGCTAAAGATACTTGGCAACATTGCTATCATGGTCATATGATGACCCACGCCCGTCCTATTTAACATCCAAAGATAGGGTTGTTTACCAAATCAATGGTAAATCAACAATATCAAAGGAATACAAGTGTACAAGAAAGACTTTTGAGTAGGTAGAATGCTTCTAGTTACTTGATCAATTTGCAAACAATCCTTGCTATTTTCAAAAACAAACACACACATTTCAAAACATTTCCAAAACAATCGCCAAAATATTGAAACATTTTTCAAAAGACAAACATCTTTGTATACATTCTTACGAACGAGAATCATTACAAAGATTGCCTAAACGATGACCTCTTTTCAAAATACTTTCAAAATCAAACCAAACACAAAGCACCATTTCAAACAATTGCAAAAGCAAAGCAAGTGATCTAAACAAGTAACTAAGAGCCCATGGAAAACCATGGATGAAAAGGGTGCTAGTACCTTCCCTTTTCTTAATCTACCCCCCGAACCCAAGAAAACATCTCAAAGGTCTTTCCTGTGCTTTTTTACCTTTCCTTTTAGATAAAATAAAAGTTAGTGGCGACTCTTGCTAAACCGAAACATTTGTGACGAAACGCAAAACCTCAAGTCAGTTCTCCCACCGTATCACAGAACTGGCGACTCTGCTGGGGACAATTATGAAAGTGGGGTTACCTTAGGGTTTAGATCACCTTTATTTTGCTTACCATGTTTGTTTTGTTTTCTTTACACTTTAGTTCTGTTGTTTGGGTTTGAATCCTCTACCCGGATTTGGGAAACATTTATAGGTAAATAGCAATACGTTGTGGAAACTATGTGGGGTATACCAACGCAGTCTAAGCAATAGCTATGTTAGTGTGACATATTTGTGGGTACCGGTAGCCTTTGAGTCAATCAAAGAGAATACGGGGCCGCTGAGTGATGTCATGAAGCACTAACGAACTTTTAGAACCTTTACTTGACCAACTTGGCCTTTTAGGATGTAGTGAGATGACCGGCTTTGGTGCAGTCCGAAGTTGGTAGATACTCAATACTACACTCATTGAGGGTTGGTTCCTTGGAATATTTCGGTCGCCAGTAAAGAGGCTGAATTGAAATAATGAACAAGGAAACAATCCAGTGATATTGAGCTCCTTAGAACCCGATTACTATTTCTAGGACAGGTTGAGCCAACTAAACTTCAAGAGGGTACTTACCTATGAAACCCCATGCAAACCTAAACTAGGAACTTGTGTGACTTGCTTGTACATATATACTTGTGCATAACATCATGGACATCATGAGCATCATCTGCATCCACTAACCATTTCAAGGATTTTGGAAATTCATCTTTGTTCTTGTTTTGTAGGTTATGGATTCACTTCGTAGGAAAACCATCCAAGTCAACCTTGTAAGAATTCCTCCACAACTCAAGGAGCTAGCTTCAAGGATTCCTTAGAACTCTCTATTCACTGAGAGACATGGTCGTCTTCTCAACTTAGTCACTTCCAACACAGAGAAAGACATGATGAAAGTTCTTTTCCAGTTCTTTGACCCTTTGCATCACTGCTTCACATTTCCTGACTACCAGCTTGTGCCCACTTGGGAGGAATTTTCTCAACTCTTGAGGATTCCTATTCTCAATCAACTACCTTTCAACGGTACGGAAAGAGATCCAAAGCCAGAAGAGATTGCTCAAGCTCTGCACTTGCACTCATCTAGTGTCATAACCCATTGGGAAACTAGAAGTGGTGTCAAAGGCTTCTTGGCAAAGTTCTTGTTTGAGAAGGCCCAAAGCTGCTGGAACTCCTTGGACTTACAAGCTTTTGAGGAGATTGTATCTCTTCTCATCTATGGGATGGTCTTGTTCCCTAACCCTGACCAACTCATAGATGTGAGTGCTGTCAAAATCTTCATGGCTCGCAACCCGGTGCCTACATTGCTTGGAGATATCTTACACTCTTTTCACACTCGTACAATAAGGAAAAGAGGTGTTCTCATGTGTTGCACTCCTCTACTGGCAAGATGGTTTATTTCTCATCTTCCCCAATCAGTCTTGAAGAATGAGCAAGGTTTTAGGTGGTCACAATAATTGATGACTCTTACACATTCAGATATTCATTGGTGTTCTCGATCCAAAGAGAATGTTATCATCGTCGACCGTTGTGGGGAATTCCCTAATGTACCTCTACTTGGAATTAGGGGAGGCATCACCTACAACCCCGACTTGGCTCTGAGACAGTTTGGTTATGCCCGAAGGGATGGCCCACATGATATGCTGATTCAAGGCTTGGTTTTCGACTTCAACAACGACAATCAAGGACTTCAACAAAGGTTCATCTGAGCTTGGAGGATGCCTAACAAGGTAGACAGTAAGACCTTGGGACACAAGAATTCCATCCCCCTTGAGCCTTAACTCAAGTGGGTACGAACCCGAGCCCAAAGTCTTATGATGCCTTACCCCTCTATTCTCCTAGTGATTATAGAGCCTGTTAAGGAAGGAGAGGTTCCATACACCCTCCTACATCCTCACATGCCAACATCACTCGAAGATTTGCAAAGGAGTTGGATACAAATCAAGGGAGAACGCGATACTTTTGAAGCCCAATTCTACGCAAGTGAGAAGAAGGTTTTAGAACTCACTCAGTTACTTCATGAAGAACAGACTCTCAACACCTACATTTCCCCAAAGAGGATACACAATGTCTTTTTATCTTAGAATTTTGTATTATTTTGCCCTAGGGGCATTGATGTAAAAAAATTCTATTTTATTAATATAACGTTTATTCCTTTTTGTTTAAACACAAATTTGAATTTCTAAATCCTTGAAAGCATTACATGAATACATATCATTCATCATATGCATAAACAGGTCTTTGCAAGAAGTTTCCTCATCCTTCTGCTGTTCATTTCAGCAAAATGGATCTTGAACAAACGGTTAAAGACTTGCAAGCTCAGAATTCACAATTTCAACAGCTACTCTTGACCTTGGCTAAAGGGCGGGAAGAGCTCAAAACTCTACTAGAGAAAGAGAAGAAGAAGAAGAAGAAGAAGAAGAAGCAAGCCGGTGTAGTTCTTATGGGCAGAAGGTTTGAAGGACAAGCCAGACGGACCTTGGAATTTCCGTCAAACTCTGAGGAAGGGGAAAGAAAGGGAAAGGAGATTGCAGTACCATCTGAATCTGAAGCTGAAGAAGAGGAAGAAGAGGACTACTCAGAACAACAATACCCTCTGGCCGATGATAAATACAAAAATTTGGAAGAGCGTCTAGCTGCTATGGAGATACATAGAGTGCCTGGGCTAGACTTTGAAGAGTTAGGTTTGGTATCTGGAATTGTAATCCCTCCTAAGTTTAAAGTACCACTGTTGTACCCCAAAATTTCCCCTCCCATATTTCTCAAAACATTTCAAGAAAGGTCCTCAAGTTGCTCAAGGTAGTCCAAGGGTTGGCCAAACAAGCTCTCTCCTAAGGCAGACTACCCCAAACTAGGGTTTCATGTTGCATCAAGATAATTGAGTCCAAGTGATCCCAAATTCTCACCAATGGCCTAATATGTTATCAAGATCATCCATGTCAAGTTTCAAGCCTTGCAGAGGAAGTTTGCCCAGTCAATTGCTCAAAAGCCTAAAAATCGATTGTGCTAGGGCAAAAGTCAACTGTGGCCCACATACAGTCAAACTTCAAGATTTTTGGTCAAAATTATCATTTTTAAGTATATTTCATCATTTGATCAAGGGTTGATCATGATTCATCAAGCATTGCTCATAATTCATCAAGATTCAAAAGTTATTAAATTAGGGTTTTGCAGGAAAAGTCAAGTCAACTTTGACCAAGCATAACTTTCTCATACTTTATGAGAAATGACCCATACAAAGCTCATTTTTAAGAGGATACAATTACCTACAATCCATTTTTCAGCTCCCAAGTTCAAAATATGCACTCACCAGAAGTTATGAATTTGGACATTATAGGTCATTTTGAAAAGTCAACAAAAATACATTTTTTTGTCAAAGCTTCTTACATGAACATGGAAGGTCCAATTGAGATGAAACCAAAGAGGTTTCTTAGGGGACATCCTAAGCTTTCTAAAAAGTCCAAGAACACCCTCATAAGGTTAAAATTGAGAGAGATATGCTTTGTCAAAGTTGGACAGTTTTTGAAAAAATTCATGAAGCAAATATTGACCAAACTTGGACTTTTTCCAAATGGGCCTATCTTTTCAAGTTTGAAACTCATTCCTAACATGGTCCACGACCTCTAAGTCCATCCATACATTTTTCTACTATTTATGCTATTTATTTTGATATTTTATTCATTAAAATTCAGAAATAAATAAATAAATAATAGAAATAATGTAAATTTTGATGTGAATCCATTTTGGGAAAGTTTTATGCTGGGTTATGTCAATTGATTTCGTGCAATAAGTCTTCAAATATGTCCAGGTTCATCCACATGTGAAAATGGCATAAAATCATCAAATATGACATTTTTTCATGTTTTGATCATGGTCTTAAAACACAACATTATGAGGGAGATTCTTTCCATACTTTCTTGTCTCCTCATTCTCCTATATAAATATAGAGCTATACAAGTTTGAAAGGGACGAAAATCCTCTCTAAAAATCTCTCAAAAAGCTCTTCAAAAAGCTCTCTAAAAGCTCTTCAAAAAGCTCTCTAGAAATCAAAGAATTGGTGCAAGTCATATCTCGAGGTTCCGGTCTCTCTCAATTGACATCAAGCCTAAAACCATCCTCTTGAAGTCCTCAAGAATCTTACAAGGCCCAAGAGCAACCCATCACACGCCTAGCATGCCCCCCATTTGACAACACCGGTTTGGTAAAATTTTAAACTTTGAATCTCTAATTTTAATCACATTTTATGGTATGCTAACGTTTGTTTGAGTTTATATAGAATATTTATGGATGGTTGAATCATAGGTTCCACGCAAGAATAAAAAAACACCATAGTTAGAGCATGAAGTTTTCGAAGATTTGGGCCTAGAGATTTCTTATGATTGCACCCCCTGTTTACTTTTGCTACTAGGCCCATCTTTATTTTCATGTTTTATTCATTTTATTTATTTCTTTTAATCCTTTTTTTAATCAATAAACAAATATAAAAATCACATAAAAATAGATTTAGGATTTTTTTTCTTAATTAAATTTTAATTTTAGGTAAAACTTTAATTTCTTTTTGTAAATAACTTAAAAATAATTAGAATAAATAGGTTTTATTACTAACTTAATTATATTTTATTTTTTCCTAAAATAACCAAAGAAACCAAAATAGGTCATGTAATTATTTTTATTAATTAATTTAATTAACTAATTAATTGCATATTTAATTTAGAAAACTTATTTCTTTTATTAAAAACAAAAAAAAAACAATTTTTCTTTTAATTAGGTTAGAAGGAGTCAAAACCTTAAATTCTCGTCGATCTTAATTCTTCTCGCGCGCTTCATTTTTATTATTTACCATATTGATGTAACTGCCTACAATTTGTAATAGTTTAATTAGGACGTTTATTTACATTTATTGCTTTATTTTCAAAGGGTTTGTTTTTGGCTATGTAAGTACCCGAAGCCTTATAATAGCATAGTTTAAATTCCGCACTTTAAATTCCGCAAATTATTAACTGTTAGATGTATGATATAGGGATGCATGACAAGAATGTATTATTAATTTTAAAACAGTTAGATCACCCTAAATGTGTAAAGATAAATAAACTGAAATCGAATCATTCGCACATGCGCACTCCTAGGGTACACTCCCACTTGGTTGCCTTCGGTAAATGGTCATTGAGTATAGGATTCTTTAGTGGTTGTCCTTTTGTTTAAACAAAGATCAAAGTCCCGATTCGGAAAAGTTGCCTCGGAATGGTTTCCTCAGAATTGTTGCCTCGAATAATTGATCTAAGACATTAGGGTTATTACTAAGACGTCCTAACATTGCTTTAGTGACTGTGCGTCCCTTTTGAATTGACCCTCAAAACTCCAATGATGATGCTACCTACTCACTAATAGTGAGATAGCGTTGTCTAAAGGAAACACGCATAAAACGATTCTTTTTTCGAGTAGGTAGATTAATTCTTAGGTACTTTCTCATTCCAAACAAATTTTTCACACTTACACTCCTTTACAAACAAAGTTTTCAAAAACACTTCATTACACTCTTGAAGACAGAAGCAAGAGTTAAATCGAAGTCAAAACAAAAACTTTTCAAAGCCCACAAACACAAAGAAAACAATTTTGAAAATGATGAGCAAGTACCTAAGAGCCCGTAGATAACTACAGATAGAAAGGGTGCTAATACCTTCCCTTTCTATAATCTACCCCCCGTACTCAGAAATATCTCGAAAAAGGAATTTTTCTGTGCATTTTTCCTTTCCTTGTTGGATAAAATAAAAGTCGGTGGCGACTCTTGCTTACCGCGATATTTTGCAAACACAAACGCAAAACGCAAACCAGCAAATTCCTTAACTAAATAGGGAAACACGTCCCGGTTCTGGCCACCGTATTACAGAACTGGCGACTCTGCTGGGGAATTAATAAGTGGGGTGTACCTTAGTGTGATCGGTGGGAATGAGAACTGACTGTTTTGGAATGCTGGTTCGCGAAATGTCGCGGTAAGCAAGAGTCGCCACCGTCTTTTATTTTCTCCAATAAGGAAAGGACAAAAGCACATCAAAATTCCTTTTCGAGATGTTTCTTGGGTTCAGAGGTAGATTATAGAAAGGGAAGGTGTTAGCACCCTTTTTATCTGTGGTTATCCACGGGCTCTTAGGTACTTGCTCACTATGTTTTCAAAAAGTTTTGCTCTTCTTGTGTTTGTGGGTTTTGAAAAGAGTTTTGTTTGAAAACTTCGATTGAACTCTTGTATCTGTCCTCAAGAGTGTATGAAGTATTTGTTTGAAAACTTTGTTCAAAAAGTGTAAGTGCGAAAAAGTTGTTTTGTTTTGAAAGAGCAAGTACCTGAGAACCTCTACCTACTCGAAAGAAATTAAGTTGTGTAAATGTCCTTTAGACAGTATTATCCCACTATTGAGAAGTAGGTAGTACCGTTGTTGGAGTTTTTGGGTCAATTCGATTTTAGGGACATGTGTGGTGACTAAAGCAATAGTAGGACGCCTTAGCGGTAACCCTAATGTCTGAGATCGTTCTTTATCGAGGCAACCGTTTCGAGGCAACTTTGATCTTTAGACAAGAGGGCGACCTCTAAAACACCCTATACTCAATGACCACGTCGAGGCAACCAAGTGAGGCGTACCCTAGGAGTGGCATGTGCGAGTGTGTCAAATTTCAGTTATGTTATCTTTGTACATGTTATGGTGAGCTACGATTGATTTTAATTTAAGAGAGATCTTGTCATGCATAGCCTAGTTAACATACATCTAGCAGTCAATAGTTGCGGAAAATAAAAACTATGCTATTACAAGGCGTCGGATATTTACATCGCCAAAAAACAAACCCTTGAAAAGTAAATTGTGGGAAATTAAATGAAAGCGATAAAAAGGTCCTAATTAAAGCTATTACATCCTCGGAGCAAATACATAATATATGGATAAAAACATGAATCAAGAATAATCACACGCGCGAAAAAAAATTGGATCAGAGAGTTCTTAGGGTTTTGACCCTTTTTGAGAAAGAAGGAGATTTTTTTGTTATTTTTGCATTTAATTAAATTAAACCTAAACTACTTAATTAATTAAATAAAAGAAAGATATTTTTTTGAGTTTTTTATGTTTTAAGGAAATAAATAAAAAATAAAATGACTAACAGTTATCAAAAACCCTAATTCTATATTAATTTTATTTATTGTGAAAAAGTTAGAATTAACCTAATTAAAACTTATTTAATTAATTACTTATTTATTTACAAAAAATAACTAATTAAATTTAAAAAAATAAAAATATTATATTTTTTATGTTTTCTGATTTTTATTATGAAAATAAATATTAATTTGTTAGTGAAAATAATAATTATAATAAATAATTAGATGAAAGAAATAAAAAAGAAAAGAAAAGAAATAAACTTGAAGGGGGTGTTGGACCCAAGTGGAGGTGTTTCTGGAATTCTCAAGGCCCAATTGCTGCAAGCCTTTTTGATTTTTCTGGATCGTCCACGCGCGCGTTGACTGGGGAGCATGGTGATCTCCCACTCATGTCCATTGGATCAGGTCTGATGCCACTTGGCGTGCTGAGATCTGAAGCATATAGTGGACATCCCTTTGCAAGCTTACACAAGAACGCCTGAAGAAAAAGAATAAATAAACGTTTGGGGGACCTGGGATTCGAACCAAGGTCCCGATAGCCTTTCCATCCACCTGTTTGCCAACCCAACCAACGCGTTTCTTTGTTATCATAATGAGATGGAATTATTATATATGAAAAACAATTAAAACGCTGTAAAATAAAAACAAACGCGCGCTTTTCAAATTAACCAATGAAGTATCAACACATCATCATCTTCTTCGTTTTTCCTGCATATTCAGAATTAGATAGCGGGGGGTTTTTAACCTCCACTATCCAGCTGCACGAAAAATAGCGATTAGAAATCTAGCAAGCATAAATATTTCGCGAGGGGTGGGTTATGTTCGTCTTGGCCTCACAATTTCAGCCATGCATCTCACTAGTCCCAATTTTTCCTGGATTGAAAAACCCTAATTTACAGCTCAAGAACCCTAGAAATTTGATCATGGTATATTTCGATTCAGGGCGTTATAATCCAATTAAATCATTCCATCAGCTTTATATGATCTCTAGCAATGCAAAATAATCAAGAAAACATGTTAAATGCGCAATACGATTTTGAATAAAAAATGCAAACCGTGGGACTGTGTATTGTGATTCTTTAAGCTTTGATGCCTGAATTTGATTGCAAAACGTCCCTGGGACCTCCTGCAATATGTTTGAATGAATAGAACGCCTTGAATCGACCTAGAATGCAAGAATATGTTTTCAATTTTCTTGGAATTTCTTGAATATGACAAGGTTGTTTCTGCAGCTTTTAATCGTCCATTAGGTCAGGGTTTGCTTGCATACATATAAGGCAATGGAATTAGGTCAAAAGCTGGGCAAAAATCCATGTGCATTGATGATTGAATCCTTGATTGAAAATAAAATATTCTTGATTTTTCATGATTGAATAATGTTGCCAAATTTGGATTTTTTTTGTATCTTTGACTTGTGCACGAATTTGCCAGCATGTTTAGGTCATATTTGCTTCACAAAAAGATTTAAAAAACAAATCTTCTATTTTCTTATGATTTAAATTAATTAAATGAATTTATATTAATTAAAAATCCATTTAATCAATAAAAATAAGAAAATAAATCCAATTAAGCTTGGTGGGTTGTGCATAGATCATGGGTGAAGTTTCAAGAAGAGATTTGAGGCCCATTAGCAAAAAGAAGGTGTTTTGAGCAAAGTTGACTTTTGCAAATTCATAAAAATTTCCCAACTTATCCAATGCACAACTTGCTCAATTTTGAACATATGACCATGTTCTTGGACATTTTGGAAAGCTCTTGAAGTCCTCTAACCAATGCCTTTGGTACCATGTCATTTGGATTTACCAATCTCAAGTTATGGCCTTTGACTCAAAGTGTACTTTTGTTGACTTTTGAAATTGACCTCTAATGTAAAAATTGGTAACTTTTTGTGAGATCATTTCTTGAACTTGGAGTGTGAAGATAGATTGTAGGGGATTGCATCCTCTTCAATATGAGCTTTGGATGGAATTTTTCTGACAAACCATGAAAGAGTTATGCCCTGGTCAAGATACAGTTGACTTTTCTACTGTCCAAAAATAATAACTTTTGCACCTTGATGATTTTTGAGCTATTCTTGGGGAATCATGATCAAGACTTGATCAAATGATGATTGTGAACTCAAAATGAGATGTTGACCAAAAATTATGACTTTTGACTGCAAAATTACCATTTTGCCCTTGCAGTTGACTGTAGGTCAAATGGGGCTTTTGACTGTGCAAATTGGCACTGTGAGTCTTGAAACTTGGCATGTAGGTGCTTGAGAATGTATATAGGCATATGAGACTTGATTGAACCATTGAAAACCCCAAATTCCTTGAAAGAACCAAAACCCTAATTTCAGCTGTCTTAGGAAGTGGTTTGACTGTACAATCCTTGAGCCATTTTGAGCAGTTTGAAGATCATTCTTGACATATCTTGAGGGATATGGGAGGGCAAATTTTGGGGTACAACAGTTGCCCCTGTTCAATCTTCTTAAACCTGAGGATGTAGATTGGCTTGCGTGCCTTTCGTGATCCGAAGGTGGAAGATGATTGAACACTAAAGTGCCCAGAAATTTGCACTCGCATGTTGTAGTGTCAGTGTGGTGATGTCGGGAATGGGCTTAAAAATGCCATTTGAAGAGATGATGGATAGGAGGATGGGATTATAGATGCCACCTGGGGACTGTTGGTAGATAATTTTGTCTTTGTTGACGGGTTGTCTTCATTGACGGGTTGTCTTCATTGATGAGTTGTCTTCATTGACGAGTTGTCTCTATTGACGGGTTGTCTTCATTGACGGGTTTGCATCAGAGAAATCTTTAGGAATCGATCTAACTGATTTTGTCTCCATTGACTGGCTTCAGAAAAATCTTTAGGAATCGATTTAACTGGTTTTGTCTCCATTGACTGGCTTCAGAAAAATCTTTAGGAATCAATTTAACTGGTTTTGTCTCCATTGACTGGCTTCGCCTCAGAAAAATCTTTAGGAATTGATTTAACTGATTTTGTCTCCATTGACGGGCTTTGCCTCAGAAAAATCTTTAGGAATCGATTTAACTGATTTTGTCTCCATTAACTGGCTTGAGAAAAATCTTTAGGAATCAATTTAACTGGTTTTGTCTCCATTGACTGGCTTCAGAAAAATCTTTAGGAATTGATTTAACTGGTTTTGTCTCCATTGACTGGCTTTGCCTCAGAAAAATCTTTAGGAATCGATTTAACTGATTTTGTCTCCATTGACGGGCTTTGTCTCCTTTGACCGGCTTTGTCTCCTTTGACTGAATTTGTCTCCTTTGACTGGATTTGTCTCTTTTGACTGGATTTGTCTCCTTTGACTGTATTAGCATCAGAAAAATCTTTAGGAATCGATTTAACTGGTTTTGTCTCCTTTGACATAGCTGAGTATTTAACTGCATCTTTCCTTAAAGGTAAAGGTCAGTCATATGCAATGCATAATATGGATCGAGCAATGATGTTCTCAATATAAATGAGATTGTATTATATGATGCGTTTATGCATGTATCATGATGTATGGAAATGTGATGTTTTATCTAGGAAAAATAAATTCCGGATAGCCGCTGGAGAATGATGTTGAATTCTTCGTTTCCGCTAGGGATGATGAAGATGATTGTGTGAATAAACCTGTAGGAGAAGATGACTCCATTGGGGAATAAACTTGATGAGGAGATTACTCTACGGGGAATTACTCTGTGGGAAAAGATGCTTTGCTGAGATTTTAACGATAGCTCCGCTGGGGATTCCGTTGATAAGCTCTGTTGGGGATTTTGATGATGAACTCCGCTGGGGATAGAAAGAACTTCGCTGGTGATGATCTTTCCGTTGCAACTTGCTGAGGATAACCCAGTTAGAGTCTTGTGGGGATAACCTCTGAATTTGGCTGGGGAGAGATATTTGTACTCTGCAGGGGACAAGCTTCAAGAATCTACTGGGGAGATGATTTAACTCTGTCGGGGAAACCTTTTTTAGTCTGCATTGGGAAAATTGACTCCGCTGGGGTATCTTGTATTCCGCCGGGGAACAATCTTGTATTTCGTTTAGGAATATTAAGACTTCCGGGGATGCTTGCTGAGGAATATCTGTATACTCCGCTGGGGAATATTAAGATCCACTGGGGATACCCAACTTCTTTAGGGCTGATGATAGGCCAACTCTGCTTGGGGAAAGTATTGTTGAATCATTCATAGTTGCAAGTCTCAACTGGGAGAGCTATCATTACTGTCTTGTTCTGCGGGGAGTGAAGGCATCTTGGTCATACTCTTCAGCTGAACCTACCTTGGTACCTTGGTGGACAAAGCAACTAGATCGCTTAGACAATTCTTATTGCCCCTACTTCCGATGTCATCCGTAATTAGTCCTTTGTTTCGTATGTAAATATTTATGAGCATCAATTAATGTCAAATGCATATATCAAAAATGAACATTGGACGTTCTTTGCAAAACAAAACAGATAAAGGAAAAACAATTTGCAATTTGTCTGAAAAATGAATTTGTATTGATTTTGAAATTTGCCTGTAAATAGGCATTTTTGTACAAGAGGATGACGTCCTAGTAAGAGAACACCGCCGAACAAATAGGATTTATACAGTTTGTAACAAAGAAAACAAAACAGCTATGTGAAAAATCCCACTAGGTTCCAACTCTGCTATCGCCTTTATGTCTTCAAGCGTCTTATCACTTTGCTGCTTAGTTGAAGAGGAAGCTGATTGACTGGTGCCGTCTGAGCCTGATAGTTGATACCAAAGTCTGGATGCAAGGTGATCCAATGAGACATAGTGTTACGCTTATCCCTAACTTTTGCCTGGACCGCCCTTTCGGGTTTTCAGTCCACCAGGATACCCACTTTTGCCCAAGCCGCCTTTTCAGGTTTTCGACTTACCGGGTGTACAGATTTTTTTTATTTTCATCCCTTATTTTGCCTGAACCCTTTTGGTTCGCCGGGAAGCCCTTATTTTTGCTTAGGCCAGTCGACCTAGCGGGTCTTTAATCATGCGTAGTATCTTTTTACTATGTCTGCATTGGCGGGGTGAGGAAGGTCGTTACCGTCCATGGTGGTTAGAATCATCGCTCCTCCTGAGAAGATGTTCTTAACCACAAATGGCCCTTCGTACGTAGGGGTCCATTTGCCCATGGGATCACCTTGAGGTAGGATGATGCGCTTGATTACCAGGTCTCCGACTTGATACTCTTGTCGTCTGACTTTCTTGTTAAATGCCTTGATCATCCGTTTTTGGTACGTCTGACCATGACAAATAGCAGTGAGTCTCTTTTCGTCGATTAGGTTTAGTTAATCAAGCCGGGTCTGGATCCAGTCATCTTCGCTTAAACCCGCATCCTTCATGATCCAGAGAGAGGGTATCTGAACTTCAATGGGCAGGACTGCCTCTATGCCGTATACCAAGGAGTAGGGTGTTGCCCCTGTTGATGTCCGTGCTGAGGTACGGTACCTGTGATCGGTGGATCTGGAACTGACTGTTTAACGCTGGTTCGCGAAATGTCGCGGAAGCAAGAGTCGCAACCGTCTTTTATTTTCTCCAAATGGAAAGGACAAAAGCACAGAAAAATTCCTTATAGAGATTGCTCTCGGTTCGGGAGGTAGATTATAGAAAGGGAAGGTGTTAGCACCCTTTCTATCCATGGTTATCCATGGGCTCTTAGATACTTGCTCATTGTGTTTTCAAAAATGGTTTGTTTGCTTTTCAACTGTGGGTTTTAAAAAGTTTCTTTGAAAATTCCAGTTCGACTCTTGTATCGGTCCTCAAGAGTGTTTGAAAAATTGCTTTCGAAAGCTTTTTGAAAATGTGTTGGTGTGAAAAGTATTTTTTTGATTTGTTTTGAAATTTAGAGCAAGTATCTACGAGAACCTACCTACCCTAAGGAATTCGTCTGTGTAAATATCCTTTAAAGTAGTGCCATCCCACCATTGAGAGGTAGGTAGCACCACCGTTGGAGGTGTTCGGGTCAATTCGAGGTTCGGGACATGGTGATCACCGGAGCAATGGGAAGATACCTTAGAAGCTACCCTCATGCCAGGTTCCCGGATCATGAGGACTTGCTAAGACATCCTCTACTCGACGATCACCTTTCGAGGCAAGGCAACAGTGAGGCGTACCCTAGGGGTGGTGTGTGCGATTTGTGTGTCGTTTTCATGTGTATTTATCTTGTCATGTTATTGGTGTTCTACGCTTGTTTTTATTTTGTCCATACATTCTTTCATGCCATTTGTTAACAGTTAAAAATATTGCGGGAAAAGTAAAAGTCTAAAGCTATTACAAAAGGCACGGGTCCACATCGCCAAAATTAAACCCGGACCCGATTTAACAGAAAAATAAAGAAAATAAAGTAAAAGAAAATTAAAAGGTTACATGGCCTTGGGAGAGATACATGAATATTTAAATGGAAAAGAAATAAATATGCGAATTGATAAGAAATTAAGAACGAGGGCGTTGGACCCTTTTGCAAAATTAAATTACATGGAATTAATTAATTAAAAAGAAAGGAAATTGTTTTTGTGTTTGGTATTTTATGATTTTTAGGACTTAATATGAAAAAAAAAGAATTAATTAAAAAATTAATACTAACCCTAATTCTAATGGCTTTTAATTTATTAAGAAAAACATTGAATTTTAACCTAAATTAACCCTAATTTTATATACAAATTTAATTATAAAAATAAATAAAATATTTAATTATTTAATTATTTTATGGGAGAAAAATAAAAAGGATGAAAAATTATTAATAAAACCCTAATTCTGTGTTTTTTAGATTTTTATCAAAAGTATTAAAATTAAACCTAATTTACACTAAATTTAAATTATATACATTTATTTATGAAAATACTAAAAATAAAATATTTATTGTTTTTTCTCTTTTTCTGATTTTTATGGATTTTTTTATATTTTATGAAAGTAATAAATTAATTAAAACAATAATTTAAAAGGAAATAGAAAATAATAAAAAATAATAATATGGCAAACCTAGGGGGGTTGTAGTCCCCAACATGGAGGTGAAGCCCAAGCATTCTGGCCCATTTAGCATGGTCCGTTTGACTTTTCCAGGCAACGTGCTGGCATGTTGACTCATGTCCACGCTATTCTCTAACTCTCAGCCTTGTGATTGATCTTGAGATGGACGTGGGCGCTTGATTAGGAAGGCGTATGGTGCGCTTCAACCTGGGCATTACATGTGATTGTTAATTGAAAAAAAACAAATGGAAAGAGTGAAGACCTGGGGCTCGAACCCAGGTCATGTACTTTACCAATCCTTATGCTTGCCAGTGGAGCCAGATGCGCGTGTTGTATATTAAATAAACTAAGAATAATATAATAAGAAGACAATGGTTAGTGGAAATCAGCGCGCGAAATTCAAAAGAGCCAATCATGGCTAGCCACCACATCATCTTCTTCATGGACTTTGTTTTTCCTTAAATACACAAAACATTGGCAACGGTTTTCACGCGTTGCCTAAGACACCATACAAGAAAATAGCGATTAGCCATGGAACGCTCATAAATTGGGCGCGACACATGGATTCTCTTCGTCCAGCCGCGCTCGTTTCAATGGTCAAGGTCCCAAGTCTCAATTTTTCCTTATTTGAAAAACCCTAATTCGAGGTCCTGTAAACCCTAGAAATTGTCAATGGTGAAATCGTACACAATGCATAATACTTCAATCAAATCACATGGTTAGCTTTAGAATCACACAAGGAACATGAATCAAACATTAAAAAAGGCTAAATGCATATGAATTGGAATGCACGATTATGAAAAAAAAGTGAGAAAAGTTAGCTTCTGTATAACGATTCAAGAGGTTATGTTTGATGTTTTTGATTGGGAATCGTTCAGTGAAGCTTCAGCAAGCTAATGAAACAAAAATCGTGCCTTGAATCGCCCTAGAATGTGGTTTTCAGTTTTGAATTTTTTGCAAAAAATTCCAAGTTTGATGAATGGTTTTTAGCGCAGCTCTGTGTGTAATGGCATTAGGTTTATATTCAGGCTTATGTAATGAACCAATTAGGTCAAGAAAATTGATCAAGATCTTTTGTATTCATGGCTTTGAAGATTTGATTTTCAAGCATTGTTTTTTCAATCTTTTCCATGCATTTTTGTACCAATTATGATCCAATCAATCCAAATCTTTCCATATTGAATTATGCACGAATTATTGAGTAGATTACATGTGCAAAAAGATTTGTTAGGTTAAGTTAAATATTTTTCATATATTTAATTGATTTAAATGAATTATTATTAATAAAAATTCAAATAAATAAATAAAAAATGAATAAAAACTTCCCTTTGGGCCAAGTGGTCGTGCACATGCTTGGGATGATGAATTGTGGAAGAAAAATGGGCCCATTAGCAATTTTAGGTCATTTGAACCAATGTTGACTTTTCAAAATATCCAAAAATTTCCCAACTTCCACAAGGCATAACTTGCTCAATTTTTAAGCTTTGCTCATGTTCTTGGACATTTTGGAAATGTCTTTGAGTCCTCTAACCAATTCCTTTGGTCCCATGTCATTTTGATTTACCAATCTCAAGTTATGGCCTTTGACTTAAAGTCCCTTTTTGTTGACTTTTGAAAATGACCTATAATGTTGAAATTGATAACTTTTTGTGAGAGCATTTCTTGGACTTGAAGTATGAAGATGAGTTGTAGGAAATGTCTTTCTCTTCAAAATGAGCTTTGGATGGAATTTTTCTGATAATCCATGTGAAAGTTATGCCTGGTCAATTTGCAGTTGACTTTTTCAGCTGTCCAAATAAGGAAACTTTTGCATCTTGATGATTTTTGAGCCAAGCTTTGAGAATCATGATCAAGCATTGATCAAATGATGTTTGTGGCTTCAAAATGAGATGTTGACCAAAAATTTGAACTTTTGACTGCCAAATGACCATTTTGCCCCTGTAGTTGACTGTAGTGCAATTTAGGGTTTTGACTGTGCAATTTTGAGCTGAATGTCTTGAAACTTGGTATGAGGATGCTTGACCATATTTATAGGCATGTGAGACTTGATTGGACCTTTGGAAACTTCATTTTCTTGATCAGAACAAAAACCCTAATCTTGACTGTTTAGGAGGCCCTTGCACTGTGCAACCCTTGGGGAATTTTGAAGCATGACTTGGCAATTTCTTGAAGAATATGGGAGGGAAAATTTTGGGGTACAACAGTTGCCCCTGTTCAATCTTCTTAGACCTGAGGATGCAGATTGGCTAACGTGCCTTTCGTAATCCGAGGGTAGAAGATGATTGAACACTAAAGTGCCCAGAAATTTGCGCTCACATAGTAGCAGTGTGATGGAAATGGGCTTATAGATGCCATTTAGAGATGATGGATAGGATGATGGGCTTACAGATGCCATCTGGATGTTGATCGCGTAAGAGATTCCTTAGCGAGAACCTGCATACTTGCAAAAGAAAAAAAGGAGTACCTGACATGTTGCAGGAGCTGGTTTTCAGACACTTGGTATAGATATGTCCTGACTGGTTACAGGAGCTGGATCTGGAGCTTCAAACGGTGATGAACGAACCAGGGATGGTTACCACCTCAGCATGAACGGTGAGAGAACCTTGGGTGACTTTAACTTCAACAACGCTCGTTGAGAGAATCTTGGTGGGAATTACCATCTTCGCAGTATCGGGAAGAGAACCAATAGGCAATTATAACCTGAAAGGGGATTACATCTCACGCACCGTCGGGGAGAGGACCACAGGAAATTATAACCTAAAAGGGAATTACATCTCACGCACCGTCGGGGAGAGAACCATAGGAAATTATAACCTGAAAGGGAATTACATCTCACGCACCGTCGGGGAGAGGACCACAGGAAATTATAACCTAAAAGGGAATTACATCTCACGCACCGTCGGGGAGAGGACCACAGGAAATTATAACCTAAAAGGGAATTACATCTCACGCACCGTCGGGGAGAGGACCATAGGAAATTATAACCTGAAAGGGAATTACATCTCACGCACCGTCGGGGAGAGAACCAAAGGAAATTATAACCTAAAAGGGAATTACATCTCACGCACCATCGGGGAGAGGACCACAGGAAATTATAACCTAAAAGGGAATTACATCTCACGCACCGTCGGGGAGAGGACCACAGGAAATTATAACCTAAAAGGGAATTACATCTCACGCACCGTCGGGGAGAGGACCATAGGAAATTATAACCTGAAAGGGAATTACATCTCACACACCGTCGGGGAGAGAACCAAAGGAAATTATAATCTGAAAGGGAATTACATCTCACGCACCGTCGGGGAGAGGACCACAGGAAATTATAACCTAAAAGGGAATTACATCTCACGCACCGTCGGGGAGAGGACCACAGGAAATTATAACCTAAAAGGGAATTACATCTCACGCACCGTCGGGGAGAGGACCATAGGAAATTATAACCTAAAAGGGAAACCTAAAAACTTCTACTGAGTCTTCATCAGAAAAATCTGTTGGGAGTCGATTTAGCTGGACTAGAGAAGGCCTTGGACTGGATAAGAAATCTTTAGAGTCGATTAACTGAACCGGTCTAGGTCTTGAAATATGATGGAGAATTTAACTGAATCTTTCCTGAATAGGTAGAGGTCAGTCAAATGCAATGCATGATATGGACCATGCAATGATGTTCTCAACATAAATGAGATTTGTATGATATGATGCGTATATGCATGCTATAATGATGTATGTGATGTTTTATGAATGTATGTTTTCGTCTAGGAAAGTAAATCCTTGACGGGTGCCGGGAAGTCATATCCTGGGCTGATGTTGGAGAATAGATTTCGCTTCCGCTGGGGATGATAGCTGCAAGAATACCGGCAGGAGAAGATGACTCCGTTGAGGAATAGACTTGGCGAATGGAAGATTCTGCGGGGAGAAAAATACTCTAGCGACCATGCTGGGGAGCGATACTCTGTGGGGAGAGAGATACTTTGTTGAATTGTTGATAATAATTTGCTGGGGATATCTTTGCTGTTTTGGAAGTGCTACTAGACTTCGCTGGGGGTAAGAGAACTTCGTCAGGGACGCTCTTTTCATGGCTTTTGGCTGAGGATAACCCAGTTATATCCTGTTAAGGAAATAACTCTTTAAATGAAGCCGGGCGACGCGTTCGTGCTCTGCGAGGATAAGCTTCCAGAATCTACTGGGGATAAGCTTACTGTTTGGGGATATGAATTCCAACCTTCCTGGGGAACTGGATTGGATTCTCTTGGGGAAGTTTTGACTGCGGGGAAATGATTCCTTTGAATGTTGGTATACCGCCGGGGAACAATCTTTAGACCAAGACTGTCGGGGATGCTTGTTAAGAATATAGGTGCTGCTGGGGAATGTTGAGATCTACTGGAGGATACTCAACTTCCTTGAGATTTGATAACTTTACTTAGAGAAGAGTGTTCTGACTTGCTGGCTCACTCTCTGGGGAATTAAGATGTACTGGTCATGTTCTTTAGCTGAACCAACCTTGGTACCTTGGAGGACAGAACAATTAGATTGCTCAGACAACTCTTTATTGCCCTGTTTCTAATGTTACCTGTAATTAGTTCTTTATTTCGTATGCAAATATTCATGAGTTAGCAAATTATTGTCAATGCATATATCACAAATTGAACCTTGGACGTTCTTCGCAAAACAAAACAGAAAAAAGAAAATCAGTTGGCACGTTTAACTGAAAAGTATATTTGTATTGATTTTTGAATGGCCTGAAAATAGGCGTTTTGTGTACAAGAGGCTGACGTCCTAGTAAGAGAACGCTGCCGAACAGAAGAGTTTATACAAATTTTGTACAAAAGAAAATAAAGCAGCTGTGTGAAATGAATGATTCACTGGGTTTCAACTCTGCTATTGCCTTTATGACTCCGAGCGTCTCATCAATTGATGACCTTGGTTGAAGGTGAAGCTGACTGATCGATGCCGTCTGAACTTGATGTAGATACCGGATTTTGGATGCAAGGTGATCCAATGAGACATAGTATTACGCTTTTATCCCTAATTTTTGCCTGGACCGCCCTTTCGGGTTTTCAGTCCACCGGGATACCCATTTTTGCCCAAGCCGCCTTTTCAGGTTTTCGACTTGCCGGGTGTACAGATTTTTTTTCATTTTCATCCCTTCATTTTGCCCGAACCCTTTTGGTTCGACGGGAAGCCCTAATTTTTGCCTAGGCATGTCAGCCTAGCGGGTCTTTTTTCATGCGTAGTATCTTTTTACTATGTCTACATTGGCGGGGTGTGGAAGGTCGTCACCATCCATGTTGGTCAATATCATTGCTCCTCCTGAGAACACATGCTTGACCACAAATGGCCCCTCGTATGTAGGGGTCCATTTGCCCCTTGGATCACTCTGAGGAAGGATGATTCGCTTGATTACCAGATCCCCAACTTGATATTCCTGTGGTCTGACCTTTTTGTTAAATGCCCTGATCATCCGTTTCTGATACGTCTGACCATGACAGATAGCAGCAAGTCTTTTTTCATCAATAAGGTTGAGTTGATCAAGTCGTGTCTGGATCCAATCATCTTCGTTCAGATTTGCATCCTTCATTATCCGGAGAGAGGGTATTTGCACTTCGATCGGTAAGACTGCCTCCATACCATAAACCAGAGAGAAAGGAGTTGCCCCGGTTGACGTCCTAGCTGAGGTACGGTACCCGTGTAGAGCGAATGGTAACATCTCGTGCCAATCTTTATAAGTCACTGTCATTTTCTGCACGATTTTCTTGATGTTCTTATTTGCTGCTTCTACAGCCCCATTCATCTTCGGTCTGTAAGGAGAAGAATTGTGGTGCTGTATTTTGAACTGCTCGCAGAGCTCAGTGATCATCTTATTGTTCAGATTGGTACCGTTGTCTGTAATGATTCTCTCTGGGACACCGTACCGACAGATCAGATTGTGCCGAATGAACAGTGCCACAACAGTCTTGGTTACCGTAGCATAGGATGCTGCCTCGACCCACTTCGTAAAATAATCAATCGCCACTAGGATGAAGCGATGCCCATTAGATGTCGTAGGTTTAATCTCGCCGATCATGTCTATGCCCCACATTGCAAACGGCCAAGGCGCAGTCAGAACATTCAGAGGAACTGGAGGCACATGCACCTTGTCCGCATAAATCTGGCATTTATGGCATGTCCTGGAATGTTGGTAACAATCAGCTTCCATTGTGGACCAGTAATATCCTGCCCGTAGGATTTTCTTAGCCATCGTGTGCCCACTGGAATATGTACCAAAGGTCCCTTCATGTAGCTCTTCCATGATCATTTCTGCTTCCGTCTTATCCACACAACGCAGTAAGGTTGAATCATGGTTTCGCTTGTACAATATGCCGTTGCTAAGGAAGAACTTCGCTGCGAACCTCCTCAAGAACTTCTTATCATTGATAGAGGCACCTTCAGGGTACTCCTGAGTTTCCAAGTATCTCTTCACCTCATGGTACCAAGGCTTCTCAGTTACCAATTCAGTCTCGAGATTGCAACAGTATGCCGGTTCGTCCAGTTTCCAGAGGATGATCCGGGGAGCCTCATTATCCCATTTGACCTTGAACATAGAAGACATTGTAGCTAACGCGTCCGCCAACTGATTCTCTTCTCTTGGAAAGTGTTCAAAGGTTATCTCTGTGAAGTGGGGGATCAAGGTCAACACACATTCTCTGTAAGGAATTAGGTTTGGATGTTTCGTATCCCACTCTCCTTTAATCTGATTGATCACAAGAGCGGAATCTCCGAAGACACTCAGAAATTTGATCCTCAGGTCGATCGCAGCTCGAAGACCCATTATGCACGCCTCATACTCCGCCATGTTGTTGGTACAGTTGAAACATAGCCGGGCAGTGAGTGGAGTATGAGTACCTTGAGGTGATATGATTATGGCGCCGATACCGTTACCCAAAGCATTGGAGGCTCCGTCAAAGTGCATAGACCATCGGGATCCTGGTTCAGGTCCTTCATCCGGTCCAGGTACTTCACAGTCAGTCACAATCATGATGCTTTCATTCGGAAACTCGAAGTTCATTGACTGATAATCATCGACTGCCTGATGTGCCAAGTGGTCTGCCAATACACTTCCCTTGATGGCTTTCTGGGTTGTGTACTGAATGTCGTATTCTGTCAAGATCATTTACCATCTTGCAATTCTCCCAGACAGAGCAGGCTTTTCGAATATATACTTTATAGGATCCATCTTTGAGATCAATAAGGTAGTGTGAGTCAGCATATACTGTCTCAGCCGGCGAGCAGCCCATACCAAAGCGCAGCAAGTTTTCTTAAGAAGTGAGTATCGGGTCTCACAGTCGGTAAACTTTTTGCTAAGGTAATAAATGGCATGCTCTTTTCGGCCAGACTCGTCATGCTGCCCCAGCACACACCCCATTGAGTTGTCGAGTACTGTCAGGTATAGTATCAGAGGTCTCCCTTCAACCGGTGGCATAAGGATGGGTGGTTCTTGGAGATACTCTTTGATTCTGTCAAAAGCAGCCTGACATTCATCGTTCCAACGTACTACCTGATCTTTCTTTAGCAGCTTGAAGATTGGCTCACAGGTAGCAGTCAGATGCGAGATGAAGCGAGCAATGTAATTCAGACGTCCTAAAAAGCCTCTGACTTCCTTCTCTGTCTTAGGAACTGGCATCTCTTGAATAGCTTTGACCTTAGCAGGGTCCACTTGAATTCCCTTGTCACTTACAACGAAGCCTAGTAACTTCCCAGATCTTACTCCGAAGGTGCACTTGTTCGGGTTTAACCTCAGCTTGTACAGTTTCAACCGGTCAAACAACTTCTGCAGATGATCTAGGTGTTCTTCCTCAGTCTGGGACCTTGCGATCATGTCGTCAACATATACTTCTATCTCATGATGGATCATATCATGAAATAAAGCAACCATGGCACGTTGGTAGGTTGCCCCAGCGTTCTTTAGTCCGAATGGCATGACCTTGTAGCAGAAGGTGCCCCACTGAGTAACAAATGTAGTCTTTTCCATGTCTTCAGGTGCCATCTTGATCTGATTGTAACCTGAGAAACCATCCATGAAAGAGAACACCTTATGTTGAGCTGTATTATCAACAAGGACATCAATGTGAGGTAGAGGGAAATCATCCTTGGGGCTGGCCCTGTTCAGATCCCTGTAGTCGACACACATTCTGACCTTACCGTACTTCTTTGGTACCGGCACCATATTAGCAACCCACTGAGGGTAAGAAGTCACTGCAAGGAACCTAGCGTCAAACTGTTTCATAACCTCGGCTTTAATCTTCTCAGACATCTCTGGACGCATACGACAAACCTTTTGTTTAACCGGAGGGCAGTCTTCCTTGGTTGGCAAGTGATGGACCACAATATCGGTATCCAACCCGGGCATGTCTTCGTAGGACCAGGCAAAGATCTCCATATAATCATGCAGCATTTGAGTCAACCGTTGCTTCGGCTGAGCTCTAGGTTGGCACCAATCTTTACCTCTTTCCTGTCTTCTTCAGTACCCAGGTTTATTGTTTCCACTGGCTCTTCATGGGGTTGAATTGCCCTCTCTTCCTGAAGCAACAGTCTTGCAAGCTCACCAGGCACTTCGCAATCATCTTCACCTTCGTCTTCGGCTAAGTTGATCGGATTTTCGAAGTCATAACTGGCAATAGCAGAGTTGTTACCAGTAAGATCCAGAGTGGATTGAAACCTGTATGAGTGAGTGTGTGTGTAAATACAGCTGTTTTTTGAAATATATGTAAAGGAAAGAAAGATAGAAAAGGAGCACAAGATTTGTAATGCGAGAAAACGTCCAAGATTTTCATTCATGATATATGAAATGACAATTTATATGCCCTCACAAATGAAACCACGGTGCCTCGGGTAAGACACCGGGCCAACGAGTTTATTTATTGTTTATTACAAATACCAAAAACATAGGAATTCATTACTTAGTAACAAGAGAAACAGATAGGTTGTCCTTCGCACTCCAATTGCTAAGTCCACTGTCGGTTGCAGGGTAAATCCAGCTATCAAACTCAGCTTCATCCACTTCGTCTTCGTCCCCAACAGCATTCACTCCATGAGCAGGCAGGGGAGCTGTCACTACATTAGGCTTCTCAGATGCCTCAAACTGTACCTCCTTGGCGTCAATAAGATCCTGCAGCTTGCTCCTTAATGCCCAGCAGTCGTCAGTAGAGTGCCCCGGGCTATCTGAATGGTAAGCACAACGAGCATTCGGGTTGTACTTAGGAGATGCAGTATTGGGGAACTCCGGAGCCTCTCTAACAGTCACTAAATTGGTGGATAGCAACTGTGGCAAGATCTGCGACAAGGTCATACTCAAGCGGGTGAACTCTCTCCGGGGTCTTTCAGCCCTTTGAGGATTAGTTGGTCGAGGAGCGGCAGCAGGCTTAGCAATCGTCACCGCACTGACAGCTTGGCGGCGCTCAGGTCTCTCTGATCTCCTGGAACCATATACGACACTAGCCTCCTTTTTGAAGGGTTTCTTCTCAGAACTAGACGATGCACCCTTCGGAATCTTACCAGACTTTAACCCAGCCTCAATTCTTTCTCCAGTCAGAATTAGATCAGTGAACCCTGCAGACGAATTCCCAATGAGATGGTTGAAAAACGGCCCAGATAGGGTCCCCAAGAACATGTCTACCAACTCCCGATCAATCAACGGAGGCTGCACCCTTCCAACCAGGTCTCTCCACTTCTGAGCGTACTCCTTAAAACCTTCACTTGAACCTAACGACATACCATGGAGTTGGGTACGTGTAGGGGCAAGGTCGGCATTATATTGATACTGCTTGTAGAAAGCAGTAGCCAACTCCTCCCAGTTACGAACCTTGGTCCCATCCAGCTGATAGAACCATTCGAGATGAGTCCCTGAAAGACTCTCCTAGAAGAAGTGGATCCACAAATTCTTATCCGCAGAGTACGGTTGGATTTTCCGAACATAGGACCTGAGATGTAGCTTGGGACAAGACGCCCCGTCGTATTTAGAGAAGGATGGTGCTTTGAACTTGTGAGGGATAATCACACCAGTAGACAAACCCAGATCTCCGAAATCCAGCCCAGGTACCTGTTGTACTTCCATAGCCTTCAACCTGTCCTCCAACTGCTTGTAACGGTCTTCTGTCGGAGGATATTGCTCTTCATCAAAATCAGTCTCGTTGTCGGAGACTACCGGACTAGGAACCCTTGCTTCTGCCTGAGAAGTACTCTTGCCAACAGAAGAACCAGCCTCTTCCTGCTGCAGAGCATTGCCAAACCTTCGGCCCGAGTTGAACAGAACAGTTCTTCTCTTCTTCTTCTTCTCCTTCTTTAGGAGCATAGCCTTCAGTTCTTCTTGGCCTTGAGCCAGACCCTTGATTAATTCCTGAAACTGCGCATTCTGCGCCTGAAGAGCTTTGATGGATGTCTCAGTTGATGAAGAGTCGGGATTCATGATGCTGAAATAAACAGCGAAGAACTGTAAGCAACCTGAAAAGGAGAAAACCTGCTATGCACATGATGAATGATATGTGTTTATGCAATGCATTCAAGGGTTCGAAAATTCAACTTTGTTGTAGACAAAAAGGAACACACGTTATCATTAAGGAAATAACTGTTTAGTACATCAAAGCCTCATGGGCGAAATAATACAAAAATCAAATCAATCCCAGAATACACTGCGCATCCTCTTTGGAGCTATGTAAGTGTTGAGATTCCTCTCCTCATGCAACAGGCGGGTGAGCTCTAAGACCTTCTTTTCACTGGCATGTAGACTGGTCTCAAGAGAATTCCGTTCTTCCTTAAGTTGGACCCAGCTCTTCTGCATCTCTTCCCAGGATGTGGGCATATCAGGGTGCTGAATAGTGTAGGACACTTCTCTTTCCAAGACTGGTTCTTTGATTACTGGGAGCATGTGAGGATAAGGCATTACCAACTTCTGGGAGCGGGCGCGTACCCACTTGAGATAAGGTTCCAATGGTATGGAGTTCCTGTGCCCCAGTGTCTTACTGTCTATCCTACTGGGAAACATCCTCCAAGCTCTGATAAATCTCTGGCGAAGTCCTTGAGTATCGTTGTCGAAGTCAAAAACTATGTCAGGAATTAACATGTCATGAGGACCATCTCTCCGAGCATAACCAAACTGTCTCCAAGCCAGGCATGGGCTGTAAGTAATACCTCCTCTGATTCCAAGCAAAGGAACATTAGGGTACTCCCCGCAACAATCAATAATTGTGACATCTTCTCTGGACCTGGGGCACCAATGTATATCTGCATGTGTGAGAGTCATCAACCGTTGTGACCATCTCAAACCCCGCTCATTCTTCAAAACTGATTGTGGAAGGTGCGAAATAAACCACCTTCCCAGGAGAGGAGTGCAACACATAAGGACACCTCTTTTTCTCATGGTTCGAGTGTAACATGAGTGAAGGATGTCCCCCAGCAACGTAGGTATAGGATTCCTGGACATAAAAATCTGGACAGCACTGATATCAATAAGCTGATCTGGATTAGGAAACAACACCAAACCATAGACAAGGAGGGCCACAACTTCTTCAAAAGCTTGCAAGTCAAGGGAGTTCCAACATTCATGGGCCTTTTCAAACAGAAACCTGGCTAAGAACCCTTTGATACCACTTCTAACTTCCCAATGTCCCTTGAGGCCAGATGACTGTAGGTGCAAGGCTTTAGCAATCTCTTCAAGCTTAGGTTCCTTTTCTGTACCGTTGAAGGGTAGCTGATCAAGGATGGGGATCTTCAGGAGCCGGGAGAACTCCTCCAATGTAGGTACCAACTGATAGTCCAAGAAGGTGAAACAGTGATGCAGAGGATCAAAGAATTGGAACAGGACCTTTATCATATCTTCCTCAATGTTGGTGTTGACCAAGCTGATGAGGCTTCCATGCCTTTCACTGAATGAAGAGTTCTCGGGAATCTTGGATATAAGTTCCTTAAGCTGAGGAGGGACCCTTACAAGACTAATTTGAATTGTCTTTCTACGAACAGTTTCCATGTCCTACAAAACAAGAACAAAGATGAAAATTCGAACCCCTGAAATGGTTAGTCAATGCATATGATGCTGGATGATGTCATGATGCTATGATTAAACACACCACAGATATTTACAAAGACAAACATGTAAGGCACACAAGGCACACAAGACAAGCCCTTAGGGTTTAAGGCCAGCATGGGGTCTGGGTATTACCCTCTTGAAGTTAGTGGGCTCAACCTATCCTATTAGAAGTAACCGGGTTCTAAGGATCCCAATATCACTGGATTGCTTTCATTGTTCATCGTTTCGATTTAGCCACTGAACTGGCGACCGAAATATTCCAGGAAAGCAACCCTCAATTGAGTGTAGTATCGAGTATCAACCAACCTCGGACTGCACCAAAGTCAGTTATCTCACTACCCTAAAGAGGCCAAGATAGTTCAATTAAGGTTCCTAAGGTCTGTTGATGCTTCACGACACCACGCAGAGGCCCCGTACTCTCCTTGACTGAACTCAAGGGTTACCGGTACACACCAAAGTGCCACATCAACGTAGCAGACTGTTTCAACCATGTCGGTATACCCCGCACAGTTCCCTCACAGCCTTGTTGCTACTTTCTAAGAAAGGTATCCCCCAGATCCGGGTTAGGATCTGTAGAACTCCCAAGCAACCCACAATTTAAAGCACACAAGGAAAACAATTGAAAACACAGTTATGAACTAACCCTAAGGTACACCTCACTTTATAAGTTTTTCCCCAGCAGAGTCGCCAGTTCTGTGATCGGTGGATCTGGAACTGACTGTTTAACGCTGGTTCGCGAAATGTCGCGGAAGCAAGAGTCGCCACCGTCTTTTATTTTCTCCAAATGGAAAGGACAAAAGCACAGAAAAATTCCTTATAGAGATTGCTCTCGGTTTGGGAGGTAGATTATAGAAAGGGAAGGTGTTAGCACCCTTTCTATCCATGGTTATCCATGGGCTCTTAGATACTTGCTCATTGTGTTTTCAAAAATGGTTTGTTTGCTTTTCAACTGTGGGTTTTAAAAAGTTTCTTTGAAAATTCCAGTTTGACTCTTGTATCGGTCCTCAAGAGTGTTTGAAAAATTGCTTTCGAAAGCTTTTTGAAAATGTGTTGGTGTGAAAAGTATTTTTTTGATTTGTTTTGAAATTTAGAGCAAGTATCTAGAGTCGTCTACCTACCCTAAGGAATTCGTCTGTGTAAATGTCCTTTAAAGTAGTGCCATCCCACCATTGAGAGGTAGGTAGCACCACCGTTGGAGGTGTTCGGGTCAATTCGAGGTTCGGGACATGGTGATCACCAGAGCAATGGGAAGACACCTTAGAAGCTACCCTCATGCCAGGTTCCCGGATCATGAGGACTTACTAAGACATCCTCTACTCGACGATCACCTTTCGAGGCAAGGCAACAGTGAGGCGTACCCTAGGGGTGGTGTGTGATTTGTGTGTCGTTTTCAGATATTTTGTCTTTTGTCATGTCATTGGTGATCTACGCTTGTTTTTATTTTTATCCATTCATTCTTGCATATATCAATTAACAGTTAAAATATTTGCGAGAAGTAAAAATTCTAAACTATTACAAAAGGCGCGGGTCCACATCGCCAAAATTTCTTGAACCCGATTTGATAGAAAAATAAAGAAAGTAAAGAAAAGTAAAGTGCAAGAAATTAATTTACAAGGCTTTGGGAGAGATACATGAGTATTATACGAGAAAGAGATAAACGCGCGAATTGAATAAGAATTAAAACGAGGGTGTTGGACCCTTTTTTTTGCAAAATTACATTAAATGATGAAATTAATTAATAAAAAAAAGAATTTGTTTTTGGTATTTTTTGGTTTTAATGAAAAAAAATTAATTAAAATAAAAGGCTAACCCTAATTCTATTTGTTTTTAGTTTATTAAGAAAAGATTAAATTTTAACCTAAAATTAACCCTAATTAATTTACATGCAATTTAATTACAAAAATAAATATTTAATATTTAATTATTATGAAAGAAAATAAAAAAAGATAACAAAATTAATTAAACCCTAGTTCTACAAATTTTAATTTAATTAAGAAAACATTACTATTAAACCTAATTTAATAACTAAATTCAATTAATGCAATTTATTTTACAAAAATACTAAAATAAAAATATTTATTATTTTTTCTCTTTTCTGATTTTTTTGTTTTTGTGTTTTTTATGAAAATAATTGAATTAATTAAGGAAACAATAATTAAAAGGAAATAAAAATATAATGAAATAAAGAATAATAAAAACATTTGCAAACATAGGGGGGTTGCTGTCCCCAAAGTGGAGGTATAGCCCAGCAATTTGAGGCCCATTTATTCTTTGGCCTAGTTGACTTTTGTGCTTACGTACCCAAGCATTGACCAGCGTGCATCATGTTCTTGAGATCCTGGCCTTTGATTGCATACCCTGGGACGCGTGGACGTTTGATTTTGAAGGCGTATGATGCGTTTTCAGTATTGACACTGCATAGAATCATTAATTGAAGAAAAATATGAAAGGGGGTGGGGACCTGGGGCTCGAACCCAGGTCCTATGGTTTACCAATCAACGCGCTTGCCAGTGGAGCTATTTCATTCATCTGTAAATAATATGATTAATAAACATAATAAAACAAAAACGCATTAATGCTTTGTTTTCCGCGCGAAAGTTTAAACCGGCCAACCATCGTTCTACACATCATCATCTTCCTCGCGTTGTTTTATTTTTCCTGAAACAAGAACAATTTAGCAACGGTTTTTTAAGTGTTCTTTTAGGCCATCTTCTGGAAAATAGCGAATAGCCCCTGGGGCTTCATAAATTAGGCGCGATGGCCTCATTCTCTTCGTCCAAACGCCCTGAATTGGATGGTCTAGGTCTTACACGCCAATTGTTCCTTAAACGAAAACCCCTAATTTGAAAACCTAAGAACCCTAAAAAGCAACAATGGTGAATTTGCATACGATGTATAAAAACGCAATTAAAGTAGATGGTTAGCTTCGGAATACATCATATAGTATGAATCCATTAAAAATATGCAATGAAAATGTCTAAATCTTGAGATACGATTATGAAAAAAAATGAGAAAAGCTTGACTTCTGTACAATGTTTCAAGGTGTTAGAATTGATGCTTTGGATCCAGGAAGGTTACTTGATGTCCTTGGAAGGCAATAGGATGAATTTCTTGGCTTGAATCGACCTGCAAATAGGTTTTCAGATTTGGAATTTTTTGCAAAAAAAGCTTGAGTTTGATAATGGGGTTTTGCGCAGCTTTCTGGTTAGTAAGCATTAGGTCTTGATCAGGCTTATGTATGGAGTGAATTAGGTCAAAAATCTGATCAAAAGAATCCAAGAATTGATTATGCAATATTTGATTTTCAAGCATTAGTTTTTTCAATCTTTTTCATGCACTTTTGCTCTCAATCATATCCAATCCTTCCCTAATTGATCATACACGAATTTGAGTGTCCAATGAGAATATTTTCTGCACAAAAAGATTTTATTTCATTAGTTTAGCATTTTTTCATATTTTATTTAGTTTAAATGAATTATTAATAATAAAAATCCAAATAAATAAATAAAAAAAATGAATAAAAACTTCCCTTTGGGCCAAGTGGTCGTGCACATGCCTTGGATAATGAATTGTGGAAGAAAAATAGGCCCATTAGCAATTTTAGGTCATTTGAATCAATGTTGACTTTTCAAAATATCCAAAGATTTCCCAACTTCCACAAGGCATAACTTGCTCAATTTTTAAGCTTTGCTCATGTTCTTGGACATTTTGGAAAGGTCTTTGAGTCCTCTAACCAATGCCTTTGGTCCCATGTCATTTTGATTTACCAATCTCAAGTTATGGCCTTTGACTTAAAGTCCCTTTTTGTTGACTTTTGAAAATGACCTATAATGTTGAAATTGATAACTTTTTGTGAGAGCATTTCTTAGACTTGAAGTATGAAGATGAGTTGTATGAAATGTCTTTCTCTTCAAAATGAGCTTTGGATGGAATTTTTATGATAATCCATGTGAAAGTTATGCCCTGGTCAATTCACAGTTGACTTTTTCAACTGTCCAAATAAGGAAACTTTTGCATCTTGATGATTTTTGAGCCAAGCTTTGAGAATCATGATCAAGCATTGATCAAATGATGTTTGTGGCTTCAAAATGAGATGTTGACCAAAAATTTGAACTTTTGACTGTCAAATGACCATTTTGCCCCTACAGTTGACTGTAGTGCAATTAGGGTTTTTGACTGTGCAATTTTGAGCTGTAGGTCTTGAAACTTGATATGAGGATGCTTGACCATGTTTATAAGCATGTGGGACTTGATTGGGCTCTTTGAAACTTCATTTTCTTGATCAGAACCAAAACCCTAATTTTGACTGCTTATGAGGCCCTTGCACTGTGCAACCCTTGGGGAATTTTGAAGCATGACTTTGCAATTCTTGAAGAATATGGGAGGGCAAATTTTGGGGTACAACAGTTGCCCCTGTTCAATCTTCTTAGACCTGAGGATGCAGATTGGCTGACGTGCCTTTCGTAATCCGAAGGTAGAAGATGATTGAACACTAGAGTGCCCAGAAATTTGCGCTCACATAGTAGTAGTGATGTAGTAGTGGAATGGGCTTACAGATGCCATGCTGAGAGATGCTGGAAGGTGGATGGGCTTATAGATGCCATCTGGATGTTGATCGCATAAGAGATTCCTTAGCGAGAACTTGCATACCTGCAAAAGAAAAATGAATACCTGACATGTTGCAGGAGTTGGTCTTCAGATGCTTGGTATAGATGTGTCCTGACTGGTTACAGGAGCTGAATCTGGAGTTTCAAACAATGATGAATGAACCAGGGGTGGTTACTACCTCAGCAAGAATGGTGAGAGAACCTTGGATGACTTTAACCTCAACAGCAATCGTTTGAGAAAATCTTGGGATGATTACTACCTCCGCAAGATCGGGGAGAGAACCATAGGCAATTATAATCTCAATAACATTCATTGAGAAAAACCTGGAATGGAATTATCATCTCCGCAGCATTGGGGAGAGAACCATAGGCAATTATAATCTCAATAGCAAACACTGAGAAAAACCTTGGGATGGAATTATTGTCTCCGCAGTATTGGGGAGAGAACCATAGGAAATTATAATCTCAAAAGCGGACGTTTGAGAAAAACCTGGAATGGAATTATCGTCTCCGCAGCATTGGGGAGAGAACCATAGGAAATTATAATCTCAAAAGCGGACGTTTGAGAAAAACCTGGAATGGAATTATCGTCTCCGCAGGATCGGGGAGAGAACCATAGGCAATTATAATCTCAAAAGCGGACGTTTGAGAAAAACCTGGAATGGAATTATCGTCTCCGCAGCATTGGGGAGAGAACCATAGGAAATTATAATCTCAAAAGCGGACGTTTGAGAAAAACCTGGAATGGAATTATCGTCTCCGCAACATTGGGGAGAGAACCATAGGAAATTATAATCTCAATAACATTCATTGAGAAAAACCTGGGATGGAATTATCGTCTCCACAGCATTGGGGAGAGAACCATAGGAAATTATAATCTTAAAAGCAGACGTTTGAGAAAAACCTGGGATGGAATTATCGTCTCCGCAGCATCGGGGAGAGAACCATAGGAAATTATAATCTCAAAAGCGGACGTTTGAGAAAAACCTGGATAACTTCTACTGAGTCTTCATCAGAAAAATCTGTTTGGGGTCGATTTAGCTGGACTAGAGAAGGCCTTGGACTGGATAAGAAATCTTTGGAGTCGATTAACTAAACCGGTCTAGGTCTTGAAATATGATTGAGAATTTAACTGAATCTTTCCTGAAAGGTAAAGGTTAGTCATATGCAATGCATGATATGGATCAAGCGATGATGTTCTCAACATAAATGAGATTTGTAAGATATGATGTGTCTATGCATGCTATAATGATGTGCGATGTTTATGAATGTATTTTTCGTCCAGGAAAGTAAATCCCTAACGGGTGCCGGGAAGTCACTCCTGGGCTGATGTTTGGAGAACAGATTTTGCTTCCGCTGGGGATGATGATTGCAAGAATACCGGTAGGAGAAGATGACTCCGTTGGAGAATGAACTTGGCGAATGGATTACTCTGCGGGGAGAAAAGGTACTCTAACGGTCTTGCTGGGAAGCAATACTCTGTGGGAAGAGAGATACTTCGCTGAGTTGTTGACAATAACTTGCTGGGGATACCCTTGTTGTGTTGGAAGTGTTGATAGACTTCGCTGGGGATAAGAAAGAACTGTGTCGACGACGATCTTTCCGTGGATTTTGGCTGAGGATAACCCAGTTATATCCTGGTAGGGAAATAACTCTTTGAATAAAGCCGGGCGACGCGTTCGTGCTTTGTGAGGATAAGCTTCCAGAATCTACTGGGGATAGCTTACTGCTTGGGGAGATGGATTCCAACTTTCCTGGGGAAACTAGATTGGACTCTCCCGGGGAAGTTTTGAACTGCGGGGAAAGTGACTCCTTTGAATGTTGATATGCCACCGGGGAACAATCTTTAGACCAAGACTGCCGGGGATGCTTGTTAAGAATATATATGCTGTCGGGGAATGTTGAGACCTTCTGGAGGGTACCCAACTTTCCTTAAGATTTGATAACTCTGCTTGGAGAAGAGTGTACTGACTTGTCGGCTCACTCTCTGGGGAATTAATATGTACTGGTTATGTTTTTTAGCTGAACCTACCTTGGTACCTTTGGAGGACAGAACAATTAGATTGCTTAGACAACTCTTTATTGCCCCTGTTTCTAATGTTACCTGTAATTAATCCTTTGCTTCGTATGCAAATATTCATGAGTTAGCAAATTATTGTCAATGCATATATCACAAATTGAACCTTGGACGTTCTTCGCAAAACAAAACAGAAAAAGAAAAACAATTGGCACTTTTAACTGAAAATATATTTGTATTGATTTTGAATGGCCTGAAAATAGGCGTTTTGTGTACAAGAGGCTGACGTCCTAGTAAGAGAACGCCGCCGGACAGAAGAGTTTATACAAATTTGTACAAGAGAAAATAAAACAGCTGTGTGAAATGAATGATCCCACTGGGTTTCAACTCTGCTATTGCCTTTATAACTCCGAGCGTCTCATCACTTGATGACCTAGACGAAGAATGAAGCTGACTGATCGATGCCGTCTGAACTTGATGTAGATACCGGATTCTGGATGCAAAGTGATCCAATGAGACATAGTATTACGCTTTTATCCCTAACTTTTTCCTGGACCGCCCTTTCGGGTTTTCAGTCCACCGGGATACCCATTTTTGCCCAAGCCGCCTTTTCAGGTTTTCGACTTGCCGGGTGTACAGATTTTTTCATTTCATCCCTTCATTTTGCTCGAACCCTTTTGGTTCGCCGGGAAGCCCTAATTTTTGCCTAGGCATGTCAGCCTAGCGGGTCTTTTTTCATGCGTAGTATGTTTTTACTATGTCTGCATTGGCGGGGTGAGGAAGGTCGTCACCATCCATATTGGTTAGAATCATGGCTCCTCCTGAGAACACATGCTTAACCATAAATGGCCCTTCGTACGTAGGGGTCCATTTGCCCCTTGGATCACTCTGAGGAAGGATGATTCGTTTGATTACCAGATCCCCAACTTGATATTCCTGTGGTCTGACCTTTTTGTTAAATGCCCTGATCATCCGTTTTTGATACGTCTGACCATGGCAGATAGCAGCAAGTCTCTTTTCATCAATAAGGTTGAGCTGATCAAGTCGTGTCTGGATCCAATCATCCTCGTTCAGATTTGCATCCTTCATTATCCGGAGAGAGGGTATCTGCACCTCGATCGATAAGACTGCCTCCATACCATAAACCAAAGAGAAAGGAGTTGCCCCGGTTGACGTCCTAGCTGAGGTACAGTACCCATGTAGAGCGAACGGCAACATCTCGTGCCAATCCTTATAGGTCACTGTCATCTTCTGCACGATTTTCTTGATGTTCTTATTTGCTGCTTCTACAGTCCCATTCATCTTCGGTCTGTAGGGAGAAGAATTGTGGTGCTGTATCTTGAACTGCTCGCAGAGCTCAGCGATCATCTTATTATTCAGATTGGTACCGTTGTCTGTAATAATTCTCTCTGGGACGCTGTACCGACAGATTAGGTTGTGCCGAATGAACCGTGCCACAACAGTCTTGGTTACCGTAGCATAAGATGCTGCTTCGACCCACTTCGTAAAATAGTCAATCGCCACTAGGATGAAGCGATGCCCATTAGATGCCGTAGGTTTAATCTCACCGATCATGTCTATGCCCCACATTGCAAACGGCCAAGGCGCAGTCAGAACATTCAGGGGAACTGGAGGAACATGCACCTTGTCTGCATAAATCTGGCACTTATGGCATGTCCTGGAATGTTGGTAACAGTCAGCTTCCATTGTGGACCAGTAATACCCTGCCCGAAGGATCTTCTTTGCCATTGTATGTCCACTGGAGTGCGTACCAAAGGTCCCTTCATGTAGCTCTTCCATGATCCTTTCTGCTTCAGTTTTATCCACACAACACAGTAAGGTTGAATCATGGTTTCGCTTGTACAAGATGCCGTTGCTAAGGAAGAACTTTGCCGCGAACCTCCTCAGGAACTTCTTATCATTGACAGATGCACCTTCAGGGTATTCCTGAGCTTCCAGGTATCTCTTCACCTCATGGTACCAAGGCTTCTCAGTCACCAATTCAGTCTCGAGATCGCAACAGTATGCCGGTTCGTCCAGTTTCCAGATGATGATCCGGGGAGCCTCATTATCCCATTTGACCTTGAACATGGAAGACATTGTAGCTAACGCGTCCGCCAGCTGATTTTCTTCTCTCGGGAAGTGTTCAAAGGTTATCTCTGTGAAGTGGGGAATCAGAGTCAACACACATTCTCTGTAAGGAATCAGGTTTGGGTGTTTCGTATCCCACTCTCCTTTGATCTGATTGATCACAAGAGCGGAATCTCCGAAGACACTCAGAAACTTGATCCTTAGATCGATCGCAGCTTGAAGACCCATGATGCACGCCTCATACTCCGCCATGTTGTTGGTGCAGTTGAAACATAGCCGGGCGGTTAGTGGAGTATGAGTGCCTTGAGGCGATATGATTATGGCGCCGATACCATTTCCCAAAGCATTGGAGGCTCCGTCAAAGTGCATAGACCATCGGGATCCTTCCTCAGGTCCTTCATCCGGTCCAAGTACTTCACAATCAGTCACAATCATGATGCTTTCGTCTGGAAACTCAAAGTTCATTGATTGATAATCATCGACTGCCTGATGTGCCAAGTGTTCTGCCAATACACTTCCTTTGATGGCTTTCTGGGTCGTGTACTGAATGTCGTATTTCGTCAAGATCATTTGCCATCTTGCAATTCTCCCAGACAGAGCAGGCTTTTCGAATATATACTTTATAGGATCCATCTTTGAGATCAACAAGGTAGTGTGAGTCAGCATATACTGTCTCAGCCGGCGAGCAGCCCATACCAAAGCGCAGCAAGTTTTCTCAAGCAGTGAGTATCGGGTCTCACAGTCGGTAAACTTTTTGCTAAGGTAATAAATAGCGTGCTCTTTTCGGCCAGACTCGTCATGCTTCCCCATCACACACTCCATTGAGTTGTCAAGCACTGTTAGGTATAGTATCAGAGGTCTCCCCTCAACCGGTGGCATAAGGATAGGTGGTTCTTGGAGATACTCTTTGATTTTGTCAAAAGCGGCCTGACATTCATCATTCCAACGTACTACCTGATCTTTCTTCAGCAGCTTGAAGATTGGCTCACAGGTGGCAGTTAGGTGCGAGATGAACCGAGCAATGTAATTCAGGCGTCCTAAAAAGCCTCTGACTTCCTTCTCTGTCTTAGGAACTGGCATCTCTTGAATAGCTTTGACCTTGGCAGGGTCCACTTGAATGCCCTTATCACTTACCACGAAGCCTAGCAACTTTCCCGATCTTACCCCGAAGGTGCACTTGTTCGGGTTCAACCTCAGCTTGTATAGTTTCAACCGGTCAAACAACTTCTGCAGATGATCTAGGTGATCCTCCTCAGTCTGGGACCTTGCGATCATGTCGTCCACATACACTTCTATCTCATGATGGATCATATCATGAAATAAAGCAACCATGGCGCGTTGGTAGGTTGCCCCAGCGTTCTTTAGTCCAAAAGGCATGACCTTGTAACAGAAGGTGCCCCACTGAGTAACAAAGGTAGTCTTTTCCATGTCTTCAGGGGCCATCTTGATCTGATTGTAACCTGAAAAACCATCCATGAAAGAGAACACCTTATGCTGAGCTGTATTATCAACAAGGACATCAATGTGAGGTAGAGGGAAGTCATCTTTAGGGCTGGCCCTATTCAGATCCCTGTAGTCGACACACATTCTGACCTTACCGTCCTTCTTAGGTACCGGCACCATATTAGCAACCCACTGAGGGTAAGAAGTCACTGCAAGGAACCCAGCGTCAAACTGTTTCATAACCTCGGCTTTAATCTTCTCAGACATCTCTGGACGCATACGACGGACCTTTTGCTTCACTGGAGGGCAGTCTTCCTTGGTTGGCAAGTGATGGACTACAATGTCGGTATCCAACCCGGGCATGTCTTCGTAGGACCAGGCAAAGATCTCCATATAATCATGCAGCATCTGAGTCAACCGTTGCTTCACGCTGAGCTCTAGGTTGGCACCAATCTTTACCTCTTTCCTGTCTGCCTCAGTACCCAAGTTTATTGTTTCCACTGGCTCTTCATGGGGTTGAATTGCCCTCTCCTCCTGAAGTAACAATCTTGCAAGCTCGCTAGGCACTTCGCAATCATCTTCACCTTTGTCTTCGGCTAAGTTGATCGGATTTTCGAAGTCATAACTGGCAGTAGCAGAGTCGTTACCAGTGAGATCCAGAGTGGATTGAAACCTGTATGAGTGAGTGTGTGTGTGTGTGTAAATACAGCTGTTTTGAAATATATGTAAAGGAAAGAAAGACAGAAAAGGAGCATAAGATTTGTAATGCGAGAAAACGTCCAATATTTTCATTTATGATATATGAAATGACAACTTATATGCCCTCACAAATAAAACCACGGTGCCTCGGGTAAGACACGGGGCCATATAGTTTATTTATTGTTTATTACAAATAACGAAACAAAGAAATTTATTACTGCGTCACAAAGGTAACAGGAGTATGGTCTTTGGCAATCCAATTGGTCAATCCGCCTTCGGTTGTCAGGTAGATCCAGCTATTGAATTCTGCTTCATCCACTTCATTGTCCTCCCCAACAGCATTCACCCCTGGATTTGTAATGAACACAGGAGGTCTTCCGGTCTTCGCTTTCCGCATAGCTTTCTGACCCTCTGCAGTAAAACCCAGCCCAAATTTGTCAGTTTTCTGTGTAACGTCTGGAAGCCTGCCCCAGTTAGCACATTCACCTTTCTGAACCACAGCCCGGGCATCCTTCAGGGAAGCCATCTTTAAAGGAACATTCTCCTCGACCGTTGTTTCTACTGCTGCTGAAATTGGAAGCACCTCCTCGAAATGATGAAAGGGGGTTTCAATAAACTCCCCATCCATCTCAATGTATCTGAAGGAATTCAGGTGGCTTACCATATATTCCTCCTCTCCTTGCACAGTGACGATTTTCCCTCTGACAGGGTACTTCAGCATCTGGTGCAAGGTAGAGGTCACTGCCCCAGCTTTATGGATCCAAGGTCGACCCAGTAGACAAGAGTACAATGGACGGATATCCATCACATAAAATGTAGAGTCAAACACCTGAGAACCCATACGAATGGGAATGTCAACCTCTCCATGAACCATCCTTTTTGAACCGTCAAAGGCCCTGACGATGATATTGCTGGGTTTCAGTTCCAGGCCTTCACAATCTAAACGGTCTAAAGCCTTCTTGGGTAGCACATTCAAGGACGAACCAGTATCCACCAATACATGTGCCAGAGTAGTGCCCCTGCATTCGATAGAGACATGCAGGGCATCATTGTGGTCTCTTCCCTTCGCAGTCAGGTCAGTATCTGAGAAACCCAAACCATTGTTTGCTGTCAGATTTGCTACGCAATCAGTGAACTGGACTGCAGATGTCTCCTGTGGCACATGGGCCGTCTTGAGGAACGAGATTAAGGCCTTAACATGGGCCTCGGAGCACAGCAATAAAGAGAGCATGGAGATTTTGGAGGGCGTGTGCCCCAGCTGTTCCACAACATTGAAGTCACTCTTCTTTATAATTTTCAAGATTTCCTCCATCTCTTGTTGGGAGGCCTCAGTAGTTATAGGTATAGGTGCCTCCATCTGGGCAGGCTCAACTTCAATTCCTTTGCCCCGAGCATTGGATGACTCGGCAGCAGGGGAAACAACTTGGTCAGCAACAGGAACAGGTACACTTGTAGGTGTTATAAGGAATGGTCTTCGAGCAGCAGGCGGTGCAATGTCAGGCGAGAAGAGCCTGCCACTGCGGGTAACCTTGGCTGGGCCAGTGATATCACAGATGCTGGCGCCAGTGTTGAATTCTTGTTTGATCCCATTCACATATACGTCTGCCCCATAATGCCAGGGGACAGCTTTATCAGATACGTAGGGAAGAGGCCCCGGAACAGTGATAACAACAGGTGCGACAGTCATGATTTGAACAGGCTTCCTCGGGAGAGCCTTGATTGGATTATTGAAGATGGTAACCACATAAACTTCTTCTACCGGGACCAACTGAACAACAGATTTCTTAAACATAATCTCCTTGCTATCCATTAGGCTTTGGATGCCTAGCTTCAGCAAGGGACAACCAGATAGGGAAACAGCACAGAACAGGCAACCCTCACTGCAACCCGGAAATAAACCGGCCAGCAGCAGGTTCCTCTTGACAGTCTTCAGAGGAGTGGCTAGATCATCCACAGAAACAACGTAAACATCTTCATCAACAGCATTTACCCCATGTTGAGGCATAGGAGCAGTAACCACATTCGGCCTCTCAGGCGCTTCGAACTGTATCTCCTTCGCGTCGATAAGATCTTACACCTTATTCTTTAATGCCCAACAGTCATCAGTGGAATGCCCCGGGCTATCAGAATGGTAAGCACAACGAGCATTTGGGTTGTACTTAGGAGATGTAGTATTTGGAAACTTCGGAGCCTCTCTGACGGTTACTAAGTTGGTTGAGAGCAACTGTGGTAAGATCTGCGACAAGGTCATGCTCAAACGGGTGAACTCTCTCCGGGGTCTTTCAGCCCTTTGAGGATTGGTCGGCCGAGGAGCGGCAGCAGGCTTGGCAATCGTTACCGCACTGACAGATTGGCGGCGCTCAAATCTTTCTGATCTCCGGGAGCCATATACAGCACTAGCCTCCTTCTTGAAGGGTTTCTTCTCAGAACTAGACGATGCACCCTTCGGAATCTTTCCAGACTTCAACCCCGCCTCAATTCTCTCTCCAGTCAGAATCAGATCAGTGAACCCTGCAGACGAATTCCCGATAAGATGGTTGAAAAATGGCCCAGATAGGGTCCCCAAGAACATGTCTACCAACTCCCGATCAGTCAACGGAGGCTGCACCCTGCCAGCCAGATCCCTCCACTTCTGAGCGTACTCTTTAAAACCTTCACTTGAACCTAACGACATACCCTGGAGTTGGGTACGTGTAGGGGCAAGGTCGGCATTATATTGATACTGCTTGTAGAAAGCAGTAGCCAACTCCTCCCAGTTACGAACTTTGGTCCCATCTAGCTGATAGAACCATTCGAGATGAGTCCCTGAAAGACTCTCCTGGAAGAAGTGGATCCACAAATTCTTATCCGCTGAGTACGGTTGAATCTTTCGAACATAGGACCTGAGATGTAGCTTGGGACAAGACGCCCCGTCATATTTAGTGAAAGATGGTGCTTTGAACTTCTGAGGAATGATCACACCAGTAGACAAACCCAGGTCTCCAAAATCCAGCCCAGGTACCTGTTGTATTTCCATAGCATTCAACCTATCCTCCAGTTGCTTGTAACGGTCTTCTGCCGGAGGATATTGCTCTTCATCAAAATCAGTCTCGTTGTCAGAGACTACCGGACTAGGACCTTTTTCTGCTTGAGGAGTACTCTTGCCAATGGAAGAACCGGCCTCTTCATTCTGCAAAGTGTTGCCAAACCTTCGGCCTGAGCTAAACAGAACAGTTCTTCTCTTCTTCTTCTTCTCCTTCTTCAGAAGTAGAGCCTTCAGCTCTTCTTGGCCCTGAGCCAAACCCTTGATTAATTCCTGAAATTGCGCATTCTGCGCCTGAAGAGCTTTGATGGATGTCTCAGTTGATGACGAGTCGGGATTCATGATGCTGAAATAAACAGCGAAGAACCGTAAGCAACCTGAAAAGGGGAAAACCTGCTATGCACATGATGAATGATATGTGTTTATGCAATGCATTCAAGGGTTCGAAAGTTCAAATTTGTTGTAGACAAAAAGGAACACACGTTATTATTAAGGAAATAATTGTTTAGTACATCAAAGCCTCATGGGCAAAATAATACAAAAGCAAATCAATCCCAAAATATACTACGCATCCTCTTTGGAGCTATGTAAGTGTTGAGATTCCTCTCCTCATGCAACAGGCGGGTGAGCTCCAAGACTTTCTTCTCACTAGCATGTAGACTGGTCTCAAGAGAATTCCGTTCTTCCTTAAGCTGGATCCAGCTCTTCTGCATCTCTTCCCAGGATGTGGGCATATCAGGGTGCTGAATAGTGTAGGACACTTCTCCTTCCAAGACTGGCTCTTTGATTACTGGGAGCATATGGGGATAAGGCATCACCAACTTCTGGGAGCGGGCGCGTACCCACTTGAGATAAGGTTCCAATGGGATGGAGTTCCTGTGCCCCAGTGTCTTGCTGTCTATCCTACTTGGCATCCTCCAGGCTCTGATAAATCTCTGGCGAAGTCCTTGAGTATCGTTGTCGAAGTCAAAAACTATGTCAGGAATTAACATGTCATGAGGACCATCCCTCCGAGCATAACCAAACTGTCTCCAAGCCAGGCATGGGTTGTAAGTAATACCTCCTCTGATTCCAAGTAAAGGAACATTAGGGTACTCCCCGCAACGATCAATGATAGTGACATCTTCTCTGGACCTAGGGCACCAATGTATATCTGCATGTGTAAGAGTCATCAACCGTTGTGACCATCTCAAACCCCGCTCATTCTTCAAGACTGATTGTGGAAGGTGCGAAATAAACCACCTTCCCAGGAGAGGAGTGCAACACATAAGGACACCTCTTTTTCTCATGGTTCGAGTGTAACATGAGTGAAGGATGTCCCCCAACAACGTAGGTATAGGATTCTTGGACATAAAGATCTGGACAACACTGATATCAATAAGCTGATCTGGGTTAGGGAACAACACCAAACCATAGACAAGGAGGGCCACAACTTCTTCAAAAGCTTGCAAATCAAGGGAGTTCCAACATTCATGGGCCTTTTCAAACAGAAACCTGGCTAAGAACCCTTTGATACCACTTCTAACTTCCCAATGTCCCTTGAGGTCAAATGACTGTAGGTGCAAGGCTTTAGCAATCTCTTCAAGCTTAGGTTCCTTTTCCGTGCCGTTGTAGGGTAGTTGATCAAGGATAGGGATCTTCAGGAGCCAGGAGAACTCCTCCAATGTAGGTACCAGCTGATAGTCCAAGAAGGTGAAACAGTGATGCAGAGGGTCAAAGAACTGAAACAGGACCTTTATCATATCTTCCTCAATGTTGGTATTGACCAAGCTGATGAGACTTCCATGTCTTTCACTGAATGAAGAGTTCTCGGGAATCCTGGATATAAGCTCCTTAAGCTGAGGAGGGACCCTTACAAGACCGACTTGAATTGTCTTTCTACGAACAATTTCCATGTCCTACAAAACAAGAACAAAGATGAAAATTCGAACCCCTGAAATGGTTAGTCAATGCATATGATGCTGGATGATGTCATGATGTTATGATTAAACACACCACAGATATTTACAAAGACAAACATGTAAGGCACACAAGGCACACAAGACAAGACCTTAGGGTTTAAGGCCAGCATGGGGTCTGGGTAGTACCCTCTTGAAGTTGGTGGGTTCAACCTCTCCTATCATGAGTAACCGGGTTCTAAGGGTCCCAATATCACGGGATTTCTTTCATTGTTCATCGTTTCGATTTAGCCACTGAACTGGCGACCGAAATATTCCAGGAAAGCAACCCTCAATTGAGTGTAGTATCGAGTATCAACCAACCTCGGACTGCACCAAAGTCAGTTATCTCACTACCCTAAAGAGGCCAAGATAGTTCATTTAAGGTTCCTAAGGTCTGTTGATGCTTCACGACACCACGCGGAGGCCCCGTACTCTCCTTGACTGAACTCAAGGGTTACCGGTATACACCAAAGTGCCACATCAACGTAGCAGACTATTTCAACCATGTCGGTATACCCCACACAGTTCCCTCACAACCTTGTTGCTACTTTCTAAGAAGGTATCCCCCAGATCCGGGTTAGGATCTATAGAACTCCCAAGCAACCCACAATTTAAAGCACACAAGGAAAACAATTGAAAACACAGTTATGAACTAACCCTAAGGTACACCTCACTTTAAGTTAAGTCCCCAGCAGAGTCGCCAGTTCTGTGATCGGTGGATCTGGAACTGACTATTTAACGCTGGTTCGCGAAATGTCGCGGAAGCAAGAGTCGCCACCGTCTTTTATTTTCTCCAAATGGAAAGGACAAAAGCACAGAAAAATTCCTTATAGAGATCAGTTCTCGGTTCGGGAGGTAGGTTATAGAAAGGGAAGGTGTTAGCACCCTTTCTATCCATGGTTATCCATGGGCTCTTAGATACTTGTTCATTGTGTTTTCAAAAATGGTTTGTTTGCTTTTCAACTGTGGGTTTTAAAAAGTTTCTTTGAAAATTCCAGTTCGACTCTTGTATCGGTCCTCAAGAGTGTTTGAAAAATTTCTTTCGAAAGCTTTTTGAAAAGGTGTCGGTGTGAAAAGTATTTTTGAATTTGTTTTTGAAATTTAGAGCAAGTATCTAGAGTCGTCTACCTACCCTAAGGAATTCGTCTGTGTAAATGTCCTTTAAAGTAGTGCCATCCCACCATTGAGAGGTAGGTAGCACCACCGTTGGAGGTGTTCGGGTCAATTCGAGGTTCGGGACATGGTGATCACCAGAGCAATGGGAAGACACCTTAGAAGCTACCCTCATGCCAGGTTCCTGGATCATGAGGACTTACTAAGACATCCTCTACTCGACGATCACCTTTCGAGGCAAGGTAACAGTGAGGCGTACCCTAGGGGTGGTGTGTGATTTGTGTGTCGTTTTCAGATATTTTGTCTTTTGTCATGTCATTGGTGATCTACGCTTGTTTTTATTTTTATCCATTCATTCTTGCATATATCAATTAACAGTTAAAATATTTGCGAGAAGTAAAAATTCTAAACTATTACAAAAGGCGCGGGTCCACATCGCCAAAATTTCTTGAACCCGATTTGACAGAAAAATAAAGAAAGTAAAGAAAAGTAAAGTGCAAGAAATTAATTTACAAGGCTTTGGGAGAGATACATGAGTATTATACGAGAAAGAGATAAACGCGTGAATTGAATAAGAATTAAAACGAGGGTGTTGGACCCTTTTTTTGCAAAATTACATTAAATGATGAAATTAATTAATAAAAAAAAGAAATTGTTTTTGGTATTTTTTGGTTTTAATGAAAAAAAATTAATTAAAATAAAAGGCTAACCCTAATTCTATTTGTTTTTAGTTTATTAAGAAAAGATTAAATTTTAACCTAAAATTAACCCTAATTAATTTACATGCAATTTAATTACAAAAATAAATATTTAATATTTAATTATTATGAAAGAAAATAAAAAAAGATAACAAAATTAATTAAACCCTAGTTCTACAAATTTTAATTTAATTAAGAAAACATTACTATTAAACCTAATTTAATAACTAAATTCAATTAATGCAATTTATTTTACAAAAATACTAAAATAAAAATATTTATTATTTTTTCTCTTTTCTGATTTTTTTGTTTTTGTGTTTTTTATGAAAATAATTGAATTAATTAAGGAAACAATAATTAAAAGGAAATAAAAATATAATGAAATAAAGAATAATAAAAACATTTGCAAACCTAGGGGGGTTGTTGTCCCCAAAGTGGAGGTATAGCCCAGCAATTTGAGGCCCATTTATTCTTTGGCCTAGTTGACTTTTGTGCTTACGTACCCAAGCATTGACCAGCGTGCATCATGTTCTTGAGATCCTGGCCTTTGATTGCATACCCTGGGATGCGTGGACGTTTGATTTTGAAGGCGTATGACGCGTTTTCAGTATTGACACTGCATAGAATCATTAATTGAAGAAAAATATGAAAGGGGGTGGGGACCTGGGGCTCGAACCCAGGTCCTATGGTTTACCAATCAACGCGCTTGCCAGTGGAGCTATTTCATTCATCTGTAAATAATATGATTAATAAACATAATAAAACAAAAACGCATTAATGCTTTGTTTTCCGCGCGAAAGTTTAAACCGGCCAACCATCGTTCTACACATCATCATCTTCCTCGCGTTGTTTTATTTTTCCTGAAACAAGAACAATTTAGCAACGGTTTTTTAAGTGTTCTTTTAGGCCATCTTCTGGAAAATAGCGAATAGCCCCTGAGGCTTTATAAATTAGGCGCGATGGCCTCATTCTCTTCATCCAAACGCCCTGAATTGGATGGTCTAGGTCTTACACGCCAATTGTTCCTTAAACGAAAACCCCTAATTTGAAAACCTAAGAACCCTAAAAAGCAACAATGGTGAATTTGCATACGATGTATAAAAACGCAATTAAAGTAGATGGTTAGCTTCGGAATACATCATATAGTATGAATCCATTAAAAATATGCAATGAAAATGTCTAAATCTTGAAATACGATTATGAAAAAAAATGAGAAAAGCTTGACTTCTGTACAATGTTTCAAGGTGTTAAAATTGATGCTTTGGATCCAGGAAGGTTACTTGATGTCCTTGGAAGGCAATAGGATGAATTTCTTGGCTTGAATCGACCTGCAAATAGGTTTTCAGATTTGGAATTTTTTGCAAAAAAAGCTTGAGTTTGATAATGGGGTTTTGCGCAGCTTTCTGGTTAGTAAGCATTAGGTCTTGATCAGGCTTATGTATGGAGTGAATTAGGTCAAAAATCTGATCAAAAGAATCCAAGAATTGATTATGCAATATTTGATTTTCAAGCATTAGTTTTTTCAATCTTTTTCATGCACTTTTGCTCTCAATCATATCCAATCCTTCCCTAATTGATCATACACGAATTTGAGTGTCCAATGAGAATATTTTCTGCACAAAAAGATTTTATTTCATTAGTTTAGCATTTTTTTCATATTTTATTTAGTTTAAATGAATTATTAATAATAAAAATCCAAATAAATAAATAAAAAAAATGAATAAAAACTTCCCTTTGGGCCAAGTGGTCGTGCACATGCCTTGGATAATGAATTGTGGAAGAAAAATAGGCCCATTAGCAATTTTAGGTCATTTGAATCAATGTTGACTTTTCAAAATATCCAAAGATTTCCCAACTTCCACAAGGCATAACTTGCTCAATTTTTAAGATTTGCTCATGTTCTTGGACATTTTGGAAAGGTCTTTGAGTCCTCTAACCAATTCCTTTGGTCCCATGTCATTTTGATTTACCAATCTCAAGTTATGGCCTTTGACTTAAAGTCCCTTTTTGTTGACTTTTGAAAATGACCTATAATGTTGAAATTGATAACTTTTTGTGAGAGCATTTCTTAGACTTGAAGTATGAAGATGAGTTGTATGAAATGTCTTTCTCCTCAAAATGAGCTTTGGATGGAATTTTTCTAATAATCCATGTGAAAGTTATGCCCTGGTCAATTCACAGTTGACTTTTTCAGCTGTCCAAATAAGGAAACTTTTGCATCTTGATGATTTTTGAGCCAAGCTTTGAGAATCATGATCAAGCATTGATCAAATGATGTTTGTGGCTTCAAAATGAGATGTTGACCAAAAATTTGAACTTTTGACTGTCAAATGACCATTTTGCCCCTACAGTTGACTGTAGTGCAATTAGGGTTTTTGACTGTGCAATTTTGAGCTGTAGGTCTTGAAACTATATATGAGGATGCTTGACCATGTTTATAAGCATGTGGGACTTGATTGGGCCCTTTGAAACTTTATTTTCTTGATCAGAACCAAAACCCTAATTTTGACTGCTTAGGAGGCCCTTGCACTGTGCAACCCTTGGGGAATTTTGAAGCATGACTTTGCAATTCTTGAAGAATATGGGAGGGCAAATTTTGGGGTACAACAGCACCCTTTCTATCCATGGTTATCCATGGGCTCTTAGGTACTTGCTTAGATCAACTTGCCTTGGTTTTCAATTGTTTGAAATGGTGCTCGGTGTGTGGTTTTTTTGAAAATGTTTGGAAAAGATGCCTTGTATAGGCTACCCTTGTAACAATTCTTTACTCGAATGTTTTACAAAAGGTGTTTTGTCTTTTGAAAAGATGTTTCAAGGTTTTTTTGAAAGTTTGTTTTGAAAGTGTTTGTGAAGTGTGGTTTGAAAATAGGCAAGTGTTTTCTTTTGCAAATGGACAAGTACTTAAGAGTTATCTACCCTAAAGTTCTCAAAGATTTTTGTTTATGTTTTTAACCCTTTTGACAATTTTGTTCCACCATTGCATTTGGTGGACAATCTTGCATTAGGAGGTTTGAGGGACGGGCGCGGGTCATCGTTTAGACCATAATTGCAATAGTGCTAAGTGTCTTTGGGCAATTTTTCTTTGAAAGGGACTTGATCATTTTTAGGCAACTTTTCGAAAGCGTCATCGAGGGACTATGATCATTTGATTGTTTGTTTTACCCAAAGAAACCTAACATGCAATATGGCCCAATTATTTGAAGGCAACAAAGTTGGAATACCCTAGGGGTGCAAGTGTGATATGTGTTATCCATATTTCATGCTCATTTATCTTGAAATTTGGTCAAGCTATTTTGTTCTTTTTATTTGCATACAAACCCTAATTCTAGCATGGTATATTTAGAAAGCGTTTAAAGTGCGAAAAGTAAAATTCCTACACTATTACAACACAATATAGGAGGGGGTACAAATGTTCAAATGGGGGGATATTTAGACAAAGAAATTAAACCTAGCTATTACATCAATTTGGGAATATTTACAAGATAAATAGTTGCATAATTAAATAGAAATGAAATAAATATGCAAGATGTAAAAAGAATTTTTATATGTATGAAAAAGTATTATTTATGTCAAATAAATAAAATAAAATAAAAGTATTATTTTTGGAGTATTCACCTATTTAGGGCAAAACCCTAATTTTAATCAAAAGGGTATTAATTATTCAATATATATAATATTTACTATTTATATACAAAAAAATAAAATAAAAATGAAGTATATTTGTAAAATGTATTTTTAGTGTTAAATATTAATAAAATAAAAATATATATATTTTTGGCATTTTATTCTAAGTGTATTAATATATATATATATATATATATATATATATATATATATATATATATATATATATATATATATATATATATATCTTTATTATTTACTAAATAAATATTATATATATGGAAATAATAATAATTAATATTTATGAAAAATGTATATTTTAGATAAAATATCTTAAGAAGATAAAACAAAATAAAAATGAAAATAAAATGGGTTTACATTATTTTTCTCTATTTATTCTAAATAATATATTATTTACTTATTTGTATATAAATATCAATATAATCAAATAAATGCTTAAAAAATATAAAAATGATGCAAAAAATGTTTTTTATGTTTTTAATATGATAAGAAAAAATAAATGAGTCAGAATGAAAAAGAAAAAAAACAAAAAAATAATAAAAATACACAAAATGGGCTTGGGGGGTATGAAAGTGGAAATAGGGTGTGAAAAGAAAAGACCACACAGGCCCAGCCCATGTGGCTTCTTCTTCAACCTTCAGACAAAAATGTTCCAAAACGCGCGCGCCTGTACTCAAGTTCAAACGTCCTGATTCTTTGAGCTTTTGCACAAACTTTCAACACAAAAAATGTTAAGCATTGAATCACGATTCCAAATATATAAAGAACACCTCCTAACTCTCAGAAATGAGAGAGAATTTTGACATTCCCAAATCCTGACCTAAGTTTTCTGCCATTTTCAAACCTTAAATTCTCACAGCTCAAGCAAAAGAAATGAAAAGTAAAAGCATGTACAGGTTCAGTGGCATGAGTAGAACATTTCTTATTCACAAACCTAGAGCTAATGATGCCTATACTAAGAGTTAGAAGTTCACCAAAATACCTGTTCAGTTGAAGTTCTATCTGGCAATGGGGAAGCTTTCAGTGCAAGGTGATGGTTGGTATAGCTTCCTTGAGGTGTGGTGACGCTGTTCCAATGTTTACTTTGCCTTGAGACACTTTGAATCGAGCTGTGGAACTTCAACTGCAAAATGAGAAAGTGAAAATGGTGGAACTTGTTAGAGGAATTACAGATCGTGTTTCAGGTCTTGGTTAGCTTGCATTGATGCTAGGGAATGTGTGTGAACTGGTTTGGGCAAGAAAGCTTGAGAGGAATGAGAGATGGCACTCAAACTGCAGGCCTTGCCCCGTTCTTGCAGTTTGAAGGTGATTCTGGGATTGGGAGTGTATGAGGGATGTTAGGGTCGTGTACTAGCTTAGTTGGGATGTCCTGAATGTGTTTCACAAGTTTGCTTAAGGGTTTGTAAGCTGATATCAAAGTTGTTGTACAAAATGCAATGTTACTTACACTTTAAGCAACAAATGCCCAAGTTGTGTTCTAGGCAGGTAGAGGCCCCCTAATGTGCTGCATAATCTCTCCTTGATCAGAGTGTTTTGCTCATAATCTTGTGCCAATTAGATCTCATCTGTACTTGTTGGATTTTCAATTGGACATAAAGCTACCCTTTGCAAAAATGGAAGAAATGCTTTATCTATTTTGGGATTAATCCTTTAGGCAATGCTTGAACATACAAAACATGGTCTTGGCACAAAGTATTGGCATTAAATTTATGAGTGTTGGATGGTTTAAGGACCTGTAATCAAGATATGCAAGCTGAGATTGAAAATGCCTAGTGTTATGGACATGTAAATTGACCAATTCAAAAGTGAGTTTTTGCCAAATTGTGAAATTCGAATCTCTCAAGTTATGAGGTTGTTTGATAAGTTCTTGGACATTTTGGAAAGCTTGGAATGTGTACTACAATCCATATTTGAAATGCAAATTGAAATTCCAAGTGGAAGTGTATGGAAAATGGCCTTGAAGTTGGGTAGAAAACCTTGTCAAAATAGGTTAAAATTTTACTAAGTTAAGAATGGTTTAGTACCCTTATTCCAAAAATTGTAACTTGAGATACAAGCTTCATTTGGGAAAACTTTGTGAATCAAAGTTGTATATTATGCAACAAGCTACAACTTTCATGTTTTGACTTTTGTTTGAATCCAAATAGATCTTGGTGAGAAAGTGGGGCAAAGTTGGGAAAAAATTAGGGTTTTTCATAACTTAGAAAAATTCTAAGTTATGAAAAATTCTCATTTCTAACCCTAATTTGCATTTTTTGATTTCTTGGTGAACAAGTTTCATGTTTTGGCATGTTTTGATGAAAAATGAATCTTGACTCTTGATTTTGACCAAAAAGTCAAAGTTTGACTTTTCAGTATACAGTCAAAATTGATCAATTGACTGGGAAATTCAACTGTCAATCTTGTGTACTTGGGATCTTTTGAGTTTTTTGAGCATGTCAAGATAATTACATGGGGTCCTTGAGTCCATATGTGAGCTTGGTTTGCCATTGGTTGGGTCAAACAGTCAAAAATTGCCTTTGTGCAGTCAAAAATTGCCTTTGTGCAGTCAAAACCCTAAAAATGACCATTTTGCCCTTTTGGTGATCTGATCAAATTCCTTGTGGAACTGTGATCCAAACTTGATCAAATGGTTCATAGGAGTTCATAATGTTGATGTGGGTCAATTTTCATGAGGTTTGACTGTCAATTGGTCACAGTTGACTTTTTCCCCAATACAGTTGATTTCTAGGTCAACTGTCCAATTGACTGGGCAAAACTTGGAATCAAGACTTGAAACTTGATGAGGATAAACTTGGGAGTCCAATATGAAGCAAGAAAGTCATCTTAGGCATTTTGGGTCAAAACATCTTTGTGCAAACACAAACCCTAATTTGGGTCAGCAGTGCAAGGAGAAGTCTTGAGCAGATGAAACCCTAATTGGATCTTGGTCTTCAAGAGCCCTGTGATGAGAAATTAATGAGAAAAGGGAGGGCAAATTTTGGGGTACAACAGTTGCCCCTGTTCAATCTTCTTGGATCCGAAGAGTTAGATTGGCAAGCCTGCCTTTCGCGACTCGAGGGTAAAAGGAGATTGGACACTAGAGTGCCCTTAAATTTGCACTCGTCAAAGCAATGGATGCGGGAATGGGCTTAGAGATGCCATTTGGAGATGGGCTTAACAATGCCATCTAGAAGGATGACAAAAGCTTATCTGGGATGGGCTTAAAGATGCCATCTGGAATGAGTATCAGGGAGATGTCCATGCCTGGGGCCATCTCTGAACTGGGGGTCTGAATAAGCAACAGATTGATGTCTGTTGTTGGGAGGAATCCGTGAGCTGTTTTCAAAGGTTGCATCTAAACGAGTGACAGATTAACATCCGTTGTTGGGAAGAATCCATAAACTGTTTTCAGAAGTCTTGGAGTTGAATAAGCAATAGAGCAGCATCCGTTGTTGGGAAGCGTCTGTAAACTGTTTTCAAAATTTGCATCTGAACAAGTGATAGATTAACATCCGTTGTTGGGAAGAATCCATAGACTATTTTCAGAAGTCTTGAGAAGAAACTGAACAAGTGATAGGTTAACATCCGTTACTTGGAGAACCGGTGAACTGTTTTCAGAAATCTTGAAGTTTTGAGGAGGAACCGGTGTAGGGTTTCCTGATAATGAGCTCGTGTAAAACTGCATCTGAAACTGTTAATGATAGCTTTTTATTCTTATCCTGAAAAGGACAAAACGTTAGCTAAACACAAAATTATGTTGCATGAAATGTATGATGCAATATATGTTATATCAATGTTTATGATATGAATGCAATGAATGCGCATGTAAGCTGATGAGCTGTCTTGCTGGGGGTAGATGAATCCTGGATGGCTGAAGATAAAAGCATCTTGACTGCTGCCGGGAAGAATAATTCCTTGGCTGTTGCTGGGGAACAAGGAGCTTGAGTAGTATATCAAACCTCTGTGGAATTTCTGATGACTTCTACTGGGGAGTACCAATCTAGTAGGCTCATGCTGGGGATGCAAGACTGAGAATCTTCAGTTTGGCGGGAAACATCTCTGGCGACTTCACTGGGGAACTCAAGATTTGCTCTCCTAAAACTCTGTAGGGAGAAGGTTCATTAGCCTGGCTTCGCTGGGGATTCTGAAACTTAAACTCTGGGGGGAATTGAATTCCTGAGGGCCCTCTGGCTGGGGGATCGTAAAGATAAGTTACGTTGGGGAATCTTGATGAACTCCGCTGGGGATAGGAAGAATTCTGGCGAGCGCGGTCTTCCGTGGCAATAAGCTGAGGATAACCCAGTTATAAGCCCTTGTGAGGAATAACTTGAATAAAACTTGGGAGAGACGTTCGTACTCTGCAGGGGATAAGCTTCCAGAATTTACTGGGGATATGGATTCCACATCTCCGGGGAATTTCCTTTTGGAAGGGTGTCAAGATATCCAACTGTACCTTCAACTTATCAGTAATCCTCTTTCTTGGTTCGTAAGGAAATGATTATGTTCAAATGCATATGCCTATTTAACAAAACATTGGACGTTTCTCAAAATAAAACAAATAGTGCAAGAGAAAAGAAAAGGAAATGATACAAATTTCTGGGAAAAGTATTTGTATTGATTTTTATGAGTATATTTGTACAAAGGAGACAATCATCCTAGTAAGAGGATTTTGTCGTAAATATTTGAAAGATTTATACAAAATAAGGATGGCTATGTGAAATAATTCCATGGGATTCCATTCCGCTATAGTTTTCACAACTCTGAATATCTGTCCATTCAATGCTTCGTTGGCCGATGACTGGATTGATCAGAAGCCTGGAACTGGTTGATGAAGAGGTTGTCTTTGAAGTGATCCGACGAGACATAGTCATACGCTTTAATTCCCTAACTTTTGCCTGAATCGCCCTTTCGGGTTTTCGATCCACCGGGAAACCCATTTTTGCCCAAGCCGCCCTTTCGGGTTTTCGGTTCACCGGGTGTACAGATTTTTTTTCTTTTTATCCCTAATTTTTGCCTGAACCGCCCTTTCGGGTTTTCGGTTCACCGGGATGCCCATTTTTGCCCAAGCCGCCCTTTCGGGTTTTTGACTTGTCGGGTTATCTTATGCGTAGTATCTTTTGACTATGTCTGCGTTCGCAGGGTGCGGCAAATCGTCGCCGTCCATGGTGGTCAGAATCATCGCCCCACCAGAAAATATGCTCTTGATCACAAATGGTCCTTCATATGTAGGAGTCCATTTGCCCCTGGGATCACTTTGCGGCAAGATAATCCGCTTGACTACGAGATCTCCGACTTGATACACTTGACGTCTGACTTTCTTATTGAAGGCCTTGATCATCCGCTTTTGATACGTCTGACCATGGCATATAGCAGCAAGTCGCTTTTCGCCGATCAGATTGAGTTGGTCAAGTCGGGTCTGCATCCAATCATCTTCATTCAAACCTGCATCCTTCATAATCCTTAGAGAAGGAATCTGGACTTCCATAGGCAAGACAGCTTCCATGCCATATACCAATGAAAATGGGGTTGCCCCGGTTGAAGTACGTACCGTCGTACGGTATCCATGCAGAGCAAATGGTAACATCTCATGCCAGTCTTTGTAAGTGACTGTCATTTTCTGAATGATCTTCTTAATGTTTTTGTTCGCAGCTTCAACAGCACCGTTCATCTTCAGCCGATAGGGAGATGAATTGTGATGATAAATCTTGAACTGATCGCACAAGGCGGTGATCATTGTGTTATTCAGATTTGTACCGTTGTCTGTGATGATCCTGTCTGGAACACCATACCGACATATGAGATTTTGCTTGATAAAGCGGGCAACCACATTTTTAGTAACAGAGGCGAAGGAAGCTGCTTCGACCCATTTGGTGAAATAGTCAATGGCAACCAGGATGAAGCAATGTCCGTTGGAAGCCGTGGGCTTGATCTCTCCAATCATATCAATGCCCCACATTGCAAAGGGCCACGGAGCAGTCAGGACATTGAGAGGGACCAGAGGGATATGAACTTTGTCAGCGTAGACCTGACATTTGTGGCAAGTACGGGAATGTTGATGGCAGTCAGCTTCCATAGTAGACCAGTAATAGCCTGCCCTTAGGATCTTCTTAGCCATCGTATGCCCGCTCAAGTGAGTGCCAAATGTGCCGCTGTGTATATCAGTCATGATCAACTCTGCTTCAGCTTTGTCTACGCATCGGAGTAACACACAATCATGGCTTCGTTTGTAAAGGATGCTGTTGCTCAGGAAGAATTTAGCAGCGAATTTCCTTAAGAACTTCTTGTCGTTTACGGAAGCTCCTTCGGGATAATCTCTAGTCTCGAGATACCTTTTGATTTCATGGAACCAAGGTTGTTCCACTACTTCTTCGGTATTAATCTCGTGACAATGCGCAGGTTCATCCATTCGCTCGATGGTAATTTGGGGAGTCTCGTTATCCCAGTTGAGTTTAAACATGGAGGACATTGTGGCCAGAGCATCTGCTAGCTGATTCTCTTCTCGCGGGAAATGCTCGAAGGTAATCTGCTCGAAATGAGGCAACAATGTCAGGACATGTTCTTTGTATGGGATAAGATTAGGATGCTTGGTATCCCACTCTCCTTTGATTTGACTGATAACCAAAGTCGAATCTCCAAATACGATCAAAGATTTGATCCCCAAGTCTATAGCAGCCTTGAGACCAAAGATGCAAGCTTCATACTCAGCCATGTTGTTTGTGCAGCTGAAGCAAAGTCGGGCCGTGAAAGGAGTGTGACAACCTTCCGGAGAAATGAGTACTGCGCCGATACCATTTCCAAGTGCATTTGAAGCACCATCAAAGTACAGGGTCCATCGGGATCCCTTTTCGGGTCCGTCATACGGTCCGTTGCCTTCAATGTTGTCCAAATTCATGATGTCCTCGTCCGGGAAATCAAATCTCATGGGTTGATAATCTTCGATAGCCTGATGAGCCAGATGGTCAGCTAGTACACTCCCTTTTATAGCTTTTTGGGTGGTGTACTGGATGTCATACTCAGTTAAGATCATTTGCCATCTAGCTATCCTTCCAGATAAGGCGGGCTTTTCGAAAATATACTTGATAGGGTCCATTTTGGAAATCAACAAGGTAGTATGAGTCAACATATACTGTCTTAGTCGGCGAGCAGCCCATACCAAAGCGCAGCAAGTTTTCTCGAGCAGTGAGTAGCGAGTCTCACAGTCGGTAAACTTTTTGCTAAGGTAATAAATAGCATGCTCTTTTCGACCAGACTCGTCATGCTGGCCCAGAACACACCCCATTGAATTATCCAAGACGGTCAAATACATGATCAATGGTCTTCCTTCGACGGGTGGCATCAGAATAGGAGGTTCTAGCAAATACTCCTTGATTCTATCAAAAGCAGCTTGACAATCATCGTTCCACTCGACTACCTGATCTTTTTTCAAGAGTTTGAAAATTGGCTCACAGGTAGAAGTCAGATGCGAGATGAATTTGGCAATATAGTTCAAGCGCCCCAAGAATCCTCTGACCTCCTTTTCAGTACGGGGAGCAGGCATCTCTTGTATTGCTTTTACTTTTGTCGGATCGACTTCAATGCCTTTGTTTCTTACAATGAATCCCAGGAGTTTACCAGACCTAACTCCAAAAGTGCATTTACTTGGATTCAGCCTGAGCTTGTATTCTTTCAATCTGGCAAACAGCTTCTCCAGATGTTCAAGGTGCTCTTCCTCTGTCTGTGACCGAGCTATCATATCGTCTATGTAAACTTCAATCTCATGATGTATCATATCATGAAATAAGGCTACCATGGCGCGTTGATAAGTTGCTCCTGCGTTCTTCAGCCCGAACGGCATCACCTTGTAACAGAAAGTGCCCCATTGTGTGACAAAAGTAGTTTTCTCCATATCCTCGGGGGCCATTCTGATTTGATTGTAGCCCGAGAATCCATCCATGAAGGAAAACACTTTATGCTGAGCTGTATTGTCGATCAAAATGTCAATGTTTGGAAGTGGAAAATCATCTTTGGGGCTGGCCCTATTCAAATCCCGGTAGTCCACACACATCCTGACTTTGCCATCTTTCTTAGGTACTGGCACGATGTTAGCGACCCATTGAGGATAGGACGTAACAGCCAGAAAGCCAGCGTCGAATTGCTTCATTACTTCTGCCTTGATCTTTTCAGACATGTCAGGTCTCGTTCGGCGGACTTTTTGCTTGATCGGTGGACAGTCTTCTCTTGTGGGGAGACGGTGAACCACGATGTCTGTGTCTAAACCCGGCATGTCTTCATAAGACTAAGCGAAGATTTCAACATACTCATTCAACAACTGTACCAGGTGCTCCTTGACACTCGGTTCCAGATTGGCACCCACTTGCACCTCCTTCCGGTCCTCCTCGGTTCCCAAGTTGACAGTTTCCAATGACTCTTCGTGAGGTAAGATGGCCCTTTCCTCTTGCTGTAGAAGTCTGGCTAGTTCCCCGGGTAGTTCACAACCTTCGTCATCTTCATACTCGGCTAGATTGACCAGATCTCCAGAGTTATTGAAAGATATAGCAGAATCATCACCCATGGAATCCGGAGTGGATGGGTACCTGCATTGGTGAGTGTGGGTGTGTGTAAGGGATATCCATCCTTAAACAAAAAATGCAAAAGGAAAGAAAATGAACACAAGCAGTTTATCAAATGAAAAACGTCCAATGAATCATTAAACATGGCATATGGATATGAAAAATAACCAAAACCCTTACAAGTGGACCTACATGCCCCGGGCAAGGCAGGAGGTGAAAAGATAGTGTACGGATTGTTTGAAAGTACATATTACAAACCAAATAAGAAATGTTTAACAGATAAATTACTGATGAATAAAAGTGATGGGGACAAAGTATTTTGCCTCCCAGTTGCTCAATCCTCCTTTGACAGTTGGATAGATCCACTCTTCAATGTTGCTCTCCTTGTCTTCATCCTCCAAAGCATTGATTCCGTAGGGAGAAATTTTGACTGGAGCTCTTTCAATCTTCAACCGGCGCATAGCTTTTTGGCCTGCGGTAGTGAACCCTAATCCAAATTTGTCTGTCTTATGTGGAATGTCAGGTAACTGCCCCCATGCTGAATTCTTCCCTTCTTTTATTGCGGCCCTTGCGTCCTCCAGAGATGCCATCCTGGCCATTTGTCTCGGTGTCTCAGCTGCCAACTTTGCTACTGCTATTTCAGGAAGGACTTCTTCGAAATGTTGAAACGGTGTCTCAATGAACTCTCCTTCAACCTCCACATACCAGAAAGAATTTAAGTGGCTAATCATGTACTCTTCTTCGCCATGGACAGTAATGATCTTCCCCTTGACAGGATACTTCAACATCTGATGCAAGGAGGAGGTGACTGCCCCAGCATGGTGTATCCAAGGTCTACCCAGCAAGCAAGAGTATGATGGACGGATGTCCATCACATAGAAAGTGGATTTAAACACCTCAGTGCCTATCTTGATGGGAATTTCAACCTCTCCATGGACCATTCTCTTCGAACCATCGAAAGCTCTGACAACAATATCACTCGGCTTCAATTCCAACCCTTCACAATCTAGTCGGTCCAAGGCCTTCTTAGGCAAAACATTCAGCGACGAACCGGTATCAACCAAAACATGTGCGAGAGTAGTTACACGACACTCGATTGAAATGTGCAAAGCACTGTTGTACCCCAAAATTTGCTCTCCCATATTCTCCAAAGTTTGCCAAGTCAAAGCTCCAAAATCTCCCCAAGGGTTGCACAATCCAAGGATCTCCTAACAGTCAAAAATTAGGGTTTTGGTTCTGACAAAGTAAAGGAAGTTTCCAAGGGTCCAATCAAGTCCTACATGCCTACAAACATGGTCAAGCATCCTCATGCCAAGTTTCAAGACTTACAACACAAAATTGCACAGTCAAAAACCCTAATGGCACTACAGTCAACTGTAGGGGCAAAATGGTCATTTGACAGTCAAAAGTTCAAATTTTTGGTCAACATCTCATTTTGAAGCCACAAACATCATTTGATCAATGCTTGATCATGATTCTCAAAGCTTGGCTCAAAAATCATCAAGATGCAAAAGTTTCCATATTTGGACAGCTGAAAAAGTCAACTGTAACTTGACCAAGGCATAACTTTCACATGGATTATCAGAAAAATTCCATCCAAATCTCATTTTGAAGATAAAGATATTTCCTACAACTCCTCTTCACACTTCAAGTCCAAGAAATGCTCTCACAAAAAGTTATCAATTTCAACATTATAGGTCATTTTCAAAAGTCAACAAAAAGGGACTTTAAGTCAAAGGCCATAACTTGAGATTGGTAAATCAAAATGACATGGTACCAAAGACATTGGTTAGAGGACGCAAAGACCTTTCCAAAATGTCCAAGAACATGAGAAAAGCTTAAAAATTGAGCAAGTTATGCCTTGTGGAAGTTGGGAAATTTTTGGATATTTTGAAAAGTCAACATTGATTCAAATGACCTAAAAGTGCTAATGGGCCTCTTTTTCTTCCACAATTCATCATCCAAAGCATGTGCACGACCATTTGGCCCAAAGGGAAGTTTTTATCATTTTTATTTTATTTATTTGAATTTTTAAATGCTAGAAATTCATTTAATTAATTAAAATATATAAAAAATACCAAACCAATGCAATCAAATCTTTTTATGCAAGGAATAAGCTTAAGATTTCGTGCAAGACCAAATATAGAAAGAATCAAGTCAATTGGCCATGATTTGTATCAAATATGCTTGGAAAAGATTTGAAATATTTTGCCATGAAAATCAATATCCTCTCCATCAATTCCTTGATCCTTTGGCTCTGAATTCTTACCCTAATCGTTCACCTATACATACTAATGCAAACCCTACTCTAAAAGAGGTCAAAGCTGTGCAAAAAAGCCAAGAACAAAACTTGAATTTTCTCAAAAAAAGTCAAATACTGAAAACTGTCTTCCAGGGCGATTCAAGCTAAAATAATCCTCTCATCACCTTCCCGAGACATCAAGAAACGATTTTGAATCACTTTCCACGTCCCTAACGCCCAGAATTGGTATACAAAACTCAAACTTTTTCATGTAATGTGCATATTCGTATTTCAAATTCCTAGCATTCTCATTGCATTTTATTCATGGATTTGTACTAATGAGACCTTTCTGGAGCTAACAATGTGGTTTGATTGAAGTTTTGTGCATCATACGCGAAATTGCCATTGTTGCCTTTTAGGGTTACAGAGGTCATGAATTAGGGTTTCTTTATTCTGGAACAATTGAGATTCGAGACATATATCATTGAAACAAGCGTGCTTGGACGAAAAGAACCCAACCCTCGCGCTTAATTTGTGAGGCCATATGGCCTATTCGCTATTTTTTAGAAAGGTGCTTTTGGGGACGGTTCAAAACCGTTGCCCATTCTTTTTTTGTTTTAGGAAAACACAAAATAAGGAAGACGAAGGCTAGGTGTAAGGCAGTCGTTGGTTGGTTTGAATTTCGCGTGAAAAAGGAGCACTAACATTTGTTTTGTTTTATTATATTTATTAGTTATATGATATACAGATAAACAAAGCAGCTCCAGTGGTAAAGCGTCTTAGTGGTAATCTCCAGGACCTGGGTTCGAGCCCCAGGTTCCCCACCCCCTTTCATATTATTTTTCATTTAACGCTTGTGTACAGTTTCAATGCTAAGGTGCATCATACATCCTCAACATCAAGCCATCCACGTGCCTACTGAGGTGGATCAAAGGGTCATAATTGGAAGAACATGATGGATGTTGGTCAACGCATATGCATACTTCCTGGAAAGTCAATAAGGCCCAGGATGGTTGGGCCTAAAATGCTAAGACTTCACCTCCAACTGGGGACAGAACCCCCCAAGGTTTGCAAGTTTCTTTTATATTTTTTCATTTTTTTATTTTGATTCAATTGTTATTTTTAATTAGTTTCTTTAATTTAATTATTTTCATAAAAATATAAAAACAATAAAAAATCAGAAAAAGACAAAAAATAAGTATTTTATTTAATTAATATTTTTTTTGTAAATTAATATTATTCATTAATTTTAGCTATTAAATTAGGTTTAATTCAAGCATTTTCTTAATAAATTTAAAATTGGTAGCATTAGGGTTTGTATTAATTTTTTATCCATTTTCTTTTCTTTTCTCTAAATAATTAAATATTTCCTATTATTTTTATAAATTAAAATTGCATGTAAATAATTAGGTTAATTTAGGTTTAACTTTAATATTTTTCTTGATAAATAAAAGTTATAGAATTAGGGTTAATGTTTTATTTTAATTAATCTTACTCATAAAAATTCATAAATCCAAAAAATATCAAAAATAACTTCCTTTCATTTTAATCTTAATTAATTTAATAATTTAATTTAATCCCATTAAAAAGGGTCCAACGCCCTCGTTTCCAATTTTAATTCAATTCGCGTATTTATTTCTTTTTCTTTTTATGTACCTCTCCCAAAGCCTTGTAAACTCGAACATTTTAATCTTTCACACTTTTACTTTAATTCTTTATTTTTCTGTCAAATCGGGTCTTGGAAATTTTGGCGATGTGGACCCGCGCCTTTGTAATAGTTTAGGAACTTTTAATTTCCGCACTTTTTAACTGTTAATAAAATGCATGCAAGAATGAATGACAAAATAAAAACAAACGCGTAGATCACTTGACATGACAAGACAAAAATAAACGAATCTGACACACAAATAACACACCACCCCTAGGGTACGCCTCACTGTTGCCTTGCCTCGAAAGGTGATCGTTGAGTAGAGGATGTCTTAGTAAGTCCTCATGATCCGGGAACCTGGCATGAGGGTAGCTTCTAAGGTGTCTTCCCATTGCTCTGGTGATCACCATGTCCCGAACCTCGAATTGACCCGAACACCTCCAACGGTGGTGCTACCTACCTCTCAATGGTGGGATGACACTACTTTAAAGGACATTTACACAGACGAATTCCTTAGGGTAGGTAGACGACTCGTGGATACTTGCTCTAATTCAAAACAAAACAAATCAAAAATACTTTTCACACCAACACATTTTCAAAAAGCTTTCGAAAGCATTTTTCAAACACTCTTGAGGACCGATACAAGAGTCGAACTGAAATTTTCAAAGAAACTTTTTAAAACCCACAGTTGAAAAGCAAACAAACCATTTTTGAAAACACAAGTGAGCAAGTATCTAAGAGCCCATGGATAACCATGGATAGAAAGGGTGCTAACACCTTCCCTTTCTATAATCTACCTCCCGAACCGAGAGCAATCTCTATAAGGAATTTTTCTGTGCTTTTGTCCTTTCCATTTGGAGAAAATAAAAGACGGTGGCGACTCTTGCTTCCGCGATATTTCGCGAACCAGCGTTAAACAGTCAGTTCCAGATCCACCGATCACAAGCATCATTGTGGTTTCTTCCTTTAGGAGTTAGGTCGGCATCAGAAAAACCTAATCCATTGTCCGCAGTAAGGCTAGCCACGCAATTCTGAAACTGATTTGCAGAAGTTTCCTGGGGCACATGGGATGCCTTCAGGAATTTTATCAGAGCTTTAGCGTGCGCTTCCGAGCAAAGTAGTAGTGCCAGCATGGAAATCTTGGAGGGGGTTTGCCCCAGCTGTTCTACCACATCGTAATCACTTCTTTTGATTATCCTCAAAATCTCATCCATTTCCTTCTTTGAGGTTTCCGGGATGACCAAGGGTTGAGCCCTCGTCCTGACGGGCTCATCTTGGATTCCCTTACCTTTGTCAGCAGCGGTAGGAGAGACAGTACTAGGAACAACAACATCTTCAACCAAAGGAGTTCTAGCAGAAAGTTTTATTGGTGCAGGGACGACCTTGTCAACTGATGAGGGTCCAAAGACTGCTCTTGGAGGGGCAATCTCTGGAGAAAATATTCTCCCGCTCCTAGTGATTTTGCTAGTGCCCGCAATGTTACTAATGCTGGCTTCTTCATCATCCGAACTTTATTCAGTTATTTCGATTTGTTTGATACCATGGTAGTAGACGTCACCGCCATAGTTCCAAGGTATCGACTTCTCAGAAACATAGGGAACAGGCCCTGGCATTGTTATCTTCAAAGGAGCAGATTTCGTAGCTGGTGTAATCTTAACAGGCTTTTTGACGGCCTTGGAAAGATTGGCGTGAATGGTTATGATTGAGACATCTTTAGTATGAACTGGAACAATAGAAACCTTTTCAAACAAAATTTGTCGACTATCCATAAGGCCTTGGATGCCTTTCTTCAGTAACAGACAATCAAATGGCAGAGAATAACAACAATAGCAGTCTTCTTTACATCCCGGGAAGATCCCGACCCTTAACAGATTCAACTTAATGGTTAGCAGTGGAGTAGTCAGATCACTGACATCAACAACGTACAAATCTTCTTCAATGGCATTGACATTTCGGTCGTGCTTCTGCATGGGTGCAGATATCACATTAGGCTTCTGTGGAGCGTCAAACTCCACCTCCTTAGCCTCTATCAGGTCTTGGATTTTATGCTTGAGTGCCCAACAATCATTGGTGTCGTGTCCAACACTGTCTGAATGGTAGGCGCATTTAGCATTAGCATGATAATGCGGAGAGGATGTATTCACATTCTTTGGTGCCTCCTTGATGGTGGCGAGATTCAACTTCAATAGATGGGGAAGCACTTGCGCTGGAGTCATATTAATGCGGGTGAACTGCCGTTGTGGCCGTTCCACCCGTTGTTGATTTGGTCTGGACTGGTTATAGCGAGGCTGCTCACTCGGAGTGTTTTGAATCATTACGGCCCCCACAGTTGGCCGGCGCTCCGTCTTCCCTGCTCTTCTTTGAGAATATACCACAGCTGTTTCCTTCTTAAAAGGCTTCTTCTCAACACTTGCAGTAACACCCTTCTGAATCTTTCCTGACTTGATGCCAGCTTCTATTCTTTCGCCTAATAAGATCAAATCGGTAAACCCCGCGGAAGAGTTACCAATCAGATGATTGAAAAATGGCCCGGACAGGGTCCCAAGAAACATATCAACAAGTTCGCGGTCGGTTAAAGGAGGCTGCACCCTGCCATCCAAATCCCTCCATTTTTGTGCGTATTCTTTGAATCCCTCGCCTGTTCCTAGCGACATACCCTGAAGTTGGGTACGAGTAGGAGCAAGGTCAGAATTATACTGGTATTGTTTGTAGAAAGCGGTGGCCAAATCTTCCCAATTTCTGACACTGGTTCCTTCTAGCTGATAAAACTAGGGATGTCAATGGGGCGGGGCGGGGCCGGGGGGACACTTCCCCATCTTTTTCCCCGCCATCAAATTCATTCCCCGTCCCCGTCCCCGATCTCCGTCACGGGGGAATTTCTATCTGTGATCGGTGGATCTGGAACTGACTGTTTAACGCTGGTTCGCGAAATGTCGCGGAAGCAAGAGTCGCCACCGTCTTTTATTTTCTCCAAATGGAAAGGACAAAAGCACAGAAAAATTCCTTAAAGAGATTGCTCTCGGTTCGGGAGGTAGATTATAGAAAGGGAAGGTGTTAGCACCCTTTCTATCCATGGTTATCCATGGGCTCTTAGGTACTTTCTCATTTGTGTTTTCAAAATTGTTTGTTTGCTTTTCAATGTGGGTTTAAAAAAGTTTCTTTGAAAAATTTCAGTTCGAATCGTACGTCAGAGTGTTTGAAAAATTGTTTTGAAAGCTTTTGAAATGTGTCGGTGTGAAAAGTATTTTGATTTGTTTGAAATTAGAGCAAGTATCCTTGAGAACCTACCTACCCTAAGGAATTCGTCTGTGTAGATGTCCTTTAAAGTAGTGCCATCCCACCATTGAGGGGTAGGTAGCACCACCGTTGGAGGTGTTCGGGTCAATTCGATATTCGGGACATGGTGATCACCAGAGCAATGGGAAGACACCTTAGAAGCTACCCTCATGCCAGGTTCCCGGATCATGAGGACTTACTAAGACGTCCTCTACTCGACGATCACCTTTCGAAGGGCAAGGCAACAGTGAGGCGTACCCTAGGGGTGGTGTGTGCGATTCGTGTGTCGTTTTCATTGATATTTGTCTTGTCATGTTCATTGTGATCTACGCTTGATTTTATTTAAGGCCATACATTCTTTCATGCTTTTTGTTAACAGTTTAAAAATTTGCGGAAAAGTAAATCTAAAGCTATTACAAAGGCGCGGGTCCACATCGCCAAAATTAAACCGGACCCGATTTGACAGAAAATAAATAAAGCAAATAGAAGTGCGAGAAGTTAAATTGTCCGAGTTACATGGCTTTGGGAGAGGTACATAATCATTTAAATGACGTAAAATAAATGCGCGAAATTAAACAATTAAAAATACGAGCGTTGGACCCTTTTGCAAAAATTAAATAAATAATGGAATTAAAATTAAGATTAAAAGAAAATGTTTTTGGTATTTTTAGTGTTTTTAGGAATTAATGAAAAAAAGAGAATTAATCAAAATTAAAATTGAATGTAAACCCTAATTTAAATTTATTGTGAAAAATATTGAATTTTTAACTAATTTAAACCTAAGTTAATTTACATGCATTTTTAATTATGAAAATAAATAAAATAAATATTATTATTGTAAAAAAGGAAAATTAAAAGGAATCAAAATTAATTAAACCTATTTCTACATATTTTTTGTATTTTTGTTATTAAAAGAAATTAAAATGGTAACCTAATTAAAACTAATAATTACATGTTAATTTATTTATGAAAATATTAGAATGAAATAATTCATTACATTTTTTATCTTTTTCTGGATTTTTATGATGTTTTTATATTTTGTAAAAAAGAAAATTAATTAATTTGATTAAAACAATAAAGCAAAAATAAAACCATAAATTAAAAAAATAAAATGTAATGAATTTGCAAACCAGGGGGTTTCAGTCCCAATTGTGAGGTATAGGCCTTGGAATACTGGCCCATTAAGCTTTGGTCCATCTTTGACTTTTTGAGTAGCGTGTGGATGCGTTGACCTGGATCCACCATAGGCTTCAGTTCATGGCCGTTGATCTAGTGCTGGGATGGACGTGGCACGCTTGATTATGCTGGTGCATCATGGTCTACAAAGCTATACCTGCATATGAATATCTTTTGAAGAAAAATATTTGGAAAGTGTGGGGACCTGGGATCGAACCCAGGTCCTAAGGGTTGCCAACGCGTTTGCCTGCCAATTGAACTGTTTGATTACTTTGTATATTAACAAACAAATAATAAATATAATGCAAACATGACAATTAGTGGATTTCTGGCGCGAAACTTTGAATGGACCAATCCACGACTGACACTGCATCGTCTTCTTTCTTTTTCCTGAAACACAACTATGAGGCAACGGTTTTGCAAACGTGGGTTTAGAGGTGTTTTGAGAAAATAACGATTAGCCCCTCAGCGCTCATAAATTGAGCGCGAGGGTTCCACGTTCTTCGTCCTCATGCGCTGAGTCCAACCATGGTACTGAGGATGTCCAATTTTTCCTCTTTTAAGAAGCCCTAAATTCAAGCTCTGAAAACCCTAGAATCTCAAACATGGTATCATCGCGTATGGCCAGTAAAAACACAATTAAAGGTACTGGTTAGCTTTAAAACTTCAATATGAACATGAATCAAGCAATATATTTCACAAATGATGCATAGAATGGAATGTAAGACTGTTAGAACAATGTTTGAATCTAGTACCCTATAATTAAGTTTTGATGATAACAAAGTGAAAAGATATAGTAGTTAAATATTTCATGATTGAATTATATGCTACTTAAAATTACTATGCTCTGACTTGCAGATATGCTGATTAAAATAAGCAAGATCACGCTCTCAGCATCAGAATATGAGTTTGCACACCAGCATCAGAAGTTGCTGAATCAGAACGTCAAGATCAGAAGATCAACGCTTGCACATGCTGAAGCTTGATGAACAGAACTGCGCGTAAAACACTCTGATACAGAATCAAATCAGTTCATCAGCAGCAAAGCAGAATCAGAATGAGCCAAGCCAGATCGTGCATTGAAGAAGCAACGGTACTGTGCATTGAAAGCTAATCAATACCAACGGCATCATTCTAGACAAGATCTGCTCAGAAAGGAAAGCTTGTTAATAGCATTGAATCAAGAATATTTGCTTCAACGTTCATCTTCTCAAAGTGCTATATAAACCAAGCTTTGAAGATTATCACGGCTAATGCTTCCAAACTCTCTACACGCACAAAGCTGAACAGTAATCTTCACTCTACAAGTTTTGCTAAACCACCAAACTCTGATACTCTATTAGCGTTTAGCATCCTAGTATTCTAAGCTTCATTTGTGTAAACATCACAGTTGTGATATAGTTTTTGTAGAAACATTCACACATTTGATTATTCCTTTGTAAGAAAGTATTGCCTTGACAAACCGGATTGTGGTTTGAATCAAGAAGGTTTTAGCAGTTGCTGAAACAGATTTGTATTCAGTTGAATATAGTGAATTAAGACCTCGTTGGAGAGAGGCGAAATCACCTTGAACGGGTGGACTGGAGTAGTTTGAGATCAAACGAACCAGGATAAAAATACCTTGTCATTTGTTTTAAGTTTCCAGTTTTACAATTCAACCCCCCCTTCTTGTGTTTTTCACCCCTTCAATTGGCATCAGAGCGCCTGGTTCTGAGCTAAAACACTTAACCGTGTCAGTAAAAGATCCAGCATCAGAAAAACACTATGGCAGGAAACAACTCTCATTTCAGCAATGACAACAATGAGGATAGAGACAGATTCAGCGGCAAACCTCCAGTCTTTGATGGAGAAAACTTTGACTACTGGAAAGACAGAATTGAAAGCTTCTTTCTAGCACATGACGCTGATCTGTGGGATATGGTGACAGATGGATACACGCACCCTGTTAATGCAACTGGTCAGAAGATTGATAGAAAATCAATGACTGATCAACAAAAGCGTGATTTCAAGAATCACCATAAGGCCAGAACCATCCTTCTCAGTGCTATCTCCTATACTGAGTATGAGAAGATCTCCAACAGAGACACAGCTAAGAACATCTTTGATTCTCTCAGAATGACGCATGAGGGCAACGTTCAAGTCAAGGAAACAAAGGCTCTGGCGCTCATTCAGAAGTATGAGGCATTTAAAATGGAAGAATCTGAATCCATTGAAACTATGTTCTCTAGATTCCAGATTCTGGTAGCTGGTCTCAAAGTTCTGGACAAGGGATACTCTACTGCTGACCATGTCAAGAAGATAATCAGAAGTTTACCCAAGCAGTGGAGGCCTATGGTTACTGCTCTGAAGCTGGCGAAAGATCTCAACAAAATCACTCTGGAGGAACTTATAAGCTCCCTCAGAAGTCATGAGATAGAGCTGGAAGCTGACGAGCCTCAGAAGCAAGGTAAGCCTATAGCTTTAAAATCTAACAGAAAATCTGAATCTAAAGTTTTGCAGGCAGTTGAAGAAACATCTGATGGATCCTCATCAGAAGAAGACGAGCTTTCTCTTCTCTCCAGAAGAGTAAACCAACTGTGGAAGCAAAGACAAAAGAAGTTCAGGAATCCCAGAAGATCTGATCATAACGAGTCTTCTTCCAGACACAGAAGGACAGATTCTTCCTCTGGATACAGAAGATCTGAAGGCTCCTCAGGTAGCAAGAAGCCAAATACAAAAGACATCATCTGCTACGAGTGCAATGAGCAAGGTCACTACAAGAGTGACTGTCCAAAGCTTCAGAGGGAAAAGCCAAAAAGGAAGTTTGGAAGAGAGAAGAAGAAAAGTCTCATGGCCACATGGGATGACTCTGACTCGTCTGAAGCTGACTCAGAATCAGATGATGAAAGGGCGAACCTAGCGCTTATGGCTAACATTCAAGATGACAGTGAAGCTTCTGACTCAGACTCAGAATCAGACACAGAAGAGGTATTCCCTAACTTCGCTGTTAATTTTACAAAGGCTGAACTTGCTGAAAGCCTCAATGAAATTCTGGAACGTTATCAGCAGATTAGAGCTAAATTCAGAGACCTGAAAAGGACTCTTGAATCTGACTCTAATAAGTCTGAGAGTCTCAGATTGGAAAACTCTGAGCTGAGAGATAAAATTTTAAAATTAGAAAACTCTTTACAAAACTCTCAGAAGGAACCAATTGCTGAAACTCCCAGCAACGCTGATGAGATCATCAAGGAGTATGATCATAGTTTCCAGAAGTTCCTTGCTAAAAGCATAGATAGAAGCAGAATGGCTTCAATGATCTATGGAGTTAGCGGAAACGGCAGGAAAGGAATAGGATACCTAGGTAAGGTTCCTACACCTAAAAATGTCATGGATTTAGTTATTAAACACACTCCTATAAATTCACACTTTGTGTATGGTCACACACATGACATCAAATATACTAGTAGTAATCACTTTGTGAAACCAAAATTCAACCAGAGTTTTGGTAAGACTAACAAATCAGGACCCAAGAAGATCTGGGTACCTAAGGATAAAATAATACATGTTGCAGATATCTTTAGCAGCAAGTCAGAAACACCAGTCATGGTACCTGGACTCTGGCTGCTCACGTCACATGACGGGAAGAAGGCATATGTTCCAAAGCCTGGAACTTAAGCCTGGAGGCCACGTTGGCTTTGGAGGCAATCAGAGGGGAAAGATAATTGGCTCTGGAACTGTAGGTAACGGAAATCTTCCCTCTATTAATAATGTTCTGCTTGTTGATGGATTGATGCATAACCTGTTATCCATAAGTCAATTAAGTGATAACGGTTATGATATAATCTTTAATCAAAAATCATGTAAAGCTGTTAGTCAGAAAGATGGGACTATCCTATTTAATGGTAAGAGGAAAAACAACATTTACAAAATCAAACTTTCTGAACTTAAGAGTCAGAACGTAAAATGTCTTCTGTCTGTTAACAACGAGCAGTGGATCTGGCACAGAAGATTGGGGCATGTTAGTATGAGAAGAATATCTCAGATTAACAAACTCAATCTGGTCAGAGGACTTCCAAATTTGAAGTTCAATTCAGATGCTCTGTGTGAAGCATGTCAGAAAGGCAAATTTGCAAAACCATCTTTTAAATCCAAAAATGTTGTTTCTACCTCTAAGCCATTAGAACTTCTGCACATTGACTTATTTGGACCAGTTAAGACTGCTTCTGTCAGTGGCAAGAAGTATGGGTTAGTAATCGTAGATGACTATAGCAGATGGACATGGGTAAAGTTCTTAAGACACAAGGACGAGTCACACTCTGTGTTTGTTACCTTCTGTAACCAAGTTCAGAATGAAAAAGATCTTAGAATCGTTAAAGTCAGAAGTGATCATGGTGGAGAATTTGAAAATAAAGATTTTGAGTCATTCTTTAATGACAAAGGCATTCTGCATGATTTCTCTTGTCCTAGAACTCCCCAACAAAATGGAGTTGTAGAACGAAAGAACAGAACATTGCAAGAAATGGCCAGAACCATGATCAACGAGACAAACGTTGCTAAGACTTTCTGGGCAGAGGCAATAAACACAGCGTGCTACATTCAGAATAGAATCTCAATAAGACCTATTCTGGAAAAGACTCCATATGAATTGTGGAAGAACAGAAAGCCCAACATTTCGTATTTTCATCCATTTGGATGTACTTGCTATATGTTAAATACTAAGAATTATTTGAACAAGTTTGATTCTAAGGCACAGAAGTGTATTATGTTAGGATACTCTGAACGCTCAAGAGGGTACAGAGTATACAATACAGAAACACAGATTGTGGAAGAATCAATCAGTGTTCGTTTTGATGACAAGCTTGACTCTGAAAAGTCAAAGCAGAATGAAAATCTTGCAGGTATAGAAATTGAATTTGCAGGTTCTGAAGACAAGTCATCAGAAGCTCTCAACACAGACATTCCTTCAACGTCTGAAAGAAGCAATGCTAGAAATCCTACAACTGCTGCTGATCAACCTCAGAAGAGAGTACCCAGAAGCAGTTTGGATCACCCAGAAGAATCTATTCTAGGAAGAAAGGAAGATCCAATCAGAACAAGAGCAAGCCTCAGAAACTCTGAAGAAACTCTGATGGGACTTGTGTCTCTGATTGAACCCTCTTCTATTGATGAAGCACTTCTGGACAATGACTGGATTCTGGCAATGCAAGAAGAGCTGAATCAATTCACCAGAAACGACGTTTGGGATCTCGTTCCAAGGCCAAAAGGATTCAACGTCATTGGAACAAGATGGGTGTTCAGAAACAAGCTTAATGAACAAGGTGAAGTCGTCAGAAACAAGGCACGACTGGTTGCACAAGGTTATAGTCAGCAAGAAGGGATAGACTATACAGAAACCTTTGCCCCAGTCGCCAGGTTAGAATCTATCAGACTTTTAATCTCATTTGCTATTAATAGAGGCATCACTCTGTATCAGATGGATGTCAAAAGTGCATTCTTAAATGGTTATATAGAAGAAGAAGTGTATGTTCACCAACCCCCAGGTTTTGAAAATACCAAACATCCAGAACATGTTTTCAAACTGAAAAAGTCACTGTATGGTCTGAAACAAGCTCCCAGAGCTTGGTATGAAAGGCTAAGTAACTTTCTGCTTGAAAATGAGTTCACCAGAGGGAAAGTGGACACCACTCTATTCTGTAAAACAGTTAAGAGTGACATTTTAGTTTGTCAAATTTATGTAGATGATATAATCTTTGGTTCTACTAATCCTTCTCTTGGAAGAAAATTTGCTAAGTGTATGCAGGCAGAATTTGAGATGAGCCTCATGGGGGAACTGAAGTTCTTTCTAGGAATTCAGATCAATCAAACTCCAGAGGGAACTTACATTCATCAGAGCAAATACATCAGAGATCTTCTGAAGAAATTCGACCTCTCAGAATGTAAGCCATCAAAAATTCCAATGCATCCCACGTGCATTCTGGAAAGAGAAGAGGTAAGCAAAAGCGTAGAACAGAAAGTCTACAGAGGTATGATTGGTTCTCTCCTTTATCTGACTGCTTCAAGACCTGATATTCTATTCAGTGTATGTATTTGTGCTAGATTCCAATCAGATCCTAGAGAATCTCACTTAACAGCTGTTAAGCGAATTTTCAAGTATCTGAAAGGTACTACTAATCTGGGTTTGTTTTATAGAAAATCTAGTGATTACAGTTTAGTAGGCTACTGCGACGCTGATTTTGCTGGAGACAGAGTGGAACGAAAAAGTACTTCTGGAAGCTGCCAGTTTCTGGGAGAAAATCTGATCTCGTGGTCCAGCAAACGGCAATCAACTATTGCTCTGTCAACAGCAGAAGCTGAGTACATAGCAGCAGCTGGTTGCAGCACACAGATGCTCTGGATGAAGAGTCAGCTTGAAGACTTCCAGATCTTTGAGAGTAACATTCCTATTCTTTGTGATAATACTTCTGCTATTTGCTTAAGTAAGAATCCTATTTTACATTCTAGAGCTAAGCATATAGAAATAAAACATCATTTCATTAGGGACTATATTCAGAAAGGCATTTTAAACTTGAAATTTATAGATACAGACCATCAATGGGCTGATATCTTTACTAAACCCCTTTCAGAAGATAGGTTTAATTTCATTCTGAAACATCTCAGCATGAAAGTATGCCCAGAATGAAAATGCTTTAATTCCATATTTTTATCTTTCAGAATGTAATTATATTACTGTGAACTTCTGATCAATCTTTGTTTCAGAAAGTTAGAACATGCAGATTGTATCAGAGGCAAGTCTGAAGATCTGAGAGTCTAATCTCAAAGACAGACGTGCTGATCACTATATCAAACAAGTGTCATCCAATCATCAGCAAATCCCTGAAGCAGAACGCGTGCACGTTTCTGAGAAAGGAAAACGCTGATTGGGTGCATTGAGACACATGTCTGGTAACCGTTTTTAAGTATCTTTCTCAAATCCCCCAAAATCAGCAAGCATTAAATGCAAAAGTAATCACGCTTGTTAATTGCAATCATTATTTTTTTCTCTCTCTTAAAAACGTTTTATTTTTCAAAATAATTTTTGAAAAACCTATTTAAGCACATTACTCTTCATTCTTAATCTTTACGCTTACTCATAATCTCTTAAGAATTTTTCTGCATATCTCCTTCAAAACCCTAGCCTTTCTCAAATCACTCTCAAGCTTTTTGTGTGAGAACAATGGCATCCTCCAGCATTTCTGCAGGAAATCAGAAGAAGGAAACCTCTGAGCAATATCAAGCGCCTACCAGAACTCTTCTCACACCAGTAAAAAATCTTGAGGTTCTCTCTGAGTTAATAGTGGATTTCGAAAGTTTGAAGGAAAATGGATTTGACCTAACTGCTGAAGTCAAAACTCAACAGTGGGAGAGGTACTTCGATAGATTGGTTGGACCAACCTTCCCAGAGCTTGTCAAAGAATTTTGGATTCATGCCAAGATTGATAAGCATCTAGTCGTCTCCTCTGTTATGGGAAAGAAGATCATAATTTCTGAAGACCTCATTGCTAGGTTAATTGGTCAGAGTGGTGGCGGAGTCCGTTGTGTGGACATGGCTGATAGGTGTCCTGATATTGGTGTGATAGCAAACTGCATTTTCACTCTTGGTCTTCCCAGCAGCAAAATCAAGGATCTGAAGGATCACTTCAGAGTGTGGGCCAAGATTGTTCTAGGCTGTTTCAATCACAGGAAGCCAACAAGCTCTCCTGACTATATAAACGTGGATCAGCAATTTCTGATCTACTTTATTGATCAGAGGGTGAAGATCAATTTGGCACACTTCCTGTTCAATCATCTGAAGACAAGTGTGAAAGAGACTAGAGAAGAAGAAAGGACGAAAAGGGACTGGATACCTTTTGGGAGGCTCATATCAGATATTCTGACAGAGAATAAGCTGATAGATTATCTGAGCGAAGCTAAAGTACTGGGCAATTTTGAACCAACTGTTGGAAAAGCGCTGAATGCTAAGAATCTGAAGAAGATGAAGCTGATAGACAATATCAGGAAGGAACCCAGAGCTTCTTCAACTGCTGACATCACCAGAAGAAGAGTGCCTCTGAATGATTTCCCAAGATTTTCTGAGATGGAATCTCACCCTGATATGGTTGCCAAGTATCCAGATTCTTTCAAGGAAGAAGTTGCAGGTTCGAAGCTGAAGTTCAAAGATCTGAGTCAGGTTCAACCTGAAATGGCTCAGAAGAAGTCAAAGAAGAGGAAAGCAGAAGGATCATCGCACCAGACTCCAAAGAAACGAGGTAATCCATCTGCTGCTCCTATTTCAATTTCAAATACTATTCCAACATCTGTTGCTCCACCCCAAACCTCTCACAGAATTTCCATTCCAATCCCCACTATTGATGAAAACATACCAGAAGACCCTTCTGAGAACTTACAACTCAGAAGAACCAGAATAAAAATTCCTCTCAAAATTACCAAACAACAACCAACTGTTTCAACAACACCAGCACTTGATAGAGTGCTAGCTGACATTGAGCGTGAACATACTTCTGTTCAAACTCACTCTGAACCACCAAATATTCCTCCTCCACAACCTGAACCAGAAATTCAACCTGAACCAGAAATTCAACCACAACCAGAACCAGAACAAGAACCAGAACCACAATCTCAACAACCTATCACAGAAGAACCTCTGATCCATGAACAATCAGAAGTTCCACCTCCTCAACCAGAAAATAATCCTCCCTCACCTCCAACAGAGTTTCATCGCTATGAAACCCCATCTCCTCATCATTCTGATCCCCACTCATCTCAACCCTCACCGCTGGCAATACAGTTGCCATGTGGAACCACCATTGTCAGACCCCAGTTACCATCATCAGAGGAATCAACACCTCCAAAAACTCCAACCACTCCAATAGACATATCCTCTGACTCTGATAACCATCCACCAAAACAGACAGCACCTCAGCACACCTCTGAAAGCCAATCCTCTGAAAACCCCAGCAAAACATTCATTGACTTAACAAGTCTTGAACGTCTTGCTGATTTAAGACACAAATTGGCCATTCCCAAACCAAAGCAATTAGATATTGGCTCTGGTATTTTGGACTTTGAAACAGGTATGCTGCAGTGGATTGCTTCCTTGAAGCAAGTCTGTCCCGGGATGATCGACCCAGCTGCTTCTGATCAGCTCTGGTCACAGTTCAGAGTTTGGGTTCGTTCTGAAGCACTCAAGCTGCAAGACGTCAACTATGAGCAGGCTCAACAGAACTTTAGCAAGCTGCTGAAGGAAGTTGAGAGTCAGCTGCCTCAAGAAGTTGTGCTGCCTCTGGACTCTGAATCTTGGGCTGAGAAAGAGCAAGCTGCACAGGTGGAACCAGCAGAAGAAGACAAGACTCTTCAAGAAGAAAATCCAGCAGAAGATGTAGCTGAAAGTTCTGAGAAGCTTCCTCCTGCTGAAAGTTCTCAAGCTGCCTTGGACAGGCAGGCTCTGGAAGAATTAAGGCTGAATGACTTGCGTCTACAGCAGCGGATGGATGAGAATAATCAGAAGATGGAAGCTAGAATGAATGTCCAGGACAGCAAGATTGATACTGTTGTCACCATGGTTCAGAAGCAGAATGCAACTTCTGAAAAGATTCAGGCAATGCTGGAAAGCCTGTTCTCACGCATGCCCCCACAACCTTGAAATTTTTTTTCATGCATGACATTTTCTATATTTTCCTTATTTTCTGATGTACTTTTGACTATGTTTTGACTGTGGTTTGTAATGCTATTTTACTCTGATTCTGAACTATCTTTTAATATTATTAGTTTTTCTGATCTAAATCATTTTAGCACATCACCAGCACTTTTTGATTGCTGACAAAAAGGGGGAGAACAAGAATGATATTTAAAATCAATAACGGATAACTAGACAGAAACTCTCAAACATTCTAACTCTCTATTACTTGAAATGTTTTTCTGTTTTGTCTTTAAGTCTACAGGCACAAGGAAGCTCTTGAACACAATGAAGACTAGAAGCTCATGTTGCTCTGATCAAATATGAAGTTCTGATATATGAAGCTCTGATCAACCTAACACTCTGATCCGAAGCAAAGCTCTGACAGGAAAAGCTCTGAAGCTCTGCTTTCTGATAAGTCAAAGACTTACAATCTGATGCTCAAAGTTAGAAAAAGATCTGACTCTGAAGAACACACATATCAAAGGGAAGTAACAAACTCAGGGGGAGTATTTCTTAACTCTAACTTCTCCGTACTTCTTATTCTGATACATAGATCTGATAACTTTTCACGTTATTTTTCATTTAAAATATCTAGTTTTTGTCATCATCAAAAAGGGGGAGATTGTTAGAACAATGTTTGAATCTAGTACCCTATAATTAAGTTTTGATGATAACAAAGTGAAAAGATATAGTAGTTAAATATTTCATGATTGAATTATATGCTACTTAAAATTACTATGCTCTGACTTGCAGATATGCTGATTAAAATAAGCAAGATCACGCTCTCAGCATCAGAATATGAGTTTGCACACCAGCATCAGAAGTTGCTGAATCAGAACGTCAAGATCAGAAGATCAACGCTTGCACATGCTGAAGCTTGATGAACAGAACTGCGCGTAAAACACTCTGATACAGAATCAAATCAGTTCATCAGCAGCAAAGCAGAATCAGAATGAGCCAAGCCAGATCGTGCATTGAAGAAGCAACGGTACTGTGCATTGAAAGCTAATCAATACCAACGGCATCATTCTAGACAAGATCTGCTCAGAAAGGAAAGCTTGTTAATAGCATTGAATCAAGAATATTTGCTTCAACGTTCATCTTCTCAAAGTGCTATATAAACCAAGCTTTGAAGATTATCACGGCTAATGCTTCCAAACTCTCTACACGCACAAAGCTGAACAGTAATCTTCACTCTACAAGTTTTGCTAAACCACCAAACTCTGATACTCTATTAGCGTTTAGCATCCTAGTATTCTAAGCTTCATTTGTGTAAACATCACAGTTGTGATATAGTTTTTGTAGAAACATTCACACATTTGATTATTCCTTTGTAAGAAAGTATTGCCTTGACAAACCGGATTGTGGTTTGAATCAAGAAGGTTTTAGCAGTTGCTGAAACAGATTTGTATTCAGTTGAATATAGTGAATTAAGACCTCGTTGGAGAGAGGCGAAATCACCTTGAACGGGTGGACTGGAGTAGTTTGAGATCAAACGAACCAGGATAAAAATACCTTGTCATTTGTTTTAAGTTTCCAGTTTTACAATTCAACCCCCCCCCCCTTCTTGTGTTTTTCACCCCTTCAAAGACTACGAAATTTGTTTGATACAGTTGAGGTTCCTGGTACCGATTCTTGGCGTTTGAGTGGCAGTTTATGATTGCAATATGATCAGGAAGACTGGAGGAAGCTATTGGAAAAGCTTTTGTGCCTTGAATCGCCCTCTATCACTGATTTCAGAATTGAGTTTTTTCAACAATTTTCCAAGTTTTTCTATGGCCTTTGAGCGCAGCATTTAGTCCTCTTTCATTAGGTTTGTGTTCCTGTATTTGTATGGAGTCAATTAGGTTAAGAATATTGCACAAAATCTTTTGAATTCAATGGTTTTGCAAATTGATTTTCCAAGATCTTTTTCATATCTTTTCTTCATGCTCTTGTATCAATTAGGCTCAAATCAATCCAATTCTTTCCTATTTAGCATGTGCACGAAATCTTGACCTTAAAACATGTACAAAAAGATTGGTTTGGTTATGTTAGATATTTTTCATGTATTTAAATAATTTAAATGAATTAATATGAATAATAATTCAAATAAAAAAATAAAAAATGAGAAAATACTTCCCTTTGGGCCAAGTGGTCGTGCATATGCTTGGAATGATGAATCATGGAAGAAAAATGGGCCCATTAGCAATTTTAGGTCATTTGGATCAAAGTTGACTTTTCAAAATATCCAAAAATTTCCCAACTTCCACAAGGCATAACTTGCTCAATTTTTAAGCTTTTCACATGTTCTTGGACATTTTGGAAAGGTCTTTGAGTCCTTTAACCAATGCCTTTGGTCCCATGTAATTTTGATTTACCAATCTCAAGTTATGGCCTTTGACTTAAAGTCCCTTTTTGTTGACTTTTGAAAATGACCTATAATGTTGAAATTGATAACTTTTTGTGAGAGCATTTCTTGGACTTGGAATATGAAGATGAATTGTAGGAAATGTCTTTCTCTTCAAAATGAGATTTGGATGGAATTTTTCTGATAATCCATGTGAAAGTTATGCCCTGGTCAATTTCAGTTGACTTTTTCAACTGTCCAAATATAGTAACTTTTGCATCTTGATGATTTTCTGAGCCAAATTTTGAGAATCATGATCAAGCATTGATCAAATGATGTTTGTGGCTTCAAAATGATATGTTGACCAAAAATTTGAACTTTTGACTGCCAAATGACCATTTTGCCCCTATAGTTGACTGTAGTGCAATTCAGGGTTTTGACTGTGCAATTTTGAGCTGAATGCCTTGAAACTTGATATGAGGATGCTTGACCATATTTGTAGCATGTGAGACTTGATTGGGCCTTTGAAAACTTCATTTCTTTGATCAGAATCCAAACCCTAGTTTTGACTGTATAGGAGACCTTTGCACTGTACAACCCTTGGGGAATTTTGTGACTTGGCTTGGCAATTTCTTGAAGAATATGGGAGGGCAAATTTTGGGGTACAACAGTTGCCCCTGTTCAATCTTCTTAGACCCGAGAATGCAGATTGGCTGACGTGCCTTTCGTAATCCGAGGGTAGAAGATGATTGGACACTAAAGTGCCCAGAAATTTGCGCTCACATAGTAGCAGTGTGATGGGGAATGGGATTATAGATGCCATTTAGAGGTTGATGAATAGGATGATGGGCTTATAGATGCCATCTGGATGTTGATCGCGTAAGAGATTCCTTAGCGAGAACCTGCATACCTGCAAAATAGAAAAAATGAGTACCTGACATGTTGCAGGAGCTGGTTTCAGATGCTTGGTATAGATGTGTCCTGACTGGTTACAGGAGCTGGGTATGGAGCTTCACAAGATGATGAATGAACCAGGGATGGTTACTACCTTAGTATGAATGGTAAGAGAACCTTGGGTGATTTTAACTTCAACAACGCTCGTTGAGAAAAATCTTGGCGGGAATTACCATCTTTGCAATATCGGAACGGGAACCATAGACCATTATAATTTGAAAGGGAATCACCTCACTCGCCGTTGGAGAGGGAATCATGGGAAAAGGAATTGTCACCTCACACACCGTCGGAGAGGGAACCATAAGAGACTATCACCTCACACTCACCGTCGGAGAGGGAAACATCTGAAAAGGACTTACCACCTCACACACCGTTGGAGAGGGAACCATAGGAGACTATCACCTCACACTCACCGTCGGAGAGGGAAACATCTGAAAAAGGAATTACCACCTCACGCACTTGTCGGAGAGGGGACCATAGGAGACTATCACCTCACACTCATCGTCGGAGAGGGAAACATCTGAAAAAGGAATTACCACCTCACACTCATCGTCGGAGAGGGAACCATAGGAGACTATCACCTCACACTCATCGTCGGAGAGGGAAATATCTGAAAAAGGACTTACCGCCTCACTCGCTGTTGGAGAGGGAACCATAAGAGACTATCACCTCACACTCCTCGTCGGAGAGGGAAACATCTGAAAAAGGAATTCTGGAAGCAGCATCAGAACGTCACCATATCTGGGTCATATCTGAAACTATATCTGAAAGGAAATCTGGAAGCAGCATCAGAACGTCACCATATCTGGATCATATCTGAAACTATATCTGAAAGGAAATCTGGAAGCAGCATCAGAACGTCACCATATCTGGATCATATCTGAAACTATATCTAGAAGGATATCTGGAAGCAGTATCAGAACGTCACCGTCGCTGGGTCATATCTGAAACTATATCTAGAAGGATATCTGGAAGCAGCATCAGAACGTCACCATCTCTGGGTCATATCTGAAACTATATCTAGAAAGAAACTCTGGAAGCAGTATCAGAACGTCACCATATCTGGATCATATCTGAAACTATATCTAGAAAGAAACTCTGGAAGCAGTATCAGAACGTCACCATATCTGGATCATATATGAAACTATATCTAGAAGGATATCTGGAAGCAGCATCAGAACGTCACCATCTCTGGATCATATCTGAAACTATATCTAGAAAGAAACTCTGGAAGCAGTATCAGAACGTCACCATATCTGGATCATATCTGAAACTATATCTAGAAGGATATCTGGAAGCAGCATCAGAACGTCACCATCTCTGGGTCATATCTGAAACTATATCTAGAAAGAAACTCTGGAAGCAGCATCAGAACGTCACCATCTCTGGATCATATCCGAAACTATATCTAGAAAGAATTGCGATAGTTGATAGTAGTCATTTTGGTATTGATCTTTTTCCTGACAAGGCAAAACATAATTGTATGCAAAATCATGATGCATGGACTGTATGTCTTCAAAATTAATGAGATTCATGTAGTATGATGCATATGCATGCTATAACGTATGAAGATGTGATGTTTATGAATGTATTTTTGTCTAAGAAAATAAATCCTTGACGGGTGCCGGGAAGTCACTCCTGGGCTGATGTTGAAGAATAGCTTTTGCTTCCGCTGGGGATGATAGTTGCAAGTATACCGATAGGAGAGGATAACTCCGTTGAGGAATAAACTTGGCAAATGGAAGATTATGCGGGGAGAAGAAGATATTCTAGCGACCATGCTGGGAAGAAATACTCTGTGGGGAGATGTTTTTGCTGAATTGTTGAGAATGACTTGCTGAGGGTATCTCTGCTGTATTGGAAGTGCTGATAGACTTCGCTGGGGATAAGAAGATTCTGTCGACGACGATCTTTCCGTGGTTTTTGGCTGAGGATAACCCAGTTATATCCTGTTAAGGAAATAACTCTTTAAATAAAGCCGGACGACGCGTTCGTGTTCTGCGAGGGTAAGCTTCCAGAATTTACTGGGGATAAGCTTACTGCTTGGGGATATGAATTCCAAATTTCCTGGGGAACTGGATTGGACTCTCCTGGGGAAGTATTGAACTGTATTGGTTAAGTTCTTCAACGGAACCTACCCTGATACCTTGGAGGATAGAACAAACAGATTGCTTAGACCACTCCTTATTGCCCCTGTTTCTATGGGGGAGGCATTTGTGGGGTGCTGATAGTCGTTGATGGACAAACCCTCTTCTGGTAGGCAGATGGCAGGACATAGTCGTACGCTTTAATCCCTAACTTTTGCCTGGACTGCCCTTTCGGGTTTTCAGTCCACCGGGATACCCATTTTTGCCCAAGCCGCCTTTTCAGGTTTTCGACTTGCCGAGTGTACAGATTCTTTCATTTCATCCCTTATTTTTGCCCGAACCCTTTTGGTTCGCCGGGAAGCCCTTGTTTTTGCCTAGGTGTGTCAACCTAGCGGGTCTTTGATTATGCGTAGTATTTTTTCGACTATGTCCACGCTCTTAGAATGCAGGGTGATGCCCCTGGCTGCTTTTGTTGCCATGTTACCAGAAGGTGTCTGATCGTGCAAGATTCGTTGCTGGGGTGCCCCAAGTGACTCAGGCAGAGATTTGCCCCAGGCTGATAGGCTTTTTTGAGAGATTCTCCGAACCTTGACTTAACTGCCCCCAGATGATGGGCAATAGTCATGTCTGCCCCTGGATTGGAAGTACTTTTGTTCATTAGGCATTCCTCGTGCGAATTTCTATGCTGTTCAAACAAAAAGTCATATGCAAACAAAGTTATGTTAAAATGCAAAGCTTATGTCTGTCTTGAATTTTGAAAATGTATTCTTTTTCATAAAACAAGCAAATGTTTGTAAAACGTGATGTCAACTCCGTATTTACCGTAGGCCTTCAGGAGTCAGGATACCTTTCGTAACAATATGCTTTCGAATTAACCCATGCTTCAGCTAGGACTTTTACGGGTTATAATGTGGCCTGGTTCACGGTTTAAGAAACAAAGGATAAAGGCTCAAATTTTATTTGTACCCACCCGCTCTTCGTGACGTTCTCCAAACCTAAACTCAGTTGATCATACGTTAGACCTTGTTTGAGTCTTTGCTCTGATTTTCCGGTGATGATTCGGATGTTGATAACTTATCTTGAATAGGCAGTCATTCCTTTTTTTGTTGAGGGTTTGTAGGACCTCTCTCTTTTGATTTCGTTATCCCTATTTTTTGCCTGAACTGTTTCCTTTTTTGGAATTACAGTCAGCGGGATGCCCCAGTTTCATAAGTCCCCTTGGTAGGTTTAGACTTCTTGGGCTTTTCATTTATGATTTTTTCATGACTGCCTGTCCTTATGATTGTTCTGAACCATCACTGTCTTTCGTTTTGTAAGGACCTCTTTGGTGCCATTCGTTATGCACTTGGATCAACTGAGAGAACTACCCTGCCCCAGGTTATGATGAAGGGTTTTAATTTTCGAAAATAAAAACTCATACTTCTTTGGCTCAGATGGGTTGACGAGGGATTATCATCCTTATAACTCCAGTGTTTAGGAATTGAAACAATGCCTGTACCTCATCAGCGGGGTCTGTTCAAAAGCATACTGTAAATTGTGGTATCGTTTTCGTCATCCTCCCTCAAGAGGCTCAGAATTATTAACCAAGAGTTGATCATCAGAAAAAATATGAAAAGAATTTTGAATATAATGAAAACGATTGTGTTAATTCCCAAAACAGACATATGTGATGCATTGATAGAATAACAGAGTTTGCTATGACATTAATTGTTTGTATAAGCAAAGAAAAATACAACTCAAAAATTCAAATAAACAAAAGTCTTCAATGATTGGGCAACGGAGCAGTGATTATGTTCGGAGTCTCAGGCACTTCAAACTGAATCTCCCCGGCGTCGATCATGTCTTGAATTTTGTTCTTGAGAGGCCAGCAGTTGTCTGTAGTATGCCCCGGGCTATCTGAATGATATGCGCACCTATCGTTGGGATGATAGTTGGGAGCAGAAGTGTTCGGATTCCGAAGAGGAGCCCTTAAGGTGATCAGTCCTGCTTTCAACATTTGTTGCAGTGCTTGATCCAACGACATGTTGAGTTTGGTGTACTGCCGTTTCTCCTTGCGCTGCTGCCCCTGTCCTTGTTGAGCAGGTCCAAGATTGGGGATCTGGATTGCCCCTACCTCATGACGGCTCTTTTTACCGTGCACAGCATTGGATTCTTTCTTTCCATGATGAGGCTTCTTATCAGCAGGTGCAGCCTCTTGAATTTTCCCAGACCGGATGCCAGCTTCTATTCGCTCTCCAGTCAAGATAAGATCCGTGAATCCAGCAAACGAATTCCCAATTAGGTGGTTGTAGAATGGACCAGACAGGGTCCCCAAGAACATATCGACAAGTTCCCGATCAGTCAGAGGTGGTTGCACCCTTCCAGCAAGATCCCTCCATTTCTGCGCATATTCTTTAAAACCTTCACTTGATCCTAACGACATACCCTGGAGTTGGGTACGCGTAGGAGCAAGGTCGGCATTATACTGATACTGCTTGTAGAAAGTAGTAGCCAACTCCTCCCAGTTACGAACCTTGGTCCCATCTAGTTGATAGAACCATTCGAGATGAGTCCCTGAAAGACTCTCCTGGAAGAAGTGGACCCACAAATTCTTGTCCACCGTATATGGTTGAATCTTCCGAACATAGGACCTGAGATGTAGCTTGGGACAGGACGCCCCGTCATACTTGGTAAAGGATGGTGCTTTGAACTTCCGAGGAATAATCACACCAGTTGACAAACCCAGATCTCCGAGATCCAGCCCAGGTACCTGTCGGATCTCCATAGCATTCAGCCTATCCTCCAACTGTTTGTACTTGTCCTCAGCAGGAGGGTACTGTTCGTCGTTGAAATCTGTCTCGTTGTCGGAGACCACTGGACTAGGCACCTCTCTCTCATGGTGACTGCTTTCCCTCACAGATGGGGTAGTCCTCTCAGTTTCAGTCTGCGGTGTATTCCCAGATCTGCGCCTAGGGCTGAACAAGACAGTCCTCTTCTTCTTCTTGTCCTTCTTCAAGAGCAGAGCCTTCAGATCTTGTTGCCCCTGGGTCAAATTCATGATCAGCTCTTGGAACTGGGCGTTCTGAGCCTGGAGGTCCTTGATAGTCTGCTCGGCTGATGATTCAGGATTCATGAAGATCGGCTGAAATAAACAGCGGAGAAGGGTAAGCAACTGTCAAAGGGATACCTGCAATGCAATGAGATGTATGACATGCATGTAATGTTTTCAAGGACCTCGCGGGGTAAACAGAGAAACTTGTTAGAGCTGGAAACCGGTAACTTGATTGAAGGAACTTCCTGTTGTAGAGAGCCCTTCTTCAAGGGTCAAAGGCTCACCATATCCAGTGGGTCATAGCCCCTGACAACCTTGGCTAGAGGAAAATAAATCCTCTTTGCCCCTTGCTGGGATAATTGTTCATCATGACCTGCATCACAAGCCCTTGAGATCCTTGAAATGGGTTAAGATGTATGCAATGGTATGATGTCATGCTATGCATGGGGTAATGTGAGTAGCCCTGTTATGAGTCCCAATTAAGGACTATAAACAACCCTGCAAGAAATTTAGTACCCTGTTATGAGTCCTAATTAAGGACTATAAACCAGACCTGCAAGAAACTAGTGTCAGGTAACAAGCACGCAGATAGTCAAGTACGAAGGCATACAAGTCACACAAAAGAGCCCTTAGGGTTCAGGCCAGCATGAGGTCTAGGTATTACCCTCTTGAAGTTGGTGGGTTCAACCTGTCCTAATCAAAGTAACCGGGTTCTAAGGTTCCCAATATCACGGGATTGCTTTCATTGTTCATCGTTTCGATTTAGCCACTGAACTGGCGACCGAAATATTCCAGGAAAGCAACCCTCAATTGGGTGTAGTATCGAGTATCAACCAACCTCGGACTGCACCAAAGTCAGTTATCTCCCTACCCTAAAGAGGCCAAGATAGTTCAATTAAGGTTCCTAAGGTCTGTTGATGCTTCACGACACCACGCGGAGGCCCCGTACTCTCCTTGACTGAACTCAAGGGTTACCGGTACACACCAAAGTGCCACATCAACGTAGCAGGCTGTTTCAACCATGTCGGTATACCCCGCACAGTTCCCTCACAGCCTTGTTGCTACTTTCTAAGAAGGTATCCCCAGATCCGGGTTAGGATCTATAGAACTCCCAAGACAGTCCCGCAATTTAAAAGCATACAAGGAAAACAATTGAAAACATAGTTATGAGCTAGCCCTAAGGTATACCTCACTTTATAAAGTATCCCCAGCAGAGTCGCCAGTTCTGTGATCGGTGGATCTGGAACTGACTGTTTAACGCTGGTTCGCGAAATGTCGCGGAAGCAAGAGTCGCCACCGTCTTTTATTTTCTCCAAATGGAAAGGACAAAAGCACAGAAAAATTCCTTAAAGAGATTGCTCTCGGTTCGGGAGGTAGATTATAGAAAGGGAAGGTGTTAGCACCCTTTCTATCCATGGTTATCCATGGGCTCTTAGGTACTTGCTCATTTGTGTTTTCAAAATTGTTTGTTTGCTTTTCAATGTGGGTTTAAAAAAGTTTCTTTGAAAAATTTCAGTTCGACTCGTACGTCAGAGTGTTTGAAAAATTGTTTTGAAAGCTTTTGAAATGTGTCGGTGTGAAAAGTATTTTGATTTGTTTGAAATTAGAGCAAGTATCCTTGAGAACCTACCTACCCTAAGGAATTCGTCTGTGTAGATGTCCTTTAAAGTAGTGCCATCCCACCATTGAGGGGTAGGTAGCACCACCGTTGGAGGTGTTCGGGTCAATTCGATATTCGGGACATGGTGATCACCAGAGCAATGGGAAGACACCTTAGAAGCTACCCTCATGCCAGGTTCCCGGATCATGAGGACTTACTAAGACGTCCTCTACTCGACGATCACCTTTCGAAGGGCAAGGCAACAGTGAGGCGTACCCTAGGGGTGGTGTGTGCGATTCGTGTGTCGTTTTCATTGATATTTGTCTTGTCATGTTCATTGTGATCTACGCTTGATTTTATTTAAGGCCATACATTCTTTCATGCTTTTTGTTAACAGTTTAAAAATTTGCGGAAAAGTAAATCTAAAGCTATTACAAAGGCGCGGGTCCACATCGCCAAAATTAAACCGGACCCGATTTGACAGAAAATAAATAAAGCAAATAGAAGTGCGAGAAGTTAAATTGTCCGAGTTACATGGCTTTGGGAGAGGTACATAATCATTTAAATGACGTAAAATAAATGCGCGAAATTAAACAATTAAAAATACGGGCGTTGGACCCTTTTGCAAAAATTAAATAAATAATGGAATTAAAATTAAGATTAAAAGAAAATGTTTTTGGTATTTTTAGTGTTTTTAGGAATTAATGAAAAAAAGAGAATTAATCAAAATTAAAATTGAATGTAAACCCTAATTTAAATTTATTGTGAAAAATATTGAATTTTTAACTAATTTAAACCTAAGTTAATTTACATGCATTTTTAATTATGAAAATAAATAAAATAAATATTATTATTGTAAAAAAGGAAAATTAAAAGGAATCAAAATTAATTAAACCTATTTCTACATATTTTTTGTATTTTTGTTATTAAAAGAAATTAAAATGGTAACCTAATTAAAACTAATAATTACATGTTAATTTATTTATGAAAATATTAGAATGAAATAATTCATTACATTTTTTATCTTTTTCTGGATTTTTATGATGTTTTTATATTTTGTAAAAAAGAAAATTAATTAATTTGATTAAAACAATAAAGCAAAAATAAAACCATAAATTAAAAAAATAAAATGTAATGAATTTGCAAACCAGGGGGTTTCAGTCCCAATTGTGAGGTATAGGCCTTGGAATACTGGCCCATTAAGCTTTGGTCCATCTTTGACTTTTTGAGTAGCGTGTGGATGCGTTGACCTGGATCCACCATAGGCTTCAGTTCATGGCCGTTGATCTAGTGCTGGGATGGACGTGGCACGCTTGATTATGCTGGTGCATCATGGTCTACAAAGCTATACCTGCATATGAATATCTTTTGAAGAAAAATATTTGGAAAGTGTGGGGACCTGGGATCGAACCCAGGTCCTAAGGGTTGCCAACGCGTTTGCCTGCCAATTGAACTGTTTGATTACTTTGTATATTAACAAACAAATAATAAATATAATGCAAACATGACAATTAGTGGATTTCTGGCGCGAAACTTTGAATGGACCAATCCACGACTGACACTGCATCGTCTTCTTTCTTTTTCCTGAAACACAACTATGAGGCAACGGTTTTGCAAACGTGGGTTTAGAGGTGTTTTGAGAAAATAACGATTAGCCCCTCAGCGCTCATAAATTGAGCGCGAGGGTTCCATGTTCTTCGTCCTCATGCGCTGAGTCCAACCATGGTACTGAGGATGTCCAATTTTTCCTCTTTTAAGAAGCCCTAAATTCAAGCTCTGAAAACCCTAGAATCTCAAACATGGTATCATCGCGTATGGCCAGTAAAAACACAATTAAAGGTACTGGTTAGCTTTAAAACTTCAATATGAACATGAATCAAGCAATATATTTCACAAATGATGCATAGAATGGAATGTAAGACTACGAAATTTGTTTGATACAGTTGAGGTTCCTGGTACCGATTCTTGGCGTTTGAGTGGCAGTTTATGATTGCAATATGATCAGGAAGACTGGAGGAAGCTATTGGAAAAGCTTTTGTGCCTTGAATCGCCCTCTATCACTGATTTCAGAATTGAGTTTTTTCAACAATTTTCCAAGTTTTTCTATGGCCTTTGAGCGCAGCATTTAGTCCTCTTTCATTAGGTTTGTGTTCCTGTATTTGTATGGAGTCAATTAGGTTAAGAATATTGCACAAAATCTTTTGAATTCAATGGTTTTGCAAATTGATTTTCCAAGATCTTTTTCATATCTTTTCTTCATGCTCTTGTATCAATTAGGCTCAAATCAATCCAATTCTTTCCTATTTAGCATGTGCACGAAATCTTGACCTTAAAACATGTACAAAAAGATTGGTTTGGTTATGTTAGATATTTTTCATGTATTTAAATAATTTAAATGAATTAATATGAATAATAATTCAAATAAAAAAATAAAAAATGAGAAAATACTTCCCTTTGGGCCAAGTGGTCGTGCATATGCTTGGAATGATGAATCATGGAAGAAAAATGGGCCCATTAGCAATTTTAGGTCATTTGGATCAAAGTTGACTTTTCAAAATATCCAAAAATTTCCCAACTTCCACAAGGCATAACTTGCTCAATTTTTAAGATTTTCACATGTTCTTGGACATTTTGGAAAGGTCTTTGAGTCCTTTAACCAATGCCTTTGGTCCCATGTCATTTTGATTTACCAATCTCAAGTTATGGCCTTTGACTTAAAGTCCCTTTTTGTTGACTTTTGAAAATGACCTATAATGTTGAAATTGATAACTTTTTGTGAGAGCATTTCTTGGACTTGGAATATGAAGATGAATTGTAGGAAATGTCTTTCTCTTCAAAATGAGATTTGGATGGAATTTTTCTGATAATCCATGTGAAAGTTATGCCCTGGTCAATTTCAGTTGACTTTTTCAGCTGTCCAAATATAGTAACTTTTGCATCTTGATGATTTTCTGAGCCAAATTTTGAGAATCATGATCAAGCATTGATCAAATGATGTTTGTGGCTTCAAAATGATATGTTGACCAAAAATTTGAACTTTTGACTGCCAAATGACCATTTTGCCCCTATAGTTGACTGTAGTGCAATTCAGGGTTTTGACTGTGCAATTTTGAGCTGAATGCCTTGAAACTTGATATGAGGATGCTTGACCATATTTTTAGCATGTGAGACTTGATTGGGCCTTTGAAAACTTCATTTCTTTGATCAGAACCCAAACCCTAGTTTTGACTGTATAGGAGACCTTTGCACTGTACAACCCTTGGGGAATTTTGTGACTTGGCTTGGCAATTTCTTGAAGAATATGGGAGGGCAAATTTTGGGGTACAACACTATCCCCATCCCCGTTCCCCGCGGATCCCCGTTCCCCGCGGGGATCCCCATAGATCCTACATTTATTCATTAATATTTTATTTTTTTAAAATGTTTATATTTTCTATAAAAATAAAAAGCACAAAGAATTCACATATTTATTATGTTATTAAAAAGTTCTAATATTTACATTTCTCTCTCTTAATAAATACATGAATATTTATTTATTTATTTTTATAAATAAACATAAAGGAAATGACTAAAAAACCTAATCTAAAATATATATATTAAATTAACTATATTAAAATAATAGGCGGGGCGGGGTCCCCGCGGGGCGGGGGGTGTATTCCCCGTCCCCGTCCCCGAAATGCTCTTGGGGGAATTTTTCTCCCCATCCCCGCCCCCACGGGGGAAAATTCCCCATCTTTGGGGCCCCGAACGGGGCGTTCCCCGCGGGGATCCCCATTAACAGGTCCAAACTGACATCCCTAGATAAAACCACTCCAACTGAGCTCCCGAAAGGCTGTCTTGAAAGAAATGAATCCAGAGGTTTTTGTCTGCCGTATAGGGTTGAATCTTTCTCACGTAGGACCTGAGATGCATTTTTGGACAGGACAACCCATCATACCTCACAAACACTGGCACTTTGAATTTTGGGGGAATCACAATCCCGGCAACCAAACCCAAGTCTTCAAAATCTAAACCCGGTACTCTTTGTAATTCCATGGCGGCCAATCTATCTTCTAAACCCTTGTATTTATCATCAGCTGGAGGGTATTGCTGGTCAGAATAATCTTCATCCTCTTCGACCTCCTCTTCTTCCGCATCAGACTCGGAAGGTACCGCAGCTCCACCTCCTTTGCTGGTTCCTTCATCAGAAATAGGAGGAAATTCAAGCACTTTCCGAGCTTCTCCGTCAAATCTTCTGCCCAAAGTAGCCACCCCGAGTCTCTTTTTCTTATTTTTTACTGGGTCCTTGTTCCCCAATTGAGTCTTGATATCCTCCTGACCCTTAGCCAAGGTCATCAGGAGTTGCTGGAACTGTGCATTTTGAGCTTGTAGGTCTTTGACTGTTTGCTCGAGATCCATACTACTGAAATAAACAGCAGACAGATAAGGAAACCTGGAGTGAGACCTGCTTATGCACATGATGAATGGTATGCTTATGTATGCAATGCATTCAAGGATTTAGGACAATCAAAATTGTTTCAGACAAAGAAGAACGCACGTCATATTAATAAGAAGAAATTTGTTAGTACATAACTGCCCCATGGGCCAAATATTACAAAATAACTTCTCAAGGCAAAAAGACATTGCGCATCCTCTTTGGTGCGATGTAGGTGTTGAGGGCCTCTTGCTCATGGAGTCGGCGGGTAAGCTCTAGAACCTTCTTCTCACTGGCGTAGAAGCTAGCTTCAAAAGTATTCTGTTCCTCCTTGAGCTGAATCCAACTTTTCTGCATTTCCTCCCACGATGTAGGCATGTCTGGATGTAGGATGGTGTAGGGAACCTCTCCTTCATTGACGGGCTCTTTAATCACAGGGAGAACATGAGGATAAGGCATCATCAGACTTTGGGCTCGGGCTCGTACCCACTTGAGATAAGGCTCAAGAGGGATGGAGTTCTTGTGTCCCAGAGTCTTGCTATCAACCTTGTTGAGTTTTCCCCAAGCTCTGATGAATCTTTGGCGAAGTCCTCGCGTATTGTTGTCGAAGTCAAAAACTAGGTCAGGAATCAACATGTCGTGAGGGCCATCCCTCCGTGCATACCCAAATTGCCTCAAAGCTAGGCAAGGGTTGTAGGTGATACCTCCCCTGATTCCAAGTAAAGGAACATTAGGAAATTCTCCGCAACGATCGACAATGATGACATTTTCTCTGGACCGAGAACACCAATGCACATCAGAATGAGTAAGAGTCATCAACCGTTGGGACCACCTTGAACCTTGGTCATTCTTCAAGACAGATTGTGGAAGGTGCGAAATAAACCACCTTGCAAGGAGAGGAGTACAGCACATGAGAACACCCCTCTTTCTCATTGTTCGTGTGTAAAATGAGTGAAGGATGTCCCCAAGCAATGTTGGTATTGGATTTCTGGACAAGAAGATTTTGACGGCGTTGACATCTACAAATTGGTCAGGATTTGGGAACAAGACCAACCCATAGATAAGGAGTGCCACAATCTCTTCAAAGGCTTATAGGTCTAATGAGTTCCAACATTCTTGTGCCTTCTCAAACAAGAATTTTGCTAAGAATCCCTTGACGCCGCTTCTGGTTTCCCAATGCCCTTTGATGTCGGATGGTTGTAGATGTAATGCTCGAGCAACATCTTCCGGCTTTGGTTCCTTTTCCATACCGTTGAAGGGTAGTTGATTAAGGATAGGGATTCTCAGGAGTTGAGAAAACTCCTCCAAAGTGGGTACTGTTGTACCCCAAAATTTGCCCTCCCATATTCTTTAAGAAATTGCCAAGCCAAGTCACAAAATTCCCCAAGGGTTGCACAACTCAAAGGTCTCCTATACAGTCAAAACTAGGGTTTGGGTTCTGATCAAGAAAATGAAGTTCTCAAAGGCCCAATCAAGTCCCATATGCTTACAAAGATAGTCAAGTATCCTCATATCAAGTTTCAAGGCATTCAGCTCAAAATTGCACAGTCAAAACCCTAAATTGCACTACAGTCAACTGTAGGGGCAAAATGGTCATTTGGCAGTCAAAAGTTCAAATTTTTGGTCAACATATCATTTTGAAGCCACAAACATCATTTGATCAATGCTTGATCATGATTCTCAAAATTTGGCTCAGAAATCATCAAAGATGCAAAAGTTACTATATTTGGACAACTGAAAAAGTCAACTGAAATTGACCAGGGCATAACTTTCACATGGATTATCAGAAAAATTCCATCCAAAGCTCATTTTGAAGAGAAAGACATTTCCTACAACTCATCTTCATACTTCAAGTCCAAGAAATGCTCTCACAAAAAGTTATCAATTTCAACATTATAGGTCATTTTCAAAAGTCAACAAAAAGGGACTTTAAGTCAAAGGCCATAACTTGAGATTGGTAAATCAAAATGACATGGGACCAAAGGCATTGGTTAGAGACTCAAAGACCTTTCCAAAATGTCCAAGAACATGAGAAAAGCTTAAAAATTGAGCAAGTTATGCCTTGTAGAAGTTGGGAAATTTTTGGATATTTTGAAAAGTCAACATTACTTCAAATGACCTAAAAATGCTAATGGGCCCATTTTTCTTCCATGATTCATCATTCCAAGCATGTGCACGACCACTTGGCCCAAAGGGAAGTATTTTCTCATTTTTTATTTATTTATTTGAATTATTATTCATATTAATTCATTTAAATTATATAAATATATGAAAAATACCTAACTTGACCTAAAAAATCTTTTCATGCATGTTTTACCCTCAATATCTCGTGCACATCCCAATATGGCAAGATTTGGTTTGATTTGAGCATGATTGATACAAAGTAGCATGAAAAAGATATGAAAAAGATCTTGGAAAATCAATTTGCAAAACCATTGAATGAAAGAGATTTGATTGAATTTTTTTAACCTAATTGCTTCACTACATATGCCTGAATCAAAACCTAATGAGAGGAGACTAAAAGCTGCGCAGAAAGAGCCATTGAAAACTTGGAAAAACTCCTTGAAAACACAAAACTGAAATCATTGATAGAGGGCGATTCAAAGCTTAATTCCTTTTCCAATAGCTTCCTCAAGGTTCCCAGAAGCGATTCCAATCCCTAACATCAACTCAAACGCAAGGAATTGGTAACGAGACCTTCGGCTGTACAGCAAAAAACTCATGATCGTATATCATATTCTAGGCATTCTTTGTGAAATTTAATTGTTGATTCTTATTCCTCATTTGATTGTGAAGCTAACCATTGCATTCAATTTGATTTTTATGCCGTATACGCGATTGTACCATGCTTGAAATCTAGGGTTTTCAGAGGTTGGATTTGGGGCTTTCAAAACGAAGTAAAATTAGGACTCCAGACCACCACCATTCCATTTAGCAAGCTTGGACGGAGAAGAACCCATAGTCGCGATTAATTTATGAGTCGCATAGGCTTAATCGCTATTTTTTGTTAGCATGCCTAAAAGAACGTCCAAAAACTGTTGCCTTTGTGTTTTGTGTTACAGGGGTGATGAAGAGGATGATGCGTTGTCAACAAACGATACGCCAATTTGAAAATTCGCGCGCGTTGCCCACCAACGTTTTGTTTTCTTTTTATAATATTTGTTAATTATTATATAGTAAATGTAATTCAAGCGCTTCAGTGGCAGGTACATGTGCTTTGCAATGTCCAAGACCTGGGTTCGAGTCCCAGGTCTGTATAATTCCTATATTATTTTTCGTTGATAATTCCTATGCAGGCACAACATTGATGCACACCATGCTCCATCATCATCCAAGCGTCCACGCGTCTAGAATGCTCAGATCAAGGGCATAGGTGGGATGAACATCCTAAAACCCCAGTCAACGTGCCACATAATGCCTGGAAAAGTCAACGAATTTCAAGCTTATTGGGCCAGAATTTCAGAATAAAACCTCCACTTTGGGGACTTCCACCCCCCCTGGTTTGCAAATTCTATTTTATTTTTATGTTTTATTTTAATTATTATTTTACTTGCTTTCTTGTTAATTTAATTAATTATTTTTTACAAAATACAAAAAATACATAAAAACTCAAAAAAGACAAAAAATGCAATAAATATTTTAGTTTAATATTTTCTTGTAAATAAATGCCTAAAAACTAATTAGTATAAATTAGGGTTAATTTTAATTCTTTTATAATAAAAATCTAAAAAATGTAGAATTAGGGTTTATTCAATTTTTTCATCCTTTCTATTATTTTCTTTTCATAAAAAATTAAATTATTTATTTATGCTCATAATTAAATTGTATGTAAAAATTAGGTTTAATAAGTGTTTTATCCCTTTTTAATTTTCTTTTTTCACCATAATATTATTTACCTTATTTATTTTCATAATTAAACTTGTAAATTAATTAGGGTTTCATTTAGGTTAAAAAAAAAGGTCAATATTTTCTTAATAAACTTAAAATAATTAGAATTAGGTTTAGTACTTAGTTTTAATTAATTATTTTTTCTATTAAATCTTAAAAAATACAAAAATACCAAAAAGCATTCCTTTTTAATTTTAATTTTTTTATTCCTCATTAATTCTAATTAATTAATTCTTGTAATTTAATATTTTGCAAAAGGGTCCAACGCCCATGTTCTTAATTTTATTTAATTTCGCGTATTTATTTTTATTTCGCTTAAATGATTATGTATCTCTCCCAAAGCGTTGTAACTTAAACTTTTCGCACTTTTCAATTTCTTTACTTTATTTGCTTTATTTCTTTTCTGTCAAATCGGGTCCGGTTTAATTTTGGCGATGTGGACCCGCGCCATTTGTAATAGCTTTAGATTTACTTTTTCCCGCAAATATTAATTGTTAAATAAGCATGCAAGAATGAATGGACATAATAAAATCAAGCGTAGATCACAATAAACATGACAAGACAAATATCAACGAAAACGACACACGAATCGCACACACCACCCCTAGGGTACGCCTCACTGTTGCCTTGCCTCGAAAGGTGATCGTCGAGTAGAGGATGTCTTAGTAAGTCCTCATGATCCGGGAACCTGGCATGAGGGTAGCTTCTAAGGTGTCTTCCTGTTGCTCTGGTGATCACCATGTCCCTAAACTCGAATTGATCCGAACACCTCCAACGGTGGTGCTACCTACCTCTCAATGGTGGGATGGCACTACTTTAAAGGAAATTTACACAGACGAATTCCTTAGGGTAGGTAGGTTCTCGTAGATACTTGCTCTCTTCAAAAACAAACAAAAATCTTTTCACACCGACACTTTTCAAAAGCTTTCAAAACAATTTTTCAAACACTCTGACGCATGAGTCGATCTGAAACTTTCAAAGAAACTTTTTAAAACCCACAATTGAAAAGCAAGCAAACATCTTGAAAACACATTGAGCAAGTATCTAAGAGCCCATGGATAACCATGGATAGAAAGGGTGCTAACACCTTCCCTTTCTATAACCTACCTCCCGAACCGAGAGCAATCTCTTTAAGGAATTTTTCTGTGCTTTTGTCCTTTCCATTTGGAGAAAATAAAAGACGGTGGCGACTCTTGCTTCCGCGACATTTCGCGAACCAGCGTTAAACAGTCAGTTCCAGATCCACCGATCACAGGTACCAACTGAAAATCAGGGAAAGTGAAACAGTGGTGAAGAGGGTCAAAGAACTGGAATAGCACTTTCATCATGTCTTCTTCAATGTTGGTGTTGACTAGGCTGAGCAGTCTACCATGTATTTCACTGAAGGATGAATTTTCCGGAATTCTTGAGGTGAGCTCCTTGAGTTGAGGAGAGATTCTCACAAGGTTGACTTGAATGGTGTTTCTGTGAGGAATTTCCATGACCTGCAAAACAGGAACAAAGATGAAGATCCAAACCCTTGAAATGGTTAGTGAATGCATATGATGTTTTATGATGTTTATGATGTATGCACAAAACATATGTACAAGCAAATCACACCAAACCCTAGTTTCAGGCTTGCATGGGGTTTCATAGGTAAGTACCCTCTTGAGTGTAGTTGGCTTAAAAACCTGTCCTATAAATAGTAACCGGGTTCTAAGGAGCTCAATATCACGGGATTGTTTTCATTGTTCATTGTTTTGGTTTAGCCACTTAACTAGCGACCAAAATATTCCAAGAAAACAACCCTCAATGAGTGTAGTATCGAGTATCTACCAACTTCGGACTGCACCAAAGCCGGTCATCTCACTACCCCTAATAAAAGGCCAAGATGGTCAAGTAAGGTTCTAGGTCATTAGTGCTTAATGACATCACTCAGCTGCCCTGTACTCTCCTTGATTGAACTCAAGGGTTACCGGTACTCACAAATATGTCGCACTAATATAACTATTGCTTCGACCGTGTCGGTATACCCTGCACAGTTTCCACAATGTATTGCTATCTATGAATGTTTCCCAAAATCCGGGTGTAGGATTGTAAACCCAAACAATAGAGCCAAGATATAAAGCAAGCAATTCAAACAATTTGTCATGCAAGAGGGTGATCTAAGCCCTAAGGTTACTCCACTTTTAAAATTGTCCCCAGCAGAGTCGCCAATTCTGTGATACGGTGGGAGAACTGACTATGGTTTTGCGTTGGTTTTCGCAAATGTTTCGGTTGAGCAAGAGTCGCCACCGACTTTTTATTTTATCCTAAGGAAAGGTTTAAAAAGCACAGCAAAAACCTTTGAGATTTTTCTTGGGTTCAGGGAGTAGATTATAGAAAGGGAAGGTATTAGCACCCTTTCTATCCATGGTTATCCATGGGCTCTTAGGTACTTGCTTAGATCAACTTGCCTTGGTTTTCAATTGTTTGAAATGGTGCTCGGTGTGTGGTTTTTTTGAAAATGTTTGGAAAAGATGCCTTGTATAGGCTACCCTTGTAACAATTCTTTACTCGAATGTTTTACAAAAGGTGTTTTGTCTTTTGAAAAGATGTTTCAAGGTTTTTTTGAAAGTTTGTTTTGAAAGTGTTTGTGAAGTGTGGTTTGAAAATAGGCAAGTGTTTTCTTTTGAAAATGGACAAGTACTTAAGAGTTATCTACCCTAAAGTTCTCAAAGATTTTTGCTTATGTTTTTAACCCTTTTGACAATTTTGTTCCACCATTGCATTTGGTGGACAATCTTGCATTAGGAGGTTTAAGGGACGGGCACGGGTCATCGTTTAGACCATAATTGCAATAGTGCTAAGTGTCTTTGGGCAATTTTTCTTTGAAAGGGACTTGATCATTTTTAGGCAACTTTTCGAAAGCGTCATCGAGGGACTATGATCATTTGATTGTTTGTTTTACCCAAAGAAACCTAACATGCAATATGGCCCAATTATTTGAAGGCAACAAAGTTGGAATACCCTAGGGGTGCAAGTGTGATATGTGTTGTCCATATTTCATGCTCATTTATCTTGAAATTTGGTCAAGCTATTTTGTTCTTTTTATTTGCATACAAACCCTAATTCTAGCATGGTATATTTAGAAAGCGTTTAAAGTGCGAAAAGTAAAATTCCTACACTATTACAACACAATATGGGAGGGGGGTACAAATGTTCAAATGGGGGGATATTTAGACAAAGAAATTAAACCTAGCTATTACATCAATTTGGGAATATTTACAAGATAAATAATTGCATAATTAAATAGAAATGAAATAAATATGCAAGATGTAAAAAGAATTTTTATATGTATGAAAAAGTATTATTTATGTCAAATAAATAAAATAAAATAAAAGTATTATTTTTGGAGTATTCACCTATTTAGGGCAAAACCCTAATTTTAATCAAAAGGGTATTAATTATTCAATATATATAATATTTACTATTTATATACAAAAAAATAAAATAAAAATGAAGTATATTTGTAAAATGTATTTTTAGTGTTAAATATTAATAAAATAAAAATATATATATTTTTGGCATTTTATTCTAAGTGTATTAATATATATATATATATATATATATATATATATATATATATATATATATCTTTATTATTTACTAAATAAATATTATATATATGGAAATAATAATAATTAATATTTATGAAAAATGTATATTTTAGATAAAATATCTTAAGAAGATAAAACAAAATAAAAATGAAAATAAAATGGGTTTACATTATTTTTCTCTATTTATTCTAAATAATATATTATTTACTTATTTGTATATAAATATCAATATAATCAAATAAATGCTTAAAAAATATAAAAATGATGCAAAAAATGTTTTTTTATGTTTTTAATATGATAAGAAAAAATAAATGAGTTAGAATGAAAAAGAAAAAATCAAAAAATCATAAAAATACACAAAATGGGCTTGGGGGGTATGAAAATGGAAATAGGGTGTGAAAAGAAAAGACCACACAGGCCCAGCCCATGTGGCTTCTTCTTCAACCTTCAGACAAAAATGTTCCAAAACGCGCGCGCCTGTACTCAAGTTCAAACGTCCTGATTCTTTGAGCTTTTGCACAAACTTTCAACACAAAAAATGTTAAGCATTGAATCACGATTCCAAATATATAAAGAACACCTCCTAACTCTCAGAAATGAGAGAGAATTTTGACATTCCCAAATCCTGACCTAAGTTTTCTGCCATTTTCAAACCTTAAATTCTCACAGCTCAAGCAAAAGAAATGAAAAGTAAAAGCATGTACAGGTTCAGTGGCATGAGTAGAACATTTCTTATTCACAAACCTAGAGCTAATGATGCCTATACTAAGAGTTAGAAGTTCACCAAAATACATGTTCAGTTGAAGTTCTATCTGGCAATGGGGAAGCTTTCAGTGCAAGGTGATGGTTGGTATAGCTTCCTTGAGGTGTGGTGATGCTGTTCCAATATTTACTTTGCCTTGAGACACTTTGAATCGAGCTGTGGAACTTCAACTGCAAAATGAGAAAGTGAAAATGGTGGAACTTGTTAGAGGAATTACAGATCGTGTTTCAGGTCTCGGTTAGCTTGCATTGATGCTAGGGAATGTGTGTGAACTGGTTTGGGCAAGAAAGCTTGAGAGGAATGAGAGATGGCACTCAAACTGCAGGCCTTGCCCTGTTCTTGCAGTTTGAAGGTGATTCTGGGATTGGGAGTGTATGAGGGATGTTAGGGTCGTGTACTAGCTTAGTTGGGATGTCCTGAATGTGTTTCACAAGTTTGCTTAAGGGTTTGCAAGCTGATATCAAAGTTGTTGTACAAAATGCAATGTTACTTACACTTTAAGCAACAAATGCCCAAGTTGTGTTCTAGGCAGGTAGAGGCCCCCTAATGTGCTACATAATCTCTCCTTAATCAGAGTGTTTTGCTCATAATCTTGTGCCAATTAGATCTCATCTGTACTTGTTGGATTTTCAATTGGACATAAAGCTACCTTTTGCAAAAATGGAAGAAATGCTTTATCTATTTTGGGATTAATCCTTTAGGCAATGCTTGAACATACAAAACATGGTATTGGCACAAAGGATTGGCATTAAATTTATGAGTGTTGGATGGTTTAAGGACCTGTAATCAAGATATGCAAGCTGAGATTGAAAATGCCTAGTGTTATGGACATGTAAATTGACCATTTCAAAAGTGAGTTTTTGCCAAATTGTGAAATTCGAATCTCTCAAGTTATGAGGTTGTTTGATGAGTTCTTGGACATTTTGGAAAGCTTGGAATGTGTACTACAATCCATCTTTGAAATTCAAATTGAAATTCCAAGTGGAAGTGTATGGAAAATGGCCTTGAAGTTGGGTAGAAAACCTTGTCAAAATAGGTTAAAATTTTACTAAGTTAAGAATGGTTTAGTACCCTTATTCCAAAAATTGTAACTTGAGATACAAGCTTCATTTGGGAAAACTTTGTGAATTAAAGTTGTATATTACGCAACAAGCTACAACTTTCATGTTTTGACTTTTGTTTGAATCCAAATAGATCTTGGTGAGAAAGTGGGGCAAAGTTGGGAAAAAATTAGGGTTTTTCATAACTTAGAAAAATTCCAAGTTATGAAAAATTCTCATTTCTAACCCTAATTTGCATTTTTTGATTTCTTGGTGAACAATTTTCATGTTTTGGCATGTTTTGATGAAAAATGAATCTTGACTCTTGATTTTGACCAAAAAGTCAAAGTTTGACTTTTCAGTATACAGTCAAAATTGATCAATTGACTGGGAAATTCAACTGTCAATCTTGTGTACTTGGGATCTTTTGAGTTTGTTGAGCATGTCAAGATAATTCCATGGGGTCCTTGAGTCCATATGTGAGCTTGGTTTGCCATTGGTTGGGTCAAACAGTCAAAAATTGCCTTTGTGCAGTCAAAACCCTAAAAATGACCATTTTGCCCTTTTGGTGATCTGATCAAATTCCTTGTGGAACTGTGATCCAAACTTGATCAAATGGTTCATAGGAGTTCATAATGTTGATGTGGGTCAATTTTCATGAGGTTTGACTGTCAATTGGTCACAGTTGACTTTTTCCCCAATATAGGTGATTTCTAGGTCAACTGTCCAATTGACTGGGCAAAACTTGGAATCAAGACTTGAAACTTGATGAGGATAAACTTGGGAGTCCAATATGAAGCAAGAAAGTCATCTTAGGCATTTTGGGTCAAAACATCTTTGTGCAAACACAAACCCTAATTTGGGTCAGCAGTGCAAGGAGAAGTCTTGAGCAGATGAAACCCTAACTGGATCTTGGTCTTCAAGAGCCCTGTGATGAGAAATTAATGAGAAAAGGGAGGGCAAATTTTGGGGTACAACAGTTATAAACAAAAATCTCAAGACATCAATACAATGGATCCCAAGCCTAGTTGCTGACCTAATTCTACTCCCATATATGCACACAACATAACCCTAATGCCATTCACGTACAAGCACTGCACAAACGGCCATTACCATATTGAAAAAAGTCAAAGAAAGTTTGAAACTGATCTTCATACTCCAGGCCTTTTCAAAGCGATTTAAGGACTCTAATACATTGCTAGCATTCCCAGGAACACATTGCAATCAAAAACAAGCCTCAAAGCTCAAGAACACGTGCTACACAGACCCATGGTTTGTCAAATTTTTTCATAATCACATACACTGATTCACGCATATTTAACATCTTTGGTTATTTGTTTTATACTCATAGAACTCAGGTGAAGCTTTTGGTGTAGTTCAATTGGTTTATAATGCCCTGAAACAGAAAACGCCATGAACGATTTCTAGGTTTTCCAAGCTCTAAAATTGGGGCTTTCTTATTTAGGGAAAATTAAGCCTCATGATGCCCATGATTGAACTCGGGAAATCAAGACGAACCAATCCCAACCCTCACGAACAATTTATATACAACATAGGCCTGTTCGCTATTTTTGGCATTTGCAGTTTATGGGGGTTAAAAACCCCCGCTATCCATTTGTTCTTTCTGCAGGCATAAGGAAGAAGACAATAGTTGTCAGCATGTGATTGGATAATTCAAATAAAACACGCGTTTTCATGATTTCCAGCATGTTAATTAATTGTTATTGATATATTTGTTTAAGCATTACACATACAAACGCGTGCAGGTTAGCTCAGTGGAAAGTGAGGTGGACGTTCACCATTGGGACCTGGGTTCGATTCCCAGGTCCCCCAAATGCTTATTTCTATTTTTCCATAACATGTTCCTATGCAGGTTTCACAAAGGCTTTCCACCATGTGCATCAAACGATCATGCGCCAAGTGGCCTCAAAGATCAATCCAAGGGCTATGAGATGCTGGATACCATGCTCCAAGTCAAAGCAATGTGCAGCCAATTCCAAAAGTCCAAGCAGGCTTGCAGCTTAGTGGGCCAAATTGCTCCTTCAAACCTCCATCTGGGCCCAGAACCCCCCCTTTGGTTCATCCTTTTTTTTCTTCTTTTTTTTATATCTTCCATTTTTATTTATTAACCTTTTTCTTCTAATTATTATTATTATCACTAAAACTAATTAATTAATATTTTCACAATAAAAATTCAGAAAATAAAAAATGTAAATATTTTTTATTATTCACTATTAATTTTGTAAATAAAACACTAATAAATTGATTTAGTTTAAATTAGTTTTAATTTTAATTTTCTTTTTACAATAAATAAAAACAAATTTAGACTTAAGTTTTTTTTTCTTTTGACATTTTTTAATTTCTTTGTTCTTATTTTATTTCATAAAAAACATAAAAAATACAAAAAACATTTTTTTTCTTTTAATAAATTAATTAAATTAGTAATTAGGCTTAATTTCATTAATTGCAAAAAAGGACAAATCCAATTCTTTCTCAAAAAAGGGTCAAAACCCTAGGACATTCCCGATTCAATCTTTCGCGCGTATTTATTTTTTATTTTGTATCTGCTCAGGAAATGTAATAATTATTTAGAACTTTACCGCTTTATTTACTTTTCTCGCACTTTATTTTCAAAATGGGTTGTTGTTTTTGGCGATGTATATACCCGCGCCTTGTAATAGCTAGATTTACCTTTCCGCACTTTATTTTCTGCAAATCATTTAACTGTTAATATGCCTGCAAGAATGTATGAAAAATAAAATCAACCCGTAGCTCACAAATAACACGCAAAGACAATTTAACTGAAAAACAACACACATGCACATGCCACTCTTAGGGTACGCCTCACTGGTTGCCTCGAACGTGGTCGTCAAGTATAGGGTGTCTTAGAGGTCGCCCTCCTGTCTAAAGATTCAGTTGCCTCGAAACGGTTGCCTCAGATAAACAAAAGGATCTAGGACATTAGGGTTACTTCTAAGGTGTCCTACTATTGCTTCGGTGACCACACATGTCCCTTATAATCGAATTGACCCGAATACCTCCAACGGCGGTGCTACCTACCTCTCAATGGTGGGATAGCACTATCTAAAGGACTCTTACACAGCCTAATTCCTTAGAGTAGGTAGAATTCTCCTGGGTACTTGCTCTTTTCAAACAAACAAAACAACTTTTCGCACCTACACTTTCAAAAGGTTTTCAAACAAATATTTCATACACTCTTGAGGACAGATACAAGAGTTACCTAGAAATTTTTCAAACGAAACTTTGTCAAAACCCACACACATTTGAAAAGCAAACAAATTTTTGAAAACATAAGAGCAAGTACCCAAGAGCCCGTGGATAACCACGGATAGAAAGGGTGCTAACACCTTCCCTTTCTATAAATCTACCTCCCGAACCGAGAAACATTCTCAAAGAAGGAATTTTGTTGTGCTTTTGTCCTTTCCATGTTGGAGAACATAAAAGATGGTGGCGACTCTTGCTTACCACGACATTTCGCGAAACCAGCTAAAAACAATCAGTTCTATTTCCACCGATCACAGAACTGGCGACTCTGCTGGGGAAATTTTATAAGTGAGGTGTACCTTAGGATTAGATCATACTTATATTTTCAATTGCTTACTTTGTTTGCTTTAATATTGTGGGCCTGTCTTGGAGTTTCATAGGTCCTAACCCGGATCTGGGGAATACCTTTTAGAAAGTAGCAACAAACTGTGAGGGAACTGTGCGGGGTATACCGACACGATTGAAGTAGTTTGCTACGTTGATGTGGCACTTTGGTGAGTATCGGTAACCATTGAGTCAAGTCAAGGAGAGTACGGGGCCGCCGTGTGGTGTCGTGAAGCATCAACTGACCTTAGGAACCTTACTTGACCATCCTGGCCTCTTTAGGGGTAGTGAGATGACCGACTTTGGTGCAGTCCGAAGTTGGTAGATACTCGATACTACACTCATTGAGGGTTATTTTCTTGGAATATTTTGATCGCCAGTTCAGTGGCTAAATCAAAACAATGAACATAGAAAACAACCCAGTGATATTGAGCTCCTTAGAACCCGGTTACTTTTAATAGAACAGGTTTGAGCCCACCAACTTCAAGAGGGTAGTACCTAAACCTCATGCTGGCCTAAACTCTAAGGGTTGTCTTGTGTGACTTGTGTGCCTTCAAACTTGACTACTTGCATGCTTGTTATCTGACACATGAGTTTCTTGCAGGGTTTGTTTACAATCCTTAATCTGGGCTCATAACGGGGTTTACTTACATCACTCCACGCATAGCATAACATCATAACATCATACCATTGCATACATCCTGCATAAGGACTAATCCATTTCAAGGATCTCAAGGGTTTGTGATGCAGGTCATGATAAACCAACTGTCTAGCAAGGGGAAAAGGGGATTTATTTTTATCTAGCCAAGGTTGTCAGGGGCTATGACCCACTCGATATGGTGAGCTTTGACTCTTGAAGAAGGACTCTTAACAACATGAAGTTCCTTCAATCAAGCAACCAAATTCGAATTCTAACAAGTTTCTTGTTTACCCCGCGAGATCCTTGGAAACATTGCATGCATACATACATATCATTGCATTATAGGTACCCTTTTTGCAGGTCACTTACCTTCTCCGCTGTTTATTTCAGCAATGGCTTCCCAACAAGACAACCAGGATCTTCAGGCTCAAGAGACTCGGTTCAGGGAAATCCTCCTAAACCTATCCAAGGGGCAGGAAGAGTTGAGAACACTCCTCATGGGGACTTTGGTCAGGAGCAGGTCTGAGGACGATAAGGACGAACGGCTGAAACGTCTACAAGCTGAGGTGGATACAATGAGAACCCAGATGCTGGGGCAGATGACTCTCATTCAAGACTTAGCTCAAAGACAAGAAGAGCTCAGGGTTCTCGTCAATCAACTGCTTCGGGATAACCAACTGGAACAAACATCTAAGGTTGAAGAGCCAGTCATCATTAAATTCCCTCAGAGACAAGAAGACAAGGGAAAAGCTCCTCAACTTACTTTAGGGTCACAAATTCGGTATCAACCTCACCAGCTTCAGCAAGACAGTATGAAGTAAGTAGTCAGGGTTGGAGACCAAACCAGTAATCAGCCTCCAAGAAGTCAAAGGTTTGGTTCAATGAATAGGCCTCTCCAAGCTGCTGCTACTTCACAGGTCCAACAACGACCTCGCCAAGAACAATGGGTTGATCAGAGCAAGCCAGACGAGCCCATGAGGCAATTCACCCAGCTCAACATGCCGCTGTCCCAAGCTTTGCAACGTTTGTTGAACTTGAATCTGGTGACGTTGATAGGACCTCACCCTAATCCTAAGACTTCTTCACCCAACTATAATCCTGGGGCCAGGTGCGCATACCATTCTAACAGTCTGGGGCATGATACTGACAACTATTGGAAGTTGAGGTACAAAATCCAAGACCTGATTGATGAAGGAGCAGTGGAATTCACCCAAGATGGTCAGGTCGAGTTCTTCTACTATCCCTGCGAGATTCACCATTTGAAGTGACAAGTCCTGAGACTAGAGAATCTTTTGTTCATTCGAATGTTCAAGTTGTATTTTCTTTGCTTATACAAACAATTATTGTCATAGCAAACTTTATTACTTTATCAATGCATCGCATATGTCTGTTTTGAATCAATATATTCACATTCGCTATATTCAAATTGCTTTCATTTTTGTGATGTTCAAACTCTCGATTGATAATTCTAAGCCTCTCGAGGGAGGATGACGAAAACGATACCACGACATTTACAATATGCTTTTGAGCAGACCCCGCTGATGAGGTACATGCATTGTTTCAATTCCTAAACACTGGAGTTATAAGGAAGATAATCCCTCATCAACCCCTTCGAGCCAAAGAAGTAGGAGTTTTTCTTTTCGAAAATTAAAACCCTTAATCATAACCTGGGGCAGGGTAGTTTTCTCAGCTGATCCAAGTGCACAATCAATGGCATCAAAAGAGTCCCTCCAAAGCAAAAGACAGTGATGGTTCCCTATAATCATAAGGACAGACAGTCATTATCTCTCAAAATGAAAGCCCAATAAAGTTAAAACCTATGAAGGAGACTTACAAAAACTGGGGCATCCCACTGACTGTAATCACAAAAGAAACAGTTCAGGCAAAAGACAGGGATAATAAAATCAAAAAAGAAAGAGGTCCTACAAATCCTCAACAAAAAGAAATGACTGCCTGTTCAAAATAAACTACCAGCATCCGAACCATCACTGGTATATCAGAGCAAAGACTCAAACAAGATCTAACTCACGATCGGCTGAGTTTAGGATCGAAGAACATCACAAAGAACGGGTGGGTACAAATAAAATTTGAGCCTTTATCCTTTGTTTCTTAAACCGTGAACCAGGCCACGCTACAACCCTTAAAAGTCCTAGCTGAAGCATGGGTTAGTTCGAAAGCATACTGTTACAAGGTATCCTGACTCCTTAAGGCTTGCGATAAAATAACGAGTTGACATCTCATTTTACAAAATTCATTGGTTTTATTGAAAAAATGCATTTTCAAAAACTTCAAGACAGACGTAAGCTTTGCATTTTTAAATAACACTGTTTGCATGTGACTATTTGTTCAAACAACAGAGAAATTCGCACGAAGAATATCTAGTAAACAAAAGCACTTCCAATCCAGGGGCAGACATGATCGTTGTCCATCATCTGGGGCAGTTAAGTCAAGATTCAGAGAATCTCTCAAACGCTAAATGGTCAGGGGAAGACCTCCATCCGAGTCACTTGGGGCATTGGACATGAGTTCCAACGACGAATCTTGCCAGATCAAACATCTTCTGGTAGCATGGCAACACAACAACAGGGGAACCTCCCTACATCCTGAGAGCATGGACATAGTCGAAAAAATACTACGCATAATCAAAGACCCGCTAGGTTGACACACCTAGGCAAAAATAAGGGCTTCCCGGTGAACCAAAAGGGTTCGGGCAAAAAATAAGGGATGAAAATGAAAAAATCTGTACACTCGGCAAGTCGAAAACTTGAAAAGGCGGCTTGGGCAAAAATGGGTATCCCGGTGGACTGAAAACCCGAAAGGGCGGTCCAGGCAAAAATTAGGGATCAAAAGCGTACGACTATGTCACGTCATCTCGTCACTTGCCTACCAGAAGAAGATTTGTCAATCGGCAGTTATCGAGACCTCCACAGGCGTCTTCTCCCACAGAAACAGGGGCAATCAGAATTGTCTAAGCGATCTAGTTGCTTTGTCCACCAAGGTACCAAGGTAAGTTCGGCTGAAGAACATGACCAAGATACCTTCACTCCCCGCAGAGTGAGACAAGATTCAACAATTCTCCCCAAGCAGAGTTGGTCTCCCAGCAGCCCTGAAAAGGCACAGCACCTCCAACAAGTCAGCAACACTCTCCCCCGAGCAGAGTTAATCTATCATCAAGTTGGGTATCCCCAGAAAATCTCAATATTCCCCAGCGGAGTATACAGATGTTCTTAAGCAAGCATCCCCGGCAGTCTTAATATAAGATTGTTCCCCGGCGGAATACAGACACCCCAGTGGAGCCACTTCCCCAGTGCAGTCCAAAAGCTTCCCCAGGAGAATTGAATCAATCTCCCCAGTAGATTTTTGGAAGCTTATCCCCAGTAGATTCTGGAAGCTTATCCCTGCCGAGTACGAAAGCCTCTCCCCGGCTTTATTCAAAGGTTATTCCCCACCGGAGCTTATAACTGGGTTATCCTCAGCTAATTAACACAGAAAGATCGTCCTCGGCGAAATTCTTCTTATCCCCCAGCGGAGTTCATCAAAATTCCCCAACAATACTTCTCAACAAAATCCCCAGCGGAGTTATCATCATATTCTCAGCGAAGTACCTCTCCCACAGAGAAATTCCCCGCAGAGTAATCTCTCCAACAAGTTTATTCCCCAACGGAGTCATCTTCTCCTACCGGTTTATTCTTGCAACCATCATCCCCAGCAGAAATGAAGAACTCTATTCTTCAGCATCAGCCCAGGATTTAACTTCCCGACATTCGTCAAGGATTTATTTTCCTAGACGAAAATACATTCATAAACATTACATTATCATACACCATGACGCATGCATATACGCATCATAACACACTATCTCATTTGTTTTTGAACATCATGACATCATGCATTTCATACATCATGACATTGCATACAACTAATGTTTTGCCTTTTCAGGGAAAAGGTCAATCCAAAGATGATTACTATCAACGGTCGCTAATTCCAGATTCGACACCTGTATCTAGCCAGGGCACATCTGTGAGTAACTGATTGTAGATTCGACACCTGTATCCAGCCAGGGCATGTCTGCATGAAGAGTTTAGAGATTCGATTCCTGTATCCAGCCAGGGCATATCTGTAGATGACTAATTCCGGATTCGATTCCTGTATCCAGCCAGGGCATATTTGTGAGTAACTGATTGTAGATTCGACACCTGTATCCAGCCAGGGCATGTCTGTATGAAGAGTTTAGAGATTCGATTCCTGTATCCAGCCAGGGCATATCTGTAGACGACCAATTCCAGATTCGATTCCTGTATCTAGCCAGGGCATATCTGTGAGTAATTGATTGTAGATTCAACACATGTATCCAGCCAGGGCATGTCTGCATGAAGAGTTTAGAGATTCGATTCCTGTATCCAGCCAGGGCATATCTGTAGACGACTAATTCCGGATTCGATTCTTGTATCCAGCTAGGGCATATCTGTGAGTGACTGATTGTAGATTCGACACCTGTATCCAGCCAGGGCATGTCTGCATGAAGAGTTTAGAGATTCGATTCCTGTATCCAGCCAGGGCACATATGTAGACGACCAATTCCAGATTCGATTCCTGTATCCAGCCAGGGCATATCTGCGAGCAGATTCGACACCTGTATCCAGCCAGGGCATGTCTGCATAAAGAGTTTAGAGATTCGATTCCTGTATCCATCCAGGGCATATCTGTAGACGACCAATTCCAGATTCGATTCCTGTATCCAGCCAGGGCATATCTGTGAGTAACTGATTATAGATTCGACACCTGTATCCAGCCAGGGCATGTCTGCATGAAGAGTTTAGAGATTCGATTCTTGTATCCAGCCAGGGCATATCTGTAGACGACTAATTCCGGATTCGATTCCTGTATCCAGCCAGGGCATATCTGTGAGTGACTGATCGTAGATTCGACACCTGTATCCGGCCAGGGCATGTCTGCATGAAGAGTTTAGAGATTCGATTCCTGTATCCAGCCAGGGCACATCTGTAGACGACCAATTCCAGATTCGATTCCTGTATCCAGCCAGGGCATATCTGCGAGCAGATTCGACACTTGTATCCAGCCAGGGCATGTCTGCATAAAGAGTTTAGAGATTCGATTCCTGTATCCAGCCAGGGCATATCTGTAGACGACCAATTCCAGATTCGATTCCTGTAAATAGCCAGGGCATATCTATGAGTAACTGATTGTAGATTCGACACATGTATCTAGCCAGGGCATGTCTGCATGAAGAGTTTAGAGATTCGATTCCTGTATCCAACCAGGGCATATCTATAGACGACAAATTCCAGATTCGATTCCTGTATCTAGCCAGGGCATATCTGTGAGTAACTAATTGTAGATTCGACACCTGTATCCATCCAGGGCATGTCCGCATGAAGAGTTTAGAGATTCGATACCTGTATCCAGCCAGGACACGTTTGTAAGCAGCCTTTTGAAATTCCAGATTCGATTCCTGTATCTAGCCAGGGCTTATCTGTGAGCAATTGATTATGGATTCGATGCTTGTATCTAGCCAGGGCATATCTGCATGAAGAGTTTGAAGATCAACCCCTGTAACAGTCCAGGTAATTATCTTTCTTTCTCAGGTACGTAAGTTCTCGCTAAGGAATCTCTTACGCGATCGACGCCTCCAAATGGCATATGTGATCGGTGGATCTGGAACTGACTGTTTAACGCTGGTTCGCGAAATGTCGCGGAAGCAAGAGTCGCCACCGTCTTTTATTTTCTCCAAATGGAAAGGACAAAAACACAGAAAAATTCCTTATAGAGATTGCTCTCGGTTCGGGAGGTAGATTATAGAAAGGGAAGGTGTTAGCACCCTTTCTATCCATGGTTATCCATGGGCTCTTAGATACTTGCTCATTTGTGTTTTCAAAATGGTTTGTTTGCTTTTCAACTGTGGGTTTTAAAAAGTTTCTTTGAAAATTCCAGTTCGACTCTTGTATCAGTACTCAAGAGTGTTTGAAAAGTTGCTTTCGAAAGCTTTTTGAAAAGTGTCGGTGTGAAAAGTATTTTTTTGATTTGTTTTGAAATTAGAGCAAGTATCTAGAGTCGTCTACCTACCCTAAGGAATTCGTCTGTGTAAATATCCTTTAAAGTAGTGTCATCCCACCATTGAGAGGTAGGTAGCACCACTGTTGGAGGTGTTCGGGTCAATTCGAGGTTCGGGACATGGTGATCACCAGAGCAATAGGAAGATACCTTAGAAGCTACCCTCATGCCAGGTTCCCGGATCATGAGGACTTACTAAGACATCCTCTACTCGACGATCACCTTTCGAGGCAAGGCAACAGTGAGGCGTACCCTAGGGGTGGTGTGTGATTTTGTGTGTCATGTTCAGTTATTTTATCTTGTTCATGTCAAAGTGATCTATGCGTTTGTTTTTATTTTAGGTCATTCATTCTTGCATGCAATTATTAACAGTTAAAAAAGTTGCGGAAATTAAAGTTCCTAAACTATTACAAAGGCGCGGGTCCACATCGCCAAATTAAAATCCAGGACCCGATTTGACAAAAAATAAAGAACTAAAGTGCGAGAAATATAAAATGTCCGAGTTACATGGCTTTGGGAGAATTACATAAATATTTAAAATAAGGAAATAAATAAAAATGCGCGAATAGGAATTAAAATTGGAAACGAGGGCGTTGGACCCTTTTTAATGAAATTAAATTAAATGATTAAACTAATGAAATTAAAGAGAAAAAAGAAATTATTATTTTTTTGAGTTTTTGGTATTTATGTTTTTTATGTATTTTTATGAGAAAGATTAAATGAAATTAAAATATTAATCCTAATTCTAATTTTTTTTTATTTATTAAGAAAAACATGTTAAAATTAAACCTAAAATTAATCTAATTATTTACATGCAATTTTGATTTATAAAAATAAATAATTAATTATTAGTGAAATTTATTTACAAAAAATATTAATTAAATAAATATATTTTGATTTTTATGACTTTTCTGTTTTTTACTATTTTTTATATTTTATGAAAATAAGTTAAATTAAAGGAATTAATTAAAAAAAGAAATATTTGAAATAAATAAAATAAGGAAAAGAAAGAAAATACAATACCTTGTGGGGTTTCTGTCCCCTTTTTGGAGGTGAATTGGAGTGGTTTGGCCATTTGTATTCTGGCCTCATCATGCATAAGTTGTTCTACTTTGGCCATTTGGCTTTTGGCCATTTGCGTTTTGGCCTCAGCGTTCCTTAATCTTCTCAGGATGTCTGTCTCGCCATGTATTAGTGTCATGCATATGTTTTTCTACTTTGGCCATTTGGCTTTTGGCTTTTGGCCATTTGGCTTTTGGCCTCAACGTTCCTTAATGAACCTGAGATCCTGTCTAAATTTGCAGTTGAATCTCACGAACACATTAAATAAAATCATAAAATGCAAATAAAACCAATATATGAAGAAATTTAATGTTTAGGCACAATATGGCATGTATGAATGATTATACCCTTTTGATCATGGAGATCAAATCAATCTTACCCTTACTGGAAAATCAGTGGCCTGAATGCTTTTATGCCTTACTGGAAAATTAGGATCATGGAGATCAAGCCAGCCTTACCCTTACTGAAGAAGTAGTGAGGTGTTGGTTTGTAACTGTGATGGCTTGTTTGTAGTGAGAGAGGGATTTGTAATAAGGATTTCAAGGTTTTAGGGTTCTTGAAAGAGTTTGATATTCTAACAGTGTTGTGGCAAGGTTTTTTCTCTCTTTTTCTCCTTTCTCCTTTTTTATTTTTTTTTTCTCCTCTTTTTTTCTCCTCTCTGATTTGTATGAAAAGAAGGTGATTATATAATGGAAATTAGAGTAAAGAAAATGGGCTTTGAATGTGCAATTGGGCCTCCAATGTTCACTTGAGTTCGTCACTTTCCAGGATAAATCGCAGGGACTTAAGTGCAATTTTTGAAGTTGAAATGTGAAGACAAAATGTAGCCGGCATCGAGAACTAACTCCTGTCCAAAAATTGACTCAATCAGATAAACGGTGAATTAGTTATGAATTTTTGAAGTTTCAGCTCAGACAAACTTATTTTGGGCTCCAGTGTCGACTCTGACACGTTCTTCAATAAAAAACTGGTCTTGATCGGAGCATAATCCGGTCTCGACTTTTGAAGCAAAGTTGTAGATCTATGAGTCAGTAACCTTGTGTAAAAATATGAGTCCAATCCGATAAAAATTGACCGAGTTATGAATTTTCGAAGTTTCGGCTCAGATGAAATAATATTCAGCATTCAGGATTTTCAGCGTGTCACGCACTCTGAGCAAAAAACGAAGGCCTTTTGAATACCGTTTGAACTCAATACCTTCTGTGAAAATGTAGCCAACTCAATTTGTGAAATTTTGACACCGGAACCAGCTCGATACGATGAAAATCGACCAAGTTATGATTTTTTGAACATGACGCAAATAAACTCCTGTCACAAATTTTCTGCACGAAAATACTTGATAAATCCACATTTTTGAAGACCTTCTGATCGAAATTGGCTTCCAGCCGTGAGAGATGAAAGCGTAGATAATGTCAAGACGGAATTTTGGCCACCAGAACGGGTTCAAAACGAGTCACGATCTTCAAGTTATGAATTTTTTAGCGCGTAAAAACTGCACTTTCAGCACACTTTTTTCACCATATTTCTTCGAGAAAACTCACACATTCGGATACCTTCTTTAAAGAATTGACTCTTGAGCCGAACCTGAATTTGAGAATATGTTATCAGAGATATCTTGGCGAAAGAACACCTGAATATGATGCGCCGGGTTGGACTTGTGAATTTTTCTTGAAATATTTTGAGAAATATGGGAGGGCAAATTTTGGGGTACAACAGTTGCCCCTGTTCAATCTTCTTAGACCTGAGGATGCAGATTGGCTGACGTGCCTTTCGTAATCCGAAGGTGGAAGATGATTGAACACTAGAGTGCCCAGAAATTTGCGCTCACATAGTAACAGCGTGATAGTGGAATGGGCTTATAGATGCCATTTGGAGATTGATGGATAGGATGATGAGCTTATAGATGCCATGCTGAGAGGTGATGGATAGATGGATGGGCTTACAGATGCCATCTGGATGTCAATCGCTTAAGAGATTCCTTAGCGAGAACTTGCGTACCTGCAAAAAGAAACATGAGTACCTGGCATGTTACAGGAGCTGGTCTTCAAATTCTTTGTGTAGATGTGTCCTGACTGGTTACAGGAGCTGGATCTGGAGCTTCAAAAGACGATGAATGAACCAGGGGTGGTTACTACCTCAACAGGAAACGGTGAGAGAACCTTGGGTGACTTTAACCTCGACAACAATCGTTGAGAAAATCTTGGGATGATTACTACCTCCGCAGGATCGGGGAGAGAACCATAGGCGATTACAACCTCAACAGCAGACATTGAGAGAATCTTGGTGGGAATTATCATCTCCGCAGTATCGGGGAGAGAACCATAGGCGATTACAACCTCAATAGCAATCATTGAGAAAACCTTGGATGGAATTATCATCTCCGCAGTATCGGGGAGAGAACCATAGGCGACTACAACCTCAACAGCAAACATTAAGAGAATCTTGGTGGGAATTATCATCTCCGCAGTATCGGGGAGAGAACCATAGGCGATTACAACCTCAATAGCAATCATTGAGAAAACCTTGGATGGAATTATCATCTCCGCAGTATCGGGGATAGAACCATAGGCGACTACAACCTCAACAGCAAACATTGAGAGAATCTTGGATAACTTCACTTCAACAGCAATCGTTGAGCAAAATCTGGGATTACCACCTCCGCAGTATCGGGGAGAGAACCATAGATAACTTCTACTAAGTCTTTATCAGGAAAATCTGTTTGGGGTCGATTTAACTGGACTAGAGAAGGCCTTGGGCTGGATAAGAAACAAAGAATCTTAGGGTCGATTAACTGAACCGGTCTAGGTCTTGAATGTCTTCAACTGGATAAGAGACAGGGAGATCTTTGGAGTCGATCTGACTGAACCAGACAAGGTCTTTGGAGTCTTCAACTGAGTCTTCAAAAGAAAAACCTTTAGGAGTCGGTTTAACTAGACCAGGGAACGCCTTTGACTGGATAATAACCAGGAAAATCTTTGGAGTCGATTTAACTGAACCAGACGAGGTCTTTGGAGTCTTCAACTGAGTCTTCAAAAGAAAAACCTTTAGGAGTCGGTTTAACTAGACCAGAGAACGCCTTTGACTGGATAATAACCAGGAAAATCTTTGGAGTCGATTTAACTGAACCAGACGGGGTCTTTGGAGTCTTCAACTGAGTCTTCAAAAGAAAAACCTTTGGGAGTCGGTTTAACTAGACCAGAGAACGCCTTTGACTGGATAATAACCAGGAAAATCTTTGGAGTCGATTTAACTGAACCAGACGAGGTCTTTGGAGTCTTCAACTGAGTCTTCAAAAGAAAAACCTTTAGGAGTCGGTTTAACTAGACCAGAGAACGCCTTTGACTGGATAATAACCAGGAAAATCTTTGGAGTCGATTTAACTGAACCAGACGAGGTCTTTGGAGTCTTCAACTGAGTCTTCAAAAGAAAAACCTTTAGGAGTCGATTTAACTAGACCAGAGAACGCCTTTGACTGGATAATAACCAGGAAAATCTTTGGAGTCGATTTAACTGAACCAGACGAGGTCTTTGGAGTCTTCAACTGAGTCTTCAAAAGAAAAACCTTTAGGAGTCGGTTTAACTAGACCAGAGAACGCCTTTGACTGGATAATAACCAGGAAAATCTTTGGAGTCGATTTAACTGAACCAGACAAGGTCTTTGGAGTCTTCAACTGAGTCTTTAAAATAAAAACCTTTAGGAGTCGGTTTAACTAGACCAGAGAACGCCTTTGACTGGATAATAACCAGGAAAATCTTTGGAGTCGATTTAACTGAACCAGACAAGGTCTTTGGAGTCTTCAACTAAGTCTTTAAAATAAAAACCTTTAGGAGTCGGTTTAACTAGACCAGAGAACGCCTTTGACTGGATAATAACCAGGAAAATCTTTGGAGTCGATTTAACTAAACCAGACGAGGTCTTTGGAGTCTTCAACTGAGTCTTCAAAAGAAAAACCTTTAGGAGTCGGTTTAACTAGACCAGAGAACGCCTTTGACTGGATAATAACCAGGAAAATCTTTGGAGTCGATTTAACTGAACCAGACAAGGTCTTTGGAGTCTTCAACTGAGTCTTTTAAAAGAAAAACCTTTAGGAGTCGGTTTAACTAGACCAGAGAACGCCTTTGACTGGATAATAACCAGGAAAATCTTTGGAGTCGATTTAACTGAACCAGACAAGGTCTTTAGAGTGTAGCTTGAGAACTTAACTGAATCTTTCCTGAAAGGTAAAGGTCAGTCATATGCAATGCATGATATGGATCAAGCAATGATGTTCTCCACATAAATGAGATTTAAGATACGATGCGTATATGCATGCTATAATGTATGAGAATGTGATGTTTTGGAATGTATGTTTTCGTCTAGGAAAGTAAATCCTTGACGGGTGCCGGGAAGTCACTCCTGGGCTGATGTTGAAGTATTGATTTATTGCTTCCGCTGGGGATGAGAGTTGTAAGAATACCGGTAGGAGAAGATGACTCCGTTGGGGAATGAACTTGGCGAATGGATTACTCTGCGGGGAGAAAAGGTACTCTAACGGTCTTGCTGGGAAGCAATACTCTGTGGGGAGAGAGGTACTTTGATGGAATATTGATAATAATTTGCTGGGGATAACCTTGTTGTATTGGAAGTGTTGATAGACTTTGCTGGGGATAAGAAGGCTTCGTCGAGGACGATCTTTCCGTGGCTTTTAGCTGAGGATAACCCAGTTATATCCTGGTAAGGGCATAACTTTTTGAATAAAGCCGGACGACGCGTTCGTGCTCTGTGAGGATAAGCTTCCAGAATCTACTGGAGATAAGCTTACTGCTTGGGGGAGATGGATTCCACTTTCCTGGGGACACTGGGCTGGACTCCTGGGGAAGTTTTGAACTGTACCGGGGAAGTGACTCCTTTGCATGTTGATAGAACGCCGGGGAACAATCTTAAATCAAGACTGTCGGGGATGCTTGTTAAGGTTGTATGCTGCTGAGGAAGGTTGAGATCTGCGGGAGGATACCCAACTTCCTTAAGGTTGATAACTACTTTGCTTGAGGAGAGTATACTGCTTGCTGGCTTACTCTTTGGGGAATTAAGATACCTGGTTGTGTTCTTCAGCTGAACCTACCTTGATACCTTGGAGGACAGAACAATTAGATCGCTTGGACAACTCTTTATTACCCCTGTTTCTGAGGTATGAGAGGAATACCTGTGAGGTGCTGATAGTTGTTGATGAACAAACCTTCTTCTGGTAGGCAGGTGATAAGATGACAGGACATAGTCGTACGCTTTGATCCCTAACTTTTGCTTGGACCGCCCTTTCGGGTTTTCAGTCCACCGGGATACCCATTTTTGCCCAAGCCGCCTTTTCAGGTTTTCGACTTGCCGGGTGTACAGATTTTTCATTTTCATCCCTTATTTTTGCCCGAACCCTTTTGGTTCGCCGGGAAGCCCTGATTTCTGCCTAGGTATGTCAACCTAGCGGGTCTTTGATTTTGCGTAGTATTTTTCGGCTATGTCCATGTTCTCGGAATGTAGGGAGTTGCCCCTGTTTAGAAGTGTTTTTGTCACGCCACCAGAAGATGTCTGATCGTGCAAAATTTGTTGCTGGAATGCCCCAAGTGACTCAGGCGGAGATTTGCCCCAGGCTATTTGGACTTTGAGAGATTCTACGAATCTTGATTGGATTGCCCCAGATGATGGACCATGCTCATGCCATGGCCCTTGATTGGAAGTGCTTTTGTTCACTAGGTATTCGTCGTGCGAATTTCTATGCTGTTCAAACAAAAAGTCATATGCAAACAAAGTTATGTTAAAAATGCAAAGCTTATGTCTGTCTTGAAGATTTTGAAAATGCATTCTCTTTCATAAAACAAATGAATGTTTGTAAAACGTGATGTCAACTTCGTATTTTACCGTAGGCCTTAAGGAGTCAGGATACCTTTCGTAACAGTATGCTTTCGAACTAATCCCTGCTTCAGCTAGGACTTTTAAGGGTTATAACGTGGCCTGGTTCACGGTTTAAGAAACAAAGGATAAAGGCTCAAATTTTATTTGTACCCACCCGCTCTTCGTGATGTTCTTCAAACCTAAACTCAGTTGATCGTACGTTAGACCTTGTTTGAGTCTTTGTCCTGATGTTCCAATGATGGTTCAGATATTGATGATTTATTCTGAATAGGCAGTCATTTTTTTGTTTTTGTTGAGGGTTTGTATGACCTCTTTCTTTTTGATTTCGCTATCCCTAAATTTTGCCTGAACTGTTCCCTTTTTTGGAATCACAGTCAGCGGGATGCCCCAGTTTTGTAAGTCTCCTTCATGGGTTTTGACTTAATGGGCTTTTTTATTTTGAGAGATATAATGACTGCCTGTCCTTCTTGATCATTCGGAACCATCACTGTCTTTCTTTTTTTTTTGTAAGGACCTCTTTGGTGCCATTCGTTATGCACTTGGATCAACTAAGAGACTACCCTGCCCCAGGTTATGACTAAGGGTTTTAAATTTCGAAAAGAAAGACTCCTACTTCTTTGGCTCAGAGGGGTTGACGAGGGATTATCTTCCTTATAACTCCAGTGTTTAGGGATTTGAAACAATGCCTGTACTTCATCAGCGGGGTCTGTTCAAAAGCATACTGTAAAGATAGCGGTATCGTTTTCGTCATCCTCCCTCAAGAGGCTTAGAATTATTGAGAGTTGACCATCAGAAAAAATATGAAAATAATTTGCATATAGTGAATACGAATATGATTACTTCAAAACGGACATGTGCGATGCATTAATGAAATAACAATGTTTAACATGAGTAAATGTTTGAACAAAAGAAAATTGCAACTTGAACATTCGAATGAACAAAAATTTCTCAATCCTAGCCATGATTTGGCAAGGGAGCAATGATTATGTTCGAAGTCTCAGGTACTTTAAACTGAATCTCTCCAGCGTCGATCATGTCTTGAATCTTGTTTTTGAGAGGCCAGCAGTTGTCCGTAGTATGCCCCAGGCTATCAGAATGGTATGCGCACCTATCATTGGGATGATAGTTAGGGGCAGAAGTGTTTGGATTCCGGAGAGGAGCCCTTAAGGTGATCAGCCCTGCCTCCAACATTTGTTGTAGTGCTTGATCCAGCGACATGTTGATCTTGGTGAACTGCCTTTTAGGCTTGTCTGGTTTGCTCTGATCAGCCCATTGTTCTGGGCGAGGTCGTTGTTGGACCTGTGAAGTAATAGCAGCTTGGAGAGGCCCACACCTTTGACTTCTTGGAAGTTTATTAATGACTGGGTCCCTGACTTGGGCTGGTTGCTTCATGTCTTGGTGAAGTTGACTGATCATGGCCCTCAGCTCTCCTTGCTCCTGAGCTAAACCTTGAATGAGTGCCCTTTGCCCCAGCATCTGGGTTTTCAATGTGTCTACCTCAGCTTGTAGACGTTTCAGCCGTTCGTCCTTGTCATCTTCAGGACTCTTTCTGATCAGATTCCCCATGAGGAGTGTCCTCAACTCTTCCTGCCCCTTGGATAGGCTTAGGAAGATCTCTTTGAACTGAGTCTCTTGAGCGTGAAGGTCCTGGTTATCTTGTTGTGAAGCCATTGCTGAAATAAACAGCGAGAAAGGTAAGTGACCTGCAACAAGGATACCTGTTATGCAATGATGAGTATGACATGCATGTAATGTTTTCAAGGACCTCGCGGGGTAAACAAGAAAATTTGTTAGCATTTGGATCTAGTAGCTTGATTGAAAGAACTTCATATTTGTTGAGAGTCTTTCTTCCAAGGGTCAAAGGCTCACCATATCAAGTGGGTCATAGCCTCTGACAACCATGGCTAGAGGAAAATAAATCCTCTTTGCCCCTTGCTGGACAGTTGGTTCATCATGACCTGCATCACAAGCCCTTAAGATCCTTGAAATGGGTTAGGATGTATGCAATGGTATGATGTTATGGTATGCATGGGGGTAATGTAGGTAAACCCTGTTATGAGTCCCAACTAAGGACTGTAAACAAAACCTGCAAGAAACTTAGTAACCCTGTTATGAGTCCCAATTAAGGACTATAAACAAAACCTGCAAGAAACTTAGTACACTCTTGTTATGAGTCCCAATTAAGGACTATAAACAAAACCTGCAAGAAACTTAGTAAACCCTGTTATGAGTCCCAATTAAGGACTATAAACAAAACCTGCAAGTAGTTCAGGTGTCAGATAACAAGCATGCAAGTAGTCAAGTACGAAGGCACACAAGTCACACAAGAGAAGCCCTTAGAGTTTAGGCCAGCATGAGGTCTAGGTATTACCCTCTTGAAGTTGGTGGGCTCAACCTGTTCTATTAGAAGTAACCGGGTTCTAAGGGTCCCAATATCACTGGATTGCTTTCATTGTTCATCGTTTCGGTTTAGCCACTGAACTGGCGACCGAAATATTCCAGGAAAGCAACCCTCAATTGAGTGTAGTATCGAGTATCAACCAACCTCGGACTGCACCAAAGTCAGTTATCTCACTACCCTAAAGAGGCCAAGATAGTTCAATTAAGGTTCCTAAGGTCTGTTAATGCTTCATGACACCACGCGGAGGCCCCGTACTCTCCTTGACTGAACTCAAGGGTTACCAGTACACACCAAAGTGCCACATCAACGTAGCAGACTGTTTCAACCATGTCGGTATACCCCGCACAGTTCCCTCACAGCCTTGTTGCTACTTTCTAAGAAGGTATCCCCCAGATCCGGGTTAGGATCTATAGAAATCCCAAGACAGTCCAACAATTTAAAGCAAGCAAAGCAATACAATTGAAAACACAGTTATGAACTAACCCTAAGGTACACCTCACTTTAAGTTTAAGTCCCCAGCAGAGTCGCCAGTTCTGTGATCGGTGGATCTGGAACTGACTGTTTAACGCTGGTTCGCGAAATGTCGCGGAAGCAAGAGTCGCCACCGTCTTTTATTTTCTCCAAATGGAAAGGACAAAAACACAGAAAAATTCCTTATAGAGATTGCTCTCGGTTCGGGAGGTAGATTATAGAAAGGGAAGGTGTTAGCACCCTTTCTATCCATGGTTATCCATGGGCTCTTAGATACTTGCTCATTTGTGTTTTCAAAATGGTTTGTTTGCTTTTCAACTGTGGGTTTTAAAAAGTTTCTTTGAAAATTCCAGTTCGACTCTTGTATCAGTCCTCAAGAGTGTTTGAAAAGTTGCTTTCGAAAGCTTTTTGAAAAGTGTCGGTGTGAAAAGTATTTTTTTGATTTGTTTTGAAATTAGAGCAAGTATCTAGAGTCGTCTACCTACCCTAAGGAATTCGTCTGTGTAAATGTCCTTTAAAGTAGTGCCATCCCACCATTGAGAGGTAGGTAACACCACTGTTGGAGGTGTTCGGGTCAATTCGAGGTTCGGGACATGGTGATCACCAGAGCAATAGGAAGATACCTTAGAAGCTACCCTCATGCCAGGTTCCCGGATCATGAGGACTTACTAAGACATCCTCTACTCGACGATCACCTTTCGAGGCAAGGCAACAGTGAGGCGTATCCTAGGGGTGGTGTGTGATTTTGTGTGTCATGTTCAGTTATTTTATCTTGTTCATGTCAAAGTGATCTATGCGTTTGTTTTTATTTTAGGTCATTCATTCTTGCATGCAATTATTAACAGTTAAAAAAGTTGCGGAAATTAAAGTTCCTAAACTATTACAAAGGCGCGGGTCCACATCGCCAAATTAAAATCCAGGACCCGATTTGACAAAAAATAAAGAACTAAAGTGCGAGAAATATAAAATGTCCGAGTTACATGGCTTTGGGAGAATTACATAAATATTTAAAAGAAGGAAATAAATAAAAATGCGCGAATAGGAATTAAAATTGGAAACGAGGGCGTTGGACCCTTTTTAATGAAATTAAATTAAATGATTAAACTAATGAAATTAAAGAGAAAAAAGAAATTATTATTTTTTTTTGAGTTTTTGGTATTTATGTTTTTTATGTATTTTTATGAGAAAGATTAAATGAAATTAAAATATTAATCCTAATTCTAATTTTTTTTTATTTATTAAGAAAAATATGTTAAAATTAAACCTAAAATTAATCTAATTATTTACATGCAATTTTGATTTATAAAAATAAATAATTAATTATTAGTGAAATTTATTTACAAAAAATATTAATTAAATAAATATATTTTGATTTTTATGACTTTTCTGTTTTTTACTATTTTTTATATTTTATGAAAATAAGTTAAATTAAAGGAATTAATTAAAAAAAGAAATATTTGAAATAAATAAAATAAGGAAAAGAAAGAAAATACAATACCTTGGGGGGTTTCTGTCCCCTTTTTGGAGGTGAATTGGAGTGGTTTGGCCATTTGTGTTCTGACCTCATCATGCATAAGTTGTTCTACTTTGGCCATTTGACTTTTGGCTTTTGGCCATTTGCGTTTTGGCCTCAACGTTCCTTAATCTTCTCAGGATGTCTGTCTCGCCATGTATTAGTGTCATGCATATGTTTTTCTACTTTGGCCATTTGGCTTTTGCCTTTTGGCCATTTGGCTTTTGGCCTCAACGTTCCTTAATGAACCTGGGATCCTGTCTAAATCTGCAGTTGAATCTCACGAACACATTAAATAAAATCATAAAATGCAAATAAAGCCAATATATGAAGAAATTTAATGTTTAGGCACAATATGGCATGTATGAATGATTATACCCTTTTGATCATGGAGATCAAATCAATCTTACCCTTACTGGAAAATCAGTGGCCTGAATGCTTTTATGCCTTACTGGAAAATTAGGATCATGGAGATCAAGCCAGCCTTACCCTTACTGAAGAAGTAGTGAGGTGTTGGTTTGTAACTGTGATGGCTTGTTTGTAGTGAGAGAGGGATTTGTAATAAGGATTTCAAGGTTTTAGGGTTCTTGAAAGAGTTTGATATTCTAACAGTGTTGTGGCAAGGTTTTTTCTCTCTTTTTCTCCTTTATCCTTTTTTCTTTTTTTTTTCTCCTCTTTTTTTCTCCTCTCTGGTTTGTATGAAAAGAAGGTGATTATATAATGGAAATTAGGGTAAAGAAAATGGGCTTTGAATGTGCAATTGGGCCTCCAATGTTCACTTGAGTTCGTCACTTTCCAGGCTAAATCGCAGGGACTTAAGTGCAATTTTTGAAGTTGAAATGTGAAGACAAAATGTAGCCGGCATCGAGAACTAACTCCTGTCTGAAAATCGACTCAATCGGATAAATGGTGAATTAGTTATGAATTTTTGAAGTTTCAGCTCAGACAAACTTATTTTGGGCTCCAGTGTCGACTCTGACACGTTCTTCAATAAAAAACTGGTCTTGATCGGAGCATAATCCGGTCTCGACTTTTGAAGCAAAGTTGTAGATCTATGAGTCAGTAACCTTGTGTAAAAATATGAGTCCAATCCGATAAAAATTGACCGAGTTATGAATTTTCGAAGTTTCGGCTCAGATGAAATAATATTCAGCATTCAGGATTTTCAGCGTGTCACGCACTCTGAGCAAAAAACGAAGGCCTTTTGAATACCGTTTGAACTCAATACCTTCTGTGAAAATGTAGCCAACTCAATTTGTGAAATTTTGACACCGGAACCAGCTCGATACGATGAAAATCGACCAAGTTATGATTTTTTGAACATGACGCAAATAAACTTCTGTCACAAATTTTCTGCACGAAAATACTTGATAAATCCACATTTTTGAAGACCTTCTGATCGAAATTGGCTTCCAGCCGTGAGAGATGAAAACGTAGATAATGTCAAGACGGAATTTTGGCCACCAGAACGGGTTCAAAACGAGTCACGATCTTCAAGTTATGAATTTTTTAGCGCGTAAAAACTGCACTTTCAGCACACTTTTTTCACCATATTTCTTCGAGAAAACTCACACATTCGGATACCTTCTTTAAAGAATTGACTCTTGAGCCGAACCTGAATTTGAGAATATGTTATCAGAGATATCTTGGCGAAAGAACACCTGAATATGATGCGCCGGGTTGGACTTGTGAATTTTTCTTAAAATATTTTGAGAAATATGGGAGGGCAAATTTTGGGGTACAACAGCATCTATAAGCCCATTCCCGACAAGGTTCTGTCACATCTCCAGATGGCATCTATAAGCCCATCCACCTACCAACAGTCTCCAAATGGCATCTATAAGCCCATTCCCGACAAGGTTCTGTCACATCTCCAGATGGCATCTATAAGCCCATCCTCCCATACCATCTTTCCAAATGACATCTATAAGCCCATTCCCGACAAGGTTCTGTCACATCTCCAGATGGCATCTATAAGCCCATCCTCCTATCCACCATCTCTCCAAATGGCATCTGTAAGCCCATTCCCGACATCACATTGCTGATACTCCACTATGTGAGTGCAAATTTTTGGGCACTTTAGTGTTCAATCATCTTCCACCTTCGGATCACGAAAGGCACGCAAGCCAATCTACATCCTCAGGTTTAAGAAGATTGAACAGGGGCAACTGCTGTACCCCAAAATTTTCCCTCCCATATTCTTCAAAGTTTTGACAAGCATCATCTCAATTTGCTCAAGTCTACTCAAGGGTTGCACAGTCAAGCATCCTCCTAGGCCAGTCAAAATTAGGGTTTTGGTTATTGCAAGAAAGTTGAGGTTTTCAGTGGCTCAATCAAGTCCCATATGCCTATATACATTCGTCAACATCTTATTTTGAAGCCACAATCATCATTTGATTAAGTCTTGATCATGATTCCACAAGCATGGCTCAAAAATCATCAAGATGCAAAAGTTTCCATCTTTGGACAATTGAAAAGTCAACTGTAACTTAACCAAGGCATAACATTTTCATGGTTCATCAGAAAAATCCCATCCAATTCTCATTTTGAAGGGGAGGACATTTCCTACAACTCATCTTCACATTCCAAGTCCAAGAAATGCTCTCACAAAAAGTTATCAATTTCTACATTATAGGTCATTTTCAAAAGTCAACAAAAAGGCATTTTAAGTCAAAGACCATAACTTGAGATTGGTAAATCCAAATGACATGGAACCAAAGGCATTCGTTAGAAGACTTCAAGACCTTTCCAAAATGTCCAAGAACATGTTCATATGATCAAAATTGAGCAAGATATGCATTGGAGAAGTTGGGAAATTTTTGTGAAATGGCAAAAGTCAACTATCCTTAAAACTTCAATTTTTGACAAAAAGGGCCCACTTTCTTCCACTTGATTCAGCCTTGTCATGCCACCCACGTGTCCCATGATTAATTTCAAGATCAAACATTTATTTTTCTATTTTATTTAATTTTTATTGATTTAATTCATTTTAAATCCATAATAATTCAAATAAAATCAGAAAATTGATGGAATGGCATATTGGTGACTTGAATGACTTTTATTTGTCATGTGTCAGCTCACAATTTCGTGCCAAGCCTTTTGGTGCACAAAATCTTGGTTTTGCTCCAAGTTTGGAAAGTCCTTTAATGGTGATAAACAAAAATCTCAAGACATCAATACAATGGATCCCAAGCCTAGCTGCTGACCTAATTCTACTCCCATATATGCACACAACATAACCCTAATGCCATTCACGTACAAGCACTGCACAAACGGCCATTACCATATTGAAAAAAGTCAAAGAAAGTTTGAAACTGATCTTCATACTCCAGGCCTTTTCAAAGCGATTTAAGGACTCTAATACATTGCTAGCATTCCCAGGAACACATTACAATAAAAAACAAGCCTCAAATCTCAAGAACACGTGCTTCACAGACCCACGGTTTGTCAAATTTTTTCATAATCACATACACTGATTCACGCATATTTAACATCTTTGGTTGTTTGTTTTATACTCATAGAACTCAGGTGAAGCTTTTGGTGTAGTTCAATTGGTTTATAATGCCCTGAAACAGAAAACGCCATGAACGATTTCTAGGTTTTCCAAGCTCTAAAATTGGGGCTTTCTTCTTTAGGGAAAATTAAGCCTCATGATGCCCATGATTGAACTCAGGAAATCAAGACGAACCAATCCCAACCCTCGCGAACAATTTATATACAGCATAGGCCTGTTCGCTATTTTTGGCATTTGCAGTTTGTGGGGGTTAAAAACCCCCGCTATCCATTTGTTCTTTCTGCAGGCATAAGGAAGAAGACAATAGTTGTCAGCATGTGATTGGATAATTCAAATAAAATGCGCATTTTCATGATTTCCAGCATGTTAATTAATTATTATTGATATATTTGCTTAAGCATTACACATACAAACGCGTGCAGGTTGGCTCAGTGGAAAGTGAGGTGGACGTTCACCATTGGGACCTGGGTTCGATTCCCAGGTCCCCCAAATGCTTATTTCTATTTTTCCATAACATGTTCCTGTGCAGGTTTCACAAAGGCTTTCCACCATGTGCATCAAACAATCATGCACCAAGTGGCCTCAAAGATCAATCCAAGGGCTATGAGATGCTGGATACCATGCTCCAAGTCAAAGCAATGTGCAGCCAATTCCAAAAGTCCAAGCAGGCTTGCAGCTTAGTGGGCCAAATTGCTCCTTCAAACCTCCATCTGGGCCCAGAACCCCCCCCTTTGGTTCATCCTTTTTTTTTCTTTTTTTTTATATCTTCCATTTTTATTTATTAACCTTTTTCTTCTAATTATTATTATTATCACTAAAACTAATTAATTAATATTTTCACAATAAAAGTTCAGAAAATAAAAAATGTAAATATTTTTTATTATTCACTATTAATTTTGTAAATAAAACACTAATAAATTGATTTAGTTTAAATTAGTTTTAATTTTAATTTTCTTTTTACAATAAATAAAAACAAATTTAGACTTAAGTTTTTTTTTCTTTTGACATTTTTTAATTTCTTTGTTCTTATTTTATTTCATAAAAAACATAAAAAACATAAAAAACACAAAAAACATTTTTTTTCTTTTAATAAATTAATTAAATTAGTAATTAGGCTTAATTTCATTAATTGCAAAAAAGGACAAATCCAATTCTTTCTCAAAAAAGGGTCAAAACCCTAGGACGTTCCCGATTCAATCTTTCGCGCGTATTTATTTTTTATTTTGTATCTGCTCAGGAAATGTAATAATTATTTAGAACTTTACCGCTTTATTTAATTTTCTCGCACTTTATTTTCAAAACGGGTTGTTGTTTTTGGCGATGTATATACCCGCGCCTTGTAATAGCTAGATTTACCTTTCCGCACTTTATTTTCTGCAAATCATTTAACTGTTAATATGCCTGCAAGAATGTATGAAAAATAAAATCAATCCGTAGCTCACAAATAACATGCAAAGACAATTTAACTGAAAAACAACACACATGCACATGCCACTCTTAGGGTGCGCCTCACTGGTTTCCTCGAACGTGGTCGTCAAGTATAGGGTGTCTTAGAGGTCGCCCTCCTGTCTAAAGATCCAGATGCCTCGAAACGGTTGCCTCGGATAAACAAAAGGATCTAGGTCATTAGGGTTACTTCTAAGGTGTCCTACTATTGCTTCGGTGACCACACATGTCCCTTATAATCGAATTGACCCGAATACCTCCAACGACGGTGCTACCTACCTCTCAATGGTGGGATAGCACTATCTAAAGGACTCTTACACAACCTAATTCCTTAGAGTAGGGAGAATTCTCCTGGGTACTTGCTCTTTTCAAACAAACAAAACAATTTTTCGCACCTACACTTTCAAAAGGTTTTCAAACAAATATTTCATACACTCTTGAGGAAAGATACAAGAGTTACCTAGAAAGTTTTCAAACGAAACTTTGTCAAAACCTACACACATTTGAAAAGCAAACAAATTTTTGAAAACATAAGAGCAAGTACCTAAGAGCCTGTAGATAACCACGGATAGAAAGGGTGCTAACACCTTCCCTTTCTATAAATCTACCTCCCGAACCGAGAAACATTCTCAAAGAAGGAATTTTGTTGTGCTTTTATCCTTTCCATGTTGGAGAACATAAAAGACGGTGGCGACTCTTGCTTACCGCGACATTTCGTGAAACCAGCTAAAAACAGTCAGTTCTATTTCCACCGATCACAACTGACATCTCTTGTATGACTTTCACTTTGGCAGGGTCCACTTGAATACCTTTGTCGCTTACGACGAAACCTAGTAGCTTTCCAGATCTCACCCCGAAGGTGCACTTGTTCGGGTTTAACCTCAATTTGTACAACTTCAACCGGTCAAACAGCTTCTGTAGATGGTCAAGGTGTTCCTCCTCAGTTTGGGACCTTGCAATCATATCATCGACATATACTTCAATCTCGTGATGGATCATATCATGAAACAGAGCCACCATGGCACGCTGATACGTTGCCCCAACATTTTTCAACCCAAACGGCATGACCTTGTAGCAAAAGGTACCCCACTGAGTAACAAAAGTGGTCTTCTCCATGTCCCCAGGAGCCATCTTGATTTGATTATAATCGGAGAAACCGTCCATGAAGGAGAATACCTTATGCTGAGCAGTGTTGTCAACCAGAACGTCGATGTGAGGCAGAGGGAAGTCATCCTTAGGGCTCGCCCTGTTCAAATCCCTGTAGTCAACACACATTCTGACCTTACCGTCTTTCTTCGGCACTGGAACCACATTGGCAACCCACTGAGGGTAAGAAGTTACTGCGAGAAAACCGACATTAAATTGTTTCATAACCTCAGCTTTGATTTTCTCGGACATTTCTGGACGCATACGGCGAACCTTCTGTTTTACCGGAGGGCATTCTTCCTTGGTAGGCAGGTGATGAACCACAATGTCAGTATCCAACCCAGGCATATCTTCATAAGACCAAGCAAAGATTTCCATGTAGTCATGCAGCATCTGAATCAACCGTTGTTTCACACTAAGCTCCAGATTTGCACCGATCTTGACTTCCTTTTTGTCTGTCTCAGTACCCAGATTTACCGTTTCCACTGGCTCTTCATGTGGCTGAATGACCCTCTCTTCTTGAAGTAGCAGTCTTGCAAGCTCACCAGGCACTTCGCAATCATCTTCACCTTCGTCTTCGGCTAAGTTGATCGGATTTTCGAAGTCATAACTGGCAGTAGCAGAGTCGTTACCAGTGAGATCCAGAGTGGATTGGGACCTGTATATGTGAGTGTGTGTAAATAGCTGTTTTGCAATATATAATAAAGAAAGACAAGGAGCGCAAGATTTGAAATGCAAAACATCCAATGCTTTTATTAATGATATATGAAAATGACACACAAAGGCTCTCACAAATGAAGCCACGGTGCCTCGGGTAAGACACCGGGCCATAAAGTTTCACAATATTGTTTGTTACGAATTCAAAACAAAGGAGTTCATTACTGAGTGACAAAAGTAATAGGGACGAAGTCTTTCGTTGTCCAATTGTTTGGTCCACCGTTGGTCGTAGGGTAGATCCAGCTGTCGAATTCAGATTCCTCCATGTCATCTTCAATGGAATTTACTCCCGAGTTGCTGATGAACATAAGAGGTCTTCCAATCCTTGCCCTACGAACAGCCTTCTGAGCTTCTGCAGTGAAACCCAAACCAAACTTGTCAGTCTTCTGGGTGAAATCAGGAAGTCGGCCCCAATTTGCGTACTCACCCTTCTCAATAACAGCCCGAGCATCCTTTAAGGAAGCCATCTTCAAAGGAGAATCTTCAATCACAGTCTCTGCTGATGCCAGTGTCTGAGGGACCTCTTCAAAGTATTGAAATGGGGTCTCAATGAACTCCCCATCCATCTCTATGTACCAGAACGAGTTGAGGTGGCTGACCATATACTCTTCCTCCCCCTGAACTGTCACAATCTTCCCTCTGACCGGGTATTTCAGCTTTTGATGTAGTGTGGAGGTCACAGCTCCAGCCTTATGGATCCATGGACGACCCAGCAAACAAGAATAAGATGGTCGAATGTCCATCACGTAGAATGTAGAATCGAAGACCTGAGAGCCAACTCTAATTGAAATATCAACCTCACCATGCACCATCCTTTTAGACCCGTCAAAGGCCCAGACAACAATGTTACTTGGCTTGAGTTCTAACCCTTTGCAATCCAACCTGTCTAGAGCTTTCATGGGCAAGACGTTCAATGAGGAACCAGTGTCAACCAACACATGTGCAAGAGTAGTGCCCCTGCATTCAATGGAGACATGCAGGGCATCGTTATGGTTCTTCCGTTTAGCAGTCAGATCAGCGTCAGAGAAACCCAAACCATTATCAGCAGTTAAGTTGGCCACACAATCGGTAAACTGATCAGCTGACGTCTCTTGTGGCACGTGGGCCGTCTTCAGGAAGGTAATCAGGGCCTTGGCATGGGCCTCTGAACACAACAACAGCGATAACATAGAAATCTTGGAGGGGGTTTGCCCCAACTGCTCAACTACATTATAATCACTCTTCTTGATGATCTTCAGAATCTCTTCCATCTCCTGTTTGGAAGCTTCGACATTGATGGTCTTTGGTGTCTCCGTCTGGGCAGGCATATCAGTGGCTATCTCTTTGCCCCGAGCATCAGATGACTCGGCGGCAGGGGTAGAAATAGGAACTTGATCAGGAAGGGAAGTAGGCACACTTGCAGGTGTGATGACAATAGGTCTCTGGATAGTTAGTGGTACGATATCAGGTGAGAAAAGCCTACCACTGTGGGTGACTTTAGCAGGCCCGGTAATGTTGCTGACGCCAGCATCAGTATCAAACTCTTGCTTAACTCCAAGCACATAAACATCTGCCCCATAGTGCCAAGGGACAGCTTTGTCGGATGTATAGGGGATGGGCCCCGGAACAGTGATAATTATAGGTGCAATCTTCTGGACAGGCGTAATTCTGACAGGCTTCCTTGAGGGAGCCTTGGGAGAATTGTTGAAAATGGTGACAATGGAAACTTCTTCAGTATGAGTAGCAGGAACAACAATCTTCTCAAACAGGATCTCCCTATTATCCATCAGCTTTTTGGATGCCTGACTTCAAAGATGGGCAACCAGTAGGTGAAACAGAACACAGATGGCAACCTTCACTACATCCCGGAAATAAACCGGCTAGCAACAGGTTCCTCTTGACGGTCATCAGCGGAGTGACAATATCATCCACAGAGGCTACAAACAAGTCCTCCTCTACAACATTTACTCCATGTTTGGGCATGGGAGCAGTCACAATGTTAGGCCTTTCGGGCGCCTCAAACTCAATCTCTTTTGCATCAATCAAGTCTTGGACCTTATTCTTCAAAGTCCAGCAATCATCCGTATTATGCCCCGGGCTCTCAGAATGATAAGCGCAGCGAGCGTTGGGGTTATACTTTGCTGATGTAGTATTCAGATTCTTTGGGGCTTCCCTTAGAGTCACCAAATTGGTTTTCAGTAACTGTGGCAATATCTGGGACAAGGTCATGCTGAGACGAGTGAACTGCCTTCTAGGTCTTTCTTCCCTTTGTTGGTGGTGATGCTGAGGAGCAGCAACAGGTTTTGAAATAACCACCACGTTGATAGCTTGACAGCGTTCCGGTCTATTCTGTCTCCTTGTACCGTAGACATCACTGGATTCCTTCTTGAAGGGTTTCTTCTCGGTGCTCGATGAAGCACCCTTCTGTATCTTCCCAGAGTTGATACCAGCTTCAATTCTCTCACCAATCAAGATAAGGTCTGTAAACCCGACTGAAGAATTTCCAATCAAATGGTTGAAGAATGGACCAGACAGGGTCCCCAGAAACATATCAACCAGCTCACGATCAGTCAAAGGTGGTTGCACCCTTCCGACAAGGTCTCTCCATTTTTGGGCGTACTCTTTAAATCCTTCACCCGTCCCTAGTGACATACCCTGGAGTTGGGTACGCGTAGGAGCGAGGTCGGAATTATATTGATACTGCTTATAGAACGCAGTAGCCAAATCTTCCCAGTTGCGGATACTGGCCCCATCCAGCTGATAGAACCATTCGAGTTGAGTCCCTGAAAGACTATCCTGAAAGAAATGGATCCACAAATTCTTGTCAGCAGTGTAAGGTTGGATCTTCCTTACATACGACCAGAGGTGCAACTTTGGGCAGGAGGCTCCGTCATATTTGGCAAAGGAAGGCGCCTTAAACTTATGGGGAATCACCACCCCAGAGGATAAGCCTAGGTCTCCAAGGTCCAACCCGGGCATATTCTGTATCTCCATGGCACTTAAGCGGTCCTCCAACTGTTTATACCTATCCTCAGCAGGAGGATACTGCTCATAATCCGTCTCGTTGCCGGAGACCACGGGGCTAGGGACCCTTCTCTCTTGTGGGCTGTCTTTCCCTATAGATGAGGTAGTCAGATCAACCTCATTCTGCAGTCCATTCCCAAATCTACGTCCAGTGTTAAACAAGACGGTCCTCTTCTTCTTCTTCTTCCTCTCTTTCAGAATCAGAGTCTTCAATTCCTGTTGACCCGGGGCTAGGCTCATAACCAACTCTTGGAACTGGGCATTCTGGGTCTGGAGGGCCTTGATAGCTTGCTCAGTGGTAGGTTCAGTAGACATGATGATGCTGAAATAAACAGCGAAGAAGATAAGTGACTTGTAAAAAGGGTACATGTTATGCATATGATGAAATGAAATGCGTATGATTTATGTATGCAATGTTTTCAAGGACCTCGCGGGGTAAACAAAGAAACTTGTTAGAATTTGAATTTTGCAGCTTGATTGAAGGAACTTCCTGTTGCTGAGAATCCTTCTTCAAGAGTTAGGCTCACCATATCGAGTGGGTCATAGCCCCTGACTCAAGTTATCATGTTTTGATCTCCAAACAACCTTGGCTAGAGGAAAATAAATCCCCTTTTCCCCTTGCTAGAGAGTTGGTTCATCATGACCTGCATCACAAACCTTTGAGATCCTTGAAATGGGTTAGTCCTTATGCAGGATGTATGCAATGTTATGATGTTATGATGTTATGATGTTGTGATAAAGGCACACCACAAGTATTCACAAAAGGCAAACATGGTAAGGCACACAAGTCACACAAAAGAGCCCTTAGATTTCAGGCTGGCATGAAGTTTAGGTACTACCCTCTTTCAGTTTCAGTTGGTTAAGACCTATCCTAAAAATAGTAACCGGGTTCTAAGGAGCTCAATATCATTGGATTGTTTTCTATGTTCATTGTTTTGATTTAGCCACTTAACTGGCGACCAAAATATTCCAAGAAAACAATCCTCAATGAGTGTAGTATCGAGTATCTACCAACTTTGAACTGCACCAAAGTCGGTCATTCACTACCCCTAACAGAGGCCAGGATGGTCAAGTAAGGTTCTAAGGTCCGTTGATGCTTCACAACACCACGCGGCGGCCCCGTACTCTCCTTGACTTGACTCAAGGGTTACCGGTACTCACCAAAGTGCCACATCAACGTAGCTACTGCTTCAACCATGTCGGTATACCCCGCACAGTTCCCTCACAGTTTGTTGCTACTTCTAAAGGGTATCCCCAGATCCGGGTTAGGATCTATAAAACTCTGATACAAGCCCACAAAATTAAAGCATACGAGTCAAGCAATTGAAAACACAAGTGATCTAGTCCTAAGGTACACCTCACTTATAAATCTACTCCCCAGCAGAGTCGCCAGTTCTGTGATCGGTGGGAATGAGAACTGACTGTTTTGGAATGCTGGTTCGCGAAATGTCGCGGTAAGCAAGAGTCGCCATTGTCTTTTATTTTCTCCAACAAGGAAAGGATAAAAGCACAGCAAAATTCCTTTTCGAGATGTTTCTTGGGTTCGGGAGGTAGATTATAGAAAGGGAAGGTGTTAGCACCCTTTCTATCCGTGGTTATCCACGGGCTCTTAGGTACTTGCTCACTATGTTTTCAAAAAGTTTTGCTCTTCTTGTGTTTGTGGGTTTTGAAAAGAGTTTTGTTTGAAAACTTCGATTGAACTCTTGTATCTGTCCTCAAGAGTGTATGAAGTATTTGTTTGAAAACTTTGTTCAAAAAGTGTAAGTGCAAAAAAGTTGTTTTGTTTTGAAAGAGCAAGTACCTGAGAACCTCTACCTACTCGAAAGAAATTAAGCTGTGTAAATGTCCTTTAGACAGTATTATCCCACTATTGAGAAGTAGGTAGTACCGTCGTTGGAGTTTTCGGGTCAATTCGATTTTAGGGACATGTGTGGTCACTAAAGCAATAGTAGGACGCCTTAGCGGTAACCCTAATGTCTGAGATCGTTCTTTATCGAGGCAACCGTTTCGAGGAAACTTTGATCTTTAGACAGGAGGGCGACCTCTAAAACACCCTATACTCAATGACCATGTCGAGGCAACCAAGTGAGGCGTACCCTAGGAGTGGCATGTGCGAGTGTGTCAAATTTCATTTATGTTATCTTTGTACAGGTTATGGTGAGCTACGATTTATCTTAATTTAAGAGAGATCTTGTCATGCATAGCCTAGTTAGCATACATCTAGCAGTCAATAGTTGCGGAAAATAAAAACTACGCTATTACAAGGCGTCGGGTATTTACATCGCCAAAAAACAAACCCTTGAAAAGTAAATTGCGGGAAATTAAATGAAAGCGATAAAAAGGTCCTAATTAAAGCTATTACATCCTCGGAGCAAATACATAATATATGGATAAAAACATGAATCAAGAATAATCACACGCGCGAGAAAAAATTGGATCGGAGAGTTCTTAGGGTTTTAACCCTTTTTGAGAAAGAAGGAGATTTTTTTGTTATTTTTGCATTTAATTAAATTAAACCTAAACTACTTAATTAATTAAATAAAAGAAAGATATTTTTTGAGTTTTTTTATGTTTTAAGGAAATAAATAAAAAATAAAATGACTAACAGTTATCAAAAACCCTAATTCTATATTAATTTTATTTATTGTGAAAAAGTTAGAATTAACCTAATTAAAACTTATTTAATTAATTACTTATTTATTTACAAAAAATAACTAATTAAATTTAACAAATAAAAATATTATATTTTTTATGTTTTCTGATTTTTATTATGAAAATAAATATTAATTTGTTAGTGAAAATAATAATTATAATAAATAATTAGATGAAAGAAATAAAAAAGAAAAGAAAAGAAATAAACTTGAAGGGGGTGTTGGGCCCAAGTGGAGGTGTTTTTGGAATTCTCAAGGCCCAATTGCTGCAAGCCTTTTTGATTTTTCTGGATCGTCCACACGCGCGTTGACTGGGGAGCATGGTGATCTCCCACTCATGTCCATTGGATCAGGTCTGATGCCACTTGGCGTGCTGAGATCTGAAGCATATGGTGGACATCCCTTTGCAAGCTTACACAAGAACGCCTGAAGAAAAAGAACAAATAAACGTTTGGGGGACCTGGGATTCGAACCCAACCAACGCGTTTCTTTGTTATCATAATGAGATGGAATTATTATATATGAAAAACAATTAAAACGCTGTAAAATAAAAACAAACGCGCACTTTTCAAATTAACCAATGAAGTATCAACACATCATCATCTTCTTTGTTTTTCCTACATATTCAGAATCAGATAGCGGGGGTTTTTAACCTCCACTATCCAGCTGCACGAAAAATAGCGATTAGAAATCTAGCAAGCATAAATATTTCGCGAGGGGTGGGTTATGTTCGTCTTGGCCTCACGATTTCAGCCATGCATCTCACTAGTCCCAATTTTTCCTGGATTGAAAAACCCTAATTTACAGCTCAAGAACCCTAGAAATTTGATCATGGTATCTTTCGATTCAGGGCGTTATAATCCAATTAAATCATTCCATCAGCTTTATATGATCTCTAGCAATGTAAAACAATCAAGAAAACATGTTAAATGCGCATGAATTAAGCAATACGATTTTGAATAAAAAATGCAAACCGTGGGACTGTGTATTGTGATTCTTTAAGCTTTGATGCCTGAATTTGATTGCAAAACGTCCCTGGGACCTCCTGCAATATGTTTGAATGAATAGAACGCCTTGAATCGACCTAGAATGCAAGAATAGGTTTTCAATTTTCTTGGAATTTCTTGAATATGACAAGGTTGTTTCTGCAGCTTTTAATCGTCCATTAGGTCAGGGTTTGCTTGCATACATATAAGGCAATGGAATTAGGTCAAAAGCTGGGCAAAAATCCATGTGCATTGATGATTGAATCCTTGATTGAAAATCAAATATTCTTGATTTTTCATGATTGAATAATGTTGCCAAGTTTGGATTTTTTTTGTATCTTTGACTTGTGCACGAATTTGCCAGCATGTTTAGGTCATATTTGCTTCACAAAAAGATTTAAAAAACAAATCTTCTATTTTCTTATGATTTAAATTAATTAAATGAATTAATATTAATTAAAAATCCATTTAATCAATAAAAATAAGAAAATAAATCCAATTAAGCTTGGTGGGTCGTGAATAGGTCATGGGTGAAGTTTCAAGAAGATATTTGAGGCCCATTAGCAAAAAGAAGGTGTTTTGAGCAAAGTTGACTTTTGCAAATTCATGAAAATTTCCCAACTTCTCCAATGCACAACTTGCTCAATTTTGATCATATGACCATGTTCTTGGACATTTTGGAAAGATCTTGAAGTCCTCTAACCAATGCCTTTGGTCCAATGTCATTTGGATTTACCAATCTCAAGTTATGGCCTTTGACTCAAAGTGTACTTTTGTTGACTTTTGAAATTGACCTCTAATGTAAAAATTGGTAACTTTTTGTGAGAGCATTTCTTGAACTTGGAGTGTGAAGATAGATTGTAGGGGATTGAATCCTCTTAAACATGAGCTTTGGATGGAATTTTTCTGACAAACCATGAAAGAGTTATGCCCTGGTCAAGATACAGTTGACTTTTTTGCTGTCCAAAAATAGTAACTTTTGCACCTTGATGATTTTTGAGCTATTCTTGGGGAATCATGATCAAGACTTGATAAAATGATGATTGTGAACTCAAAATGAGATGTTGACCAAAAATTCTGACTTTTGACTGCAAAATGACCATTTTGCCCTTGTAGTTGACTGTAGGTCAAATGGGGCTTTTGACTGTGCAAATTGGCACTGTGGGTCTTGAAACTTGGCATGTAGGTGCTTGAGAATGTATATAGGCATATGAGACTTGATTGAACCATTGAAAACCCCAAATTCCTTGAAAGAACCAAAACCCTAATTTCAGCTGTCTTAGGAAGTGGTTTGACTGTACAATCCTTGAGCCATTTTGAGCAGTTTGAAGATCATTCTTGACATTAAGCAATAACTGACCTTAGAACCTATAATTGACCAACTTGGCCATAGAAAAGTAGCAGTATGCTACACTCATTGAGACCATACTCTCGTGATGATTCCAGCTGCAAGAAAAGGTTGCTAAACTGGAATTATGACCGATCGAGGATGGTCAGTGATATTGAGAACCTCTAGAACCCGGTTACTATTACTAGGACAGGATGAACCAACTAAACTGAAAGTGGGTAATACCTAAACTCCATGCCAGCCTGAAATTTAAGGGCTATTGTGTGACTTGTGTGCTTTCAACTTGAACTACTTGCACATGTTTATTATCTAACAACTTGAGTTCCTTGCAGGTTTTGTTTACAGTCCTTATCCAATACCTTGGATTTCTTGCCGGATTTACTTGTTTACATTACCTCGTACTTTTGCTTAAACGCATAACATACACATCATAACATCATGCCTTAACATTTCCTTAACCATTTCAAGGATCTCAAAGGTTTGTGATGCAGGTTATGGTAAATCAAACGTCTAGCAAGGGGCAAAGGGGATTTATTTTCCTCTAGCCAATGTCATCTAGAGATCAAAACACGATAATTTGAGTCGGTGGCTATGACCCACTTGATATGGTGAGCTTGACTCTTGAAGAAGGACTCTTAATGACACGAAGTTTCTTCAATCAAAGCTGCAAAATTCAAATTCTAACAAGTTTCTTGTTTACCCCGCGAGATCCTTGAAAACATTGCATACATATATCATACATATCATTGCATAACAGGTCTCCCAGTATAGGTCTCTCATGTTCTCGCTGTTTATTTCAGCAATGGCTTTCCAACAAGACAACCAAGATCTTCAAACTCAAGAAGCTCAGTTCAGGGACGTATTCCTAAACCTATCCAAGGGGCGGGAAGAGTTAAAAACACTCCTCGTTGGGAACTTGGTCAAGAAAAGTCCTGAAGACAATAAGGAAGAGCGGTTGGAACAATTGCAAACTGAGGTAGATGCAATAAGAACCCAAATACTGGGACAGGTGGCTCTCATCCAGGGCTTAGCCCAGGAACAAGAAGAGTTGAAAATCATTATCAACCAGCTTCATCAAGACAAATACAATAGTATGAAGCAAACAGTCAAGGTCAGAGACGAAGTCATTGATCTGCCTCCAAAAAGACAAGAGTTTGGTTTGGTGAAGAATGGACCTCTCCAAGTTGCTACTACCTCACAGGTCCAACAACAACCGTGCCATATACAACGGGTTAATCAAAGGCAGTTTACCAAGCTCAACATGCCGCTGTCTCAAGCTTTACAACACATGTTGAGATTGAATCTGGTGACGTTGGTAGGGCCTCATCCGAATATCAAGACATCTTCACCTAACTACAATCCTGATGCAATGTGTGCATACCATTCTAACAGCCCAGGGCATGATACTGACGACTGTTGGAAGTTGAAGTACAAAATTCAAAACCTAATTGATGAAGGAGCATTGGAATTCACACAAGATGGTCAAGCCGAGTTCTTCTACCATCCCTTCAAGGCTCACCATTTGAAATGACAAGTCCTGAGACGAGAAGACTTTTTGTTCATTAGAATTTTCAATTTGTAATTTTCTTTTAATTGTTCGAACATTTATTCATGTCAAACTTTGTTACTTTATCAATGCATCACATATGTCTGTTTTGAATCAATCCATTCGTATTCATTATATTTAAAATGCTTTACTTTTTGTGATGTTCAACTCTTGATTAAAACTCTAAGCCTTTAGAGGGAGGATGGCAAAAATGATATCAAAATCTCTACATTATGCTTTTGAACAGACCCCGCTGACGAGGTACAAGCGTTGTTTCAAATCCTAAATAGTGGAGTTATAAGGAAGATAATCCATAGTCAACCCTGTTGTACCCCAAAATTTGCCCTCCCATTTCTCAATGATTTCTCATCACTAAGCCCTTTGAGCTCAAGATCCAGTTAGGGTTTCACCTGCTCAAGACTTCTCCTTGCACTGTTGACCCAAATTAGGGTTTGTGTTTGCACAAGGATGTTTTGACCTAAAATGCCTAATATGACTTTCTTGCTTCATATTGGACTCCCAAGTTTATCCATACCAAGTTTCAAGTCTTGATTCCAAATTTTTCCCAGTCAATTGGACAGTTGACCTAGAAATCAACTGTATTGGGGAAAAAGTCAACTGTGGCCAATTGACAGTCAAATCTCATGGAAATTGACCCACATCAACATTATAAACTCACATGGACCATTTGATCAAGTTTGGATCACAATTCCACAAGAAATTTGATCAGATCATCAAAAGGGCAAAATGGTCATTTTTAGGGTTTTGACTGCACAAAGGCAATTTTTGACTGTTTGACCTAGCCAATGGCAAACCAAGCTCACATATGGACTCAAGGACCCCATGGAATTGTCTTTACATGCTCAACAAGTTCAAAAGATCCCAGATACACAAGATTGACAGTTGAATTTCCCAGTCAATGGATCAATTTTGACTGTATACTGAAAAGTCAAACTTTGACTTTTTGGTCAAAATCAAGTGTCAAGATTCATTTTTCATCAAAACATGCCAAATCATGAAACTTGTTCATCAAGAAATCAAGAATTGCAAATTAGGGTTTGAAATGAAGATTTTTCATAACTTAGAATTTTTCTAAGTTATGAAAAACCCTAATTTTTTCCTAACTTTGCCCCACTTTCCCACCAAGATTCATTTGGATTCAAGCAAAAGTCAAAACATGAAAGTTGTAGCCTATTGCATAATCTACAACTTTGATTCACAAAGTTTTCCCAAAAGAATCTTGTAGCTCAAGTTACAATTTTTGGAACAAGGGTACCAAACCATTCTTAACTTAGAGAAAATTTGACCTATTTTAGGCAGGATTTTTGCCTAACTTCAAGACCAATTTTCACATACTTCCACTTGGAATTTCAATTTTCATTTCAAAGATGGGTTGAAATACACATTCCAAGCTTTCCAAAATGTCCAAGAACTCATCAAACAACCTCATGGTTAGGGAGAATCGAATTTGGCAAGTTGGGAAAAACTCACTTTTGTTATGGCCAATTTCCATGTTCATACACTTAGGCAATTTTCAAATCAACATGCTTTCCTTGATTACAGGCCTCTAAACCATCCAACACTCAATAATTTAATGCTAACTCATTGTGTCAAGGCCTTGTTTTATGATTTTAAGCATTACATGTTGAACTAAGCCATTTATAGAAAAAGCAAATTAGCCATTCTTGAAAAGTTGCACTTTATGTCAATTGGTAAATCAAGAAGGTACAAAGAAAATCTCTGAGGCACAAGTTTATGAACAAAACACACTGATCAAGGGGAAGGTTAGCAGCATAGCTTGGGGGCCTGTACAGGCTAGAAACACCACTTGACCTTTTCTTGCTTAAGTGTGAAGAAACATAGCATTTTGTAGAACAACTCTCATATCAGTTAACACAGGCTTGGAAAAAGTTATCAAACACATTCAAGACATCCATCCTAAGCTGAAACACGAGCCTAGCATCCCTAATACACTCTCATTCACAGAATCACCATTGAACTGCTCAAAACAGGGCATCCCTGCAGTTTGAGTTCCATAGCTCAAACCTTCCATGCATTCTTGCTAAAAACTTGTCAAACACATCCCATAACATCCCTTGAAGCTAATCAAAACCTCAAACACGACCTGTAACACTCCCAGGCAGGATCACCATTTTCATTTTCTTGTTTTGCAGCTGAAGTTCCATAGCACGATTCAAAAGGTTTCAAGACAAAGTAAAGCTTGGAATAGCATCCCTGAACATCAAGGAAGTTGTACCAATCATCACCTTGCATTGAAGACACCTCCATCACCAGATAAAACTTCAACGGAACAGGTAAGTTCATGAACACGTATCTCTCTATCCAGGCATTGTTAGCTTTAGGTTTGTGAAGAAAACATGTCACATTCATGGCCCTGAACATGCCCATGTGGTTAGATTTCATTTATATTATGTACGCTTAGAGAATTTTAAGTCTGAACATGGAACAAAAACTAGGTCAGGAATTGGGGGAGAAGAAATTCTCTCTCATTTGAGAGTTAGATTGACTTCTTTATATGTCTAGAATCGTGGCTTCAAGCTCTACAGGTTTCATGTTGGAAGATTTGGCCAAAGATCAAAGAATCAGGAGTTAGAGATTTGAGAAGAAAGGCGCGTGTTTTTGAATTTTGTTGGTCTGAAGGTTGAAGACAACAATCTTCTGGGTTGGGCCTGATTTGTTATTTCTTTTCACACCATGTTTTTACTTCTGCACCCCCTGAGCCCATTTTGCTTATTTTAATGATTTTTTTGACTTTTCTTTTTTTATTCTGACTTATTTATTTTTTATTATAATATTAAAAATATAAAAATAATTTTTTAAACCATTTTTTAATTTATTAGGCATTTATTTGTTTGAATGAGTATTTGTGCATAAATAAATAAATAGATATACTTTTTTACTAAAAATACTAAAAATAGTGCAAACACATTTTTATTCCATTTTTATTTTATTTTATCTTCTGAAAATATTTGATATAAAATATACTTTTTTTTTATAAATATTAAATATTATTATTTTTGTACATATAATATATATTTAGTAAATAATAATAATACATCTATATTTATTAGAATATTTAGTAAATAATACAAAATATATACATTTTTTATTTTATTAATATTTGACATTAAAAATACCTTTTTTTATAAATATACTCCATTTTTATTTTATTTTTGTATATAATAAATAAAAATGGTACATATTAAATAATTAATACTTTTATTTAAGAAATTAGGGTTTTGCCCTAAATACACAAAAAATCCAAAAAATTAATACTTTTTATTTTTGTTTACTTGACATATAAAAATACTCTTTTTCATACACATAAAAACATTTTTTTTACATCTTGCATATTTATTTTATTTCCATTTAATTTGTGCAATTAAATATCTTGTAAATAATTCCAAATTGATGTAATAGCTAGGTTTAAATTCCTTGTCAAATACCCCCCATTTGAACATTTGTACCCCCCTTCCCATATTGAGTTGTAATAGCTTAGGAACTTTAAATTTCGCACTTTAATGCTTTCTAAATATACCATGTTAGAATTAGGGTTTGTATGCAAATAAAAACAACAAATAGTTTGACCTAATTTCAAGATAAACAAGCATGAAAATGGACAACACTAATCACACTTGCACCCCTAGGGTATTCCACTTGTTGCCTTCAATAATGGGCCATATTGCATGTTAGGTCTCTTTGGGCAAAACAAACAATTCAAATGATCATAGTCCCTCAATGACGCTTTCGAAAAGTTGCCTAAAAAATGATCAAGTCCCTTAAAGAAAACATTGCCCAAAGATACTTGGCACCATTGCAATTATGGTCTAAACGATGACCCGCGCCCGTCCCTTTCACATCCTAACACAAGATTGTCCACCAAATGCAATGGTGGAACAAAAATTGTTTAAAGGGTTAAAACATAGCAAAAATCTTTGAGAACTTTAGGGTAGATAGCTCTTAAATACTTGTCAACTTGCAAAACAAAAACACTTGCCAATTTTTCAAACCACACTTCACAAACACTTTCCAAACAAACTTTCAAAAAACCTTGAAACATCTTTTCAAAAAGACAAACACCTTTTGTAAAACATTCGAGTAAAGAATTGTTACAAGGGTAGCCTAGACAAGACATCTTTTTCAAAAAATTTTCAAAACCACACACAAAGCACCATTTCAAACAATTGAAAACCAAGGCAAGTTGATCTAAGCAAGTACTTAAGAGCCCATGGATAACCATGGATATAAAGGGTGCTAATACCTTCCCTTTCTATAATCTACTCCCTGAACCCAAGAAAAAATCTCAAAGGTTTTTGCTGTGCTTTTTAAACCTTTTCTTAGGATAAAATAAAAAGTCGGTGGCGACTCTTGCTCAACCGAAACATTTGCGAAAACAAACGCAAAACCACAGTCAGTTCTCCCACCGTATCATAGAACTAGCGACTCTGCTGGGGACACTTTTAAAAGTGGAGTAACCTTAGGGCTTAGATCACCCTCTTGCATGATTAAATTGTTTGTTTTGATTGCTTTATATTTTGGCTCTCTTGTTTGGGTTTGCAATCCTACACCCGAATTTTGGGAAACATTTCATAGATAGCAATACGTTGTGGAAACTGTGCGGGGTATACCGACACGGTCGAAGCAATAGCTATATTAGTGCGACATATTTGTGAGTACTTGTAACCCTTGAGTTCAATCAAGGAGAGTACGGGGCCGCTGAGTGATGTCACTAAGCACTAATGACCTAGAACCTTACTTGACCATCTTGGCCTTTTATTAGGGGTAGTGAGATGACCGGCTTTGGTGCAGTCCGAAGTTGGTAGATACTCGATACTACACTCATTGAGGGTTGTTTTCTTGGAATATTTTGGTCGCTAGTTAAGTGGCTAAACCAAAACAATGAACAATGAAAACAATCCAGTGATATTGAGCTCCTTAGAACCCGATTACTATTTATAGGATAGGTTTTTAAGCCAACTACACTCAAGAGGGTACTTACCTATGAAACCCCATGCAAGCCTGAAACTAGGGTTTGGTGTGATTTGCTTGTACATATGTTTGTGCATACATCATGAACATCATAAAGCATCATATGCATTCACTAACCATTTCAAGGGTTTGGATCTTCATCTTTGTTCTTGTTTTGTAGGTCATGGAAATTCCTCGCAGAAAAACCATCCAAGTCAACCTTGTGAGAATCTCTCCTCAACTCAAGGAGCTCACCTCAAGAATTCTGGAAAGCTCATCCTTCAGTGAAAGACATGGTAGACTGCTCAGCCTAGTCAACACCAACATTGAAGAAGACATGATGAAAGTGCTATTCCAGTTCTTTGACCCTCTTCACCACTGTTTCACTTTCCCCGATTACCAGTTGGTGCCCACTTTGGAGGAGTTTTCTCAACTCCTAAGAATCCCTATCCTTAATCAACTACCCTTCAACGGTACGGAAAAGGAACCAAAGCCGGAAGATGTTGCTCGAGCATTACATCTACAACCATCTGACATCAAGGGGCATTGGGAAACCAGAAGCAGCGTCAAAGGATTCTTAGCAAAATTCTTGTTTGAGAAGGCACAAGAATGTTGGAATTCATTGGACCTACAAGCCTTTGAAGAAATTGCGGCACTCCTTATCTATGGGTTGGTCTTGTTCCCAAATTCTGACCAATTGGTAGATGTCAACGCCGTCAAAATCTTCTTGTCCAGAAATCCAATACCAACATTGCTTGGGGACATCCTTCACTCATTTTACACACGAACAATGAGAAAGAGGGGTGTTCTCATGTGCTGTACTCCTCTCCTTGCAAGGTGGTTTATTTTGCACCTTCCACAATCTGTCTTGAAGAATGACCAAGGTTCAAGGTGGTCCCAACGGTTGATGACTCTTACTCACTCTGATGTACATTGGTGTTCTCGGTCCAGAGAAAATGTCATCATCATCGATCGTTGTGGAGAGTTTCCTAATGTTCCTTTTCTTGGAATCAGAGGAGGTATCACCTACAACCCTTGCCTAGCTTTGAGGCAATTTGGATATGTACGGAGGGATGGCCCTCACAACATGTTGATTCCTGACCTAGTTTTTGACTTCGACAACGATGCGCAAGGACTTCGCCAAAGATTCATCAGAGCTTGGGGGAGGCCCAACAAGGTTAATAGCAAGACTCTGGGACACAAGAACTCCATCCCTCTTGAGCCTTATCTCAAGTGGGTACGAGCCCGAGCCCAGAGTCTAATGATGCCTTATCCTCATGTTCTCCCTGTGATTAAAGAGCCCGTCAAGGAAGGAGAGGTTCCCTACACCATCCTACATCCTGACATGCCTATATCGTGGGAGGAAATGCAGAAAAGTTGGATTCAGCTCAAGGAGGAACGAAACACTTTTGAAGCCAGCTTCTACGCTAGCGAGAAGAAGGTTCTAGAGCTTACCCGCCGACTCCATGAGCAAGAGCCCTCAACACCTACATTGCACCAAAGAGGATGCGCAATGTCTTTTTACCTTGAGAAGTTGTTTTTGTAATATTTGGCCCATAGGGCATTTATGTACTAACAAATTTCTTCTTATTAATATGACGTGCGTTCTTCTTTGTCTGCAACAATTTTGAATGTTCTAAATCCTTGAATGCATTGTATACATAAGCATATCATTCATCATGTGCATAAGCAGGTCTCACTCCAGGTTTCCTTATCTGTCTCCTGTTTATTTCAGTAGGATGGATATCGAGCAAACAGTCAAAGACCTGCAAGCTCAAAATGCACAGTTCCAGCAACTCCCGATGACCTTGGCTAAGGGTCAGGAGGATCTCAAGACCTTGCTGGGGAATAAAGACCCAGTGAAAAAGAAGAAAAAGAGGCTCGGGGTGGCTACTTTAGGGAGAAGATTTGACGGAGAGGCCAGGAGAGTGCTTGAATTTCCTCCTACTTCTGATGAAGGGACCAGTAAAGGAGGTGGGGCTGCGGTACCTTCCGAGTCCGATATGGAAGAAGAGGAGGTCGAAGAGGATGAAGACTACTCTGATCAACAATACCCTCCGGCTGATGATAAATACAAAGGTTTAGAAGACAGGTTGGCCGCCATGGAGCTACAAAGGGTGCCAGGTTTGGATTTTGAAGACTTGGGTTTAGTTGCCGGGATTGTGATTCCCCCAAAGTTCAAAGTGTCAGTTTTTGTGAGGTATGATGGGTTGTCCTGTCCAAAAATGCATCTCAGGTCCTACGTAAGAAAGATCCAACCTTATACGGCAGATAAAAACCTTTGGATCCATTTCTTTCAAGACAGCCTTTTTGGGGCTCAACTGGAGTGGTTTTATCAGCTAGAAGGAACCAGCGTCCGAAACTGGGAAGACTTGGCCACCGCCTTTTACAAACAATATCAGTACAATTCTGACCTTGCTCCTACGCGTACCCAACTTCAGGGTATGTCATTGGGAACAGGCGAAGGATTCAAAGAATATGCACAAAAATGGAGGGATTTGGCTGGCAGGGTGCAGCCTTCTTTAACCGACCGTGAACTTGTTGATATGTTTCTAGGGACCCTATCTGGGCCATTTTTCAATCATCTGATTGGTAACTCTTCCGCGGGGTTTACCGATTTGATCTTAACAGGCAAAAGAATAGAAGCAGGCATCAAGTCAGGAAAGATTCAGAAGGGTGTTGCTGCAAGTGTTGAGAAGAAGCCTTTTAAGAAGGAAACAACTGTGGTATACTCCCAGAGAAGAGCAGGGAAGACTGAGCGCCGGCCGACCGTGGGGGCCGTAATGATTCAAAACCCTTCAAGTGAGCAGCCTCGCTATAACCAGTCCAGACCAAATCAGCAACGGGTGGAACGGCCACAACGGCAGTTCACCCGTATTAATATGACGCCAGCGCAAGTACTTCCCCATCTGTTGAAGTTGAATCTCGCCACTATCAAAGAGGCACCAAAAAATGTGAATACGTCCTCTCCGCATTACCATCCTAATGCTAAATGCGCCTACCATTCTGACAGTGTCGGGCACAACACCAACAATTGTTGGGCACTCAAGAATAAAATATAAGACCTGATAGAGGCGAAGGAGGTGGAGTTTGACGCTCCGGAGAAGCCTAATGTGATATCTGCTCCCATGCCGAAGCACGGCCGAAATGTCAATGCCATTGAAGAAGATTTGTATGTTGCTGATGTCAATGATCTGATAACTCCGTTGCTAACCATCAAGTTGAATTTGTTAAGGGCCGGAATCTTCCCGGGATGTAAAGAAGACTGCTATTGTTGTTACTCTCTGCCGTTTGATTGTCTGTTACTGAAGAAAGGCATCCAAGGCCTAATGGACAGTCGACAAATTTTGTTTGAAAAAGTTTCTGCTGTTCCAACCCATACTAAAGATGTCTCAATCATAACCATTCATGCCAATCTTTCCAAGGCCGTCAGAAAGCCTGTTAAGATTACACCAGCTACGAAATCTGTTCCTTTGAAGATAACAATGCCAGGGCCTGTCCCCTATGTTTCTGAGAAGTCAATACCATGGAACTACGGCGGTGACGTCTACTACCATGGTATTAAACAAATTGAAATAACTGAAGAAAGTTCGGATGATGAAGAATCCAGCATTGGAAACATTGCAGGCACGAGCAAAATCACCCGAAGCGGGAGAATATTTTCTCCAGAGATTGCCCCTCCAAGAGCAATCTTTGGACCCTCATCTGCCGACAAGGTCATCCCTGCACCAATAAAACTCTCCGCTAGAACCCCATTGATTGAAGATGTTGTTGTTCCTAGTTTTGTCCCTCCTACCGCTGTTGATAAAGGTAAGGGAATCCAAGATGAGCTCGTCAGGACGAGGGATCAACCCTTGGCCATCCCGGAAACCTCCAAGAAGGAAATGGATGAGATCTTGAAGATAATCAAAAGGAGTGATTACGATGTGGTAGAACAACTGGGGTAAACCCCCTCAAAGATCTCCATGATGGCACTACTACTTTGCTCGGAAGCACACGCTAAAGCTTTGATAAAATTCCTGAAGGCAGCCCATGTGCCCCAGGAAACCTCTGCGGATCAATTCCAAAATTGCGTGGCTAGCCTTACTGCGGACAATGGATTAGGTTTCTCTGATGCCGACCTAACTCCTAAAGGTAGAAACCACAATGATGCTTTGCACATTTCAGTCGAGTGCCGAGGAACTACTCTCGCACATGTCTTGGTCGACACTGGATTGTCGCTGAATGTACTGCCTAAGAAGGCCTTGGACCGACTAGATTGTGAAGGGTTAGAGTTGAAACCGAGTGATATTGTTGTCAGAGCTTTCGATGGTTCGAAGAGAATGGTCCATGGGGAGGTTGAAATTCCCATCAAGATAGGCACTGAGGTGTTTAAATCTACTTTATATGTGATGGACATCCGTCCGTCATACTCTTGCTTGTTGGGTAGGCCTTGGATACACCATGCTGGGGCAGTCACCTCCTCCTTACATCAGATGTTGAAGTACCCTGTCAAGGGGAAGATCATTACCGTCCATGGCGAAGAGGAGTACATGATCAACCACTTGAACTCCTTCCGGTATGTGGAGGTAGAGGGGGAGTTCATTGAGATGCCTTTTCAGCATTTCGAAGAAGTCCTTCCTGAAATAACAGTAGCAAAGTTGGCAGCTGAGGCACCGAGGCAGATGGCCAGGATGGCATCTCTGGAGGACGCAAGGGCCACAATAAAGGAGGGAAGAATTCAGCATGGGGCAGTTGCCCGATATTCCACATAAGACAGCCAAATTTGGATTAGGGTTCACTACCGCGGGCCAGAAAGCTATGCGTCGTTCGAAGATTGAAAGAGCGCCAGTCAAAATTTCTCCCTACGGAATCAACGCTTTAGAGGACGAAGACAAAGAGAGCAACATCGAAGAGTGGATTTACCCAACTGTCAAAGGAGGATTATGCAACTGGGAGGCAAAAGACTTTGTCCCCATCACTTTTATTCATCAGTAATTTATCTGTCAAACATTTCCTATTTGGTCTGTAATATTTATTTCCGAACAATCCGCACACTATCTTTTCACCTTATGCCTTGCCCGGGGCATGTAGGTCCATTTGTAAGGGTTTTGATTACTTTCATATCCATATGCCATGTTTAATGATTCATTGGACGTTTTTCATTTGATAAACTGCTTGTGTTCATTTTCTTTCCTTTTGCATTTTTTGTTTAAGGATGGCTATCCCTTACACACACCCACACTCACAAATGCAGGTACCCATCCACTCCGGATTCCATGGGTGACTATTCCGCTATATCCTTCAGTAACTCTGAAGATCTGGTCAATCAAGCCGAGTATGAAGATGACGAAGGTTGTGAAGTACCAGGGGAACTAGCCAGACTTCTACAGCAGGAGGAAAGGGCCATCTTACCGCACAAAGAGTCATTGGAAACTGTCAACTTAGGGACCGAGGAAGACTGGAAGGAGGTGCAAGTGGGTGCCAATCTGGAACCAAGCGTCAAGGAACGCCTGATATAGTTGTTGAATAAGTATGTTGAAATCTTCGCTTGGTCTTATGAAGACATGCCGGGTTTAGACACAGACATCGTGGTTCACCGTCTCCCCACAAGAGAGGATTGTCCACCGATCAAGCAAAAAGTCCGCCGAATGAGGCCTGACATGTCTGAAAAAATCAAAGCAGAAGTGATGAAGCAATTCGACGCTGGCTTTCTGGCTGTTACGTCCTATCCTCAATGGGTCGCTAACATCGTGCCAGTACCTAAAAAAGATGGCAAAGTCAGGATGTGTGTGGACTACCGGGATTTGAATAGGGCCAGCCCCAAAGATGATTTTCCGCTACCACACATTGACATTTTGATCGACAATACAGCTCAGCACAAAGTGTTTTCCTTCATGGATGGATTCTCGGGCTACAATCAAATCAAAATGGCCCCCGAGGATATGGAGAAAACAACTTTTGTCACGCAATGGGGCACTTTCTGTTACAAGGTGATGCCGTTCGGACTGAAGAACGCTGGGGCAACTTATCAACGCGCCATGGTGGCTTTGTTTCATGATATGATACATCATGAGATTGAAGTTTATGTAGACGATATGATAGCTCGGTCACAAACAGAGGAGGAGCACCTTGAACATCTAGAAAAGCTGTTTGCCAGGTTGAAAGAATACAAACTCAGGCTGAATCCAAGTAAGTGCACTTTTGGAGTTAGGTCTGGTAAACTTCTAGGATTCATTGTAAGCAACAAAGGCATTAAAGTCGATCCAGCAAAAGTGAAAGCAATACAAGAGATGCCTGCTCCCCGTACTGAAAAGGAGGTTAGAGGGTTCTTGGGGCGCTTGAACTATATTGCCAGATTCATCTCTCATCTGACTTCTACCTGTGAGCCAATTTTCAAACTCTTGAAGAAAGATCAGGTAGTCGAATGGAACGACGATGGCCAAGCTGCTTTTGATAAAATCAAGGAGTATTTGCTAGAACCTCCTATTCTGATGCCACCCGTTGAAGGAAGACCATTGATCATGTATCTGACCGTCTTGGATAACTCAATGGGGTGTGTTTTGGGCCAGCATGACGAGTCTAGTCGAAAAGAGCATGCTATTTACTACCTTAGCAAAAAGTTTACCGACTGTGAGACTCGCTACTCACTGCTCGAGAAAACTTGCTGCGCTTTGGTATGGGCTGCTCGCCGACTAAGACAGTATATGTTGACTCATACTACCTTGTTGATTTCCAAAATGGATCCTATCAAGTATATCTTCGAAAAGCCCGCCTTATCCGGAAGGATAGCTAGATGGCAAATGATCCTAACTGAGTATGACATCCAGTACACCACTCAAAAAGCTATAAAAGGGAGTGTACTAGCTGACCATCTGGCTCATCAAGCTATCGAAGATTATCAACCCATGACATTTGACTTCCCAGACGAGGACATAATGAATTTGGACAACATTGAAAGTGACGGACCGTATGACGGACCCGAAAAGGGATCCCGATGGACCCTGTACTTTGATGGTGCTTCAAATGCACTTGGAAACGGTATCGGCGCAGTACTCATTTCTCCGGAAGGCTGTCACACACCTTTCACGGCCCGACTTTGCTTCAGTTGCACAAACAACATGGCTGAGTATGAAGCTTGCATCTTTGGTCTCAAGGCTGCTATAGACTTGGGGATCAAATCTTTGATCGTATTTGGGGACTCGGCTTTGGTTATCAGTCAAATCAAAAGGGAGTGGGATACCAAGCATCCTAATCTTATCCCATACAAAGAACATGTCTTGACATTGTTGCCTCATTTCGAGCAAATTACCTTCGAGCATTTCCCGCGAGAAGAGAATCAGCTAGCAGATGCTCTAGCTACAATGTCCTCCATGTTTAAACTCAACTGGGATAACGAGGCTCCCCAAATCACCATCAAGCGAATGGATGAACCTGCACATTGTCACGAGATTAATACCGAAGAAGTAGTGGAACAACCTTGGTTCCATGAAATCAAAAGGTATCTCCAGACTAGAGATTATCCCGAAGGAGCTTCCGTAAATGACAAGAAGTTCTTAAGGAAATTTGCTGCCAAATTCTTCCTGAGCAACGACATCCTTTACAAACGAAGCCATGATTGTGTATTACTCCGATGCGTAGACAAAGCTGAAGCAGAGTTGATCATGACTGAGATACACAGCGGCACATTTGGCACTCACTTGAGCGGGCATACAATGGCTAAGAAGATCCTAAGGGCAGGCTATTACTGGTCTACCATGGAAGCTGACTGCCATCAACATTCCCGTACTTGCCACAAATGTCAAGTCTACGCTGACAAAGTTCATATCCCTCCGGTTCCTCTCAACATTCTGACTACTCCTTGGCCATTTGCAATGTGGGGCATTGACATGATTGGAGAGATCAAGCCCACAACTTCCAATGGACATCGTTTCATCCTGGTCGCCATTGACTATTTCACCAAATGGGTCGAAGCAGCTTCCTTCGCCTCTGTTACTAAAAATTTGGTTGCCCGCTTCATCAAGCAAAATCTCATATGCCGGTATGGTGTTCCAGACAGGATCATCACAGACAACGGTACAAATCTGAATAACACGATGATCACCACATTGTGCGAACAGTTCAAGATTTATCATCACAATTCATCTCCCTATCGGCCGAAGATGAACGGTGCTGTTGAAGCTGCGAACAAAAACATTAAGAAGATCATTCAGAAAATGACAGTCACTTACAAAGACTGGCATGAGATGTTACCGTTTGCTCTACATGGATACCGTACGACGACACGTACTTCAACCGGGGCAACCCCATTTTCGTTGGTATATGGCATGGAAGTTGTCCTGCCTATGGAAGTTCAGATTCCTTCTCTAAGGATTATGAAGGACACAGGTTTGAATGAAGATGATTGGATGCAGACCCGACTGGATCAACTCAATCTGATCGACGAGAAGCGACTCGCTGCTATATGCCATGGTCAGACGTATCAAAAACGGATGATTAAGGCCTTCAATAAGAAAGTCAGACGTCAAGTATATCAAGTCGGAGATCTCGTAATCAAGCGGATTATCTTGCCGCAAAGTGATCCCAGGGGCAAATGGACTCCTACGTATGAAGGACCATTTGTGATCAAGAGCATATTTTCTGGTGGTGCAATGATTCTGACCACCATGGACGATGACGATTTGCCGCACCCTGCGAACACAGACATAGTCAAAAGATACTACGCATAAAATAACCCGGCAAGTTGAAAACCCGAAAGGGCGGCTTGGGCAAAAAGGGGTTTCCCGGTGGATCGAAAACCCGAGAGGGCGGTTCAGGCAAAAATTAGGGATAAAAACAAAAAAATCTGTACACCCGGCAAGTTGAAAACCCGAAAGGGCGGCTTGGGCAAAAAGGGGTTTCCCGTTGGATCGAAAACCCGAAAGGGCGATTCAGGCAAAAGTTAGGGAATTAAAGCGTATGACTATGTCTCGTCGGATCACTTCAAAGACAATCTCTTCATCGACCAGTTCCAGGTTTCTGATCAATCCAGTCATCGGCCAACGAAGCATTGAATGGACAGATATTCAGAGTTGTGGAGGCTATAGTGGAATGGAATCCCATGGAATTATTTCACATAGCCATCCTTATTTTGTATAAATCTTTCAATATTTACGACAAAATCCTCTTACTAGGATGATTGTCTCCTTTGTACAAATATACTCATAGAAAGTTAATACAAATACTTTTCCCAGAAATTTGTGTCGTTTCCTTTTTCTTTTCTCTTACACTAGTTGTTTTATTTTGAGAAACGTCCAATGTTTTGTTAAATAGGCATATGCATTTGAACATAATCATTTCCTTATGAATTAAGAAAGAGGATTACTGATAGATTGAAGGTGCAGTCGGATATCTTGACACCCTTTCAAAGGAAACCCCCAGGAGATTTGGAATCCATATCCCCAGCAAGTCTTGAAGCTTATCCCCAGTAGATTCTGGAAGCTTATCCCCTGCAGAGTACAGACGTCTCTCCCGAGCTTTATTCAAAGTTATTCCTCACAAGGGCTTATAACTGGTTTATCCTCAACTAATTGTCACGGAAGATCGCACTCGGCAAATTTCTTCCTATCCCCAGCGGAGTTCATCAGAGTTCCCCAACATAACTTATCAATACAATCCCCAGAGGAGTTTGTCTTTGTTATCCCCAGCCAGAGAATCCTCCAGAACTCAATTCCCCTCAGAACTAAGTTTCAGTATCCCCAGCAGAGCTAAAATTTCAGGCTATCAATCCCTAGCGGAGCCAGACTAGTGAACCTTCTCCCCACAGAAATGCTTCTCACTAGACTAGAGGTTCTCGGTCTTATCTCCCCAGCTTAAGTCTGCCAGGTTCTAAAATCCCCAGTAGACATCATCAGAAATTCTCTTACCCTGCCAGTCACCAAGGAAATTCCAGGTCCCCGCAAGTGGTTCTAAGGCCCCTCGACGTTTGAAGGACTGGTATTCCCCAAGCAAATTTAAAGACTTTCAGTTTTCAGTTTCTCATTGTATATTCGAAGATTCTCCAGTGAAGATCTCCTCAAGACAGGGATTCCCCAGAAGATTGGTATACAACCTAAGCTCCTTATTCTCCAGCAACAACCAAGAATTATTCTCCCCGACAGCAGTCAAGAGGCTTTTATCTTCAGCCATCTCGGATTCATCTATCCTTTGCAAGACAGCTCTCCAGCTTACATGCGCATCCATTTACATTCATATCATATAACATACATTGTATCATGCATCATGACATTGCATATAACTAACTCTTTGCCTTTACAGGTAAGATCAGTCGACAGACAAAAATCATTATCTTCCGAGATTCTTTCCAGGAATAGTTCAGATGTGACCCAGACATGGCAACATTCTGATACTTATTCCAGATTCATCCAGATGCAATTTTACACGAGCTCATCATCAGGAAACCCTACACCGGTTCTTCCTCCACTTTCAAGATTTCTGAAAACAGTTCACGGGTTCTCCAAGTAACGGATGTTAACCTATCACTTGTTCAGATTCTTCTCAAGACTTCTGAAAACAGTTTATGGATTCTTCCCAACAACGGATGTTAATCTATCGCTTGTTCAGATGCAACTTTTGAAAGAAGTTTACGGACGCTTCCCAACAACGGATGCTTCTCTATTTCTTATTCAACCCCAAGATTTCTGAAAACAGTTCACGGGTTCTCCAAGTAACGGATGTTAACCTATCACTTGTTCAGATTCTTCTCAAGACTTCTGAAAACAGTTTATGGATTCTTCCCAACAACGGATGTTAATCTATCGCTTGTTCAGATGCAACTTTTGAAAACAGTTTACGGACGCTTCCCAACAACTGATGCTGCTCTATTGCTTATTCAACCCCAAGATTTCTGAAAACAGTTCACGGGTTCTCCAAGTAACGGATGTTAACCTATCACTTGTTCAGTTTCTTCTCAAGACTTCTGAAAACAGTTTATGGATTCTTCCCAACAACGGATGTTAATCTATCAACTTGTTCAGATGCAACTTTTGAAAACAGTTTACGGACGCTTCCCAACAACGGATGCTGCTCTATTGCTTATTCAACTTCAAGATTTCTGAAAACAGTTCACGGGTTCTCCAAGTAACGGATGTTGACCTATCACTTGCTCAGATTCTTCTCAAGACTTCTGAAAACAGTCTATGGATTCTTCCCAACAACGGATGTTAATCTATCGCTTGTTCAGACTCTTCTCAACCTCGGAAAACAGTTTACGGATGCCTCCAGATACGGATGTCAATCTATTGCTTGTTCAGACCCCCAGTTCAAATGTGGTCCAAAACATGGACACCTTTCTGATACTCATCCCAGATGGCATCTTTAAGCCCATCCCCGACAAGTTTCTGTCACTCTTCCAGATGGCATCGTTAAGCCCATCTCCAAATGGCATCTCTAAGCCCATTCCCGCATCCATTGCTTTGACGAGTGCAAATTTAAGGGCACTCTAGTGTCCAATCTCCTTTTACCCTCGAGTCGCGAAAGGCAAACTTGCCAATCTAACTCTTCAGGTTCAAGAAGATTGAACAGGGGCAACTGTTGTACCCCAAATTTTGCCCTCCCATTTCTCAATGATTTCTCATCACTAAGCCCTTTGAGCTCAAGATCCAGTTAGGGTTTCACCTGCTCAAGACTTCTCCTTGCACTGTTGACCCAAATTAGGGTTTGTGTTTGCACAAGGATGTTTTGACCTAAAATTCCTAAGATGACTTTCTTGCTTCATATTGGACTCCCAAGTTTATCCATGCCAAGTTTCAAGTCTTGATTCCAAATTTTGCCCAATCAATTGGACAGTTGACCTAGAAATCAACTGTATTGGGGAAAAAGTCAACTGTGGCCAATTGACAGTCAAATCTCATGGAACTTGACCCACATCAACATTATAAACTCACATGGTCCATTTGATCAAGTTTGGATCACAATTCCACAAGAAATTTGATCAGATCATCAAAAGGGCAAAATGGTCATTTTTAGGGTTTTGACTGCACAAAGGCAATTTTTGACTGTTTGACCTAGCCAATGGCAAACCAAGCTCACATATGGACTCAAGGACCCCATGGAATTGTCTTGACATGCTCAAAAGTTCAAAAGATCCCAAATACACAAGATTGATAGTTGAATTTCCCAGTTAATGGATCAATTTTGACTGTATACTGAAAAGTCAAACTTTGACTTTTTGGTCAAAATCAAGTGTCAAGATTTATTTTTCATCAAAACATGCCAAATCATGAAACTTGTTCATCAAGAAATCAAGAATTGCAAATTAGGGTTTGAAATGAAGATTTTTCATAACTTAGAATTTTTCTAAGTTATGAAAAACCCTAATTTTTTCATAACTTTGCCCCACTTTCTCACCAAGATTCATTTGGATTCAAGCAAAAGTCAAAAAATGAAAGTTGTAGCCTATTGCATAATCTACAACTTTTATTCACAAAGTTTTCCCAAAAGAAGCTTGTAGCTCAAGTTACAATTTTTGGAACAAGGGTACCAAACCATTCTTAACTTAGAGAAAATTTGACCTATTTTAGGCAGGATTTTTGCCTAACTTCAAGACCATTTTTCACATACTTCCACTTGGAATTTCAATTTTCATTTCAAATATGGGTTGAAGTACACATTCCAAGATTTCCAAAATGTCCAAGAACTCATCAAACAAACTCATGGTTAGGGAGAATCGAATTTGGCAAGTTGGGAAAAACTCACTTTTGTTATGGCCAATTTCCATGTTCATACACTTAGGCAATTTTCAAATCAGCATGCTTTCCTTGATTACAGGCCTCTAAACCATCCAACACTCAATAATTTAATGCTAACTCATTGTGTCAAGGCCTTGTTTTATGAGTTTAAGCATTACATGTTGAACTAAGCCATTTATAGAAAAAGCAAATTAGCCATTCTTGAAAAGTTGCACTTTATGTCAATTGGTAAATCAAGAAGGTACAAAGAAAATCTCTGAGGCACAAGTTTATGAACAAAACACACTGATCAAGGGGAAGGTTAGCAGCATAGCTTGGGGGCCTGTACAGGCTAGAAACACCACTTGACCTTTTCTTGCTTAAGTGTGAAGAAACATAGCATTTTGTAGAACAACTCTCATATCAGTTAACACAGGCTTGGAAAAAGTTATCAAACACATTCAAGACATCCATCCTAAGCTGAAACACGAGCCTAGCATCCCTAATACACTCTCATTCACAGAATCACCATTGAACTGCTCAAAACAGGGCATCCCTGCAGTTTGAGTTCCATAGCTCAAACCTTCCATGCATTCTTGCTAAAAACTTGTCAAACACATCCCATAACATCCCTTGAAGCTAATCAAAACCTCAAACACGACCTGTAACACTCCCAGGCAGGATCACCATTTTCATTTTCTTGTTTTGCAGCTGAAGTTCCATAGCACGATTCAAAAGGTTTCAAGACAAAGTAAAGCTTGGAATAGCATCCCTGGACATCAAGGAAGTTGTACCAATCATCACCTTGCATTGAAGACACCTCCATCACCAGATAAAACTTCAACTGAACAGGTAAGTTCATGAACACGTATCTCTCTATCCAGGCATTGTTAGCTTTAGGTTTGTGAAGAAAACATGTCACATTCATGGCCCTGAACATGCCCATGTGGTTAGATTTCATTTATATTATGTACGCTTAGAGAATTTTAAGTCTGAACATGGAACAAAAACTAGGTCAGGAATTGGGGGAGAAGAAATTCTCTCTCATTTGAGAGTTAGATTGACTTATTTATATGTCTAGAATCGTGGCTTCAAGCTCTACAGGTTTCATGTTGGAAGATTTGGCCAAAGATCAAAGAATCAGGAGTTAGAGATTTGAGAAGAAAGGCGCGTGTTTTTGAATTTTGTTGGTCTGAAGGTTGAAGACAACAATCTTCTGGGCTGGGCCTGATTTGTTATTTCTTTTCACACCATGTTTTTACTTCTGCACCCCATGAGCCCATTTTGCTTATTTTAATGATTTTTTTGACTTTTCTTTTTTTATTCTGACTTATTTATTTTTTATTATAATATTAAAAATATAAAAATAATTTTTTAAACCATTTTTTAATTTATTAGGCATTTATTTGTTTGAATGAGTATTTGTGCATAAATAAATAAATAGATATACTTTTTTACTAAAAATACTAAAAATAGTGCAAACACATTTTTATTCCATTTTTATTTTATTTTATCTTCTGAAAATATTTGATATAAAATATACTTTTTTTTATAAATATTAAATATTATTATTTTTGTACATATAATATATATTTAGTAAATAATAATAATACATCTATATTTATTAGAATATTTAGTAAATAATACAAAATATATACATTTTTTATTTTATTAATATTTGACATTAAAAATACTTTTTTTTATAAATATACTCCATTTTTATTTTATTTTTGTATATAATAAATAAATATGGTACATATTAAATAATTAATACTTTTATTTAAGAAATTAGGGTTTTGCCCTAAATACACAAAAAATCCAAAAAATTAATACTTTTTATTTTTGTTTACTTGACATATAAAAATACTCTTTTTCATACACATAAAAACATTTTTTTTACATCTTGCATATTTATTTTATTTCCATTTAATTTGTGCAATTAAATATCTTGTAAATAATTCCAAATTGATGTAATAGCTAGGTTTAGATTCCTTGTCAAATACCCCCCATTTGAACATTTGTACCCCCCTTCCCATATTGAGTTGTAATAGCTTAGGAACTTTAAATTTCGCACTTTAATGCTTTCTAAATATACCATGTTAGAATTAGGGTTTGTATGCAAATAAAAACAACAAATAGTTTGACCTAATTTCAAGATAAACAAACATGAAAATGGACAACACTAATCACACTTGCACCCCTAGGGTATTCCACTTGTTGCCTTCAATAATGGGCCATATTGCATGTTAGGTCTCTTTGGGCAAAACAAACAATTCAAATGATCATAGTCCCTCGATGACGCTTTCGAAAAGTTGCCTAAAAAATGATCAAGTCCCTTAAAGAAAACATTGCTCAAAGATACTTGGCACCATTGCAATTATGGTCTAAACGATGACCCGCGCCCGTCCCTTTCACATCCTAACACAAGATTGTCCACCAAATGCAATGGTGGAACAAAAATTGTTAAAAGGGTTAAAACATAGCAAAAATCTTTGAGAACTTTATGGTAGATAGCTCTTAAATACTTGTCAACTTGCAAAACAAAAACACTTGCCAATTTTTCAAACCACACTTCACAAACACTTTCCAAACAAACTTTCAAAAAACCTTGAAACATCTTTTCAAAAAGAAAAACACCTTTTGTAAAACATTCGAGTAAAGAATTGTTACAAGGGTAGCCTAGACAAGGCATCTTTTTCAAAACATTTTCAAAACCACACACAAAGCACCATTTCAAACAATTGAAAACCAAGGCAAGTTGATCTAAGCAAGTACCTAAGAGCCCATGGATAACCATGGATAGAAAGGGTGCTAATACCTTCCCTTTCTATAATCTACTCCCCGAACCCAAGAAAAAATCTCAAAGGTTTTTGCTGTGCTTTTTAAACCTTTCCTTAGGATAAAATAAAAAGTCGGTGGCGACTCTTGCTCAACCGAAACATTTGCGAAAACAAACGCAAAACCACAGTCAGTTCTCCCACCGTATCACAAACCCCTTTGAGCCAAAGAAGTTGGAGTTTTTCTTTTCACAAATTAAAACCCTTAATTATAACCTGGGGCAGGGTAGTTTTCTCAGTTAATCCAGGTGCACAATGAATGACATCAAAAGAGTCCTTCCGAAACAAAAGACGGTGATGGTTCCGTATAATCGTAAGGAAAGACAGTCATTATCTCTCAAAAATAAAAGCCCATTAAGTCAAAACCTATGAAGGAGACTTAAGAAAAACTGGGGCATCCCGCTGACTGTAATCACAAAAGAAACAGTTCAGGCAAAAGACAGGGATAACAAAATAAAAAAGAAAGAGGACCTGCAAACTCTCAACAAAAATGACTGCCTGTTCAAAATAAATTGTCAGTATCCGAACCATCACTGGAATATCAGAGCAAAGACTCAAACGAGATCTAATGCATGATTAGCTGAGTTTAGGATCGAAGAACATCACGAAGAGCGGGTGGGTACAAATAAATTTTGAGCCTTTATCCTTTGTTTCTTAAACCGTGAACCAGGCCACGTTATAACCCTTAAAAGTCCTAGCTGAAGCATGGGTTAATTCAAAAGCATATTGTTACGAAAGGTATCCTGACTCCTGTAGGACTTGCTGTACATCTTGAGTTGACATCACATTTTACAAAATTTGTCTATTTTACTGAAAAATGCATTTTCAAACAATTTTCAAGACAGACATAAGCTTTGCATTCTTAAAATAACATTGTTTGCATATGACTATTTGCTCAACAGCAGAGAAACTCACACGACGAATATCTAGTGAAGAAAAACCTTCTCAATAAAAAGGATCACCTCAAGTGGAAAAACACTTCCAACCAAGGGGTACGGCATGATCACTGTCCATCATCTGGGGCAGTCAAGTCAAGATTCAAGGAATCTCTCAAAGATGCCAAATAGCCAGGGGAAAATCTCCATCTGAACCACTTGGGGCATTGGACATAAATTCCAGCAACGAATCTTGCATGATCAAACAAACATCTTCTGGTAGTATGGCAACACAACACTGCCGACAGTGACAACTCCATACACCCTGAGAGCGTGGACATAGTTAGAAAATACCGCGCATGAATAAAGACCCGCTAGGTTGACTGGCCTAGGCAAAAATAAGGGCTTCCCGGCGAACCAAAAGGGTTCGAGCAAAAATTAGGGATAAAAAATGAAAAAATTTGTACACCCGGCAAGTCGAAAACCCGAAAGGGCGGCTTGGGCAAGAAAGGGTATCCCGGTGGACTGAAAATCTGAAAAGATAGTCCAGGCAAAAGCTAGAGATTAAAGCGTACGACTATGTCCCGTCATCTCGTCACTTGCCTACCAGAAGAAGACTTGTCATTTCGATCGAAAGATACCAAGCACCTCATAGGTTGGGATAATACTCGATCCACAAGGCCTCCGCAGGCATCTTCTCTCGCAGATACTAGGGCAGAAAAGTCTCGAGGCAAAGCCATCGTCATATCCTCAACACACATCCCAGTAACATTCACTCCCCGCAGAGTAAGAGAAAGACAATAGTGTTAATTCTCCCCAGCTAAGGCTGGCAACCGCGAATAAGTCGTCAATATTCTCCCCAAGCAGAGTTTATCCATCATCCGCACTAGACAATTATCCCCAGCGGGGTCTGGAAAATCTTCCCCGGTGGAGTTTGGAGAATTATCCCCAGTAGACTTTGGAAGATTGCCCCCAGTAGAGTCTAAAAGGTTATCCCCAGTAAAGTCACAACTGGAAAATCATCCCCAGCGGAGTTCATTCCTTTCATGAACAGGAACTCAATCCCTAACAGGATTTAGTATCGCCAGCAACGGTAATTCATCCCCAGCTGAATTTATCAGCGAAATCCTCAGCAAGGCATGTCCTCCCCACATAGCCATTTCCCCGTCAGTTTATTCCCCAGCAGAGTTATCCTATCTTTTAGGTTTATTCTCACAATCATCTTCATTCACTATTGTTGTACCCCAAAATTTGCCCTCTCATTTTATCAAGATTTCCTCTCACAACACTCTTTGAATTCCAAACAGAATTAGGGTTTGCTCTGCTCAAGACATCTCCTTGCACTGATGACCTAAATTAGGGTTTGAGTTTTCACAAGGAATTTTGGACTTCTAATGCTCCATGTGACTTTCATACTTCATGTTGGACTTATAAGATTGATCACACCATGTTTCAAGCCTTGAATCAAATTTTTGCCCAGTCAATCGGACAGTTGACCTAAAAATCAGTTGTATTGGAGAAAAAGTCAACTATGGCCAATTTACAGTCAAACCTCATAAATTTTGATCCACATAAACATTATAGACTCATATGAACCATTTGATCAAGTTTGGACCACAACTCCTCAAGAAATTTGATCAGATCACTAAAAGGGCAAAATGGTCATTTTTAGAGTTTTGACTGCAGAAGGGTAATTTATGATTTTTCACCAAGCCAATGGAAAATTGGGTTCAATCATGGATTCAAGGACTCAATGGAATCATCTTGACCTATTCACAAGGTTCAAAATATCTCAAATGCATTGGATTGACAGCTGAATTTTCCAGTCAACTGATCAAAAATCAACTATACACTGAAAAGTCAAACTTGGACTTTTTGGTCAAAATCAAGTTCCAAGGGTCATTTTTCATCAAGATGTGTCAAAACATGAAACTTGTTCATCAAGAAACTTAATTTTGCAAATTAGGGTTTAAGATTGAAAATTTTCATAACTTAGAATTTTTCTAAGTTTTAAAATTTTCTTATTTTTTCCCAACTTTTCCCAACTTTTTCACCATGATGAAATTGGATTCAAATAAAACTTCCAACATGAAAGTTGTAGTCCTCCACAAAATATACAACTTTTATTCACAAAGTTTTCTCAAAATATGCTTGGATCTCAAGTTATGATTTTTGGAATAAGGGTCCATGAAACTTTTAACTTAGTGAAATTTTGCCCTAGTTTAGGCAGGATTTTGGCCTATCTTCATGGAAATTTTTCACCTAGTTCCAATTGGAATTTAAAAATGAATTTCAAATATTGATTGTAGAGCATATTACCAGATTTCCAAAATGTCCAAGAACTCTCCAAAATCATTTATGGTTAGGGAGAATCGAAGGTTTGAATTTGGCAGAATGTCACTTTGATCCATGGCATTTTTCACTATGCTACAAATTGCAATTTCTATCCAGCCTTATTTGTACTTGTTTACAGGTATCTAAACCCTTCCACACTAAAAAATTGAATGCAAACTCAATGGTTTAAGACATTATTCTGATCAATGAAAGATTACACATTGAATTAACCTAAAAATGGCAAAAAGGTAGCATTGCCACTTTGGTAAAGTTGGCTTTATGTCAATTTGTCTCTCTTGAGCATTGCACCAAGCTTTTTGTAGCATACCAACTCCACAAACTCAGGGAAAAGTACAACAACTTGGTGCAGCTAGGAAGGGGGCCTGTACAGGCTCTTTGTTTGATCACTTCACACTTTTCTTAAAAGCCAAGTCAACTTGCAAAAAAGAAAGAACTTGGGTATCTGATAAAACCAACTCTTGTAACCATTCCAAACAAGTTTTGCATATTGCTTTAAGTCAGAAGCACGAGCTAACCACTTCTCAAGCCTTCCAAAACACCAAAACACCATCTTCTTGCAAAACAGGGCAGCTTCTGCAGTTTCACCTCCATCTCACAAACCACTCGTGCGTTTTTTCCCCAAACTTCTTCCAACATACTCCATACAACTCACCTAAGCTCTCCCAACCATTGGCCAGTGACTGTAACTCCATTTACACACTTCACCATTTCTGAATTCTGTTTGTGCAGGTTGACTTCTACAAGCTTATTCAAGCAAGTTCAAAGCAAACTAAGCATTGGGGAAGGTCAAAGGAAGTTCAAGCAAGCTCACAGGCATCTCAGGCCTCACTGAAAACCCCTGCATTGCCATACTCGAGTTCAACTGAAGCAGGTATTTTCCAACTTTCTATCTCTCTATTTAGGAATCATTAAGCTTAGGTTTGTGAATAAAAAATGTAGTACTCATTGCCCTTAAGGTGTACATATGCATAGATTTTATTTAAGTTAACTGAGTTGGGAGAATTTGATTGATGAACTTTCTGAAAAAGCTAGGTTAGAAATTAGGGCCCCAAATAAATTCTCTCTGGTCTTTGAGAGTTAGATTAAGTTCTCTACATGGTTGGAATCGTGTTGGAAAATGCTATAACTTTTGTGTTGTGAGTTTTTGCTTTAGAACACGTATGCAGGATTGGCAGATTTGAACATCAAGCACGCGTTTTTGTTTGTCACAAGGTTGAAGATGAAGCAAGTGGATTGGGCCTGTGTTATTCCATGCTTTTGACACCCCCTGACTTACTATTTACACCCCTCAGCCCATTTGTTTATTTTTTGCATACTTTTCTATTTCTTTTTCATTTCTGACCTTATTTTATTTTTCCTAAACATTAAAAATACCAAAAACATTTTCATAAACTTTCACATTTTATTTTATTATTTTTTATTATTTTTTGGACATAGAAATAATTATTAAATAATATATACATTATTTTCTTAATATAAAAAAACTTGTAAATACTACAAAAAATATTATATTTTTTATTTTTATTATTTATATACTTAAATAATATTTTTTCTAACATATTTTTATTTTTTGATATTTGTATATATTTTTATTTTATTGTACATGAATAAATAATTATTGATATATATGTTTTCTTAAAACAAATTAGGGTTTACCCCTTTAATGAAATTAATCTTTTATTTTCTTATTTTTTCAACACATTAAATATTTTATTTTTACATACATCAAAATAATACAAAAACATTTTTTGCATATTTATAATATATTGCATATCTATTTAATTGTCCATTTAAATATCTGCTTATTTATTATTTGAACAAAGAATTCAATTTGGTTGTAATAATCTTAGGGTTTTAATTCCTTGTAAATAATCCCCTATTCAAAATTGTATCCCCCTCCCCATATCAATGTTGTAATAGCTTAGATTACTTTTACGCATTTATTGCTTTCAAATATGCCATGATAGAGATTAGGGTTTGTATGCAATATCCAAAATCAAAACAAATAGCTAGACCTAATACAAGACATAAAAGCATGTAAATTGACAACACAATGCACACAACCACCCCTAGGGTTTCATCCATTTGTTGCCTTTAAAATGGCCATGGTATGCATGTTGAGTATCTTGGCAAAACAAAATCAAAACAAAAAGATCATAGTCCCTCGATGACGTTATCTCGGTCGCCTAACAAAAATGATCTAGTCCCTTAAAATTTGCTAAGATACTTAGCACAATTGCTATCATGGTCAATACGATGACCCGTGTCTGTCCCGTTTAACATCCAAACATAAATTTGTTTACCAAATACAATGGTAAAACAACAATATCAAAGGGTTAAAAATGTGTAGGAAAGATCTTTGAGTAGGGTAGACAACTCCTAGTTACTTGATCAAACTTGCAAAACATCCTTGCTAATTTCAAAACACACAATTTCAAAACATTTCCCAAAATAAACTTTCAAACATTGAAACATCTTTTCAAAAGACAAACACCTTTGTATATATTCAAACAAGAATCATTGCAAAAGGTTGCCTAGACAAGGCCTCTTTTCAAAACATTTTCAAAACCACACACAAAGCACCATTTCAAATAATTGAAAAGCAAAAACAAGTGATCTAAACAAGTAACTAAGAGCCCATGGATAACCATGGATGAAAAGGGTGCTTGCACCTTCCCTTTTCATAATCTACCCCCCGAACCCAAGAAAACATCTCAAAGGTCTTTCCTGTGCTTTTTGACCTTTCCTTTGGATAAAATAAAGTCGGTGGTGACTCTTGCTAAACCGAAACATTTGAGAACACAAACGCAAAACCTCAAGTCAGTTCTCCCACCGTATCACAACTATCCCCAGCGGAAAACGAAGAATTCAACTCTCTTCTCCAGCAGCAACCCGAGATTTATTTTCCCCAACTACAAACATCACATTTTCATACATCATCACACATGCATATATGCATCATACAATCACAATCTCATTTATTTTGAGAACATCATTGCTTGATACATATCATACATTACATACAGCTAACCTTTACCTTTCAGGAAAGATACAATCAAATTCTCACAAAATTCAAGCTGTGAAGCCTTACCTAGGTTTTTTCCCGGTTCAGATGCAATTTTACCTAAACTCCTCATGAAGCATCCTTACCTAGGTTTCTTCCCGGTTCAGATGCAACTTTACCTAAACTCCTCATGAAGCAGCCTTACCTAGGTTTCTTCCCGGTTCAGATGCAGTTTTACCTAAACTCCTCATGAAGTAGCCTTGCCTAGGTTTCTACCCGGTTCACATGCAGTTTTACCTAAACTCCTCATGAAGCAGCCTTACTTAGGTTTCTTCCCGGTTCAGATGCAGTTTTACCTAAACTTCTCACGAAGCAGCCTTACCTAGTTTTCTTCCCAGTTCAGATGCAGTTTTACCTAAACTCCTCCTGAAGCAACCTTACCTAGGTTCCTTCCCTTTCCCGATGCAGTTTCACCTAGACTCATCCTGGAGCAACCTTACCTAGGTTCCTTCCCTTTCCCGATGAAGTTTCACCTAGACTCATCTTGGAGCAACCTTACCTAGGTTCCTTCTCTTTCCCGATGAAGTTTCACCTAGAATCATCCTGAAGCAACCTTACCTAGGTTCTTTCCCTTTCCCGATGTAGTTTCACCTAGACTCATCCTAGAGCAACCTTACCTAGATTCCTTCTCTTTCCCGATGAAGTTTCACCTAGACTCATCCTGGAGCAACCTTACCTAGGTTCCTTCTCTTTCCCGATGAAGTTTCACCTAGACTCATCCTGGAGCAACCTTACCTAGGTTCCTTCTCTTTCCCAATGAAGTTTCACCTAGACTCATCCTGGAGCAACCTTACCTAGGTTCCTTCTCTTTCCCAATGAAGTTTCACCTAGACTCATCCTGGAGCAACCTTACCTAGGTTCCTTCTCAGATCAGATGCAGTTTTACCTAAACTCCTCACCAAGCCACCTTACCCAGGTTCCTGCTCGGTTCAGATGCATTTTTATCCAAACTCCTCACAAAGCAACCTTACCCAAGTTCCTTCTCATAATCCCTACTATCCAGGTTTCTTTTCTCTTATCTCCAAACAGCAGTCCACAACACTGTAAGACCCAGACCTATCAAACACGATCGGTTTCATATTTCCCTAGTAGGTTGCGATGCAACCTGTACACGGCTAGATACGTAGTTCACTTCCACTTCCTCAAGACAGAGATGTTTCCTCAGTTGAGTACGGATGATTGAAGTTCCTAAATATCAGCAGAGATGTTTCCTCAGTTGAGTACGGACGATCGAAGTTCCTAAATATCAACAGAGATGTTTCCTCAGTTGAGTACGAACGATTGAAGTTCCTAAATATCAACATAGATGACCCCTCAGTTGAGTAAGGACAATTGAAGTTCCTAAATATCAACAGAGACGACTCACCAGCAGAATAACGGACGCTAAAGCTCCTAAAATTCTATTTCTCTCAACAAAGATCAGACTTCCCCAGCGGAATCTTCCTCAAACAACAAGTATACAAGCTCTCGCTAAGGAATCCCTTATGCGATCGACACTACTTCGGATGGCACCTTTAAGCCCATCTCCCGTCAGCAATCTCCAAATGGCATCTGTAAGCCCATTCCCGACATCACAAGACAATTACCACTTCATGCGAGTGTAAATTTCTGGGCACTCTAGTGTTCAATCATCTTCCACCTTCGGATTATGAAAGACACAAAAGCCAATCTATATCCTCAGGTTTAAGAAGATTGAATAGGGGCAGATGTTGTACCCCAAAATTTTACCTCCCATATTTCTCAAAACATTTCAAGAAAGGTCCTCAAGTTGCTCAAGGTAGTCCAAGGGTTGGCCAGACAAGCTCTCTCCTAAGGCAGTCTACCCCAAACTAGGGTTTCATGTTTCATCAAGATACTTGAGTCCAAGTGATCCCAAGTGCTCACCAATGTGCTAATATGTTATCAAGACCATCCATGTCAAGTTTCAAGCCTTGCAGAGGAAGTTTGCCCAGTCAATTGCTCAAAAGCCTGAAAATCGACTGTGCTAGGGCAAAAGTCAACTGTGGCCCACATACAGTCAAACTTCAAGATTTTTGGTCAAAATTCTCATTTTGAAGTATATTTCATCATTTGATCAAGGGTTGATCATGATTCATCAAGCATTGCTCATAATTCATCAAGATTCAAAAGTTGCTAAATTAAGGTTTTGTAGGAAAAGTCAACTCAACTTTGACCAAGCATAACTTTCTCATACTTTATGAGAAATGACCCATCCAAAGCTCATTTTGAATAGGATGCAATTCCCTACAATCCATTTTTCAGCTCCCAAGTTCAAAATATGCACTCACCAGAAGTTATGAATTTGGACATTATAGGTCATTTTGAAAAGTCAACAAAAAGCACATTTTTTGTCAAAGCTTATTACATGAACATGGAAGATCCAATTGAGATGAAACCAAATAGGTTTCTTAGGGGACATCATAAGCTTTCTAAAAAGTCCAAGAACACCCTCATAAGGTTAAAATTGAGAGAGATATGCATTGTCAAAGTTGGACAATTTTTGAAAAAATGCATGAAGCAAATATTGACCAAACTTGGACTTTTTCCAAATGGGCCTATCTTTTCAAGTTTAAAACTCATTCCTAACATGGTCCACGACCTCTAAGTCCACCCATACATTTTTCTACTATTTATGCTATTTATTTTGATATTTTATTCATTAAAATTCAGAATTAAATAAATAAATAATAGAAATAATGTAAATTTTGATGTGAATCCATTTTGGGAAAGTTTTATGCTGGTTTATGTCAATTGATTTCGTGCAATAACTCTTCAAATATGTCCAGGTTCATCCATATGTGAAAATGGCATAAAATCATCAAATATGGCATTTTTTTCAAGTTTTGATCATGGTCTTAAAACACAACATTATGAGGGAGATTCTTTCCATGCTTTCTTATCTCCTCATTATCCTCTATAAATATAGAGCCATACAAGCTTGAAAGGGACGAAAATCCTCTCTAAAAAGCTCTTCAAAAAGCTCTCTAAAAGCTCTATAAATATGAAGGTACATTTGGAACACATTCCAGTGGACACACCATGGCTAAGAAAATCCTTCGGGCAGGATATTTCTGGTCCACAATGGAAGCCGATTGTTACCAACACTCTCGAACTTGTCACAAATGTCAGATCTATGCTGATAAGGTGCATATCCCTCTGGTTCCTCTGAACGTCCTGACGGCACCTTGGCCTTTCGCAATGTGGGGCATTGATATGATCGGGGAGATCCGACCGACGGCATCCAATGGACATCGCTTCATCTTGGTGGAAATCGATTACTTCACGAAGTGGGTTGAGGCAGCTTCCTACGCGACAGTAACCAAGAGCGTCGTGGCACGTTTCATCCGGCATAATCTGATCTGTCGGTACGGCGTCCCGGAAAGAATCATTACGGACAATGGTACCAATCTCAATAACAAAATGATCACTGAACTCTGCGAACAATTCAAGATACAACACCATAATTCTTCTCCCTATCGGCCGAAAATGAATGGGGTTGTAGAAGCAGCGAATAAGAATATCAAGAAAATTGTGCAGAAGATGACAGTGACCTATAAAGATTGGCACGAGATGTTACCGTTTGCTCTTCATGGGTACCGTACCTCAGCAAGGACGTCAACCGGGGCAACTCCTTTCTCCTTGGTCTATGGCATGGAGGCAGTCTTGCCAATTGAAGTCCAGATACCCTCTCTCCGGATAATGAAGGATGCAGACTTGAGTGAAGATGACTGGATCCAGACTCGACTTGATCAATTAAATCTGATTGACGAAAAGAGACTCACCGCTATCTGTCATGGTCAGACGTATCAAAAACGGATGATCAGGGCATTTAACAAGAAAGTCAGACCACAAGAGTATCAAGTTGGGGACCTGGTAATCAAACGCATCATCCTTCCTCAAAGTGATTCCCGGGGCAAATGGACCCCTACATACGAGGGGCCATTTGTGGTTAAACATGTGTTCTCAGGAGGAGCCATGATCCTAACCACCATGGATGGTGACGACCTTCCTCACCCTGCCAATGCAGACATAGTGAAAAGATACACCGCATGAATAAAAGACCCGCTAGGTTGACATACCTAGGCAAAAATAAGGGCTTCCCGGCGAACCAAAAGGGTTCGGGCAAAAATAAGGGATGAAATGAAAAAAAATTGTACACCCGGCAAGTCGAAAACCTGAAAAGGCGGCTTGGGAAAATATGGGTATCCCGGTGGATTGAAAACCCGAAAGGGCGGTCCAGGCAAAAGTTAGGGATAAAGCGTAACACTATGACTCATTGGATCACTTCGCATCCGGAAATCGGCATCAACTATCTGGCTCAGATTTCGGCATCGACCAATCAGCTTCATCTTCAACCAAGCAGCAAAGTGATGAGATGCTTGAAGACATAAAGTCAATAGCAGAGTTGGAACCCAGTGGGATTATTCACATAGCTGTTTTGTTTTCTTTTCGAATTGTAAATTCTATGTTATTCGGCGGCGTCCTCTTACTAGGATGTCAGCCTCTTGTACAAAAACGCCTATTCACAGGCAAAATTCAATTCAATACAAATTCACTTGTCCATACAAATTTCCATCGCTTCTCCTTTTTCTGTTTTGTCTTGCGAAGAACGTCCAATGTTCATTTTTGATATATGCATTTGACATTAAATTGCTGATTCATAAATATTTGCATATGAAACAAAAGATTAATTACAGGTGACATCAGAAACAGGGGCAATGTGAAGTTGTCTGATGCAGTCTGGTTGCTTTGTCCGCCAAGGTACCAAGGTAGATTTGACTGAAGAATGTGACCAAATCATCTCAACTCCCCGCAGAATAAGACAAGATTCAGCAATACTTTCCCCGGCGGAATACCATCATCCCCAGTGGAACCATTTACCAGTACAATTCCAAAAGCTTCTCCAGCAGGTCTTGAAGCTTATCCCTAGTAGATTCTGGAAGCTTGTTCCCTGCAGAGTACGGACATCTCTCCCGAGTTTTATTCAGAGTTATTCCTCACAAGGGCTTATAACTGGGTTATCCTCAGCTAATTACCACGGAAGATCGCCCTCGACAAAGTTCCTTCAATCCCCGGCAGGAGTCTATCTTTGGTATTCCCCAGCGGAGTTTATCATCATTATCCCCAGCGGAATCCATCATTGAAGTCCTCAGCAGGCCTCTCATCAAAACTTCAGCAAAGTATCTCGGCCACAGAGCAACTCCCCGGCCGATCGTCAAGGATTTATTTTCCTAAGACGAAATTACATTCATAAACATTTCACATTTTCATACATCTTGCTTACCTACATGATAAAGTGCATACAACACTATCTCATGTTGAACATCATGACGTCATGCATATCATACATCATGACATTGCATACAACTTATGTTTTTGCCTTTTCAGGAAAAAGACAATCCCAAAGACAACTACCTTCAACTGTCACAATTCCAGATTCGATACCTGTATCTAGCCAGGGCACATCTGAGAGTGATCAGTTTCCAGACTCGATTCCTGTATCTAGCCAGGGCACGTCTGAAGAGTTCAAAGATTCGATTCCTGTATCCAGCCAGGGCATATCTATCAACTACAACATTTCCAGACTCGATTCCTGTATCTAGCCAGAGCATGTCTGAAGAGTTCGAAGATTCGATTCCTGTATCCAGCCAGGGCATATCTATTAACTACAACATTTCCGGACTCGATTCCTGTATCTAGCCAGGGCACGTCTGAAGAGTTCGAAGATTCGATTCCTGTATCCAGCCAGGGCATATCTGTTGACCAAATTTCCAGACTTGATTCCTGTATCTAGCCAGGGCACGTCTGAAGAGTTCGAAGATTCGATTCCTGTATCCAGCCAGGGCATATCTGTTGACCACATTTCCAGACTCAATTCCTGTATCTAGCCAGGGCACGTCTGAAGAGTTCGAAGATTCGATTCCTGTATCTATCCAGGGCATATCTATTGACAACTATTTCCGGATTCGACTCCTGTATCCAGCCAGGGCACATCTGTGAACAACCGATTGTAGATTCGATACCTGTATCTAGCCAGGGCATATCTGCATAAGGAGGTTGAATATCAAACACCTGTAACAAGCCAGGAAAACATCTGCCTTTCTCAAATACACAAAGTTCTCGCTGAGGAATCTCTTGTGCGATCATCACTTCCAAATGGCATCTATAAGCCCATTCCCGATAAGATTCTGTCGCATCTCCAAATGGCATCTATAAGCCCATCTCCCTATCCACCATCTTTCCAAATGGCATCTGTAGGCCCATTCCCGACATCGCATTGCTAATACTCCAACATGCGAGTGCAAATTTCCGGGCACTCTAGTGTCCAATCTCCTTTTACCCTCGAGTCACGAAAGGCAAACTTGCCAATCTAACTCTTCAGGTTCAAGAAGATTGAACAGGGGAAACTGTTGTACCCCAAAATTTGCCCTCCCATTTCCTCAACATTTTCTCATCACAAGACCCTTGAAGATCAAGACCCAGTTAGGGTTTCCTCTGCTCAAGACTTCTCCTTGCACAGTTGACCCAAATTAGGGTTTGTGTTTGCACAAAGAGATTTTGACCTAAAATGACTAAGATGACTTTCATGCTTCATGTTGGACTCCCAGGTTTATCCATACCAAGTTTCAAGTTTTGATTCCAAATTTTGCCCAGTCAATTGGACAGTTGACTAGAAATCACCTATATTAGGGAAAAAAAGTCAACTGTGGCCAATTGACAGTCAAATCTCATGAAAATTGACCCACATCAACATTATGAACTCACATGGACCATTTGATCAAGTTTGGATCACAATTCCACAAGAAATTTGATCAGATCATCAAAAGGGCAAAATCGTCATTTTTAGGGTTTTTGACTGCACAAGGGTAATTTTTGACTGTTTGACCCAACCAATGGCAAACCAAGCTCACATATGGACTCAAGGACCCCATGGAATTATCTTGACATGCTCAACAAACTCAAAAGATCCCAAGTACACAAGATTGACAGTTGAATTTCCCAGTCAATTGATCAATTTTGACTGTATACTGAAAAGTCAAACTTTGACTTTTTGGTCAAAATCAAGAGTCAAGATTCATTTTTCATCAAAACATGCCAAATCATGAAACTTGTTCACCAAGAAACCAAGAAATGCAAATTAGGGTTTGAAATGGGAATTTTTCATAACTTAGAATTTTTCTAAGTTATGGAAAACCCTAATTTTTTCCCAACTTTGCCCCACTTTCTCACCAAGATTCATTTGGATTCAAACAAAAGTCAAAACATGAAAGTTGTAGCTTGTTGCATAATCTACAACTTTGATACACAAAGTTTTCCCAAATGAAGCTTGTATCTCAAGTTACAATTTCTTGAATAGGGGTGCCAAACCATTCTTAACTTAGTGAAAATTTGACCTTTTTGACAAGGTTTTCTACCTAACTTCAAGGCCATTTTCCATACACTTCCACTTGGAATTTCAATTTGCATTTCAAATATGGATTGTAGTACACATTCCAAGCTTTCCAAAATGTCCAAGAACTTCTCAAACAACCTCATAACTTGAGAGAATCGAATTTCACAATATGGTAAAAACTCACTTTTGAATTGATCATGAACATGTTCATAACTTAGGCCATTTTCAAGTCAGCATAGTTGGTGCTACATTACAGGTCCTAAAACCCTTTGACACTCATAAATTTAATGCCAAACCTTTGTGCCAAGACCATGTTTTGTGTGTTCAAGCATTGCCTAGAAGATTAATCCATTTATAGATAAAGCATTATTTCCATTTTGAAAAAGTAGAACTTTATGTCCATTTTGCAAATCCAAGTGGTACAGTCAAAATCTTCTAGGCACAAGTTATGAGACACATTGCACTGATCAAGGCAAAGAGTTGCAGCATGTTATGGGGGCCTGCATCAGTCTAGAACATCAACTTGCCTTTTGTTGCTTAAGAAAGAAGAAACATAGCATAACTTGTACCAACTCTCATATCAGCTTACAAACACTTAAGCAAACTTGTGAAACACATTTAAGAGATACCAACTGAGCTAGTACACGACCCTAACATCCCTCAAACACTCCCATTCCCAGAATCATCTTCAAACTGCAAGAACAGGGCAGGGCCTGCAGTTTGAGTGCCATCTCTCATTCCTCTCAAGCTTTCTTGCCTAAACCAATTCACACACCTTCCATACCATCTATGCAAGCTAATCAAAACCTAAAACACGACCTGTAATCCCTCTAACTGGTTCCACCATTTTCACTTTTATGATTTGTAGGTGAAGTGCTCTAGCTCGATTCAAAAGCTTTCAAGACAAAGTAAAGCTTGGAATAGCATCCATGGACCTCAAGGAAACTATCCCAATCATCACCTTGCACTGAAAGCTTCTCCATTACCAGATAGAACTTCAACTGAACAGGTAAGTTTTTGAATTCGTATCTCTCTTATTAGGCATTGTTAGCTTTAGGTTTGTGAAGAGAATATGTCACAATCATTGCCCTGAACATGCCCATATAATTAGATTTTATTTATATTATGTGTGTTACAAGAATTTTGAGTCTGAACATGGAGAAAAATCTAGGTCAGGATTTGGGGGAGAATAAATTCTCCCTCATCTTAGAGAGTTAAGACAAGTTCTGCATATGGTTGGATTCGTCTCTTGATGTTGAACATTTTTTATGTTATAAGTTTTCATTAACAAGCCAGGAATCAGGATGTTTGAGTGGAGGAACAAAGCGCGCGTTTTTTGAACGTTTCTGGCTGGAGGTTGAAGAAGGGTCTATTGGGCTGGGCTTGTTCCATATTTCTTATTTGCACCATGTTTTTGGTTTTACACCCCCTAAGCCCATTTCATTCATTTTTATGTTTTTTTGACTTTTCTTTTTTTGGCCTGACTTATTTATTTTTCCTCATCATACAAAAAATATAAAAATATTTTTTTATACCATTTTCCTATTTATTAGATATTTATTTGATTGGACTAGTTATTTGAACATAAATAAGTAAATAAATATACTTTTATTTAAAAAATGTTAAAATGGTGTAAATACATTTTTATTTTTATTTTACTTCATTTTATATTCTGAAAATATTTTATGTGAAATATACTTTTTTTTTACAAAATTAAATATTATTATTTTTATGCATATTTGAAATATTTTGTAAATAATACAAGTAAATACATATATATTAATATACCTAGAATAAAATACCAAAAATACACATATTTTTATTTTATTAATATTTAATACTAAAAATACATTTTTTACAAATATACTTCATTTTTATTTTATTTTTGTACACAAATAATAAATATTGTATATATTGAATAAATAATACATTTTATTTAATAGAAATAGGGTTTTGCCCTAAACATGAAAAACTCCAAAAAAATAATACTTTCCTTTTCTTTATTTTTGACATGTAAAAATACCTTTTTTCCATACATACAAAAAACCATTTTTTGGCATCTTGCACATTTGTTCTATTTTATTTAATTTATGCAAATTAATCACCTTGTAAATAATTCAATATTGATGTAATAGTTTTAGGTTTAAATTCCTTGTCAACATCCCCATTTGAACATTTGTACCCCCCTTACCATATATGGCTTTGTAATAGCTTAGTAAATTTATTTTCGCACTTTATTGCTTTCTAAGTATACCATGTTAGAATTAGGGCTTGTATGCGAAAAATAACGAAAAATAGTTTTGACCTAATTTCAAGATAAACAAGCATGAAAATGGACACACAAATCACACTTGCACCCCCTAGGGTATTCCACTTGTTGCCTTTCAAAATTGGGCCATATTGCATGTTAGGTCTCTTTGGGCAAAACAAACAAATCAAATGATCATAGTCCCTCGATAACACTTTCAAAATGTTGCCTAAACAAATGATCAAGTCCCTTAAAGAAAATGCCCAAAGATACTTGGCACCATTGCAATTATGGTCTAAACGATGACCCGCGCCCGTCCCTTTCACATCCTAACATGAGATTGTCCACCAAATGAAATGGTGGAACAAACTTGTTAAAAGGGTTTAAAACATAGCAATAAACTTTGAGAAATTTAGGAGTAGATAACCTCTTAGTTACTTGAAACAAACTTGCAAAAATAAAACACTTGCCTATTTTCTAAAACACACCTCACAACACCTTCAAAACAAACTTTCAAAAACAAAATGAAAACCTTTTCAAAAGACATACATCTTTGTATACATCCCCACATGGATCATTACAAAGGTTTCCACCACATTGGCTTCTTTTCAAAACATTTTCAAACCCACACACACAAGCACCATTTCAAACAATTGAAAATAAAAGGTAAGTGATCTAAGCAAGTAACTAAGAGCCCATGGATAACCATGGATAGAAAGGGTGCTAATACCTTCCCTTTCTATAATCTACTCCCCGAACCCAAGAAAACATCTCAAAGGTTTTTGCTGTGCTTTTTTAACCTTTCCTTAGGATAAAATAAAAAGTCGGTGGCGACTCTTGCTCAACCGAAACATTTGCGAAAACAAACGCAAAACCATAGTCAGTTCTCCCACCGTATTACAGAACTGGCGACTCTGCTGGGGAGAACTTAAAAGTGGAGTAACCTTAGGGCTTAGATCACCTTTGTTTTCAATTGTTTGCTTTGTTTGCTTTTATATTTGTGGGCTTTGCATCGGAGTTTCATAGATCCTAACCCGGATCTGGGAAATACCCTTTTAGGTAGCATAATCTGTGAGGGACCTGTCCGGCGTAGACCGACATGGGTGAAGCAGTGGCTACGTTGGTGTGGCACCTTGGTCTGTACCTATATCCCTTGTGTTGCAATGGGGAGAATATAGGTCTTCTAAGGAGTCATTAAACACCAACCGACCTTAGAACCTTAAATTGACCAACTTGGCTATTAGGACAGTAGCAGTATGCTACACTCTTTGAGGCTAAACTCTCGAGATGGTTCTGGCCGCAAGAAAAGATTGCGATGCTGGAGTTATGACCGATTGAGGGTAGCCAATGATTTGAGATCCTTTAGAACCCGGTTACTTTTGATAGGACAGGTTTTGATCGTCGAAACTAAAAGAGGGTAACACCTAAACTTCATGTTGGCCTGAAACCTAAGGGTGTCTTGTGTGACTTGTGTGCCTTATCATGTTTGCCTGTGTGAATACTTGTGGTGTGCTTCATCATAGCATCATGCCATCATACCATTGCATGCATCCTGTATAAGGGACTAACCCATTTCAAAGACAAAAAGTTTCATCTTTGCTCTGTTTTGTAGGACATCATGATGCCCGTGCGTAGGAATACTATCCGGCTCAACTTTGTTCAACCATCAACTTTGCTCAAGGATTTGGTTGGTAGGATTCCAAACACTTCTTCCTTCATCAACAGACATGGTTCTCTCCTTGGCTTGATCACTGCAAAGTGGGACCAACAACTGATAAGTGTTCTGACCCAGTTTTATGACCCTCTGTATCATTGTTTCACCTTTCAAGACTTCCAGCTGGTTCCTACCCTGGAAGAATTCTCTTACCTGCTTGGGATCCCTGTCTTGGAACAAACTCCATTCACTGGTTTGGAAAAGACTCCTAGGCCTGAAGAGGTTTCTGCAGTCCTCCCCTTGACCAAAGAAAAGGTATTGGCTAACTGGGAAACTAGAAGTGGAGTTAAGGGATTTTTGGTCAAATTTCTGGTTGGCAAGGCTAATGATTTCTGGAATGATTTGGACTTCAAGGCGTACGAGGATATTCTGGCTCTTTTGATCTATGGTCTGGTATTGTTTCCCAATCCTGACACCTTTATCAGTATCCATGTCATAAGGATCTTCATGTCTCGGAATCCTGTACCCACTCTTTTGGGTGATATCCTGCAACAACTCTATGCTCGTACTACTCGAAAACGAGGAACTTCTTGGTGTTGTGCTCCTTTGCTAGTGAGGTGGTTTATTTCGCACCTTCCTAAGTTCGTGCTGAAGAATGAAGAAGGAAAAGGTTGGGCTCAGAGGTTAATGTCTCTCACAGATAAGGACATCACTTGGACTCTCAGAGGATTGGATGAGGTAGCCGTTATTGACCGTTGTGGAGAATACCCTAATGTTCCGTTGATTGGTATCCAAGGAGGAATCTCTTATAATCCATGCTTAGCTCTCCGTCAGTTTGGAAGAGCCAGGGGAGATGGGCCTCATGAAATGTTGGTTCCTCACTTCCATTTTGAGTTCCAGACAGACAGTGACAAACTACGCCATGGATTCGTTAAAGCTTGGGACAGAATTCACAAAGCTGACCCACTTGAGTTGGGGCCAAAGACTTCTCTACCAATGGAACCCTATTGCAAATGGGTCCGCATCCGTGCTCAGAGGTTAGGTATGCCGTACGAAGCTGTTAGACCTCTCATTTTTGAATCTCCTGATGAAGATGGGGTTCCTCCAACTGTCCTCCCTCCTCAGATACCCACTGATTTTGACACAATGAAGAGATCTTGGGCGCAGCTAAAGGAAGAGCGGGATTTCTATCGGGAAAAGTTCAACGAGCAGGAACGGAAGGTCCAGAGGCTGACTAAGCAATTGGAGGAAGAACGGGTTCTGAATAACTACATCAGCACTGAGAAAAGGAGGCCATGGGAGCACTGATGGGCTTTGGATATTTCCTTTTATAGCTTTCATTTCCTTTCCAGTATTTTTCATTCCTGTAATGCCTAAGGGCAAGTTGTTGAACAATTGAAAATTTTAATCTAATGAAGTGTGTTTCCCTTTTTGTCTACAAAGTTGAGTCTTGTTTGTCTTTGAAAACATAAAACATACGCATTCCATTGCACCATATGCATAGCAGGTACCCTATTTCACAGGTTGCTTAATCTCCTTCGCTGTTTATTTTGAACAGTCATCATGAATCCAGACTCATCCAGTGAGCAAGCAATCAAGGCCCTTCAGGCCCAAAGTGCCCAGTTTCAAGAAATGGTCCTGAGCCTGGCCCAAGGACAATAAGAGTTGAAGACCCTACTCCTGAAGAAGAAGAAGAAAAAGAGGACTGCGTTATTCAACACTGGACGCAGATTTGGGAACACACTCCATAATGAAGCTGAACCAACTAATTCTTCTGCTGAGAAAAACAGTCCCCAAGGGGGAGGAGCTCCTAGTCTTGCAGTCTCTGACAACGAGACGGACTACAAGGACGAAAAATACCCACCTGCTGCTGACATATACAAGCAATTAGAGGACCGCTTGAGCGCCATGGAGATTCAGAACGTGCCAGGGCTGGATTTCGGAGATTTGGGGTTATCTTCTGGGGTAGTAATTCCACACAAGTTTAAGGCGCCTGCCTTCGCCAAATATGATGGGGTCTCCTGCCCAAAGCTGCATCTAAGATCGTACGTAAGGAAGATCCAACCTTACACGACGGATAAGAACCTCTGGATTCACTTCTTCCAAGATAGCCTTTCGGGGTCACAGCTTGAATGGTTCTACCAATTAGATGGAACTAGCATCCGACACTGGGAAGATTTGGCAACCGCATTCTACAGACAATATCAATACAATTCTGATCTCGCTCCTACGCGTACCCAACTTCAGGGTATGTCTCTAGGAACGGGTGAAGGGTTCAAAGAATATGCACAAAAATGGAGAGATTTGGCTGGCAGTGTGCAGCCTCCATTGACTGATCGTGAGCTGGTTGATATGTTCCTAGGGACTTTGTCTGGTCCGTTTTTCAATCATTTGGTTGGTAACTCCTCCGCTGGGTTTACGGATTTGATTCTGACGGGAGAAAGAATTGAAGCTGGCATCAGGTCAGGAAAGATACAAAAAGCTGCCTCCACAAGTACTGAGAAAAGTCCTTTCAAGAAAGAAGCAAGTGCCGTCTATGGTCCTAGAAGACAAGTCAAGCCCGAAAGTCGCCAAGCCGTCAATGCTTTGGTCATTTCAAAACCTGTTGCTGCTCCTCAGCAGTACAATCAACAAAGGGGAGAAAGGCCCAAGAGGCAGTATACTCGGCTGAGTATGACCTTATCTCAAATTTTACCCCAACTGTTATCAACCAACTTGGTGACCATCAAAGAGGCTCCTAAGGTCGTCAACACTGCGTCCCCTAAGTATAACCCAAATTCCCGGTGTGCTTATCATTCTGATAGTCCCGGGCACACTACTGATGATTGCTGGGCCTTGAGAAACAAGGTGCAAGATCTTATCAACGCAAAGGAAATTCAGTTTGAAGCGCCTGAGAGACCGAATGTTGTAACTGCTCCTATGCCCCAGCATAGAGTAAATTCCATTGAGGAAGAGTTGTATGCTGTTTCGGTGAATGAAGTTGTTACCCCTCTTTTGACTGTTAAGAGGAACTTACTACTAGCCGGTTTATTTCCGGGTTGTAGCAAGGGCTGCCTCCTGTGTGCTGTTATCCCTACCGGTTGTCCGCTGCTGAAATCAGGCATCCAAAGCCTGATGGATAGCAAGGAAATTCTGTTCAAGAAAACTGCTGTTCCGTTTGTTTCCGTTGAAGAAATATCTGTTGTCACAATCTACAATCCTGCCAAAGCTCCCGTGAAGAAACCAGTCCAAATTATGTCTGTTGCACCCATCACTATTACTGTTCCGGGGCCTCTCCCCTATGAGTCTGATAAAGCGGTCCCATGGCATTATGGAGCCGACGTGTATGTGCTTGGAGTGAAGCAGGAGTTCAACACCAACACCAGTATCAGTAACATCACTGGTCCCGCCAAGATTACCCGCAGTGGCAGGCTCTTCTCGCCTGACATTGCACCGCCAGTTATCCGAAAACCTCTCACCATCACACCCGCAAGTGTGCATGTTCCAATTCAAGTTCCTGTGTCTACTACTGCCGCCGAGTCCTCTGATACTCGGGGCAAAGAAGTTGCTACCGATTTGCCTGCCAGGACGGAGGCGCCAAAAAAGACTGCTGTGGAAGCCTCCCAACAAGAAATGGAGGAAATCCTTAAAATTATCAAAAAGAGTGACTTTAACGTTGTTGAACAGTTGGGGCATACCCCCTCCAAAATCTCTATGCTATCATTGCTGCTATGCTCAGAGGCCCATGCAAAAGCCCTGATTTCATTTCTGAAAACGGCCCATGTGCCGCAGGAGACCTCTGCAGATCAATTCACCGACTGTGTGGCTAATTTGACAGCTGACAATGGCTTGGGGTTCTCAGATGCTGACCTTACCGCCAAAGGGAAAAATCACAATGATGCCCTGCATGTTTCCATAGAATACAGGGGCACTACTCTCGCACACGTGTTAGTGGATACCGGCTCTTCCCTAGATGTTTTGCCCAAAAAGGCATTGGATCGCTTGGATTGTGAGGGTTTGGAGTTGAAACCCAGTAACATCATTGTCAGAGCCTTCGACGGTTCTAAGAGGATGGTGCATGGTGAGGTAGACATTCCTATTCGTGTGGGCTCCCAGGTTTTCGACTCAACGTTCTATGTAATGGATATTCGTCCATCTTACTCCTGCTTGTTGGGTCGACCCTGGATTCACAAAGCTGGGGCAGTAACTTCCACTCTACACCAAAAGCTCAAATACCCTGTCAAGGGGAAGATTGTTACTGTGCAGGGTGAGGAGGAATACATGGTTAGTCACTTGAATTCATTCCGGTATATCGAGATGGACGGGGAGTTTATTGAAACCCCCTTTCAGCATTTTGAGGAAGTACCTCCAGTGTTGGCATCAGCTGAAGCAGTGGTTGAAGAAGATTTTCCGTTGAAGATGGCGTCCTTGAAGGATGCCCGGGCTGTAATCGAGAAAGGCAATTGTGCGAATTGGGGTCAGCTTCCTGACTTCACCCAAAAGAATGACAAGTTTGGGCTAGGCTTTACTGCAGAGGCAACCCAAGGGTGAATGCTATTGAGGAGGATGTAGAGGAAGCAGAGTTTGACAGTTGGATCTACCCGACTACCAGCAACGGACCAAACAACTGGACGACAAAGATTTTACACCTATCACATTTGTCACGCAGTAATTATTTCTTTTGATTTTCAATTTGTAACAAACAATGTGTTAAAACTTTATTGGCTCGGTGTCCTACCCGGGGCATCGTAGCTCCATTTGTGAGGGCTTTTTGTATGACATTTCCATATATCATCAATCAAAACATTGGACGTTTGTTGCATTTCAAATCTTGTGCTCTTTTCTTTCTGTGTTATATATTGCAAAACAACTATATTTACACACACTCACTTATACAGGTTTCAATCCACTCTGGATCTCACTGGTAACAGCTCTGCTACCTCCAGTTATGACTTCGAGAATCCGATCAACTTGGCCGAAGATGAAGGTGAAGATGATTGTGAAGTGCCTGGTGAACTCGCAAGACTGCTACTCCAGGAAGAGAGGGCTATTCAACCACATGAAGAGCCGGTGGAAACAGTGAACCTGGGTACTGAGACAGATAGGAAAGAGGTCAAGATTGGGGCTAATCTAGAGCTCAGCGTGAAGCAACGATTGATCCAGATGCTACATGATTACATGGAGATCTTTGCTTGGTCCTATGAAGACATGCCTGGTTTGGATGCCGACATTGTAGTTCATCACCTGCCAACTAAGGAAGACTGCCCTCCGGTAAAGCAAAAGGTTCGCCGCATGCGCCCAGAGATGTCTGAAAAGATCAAGGCTGAGGTTATGAAGCAATTCGATGCCGGATTTCTAGCAGTAACTTCTTACCCTCAGTGGGTTGCCAATGTAGTGCCAGTGCCGAAGAAGGACGGTAAAGTCAGAATGTGTGTTGACTACAGGGATTTGAACAGGGCCAGCCCCAAGGATGACTTCCCCTTACCTCACATCGACGTTCTTTTTGACAATACTGCTCAACACAAGGTTTTCTCCTTCATGGATGGTTTTTCAGGGTATAATCAGATCAAGATGGCTCCAGAGGATATGGAGAAGACTACCTTTGTGACTCAGTGGGGCACCTTATGTTACAAGGTCATGCCATTCGGATTAAAAAATGCTGGGGCAACCTATCAACGTGCCATGGTTGCTTTATTTCATGATATGATCCATCATGAGATTGAGGTATACGTTGATGACATGATTGCAAGGTCTCAAACTGAGAAGGAGCACCTTGATCATCTGAGGAAGCTATTCGACCGACTGAAGTTATATAAGCTAAGGTTGAATCCCAACAAATGCACCTTTGGGGTGAGGTCCGGAAAATTGCTAGGTTTCATTGTAAGTGATAAAGGTATTCAGGTGGACCCTGCCAAGGTAAAAGCCATACAAGAGATGCCGACTCCAAAGACAGAGAAAGAAGTCAGAGGCTTCCTGGGACGACTGAATTACATTGCCCGATTCATCTCACATCTGACTGCTACTTGTGAGCCAATCTTCAAATTACTGAAGAAAGATCAAGTAGTACACTGGAACGATGAATGTCAGGCTGCCTTCAAGAAGATAAAGGAATATCTCCAAGAGCCACCCATTCTTATGCCACCAGTGGAAGGGAGACCTCTGATACTATACTTGACAGTACTTGACAATTCAATGTGGTGTGTGCTGGGGCAGCATGACGAGTCTGGCCGAAAAGAGCACGCTATTTATTACTTGAGCAAAAAGTTTACCGACTGTGAGTCTCGTTACTCACTGCTTGAGAAAACTTGCTGCGCTCTAGTATGGGCTGCTCGCCGGCTGAGACAGTATATGCTGACTCACACCACTTTGTTGATTTCAAATATGGATCCCATCAAGTACATATTTGAAAAGCCCGCTCTGTCTGGAAGAATAGCGAGATGGCAAATGATCTTGACGGAATATGATATCCAGTATACAACTCAGAAAGCAATTAAAGGAAGTGTACTGGCAGATCATTTAGCACACCAACCTGTGGACGATTACCAATCATTGAACTTTGATTTTCCGGACGAAGACATCATGGTGGTAACTGACTGTGAAGTACCTGGACCAGATGAAGGACCTGAGGAAGGATCCCGATGGTCTATGCATTTTGACGGAGCCTCCAATGCTTTGGGTAACGGCGTCGGCGCTGTAATCATATCTCCCAAAGGAACTCATACTCCACTCACCGCCCGATTGTGTTTCAACTGCACCAAAAACATGGCAGAATATGAGGCATGTATCATGGGTCTACAAGCTGCAATCGACTTAAGGATCAAATTTCTGAGTGTCTTCGGAGATTCCGCTCTCGTGATCAATCAGATCAAAGGCGAGTGGGATACGAAACACCCAAATCTTATTCCTTACAAGGAGTATGTGTCAACCTTGCTTCCCCACTTTGAAGAAATAACTTTTGAGCACTTCCCAAGAGAGGAGAATCAGCTAGCGGACGCACTAGCTACGATGTCTTCAATGTTCAAAGTTAAATGGGACAATGAGGCTCCCCGGATCATTATCTGGAAGTTGGACGAACCGGCATACTGCTGCGACCTTGAGGTCGAAAAGGTGACTGAAAAACCATGGTATCATGAGGTGAAGAGGTACTTAGAAGCTCAGGAATACCCTGAAGGCGCATCTGTCAATGACAGGAAGTTCATGAGAAGGTTTGCGGCAAAATTCTTCCTCAGCAATGGCATTCTCTACAAACGGAATCATGATTCAACTCTACTACGTTGTGTGGATAAGGCTGAAGCAGAGAAGATCATGATAGAACTGCATGAAGGTACATTTGGAACACATTCCAGTGGACACACCATGGCTAAGAAAATCCTTCGGGCAGGATATTTCTGGTCCACAATGGAAGCCGATTGTTACCAACACTCTCGAACTTGTCACAAATGTCAGATCTATGCTGATAAGGTGCATATCCCTCCGGTTCCTCTGAACGTCCTGACGGCACCTTGGCCTTTTGCAATGTGGGGCATTGATATGATCGGGGAGATCCGACCGACGGCATCCAATGGGCATCGCTTCATCTTGGTGGCAATCGATTACTTCACGAAGTGGGTTGAGGCAGCTTCCTACGCGACAGTAACCAAGAGCGTCGTGGCACGTTTCATCCGGCATAATCTGATTTGTCGGTACGGCGTCCCGAAAAGAATCATTACGGACAATAATACCAATCTCAATAACAAAATGATCACTGAACTCTGCGAACAATTCAAGATACAGCACCACAATTCTTCTCCCTACCGGCCGAAAATGAATGGGGCTGTAGAAGCAGCGAATAAGAATATCAAGAAAATTGTGTAGAAGATGACAGTGACCTATAAAGATTGGCACGAGATGTTACCATTTGCTCTTCATGGGTACCGTACCTCAGCAAGGACGTCAACCGGGGCAACTCCTTTCTCCTTGGTCTATGGCATGGAGGTAGTCTTGCCAATTGAAGTCCAGATACCCTCTCTCCGGATAATGAAGGATGCAGACTTGAGTGAAGATGACTGGATCCAGACTCGACTTGATCAATTAAATCTGATTGACGAAAAGAGACTCACCGCTATCTGTCATGGTCAGACGTATCAAAAACGGATGATCAGGGCATTTAACAAGAAAGTCAGACCACAAGAGTATCAAGTTGGGGACCTGGTAATCAAACGCATCATCCTTCCTCAAAGTGATCCCCGGGGCAAATGGACCCCTACATACGAGGGGCCATTTGTGGTTAAACATGTGTTCTCAGGAGGAGCCATGATCCTAACCACCATGGATGGTGACGACCTTCCTCACCCCGCCAATGCAGACATAGTGAAAAGATACTACGCATGAATAAAAGACCCGCTAGGTTGACATACCTAGGCAAAAATAAGGGCTTCCCGGCGAACCAAAAGGGTTCGGGCAAAAATAAGGGATGAAATGAAAAAAAATTGTACACCCGGCAAGTCGAAAACCTGAAAAGGCGGCTTGGGCAAAAATGGGTATCCCGGTGGATTGAAAACCCGAAAGGGCGGTCCAGGCAAAAGTTAGGGATAAAGCGTAACACTATGACTCATTGGATCACTTCGCATCCGGAAATCGGCATCAACTATATGGCTCAGATTTCGGCATCGACCAATCAGCTTCATCTTCAACCAAGCAGCAAAGTGATGAGATGCTTGAAGACATAAAGTCAATAGCAGAGTTGGAACCCAGTGGGATTATTCACATAGCTGTTTTGTTTTCTTTTCGAATTGTAAATTCTATGTTATTCGGCGGCGTCCTCTTACTAGGATGTCAACCTCTTGTACAAAAACGCCTATTCACAGGCAAAATTCAATTCAATACAAATTCACTTGTCCATACAAATTTCCATCGCTTCTCCTTTTTCTGTTTTGTCTTGCGAAGAACGTCCAATGTTCATTTTTGATATATGCATTTGACATTAAATTGCTGATTCATAAATATTTGCATATGAAACAAAAGATTAATTACATGCGACATCAGAAACAGGGGCAATGTGAAGTTGTCTGATGCAGTCTGGTTGCTTTGTCTGCCAAGGTACCAAGGTAGATTCGACTGAAGAATGTGACCAAATTATCTCAACTCCCCGCAGAATAAGACAAGATTCAGCAATACTTTCCCCGGCGGAATACCATCATCCCTAGTGGAACCATTTACCAGTACAATTCCAAAAGCTTCTCCAGCAGGTCTTGAAGCTTATCCCTAGTAGATTCTGGAAGCTTGTTCCCTGCAGAGTACGGACGTCTATCCCGAGTTTTATTCAGAGTTATTCCTCACAAGGGCTTATAACTGGGTTATCCTCAGCTAATTACCACGGAAGATCGCCCTCGACAAAGTTCCTTCAATCCTCGGCAGGAGTCTATCTTTGGTATTCCCCAGCGGAGTCTATCTTTGGTATTCCCCAGCGGAGTTTATCATCATTATCCCCAGCGGAATCCATCATTGAAGTCCTCAACAGGCCTCTCATCAAAACTTCAGCAAAGTATCTCGGCCACAGAGCAACTCCCCAGCCGATCGTCAAGGATTTATTTTCCTAAGACGAAATTACATTCATAAACATTTCACATTTTCATACATCTTGCTTACCTACATGATAAAGTGCATACAACACTATCTCATGTTGAACATCATGACGTCATGCATATCATACATCTTGACATTGCATACAACTTATGTTTTTGCCTTTTCAGGAAAAAGACAATCCCAAAGACAACTACCTTCAACTATCACAATTCCAGATTCGATACCTGTATCTAGCCAGGGCACATCTGAGAGTGATCAGTTTCCAGACTCGATTCCTGTATCTAGCCAGGGTATGTCTGAAGAGTTCGAAGATTCGATTCCTGTATCCAGCCAGGGCATATCTATCAACTACAACATTTCCAAACTCGATTCCTGTATCTAGCCAGGGTATGTCTGAAGAGTTCGAAGATTCGATTCCTGTATCCAGCCAGGGCATATCTATCAACTACAACATTTCCAGACTCGATTCCTGTATCTAGCCAGGGCACGTCTGAAGAGTTCGAAGATTCGATTCCTGTATCCAGCCAGGGCATATCTGTTGACCACATTTCCAGACTTGATTCCTGTATCTAGCCAGGGCACGTCTGAAGAGTTCGAAGATTCGATTCCTGTATCCAGCCAGGGCATATCTGTTGACCACATTTCCAGACTCGATTCCTATATCTAGCCAGGGCACGTCTGAAGAGTTCGAAGATTCGATTCTTGTATCCAGCCAGGGCATATCTATTGACAACTATTTCCGGATTCGACGCCTATATCCGGCCAGGGCACATCTGTGAACAACTGATTGTAGATTCGATACCTGTATCTAGCCAGGGCATATCTGCATAAGGAGGTTGAAGATCAAACACCTATAACAAGCCAGGAAAACATCTGCCTTTCTCAAATACACAAAGTTCTCGCTGAGGAATCTCTTGTGCGATCATCACTTCCAAATGGCATCTATAAGCCCATTCCCGATAAGATTCTGTCGCATCTCCAGATGGCATCTATAAGCCCATCTCCCTATCCACCATCTTTCTAAATGGCATCTGTAGGCCCATTCCCGACATCGCATTGCTAATACTCCAACATGCGAGTGCAAATTTCCGGGCACTCTAGTGTCCAATCTCCTTTTACCCTCGAGTCACGAAAGGCAAACTTGCCAATCTAACTCTTTAGGTTCAAGAAGATTGAACAGGGGCAACTGTTGTACCCCAAAATTTGCCCTCCCATTTCCTCAACATTTTCTCATCACAAGACCCTTGAAGATCAAGACCCAGTTAGGGTTTCCTCTGCTCAAGACTTCTCCTTGCACAGTTGACCCAAATTAGGGTTTGTGTTTGCACAAAGAGATTTTGACCTAAAATGCCTAAGATGACTTTCATGCTTCATGTTGGACTCCCAGGTTTATCCATACCAAGTTTCAAGTTTTGATTCCAAATTTTGCCCAGTCAATTGGACAGTTGACTTAGAAATCACCTGTATTAGGGAAAAAAAGTCAACTGTGGCCAATTGACAGTCAAATCTCATGAAAATTGACCCACATCAACATTATGAACTCACATGGACCATTTGATCAAGTTTGGATCACAATTCCACAAGAAATTTGATCAGATCATCAAAAGGGCAAAATGGTCATTTTTAGGGTTTTTGACTGCACAAGGGTAATTTTTGACTGTTTGACCCAACCAATGGCAAACCAAGCTCACATATGGACTCAAGGACCCCATGGAATTATCTTGACATGCTCAACAAACTCAAAAGATCCCAAGTACACAAGATTGACAGTTGAATTTCCCAGTCAATTGATCAATTTTGACTGTATACTGAAAAGTCAAACTTTGACTTTTTGGTCAAAATCAAGAGTCAAGATTCATTTTTCATCAAAACATGCCAAATCATGAAACTTGTTCACCAAGAAACCAAGAAATGCAAATTAGGGTTTGAAATGGGAATTTTTCATAACTTAGAATTTTTCTAAGTTATGGAAAACCCTAATTTTTTCCCAACTTTGCCCCACTTTCTCACCAAGATTCATTTGGATTCAAACAAAAGTCAAAACATGAAAGTTGTAGCTTGTTGCATAATCTACAACTTTGATTCACAAAGTTTTCCCAAATGAAGCTTGTATCTCAAGTTACAATTTCTTGAATAGGGGTGCCAAACCATTCTTAACTTAGTGAAAATTTGACCTTTTTGACAAGGTTTTCTACCTAACTTCAAGGCCATTTTCCATACACTTCCACTTGGAATTTCAATTTGCATTTCAAAGATGGATTGTAGTACACATTCCAAGCTTTCCAAAATGTCCAAGAACTTCTCAAACAACCTCATAACTTGAGAGAATCGAATTTCACAATATGGCAAAAACTCACTTTTGAATTGATCATGAACATGTTCATAACTTAGGCCATTTTCAAGTCAGCATAGTTGGTGCTACATTACAGGTCCTAAAACCCTTTGACACTCATAAATTTAATGCCAAACCTTTGTGCCAAGACCATGTTTTGTGTGTTCAAGCATTGCCTAGAAGATTAATCCATTTATAGATAAAGCATTATTTCCATTTTGAAAAAGTAGAACTTTATGTCCATTTTGCAAATCCAAGTGGTACAGTCAAAATCTTCTAGACACAAGTTATGAGACACATTGCACTGATCAAGGCAAAGGGTTGCAGCATGTTATGGGGGCCTGCATCAGTCTAGAACATCAACTTGCCTTTTGTTGCTTAAGAAAGAAGAAACATAGCATAACTTGTACCAACTCTCATATTAGCTTACAAACACTTAAGCAAACTTGTGAAACACATTTAAGAGATACCAACTGAGCTAGTACACGACCCTAACATCCCTCAAACACTCCCATTCCCAGAATCATCTTCAAACTGCAAGAACAGGGCAGGGCCTGCAGTTTGAGTGCCATCTCTCATTCCTCTCAAGCTTTCTTGCCTAAACCAGTTCACACACCTTCCATACCATCTATGCAAGCTAATCAAAACCTAAAACACGACCTGTAATCCCTCTAACTGGTTCCACCATTTTCACTTTTCTAATTTGCAGGTGAAGTGCTCTAGCTCGATTCAAAAGCTTTCAAGAGAAAGTAAAGCTTGGAATAGCATCCCTGGACCTCAAGGAAACTATCCCAATCATCACCTTGCACTGAAAGCTTCTCCATTACCAGATAGAACTTCAACTGAACAGGTAAGTTTTTGAATTCGTATCTCTCTTATTAGGCATTGTTAGCTTTAGGTTTGTGAAGAGAATATGTCACAATCATTGCCCTGAACATGCCCATATAATTAGATTTTATTTATATTATGTGTGTTGCAAGAATTTTGAGTCTGAACATGGAGAAAAATCTAGGTCAGGATTTGGGGGAGAAGAAATTCTCCCTCATCTTAGAGAGTTAAGACAAGTTCTGCATATGGTTGGATTCGTCTCTTGATGCTGAACATTTTTTATGTTATAAGTTTTCATTAACAAGCCAGGAATCAGGATGTTTGAGTGGAGGAACAAAGCGCGCGTTTTTTGAACGTTTCTGGCTGGAGGTTGAAGAAGGGTCTATTGGGCTGGGCTTGTTCCATATTTCTTATTTGCACCATGTTTTTGGTTTTACACCCCCTAAGCCCATTTCATTCATTTTTATGTTTTTTTGACTTTTCTTTTTTTGGCCTGACTTATTTATTTTTCCTCATCATACAAAAAATATAAAAATATTTTTTTATACCATTTTCCTATTTATTAGATATTTATTTGATTGGACTAGTTATTTGAACATAAATAAGTAAATAAATATACTTTTATTTAAAAAATGTTAAAATGGTGTAAATACATTTTTATTTTTATTTTACTTCATTTTATATTCTGAAAATATTTTATGTGAAATATACTTTTTTTTTACAAAATTAAATATTATTATTTTTATGCATATTTGAAATATTTTGTAAATAATACAAGTAAATACATATATATTAATATACCTAGAATAAAATACCAAAAATACACATATTTTTATTTTATTAATATTTAATACTAAAAATACATTTTTTACAAATATACTTCATTTTTATTTTATTTTTGTACACAAATAATAAATATTGTATATATTGAATAAATAATACATTTTATTTAATAGAATTAGGGTTTTGCCCTAAACATGAAAAACTCCAAAAAAATAATACTTTACTTTTCTTTATTTTTGACATGTAAAAATACCTTTTTTCCATACATACAAAAAACCATTTTTTGGCATCTTGCACATTTGTTCTATTTTATTTAATTTATGCAAATTAATCACCTTGTAAATAATTCAATATTGATGTAATAGTTTTAGGTTTAAATTCCTTGTCAACATCCCCATTTGAACATTTGTACCCCCCTTCCCATATATGGCTTTGTAATAGCTTAGTAAATTTATTTTCGCACTTTATTGCTTTCTAAGTATACCATGTTAGAATTAGGGCTTGTATGCGAAAAATAACGAAAAATAGTTTTGACCTAATTTCAAGATAAACAAGTATGAAAATGGACACACAAATCACACTTGCACCCCCTAGGGTATTCCACTTGTTGCCTTTCAAAATTGGGCCATATTGCATGTTAGGTCTCTTTGGGCAAAACAAACAAATCAAATGATCATAGTCCCTCGATAACACTTTCAAAATGTTGCCTAAACAAATGATCAAGTCCCTTAAAGAAAATGCCCAAAGATACTTGGCACCATTGCAATTATGGTCTAAACGATGACCCGCGCCCGTCCCTTTCACATCCTAACATGAGATTGTCCACCAAATGCAATGGTGGAACAAACTTGTTAAAAGGGTTTAAAACATAGCAATAAACTTTGAGAAATTTAGGAGTAGATAACCTCTTAGTTACTTGAAACAAACTTGCAAAAATAAAACACTTGCCTATTTTCTAAAACACACCTCACAACACCTTCAAAACAAACTTTCAAAAACAAAATGAAAACCTTTTCAAAAGACATACATCTTTGTATACATCCCCACATGGATCATTACAAAGGTTGCCACCACATTGGCTTCTTTTCAAAACATTTTCAAACCCACACACACAAGCACCATTTCAAACAATTGAAAATAAAAGGCAAGTGATCTAAGCAAGTAACTAAGAGCCTATGGATAACCATGGATAGAAAGGGTGCTAATACCTTCCCTTTCTATAATCTACTCCCCGAACCCAAGAAAACATCTCAAAGGTTTTTGCTGTGCTTTTTTAACCTTTCCTTAGGATAAAATAAAAAGTCGGTGGCGACTCTTGCTCAACCGAAACATTTGCGAAAACAAACGCAAAACCATAGTCAGTTCTCCCACCGTATCACAGCTACACACTCTTGGAATTGATCTACAGACATCTCTTGTGGAACATGAGTCGTCTTCAGAAACTTTACCAAAGCTTTAGCATGTGCCTCAGAGCACAACAACAGGGCTAACATAAAGATTTTGGAGGGGGTCTGCCCCAATTGTTCAACCACGTCGTAATCACTTTTCTTAATGATCCTTCGGATTTCTTCCATCTCCCTCTTGGATGTCTCAGGAATAACTAGTGATTGAGCCTTCGTCAAGACAGGCTCCTCTTGAACATTCTTTCCTTTATTCTCAGCAGTGGAAATAGGGATAGGAATTGTATTGTCATTATTATCGGGTACACTTGTAGGTGTAATCACTGGTACAACTGTAATTTTCGGAACAGCCACGGGTCCAGAGATTTCCTTTGGAGGCGTAATCTCTGGAGAGAAAATTCTCCCACTGCGGGTAATTTTGCTTGTTCCGACAATGTTACTGATGTCGGAATTGTCTTCTTCATAACTCTCTTCATCGGCAGTTTGTTCAATCTGTTTGACGCCATGGTAGTAGATTTCTCCACCATAGTTCCATGGTACCATTTTATTTGATTTGTATGGGGCTGGCCCGGGCATTGTTATCTTCAACGGAGTAGTCATAGGAGCGTATGTAATCCTAACGGGTTTTTTAGGAACCCTGGAAGGATTGGCGTATATGGTTATTATTGAAACTTCTGGAACTGGAATGGGTGAAACATGAGCTTTCTCAAACAAAATTTCATGGTTATCAATCAATTGTTGGATACCTTTCTTCAACAAAGGACAGTCAAATGATGAGGATAGGCAAGCATGGCAATCTTGGTCACAACCTGGGAATACCCCGGCTTTCAACAAATTCAACTTGATGGTTAGGAGAGGAGTTAAAAGTTCATCCACAGTAGAAACAAAAAGACCTTCTTCCACAGCATTGGCATTCTGTCCATGCCTGGGCATTGGAGCAGAGATAACATTTGGTTTTTCAGGAGCTTCAAATTCAACTTCCTTTGCGTCAATCAGATCTTGAATCTTGTTCTTCAAAGCCCAACAGTTGTTGGTGTCGTGCCCTGGGCTTTCTGAATGGTAAGTGCACCTGGCATTCAGATGGTAGTGTGGAGATGCAATATTGGGATTTTTAGGGGCCTCTTTTAGCATGGCCAAATTCAACTTCAGGAGATGTGGTAGGACTTGAGCAGGAGTCATATTTATCTTGGTGAATTGCCTTACAGGCCTTTCCACCCTTTGTTGGTTATTTCTCGGCTCATCATTTCTCGCCTGGTTGTTTCTTGGCTGGTCTGACACAGACTTTTGAATCATAACGGCCCCCACTATTGGTCGTCGTTCGGTTCTTCCCTGATTTCTCTGCGCATAGACAACAGACACTTCCTTTTTTCCAGTGAAGGGCTTTTTTTGCGGCAGCAGAGGTAGATGCGTCCTTCTAAATTTTCCCGCTTCTAATACCGGCTTCCACCCTCTCGCCAGTTAGAATTAACTCAGTGAAACCTACAGAGGAGCTTACAATCAGGTGATTAAAGAAAGGACCTGACATAGTCCCCAAGAACATGTCCACTAGCTCCCTTTCAGATAAAGGTGGTTGCACCCTTCTGGCTAAATCCCTCCACTTTTGGGCGTAGTCTTTGAAACCTTCATTGGACACCATAGCCATACTCTGAAGTTGAGTACGGGTTGGTGCCAAGTCGGCATTGTATTGATACTGTTTGTAGAAGGCGGCTGCCAAGTCTTCCCAATTATGCACATCAGACCTCTCCAACTGGTAGAACCAATCAAGTCGTGTCCCCGATAAATTGTCCTGGAAAGAGTGGACCCACAAATCTTTGTCAGCAGAATGTGGTTGAATTTTCCTGACATAAGATTGTAGGTGCATCTTAGGACAAGACACCCCGTCGTACTTGGCGAACAGTGGTTGTGATACGGTGGCCAGAACCGGGACATGTTTCCCTATTTCGTTAAGGAATTTGCTGGTTTGCGTTTTGCGTTTGTGTTTGCAAAATGTCGCGGTAAGCAAGAGTCGCAACCGACTTTTATTTTATCCAACAAGGAAAGGAAAAAAGCACAGAAAAATTCCTTTTTCGAGATATTTCTGAGTACGGGGGTAGATTATAGAAAGGGAAGGTATTAACACCCTCTCTATCCGTAGTTATCTAGGGGCTCTTAGGTACTTGCTCATCATTTTCAAAATTGTTTTCTTTGTGTTTGTGGGCTTTGAAAAGTTTTTGTTTTGACTTCGATTTAACTCTTGCTTCTGTCTTTAAGAGTGTAATGAAGTGTTTTTAAAAACTTTGTTTGTAAAGGAGTGTAAGTGTGAAAACTTTATTTGAAATGAGCAAGTACCTAAGAACTAATCTACCTACTCGAAAAAAGAATCGTTCTATGCTTGTTTCCTTTAGACAACGCTATCCCACTATTAGTGAGTAGGTAGCATCATTGTTGGAGTTTTAAGGGTCAATTCAAAAGGGACGCACAGTCACTAATCAATGTTAGGACGTCTTAGTAATAACCCTAATGTCTTAGATCAATTATTCGAGGCAACAATTCCGAGGCAACCATTCCGAGGCAACTTTTCCGAATCGGGACTTTGATCTTTGTTTAGACAAAAGGACGACCACTAAAGCATCTTATACTCAATGACCATTTACCGAAGGCAACCAAGTGGGAGTGTACCCTAGGAGTGCGCATGTGCGAATGATTCGATTTCAGTTTATTTATCTTTGCACATTTAGGGTGATCTAACTGTTTTAAAATTAATCATACATTCTTGTCATGCATCCCTATATCATACATCTAACAGTTAATAATTTGCAGAATTTAAAGTGCGGAATTTAAACTATGCTATTACAAGGCTTCGGGTACTTACATAGCCAAAAACAAACCCTTTGAAAATAAAGCGATAAATGTAAATAAACGTCCTAATTAAACTATTACAAATTGTAGGCAGTTACATCAATATGGTAAATAATAAAAATAAAGCGCGCGAGAAGAATTAAGATAGACGAGAATTTAAGGTTTTGACCCCTTCTAACCTAATTAAAAGAAAAATTATTTTTTGTTGTTTTTAATAAAAGAAATAAGTTTTCTAAATTAAATATGCAATTAATTAGTTAATTAAATTAATTAATAAAAATAATTACATGAACAATTTTGGTTTCTTTGGTTATTTTAGGAAAAAATAAAATATAATTAAGTTAGTAATAAAACCTATTTATTCTAATTATTTTTAAGTTATTTACAAAAAGAAATTAAAGTTTTACCTAAAATTAAAATTTAATTAAGAAAAAAAATCCTAAATCTATTTTTATGTGATTTTTATATTTGTTTATTGATAAAAAATGGATTAAAAGAAATAAATAAAACGAATAAAACATGAAAATAAAGATGGACCTAGTAGCAAAAGTAAACAGGGGGTGCAATCATTAGAAATCCCTAGGCCCGAATCTTCGAAAGCTTCATGCTCTAACTATGGTGTTTTTTTATTCTTGCGTGGAACCTATGATTCAACCATCCATAATTGTTCTATATAAACTCAAACAAACGTTAGCATACCATAAAATGTGATTAAAATTAGAAATTCAAAGTTTAAAATTTTACCAAACCGGTGTTGTCAAATGGGGGGCGTGCTAGGCGTGTGATGGATTTCTCTTGGGCCTTGTAAGACTATTGAGGACTTCAAGAGGATGGTTTGAGGCTTGATGTCAATTGAGAGAGACCAGAACCTCGAGATATGACTTGCATCAATTCTTTGATTTCTGGAGAGCTTTTTGAAGAGCTTTTAGAGAGCTTTTTGAAGAGCTTTTTAGAGAGGATTTTCGTCCCTTTCAAGCTTGTATGGCTCTATATTTATAGAGGATAATGAGGAGATAAGAAAGCATGGAAAGAATCTCCCTCATAATGTTGTGTTTTAAGACCATGATCAAAACTTGAAAAAAATGCCATATTTGATGATTTTATGCCATTTTCACATATGGATGAACCTGGACATATTTGAAGAGTTATTGCACGAAATCAATTGACATAAACCAGCATAAAACTTTCCCAAAATGGATTCACATCAAAATTTACATTATTTCTATTATTTATTTATTTAATTCTGAATTTTAATGAATAAAATATCAAAATAAATAGCATAAATAGTAGAAAAATGTATGGGTGGACTTAGAGGTCGTGTACCATGTTAGTAATGAGTTTCAAACTTGAAAAGATAGGCCCATTTGGAAAAAGTCCAAGTTTGGTCAATATTTGCTTCATGCATTTTTTCAAAAATTGTCCAACTTTGACAATGCATATCTCTCTCAATTTTAACCTTATGAGGGTGTTCTTGGACTTTTTAGAAAGCTTATGATGTCCCCTAAGAAACCTATTTGGTTTCATCTCAATTGGATCTTCCATGTTCATGTAATAAGCTTTGAAAAAAATGTGTTTTTGTTGACTTTTCAAAATGACCTATAATGTCCAAATTCATAACTTCTGGTGAGTGCATATTTTGAACTTGGGAGCTGAAAAATGGATTGTAGGGAATTGCATCCTCTTAAAAATGAGCTTTGGATGGGTCATTTCTCATAAAGTATGAGAAAGTTATGCTTGGTCAAAGTTGAGTTGACTTTTCCTACAAAACCCTAATTTAGCAACTTTTGAATCTTGATGAATTATGAGCAATGCTTGATGAATCATGATCAAACCTTGATCAAATGATAAAATATACTTCAAAATTAGAATTTTGACCAAAAATCTTGAAGTTTGACTGTATGTGTGCCACAGTTGACTTTTGCCCTAGCACAGTCGATTTTCAGGCTTTTGAGCAATTGACTGGGCAAACTTCCTCTGCAAGGCTTGAAACTTGACATGGATGATCTTGATAACATATTATGACATTGGTGAGAACTTGGGATCATTTGGACTCAAGTATCTTGATGCAACATGAAACCCTAGTTTGGGGTAGACTGCCTTAGGAGAGAGCTTGTCTGGCCAACCCTTGGACTACCTTGAGCAACTTGAGGACCTTTATTGAAATGTTTTGAGAAATATGGGAGGGAAAATTTTAGGGTACAACATCTGCCCCTATTCAATCTTCTTAAACCTGAGGATATATATTGGCTTTTGTGTCTTTCATAATCCGAAGGTGGAAGATGATTGAACACTAGAGTGCCCAGAAATTTACACTCGCATGAAGTGGTAATTGTCTTGTGATGTCGGGAATGGGCTTACAGATGCCATTTGGATATTGCTGACGAGAGATGGGCTTAAAGGTGCCATCCGAAGTAGTGTCGATCGCATAAGGGATTCCTTAGCGAGAGCTTGTATACTTGTTGTTTGAGGAAGATTCCGCTGGGGAAGTCTGATCTTTGTTGAGAGAAGTAGAATTTTAGGAGCTTTAGCGTCCGTTATTCTGCTGGTGAGTCGTCTCTGTTGATATTTAGGAACTTCAATTGTCCTTACTCAACTGAGGGGTCATCTCTGTTGATATTTAGGAACTTCAATCGTTCGTACTCAACTGAGGAAACATCTCTGTTGATATTTAGGAACTTCGATCGTCCGTACTCAACTGAGGAAACATCTCTGCTGATATTTAGGAACTTCGATCATCCGTACTCAACTGAGGAAACATCTCTGTCTTGAGGAAGTGGAAGTGAACTACGTATCTAGCCGTGTACAGGCTGCATCGCAACCTACTAGGGAAATATGAAACCGATCGTGTTTGATAGGTCTGGGTCTTACAATGTTGTGGACTGCTGTCTGGAGAAAAGAGAAAAGAAACCTGGATAGTAGGGATTATGAGAAGGAACTTGGGTAAGGTTGCTTTGTGAGGAGTTTAGATAAAAATGCATCTGAACCGAGCAGGAACCTGGGTAAGGTGGCTTGGTGAGAAGTTTAGGTAAAACTGCATCTGATCTGAGAAGGAACCTAGGTAAGGTTGCTCCAGGATGAGTCTAGGTGAAACTTCACCGGGAAAGAGAAGGAACCTAAGTAAGGTTGCTCCAGGATGGGTCTAGGTGAAACTTCATTGGGAAAGAGAAGGAACCTAGGTAAGGTTGCTCCAGGATGAGTCTAGATGAAACTTCATCGGGAAAGAGAAGGAACCTAGGTAAGGTTGCTCCAGGATGAGTCTAGGTGAAACTTCATCGGGAAAGAGAAGGAACCTAGGTAAGGTTGCTCCAAGATGAGTCTAGGTGAAACTACATCGGGAAAGGGAAAGAACCTAGGTAAGGTTGCTTCAGGATGATTCTAGGTGAAACTTCATCGGGAAAGAGAAAGAACCTAGGTAAGGTTGCTCCAAGATGAGTCTAGGTGAAACTTCATCTGGAAAGGGAAGGAACCTAGGTAAGGTTGCTCCAGGATGAGTCTAGGTGAAACTGCATCGGGAAAGGGAAGGAACCTAGGTAAGGTTGCTTCAGGAGGAGTTTAGGTAAAACTGCATCTGAACCGGGAAGAAAACTAGGTAAGGATGCTTCGTGAGAAGTTTAGGTAAAACTGCATCTGAACCGGGAAGAAACCTAGGTAAGGCTGCTTCATGAGGAGTTTAGGTAAAACTGCATGTGAACCGGGTAGAAACCTAGGCAAGGCTACTTCATGAGGAGTTTAGGTAAAACTGCATCTGAACCGGGAAGAAACCTAGGTAAGGCTGCTTCATGAGGAGTTTAGGTAAAGTTGCATCTGAACCGGGAAGAAACCTAGGTAAGGATGCTTCATGAGGAGTTTAGGTAAAATTGCATCTGAACCGGGAAGAAACCTAGGTAAGGCTTCATAGCTTGAATTTTGTGAGAATTTGATTGTATCTTTCCTGAAAGGTAAAGGTTAGCTGTATGTAATGTATGATATGTATCAAGCAATGATGTTCTCAAAATAAATGAGATTGTGATTGTATGATGCGTATATGCATGTGTGATGATGTATGAAAATGTGATGTTTGTAGTTGGGGAAAATAAATCTCGGGTTGCTGCTGGAGAAGAGAGTTGAATTCTTCGTTTTCCGCTGGGGATAGTTGTGATACGGTGGGAGAACTGACTTGAGGTTTTGCGTTTGTGTTCTCAAATGTTTCGGTTCAGCAAGAGTCACCACCGACTTTTTATTTTATCCAAAGGAAAGGTCAAAAAGCACAGGAAAGACCTTTGAGATGTTTTCTTGGGTTCGGGGGGTAGATTATGAAAAGGGAAGGTGCAAGCACCCTTTTCATCCATGGTTATCCATGGGCTCTTAGTTACTTGTTTAGATCACTTGTTTTTGCTTTTCAATTGTTTGAAATGGTGCTTTGTGTGTGGTTTTGAAAATGTTTTGAAAAGAGGCCTTGTCTAGGCAACCTTTTGCAATGATTCTTGTTTGAATATATACAAAGGTGTTTGTCTTTTGAAAAGATGTTTCAATGTTTGAAAGTTTGTTTTGGGAAATGTTTTGAAATTGTGTGTTTTGAAATTAGCAAGGATGTTTTGCAAGTTTGATCAAGTAACTAGGAGTTGTCTACCATACTCAAAGATCTTTCCTACACATTCTTAACCCTTTGATATTGTTGTTTTACCATTGTATTTGGTAAACAAACTTGTGTTTGGATGTTAAACGGGACAGACGCGGGTCATCGTATTGACCATGATAGCAATTGTGCTAAGTATCTTAGCAAATTTTAAGGGACTAGATCATTTTTGTTAGGCGACCGAGATAACGTCATCGAGGGACTATGATCTTTTTGTTTTGATTTTGTTTTGCCAAGATACTCAACATGAATACCATGGCCATTTTAAAGGCAACAAATGGATGAAACCCTAGGGGTGCTTGTGTGCATTGTGTTGTCAATTTACATGCTTTTATGTCTTGTATTAGGTCTAGCTATTTGTTTTGATTTTGGATATTGCATACAAACCCTAATCTCTATCATGGCATATTTGAAAGCAATAAATGCGTAAAAGTAATCTAAGCTATTACAACATTGATATGGGGAGGGGGATACAATTTTGAATAGGGGATTATTTACAAGGAATTAAAACCCTAAGATTATTACAACCAAATTGAATTCTTTGTTCAAATAATAAATAAGCAGATATTTAAATGGACAATTAAATAGATATGCAATATATTATAAATATGCAAAAAATGTTTTTGTATTATTTTGATGTATGTAAAAATAAAATATTTAATGTGTTGAAAAAATAAGAAAATAAAAGATTAATTTCATTAAAGGGGTAAACCCTAATTTGTTTTAAGAAAATATATATATCAATAATTATTTATTCATGTACAATAAAATAAAAATATATACAAATATCAAAAAATAAAAATATGTTAGAAAAAATATTATTTAAGTATTTAAATAATAAAAATAAAAAATATAATATTTTTTGTAGTATTTACAAGTTTTTTTATATTAAGAAAATAATGTATATATTATTTAATAATTATTTCTATGTCCAAAAAATAATAAAAAATAATAAAATAAAATGTGAAAGTTTATGAAAATGTTTTTGGTATTTTTAATGTTTAGGAAAAATAAAATAAGGTCAGAAATGAAAAAGAAATAGAAAAGTATGCAAAAAATAAACAAATGGGCTGAGGGGTGTAAATAGTAAGTCAGGGGGTGTCAAAAGCATGGAACAACACAGGCCCAACCCACTTGCTTCATCTTCAACCTTGTGACAAACAAAAACGCGTGCTTGATGTTCAAATCTGCCAATCCTGCATACGTGTTCTAAAGCAAAAACTCACAACACAAAAGTTATAGCATTTTCCAACACGATTCCAACCATGTAGAGAACTTAATCTAACTCTCAAAGACCAGAGAGAATTTATCTGGCCCTAATTTCTAACCTAGCTTTTTCAGAAAGTTCATCAATCAAATTCTCCCAACTCAGTTAACTTAAATAAAATCTATGCATATGTACAGCTTAAGGGCAATGAGTACTACATTTTTTATTCACAAACCTAAGCTTAATGATTCCTAAATAGAGAGATAGAAAGTTGGAAAATACCTGCTTCAGTTGAACTCGAGTATGGCAATGCAGGGGTTTTCAGTGAGGCCTGAGATGCCTGTGAGCTTGCTTGAACTTCCTTTGACCTTCCTCAATGCTTAGTTTGCTTTGAACTTGCTTGAATAAGCTTGTAGAAGTCAACCTGCACAAACAGAATTCAGAAATGGTGAAGTGTGTAAATGGAGTTACAGTCACTGGCCAATGGTTGGGAGAGCTTAGGTGAGTTGTATGGAGTATGTTGGAAGAAGTTTGGGGAAAAAACGCACGAGTGGTTTGTGAGATGGAGGTGAAACTGCAGAAGCTGCCCTGTTTTGCAAGAAGATGGTGTTTTGGTGTTTTGGAAGGCTTGAGAAGTGGTTAGCTCGTGCTTCTGACTTAAAGCAATATGCAAAACTTGTTTGGAATGGTTACAAGAGTTGGTTTTATCAGATACCCAAGTTCTTTCTTTTTTGCAAGTTGACTTGGCTTTTAAGAAAAGTGTGAAGTGATCAAACAAAGAGCCTGTACAGGCCCCCTTCCTAGTTGCACCAAGTTGTTGTACTTTTCCCTGAGTTTGTGGAGTTGGTATGCTACAAAAATCTTGGTGCAATGCTCAAGAGAGACAAATTGACATAAAGCCAACTTTACCAAAGTGGCAATGCTACCTTTTTGCCATTTTTAGGTTAATTCAATGTGTAATCTTCCATTGATCAGAATAATGTCTTAAACCATTGAGTTTGCATTCAATTTTTTAGTGTGGAAGGGTTTAGATACCTGTAAACAAGTACAAATAAGGCTGGATAGAAATTGCAATTTGTAGCATAGTGAAAAATGCCATGGATCAAAGTGACATTCTGCCAAATTCAAACCTTCGATTCTCCCTAACCATAAATGATTTTGGAGAGTTCTTGGACATTTTGGAAATCTAGTAATATGCTCTACAATCAATATTTGAAATTCATTTTGAAATTCCAATTGGAACTAGGTGAAAAATTTCCATGAAGATAGGCCAAAATCCTGCCTAAACTAGGGCAAAATTTCACTAAGTTAAAAGTTTCATGGACCCTTATTCCAAAACTCATAACTTGAGATCAAAGCATCTTTTGAGAAAACTTTGTGAATAAAAGTTGTATATTTTGTGGAGGACTACAACTTTCATGTTGGAAGTTTTATTTGAATCCAATTGCATCATGGTGAAAAAGTTAGGAAAAGTTGGGAAAAAATAAGAAAATTTTAAAACTTAGAAAAATTCTAAGTTATGAAATTTTTCAATCTTAAACCCTAATTTGCAAAATTAAGTTTCTTGATGAACAAGTTTCATGTTTTGACACATCTTGATGAAAAATGACCCTTGGAACTTGATTTTAACCAAAAAGTCTAAGTTTGACTTTTCAGTGTATAGTTGATTTTTAATCAGTTGACTGGAAAATTCAGTTGTCAATCCAATGCATTTGAGATATTTTGAACCTTGTGAATAGGTCAAGATGATTCCATTGAGTCCTTGAATCCATGATTGAACCCAATTTTCCATTGGCTAGGTGAAAAATCATAAATTACCCTTCTGCAGTCAAAACCCTAAAAATGACCATTTTGCCCTTTTGGTGATCTGATCAAATTTCTTGAGGAGTTATGGTCCAAACTTGATCAAATGGTTCATAGGAGTCTATAATGTTTATGTGGATCAAAATTTATGAGGTTTGACTGTAAATTGGCCATAGTTGACTTTTTCTCCAATACAACTGATTTTTAGGTCAATTGTCCGATTGATTGGGCAAAAATTTGATTCAAGGCTTGAAACATGGTGTGATCAATCTTATAAGTCCAACATGAAGTATGAAAGTCACATGGATCATTAGAAGTCCAAAATTCCTTGTGCAAACTCAAACCCTAATTTAGGTCATTAGTGCAAGGAGATGTCTTGAGCAGAGCAAACCCTAATTCTGTTTGGAATTCAAAGAGTATTGTGAGAGGAAATCTTGATAAAATGAGAGGGCAAATTTTGGGGTACAACAATAGTGAATGAAGATGATTGTGAGAATAAACCTGAAAGAGAGGATAACTCTGTTGGGGAATAAACTGACGGGGAAATGGCTATGTGGGGAGGACATGCTTTGCTGAGGATTTCGCTGATAAATTCAACTAGGGATGAATTACTGTTGCTGGCGATACTAAATCCTGTTGGGGATTGAGTTCCTGTTCATGAAAGGAATGAACTCCGCTGGGGATGATTTTCCAGTTGTGACTTCACTGGGGATAACCTTTTAGACTCTACTGGGGGCAATCTTCCAGAGTCTACTGGGGATAATTCTCCAAACTCCACCGGGGAAGATTTTCCAGACCCCGCTGGGGATAATTGTCTAGTGCGGATGATGGATAAACTCTGCTTGGGGAGAATATTGCCGACTTATTCGCGGTTTCCAGCCTTAGCTGGGGAGAATTAACACTATTGTCTTTCTCTTACTATGCGGGGAGTGAATGTTACTGGGATGCATACTGAGGATATGACGATGGCTTTGCCTCGAGACTTTTCTGCCCCAATATCTGCGAGAGAAGGTGCCTGCGGAGGCCTTGTGGATCGAGTATTATCCCAACCTATGAGGTGCTTGGTATCTTTCGATCGAAATGACAAGTCTTCTTCTGGTAGGCAAGTGACGAGATGACGGGACATAGTTGTACGCTTTAATCTCTAGCTTTTGCCTGGACTGTCTTTTCAGATTTTCAGTCCACCAGGATACCCTTTCTTGCCCAAGCCGCCCTTTCGGGTTTTCGACTTGCCGGGTGTACAAATTTTTTCATTTTTTATCCCTAATTTTTGCCCGAACCCTTTTGGTTCGCCGGGAAGCCCTTATTTTTTCCTAGGCCAGTCAACCTAGCGGGTCTTTATTCATGCGCGGTATTTTCTAACTATGTCCACGCTCTCAGGGTGTAGGGAGTTGTCACTGTCGGCAGTGTTATGTTGCCATACTACCAGAAGATGTTTGTTTGATCATGCAAGATTCGTTGCTGGAATTTATGTCCAATGCCCCAAGTGGTTCAGATGGAGATTTTCCCCTGGCTATTTGGCATCTTTGAGAGATTCCTTGAATCTTGACTTGACTGCCCCAGATGATGGACAGTGATCATGCCGTACCCCTTGGTTGGAAGTGTTTTTCCACTTGAGGTGATCCTTTTTATTGAGGTGATCCTTTTTATTGAGAAGGTTTTTGTTCACTAGATATTCGTCGTGCGAGTTTCTCTGCTGTTGAGCAAATAGTCATATGCAAACAATGTTATTTTAAGAATGCAAAGCTTATGTCTGTCTTGAAAATTGTTTGAAAATGCATTTTTCAGTAAAATAGACAAATTTTGTAAAATGTGATGTCAACTCAAGATGTACAACAAGTCCTACAGGAGTCAGGATACCTTTCGTAACAGTATGCTTTTGAATTAACCCATGCTTCAGCTAGGACTTTTAAGGGTTATAACGTGGCCTGGTTCACGATTTAAGAAACAAAGGATAAAGGCTCAAAATTTATTTGTACCCACCTGCTCTTCGTGATGTTCTTCGATCCTAAACTCAGTTAATCATGCATTAGATCTCGTTTGAGTCTTTGCTCTGATATTCCAGTGATGGTTCGGATACTGACAATTTATTTTGAACAGGCAGTCATTTTTGTTGAGAGTTTGCAGAACCTCTTTCTTTTTGATTTTGTTATCCCTGTCTTTTGCCTGAACTGTTTCTTTTGTGATTACAGTCAGCGGGATGCCCCAGTTTTTCTTAAGTCTCCTTCATAGGTTTTGACTTAATGGGCTTTTATTTTTGAGAAATAATGACTGTCTTTCCTTACGATTATACGGAACCATCACCGTCTTTTGTTTCGGAAGGACTCTTTTGATGCCATTCATTGTGCACCTGGATTAACTGAGAAAACTACCCTGCCCCAGGTTATAATTAAGGGTTTTAATTTGTGAAAAGAAAAACTCCAACTTCTTTGGCTCAAAGGGGTTGGCTAGGGATTATCTTCCTTATAACTCCACTATTTAGGATTTGAAACAACGCTTGTACCTCGTCAGCGGGGTCTGTTCAAAAGCATACTATAGAGATTTTGATATCATTTTTGTCATCCTCCCTCTAAAGGCTTAGAGTTTTAATCAAGAGTTGAACATCACAAAAAGTAAAGCATTTTAAATATAGTGAATACGAATGGATTGATTCAAAACAGACATATGTGATGCATTGATAAAGTAACAAAGTTTGACATGAATAAATGTTCGAACAATTAAAAGAAAATTACAAATTGAAAATTCTAATGAACAAAAAGTCTTCTCGTCTCAGGACTTGTCATTTCAAATGGTGAGCCTTGAAGGGATGGTAGAAGAACTCAGCTTGACCATCTTGTGTGAATTCTAATGCTCCTTCATCAATTAGGTTTTGAATTTTGTACTTCAACTTCCAACAGTCGTCAGTATCATGCCCTGGGCTGTTAGAATGGTATGCACACCTTGCATCAGGATTGTAGTTAGGTGAAGATGTCTTGATATTCGGATGAGGCCCTACCAACGTCACCAGATTCAATCTCAACATGTGTTGTAAAGCTTGAGACAGCAGCATGTTGAGCTTGGTAAACTGCCTTTGATTAACCTGTTGTTTATGGCACGGTTGTTGTTGGACCTGTGAGGTAGTAGCAACTTGGAGAGGTCCATTCTTCACCAAACCAAACTCTTGTCTTTTTGGAGGCAGATCAATGACTTCGTCTCCGGCCTTGACTGTTTGCTTCATACTATTGTATTTGTCTTGATGAAGCTGGTTGAAAATGATTTTCAACTCTTCTTGTTCCCGAGCTAAGCCCTGGATGAGAGCCACCTGTCCCAGCATTTGGGTTCTTATTGCATCTACCTCAGTTTGCAATTGTTCCAACCGGTCTTCCTTATTGTCTTCAGGACTTTTCTTGACCAAGTTCCCAACGAGGAGTGTTTTTAACTCTTCCTGCCCCTTGGATAGGTTTAGGAATACGTCCCTGAACTGAGCTTCTTGAGTTTAAAGATCTTGGTTATCTTGTTGGAAAGCCATTGCTGAAATAAACAGCGAGAACATGAGAGACCTGTACTGGGAGACCTGTTATGCAATGATATGTATGATATATGTATGCAATGTTTTCAAGGATCTCGCGGGGTAAACAAGAAACTTGTTAGAATTTGAATTTTGCAGCTTTGATTGAAGAAACTTCATGTCATTAAGAGTCCTTCTTCAAGAGTCAAGCTCACCATATCAAGTGGGTCATAGCCACCGACTCAAATTATCGTGTTTTGATCTCTAGATGACATTGGCTAGAGGAAAATAAATCCCCTTTGCCCCTTGCTAGACGTTTGATTTACCATAACCTGCATCACAAACCTTTGAGATCCTTGAAATGGTTAAGGAAATGTTAAGGCATGATGTTATGATGTGTATGTTATGCGTTTAAGCAAAAGTACGAGGTAATGTAAACAAGTAAATCCGGCAAGAAATCCAAGGTATTGGATAAGGACTGTAAACAAAACCTGCAAGGAACTCAATTTGTTAGATAATAAACATGTGCAAGTAGTTCAAGTTGAAAGCACACAAGTCGCACAATAGCCCTTAAATTTCAGGCTGGCATGGAGTTTAGGTATTACCCACTTTCAGTTTAGTTGGTTCAACCTGTCCTAGTAATAGTAACCGGGTTCTAGAGGTTCTCAATATCACTGACCATCCTCGATCGGTCATAATTCCATTTTAGCAACCTTTTCTTGCAGCTGGAATCTTCACGAGAGTATGGTCTCAATGAGTGTAGCATACTGCTACTTTTCTATGGCCAAGTTGGTCAATTATAGGTTCTAAGGTCAGTTGGTGCTTAATGACCCATTAGCAACCCCGTACTCTCCTTGTTCCTCCACAAGGGATATCGGTACCAACTAATGTGCCACACCAACGTAGCTACTGCTTCAACCGTATCGGTCTACACGTACAGTTCCCTCACAGTCTATTGCTACTTACCTAAAAGGTGTCCCTAGACCCGGGTTAGGATCTACAGTAACTCCGATACAAAGCCCACAAAGATAAAGCAAACATATCAAACAATTTAAAACAATATAATGAACTAATCCTAAGTGTTGTACCCTAAAATTTTCCCTCCCATATCCCTCAAGATATGTCAAGAATGATCTTCAAACTACTCAAAATGGCTCAAGGATTGTATAGTCAAACCACTTCCTAAGACAGCTGAAATTAGGGTTTTGGTTCTTTCAAGGAATTTGGGGTTTTCAATGGTTCAATCAAGTCTCATATGCCTGTATACATTCTCAAGCACCTACATGCCAAGTTTCAAGACTCACAGTGCCAATTTGCACAGTCAAAAGCCCCATTTGACCTACAGTCAACTGCAAGGGCAAAATGGTCATTTTGCAGTCAAAAGTCAGAATTTTTGGTCAACATCTCATTTTGAGTTCACAATCATCATTTTATCAAGTCTTGATCATGATTCCCCAAGAATAGCTCAAAAATCATCAAGGTGCAAAAGTTACTATTTTTGGACAGTAGAAAAGTCAACTGTATCTTGACCAGGGCATAACTCTTTCATGGTTTGTCAGAAAAATTCCATCCAAATCTCATGTTGAAGAGGATGCAATCCCCTACAATCTATCTTCGCACTCCAAGTTCAATAAATGCTCTCATAAAAAAGTTACCAATTTTTACATTAGAGGTCAATTTCAAAAGTCAACAAAAGTACACTTTGAGTCAAATGCCATAACTTGAGATTGGTAAATCCAAATGACATGGGACCAAAGGCATTGGTTAGAGGACTTCAATAGCTTTCCAAAATGTCCAAGAACATGGTCATATGATCAAAATTGAGCAAGTTGTGCATTGGAGAAGTTGGGAAATTTTCATGAATTTGCAAAAGTCAACTTTGCTCAAAACACCTTCTTTTTGCTAATGGGCCTCAAATCTCTTCTTGAAACTTCACCCATGACCTATGCACGACCCACCAAGCTTAATTGGATTTATTTTCTTATTTTTATTGATTAAATGGATTTTTAATTAATATTAATTCATTTAATTAATTTAAATCATAAGAAAATAGAAGATTTGTTTTTTAAATCTTTTTGTGAAGCAAATATGACCTAAACGTGCTGGCAAATTCGTGCACAAGTCAAAGATACAAAAAAAATCCAAATTTGGCAACATTATTCAATCATGAAAAATCAAGAATATTTGATTTTCAATCAAGGATTCAATCATCAACGCACATGGATTTTTGCCCAGCTTTTGACCTAATTCCATTGCCTTATATGTATGCAAGCAAACCCTGACCTAATGGACGATTAAAATCTGCAGAAACAACCTTGTCATATTCAAGAAATTCCAAGAAAATTGAAAACCTATTCTTGCATTCTAGGTCGATTCAAGGCGTTCTATTCATTTAAACATATTGCAGGAGGTCCCAGGGACGTTTTGCAATCAAATTCAGGCATCAAAGCTTAAAGAATCACAATACACAGTCCCACGGTTTGCATTTTTTATTCAAAATCGTATTGCTTAATTCATGCGCATTTAACATGTTTTCTTGATTGTTTTGCATTGCTAGAGATCATATAAAGCTGATGGAATGATTTAATTGGATTATAACGCCCTGAATCAAAAGATACCATGATCAAATTTCTAGGGTTCTTGAGCTGTAAATTAGGGTTTTTCAATCCAGGAAAAATTGGGACTAGTGAGATGCATGGCTGAAATCGTGAGGCCAAGACGAACATAACCCACCCCTCGCGAAATATTTATGCTTGCTAGATTTCTAATCGCTATTTTTCGTGCAGCTGGATAGTGGAGGTTAAAAACCCTCGCTATCTGATTCTGAATATGTAGGAAAAACGAAGAAGATGATGATGTGTTGATACTTCATTGGTTAATTTGAAAAGCACGCGTTTGTTTTTATTTTATAGCGTTTTAATTGTTTTTCATATATAATAATTCCATCTCATTATGATAACAAAGAAACGCGTTGGTTGGGTTGGCAAGCAGTTGGATGGAAAGGCTATCGGGACCTGGGTTCGAATCCCAGGTCCCCCAAACGTTTATTTGTTCTTTTTCTTCGGGCGTTCTTGTGTAAGCTTGCAAAGGGATGTCCACCATATGCTTCAGATCTCAGCACGCCAAGTGGCATCAGACCTGATCCAATGGACATGAGTGGGAGATCACCATGCTCCCCAGTCAACGCGCGTGTGGACGATCCAGAAAAATCAAAAAGGCTTGCAGCAATTGGGCCTTGAGAATTCCAGAAACACCTCCACTTGGGCCCAACACCCCCTTCAAGTTTATTTCTTTTCTTTTCTTTTTTATTTCTTTCATCTAATTATTTATTATAATTATTATTTTCACTAACAAATTAATATTTATTTTCATAATAAAAATCAGAAAATATAAAAAATATAATATTTTTATTTGTTAAATTTAATTAGTTATTTTTTGTAAATAAATAAGTAATTAATTAAATAAGTTTTAATTAGGTTAATTCTAACTTTTTCACAATAAATAAAATTAATATAGAATTAGGGTTTTTGATAACTGTTAGTCATTTTATTTTTTATTTATTTCCTTAAAACATAAAAAACTCAAAAAATATCTTTCTTTTATTTAATTAATTAAGTAGTTTAGGTTTAATTTAATTAAATGCAAAAATAACAAAAAAATCTCCTTCTTTCTCAAAAAGGGTCAAAACCCTAAGAACTCTCCGATTCAATTTTTTCTCGCGCGTGTGATTATTCTTGATTCATGTTTTTATCCATATATTATGTATTTGCTCCGAGGATGTAATAGCTTTAATTAGGACCTTTTTATCGCTTTCATTTAATTTCCCGCAATTTACTTTTCAAGGGTTTGTTTTTTGGCGATGTAAATACCCGACGCCTTGTAATAGCGTAGTTTTTATTTTCCGCAACTATTGACTGCTAGATGTATGCTAACTAGGCTATGCATGACAAGATCTCTCTTAAATTAAAATCAATCATAGCTCACCATAACCTGTACAAAGATAACATAACTGAAATTTGACACACTCGCACATGCCACTCCTAGGGTACGCCTCACTTGGTTGCCTCGACGTGGTCATTGAGTATAGGGTGTTTTAGAGGTCGCCCTCCTGTCTAAAGATCAAAGTTGCCTCGAAACGGTTGCCTCGATAAAGAACGATCTCAGACATTAGGGTTACCGCTAAGGTGTCCTACTATTGCTTTAGTGACCACACATGTCCCTAAAATCGAATTGACCCGAAAACTCCAACGACGGTACTACCTACTTCTCAATAGTGGGATAATACTGTCTAAAGGACATTTATACAACTTAATTTCTTTCGAGTAGGTAGAGGTTCTCAGGTACTTGCTCTTTCAAAACAAAACAACTTTTTCGCACTTACACTTTTTGAACAAAGTTTTCAAACAAATACTTCATACACTCTTGAGGACAGATACAAGAGTTCAATCGAAGTTTTCAAACAAAACTCTTTTCAAAACCCACAAACACAAGAAGAGCAAAACTTTTTGAAAAAATAGTGAGCAAGTACCTAAGAGCCCGTGGATAACCACGGATAGAAAGGGTGTTAACACCTTCCCTTTCTATAATCTACCTCCCGAACCCAAGAAACATCTCGAAAAGGAATTTTGCTGTGCTTTTGTCCTTTCCTTGTTGGAGAAAATAAAAGACGGTGGCGACTCTTGCTTACCGCGACATTTCGCGAACCAGCATTCCAAAACAGTCAGTTCTCATTCCCACCGATCACAGAACTAGCGACTCTGCTGGGGAGTAGATTTATAAGTGAGGTGTATTTTAGGACTAGATCACTTGTGTTTTCAATTGCATGACTCGTATGCTTTAATTTTGTGGGCTTGGATCGGAGTTTTATAGATCCTAACCCGGATCTGGGGATACCCTTTAGAAGTAGCAACAAACTGTGAGGGAACTGTGCGGGATATACCGACATGGTTGAAGCAGTAGCTACATTGATGTGGCACTTTGGTGAGTACCGGTAACCCTTTAGTCAAGTCAAGGAGAGTACGGGGCCGCCGCGTGGTGTTGTGAAGCATCAACGGACCTTAGAACCTTACTTGACCATCCTGGCCTCTGTTAGGGGTAGTGAATGACCGACTTTGGTGCAGTCCGAAGTTGGTAGATACTCGATACTACACTCATTGAGGATTGTTTTCTTGGAATATTTTGGTTGCCAGTTAAGTGGCTAAATCAAAACAATGAACATAGAAAACAATCCAATGATATTGAGCTCCTTAGAACCCGGTTACTATTTTTAGGATAGGTCTTAATCAACTGAAACTGAAAGAGGGTAGTACCTAAACTTCATGCCAGCCTGAAATCTAAGGACTCTTTTGTGTGACTTGTGTGCCTTACCATATTTGCCTTTTGTGAATACTTGTGGTGTGCCTTTATCACAACATCATAACATCATAACATTGCATACATCCTGCATAAGGACTAACCCATTTCAAGGATCTCAAAGGTTTGTGATGCAGGTCATGATGAACCAACTGTCTAGCAAGGGGCAAAGGGGATTTATTTTCCTCTAGCCAAGGTTGTTTGGAGATCAAAACATGATAACTTGAGTCAGGGGCTATGACCCACTCGATATGGTGAGCCTAACTCTTGAAGAAGGATTCTCAGCAACAGGAAGTTCCTTCAATCAAGCTGCAAAATTCAAATTCTAACAAGTTTCTTTGTTTACCCCGCGAGGTCCTTGAAAACATTGCATACATAAATCATACGCATTTCATTTCATCATATGCATAACAGGTACCCTTTTTACAGGTCACTTATCTTCTTCGCTGTTTATTTCAGCATCATCATGTCTACTGAACCTACCACTGAGCAAGCTATCAAGGCCCTCCAGGCCCAGAATGCCCAGTTCCAAGAGTTGGTTATGAGCCTAGCCCAGGGTCAACAGGATTTGAAGACTCTGATTCTGAAAGAGAGGAAGAAGAAGAAGAAGAAGAGGACCGTCTTGTTTAACACTGGACGCAAATTTGGGAATGGACTGCAGAATGAGGTTGATCTGACTACCTCATCTGTAGGGAAAGACAGCCCACAAGAGAGAAGGGTCCCTAGCCTCGTGGTCTCCGACAATCAGACAGATTATGAGCAGTATCCTCCTACTGAGGATAGGTATAAACAGTTGGAGGACTGCTTAAGTGCCATGGAGATACAAAATGTGCCCGGGTTGGACCTTGGAGACCTAGGCTTATCCTCTGGGGTGGTGATTCCCCATAAGTTTAAGGCGCCTGCCTTTGCCAAATATGACAGAGCCTCTTGCCCAAAGCTGCACCTCTGGTCGTATGTAAGGAAGATCCAACCTTACACTGCTGACAAGAATTTGTGGATCCATTTCTTTCATGATAGTCTTTCAGGGACTCAACTCGAATGGTTCTATCAGCTGGATGGGGCCAGTATCCGCAACTGGGAAGATTTGGCTACTGCATTCTATAAGCAGTATCAATATAATTCCGACCTCGCTCCTACGCGTACCCAACTCCAGGGTATGTCACTAGGGACGGGTGAAGGGTTTAAAGAGTACGCCCAAAAATGGAGAGACCTTTCCGGAAGGGTGCAACCACCTTTGACTGATCGTGAGCTGGTTGATATGTTTCTGGGGACCATGTCTGGTCCATTATTCAACCATTTGATTGGAAATTCTTCAGTCGGGTTTACAGACCTTATCTTGACTGGTGAGAGAATTGAAGCTGGTATCAAGTCTGGGAAGATACAGAAGGGTGCTTCATCGAGCACCAAGAAGAAACCCTTCAAGAAGGAATCCAGTGCTGTCTACGATTCAAGGAGACAGAATAGACTGGAACGCCGTCAAGCTGTCAACGCGGTGGTTATTTCAAAACCTACTGCTGCTCCTCGGCATCACCACCAACAAAGGGAAGAAAGACCTAGAAGGCAGTTCACTCGTCTCAGCATGACCTTGTCCCAGATATTGCCACAGTTGCTGAAAACCAATTTGGTGACTCTAAGGGAAGCCCCAAAGAATCTGAATACTACATCAGCAAAGTATAACCCCAACGCTCGCTGCGCTTATCATTCTGAGAGCCCGGGGCATAATACGGATGATTGCTGGACTTTGAAGAATAAGGTCCAAGACTTGATTGATGCAAAAGAGATTGAGTTTGAGGCGCCCGAGAGGCCTAACGTTGTGACTGCTCCCATGCCCAAACATGGAGTAAATGCTGTAGAGGAGGACTTGTTTGTAGCCTATGTGGATGATATTGTCACTCCGCTGATGACCGTCAAGAGGAACCTGTTGCTAGCCGGTTTATTTCCGGGATGTAGTGAAGGTTGCCATCTGTGTTCTGTTTCACCTACTGGTTGCCCATCTTTGAAGTCAGGCATCCAAAACCTGATGGATAATAAGGAAATCCTGTTTGATAAGATTGTTGTTCCTGCTACTCATACTGAAGAAGTTTCCATTGTCACCATTTTCAACAATTCTCCCAAGGATCCCTCAAGGAAGCCTGTCAGAATTACGCCTGTCCAAAAGATTGCACCTATAATTATCACTGTTCTGGGGCCCATCCCCTATACATCCGACAAAGTTGTCCCTTGGCACTATGGGGCAGATGTTTATATGCATGGAGTTAAGCAAGAGTTTGATACTGATGTCGGTGTCAGCAACATTACCGGGCCTGCTAAAGTCACCCGCAGTGGTAGGCTTTTCTCACCTGATATCGTACCACCAAGTATCCAGAGACCTATTGTCATCAGACCTGCAAGTGTGCCTACTTCCCTTCCTGATCAAGTTCCTATTTCTACCCCTGCCGCCGAGTCATCTGATGCTCGGGGCAAAGGGATAGCCACTGATATGCATGCCCAGACGGAGACACCAAAGACCATCAATGTCGAAGCTTCCAAACAGGAGATGGAAGAGATTCTGAAGATCATCAAGAAGAGTGATTATAATGTAGTTGAGCAGTTGGGGCAAACCCCCTCCAAGATTTCTATGTTATCACTGTTGTTGTGTTCAGAGGCCCATGCCAAGGCCCTGATTACCTTCCTGAAGACGGCCCACGTGCCACAAGAGACGTCAGCTGATCAGTTTACCGATTGTGTGGCCAACTTAACTGCTGATAATGGTTTGGGTTTCTCCGATGCTGATCTGACTGCTAAAGGGAAGAACCATAACGATGCCCTGCATGTATCCATTGAATGCAGGGGCACTACTCTTGCACATGTGTTGGTTGACACTGGTTCCTCATTGAACGTCTTGCCCAAGAAAGCTCTAGACAGATTGTATTGCGAAGGGTTGGAAATCAAGCCAAGTAACATTGTTGTCTGGGCCTTTGACAGGTCTAAAAGAATGGTGCATGGTGAGGTCGATATTCCAATTAGAGTTGGCTCTCAGGTCTTCGATTCTACATTCTACGTGATGGACATTCGACATTCTTATTCTTGTTTGCTGGGTCGTCCATGGATCCATAAGGCTGGAGCTGTGACCTCCACACTACATCAGAAGCTGAAATACCCGGTCAGAGGGAAGATTGTGACAGTTCAGGGGGAGGAAGAGTATATGGTCAACCACCTCAACTCGTTCCGGTACATAGAGATGGATGGGGAGTTCATTGAGACCCCATTTCAACACTTTGAAGAGGTCCCTCAGACACTGGCATCAGCAGAGACTGTGATTGAAGATTCTCCTTTGAAGATGGCTTCCTTAAAGGATGCCCGGGCTGTTATTGAGAAGGGTGAGTACGCAAACTGGGTCCGACTTCCTGATTTCACCCAGAAGACTGACAAGTTTGGTTTGGGTTTCATTGCAGAAGCTCAGAAGGCTGTTCGTAGGGCAAGGATTGGAAGACCTCCTATGTTCATCAGCAACTCGGGAGTAAATGCCATTGAAGATGACGTGGAGGAATCTGAATTCGACAGCTGGATCTACCATACGACCAACGGTGGACCAAACAACTGGACAGCGAAAGACTTCGTCCCTATTACTTTTGTCACTCAGTAATGAACTCCTTTGTTTTGAATTCGTAACAAACAATATTGTGAAACTTTATGGCCCGGTGTCTTACCCGAGGCACCGTGGCTTCATTTGTGAGGGCCTTTGTGTGTCATTTTCATATATCATTAATAAAAGCATTGGACGTTTTGCATTTCAAATCTTGCACTCCTTGTCTTTCTTTATTATATATTGCAAAACAGCTATTTACACACACTCACATATACAGGTCCCAATCCACTCTGGGTCTCACTGGTAACGACTCTGCTACTGCCAGTTATGACTTCGAAAATACGATCAACTTAGCCGAAGACGAAGGTGAAGATGATTGTGAAGTGCCTGGTGAGCTTGCAAGACTGCTACTTCAAGAAGAGAGGGCAATTCAGCCACATGAAGAGCCAGTGGAAATGGTAAATCTGGGTACTGAGACAGACAAAAAGGAAGTCAAGATCGGTGCAAATCTGGAGCTTAGTGTGAAACAACGGTTGATTCAGATGCTGCATGACTACGTGGAAATATTTGCTTGGTCTTACGAAGATATGCCTGGGTTGGATACCGACATTGTGGTTTATGGTACGGTGGGAGAACTGACTTGGGTTTTGCGTTTGTTTTCGCAAATGTTTCGGTTTAGCAAGAGTCGCCACCGACTTTTTATTTTATCCTAAGGAAAGGTTAAAAAGCACAGCAAAAACCTTTGAGATGTTTTCTTGGGTTCGGGGAGTAGATTATAGAAAGGGAAGGTATTAGCACCCTTTCTATCCATGGTTATCCATGGGCTCTTAGTTACTTGCTTAGATCACTTGCCTTGCATTTTCAATTGTTTGAAATGGTGCTTTCAATTGTTTGAAATGGTGCTTTGTGTGTGGGTTTGAAAATGTTTTGAAAAATATGCCTTGTCTAGGCAACCCTTGTAACAATTCTTTACTCGAATGTTTTACAAAAGGTGTTTGTCTTTTTGAAAAGATGTTTCAAGGTTTTGAAAGTTGTGTTTGTGAAGTGTGTTTTGAAAAATGGCAAGGATTTGTTTTGCAAGTTGGTGAAGTAACCAAGAGCTATCTACCCTAAATTTCTCAAAGATCTTTCCTATGTTTTAACCCTTCTAACAATTTTGTTCCACCATTGTATTTGGTGGACAAGCTTGTGTTTAGGATGTGAACGGGACGGGCGCGAGTCATCGTTAGACCATGATTGCAATGGTGCCAAGTATCTTTGGGCAATTTTCTTTTGAGGGACTTGATCATTTTTAGGCAACTTTCGAAAGCGTCATCGAGGGACTATGATCATTTGATTGTTTTGCTTTTGCCAAAGATACCTAACATGCAATATGGCCCATTATTGAAGGCAACAAGTGGAATACCCTAGGGGTGCAAGTGTGATTAGTGTTGTCCATTTTCATGCTTGTTTATCTTAAAGTTAGGTCAAACTATTTTTGGTTAATTCATTTGCATACAAACCCTAATTCTAACATGGCATAATTAGAAAGCTTTTAAATGCGAAAAATAAAGGGTCCTAAGTTATTACAACACAATATATGGTATGGGGGGTACAAATGTTCAAATGGGGGTATTTTGACAAGAAAATAAATTCTAACTATTACATCCAAAATTGAAATTCCACAAGGGATTTAATTGCACAAGTATTAATAAAATAAAAATAAATATGCAAAATGCAAAAATGGTTTTCATATGTATGTAAAAGAGTATTTATCATGTATCAAATAAACAAAAATAAAATTAATTAATTTTTGGTATTTTTATGCATTTAGGGAAAAACCCTAATTTTATAAATAAAAAGTATTTATTATATAATATATGCAATATTTATTAATTAGGTACAAAAATAAATAAAAGAAGGTATATTGTAAAAAAAGGTATTTTTGAGTTCAAAAATAAAAATAAAGTGTATTAATTCTTTGTATTTTCCCTAAATATACTAATAAATATATAAGTATTCTACATTATTTATTAAATATTTATTATATGTACAAAAAAATAAAATATTTAATATTATTAAAAAAAGTATATTTTTTATAAAATGTTTTCAAGAGATAATCTAAAATAAAAATCAGGAACAAAATGTTTTTTATATTATTTTAGTTATTTTAAAATAAAAGTGTCTATATTTATTTATTTACAAAACTACATAAAGCCAAATAAATATCAAAATAAATGAAAAAAATATGGGAAAAATAAATTTAATATTTTTTCATGCTTAAATAAAAATATGGAAACAAAATCAAAAGGAAAAAAATGGAAAATAACAAGTAAAACTCAAAATGGGCCAGGGGGGTGCATGTGAAATGCAGGGTTGTGAAAAGGAAACAAATCTCAGGCCCAGCCCAAGACCCTGTCTTCTTCAACCTCCAGCATCTTTGTACAACCAAAACACGCGCCTGCTATCTCAAGATTCTTGGACTTTTAGCACAAACTCACAACATGAAAAATGTTAAGCATCAAGCCACGATTCCATACATATAAAAAACTTAACCTAACTCTCAGAAATGAGAGAGAATTTCTCCATCCCTAATTCTTAGCCTAAGTTTTTATCAATGTTCAGACCTTAAATTCTCTCAGCACATGCAAAATAAATGGAAAGTAAAGATATGTATAGCTTCAGGGACATGAATAGAATATTTTTCATTCACAAACTTAGAGCTAACTCTTCCTATATTGAGAGATAGAAGTCCATGAACTTACCTGTTCAGCTTGGATCATGTCTGACAATGGAGGCACCTTCAAGGCAAAGTGAGTATTGGTACAACTTGCTTGAAGGTCAGGGATGCTTCTCCAACATTTACTTTGCTTTGAAACCAAGTGAATCAAGCTATAGCAATCCACCTGCAAAACATAAAATGTGAAAATGGTGAAGTTGGTTAGAGGTGTTACAGTCTGCTTCCAAGGCTTGGGACAGTTTGTAGGGATGGTAGGGAATGCGTTTGAACTGGTTTGGATAGAAATGCACGAGTGGATTGAGCTATGGGATTCAAACTGCAGCTTATGCCCTGTTTTTGCAGTTTTAGGGTGTTTCTGTGAATGGGAAGGTGTTGAAGGTGATAGGCTCGTGTTTCAGCTCAGTTATGTTGTTTAGAATGTGTCTAACAAGTTTTTCTAAGCTTAGGTTTGCAGCAATGAGAGTTGGTTCAAGTTATGCCAAGTTACTTCTAACTTAAGCAAGAAATGGCAAGTTGGTTTCTAGGCCAGTACAATGCCTCTATCTATGCTGCACATTTGAGTCTTGGTTAGTGGGATATGTCTATGCCTTTGTGCCTCAAAGATCTGCATTGTACCTCATAGATTGCAAAGTTGACATAAAGTAACACTTTACAAAAATGGATAATATGCTTTTTCTTATTAAGGCTTAATCTTGCATACAATGCTTAAACACACAAGATAAGACTTAAACATGAAGGATTGGCATTAAATTTATGAGTGTGGATGGGATAAAAGACCTGTAATCTAGCTTAGAGCATGCTGAGTTCAAAAATGCAAAGTTATGGACATGTAAATTGGTCATGAACAAAGTGAGTTTTTCTCATATTGCCAAATTCGATTCTCCCTAACCACAAGGTTGTTTGATGAGTTCTTGGACATTTTGGAAAGCTTGGAATGTGTACTACAATCCATATTTGTAATGCAAATTGAAATTCCAAGTGGAAGCATGTGAAAAGTGGCCATGAAGTTAGGCAAAAATCCTGCTTAGAATAGGTCAAAATTTTTCTAAGTTAGGAATATTTTGCACCCTTGTTCCAAAAATCATAACTTAAGCTACAAGATTCTTTTGAAGAAACTTTGTGAATCAAAGTTGTAGATTTTTCAATGAACTACAACTTTCATGTTTTGACTTTTGTTTGAATCCAAATGCATCTTGATGAAAAAGTGGGACAAAGTTAGGAAACAATTAGGGATTTTCATAACTTAGAAAAATTCTAAGTTATGAAAATTCTTCATTTTAAACCCTAATTTGCAATTTTTGATTTCTTGATGAACAAGTTTCATAATTTGACATGTCTTGATGAAAAATAATTTTGACCCTTGATTTTGACCAAAAAGTCAAAGTTTGACTTTTTAGTATACAGTCAAAAATTGATCAATTGACTGGAAAATTCATCTGTCAATCTTGTGCATTTGGGATCTTTTGAACTTTTTGAACATGTCAAGACAATGTCATTGGGTCCTTGAGTCCATATGTGAACTTGGTTTGCCATTGGCTAGGTCAAACAGTCAAAAATTACCTTTGTGCAGTCAAAAACCCTAAAAATGACCATTTTGCCCTTTTGGTGATCTGATCAAATTTCTTGTGGAATTGTGATCCCAACTTGATCAAATGGTCCATATGAATTCATAATGTTGATGTGGGTCAAAAATCATGGGGTTTGACTGTCAATTGGCCACAGTTGACTTTTTCCCCAATACAGTTGATTTCTAGGTCAACTATCCAATTGACTGGGCAAAGATTGGAATCAAGGCTTGAAACTTGGCATGGATAAAATTGTGAGTCCAATGTGAAGCATGAAAGTCACTTTGGGCATCCTAGGTTAAAACATTTTTGTGCAAACTCAAACCCTAATTTGGGTCAACAGTGCAAGGAGGAGTCTTGAGCAGAGCAAACCCTAACTTGATCTTGAGTTCCAAGAGTATTGTGGTGAGAAAATATTGATGAAATGAGAGGGCAAATTTTGGGGTACAACAGTTTCCCCTGTTCAATCTTCTTGCACCTGAAGAGTTAGATTGGCAGGTTTGCCTTTCGCGTCTCGAAGGTAAAAGGAGATTGGACACTAGAGTGCCCTTAAATTTGCACTCGTCAAAGCAATGGATGTGGGAATGGGCTTAGAGATGCCATTTGGAGATGGGCTTAAAGATGCCATCTAGAGGGGTGACAGAATCTTGTCGGGGATGGGCTTAAAGATGCTATCTAGAGGGGTGACCGAATCTTGTCGGGGATAGGCTTAAAGATGCCATCTGGAATGAGTATTAGAAAGGTGTCCAAGTTTTGAAACACCTCTGAACTGGGGGTTTTGAATAAGCAATGGATTGGTATCCGTGTTTGGAGGATCCATAAACTGTTTTCAGGAGTTGGAGAAGAATCTGAACAAGCGATAGGTTAACATCCGTTACTGGAGAACCCGTGAACTGTTTTCAGAAGTCTTGGAGTTGAACAAGCAATAGAGCAACATCCGTTGTTGGGAAGCATCCGTAAACTGTTTTCAAAAGTTGCATCTGAACAAGTGATAGATTAACATCCGTTACTGGAGAACTCGTGAACTGTTTTCAGAAGTCTTGGAGTTGAATAAGCAATAGAGCAGCATCCGTTGTTGGGAAGAGTCCGTAAACTGTTTTCAAACGTTTAGAAGAGTCTGAACAAGCGATAGGTTAACATCCGTTACTGGAGAACCCGTGAACTGTTTTCAGAAGTCTTGGGGTGGAGGAGGAACCGGTGTAGGGTTTCCTGATGATGAGTTTGTGTAAAATTGCATCTGGATGAATCTGGAATAAGTATCAGAATGTCGCCGTGTCTGGATCACATCTGAACTATTTATGAGTGAATCTGGAAAGATGATGACCTTTATCTGTCGACTGGTCTTACCTGAAAGGGTAAAGAGTTAGTTGTATGCAATGTCATGATGCATGATGCAATGTATGTTATATCGATGTTTATGATATGAACGTGATGAATGCGTATGTAAGCTGACGAGCTATCTTGCGGAGGATAGATGAATCCTAGATGGCTGAAGATAAAAGAATCTTGACTGCTGTCGGGGAGAATAATTCCTTGGCTGTTGCTGGGGAGGGCAGGAATCTTTTGATTGCTGAGGATGAGACATCCTTGTCGACTACTGCTTGGAGAACTAGGAGCTTGGGTTGTATACCAATCTACTGGGGAATTCCTGTCTTGAGGAGATCTTCACTGGGGAATATTCGAATATTCTGTGAGGAACTGAAAATGAAAGTCTTTAAATTGCTTGGGGAATACCAGATCTTCAATCGTTGAGGGGCCTTAGGACCACTGCGGGGAATTGGAATTTCCTTGGTGACTTGCAGGGTAAGAGAATTTCTGATGATCTCTACTGGGGAGTTTAGAACCTGATAGACTCATGTTGGAGAGGTAAGGCTGAGAATCCTCAGCTCGGTGGGAAGTAACTCTGTGGGGAAAAGGTTCACTAGCCTGGTTCAGCTGGGGATTGATGGTTGGAAATTTTAGTTCCGCTGGGGATTGGATTTCAAATCTGCTCGGGATTTCCTTTGAAAGGGCATCAAGATATCTATCTACACCTTCAACTTATCAGTGATCATCTTCCTTGATTCATAAGGAAATGATTATGTTCGAATGCATATGCCTATTTAACAAAACATTGGACGTTTCTCAAATAAAACAATAGTGCAAAAGAAAAGAGAAAAGGAAGACGACGCAAATTTTTGGAAAAGTATTTATATTAACTTTCTATGAGTATATTTGTACAAAGGAGACAGTCATCCTAGTAAGAGGATGTCGTCGTAAATATTGAAAAATTTATACAAAAGAAAGATGGCTATGTGAAATAATTCCATGGGATTCCATTCTGCTATAGCCTTCGCAACTCTGAATATCTGTCCACTCAACGCTTCGTCTGCTGATGACTGGATTGATCAGAAACTTGGAACTGGTTGATGAAGAGACTGCCCTTAAAGTGATCCGACGAGACATAGTCATACGCTTTAATTCCCTAACTTTTGCCTGAATCGCCCTTTCAGGTTTTCGATCCACCGGGAAACCCCTTTTTGCCCAAGCCTCCCTTTCGGGTTTTCAACTTTCCGGGTGTACAGATTTTTTTGTTTTATCCCTAATTTTTGCCTGAATCGCCCTTTAGGGTTTTCGGTCCACCGGGATGCCCATTTTTTCCCAAGTCGCCCTTTCGGGCTTTCGACTCGTCGGGTTATTTTATGCGTAGTATTTTTTGACTATGTCTGCATTCGCAGGGTGCGGCAAATCGTCGCCGTCCATGGTGGTCAGAATCATTGCACCACCAGAGAATATGCTCTTGATCACAAATGGTCCTTCGTATGTAAGAGTCCATTTGCCCCTGGGATCACTTTGCCGCAAGATAATTCGCTTGATCACGAGATCCCCGACTTGATATACTTGTCGTTTGACTTTCTTGTTGAAAGCCTTGATCATCCGTTTTTGATACATTTGACCATGGCAAACAGCAGCGAGTCGCTTCTCATCGATCAAATTGAGTTGATCAAGTCGGGTCTGAATCCAATCATCTTCATTCAAACCTGCGTCCTTCATAATCCTTAGAGAAGGAATCTGAACTTCCATAGGCAGGACAGCTTCCATGCCATACACCAAAGAAAATGGGGTTGCCCCGGTTGAAGTACGTGCCGTCGTACGGTATCCATGCATAGCAAATGGTAACATCTCATGCCAGTCTTTGTAAGTGACTGTCATTTTCTGAATGATCTTCTTAATGTTTTTGTTCGCAGCTTCAACAGCACCGTTCATCTTCGGCCAATAGGGAGATGAATTGTGATGATAAATCTTGAACTGTTCGCACAATGCGGTGATCAAAGTGTTATTCAGATTTGTACCGTTGTCTGTGATGATCCTGTCTGGAACACCATACCGGCATATGAGATTTTGCTTGATGAAGCGGGAAACCACATTTTTAGTAATAGAGGCGAAGGAAGCTGCTTCGACCCATTTGGTGAAATAGTCAATGGCAACCAGGATGAAACGATGTCCGTTGGATGCCGTGGGCTTGATCTCTCCAATCATGTCAATGCCCCACATTGCAAACGGCCACAGAGCTGTCAGAACGTTGAGAGGAACCGGAGGGATATGAACCTTGTCAGCGTAGACTTGACACTTGTGGCAAGTACGGGAATGTTAATGGCAGTCAGCTTCCATGGTAGACCAGTAATAGCCTTCCCTTAGGATCTTCTTAGCCATTGTATGCCCGCTCAAGTGAGTGCCAAATGTGCCGCTGTGTATCTCGGTCATGATTAACTCTGCTTCAGCTTTGTCTACGCATCAGAGTAAAACACAATCATGGCTTCGTTTGTAGAGGATGTCGTTGCTCAGGAAGAACTTGGCAGCAAATTTCCTTAAGAACTTCTTGTCATTTACGGAAGCTCCTTCGGGATATTCTCTAGTTTGGAGATACCTTTTGATTTCATGGAACCAGGGTTGTTCCACTACTTCTTCGGTATTAATCTCGTGACAATGTGCAGGTTCATCCATTCGCTCAATGGTGATTTGGGGAGCCTCGTTATCCCAGTTGAGTTTAAACATGGAAGACATTGTAGCCAGAGCATCTGCTAGCTGATTCTCTTCTCGCGGGAAATGCTTGAAGGTAATTTGCTCGAAATGAGGCAACAATGTCAAGACATGTTTTTTGTATGGGATAAGATTAGGATGCTTGGTATCCCACTCTCCTTTGATTTGACTGATAACCAAAGCCGAGTCCCCGAATACGATCAAAGATTTGATCCCCAAGTCTATAGCAGCCTTGAGACCAAAGATGCAAGCTTCATACTCAGCCATGTTGTTTGTGCAGCTGAAGCAAAGTCGGGCCGTGAAAGGTGTGTGACAACCTTCCGGGGAAATGAGTACCGCACCGATACCGTTTCCAAGCGCATTTGAAGCACCATCAAAGTACAGGGTCCATCGGGATCCCTTTTCGGGTCCGTCATACGGTCCGCTACCTTCAATGTTGTTCAGATTCATGATGTCCTCGTCTGGGAAGTCAAATCTCATGGGTTGATAATCTTCGATAGCCTGATGAGCTAGATGATCAGCTAGTACACTCCCTTTTATAGCTTTTTGAGTGGTGTACTGGATGTCATACTCAGTTAGGATCATTTTCCATCTAGCTATTCTTCCAGATAAAGCGGGCTTCTCGAAGATATACTTGATATGGTCCATTTTGGAAATCAACAAGGTAGTATGAGTCAACATATACTGCCTTAGTCGGCGAGCAGCCCATACCAAAGCGCAGCAAGTTTTCTCGAGCAGTGAGTAGCGAGTCTCACAGTCGGTAAACTTTTTGCTAAGGTAATAAATATCATGTTCTTTTCGACCAGACTCGTCATGCTGGCCCAAAACACACCCCATTGAGTTATCCAAGACGGTCAGATACATGATCAATGGTCTTCCTTCGATGGGTGGCATTAGAATAGGAGGTTCTAGAAAATACTCCTTGATCTTATCAAAAGCAGCTTGGCAATCGTCGTTCCATTCGACTACCTGATCTTTCTTTAATAGTTTGAAAATTGGCTCACAGGTAGAAGTCAGATGAGAGATGAATCTGGCAATATAGTTCAAGCGCCCCAAGAACCCTCTAACCTCCTTTTCAGTACGGGGAGCAGGCATCTCTTGTATTGCTTTCACTTTTGCTGGATCGACTTCAATGCCTCTGTTGCTTACAATGAATCCTAGAAGTTTACCAGACCTAACTCCAAAAGTACACTTACTTGGATTCAGCCTGAGTTTGTATTCTTTCAACCTGGCAAACCGTTTTTCTAGATGTTCAAGGTGTTCCTCCTCTGTTTGTGACCGAGCTATCATATCGTCTACGTAAACTTCGATCTCATGATGTATCATATCATGAAATAAAGCTACCATGGCGCGTTGATAAGTTGCCCCTGCGTTCTTCAGTCCGAACGGCATCACCTTGTAACAGAAAGTACCCCATTGTGTAACAAAGGTTGTTTTCTCCATGTCTTCGGGGGCCATTTTGATTTAATTGTAACCCGAGAATCCATCCATGAAGGAAAACACTTTATGCTGAGTTGTATTATCGATCAAAATGTCAATGTGCGGTTGCGGAAAATCATCTTTGGGATTGGCCCTATTCAAATCCTGGTAGTCCACACACATTCTGACTTTGCCATCTTTTTTAGGTACTGGCACGATGTTGGCAACCCATTGTGGATAGGATGTAACAGCCAGAAAGCCAGCGTCGAATTGCTTCATCACTTCTGCTTTGATCTTCTCAGACATGTCAGGCCTCATTCGGCGGACTTTTTGTTTGATCGGTGGACAATCCTCTCTTGTAGGGAGACGATGAACCACGATGTCTGTGTCTAAACCCGGCATGTCTTCATAAGACCAGGAGAAGATTTCAACGTACTCATTTAACAACTGTATCAGGCGCTCCTTGACATCTGGTTCCAGATTGGCACCCACTTGTACCTCCTTCCGGTCTTCCTCGGTTCCTAAGTTGACAGTTTCCAACAACTCTTCGTGAGGCAAGATGGCCCTTTCCTCTTGCTGTAGAAGTCTGGCTAGTTCCCCTGGTACTTCACAACCTTCGTCATCTTCATACTCGGCTTGATTGACCAGATCTTCAGAGTTATTGAAGGACATAGCAAAATAGTCACCCATGGAATCCAGAGTGGATGGGTACCTGCATTTGTGAGTGTGGGTGTGTGTAAGGGATAACCATCCTTAAACGAAAAATGCAAAAGGAAAGAAGATGAACACAACAGTTTATCAATGAAAAACGTCCAATGAATTATTAAACATGGCATATGGATATGAAGATAATCAAAACCCTTACAGATGGACCTACATGCCCCAGGCAAGGCATGAGGTGAAAAAGTAGTGTACGGATTGTTCAAAAGTAATTATTACAGACCACAGGAAATGTTTGACAGATAATTACTGATTAATAAAATAATGGGGACAAAGTCCTTTGCCTCCCAGTTGCATAGCCCTCCTTTGATAGTTGGGTAGATCCACTCTTCAATGTTGACCTCCTCGTCTTCACCCTCCAAAGCGTTGATTCCGTAAGGAGAAATCTTGACGGGCGCTCTTTCAATCTTTGAACGGCGCATAGCTTTCTGTCCCGCAGCAGTGAATCCTAATCCAAACTTATCTGTTTTGTGCGGAATATCAGGAAACTGCCCCCATGTTGAATTCTTCCCTTCCTTCATTGCGGCCTTCGCGTCTTTTAGAGATGCCATCCTGGCCATCTGCTTTGGTCCTCAACTACCATTTTTGCTAATGTTATTTCAGGAGAGACTTCTTCGAAGTGCTGGAATGGTGTCTCAATGAATTCACCCTCTACCTCTACATACCGAAAGGAGTTCAGGTGGCTGATCATATATTCTTCTTCACCGTGGACGGTTATGATCCTTCCCTTGACAGGGTACTTCAACATTTGATGTAAGGAAGAGGTGACTGCCCCGGCATTGTGTATCCATGGCCTCCCCAGTAAGCAAGAGTATGACGGACGGATGTCCATCACATAGAAAGTCGAGGGGAACACTTCCGTGCCAACCTTAATGGGAATGTCCACCTCCCCATGTACCATTCTCTTTGACCCGTCAAATGCCCTTACAACGATATTGCTTGGCCTTAACTCCAAGCCTTCACAGTCTAAACGGTCGAGAGCCTTCTTGGGCAGCATGTTCAGAAAAGAACCGGTGTCGACTAGAACATGAGCCAGAGTAGTTCCTTGGCATTCCACTGACACGTGTAATGTGTCGTTGTACTTTCTTCCTTTTGGGGTCAGGTCGGCATCAGAGAAACCTAAACCATTGTCTGCAGTAAGACTGGCTATGCAGTCTTGGAATTGGTCGGCAGAGGTTTCCTGGGGCACATGAGCTGTCTTCAGGAATTTTATCAATGCCTTGGCGTGCGCTTCTGAGCAAAGTAGTAATGCTAACATGGAGATCTTCGAGGGGGTTTGCCCCAGTTGTTCTACCACGTCGTAATCACTCTTTTTAATTATCTTCAGGACTTCATCTATCTCTTTCTTAGAGGTTTCCAGGATGACCAAGGGTTGAGCCCTCGTCCTGACGAGCTCATCTTGGGTTCCTTTACCCTTATCAGCAGAGGTAGGAGGGACAATACCAGGAACAACAGCTTCTTCAATCAATGGGGTTCTAGCGGAGAGTTTTATTGGTGCAGGAATAACTTTGGCAGCAGATGAGGGTCCAAAGATTGCTTTTGGGGGGGCAATCTCTGGAGAAAATATTCTCCCACTTCGGGTGATCTTGCTTGTGCCTGCAATGTTTCCAATGCTGGCATCTTCCTCATCAGAGCTTCCTTCGGTTACTTCAACTTGTTTAATACCATGGTAGTAGACGTCTTCGCCGTAATTCCATGGTATTGATTTTTCAGAAATGTAGGGGACAGGCCCTGGAATTGTTATCTTCAGAGGAACATACTTTATAGCTGGTGTAATCTTAACAGGCTTTTTGACGGCCTTGGAAAGATTGGCGTGAATGGTGATAATTGAGATATCTTCAATAGGGGTTGGAATAGCAGAAACTTTTTCAAACAGAATTTGTTGACTATCCATTAGGCCTTGGATGCCTTTCTTCAGTAACGGACAGTCAAACGGCAGAGAGTAACAACAGTAGCAATCTTCTTTGCACCCCGGGAAAATCCCGGCCTTTAACAGATTTAGCTTGATGGTTAACAGCGGAGTCATCAGATCATTGACATCAGAAACATACAAATCTTCTTCAATAGCATTGACATTCCGACCGTGCTTCGGCATCAGAGCAGATATCACGTTTTGCTTAGGATGGTAATGCGGAGAGGATGTATTCACATTTTTTGGTGCCTCTTTGATAGTGGCGAGATTCAACTTTAACAGATGGGGAAGCACTTGCGTTGGCGTCATATTAATGCGGGTGAACTGCCGTTGTGGCCGTTCCACCCGTTGTTGATTTGGTCTGGACTGGTTATAGCGAGGCTGATCACTTGATGGATTTTGGATCATTACGGCCCCCACAGTCGGCCGGCGCTCAGTCTTCCCTGCTCTTCTCTAAGAGTACACAACAGTCGTTTCCTTCTTGAAAGGCTTCTTCTCAATACTTGCAGCGGCACCCTTCTGTATCTTCCATGACTTGATACCAGCTTCTATCCTCTCCCCAGTTAAGATCAAATCTGTAAACCCAGCGGAAGAATTACCAATCAGATGGTTGAAGAATGGACCAGACAGGGTCCCTAGGAACATGTCAACAAGTTCACGTTCAGTCAAAGGTGGCTGCACCCTGCCAGCCAAGTCTCTCCACTTTTGCGCATACTCCTTGAATCCTTCGCCCGTCCCCAATGACATACCCTGAAGTTGGGTACGCGTAGGAGCGAGGTCAGAATTGTACTGATATTGTTTATAAAATGCGGTGGCTAAGTCTTCCCAGTTTCGGATACTGGCTCCATCCAGCTGATAGAACCACTCGAGTTGAGCCCCAGAAAGACTATCCTGAAAGAAATGGATCCAAAGGTTCTTGTCTGCAGTGTAAGGTTGGATCTTTCTTACATATGACCTGAGATGCATTTTTGGACAGGACAACCCGTCATACCTTACAAAAACTGGCACTTTGAACTTCGGGGGATCACAATTCCAGCAACTAATCCCAAGTCTTCGAAATCTAAACCCGGAACTCTCTGCAGCTCCATAGCTGCCAACCTGTCTTCCAAACCTTTGTACTTATCATCGGCGGGCGGGTATTGTTGATCGGAGTAGTCTTCGTCCTCTTCAGCATCCTCTTCTTCCATATCAGACTCGGAAGGTACTGTAGCCGCATTCCCTTTACTGGTTCCCTCCTCAGAAGTAGGGGGAAATTCAAGCACTCTTCTGGCTTCTCCTTCAAACCTTCTTCCTAAAGTAGCCACCCCTAGTCTATTTTTCTTCTTTTTCACTTGGTCTTTGTTTCCCAGCAGGGCCTTTAGATCCTCCTGACCCTTAGCCAAGGTCATCAGGAGTTGTTGAAACTGTGCGTTTTGAGACTGCAAGTCCTTGACCGTTTGCTCGAGATCCATCTTACTGAAATAAACAGCAGAAAGATAAGGAAACCTAGTGTGGAGACCTGCTTATGCACATGATGAATGGTATGCTTATGTATTCAATGCATTCAAGGATTTAGAATATTCAAAATTGTTGCAAACAAAAGAGAACGCATGTTATATTAATAAGAAGAAATTTGTCAGTACATAAATGCCCCATGGGCCAAATATTACAAAACTTCTCAAGGTAAAAAGACGTTGCGCATCCTCTTTGGTGCGATGTAGGTGTTAAGGGTCTCTTCCTCATGGAGTCGGCGGGTAAGCTCTAGAACCTTCTTCTCACTGGCGTAGAAGCTGGCTTCAAAAGTGTTCCGTTCCTCCTTGAGTTGAATCCAACTCTTCTGCATCTCCTCCCACGATGTAGGCATGTCAGGATATAGGATGGTGTAGGGAACCTCTCCTTCCGTAACGGGCTCTTTAATCACAGGGAGAACATGAGGATATGGCATCATTAGACTCTGGGCTCGGGCTCGTACCCATTTGAGGTAAGGCTCAAGAGGGATGGAGTTCTTGTGCCCCAGTGTCTTGCTGTCAACCTTGTTAGGCATCCTCCAAGCTCTGATGAATCTTTGGCGAAGTCCTTGCGCATCGTTGTCGAAGTCAAAAACTAGGTCCGAAATCAACATGTCGTGAGGGCCATCCCTTCGTGCATATCCAAATTGCCTCAAAGCTAGACAAGGGTTGTAGGTAATGCCCCTCTAATGACAAGTAATGGAACATTAGGGAACTCTCCACAATGATCGACGATGATGACATTTTCTCTGGACCGAGAACACCAATGTACATCAGAGTGAGTAAGAGTCATCAACCGTTGGGACCACCTTGAGCCTTGGTCATTCTTTAAGACAGATTGTGGAAGGTGCGAAATAAACCACCTTGCAAGGAGAGGAGTACAGCACATGAGAACACCCCTCTTTCTCATTGTTCGTGTGTAAAATGAGTGAAGAATGTCCCCAAGCAATGTTGGTATTGGATTTCTGGATAAGAAGATCTCGACGGCGTTGACATCTACAAGCTGGTCAGGATTTGGGAACAAGACCAACCCATAGATAAGGAGTGCCACAATTTCTTCAAAGGCTTGTAGGTCCAATGAATTCCAACACTCTTGCGCCTTCTCAAACAAGAATTTCGCTAAGAAACCTTTGACACCGCTTCTAGTTTCCCAATGCCCCTTGATGTCAGATGGCTGTAGATGTAGTGCTCGAGCAACATCTTCGGTCTTTGGTTCCTTTTCCGTACCGTTGTAGGGTAGTTGATTAAGGATAGGAATTCTCAGGAGTTGAGAAAATTCCTCCAAAGTGGGCACCAACTGGTAGTCAGGGAAAGTGAAACAGTGGTGAAGAGGGTCAAAGAACTGGAACAACACCTTCATCATGTCTTCTTTAATGTGGGTGTTGACTAAGCTGAGCAGTCTACCATGTCTTTCACTGAAGGGAGAGCTTTCCGGAATTCTTGAGGTGAGCTCCTTGAGTTGAGGAGGGATTCTCACAAGGTTGACTTGGATGGTTTTCCTGTGAGGAATTTCCATGACCTACAAAACAAGAACAAAGATGAAGATCTAAACCCTTGAAATGGTTAGTGAATGCATATGATGCTTTATGATGTTTATGATGTATGCATAAAACACAGGTACAAGCAAATCATACAAAACCCTAGTTTCAGGCTTGCATGGGGTTTCATAGGTAAGTACCCTCTTGAGTGTAGTTGGCTTAAAAACATGTCCTATAAATAGTAACCGGGTTCTAAGGAGCTCAATATCATTGGATTGTTTTCATTGTTTATTGTTTTGGTTTAGCCACTTAACTAGCAACCAAAATATTCCAAGAAAACAACCCTCAATGAGTGTAGTATCGAGTATCTACCAACTTCGGACTGCACCAAAGCCGGTCATCTCACTACCCCTAATGAAAGGCCAAGATGGTCAAGTAAGGTTCTAGGTCATTAGTGCTTAATGACATCACTCAGCGGCCCCGTACTCTCCTTGATTGAACTCAAGGGTTACCGGTACTCACAAATATGTCGCACTAATATAGCTATTGCTTCAACCGTGTCGGTATACCCCGCACAGTTTCCATAACGTATTACTATCTATGAATGTTTCCCCAAATCCGAGTGTAGGATTGCAAACCCAAACAAGAGAGCCACGATGTAAAGCAATCAAAGCAAACAATTAATCATGCACGAGGGTGATCTAAGCCCTAAGGTTACTCCACTTTTAAAATTTTCCCCAACAGAGTCGCTAGTTTTGTGGTACGGTGGGAGAACTGACTTGGGTTTTGCGTTTGTTTTTGCAAATGTTTCGGTTTAGCAAGAGTCGCCACCGACTTTTTATTTTATCCTAAGGAAAGGTTAAAAAGCACAGCAAAAACCTTTGAGATGTTTTCTTGGGTTCAGGGAGTAGATTATAGAAAGGGAAGGTATTAGCACCCTTTCTATCCATGGTTATCCATGGGCTCTTAGTTACTTGCTTAGATCACTTGCCTTGCATTTTCAATTGTTTGAAATGGTGCTTTCAATTGTTTGAAATGGTGCTTTGTGTGTGGGTTTGAAAATGTTTTGAAAAAGATGCCTTGTCTAGGCAACCCTTGTAACAATTCTTTACTCGAATGTTTTACAAAAGGTGTTTGTCTTTTTGAAAAGATGTTTCAAGGTTTTGAAAGTTGTTTTGAAAGTTGTGTTTGTGAAGTGTGTTTTGAAAAATGGCAAGGATTTGTTTTGCAAGTTGGTCAAGTAACCAAGAGCTATCTACCCTAAATTTATCAAAGATCTTTCCTATGTTTTAACCCTTTTAACAATTTTGTTCCACCATTATATTTGGTGGACAAGCTTGTGTTTAGGATGTGAACGGGACGGGCGCGGGTCATCGTTAGACCATGATTGCAATGGTGCCAAGTATCTTTGGGCAATTTTCTTTTGAGGGACTTGATCATTTTTAGGCAACTTTCGAAAGCGTCATCGAGGGACTATGATCATTTGATTGTTTTGCTTTTGCCAAAGATACCTAACATGCAATATGGCCCATTATTGAAGGCAACAAGTGGAATACCCTAGGGGTGAAAGTGTGGTTAGTGTTGTCCATTTTCATGCTTGTTTATCTTGAAGTTAGGTCAAACTATTTTTGGTTAATTGATTTGCATACAAACCCTAATTCTAACATGGCATAATTAGAAAGCTTTTAAATGCGAAAAATAAAGGGTCCTAAGTTATTACAACACAATATATGGGATGGGGGGTACAAATGTTCAAATGGAGGTTGTTGTACCCCAAAATTTGCCCTCGCGCTTTTCCACAAGAAATCTCAGCTTCAAGCATTTCCTGACTTCTCAAACTGGCTCAAGAATCGGGCAAACAAACTTTTCTTGACAGTCAAGCAAAATTAGGGTTTTTACTGAGTTTCAGAACCCCGATTTGTTTCATACAGTGGGCCTAGGGTTTGATTGATTGTTGGTCAAGCAAGAGTGATTTGGCATTTAATCAGGGATTAAGTTTTATGGGCATATTCTCAGAAGAATTTAAATTCCACAACACTTTGCAGTTTATTTCAAGATTCGGGTTAAAATTCGCGTTATCTTGGTTTAATCAGTAAAAAGGACAATGGTTTTGAATTCAGTACATTTTGATTGGGCCAGTCAGATATATGCAGTGTTGAATTCACAGTATTTTTGCACTTGATCAGTCCATTTAAGTTAATTGCTGCTTCGCTCTGGATGTTGAATAAGACGGACTTAATTGGTCAATGTTGTTTTATTTAAGCTATTTATTATTCTGAAATTAAATGATTGAATTTATTTTTCAATTGTTAATTCTAAGAATTTTAAATAAATAAATAAACAATAAAGAAATTAGATTTAATTAGATAATTTGAATTTTTATTGATATTTAAATTATTTACAAATTGTTGTTACAAACAATAATTTACATTTAATTTAAATATTACAATAGAATGAAAAAGTATCCTATTTTCTAAATACTCTTCATTCCTCACTCTGCTCCGGCATTCCATTTTTCATCTGCAAAAAGAAAAAGAAACAAGAAAAGTCAAAAGCAGTTAATTGGAAAAGACAGTTAAATTGCTCATCATTAGGGGCCACTGACTGGGATCAGTTGCCCTCTCTGCAAATCACGGGATTTCTCCCGGTTCACAGAGAGGGAAGATTATTTTATCTCATGAAATGCAAATGTCAAAAATGCATAAGTTATGAAATTCAAGCTGCATAGAAATTCAAGATTCAAAATCCAATCCAAACTGAAAAGGTTCAATCCAAACTTTCCATCCAAGACAAAGTCTACTCAAAGAAAGTCAAGGAAGTACATTTGCTGTCACAAGCTTAAAAGCTATCATGGAAAAATTTGAGAAAAAGATATAAAAAAAAAAGCAGAAAATCTGTCCAAATTGTCAAAAGGATAAAGATGCAAAATAAAGATGCAAACTATCTTTTTCATCATTTCCTTAGTCAGCCCCTTCAGAACAGTACAGATAAATATCATATAAAATCGTAAGCTGTACTTTGAGAGAAGGAAAAGAGATAAAGCATAGCAGAGATATAGCAGTTCAGCAGTAGACAGTAGAGCAGAGAGATAAAGCCAAAACTCAGCATAGCAGAGATAAAGCCAAAACTCAGCATAGCAGAGATAAAGCCAAAACTCAGCATAGCAGAGATATAGCAGTTCAGCAGCAAGACAGTTCAGCAGTAGACAGTAGAGCAGGGAGAAGAGGGCAAAAGATATAGAAAATATACACAGGCAAAAAGTAATCCAACATAGTAGGATAGAAAAGAGAGATACAAACCAGTTCAGCAGAGGCATCAAACCACTACTGTCCACAAAACTGAGTTCAAAAAAGAAATATAGCAGTTCAGGACAGTTCAGAAAAATATGCAAACTAAACCACAACCTGCCTAAGAAAAAGGAGGAGCTCACTACTGTCCAGAACCATCAAACCACCATCTTATGCTAAACCAACCCTGTCAAAAACACCATGACCAAACCTTTATGCCAAACACAAGAAACCTGAGATCCCAACTCAAAAACTCAACCTTTATGCCAAACAAGAAACCTGATAATCCAAATCATAACCTCACCATCTTATGCTAAACCAATACCCTGTCATCTAACCAATATCAGAAAAAACAAAACTCAAGCCTCAACTTTCAAACCATACTTACCAAAACTGATATCAAGAACCCAAACCATCATCCAAAACTCCCTGTCAAAAACCTGGTAAACCAGTCTAAAGCCAAGCATCATTCACGAAACATAACCCAAGCCTCAGAAGCTAACTTCATCATAGGCATCTCAGAAGGGCACATCTCAAAGCACACAAGCAAAACATCAAGGCAATATTTGTTCATAATCAAGCAAGTCATCACAGGGCAACACGAGATAGAAAGAAGCAACTCAAGAACATTCAAGACCAGTTCAGAATCATAAGCATCAGTGACATAAAGAAGAAGAAGATAAAAAGCGAATTTCAAGAAAGGTTTTTCAGGCAAAATCGAGCATCATCATCAAAACCTTAAGCATAAACAAGGAACGAAATTACCAGGGTCATCAGAAGCGAAGCCTCATCAAGTCCATCACGAACGATCCGACCTCCTCAACGCATCCCTTTTCTCTCCTCCATCTCCAGGAATCAGGTAACGAATTTGCTATATCTTTCCCTTCACCTCATAAAAAAACGAAACAAATAAAGAGCTCAGAACAAATTCCACGCGTATCGGTTATAGAAGAAAAAAGGGAATACTGAAACAAACCTGGAGCAACGTATCCATTGCCTTGGAGGGAAGAGAGTATGGATTGCGTTGGTGGCCGGAGATGAGCACTCAGGGAAGCTTGAACGAAGAAGACGAATTTCAAGTGAACGGCGCCGCTGATTAACCCTCGAGCCCTTTGCCTCAATTGAACCAACAGCATGAAACCCTAATTTCGTCTTTGGATCAAAGGGCCTGACCCGTTTCCTAATTCACCTCTAAAGCCCACCGAAAATTACTTCTTTTTTCTAATACTAATCTTATAAAACTCTAACCCTTTTCATTTTTATAATAAAAAACAATATTTATTCTTTTATATACTAACTCATTTATTTCCTTGTTTCTAAAACATATTTAATTTATTTCTTAATTTAATTAAACCTACTAACTTAATTTAAATACTTTTTATACACAAATTAAACTTAAAAACATTTTTGAAATACATTTGTATATAATTATCTTTTCTTTTTTATACATGATTAAATTGAAGAAACTTTTTTTAGTTAATATCATTTTTGTACATATTTACACTTACACATACATTTGCACTTACACAATATATTGCCCTACACACATTTTATCTTACATTTATACATTTGACATTTATATTTTGATTGCGACATTCGATTTGGTTGTAAATACTATAAGTCTCATCCCCTTGTACATTTATACCCCCACTCCCGGACATTATTTTGTAATAGCGTAGATTTACATTCCGCAATTTACAGCTTTTCAATTATACCATGGTTAGACCTAGGGTTTGTATGTACATAAAATCAAACGCTAGATAACCTAATACAAGACAAATGCATGTAATCAATATACAATCACACTTGCACCCCCTAGGGTAATCCCACATGTTGCCTTCCAAAATGGGCCATGCTTGCACGTCGAATGTCTTTGGCAAAACAAAATCAAATGATCATAAGTCCCTCGATGACGCTTTCGAAAGTCGCCTATCAAAAATGATCAAGTCTCTTCAAAACAAATTGCCAAAGACACTTGGCATCATTGCATTCATGGTCTATACGATGACCCGTGCCCGTCCCGAATAAACTTCCTAAACGCAAGATTGCCCATCAATTTCAATGGTGGAACAAAATTGTTATAAGGGGTTAAAACATGACAAAAACCTTTGAGTACAATAGGGTAGACAAAACTCTTAGTTACTTGAGATCAAGCTTGCAAAAAAAACTTGCCTTCTTTTCAAAAACCACAATCCACAACACTTTCAAAAATCAAACTTTTCAAACTTTTGAAACATCTTTTCGAAAAGATATGCACCTTTGTAAAACATTCGAGTAAAGAATTATTACAAGGTTGGCCTAAGACAAGGCATCTTTTTCCAAAACATTTTCAAAACAACCCACACACACACCATTTTCAAAGCAATCGAAAAACAAGGCAAGTGATCTAAAAAACCAAGTAACTAAGAGCCCATGGATAACCATGGATGAAAAGGGTGCTAATACCTTCCCTTTTCATAATCTACCCCCCGAACCCACGAAATATCTCAAAAGGTTTTTGCTGTGCTTTTTAACCTTTCCTTTAGGATAAAATAAAAAGTCGGTGGCGACTCTTGCTAACCGCACAAGTGCGAATACGAACGCAAAACACTAGTCAGTTCTCCCACCGTATCACAGAACTGGCGACTCTGCTGGGGACATTTTTTTTAGTGGGGTTACCTTAGGGTTTAGATCACCTTTACTTTCAATTGATTGCTTTGTTTGCTTTACATTTGTGGGTTTTGCATCGGAGTTTTATAGATCCTAACCCGGATCTGGGGAAACCCTTTTAGGTAGCAACAAGGCTGTGAGGGAACTGTGCGGGGTATACCGACATGGTTGAAGCAGTCTGCTACGTTGATGTGGCACTTTGGTGTGTACCGGTAACCCTTGAGTTCAGTCAAGGAGAGTACGGGGCCGCCGTGTGGTGTCGCGAAGCATCAACTGACCTTAGAACCTTAATTGACCATCTTGGCCTCTTTAGGGTAGTGAGATGACTACTTTGGTGTACTCCGAAGTCGGTTGATACTCGATACTACACTCAATTGAGGGTTGCTTTCCTGGGATATTTCGGTCGCCAGTTCAGTGGCTAAATCGAAACAATGAACAATGAAAGCAATCCAGTGATATTGGGACCTCTAGAACCCGGTTACTTTTGATAGGACAGGTTTTAACCAACAAACTGAAAGAGGGTAGTACCTGAATCTCGTGCAAGCCTAAACCTAAGGCCTTGTGTGCTTTGTGTGAATATTGTCTGCCTGTATATACACTTACTTGCCTGTGCATACATGTACATAACATCATGACATCATACCATAGCATTTTAGCATTTCCAATAACCATTTCAAGGATCTCGAAGGTTCTGTTGATGCAGGATTACGTTGAGCCAGACGTCTATCAAGGGGCAAAGAGGTCTCTCCTCTAACCACTCCAATCAAAGTTCAAGTGCAACTACTTGAATCAGTGGCTATGACCCACTGGACATGGTGAGCTTGATTCTCGTGGAAAGACATCCAACGACGCAAAGTTCTCCAATCAAAGTTCAAGTGCAACAACTTGAATCAGTGGCTATGACCCACTGGACATGGTGAGCTTGATTCTCGTGGAAAGACATCCAACGACGCAAAGTTCTCCAATCAAAGTTCAAGTGCAACAACTTGAATCAGTGGCTATGACCCACGGGACATGGTGAGCTTGATTCTCGTGGAAAGACATCCAACGACGCAAAGTTCTCCAACCAAAAGGTCAAGTACAACAACTTGAATCAATGGCTATGACCCACTCGACATGGTGAGCTTGATTCTCGTGGAAGGACGTCCATCGGTGCAGAAATCCCCAATCGAAGATTGAAGTTCAACCTCTAACATTCTCTTGTGTTTACCCCAAGAGATCCTTGAAAACATTGCATATATATCACACATATCATTGCATAACAGGTTTCTCCCCTACAGGTCTCCTTATTCTTCCTACTGTTTATTTCAGTAAGATGGATATGGAACAAACAGTGAAGGAGCTCCAGGCTCAAAATGCTCAATTCCAACAAATGCTTCTGGCTATGGGGAAAGGGCAAGAAGATCTGACAGCTCTCCTTCTCAAAGACAAAAAGAAGAAGTCCAAGAAGGCAGCCCGCATCCTGAACCTGAGGAGAAGGCCTGAGACCCAAGACCTTGCAACTCCATCCGACACAGTGGTTAGTCTTGAGGAAAACCGCAATGTAGAGATTGATGAAGGGGAAGCTGATTATTCCGAAGAACAATATCCTCTCACTGATGACAGGTACAAAGAGTTGGAGGATCGCCTCAATGCTATGGAGATCCAACAAATACCTGGCTTGGATTTAGGAGATATGGGTTTGGTTCCTGGATTGGTCATCCCTCCAAAATTCAAAGTTCCTACCGTTGCTCTGTACGACGGAGTTTCTTGCCCTAAGATGCATCTAAGATCTTATGTCCGCAAGATTCAACCATACACAGCTGATAAGAGGCTTTGGATCCATTTCTTCCAAGAAAGTCTAGTAGGGGCTCATCTCGAGTGGTTCTATCAATTGGAGAGTTCTCGCATCCACACCTGGGAAGATCTAGCCGGGGTTTTCTACGAACAGTATCGGTACAATGCTGATCTCGCACCAACTCGTGTGCAGTTGCAGAACATGACCATGGGTTCTGACGAGAGCTTCAAAGGGTATGCTCAAAAATGGAGAGATCTGGCTGGTAGAGTGCAACCCCCTCTAACTGACAGAGAGCTGATTGACATCTTCATGGGAACTTTGACAGGGCCTTTCTTCAAGCACTTAATTGGAAGCTCCTCAGCCGGGTTCACCGAGCTAATACTAACCGGCGAAAGGGTCGAGGCTGGCATCAAGAGTGGAAAGATCCAGGGAGCCACAACCTCCGATACTCAGATAATACCCTACAACGGGAAGAAAGAGTCCATTGCTGCGAACAGTCAAAAGGGTCGTCATGGCCAACATGTAGGGGCAATCCTGATCCCCAATCCTGTACCTGCTCAACAAAGACAGGGGCACCAACATAAGGAAGTCGCACCCAAGAGGCAGTTCACCAAGATCAACATGTCACTGTCTCAGGCACTGCAACATTTGTTGAAGAGGGGTATGATTACTTTGAGGGCTCCTCTCCGGAACCCGAATACTTCTGCTCCTACCTATCACCCCAATGAAAGATGTGAATACCACTCTGATAGCCCGGGGCATGATACCAACAACTGTTGGCCTCTGAAGAACAAGATCCAGGACATGATCGATGCCAAGGAGATTGAGTTCGGTCCCCCAGAGACTCCAGCATGATCACTCCTCCTATGCCAAATCATTGAGATTGCGTTTGTTTCATTTTGAATTTTCAAAAGTTGTAATTTCTTTTGTTGTCAAACAATTATCTGTTGATGTTAAACTCTGTTTTCATTAATGCATTGCATATGTTTGTCTTGAATTCATCCATTCGTTTCACTACTCTTATGCTTTTCTTTATGATATTTAACTCTTGATAAAAAGCTGCAAGCCTTTAGAGGGAGGATGACGAAACAATACCGTGATCTTATACAGTATGCTTTTGAACAGACCTTGCTGATGATGTACAGGCATTTCTTTCAATTCCCAAACACTGGAGTTATAAGGAAGTTAATCCCTAGTTAACCCCTTCGAGCCAAAGAAGTAGGAGTTTCATGTTCTGATACAATCAAAACCTTTGATATAAACCTGGGGCAGGGTAGTCTCTCAGTTAATTCAAAAGAGAACGCGCACTGAAGTCGCAAACTCTCAGTTCGTAATACAACGAACGACGTCAAGAAAGAAAGCATTCCTTCGGAATCAAAAGACAAGGTTGGTTCCCTATCACATAGACAGTCAATCTCTCAAAAGAGGAAAGCCCACCAAGTCAAAACCAATGAAGGAGGCTTAAGAAAGCTGGAGCATCCCGCTGACAGTAATCCCGAAAACGATAACAGTCAGGCAAAAGTTAGGGATAACAAATCAAAATCAAAATAGTGAGGTCATTACAAAACCCTCAACAACATGAAAAGTGTTGAAAAAGAAAAAGGAGATGATGACTGTCTCCCAAAAATTCAAACCGGTGAACCATCGCCCAAAAGTCACTCAAAACAGAGTGCGACGCACAATTAACTGAGCTTAGGTTGAAGAACATCACGAAGAGCGGGTGGGTACAAATATACTTTGAGCCTTTATCCTTTGTTTCTTAAACCGTGAACCAGGCCACGTTACAACCCTTCAAAAGTCCTAATTGAAGCATGGGTTAGTTCGAAAGCATACTGTTACAAAAGGTATCCTGACTCCTGTAGGGCTTTGCTCTAAATCTTGTGTTAACTTGTCTTGTGAAAAGTTTTCTGCTAAAAAACGCATTTTTCAAAACTTCAAGACAAACATAAACTTTGCATTGCTTGAATATCACTGTCTGCATTTAACCCTTTTGTTTGACAGCGAAGAAGTTCACACAGCGAATGTTCGGAGGAACGAAAACTCTCTCAGTAAGTCAAAATCACTTCAAGAGGATAACACTTCCATCAAATCTCCTATCAACAAAGGGGCATGACATAGCACGATTCAGCAACCTGGGGCAGTCCAGTCAAGGTCCGACAGATCTTTCAAAGGTCAGTTAACCTGGGGCAGTCCAGTCAAGATTTCAAGAAATCTCTCAATATGCAGAGTAATCTGATTCAAGACTCCTTCATCACCACTTGGGGCATTCGAATGTCAAAAGTGTTCAACAAGTTCCTTATCACCTCAAAAGACCAGATATAGTTCAAGATGTGACCCAGACATGGCGACATTCTATAACTCATTCAGACTTCCAGATATAGTTCAAGATGTGACCCAGACATGGCGACATTCTATAACTCATTCAGACTTCCAGATATAGTTCAAGATGTGACCCAGACATGGCGACATTCTATAACTCATTCAGACTTCCAGATATAGTTCAAGATGTGACCCAGACATGGCGACATTCTATAACTCATTCAGACTTCCAGATATAGTTCAAGATGTGACCCAGACATGGCGACGTTCTATAACTCATTCAGACTTCCAGATATAGTTCAAGATGTGACCCAGACATGGCGACATTCTATAACTCATTCAGACTTCCAGATATAGTTCAAGATGTGACCCAGACATGGCGACATTCTATAACTCATTCAGACTTCCAGATATAGTTCAAGATGTGACCCAGACATGGCGACATTCTATAACTCATTCAGGCTTCCAGATATAGTTCAAGATGTGACCCAGCGATGGCGACATTCAGTAACTTATCCCAAACCAACACCTACAACAATCAGAAAATTCTTCCCATCCCCAGCGGAGTTCATCAAAATTCCCCAGCAGATCAAGAGCTTCAAGTGGACAATCCCCAGCGAAGTCAGACTTTTAAATCTTCTCCCCACAGAGTTTTTAGAAGGACAAATCTTGAGTTCCCCAGTGAAGTCTCCAGAGTTACTTCCCTTTAAGCTAACGATTCTCAAATCTGACCTCCCCAGCACGAGTCTACTAGTTGGAACTCCCCAGTAGAGGTCATCAGGAATTCTCTTCCCCAGCAACAGCCAAGGATTTATTTTCCCCGGCAGCAGTCAAGATGCTTTTATCTTCAGCCATCTCGGATTCATGTATCCTCGGCAGGATTAGCTCATCAGCTTACATGCGCATCCATCACATTCATAAATATTGTTGTCACATACATTGCATCATGCATCATAACATTGCATACAACTGACCCTTCACCTTTTCAGGTAAGATCAGTCGACAGACACAGATCAACTCCCAGGATTCATCCAGAAATAGTTCAGATGTGACCCGAACACGGCGACATTCTGATACTTATTCCAGGTCCATTCAGACGCATCAGCAGAAACCCTACACCGGTTCCTCTTCAAACTTCTCAAACTTCAAGATTTCTGAAAACAGTTCACGGGTTCTCCAAGTAAACGGATGCTAACCTATCACTTGTTCAGATTCTTCTTCAAGACTTTTGAATTTAGTTTACGGATTCTTCCCAACAACGGATGTCAATCTACCGACTGATTCAGACTCTTCTCAATTTTTGAAAATAGTTTACGGACGTGTCCCAACAACGGATGCTGCTCTATTGCTTATTCAATCTCAAATAGCTTACAGATTCTCCAGACACGGCCATCAATCTGTTGCTTGTTCAGACCCCAGTTCAGAGATATTCCAAAACAGGGATGCCCTTCTGATACTCGTCCACTCACCAATGACGTACGGTTCAACATCACCATATGGCATCTATAAGCCCATCCTCCTACCAGCAGTCGCCGAATGGCATCTGTAGGCCCATTCTCAGATGGCATCTATAAGCCCATCCCCCGACAAAATTCTCTCGCACCAGATGGCATCTTTAAGCCCATCACCAAATGGCATCTTTAAGCCCATTCACCTCCACCGTCACATCGACGAGCGCAAATTTTCTGGGCACATTAGTGTCCAATCTCCTTTTACCTTCAAGTCGCGAAAGGCAAACTTGCCAATCTAACTCTTCAGGTCAAAGAAGATTGAACAGGGGCAACTGTTGTACCCCAAAATTTGCCCTCGCGCTTTTCCACAAGAAATCTCAGCTTCAAGCATTTCCTGACTTCTCAAACTGGCTCAAGAATCGGGCAAACAAACTTTTCTTGACAGTCAAGCAAAATTAGGGTTTTTACTGAGTTTCAGAACCCCGATTTGTTTCATACAGTGGGCCTAGGGTTTGATTGATTGTTGGTCAAGCAAGAGTGATTTGGCATTTAATCAGGGATTAAGTTTTATGGGCATATTCTCAGAAGAATTTAAATTCCACAACACTTTGCAGTTTATTTCAAGATTCGGGTTAAAATTCGCGTTATCTTGGTTTAATCAGTAAAAAGGACAATGGTTTTGAATTCAGTACATTTTGATTGGGCCAGTCAGATATATGCAGTGTTGAATTCACAGTATTTTTGCACTTGATCAGTCCATTTAAGTTAATTGCTGCTTCGCTCTGGATGTTGAATAAGACGGACTTAATTGGTCAATGTTGTTTTATTTAAGCTATTTATTATTCTGAAATTAAATGATTGAATTTATTTTTCAATTGTTAATTCTAAGAATTTTAAATAAATAAATAAACAATAAAGAAATTAGATTTAATTAGATAATTTGAATTTTTATTGATATTTAAATTATTTACAAATTGTTGTTACAAACAATAATTTACATTTAATTTAAATATTACAATAGAATGAAAAAGTATCCTATTTTCTAAATACTCTTCATTCCTCACTCTGCTCCGGCATTCCATTTTTCATCTGCAAAAAGAAAAAGAAACAAGAAAAGTCAAAAGCAGTTAATTGGAAAAGACAGTTAAATTGCTCATCATTAGGGGCCACTGACTGGGATCAGTTGCCCTCTCTGCAAATCACGGGATTTCTCCCGGTTCACAGAGAGGGAAGATTATTTTATCTCATGAAATGCAAATGTCAAAAATGCATAAGTTATGAAATTCAAGCTGCATAGAAATTCAAGATTCAAAATCCAATCCAAACTGAAAAGGTTCAATCCAAACTTTCCATCCAAGACAAAGTCTACTCAAAGAAAGTCAAGGAAGTACATTTGCTGTCACAAGCTTAAAAGCTATCATGGAAAAATTTGAGAAAAAGATATCAAAAAAAAAGCAGAAAATCTGTCCAAATTGTCAAAAGGATAAAGATGCAAAATAAAGATGCAAACTATCTTTTTCATCATTTCCTTAGTCAGCCCCTTCAGAACAGTACAGATAAATATCATATAAAATCGTAAGCTGTACTTTGAGAGAAGGAAAAGAGATAAAGCATAGCAGAGATATAGCAGTTCAGCAGTAGACAGTAGAGCAGAGAGATAAAGCCAAAACTCAGCATAGCAGAGATAAAGCCAAAACTCAGCATAGCAGAGATAAAGCCAAAACTCAGCATAGCAGAGATATAGCAGTTCAGCAGCAAGACAGTTCAGCAGTAGACAGTAGAGCAGGGAGAAGAGGGCAAAAGATATAGAAAATATACACAGGCAAAAAGCAATCCAACATAGTAGGATAGAAAAGAGAGATACAAACCAGTTCAGCAGAGGCATCAAACCACTACTGTCCATAAAACTGAGTTCAAAAAAGAAATATAGCAGTTCAGGACAGTTCAGAAAAATATGCAAACTAAACCACAACCTGCCTAAGAAAAAGGAGGAGCTCACTACTGTCCAGAACCATCAAACCACCATCTTATGCTAAACCAACCCTGTCAAAAACACCATGACCAAACCTTTATGCCAAACACAAGAAACCTGAGATCCCAACTCAAAAACTCAACCTTTATGCCAAACAAGAAACCTGATAATCCAAATCATAACCTCACCATCTTATGCTAAACCAATACCCTGTCATCTAACCAATATCAGAAAAAACAAAACTCAAGCCTCAACTTTCAAACCATACTTACCAAAACTGATATCAAGAACCCAAACCATCATCCAAAACTCCCTGTCAAAAACCTGGTAAACCAGTCTAAAGCCAAGCATCATTCACGAAACATAACCCAAGCCTCAGAAGCTAACTTCATCATAGGCATCTCAGAAGGGCACATCTCAAAGCACACAAGCAAAACATCAAGGCAATATTTGTTCATAATCAAGCAAGTCATCACAGGGCAACACGAGATAGAAAGAAGCAACTCAAGAACATTCAAGACCAGTTCAGAATCATAAGCATCAGTGACATAAAGAAGAAGAAGATAAAAAGCGAATTTCAAGAAAGGTTTTTCAGGCAAAATCGAGCATCATCATCAAAACCTTAAGCATAAACAAGGAACGAAATTACCAGGGTCATCAGAAGCGAAGCCTCATCAAGTCCATCACGAACGATCCGACCTCCTCAACGCATCCCTTTTCTCTCCTCCATCTCCAGGAATCAGGTAACGAATTTGCTATATCTTTCCCTTCACCTCATAAAAAAACGAAACAAATAAAGAGCTCAGAACAAATTCCACGCGTATCGGTTATAGAAGAAAAAAGGGAATACTGAAACAAACCTGGAGCAACGTATCCATTGCCTTGGAGGGAAGAGAGTATGGATTGCGTTGGTGGCCGGAGATGAGCACTCAGGGAAGCTTGAACGAAGAAGACGAATTTCAAGTGAACGGCGCCGCTGATTAACCCTCGAGCCCTTTGCCTCAATTGAACCAACAGCATGAAACCCTAATTTCGTCTTTGGATCAAAGGGCCTGACCCGTTTCCTAATTCACCTCTAAAGCCCACCGAAAATTACTTCTTTTTTCTAATACTAATCTTATAAAACTCTAACCCTTTTCATTTTTATAATAAAAAACAATATTTATTCTTTTATATACTAACTCATTTATTTCCTTGTTTCTAAAACATATTTAATTTATTTCTTAATTTAATTAAACCTACTAACTTAATTTAAATACTTTTTATACACAAATTAAACTTAAAAACATTTTTGAAATACATTTGTATATAATTATCTTTTCTTTTTTATACATGATTAAATTGAAGAAACTTTTTTTAGTTAATATCATTTTTGTACATATTTACACTTACACATACATTTGCACTTACACAATATATTGCCCTACACACATTTTATCTTACATTTATACATTTGACATTTATATTTTGATTGCGACATTCGATTTGGTTGTAAATACTATAAGTCTCATCCCCTTGTACATTTATACCCCCACTCCCGGACATTATTTTGTAATAGCGTAGATTTACATTCCGCAATTTACAGCTTTTCAATTATACCATGGTTAGACCTAGGGTTTGTATGTACATAAAATCAAACGCTAGATAACCTAATACAAGACAAATGCATGTAATCAATATACAATCACACTTGCACCCCCTAGGGTAATCCCACATGTTGCCTTCCAAAATGGGCCATGCTTGCACGTCGAATGTCTTTGGCAAAACAAAATCAAATGATCATAAGTCCCTCGATGACGCTTTCGAAAGTCGCCTATCAAAAATGATCAAGTCTCTTCAAAACAAATTGCCAAAGACACTTGGCATCATTGCATTCATGGTCTATACGATGACCCGTGCCCGTCCCGAATAAACTTCCTAAACGCAAGATTGCCCATCAATTTCAATGGTGGAACAAAATTGTTATAAGGGGTTAAAACATGACAAAAACCTTTGAGTACAATAGGGTAGACAAAACTCTTAGTTACTTGAGATCAAGCTTGCAAAAAAAACTTGCCTTCTTTTCAAAAACCACAATCCACAACACTTTCAAAAATCAAACTTTTCAAACTTTTGAAACATCTTTTCGAAAAGATATGCACCTTTGTAAAACATTCGAGTAAAGAATTATTACAAGGTTGGCCTAAGACAAGGCATCTTTTTCCAAAACATTTTCAAAACAACCCACACACACACCATTTTCAAAGCAATCGAAAAACAAGGCAAGTGATCTAAAAAACCAAGTAACTAAGAGCCCATGGATAACCATGGATGAAAAGGGTGCTAATACCTTCCCTTTTCATAATCTACCCCCCCGAACCCACGAAATATCTCAAAAGGTTTTTGCTGTGCTTTTTAACCTTTCTTTTAGGATAAAATAAAAAGTCGGTGGCGACTCTTGCTAACCGCACAAGTGCGAATACGAACGCAAAACACTAGTCAGTTCTCCCACCGTATCACAGAGGTATTTTGACAAGAAAATAAATTCTAACTATTACATCCAAAATTGAAATTCCACAAGGGATTTAATTGCACAAGTATTAATAAAATAAAAATAAATATGCAAAATGCAAAAATGGTTTTCATATGTATGTAAAAGAGTATTTATCATGTATCAAATAAACAAAAATAAAATTAATTAATTTTTGGTATTTTTATGCATTTAGGGAAAAACCCTAATTTTATAAATAAAAAGTATTTATTATATAATATATGCAATATTTATTAATTAGGTACAAAAATAAATAAAAGAAGGTATATTGTAAAAAAAGGTATTTTTGAGGTCAAAAATAAAAATAAAGTGTATTAATTCTTTGTATTTTCCCTAAATATACTAATAAATATATAAGTATTCTACATTATTTATTAAATATTTATTATATGTACAAAAAAATAAAATATTTAATATTATTAAAAAAAGTATATTTTTTATAAAATGTTTTCAAGAGATAATCTAAAATAAAAATCAGGAACAAAATGTTTTTTATATTATTTTAGTTATTTTAAAATAAAAGTGTCTATATTTATTTATTTACAAAACTACATAAAGCCAAATAAATATCAAAATAAATGAAAAAAATATGGGAAAAATAAATTTAATATTTTTTCATGCTTAAATAAAAATATGGAAACAAAATCAAAAGGAAAAAATGGAAAATAACAAGTAAAACTCAAAATGGGCCAGGGGGGTGCATGTGAAATGCAGGGTTGTGAAAAGGAAACAAATCTCAGGCCCAGCCCAAGACCCTGTCTTCTTCAACCTCCAGCATCTTTGTACAACCAAAACACGCGCCTGCTATCTCAAGATTCTTGGACTTTTAGCACAAACTCACAACATGAAAAATGTTAAGCATCAAGCCACGATTCCATACATATAAAAAACTTAACCTAACTCTCAGAAATGAGAGAGAATTTCTCCATCCCTAATTCTTAGCCTAAGTTTTTATCAATGTTCAGACCTTAAATTCTCTCAGCACATGCAAAATAAATGGAAAGTAAAGATATGTATAGCTTCAGGGACATGAATAGAACATTTTTCATTCACAAACTTAGAGCTAACTCTTCCTATATTGAGAGATAGAAGTCCATGAACTTACCTGTTCAGCTTGGATCGTGTCTGACAATGGAGGCACCTTCAAGGCAAAGTGAGTATTGGTACAGCTTGCTTGAAGGTCAGGGATGCTTCTCCAACCTTTACTTTGCTTTGAAACCAAGTGAATCAAGCTATAACAATCCACCTGCAAAACAGAAAATGTGAAAATGGTGAAGTTGGTTAGAGGTGTTACAGTCTGCTTCCAAGGCTTGGGGCAGTTTGTAGGGATGGTAGGGAATGTGTTTGAACTGGTTTGGATGGAAATGCACGAGTGGATTGAGCTATGGGATTCAAACTGCAGCTTATGCCCTATTTTTGTAGTTTTAGGGTGTTTCTGTGAATGGGAAGGTGTTGAAGGTGATAGGCCCGTGTTTCAGCTCAGTTATGTTGTTTAGAATGTGTCTAACAAGTTTTTCTAAGCTTAGGTTTGCAGCAATGAGAGTTGGTTCAAGTTATGCCAAGTTACTTCTAACTTAAGCAAGAAATGGCAAGTTGGTTTCTAGGCCAGTACAATGCCTCTATCTATGCTGCACATTTGAGTCTTGGTTAGTGGGATATGTCTATGCCTTTGTGCCTCAAAGATCTGCATTGTACCTCATAGATTGCAAAGTTGACATAAAGTAACACTTTACAAAAATGGATAATATGCTTTTTCTTATTAAGGCTTAATCTTGCATACAATGCTTAAACACACAAGATAAGACTTAAACATGAAGGATTGGCATTAAATTTATGAGTTTGGATGGGATAAAAGACCTGTAATCTAGCTTAGAGCATGCTGAGTTCAAAAATGCAAAGTTATGGACATGTAAATTGGTCATGAACAAAGTGAGTTTTTCTCATATTGCCAAATTCGATTCTCCCTAACCACAAGGTTGTTTGATGAGTTCTTGGACATTTTGGAAAGCTTGGAATGTGTACTACAATCCATATTTGTAATGCAAATTGAAATTCCAAGTGGAAGCATGTGAAAAGTGGCCATGAAGTTAGGCAAAAATCCTGCTTAGAATAGGTCAAAATTTTTCTAAGTTAGGAATATTTTGCACCCTTGTTCCAAAAATCATAACTTGAGCTACAAGATTCTTTTGAAGAAACTTTGTGAATCAAAGTTGTAGATTTTGCAATGAACTACAACTTTCATGTTTTGACTTTTGTTTGAATCCAAATGCATCTTGATGAAAAAGTGGGACAAAGTTAGGAAAAAATTAGGGATTTTCATAACTTAGAAAAAATCTAAGTTATGAAAATTCTTCATTTTAAACCCTAATTTGCAATTTTTGATTTCTTGATGAACAAGTTTCATAATTTGACATGTCTTGATGAAAAATGAATTTTGACCCTTGATTTTGACCAAAAAGTCAAAGTTTGACTTTTTAGTATACAGTCAAAAATTGATCAATTGACTGGAAAATTCATCTGTCAATCTTGTGCATTTGGGATCTTTTGAACTTTTTGAACATGTCAAGACAATTTCATTGGGTCCTTGAGTCCATATGTGAACTTGGTTTGCCATTGGCTAGGTCAAACAGTCAAAAATTACCTTTGTGCAGTCAAAAATCTTAAAAATGACCATTTTGCCCTTTTGGTGATGTGATCAAATTTCTTGTGGAATTGTGATCCCAACTTGATCAAATGGTCCATATGAATTCATAATGTTGACGTGGGTCAAAAATCATGGGGTTTGACTGTCAATTGCCCACAGTTGACTTTTTCCCCAATACAGCTGATTTCTAGGTCAACTGTCCAATTGACTGGGCAAAGATTGGAATCAAGGCTTGAAACTTGGCATGGATAAACTTGTGAGTCCAATGTGAAGCATGAAAGTCACTTTGGGCATCCTAGGTCTAAACATCTTTGTGCAAACTCAAAACCTAATTTGGGTCAATAGTGCAAGGAGGAGTCTTGAGCAGAGCAAACCCTAACTTGATCTTGAGTTCCAAGAGTATTGTGGTGAGAAAATATTGATGAAATGAGAGGGAAAATTTTGGGGTACAACATGGTTCATCACCTGCCTACCAAGGAAGAATGCCCTCCGGTAAAACAGAAGGTTCGCCGTATGCGTCCAGAAATGTCCGAGAAAATCAAAGCTGAGGTTATGAAACAATTTGACGCCGGTTTTCTCGCAGTAACTTCTTACCCTCAGTGGGTTACCAATGTGATTCCAGTGCCGAAGAAAGATGGTAAGGTCAGAATGTGTGTTGACTACAGGGATTTGAACAGGGCGAGCCCTAAGGATGACTTCCATCTGCCTCACATCGACGTTCTGGTTGACAACACTGCTCAGCATAAGGTATTCTCCTTCATGGACGGTTTCTCTGGTTATAATCAAATCAAGATGGCTCCTGAGGACATGGAGAAGACCACTTTTGTTACTCAGTGGGGTATCTTTTGCTACAAGGTCATACCGTTTGGGTTGAAAAATGTTGGGGCAACGTATCAGCGTGCCATGGTGGCTCTGTTTCATGATATGATCCATCACGAGATTGAAGTATATGTCGACGATATGATTGAAAGGTCCCAAACTGAGGAGGAACACCTTGACCATCTACAGAAGCTGTTTGACCGGTTGAAGTTGTACAAATTAAGGTTAAACCCGAACAAGTGCACCTTCGGGGTGAGATCTGGAAAGCTACTAGGTTTCATCGTAAGCGACAAAGGTATTCAAGTGGACCCTACCAAAGTGAAAGCCATACAAGAGATGCCAGTTCCCAAGACAGAGAAAGAAGTCAGAGGCTTTCTAGGGCGGCTGAACTACATTGCCTGATTCATCTCACACCTAACTGTTACTTGTGAACCAATCTTCAAGCTACTGAAGAAAGATCAAGTAGTACGTTAGAATGATGAATGTCAGGCCGCTTTCGAAAGAATCAAAGAGTATCTCCAAGAGCAACCCATTCTTATGCCACCGGTTGAAGGGAGACCTCTAATATTATACTTGGCAGTACTGGACAACTCAATGGGATGTGTGCTGGGTCAGCATGACGAGTCTGGCCGAAAAGAGCATGTTATTTATTACCTTAGCAAAAAGTTTACCGACTGTGAGACTCGATACTCACTACTCGAGAAAACTTGTTGCGCTTTGGTATGGGCTGCTCGCCGACTAAGACAGTATATGTTGACTCACACTACTCTGTTGATTTCAAAGATGGATCCAATCAAGTATATCTTCGAAAAGCCTGCCTTGCTCGGAAGAATAGCAAGATGGCAGATGATCTTGACTGAATATGACATCCATTACACGACTCAAAAAGCAATCAAAGGAAGTGTGTTGGCGGACCATTTGGAACATCAGGCAGTGGATGATTACCAGTCGATGAACTTTGAATTTCCAGACGAGAATATCATGGTAGTAACTGATTGCGAGATACCTGGACCAGATGAAGGACCTGAGGAAGGATCCCGATGGTCTATGCACTTTGACGGAGCCTCAAATGCTTTGGGTAACGATATTGGCGCTGTGATCATATCCCCTAAGGGCTCTTATACTCCACTTACCGCCCGACTATGTTTCAACTACACCAACAACATGGCGGAGTATGAAGCATGCATCATGGGTCTTCGAGCTGCAGTTGACCTAAGGATCAAGTTTCTGAGTGTCTTTGGAGATTCCGCTCTCGTGATCAGTCAGATCAAAGGTGAGTGGGATACGAAACACCCGAATCTTATTCCTTACAAGGAGTATGTCTTGACGTTGCTTCCCCACTTCGAGGAGATAACCTTTGAACATTTCCCAAGAGAGAAGAATCAGTTGGCGGACGCGTTAGCTACGATGTATTCTATGTTCAAAGTCAAATGGGACAACGAAGCTCCTCGGATCATTATTTGGAAAGTGGATGAACCTGCATATTGTTGTGATCTTGAGACCGAAGAGGTAACAGAAAAACCTTGGTATCATGAAGTAAAGAGGTACCTTGAAGCTCAAGAATATCCCGAGGGCGCGTCTGTTAATGACAAAAAGTTTCTGAGAAGGTTCGCGGCAAAGTTCTTCCTCAGCAATGACATTCTCTACAAACGTAACCATGATTCAACCTTACTGCGTTGTGTGGATAAGACTGAAGCAGAAAGGGTCATGGCAGAGCTGCATGAAGGTACCTTCGGAACACACTCCAGTGGACATACCATGGCAAAGAAAATCCTTCGGGCAGGATATTACTGGTCAACAATGGAAGACGACTGTTATCAACATTCTCGGACGTGTCATAAATGCCAGGTCTATGCTGATAAGGTGCACATTCCTCCAGTTCCTTTGAACGTCATGACAACACCCTGGCCTTTTGCAATGTGGGGAATTAATATGATCGGCGAGATCAAACCTACGGCATCCAACGGGCATCAGTTCATCCTGGTAGCGATTGATTACTTTACAAAGTGGGTTGAAGCAGCTTCCTTTGCTACCGTAACCAAGAACGTCGTGGCAAAGTTCATTCGGCACAACCTGATCTGTCGATACGGCGTACCAGAGAGGATCATTACGGATAATGGTACCAATCTTAACAACAAGATGATCACTGAGCTCTGCGAGCAATTCAAGATACAACACCACAACTCTTCTCCCTACCGGCCAAAGATGAATGGGGCTATATAAGCGGCTAATAAGAACATTAAGAAGATTGTGCAGAAGATGACAGTGACCTACAAAGATTGGCACGAGATGTTACCATTTGCTCTTCATGGGTACCGTACCTCAGCACGGACATCAACAGGGGCAACACCCTACTCCTTGGTATACGACATGGAGGCAGTCCTGCCCATTGAAGTTCAGATACCCTCTCTCCGGATCATGAAGGATGCGGGTTTAAGCGAAGATGACTGGATCCAGACCCGACTTGATCAACTAAACCTAATCGACGAAAAGAGACTCACTGCTATTTGTCATGGTCAGACGTACCAAAAACGAATGATCAAGGCATTTAACAAGAAAGTCAGACGACAAGAGTATCAAGTCGGAGACCTGGTAATCAAGCGCATCATCCTACCTCAAGGTGATCCCAGGGGCAAATGGACCCCTACGTACGAAGGCCCATTTGTGGTTAAGAACATCTTCTCAGGAGGAGCGATGATTCTAACCACCATGGACAGTGACGACCTTCCTCACCCCGCCAATGCAGACATAGTAAAAAGATACTACGCATGATTAAAGACCCGCTAGGTCGACTGGCCTAGGCAAAAATAAGGGCTTCCCGGCGAACCAAAAGGGTTCGGGCAAAATAAGGGATGAAAATAAAAAAAATCTGTACACCCGGCAAGTCGAAAACCTGAAAAGGCGGCTTGGGCAAAAATGGGTATCCCGGTGGACTGAAAACCTGAAAGGGCGGTCCAGGCAAAAGTTAGGGATAAGCGTAACACTATGTCTCATTGGATCACCTTGCATCCAGACTTTGGTATCAACTATCAGGATCAGACGGCACCAGTCAATCAGCTTCCTCTTCAACTAAGCAGCAAAGTGATGAGACGCTTGAAGACATAAAGGCGATAGCAGAGTTGGAACCCAGTGGGATTTTTCACATAGCTGTTTTGTTTTCTTTGTTACAAACTGTATAAATCCTATTTGTTCGGCGGTGTTCTCTTACTAGGACGCCAGCCTCTTGTACAAAAACGCCTATTTACAGGCAAATTTCAAAATCAATACAAATTCATTTTTCAGACAAATTGCAAATTGTTTTTCCTTTATCTGTTTTGTTTTGCAAAGAACGTCCAATGTTCATTTTTGATATATGCATTTGACATTAATTGCTGCTCATAAATATTTACATACGAAACAAAGGACTAATTACGGATGACATCGGAAGTAGGGGCAATAAGAATTGTCTAAGCGATCTAGTTGCTTTGTCCACCAAGGTACCAAGGTAGGTTCAGCTGAAGAGTATGACCAAGATGCCTTCACTCCCCGCAGAACAAGACAGTAATGATAGCTCTCCCAGTTGAGACTTGTAACTATGAATGATTCAGCAATACTCTCCCCAAGCAGAGTTGGCCTATCATCAGCCCTAAAGAAGTTGGGTATCCCCAGTGGATCTTAATATTCCCCAGCGGAGTATACAGATATTCCTCAGCAAGCATCCCCGACAGTCTTAATATTCCTCAACGAAATACAAGATTGTTCCCTGGCAGAATACAAGATACCCCAGCGGAGTCAATTTTCCTAGTGCAGACTAAAAAAGGTTTCCCCGCCAGAGTTAAATCATCTCCCCAGTAGATTCTGGAAGCTTGTCCCCTGCAGAGTACAAATATCTCTCCCCAGCCAAATTCAGAGGTTATCCCTACAAGAGTCTAACTGGGTTATCCTCAGCAAGTTGCAATGGAAAGATCATCACCAGCGAAGTTCTTTCTATCCCCAACGGAGTTCATCATCAAAATCCCCAACAGAGCTTATCAACGGAATCCCCACCGGAGCTATCGTTAAAATCTCAGCAAAGCATCTTTTCCCACAGAGTAATTCCCCGCAGAGTAATCTCCTCATCAAATTTATTCCCCAACGGAGTCATCTTCTCCTACAGGTTTATTCACACAATCATCTTCATCATCCCCAGCGGAAACGAAGAATTCAACATCATTCTCCAGCGGCTATCCGGGATTTATTTTTCCTAGCTAAAACATCACATTTCCATACATCATGATACATGCATAAATGCATCATATAATACAATCTCATTTATATTGAGAACATCATTGCTCGATCCATATCATGCATTGCATATGACTGACCTTTACCTTTCAGGAAAGATGCAGTTAAATACTCAGCTATGTCAAACGAGACAAAACCAGTTAAATCGATTCCTAAAGATTTTTCTGATGCTAATACAGTCAAAGGAGACAAATCCAGTCAAAAGAGACAAATCCAGTCAAAGGAGACAAATTCAGTCAAAGGAGACAAAGCCAGTCAAAGCAGACAAAGCCCGTCAATGGAGACAAAATCAGTTAAATCGATTCCTAAAGATTTTTCTGAGGCAAAGCCAGTCAATGGAGACAAAACCAGTTAAATCAATTCCTAAAGATTTTTCTGAAGCCAGTCAATGGAGACAAAACCAGTTAAATCGATTCCTAAAGATTTTTCTGAAGCCAGTCAATGGAGACAAAATCAGTTAAATCGATTCCTAAAGATTTTTCTGAGGCAAAGCCCGTCAATGGAGACAAAATCAGTTAAATCAATTCCTAAAGATTTTTCTGAGGCAAAGCCAGTCAATGGAGACAAAACCAGTTAAATCGATTCCTAAAGATTTTTCTGAAGCCAGTCAATGGAGACAAAACCAGTTAAATCGATTCCTAAAGATTTTTCTGAAGCCAGTCAATGGAGACAAAATCAGTTTGATCGATTCCTAAAGATTTCTCTGATGCAAACCCGTCAATGAAGACAACCCGTCAATAGAGACAACTCGTCAATGAAGACAACCCGTCAATGAAGACAACCCGTCAATGAAGACAACCCGTCAACGAAGACAAAATTATCTACCAACAGTCCCCAGGTGGCATCTATAAGCCCATCCTCCTATCCATCATCTCTCCAAATGGCATTTGTAAGCCCATTCCCGACATTACCACGCTAACACTACACCATGCGAGTGCAAATTTCTGGGCACTTTAGTGTTCAATCATCTTCCACCTTTGGATCACGAAAGGCACGCAAGCCAATCTACATCCTCAGGTTTAAGAAGATTGAACAGGGGCAACTGTTTTACCCCAAAATTTGCCCTCCCATATCCCTCAAGACATGTCAAGAATGATCTTCAAACTGCTCAAAATGGCTCAAGGATTATACAGTCAAACCACTTCCTAAGACAGCTAAAATTAGGGTTTTGGTTATTTCAAGGAATTTGGGGTTTTCAATGGTTCAATCAAGTCTCATATGCCTATATACATTCTCAAGCACCTACATGCCAAGTTTCAAGACTCACAGTGCCAATTTGCACAGTCAAAAGCCCCATTTGACCTACAGTCAACTGTAAGGGCAAAATGGTCATTTTGCAGTCAAAAGTCAGAATTTTTGGTCAACGTCTCATTTTGAGTTCACAATCATCATTTTATCAAGTCTTGATCATGATTCCCCAAGAATAGCTCAAAAATCATCAAGGTGCAAAAGTTACTATTTTTGGACAGCAAAAAAGTCAACTGTATCTTGACCAGGGCATAACTCTTTCATGGTTTGTCAGAAAAATTCCATCCAAATCTCATGTTGAAGAGGATGCAATCCCCTACAATCTATCTTCGCACTCCAAGTTCAATAAATGCTCTCATAAAAAAGTTACCAATTTTTACATTAGAGGTCAATTTCAAAAGTCAACAAAAGTACACTTTGAGTCAAATGCCATAACTTGAGATTGGTAAATCCAAATGACATGGGACCAAAGGCATTGGTTAGAGGACTTCAATAGCTTTCCAAAATGTCCAAGAACATGGTCATATGATCAAAATTGAGCAAGTTGTGCATTGGAGAAGTTGGGAAATTTTCATGAATTTGCAAAAGTCAACTTTGCTCAAAACACCTTCTTTTTGCTAATGGGCCTCAAATCTCTTCTTGAAACTTCACCCATGACCTATGCACGACCCACCAAGCTTAATTGGATTTATTTTCTTATTTTTATTGATTAAATGGATTTTTAATTAATATTAATTCATTTAATTAATTTAAATCATAAGAAAATAGAAGATTTGTTTTTTAAATCTTTTTGTGAAGCAAATATGACCTAAACGTGCTGGCAAATTCGTGCACAAGTCAAAGATACAAAAAAAATCCAAATTTGGCAACATTATTCAATCATGAAAAATCAAGAATATTTGATTTTCAATCAAGGATTCAATCATCAACGCACATGGATTTTTGCCCAGCTTTTGACCTAATTCCATTGCCTTATATGTATGCAAGCAAACCCTGACCTAATGGACGATTAAAATCTGCAGAAACAACCTTGTCATATTCAAGAAATTCCAAGAAAATTGAAAACCTATTCTTGCATTCTAGGTCGATTCAAGGCGTTCTATTCATTTAAACATATTGCAGGAGGTCCCAGGGACGTTTTGCAATCAAATTCAGGCATCAAAGCTTAAAGAATCACAATACACAGTCCCACGGTTTGCATTTTTTATTCAAAATCGTATTGCTTAATTCATGCGCATTTAACATGTTTTCTTGATTGTTTTGCATTGCTAGAGATCATATAAAGCTGATGGAATGATTTAATTGGATTATAACGCCCTGAATCAAAAGATACCATGATCAAATTTCTAGGGTTCTTGAGCTGTAAATTAGGGTTTTTCAATCCAGGAAAAATTGGGACTAGTGAGATGCATGGCTGAAATCGTGAGGCCAAGACGAACATAACCCACCCCTCGCGAAATATTTATGCTTGCTAGATTTCTAATCGCTATTTTTCGTGCAGCTGGATAGTGGAGGTTAAAAACCCTCGCTATCTGATTCTGAATATGTAGGAAAAATGAAGAAGATGATGATGTGTTGATACTTCATTGGTTAATTTGAAAAGCGCGCGTTTGTTTTTATTTTACAGCGTTTTAATTGTTTTTCATATATAATAATTCCATCTCATTATGATAACAAAGAAACGCGTTGGTTGGGTTGGCAAGCAGGTGGATGGAAAGGCTATCGGGACCTGGGTTCGAATCCCAGGTCCCCCAAACGTTTATTTGTTCTTTTTCTTCAGGCATTCTTGTGTAAGCTTGCAAAGGGATGTCCACCATATGCTTCAGATCTCAGCACGCCAAGTGGCATCAGACCTGATCCAATGGACATGAGTGGGAGATCACCATGCTCCCCAGTCAACGCACGTGTGGACGATCCAGAAAAATCAAAAAGGCTTGCAGCAATTGGGCCTTGAGAATTCCATAAACACCTCCACTTGGGCCCAACACCCCCTTCAAGTTTATTTCTTTTCTTTTCTTTTTTATTTCTTTCATCTAATTATTTATTATAATTATTATTTTCACTAACAAATTAATATTTATTTTCATAATAAAAATCAGAAAACATAAAAAATATAATATTTTTATTTGTTAAATTTAATTAGTTATTTTTTGTAAATAAATAAGTAATTAATTAAATAAGTTTTAATTAGGTTAATTCTAACTTTTTCACAATAAATAAAATTAATATAGAATTAGGGTTTTTGATAACTGTTAGTCATTTTATTTTTTATTTATTTCCTTAAAACATAAAAAACTCAAAAAATATCTTTCTTTTATTTAATTAATTAAGTAGTTTAGGTTTAATTTAATTAAATGCAAAAATAACAAAAAAATCTCCTTCTTTCTAAAAAAGGGTCAAAACCCTAAGAACTCTCTGATCCATTTTTTTATCGCGCGTGTGATTATTCTTGATTCATGTTTTTATCCATATATTATGTATTTGCTCCAAGGATGTAATAGCTTTAATTAGGACCTTTTTATCGCTTTCATTTAATTTCCCACAATTTACTTTTCAAGGGTTTGTTTTTTGGCGATGTAAATACCCGACGCCTTATAATAGCGTAGTTTTTATTTTCCGCAACTATTGACTGCTAGATGTATGTTAACTAGGCTATGCATGACAAGATCTCTCTTAAATTAAAATCAATCGTAGCTCACCATAACATGTACAAAGATAACATAACTGAAATTTGACACACTCGCACATGCCACTCCTAGGGTACGCCTCACTTGGTTGCCTCGACGTGGTCATTGAGTATAGGGTGTTTTAGAGGTCGCCCTCCTGTCTAAAGATCAAAGTTGCCTCGAAACGGTTGCCTCGATAAAGAACGATCTCAGACATTAGGGTTACCGCTAAGGCGTCCTACTATTGCTTTAGTGACCACACATGTCCCTAAAATCGAATTGATCCGAAAACTCCAACAACGGTACTACCTACTTCTCAATAGTGGGATAATACTGTCTAAAGGACATTTACACAGCTTAATTTCTTTCGAGTAGGTAGAGGTTCTCAGGTACTTGCTCTTTCAAAACAAAACAACTTTTTCGCACTTACACTTTTTGAACAAAGCCTTCAAACAAATACTTCATACACTCTTGAGGACAGATACAAGAGTTCAATCGAAGTTTTCAAAGAAAACTCTTTTCAAAACCCACAAACACAAGAAAAGCAAAACTTTTTGAAAACATAGTGAGCAAGTACCTAAGAGCCCGTGGATAACCACAGATAGAAAGGGTGCTAACACCTTCCCTTTCTATAATCTACCTCCCGAACCCAAGAAACATCTCGAAAAGGAATTTTGTTGTGCTTTTGTCCTTTCCTTGTTGGAGAAAATAAAGTATGGTGGCGACTCTTGCTTATCGCGACATTTCGCGAACCAGCATTCCAAAACAGTCAGTTCTCATTCCCACTGATCACACTAAGGTACACCCCACTTATTAATTCCCCAGCAGACTCGCCAGTTCTGTAATACGGTGGCCAGAACCGGGACGTGTTTCCCTATTTAGTTAAGGAATTTGCTGGTTTGCGTTTTGCGTTTGTGTTTGCAAAATATCGCGGTAAGCAAGAGTCGCCACCGACTTTTATTTTATCCAACAAGGAAAGGAAAAATGCACAGAAAAATTCCTTTTTCGAGATATTTCTTAGTACGGGGGGTAGATTATAGAAAGGGAAGGTATTAGCACCATTTCTATCTGTAGTTATCTACGGGCTCTTAGGTACTTGCTCATCATTTTCAAAATTGTTTTCTTTGTGTTTGTGGGCTTTGGAAAGTTTTTGTTTTGACTTCAATTTAACTCTTGCTTCTGTCTTCAAGAGTGTAATGAAGTGTTTTTGAAAACTTTGTTTGTAAAGGAGTGTAAGTGTGAAAAATTTATTTGGAATGAGAAAGTACCTAAGAACTAATCTACCTACTCGAAAAAAGAATCGTTTTATGCGTGTTTCCTTTAGACAATGCTATCTCACTATTAGTGAGTAGGTAGCATCATCATTGGAGTTTTGAGGGTCAATTCAAAAGGGACGCACAGTCACTAAAGCAATGTTAGGACGTCTTAGTAATAACCCTAATGTCTTAGATCAATTATTCGAGGCAACAATTCTGAGGCAACCATTCCGAGGCAACTTTTACGAATCGGCTTTGTTTAAAAAAAAGGACGACCACTAAAGCATCCTATACTCAATGACCATTTACCGAAGGCAACCAAGTGGGAGTGTACCCTAGGAGTGCGCATGTGCGAATGATTCGATTTCAGTTTATTTATCTTTGCACATTTAGGATGATCTAACTGTTTTAAAATTAATAATACATTCTTGTCATGCATCCCTATATCATACATCTAACAGTTAATAATTTGCATAATTTAAAGTGCGGAATTTAAACTATGCTATTACAAGGCTTCGGGTACTTACATAGCCAAAAACAAACCCTTTGAAAATAAAGCGATAAATGTAAATAAACGTCCTAATTAAACTATTACAAATTGTAGGCAGTTACATCAATATGGTAAATAATAAAAATAAAGCACGCGAGAAGAATTAAGATCGACGAGAATTTAAGGTTTTGACCCCTTCTAACCTAATTAAAAGAAAAATTGTTTTTTTGTTGTTTTTAATAAAAGAAATAAGTTTTCTAAATTAAATATGCAATTAATTAGTTAATTAAATTAATTAATAAAAATAATTACATGACCTATTTTGGTTTCTTTGGTTATTTTAGGAAAAAATAAAATATAATTAAGTTAGTAATAAAACCTATTTATTCTAATTATTTTTAAGTTATTTACAACAAAAAAATTAAGTTTTACCTAAAATTAAAATTTAATTAAGAAAAAAAATCCTAAATGTATTTTTATGTGATTTTTATATTTGTTTATTGATTAAAAAAAGGATTAAAAGAAATAAATAAAATGAATAAAACATGAAAATAAAGATGGGCCTAGTAGCAAAAGTAAACAGGGGGTGCAATCATAAGAAATCCCTAGGCCCAAATCTTCGAAAGCTTCATGCTCTAACTATGGTGTTTTTTTATTCTTGCGTGGAACCTATGATTCAACCATCCATAAATATTCTATATAAACTCAAACAAACGTTAGCATACCATAAAATGTGATTAAAATTAGAGATTCAAAGTTTAAAATTTTACCAAACTGGTGTTGTCAAATGGGGGGCGTGCTAGGCGTGTGATGGGTTGCTCTTGGGCCTTGTAAGACTCTTGAGGATTTCAAGAGGATGGTTTGAGGCTTGATGTCAATTGAGAGAGACCGGAACCTCGAGATATGACTTGCACCAATTCTTTGATTTCTAGAGAGCTTTTTGAAGAGCTTTTAGAGAGCTTTTTGAAGAGCTTTTTGAGAGCTTTTTAGAGAGGATTTTCGTCCCTTTCAAACTTGTATAGCTCTATATTTATATAGAAGAATGAGGAGACAAGAAAGCATGGAAAGAATCTCCCTCATAATGTTGTGTTTTAAGACCATGATCAAAACATGAAAAAATGTCATATTTGATGATTTTATGCCATTTTCACATGTGGATGAACCTGGACATATTTTAAGAGTTATTGCACGAAATCAATTGACATAAACCAGCATAAAAATTTCCCAAAATGGATTCACATCAAAATTTACATTATTTCTATTATTTATTTATTTAATTCTGAATTTTAATGAATAAAATATCAAAATAAATAGCATAAATAGTAGAAAAATGTATGGGTGGACTTAGAGGTCGTGGACCATGTAAGGAATGAGTTTCAAACTTGAAAAGATAGGCCCATTTGGAAAAAGTCCAAGTTTGGTCAATATTTGTTTCATGCATTTTTTCAAAAATTGTCCAACTTTGACAAAGCATATCTTTCTCAATTTTAACCTTATGAGGGTGTTCTTGGACTTTTTAGAAAGCTTAGGATGTCCCCTAAGAAACCTCTTTGGTTTCATCTGAATTGGACCTTCCATGTTCATGTAAGAAGCTTTGACAAAAAATGTATTTTTGTTGACTTTTCAAAATGACCTATAATGTCCAAATTCATAACTTCTGGTGAGTGCATATTTTGAACTTGGGAGCTGAAAAATGGATTGTAGGGAATTGCATCCTCTTAAAAATGAGCTTTGTATGGGTCATTTCTCATAAAGTATGAGAAAGCTATGCTTGGTCAAAGTTGAGTTGACTTTTCCTACAAAACCCTAATTTAGCAACTTTTGAATCTTGATGAATTATGAGAAATGCTTGATGAATCATGATCAACCCTTGATCAAATGATAAAATATACTTAAAAATGAGAATTTTGACCAAAAATCTTAAAGTTTGACTGTATGTGGGCCACAGTTGACTTTTGCCCTAGCACAATCGATTTTTAGGCTTTTGAGCAATTGACTGGGCAAACTTCCTCTGCAAGGCTTGAAACTTGACATGGATGATCTTGATAACATATTAGGACATTGGTGAGAATTTGGGATCACTTGGACTCAAGTATCTTGATGCAACATGAAATCCTAGTTTGGGGTAGACTGCCTTAGGAGAGAGCTTGTTTGGCCAACCCTTGGACTACCTTGAGCAACTTGAGGACCTTTCTTGAAATGTTTTGAGAAATATGGGAGGGGAAATTTTGGGGTACAACAGTGGTACTTTAAACTTAGGAGGGATTACAATTCCAGATACCAAACCTAACTCTTCAAAGTCTAGCCCAGGCACTCTATGTATCTCCATAGCAGCTAGACGCTCTTCCAAATTTTTGTATTTATCATCGGCCGGAGGGTATTGTTGTTCTGAGTAGTCCTCTTCTTCCTCTTCTTTAGCTTCAGATTCAGATGGTACTGCAGTCTCCTTTCCCTTTCTTTCCCCTTCCTCAGAGTTTGACGGAAATTCCAAGGTCCATCTGGCTTGTCCTTCAAACCTTCTGCCCATAAGAACTACACCGACTCGCTTCTTCTTCTTCTTTTTCTTCTTCTCTTTCTCTAGTATAGTTTTGAGCTCTTCCCGTCCTTTATCCAAGGTCAAGAGTAGCTGTTGAAATTGTGAATTCTGAGCTTGCAAGTCTTTAACCGTTTGTTCAAGATCCATTTGCTGAAATGAACAGCAGAAGGATGAGGAAACTTCTTGCAAAGACCTGTTTATGCATATGATGAATGATATGTATTCATGTAATGCTTTCAAGGATTTAGATATTCAAATTTTTGTTTAAACAAAAAGGAATAAACGTTATATTAATAAAATAGAATTTTTTTACATCAATGCCCCTAGGGTAAAATAGTACAAAATTCTAAGATAAAAAGACATTGTGTATCCTCTTTGGTGAAATGTAGGTGTTGAGAGTCTGTTCTTCATGAAGTAACCGAGTGAGTTCTAAAACCTTCTTCTCGCTTGCGTAGAATTGGGCTTCAAAAGTATCGCGTTCTCCCTTGAGTTGTATCCAACTCCTTTGCAGATCTTCGAGTGATGTTGGCATGTGAGGATGTAGGATGGTGTATGGAACCTCTCCTTCCTTAACAGGCTCTATAATCACTAGGAGAATAGAGGGGTAAGGCATCATAAGACTTTGGGCTCGGGTTCGTACCCACTTGAGTTAAGGCTCAAGGGGGATGGAATTCTTGTGTCCCAAGGTCTTACTGTCTACCTTGTTAGGCATCCTCCAAGCTCAGATGAACCTTTGTTGAAGTCCTTGATTGTCGTTGTTGAAGTCGAAAACCAAGCCTTGAATCAGCATATCATGTGGGCCATCCCTTTGGGCATAACCAAACTGTCTCAGAGCCAAGTCGGGGTTGTAGGTGATGCCTCCCATAATTCCAAGTAGAGGGACATTAGGGAATTCCCCACAACGGTCGATGATGATAACATTCTCTTTGGATCGAGAACACCAATGAATATCTGAATGTGTAAGAGTCATCAATTGTTGTGACCACCTCAAACCTTGCTCATTCTTCAAGACTGATTGGGGAAGATGAGAAATAAACCATCTTGCCAGTAGAGGAGTGCAACACATGAGAACACCTCTTTTCCTTATTGTACGAGTGTGAAAAGAGTGTAAGATATCTCCAAGCAATGTAGGCACCGGATTGCGAGCCATGAAGATTTTGACAGCACTCACATCTATGAGTTGGTCAGGGTTAGGGAACAAGACCATCCCATAGATGAGAAGAGATACAATCTCCTCAAAAGCTTGTAAGTCCAAGGAGTTCCAGCAGCTTTGGGCCTTCTCAAACAAGAACTTTGCCAAGAAGCCTTTGACACCACTTCTAGTTTCCCAATGGGTTATGACACCAGATGAGTGCAAGTGCAGAGCTTGAGCAATCTCTTCTGGCTTTGGATCTCTTTCCGTACCGTTGAAAGGTAGTTGATTGAGAATAGGAATCCTCAAGAGTTGAGAAAATTCCTCCCAAGTGGGCACAAGCTGGTAGTCAAGAAATGTGAAGCATTGATGCAAAGGGTCAAAGAACTGGAAAAGAACTTTCATCATGTCTTCCTCTGTGTTGGAAGTGACTAAGTTGAGAAGACAACCATGTCTCTCGGTGAATGGAGAGTTCTAAGGAATCCTTGAAGCTAGCTCCTTGAGTTGTGGATGAATTCTTACAAGGTTGACTTGGATGGTTTTCCTGCAAAGTGAATCCATAACCTACAAAACAGGAACAAAGATGAATTTCCAAAATCCTTGAAATGGTTAGTGGATGCAGATGATGCTCATGATGTCCATGATGTTATGCACAAGTATATATGTACAAGCAAGTCACACAAGTTCCTAGTTTAGGTTTGCATGGGGTTTCATAGGTAAGTACCCTCTTGAAGTTTAGTTGGCTCAACCTGTCCTAGAAATAGTAATCGGGTTCTAAGGAGCTCAATATCACTGGATTGTTTCCTTGTTCATTATTTCAATTCAGCCTCTTTACTGGCGACCGAAATATTCCAAGGAACCAACCCTCAATGAGTGTAGTATTGAGTATCTACCAACTTCGGACTGCACCAAAGCCGGTCATCTCACTACATCCTAAAAGGCCAAGTTGGTCAAGTAAAGGTTCTAAAAGTTTGTTAGTGCTTCATGACATCACTCAGCGGCCCCGTATTCTCTTCGATTGACTCAAAGGCTACCGGTACCCACAAATATGTCACACTAACATAGTTATTGCTTAGACTGCGTTGGTATACCCCACATAGTTTCCACAATGTATTGCTATTTACCTATAAATGTTTCCCAAATCCGGGTAGAGGATTCAAACCCAAACAACAGAACTAAATTGTAAAGCAAACAAAACAAACATGGTAAGCAAAATAAAGGTGATCTAAACCCTAAGGTAACCCCACTTTTATAATTGTCCCCAGCAGAGTCGCCAGTTCTGTGATACGGTGGGAGAACTGACTTGAGGTTTTGCGTTTCGTCACAAATGTTTCGGTTTAGCAAGAGTCGCCATTGACTTTTATTTTATCTAAAAGGAAAGGTAAAAAAGCACAGGAAAGACATTTGAGATGTTTTCTTGGGTTCGAGGGGTAGATTATGAAAAATGTTTCAATATTTTGGCGATTGTTTTGGAAATGTTTTGAAATGTGTGTGTTTGTTTTTGAAAATAGCAAGGATTGTTTGCAAATTGATCAAGTAACTAGAAGCATTCTACCTACTCAAAAGTCTTTCTTGTACACTTTTATTCCTTTGATATTGTTGATTTACCATTGATTTGGTAAACAACCCTATCTTTGGATGTTAAACAGGACGGGCGTGGGTCATCGTATGACCATGATAGCAATGTTGCCAAGTATCTTTAGCATTTTTAAGGACCAAGATCATTTTGTTTAGGCAACATTTTGATAGTGTCATCGAGGGACTATGATCTTTTGTTTTGTTTTGTTTTGTCAAGATACCTTGCATGCATACCATGGCCATTTTGTAAGGCAACCAAGTGGGTGAAACTCTAAGGAGTGCTTGTGTATAATGTGTGTCATTTTACATGCATTTTGTATTGTGTTAGGTCATGCTATTTGTTTAATTTTTGTCTTATCATACAAACCCTAATTTTACTAAACATGTATATAATGCGATAAATTGCATAAAATAAATCTAAGCTATTACAACAATTATTATGGGAGGGGGATACAAGTTTTTGAATGGGGATATTTGCACAAAATAAAACCCTAAAATACTATTACAACCCAATTGAATATTTGAAAATTAAATAAATAAACAAATACTAAAAATGCAATAAAAATGTAAATATGCAAAAAATGTTTTGTATTTGTTTTATGTATGAGAGAATAATATTATTTAAGTCATAAAAATAAGAAAAATAATATTGTTATTTTTGAAAGGGTGAAACCCTAGTTTTTAATTAAAAGAAATATATATTCTATATTTATTTTATTTTGTCTATTTTTATACAAGAAATAATAAATAATATTATTAATAAATATTAAAAATTAAAATATGCATAAAAATAATATTTTATGTGTATTAATAATAAAAAATAAAAAGTATGATATTTTTAAATGTGTTTACTATTTATTTTAAGAAAATAGATTCTATTTATTCTAAATAATCAATATTTTATGCAAAAAATAAATAAAAAATAAAATAAAATGCAAAAAATTAAGAAAATATTTTTGTGATTTTTTAATATTCAGAAAAAAATAATAAAGTCAATAAACATAAAAATATGAGAAAATATGCAAAAATATAAAAATATGCAAAGGGGGGTGCAAAAGTAAAATAGGGGGTGCAAAAAGTAGAAACAAAAAGGCCAAGATTGCAAAAAGCCCATGTGATCGGTGGATCTGGAACTAACTGTTTAACGCTGGTTCGCGAAATGTCGCGGTAAGCAAGAGTCGCCACCGTCTTTTATTTTCTCCAAATGGAAAGGACAAAAGCACAGAAAAATTCCTTAAAGAGATTGCTCTCGGTTCGGGAGGTAGATTATAGAAAGGGAAGGTATTAGCACCCTTTCTATCCATGGTTATCCATGGGCTCTTAGATACTTGCTCATTTGTGTTTTCAAAAATGGTTTGTTTGATTTTCAATTGCGGGTTTTAAAAAAGTTTCTTTGAAAATTCCAGTTCGACTCTTGTATCGGTCCTCAAGAGTGTTTGAAAAAATGCTTTCGAAAGCTTTTTGAAAATGTGTTGGTGTGAAAAGTATTTTTGAATTTGTTTTGAATTTAGAGCAAGTATCTAGAGTCGTCTACCTACCCTAAGGAATTCGTCTGTGTAAATGTCCTTTAAAGTAGTGTCATCCCACCATTGAGAGGTAGGTAGCACCACCTTTGGAGGTGTTCGGGTCAATTCGAGGTTCGGGACATGGTGATCACCAGAGCAATGGGAAGACACCTTAGAAGCTACCCTCATGCAAGGTTCCCGGATCATGAGGACTTACTAAGACGTCCTCTACTCGACGATCACCTTTCGAGGCAAGGCAACAGTGAGGCGTACCCTAGGGGTGGTGTGTGATTCGTGTGTCAGATTCAGATATTTTATCTTGTCATGTTAAAGGTGATCTATGCGCTTGTTTTTATTTTTGTCCATTCATTCTTGCATGCATTTATTTAACAGTTAAAAGAGCGAGAAAGATAAAGTTCTAAATTATTACAAAGGCGCGGGTCCACATCGCCAAAATTTCCAGAACTCGATTTGATAGAAAATAAAGAATTAAAGAGTGCGAGAAATATAAATGTTACATGGCTTTGGGAGAGATACATAAATATTAAAAGCAAAAGAAATAAATACGCTAATTGAAATTTTAAATTGAAACGAGGGCGTTGGACCCTTTTTAATGGAATTAAATTAAATTGTTAAATTAATTAAATTAAAGAAAAAGAAATTGTTTTTGGTATTTTTGTATTTTATGATTTTAATGAAAAAGAATTAAATGAAATTAAAAGATTAACCCTAATTCTAATTGTTTTAGTTTATTAAGAAAGTATTAAATTTTAACCTAAAATTAAACCTAATTATTTACATGGTAATTTAATTATAAAAATAAATAATATTTTAATGATTAATTATTATGAAAGAAAAGAAAAAGGGATAAAAATTATTACAAACCCTAATTCTACCAATTTTAAGTTTTTATTGAAAAATGTTAAGATTAAGTCCTAAATTAAAAAACTAAGTTAATTAATGAATTTTATTTACAAAGTATTAAAATATTAAATAAAAATATTTATTTTTGTCTTTTTCTGATTTTTATATTGTTTTTATATTTTTTATGAAAATATTTAAATTACAAGAATTAATAAAAAAGAATAATAATTGAAATAAAAGAATGAAAAAAAGTATTGCAAACCTAGGGGGTTCAGTCCCCAAATAGGAGGTTTTTCTTGGCAATTTGGGCCCATTTGTTTAAGGCCTTGTCTGACTTCTCATGCCAGCGTGTGACACCTTTGACCGAGGCACACCATATGCCCTGAATCCTGGCCTTGGGTTTGATCTTGGTGGACATGTGGCGCTCTTGGACTATAGAGTGTACGCTGGGATTCTGGGAACGAGCTACACACAAGCAACGTTAGAAAAATAATAATATGGAAAGGGAGGGGACCTGGGATCGAACCCAGGTCCTGTGGTTCACCAATGTACACGCCTTGCCAACTGCTCTATTCACGTTTTCTGTATATTAAATAACAAACAATATTTATAAAATGAAACAACGCGTTAGTGGAGAATTAGCGCGAAATTTCAAATAGACCAATCGCTGCTAGCCACATAGTCATCTTCTTCATGGCTTTATTTTTTCCTGAAACAAAAACATAATCAGCAACGGTTTTGAATCGTCCCTATAGACACCCTATTGGAAAATAGCGATTAGCCTCTGGGGCCTCATAAATTAGGCGCGAGGGTTCCGTTTTGATCGTCCAAGCACGCTTGTTTCGTTCATGGCATTATGGTGTGCTAATTTTACCATATCTGGAAACGCCCAATTCAAAGCTTGCAAAACCCTAAAAGACAACAATGGCAGATTCTCCAATAGTGCATAAAAACGCAATTAAAATATAGGGTTAGCTTCAGAACACATCGCTTAGTATGAATATATAAACAAAATGCTATGAGAATGTCTCAAAATCAAAACATGAATATGCATTTTTATGAGAAAAAATTGACTTCTGTATACCGATCCAAGGCGTTAGAGTTGATGTTCTTGATTTGAAAACCTTCCTTGATATCCCAGGAAGGTGATGGAATGGTTCTTTTGGCTTGAATCAACCTAAAACCTAGTTATCAGTTTTCAAATTTTAGGCAAAAAATTCAAGTGTGGTTCTTGGTCTATGGCGCAGCTTTTCAGTCCATGATCACTAGGGTTGCGTTTTGTATTTGTATGTGAGTGATTTAGGTTAAGAATCTGATCAAAAGAATCAAGGCATTGATGAAACAATATTTGATTTTCTATGCCATTATTTTCAAATCTTTTTTCATGCAAACTTCTACCAAATCATGACAAATCATATTGATTCTTTCCAAATCTAGCTATGCACGAAATATTGAGTATATATTATGCATAAAAAGATTTAAAAACCTAGGTTTAGTATTTTTCATGTATTTATTTTAATTAAATGAATTATTGATAATTAAAAATCCAAATAAATAAAATAAAAAATGATAAAAACTTCCCTTTGGGCCAAATGGTCGTGCACATGCCTTGGATAATGAATTGTGGAAGAAAAAGAGGCCCATTAGCAATTTTAGGTCATTTGAATCAATGTTGACTTTTCAAAATATCCAAAAATTTCCCAACTTCCACAAGGCATAACTTGCTCAATTTTTAAGCTTTGCTCATGTTCTTGGACATTTTGGAAAGGTCTTTGAGTCCTCTAACCAATGTCTTTGGTCCCATGTCATTTTGATTTACCAATCTCAAGTTATGGCCTTTGACTTAAAGTCCCTTTTTGTTGACTTTTGAAAATGACCTATAATGTTGAAATTGATAACTTTTTGTGAGAGCATTTCTTGGACTTGATGTATGAAGAAGAGTTGTAGTAAATGTCTTTATCTTCAAAATGAGCTTTGGATGGAATTTTTCTGATAATCCATGTGAAAGTTATGCCCTGGTCAATTTACAGTTGACTTTTTCAACTGTCCAAATATGGAAACTTTTGCATCTTGGTGATTTTTGAGCCAAGCTTTGAGAATCATGATCAAGCATTGATAAAATGATGTTTGTGGCTTCAAAATGAGATGTTGACCAAAAATTTGAACTTTTGACTGTCAAATGACCATTTTGCCCCTACAGTTGACTGTAGTGCAATTAGGGTTTTGACTGTGCAATTTTGTGCTGAAAGTCTTGAAACTTGGTATGAGGATGCTTGACCATATTTATAGGCATGTGGGACTTGATTGGACCCTTGGAAACTTCATCTTCTTTGTCAGAACCAAAACCCTAATTTTTGACTGTTAGGAGCCCTTGAACTGTGCAACCCTTGGGGAGATTTTGAAGCTTTGACTTGGCAATTCTTGAAGAATATGGGAGGGCAAATTTTGGGGTACAACAGTTGCCCCTGTTCAATCTTCTTAGACCTGAGGATGCAGATTGGCTGACGTGCCTTTCGTAATCCGAAGGTGGAAGATGATTGAACACTAGAGTGCCCAGAAATTTGCGCTCACATAGTAGTGTGATGATGGGGATGGGCTTATAGATGCCATTTGGAGATTGACGGATAGGATGATGGGCTTATAGATGCCATGCTAAGAGATGATGGAAGGTGGATGGGCTTATAGATGCCATTTGGACGTTGATCGCGTAAGAGTTTCTTTAGCGAGAACTTGCATACCTGCAAAAGAAAAATGATTACCTGACCTGTTACGGGAGCTGGTTTTCAAATTCTTTGTGTAGATGTGTCCTGACTAGTTACATGAGCTGGGTCTGGAGCTTCAAACGGTGATGAATGAACCAGGGATGGTTACTACCTCAACAGGAACGGTGAGAGAACCTTGGGTGACTTTAACTTCAACAGCAATCGTTGAGAAAATCTTGGGATGATTACTACCTCCGCAGGATCGGGGAGAGAACCAATAGGTGACTACAACCTCAACAGCAATCATTGAGAGAGTCTCGGATAACTTCAACTTCAACAGCAATCATTGAGTGAAGCCTGGGATTACCACCTCCGCAGGATCGGGGAGAGAACCATAGGCGACTACAACCTCAATAGCAATCATTGAGAGAATCTTGGTGGGAATTACCATCTCCACAGTATCGGGGAGAGAACCATAGGAGATTACAACCTCAATAGCAATCATTGAGAAAACCTTGGGTGGAATTATCATCTCCGCAGGATCGGGGAGAGAACCATAGGCGATTACAACCTCAATAGCAATCATTGAGAAAACCTTGGATGGAATTATCATCTCCGCAGTATCGGGGAGAGAACCATAGGCGATTACAACCTCAATAGAAATCATTGGGAAAACCTTGGATAACTTCTACTGAGTCTTCATCAGAAAAATCTGTTTGGGGTCGATTTAACTGGACTAGAGAAGGCCTTGGACTGGATAAGAAATCTTTGGAGTCGATTTAACTGAACCGGTCTAGGTCTTGAAATGTCTTCAACTGGATAAGAAACAGGGAGATCTTTGGAGTCGATCTGACTGAACCAGAGAAGGCCTTTGACTGGATAAGAAACAGAGAAATCTTTGGAGTCGATTTAACTGAACCAGGCTAGGTCTTGGAATATCTTCAACTGGATAAGAAACAGGGAGATCTTTGGAGTCGATCTGACTGAACCAGAGAAAGCCTTTGACTGGATAAGAAACAGATAATCTTAGGGTCGATTAACTGAACCGGTCTAGGTCTTGGAATGTCTTCAACTGGGTCTTTATCAGAAAAATCTGTTTGGGGTCGATTTAACTGGACCAGAGAAGGCCTTTGATTGGATAAGAAATCTTTGGAGTCGATTAATTGAACCGGTCTAGGTCTTGAAATATGATTGAGAATTTAACTGAATCTTTCCTGAAAGGTAAAGGTCAGTCATATGCAATGCATGATATGGACCAAGCAATGATGTTCTCAACATAAATGAGATTTGTAAGATATGATGCGTCTATGCATGCTATAATGATGTATGGAAGTGCGATGCTTATGAATGTATTTTTCGTCTAGGAAAGTAAATCCTTGACGGGTGCCGGGAAGTCACTCCTGGGCTGATGTTGGAGAATAGATTTTGCTTCCGCTGGGGATGATAATTGCAAGAATACCGGTAGGAGAAGATGACTCCGTTGGGGAATAAACTTGGCGAATGGAATAACTCTGCGGGGAGGAAAGTACTTTAATGATCTTGCTGGGAAGCAATACTCTGTGGGGAGAGAGATACTTTGCTGAGTTGTTGATAATAACTTGCCGGGGGTACCCTTGTTGTGCTGGAAGTGTTAATAGACTTCGCTGGGGGTAAGAAAGAACTGTGTTGACGACGACCTTTCCGTGGCTTTTTGGCTGAGGATAACCCAGTTATATCCTGGTAAGGAAATAACTCTTTGAATAAAGCCGGACGACGCGTTCGTGCTCTGCAGGGATAAGCTTCCAGAATCTACTGGGGATAAGCTTACTACTTGGGGGAGATGGATTCCAACTTTCCTGGGGAAACTGGGTTGGACTCTCCTGGGGAAGTTTTGCTGTATTGGGGGAAGTGACTCCACTGAATCTTTGATGTACCACCGGGGAACAATCTTTAGGTCAAGATTGTCGGGGATGCTTGTTAAGAATATATGTACTGCTGGGGAGTGTTGAGACCTGCTGGAGGGTACCCAACTTCCTTAAGCTTGATAATATAGCTTGCCTGAGAGTGCTCTGACTGGCTGGCTCACTCGCTGGGGAATTAGGATATCTGGTTATGTTCTTCATCTGAACCTATCTTGATACCTTAGTGGATAGAACAATTAGATTGCGTAGACAACTCTTTATTGCCCCTGTTTCTAATGTTACCTGTAATTAATCCTTTGTTTCATATGCAAATATTTATGAGTTAGCAAATTATTGTCAATGCATATATCACAATTTGAACCTTGGACGTTCTTCGCAAGACAAAACAGAAAAGGAAAAACAATTGGCACTTTGAACTGAAAAGTATATTTGTATTGATTTTTGAATGGCCTGTAGATAGGCATTTTTATGTACAAGAGGCTGACGTCCTAGTAAGAGAACGCCGCCGAACAAGAGAGTTTATACAAATTTTGTACAAGAGAAAATAAAACAGATGTGTGAAATGAATGATCCCACTGGGTTTCAACTCTGCTATTGCCTTTATAACTCCGAGCGTCTCATCACTTGATGACCTTGGTTGAAGGTGAAGCTGACTGATCGATGCCGTCTGAACTTGATGTAGGTACCGGATTCGGGATGCAAAGTGATCCAATGAGACATAGTATTACGCTTTATCCCTAACTTTTGCCTGAACTGCCCTTTCGGGTTTTCAGTCCACCGGGATACCCATTTTTGCCCAAGCCGCCTTTTCAAGTTTTCGACTTGCCGGGTGTACAGATTTTTTCATTTCATCCCTTCATTTTTCCCGAACCCTTTTGGTTCGCCGGGAAGCCCTAATTTTTGCCTAGGCATGTCAGCCTAGCAGGTCTTTTTTATGCGTAGTATCTTTTTACTATGTCTGCATTGGCGGGGTGAGGAAGGTCGTCACCATCCATGTTGGTTAGAATCATGGCTCCTCCTGAGAACACATGCTTAACCACAAATGGCCCTTCGTACGTAGGGGTCCATTTGCCTCTTGGATCACTCTGAGGAAGGATGATTCGTTTGATTACCAGATCCCCAACTTGATACTCCTGTGGTCTGACCTTTTTGTTAAATGCCCTGATCATCCGTTTCTGATACGTCTGACCATGGCAGATAGCAGTAAGTCTCTTTTCGTCAATTAAGTTTAGTTGATCAAGTCGTGTCTGGATCCAATCATCTTCACTCAGATCTGCATCCTTCATTATCCGGAGAGAGGGTATTTACACTTCGATCGGTAAGACTGCCTCCATACCATAAACCAAAGAGAAAGGAGTTGCCCCGGTTGACGTCCTAGCTGAGGTACGGTACCCATGTAGAGCGAACGGTAACATCTCGTGCCAATCTTTATAAGTCACTGTCATCTTCTGCACGATTTTCTTAATGTTCTTATTTGCTGCTTCTACAGCCCCATTCATCTTCGATCTGTAAGGAGAAGAGTTATGGTGTTGTATTTTGAACTGCTCGCAGAGCTCAGTGATCATCTTGTTATTCAGATTGGTACCGTTGTCTGTAATGATCCTCTCGGGGACGCCGTACCGACAGATCAGATTATGCCGAATGAACCGTGCCACAACAGTCTTGGTTACCGTAGCGTAGGAAGCTGCTTCAACCCACTTTGTGAAATAATCAATTGCTACCAGGATGAAGCGATGCCCATTAGATGCCGTAGGTTTAATCTCACCGATCATGTCTATGCCCCACATTGCAAACGGCCAAGGCGCAGTCAGAACATTCAGAGGAACTGGAGGAACATGCACCTTGTCTGCATAAATCTGGCACTTATGGCATGTCCTGGAATGTTGGTAGCAGTCAGCTTCCATTGTGGACCAGTAATACCCTGCCCGAAGGATCTTCTTTGCCATTGTATGTCCACTGGAATGTGTACCAAAGGTCCCTTCATGTAGCTCTTCCATGATCCTTTCTGCTTCAGTCTTGTCCACACAACGCAGTAAGGTTGAATCATGGTTTCGCTTGTACAAGATGTCGTTGCTAAGGAAGAACTTTGCTGCGAACCTTCTCAGGAACTTCTTATCATTGACAGAGGCACCTTCAGGGTATTCCCGGGCTTCCAAATATCTCCTCATTTCATGGTACCAAGGCTTCTCCGTTACCAATTCAGTCTCGAGATCGCAACAGTATGCCGGTTCGTCCAGTTTCCAGATGATGATCCGGGGGGCCTCATTGTCCCATTTGACCTTGAACATAGAAGACATTGTAGCTAACGCGTCCGCCAACTGATTCTCTTCTCTCGGAAAGTGTTCAAAGGTTATCTTCGTGAAGTGGGGGATCAAGGTCAACACACATTCTCTGTAAGGAATAAGGTTTGGATGTTTCGTATCCCACTCTCCTTTGATCTGATTGATCACAAGAGCGGAATCTCCGAAGACACTCAGAAACTTGATCCTTAAGTCGATCGCAGCTTGAAGACCCATGATGCATGCCTCTTACTCCGCCATGTTATTGGTGCAGTTGAAACATAGTCGGGCAGTGAGTGGAGTATGAGTGCCTTGAGGTGATATGATTACAGCGCCGATACCGTTACCCAAAGCATTGGAGGCTCCGTCAAAGTGCATAGACCATCGGGATCCTTCCTCAGGTCCTTCATCCGGTCCAGGTACTTCCAATCAGTTACTATCATGATGCTTTCATCCGGAAACTCGAAGTTCATTGACTGATAGTCATCTACGGCCTGATGTGCCAAGTGGTCTGCCAATACACTTCCCTTGATGGCTTTCTGGGTTGTGTACTGAATGTCGTATTCCGTCAAGATCATTTGCCATCTTGCTATTCTCCCAGACAGAGCAGGCTTTTCGAATATATACTTTATAGGATCCATCTTTGAGATCAACAAGGTAGTGTGAGTCAGCATATACTGTCTCAGCCGGCGAGCAGCCCATACCAAAGCGCAGCAAGTTTTCTCGAGCAGTGAGTATCGGGTCTCACAGTCGGTAAACTTTTGCTAAGGTAATAAATGGCATGCTCTTTTCGGCCAGACTCGTCATGCTGCCCCAGCACACACCCCATTGAGTTGTCGAGTACTGTCAGGTATAGTATCAGAGGTCTCCCTTCAACCAGTGGCATAAGGATGGGTGGTTCTTGGAGATACTCTTTGATTCTGTCAAAAGCAGCCTGACATTCATCATTCCAACGTACTACCTGATCTTTCTTCAGCAGCTTGAAGATTGGTTCACAGGTAGCAGTCAGGTGTGAGATGAAGCGAGCAATGTAATTCAGGCGTCCTAAAAAACCTCTGACTTCCTTCTCTGTCCTAGGAACTGGCATCTCTTGAATAGCTTTAACCTTAGCAGGGTCCACTTGAATGCCCTTATCACTTACCACGAAGCCTAGCAACTTTCCAGATCTTACCCCGAAGGTGCACTTGTTCGGGTTCAACCTCAGTTTGTACAACTTCAGACGGTCAAACAATTTCTGCAGATAATCTAGGTGCTCCTCCTGAGTCTGGGACCTTGCGATCATGTCGTCAACATACACTTCTATCTCATGATGGATCATGTCATGAAATAAAGCAACCATGGCACGTTGGTAGGTTGCCCCAGCGTTCTTCAGTCCAAAAGGCATGACCTTGTAGCAGAAGGTGCCCCACTGAGTAACAAAGGTAGTTTTTTCCATGTCTTCAGGAGCCATCTTGATTTGATTGTAACCTGAAAAGCCATCCATGAAAGAGAACACCTTATGCTGAGCTGTATTGTCAACGAGGACATCAATGTGAGGTAGAGGGAAGTCATCTTTGGGGCTGGCCCTGTTCAGATCCCTTTAGTCGACACACATTCTGACCTTACCGTCTTTCTTTGGTATCGGCACCACATTAGCAACCCACTGAGGGTAAGAAGTCACTGCAAGGAACCCAGCATCAAACTGTTTCATAACCTCGGCTTTAATCTTCTCAGACATTTCTGGACGCATACGGCGGACCTTTTGCTTAACCGGAGGGCAGTCTTCCTTAGTTGGCAAGTGATGGACCACAATATCGGTATCCAACCCGGGCATGTCTTCGTAGGACCAGGCAAATATCTCCATATAATCGTGTAGCATCTTAGTCAACCGTTGCTTCACGCTGAGCTCTAGGTTGGCACCAATCTTTACCTCTTTCCTGTCTGCCTCAGTACCCAGGTTTATTATTTCCACTGGCTCTTCATGTGGTTGAATTGCCCTCTCTTCCTGAAGTAACAGTCTTGCAAGCTCTCCAGGCACTTCGCAATCATCTTCACCTTCGTCTTCGGCTAAGTTGATCGGATTTTCGAAGTCATAACTGGCAGTAGCAGAGTCGTTATCAGTGAGATCCAGAGTGGATTGAAACCTGTATGAGTGAGTGTGTGTAAATACAGCTATTTTGAAAAATATGTAAAGGAAGGAAAGACAGAAAAGGAGCATAAGATTTGAAATGCGAGAAAACGTCCAAGATTTTCATTTATGATATATGAAATGACAATTTATATGCCCTCACAAATGAAACCACGGTGCCTCGGGTAAGACGCCGGGCCATAGAGTTTATTTATTGTTTATTACAAATAACAAAACAAAGAAGTTTATTACTGCGTAACAAAAGTAACAGGAGTATGGTCTTTGACAATCCAATTGGTCAATCCGCCTTCGGTCGTCGGGTAGATCCAGCTATTGAATTCTGCTTCATCCACTTCATTGTCCTCCCCAATAGCATTCACTCCTGGATTTGTGATGAGCACAGAAGGTCTTCTGGTCTTCGCCTTCCGCATAGCTTTCTGACCCTCTGCAGTAAAACCCAGTCCAAATTTGTCAGTTTTCTGTGTAAAGTCGGGAAGCCTACCCCAGTTAGCACAGTCACCTTTTTGAACCACAGCCCGGGCATCCTTCAGGGAAGCCATCTTCAACGGAACATTCTCTTCGACTGTTGTTTCTGCTGCTGCCGAAATTGGAAGCACCTCCTCGAAATGCTGAAAGGGGGTTTCAATAAACTCCCCATCCATCTCAAAGTATCTGAAGGAATTCAAATGGCTCACCATATACTCCTCCTCTCCTTGCACAGTAACGATCTTCCCTCTGACGGGGTACTTCATCTTCTGGTGCAAGGTAGAGGTCACTGCCCCAGCTTTATGGATCCAAGGCCGACCCAGTAGACAAGAGTACGATGGACGGATATCCATCACATAAAAAGTAGAGTCAAACACCTGAGAGCCCACACGAATAGGAATGTCAACCTCTCCATGAACCATCCTTTTTGAACCGTCAATGGCCCTGACGATGATATTGTTGGGTTTCAGTTCTAGGCCTTCACAATCTAAACGGTCTAAAGCCTTCTCGGGTAGCACATTCAAGGAAGAACCAGTATCCACCAATACATGTGCCAGAGTAGTGCCCCTGCATTCGATAGAGACATGCAGGGCATCATTGTGGTCTCTTCCCTTCGCAGTCAGGTCAGCATCTGAGAAACCCAAGCCATTGTCTGCTGTCAGATTTGCTACGCAATCAGTGAATTGGACGGCAGATGTCTCCTGTGGCACATGGGCCGTCTTGAGAAATGAGATCAAGGCCTTAGCATGGGCCTCGGAGCACAGTAACAAGGAGAGCATTGAGAACTTGGAGGGCGTATGCCCCAGCTGCTCGACGACGTTGAAGTCGCTCTTCTTTATTATTTTTAAAATCTCCTCCATTTCTTGTTGGGAGGCCTCAGCATTTATAGGTATTGGTGCCTCCATCCGGGCAGGCTCAACTTCAATCCCTTTGCCCCGAGCATTAGACGACTCGGCGGCAGGGGAAACAACTTGATCAGCAACAGGAACAGGTACACTTGTAGGTGTTATGAGGAGGGGTCTTCGAGTAGCGGGCGGTGCAATGTCAGGCGAGAAGAGCCTGCCACTGCGGGTGACCTTGGCTGGACCAGTGATATCGCAGATACTGGCACCAGTGTTGAACTCTTGTTTGATTCCATTCACATATACATCTGCCCCATAGTGCCAGGGGACAGCTTTATCAGATACGTAGGGGAGAGGCCCCGGAACAGTAATAACCACATGTGCAATAGTCATGATTTGGACAGGCTTCTTCGGGAGAGCCTTGATTGGATTATTGAAGATGGTAACCACATAAACTTCTTCTACCGGGACCAACCGAACAACAGACTTCTTGAACAAAATCTCCTTACTGTCCATCAGGCTTTGGATGCCTAACTTCAGCAAGGGACCACCAGATAGGGAAACAGCACAGAATAGGCAACCCTCACTGCAACCCGGAAATAAACCGGCCATCAGTAGGTTCTTCTTGACAGTTATTAAGGGAGTGGCTAGATCATCCACAGAAACAGCGTACATCTCTTTATCAACAGCATTTACCCCATGCTGAGGCATAGGAGCAGTAACCACATCCGGCCTCTCAGGCGCTTCAAACTGTATCTCCTTCGCATCAATAAGGTCTTGCACCTTATTCCTTAATGCCCAACAGTCATCAGTGGAATACCCCGGGCTATCAGAATGATAAGCACAATGAGCATTTGGGTTGTATTTGGGGGAGGCAGTGTTCACACCTTTGGGTGCCTCTCTGACAGTCACTAGATTGGTGGACAGCAACTGTGGCAAGATCTGCGATAAGGTCATGCTCAAACGGGTAAACTCTCTCCGGGGTCTTTCAGCCCTTTGAGGATTGGTTGGCCGAGGAGCGGCAGCAGGCTTGGTAATCATTACCGCACTGACAGATTGGCGGCGCTCAGATTTCTCTTGTCTTCTAGAGCCATATATAGCACTAGCCTCCTTCTTGAAGGGTTTCTTCTCAGAACTAGACGATGCACCCTTCGGAATCTTACCAGACTTCAACCCAGCCTCAATTCTCTCTCCAGTCAGAATAAGATCAGTGAATCCAGCAGAAGAATTCCCAATAAGATGGTTGAAAAATGGCCCAGATAGGGTCCCCAAGAACATGTCTACCAACTCCCGATCAGTCAACGGAGGCTGCACCCTGCCAGCCAGATCCCTCCACTGCTGAGCGTACTCTTTAAAACCTTCACCTGAACCTAACGACATACCCTGGAGTTGGGTACGTGTAGGGGCAAGGTCGGCATTATACTGATACTGCTTATAGAAAGCAGTATCCAACTCCTCCCAGTTACAAACTTTGGTCCCATCCAGCTGATAGAACCATTCGAGATGAGTCCCTGAAAGACTCTCCTGGAAGAAGTGGATCCACAAATTCTTATCCACTGAGTACGGTTGAATCTTCCGAACATAGGACCTGAGATGTAGCTTGGGACAAGACGCCCCGTCGTATTTAGTGAAAGATGGTGCTTTGAACTTACGAGGAATGATCACACCAGTAGACAAACCCAAATCTCCAAAATCCAGCCCAGGTACCTGTTGTATCTCCATAGCATTCAGCCTGTCTTCCAACTGCTTGTATCTGTCTTCTGCAGGAGGATATTGCTCTTCATCAAAATCGGTCTCGTTGTCAGAGACTACCGGACTAGGACCTTTTTCCGCTTGAGGAGTACCCTTGCCAATGGAAGGACTAGCCTCTTCATTTTGCAGAGTATTGCCAAACCTTCGGCCCGAGTTGAACAGAACAGTTCTTCTCTTCTTCTTCTTTTCCTTCTTCAGAAGTAGATCCTTCAGCTCTTCTTGTCCCTGAGCCAGACCCATGATTAGCTCCTGAAATTGCGCATTTTGTGCCTGTAGAGCTTTGATGGACATCTCGGTTGATGATGAGTCAGGATTCATGATGCTGAAATAAACAGCGAAGAACTGTAAGCAACCTGAAAAGAGGAAAACCTGCTATGCACATGATGAATGATATGTGTTTATGCAATGCATTCAAGGGTTCGAAAGTTCAAATTTGTTGTAGACAAAAGGAACACACGTTATCATTAAGGAAATAATTGTTCAGTACATCAAAGCCTCATGGGCAAAATAATACAAAAGCAAATCAATCCCAAAATATACTACGCATCCTCTTTGGAGCTATGTAAGTGTTGAGATTCCTCTCCTCATGCAACAGGCGGGTGAGCTCCAAGACCTTCTTTTCACTAGCATGTAGACTGGTCTCAAGAGAATTCCGTTCTTCCTTAAGCTGGATCCAGCTCTTCTGCATCTCTTCCCAGGATGTGGGCATATCAGGGTGCTGAATAGTGTAGGACACTTCTCCTTCCAAGACTGGCTCTTTGATCACAGGGAGCATGTGGGGATAAGGCATCACTAACTTCTGGGAACGGGCTCGTACCCACTTGAGATAAGGTTCCAACGGGATGGAGTTTCTGTGCCCCAGTGTCTTACTGTCTATCCTACTTGGCATCCTCCAGGCTCTGATAAATCTCTGGCGAAGTCCTTGAGTATCGTTGTCGAAGTCAAAAACTATGTCAGGAATTAACATGTCATGAGGACCATCCCTCCGAGCATAACCAAACTATCTCCAAGCCAGGCATGGGTTGTAAGTAATACCTCCTCTGATTCCAAGTAAAGGAACATTAGGGTACTCTCCGCAACGATCAATTATAGTGACATCCTCTCTGGACCTAGGGCACCAATGTATATCTGCATGTGTAAGAGTCATCAACCGTTGTGACCATCTCAAACCCCGCTCGTTCTTCAAAACTGATTGTGGAAGGTGCGAAATAAACCACCTTCCCAGGAGAGGAGTGCAACACATAAGGACACCTCTTTTTCTCATGGTTCGAGTGTAACATGAGTGGAGGATGTCCCCCAGCAACGTAGGTATAGGATTCCTGGACATAAAGATCTGGACGGCACTGATATCAATAAGCTGATCTGGGTTAGGGAACAACACCAAACCATAGACAAGGAGGGCCACAACTTCTTCAAAAGCTTGTAAGTCAAGGGAGTTCCAACATTCATGGGCCTTTTCAAACAGAAACCTGGCTAAGAACCCTTTGATACCACTTCTAACTTCCCAATGTCCCTTGAGGTCAGATGACTGTAGGTGCAAGGCTTTAGCAATCTCTTTAAGCTTGGGTTCCTTTTCCGTACCGTTGTAGGGTAGTTGATCAAGGATAGGGATCTTCAGGAGCCGGGAGAACTCCTCCAATGTAGGTACCAGCTGATAATCCAAGAAGGTGAAACAGTGATGCAGAGGGTCAAAGAACTGGAACAGGACCTTTATGATGTCTTCCTCAATGTTGGTGTTGACCAAGCTGATGAGTCTTCCATGTCTTTCACTGAATGAAGAGCTCTCGGGAATCCTGGATATAAGTTCCTTAAGCTGAGGAGGGATCCTTACAAGACTGATTTGAATTGTCTTTCTGCAAACAGTTTCCATGTCCTACAAAACAAGAACAAAGATGAAAATTCGAACCCCTGAAATGGTTAGTCAATGCATATGATGCTGGATGATGTCATGATGCTATGATTAAACACACCACAGATATTTACAGAGACAAACATGTAAGGCACACAAGGCACACAAGACAAGCCCCTAGAGTTTAAGGCCAGCATGGGGTCTGGGTAGTACCCTCTTGAAGTTGGTGGGTTCAACCTGTCCTATTAGAAGTAACCGGGTTCTAAGGGTCCCAATATCACGGGATTGCTTTCATTGTTCATCGTTTCGATTTAGCCACTGAACTGGCGACCGAAATATTCCAGGAAAGCAACCCTCAATTGAGTGTAGTATCGAGTATCAACCAACCTCGGACTGCACCAAAGTCAGTTATCTCACTACCCTAAAGAGGCCAAGATAGTTCAATTAAGGTTCCTAAGGTCTGTTGATGCTTCACGACACCACGCGGAGGCCCCGTACTCTCCTTGACTGAACTCAAGGGTTACCGGTACACACCAAAGTGCCACATCAACGTAGCAGACTGTTTCAACCATGTCGGTATACCCCGCACAGTTCCCTCACAGTCTTGTTGCTACTTTCTAAGAAGGTATCCCCAGATCCGGGTTAGGATCTATAGAACTCCCAAGACAGTCCCACAATTTAAAGCAAACAAGGAAAGCAATTGAAAACACAGTTATGAACTAACCCTAAGGTACACCTCACTTTAAGTTAAGAGTCCCCAGCAGAGTCGCCAGTTCTGTGATCGGTGGATCTGGAACTGACTGTTTAACGCTGGTTCGCGAAATGTCGCGGTAAGCAAGAGTCGCCACCGTCTTTTATTTTCTCCAAATGGAAAGGACAAAAGCACAGAAAAATTCCTTAAAGAGATTGCTCTCGGTTCGGGAGGTAGATTATAGAAAGGGAAGGTATTAGCACCATTTCTATCCATGGTTATCCATGGGCTCTTAGATACTTGCTCATTTGTGTTTTCAAAAATGGTTTGTTTGCTTTTCAATTGTGGGTTTTAAAAAAGTTTCTTTGAAAATTCCAGTTCGACTCTTGTATCGGTCCTCAAGAGTGTTTGAAAAAATGCTTTCGAAAGCTTTTTGAAAATGTGTTGGTGTGAAAAGTATTTTTGAATTTGTTTTGAATTTAGAGCAAGTATCTAGAGTCGTCTACCTACCCTAAGGAATTTGTCTGTGTAAATGTCCTTTAAAGTAGTGCCATCCCACCATTGAGAGGTAGGTAGCACCACCGTTGGAGGTGTTCGGGTCAATTCGAGGTTCGGGACATGGTGATCACCAGAGCAATGGGAAGACACCTTAGAAGCTACCCTCATGCCAGGTTCCCGGATCATGAGGACTTACTAAGACGTCCTCTACTCGACGATCACCTTTCAAGGCAAGGCAACAGTGAGGCGTACCCTAGGGGTGGTGTGTGATTCGTGTGTCAGATTCAGATATTTTATCTTGTCATGTTAAAGGTGATCTATGCGCTTGTTTTTATTTTTGTCCATTCATTCTTGCATGCATTTATTTAACAGTTAAAAGAGCGAGAAAGATAAAGTTCTAAATTATTACAAAGGCGTGGGTCCACATCGCCAAAATTTCCAGAACCCGATTTGACAGAAAATAAAGAATTAAAGAGTGCGAGAAATATAAATGTTACATGGCTTTGGGAGAGATACATAAATATTAAAAGGAAAAGAAATAAATACGCTAATTGAAATTTTAAATTGAAACGAGGGCGTTGGACCCTTTTTAATGGAATTAAATTAAATTGTTAAATTAATTAAATTAAAGAAAAAGAAATTGTTTTTGGTATTTTTGTATTTTATGATTTTAATGAAAAAGAATTAAATGAAATTAAAAGATTAACCCTAATTCTAATTGTTTTAGTTTATTAAGAAAGTATTAAATTTTAACCTAAAATTAAACCTAATTATTTACATGGTAATTTAATTATAAAAATAAATAATATTTTAATGATTAATTATTATGAAAGAAAAGAAAAAGGGATAAAAATTATTACAAACCCTAATTCTACCAATTTTAAGTTTTTATTGAAAAATGTTAAGATTAAGTCCTAAATTAAAAAACTAAGTTAATTAATGAATTTTATTTACAAAGTATTAAAATATTAAATAAAAATATTTATTTTTGTCTTTTTCTGATTTTTATATTGTTTTTATATTTTTTATGAAAATATTTAAATTACAAGAATTAATAAAAAAGAATAATAATTGAAATAAAAGAATGAAAAAAAGTATTGCAAACCTAGGGGGTTCAGTCCCCAAATAGGAGGTTTTTCTTGGCAATTTGGGCCCATTTGTTTAAGGCCTTGTCTGACTTCTCATGCCAGCGTGTGACACCTTTGACCGAGGCACACCATATGCCCTGAATCCTGGCCTTGGGTTTGATCTTGGTGGACATGTGGCGCTCTTGGACTATAGAGTGTACGCTGGGATTCTGGGAACGAGCTACACACAAGCAACGTTAGAAAAATAATAATATGGAAAGGGAGGGGACCTGGGATCGAACCCAGGTCCTGTGGTTCACCAATGTACACGCCTTGCCAACTGCTCTATTCACGTTTTCTGTATATTAAATAACAAACAATATTTATAAAATGAAACAACGCGTTAGTGGAGAATTAGCGCGAAATTTCAAATAGACCAATCGCTGCTAGCCACATAGTCATCTTCTTCATGGCTTTATTTTTTCCTGAAACAAAAACATAATCAGCAACGGTTTTGAATCGTCCCTATAGACACCCTATTGGAAAATAGCGATTAGCCCCTGGGGCCTCATAAATTAGGCGCGAGGGTTCCGTTTTGATCGTCCAAGCACGCTTGTTTCGTTCATGGCATTATGGTGTGCTAATTTTACCATATCTGGAAACGCCCAATTCAAAGCTTGCAAAACCCTAAAAGACAACAATGGCAGATTCTCCAATAGTGCATAAAAACGCAATTAAAATATAGGGTTAGCTTCAGAACACATCGCTTAGTATGAATATATAAACAAAATGCTATGAGAATGTCTCAAAATCAAAACACGAATATGCATTTTTATGAGAAAAAATTGACTTCTGTATACCGATCCAAGGCGTTAGAGTTGATGTTCTTGATTTGAAAACCTTCCTTGATATCCCAGGAAGGTGATGGAATGGTTCTTTTGGCTTGAATCAACCTAAAACCTAGTTATCAGTTTTCAAATTTTAGGCAAAAAATTCAAGTGTGGTTCTTGGTCTATGGCGCAGCTTTTCAGTCCATGATCACTAGGGTTGCGTTTTGTATTTGTATGTGAGTGATTTAGGTTAAGAATCTGATCAAAAGAATCAAGGCATTGATGAAACAATATTTGATTTTCTATGCCATTATTTTCAAATCTTTTTTCATGCAAACTTCTACCAAATCATGACAAATCATATTGATTCTTTCCAAATCTAGCTATGCACGAAATATTGAGTATATATTATGCATAAAAAGATTTAAAAACCTAGGTTTAGTATTTTTCATGTATTTATTTTAATTAAATGAATTATTGATAATTAAAAATCCAAATAAATAAAATAAAAATGATAAAAACTTCCCTTTGGGCCACATGGTCGTGCACATGCCTTGGATAATGAATTGTGTAAGAAAAAGAGGCCCATTAGCAATTTTAGGTCATTTGAATCAATGTTGACTTTTCAAAATATCCAAAAATTTCCCAACTTCCACAAGGCATAACTTGCTCAATTTTTAAGCTTTGCTCATGTTCTTGGACATTTTGGAAAGTTCTTTGAGTCCTCTAACCAATGTCTTTGGTCCCATGTCATTTTGATTTACCAATCTCAAGTTATGGCCTTTGACTTAAAGTCCCTTTTTGTTGACTTTTGAAAATGACCTATAATGTTGAAATTGATAACTTTTTGTGAGAGCATTTCTTGGACTTGAAGTATGAATAAGAGTTGTAGGAAATGTCTTTATCTTCAAAATGAGCTTTGGATGGAATTTTTCTGATAATCCATGTGAAAGTTATGCCCTGGTCAATTTACAGTTGACTTTTTCAGCTGTCCAAATATGGAAACTTTTGCATCTTGGTGATTTTTGAGCCAAGCTTTGAGAATCATGATCAAGCATTGATCAAATGATGTTTGTGGCTTCAAAATGAGATGTTGACCAAAAATTTGAACTTTTGACTGTCAAATGACCATTTTGCCCCTACAGTTGACTGTAGTGCAATTAGGGTTTTGACTGTGCAATTTTATGCTGAAAGTCTTGAAACTTGGTATGAGGATGCTTGACCATATTTATAGGCATGTGGGACTTGATTGGACCCTTGGAAACTTCATCTTCTTTGTCAGAACCAAAACCCTAATTTTTGACTGTTAAGAGCCCTTGAACTGTGCAACCCTTGGGGAGATTTTGAAGCTTTGACTTGGCAATTCTTGAAGAATATGGGAGGGCAAATTTTGGGGTACAACAGCCCAGATGGAGCTTCGTCCCTGTCCTTCAACATCTCCTTCACGCGTGTTTATGTCCAATCCTTCATGTTGTACCCCAAAATTTGCCCTCCCATTTTCTCAACATTTTCTCATCACAAGGCCCTTGGAGCTCAAGATCCAGTTAGGGTTTCCTCTGCAAGACTTCTCCTAGCACTGTTGACCCAAATTAGGGTTGGTGTTTGCACAAAGATATTTTGACCTAAAATGCCAAAGATGACTCTCATGCTTCATGTTGGACTCCCAAGTTTATCCATACCAAGTTTCAAGCCTTGATTCCAACCTTTGCCCAGTCAATTGGACAGTTGACCTAGAAATCAGTTGTATTGGGGAAAAAGTCAACTGTGGCCAATTGACAGTCAAACCTCATGAAAATTGACCCACATCAACATTATGAACTCATATGGACCATTTGATCAAGTTTGGATCACAATTCCATAAGAAATTTGATCAGATCACCAAAAGGGCAAAATGGTCATTTTTAGGGTTTTGACTACACAAAGGCAATTTTTGACTGTTTGACCTAGCCAATGGCAAACCAAGCTCACATATGGACTCAAGGACCCCATGGAATTGTCTTGACATACCCAACAAGTTCAAAAGATCCCAAATGCACAAGATTGACAGTTGAATTTTCCAGTCAATTGATCAATTTTTGACTGTATACTGAAAAGTCAAACTTTGACTTTTTGGTCAAAATCAAGGGTCAAGATTCATTTTTCATCAAATCATGAAGCTTGTTCATCAAGAAATCAAAAATCACAAATTAGGGTTTGAAATGAAGATATTTCATAACTTAGAATTTTTCTAAGTTATGAAAAACCCTAATTTTTTCCTAACTTTGTCCCACTTTCTCATCAAGATGCATTTGGATTCAAGGAAAATTCAAAACATGAAAGTTGTAGTCCATTGCAAAATCTACAACTTTGATTCACAAAGTTTCCTCAAAAGAAGCTTGTAGCTCAAGTTACAATTTTTGGAACAAGGGTACCAAACCATTCTTAACTTAGAGAAATTTTGACCTATTTTAGGCAGGATTTTTGCCTAACTTCAAGACCACTTTTCACATACTTCCACTTGGAATTTCAATTTGTATTACAAAGATGGATTGTAGTACACATTCCAAGCTTTCCAAAATGTCCAAGAACTCATCAAACAACCTCATGGTTAGGGAGAATCGAATTTGGCAAGTTGGGAAAAAGTCACTTTGTTTATGGCCAATTTACATGTTCATACACTTAGGCAATTTTGAACTCAGCTTGCATTCCTTGATTACAGGTCCTATATCCCATTTGCACTCATAAATTTAATGCTAACCCATTGTGCTAAGACCTTATTTTATGTGTTCAAACATTGTATACAAAATTAAGCCATAAGTAGAAAAAGCATTATATCCATTTTAGAAAAGTTGAACTTTATGTCAAATGCAAATCCAAGAAGCATAGGCAAAATCTTTTGAGCTGGTATTTTGTACACAAATCACTCTGACCAAGAGAGATTAAGGCAGCACAATAGAGGGGCCTGTACAGAGCTAGAAACACCAAGTTGATTTTCTTGCTTAAAGGTGAAGTAACTTGACATAACTAAAACCAACTCTCATTCCAGCAAGAACCAGCTTAAGCAAAGTTGTTGTACACATTCCAAACATCAACCCTGACCTGAAACACGAGCCAACCAAGTTCCAAACATCATCAAACCTCAAAACACCATAAAACTGCAAAAACAGGGCATAGGTTGCAGTTTGAATCCCACAGCTCATTTCCATCGTGCACTTTCATCCAAACCACTTCAAACACATCCCACATCATCCGTTGAAACTGTTCCAAGCCCTAAACATGACCTGTAACACCCCTAACCAACATCACCATTTTCATATTTTCTGTTTTGCAGTTGGAGTGCCATAACACGATTCACTTAGTTTCAAAGCAAACTAAAGGTTGGAATAGCATCCCTGGACCTCAAGCAAGCTATACCAATCCTCACCTTGCACTGAAAGCACCTCCATTACCAGATACGATTCAAGCTGAGCAGGTAAGTTCATGAACTCTTATCTCTCTATCCAGGCATAGTTAGGTTTGGATTTGTGAAGAAATTATGTCATATTCATGGCCCTGAATCTGCCCATATCATTACTTTTCATTTATGTTATGTGTACTTAGAGAATTTTGAGTCTGAACATTGAACAAAAACTAGGTCAGGAATTGGGGGAGAAGAAATTCTCTCTCATTTCTGAGAGTTAGATTGACTTCTTTATATGTCCAGAATCGTGGCTTGATGCTCTACATTTCTTGTGTTGTGAGTTTGTGCTAAAAATCAGGGAATCTGGAGATAGGAAAACGCGTGTTTGTTGTTGTTCAAGCAAGTTCAGAGGTTGAAGACAAAGTCTTCTTGGGCTGGGCCTGAGTTGACTTCTTATTTGCACCACATTTTTACTCTTGAACCCCCTTGGCCCATTGTGCTTATTTGAAACATTTCTTGACTTTTTTTGTTATTTCTGACTTATTTATTTTTTTCTTGTAATATTAAAAGTATAAAAAATATTTTTCAAACCATTTTTGTATTTATTAAGCATTTATTTGTTTAAATTGATATTTGTACATAAATAAGCATAAATATACTATTATTTAAAATAACTAAAAATAATACAAACATATTTTATTTCTGACTTTTATTTCATGTTATTTCTTGAAAACATTTTATAATAAAAATATATTTTTTTATATATATTAAACATTTTATTTTTTGTACATATAATATATATTTAATAAATAATGTAAATACATATATGTTCATTAATATATTTAGAAAAATATAAAAATAAATACATTTTATTTTTTTATTAATATTATGACCTCAAAATACTTTTTTTTTACAATATATTTTCTTTATTTATTTTTGTACATAATTAATAAATATTACATATACTATATAATAAATACTTTTTATTTATAAATATTAGGGTTTTACATTAAATACATAAAAATACCAAAAATTAATTAATTTTAATTTTATTTATTTGATACATGATAAATACTTTTTTACATACATATGAAAACCATTTTGGCATTTTGCATATTTATTTTTATTTTATTTAATACTTGTGTAATTAAATACCTTGTAGAAATTCAATTTGATGTAATAGCTTAGGTTTTAATTCTTGTCAAAATACCCCCATTTGAACATTTGTACCCCCCATCCCATATATTGTGTTGTAATAACTTAGGACCTTTAAATTCCGTATTTTAAAAGCTTTCTAAATATGTCATGCTAGAATTAGGGTTTGTATGCAAATCAATTAACCAAGAATAGTTTGACCTAACTTCAAGATAAACAAGTATGAAAATGGACAACACTAATCACACTTGCACCCCTAGGGTATTCCACTTGTTGCCTTCAATAATGGGCCATATTGCATGTTAGGTATCATTGGGCTAAAACAAATTCAAACGATCATAGTCCCTCGATGACGCTTTCAAAAGTTGCCTAAAAATGATCAAGTCCCTTAAAGAAAAATTGCCCAAAGATACTTGGAACCATTGCAATCATGGTCTAAACGATGACCCGCGCCCGTCCCGTTCACATCCTAACACAAGATTGTCCACCAAATACAATGGTGGAACAAAATTGTTAAAAGGGTTAAAACATAGCCAAGATCTTTGAGAAATTTAGGGTAGATAGCTCTTGATTACTTACCAACTTGCAAAACAAAACACTTGCCTATTTTTCAAAACCACACATCACAATACACTTTCAAAACAAACTTTCAAAAACATTGAAAACCTTTTCAAAAGACATACACCTTTGTATACATCCCAACATGGATCATTACAAAGGTTGCCACCACATTGGCCTCTTTTCAAAACATTTTTCAAACCCACACACAAAGCACCATTTCAAACAATTGAAAATTAAGGCAAGTTGATCTACGCAAGTAACTAAGAGCCCATGGATAACCATGGATAGAAAGGGTGCTAATACCTTCCCTTTCTATAATCTACTCCCTGAACCCAAGAAAACATCTCAAAGTTTTTTTGCTGTGCTTTTTAACCTTTCCTTAGGATAAAATAAAAAGTCGGTGGCGACTCTTGCTCAACCGAAACATTTGCGAAAACAAACGCAAAACCTCAAGTCAGTTCTCCCACCGTATCACAGAACTGGCGACTCTGCTGGGGAGTAATCTAAAAGTGGAGTAACCTTAGGGCTTAGATCACCTTCTTGTATGACTAATTGTTTGTTTTGATTGCTTTATATCTTGGCTCTCTTGTTTGGGTTTTACAATCCTACACCCAGATTTTGGGAAACATTCATAGATAGCAATACGTTGTGGAAACTGTGTGGGGTATACCGATACGGTCGAAGCAATAGCTATATTAGTGCGACATATTTGTGAGTACCGGTAACCCTTGAGTTCAATCAAGGAGAGTACGGGGCCGCTGAGTGATGTCACTAAGCACTAATGACCTAGAACCTTACTTGACCATCTTGGCCTTTCATTAGGGGTAGTGAGATGACCGGCTTTGGTGCAGTCCGAAGTTGGTAGATACTCGATACTACACTCATTGAGGGTTGTTTTCTTGGAATATTGTGGTCGCTAGTTAAGTGGCTAAACCAAAACAATGAACAATGAAAACAATCCACTGATATTGAGCTCCTTAGAACCCGGTTACTATTTATAGGACATGTTTTTAAGCCAACTACACTCAAGAGGGTACTTACCTATGAAACCCCATGCAAGCCTGAAACTAGGGTTTGGTGTGAATTGCTTGTACATATGTTTGTGCATACATCATGAACATCATAAAGCATCATATGCATTTACTAACCACTTCAAGGGTTTAGATCTTCATCTTTGTTCTTGTTTTGTAGGTCATGGAAATTCCTCGCAGAAAAACCATCCAAGTCAACCTTGTGAGAATCCCTCCTCAACTCAAGGAGCTCACATCAAGAATTCCGGAAAGCTCTCCCTTCAGTGAAAGACATGGTAGACTACTCAGCTTAGTCAACACCAACATTGAAGAGGACATGATGAAAGTGCTATTCCAGTTCTTTGACCCTCTTCACCACTGTTTCACTTTCCCCGACTACCAGTTGGTGCCCACTTTGGAAGAATTTTCTCAACTCCTGAGAATTCCTATCCTTAATCAACTACCTTTCAACGGTACGGAAAAGGAACCAAAGCCTGAAGATGTTGCTCGAGCACTACATCTACAGCCATCTGACATCAAGGGGCATTGGGAAACTAGAAGCGGTGTCAAAGGCTTCTTAGCAAAATTCTTGTTTGAAAAGGCACAAGAGTATTGGAATTCATTGGATCTACAAGCCTTTGAAGAAATTGTGGCACTCCTTATCTATGGGTTGGTCCTGTTCTCAAATCCTGACCAGCTTGTAGAGGTCAACGCTGTCAAAATCTTCTTGTCCAGAAATCCAATACCAACATTGCTTGGGGACATCCTTCACTCATTTTACACACGAACAATGAGAAAGAGAGGTGTTCTCATGTGCTGTACTCCTCTCCTTGCAAGGTGGTTTATTTCGCACCTTTCACAATCTGTCTTGAAGAATGACCAAGGCTTGAGGTGGTCGCAACGGTTGATGACCCTCACTCACTCTGATGTACATTGGTGTTCCCGGTCCAGAGAAAATGTCATCATCATCGATCGTTGTGGAGAGTTTCCTAATGTTCCTTTACTTGGAATCAGAGGAGGCATCACCTATAACCCTTGTCTAGCTTTGAGACAATTTGGATATGCACGAAGAGATGGCCCTCACGACATGTTGATTCCTGACCTAGTTTTTGACTTCGACAACGATGCGCAAGGACTTCGCCAAAGATTCATCAGAGCTTGGAGGATGCCCAACAAGGTTGATAGCAAGACACTGGGGCACAAGAACTCCATCCCTCTTGAGCCTTATCTCAAGTGGGTACGAGCCCGAGCCCAGAGTCTAATGATGCCTTATCCTCATGTTCTCCCTGTGATTAAAGATCCCGTCAAGGAAAGAGAGGTTCCCTACACCATCCTATATCCTGATATGCCTACATCGTGGGAGGAGATGCAGAAGAGTTGGATCCAACTCAAGGAGGAACGGAACACTTTTGAACCCAGCTTCTACGCCAGCGAGAAGAAGGTTCTAGAGCTCACCCGCCGACTCCATGAGCAAGAGACCCTCAACACCTACATCGCACCAAAGAGGATGCGCAACGTCTTTTTACCTTGAGAAGTTGTTTTTGTAATATTTGGCCCATGGGGCATTTATGTACTAACAAATTTCTTCTTATTAATATGACGTGCGTTCTTTTTTGTCTGCAACAATTGTGAATTTCTAAAATCCTTGAATGCATTGCATAAATAGCATCTCATGCATCATGTGCATAACAGGTACCCTTTTTCTACAGGTTGCTTAATCTTCTTCGCTGTTTATTTTGAACAGTCATCATGAATCCTGAATCATCCAGTGAACAAGCTATCAAGGCCCTCCAGGCCCAGAACGCCCAGTTTCAAGAGATGGTCATGAGCTTAGCCCAAGGTCAACAAGAGTTGAAGGCTCTGCTCCTAAAGAAGAAGAAGAAGAAGAGGACTACGTTGTTCAACACTGGACGCAGGTTTGGGAATACACTCCATAATGAGGCTGATCAAGCTACTTCCTCTGCAGAGAAAGACAGTCCCCAAGGGGGAAGGGCTCCTAGTCCTGCAGTCTCTTACAACGAGACGGATTACAATGATGAATAGTACCCTCCTGCTGCAGACAGATACAAACAACTAGAGGACCGTTTAAGTGCCATGGAGATTCAAAATGTGCCGGGGCTGGATTTCGGAGATTTAGGTTTATCTTTTGGTGTGGTGATCCCACACAAGTTCAAGGCGCCTACCTTTGCAAAGTACGACGGGGCTTCCTGTCCTAAGCTGCATCTCAGATCATACGTAAGGAAGATCCAACCTTACACTGCAGACAAGAACCTTTGGATCCATTTCTTCCAAGATAGCCTTTCGGGGTCACAACTTGAGTGGTTCTATCAGCTGGATGGAACCAGTATCCGACATTGGGAGGATTTGGCTACCGCATTTTATAGACAATATCAATACAATTCTGACCTCGCTCCCACGCGTACCCAACTTCAGGGTATGTCACTGGGAACGGGCGAAGGATTCAAAGAATATGCGCAAAAGTGGAGAGACCTGGCTGGCAGGGTGCAGCCTCCTTTGACTGACCGTGAACTTGTTGACATGTTTCTAGGGACCATGTCTGGTCCATTCTTCAATCATCTGATTGGTAATTCTTCCGCTGGGTTTACAGATTTGATCTTGACTGGTGAAAGGATAGAGGTCGGTATCAAGTCAGGAAAGATACAGAAAGGTGCCTCTGTGAGTACTGAGAAGAAGCCTTTCAAGAAGGAAGCTAGTGCTGTTTATGGTCCTAGAAGACAAGTTAAGCCAGAACGCCGCCAAGCCGTCAATGCATTGATAATTTCAAAGCCTGTTGCTGCTCCTCAGCAGTACAATCAACAAAGGGGCGAGAGGCCCAAAAGGCAGTACACTCGGCTTAACATGACCCTGTCTCAGATTTTGCCGCAACTATTGTCAACCAACCTGGTAACCGTCAAAGAAGCTCCAAAGGTGGTGAATACAGCTTCTCCAAAATACAACCCCAACGCCCGTTGCGCTTATCACTCTGATAGCCCCGGGCATACTACAGATGATTGCTGGGCCCTAAGAAATAAGGTTCAAGACCTTATCGATGCCAAGGAAATACAATTCGAGGCGCCTGAGAGGCCTAACATTGTGACTGCTCATATGCCCCAGCATGGAGTAAATGTTGTTGATGAAGACTTGTATGCAGTTTCCGTGAATGATGTTGCTACCCCTATATTAGCTGTTAAGAGGAACCTGTTGCTAGCCGGTTTATTTTCAGGTTGTAGCAAGGGTTGCCTCCTGTGTGCTGTTACCCCTACCAGTTGTCCGTTGCTGAAGTTAGGCATCCAAAGCCTGATGGATAGCAAAGAGATTCTGTTCAAGAATACCGCTGTTCCTTTTGTTCCCGCTGAAGAAGTATTTATCGTCACAATTTTCAATAATCCTACCAAGGCTCCCCCGAGGAAGCCAGTCAAAATCATGTCTGTTGCACCCATCATTATTACTGTTCCGGGGCCCCTCCCCTACGAATCTAACAAGGCTGTCCCATGGCACTATGGGGCAGATGTATATGTACTTGGAGTGAAGCAGGAGTTCAACACCAGTACCAGTATCAGTAACATCACTGGTCCCGCCAAAGTTACTCGCAGTGGCAGGCTCTTCTCGCCTGACATTGCACCACCAGTTATCCGAAAACCTCTTATCATCACACCCGCAAGTGTGCATGTTTCCCTTCCAAATCAAGTTCATGTGTCTATCCATACCGCCGAGTCCTCTGATGCTCGGGGCGAAGGAGTTGCTACCGGTTTGCCTGCCCGGACGGAGGCACCGAAGACGACCGCTGTTGAAGCCTCCCAGCAAGAGATGGAGGAGATCCTCAAGATTATTAAGAAAAGCGATTTCAACGTCGTAGAATAGTTGGGGCATACCCCCTCCAAGATCTCCATGCTATCATTGCTGCTATGCTCAGAGGCCCATGCCAAGGCCCTGATTTCATTTCTAAAGACGGCCCATGTGCCACAAGAGACATTTGCAGATCAATTCACTAACTGTGTGGCTAATTTGACCGCTGACAATGGTTTGGGTTTCTCGGATGTCGATCTGACCGCCAAGGGAAAAAACCACAATGATGCCCTGCACGTCTCCATAGAATGCAGGGGCACTACTCTTGCACACGTGTTGGTGGACATCGGTTCTTCCCTGAATGTATTGCCTAAGAAGGGCTTAGACCGGTTGGATTGTGAGGGTCTGGAATTGAAGCCTAGCAACATCATTGTCCGAGCCTTTGACGGGTCGAAGAGGATGGTTCATGGTGAGGTAGACATTCCTATTCGTGTGGGTTCCCAAGTCTTTGACTCAACGTTCTATGTGATGGATATTCGTCCATCTTATTCCTGTTTGCTGGGACGACCTTGGATTCACAAGGCTGGGGCTGTAACATCCACTCTACACCAGAAGCTCAAATACCCTGTTAGAGGGAAGATTGTTACTGTGCAGGGGGAGGAAGAATACATGGTTAGTCATTTGAATTCATTCCGGTATATTGAGATTGTTGTACCCCGAAATTTACCCTCCCATATTCTTCAAGATTTTCCAAGATCAATCTTCAGATGATTCAAAATCACTCAAAGGTTGCATAGTCCAATTGCCTCATAACAGTAAAAAATTAGGGTTTTGGCTCTGGCAAAGAAATTGAAGTTTCCAAGGGTCCAATCAAGTCCCACATGCCTACATACATTGTCAAGCATCCATATGCCAAGTTTCAAGACTCACGGCATCAAATTGCACAGTCAAAAAACCTAAATGCTTCACAGTCAACTGCAGGGGCAAAATGGTCATTTGACAGTCAAAAGTCCAAAATTTTGGTCAACATCTTATTTTGAAGCCACAAACATCATTTGATCAATTCTTGATCATGATTCTCAAAGAATGGCTCAAAAAGTCTCAAGATGCAAAAGTTTCTATTTTTGGACAATTGAAAAAGTCAACTGCAAATTGACCAGGGCATAACTTCCACATGGTTTATCAGAAAAATTCCATCCAAAGCTCATTTTGAAGAGAATGACATTTCCTACAACTCATCTTCACACTTCAAGTCCAAGAAATGCTCTCACAAAAAGTTATCAATCTCAACATTATAGGTCATTTTCAAAAGTCAACAAAAAGGCACTTTAAGTCAAAGACCATAACTTGCGATTGGTAAATCAAAATGGCATGGGACCAAAGGCATTGGTTAGAGGACTTCAATACCTTTCCAAAATGTCCAAGAACATGATCAAAGCTTAAAAATTGAGCAAGATATGCCTTGTGGAAGTTGGGAAATTTTTGGGAATTTTGGAAAGTCAACTTTGCTTCAAATGCTTCAAAAATGCTAATGGGCCTCAATTTCTTCCATGAATCATTACCCAAAAGCTATGCACGACCCATTAAGCTAAAAGGGAGTTATTTTCTTATTTTTAATTAATTAATTGAATTTTTAATCCTATTAATTCATTTAATTAAAATTAATTATGAGAAAAATACTAAAACAAAGGTTTTGAATCTTTTTGTGCAGCATATTCTCCCATTAAGAGCTCAATATCTCGTGTGTCAATCACCAAGGAAAGAATCTTCCATAATTGGCATAATTGGCATGAAAAGAGATTGGAAAAGATTTGACAAAATCAAATATTCAAAGCATTGATTCAAGGACTTTGGGCTTGGTCTTTCTAACCTAATTCATTCACTTACATAGGCATAATCGAAACCTAATGCCCTGGACACAAGAAGCCGCGCAGAAGAGAAAGAACACATTGCACTTTTTTTCACAAAATATTGAAAATTGTTTTCATACCTAGAAGGAAATTCAAGGCTTGAAAAGTGTTCCAAAACCTTGCCAAGAGATCCAGGAAACGATTCCAATCGAAACCAACCCTCCATACTCAAGGAATTGGTATAACAGAATCTTACTTTTCTCAAAATTATCCATTATCGTGTTTTGATTTCTAGGCATTATTCATGCATTTTTATTGTGGATTTACACTAACATGAACGTCCTGAAGCTATTGGTGTCCTTGAATTGAATTAATAATGCTTGCATAGAAAGTTGCCATTAAAGCTTGCTAGGGTTTCGAAGCTCCAAAAGAGGGGTTTCTTCATCTGGAAAAATTGGCCATCCAAACTGGTACCATTGAAATCAGGACATCAAAACAAACTGAACTCACCCATCGCGCCCTTTTTATGCTTGCCTATATCCTATTCGCTATTTTTCAGGTTGAAGTTTAGTGGGGGTTTAAAACCCCCGCTATTTGATATTAGTTACAGGAAAAAAGGAGGACGAAGCTTATGTGTCTGAGCGTGATTGGCAGGTTTGAAAGTTAGCACGCTTTTATTTTGATTCAGCATAACGCTTTCTTTTCACATATATTGCTTATGTTCCACTAAACTAACAAAGAAACGCACTAGCTCCATTGGTAGATGCGCTGTCATGCAGGTACTGGGACCTGGGTTCGATTCCCAGGTCCCCTTGTATATTTCATGATTTTTTCTATAACACGCTTCTGTGTAGCGCCTCTCCCAGGGTTCATCATGCGCCCTCACCTGCTTGCTTGCCACGCACCCAGGAAGTCTCATCCAAAGGTCAGAATGTGGAGGTCCACCATGCACGCTGGTCAAACACTCCATACACAATTCCAGAAAGTCAAAAAGGGCCTTGCATTCTTGGGCCAAATTTCTCAAATAACACCTCCTAAATTGGGTCAGACCCCCCATTGTTTGTATTTTTTTTCTCTCCTTTTCTTTTAATTATTTTAATTGTTTCTTTTAATTCACAAAATAATTTTCATAACACAAAAAAAATCAGAAATCATAAAAATAAAAATATGTTTTATTTAACATTTAATTCATTATATTTTTGTAGATAAATTTTAATAATCAATTTAGGTTAATTTAGGTTAAAATTTTAATGTGTTTTCTTAAATAACGAAAAAATGTAGAAATTAGGTTTTTAACATTTTTATTCTTTTTATATAAATAATTTCTTCTTCTCATTATTATTATTAATTATTAATTATTTTGTAAATAAACATGTAATTAAATAATTAGTATAAATTAGGTTAAAACTTTAATCCTTTTTTCTTTAATAATTAAAAAATATTTAGAATTAGGGTTTTCTTTTAATTTTAATTTTTCTTTATTTCATAAATACAAAAAACATAAAAAATAATTTCTTTCCTTTATTTAATAATTAGTTAATATTCAAATTTCATTTAATTTCTTTAAAGGGTCCAACGCCCTCGCATATTCGATTCTAATTTCTTTTCGCGCGTTTGTCCTTATTTTTTCGTTTTAAATATTATGTAACTGTTAAAGCCTTGTAATAGTAATTAGGAACTTATTTATTTTCCGCATTTTATTAAAAAAATGGGTCTTTGTTAATTTGGCGATGTATAGACCCGCGCCTTGTAATAGCGTAGGACTTTATTTTTCGTACTTTAATTTCCGCACCCCTTAACTGCTAAATCTTTGCATGAAAGAATGAATGGTCCAAATAAAATCAAAGCGTAGCTCACTACAATGCATGATCAAGATAAAACATAACTGAAAACAATACACGAATTCACACACCACTCTTAGGGTACGCCTCACTGTTGCCTTGCCCCTCGAAACGTGGTCGTCGAGTATAGGACGTTTTAGTAAGTCCTTATGTCCATGAACATGGCATAAGGGTAGCTTCTAAGGTGTCCTACTGTTGCTCTGGTGACCACACTGTCCCTACAAACGAATTGACCCGAACACCTCCAACGGTGGTGCTACCTACCCCTCAATGGTGGGATGGCACTACCTTAAGGACATTTACACAGCCTAATTCCTTAGGGTAGGTAGATGACTCGTAGATACTTGCTCTATTTCAAAAAACAAATTAAAAACTCTTTTCACACCGACACTCTTCAAAAAGCTTTCAAAACATTTTTTCAAACACTCTTGAGGACTGATACAAGAGTCGATCTGAAACTTTCAAAGAAACTTTTTTCAAACCCACTCACACTTTGAAAAGCAAACACTTTTGAAAACACAATGAGCAAGTATCTAAGAGCCCATGGATAACCATGGATAGAAAGGGTGCTAACACCTTCCATTTCTATAAATCTACCTCCCGAACCGAGAAACTATCTCATAAGGAATTTTGTTGTGCTTTTGTCCTGTCCATGTTGGAGAAAATAAAAGACGGTGGCGACTCTTGCTTACCGCGACATTTCGCGAACCAGCGTTAAACAGTCAGTTCCAGATCCACCGATCACAGAGATGGACGGGGAGTTTATTGAAACCCCCTTTCAACACTTTGAAGAGGTGCCCCAGATGTTGGCGTCAGCTGAAACTGTGATTGAAGACCCTCCTTTGAAGATGGCTTCCTTGAAGGATGTTCGGGCTGTAATTGAGAAAGGCGAGTGCGCAAACCGGGGTCGGCTTCTTGACTTCACTCCAAAGACTGACAAGTTTGGGTTGGGCTTCACTGCAGAGGCTCAGAGGACTGTTCGCAAAGCAAGGATCGGAAAACCTCTGATATTCATCACCAACCCAGGAGTGAATGCTATTGAGGATGACGTAGAGGAAGCGGAATTTGACAGCTGGATCTACCCAACAACCAACAACGAACCAAGCAACTGGACGGCAAAAGATTTTACACCTATTACTTTTGTCACTCAGTAATGAACTCTTTTGTTTTCAATTTGTAACAAACAATATGTTGAAACTTTTATTGGCTCGGTGTCCTACCCGGGGCACCGTGGCTCCATTTGTGAGGGCTTTTTGTATGACATTTTCATATATCATTAATCAAAACATTGGACGTTTGTTGCATTTCAAATCTTGTGCTCTTTTTCTTTCCTTATATTGCAAAACAACCATATTTACATACACTCACTTATACAGGTTCCAATCCACTCTAGATCTCACTGGTAACGACTCTGCTACTGCCAGTTATGACAGAAAATTCGATCAACTTAGCCGAAGACGAGGGTGAAGATGATTGCGAAGTGCCTGGTGAACTCGCAAGACTGCTACTCCAGGAAGAAAGGGCCATTCAGCCGCATGAAGAGCCAGTGGAAACGGTAAATCTGGGTACTGAGACGGATAGAAAAGAGGTCAAGATTGGTGCCAATCTGGAACTCAGTGTGAAACAACGATTGATTCAGATGTTACATGACTACATGGAAATCTTTGCTTGGTCTTACGAAGACATGCCTAGTTTGGATGCCGACATTGTGGTTCATCACCGGCCTACCAAGGAAGACTGCCCTCCGGTAAAACAGAAGGTCCGCCGCATGCGCCCAGAGATGTCCGAGAAAATCAAAGCTGAGGTTATGAAACAATTTGATGCCGGGTTTCTAGCAGTGACTTCTTATCCTCAGTGGGTGGCCAACGTGGTTCCAGTGCCAAAGAAAGATGGTAAGGTCAGAATGTGTGTTGACTACAGGGATTTGAACAGGGCCAGCCCCAAGGATGATTTCCCTCTGCCTCATATCGATGTTCTGGTTGATAATACTGCTCAGCATAAAGTTTTCTCTTTCATGGACGGCTTCTCCGGTTATAATCAGATCAAGATGGCTCCTGAAGATATGGAAAAGACTACCTTTGTTACTCAGTGGGGCACCTTCTGCTACAAGGTCATGCCATTCGGGTTGAAAAATGCTGGGGTAACCTACCAACGCGCCATGGTTACTTTATTTCATGATATGATCCATCACGAGATAGAAGTGTACGTCGACGATATGATTGCAAGATCTCAAACTGAGGAGGAACACCTTGACCATTTGCGGAAGCTGTTTGACCGACTGAAGTTGTACAAGCTGAGGTTGAACCCAAACAAATGCACCTTTGGGGTGAGGTCTGGAAAATTGCTAGGTTTCATTGTAAGCGACAAAGGTATTCAAGTGGACCCAGCCAAGGTGAAAGCCATACAAGAGATGCCGACTCCCAAGACAGAGAAAGAAGTCAGAGGCTTTCTAGGGCGACTGAATTGCATTGCCCGATTCATCTCGCATCTAACTGCTACCTGTGAGCCAATCTTCAAGCTGCTGAAGAAAGACCAAGTAGTATGTTGGAACGATGAATGTCAGGCCGCTTTCGAAAAGATAAAAGAGTATCTCCAAGAACCACCCATTCTTATGCCACCGGTGGAAGGGAGACCTCTAATACTATACTTGACAGTACTTGACAACTCAATGGGGTGTGTGCTGGGGCAGCATGACGAGTCTGGCCGAAAAGAGCACGCTTTTTATTACCGGAGCAAAAAGTTTACCAACTGTGAGACTCGGTACTCACTGCTCGAGAAAACTTGCTGCGCTCTGGTATGGGCTGCTCGCCGGCTGAGACAGTATATGTTGACTCACACTACTCTGTTGATTTCAAAAATGGATCCAATCAAGTACATATTCGAAAAGCCCGCTCTGTCCGGAAGAATAGCAAGATGGCAAATGATCTTGACGGAATATGACATCTAATACACAACTCAGAAAGCAATCAAGGGAAGTGTATTGGCAGACCATTTGGCACACCAACCTGTGGATGATTACCAATCATTGAACTTTGAATTTCCAGACGAAGATATCATGGTAGTAACTGATTGTGAAGTGCCTGGACCGGATGAAGGACCTGAGGAAGGATCCCGATGGTCTATGCACTTTGACGGAGCCTCGAACGCTTTGGGTAACGGCATCGGCGCTGTGATCATATCCCCTAAAGGCACTCATACTCCACTTACTGCCCGGCTATGTTTCAACTGCACCACCAACATGGCAGAATATGAGGCATGTGTCATGGGCCTTCAAGCTGCAATCGACTTAAGGATCAAGTTTCTGAGTGTCTTCGGAGATTTCGCTCTCGTGATCAATTAGATCAAAGGCGAGTGGGATACGAAACACCCAAATCTTATTCCTTACAAGGAGTATGTGTTGACTTTTCTCCCCACTTTGAAGAGATAACTTTTGAACACTTCCCAAGAGAGGATAATCAGTTAGCGGACGCACTAGCTACGATGTCTTCAATATTCAAAGTCAAATGGGACAACGAGGCTCCCTGAATCATTATCTGGAAGTTGGACAAACCTGCATACTGCTGCGATCTTGAGGCCGAAGAGGTAACCGAAAAACCCTGGTATCATGAGGTGAAGAGATATTTGGAAGCTCAAGAATACCCCGAAGGCGCATCGGTCAATGACAAGAAGTTCCTAAGAAGGTTTGCGGCAAAATTCTTCCTCAGCAACGGCATTCTCTACAAACGAAACCATGATTCAACTTTACTGCGTTGTGTGGATAAGACTGAAGCAGAGAAGATCATGGTAGAACAACATGAAGGTACATTCGGAACACATTCCAGTGCACATACCATGGCAAAGAAAATCCTTCGAGCAGGATATTTCTGGTCCACAATGGAAGCCGACTGTTACCAACATTCTCGAACTTGTCATAAATGCCAGATCTATGCTAATAAGGTGCACATCCCTCCGGTTCCTCTGAACATCCTGACGGCACCTTGGCCTTTTGCAATGTGGGGCATCGATATGATCGGCGAGATCCGACCGACAGCATCCAACGGGTATCGCTTCATCTTGGTAGCGATTGATTACTTCACGAAGTGGGTGGAAGCAGCTTCCTACGCCACCGTAACCAAGAGCGTCGTGGCAAGTTTCATTCGGCATAACTTGATCTGTCGGTACGGCGTCCCGGAAAGAATCATTACGTACAATGGTACCAATCTTAACAACAAGATGATCATTGAGCTCTGCGAGCAATTCAGGATACAACACCATAACTCTTCTCCTTACCGGCCGAAGATGAATGGAGTTGTCGAAGCGGCAAATAAAAACATCAAGAAAATTGTGCAGAAGATGACAGTGACCTCCAAAGATTGGCACGAAATGTTACCATTTGCTCTTCATGGGTACCGTACCTCAGCACGGACGTCAACCGGGGCAACACCCTTTTCCTTGGTCTATGGCATGGAGGCAGTCTTGTCGATTGAAGTCCAGATACCCTCTCTCCGGATAATGAAGGATGCAGACTTGAGTGAAGAGGATTGGATCCAGACTCGACTTGATCAATTAAACCTAATTGACGAAAAGAGACTCACCGCTATCTGTCATGGTCAGACGTACCAAAAACGAATGATCAGGGCATTTAACAAGAAAGTCAGACGACAAGAGTATCAAGTCGGAGACCTGGTAATCAAGCGCATCATTCTTCCTCAAAGTGATCCACGGGGCAAGTGGACCCCTACGTACGAAGGGCCATTTGTGATTAAACATATCTTCTAAGGAGGAGCTATGATTCTAACCACCATGGATGGGGACGACCTTCCTCACCCCGCCAATACAGACATAGTAAAAAGATACTACGCATGAATAAAAGACCCGCTAGGTTGACATACCTAGGCAAAAATAAGAGCTTCCCGGCGAACCAAAAAGGTTCGGGCAAAAATAAGGGATGAAATAAAAAGAATTGTACACCCGACAAGTCGAAAACCTGAAAAGGCGGCTTGGGCAAAAATGGGTATCCCGGTGGACTGAAAACCCGAAAGGGCGGTCCAGGCGAAAGTTGGGGATAAAGCATAACACTATGTCTCATTGGATCACCTTGCATCCAAAATTCGACATCAACTATCGGGCTCAGACTTCGGCATCGATCAATTAGCTTCATCTTCAACTAAGCAGCAAAGTGATGAGACGCTTGAAGACATAAAGGCGATAGCAGAGTTGGAACCCAGTGGAAATATTGTTCACATAGCTGTTTTGTTTCCTTTTCAAAATTGTATAAAATTTATGTTATTCAGCGGCGTTCTCTTACTAGGACGTCAACCTCTTGTACAAAAACGCCTATTTACAGGCAAACTTCAAAATTAATACAAATTCAATTTTCCAAACAAATTGCCAATTATTTTTCCTTTTTCTGTTTTGTCTTGCGAAGAACGTCCAATGTTCATTTTTGATATATGCATTTGACATTAAATTGCTAATTCATAAATACTTGCATGCGAAACAAAGGACTGATTACAGGTGACATCAGAAACAGGGGCAATGTAGAGTTGTCCAGGCAGTCTAGTTGCTCTGTCCGCCAAGGTACCAAGGTAGGTTCAGCTGAAGAATGTGACCAAGTTACCTCAACTCCCCACAGAGTAAGACAAGATTCAGCAATACTCTCCCCAGGAAGAGTTAGTCTATCATCGGCCCTATAATAGGCACCCTATTCCCCTAGCAAGTCAGCAATACTCTCCTCCAGCAGAGTTAGTCTACGGCCAGCCTAAAGGAAGTTGGGTATCCCTAGAAGATATCAACATTCCCCAGCGGAGTATAGGCATTCCTCAGCAAGCATCCTCGGCAGTCTTGATCTAAGATTGTTCCCCGGCGGAATACAGACACCCTAGTGGAACCATTTTCCAGTACAGTCTGAAAGTTTCCCCAGGAAAATTGGAATCCATATCCCCAGCAGGTCTTGAAGCTTATCCCCGGTAGACTCTGGAAGCTTATCCCCTGCAGAATACGAACGTCCATCCCCGTTTTCATTCAAAAGTTATTCCTCACAAGGGCTTATAACTGGGTTATCCTCAGCTAATTACCACGGAAGATCGCCCTCGGCGAAGTTCTTCCTATCCCCAGTGGAGTTCATCAAAGTTCCCCAACATAACTTATCAACAGAATCCCCAGCGGAGTTTATCACTGTTATCCCTAGTGGAGTCCATCATTGAAATCCTCAGCGGAGCTCTCGTCAAAACTCCAGCGAAGTATCTCTTCCCACAGAGTAGTTCCCCTCAGAGTAATCTCTCCAACAAGTTTATTCCCCAACGGAGTCATCTTCTCCTACCGGTGTATTCTTGCAACCATCATCCCTAGCGGAAACGAAGAACTCTACTCTTCAACGTCAGCCCAGGATTTAATTCCCCGGCCGGTCGTCAAGGATTTATTTTCATAGACGAAAATACATTCATAAACATTTCACATTTCATACATCTTGCTTACATACGTGATAAAGTGCATATAACACTATCTCATTTTGAACATCATGACATCATGCATTTCATACATCATGACATTGCATAGAACTGATGTTTTGCCTTTTCAGCGAAAAAGACAATCCAAAAGACGACTACCTTCAACTGTCACAATTCCAGATTCGATTCCTGTATCTAGCCAGGGCACATCTGTGAGTGATCACGATTCCAGATTCGATTCCTGTATCCAGCCAGGGCACGTCTGAAGAGTTTGAAGATTCGATTCCTGTATCCAGCCAGGGCATATCTGTTGACGACTAATTCCAGATTCGATTCCTGTATCTAGCCAGGGCACGTCTGAAGAGTTTGAAGATTCGATTCCTGTATCCAGCCAGGGCATATCTGTTGACGACTAATTCCACATTCGATTCCTGTATCTAGCCAGGGCACATCTGAAGAGTTTAAAGATTCGATTCCTGTATCCAGCCAGGGCATATCTATAGACGACAATTCCAGATTCGATACCTGTATCCAGCCAGGGCATATCTGTGAGCAACCGATTGTAGACTCGACACCTGTATCTACCCAGGGCATATCTGCATGAAGAGATTGAAGATCAACACCTGTAACAAGCCAGGAAAACATCTGTCTTTCTCAAAGTGCGCAAGTTCTCGCTAAGGAATCTCTTATGCGATCAACACTTCCAAATGGCATCTATAAGCCCATTCCCGACAAGGTTCTGTCACGCCTTCAAATGGAATCTATAAGCCCATCTCCCTATCCGCCATCTCTCCAAATGGCATCTATAATCCCATTCCCGACATCACATTGCTGATACTCCAGCATGCGAGTGTAAATTTCAGGGCACTCTAGTGTCCAATCTCCTTTTACCCTCGAGTCACGAAAGGCAAACTTGCCAATCTAACTCTTCAGGTTCAAGAAGATTGAACAGGGGCAACTGTTGTACCCCAAAATTTTCCCTCCCATTTTCTCAACATTTTCTCATCACAAGGCCCTTGGAGCTCAAGATCCAGTTAGAGTTTCCTCTGCAAGACTTCTCCTAGCACTGTTGACCCAAATTTGGGTTTGTGTTTGCACAAAGATATTTTGACCTAAAATGCCTAAGATGACTCTCATGCTTCATGTTGGTCTCCCAAGTTTATCCATACCAAGTTTCAAGCCTTGATTCCAACCTTTGCCCATTCAATTGGACAGTTGACCTAGAAATCAGCTGTATTGGGGAAAAAGTCAACTGTGGCCAATTGACAGTCAAACCTCATGAAAATTGACCCACATCAACATTATGAACTCATATTGACCATTTGATCAAGTTTGGATCATAATTCCACAAGAAATTTGATCAGATCACCAAAAGGGCAAAATGGTCATTTTTAGGGTTTTGACTGCACAAAGGCAATTTTTTGACTGTTTGACCTAGCCAATGGCAAACCAAGCTCACATATGGACTCAAGGACCCCATGGAATTGTCTTGACATACCCAACAAGTTCAAAAGATCCCAAATGCACAAGATTGACAGTTGAATTTTCCAGTCAATTGATCAATTTTTGACTGTATACTGAAAAGTCAAACTTTGACTTTTTGGTCAAAATCAAGGGTCAAGATTCATTTTTCATCAACATGAAGCTTGTTCATCAAGAAATCAAAAATCACAAATTAGGGTTTGAAATGAAGATTTTTCATAACTTAGAATTTTTCTAAGTTATGAAAAACCCTAATTTTTTCCTAACTTTGTCCCACTTTCTCATCAAGATGCATTTGGATTCAAGGAAAAGTCAAAACATGAAAATTGTAGTCCATTGAAAAATCTACAACTTTGATTCACAAAGTTTCCTCAAAAGAAGCTTGTAGCTCAAGTTATAATTTTTGGAACAAGGGTACCAAACCATTCTTAACTTAGAGAAATTTTGACCTATTTTAGGCAGGATTTTTGCCTAACTTCAAGACCACTTTTCACATACTTCCACTTGAAATTTCAATTTGTTTTACAAATATGGATTGTAGTACACATTCCAAGCTTTCCAAAATGTCCAAGAACTCATCAAATAACCTCATGGTTAGGGAGAATGGAATTTGGCAAGTTGGGAAAAAGTCACTTTGTTTATGGCCAATTTACATGTTCATACACTTAGGCAATTTTGAACTCAGCTTGCATTCCTTGATTACAGGTCCTATATCCCATTTTCACTCATAAATTTAATGCTAACCCATTGTGCCAAGACCTTATTTTATGTGTTCAAACATTGTATACAAAATTAAGCCATAAGTAGAAAAAGCATTATATCCATTTTAGAAAAGTTGAACTTTATGTCAAATGCAAATCCAAGAAGCATAGGCAAAATATTTTGAGCTGGTATTTTGTACACAAATCACTCTGACCAAGAGAGATTAAGGCAGCACAATAGAGGGGCCTGTACAGAGCTAGAAACACCAAGTTGATTTTCTTGCTTAAAGGTGAAGTAACTTGACATAACTAAAACCAACTCTCATTCCAGCAAGAACCAGCTTAAGCAAAGTTATTGTACACATTCCAAACATCAACCCTGACCTGAAACACGAGCCAACCAAGTTTCAAACATCATCAAACCTCAAAACACCATAAAACTGCAAAAACAGGGCATAGGTTGCAGTTTGAATCCCACAGCTCATTTCCATCGTGCACTTTCATCCAAACCACTTCAAACACATCCCACATCATCTCTTGAAACTGTTCCAAGCCCTAAACACGACCTGTAACACCCCTAACCAACATCACCATTTTCATATTTTCTGTTTTGCAGTTGGAGTGCCATAACACGATTCACTTGGTTTCAAAGCAAACTAAAGGTTGGAATAGCATCCCTGGACCTCAAGCAAGCTATACCAATCCTCACCTTGCACTAAAAGCACCTCCATTACCAGATACGATTCAAGCTGAACAGGTAAGTTCATGAACTCTTATCTCTCTATCCAGGCATAGTTAGGTTTGGATTTGTGAAGAAATTATGTCATATTCATGGCCCTGAATCTGCCCATATCATTACTTTTCATTTATGTTATGTGTACTTAGAGAATTTTGAGTCTGAACATTGAACAAAAACTAGGTCAGGAATTGGGGGAGAAGAAATTCTCTCTCATTTCTGAGAGTTAGATTGACTTCTTTATATGTCCAGAATCGTGGCTTGATGCTCTACATTTCTTGTGTTGTGAGTTTGTGCTAAAAATCAGGGAATCTGAAGATAGGAAAACGCGTGTTTGTTGTTGTTCAAGTAAGTTCAGAGGTTGAAGACAAAGTCTTCTTGGGCTGGGCCTGAGTTGACTTCTTATTTGCACCACATTTTTACTCTTGAACCCCCTTGGCCCATTGTGCTTATTTGAAACATTTCTTGACTTTTTTTGTTATTTCTGACTTATTTATTTTTTTCTTGTAATATTAAAAGTATAAAAAATATTTTTCAAACCATTTTTGTATTTATTAAGCATTTATTTGTTTAAATTTATATTTGTACATAAATAAGCATAAATATACTATTATTTAAAATAACTAAAAATAATACAAACATATTTTATTTCTGACTTTTATTTCATGTTATTTCTTGAAAACATTTTATAATAAAAATATATTTTTTTTATATATATTAAACATTTTATTTTTTGTACATATAATATATATTTAATAAATAATGTAAATACATATATGTTCATTAATATATTTAGAAAAATATAAAAATAAATACATTTTATTTTTTTATTAATATTATGACCTCAAAATACTTTTTTTTTACAATATATTTTCTTTATTTATTTTTGTACATAATTAATAAATATTACATATATTATATAATAAATACTTTTTATTTATAAATATTAGGGTTTTAAATTAAATACATAAAAATACCAAAAATTAATTAATTTTAATTTTATTTATTTGATACATGATAAATACTTTTTTACATACATATGAAAACCATTTTGGCATTTTGCATATTTATTTTTATTTTATTTAATACTTGTGTAATTAAATACCTTGTAGAAATTCAATTTGATGTAATAGCTTAGGTTTTAATTCTTGTCAGAATACCCCCATTTGAACATTTGTACCCCCCATCCCATATATTGTGTAGTAATAACTTAGGACCTTTAAATTCCGCATTTTAAAAGCTTTCTAAATATGCCATGCTAGAATTAGGGTTTGTATGAAAATCAATTAACCAAGAATAGTTTGACCTAACTTCAAGATAAACAAGTATGAAAATGGACAACACTAATCACACTTGCACCCCTAGGGTATTCCACTTGTTGCCTTCAATAATGGGCCATATTGCATGTTAGGTATCATTGGGCTAAAACAAATTCAAACGATCATAGTCCCTCGATGACGCTTTCAAAAGTTGCCTAAAAATGATCAAGTCCCTTAAAGAAAAATTGCCCAAAGATACTTGGCACCATTGCAATCATGGTCTAAACAATGACCCGCGCCCGTCCCGTTCACATCCTAACACAAGATTGTCCACCAAATACAATGGTGGAACAAAATTGTTAAAAGGGTTAAAACATAGCCAAGATCTTTGAGAAATTTAGGGTAGATAGCTCTTGATTACTTACCAACTTGCAAAACAAAACACTTGCCTATTTTTCAAAACCACACATCACAATACACTTTCAAAACAAACTTTCAAAAACATTGAAAACCTTTTCAAAAGACATACACCTTTGTATACATCCCAACATGGATCATTACAAAGGTTGCCACCATATTGGCCTCTTTTCAAAACATTTTTCAAACCCACACACAAAGCACCATTTCAAACAATTGAAAATTAAGGCAAGTTGATCTACGCAAGTAACTAAGAGCCCATTGATAACCATGGATAGAAAGGGTGCTAATACCTTCCCTTTCTATAATCTACTCCCTGAACCCAAGAAAACATCTCAAAGGTTTTTTGCTGTGCTTTTTAACCTTTCCTTAGGATAAAATAAAAAGTCGGTGGCGACTCTTGCTCAACCGAAACATTTGCGAAAACAAACGCAAAACCTCAAGTCAGTTCTCCCACCGTATCACACTTCAACTCTCTATTCTTTGCACAAAAACAAAAACTTTCAACATAAAAAATGTAGCTTGGAATCTCACGATTCCAATGATATAAAATTCATAATCTAACTCTCAAAGACCAGGGAGAATTTCAGTAGCCCTAATTTCTGACCTAGTTTTTTCATGAACTTCAAGCTTCAAATTCTCACTACTCAATTAATATAAATGACAACTATGCATATGTACATCTTCACCATGTTAAGGACTACATCTTTGCTTCACAAATCAAAGCTTGAGGACTCCCAAATAGAGAGATAGAGTTTTGAAAAACACCTTGTTCAGCTGAGTTTGGATATGGCAATGTGGGGACTTTGAGTGAGGCCTGAGGATCGTGTGAGCATCCTTGAAGTTCCCTCAAGCTTTTCCAATGCTTAGTTGGCCTTATGGATGCTTAAAACTCCCTGTAGAAGTCAAGCTGCAACCTTCCAAAATGAAAATGGTGATGTTTGAAACAGAGCTTCCAGAACCAGGACAAGGGCTTGGATAGTTTGCATGTGATATGGATGAAGTGTTTGAAGTGTTAAAGGGAGAAACGCACGAGCCAATATTGAGCTTGCAAGAGTTTTGCAAAAACTGCAAGTTTGGGCAGAAAAATCGTGTTTTTGTGTTTTGGAGAGTTTCAGAAGTTGTGCCTTTGTGTTCTAGCTTGCAACAAGTTTGTGAAGTTGTTTTGAATAAGGCCAAGTTCACTCTTTAACATATGTGCAAGCTCTGGTCCCTTTTGCCTCTTTTCTTGCTTTTAAAGAAAGGTTGAAGTGACTATGCCAAAGTGTTGTACTTGCTAGTTCTAGGGCTGATGAGAGTTGGTAAACATTGCCTGATATTTGTGGATATTGCTTATAACAAAAGATCAGGTCAGTGGCTCAAGAATTGTAAAGTTGGAAAAGCTTGCTTTATCAAAATGGCATTGTGAACTTTTGGCCATTTATGGAATTATTCTTTGTGCAATGCTTCAAAATCCAAAACAAAGCCATTATCCATTGAGTTAGCATTTAATTATAGAGCGTAGAAGGGATTTAGGACCTGTAATGCAAGGTACAAGCATGCTAGGATCTGATTTGCAACTTGATGCATTGTAAAAATGGCTTGAACAAAAGTGACAAAATGCCATTTTCTCCTCTTCGATTCTCCCTAACCACAAATGATCTTGGAGAGTTCTTGGAGATTTTGGAAAGCTTGTAACATGCTCTAAAATCCACCTTTGAAATGAAACTTGATATACCTCTTGGAATTAGGTGAAAAGTTGCCATGAAGTTAGGTCAAAAACCTGCCTAAACTAGGGCCAAATTTCACTAAGTTATTTAGTTTATGGACCCCTATTCACAAAATCATAACTTGAGATCCAAGCATCTTTTGGGAAAACTTAGTGAAGAAAAGTTGTAGATTTCATGGAGGAATACGACTTTCATGTTGAAAGTTTCCTTTGAATAAAATTGCATCATGGTGAAAAAATGGTGCAAAGTTAGGAAAAAATAAGAAATTTTTCATACTTAGAAAATTTCAAGTTATAAAAAATTTTCAAATTAAAACCCTAATTTTCAATTTTAGGTTTCTTGGTCAACAAGTTTCACATTTTTACATATCTCGATAAATTATGACCCTTGGCACTTGATTTTGACCGAAAAGTCAAAGTTTGACTTTTCAGTGTACAGCTGATTTTTGATCAGTTGACTGGAAAATTCATTTGTCAATCCTATGAACTTGTGATCTTTTGAACTGTGCAATTAGGTCAAAATGATGCCATTGAGTCCTTGAAATCATGTTTGAACCCAATTGGTCATTGGCTATGTTAAAAATCAGAAATTGCCCTTTCTCTATTAAAACCCTAATTTTGACCATTTTGCCCTTTTGATGATCTGATCAAATTTCTTGAGGAGTTGTGATCCAAACTTGATCAAATGGTACATATGAGTCTAAAATGTTGTTGTGGATAAAAAATTATGAAGTTTGACTGTAAATTGGCCATGGTTGACTTTTTCCCCAATAAAGTTGATTTTTAGGTCAATTATCCAATTGACTGGGCAAAAATGTGATTCAAGGCTTGAAACTTAACATGAGCAATCTTAGGGGTCCAAGATGGTGTATGAAAGTCACATGAAGCATCGGTGATCAAAAATCCTTGTGCAAACTCAAACCCTAATTTCAGGTCATCAGTGCAAGATGAGGTCTTGAGCTGAGCAAACCCTAATCCTGTCTTGAGCCCAAGAAGTCTTGTGAGGAAAGTCTTGATAAAATGAGAGGGCAAATTTTGGGGTACGACATAATGCATTGCATATGTTTGTCTTGAATTATTTCATTCGTACTCATTATATTCAAACTGTGTTTTACTTCCTTTTTGTGATATTCAACTCTTGATTAAAAGCTCTAAGCCTTTAGAGGGAGGATGATGAAAGCGATACCACAATCTCTACAATATGCTTTTGAACAGACCCCACTGACGATGTACAGGCGTTGTTTCAAATCCTAAACATTGGATTTATAAGTAAGATAATCCCTAGTAAACCCCTTTGAGCCTAAGAAGTAGGACTTTTTATTTTCATACAAATTAAAACCCTTAATCATAACTTGGGGCAGGGTAGCTTTCTCAGTTAATTCAGATGTGCATTCAGTCGCAAGCTCTACCTTTATACACGACAAATAATTTAGAAAATACCCTCCAAAAGATGGTGATAGTTCCACATAATCGTCAAGACAAGCAGTCATTATCTCTCGAAATAAAAGCCCGTTAAGTCAAAAACCTATGAAGGAGACTTAAGAAACACTGGGGCATCCCGCTTACTATAATTATAAGAAGCAGTTCAGGTAAAAGTAGGGATAACAAAATCAAAAACAGAGGTGCTATGAATCCTCAACGAAAAAAGAAAAGGTTACAAAAATGACTTCCTTCTCAAACAAATGTTCAATTTCTGAACCATCATCAAGTATCATAGCAAAGATTCCAGACTCAACTGGAATCTAAACACACAATTAACTGAGTTTAGGACTGAAGAACATCACGAAGAACGGGTTGGGTACAAGTAAAATTTGAGCCTTTATCATTTGATTCTTAAACCGTGAACTAGACCATGTTATAACCCTTAAAAGTCCTAGCTGAAGCATGGGTTAGTTCGAAAGCATACTGTTACAAAAGGTATCTTGACTCCTGTAAGGTTCACTATAAATCCTGAGCTGATATCACACTTTACAAAATTTGTTTACTAAAAAATGAATTTTCAAACTTCAATACAAACATAAGCTTTGCATTCTTTAAATACCATTGACTGCATATGACTATTTGTTCAACAACAAAGAAATTCGCACAACGGATATTCGATGAACATAAATTCTCTCAATGGACAGAACCACCTCAGATGGAAAAGACATTTTCAGTAACAGGCCTTTCATAATCAAGGGGCACAACATGGTGTCCAGCGGAGCTGGGGCAGTCAAGCCAAGACTCGGGGATCTCTCAAAAATGCCAAATAGCCAGGGGTAGATCTTCATCTGAATCACTTGGGGTATTAGACATGAATTCCAGCAACAGATCACGTACGATCAAACAAACATATTTTGGCAGTGTGGCAACACTCACTACTATGGACAATGAGAATTCTCTATACCCGGTGAACATAGACATAGTCGGAAAATACTACACATGAACAAAGACCCGTTAGGTCGACTGGCCTATACAAAAATAAGGGCATCCCGGCGAAATAAAGGAGTTCGGGAAAAAATTAGGGATATACATATGAAAAAAATCTGTACATCCGGCAAGTCGAAAACCTAAAAAGGCGGCTTGGGCAAAAAAGGGTATCCCGATGGACTGAAAGTCTGAAAAGACAGTCCAGGAAAAAGTTAGGGATCAAAGCGTACGACCATGTCCCATCACTTGTCTATCAGTAGAGTGATGAACACCCTGGTCCGTATTCACCAAGGATTCCAAGAGTTGGGACAACAGTCAAGCCATCCATAAAATCCCAGCAGATGCTTTCTTCGACAGGTGTAGAGGCAGGGGAATCCTACTATAAAGTCACTGCCATATTCTCAGCATGCAGCCTAATGGTGTCAGGTTCTCATATCCCTGGCAGAGCAAAATCTTAATTACTGCTCCCAAAAACAAATTCCCCAGTGAAGTCGCCAAGCTTCTCAGGATTCCCCAACAGGACTTCAACAAAATCCCCAAGCAGCTCACAGAGTTTACCTTCCCCAACAAAGTTTATTTCTCTAGCAACAGAAGTTCATCTCCCAGCAAGTCCAACTTCAAAAAATTTTAAGACCTACCATCTTCATCCCCAGCGACAGTCAGGGATTTATTTTCCCCAGACAAAGATGCTCGAGTTTACAAATGCACCTCATAACATTTCACATTCATACATCATTTTACAAGTGTCATAACATATGCAGCACGAATGCATATATTACAATCTCGTTATTTTGAGAGCATTCATGCATCATGACATTGCATACAATTAACCCTTTATCTTTTCAGGTAAAAGTCTATAAACAGACAAATATCATCAACTACTTACATGATCAGACAAATTTTTGGTACTCTGTTGAGGTAGTAATCGACCAAGATTCCTTCATCACCTGCTGAGGTAGTAATCGTCCAAGATTCCTTCATTATCTGTTGAAGTAGTAATCGTCCAAGATTCCTTCATTATCTGTTGACGTAGTAATCGTCAAAGATTCCTTCATTATTTGTTGAGGTAGCAATCGTCCAAGATTCGTTCATTATCTATTGAGGTAGTAATAGTCCAAGATTCTTTCATTATCTGTTGAGGTAGTAATCATCCAAGATTCCTTCATTACCTGTTAAGGTAGCAATCATCCAAGATTGCTTCATTATTTGTTGAGGTAGTAATCATCAAAGATTCCTTCATTATCTGTTGAAGTAGCAATTATCCAAGATTCCTTCATTACCTGCTGAGGTAGTAATCATCCAAGATTCCTTTATTATCTGTTGAGGTAGTAATCATCCAAGATTCCTTCACCGTCTATTGAGGTAGTAATCGACCAAGATTCCTTCATCACCTGGTGATGTAGTAATCGTCCAAGATTCCTTCACTATCTGTTGAGGTAGTAATCAAACAAGATTCCTTCATCACCTGCTGAGGTAGTAATCATCCAAGATTCCTTCATTATCTGTTGAAGTAGTAATCGTCCAAGATTTCTTCATTATCTATTGAGGTAATAATCGTCCAAGATTCCTTTACTATTTGTTAAGGTAGTAATCGACCATGATTCCTTCATCACCTGTTGAGGTAGTAATTGTCCAAGATTCCTTCATTATACGTCACAATCAAGCTTCACACTTACCAACATTACCAAGTTCTAGATTAATACCTGTAACAAGCCAGGACAACTATCTGTGGATGATTGATTATAGATTAATACCTGAAACTAGATAGGAAAGTTATATACATGAGCATATTGAAGATTAATACCCGAAACAAGACGGGAAAACTATCTTTCTTTCTCTTAGGTCAGAGATTAATACCTGAAACTAGATAGGACAATTGTCTGTGAACAGTTGATTGTAGATCAATTCCCCAAACAAGATAGGGTGACTATTTACATAACCAGATGAAGCAACCCTACCCAGGTTCCTTCTCTTACATCTCCAGATGAAGTCTTACCTGGACTCATCATGAAGCAGCCCTACCCAGGCTCCCTCTCATATATCTTCAGATGCAAACTAACACAGACTCATCCTGAAACAGCCTTACACATGCTCTTTCTAATGCATTTTCAAGTAACGGTTAATTCCATTATCCCTAGCAAGTTACTGTGAAGCCTGGATTCCAACCAGAAATCAACAAACTCTCATCTCTCTAGTACAGAAATAACTCCTCAGTAGAGTCTTGGACAACTGAAGCTCCTAGACTCTATTCCCCATAGGGTTTTCCTCATGCAGGAGAACAACAGAAACCCATATTCCCCAACGGAGTCCTCCTCAGACAGAAGGAACATGAATCCCCATAAAGAGACTGTTGTACCCCAAATTTTGCCCTCCCATTTCCTCAACATTTTCTCATCACAAAACCCTTGGAGATCAAGACCCAGTTAGGGTTTCCTCTGCTCAAGACTTCTCCTTGCACTGTTGACCCAAATTAGGGTTTGTGTTTGCACAAAGATATTTTGACTAAAAATGCCTAAGATGACTTTCATGCTTCATGTGGACTCCCAAGTTTATCCATACCAAGTCTCAAGTCTTGATTCCAAATTTTGCCCAGTCAATTGGACAGTGGACCTAGAAATCAGCTGTATTGGGGAAAAAGTCAACCGTGGCCAATTGACAGTCAAATCTCATGAAAATTGACCCACGTCAACATTATGAACTCATATGAACCATTTGATCAAGTTTGGATCACAATTCCACAAGAAATTTGATCAAATCACCAAAAGGGCAAAATGGTCATTTTTAGGGTTTTGACTGCACAAAGGCAATTTTTGACTGTTTGACCTAGCCAATGGCAAACCAAGCTCACATATGGACTCAAGGACCCCATAGAATTATCTTGACATGCTCAACAAATTCAAAAGATCCCAAATACACAAGATTGACAGTTGAATTTCCCAGTCAATTGATCAATTTTGACTGTATACTGAAAAGTCAAACTTTGACTTTTTGGTCAAAATCAAGTGTCAAGATTCATTTTTCATCAAAACATGCCAAATCATGAAACTTGTTCATCAAGAAATCAAGAATTGCAAATTAGGGTTTGAAATGAAGATTTTTCATAACTTAGAATTTTTCTAAGTTATGAAAAACCCTAATTTTTTCCTAACTTTGTCCCACTTTCTCACCAAGATTAATTTGGATTCAAGCAAAAGTCAAAACATGAAAGTTGTAGCCTATTGCATAATCTACAACTTTGATTCACAAAGTTTTCCCAAAAGAATCTTGTAGCTCAAGTTACAGTTTTTGGAACAAGGGTACCAAACCATTCTTAACTTAGAGAAAATTTGACCTATTTTAGGCAAGGTTTTTACCTAACTTCAAGACCATTTTTCACATACTTCCACTTGGAATTTAAATTTGCATTTCAAAGCTGGATTGTAGTACACATTCCAAGCTTTCCAAAATGTCCAAGAACTCATCAAACAACCTCATGGTTAGGGAGAATCGAATTTGGCAATATGGGAAAAACTCACTTTTGATTTGGCCAATTTACATGTTCATACATTTGTGTCATTTTGAATTCAGCATGCTTTCCTTGATTACAGGTCCTATATCCCATTTGCACTCAATAATTTAATGCTAATTCATTGTGCCAAGGCCTTGTTTTATGAGTTTAAGCATTACATGTTGAACTAAGCCATAAATAGAAAAAGTAAAATAGCCATTCTTGAAAAGTTACACTTTATGTCAAGATGCAAATCCAAGCAAGTACAGTTAAGATCTCTTTGGCACAAGTTTATGAGTTAATTACACTAATCAAGACTAAGTGGTTCAGCATAGAATGGGGGCCTGTACAGGCTAGAAACACCAAGTGGCCTTTTGTTGCTTAAAGTGTAAGAAACTTGCCATAACACATACCAACTCTCATCTCAGCTAACACAACCTTAAGCAAACTTGTCAAACATATTCTAAACATCCATTCTGAGCTAGAACACGACCCTAATATCTCCATTGCCTCCCCATTCACAGAATCACAATTGAACTGCCCAAAACAGGGCATCCCTGCAGTTGGAGTTCCATAGCTCAAACCTTCCAGGCATTCTTGCTAAAAATACTTCAAACACATTCCATAATATCCATATAAACTATTCCAAACCTTGAAATGAGACTGTAACAGCCATAACACCATTTGCCATTTCCATTTTTCTATCTTACAGGTGGACTTCTGCAGCTTGATTTGGCACGATTCAAAACACACCAAGCATTGGAATAGCATCACTACACTTCAGGCAAGCTGTACAAATCACCATCTTGCCCTGAAAGCTCCTCCATTGCAAGGCATGATTCCAACTGAACAGGTATATTCATGAAGTTTTATCTCTCAATATAGGCATTGTTAGCTTTAGGTTTGTGAAGAAAGCATGTCACATTCATAGCCCTGAACATGCCCATGTGATTAGATTTCATTTATATTATGTATGCTTAGAGAATTTTAAGTCTGAACATTGAATAAAATTTAGGTCAGGAATTGGGGGAGAAGAAATTCTCTCTCATTTCTGAGAGTTAGATTGACTTCTTTATATGTCTAGAATCGTGGCTTCAAGCTCTACAGGTTTCATGTTGGAAGATTTGGCAAAAGATCAAAGAATCAGGAGTTAGGGATTTGAGAAGAAAGGCGCGTGTTTTTGAACATGTTTGTCTGAAGGTTGAAGACAACAACCTTTGGGCTGGGCCTGATTGGTCATTTCTGTTTTACACCTCATTTTCACACACACACCCCCTAGGCCCATTTTGCTTATTTTCATGATTTTTTGACTTTTCTTTTTTTGTTCTGACTTATTTATTTTTCCTCACAATATTAAAAATATGAAAAAATATTTTTACACCATTTTTATATTTATTAGGCTTTTATTTGTTTAAATAAGTATTTGTACATAAATAAATAAATAGATACACTTTTATTCAAAAATACTAAAAATAATACAAACCCATTTTATTTTCTATTTTTATTTTATTTTATCTTCTGAAAATATTTTATATAAAATATACTTTTTTTTATAATTATTAAATATTATTATTTTGTATGTATAATATATATATATTTAGTAAATAATACAAATATTTATGTATATATTAGTATATTTAGGTTAAAAATACAAAATATATACATTTTATTTTTTATTAATATTTAACATTAAAAAATACCTTTTTTGACAAATATACTTCATTTTTATTTTATTTTTGTATATAATAAATAAATATTGTACATATTGAATAATTAATACATTTTACTTAATAAAATTAGGGTTTTTCCCTAAACATAAAAAATCCAAAAATTAATACCTTTTATTTTGTTTATTTGACATATAAAAAATACTCTTTTTCATACACATAAAAAACATTTTTTTGCATCTTGCATATTCATTCTTATTTTATTTAATTTGTGCAATTAAATATCTTGTAAATAATTCAATATTGCTGTAATAGTCTAGGTTTAAATTCCTTGTCAAAAAACCCCCCATTTGAACATTTGTACCCCCCTTCCCATATATTGTGTTGTAATAGCTTAGTAACTTTATTTTTCGCGCTTTATTGCTTTCTAAATATACCATGTTAGAATTAGGGTTTGTATGCGAATCAAAAACAACAAAAATAGTTTGACCTAATTTCAAGATAAACAAGCATGAAAATGGACAACACTAATCACACTTGCACCCCTAGGGTATTCCACTTGTTGCCTTCAATAAATGGGCCATATTGCATGTTAGGTCTCTTTGGGCAAAACAAACACAATTCAAATGATCATAGTCCCTCGATGACGCTTTCAAAAAGTTGCCTAACAAATGATCAAGTCCCTTAAGGAAAATTGCCCAAAGATACTTGGCACCATTGCAATTATGGTCTAAACGATGACCCTCGCCCGTCCCTTTCACATCCTAACATAATATTGTCCACCAAATGCAATGGTGGAACAAACTTGTTAAAAGGGTTAAAACATAGCAATAATCTTTGAGAAATTTAGGGTAGATAACTCTTAATTACTTGCCAACTTGCAAAACAAAACACTTGCCTATTTTTCAAACCACACATCACTACACTTTCAAAAACAACTTTCAAAAATAATGAAAACCTTTTCAAAAGACATACACCTTTGTATACATCCCAACATGGATCATTACAAAGGTTGCCACCACATTGGCTTCTTTTCAAAACATTTTCAAACCCACACACACAAAGCATCATTTCAAACAATTGAAAACTAAGGCAAGTTGATCTAAGCAAGTAACTAAGAGCCCATGGATAACCATGGATAGAAAGGGTGCTAATACCTTCCCTTTCTATAATCTACTCCCCGAACCCAAGAAAACATCTCAAAGGTTTTTGTTGTGCTTTTTAACCTTTCCTTAGGATAAAATAAAAAGTCGGTGGCGACTCTTGCTCAACCGAAACATTTGCGAAAACAAACGCAAAACCATAGTCAGTTCTCCCACCGTATCACAGAACTGGCGACTCTGCTGGGGAAAAAATTAAAAGTGGAGTAACCTTAGGGCTTAGATCACCTTTGTTTTCAATTGTTTGTCTTGTTTTCTTTTATATTTGTGGGCTTTGCATCGGAGTTTCATAGATCCTAACCCGGATCTGGGGAATACCCTTTTTAGGTAGCATAATCTGTGAGGGACCTGTCCGGCGTAGACCGACATGGGTGAAGCAGTGGCTACGTTGGTGTGGCACCTTGGTCTGTACCGATATCCCTTGTGTTGTAACAAGGAGAATATGGGTCTTCTAAGGAGTCATTAAACACCAACCAACCTTAGAACCCTAAATTGACCAAACTTGGCCATAGAACAGTAGCAGTATGCTACACTCATTGAGGCTAAACTCTCGCGATGGTTCTGGCTGCAAGAAAAGATTGTGATGCTAGAGTTATGACCGATTGAGGGTAGTCAATGATTTGAGATCCTCTAGAACCCGGTTACTTTTGATAGGACAGGTTTTAACCAACGAAACCAAAAGAGGGTAATACCTAAACTTCATGCTGGCCTGAAAACTAAGGGTTGTCTTGTGTGACTTGTGTGCCTTATCATACTTGTGGTGTGCTTCATCATAGCATCATGCCATCATACCATTGCATGCATCCTGTATAAGGACTAACCCATTTCAAAGACAAAAAAGTTCCATCTTTGCTCTGTTTTGTAGGACATCATGATGCCCGTGCGTAGGAATACTATCCGGCTCAACTTTGTTAAACCACCAACTTTGCTCAAGGATTTGGTTGGTAGGATTCTAAACACTACTTCCTTCATCAACAGGCATGGTTCTCTCCTTGGCTTGATCACTGCAAAGTGGGACCAACAACTGATAAGTGTCCTGACCCAGTTTTATGACCCCCTGTATCATTGCTTTACCTTTCAAGACTTCCAGCTGGTCCCTACCCTGGAAGAATTCTCTGATTTGCTCGGTATCCCTGTTTTGGAGCAAACTCCATTCACTGGTTGGGAAAAGACTCCTAGGCCTGAAGAGGTTGCTGCAGTTCTCCCCTTGACCAAAGAAGAGGTATTGGCTAACTGGGAAACTAGAAGTGGAGTTAAGGGCTTTTTGGTCAAATTTTTGGTTGGCAAAGCTAATGATTTCTGGAATGACTTGGACTTCAAGGCGTACGAAGACATTCTGGATCTTTTAATCTATGGCCTGGTATTGTTTCCCAATCCTGACACCTTTATCAGTATCTATGCCATAAGGATCTTCATGTCTCGGAATCCTATACCCACTCTTTTGGGTGATATCCTGCAACAACTCTATGCTCGTACTGCTCGAAAACGGGGAACTCCATGGTGTTGTGCTCCTTTGCTAGTGAGGTGGTTTATTTCGCACCTTCCTAAGTTCGTGCTGAAGAATGAAGAAGGAAAGGGTTGGGCTCATAGGTTAATGTCTCTCACTGATAATGACATCACTTGGACTCTCATAGGTTTGGAAGAGGTAGTTGTTATTGATCGTTGCAGAGAATACCCTAATGTCCCTTTGATTGGTATCCAAGGAGGAATCTCTTATAATCCATGCTTAGCTCTCCGCCAGTTTGGAAGAGCCAGAAGAGTAGGGCCTCATGAAATGTTGGTTCCTCACTTCCATTTTGAGTTTCAGGCAGACAGTGACAAATTACGCCAAGGATTCATTAAGGCTTGGGACAGAATTCATAAAGCTGACCCACATGAGTTGGGACCAAAGACTTCTCTACCAATGGAACCCTATTGCAGATGGGTCCGCATCCGTGCTCAGAGGTTAGGTATGCCGTACGAAGCTGTCAAACCTATCAGTCTTGAATCTCCTGATGAAGATGGGGTTCCTCCAACTGTCCTCCCTCCTCAGATACCCACTGATTTTGACACAATGAAGAGATCTTGGGCGCAGCTAAAGGAAGAACGGGATTTTTATCGGGAAAAGTTCAACAAACAGGAAATAAAGATCCAGAGGCTGACTAAGCAATTGGAGGAAGAGCGGGTCCTGAATAACTACATCCACACTGAGAAGAGGAGGCCATGGGAGCACTGATGGGCTTTGGATATTTCCTTTTACAGCTTTTATTTCCTTTTCAGTATTTTTCATTCCTGTAATGCCTAAGGGCAAGTTGTTGAACAATTTAAAATTTGAATCTAATGAAGTGTGTTTCCCTTTTGTCTACAAAGTTGAATCTTGTTTGTCTTTGAAAACATAAAACATATGCATCTCATTGCACCATATGCATAACAGGTACCCTTTTTCACAGGTTGCTTAATCCTCTTCGCTGTTTATTTGAACAGTCATCATGAATCCAGATTCATCCAGTGAGCAAGAAATCAAGGCCCTTCAGGCCCAAAGTGCCCAGTTTCAAGAAATGGTCCTGAGCCTGGCCCAAGGTCAGCAAGAGTTGAAGGCTCTACTCCTGAAGAAGAAGAAGAAAAAGAGGACTGCGTTATTCAACACCGGACGCAGGTTTGGGAACACACTTCATAACGAGGCTGATCCAACTACTTCCTCCGCAGAGAAAGACAGTCCCCAAGGGGGAGGAGCTCCTAGTCCTGCAGTCTCTGACAACGAGACGGACTACAACGACGAACAATACCCTCCCGCTGCTGACAGATACAAGCAATTAGAGGACCGCTTGAGCGCCATGGAGATTCAGAATGTACCGGGGCTGGATTTCGGAGATTTGGGGTTATCTTCTGGGGTAGTAATCCCACACAAGTTTAAGGCGCCTGCCTTTGCCAAATACGACGGGGCTTCCTGTCCAAAGCTGCATCTAAGGTCGAGGGAGATCCAACCTTACACGGCAGATAAGAACCTTTGGATCCACTTCTTCCAAGATAGCCTTTCGGGGTCACAGCTTGAGTGGTTCTATCAACTAGATGGAACTAGTATCCGACACTGGGAAGATTTGGCAACCGCATTCTACAGACAATATCAATACAATTCTGATCTCGCTCCTACGCGTACCCAACTTCAGGGTATGTCTCTAGGAACGGGCGAAGGGTTCAAAGAATATGCACAAAAATGGAGAGATTTGGCTGGCAGGGTGCAGCCTCCATTGACTGATCGTGAGCTGGTTGATATGTTTCTAGGGACCTTGTCTGGTCCATTTTTTAATCATTTGGTTGGTAACTCCTCCGCTGGGTTTACGGATTTGATCCTGACAGGTGAAAGAATTGAAGCTGGCATCAGGTCAGGAAAGATACAAAAAGCTGCCTCCACAAGTACTGAGAAGAGGCCTTTCAAGAAAGAAGCAAGTGCCGTCTATGGTCCTAGAAGACAAGTCAATCCAGAAATCCGCCAAGCCGTCAATTCCTTGGTCATTTCAAAACCTGTTGCTGCTCCTCAGCAGTACAATCAACAAAGAGGTGAAAGGCCCAAGAGGCAGTATACTCGGCTGAGTATGACCTTGTCACAAATTTTACCGCAACTGTTATCAACCAACTTGGTGACCATCAAAGAGGCTCCAAAGGTCGTGAATACTGCATCTCCTAAGTATAACCCAAATGCCCGTTGTGCTTATCATTCCAATAGCCCCGGGCATACTACTGATGATTGTTGGGCCTTGAGAAATAAAGTGCAAGACCTTATCGATGCAAAGGAAATTCAGTTTGAGGCGCCTGAGAGGTCAAATGTTGTAACTGCTCCTATGCCCCAGCATAGGGTAAATGCCATCGAGGAAGATTTGTATGCTGTTTCGGTGAATGATGTTGCTACCCCTCTTTTGACTGTTAAGAGGAACTTACTACTAGCCGGTTTATTTCTGGGTTGTGGCAAGGGTTGCCTCCTGTGTGCTGTTATCCCTACCGGTTGTCCGCTGCTGAAATCAGGCATCCAAAGCCTGATAGATAGCAAAGAAATTATGTTCAAGAAAACTGCTGTTCCGTTTGTTTCCGCTGAAGAAGTATCTGTCGTCACAATTTACAATCCTACCAAGGCTCCCCCGAGGAAGCCAGTCCAAATTATGTCTGTTGCACCCATTACTATTACTGTTCCGGGGCCTCTCCCCTATGAGTCTGATAAAGCTGTCCCATGGCATTATGGGGCCGACGTGTATGTGCTTGGAGTGAAGCAGGAGTTCAACACCGGTACCAGTATCAGTAACATCACTGGTCCCGCCAAGATTACTCGCAGTGGCAGGCTCTTCTCGCCTGACATTGCACCGCCAGTTATCCGAAAGCCTCTTATCATCACACCCGCAAGGGTGCATGTTCCAAATCAAGTTCTTGTGTCTACTACTACCGCCGAGTCCTCTGATGCTCGGGGCAAAGAAGTTTCTACCGATTTGACTGCCAGGACGGAGGCACCAAAAAAGACTGTTGTTGAAGCCTCCCAACAAGAGATGGAGGAAATCCTTAAAATTATTAAAAAGAGTGACTTCAATGTTGTTGAACAGTTGGGGCATACCCCCTCCAAAATCTCTATGTTATCATTGCTGCTATGCTCAGAGGCCCACACAAAAGCCCTGATTTCATTTCTGAAAACGGCTCATGTGCCGCAAGAGACCTCTGCAGATCAATTCACTGACTGTATGGCTAATTTGACAGCTGACAATGGTTTGGGGTTCTCGGATGCTGACCTCACCGCCAAGGGAAAAAATCACAATGATGCCCTGCACGTCTCTATAGAGTGCAGGGGCACTACTCTCGCACACATGTTGGTGGATACCGGTTCTTCCCTGAATGTTTTGCCCAAGAAGGCATTGGATCGCTTGGATTGTGAGGGCCTGGAATTGAAACCTAGTAACATCATTGTTAGAGCCTTCGACGGTTCTAAGAGGATGGTGCACGGTGAGGTAGACATTCCTATCCGTGTGGGTTCCCAAGTCTTCAACTCAATGTTTTATGTAATGGATATTCGTCCATCTTATTCCTGTTTATTGGGTCGACCCTGGATTCACAAAGCTGGGGCAGTAACATCTACTCTACACCAAAAGCTCAAATACCCTGTCAAAGGGAAGATTGTTATCGTGCAGGGTGAGGAGGAATACATGGTAAGTCATCTGAATTCATTCCGGTATATCGATATGGACGGGGAGTTTATTGAAACCCCCTTTCAGCATTTTGAGGAAGTACCTCCAACATTGGCATCGGCTGAAACAGTGGTTGAAGAAGACTTTTCGTTGAAGATGGCGTCCTTGGAGGATGCCCGGGCTGTAATCGAGAAAGGAAAATGCGTAAACTGGGGTCAGCTTCCTGACTTCACTCAAAAGAACGACAAGTTTGGGCTGGGCTTCACTGCAGAGGCTCAGAGGGCTGGGCGCAAGGAAAGGATCAGAAGGGCTCCAGTGTTCATCACCAATCCAAGGGTGAATGCTATCGAGGAGGACGTGGAAGAAGCAGAGTTTGACAGTTGGATCTATCCAACCACCAGCAACGGACCAAGCAACTGGACGGCAAAGGATTTTACACCAATTACATTTGTCACGCAATAATTAACTCTTTTGATTTTTAATTTGTAACAAACAATATGTTGAAACTTTTATTCGCTCGGTGTCCTACCCGGGGCATCGTAGCTCCATTTGTGAGGGCTTTTTTATATGACATTTCCATATATCATTAATCAAAACATTGGACGTTTGTTGCATTTCAAATCTTGCGCTCTTTTTCTTTCCGTGTTATATATTGCAAAACAGCTATATTTACACACACTCACTTATACAGGTTTCAATCCACTCTGGATCTCACTGGTAACAACTCTGCTACCACCAGTTATGACTTCGAGAATCCGATCAACTTGGCCGAAGATGAAGGTGAAGATGATTGCGAAGTGCCTGGTGAACTCGCAAGACTGCTACTCCAGGAAGAGAGGGCAATTCAACCACATGAAGAGTCGGTGGAAACAGTGAACCTGGGTACTGAGACAGATAGGAAAGAAGTCAAGATTGGGGCCAATCTAGAGCTCAGCGTGAAGCAACGATTGATCCAGATGTTGCATGATTACATGGAGATCTTTGCTTGGTCCTACGAAGACATGCCTGGTTTGGATGCCGACATTGTAGTTCATCATCTGCCTACCAAGGAAGACTGCCCTCCGGTAAAGCAAAAGGTCCGCCGTATGCGCCCAGAGATGTCCGAAAAGATCAAAGCTGAGGTTATGAAGCAATTCGATGTCGGGTTTCTAGCAGTAACTTCTTACCCTCAGTGGGTTGCCAATGTGGTGCCAGTGCCGAAGAAGGACGGTAAGGTCAGAATGTGTGTCGACTACATGGATTTGAACAGGGCCAGCCCCAAAGATGATTTCCCTCTGCCTCACATCGACGTTCTTGTTGACAATACTGCTCAACACAAGGTGTTCTCCTTCATGGATGGATTTTCAGGGTATAATCAGATCAAGATGGCTCCGGAAGATATGGAAAAGACTACCTTTGTGACTCAGTGGGGCACCTTCTGCTACAAGGTCATGCCATTCGGGTTGAAAAATGCGGGGGCAACCTACCAACGTGCCATGGTTGCTTTATTTCATGATATGATCCATCATGAGATTGAGGTATATGTTGATGACATGATTGCAAGGTCCCAAACTGAGGAGGAGCACCTTGATCATCTGCGGAAGCTGTTTGACCGATTGAAGTTATACAAGCTGAGGTTGAATCCCAACAAATGCACCTTTGGGGTGAGGTCCAGAAAATTGCTAGGTTTCATTGTAAGTGATAAAGGTATTCAGGTGGACCCTGCCAAGGTGAAAGCCATACAAGAGATGCCAACTCCCAAGACAGAGAAAGAAGTCAGAGGCTTTCTGGGACGAATGAATTATATTGCCCGATTCATCTCACATCTAACTGCTACCTGTGAGCCAATCTTCAAATTGCTGAAGAAAGATCAAGTAGTACGTTGGAACGATGAATGTCAGGCTTCTTTCGAAAAGATAAAAGAGTATCTCCAAGAGCCACCCATTCTTATGCCACCAGTGGAAGGGAGACCTCTAATATTATACTTGACAGTACTTGACAACTCGATGGGGTGTGTGCTGGGGCAGCATGACGAGTCTGGCCGAAAAGAGCACGCTATTTATTACCTGAGCAAAAAGTTTACCGACTGTGAGTCTCGTTACTCACTGCTCGAGAAAACTTGTTGCGCTCTGGTATGGGCTGCTCGCCGGCTGAGACAGTATATGCTGACTCACACCACTCTGTTGATTTCAAAGATGGATCCCATCAAGTACATATTCGAAAAGCCTGCTCTGTCTGGAACAATAGCGAGATGGCAAATGATCTTGACAGAATATGATATCCAGTATACAACTCAGAAAGCAATCAAAGGAAGTGTACTGGCAGATCATTTGGCACACCAACCTGTGGACGATTACCAATCATTGAACTTTGAATTTCCGGACGAAGACATCATGGTGGTAACTGATTGTGAAGTGCCTGGACCGGATGAAGGACCTGAGGAAGGATCCCGATGGTCTATGCATTTTGACGGAGCCTCCAACGCTTTGGGTAACGGAGTCGGCGCTGTAATCATATCTCCCAAAGGAACTCATACTCCACTCACCGCCCAATTGTGTTTCAACTGCACCAACAACATGGCAGAATATGAGGCATGTATCATGGGTCTTCAAGCTGCAATCGATTTAAGGATCAAGTTCCTGAGTGTCTTTGGAGATTCCGCCCTCATGATCAATCAGATCAAAGGCGAGTGGGATACGAAACACCCAAATCTTATTCCTTACAAGGAGTATGTGTTGACTTTGCTTCCCCACTTTGAAGAAATAACTTTCGAACACTTCCCAAGAGAGGAAAATCAGCTAGCGGACGCACTAGCTACGATGTCTTCAATGTTCAAAGTCAAATGGGACATTGAGGCTCCCCGGATCATCATCTGGAAGTTGGACGAACCTGCATACTGCTGCGATCTTGAGGCCGAGAAGGTGACTGAAAAACCCTGGTATCATGAGGTGAAGAGATACTTGAAAGCTCAGGAGTACCCTGAAGGTGCATCTGTCAACGACAAGAAGTTCATGAGAAGGTTTGTTGCAAAATTCTTCCTCAGCAACGATATTCTCTACAAACGGAATCATGATTCAACTCTACTGTGTTGTGTGGATAAGGCTGAAGCAGAGAAGATCATGATAGAACTGCATGAAGGTACATTCGGAACACATTCCAGTGGACACACCATGGCAAAGAAAATCCTTAGGGCAGGATATTTCTGGTCCACAATGGAAGCCGATTGTTACCAACATTCTCGAACTTGTCATAAATGCCAGATCTATGCTGATAAGGTGCACATCCCTCCGGTTCCTCTGAACGTCCTGACGGCACCTTGGCCTTTTGCAATGTGGGGCATTGATATGATCGGTGAGATCCGACCGACAGCATCCAACGGGCATCGCTTCATCTTGGTAGCGATCGATTACTTCACGAAGTGGGTTGAGGCAGCTTCCTACGCCACGGTAACCAAGAGCGTCGTGGCACGTTTCATCCGGCATAATCTGATCTGTCGGTGCAGCGTCCCGGAAAGGATCATTACGGACAATGGTACCAATCTTAACAACAAGATGATCACTGAGCTCTGCGAACAATTCAAGATACAGCACCACAACTCTTCTCCTTACCGGCCGAAGATGAATGGGGCTGTAGAAGCAGCCAATAAGAACATCAAGAAAATTGTGCAGAAGATGACAGTGACCTATAAAGATTGGTACAAAGTGTTACCGTTTGCTCTTCACGGGTACCGTACCTCAGCAAGGACGTCGACCGGGGCAACTCCTTTTTCCTTAGTCTATGGCATGGAGGCAGTCTTGCCGATTGAAGTCCAGATACCCTCTCTCCGGATAATGAAGGATGCAGACTTGAACGAAGATGACTGGATCCATACTCAACTTGATCAATTAAACCTGATTGACGAAAAGAGACTCACCGCTATCTGTCATGGTCAGACATACCAAAAACGGATGATCAGGGCATTTAACAAGAAAGTCAGACCACAAGAGTATCAAGTTGGGGACCTGGTAATCAAACGCATCATCCTTCCTCAAAGTGATCCCCGGGGAAAATGGACCCCTACATACGAAGGGCCATTTGTGGTTAAACATGTGTTCTCAGGAGGAGCCATGATTCTGACCATCATGGATGGTGACGACCTTCCTCACCCCGCCAATGCAGACATATTAAAAAGATACTACGCATGAATAAAAGACCCGCTAGGTTGACATACCTAGGCAAAAATAAGGGCTTCCCGGCGAACCAAAAGGGTTCGGGCAAAAATAAGGGATGAAATGAAAAAAATTTGTACACCCGGCAAGTCGAAAACCTGAAAAGGCGGCTTGGGCAAAAATGGGTATCCCGGTGGACTGAAAACCCGAAAGGGAGGTCCAGGCAAAAGTTAGGGATAAAGCGTAACACTATGTCTCATTGGATCACCTTGCATCCAGAATTCAACATCAACTATCTGGCTCAGACTTCGACATCGACCAATCAGCTTCATCTTCAACTAAGCAGCAAAGTGATGAGACGCTAGAAGACATAAAGGCGATAGCAGAGTTGGAACCCAGTGGGAATATTGTGCACATAGTTGTTTTGTTTCCTTTTCAAAATTGTAAACTCTATGTTATTCGGCGGTATTCTCTTACTAGGATGTCAGCCTCTTGTACAAAAACGCCTATTCACAGGCAAATTTCAAAATCAATACAAGTTCACTTTTCCAAACAAATTGCCCATTGTTTTTCCTTTTTCTGTTTTGTCTTGCGGAGAACGTCCAATGTTCATTTTTTATATATGCATTTGACATTAAATTGCTGATTCATAAATATTTGCATATGAAACAAAAGACTAATTACAGGTGACATCAGAAATAGGGGCAATGTAGAGTTGTCCGGGCAGTCTAGTTGCTTTGTCCGCCAAGGTACCAAGGTAGATTTAACTGAAGAATGTGACCAAGTTATCTCAACTCCCCACAGAGTAAGACAAGATATCAACATTCCCCAGTGGAGTATAGGCATTCATTAGCAAGCATCCCCGACAGTCTTGACCTAAGATGGTTCCCCGGCAGAATATCAATACCCCAGTGCAATTCCAAAAGTTTCCCCAGGAAAGTAGGAATTCTTATCCCCAGCAGGTTTTGAAGCTTATCCCTAGTAGATTCTGGAAGCTTATCCCATGCAGAGTACGGATGTCTCTCCCGAGCTTTGTTCAAAGTTATTCCTCATAAGGGTTTATAGCTAGGTTATCCTCAGCTAATTGCCACGGAAGATCGCCCTCGGCAAAGTTCTTCCTATCCCCAGCGGAGTTCATCAAAGTTCCCCAACATAACTTATCAACACAATCCCCAGCGGAGTTTATCTTTGGTATCCCCAGCGGAGTTTATCATCATTATCCCCAGCGGAATCCATCATTGAAATCCTCAGCGGGCCTCTTATCAAAACTTCAGCAAAGTATCTCTTCCACAGAGCAATTCCCCGCAGAGTAATCTCTCCAACAAGTTTATTCCTCAATGGAGTCATCTTCTCCTACCGGTGTATTCTTGCAACCGTCATCCCCAGCAGAAACGAAGAGCTCTACTCTTCAATGTCAGCCCAGGATTTAATTCCCCGGCCGGTCGTCAAGGATTTATTTTCCTAGACGAAAATACATTCATAAACATTTCACATTTCATGCATCTTGCTTACATGCATGATAAAGTGCATACAACACTATCTCATGTTGAACATCATGACATCATGCATTTCATACATCATGACATTGCATACAACTGATGTTTTGCCTTTTCAGGGAAAAAGACAACCCCAAAGACAACTACCTTCAGCTGTCACAATTCCAGATTCGATACCTGTATCTAGCCAGGGCACATCTGTGAGTGATCAGTTTCCAGACTCGATTCCTGTATCTAGCCAGGGCACGTCTGAAGAGTTTGAAGATTCGATTCCTGTATCCAGCCAAGGCATATCTAGCAACTATCACAATTCCAGATTCGATTCCTGCATCCAGCCAGGGCATATCTGTTGACAACAATTCCAGATTCGATTCCTGTATCTAGCCAGGGCACATCTGAAGAGTTGGAAGATTCGATTCCTGTATCCAGCCAGGGCATATCTGTTGATGACTATTTCCAGATTCGATTCCTGTATCCAGCCAGGGCATATCTGTTGACGACTATTTCCAGATTGGATTCTTGTATCCATCCAGGGCATATCTGTTGACGACTATTTCCAGATTCGATTCCTGTATCCAGCCAGGGCATATCTGTTGACGACTATTTCCAGATTCGATACCTGTATCCAGCCAGGGCATATCTGTGAGCATCTGATTGTAGATTCGACACCTGTATCTAGCCAGGGCATGTCTGCATGAAGAGATTGAAGATCAAACACCTGTAATAAGCCAGGAGAACATCTGTCTTTCTCAAATACACAAGTTCTCGCTAAGGAATCTCTTATGCGATCGACACTTCCAAATGGCATCTATAAGCCCATTCCCGACAAGGTTCTGTCACATCTCCAGATGGCATCTATAAGCCCATCTCCCTATCCACCATCTCTCCAAATGGCATCTATAAGCCCATTCCCGACATCACATTGCTGATACTCCAACATGCGAGTGCAAATTTCCGGGCACTCTAGTGTCCAATCTCCTTTTACCCTCGAGTCACGAAAGGCAAACTTGCCAATCTAACTCTTCAGGTTCAAGAAGATTGAACAGGGGCAACTGTTGTACCCCAAAATTTTCCCTCCCATTTCCTCAACATTTTCTCATCACAAAACCCTTGGAGATCAAGACCCAGTTAGGGTTTCCTCTGCTCAAGACTTCTCCTTGCACTGTTGACCCAAATTAGGGTTTGTGTTTGCACAAAGATATTTTGACCTAAAATGCCTAAGATGACTTTCATGCTTCATGTGGACTCCCAAGTTTATCCATACCAAGTTTCAAGTCTTGATTCCAAATTTTGCCCAGTCAATTGGACAGTTGACCTAGAAATCAGCTGTATTGGGGAAAAAGTCAACTGTGGCCAATTGATAGTCAAATCTCATGAAAATTGACTCACATCAACATTATGAACTCATATGAACCATTTGATCAAGTTTGGATCACAATTCCACAAGAAATTTGATCAAATCACCAAAAGGGCAAAATGATCATTTTTAGGGTTTTGACTGCACAAAGGCAATTTTTGACTGTTTGACCTAGACAATGGCAAACCAAGCTCACATATGGACTCAAGGACCCCATGGAATTATCTTGACATGCTCAACAAATTCAAAAGATCCCAAATACACAAGATTGACAGTTGAATTTCCCAGTCAATTGATCAATTTTGACTGTATACTGAAAAGTCAAACTTTGACTTTTTGGTCAAAATCAAGTGTCAAGATTCATTTTTCATCAAAACATGCCAAATCATGAAACTTGTTCATCAAGAAATCAAGAATTGCAAATTAGGGTTTGAAATGAAGATTTTTCATAACTTAGAATTTTTCTAAGTTATGAAAAACCCTAATTTTTTCCTAACTTTGTCCCACTTTCTCACCAAGATTAATTTGGATTCAAGCAAAAGTCAAAACATGAAAGTTGTAGCCTATTGCATAATCTACAACTTTGATTCACAAAGTTTTCCCAAAAGAATCTTGTAGCTCAAGTTACAGTTTTTGGAACAAGGGTACCAAACCATTCTTAACTTAGAGAAAATTTGACCTATTTTAGGCAAGGTTTTTACCTAACTTCAAGACCATTTTTCACATACTTCCACTTGGAATTTAAATTTGCATTTCAAAGCTGGATTGTAGTACACATTCCAAGCTTTCCAAAATGTCCAAGAACTCATCAAACAACCTCATGGTTAGGGAGAATCGAATTTGGCAATATGGGAAAAACTCACTTTTGATTTGGCCAATTTACATGTTCATACATTTGTGTCATTTTGAATTCAGCATGCTTTCCTTGATTACAGGTCCTATATCCCATTTGCACTCAATAATTTAATGCTAATTCATTGTGCCAAGGCCTTGTTTTATGAGTTTAAGCATTACATGTTGAACTAAGCCATAAATAGAAAAAGTAAAATAGCCATTCTTGAAAAGTTACACTTTATGTCAAGATGCAAATCCAAGCAAGTACAGTTAAGATCTCTTTGGCACAAGTTTATGAGTTAATTACACTGATCAAGACTAAGTGGTTCAGCATAGAATGGGGGCCTGTACAGGCTAGAAACACCAAGTGGCCTTTTGTTGCTTAAAGTGTAAGAAACTTGCCATAACGCATACCAACTCTCATCTCAGCTAACACAACCTTAAGCAAACTTGTCAAACATATTCTAAACATCCATTCTGAGCTAGAACACGACCCTAATATCTCCATTGCCTCCCCATTCACAGAATCACAATTGAACTGCCCAAAACAGGGCATCCCTGCAGTTGGAGTTCCATAGCTCAAACCTTCCAGGCATTCTTGCTAAAAATACTTCAAACACATTCCATAATATCCATATAAACTATTCCAAACCTTGAAATGAGACTGTAACAGCCATAACACCATTTGCCATTTCCATTTTTCTATCTTACAGGTGGACTTCTGCAGCTTGATTTGGCACGATTCAAAACACACCAAGCATTGGAATAGCATCACTACACTTCAGGCAAGCTGTACAAATCATCATCTTGCCCTGAAAGCTCCTCCATTGCAAGGCACGATTCCAACTGAACAGGTATATTCATGAAGTTCTATCTCTCAATATAGGCATTGTTAGCTTTAGGTTTGTGAAGAAAGCATGTCACATTCATAGCCCTGAACATGCCCATGTGATTAGATTTCATTTATATTATGTATGCTTAGAGAATTTTAAGTCTGAACATTGAATAAAATTTAGGTCAGGAATTGGGGGAGAAGAAATTCTCTCTCATTTCTGAGAGTTAGATTGACTTCTTTATATGTCTAGAATCGTGGCTTCAAGCTCTACAGGTTTCATGTTGGAAGATTTGGCAAAAGATCAAAGAATCAGGAGTTAGGGATTTGAGAAGAAAGGCGCGTGTTTTTGAACATGTTTGTCTGAAGGTTGAAGACAACAACCTTTGGGCTGGGCCTGATTGGTCATTTCTGTTTTACACCTCATTTTCACACACACACCCCCTAGGCCCATTTTGCTTATTTTCATGATTTTTTGACTTTTCTTTTTTTGTTCTGACTTATTTATTTTTCCTCACAATATTAAAAATATGAAAAAATATTTTTACACCATTTTTATATTTATTAGGCTTTTATTTGTTTAAATAAGTATTTGTACATAAATAAATAAATAGATACACTTTTATTCAAAAATACTAAAAATAATGCAAACCCATTTTATTTTCCATTTTTATTTTATTTTATCTTCTGAAAATATTTTATATAAAATATACTTTTTTATATAATTATTAAATATTATTATTTTGTATGTATAATATATATATATTTAGTAAATAATACAAATATTTATGTATATATTAGTATATTTAGGTTAAAAATATAAAATATATACATTTTATTTTTTAATAATATTTAACATTAAAAAATACCTTTTTGACAAATATACTTCATTTTTATTTTATTTTTGTATATAATAAATAAATATTGTACATATTGAATAATTAATACATTTTACTTAATAAAATTAGGGTTTTGCCCTAAACATAAAAAATCCAAAAATTAATACCTTTTATTTTGTTTATTTGACATATAAAAAATACTCTTTTTCATACACATAAAAAACATTTTTTTGCATCTTGCATATTCATTCTTATTTTATTTAATTTGTGCAATTAAATATCTTGTAAATAATTCAATATTGATGTAATAGTCTAGGTTTAAATTCCTTGTCAAAAAACCCCCCATTTGAACATTTGTACCCCCCTTCCCATATATTGTGTTATAATAGCTTAGTAACTTTATTTTTCGCGCTTTATTGCTTTCTAAATATACCATGTTAGAATTAGGGTTTGTATGCGAATCAAAAACAACAAAAATAGTTTGACCTAATTTCAAGATAAACAAGCATGAAAATGGACAACACTAATCACACTTGCACCCCTAGGGTATTCCACTTGTTGCCTTCAATAAATGGGCCATATTGCATGTTAGGTCTCTTTGGGCAAAACAAACACAATTCAAATGATCATAGTCCCTCGATGACGCTTTCAAAAAGTTGCCTAACAAATGATCAAGTCCCTTAAGGAAAATTGCCCAAAGATACTTGGCACCATTGCAATTATGGTCTAAACGATGACCCGCGCCCGTCCCTTTCACATCCTAACATAAGATTGTCCACCAAATGCAATGGTGGAACAAACTTGTTAAAAGGGTTAAAACATAGCAATAATCTTTGAGAAATTTAGGGTAGATAACTCTTAATTACTTGCCAACTTGCAAAACAAAACACTTGCCTATTTTTCAAACCACACATCACTACACTTTCAAAAACAACTTTCAAAAACAATGAAAACCTTTTCAAAAGACATACACCTTTGTATACATCCCAACATGGATCATTACAAAGGTTGCCACCACATTGGCTTCTTTTCAAAACATTTTCAAACCCACACACACAAAGCATCATTTCAAACAATTGAAAACTAAGGCAAGTTGATCTAAGCAAGTAACTAAGAGCCCATGGATAACCATGGATAGAAAGGGTGCAAATACCTTCCCTTTCTATAATCTACTCCCCGAACCCAAGAAAACATCTCAAAGGTTTTTGATGTGCTTTTTAACCTTTCCTTAGGATAAAATAAAAAGTCGGTGGCGACTCTTGCTCAACCGAAACATTTGCGAAAACAAACGCAAAACCATAGTCAGTTCTCCCACCGTATCACAGAACTGGCGACTCTGCTGGGGAAAAAATTAAAAGTGGAGTAACCTTAGGGCTTAGATCACCTTTGTTTTCAATTGTTTGCCTTGTTTGCTTTTATATTTGTGGGCTTTGCATCGGAGTTTCATAGATCCTAACCCGGATCTGGGGAATACCCTTTTTAGGTAGCATAATCTGTGAGGGACCTGTCCGGCGTAGACCGACATGGGTGAAGCAGTGGCTACGTTGATGTGGCACCTTGGTCTGTACCGATATCCCTTGTGTTGTAACGAGGAGAATATGGGTCTTCTAAGGAGTCATTAAACACCAACCAACCTTAGAACCCTAAATTGACCAAACTTGGCCATAGAACAGTAGCAGTATGCTACACTCATTGAGGCTAAACTCTCGCGATGGTTCTGGCCGCAAGAAAAGATTGCGATGCTGGAGTTATGACCGATTGAGGGTAGTCAATGATTTGAGATCCTCTAGAACCCGGTTACTTTTGATAGGACAGGTTTTAACCAACGAAACCAAAAGAGGGTAATACCTAAACTTCATGCTGGCCTGAAAACTAAGGGTTGTCTTGTGTGACTTGTGTGCCTTATCATACTTGTGGTGTGCTTCATCATAGCATCATGCCATCATACCATTGCATGCATCCTGTATAAGGACTAACCCATTTCAAAGACAAAAAAGTTTCATCTTTGCTCTGTTTTGTAGGACATCATGATGCCCGTGCGTAGGAATACTATTCGGCTCAACTTTGTTAAACCACCAACTTTGCTCAAGGATTTGGTTGGTAGGATTCTAAACACTACTTCCTTCATCAACAGGCATGGTTCTCTCCTTGGCTTGATCACTGCAAAGTGGGACCAATAACTGATAAGTGTCCTGGCCCAGTTTTATGACCCCCTGTATCATTGCTTTACCTTTCAAGACTTCCAGCTGGTCCCTACCCTGGAAGAATTCTCTGATTTGCTCGGTATCCCTGTTTTGGAGCAAAATCCATTCACTGGTTGGGAAAAGACTCCTAGGCCTGGAGAGGTTGCTGCAGTTCTCCCCTTAACCAAAGAAGAGGTATTGGCTAACTGGGAAACTAGAAGTGGAGTTAAGGGCTTTTTGGTCAAATTTCTGGTTGGCAAAGCTAATGATTTCTGGAATGACTTGGACTTCAAGGCGTACGAAGACATTCTGGATCTTTTAATCTATGGCCTGGTATTGTTTCCCAATCCTGACACCTTTATCAGTATCTATGCCATAAGGATCTTCATGTCTCGGAATCCTATACCCACTCTTTTGGGTGATATCCTGCAACAACTCTATGCTCGTACTGCTCGAAAACGGGGAACTCCATGGTGTTGTGCTCCTTTGCTAGTGAGGTGGTTTATTTCGCACCTTCCTAAGTTCGTGCTGAAGAATGAATAAGGAAAGGGTTGGGCTCATAGGTTAATGTCTCTCACTGATAATGACATCACTTGGACTCTCATAGGTTTGGAAGAGGTAGCTGTTATTAATCGTTGCGGAGAATACCCTAATGTCCCTTTGATTGGTATCCAAGGAGGAATCTCTTATAATCCATGCTTAGCTCTCCGCCAGTTTGGAAGAGCCAGAAGAGTAGGGCCTCATGAAATGTTGGTTCCTCACTTCCATTTTGATTTTCAGGCAGACAGTGACAAACTACGCCAAGGATTCATTAAGGCTTGGGACAGAATTCATAAAGCTCACCCACATGAATTGGGACCAAAGACTTCTCTACCAATGGAACCCTATTGCAGATGGGTCCGCATCCGTGCTCAGAGGTTAGGTATGCCGTACGAAGCTGTCAGACCTATCATTCTTGAATCTCCTGATGAAGATGGGGTTCCTCCAACTGTCCTCCCTCCTCAGATACCCACTGATTTTGACACAATGAAGAGATCTTGGGCGCAGCTAAAGGAAGAACGGGATTTTTATCGGGAAAAGTTCAACAAACAGGAAATAAAGATCCAGAGGCTGACTAAGCAATTGGAGGAAGAGCGGGTCCTGAATAACTACATCCACACTGAGAAGAGGAGGCCATGGGAGCACTGATGGGCTTTGGATATTTCCTTTTACAGCTTTTATTTCCTTTTCAGTATTTTTCATTCCTGTAATGCTTAAGGGCAAGTTGTTGAACAATTTAAAATTTGAATCTAATGAAGTGTGTTTCCCTTTTGTCTACAAAGTTGAATCTTGTTTGTCTTTGAAAACATAAAACATATGCATCTCATTGCACCATATGCATAAGAGGTACCCTTTTTCAAAGGTTGCTTAATCCTCTTCGCTGTTTATTTGAACAGTCATCATGAATCCAGATTCATCCAGTGAGCAAGCAATCAAGGCCCTTCAGGCCCAAAGTGCCCAGTTTCAAGAAATGGTCCTGAGCCTGGCCCAAGGTCAGCAAGAGTTGAAGGCTCTACTCCTGAAGAAGAAGAAGAAAAAGAGGACTGCGTTATTCAACACCGGACGCAGGTTTGGGAACACACTCCATAACGAGGCTAATCCAACTACTTCCTCCGCAGAGAAAGACAGTCCCCAAGGGGGAGGAGCTCCTAGTCCTGCAGTCTCTGACAACGAGACGGACTACAACGACGAACAATACCCTCCCGCTGCTGACAGATACAAGCAATTAGAGGACCGCTTGAGCGCCATGGAGATTCAGAATGTACCGGGGCTGGATTTCGGAGATTTGGGGTTATCTTCTGGGGTAGTAATCCCACACAAGTTTAAGGCGCCTGCCTTTGCCAAATACGACGGGGCTTCCTGTCCAAAGCTGCATCTAAGGTCGAGGGAGATCCAACCTTACACGGCAGATAAGAACCTTTGGATCCACTTCTTCCAAGATAGCCTTTCGGGGTCACAGCTTGAGTGGTTCTATCAACTAGATGGAACTAGTATCCGACACTGGGAAGATTTGGCAACCACATTCTACAGACAATATCAATACAATTCTGATCTCGCTCCTACGCGTACCCAACTTCAGGGTATGTCTCTAGGAACGGGCGAAGGGTTCAAAGAATATGCACAAAAATGGAGAGATTTGGCTGGCAGGGTGCAGCCTCCATTGACTGATCGTGAGCTGGTTGATATGTTTCTAGGGACCTTGTCTGGTCCATTTTTTAATCATTTGGTTGGTAACTCCTCCGCTGGGTTTACGGATTTGATCCTGACAGGTGAAAGAATTGAAGCTGGCATCAGGTCAGGAAAGATACAAAAAGCTGCCTCCACAAGTACTGAGAAGAGGCCTTTCAAGAAATAAGCAAGTGTCGTCTATGGTCCTAGAAGACAAGTCAAGCCAGAAAGCCGCCAAGCCGTCAATGCCTTGGTCATTTCAAATCCTGTTGCTGCTCCTCAGCAGTACAATCAACAAAGAGGTGAAAGGCCCAAGAGGCAGTATACTCGGCTGAGTATGACCTTGTCACAAATTTTACCGCAACTGTTATCAACCAACTTGGTAACCATCAAAGAGGCTCCAAAGGTCGTGAATACTGCATCTCCTAAGTATAACCCAAATGCCCGTTGTGCTTATCATTCTGATAGCCCCGGGCATACTACTGATGATTGCTGGGCCTTGAGAAATAAAGTGCAAGACCTTATCGACGCAAAGGAAATTCAGTTTGAGGCGCCTGAGAGGCCAAATGTTGTAACTGCTCCTATGCCCCAGCATAGGGTAAATGCCATCGAGGAAGATTTGTATGTTGTTTCGGTGAATGATGTTGCTACCCCTCTTTTGACTGTTAAGAGGAACTTACTACTAGCCGGTTTATTTCTGGGTTGTGGCAAGGGTTGCCTCCTGTGTGATGTTATCCCTACCGGTTGTCCGCTGCTGAAATCAGGCATCTTAAGCCTGATGGATAGCAAAGAAATTCTGTTCAAGAAAATTGTTGTTCCGTTTGTTTCCGCTGAAGAAGTATCTGTCGTCACAATTTACAATCCTACCAACCCTTCATTGAATAAAATGACAACTTCCTTCATTGGAGTGAAGGATAGCCACCCTCCTCTGAATCGAAGGCCCCTTTCCTCTATATCGAAAGAACCATATCATTCCCAAGATCGAAGGATCATTTCCTTCCCTGGATCAAATGACCTTTTTTTCATTTTCTTATTTTTTTGGTTTTTTTTTATCAACATTAAATCAAAATATATAAAAAAATTAGATCTAGTCTTTTACCATTAAAATCAATTAGAAATAGTTTTTTTAATTCAAATACTTTCTTAACAAAAATACAAAAAATATTAGAATTAGTTAGGATTAAATTTAGTATTTCTCATTTAATTAAATTTAATTATTTTCTTAAAATAAACAAAACCAAAAAAAAATATTTTATTTTATTTAGTTTATTTAGGGTTTTAGACTTTCTTCTCCATTTCACGCGTGTTCAATATTTCCTTTCTATTTTTTCATATTTATGTATTTGCTGACAGTATGTAATAGATAATTAATTAGGGCATTTACCGCTTTCTTTATTTTCTTTCCCCTAATTTTTGGACATGTAAATACCCCCACCCCCGAAGCATTGTAGTAGCGTAGGATTTATGATTCTCGCACTTTAAATTTCTGCAAGATATTAATTGTTAGTAACTAGGTGTGTATGGAAAGACTGGAAGCAAAACGTTAGCAAACCTAATAACAAAGATAAATAAATTGAACTGAATCACTTGCACATATACACCTTTAGGGTACGCCCACTTTGGTTGCCTTTCGGAAAGTAAAACAGTCATGTCCCTCGAGAATGGGGACGCTTTAGCAAAGTCCCGTAAATCAAAATATCATAGTCCATTGATGACCCTACAGTGTTGCCTTCCGGTAAATGATCTGATCCCTTAAAACAAAATTTATAAAGCATCTCCATATGTTGCCTTTATGACTGTACGTCCCTTCGAATGCCCCTTTAACATCCAACGATAGAGCTACCTACTCACTAATAGTAGGATAGTACTGTCTAAATGATAGGAGGAAAAACAAACCTTTTCGAGTGTAAGTAGATAGTTCCTAGATGCTTGCTCAAAACAAACTTTTGCACTTACACAAAAACATTTTAAAAACACTTTCAAAAACATTCGCTTTATCAACACTCTTGAGGACTAATACAAGAGTTATCATAAAGCGAATTGCCGCACTAAGACATTTTTCAAACTACTTTTTCAAAACACACAAAAGCACAGAGGTATTTCAAAAATGAGATAAGCATTTAAGAGCCCATAGATAACTACGGATGGAAAGGGTGCTAACACCTTCCCTTTCCATAATCTATCCCCCTTACTCAGAAAATTCTCGAAAAGGTCTTTTTCTGTTCTTTTCACCCTTTCCTTAGTTGGATAAAAGAAAAGTCGGTGGCAACTCTTACTTACCGTAACATTTGCAAACACAAACGCAAAACCAGTATAATAGTCGGTTATGCCACCGTATCACAATAGCACTATCTAAAGGAGGAGGAAAAGAACAAAGACTTTTTTGAGTAGGTAGGACGCTCGTAGTCGCTTGCTCACAAACTTTTCAAAATAAAACATATTTCCACAAAACAACACTTTCTTTCACAAATATTTTCAAAACAAACATTTTATATACATTCTCAACGATATGAGAATCATTACACAATTTTCGTACTTAGGCATTTTCAAAATATTTTTAAACATACACAAGCACAAAGCATTTCCAAAAAAGTGAGCTAGCGATTAAGAGCCCGTAGATAACTACGGATGAAAAGGGTGCTAACACCTTCCCTTTTCATAACCTACCCCTCTTACTCAGAAAATTCTCAAAAGGTCTTTCCTGTTCTTTTCACCCTTTCCTTTATTGGATAAAAGAAAAGTCGGTGGCGACTCTTGCTATCCGTAATATTTGTAATAAAACACAAAACCCAAAAGTCAGTTCTCCCACCGTATTACAGAAGCCAAGAAGGATGCGGGTGTTGATCCAAAGAAGGTTGAATCCAAGGTGGAAACATGTGTTAGAACATCTACTGGAGTATCTATAATAGGAAAAAATTATGTGACAAAGATGAAAACTTGCAATAAAAGTCATGATCAACTACACAACTATGTCTCAGATGCTAATGAAGATTGAGTCAATTTCATCGACTCATGAGGAAGGATTAGATAGTTTTTTTCTATTAAAAAGAAAATATAAAAACAAAAAAAATGTGTTTTTTTGTTGTTCCTTTACTAGTTGGCCCTGTTTTTGTTTGTTTTCATCAATTACTTTTTGTTTATGTCTATTTTCATTACTTTTGACCCCATCTATCTGTCTTCAGTACTAGTGTAGTGTGTGTTTACATTTACTCTACTTTTGTCATTTTTGGCTAAAAAAGGGGAGTAAAGTGTTAATGTTTTTGTGTCATGATGTTATGTCACATGTCTTGACATGTTGATTAGTCTGCTGATAAGACTGTACTACTACTATGAGGAGAATAATCTACTATGGTTGCTTGATGTACACAACTATTTAGAGGAGCATGATTGTCTGTCATGCTTGTTTGGTGTTTCTGCTTCTGCTACTACTTTTGATGTGGTTGTGTGAAGGATGTCTTACCAAATATTCTAACATCCTGCCTGTTATGTTTTATGGAGAACCTTGATTACCTTGTGGTAGTCTAGTACTCTAGTGCTCTGAGTTATGTGTGCTGCTTCTACCGCATGTTCTTCTAATGTGTGAGCTTGGATAGTTCAAGGTTGTTTTTTGTGCTTTGGTTTTATCCTTGAAGTTTAAGTTTGTTTTTCTTGTGCTTTGGGTTTCCCCCCTTAAAGTCCAGGTTTGGTTTTCAGGTGATTTGGGTTCTTCCCTTAAGGGGGATGATTCATTATGTGTGACAGGGAAAATATTGGTCCTGTCTGAACTTGAAGTTGTACTGTGTAATATCAGACCACATGTCTTGACATCTGTATCCTGGAGTATTGAAGATGGTGATAAGTAACTGCATGTAATCTCAAATATATTTTTATATTTGCAGTTTGTACAAAGTTTACATGTTTTCATGTATCTTGTGTTTTTCTAAATGTGGTTTTATTCTTTTATCCAGTTTAATTGTGCTAAGGTTGTTTTGGCCAAAATTTACTAAAAAGGTAAATTGTTAGATCCATGGTTTTATGATTGACTAAATTTTGCTAAAACATGGTTCATAACAAATATTGAGTAAGATGTCATAACATCTTTACTAAACTAATACAGCAGAGCGTGAGGTTACATTGAAATTAGATGTTTTAACAGATGTTGTGACATGTTGTACCAGAACATCAATATATACAGTTATTATTCTTGACATATTTAATTTAATTATGTGAGATTCCTTTTGGATATAACACACTTATTTGTGCAGGTCAAGAAGATTTAATATGGAACAACTGATTTGATCTCCAGCAATACATAAGTTTCTAAAATTGGATGTTGAGACAATTTAGGAAACTCGATATTTTGTTCAAAGATTTAAGGAGATTTTTCTACATGATTGGTACAACCCTTAGCTCGTGGATCAAGAAACATCTAGGGGAAGATTTTAAAGCCCATGGACTACTGAGTTGTATTTAAAGCGAAACCTAGACCTAATACAACCTGGCTTTCATAATTTTGTAAAATTAGGGGAAGTTTAGAGTCTTAGGTTTTGAGAGTCTCTTGTGTTCTTTGTGAGCCATCCATGTATCTTTTGATACTTCGAGGTATACTGATTATTACTTGATTGTTTATCAAGTTATTGTTCTCACTCTTGAAGCTTTTAAGCATATAGTTGAGTATTGTTCATCGTTATTAGTTGAAGCTTTTAAGCAAAACTGAGCATTGTTTATTGGAAGTGTAATCTTCTGGTTTTTGATTCTAATCACTGGTTTGTGACTGTATTTTATCATTGAGGTGATTGGTAGGAAGTGAGAGGGGGAGTCTCATATCTAGAAGGTTTTTAGGTAGAAGTTGCACAAGGTAGTGATTAGGTGAGAAGTTGTAAACTGAGATTGTTTAGGATTTAAACTAATGTTGTCATAGTTCCTTCCTGGCTTGGTACCCCCCATAGTAGGTAACGTTGCACCGAACTAGGTTAACAATCAGCTGTGTTATTTATCATTCTGCAATTTATTTCTGAATATTTTACAATTTGATATTATTTTTTTGTATTAGGAACATATGTCACAATATTTGTCTTGACATTGTGTTATGATACTGAAGCATCAATATTAACATGTTTTAAAGTGCCATAATTTCACCTATGGAGACGAACTTATAAATTTTATTACTTTGATACGTTTAGTACACTTATTAAATTATCATTAGTGAACGAGTTGGATATGAAATGTGTTTAGGGTTTTCTTTGTTAATGGAGATGAAAAACTTGTTAGGGTTTAAAATGGTTTTCGTAAACGCTGAATGTTGTTTTCTTAAGACAATGGAAACTGAATAAACATGACAAGGTAAACTATATTTTTTGAATAAGAGTAATACATTTCACAAGAGTTGGATATTCCAACAGTGATGATATCCTATTGATTTATTTTAATTTTATCAAAGCGTTTATTTTTAACCATTTGAAAATTTAAAAAAGAGAAAACATTTTACCACGATTGGAAATTGCAACAATGGGGAAATGTGACTTATATTAAGTTTAAAAATAAATTAAAAAGAAATATGCCAATATAATATTAAAAAATTATAAATTTACAAACGTTGTGATTCAAACTCACGACCTTTGCAAGATTTTCCCACGACTTCTATATTCTATAGTGGTAAAATGTAAATTATTTTTAATTTAAAAATAAATAAAATAAAGGCGTCTGATTTTCAAGATATCACAAAGTCCTTCAAACAACTGTGGTGAAATGTGTGTCATAGTATGCATTATTTGTAGTAGTAATCATACGAGTATTGACACACTATTTAAGCACTTTTTCTTTTTATCTTTGAAGACGGTCGGGTAAGAAGACCTCTCCCGTCCCCTTAGCGCCAAAAGCCAAGATGCCCGACGAGTGTAATGCGCTAAATATGCTAATTTCTTATGGCAGATGACTTCATCCTTGCTCGAAAAGTATGTGTAGTTATTTTCAAAAATAGAAGCTCGTGTATCATCGAATGTTCTTGGACAGGGACAAACAATAAGGGAAGGGGGCATGACCACTAGAGCTGACATAGTCCCTCATGTATATCCAAGTTCCCTAGAGTCTTTCTCAAGCGTCTGACACTGACAAACAAACGAACTTTCCTTGAGGTATCTCAAACTCAATACTCACGATGAGATTTCCCCCGACCACGAGCAATAGTGAGCATAAAGCATTCTCCATTACAACATGGGTAGGAGAATCACAAACCTTTGCATGCGTAAAGGAATGTGAGCAAATGGTAACCAATTCAACAGGGTCCTCTATTTCTAAACTTCCCTAGTAGCTGGAATGTTGGTTGCACCTATCGAAAGAAGTATGACCCTAAGAGTCCTTTTCATCAGTTACATTGTTTTATAACATTTCATTTTATATGCAAAACAATAATAAACAAGTTAGAAGGAAAAAACCAAAGGCTATTCAAGAAATTGTGATTACCAAATATCTTACCAAAATGATCAGCCTAGCCTTCTTCGAGCAGACGCCCATTAACAAACACATCTATATGTACCACTTCCCTCGTCTTTTTTTTCCTCGTATCGGAAGGGACTACACCATCGTGGTAACCCATAACTTCAAAGAAAGATACCAATTATCTTTTCAAGTAATCTCTTTTTGAGAAAGATAAACTATTTTATAAACATAGGACCTCAAATCCGTCTGGGAATGACTCTGACGCTAGAGCTCGAAGAACCTGTTTGAACATTGGTAAGGAGGCCTAAGATCTATGGTACATATATTAGCATGGGTCTCCTTGTTGAAGGGTTAGCCAAGAAGTAATAATATTTAAAGTGTTTCACATTCTTAGAGCATACCTCAAACATCTCATCACACTGTATGAGAGATATGAAACATTGGCCATGTTCTTATTCAATAGAGCTACATTGGGATTTAAAGAGATGTAAGAGAATTGGTGTAGTCGACACACTTTTCTTATATTTCACACTAACATTGGAAGACCTTTATGTCGACCAAACTCACTAAATTTAGTCATAAAGGGGTGATTAATAAATAATTAAACACATCGACCTAAAAATCATTGAAGGGGATATGGAATCCAATTAAAGAGAATAAACATTCATGAATGGGAAGGATGCACCTGTCGTATTTGTTGAAAATTCTCTTATCATACTCAGGAAGAATCATTTCCTAATCTTGAGAAGGTCCCACCGTCGTGAAGGCGTGGTATAAACTATCCTTAAAAGTATAAGTAGAGACAATATCTACTGTCTCTTGGTTCACCCATATCGATGAGTTATCCCCTATGGTCTTCCAAACTTCAAGTTGGATGTTATCCATTATGAGGGGTCTTGTCAACACATGAAATAAGTGAATACAACTAGCAAGTTGAAATCCAAGCCTAATGTTTCGACTAAAATGTATGCAAAATAATCCACTAAATCAACAAAAATCTCCTTCGTTGAACCCAGTGATTTTCTTAATGAAAAAAATGAGAAATCTTGGCATTACCTTAAAATAAATAGATTCCAAATATCCGCACACTTAAAGAAAGAACACAAAGTAGTTAGGAATAAAGACCTATGCAAAAAACACCATTAAAGAAAAGTTTTATTAAACCCACAAGCATCGGAAAAAGAGAAGATTGATAGTCCAAGAGCTTATTATATGCATTTCAGTAGTGAAGAGTTGTGAGATCTACCACGTTGGTAAATGAAAATTACACCTTAAATGGTCGAGCTCTCATCGCGAACCGCTCAGAGTAATTGAGTATCTTAGGACAGAAAAAAACATCATTACCATCAAAAATAGGAACACACATCAGAATTTCTTTGTGAAATATCGTTGATCAAGAGGCAAGCATTTAATGCATTTGTTCCTAATACTAGTAACATTACATCCAGACTATTCACCTACTTCTGACAACAACCGACATAATATGCACACTGCAAGCTTTCATTATACACCATATGAATCAGAGCTTGAGGGCAAGTGTTATAGTCTGTTCGCAAGGCCCATAAAGAAAGGCCCAAGAGCGGATCTCAAGTGAAAGACACACATAACATGCAAACCTTCTTTCTAATCAAAAGTAGGCGATTACACCCTTCAACACATCAACCACCATCTGATCCAATCTGACGACTTTTCGTGCAACACAATGTATCACACCATGCAATTTCATTTGCTCTTAGTATACAAGGTTAAATAGCGTCATTTTAGGTATTCAAATCTATTATAACTCTCACACGACTTTTCACTCTCTTACTAACTTAGACATTGAAATGCTAATCATGTAGATCAACTCTCTCTCTGTCGCACCAAAAATTTACTCCACTAATTTAAGATCTTACAACACCACTTCACTAAACATTCTTAGAACATAAAATTTAACATTAACTTTCTTCATATGAGATGTTTTAAAATCAAGGTGAGTGACTTATATGATTGCAAGGTTTAAGGCATCTAGGTTATCTCACCATGTCTCGTTCATGAGAATCTTTAACGTGTTTAATTCATTTAATAACATGGATATAAATTAATAAATACATTGTATAGTTATGAATTCATTTGTTTCAACTTATTTTAAAAGTAACTTTTATAGTTTACATAGTATGGAACCGTGTATCTTGATTAATAGCTTGTTCACATCATGTTATAGTAGGTTGGTTAACTTTTGTATGTGTAAAATCTAACAAAACTATTTACAGGTTAAATGTTTAAATGCTCCTTTGCAACCATCTGAAATTATCGGTGTAAAGAAGGTTGTGCAAGATAAATTATCTGAAGGCGTGAATGAACGAGGACTTACTTTGACAGGATTTCTATTTCTTCATGCTCTTTTCATAGAAAAAGGGCGTCTTGAGACCACATAGAGTGTGCTCAGGAAGTTTGGATATAACGATGATATCAAGCTTGCTGATGATTTATTTCCACCTTTGAAATACACTCTCGATCAGGTGGTTCTTTTGAGATGAATTGTGGCTACGTGTATCATGCTCTTTATATGTTATACATGTTTGTGTTCAATTTTCTGACAGCTAGAACTTATACATTTTCTATTCTCATTGGATTTAATCTCTGCAGAGTGTTGAGTTGACAAATGAAGCCATTGAATTCTTGAAGACAATTTTTGAATTCTTGATATCATCGTTATATCCAAACTTCCTGACCACATGGACTGTGCTCAGGAAGTTTGGATATAACGATGATATCAAGCTTGCTGATGATTTATTTCCACCTTTGAAATACACTCCTGATCAGGTGGTTCTTTTGAGATGAATTGTGGCTACGTGTATCACGCTCTTTATATGTTATACATGTTTGTGTTCAATTTTCTGACAGCTAGAACTTATACATTTTCTATTCTCATTGGATTTAATCTCTGCAGAGTGTTGAGTTGACAAATGAAGCCATTGAATTCTTGAAGACAATTTTTGATGCATTTGATGCTGATTTTGTATGTCATTTCCACATATGACCTTGAATAATTTCAATTTTTCATGCTGCTCCCCAATCATTTTTGGACATTTTCTCGATTTACTTCATCGTTATACAAAGTGAAAATTAACCATATATTTTCCTTCCTCTAGGATGGGATGCTGCGACCCTGTGAACTTGAAGAATTGTTTTCCACTGCCCCAGAAAGGTAAATTGATTTCCTCAAAATGCGTGCCTAGATAAATGTACTTTAATTTTCTCCATGAAATGGTGGGTTTATTTGCACTGGTTTCTTATGAAGTTGGTGGAATCTTTCTTATGTTATGTGCAATTTTTCAAATGTACACATGACACGTGCTTTAAGGATGTGGTATATGCTTCTGACTTTGTTTCTTTAATGTTTTTATGAAGTTCAGCTATTCCATTTTTTTACGTATACCTTTCTCAAGTCTAAATGTCAATGAGGACTCTTGGCAAAATTATTTTATGCTTATAATTTTTAACCTTTCTCAAGTCCAAATGTCAATGAGGACTCTTGGCAAAATTATTTTATGCTTATAATTTTTAACCTTTCTCAAGTCTAAATGTCAACGAGGACTCTTGGCAAAATTATTTTATGCTTATAATTTTTAATTGCAGTCCCTGGATCGGAAATCCATATGAGGATGCTGCAGAAAGGAATGCATTTCAAGGACTATCACTTGATGCATTTTTGTCAGAGGTGCACAAGTTTTTCTTATATTTCTCTCTACTCCCTCTTAAATCTTGTTAAACAATGTTATGTAGAGACTGGTGGATTTCTACGGACAGTTTTACCACTCAATTTGGATAGTGTTTTGAGAATCAAGGTTGCCTCAGTTTGACATGTCATATGACTTTATGTCTGGTCTGTGCATCTTTTCAGTGCATATAACATAACATAAAATTTACATCACCATTGATTTGTTTTTAATAAATATATAATATTTTTTCTGGACAGTGGGCACTCATGACTCTGCTAAACCCAACCTTTAGTGTGGAGAACTTAATATACCTTGGTTATTCTGGTGATCCATTATTTGTTGTCCGTGTGACTAGGAAGCGCCGCACTGATCGTAAAAGACAACTTTCTGAAAGAAATGTATTGCAGTGCTTCGTTTTCGGGCCTAGGAATGCCGGAAATCCGTTTTATTGAATTCTTTCATTGGAAGGTGTGTTGCTGTGTTACCTTGAAGATTCCTGGTACATAGCTTTAATTATTGAACATCATATCTTAATTTTGTTGAATTAATATTGCAGGCCATATTCTGAAGCTTACAATCCAACCATCGAGGATCGTTATGCTGTAAATGTTGTTGATATTGCGAAGGTAAATGACACTTGATTGACACTTTATTTTCTTTCACCTTTTTCCGTACCAGAGTCTTCATTTGATTCATTTATTTTGTTCATCTTGGCATCTGTATATTCAAATTCATGGTTTATTATTTACTTTGCAGGAAAACAAAAAATATCTTGTGCTGAAAGAGATTCCAGAAAGTGGAGTTGAAAAGCTGTTGGCCAATAAGGAGTCTTTGGCCTCATGTGATATTGCAGTTTTTGTTCATGATAGGTGACTGTTGATATTAAATTCCACCATAACATAGAAATTACGAATTACCGTTTCTTTAGTTATTCTTCTAAAATTGCTATAGTATAAGGGTATGTTTCACTATTAAACTACTTAGTGCACATGGTGTATTTGAGCATAAAATTTGCATTTGTGTCTTGGATTTTTAGCTCATATAAGCAACTTTTCAACATCTGAAATCAAATGCATTTAGATAAACTCAATTGTGCATCTGGATCAACTCCATAGAGTTGAAGATAGTAAAATAAGAAATTGAAAGATTTCGTTGAAATTGTTTGTTTGGAAAGTTCCCGAAAAACTTATCATGGGTTCTTCTGTCCAACGGAACAACAGCGCAATTATGCCCATTACTAAACTTTTTGAAGAGATAAAATAGAACCATGATATCCCTTTTTGATCCGAGGTTGGATCGATCATCAGAAGAAGAATTAGGCCATAAATTAGGATCAATTCTGAAAAAATATAACTTCCATAAAAAAGAAGCAAATAAAAGGCGCATCTGGATCAACTTTCAGTATACCATATAAAGTATGTATTACCGTTTCTTTAGTTAATTCTTCATTTGCATTATTATAAGAATAGGTTTCACTATAAAACTACTTTTGAGCCTGTGGTGTATTTAAACATAAAATTTGCTACTGTGTCTTGGATTCTTACTTGGCTCATATAAGCAACTTCTCAACATCTGAAATCAAAAATATTTAGAAAAACTCCATTGTGCATCTGAATCAACTTCCTAAAACAACAAGTTGGTTGAATACCACGAATTTTGGGTTGAATTTGTCAAACTAATGAAGTGAATTATCCCCTCTAGTCTCAATTAACTGTAATTTCATGTTCATGTGGTCTGGACTGTGGGCAACTCATACTTATTACCTGGAAAATGTTGGTTGTTTAAAGCTCAGTTGATTAAATATTCATTAATTCTTTTAAGGTCTGTTGAGTCTTCATGGAGGGCATCATCTGAACTCTTGGTAAATATTGCTGGACATGGAGAAAATATTGGCTTTGAGGTGCCATGTCTTATAGTTGCAGCTAAGGATGATCTGGAATCATTTACATCGGCAATACAAGATTCAATTAGGGTATTTTTCATTAACTTATTAGTTTGCATGATAGTATTTGAATTTTACATGCATGTTTCTCTATACATAATTGTTGTATGGTTTAGATAATGAATATTTAATATAGTGAATGGACGTGTCTTGGAATATATGTCGACGATATGATTGCAAGGTCCCAAACTGAGGAGGAACACCTTGACCATCTACAGAAGCTGTTTGACCGGTTGAAGTTGTACAAATTGAGGTTAAACCCGAACAAGTGCACCTTCGGGGTGAGATCTGGAAAGCTACTAGGTTTCGTCGTAAGCGACAAAGGTATTCAAGTGGACCCTGCCAAAGTGAAAGCCATACAAGAGATGCCAGTTGTGATCGGTGGAAATAGAACTAACTGTTTTTAGCTGGTTTCGCGAAATGTCGCGGTAAGCAAGAGTCGCCACCGTCTTTTATGTTCTCCAACATGGAAAGGACAAAAGCACAGCAAAATTCCTTCTTTGAGAATGTTTCTCGGTTCGGGAGGTAGATTTATAGAAAGGGAAGGTGTTAGCACCCTTTCTATCCGTGGTTATCCACGGGCTCTTAGGTACTTGCTCTTATGTTTTCAAAAATTTGTTTGCTTTTCAAATGTGTGTGGGTTTTGAAAAGTTTCGTTTGAAAAATTTCTAGGTAACTCTTATATCTGTCCTCAATAGTGTATGAAATATTTGTTTGAAAACCTTTTGAAAGTGTAGGTGCGAAAAGTTGTTTTGTTTGTTTGAAAAGAGCAAGTACCCAGGAGAATTCTACCTACTCTAAGGAATTAGGTTGTGTAAGAGTCCTTTAGATAGTGTTATCCCACCATTGAGAGGTAGGTAGCACCGTCGTTGGAGGTATTCAGGTCAATTCGATTATAAGGGACATGTGTGGTCACCGAAGCAATAGTAGGACACCTTAGAAGTAACCCTAATGTCCTAGATCCTTTTGTTTATCCGAGGCAACCGTTTCGAGGCAACTGGATCTTTAGACAGGAGGGCGACCTCTAAGACACCCTATACTTGACGACCACGTTCGAGGCAACCAGTGAGGCGTATCCTAAGAGTGGCATGTGCATGTGTGTTGTTTTTCAGTTAAATTGTCTTTGCATGTTATTTGTGAGCTACGGATTGATTTTATTTTTCATACATTCTTGCAGGCATATTAACAGTTAAATGATTTGCAGAAAATAAAGTGCGGAAAGGTAAATCTAGCTATTACAAGGCACGGGTATATACATCGCCAAAAACAAAAACCCGTTTTGTACCGAGGGTTCGAATCCCTCTCTTTCCGTTTATTGATGATTTGGCATTTTTTCTTTTGAACTTCTGGAATTTCTTTTTTTTTATTCCCTGTTTGTTTCATTTTTTACTAGTTAAAGATGTAAAATAGATAGAAAAACGAAAAATATTTAAAAATCCAGCATAAGTACGGAAAAGAACAAAGATTTTCTTATTCTTCACGTCCAGGATTACGTCCTGGATCATTAGATAGGAATCCGAAGATGAAAAGAGAAACAAAGAATATCACTATTGTATAAACAAATAGTTTTAGAGTAAGCATTACAAAATCTCCAAGATAATAAAAAAAAACGACAGAGAAAGAGAATAGATTCTCTTGTATTTCATATTATGTTTCCTTTGATACTCAGTTTATAAGAAATGAAGTTATTTCAAAAAAACTAAAAAAATTGATTTGTAGTAAGAGTTGAGCCTTTGTTTTACCATTACCAACAATTCAATTTTCTTTCATATCCACAAGATCCACGTATTGGTGGTAGACTCAAATCGAATAATAGAATAATTAATTTTTATTTTTGAATGGAAAAAAAGGAAATGATGAAATGATCCATATTTTTATTGTCTATCCAACAATTTCAAGATTTATAATCACGGATTCACACTGTAAGACTTATCTTATTTTTAAAAATGTTAAAATTTGAGTTTTCTAATAAATTCTGACTTTTTTTCCGGACATTATTCAAATTAAAGATCTTATCGAAAACTTACAGCAGCTTGCCAAACAAAAGCTAAGAGAAAAAAGAGTAAGGGTATTACTGGCATAAAATCTACAATTGGATTCAAAAAAGCGTAAGCTTCTGGTAATTTCCCCAAGAAAAAACTACTTGAATAAAGGGCAGAGTGAATACAAATACAGACCGAACTAAAGATATTAAGCATAACAAAAATGTTTTTCTTTAAAAAAATGAATTGTCTTTTTTCTTTTATTTTTAATTCTAATTTTGATTGTATTTTTTTTATTATTATATAGATGATTTATTCTATATATGATATGATTTATTCTATATATGATATGATTTATTATATAATTTATTATTATTATTATCCATTTTTGTATTATACTTTTATATTAACAATGAAATATAAAATCAAAAATTTTTTATTTTATTTAGAATATTCAACCAAAGAAAACAAAATGTCTCATTGAGATCTAGGAAAATATTTATGGGGGTCTGATTTCAAAAGATGTGAAAGAATATGTTGCATCATATTTGACTTTTCAAAATGCTAATGCGAAACATCATCGAAATATGGAAGTGAAATAATTTCTCTATGAACTTTATTACTAGTTTTTCAAAGATGCCAATGAAGATTGATTTAATTTGGGTGATAGTAGATCATTTGACAAAGTTTGCTCATTTTCTATCGATAAACAGCACATACGACGTGGTTAAGTTGATTAAAAAATTTATTACAAAGATTGTAAGACTACACAAAGTACCTTCAAATAGGATTGTGTTCCAAAAATTTATGACACATTTTTGGAGAGCTTTGCATGAGGCTCTAGGAACGAAGTTGGGATCGAGTATGGCATATCATCTGCAAATCAGCGGACAAATTGAAATAATGAACCAATCATTCGAGTCTTTGTTGAAGGCATGTGTTTTGAATTATAAAGAAAGTTAGGATGATGTACTACATCTGATAGAATTCACCGACAACAACAGTCTTCATGGGAACATTTGGATGAATACGTGCAAAGCATTGTACATGCATTTGGATGAATATGTGCAAGGCTTTGTACATGCATAATTGTCTTTGTTGATATCAAGGTGAATTTTTTTTTAGAGTTTGAAGAGAGAGAGAAGACTTTGAAAAGGAGGAATGGTAGAATAAAAGAATTAAGAAATTTAGGTGAATAAGATCTTGAGAAGTTTGATTTTATTCATAATAAATAAATTTCTTAATATAAAAAAAAAAACTAAAATATTGTAGTGAATAAGGAATTTGAAAGATTTTAAAAAATTTAGAAAAATTCTTCAATTAAAATCTATATTATAATAAGAGATTAAGGACCCATTTATTTTGATTTTTTTAAAAATAATTTTTATAGTGTAACATACTTGTGTAAAAAAATTTCCTAAGAAACTTTCTATAAAAGTTTCAAATAAAAATAGTTTTATACAGACAATGCATCACAACTATTTATAAGTGATATTTTAAATATGATTAAAGTAAAAACTAGACACCTACATAAATCTAACAAATATAATAAATTAACCATGCAAAATATTTTTACAATATCAATACATATAAATTAATATTCTAAAATTTTAAAATATTATTAACCATCTATTTATTGTTTCATACAAAATCATTTTCGAATCACTTATCCCTGACAATTTTTTAGTTTTCTTGAACCATATGAAATCACGTCTTTGAATAATGGCTTATAGCCAATTGTGTTATCAAACATATTTTTCATGTGTGACATAAAAAAGTGAAAACATATGATGTAACTTGGGATCAGGAGAGCAAAATGAAGGAGTAACCGCAGTTCTTTTTTAGATTAGCAACTTTTATGTTTCCAGTAATGAACTGGACCCGAGAGTAAAACATTATTGTATAAATTACTTCACGAAGGCCTAACTAATAAAAAAGATGAAACATCCAATAATTTGTATATAAAATTGGTGCTAACCTAATTCAATCTTGACAAACAAAAAATAAAGATTGCAAACTCTACAGCAGATAGATGGCTTAAGAAAAAGCCTTTAATGTCTTAAGACAATGTAACATTGCCGAAGAGCAGACTGCATCTTGATCAAGGCATAGATCACAACCCATTCACAAAACCTTCCCGTTTAACCAGACGCACTCTTCCTTGCAGCATATATCCTGTAAGCACCCAACCCAACGAGTGCTACTGCCGCTCCAACTGGAAATATAATGCGTTAAATAAATCATTTAACAAAGAAACAAAAGCTGCGGTTATATTTTCTTGTGACTTAAGAGTTCAGAGTATTTGTAAATCGAAAGCAACTGGTCTAAGGTTGGAGGAATCAGGAAGATGGTTCCTATAATGTAGGGACTTGGTAAAAGCCATTTATTCATTTGCTAAAATTTGATTTTGTTGATAATTCATTCGCTATCAACACCACAGGCGAATAATGGATTCAGAAAGAGTCCTTAAACAACAACACTGGAGAAACAAAGCGAGCTAAATGGAAACACTGGAGAAACAACCCTAGTAGATGTTGCCCATAAATGGAAAAGCTGACATATTATACACTTTGACTGTTCTTGCAAGTCAGTAGGAAAAGTTGATAAATAGAACTTATAATCGGTTCAAATGCACACAAAGCCATAAAATGAACAACATTATCAGGTTTCTAGCTACAAGTCAGCCACAAACAGATTAATTGAACATATATCAGAACATGGACCTATACTAAAATGCACATGAAAATGTTGTAATAAGTGAAAATCATCTAATTATAAAGATTAGCAGGCAATCACAATTAACAAATCAAAGATGATTTGCAGAGCCACATCAAACTTCTGCTTGAATCAGGTATGGCAATATTTATGCAAACGGGTATAGTAATATTTCCAAAATCTTAGTTATTAGCAGGGTTATCAATCCCGGCAGTTAGCAACGCTATCCCGGGAGAGCGGACCGGCACGGAGGACAGCAGCTATGGAATCGTGGTTCACGTCTCGTGTTGAGATTGCGGCCACATTTTGGCTTGGAGCAGGTCGCAGGAGCAGAGCGGGTTTAACATGCTCTCAGGTTTCAACCCCCTAAAAACGAAACTACCCTTCGAATTTAAACTGTTTTGAGGGTATTGTTGAGATTCCCTCCTCTTTAAGGTAAGCCCTAATTTGGTTTTGAAGCATCTTCCTCTCTCTCATTTTAGCTCTACTTCTCTCGTTCACACAGCTTTCCCGATAAAAAAGAAAGAAAAAGAAAAAAAAAATCCTTTTTCACCTTTCTTTCTCAGTTTCGTGTTCTTCCTCCCTCACTCTAGGATCGCCGCTGTCCTCTCTTTGTTCAGATTCGTCTCTTTTCCCCTTTTTTTTCTTTCATTTCTTGTCCTTCCTTTTCCCTATTTTTCCTTCATCTCATTTCTTCTTTCCTTTCCTTCTTTTTTATCATTTTCTAACCGTTTCTACTCTATTTTTTCTAACTCTTATTTGGTCTCTTATTTGTGTTTTTTTATTTCTTTTTTTGTATTTATATAATTCTTTACATGAAATATGTATAATATTATTCATGTGAATCGTTAAAAAAATACATTTCAAATCAGGGTCATCCCGATATCTCACTTTTGGGTCGGGCGCTCTGCTCCACTATCCGGGATTGATTACTCTGGTTATTAGTAGCTTCAAACTGCCATCTACAGATGAGTCCTCTCCATAGTTTCTTCATTAATCTCGAGATCTTTCTTAAAAGTTTCTCTTATAGGTTTTCTAGGTCTTCCTCTAACTCTAGTTGATTGTCTCCTCTCCATCTAATCTATTCTCCTTACAACCAATGTTTAAAAACTCGATAGTTAATGCAGAATCAGTAGAGCACGGATCGTAAGGCCTACTACTGGTAGAAAAATATATTTATATATGTATAATACATACACAATCCAAAAATCGTCATATTTAAATAATGTGATTTACAGTATGCAGCACACTTCAACTAAGAGGAAGAGGTAGTAACATTATAATATGAAAGAGAAATTATGGTTTATAATGGAGAGGAAGAATTTAGGGAGAAGAGGAGGAATTAATGGAGTAATAAGCAGTCGCAAATAATCACTCAGGATAAAGTTACACTGTATTTAAAAAGGAATGAATTAGTGTCTCAATAAATTCCTCATTAATATTAATAAATATTAATTATGGTTTTTAAGTGAAAGTGAAACCAACCCAAATCCAGCCAATTTTAAAAACATTAGAGTTTTTTTTAATAAAGTCCCCCCAAAAAATAACATCGCCTAGGGTTTTTTTCAAAACTAGTTAGCTAGACAACTCGCACAAGTTTACCTAGTTAGATACCTCAGATCCCACCTGAACTGCAGCGCGACAGTGGAAGTTTGGGACGCTGACTCGTCCGATTCTACGAATCAACTCGCGAGTTTGCATACACTGCTTACAACAGAATCTACAGCTCATCTCTCTCTATAGGCACAAACCACCAAAATCTATTTTCCACCATCTTTTCTATTATAGGTGCTACCCCCAACACACTCTCTAATATTGTCATTTCTTATCTAATTTCATCTACTCGTACCACACTTCCAACGCAATATCTTCATTTCTGTAACACTTACTTTATTCTCGTGTTAATTTTTAACCGCCCAACATTTTGCCTCGTACAACATCGCATGTTTAACTTTTGTTTGATAAAAAATTTCTCTTCACCTTGAGCGGTACTTTTGTGTCAGGTCTATCCTCTATATTCTTTTCCTAGACCAAGACTTTGTCTTCATCTTTAACACACTTCACTTGATCCAAATCTCATGTCTATCTTTCTCTTTACTTTGCCAGCCTAATATAGATTTTTCTCCCGCCTTGGTTCCTAAATGTTGGTATAAACCGTCAAAAACTTGGGTTCTTACAACCAAAACATCCCAATTTTAAAAAAGTTGAAGTAGTTCTCAACCTGCTTAACCAAATTTCAATCTATAGATCAAAGCCTACATATACACAGGCCACTATATATGATTATTGCTACTCAGAAAATCAGATGAAATCATGATTCCAAAACACGTCCATTCACTATATTAAATATTCATTATCTAAACCATACAACAATTATGTATAGAGAAACATGCATGTAAAATTCAAATACTATCATGCAAACTAATAAGTTAATGAAAAATACCCTAATTGAATCTTGTATTGCCGATGTAAATGATTCCAGATCATCCTTAGCTGCAACTATAAGACATGGCACCTCAAAGCCAGTATTTTCTCCATGTCCAGCAATATTTACCAAGAGTTCAGATGATGCCCTCCATGAAGACTCAACAGACCTTAAAAGAATTAATGAATATTTAATCAGCTGAGCTTTAAACAACCAACATTTTTCCAGGTAATAAGTATGAGTTGCCCACAGTCCAGACCACATGAACATGAAATTACAGTTAATTGAGACTAGAGGGGATAATTCACTTCATTAGTTTGACAAATTCAACCCAAAATTCGTGGTATTCAACCAACTTGTTGTTTTAGGAAGTTGATTCAGATGCACAATGGAGTTTTTCTAAATATTTTTGATTTCAGATGTTGAGAAGTTGCTTATATGAGCCAAGTAAGAATCCAAGACACAGTAGCAAATTTTATGTTTAAATACACCACAGGCTCAAAAGTAGTTTTATAGTGAAACCTATTCTTATAATAATGCAAATGAAGAATTAACTAAAGAAACGGTAATACATACTTTATATGGTATACTGAAAGTTGATCCAGATGCGCCTTTTATTTGCTTCTTTTTTATGGAAGTTATATTTTTTCAGAATTGATCCTAATTTCTGGCCTAATTCTTCTTCTGATGATCGATCCAACCTCGGATCAAAAAGGGATATCATGGTTCTATTTTATCTCTTCAAAAAGTTTAGTAATGGGCATAATTGCGCTGTTGTTCCGTTGGACAGAAGAACCCATGATAAGTTTTTCGGGAACTTTCCAAACAAACAATTTCAACGAAATCTTTCAATTTCTTATTTTACTATCTTCAACTCTATGGAGTTGATCCAGATGCACAATGGAGTTTATCTAAATGCATTTGATTTCAGATGTTGAAAAGTTGCTTATATGAGCTAAAAATCCAAGACACAAATGCAAATTTTATGCTCAAATACACCATGTGCACTAAGTAGTTTAATAGTGAAACATACCCTTATACTATAGCAATTTTAGAAGAATAACTAAAGAAACGGTAATTCGTAATTTCTATGTTATGGTGGAATTTAATATCAACAGTCACCTATCATGAACAAAAACTGCAATATCACATGAGGCCAAAGACTCCTTATTGGCCAGCAGCAGCTTTTCAACTCCACTTTCTGGAATCTCTTTCAGCACAAGATATTTTTTGTTTTCCTGCAAAGTAAATAATAAACCATGAATTTGAATATACAGATGCCAAGATGAACAAAATGAATGAATCAAATGAAGACTCTGGTACGGAAAAAGGTGAAAGAAAATAAAGTGTCAATCAAGTGTCATTTACCTTCGCAATATCAACAACATTTACAGCATAACGATCCTCGATGGTTGGATTGTAAGCTTCAGAATATGGCCTGCAATATTAATTCAACAAAATTAAGATATGATGCTCAATAATTAAAGCTATGTACCAGGAATCTTCAAGGTAACACAGCAACACACCTTCCAATGAAAGAATTCAATAAAGCGGATTTTCCGGCATTCCTAGGCCCGAAAACGAAGCACTGCAATACATTTCTTTCAGAAAGTTGTCTTTTACGATCAGTGCGGCGCTTCCTAGTCACACGGACAGCAGATAATGGATCACCAGAATAACCAAGGTATATTAAGTTCTCCACACTAAAGGTTGGGTTTAGCAGAGCCATGAGTGCCCACTGTCCAGAAAAAATATTATATATTTATTAAAAACAAATCAATGGTGATGTAAATTTTATGTTATGTTATATGCACTGAAAAGATGCACAGACCAGACATAAAATCATATGACATGTCAAACTGAGGCAACCTTGATTCTCAAAACACTATCCAAATTGAGTGGTAAAACTGTCCGTAGAAATCCACCAGTCTCTACATAACATTGTTTAACAAGATTTAAGAGGGAGTAGAGAGAAATATAAGAAAAACTTGTGCACCTCTGACAAAAATGCATCAAGTGATAGTCCTTGAAATGCATTCCTTTCTGCAGCATCCTCATATGGATTTCCGATCCAGGGACTGCAATTAAAAATTATAAGCATAAAATAATTTTGCCAAGAGTCATCGTTGACATTTAGACTTGAGAAAGGTTAAAAATTATAAGCATAAAATAATTTTGCCAAGAGTCCTCATTGACATTTGGACTTGAGAAAGGTTAAAAATTATAAGCATAAAATAATTTTGCCAAGAGTCCTCATTGACATTTAGACTTGAGAAAGGTATACGTAAAAAAATGGAATAGCTGAACTTCATAAAAACATTAAAGAAACAAAGTCAGAAGCATATACCACATCCTTAAAGCACGTGTCATGTGTACATTTGAAAAATTGCACATAACATAAGAAAGATTCCACCAACTTCATAAGAAACCAGTGCAAATAAACCCACCATTTCATGGAGAAAATTAAAGTACATTTATCTAGGCACGCATTTTGAGGAAATCAGTTTACCTTTCTGGGGCAGTGGAAAACAATTCTTCAAGTTCACAGGGTCGCAGCATCCCATCCTAGAGGAAGGAAAATATATGGTTAATTTTCACTTTGTATAACGATGAAGTAAATCGAGAAAATGTCCAAAAATGATTGGGGAGCAGCATGAAAAATTGAAATTATTCAAGGTCATATGTGGAAATGACATACAAAATCAGCATCAAATGCATCAAAAATTGTCTTCAAGAATTCAATGGCTTCATTTGTCAACTCAACACTCTGCAGAGATTAAATCCAATGAGAATAGAAAATGTATAAGTTCTAGCTGTCAGAAAATTGAACACAAACATGTATAACATATAAAGAGCATGATACACGTAGCCACAATTCATCTCAAAAGAACCACCTGATTGGGAGTGTATTTCAAAGGTGGAAATAAATCATCAGCAAGCTTGATATCATCGTTATATCCAAACTTCCTGAGCACAGTCTATGTGGTCAGGAAGTTTGGATATAATGATGATATCAAGAATTCAAAAATTGTCTTCAAGAATTCAATGGCTTCATTTGTCAACTCAACACTCTGCAGAGATTAAATCCAATGAGAATAGAAAATGTATAAGTTCTAGCTGTCAGAAAATTGAACACAAACATGTATAACATATAAAGAGCATGATACACGTAGCCACAATTCATCTCAAAAGAACCACCTGATCGGGAGTGTATTTCAGAGGTGGAAATAAATCATCAGCAAGCTTGATATCATCGTTATATCCAAACTTCCTGAGCACAGTCTATGTGGTCTCAAGACGCCCTTTTTCTATGAAAAGAGCATGAAGAAATAGAAATCCTGTCAAAGTAAGTCCTCGTTCATTCACGCCTTCAGATAATTTATCTTGCACAACCTTCTTTACACCGATAATTTCAGATGGTTGCAAAGGAGCATTGAAACATTTAACCTGTAAATAGTTTTGTTAGATTTTACACATACAAAAGTTAACCAACCTACTATAACATGATGTGAACAAGCTATTAATCAAGATACACGGTTCCATACTACAATACTCAGATATGATTAACAAGCCACAATTTTGTCATTTAATAAAAGAAAGGAAATTTTAAAACCTGAAAATCATTCAGTTCAGCATCGCTAAGGGCACCGTCTCTGTCATGGTCGCATAGGATAAAAATCCGCTTCAAAGCCCGTACACATCGAGGCTTTAGAGTTTGTGTCTCCTGATCAAATAAAGGAGCCGTTGGATGAAGAACAGCCTTTTGTGCATAGTAGAAAACTTCAGGGACCTTCAACAAGGAAAACGTGATTGCAATTGTATGAAACAAAGTCTAGAAATAATTGTAGCACCTTTGAAATAAGATTTAAAAAAAAGGAGTAATTTGATTGTAACATAGCATGAATAAACATACCTGGATTTGCCTAGATGCTGAACACTCAATGCAAGTTTCAATCTCGCGGAACTGTTGCATTATTGGAGACATACCTGTTCTAGGCTCACCTGCTGACTTTCATCTCGCAGGTCAAGCTTACAACCAACCACTATAACAGGAACCCTCACCTGTTCATGAAGTTCAAATATCTATGTCAAGCATTCGTTCTCTGAAAGTAAAAGTACAAACATTCTATGTGAATTCGATTAAGATGTACAATTAATAGACGTATACACTATACAAGCATGTGCATATGAAATAGGTGTTTCTACTTTCTACACAACAGATGAGCGTAATTGGTTTAACCATTTATCACTATCTATATCAAGTCTTCCGCTTCCATTCTCTAGGAATATTAATTTTTCTCTCTCATTAATTATTCTATCTCTTCACTTTAAAAAAAGGGGAACTAGAGGAGCTTTAATTGATTATATAGTACTCCAAATACAAGATCAAGAAAATGAAAGATTGGAACCTCTAAGTTGCGAAGATGAGGGAGCCAAAATGTACTTAACTTTCAAGTGTCTCGGGACGATCACATGCATAAGTGAGGACAACGGTGTCAGCTCGCTTTAGTTCTTCAGAAACTCTATCAATGTCTGGAATACTGCAACAAGAATAAAGTAAAATGGTGAACACATTCAGATTAGGGTAAACAACATTTACTGCTGTCCTAGCAGTAGGATAGATAAAAACATAAGCACCACGAAATGCAGATTGCCAAAATCAAATATCAAAGATTTCACAAAGATTTCACAAAGAATAGGGCGTCAATTAATAAAAGAATTCTTAGATGAAAACGTAGAGAATCCATACGAGGAGGTAGTATCGATGACGGTGATTGGCACATGATCTGGATAGAGATCCAGAGCAAGCGTAGATGGAGGCAACACCGGGGCGACATTAGGGCGAAAATTCTCGGAGGCGGCGGTGCTAATGAGACTGGACTTACCGGTACCTTGGTCACCGGCGACGACAATACGAACGCCGGAATGAACGTGAGGATTGACGGAGTTAGCTGAAGCTCTCACCATTGAAACGGAGCAAGAAACCTGAAAAGAAAACGAAAGAGAGTTAGTTATGTGAGATTGCGTTGAGTTGAGTGAAAGAACGAAGCGCGAAACCCTAACCTAACGGTGTGTTCTAGAGGGTGCTTGGAGGAAGTTGTTGTTAATGTAATATTTCACTTCCAATTCTTCACTGTGTTAATAATAAATGTGGTTTTGATTTATTATTATTACTTGTCTTGCATCCTACCGCACCGTCTAATACTTTTCAGTCGTTTTTAGCTCTACGCTACCTCTTTTAAATCATGTGTTTCAAAATTACTTAGAAAATATTTTGGATAATAATTTTTACAAATTTAAAATTTTTAAAAATTGAATCAATCATTTTTAAAATAAATGTTTTTATCTTTGATTCTTAACTTATGCCTTCAACCTATTTTTTATCAACCTATAAATTGAATTTTTTAATTAGTTTTTAAAAAATTTCTTAATAGTTCAAATTAAAATGAAGTAACATCTAGAGGCTTTTTATGGTTGCTTTAAATGAAGGTATAGAATAAGTATTGTGTTGTGTAACTTTCAAATTTAATAACTTTTTGAGGTATGTTATAAGAATGTGAAACACTTTAAATATTATTACTTCTTGGCTAACCCTTCAACGAGGAGACCCATGCTAATATATGTACCATAGATCTTAGGCCTCCTTACCAATGTTCAAACAGGTTCTTCGAGCTCTAGCGTCAGAGTCATTCCCAGACGGATTTGAGGTCCTATGTTTATAAAATAGTTTATATTTCTCAAAAAGAGATTACTTGAAAAGATAATTGGTATCTTTCTTTGAAGTTATGGGTTACCACGATGGTGTAGTCCCTTCCGATACGAGGAAAAAAAAGACGAGGGAAGTGGTACATATAGATGTGTTTGTTAATGGACGTCTGCTCGAAGAAGGCTAGGCTGATCATTTTGGTAAGATATTTGGTAATCACAATTTCTTGAATAGCCTTTGGTTTTTTCCTTCTAACTTGTTTATTATTGTTTTGCATATAAAATGAAATGTTATAAAACAATGTAACTGATGAAAATGACTCTTAGGGTCATACTTCTTTCGGTAGGTGCAACCAACATTCCAGCTACTAGGGAAGTTCAGAAATAGAGGACCCTGTTGATTTGGTTACCATTTGCTCACATTCCTTTACGCATGCAAAGTTTGTGATTCTCCTACCCATGTTGTAATGGAGAATGCTTTATGCTCACTATTGCTCGTGGTCGGGGGAAATCTCATCGTGAGTATTGAGTTTGAGATACCTCAAGGAAAGTTCGTTTGTTTGTCAGTGTCAGACGCTTGAGAAAGACTCTAGGGAACTTGGATATACATGAGGGACTATGTCAGCTCTAGTGGTCATGCCCCCTTCCCTTATTGTTTGTCCCTGTCCAAGAACATTCGATGATACATGAGCTTCTATTTTTGAAAATAACTACACATACTTTTCGAGCAAGGATGAAGTCATCTGCCATAAGAAATTTGCATATTTAGCGCATTACACTCGTCGGGCATCTTGGCTTTTGGCGCTAAGGGGACGGGAGAGGTCTTCTTACCCGACCGTCTTCAAAGATAAAAAAAAAGTGCTTAAATAGTGTGTCAATACTCGTATGATTACTACTACAAATAATGCATACTATGACACACATTTCACCACAGTTGTTTGAAGGACTTTGTGATATCTTGAAAATCAGACGCCTTTATTTTATTTATTTTTAAATTAAAAATAATTTACATTTTACCACTATAGAATATAGAAGTCGTGGGAAAATCTTGCAAAGATCGTGAGTTTGAATCACAACGTTTGTAAATTTATAATTTTTTAATATTATATTGGCATATTTCTTTTTAATTTATTTTTAAACTTAATATAAGTCACATTTCCCCATTATTGCAATTTCCAATCGTGGTAAAATGTTTTCTCTTTTTTAAATTTTCAAATGGTTAAAAATAAACGCTTTGATAAAATTAAAATAAATCAATAGGATATCATCACTGTTGGAATATCCAACTCTTGTGAAATGTATTACTCTTATTCAAAAAATATAGTTTACCTTGTCATGTTTATTCAGTTTCCGTTGTCTTAAGAAAACAACATTCAGCGCTTACGAAAACCATTTTGAACCCTAACAAGTTTTTCATCTCCATTAACAAAGAAAACCCTAAACACATTTCATATCCAACTCGTTCACTAATGATGATTTAATAAGTGTACTAAACGTATCAAAGTAATAAAATTTATAAGTTCGTCTCCATAGGTGAAATTATGGCACTTTAAAACATGTTAATATTGATGCTCCAGTATCATAACACAATGTCAAGACAAATATTGTGACATATGTTCCTAATACAAAAAAATAATATCAAATTGTAAAATATTCAGAAATAAATTGCAGAATGATAAATAACACATCTGATTGTTAACCTAGTTCGGTGCAATGTTACCTACTATGGAGGGTACCAAGCCAGGAAGGAACTATGACAACATTAGTTTAAATCCTAAACAATCTTAGTTTACAACTTCTCACCTAATCACTACTGTGATCGGTGGATCTGGAACTGACTGTTTAACGTTGGTTCGCGAAATGTCGCGGAAGCAAGAGTCGACACCGTCTTTTATTTTCTCCAACATGGACAGGACAAAAGCACAGCAAAATTCCTTATGAGATAGTTTCTCGGTTCGGGAGGTAGATTTATAGAAAGGGAAGGTGTTAGCACCCTTTCTATCCATGATTATCCATGGGCTCTTAGATACTTGCTCATTGTGTTTTAAAAATGGTTTTCTTTTCAAAGTGTGAGTGGGTTTAAAAAAGTTTCGTTTAAAGATTTCAGAATGACTCTTGTATCAGTCCTCAAGAGTGTTTGAAAAATTATTTTGAAAGCTTCTTGAAAGTATCGGTGTGAAAAGAGTTTTGATTTGTTTTTGAATAGAGCAAGTATCTACGAGTCATCTACCTACCCTAAGGAATTAGGCTGTGTAGAAGTCCTTAAGGTAGTGCCATCCCACCATTGAGAGGTAGGTAGCACCACCGTTGGAGGTGTTCGGGTCAATTTGTTTGTAGGGACAGTGTGGTCACCAGAGCAATAGTAGGACACCTTAGAAGCTACCCTTATGCCATAGATCATGGACATAAGGACTTACTAAAACGTCCTAGACTCGACGACCACTTTTCGAAGGCAAGGCAACAGTGAGGCGTACCCTAAGAGTGGTGTGTGAATTTGTGTGTTGTTTTCATGTTATGTTATCTTTGATCATTTATGGTGAGCTACGCTTGTTTTTAATTAGCATGCATTCTTTCATACAAGTTAACAGTTAAGGGGGTGCAGAAAGTAAATTGCGGAAAAATAAATCCTACGCTATTACAAGGCGCGGGTCTATACATCGCCAAAAATTACAAAGACCCGTTTTAGGTAAATAAGTACGAAAATAAAAAACAGTAAAAGGTCCTATTTACTATTACATATCTGGAGCAGTTGCATAATAATCCAAAATAAGGAATTAAAATTAAAATGCGCGCGAATAAAATTAAATCGGAATGTCCAAGGGTGTTGACCCTTTTAAGAAAAGGAAATTGATTTTTTTTTGCCTTTTTTGGTAATTAAATGAAATTGAAAACTAATTAATTATTTTAATTACAAAAAAATATTTTTTTGTTTTTATATTTTTTTATGAAATAAAATAGGAAAAAAAAGAAGTAAAATTCTAGGTTAACCTAAATCTAAATCTATTTTAATTATTTTAAGAAAAAAAAAAGTTAAAATGGCCTAATTAAAAAAACTAATTCAATTATGGTTTATTTACAAAAAATAAAAATAATAATAAAAGTGTTAATTATATTTTTTTTGGGTTTTTTATGAAAATAGTTAATTAAATTAATTTAATGACAGAGTAATCATTTTTGGTGTTTTTTGGATCAATTCTAATAACTAAAAGCAAATAAAAGTCAAATTAATGATTATTTAGCAATTAATTAAAATATGCATGCAAAAATATTATTTTTAATGTCAAAAATTAAATAAACATTTTTCTGATTAAAATGCAAAAGGAAAATATTTTTGTGAGTTTTTAAATGCATGAGAAAATTATTTGAATATAAATTAAATTAAGATTAAAAATATAAAAAGAAAAACAAAGAAAGCAAGTTAATTATGGAAAAGGTGAAAGAAAAGGCCAGAACCAGGACTTGAACTCGTGCCCTCTAGGAATATCCACTAATGCATTGCCATCTGAGCCACCTGTTTCAATTGACATAACAATAAGCAACTATTATTATATGGACAAGCAAGCGAATCCTGGAAAAACGCGCGCGGAATTTTGAATGATCCAACGCCTGCTTGCCACGTCTGTCTTCTTCTCCGTTTGTCCCTGTAACATAAATAAATAGCGGGGGTTTTAAACCCCCCCAAAATACAGGCCTGCAAATAATAGCGATTAGCACATGTTTGAACATAAATTGAGCGCGATGGGTCCGTTTGCTTCGTCTCACCCTTCTCAATTCAACCATGGTGGTCTGAGGTTCCAATTTTGCAGTATGGGGAAATCCCCAATTTGAAACTTGAAAAAACCTAAAATGTTCCAATGGTGAATCATGCTATAACGCATTAGAATGCAATTGAATCATCCTATTAGCTTCAGAAAGCCCCTAGCAACACAAAACAACAAAGAAAATGGGTCAAATGCTTATGAAATGTGATATACGATTTTGAAAAATGAAGCAAACCGGAAGAGGTATATGGCACGATTTCTTGAGTGATTGTGCTTGGTTCTGATTGCCAAAGCTTCCTAGGGATACCAGGAATATGTTTGGATTGGAATGGAGGCTTGAGAGGCGCTGCAACTAGGTTTTCAGATTTGCTTTTTTGCTTGAAAATTTGAAAATGCGTTTGGCCGTTTGGGAGCTTCTTAGGTCGTGAATTCTATTGTGTTGGATTGCATACATGTTATGTAATGTGTTTTGATCAGAGTTAAGGCCAATAACACAATACATTCATGCTTGGGATTTTCCATAAACTCCATTGAAGCACTTTCCATTTTTGAGCCAAAATTTGAATTCTTGCTTCATTTAGGCCCTTGCACAAAATTGGAATGGTCATGATGGTGATTCAAAGTTATTCAACACAAAATATTCCCTCTTATTAATTTTCTTGATTTTTATTTGATTTTAAAAGATTTAAAATGAATTAAATCAAATAAAATTAAATAAAAATGGAAAAATTAATTTTAAATCTTGAAATAATTTGTGGGACACGTGGGAAGCATGGCCAAGCTGAAACAAGTGGAAAAAGTGGGCCCCTTTTGTCAAAAATGAAATTTCAAGGATAATTGATTTTGGCCATCTCACAAAAATTTCCCAACTTCTCCAATGCATATCTTGCTCAATTTTGAAGTTATGAACATGTTCTTGGACATTTTGGAAAGGTCTTGAAGTCATCTAACCAATGTCTTTGGTCCCATGTCATTTTGATTTACCAATCTCAAGTTATGGTCTTTGACTTAAAGTCCCTTTTTGTTGACTTTTGAAAATGACCTATAATGTTGAAATTGATAACTTTTTGTGAGAGCATTTCTTGGACTTGGAATGTGAAGATGAGTTGTAGGAAATGTCTTCCCCTTCAAGATGAGAATTGGATGGGATTTTTCTGATGAACCATGAAAAAGTTATGCCTTGGTCAAGTTACAATTGACTTTTCAGCTGTCCAAAAATAGAAACTTTTGACACCTTGATGATTTTTGAGCCATTCTTGTGAAATCATGGTCAAGATTTGACCAAATGATAATTGTGGCTTCAAAATAAGATGTTGACCAAAAATTTTGACTTTTGACTTCCAAATGACCATTTTGCCCCTACAGTTGACTGTTGAGCAACTAGGGTTTTTGACTGTGCAACTTGACATGTAGGTGCTTGACAATGTGTATGAGCATATGGGACTTGATTGAGCCCTTGAAAACCTCAACTTCCTTGCAAGAACCAAACCCTAGTTTGACTGGCTTTAGGAGAGTGGTTGACTGTGTAGCCCTTGAGTAGACCTTGAACCATTTGAGGTGATGCTTGGCAAAACTTTAAAGATTATGGGAGGGCAAATTTTGGGGTACAACAGTTGCCCCTGTTCAATCTTCTTATACCTGAGGATGTAGATTGGCGTGCGTGCCTTTCGTGATCTGAGGGTAGAAGATGATTGAACACTAGAGTGCCCAGAAATTTGCACTAACATAGTCGAGTATCAGCAGTGTGATGGTGGGAATGGGCTTACAGATGCCATTTGGAGAGATGATGGATAGGGGGATGGGCTTATAGATGCCATCTGGAGATGTGACAGAACCTTGTCGGGAATGGGCTTATAGATGCCATTTGGAACTGAAATGGGAGGATGGGCTTATAGATGCCATCTAGGTGTCGATCGCGTAAGAGATTCCTTAGTGAGAAACTTGCGTACCTAAGAAAGAAAGATAATCACCTGACCTGTTACACGTGTTGATCTTCAAACTCTTTAAGTAGATGTGCTCTGGCTGGATACAGGAATCGAATCTTCAAACCCTTTATGTAGATATGCCCTGGCCAGATAAGGGAATCGAGTCTACAATCGGTTACTCATAGATGTGCCCTGGCTAGATACAGGAATCGAATCTGGAAATAATCGTCAACAGATACACCCTGGCAAGATACAGGAATCGGATCTTCAAACTCTTCAGACGTGCCCTGGCAGGATACAGGAATCGAGTCTGGAATTAGTCGTCAACAGATACACCCTGGCAAGATACATGAATCGGATCTTCGAACTCTTCAGACGTGCCCTGGCAGGATACAGGAATCGAGTCTGGTAATGTAGTCGTCAACAGATACACCCTGGCAAGATACAGGAATCGGATCTTCGAACTCTTCAGACGTGCCCTGGCAGGATATAGGAATCGAGTCTGGTAATGTAGTCGTCAACAGATACACCCTGGCAAGATACAGGAATCGGATCTTCGAACTCTTCAGATGTGCCCTGGCAGGATACAGGAATCGAGTCTGGTAATGTAGTCGTCAACAGATACACCCTGGCAAGATATAGGAATCGGATATTCAAACTCTTCAGACGTGCCCTGGCAGGATACAGGAATCGAGTCTGGTAATGTAGTCGTCAACAGATACACCCTGGCAAGATACAGGAATCGGATCTTCGAACTCTTCAGACGTGCCCTGGCAGGATACAAGAATCGAGTCTGGTAATGTAGTCGTCAACTGATACACCCTGGCAAGATACAGGAATCGGATCTTCGAACTCTTCAGACGTGCCCTAGCAGGATACAGGAATCGAGTCTGGTAATGTAGTCGTCAACAGATACACACTGGCAAGATACAGGAATCGGATCTTCAAACTCTTCAGACATGCCCTGGCAGGATACAGGAATCGAGTCTGGTAATGTAGTCGTCAAAAGATACACCCTGGCAAGATACAGGAATCGGATCTTTGAACTCTTCAGACGTGTCCTGGCAGGATACAGGAATCGAGTCTGGTAATGTAGTCGTCAACAGATACACCCTGGCAAGATACAGGAATCAGATCTTCGAACTCTTCAGACGTGCCCTGGCAGGATACAGGAATCGAGTCTGGTAATGTAGTCGTCAACATATACACCCTGACAAGATACAGGAATCAGATCTTCGAACTCTTCAGACGTGCCCTGGCAGGATACAGGAATCGAGTCTGGTAATGTGGTCGTCAACAGATACACCCTGGCAAGATACAGGAATCAGATCTTCGAACTCTTCAGACGTACCCTGGCAGGATACAGGAATCGAGTCTGGTAATGTAGTCGTCAACAGATACACCCTGGCAAGATACAGGAATCAGATCTTCGAACTCTTCAAACGTGCCCTGGCAGGATACAGGAATCGAGTCTGGTAATGTAGTCGTCAACAGATACACCCTGGCAAGATACAGGAATCGGATCTTCGAACTCTTCAGACGTGCCCTGGCAGGATACAGGAATCGAGTCTGGTAATATAGTCGTCAACAGATACACCCTGGCAAGATACAGAAATCGGATCTTCGAACTCTTCAGACGTGCCCTGGCAGGATACAGGAATCGAGTCTGGTAATGTAGTCGTCAACAGATACACCCTGGAAAGATACAGGAATCGGATCTTCGAACTCTTCAGACGTGCCCTGGCAGGATACAGGAATCGAGTCTGGTAATGTGGTCGTCAACAGATACACCCTGGCAAGATACAGGAATCGGATCTTCGAACTCTTCAGACGTGCCCTGGCAGGATACAGGAATCGAGTCTGGAATTAGTCGTCAACAGATACACCCTGGCAAGATACAGGAATCGGATCTGGAATCACGACCGTTGATAGTAATTATCTTTGTACTGACCTTTGTCCTGAAAAGACAAAACGTTAGCTGTATGCAATATCATGATGTATGACATGCGTGGTGTTCTCGAAATAAATGAGATTGTATGTTCATGATGCGTATATGCATGCTATAATGTATGACGATGTGATGTTCATGAATGTATGTTTCGTCTAGGAAAGTAAATCCTTGACAGGTGCCGGGAAGTTAACTCCTGGGCTGCTACTGAAGAGTAGAGCTTTGTTTCCGCTAGGGATGATGGTTGCAAGCATAAACCGGTAGGAAAAGATAACTCTGTTGGTGAATAAACTTGTTGAGGAGATTACTCTGCGGGGAATGCTCTGTGGGGAGAGAGGCACTTTGCTGAGATGTTGATGATAACTCCGCTGGGGATACCATTGTTGAGTTTTGTTGGAAGTTGATGAACTCCGCTGGGGGATAGGAAGACTTTGCCGAGGACGATCTTTTCCGTGGTTTTTTGGCTGAGGATAACCCAGTTATATCCTGGTGGGGAAATAACCTTTGAATAAAGTCGGGGGAGCGTTCGTGCTCTGCGGGTGATAAGCTTCAAGATCTGTTGGGGAGATTGATCCCACTTTCCTGGGGAAACTTTTCAGATTGGACTGGGGAATGGCTCCACTCGTAGTGTCTGTATTCTGCTGGGGAACAATCTTATATTAAGACTGTCGGGGATGCTTGTTTAAGGAATGTCTGTATACTCCGTTGAGGAATGTTGAGATCTGCTGGGGATAATCCAACTTCCTTAAGGCTGACAGTATATTAACTCTGCTTGGGAGAGAATTGTTGAATCTTGGCTCACTCTCCGGGGAATGGAGATATTCGGTCGTTCTTCAGCTGAACCTACTTTGGTACCTTGGTGGACAGAGCAACTAAACCTGCTTGGACAACTCACTATTGCCCTTGTTTCTGTTGTGGGAGAGGAAGATACCCTATGGAGGTATTAATTGACAAATCTTCTTCTGGTAGGCAAGTGACGAGATAACGGGACATAGTCGTACGCTTTGATCCCTAACTTTTGCCTGGACCGCCCTTTCGGGTTTTCAGTCCACCGGGATACCCATTTTTGCCCAAGCCGCCTTTTCAGGTTTTCGACTTGCCGGGTGTACAGATTTTTTTCATTTCATCCCTTATTTTGCCCGAACCCTTTTGGTTCGCCGGGAAGCCCTTATTTTTGCCTAGGTGTGTCAACCTAGCGTGTCTTTGATTGTGCGTAGTATTTTTTTTCCGACTATGTCCGTGTTCAGGGAGTTGTCACTGTGGGTAGTATTATGTTGCCATGCTGCCAGAAGATGTCTGATCATGCAAGATTCGCTGCTGGAATTCATGTTCAATGCCCCAAGTGATTCAAATGGAGATTTGCCCCAAGCTGGTTGGCCTTTGAGAGATTCTCTGAATCTTGACTTGACTGCCCTAGATTATGGACAATGCTCCTGCCATGCCCCTTGATTGGAAGGGTTTCTTACATTTGAGGTGACCTTTGAGAAGGTTTTTGTTCATCAGATATTCGTCGTGTGAACTTCTATGCTGTTCAAACAAATAGTCATATGCAGGCAATGTTATATTAAAAACGCGAAGCTTATGTCTGTCTTGAAGTTTTTTGGAAATGCATTTTTTCATAAAAACAAGTGAATTTTTTTGTAAACTGTGATGTCAACTCGTTATTTTACCGCAAGCCTTAAGGAGTCAGAATACCTTTCGTAACAGTATGCTTTCGAACTAACCCATGCTTCAGCTAGGACTTTTAAGGGTTGTAACGTGGCCTGGTTCACGGTTTAAGAAACAAAGGATAAAGGCTCAAATTTATTTGTACCCACCCGCTCTTCGTGATGTTCTTCAAACCTAAACTCAGCTAATCATGCGTTAGACCTTGTTTGGAGTCTTTGCTTTGATATACCAGTGATGGTTCGGATGTTGACAGTTTATTTTTTATTAGGCAATCATTCCTTTTTTTGTTGAGGGTTTGCAGGACCTCTTTCTTTTTGATTTGATTATCCCTATTTTTTTTTTGCCTGAACTGTTCTTTTGTGATTACAGTCAGCGGGATGCCCTAGTTTTGTAAGTCTCCTTCATAGGTTTTGACTTAATGAGTTTTTATTTTGAGAAGTAATGACTGTCCGTCTTTATGATTGTTCGGAACCATCACTGTCTTTCTTTGTTTTGTAAGGACCTCTTTGGTGCCCTTTGATATGCACTTGGATCAACTGAGAGAACTACCCTGCCCCAGGTTATGATTAAGGGTTTTAAATTTCGAAAAGAAAAACTCCTACTTCTTTGGCTCAGAGGGGTTGACGAGGGATTATCTTCCTTATAACTCCAGTGTTTAGGAATTGAAACAATGCATGTACCTCATCAGCGGGGTCTGTTCAAAAGCATACTGTAAAGATTGTGGTATCGTTTTCGTCATCCTCCCTCAAGAGGCTTAGCATTATTAATTAAGAGTTGACATCAAAAAAAATGAAAGCAGTTTGGGTATAGCGAATGCGAATATATTGCTTCAAAACAGACATATGCGATGCATTAATGAAATAACAACGTTTAACATGAATAAATGTTTGAACAATCAAAAGAAAATTACAACTTGAACATTCGAATGCACAAAAGTCTTCTAATCTCAGGGCTTGTCACTTCAAGTGGTGAAACCTGTAGGGATGGTAGGAGCACTCAGCCTGACCCACTTGGGTGAAATCCATTACTCCTTCATTGATCAGGTCCTGGACTTTGTTCTTCAGAGCCCAACAGTCGGCAGTGTCATGTCCAGGACTATCAGAGTGGTATGCACATCTTTTGTTGGGATGATAGTTAGGAGCAGAGATGTTGGGGTTCCGGGGAGGAGCCCTTAGTGTAATCAGATTCAACCTCAACAGGTGTTGTAGAGCTTGAAACAGCGACATGTTAAGCTGGGTGAATTGCCTCATAGGCTTGTTTGGCCTACTCAGATCAACCCGTTGCTCTGGGCGAGGTTGTGGTTGGACCTTTGAGGTGGTAGCAATGTGGAGAGTTATATTCTTCACCATACCAGGTTCTTGTCCTCTTGGAAGCTGATCAAAGACATGGTCCCTGACTTGGGCAGGTTGCTTCATGTTGTGTCTCTCTTGGTGGAGCTGACTGACCATGGTCCTCAACTCTTCTTGCTCCCGAGCTAAACCTTGGATGAGAGCCCTTTGCCCCAGCATCTGGGTTTTCATTATATCTACCTCAGCTTGTAGACGTTTCAACCGTTCGTCCTTGTCATCTTCAGCACTGTTCTTGGCCAAATTCCCCATGAGGAGTGTCCTTAACTCTTCTTGCCCCTTGGATAGGCTTACGAAGATCTCTCTGAACTGAGTCTCCTGAGCATGAAGATCCTGGTTATCTTGTTGGGAAGTGTTGTACCCCAAAATTTGCCCTCCCATATTCTTCAAAATTTGCCAAGTCAAAGCTTCAAAATCTCCCCAAGGGTTGCACAGTTCAAGGGCCTCCTAACAGTCAAAATTAGGGTTTTGGTTATGACAAAGAAAATGAAGTTTCCAAGGGTTCAATCAAGTCCCACATGCCTATAAACATGGTCAAGCATCCTCATACCAAGTTTCAAGACTTACAGCACAAAATTGCACAGTCAAAAACCCTAATTGCACTACAGTCAACTGTAGGGGCAAAATGGTCATTTGACAGTCAAAAGTTCAAATTTTTGGTCAACATCTCATTTTGAAGCCACAAACATCATTTGATCAATGCTTGATCATGATTCTCAAAGCTTGGCTCAAAAATCATCAAGATGCAAAAGTTTCCTTATTTGGACAGCTGAAAAAGTCAACTGTAAATTAACCAGGGCATAACTTTCACATGGATTATCAGAAAAATTCCATCCAAAGCTCATTTTGAATAGAAAGACATTTCCTACAACTCCTCTTCATACTTCAAGTCCAAGAAATGCTCTCACAAAAAGTTATCAATTTCAACATTATAGGTCATTTTTAAAAGTCAACAAAAAGAGACTTTAAGTCAAAGGCCATAACTTGAGATTGGTAAATCAAAATGACATGGGACCAAAGACATTGGTTAGAGGACTCAAAGAACTTTCCAAAATGTCCAAAAACATGAGCAAAGCTTAAAAATTGAGCAAGATATGCCTTGTGGAAGTTGGGAATTTTTTGGATATTTTGAAAAGTCAACATTGCTTCAAATGACCTAAAATTGCTAATGGGCCTCTTTTTCTTCCACAATTCATTATCCAAGGCATGTGCACGACCATTTGGCCCAAAGGGAAGTTTTTTATCATTTTATTTTATTTATTTGGATTTTTTAATCATTAATAATTCATTTAATTAAATTAAATAGGTGAAAAATACTAAACCTAATGTTTTGAACCTTTTTGTGCATAAAATATCTCCAAGATTTCGTGCAAATCAGATTAGGAAAGAATTGAAGGTAATTGGACATGATTTGGTGGCAAATATGCATGAAAAGATTGAAAACTAATGCCATAAAAATCAAATATTGATTCATCAATTCATAGATCTTTTTGACCAAATTCTTTGACCTAATCATTCACACATAAGTATAGAATGCAAACCTAATCCTAGAGAGGTCCAAGCTGCGCCAGAAATCCTTAAACAAACTTGGAATTTTTCAAGAAAAACTAAAATCTGAAAACCATCTTCTAGGTCGATTCAAGCCAAGAGACTTGTTCCATTACCTTCATGAGGCTTCAAGGAAAGTTTTCCAATCAAAATCATTCATTCTAACACCAAGAAACGTGAGCATGATCGCACCCTGTACAGAAAATTTTTCATGTCCTTGCATCATGAATCATACGCTTTTAGTAATTTTTAACATTTGATTTATGTTCATTGCCTAATTCTAAAGCTAACTGTGTGGTTTAATTATGTTTTTGTGCCAAAATAAAGGATTCGCCATTAAAGGTATCTAGGGTTTCTCAAACTCTAATTTGGGCATTTCCAGCTGCTGTAAAATTAGAACCCCATAATACCATGAATGAATTCAGCAGGTTTGGACGATCCTAAGGCGACCCTCGCGCTTAATTTATGAGGCCATATGGCCTATTCGCTATTTTCTGGAATAGTGCCTTTTGGGACGGTTCAAAACCGTTGCCAATGTTTTTTTGTGTTTCAGGAAATAAATGAACGAGGAAGACGATGGCTCGGTGGCAGGCAGTGAGTGGTTGGTTTGAATATTCGCGCCAGATTTCCACTAATCCTTATTTTCTATTATATTATTTGTGTGTTATTTCATGTACAAACGCGCGTCCCTAGCTCCACTGGCAGGCATAAGCATTGGTAAACCATAGGACCTGGGTTCGAGCCCCAGGTCCCTCACTCTTTCCATATTATTTTTCAGTTAACACTTGTGTACAATTTCAATGCTAGCGTCTATCATGCATCCACGTTATCAAGCGTCCACGCGTCCCATTGCACTCAATCAAAGGCCAGGATCTGAAGACTAGGGTGTGCCTCAGTCAACGCCCATACATGCTAGCTGAAAAGGTCAATGGGGCCAGGGATAATTGGGCCTGAATTACTGACTAAAGCCCTCCAATTTGAGGACAGACCCCCCTAGGTTTGCAAGCTTTTACATTTATTTTTTCATTCTTTTATTTATTTATTTCAATTATTGTTTTTAATTAATTTAATTATTTTCATAAAAAAAAAACACAAAAACAATATAAAATCAAAAAAGGACAAAAATAAGTATTTTATTTAATTAACATATTTTTTTGTAAATAAATATTATTCCTTAATTTTAGTTTTAAATTAGGTTTAATCCAAGCATTTTCTTAATTAATTTAAAATTTGGTAGAATTAGGGTTTGTAATAATTTTTATCCTTTTTTCTTTTCTTTTCACAAATTATCAAATATTATTTATTTTTATAATTAAATTACCATGTAATTAATTAGGTTAATTTAGGTTTAACTTTAATACTTTCTTAATAAACTAAAAAACAATTAGAATTAGGGTTAGCATTTTAATTTCAATTAATCTTTTTTTCATTAAAATCATAAAATACAAAAACCTCAAAAACAATTTCTTTTCATTTTAATTTTAATTAATTTGTAAATAATAATTTAATTTCATTAAAAAGGGTCCAACACCCTCGTTTCTAATTTCAATTTAATTCGCGTATTTATTTCTTTTTCTTTTAATTATTTATGTAATTCTCCCAAAGCCTTGTAAATACTTATTTCTCGCACTTTACTTTCTTTATTTTCTGTCAAATCGGGTTTTGGAAATTTTGGCGATGTGGACCCGCGCCTTTTGTAATAGTTTAGAACTTTATGTTTCTCGCAAATTTTTTAACTGTTAATCAATGCATGCAAGAATGAATGACAATAAATAAAAACAACCGCGTAGATCATCTATACCATGACAAGATAAAAATAAACGAATCTGACACACAAATCACACACCACCCCTAGGGTACGCCTCACTGTTGCCTTGCCTCGAAAGGTGATCGTCGAGTAGAGGATGTCTTAGTAAGTCCTCATGATCCGGGAACCTGGCATGAGGGTAGCTTCTAAGGTGTCTTCCTATTGCTCCGGTGATCACCATGTCCCGAACCTCGAATTGACCCGAACACCTCCAACGGTGGTGCTACCTACCTCTCAATGGTGGGATGACATTACTTTAAAGGACATTTACACAGACGAATTCCTTAGGGTAGGTAGACGACTCTTAATACTTGCTCTAATTTCAAAACCAATCAAAAATACTTTTCACACCGACACCTTTTCAAAAAGCTTTCGAAAGCAATTTTTCAAACACTCTTGAGGACCGATACAAGAGTCGAACTGGAATTTTCAAAGAAACTTTTTTAAAACCCACAGTTGAAAAGCAAACAAACTATTTTTGAAAACACAATGAGCAAGTATCTAAGAGCCCATGGATAACCATGGATAGAAAGGGTGCTAACACCTTCCCTTTCTATAACCTACCTCCCGAACCGAGAGCAATCTCTTTAAGGAATTTTTCTGTGCTTTTGTCCTTTCCATTTGGAGAAAATAAAAGACGGTGGCGACTCTTGCTTCCGCGACATTTCGCGAACCAGCATTAAACAGACAATTCCAGATCCACCGATCACAGAACTGGCGACTCTGCTAGGGAACAATCTTTAAGTGAGGTGTACCTTAGGGTTAGTTCATAACTGTGTTTTCAATTGTATTGACTTGTCTGCTTTAAATTTGTGGGTTGCATGGGAGTTACATAGATCCTAACCCGGATCTGGGGATACCCTGTTTAGGTAGCATAAGCTGTGAGGGACCTGTCCGGCGTAGACCGACACGAGTGAAGCAGTGGCTACGTTGGTGTGGCACCTTGGTCTGTACCGATATCCCTTGTGTTGCAACGAGGAGAATATGGGTCTTCTAAGGAGTCATTAAGCACCAACAACCTTAGGACCTTAAATGACACAACTTGGCCATTAGAACAGTAGCAGTATGCTACGCCCATTGAGGCTAAACTCTCGTGATGGTTCTGGCCGCAAGAAAAGATTGCGATGCTGGAGTTATGACCGATTGAGGGTAGTCAATGATATTGGGATCCTCTAAGAACCCGGTTACTTTGATAGGACAGGTATGAACCACCAAACTGAAAGAGGGTAGTACCTAGACCTCATGCTGGCCTAAACTTTAAGGGTTTGCCTTGTGTGACTTGTGTGCCTTACCATGTTTGTCTTGTATCTATTTGTGGTGTGCTTTATCATAACATCATAACATCATGAGCATTGCATGCATCCTGCATAAGGACTGACCATTTCAAAGACAAGAGGGTTTCACCTTTGCTCTGTTTTGTAGGACATCATGATGCCTGTGCGAAGGAATACTATCCGGTTCAACTTTGTTCACTCACCTGAGTTGCTTGAAGAGTTGGTTAGCAGAATTCCAAATACCACTTCCTTCATTCAGAGGCATGGTTCTCTTCTCAGTTTAGTCACTGCAAAGCGGGATCAACAGTTGATGAGTGTTCTGACCCAGTTCTATGACCCTCTGTACCAGTGCTTCACCTTTCAAGACTTCCAGCTGGTCCCTACCCTGGAAGAGTTCTCTGATTTGCTTGGTATCCCTATCTTGGATCAGACTCCCTTTACTGGTTGGGAAAAGACCCTCAGGCTTGAGGATGTTGCTGCAGCTCTTCCCTTGACACAGCAAGAGGTAATGGACAACTGGGTAACTAGAAGCGGAGTTAAGGGTTTCTTGGCCAAGTTTCTGATTGGTAAAGCTAACAGTTTCTGGAATGACCTGGATTTTAGGGCATATGAAGACATTTTGGCTCTCCTAATCTATGGCTTAGTCTTGTTTCCTAATCCTGATAACTTCATTAATGTCACTGCCATAAGGATCTTTATGTCTCAGAATCCTGTGCCTACTCTCTTGGGTGACATCTTGCAACAACTTCATGCTCGTACTACCCGAAGACGAGGAACCCTATGGTGTTGTATCCCTTTGTTGGTGAGGTGGTTTATTTCGCACCTCCCTAAGTTCGTACTGAAGAACCAAGAAGGAAGAGGTTGGGCTCATAGATTAATGTCTCTCACCGACAAAGACATCATTTGGACTTGCAGAGGTTTGGATGAGATAACTATTATTGATCGATGCGGGGAATACCCTAATGTTCCTCTGATTGGTACCCAAGAAGGAATCTCGTACAATCCATGTCTAGCGCTCCGTCATTTTGGAAGAGCCAGAAGAGCAGGCCCCCATGAGATGTTGGTGCCTCACATCAGTTTTGAGTTTCAGGTGGATAGTGACGAGCTGCGTCGTAGGTTCATCAAGGCTTGGGACAAAGTTCATAAAGCTGACCCACAGGAGTCAGGGCCAAAGACTTCTTTACCTATGGAAGCCTACTACAAATCGGTTCGCATCCGTGCTCAAAAGTTAGGTATGCCGTATGAAGCTGTCAGACCCGTCATTCTTGAGTGTCCTGACAAAGATGGTGTTCCTCCAACTGTCCTGCCTCCTCAAGTACCTACTGATTATGAGACATTAAAGAGGTCTTGGTCGCAACTGCGAGAAGAACGAGATTCTTACCGGGAAAAGTTCAACGAGCAGGAATTAAAGATCCAGAAGCTGACAAAGCAGTTGGAGAATGAGAGAGCTCTGAATGCCTATATTCGTACTGAGAAGAGGAGACCATGGGATCAATAAGGAGCTCTGGATGTTCTTTTACAATTTTATTTCCCTTTTCAGTATTTCCTTTCATGTAACGCCTAAGGGCAACCTGTTGAATAATTTCAGTTTCAAAGTTGAATCTAATGAAGTGTGTTCCTTTTTGTTTACAAAGTTGATTCCCGATTGTCTTTGAAAACATAAATCATACGCATTCCATTCATCACGTGCATAGCAGGTTTTCCTCTTTTCAGGTTGCTTACCGTTCTTCGCTGTTTATTTCAGCATCATGAATCCCGACTCGTCATCAACTGAGATGTCCATCAAAGCTCTTCAGGTGCAGAATGCGCAATTTTAGGAATTAATCATGGGTTTGGCTCAGGGCCAAGAGGAGTTGAAGGCTCTTCTCCTGAAGAAGGAGAAGAAGAAGAAGAGAAGAATTGTTCTGTTCAACTCGGGCCGAAGGTTTGGCAACACTCTGCAGAATGAAGAGGCTGGTTCTTCTATTGGCAAGGGTACTCCTCAAGCGGAAAAAGGTCCTAGTCCGGTAGTCTCCGACAACGAGACTGATTTTGATGAAGAGCAATATCCTCCGGCAGAAGACAGATACAAACAGTTGGAGGACAGGCTGAATGCTATGGAGATACAACAGGTATATGGGCTGGATTTTGGAGATTTGGGTTTGTCTACCGGTGTGATTATTCCTCGTAAGTTCAAAGCACCATCTTTCACTAAGTACGACGGGGCGTCTTGTCCCAAGCTACATCTCAGGTCCTATGTTCGGAAGATTCAACCGTACTCAGTGGATAAGAATTTGTGGATCCACTTCTTCCAGGAGAGTCTTTCAGGGACTCATCTCGAATGGTTCTATCAGCTGGATGGGACCAAGGTTCATAACTGGGAGGAGTTGGCTACTGCTTTCTATAAGCAGTATCAGTATAATGCCGACCTTGCCCCTACACGTACCCAACTCCAGGGTATGTCGTTAGGTTCAAGTGAAGGTTTTAAAGAGTACGCTCAGAAGTGGAGGGATCTGGCTGGCAGAGTGCAGCCTCCGTTGACTGACCGGGAGTTAGTAGACATGTTCTTGGGGACCCTATCTGGGCCATTTTTCAACCATCTTATTGGGAATTCTTCTGCTGGATTCACTGATCTTATTCTGACTGGAGAGAGAATTGAGGCTGGGTTGAAGTCTGGTAAGATTCCGAAGGGTGCATCGTCTAGTTCTGAGAAGAAACCCTTCAAGAAGGAGGCCAGTGCTGTATATGGCTCCAGGAGACAAGAGAAATCTGAACACCGCCAATTTGTCAGTGCGATAATGATTGCTCAGCCTGCTGCCGCTCCTCGGCCAGCCAATCCTCAAAGGACTGAAAGACCCCGGAGAGAGTTCACCCGTTTGAGTATGACTTTGTCGCAGATCTTGCCACAGTTGCTATCCACCAATCTAGTGACTGTCAGAGAGGCGCCAAAAAGTGTGAACACTGCCTCCCCCAAATACAACCCAAAAGCTCATTGTGCTTACCATTCTGATATCCCGGGGCATTCTACTGATGACTGTTGGGCATTAAAGAATAAGGTGCAAGACCTTATTGACGCGAAAGAGATACAGTTCGAAGCGCCTGAGAGGCCGAATGTGGTGACTGCTCCTATGCCTCAGCATGGGGTAAACGCTGTTGATGAAGAGGTGTACGCTATTTCTGTGGATGATCTAGCCACTCCCTTAATGACTGTCAAGAAGAACCTACTGCTGGCCGGTTTATTTCCGGGTTGCAGTGAGGGTTGCCTGTTCTGTGCTGTTTCCCTATCCGGTTGTCCTTTGCTGAAGTTAGGCGTCCAAAGCCTAATGGATAGCAAGGAGATTCTGTTTAAGAAGTCTGCTGTTCAGTTGGTTCCGGTGGAAGAGGTTTCTGTGGTTACAATCTATAATAATCCAATCAAGGCTCTCCCGAAGAAGCCTGTCCAAATCATGACTGTCGCACCTGTGGTTATTACTGTTCCGGGGCCTCTCCCCTACGTATCTAATAAGGCTGTCCCCTGGCACTATGGGGCAGATGTATATGTGAATGGGATCAAACAAGAATTCAACACTGGCGCCAGCATCTGCGATATCACTGGTCCAGCCAAGGTTACCCGCAGTGGCAGGCTCTTCTCGCCTGACATTGCGCCACTCGTTGCTCGAAGACCCCTTACAATAACACCTACAAATGTACCTGTTCCTGTTTCTGACCAAGTTGCTTCCCCTGCTGTCGAGTCATCCAATGCTCGGGGCAAAGGAATTGAAGATGAGCCTGCCCGGATGGAGGCACCGATACCTATAAGTGCTGAGGCCTCCCAACAAGAAATGGAGGAGATCCTGAAAATAATAAGGAAGAGTGACTTTAATGTCATGGAACAGCTGGGGCATACGCCCTCCAAGATCTCCATGCTCTCCTTATTGCTATGCTCCAAGGCCCATGCTAAGGCCTTGATCTCATTTCTCAAGACGGCCCATGTGCCACAGGAGACATCTGCAGTTCAGTTCACTGACTGCGTAGCAAATCTGACAGCGGATAATGGCTTAGGCTTCTCAGATGCTGACTTGACTGCGAAGGGAAGAGACCACAATGACGCCCTGCATGTCTCTATTGAATGCAGGGGCACTACTCTGGAACATGTATTGGTGGATACTGGTTCTTCCTTGAATGTTCTACCAAAGAAGGCTTTAGACCGTTTGGATTGTGAAGGCCTGGAATTGAAACCCAGCAATATCATCGTCAGGGCCTTTGACGGTTCAAAAAGGATGGTTCATGGAGAGGTTGACATTCCTATTCGTGTGGGCTCTCAGGTGTTTGACTCTACTTTTTATGTGATGAATATCCGTCCATCGTACTCTTGTCTACTGGGTCGACCTTGGATCCATAAAGCTGGGGCAGTGACCTCTACCTTACACCAGAAGCTCAAGTACCCTGTCAGAGGGAAGATCGTCACTGTGCAAGGAGAGGAGGAGTATATGGTGAGCCATTTGAATTCCTTCAGATACATTGAGATGGACGGGGAGTTTATTGAAACCCCCTTTCAGCATTTCGAGGAGGTGCTTCCAATTTCAGCAGTAGCAGAGACAGCAGTCGAAGAGGATGTTCCCTTGAAGATGGCTTCCCTGAAGGATGCCCGGGCTGTGGTTCAAAAAGGTGAATGTGCTAACTGGGGCAGGCTTCCCGACTTTACACAGAAAACTGACAAATTTGGGCTGGGTTTTACTGCAGAGGGTCAGAAAGCTATGCGGAAGGCGAAGATCAGAAGACCTCCTGTGCTCATTACAAATCCAGGAGTGAATGCTGTTGGGGAGGACAATGAAGTGGACGAAGCTGAGTTCAATAACTGGATCTACCCGACGATCGAAGGCGGATTGACCAATTGGATTGTCAAAGACCATACTCCTGTTACTTTTGTTACGCAGTAATAAACTTCTTTGTTTTGTTATTTGTAATAAACAATAAATAAACTCTATGGCCTGGTGTCTTACCCGAGGCACCGTGGCTTCATTTGTGAGGGCATATAAATTGTCATTTCATATATCATAAATGAAAATCTTGGACGTTTTCTCGCATTTCAAATCTTATGCTCCTTTTCTGTCTTTTCTTCCTTTATACATATTTCAAAAAACAGCTGTATTTACACACACTCACTCATACAGGTTTCAATCCACTCTGGATCTCACTGGTAACGACTCTGCTACTGCCAGTTATGACTTCGAAAATCTGATCAACTTAGCCGAAGACGAAGGTGAAGATGATTGCGAAGTGCCTGGCGAGCTTGCAAGACTGTTACTTCAGGAAGAGAGGGCAATTCAACCACATGAAGAGCCAGTGGAGATGATAAACTTGGGTATTGAGGCAGACAGGAAAGAGGTAAGGATTGGTGCCAACCTAGAGCTCAGCGTGAAGCAACGGTTGACTAAGATGCTACATGATTATGTGGAGATATTTGCCTGGTCCTACGAAGACATGCCCGGGTTGGATACCGATATTGTGGTCCATCACTTGCCTACTAAGGAAGACTGCCCTCCGGTTAAGCAAAAGGTCCGCCGTATGCGTCCAGAGATGTTTGAGAAGATCAAAGCCGAGGTTATGAAACAGTTTGATGCTGGGTTTCTCGCAGTGACTTCTTATCCTCAGTGGGTTGCTAATGTGGTGCCGGTACCAAAGAAAGACGGTAAGGTCAGAATGTGTGTCGATTACAGGGATCTGAACAGGGCCAGCCCCAAGGATGACTTCCCTCTACCTCACATTGATGTCCTTGTTGACAATACAACTCAGCATAAAGTGTTCTCTTTCATGGATGGCTTTTCAGGTTACAATCAGATCAAGATGGCACCTGAAGATATGGAAAAAACTACATTTGTTACTCAGTGGGGCACCTTCTGCTACAAGGTCATGCCTTTTGGACTAAAGAACGCTGGGGCAACCTACCAACGTGCCATGGTTGCTTTATTTCATGACATGATCCATCATGAGATAGAAGTGTATGTGGACGACATGATCGCAAGGTCCCAAACTGAGGAAGAGCACCTAAACCATCTGCAGAAATTGTTTGACCGTCTGAAGTTGTACAAACTGAGGTTGAACCCGAACAAGTGCACCTTCGGGGTAAGATCTGGAAAGTTGCTGGGCTTCGTTGTAAGTGATAAGGGTATTCAAGTGGACCCTGCCAAGGTTAAAGCTATTTAAGAGATGCCAGTGCCTAGGACAGAGAAGGAAGTCAGAGGCTTTTTAGGACGCCTGAATTACATTGCTCGCTTCATCTCACACCTGACTGCTACCTGTGAACCAATCTTTAAGCTGCTGAAGAAAGATCAGGTAGTACGTTGGAACGATGAATGTCAGGCTGCTTTTGACAGAATCAAGGAGTATCTCCAAGAACCACCCATCCTTATGCCACCGGTTGAAGGGAGACATCTGATACTATACCTGACAGTACTTGACAACTCAATGGGGTGTGTGCTGGGGCAGCATGACGAGTCTGGCCGAAAAGAGCATGCCATTTATTACCTTAGCAAAAAGTTTACCGACTGTGAGACCCGATACTCACTGCTTGAGAAAACTTGCTGTGCTTTGGTATGGGCTGCTCGCCGGCTGAGACAGTATATGCTGACTCACACTACCTTGTTGATCTCAAAGATGGATCCTATAAAGTACATATTCGAAAAGCCTGCTCTGTCTGGGAGAATTGCAAGATGGCAAATGATCTTGACGGAATACGACATTCAGTACACGACCCAGAAAGCCATCAAGGGAAGTGTATTGGCAGACCACTTGGCACATCAGGCATTCGACGATTATCAGTCAATGAATTTCGAGTTTCCGGACGAAAGTATCATGATTGTGACTGATTGTGAGGTACCTGGACCGGATGAAGGACCTGAGGAAGGATCCCGATGGTCTATGCACTTTGACGGAGCCTCCAATGCTTTGGGTAACGGTATTGGCGCCGTAATCATATCACCTCAAGGCACTCATACTCCACTCACTGCTCGGCTATGTTTCAACTGTACCAATAACATGGCGGAGTATGAGGCGTGCATCATGGGTCTTCAAGTTGCGATCGACTTAAGGATCAAGTTTCTGAGTGTCTTCGGAGATTCCGCTCTCGTGATCAATCAGATCAAAGGAGAGTGGGATACGAAACATCCGAATCTTATTCCTTACAGAGAATGTGTGTTGACCTTGATCCCCCACTTCACGAAGATAACCTTTGAACACTTTTCGAGAGAAGAGAATCAGTTGGCGGACGCGTTAGCTACAATGTCTTCTATGTTCAAAGTTAAATGGGATAATGAGGCTCCCCGGATCATCATCTGGAAACTGGACGAACCGGCATACTGTTGTGATCTCGAGACTGAGTTGGTGACTGAGAAGCCTTGGTACCATGAGGTGAAGAGATACTTGGAAGCTCAGGAATACCCTGAGGGTGCCTCTGTCAATGATAAGAAGTTCTTGAGAAGGTTCGCAGCAAAGTTCTTCCTTAGCAACGACATCTTGTATAAACGAAACCATGATTCGACTTTACTGCGTTGTGTGGATAAGACTGAAGCAGAAAGGATCATGGAAGAGCTACATGAAGGGACCTTTGGTACACATTCCAGTGGACATACAATGGCAAAGAAGATCCTTCGGGCAGGATATTACTGGTCCACAATGGAAGCTGACTGCTACCAACATTCCAGGACATGCCATAAGTGCCAGATTTATGCAGACAAAGTGCATGTTCCTCCAGTTCCTCTGAATGTTCTGACTGCGCCTTGGCCGTTTGCAATGTGGGGCATAGACATGATCGGTGAGATTAAACCTACGGCATCTAATGGGCATCGCTTCATCCTGGTAGCGATTGATTATTTTACAAAGTGGGTTGAAGCAGCTTCATACACTACGGTAACCAAGACTGTTGTGGCACGGTTCATCCGGCATAATCTGATCTGCCGGTACGGCGTCCCAGAAAGGATCATTACAGACAACGGTACCAATCTGAATAATAAGATGATCACTGAGCTCTGCGAGCAGTTCAAAATACAGCACCACAATTCTTCTCCTTACAGACCGAAGATGAATGGGGCTGTAGAAGCAGCAAATAAGAACATCAAGAAAATCATACAGAAAATGACAGTGACTTATAAAGATTGGCACGAGATGTTACCGTTCGCTCTACATGGATACCGTACCTCAGTCAGGACATCAACCGGGGCAACTCCTTTCTCATTGGTTTATGGTATGGAGGCAGTCTTGCTGATTGAAGTGCAAATACCCTCTCTCCGGATAATGAAGGATGCAAATCTGAACGAAGATTATTGGATCCAGACACGACTTGATCAACTAAACCTTATTGATGAAAAGAGGCTTGCTGCTATCTGTCATGGTCAGACGTATCAAAAACGGATGATCAGGGCATTTAACAAAAAGGTCAGACCACAGGAATATCAAGTTGGGGATCTGGTAATCAAGCGAATCATCCTTCCTCAGAGTGATCCAAGGGGCAAGTGGACCCCTACGTACGAAGGGCCATTTGTGGTTAAGCATGTGTTCTCAGGAGGAGCCATGATTCTAACCAACATGGACGGTGACGACCTTCCTCACCCCGCTGATGCAGACATAGTAAAAAGATACTACGCATAAAAAAGACCCGCTAGGCTGACATGCCTAGGCAAAAGTTAGGGCTTCCCGGCGAACCAAAAGGGTTCGGGCAAAATGAAGGGATGAAATGGAAAAAATCTGTACACCCGGCAAGTCAAAAACCTGAAAAGGCGGCTTGGGAAAAATGGGTATCCCGGTGGACTGAAAACCCGAAAGGGCGGTCCAGGCAAAAGTTAGGGATAAAAGCGTAATACTATGTCTCATTGGATCACTTTGCATCCAGAATCCGGTATCTATATCAAGTTCAGACGGCATCGATCAGTCAACTTCATCTTCGTTCAGGTCATCAAGTGATGAGACGCTCGGAGTTATAAAGGCAATAGCAGAGTTGAAATCCAGTGGGATCATTCATTTCACACAGCTGTTTTATTTTCTCTTGTACAAAATTTGTATAAACTCTTTTGTTCGGCGGCGTTCTCTTACTAGGACGCCAGCCTCTTGTACATAAAACGCCTATTTTACAGGCAAATTCAAAATCAATACAAATACACTTTTCAGTTAAAATTGCCAATTGTTTTTCCCTTTTCTGTTTTGTTTTGCGAAGAACGTCCAAGGTTCAATTTGTGATAATTGACAATAATTTGCTAACTCATGAATATTTGCATACGAAACAAAGGATTAATTACAAGTAACGTTAGAAACAGGGGCAATAAAGAGTTGTCTAAGCAATCTAATTGTTCTATCCTCCAAGGCACCAAGGTAGGTTCAGCTAAAGAACATAACCAGATATCCTAATTCCCCAGAGAGTAAAACAGCAAGTCAGTACACTCTCCTCAAGCAAAGCTACTATCAAACTTAAGGAAGTTGGGTATCCTCCAGCAGATCTCAACATTCCCCAGCAGCATATATACATATATTCTTAACAAGCATCCCCGACAGTCTTGATTTAAGATTGTTCCCCGGCGTTCTATCAACATGCAAAGGAGTCACTTCCTCAACAATTCAAAACTTCCCCAGGAGTCCAACCCAGTGTCCCCAGGAAAGTGGAATCCATCTCCCCCAAGCAGTAAGCTTATCCCCAGTAGATTCTGGAAGCTTATCCCCGCAGAGCACGAACGCGTCCCCCGGCTTTATTCAAAGAGTTATTTCCTTACCAGGATATAACTGGGTTATCCTCAGCCAAAATCCACGAAAAGAGCGTCCTCGATGAAGTCTTCTTACCCCAGCGAAGTCTATCAACACTTCCAACACAACAATGGTGTCCCCAGCAAGTTACCATCAACTCAACGAAGTACCTCTCTTCCCACAGAGTATTACTTCCCAGCAAGATCGTTAGAGTACTTTCCTCCCCGCAGAATATTCCATTCGCCAAGTTTATCCTCAACGGAGTTATCTTCTCATACCGGTATTCTTGCAACTACCATCCCCAGCGGAGGCAAAAATATATTCTCCAACATCAGCCCAGGAGTGACTTCCTGGAACCCGTCAAGGATTTATTTTCCTAAGACGAAAACATACATTCATAAACATCACATACATCATTATAGCATGCATCTACGCATATCTTACAAATCTCATTTATGTTGAGAACATCATTGCTTGATCCATATCATGCATTGCATATGACTGACCTTTACCTTTCAGGAAAAGATTCAGTTAAGTTCTAGGCTATATTTCAAGACCTAGACCGGTTCAGTTAAATCGACTCCAAAGATTTCTCTGTTTCTTACCCAGTCAAAGGCCTTCTCTGGTTCAGTCAGATCGACTCCAAAGATCTCTCTGTTTCTTATCCAGTTGAAGACATTCAAGACCTAGACCGGTTCAGTTAAATCGACTCCAAAGATTTCTCTGTTTCTTATCCAGTCAAAGGCCTTCTCTGGTTCAGTCAGATCGACTCCAAATATCTCCCTGTTTCTTATCCAGTTGAAGACATTCAAGACCTAGACCGGTTCAGTTAAATCGACTCCAAAGATTTCTCTGTTTCTTATCCAGTCAAAGGCCTTCTCTGGTTCAGTCAGATCGACTCCAAAGATCTCCCTGTTTCTTATCCAGTTGAAGACATTCAAGACCTAGACCGGTTCAGTTAAATCGACTCCAAAGATTTCTCTGCTTCTTATCCAGTCAAAGGCCTTCTCTGGTTCAGTCAGATCGACTCCAAAGATCTCCCTGTTTCTTATCCAGTTGAAGACATTCAAGACCTAGACCGGTTCAGTTAAATCGACTCCAAAGATTTCTCTGTTTCTTATCCAGTCAAAGGCCTTCTCTGGTTCAGTCAGATCGACTCCAAAGATCTCCCTGTTTCTTATCCAGTTGAAGACATTCAAGACCTAGACCAGTTCAGTTAAATCGACTCCAAAGATTTCTCTGTTTCTTATCCAGTCAAAGGCCTTCTCTGGTTCAGTCAGATCGACTCCAAAGATCTCCCTGTTTCTTATCCAGTTGAAGACATTCAAGACCTAGACCGGTTCAGTTAATCGACCCTAAGGTTTTCTGTTTCTTATCCAGTCCAAGGCCTTCTCTAGTCCAGCTAAATCGACCCCAAACAGATTTTCCTGATAAAGACTTAGTAGAAGATATCCAAGATTCTCTCAATGATTGCTGTTGAGGTTGTAGTCGCCTATGGTTCTCTCCCTGGTAATGTAGTCGTCAACAGATACACCCTGGCAAGATACAGGAATCGGATCTTTGAACTCTTCAGACGTGCCCTGGCAGGATACAGGAATCGAGTCTGGTAATGTAGTCGTCAACATATACACCCTGACAAGATACAGGAATCGGATCTTCGAACTCTTCAGACGTGCCCTGGCAGGATACAGGAATCGAGTCTGGTAATATGGTCGTCAACAGATACACCCTGGCAAGATACAAGAATCGGATCTTCGAACTCTTCAGACGTACCCTGGCAGGATACAGGAATCGAGTCTGGTAATGTAGTCGTCAACAGATACACCCTGGCAAGATACAGGAATCAGATCTTCGAACTCTTCAAACGTGCCCTGGCAGGATACAGGAATCGAGTCTGGTAATGTAGTCGTCAACAGATACACCCTGGCAAGATACAGGAATCAGATCTTCGAACTCTTCAGACGTGCCCTGGCAGGATACAGGAATCGAGTCTGGTAATGTAGTCGTCAACAGATACACCCTGGCAAGATACAGAAATCAGATCTTCAAACTCTTCAGACGTGCCCTGGCAGGATACAGGAATCGAGTCTGGTAATGTAGTCGTCAACAGATACACCCTGGAAAGATACAGGAATCGGATCTTCGAACTCTTCAGACGTGCCCTGGCAGGATACAGGAATCGAGTCTGGTAATGTGGTCGTCAACAGATACACCCTGGCAAGATACAGGAATCGGATCTTCGAACTCTTCAGACGTGCCCAGGCAGGATACAAGAATCGAGTCTGGAATTAGTCGTCAACAGATACACCCTGGCAAGATACAGGAATCGGATCTGGAATCACGACCGTTGATAGTAATTATCTTTGTACTGACCTTTGTCCTGAAAAGACAAAACGTTAGTTGTATGCAATATCATGATGTATGACATGCGTGGTGTTCTCGAAATAAATGAGATTGTATGTTCATGATGCGTATATGCATGCTATAATGTATGACGATGTGATGTTCATGAATGTATGTTTCGTCTAGGAAAGTAAATCCTTGACAGGTGCCGGGAAGTTAACTCCTGGGCTGCTACTGAAGAGTAGAGCTTTGTTTCCGCTGGGGATGATGGTTGCAAGCATAAACCGGTAGGAAAAGATAACTCCGTTGGTGAATAAACTTGTTGAGGAGATTACTCTGTGGGGAATGCTCTGTGGGGAGAGAGGCACTTTGCTGAGATGTTGATGATAACTCCGCTGGGGATACCATTGTTGAGTTTTGTTGGAAGTTGATGAACTCCGCTGGGGGATAGGAAGACTTTGCCGAGGACGATCTTTTCCGTGGTTTTTTGGCTGAGGATAACCCAGTTATATCCTGGTGGGGAAATAACCTTTGAATAAAGTCGGGGGAGCGTTCGTGCTCTGCGGGTGATAAGCTTCAAGATCTGTTGGGGAGATTGATCCCACTTTCCTGGGGAAACTTTTCAGATTGGACTGGGGAATGGCTCCACTCGTAGTGTCTGTATTCTGCCGGGGAACAATCTTATATTAAGACTGTCGGGGATGCTTGTTTAAGGAATGTCTGTATACTCCGTTGAGGAATGTTGAGATCTGTTGAGGATAATCCAACTTCCTTAAGGCTGACAGTATATTAACTCTGCTTGGGAGAGAATTGTTGAATCTTGGCTCACTCTCCGGGGAATGGAGATATTCGGTCGTTCTTCAGCTGAACCTACTTTGGTACCTTGGTGGACAGAGCAACTAAACCTGCTTGGACAACTCACTATTGCCCTTGTTTCTGTTGTGGGAGAGGAAGATACCCTGTGGAGGTATTAATTGACAAATCTTCTTCTGGTAGGCAAGTGACGAGATAACGGGACATAGTCGTACGCTTTGATCCCTAACTTTTGCCTGGACCGCCCTTTCAGGTTTTTAGTCCACCGGGATACCCATTTTTGCCCAAGCCGCCTTTTCAGGTTTTCGACTTGCCGGGTGTACAGATTTTTTTTATTTCATCCCTTATTTTGCCCGAACCCTTTTGGTTCGCCGGGAAGCCCTTATTTTTGCCTAGGTGTGTCAACCTAGCGTGTCTTTGATTGTGCGTAGTATTTTTTTCCAACTATGTCCGCGTTCAGGGAGTTGTCACTGTGGGTAGTATTATATTGCCATGCTGCCAGAAGATGTATGATCATGCAAGATTCGCTGCTGGAATTCATGTCCTATGCCCCAAGTGATTCAGATGGAGATTTGCCCCAAGCTGGTTGGCCTTTGAGAGATTCTCTGAATCTTGACTTGACTGCCCCAAATTATGGACAATGCTCCTGCCATTCCCCTTGATTGGAAGGGTTTCTTACATTTGAGGTGACCTTTGAGAAGGTTTTTGTTCATCAGATATTCGTCGTGTGAACTTCTATGCTGTTCAAACAAATAGTCATATGCAGGCAATGTTATATTAAAAACGCGAAGCTTATGTCTGTCTTGAAGTTTTTTGGAAATGCATTTCTTCATAAAAACAAGTGAATTTTTTTGTAAACTGTGATGTCAACTCGTTATTTTACCGCAAGCCTTAAGGAGTCAGGATACCTTTCGTAACAGTATGCTTTCGAACTAACCCATGCTTCAGCTAGGACTTTTAAGGGTTGTAACGTGGCCTGGTTCACGGTTTAAGAAACAAAGGATAAAGGCTCAAATTTATTTGTACCCATCCGCTCTTCGTGATGTTCTTCAAACCTAAACTCAGCTAATCATGCGTTAGACCTTGTTTGGAGTCTTTGCTTTGATATACCAGTGATGGTTCGGATGTTGACAATTTATTTTTTATTAGGCAATCATTCCTTTTTTTGTTGAGGGTTTGTAGGACCTCTTTCTTTTTGATTTGATTATCCCTATTTTTTTTGCCTGAACTGTTCTTTTGTGATTACAGTCAGCGGGATGCCCTAGTTTTGTAAGTCTCCTTCATAGGTTTTGACTTAATGGGTTTTTATTTTGAGAAGTAATGACTGCCCGTCTTTATGATTGTTCGGAACCATCACTGTCTTTCTTTGTTTTGTAAGGACCTCTTTGGTTCCCTTTGATATGCACTTGGATCAACTGAGAGAACTACCCTGCCCCAGGTTATGATTAAGGGTTTTAAATTTCGAAAAGAAAAACTCCTACTTCTTTGGCTCAGAGGGGTTGACGAGGGATTATCTTCCTTATAACTCCAGTGTTTAGGAATTGAAACAATACATGTACCTTGTGATCGGTGGATCTGGAACTGACTGTTTAACGCTGGTTCGCGAAATGTCGCGGAAGCAAGAGTCGCCACCGTCTTTTATTTTCTCCAAATGGAAAGGACAAAAGCACAGAAAAATTCCTTAAAGAGATTGCTCTCGGTTCGGGAGGTAGATTATAGAAAGGGAAGGTATTAGCACCCTTTCTATCCATGGTTATCCATGGGCTCTTAGATACTTGCTCAATGTGTTTTCAAAATTGTTTGTTTGCTTTTCAATGTGGGTTTAAAAAGTTTTCTTTGAAAAATTTCAGTTCGACTCGTACGTCAGAGTGTTTGAAAAATTTGCTTTGAAAGCTTTTGAAAAGTGTTGGTGTGAAAAGTCTTTGAATTTTTGTTTTGAAGAGAGCAAGTATCCATGAGTCGTCTACCTACCCTAAGGAATTCGTCTGTGTAAATGTCCTTTAAAGTAGTGCCATCCCACCATTGAGAGGTAGGTAGCACCACCGTTGGAGGTGTTCGGGTCAATTCGAGGTTCGGGACATGGTGATCACCAGAGTAATGGGAAGACACCTTAGAAGCTACCCTCATGCCAGGTTCCCGGATCATGAGGACTTACTAAGACATCCTCTACTCGACGATCACCTTTCGAAGGCAAGGCAACAGTGAGGCGTACCCTAGGGGTGGTGTGTGCGATTCGTGTGTCGTTTTCATTTGTATTTGTCTTGTCATGTTCATTGTGATCTACGCTTGATTTTATTTCATCCATTCATTCTTTCATGCTTTTGTTAACAATTAAAAAATATTTGCGGGAAAATAAATCTAAACTATTACAAATGGCGCGGGTCCACATCGCCAAAATTAAACCGGACCCGATTTGACAGAAAGTAAATAAAGCAAATAAAAGTGCGAAAAATTAAATTGTTACAACGCTTTGGGAGAGGTACATAATGAATTAAGCGAAATAAAATAAATGGGCGAATTAAATAAATTACGAACGAGGGCGTTGGACCCTTTTGCAAAATATTATTAATAAGGAATTAAAATTAAGAATTAAAAGAAAATGTTTTTTTTGGTATTTTTATGTTTTTCTAAGATTTAAAAGAAAAAGGACTTAATTGAAAATTAAAATGAGATGTAAACCCTAATTCTAATGATTTTTTTAGATTTATTATGAAAAGTATTAAATTAAGATCTAAATGAAACCTAAGTTAATTTACATGCATTTTTAATTATGAAGATGAATAAAGTAAATATTATTATTGTAAAAAAGGAAATTAAAAGGAATAAAAATTATCAATTAAACCTAAATTCTATGTTTTTGGATTTTTAGTTATTAAAAAGAATTAAAATTAAAACCTATTTAATACTAAATTTATTTACATGCTAATTTATTTACAAGAAAAATATTAAAATAAGAATTATTTATTATATTTTGTCTTTTCTGATTTTTAAGCCCTTTTTTGTATTTTATAAAATAATTAATCAAATTAAAAATAATAAAGAAAATAAGATAACAATTAAAAAATAAGAAAGACAAAAATAGGAAATTGCAAACCAGTGGGGGGTTCAGTCCCAATTGTGAGGTGTGATCCAAGAAGCTGGCCCAATAAGCTTGCAATTCGTTGACCTTTCCATGCATTATGTGGCTTGTTGACTGGGGGTGTAACGTGTTCGTTGAATCCTGGCCTTTGATTTGAATGTGCTAGACGCGTGGATGGCTTGATATGATGAGCGTATGGTGATCCACAATGTTGTGCCTGCATAGGAATTAATATGGAAAAATAATATTGAAAGTTACACAGACCTGGGACTCGAACCCAGGTCTTGGACGTTATTGCCTTCAACGTTTGCCAGCTGAGCTATGAAACATATGTTAACATATTATAATAAACAAATAACAAAAAGAAAGACGAGAGCATTAGTGGTTGGGGCGCGCGAAATTTAAAAACAACGAATCATGCTTTGCCACGAGGTCTTCTTCCTCGTTTCCCCTGAAACTAAAAACATTGAGCCACGGTTTTCAGAGCGTGGTCTTAGAGGGCTTTAGGGAAAATAGCGAATAGCGCTACAGGGCTTATAAATTGTTCGCGACAAGTGTTCCTTCTTCGTCTCTCTGCACTGAGTTGGATGGTCATGGTTTGGAGGCTTGATTTTTCCTCTTTGCAAAAGCCCTAATTTTGAGCTTTGTAAAACCTAGAAAAACAGTTATGGCATAATCTCATACAACACAGAAAAACGCAATTAAAGGTATGGGTTAGCTTCCAAACTTCATAGTGAACACAAATCAATCATTAAATTTCACAAACAATGCATAGAATGGGATGTACGAATATGGAATTTTTGCTGTACAGTTTGAGTTCAATCTACCAGTTCTTGGCGTGTTGATGGATGTTTGGGATTGGAAGGTGTTCAGGGCAACCTTGGCAAGCTTTTGGGATGAATTTCGTGCCTTGAATCAACCTCTAAGGTTGATTTCAGTTTTGCTTTTTTTAAGTGAAAACTCCAAGTTTGTTCTTAGCTTTTGCGCAGCTTTAATGTGTCCTGTGATTAGGGTTTGACTCAGCACTTATGAGGGAAGGGAATTAGGTCATTAGCTGGCCTTGATCCATGCCCATGAGAGAATTAGTCTTAGGTCTTTCACCATTAACAAACTTTCCCTTTTTTAAGCAAAACCAAGACTTGGTGTACAACATAACCCTAGCATGAGTTTGTGAGCTGGCACATGATATATGGAAGCTATTCAAGTTCAAATGACACTATTCCATTGATTTTTAAATTTTATTTGAATTATTAAAGATTTAAAATGAATTCAATTAATAAAAATTAAATAAAATAGAAAAATCAATGTTTGATCTTGAAATTAATCATGGGACACGTGTGTGGCATGACAAGGCTGAATCAAGTGGAAGAAAGTGGGCCCTTTTGTCAAAAATTGAAGTTTCAAGGATAGTTGACTTTTGCCATTTCACAAAAATTTCCCAACTTCTCCAATGCATAACTTGCTCATTTTTTAAGCTTTTCTCATGTTCTTGGACACTTTGGAAAGGTCTTTGAGTCCTTTAACCAATGCCTTTGGTCCCATGTCATTTTGATTTTCCAATCTCAAGTTATGGCCTTTGACTTAAAGTCCCTTTTTGTTGACTTTTGAAAATGACCTATAATGTTGAAATTGATAACTTTTTGTGAGAGCATTTCTTGGACTTGAAGTATGAAGATGAGTTGTAGGAAATGTCTTTCTCTTCAAAATGAGCTTTGGATGGAATTTTTCTGATAATCCATGTGAAAGTTATGCCCTGGTCAATTTCAGTTGACTTTTTCAGCTGTCCAAATAAGGAAACTTTTGCATCTTGATGATTTTCTGAGCCAAATTTTGAGAATCATGATCAAATGATGTTTGTGGCTTCAAAATGATATGTTGACCAAAAATTTGAACTTTTGACTGTCAAATGACCATTTTGCCCCTACAGTTGACTGTAGTGCAATTTAGGGTTTTGATTGTGCAATTTTGAGCTGAATGCCTTGAAACTTGATATGAGGATGCTTGACCATGTTTGTAAGCATATGAGACTTGATTGGGCCTTTGAACACTTCCTTTTCTTGATCAGACTCAAAACCCTAATTTTGACTGTTTAGGAGGCCCTTGCACTGTGCAACCCTTGGGGAATTTTGTGACTTGGCTTGGCAATTTCTTGAAGAATATGGGAGGGCAAATTTTGGGGTACAACAGTTGCCCCTGTTCAATCTTCTTAGACCTGAGGATGCAGATTGGCGGACGTGCCTTTCGTAATCCGAGGGTAGAAGATGATTGGACACTAGAGTGCCCAGAAATTTGCGCTCACATAGTGGCAGTGATGGTGGAATGGGCTTATAGATGCCATCTGGATGTTTGATTGCGTAAGAGATTCCTTGGCGAGAACCTGTATACCTGCAAAACAGAAAATGAGTACCTGACACGTTGCAGGAGCTGATTTTTAGATGCCTGGTATAGATGTGTCCTGACTGGTTACAGGAGCTGAGTCTGGAGCTTCAAACGGCGATGAAGGAACCAGGGATGGTTACTACCTTAGCATGAATGGTAAGAGAACCTTGGGCGACTTTAACTTCAACAACGCTCGTTGAGGAAAAATCTTGGGTGACTTTAACTTCAACAACGCTCGTTGAGAAAAATCTGGGTGATTTTAACTTCAACAACGCTCGTTGAGAAAAATCTGGGTGATTTTAACTTCAACAACGCTCGTTGAGAAAAATCTGGGTGATTTTAACTTCAACAACGCTCGTTGAGAAAAATCTGGGTGATTTTAACTTCAACAACGCTCGTTGAGAAAAAATCTTGGGTGTCTTCTACTTCAACAACGCTCGTTGAGAAAAAATCTTGGATGTCTTCTACTGGGATAAGAATCAGGGAGATCTTAGGGTCGATCTGACTGAACCAGAGAGGCCTTTGACTGGGTATGAATCAGGGAAAATCTTAGGGTCGACTTAACTGAACCGGACAAGGTCTTGAAATATCTTCAACTGGATAAGCATCAGGGAGATCTTAGGGTCGATCTGACTGAACCAGAGAAGGCCTTTGACTGGATAAGCATCAGGAAAATCTTAGGGTCGATTTAACTGAACCGGACAAGGTCTTGAAATATCTTCAACTGGATAAGCATCAGGGAGATCTTAGGGTCGATCTGACTGAACCAGAGAAGGCCTTTGACTGGATAAGCATCAGGAAAATCTTAGGGTCGATTTAACTGAACCGGACAAGGTCTTGAAATATCTTCAACTGGATAAGCATCAGGGAGATCTTAGGGTCGATCTGACTGAACCAGAGAAGGCCTTTGACTGGATAAGCATCAGGAAAATCTTAGGGTTGATTTAACTGAACCGGACAAGGTCTTGAAATATCTTCAACTGGATAAGCATCAGGGAGATCTTAGGGTCGATCTGACTGAACCAGAGAAGGCCTTTGACTGGATAAGCATCAGGAAAATCTTAGGGTCGATTTAACTGAACCGGACAAGGTCTTGAAATATCTTCAACTGGATAAGCATCAGGGAGATCTTAGGGTCAATCTGACTGAACCAGAGAAGGTCTTGGAATATAGCTAAGAATTTAACTGGATCTTTCCTGAAAGGTAAAGGTCAGTCATATGCAATGCATGATATGGATCAAGCAATGATGTTCTCAATATAAATGAGACTTGTATGATATGATGTGTATATGCATGTTATAATGATGTATGTGATGTTTTATGTATGTTTGTTTTCGTTTAGGAAAGTAAATCCTTGACGGGTGCCGGGGAGTCATATCCTGGGCTGATGCTGAAGAATAGATTTTGCTTCCATTGGGGATGATAGTTGCAAGAATACCGGTAGGAGAAGATAACTCCGTTGCGGAGTAAACTTGGCAAATGGAGGATTCTGCGGGGAGAAAAGATACTCTAGCAACCATGCTGGGAAGCAATACTCTGTGGGAAGAGGGATGCCTTGCTAAGTGTTGATAATAGTTTGCTGGGGATACCCTTATTATGTTGGGAGTATTGATAGACTTCGCTGGGAATAGGAAGACTTTGTCGAGGACGCTCTTTCCGTGGCTTTTGGCTGAGGATAACCCAGTTATATCCTGTTAAGGAAATAACTCTTTAAATCAAGCCGGACGACGCGTTCGTGTTTTGCGAGGGGATAAGCTTCCAGAATCTACTGGGGATAAGCTTATTGCTTGGGGAGATATGAATTCCAACTTTCCTGGGGAAACTAATTGGACTCTCCTGGGGGGTTTTGATGTGCTGGGGAATGTTGAGATCTGCGGGAAGACACCCAACTTCTTTAAGGTTGATAACTGTTTTGCTTGAGGAGAGTATACTGCTTGCTGTCTCACTCTCTGGGGAATTTAAGATGCCTGGTTATGTTCTTTAGCTGAACCTACCTTGGTACTTTGGAGGATAGAACAATTAGATTACCTAGACAACTCCTTATTGCCCCTGTTTCTAATGTCCCCTGTAATTAATTCTTTGTTTCGTATGCAAATATTTATGAGCTAGCAAATTATTGTCAATGCATATATCACAAATTGAACCTTGGACGTTCTTCGCAAAACAAAACAGAAAAAAGAAAAACACTTGGCACGTTTAACTGAAAATATATTTGTATTGATTTTGAATGGCCTGAAAATAGGCGTTTTGTATACAAGAGGCTGACGTCCTAGTAAGAGAACGCCGCCGAACAAGAGAGTTTATACAAGTTTTGTACAAAAGAGAATAAAACAGCTGTGTGAAATATGAATGATCCACTGGGTTTCAACTCTGCTATTGTCTTTATAACTCTGAGCGTCTCATCACTTGATGACCTTGGTTGAAGATGAAGTTGACTGATCGATGCCGTCTGAGCTTGATGTAGATACCGGATTCTGGATGCAAAGTGATCCAATGAGACATAGTATTACGCTTTTATCCCTAATTTTTGCCTGGACCGCCCTTTCGGGTTTTCAGTCCACCGGGATATCCCTTTTTGCCCAAGCCGCCCTTTCAGGTTTTCGACTTGCCGGGTGTACAGATTTTTTCCATTTTCATCCCTTCATTTTGCCCGAACCCTTTTCGTTTGACAGGAAGCCCTAATTTTTGCCTAGGCATGTCAGCCTAGCGGGTCTTTTTTTCATGCGTAGTATTTTTTAACTATGTCTGCATTGGCGGGGTGAGGAAGGTCGTCACCATCCATGTTGGTTAATATCATTGCTCCTCCTGAGAACACATGCTTAACCACAAATGGCCCTTCGTACGTAGGGGTCCATTTGCCCCTTGGATCACTCTGAGGAAGGATAATTCTCTTGATCACCAGATCCCCGACTTGATACTCTTGTGGTCTGACCTTCTTGTTAAATGCCCTGATCATCCGCTTCTGATACGTCTGACCATGACAGATAGCAGCAAGTCTCTTTTCGTCAATGAGGTTGAGTTGATCAAGTCGTGTCTGGATCCAATCATCTTCGTTCAGATTTGCATCCTTCATTATCCGGAGAGAGGGTATTTGCACTTCGATTGGCAAGACTGCCTCCATGCCATAAACCAGAGAGAAAGGAGTTGCCCCGGTTGACGTCCTAGCTGAGGTACGGTACCCATGCAGAGCGAACGGTAACATCTCGTGCCAATCTTTGTAAGTCACTGTCATCTTCTGCACGATTTTCTTGATGTTCTTATTTGCTGCTTCTACAGCCCCATTCATCTTCGGTCTGTAAGGAGAAGAATTGTGGTGCTGTATCTTGAACTGTTGGCAGAGCTCAGCGATCATCTTGTTGTTTAGATTGGTACCGTTGTCTGTAATAATCCGCTCAGGGACGCCGTACCGACAGATCAGGTTATGCCGAATGAACCGTGCTACAACAGTCTTGGTTACCGTAGCATAGGATGCTGCCTCAACCCACTTCGTGAAGTAATCAATTGCCACTAGGATGAAGCGATGTCCATTAGATGCCGTAGGTTTAATCTCGCCGATCATGTCTATGCCCCACATTGCAAACGGCCAAGGCGCAGTCAGAACATTCAGGGGGACCGGAGGAACATGCACCTTGTCTGCATAAATCTGGCACTTGTGGCATGTCCTGGAATGTTGGTAACAGTCAGCTTCCATTGTGGACCAGTAGTATCCTGCCCGTAGGATTTTCTTAGCCATAGTATGTCCACTGGAATGCGTACCAAAGGTCCCTTCATGTAGCTCTTCCATGATTCTTTCTGCTTCACTTTTATCCACACAACGCAGTAAGGTTGAATCATGGTTTCGCTTGTATAAGATGTTGTTGCTAAGGAAGAATTTGGCTGCGAATCTTCTCAGGAATTTCTTATCGTTGATAGATGCGCCTTCAGGGTATTCCTGAGTTTCCAGATATCTCTTCACTTCGTGGTACCAAGGCTTCTCAGTCACCAATTCAGTTTCGAGATCACAACAGTATGCCGGCTCGTCCAGTTTCCAGATGATGATCCGGGGAGCCTCATTATCCCATTTGACCTTGAACATTGAAGACATTGTAGCTAACGCGTCCGCCAACTGATTCTCTTCTCTTGGAAAGTGCTCAAATGTTATCTCTGTGAAGTGGGGGATCAGGGTCAACACACATTCTCTGTAAGGAATCAAGTTTGGATGTTTCGTATCCCACTCTCCTTTGATCTGATTGATCACAAGAGCGGAATCTCCGAAGACACTCAGAAATTTGATCCTCAGGTCGATCGCAGCTTGAAGACCCATGATACACGCCTCATACTCCGCCATGTTGTTGGTACAGTTGAAACACAGCCGGGCGGTGAGTGGAGTATGAGTACCTTATGGAGATATGATGATGGCGCCAATACCATTTCCCAAAGCGTTGGATGCTCCGTCAAAATGCATAGACCATCGGGATCCTGGTTCAGGTCCTTCATCCGGTCCAGGTACTTCACAATCAGTCACTATCATAATGCTTTCATCCGGAAACTCGAAGTTCATTGATTGGTAGTCATCCACAGCTTGATGTGCTAAGTGGTCTGCCAATACACTTCCCTTGATGGCTTTTTGGGTCGTGTACTGAATGTCGTATTCCGTCAAGATCATCTGCCATCTTGCAATTCTCCCAGACAGAGCAGGCTTTTCGAATATGTACTTTATAGGATCCATTTTTGAGATCAACAAGGTAGTGTGAGTCAGCATATACTGTCTCAGCCGGCGAGCAGCCCATACCAAAGCGCAGCAAGTTTTCTCAAGCAGTGAGTATCGGGTCTCACAGTCGGTAAACTTTTTGCTAAGGTAATAAATGGCATGCTCTTTTCGGCCAGACTCGTCATGCTGCCCCAGCACACACCCCATTGAATTATCAAGCACTGTCAGGTAAAGTATCAAAGGTCTCCCTTCAACTGGTGGCATAAGGATGGGTGGTTCTTGGAGATATTCTTTGATTCTGTCAAAAGCAGCCTGACATTCATCATTCCAACGTACTACCTGATCTTTCTTCAGCAGCTTGAAGATTGGTTCACAGGTAGCAGTTAGGTGTGAGATGAACCGAGCAATGTAATTCAGACGTCCTAGAAAGCCTCTGACTTCCTTCTCTGTCTTAGGAACTGGCATCTCTTGAATGGCTTTGACCTTAGCAGGGTCCACTTGAATTCCTTTGTCACTTACCACGAAGCCTAGCAACTTTCCAGATCTTACCCCGAAGGTGCACTTGTTCGGGTTCAACCTCAGCTTGTACAGTTTCAAACGGTCAAACAGTTTCTGTAGATGATCAAGGTGTTCTTCCTCAGTCTGGGATCTAGCGATCATGTCGTCAACATACACTTCTATCTCATGATGGATCATGTCATGAAATAAAGCAACCATGGCACGTTGGTAGGTTGCCCCAACATTCTTTAGTCCAAAAGGCATGACTTTGTAGCAGAAGGTGCCCCACTGAGTAACAAATGTAGTCTTTTCCATGTCTTCAGGAGCCATCTTGATCTGATTGTAGCCTGAAAAACCATCCATAAAAGAGAACACTTTATGCTGAGCTGTATTATCAACAAGGACATCAATGTGAGGTAGAGGGAAGTCATCCTTGGGGCTGGCCCTGTTCAGATCCCTGTAGTCGACACACATTCTGACCTTGCCGTCCTTCTTAGGTACCGGCACCACATTAGCAACCCACTGAGGGTAAGAAGTCACTGCAAGAAACCCGGCATCAAACTGCTTCATAACCTCGGCTTTAATCTTCTCAGACATCTCTGGACGCATACGGCGGACCTTTTGCTTAACCGGAGGGCAATCTTCTTTAGTTGGTAAGTGATGGACCACAATGTCAGTATCTAATCCGGGCATATCTTCGTAGGACCAGGCAAAGATCTCCATATAGTCATGCAGCATCTGAGTCAACCGTTGCTTCACGCTGAGCTCTAGGTTGGCACCAATCTTTACCCCTTTCTTGTCTTCTTCAGTACCCAAGTTTATTATTTCCACTGGCTCTTCATGGGGTTGAATTGCCCTCTCTTCCTGTTGTAACAATCTTGCAAGTTCACCAGGCACTTCGCAATCATCTTCACCTTCGTCTTCGGCTAAGTTGATCGGATTTTCGAAGTCATAACTGGCAGTAGCAGAGTCGTTACCAGTGAGATCCAGAGTGGATTGAAACCTGTATGAGTGAGTGTGTGTGTAAATACAGCTGTTTTGCAATATGTAAAGAAAGGAAAGAAAAGGAGCGCAAAATTTGAAATGTGAAAAACGTCCAATGCTTTTATTTATGATATATGACAGTGACAAACAAAAGCCCTCATAAACAAAACCACGGTGCCCCGGGTAAGACACCGGGCCATATAGTTTCAAATTATTGTTTATTACAAATCCAAAACAAAGAAGTTCATTACTGGGGAACAAAAGTTATGGGTGTAAAGTCTTTAGCAGTCCAATTGGTCAATCCACCGTCGGTCGTCGGGTAGATCCAGCTATCGAACTCTGACTCTTCCACTTCGTCTTCCTCTCCAATAGCATTCACTTCTGAGTGGGTGATGAGCACAGGAGGTCTTCCAATTCTCGCCTTGCGCACTGCTTTCTGAGCTTCTGTGGTGAAACCCAGCCCAAACTTGTTAGTCTTAGGAGTAAGATCAGGGAGCTTGCCCCAGTTTGCACATTCACCTCTTTCGATCACAGCCCGGGCGTCCTTTAAGGAGGCCATATTCAAAGGAGAAACCTCTTCATCCACTGCTTCTGCTGCTGCCAAAGTTTGTGGCACTTCCTCAAAATGTTGAAAGGGGGTTTCAATGAACTCCCCATCCATTTCTACGTATCTGAAGGAGTTGAGGTGGCTGACCATGTACTCCTCTTCCCCTTGCACCGTTACGATCTTCCCCCTGACCGGGTACTTGAGCTTCTGATGCAACGTGGAGGTCACAACTCCAGCCTTGTGGATCCACGGGCGACCCAGCAAACAAGAATAGGACGGATGGATGTCCATCACATAGAATTTTGAATCAAATACCTGTGACCCAACCCTGATTGGGATGTCCACCTCACCATGTACCATTCTTTTGGACCCGTCAAAGGCCCGGACAACAATGTTACTTGGTTTGAGCTCTAGACCCTCACAATCCAGCCTATCCAGAGCCTTCTCGGGCAGCACGTTTAATGAAGAACCTGTGTCAACCAGCACATGAGCAAGAGTAGTGCCCCTGCATTCAATGGAGACATGCAGGGCGTCATTATGGTTCTTCCCCTTTGCTGTCAGATCGGCATCAGAGAAACCCAGGCCATTATCAGCGGTTAGGTTGGCCACACAGTCGGTGAACTGGTCAGCAGACGTCTCTTGGGGTACGTGGGCTGTCTTTAAGAAAGCAATCAGAGCCTTGGCGTGGGCCTCTGAACACAGCAGCAGTGACAACATGGAGATTTTAGAGGGGGTGTGCCCCAGCTGTTCTACAACGTTGAAATCACTTTTCTTTATTATCTTGAGGATTTCTTCTATTTCCTGCCTGGAAGCCTCAACAATGGTCTTCGGTGCCTCCGTCCTGGCAGGCACATCAACAGCAATCCCCTCGTCCCGAGTATCAGATGACTCGGTAGCAGGGGTGGATACTTGGTCAGGGGGAGAAACAGGCACCCTGGCAGGTGTGAAGACCAAAGGCCTATGAATTACCGGAGGAGCAATGTCTGGCGAGAACAGTCTTCCACTACGAGTGACCTTAGCAGGCCCAGTGATGTTGGAGACACCAGCATCAATGTTGAACTCTTGTTTCACACCTAGAACATAAACATCCGCCCCATAGTGCCATGGGACAGCCTTATCAGATTTGTAGGGGATAGGCCCCGGAACAGTAATGGTGATGGGAGCAATCTTGTGAACCGGCAAAATTTGGACAGGCTTCTTTGAAGGAGCCTTGGAATGGTTGTTGAAGATGGTAACGATCGACACTTCTTCAACAGGAGCAGCAGGAACAACAGTCTTTCTGAACAAAATTTCTCTACTATCTATCAGGTTTTGGACGCCTGACTTCAGCAGAGAACAACCAGCAGGGAAAGCAACACATAGAGGGCAACCTTCGCTACATCCCGGAAATAAACCGGCTAGCAACAGGTTCCTCTTGACCGTCAGCAGTGGAGTAGCAACATCATCCACCGAAGCTACATACAAATCCTCCTCAACAGCATTCACTCCATGCTGGGGCATGGGAGCGGTTACAACATTCGGCCTCTCGGGCGCCTCAAACTGTATTTCCTTTGCATCAATGAGGTCTTGAACCTTATTCTTTAGGGCCCAACAGTCATCTGTGTTATGCCCCGGGCTATCAGAGTGGTAAGCACAGTGAGCATTTGGATTAAACTTGGGGGATGCAGTATTGGGAAACTTTGGAGCCTCCCTGACAGTCACTAAATTGGTGGATAGCAACTGTGGCAAGATCTGTGATAAGGTCATGCTTAACCGGGTAAACTCTCTCCGGGGTCTTTCAAACTTTTGAGGATTAGTTGGCCGAGGAGCGGCAGCAGGTTTGGCAATCATTACCGCACTGACAGATTGGCGGCGTTCAGGTTGCTCTGGTCTCCGGGAGCTATATACAGCACTAGCCTCCTTTTTGAAGGGTTTCTTTTCAGCACTGGAGGAGGCAACCTTCTGTATCTTCCCCGATTTTATACCGGCCTCGATCCTTTCACCGGTCAGGATCAGATCAGTAAACCCAGCAGAGGAATTACCAATGAGATGATTGAAAAATGGACCAGATAGGGTCCCCAAAAACATATCTACCAGCTCCCGGTCCGTCAATGGTGGCTGCACCCTGCCAGCCAGGTCTCTCCATTTCTGGGCGTACTCCTTAAAACCTTCACCCGACCCTAGCGACATACCCTAGAGCTGGGTACGCGTAGGAGCGAGGTCGGAATTATATTGATACTGCTTGTAAAAAGCAGTGGCCAGATCCTCCCAGTTACGAATGTTGATTCCATCCAGCTGATAGAACCATTCGAGGTGAGTCCCTGAAAGACTCTCCTGGAAGAAGTGGATCCAAAGGTTCTTATCTGCTGTGTAAGGCTGGATCTTCCTTACATAAGAACGGAGGTGCATCTTGGGACAGGAAGCCCCGTCATACTTCACAAAGGCAGGTGCCTTGAACTTGTGTGGAATCACCACCCCAGTAGATAACCCCAAGTCTCCGAAATCCAGTCCAGGCACCCGCTGAACTTCCATAGCCTTTAATCTGTCCTCCAGCTGCTTGTACCGGTCTTCAGCAGGAGGGTATTGTTCGTCGTTGAAGTCTGTTTCAGTATCAGAGCCCACAGGTGTAGGGACCTCCCTTTCTTGGTGACTACCTTCCCCCACAGATGGAGTAGTCCTTTCAGCCTCAACCTGTAAGGTGTTCCCGAGTCTGCGCCCAGTGTTAAATAGCACAGTCCTCCTCTTCTTCTTAGTCTTCTTCAGAAGCATGGTCTTCAACTCTTGTTGACCCTGAGCCAAGCCCTTGATCAGCTCCTGAAATTGGGCGTTCTGCGCCTGAAGAGCCTTGATAGATGCCTCGGTTGATGATTCAGGGTTCATGATGCTAAAATAAACAGCGAAGAACAGTAAACAACCTGAAAAGAAGAGTACCTGTGATGCACATGATGAATGATATGTGTTTATGCAATGCATTCAAGAGTTCGAAAATTCAAATTTGTTGTAGACCAAAAGGAACACACGTTATTATTAAGAAAATCATTGTTTAATACATCAAAGCCTCATGGGCAAAAGTACAAAAAATCAAATCAATCCCAAAATATGCTGCGCATCCTCTTTGGAGCTATGTAAGTGTTGAGGTTCCTCTCCTCATGCAACAGGCGGGTGAGCTACAAGACCTTCTTTTCACTGGCACGCAGACTAGTCTCAAGAGAATTTCGCTCTTCCTTAAGCTGGATCCAGCTCTTCTGCATCTCTTCCCAGGATGTGGGCATATCAGGGTGCTGAATAACGTGAGACACTTCTCCTTCCAAGGCAGGCTCTTTGATTACTGGAAGCATGTGAGGATAAGGCATTACTAACTTCTGAGAGCGGGCTCGTACCCACTTGAGGTAAGGCTCCAACGGGATGGAATTCCTATGCCCCAGTGTCTTGCTGTCTATCCTACTGGGCATCCTCCAAGCTTTGATGAATCTCTGGCGAAGTTCTTGAGTATCGCTGTCGAAGTCAAAAACTATGTCAGGAATTAACATGTCATGAGGACCATCCCTCCGAGCATAACCAAATTGTCTCCAAGCCAGGCATGGGCTATAAGTAATACCCCCTCTGATTCCAAGTAAAGGAACATTAGGATACTCCCCGCAACGATCAATGATAGTGACATCTTCTCTGGACCTAGGGCACCAATGTATATCCGCATGTGTAAGAGTCATCAACCGTTGTGACCATCTCAAACCCCGCTCATTCTTTAGGACTGATTGTGGAAGGTGCGAAATAAACCACCTTCCCAGGAGAGGAGTGCAACACATAAGGACACCTCTTTTTCTCATGGTTCGAGTGTAACATGAGTGAAGGATGTCCCCCAGCAATGTAGGTATAGGATTCCTGGACATAAAAATCTGGACAGCACTGATATCAATAAGCTGATCTGGGTTAGGAAACAACACCAAACCATAGACAAGGAGGGCTACCACTTCTTCAAAAGCTTGCAAGTCAAGGGAATTCCAACATTCAAGGGCCTTTTCAAACAGGAACCTGGCTAAGAACCCTTTGATACCACTTCTAACTTCCCAATGTCCCTTGAGGTCAGATGACTGTAGGTGCAAGGCTTTAGGAATCTCTTCAAGCTTAGGTTCCTTTTCTGTACCGTTGAAGGGTAGCTGATCAAGGATAGGGATCTTCAGGAGCCGGGAGAACTCCTCCAATGTAGGTACCAACTGATAGTCCAAGAAGGTGAAACAGTGATGCAGATGGTCAAAGAATTGGAACAAGACCTTAATCATATCTTCCTCAATGTTGGTGTTGACCAAGCTGATGAGGCTTCCATGCCTTTCACTGAATGAAGAGTTCTCGGGTATCCTGGATATAAGTTCCTTAAGCTGAGGAGGGATCCTTACAAGACTGACTTGAATTGTCTTTCTACGAACAGTTTCCATGTCCTACAAAACAAGAACAAAGATGAAAATTCGAACCCCTGAAATGGTTAGTTAATGCATATGATGCTGGATGATGTCATGATGCTATGATTAAACACACCACAGATATGTACAAAGACAAACATGTAAGGCACACAAGGCACACAAGACAAGCCCTTAAGGTTTAAGGCCAGCATGGGGTCTGGGTAGTACCCTTTTGAAGTTGGTGAGTTCAACCTGTCCTAATCAAAGTAACCGGGTTCTAAGGTTCCCAATATCACGGGATTGCTTTCATTGTTCATCGTTTCGATTTAGCCACTGAACTGGCGACCGAAATATTCCAGGAAAGCAACCCTCAATTGAGTGTAGTATCGAGTATCAACCAACCTCGGACTGCACCAAAGTCAGTTATCTCACTACCCTAAAGAGGCCAAGATGGTTCAATTAAGGTTCCTAAGGTCTGTTGATGCTTCACGACACCACGCGGAGGCCCCGTACTCTCCTTGACTGAACTCAAGGGTTACCGGTACACACCAAAGTGCCACATCAACGTAGCAGACTGCTTCAACCATGTCGGTATACCCCGCACAGTTCCCTCACAGCCTTGTTGCTACTTTCTAAGAAAGGTATCCCCAGATCCGGGTTAGGATCTATAGAACTCCCAAGCAACCCACAATAATAAAGCAAGCAAAGAAGACAATTGAAAACATAGTTATGACCTAGCCCTAAGGTATACCTCACTTTAAGTTTAAGTCCCCAACAGAGTCGCCAGTTCTGTGATCGGTGGATCTAGAACTGACTGTTTAACGCTGGTTCGCGAAATGTCGCGGAAGCAAGAGTCGCCACCGTCTTTTATTTTCTCCAAATGGAAAGGACAAAAGCACAGAAAAATTCCTTAAAGAGATTGCTCTCGGTTCGGGAGGTAGATTATAGAAAGGGAAGGTATTAGCACCCTTTCTATCCATGGTTATCCATGGGCTCTTAGATACTTGCTCAATGTGTTTTCAAAATTGTTTGTTTGCTTTTCAATGTGGGTTTAAAAAGTTTTCTTTGAAAAATTTCAGTTCGACTCGTACGTCAGAGTGTTTGAAAAATTTGCTTTGAAAGCTTTTGAAAAGTGTTGGTGTGAAAAGTCTTTGAATTTTTGTTTTGAAGAGAGCAAGTATCCATGAGTCGTCTACCTACCCTAAGGAATTCGTCTGTGTAAATGTCCTTTAAAGTAGTGCCATCCCACCATTGAGAGGTAGGTAGCACCACCGTTGGAGGTGTTCGGGTCAATTCGAGGTTCGGGACATGGTGATCACCAGAGTAATGGGAAGACACCTTAGAAGCTACCCTCATGCCAGGTTCCCGGATCATGAGGACTTACTAAGACATCCTCTACTCGACGATCACCTTTCGAAGGCAAGGCAACAGTGAGGCGTACCCTAGGGGTGGTGTGTGCGATTCGTGTGTCGTTTTCATTTGTATTTGTCTTGTCATGTTCATTGTGATCTACGCTTGATTTTATTTCATCCATTCATTCTTTCATGCTTTTGTTAACAGTTAAAAAATATTTGCGGGAAAATAAATCTAAACTATTACAAATGGCGCGGGTCCACATCGCCAAAATTAAACCGGACCCGATTTGACAGAAAGTAAATAAAGCAAATAAAAGTGCGAAAAATTAAATTGTTACAACGCTTTGGGAGAGGTACATAATGAATTAAGCGAAATAAAATAAATGGGCGAATTAAATAAATTACGAACGAGGGCGTTGGACCCTTTTGCAAAATATTATTAATAAGGAATTAAAATTAAGAATTAAAAGAAAATGTTTTTTTTGGTATTTTTATGTTTTTCTAAGATTTAAAAGAAAAAGGACTTAATTGAAAATTAAAATGAGATGTAAACCCTAATTCTAATGGTTTTTTTAGATTTATTATGAAAAGTATTAAATTAAGATCTAAATGAAACCTAAGTTAATTTACATGCATTTTTAATTATGAAGATGAATAAAGTAAATATTATTATTGTAAAAAAGGAAATTAAAAGGAATAAAAATTATCAATTAAACCTAAATTCTATGTTTTTGGATTTTTAGTTATTAAAAAGAATTAAAATTAAAACCTATTTAATACTAAATTTATTTACATGCTAATTTATTTACAAGAAAAATATTAAAATAAGAATTATTTATTATATTTTGTCTTTTCTGATTTTTAAGCCCTTTTTTGTATTTTATAAAATAATTAATCAAATTAAAAATAATAAAGAAAATAAGATAACAATTAAAAAATAAGAAAGACAAAAATAGGAAATTGCAAACCAGTGGGGGGTTCAGTCCCAATTGTGAGGTGTGATCCAAGAAGCTGGCCCAATAAGCTTGCAATTCGTTGACCTTTCCATGCATTATGTGGCTTGTTGACTGGGGGTGTAACGTGTTCGTTGAATCCTGGCCTTTGATTTGAATGTGCTAGACGCGTGGATGGCTTGATATGATGAGCGTATGGTGATCCACAATGTTGTGCCTGCATAGGAATTAATATGGAAAAATAATATTGAAAGTTACACAGACCTGGGACTCGAACCCAGGTCTTGGACGTTATTGCCTTCAACGTTTGCCAGCTGAGCTATGAAACATATGTTAACATATTATAATAAACAAATAACAAAAAGAAAGACGAGAGCATTAGTGGTTGGGGCGCGCGAAATTTAAAAACAACGAATCATGCTTTGCCACGAGGTCTTCTTCCTCGTTTCCCCTGAAACTAAAAACATTGAGCCACGGTTTTCAGAGCGTGGTCTTAGAGGGCTTTAGGGAAAATAGCGAATAGCGCTACAGGGCTTATAAATTGTTCGCGACAAGTGTTCCTTCTTCGTCTCTCTGCACTGAGTTGGATGGTCATGGTTTGGAGGCTTGATTTTTCCTCTTTGCAAAAGCCCTAATTTTGAGCTTTGTAAAACCTAGAAAAACAGTTATGGCATAATCTCATACAACACAGAAAAACGCAATTAAAGGTATGGGTTAGCTTCCAAACTTCATAGTGAACACAAATCAATCATTAAATTTCACAAACAATGCATAGAATGGGATGTACGAATATGGAATTTTTGCTGTACAGTTTGAGTTCAATCTACCAGTTCTTGGCGTGTTGATGGATGTTTGGGATTGGAAGGTGTTCAGGGCAACCTTGGCAAGCTTTTGGGATGAATTTCGTGCCTTGAATCAACCTCTAAGGTTGATTTCAGTTTTGCTTTTTTTAAGTGAAAACTCCAAGTTTGTTCTTAGCTTTTGCGCAGCTTTAATGTGTCCTGTGATTAGGGTTTGACTCAGCACTTATGAGGGAAGGGAATTAGGTCATTAGCTGGCCTTGATCCATGCCCATGAGAGAATTAGTCTTAGGTCTTTCACCATTAACAAACTTTCCCTTTTTTAAGCAAAACCAAGACTTGGTGTACAACATAACCCTAGCATGAGTTTGTGAGCTGGCACATGATATATGGAAGCTATTCAAGTTCAAATGACACTATTCCATTGATTTTTAAATTTTATTTGAATTATTAAAGATTTAAAATGAATTAAATTAATAAAAATTAAATAAAATAGAAAAATCAATGTTTGATCTTGAAATTAATCATGGGACACGTGTGTGGCATGACAAGGCTGAATCAAGTGGAAGAAAGTGGGCCCTTTTGTCAAAAATTGAAGTTTCAAGGATAGTTGACTTTTGCCATTTCACAAAAATTTCCCAACTTCTCCAATGCATAACTTGCTCAATTTTTAAGCTTTTCTCATGTTCTTGGACATTTTGGAAAGGTCTTTGAGTCCTTTAACCAATGCCTTTGGTCCCATGTCATTTTGATTTTCCAATCTCAAGTTATGGCCTTTGACTTAAAGTCCCTTTTTGTTGACTTTTGAAAATGACCTATAATGTTGAAATTGATAACTTTTTGTGAGAGTATTTCTTGGACTTGAAGTATGAAGATGAGTTGTAGGAAATGTCTTTCTCTTCAAAATGAGCTTTGGATGGAATTTTTCTGATAATCCATGTGAAAGTTATGCCCTGGTCAATTTCAGTTGACTTTTTCAACTGTCCAAATAAGGAAACTTTTGCATCTTGATGATTTTCTGAGCCAAATTTTGAGAATCATGATCAAGCATTGATCAAATGATGTTTGTGGCTTCAAAATGATATGTTGACCAAAAATTTGAACTTTTGACTGTCAAATGACCATTTTGCCCCTACAGTTGACTGTAGTGCAATTTAGGGTTTTGACTGTGCAATTTTGAGCTGAATGCCTTGAAACTTGATATGAGGATGCTTGACCATGTTTGTAAGCATATGAGACTTGATTGGGCCTTTGAACACTTCCTTTTCTTGATCAGACTCAAAACCCTAATTTTGACTATTTAGGAGGCCCTTGCATTGTGCAACCCTTGGGGAATTTTGTGACTTGGCTTGGCAATTTCTTGAAGAATATGGGAGGGCAAATTTTGGGGTACAACATACCTCATCAGCGGGGTCTGTTCAAAAGCATACTGTAAAGATTGTGGTATCGTTTTCGTCATCCTCCCTCAAGAGGCTTAGCATTATTAATTAAGAGTTGACATCAAAAAAAATGAAAGCAGTTTGGATATAGCGAATGCGAATATATTGCTTCAAAACAGACATATGCGATGCATTAATGAAATAACAACGTTTAACATGAATAAATGTTTGAACAATCAAAAGAAAATTACAACTTGAACATTCGAATGCACAAAAGTCTTCTAATCTCAGGGCTTGTCACTTCAAGTGGTGAAACCTGTAGGGATGGTAGGAGCACTCAGCCTGACCCACTTGGGTGAAATCCATTACTCCTTCATTGATCAGGTCCTGGACTTTGTTCTTCAGAGCCCAACAGTCGGCAGTGTCATGTCCAGGACTATCAGAGTGGTATGCACATCTTTTGTTGGGATGATAGTTAGGAGCAGAGATGTTGGGGTTCCGGGGAGGAGCCCTTAGTGTAATCAGATTCAACCTCAACAGGTGTTGTAGAGCTTGAAACAGCGACACGTTAAGCTGGGTGAATTGCCTCCTAGGCTTGTTTGGCCTACTCATATCAACCCGTTGCTCTGGGCGAGGTTGTGGTTGGACCTGTGAGGTGGTAGCAATGTGGAGAGTTATATTCTTCACCATACCAGGTTCTTGTCCTCTTGGAAGCTGATCAAAGACCTGGTCCCTGACTTGGGCAGGTTGCTTCATGTTGTGTCTCTCTTGGTGGAGCTGACTGACCATGGTCCTCAACTCTTCTTGCTCCCGAGCTAAACCTTGGATGAGAGCCCTTTGCCCCAGCATCTGGGTTTTCATTGTATCTACCTCAGCTTGTAGACGTTTCAACCGTTCGTCCTTGTCATCTTCAGCACTGTTCTTGGCCAAATTCCCCATGAGGAGTGTCCTTAACTCTTCTTGCCCCTTGGATAGGCTTACGAAGATCTCTCTGAACTGAGTCTCCTGAGCATGAAGATCCTGGTTATCTTGTTGGGAAGTGTTGTACCCCAAAATTTTCCCTCCCATATTCTTCAAAATTTGCCAAGTCAAAGCTTCAAAATCTCCCCAAGGGTTGCACAGTTCAAGGGCCTCCTAACAGTCAAAATTAGGGTTTTGGTTCTGACAAAGAAAATTAAGTTTCCAAGGGTTCAATCAAGTCCCACATGCCTATAAACATGGTCAAGCATCCTCATACCAAGTTTCAAGACTTACAGCACAAAATTGCACAGTCAAAAACCCTAATTGCACTACAGTCAACTGTAGGGGAAAAATGGTCATTTGACAGTCAAAAGTTCAAATTTTTGGTCAACATCTCATTTTGAAGCCACAAACATCATTTTATCAATGCTTGATCATGATTCTCAAAGCTTGGCTCAAAAATCATCAAGATGCAAAAGTTTCCTTATTTGGACAGCTGAAAAAGTCAACTGTAAATTGACCAGGGCATAACTTTCACATGGATTATCAGAAAAATTCCATCCAAAGCTCATTTTTAAGAGAAAGACATTTCCTACAACTCCTCTTCATACTTCAAGTCCAATAAATGCTCTCACAAAAAGTTATCAATTTCAACATTATAGGTCATTTTCAAAAGTCAACAAAAAGAGACTTTAAGTCAAAGGCCATAACTTGAGATTGGTAAATCAAAATGACATGGGACCAAAGGCATTGGTTAGAGGACTCAAAGACCTTTCCAAAATGTCCAAAAACATGAGCAAATCTTAAAAATTGAGCAAGATATGCCTTGTGGAAGTTGGGAAATTTTTGGATATTTTGAAAAGTCAACATTGCTTCAAATGACCTAAAATTGCTAATGGGCCTCTTTTTCTTCCACAATTCATTATCCAAGGCATGTGCACGACCATTTGGCCCAAAGGGAAGTTTTTTATCATTTTATTTTATTTATTTGGATTTTTTAATCATTAATAATTCATTTAATTAAATTAAATAGGTGAAAAATACTAAACCTAATGTTTTGAACCTTTTTGTGCATAAAATATCTCCAAGATTTCGTGCAAATCAGATTAGGAAAGAATTGAAGGTAATTGGACATGATTTGGTGGCAAATATGCATGAAAAGATTGAAAACTAATGCCATAAAAATCAAATATTGATTCATCAATTCATGGATCTTTTTGACCAAATTCTTTGACCTAATCATTCACACATAAGTATAGAATGCAAACCTAATCCTAGAGAGGTCCAAGTTGCGCCAGAAATCCTTAAACAAACTTGGAATTTTTCAAGAAAAACTAAAATCTGAAAACCATCTTCTAGGTCGATTCAAGCCAAGAGACTTGTTCCATTACCTTCCTGAGGCTTCAAGGAAAGTTTTCCAATCAAAATCATTCATTCTAACACCAAGAAACGTGAGCATGATCGCACCCTGTACAGAAAATTTTTCATGTCCTTGCATCATGAATCATACGCTTTTAGTAATTTTTAACATTTGATTTATGTTCATTGCCTAATTCTAAAGCTAACTGTGTGGTTTAATTACGTTTTTGTGCCAAAATAAAGGATTCGCCATTAAAGGTATCTAGGGTTTCTCAAACTCTAATTTGGGCATTTCCAGCTGCTGTAAAATTAGAACCCCATAATACCATGAATGAATTCAGCAGGTTTGGACGATCCTAAGGCGACCCTCGCGCTTAATTTATGAGGCCATATGGCCTATTCGCTATTTTCTGGAATAGTGCCTTTTGGGACGGTTCAAAACCGTTGCCAATGTTTTTTTGTGTTTCAGGAAATAAACGAACGAGGAAGACGATGGCTCGGTGGCAGGCAGTGAGTGGTTGGTTTGAATATTCGCGCCAGATTTCCACTAATCCTTATTTTCTATTATATTATTTGTGTGTTATTTCATGTACAAACGCGCGTCCCTAGCTCCACTGGCAGGCATAAGCATTGGTAAACCATAGGACCTGGGTTCGAGCCCCAGGTCCCTCACTCTTTCCATATTATTTTTCAGTTAACACTTGTGTACAATTTCAATGCTAGCGTCTATCATGCATCCACGTTATCAAGCGTCCACGCGTCCCATTGCACTCAATCAAAGGCCAGGATCTAAAGACTAGGGTGTGCCTCAGTCAACGCCTATACATGCTAGCTGAAAAGGTCAATGGGGCCAGGGATAATTGGGCCTGAATTACTGACTAAAGCCCTCCAATTTGGGGACAGACCCCCCTAGGTTTGCAAGCTTTTACATTTATTTTTTCATTCTTTTATTTATTTATTTCAATTATTGTTTTTAATTAATTTAATTATTTTCATCAAAAAAAAAAAACACAAAAACAATATAAAATCAAAAAAGGACAAAAATAAGTATTTTATTTAATTAACATATTTTTTTGTAAATAAATATTATTCCTTAATTTTAGTTTTAAATTAGGTTTAATCCAAGCATTTTCTTAATTAATTTAAAATTTGGTAGAATTAGGGTTTGTAATAATTTTTATCCTTTTTTCTTTTCTTTTCACAAATTATCAAATATTATTTATTTTTATAATTAAATTACCATGTAATTAATTAGGTTAATTTAGGTTTAACTTTAATACTTTCTTAATAAACTAAAAAACAATTAGAATTAGGGTTAGCATTTTAATTTCAATTAATCTTTTTTTCATTAAAATCATAAAATACAAAAACCTCAAAAACAATTTCTTTTCATTTTAATTTTAATTAATTTTTAAATAATAATTTAATTTCATTAAAAAGGGTCCAACGCCCTCGTTTCTAATTTCAATTTAATTCGCGTATTTATTTCTTTTTCTTTTAATTATTTATGTAATTCTCCCAAAGCCTTGTAAATACTTATTTCTCGCACTTTACTTTCTTTATTTTCTGTCAAATCGGGTTCTGGAAATTTTGGCGATGTGGACCCGCGCCTTTTGTAATAGTTTAGAACTTTATGTTTCTCGCAAATTTTTTAACTGTTAATCAATGCATGCAAGAATGAATGACAATAAATAAAAACAACCGCGTAGATCACCTATACCATGACAAGATAAAAATAAACGAATCTGACACACAAATCACACACCACCCCTAGGGTACGCCTCACTGTTGCCTTGCCTCGAAAGGTGATCGTCGAGTAGAGGATGTCTTAGTAAGTCCTCATGATCCGGGAACCTGGCATGAGGGTAGCTTCTAAGGTGTCTTCCTATTGCTCCGGTGATCACCATGTCCCGAACCTCGAATTGACCCGAACACCTCCAACGGTGGTGCTACCTACCTCTCAATGGTGGGATGACATTACTTTAAAGGACATTTACACAGACGAATTCCTTAGGGTAGGTAGACGACTCTTAATACTTGCTCTAATTTCAAAACCAATCAAAAATACTTTTCACACTGTTGTACCCCAAAATTTGCCCTCTCATATCTCTCAAAACATTTCAAGAAAAATTCACAAGTCCAACCTGGCGCGTCATATTCAGGTATTCTTTCGCCAAGATATCTCTGATAACATATTCTCAAATTCAGGTTCGGCTCAAGAGTCAATTCTTTAAAGAAGGTATCCGAATGTGTGAGTTTTCTCGAAGAAATATGGTGAAAAAGTGTGCTGAAAGTGCAGTTTTTACGCGCTAAAAAATTCATAACTTAAAGATCGTGGCTCGTTTTGAACCCGTTCCGGTGGCCAAAATTCCGTCTTGGCATTATCTACGTTTTCATCTATCACGGCTGGAAGCCAATTTCGATCAGAAGGTCTTCAAAAATGTGGATTTATCAAGTATTTTCATGCAGAAAATTTGTGACAGAAGTTTATTTGCGTCATGTTCAAAAAATCATAACTTGGTCGATTTTCATCGTATCGAGCTGGTTCTGGCGCCAAAATTTCACAAATTGAGTTGGCTACATTTTCACAGAAGGTATTGAGTTCAAACGGTATTCAAAAGGCCTTCGTTTTTTGCTCAGAGTGCGTGACACGCTGAAAATCCTGAATGCTGAATATTATTTCATCTGGGCCGAAACTTCGAAAATTCATAACTCGGTCAATTTTTATCGGATTGGACTCATATTTTTACACAAGGTCCCTGACTTGTAGATCTACAACTTTGCTTCAAAAGTCGAGATCAAATTATGCACCGATCAATACCAGTTTTTTATTGAAGAACGTGTCAGAGTCGACACTGGAGCCCAAAATAAGTTTGTCTGAGCTGAAACTTCAAAAATTCATAACTAATTCACCGTTTATCCGATTGAGTCGATTTTCGGACAGGAGTTAGTTCTCGATGCCGGCTACATTTTGTTTTCACATTTCAACTTCAAAAAATGCACTTAAGTCCCTACGATTTAGCCTGGAAAGTGACGAATTCAAGTGAATATTGGAGGCCCAATTGCACATTCAAAGCCCATTTGCTTTACCCTAATTTCCATTATATAATCACCTTCTTTTCACACAAACCAGGAGGAAAAAAAGAGAGGAAAGAAAAAGGAGAAGAAAAAAAGAGAGAAAAAACCTTGCCACAACACTGTTGGAATATCAAACTCTTTCAAGAACCCTAAAACCTTGAAATCCTTATTACAAATCCCTCTCTCACTACAAATAAGTCATCACAGTTACAAACCAACACCTCACTACTTCTTCAGTAAGGGTAAGGCTGGCTTGATCTCCATGATCCAAATGACATAAAAGCATTCATGTTACTACTTTTCCAGTAAGGGTAAGGTTGATTTGATCTCCATGATCAAAAGGGTATAATCATTCATACATGCCATATTGTGCCTAAACATTAAATTTCTTCATATATTGACTTTATTTGCATTTTATGATTTTATTTAATGTGTTCGTGAGATTCAACTGCAGGTTTAGACAGGATCCCAGGTTCATTAAGGAATGTTGAGGCCAAAAGCCAAAAGCCAAATGGCCAAAGTAGAAAAACATATGCATGACACCAATACATGGCGAGACAGACATCATGAGAAGATTAAGGAACGTTGAGGCCAAAAGCCAAATGGCCAAAAGCCAAAAGCCAAATGGCCAAAGTAGAAAAACTTATGCATGAAACTCAATCCAATGGCCAAAGAATGCAAACCACTCCAATACACCTCCTAAAAGGGGACAGAACCCCCCAAGGTATTGTAATTCTTTTCTTCTTTTATTTTGTTTGTTTCAATTATTTCTTATTTTTAATTCTTCAAAATAATTTATAAAAATAATGTAAAAACCAGAAAAGACAAAAATCAAAATATATTTTATTTAATTAATATTTTTGTAAATAAAAAAATCATTAATTAATTTAGTTTTCCATTCTAGGATTAATTTTGACTTTTTTTCATAATAAACTTAAGAAGTGTAGAATTAGGTTTTTAAGTATTTTTCATTCTTTTTCTTTTTTTATTAATTATTACTTATTAATTATTATTTTTGTAAATACTTGCAATTAATTAATTAGGTTTAATTTTAGGTTAAAGTTTAATGCTTTTCTTAATAAATAAAAAAAAAACTAGAATTAGGGTTAATTAATATTTTAATTTCGTTTAATTCTCATAAAAATTCATAAATACCAAAAAACCTCAAAAATATTTTCTTTTCCTTTAATTTAATTAATTTGTTAGTAATAATTTTAATTTCATTAAAAAGGGTCCAACGCCCTCGCTTCCAATTTTAATTCCAATTCGCACATTTTTATTTATTTCCTTCTTTTAAATATTTATGTAACTCTCCCAAAGCCATGTAAATATTAATTTCTCACACTTTACTTTAATTCTTTATTTTTCTGTCAAATCGGGTCCTGGAAATTTTGGCGATGTGGACCCGCGCCTTTGTAATAGTTTAGGAACTTTATATTTCTCGCAATTTTTAACTATTAATAATGACATGCAAGAATGAATGATAAAATAAAAACAAACGCATAGATCACTTTGACATGAACAAGATAAATGCAAATGAACATGACACACAAATCACACACCACCCCTAGGGTACGCCTCACTGTTGCCTTGCCTCGAAAGATGGTCGTCGAGTAGAGGACGTCTTAGTAAGTCCTCATGATCCGGGAACCTGGCATGAGGGTAGCTTCTAAGGTGTCTTCCCATTGCTCTGGTGATCACCATGTCCCGAACCTCGAATTGACCCGAACACCTCCAACGGTGGTGCTACCTACCTCTCAATGGTGGGATGGCACTACTTTAAAGGACATCTACACAGACGAATTCCTTAGGGTAGGTAGACAACTCTAGATACTTGCTCTAATTTCAAAAACAAATCAAAAATACTTTTCACACCGACACCTTTTCAAAAAGCTTTCGAAAGCAAATTTTTCAAACACTCTTGAGGACCGATACAAGAGTCGAACTGGAATTTTCAAAGAGACCTTTTTTAAAACCCACATTGAAAAGCAAACAAACCATTTTTGAAAACACAGTGAGCAAGTATCTAAGAGCCCATGGATAACCATGGATAGAAAGGGTGCTAACACCTTCCCTTTCTATAACCTACCTCCCGAACCGAGAGCAATCTCTTTAAGGAATTTTTTTGTGCTTTTGTCCTTTCCATTTGGAGAAAATAAAAGACAGTGGCGACTCTTGCTTCCGTGACATTTCGTGAACCAGCGTTAAACAGTCAGTTCCAGATCCACCGATCACAGAACTGGCGACTCTGCTGGGGATAATCTTAAAGTGAGGTGTACCTTAAGGTTAGATCATAACTGTGTTTTCAATTGTATTGATTTGCTTGCTTTAAATTTGTGGGTTGCATGGGAGTTACATAGATCCTAACCCGGATCTGGGGATACCCTGTTTAGGTAGAATAAGCTGTGAGGGACCTGTCCGGCGTATACCGACATGGGTGAAGCAGTGGCTACGTTGGTGTGGCACCTTGGTCTGTACCGATATCCCTCGTGTTGAAACAGGGAGAATATGGGTCTTCCAAGGAGTAATTAAGCACCAACAACCTTAGAACCTTAATTGACACAACTTGGCCTTTAGAATTGTAGCAGTACGCTACGCCCATTGAGGCTAAACTCTCGTGATGGTTCTGGCCGCAAGAAAAGATTGCGATGCTGGAGTTATGATCGATTGAGGGTAGCCAATGATATTGGGATCCTCTAAGAACCCGGTTACTTTTGATTAGGACAGGTATGAACCAACCAACTGAAAGAGGGTAACACCTAGACCTCATGCTGGCCTAAACTCTAAGGGCTTCTCTTGTGTGACTTGTGTGCCTTCGTACTTGACTAATTACATGCATGTTATCTGACACATAAGCTACTTGCAGGTTTTGTTTATAGTCCTTAACTGGGACTCATAACAGGGTTTACCTACATCACCCCATGCATAGCATGACATCATACCATTGCATACATCCTAACTCATTTCAAGGATCTCAAGGGCTTGTGATGCAGGTCATGGTGAATCAACTATCCCAGCAAGGGGCAAAGAGGATTTATTTTCCTCTAGCCAAGGTTGTCAGGGGCTATGACCCACTTGATATGGTGAGCTTTGACTCCTGAAGAAGGTTCCCCTAGCCAAGGTTGTTTGGAAAGCGAAATAAGGTTGATGACTTGAGTCAGAGGCTATGACCCACTGGATATGGTGAGCCTTTGACCCTTGAAGAAGAACTCTCAACAACATGGGTGTCCTTCAATCAAGCTATAAATTCCCAAATTCTAACAAATTTTCTTGTTTACCCCGCGAGGTCCTTGAAATCATTGCATGCATATCCTGCGCATCATCACATAACAGGTATCTTTGTTGCAGGTCACTTACCTTTCTCGCTGTTTATTTCAGCAATGGCCTTCCAACCACATAACCAGGATCTTCTTGCTCAAGAGACTCGGTTCGGGGATATCCTCTTGAATCTATCCAAGGGGCAGGAGGAGCTAAGGACACTTCTCATGGGGACCTTTGTCAAGAACAGTGCAGAGGACGAACAACTGAAGCGTCTACAAGCTGAGGTAGACACATTGAAAACCCAGATGCTGGGGCAAAGGGCGCTCATTCAAGGTTTAGCTCAGGAGCAAGGAGAGCTGAGAGCCATGATCAGCCAACTTCCTCAAGGCATGAAGCAACCAGCCCAAATTAGGGAGCAGGTCATAGAACAGCTTCCAAGAAGGCAAAGGTCGGGTCCAATGAATAGACCTCTCCGAGTTGCTACTACTGCTCAGGTCCAACAACGACCGCGCCAAAAACAGTGGGTTGATCAGAACAGGACGGACGAGCCTAAAAGACAATTCACTAACATTAACATGTCATGGTCACAAGCTTTGCAGCACATGTTAAGGATGAACCTGATTGCAGTGATCAACCCTCCTGCAAATCCAAAGACTTCCTCTCCAAATTACAACCCAGAAGCAAGGTGCGCTTACCATTCTGGTAGCCCGGGGCATGATACTGAGGACTGTTGGGCACTGAAGTACAAGATTCAGAATATGATCGATGCTAAAGAGATCGAGTTCGAGCCCGCCGAGACTCCCAACGTGATCACTGCTCCTTTGCCAAAGCATGGCTAGGATTGAGACTTTTGTTCATTCGAATGCTCAAGTTGCAATTTTCTCTTGTTTAAACATTTATTCATGTTAAAACATTGTTATTCCATTAATGTATCGCTTATGTCTATTTTTGAATCAATATATTCGCATTCACTATATGCAAACTGTTTTCATATTTTTTCTGATGTCAACTCTTGATCTAAAATTCTAAAGCCTCTTGAGGGAGGATGACGAAAACGATACCACAATGTACAGTATGCTTTTGAACAGACCCCGCTGATGAGGTACAGGCATTGTTTCAATCCCTAAACACTGGAGTTATAAGGATGATAATCCCTCGTCAACCCATCTGAGCCAAAGAAGTAGAAGTTTTTATTTTCGAAAATCAAAACCCTTAATCATAACCTGGGGCAGGGTAGTTCTCTCAGTTGATCCAAGTGCATAACGAATGGCACCAAAAGTCCTTACAAAACAAAAGACAGTGATGGTTCAGAACAATCATAAAGACAGGCAGTCGTTATAAAAAAAATCATAAATGAAAAGCCCAAGAAGTCAAAACCTATAAAAGGGACTTACGAAACTGGGGCATCCCGCTGACTGTAATCACAAAGGAAACAGTTCAGGCAAAAATAAGGAAAGGGATAACAAAAATCAGACAAGAAAGAGGTCTTACAAACCCTCAACAAAAAATGACTGCCTATTCAAAATAAGTTATCAACATCCGAATCATCACCGGAAAATCAGAGCAAAGACTCAAACAAGGTCTAACGTATGATCAACTGAGTTTAGGTTTGGAGAACATCACGAAGAGCGGGTGGGTACAAATAAAATTTGAGCCTTTATCCTTTGTTTCTTAAACCGTGAACCACGCCACGTTACAACCCTTAAAAGTCCTAGCTGAAGCATGGGTTAGTTCGAAAGCATAACTGTTACGAAAGGTATCCTGACTCCTTAAGGCCTACGGTAAATACGGTGTTGGCATCACGTTTTACAAACATTCACTTGTTTTATGAAAAGAATGCATTTTCAAAATCTTCAAGACAGACATAAGCTTTGCATTTTTAACATAACTTTGTTTGCATATGACTTTTTGTTTGAACAGCAGGGAAATTCGCACGAGGAATACCTAGTGAACAAAAGTACTTCCAATCAAGGGGCATGACATGACTAGTGTCTATTATCTGGGGCAATCTAATCAAGATTCGGAGAATCTCTCAAAGGCCAAAATAGCCTGGGGCAAATCTCCGCCTGAGTCACTTGGGGCATCTCAACGAAGAATCTTGCCTGATCAAACACCTTCTGGGGCATGGCAAAACACTTCTAACAGGGGCAACTCCCTACATTCAGAAAGCACGGACATAGTCGAAAGAATACTACGCAAAATCAAAGACCCGCTAGGTTGACATACCTAGGCAAAAATAAGGGCTTCCCGGCGAACCAAAAGGGTTCGGGCAAAATGAAGGGATGAAATGAAAAAAACCTGTACACCCGGCAAGTCGAAAACCTGAAAAGGCGGCTTGGGCAAAAATGGGTATCCCGGTGGACTGAAAACCCGAAAGGGCGGTCCAGGCAAAAGTTAGGGATCAAAGCGTACGACTATGTCCCGACATCTTGTCACTTGCCTATCAGAAGAAGCTTGGTCTATCAACAGCTATCAACCCCTCACAGGTCTTCCTCTCCCACCTCAGAAACAGGGGCAATGATGAGTCGTCTAAACAATCTAGTTGTTCTGTCTTCCAAAGGCATCAAGGTAGGTTCAACTGAAGAGCATAACCGGCATATCTTAATTCCCCAGAGAGTAAGTCAGCAGTCAGTGCATTCTTCTCCAAGCAGAGTTACCAAATCTCAAGGAAGTTGGGTATCCTCCCGCCGATCTCAACCTTCCCCAGCAGCATATATTCGTAACAAGCATCCCCGGCAATCTTGGTCTGAAGATTATTCCCCGACGGCATACCAGAATTCAAAGGAATCACTTCCCCAACATATCAAAACTCCCCCAGAAGAGTCCAGCCCAGATTCCCCAGGAAATTTGGAATTCATATCCCCAAGCAGTAAGCTTATCCCCAGTAGATTCTGGAAGCTTATCCCCTCGCAGAACACGAACGCGTCGTCCGGCTTGATTTAAAGAGTTATTTCCTTAACAGGATATAACTGGGTTATCCTCAGCCAAAAGCCACGGAAAGGGCGTCCTCGACGAAATTCTCTTACCCCCAACGAAGTCTATCAACACTTCCGGCACAACAAGGATATCCCCAGCAAATTATTATCTACACTCAGCAAGGCATCCCTCTTCCCACAGAGTGTTGCTTCCCAGCATGGTCGCTAGAGTATCTTTTCTCCCCGCAGAATTTTCCATTTGCCAAGTTTATTCCGCAACGGAGTCATCTTCTCCTACCGGTATTCTTGCAGTTATCATCCCCAGCGGAAGCAAAATCTATTCTCCAACAGCAGCCCAAGAGTGACTTCCCGGCACCCGTCAAGGATTTATTTTCCTCAGACGAAAACATACATTCATAAAACATCACATACATCATTATAGCATGCATAGACGCATCATATCATACAAATCTCATTTATGTTGAGAACATTATTGCTTGATCCATATCATGTGTTGCATATGATTGACCTCTACCTTTCAGGAAGGATGCAGTTGAAATTCACAATCATATTTCAAGACCTAGACCGGTTCAGTTAATCGACTTCGAAGATTTCTTATCCAGTCCCAGGCCTTCTCTAGTCCAGCTAAATCGACTCCCAACAGATTTTTCTGATAAAGACTCAGTAGAAGTTATCCCAGATTATAATTTCCTATTGGTTCTCTCTCCGACGGTGCATGAGATTTCCATTTTAGGGTTTTCTTTAAGATTATAATTTTCAGATGGGTTCCCTCTCCGACGGTGAGTGAGGTGATAAGCCCTTTTCAGATGTTTCCCTCTCCGACGGTGAGTGAGGTGATAGTCTCCTATGGTTCCCTCTCCGACGGTGAGTGAGGTGGTAAGTCCTTATCAGATGTTTCCCTCTCCGACGGTGAGTGAGGTGATAATCTCCTATGGTTCCCTCTCCGACGGTGAGTGAGGTGGTAAGTCCTTTTCAGATGTTTCCCTCTCCGACGGTGAGTGAGGTGATAATCTCCTATGGTTCCCTCTCCGGCGGTGAGTGAGGTGGTAAGTCCTTTTCAGATGTTTCCCTCTCCGACGGTGAGTGAGGTGATAGTCTCCTATGGTTCCCTCTCCGACGGTAAGTGAGGTGGTAAGTCCTTTTCAGATGTTTCCCTCTCCGACGGTGAGTGAGGTGATAGTCTCCTATGGTTCCCTCTCCGACGGTGAGTGAGGTGGTAAGTCCTTTTCAGATGTTTCCCTCTCCGACGGTGAGTGAGGTGATAGTCTCCTATGGTTCCCTCTCCGACAGTGAGTGAGGTGGTAAGTCCTTTTCAGATGTTTCCCTCTCCGACGGTGAGTGAGGTGATAATCTCCTATGGTTCCCTCTCCGACGGTGAGTGAGGTGGTAAGTCCTTTTCAGATGTTTCCCTCTCCGACGGTGAGTGAGGTGATAGTCTCCTATGGTTCCCTCTCCGACGGTGAGTGAGGTGGTAAGTCCTTTTCAGATGTTTCCCTCTCCGACGGTGAGTGAGGTGATAGTCTCTTATGGTTCCCTCTCCGACGGTGAGTGAGGTGGTAAGTCCTTTTCAGATGTTTCCCTCTCCGACGGTGAGTGAGGTGATAGTCTCATATGGTTCCCTCTCCGACGGTGAGTGAGGTGGTAAGTCCTTTTCAGATGTTTCCCTCTCCGACGGTGAGTGAGGTGATAATCTCCTATGGCTCCCTCTCCGACGGTGAGTGAGGTGATAATTCCTTTTCAAATGTTTCCCTCTCCGACGGTGAGTGAGGTGATAGTCTCCTATGGTTCCCTCTCCGACGGTGAGTGAGGTGGTAAGTCCTTTTCAGATGTTTCCCTCTCCGACGGTGAGTGAGGTGATAATTCCTTTTCAGATGGTTCCCTCTCCGACGGTGAGTGAGGTGATAATTTCTTTCAGATTATAATTGTCTATGGTTCTCTTCCCGATACTGCGAAAACGGTAATTCCCACCAAGATTTTCTCAACGAGCGTTGTTGAAGTTAAAATCACCCAAGGTTCTCTTACCATTCATGCTAAGGTAGCAACCATCCCTGGTTCATTCATCATCTTTTGAAGCTCCAGATCCAGCTCCTGTAACCAGTCAAGACGCATCTATATCAAGCATCTGAAAACAGCTCCTGCAACATGTCAGGTACTCATTTTTCTTTCGCAGGTATGCAGGTTCTCGCTAAGGAATCTCTTACGCGATCAACATCCAGATGGCATCTATAAGCCCATCATCCTATTCATCAACCTCTAAATGGCATCTGTAAGCCCATTTCCACCATCATTGCTACTATGTGAGCGCAAATTTCTGGGCACTCTAGTGTTCAATCATATTCCACCCTCGGATTACGAAAGGCACGTCATCCAATCTGCATCCTCAGGTCTAAGAAGATTGAACAGGGGCAACTGTTGTACCCCAAAATTTGCCCTCTCATATCTCTCAAAACATTTCAAGAAAAATTCACAAGTCCAACCTGGCGCGTCATATTCAGGTATTCTTTCGCCAAGATATCTCTGATAACATATTCTCAAATTCAGGTTCGGCTCAAGAGTCAATTCTTTAAAGAAGGTATCCGAATGTGTGAGTTTTCTCGAAGAAATATGGTGAAAAAGTGTGCTGAAAGTGCAGTTTTTACGCGCTAAAAAATTCATAACTTGAAGATCGTGGCTCGTTTTGAACCCGTTCCGGTGGCCAAAATTCCGTCTTGGCATTATCTACGTTTTCATCTCTCACGGCTGGAAGCCAATTTCGATCAGAAGGTCTTCAAAAATGTGGATTTATCAAGTATTTTCATGCATAAAATTTGTGACAGAAGTTTATTTGCGTCATGTTCAAAAAATCATAACTTGGTCGATTTTCATCGTATCGAGCTGGTTCTGGCGCCAAAATTTCAAAAATTGAGTTGGCTACATTTTCACAGAAGGTATTAAGTTCAAACGGTATTCAAAAGGCCTTCGTTTTTTGCTCAGAGTGCGTGACACGCTGAAAATCCTGAATGCTGAATATTATTTCATCTGGGCCGAAACTTCGAAAATTCATAACTCGGTCAATTTTTATCGGATTGGACTCATATTTTTACACAAGGTCCCTGACTTGTAGATCTACAACTTTGCTTCAAAAGTCGAGACCAAATTATGCACCGATCAATACCAGTTTTTTATTGAAGAACGTGTCAGAGTCGACACTGGAGCCCAAAATAAGTTTGTCTGAGCTGAAACTTCAAAAATTCATAACTAATTCACCGTTTATCCGATTGAGTCGATTTTCGGACAGGAGTTAGTTCTCGATGCCGGCTACATTTTGTTTTCACATTTCAACTTCAAAAAATGCACTTAAGTCCCTACGATTTAGCCTGGAAAGTGACGAATTCAAGTGAATATTGGAGGCCCAATTGCACATTCAAAGCCCATTTGCTTTACCCTAATTTCCATTATATAATCACCTTCTTTTCACACAAACCAGGAGGAAAAAAAGAGAGGAAAGAAAAAGGAGAAGAAAAAAAGAGAGAAAAAACCTTGCCACAACACTGTTGGAATATCAAACTCTTTCAAGAACCCTAAAACCTTGAAATCCTTATTACAAATCCCTCTCTCACTACAAATAAGTCATCACAGTTACAAACCAACACCTCACTACTTCTTCAGTAAGGGTAAGGCTGGCTTGATCTCCATGATCCAAATGACATAAAAGCATTCATGTCACTACTTTTCCAGTAAGGGTAAGGTTGATTTGATCTCCATGATCAAAAGGGTATAATCATTCATACATGCCATATTGTGCCTAAACATTAAATTTCTTCATATATTGGCTTTATTTGCATTTTATGATTTTATTTAATGTGTTCGTGAGATTCAACTGCAGGTTTAGACAGGATCCCAGGTTCATTAAGGAATGTTGAGGCCAAAAGCCAAAAGCCAAATGGCCAAAGTAGAAAAACATATGCATGACACCAATACATGGCGAGACAGACATCCTGAGAAGATTAAGGAACGTTGAGGCCAAAAGTCAAATGGCCAAAAGCCAAAAGCCAAATGACCAAAGTAGAAAAACTTATGCATGAAACTCAATCCAATGGCCAAAGAATGCAAATCACTCCAATACACCTCCTAAAAGGGGACAGAACCCCCCAAGGTATTGTAATTCTTTTCTTCTTTTATTTTGTTTGTTTCAATTATTTCTTATTTTTAATTCTTCAAAATAATTTATAAAAATAATGTAAAAACCAGAAAAGACAAAAATCAAAATATATTTTATTTAATTAATATTTTTGTAAATAAAAAAATCATTAATTAATTTAGTTTTCCATTCTAGGATTAATTTTGACTTTTTTTCATAATAAACTTAAGAAGTGTAGAATTAGGTTTTTAAGTATTTTTCATTCTTTTTCTTTTTTTATTAATTATTACTTATTAATTATTATTTTTGTAAATACTTGCAATTAATTAATTAGGTTTAATTTTAGGTTAAAGTTTAATGCTTTTCTTAATAAATAAAAAAAAACTAGAATTAGGGTTAATTAATATTTTAATTTCGTTTAATTCTCATAAAAATTCATAAATACCAAAAAACCTCAAAAATATTTTCTTTTCCTTTAATTTAATTAATTTGTTAGTAATAATTTTAATTTCATTAAAAAGGGTCCAACGCCCTCGCTTCCAATTTTAATTCCAATTCGCACATTTTTATTTATTTCCTTCTTTTAAATATTTATGTAACTCTCCCAAAGCCATGTAAATATTAATTTCTCACACTTTACTTTAATTCTTTATTTTTCTGTCAAATCGGGTCCTGGAAATTTTGGCGATGTGGACCCGCGCCTTTGTAATAGTTTAGGAACTTTATATTTCTCGCAATTTTTAACTATTAATAATGACATGCAAGAATGAATGATAAAATAAAAACAAACGCATAGATCACTTTGACATGAACAAGATAAATGCAAATGAACATGACACACAAATCACACACCACCCCTAGGGTACGCCTCACTGTTGCCTTGCCTCGAAAGATGATCGTCGAGTAGAGGACGTCTTAGTAAGTCCTCATGATCCGGGAACCTGGCATGAGGGTAGCTTCTAAGGTGTCTTCCCATTGCTCTGGTGATCACCATGTCCCGAACCTCGAATTGACCCGAACACCTCCAACGGTGGTGCTACCTACCTCTCAATGGTGGGATGGCACTACTTTAAAGGACATCTACACAGACGAATTCCTTAGGGTAGGTAGACAACTCTAGATACTTGCTCTAATTTCAAAAACAAATCAAAAATACTTTTCACACCGACACCTTTTCAAAAAGCTTTCGAAAGCAAATTTTTCAAACACTCTTGAGGACCGATACAAGAGTCGAACTGGAATTTTCAAAGAGACCTTTTTTAAAACCCACATTGAAAAGCAAACAAACCATTTTTGAAAACACAGTGAGCAAGTATCTAAGAGCCCATGGATAACCATGGATAGAAAGGGTGCTAACACCTTCCCTTTCTATAACCTACCTCCCGAACCGAGAGCAATCTCTTTAAGGAATTTTTCTGTGCTTTTGTCCTTTCCATTTGGAGAAAATAAAAGACGGTGGCGACTCTTGCTTCCGTGACATTTCGTGAACCAGCGTTAAACAGTCAGTTCCAGATCCACCGATCACACACACCGACACCTTTTCAAAAAGCTTTCGAAAGCAATTTTTCAAACACTCTTGAGGACCGATACAAGAGTCGAACTGGAATTTTCAAAGAAACTTTTTTAAAACCCACAGTTGAAAAGCAAACAAACTATTTTTGAAAACACAATGAGCAAGTATCTAAGAGCCCATGGATAACCATGGATAGAAAGGGTGCTAACACCTTCCCTTTCTATAACCTACCTCCCGAACCGAGAGCAATCTCTTTAAGGAATTTTTCTGTGCTTTTGTCCTTTCCATTTGGAGAAAATACAAGACGGTGGCGACTCTTGCTTCAGCGACATTTCGCGAACCAGCGTTAAACAGTCAGTTCCAGATTCACCGATCACAGGAAGCCATTGCTGAAATAAACCGTGATGAAGGTAAGTGACCTGTCAAAAAGAGTACCTGTGATGCAATGTATGTATGCATGCAATGTTTTCAAGGATCTCGCGGGGTAAACAAGAAAATTGTTAGAGTTGGCATTTTGTAGCTTGGTGGAAGGCACTGCATATTGTTGAGAGTCCTTCTTCAAGAGTCAAGGCTCACCATATCGAGTGGGTCATAGCCCCTGACAACTTTGGCTAGAGGAAAATAAATCCCCTTTGCCCCTTGCTGGACATTTGATTCATCATGACCTGTATCACAAACCCTTGAGATCCTTGAAATGGGTTAGTCCTTATGCAGGATGTATGCAATGGTATGATGTCATGCTATGCATGGAGTGATGTAAGTAGGCCCTGTAATGAGTCCCAATTAAGGACTGTAAACAAAACCTGCAAGGAACTCGTGTTGTTAGATAACAAGTATGCAAGTAGTTCAAGTATGAAGGCACACAAGTCACACAAAAGAGCCCTTAGATTTTAGGCTAGCATGGGGTCTAGGTATTACCCTCTTTCAGTTTGTTGGTTAAGACTTGTCCTATCAAAAGTAATCGGGTTCTAGAGGATCCCAATATCACTGACTACCCTCAATCGGTCATAACTCCAGCATCGCAATCTTTTCTTGCGGCCAGAACCATCGCGAGAGTTTAGCCTCAATGGGTGTAGCATACTGCTACTGTTCTATTGGCCAAGTTGGGTCATTTAAGGTTCTAAGGTCGGTTGGTGCTTAATGACTCCTCAGAAGACCCATATTCTCCTCGTTGCAACACAAGGGATATCGGTACAGACCAAAGTGCCACACCAACGTAGCCACTGCTTCACCCATGTCGGTCTACGCCGGACAGGTCCCTCACAGCTTATGCTACCTAACAGGGTATCCCCAGATCCGGGTTAGGATCTATGTAACTCTGAAACAGCCCACAATAATAAAGCAAACAAGCACAACAATTGAAAACACAAGTGATCTTAGTCCTAAGGTACACCTCACTTTAAAAGTGTCCCCAGCAGAGTCGCCAGTTCTGTGATCGGTGGATCCGGAACTGACTGTTTAACGCTGGTTCGCGAAATGTCGTGGAAGCAAGAGTCGCCACCGTCTTTTATTTTCTCCAACATGGACAGGACAAAAGCACAGCAAAATTCCTTATGAGATAGTTTCTCGGTTCGGGAGGTAGATTTATAGAAAGGGAAGGTGTTAGCACCCTTTCTATCCATGGTTATCCATGGACTCTTAAATACTTGCTCATTGTGTTTTCAAAATGGTTTGCTTTTCAAAGTGTGAGTGGGTTTGAAAAAGTTTCGTTTAAAGATTTCAGAATGACTCTTGTATCAGTCCTCAAGAGTGTTTGAAAAATTGTTTTGAAAGCTTCTTGAAAGTGTCAGTGTGAAAAGAGTTTTGATTTGTTTTTGAATAGAGCAAGTATCTACGAGTCATCTACCTACCCTAAGGAATTAGGCTGTGTAGAAGTCCTTAAGGTAGTGCCATCCCACCATTGAGAGGTAGGTAGCACCACCGTTGGAGGTGTTCGGGTCAATTCGTTTGTAGGGACAGTGTGGTCACCAGAGTAATAGTAGGACACCTTAGAAGCTACCCTTATGCCATAGATCATGGACATAAGGACTTACTAAAACGTCCTATACTCGACGACCACTTTTCGAGGGCAAGGCAACAGTGAGGCGTACCCTAAGAGTGGTGTGTGAATTTGTGTGTTGTTTTCATGTTATGTTATCTTTGATCATTTATGGTGAGCTACGCTTGTTTTTAATTAGCATGCATTCTTTCATACAAGTTAACAGTTAAGGGGGTGCGGAAAGTAAATTGCGGAAAAATAAATCCTACGCTATTACAAGGCGCGGGTCTATACATCGCTAAAAATTACAAAGACCCGTTTTAGGTAAATAAGTACGGAAATAAAAAACAGTAAAAGGTCCTATTTACTATTACATATCCGGAGCAGTTGCATAATAATCCAAAATAAGGAATTAAAATTAAAATGCGCGCGAATAAAATTAAATCGGAATGTCCAAGGGTGTTGACCCTTTTAAGAAAAGGAAATTGTTTTTTTTTTTGTCTTTTTTGGTAATTAAATGAAATTGAAAACTAATTAATTATTTTAATTACAAGAAAAAAAATTTTTGTTTTTATATTTTTTTATGAAATAAAATAGGAAAAAAAAGAAGTAAAATTCTAGGTTAACCTAAATCTAAATCTATTTTAATTATTTTAAGAAGAAAAAAAAGTTAAAATGGCCTAATTAAAAAAACTAATTCAATTATGGTTTATTTACAAAAAATAAAAATAATAATAAAAGTGTTAATTATATTTTTTTTGGGTTTTTTATGAAAATGGTTAATTAAATTAATTTAATGATAGAGTAATCATTTTTGGTGTTTTTTGGATCAATTCTAATAACTAAAAGCAAATAAAAGTCAAATTAATGATTATTTAGCAATTAATTAAAATATGCATGCAAAAATATTATTTTTAATTTCAAAAATTAAATAAACATTTTTCTGATTAAAATGCAAAAGGAAAATATTTTTGTGAGTTTTTAAATGCATGAGAAAATTATTTGAATATAAATTAAATTAAGATTAAAAATATAAAAAGAAAAACAAAGAAAGCAAGTTAATTATGGAAAAGGTGAAAGAAAAGGCCAGAACCAGGACTTGAACTCGTGCCCTCTAGGAATATTCACTAATGTATTGCCATCTGAGCCAGCTGTTTCAATTGACATAGCAATAAGCAACTATTATTATATGGACAAGCAAGTGAATCCTGGAAAAACGCGCGCGGAATTTTGAATGATCCAACGCCTGCTTGCCACGTCTGTCTTCTCCGTTTGTCTCTGTAACATAAATAAATAGCGGGGGTTTTAAACCCCCCCAAAATACAGGCCTGCAAATAATAGCGATTAGCACATGTTTGAACATAAATTGAGCGTGATGGGTCCGTTTGCTTCGTCTCATCCTTCTCAATTCAACCATGGTGGTCTGAGGTTCCAATTTTGCAGTATGGGGAAATCCCCAATTTGAAACTTGAAAAAACCTAAAATGTTCCAATGGTGAATCATGCTATAACGCATTAGAATGCAATTGAATCATCCTATTAGCTTCAGAAAGCCCCTAGCAACACAAAACAACAAAGAAAATGGGTCAAATGCTTATGAAATATGATATACGATTTTGAAAAATGAAGCAAACCGGAAGAGGTCTATGGCACGATTTCTTGAGTGATTGTGCTTGGTTCTGATTGCCAAAGCTTCCTAGGGATACCAGGAATATGTTTGGATTGGAATGGAGGCTTGAGAGGCGCTGCAACTAGGTTTTCAGATTTGCTTTTTTGCTTGAAAATTTGAAAATGCGTTTGGCCGTTTGGGAGCTTCTTAGGTCGTGAATTCTATTGTGTTGGATTGCATACATGTTATGTAATGTGTTTTGATCAGAGTTAAGGCCAATAACACAATGCATCCATGCTTGGGATTTTCCATAAACTCCATTGAAGCACTTTCCATTTTTGAGCCAAAATTTGAATTCTTGCTTCATTTAGGCCCTTGCACGAAATTGGAATGGTCATGATGGTGATTCAAAGTTATTCAACACAAAATATTCCCTCTTATTAATTTTCTTGATTTTTATTTGATTTTAAAAGATTTAAAATGAATTAAATCAAATAAAATTAAATAAAAATGGAAAATTTAATTTTAAATCTTGAAATAATTTGTGGGACACGTGGGAAGCATGGCCAAGCTGAAACAAGTGGAAAAAGTGGGCCCCTTTTGTCAAAAATGAAATTTCAAGGATAATTGATTTTGGCCATTTCACAAAAATTTCCCAACTTCTCCAATATATATCTTGCTCAATTTTGAAGTTATGAACATGTTCTTGGACATTTTGGAAAGGTCTTGAAGTCCTCTAACCAATGTCTTTGGTCCCATGTCATTTTGATTTACCAATCTCAAGTTATGGTCTTTGACTTAAAGTCCCTTTTTGTTGACTTTTGAAAATGACCTATAATGTTGAAATTGATAACTTTTTGTGAGAGCATTTCTTGGACTTGGAATGTGAAGATGAGTTGTAGGAAATGTCTTCCCCTTCAAGATGAGAATTGGATGGGATTTTTCTGATGAACCATGAAAAAGTTATGCCTTGGTCAAGTTACAGTTGACTTTTCAGCTGTCCAAAAATAGAAACTTTTGACACCTTGATGATTTTTAAGCCATTCTTGTGAAATCATGGTCAAGATTTGACCAAATGATAATTGTGGCTTCAAAATAAGATGTTGACCAAAATTTTTGACTTTTGACTGCCAAATGACCATTTTGCCCCTATAGTTGACTGTTGAGCAACTAGGGTTTTTTACTGTGCAACTTGACCTCGTGAGCCTTGAAACTTGACATGTAGGTGCTTGACAATGTGTATGAGCATATGGGACTTGATTGAGCCCTTGAAAACCTCAACTTCCTTGCAAGAACCAAAACCCTAGTTTGACTGGCTTTAGGAGAGTGGTTGACTGTGTAGCCCTTGAGTAGACCTTGAACCATTTGAGGTGATGCTTGGAAAAACTTTGAAGATTATGGGAGGGAAAATTTTGGGGTACAACAGTTGCCCCTGTTCAATCTTCTTAGACCTGAGGATGTAGATTGGCGTGCGTGCCTTTCGTGATCTGAGGGTAGAAGATGATTGAACACTAGAGTGCCCAGAAATTTGCACTCACATAGTCGAGTATCAGCAGTGTGATGGTGGGAATGGGCTTACAGATGCCATTTGGAGAGATGATGGATAGGGGGATGGGCTTATAGATGCCATCTGGAGATGTGACAGAACCTTGTCGGGAATGGGCTTATAGATGCCATTTGGAACTGAAATGGGAGGATGGGCTTATAGATGCCATCTAGGTGTCGATCGCGTAAGAGATTCCTTAGTGAGAAACTTGCGTACCTAAGAAATAAAGATAATTACCTGACCTGTTACAGGTGTTGATCTTCAAACTCTTTAAGTAGATGTGCCCTGGCTGGATACAGGAATCGAATCTTCAAACCCTTTATGTAGATATGCCCTGGCCGGATACAGGAATCGAGTCTACAATCGGTTACTCACAGATGTGCCCTGGCTAGATACAGGAATCGAATCTGGAAATAGTCGTCAACAGATACACCCTGGCAAGATACCGGAATCGGATCTTTAAACTCTTCAGACGTGCCCTGGCAGGATACAGGAATCGAGTCTGGAATTAGTCGTCAACAGATACACCCTGGCAAGATACAGGAATCGGATCTTCGAACTCTTCAGACGTGCCCTGGCAGGATACAAGAATTGAGTCTGGTAATGTAGTCGTCAACAGATACACCCTGGTAAGATACAGGAATCGGATCTTCGAACTCTTCAGACGTGCCCTGGCAGGATACAAGAATCGAGTCTGGTAATGTAGTCGTCAACAGATACACCCTGGCAAGATACAAGAATCGGATCTTCGAACTCTTCAGACGTGCCCTGGCAGGATACAGGAATCGAGTTTGGTAATATAGTCGTCAACAGATACACCCTGGCAAGACACAGGAATCGGATCTTCGAACTCTTCAGACGTGCCCTGGCAGGATACAGGAATCGAGTCTGGTAATGTAGTCGTCAACAGATACACCCTGGCAAGATACAGGAATCAGATCTTCAAACTCTTCAGACGTGCCCTGGCAGGATACAGGAATCGAGTCTGGTAATGTAGTCGTCAACAGATACACCCTGGCAAGATACAGAAATCGGATCTTCGAATTCTTCAGACGTGCCCTGACAGGATACAGGAATCGAGTCTAGTAATGTAGTCGTCAACAGATACACCCTGGCAAGATACAGGAATCAGATCTTCGAACTCTTCAAACGTGCCCTGGCAGGATACAGGAATCGAGTCTGGTAATGTAGTCGTCAACAGATACACCCTGGCAGGGTACAGGAATCGAGTCTGGTAATGTAGTCGTCAACAGATACACCTTGGCAAGATACATGAATCGGATCTTCGAACTCTTCAGACGTGCCCTGGCAGGATACATGAATCGAGTCTAGTAATGTAGTCGTCAACAGATACACCCTGGCAAGATACAGGAATCGGATCTTCGAACTCTTCAGACGTGCCCTGGCAGGATACAGGAATCGAGTCTGGTAATGTAGTCGTCAACAGATACACCCTGGCAAGATACAGGAATCAGATCTTCGAACTCTTCAGACGTGCCCTGGCAGGATACAGGAATCGAGTCTGGTAATGTGGTTGTCAACAGATACACCCTGGCAAGATACAGGAATCGGATCTTCGAACTCTTCAGACGTACCCTGGCAAGATACAGGAATCGAGTCTGGTAATGTAGTTGTCAACAGATACACCCTGGCAAGATACAGGAATCGGATCTTCGAACTCTTCAGACGTGCCCTGGCAGGATACAGGAATCGAGTCTGGTAATGTAGTCGTCAACAGATACACCCTGGCAAGATACAGGAATCGGATCTTCGAACTCTTCAGACGTGCCCTGGCAGGATACAGGAATCGAGTCTGGTAATGTAGTCGTCAACAGATACACCCTGGCAAGATACAGGAATCGGATCTTCAAACTCTTCAGACGTGCCCTGGCAGGATACAAGAATCGAGTCTGGTAATGTAGTCGTCAACAGATACACCCTGGCAAGATACAGGAATCGGATCTTCGAACTCTTCAGACGTGCCCTGGCAGGATACAGGAATCGAGTCTGGTAATGTGGTCGTCAACAGATACACCCTGGCAAGATACAGGAATCGGATCTTTGAACTCTTCAGACGTGCCCTGGCAGGATACAGGAATCGAGTCTGGAATTAGTCATCAACAGATACACCCTGGCAAGATACAGGAATCAGATCTGGAATCACGACCGTTGATAATAATTATCTTTGTACTGACCTTTGTCCTGAAAAGACAAAACGTTAGTTGTATGCAATGTCATGATGTATGACATGCGTGGTGTTCTCGAAATAAATGAGATTGTATGTTCATGATGCGTATATGCATGCTATAATGTATGACGATGTGATGTTCATGAATGTATGTTTCGTCTAGGAAAGTAAATCCTTGACAGGTGCCAGGAAGTTAACTCCTGGGCTGCTACTGAAGAGTAGAGCTTTGTTTCCGCTGGGGATGATGGTTGCAAGCATAAACCGGTAGGAAAAGATGACTCTGTTGGTGAATAAACTTGTTGAGGAGATTACTCTACGGGGAATGCTCTATGGGGAGAGAGGCACTTTACTGAGATGTTGATGATAACTCCGCTGGGGATACCATTGTTGAGTTTTGTTGGAAGTTGATGAACTCCGCTGGGGGATAGGAAGACTTTGCCGAGGACGATCTTTTCCGTGGTTTTTTGGCTGAGGATAACCCAGTTATATCCTGGTGGGGAAATAACCTTTGAATAAAGTCGGGGGAGCGTTCGTGCTCTGCGGGTGATAAGCTTCAAGATCTGTTGGGGAGATTGATCCCACTTTCCTGGGGAAACTTTTCAGATTGGACTGGGGAATGGCTCCACTCGTAGTGTCTGTATTCTGCCGGGGAACAATCTTATATTAAGACTGACGGGGATGCTTGTTTAAGGAATGTCTGTATACTCCGTTGAGGAATGTTGAGATCTGCTGGGGATAATCCAACTTCCTTAAGGCTGACAGTATATTAACTCTGCTTGGGAGAGAATTGTTCAATCTTGGCTCACTCTCCGGGGAATGGAGATATCCGGTCGTTCTTCAGCTGAACCTACTTTGGTACCTTGGTGGACAGAGCAACTAAACCTGCTTGGACAACTCACTATTGTCCCTGTTTCTGTTGTGGGAAAGGAAGATACCTTGTGGAGGTCTTAATTGACAAATCTTCTTCTGGTAGGCAAGTGACGAGATAACGGGACATAGTCGTACGCTTTGATCCCTAAATTTTGCCTGGACCTCCCTTTCGGGTTTTCAGTCCACCGGGATACCCATTTTTGCCCAAGCCTCCTTTTCAGGTTTTCGACTTGCCGGGTGTACAGATTTTTTTCATTTCATCCCTTATTTTGCCCGAACCCTTTTGGTTCGCCGGGAAGCCCTTATTTTTGCCTAGGTGTGTCAACCTAGCGGGTCTTTGATTGTGCGTAGTATTTTTTTCCAACTATGTCCGCATTCAGGGAGTTGTCACTGTGGGTAGTATTATGTTGCCATGCTGCCAGAAGATGTCTGATCATGCAAGATTCGCTGCTGGAATTCATGTCCAATTCCCCAAGTGATTCAGATGGAGATTTGCCCCAAGCTGGTTGGCCTTTGAGAGATTCTCTGAATCTTGACTTGACTGCCCCAGATTATGGACAATGCTCCTGCCATGCCTCTTGATTGGAAGGGTTTCTTACATTTGAGGTGACCTTTGAGAAGGTTTTTGTTCATCAGATATTCGTCGTGTGAACTTCTATGCTGTTCAAACAAATAGTCATATGCAAGCAATGTTATATTAAAAATGCGAAGCTTATGTCTGTCTTGAAGTTTTTTGGAAATGCATTTTTTCATAAAAATAAGTGAATTTTTTTGTAAACTGTGATGTCAACTCGTTATTTTACCGCAAGCCTTAAGGAGTCAGGATACCTTTCGTAACAGTATGCTTTCGAACTAACCCATGCTTCAGCTAGGACTTTTAAGGGTTGTAACGTGGCCTGGTTCACGGTTTAAGAAACAAAGGATAAAGGCTCAAATTTATTTGTACCCACCCGCTCTTCGTGATGTTCTTCAAACCTAAACTCAGCTAATCATGCGTTAGACCTTGTTTGGAGTCTTTGCTTTGATATACCAGTGATGGTTCGGATGTTGACAGTTTATTTTTTATTAGGCAATCATTCCTTTTTTTGTTGAGGGTTTGCAGGACCTCTTTCTTTTTGATTTGATTATCCCTATTTTTTTTTTGCCTGAACTGTTCTTTTGTGATTACAGTCAGCGGGATGACCTAGTTTTGTAAGTCTCCTTCATAGGTTTTGACTTAATGGGTTTTTATTTTGAGAAGTAATGACTGCCCGTCTTTATGATTGTTCGGAACCATCACTGTCTTTCTTTGTTTTGTAAGGACCTCTTTGGTGCCCTTTGATATGCACTTGGATCAACTGAGAGAACTACCCTGCCCCAGGTTATGATTAAGGGTTTTAAATTTCGAAAAGAAAAACTCCTACTTCTTTGGCTCAGAGGGGTTGACGAGGGATTATCTTCCTTATAACTCCAGTGTTTAGGAATTGAAACAATGCCTGTACCTCATCAGCGGGGTCTGTTCAAAAGCATACTGTAAAGATTGTGGTATCATTTTCGTCATCCTCCCTCAAGAGGCTTAGCATTATTAATTAAGAGTTGACATAAAAAAAATGAAAGCAGTTTGGGTATAGCGAATGCGAATATATTGCTTCAAAACAGACATATGCGATGCATTAATGAAATAACAACGTTTAACATGAATAAATGTTTGAACAATCAAAAGAAAATTACAACTTGAACATTCGAATGCACAAAAGTCTTCTAATCTCAAGGCTTGTCACTTCAAGTGGTGAATCCTGTAGGGATGGTAGGAGCACTCAGCCTGACCCACTTGGGTGAAATCTACTACTCCTTCATTGATCAGGTCCTAGACTTTGTTCTTCAGAGCCCAACAGTCGGCAGTGTCATGTCCAGGACTATCAGAGTGGTATGCACATCTTTTGTTGGGATGATAGTTAGGAGCAGAGATGTTGGGGTTCCGGGGAGGAGCCCTTAGTGTAATCAGATTCAACCTCAACAGGTGTTGTAGAGCTTGAAACAGTGACACGTTAAGCTGGGTGAATTGCCTCCTAGGCTTGTTTGGCCTACTCAGATCAACCCGTTGCTCTGGGTGAGGTTGTGGTTGGACCTGTGAGGTGGTGGCAATGTGGAGAGTTATATTCTTCACCATACCAGGTTCTTGTCCTCTTGGAAGCTCATCAAAGACCTGGTCCCTGACTTGGGCAGGTTGCTTCATATTGTGTCTCTCTTGGTGGAGCTGACTGACCATGGTCCTCAACTCTTCTTGCTCCCGAGCTAAACCTTGGATGAGAGCCCTTTGCCCCAGCATCTGGGTTTTCATTGTATCTACCTCAGCTTGTAGGCGTTTCAACTGTTCGTCCTTGTCATCTTCAGCACTGTTCTTGGCCAAATTCCCCATGAGGAGTGTCCTTAACTCTTCTTGCCCCTTGGATAGGCTTACGAAGATCTCTCTGAACTGAGTCTCCTGAGCATGAAGATCCTGGTTATCTTGTTGGGAAACCATTGCTGAAATAAACCGCGATGAAGGTAAGTGACCTGTCAAAAAGAGTACCTGTGATGCAATGTATGTATGCATGCAATGTTTTCAAGGATCTCGCGGGGTAAACAAGAAAATTGTTAGAGTTGGCATTTTGTAGCTTGGTGGAAGGCACTGCATATTGTTGAGAGTCCTTCTTCAAGAGTCAAGGCTCACCATATCGAGTCGGTCATAGCCCCTGACAACTTTGGCTAGAGGAAAATAAATCCCCTTTGCCCCTTGCTGGACATTTGATTCATCATGACCTGTATCGCAAACCCTTGAGATCCTTGAAATGGGTTAGTCCTTATGCAGGATGTATGCAATGGTATGATGTCATGCTATGCATGGAGTGATGTAAGTAGGCCCTGTAATGAGTCCCAATTAAGGACTGTAAACAAAACCTGCAAGGAACTCGTGTTGTTAGATAACAAGCAAGCAAGTAGTTCAAGTATGAAGGCACACAAGTCACACAAAAGAGCCCTTAGATTTTAGGCTAGCATGGGGTCTAGGTATTACCCTCTTTCAGTTTGTTGGTTAAGACCTGTCCTATCAAAAGTAATCGGGTTCTAGAGGATCCCAATATCACTGACTACCCTCAATCGGTCATAACTCCAGCATCACAATCTTTTCTTGTAGCCAGAACCATCGCGAGAGTTTAGCCTCAATGGGTGTAGCATACTGCTACTTTTCTATTGGCCAAGTTGGGTCATTTAAGGTTCTAAGGTTGGTTGGTGCTTAATGACTCCTCAGAAGACCCATATTCTCCTCGTTGCAACACAAGGGATATCGGTACAGACCAAGGTGCCACACCAACGTAGCCACTGCTTCACCCATGTCGGTCTACGCCGAACAGGTCCCTCACAGCTTATGCTACCTAACAGGGTATCCCCAGATCCGGGTTAGGATCTATGTAACTCCGAAATAGCCCACAATAATAAAACAAACAAGCACAACAATTGAAAACACAAGTGATCTTAGTCCTAAGGTACACCTCACTTTAAAAGTGTCCCCAGCAGAGTCGCCAGTTCTGTGATCGGTGGATCCGGAACTGACTGTTTAATGCTGGTTCGCGAAATGTCGTGGAAGCAAGAGTCGCCACCGTCTTTTATTTTCTCCAACATGGACAGGACAAAAGCACAACAAAATTCCTTATGAGATAGTTTCTCGGTTCGGGAGGTAGATTTATAAAAAGGGAAGGTGTTAGCACCCTTTCTATCCATGGTTATCCATGGGCTCTTAGATACTTGCTCATTGTGTTTTCAAAATGGTTTGCTTTTCAAAGTGTGAGTGGGTTTGAAAAAGTTTCGTTTAAAGATTTCAGAATGACTCTTGTATCAGTCCTCAAGAGTGTTTGAAAAATTGTTTTGAAAGCTTCTTGAAAGTGTCGGTGTGAAAAGAGTTTTGATTTGTTTTTGAATAGAGCAAGTATCTACGAGTCATCTACCTACCCTAAGGAATTAGGCTGTGTAGAAGTCCTTAAGGTAGTGCCATTCCACCATTGAGAGGTAGGTAGCACCACCGTTGGAGGTGTTCGGGTCAATTCGTTTGTAGGGACAGTGTGGTCACCAGAGCAATAGTAGGACACCTTAGAAGCTACCCTTATGCCATAGATCATGGACATAAGGACTTACTAAAACGTCCTATACTCGACGACCACTTTTCGAGGGCAAGGCAACAGTGAGGCGTACCCTAAGAGTGGTGTGTGAATTTGTGTGTTGTTTTCATGTTATGTTATCTTTGATCATTTATGGTGAGCTACGCTTGTTTTTAATTAGCATGCATTCTTTCATACAAGTTAACAGTTAAGCGGGTGCGAAAAGTAAATTGCGGAAAAATAAATCCTACGCTATTACAAGGCGCAGGTCTATACATCGCCAAAAATTACAAAGACCCGTTTTAGGTAAATAAGTACGGAAATAAAAAACAGTAAAAGGTCCTATTTACTATTACATATCCGGAGCAGTTGCATAATAATCCAAAATAAGGAATTAAAATTAAAATGCGCGCGAATAAAATTAAATCGGAATGTCCAAGGGTGTTGACCCTTTTAAGAAAAGGAAATTGATTTTTTTTGCCTTTTTTGGTAATTAAATGAAATTGAAAACTAATTAATTATTTTAATTACAAGAAAATATTTTTTTGTTTTTATATTTTTTTATGAAATAAAATAGGAAAAAAAAGAAGTAAAATTCTAGGTTAACCTAAATCTAAATCTATTTTAATTATTTTAAGAAAAAAAGAAGTTAAAATGGCCTAATTAAAAAAACTAATTCAATTATGGTTTATTTACAAAAAATAAAAATAATAATAAAAGTGTTAATTATATTTTTTTTGGGTTTTTTATGAAAATGGTTAATTAAATTAATTTAATGATAGAGTAATCATTTTTGGTGTTTTTTGGATCAATTCTAATAACTAAAAGCAAATAAAAGTCAAATTAATGATTATTTAGCAATTAATTAAAATATGCATGCAAAAATATTATTTTTAATGTCAAAAATTAAATAAACATTTTTCTGATTAAAATGCAAAAGGAAAATATTTTTGTGAGTTTTTAAATACATGAGAAAATTATTTGAATATAAATTAAATTAAGATTAAAAATATAAAAAGAAAAACAAAGAAAGCAAGTTAATTATGGAAAAGGTGAAAGAAAAGGCCAGAACCAGGACTTGAACTCGTGCCCTCTAGGAATATCCACTAATGCATTGCCATCTGAGCCACCTGTTTCAATTGACATAGCAATAAGCAACTATTATTATATGGACAAGCAAGCGAATCCTGGAAAAACGCGCGCGGAATTTTGAATGATCCAACGCCTGCTTGCCACGTCTGTCTTCTTCTCCGTTTGTCCCTGTAACATAAATAAATAGCGGGGGTTTTAAACCCCCCCAAAATACAGGCCTGCAAATAATAGCGATTAACACATGTTTGAACATAAATTGAGCGAGATGGGTCTGTTTGCTTCGTCTTATCCTTCTCAATTCAACCATGGTGGTCTGAGGTTCCAATTTTGCAGTATGGGGAAATCCCCAATTTGAAACTTGAAAAAACCTAAAATGTTCCAATGGTGAATCATGCTATAACGCATTAGAATGCAATTGAATCATCCTATTAGCTTCAGAAAGCCCCTAGCAACACAAAACAACAAAGAAAATGGGTCAAATGCTTATGAAATGTGATATACGATTTTGAAAAATGAAGCAAACCGGAAGAGGTCTATGGCACGATTTCTTGAGTGATTGTGCTTGGTTCTGATTGCCAAAGCTTCCTAGGGATACCAGGAATATGTTTGGATTGGAATGGAGGCTTGAGAGGCGCTGCAACTAGGTTTTCAGATTTGCTTTTTTGCTTGAAAATTTGAAAATGCGTTTGGCCGTTTGGGAGCTTCTTAGGTCGTGAATTCTATTGTGTTGGATTGCATACATGTTATGTAATGTGTTTTGATCAGAGTTAAGGCCAATAACACAATGCATTCATGCTTGGGATTTTCCATAAACTCCATTGAAGCACTTTCCATTTTTGAGCCAAAATTTGAATTCTTGCTTCATTTAGGCCCTTGCAAGAAATTGGAATGGTCATGATGGTGATTCAAAGTTATTCAACACAAAATATTCCCTCTTATTAATTTTCTTGATTTTTATTTGATTTTAAAAGATTTAAAATGAATTAAATCAAATAAAATTAAATAAAAATGGAAAAATTAATTTTAAATCTTGAAATAATTTGTGGGACACGTGGGAAGCATGGCCAAGCTGAAACAAGTGGAAAAAGTGGGTCCCTTTTGTCAAAAATTAAATTTCAAGGATAATTGATTTTGGCCATTTCACAAACATTTCCCAACTTCTCCAATGCATATCTTGCTCAATTTTGAAGTTATGAACATGTTCTTGGACATTTTGGAAAGGTCTTGAAGTCCTCTAACCAATGTCTTTGGTCCCATGTCATTTTGATTTACCAATCTCAAGTTATGGTCTTTGACTTAAAGTCCCTTTTTGTTGACATTTGAAAATGACCTATAATGTTGAAATTGATAACTTTTTGTGAGAGCATTTCTTGGACTTGTAATGTGAAGATTAGTTGTAGGAAATGTCTTCCCCTTCAAGATGAGCATTGGATGGGATTTTTCTGATGAACCATGAAAAAGTTATGCCTTGGTCAAGTTACAGTTGACTTTTCAACTGTCCAAAAATAGAAACTTTTGACACCTTGATGATTTTTGAGCCATTCTTGTGAAATCATGGTCAAGATTTGACCAAATGATGATTGTGGCTTCAAAATAATATGTTGACCAAATTTTTTGACTTTTGACTGCCAAATGACCATTTTGCCCCTACAGTTGACTGTTGAGCAATTAGGGTTTTTGACTGTGCAACTTGACCTTGTGAGCCTTGAAACTTGACATGTAGGTGCTTGACAATGTGTATGAGCATATGGGACTTGATTGAGCCCTTGAAAACCTCAACTTCCTTGCAAGAACCAAAACCCTAGTTTGACTGGCTTTAGGAGAGTGGTTGACTGTGTAGCCCTTGAGTAGACCTTGAACCATTTGAGGTGATGCTTGGCAAAACTTTGAAGATTATGGGAGGGCAAATTTTGGGGTACAACACCTTCCCTTTCTATAAATCACAACGTTTGTAAATTTATAATTTTTTAATATTATATTGGCATATTTCTTTTTAATTTATTTTTAAACTTAATATAAGTCACATTTCCCCATTGTTGCAATTTCCAATCGTGGTAAAATGTTTTCTCTTTTTTAAATTTTCAAATGGTTAAAAATAAACGCTTTGATAAAATTAAAATAAATCAATAGGATATCATCACTGTTGGAATATCCAACTCTTGTGAAATGTATTACTCTTATTCAAAAAATATAGTTTACCTTGTCATGTTTATTCAGTTTCCATTGTCTTAAGAAAACAACATTCAGCGCTTACGAAAACCATTTTGAACCCTAACAAGTTTTTCATCTCCATTAACAAAGAAAACCCTAAACACATTTCATATCCAACTCGTTCACTAATGATGATTTAATAAGTGTACTAAACGTATCAAAGTAATAAAATTTATAAGTTCGTCTCCATAGGTGAAATTATGGCACTTTAAAACATGTTAATATTGATGCTCCAGTATCATAACACAATGTCAAGACAAATATTGTGACATATGTTCCTAATACAAAAAAATAATATCAAATTGTAAAATATTCAGAAATAAATTGCAGAATGATAAATAACACAGCTGATTGTTAACCTAGTTCGGTGCAACGTTACCTACTATGGGGGGTACCAAGCCAGGAAGGAACTATGACAACATTAGTTTAAATCCTAAACAATCTCAGTTTACAACTTCTCACCTAATCACTACCTTGTGCAACTTCTACCTAGAAACCTTCTAGATATGAGACTCCCCCTCTCACTTCCTACCAATCACCTCAATGATAAAATACAGTCACAAACCAGTGATTAGAATCAAAAACCAGAAGATTACACTTCCAATAAACAATGCTCAGTTTTGCTTAAAAGCTTCAACTAATAACGATGAACAATACTCAACTATATGCTTAAAAGCTTCAAGAGTGAGAACAATAACTTGATAAACAATCAAGTAATAATCAGTATACCTCGAAGTATCAAAAGATACATGGATGGCTCAAAAAGAACACAAGAGACTCTCAAAACCTAAGACTCTAAACTTCCCCTAATTTTACAAAATTATGAAAGCCAGGTTGTATTAGGTCTAGGTCTCGCTTTAAATACAGCTCAGTAGTCCATGGGATTTAAAATCTTCCCCTAGATGTTTCTTGATCCACGAGCTAAGGGTTGTACCAATCATGTAGGAAAATCTCCTTAAATCTTTGAACAAAACATCGAGTTTCCTAAATTGTCTCAACATCCAATTTTAGAAACTTATGTACTGCTGGAGATCAAATCAGTTGTTCCATATTAAATCTTCTTGACCTGCACAAATAAGTGTGTTATATCCAAAAGGAATCTCACATAATTAAATCAAATATGTCAAGAATAATAACTGTATGTATTGATGTTCTGGTACAACATGTCACAACATCTGTTAAAACATCTAATTTCAATGTAACCTCACGCTCTGCTGTATTAGTTTAGTAAAGATGTTATGACATCTTACTCAATATTTGTTATGAACCATGTTTTAGCAAAATTTAGTCAATCATAAAACCATGGATCTAACAATTTACCTTTTTAGTAAATTTTAGCCAAAACAACCTTAGCACAATTAAACTGGATAAAAGAATAAAACCACATTTAGAAAAACACAAGATACATGAAAACATGTAAACTTTGTACAAACTGCAAATATAAAAATATATTTGAGATTACATGCAGTTACTTATCACCATCTTCAATACTCCAGGATACAGATGTCAAGACATGTGGTCTGATATTACACAGTACAACTTCAAGTTCAGACAGGACCAATATTTTCCCTGTCACACATAATGAATCATCCCCCTTAAGGGAAGAACCCAAATCACCTGAAAACCAAACCTGGACTTTAAGGGGGGAAACCCAAAGCACAAGAAAAACAAACTTAAACTTCAAGGATAAAACCAAAGCACAAAAAACAACCTTGAACTATCCAAGCTCACACATTAGAAGAACATGCGGTAGAAGCAGCACACATAACTCAGAGCACTAGAGTACTAGACTACCACAAGGTAACCAAGGTTCTCCATAAAACATAACAGGCAGGATGTTAGAATATTTGGTAAGACATCCTTCACACAACCACATCAAAAGTAGTAGCACAAGCAGAAACACCAAACAAGCATGACAGACAATCATGCTCCTCTAAATAGTTGTGTACATCAAGCAACCATAGTAGATTATTCTCCTCATAGTAGTAGTACAATCTTATCAGCAGACTAATCAACATGTCAAGACATGTGACATAACATCATGACACAAAAACATTAACACTTTACTCCCCTTTTTTAGCCAAAAATGACAAAAGTAGAGTAAATGTAAACACACACTACACTAGTACTGAAGACAGATAGATGGGGTCAAAAGTAATGAAAATAGACATAAATAAAAAGTAATTGATGAAAACAAACAAAAACAGGGCCAACTAGTAAAGGAACAACAAAAAAACACATTTTTTTTGTTTTTATATTTTCTTTTTAATAGAAAAAAACTATCTAATCCTTCCTCATGAGTCGATGAAATTGACTCAATCTTCATTAGCATCTGAGACATACTTGTGTAGTTGATCATGACTTTTATTGCAAGTTTTCATCTTTGTCACATAATTTTTTCCTATTATAGATACTCCAGTAGATGTTCCAACACATGTTTCCACCTTAGATTCAACCTTCTTTGGATCAACACCCATATCCTTCTTGGTTTCTGTAATACGGTGGGAGAACTGACTTTTGGGTTTTGTGTTTTATTACAAATATTGCGGATAGCAAGAGTCGCCACCGACTTTTCTTTTATCCAATAAAGGAAAGGGTGAAAAGAACAGGAAAGACCTTTTGAGAATTTTCTGAGTAAGAGGGGTAGGTTATGAAAAGGGAAGGTGTTAGCACCCTTTTCATCCCGTAGTTATCTACGGGCTCTTAATCGCTAGCTCACTTTTTTGGAAATGCTTTGTGCTTGTGTATGTTTAAAAATATTTTGAAAATTCCTAAGTACGACAATTTTGTAATGATTCTCGTATCGTTGAGAATGTATATAAAATGTTTGTTTTGAAAATATTTGTGAAAGAAAGTGTTGTTTTGTGGAAATATGTTTTATTTTGAAAAGTTTGTGAGCAAGCGACTACGAGCGTCCTACCTACTCAAAAAAGTCTTTGTTCTTTTCCTCCTCCTTTAGATAGTGTTATTGTGATACGGTGGCATAACCGACTATTATACTGGTTTTGCGTTTGTGTTTGCAAATGTTACGGTAAGTAAGAGTTGCCACCGACTTTTCTTTTATCCAACTAAGGAAAGGGTGAAAAGAACAGAAAAAGACATTTTCGAGAATTTTCTGAGTAATGGGGGTAGATTATGGAAAGGGAAGGTGTTAGCACCCTTTCCATCCGTAGTTATCTATGGGCTCTTAGATGCTTATCTCATTTTTGAAATACCTCTGTGCTTTTGTGTGTTTTGAAAAAGTAGTTTGAAAAATGTCTTAGTGCGGCAATTCGCTTTATGATAACTCTTGTATCAGTCCTCAAGAGTGTTGATAAAGCGAATGTTTTTGAAAGTGTTTTTAAAATGTTTTTGTGTAAGTGCAAAAGTTTGTTTTGAGCAAGCATCTAGGAACTATCTACTTACACTCGAAAAGGTTTGTTTTTCCTCCTATCATTTAGACAGTACTATCCTACTATTAGTGAGTAGGTAGCTCTATCGTTGGATGTTAAAGGGGCATTCGAATGGACGTACAGTCATAAAGGCAACGTATGGAGATGCTTTATAAATTTTGTTTTAAGGGACTAGATCATTTACCGGAAGGCAACACTGTAGGGTCATCGATGGACTATGATATTTTGATTTACGGGACTTTGCTAAAGCGTCCCCATTCTCGAGGGACATGACTGTTTTACTTTCCGAAAGGCAACCAAAGTGGGCGTACCCTAAAGGTGTATATGTGCAAGTGATTCAGTTCAATTTATTTATCTTTGTTATTAGGTTTGCTAACATTTTGCTTCCAGTCTTTCCATACACACCTAGTTACTAACAATTAATATCTTGCAGAAATTTAAAGTGTGAGAATCATAAATCCTACGCTACTACAATGCTTCAGGGGTGGGTGTATTTACATGTCCAAAAATTAGGGGAAAGAAAATAAAGAAAGCAGTAAATGCCCTAATTAATTATCTATTACATACTGTCAGCAAATACATAAATATGAAAAAATAGAAAGGAAATATTGAACACGCGTGAAATGGAGAAGAAAGTCTAAAACCCTAAATAAACTAAATAAAATAAAATATTTTTTTTGGTTTTGTTTATTTTAAGAAAATAATTAAATTTAATTAAATGAGAAATACTAAATTTAATCCTAAAGAAAACTAATTCTAATATTTTTTTGTATTTTTGTTAAGAAAGTATTTGAATTAAAAAAACTATTTCTAATTGATTTTAATGGTAAAAGACTAGATCTAATTTTTTTATATATTTTGATTTAATGTTGATAAAAAAAACCAAAAAAATAAGAAAATGAAAAAAAGGTCATTTGATCCAGGGAAGGAAATGATCCTTCGATCTTGGGAATGATATGGTTCTTTCGATCTAGAGGAAAGGGGCCTTCGATTCAGAGGAGGGTGGCTATCCTTCACTCCAATGAAGGAAGTTGTCATTTTATTCAATGAAGGGTGTTACTTTCGATCTAGAGGGAATTATTGAAAGTGCCTGGTGGATCACCTATGAGGACACTGAATCTGCAAAGATATGTTAGCAAAAATAAAAGCATGACCTGGGTGCCAAACCCATGTCCTTCGATTCTGTGCGCATTGGCCTTACTTAGACTGGATCTGCAACATAAGTGTTAGACACAAAAAGAAACAAATAAGGACATGGGTATCACACCCAAGTCCTTCGATCATGGATGAAAATCGAATGACTATGACATGCAAAGAAAATTTAGAACTTGATTCCTTACATTTTCCTTACCAACCGTGTTGTATGAATTTATGGTGTTGGAGATGCCTAGTGCTTGGGCACACTCTCTACAAACTTCAGGAAGTGGATTGGGCGTTTGCTGAAGATTGCTTCGATTTGGACCACCTATGATTTTTTTGATAACTTTGGTATTGCTTATGAGGCTGCGTGCGCGTGTATTATGTATGTTGTGTGTAGTGTCTCTGATGGCGTGAGTGTGGCAAGAGTGTTTTTGATATTTGTATCATTTTTTCCCCTGCCTTGCAATATGCTTTAGGCCTGTATTTATAGGGATGTGATGTGCATGGAAATGGAAAGGGACAACCATTAACTAGGCTTTGAAGGAAAAAATCATACACATTAAAAGACTTCCATTTTGGAAATATTCATGCCTCTTTGAGCCTTGGGATGAACCTAGACATGCTTCACTCTTTCAAATACCTTCAGGCCATGCCCTTCGATTGGCCTTGAGTTGCCTCCTTAGAAAGGCTCTGGTTTCATCCTTGTAGATATTTCAATTGAGTCTATCTACATCAATTCAAATTGCTCAGATCTTTGATGACTCTGAACTCCAATTGTTCAGAGTTTTCCCTTATCAGAGTTTCTTTAATTAAGTCACCATCTGCATCAATTCGAATTTCTCAGAATTCTCTTCGTTAGAGCATTGTTCTTTTTGATGATTCTGAATTCGAATATGTTCAGAGTTTCCCTTATCAGGGCTTCTTCAAAACCCTCTCAGATCTTTGCTCTTCGATTGGCTATGACTTGCTCCTCACGGCTCATTCGATTGGACCCATCTATTTGCCCTAACTGCTTGATTATGGAAAATTCAAATATCCCAAACTAGAACTTCATTCTGGCCAGTCGAAGCCTCTTTTGTCACTTCCTTCGAATGCTATTGTGCATGAGACTTGGGCCTGACAACATGTAGGACCAAGACTCATCATAAGACAAACTTTCTTTCAATAATTATATGTATCCTTTGAATGGACCACCTGTATATCCTTCGAAGAGACTTTTTGTGTGTCTTTCGAATAGTCCATATGTATGACTTTTGCCTTCTTCAAATGGGCCACCAATGTGTGTCCTTCGAATGGATCTTTAGAGTGCTCTTTCGAAGGGGTCGTATTGTGTGTCATAGTGCAGAAACTGTGTTGAGGGGTCTTGGACTTGTGCATTGAAAGCAAACACATAGGAAGTCTTTGCCATGTGCATTGAAGGAAATCATAGAAGAAGCCTTTGCCCTTGTGAATCCAAGACAATTCTGAGGAAGCCTCTGCCTTGTGGATCGAAGGCCAGTTGAAAGGAGCCTTTGACTTAGTGAATCTAAGGCAAGCATGAAGAGACCTTTGCCTAGTGAGTAGAAGGTTGCATGTAGAGGCCTTTTGTCTTGTGAATCAAAATAAACATGCAGGAGGCCACTTCTGGTGAATCGAAGGGAACTTGTAGAGGGGTCTTTCCTTGTGCGCTGAAGGCACGCACATAGGGAGTTTTTTTGCCTTGTCAATTGAATCAGGCATGAAGCAACCCATGCTCAGTCTAAGTCTTGTGAACCAAGCTTGCGTCGAAGGATTTTGGACACCTAATCGAAGCTCCTTGTCCAAATGACAATCGAAGGACACCTTGTCCCAATGCCAATCGAAGACAGCTTGTCCTAATTTCAATCGAAGACAGCTTGTCCCAATGCCAATCGAAGACACCTTGTTTATCTTCAAAAAATTTAGTTTCTTTAAGCAAGTGTTTGTAATCACCCATGTAAAAGAAAATCTTGGAAAAACATGAGATGGAAATTTTGGGGTACAACAGCTGCCCCTGTTCAATCTTCTTAAACTTGAATATTTAGATTGGCTTGTTTGCCTTTCGTGATCTGAAGGTGGAAGATGATTGAACACTAGAGTGCCCAGAAATTTGTATTGCATAATGTGATGATTGACTGTGTGGGGAATGGGCTTAAAGATTCCATTTGGAAAAGATGACTAAGAGTTGTCAGAGATGGGCTTAAAGATGCCATCCAAAGTAGATGCTGACTTCATAAGAGGTCTCTTTATGGGGATTCATGTTCCTTCTGTCTGAGGAGGACTCCATTGGGGAATATGGGTTTCTGTTGTTCTCCTGCATGAGGAAAACCCTATGGGGAATAGAGTCTAGGAGCTTCAGTTGTCCAAGACTCTACTGAGGAGTTATTTCTGTACTAGAGAGATGAGAGTTTGTTGATTTCTGGTTGGAATCCAGGCTTCACAGTAACTTGCTAGGGATAATGGAATTAACCGTTACTTGAAAATGCATTAGAAAGAGCATGTGTAAGGCTGTTTCAGGATGAGTCTGGTTAGTTTGCATCTGAAGATATATGAGAGGGAGCCTGGGTAGGGCTGCTTCATGATGAGTTCGGGTAAGACTTCATCTGGAGATGTAAGAGAAGGAACCTGGGTAGGGTTGCTTCATCTGGTTATGTAAATAGTCACCCTATCTTGTTTGGGGAATTGATCTACAATCAGCTGTTCACAGACAGTTGTCCTATCTGGTTTCAGGTATTAATCTCTGACCTAAGAGAGAGAAAGATAGTTTTCCCGTCTTGTTTTGGGTATTAATCTTCAATATGCTCATGTATATAACTTTCCTATCTGGTTTCAGGTATTAATCTATAATCAATCATCCACAGATAGTTGTCCTGGCTTGTTACAGGTATTAATCTAGAACTTGGTAATGTTGGTAAGTGTGAAGCTTGATTGTGACGTATAATGAAGGAATCTTGGAGAATTACTACCTCAACAGGTGATGAAGGAATCATGGTCGATTACTACCTCAACAAATAGTAAAGGAATCTTGGACGATTATTACCTCAATAGATAATGAAGAAATCTTGGACGATTACTACTTCAACAGATAATGAAGAAATCTTGGATGATTACTACCTCAGCAGGTGATGAAGGAATCTTGTTTGATTACTACCTCAACAGATAGTGAAGGAATCTTGGACGATTACTACCTCACCAGGTGATGAAGGAATCTTGGTCGATTACTACCTCAATAGACGATGAAGGAATCTTGGATGATTACTACCTCAACAGGTAAGAAAGGAATCTCGAACGATTACTACCTCAGCAGGTAATGAAGGAATCTTGGATAATTGCTACTTCAACAGATAATGAAGGAATCTTTGATGATTACTACCTCAACAAATAATGAAGCAATCTTGGATGATTGCTACCTTAACAGGTAATGAAGGAATCTTGGATGATTACTACCTCAACAGATAATGAAAGAATCTTGGACTATTACTACCTCAATAGATAATGAACGAATCTTGGACGATTGCTACCTCAACAAATAATGAAGGAATCTTGGACGATTACTACGTCAACAGATAATGAAGGAATCTTGGACAATTACTACTTCAACAGATAATGAAGGAATCTTGGACGATTACTACCTCAGCAGGTGATGAAGGAATCTTGGTCGATTACTACCTCAACAGAGTACCAAAAATTTGTCTGATCATGTAAGTAGTTGATGATATTTGTCTGTTTATAGACTTTTACCTGAAAAGATAAAGGGTTAACTGTATGCAATGTCATGATGCATGAATGCTCTCAAAATAACGAGATTGTAATATATGCATTCGTGCTGCATATGTTATGACACTTGTAAAATGATGTATGAATGTGAAATGTTATGAGGTGCATTTGTAAACACGAGCATCTTTGTTTGGGGAAAATAAATCCCTGACTGTCGCTGGGGATGAAGATGGTAGGTCTTAAAATTTTTTGAAGTTGGACTTGCTAGGAGATGAACTTCCGTTGCTAGAGAAATAAACTTTGTTGGGGAAGGTAAACTCCGTGAGCTGCTTGGGGATTTTGTTGAAGTCCTGTTGGGGAATCCTGAGAAGCTTGGCGACTTCACTGGGGAATTTGTTTTTGGGAGCAGTAATTAAGATTTTGCTCTGCCGGGGATATGAGAATCTGACACCATTAGGCTGCATGCTGAGAATATGGCAGTGACTTTATAGTAGGATTCCCCTGCCTCTACACCTGTCGGAGAAAGCATCTGATGGGATTTTATGGATGGCTTGACTGTTGTCCCAACTCTTGGAATCCTTGGTGAATACGGACCAGGGTGTTCATCACTCTACTGATAGACAAGTGATGGGACATGGTCGTACGCTTTGATCCCTAACTTTTTCCTGGACTGTCTTTTCAGACTTTCAGTCCATCGGGATACCCTTTTTTGCCCAAGCCGCCTTTTTAGGTTTTCGACTTGCCGGATGTATAGATTTTTTCATATGTATATCCCTAATTTTTGCCCGAACTCCTTTATTTCGCCGGGATGCCCTTATTTTTGCATAGGCCAGTCGACCTAACGGGTCTTTGTTCATGTGTAGTATTTTCCGACTATATCCATGTTCACCGGGTACAGAGAATTCTCACTATCCATAGTAGTGAGTGTTGCCACACTGCCAAAATATGTTTGTTTGATCGTACATGATCTGTTGTTGGAATTCATGTCTAATACCCCAAGTGATTCAGATGAAGATCTGCCCCTGGCTATTTGGCATTTTTGAGAGATCCCCGAGTCTTGGCTTGACTGCCCTAGCTCAGCTGGACACCATGTTGTGCCCCTTGATTATGAAAGGCCTGTTACTGAAAATGTCTTTTCCATCTGAGGTGGTTCTGTCCATTGAGAGAATTTGTGTTCATCGAATATCCGTTGTGAGAATTTCTTTGTTGTTGAACAAATAGTCATATGCAGTCAATGGTATTTAAAGAATGCAAAGCTTATGTTTGTATTGAAGTTTGAAAATTCATTTTTTAGTAAACAAATTTTGTAAAGTGCGATATCAGCTCAGGATTTATAGTGAACCTTACAGGAGTCAAGATACCTTTTGTAACAGTATGCTTTCGAACTAACCCGTGCTTCAGCTAGGACTTTTAAGGGTTATAACATGGTCTAGTTCACGGTTTAAGAATCAAATGATAAAGGCTCAAATTTTACTTGTACCCAACCCGTTCTTCGTGATGTTCTTCAGTCCTAAACTCAGTTAATTGTGTGTTTAGATTCCAGTTGAGTCTGGAATCTTTGCTCTGATACTTGATGATGGTTCAGAAATTGAACATTTGTTTGAGAAGGAAGTCATTTTTGTAACCTTTTCTTTTTTCGTTGAGGATTCATAGGACCTCTGTTTTTGATTTTGTTATCCCTACTTTTACCTGAACTGCTTCTTATAATTATAGTCAGCGGGATGCCCCAGTGTTTCTTAAGTCTCCTTCATAGGTTTTTGACTTAACGAGCTTTTATTTCGAGAGATAATGACTGCTTGTCTTGACGATTATGTGGAACTATCACCATCTTTTGGAGGGCATTTTCTAAATTATTTGTCGTGTATGAAGGTAGAGCTTGCGACTGAATGCACATCTGAATTAACTGAGAAAGCTACCCTGCCCCAAGTTATGATTAAGGGTTTTAATTTGTATGAAAATAAAAACTCCTACTTCTTAGGCTCAAAGGGGTTTACTAGGGATTATCTTACTTATAAATCAAATGTTTAGGATTTGAAACAACGCCTGTACATTGTCAGTGGGGTCTGTTCAAAAGCATATTGTAGAGATTGTGGTATCGTTTTCATCATCCTCCCTCTAAAGGCTTAGAGCTTTTAATCAAGAGTTGAATATCACAAAAAGGAAGTAAAACACAGTTTGAATATAATGAGTACGAATGAAATAATTCAAGACAAACATATGCAATGCATTAAGTCGTACCCCAAAATTTGCCCTCTCATTTTATCAAGACTTTCCTCACAAGACTTCTTGGACTCAAGACATGATTAGGGTTTGCTCAGCTCAAGACCTCATCTTGCACTGATGACCTGAAATTAGGGTTTGAGTTTGCACAAGGATTTTTGGATCACCGATGCTTCATGTGACTTTCATACACCATCTTGGACCCCTAAGATTGCTCATGTTAAGTTTCAAGCCTTGAATCACATTTTTGCCCAGTCAATTGGATAATTGACCTAAAAACCAACTGTATTGGGGAAAAAGTCAACCATGGCCAATTTACAGTCAAACTTCATAATTTTTGATCCACAACAACATTTTAGACTCATATGTACCATTTGATCAAGTTTGGATCACAACTCCTCAAGAAATTTTATCATATCATCAAAAGGGCAAAATGGTCAAAATTAGGGTTTTAACAGAGAAAGGGCAATTTCTGATTTTTAACCTAGCCAATGACCAATTGGGTTCAAACATGATTTCAAGGACTCAATGGCATAATTTTGACCTAATTGCACTGTTCAAAAGATCACAAGTTCATAGGATTGACAAATGAATTTTCCAGTCAACTGATCAAAAATCAACTGTACACTAAAAAGTCAAACTTTGACTTTTCGGTCAAAATCAAGTGCCAAGGGTCATAATTCATCGAGATATGTAAAAATGTGAAACTTGTTGACCAAGAAACCTAAAATTGCAAATTAGGGTTTTAATTTGAATTTTTTTTATAACTTGAAATTTTCTAAGTATGAAAAATTTCTTATTTTTTCCTAACTTTGCACCATTTTTTCACCATGATGCAATTTTATTCAAAGGAAACTTTCAACATGAAAGTTGTAGTCCTCCATGAAATCTACAACTTTTCTTCACTAAGTTTTCCCAAAAGATGCTTAGATCTCAAGTTATGATTTTGTGAATAGGGATCCATAAACTAAATAACTTAGTGAAATTTGGCCCTAGTTTAGGCAGGTTTTTGACCTAACTTCATGGTAACTTTTCACCTAATTCCAAGAGGTATATCAAGTTGAATTTCAAAGGTGGATTGTAGAGCATGTTACAAGCTTTCCAAAATCTCCAAGAACTCTCCAAGATCATTTGTGGTTAGGGAGAATCGAAGAGGAGAAAATGACATTTTGTCACTTTTGTTCAAGCCATTTTTACAATGCATCAAGTTGCAAATCAGATCCTAGCATGCTTGTACCTTGCATTACAGGTCCTAAATCCCTTATGCTCTATAATTAAATACTAACTCAATGGATAATGGCTTTGTTTTGGATTTTGAAGCATTGCACAAAGAATAATTCCATAAATGGCCAAAAGTTCACAATGCCATTTTGATAAAGCAAGCTTTTCCAACTTTACAATTCTTGAGCCATAGACCTGATCTTTTGTTACTAGCAATATCCACAAATATCAGGCAATGTTTACCAACTCTCATCAGCCCTAGAACTAGCAAGTACAACACTTTGGCATAGTCACTTCAACCTTTCTTCAAAAGCAAGAAAAGAGGCAAAAGGGACCAGAGCTTGCACATATGTTAAAGAGTGGACTTGGCCTCATTCAAAACAACTTCACAAACTTGTTGCAAGCTAGAACACAAAGGCACAACTTCTGAAACTCTCCAAAACACAAAAACACGATTTTTCTGCCCAAACTTGCAGTTTTTGCAAAACTCTTGCAAGCTCAATATTGGCTCGTGCGTTTCTCCCTTTAACACTTCAAACACTTCATCCACATCACATCCAAACTATCCAAGCCCTTGTCCTGGTTCTGGAAGCTCTGTTTCAAACATCATCATTTTCATTTTGGAAGGTTGCAGCTTGACTTCTACAGGGAGTTTCAAGCATCCATAAGGCCAGCTAAGCATTGGAAAAGCTTGAGGGAACTTCAAGGAAGCTCACACGATCCTCAGGCCTCACTCAAAGTCCCCACATTGCCATATCCAAACTCAGCTGAACAAGGTATTTTTCAAAACTCTATCTCTCTATTTAGGAGTCCTCAAGCTTTGATTTGTGAAGCAAAGATGTAGTCCTTAACATGGTGAAGATGTACATATGCATAGTTGTCATTTATATTAATTGAGTAGTGAGAATTTGAAGCTTGAAGTTCATGAAAAAACTAGGTCAGAAATTAGGGCTACTGAAATTCTCCCTGGTCTTTGTGAGTTAGATTATGAATTTTATATCATTGGAATCGTGAGATTCCAAGCTACATTTTTTATGTTGCAAGTTTTTGTTTTTGTGCAAAGAATAGAGAGTTGAAGGATTTGACATAAACACGCGTGAAGGAGATGTTGAAGGACAGGGACGAAGCTCCATCTGGGCTTTTTGCAATCTTGGCCTTTTTGTTTCTACTTTTTGCACCCCCTGTTTTACTTTTGCACCCCCTTTGCATATTTTTATATTTTTGCATATTTTCTCATATTTTTATGTTTATTGACTTTATTATTTTTTTCTGAATATTAAAAAATCACAAAAATATTTTCTTAATTTTTTGCATTTTATTTTATTTTTTATCTTATTTTTTGTATAAAATATTGATTATTTAGAATAAATAGAATCTATTTTCTTAAAATAAATAGTAAACACATTTAAAAATATCATACTTTTTATTTTTTATTATTAATACACATAAAATATTATTTTTATGCATATTTTAATTTTTAATATTTATTAATAATATTATTTATTATTTCTTGTATAAAAATAGACAAAATAAAATAAATATAGAATATATATTTCTTTTAATCAAAAACTAGGGTTTCACCCTTTCAAAAATAACAATATTATTTTTCTTATTTTTATGACTTAAATAATATTATTCTCTCATACATAAAACAAATACAAAACATTTTTTGCATATTTACATTTTTATTACATTTTTAATATTTGTTTATTTATTTAATTTTCAAATATTCAATTGGGTTGTAATAGTATTTTAGGGTTTTATTTTGTGCAAATATCCCCATTCAAAAACTTGTATCCCCCCTCCCATAATAATTGTTGTAATAGCTTAGATTTATTTTACGCAATTTATCGCATTATATACATGTTTAGTAAAATTAGGGTTTGTATGATAAGACAAAAATTAAACAAATAGCATGACCTAACACAATACAAAATGCATGTAAAATGACACACATTGCACACAAGCACTCCTTAGAGTTTCACCCACTTGGTTGCCTTACAAAATGGCCATGGTATGCATGCAAGGTATCTTGGCAAAACAAAACAAAACAAAAGATCATAGTCCCTCGATGACGCTATCAAAACGTTGCCTAAACAAAATGATCTTGGTCCCTAAAAATGCTAAAGATACTTGGAAACATTGCTATCATGGTCATACGATGACCCACCCCCGTCCTGTTTAACATCCAAAGATAGGGTTGTTTACCAAATCAATGGTAAATCAACAATATCAAAGGAATAAAAGTGTACAAGAAAGACTTTTGAGTAGGTAGAATGCTTCTAGTTACTTGATCAATTTGCAAACAATCCTTGCTATTTTCAAAAACAAACACACACATTTCAAAACATTTCCAAAACAATCGCCAAAATATTGAAACATTTTTCAAAAGACAAACATCTTTGTATACATTATTACGAACGAGAATCATTACAAAGATTTCCTAAACGATGGCCTCTTTTAAAAATACTTTCAAAATCAAACCAAACACAAAGCACCATTTCAAACAATTGCAAAAGCAAAGCAAGTGATCTAAACAAGTAACTAAGAGCCCATGGAAAACCATGGATGAAAACGGTGCTAGTACCTTCCCTTTTCATAATCTACCCCCCGAACCCAAGAAAACATCTCAAAGGTCTTTCCTGTGCTTTTTTACCTTTCCTTTTAGATAAAATAAAAGTCAGTGGCGACTCTTGCTAAACCGAAACATTTGTGACGAAACGCAAAACCTCAAGTCAGTTCTCCCACCGTATCACAGAACTGGCGACTCTGCTGGGGACAATTATAAAAGTGGGGTTACCTTAGGGTTTAGATCACCTTTATTTTGCTTACCATGTTTGTTTTGTTTGCTTTATAATTTAGTTCTGTTGTTTGGGTTTGAATCCTCTACCCGGATTTGGGAAACATTTATAGGTAAATAGCAATACGTTGTGGAAACTATGTGGGGTATACCAACGCAGTCTAAGCAATAACTATGTTAGTGTGACATATTTGTGGGTACCGGTAGCCTTTGAGTCAATCAAAGAGAATACGGGGCCGCTGAGTGATGTCATGAAGCACTAACGAACTTTTAGAACCTTTACTTGACCAACTTGGCCTTTTAGGATGTAGTGAGATGACCGGCTTTGGTGCAGTCCGAAGTTGGTAGATACTCAATACTACACTCATTGAGGGTTGGTTCCTTGGAATATTTCGGTCGCCAGTAAAGAGGCTGAATTGAAATAATGAACAAGGAAACAATCCAGTGATATTGAGCTCCTTAGAACCCGATTACTATTTCTAGGACAAGTTGAGCCAACTAAACTTCAAGAGGGTACTTACCTATGAAACCCCATGCAAACCTAAACTAGGAACTTGTGTGACTTGCTTGTACATATATACTTGTGCGACATCATGAGCATCATCTGCATCCACTAACCATTTCAAGGATTTTGGAAATTCATCTTTGTTCCTGTTTTGTAGGTTATGGATTCACTTCGCAGGAAAACCATCCAAATCAACCTTGTAAGAATTCCTCCACAACTCAAGGAGCTAGCTTCAAGGATTCCTTAGAACTCTCCATTCACCGAGAGACATGGTCGTCTTCTCAACTTAGTCACTTCCAACACAGAGGAAGACATGATGAAAGTTCTTTTCCAGTTCTTTGACCCTTTGCATTAATGCTTCACATTTCCCGACTACCAGCTTGTGCCCACTTGGGAGGAATTTTCTCAACTCTTGAGGATTCCTATTCTCAATCAACTACCTTTCAACGGTACGGAAAGAGATCCAAAGCCAGAAGAGATTGCTCAAGCTCTGCACTTGCACTCATCTGGTGTCATAACCCATTGGGAAACTAGAAGTGGTGTCAAAGGCTTCTTGGTAAAGTTCTTGTTTGAGAAGGCCTAAAGCTGCTGGAACTCCTTGGACTTACAAGCTTTTGAGGAGATTGTATCTCTTCTCATCTATGGTATGGTCTTGTTCCCTAACCCTGACCAACTCATAGATGTGAGTGCTGTCAAAATCTTCATGGCTCGCAACCCGGTGCCTACATTGCTTGGAGATATCTTACACTCTTTTCACACTCGTACAATAAGGAAAAGAGGTGTTCTCATGTGTTGCACTCCTCTACTGGCAAGATGGTTTATTTCTCATCTTCCCCAATCAATCTTAAAGAATGAGCAAGGTTTGAGGTGGTCACAACAATTGATGACTCTTACACATTCAGATATTCATTGGTGTTCTCGATCCAAAGAGAATGTTATCATCGTCGACCGTTGTGGGGAATTCCCTAATGTCCCTCTACTTGGAATTAGGGGAGGCATCACCTACAACCCCGACTTGGCTCTGAGACAGTTTGGTTATGCCCGAAGGGATAGCCCACATGATATGCTGATTCAAGGCTTGGTTTTCGACTTCAACAACGACAATCAAGGACTTCAACAAAGGTTCATCTGAGCTTGGAGGATGCCTAACAAGGTAGACAGTAAGACCTTGGGACACAAGAATTCCATCCCCCTTGAGCCTTAACTCAAGTGGGTACGAACCCGAGCCCAAAGTCTTATGATGCCTTACCCCTCTATTCTCCTAGTGATTATAGAGCCTGTTAAGGAAGGAAAGGTTACATACACCCTCCTACGTCCTCACATGCCAACATCACTCGAAGATATGCAAAGGAGTTGGATACAACTCAAGGGAGAACGCGATACTTTTGAAGCCCAATTCTACGCAAGCGAGAAGAAGGTTTTAGAACTCACTCGGTTACTTCATGAAGAACAGACTCTCAACACCTACATTTCACCAAAGAGGACACACAATGTCTTTTTATCTTAGAATTTTGTACTATTTTACCCTAGGGGCATTGATGTAAAAAAATTCTATTTTATTAATATAACGTTTATTCCTTTTTGTTTAAACACAAATTTGAATTTCTAAATCCTTGAAAGCATTACATGAATACATATCATTCATCATATGCATAAACAGGTCTTTGCAAGAAGTTTCCTCATCCTTCTGCTGTTCATTTCAGCAAAATGGATCTTGAACAAACGGTTAAAGACTTGCAAGCTCAGAATTCACAATTTCAACAGCTACTCTTGACCTTGGCTAAAGGGCGGGAAGAGCTCAAAACTCTACTAGAGAAAGAGAAGAAGAAGAAGAAGAAGAAGAAGCGAGCCGGTGTAGTTCTTATGGGCAGAAGGTTTGAAGGACAAGCCAGACGGACCTTGGAATTTCCGTCAAACTCTGAGGAAGGGGAAAGAAAGGGAAAGGAGACTGCAGTACCATCTGAATCTGAAGCTGAAGAAGAGGAAGAAGAGGACTACTCAGAACAACAATACCCTCCGGCCGATGATAAATACAAAAATTTGGAAGAGCGTCTAGCTGCTATGGAGATACATAGAGTGCCTGGGCTAGACTTTGAAGAGTTAGGTTTGGTATCTGGAATTGTAATCCCTCCTAAGTTTAAAGTACCACTGTTGTACCCCAAAATTTCCCCTCCCATATTTCTCAAAACATTTCAAGAAAGGTCCTCAAGTTGCTCAAGGTAGACCAAGGGTTGGCCAAACAAGCTCTCTCCTAAGGCAGACTACCCCAAACTAGGGTTTCATGTTGCATCAAGATACTTGAGTCCAAGTGATCCCAAATTCTCACCAATGTCCTAATATGTTATCAAGATCATCCATGTCAAGTTTCAAGCCTTGCAGAGGAAGTTTGCCCAGTCAATTGCTCAAAAGCCTAAAAATCGATTGTGTTAGGGCAAAAGTCAATTGTGGCCCACATACAGTCAAACTTCAAGATTTTTGGTCAAAATTCTCATTTTTAAGTATATTTCATCATTTGATCAAGGTTTGATCATGATTCATCAAGCATTGCTCATAATTCATCAAGATTCAAAAGTTGCTAAATTAGGGTTTTGCAGGAAAAGTCAACTCAACTTTGACCAAGCATAACTTTCTCATACTTTATGAGAAATGACCCATACAAAGTTCATTTTTAAGAGGATGCAATTCCCTACAATCCATTTTTCAGCTCCCAAGTTCAAAATAAGCACTCACCAGAAGTTATGAATTTGGACATTATATGTCATTTTGAAAAGTCAACAAAAATACATTTTTTGTCAAAGCTTCTTACATGAACATGGAAGGTCCAATTGAGATGAAACCAAAGAGGTTTCTTAGGGGACATCATAAGATTTCTAAAAAGTCCAAGAACACCCTCATAAGGTTAAAATTGAGAGAGATATGCTTTGTCAAAGTTGGACAATTTTTGAAAAAATGCATGAAGCAAATATTGACCAAACTTGGACTTTTTCCAAATGGGCCTATCTTTTCAAGTTTGAAACTCATTCCTAACATGGTCCACGACCTCTAAGTCCACCCATACATTTTTCTACTATTTATGCTATTTATTTTGATATTTTATTCATTAAAATTCAGAATTAAATAAATAAATAATAGAAATAATGTAAATTTTGATGTGAATCCATTTTGGGAAAGTTTTATGCTCGTTTATGTCAATTGATTTCATGCAATAACTCTTCAAATATGTCCAGGTTCATCCACATGTGAAAATGGCATAAAATCATCAAATATGACATTTTTTTCATGTTTTGATCATGGTCTTAAAACACAACATTATGAGGGAGATTCTTTCCATGCTTTCTTGTCTCCTCATTCTCCTCTATAAATATAGAGCTATACAAGTTTGAAAGGGACGAAAATCCTCTCTAAAAAGCTCTCAAAAAGCTCTTCAAAAAGCTCTCTAAAAGCTCTTCAAAAAGCTCTCTAGAAATCAAAGAATTGGTGCAAGTCATATCTCGAGGTTCCGGTCTCTCTCAATTGACATCAAGCCTCAAACCATCCTCTTGAAGTCCTCAAGAGTCTTACAAGCCCAAGAGCAACCCATCACACGCCTAGCACGCCCCCCATTTGACAACACCGGTTTGGTAAAATTTTAAACTTTGAATCTCTAATTTTAATCACATTTTATGGTATGCTAACGTTTGTTTGAGTTTATATAGAATATTTATGGATGGTTGAATCATAGGTTCCACGCAAGAATAAAAAAACACCATAGTTAGAGCATGAAGCTTTCGAAGATTTGGGCATAGGGATTTCTTATGATTGCACCCCCTGTTTACTTTTGCTACTAGGGCCATCTTTATTTTCATGTTTTATTCATTTTATTTATTTCTTTTTATCCTTTTTTTAATCAATAAACAAATATAAAAATCACATAAAAATAGATTTAGAATTTTTTTTCTTAATTAAATTTTAATTTTAGGTAAAACTTTAATTTCTTTTTGTAAATAACTTAAAAATAATTAGAATAAATAGGTTTTATTACTAACTTAATTATATTTTATTTTTTCCTAAAATAACCAAAGAAACCAAAATAGGTCATGTAATTATTTTTATTAATTAATTTAATTAACTAATTAATTGCATATTTAATTTAGAAAACTTATTTCTTTTATTAAAAACAACAAAAAAAAAACAATTTTTCTTTTAATTAGGTTAGAAGGGGTCAAAACCTTAAATTCTCGTCGATCTTAATTCTTCTCGCGCGCTTTATTTTTATTATTTACCATATTGATGTAACTGCCTATAATTTGTAATAGTTTAATTAGGACGTTTATTTACATTTATCGCTTTATTTTCAAAGGGTTTGTTTTTGGCTATGTAAGTACCTGAAGCCTTGTAATAGCATAGTTTAAATTCTGCACTTTAAATTCCGCAAATTATTAACTGTTAGATGTATGATATAGGGATGAATGACAAGAATGTATTATTAATTTTAAAACAGTTAGATCACCCTAAATGTGCAAAGATAAATAAACTGAAATCGAATCATTCGCACATGCGCACTCCTAGGGTACACTCCCACTTGGTTGCCTTCGGTAAATGGTCATTGAGTATAGGATGCTTTAGTGGTCGTCCTTTTGTTTAAACAAAGATCAAAGTCCCGATTCGGAAAAGTTGCCTCGGAATGGTTGCCTCAGAATTGTTACCTCGAATAATTGATCTAAGACATTAGGGTTATTACTAAGACGTCCTAACATTGCTTTAGTGACTGTGCGTCCCTTTTGAATTGACCCTCAAAACTCCAATGATGATGCTACCTACTCACTAATAGTGAGATAACGTTGTCTAAAGGAAACACGCATAAAACGATTCTTTTTTCGAGTAGGTAGATTAGTTCTTAGGTACTTTCTCATTCCAAACAAATTTTTCACACTTACACTCCTTTACAAACAAAGTTTTCAAAAACACTTCATTACACTCTTGAAGACAGAAGCAAGAGTTAAATCGAAGTCAAAACAAAAACTTTTCAAAGCCCACAAACACAAAGAAAACAATTTTGAAAATGATGAGCAAGTACCTAAGAGCCCGTAGATAACTACAGATAGAAAGGGTGCTAATACCTTCCCTTTCTATAATCTACCCCCCGTACTCAAAAATATCTCGAAAAAGGAATTTTTTTGTGCATTTTTCCTTTCCTTGTTGGATAAAATAAAAGTCGGTGGCGACTCTTGCTTACCGCGACATTTTGCAAACACAAACACAAAACGCAAACGAGCAAATTCCTTAACTAAATATGGAAACACGTCCCGGTTCTGGCCACCGTATTACAGAACTGGCGACTCTGCTGGGGAATTAATAAGTGGGGTGTACCTTAGTGTGATCGGTGGGAATTAGAACTGACTGTTTTGGAATGCTGGTTCGCGAAATGTCGCGGTAAGCAAGAGTCGCCACCGTCTTTTATTTTCTCCAACAAGGAAAGGACAAAAGCACAACAAAATTCCTTTTCGAGATGTTTCTTGGGTTCGGGAGGTAGATTATAGAAATGGAAGGTGTTAGCACCCTTTCTATCTGTGGTTATCCACGGGCTCTTAGGTACTTGCTCACTATGTTTTCAAAAAGTTTTGCTCTTCTTGTGTTTGTGGGTTTTGAAAAGAGTTTTGTTTGAAAACTTCGATTGAACTCTTGTATCTGTTCTCAAGAGTGTATGAAGTATTTGTTTGAAAACTTTGTTCAAAAAGTGTAAGTGCGAAAAAGTTGTTTTGTTTTGAAAGAGCAAGTACCTGAGAACCTCTACCTACTCGAAAGAAATTAAGCTGTGTAAATGTCCTTTAGATAGTATTATCCCACTATTGAGAAGTAGGTAGTACCGTCGTTGGAGTTTTCGGGTCAATTCGATTTTAGGGACATGTGTGGTCACTAAAGCAATAGTAGGACGCCTTAGCGGTAACCCTAATGTCTGAGATCGTTCTTTATCGAGGCAACTGTTTCGAGGCAACTTTGATCTTTAGACAGGAGGGCGACCTCTAAAACACCTTATACTCAATGACCACGTCGAGGCAACCAAGTGAGGCGTACCCTATGAGTGGCATGTGCGAGTGTGTCAAATTTTAGTTATGTTATCTTTGTACATGTTATGGTGAGCTACAATTGATTTTAATTTAAGAGAGATATTGTCATGCATAGCCTAGTTAACATACATCTAGCAGTCAATAGTTGCGGAAAATAAAAACTACGCTATTACGAGGCGTCGGGTATTTACATCGCCAAAAAACAAACCCTTGAAAAGTAAATTGTGGGAAATTAAATGAAAGCGATAAAAAGGTCCTAATTAAAGCTATTACATCCTCGGAGCAAATACATAATATATGGATAAAAACATGAATCAAGAATAATCACACGCGCGAGAAAAAATTGGATCAGAGAGTTCTTAGGGTTTTGATCCTTTTTGAGAAAGAAGGAGATTTTTTTGTTATTTTTGCATTTAATTAAATTAAACCTAAACTACTTAATTAATTAAAAGAAAGATATTTTTTGAGTTTTTTATGTTTTAAGGAAATAAATAAAAAATAAAATGACTAACAGTTATCAAAAACCCTAATTCTATATTAATTTTATTTATTGTGAAAAAGTTAGAATTAACCTAATTAAAACTTATTTAATTAATTACTTATTTATTTACAAAAAATAACTAATTAAATTTAACAAATAAAAATATTATATTTTTTATGTTTTCTGATTTTTATTATGAAAATAAATATTAATTTGTTAGTGAAAATAATAATTATAATAAATAATTAGATGAAAGAAATAAAAAAGAAAAGAAAAGAAATAAACTTGAAGGGGGTGTTGGGCCCAAGTGGAGGTGTTTCTGGAATTCTCAAGGCCCAATTGCTGCAAGCCTTTTTGATTTTTCTGGATCGTCCACACGCGCGTTGACTGGGGAGCATGGTGATCTCCCACTCATGTCCATTGGATCAGGTCTGATGCCACTTGGCGTGCTGAGATCTGAAGCATATGGTGGACATCCCTTTGCAAGCTTACACAAGAACACCTGAAGAAAAAGAACAAATAAACGTTTGGGAGACCTGGGATTCGAACCCAAGTCCCGATAGCCTTTCCATCCACCTGCTTGCCAACCCAACCAACGCGTTTCTTTGTTATCATAATGAGATGGAATTATTATATATGAAAAACAATTAAAACGCTGTAAAATAAAAACAAACGCGCGCTTTTCAAATTAACCAATGAAGTATCAACACATCATCATCTTCTTCGTTTTTCCTGCATATTCAGAATTAGATAGCGGGGGTTTTTAACCTCCACTATCTAGCTGCACGAAAAATAGCGATTAGAAATCTAGCAAGCATAAATATTTCGCGAGGGGTGGGTTATGTTCGTCTTGGCCTCACGATTTCAGCCATGCATCTCACTAGTCCCAATTTTTCCTGGATTGAAAAACCCTAATTTACAGCTCAAGAACCCTAGAAATTTGATCATGGTATCTTTCGATTCAGGGCGTTATAATCCAATTAAATCATTCCATCAGCTTTATATGATCTCTAGCAATGCAAAACAATCAAGAAAACATGTTAAATGCGCATGAATTAAGCAATACGATTTTGAATAAAAAATGCAAACCGTGGGACTGTGTATTGTGATTCTTTAAGCTTTGATGCCTGAATTTGATTGCAAAACGTCCCTGGGACCTCCTGCAATATGTTTGAATGAATAGAATGCCTTGAATCGACCTAGAATGCAAGAATATGTTTTCAATTTTCTTGGAATTTCTTGAATATGACAAGGTTGTTTCTGCATCTTTTAATCGTCCATTAGGTCAGGGTTTGCTTGCATACATATAAGGCAATGGAATTAGGTCAAAAGCTGGGCAAAAATCCATGTGCATTGATGATTGAATCCTTGATTGAAAATCAAATATTCTTGATTTTTCATGATTGAATAATGTTGCCAAATTTGAATTTTTTTGTATCTTTGACTTGTGCACGAATTTTCCAGCATGTTTAGGTCATATTTGCTTCACAAAAAGATTTAAAAAACAAATCTTCTATTTTCTTATGATTTAAATTAATTAAATGAATTAATATTAATTAAAAATCCATTTAATCAATAAAAATTAGAAAATAAATCCAATTAAGCTTGGTGGGTCGTGCATAGGTCATGGGTGAAGTTTCAAGAAGAGATTTGAGGCCCATTAGCAAAAAGAAGGTGTTTTGAGCAAAGTTGACTTTTGTAAATTCATGAAAATTTCCCAACTTATCCAATGCACAACTTGCTCAATTTTGATCATATGACCATGTTCTTTGACATTTTGGAAAGCTATTGAAGTCCTATAACCAATGCCTTTGGTCCCATGTCATTTGGATTTACCAATATCAAGTTATGGCCTTTGACTCAAAGTGTACTTTTGTTGACTTTTGAAATTGACCTCTAATGTAAAAATTGGTAACTTTTTGTGAGAGCATTTGTTGAACTTGGAGTGTGAAGATAGATTGTAGGGGATTGCATCCTATTCAACATGATCTTTGGATGGAATTTTTCTGACAAACCATGAAAGAGTTATGCCCTGGTCAATATACAGTTGACTTTTCTACTGTCCAAAAATAGTAACTTTTGCACCTTGATGATTTTTGAGCTATTCTTGGGGAATCATGATCAAGACTTGATAAAATGATGATTGTGCACTCAAAATGAGATGTTGACCAAAAATTCTGACTTTTGACTGCAAAATGACCATTTTGCCCTTGCAATTGACTGTAGGTCAAATGGGGCTTTTGACTGTGCAAATTGGCACTGTGAGTCTTGAAACTTGGCATGTAGGTGCTTGAGAATATATATAGGCATATGAGACTTGATTGAACCATTGAAAACCCCAAATTCCTTGAAAGAACCAAAACCCTAATTTCAGCTGTCTTAGGAAGTGGTTTGACTGTACAATCCTTGAGCCATTTTGAGCAGTTTGAAGATCATTCTTGACATATCTTGAGGGATATGGGAGGGCAAATTTTGGGGTACAACAGTTGCCCCTGTTCAATCTTCTTAAACCTGAGGATGTAGATTGGCTTGCGTGCCTTTCGTGATCCGAAGGTGGAAGATGATTGAACACTAAAGTGCCCAGAAATTTGCACTCGCATGGTGTAGTGTTAGCGTGGTGATGTCAGGAATGGGCTTTCAAATGCCATTTGGAGAGATGATGGATAGGAGGATGGGCTTATAGATTCCACCTGGGGACTGTTGGTAGATAATTTTGTCTTCGTTGACGGGTTGTCTTCATTGACGGGTTGTCTTCATTGACAGGTTGTCTTCATTGACGAGTTGTCTCTATTGACGGGCTGTCTTCATTGACGGGTTTGCATCAGAGAAATCTTTAGGAATCGATCTAACTGATTTTGTCTCCATTGACTGGTTTCAGAAAAATCTTTAGGAATCGATTTAACTGGTTTTGTCTCCATTGACTGGCTTCAGAAAAATCTTTAGGAATCGATTTAACTGGTTTTGTCTCCATTGACTGGCTTTGCCTCAGAAAAATATTTAGGAATTGATTTAACTGATTTTGTCTCCATTGACGGGCTTTGCCTCAGAAAAATCTTTAGGAATCAATTTAACTGATTTTGTCTCCATTGACTGGCTTCAGAAAAATCTTTAGGAATCAATTTAACTGGTTTTGTCTCCATTGACTGGCTTCAAAAAAATCTTTAGGAATTGATTTAACTGGTTTTGTCTCCATTGACTGGCTTTGCCTCATAAAAATCTTTAGGAATCGATTTAACTAATTTTGTCTCCATTGACGGGCTTTGTCTTCTTTGACCGGCTTTGTCTCCTTTGACTGAATTTGTCTCCTTTGACTGGATTTGTCTCTTTTGACTAGATTTGTCTCCTTTGACTGTATTAGCATCAGAAAAATCTTTAGGAATCGATTTAAATGGTTTTGTCTCCTTTGACATAGCTGAGTATTTAACTGCATCTTTCCTGAAAGGTAAAGGTCAGTCATATGCAATGCATGATATGGATCGAGCAATGATGTTCTCAATATAAATGAGATTGTATTATATGATGCATTTATGCATGTATCATGATGTATGGAAATGTGATGTTTTAGCTAGGAAAAATAAATCCCGGATAGCCGCTGGAGAATGATGTTGAATTCTTCGTTTCCGCTGGGGATGATGAAGATGATTGTGTGAATAAACCTGTAGGAGAAGATGACTCCGTTGGGGAATAAATTTGATAAGGAGATTACTTTGCGGGGAATTACTCTGTGGGAAAATATGCTTTGCTGAGATTTTAACGATAGCTCCACTGGGGATTCCGTTGATAAGCTCTGTTGGGGATTTTGATGATGAACTCCGCTGGGGATAGAAAGAACTTCGCTGGTGATGATCTTTCCGTTGCAACTTGTTGAGGATAACCCAGTTAGACTCTTGTAGGGATAACCTCTGAATTTAGCTGGGGAGAGATATTTGTACTCTGCAGGGGACAAGCTTCCAGAATCTACTGAGGAGATGATTTAACTCTGGCGGGGAAACCTTTTTTAGTCTGCACTAGGAAAATTGACTCCGTTGGGGTATCTTGTATTCCGCCGGGGAACAATCTTGTATTTCGTTGAGGAATATTAAGACTGTCGGGGATGCTTGCTGAGGAATATCTGTATACTCCGCTGGGGAATATTAAGATCCACTGGGGATACCCAACTTATTTAGGGCTGATGATAGGCCAACTTTGCTTGGGGAGAGTATTGCTGAATCATTCATAGTTGCAAGTCTCATCTGGGAGAGCTATCATTACTGTCTTGTTCTGCGGGGAGTGAAGGCATCTTGGTCATACTCTTCAGCTGAACCTACCTTGGTACCTTGGTGGACAAAGCAACTAGATCGCTTAGACAATTCTTATTGCCCCTACTTCCGATGTCATCTGTAATTAGTCCTTTGTTTCGTATGTAAATATTTATGAGCAGCAATTAATGTCAAATGCATATATCAAAAATGAACATTGGACGTTCTTTGCAAAACAAAACAGATAAAGGAAAAACAATTTGCAATTTGTCTGAAAAATGAATTTGTATTGATTTTGAAATTTGCCTGTAAATAGGCGTTTTTGTACAAGAGGCTGACGTCCTAGTAAGAGAACGCCGCCGAACAAATAGGATTTATACAGTTTGTAACAAAGAAAACAAAACAACTATGTGAAAAATCCCACTCGGTTCCAACTCTACTATCGCCTTTATGTCTTCAAGCGTCTCATCACTTTGCTGCTTAGTTGAAGAGGAAGCTGATTGACTGGTGCCGTCTGAGCCTGATAGTTGATACCAAAGTCTGGATGCAAGGTGATCCAATGAGACATAGTGTTACGCGTATCCCTAACTTTTGCCTGGACCGCCCTTTCGGGTTTTCAGTCCACCGGGATACCCATTTTTTCCCAAGCCGCCTTTTCAGGTTTTCGACTTGCCGGGTGTACAGATTTTTTTAAATTTTCATCCCTTATTTTGCCCGAACCCTTTTGGTTCGCCGGGAAGCCCTTATTTTTTCCTAGGCCAGTCGACCTAGCTGGTCTTTAATCATGCGTAGTATCTTTTTACTATGTCTGCATTGGCGGGGTGAGGAAGGTCGTCACCGTCCATGGTGGTTAGAATCATCGCTCCTCCTGAGAAGATGTTCTTAACAACAAATGGCCCTTCGTACGTAGGGGTCCATTTTCCCCTGGGATCACCTTGAGGTAGGATGATATGTTTGATTACCAGGTCTCCGACTTGATACTCTTGTCGTCTGACTTTCTTATTAAATGCCTTGATCATCCGTTTTTGGTACGTCTGACCATGACAAATAGCAGTGAGTCTCTTTTCGTCGATTAGGTTTAGTTGATCAAGCCGGGTCTGGATCCAGTCATCTTCGCTTAAACCCGCATCCTTCATGATCCGGAGAGAGGGTATCTGAACTTCAATGGGCAGGACTGCCTCCATGCCGTATACCAAGGAGTAGGGTGTTGCCCCTGTTGATGTCCGTGCTGAGGTACAGTACCCATGAAGAGTAAATGGTAACATCTTGTGCCAATCTTTGTAGGTCACTGTCATCTTCTGCACAATCTTCTTAATGTTCTTATTAGCCGCTTCTACAGCCTCATTCATCTTTGGCCGGTAGGGAGAAGAGTTGTGGTGTTGTATCTTGAATTTCTCGCAGAGCTCAGTGATCATTTTATTGTTAAGATTGGTACCATTATCCGTAATGATCCTCTCTGGTACACCGTATCGACAGATCAGGTTGTGCCAAATGAACCGTGCCACGACGTTCTTGGTTACGGTAGCAAAGGAAGCTGCTTCAACCCACTTTGTAAAGTAATCAATCTCTACCAGTATGAACCGATGCCCGTTGGATGCCGTAGGTTTGATCTCGCCGATCATATCAATTCCCCACATTGCAAAAGGCCAAGGTGCTGTCATGACGTTCAAAGGAACTGTAGGAATGTGCACCTTATTAGCGCATTTGTGACACGTCCGAGAATGTTGATAACAGTCGGCTTCCATTGTTGACCAGTAATATCCTGCCCGAAGGATTTTCTTTGCCATGGTATGTCCACTGGAGTGTGTTCCGAAGGTACCTTCATGCAGCTCTGCCATGATCCTTTCTGCTTCAGTCTTATCCACACAACACAGTAAGGTTGAATCATGGTTACGTTTGTAGAGAATGTCATTGCTGAGGAAGAACTTTGCCGCGAACCTTCTCAGAAACTTTTTGTCATTAACAGAAGCGCCCTCGGGATATTCTTGAGCTTCAAGGTACCTCTTTACTTCATGATACCAAGGTTTTTCTGTTACCTCTTCGGTCTCAAGATCACAATAATATGCAGGTTCATCCACTTTCCAAATAATGATCCGGGGAGCTTCGTTGTCCCATTTGACTTTGAACATAGAAGACATCGTAGCTAACGCGTCCACCAACTGATTCTCCTCTCTTGGGAAATGTTCAAAGGTCATCTCCTCGAAGTGGGGAAGCAATGTCAAGACATACTCCTTGTAAGGAATAAGATTCGGGTGTTTCGTATCCCACTCACCTTTGATCTGACTGATCACGAGAGCAAAATCTCCGAAGACACTCAGAAACTTGATCCTTAGGTCAACTGCAGCTCGAAGACCCATGATGCATGCTTCATACTCCGCCATGTTGTTGGTGCAGTTGAAACATAGTCGGGCGGTAAGTGGAGTATGAGAGCCCTTAGGGTATATGATCACAGTGCCAATACCGTTACCCAAAGCATTTGAGGCTCCGTCAAACTGCATAGACCATCGGGATCCTTCCTCAGGTCCTTCATCTGGTCCAGGTATCTCGCAATCAGTTACTACCATGATATTCTCGTCTGGAAATTCAAAGTTCATCGACTGGTAATCATCCACTGCCTGATGTTCCAAATGGTCCGCCAACACACTTCCTTTGATTGTTTTTTGAGTCGTGTACTGGATGTCATATTCAGTCAAGATCATATGCCATCTTGCTATTCTTCCGGACAAGGCAGGCTTTTCGAAGATATACTTGATTGGATCCATCTTTGAAATCAACAGAGTAGTGTGAGTCAACATATATTGTCTTAGTCGCGCGAGCAGCCCATACCAAAGCGCAGCAAGTTTTCTCGAGCAGTGAGTATAGGGTCTCACAGTCGGTAAACTTTTTGCTAAGGTAATAAATAACATGCTCTTTTCGGCCAGACTCGTCATGCTGACCCAACACACATCCCATTGAGTTGTCCAGTACTGTCAAGTATAAGATTAGAGGTCTCCCTTCAACCGGTGGCATAAGAATGGGTGGCTCTTGGAGATACTCTTTGATTCTTTCGAAAGCGGCCTGACATTCATCGTTCTAACGTACTACTTGATCTTTCTTCAGTAGCTTGAAGATTGGTTCACAAGTAACAGTTAGGTGTGAGATGAATCGGGCAATGTAGTTCAGCCGCCCTATAAAGCCTCTGACTTCTTTCTCTGTCTTGGGAACTGGCATCTCTTGTATGGCTTTCACTTTGGCAGGGTCCACTTGAATACCTTTGTCGCTTACGACGAAACCTAGTAGCTTTCCAGATCTCACCCCGAAGGTGCACTTGTTCGGGTTTAACCTTAATTTGTACAACTTCAACCGGTCAAACAGCTTCTGTAGATGGTCAAGATGTTCCTCCTTAGTTTGGGACCTTGCAATCATATCGTCGACATATACTTCAATCTCGTGATGGATCATATCATGAAACAGAGCCACCATGGCACGCTGATACGTTGCCCCAGCATTTTTCAACCCAAACGGCATGACCTTGTAGCAAAAGGTACCCCACTGAGTAACAAAAGTGGTCTTCTCCATGTCCTCAGGAGCCATCTTGATTTGATTATAACCGGAGAAACCGTCCATGAAGGAGAATACCTTATGCTGAGCAGTGTTGTCAACCAGAATGTCGATGTGAGGCAGAGGGAAGTCATCCTTAGGGCTCACCCTGTTCAAATCCCTGTAGTCAACACACATTCTGACCTTACCATCTTTCTTCGGCACTGGAACCACATTGGCAACCCACTGAGGGTAAGAAGTTACTGCGAGAAAACCGGCGTCAAATTATTTCATAACCTCAGCTTTGATTTTCTCGGACATTTCTGGACGCATACGGCGAACCTTCTGTTTTACCGGAGGGCATTCTTCCTTGGTAGGAAGGTGATGAACCACAATGTCGGTATCCAACCCAGGCATATCTTCGTAAGACCAAGCAAAGATTTCCACGTAGTCATGCAGCATCTGAATCAACCGTTGTTTCACACTAAGCTCCAGATTTGCACCGATCTTGACTTCCTTTTTGTCTGTCTCAGTACCCAGATTTACCGTTTCCACTGGCTCTTCATGTGGCTGAATGGCCCTCTCTTCTTGAAGTAGCAGTATTGCAAGCTCACCAGGCACTTCACAATCATCTTCACCTTCGTCTTCGGCTAAGTTGATCGGATTTTCGAAGTCATAACTGGAAGTAGCAGAGTCGTTACCAGTGAGATCCAGAGTGGATTGGGACCTGTATATGTGAGTGTGTGTAAATAGCTGTTTTGCAATATATAATAAAGAAAGACAAGGAGCGCAAGATTTGAAATGCAAAACGTCCAATGCTTTTATTAATGATATATGAAAATGACACACAAAGGCCCTCACAAATGAAGCCACGGTGCCTCGGGTAAGACACCGGGCCATAAAGTTTCACAATATTGTTTGTTACGAATTCAAAACAAAGGAGTTCATTACTGAGTGACAAAAGTAATAGGGACGAAGTCTTTTGCTGTCCAGTTGTTTGGTCCACCGTTGGCCGTAGGGTAGATCCAACTGTCGAATTCAGATTCCTCCACGTCATCTTTAATGGCATTTACTCTCGAGTTACTGATGAACATAGGAGGTATTCCAATCCTTTCCCTACGAACAGCCTTCTGAGCTTCTGCAGTGAAACCCAAACCAAACTTGTCAGTCTTCTGGGTGAAATCAGGAAGTCGGCCCCAGTTTGCATACTCACCCTTCTCAATAACAGCCCGAACATCCTTTAAGGAAGCCATCTTCAAAGGAGAATCTTCAATCACAGTCTCTGCTGATGCCAGTGTCTGAGGGACCTCTTCAAAGTGTTGAAATGGGGTCTCAATGAACTCCCCATCCATCTCTATGTACCAGAACGAGTTGAGGTGGCTGACCATATACTCTTCCTCCCCCTGAACTATCACAATCTTCCCTCTGACCGGGTATTTCAGCTTCTGATGTAGTGTGGAGGTCACAGCTCCAGCCTTATGGATCCATGGACGACCGAGCAAACAAGAATAAGATGGTCGAATGTCCATCACGTAGAATGTAGAATCGAAGACCTGAGAGCCAACTCTAATTGGAATATCGACCTCACCATGCACCATCCTTTTAGACCCGTCAAAGGCCCAGACAACAATGTTACTTGGCTTGAGTTCCAACCCTTCACAATCCAACCTGTCTAGAGCTTTCTTGGGCAAGACGTTCAATGAGGAACCAGTGTCAACCAACACATGTGCAAGAGTAGTGCCCCTGCATTCAATGGAGACATGCAGGGCATCGTTATGGTTCTTCCCTTTAGTAGTCAGATCAGCGTCGGAGAAACCCAAACCATTATCAGCAGTTAAGTTGGCCACACAATCGGTAAACTGATCAGCTGACGTCTCTTGTGGCACGTGGGCCGTCTTCAGGAAGGTAATCAGGGCCTTGGCATGGGCCTCTGAACACAACAACAGTGATAACATAGAAATCTTGGAGGGGGTTTGCCCCAACTGCTCAACTACATTATAATCACTCTTCTTGATGATCTTCAAAATCTCTTCCATCTCCTATTTGGAAGCTTCGACATTGATGGTCTTTGGTGTCTCTGTCTGGGCAGGCATATCAGTGGCTATCCCTTTGCCCCGAGCATCAGATGACTCGGCGGCAGGGGTAGAAATAGGAACTTGATCAGGAAGGGAAGTAGGCACACTTGCAGGTGTGATGACAATAGGTCTCTGGATAGTTGGTGGTACGATATCAGGTGAGAAAAGCCTACCACTGCGGGTGACTTTAGCAGGCCCAGTAATGTTGTTGACGCCGACATCAGTATCAAACTCTTGCTTAACTCCAAGCACATAAACATCTTCCCCATAGTGCCAAGGGACAACTTTGTCGGATGTATAGGGGATGGGCCCCGGAACAGTGATAATTATAGGTGTAATCTTCTAGACAGGCGTAATTCTGACAAGCTTCCTTGAGGGAGCCTTGGGAGAATTGTTGAAAATGGTGACAATGGAAACTTCTTCAGTATGAGTAGCAGGAACAACAATCTTCTCAAACAGGATTTCCCTATTATCCATCAGGTTTTGGATGCCTGACTTCAAATATGGGCAACCAGTAGGTGAAACAAAACACAGATGGCAACCTTCACTACATCCCGGAAATAAACCGGATAGCAACAGGTTTCTCTTGACGGTCATCAGCGGAGTGACAATATCATCCATAGAGGCTACAAACAAGTCCTCCTCTACAACATTTACTCCATGTTTGGGCATGGGAGCAGTCACAACGTTAGGCCTCTCGGGCGCCTCAAACTCAATCTCTTTTGCATCAATCAAGTCTTGGACCTTATTCTTCAAAGTCCAGCAATCATCCGTATTATGCCCCGGGCTCTCAGAATGATAAGCGCAGCGAGCGTTGGGGTTATACTTTGCTGATGTAGTATTCGGATTCTTTAGGGCTTCCCTTAGAGTCACCAAATTAGTTTTCAGCAACTGTGGCAATATCTGGGACAAGGTCATGCTGAGACGAGTGAACTGCCTTCTAGGTCTTTCTTCCCTTTGTTGGTGGTGATGCTGAGGAGCAGCAGTAGGTTTTGAAATAACCACCGCGTTGACAGCTTGACGGCGTTCCAGTCTATTTTGTCTCCTTGAACCGTAGACAACACTGGATTCCTTCTTGAAGGGTTTCTTCTCGGTGCTCGATGAAGCACCCTTCTGTATCTTCCCAGACTTGATATCAGCTTCAATTCTCTCACCAGTCAAGATAAGGTCTGTAAACCCGACTGAAGAATTTCCAATCAAATGGTTGAAGAATGGACCAGACAGGGTCCCCAGAAACATATCAACCAGCTCACGATCAGTCAAAGGTGGTTGCACCCTTCCGGCAAGGTCTCTCCATTTTTGGGCGTACTCTTTAAATCCTTCACCCGTCCCTAGTGACATACCCTGGAGTTGGGTACGCGTAGGAGCGAGGTCGGAATTATATTGATACTGCTTATAGAATGCAGTAGCCAAATCTTCCCAGTTGCGGATACTGGCCCCATCCAGCTGATAGAACCATTCGAGTTGAGTCCCTGAAAGACTATCCTGAAAGAAATGGATCCACAAATTCTTGTCAGCAGTGTAAGATTGGATCTTCCTTACATACGACCAGAGGTGCAGCTTTGGGCAGGAGGCTCCGTCATATTTGGCAAAGGCAGGCGCCTTAAACTTATGGGGAATCACCACCCCAGAGGATAAGCCTAGGTCTCCAAGGTCCAACCGAGGCACATTTTGTATCTCCATGGCACTTAAGCGGTCCTCCAACTGTTTATACCTATCCTCAGTAGGAGGATACTGCTCATAATCCGTCTCATTGTCGGAGACCACGAGGCTAGGGACCCTTCTCTCTTGTGGGCTGTCTTTCCCTACAGATGAGGTAGTCAGATCAACCTCATTCTGCAGTCCATTCCCAAATCTGCGTCCAGTGTTAAACAAGACGATCCTCTTCTTCTTCTTCTTCTTTCTCTCTTTCAGAATCAGAGTCTTCAAATCCTGTTGACCCTGGGCTAGGCTCATAACCAACTCTTGGAACTGGGCATTCTGGGCCTGGAGGGCCTTGATAGCATGCTCAGTGGTAGGTTCAGTAGACAAGATGATGCTGAAATAAACAGCGAAGAAGATAAGTGACCTGTAAAAAGGGTACCTGTTATGCATATGATGAAATGAAATGCGTATGATTTATGTATGCAATGTTTTCAAGGACCTCGCGGGGTAAACAAAGAAACTTGTTAGAATTTGAATTTTGCAGCCTGATTGAAGGAACTTCCTATTGCTGAGAATCCTTCTTCAAGAGTTAGGCTCACCATATCGAGTGGGTTATAGCCCCTGACTCAAGTTATCATGTTTTGATCTCCAAACAACCTTGGCTAGAGGAAAATAAATCCCCTTTGCCCCTTGCTAGACAGTTGGTTCATCATGACCTGCATCACAAACCTTTGAGATCCTTGAAATGGGTTAGTCCTTATGCAGGATGTATGCAATGTTATGATGTTATGATGTTATGATGTTGTGATAAAGGCACACCACAAGTATTCACAAAAGGCAAACATGGTAAGGCACACAAGTCACACAAAAGAGCCCTTAGATTTCAGGCTGGCATGAAGTTTAGGTACTACCCTCTTTCAGTTTCAGTTGGTTAAGACCTATCCTAAAAATAGTAACCGGGTTCTAAGGAGCTCAATATCATTGGATTGTTTTCTATGTTCATTGTTTTGATTTAGCCACTTAACTGGCGACCAAAATATTCCAAGAAAACAATCCTCAATGAGTGTAGTATCAAGTATCTACCAACTTCAGACTGCACCAAAGTCGGTCATTCACTACCCCTAACAGAGGCCAGGATGGTCAAGTAAGGGTCTAAGGTCCGTTGATGCTTCACAACACCACGCGGCGGCCCCGTACTCTCCTTGACTTGACTAAAGGGTTACCGGTACTCACCAAAGTGCCACATCAACGTAGATACTGCTTCAACCATGTCGGTATACCCCACACAGTTCCCTCACAATTTGTTGCTACTTCTAAAGGGTATCCCCAGATCCGGGTTAGGATCTATAAAACTCTGATACAAGCCCACAAAATTAAAGCATACGAGTCAAGCAATTGAAAACACAAGTGATCTAGTCCTAAGGTACACCTCACTTATAAATCTATTCCCCAGCAGAGTCTCCAGTTTTGTGATCGGTGGGAATGAGAACTGACTGTTTTGGAATGCTGGTTCGCGAAATGTCGCGGTAAGCAAGAGTCGCCACCGTCTTTTATTTTCTCCAACAAGGAAAGGACAAAAGCACAACAAAATTCCTTTTCGAGATGTTTCTTGGGTTCGGGAGGTAGATTATAGAAAGGGAAGGTGTTAGCACCCTTTCTATCCGTGGTTATCCACGGGCTCTTAGGTACTTACTCACTATGTTTTCAAAAAGTTTTGCTCTTCTTGTGTTTGTGGGTTTTGAAAAGAGTTTTGTTTGAAAACTTCAATTGAACTCTTGTATCTGTCCTCAAGAGTGTATGAAGTATTTGTTTGAAAACTTTGTTCAAAAAGTGTAAGTGCGAAAAAGTTGTTTTGTTTTGAAAGAGAAAGTACCTGAGAACCTCTACCTACTCGAAAGAAATTAAGCTGTGTAAATGTCCTTTAGACAATATTATCCCACTATTGAGAAGTAGGTAGTACCGTCGTTGGAGTTTTCGGGTCAATTCGATTTTAGGGACATGTGTGGTCACTAAAGCAATAGTAGGACGCCTTAGCGGTAACCCTAATGTCTGAGATCGTTCTTTATCGAGGCAATCGTTTCGAGGCAACTTTGATCTTTAGACAGGAGGGCGACCTCTAAAACACCTTATACTCAATGACCACGTTGAGGCAACCAAGTGAGGTGTACCCTAGGAGTGGCATGTGCGAGTGTGTCAAATTTCAGTTATGTTATCTTTGTACAGGTTATGGAGAGATACGATTGATTTTAATTTAAGAGAGATCTTGTCATGCATAGCCTAGTTAGCATACATCTAGCAGTCAATAGTTGCGGAAAATAAAAACTACGCTATTACAAGGCGTCGGATATTTACATCGCCAAAAAACAAACCCTTGAAAAGTAAATTGCGGGAAATTAAATGAAAGAGATAAAAAGGTCCTAATTAAAGCTATTACATCCTCAGAGCAAATACATAATATATGGATAAAAACATGAATCAAGAATAATCACACGCGCGAGAAAAAATTGGATCGGAGAGTTCTTAGGGTTTTGACCCTTTTTGAGAAAGAAGGAGATTTTTTTGTTATTTTTGCATTTAATTAAATTAAACCTAAACTACTTAATTAATTAAATAAAAGAAAGATATTTTTTGAGTTTTTTATGTTTTAAGGAAATAAATAAAAAATAAAATGACTAACAGTTATCAAAAACCCTAATTCTATATTAATTTTATTTATTGTGAAAAAGTTAGAATTAACCTAATTAAAACTTATTTAATTAATTACTTATTTATTTACAAAAAATAACTAATTAAATTTAACAAATAAAAATATTATATTTTTTATGTTTTCTGATTTTTATTATGAAAATAAATATTAATTTGTTAGTGAAAATAATAATTATAATAAATAATTAGATGAAAGAAATAAAAAAGAAAAGAAAAGAAATAAACTTGAAGGGGGTGTTGGGCCCAAGTGGAGGTGTTTCTGGAATTCTCAAGGCCCAATTGCTACAAGCCTTTTTGATTTTTCTGGATCGTTCACACGCGCGTTGACTGGGGAGCATGGTGATCTCCCACTCATGTCCATTGGATCAGGTCTGATGCCACTTGGCGTGCTGAGATCTGAAGCATATGGTGGACATCCCTTTGCAAGCTTACACAAGAACGCCTGAAGAAAAAGAACAAATAAACGTTTGGGGGACCTGGGATTCGAACCCAGGTCCCGATAGCCTTTCCATCCACCTGCTTGCCAACCCAACCAACGCGTTTCTTTGTTATCATAATGAGATGGAATTATTATATATGAAAAACAATTAAAACGCTGTAAAATAAAAACAAACGCGCGCTTTTCAAATTAACCAATGAAGTATCAACACATCATCATCTTCTTCGTTTTTCCTACATATTCAGAGTCAGATAACGGGGGTTTTTAACCTCCACTATCCAGCTGCACGAAAAATAGCGATTAGAAATCTAGCAAGCATAAATATTTCGCGAGGGGTGGGTTATGTTCATCTTTGCCTCACGATTTCAGCCATGCATCTCACTAGTCCCAATTTTTCCTGGATTGAAAAACCCCAATTTACAGCTCAAGAACCCTAGAAATTTGATCATGGTATCTTTTGATTCAGGGCGTTATAATCCAATTAAATCATTCCATAAGCTTTATATGATCTCTAGCAATGCAAAACAATCAAGAAAACATGTTAAATGCGCATGAATTAAGCAATACGATTTCGAATAAAAAATGCAAACAGTGGGACTGTGTATTGTGATTCTTTAAGCTTTGATGCCTGGATTTGATTGCAAAACGTCCCTGGGACCTCCTGCAATATGTTTAAATGAATAGAACGCCTTGAATCGACCTAGAATGCAAGAATAGGTTTTCAATTTTCTTGGTATTTCTTGAATATGACAAGGTTGTTTCTGCAGATTTTAATCGTCCATTAGGTCAGGGTTTGCTTGCATACATATAAGGCAATGGAATTAGGTCAAAAGCTGGGCAAAAATCCATGTGCATTGATGATTGAATCCTTGATTGAAAATAAAATATTCTTGATTTTTCATGATTGAATAATGTTGCCAAATTTGAATTTTTTTGTATCTTTGACTTGTGCACGAATTTGCCAGCACGTTTAGGTCATATTTGCTTCACAAAAAGATTTAAAAAACAAATCTTCTATTTTCTTATGATTTAAATTAATTAAATGAATTAATATTAATTAAAAATCCATTTAATCAATAAAAATAAGAAAATAAATCCAATTAAGCTTGGTGGGTCGTGCATAGGTCATGGGTGAAGTTTCAAGAAGAGATTTGAGGCCCATTAGCAAAAAGAAGGTGTTTTGAGCAAAGTTGACTTTTGCAAATTCATGAAAATTTCCCAACTTCTCCAATGCACAACTTGCTCAATTTTGATCATATGACCATGTTCTTGGACATTTTGGAAAGCTCTTGAAGTCCTCTAACCAATGCCTTTGGTCCCATGTCATTTGGATTTAGCAATCTCAAGTTATGGCATTTGACTCAAAGTGTACTTTTGTTGACTTTTGAAATTGACCTCTAATGTAAAAATTGGTCACTTATTTGTGAGAGCATTTATTGAACTTGTAGTGTGAAGATAGATTGTAGGGGATTGCATCCTCTTCAACATGAGCTTTGCATGGAATTTTTCTGCAAAATGACCATTTTGCCCTTGCAGTTGACTATAGGTCAAATGGGGCTTTTGACTTTGCAAATTGGCACTGTGAGTCTTGAAACTTGGCATGTAGGTGCTTGAGAATATATACAGGCATATGAGACTTGATTGAACCTATGAAAACCCCAAATTCCTTGAAAGAACCAAAACCCTAATTTCAGCTTTCTTAGGAAGTGGTTTGACTGTACAATCCTTGACCCATTTTGAGCAGTTTGAAGATCATTCTTGACATATCTTGAGGGATATGGGAGGGCAAATTTTAGGGTACAACACTTAGGATTAGTTCATTATATTGTTTTCAATTGTTTGATATGTTTGCTTTATCTTTGTGGGCTTTGTATCGGAGTTACTGTAGATCCTAACCCGGGTCTAGGGACACCTTTTAGGTAAGTAGCAATAGACTGTGAGGGAACTGTACGGTGTAGACCGATACGATTGAAGCAGTAGCTACGTTGGTGTGGCACATTAGTTGGTACCGATATCCCTTGTGGAGGAACAAGGAGAGTATGGGGCTGCTAATGGGTCATTAAGCACCAACTGACCTTAGAACCTATAATTGACCAAGTTGGCCATAGAAAAGTAGCAGTATGCTACACTCATTGAGACCATACTCTCGTGATGATTCCAGCTGCAAGAAAAGGTTGCTAAACTGGAATTATGACCGATCGAGGATGGTCAGTGATATTGAGAACCTCTAGAACCCGGTTACTATTAATATGACAGGTTGAACCAGCTAAATTGAAAGTGGGTAATACCTAAAATCCATGCCAGCCTGAAATTTAAGGGCTATTGTGTGACTTGTGTGCTTTCAACTTGAACTACTTGCACATGTTTATTATCTAACAACTTGAGTTCCTTGCAGGTTTTGTTTACAGTCCTTATCCAATACCTTGGATTTACTTGTTTACATTACCTCGTACTTTTGCTTAAACGCATAACATACACATCATAACATCATGCCTTAACATTTCCTTAACCATTTCAAGGATCTCAAAGGTTTGTGATGCAGGTTATGGTAAATCAAACGTCTAGCAAGGGGCAAAGGGGATTTATTTTCCTCTAGCCAATGTCATCTAGAGATCAAAACACGATAATTTGAGTCGGTGGCTATGACCCACTTGATATGGTGAGCTTGACTCTTGAAGAAGGACTCTTAATGACACAAAGTTTCTTCAATCAAAGCTGCAAAATTCAAATTCTAACAAGTTTCTTGTTTACCCCGCGAGATCCTTGAAAACATTGCATACATATATCATACATATCATTGCATAACAGGTCTCCCAGTACAGGTCTCTCATGTTCTCGCTGTTTATTTCAGCAATGGCTTTCCAACAAGACAACCAAGATCTTCAAACTCAAGAAGCTCAGTTCAGGGACGTATTCCTAAACCTATCCGAGGGGCAGGAAGAGTTAAAAACACTCCTCGTTGGGAACTTAGTCAAGAAAAGTCCTGAAGACAATAAGGACGAGCGGTTGGAACAATTGCAAACTGAGGTAGATGCAATAAGAACCCAAATGTTGGGGCAGGTGGCTCTCATCCAGGGCTTAGCCCGGGAACAAGAAGAGTTGAAAATCATTATCAACCAGCTTCATCAAGACAAATACAATAGTATGAAGCAAACAGTCAAGGCCGGAGACGAAGTCATTGATCTGCCTCCAAAAAGACAAGAGTTTGGTTTGGTGAAGAATGGACCTCTCCAAGTTGCTACTACCTCACAGGTCCAACAACAACCGTGCCATAAACAACGGGTTAATCAGAGGCAGTTTACCAAGCTCAACATGCCGCTGTCTCAAGCTTTACAACACATGTTGAGATTGAATCTGGTGATGTTGGTAGGGCCTCATCCGAATACCAAGACATCTTCACCTAACTACAATCCTGATGCAAGGTGTGCATACCATTCTAACAGCCCAGGGCATGATACTGACGACTGTTGGAAGTTGAAGTACAAAATTCAAAACCTAATTGATGAAGGAGCATTGGAATTCACACAAGATGGTCAAGCCGAGTTCTTCTACCATCCCTTCAAGGCTCACCATTTGAAATGACAAGTCCTGAGACGAGAAGACTTTTTGTTCATTAGAATTTTCAATTTGTAATTTTCTTTTAATTGTTCGAACATTTATTCATGTCAAACTTTGTTACTTTATCAATGCATCACATATGTCTGTTTTGAATCAATCCATTCGTATTCACTATATTTAAAATGCTTTACTTTTTGTGATGTTCAACTCTTGATTAAAACTCTAAGCCTTTAGAGGGAGGATGACAAAAATGATATCAAAATCTCTATAATATGCTTTTGAACAGACCCCGCTGACGAGGTACAAGCGTTGTTTCAAATCCAAAATAGTGGAGTTATAAGGAAGATAATCCCTAGTCAACCCCTTTGAGCCAAGGAAGTTGGAGTTTTTCTTTTCACAAATTAAAACCCTTAATTATAACCTGGGGCAGGGTAGTTTTCTCAGTTAATCCAGGTGCACAATGAATGGCATCAAAAGAGTCCTTCCGAAACAAAATATGGTGATGGTTCCGTATAATCGTAAGGAAAGACAGTAATTATCTCTCAAAAATAAAAGCCCATTAAGTCAAAACCTATGAAGGAGACTTAAGAAAAACTGGGGCATCCCGCTGACTGTAATCATAAAAGAAACAGTTCAGGCAAAAGACAGGGATAACAAAATCAAAAAGAAAGAGGGCCTGCAAACTCTCAACAAAAATGACTGCCTGTTCAAAATAAATTGTCAGTATCCGAACCATCACTGGAATATCAGAGCAAAGACTCAAACGAGACCTAATGCATGATTAGCTGAGTTTAGGATCGAAGAACATCACGAAGAGCGGGTGGGTACAAATAAATTTTGAGCCTTTATCCTTTGTTTCTTAAACCGTGAACCAGGCCACGTTATAACCCTTAAAAGTCCTAGCTGAAGCATGGGTTAATTCAAAGGCATACTGTTACGAAAGGTATCCTGACTCCTGTATGACTTGCTGTACATCTTGAGTTGACATCACATTTTACAAAATTTGTCTATTTTACTGAAAAATGCATTTTCAAACAATTTTCAAGACAGACATAAGCTTTGCATTCTTAAAATAACATTGTTTTCATATGACTATTTGCTCAACAGCAGAGAAACTCGCACGACGAATATCTAGTGAGCAAAAACCTTCTCAATAAAAAGGATCACCTCAAGTGGAAAAACACTTCCAACCAAGGGGTACGACATGATCAATGTCCATCATCTGGGGCAGTCAAGTCAAGATTCAAGGAATCTCTCAAAGATGCCAAATAGCCAGGGGAAAATCTCCATCTGAACTACTTGGGGCATTGGACATAAATTCCAACAACGAATCTTGCATGATCAAACAGACATCTTCTGGTAGTATGGCAACACAACACTGCCGACAGTGACAACTCCCTACACCCTGAGAGCGTGGACATAGTTAGAAAATACCGCGCATGAATAAAGACCCGCTAGGTTGACTGGCCTAGGCAAAAATAAGGGCTTCCCGACGAACCAAAAGGGTTCGGGCAAAAATTAGGTATAAAAAATGAAAAAATCTGTACACCCGGCAAGTCGAAAACCCGAAATGGCGGCTTGGGCAAGAAAGGGTATCCCGGTGGACTGAAAATCTGAAAAGACAGTCCAGGCAAAAGCTAGAGATTAAAGCGTACGACTATGTCCCGTCGACTCGTCACTTGCCTACCAGAAGAAGACTTGTCATTTCGATCGAAAGATACCAAGCACCTCATAGGTTGGGATAATACTCGATCCACAAGGCCTCCGTAGGCACCTTCTCTCGCAGATACTGGGGCAGAAAAGTCTCGAGGCAAAGCCATCGTCATATCCTCAGCATGCATCCCAGTAACATTCACTCCCTGTAGAGTAAGAGAAAGACAATAGTGTTAATTCTCCCCAGCTAAGGCTGTCAACCGCGAATAAGTCGGCAATATTCTCCCCAAGCAGAGTTTATCCATCATCCGCACTAGACAATTATCCCCAGCGGGGTCTGGAAAATCTTCCCCGGTGGAGTTTGGAGAATTATCCCCAGTAGACTCTGGAAGATTGCCCCCAGTAGAGTCTAAAAGGTTATCCCCAGTAAAGTCACAACTGGAAAATCATCCCCAGCGGAGTTCATTCCTTTCATGAACAGGAACTCAATCCCCAAAAGGATTTAGTATCGCCAGCAACGGTAATTCATCCCCAGCTGAATTTATCAGCGAAATCCTCAGCAAAGCATGTCCTCCCCACATAGCCATTTTCCTGTCAGTTTATTCCCCAACAGAGTTATCCTCTCTTTCAGGTTTATTCTCACAATCATCTTCATTCACTATTGTTGTACCCCAAAATTTGCCCTCTCATTTTATCAAGATTTCCTCTCACAAGACTCTTTGAATTCCAAACAGAATTAGGGTTTGCTCTGCTCAAGACATCTCCTTGCACTGATGACCTAAATTAGGGTTTGAGTTTGCACAAGGAATTTTGGACTTCTAATGCTCCATGTGACTTTCATACTTCATGTTGGACTTATAAGATTGATCACACCATGTTTCAAGCCTTGAATCAAATTTTTGCCCAGTCAATCGGACATTTGACCTAAAAATCAGTTGTATTGGAGAAAAAGTCAATTGTGGCTAATTTACAGTCAAACCTCATAAATTTTGATCCACATCAACATTATAGACTCATATGGACCATTTTATCAAGTTTGGACCACAACTCCTCAAGAAATTTGATCAGATCACCAAAAGGGCAAAATGGTCATTTTTAGGGTTTTGACTGCAGAAGGGTAATTTATGATTTTTCACCTAGCCAATGGAAAATTGGGTTCAATCATGGATTCAAGGACTCAATGGAATCATCTTGACCTATTCATAAGGTTCAAAATATCTCAAATGCATTGGATTGACAGCTGAATTTTACAGTCAACTGATCAAAAATCAACTATACACTGAAAAGTCAAACTTGGACTTTTTGGTCAAAATCAAGTTCCAAGGTTCATTTTTCATAAAGATGTGTCAAAACATGAAACTTGTTCATCAAGAAACTTAATTTTTCAAATTAGGGTTTAAGATTGAAAATTTTCATAACTTAGAATTTTTCTAAGTTTTAAAATTTTCTTATTTTTTCCCAACTTTTCCCAACTTTTTCACCATGACGCAATTGGATTCAAATAAAACTTCCAACATGAAAGTTGTAGTCCTCCACAAAATATACAACTTTTATTCACAAAGTTTTCTCAAAAGATGCTTGGATCTCAAGTTATGATTTTTGGAATAAGGGTCCATGAAACTTTTAACTTAGTGAAATTTTGCCCTAGTTTAGGCAGGATTTTGGCCTATCTTCATGGAAATTTTTCACCTAGTTCTAATTGGAATTTCAAAATGAATTTCAAATATTGATTGTAGAGCATAATACCAGATTTCCAAAATGTCCAAGAACTCTCCAAAATCATTTATGGTTAGGGAGAATCGAAGGTTTGAATTTGGCAGAATTTCACTTTGATCCATGGCATTTTTCACTATGCTACAAATTGCAATTTCTATCCAGCCTTATTTGTACTTGTTTACAGGTATCTAAACCCTTCCACACTAAAAAATTGAATGCAAACTCAATGGTTTAAGACATTATTCTGATCAATGGAAGATTACACATTGAATTAACCTAAAAATGGCAAAAGGGTAGCATTGCCACTTTGGTAAAGTTGGCTTTATGTCAATTTGTCTATCTTGAGCATTGCACCAAGCTTTTTGTAGCATACCAACTCCACAAACTCAGGTAAAAATACAACAACTTGGTGCAGCTAGGAAGGGGGCCTGTACAGGCTCTTTGTTTGATCACTTCACACTTTTCTTAAAAGCCAAGTCAACTTGCAAAAAAGAAAGAACTTGGGTATCTGATAAAACCAACTCTTGTAACCATTCCAAACAAGTTTTGCATATTGCTTTAAGTCAGAAGCACAAGCTAATCACTTCTCAAGCCTTCCAAAACACCAAAACACCATCTTCTTGCAAAACAGGGCAGCTTCTGCAGTTTCACCTCCATCTCACAAACCACTCGTGTGTTTTTTCCTCCAAACTTCTTCCAACATACTCCATACAACTCACCTAAGCTCTCCCAACCATTGGACAGTGACTGTAACTCCATTTACACACTTCACTATTTCTGAATTCTGTTTGTGCAGGTTGACTTCTACAAGCTTATTCAAGCAAGTTCAAAGCAAACTAAGCATTAGGGAAGGTCAAAGGAAGTTCAAGCAAGCTCACAGGCATCTCAGGCCTCACTGAAAACCCCTGCATTGCCATACTCGAGTTCAACTGAAGCAGGTATTTTCCAACTTTCTATCTCTCTATTTAGGAATCATTAAGCTTAGGTTTGTGAATAAAAAATGTAGTACTCATTGCCCTTAAGCTGTACATATGCATATATTTTATTTAAGTTAATTGAGTTGGGAGAATTTGATTGGTGAACTTTCTGAAAAAGCTAGGTTAGAAATTAGGGCCAGATAAATTCTCTCTGGTCTTTGAGAGTTAGATTAAGTTCTCTACATGGTTGGAATCGTGTTGGAAAATGCTATAACTTTTGTGTTGTGAGTTTTTGCTTTAGAACACGTATGCAGGATTGGCAGATTTGAACATCAAGCACGCGTTTTTGTTTGTCACAAGGTTGAAGATGAAGCAAGTGGGTTGGGTCTGTGTTGTTCCATGCTTTTGACACCCCCTGACTTACTATTTACACCCCTCAGCCCATTTGTTTATTTTTTGCATACTTTTCTATTTCTTTTTCATTTCTGACCTTATCTTATTTTTCCTAAACATTAAAAATACCAAAAACATTTTCATAAACTTTCACATTTTATTTTATTATTTTTTATTATTTTTTGGATATAGAAATAATTATTAAATAATATATACATTATTTTCTTAATATAAAAAAACTTGTAAATACTACAAAAAATATTTTATTTTTTATTTTTATTATTTATATACTTAAATAATATTTTTTCTAACATATTTTTATTTTTTGATATTTGTATATATTTTTATTTTATTGTACATGAATAAATAATTTTTGATATATATGTTTTCTTAAAACAAATTAGGGTTTACCCCTTTAATGAAATTAATCTTTTATTTTCTTATTTTTTCAACACATTAAATATTTTATTTTTACATACATCAAAATAATACAAAAACATTTTTTGCATATTTATAATATATTGCATATCTATTTAATTGTCCATTTAAATATCTGCTTATTTATTATTTGAACAAAGAATTCAATTTGGTTGTAATAATCTTAGGGTTTTAATTCCTTGTAAATAATCCCCTATTCAAAATTGTATCCCCCTCTCCCCATATCAATGTTGTAATAGCTTAGATTACTTTTACGCATTTATTGCTTTCAAATATGCCATGATAGAGATTAGGGTTTGTATGTAATATCCAAAATCAAAACAAATAGCTAGACCTAATACAAGACATAAAAGCATGTAAATTGACAACACAATGCACACAAGCACCCCTAGGGTTTCATCCATTTGTTGCCTTTAAAATGGCCATGGTATGCATGTTGAGTATCTTGGCAAAACAAAATCAAAACAAAAAGATCATAGTCCCTCGATGACGTTATCTTGGTCGCCTAACAAAAATGATCTAGTCCCTTAAAATTTGCTAAGATACTTAGCACAATTGCTATCATGGTCAATACGATGACCCGCGTCTGTCCCGTTTAACATCCAAACACAAGTTTGTTTACCAAATACAATGATAAAACAACAATATCAAAGGGTTAAGAATGTGTAGGAAAGATCTTTGAGTAGGGTAGACAACTCCTAGTTACTTGATCAAACTTGCAAAACATCCTTGCTAATTTCAAAACACACAATTTCAAAACATTTCCCAAAACAAACTTTCAAACATTGAAACATCTTTTCAAAAGACAAACACCTTTGTATATATTCAAACAAGAATCATTGAAAAAGGTTGCCTAGACAAGGCCTCTTTTCAAAACATTTTCAAAACCACACACAAAGCACCATTTCAAACAATTGAAAAGCAAAAACAAGTGATCTAAACAAGTAACTAAGAGCCCATGGATAACCATGGATGAAAAGGGTGCTTGCACCTTCCCTTTTCATAATCTACCCCCCGAACCCAAGAAAACATCTCAAAGGTCTTTCCTGTGCTTTTTGACCTTTCCTTTAGATAAAATAAAAAGTCGGTGGTGACTCTTGCTAAACCGAAACATTTGAGAACACAAACGCAAAACCTCAAGTCAGTTCTCCCACCGTATCACAACTATCCTCAGCGGAAAACTAAGAATTCAACTCTCTTCTCCAGCAGCAACCCGGGATTTATTTTCCCCAGCTACAAACATCACATTTTCATACATCATCACACATGCATATACGCATCATACAATCACAATATCATTTATTTTGAGAACATCATTGCTTGATACATATCATGCATTACATACAGCTAACCTTTACCTTTCAGTAAAGATACAATCAAATTCTCACAAAATTCAAGCTATGAAGCCTTACCTAGGTTTCTTCCCGGTTCAGATGCAATTTTACCTAAACTCCTCATGAAGCAGCCTTACCTAGGTTTCTTCCCGGTTCAGATGCAACTTTACCTAAACTCCTCATGAAGCAGCCTTACCTAGGTTTCTTCTCGGTTCAGATGCAGTTTTACCTAAACTCCTCATGAAGTAGCCTTGCCTAGGTTTCTACCCGGTTCACATGCAGTTTTACCTAAACTCCTCATGAAGCAGCCTTACCTAGGTTTCTTCCCGGTTCAGATGCATTTTTACCTAAACTTCTCACGAAGCAGCCTTACCTAGTTTTCTTCCCGGTTCAGATGCAGTTTTACCTAAACTCCTCCTGAAGCAACCTTACCTAGGTTCCTTCCCTTTCCCGATGCAGTTTCACCTAGACTCATCCTGGAGCAACCTTACCTAGGTTCCTTCCCTTTCCCGATGAAGTTTCACCTAGACTCATCTTGGAGCAACCTTACCTAGGTTCCTTCTCTTTCCCGATGAAGTTTCACCTAGAATCATCCTGAAGCAACCTTACCTAGGTTCCTTCCCTTTCCCGATGTAGTTTCACCTAGACTCATCTTGGATCAACCTTACCTAGGTTCCTTCTCTTTCCCGGTGAAGTTTCACCTAGACTCATCCTGGAGCAACCTTACCTAGGTTCCTTCTCTTTCCCGATGAAGTTTCACCTAGACTCATCCTGGAGCAACCTTACCTAGGTTCCTTCTCTTTCCCAATGAAGTTTCACCTAGACTCATCCTGGAGCAACCTTACCTAGGTTCCTTCTCTTTCTCGGTGAAGTTTCATCTAGACTCATCCTGGAGCAACCTTACCTAGGTTCCTTCTCAGATCAGATGCAGTTTTACCTAAATCCTCACCAAGCCACCTTACCCAGGTTCCAGCTCGGTTCAGATGCACTTTTATCCAAACTCCTCACAAAGCAACCTTACCCAAGTTCCTTCTCATAATCCCTACTATCCAGGTTTCTTTTCTCTTATCTCCAGACAGCAGTCCACAACACTGTAAGACCCAGACCTATCAAACACGATCAGTTTCATATTTCCCTAGTAGGTTGCGACACAGCCTGTACACGGCTAGATACACAATTCACTTCCACTTCCTCAAGACAGAGATGTTTCCTCAGTTGAGTACGGATGATCGAAGTTCCAAAATATCAGCATAGATGTTTCCTCAGTTGAGTACGGACGATCGAAGTTCCTAAATATCAACAGAGATGACCCCTCAGTTGAGTAAGGACAATTGAAGTTCCTAAATATCAACAGAGACGACTCACCAGCAGAATAACGGACTCTAAAGCTCCTAAAATTCTAATTCTCTCAACAAAGATCAGACTTCCCCAGCGGAATCTTCCTCAAACAACAAGTATACAAGCTCTCGCTAAGGAATCCCTTATGCGATCGACACTACTTTGGATGACACCTTTAAGCCCATCTCCCATCAGCAATCTCCAAATGGAATCTGTAAGCCCATTCCTGACATCACAAGACAATTACCACTTCATGCGAGTGTAAATTTCTGGGCACTCTAGTGTTCAATCATCTTCCACCTTCGGATTATGAAAGACACAAAAGCCAATCTATATCCTCAGGTTTAAGAAGATTGAATAGGGGCAGATGTTGTACCCCAAAATTTTCCCTCCCATATTTCTCAAATCATTTCAAGAAAGGTCCTCAAGTTGCTCAAGGTAGTCCAAGGGTTGGCCAGACAAGCTCTCTCCTAAGGCAGTCTACCCCAAACTAGGGTTTCATGTTTCATCAAGATACTTGATTCCAAGTGATCCCAAGTGCTCACCAATGTCCTAATATGTTATCAAGATCATCCATGTCAAGTTTCAAGCCTTGCAGAGGAAGTTTGCCCAATCAATTGCTCAAAAGCCTGAAAATCGACTATGTTAGGGCAAAAGTCAACTGTGGCCCACATACAGTCAAACTTCAAGATTTTTGGTCAAAATTCTCATTTTGAAGTATATTTCATCATTTTATCAAGGTTTGATCATGATTCATCAAGCATTGCTCATAATTCATCAAGATTCAAAAGTTGCTAAATTAGGGTTTTGTAGGAAAAGTCAACTCAACTTTGACCAAGCATAACTTTCTCATACTTTATGAGAAATGACCCATCCAAAGCTCATTTTGAAGAGGATGCAATTCCCTACAATCCATTTTTCAGCTCCCAAGTTCAAAATATGCACTCACCAGAAGTTATGAATTTGGACATTTTAGGTCATTTTGAAAAGTCAACAAAAACACATTTTTGTCAAAGCTTATTACTTGAACATGGAAGATCCAATTGAGATGAAACCAAATAGGTTTCTTAGGGGACATCATAAGCTTTCTAAAAAGTCCAAGAACACCCTCATAAGGTTTAAATTGAGAGAGATATGCATTGTCAAAGTTGGACAATTTTTGAAAAAATGCATGAAGCAAATATTGACCAAACTTGGACTTTTTCCAAATGGGCCTATCTTTTCAAGTTTGAAACTCATTCCTAACATGATCCACGACCTCTAAGTCCACCCATACATTTTTCTACTATTTATGCTATTTATTTTGATATTTTATTCATTAAAATTCAGAATTAAATAAATAAATAATAGAAATAATGTAAATTTTGATGTGAATCCATTTTGGGAAAGTTTTATGCTGGTTTATGTCAATTGATTTCGTGCAATAACTCTTCAAATATGTCTAGGTTCATCCATATGTGAAAATGGCATAAAATCATCAAATATGGCATTTTTTTCAAGTTTTGATCATGGTCTTAAAACACAACATTATGAGGGAGATTCTTTCCATGCTTTCTTGTCTCCTCATTATCCTCTATAAATATAGAGCCATACAGGCTTGAAAGGGACGAAAATCCTCTCTAAAAAGCTCTCAAAAAGCTCTTCAAAAAGCTCTCTAAAAGCTCTTCAAAAAGCTCTCCAGAAATCAAAGAATTGATGCAAGTCATATCTCGAGGTTCCGGTCTCTCTCAATTGACATCAAGCCTAAAACCATCCTCTTGAAGTCCTCAATAGTCTTACAAGGCCCAAGAGAAATCCATCACACGCCTAGCACGCCCCCCATTTGACAACACCGGTTTGATAAAATTTTAAACTTTGAATCTCTAATTTTAATCACATTTTATGGTATGCTAACGTTTGTTTGAGTTTATATATAACAATTATGGATGGTTGAATCATAGGTTCCACGCAAGAATAAAAAAACACCATAGTTAGAACATGAAGCTTTCGAAGATTCGGGCCTAGGGATTTCTGATGATTGCACCCCCTGTTTACTTTTGCTACTAGGTCCATCTTTATTTTCATGTTTTATTCGTTTTATTTATTTCTTTTAATCCATTTTTTATCAATAAACAAATATAAAAATCACATAAAAATAGATTTAGGATTTTTTTTCTTAATTAAATTTTAATTTTAGGTAAAACTTTAATTTCTTTTTGTAAATAACTTAAAAATAATTAGAATAAATAGGTTTCATTACTAACTTAATTATATTTTATTTTTTCCTAAAATAACCAAAGAAACCAAAATTGGTCATGTAATTATTTTTATTAATTAATTTAATTAACTAATTAATTGCATATTTAATTTAGAAAACTTATTTCTTTTATTAAAAACAACAAAAAATAATTTTTCTTTTAATTAGGTTAGAAGGGGTCAAAACCTTAAATTCTCGTCTATCTTAATTCTTCTCGCGCGCTTTATTTTTATTATTTACCATATTGATGTAACTGCCTACAATTTGTAATAGTTTAATTAGGACGTTTATTTACATTTATCGCTTTATTTTCAAAGGGTTTGTTTTTGGCTATGTAAGTACCCGAAGCCTTGTAATAGCATAGTTTAAATTCCGCACTTTAAATTCCGCAAATTATTAACTGTTAGATGTATGATATAGGGATGCATGACAAGAATGTATGATTAATTTTAAAACAGTTAGATCACCCTAAATATGCAAAGATAAATAAACTGAAATCGAATCATTCGCACATGCGCACTCCTAGGGTACACTCCCACTTGGTTGCCTTCGGTAAATGGTCATTGAGTATAAGATGCTTTAGTGGTCGTCCTTTTGTCTAAACAAAGATCAAAGTCCCGATTTGGAAAAGTTGCCTCGGAATGGTTGCCTCGTAATTGTTGCCTCGAATAATTGATCTAAGACATTAGGGTTATTACTAAGACGTCCTAACATTGATTAGTGACCGTGCGTCCCTTTTGAATTGACCCTCAAAACTCCAACAATGATGCTACCTACTCACTAATAGTGGGATAACGTTGTCTAAAGGAAACAAGCATAGAACGATTCTTTTTTCGAGTAGGTAGATTAGTTCTTAGGTACTTGCTCATTTCAAATAAAGTTTTCACACTTACACTCCTTTACAAACAAAGTTTTTAAAAACACTTCATTACACTCTTAAAGACAGAAGCAAGAGTTAAATCGAAGTCAAAACAAAAACTTTTCAAAGCCCACAAACACAAAGAAAACAATTTTGAAAATGATGAGCAAGTACCTAAGAGCCCCTAGATAACTATGGATAGAAAGGGTGTTAATACCTTCCCTTTCTATAATCTACCCCCGTACTCAGAAATATCTCGAAAAAGGAATTTTTCTGTGCTTTTTTCCTTTCCTTGTTGGATAAAATAAAAGTCGGTTGCGACTCTTTCTTACCGCGACATTTTGCAAACACAAACGCAAAACGCAAACCAGCAAATTCCTTAACGAAATAGGGAAACACGTACCGGTTCTGGCCACCGTATCACAACCACTATTCGCCAAGTACGACGGGGTGTCTTGTCCTAAGATGCACCTACAATCTTATGTCAGGAAAATTCAACCACATTCTGCTGACAAAGATTTGTGGGTCCATTCTTTCCAGGACAATTTATCGGGGACACGACTTGATTGGTTCTACCAGTTGGAGAGGTCTGATGTGCATAATTGGGAAGACTTGGCAGCCGCCTTCTACAAACAGTATCAATACAATGTCGACTTGGCACCAACCTGTACTCAACTCCAGAGTATGGCTATGGTGTCCAATGAAGGTTTCAAAGACTACGCCCAAAAGTGGAGGGATTTAGCCAAAAGGGTGCAACCACCTTTATCTGAAAGGGAGCTAGTGGACATGTTCTTAGGGACTCTGTCAGGTCCTTTCTTTAATCACCCGATTGGAAGCTCCTCTGTAGGTTTCACTGAGTTAATTCTAACTGGAGAGAGGGTGGAAGCCGGTATTAGAAGCGGGAAAATTCAGAAGGACGCATCTACCTCTGCTTCCGCAAAAAAAGCCCTTCACTGGAAAAAAGGAAGTGTCTGCTGTCTATGCGTAGAGAAATCAGGGAAGAACCGAACGACGACCAACAGTGGGGGCCGTTATGATTCAAAAGTCTGCGTCAGACCAGCCAAGAAACAACCAGGCGAGAAATGATGAGCCGAGAAATAACCAACAAAGGGTGGAAAGGCCTGTAACGTAATTCACCAAGATAAATATGACTCCTGCTCAACTCCTACCACATCTCCTGAAGTTGAATTTGGCCATGCTAAAAGAGGCCCCTAAAAATCCCAATATTGCATCTCCAAACTACCATCTGAATGCCAGGTGCGCTTACCATTCAGAAAGTCCAGGGCACGACACCAACAACTGTTGGGCTCTGAAGAACAAGATTCAAGATCTGATTGACGCAAAGGAAGTTGAATTTGAAGCTCCAGAAAAATCAAATGTTATCTCTGCTCCAATGCCCAGGCATGGACACAATGCCAATGTTGTGGAAGAAGATCTTTTTGTTTCTACTGTGGATGAACTGTTAACTCCTCTCCTAACCATCAAGTTAAATTTGTTGAAAGCTGGGGTATTCCCAGGTTGTGACCAAGATTTCCATGCTTGCCTATCCTCATCATTTGACTGTCCTTTGTTGAAGCAAGGTATCCAACAATTGATTGATAACCATGAAATTTTGTTTGAGAAAGCTCCTGTTTCACCCATTCCAGTTCCAGAAGTTTCAATAATAACCATATACGCCAATCCTTCCAGGGTTCCTAAAAACCCCGTTAGGATTACATCCGCTCCTATGACTACTCCGTTGAAGATAACAATGCCCGGGCCAGCCCCATACAAATCAAATAAAATGGTACCATGGAACTATGGTGGAGAAATCTACTACCATGGCGTCAAACAGATTGAACAGACTGCGGATGAAGAGAGTTATGAAGAAGACAATTCTGACATCAGTAAAATTGCCGGAACAAGCAAAACTACCCGCAGTGGGAGAATTTTCTCTCCAGAGATTACGCCTCCAAAGGCAGTCTCTGGACCCGTGGCTGTTCCGAAAATTACAGTTGTACCAGTGATTACACCTACAAGTGTACCCGATAACAATGACAATATAATTTCTATCCCTACTTCCACTGCTGAGAATAAAGGAAAGAATGTTCAAGAGGAGCCTGTCTTGACGAAGGCTCAATCACTAGTTATTCCTGAGACATCCAAGAGGGAGATGGAAGAAATCCTGAGGATCATTAAGAAAAGTGATTACGATGTGGTTGAACAATTGGGGCAGACCCCCTCCAAAATCTTTATGTTAGCCCTGTTGCTGTGCTCTGAGGCACATGCTAAAGCTTTGGTAAAGTTTCTGAAGACGGCTCATGTTCCACAAGAGATGTCTGTGGATCAATTCCAAGAGTGTGTAGCCAATCTGACAAAGCCATAAAATGCATCTCAAAGCCATAAAATGCATCTCAAGAGACATCCTTTATTGAGATGTTTTTGAGAGGATTCGAAAGCTTCATGCTCTAACTATGGTGTTTTTTTATTCTTGCATGGAACCTATGATTCAACCATCCATTATTGTTCTATATAAACTCAAACAAACGTTAGCATACCATAAAATGTGATTAAAATTAGAGATTCAAAGTTTAAAATTTTACCAAACCGGTGTTGTCAAATGGGGGGCGTGCTAGGCGTGTGATGGATTTCTCTTGGGCCTTGTAAGACTATTGAGGACTTCAAGAGGATGGTTTGAGGCTTGATGTCAATTGAGAGAGACCGGAACCTCGAGATATGACTTGCATCAATTCTTTGATTTCTGGAGAGCTTTTTGAAGAGCTTTTAGAGAGCTTTTTGAAGAGCTTTTTGAGAGCTTTTTAGAGAGGATTTTCGTCCCTTTCAAGCTTGTATGGATCTATATTTATAGAGGATAATGAGGAGACAAGAAAGCATGGAAAGAATCTCCCTCATAATGTTGTGTTTTAAGACCATGATCAAAACTTGAAAAAAATGCCATATTTGATGATTTTATGCCATTTTCACATATGGATGAACCTGGACATATTTGAAGAGTTATTGCACGAAATCAATTGACATAAACCAGCATAAAACTTTCCCAAAATGGATTCACATCAAAATTTACATTATTTCTATTATTTATTTATTTAATTCTGAATTTTAATGAATAAAATATCAAAATAAATAGCATAAATAGTAGAAAAATGTATGGGTGGACTTAGAGGTCGTGGACCATGTTAGGAATGAGTTTCAAACTTGAAAAGATAGGCCCATTTGGAAAAAGTCCAAGTTTGGTCAATATTTGCTTCATGCATTTTTTCAAAAATTGTCCAACTTTGATAATTCATATCTCTCTCAATTTTAACCTTATGAGGGTGTTCTTGGACTTTTTAGAAAGCTTATGATGTCCCCTAAGAAACCTATTTGGTTTCATCTCAATTGGATCTTCCATGTTCATGTAATAAGCTTTGACAAAAAATGTGTTTTTGTTGACTTTTCAAAATGACCTATAATGTCCAAATTCATAACTTCTGGTGAGTGCATATTTTGAACTTGGGAGCTGAAAAATGGATTGTAGGTAATTGCATCCTCTTCAAAATGATCTTTGGATGGGTCATTTCTCATAAAGTATGAGAAATTTATGCTTGGTCAAAGTTGAGTTGACTTTTCCTACAAAACTCTAATTTAGCAACTTTTGAATCTTGATGAATTATGAGCAATGCTTGATGAATCATGATCAAACCTTGATCAAATGATGAAATATACTTCAAAATGATAATTTTGACCAAAAATCTTGAAGTTTGACTGTATGTGGGCCACAGTTGACTTTTGCCCTAGCACAGTCGATTTTCAGGCTTTTGAGCAATTGACTGGGCAAACTTCCTCTGCAAGGCTTGAAACTTGACATGGATGATCTTGATAACATATTAGGACATTGGTTAGCACTTGGGATCACTTGGACTCAAGTATCTTGATGCAACATGAAACCCTAGTTTGGGGTAGACTGCCTTAGGAGATAGCTTGTCTGGCCAACCCTTGGACTACCTTGAGCAACTTGAGGACCTTTCTTGAAATGTTTTGAGAAATATGGGAGGGAAAATTTTGGGGTACAAAATCTGCCCCTATTCAATCTTCTTAAACCTGAGGATATAGATTGGATTTTGTGTCTTTCATAATCCGAAGGTGGAAGATGATTGAACACTAGAGTGCCCAGAAATTTACACTCGCATGAAGTGGTAATTGTCTTGTGATGTCGGGAATGGGCTTACAGATGCCATTTGGAGATTGCTGACGGGAGATGGGCTTAAAGGTGCCATCCAAAGTAATGTCGATCGCATAAGGGATTCCTTAGCGAGAGCTTGTATACTTGTTGTTTGAGGAAGATTCCGCTGGGGAAGTCTGACCTTTGTTGAGAGAAGTAGAATTTTAGGAGCTTTAGCGTCCGTTATTATGCTGGTGAGTCGTCTCTATTGATATTTAGGAACTTCAATTGTCCTTACTCAACTGAGGGATCATCTTTGTTGATATTTAGGAACTTCAATCGTTCGTACTCAATTGAGGAAACATCTCTGCTGATATTTAGGAACTTCGATCGTCCGTACTCAACTAAGGAAACATCTCTGCTGATATTTAGGAACTTCGATCATCCGTACTCAACTGAGGAAACATCTCTGTCTTGAGGAAGTGGAAGTGAACTACGTATCTAGCCGTGTACAGGCTGCATCGTAACCTACTAGGGAAATATGAAACTGATCGTGTTTGATAGGTCTGGGTCTTACAATGTTGTGGACTGCTGTCTGGAGATAAGAGAAAAGACACCTAGATAGTAGGGATTATGAGAAGGAACTTGGGTAAGGTTGCTTTGTGAGGAGTTTGGATAAAAATGCATCTGAACCGAGCAGGAACCTGGGTAAGGTGGCTTGGTGAGGAGTTTAGGTAAAACTGCATCTGATCTAAGAAGGAACCTAGGTAAGGTTTCTCCAGGATGAGTCTAGGTGAAACTTCACCGAGAAAGAGAAGGAACCTAGGTAAGGTTGCTCCAGGATGAGTCTAGGTGAAACTTCATTGGGAAAGAGAAGGAACCTAGGTAAGGTTGCTCCAGGATGAATCTAGGTGAAACTTCATCGGGAAAGAGAAGGAACCTAGGTAAGGTTGCTCCAGGATGAGTCTAGGTGAAACTTCATCGGGAAAGGGAAGGAACCTAGGTAAGGTTCCTCCAAGATGAGTCTAGGTGAAACTACATCGGGAAAGGGAAGGAACCTAGGTAAGGTTTCTTCAGGATGATTCTAGGTGAAACTTCACCGGGAAAGAGAAGGAACCTAGGTAAGGTTGCTCCAAGATGAGTCTAGGTGAAACTTCATCGGGAAAGGGAAGGAACCTAGGTAAGGTTGCTCCAGGATGAGTCTAGGTGAAACTGCATCGGGAAAGGGAAGGAACCTAGGTAAGGTTGCTTCAGGAGGAGTTTAGGTAAAACTGCATCTAAACCGAGAAGAAAACTAGGTAAGGCTGCTTCGTGAGAAGTTTAGGTAAAACTGCATCTGAACCGGGAAGAAACCTAGGTAAGGCTGCTTCATGAGGAGTTTAGGTAAAACTGCATGTGAACCGGGTAGAAACCTAGGCAAGGCTACTTCATGAGGAGTTTAGGTAAAACTGCATCTGAACCGGGAAGAAACCTAGGTAAGGCTGCTTCATGAGGAGTTTAGGTAAAGTTGCATCTGAACCGGGAAGAAACCTAGGTAAGGATGCTTCATGAGGAATTTAGGTAAAATTGCATCTGAACCGGGAAGAAACCTAGGTAAGGCTTCATAGCTTGAATTTTGTGAGAATTTGATTGTATCTTTCCTAAAAGGTAAAGGTTAGCTGTATGTAATGCATGATATGTATCAAGTAATGATGTTCTCAAAATAAATGAGATTGTGATTGTATGATATGTATATGCATGTGTGATGATGTATGAAAATGTGATGTTTGTAGCTGGGGAAAATAAATCTCGGGTTGCTGCTGGAGAAGAGAGTTGAATTCTTCGTTTTCCGCTAGGGATAGTTGTGATACGGTGGGAGAACTGACTTGAGGTTTTGCGTTTGTGTTCTCAAATGTTTCAGTTTAGCAAGAGTCACCATCGACTTTTTATTTTATCCAAAGGAAAGGTCAAAAAGCACAGGAAAGACCTTTGAGATGTTTTCTTGGGTTCGGGGGGTAGATTATGAAAAGGGAAGGTGCAAGCACCCTTTTCATCCATGGTTATCCATGGGCTCTTAGTTACTTGTTTAGATCACTTGTTTTTGCTTTTCAATTGTTTGAAATGGTGCTTTATGTGTGGTTTTGAAAATGTTTTGAAAAGAGGCCTTGTGTAGGCAACCTTTTGCAATGATTCTTGTTTGAATATATACAAAGGTGTTTGTCTTTTGAAAAGATGTTTCAATGTTTGAAAGTTTGTTTTGGGAAATGTTTTGAAATTGTGTGTTTTGAAATTAGCAAGGATGTTTTGCAAGTTTGATCAAGTAACTAGGAGTTGTCTACCCTACTCAAAGATCTTTCCTACACATTTTTAACCCTTTGATATTGTTGTTTTACCATTGTATTTGGTAAACAAACTTGTGTTTGGATGTTAAACGGGACAGACGCGGGTCATCGTATTGACCATGATAGCAATTGTGCTAAGTATCTTAGCAAATTTTAAGGGACTAGATCATTTTTGTTAGGCGACCAAGATAACGTCATCGAGGGACTATGATCTTTTTGTTTTGATTTTGTTTTGCCAAGATACTCAACATGCATACCATGGCCATTTTAAAGGCAACAAATGGATGAAACCCTAGGGGTGCTTGTGTGCATTGTGTTGTCAATTTACATGCTTTTATGTCTTATATTAGGTCTAGCTATTTGTTTTGATTTTGGATATTGCATACAAACCCTAATCTCTATCATGGCATATTTGAAAGCAATAAATGCGTAAAAGTAATCTAAGCTATTACAACATTGATATGGGGAGGGAGATACAATTTTGAATAGGGGATTATTTACAAGGAATTAAAACCCTAAGATTATTACAACCAAATTGAATTCTTTGTTCAAATAATAAATAAGCAGATATTTAAATGGACAATTAAATAGATATGCAATATATTATAAATATGCAAAAAATGTTTTTGTATTATTTTGATGTATGTAAAAATAAAATATTTAATGTGTTAAAAAAATAAGAAAATAAAAGATTAATTTCATTAAAGGGGTAAACCCTAATTTGTTTTAAGAAAACATATATATCAATAATTATTTATTCATGTACAATAAAATAAAAATATATACAAATATCAAAAAATAAAAATATGTTAGAAAAAATATTATTTAAGTATATAAATAATAAAAATAAAAAATATAATATTTTTTGTAGTATTTACAAGTTTTTTTATATTAAGAAAATAATGTATATATTATTTAATAATAATTTCTATGTCCAAAAAATAATAAAATAAAATGTGAAAGTTTATGAAAATGTTTTTGGTATTTTTAATGTTTAGGAAAAATAAAATAAGGTCAGAAATGAAAAAGAAATAGAAAAGAATGCAAAAAATAAACAAATGGGCTGAGGGGTGTAAATAGTAAGTCAGGGGGTGTCAAAAGCATGGAACAACACATGCCCAACCCACTTGCTTCATCTTCAACCTTGTGACAAACAAAAACGCGTGCTTAATGTTCAAATCTGCCAATCCTGCATACGTGTTCTAAAGCAAAAACTCACAACACAAAAGTTATAGCATTTTCCAACACGATTCCAACCATGTAGAGAACTTAATCTAACTCTCAAAGACCAGAGAGAATTTATCTGGCCCTAATTTCTAACCTAGCTTTTTCAGAAAGTTCATCAATCAAATTCTCCCAACTCAGTTAACTTAAATAAAATCTATGCATATTTACAGCTTAAGGGCAATGAGTACTACATTTTTTATTCACAAACCTAAGCTTAATGATTCCTAAATAGAGAGATAGAAAGTTGGAAAATACCTGCTTCAGTTGAACTCGAGTATGGCAATGCAGGGGTTTTCAGTGAGGCCTGAGATGCCTGTGAGCTTGCTTGAACTTCCTTTGACCTTCCCCAATGCTTAGTTTGCTTTGAACTTGCTTGAATAAACTTGTAGAAGTCAACCTGCACAAACAAAATTCAGAAATGGTGAAGTGTGTAAATGGAGTTACAGTCACTGGCCAATGGTTGGGAGAGCTTAGGTGAGTTGTATGGAGTATGTTGGAAGAAGTTTGGGGAAAAAACGCACGAGTGGTTTGTGAGATGGAGGTGAAACTGCAGAAGCTGCCCTGTTTTGCAAGAAGATGGTGTTTTGGTGTTTTAGAAGGCTTGAGAAGTAGTTAGCTCGTGCTTCTGACTTAAAGCAATATGCAAAACTTGTTTGGAATGGTTACAAGAGTTGGTTTTATCAGATACCCAAGTTCTTTCTTTTTTGCAAGTTGACTTGGCTTTTAAGAAAAGTGTGAAGTGATCAAACAAAGAGCCTGTATAGGCCCCCTTCCTAGCTTCACCAAGTTGTTGTACTTTTCCCTGAGTTTGTGGAGTTGGTATGCTACAAAAAGCTTGGTGCAATGCTCAAGAGAGACAAATTGACATAAAGCCAACTTTACCAAAGTGGCAATGCTACCTTTTTGCCATTTTTAGGTTAATTCAATGTGTAATCTTCCATTGATCAGAATAATGTCTTAAACCATTGAGTTTGCATTCAATTTTTTAGTGTGGAAGGGTTTAGATACCTGTAAACAAGTACAAATAAGGCTGGATAGAAATTGCAATTTGTAGCATAGTGAAAAATGCCATGGATCAAAGTGACATTCTGCCAAATTCAAACCTTTGATTCTCCCTAACCATAAATGATTTTGGAGAGTTCTTGGACATTTTGGAAATCTGGTAATATGCTCTACAATCAATATTTGAAATTCATTTTGAAATTACAATTGGAACTAGGTGAAAATTTTCCATGAAGATAGGCCAAAATCCTGCCTAAACTAGGGCAAAATTTCACTAAGTTAAAAGTTTCATGGACCCTTATTCCAAAAATCATAACTTGAGATCCAAGCATCTTTTGAGAAAACTTTGTGAATAAAAGTTGTATATTTTGTGGAGGACTACAACTTTCATGTTGGAATTTTTATTTGAATCCAATTTCATCATGGTGAAAAAGTTGGGAAAAGTTGGGAAAAAATAAGAAAATTTTAAAACTTAGAAAAATTCTAAGTTATGAAAATTTTCAATCTTAAACCCTAATTTGCAAAATTAAGTTTCTTGATGAACAAGTTTCATGTTTTGACACATATTGATGAAAAATGACCCTTAGAACTTGATTTTGACCAAAAAGTCCAAGTTTGACTTTTCAATGTATAGTTGATTTTTGATCAGTTGACTGTAAAATTCAGCTGTCAATCCAATGCATTTGAGATATTTTGAACATTGTGAATAGGTCAAGATGATTCCATTGAGTCCTTTAATCCATAATTGAACCCAATTTTCCATTGGCTAGGTGAAAAATCATAAATTACCCTTCTGCAGTCAAAACCCTAAAAATGACCATTTTGCCCTTTTGGTGATCTGATCAAATTTCTTGAGGAGTTGTGGTCCAAACTTGATCAAATGGTTCATATGAGTCTATAATGTTGATGTGGATCAAAATTTATGAGGTTTGACTGTAAATTGGCCACAGTTGACTTTTTCTCCAATACAACTGATTTTTAGGTCAACTGTCCGATTGACTGGGCAAAAATTTGATTCAAGGCTTGAAACATGGTGTGATCAATCTTATAAGTCCAACATGAAGTATGAAAGTCACATGGAGCATTAGAAGTCCAAAATTCCTTGTGCAAACTCAAACCCTAATTTAGGTCATCAGTGCAAGGAGATATCTTGAGCAGAGCAAACCTTAATTCTGTTTGGAATTCAAAGAGTCTTGTGAGAGGAAATCTTGATAAAATGAGAGGGCAAATTTTGGGGTACAACAATAGTGAATGAAGATGATTGTGAGAATAAACCTGAAAGAGAGGATAACTCTGCTGGGGAATAAACTGACGGGAAATGGCTATGTGGGGAGGACATGCTTTGTTGAGGATTTCGCTGATAAATTCAGCTGGGGATGAATTACCGTTGCTGGCGATACTAAATCCTGTTTGGGATTGAGTTCCTGTTCATGAAAGGAATGAACTCCGCTGGGGATGATTTTCCAGTTGTGACTTTACTGGGGATAACCTTTTAGACTCTACTGGGGGCAATCTTCTAGAGTCTACTGGGGATAATTCTCCAAACTCCACCGGGGAAGATTTTCCAGACCCCGCTGAGGATAATTGTCTAGTGAGGATGATGGATAAACTCTGCTTGGGGAGAATATTGCTGACTTATTCGCGGTTGCCAGCCTTAGCTGGGGAGAATTAACACTATTGTCTTTCTCTTACTCTACAGGGAGTGAATGTTATTGGGATGCGTGTTGAGGATATGACGATGGCTTTGCCTCGAGACTTTTCTGCCCCAGTATCTGCGAGAGAAGGTGCCTGCGGAGGCCTTGTGGATCGAGTATTATCCCAACCTATGAGGTGCTTGGTATCTTTCGATCGAAATGACAAGTCTTCTTCTGGTAGGCAAGTGACGAGATGACGGGACATAGTCGTACGCTTTAATCTCTAGCTTTTTCCTGGACTTTCTTTTCAGATTTTCAGTCCACCGGGATACCCTTTCTTGCCCAAGCCGCCCTTTCGGGTTTTCGACTTGTCGGGTGTACAGATTTTTTCATTTTTTATCCCTAATTTTTGCCCGAACCCTTTTGGTTCGCCGGGAAGCCCTTATTTTTGCCTAGGCCAGTCAACCTAGCGGGTCTTTATTCATGCGCGGTATTTTCTAACTATGTCCACGCTCTCAGGGTGTAGGGAGTTGTCACTGTCGACAGTGTTGTGTTGCTATATTACCAGAAGATGTTTGTTTGATCATGCAAGATTCGTTGCTGGAATTTATGTCTAATGCCCCAAGTGGTTCAGATGGAGATTTTCCCCTGGCTATTTGGCATCTTTGAGAGATTCCTTGAATCTTGACTTGACTGCCCCAGATGATGGACAATGATCATGCCGTACCCCTTGGTTGGAAGTGTTTTTCCACTTGAGGTGATCCTTTTTATTGAGGTGATCCTTTTTATTGAGAAGGTTTTTGTTCACTAGATATTCGCCGTGCGAGTTTCTCTGCTGTTGAGCAAATAGTCATATGCAAACAATGTTATTTTAAGAATGCAAAGCTTATGTCTGTCTTGAAAATTGTTTGAAAATGCATTTTTCAGTAAAATAGACAAATTTTGTAAAATGTGATGTCAACTCAAGATGTACAGCAAGTCCTACAGGAGTCAGGATACCTTTCGTAACAGTATGCCTTTGAATTAACCCATGCTTCAGCTAGGACTTTTAAGGGTTATAACGTGGCCTGGTTCACGGTTTAAGAAACAAAGGATAAAGGCTAAAAATTTATTTGTACCCACCCGCTCTTCGTGATGTTCTTCGATCCTAAACTCAGCTAATCATGCATTAGATCTCGTTTGAGTCTTTGCTCTGATATTCCAGTGATGGTTCGGATACTGACAATTTATTTTGAACAGGCAGTCATTTTTGTTGAGAGTTTGTAGGACCTATTTCTTTTTGATTTTGTTATCTCTGTCTTTTGCCTGAACTGTTTCTTTTGTGATTACAGTCAGCGGGATGCCCCAGTTTTTCTTAAGTCTCCTTCATAGGTTTTGACTTAATGGGCTTTTATTTTTGAGAGATAATGACTGTCTTTCCTTACGATTATACGGAACCATCACCGTCTTTTGTTTCGGAAGGACTCTTTTGATGCCATTCATTGTGCACCTGGATTAACTGAGAAAACTACCCTGCCCCAGGTTATAATTAAGGGTTTTAATTTGTGAAAAGAAAAACTCCAACTTCTTTGGCTCAAAGGGGTTGACTAGGGATTATCTTCCTTATAACTCCACTATTTAGGATTTGAAACAACGCTTGTACCTCGTCAGCGGGGTCTGTTCAAAAGCATACTGTAGAGATTTTGATATCATTTTTGTCATCCTCCCTCTAAAGGCTTAGAGTTTTAATCAAGAGTTGAACATCACAAAAAGTAAAGCATTTTAAATATAGTGAATACGAATGGATTGATTCAAAACAGACATATGTGATGCATTGATAAAGTAACAAAGTTTGACATGAATAAATGTTCGAACAATTAAAAGAAAATTACAAATTGAAAATTCTAATGAACAAAAAGTCTTCTCGTCTCAGGACTTGTCATTTCAAATGGTGAGTCTTGAAGGGATGGTAGAAGAACTCGGCTTGACCATCTTGTGTGAATTCCAATGCTCCTTCATCAATTAGGTTTTGAATTTTGTACTTCAACTTCCAACAGTCGTCAGTATCATGCCCTGGGCTGTTAGAATGGTATGCACACCTTGCATTAGGATTGTAGTTAGGTGAAGATGTCTTGGTATTCGGATGAGGCCCTACCAACGTCACCAGATTCAATCTCAACATGTGTTGTAAAGCTTGAGACAGCGGCATGTTGAGCTTGGTAAACTGCCTCTGATTAACCTGTTGTTTATGGCACGGTTGTTGTTGGACCTGTGAGGTAGTAGCAACTTGGAGAGGTCCATTCTTCACCAAACCAAACTCTTGTCTTTTTGGAGGCAGATCAATGACTTTGTCTCCGGCCTTGACTGTTTGCTTCATACTATTGTATTTGTCTTGATGAAGCTGGTTGATAATGATTTTCAACTCTTCTTGTTCCCGGGCTAAGCCCTGGATGAGAGCTACCTGCCCCAGCATTTGGGTTCTTATTGCATCTACCTCAGTTTGCAATTGTTCCAACCGCTCGTCCTTATTGTCTTCAGGACTTTTCTTGACCAAGTTCCCAACGAGGAGTGTTTTTAACTCTTCCTGCCCCTTGGATAGGTTTAGGAATACGTCCCTGAACTGAGCTTCTTGAGTTTGAAGATCTTGGTTGTCTTGTTGGAAAGCCATTGCTGAAATAAACAGCGAGAACATGAGAGACCTGTACTGGGAGACCTGTTATGCAATGATATGTATGATATATGTATGCAATGTTTTCAAGGATCTCGCGGGGTAAACAAGAAACTTGTTAGAATTTGAATTTTGCAGCTTTGATTGAAGAAACTTCGTGTCATTAAGAGTCCTTCTTCAAGAGTCAAGCTCACCATATCAAGTGGGTCATAGCCACCGACTCAAATTATCGTGTTTTGATCTCTAGATGACATTGGCTAGAGGAAAATAAATCCCCTTTACCCCTTGCTAGACGTTTGATTTACCATAACCTGCATCACAAACCTTTGAGATCCTTGAAATGGTTATGGAAATGTTAAGGCATGATGTTATGATGTGTATGTTATGCGTTTAAGCAAAAGTACAAGGTAATGTAAACAAGTAAATCCGGCAAGAAATCTAAGGTATTGGATAAGGACTGTAAACAAAACCTGCAAGGAACTCAAGTTGTTAGATAATAAACATGTGCAAGTAGTTCAAGTTGAAAGCACACAAGTCACACAATAGCCCTTAAATTTCAGGCTGGCATGGAGTTTAGGTATTACCAACTTTCAGTTTAGTTGGTTCAACCTGTCCTAGTAATAGTAACCGGGTTCTAGAGGTTCTCAATATCACTGACCATCCTCGATCGGTCATAACTCCAGTTTAGCAACCTTTTCTTACAGCTGGAATCATCACGAGAGTATGGTCTCAATGAGTGTAGCATACTGCTACTTTTCTATGGCCAAGTTGGTCAATTATAGGTTCTAAGGTCAGTTGGTGCTTAATGACCCATTAGCAGCCCCATACTCTCCTTGTTCCTCCAAAAGGGATATCGGTACCAACTAATGTGCCACACCAACGTAGCTACTGCTTCAACCGTATCGGTCTACACCGTACAGTTCCCTCACAGTCTATTGTTACTTACCTAAAAGGTGTCCCCAGACCCGGGTTAGGATCTACAGTAACTCCGATACAAAGCCCACAAAGATAAAGCAAACATATCAAACAATTGAAAACAATATAATGAACTAATCCTAAGTGTTGTACCCCAAAATTTACCCTCCCATATCCCTCAAGATATGTCAAGAATGATCTTCAAACTGCTCAAAATGGCTCAAGGATTGTACAGTCAAACCACTTCCTAAGACAGCTGAAATTAGGGTTTTGGTTCTTTCAAGGAATTTGGGGTTTTCAATGGTTCAATCAAGTCTCATATGCCTATATACATTCTCAATCACCTACATGCCAAGTTTCAAGACTCACAGTGCCAATTTGCACAGTCAAAAGCCCCATTTGACCTACAGTCAACTGCAAGGGCAAAATGGTCATTTTGCAGTCAAAAGTCAGAATTTTTGGTCAACATCTCATTTTGAGTTCACAATCATCATTTTATCAAGTCTTGATCATGATTCCCCAAGAATAGCTCAAAAATCATCAAGGTGCAAAAGTTACTATTTTTGGACAGCAAAAAAGTCAATTGTATCTTGACCAGGGTATAACTCTTTCATGGTTTGTCAGAAAAATTCCATCCAAAGCTCATGTTGAAGAGGATGCAACCCCCTACAATCTATCTTCACACTCCAAGTTCAAGAAATGCTCTCACAAAAAGTTACCAATTTTTACATTAGAGGTCAATTTCAAAAGTCAACAAAAGTACACTTTGAGTCAAAGGCCATAACTTGAGATTGGTAAATCCAAATGACATGGGACCAAAGGCATTGGTTAGAGGACTTCAAGAGCTTTCCAAAATGTCCAAGAACATGGTCATATGATCAAAATTGAGCAAGTTGTGCATTGGAGAAGTTGGGAAATTTTCATGAATTTGCAAAAGTCAACTTTGCTCAAAACACCTTCTTTTTGCTAATGGGCCTCAAATCTCTTCTTGAAACTTCACCCATGACCTATGCACGACCCACCAAGCTTAATTGGATTTATTTTCTTATTTTTATTGATTAAATGGATTTTTAATTAATATTAATTCATTTAATTAATTTAAATCATAAGAAAATAGAAGATTTGTTTTTAAATCTTTTTGTGAAGCAAATATGACCTAAACATGCTGGCAAATTCGTGCACAAGTCAAAGATACAAAAAAATCCAAATTTGGCAACATTATTCAATCATGAAAAATCAAGAATATTTGATTTTCAATCAAGGATTCAATCATCAATGCACATGGATTTTTGCCCAGCTTTTGACATAATTCCATTGCCTTATATGTATACAAGCAAACCCTGGCCTAATGGACGATTAAAAGCTGCAGAAACAACCTTGTCATATTCAAGAAATTCCAAGAAAATTGAAAACCTATTCTTGCATTCTAGGTCGATTCAAGGCGTTCTATTCATTCAAACATATTGCAGGAAGTCCCAGGGACGTTTTGCAATCAAATTCAGGCATCAAAGCTTAAAGAATCACAATACACAGTCCCACGGTTTGCATTTTTTATTCAAAATCGTATTGCTTAATTCATGCGCATTTAACATGTTTTCTTGATTGTTTTGCATTGCTAGAGATCATATAAAGCTGATGGAATGATTTAATTGGATTATAACGCCCTGGATCGAAAGATACCATGATCAAATTTCTAGGGTTCTTGAGCTGTAAATTAGGGTTTTTCAATCCAGGAAAAATTGGGACTAGTGAGGTGCATGGCTGAAATCGTGAGGCCAAGACGAACATAACCCACCCCTCGCGAAATATTTATGCTTGCTAGATTTCTAATCGCTATTTTTCGTGCAGCTGGATAGTGGAGGTTAAAAACCCCCGCTATCTGATTCTGAATATGTAGGAAAAATGAAGAAGATGATGATGTGTTGATACTTCATTGGTTAATTTGAAAAGCGCGCGTTTGTTTTTATTTTACAGCGTTTTAATTGTTTTTCATATATAATAATTCCATCTCATTATGATAACAAAGAAACGCGTTGGTTGGGTTGGCAAGCAGGTGGATGGAAAGGCTATCGGGACCTGGGTTCGAATCCCAGGTCCCCCAAACGTTTATTTTTTCTTTTTCTTCATGCGTTCTTGTGTAAGCTTGCAAAGGGATGTCCATCATATGCTTCAGATCTCAGCACGCCAAGTGGCATCAGACCTGATCCAATGGACATGAGTGGGAGATCACCACGCTCCCCAGTCAACGCGCGTGTGGACGATCCAGAAAAATCAAAAAGGCTTGCAGCAATTGGGCCTTGAGAATTCCAGAAACACCTCCACTTGGGCCCAACACCCCCTTCAAGTTTATTTCTTTTCTTTTCTTTTTTATTTCTTTCATCTAATTATTTATTATAATTATTATTTTCACTAACAAATTAATATTTATTTTCATAATAAAAATCAGAAAACATAAAAAATATAATATTTTTATTTGTTAAATTTAATTAGTTATTTTTTGTAAATAAATAAGTAATTAGTTAAATAAGTTTTAATTAGGTTAATTCTAACTTTTTCACAATAAATAAAATTAATATAGAATTAGGGTTTTTGATAACTGTTAGTCATTTTATTTTTTATTTATTTCCTTAAAACATAAAAAATTCAAAAAATATCTTTCTTTTATTTAATTAATTAAGTAGTTTAGGTTTAATTTAATTAAATGCAAAAATAACAAAAAAATCTCCTTCTTTCTCAAAAAGGGTCAAAACCCTAAGAACTCTCCGATCCAATTTTTTCTCGCGCGTGTGATTATTCTTGATTCATGTTTTTATCCATATATTATGTATTTGCTCCGTAGATGTAATAGCTTTAATTAGGACCTTTTTATCGCTTTCATTTAATTTCCCGCAATTTACTTTTCAAGGGTTTGTTTTTTGGCGATGTAAATACCCGACGCCTTGTAATAGCGTAGTTTTTATTTTCCGCAACTATTGACTGCTAGATGTATGCTAACTAGGCTATGCATGACAAGATATCTCTTAAATTAAAATCAATCGTAGCTCACCATAACCTGTACAAAGATAACATAACTGAAATTTGACACACTCGCACATGCCACTCCTAGGGTACGCCTCACTTGGTTGCCTCGACATGGTCATTGACTATAGGGTGTTTTAGAGGTCGCCCTCCTGTCTAAAGATCAAAGTTGCCTCGAAACGGTTGCCTCGATAAAGAACGATCTCAGACATTAGGGTTACCGCTAAGGCGTCCTACTATTGCTTTAGTGACCACACATGTCCCTAAAATCGAATTGACCCGAAAACTCCAACGACGGTACTACCTACTTCTCAATAGTGGGATAATACTGTCTAAAGGACATTTATACAGCTTAATTTCTTTCGAGTAGGTAGAGGTTCTCAGGTACTTGCTCTTTCAAAACAAAACAACTTTTTCGCACTTACACTTTTTGAACAAAGTTTTCAAACAAATACTTCATACACTCTTGAGGACAGATACAAGAGTTCAATAGAAGTTTTCAAACAAAACTCTTTTCAAAACCCACAAACACAAGAAGAGCAAAACTTTTTGAAAACATAGTGAGCAAGTACCCAAGAGCCCGTGGATAACCACGGATAGAAAGGGTGCTAATACCTTCCCTTTCTATAATCTACCTCCCGAACCCAAGAAACATCTCGAAAAGGAATTTTGTTGTGCTTTTGTCCTTTCCTTGTTGGAGAAAATAAAAGACGGTGGCGACTCTTGCTTACCGCGACATTTCGCGAACCAGCATTCCAAAACAGTCAGTTCTCCTTCCCACCGATCACAGAACTGGCGACTCTGCTGGGGAGTAGATTTATAAGTGAGGTGTACCTTAGGACTAGATCACTTGTGTTTTCAATTGCTTGAATCGTATGCTTTAATTTTGTGGGCTTGTATCGGAGTTTTATAGATCCTAACCCGGATCTGGGGATACCCTTTAGAAGTAGCAACAAACTGTGAGGAAACTGTGCAGGGTATACCGACATGGTTGAAGCAGTAGCTACGTTGATGTGGCACTTTGGTGAGTACCGGTAACCCTTGAGTCAAGTCAAGGAGAGTACGGGGCCGCCGCATGGTGTTGTGAGGCATCAACGAACCTTAGAACCTTACTTGACCATCCTGGCCTCTGTTAGGGGTAGTGAATGATCGACTTTGGTGCAGTCTGAAGTTGGTAGATACTCGATACTACACTCATTGAGGATTGTTTTCTTGGAATATTTTGGTCGCCAGTTAAGTGGCTAAATCAAAACAATGAACATAGAAAACAATCCAATGATATTGAGCTCCTTAGAACCCGGTTACTATTTTTAGGATAGGTCTTAACCAACTGAAACTGAAAGAGAGTAGTACCTAAACTTCATGCCAGCCTGAAATCTAAGGGCTCTTTTGTGTGACTTGTGTGCCTTACCATGTTTGCCTTTTGTGAATACTTGTGGTGTGCCTTTATCACAACATCATAACATCATAACATCATAACATCATAACATCATAACATTGCATACATCCTGCATAAGTACTAACCCATTTCAAGGATCTCAAAGGTTTGTGATGCAGGTCATGATGAACCAACTATCTAGCAAGGGGCAAAGGGGATTTATTTTCCTCTAGCCAAGGTTGTTTGGAGATCAAAACATGATAACTTGAGTCAGGGGCTATGACCCACTCGATATGGTGAGCCTAACTCTTGAAGAAGGATTCTCAGCAACAGGAAGTTCCTTCAATCAAGCTGCAAAATTCAAATTCTAACAAGTTTCTTTGTTTACCCCGCGAGGTCCTTGAAAACATTGCATACATAAATCATACGCATTTCATTTCATCATATGCATAACAGGTACCCTTTTTACAGGTCACTTATCTTCTTCGCTGTTTATTTCAGCATCATCATGTCTACTGAACCTACCACTGAGCAAGCTATCAAGGCCCTCCAGGCCCAGAATGCCCAGTTCCAAGAGTTGGTTATGAGCCTAGCCTAGGGTCAACAGGATTTGAAGACTCTGATTCTGAAAGAGAGGAAGAAGAAGAAGAAGAGGACCGTCTTGTTTAACACTGGACGCAGATTTGGGAATGGACTGCAGAATGAGGTTGATTTGACTACCTCATTGTGATCGGTGGATCTGGAACTGACTGTTTAAAGCTGGTTCGCAAAATGTCGTAGAAGCAAGAGTCGCCACCGTCTTTTATTTTCTCCAACATGGACGGGACAAAAGCACAGCAAAATTCCTTATGAGATAGTTTCTCGGTTCGGGAGGTAGATTTATAGAAAGGGAAGGTGTTAGCACCCTTTCTATCCATGGTTATCCATGGGCTCTTAGATACTTGCTCATTTGTGTTTTCAAAAATGGTTTGTTTGCTTTTCAATGTGGGTTTTAAAAAAGTTTCTTTGAAAATTTCAGTTCGACTCTTGTATCGGTCCTCAAGAGTGTTTGAAAAATTGCTTTCGAAAGCTTTTTGAAAAGGTGTCGGTGTGAAAAGTATTTTTTGAATTTGTCTTGAAATTTAGAGCAAGTATCTAGAGTCGTCTACCTACCCTAAGGAATTCGTCTGTGTAGATGTCCTTTAAAGTAGTGCCATCCCACCATTGAAAGGTAGGTAGCACCACCGTTGGAGGTGTTCGGGTCAATTCGAGGTTCGGGACATGGTGATCACCAGAGCAATGGGAAGACACCTTAGAAGCTACCCTCATGCCAGGTTCCCGGATCATGAGGACTTACTAAGACATCCTCTACTCGACGATCACCTTTCGAGGCAAGGCAACAGTGAGGCGTACCCTAGGGGTGGTGTGTGATTTGTGTGTCATTTTCATTTATTTTGTCTTGTCATGTCATAGGTGATCTACGCGTTTGTTTTTATTTTTGTCATTCATTCTTGCATGCATTTATTAACAGTTAAAGAGATGCGGAAATTAAAAGTTCTAAACTATTACAAAGGCGCGGGTCCACATCGCCAAATTTAATCCAGGACCCGATTTGACAGAAAATAAAGGAAAGTGCGAGAAATTAAATTTACACGGCTTTGGGAGAATTACATCAATATTATAAGAAATAAAATAAAATGCGCGAATTGGAATTAAAATTGGAAGCGAGGGCGTTGGACCCTTTTTAATGAAATTAAATTATTAACTTAATTAAATAAAGATGAAAAAAGAAATTATTTTGAGAGATTTTTTTGGATTTTATGGTTTTTTTATGTGAATTAAATGAAATTAACTAATTAACCCTAATTCTATAACTTTTATTTATTAAGAAAAACATGTTAAAATTTAAACCTAAAATTAAATTAATTAATTAATGGCAATTTGATTTATAAAAATAAATAATTAATTATTAGTGAAAAGAAAAGAAAAAGGATAGAAATTGATTAAAACCTAAGTCTATAAATTTTAAGTTTATTAAGGAAAATGTTTGAATTAAACCTAATTTTACAAAGCTAAATTAATTAATGATATTTACTTAAAAAATATTAAAATAAAATATATTTTTAATTTTTTTATGACTTTTCTGATTTTTTTGTTATTTTTATGTTCTTATGAAAATAAATTGGTTTAAAGAATTAAATTAAAAAAACTAATTAAAACAAAAATAGAAAAATGTAAGAAAAGAATTAGAAAGGCAAACCATGGGGGGTCTGTCCCCAAATTGGAGGGTTTATTGTAGCAATTCTGGCCCACTTGTCTATGGTCTTGTTTGACTTTTTGGCTAGCATGTGCACACGTGGACTCATGTCCATTATGTTCTTCCAACTATGGCCCTTTGATTGGTCTCAGCAAGCACGTGGAAGGCCTGGATGTGGAGAGTATGGTGGAACTCTTGTATTGAAACTGCATAGGATGACATTATGAAAAATATTATGGAATAGAAAGGGGGACCTGGGATTCGAACCCAGGTCCTTGAGATTACCAATGCCAAGCCTGACCAATGGAGCTATTCACGCGTTTTGTTTATTATCTGGCCAATGAACAATATAATATAAACAAAAGTTAATGGGAAATTTAGCGCGAAAATTTAAATGAGCCACTTGCTATCCCACACGTCATCGTCTTCTCCATGGCTTGCATTTTCCTGAAACATGAAAAAGAATTAGCGGGGGTTTTGAACCCCCCCCCCCCCCCCCCAAAATATGCATCTTTCAATAATAGCGAATAGGCCATATGGCCACATAAATTAGGCGCGAGGGGTGTCTTCAAATCGTCCAAGCTCCCTGATTTCAACCATGGCATTGAGGTTCTCTAATTTTACAGTATTCAGAAACGCCTAATTTAAAACTTGAAGAACCCTAACGTCCTTTAATGGTGGTTCTTCATATAGCGCGTGAAAACTCAATTAAAGCACACAGTTAGCTTCAGAATGATGAGAGTAACACAAAACAAGTATTAGAATTCAAAAACATGACATGAATGATGAAATACGATTTATGCAAAAAAGTGAAAAAGTTCGAGTTCCATTCACCAATTCTGGGCGTTAGGGATGTGGAAAACTATTCAGACACGTTTCTTGATGTCTCAGGAAGGTGATGAGATAATTATTTTGGCTTGAATCGCACTGGAAGACAGTTTTCAGTATTTGAGTTTTTCACAAAAAATGCAAAAGTGGTGATGATGTTCTTGCGCAGCTGGGAGGTCCTGATCACTAGGGTTAGCATGTATATATATGTATGAGTGATTAGGGTTGAGAAATTGATCCAAAGAACCTTTGTATTGATGAAGAGATATTTGATTTTTATGGCATATATTTTCCAATCTTTTTCATGCAAATTTGCTTCAAATCATGTCCAATTACCAAGATTCTTTCCAAATCTGATCATGCACGAAATATTGAGTGTATTCCATGCATAAAAAGATTTAAAAACTTAGGTTTAGTATTTTCCACATATTTATTTTAATTAAATGAATTATTAGCATTTAAAAATTCAAATAAATAAATAAAAATGATGAAAAACTTCCCTTTGGGCCAAATGGTCGTGCACATGCCTTGGATAATGATTCTTGGAAGAAAAAGAGGCCCATTAGCATTTTTAAGACCTTTGAAGCAATGTTGACTTTTCAAAATATCCAAAAATTTCCCAACTTCCACAAGGCATATCTTGCTCAATTTTTAAGCTTTGCTCATGTTCTTGGACATTTTGGAAAGGTCTTTGAGTCCTATAACCAATGTCTTTGGTCCCATGTCATGTTGATTTACCAATCTCAAGTTATGGCCTTTGACTTAAAGTCCCTTTTTGTTGACTTTTGAAAATGACCTATAATGTTGAAATTGATAACTTTTTGTGAGAGCATTTCTTGGACTTGAAGTGTGAAGAGGAGTTGTAGGAAATGTCTTCATCTTCAAAATGAGATTTGGATGGAATTTTTCCGATAATCCATGTGAAAGTTATGCCTTGGTCAAGTTACAGTTGACTTTTTCAACTGTCCAAATATGGAAACTTTTGCATCTTGAGACTTTTTGAGCCAAGCTTTGAGAATCATGATCAAGCATTGATCAAATGATGTTTGTGGCTTCAAAATGAGATGTTGACCAAAAATTTAAACTTTTGACTGTCAAATGACCATTTTGCCCCTACAGTTGACTGTAGTGCAATTAGGGTTTTTGACTGTGCAATCTTGTGTTGAAAGTCTTGAAACTTGGCATGAGGATGCTTGACCATGTTTGTAGGCATGTGGGACTTGTTTGGGCCCTTGGAAACTTCATTTTCTTTGTCAGAACCAAAACCCTAATCTTTGACTGTTAGGAGGCCCTTGAACTGTGCAACCCTTGGGGAATTCTGAAGCATGCTTTTGGCAACTTTTGAAGAATATGGGAGGGCAAATTTTGGGATACAACAGTTGCCCCTGTTCAATCTTCTTAGACCTGAGGATGCAGATTGGCTGACGTGCCCTTCGTAATCCGAAGGTGGAAGATGATTGAACACTAGAGTGCCCAGAAATTTGCGCTCACATAGTAACAGTGTGATAGTGGAATGGGCTTATAGATGCCATTTGGAGATTGATGGATAGGATGATGGGCTTATAGATGCCATGCTGAGAGATGATGGATGGGGGATGGGCTTATAGATGCCATCTGAATATTGATCGCGTAAAAGATTCCTTAGCGAGAACTTGCGTACCTGCAAAAGAAGATGATTACCTGACCTGTTGCAGGAGCTGGTCTTCAAAATTTTTGTATAGATGTGTCCTGAATGGTTACAGGAGCTGAATCTGGAGCTTCAAAAGGTGATGAATGGACCAGGGATGGTTACTACCTCAACAGGAACGGTGAGAGAACCTTGGATGATTACAACCTCAACAATAACGCTGAGAGAATCTGGGGACGATTACTACCTCCGCAGTAACGGGGAGAGAACCATAGGCGACTTCAACCTCAACAGTAACGCTGAGAGAATCTGGGGACGATTACTACCTCCACAGTAATGGGGAGAGAACCATAGGCGACTTCAACCTCAACAGTAATCATTGAGAGAATCTTGGGCGACTTCAACCTCAACAGTAATCATTGAGAGAATCTTGGGCGACTTCAACCTCAACAGTAATCATTGAGAGAATCTTGGGCGACTTCAACCTCAACAGTAATCATTGAGAGAATCTTGGGCGACTTCAACCTCAACAGTAATCATTGAGAGAATCTTGGGCGACTTCAACCTCAACAGTAATCATTGAGAGAATCTTGGGCGACTTCAACCTCAACAGTAATCATTGAGAGAATCTTGGGCGACTTCAACCTCAATAGTAATCATTGAGAGAATCTTGGGCGACTTCAACCTCAACAGTAATCATTGAGAGAATCTTGGGCGACTTCAACCTCAACAGTAATCATTGAGAGAATCTTGGATATCTTCAACCTCAACAGTAATCATTGAGAGAATCTTGGGTGACTTCAACCTCAACAGTAATCATTGAAAGAATCTTGGGCGACTTCAACCTCAACAGTAATCATTGAGAGAATCTTGGGCGACTTCAACCTCAACAGTAATCATTGAGAGAATCTTGGGCGATTACTACCTCCGCAGTAACGGGGAGAGAACCACAGGAGACTACAACCTCAACAGTATCATTGAGAGAATCTTGGATATCTTCTACTGAGTCTTTATCAGGAAAATCTGTTAGGGGTCGATTTAACTGGACTAGAGAAGGCCTTTGACTGGATAAGAAACAGAAAAATCTTAGGGACGATTTAACTGAACCGGTCTAGGTCTTGAAATCTTCAACTGGATAAGAAACAGGGAGATCTTAGGGTCAATCTGACTGAACCAGAGAAGGCCTTTGACTGGATAAGAAACAGAGAAATCTTAGGGTCGATTTAACTGAACCGGTCTAGGTATTAAAATGGAGTTGAGAACTTAACTGAATCTTTCCTGAAAGGTAAAGGTCAGTCATATGCAATGCATGATATGGATCAAGCAATGATGTTCTCAACATAAATGAGATTTGTAAGATATGATGCATAAATGCATGCGATAATGATGTATGTGATGTTTATGAATGTATCTTTGTCGTCTAGGAAAGTAAATCCTTGACGGGTGCCGGGAAGTCACTCCTGGGCTGATGTTGGAGAATAGATCTTTGCTTCCGCTGGGGATGATAGTTGCAAGAATACCGGTAGGAGAAGATAACTCCGTTGGGGAATAAACTTGGCGAATGGATTACTCTGCGGGGAGAAAAGTACTCTAAAGATCTTGCTGGGGAGCAATACTCTGTGGGAGAGAGGTACTTGCTGAAATGTTGATGGTAATTTTGCTGGGGATACCATTGTTGTGTTGGAAGTGTTAATAGACTTCGCTGGGGATAAGGAGACTTCGCCGGGGACGATCTCTTTCCGTGGCTTTTGGCTGAGGATAACCCAGTTATATCCTGGTAAGGAAATAACTCCTTGAATAAAGCCGGGCGACGCGTTCGTGCTCTACGGGGGTAAGCTTCCAGAATCTACTGGGGATAAGCTTACTGCTTGGGGAGATGGATTCCAACTTTCCTTGGGAACTAGATTGGACTCTCCTGGGGGAAGTTTGAACTGTATCGGGGAAGTGACTCCACTGAATGTCTGATATACCGCCGGGGAACAATCTTTAGGCCAAGACTGCCGGGGATGCTTGTTAAAAATGCATATACACTGCTAGGGAATGTTGAGCTCTGCGGGAGGATACCCAACTTCCTTAAGGCTGATAGCATAGTTTTGCTCAGGGAGAGTGCACCGTCTTGCTGGCTCACTCTCTGGGGAATTAAGACGTACTTGTTATGTTCTTCAGCTGAACCTACCTTGGTACCCTGATGGATTGAGCAACTAGATCGCTTAGACAACTCTTTATTGCCCCTGTTTCTGAGGTGGGAGAAGAAGACCTGTGAGGTGCTGATAGTTGTTAAGGGTCAAACCTTCTTCCGGTAGGCAGGTGACAAGATGACAGGACATAGTCGTACGCTTTAATCCTTAACTTTTGCCTGGACCGCCCTTTCAGGTTTTCAGTCCACCGGGATACCCATTTTTGCCCAAGCCGCCTTTTCAGGTTTTCGACTTGCCGGGTGTACAGATTTTTCATTTCATCCCTCATTTTTCCCGAACCCTTTTGGTTCGCCGGGAAGCCCCTTATTTTTGCCTAGGTGTGTCAACCTAGCAGGTCTTTGATTTTGCATAGTATTTTTCGACTATGTCCACGCTCTCAGAATGTAGGGAGTTGCCCCTGTTATAAGCGCTTTGTCATGCCACCAGAAGGTGTTTGATCAGGCAAGATTTGTTGTTGGAATGCCCCAAGTGACTCAGGCGGAGATTTGCCCCAGGTTATTTGGCCTCTTGAGAGATTCTCCGAATCTTGATTGGACTGCCCCAGATAATGGACCACGGTCATGTCTGCCCCTTGATTGGAAGTACTTCTGTTCATTAGGCATTCGTCGTGCGAATTTCCCTGCTGTTCAAACAAAAAGTCATATGCAAACAAAGTTATGTTAAGAATGCAAAGCTTATGTCTGTCTTGAAGATTTTGAAAATGCATTCTCTTTCATAAAACAAATGAATGTTTGTAAAACGTGATGTCAACTCGTTATTTTATTGTGAGCCTTAAGGAGTCAGGATACCTTTCGTAACAGTATGCTTTCGAACTAACCCATGCTTCAGCTAGGACTTTTAAGGGTTATAATGTGGCTTGGTTCACGGTTTAAGAAACAAAGGATAAAGGCTCAAATTTTATTTGTACCCACCCGCTCTTCGTGATGTTCTCCAAACCTAAACTCAGTTGATCATACGTTAGACCTTGTTTGAGTCTTTGCTCTGATTTTCCGGTGATGATTCGGATGTTGATAACTTATTTTGAATAGGCAGTCATTCCTTTTTGTTGAGGGTTTGTAAGACCTCTTTCTTGTCTGATTTTTGTTATCCCTTTCTTTTTTGCCTGAACTGTTTCCTTTTTTGGAATTACAGTCAGCGGGATGCCCCAGTTTTGTAAGTCTCCTTCATGGGTTTTTGACTTAATGGGTTTTTTATTTTTTGAGATAATGACTGCTTTCCTTTATTGATTATTCGGAACCATCACTGTCTTTCTTTGTTTTGTAAGGACCTCTTTGGTGCCATTCGTTATGCATTTGGATCAACTGAGAGACTACCCTGCCCCAGGTTAAGATTAAGGGTTTTAAATTTCGAAAAGAAAAACTCCTACTTCTTTGGCTCAGAGGGGTTGACGAGGGATTATCATCCTTATAACTCCAGTGTTTAGGGTTTGAAACAATGCCTGTACTTCATCAGCGGGGTTTGTTCAAAAGCATACTGTAGATTATGGTATCGTTCTCGTCATCCTCCCTCAAGAGGCTTAGAATTATTAATTGAGAGTTGACATCATAAAAAATATGAAAATAATTTGCATATAGTGAATACGAATATATTGCTTCAAAACAGACATATGCGATGCATTAATGAAATAACAATTTTTAACATGAGTAAATGTTTGAACAAAAGAAAGTTACAAATTGAAAATCCTAATGAACAAAAGTCCTTTTCATCTCAGGGCTTGTTACTTCAAATGGTGAGCCTTTGAGGGATGGTAGAAAAACTCAGCCTGACCATCTTGTGTGAACTCCAATGCCCCTTCATCAATCAGGTCCTGGATCTTGTTCTTCAGAGCCCAACACTCATTTGTGTCATGTCCTGGGATGGCAGAGTGGTAGGCACACCTCTTATTGGGATCATAGACAGGAGATGCTGTGTTGGGGTTCCGGGGATGAGCCCTTAATGTGATCAGATTCAATCTCAGCAGGCGTTGTAAAGCTTGAAACAGCGACATGTTGAGCTGGGTGAATTGCCTCCTGGGCTTGTCTGGCTGAAGCTGGTGAAGTTGCTGCTGAGCTTGTAACCCTGAAACCACTTGAAGAGTTCTTCCCTTACCTTCTTGTTTCAAAGGTGGCTGAACGATGACTGGCTCTTTACCCTTAGACGTTTGCCCCAGTTGGTTATTCTGAAGCAGTTGGTTGATGAGAACTCCGAGCCCTTCTTGTCTTTGAGCTAACCCTTGAATGGCAGTCACCTGCCCCAGCATCTGGACTTTCAAGGTATCCACCTCAGCTTGCAGGTGTTTCAGCCTTTCATCCTCAGCATTGTTCCTGACAAAAGTCTCCATGAGAAGTGTCCTCAACTCCTCCTGCCCCTTGGATAGATTCAGGAGGATTTCCCCGAACTGAGTCTCTTGAGCATGAGGTCCCTGGTTATCTTGTTGTGAAGCCATGGCTGAAATAAATAGCGAGAAGGGTAAGTGACCTGTACAGAGGGTACCTGTAATGCAATGATATGTATGACATGTATGCAATGTTTTCAAGGACCTCGCAGGGTAAACGAGAAGATTGTTAGCATTTGAATTGATAGCTTGATTGAAGGAACTTCATGTTGTTGAGGGTCCTTCTTCAAGGGTCAAAAGCTCACCATATCCAGTGGGTCATAGCCCCTGACAACTTTGTCTAGAGGAAAATAAATCCTCTTTGCCCCTTGCTGGGATCGTTGATTCACCATGACCTGCATCACAAGCCCTTGAGATCCTTGAAATGGATTAGTTTTTTGTGCAGGATGTATGCAATGGTATGATGTCATGCTATGCATGGGGTAATGTAGGTAAACCCTGTTACGAGTCCCAATTAAGGACTGCAAACCAAAACCTGCAAGAAACTCAGTACACTCTGTTAGGAGTCCCAATTAAGGACTATAAACAAAACCTGCAAGAGACTCAGTAAACCCTGTTATGAGTCCCAATTAAGGACTATAAACAAAACCTGCAAGTAGTTCATGTGTCAGATAACAAGCATGCACGTAGTCAAGTTGGAAGGCACACAAGTCACACAAGAGAAACCCTTAGAGTTTAGGCCAGCGTAGGGTCTGGGTATTACCCTTTTGAAGTTGGTGAGCTCAACCTGTCCTATTAGAAATAACCGGGTTCTAAGGGTCCCAATATCACGGGATTGCTTTCATTGTTCATTGTTTCGATTTAGCCACTGAACCGGCGACCGAAATATTCCAGGAAAGCAACCCTCAATTGAGTGTAGTATCGAGTATCAACCAACTTCGGACTGCACCAAAGTCAGTTATCTCACTACCCTAAAGAGGCCAAGATAGTTCAATTAAGGTTCCTAAGGTATGTTGATGCTTCACGACACCACGCGGAGGCCCCGTACTCTCCTTGACTGAACTCAAGGGTTACCGGTACACACCAAAGTGCCACATCAACGTAGCAGACTGCTTCAACCATGTTGGTATACCCCGCACAGTTCCCTCACAGCCTTGTTGCTACTTTCTAAGAAGGTATCCCCAGATCCGGGTTAGGATCTATAGAACTCCCAAGACAGTACCCACAATTTAAAGCAAACAATTCAGACAATTGAAAACACAAGTGATCTTAGTCCTAAGGTACACCTCACTTTATAAGAGTCCCCAGCAGAGTCGCCAGTTCTGTGATCGGTGGATCTGGAACTGACTGTTTAAAGCTGGTTCGCGAAATATCGCGGAAGCAAGAGTCGCCACCGTCTTTTATTTTCTCCAACATGGACAGGACAAAAGCACAGCAAAATTCCTTATGAGATAGTTTCTCGGTTCGGGAGGTAGATTTATAGAAAGGGAAGGTGTTAGCACCCTTTCTATCCATGGTTATCCATGGGCTCTTAGATACTTGCTCATTTGTGTTTTCAAAAATGGTTTGTTTGCTTTTCAATGTGGGTTTTAAAAAAGTTTCTTTGAAAATTTCAGTTCGACTCTTGTATCGGTCCTCAAGAGTGTTTGAAAAATTGCTTTCGAAAGCTTTTTGAAAAGGTGTCAGTGTGAAAAGTATTTTTTGAATTTGTCTTGAAATTTAGAGCAAGTATCTAGAGTCGTCTACCTACCCTAAGGAATTCGTCTGTGTAGATGTCCTTTAAAGTAGTGCCATCCCACCATTGAAAGGTAGGTAGCACCACCGTTGGAGGTGTTCGGGTCAATTCGAGGTTCGGGACATGGTGATCACCAGAGCAATGGGAAGACACCTTAGAAGCTACCCTCATGCCAGGTTCCCGGATCATGAGGACTTACTAAGACATCCTCTACTCGACGATCACCTTTCGAGGCAAGGCAACAGTGAGGCGTACCCTAGGGGTGGTGTGTGATTTGTGTGTCATTTTCATTTATTTTGTCTTGTCATGTCATAGGTGATCTACGCGTTTGTTTTTATTTTTGTCATTCATTCTTGCATGCATTTATTAACAGTTAAAGAGATGCGGAAATTAAAAGTTCTAAACTATTACAAAGGCGCGGGTCCACATCGCCAAATTTAATCCAGGACCCGATTTGACAGAAAATAAAGGAAAGTGCGAGAAATTAAATTTACACGGCTTTGGGAGAATTACATCAATATTATAAGAAATAAAATAAAATGCGCGAATTGGAATTAAAATTGGAAGCGAGGGCGTTGGACCCTTTTTAATGAAATTAAATTAAATTATTAAATTAATTAAATAAAGATGAAAAAAGAAATTATTTTGAGAGACTTTTTTGGATTTTATGGTTTTTTATGTGAATTAAATGAAATTAACTAATTAACCCTAATTCTATAACTTTTATTTATTAAGAAAAACATGTTAAAATTTAAACCTAAAATTAAATTAATTAATTAATGGCAATTTGATTTATAAAAATAAATAATTAATTATTAGTGAAAAGAAAAGAAAAAGGATAGAAATTGATTAAAACCTAAGTCTACAAATTTTAAGTTTATTAAGGAAAATGTTTGAATTAAACCTAATTTTACAAAGCTAAATTAATTAATGATATTTACTTAAAAAATATTAAAATAAAATATATTTTTAATTTTTTTATGACTTTTCTGATTTTTTTTGTTATTTTTATGTTCTTATGAAAATAAATTGGTTTAAAGAATTAAATTAAAAACACTAATTAAAACAAAAATAGAAAAATGTAAGAAAAGAATTAGAAAGGCAAACCATGGGGGGTCTGTCCCCAAATTGGAGGGTTTATTGTAGCAATTCTGGCCCACTTGTCTATGGCCTTGTTTGACTTTTTGGCTAGCATGTGCACACGTGGACTCATGTCCATTATGTTCTTCCAACTATGGCCCTTTGATTGGTCTCAGCAAGCACGTGGAAGGCCTGGATGTGGAGAGTATGGTGGAACTCTTGTATTGAAACTGCATAGGATGACATTATGAAAAATATTATGGAATAGAAATGGGGACCTGGGATTCGAACCCAGGTCCTTGAGATTACCAATGCCAAGCCTGACCAATGGAGCTATTCACGCGTTTTGTTTATTATCTGGCCAATGAACAATATAATATAAACAAAAGTTAATGGGAGATTTAGCGCGAAAATTTAAATGAGCCACTTGCTATCCCACACGTCATCGTCTTCTCCATGGCTTGCATTTTCCTGAAACATGAAAAAGAATTAGCGGGGGTTTTGAACCCCCCCCCCCCCCAAAATATGCATCTTTCAATAATAGCGAATAGGCCATATGGCCACATAAATTAGGCGCGAGGGGTGTCTTCAAATCGTCCAAGCTCCCTGATTTCAACCATGGCATTGAGGTTCTCTAATTTTACAGTATTCAGAAACGCCTAATTTAAAACTTGAAGAACCCTAACGTCCTTTAATGGTGGTTCTTCATATAGCGCATGAAAACTCAATTAAAGCACACAGTTAGCTTCAGAATGATGAGAGTAACACAAAACAAGTATTAGAATTCAAAAACATGACATGAATGATGAAATACGATTTATGCAAAAAAGTGAAAAAGTTTGAGTTCCATTCACCAATTCTGGGCGTTAGGGATGTGGAAAACTATTCAGACACGTTTCTTGATGTCCCAGGAAGGTGATGAGATAATTATTTTGGCTTGAATCGCACTGGAAGACAGTTTTCAGTATTTGAGTTTTTCACAAAAAATGCAAAAGTGGTGATGATGTTCTTACGCAGCTGGGAGGTCCTGATCACTAGGGTTAGCATGTATATATATGTATGAGTGATTAGGGTTGAGAAATTGATCCAAAGAACCTTTGTATTGATGAAGAGATATTTGATTTTTATGGCATATATTTTCCAATCTTTTTCATGCAAATTTGCTTCAAATCATGTCCAATTACCAAGATTCTTTCCAAATCTGATCATGCACGAAATATTGAGTGTATTCCATGCATAAAAAGATTTAAAAACTTAGGTTTAGTATTTTCCACATATTTATTTTAATTAAATGAATTATTAGCATTTAAAAATTCAAATAAATAAATAAAAATGATGAAAAACTTCCCTTTGGGCCAAATGGTCGTGCACATGCCTTGAATAATGATTCTTGGAAGAAAAAGAGGCCCATTAGCATTTTTAAGACCTTTGAAGCAATGTTGACTTTTCAAAATATCCAAAAATTTCCCAACTTCCACAAGGCATATCTTGCTCAATTTTTAAGCTTTGCTCATGTTCTTGGACATTTTGGAAAGGTATTTGAGTCCTCTAACCAATGTCTTTGGTCCCATGTCATTTTGATTTACCAATCTCAAGTTATGGCCTTTGACTTAAAGTCCCTTTTTGTTGACTTTTGAAAATGACCTATAATATTGAAATTGATAACTTTTTGTGAGAGAATTTCTTGGACTTGAAGTGTGAAGAGGAGTTGTAGGAAATGTCTTCATCTTAAAAATGAGATTTGGATGGAATTTTTCCGATAATCCATGTGAAAGTTATGCCTTGGTCAAGTTACAGTTGACTTTTTCAACTGTCCAAATATGGATACTTTTGCATCTTGAGACTTTTTGAGCCAAGCTTTGAGAATCATGATCAAGCATTGATCAAATGATGTTTGTGGCTTCAAAATGATATGTTGACCAAAAATTTGAACTTTTGACTGTCAAATGACCATTTTGCCCCTATAGTTGACTGTAGTGCAATTAGGGTTTTTGACTGTGCAATCTTGTGCTGAAAGTCTTGAAACTTGGCATGAGGATGCTTGACCATGTTTATAGGCATGTGGGACTTGTTTGGGCCCTTGGAAACTTCATTTTCTTTGTCAGAACCAAAACCCTAATCTTTGACTGTTAGGAGGCCCTTGAACTGTGCAACCCTTGGGGAATTCTGAAGCATGCTTTTGGCAACTTTTGAAGAATATGGGAGGGCAAATTTTGGGGTATAACACTCATCTGTAGGGAAAGACAGCCCACAAGAGAGAAGGGTCCCTAGCCCCGTGGTCTCCGACAACGAGACGGATTATGAGCAGTATCCTCCTGCTGAGGATAGGTATAAACAGTTGGAGGACCGCTTAAGTGCCATGGAGATACAGAATGTGCCCGGGTTGGACCTTGGAGACCTAGGCTTATCCTCTGGGGTGGTGATTCCCCATAAGTTTAAGGCGCCTTCCTTTGCCAAATATGACGGAGCCTCCTGCCCAAAGTTGCACCTCTGGTTGTATGTAAGGAAGATCCAACCTTACACTGCTGACAAGAATTTGTGGATCCATTTCTTTCAGGATAGTCTTTCAGGGACTCAACTCGAATGGTTCTATCAGCTGGATGGGGCCAGTGTCCGCAACTGGGAAGATTTGGCTACTGCATTCTATAAGCAGTATCAATATAATTCCGACCTCGCTCCTACGCGTACCCAACTCCAGGGTATGTCACTAGGGACGGGTGAAGGATTTAAAGAGTACTCCCAAAAATGGAGATACCTTGCCGGAAGGGTGCAGCCACCTTTGACTGATCGTGAGCTGGTTGATATGTTTCTGGGGACCCTGTCTGGTCCATTCTTCAACCATTTGATTGGAAATTCTTCAGTCGGGTTTACAGACCTTATCTTGACTGGTGAGAGAATTAAAGCTGGTATCAAGTCTGGGAAGATACAGAAGGGTGCTTCATCGAGCACCGAGAAGAAACCCTTCAAGAAGGAATCCAGTGCTGTCTACGGTACAAGGAGACAGAATAGACCGGAACGTCGTCAAGCTGTCAACGCGGTGGTTATTTCAAAACCTGTTGCTGCTCCTCAGCATCACCACCAACAAAGGGAAGAAAGACCTAGAAGGCAGTTCACTCGTCTCAGCATGACCTTGTCCCAGATATTGCCACAGTTGCTGAAAACCAATTTAGTGACTCTAAGGGAAGCCCCAAAGAATCTGAATACTACATCAGCAAAGTATAACCCCAACACTCGTTGCGCTTATCATTCTGAGAGCCCGGGGCATAATACGGATGATTGCTGGACTTTGAAGAATAAGGTCCAATACTTGATTGATGCAAAAGAGATTGAGTTTGAGGCGCCCGAGAGGCCTAACGTTGTGACTGCTCCCATGCCCAAACATGGAGTAAATGTTATTGAGGAGGACTTGTTTGTAGCCTCTGTGGATGATATTGTCACTCCACTGATGACCGTCAAGAGGAACCTGTTGCTAGCGGTTTATTTCCGGGATGTAGTGAAGGTTGCCATCTGTGTTCTGTTTCACCTACTGGTTGCCAATCTTTGAAGTCAGGCATCTAAAACCTGATGGATAATAGGGAAATCATGTTTGAGAATATTGTTGTTCCTGCTACTCATACTGAAGAAGTTTCCATTGTCACCATTTTCAACAATTCTCCCAAGGCTCCCTCAAGGAAGCCTGTCAGAATTACGCCTGTCCAGAAGATTGCACCTATAATTATCACTGTTCCGGGGCCCATCCCCTATACATCTGACAAAGCTGTCCCTTGGCACTATGGGGCAGATGTTTATGTGCTTGGAGTTTAGCAAGAGTTTGATACTGATGACGGCGTCAACAACATTATCGGGCCTGCTAAAGTCACCCACAGTGGTAGGCTTTTCTCACCTGATATCGTACCACAAACTATCCGGAGACATATTGTCATCACACCTGCAAGTGTGCCTACTTCCCTTCCTGATCAAGTTCCCATTTCTACCCCTGCCGCCGAGTCATCTGATGCTCGGAGCAAAGGGATAGCCACTGATATGCCTGCCCAGACAGAGACACCAATGACCATCAATGTCGAAGCTTCCAAATAGGAGATGGAAGAGATTCTGAAGATCATCAAGAAGAGTGATTATAATGTAGTTGAGCAGTTGGGGCAAACCCCCTCTAAGATTTCTATGTTATCACTGTTGTTATGTTCAGAGGCCCATGCCAAGGCCCTGATTACCTTCCTGAAGACGGCCCACGTGCCACAAGAGACGTCAGCTGATCAGTTTACCGATTGTGTGGCCAACTTAACTGCTGATAATGGTTTGGGTTTCTCTGACGCTGATCTGACTGCTAAAGGGAAGAACCATAACGATGCCCTGCATGTCTCCATTGAATGCAGGGGCACTACTCTTACACATGTGTTGGTTGACACTGGTTCCTCATTGAACGTCTTGCCCAAGAAAGCTCTAGACAGGTTGGATTGCGAAGGGTTGGAACTCAAGCCAAGTAACATTGTTGTCTGGGCCTTTGACGGGTCTAAAATGATGGTGCATGGTGAGGTCGATATTCCAATTAGAGTTGGCTCTTAGGTCTTCGATTCTACATTCTACGTGATGGACATTCGACCATCTTATTCTTGTTTGCTGGGTCGTCCATGGATCCATAAGGCTGGAGCTGTGACCTCCACACTACATCAGAAGCTGAAATACCCGGTCAGATGGAAGATTGTGACAGTTCAGGGGGAGGAAGAGTATATGGTCAGCCACCTCAACTCGTTCTGGTACATAGAGATGGATGGGGAGTTCATTGAGACCCCATTTCAACACTTTGAAGAGGTCCCTCAGACACTGGCATCAGCAGAGACTGTGATTGAAGATTCTCCTTTGAAGATGGCTTCCTTAAAGGATGCCCGGGCTGTTATTGAGAAGGGTGAGTACGCAAACTGGGGCCGACTTCCTGATTTCACCCAGAAGACTGACAAGTTTGGTTTGGGTTTCACTGCAGAAGCTCATAAGGTTGTTCGTAGGGCAAGGATTGGAAGACCTCATATGTTCATCAGCAACTCGAGAGTAAATGCCATTGAAGATGACGTGGAGGAATCTGAATTCGACAGCTGGATCTACCCTACGACCAACGGTGGACCAAACAACTGGACAGCGAAAGACTTCGTCCCTATTACTTTTGTCACTCAGTAATGAACTCCTTGTTTTGAATTCGTAACAAACAATATTGTGAAACTTTATGGCCTGGTGTCTTACCCGAGGCACCGTGCTTCATTTGTGAGAGCCTTTGTGTGTCATTTTCATATATCATTAATAAAAGCATTGGACGTTTTGCATTTCAAATCTTGCGCTCCTTGTCTTTCTTTATTATATATTGCAAAACAACTATTTACACACACTCACATATACAGGTCCCAATCCACTCTGGATCTCACTGGTAACGACTCTGCTACTGCCAGTTATGACTTCGAAAATCCGATCAACTTAGCCGAAGACGAAGGTGAAGATGATTGTGAAGTGCCTGGTGAGCTTGCAAGACTGCTACTTCAAGAAGAGAGGGCCATTCAGCCACATGAAGAGCCAGTGGAAACGGTAAATCTGGGTACTGAGACAGACAAAAAGGAAGTCAAGATCGGTGCAAATCTGGAGCTTAGTGTGAAACAACGGTTGATTCAGATGCTGTATGACTACGTGGAAATCTTTGCTTGGTCTTACGAAGATATGCCTGGGGTTGGATACCGACATTGTGGTTCATCACCTGCCTACCAAGGAAGAATGCCCTCAGTAAAACAGAAGGTTCGCCGTATGCGTCCAGAAATGTCCGAGAAAATCAAAGATGAGGTTATGAAACAATTTGATGTCGGTTTTCTCGCAGTAACTTCTTACCCTCAGTGGGTTTCCAATGTGGTTCCAGTGCCGAAGAAAGACGGTAAGGTCAGAATGTGTGTTGACTACAGGGATTTGAACAGGGCGAGCCCTAAGGATGACTTCCCTCTGCCTCACATCGACGTTCTGGTTGACAACACTGCTCAGCATAAGGTATTCTCCTTCATGGACGGTTTCTCCAGTTATAATCAAATCAAGATGGCTCCTAGGGACATGGAGAAGACCAATTTTGTTACTCAGTGGGGTACCTTTTGCTACAAGGTCATGCCGTTTGGGTTGAAAAATGTTGGGGCAACATATCAGCGTGCCATGGTGGCTCTGTTTCATGATATGATCCATCACGAGATTGGAGTATATGTCGACGATATGATTGCAAGGTCCCAAACTGAGGAGGAACACCTTGACCATCTACAGAAGCTGTTTGACCGGTTGAAGTTGTACAAATTGAGGTTAAACCCGAATAAGTGCACCTTCGGGGTGAGATCTGGAAAGCTACTAGGTTTCGTCGTAAGCGACAAAGGTATTCAAGTGGACCCTGCCAAAGTGAAAGCCATACAAGAGATGCCAGTTGTGATCGGTGGAAATAGAACTAACTGTTTTTAGCTGGTTTCGCGAAATGTCGCGGTAAGCAAGAGTCGCCATCGTCTTTTATGTTCTCCAACATGGAAAGGACAAAAGCACAGCAAAATTCCTTCTTTGAGAATGTTTCTCGGTTCGGGAGGTAGATTTATAGAAAGGGAAGGTGTTAGCACCCTTTCTATCCGTGGTTATCCACGGGCTCTTAGGTACTTGCTCTTATGTTTTCAAAAATTTGTTTGCTTTTCAAATGTGTGTGGGTTTTGACAAGTTTCGTTTGAAAAATTTCTAGGTAACTCTTGTATCTGTCCTCATAGTGTATGAAATATTTGTTTGAAAACCTTTTGAAAGTGTATGTGCGAAAAGTTGTTTGTTTGTTTGAAAAGAGCAAGTACCCAGGAGAATTCTACCTACTCTAAGGAATTAGGTTGTGTAAGAGTCCTTTAGATAGTGCTATCCCACCATTGAGAGGTAGGTAGCACCGTCGTTGGAGGTATTCAGGTCAATTCGATTATAAGGGACATGTGTGGTCACCGAAGCAATAGTAGGACACCTTAGAAGTAACCCTAATGTCCTAGATCCTTTTGTTTATTCGAGGCAACCGTTTCGAGGCAACTGGATCTTTAGACAGGAGGGCGACCTCTAAGACACCCTATACTTGACGACCACGTTCGAGGCAACCAGTGAGGCGTACCCTAAGAGTGGCATGTGCATGTGTGTTGTTTTTCAGTTAAATTGTCTTTGCATGTTATTTGTGAGCTACGGATTGATTTATTTTTCATACATTCTTGCAGGCATATTAACAGTTAAATGATTTGCAGAAAATAAAGTGTGGAAAGGTAAATCTAGCTATTACAAGGCGCGGATATATACATCGCCAAAAACAAAAACCCGTTTTGTACCGAGGGTTCGAATCCCTCTCTTTCCGTTTATTGATGATTTGGCATTTTTTCTTTTGAACTTCTGGAATTTCTTTTTTTATTCCCTGTTTGTTTCATTTTTTACTAGTTAAAGATGTAAAATAGATAGAAAAACGAAAAATATTTAAAAATCCAGCATAAGTACGGAAAAGAACAAAGATTTTCTTATTCTTCACGTCCAGGATTACGTCCTGGATCATTAGATAGGAATCCGAAGATGAAAAGAGAAACAAAGAATATCACTATTGTATAAACAAATAGTTTTAGAGTAAGCATTACAAAATCTCCAAGATAATAAAAAAAAAACGACAGAGAAAGAGAATAAATTCTCTTGTATTTCATGTTATGTTTCCTTTGATACTCAGTTTATAAGAAATGAAGTTATTTCAAAAAAACTAAAAAAATTGATTTGTAGTAAGAGTTGAGCTTTGTTTTACCATTACCAACAATTCAATTTTCTTTCATATCCACAAGATCCACGTATTGGTGGTAGACTCAAATCGAATAATAGAATAGTATAATTTTTATTTTTGAATGGAAAAAAAGGAAATGATGAAATGATCCATATTTTTATTGTCTATCCAACAATTTCAAGATTTATAATCACGGATTCACACTGTAAGACTTATCTTATTTTTAAAAATGTTAAATTTGAGTTTTCTAATAAATTCTGACTTTTTTTCCGGACATTATTCAAATTAAAGATCTTATCGAAAACTTACAGCAGCTTGCCAAACAAAAGCTAAGAGAAAAAAGAGTAAGGGTATTACTAGCATAAAATCTACAATTGGATTCAAAAAAGCGTAAGCTTCTGGTAATTTCCCCAAGAAAAAACTACTTGAATAAAGGGCAGAGTGAATACAAATACAGACCGAGCTAAAGATATTAAGCATAACAAAAATGTTTTTCTTTAAAAAAATGAATTGTCTTTTTTCTTTTGTTTTTAATTCTAATTTTGATTGTATTTTTTTTATTATTATATAGATGATTTATTCTATATATGATATGATTTATTATATAATTTATTATTATTATTATTCATTTTTGTATTATACTTTTATATTAACAATGAAATATAAAATCAAAATTTTTTGATTTTATTTAG